>OW121848.1:45700386-50700386 GCA_933228895.1 Platycnemis pennipes | reverse complement strand
CTGACTGAGAAACCAGTAGAAGAGCGTTGGGAAAACATTAAATGTGGACTACAAAAAGCCGCAAAAGAAGTTCTTGGAAGAAGAAAAGTTGTTAAGAAGAAACCATGGATCACGGAAGAAGTCTTAGTGCTGATTGAAGAAAGAAGAAAGTACAAGAATGCGAAAACTGAAGAAGGGCAGCTTTGCTACAAAAGAATAAGGAACGAAGTAAGTCGCAAAGCCAGGAAAGCTAGAGAAATGTGGATGAACAATCTGTGCGAAGATGTACAAAACAACCTTACCATTGGAAAGGTGGAAGCTGCCTATAGGATAGTGAGGAACCACTTCAAGGAACGGAGCGCAAGATGCAATGCTATAAGGGACAAGAATGGAGAACTTTTGATTGAAAATGAAGACAAAGTGAAGAGATGGAAAGAATATCCCGAAGAGTTATACAACGGGAACGACCTCAGCACGAAAGTGATTGAAGAGGAAAGCGAAGTCGAGAAGGATGATATGGGAGCATCAATATTGAGATCGGAATTCGACGCAGCAGTAAGGGACCTTCGGATGAATAAGGCTTCTGGAATTGATGATATACCCGCAGAACTGATAAGGAATGCAGGAGAGAGGACATTGACCCAACTTTATAATGCCATCTGCGACATGTACTCAACAGGAGAAATACCCAGGGACTTCGAGAAAAACATCATCATTCCTATTCCCAAAAAGAAGAGAGCAGAGAAATGCGAAAATTTTAGGACTATAAGCCTGACGACACATGCATCGAAGATACTGACCAGGATCATCTACAGAAGAATAGAACGAAAAGCAGAGGAGTTCCTGGATGAAGATCAATTCGGATTCAGGAAAAGTAAGGGTACAAAAGAAGCAATATTGGCCCTTAGGCTGCTTATAGAGAAGAGAATGGAGAAGAACAAACCGACCTTCATTGCATTTGTGGATTTAGAGAAGGCTTTCGACAACGTGGACTGGAATTCAATGCTTGATATAGTGCATAGTATTCACCAATTTATGAATAAAAATTCATCCAACCGAAGCAATTCCTATAGTTGCTATAAATTCTGCAACCACCAATGTGCTACTTCATTTACAATTTTTTCAGTATCAAAAGCATAATTTGGATTGACTGTGACTTTGAAATACTCCCTCATTCTCGAATGCATTTTTGATATGCTTTTGCAATTATTTTATAAAATATCTTGGAAGGAAGATGTCATTGATACGTCAATTCTTGAATATTTTTGCAAAGCGTTAATGAATACCAACTGTTGGCCCATGGCTACTACCAGTCCGTGGACAGCTGTGAAGTTCATGGAATTCTCGACTGCACCATATTCCATTTTCTCAGGGTGGTTAAGCGTTCACCTAATATTTCGCTTAAATACATTCAGAGATATAAAGAACGGGTTTCCCTACATTATGGCAATTCTATTTTTGATTGCAAGTTTTTTCATATCCCTCCGGAAAATTTCAAATCTCATCCCCCGAATATTAGAGAGTCAAGCCAGGATTACGTCATAAGTAATCTCTTATACCTCAAGAAAGTCTAGGAAATAATGAATTTGTTTGTGAATATTCGGAATCGGTGTTGGACTGAGTAAGAGCGTCAAATTTCATGAATGAGCATCTCCAGTCATGAGATGACTCGAGTTGATGTAGATTTGATTCTTTCATGTGATTTTTTCCTCGTTATTTTCATCTACTTATGGCATGTGTGACGTGGGCTGGAATCCTTTCGAGACATACAGAATTAGAATTCACTCACTTCCCTTCCAATATTTCCAGATTAAAGAGAGAAGTATTTTTTTTACTTCTGTCTAACCAATGACCGTATCGTGTTTTGTTTTCATGCGAGAGCCATAGTTTCCAAAGTTTAAGGACGTATCACCAATGACTCGAATTCTGTTGACATCTAAGGTTTCTGATACTGGCGCAAAAAAAAGTCCATAAATCGTCGAAAAGCGTCTCAATGGCCAAAACAAGTTTCCTAAAAGGGTCACGAACCGAAGATGAAGAGTATATTGATACTGATATTTAAAAGAAGCGCCCCTGATAATCATTCCCGAATAATCATGCATTCGTTTTCCTAACTCCCGTTTCGTCTCAGCTTGTTCATTTTCTAAATACTCTCTCTTAATCTTCCATTTTCCAGTTTATATTTTTTTATGCATCCTGTTTCTTTCAACCTAAGGGACGTTAGATTCCAGACTCATAATAAAAGTTATTACCGTATTTACTCGTGTTAGCTGCGAACCATTTTCACCAAAACCCCGATGAATAATGGGCTTGCTAGAAAATCCTTCGGATTCTCTTGTAAACCGTGCACCTTTTTTCCTGAAAATCCTATTGTTTGTGTCGCAAATTTTTTCCCAAATCTTATTCCTAGTTTTTCAACCTATTACTATCTCTTTAATTTTTATTGAAGAACATGCTTTCAAGTTAAAACGAAAAGTGGCAGGCTGAAGGGCAAAATATTAATTTTTTGACAAAAAATTTTTCCTTCGCGAACATTCATAGTAACGAATAAAATCCTTCAGTCAATTCTACACAACTTTTAATAAACCGACCTAGGTTTAGACAGTTGTTGACGAGCCCCTTGAGAATGGCAACAATTGTCGAAACCTAGGTCGGTTTATTAAAAGTTGTGTAGAATTGACTAAAGGTTTTATTTTATTCGATAGTATGAATAATGCTAAATTCCACAAAGTGACGCCTTCAGTCCTATCTGACATTCGCGAACATGCCCAAAAGGGGAATCGCGGGATACATAAGGGCGGGGGTTAAATGCAACTAACTGAGGTATTATTTTTCAATTGTGCTATTTTCTCAATTTTTTCGGGAAGGAAAGGTTCTGTCCTCACGCATAACTTCGCTTACTCCCGTTCTCAGATCGGCTGGTCGTACACTGTGAGCTGGGAGGCGGGGGACACACTGTGTCGCTTGCTCTCCTTCTTCCGCACGTTTGGACTCTTCCTGTCCGGCTTCGTTCTCATGTGCATCAGCGTGGACAGGCTGTTCGCCGTCACGAGGCCACTCAACTCCGTGGGGAAAGCAGACAGCATGGGGAGGAGGATGCTGGCCATCGCTTGGATCATGAGTGCCATCTGCAGCGCACCCCAGGTGAGTTGCCCGAATCCGCACCTCCTGAATCTAAACCGACAACTTCTAAAACAAGTATCCTGAAAGTCACTTTGAGGTTGGTAGGGCTGAGAAGAGAGTAAAAAGTTGCTTGGAAGATTATAAGAGAGCTAAGGATGCTTGGAAGATTGAAGTTGCTTAAAGTGTTGAAATGACACTATTATAATTATTCCAGCAGTGCCAACCTCGAACTATTTTTTTAATAGTTCGAGGTTGGCACTGCTGGAATCTCACTTTCCGCAACCACACTTCAACAGTGGGACAGACATACACTACAAATTGAGGGAAATTAACTCTTGAACCGAGGGATGCGAGAGTTCGTTTTTCCCATGCACATTAAAGGACTATAACGCAAAAATATCAATTCTTAAAAAAATACTGATGGTACTCTTTCATCATCTGTCAAAAATGTTTTCAATAAAATTCCATTTTCACGGCTGGTAACTTGCCACGCACTGTGATTAAATCATGCACCAGGCAGATAAGCCAAAAGTAAATGCAGCCGAAACAACTGGTGTTTGTTTGGCATGCACTAGGCATCTACAACTAAATGACCATAGCCTAAGATGAAATATTATATCTGTTAATAATTTGAGAATTTGTTTTAATTCACAACGATATCTATTGAATTAGAAATTCAAGGGTACAATTTATATGCGTTCGTATGGTTAAGACATTTTTTCCTCCGTTCTACACCTACAGAATGCCTAGAAGGCCACTTTTAGGGTGTGTGGCAGAGGCTGAATATTCACCAAACAAGCACCAGGTGGCCACAAAGTATGAGAAACTGGTATTAGTTGAACATGAAAAGTGTGCGTTTAACCCAGTGATAAGATACTTCGACGCATGGGATGTTTCGGAAGGAAAATAGAAATAACTGTGAAAGCCATTCAAAGATTTATTGTAAGCGCAATCTAGGCCTCGGCACCTTATGCTTTCTTCAGGTATTTGGAAGCTATTTTGAAGCAGAAAAGCAAAGTCAAGGGCACATGCGCCGAAATCCACAATAAGATTAGAGGAGTGGCTTTTTGAAGCTTTGAGTTGAGTGGCATTTTGAAGCTTTGAGTGGAATTCAAATAGTTTTTTAAATTGCATTATGGGTTAATTACATGAAGTGAAGTCAATGGCCTCCCGATTCATTAAAAAAATTCAGTAATATGTAAAGCACTTCTATGTATTTCAGAATGAAAACTATTTGAAACTATTTCATAATGAACAGAAAGAAAAACTCTTTGAATGTAAAATCAAGGATGCATTTGGCATGACATAGTCAAGTTAAGAAACTTCTTCTAGATGAACCTCATAGCACCCTGAAAATCTCTTCAAGGGTGCAAATGAATGGAAAATCACCTGCATATCCTGGCAAAGGACCAGCGTCCATTACCAGAATATGCAGGTATGAGAAATACTAATACTTTTGTTTCTGATGGTAGCTTTTTTTCAGGTTTTCCCTTGTAAGCTACCTAAAGCCCAAGTATTCATCTATTGTATAATTATATGAATGAGTTTTGAGCATTAAAAATATCTATCCATCTATCTGCTACTTCGTAGTAAGAAAAACAGGTGTTCAGCCTGTGAAACTAAATGAGTAGAAACTAAAAATTAGGTTTTATAACTTGGGGAAAACTGCTAAGAATGCCTCTGGATGGAACGACTGGTAAAAGCCGATCCTGCGCTATATGCTCCGACCCGACAGGCGCGCTGCAATCTATTTCCAGTTTTTTTCCATGTACTTTATTATGCAATTCATCCCTTCTGCCCTTTAATCTTTTCATATCGAGGAAAACAAGATATCGTTGGGAACGGCTTGATGTGGTGGTTAAATTACTGGCCTCCCATCCAGAAGTCCTTGGTTCGAACTCCGGTAGGGTCAGATATTTTTCAGTGGTATGCTGGACCCAACTTGAGTGCTTTGTGGAGACCACTTCCAGTGCAGTACTCCGTCCGTCGGTCCCCCTGGTGTCTTTCATTAAGGTTAGGTTAATACCGACGCCGGGTATCTTTCCACTCTCCCTCCGTTCCCTTAAAAATCCTACCTCTAACCAATTTCCCACCTATCCAAAATTGTGCACACGACCTAGGTTGTCAGTCGCCTCCACAGACTAATTTCAGTACAACAAGACAACGTTTCTGTGGATTCTTGGACATGTGGGAATAGCTGGAAATGAGAAGCCAACACAGACTGACACAGCTGTAAAGTCGGTCCTTCACATCCTCGCACAGGCGTACACGCTGTTCCATTACAAGGATATACAGGCTACCTGGAGCCATGAAGCCTTAAACCAGTGGAGCGAGTGTTGGAAAATGACACGAATAATTAGTTTTAGTCCATAAAACTGGTTACCTACACCAATGTGACACACATCTGTCAGGAGCAGTCGCTGAGAGGAAGTCGTCACTGCACGGCTAAAATTGGTCTCGGTCTGACCCACTTCTATTTCATCGTTTAAGAGGAAGATCTACCTCGGCGTAATGACTGCAACTCTCAGTGTGCAGCACCTCCAGACTGAGTTTGGCGTATACCGGCATGTGTGCAACAGGCTAGGGATCAGGAGGAACCCTGAATGTGTTCTTTGCAATGACCCTGGCTACCCAAGCCCATCATTTTTATATTTTTTTGACACTAAAACGAGTCTAAATTTTTTTATCATGTATGAAATAGATTGTGCTTGGTGTAGAATGACGTGTTTTTTGTTGTAACGTAAACTTCAATGTAAATCTACCTTCCTCTGAGAAAGGAGAGGACGTTCAACTCAAGATTAACTGCTTGACAGTTTAAAACATGCAGATGGTAAGAGGATTCGGACAAAAGCACACATGACGTAAATTCGTAATAAAAATTGTTTTTTTTCATTTATTATATCCAAGATGAAGTTGTACAGTGTGAGGCAATTGACTGAAGGCCCCGGGTTCGGATCTGAAAGGAGTCTCTAGCGGCTGTTTCCTCGGTAGTAGGTATTTCTGAGAAATCAAAGTTGGTAGAGGACAAAGAAAGACCACCCCCTACTTCACTGATGTGAAAATTTCACGAGGCTTAGATTAACACTCGAGTGAGCTCTGCCTTCACGTGATTCTCGAAATTACTTCCTATAGTTTATCACCCCTTTCTTACCTATTCCAGTCCATCCACAGTGGATGGTGATATTTCGTACCAAACACTTAAATAAACGAAATTTACATTCACATAGAGCCATATATATATTGTACCAGGGGCGTTGGAACTATTTTCGCTGGGAGGGGCCAACCTTGAAGAGGGCCCTGTTCTTAAGAAAAGGGCCCGGCTCCTATAAAAAAGGCCCGATTTTTTTGCGGATAGGAGGGGGTAGAGACTAAAAGTCCGATAAAAGTGCATATGAAGGTGGTAGAATATGCGTCAGAAAGGAAAAGACAAAATGGAAACAAGTGAAATTTATTGAAGACTCATTTCTCAAGGGCCCGGGGCAAATTCTGGCGGGGGCCGAATGCCTCCCCTGGCCCCCACTTCCGACGCCGCTGTATTGTACGCATATACAAAAGGGGCAGAAAGTGTGTTGCACTTCAAATCCACGTTGCTTGAAGCACTTGAAATTTGAGGTAAGTCGAGCGACGGTGATGAAATCTTTGCTCGTTTACAGGCTGTGGTGTTCCACGTGGAGGTACATCCGGAATTCGAGGACTTCACGCAATGTGTCACCTTCCATTCATTTCCGTCGCGGGAACTGGAAGTCACGTACAGCATCTTTGGGAACATCGGCTTCTACATCATCCCCTTGCTCGTCATATCCTTCTGCTACTCCTCCATCTTCAACGAGCTGAGCAAGAAAACCGCCGACAGTCAACGTAAGTAGCCAGTAAGAAGGGATATGGTTATCACAAGATCTAAAAAAAGTAATCAAAATTACGAATTGTTACTTTGCATTCAAACAGTCTCCTGCTACTTGTAGCTGTGTTATATTTTAGTAACCTCTCGCATAGAATATTTTTAATGTTTTCGCGGGGAGTTAGTTGATGGGATAAAATTTCATTTACCCACAATAAGGATGACATTCACGCAAAGTCGAATTATACCTATATACTTGGATGCCGCGGTTCGTGCGTTTTACTAGGTTCTCACTTTGCGATTCTATGCATGAAAAATATGTTCCTAATCATACTATTACAGGAACAATATCGATAATAATTATCTCGTTTATTAGAAGCGTTTACTTTTGATTTTATGTCGGTGCATCACCACAACTTTTCATTATTGAGTGAACTAATTTTGACGGCGTAATTAGGTGCGTGATGCTATTAACGCATCCATCTAAATAGTCTGCAAAACAGCATTATATTAGAATGACTTTATCATTTAATTTTCGAAGTTTCAACCAAGGGGGGATGGAACGAATGATTTGTGCGCAAATAAAAAGGCTCAATCTCCCACGATGGGGACACTTAACGCGAAATCTTCATGTTTTTCAGTCTATATATACCTATATATATCAAATAATCTTTCTTATTGTGATTAACATTATTGTCCTTTCTTTATCACATGTTTACCAATTCACGTGCGCATTAGATATTAGTGGAACAATTATCTTCTCTACGAGTTACGTGCTTTTATGGCGTTCGGAAAATCGCTTATGTAATGCGTAAACAATAAGCACGATAATTTCGAGAATTGCGGTAAAAATTAATCTACATGAAAGCCGAAGTTTGACAAACGTACCATATTTTCATGAGAAAATATATAGGTATATATGACTTTTGATGAAATGTTGTAACTTTTACCCATGCAAATGTTGGCGTAATTTCTTAAAGAAGAATATACTTAGAAAGAATTGAAAGAATAAATTGAGTGCACAAAACGTAGTTAACTGATTTATGAGTGGGAATGTATTTAACAGGTTTCAGTGCATACTTAACTCAAAAAGATTTTCGCAAAAAAATATTTACCTCTAAATCTTTCCATTTAAATAAATTTAAATAACTTATACAGTAAACCCTCACATAGCACGAGGTTAGGTTCCTTGAAATCGTCGCGTCTTGTAAAATCGCGCCATGTGAAACAAAGAGTAAATGGGAAATATTAAGATTCGTTCCGTAACCTCAACGCCTTACGTATGGCGAAACCGTGTTTCATTACTTAATCTTTACACTTAACTTGTGATTCAGGCCGAAAGTGTTATTTCTCTGTAACTATGCATTTCGGGAAATAATTTCGTATTTGTACAACGTTTAGAAGAGATTTTTCGTATTTTTGGGAAAGGCGTCCAGTTTAATAAAATTTCCTTTTCAAAATAAGAAGCATGCTATTCCATAAATCATTTTTGCCATGTAAGTCATATTAACATTACAGAGCGCACACAAGATTAAGTGAAATTGCTTCAAGCTAATGATTTTTTGTAATGTAGAAATCAATGCCATTTATTCTGACAGCCGCTGCACCCAAGGCTTCAATTACAGCTGAGTTGAGCGTTATTTTTCCGCGTTTTACAAGTTAACCTCGGTAGAAGATGTAGAATCGGTGGAACCCAGGGCTTACAATTAGCGGAGAAAATATGCCTTTTAATACGTAACCTCGAGGAACTATGTAATGCAGCTGTTTCGCCTCGCTCTTCATGGTTTTCTATATCTTACAGTAAGGTGGCAAATCTTCCTTCTATTCACTGATCGACTCGACGTAATTTTTCTTGAAATTCGTCAAGTGCGTTAAAAATGCCCTGAAATAAGCTCCTATTTTTTCTTCATTTGCTCGTATAGTTACGTATGCTGACTATTTTACTCCGAGTTTTCTCCCGAGGGATGAGGTTTTTGGCCTAATTTCAGTTTGTCCAAAATTTTAATTTCCCGGCCCAGCGTAATGGCCCTCATTCCTCCATGATGCTACCGATACCCTTGAAGATTGTCTCGAGGACCAATGTGATGGCATCGTTTTGTGGCTGCAAGGATATCACGAAACTAATCAGTTGTAATCAACAATTATTTTGGCTGACCGAAATAGTTGCTGCTTCTTTCGTTTCGCTTGGGTCACACTTTATTTCACCGCAAATCCCTAATCTCGAATTTTGAAGGAAAAGGGATCCAAGGCTTTGAAAACATATGCATGATAACGCCGAACGCATGCAATGCCGATGAAGTCACCAATACCTAGTAATTGGCAGAAAGTTACATGTATCGAATTGAAATGATGAAATCGCAGTAAATGTCATGAATTTCGACGTTCTTAACTCACAATGTGCTTTGATTCGATAGGTGCACACATTTGAACATTACTACTAATCCTTGAACCAATGTATAGAATCATATTGGAGCGTGATTCCCAGGTTTGTTGTGATCAAGATATCTGAAACGGCGTCTTACCGAAAATAAAGATCGCGTCTTGTAAAATTGGGTACATTTCTATGACCGCTTCTTAACGAAATCGCGTCTTGTGGAACCGCGCTTTGTGAGGGTTTACTGTATTTATTATCCCTTACATTCATACGCATATTCCTCGCCTGAATTTGCGGCAGCAAATGAAAATATATTCCCATACAGAATTTCGTAACTGACGGCAAAATGAAACAAAGCCATAGCCAGAAGTGATTAAGTTACATCTCATGTTTCTTAAGTTACAATAGTTAAGCTATAGTCCTGATATTACTGCATTTTGTTTTATCTGCAGATGGCAAATGACGCATATAAGTTGAAACATAGAGCAAATAAGCACTTTCTCAGAGGCTAAAGTTACCTCCGTATACATTCCTTTAGTTGCATTAAGTTTTTCGTTATACATCCGAAAGATCGATACATTTATTTTAGCTGAAAATATTTACATACAATGTGATTCTTACTGAGGTGTTTTTTATTCTCTAATTTAATCTTAGTCCAATGAGATACTTGATTTAATAATGGAGAGGATTTTCTTCGTACTTGCTGTTTCATATTGATTTCTAAATTTTCAACATTGCATATTGATAAGTTTCACGAAATATAATTCTATGCTTTCTTGGTGACGAATGTATTGACAATTTAAAATATTTTTCTCCAGCTGAACATCAGATGCGACGTTCGAGTTCGGGCAATATTTGCAGAGCAAAAGTAAGGACACTGCAGATGACTTTCGTGACAGTCATCGTGTTTTTCGTTTGCTGGACGCCGTACAACGTCATGTCTTTCTGGTGAGTAATTATGTACCATGGTTAGAAGCACACAATTATTATTAGACCCATAGAAGATATTTTGTTTTAATTTAACAACTGAGTGGCACATGACCGTAGGGAAATAAATACGATTTCATTTTTGCCTCCGTCATCTACCATGAAGCCCAACCGTGGTGACAGAAAATTCTTAACCCAATGTTTGAAAGGAATAAATTGTTTTTTTAAGTTCTAGCCTTAGATTTCTGGGCTTACATGGAACTCTAAGAACTACCGCAAGAGCACATTAGAGGGGACGATGAGTCACCAGGCTTCAAAACGACATTTTCTGGAACAGAAAAAAAATCTTTTATTCCTTTTTTTATTTATTCAAAGTGTATCAAGTGTTGCATTTTGTTAGATTCAACCCTGGCCCACAGTCTGGCACCAAAACATTGCCATAGTTCTCCTCCCTGAAATGTTGTTCGTTCAGCCGGGAAAATGTTTCATCCGGGACTACCTGCTGGGTCGCACGTATTGCTCACATAGGTCTTACCACTCCGCAACTTCATCAAGATAACAACTGCAAACTTTCGACTGATTTGAGGCACGCCTCCTTTTCAGATTGCGTGCGATTTGGTCCCTATCTAGAAATCTGGCAGGCTTATTGATGACTGTGTACACTGGGAAATCAGAAGTAGATAAAGGTTTTGGGTCCCGATCACAGGAAAACCCACTGGAAATTTCAGCTGAATTCAAGAGCAATCGAAGTGCAGTTGTAGGTTAAGATACACATGAGAGTGAGGTGGGATCGAGAAAGGAACTTGAAAAAAAGAGGAAAGAAATCTGAGAGAGAAACGAATTTGTCATGCCAAGCAGAGTCTGGGTTAATGGAACAAGTAGTAGGAACTGTTAGGGCAAATTAATGCTGAAAACCGTAATTTAAGGTTGCATTTCAGGCATGAAAGGAGGAGGGAAAACAAGAAAATGATTTTTAACAGTAAATAGGTACAAAGAGAAATAGGGAGTATTGTCTGAAAAAATGATCTCACGAAGGAGCTGTTATGCAAATTGCACAACACACTTAGGATACTTCATACAAACCTGCCTAGAACGGTAGTAATTAATTATAAATCTTTGCATATGTTTTGGCCGTGGATAGACCAATAAGGATTTTTGGGAATGGATTGAAGGTAGAGACAATCACGGCGTTGGTATAAGTCTACTCCAAATGAAAAGCGCTAGGTTTAACAGACGGAGAAGTGCACTACAATGAGCTTTTGAAGTGCTATTTGTAGTGCAATCAAGCTGTAAGTCACCAAGTTCATGTGTCCTGCTACTCTTCCTCTTTCGAGCAATTTTTGTTACTGTGGCTTTATCAACTCTGGATTCAGTATCACGAATTGCGGCTCGCGGATGTAAGAAAGCGTGCAATTCATTAGCGAAAACACTGTTTTCGACAAATATATCGCAGATAAAATTCAAAATTAACCAACAAGGTATATTTATGGAAAATTTTAAGGTTATGGTAAGCGAAAAGGTCGGAAATGATCCTACGAGAAAGTTTAAATCAATCAATGTTCCATTAGCAAATAATTTTCAAAGCTAATAGAGAGATGAAAGTAGAAAATTTATAATTCCTCATTGATTTATTTCCTGTCTATGTCTCCTACCTTCTTATCTAGGAATATGACATATCCGCGACGATGTATCAATAAAATTGATTGAAAATATGACTTTGAACTCTTGTACTTTTATCCTGCTCCCTCTACGCTTGCCCCATGTGTAACGGAAAATCCTGTGCTCACCTTCTTGACCTTAAATTCCATCTTCTGGCTAGAGACGTTTGCCTTCCAAGCACTCTCTCCTCTTTACCATCTAAGCCATTAAATGAATATGATTAACATTTCTAAGATAACCAATTTCATCACCAGCACTATTCAAATGATGCAGAGGGATTTTTTATGAAGGTTTAGAAAAGAAAAGCAGTGGCTAGGATCCATAGATATTTATTTGGTGACCGGTTTCGACCGCCATGAAGGAGTTCCATCATGTCTTGCCTGATACCATTGTATTTTATGATTTTTTCTCGCTATTATATCGAGAAAACGCCCTTAGCAATTAGTTAAGTAGCAACATTTTTTCATTCTATCAAGGAATCATCAATCGGTGGCTATCAAACCTCACCTCACGGGGAAATTTTGATGAGATGATCAAAGATATGGATGCCGAGATAATCAGATGATGTTGGGTGATAAAGAACTCGGGCAGAAAATGTTTCCCCAAATGCGTCAAATTAGAGATCGAGCGATTGAGTCTCTGACGTGCGCATCGTGGTTTTATAACACTATTGCATTTTCGAAGTTGTAGGACCAAGAGCCTATGGACAAAATTCGAGTTGGCTGTTACTAGGGAGTGACGACAAACTGCACTCGTTGCGTACTACGGCAGGGAAATGGGGAAGGGTGGAGAGAAAATCAGTTTTGGAATTTGACATATCTTAGCTGAAGGTACAAAGTAGTCCGTGGTTTAACCTCCGATCGGAGGAGACCGTATTTCCCTTAAACGACTTTACAAGGATGGAAATTTAACTCGGACCTTCGGCATGGGAAGCCAGAACATCAATCAACCAATCCGATAGCCAACAACCCATCCCATTCCAACCCATTCAAATATAAGAAGATACACACAGCATCCATGGTTGAGGCACAATTTGAGCCAAATGTTCGCATTTCCGATACCTAACCGACCTGGCTTTCCACGGTAGGAATGCCCACCTCATTTATTTCAACTTTCCGAAAATCTAGTTGAATATATTGAAGATTAATTTAAGGGAACACTGCAAGGGTTCGATTGTTGGCTTATATATGCTAATATCGTCATTATTACTTTGTCAATGCACAATAGCCACAATAATGTTTTACTCTAGCATGAATTACGTGATGTAAACGTATTCGGCGACGGTGTACGAAGAAATGCCTGCAATATTTCCTAAATATTCTCAGTTGTAGATAGAAAAAATTCACGAACACCCTAATTTTTCGCCAGCCTTGCAGGCCAGGTTGGTAAAACGCCTGCATGGCTCCTCAAAAGTTGCAATGTTTCTCGCAATCATTCGCAATCTAGGATAGACGGTGTGATATGATCGAAGCAGTTGGAGAACATAAACAAAAACAATTCTACCCATGCTACTATTTCTACTACTAGCAATTTAACTCGATCGACCTACAACCACGTGTTCCTATTGCAAGCACGCCGATTTAGAAGGTGGAAGCAGGAGCAGCCCATCGCCATGTTATCGCACCAGCCCGAGGTGCTAACCGAGACGATGGAACGGGGGCTGAACTCAGGAAGCGTCAAAATGATTCCGATTTTGTGGCCTGAGGGAGTGAAAAAAACCTCAAATTTCGTTGAGATCGCGGGCGGTGGCTGGAGAGTGAAGCCACCCGTGGCCATAATCGTTCTGCGCACTTGAATACGGGGCGTGGGAAGAGGCGGAGGGGGAAACGGGGGCTGGGAAGACGGCGATAAATTCGCCTATTCTCGGGGAAGGGGGGAATCTTAGAGGCGAGGAGGAGGTGGGGGGGAGGAAAGTCTCTCTCGCGGTCCAAAGATTGGCTGTCGGCACCCGCACACCTCGTGAACATTCCCGGCGGGCGTTGCGTCACCAGTGACTGAGGAGGTGGGGGGAGAGGGCGGCTGGAAATGCGGCGTGGGGTGGGAGAACAGTGGAGAACTTCGCTCCCATCATATCGCCCTTGTTTCCATCCTTCCACCCCCGCAAACGACTCCCACCCCTTCTCCTCCTCTTCCCTCGTACCCCCCGGGGCTTCTACTGACCCCTCCCCCCTCACACCCGAGAAACCTCAACCTCGCTCCCGCTCCATCCGACCCGTTTATCGGGAGGAAAATAATCCTTTCCCACCCCACGTCCCCTTACCTCCCCTTCCCACCCACGCTGTCGCTCTCTCCCTCGACCCCCGCCTGACCTCTGCCTCGATCCCATCTGCGGAAATGCTTCGACCGCCCGTCCGTCGATTCAGGGCACAATTAACGCAAAACTACCCGCTTCGGGGTAGATCCCCCCCTGGCAGGGGTCGTGGGGCGACGGAACGCTACCTCTCAACCCACCAACTCAATCGTACTCTCTCTCCACTTTACGAACTAATTTATTATCGTGAATTTGACATCTATTCTTCTCCAATTGAAAGGAGATAATCTACTTCTACCCTACAGTACCGTAATTTATTTTTAACACCCGAAGTCAGTGCCCGTTGTTGGAAAACTCTTTTGATGTGTGAAATCACTCAGGTAATATTTATGAAACAAAGTATGCATTTTTCCGCGAAATCAAGACTTTATTCCCGACTTAGGTTTGAATTCAGATAAATAATAGACCATGATTAATTCATAATCAAGTTAAAACTGTACCAAAATCTTCTTTGCTATGTTAATGTTATCTTCTCAAGGAAACGAAATTATCCAAGATTCAGCTCCTTTTGCAAGGTTTGCCAGCGATTGTTCCCATTATTTACAATTGGAATCGAAACCTTTTAATAATAATCTAGCAATGAAAAAATGGGCACAAGGATTTCAATGCGAGAAAAAAAACTGGTTTTTAAATAGCTGCAATAAAAGGCCATTTTTGGGAATATTCTACGATATTTTTGGTTTGAACTTAGATGTGCTTCTAAAACACCAAGAGACCAAGTTAAAATAGGTGCCGGCAAAAGGAAGGGATACTTAAAAGTTTGAGGTGTTATGCTCATTACTCTATTGAGGGAGAATATTAACTTCGGGCTGCAAAGGTTTGAAGAGAACTCTTCCAATATTCATTTAGCCCTATCGAATAATTTGTGCTTGGATTGATGGATAACAATTAAGTTTCTTATATCTCATAATTTTGCAGAAAAAATATTTTAAACGAAGATCCATTACCTGGATAACCAATGAAATGAAGAATAAATTATTAGACATATGAGCTACAAGCATGAAACTTCGAATGGAGTAGGTACTTAAACTACACTGCCGTGGATGCTTTTACCCAATGAACGCCGCGATTAGAAAGCAGGACAATTTGAAAAAAAATGGAAAAAGACGCCACAATGTTCACTCCAAAGGGCAGAGGTTAGAACTTCGACTCTGGGCACTAAATTTTAAGGATAGAATATTGTACGTGAAGGATAAAGCGTCCTACCGTGTAATAGAGAAACTTTCGCATGATGATACGGCCATTTTTTAAGTGAATAGGACTATTTTACAAGGATATGCCACCAAATTTGTGGCGTAAAATATGAAAACTTCCATCTAAATCTTATAAAAAAGATTGATCCACCAGGATTTATGAATAAAAGAACGGTACTAGGAATGTTGATAAAGCTTAAAAAGGAGAAAGAGTTAACACTACTCTCGCAAAGGTTGCAAATATATTTTCAAACAAACGGTTTGTAAGGACGAATGAAATTGTATTCGAATATACAAAGGGGTTATCCCAAAGTGTATATGGAGATAATGAGGGACGAGCATCCAATAATACTTCTGTGATGACTCATGAGACAGCTTGCGCACCGATTTCAGCACGTGCAATATCTCAACTACGAAAGACTCCGCAATAACACGTGCCGATTAATTTCTCATCAAGCATTACGGTTCAGATGATCCGGCAACATCACATCCAATCTAGTTGACCACATGAGTTTGATATTTTTTACTAAGGGTATACAGTTAAATTGATAGATCTCAGCGTTATCCTCGGGATTACCTAATATATCCCGACATGAGATTCACAAGGGTAAACTAACAGTCGAATAGTGAGGTCTTGCCCAGGAAGTGAGAGCACTCCGCATTAGTGACATAAAACGTATCAGACCCATAAATATTTTGATGACATACGTACTCGAATGCGACAACTTGTGCAGCATAAAAATATGCCCACTTGTATATCTCCTCATCACCTTTCTTAGCGATCCCGGAGCTCACAATTGGATATATATGTACTTCCTTATTAAAAAAACTAGGTGAAATGTGTTGCCAACGGAAAAGAATGAATTTGCTTGCATAGCGTATAATGGGTGATATGCTACGGGAGCATTGAAAATTCTCTAAATAAGACCTAATATCGAAATGCTGGTATTACTTTTTTAAACTATTATTTTTACAACTACTATTGTAATGTGTTCAGTGTGGAGAAATGTTCTACAGTTGAGTGTTAGGATCACGGAATAATTAAATAGAAGCGAGCGGAGATTTGACATCAGCATAGCGGTACCCTTTGATGTCGGAACGAATCCTGATTATTTTTTCCTGAAAAATATGCTACATGCTAGTATAACCTTCCAACTCTGTATACTCAGTAGGACAGAGAAGGTGTAGTTCACCAAGTAGTAACCCCATGGCATGTAATGGTAACAACTTCTATGCATATGGGTCTTCCCTATGCTGATTATGGTATCTCACAATGTTCTAGTGCTATGAAAACGATAGAGCTTTGTTGAGCTGGGAGTGACCGGAGACATCTCCCTGGCTGGAACCCAGGACTTCCGGTCAGTGGCTCAAAGCTCTACTGATTGGGCTACAATTACGAGTACATTGTTACCGTGACAAATGGAGTGAACCGGGGGTAAAATCTCCCTTCAATCAATCAATTTAATCACCCTTTTCCCAAAATCAGGCAATAGAAAAATGCTCCCGAGTCGAAAATTACTAGAAATAGATATTTCATTGCGTGAGTTCGAATGTATTTCGCTTTTGTGTGACGCTTAACGTTTCTCGTATCTTCCTCCCTCCGAACAGGTACTGGTTCGACACACCCTCAGCGCGCGAGGTTGACCAGAAGATCCAGAGATTGTTCTTCGTCTTCGCTTGCACCAACTCGGCCGTCAACCCGATGGTGTACGGCTACTTCAACTTCTCGCCCCAGGGGAAGAGGAAGCCGGCGGTCAACGGGAAGGCTCAGAGGCCTCAGCCTCCAACAGTCCCGAGGGACAGCACCGGAAGCGAGTTCCCGGCCCGGGGGCGCCTTAGCACGTGCACCAGCATTTCCTCCGCGTCTTCCGTGCGCGCGGCCCTTGCCTCCAGGCGCTCCACGAAGATCGACGAGGAACCAGTGAATGGTGACGTGACGGCGACCGTGGATCCACTACCGGAGCATATCCCCGCACCGCCCCCCACCAATCCTATGTGAAGCACACCGGCGCCGCTACGTTGGAGATCTTCAAACTTCGGTCCCAAGTACTCAGGAAAAACGACGGTGAATTTTTCTTTTCGGGGGGGGGGCTATGCCTACCTAGGACCGCACCGAGATGAAACTGTGAGGTTCATGTAAACTTAAAGAGTTAACTGTCGTTCTCAAACCGGCTTGCATCCCTGGGAACCCATCTCCCGCTGACCCGAGCACTTTTCTTCAAACTCTCAGCTTCAGCTGCACCGCGAAGAAGGTGTGGGTTCGGGAAGACTCCTGAAAGAGTGGAAACGGTTCTGGCGCGGTAAAAAAATGAATAATGCTAATTTCATCTCGAGGTGTGGAATTCTATTGTCGCTATTAACTGGATGAATTGATCATTGTGTACCAGACATGCAGTCATTTCTCCTTTGCATCGACGCGTAGAACCTCTCAAGACTGAAGATAGACTCAGACGTGGTTCCCATAAAACCCCTTCAACTTTTATGTTCTACCGTGATCAACCACGACAGTGCTCCTGAGACTGTAGCTCACGATTCCTGCTTCTTTTGAGACCTATTCAGTGATCTCACGGTGCTGCACCAGTGCTACACACTGCAGATGGTGATTTCGAATATCTGTGGAGTAGATATTTTGTTTGGTGATTTGGTTGGTTTTATAGATGGATTAGGGACAACTGCTAACCATAGACTATTAATATATAAATTTTCATCATCAGAATCTTTTGGACTTGGCGCAAAAATACTATACGTTTTGCCCAATACTCTCTTCGGTCTAACAAAGGAAAATAAATCACTAAAATGTAAATTTTTTCTTCTTCTTACGTTATCACATATAACTCGCAAAGAAAACTAGATGACGACCTGATTCTTAAAATATTCTTTTGGAAATCATATTGTCAGGAAGACCGAAGAAGATAAGATATTCCACGAAAAATGTCTTTTTTCATGGTTAAGTAAGGTATATAACGAACAATAGGGGAGTACTTTCCATTACCACTTTTATACATCAATTTTTTCGTTTGAGTAGTCTCAACAACTGAAGTTCTCTTATAAAATAAGGTATTATTACATTGTGTATTTATTTTTCGAAGAAAAATGTGCGACATACGATCTCGTTCCTAAGGAACATTGTACAATATTGAGTCTCAGAGGTATCTTTTTTGTGTTGAACACTGAATCAATGCTTATATTGAAAGTATTTCTTTGAATTCTTTGTGGTGCTTAACTCGTGACTTGAATGAATAAGGAATCCATTTTGTGCGCTGAAGGAAGTGGATTTTCTCTATGGTTCAGCTAGGGAGCCCAGTAGAACTTCAATAATGAGAGTTGCTGGATTACGAAAAGAAGCGTCATATAACCCTGAAGATATGATTCAGGAAATAGCTGAAGTGATGAAGGTGTACGATAAAGAAAGATTTAAAAAATCTTATCAACTTAAAAGTTCAACAATGCGAAATGATGAGTGCCTGAAGCTAAGATGAACTATTCAGCTTTCGCACATAATCATTCCATGAAGTGTTGAACAGTTGTAGCGGACTTCATTTTGAAGAATTGCCTCTGGCAATAGGAGTGAATTGACTTTTCTCCTGCTAGGGTTTCCACATGTAAAAGGCAAATGTTAAACTTTTGGTGCTGTGCCTTCTGTAACCCAGTTGACCAATGAAAACAATTACTAACTGATAGAGTTGGTGACTTTACGCGCCTCAAATTTGTGAATCACCGACAGCAATATAATTTAATCTCATCTGATGTAGGATTGTGATTTCACTCCGAAGTTAAATAAATTATTTTTCGTGAAATCATGAGTCATTTCACCACAGTGGTCATACTTTCGATTTCGGTTGCTGTGACTACACTTTAAATGCATGTTCTGATAAGTCCCCTAAGGTATATTCAAATTCTAAGCTTTGCATGGCAATTAATTTAAACCTTGCAATGCAATTTCTTCCGTTCCGCTATTTCCTTAACCAGGAAATTCAATGCCAATAATTAAAAATATGTGGTTTCCCGAAAACATAATGGTAAATACCTTGGAAAATTATCAAATTTCTTAATTATGTTTACATTTCTGAAATGAGATAAATAAGGAACGATCCATTTCTACCATTATTTATGATTTAATTGATGATTAGTTTGATCCTTTTATTTAAGTTCTAAATACGGAAATTGAAACAAGGTTTGCACAGTATATTATAAAGAATGTATATGTGTGTTTTACAAAGTAAAGAGAAGTCCTTTCTTCCAATTGATGTTTTGAACGAATTGAACTGTGTCTGGTTTTCCTCCGAGGTGAATTCACCTGATGATGGAACAGAGCGTCAAATTTAAGATTCTGAACACAACACTTCAAGAGGAATCAGCAAAGTTAACTGTATTTTCTTTCCGTGGTTTTTCGAATATTACAAAATGGAAATTTACCTATCATCACCATCGTTGTCGTCAATTTTTACCAGGCATGAGAGAATCTTGGACAGTACCTACCTGATCTCCACCTCCCGTGCCTCACCACTTCCAGGGGGATACAATGATGACATAACTATATCATAGGTTACTATTCTGAGGGATAGGGTGCATTCCTTATCAAATATTTGGTATTTAAGAATGACGTCAATTACTCTCACAGTTACTCTGGAGAATATGAAGTAGCCCTGCAGTATCTAATGGCAAAAAAATGCGGCTAAAATTTCATTATGTCAAAAAGTGAAGAAAGTTTGGAAAGATAATAATAAAAACTAGAAATAGTATGAATCTGCAAGCAAAATTATGGATGAGGAATAAGCATTTAAAGCTGCGGAAAATAATTTGGAAAACAGTACAGGTGATATGCAGCTACGGAAGGACTAAACTCGTAGCATATGTGAGAGGGGCAAAGAATCTTTGCATGAACTGGAGAATATCACAAAAATTGAGAGGAGGAACATTAAAGAGTAATTTTAGAGAGTTTCAAAGAATAATCTGCAGAGAACTAAACAAGAATCGTTGCTGATAACAAGGGGAGAGCATAGTGGAACAAGCAATTCGAGGTTGTAGACTTTATAGAGACGAGAAAATAATGTTCTTCATAGTAGAGTAAGAGTATTTAGTACGAATAGAAAAGAAAATACCACATCGAAAATAGCAGATTAGTTGGGGAAGATACTATTATTACGATATCCTTCTACCAGTTTTGATAGGGTGTATCCGTACTTTAATTTGCATTTCATTCACCTAACTGTTCCTTCCATACTCTATTTCCCTCTTATTGATAGAGACTAAAAACTATACGACAAAGCTATAAGAAGCACATCGGGAAACTTTCAAGCAAAGAGATTAAATAATCGTAATTTTCGTAGAATAAGTATGCACATAATGTTGATAAGGGTGCCCTAAGAATATAAAACCTTGTTATAAGAATATTAGTTTATGATAAAAGCATGCCATTATTATACCTCCTGGCAGGTGCTTGAGCACCACAGAGCGAAGATCAGGTGGCAACTGCCCAATAACTTATCATAATTGGTAAAACACTGATCTTAACGATAGTAATGATATGTGAATTTTTTGACTCACTTTACAAAATGCGGAAAATTGTGATTACAATTTAATACCACTTAGCATGCATGAATGAAATCAATCACTTCTGTGATCGTAAATGCAACAATAAAACAAGAGTACTCTAAGTAAATTTACTATTTTCCAACTGCATAACAGGAGATCTCTTAAATGAGAGCACATACTATCTGTAACAAGATAACTCAGCAGAGAGATAAGGAGGAATCAAATTATTCTCATCGACAATGCAAACTGCTGATCTCATGTGTTGGATGGTGAAGCGTTCACACCTAATAAAATATTGAATCGCGTGCTGTTATTCACGTTTTTCGTTATTGGATTCTATGCAGATCTAAGGCAACGAAAGGTTGCAAGGCTTGGCAGAGATTTAGCGACATTGTAATTTGTGACCCAGGCAATCTCTCGATTATCCCTATCCCCCTACCAAGGTCATTCCGTTCTTGAGGAAGTTTCACCTATTAGTGCGTTTAAGAGTCTGTGATTGCATGCCAACGAAGGCTATCCTAATTTCTGAAATTAAAATTTAATAAATAGTGACGCAAAGTGATTTACATTTCATTTCCCATTTTAATTCAGTAATTAGAACATAAAAATATTTTCCGTACTAGAAAATGAATTTACTCCGTGCATCACAAGCCTCAAATTGTTTTGCAAAGCGGAGAAAAATTTGAGAGAGTTTACTTCAAGTACACTCCAATAGTTCAAATTCTTCTTCTGAATAATGAAATTTTTCGTGGTTAGTTTGCAATTCTTGAATTCATCTGCTTAATGCTATTAGGTACTATCATTATTTTGGACTGAATTGGGACATCCATTTATCTTCATATTCCTCCGTACAGAATACACGTGGAATCCTTACTAACCAATGCAGCAAACCTTGCTGCAATCAGTTCTATAAGGGAGGTCGACAGCCCTTACATGCACTCTTTTCTCATCAACAGAGCATCTGCACACTTTCCGTAACTCAAAATATCATTCCTGATATTCTCCAACATGAACTCTTCGTAATTTTTATAATTTGTATAATCGGTAATTCTAAAACCACTCCGGTCACTATTGATGAACTACTGTCATCTGCTCTTTCCTATCTCGAATAGCCCCTGACTGTTCAAAAAATAATTCAGGTCCTCCATAAGGCTTGTTCCTCCATTTTCAAGAACTCTTCACTTTTCTTTCTTTCCCTGCAGCTTGCCTTCTCCATCTTTCGACAGACCAACACCTCAAGGGTCTCTCTAATCTACCATCTTTTTTCTGGTACTCATTTTCGGTACCGAATGGAGATTATGGCCGCGGGAGAAATTGTGCGGTTTAATTACGCCACAAAAATGATAGGCCGGCACGGACGTGCGCAATGGTATAAAAGAATCAAGAGATATGTGGTAGGGTATATTTTTTACGAGTCATGTTAACTTCGAGGAAGTGGGACAGCTACTGTTGATGATCATATGATGCTGAAAGCAGAGTTAAACTTGAGGTTAACTGAATTAATGGGAATAACTGGAACTGAATTACTTAGGATAATGTATGTACATGACCTATCTCGTTTATGGTACGCCGAAGGATATCCGATGGAGAATTTGAGTGGGAGGCATTAAAACATGGGGTAATGGAAGTATGCAGTTTTCACCTGCACTTTTTGCGTGCCTACGGAACGAGGTTAGAGAGGAGGTATATGAGTAGGAGGGCGGCTGATTAAATTTGGCATATTTTATGGCGATCTTAAATAACTTTGTAGCTTTCGAGGGATTTCAGCTATTGCTAATGATCTCCAAAATTCACTGAGGGAGATAAATGATGAATGTGAATAACATAAAGAGATAATAAGGAGAAAAAAAACTGTAATTTTATAGCAGAAGGGAGCCTAAAATAAAAATGGAGAGGATAGAAAAGATAGGGTGGAATAATTTCAGTACCTTGGGTAATGTATGTACACGGAAGAGGGTGAATGCAGTACAACAGGCATTAGGTGAAGAATCACGTAACCCAGTATTGCGTATAACTAAGGGTAAGAAATTACTACCGAAACCAAGAGAAACTATGCCAAGATAGGATTTACAAAGGATGAGATATGGACTTATGAGGTGAATATGCCTGGAATTTTCAAAGAAATACTGAGAATAGTTTGCTGCTTTTGATATGCTAGGTTGGAAAAGTCTTCATCGCATGATGAACAGAAAGGATGACGAATGAGGAAATACTTGGACTGGTGGGAGAAAAGAGGGAGTTGTTAATGCAAACTCGAAGAAGGAAGAAAAGATTGCATTGAGCAATCAACTAGTGAAATGGGTGCTTGAAGGTCGTCAGAATGATGCGGAAGAGAGTGAGGGAAAGCAAGAGAACGAGAATGAGTATTAGAGAGGATGAAAATATGTAAAAAAACACAGTTATTTGAAGATAGAGTTAGGGAGGTAGAGATAAAGAATATGAAGATATTTTTACTACATTTAGATTTTTATACTGATTTTTATAATGAGAGATAAACAAGATTTTTATAATGAGAGAGATAGAGATTTGGGAAAAAAATCGTAGACACACATGGAAGAGAAGAAGTAAAGAAAGTGCAATCCATAAAAACTTACCCGGGCCCACAGGTTTTGATTCATTACTCCCACACAAGGTTTTTCTATGCATTGAAAAAAGTCCAAGTAAGTTAACATTGAAACTAATAATAATGGTATATATCGTCCTTCAACACCATAACTGAATTTTTGTCGGAAATTTATCTCGACTAATTATGTTCTATCTCTCGCCCGCTATTTGTTGTAAACGTACTTGCTTTCTACTTTTACGTCCTTATTATATTATTATGCATTACATCTCTCAGACATCACTCACTAATCCCTACTGCTACGTACAAATACTTGCATATAACTAGCATATCGATATCATCTTTCTTCAATTAAATCTTAAAAGTTGTCTAAAATCGCCACATCATCTTAGGTTTTCATGTCCGTGTTTTTACTGACAAACGTCTTCCAGGAATGCTCTCAGTCTATGTTACTCCCAATAACATTTTAAAATTAGGATTGCATCTAAATCTCCATTTTACCCTGTGATCAGCCGCAAGAGCATTTGGCAGGGGACCATGGTGGCTCTGCAGATGTCTGACACCTTTTTTCAGCCTCCTTGTCTGAAGATCACGTGTTACTTGGGCTACTTTCGCCTTGTTCATACATTTGCTCTATCTGACACCTCTTTGAGAAGCAATTACAGCAATTATCATTGATCCCGATTGCCTATCTCTAGGGGTCATTAGGACGCGCAAGGCCTTCCACCACGTCAAGGTTGTAGTCCTCGAGGGGAGATCCTTAATAAGGTCACGATGTAAATAATGTCAGAATACGATAATGCGTCGGGAATAATTAATCAAACATTTTGCAAATTATAGTTCATGGTAACTCAGTAACTCTTAGCATTATTGGATTTACTAACATATAGATGCTTCATCTCCATTTTACTAACATATAGATGCTTCATCTCCATTTTTCTACATTATAATAATGAAGGCAATAGAGTCGAAATAATAATATGTTGCTTACGATAGCATAGAAGTTCATTGTTTGTCTAGTCCACGCAATAGAACCAGCCTAGGAATCCCTCACTAGTTTCTCTTTGCCGCCGTCATACCTTTTGGTATATGTGCTATCCATTTTTTTTCAATACAGTATTGTACTTAAATTACGTCAATTTTCTGTCAGGCATACACCAATGATTTACAAAAGACCTGTAAAATGAGTTAATTAGCAACTGAGAAAAAGTTTCTTCGTTTAAGAATATGCCAATTTCTAGATAAACCTGATAAACCTTAATTTGTAACTCGCTTTATTATATGTAGAATTCGCATGACTCCGACAAAGTGGAGAGTCTCTTCTCGGACTAGTTTCTCCCAGAGCAAAAACTGCAAACTTGCACGAAAAATAGCTTTTCCATAATACCAGTTATCGGAAAATAAGTTATCAATAGAAGTTTTTCTTTTTGTACCATCCAATGCTGCTGATTCCATAACGCCTTATACCGTTTATTCCTTAATTTTCCATCATACCTGGCCCTCAATCCAACTTCTGAAGCTTCCTCGTCAAACTCTTATGAACTCTGTACTTAACTTTCACGTGTACTATTAATTTCCTCTCTTGTCTGATATTTCAAATTCATCAATCTCCATGTGCCTTTCTAGAAAAAACCCCGGATAATTTAATCAAATTAAAGACTTTCAGTACCTTGCAGTTCTTTTGAAGAGTTCTAAATGCCTTTTAGCTGTGAATTCTTTCATGAATAACACACTTACACATTTTGAATTCATGCATTTAACTCGCATGAAAAGAGTCATATATCCCTCCGAAGCAGTGTACAAAATTAAACTAATTCATAGGCAGACTTTATATTACTTGAAAGTTGCGCGAAAATAAATTTGAGCAGAGAACTTAATTTGCAAGTTCCGCTTCCCGTACTTTATCTTTTGCTCACAATAGGCGAAAGTCCTACGATTCTTTCAGATCCGTTTTAGATTCACTGAATCCTCTTCTAGTGGCTAAATATTTAAGGCTGGGAGCACATGCTGCTTAAAAATCTTGAAGTCCTTGGATTCCTGTTTACGAGCCTTCGACCACTGTGACCTCCATAAACCTCTCAAGATAGTACTGAAGATAAGGTATAATAGCTAGTGGAATAATTAAAAATCATTTTAATGGACTACAGTCGAGTAAACAAGAGAAAAAAAGAGAAATCGTTGCCACAGCTGGCGACCAAAATAGGTTATTTTGTGCAAAGTTTGTAATACTCCAAATTTAATTGCCTACTTTGAATTAATTGAGGCTAAACAACATTTTGTATAAACTTGGTGTCCACACAAGCATGATGGTAGCCTGTTGAGAGGAATGCATTCTCCTTCATCCCAAAAATGTGGACGACGACATGACATGTGAAGTGGGACGACCAGAATCGGAGGTTTATGGGAATGCGTTTATATGGGATAGCCACGTTTACCTAGATTTTATCAACTATTAGACTGGGGACCCAGTGCAACCCAAGGCTCCTTAGAGTAATCAGTCTATGACCGAGAAAGAGATTAACTGCAGGACGAATTGTCTCTCCCACCCATGGAAACTCACATATCTGAGAATATCGACATTTTCCGTCAAACATTCCTCGAAGGCTAATATTCACAAATGAAAACGAAGAAACTGGGATGAGAAATGTACAAATTTATTCCTAATTTCATCTTTCTTCACGCAGCTGAGGAACTGAGAAATTGTAAGAAAGAATCTTATTGCAGCCTCTCGAAAACGTTTCTGGGGTTGATGGCGATTGTATTATCGCGAAAGCTACGTGGCTGAAGTCAAATCTCTCCCAAAATCTACTGAGTAGCAAGGGTTTTGAAAACGAATTTTCAGACTCTCTTCATGTCTCAGGAAACACACTGACGAGTTTCAGCATTTCGAGGGAGCTTGCCATTTCCACTTTTAAGAATACCTAAGTAGTTGGAGGCAGAAATTTTCGAGGGAATGGATGAAGGGTGGAGAAAAACTAGGCTTCGGCATTAGCTTCCCCTTTCTTATCAAGATGCGCCAAGAGTCCGCGGTTTGAAATCCATCCGACGAATGGAGTACTGAGCTCGGATTGCTCTCCACAGAATACTTAAGTAGGAACCGGTGTACTAATGAAAACATTTCCGCAGCCGTCTGTATTCGAAGCCTGTTATTCGGGATGAGAGAACACTATTTACTACACAAACCGATTCCCTAAAATGAATGCATTGTAACGGGTCAATTTTAGCCATGTCATGCTTGGGATTTGGGGAGCCGCCATGTTGGGTTTTGTCTAGAAAATTTATACAGAGTCATAGGGAAATATGGCGTCGCACTGTGGTCTGAAATCGGATATAGCCGGACAAAAGTCCAAAATTGCTTCTTTTGAGGTACACACTTGAAACTTGTCATAAACGCTCAGAGTTGATCACTGATCATGGAACAATAAGCCATTTTTGGATGATCTCATCCGTTTTTGAGGTACAGAGGCCCAAACTTGGCCAAGTTTCCAAAAACACACCCGATCTTGCTTTTCTTCAAAAATATTTGAAGTTAAGCTGCTGGTGGAGTTTTGGAAGGATTTTTATGAAGTAAAAAACATTATATTCCGGTAATATGGTACTTTATCTATATTATCTGTTAGTTTCGAAGATTTTGGTTAATATTAGTGTGGTATTACGTCGCAAAATGGCGGACCCTTTTTCCGGGTAAAATTTGACATAAAGTAGACAATATCTTTAGTTTAAGAAAATTGCCACCGCAAAAACTTTCATGAAAGTATTTAATAAAGATATTTTAAGAATGTAAAGCAAAAATCTTGGAAAAAAGTTTGCGGCTGCGAAAATGAACGCAATTTTTCGATCGCGCTTCACGGCACGGCTCCGCGACGCGGGGCCTAGAGACTCGGTGACTCCGTTGGATATTTCGAGTTGCTTGGAACTAATTATTGAAAATTGTAATTTTAACCATGGTATACAGTCTCTATTGACCTGAAATACTATATTGAAGATATTACGAGGATATTGGATTGATCGAATTGATCACTGAACGCGTGACTCTGGTATACATGCTCTGGTTTGGATACCTTACGGATTCTTGCCGCATGTTGGAACATCTTTTGGTGTAGAATTTAAGTTTTCACGCGAATGGTACCCTACACATTTACCAGGAAAGGCAACAGTCAGAGATTCTTTTTCTACTCCTTACCCTTTTCACACTTGCCGAGGAGGAACGTGCGAAAAGGGGCTTTTTATGACACCGCGCAGCCTATGACGGTATTTAACGGGTATTTCCGAAGGGCTTTTTCCTTTTCCCTTCAAAAACGCATTTTAGCTGGCAGTTCTTATTTGGATTTGGTGGATGAGTATTGTGCCTGTAGTGATTTAGTGGTTTGCTAAAATCTGTGTGTGTCTAGTGAATTGATTCGTCATTGAATATATATCATATACACGTACATGGAATATACATATATATCATTGAATTAGTTTCGCTGTTTATTTCCTGTGTTGGTCAGCGGTGTTTCTGGTTTACTCAATAGTCTTTCTTTTTCAAGGTTAGTATTTTGAATATAATTTTCAGTATCGCTATTTATTCTTAGCATTTCACTCCGACGCTTATAATATTCCTTTGTATAAAGCTTCACGGCGTTTTTTCGCCGATCTTATATTATGGAAAATATAATCGTGAAAGGTATTCATCGTGCGACTTTCATTACATAATTTTATCTGTCGGATCCATACACAGATTTTTTGTGTTGTCCAGCTCTGAAATGACATCATATCAGATCACACGTTTGGAGCTACTCAACAAGATAATTGAGATGAAAGGAAAATCATTGCACGATAAAAAAATATTCTTGCTGGATTTGTTATCTCGGACTTTGAATTTAGAGAATCATTTCGATGCCCTAGATAGTCTCCGTGAATTTCTATGAAGGTTCTTGGTATATTACCAGAAAAGGTGGGAAGAATGTTTTCAAAAAAACGAGCAATTTTTAGCTCGCAATAATGCATGGCTCAAAGAGCCAATTATTTTCCTGGAAGCAGTCCGTGAGTACCTACCAGGTACTTCTACAATGACCTGAATGTATTTTCTGATTTATTTCTTTTGCCCAATATCATGGACGAAGGTTTTTACATGGAATTTATATCTTAACATTATTGATTCATTAGGTTCATTGGGGCGACCAAAAAAAGGTTTTAGGACTTCCTCAGACAGGTCAAAAAGAAGAAAAGTCCAAAATATTGAAAGTTCTTCCTCTGCTGCCGAGCTCGCATTGGCAGCCTCTTGGCAGAGAGGAAGGAGATAGTGCTACCGCTCAACTTCTCACGGAAGTAACGACTACCACTCCCACTAGAGCAAAAAGAATTCTCACTAGGTGGAGGAAAAAAGATGAGATGCAGTCGGAGATGTCGCCAGAGGAGGCTCTATCTCTGATGATCACCACTGAGCTGACAAAGAATCAGTATAATTGCTCCGCTCTTAGTTACGGGCACAACCTGTACCCTAGCTATGTGCGAGTGTTAAATGCAAAAAGCGCTGCATACCCCGAAGGGATACACATAACAGAAAACATTAGCGAAGTGAGTTTACAAGATCTATTGAACCATACAGAATCGCGGATACTGACATGCGTTTCCACGACTCTAGCATCCGGCAACAAAGTAAATTGCACATTAATTTGCAAATATGGATTTGATGGGATTTCGGGCCTTTCGCAATATAAACAGTTGTGGGAAGAAGCAGATACTTCAGATGAATATTTATTTATGAGCGCCATGGTGCCACTTCGTTTGCTGAATGACGCAACTGGTACGAGCTTAAGGCATTTCATGTTTCATACCTTGTTTATCTTTGGCCAATCTGATAGCAGTACAGTTGAGTACCAATAATATATGAACTATTTTAGGTGAGATTATCTGGAAAAATCCTCGCCCGTCGTCAACCATATTTTGCCAGCCCATTCGCCTTCAGTGGCTAAAAGAAACCAAGGAAGTTGCTATGGCGGAAAGGAATTATGTACAAAAGCAGATAGACGGCTTAAAAAATTGGAATTGGGGAAATTATTCTGTTAATTTCAGCTTGCTTCTGAGTATGATAGATAGAAAGGTAAGGATTTTTCCTATTTTTAAATTGATGGACAAGTAAATGGTGGTGGATATTGTTAAACAAATCTATAAAAACATTATTTAGGTATGCAATGCATTGACTGATTGTGCTACTATGAGGTGCTACATCTGTGGAGCGAAAGCTTCCCAGATGAATGATTTAAGGGCAATGAAAGATCGACCAGCAGATGTTACTAAATATTCCTTTGGTCTGTCTACCCTACACTGCTATATTCGGTTTTTCGAATGCGTATTGCACATATCGTATCGACTGGAGATAAAACAGTGGCAGGTGAGAAATAATCCAAACAAGCTGGAAACTGTATTTAAGGTAAAATAAATATCTTTAATGATAAATAAATAAATAATGATAAATCTCTTAATAGGCCCGCGGCAACCTAAGAACACAGCTAACAGAAAAAAAGATTGGCATTCAGAAGGCATTTAGAGAAAGGATGGGGTTGATAATGGATGTGCCAAGGCCTGGATCAGGAAACACGAATGACGGTAACACGGCAAGACGTTTCTTTGATTCTCCAGAGCTGGCCGCTGATTTAACTGGCAATTGTATAAAATGAACCCAACTTCTCAGCAATAGCCACCAATAGGAAAATTTTCTTTCCTTTCTAAGATTTATGTTCTGATGGGATGTGCAAAGGTAAAACTTACAATAGCAAAATTAAATTTCAATGTCGTGTTTACCAGAGTCACGCGTTCAGTGATCAATTCGATCAATCCAATATCCTCGTAATATCTTCAATATAGTATTTCAGGTCAATAGAGACTGTATACCATGGTTAAAATTACAATTTTCAATAATTAGTTCCAAGCAACTCGAAATATCCAACGGAGTCACCGAGTCTCTAGGCCCCGCGTCGCGGAGCCGTGCCGTGAAGCGCGATCGAAAAATTGCGTTCATTTTCGCAGCCGCAAACTTTTTTCCAAGATTTTTGCTTTACATTCTTAAAATATCTTTATTAAATACTTTCATGAAAGTTTTTGCGGTGGCAATTTTCTTAAACTAAAGATATTGTCTACTTTATGTCAAATTTTACCCGGAAAAAGGGTCCGCCATTTTGCGACGTAATACCACACTAATATTAACCAAAATCTTCGAAACTAACAGATAATATAGATAAAGTACCATATTACCGGAATATAATGTTTTTTACTTCATAAAAATCCTTCCAAAACTCCACCAGCAGCTTAACTTCAAATATTTTTGAAGAAAAGCAAGATCGGGTGTGTTTTTGGAAACTTGGCCAAGTTTGGGCCTCTGTACCTCAAAAACGGATGAGATCATCCAAAAATGGCTTATTGTTCCATGATCAGTGATCAATTCTGAGCGTTTATGACAAGTTTCAAGTGTGTACCTCAAAAGAAGCAATTTTGGACTTTTGTCCGGCTATATCCGATTTCAGACCACAGTGCGTCGGCCTCGACAATGGCTAATTTAGCAATGAGCATGGTGATTCGGGGCATTCGGGAGATGCAATCCCAATAATAGAAATTGTATCGGTGGCTATTGTTGAACTCGCGGCATGTTACGCAGGGAAACTAATTTATGGCCGAGCGTTAACAATGAGGGAGTTTGACTATATAAAGAGGGACGGAGAGCGAGCGCTTCGGACCTTATCCTATCCCCATCCCTTCCATACCTATCCTTATGCCTTTCCTCCCGGTCTGAAGCGCCTATTAGAGCGGAAACAGACTTGAAACACCCATGATGAACGTCTAACAATACTCCAGATCGGAGAAGAACCCTCGTTGGGTGTGAGATCGCAAAAGCATTGAGGTCTAGGAAGTGTCACGAGGGAAGCGGAGTCCACGTCGTAGAATCATCCGGCGGGATTGGACCTAATCGGAGACAGGCGACGAATCATCAGCCAAGAAGGAGAAGCCAGGGTACACGAAGGAGGCGGGGATCGCATATTGTAGGAAATCAGCAAGGAACTCCATATAAAACTAGAGGGATAAAGCGGTCCACTCCCCACTACTTTTGTGGGTACATAATTTTAAGAGGGTACTTGTTTTGTATGTGAAGAGTGAAAAGTGAAGTGGCTCGTAATCATTGGTGAAGTGAATTATGGCATGTAAATTTGAGCCTGAAGAAAGTGAAAGTGAAAGTGATATTGTTAACGAATAGGAGGGTAATTTATTATATTGTTTATATTTATTTGTGTTGTGAGTCAGTATTTATGTGATCAACAACAGATAGGCAAGTGGCATAACAAATAAAGTGTTCAAAAAGTAAATAATATATTACATTAATGACTCCCAACGTTTAGGCGTGTGAGTTTAGTTGTATTGTGTGTGAGAGAAAGTAAATTAAATTGAATAAATTACAGCCTCAACATCAAACTGTTGAGTCCATCTAGAATCTTACTCTACCGTAATTTTAGAGGTGAACTTTTACAAGGTTAGGGAGTGATTGAACGAAAATATTTGAAATAATCCATTTTGCTGAAGATTCTACCATTTGTTCATGTACGAAATATTTAGCCCAATTTCTAATTTATCAAATAGAGAGGTGATGGTTACCGATTGTTGATCCCATGGAGAGTCAAATACACGAGAACCTGATTCGAGAATGAATTAAAACAGATAGGACTTCAATACATTATGTACCTATTTTAATTGTGCTTAAGATTGCTAACAAATAAGTTTTTTCACTAACCAGTCTTCCTTATTTTTGGTAATGAAAAATTTATCATTGTGGTGGTAAAAAAGAATTAAGAAGATAAAACTAAAGGTGAACTTAGGAAGAAACGACGAAATTCTAAGGGGAGTGGGGATAAAGAGAAAGTCCAATGAAAATATTAATGAGAAAGTAGGAACATCTAATAGGTCAATTTTTGAGATACTTGGGCCTAATGAAGACAGTTCCCGAGGGAAAAAACAACTGAAAGAATGACGAAGGAAGATCACGCATCAGATATATGGAGATCGTAGTGAAGGATACAAAAAAAAAGGCTTGCGAAAATATGTTAGCTAGGAAGAATCGAGAGAAAAGCTGTGTCAAACCAATTTTAGGATTCATAACTTGTGACGATGATGAAGAAGTCTGATACATACCTTTTTGGCGGATAATTTTAATATAAATACGATAAATCAAATAGGAATTATGGCCGAGAACATTACAATGATATTTCGTACTCGTTTTGAGATCGTTATTAAATTAAATAAGACATCTGTTCATTTATTCAGAGAATTTAGAACTATGAATGACAATTAATCGTTTTCAATTTCGTAAATGAAGTAGGTACACATGTATTGGAGATAATGATGAGGTTGGGATGGAGGATAGTAACGGGACGATTTTTCAGGTATTTACAAATAAACTCAATTACAAATTTCAACTAAAGCGTGATCACACTAATCCCAATATCCTCCTCGTCACGTTCTCTTCTTTACAGGAACAGTATGTTTACATAACACTTTGTTTATATTCACAAGGAAGACAACTTTAGTTCTTCAGCTTAAAACAGATTGAATGAAAAAAAAATGTCGATGAGTTTTTCCGTGATAAGGATTTTCCGTAACTGCTAGCGTAAGGACAACTAGAGTGGTCAAATGAATTAGAATCTAGCCTTCCCCGATAATTGATATAAGCCTTGTAACTGAACACAGTAGTTTCGTTCCCTTGACTAACTGCTCCGGCTTCATTTCACCAGTTATTAGCTAAAGCAACTAGTCGTTTGCCAATTCACGATAGCACAACCGGTTTTTCTCAGGAGATGCTGATACACCGGTTCCTGTCAGATCACCGAAGTTAAGCAACGTTGGTTCCGAACGGAGGTTGGATGGGTGGCCACCCTCCATACCTCTACCGTGGTGCTCTTGTCCCCTACCTGCAAGTGGCGGGCAGGTTAAATGGGGGTCGGTCCAATGGATCTAAAGAGGTCTAAGTGCCAGTAGGCCACAGACAGTGACCCACTGGCCACTTTAATCATGGGAAAGAACAAAAAATAGTCACATGCTTTTCAAATAGATCTCGTGGATAGATAATATCAGCATTTTTAATCCTATGGTAACTTTTTGTCTCCCGTGTATCAATATCAAAACGTAGATGTATGCAGAAAAAACTTGCAGAGTGACCAACTGAAGTGGCTATGCTCTTTTTTTCTTTATACAGATGTTTACAATGACACAGTCTACTATAGTGATGGAATAATTCTTCAAATATAGCTTAGTAGTTCCACATATTTGGTTTAATAATAGTTACGCTTTGTTATTTCAATATGAAGCAGTTCCGTAAAGTTACTTTAGATACAGTTTACTATGGAATAATTTAGTGGAATATGTTACTATTTCCGCATTTATATTTATTTCCGCATTTAATATTTATGGAATAGTTTACTAGTTCCACATATTTGGTTTAATAACAGTTACGCTTTGTTATTTCAATATGAAGCAGTTCCGTAAAGTTACTTTAGATACAGTTTACTATGGAATAATTCATCAAAGTGTTACGAAAATAAAAAAAAACTGTTAAATTGATCTAAATTTCGACACTCAACCATATCATTTGAGAGTTAATTCCTGCCCGTCTTAATCGAGAACACTGCTACAGGACGAGCTTCACACAAAACCACATCTGTCCTTGAGTTTTACCGCGATAAGAGACGTAAGGTGCTGAGCCTTATCCGCGGAGTAAATCTCCGGTTAGACAAAATCTTACGTGTTTTTCCGATTGTTTCTTTCCGAAAGGAATAACCTGTGACGCTGATACAGGAGAGCGGGCTTTATTGAGACCAGCATGGCGGGCGATAAGTTTGGCATGTAGATAGTGCGCTCAAATCCTCCCTTTCGTTTTATCCTCGTAACAACGAGCCCTTCACGTGCTGCTATAGGGGAATCGGGGTTGACATACTATATAAGATGGTGCTCCGTGATCTTAGCCTCCATTCGAGCTGAAGACACTTTGGAGAACCTCGCATTGAAACGGAACTTGAGGTAGGTAACAGTATTCACGGCGTTGAATTTATCTGGAACTATATCTGGGGAGATGGGGATTCAGTCATAACGTTGCATTCTTTCAGACAGTTTCCAAGCGGAAAAATAACCATTACGTCACAGCTTGCATTCAAATTTTTATAGCCGGTCTCAACACCGGTTCGACCGGCTATTAGTTTAGAAATAAGTAAGGAAGTTAATTGCGTCTTCAACATTTGCACTCATTGATATTCGCCCCTTTGTAAATTTGTATTCTCAAATGCTTAACATATTACCTTGAAAATCGACTAGGATGCTGTAATGGCATCAGAATTCATCCCAATTCAAGAAAATAGCTGTTTTCTGCCCCATGAACAAAGAAAAATCGCAAAGAGCATAAGGTTTTCTGTCGCCTCATCGACAGGGTTGTAACTTTACCACTTCGTATTAAATTAGCAAGTACAGATTCCTTTCTCTTCTAGGGACTGATGCTCAGGTAAAATTTCTCCATAGTACTACTTTGGAAAACCACAATTTGTACCCCATGTTAGTCTGATCAGTGAGGGTAGAGTTATCCAAGTAATGAGCCTAACAACGTGTGTATTTTACATCTCAGGATAAGTGCCAGCTCCTTTCGCATCCATTTTCCCAGAAAGACTCACTCACTCAGCTTGGGTTTAGCTGGATTAGTTCATGGTTGATCCCTGGTACGAGCCTCAGACCTCCGGTCAGCAGCCAAACTATAGATTACAATGTTGTACCACCTCTTCAATTATCCAACGTATTGAAATTCTCTATATTGCTTTGGGTGACGCTCAAATGTACGCGAGTAGGTGTAAGGAGATAGCAGTATACTTTGAAAGGATTTCAAGAGCAGTTGCAAGCGACCGAGCTTTCGCAGACCTTTCTGGCTTCAAAATGAAATTATTCTTATATTATAATATTAATATTTTGATTAAATTATTATAGATGCGTCCTGCAACAGTCATAAAAGCAATTTACTAACATGTACACAATAGGCAGCCACTACTGAAAGACTTTGACAGTAATATTCCTCGCTGCAGTAACGTACGATCCAAAAGCCTGCATGACAGTCCATAAATAATAATCAGTTTATTCTGACTCTCATCTTTAGCTGTTTTCACTGATGTGGAGATCATTCAAACGAAAAAATTAACATTAGTTCGAATATTTCTTTACGATTCTTGGAATAGCTGTTCACAGCCACACATCTAACCTTTATCCCTACCAACAGCACAGAAAATGTAGTAGACCCGTTGATACAAAAACACAACGACAAGGAAATATTGTTCTTGAACCATCTTCTGGTAGTATTAGAGCTAACAGCCTATAATTATGATTCAAACTCGAGTGAAAAATTCAACTTCATTAATTTTTAAGCTTATGTTAGTTATCTTCTTCTGCTGTTCATAAAGATTTAAAGCAAGCCTGAAAATTTTGGAAACAGAATTCGTTTGAATCAACGTGATAATACAGCGATCGTACACGAAAATGGAATATGACGCAATTCTGACTCAGGCAAGATTGTTTGCTGAAGAGTGCCTTTTTCTTTTAGCCGGTATCAGAGAAACTGTGTCAATAACCATAGTTTGAGATGAAAAAAGAGCGTTGAAATGAAAGAGTGGAGACCATACACGAGTAATGCAATGTGAATCATTTATAGCAGGAAACTCGAAGAATGAGAGGCAAAGTAAATTGATGAGATCAATCGAAGATCTGCTCTTTTATGAGATAGAACGAAACATATAAACCTTTGTTCGTAATACTTTATTGACTCAATATGATTTATCTCTGGAGTTCGAGTGACTTAATTTCGAAAATTGACGAATGTGGAGTTCCTGTTTGACTCGAGAAGATTGCAAGTTAAGTGAGAGAGAGGTGATAACAGAAGTTTATCTTCAGTGTTCCTCCATCAAATCCACAACTTTTTGTGTAACATAGAATTCCAACCATTGGGAACGAACATTTTTACGCTCACCCCGGTGTGCCGTCGTGCCATTCCGACGGACGCCGTAGTGAATGACTTTAATTTATATCGCGGCAAATTTCTGAAACGTGTTGTCTTTTTCATTCCACAATCAGGTAGCAGCAAGGAAAGTCATGGCCCGGAGCCAGATTGCTCTGCTGCTTCTGCTGGTCGGCCTGGCCGCGGTGTTGTCCAAGCCACAAGCCGCCAAAGACAAAGTTTTGGTATGTTACTACGGAACCTGGGCCGTGTACAGACCCGGAGCGGGGAAGTTTGACGTCGAAGACATCGACCCCACCATCTGCACCCATGTTGTCTACGGGTTCGCCGGCCTCAACTCCGGCGTCATGGTTTCCCTCGATCCGTGGAACGACCTCTTCGACAATTATGGGAAAGGTAAAATTTTGAAGATGATTTTGGGTCGAGAAGAAAACAAAACCAAAGTTTTTCAGTTCATATTACTGAGGAAAAATACTTCAAATGCTGGTGGATTCGTATATATCGTGGCTCAAATTCATATGAAGTTTATTCGTCAAACGAAAATTAAGTGTGAAAATGAAATAATGCGAATGTGGAGACTCAAGGAGGATATTAAACAAAGTTAACCGTCATATAATCATTAAGATGGGATGCCTTGATAAACGCTTGAAGTGAAATATAGAGCAAATATGAAGAATAGAATGATAACACCTTAAAAAAATATTATTTGTATTATTATCATCAAGGTGATTGGAACGAATATACGAATGAATACTGTTCTTCTCACGTTTAATCTTCAGACAGATGGATTGGATTCTATTGAAACGTCTTTATTATTGGGTACAAATGAAAAGAATAATTATAATGTAAGGTTTTACTTCTTCATGAGTAAAATGCATCTCCACTCGATTACACACGAACGTCTAATCCAAGGAAACACCAAAGACTAAAATAAGGTCACGTCTTCTGCATGAAGAAGCGATTCGTAAATAAATTGGTTCATTCCGTCATGAAATCAACATAATATCTAATTAATGCTCTGAAAGTGACCGCAAGGGATTACAGAAGACAAAATTATTACAAAATCATTATTACTCATAAAAACTAAGATTAAATATAGGACGCAGGTTTTCTCACGACTTGGATTTTTGTGTATTCGCCACATCATGTAGGTTTACGATCTATGTATATGTAACACGTAAAAAGTAATAGTGCAAGTTGATTGTTAAACTATGATATACATGAATCTCTACGACTAATCCGTCCCAAACAGCTTTTTCAGTAGCATTTCAACTACATCAGTTAGTTCTTAATTTTCACAGCTACAGAAATGATTCTGAGTACAAGTTAATGGAAATCATCTGGTATCTCTTAATTAATATATTTCACTTTCTGTAAATGAAGCAATAGAGACCAACATGACCAATTCAATAAAGATTTCGGTTAATTGTGTGTTGCTTAATTTGGGAGCTAATCTCAAATGTGCCCTATTTAATCTATTATTTCAGGCGCCTTCACTCGTTTCACTAAGCTGAAGGAGAAGAACGCTAATCTGAAGACCCTTCTTGCCATTGGTGGTTGGAATGAAGGATCACCAAAGTATTCAGAGGTAATCAGCATTTGATTTTTACATAGATAAACTCATCACAAGGTGCTCTACCAAATATTTAAATTTATGCAAATAAGATCTGGCAAAATTATAAGCATATTTAAATTATCCGCAATGAAAGTAGGTAAGTTTTAAGTGTATCACGACTCTATTAGCCGAAAAATTGGATGATGAAGTATAAAGCCTCCGTCGTCTTATGAGCCGTTGCAGTTCCCCACTGAAAGCTGAGCACAGTTTATCTCAAATTTTGTCATTCTGCACAGCTTTCGTTTTGCAGTGGTCCAAACCATTTCCAACCTCCAATGCTATAAACGATTTCGTTGTCCCTCATACTAAGAACAATACCCTTTACGATGCCCGAGGTTTTTGTTGTTGACTAATGAGGATGTTTTCTCACCTTTTACTTTCTCAAATTAATATTTGATGATCATAAAATAATAAAAATACTCTACTTTAGACCGGCTTATTTAAATTTTACATAACTCAAGCTTCACGGCATTTTAAATTTCCAACATATCTCTGTTTATCGAGCGGTCACCTATACTCAGCAATCTACTAGGAAATGGATTTTTAATTGACTGAAGTGTGGTAACAAAGTATTTGGTATATGTCATGATTTTAATGGGAAATTACTCAAACCTTGATTCGCTTGTAGATGGTGTCATCTCCTCAAAGCAGAAAGACGTTCCTGGTCAACGCTGTGGATTTCCTTAAGAAGTATGGATTTGATGGTCTGGATTTAGATTGGGAGTACCCAACCCAAAGAGGTGGCAAGCCCGAAGACAAGGTACGTGAATGAATATGGTCTCACCCAGCTAAATATATGATATAAATATGCGTGTAATCAAGTTACTATTCGCTATCCATCCTTCAGACTTTTTTTAGGGAATGGTTTCATAGTGTATATGCCTTCTCTTTTCATTTGCGGGATAACTAAAATTTTTGGCATTAATATTATAAAATATTAACTCACATGGGCAAGAACAACACCATAGCAAAACACTTACTGTAACATGAAACGGTTGATGCTTATCCGTCATAACTTTGCCATTGAATGGCAGTCAAGAAAACTCGTTCAAATGAGTAGCATTTGCTTTTTCAGTGTTTTTACCCTGAATCTAAGAAATTGCCACTAGTTTAGTTGGGCGAGACCAAATGAAATTGGAGCATGTCTTGAGTTAATTCCAGTGAATGTAATTTTATGCTTTCCGTTCCTATCGCGCAGGAAAACTTCGCAACATTCCTTTCGGAAATGCGAGAAATCTTTGACCAGAATGCTCTCATGATGACTGCCGCCGTGTCTGCGGGCAAGGGAACTATTGATCCAGCGTACGACATCCCCGCAATGGGAAAGTAAGTGACGGACTGATTTTCCACTCCAATTTTATATGATTTTTAAACAAATCATCACATTGAATGAACTAGCTGAAAGTGCCCGTTGAAATATAACGGAAGGAAGATAATCGATGAAAAATGGAATTATTACTTGCCTTATATTCACTCAAAAACTCACCCATGATTACCCTGTTGGCATGCACATCATAAGGGTCATCTAAATGCCAAAAACACGTATTTGTGTGTAATATAAACCAAAAATACTGGTGAAATAATCCACAGGGATTTCTAATATAATTTTTACAGTAGCCCGGAAGGAAAAGCAAAATGTCTCACATGTGGATCTGATTTGGGATGAAATACCTGAAGAAAATTGAACTGTCCACTGATTTACAGTTCTTAGAACCGATAATTCTGGCAGGTGACTTATATATAACCATTAAAATTCGAAGCTGAACTTATTACTACGAGCTAACCGTTGAATGAATTTCATAGCGGTTTTTCATTTGAAAGTTATTTTTACATCAAAATATTATTATACAAATATTAAAAGCTATTTCTTACATGATTGATGAAATTATGACTGATGTTGATAAATAAGTATTTTAACACATTTTTAAATAGAAATTATGTTCTTTCATAATTTTCCGATTCGGATTTTACCATTTCTTAATGGTATAAAAAGTAGTTTAGCACAACAGTTTTGAGTTTGCTCTGATAAATTAAAATTTAACCGGCGGTTAATGAATCCTAGGAAACAATGCCAATGATTTTAGCAATTTTCGAAGAAGAAACGAAAAATCCAATTCATTTAAATGAAAATTGTATATTTTATTGCAAATATGATCGCAACCTAAAATAGACTTTGACTTTGACTTGGCTTTATTTAACCTAATTAAAATAGAATGAAAGAACAAGAATGAATACAGATTTTGTCGTAGAGTAAAGAAAATTGAATGAAATCAGTCAACATTCAACAGTCAACATCTGTGTTAGCCTACTCTTAACGGGTCTTAAGGGGTCCATGGTTTAACGTCCTATCCGACGGACGGAGTACTGTGCTAGAAGTATTGTCCGCATAGTGGTTAACCACTCCATAACACCCCATTATAGTATTAATGAAAAGTATGCAACCGCTGGGACTTGAATACAGGCCCTTGGAAAGAGTGGTCATTACATATTTTATGTACAAAATGCGAATGAAACGACAAGCAAGGTGAGTTTCAATTCCTCCAACATTGACTCTTGACGATAATTCTTTCAGGTACCTGGACCACATCCACGTGATGTGCTACGACTACCACGGTGGTTGGGATAAGTTCACCGGGCATAACTCCCCTCTCTACTTGAGTCCTCAGGACTATGGTGACTACGTATACTTCAACGCTGTAAGCAATGATGTTTTGAACTCGCTAGAAGTAGAAGTTATAATTCCGCAACATGTTGGAACTCACTCACTCAGTGATTCAAGCCGGAGGTTGTTCTTTGATAGGTGAGAGTAGAGCTCACCCCATACAAAGCCAATGGCATGAGAAATTCACACATTCAGTGTAGGGGGGCCAGTTCCTTTCCCTGGCATTTTGGAACAATAAGGGAATTCATGGTAGAGAGTTAAGAGTTCCTTTCAATCTTTTATCGGAGAGATTAAGCGTTCACACACGTAAATGCTTAAGAACTCACGTGTAGGAAAATTGTTTAAGCAAGCGGGAAAGAGTTAAAATAAAAAAAAACAACTTATATTAAAAATTTAAAAAAATATAAAATAAATCATTTCCGATCGAAGATCTTCAAACACTGATGAAAAGGATAAATAATGAAAATAATACATATGCCTTTAGATTGCAATAAATGACCTAGCTTTGTAAATATTAACTTGTTTTGAGAGTAATTGTGAGAAATAGAAGTATTAACCATTTGACATGCGTAACAAAAGACTTCACTGATAAACGTTGTCACATCATTGACGAGTTTGACCTTATTTCTGTATTTTTTTCTGATCGTCAGGTAGTATTCTATCGTGAAATAGTGTATGTATTAACTGACCGCGGTTTTCATATTAATACTTCTTTCCTCACGGAAGTAATAGTTGATAGATGGTCACTAAAATCCACACAGACAAGCTTATCTCGAACCTCAAGATTAAATTGAGCAGTATTAACTAATTTAAGTAATGCAAACTTTCACAGATGTTTTCTCATAGCTATTCCTTTTGACCTGCTGTGCACTGCTTGGCAGTCAAACTTGCTTATTGGTCATGAAGCCCAAAGGAATGAGACGGAGGAAATACTAGTAAGAAATGCACTGGGGATTGTTATTTGTTGCGTGCAAAAATCCTGAAGTGAATTCAGTGGGTATTACAAAAATTCAATAATACTTCTGTGACCTGTCCTCTATTTATCTTCTACTCACCTCGCGGAATTAGTATGCCATAAAATGAACGCAAAAAGGAGAGCTAGTGAGCAATGGTTGAACTATTAAACCGAAATTCCAGAACTTCTCAATGCACTACTGGATGGAGAAAGGAGCTCCGGCCGAGAAGCTGGTCATGGGCATGCCCCTCTACGGCCGCTCCTTCACCCTCACCAGCGAGGATAAGAACGGTCTATACGCCCCAGCCGGGCAGCCAGGAATTGCTGGACCGTACACCAGGGAGGCTGGATTTATTGGATACAACGAGGTGCGTTTCAAAAATAAACTGAATGCATTTTAAATTAGACCAACCGTAAAAGTCGACAAATGCTGACTCATAAGCTTCAATACTTGACAAGGACTGCCCTAGCCGTACGAACCTCAAAGATGTTTTTTTTAGGTGATTTAAAAATAAAATGTGACAGAGAATCAAATATTATACCTGCATATCAGATTTTCGCAAATTTGCTAGCATTAGAGATTTGCAACGAATGTCTCAATATTTATCGAATTCCATTCACGCAATAAATGGGAAGTTTTTTAATTGTAGAAAATGAATGGATTTTTAGAAAGAAAGAAAACATGTCGTAATCATTTACTACTTAAGATCGTGTTCTCTTTTGACGTCCACTGATATTTATGAGATGGAGGCAAAAGTAAAAGTTTAGAACTCAGAAAATGACTATATTTAATGATGGATTGTATGTGTACCTAAGACCTCTAAACTTTGTACAGGATTCAAGAATTTAATCTTAGATTTTCTAAATCTACCTCAAATAATTTATCAGAGAAAAATAAAGCGTGACCCCAATTTTGATGTATACTAAGCACTACTGCAGAGAAATGCCACAATGATTTATTTGAAGTTTAGCAGATGGTTACTCCCCCTAATATAATGTTTCAATGAAATAACTCATGTCTGAAGATGATATATCCTATTAATATTCCAAGGAGGGCGTTTACTCGTAACCTAAATCACAATTTTGTACACGAAATCGTTAGATGGAAACAAAAAATGAGTTTTAGTAAAAAAATCAATCTTCTAACCAGAACCATTCACTCATAAATCAAAAATTAAAATAAGTAAAAGGTGACATCCACCGAACAAGCTGCTTTGAGTTACGTCATCCACCTCTGGTCCTTGACTGCTTTTAGGGGAAGGGAAGGTCTGCTCGCACACATCCTGTCGCAACCGTTTCCATTAGCAGAGTCAGCTGTGTGTCTCCCATTGCGATAAGGAGAATTAACTTCGTGGGCTCAGTATGGATTGGACGACGTGGATGACGCACAAGTACTTTGCTCGCCCACTTGTTCGGAAGAGTAAAAACATCAGTTTTCCGCCGCTTGTAACTCCAGAATTAATTGACAAATTGAAGAACGGAAAGATACAAGTCTTTTTGTTTTTCAAACTCTATCAGATTCGGCAATAAAAAATATGGCAAACGATCCCATTTACTGTAAAAGTACATATAAAATAAACAAGAAACAGTGAAGACGTATATATTTTCACTGAATTTTATGACACATCTATCCTTCAGCTATTTTCAAATTATTAGGGGAATATTTTAACTTTTTTTTCATCTACTTCAATTATCTTGATAATGAATTAGTAAGAAAGCATTACTACAACGCTAAATTAGAATATAAGGGTTTCGTATGAGTAAATAAATTGCCTTTCCATCACTAATCATTAAATGGACTGTTTATTGCATATAACTGGAGAATTTTTATTTTTAAATCTCAGTGAAAGAAAAAATAAAATAATATAACAGCATAGCCTTTTGGTTACCCTACAAATTGTTTGATAGGCATACTTATGCTTGAAACAAAATTTTTGTCTCGGGGAAACATGTCCAAGATCTCCTGTTTATCCACGCAACTGATATTTGGTGCCATTGATACACCGTCTTTTGCTGAATCCCATAGCCATGGTTGCTTATATTGGTATGCATTGTAAATGAATTGTGTAATGCATTGTATTATCAAGCTATGCTCCTAAGAAAGCTACAATGAATTAAATCAAAATTGCTACAGATCTGTGACCAGATGAAGACAAATCCATCAGCATGGACAGTTAAGAGGGACGAATACATCATGGCCCCGTACACTTACAATGGAAGGCAATGGATCGGCTACGATGACCCGGAATCCATCAAGATCAAGGTAAGAGGAAATAAAATGATATTGATGCTATAGAGACAAGAAAAGAAAGGTCCCGAAAAATGCAATATCTTTGGAAATGCATTCATATCACGCTAAGACTTCAGTTTATTGGAGAAACTTAATTGCAGAATAAAAAATAGCTTTCAGAGTTGCACGTTATACAATATATCACTGAAAATTAACGCATCTCAACGGGTAATATTCAATTAACCTCTTATGTTATGTAAATTATGAACCACTACATTTTCTTTGTTGAATGACCAAACCTCAATGGTTTAAATTACAAAATTTTGAAATGAGACTCAAATTTTGAAATCACTGCACAAGCCATATTTTCCCTTCCATGACTCTGAGATTTACATATAAAGCTCATTAACCAAACACACAAAATAATAGTGTATACAAGAGCAATGTGGCAGAGAACTAGGACACATTTTTCACATAACTGACGCTTTTCGTACGAATGATGAATCTCAATTTAATTCACCAATAGCCGCAGTCATACCTAGACTATTTTGGCTAGACTAGACGACTTAAAATGTCAGCGTTCCTACGCATACTTTGAGAACAACGAATACTCCTCAGTTGGCATTTAATTCTCATTCTTCTTTCTTCCACGAATTATACTACATAGTAATGTTTACGAGTAATGCATCTCTGGGGGAATTCATAATATTAATGAAATAGAGGACCAGAAAAATTATATAAAAGACAGATTTTTACTTTAAACTCTGCCTCTACCTGGCATAAATCGGGAGAAAAATTAAATTGTCATTTAAATACTTCTTAACGTAATTAACCAAACTACTTCTTAACGTATGTATATTTCATAGAAATGAGGTTAAACATGGGAGATCTATCGAGTAAAGTTGAACATGGTCTTACCTCAGAATTTGTAGGGATTTAGGGAACTCCTCTAGTTATTTAACATATGTATTTACCGGCCTAAGAATAGTTATAAAAGGCTATATTCCCTGAAAATGCTTGTCAGTACTCAGTACACCTCTCATAATTAAGCGTAAACTAAAATTCTATTTGTTATATAATCTCACCCAAGCCAGGTTAAGAACCTGCTGTTCTGGCTATTCAGATGTCGCTGAATACAATCTCAGTTCAGGTATGGATGTTGCTTTTGTTTCAGGGTATGCTAGAGGATACAATATTACCAACGCAGCTGAGGAACTTAAAACCCGATTCTCCCACCACTCGTATTCAATCGGAAGTCAAAGCAAGGAAAAGTAACTCACCCTCTAATGCTCGTTCCCCTTTTCAGGCTCAGTTTGCTGTCGGTCTTGGCCTCAAGGGTGCTATGGTTTGGAGTATTGAGACCGACGACTTCCACGGAGGCTGCAGCGGCGAGAAGTTCCCTCTCCTGAAGGCCATCTGGGACGGACTCAACGGCGGTCACATCCCCACACCTCCACCACACCCGAGCACCGTGTCCCCTCCATCTGGAATGCCAACCGATCTCACCGTAAGTTACCTGTAGAAATAAAATGGTGTCCTTGCGATGGGATCAGAAGTCATGTAACCCATGACACTTGTGACGTTGCACGGAAGGACGATTAGGGGGTGGGGACGGGTTTTCTATTACCTCGCCCGGACACTATTCCACGAATGGATTTTGAAACGTAGAATCATACCTTAAAATCGAGAGAACATAATAGGGTAGGGGCAGGATGGTCGTGTTAGATTCCCCGATAGGGATTGTGTTGCATTCTATTTTAAAATATCTCTCGAAATCGACTGTTGCTGTTAAGTCAACAAATATGTATATCTTATCAAAACCCAAGAGAGGAAGAAATATTTATTTATGTCTGCCAAAAAAACAAATATTACTCGACAAGAAGTATTGGCGAAACATTCATTATTAACAGGTAACTAGCAAATGAATAAAAAATTCACTTCATAAATTAAATGCAACTTAAGGTAAATAACATCTATCAATAAATCTAAAATAGCAGTAATAATACCGTGAGAATATTAATATCCTCTACCGGAAAGGCAGTTGATACTCAGTTTTCAGAACATTAAATATGCTTGTAGTGTAATTTAGGCGTAAGAGTTTGTAATAATTCATCCGTAGGAGAATATGAAATCCATTTTAACTTAAAAAAATAGTTGGCGGTATCTTTCACGTGGTAACTAACGTCTCTTCTGGTTTATTAGCTAGAGCAAACATATTTGTAATGACTTGCGCTTGTTTGATTTACAATATCCACTGTTTACGCTTTGCAGTAGGGCAAGATGGTATAATAATAAGAGAATCTTGAAATTTAACTAAGAAATTTCATTACTACATTTCATTTCCATAAACTCCGCTCTACATTTCGGAGCGTACATATCGTGACGTTAGTAATCACCATGAGGATAGGAAAAGAAAATACTGCAATTTCACATACAAACTAATGAGGGTGCACTGTGGTGTAACCCGGGTCGTACAATAAAAAGTTTGCATGAGGAATTGCAGTATTTTCTTTTCCTGTCTTCATGATGGATAAATTCCACAGAGTTACGCCTGAAACGGTGACCATTAGCAATCACTTTTATTGTTCAGTTTTTCCATTGCACATACATATTCTAAAAATAACAGCACTGTCAAACCTCAGAACTCAGCTAACAGAATTATCAAAGAGAATGGATTGCAGTTCTCTGTACCACAATACCACTTCCTAAAAGCTGGAATTCCAATAATTTTAACAATCCAGTAAACTATAAATATAATTAAGTTTCATGAGCATCAGGAGTAGGAAAATCAGAAAATCAGCCATGATAACCATGGTGTTTTGCGTTCATCGTGTTTTGACGACGGGGTTTGCCCCGATGAGCACTTATAAGAATTGACAATGGAAGCTCGAATATCTGAGAATAGCACTCCCCGTCAGGCATAAGATTAATGCGCAGCTGAAAGACGAAGTATCAGTCAAGAATCAACATTCTTGACTGCTACCTAGTCAGGAATGAACATTCTAGTAACCGATGATTTAGTCAAGATAACGCATTTAGATTAGTTCAAAGTGTTATTAATTCACTCTCCACCATAATTTTACTGAAATTATTCCTCTGAAACATATGTCTAACTTGAATTCTGCTTTGTTCTCCGCGTATAAATAGCGTCCGACGTTGCCGCCAGCAACTACGACCACTCCTCGCCCCACGCCACCTCCTACCGAGATCTGCAAACAGGCCGGACTCAACCCAGACCCGACCGACTGTACCATCTTCTACCTCTGCGCCGCCGACACCTTTGGAAAATGGCAAGTGACGCAGTACAGATGCGGTCCGGGCACCGTGTTCGACCCTGTGTCGAAAACCTGCACATGGCCCTCCGCAGTCCCGGGATGCGAAGACTCCGGCAAGAGGAAGATCCCTTTGTACAAGCACTAAGATCTCCAGGGCATCCCAAGAACATATTTCAACTGCAGACGTTTGGACAGGATTCCGTTTACTGGCCGTGATTGTGATGAATAAATGAAGTATATTTATCAACTGACTCAGTTTCATTCGTATGCTCGTACACAACCTTCTTGTTCAAGCAATTGTCTCATTGGGGTGTAAAATGGCAATATTATTATGGGTTTAACCATAAATTTCACCTGAAGGAAATCTACCCATTAAATCACGCTCTTGGTAGAGACTTATCTTGTACCTAATACCATGTTGATGCCTGGATGAAGCATAAATCATCGTAGTCAATTCACATTTTTTCGGTTTTAGCTTTTTAGTAGAACGTAGGTATCATCATTTACAAAATATTCTTTACTCATTGCCAATGACATATCTAAATTATGACATGATTACGCTCCTTTAATTTACATAATGACTTGTGCACTATACGTCTTTAGCTGCAACATAAAAGCCGTTTATAATGAGCAGGAGAAGTGGTACTTTTTGGTTGGTCACAGAGTCATCGAAGATGATCAAATCTTACCATTTTTGCTATCTTATATAAGCAACTTCTTAAACATCGCCAACTAGTTGCCAAATGTTACCGTCATCCCTGGCATAATACTTTGATGTGAGCTTGCCCGCCAGGTAAATGTACTACCAATAGATAGCTACGAGATTTATTGAGCTCGTGAAGAATTGGCAGCTTATAAAATTGAAAATTAACCTCATTGCTCATACTGATAGATTTTTGTCAAAAGAAAACAAAACTTGCTGTACTAAATTATCACACTTTGGGCTGGATAAGCATACTTTCACAGGTACATGAAAGCATATTGTGATCATTGATCAAACACCAACCACCGCTGTTGTAAACTCAACAGTTTCCCCTCAAACCATCCCTTCTGAAATACATACTTCCTCTTCGTAAGCCATTCCCACAGAAATTCCTGCTGAATTCACGCCAGCCACTCAGGTTTTTACTCCCCCCATTTCTTACCCAAATGCAGGCAACTCATTCTCAAACTCTCAAACTCATTCTCTCTGCAACACCCTACGAATTCTCAAAGCCACATTGAATCCCCTATCCCCGACCTAAATTGACCACACATTATCCAAGCCACAACCGCCTCTCTTGCTGCTGTAATGTCAGCGCCTCCCAATGAAAGACTAAATGCCTTTTTAAATTCTTATTCCACTCTCTGTACTGCCTCCCTCCAACATGCCTAATACACCAAACAGAAACACACTAACCTCTCAGCTCACTGTCCTTTCATGGAACACAAATGGCATAACAAACAAAGTAGTAGACCTACACCTCCTCATTTCCACACACAACCCAGACATAATTACACTCTGTGAAACTCACCTCACTCCTAACAGACGCATTTTTGCCCCCGGATACCAAACATACAGACTAGACAGACCCATTCCTCCTAACACCCCGAACCAACATCCTAGTGGAGGCGTTGCACTTCTAATAAAAAATTCCCTAAAACATGCACTACTCCCAAATAAGAAATGTCCTATTGAACACGTTGGGATCACTTTAACAACAGCCATTGGCAGAGCCAATGTATATAGCACCTATCACCCTCCTCGATTAATACAACCGGAATGGCTTGTCAAAATTTTTAGTAATAAATCTCCCACAATAATGTTTTGAGATATCAATTGTAAAAACACTGAGTGGGGCTGCCGGGCTTCCAACAAAAATGGATCACTACTCTATACACACATTGAAAACAACGACATACATGTACACGCTCCATCAGAATACACACATATTAGCTCCAGACATGACGAAGACAATTCCGACATCCTCGATATTGCCCTTTCATCTCACTACCCTTATGATAATCCCTCCACAGTACTTCATCACTACTCCTCCGACCATTTGCCAGTTTTGTTTTGCCTAGAGGTTTCCCCTGTTCTTGAAATTCCCACTACTATAACTCACAACTGGACAAAATTCTCCCAAATATTAACGAATTCCTCCCCTTTATTCCCTCCCATTTCTCCTGATCCTACTTTCAATGATACTGCTATTAAAACCTTGACTAATCACATCCAACAGTGCCTTCAGCAATCCCAAAGTAAACAACCAATAATCCCACAATTACTTCCTCACTCCCATCTCACAAAAACCGTATTAGAAACTATTACCAACACACACGAAACACCATATGCAAATCCAGATACAACGCCATTAATAAACTACTCAAACACGAAATACAGAAATACCGCTCGTCCACCTGGAATGACAAAATTAAATCCCTCTCCACAAACGATAACACACTTTGGAAATTCGCCAGGATCCTTCGTAACACAACAAAGACGACCCTATCCCTCCCATCATTATCAACAACAACACACTTAACACGGAGGCAGATAGAGGAGAGGCATTTGCTAATCGCATGCGCTCAGCGTTCGCCCGGCAGCTCGAGGAAACTGAAAATCTTATTGATATCGAGGTTTCCGACGACGTCAAATCCCTTGCCTTTGCCCCAATTTCCGAACCCTTCCTTTGTACTCCCCTGGATATCAAATCCATAATTAACAACCTCCCGAATAAATGTTCCTCCGGCACTGATCTCATTCCACCGAAAGCTGTCAAACTGTTCACACCACCTTTAATATAACCTTGCTGAAATCATCAATGCATGCCTAACGACTGCCACTTTCCCTGACGCATGGAAGACCTCGATTATTGTCATGATCCCAAAACCAAAAAAGATCCTGACTGACGTTTCAAATTACAGACCCATTTCCCTGACTTGCACCTTCGCAAAAATTTACGAAAGACTCATACTGAATCAATTACACAGACTTCCATTCCCCTTGTTCAGAAATGAACAATTGGTTTTGCTGCTCCTACCTCAACAGTCCACAAAAGAAATCGCCTCACAGAATTTGCTACTTCCGGTTTCAACTGCAAAATGGTCACCTCCGTAGTATTCTTGGATATAAGCCAGGCCTTTGACAAGGTCTGACATGATGGGCTGATATCCAAGCTGATGAAAATAGATATTCGTATCCAAATTAACAAAATTTTCCAATCCTTTCTTTTTGGCCGAACCTTTCAAATCAAGCATAATACATTTCTTTCTGGTATTCATCATATCCACACTGGCGTTCCGCAGGGAGCTGTCCTATGCCCCACTCTTTTCAACATTTTCACTGACGACTTCCCTACTACGGACAGGACTGAACTCTTCCTCTACGCAGACGACGCCACCATTGCGATTCCTAACTTAGTGGCCCGACAAGAATGCAGACGTCCTTCAGACGCACCTGGACCTCGTTGAAGACTGGCTTGACGACTGTAAACTCCAAGTAAATCCTGAAAAATGCTCAAAAGTGTACTTCACCTTCAAACAGACTAAACGAGACAACTTCCCTTTAACTCTTTATAACAAATTCATCCCACAAATGACTGAAGCCACTTTTCTTGGATTTACCCTTGACGAATGACTTTCCTTCTCTGACCACATCAATAAAATTCTTACCACAGTCAAAAACACAAAAAACGCTCTTCATCCACTATAAAAGCCTTACCTCTATCAATAACAAACTCAGAGTCTTTAACTGTATCATCCTCCCTCAAATCTTATACGCCTGCCTAGTGAGGTGTGTAACTGGAATCAGAAACATCGAAAAGCTTCAAACTTTCCTTAACAAAACTGTCAAACTACCTGGTGCCCCCTGGTACGTATCAAATGAACAAATCCGCTCGGATCTCGGCATCCCACAGCTAAAAATTTTAATTGATTCCAATACTGGTAACTACGCCGCCACAGTTAAATATTCAGCAAACCCCGTCATTTCATCCCTTTGGTCCCCTTCCCTACCAACTAGCAGATTCCTATACCCTAAAGATAAACTCCCGAAATCCCTTCCTAAAGAGAACAGAAAACTACCAAAATTTCCTCAAGAAATGTCCCACCTTCCTTCCCTTCATATTCCCTTTCGACAATTCCCTCAGAAGAACGCCATGGCTATTTCAACAGACAGTCATCCCACTACCAACAATAATGATCCAGCACTGCAGCCGCTCCAACAATCTCAGATTCCTATCCCTGTTAATCCTGAAAATTATTTTCCAAATTCTCAACCTCAACGAATCAATAATCCACCTCACCCTGGTTGCGGTAGAAGCGGGGCAACCCTAGAAAATTTACTTCCTCCTGACCCAGATTAACAGATTTATCCTTCCGAAAACCTTTTCCATCCATAACAAATTCTCCAAATCCATAAATCACAATAAACCCATCTAACCTACCAATGAAAAAACCCCAATAAAAACCCTTCTTCCCTAAATCAACGACAAACGTAACAGCCGCACTTCCACAAAAATTCCAACCATCGATCTACCTTCCTACCCAATATCTGAACCTCACTGCACAAAAAAATCCACAACCACTTTACAACTCGTTACAACTTCTTACCACGGCTAGCAACAGAGGAAGCTCGACATGGTGATACAGGTTCACTACAGAAGTCTGAGGTCAGAAAAAATTTTTTCACCAAAGATTTCAAGTTTGAAGAGCCTGAAAGAGCTGACCATACTTTGAATTGCCGTAAGGCAATTTTACACCGCTGCCAAACAGTCTAAAATAGTGATGGAATAATTCAGCAAAGAGTTACAAAAAGAGGAAAACGTAAGAGACGGAAGAAAAATAGAAGACAAAATTAACAAAGGAGTCAGACAAGGATGCTCTCACCAGCACTGTTCAACATATACTTGGAAGAGGCAGTACAAGAAGCACAAGAAATCGGACTGAACGGAATAAAGATCAACGGAGAAGAAATTATCTGCTCCGCTTCGCAGACTATACCGCAGTCGTAGCAGGAAACCTGGAAGATCTTCAAAGGTCTCTAAACGCAATGGACCAAACTCTGTTGGAGTACAACATGAACATAAATAAGGCGGAGACAAAAATCCTAGCATGTGGAAGAGAGAAGCTTAATACAGTAGTCACACTGAGAGGGCAGCAATTAGAACAAGTGGATTCCTTCACCTATCTCGGAAGTACAATCACGTGGGACGGAAGGAGTACTACGGACATCAAGGGAAGAATAGCTCAAGCTAAGAAAGCATTCACGATGAAAAGACAACTGCTCTGCTCAAAGAAGATAGGACTACAGACGAGGAAAGAGTACGTGAAAACATTTGTGAGGAGCGTGGCTCTCTATGGATCAGAAGCATGGACCATCGGAAAAGCAGATCAGAAAAGACTAGAATCTTTCGAAATCTGGTACTGGAGGAGGCTGATGAAGATCAAATGGACGGATAAAATAAGAAATGAAGAAGTATACAGAAGAGTAGAAGAGGACAGGATCCTAAGGAACACCATAGAGAAAAGAAGAACCAGATGGACTGGTCACACCCTCAGACACAATGGATTCGTGAAGAATATAATTGAAGGAAAAATGGGCGGAAAAGTCCCAAGAGGAAGGCCAAGGGATAAATACATAGGATAAATAAAGAAGAAAATACATAGGAAGAACTACCAGGAAGTAAGCCAACTAGCATTACATAGAGTAGGATGGAGGGCTGCAGTCAACCAATCTGAGGATTGAACGACCAATGAATTATGAAAAAAATTTAAAAGAAAACTGTTAAATGAATCTAAATTTCAACACTCAACTACATCTTTTGAGAGTTAATTCCTGCCTGTCTTAATCGAGAGCACTGCAACGGGACAGGCTTCTCACAAAACCACATCTGTCCTTGAGTTTTTACCGCGATAAGAGACGTAAGGTGCTCAGCCTTATCCGCGGAGTAAATCTCCTGTTAGGCAAAATCTTGTGTGTTTTTCCGATTGTTTCTTTCCGAAACGAATAACCTGCGACGCTGATACTGGAGAGCGGGCTTTATTGAGACCAGCATGGCGGGCGATAAGTGCAGCATGTAGATAGTGCGCTCAAATCCTCCCTTTCGTTTTATCCACATAACAACGAGCCCTCCACCTGCTGCGATAGGGGAATCGGGGTTGACAGACTATATAAGATGTGCTCCGTGATTTTCGCCTCCACTCGAACTGAAGACGCTTTGGAGAACTCTCATTGAAACGGAACTTGAGGTAGGTAACAGCATTCAAAGGTGTTCAATTTATCTGGAACTATATCTAGGAAAATGGGGATTTATTCTATGTGTTGCGATCTTTCAGAGACTTACAAAGCGAAAAAAATAACCATTACGTCTCAGTTTGCGTTCAAAGTTTTTAATCGGGTCTCAACACCGGTTCGACCGGCTATTAGATAAGAAAAAAGTAAGAAAGCAAATTGCTTCTTTAGTATTTGCGCACATCGATACTCGCTCCCTAGTAAATTCATCCCTATACATGATGTAGTTGTTTTCTTTCCCAAGCATTAAGATATTTCGCAAAGAACATTAAAGTTTTCTGTCACCTCATCGATAGGGCTGTGACTCTAAAGCTTAGTTTAAATTAGCGGAAGCAGATTCCTTACTCTAATGACTGACAGTATGGTAAAAGTTTTCCATTTTATATTTGGACAACCACAAGTTTTACCCCATGTTAGTCTGATCAGCGACGGTAAAGTATTCCTGGTACTGATCCATACGCGACGTGTGTAATTCACATATCAGTGTAGGGGCCTGTTCCTTTCGTATGTAATTTCCCAGAAAGACTCACTCTCTTAGCTTGGGTTTCACTGGATCAGCCCATGGATGATCCCGGAAACGAGCCTCGAACCTCAGGTCATTAGCCAAAAGCTCTACCCTGTTGGCTAGATTGCTGTCACACCTTTTCAGACATACAATGTATATACCTTCTCTCTATTGGTTTCATATACGCTAAAATGTACGCGAGAATCTGAAAGGAGTAAGCAGTATACTTTTAAAGGCTTCCAAGAGAAGCTTCGTACTGCACATCGCTAGCAGCCGAGCTTTCGCAGGCAATTCTGGTATCATCAGGATTTTATTCGTATTTTATATTATTAATACTTTGATTAAATTATTATAAATGCGTCCTGAAACAGTGGAAAAAGCAATTTGCTGACATTTACACAATACGCAGCCGCTACTGAAAGCCTTTAACAGTAATATTCATCGCTGCAGTAAACTACGATCCAAAAGCCTGCATGACAGTCCATAAATAATATTCATTTTATTCTGACTCTCATCGTTAGCTGTTTTCGCTGATGTGGATATCATTCAAACGAAAAAATTAAGATTCATTCGTATATCGTTATACGATTCTTAGAACAACTGTACACAGACACACATCTAACCCTTATCCCAACCAACAGCACAGAAAATGTAGTAGACCCGTTGATATAAAAACACCACGACAAGGAAAATTGTTCTTGAACCATCTTCTGGTTGTATTAGAGCTAACAGCCTATAGTTATGATGCAAACTCGAGTGATTTAAAGCATATGTTAGTTATCTTCTTCTCCTGTTCATTGAGATTTAAAGCAAGCCTGAAGTTCTTGGAAACAGAATTCATTTGCCTCTACGTGATAATACAGCGATCGTCCGCGACAATGGAGCATGACTAACGTTCTGACTCAGGCAAGATTGTTTGCTGAAGAGTGCCTTTTTCTTTTAGCCGGTATCAGAGAAACTGTGTCAATAACCATAGTTTGAGATGAAAAAAGAGCGTTGAAATGAAAGAGTGGAGACCATACACGAGTAATGCAATGTGAATCATTTATAGCAGGAAACTCGAAGAATGAGAGGCAAAGTAAATTGATGAGATCAATCGAAGATCTGCTCTTTTATGAGATAGAACGAAACATATAAACCTTTGTTCGTAATACTTTATTGACTCAATATGATTTATCTCTGGAGTTCGAGTGACTTAATTTCGAAAATTGACGAATGTGGAGTTCCTGTTTGACTCGAGAAGATTGCAAGTTAAGTGAGAGAGAGGTGATAACAGAAGTTTATCTTCAGTGTTCCTCCATCAAATCCACAACTTTTTGTGTAACATAGAATTCCAACCATTGGGAACGAACATTTTTACGCTCACCCCGGTGTGCCGTCGTGCCATTCCGACGGACGCCGTAGTGAATGACTTTAATTTATATCGCGGCAAATTTCTGAAACGTGTTGTCTTTTTCATTCCACAATCAGGTAGCAGCAAGGAAAGTCATGGCCCGGAGCCAGATTGCTCTGCTGCTTCTGCTGGTCGGCCTGGCCGCGGTGTTGTCCAAGCCACAAGCCGCCAAAGACAAAGTTTTGGTATGCTACTACGGAAGCTGGGCCGTGTACCGACCCGGAGCGGGGAAGTTTGACGTCGAAGACATCGACCCTACCATCTGCACCCATGTTGTCTACGGGTTTGCCGGCCTCAGCTCGTACAAGGGCGTCATGGTTTCCCTCGATCCGTGGAACGACCTCTTCGACAATTATGGAAAAGGTAAAATTTTGAAGAATATTTTATGTAGAGAAGAAAACAAAACCCTAGTTTTTCAGTTCATATATTGAGAAAAAGTCCCTCAAATGTTGGTGGATACGTATATATCGTGGCTCAAATTCATATGAAAATTATTCGTCAAACGAATATTAAGTGCGTATATAAAATAAGGCGAATGTCGTGACTCAAGGAAGATATTAAAACTAAGTTAACCATCAAATAATCATTAAGAAGGGCTGCCTTGATAAACACTTGAAGTGAAATATGGAGGAAATATGAAGAATAGAATGATAGCACTTACAAAAAATATTATTTGATTTATTATAGTTTCGCAACCATGAAGATGAATGGAACGACAATCACGTTTATACTTCAGACTGATGGATTTTATTCTGTTGAAACGTCTGTATTATTGGGTACAAATGAAAAGAATAATTACAATATCAGGTTTTACTTCTTCATGAGTAAAATGCATCTCCGCTTGATCACACACGAACGTCTAATCCAAGGAAAGACTGTCGACTGAAATCAGGTCACGGTTTCTACATGATGAAGCAATTCGTAAATAAATTGGTTCATTCCATCATGCAATCTACATAATATCTACTTAATGCTCTGAAAGTGACCCCAAGGGATTGTGGCAGAAGGCAAAATTATTATAAAGCCTTTATTACTCATATAAATAAGATTAAATATTGGGCGCAAGTTTTCTCATGAATTGGATATTTATGTATTTGCCACATAATGTAGGTTTACCATCTATGTGTAACACGTAAAAAGTGATAGTGCAAGTTGATTGTTAAACTATGTTCTGTAAATGAAACGATAGAGACCAATATGATCAATTGAAAAGAGATTTTTGTTAATTGTGTGTTGCTTAATTTGGGAGCTAATCTCAAATGTGCCCTATTTAATCTATTATTTCAGGCGCCTTCACTCGTTTCACTAAGCTGAAGGAGAAGAACGCTAATCTGAAGACCCTTCTTGCCATTGGTGGTTGGAATGAAGGATCACCAAAGTATTCAGAGGTAATCACTATTTAATTTTTATACAGACAAACCCATCACAAGGTGCTCTACCAAATATTTAAAATTTGTGCAAGAAAGATCTTCCAAAATTATAAACATATTTAAATTTTCAGATTTTATAAAATAAGTTTTAAGTAGGTACGTCTCGTCACTATAAGTCGAAGTATTTGACGCTGAAGTAATAGGCCTCCGTCTTATGAGCCGTTGCAGCTCCTCAATCAAAACTAAGCACTGTGTATCTCATATTTTGTCATTCTGCACAGCGTTCGTTTTATAGTGCTCCAGGTCACTTCCAACCTCCAATGATGAATACGATTTCATTGTACTTGATGGCAACACCAATCCTTTCCCATACCCATGTTTTTAGTTGTTCGTTAATGAGGAAATGTTTTCTCACCTTTTACATTCTAAAATGAATTATTGCTGATCATAAAATAATTCAAATAATTTACTTCCAAAAGGTTATTTATAACGTTCACACGGCTTTTTAAATTTCTAACACATCTCTGTTTGCCGAGCGGTCACCTATACTCAGCAATCTACTAGGAAATGGATCTTTAATTGACTGAAGTGTGGTAACAAATTAATTGGTTTGTGTCATGATTTTTTTGGAAAATTACTCAAACCTTGATTCGCTTGTAGATGGTGGCATCTCCTCAAAGCAGAAAGACGTTCCTGGTCAACGCTGTGGACTTCCTCAAGAAGTATGGATTCGATGGTCTGGATTTCGATTGGGAGTACCCAACCCAAAGAGGTGGCAAGCCCGAAGACAAGGTACGTAAATGAATATGGTCTCACCAAGCTAAATATATGATATAAATATGCGTGTAATCAAGTTACTATTCGCTATCCATCCTTCAGACTTTTTTTAGGGAATGGTCTCATAGTGTAGGTATATGCCTTCTCTGCTCATTTGCGAGATAACTAAAAATTTCGGCATTAACATTATAAAATATCAACTATCATGGAAAAGAACAGAACCATAGCAAAACACTTACTGTAATATGAAACGGTTGATGCTTCTCCGTCATAACTTTGCCATTGAATGGCAGTCATGCATATAACAGGTTCAAGAAAACTCGTTCAAATGAGTAGCATATGCTTTTTCAGTGTTTTTACCCTGAATCTAAAAAATTGTCACTCGTTTAGTTGGGCGATACCAAATGACATTGGAGCATATCTTGAGTTAATTCCAGCGAATGTAATTCTATGCTTTTTGTTCCTTCCGCGCAGGAAAACTTCGCAACATTCCTTTCGGAAATGCGAGAAATCTTTGACCAGAATGCTCTCATGATGACTGCCGCCGTGTCTGCGGGCAAGGGAACTATTGATCCAGCGTACGACATCCCCGCAATGGGAAAGTAAGTGACGGACTGATTTTCCACTCCAATTTTATATGATTTTTAAACAAATCATCACATTGAATGAACTAGCTGAAAGTGCCCGTTGAAATATAACGGAAGGAAGATAATCGATGAAAAATGGAATTATTACTTGCCTTATATTCACTCAAAAACTCACCCATGATTACCCTGTTGGCATGCACATCATAAGGGTCATCTAAATGCCAAAAACACGTATTTGTGTGTAATATAAACCAAAAATACTGGTGAAATAATCCACAGGGATTTCTAATATAATTTTTACAGTAGCCCGGAAGGAAAAGCAAAATGTCTCACATGTGGATCTGATTTGGGATGAAATACCTGAAGAAAATTGAACTGTCCACTGATTTACAGTTCTTAGAACCGATAATTCTGGCAGGTGACTTATATATAACCATTAAAATTCGAAGCTGAACTTATTACTACGAGCTAACCGTTGAATGAATTTCATAGCGGTTTTTCATTTGAAAGTTATTTTTACATCAAAATATTATTATACAAATATTAAAAGCTATTTCTTACATGATTGATGAAATTATGACTGATGTTGATAAATAAGTATTTTAACACATTTTTAAATAGAAATTATGTTCTTTCATAATTTTCCGATTCGGATTTTACCATTTCTTAATGGTATAAAAAGTAGTTTAGCACAACAGTTTTGAGTTTGCTCTGATAAATTAAAATTTAACCGGCGGTTAATGAATCCTAGGAAACAATGCCAATGATTTTAGCAATTTTCGAAGAAGAAACGAAAAATCCAATTCATTTAAATGAAAATTGTATATTTTATTGCAAATATGATCGCAACCTAAAATAGACTTTGACTTTGACTTGGCTTTATTTAACCTAATTAAAATAGAATGAAAGAACAAGAATGAATACAGATTTTGTCGTAGAGTAAAGAAAATTGAATGAAATCAGTCAACATTCAACAGTCAACATCTGTGTTAGCCTACTCTTAACGGGTCTTAAGGGGTCCATGGTTTAACGTCCTATCCGACGGACGGAGTACTGTGCTAGAAGTATTGTCCGCATAGTGGTTAACCACTCCATAACACCCCATTATAGTATTAATGAAAAGTATGCAACCGCTGGGACTTGAATACAGGCCCTTGGAAAGAGTGGTCATTACATATTTTATGTACAAAATGCGAATGAAACGACAAGCAAGGTGAGTTTCAATTCCTCCAACATTGACTCTTGACGATAATTCTTTCAGGTACCTGGACCACATCCACGTGATGTGCTACGACTACCACGGTGGTTGGGATAAGTTCACCGGGCATAACTCCCCTCTCTACTTGAGTCCTCAGGACTATGGTGACTACGTATACTTCAACGCTGTAAGCAATGATGTTGTGAACTCGCTAAAAGTTATAATTCTGCAATATTTTTGAACAATGCGGGAATTTATAGTAGAGTTAAGAGGTCCCTTATAATCATTCATCGGTGAGAGTAAGCGTAAACACTCGTAAATGCTTTAGCACTCACGAGCTAGTTAATTATTTCAAAAAGTGGGAAAGAGTTAAAGTTTTAAAAATAAAAAAAGCTCATTTAAAAAATTTAAAATATAAAATAAATCATTTCCAATCGAAGACCTTCAAACACTGCGAAAAGGATAAATGATTAAAAAAATACATATGTCTTTAGATTGCAACAATTGATCTAGCTTTGTAAATATTAAATTGCTTTAAGAGTACTTGTGAGAAAGAGACGAGTTAACCAATTGAAATGCGTAAAACATATTTCATTGATAAATATAGCCTCAGTATTGACGAGTTTGACCTTATTTTAATTTTTTTTCTGATCGGCAGGTAGAATTCTTTCGTGAAATAGTATAATGTATGTATTAACGGACCACCGTTTCTATTAATACTTCTTTTCTCACGGAAGTAATAGTTGATAGATGGTGACTAAAATACACAAACAAATACATATAAAAACACAGACAAGCTTATCTCGAACCTCAAGATTAAATTGATCAGTATTAACTAATTTTCCAGGATCCGAACAAGTTAAAATATACTTGCAGGATTGATGCAAACATTCCCAGGTGTTTTCTCATAGCAATTCTTTTTGACCTGCTGTGCACTGCTTGGCAGTCGAACTTGCTTATTAAATAATCGCGCTATACAGCCCAAAAGAAAATACTGAGGATATATTAGTAAGAAATGCACGGCGAATTGTAATTTGTTGCGTGCAAAAATCCTGAAGTCAATTCGGAGGGCATTACGAATTAGAAATAAAAAGTCAATAACATTTCTGTAACCTGTCCTCTGATTTATCTTCGACGCAACTCACGGAATTAGCATGCCATATAATGAACGCAAAGAGGAGAACTAGTGAGCATTGGTTGAACTATGAAACCTAAATTCCAGAACTTCTCAATGCACTACTGGATCGAAAAAGGCGCTCCGGCCGAGAAGCTGGTCATGGGCATGCCCCTCTACGGCCGCTCCTTCACCCTGACCAATGAGGATAAGAACGGCCTATACGCCCCAGCCGGGCAGCCAGGAACTGCTGGACCGTACACCAGGGAGGCTGGATTCATTGGATACAACGAGGTGCGTTTCAAAAATAAACTGAATGCATTTTAAATTAGACCAACCGTAAAAGTCGACAAATGCTGAATCATAAGCTTCAATACTTGACAAGGATTGCCCTAGCCGTACGAAACTCAAAGATGTTTTTTTGATTGATATCAAAATAAAATTTGACAGAGTATCAAATATTGTACCTGAATATCAGAGATTCGCAAAGTTGCTAGCATTAGATATTTGCAATGAAAGGTTCTTCTTTATCAAATTCCTATCACGCAATAAATTGGGAGTTTTTTTATGTATAGAAAAAGAATGGATGTTTAGAAAGAAAGAAAAAATGTCGGAATCATTTATTACTTTAGATTGCATTCTCTTTTGACGTTTACTGATATTTATGAGATGGAGGCAAAAATAAAATATAGGAATTTAGGAAATGGCTGTATTTAATGCAGGGTTCATTAAATGCATACCTAAGACCTATGAAATATGTACAGCAGACGAAAATAAAGCGTGACCCCAGTTTGATGTGCTGCTAACGTCTGGAGACTAAATATCCTATTTATACCACAGTTTACTGTCAAAGTACATATAAAAGTGAACAAGAAACAATGATAACTTACCTATTTATTTTCACTGGATTTTATGATACATTTATCCATTCACAAGTTATTAGGAGAATATTTTAAGTTGTAGGAGAGTATTTCAACTTGTGTGGAATGTATCATCTACTTTAATTAGCTTGATATTGTATTCATAAGAAAGAAATTAATACAAGGTTAAATTTTTATTGTTTTTTAAAAACTCAATTCATTATTCTCAATTTTTATTTTTAAATCACAGTGAAAGAAAACATAAAATAATATATTAATAGCAGAACACTTTGGTTCCTCTATACAATCGTTTTTTGGGCATACTTTTGTTTGAAAAAAACTTTTGTCTCGGGGGAACATTTACACTCCAGCTGTCCTGTTTACCCATGCATCTAATATTTGGTGTAATTGACACACCTACCTCCTTTGCTGAATTCTACATCCATACTTGCTTACATTGTCATGCATTGTAAGTGCATTGCGTAAAATGCATTGTATTATGAAGCCATGTTCCGAAGAAAGCTACCATGAATTTAATCAAAATTGCTACAGATCTGTGACCAGATGAAGGCAAATCCATCAGCATGGACAGTTAAGAGGGACGAATACGCCATGGCCCCGTACACTTACAGTGGAAGGCAATGGATCGGCTACGATGACCCGGAATCCATCAAGATCAAGGTAAGAGGAAATAAAATGATATTGATGATAAAGACAAAAGGACAGAATAGGCCCGAAAAAATGCAAAAAAATTCGGAAATGCATTCATTTCACGCTAAGGCTTCAGTTTATTGGAGAATAAAAAATGTTTTCAGAGTTGAACGCTATACAATATATCGCTGAAAACAAACGCACCTCAACGGGTGATATTCAATTAACCTCTTATGTTATGTAAATTATGAACCATTCAAAACCAAAATTTTGTAATGAGACTAAAATTTTGAAATCACTGCAAAGCCATGTTTTCCCTTTTATGACTCTGAGATTTAGATCTAACGGTCTTTAACCAAACGCTCGAAACAATAGTAAATACAAGAGCAATGTGGCAGAAAAGTAGAACTTTTTTTCCACATAACTGACGCTCTTCGTACGAATGATGAACGTCAATTTCATTCACCGATAGCCGCAGTCATATCTAGACTATTTTGGCTAGATTAGACTAGACTAGACTAGAAGACTTAAAATGTCAACGATCTTACGCATACTTTGTGATAGGGATTGTAAAATCGATTTCGATTTTAATCGAAAATCGATTATCACACTCAGATTTTCGATTTAATCGAAGTCGACTTTTTGTGTTGAAAAATCGATCAAAATCGATTATAGCCGATCGAGTTTCGATTTTAAGCTTGCTACAGCATTTGAATTTTGCCGCCTCGCTTTGCTCCGCACCGTGCTATTTCACTCTGCATCGCAGTTGGAGGAACCTTGGAGGGGAGGCAAAGTGCTTCGGACACCGGCAGGTTGGAGTTGCCAACTGTAGGGCTGCGGATTTTTATTACAATTCTAGTCTTTCCGGCGGGTACTCGCGGTCGAAAGTAATACATTGTAGACCAAGAGACGAAGATTCGAAATGATAATATGTGTTGACATTGTGCCTTTTTTGCAAACGTTTTCTCAATAAATCGCTTCAGAGCACTCGCCTTCTTCAAAATAGATAAAATAGATTCGTCCATTCCGAATATGGTCTTCTGCGCATCGGCCACGAAGTTTCAATCGCACTGTACTGTAGGCTGCGTGCGTTGGCCAGTATGCGTACTTTTTGATCACCGTGCTACTTGTGTTGCGTTCGTGTCGTGCCGATCGGAGAGCTGTTTGCCGCCCTTTGCATCAGCCATGGCACCTCCAAGTGCTGTTTGGCAGTATTTTAGCAAGCTAACAATTAATAATAAATCCTTTGCTAAGTGTTCAAAGTGTCAACTGAGCTTGACTTACTGTGGCTCGACTAGTACCTACTTTGATCAGTCATCTGAACAAGGTGCACAAGATTGAGGTTTATGTTAGTGCGCTAAAAAGGAAGAGAACGGCAAAAGTGAATATGATAATAAGTCTGAGGACGAAATGAACCTGGCTAGTGATTCTGATGCAGCAACAGCAGCCTTCCCCTTACCTCCGCCATCACCACTATTAGATGAGGTAAGTGCACGGAAGTTGAACTCGTAGGCTTCCGCGGATGCACTATTGACTATTTCTTTTTTCGGGATTCATTCCACGTTTATTTAAATAGTATAACAATATTTCGGTAGCCCTCCTGCTAGCTTCGTCAGGTTATCTGATCCTTCGTTACATGGGTGTTTTCAAGTCTGTTTCCTCGCTAATAGGCGCTTCAGACCGGGAGGAAAGGTATAAGGATAGGGATGAAAGGATTCCTGACCCTTCGTTTCCTCGCTCGTCGTCCTATATATAGGAGTGGACCCCATTGTTACCTGAATGTTTGAATTTGAAAAAATCCGTTTAAAATTGTTCCCCAAAGTATAACCGTCTTCACGGTTGATGTTCGACGGTCTTTTCGTTATTTCTATAGCCTCTTTGATTAGCCTGACGAAGCTAGCAGGAGAGCTAGCGAAATATTGTTATACTATTTAAATAAACGCGGAATAAATCCCGAAAAAACAGTCAAAATGTACGGATGTTTGTTTACTATTAACATTTTCAGGGCGGACGACGAGACGACAATACTTGAGGGCTTGAGTAAAGAATATTTTCAAAATTTTTTGAAAAGTAAGCAGATGCCGTAAATGAAAATTTGTGTCCATAGGTTTGTTTCCATCGTCGATTTCCGTCCGTTCAATCTTTAATGCTCTTACCACCCTCGTCATCTGCAGGATTAAGACCGCCAAGCCGAGTAGGTTCTTCAGGAGGATCCTCTCGTCCAGATAGTCGCGGTAACATTTTAGGACCCCTAGACAGATATTTCCGCAATGCCTCTGCATTTTCTGGTGAGCTCACTGTTCAGAAGATTGGTAAGCTTTGATGCTATATACTCCAAGCTCGGCTTGCTTTCACAAAACGCAGTAGTCTGGGGTGTTGAAGCTAATGCTGATCAGGATCGGGCTGGTGGCGTGCCAATCGAGCTTCGCCAGTTCGTAAACCGCCCTCCAGTCGACCGCAAGTCCAACCCTACAAGCATGGCAGGAGATTAATGGAGAATATCCCCACATATACTAAGTAGCCAGCAGGATTTTATCTATAGTTGCCTCTTCCCTTCCATGTGAGCGACTATTTTCTCACGTATTTAAATATGTTAGCTTCTTTTAGGTCCATCCCTGAGGAACACTGGTTCCACGACTTTGCAAACAAGAAATAAATAAAATTCTGTTTTTCATTTTGTGGTATGCCCACTTCTCAATATACAATTATTATTCCCACTAAATTACATGTAATTTGCTTGTTATTTTACCTATATGTATATAAGTATCTTGTATGGATTATTACTTTCTTGCATACCTTATTGATATCTTTAAAATAATATATTGTATTAATAATTTTAACCGTATTCAGTTCTTATCCCTAGTGCCATATAATTCAGTTTTTATCCCTAATGGAAATTAACCCATATTTTGCATTTGGTTACAACAGCACATCCGTATTTCAGCGGACAATTACTTTACTATTTAAAAATATCGATTTCGATTTTTCGATTATTTTGAGAAAAAAAATCGAATTTTTAGAAAATCGATTTTGAAAACCATAATCGAAAGTCGATTAATCGAAAAACGATTCTGGTTTTAAATTTCCAATCCCTACTTTGTGAACAACGTGTATATGGTTGCCTTGATAAGGACGCTCTATCCCTCGAAACCGCGGTCGATTGTTGCAATAAGCGGTGTGGAATATACCAAGTCATTTTTATTTTCATCATATTTCCAATCCACAAAGTAATGCCAGAGGGTATTTCTTCGAATACTCCTTGGTTTGCATTTAATTCTCATTCTTCTTACCTCCACGAATTGTACTGCATAGCTGGCGTACGAGTAATGCATCTCTGTGGGAAATCATCATATTAAAGAAATAGAGGCACAGAAAAATGATATAAAAACAGATTTTAAAATAAAACGAGAGAAACCGTTAAAATCTGTCTCTATCTGGCATAAATCGGGAGAAAATTAAATTGTGATTTAAATACTTCTTAACGTCATTAACCAAACTACTTCTTAACGTATGTATATTTGATATAAGTGAGGTTAAACATGGGAGATCCATGGAGTAAAGTTGAACATGGTCTTACCTCAGGCTTTGTGGGGATTTAGGGAACTGCTCTAGTTTATTTAACATAATTTATTAATAGGCCAAAGAATAGCTTTGAAAGGTTATATTCCCTTAAAATGCTGGTCGGTACTCAGTACACCTCTCATAATTAAGCGTAAACTAAAATTCTATTTGTTTTATAATCTCACCCAAGCCAGGTTAAGAACCTGCAGGTCTGGCTATTGAGATGTCGCTGAATACAATCTCAGCTCAGGTATGGATGTTGCTTTTGTTTCAGGGTATGCTAGAGGATACAATATTACCAACGCAGCTGAGGAACTTAAAACCTGATTCTCTCACAACTTGTATTCAATCGGAAGTCAAAGCAAGGAAAAGTAACTCACCCTCTAATGCTCGTTCCCCTTTTCAGGCTCAGTTTGCTGTCGGTCTTGGCCTCAAGGGTGCTATGGTTTGGAGTATTGAGACCGACGACTTCCACGGAGGCTGCAGCGGCGAGAAGTTCCCTCTCCTGAAGGCCATCTGGGACGGACTCAACGGCGGTCACATCCCCACACCTCCACCACACCCGAGCACCGTGTCTCCTCCATCTGGAATGCCAACTGATCTCACCGTAAGTCACCTGTGGAAATAAAATGGTGTCCTTACTATAGATCAGAAATCATATAGCCCGTGACACTTGTGACGTTGCACGGAAGGACGATTAGGGGGTGGGGGCATTTTTATTACCTCGCCCGGACACTATTCCACGAATGGATTTTGAAACCTGGAATCATAACTTAAAATCGAGAGAACATAATAGGGAATGGGAAGGATGGTCGTGTTAGAACTAATTCCCGATAGGAATTGCATTGAACTCTATTTTAAAATATCTTTCGAAATCGAATGTTGCAGTTAAGTCAACAAATATACTCAAACCAAAAAACCCAAATCGAAACCCAAGAGAGGATGAAATATTTAGTTATGTTGACCGAAAATACAAATATTACTCGCCAGTAAGTATTGGCTAAACATTCATTATTTACAGGAAATTAGCAAATTAATACAAAAATTTACTTGATATGGTGAAGGTTTCACCTTTTCAGGCTCAGTTTGCTATCGGTCTTGGCTGGTACCACTTTAAGGTAATTCAATATAATTTACCTTAAATTACATTGAATTACCTTAAATTCAATGTAATTTAAGGTAAATAACATCTGTCACTAAATCTAAAATAGCAGTAATCATACCGTAAGAATATTAATATCCTCTACCTGAAAGGCAGTTGATACTCAGTTTTCAGAACATTAAATATGCTATAGCTGATAACTTCAGGCTTGACCATGTGATACCTTTCCATAATGGAAAATAATAGAATTAAACTTTGTTTGGTTCACTTTATATTTAAATAAGCACGACCCGGGTTTCACAATGTTATGAAACCCGGGTCGTGCTTATTTAAATATAAAGTGACCCTAACAAAGTTTCATTCTTTTATTTTCCATTAAATATGTTTGTAGCGTAATTTAGGCGTACGAGTTCGTAATAATGCATCCGTAGGAGAATATGAAATCCATTTTAATTTTATAAAAATCGCTTCAGTGGATCTTTCACGTGGTAACTAACGCCTTTTCTGGTTTGTTAGCTAGAGCAATTCGTTAGTAAATAAGATTTTTTTTCATTTGACTAAATGATAATAGGTATATGCCATAATGTCTCAGTCAAAAAAAATACTGATCATTATATATATGTGATGACAGACGATTGCTTTATTGGCAATATCAACCGTTTACCATTTGAAGTTAGGCATGATCATGATGAGAATATTCTATCATGACAAATGACACAAGAGAATCTTGAAACTTAACTAAGAAATTCATTTACTACAATTCATTTTCATATACTCCGCTCTACGTTTTGGTGCTTAAATATCGTAACGTTAGTAAACATCATGAAGATAGGAAAAGAAAATACTGCAACTCCACTTACAAACTAATGATATATTTTCATATTACTGATCTTGACAGAATATACCTACCCGGGTGTAGAACCCGGTATCCGGGTCATACAATAAAAAGTTTGCATGTGGAATTGCATCTTTTCCTATCTTCATGATGGATAAATTCCACAAGAATTACGCCTGAAACTGTGACCGTTAGTAATCACTTTTATCGTTCAGTTTTTCCAAGGAACATATTCTAAACATAGCAGCGCTCTCAAACCTCAGCTCTCAGCTAAAAGAACTATGAAAGAGAATGGGTTGCTTAAAGTTCTCTGTATCACAATTCCTCGTATCAAGGGAGCTAAACTTCCTAAATGTCGGAATACCAATCTTTTTAACAATCCACTAAACGACAAATATAATTAAGCTTCACTAACATGTACCGCAGGAATAGGAAAATCAGGAAATTAGCCATGATAACCATGATGTTTTGACGTTCTCGACCGACTCCTAAGCAAATAGTCAAAGAAATTAATTTTGCTATCACTCTGCCCCGATAAGCACTAATAAAAATTGAAAATGGAAGCTCGAATATTTGAGAATAGCACTCCCCGTCAGGCATAAAGTTAATGCGCAGCTGAAAGACGAAGTATCAGTCAAGAATGAACATTCTAGTAACCGATGATATTGCTAAGATAACGCATTTAGATTAGTTCAAAGTGTTATTAATTCAATCTACACCATAATTTTATTGAAATTATTCCTCTGAAACATAAGTCTAACTTGAACCTTGCTTTGTTTTTCGCGTCTAAACAGCGTCCAACGATGCCGCCAGCAACTACGACCACACCTCGCCCCACCCCACCTCCCACCGAGATCTGCAAGAAGGCCGGACTCAACCCAGACCCGACCGACTGTACCATCTTCTATCTCTGCACCGCCGACACCTTTGGAAAGTGGCAAGTGACGCAGTACAGGTGCGGTCCCGGCACCGTGTTCGACCCTGTGTCGCAAGACTGCACATGGCCTTCAGCAGTCCCGGGATGCGAAGACTCTGGCAAGAGGAAGATCCCGTTGTACAAGCACTAAGATCTCCAGGGCATCGCAAGAACATATTTCAACTGCCAACGCTGGGACAGAATTCCGTCTACTGGCCGTGATTGTGATGAATAAATGAAGTATTTTTATCACCTGACTCAGTTTCATTCGCATTATCGTACACAGCCTTCTTGTTCAAGAAATTGTCTCATTGGGGTAAAAAATGGCAATATTACTATGGGTATAGCCATAAATTTCATCTGAGGGAAATTTACCCATTAAATCACGCTCTCGGTAGAGACTTATCTTGCACCTAATACCATGTTGATGCGTGAAGGAAGCATAAATCATTGTAGTCAATTCACATTTTTTCGGTTTCAGCTTTAATAGAACGCAGGTAACAGCAATGACAAAATATTCTTTACTTATTGCTGGTGAAACAACCAAATTATGACATGGCTATGCTCATTTAATTTACATAATGGCTTTTCCCATGCTTAAAATGTGCACGATACGTCTTTGGCCGCGACATAAAAGCTGTTTATGATGAGCAGGAAAATTGGTACTTTTTGGTTGGCTACAATGACATCGAGGATTAAAACTTGCCATTTCTGTCACCTTATAGAAGCAACTCCTTAAACATTGTCAAATGGCTGCCAAATGTTACAGTTATCACTGGGATAAAAGTTTGACATGAGCTTGCCCGCCAGGTAAATGTACTACTAATAGACTGCTGGTAGGATTATGGTGCTCGTGAAAAATTGGCTGCTTATATAATCGACGATCAGCCTCATACCTCATGTTTGATAGATTGTAGTTAAAAGAAAAAAAAAACTTGCTGTATTAAATTATTACATTTGTACTGAATAAGCATACTTTCACAGCTACATGAAAGCATGTTGTGATATGGCAGTGGATGATAAAATTCAGGCTCTACGAGACATCATTCCACCCTGTTAGCCTAGGTTGTGACATGTAGCAGAGAATATGAAGGAATACAATAATAAAAGAATAATATAATAAGCTTTATGGAGCTTAACTTGAACCCTAAGGCTTTTGCCTGTTGTTGGGTTCACCTTCAAATTACACACACAGCAATAATGGCTTACATTCTTATAAAACAAATGTCACACATGAACATAGAATGACACTGTCACAAGAAATTACTTATAATGTTATGGAACAATATATGGACAATACAGCAACAGTTATAGGTTACTTTAAGGCATTACAGAAATAATATAGGTATATATAGTAAAGTAGAACAAAAGATAAATATTTCGAACAACCACTAAATTACCTCTATACTTATGCTATCTCTCGTGAATAGCCAGATTTTCACTTGCTTCAAAAAAGTTTTGAAGTGTATTGTATCTCGGATACTCTGTGCCAAGCTATTGAAAAATTTTGGCCCCAAGTAAAGAACGCATCTTTTGAATTGGGATGTATTTGGTTTGGGTACAACGTAAGAAATGATAGTTCTCAGGTTATAAGAGTGAGTCTTATCCAAGACTTTAGGGTTAATTCCACTATGAAGGAAGAATAGCCTTAGCACCTTGCAGATGTATAAGTGAGAGTATCTGCAGGTTCACGAAAAATGGTAAAGAGAGTGAACGATGACCTACTCTGGCTATTACTCGTACGATTGCTTTTAGAGCAATTTCTGCCCGTTTGATTGAATTTTTGAAAGCACTACCCCAGCTTATGATACCTAGAGTAAACAATTAACAGAACTTGTACATAAAGTTTAAAGTGTACTTGTTTCGGAGGAAATAGGTTTGATTTTACAATTTTACAACTTATTTGTGACATTATCAATATGTTGTTCCCATTTTAATTGTTCATCAATCATTACACCCAGGCATTTGTATTCTTTAACCCGTTCCAGTGTAAAACAGTCACTGCAACTTACATTGTTACACTTGGAAGAATGGTACACAACTTTACAATCAATGGAGAGACGATTACAATTATTGAAACATACAATTTTAGTTTTTTCACTTAATTTAAGTTTGTTAGTTGCAAACCATTTACTAATTAGATTAACATCAGATTGCATGTCTTGCTGTACCTCTTCCCAGGTTAGACCTGAATAAGTCACAGCTATGTCATCTGAAAAAGCATTTAATTTACCTCTTAAATTTAGATTACATAGATAGTTGATGTATATTAAGAATAATATAGGACCTAACACTGATCCATGGGGTACTCCAGCACAAATATTTTCGTAACTACTATGGGAATTACCAACTTTCAGACGCTGGGAGCGTGAAGTCAAGTAACTTTGAAACCAATTATAGCGATGCCCCGTATTCCTGCCATTCTGAATTTTTCGTACAAGACCTTATGATTTATTGTCTCGAATGATTTATTTCTATAAAGACAGCAGCTGTTTTTTATTGTCTTTAACCGACTGAAAAATTTGGTTCGTAAAGTTTTGCAGCACATCCTCTGTGCCTTTACCGACTCTAAAGCCATATTGCAAGTCACTAAAATATTTCCTTTTATCCAGAAAATTTACAAGTCTTTCTTAAGAAGTTTTATATTAGAAAAAACTGAGAGCAAAAAAATCTGCCGTTAATTCTGTACATGACGCAGATCAACTTTTTTGTGAACGGGAACGACAATAGCATTCTTTAAAGCCGTAGGGAATACCCCATTAGTAAAACTTAGATTGAACAAAATGCAGAGAACATCTAAGATGTCGGCTAAGATAATTTTTAACAAACATGTATTTATTCTATCGGGCCCGGTGGATTTTTGAGAAGAGAGGGCATAACCTATTTTTAATATTTCAGGGGAGGTAGCTGGTTCCAAAAATAATGAATTAGAACTTGGATAGTATCCACTTTTAGATAATTCATAAATTAGTGAATCGTTATTTGTTTTTGAATTGAATGATTCGGTTGACTAGAATACGCTTATGAAATATTTGTTGAACTCATTTGCAATATGTGCTGGGTCTGTTATAGTCCGATTTTCTATTCATAATTCTGAATATATTTCATTTTCCTCCCGTTAATTCATTCACGATATTCCACTGTTTCTTTGAATTATTCTTTGCCTTTTCAAACTGCTCATTATAATAGGAGTTTGCCGCGTGACGGATACATGTTCGCAATTTGTTTCTGAATTTTATGCAGGAATTTTTCAAGCCATCATTGAAATTGTTCAAAATTCATCATCAATGAAAGCATAGTTAGCTTCATTATAATTAACTCACTTGTGCTTGTTTCCTTTTGTCAAATTTGGTTGCCAACTTCAATTTCATAAACGTGGTTAAGAAGTGGCTACAGGCTTCATAGTAAGATTCCGGATGACCCAAACATAAAAGCTACAAGAGTTAATAAAAAATTGCCAGACTATTACTGAGATCGATCGATTAATCTCTGAAATAACTGACTTGGAATATGTCACAGAAATGAAAAATATTTCAAATCACTGGGCCATTTTTAGCATTGAGTCTATTAGAATGAGGTGTCATCTATTCCATCTATAGTTAGAGATAGTAATGAAGTAAATGATTAAAGAATAACTTACAAAGAAAGGCGAACGAAAATTAAAAGGTTTACCAAATATAAAGAGAAAAAAAGGAATCACTAACACCAAGAATGACTTGATTAACTGGAACAGGGCTAGCGAATCGGAAAGAGTATCCCGCCCATGTCATTCAAAGGTATTATATGACAGGCAATAAGACTTACATCGCCCCTTTAACAGAAAAATTAAACTTAAGTCGTTGCAATACAATAAACTAAAATTTAAGAATGATAAGGAAGGCAATCAAATAAAAATAAATTTCATTAGAAATATTCGTACTATTAATCGGCTGGGTCACCTCACCAAAAGAAAACCAAAAACGCACTAAAATCACAAAAAATACCCGTACTATGAATGAATTCAAAGTAAATTCATTAAAAATTATGCCTAGTCACTTTTGCGTCAATAAGAGTGGAATATTAGTTTCAAATTAAATAAAGCTGGAATAATATATTTGAGGCTAAAAGGTGTAATTTTATCTAAAATATAGGACTACAGATTCCCTAGGGATAGTTAAATTTGAGTATGAGGTTTTGAATTGAAATATTATATGATCAAGTTACTTGGCGACCTGTTTTCACGAAAGCATCAAATAACCAAAATCGTTGCTTTACATTTGACGGCATATGTAATTTTTTAAAATTATTATCTTTCATTCCCGGTGGTGCGTATTTTCATATGAAGTTATTTCAGTCACCAATAATACATTTGTCATTTTAAATCAGAATCACTATGTTCATCGCTGTAAATTTTTGACTAAATGAGCAATGGATTGCTTGTCCTCTATTGCTGGAACGTGACTGTATTTCGTTCTCAAGCTCATTTAATATTTACATTCGACCTAGTGTCTTCGCATAGAGCTGTGCACCCTATTTTAATTTTTTAAATACCCTCATTTACATTCTTATAGTGTATTCCATTTAGCAGATATTTTACTTACAGTACCCAAAAACAATTACATATTAATGAATACGTATTGAATTACCGAATAAATTAAAAAATATATAAAAATTGGTAAACAAAACACCATAAAAATAGTCATGCATTGCATGTAGAAATTTCGCCTTACTACGAGCGAGTATACAGCTCCGTTTGGTCTGGATCATCCCATTTATAATAAGCAAATGGGCAATGTTTCACCATCTCAGATTGACGAAAATTGGTGCATATGATGGAGCCAACATTAACGTACCGAAATCCCATCCCTGATTTGGCAGGAAATATTTTGCCCCTGAGCTGTAGGCATGTATGTATTGCGGGAGCGCCTGAAAAACTCTTGTTACACCATTTCTCTGCAAGCTCCAGCTGGATGACTTTTCTTGCCGCAAGCATAAAAAACTATTGGAAAGATTTTGAAGTTTACTAGATACCTAATTACTCTAAGATGGATGTTTTTCAATAACAAGTATTTTTACTGCTGTGAGCGTAACTTTCAAAACCCATTTTTATTTACAAGTTTAGCCTAAAAATACACCAAGAGAGACTTTGGAAAACGGGCCAAGTGCTCTCTTTATAACATTCATAGGCACTTAGTGTATGAATAAATTAGAATTTGAGTATCCCTCTCTGATGAAATATCTCTTGAAATTAAGACATTTTGAAAATATTGTTTTTTCGATGCTGTAAAATCCACGTGGGATAAGGTTTAAAAATCCTAAAATCATTGCAAAATTTGCAAAGAATTTTATAATTACTTTTAAATTTTATCAGATTTATGTTTGGGCTTTCAGAGGAGGAGAATTTTTTAAAGTGTTTTTCAGGAGTTTGGGGATTTGGCGGAGTAAAAATAGCTCTGAATTCTCACAGGCCTCAAAAGACGCATAACAACAATACAAAATTTTAAACTTTATTTTCCCAGAAACACCAACAAAATACGTTCATAGTGGCACTAACATTTTGTAGAGGAGACAGAAATGTTATATGGATGTGCAGTTGCCTGGAATTTGAAGATGTTTGGGGGCAAAATATTTGAATAAGGGGCTCGTCGATATTCTGATATTTATTATCAGATTTATTCATTATTTATATCTCCTATTGTTTATATAATTTATTTATTATTTATATCTCCTTGTATCAATTTCCGAACGGTGAATTACGATAATATTACCAAAAGGTTATGTAGGCCATGGACCTTGATTCGAAATATTTGGAAATACTAACAGAACCTAGACCTAAAAAGCTGTTTCAGATTTCAAATGCATGCTGATAAAGTGTGAGTCTTCCCGAATAAACTTGAAGGTTACTTGAAGCTCTTGTAAGGGGCAAACATTTATTTAAGATAAATTTATGAAAGCAGTTTGGTTATAAAATACTCCACTCTTGAAAAGAGTTAGGAATAATTACATCAAAATCAGGCAAAACTGCAATGTTTTTTTTGTTTTAAGGAGTTATGTAACCCTTTTCCTGTTCAAATATATACTTCCGATCTCCCTTAGCTTAAAGCCATCAATATTAGTAGAAATATGATAAAATATGGCTCGGTTTGAGTATGTTTTGGATAAATTCTTGCCTTTACTCTTTGATGCATTATTATAGGATATATTGCATTTACAAAAAAACGGTACATAATTAGATGCACATTTAAAGATGCATAGATAGAATTGTAATGCCTGCACAATTCATTTGGCGATTCGTTCAGAGTCCTGACTCTTGATGAATTCAAATAGCCTTTCGCCAGTTTGAGAGGTGATAGGAGACTGATAGCGATGTGGAAGATAAGGCGAGAACAATGGAAGTATATAAGAAGACGCATAAGCCAATAAATTGTCACTCAGGCGTCCTGAGGATTGCTTTAAGAGCCTTCATCCGAGGACAGCTTACGGTAAGTTGACACTTATTAAATTAATGTATAGTGAGAGAAATAATTAATGCAAAGGTGTTTTGCGTCCGAATGCGGCATATAAGAACACTAAACGTAATCCGAAAACTTGACAACGCTGAGAAAGCAAGCTCAAAAAGCTCAAATTGGGAATACTCAAAATCCATAAGAATAGCAATCGGTTTTATGCATATAAGAAATACAATTAAGGTCTACATTCGCTAGAGCTACCTGAAGTTAATGTGACTAACGCTTCCCTCACCCAGTACCCAGTCGAAATTTAAAGTCATAATATTTTATATAATGAGACTTGCCATCTTTTTAATGCTTTGATCTCTTTGAAAAATTTTTTTTGTTGATTCTAATGAAATTTCACGCTAAGTGAATTTTAGGTTTGCTAATGAATAGTGAATAGTGAAAATTCGCTAAGCGAATAGGTTTGCTTGGTTCCTCGAGATTTTATCAACCTAAAAAGAAACAGTATGCTCGTGATTCAATTGGTTGTGGATGAATTTATTTTTTACTAAGTTATTGTTCCACTGTCGGAGGATATGTTGATTAAGTTATGTGGCGGTATATCCAGCATTCAAATTCATATTTTAGCCATATTAATCTTACATGAAAATACAGGGCATTGGATTATGTAACTGGAAATACGTGGAAAACAATTCTCACCTATAGAATCCACCAATCAAAAGCGAGAAAAATATAACTTTTAAAATACTGCGATACCTAAATTAGATACTTGAGTTTCAGCGCTAAAGAAGCCGAGAAATGATGCTACAAAGATTTTAACTTCTTAGTTCATGCTTACGTATTTGGCGATTTCTGAATAATAATTCAAAAATATTTTCTTCAATATATCAATAGCCTTCACTCAGTCAAGGCTGCACAATTAATCATTTAAATTTACTTTTGCTGTGAATAGAAAGCGCAACATGGCGCGGTACTTTCCATGGTGATCGTAGTAAAGGGTCTTGGGTTCAAAACTGGGTGAGGTCTCTTTTCACACCCTCTCAATTAATATTTGATACGCAATTTTTCAGGTATGAAAACTGCAGAAAACGGCTGCCTTTAATGTGTGACTTTTATACATATTTTTTGGGAATTAATAGCTCAGTCTCCTCACCTTTACACCGAGGCATTGGGTTCGTCGCCGATTGAAATATTTTACTCTTGTTCTCTGCCCCTCTTACTTCTCACTTAACAGTACTTAGAAAATGAACAACTTCCACTTTGATAGGCTTTATTACGACCAGCTTTCGCTGTTTACAGCATCTTCAGGTCGAATTCAATTGCAAAACGTTTCTAGCGAAAATATAGTTATACCTAATGATGAGTGAAATTCCACTTCTAGAGGAAAAATAGGTATAGGTAGTTGAAAATAACATTGCCTGTATTAATGCGTATTCATTAATCCATAGGGTTCAATTGGTTTTATTACGACCAGGTTTCACTTTTTACAGCATCATCAGATCGAAACCTGTGGGGGTGTGCTCCAGTCGTTCCAGATTACTTCCGGTACGTAACTAAGGACTCACTCTTATGTTTTTACTTTGCGTCCGGGGCCAAACGATTCAAGCACACACCCCAGGTGGTCGTCATAAAGCCTATCACAGTGGAAGTTGCTAAATTTTTAGGTGCAGTTATGTTCCGTTTCCATTCAATCACGCCTGAAATCTCAGTACTTGTCTCCCACTTCCTGACAGTTGTCCGAGGTCTTTGTCCACTCACTTGCTTATTCAGTAAAAAGCAATGTTAAAAGCTTTCGGTTCCATATGCTATACTAGTAAATTTAATATCGATTTCGGGCCAGAGTGAAGGACCCAAAGAAGGATAAAACACTCTTGAAAATGTGCTTCCTTTGGTTTTCATAGTTTTTCCAGTATTATTATCTAGATTTTCAGTGAGAAATGCGTATGCCCTGAGCGTATCAATGTAGATTCAACAGTTCAAGTTTACTACTTATTTCGGAAATGGAGTGTAATACTTGCTCATAACATAATTGCACGTTATAATTTATATGATAATGTGATTCAAATAATTTATTACGCATTAATAAAGGCAATGTTATTATCAACTATACAACTATCAACTGTACTTCTAGAGGAAGAATATATACATATTCTTCCTCTAGAAGTGGAATTTTACTCAGCATAAGGTATTATTATACTTAAGCTAGTAACATTTTGGAATTGGATTGACACCACATTCGGCGTGAACAGAAAATAGGGTTCAATTGGGAATTCTCCCCACAAAATAATAAAATTTGATCTGCTTTTAGGCTCTCAAACTGAAAAAAATATTGAAGTATTATGAATAATAAAAAAATACAGGTAGATGATATGAGAACCAGAGTCTTATCTTGATAACTCATACTTAAGACTACATAGCTTCTTTATCCAAACCCTTCTTAATTCCATTCTTATCCTAAAATTTACAGGACATTACCACAATTCACACGCCTAATGTAAGTAAGGTAAAAGTCACCCAAAGCCAATGTTGACAAAAAATATTCAGCGTAGTGTCTCAATCATCTAATCTAAGTTTGCTTGCCAAAACGCTATCTTCTCACAAATTTTCCTATCATCACACTTTAGTTCAGAATTTCGTCGTTATCACTGTTGACACATTTTATATCTAATGTATGTTCTGCATTTGCCGGTGTTAGCACTCATGAACTTAAGTGAAGTTTAAGAAGTTCACAGTTATTACGAAAACGTTTAATGGAATTAAAAGATTCTTAAAAAGAGATGGATTTCAATTACAGCAGTTGAAGATCTGCAACTTTTTTATACTTCACATTTCAGTTTTCAACCCAAAGAATTCCGTCTTGCATCAACAGAATCAGAATTTGTCTAATGGTTTATTTCTACTATGAAGCTATTTCAAACGGTGGACTTGTTTGAGTTGCAAATTCTATGTTTCGCCTTTTCAAAGAAACCTCGAAAAAGTGCCATTATTGTGAAGCTAATTACAGATAGATTTTATTACTTTTTGAACCAGAGCTGGCTTGTGCTTCAATCTCTCAGAAAAATGCATGGGAGATAATTTTCGCGTGGGAGGTTGAAGTGGGGAGAGAATAAGAGGGGAGATAGGAGGTAGATAAAACGGAATTACCACTTTTGGTTCAATAAAAATTAAATAACTCAACGGAATAAGCAGTACGGAAAAGAAATCTCTGAATCTTATTGGTGGAAGTTAATTCTAAGCCAAAACTTGTGACCTTTCAGATTAAACGACCGTACTGGGAGCAGAACCATGGCATCGGTTCGGATTGCCTTGGCACTTCTGCTGATTGGTGTGGCTACTGCAGCGTCTATGCCGAAAGCCGATAGCGACAAGGTTGTAGTGTGCTACTACGGTACCTGGGCTGTGTATCGGCAAGGAGCGGGGAAATTTGACGTCGAGGACATCGATCCGTTCATCTGCACTCATGTCATCTACGGATTCGCCGGATTGAACGGAGGAGTTATGGTCTCCTTGGACCCATGGAACGATCTCTACGATGATTATGGACTAGGTAATGATAAAGGCTGCGTGATTAACCCCATGGCGGGAGCTCTGAGATGATAACCACAGGTGTCGTGTCTGAATTCTAGAGAAAAATTGACGTGCCCAGTTTAACTCATGCCGAGTTATATTGTTATTACCAGGCCTTCCAAGAAAACCATTGGCGATACAGAGAAAGGAATTGGTCCATCTACTCTTATAAGCGATTGCCGTACGCCAACACTCCGGTCGGCAACGCAACTACCTGAGCAACCAAAGTTCGAGGGATTGAATCCCACCTAAGGTGTTTTGTTTGTCTTAAGACTACGCCTTGATTCAAATTCGGTCAGGCGGATCAATATAATCTCAGACGTCGCAACATCTTAAAATCTATTTTTAGCACTATTTAAGATGCAATTTCACTCGGTAAAAATTTAAGAGGCATACCATATTACATAAGGAGATTGAAACACTAATGGTAATTTATCGCTGATCAAGTCTACTGATGAAAAACGTCATAACATTTTTTCTACCAGGAAATCTTTATTCTCACTATGACTTAGATACTCTCAAGGAATTAGTATATTATGTTTTATAATACCCTCGGATTGAAGTTATTTCCTGCCAACTTGATATTTTTTACGAACATGAAATAATTCCAAAAATGCTCATTACAAACACTTGACTTCAAAATCACATTTTGTGATTAATAACGAAAGTGTTCAAGTTTTAAAAATGAGCTAATTTTAAAAAATTTTGGAAAGCTAACAAATAAGTCCTAAATATTGAATTTAGGAATGTTAATGGACGAACTTAGAAAATATTTAAAAAATCCATTCTCCTCTATATGAGTGAGGTATTGATGTAAGTGAAGTTAAAGTAGAGAGTATAAATAGAGTATGAACATTTTTAAGGTTGTGAATCATGATTTTTAAGTTCATCTACTGCAAGAAGAAATGAAGAACACCTCAAGTCAATACATTGGTCATTATTTGAAAAATATAGTTACTCGCAATCTTTAATCTAACATTCCGCGCTGAATAGGATGACCCGTTTGTATTCTTTTATCGCAACATTTTTTTAGAATCGAGCACAATAACGTTATCTCAACTTCAGTCGAATGAGAGATTGTGGTTCATCGTAGCTTATCTTTTGATTCGGATATCTTATCTTCTTTCACGAAAGGACAAATGTACTTCAATAATGGGATCATGTTCAGAGCCATCACACGGATTCAAAAAAATCTAAAAGATGAGCCCGAAAAATATTTTACAATGAAATGTTCTCGCGAATATTAGACGAAGAGCATCCACCAATATCGATTTTAAACTAATACCGATAGAATCTACAACTGAGCAATTTAGTTCTGCATGAAAGGAGGTGGTCATTTTGGTTATGAAGGACATCAATTATTACGTGTATATTGAACAACATTGGTGTGGCGAATGTGCACGTGGCTTCAAATATTTTCCAATAAGATTGTTGAGAAGAGACGGTTTATTGAGAGCTTGATTTTAAGCTTGGCTTTGCATGGATCTGAGTAACAGTAGTCTTGAGGTTTACGTACTCCTACGCCTGGGCAGGTTTCTAACCCGCGTCCTTTGGGTTGCCAGGCCAGCACATTTCCAATCCAGTCGCTTGTGAGGGTCTAATGCCAATATGCTAGAGGATAATGACGAGGAAAGCTAAAAAGACAGAAATGTGGTCGCGAAGGAGAATGGAAGAAGTGCGATGGGCCGAAAGGTGGACGAGGAGGTTATGGGTTAATTGGGGAGGAGAGAAGTTTGCAGGCAGAAATTACGAGGAGTCAGAGAAGGTGAATGGAACATGTACTCAGTGAAAATCGATTTCTGATGGCCTTGTAATAGAAAGTAGACGGCTGGCTAGGCGAGGATGAGGTAGTGTAAAAAAAATTAAATAAGCCTAATACCACCCTTACTACCTCGAATATAACTATTCTCAAGGTGTGAGAGTTAATATGAGTTTTACATCTCGATTATTAAGACCTTTTCCAGCTTTCTTTCATTTTTTAGACCCATTGGATACACATCCTCATATTTATCATATTTCTCTGCATGGAAAGTTATTGTGCATGTTTGGTGATCTTCACCCTCTGCCACACACCCTCATGGTGGCTTGCAGGGATTCGCGTAGATGTAGATGAAAGTCAGAATCAGTTTCTCAGTTATCCACCAAATCATAATAGCATTAACCAACGTTGTATTCACAGCATAGAGGCCAGCGTGGTGGTGACGCATGTATTATCGACTTGGCATCTCTTTTTTGCAAATATTATGGTACAGTTCAAATATAATACATTTGTCCATAAAATGGCGTCTTCAGGTGGCTTAATATTTGGTACTGATACAGTGATGTGACTTTCTCTCCCTTTAACAGGTGCTTTCACACGTTTCTGTAAGCTGAAGGAAAAGAATCCTAAGCTTAAGACACTCTTGGCAATTGGTGGCTGGAATGAAGGATCTACTAAGTACTCGAAGGTAATTACTAGTAAATTCTGAGATATCACCTTTAAAATTTAGTTTGCATATTCACCTCTACTTAAAGAATGTCCAGCAATTTCTAGCATTTGAGTCTGAATATTTTCCAATTAACACATCTCTCGATATCATTATTTTTCTTAAAAATGTATCCTCCTCAAAGAATATTATGATAATGAAACTTCATAATGATTATTTAATCACACCTTTCAAGCCACTACGTAGGATACGAGAAATGGTAACTAAACCTTAATGAGTAGCAAAAATTTTTCCTGCCTCACCAATAAGTTTGGTCTTGTGTTTAGCTAATTTACATACAAATATTAGTCCCTAGCAACTCGTCGCTAGAATTATGTACGGATACTTCATAACCTATAATCCTTATCATGGTGTTGGGGGTGACATCACCTCACAATATGGTCAACCCCAACATTTATTTTCAGTGAAAATGCAACCGGTTACAATGAGATAAAACTATTCAATTTATTCCAACCTATTTCTAGACCATAGATATTCAAGATCCTGATTAATATCCTGAAATTTCCTTCCCAGATGGTGTCCACTCCTCAAAGCAGAAAAACGTTCTTGGTTAATGCTGTCGATTTCTTGAAGAAATACGGTTTTGATGGTTTGGATTTTGACTGGGAATATCCAACACTCAGAGGTGGCCACGATGGAGATAAGGTGAGGTTTAATGAAGTCATATGATATGTAAGAGGAAGAAACCAAATTAAAACTTCAGAAATTAATTTGCCACTTTCATTTCGCACGGCTGAAATGGCATACGGTACCCGGATAATAATATCGTGCCGTGATCTGCAATTTATCTGAATGATACATTATGTAGTTCGTAATGTCTAAATCAAAAAAGAAAGAGAGCATTATGTTCAGATATTCCAATCGCAGGTCTGACTTTTCCAGAGCTAGAGAAACGCAAAATCTTACTTTAGCACTAAAATTTGAGGCATAAGAAAATTCAACGACTGATTAAACATAATTTTAAACTGAGGTATGCAGAAAGAACTATTATATGAAAGATTTATTTCGCAATATGTGAGGATAATATTATGTAAATCATGCTTTTAAATTTGCAATGAACAATATCTGTATTTGATAGGATTTGCATTTGATAATCTCAAATCTCATGGTTCAAGTATTATTTTACAGGAAATGAATATGAGAAAAATAGTGCTCTTAGCTCATATCTAGTTCAGCCTATAAGAGTAGTGCACAGGGGTAATATGATATAGATATGTAACTTAAAAACATTTTCAGTCTTATGCCAGAAAATTAGAAACGAACTAAGGCTAACTCACTCACCACCTCCTACCATGCGCCTTTGGCGCCCAGGGTATATATAGATGCGGTAGATGGTAATAGATTATTGTTTCTTTCACTCAGGAAAATTTCGCAGCATTTCTCTCTGAAATGCGTGAAATCTTCGACCAAAACGGCCTTATGATGACGGCTGCCGTATCTGCGGGCAAGGGAACCATTGATCCTGCCTATGACATCCCTGCTTTGGGCAAGTGAGTACCTACTACTTATAGGTTGATAAATGTTTTCTCTGATATCCAGGAATGTTTCTAGCTGAAATGGAATTTTCTCTCCTAAAAATAGAAATAATTTGCTTCTTGATAAAACAGATTTTTTTTATCCAAAGTTCATGCAATGACTTAATTTGAGTTAAATTTATCATTCTAGGGATATTTTAAGAATTTCCCAAATTCTGGAATTTATTTATATAGTATCATAATTTATCCGTGAATTGAAAGGAAAAATAAAAGTGCAGGAAATCGTATCAAATATACCTTATGTTTATTTATAAGTTTTCTTAATGCTCCGAAAATAGTTTTAATGCTGAGGAGGCATAGTTTTCTCCCTGCATAGTTTTGCTTGAAAGAGTTTGAATAAGTAAAGATATATCTGTGATGACATTTTCATTCGCTGAAGTAGAGAATGTGCTTACCCTTTTATTGAGGGTCTAAAGATCTACTGCCCCATATTAACTAAGAAGATTGCAGCGAATAGAATTAATTATTTTCCTCTGTAAAATATTTTTATTCGACTTATGTTGCAGAAAAATACCTCAAATTAAGCAAATATCTGATGATAACGATATCTTTGAAACCTTGGTTGTAATTAAGTTTTATTTTAGCGGAAAAATTAATTAATTTCAGGTAGTACACGGTTGTAGTTCCAGCATATCGTGCCTATAATTTTCCGTAATTAGTATGACTTTAAGATTGTCACTCTCATTGCAAACAAAATTAATTCTTTTACCACCGGTACTATGACTAGGTACCTCGACCACATCCATGTCATGTGCTACGACTACCACGGCTCGTGGGATCCAGTCACTGGACACAATTCCCCACTCTACCAGCATCCCATGGACTACGGCGACTACGTATACTTCAACGTCGTAAGTAAAATCGATGGTTGGTCAAGTATAAAATGCACAACGATTAGTTACAAGATCATTGAGAGTCCAAATCAAACTCATGTTATAAATGGACGGAAACAAATTATCGATTTCACGAGGAGTTCCTCCACAAATGTAAGGCGAAATAACGTATCAAAGGTAACAATTAATTTTCCATAAATAACGTGGAATCCTCTTTATTATTCCATTAAAGTTCTAGGTGAGGGAAGAGCTCACGAAAAAATGAATTACATAGCTCAGTATGGAAAGAACAATTCGTTTCGCTGATAACTCTGGTAATAAAAAATCTTTCAGCTTGGTTCTTAATGGGACGCGTCAAGAGTTTTACCCGAGATTTGAACCTAGGCTTTCATTCTAGTTCCCGAACTCTACCACTAACTCCATGGTAAGATCCCTACTGTTATGCACAGTAAGCTTGTTGAATATTACCAGAGGAAAAAGAATTTCTAGGCAAGTTAGACCAAGTAGACTCACCATATTATTCTCATTACTATAATTTTCAGCGGCATTTATCTTTGGTTATTTATGACTCAACTAGATTACATAAATTTAGTAAAAAAACAATTGTCTTACTTAAAGTAATAGCATGGATAGCTTAACGCACAATATTATTTGAGAAGAAATGGTCATGTATCTTTATCATTCATCATATCCCATACACAGTGGCAGAGTCTATTGAGAGCAGAGACTATGCTAATAGGAAGTTGACCACTGATTGTATGGCGATTCAAGTTTTTCCATGTTTATTTCTTAAGACCTCTATGATAAATATACATTTATTGCAATTTTCATTTTAGAATTTCACCATGAACTACTGGATCGAGAAGGGAGCTCCACGCGAGAAATTAGTCCTGGGCATGGGCCTCTACGGGCGTTCATTCACTCTGTCTAATTCCAAGAAAAACGGTATCTATGCACCATCGCAGCAGCCAGGCAACGCAGGCCCGTACACCGAGGAGCCGGGATACCTTGGATACAACGAGGTGGGCCATGTTGTCTCTCTATTCTCAAGACGCTACGACCTTGTTTCCATGAAAAGATGCAAAATAAACTTCTTGCACCGAAACCTGGGAAAATGCCTTTATCATAGCTGACCACTTAAATTTAGTAAAGACATCCAAAAATCCCGGAATTTTGGAAAATGAGGCAAGTATGCATTAACCTAAAAAATTCATACTTTCCTCATTAGTGTAAATAGAATTTCAACAGGGAATACAGGGACTCCTAATGAAGATTAACACTAATGAGACGATCACAAAGATGAAAAGTATGCCATCAATTAACCATTTGTGGGTGATACGAAAATATCCAAAGAGACAAAGAATATGCCAGTCTTTATAGCTAGACGGGTAGGGGTCAAAAGTAGTAAAAATATTTATCACTGTTTTACCACTAATTTGACGAAATGTCTAGGGCAATACATTTGAGCTTATCAATTAATCTTGTGATCAAGGGAGCATTTTGTTACGGAATACAACTACATCCTCAAAAAATAAATATACCTGTCCATTATGGGAAATTTTATGTAATTAAGGCGTCCATCATAATCCTCTATTCATTCCATGAGAACAACATTTTCCGCAAAACCTAAACGGTTTATCATAGGATCAGAATCTATTTTATTTCAGTGGCCAACATGTGTTTGCACGAGGAGGTGGTAATGTTTCTCCCCTATTTTTGCAGCTCTGCGACCAAATGAAGACAAATCCATCTGCTTGGACTATCGTTAATGACAAATACATTATGGCTCCATACACTTACAAAGGCAGCCAGTGGATTGGCTATGACGATCCCGAATCCATCAAGCTGAAAGTAAGTAATTTCGATGTTTTTTTATCTCTATCTGGTGAAATTTTTGTTTTTAAAGATCAGCTTCATGCCTAGCAGAAAAAAAACTTCGAACACATCATGAAAATTGTTGGTGCAAGTTTTATGTCTTTAAGGAGACAATGGAAATATAACATTTTGGATCAAGAATACTGTTGAAAAAGAAAAGAAATTAGAGTAACGAAAGCCGCTGGCCTCTGATATCCCCACTGAACTTATTTACAGAGAAGGATGAACGAGAGGGTGGGATTTTTTTAACAGCGTGAAGATAAATAGCCAGAAGAAATTCACATACATTTCATCCTTTAAGAAAGAAGAATAGGAATATTCGACGAATATGGAAACGTGAGAAAATTTGCAAGTGAACAGAGATTATTTTATGAGTTAGGGTTTAGGATAGCAAAGAAACAGTTGGCGCAAAAATTATAATAAGAACACTAATTGAAAGTTAGTGGATGAGTTATTAGAATATAGGAAGGATAAACGTTAAATGGTGAACAAATTAATTATATCAGCCATGTTGATTGATTTACTACCAGTGAGAACTAGAGGAGTTTCGTAGGGCTACCCGTTACAAAGGGTGTTATTTAATTCATACGTGGAAGTAAAAAGCATGATATGAGTTTGCAGTAGGATAAAAAGTATTCAGAAAGCTTATGTAAGCTCTAAATAATATAGATTATTCCACTATTGTGACTGAAAACAACAGTTTCAGCAACATTTTCATAAAAATTTAGTGGAAAAAGAGTGTTAGATCATCGGTAATGAATCGATTTCACCAAGTGAACGTCAATACCATCATGTAAACAGTGCAGCATTGAAATACAGTATATTTTACAAAAGTAAGTATTTATTAATTTTTTATCGACCCCCGAGGTCAAATAGAGTTTAAGCAGTGTCATGTCGATCCATCGGGGTCTCCATCATCGGGGGTCGACATGACACTGCTTTAACTCTATTTGACTGTTAAACTTTGATGATCCGTAGCTTATCAGAAAACGACAGGGAAATATTTGTCAAGAATTTGAGACACCTAATGGTAGGCACACTATCGCGAAATTGTCTTTTGAGAAACAGGATGTGCGCAGACTGGAGGCATTTGAAGTATGAATTTAGCGATGATAAAGACAGCAATTTGAGTGGAATAGGCTATTAACAGGAAATGTTTTCTGTGGTGGAAGGAAAAAGAGAACTTAAGGAACTCGAGTTAGTTACTCAGAGGAGGCGACCGACAACTGAGGTAATTTGCGTCATTTAGGATAGGCGGGTAAATGGGTAATCGTAGACGTTTTCAGGGAGCGGAGGAAGGGTGGAGATAAACCCGCCGTCGGCATTAGCCTACTCTTTACGAAAAGCGCCTAGGGGACCACGGCTTAACGTCCCATCTGACGGATGGATTACTGAACCTGAAATTCCCTCCACCAGGCACTGAAGTAGGGACTGGTTTGGCACTGTAAAATCCGCTACTGCCGGTAATCGAACCCGGACGCTCGGGATGGGATGCCACCACACCAACCCGATCCCCAAAAAGAAACTCGAAGAGGATGGAATTAGTGAACGGAGAAAGTATTGGAAAATAGTCTTTTAATCTGTGAGATATGGGTTAAGGTCAAAAAGAAGAAATCGGGTTTTGGAGAGCTTCAGAGCAGGTAGAGTAGAAGTCGAGGAAGAGTTCTTTAGTCTCAGGTTTGCTTATCAAGTGTATTCTCGTACAGGTGCTTCAGACCAAGAGGAAAGTTACAAGGTTACGAATGGAAGGGTTAGAAGGAAAGGTGGAGAGAAACCCGGCGTCGGCATTACCCTGCTCTTGACGAAAGGAGCCTAGGGGATCACGGCTTAGCGTCCCACCCAACGAAGTACTAATCGTTAAAGAGGATTAGAAGACGATTGGAAAAATATAAGTGGGTAAGAAAAATGGAAATACGAAGTTTTTAGAGGGAAAATACTGAACAGCAGAATGTCAGCAAAAGCGCAAAAGAGGAATAAAACGTAAAATCTGGCATGAACGAAGGCCGAAGTAAAAAGTTTTACTGAGAAATTGATGTGAAAGTCAAATCATATTGACATGGAAGAAAAGAGAAATTGTTGGTGGAATACGAATGATACTGGAGAATATTGAACAAGCTAAGAGCGATAAAGGCTTTTAGATCTGGATGAAAAGCATTCAGGGGCAACCAATATAAAAAAATAGTATTACAAGGTGTGTTCTAATTAAGAGGGGCGACCAAGTACTATTTGGTGCAGCCAAAGATAACCAGGTAGTTTGGTATTGATGGAATCAACAGAAAACGCAGGACGGGTGAGAAATAAATAAGCGTCAGGAAGGAGCCAAGGATTCCATGGCAAACATTCCATTCTAGGAACAGAATATGAATACTGAAGCACTCACTACACTTCAGTCAAGTAGGAACCGGGATACCCTGAAAAATCTCTAACACAACCAAGACTGGAAATCGGAGCCTCAAGATAAGAGGTCAGTATACTTCGGCAAACACATCTTAATGTGATTTAACAGCTTAAAATATCCACTCCTCTCCTTTTGCACGACTCGTTTCCCTACAAATATCTACTAAATTATGCGTGCAAGGTCGCTCCTTTCGGAAGGTGTGCCATGAGACTTTCGTAGATAAGTTGAAGCTTCTCCAGTAACACAAATGTCCACGCGTTCTTTCATGAATATTACAGTGAATAAACGAATTTTGTGGTTCCTCAGGAACTTTTGTTTTCGTAGAGTACGTGACATACGTTTTATTTTGACATGACACGCGGAAATCCCACAGAGAATCGCCGGAGAATTGATTTATCACGTTATTCTTTATCCACAGGCCCAATTTGCCGTGAAACTCGGCCTCCGCGGCGCCATGGTCTGGAGCATCGAGACAGACGACTTCCACGGCGGATGCCACGGCCAGAAGTTCCCGCTCCTCAACGCCATCTGGCAGGGGCTCAACGGGGGAGACGTGCCCACGCCGCCTCCGGCACCCAGCACCATGTACCCACCCTCCGACATCCCCACTGATTACACCGTAAGGGAAACTGCGGCAGGATGATGTTCCGCGTTGTTGCAATCCATAGCATAAATTCCTCTAGAACTGCTATGCGCATACAGTGACTGTCCTGGCAACGGCTTCACCAATGGTTTACCAAATTTTTTTATTTCAGAATCTGATAGAGGTACCCATATTTTCGGTTCTCCGTTCCACCACGTAGTTCTCAAGTTATAAGTGGTTAAAAACAGATGTTTTTAACCCTTTAACTAGATTGGGCGTGGGAAAGATTCGTGCATCATCCCTTCGACCAGTTACATCCGAGATTTCGTAGGGCCTTCGCCTAACCACAGTGTTGGACACACAGCTGGTTTTGCTAATGAAAGTGGTTGTTTGACTGCATGCGAGGTATTTCCAAAGGCATTTTGCATATTCGTCTGCATCGTAATTTGTGAAAAAGTAAATAAAACTTCAACACACTTTTATTCACGCCAAAATGCAGACGAAAAAATTTTGTTGTTCAGATATTCTGGGTTAATTACAAGATGTGCAGGAGCTTTGTAAGCAGGCCTCCTCTCCCCACTTCCACTTTCCCTACAGTGTTCGTTCCGAAATATTTGAGGAGGGGAGCTGGATGACGTTGAAGACTTTGGAGTAGCTCGTTCGTCGGGCGTCACCTTTGGCGTATTTTAATTCTTAATTTATGAGCGAACTTCTCCGATAAGAAGGTTAATTTTTCACCAAAGATCAATTTTCGTATCTTAAAGATTTCGTGCATTTTGGTTCCAAGTAAACGCCCCTATTGTGATTGGTGACTATTTGTAGCATAACTGGGAATTTGATAAATGGTGATCACCTTGCTTCAGGAAAGAAAACCCAAAGTTAAAAATCCACATTATATTTTACTACGGCCAGGCATGATCACGAAATCATGTTTATAAGCAAGGCACTTAAAAATGACACGTGTTTAAAATCAGGCGGTGACTGAGAAAAATATAGTATGAAGTTTTAACTTGTGTTACCTTTACTTCAGCATGGATTAAAATTTTTTCACAAAGTTACGCCTTATTTACTACCTTATGTAAATGGTGATTACGTTTTGACTCTGACGATGACGTAAGCGCGCACTTCACAAAGATCCGTAATCCATCCTCTCCTTGAATTAAAATGGAATCGTTCCATCACCTTTTGATGGCTTAAACAATATCTCTTCATCCTACAGCTTCTTTTCAACCCAAGGATCGACGCAATCACAGATTTGATCCTATCGACTAAGATGGTTTTTAAAAATCAATTCCATAAGGGGTTGAAATATGATTCTAAGTCGGATTAAGTAAATAGCGGTCAATGGCAATCAATCATGAGAGTTGTGCCGAACATTTCGTATAGTTAATAATGAGGACACAATGTCTATTTGACGATATTTCCAGTAAGAGGTCCTAAATACTATGAATTAAACCCTAACCCGGTCATTGAACCATACAAAAACTAGTATTTCATGCAGCAGACTAAGTATTTGGTCGATGAATACATCGATAGATGAATATCGGAAATCTATATTTTTCAAGCATTTATTACAAATGGGTTGAGCATGCTCATATTAGAGCTATGTTTCCGTGTCTCTTGAGAAAATGCACCAAAGGTTTTGCACGAATGGCATAATAATAAAAATGCCAAAACTGGATATGAAGTATAAGTACTCTGTTGCACGATGACTGGGGATTCTCAGCTCATTATACCCTTCTCGTATGCTTGAACGCAAGAATTTGAATCATGCGTGCAGAGATATTAATATTAGGCTTTATATGCCAATCATTATATAAAAACATTAAATGCGGTTCATAACAATATGAGTAAAGATATTAACCTTTTGGTAAATAAAATGATGTGAGAAAAATGCAGAATTGTAGGTCATTTTCCTCTCATCATTCATTTTGCAACACTGAAGTTGTGATTTATGGGAAGTTTTGAGTGCAAGGCCTGAATGGCTTTGCACACAAAACGCCTATTACGTAATAATTAAATGCCGTAAATTTTGAGCTTTCTGTTTTTCGAAATGCCTTTTAAATAGCTGTCAGAAACGATGATATTCATTATGAGTCAAAAATAATCAATAGTAGATAATTTAAAGGCGATGATTGTTAAAAAAGTTTCTTATGATGACGCGGGGCACTACATTTACAATCATAAATGTTCGGTTAACATCGATTCATCAGTTCTCTTAATTACAACGATAGAACTATCTACCACTAGAATCAGGCTGACTCCCTGAATCTTAGAATAATTTTCAAGCATCCAAAGCCTTCTTTTCGAACAGAGTACATTCAATGTATTTTTTCTATACTAAAATACATTAAGGTATTCCAATCGGTAAGGCAAATGGCAGTCATAATTAATTCAGCCTTTTTTTTGGCGACTAAACAGCGTCCGACGATGCCGCCGGCTACCACGACCACACCTCGCCCCACGCCACCCCCCACCGAGATCTGCAAGAAGGCCGGACTCAACCCAGACCCGACCGACTGTACCATCTTCTACCTCTGCACCACCGACACCTTTGGAAAGTGGCAAGTGACGCAGTATAGGTGCGGCCCGGGCACCGTGTTTGACCCCATCTCACTAGACTGCACATGGCCTTCAGCAGTCCCGGGATGCGAAGACTCTGGCAAGAGGAAGATCCCTTTGTACAAGCACTAAGATCCGCAGCGTATCTCAAGAACATATTTCAACTGGAGCCATTGGGACAAGATTACATCTATTGGCCATCATTGTGATGAATAATTGAAGTAATATTTATTAACTGACTCAGTTTCACTTGCACGTTCGTACTCTTCCTTATTGTCCAAGCAATTGCACCTGAAAGCTGAAGATGGCCAACGAAAATGGACAAGTTGCTCACTCAAAACATGGAAAATGCTTAATTTTTGGTGAATAAAGTTTTGGAGCCAATATATTTTCAACCATATAATAACAGGTGTCTTATTGCGATGGCATAATACAGTGTCACGTCAGGGATACCGTATCATGTTACCCAAATATATGACAAGAACATGGCGGCGAAGGTGCGAAATGACCATTAGTTGTCGAAGCACCTAAAATCCATAATACCTAACTACGAATAAAATAAAGACAGTGGCTTCCCTGAGACCTAATACCGCCTTGCTTCTGCAACCATTACTGATTTCTATTTTTCCCATTATGAAATCTTGTTAGCGTTTGCGTATAGTAAGATGAGATCTTTCAAACAAGTTGTGAAACAGGAAACAGTTCAGAAACAAATGAAAAATCTTTAAAAATTATTCATGAACGTATTATGATTCCATGAAATTTCGTCGGCATTCCTGAATCTTCCATAGCTCTTGTGACACCTTGTATAACTCATCACCAAAAGTAAGGTTATTCCTAAACGCAAGACAAATGTAACAACCATGCGCGATGTGCTATTAGGTATGCATCGGCTGACTTCGACGAGTAATTTCCTCAATTCTTTGTTCATTAAATGGAATGGATACGGTGCAGTAGTAACTTATATCTTGAGGATATTTATAATCTAGCCCATCTTATATGTAACGTGTGGTAGAGTTAAAACAAACTTTCATTAATTCAATAAGTTCTTGCTTTGATTACTCTAAATAATTCAGCTCGAAAAGAGAAGATACGGAGTCCATATTTTTTTGCTTGCAGTGATAAATATATAACATTAATGGTGGATCACAGCACAATCACAGCATGACAATTGAATAAGTACTTTTGAAATTGCTATTACCTCAGAAACCAGCTCATTAAAAATCACGATCAAAAGAATTATTTTGGAGAACACCCTGAAGGCCGCTTTACACGATGCAATTTTTTGTACAAACGCTTGTATGAGGAAATTGTGCCGTGTAAAGCGGAAAATTGTGTGAACGGTTGTGCGAATGTCTGAATGACTGTACAGAAAATAGAACCAGTGTAGGACTTCGTTCTATGCCAGTAAAATATCTATTTCTTGATGAGATTGATGCCTATCCAGGAGATTCAGGAGGAGAAGGAGATCCAGTACTGCTCAGTATTGCTCGAACTAATACATTTGCACGGCGAAAGATTTTTTTAGTGTCAACGCCAACGAGTTCTAATTCCATTCAGACAAACATACAATTTAGTTCAGTTTAAAAAAGCGTTTGTACAAGAAATTGTTCAAAAACTTGTATCGTGTAAAGCGGCCTTGAGATATGAAATCATTGGGAGACCACTTTGTACGAGGCCTACAGGCTCGTATTACAGGCCTTCCTGAAAATTTCCTAAATCACAACTTTAGGTCAACCTAAGAGGGGTGGCACTCTCCTAAGTCACTTGAGTCAATGGTAAGTAGAACGGGGGACCTCCCAGAATGAAGACGTCTGTGCACATCCATTGCAATGACTCCCTTAGGTAAATATGAGATCATAAAAATTCACATTAAAAACGATTAGATTATTTTCTGAAGTAAATTTCACTCAGCATGGCATGCTACACCACCTTCTGCCATTCAATGAGAAATGATTCTCACAGTAAATATGTTAAACGAATTTGAATAATAGATCCGCTTGTACATGCGTTTGAGTAATGGCAGCACCTATAATCTAAAAACTAAAAAAACTCGCGTATTTAACCCCCAATACTCTCTTGTAGCTCTTCCTGCAACGCCAATCCCATTTTAAAGCAACGCTGCTACTTATATCTTTTTTTTCGATAAAGAGATAAACAAAAGCTTTCTTCATTACTTCGTCATTTTTCCTTTCAAACTTCCCAACCACGACCATAGAGGGCAAAAGCCCGGAATGGCGATATAGGTTTACTGAAAAAGCGTCAGCATCAGCGAACATCCGGTAAAGCCTATCTTCAGCTATATTTCTCTGCAGAAAAATTGGAGTGCACCCTGATACAAATGAATTTTTCTTTTGACAATACTTTTGGATTCATACTTTCATTGTTGGATAGATATTTGGCCTGTTTAAATTTCTGTCGCTTTTGGATTCATACTTTCATTGTTGGATACGTATTTGAGAGTGAAACTCCTGTATATTTGAGTGTTTTCGTAAAATATCTTAGCTATGAAGATACTTGAGACCAAGGGTCTACAAGGTCCGTCTTTGCCAGACATAGACATAGACGGACCTTGAGGCTCTACAGCTTCCACGAACCGCCTATCGTCGAAAATAAGAAGTACTAGCGGCTGATTGAATCGCGGCAAATACGAACACCAATACAGCAGTTATTAGAGGAAGGTGTGGTCATTTACTCTATAAATAGAAGGTGGATGGTGAGTTTTCAGTAGAATTCAGAGGTTAGGAGTGTGGTTGGAGCAAAACAAGTGTCAGCATCGGATTCCCCCAGCGAAATTAGACCATATCCGAGGTGAAACGTTCCATCCAATGATCTGTGGTTTTCAAATATAAACCCGCACTTATAGGCCCTGAAAACCGGGAAAGAATGTACTAGGATTGGAATGGAAGGGTAGTGTGGTAGGGTGGGGAGAAACCCGTAGTCTGTTGCTAAAGGTAGGCGTCAAGGGGACCTAAAATGAGCGTCCCTTACGTCGGTTGGAGTACTGTACTCGAGCGCTCTTCACGAAACACACAAGTATGGGCCTTAGCAATACAATATCTTCTGCTGCCAGAATACGACCCTGGTCCTTTGTGGTGAGGGATCCCGCACTTTAACCACTACCCCTATCTGACCCCTCCCACATAGCACTTAATTAGGGAGCGGTTTTCTAAGGAAAAAAATCCAAATCTCAGCATGGGAGGCTTCAAGCTATGACGCCAACATCATCCACCTATATCTTCACCCACTGAGTACCCTGTCAACCACCTCGAGGGTGCGTGGTATCGGATGCATAATCATCGAATATATACTACTTGCAGCACTTAAGGTCACAATTCTACTCACTGAGGACAGTACAAAGTGTTGTAGATGTAGTAGCTTGTTTGCATGTCGATTGTGGATGTTTGGTGATCTTCCCCCCCTGCCACACACCCTCGCGGTAGCCTTCAGGGTATCGCGTTGATGTATATTCAAAGTTTATCTTTTTCTCATCATATATGAATATCTTTAAGAAATACTATATCTAAGCGTTATACATTTAATCTTACAGTTCTATTTTCATAAACAGGTACATTTTCCTCTATTTCAACTCATTTATTACATACTACACATACCTCATTCATGTAGGCATGCCAATTCTGGTAATTTATTCCAATACAGAGTACCCTTATTCTTATACAGGCCTTCCCATTCCTATATCCGAACCTCCACAGCATCCTTACCCCTACCTTTATGAGAGTTGAATGGAAAATGAAACCCAACGTCTTTATTGATAACACCCTTTTAAAAATTAAATTATCAGGTTAAAAATTTTTATATCACATTACCCTCCAAGTCACCAATAAATTATATATTTACAGAGCAAATGGACACGGAGCTTAGTTTCGAAATCCATATTTTTTCCTCGAGAAAAAATACTCAGAATCGTGGGCGTAGAGATGAATGGAGAGGGCTTGCTGGATTGATAGAAATGCAAACGAGGAAGAGCTAAGCATGGTAGGGGAGGAAACAGGGGTTTTTAGAGGTTTTAGTGGGCAAACAGACTAAATAAGAACGTTATAGGAAGTAACGGAACTTGAAGAAGGCTGTAAAGAGGAGAGTGATACGCGCGAAAAAAGTAGTAAAAGTATAGGTGTTATGGATGGCATGAAGACAAGTGAAAGAGGGATTTTTAATATAAGATCTGAGGATTGGTAAGTAGATTGATTTAGATATTAGCCTTTGATGGGCGTCAGAGAAGTGTGTGAGGAGAGTACATAATGAAAATGATCGCCCGAATCACTATACATCAACTGTGAGGAGGCAGGTGCGCTAGGAAATCAAATGTCCCCCTACTCACATTCGTGATCAACGCAAAGGACACATTAAGTCCAAGGTAGAAGCGTTTAAGAACCAGGGGAATTATAATTATATTGCGATTTATGCCTCTTAAAGACTTGAAGGCTCGGCAAACCTGATCCTCCTGCAAAATTTTCAAGTAAGAGTTAGCGAGACCTCCAGACTTGGACCCATGACGTGTCTTCATCAGCAGTCCTACCATTCGGATGGTGACCGCACCAAAGGCTAGAATTCAAATCTCTAAACTAAGTTGCCAAAGGCAGCTGTCAAGTGATTTTCAATTGTCTCGGCTAAGGATTTTGGTCACCAATCCACGGAAGGCTATGCGAAGTCAGCGCTGCCGCTCCAATTGATTTAAGTCTCAACCCAGCTTTATCAGTAGCTCAGGGAAGGAAGCTCATCTTCCGCTTGGGATTCCCATTGCATTTTGTGTTGCGCTAGTTCTGATCGTTCTGATTATATCCAACCCATTTCAGTAATGTTCATTGGGAACTCATATTATTGCCAACAGGTATGAAATGAATCACGAAATTCCCGGAAAGCCCTTTGGTTTGTTACGTTTGATTTCTGGTTAAAATAATTACCAAAACTTTAAAAAGATTTTCCTCAATTTTTTTCTCCATATGTCTTAATGCAGTACACTACCTAATATGTAACAGCATCGCATTGGTCTGAGAATGATTATTAGCGAATTTATCACTGCTTTTTGAAGAGTGACAACGGTGATAACTTGACGATAATTTTTATCTCATGATATGGCTTCTGGAAATTACAAGAGAATCGTTTATTTCCTAATTTGATTTCACAGACGTTTGTGCCAATGGGTAATGGAAAAATGTTCTTCTAATTTTTCCTCCATCTCACTCTGATAAAACATAAACATACTATTACTGCATTAAGCCATATGTTCTCAAAGAAGGTAATGAACGACTTGGGAGTTAGCACGAAAATTCCACTTCGATCACTAAAATATTACTTGACTTTAAATGACTCGAGGAGTCTAAATGACTTTCAATTACTCCATAGGAGTAATTAAACAAATGTACCACTAAATCATAAGGTAAACTCTAGGCTAATAATCAGTGACAACAGAGCAGACTAAAATGCAAACAGTTAGTAAACTAGTACGGTCATTCACAGTTATAAAAGAAAACGAAGATTAAATTTTTACGGGCACATCGAAAGACACAATAAAAATAGGCGAAATATATAGAATCAAAAAAGATTTTAAAACGGCATTAATTATAAAGGATGGCAGAATGGCCAATATCTAAAATATGGTGATTTAAAAATCCTACATTCATATCTAAATGACTAGTTGTTCAAGAGCAAAAATAAAAAAAAAATCGCATTAACATGGATTGATGAGAAAATAACGGCTCATAGTGAACGAATGAAAAAAATATGTGTGTGGAGGGTATTCTTTACAAAAATCTTTTCCGTTACACAACTTCTATTCGGAACAGAATATTTTCAATAATTTAAATTTTAATTATTTGGAAGAATACACTACCTCTTTGGGGTGAACACGAGATGTTAACTTTCAATAAGAAGATAAAATAACCCCAAAACCTAATTCCACCAATACTACTGCCACCATTACGGAGTTCATCGTCCGAAACTAAGAGGCCTGTTTAAATTTCTGTCACTTTGTTCCCCATATGTATGAGATTTATGGGATTCTATGACTCCTACTTCACGCTTTCATCGCAAATAATCACTCTTTATCCCTAAAGCCCATCCTCCTTAGTCTGAGAATGATACTGAAGGGCCCACGATTTTTTTCTGCTTACCGAGCAAAATGGCGACTTCCACTTGCATAGAGAACTTCCTCACTTGTTGTTGAGTCGAATGCTAAGGTACATCTTGACCAAGGTGATCGGTTCACCAATGCTTGAGAAAAATCCCTCCTTTTAATTCGTTCTGAAACACCCGTCGAAAATTGGAAAAGTGGAGGCGGAAAGGTGCAGATAATATGTATGATTGTTGCGCTGCATAATTATTTTTGCAGCTATAACTGCAGTTAAAAATGTTAACAACTCTAAAAAATTGAACCATATGTACTTGCATTTAAATTTAGTTTATTAGAACAAATTGCACGTTATATTAATAAGTTTTAGAATAAAAGGCGTGCTTTATGTTTTCAAATTTCGAATTTTATCCTGAAATTCATTAATTAAATAAGTTTGGCAATTTTCCACAAAAAATCTTTACTTCGACCGGTTTCGATGTGATACATCATCATCAGGTCATGATGATGTACCTGATGATGATGTATCACATCGAAACCGGTCGAAGTAAAGATTTTTTGTGGAAAATTGCCAAACTTATTTAATTATGTTATTCCACCATATAACGCCTGAAACGTCTCTTTTTATCTGAAATTCATTAATCCTAACTAATGGAGAATGATGATTTCAAGAGTACTATACGAAGAAAATAAGTACCAAAGAAATAATCGCGCCAGCAGTGTTTGCTGTTTGGGTGGAAGGTTAGCCAAAAGGACGAGGGCAATAATATGGATTGTGTATGTTCTAATTGGGAAAGGACCGCGTATAAGCTTCAATTCTTGCATCAATTGAAATAGTGTAGGAAACAATAAAGGCATATTGCTTAAATTTACGGAGGCCATTTATATTTTAACAATACATTTATGCCAAGAAAGAAATATAAGTCGCAGAAATAAAACGCACTTTTTACTATTTTAATACTGAAAGTGAGACCAACAACCTTGATAAAAATTAATTCTTCGTTGCTTAGGATGCAGTCAGTTTGTGTCAATATTTTTGGCATGCGTAATCAGGGTCATGATAAGAGCAAACGCAAAGAGACAAGGGCGCAAATATCAATTTAAAACAAATATATAAATCTCCGCTCCATTTAAAAATATATAAATATAAAATTAGAATAAAAATATTTACTATTGTAATGCATTCAGATTGTTATAATACATCGACCAAAAGTTTTATCATTTCGAAACATACAATAACATCATTAATACATTAAAATAACATCACCGATTAAACATCACTCGGAAACAGGACACCTTGTTTTCAAATAATGGCTTTCGAAATGTTAACGTCGTATTTTTGATAGCAACCTTCAATGAACCAACATTTGTTTAATCTTCAACAAGACTTTTAGATAATGTCTAATAAAATCATAGCTAGCTATGATAAATACTTATTAATTAAATACAGAGACACCAAAATTATTAATTGGAATTCCATTTTCGTATTGTTGATTAGGCATAGATTAAATCAATATCTAAAAACAAATCTAACTTTTCAATACATTGGCAATCATAAAATTCGATTTTATTCAATAAAGCCATTAATATCAATAGTCTTAAAAAAATATTCTCTGGGATTCTCAAGTAATATACCATTTTTCCTAATCAAAAAGAGGCGATAGTGATACGCGGAACTTTTAGATCCAAACAGCGCCTTCTACGTCATAGAGATTGATATCTTTGAAGGGGATGCTATATAAAGCCAAGGTATCATGCGCACTGCACAGAAACTAGGAGCCAAGCACAAAGAGGTAAGGAAGTACTTCCATCTTATAATATTGGCAGTCATTAAAGAACGAGATATATTTCAATTGGGTGCTTGAACTAAATTTATCCACAGTCTCTTTTCCAATATTGTTTTAATTGTATTCCAGTATTGCATTAATTTTGTCACAGTTAATTTCTCAAAATATCAATCAATACCAAATATCAATAAAATAATTGGAGGAACAATAGCAAATTTTATATTCCATCGTTAATTTACCTGAAACATTATGCTCTAAGCTATTGTTAATCTAGAAATTGATACATGATTGATAGGAGCAATCTGGTTATCAACAAAATTAACTTAATGAGAAAAAGGCAGAGTATACTTCAAGAAGAATTGTAAAACTATACATTTCTCCTACCTAAAATCATTTGCGTTAGGGCTTAAGATATAGTAAAGTAAGAAATTAATAATAAGGAAAAAGTAATTCATAATAAGGTATATTTCTGGAAATAAAATATTTCATAACGTGCAAAGTGATTTAAGACTATCTTTAATTTCCATATCACTTATTACAAGCTAGGGAAAAATGAGCAGAAATATTTTCTCTGAGAGTTGTAATTTATTATTGTTCAGGTTTTGAATAACATTGAGGAAAGTAAAACCCAACCATTAGAAAAGAAAATATCTTTGAAGATAACTTATGCTTGGACCTACATTTCTTTTCATTATATTGCCTAACTATGTGGATTTTATGATTATCTATAATTAATAAATTTAATTGGCTTTCTTTTTAGTTAAAATATTCTAGCCTCACGTCACATGAAACAATCATATTAATAATCAATGCCGTTGTACCCATACAGCAACCTCCAGAACCATGAAGTTGTTTCTGAGTCTTCTCTTCGGCCTCGTCCTGTGCCTTTCCATTGAAGGTGAGTACCACTGAGCCTTACCGTGAAGCCTTAGAACTAATTATGAAGCCATTCTATTTGTTTTGAGCGTTACTTAATTCGAAAGTGAATTTTTGATGCAAAAATAATATATGCATCGTAAAAATGGCATTCTCTTAGGGACATCAAGTTTTCACTGTGTGATATACAAATTACATCTACAACAAATAATAAGTACTAACTTCAAACTTTGATGTGGTACTCATGATGAACAAAAATTATAAGGCAATGGGAGCTAGATAATAAAACATTTGCCATTGATGTGGAAATTGATGCGGTTGCCATCAACTAGGTGGAAAATCTTTTCCGCCCGACACGGTGACACATTTCTTCGGGAAACTGTCAGCTAAGAATCGAATGATCATCGCTTATCTCAATCTTTCCTCCCTTACAACGCACCTGTGGATTAGCTAATCTCGTAGCCGTCACAGGAAATAAGGCAATGCTCACCTTGAAAGCAATTTGCGACCAAATTTCATACACGAGCCAAAATGAAAGTTTCATTTGTATTCTCACATCAAGAATCGATTCACGTTCATAGACGGCATTGTTTAACTGGAAACCTATGTGAAAGTTGTGATAAATCACCCTTTTCTGGCAAAATATTGGAAGAATATATTAATGGTGCCAAAGTAAATGTTTATTTAATTTCAATTATTTATTTACGCACGTTTTATTTACATATGGGTGACTATATTATCATTCACATTTTTATCCTCAGGGAAAGCTACGGAAAGGACAGGAGAAAAGCGTGTCGTGTGCTATTTCGCCAGCTGGGCCGGATACCGCAATGGTCTGGGAGCATTTACGCCTGAAGACACCGACGCTAGCATCTGTACTCATGGAATTTACGCCTTCGCTGGATTGGATGCCCAAACTGCCCACGTGGTGCCTCTCGATGCCTGGAACGACCTCAACGAGGGCGGAGGAAAAGGTACGTGGGACTTTCACGATCAAATCTTAACATTTTCAATTCACTATTGATGAACTTCACAAATACACTTATACACAATTAACAATAATGAATTTGGTATCTACACAGCATCTCAAAGCAACTTAAGAGGAGTAAAATTTAATGAGAAACTCATTGGAATAAACCACAATTAGATGAATATATTTTATAATATTATATCAAAGCATTTAATTCCTATAACTAATAGGATTCTGTTGGAGTGATTTCAGGCAATCCTTATATATTTCAAACCTGAGTGGAATTGATAACGTTCACGAGAGCATTTAAATGATTAAATGATACGAAGAAGCAATAGTTACACGTAAATTTGATTGCTAGTTTTGATTTTTTACCAGTTCGGGTACGTTTTGATAGAGATTTCCCACCTTTCTATCCATTGCGTTGATCTATTGGCACCATCCCTAAGATATTTTTCTCTGCAAGGTGGCATATTTTCCTCCCCTCTTCCCAATATCCATAAATCCTGTCCTCATTCCTCCTCACCCTCACTTACCCATTACTTCACCAAAAACGACTTTCGGCATTCCCCTTAAGTACCCGTTCTAGCCAATAACTCTGCCTGCTCGTTTCTGGCAACAATATCTTTTCCTCCCCAATCATGTCAAGACCTCCCCATTTGACCACCTATTCGTACATTGAACTTTCTCCGTTCTCCTCCGTACATTTCTAAGGCTTCCAATTTCTTTTCGCCCTGCTTCCCCCGTGTCCTGGTCTGAGATCCACATAAAAACATATTCAACTAAATAATCAATAGAAACAAAATTTTTCATTGCATTAACTTGTCAATCATAAGCTTGTTTAACTGCAGCCGACTATCCTTCCGTATTCATAGCCTATTCCCGTACACTTCTTTCCTAAATCACTCTATATTAAGCCTTGTGCTTAGTATTTTTCAAAATACATCGTGGACTCTATTCTTTCTTCTTCTTTTATTCCTATATTTCATCATTTATAAAATATCAAAATTATATAGCTAAGTAAATTTGGAAGCATTTGGAATTTTCAGGCTTTACATTATTGAACCCCTTCACAGGAAACTTATCAAAACTTTGTATTTTTTTATAACAAAAATTTATTTGTGCCTACCATATCTTCGACATAGAATGTCATTTTCGAACGTGAAACCAGAAACCAGAATAATAATATTGATTATTATCTACGTTATTCTGGTCAAATTTCCATCTCTCAGGATTGAATTCCATTTAGACACTAAAATTAATTGGCCTTTCTATTTTATTACCTAGGATTCTACAACAGATTTGTCGGCCTCAAGAAGCAAAACCCTAATTTGAAAGTCCTTCTTGGCGTTGGCGGATGGAACGAGGGCTCTTCCAAGTACTCCGTGGTGAGTCTACCTCGAAATCACAAGTCTGACGTGCCAAGTTAACGATGTGCATTCGCTTAACGCTTCTCTCGCTTTTCCTGTTTAGATGGCATCTTCATCATCAGGGCGCTCAAGGTTCATTACCAGCGCAGTTCAGCTCCTTACGGAGCACGGCTTCGATGGATTGGATCTTGCTTGGTTGTATCCAGGCTCCAGAGGAGGATCTGCTTTGGACAAGGTATTTTATGATCGTGGACGGAGAAAAAATTAAGCACATATTGATAGAGAGGTGTTGAATAGAATCAAAATATTTCGAGTGAAAGATTGAGCTGAACAAATGGCAGGATCTGCATCTTTAGCTACGTTTCGTGTTGGCACCGAGGTCTGGGTAATGTATGACTATCCCTTTTACTTAACTCACCAAAACCGTTGGGATGTTTTCACGTCCCCTCAGCCTTACATGTAAAATGTTCATAAAATATGTTTTACATTAGGTAGACGAGGCGCCTTAAAACCACTTTGGGTAGGCTCGAAAACATTTGTAATGACCAATTTGACTATTGTGGTGGGCTGAAGCATTTTAAGAATACCCGAAGAGAAGAACCAGAGGACGAAGGTTTTTAGTTGAATAAAACCAGAAGCACGTCAGTCTAATTAGCCTTTCTGTCCGCAAAAACCAGATAAATTGCATGCTCGACTGGAAAATCAAAGATTAGTCCCATCACGGACATATATTCAGGGTAGATGGTGTACTCGATATGGCCATGGCAGAGAGCACCTTGATTATCCTATCGTGTGCTACAGGACGCAAAGTTTGAAAAGATGGAGTCCAGCAAAATCAATAGGCTAAAATATATCCGGTAAATTATCACGTGCTACTACTTCTTGAAAAAGAAATTTATCCTTTTCATTAAAAAAACAGTCTCAAAATTATTAATATTAAAGAGTACAAGTGCTCTGACTCCACGGTCTGGATTTTTGGACTTTTGCTTGATATTTCAAGCCCTGCGAAAACAATAAAAAAATAGCAATTTGGGATAGTCTTTTTACCAATTGCCCAATTGCCTAAATATTTCATCGCTTGAAAGCTCAAACATTTTTTTGGTGGATCATATTTTTTTTCTATTTCAAATTGCTATTCCTTGATACTAGGGATGGGTCGGTTCGGTTCCTCGGTTCTTGGTTCCACCGGTTCTTGAGCTTAGAACCGGAACCGAGGCCAAAAATAATCGGTACCGAAATAATTCGCGCGAAAACCAGTTTGAAACCTACTCACACTCCGAAAGTGGAGGCTTCACATTAAAACCTGGTGAAAAAGTGTACTTAGATGCTTCAAAGTCGCGAATTATTCTAATTCAGTCTCTGAAAATGATTATTGATTACCTTATCTTACCATTGAGCAATGCAAAGTAAGTGGTAAATTAAGAACCGGAACCGAGAATCGGAACCGAGAACCGAAGTTAAGAACCGAACTAGAACCGGAATCGAAAAAAAGTGGAACCGACCCATCCCTACTTGATACTAATGTTGCTGTTCCAGTGTATTATATTTGGAATTGAACAAATCTCTCAAGCTACATTTAGATGAAGAGACATAAGAAAATTTGACACAAAAGCACGATAGCTACTATCATGCACTCGACCTCAATTGTATGAAAAGGTAAGTATGAAGATTGAATGGCTTTTAACGAAATCCGGCATTTGCGCCTGATATCATCGAGGCGATGATTACGCCTGAATCAGTCAATTTCTAAATATCTTCGCACTTCATTTACTCTCCCTATCAAGCTGCGCCGGTACATACTCATTCTTTTGTCCGTAATGTGAGATAAAGAATTAAATTTCATAACCAGAGAATGCTATCTAACCTTAATTCTTACATGAACTATATACCCTATAACCTATCGGAGGCCGGGCTTTTACGTATCATTTTTAACTTAGCTTGTTTCCATGCCATTCTCTAACTGTCCTCACAAGTTTTCCTCGACCTTCTCATCTCATCACTACCGCCTCTTGTATTACTCCTCAATATCGTTACTCATCTTTTCTGTTCATTCCCCCAATATGTGTTTTTTTAGGTCTTATTTTTCTCGATAACCACTCCCAGATCCCTCGGATTTCACAATTCTACCTAATCATTAATTAACTTCTCTCTAACTGGCTATCCTCTCAGTGCCTGCTGTATGTAAAATATGTAGTATGTGGAGAATCATCTCACACTCAGTATTTTCAGCACAGGCCCTAATTTCATGGGATTTACGTAAAATTTTAGGGGATTTTTACAGAATTTCTTCACTCTCTGCTTTCACAATCGAAGAATCATCTGATTTACGTACGATATTGGCGTTCTGATTACTCATTATTAGCTGGTAGTCGTTAATAAAATACTTCTGGCACATCCATGAAACATTTATCTACTAGGATATAAAATTCTAGTCAACTCTTCTACATCTACATCCACATAATACCCTGCGAGCGACCATAAATATGTGTGGCAGGGGAGTTCTACAAGTTGTCCAACGGTTAACAATGCATTGAACGCACTGCATTGCTTGATTGATACTCAATGCATTCATTACTTGATTGAACGCACCTGAATCCTTGGTGATTGTCGAGAAGATTGAATTTTATCTAATTTTTAATGAGTCTGAGATAATTTCGAACAACTAACATTCATTTCATTTCCCGCGTTTCTTGAACCTTATCGTCAAAAATCCTGTTACACTCGAGGCATGTTTTGATACATAACATTTAATTTCACAGTAACTGAATGTTGTCATTAAAAACAAATCTAGGATGCTTATCCAAGAATTTCGCCTTGTATTAGAAAATTCTGATTTCTTAAAGATAGATGAATCAAGGAACGCTGGTTAAAATAGGAAAACACGATATTTCTACCACGATACTAGAATATCATAATGCAAAAATAAATTTTACTCCTTTCAAAAGTGGCATATATGCTACTTAAATATCATTGAGCTATTTAGAGGAAGATTTCATAGAAAGAATTTGACCAGTAGCTGGAACATGGATCTTCATAACAAAGGGGCTCGCGTTATTGGTTTTTTAATATGATAAGGTGAGAGAAAATGTGAAAAATGGCCATTCTTCAAATTTCACGAGGTACTTCCAGTAACCAATCTTAATTGATCGAGTTATTATAATAGTTAGAAATTTGAAGGCGAACAGTGCCTATCTATAGAAATTTGTGTTACCTATCTGACCTTGTATGTTGCGTTGGTGGCCCACGGGATAGCCCTTGACAACAGTAATTTTATACGATTGTCACCCGTTAGCGCCCCGATTCGAGTGACTCCTAGATATTATTAGAATCCTATTGTCTAGCAATTGATCATAATTAATTATTTGGCTTCTTAAGGGGAATTTTTCGCCACATGTTTTTTAAGTGCAATGGCGCACTTGAGGAAACGTAAATTAAGATGGAGATTAAGTATAATATTTAGGCTATGGATATTGAAAAAAATATACTGTCCGCAGAGTTCGCAACAAGCTTTTGTGGCACATGAAAGAAGGATGAAATCAAAGATTTAATTAAAACACAATCGAAATAGGCCACATTCATGAAAAGGAAATATAAACTGGGTAGTATGTGACCAGAAACATTTTCCCTACTCCATTCGGGATGAGTTCCAGTGAGAAAAAGGACTAAAAATATTATTGTTGGCACACTCATCCATCCAGTTGATATGTGAGAAAATAAAAAAAAGAGAAATTGACTGCAGAACCCATTGGGAAGCACGCAAATAACTAACATATTTGAGCCATGATTTTACACTCCCTTCATTGCTGGAATATGGATATTGAAAATCTGTGCTGAAAGGCTGTGGAACATTGATTCTTGAATTCGTCACTCACATTCCTTCTTGTAATCTAGACCTAAGAGTTTAGGGTAACAAGTGCAGTGGTCTTTTTGTCCGCGGTGTGCGAAAATTAACTTCTTTTTACGATCAACAAAATTACGCGTTCTAGGTATCGCGCTTCTGCCCTTTTTATATAGACCCAGTCAAAGCAGACAACGTGCACGTAAAACTTGCAAAAAACCCCAATTAAGGCTTCCTCAGTATAATTTAGTTTAAGATAATATTTTGCTAGCTTGCGATAAGAAGAATAGTAGAAAATTTTACAAATGAAAAAAGTTTCAAATATCCTTCGGCACCTTTGTTTTTCTGTTTTCATGAATGATTACAAAGCATGCATCCGATTCAATCAGGTTTTAATTCTTCTGTTAAATCACTACCCGCATTCATATTTATGCATCTTAAAATTATAAGGAGTAAAAGCGCTGATATCACTAGTGCATGTCTTAGTGTAACCTTCCATTCATCTCTGCTTTGCTATTCTTTTACTCAACTCAAAACCACAATTTCATTTCTTCTATTTCCAGAGAAATTACGCTCTGCTTATCGCTGAAATGAGAGAGGAGTTTGACAAGGAAGGCCTTATTCTCAGTGGAACACTCCCTGCTCTGGAAACTTTCATACATGAAGGTTACGACATGGACGCGGTTGGAAAGTGAGTTATTATTAACTTATCCAGTGTATTAAACTTAAACATCAGAATGCAAATGTGAAAATTATTTCCACACCCAAAGCAAACCTTTTTGAGGGGTTTGGACAGCAACGACCAAATTGTACAGCAATGATCCCTGATGGGGTCGACAAAGCATAATTTCAAATCGTGCTCGGAATGTCTTGTGAGAATAGCATGCGTACTTCGCAGCTTTATCTCTACATATAAATAAAAATTAGCGTGATATAGTATGTATGTAAACTAATAGTTCATCAATTGATCGGTTCTAATACCCATAGTAAAGTAAGATACTTCAGTTCTTCCTTGTAACCCATACTTGAGAATGTAGAGCAACAAGAATAACACTTTTCCTGTACACGATACGGAAATTAACATTGCAAGATTACACAACTTCATAATTTAGACCTCGCGATTCTGCCTTTTATTAAACAGACCCAGTCCAAATTGAACGGTGAGGGTGCGATGACTATATTATATTATTAAGAATTTATGCTGGCTTAATTAGCAATTTTAGCTACCTAGTTATTTGTATACTAGCTTGTACCTCGGTTCTAGAGGGCGGTAGGAAACTATTAATCCAGGAATTTTCGCAGCAAAAATAATGAAAATATATTTTCCTAACTTCTCTTCAGAGAATTTAACCGTGGAAAGTAAATCGTTCTTCAATTTAATTTATTTTATAATGATTAACCACCAAACGCCTATGTGACCTAGCGACTGAAACGTGTTTTTCGGTCCAAATAAGTGGTGGAAGCCACTAAGTTTATCTCTAGCCCTGTCTTTTATTTCCAGCGAAACCATGAAATTATTTAGTAGCTATATTACGCACCAAATCACTGTACGTTGGATTAATTCATCCTTTCGTGCATTATATTCACCGTAGCCAAGAGACTTAGTGTAAAATGAAGCTTTACTTATACTGCTTTTTCGCTTCTGACAGGAACTTAGACTTCATCAACGTCCTTGCCTATGACTACCGTGGAAGTTGGGACGGCATTACTGGCCTTGCTGCTCCTCTGGTTTACAAGGATGGCAGAGGCATACCTGACGTGGTAAGTTATCGAGTACACCAATAATTTGTCACCGGATTTCATGCAGGACCGGCACGTGCACAAGGCTATGCACACTCTAATTTCATGCACAGTTTTTATTCACTTCTCCTCAATAACTGAAGTTTTCCGTTGCAAGGACTAATTCACTTAGGTTTTAATACTAAATTCTTCCGTCTGCATCATAATGTTTTTCATATCACTTTAGTGTTTTAAAAGTGAAGTTAAGTGTTAATTGACACACTCTTGGAGTAAGTAATATGTTATAGGTATAAATACTTAACGACCTAGAAAAAAAATAGCTAGCAGGTCATTTTGTTCATTTACTTGCGATATGCAAATATATTTTTGGTTTTGGCTTTGGTATCGGTGTGGTGAATAGAATTCTGGCTTTCCTTTTCGAGAGGTCGGGTCTGAATCCTGACAGTGATAGACATTTTTCAGTGGTATGCCCCCCCTTAGTTGATTTCAGTGTGAACTACACTTCAAGCGTTCCACCACGTCCGTTGAATGGATGATGAATACCTAGAGGATACCGCCAAGGAGGAGGATTTAGTCAAGAGTTCGTTCGTTCAATACTGATACCAGATTTATTTCCGTCTTTACTCTGTTTCCGGAATATACACATCAACACCCGATCTATCCTGAAGGACGGAAATGATATATAATGTTGATCAACGCCATAGAATAAAAAGTGCTTATGTTTCGTGTTTACTGGTGGAGAATATTATGACCTTGGCTAATGTATTATATTTAATATTTCAGACAGACACAATGGAAATGTACTTGAAGTACGGCATACCATCGGACAAGATCGTCATGGGAATCCCAGCGTCCGCCCAGACTTACACCCTGGATTCTCCCGAAGACACTGGCATCGGGGCACCTACTTCAGGGCCAGGAAATGCTGGCAGCTACTCCCAACAGCCTGGATACTTGGGTTACAATGAGGTAGGGTGATGGTGACTTTACTATTTTTTGTTCTAAGGTTTCCTGGTTAATTACCCTCCTGGTTAATTTTTACATGAGTTAGCGTATTGGTTGGAGTGCTAGCCTCCCATCGTGAAGGCTCGGGTTCGAATATGCAGCAGTGGCAGAGATTGTTCATTTATTTACCGGTTCCTGCATGAGTTCTCCGTTGAGAGCACTTCGAGCTCAGCACTCCGTCAGTCAGATGAGACGTTAAAGCTTGGAACCCTTGGCGCCTTTCGTAAAGAGTAGCCTAATGCCGATGTTGGGTTTCTCTACTCCCTTTCTTTAATCTTTACAAACCTAACTCTTTCCAAGTGCCTAGATGTTCTAAATGGTTCAAATGATGTTTAGCCGTCGGTTTTAGCCTCTATAATAGCTAATACTTTTACAATTTAGGAAGATTCCAATTCCCTTGGCTTGACTGCCATTTTATTGTACGTATTATACTTGTTTATTCTTCCAGTTCATGGAATCTCTTGCCGCAAACCCTAAAGACTGGTCACTGCAGAGAGACGCGGCTTCCAGTGCACCCTATGCCGTTGACTATCTGGAATGGATATCTTATGACGACCCAACATCTATCAAGGCTAAGGTATGAATTTTATACTGTAATCAGGTCAGTTTCAGAGCCCTGGCATTGCAATTTTATCGGAACAAAGGGGTTTTCGCGTTTACTGCAAGAGAATATTACGACCAGTTCCTCTGTGACGTTTAATTTAGTGCGAGAAGATTTTTCGCTGGGAATTTTTAAAAAAGAAACTTAATATTTTGAGTGCCAACTGCTAATGGGTAAAGAGATAATTAATCAATGAGTAAACTCACATTCAACACTCTTAACTAGCAACAGCCAAGTTCCTAGTTACAGCCAAAGCTCTGGGTTGCTGGGTGGCCATAACGTATCGCTATAGCCACCCAGCTATCCAGAAATCTCATGATCGAATATTGAACACCTACACATGTTTGAGTTGTTCATTCTGCGATTAGCGGCTAGTCATTCCAGATCAAGAGTCGGAAATGTGATGGGGAAATGGCTTAAGTGGAATGACAAGTATAAGTACAAAAGTCTCCGAGAAGATAAGCTTTGATACGCCTCGGGGAAGCTGATGAAATCTTATCTCGCACCAAGGTCGCCGCACAGTCCTCTCAATTCTGATTGTGGCGGAGAGGCAGTTCTTTACCTGGGCCGTCTGGATTCCCCTACGAAGTCTTAGCAACAGAAATGCGAGGGGGGAATGAATTTTGACCTGAATCGTCCAGAGAAATCTCCCTTACGCATCCTCAAAGTTCGCAGATCTTACCTACGGCTTTCAATGACAATCCACCAAGAGTAGTAAAATGTACAAGTTCAGATGCCCATTTTCCAAAACACACTTAATAAAGATCAATATTTTTTGCAAGTGGCATTAATTTCTAGTACGTTTCATATAGCATACGATCGTTTGCAAATGCAACTATCGACTCTCGACAGTTTCCGCGTCAGTATCTGACCACCACTTCGTTGGAAAAAAATAAACGTTTGCTTTCCGAATGCTCTAAAAAATAGTAATAATTATGCGAATATATCACTTAAAGTTGACATGAGCATGTGTATATATCACTTAAAGTTGGCAAAAATATAATGCATAAAGCTAACAAGCCTATTCTTAAATAATTATTGCTCTGCTAGTAGTACATTATAAATAAACGGTGCATTTACGTTTTGGAGCCCAAATGGTGTAATGCAAGCCTAGAAAAAAAATTACATGAAATCTTTATTCTGCATACGTACCTAGGAATTTTATTTACCTCTAAGCCCGGTTTCAGCTTTGCTGCAAGGTGATGAATGGGAATCATTTTATTTCAATTTTTACTTTCTATCCATAAGAATCTTGATGAAATTTAGAGTGCAACACAGCATTTTCAGTTACGGAATTATATTTCACAATAGTAATCTGAGTAGGGAGCCAGTACACTTCCCTATCTGCATGTGATTTCCGATAGAGATCTGGTACTCATAAAATAACATGTTCAGCTGGACATCCCCAAAGTCGTCTTTCCAACCTAGGTGACAACACAGGGATTCCTTTCTCGCATAACCTTCTACTATACTACCCCAATGTTGGTTACCATTTTAGTGCAAAAGTGTTAATAGTGCGAAACAGTATATCGCATGCCGAGAGAATAAATATCTTATTATTCAAATATTTCCGTGGAGACCTATATAACTGGGCGCACGGTGATTATTTATACGGATAGGGGAAAAGCGGGCAGAAATTACATTTCAGGTGGTATATGACGTTACTGGAAATACAGCAATGTCAGTATCTGTGCGTATACATATGTATATATTGACCTAAAAATATACTTTTTGATATCTATATACACACACACATATATAGTAATAATTAAAATAAATACAAAAGTGTTTGTGTACGAAACTCCGAACGACTTGAAAATAGTTCTAACTCCATATTCATTTCAATTGCAGGCCTCATACATAAAGGAAAACAACCTTGGCGGAGGAATGATATTTACTATCGATGTGGATGATTTCCGAGGAGTCAATGGAGGAGACACGTTCCCGCTTGTGCGAGCCTTGTACACTGAACTGATTGGGGAGAAATAGAGGATCAATACTTTCTTCGAGAAATAAATGATCTGACTAAAAAAACAATAGCCAATACATTTCTTGTGCTACCATATTTCTTGGTTATCATTATAATACGATGATTTTCCACTTTTTTCAACCTTCCATTTTCCTCTAAAACGCCATTTAACATTCCCTAAGAACCTCCTCTGAACTTCGTAACGCTACCAATGAATCTACTTTTTTATTAACGATAAAACTGATATCCCTATAAAAACCATATCTCATCTATGGTTTCAAGGCTGTCCCCAAACTTAAAGGTTTTTCAGACAGGGAAGAAAGATACAAGAGTCGTAGTCGTAGTGAAAGGGTGGCAAGAAACTTGGCGCATGCATCAGCCTGCTCTTTACGGAAGGCGATAAAGGGCTTGATAGCCGGATTCTGTTGTATTTAAGTCAGAGCTACAATTTTAGAAAACACAGTACAAAAAAAACTTCAATGGCGTCATGTTAATGCGTTATAAAATCGTATGATGCGTCATGATGACTGAAGTAAATAAAATAGTTCAATTACTTTGTGAGGGGAGTGCCCATTTTCTCTCTCTCCTTATATTTACTTGTGTTAATGTTCGAATAAAGCTCAAGAGAACAAGAGCCATGTTTCGAACGAGCACAAATAGGGATTCAGTTCTAGATATTTATCTGGTAGTAGATGCTAATGGAAAATTTATCAAACATGTAATGCATAATTAAATATTATGGAGACAATAATTATCCACTCCGAAAAGAAAAAAAAGGATAATGTGAAATGCCTAGACCACGATCCTACGAGATGTTAATTCCTTCCATAAAATTCATACATTGACTAATTTGCTTGACATATTTTCATTTTTATCCCCTTGATCGCATGCGATAGATGGATAAAATATGCACAGAAATCAATCCAAAACTGCTAATTAAATTAAAATGTACGAGTTAAACTATAAACGAGGACAGTGAAAAAATGTTGAGTGAATCAAAAGAGCGATTAAAGAAATATATACGCATAAAATGCTTACAAACTGCTTATGAATACTTATAGGTGACACCTTCATATAAGCTATGAATACTGCAGCATATAAATGTAGCGCATTGCATACAAATTATTCGGCTGCGATATCAGTAGGATATTCGATTTTAAACACCCGAAACGAAAAGCAAGAATATATTCAACTAATTCATATTAAATGAAGTGTAATGAAATTAAAACTTGTGCTACAATTCCAATTACGTTTCATTTGCACAATACCATGTGGGCCACGGTGCGTCTGGCAGGGTGTGAAGATCACCAAACATGCACCAATGAATGAAACTAAGAGCTAAAATGCTAATGCCACATGCATGCATGTAGATGTTACAGAGTATTTACAATGCGCTGTAACATCTACGAGATACCATCCGCCATATTTGAAACGACATTTCTCGTTCGATTCATTGAAGGACCCGGGAAATTGAAAGTGAAACATCATGCGTGAAGGCCAGGAAATTAATCTAAAAATTGATGCGTCATAATAGTGGAATGTTTTTAATACTCAAGGAATTCGAAAGTAATGGCTGCATCTCTTTAATGGTTTTCAAAGATCATTTTTTTATTTTCTCTTATAAGCACTCCAATGCCGGCACGGATAACCTAATGCACATTTGAATTCAACATTTTCAGATATTTCATTATCATCATCGGTCAACAATCATAGGATTGGTTTGACACAGCCCTCCACTCGATTCTTCTATCGGCCAACCTCTTCATATTAACGTAATTTTTCTCTTTTACATCCTTCACCACTTGCTCCATATATCTCATACGAGGCCTTCATTTTCCGTTCTTCCCGTTCACTTTTCCCTCTACGGTTAACTTCATCAGGCCATCGTGTCTTAAGATGTGGCCTTTTAAGTTGTCCCGTCTTCTTTTTAAGGTTTTCAGTAGCCATCTCTTCTCTCCCACTCATATTCGCTGCCATATAGTAGAATGCTCAAGCTGTATTCTCTGATGAAATGTTTCTTCAATTCCACGCTTGTATTTGCAGCTGTAAGCAGAATCTTCTTCTGGTAAAATGCCCGTTTCGCTTGGGCAATTCTACTGGCAATTTCTCTTTTACTTCGTCCATCGCTGGTTACTCGGCTTCCCAGGTTTGTTTTCCTAGTTTAACAATGGCCCTTTTCACTTGCCATATAGACATATATTTCAAGGGACCTGTTATTTCCCTTATCTCTAAGTAATGAATAATTACTTCCACATTTTCGTCTAATGATACTTCGCACTCCACCGTATTAGTTGACTTAATTCGTTCTGAAAACTGCGATTTGTTCGAATCTACTAACAAATTTACCGAAATTCTGTGATCAATATGTTGGGCGATTTGATCCCCGATCATCGCTGACTGTTATTGGTGACATGAAATCAACTATATCGGCGATAAAATCAGAAATTGATCGGCGAAAGCTTTTATTGTCGTTGATGGAACGTAGCCTATATATAAAGATGAAATAATGCCGAAGATGAGTGCAATAGCGAAAGATAATCCGAATCATCACATGAATTAGTTTCGATTCTCTCATATTAGATACATATCCAAGAGGCGCGATTTAATATAACGTCTATATTCACTTTCATATTTATGAGACAAAATTTACCATTTACCATTGAGCAGTAGTGCTGAAGGGTTAAGCGCTTAATAATTAAATGCATTTTTATTGAAATGAATATAAAGTTTCAAGAAGAAAAAGTATAAAATATCACATGATTATATTATAAGTTGAGAGCAATGTTAAAATCAGGAGAAATGCCGTTGAACATCTGGAAATGCGGCTTCCGGAACCTGCGTGGAAAATGGATGTTTCTGAAATACAAAACTTCTCATAAAAAGAGAACAATTTTAACCAAGAAATGATAAGATAAGTGGCAGCCATGCCAATAAGAGAAATAAATAATAGAACACCCATGAGATAAGATATAATCAACACGGTTTGCTGATTGTGTTGGCAAGTATTCTAGAATATCGCGAACTCCTTATGCGTGGATAATTACCATAAGCACATAATCCTTTGTAGGAGGATCTAACTCCTTTTTTACACTCCGATGCAGGAGGTCCTACAATATACAATCGATCACCAAAAGAAAAGGCTGGGCCAAAGTGACAGACTAACAAGTTATACTTAGTCCACCGAGATTTACCGCATCCAACATGATACGTCTTTGCATTAATCAATTGCGCATAGTTCATTGTGTCACCAAGTGCGGCCCTCCTGTAAAAAATAACTATCATTAATGATTATTTTAAATCGAAAAATTGCAGGAATTATGCACTTTTATGTTTTACAAGAAATTTTAAAGAGGGGTAATTCTTTAATAACGAACAGTTATTGTAATTATATTTATTACATGCTCGTCAAATTGAGAATGAAAACAAAGGTAGTCGTTTTATTTTTCAAAGAAGCTAAGCTCTACGTAATTTTATGTAGCGGAGAAGATGTAACCTTGTAAAGGCTAAGCTGGTCCCATTCACATTAATCCATACTTAGAAGGTATGTTTCCCCAATAGTTGTTCACTCACTGTCACTATTTACAGTGTGTAGACTTCTACTCGTTTAAATTTAGTAAACGTGAAGAATTTATTCGTTTCACAGTTAAATGGATTTAAACCTACATAAAAATTAACGAAATGTCGACCATAATTGGGGATAAGAAACACCCTCAGCAGAATAAAGATGGGGACATTCGATTGGGATAGGGAGAGTGCCAAAGGCACGAAAAAAGTAATGAAAATGATAAATAAAATACCCAATATATTTTTCGTATACTCTTAAAAGATCCCGTAGACCTGAGCTTCATGTTTTAGTCATGCGCTATTATAATAAACACTTTCGAAGTGACGATTTTTATCTCACGTATGTTCCATTTCAACTCGACCTGGTTATTGCCCTCAGGGTAACAGATTTTGACCAAATTTGACAATATGTCATCATTTGATCAGAAAATGTAATCTATGAAATCATTTTGTAAATCATACAAACGTTTATGAGAAATTTCAGCGTTGCAAAAGTCGAATTTTACAAAAGTGACTAGACATTTCACGGTATATCTTCGAGACTATTTGAGATTCAGATGCGCAAAGAGAATTATTTTAAAGGCCTTGTATTGTAAAAGTATAATAATGGATTATATTATAAAACAAACAATTTTATATCAATTTTAAATTTTTTAACCCTCTCTACCTGTTACTAAAAAAATCACGTCCTCCCTACTTGGGGTCTTTTTGACCCCATCGTGAATTTTAATTATTTTAAGTGATAATATTATTCCAATGACTCATATGAATTCGTATTTTAATTAAATACATTTCAGATAAATTAACAGAAAAATACCACAGTATAAAATGCATTGCATAATTTAGAAAAAAATATTATAATTTTTTAGATGGCACTCATAGTATAGTCTTGAATAATGAGGATTAAATTAACCTAAATACGTATTTAAGTAAATAGTTTAAATATCTGAATACAATATAATATTAAAATATTTAAACATTTTCAGCATAGTGCCAACACGTGATGACCAATTACAAAATTTCATGACTCAAAAGAATTGTGCAAAATTTTTAATCTGAAATCTCCATCTACACACTCACTAATGTCACATTGTAGACGCTTCTTTGTTGAACATGATCACCTTACACGTATCTGTTGCAAGCATTAGAAAGATCATTGGTTGTTTGTCTCTCTTACGAGGGCAAATGGAACATCTGCCACCCATTTTCTGAACACAATTTCTCTGTCATTTACTAGCAGAAAACCGCCAATCCCAGCAATTTCGATCGCAGTCCGAAATCTATTTTTTTGGCATACGGTTTTTCCTACTCAGCTATGAATTTCAGGTGCTAACATTTCTTTTGCTGATTCTAAAAGGAATCGCAGCCTAGAATTTTTTTTCCGCGGAAAGAGGGGTATTTTCTCGAATAAATGTGGTATGCATTTATACCTGCAAGATCTACGATAACAAAAAAAATAGCCAATGGCCATTTTCTAGTCCCTCTATTTACAGAATAATTTGATCTACAGTATGCATACCGAATTTCACAGAGTTGTAATACAAAATCACTTCCCGTTTATTCTTTTCAGGGCAACAAATTTCAAATGCCTTATGTTTAGCAGACCATAAAAACCGGCGTCCTACCTGATGATATTCCTGGATAATATTTTTTCCAGTCGACTTTGGCTCTATAGTATCCCATTTTATTTTTCCTTCCTCACTCCCCGTGGATCGTCTTCTTTGATACATACACCTAGGATTTCCTCATGAAGCTCGTCCTCCTCCTGGTCCCTTATTTCCACTTCTCTGTTGCCTGCCTCTGCTTTACTTCCATCACTCTCATTTTGAATGTTTTCTTCATCGTTAATCTTTCGATTCTAATAAATCGTTAACGGCTTCATTCTCGCTGTATCCAGGAGCAAATTTTACTCTAAAGGCTGCCATAATCAGTTATTGTTCTTGTATGGCCGCCAATAATTCCCCATCGGGATCCCCAGTGCGGGATGTACGCTTGAGCGAGGAAAGATGTGACTTCTACAGTCGTCGGAGGAGTGACCACGAGTGACGATTCTCAGCGTAAAAGCCTAGCTCGTATCAGAGGTCAAATACTACGAAGTCAAAATACAAGTGGAGAAAACAGTGACTGTTATTTCTGACTTATTGCTGATTACAAAGAAAGCACAGCATTGATAACTCTGCTGATGAGCTCTGCGAAGATAACAGTTAGATTAGAAGTTGGAGAGCAATGATGGCTTCAAAAATCGTCGGAGGATCAACCACAAGTTACTAATTCTCTCTATATCAGCTAAGCTCGTTACAGAGGACAAAAATTACAAAGTCAAAAAACGTTGACTGTTTCTGATTATAAAGAAAACACACTGTTGACGACGAATCCGCTGTCCGCAGATAATAGTTGGATTAGAAGCGGCAGAGCAAGTTGAAATCATAGTACGCTAGCAATCACTTAGCAGTATTCAGCTTCTGTTATGTGATGGGGTGAGGTGAATGTGATCGACTTATTATGCGTTAGTCTCCAAGTTCACCCATTTGGAAACTGCTGACATTTAATAGATTTTGCAATTGAATAGCTAAGCCTCTATTTGATTCACTAAATTGTAACGTTGATACGACTGTGTATATTACCGGAATATCTATCTTGGTGTCACATGCAAGGGAAATACATCCATAGCTCAACGATTTTTTCTCTTCTAATAGTTTTAACAATCGGTGCATTACTCATTTTATCACATAAAATGCTAATATTCTTTCCTTTCATGATAAAGTCATGACAAAAGCTATTATTAATCAATTATTTCTAAAGGAAAATGTAAATTCATCTCCTTGTACTAAAATACGATCGGGTATATTTTAGTTCCACATACCCTTCCTGGGGTCAAACTTGACCCCAAGCAAGAAATTATTTTTTTTAAGGCTTATTGTCAGAAATATTTTTAAAATGAAAAATGGAGTCGATACAAAAGTGTTTTATAGGAGAATTCCTAAAATATGATGCATAAAGCTTTAAAAATTAATGAGTTATTCAACTTTTTCTGTGAGCTGGGGTCAAAAAAGACCCCAGGTAGGTAGGGAGGGTTAATCGATGTTTGACGATGATTAAGTGACCTTTTCATGAAATGTGGCTTAGAAATAGCATTCAGCATCAACTCCGGAGCCTTCCTCGCGATGCAACAATTTTAACATATTGCAGCGGTTTTTGCATTGCGTCACCGCACGGTCGACAAAGTACTATACAGTTTGCATACAAGTAATGTAGTCATACAGTCGTACTCCTCAGTTAAGACCCCACAGATCCCATCTACTTCCTTAATCTGAGTTGTTAAGGTACAGAAATTTTCCTGAGTCCATTGTTTGAAAGGTTTTTCATCATGTAAATAGGGTGTAGGAAAATTTACCGATTCGAAAAAGATGGCTGAAGTAATAGGTCAGTAGTAGTATCAATCAGTGAGTGCATGCCTCCGAGAACGACTGCCAGGGGGCTGTTAAATGTGCAGCTAGACCTTCACATGCTGCTACATCAGCAGCTACACCTTAAGAATTCTCATTCAGAGGTATTTATTAGTTCTGTGAAAGACTGAAGAAACTAAGAGAAGAAAACTGGGAGTCAGTACTCACAGGAAAATAGATTTATTTAGCAGTGTGAACGAGACTTTTTGAATCGTGGGATCAAACACCTACTATTACTATAAAAATCCATAAATCAGGTAAATATCATTTTTTTTAAATTAAAACGGCCAGTAGCATTGGAAGCCGAAGACGGGAAGTGGTTTGCCTATTGTTCGAGGATGAACGCTGTGAGGCCTAAGGCCGCTCCTCGGGGATTCTTAGGTGGCGTTCGAGGCGAGGCGGACGCCGTGGCCGACAAAAAAAGACTTTTCTTTCTCAAATGAAATGTCACCTTTATGTAACTTTTTTGATTTAAAGAGGAAAGTTGTGTCTAAAACGTACGAAATAATGAGCGAAATCAAATAGATGTGGACACCGTCAAAATTAATTTGAACTTTAAAAATGTTATGAACTTTGTATAATTGTTTATATTTTATAAATCCTTTTATATTCCCCTTATTATTCTTTTCCAATTAAGTGCCTTAAAATAAGCCCTTATGGGCATTTGTAGCTGTTATAGCCTCGGATATATACTATCAGATGTGTAGTAGCTTTTATAAAATTAGAATATTTCAACGTTGCAATTTTTCTTGAGCGGTTGCATGCGTCACGAAACGTGGTGTTATTTGGTTGTGGTTTATATTTTCTTATCAACTGGTGAAATTTTGCCAAATTTGGCCAAATCGATTACCCTAAAGGTGTTTTTTGCTAATTTTCTGGTCGAATTTACGTGGATTTGCCCTCATGCACCTTTCTTTCCCCATACGATCTATCTCGGCCGGACGCCGAATTTTCCCCAGCAAATGGAATGACGGAAACAAACCTTCTTATCACGTTGGCAGCCCATTTGTAACACGATTCTAGGGCCAAAAATTGTTTTGCGCATTTCTTTAACAACTTAATGTTTTGTATTTGACAATGAAATATACATACAATAGAAATAGTTTATGTATAAAAAGGAAGTCCTCAGGCTTTACTTGGAGAAAACGCATGATGGTAGCAAGGAGAAAAAAATCACTTGGTAAGGTTCCACAAGTTTATTCAGACACCGACCTAGGTTTTGATTGTAGCACAATTACCTTCAAAGCCTTGAAGATGATTGTTCTAAAATCGGAACCTAGGTCGGTGTCTGAATAAGCTTGTGGAATATTTAAAAGTGGTTTTTTCTCCTTGCTTATATTTTCTGTGTATATTTTGAGCACGGCAATGAATTCTTTATGGTGCGCTGTGCGGTTGAAATTTCGAACCAAATTATAAATTTAATATTAATGGATATAGCTATATACCATCATCAATTTATTTTATTTAATGCCATTGGCTAAATGTATATGCTCTTATGCTGTGCTCTTTTGACACAAACACTAGATTTTTATTCAATAGTTGGCTATGCTCACCGGAGAACAAAGAATTCATGTTCAAAAAGAATACAAAATGTTTCCGAATACAAAACAAATATTACTGTGGTAAACATCTATACGTGTAATTTCTGACTATATTTTCTGCAACTCTCTTAGACTAAATCAGCAATCTTATTATATTCCTTCCTTCTATAGACTTCCTTCTTATTGCTTTTTTTTCTTTATTTAATCAAAAAGTCGTAAAAACGAAAGATCATTGACGATATTGGAAAACTAAATTTTCACACTAACACTATTAACCCAGTGATCCTCTGGAATAGGTCTGTTTTCTTTGATTTAATTTATCTGAATACCAACACCTAATTATCATTCGACAATAATCACAGCACCGAAAAGATTTATGATCATGAGAGCACTTCACCACGAGTACCCGTACTCAGAGGACGAAGATGCCCGCATTTACCGATACCATTATATTCCTCATCCGTGGAGGGGACATGCCTTTTTCCCTTGAAGCATTGCATTTAACTAACAAAAGTTACTCACATAGGTACTTTTCTATACATTTGGATAAAATGATGTAGACAACACATCATCATACACTAGTTTTACAGATAACAATTGCGTCGATCACTAGGAGATATAAAATAAGACAATACAAAACAAAACAAAAATGCTTTCATTCACTTTAAAGATCTTTCGAAAAAAATCGTCCCTTAATGAAATCTTACTTGCGTTGATATACTGATGACCATTGGTGAATTATTTTCTTTTTAAACATCATACCACTTGATGGATTAATCAAATTTGAAAAATGAGAAAAGTAACTTACGGGTCATATGATTCGACTAAGCTGGGTGGGAAATTAACAACCTCTTCGATCCAAGCATTGATGTAACTCAAGTAAGCCTTTCTGTCGTGTTCTTCCAGCCCCACTTTCAAATTCTCGCCGAACAAGTAATTTTCTGTGATAGAATGAATGTAGTTGCTTTAAAGAGCGAAGAGACAGTATACATACATACAAATGCTTCGTGTTCCATGCATCATCTGGCAAAATTCCCACAGTAACATTCTCCCCGGAAATAAGCTAATGGCGCACAAGAACTTTCACGCCCGCGCCAAAGCATGCATGAGATACACATTAAACTTGCTGTGAGTATTAGGGAGATGTATGGTTTACCGAGCCAGATTACTTATCTTCATCCACGGAGTGCTCAGCAAGAGGTAGAGAAAGGATGTGTAGCAGAGTGACACCTTCTCATTCACCCCGTACATTGCGCAATCCTACGACTATTGAAGAAGGAAAATGCATGTGTTTATTACATTGCATCCTCGATGATTTTATTATCCGTTTAAATTATATGTATATAAACTCAATTACATATTAAAAGCGATTCTCATGATGTACAGCTTTTAATTTTAAACTGCCATAATATGGGATAGATATAGCATGAATTTTACATGAATATTCATGGTTGCATGCCAAACGTGCACGTAAATATCTAAAATATTTAAACGTACGCTTTGTTGATTTAGTATCATTCATGTCATTCATCAAGTCATTCATGCAAAGGGTCTATTCCAATATTTTACCTTAAAAATTTATCTCCTCGGTAACTTCTGTAATATATATCACGTAATGAATTTTACATGGAAACTATGACGTTATAAACCACTTATTATTTACAACTTCCCTCTCATTTTTCAATGACAACCCGATAAAGTCATCTTAAATGCTTATCATTCTATGTAATAGTTAGTCTAAAAACTAAAAATCCGTAGTTATTACACAAATAAGCGTAGAATAACTCCTTAACTCTCTAGATACATTATTTAATAAATGTAAAGTAGTACATTGTTGCAGAGTCTTTCTTGAGCTAATACATTCAAGAATATCACACTGCAAAACGTAGACTGTCCCAAAAAATACATTCCCCAAAACTCATTAATTTCTCTTAGGTTTCAAGGGGTGTAAATAAAACATAATGTTACCTAAGCTGGAGCGTGCACAATTATTCGCAAGTTATCTTGAGCTTTTTATACCAAAATTTCACATTAAACGTGTTTTGGCTTTATTTCATAGCCTCAGGATACGTGCCAAGGAGATTTAAGAAGAAGCACAATATTTTAGTAGAACTATACATGAAAATATACCTGCTATTCGACAGTGGCCAGGACTGGGAAGGGGCAGGCATTGATCAGCATATCTTTGCGCGGTTGAATGTAAATACATGTTCCAAGTCTGAAATGAATGGAAAATGTCCTTATGAATACGTTAGAACTATTTTAATAGTTTACATTGTTGGTAGAACCACTTTAAATATGCTAATATTAGCATATGAATCTATTTATCCAAATTAGGAGCAAAGTAAATTCCTTCATCAGTACCAATGTGACAAGCTGGCATGTATAAAATCACCGTATTGATAAAAAAATATGCATGCCTTCTTATTGCCCTCCATGTATGGCATGCCTTCGTATTGCCCTCCATATTAAGTATCATAGCAATGAAGTTAGAACAAAGAAATGATTTATGAGTCTATAAATCAAATAAACAACAAATACCGGTGAAGAAAGCTTGGGGAAAGGAGCCAATACTTATCAACAAATAATTTCAAAAACTTTTATGCCGTAGAAATACGAAAATAGTGGAAATGAAGTACACAGGCAAGAGAAATTGAAGAGTTACCACTTCCATCATGTTGGCGGCCGGCGGCATTGTCCCATTATTCGCCTTATCCTCTTTCCCCATGGCCACTTTATTCCTGTACTCGTTTATCAGTTGTACCGTCAATGTCTGTTCCTCCTCCCCGAAACCATCTTTCTCAAAACCTTCACATAACGGTCCAGCGCCATACATCTAAAAATGGTGGTTCATAATTGCTTCACGTAGCGTGAATGAAAACAACGTAGATATCGTCGTTCTTTTAACTTACGGGGAAGAGGCAGAATATGTGATCTTCACACTCGCAATAATTTGCGTTCACATACATCCTCCTACACAGCACTGTAATACAAAAAAAACTGAATATCGAACGATAAATTACGCTGAACATAATTTATTCGCTTGATCAACAGATTTCAGAGGCCTATGGTGGTGTATAATTTTACTCGTTCTGAATTATATTGTCAAATATTGGCAGCGGTAACCATGGATTGTTTTTTTCAATAAATATTTACGTTTCATTTATATTCTGGCATGAAATAATTTCAGTACCTAATGCTGGAATTATTAATGCTTTACAAATAAATTATATCAGAAATACCAAATTTTTCTCCCAAGATTAGATTGTGCCATTTTTCAATTCTCCCACATGAATATCTTGCATGAACGGTTCCTGGCGTGAATTTTACTTCAGTATTCATGTCTATATTGTAAAGTAATGAAATTAAACAGTCAATGTGTAGAACTTGGCTTTATTCAGACAGTACAAAAACTTTCGTTTAAAGGTCAACGCGTAAGAAACAGTATCAAATCCGGAAGTTATTGCACTGGTACAAATTAAGATTTTCAGAAGGAAGGATTTTGAATATCTAATTTGGACTTACATTCACAACTGAGAACAGAAAATTCCTCGATACTCCTCAACAGCTATGCTTATCCTCATTTCTTCAGCTTCATTTAACTACAAGGCTTCAACCTTAATGCAAATATGAAGCTACGACTAAATACCGTATTAAATAATACCAGCTGCCACTTCTGTGTTGTATTCTGGTTCCGAGCCGTACGATCTATGACTAAAGAAACGGGAACAAAACGGACATTAAAAAATTCACCTAAAAAACTCTCAATATATAACTATTCTGAAAGAGCATTTTCAACTTCACATGTCTCCACAAAACCTCGCGAGCGAGCAATCCCTGGTTTACTTGTTATTTTCCACGAGAATTAAAAAGAGTGCAGATGAGTGCAGAAAAGATCACTTTTATCAACGTTTGTTTACACCATTTACTCATTATTTATTCTGTATTTAGGTCTTAGCAACCAACTGATGCTGTGGCATTGATGGTATCTATAAGAATCCCCTCCGAAAACTCTTCGCATGCCTTCGGAGTACTCGGATGTCGCACGCAATATTGTGACCGAATGCCTATAGATGGCTCGTTAGTTGATTTTGTAGTGCCTCTAGCAAACCTCTTTGGTTCGCGGGCTTTTTAAATTCGTTGTTATCACAACGTGGCTTTTCTCGTGGTATTTCTCATGCTTTATGAAAACACCTAGCAAAGAATTCACGTGCCGGGCTACTTGGTGCAGAAATGTCCAAGACGTTTGTAGCAGATCGGGGAAGAGTATTTCTTTTTTTTCTTTACAGTAGCCACTTATAGAGTAAACTATGTATTAACAGCCCTAATTATTTTTTAATTGCTATCCTATATGTTTTTATCATGTTCTTTACAGATTTACATATGCATAGATAGATAAACGTATTTATTGCGGCCAGATGGAAACTTAAAGTCCCTTATTCCTTCTAGCCCCTAGTATATAGCTACATCCAGTCATTTCTTACGGATAATATATGTATATTATAATGAGTACATTCGTCATTTACCATCTTGTGGCAGATGACCTATTACAATAAATTTTTAATTGAAAGTATGCAATTGCCTTGAATATTTTGCGGGTGGAATTTGGGTTGTCGCTATTTCACCCATAAAGAATACATACCAGAATATGCTTAAGTTTTTTTAGGGAATGGAAGGAGGGTAAGGATAATCCCAGCGTCGGCACTGCCCCCGGTAACCAAATGGTATCAAAGGGATGGATGGGTACCATTCATTCAAAAATCAAAAATTAAAATAAGGAAAAGGTGAATCCAACCGAACGAGCTACGTTAAAGCCCGAATCACACGATCATTTTTCTCGTCACTTTAAAGTGATCATTTAAGCTATAGTTTTCAGGGACCGCAAAAATGATAGCTCAAGCTATCATTTTGCCGCTCACACGATCATTTTTACCGTCCCTTCTCTTAAGGCCTGGTTACACGATACATTAACCCGTACGAGTTAATGTGTAAATGAATGAACGCGAGAATGAACGCAAAAATGCACCGTGTAACCACACCAAAATGTACAAATGAATGAATGCGTGAACAGAAAATAGAACACGTTCTATTTTCTGTTCATGCATTCGTACATTTTCGTGATTCAGGGACATCTGGTGGCAGAACACGGAAACGAACGTTGCCTCGCGGGCTAACTTAATTGTTTGAATCGTGTGGTTCGGTTTGTTTACGTGGATTCGGCTTTTATTTTTGATCTCGCTTTCTTCGGACTTTGGTTTTTACTCTCCTGATACTGACCCTGGCACCTCCTGGACTATCCTCTCTGCTCGATTATTGACCTCGCACCTTCGTTTGGCCCTACTCTCCCGTTATTGACCTTGGCATCACCTGGAATACGAACTCGGCATCACCACCAACTATGGCTTGGACCAAGGGGCAAGTGGAGAGACTGATATACCTGGTCAGCGAGAGGCCATATCTGTTTGACCCCCGAAATTCCCTCTATAAAAATAAAGGGAAGAGATTGGTAGGGATGCGGGAGATAGCGGAGGAAATTAAACCGATAAGGTAGGAATGATAAGTGTTTTTTATTGTATCCTTCTCTGTATGCATTGTACTAATACATTTACTGTGAAGTGATTTAAGTGAAAGACTCATTTCATGGAGAACAATTTTATTTTTTATTCTATTGCAGACCTGGCACCACCGAAATGGATATAAAAAAAAAGTGGTACTCTATGAGGACTAACTACCTTTCCGAGAAAAGGAAGGTGGCCAAGTCTAAAAAGAGTGGGGCAGGGGTAGACACGGCAAATACATAACATGAAATTTATTATTATTTCACATAAACCTAAACAGAAAAATGAAGTGACAATGGTATGTTCATCATTTCAGATATACACACCGGCGCTGTATTATTTCCATGACATGACCTTCCTTGACGAATACACTTCGCCGAGGTCGAGTACATGCTTTATGGATGATGTAGCAGAGGTATGTTAGCGCATCCTACGCGTGATTGATGTTTAATTAACAGTGGTGGTAATCCAAAGGCGCCAGTAATTAAGCATAGAATATCATATTGATGTCATCTTTCCTATAGGAAGGGCCAGCTCTCGAAGAGGACATTCCAGTCTTCGAAGACGGGGAGTTGGATTGTGAAATTACCCCTGACGCCTCCGTCATGGACATTATCTTCGTGGAGGAAGAGGCGCGGTCAGCCAGTGCTTCACCATCTGCGGGCGCCAGTGAGACGCTACCAACCCCTGGGCCTTCTGGATTGGGCAAGAAGAGGAAGGTGAACCCATTGGAAGACGCATCCAGCGTCATGAAAAGCGCTTCGCAGGCTCTTGGCAATTTGTCTCAGAGGATTGGGGTTGTGGAGGATACAGAGACAATCTTCGGCAAATTAGTGACCAGCAAGCTCCGCAACATTGCGAATGAGGCGAAGAAAAAAAAATAATGTTTGAAATAAATAAGGTCTTTTATGACCATGACGAATAAATCCTTAAATTTTATTTCAAAATATGTATTTTCAGGTCTTATAATTGATTAGTGCTGAAATAACTCTTGAACTCGTCCCTTACGATCAGTGCATAATTCGCTGGTCTATTCCCAGCCTGTTGCGGTAATTCTAGCAATGAACAATCCTCTGAATTTCCTGTGTACATTGCACCGTTTTTCTCGCAGAGGTAATTATGGAGGGCAACTGATGCGAGTACAATTATATCAACTTTCTCAGGGCTAAGATTTATTGTGGTCAGGAAAACTCTAAACCTGTTGCTCAGAATCCCGAACGCATTCTCCACTACCCTCCTGGCCCTTGATAGTCTATAATTAAACATCCTCTTTTCTTCATTGAGGTCTCTACTCGGGTAGGGCTTTAAAATGCGGGTAGTAAGAGGGAAGGCGTCATCGGCCACAAACACAAATGGCACTTCCACCTGTCCATTAGGCAGTTTTTTATTGGGTGGGAAGTTGAGAGAGTTCCGGGCAATTGCTGTTGACAACTTACTCTCGCGGAACACTCCACCGTCACTAACTCTCCCGTTGACGCCGACGTCAGCATAAATAAATTTACAGTTGGCATCAGCAACTGCCAGCAGTACTATGGAGTGACTCCCTTTGTAATTAAAAAAAAAAGATCCTGCGCTGGCTGGTGGGCTGAAAGCTATGTGCTTCCCGTCCATTGCACCGAGACACATTGGGAAGTTCCAACGGGAGTCGAACTCTTGGGCGATATCCTCCCACTCCTTACGTGTTTGTGGTACCTGAAACATTTACACTTCGTAGAAAGTGACCTTGTGTGCAAATTATCAAGCCCATAAGGGAAAAATAAGTAGATAATTACCTTGAGGTATTTTCCTTTTAGATTCCGGTAAATGCTTCCGCAGACCTCTGGAATAATCCCCCCTATGGTACTGTGGTGTATTCTAGTGGAATACATCATGGAGCGGTAAGTCTCTCCGGTAGCCAGGAACCGTAAGGTGAGCGATAGCCTGGAACCATTATTTTTATTCCATAAATTTTACTTTAATCCACGTTCAACGACATAATATTTCAGTAATCATTACTTTTTCACCAACACGAACTTTATGGCCTTTACCTTTTTTCAGGAGATATCGACTCTCTCATCCCAGTGTCCTGCTTTTCTATGTCGTTTCTGACCATGCTGAGAATATCGAAAAATTGCTCCTCTGTCATCCTCAAAAAATTTCTGAAAGCATCACGGTCTTCAGCTGCTAGCTCACGATGTACCATGTCCAATACCCCACGACCTTCGTCTCTCCTCCGAATCCATTCCCTGGTCCAAACGGATCTCCTCCTCCTCCCTCGTCTACTCTGATGACTCATTATTGCTGCAGCCGCAATCATGATGGATATGACTGCAACAGCTGCAGTCGCTACCTCGTCTTCACCCATGTTCTTCACTGAATTAAATTCAAATCGACCGCCAAACTTGATTTTCAAAATTATTTCCGAGTTCGTATTCCAGGTGATGCCAAGGTCAATAACGGGAGAGTAGGGCCAAACGAAGGTGCGAGGTCAATAATCGATCAGAGCAGATAGTCCAGGAGGTGCCAGGGTCAGTATCAGGAGAGTAAAAATCAAAGTCCGAAGAAAGCGAGGTCAAAAATAAAAGCAGAAACAACGTAAACAAACCGAATCACACGATATTCCGTTTTCTACCACCAGGTGTCCTACACAAAACAACGAAAAGGGAAGCAATTTCAGGGGGGGTACGGTCTACTTCCTATTTAATGATACTGTTTACACTTTTAAAACTTGCGCATTGTAAAGAAAATAAAAAAAACCAATCGCCTTGCGTTCCGTGAAAATGTGTCAAAACTTGTGCGAACGAATGTACCGTGTAACCACTCATTCATGCATCTCGTTCACGCAAACGTTCATTTATTCAGACATGTAAACAAACATGAATTCGCACATTAACTCGTACGGGTTAATGTATCGTGTAACCAGGCCTTCAAAGTTTTTTAATTCCATAACCTTTGTGTATTTATTTCGTCGTCAATAACAACAAAACGTTAATAAACATTACCTTGATATCTGTGAATATTGCAATGGCGGTCCAGGGCCAAGGAATACATTGGTATGGCATTAATCCTATTTGCAAAAATTTGTGGAGGAATACATTTCTGTTCGCGAGATATTATCTTTTAATACGGTAAACTACTCAACTCTTTCCGAGGGTGCGCTCCGATTGGCTAAATGACGGAAGCACCTAAGGCCCGAGGGACGGAAAAAAGGACGTGCTCAAATGATGAAAAAAGGGATAGCGATCCCTATCATTGCCGCTATCCCTGAAGTGATCAAGTCAGACGATCATTTTTAAGCTATCATTTGAGATATCCCTGAAGAGGGACGTAAAAAATGATCGTGTGATTCAGGCTTAAGAATATACACGTCACTCTTCTCTCCTCGTTGACTGTGAAGAGGAAGAACGGGAAAGGAGCGGAGGTGGGGAGGGGAGGTTGGCCGGAAGAGATCCTGTCGCAACCACTTCCATAGGCGGAGTCATCTGTGTGTCCCCCATTGCGATAAGGCAAAGGAGCTTCGCGATCTGAGTTGTGATTGGACGAAGTGGATGACGTACAAGTCCTTTGCACGCCCACTTTTCCGGAAGTGTTAAAAACATCAGTTTTTCGCCGCTTATAACTCGAGAACTAATTGACGGATCAAAGACCGGAAAAATACTTTGTGAACCCCAACTTACTACGGTAGACTGAAACATAATCACAACATAAGAGAAATAGATTGCCGAACTGATAGATTCAAAGTGTCCTTTTTTCCTCGTACAATTAGGGATATGAATAGTGGTAAATATATCCAGTGCGAGGGTATCAATGGATAGTATGGTAGATGGTAGTTGCATGTTGGCATAACAGCTTTAAGCTAACCCAACTAACAGTATTTTCTGTATACTTGCTTTGCAATTTTTATCTTTTTTAAATAGTGAATTTTAGACTAATATATCATTACTAATCCTTTTTTATGCATGATATGTAGTGCATGTTTGGTGAGAATTTACCCCCTGCTACACACCTTTATGGCGGCTTGCAGGGTATTATGTAGATGTAGATGACTCATTAGCCAGATTTAAACTAAAGGTGCCAAGGGAACTACAGAATAAAGTCCCATCCGGCGGACGAGGCACTGAACTTAGAGAGCTCAATAAACACCCAGGAAGGGATTGCCGTGCAGTTTCCACCCGGTTTCAAACAAGATTCCCCCTGGGTGGTAGTGAGTAGTCTTAAAACTGAGAAGAGTAATTCAAACAAAAAAATGAAGAGGCATAACTTTTTACTTACTATCGCACGGAAATCAAATCCATAATGTCCATTCACCCACTGAAAAATATACAGAATAAGCAAGCAAGAACCGGATCATGCATCGCAAAAATTGAACATATTATGAGCTTGAGTTTGCACCTTAAGTTGGTTGTGCTGACAGGTGAATAACGTCACAGAAAATATTATAAAACGGGCTCCATTTTCCTCTGGACGGCTTATCGTGAAGATTGAACAATGAAGCATTGCACTATAGCTTCCAAAGTTTTCGAATACAATATTACTGGTAGTATAAAGTGTCCTTAGAGTAAATATGAATTAAAAAGGAGTTTACAAACAAAATATTTATATGTAATATTTGCGATAGCTAATCTTTATATATGTAGTGGAATAAAAACGTTTTTTGATTACGCCAGAATTGATAGCGCCAAGAGCATAATTTTTCTTTTACCTTCAGTATTATTAATTCCAAGATACCTTTGAAAAGTTTTGCTAGCGTAATTTAATATATTACCACGGCCAAATTTTACAGTTTTTGAGACCAAAGGTAAAAGAGAATAAATATATATATAAAAACAAAATACAGAAGTTGTGCATTTTCATTCGATTTCATTATTCCTATAAAATATCACAATAGAGGCTTACAAAACGGAAATAAAAATATAGAGCATTTCATGGAGACACCTGTTATACTCAAATTTGAAAAGTAATTTCACATATCTCATTAGATACTAAAAAATTCATTCCAGACACAAGTGAGCCAAAATTCCTCGATACTTAGGTTCACAACGAGTTCAAAATGTATACATTTGGCAAGCTAAAGTAAATTTAAAAGCAAAAAATAAAAGTTCAATCAATGCAACACTGAGGAATTATTGGATTTGGAAATAGCATAAATAATTATGTGTTTCCACTAAAGTGTATCACTCACGATATTGGTTTTAGTACAGCACACCATCCAATTTTTTTTTCGGTTTTAATGTGAGCAAAATACAGGATAGCCACATCAATCCCTACCCCTTGCTCATTCTCAACTTCTCCATCCCCAGTGCACTTTCCCCAGTGGCAGAAGCTACCAGGCATAATCTGCACTTCGTGCATTACAAATTTACCAGGCAGCTTTGACTATCGAATGAGCATTGATAATAATAAATATGTCATTAAAACATTTGAAATACTGCTCCTAGTGCCTGTAACAAAAGTGGAAAACTATGTTAACAAAGCGATTCGTCCATACATATTATTTTGGTACACTTCAGCTCCATTTCAGCATAGGTACTACTTTTAATCCTTAATTTTAATTGTATGTAAATACCTGATGCACATAACCCTTCATAAGATGACTCAGTTCCTTCCTCACACATTGAAGCAGGAGGGCCTACAGTATATAACGGCTGGTTTAGGTAAAGAGTTGGACCAAAGTGGCAAACTAACAGGTCTTCTGGGCCCCATTTTGACTTTCCGCATCCTATTTTATAGGTTTTGGCATTTATTAGCTGCGCATAGTGACCTATCATTCCTTTTAAGGTCACTGAGCCTCTGAAAAAATTGCAATATCATTTGAAATTTTATTTTATTAACATGATCAACGAACTCATGACTCAACGAAAGTTACTTTCAGATTTCCGTGCTAAGAATTTGTCTTATATAAACTGACTGAAACTTACTGAAATGGGGATTGCGTACATTTCGTCGTCTACTTCCTAAGGGTACGTCCATTTCCACAACAGATCCATTTGTTACCAAATTTAGTTTTCTCATCTCATCTTTCCTCTCACCTCAAATACTGCGCTATGGTAAAATCCTATTAGAACGCCTAGTTTTACATTATATGCGACTGTAATGGCACCGAATTTTTTAAATATGAGAAAATTAAGAGCAAGTAAGGCGAATGAGATCATATGGTGATTGATAAAAGACCTTCCGAATGTAGGAAAAGACTATGGCAGGTTTCTTTTCACACTATTTTCAATCCCGAACAACCCTACCGACACGCAAATAAGAAATTAATTGATGTTAGATGAACAACTAACCGACAATCCATCGTTTTCCCTTGATAATAATTGTTCGCACCGAATTACTCAAAGTCGAATGAGTCGGACACGAATGTAAAATTATCAGTGCCCCTTTCTTAAAATAACTGGCGCGTATAATCTTTGGAACTTTGACAATCATGAAGAGGGATATGGAATAACTGAACGATATGCTCTCAATTAAAAACATGCAAAATATTTTTTGCTAATACAAAGACATTTATGTTAGCCATCCGAAAACGACGCTAATGAGTCTATTTGCAGTAATATGCTGGTCAAAAGTGCATTTCGTTTAGTGTGATAACACACTATTTTCTTGGTATATATTTTGCTGGAATGGACCTTAATGTATTGTAGCAGTTTTCAATAAAATATGATACGGTGGTCGAGTCTGAGTTTACACCCTTCATATATCTTTGTAGAAAAGTTCGAGAGAATACGTGAAATACTTAGTAACTTTAAACCTCATTATTTGTAAAATAATTTTTACCTCTTTATTGTTGATAAGTAAATTACCAACTGGCAATATTGAACGCAAAAACTAGATAGTTAAGCATGGAAGAATATTTAATTTTTCAAGTTATTTCTTAAGAATGAAGATTTACTGGGCTTAACCATTACAACTGTCATGAAATTATTTTTCCTTAAACTTCAGATATCTTGCTAACACGTTCTAATTGAAGGCTGAGTTTTATCTATTTGAAATACAAAAAAAATAAACAACAAAACTTGAAAATAAATTCCTGAAAAGAATTCCAACCGAAATAGAAAACCCGGAAAAACAAAGAAGGATACAAAAATAAGTTTAAAAAAAATCAATGTGTCGAATTATAACTGCATTTTATGTGGGGATTGATCCTTATGGAATGGATATTTGAATTCTCCCCGGAAGGCAAGTACAGCGAATCAATTAAACGTAAGGTTAGGCGTATGATTTAAAAAGACACTTACGGACTGTACATATCAGCTAAGGTATATGGAAAATTTTCGACTTCGTTGTACCACGAATCGATGTGTTCCAAGTAGACCGTACTCGTATCTTTATTCTTACCCCATCCCAAATTCTCGCCGAACTTGAAATTTTCTGTCAGGGAACAAATCACGTTTTAAAAATGTTATAACATTTGTTTTAACATATAATTCATAAAGCAGCACTTAATTCTGTACTACAGGGAACTAACAATGAAAAGGTATAATATGATGATACTATTGCATATGCTCAAGTGAACACACAAATTATTATGCGAATTAAAAATAATCAATTACTTGCCAAGACAACTTATCATTCCGCAAAATTAATGCCATTTATCTCAATTCAATTCTTATATAATAGCCTATTTTCTGCGTGCATACGTTTTTTAGTTTAGCTATTTCAAAAATATTAATTTTATTTCTGAGAATATAGCATAAATTTTCATTTTTTGATGGGCTAATATAAGAAAAATAAGAATTTATGGCCAATTTTGAATGGAAAATATTGCAAAACATGATTTCACTTGTTAAGCAAAAAGACTGTGAAGGTAATCTCGGAAACATACCTACTATTATATTGGAATTACCTTAATTAGATCTCTACAGGATCGCAGGAGTTGTTAGGGGAATTGATAAATTTTAATCTTCATGAAGCCAAACGTATACTTTAAAACACAATTAACGAAATCCATTCTAGGATTAATTATATAAGGTATACACACTGAAACACGACCAAAATTGTATTGCGTAGAATATACACTATACATTATTAGGTTACACATAGTGGTAGTTAACACTTTAACGGGAAATATTCAAGCGCTAGGCAAACGAAGATAAAACACCCCGGTATCAATTACAGACGCACCGAGTTTACTGGATAAATTGTCATTCACTATTTCTCTATTCGTATGCTAACAACATGGGATAGATTTCGAAATAGATTCAAAGTGAGAGTGCCTAGAAATACTCATACCTGCTACTCGACACTCAGTGGAGCTGTGTTCAAAAACGCATTGATCGGCATATCTTTGAGCAGTTTCCCCTAAATAGTCATCCCAAGTCTGAAAAACATGAATTATGATGTTATAACCATTCCTAATATATAGTAATTTAACACACAACACTAGAACTGAACATGCGTTTCATAAATGCAATGATCAGCATATCATCAATTGCTATGAAAAAATTCCAGAGAGTGGACTGAACATTACCACTTCCATCATATCAGCCGCTTGCGGCTGAGGGCCAGGGTCGCCACGATTCTCGTTCCCTAAGGCCACTTTATTCCTGTACTCATTGATACGTTTAAGCACCAGTTCCTTTTCTTTTTCCCAAATTCCATCTTCTACGTAATCAATGCAGGCTGCACCCGGAGATGATGTCTTAAAGTGAATGTTTAAAATATTATTGATTCAATTTAACTGAAAAATAACTCGAATTATGATTAATTTTTTATAAGTTTTACGGAAATTAATTAAGATTACATGAGAACTACTCACGGGATAGAGGCATAAGATATGCTCAACGCATTCACAGACATCTCTGGAACTCACCATCCCAAAATGAATCACGGCACAAAAAATGTGGAATTTCAAGAGCAAAATCATTTCGAAAGTATCCCAGGTGTCTATTTAGTCTAGCATTTTGCAATTAAAACGCAAAACGTGAAAAAAGAGATAAAATAGAAATGTTATCACACAACGGTAACCATGGTTACAACTGAAATCATTTACTTTCACTATTTTCCTCAGAACGAACTCTTTACCATCCAACAGGGATCGTTTCATTGCAGTGGCAGCAAGTTTTCCGAGTTGCCCTACTTTACCTTCCTCTTCCCTCTGATAAGATTATGCGGCATAGTGCGAATCTCTCCGGCGGAAATAATAATGGCTGCTTCCTGCTGCGGCTGCTTTTATCCGGAAATCCATTTAGCTGTTTGAGCCATTGACCTCGAAAGCACTTTTAGCTCAATCTCGCTCAGAAATCTGATCATTAAAACGGTTTCAAGAATGATTTTGGATACTTTAAAATATTAATTTAGATCGAAATGTATGAAACACTGCTTCATTGATTTTTCTGCTTAATTATCTAGTTCTTTAGCTATTACAGAATTGAGAAAAATAATAAAGCTATAAACTTTGTATTGGTGAGAGTGCTTAAGAAGATATGATGCGTAAGTAATGAATATAGCAGAAATCTATCATGAGGTTTACCATCAAGCTGATGAAAGAGAATTGCTTTCATGAAGTTGCTAGGAGCTGAAAATTTGATCGAACCCACCACCACAAAACAGAAAGTAGTCTTTCCGCATTTACCGTATTGGCATGAACCTATATTTTAATGTGGTTTAGTTCCGGTAGAGCATGTCACAGTAAATGTAGTACTTGTGAGTATAAAACATATGTAATCAACTATTTTAATAAAAAAGTTTAATTCATACTCTTACTTCATGAAAATACCTCAACGAATTGTTCTTGCATAAAAAAACGATATTTTTATGCTAATAGACGAATATGCTTAATTAACAGACCTCACATTAAATTTGTACAGTTAAGAATCTCGCAAAACTGAGGTCATGAAGTGTATTTTCAGAAACAATGCATATTTTTCTTAAATAGCTTCGGGTACATATCTATCGCGGTATAAAGAGCTAGCTTATTAATGGTTATATAGCAATGACCTAACATTCAATAATATTATACATTACTTCATTGACAACGTGCCACCTGAAGGTCATTAAAAAGAAAACAATGGAAATGATATGTAGCAAAGGAGTAGAGACCAAGACCAATGCTACGTTCGAGACACAAGAGCTTGAGTAGGGGTAGAGTATCAGATATAGGAATATGGTAATATAGGAATAGCAGAATAACCTGCGATCTACAAAGCAAGAAAAAATTCTCCGTCGAAGGGAACCCTATCAAAAGATCACTGTACTTAGAGCTAAAAGGAGAGACTTCGAATTAAGGACGCACTTTATTAGACCTTGTATCTGGAGCATGCTCCTCTTTGATAGTAAGGGATTCAGAGGGTAGAAATGTCCAGGGTGACTGCAGAGGTAGAAATGTCATGACAGCTAGCATTCAAAATCTGGCGCTATCAAAGAATTATGAGGGAAAATTGGGTGAACCGAAAGACAATGATAAATTTTAAATAAAAATAGGATTGTTTAATGAAAAATTTACAACGATGACGGGAAAACTTGTTCGCCTAAACGGGACTAACCTACTAATATCTTGAGACATGATGGCCGAATGAAACACTCATCCAGTGAATAGTAAATGGAGGAAATGGAAATGTAATAACTCTTAGAGTATATAAAATGTATAATGATGGTGATAAAAGAAAAGAATGATAGAAAAATGAAAAGAGTAGCCAATATTTGAGTGGAGGACTGAGTCAATCTAATCTCAGAATTGATTTATAGATATGATGGTAGAAAACCATATAACCATTTCGTGTATCTGGCTGTACTATATGAAAATAAAAAATAACATTTCTAATGTGATATTCGCTTGCTTCTTTGAAAACGAATCACTTCCGAAGTAAAATTGTTTACTCTGGAGGAATTTTAATAACCATAATCATGCTAGTCCCATTAGCATACAAGGGAACTTCACGTATCTCAGTTAATCAATGGAAAGAACTGTAAAAATGTTACCTGCTCATCCTCGCCATTACCCTTCAACATATCGCCAAATGAAAGACATGAGAGGCACTAGAGAAACTTGAAGTAAAATACTCTATTTCAATGTAAAAATCCATTGTGAATACAGGTTTGCAAATTATCACCAGTACGTTACCCTATATTCTAATTATACAGTTATCGCTCTAGTTTTTTTTTAAATTTCTAGAGTGTATTGACAATTCAGATTATTTTCCTCCTCCAGGTTTCCGGAAAATTCTATTTTAGGCAGATTCTTCCCTTATGGTAGGTACTTACGAGGGTAGCCTTTTAAGTGTCGGAAATAGAACGTTCCTTATCACCTAGCAACTATAAATGGTGTTTATAAACAACTTTTTGAGTTGGTTAATGCCCGTGCAAAGTTTCATTAAGATCGGCCTGATAGTTTTAAAACGGTGGCCTGTCAAAGTTCCCAAGTCGCTGTACGAGATGGAATTAAGTCATGAACAGTACCGCACGATAATTTTCTATAACTTTCGACGAAGCCTCACCCAGCAAGAATGCGTCGCAGAACTCTTTGTTGCTTTTGGCGAAGAAGCACCATCAAAGACAAGCGTTTATCGCTGGTATGCAGAGTTTCAGCGAGGACGCTCTAGCCTCAGTGACGAACACGTTTATACATACCGTGAGATTCAGGCATCATTGGACATCTCAGGGACCTCAGTTCTAAAGATCTTACACGAAGAGTTAGGTGTTAAAAAATTGGTTTCCCGCTGGATACCGCACCTCCTCACAGAAGAACAGAAAGCAGCTCGAGTCAAATGGTGTCGAAATACTCTGCAACAATTCAACTCAGGAGCATTAAAGCACGTTCACAACATTGTAAGTGGTGATGGATCATGAATCTATAGCTACGAGCCTAAATCAAAACGCCAATCCTCAGTATGGGTCTTCCAAAGTGAACTCAAACCGACAAAAGTTGTTCGCTCTCGCAGCGTTGCCAAGAAAATGGTCGCATCGTTCGTAGCCAAATCAGGGCATGTAGTGACGATTGCTCTTGAAAATCAAAGAACAGTTAATGCTCAATGGTATACGACCATTTGCTTGCCAGAAGTGATCGCCGAGCTTCGGAAAGATAAACCAAATCGACGCATTACGCTCCATCATGACAATGCAAGCTCACACACCGCTCGAGTCACAAAGTCATTTTTGGAACAGCAAAACGTCGAAGTTCTTGATCATCCTCCATACAGACCGTACTTAAGCCCCAATAATTTTTTCACATTCACCAGAATCAAGAATATGCTACGAGGAAAGCGCTTCCAGACGTCTGAAGAAGCGGTCGATGCCTACAAAACAGCCATTTTGACTACCCCTACTTCGGATTGGAATAAATGCTATAACGACTGATGCCATTGAATGCAAAAGTGCATTGACTATCGCGGAGAGTACTTTGAAAAACAATAAAAAAATTGCGTTATTGTACCTCTTATAGTTTTCTTCATTCCCGACACTTAAAAGGCTACCCTCGTATATTACATTTTCACTCAATCAGGCATTTCTCTAGGAGTTTTTAAAGCATGGAATTTTAGAATGTTTCTTTATAAAAGATTAAAGATCTAGCTTCTCTATGTAATAATATTTCCCAGTCAATTTTTCCAGTCTTCTTTCAGAACTTCTCATAAACTACCAGTTATATTCAATCGCCTCGTAGGTTACGATATTAGCAACACTTAGTCTGTATATGGTTTACCGTAAGTGCTGAAGTACACTCCTCACATCGTTAATGCTTGAAATGAGCATTAACTAAGTCCATATGAATATTATAAATATGAGCACGCTAATTAGAAACTATTAAAAGTGTAATCAGACAATTTTGTTTGCCATCATTGCTACTGTCGGCGCAGAAATTAATTGCACTCGAGTTTGAATACGAATAACAAATTAACAGCTAGGCCTACAGAAAAATTTATCACATCATAATTCGCGGCGCAGCAACACTGCACGGCTTAAACCACGCCCTCTGTTCTCGATGTACCCGTGTCTTAGGTTACCAAGCGCTCAGCGTAACCGAGGTTGCGTTTGCCGCGATTCTCATTTCGCGTGATCACGCAAGTGATAAGCTTCGGCATCTCTCCGCTGACCATGACGACATACCAACTAGGTCATCAATTTCGGCCAATCCGGTAATGGCAGGAAGGGGGGAGGGAACAGATGAGCAATGAAATGTAGTATGCGTCGTTTTGTTGACTGACATTACTTCCAGTAAGTCATCATCCATAATGTTATTTTAAAGAATTTGTAAATGTTTTTATTTCCGAAATACGAATAGCTTAAATTGCATCACTATGAGTTGTTGAATAATAATCCAATCGTCTACAGATAAAGTAGGGTGAAAATATCGTCGGAGTTTTAGTGTGCAGTAATTGTTTTTATCTTACTGTGAGGATGTGATGAAAATACTTTGATGTACATTGACGGTTGCCATTGTGACAACAATGATTTATGTGGAGAAAACAAACTTTGCAAATTTCACTAAATAGATTTATTCACGACCCGGGTTTCAACACATTGTGTCATCATCAGGTTAATATGTTGAAACCCGGGTCGTGAATAAATCTATTTAGTGAAATTTGCAAAGTTTGTTTTCTCCACCATGGAAAAATTTCAAGTTACCCCTGAAACAGTTTGTTTTCTCAAATGATTTATGTTTTTTTATGATGCAGGTTTTTTATGATATTAGGGATATTAATAACGGTAAATATATCCAGTACGAGTATTGCAATGGATAACATTGGTAACTGCATGTTGGTATAAGAACTTGAAGCTAACTCAACTAACAGCATGTTTTTGCATGTTTGCCTTGCTATTTTTATCTTTTTTTAAATAGTGTAGTTTAGAACAGTATATAAATACTAATCCTTTTTTACGCGTGATATGTAGTGCATGTTTGGTGAGAATTCACCCCCCGCCACACACCTTTATGGTGGCTTGCAGGGTATTATGTAGATGTAGATATGTAGATGTATGATGTTGATTAGTTACTTCGTGCGAGATAAAAAGACCGAGCGGTTGCTAATTTGAATAGCTAAAAAAACTTAAACCTTAATTCCACGCAAAACTTCACAGGTTATGGGCCTAGAGGCGCTAGATATTGATTTTTGGGTTTCGTAAAGGTCGAAATTGGTTTCTGTGTAACGATTTTGAAAGAACAAAGAAGATGGAAGCGTCAGTTACAGGAAAAGCTGGATGTGAACTGGGCGAAAACAATTATTTGGACTGGATGGTGCTGATGAGAGGTTTTCTCTCGCTAAAAGGATGTTGGGATGCTGTTGATCTTGGCTACCCGAACGATATTAAAACATGGACGGAGGCGCAGTTAACTAAAAACGGAAAGGCGCTATATTTGATTCAATGCCATATTTCGAGGAGTTTTCACTAACAATAAGACATCCGAGACGTGTTACTCGCGAAGGAGGCGTGGAATATTCTCAGACACGTTAAGGTAACAACGTCGAAGGTGAACGCTATACTTCTGCTGCAAGAACTGGTTACCTTTAAGAAACCTGAAGAAATGACGATGCACGAATATATTTCCACGATGCAAGAGAAAGCCGCGACGCTGAACATGACGGGTATTAATCTAGGAGATTATTTGCTGCCTTATATCTGTTCATGGGTCTTCCAATGTCGAAATACGAAAGATTGATCAGGAAACAGATTTAACAAATAGAACGGTAAAATCGAAGTTGTTGCTGCTGAAGGAAAAGAGACTGGAGGCAATCGAGTATTCAGGAAAGATTGCTGATGAAAGAAATGAAGATCTACGTGCGCAGGCGGTACGAGGAGGCCGCGGAAGTATGTACATACATCAATCTTTGAAATAAGAGGAAACAGTCCACCGACGGGAAGGAAGATGGTGCCAGTGGACTGGAAGAGAAGCTATAGGTACAATACGAAGAAATGCTACAGATGCGGCACCCTAGACCATATTTCGTCTACTTGTCCTGGTCCAGATAGAGAACAGCAGAATTCCAGGAAAAAAGAGAAGATGAAATGCAGAACTTTAAAAAGAAATCGCTGTGTGTTGTAGCTAATGATCTGAGTATGGTAAAAAATGTTTGGGGTGTAGATAACTGTGCTTCAGGGTATATGACCCCGTAACTTGATATTTTTTTGAGTTACAAGAGGGTAATTTTGGAAAATTAGAGGTGGCGAATGGGCTATTTGTAAAAGCTTAGGTAAAGGGAAGGTGAAATTATTAGTTAACGATAAATAGAGGGATGGGAACTGGAAAACACGGATGTTTAGAATGTTCCAGAATTGAAATTTAATTTATTTTCCATACGAATGCTTGATGAAAAAGGAAAAATGGTTGTGGTCAAAGGAGGGAAAATATCAGTATATGATTCGTATGAAAATGCTCCATTTGTAATCGCTAACTTTGCGAATGGCGGAAAGGCGAAATTTCATGATGTTGATTAGTTACTTCGTACGAAATAAAAAGACCGAGCGGATGCTAATGCGAATTGCTAATAAAAACTTAAACCCAAATTCCACGCACATCTTCACACTTACTGCTGCTGAGAAGTTGTGATCAACCCAACCTAAGGAATACCGTGCCGCACAAATAAATACTTCTTTTCCTACCCATGCCGCAATACTTCTTGTTAACAGAAAGCAATAGATATTGCATAGCTGTATAAGATGTTCATTGTACTAATGACGAGGATTAAGTTAAGGAAATTGAACCTCATGTGAAGCATTTGTATCAAGCAAGCAAAGCGAAGTATTTGTTCAATAGCGGTTAACATATTGAAAGAACTCGTCGAATGATGTGATTATGTAGGATTATTTCTTTAATATTAGATTCCAACTTAATTCTCGTTAACTCTTGAAAATGTAGGAGACAGGTCAAAACAGTATTCAACGTTGCGGAAAAAGGGATTAATTATGACTCGATTTATATCGAATTCTTATGGGTTCCTGGATATGTGAGATAGCAGGGAATGAGGTAGCGGACTCCGTCGCTAAAGAGGCGTTGCGAGAGGCCAACACTGCCGTTGCACAAGTACCTGAGGAGGATCTGAGGGCTGTTTTGAGGAACGTATGCCTTCAGCAGTGGAAGGAAACGTGGAATCAGAAAAATCACAAATAATTTACGAGAAATTATGGCCGACATAGCAATATGGCCCACTTCAGTTGGGAGGACTCGGAGGGAGGAAGTTGTCATCACACGGGTGAGGATAGGGCACAGTGCCCTGACCCACCCCTACCTCTTTACGGAGGAGAAGATCCAACCCCGTTGCGATCGGTTCGACTCCCCACTCAATGTGAGGCACCTCATGACGGAGTGTGATGTGTATCGTTCTGCGCGAGAAAGATTGAACGTTGTGGGCAATCTAGGACAAATCCTAGGTAATGACCCCAACATGATCGATCGTGTACTTTCCTTTTTGAAGGAAACTTCTAATTAAAAAAAATTAACTGTTAGTACTTTTAGCATTTTTGCATTCTTACGTTATAATGAACATTCTACGTACTCGTTTATAAAATATTTAGACGAGGTGCAAAATGACCTTAGCTGTCTTTAAAAAACTAAAACTACTTTGTGGAAAAATATTTGATCCTTTCTGTCGGAATTTGCAGAGTAAGAGAATAAAAGGCGGAACTCGCGGTGCAGCCGAAAGTACTAGGGATGGGTCGGTTCCACTTTTTATCGGTTCCGGTTCGGTTCTTAACATCGGTTCTCGGTTCCGATTCTCGGTTCCGGTTCTTAATTTACCACTTACTTTGCATTGCTCAATGGTAAAATAAGGCAATCAATAATCGTTTTCAGAGACTTAATTAGAATAATTCGCGACTTTGAAGCATCTAAGTACACTATTTCACCAGCTTTTAATGTGAAGCCTCCACTTTCGGAGTGTGAGTAGGTTTCAAACTGATTTTCGCGCCAATCATTTCGGTACCGATTATTTTTGGCCTCGGTTCCGGTTCCGGTTCTAAGCTCAAGAACCGGTGGAACCGAGAACCGAAGAACCGAACCGACCCATCCCTAGAAAGTACCAATATAGGTACCTAAAGTTTCTAGGGCGAAAAGCTGCACACTTCCCACGAGGAAAACAACGACCGTAAGGTCACTCATTTTAACGATATATGCCTCTCCCCTCCCCCCTAAAAGAAGGGGTGAACGGGAATTATATTTTTTTTAAAAGACAACCGACCTTTAGGAGATGCCACATACCGATTTTGAACGCAATCCCATTACTGTAACACATTAAGAAAAAAAATCCCGAAAAAGGTTGTTTTTTTACGATTTTTCGATAATTTGAACGCGATGAGCGACTCTCTCTGACCCCTCAAAAGGAGGTGTGAAGGGGTATTACATTTTGTTTAAGACAAAGGGCCTTTAGAAGAGGCCACGTACCGATTTTTAGCGCAATACAATCACCGTAACTTATTTTAAAAATCCCGAAAAAAGCAATACTTTTGATAATTTTACGAAACTTCGAACGAGATGTGCGACCGGAAGATGGGGTCCGATTTCAAAAATGTTTCTTTTTTTGTGATCAGGGTAACGAGTAGCAACTTTTCCGCGCTATGACACTCGATTCCGATACTTTCGCGTTTTTCGGCCCACCGTAACGTGTATAGACCGGCTGTTTCCCAGTGCCGCTAACTACTCGAAGCTTACATGAGAGTCTAAATTTTGGAAGCACCAGCTCTTGGTAAATCCCTTGATAGAGAAAATGTATCATCCACGAGTGTGTTTCTTTATGGTAGACGCGTATGAACGTGTATTTTTCATTGCATATCGATCGTGATTCGGTCTGCAAGGGTTTTGGCTGCCTGGGCATCATAGCATTAAAGAGTGCGACCGGTTAAAGTCACTGAGGCTGATTCGCTTTTATGAAGAGCTACATTTCCCTGAAATACCATGTCTAGGGGAAGCAATGCGCCAGTGTGCGTCCATCCCGCGCCAAGAGAAGACTGCTTGCCGTGGCGTTTCCCATACAAGCGGAAGGTGAACGGAGTTTTATATATCATAAAAAAAAACTTGTTAGATGTAATTTTAGTTCACTTTATCATAAAACATGAAGTATTATCAAGAAAGGTTGGCCGGGAATGGCAATAATACATTAGGATACAGCAAAAAAGACGTAAAATCTGAAATCATCATTTCATTGAAAAGCTTTATGATTCCGTTCCATGACTCTGTGGGTGTTAGAGTTTGAACAAAAGTATCCTTTTGGCCTTGCATTTTGTTTTTCAAGGAGAAAAATATCTGGAGTAAAACCTAATTTGAGGACGATCAATTTTCGTAAGTTACAAAATAATAGCAAAAGTAATTTGGAAAAATACACACTGAATACAGAAAAACGACAAGAACGTGAAAAAAAGATTTGTTTGTCACTCGATCAGAGTAAAGTATTTTTCGGGAAAGCATGATCTTGCTTTACGAATGAGACAGAAAGGCATCAAATGGAGAAAATGAAATTGAGTCGCTTCAAGAACAGAAAAACCTCAACAATTCAACTGTTTTTCTCAGGAATATCGAGCGATATTGAAAATTATCTATAATCCTCCATTTCAGAGATAATTATTGATTAATAATAATAATATTGATAAATTTATTCATGGGCATTGCCCTTTCTTCATAATAAATACCCAAGAATGAAGGATACTGATACGCTATCATCGGCGAAGGTGAAGACGAAAGATTAACTGGAAAATACGGATTGGGAAACCGAAACGAAAGAGGAGAAAGACTGATGAGGTTCTGCAAACAACATAAGTTAGTGGTCGCCAATACATTATTTAAAAATCACAACCGAAGAAGATACAGATGGATAATGCCAGGAGGACAACATTTTAGTGAAGCAGAGTTTTAGAAACCAAGTGAAGGACTGCAAAAGCTACTCTGGGGCAGACATTGACAGTGACCATAATTTAGTGATAATGAAATGCCATCTAAAATTCAAGAGATCGAAGAAAACAAAGAAAAATATATGCAAGTAGAAAAACTGGAGGAGGCTCAATATCAGCTATCATTTCAAAAAGCAGTGGGAACAACATAGGAGAGAACCTGAATGAGAAATCGGTGGAAGAGCTTCGGAAAAATATTAAATGTGGACTATAGGAAGCCGCAAAAGAAGTTCTTGGAAGAAGAAAAGTTACCAAGTAGAAGCCATGGATCACGGAGGAAGTCTAAGACTTGACTGACGAAAGAAGAAAGTACAAGAGTGCGAAAACCGAAGGGCAGCTTTGCTACAAAAGAATAAGGAACGAAATAAGTCGCAAAGCAAGGAAAGCTAGAGAGATGTGAATGAAGAATCTATGCGAAGACGTACAAACTACCTTGCACTTGGAAAGGTGGAAGCTGGCTACAGGATAGTGAGGAACCACTTCAAGGAACGGAGCGGAAGATGCTATGCCATAAGGGACAAGAATGGAAAAATTTAGATTGAAAACGAGGACAAAGTGAAGAGATGGAAAGAATATCTTGAAGAGTTATACAACGGAAAAAATCTGATCACGAAAATCTGGATGAAGATCGATTTGGATTCAGAAAAAGTAAGGGTACAAAAGAGACAATATTGGTCCTTAGGCTGCTCATAGAGAAGAGAATGGAGAATAAAAAGCCGGCGTTCATTGCATTTTGGACTAAGGGAAGGCTTTTGACAACGTGGATTGGAATTCAATGCGTGGACTTCTGAATGGAATTGGAGTGTCCTACAATGATCGAAAAATTATCCGCAGTTTGTATAAAAACCAAGTAGCTGTGATTAAATCTGGACCCAGCTGTGAAGAAGAAAATGGCCAGATATTCGCTGAAGATCAATAAGAAGAAAACTAAGATACTGGTGTAGCAAGAGAGAAGAGGCCGAAACCAACGTTGAACTAGGAAAAGGAAAGCTGGAAGAGATGAAAAAGTTCCAAGACTACCTTCCAAGATTATCTTGGAAGCCGAGTAACCAACGACGGACAAAGCAAGACAGAAATAATCAGCAGAATAACCCAGGAGAAGAGGGCATTCTATCAAAAGAAGAATATACTTAACGCTGGAAATACAAGGGTAGAAGTAAGGAGATAATTCATCAGAATGTACATACATCTGGAGCGTTTTTCTTCATGGAAGCGAAGCATGGGCAATGACAGTAGTGGAAAAGAAATGGGTGGAAGCCTTCAAAATGTGGTGCTACAGAAAAATGTTGAAGATTAAATGGATCGGCCGAGTAAGTAACGAGGAAGTCCTAAGAAGAGTGGGAGAAAAGAGAAGTCTGCTGATAACTCTAAAAAGAAGAAGGGACAACTTAACCGGGCATATCTTGAAACACGATGGCCTGATGAAGGCTATCGTCGAGGGAAATGTGAACGGGAAGATTGGAAAAGGCAGGCTTCGTGTGAGATACATGAAAAAAGTTGTGAAGGATGTAAAAGAGAAGAATTACGCCATAATTAAAAGGTTGGCAAATAGAAGAATCCAGTGGAAAGCTGCGTCAAACCAATCCTAGTATTGTCGACCAATGATGATGATGAGAAAAAGGTGATCAGATATCAGATAAAATAGTTTATTTTATAATCATTGATGTCACATAAACGCAGAACGCTCTGATATACCCATATGAAAATTTAAATTTAAATTTTTAGACTCAAATCAGTTTGAAAAATTCCAGGACCAATTTCCGGGAAAGGAGTATTAAGTTTAAAACAAAGCTACGGGAACTTCTTTGATTTCCCATGTTTGAGGCATGAATTAGAAGACTTTAGTAATGACTTAAAAATGCACAAGGATAGTATTGTGACTTTATAACGTTAATTGACAATAGCTGATTTAGTGGAAGTGCACCCGGAAGTGCAGAAACTTGTTCAAATGGCAATCACCATCCCAGTGTCTAGCTCATCTGCCGAGAGGCCCTTCTCAGAGTTGAAGGGAATGAAACACCCAGGGCTAGGAGAGGTTATCATATCTAGCTCTTTTACGTATAGAAAAGGCGTCGCATGTTGAGCTAAGCTGGCTGTCATCGTTATTTCATTCCGTGATAGAAATATTTGCAAAAAAAATCGAAGACTAGACCTTCGATACAAGAAATGAGAGGAAAGCCTTTTATACCTGGAGTATGTTTTTCAATTTAACTCATATTTCATAAGTACTGTCAGGGTTTCTGTTAAAGTTGATATAGCGTAGCTACACAGCAGTACGGCGGTTAATATTTACAATTCCATGTGCCTAATGGCAAGAGGAAAAAAAACCTCTTGCAAGTGGCATATTTTGCAGAGTGACGCTTCCCCTAGTTCAATACTTACGCTTCAACACTGCTACACATATTTGGACAACAATTCATAAAAGTATTATTTAGAAAGCAATTTTTTCTCAAGTTTCTCGCGCTATTTCGCAAAACTTATCATTTAAGAAACTGCGACATAAACTAAAACCTTAGGCGGAAACTCCCAAGAACTACACACAAGTGATGAAATTGTACAAGTATTTTGATTTCACTCGCACCGGGTGGATGTCTTTTGTTTATGCGAGATTATGGCATCACAGCTATAAGCACATCATAAGAAGCATACTCATTCGGGTGCATTCCCATCAGTCTTTCACGAGCGATCGTAGTGAACGGACGTATCCTGCGCTCTCTGCCTCGTATCGTAGCCCTGACTAACCGTGCGAAGTTTAACTGAGTGCACCGACGATGCCTAACAACTGTGTTGAGTGCCATCTTATCACCAAACGCGGTCAGAAAACAGTGATCTGCCGTACTTGTCGGAATACATATCATCTGTCCTGTACCACTCTCAGCGAAACTGACTTACAGCTCCTGGAGGACCTCAATCACTCATGGGACTGCGTCACCTGCACAAAAAGGAGTCGCTGCAGTCGCGGAGATGAAACTCCAATAAAATCCACGGGTGTTGACTCCCTTATTGACATCGCTTCCACAAATGTTTCTACGTCAATGCTGAAGGAGGTACTGGACCGTGTGAAGGTGATTCAGGATCAACAAAGTGAGTTTAAAATCTCATTGAAAAATGAGATGAGTGAATTGAGCAGTGCTATATCGTCCTTACAGAGTTTAATTAACGACCATGCTAAAACTATCGCCCTAATTAATGACTCTATTACAAGCATCCTTGCTAGATTTGACAATCTTGTCGACGAAAATAAAAATCTACTTAAGCGAATTCAAAATCTTGAAGTGCAATTGAATTTCGTCGAGCAGGAATCCCTCAGGAATGTATTGGAGATACACGGTATACCACTCAAAACTGGTGAAGTGTTGGGGGCCTTAATGTGTCAAGTGGCGATTTCCCTCGGCGTAAAATTTGACATTACGGACGTTGACTACGCATACAGAGTAATGGGGCGGTCCAACAACAACAGCAACAAACCTCCTGCTATTAGAGTGCGCTTTACGAGGTCCAACCTGGCTCAAGAGATCCTTGAGGCCCGTAGAGTCAAAAGAAACTTTTCAATTGCCGATATTGGCTGGAGTGACCTCCCTAATCACTTTATATATGTTAACGAATCACTTAGTGCTCACAACCGTAAATTGTATTCTAAAGCTAGAGAGTTAAAGAAAGCTGGTAGATTAAAATATTTATGGGTCAGGGGCGGTAAAATATTTGGTAGGAAGGGAGAAGGAAGTGAACGACTTGTCCTGCGTACGGAAGAAGATCTCATCAACCTTCAATAGCACATGTCAAATAGTTCAACCGACTTGGGACACGTAAATAATGCTTTGATTGTCTCAAGTGATGCAAATGGTGTCTTACCGCAAAGTGTTTCTCAGTGTTATAACTTAAAATCCTGTCCAACAAATCTTGCTAACAAAGGATGTTACGATCATGTAAAACTATGTCTTGTAAACTGTCAGTCCCTTACTTATCATATTGATGAATTTCGTATCCATTTCCTTGGAGAGATATTTGACATAATATGCATGACTGAAACGTGGCTGAAACGTGGCTGAAACCTACAATCTCCGATGATATGGTGTACTTGGCCGATTACAACCTAGTGCGTCATGACAGGATTGGGAAAAAAGGTGGTGGTGTCGGGGCCTTTATTCACCAGAAACTTAACTACAGTGTATTGGCCACCTCCCCATCTGACTATTGTTCAAAGCCCGAATTCATTATTCTAGAAGTCTTTGGGATGAATACTGCGAAACTTTTGCTTGCCATTGTGTATCGCCCACCTAAAATTGGTTACATTAATGAATTTGTGAACTCATTCTTAAGTTGTTATCCTACCTATAAAAATACAATAATCGTTGGTGACTTTAATGCTGATATGCTCTCTGTGAGTTTTTACAGCAATCAACTAAAAGACTTCTTGTATTGTAATAACCTACATTTGGTCTCCGACCAAGCCACTCACCACACTATTAACAGCCATACCTGCCTCGACCTTTGCATTGTGGATGATTTGGACAAAGCATCCTCCTTTTCACAAACTCCTGTTCCATTCCTATCTACCCATGACCAGATATCCATTTCCTACCAATTCGTATTCCCGTCACCAAAACGTCCACCCTTTACTTTTCGTGACTTTAAAAAATTCAACGAAGAAAGATTCCTTGATGACCTCTCCACCGCTGACTGGATCAAAGTGTATCAGGCCAATAACATCGACTCCAAACTAAACATATTCAATGAAAATCTTCTGAATTGCTTTAACCTTCACGCTCCTGTGAGAACATGTCAACCTAAGGTCCCTACCACTCCCTGGCTGATCAAGGAAATCTCTGCGAAAATGAGGGAACGAAATCGTATACGCCGTGCATTCATTCGTTCCAACAACCCAATTTTATACGCTCAATTTACAAAGTTAAGGAACCAGACGAAACATTTGATGAACGATTCCAAACGCAAATACTATGCCAACGCTCTCTCTGGCATTAAAGATTCCAAGCGAGTATGGAAAGATCTAAGGAATCTAGGTCTTGTACGTCACCGACAAAACTCTCTTGCACAAAATATTACCGTCAATCAAATCAATCTCTACTTCTCTACTATTGCCCACACAGGCCTTAGCAGCTCCTCTCTTCTTCCTACCCTACCCCCTACATCTAATACTCTCGTCCCTTTCAGCGACTCAAATTTCTATTTTGAAATTACCAACACTGATACCCTCAATAAATTCATTTTCCGCTCAAGATCGAATTCCACCGGGGTAGACAAAATATCTCACAGAATGTTGAGAATCTCCTATTGTATCACAATGCCTATAATTCTTGATTTGTTTAATTTTTCACTACTATCCTCCAAATTTCCTACCCTTTGGAAATCGTCTCTTATAACACCTATAAAAAAGATAAAAAATCCAATGAATCCGTCAGACTACAGACCAATATCCATCTTATGCAACATTTCTAAAGCGCTAGAACGCATTGTTCATTTCCAAGTTGAGTATTTTCTCGCTCGAAACAATAAATTTGACCAATTTCAATCTGGATTTCGTCTAGGTTTTTCCACCCAGTCTGCGCTTCTAAAAATCACCGATGACATTAGAAGTTCATTTGACAAGAGAATGGTGACGATACTCGTATTATTTGACTTCAGCAAGGCCTTCGATCGGGTAGACCATGCTATTTTACTTGAGAAAATGAGGAAGTTGAATTTCTCCTCTTCGGTCCTAAACTGGTTTCATTCTTATCTGTCTGACCGTCGACAGGCCGTAAAGGACACTTACGGGAACATTTCCAGCTGGACTACAGTCCCCTGTGGAGTGCCGCAAGGTTCCGTACTTGGTCCCCTGCTCTTTTCCATTTTCATTAATGACCTTCCACGCGACTTAAAGCACACGAAGTACATGCTTTACGCAGACGACCTGCAAATGTATCGTCATTGTTTCCCCAACGAAATTGACGACTCAGTCAAAAAAATGAACGATGATATTAAAGTTATTTCTGTATGGTCCCAGCAAAACAACTTTGTTCTAAACTCAAGTAAGACCAAAGCAATAATTATTGGTAGTCCTAAGATGACAAATCGCTTGCCCTATGAAAATGTATCTCAAATCTGTGTCGACGGCACCCTTATTCCCTATTCAAACTCTGTTCGAAATCGAGTTATTACCATGAGCTCAAGTCTGTCTTGGAACATTCATGTTAACAATATTTCTCGCAAAATCAACACAATCTTACACCAGCTCAAAGTGCATTCAAAATTTCTTCCCCAACACCCTAGGAAAATGCTTATTTCATCGTTAGTTTTCCCCACTATTGATTACTGTAGCCTTGTTTACAATGACCTGAATGAAGAAGATAACACCACACTACACCGGGCTCTAAATTCATGCATCAGGTTTATTTTTAATCTTCGTCGAGATGTCCACTTCACCCCCTATTACAATGAACTTCGATGGCTTAATGTTAAGACCCGAAGGAAATACTTCCTCGGGTGCTTCTTGTACTCCCTGTTCAAAGAAAAATCTCCTAAATATCTTTTCGACATGTTTGCTGCCAAACCTTCCACTAGAGAGATGTGTACCAGATGTGATCCTGAGTTTTTATATTTTCCTGGTCATCGCTCAACGAAGTTCCAAAATTCATTTATAGTTACTGCGTGTCATCTCTGGAACACCTTGCCCAAAAGCATAAAAAACTGTTCTTCCATTGCTAGCTTTAAGATGAAATATTATGAAATGTTACTCTCTGATCACTAAATGTCATATTCATATCCTGAAAATCAAGAAATGTATGTATATGTAATTTGTTATACGATGTCCTAACGATGTCGCATTTGTTCTTTTTACATGCCAATTGTTTTAATTTATATTTAATTTGTCACAGCTTGTATATTGTATGGATTGTCTGATTTATTTCTTTTTTGTTGCTAGTTTAACTATGTACATTGTCTTTTGTCCTTAAGGGGCACAGCCCTGGGACAATTAATAATAAACATTCATTCATTCAAAACTTAGAATATCTGGACAGACAGTTTTTAACTAATATTGATGATCCTGTATTGCAAAGTAGAAGTTGAAAGCTTATTCAGCCATGTAACGAGCTAACGTGCAACTTTGATTAACAGGAAAGCAACACGGAAGGACTACAGAAATTCATAAAGTTTTAAATAAAGATGATAAAGACACTAGTTCTATGCTCACAAATGGAAAGACAAGTCTTTTATTAGGATGACATCTTTTAGCTAAATAAGGATTCGCGTATAATTAAATGAATTAAAGGCCCAATTAAGATGCCATCCGATTATTCGAGTCTTTACTGCAGTAAAAATTCTTTAATTTTATTAATTCTTGTGAATTGATTAGGAAAATCAAATATTCAGTTGCTAATAATTAATCATGAAACGGGCTCCATTTTTCATTTTTCTATTGACGGCTCATCGTGAAGTTTGAACAATAAAGTATTGCACTATAGTTTCAAAATTTTTCGAATACAATATAACTGGTCGATAAAAGTGTCCTTAGAGTAAATAGGAATTAAAAACGAGTTTGATATTTAGTATTTGCGACAGCTAATCTTTATATCTGATGTGCAATAAAACGTTTTTGATTACTACTGCGTTCATCAATATAGCAAACTTCGGCAAGTTTTTCAAGGGACCACATTTTGATCATGGTGCCATGAGCATGATTATAGCCCCTGTTTCTTTTACCTTCAGTATTATGCATTCCCAGATACTTTTGAAAAGTCTTGCTAGCGTTTTTTAATATAGCGTATTTTAATATACGGTTTTTGAGACCAAAAGTAAAATAGAATAAATATAGATAAAAACAAAATACAGAAGTTGTGCATTCTCACTCCATTCTTTATTGCTATAAAATATCACAATAGAGGCTTAACTCGGCAAATAAAAATATAGAGCATTTCATGCAAACACCTGTTACGTTCAAATTTGTAGATTATTTCCATATATCTCATTACAGAGTATAAAAAGCTGTCCAGACACAAGTGAGCCAAAATTCCTCGATACTTAGGTTCACATCGAGTTTAAACTGCATACATTTAGCAAGCTAAAGATAATTTAGAAGCTAAAAATTATAAACAAAACTGCATTCAATGCAACGCTGAGGAATTATTACATTAGGAAATGACGCAAGTAATTATGTGTTTCCACTCATGTTTATCACTCACGATATTGGTTTCAGTACAGCAGACTTTCCAAACTTTTTCGGTTTTAATGTGAACAAAATACAGACTAGCCACATCAATCCCTGCTCCTTGTTCATTCGCAACAACTTTTCCGTCCCCAGTGGCAGAAGCTACCAGGCATAATCTGCACTTCGTGCTTTAAAAATTTACCAGGCAGCTTACACTATCAAATAAGTATTGATAAAAACAAAGATTCCATTAAAACGTTTGAAATACAGCTCCTGGTGCCTGTAGCAAAAGTGGAAAAATATGTTAACCAAGCGATTAGTCTATACATTGTATTTTGGTAAACTAGAAATTTTCTACCATTTCAGCACACTACTTTTGATCCTTAATTTAAATTTCAACTAAATACCTGACGAATTTAACCCTTCATAAGGCGGCAAAGTTCTATCCTCACTCATTGAAGCAGGTCCTACAATATATAACGGCTGGTTTAGGTAAAGAGTTGGACCAAAGTGACAACTAACAGGTCTTCTGGCCGCAATCTTAATTTAAATCCCATTCTTAATTTAAAATGTAACTAAATACCTGATGCACATAACCCTTCATAAGATGACGCAGTTCCTTCCTCACACATTGAAGCAGGAGGTCCTACAATATATAACGGCTTGTTTCGGTAAACAGTTGGACCAAAATGACAAACTAACAGGTCTTCTGGCCCCCATCTTGACTTTCCGCATCCTATTTTATAGGTTTTGGCATTTATTAGCTGCGCATAGTGACCAATCTTTCCTTTTAAGTTCACTGTGCCTCTGAAAAAAATGTATTATAATTTGACAATTATATTTTATTAATATGATCAATGAACCCATGGCTCAACAAAAGTTAATTTTAGGTTTACATGCTAAGAATGTGTTTAAAAAAAACTGAATGAAACTTACTGATGTGGGAATTGCTTATATTTCGGCGTCTAATTTCTACAACAGATTCCATTTGTTTCCAAATGTAGTTTTCTCATCTCATTATTCTACTCACAATAAATATTTCACTATGCCAAAATCCTATTACTACGCTACGTTTCACATTGTATTTGACCCTAATGGCACCGAATATTATAAATATGATAAAATTAAGAGCAAGCGAGGAGAACGAGATCATATGGTGATTAAGAAACGACCTTCCGAATGTAGGCAAAGACTATGCCTGGTTACTTTTCATACCATTTTCAATCTCGAACAACCCTACTGACACGCAAAGAAGCAATTAATGGATGCTAGGTATATATACCTTACTGAGAATCCATAGTTTTACCCTGATAATACTTGTTAGCAACAAGTTACTCGGAGTCAAATGAGTCGGAGATGAATGTAACCTCTGCAAAATATACCAGTACCACTTCTTTTTCAATTAAATGGTGAGTAATATTCACATGAATTTTGACAATCACGACGGGGGATATGGAATCAGTGGATGCTATGCTCTCAATTTAAAATATGCAATATATTTTTGGCAAATATGAAGACGTTAACGATAACCATCCTACAACGACGCTAATGATTCTTTTATCCCTAATAGAGCTGGTGAAATGTGCATTTCGTTTGGTGTGATAACACGATTTTTAATTTGGTAAATATTTTGCTGGAATGGACATTAATATATAGTAGCAGTTCTCTATAAAATATGCTACGGTGGTCGAGTCTGAGTTTATATTCTGCACTTATCTTAGTAGAAAATTTCGAGAGAATACGTGAAATACTTATTAACTTTAAACCTCCTTATTTGTAAAATAATTTTAATCTCTTTATTGTCAAAAAGTTGCAACAGAACAAACTGGTAAAGTTGAACACAAAAACTTAAAAAAAAGTCTTTAAAGAGTGACGAATATTTAATTTTTCAAGTTATTTCCTAAGAATGAAGATTTACTGGGCTTAGACAATCCCATGGTCATGAAATTAATTTTTTCCTCTAACTTCACTTTTCACTGCTAACACGTTCTAAGTGAAGGCTGAGTTTTCTGTATTTGAGCTACGAAAACATATACAACAGAACTTGAAAATAAATTCATGGCAAGAACTCCAAACAAAAAAACCCAAAAAACGAAGGATAGAAAAATAAGTTAAAAAAAATTACAAGGGCTGAATTATATCTGCATCCTTAATCCTTATGGATTGGATATTTGATTCCTCCCTTGAAGACAAGTACAGCGAATCAATTAAAGGTAAGGTCAGGTGTGTGATTTAAACTTACGGATAGTATGCATCAGCTAAGTAATATGGAAAATTTTTGACTTCATTGTACCACGAATCGATGTGTTCCAAGTAGACTGTACTCATGTCCTTATTCTTACCCCATGCCAAATTCTCGCCGAATTTGAAATTTTCTGTCAGGGAACAAATCAAGTTTTTAAAAATGTTATAACATTAATCTCTATCGTAAAATATAAGTCATAAAGAAGTTCTTGAATTTTATACTAAAAGCCACTTACAAAGGATAGGTATAACATGATGTTGGCAGAGACTGGAATCCAATGAGAACTCGTCAAACAGGAAAAAGGAATTAATTGTGTTTAAATAAACTTGAGCAGTGAAAAAGGCAAAGTATACAAGATGAACTCAGCTGAACTAGAGCAACAATAACCATATTGACAAACATAAACAGTTCCTGAGAACGGAGTTACAAACCTATAATTTGGTAATATACAAATACTAACTTAATATTTCAACACTACTCCTCAAATTAGGGGTTTTTATTAGGGATGGGTCGGTTCCACTTTTTTTCGGTTCCGGTTCCGGTTCGGTTCTTAACGTCGGTTCTCGGTTCCGATTCTCGGTTCCGGTTCTTAATTTACCACTTACTTTGCATTGCTCAATGGTAAGATAAGGTAATAAATAATCATTTCCGAGACTGAATTACAATAATTCGCGACTTTGAAGCATGTAAGGAAACTATTTCACCAGGTTTTAATGTGAAGCCTCCACTTTCGGAGTGTGAGTAGGTTTCAAACTGGTTTTCGCGCCAATTATTTCGGTACCGATTACTTTTGTCCTCGGTTCCGGTTCCGGTTCTAAGCTCAAGAACCGGTGGAACCGAGAACCGAAGAACCGAACCGACCCATCCCTAGTTTTTATTATCTACAACTCTATATCCCCATCAATTCCCGCTGCTTCATAAACTGAGGTCCAGGTAATCTTTTGGTTAGGACATCTGCCTTCTGATCCTTAGTAGGAATGCACTACGTCACTTCCAGTGTTCTATTACTGACTCGAACAAAATTGTCTACATGATTTATTCGTTTGTACGTCCATTTCTTCAAAGCCTTGTAAGTTGACTGATTATCTTCATACACCAGTATTGTGTCTTTTGTTTCAACATCTACATCTGTAGTAATTCTGATGTAACATTGGATAATGACATAAATTCTGTTTCTGTAGTCAAAAAAGCTACATTTGCTTGTTTTCGTGTAGTCCACGCCACAGTTCCACCATAAACCTCAAACAAGTAGCCTATCGTCGATTTTCTGTCATGACTGCTTGCAAAATCAGCATCTGCATACCCAACCAGAATTTTGTCGCTCTTTTTGGTGTAGACCAATCCAAGAATGATTGTTCCTTGTATGTATCAAAGTATCCTCTTCAATCCCTTCCAGTGTACCTCCTTCGCATTTCCTTGGAATCCACTGAAGTAGTTCACTGCTGCACTTAAATCAGGCCTTGTTGCTTGCATTAAAAATGTCAAACATCCAACAAGTTCCCTGCACGGTTTTTTCTTTCCTATTTCTCTGGAGTTACTTTCCTCTTCTACAGTTTTGATTTCGAAAGGAGTTTTTACTGGTTTGCAATTTTTCATGTTGAATCGTTTCATCAGTTGTTCCACGTAATAAGTTTGTGCAAGTTGCAATTTATTTCCAGTTCTTGGAATGATAATTCCTAAGAAGCAATGTGGTTCCCATCTTTCATATTAAATTCCTTACTTAGAGCTGACTTCAGTTTTGACAATTATTCAGTATCATTTCCAGCCAGTAGACAATCATCCACATGCAACAGAAAGTATAGGTATGAATTTCCTTTTTTTATTAACATTCAGGCAAGGATCATTTTTGATTTTGATAATCCCAACTTCAGGAGGAAATCATCAATTCTTTTGTTCCATACCCTTTGTGCCTGTTTTAGCCCATAAAGTGATCGTTTTAGTTTACACACCAGTTTGGGATTGTTAATAAGTGCTGCTGGTTGCTTCATATAGTTTTTTTCTGTAAGAATTCCATGAAGAAATGCATTCTTCACATCCATGTGGCATGATATAAGATTCCTTAATTAATTATTGCAAGTAGAGTACTAACTGTAGTTATTCTTGCTACAGATGCATAAGTTTCCATATAGTCAAAGCCTTCCCTTGGTGAACATCCTTTAACTACAAGTCGGGGTTTGTACCTCTCAATTTCTCCATGTTCATTCCGTTTACACACATTTATTTTCAATTTCCTTCCTAACAAGTGATAGTTCCACGATTTCCCATATGTTGTTTTCCTTTAGTGCACACAGTTCTTCAGTAATTGCATCATGCCACATTTGGCTGTCTTCTCTAGAAGCTATATCTTCATACTTTTCAGGAATATTCTCAACATTTGACTCTGCACTCAAGGCCCATGCAGTTTCATAGTCTTACAGATACTTTGGCTGCTTAATGGTTCGTCCGCTTCTTGTGACTTCTCTTTCCCATACTCTTCATTCATCTTCTATGTGTTCCTTTGGTTCAGAAGATTCCTTTGGATTTACCGATTCTTCTAATGCTTCAGATCTACCCCCACCTGCATTGATGAACTCTGTCTGCATTCCGATCTCGTAGAATCTTTCTTCATCAAACATTACACTTCGAACAATAAATACTTCGTTCTTCAAAGGATCCCAAACTCTGCACCCACTATTTGCTTAACCAACCATGTAAAATTTGACTGATATTTATTCTAGTTTTCCCATGAGTTTTTCTAATGGCACCTTCAGATATGCTAGACTTCCAAACACTAGAATTTTGTGAAGTTTGACTCTGTCACCATAGCATAATTCGGTTGGAAGTTTTCCTTTGAGGGCAGATCCAGGACTTCTGTCTGCCAAATATGCTGCAGTCCTAACAGCTTCAAACCACAGGCTCATATTCATCTTTGAATTCAATAGAAGACATCTTGCCTTCTCTAAGATAGTGCGATTCATCCTCTCTGAGACACCATTTTGCTGTGGAGTGTACGGTGTTGTATATTCCACTCGAATTTCCATTTTCTCAATGAGTGCTCATGTCATTGCTGACATATTCCCGACCGTTGTCACACCTCATTCGACCCATTCTTAAGATGAAGTGAGCTTTTGCTTGAGCTTCATATTCCTTAAAGGCTGAGAATACTTCTGACTTAAATGCTAGAAGGTACACCATTGTAAAATGTGTGTAGTCATCAATGGATGTCAGTATGTAGTACTTTTCTTCATATGATTCTGGTCTTATTGGGCCAAGAATATCACTGTGAACCATCTGCAAAGGTCGTTTGGTGCGTGGCTTTTTCAAAAATATTAATTTTATTATTGAGATTATAGGATAAATTTTCATTTTTGATGGGCTAATTTATGAAAAATAAGAACTCAAGGCCAATTATGAATGAGAAATATTGTAAAACATGACTTCACTTGTTAAGCAAAATGGTTGTGAAGGAAATCCCGGAATCATACCTACTAATTTCTTGGAATTACCTTAAGCTGGATGTCTACATCATCACAGAGTTTGTTAGGGGAAATGATAAATTTTAATCTTCATATAACCAAATGTAAACTTTAAACACAATTAATGAAGTCAATTGTTGGAGGAATTATATAAGGTATGAACACCGAAACACGACCAAAATTGTACCGCGTAGAATATGCACTATACATTATTAGGTTACGCAGTAGGTAGTGAACACTTTAACTGGAAGTCTTCAACCGCCAAGCAAACGAAATTAAAACACCCGGGTATCAATTACAGACTCACGGAGTTTACTGAGTACCTTCTCACTCACTATATTCTCAATTCGCCTGCTAACAACATAAGATATATTTTGGAATAAATGAAAAGGGTGAGTACCCAGAAAGACTCGTACCTGCTATTCGACACGCAGAGGGGCTATGTTTGAAAATGCATTGATCGGCATACCTTTGAGCAGTTGCCCCTAAATAGTCATCCCAAGTCTGAAAAACATGAATAATGTTGTATAAACATTCGTAACACTAAGTAATCATACAATATCAAAACGGAACATGCGTGTCATAAATGCAATGGAATAATTGCTTTTAAAAAAATCCAGAGATTGGACTGAACATTACCACTTCCATCATATCAGCCGCTGACGGCTGAGGGCCAGGGTCACCACGTTTCTCTTTCCCTAACGCCACTTTATTCCTGTACTCATTTATCCGTTTAAGTACCAGGCCCTTTTCTTTTTCACGAAATCCATCTTTTTCGTAATCAATGCAGGCTGCACCTGGAGATGATGTCTTAAAAATTGTGTTTAAAATTATTATCAATTCACTTAACTAAAAAACAGTCCACTGATGATTATTTGTTTACAAGTTTGACGGAAATTATATGAGATTACATGAGAAATACTCACGGGATAGAGGCAGAAGATATGCTCAACGCATTCACAGTCGTCTCCGGCACTCACCATCCCAAAATGAATCACGGCACAGAAAATGATGAATTTCAAGAGCAAAATCATTTCGAAAGTATCCCAGGTGCCTATTTAAAACAGCATTTTGTAAACAAAAACTCGAAACGTGAATGAAAAGGTAATTTAGAAATGTTATCACACAACGGTAACCATGGTTCCAACCAAAATCATTTACTTTCCTAATTTTCCTCAGAACGAATTCTTTACCATCCAACAGGGATCGTTTCATTGCAGTGGCAGCATGTTTTCTAGGTTGCACTAGTTTATCTTTCTCTTCCTTCTGATAAGATTATGCGGCATAGTGCGAATCTCTCCGGCGGAAGTAATAAACCGCTGCTTTTATCCGGAAATCCAGTAAACTATTTGAGTCATTGACCTCGAAAACACTTCTAGCACAATCTTGCTTAAATGTTATCAGAAATCTGATCATTACAAGAGTTTCCAGAATTATTTGGATACGTTAAAATATTAATTTAGTTTTAAGAGTATGAAATATGGCTTCCTAGATTTTTCTGCTTAATTATTTATATCTTCAGCTATCACAGAATTGAGTAAATTAATAAAGCCATAAAATTTGAATTTCTGAGAGTGATTAAGCAGGTATATGATGTGTAAGTAACTACAATGGTGTTATCCATGCAAGTAAATAGTTATTGAATGCGTTATCTTCCACAGTTTTCTTGATAAAAACACAAAAATATTAACATGAGTAATTAGTCACAATTCTAATGTTGACAGCAATGAGTATACAAACTGCTTTGACCAAAATGTAGGTACTAAATATAGCAGAACTATTTCATGACGTTTACCATCAATCCATGTCCATGAAGTTGTTAGGAGCTGAAAATTCGATCGGACCCACCACCATAGAACAGAAGGTAGGCTTTCCGCTTTTACCGTATTGGTATGAACCTATATTTCACTGTGGTTTAGTTCCAGGTAGACCTTATCACATCAAATGCAGCACTTGTGAGTATAGAACACATATGACCAACTACTTTAGTAAAGAATTGCAATTCATACTCTTACTTCATGAAAATACCTCTATCAATTGTTGTTGAATAAAAAAAAAGATATTTCTATGCTAATCGACGAATATTTTTCCTCAAACAGACCTCACACAACGAAAACAGACCTCACACTAAATTAGTATAGTTAAGAATTTAGCAAAACTGAGGTCTTGAAGTGTATTTTCAAAAACAATGCATATTTTTTGTAAATAGCTTCGGTACATATTCTATCGCGGTATGAAGAGCTAGCTTATTAATGGTTTTATAGCAATAACCTAATTTTAATATTATTTTGCACCACTCCTCATTGACAATGTACCATTCTGAAAGTCGCTCACAAGAAAACAATGGAAATGATATTCAGTATAGGAGTAGAGAGCAAGACCTATGCTAAACTCGGGACACAAGAGCTTGAAGAGTGGAAGAGTATCAGTTATAAGGATCTGGGAAGCAGAATAACCAGCGATCTACAAAGCAGGAAAAAATTCTCCGTCGAAGGGAACCATATCAAAAGATCACTGTACTTAGAGCTAAAAGGAGAGACTTCGAATTAAGGAAACACTTAATTAGACCTTGTATCTGGAGCATGCTTCTCTTTGATAGTAAGGGATTCAGAGGGTAGAAATGTGCAGGGTAACTGTAGAGGTAGAAATGTCATGACAGCTAGTATTCAAAACCTGGCGCTATCAAAGAATTATGAGGGAAAATTGGATGAACCGAAGGACGAATGATAAACTTTTATTTAAAGTAGGATTAATGTTTGATGAAAAATTTACAACGATGACGGGACAACCTAATCGCCTAAACGGGACTAAGCTAATTAGATCTGGAGACATGATGGTCGGATGAATAAACTCATCCAGTGAATAGTAAAGAGGAAATGGAAAAGAAACTCGTATGAGTCATATAAAACGAATAATTATGGTGTTACAAGAAAAGAGTGATAGAAAAATGAAAAGAGTAGCCCTTATTTGAGTGGAGAACTGTGTCATTCTAATCTCAGAATTGACTTATAGATATAATCAGGGGCGCAACAACGGGGAGGGGGGTAGGGAGGGTATTGCCCTAGCCGCCCAAGCACAATTTTGGGGGGGCTAGCCCAACACCACCTAGATTAGATGGTACCCCGAGAACCCGAATTCTTTCTAAAGAGTAAAAATCGTTCATAATTTGCAGCATGATTCCGAAAATTATCCAAATAAAAACAAATTTACCGCAGTTACGAGTGCACTGATTCATTCTCTCGAACCAATATCCTCGCAAAATCTTCAGTATAGAATCTTTAGAGATCAGCGACAGCATGCATAGCCTGAAAAAGTTAAATTTGAGGAGTTAATATCCACACAACATGAACAATCCAACGGAATCTCGGTATTTCCAGGCCTCGTTGCGCGGAGGCGGGCCGCGACGCGCGATATAAAAATCGAGTTTATACTCGGCGTCGCAAACATTTTTCATATATTTTTACGGAACAACATAGAAATATCTTCAATTTATATTCTGATGAAGTATCCCCGATAATATTTTCCAAATAAGGAATATATTGTCCACTTTATGTAAAATTGTGAATAAAAAAAGGGTCCGCCATTTTGTGACGTAATAGCACTCAAATATAAGCAAAAATGTCTGAGACTTATGCGTAGTATAGAAAAGGTACCCTGTCTACATGTAGTAATTTTTTTTCCTCAAAATCCTTCAATTACTCCTATATCTGATCAATTTTTAAGATTTTCAAAGAAAATTGAGAGCGGGCGCTTTTTCGAAATTGGTCGTGTTTGAGCCTCTGTATCTAAGTAACAGGTGATACCTATGAAAAATGACTTACCATTCCATAATTATCAATCATTTGTGTGTGCATGTGCTAAGTTTCAAGACGCTAGCTCAAAAAAAAAGCAGTCTTATACTTTTGTCCGGCGAATTTCGATTTGAGCCCACTGTGAGTTGCGCAAAATTTGTACTATTTACTGTAAACTTTCGTTAGAACGTTCCACGATAGCACATTTTACTCGTTAGCACGTTCGTTTCCTCAGGTCCGCGTCACAGTACATGTAAATAATACTGGTTAGCACGTTTTTCTAACGTCTTTAGCACGTTCAAAGGAGGACCAAACCAAATTTTTCCCATGAAAATAATCGCCCTATAGGTTGATTTGATGATGGATAGCTCGCAAAAGGTTTAAATCTTACATTAAAATGGCTGATAGGGATAATGTGGTGAAAAACGTATATGAAGAATTAAATGGGGCACCCAAAAGCCCCGAATTTGATCGCGATGTTCGTTTGTTGTACAAGTGTCTTCTTGATACAAGGCCGTCTCAAAATACAGGCCTAACCATTGAGGTATACCTCAATGGGCCTAACATGCCTAACACTCACTCCTGTGACGTCACGAGAGTGATCCGACGAGAACTCGTGGCGCCAATTTGAATAAAACAACCTAGATATGTTTATAATTTAGGCGTTTACGGAACTCAACTTTTGCTAGATTTTGTAGCATTTTGCCATTTTATTGCATCACTTTCTTTTTTACATTAATTATTCACAAGAATATTGCTCATTGTCCCAATATTTTTCTTATAAGCATTGTAAATAACACTCAAATACAACTGCTTCGACTCAAAAACATACGGTACAGCGCTTTCCCCCCATCTGAAATACGTTAGAATATTATTTACTCGTCTATTATAATTTCAAAACCACGCAATACAGCATATAATAATTTTAGTTTTCGAGATTCGAAACTAATAATTTATTAAAGTAGACCATAAAAATTGTTTTTGATTTACCTGCAGTTTTAATTTTGCAGTGTATTTTTCTAATTCAAGCTTGTTCTGCTAAAATACGAAATATTATACAGTATAACTTATTCATACACATGATTGGATCGATAAATTTCTCGCCAGTGCAGCTTGCACCGACCCTTTTGCCGACTTCTCCATACAAAACTGTAGCGCTTCGTTTAATTTTTATGTGTTTCTAAAAAGTACAAAAAGCGTGTTACTTGAAAATTGTCGTCAGTAACAGTTACGCATTCAATTAAGTTGGAATCTTCATTTAGTTCCAAGCGAGTAGTACTGCATTATAATAACGTTACTAAGGCTTTCTGAGACTGAGGCTACTGAAAATTAATTCAAAATGTTCTCGTGTTCACTAAACCACGAATACAAAGTGGATGACAGTGGTGATAAGAAACTAAAAGAAATTCAGCTGTCAAGCTAACCCCAAGGTGAAGAATACTGAGAAAATACTATTGCGAACATAAAGAAAATAAATCCAGTTATACAAAATGACAACAGTTACGAGGAAACTGAAAGTAATTTAACTTGCAACCTAGTGCGACAAAGTAAAGAATGAAATGAGCATGTTACTTACCTGCCTAATTTTGTTTTACCACCATGAACGTCACTGCCTTAGAAACCACAAAGATACATAGTAATATTGCACAAAAGATGCAACTACTTGCGCTAACCACTGCTACAAAATGCTACTACATACGATTAAAACACCACGTTTCACACTCCCAACCATGAACATACAAATGTCAACAGTAAAAGACCTAGAAAAATCCGGTAAACAATTGAGCAACACCTTTCGATCAGATTTCTTTCGTGACGTAAAATAGATTTTTCATCCCATGTACATCGAGATAGTCATGATAGATATCAAAACTACGCGCGTACCAATACTTCCCGACATTATATGTGAGACAACTGCTTAGCATTAGCCTTGGGAAGGTCTGAGGAAAAGAAAATTATTAATTGAAAAGCTCAACCTTCTTCGAAAAGTAGACAAAAATCCACACATGAAGCGTGTTTAAATAGCGGCTAAAATTGAAGTTCTGCCATCAATACTGAACTCGAGGTCGTTCTACTCAACGGATACGTTGTAGGGCATTTCCGCCTTCGCTCCCAACTCGTTTTCAAAAGATATAAAATTCAAAGGAAGTATTGCGGCATGGTCAAGTGTTATGACGCTGAAGGATTCTCATTAGAAATTTTAAATTGAAGACGAAGTTGCTCACGTGCTTCTAATGTAGCATACTTACGCAGAAAACGCGGTTTCGTAATTTGCTAGGATAACCTAAACAAATATAAGTAAATCATTTGAAACTCAAAGGACATCACGAAAAAAGTACAAATCATATTCTATGGAAATTGCCTTTCATTTGTGCATTTCATATTGACGCCAAAGTGACGTCGCCCTCTGCGACTCGGAAAAAATTATGCAATTTGTCATCCTCACTGCAAAGAGATGCCACAAAAATAATTATTGAAAAAAGTCTTACCTGAAGTAAACAAAAGACTGAATTATCTACACGCTGATGTGCTCTGTATGAATATCAACTCTTCCGTTTCTGAGAGATAAAGCCTTCAACTAAAAACCTTTTCTCGTGGACTTAATATACAAAATGTGCTTTTTGGTCATTATCGACGAAAACAATTGAGTACACACCAACGTAAGGTATCGTACGTATTTTCTTGAGATGCTTAACAATTGCAAATAAAACCTTGTTACAATTAATGAACAACAGCGATCTACGGAATGAACTAATTTGACCGCCCGCATATGTTCCCCCTGTATTTTAATTATTTTTCAAGGAGAATTTCAAGAGATTTCCCCCACCCCCACTCCCCACGTTTCGAGGTGTTGCTGCGCCCATGGATATGATGGTACAAAACCAAATAATCATTTGGTGTATCAGGCTGTACCATGTGAAAATAAAAAATAATATTTCTAATGTGATATTCGCTTGCTTCTTTGAAAACGAATCGCTTTTAAAATAAAAGTTTTAGCTCTCGAGGAATTTTAATAATCATGATCATTTTAGTCACATTAGCATACAAGGGTACTTCTTTTATCTCAGTGAATCAAAGGTAAGAACTGGAAAATTGTTACCTGCTCATCCTCTGCATTACCCTTCAAAGTATGTATCGCCAAATTAAAGACATGAGGAACACTAGAGAAACTTGAAGTAAAATACACTACTTCAATGTAGAAATCCATTGTGATGGATTGCAAGTTATTACCAGTATGTTACCCTGTCTACTAATAATACAGCTGTTGCTATAGTTTTATATGATTTATAGAGTTTATGACAATTTAGATATTTTGCTCTTCCAGGTTTCCGGAAATTTCTTTTTTAACCAGATTCATCGCTTATGGTAGGTACTAATATTAGCTTTTTACTAAATCACACATTCCTCTAGGAGTTTCTAAAGCATGGAATTTTAGGATATTTCTTTATAACAGATTATAGATCTTGTTTCTCTAAGTAATAATATTACCCCGTCAATTTTTCCAGAGTCTTCTTCCAGAACATTACATAAATTACCTGTTATTTTCAATCGCATCATAGGTTACGATATTAGCAACACTCAGTCCGTATATGCTTCTCCCTGAGTGCTGAAGTACACCCCTCACATCGTTAATGTTTGAAAACGAGCATTTTTTATGGCCATAAGAATATAATAAATATGAGCACGCTAATTAAAAACCATAAAAATTGTAATAAGACAATTTTTCGCCATTATTGCTAGGTGTTTTGCCATATTCTCTCGTCGTTGACGAAAGTTTGGAACTAATCAATAGGAATACCGAACGCCTAACGAAACCATGTATTTCAGGAAATTCAAAGAATCTGATGCAACTTCGTGTTTAAACTTGTGTATATTTAAGAAGCAGTTTGCGTGGGGTGTGTTAGTATCGTCCACACAACTTGCATTCTCAAGGAAGTGGAAGTGGTTCCTGAATGAGGCTTTTACTGATACTGGGTTAAAACTGCGTTTTTGTAAAGCAAATAAAATTTGATTAAATCACGTATCGGAAATTATAGATAGCTCTTGGCTTTGTTAGATACGAATAGAGCTTTCGTCAACTCCTTAATCGCCAAATGTTGTTAGTTGCATGTCAGTAGTGCATGCTTGGCAGGGAGTGATCTTCACCCTCTGTCACACATACTCGCGGTTGCTGGCAGGGCTTGCGTACATGTATAAATAAATGAATGCATTTACTCTTATTCGCCACTTCAAATGGTTCTGGAGTATCAAGTTACAGTTAAATTAATAGAAATAATAAAAAAACAACAAGTTCTAAAACCTCTATGAGAAAAGTATGAGGTCTCACCATTAATTGGATGCGAGCAGGTCTTGGGGGCAACAATGTTGTGCGAGCCCTAAAAAATGGAGTCATTTATAACTTGAATTATTAACTCAATTCTTATTATAATATATTATTATTTCATAATTATTTACTACTTTTATCATTGCTTTTGTTTTAAATAAAAAACTCATAATTCCTGCGATTACCGAGGTCCTTGAAGGTGCTAGGTCAGGGGCAGAAGCCCGGCTGGCAGGACACTACTGGGCGCGAAGTCTGCTGTTTGTGGACTGAAGATAAATCATAAAGTGGGGTTCAGTGGACACGAAGGAATTTATTCGGATCGTATAGCCATTGACTAAAATATTTTACCACCTCGGTGGATGATTTTTATGACCTGTGTCGAAGGAGATTAGAAAACGCTGGAATATGTTCCCCCGGAGTGGAGTGATTACATACCCGGACCGCAAGAGAGCTCCGGCCGATGCCTTTTATTAAGAGTATCCTTCCCTTGAAGGAAAACTGCATAGGGAGAAGTCCTCTTGCACATGAAATGATGTGAATAACACTGCAAAAATTATAAGCTAATTCAAAAGCCCTTGTTTAGTAATATTATTTTTCGAACAGCTCAACGGGTATCGCCGGGTACCTGATTAAACGGGGCTGAGTAATAAATCCTTGGGGCCATACATTTATTTTTTAGAGCCGATTTTACCCTTTTTCTCACCTCCACCCATATCTAAGACTCCGTAGCATTCCTGTATACTATCCTCTCTACATTATGTAGCGCTAGCAATGAGCCCTATCTATTTGTGAATGATGAAAGAGACGTTCCTATACAAAAACCTTAATTTATCAATTGAATATCATTTGTATCATAACTATTATTATAACAAAATATAATTTATAATATAACTTTTCCCAAACGTATCGGAAAAGTGGACCCGGAGTGGAGAAATTCACACGCAAATAGTTAATCCACAAAGTCTTACACGTGTTAATCACTATCAAGTCGTGCTCTCTTAAACATGCTATTCATGGGTGCTCCTAAAATAATTTATGTCTCACCAAATACATACCTCAATACGAGAAGGCTTTAGCCCGGATCAATCCGCAACATTTCTACTCAGATTAGCAGATCAGTAAATGTTCCTGATTTGGCCCAAACACAAAAATGCGTTGAGATGAGCAAAGAGAGGTTAAAGGTGAAAAATTTCTCGGTGTAATGCACCGATTAATATTTTACAACCGATAATGTCATTTTAAAAACTAACAATACGTGATTTATACAGCAAAAGTAGAAATTGTAACACAAAGATTATGTTTACCCTAATGGTTCTGAAAAGTGACGAGAAGGCAGAATGAATACAGCGTAATGATACGCTTACTTCCTAAACAAAGAGTTTATATGGGTCACTGCACACTGTTTAAGTCATTGTAATCATTTAAGAAAATTATTTCAACAGCAATAAAGGTCGAATAAGCCCAAAGCCGTGGGTCAAATTATCACTAAATCCTATATATTCACTATACGAGAGAACAGCATTTCCATTTTGTAAAATATTCTCTCTGCTGTCAATTGGTTTTCCACCTACAAAAGAGGCAGATCAGTAAATAGTAGTTTTATGTATAGGGGAGGATGTAAAAGAGAGGAACTACGTTGATATGAAGAAGTTGGCCGATAGAAGAATCGAGTGGAGGGCTGCGTCAAACCAGTCCTAGGCAGAGACTGGGGCGTTGACCGATGATGATGACGCATAGGGGAGGAAAAACATTACGGCTCCTCTAAATTTACCTTTTCCCGTAATTTTATTTCTAGTCGTTATTCGACTATCATGCAATGAATGCAAGCAATATGGTAAACACCGGCATAAACTGAAACCTTACACACGGCTATCAAGGTTTACTGCATCACTGATGATAACAAATAAGTCGTTAATATTACCAAGCAGAAATTAAAGAGACTTATTCCACTTGGTGATCAACTTGAATAATATCTTACTGAACGTACACCATAATATGTTGTTTTGAAGCCCTGCAGAAATCAGAAGGAAAGAATTAAAAGATATATAAGTTTTTCCAAAGGGCTTGATCATGCAAAAGGAAAATAATTGATCTGGCGCAGTTTAAGTAGTGAAACCAGTCCTATTTTATGTCGATTTAATATTTACATTCGATACATATTTCATTTGGAAAATGTTTTTATTTACACAATAACCACACGAAGAGTGCGTCTGCTTCCTCTTTATAAGTCTTTTCGCCGAATGGCATTGTCTGAACACGTGGTTGACTCTTTCGAGCCCATCACTGAAGTCACACGAGCACCAGTTCTGTTCTTTTCAGTGGATGCTCAGCAGTCCGAGGCCACGAAAAATGTTTTCTTTCCTAAAACTGAGTGATCATGGCCCTTCGCATCCGGGCATTGGCTTTCGGTCCCTCGTGGTCCACGAGTGTGGAAAAGAATGGTGGTTTCCCTTTTCGATATCAGCACTGCCTTCAATTTGGGTTCTTCTTCGATGCTTCCGTGGATCCTGCTTGACCATTCTCGGGGAAAGGGGACCATCATCGCTGCCCGCCCAAGTCAAGGAGAACCGGAGAGGCCGGGCCGATGCCGGACGGAGGCGGCCGGAAACCGACCTGCAGCCCGGTCCTCAGGGAATTGGCCCCCGGGGGCATGAATAGGTTCGGGTGCGGGGGCGGCGGGAGCGGGACCCCGTGGTGGGCCACCGCCCCGTGCGGCGGGGCAGGGTGCCCCAGGTGCGTCCGACCCGACATCTGGTGGTGCACGGCATGGTGCACGGGGAGGAGCGGCACGGCCATCCTACCCGCCGCGGCCGCCTTCTCCATCTGCTGGTGCCGACTCCGCACCGCGAATCGGTTCACGTGAACCGGGATGGGCACCACGATCTTGGACGCCCTGCCCGGTCCGCCCGGGGCGGAACCGGAGGCGGAGGAGGAACCGGGGCAGGTGGAGGAGGACCCGGGACCGGCCGACCCCGGTGCACCGGACGACGCGGACGTCAGCCCCGCCTTGACCCGCTTCCACTTGGCGCGGCGGTTCTGGAACCAGATCTTCACCTGCACCTCGCTGAGCCTGAGGGCCGTGGCGATCTGCGACCGCTCCGTCAGGCTCAGGTACTTCTTGGCGTGGAACTCGCGCTCCAGTTCCAGGAGCTGCTCGCTCGTGAAGGCGGTCCGCCTCCGGCGTGTCTTGCCGCCGCTGCCCCGGCCGGAGCCCGAGGAGGAGGACGAAGAGGAGGAGCCTTTGGACTGTGCCGAGGGCTTCTTCTTGGCGGGGTGCTCGGATTCCTCGTCGCCGGACCGGGCGCCGTCGCTCCGGGCCGGCTCCTCCTCCGCCTCCGTGTCCTCGTCCTCCGCGGCGCCGTCCTCGTCCTCATCCGCCTCGTCCTCCGCGTCCACTCCACCCTCGCAGTCGTCCTCGTCCTCTGCCCTCTGCCCTCCGGCCTCCGGGGCTGCCGCTGGAGGACAACTCGGTGCCCGAGCCGAATTCGCACCTACGGATGAAGAAAAATCGGTGTCAGAAAATTCCAATTGTGGTGTCCTCGGATCAATGAGCATGAGGGCTTTAAATGGTGAATGGGGTCGTTTACCATATTTTTTATTGCCGGATCTGATAGAGTTTGTAAAATATAAAGACCCGTATTTTCCATTTTTTGATCCGTCAATTATTTCTCGAGTTTTAAGCGGCGAAAAACTTGACGATTTTCGGAAAAGTGGGCGTGGTGCAACATCTGACGTATATCGACTTCGTCCAATCAGAACTGAGCCCGCGAAGCTACATCGCCTTATCTCAATGGGACACACACACACACACACACACACACAAAACTAAACTCTGCCAATAGGAGCAGTTGCGACAGCATCTGATCGAGCAGACCTTCCGAGAACCCCCTCTACTTCCTTCCCTTCTCGTAAAAGCAGTCAAGGATGGGAGGAAAATGACGTCAATGTTATCAATGTAGCTTTTCCGGTGGGCGTCACCTTTTGCTTACTTTAATTTTTGATTTATTAGTGAATGGTTGTGGTTAGAAGATTAATCATTTCACTAAAATTCGTTTTTCGTTTCCATTTAATAATTTCGTGTACAAAATTCCGTTTATGGATCCAAGTAAACGCCCCCATTCAAGTAGGATAGAGGACCGTTACCCATGGTGAAATATGCAATGCGTTAGTGGGGGCTCGGGAAGCCATGTCCACATCGATATCAATACCCTGCAAGCCACCACAAAGGTGTGTGGCACGGAGAGAATCTTCAACATACGTGCACTATCTCATGCTTAAATAGGACTAGTAGCTTTATTTTAGTTGAACTATAGCAATTAAAAAAAAGGAAGAGCAGAGAAAGAATGCTTCCGAAAGCCTTTACGCCAAAATACAAATATTAAGGCCAACTTTTGATAAACTTGTGTATATATCATTGAATACATATGGAGTATTCTACTATATGGCAGCGAATCATGGACAATAACAGCAGCAGAGAAGTCCAGGCTGGAAGCATTTGAAATGTGGTGCTACCGAAGAATGATCAGGATAAAATGGATCGATGGAGTGACATACGAAGAAGTCTGAAGAAGAGTTGGAGAGAGGAGATGTCTACTGAAAAAATTCAAAAGAAGACGGGATAATTTAATAGGACAAGATGGCCTGATGAAGACAATCGTCGAGGAAAAAGTGAACGAGAGGAATGGAAAAGGTATGAGGTAGGTATAAGGAGGAAGTTGTGAAGGATGTAAAAGAGAGAAGCTACGCCAATATGAAGAGGTTGGCCGATAAAAGAAACGAGTGAAGGGCTGCGTCAAACCAATCCTAGGATTGTTGACTCATGATGATATCATTGAATATAATCACGCATACGTGCCTCTCAGGTCATCATTTCCATGGCCGATTGGACTATATAAAACCTGTGTGAGACCTTAACTTCACGACTCACATTACTCTAGTTATCATTGGTAAAAACTGCTGTTGGGAACGAGATTCGGAACGTGAAAATGAGAGATACTGTATGTCTTCATGTTTTCCGTAGTATCTTCCGTCCGATAAGTCCCGGGCATAATCTCGCGCTTGACAGTCACAGCGTTCTCTCCTTCGACAGTTATCCTCACTATTTTCGGCTAATTTGCGAATAACGTAATGTAAGCGTAATATTCAATCAGTGAATTTGCTTAAGAGCTACCATATAACATATTTATGAGCTACTATATTACATGTATTTTTCGCATGGGAGAACAGACTATTAGTAAATCTATGATAGAATTCATGCTTTTTTGGATTTCATGTTTTAATCATATGCATACTCATGCAAAGGCAATCGTTTTCTTTAAAAATTATATTACATCCTGATGGCGAGGTAATCTAGGTAGACTATTGGCGCACAGCCATCTAAAGCCAAGCTTAATGTATTCTCGGAATTAAACTGTAATTAGAGTTCAATTGAATTTTCTGCTCATGAAATGAAGTTTAAGCATACCCTTCACTTTCCTTCTGTTTTAATACCACCAATTTTCTATGAAAAATGTACTCAATGCTCTCATTATTTTCAGGAGTCATTCGTAAATCTCATCGCATTCTCACTATACAACTGTTAATTATACATTCACCTCTGAGTGAAAACAAATTCGCTGGAGCTTGTTTTGTCATGAAATAACCTTCGTAACACCAAATAAGTTTTGAGGGCAACTGTCCATCTCGATGACCACAACGGCAGCAGACCTGCGGTGACGTAATGGTTTCCAATTACTGGTGATTGAAAAATGTTGGTCATCAGTTTTGCTCACTGGGCAAATATTTTCGACGTTCATTTTGAAGCATCTTGCACATTTAGCGAAGGAACATTTTCTCTCCAAAAACCGTGTTTGAAAAGTTGATTGGCGAATAACAGAATTCTTATTTATTTTAATTCTATCCAATTGGAGAGTATTAAATGGTATTCCGATCTCTTAATGATAATACATTAGTCAAAATGGTGTTACACTCTGAGTTGGTGACTCAATTTTAATTAGGCACTTATTGAAATAATTATTAGTCATTTATTAAGGGGAAGGCGACTGACAACGAAGGCAATTTGCATCAATTACAAAAGGCAGATGTGTACAGTTAATTGAAATGCAAGAAGCCATTTTTGAGGGAGTGGAGAAGAGGTGGAGTGAAACCTGCTCTCGGAATTAACCTGCTCCTCACGAAGGACACCATCGGATCTACACTATAGCGTCCAGCCTGACGGACAGAATATTGTCGAAACGCCCTCGACCCTGCACTTAAGTAGGGTCCGGCATCCTGATGAAAAATCTCTACCACCATTGGGACTCGAAATGGGGCCTTCAGGACGAACATGGTTTATTCACTATATCGATCACGAACTCAGGTTAATGAGGAGGTTGCATAAAGATCGCCGATACGTTCACTAAAAACATTAATCTAGCTATTAGTTTAACTACCTATATATATAATTGTTAAAATGACCTTAGGAACGCATCAATATAACTGACCATTGCTATCACTTGAAATCACAATCTGTGAGCATTGTCGCTGGACGACACCGACGTTTTGCTGCAGTTCTGGCAGATGAAGGCGTGGAGGACGAGGTGGGGATGGGAGGGGTGGGGGGGGGGGGGTGGGAGAGTTGGTGAAGGCCTGAGGGGAGGAAAGGGGTTTCCATGGGAGGATGGATTGTTTATTGTATATCCTCCCCGACATTCCCGGCGGTACGTGCGGCGGACATTCACAGAGGGACCGTTTTCTCTTCTCAGGGAGCGGTGTAGCTCTCGTCGGCCTCACCAAAGAGGTGGGGAGAGCATCCCCTGCCCAACAGCCTCCTCCCTCTATCCCCCCCCCGCCATAGGGCTAATTCGGATTCATGGAAGAGGGAAAGATGGAGGTGGAGGGCGTGGGAGGCACGAGAAACAAACGCTGGTGTGGGTTGAGAGGGGTGGCGGGGTGGGAAGGAACGCATGGCGGGAAGAGTCCTCGGGGACCATGGATGGGCAACACAAAATTAATGATTCTGACCAAAAGAACCGTTTTAAGCTACTCACACATCATATTATTTGTATTGCATTTTTTATCATTAAGTGTGAAGGGAAAATCAAGGAAATAAAATTTCAATCGTTTTTTACGATTTACCGCACGCGTTCTGTTAGCTTAAAAACAGTTTACATCTATATCCACATCCAAGCAATACCCTGCAAGCCAAAGCGAGGGTGTGAAGATTACCAAACATGCGCTACTGACATGCAACGAAGCTACTAAATGGAAAAATGCTAGATAATAGGGTCACATGCAGCTAGATGGTTAGAATCTACATAGTAATAATAAAGGATTGGTTTTTAATACATGCATCATGCACTTCAGACTATTCCAATAATATTTCACCTACCTATCCCTTTGCTATTCTGTCTATTGAGTTCTCTTATAGTTTAATGAGTGACTAGTCTCTCTCTTCAATTAAGCCGACCTTATGAATGGAAGTTCGCTCACTGATGTGTATTGCTGTTTACTATATTCACATATAGTATACATTTAGCTCATTTCGTTCCCTATACTCTTTGCTAATTGTTTATTCATTCCATTCAGTTTCAGCGAAGCAAGGAGCAAAATCTCACCAGTTGGGTCTGCCAAGTTGATGTTCTAAATGCTCATAAAATCGTCTAGAAGTGTTGGAATTTTTATAAGGACCATCAAGGCAAATGTTATCCCTATTCCCACGTCCTAAAACCATCAAATGTTGGTGAATACAATATCCAATTTTCGTAGCCTTATTTCAGATAATGTGAGCATACGCATTTAGCACTAAAATTACATTTATCATAATTGAATCGAAATAAAAACGGCCTATGGGACATAATATTTCATTATGAGTGATGAAAAAAATAAGCCCTCCCAAAAATTCATGAATGAGTATCCTGTTATTTTTCATTCTTGTTTTACGAAAAACTGAGTATGACTTGAGAAAAAGTTGTTATAACTTGACGGGTTATTTACGATAAAAATTAAATTGTTTCAGACCTTTTCTACATAATGATTTCCTAAATCATTACGTAAGAAAATATAATGGACACAATCCGTCGAGGGAGAATTCACATTCTTAGAGAGGCAAGGTCGAAAGCACCTCGGCGTCTTGGAGAGACGGCTGTGCTCGTGGCCACTACATTTATTTCGTCCGCGTCTCGATTGTTTTCGACGAGAAGCGACGAAAAGGAGGGAATTATGCATTTTTGGGGGCGCGCGGGGGCGTGCTGGGGGAAAGGAAGGGTTGGGGAGAGACCGCGGAGGCGTTTCCCCCACGGGAGAGAATTCTCGTCTCCTTAAAAGTCTCTTTTCCCACCCGAAACTTTTGTTTTATCGGAATTTCCGAAACTCTTCAAGACGCGCGGCCCGTGTGTAATAGGAAGGGTGGAGGGGAGCGAGCAGGTGTGAGTCGGGTCCCTTTTGTCTCCGTCTTCCTTGAAGGGCGGGGGGAGAGAACGATTGTGAGGAGGCAGCGGCCGCCTCCCGAGTGTCCTTTGTTGTGTCCCTTCCTTCCCGACCCCTTCCCGAACCTTCTTATCCCCTCCACCACCACTTCTGGGACGTGAGGAAGCAAGGTGAGTCTCGTGTCGCGTCTTCCAGCCCGACGCTTGCCGTCCCACCAACTTGAGGAAAGAGAAAGAGCGATGCCGAATGCCTGATTGCGTGGGAGAAGTGGGAGGCTTCTCGTCACATTATCGGTCCTCCTTTGTGTCCAAAGTTCTCGCTCAAAACGGGGATCCGAGGAGAGATTAAAACGCCTCTTTTTTCACCAATGGCGGCGGGAACTGGAAAGTAAAATCCCCGCAGATCTCTCCGATCTAGAGTGTGTCTCCGTTTTGAATTTCCCCTATTGATTCGTCGAGGTGCGTCACTAGTTTCTGTCGTTTTTCCTTCCGTCGACACATCATTAAACAATTTCCGTCCTATCGGAGTCGGTATCGACTTTCACGTCCGAGCCACGAATTTCCCGCAGTGATTTAGCTCTGAGGCGCCTGGCCAAGAATTGGCGTTTGAAGATCGTGCAGCACGACTTTCGATGCCGGTATGGTCGCCTGCCGAATTTCACCAATTTCCGTGGTGATGTATTTCTGGCGAATGCATTTCTTCAACTTTCAGCTGCAGTGCTTTCGGCGAACCGCCTCGTACTTGCTTTCATAGTGACGACTTATCCGCACATCTTATTGTTAGATTGCAGATTGATTGCAGATTCCACGCAGAAATATGCCCCTAAACTCCAAGGTATCTACATATCGGTATAAGAAACTGCCGTCACTGAAGGATAACGGTCGTGGTGAAACTCCAACATTTCCTCTTTTATTTTGAGGTTTACTGAATTATAAAATTCGATTTAATCCCCTTATTTTCTAGTTCTGTCACCCTTCTCTCTCTTTCTATTGGTGTTACGCCATATTCTCAAAGTTCTCCGAAGATTAGGCCACAATTTGCAGGTAGGAAATCCGTGGTACTTGCGCGTAGATTTGTCGTTATTTCTCCACCCTCTAGGCGGAGGAACACATAAGCAATGCTTATACTATCATTATTACAATTATCTAGCAAATGTTTACAATTAACGCTTCGGTGACGTATCATAAGTCATGCCTAAGTGTCGTGTACAAATACCTATATAATACTAGATCATATAATAGAAAGAACTTTTCTGTTACCGAAAGGCCAAAATAATCCTCCCTTTGGTCTCAGAACAGAGTTACACGCAGATATTCCTGGTCAGATTCCAATTAAAACATGTATGGTATAAAACTTCTTAAGTATATAGATTAAATGAAAGAATAATTATAAAATAAATTTGTGCCTGCAATTATAAGTTGAAGAAAATATTTTTTCAGCCATCATCTGCCAATATGTTATTTCTTTTCTACAGGGACACCAAATAATTCATCATTTGTCGTGAAGCATAGGGAAATTATCATTTATTAATTAAATTAATATTTTTCTAATCAAATTTCATTTATGCGTCGAGCTATGAGTCTCATTTATGAGTATAGTTATTTATGCCTAATATTCTTTTGTTATTTTTATATAGTTATTGTAGTTATTTTTTCATATTATGGGCAATTAATATCCTACGAAACCATATTAAAAATTAAGGACTGTATTGTCAGTGTGTTTCCGTTGCTATAAACAACTATTGATTCTGTGCCTACTCAGATTCATGAGGAAATATTTTCCGTTCATAATCGTACGGTGAAGAATATTCCATGAATGCTTTTTCGTGCAATCCTTTTTAAAGTCTCAGGGAGAGGCAACTGCCAAGCGAAGAGGAAACAGCGGAGTGTCCGCCTTGCAAATTGGAATGAGGCCTCGCCCACCGCCGGGCACGTAAAACGGCTGTCTGCTGCTTGAGGTACGCGTCCGTGGCACCCGGTGAATGGTAAATGAGGGAAAATGTGAAATTTGCCGATTCCCTCCTTGGTTGGTCGACGTCCAACGGCCGCCATGAGGTATTCGAAATGGCTCCCGTCTTCCGCCACGCCGAATCAAAATGGGCAAGCATTTGCTCACGAATGAGATTTACCGCGCATGAAAGGGACTGGATCCTTAGGAAGCCGCCAACAACCTTTCTCTCGTTGCACACTGACAGGGCGATAGTATATCGAATTTTCACCCGCGTGTACACACTGAAAGAGAGGATAAGATATAATTCCGGAAATTTTATTGCAGTGGATTTGATTCACAGGAGATTTGTATAATACGGGATAAAGGAAAGGTTCGAAGATGAGCGTGTCATATTTTGATGACGATAGCTATTGTTCCAAGAAAAAAATGCAGTGGGCACAATTTTGTGTGGCAACGATCACACTATCTACATGCCTTTCAAATTAACATTAAATTCCAATTTTAGAACTTCGGGTGGTAATTTTTACCCACCACCAGATATACACATCGCTGTAACATTTCGAAAACGGTTCAAAGTCCTCGTCCATCAGTAACTAGCTCTGAGTTAGTAATTTACCGATTTAAAATGTACATGAATCAAGACCTTATGCAGTTAACATTCATCTAAGCGTTATTTTTATTATACTACAGGATATTATGAGCAAAGTAAAAAGCTGAACGAAAGGTAACCTTACTTGGTGAGGGAACACAAATATATTTTTACGCGAGGAGAACGAGCATATAAATGAGTATTAAACACTCCGCCGTTTTTTGTGGTCGCTGCAAATCTCCTTTTATTTCCAAAGGGATGAATATTTGAGGGGGATTATAGGGGGATTGTAATCTCACCCCCCGCGTTTAATTTGCATAATTCATGCGGACTCTCTTAGGGCCTTCACATGTTGAACCGCTGTCCCTACTTGCACTCCACTGCATCATCTGGAGGAGGAGAGTGGCGAACGTTCTGTGACGTCGCCGCAGGGCAGGATGCCGTCCCATTTGTCAAGGGTTGAATCGGGTGCACGTCAAGGGCAACAAAGGGGGTTGTTTTCCGACGTCGCCGCCGGGTGGCTCTGCATGCGGTCCCGGGCGGTAATAAAAGTGGTCATCATTGTATTCGTCGCCATTAGTCTGCGGCCAATCTTTCCCGAGTTAAGAACTGGGTTCGCAAGATTAATAGTTGGAGGGGGTGGGTGGAAGTCCACAAATGGAGCATCTCCGCACTTAAGTCGCTGCCCCGTTGCGAAGACACTCGCAGCATTGGGTGGAACTTGATGCAAACCATCCCCGTGAGAAAGCAAACATTGATTCTCGCTTTCACCCTCTATCGACAGAACGATAACTAAAGAAGTTAGTAGAGTTTAGGCCTCAGAAGGAAACCTGCGTCATCTCAGTGAGGTTGAGGAAAGCAAAAGGAATTGCATTGTTCATTTCAATTAGACCCAAAATAAGCATTATAATTCTTGTCAGATTCTACCTAATTTTACCCACAAAGGATTTCTTTGTGGCATAATTATCCAGGTGTTCTGAAAAATGCTGGAGGAAGAAGGTTTTCTGGACTGGAAATTGAACCACTGACCTTTGCCCTTCATTTCAAAACTCTCATTAAAAAAAAAATATTTGAGGTTTTCTCGGGGAATAAATAGAATGCACTTTTCTCGGGTTTCTTACTGGGTGATAGAGTTGACGGGGACTAACGTTTCAATGACTAAGTGTAACTCTGGCGAGAGAGTAACTCACCAGAATCGAGTCTTTAAGGAATTGGCCTGACCATTGAAATTTTAAAATCACTCTAGGTCATTTAAGTTATTACCAATTTAAACAAACATATTTCAAGTATATTCGAGGAAAATTTAATTTTTGAACTACATTGGCACTTTACTCGAAACTACAATCAAAACATTAAGAGTACAGGTAGTATTTAATACTATGAATATGTCACATTCTTCACTGAGAAAATATATGATTCGATATTTGAATTATATTGCTCAATAAGAGGTAGATATTATTAAACCTACAATAAAAGTTGCTATAAACATTTTATTCGAAACCCGAAGGAATTCAGCCATCCCTGAAAATGCATATAGAGCCTGGACGAGGTTTGACTAATGGTGGCATAAACAAAAAGGAATCCAACAGGTAAAAGGAAAGGAAGTTCCAGTGGAAAAAAGAAAAAATTCAAAAGTGGATAAATTTTAGGAAACAATGCGATGCTGAAGGCCCTCGAATAGGAGAGAACGTCAGTTAAAAAAACAAGGCCAGGGATTTTCATTTTATGTGTAATGTAGTGTAACTAGGTATTATGTTGATCCCAGAGATCACTATTCTTAAGCATTTAAATAAAGATTTATATGGAAAAGAGTGAGGGAATTTGTTCAAGAAAACCCACCCTTTTAACTATAATACTGATTAATAAATCCATTTAGCTCATGCCAAATGCGTTGATATCTGATCATGAGCACCTTGCTTCTATTCCTCCACAACTTATTTATCAGTGTTATTCCTAATCGAACTATCCGATACGAATCGCTGGAAAATGGCTCACCCCAAATCTGATTACCAGCGGAAAACTTTGAATTCTACTGCGCAATGACGATTTACGGGTACATTTACTATGGGGAAAATATTATTTCATGTTACCGGTTACAAATAGGTAACATGTTATGAACGCGACCAACTCCTTGGAAACAACTTTTTTGATACACATCGGAAGGATGGTTAATGAGCAGCTGCAAAGATGATCAAAAGAGGACTAGGAATAGCGTCGTCACCCAATACAATGCAGGAAAATTGCTGGGTGGAACAATATCCGCATCCGAGATATGCTTGATGCTCGAGCACTTGTATGTAATGAAGTAATGACGGAGGAGATATTATCGAATCAAGCTCAGCAAATCAGCTGAATACGTTGCCGTGTACTTCTACTCCGGATAAATTCTAGGTATTCAGTATTCTGATGGACTTCGGGTAGCTCACTGCTAAATATGAGGGGTCAGTCTAAAAAACAATATGCTTAAATGATTGACGTAATGGTTTAAGAAAATTTGAATGTATGTACATGAAAATTCCTTTGAGGTTCCTTTTGCTATCCCGGGAGGCGTTCAACAACAAAGGTTATTTGCGCCATGTGGAATATAAGGGTGATTGAGCGGGGTAAGATTTTAAAGAGTTGAGAAGGGCTAATGAGAAATCTGGCTTCGGCGTTAGCCCGGTCGCTAAGGGGTCCATGGCTCAACGTCCCATCCGACGGACGGAGTACTTTAGGTACCCAATGTACTCTCCCTACGTACTCAAGTAGGAACTTGTGTGCAAATGAAAATCCCGCCCCTGCCGAGTTTCGAATCCGGACCTCTGGGATGGGAATCTATTGCCCTAGCCATCACGTAAACTGGACCCTCTCCCTTTCGTGCACATAGAGAAAGGGATCCATCGCAATCAACTACCAACCTTCCGCTTCCAAACCTCAAGACCTGGGTTCAAATCCCAGAAGAAATTAAGTACCTACATACGTATACCTCACAAATTTGCTGACATGTGGGGAGCAATTAAAATTCAGCGCTACGCCCTACTGATAGGACGTAGAATACTGGATCCCATGGAGCCTATCGGGAGCACTGCCGACGCCGCATCCCTCTCCGCACTTCCTCATTCTCTTAACTTCCCACCATTGCACCTTTCCTCCCAGTCCTAGGTGAGTCCAAGTGCGGTACGGACATGAGCCCAGGGGTGAAATTAATTTTGGGTGTCTTCGGAAATGATAAACCTCGCTGATTCTTGCCCCTTTGAAGCGTGCCTCCTTCCACCCGGGAAGAACACACTTCCCATCCGGCTAATCGGTCAATTAGATGACACCCACAGGTTCATTTCGCGCGCTCACTCAACGCCTTGGATGGACTCGTGTCCTCTCGTCGGCACGCCCTCCTCTTCCTCGAAATTAATTGGGGAGGTGTGGGGGAGGGGGGGGGGGGAGTGGGTTTAGCGTAAAGGGGGGATAGGGGGAGGGTTGGGGAGAGTGGATTTCGACGAGTGCTTCCTGCGTCCCCGGGACAAGGAGAGGATTCCAAATGCGCCCCTCCCCCGCTCCTCTCCATCTTCACTCCGCCTCCTCCAAGGGCTGCCGCGATCCGAGGCGACAGCAGGGCCCCTTGCCCCTTTCCGGGGGCGCCCGCCCCGCCCCCCTGCCCTATGTCCCCTCGTCCCCCTCGCACCGCACATCAATCACAGCCTTTTATAATGTGTTCAAGTCACAGCACGAACGATTCGGAGGAGCGTCGACTATGCACGCACCGCCTTTATTATCTCCGGTTCCTCTCTCTTTCTCTCTCTACCCCCTCTCTCACGGACAGACATCCATTCCTCATCCTTCCCTTCCCCGCTAAAAAGGCACGGGGACATGGCTGCCAACAGAGGGTTGGGAGGAAAATTAAATACATACTCCTTAGGGTTCTAGCAGAGTAAAACAACCCAAACCCATGTCCTTGCTAACAAGTATCGTGGTGGTCGTCTTGGGTTACAGGCACTCCATCTACTGAGAAAACGTTGCAACACCGAACCAAGTGCTTTAATGCCAGAACAGGGCAAACACAGAAGAATACGAACCCAAAAAGTTTGGGTTACCGCTAGCGCGTTGCTGACCTGGCTACCGCGGCCCGTTGCCTGCAGTTATAACTTTGTTTCATTAACATCTGGTCACCTAATGAGTTATCACTTTTCACTCTGTAATTCAATAGTTATACAGTACGTGGCATGTATGAGGTGATTAGCTACAGTTTGCACTTCGTGTGAAATTTCATGAAGTACGTTGTTCGGTAGGAGTGAGGAAATGGTCGCAAACTGTGGTCCCCAGAGCATGAAAACTGAATTCATGGTATTCTTGAAAGGGTATTAGTGTACAGACCCAGGGTCGAAATAGGTATATGAAAATAGGGGTTCAAATTATAAACCATTCCCGACGACAAACTAATATCATGTAATGTAAATATGGATCATGAACCTTTCCCCAAAAAAAGTAGTAGCAGGCATAAAATTGAGCGAGAGGATTGGTGTGAAACTTCATTGATGCTTCACGCCAAACTGACTCCGCATACCGTGGACGGATGTATTGTTCGCGAAGTATTGTCCCTTCAGAAACTCAGTGAAAACAAAAAAAACAACTGCGGAGGTTATATTCACAAGCTTCATCCGCGCTTGGGAAGGATTCAACCTGATTGCACTCCGCGAAGGCGACATGTTAATGTCAAATCTGTTCAAGTCTCGGTTTTGGCATAAGAACGCAATCAGATATGAGGCTATGGTGTCATTGCCTCGGTATCGTCGAGGTTCGTGAATTTTGAGGACATATTGGTTGGTTGGTTATTTAGGGGAGGCAACCGACAGCTGAGGTCATTTGCGCCATATAGGATAGGTGGATAATTGGGTAATGGTAGGAGGTATCCGGGAACGGAGGAAGGGTGGAGAGAAACCCGGCGTCGGCATTAGCCTACTCTTAACGAAAGGCGCCAAGGGGACCACGGCTTAACGTCCCATCCGACGGACGGAATACTGAACTTGAAATGCCCTCCACTAGGCACTCAAGTGGGGACCGGTTTTCCACTGAAAAATCCGCCACTGCCGGGAATCGAACCCGGGCCCTCGGGATGGGAGGCCAGTACTCAAGCCACCACACCAACCCGATCCCCGGACATATTGGTCCCTGAACAGTGATGCAATGACGGATGTAACACTCACAGCCTTGATTGCTCAAACAATTTGGAGTTGTTGAGCGCCTGATTCCTCATATTATTATTAGAGAGCCTTGCATTCATTAGCTCTCTGGTATATGCACTGATGCCGGACGCATGAATACTGACTGAATTTCAGTCTCGTTTGAGCAGCATTTTTGAAAAATTTTATATTCGCAGTTACAAGATCGAGTGATGATTTCTATCAACTGTAGGTTGTATAAATTTAAAATATTTTTTTTGGAAAGGATTTAGCTTTCATTAAACCACTCATTCAAACTCAAGTTCACTCTTGCAACAAGTGCGAAGGTATTTCATTTTTAATAAATTTTTCGATATGAGAATAACCCTCATTTTGGTTTTTATTCACTGGAGCAGATGGATTTCAATTTGGTTTAAATATTCAAAGGAATAACAGCGACACGGAAAACGCTGGAAAAGACATTTGCGGTCTCAATTCGACTACTTATGATTTCGCTTTACGACTTTTATAAAAAATAACAGGGAATATTATAAACAAATAATTAGCAACAACAATTCCCTGCTGCTCACATGCACAGTTTTGGTCTCTTCTTCCCGAGGAATAATATTCCTTCTCGCTCAGGTTGGTCATCATGTCAAAGGGGACCTGGAAAATGGATTGTCGGTAGCGTAGTAGCTTTCACATCCCATTTGTCACTCGACATAAAAAGCCTTTGTGCCTCGAGGGCCTTCTAATCCTAGCTCTGATAGTATCCAGGGCCTTTCCTGCATGTTGTCAATAATACATTCACAGGGGTTGTGGATGTGTGGACATATCTCACCCTTGTTCTACTAACGTCGCTAGGGTTGCCTCATTCTACAAAAGAGTACTCTTAAAGCTCTCGTATCTAAGGGCATTATTCCATGAATTTTGTTAGCTCATGGAACTCACATTCACAACATACACAACACTCACTCATTAGGATCACTATATCTACCATCAATCAATCCTCTCGCACACAAAATTTAGGGAATACAAATTAAAAAATAAAAACGAACGGTGACTCACACAAGCACTTACACATCCAGGTTTGTATGCTAAATACAATCGCCTTCGTGAATTCAATCACTCACTCAAACAGGGTTTTCAAGGATTTCTTCATCGCCAATGACCCGCCACACAAAACAAAAAGAGGGGTAATGATAAAAAAGTGATATTAACTTTCATTCATTCAATTGGGCTTGTATACTATATACAGTCACCCTCGTGAATCTCATCCACACATACACACACAAGCAGGGTTCAGAAGGGTCTTTTACTCAATCACATACTAGAGCTTGTAAATTCACAGAGTAGAGTCACCCTCATAACTCACATTCATACACACAATAAGGTTTTACGAGGAATCTCCTTCGCCCGTAACCCGTCACACATTCACAGGGAAAGGAGTAAAGATGGGGATTGGGGGAAGGATGCCCAACGTCAAAAACTGACATCGAATTTTTCGCCCGCCAAGCAGGCCTCGAAAAGAGAAGAATGTAAATCCGGGGATATGAATAGGAAATACGTCGAGTCAACTGGGAGAGATTGAGGAAGGAGGTTCTAGTCATGGAGACAGATAACAGTGGTGTGGGGTGATTTAGGTGAGGGAAGGGAAGGGGGGCGATAAATTGCTTAAATTCGCAATGTGAATTTAAGCGAGAGAGAATTCGTGATTGATCTTTAATCACTATTCACGGTGTTGTTGTAACTCTTCTGCATATAAATACTTTCGCACATGTCTGATAAATGATCTTACACATGTTTTAACTGTCCCACATTGTCAAGAGTGACGCATGTGCTTCTGATTGCATATGTTGGGCCACTGATGGGTGTTGGAAGTGGCCTAGCCTAAAGCATAATCTTTGAATCTAATATTGAGTTTCCTGCGGATTTGGCCAATGTAAGACGCATTTCATTCTAGGAAAGAGATTTGATACATACCGGACTTGCGAAAGGGGCTCTATGGCATCTATATGGTTAACAAGATTACATTTAATTTATTGATGGACACAAATGTAGTTGAACGTATGTTTTTTGAAAATCTATTCAAGGCCTTTGGTAAATTTGGGATAAAAAGGGAGTGTTACATATTTCTCATCTTTGGAAGGAATCAGGGTGTCTTCTTTTCTGTTGTTTATTTAGTATTCTTTCTATGAGTTCTTCAGTGCAGCCATTGGAAGTAGCAATCTGTTTAATAAGATTGAGTTCTTTATCGAATTCTGATCTGTGCATGGGGATATCATGAGGTCCGTTAATGAGGCAATGGAAGGGAGCGTGCTGGTGAGCGTTTTGGTCAAAGGAGGAATTATCGATGTAGTTGTTGGTATGGGTTGGCTTTCTGTATATGTCAAGTTCCATTTTGCATTGCATACAGCCGTAGAGACGTTCTCTTCATTGTTCAAAACTACATCTCTATTTTTATCGCGGGTAGGAGATTTTGCCATAACATTCAGCGATAATTTTAGCCAGATCTTTCTCACGCTAACATATCAATCTAGCAGCTTCGTGATAGACAAAAAACAATCTTGATTTGCCCTCATTGGGAGAAAAGTTGGCTTTGGATTAAATCTATATAAAATTGATTTACCTAATATTGCGATCTAATACTAACCGTAAGACTAACTGTAATTTTAGTTAAACGAGAAATTGAAAAAAATTGCGGTAAATTAACTTTTCTTTGGAAGAAACTGGAAGATAAAGCAGATATATGGAAGAAAAATGCATTGAAAGGATATGCACATCACGTTACGTCTTTATTATTGAATAAGGAGAAAAATAAACGGGTAAATACTAATTAACGTCAATGACGTAGATGTTATCCCAAGAAGTATAATTTACGGTTTTTGTAGCGGCCATAAATAGATACGGATGTGAAAATACTCTCTCCATGGGACATGATGATCATCCGAAAGTAGTGAAATCTTTATTCCTTATAACTCAATTAAAACTAAACATGAACGATGCATTAACATTCCCTTAATCTCATTAATTTAACGTCATTTGTACGAGAAATAATGATCATACTAGTCAAGAGATTTCATACTCAATAAGGCGTGTCTTCCCCATTTGGTTCGTATAGTGGAACCATGTTTTTATGCAAAATGTAAAATGTAAATTGGAGGGGTGAGCGGAGGCCTTCTGGAGCCCCCCTGGCACTTAGACCTCTTTAGATCCATTGTGCCAACCCACATTTAACCTGCCCGCCACACACAGACAGGGGACAAGAACACCACGGTAGAGGTATGGAAGGGGGACACCCATTCAACCTCCGTCCGGGCCCGACGTTGCTTAACTTCGGTGATCTGACGGGAACCGGTGTATCAACATGGCTAGGCCCTTGCCCTTGTTTTTATGCAGATAAAATATTGATTTTGCAGTTTTAAAATATCATCTTAGTTTCAAAGTTACCAACAAGATGACCTTCGTCTTTTATGCTTTTTCTTAACAATTAATTAAAATATAAAATAAATCCGCTATCAAAAAGAAAAAAATGGAGGAAAAATGGTAAGAATTTTAAAGATGACTACACGTATTGCGGGGAAAGAAAACTAAAACCAACTGTTTGGCAAACGTATCGTGATCACTGGAGAGAAAACTGCATTCAGATCATGATGAGGGGAGGGGAGAGAGAAAAGACGCCGACGGATCGGGGGGATTCAAAGGACGTGGTTTCCGAGTGCGCCACCAGCGGAGCACCGTTGTTGCAACGCGCACAACGAGGTCGGGTCGTCGCGTCGCCTGGCGCACGACGCCGAGAATCGTCGCGTCTCGCCTCACAAGTCCCACCCACGCTCGTTTGGATCCAAATCCCTTCCTCGCTCGGCCGCCAATGGTCGACAATACTCGACAATCGAAGCCGCGCGCGCCGCGACCCGCCCCACGGACGGAATCCCGTGCGCGCACGACCACCGGGGTAAGAAGGATATCGCATTCCACACTCGCATACCTCCACCCCTCCGCCCTCCGTCGCCGTCTACGAAATCAGCGCTCCACACGGCCATGCTTTTATAGCATGAGCGCGAATCAAATCCAGGGATAATTTTATCAAATTGGCCAAGTGGGGATGAAATTTAGAAGATTCATACCTAGATATTCAGTACAGTTGCATGGATGATTGAAGTACTGTGCACCAAGATATTTTGAGTACCAACGTTTTATCACATAAAAATTTCTCACGGCTTAACATTTTTTTCGATTTTATCTTGCTCCAACAATCACGGTTATATCGCATCGTCTTCGTTAACTCAATACAGCATGAGCGCGAATCAACTCCAGGGAAAATTTTATCAAATTGGCTAAGTGGGGATGAAATTTAGGAGATTCATACCTAGATATTCAGTACAGTTACATGGATGATTGAAGTACTGTACACCAAGATATTTTGAGTACCAACGTTATTCGATTTTATATTGCTCCAACAATCACGGTTATATCGCATCGTCTTCATTAACTCAATACCAAGTTTAAACTTTAGACAAAACTAAGTCTATGCCTGAGACGGGATTTGAACCCGCTACCCTTGGATAACCAACCTGGCTACCGCAGCTGGTAAGGTAATTGGATATAAAAAGCATCCTCCCCTCTTAGGGATGCGTATCTCTAAAGTATCGATCCTGATTATGATGACGGACGATAATGTCAACATGAAGATAATTTAGGCAATACGCTGATGGCCGTATGGTGGCCGTACGGTGAGGACGAATCTATCAATAGGGTGACTCTTTCAATTGCTACCGATGATGGTGAGTTCGTCGGGATGACAGTAAGGGCGACAGTATCGGATTGATTGCGCATTACTTCCAGCTATTTCATATGTTATTTTATGTTATTCAGAGGAGGCGACCGACAGCTGAGGTCATTTGCGCCATTTAGGATAGTTGGGTAATTGGGTAATGGTAGGAACATTTCAGGCATGGAGGAAGGGTGGAGAGAAACCCGGCGTAGACATTAGCCTGCACGTAACGAAAGGCGCAAAGAGGACCACGGCTTAACATCCCACCCGACGGACGGAGTACTGAGCTTGATATGCTCTCCACTAGGAACACAAGTGGGGACTCGTTTTCCGCTGAAAAATCCACCATTGCCGGGAATCGAACCCGGGATGGGAGGCCAGTACTCTAGCCACCACACCAACCCGATCTCGCCATTTTACACTCAGGGCAATCATCTTAATACCTTATAACGTCACCACGTCGATGATACTTTTACTATGTGGTGATTTTAGTGTGGCACAGCCCCCCGGCTACGGCAGTGTTCGGTGCCGCCTCGACGTTGGGCGGTGAGTAGGAGGAGAGCTGGCTGCGTGTCAGCAGCACACACCCCCGCCTGTCGGAGGTGGAGGAGTGTTTCCATCCGCGCTGCAGCCGCTTCGCCGTGCTCACCAAAAGAGGCAGGCAATAAAAGAGCTAGTTAAAGGACGTGAGAGGAAAACGGATCAGCTGGGGTGGTTGGGGGAGGGACGGCTAAGGGCGGGGCAGGTGCCCACGGAGAGCGAGGAAAAGGAAGGGCGGGAGAAGAAACGAGCCTCCTCGGGCGGTCAAACCTACGCGCCTTCCTCCTCCATTCAACCTCTCGTGCCAACGGCGACTACTCATCCACGACACTTTTATCCCGTCAACGCCATCCATACCTTTCCAGAATTTTAGCCTCCCATACTAACTGCACGTTGCTTGATAGCGCAATGGGTGGAGGCGAGGTCTGTATAGAATGGGTATAGAAGGAGGTCAAGCGTAACTTTTAATGGTAAATTTTATGAAGGGACCCATGGCCATGGGATCCCACTTTTGTCACCTATATTTTGGCAGATATCATGCCCTATGGATCACCTAGAACAAAAATTGTTTGACTCAAATCACCCTTTCTTAAAAAATTGCTTTCATTGGTATCGCTATGTTGATGACATGCTGTGTTTATGGCTTGGTAGCGCTCGACAGTTGGAAGGCTTGGTTAAGATGCTAAATAGCTTACACAAATCAATTAAAGGAGATGCCTGGAAAGTCAAACCCAGACTTTGGAATAAGTGTTACGTTAGTCTGAGCTAAATTAGTTTACACTGTCCGATATCACCCTATATCCTCACGATCTAATTCCCTGGTATTATTAAATGTGACGGCACAATTGAAATCCTTAAGTGATGATACCAATGGTATTACTAATTCTATTGATAACGCCACAGAAGGAGTCCTGTATTGTTGAAGTATTGAAGGTGGAAAGCGAGTCGCACTTAAAAAGAACAAAAAGAACGTCGGAATTGAAGCCCCTGTCGCAGTGGAACACCCAAGGTACTTTTATACACGTTATGAATTGTAATAGGGACACATTATGAAGTTATCAATTTAGACTTATAAATAAAATTTATCTCATCCTCTAAGCCTTACTGACTATAAGGGATAGCAGGAAGATGGTTTACACCCCAAAGTTTTCACGCAATAATATTTGTTTCCAAAGCTGATGATGCACGGTCTTCAAATATCAACCATAGTAAAGGGTTTATCAAATATTATTATATTTTAAACCCCTCAAATGACGAGCGAGTTGTCTCACATGTGCAGTTTTAATCGTGTACTTAATCATTTATATTTCTTCACACACAATTTTTTTTGCTGCAAACCAAATATTCAATTGGAAAAGAAAATCCACTTTGTACATTCCATACAAGAACTATTTTATATTTAATGGTAAATTTTATGAAGGGACCCATGGCCATAGGATCCCCATTTTGTCACTTATTTTGGATGGATGGATGGCTATGGATGACCTAGAACAAAAATTGTTTGACAGAATCACCCTTTCTTAAAAAATTCCTTTTATTGCTATCGCTATGTTGATGACATGCTGTGTTTATGGTTTGGTAGCGCTCGATAGTTGGAAGGCTTGGTTAAGATGCTAAATAGCTTACACAAATCAATTAAATTTAAGCTGGAAATTGGTGGTGATAGTAGCGGCTGAGCTTAAAGCCACCGAGTGCGTCCACCGGGTTGCGGATGGTGGGTCGACCTCTAGATATAGAGGTTAGGTGCGAGATAAGCGAGTTTACTCGTCGAATAAGCAGTCGTGGACAAAAAGCGACGGCATTCCGAGGGGGTATTGGTCTATCCCTGGGTAAGATAGGCCTCTAAATAATACAGAACCTGTGAAGATGCCGTGACTTGGCGACGGGAGGCCGCCAATAATTACGCTTCTCATCACCCGGAGGAGAGGGCAGCAGCTCCTCTTCACATGAGTGAAGGTGGAGACCACAGTGGTCGGTACAGCGACACTCATTTCACTACAGGCGTGGTAACATTTACTTTAACGGCTGTAGTACTGCGATGTGGAAGGCAAGGGGAAACCACCACATTAATATCCCGAGGAGTCGCAGCTACTCCACTCTTTCCTTTATTATCAAGACGTGATGGCACCCTCTCGAGTAAAATATTCCGGAGGTAAAATAGTCCCCCATTCGGATCTCCGGGCGGGGACTACCCGAGAGAGTACATCAGTCAAATGTGATACACTTTTTAGGGTAGGAACATGGAACGTGAGATCGCTTCGGACCTGTGGAAGACTGGAGAACCTGAAGGTAGAAATGCGAAGAATGGACCTCGACGTATTAGGAATCAGCGAAATGAAGTGGCCCGAAGAAGGAGACTTTTGGAGTGGAAGCTACAGGATTATACATACAGGATCATTAAATGGTAATGCTGGAGTAGGGATCATGCTCAGAAAGAGCGCCGGAATGCGTGTGAAGAGCTTCCTGCAGTACAATGAAAGGATAATAATGGTGAAGATCGAGACCAAACCTGTAGATACCGTGGTGGTGCAGGTTTACATGCCTACGACTGACTATGAAGATGAAGAAGTGGAAGACGTCTACGAAGATATCACGGAAGTTATAAAACAGGCAAGAGGAGAAGAAAACCTAATTATTTTAGGGGACTGGAACGCTATCGTCGGCGAAGGTCAAGATGGAAGAATAACTGGAAAATACGGATTGGGAAACCGAAACGAAAGAGGAGAAAGGCTGCTGGAGTTCTGCACTCAACATAAGTTGATGGTTGCCAACAAATTGTTTAAAAATCACAACCGCAGAAGATACACATGGAAAATGCCAGGAGACAGAAGAAGATGCCAAATAGACTACATTTTAGTGAAGCAGAGATTTAGAAACCAAGTGAAGGACTGCAAAAGCTACCCTGGGGCAGACATCGACAGTGACCATAATTTAGTGATGATGAAATGCCATCTAAAATTCAAGAAATTGAAGAAAACAAAGAAGAATATATGGCAAGTAGAAAAACTAAAGTAGGCTCAACATCAGCTGGCATTTCAAAAAGCAGTGGGAAACAACATAGGAGAGAACCTGAATGAGAAATCAGTGGAAGAGCGTTGGGAAAACATTAAATGTGGACTACAGGAAGCCGCAAAAGAAGTTCTTGGAAGAAGAAAAGTTTCCAAGAAGAAGCCATGGATCACGGAGGAAGTCTTAGAATTGATTGAAGAAAGAAGAAAGTACAAGAATGCGAAAACTGAAGAAGGGCAGCTCTGCTACAAAAGAATAAGGAACGAAATAAGTCGCAAAGCAAGGAAAGCTAGAGAGCTGTGGTTGAAAAATCTTTGCGAAGATGTACAAAGCAACCTTGCACTTGGAAAGGTGGAAGCGGCCTACAGCATAGTGAGGAACCACTTCAAGGAACGGAGCGCAAGAGGCAATGCCATAAGGGACAAGAATGGAGGAATTTTGATTGAAAACGAGGACAAAGTGAAGAGGTGGAAAGAATATCTGGAAGAGCTATACAATGGAAAAAATCTCAGCACAAAAGCTATTGAAGAGGAAAGCGAAGTGGAAATAGATGATATGGGGGCATCAATATTAAGATCGGAATTCGACGCTGCAGTAAGGGATCTTCGGATGAATAAGGCCTCAGGTATTGATGATGTCCCTGCAGAACTAATTAAAAATGCAGGAGAGAAGACATTAATTCATCTCTATAAAACCATCTGCGACATGTATTCAACAGGAGAAATTCCAAGGGACTTCGAGAAAAACATCATCATTCCTATTCCCAAGAAGAAGAGAGCGGAGAAATGCGAAAATTTTAGGACTATAAGCCTGACGACACATGCATCAAAGATACTGACCAGGATCATCTACAGAAGAATAGAACGAAAAGCAGAGGAGTTCCTGGATGAAGATCAATTCGGATTCAGGAAAAGTAAGGGTACAAGGGAAGCAATATTGGCCCTTAGGCTACTCATAGAGAAGAGAATGGAGAAGAACAAACCGACTTCATTGCATTTGTGGATTTAGAGAAGGCCTTTGACAACGTGGATTGGGTTTCAATGCTTGGAATTCTGAAGGGAATTGGAGTGTCCTACAATGACCGAAGAATTATACACAGTCTGCACAAAAACCAAGTTGCTGTGATTAAATCTGGACCCAGCTGTGAAGAGGCAAGAATAAGGAAAGGAGTGAGACAAGGCTGCGCACTGTCTCCCGTAATTTTTAATGTTTACATCGAGAGAGCCATAAATGAAATCAAGGAGAAGTCTTCTGGAGTGAAAATCCACGGAGAAACGATCAGTATGCTACGATTCGCTGATGACATAGCTCTCATAGCAGAGACAGAGAAGGAGCTGAATAAGATGCTAACGACCCTGGAAAGGACAATGGCCAGATATCAGCTGAAGATCAATAAGAAGAAGACTAAGATATTGGTGTGCAGCAAAAGAGAAGAGGCAAAAACCAACGTTAAACTAGGAAAACAGAAACTGGAAGAGGTGAAAGAGTTCTATTACCTGGGAAGCAGAGTAACCAACGATGGACGAAGCAAGAAAGAGATAGTGAGTAGAATAGCCCAGGCAAAGAGGGCATTCTTTCAGAAGAAGAATCTACTTACAGCAGGAAATACAAGCATAGAAGTAAGGAAACAGTTCATCAGAACATACATCTGGAGCATTTTTCTTTACGGCAGTGAATCATGGACGATGACAGCAGCGGGGAAGAAAAGGGTAGAAGCATTTGAAATGTGGTGTTACAGAAGAATGCTGAAGATTAAATGGATCGACCGAGTAAGTAACGAGGAAGTGCTAAGAAGAGTAGGAGAAAAGAGAAGTCTGCTGACAACTCTAAAAAGAAGAAGGGAAAACTTAATCGGTCATATCTTGAGACACGATGGCCTGATGAAGACTATCGTCGAGGGAAAAGTGAACGGGAAGATTGGAAAAGGCAGGCCTCGTATGAGATACATGGAACAGGTCGTGAAGAATGTAAAAGAGAAGAATTACGTCACAATGAAAAGGTTGGCCGATAGAAGAAACGAGTGGAAAGCTGCGTCAAACCAATCCTAGGATTGTTGACCGATGATGATGATGAGTAAATATTATTTTGATTTAACAATAGCTCATTCAGAGAATAATCATATTTTATCCATTTACAGAAAACCTACTTTTACAAAAAAAATTTTGTGTGGAATGTACAAAGTGGATTTTCATTTCCAATCGACTGGTTCCACATAGTGAAGCCTCAAACTTTGAACTGTGCCAAATATTTAAGTCGGAAATTATCTCCTTTTATACTTTCCCACTCTCAGAGCTGCAGAATCACTCGATGGTAAACGGCGGAAATTTGTTAATTGGTCAGCCTTAACCGAATAATTCGTCCGGGAAGAATCACGGACTTAGCTCAACATTTATTCTTCGAGGCCCGAAGTTCAAGCCAAAGGGACCCTCTCACGACGGGACCCTTGCGAATTCGACACGGGTGGGATCCACGTCCAGAGTCATCGCATTGCCAAAAATTTCCTCAAAAAAATTTCTCAACCTCTCTTTTTTAAATGCTAATGTTAAAGCTTCGTGAGTGGCCACAAAATATTTCCGCAGGAGGGAAATGACTTCATAGCCTGATACATTTTCATTTTTGGGTAAATAAAAATATTTACATGATATAATAATTTATAAGTAAGTTTTACTTCATTATTTCTTTTATCTTTTAAAATACAGATTACATCCGATTAATCACAGTTACATCCGATCAATCACATCGGTCCGGATGCAAAAAAAATCATCACTGGGTGAAATTAGTTTCTCTTCTAGCCATAAACATGACTGGATTATTATCATAAAATCAAGAGTATATTTTTTCTCAGTATATTATTATATTGCTATGTTTCGACCAGTAATCTGCTAATCAATATACCTGCTAATCTTTATAAGGAAGAGAGATAAAGCATGATTTTAGAAGTGCATGTATTGATTACGACGACTTTCATTGCTGAAGTGCAATCTGAGTAAAACTTTTTCTCATTTCTCGTGCATTTAGTAAAAATAATTTGATTCAACCGGCTCGTCTACAGATTATTTTGAATTTTATGACGAGTTATTTGCTTAATACTGTTCTGTAGTGAGTGAAGCTATAGCAGCGTTGTCCAAGCTCAGAGTCCTCTGGATTGCCAAATAATAACTATATGAGGGAGCAGTGTTGAAAATGCCATCTAGAGGACTCTGTTCCATGCCAAACGTTACCCTGCACAAAAATTTATTATTGTTTCATCCATAGCTATACTTTGACATTACTAGATAGGCTCTTGTCTACAAACGAAACGTTTGTTTCGTTTTCGAATGGGCGACATTCCCATTGGCAGACAAAAACATAGTTGACTGATTGAGATAGCATAAAAATTACTGAAATATAAGTTTATATTGCCAAAACAATAGCACATTGTCAATTACATTTAAATTTGATTCCATGTGAAATATCTCAATCATATTTGTTAATACCTAGTTAACTCTACAGTTGTTGCATCAACATGATTTTGAGAATTAATATCGCTTTTTAATTAGGGGAAAAATACTGACAACATGCAAAGATGTAGATATCTAAAGTATTATTTTACTCTTAATTGGCGCTTTTTTAGCCTCATATGCAATCTTAAATAATTTATTATGTGAAGCGTTTTACATTTGTATATGTTTTCAAAGTGAGAAATTATTTATAAATAATACGTGTCACAGTTATGTCACGCAAATTATGCACGGCAGATATGTACGGACAGCAAATATAAAAAACTTGATGCTTCTTGAAGATTGAACTTTTATGTAAAATATTTAAGATCTTTAAAATTCTGAGATTGGAAATTAAACGAATGGGCGGCATTCGAAAAAATGTAGACTTAATAGCAGGATCCATCACATTTCTCATTTACGACATGCTCCTAGGTCATATGGTGCCAGTTATTCGTTCATTCGTCATGCATAGCCAGTATTTGACTGCATTGCCTCTGAGCCAATGGCAGTGCCCATAGCCTCCGCCATTAGCGCAGCTGGTTGATGCATTGCTTCATAAGCTGATTTGGTTGGCAACATCTTGTTATGGAGATACCGGAAAACCCATTTCCGGCGAGGAAATGGAACTTATCAAAGTAGCTTTTACCCTCCATGTGGGGGGAAAAGCAAATAAGTAACGTGTTGTAAGTTCCCATTATTTTTGTTATGTTAAGCATGTTTAATTACATATAAGCAAGTGAGTATCCCAAGAATGGTTACGAGGCAGCTCTCCGTGAGAAGTTTAAAACTCAATATATGTTACTTCATGAATGAAACTGGGAAAAATGTAACCCCCAATGCAATGTAATGGTTAATACTACAAAAATATTGCTCACAGAAGTCACAAGCTGTTTCTCTCGGGTAAAACACATTCAACTGTGATTAAAGAGGTAAATAAAGAAAATATAAATAGACCGAGGAATGACTTACATCAGTACTTAAATGAGCTGTACAACTCGCAATTAGTAATAGTGCAATAAGGAGATTATGAAAAGGTTGTTTCTTGAATGTAGCCTGCAAGAACGTCTTGACATGAGAATTTATTTAAACTCAAAACAGTAATTATAATAGTAATGTTTTTAGCTAACATGTAAACACGGGAAACCTCACCATGCCCAGGCACCGGTAGGATTGACCCTAACTTACTATGGTAGACTGGACCATAATCACAAAACTAGAGAAATTGATTGCCGAACTGACAGATTCAAAATGTCCTTTTTCCTCGTGCAATAAGGGATATGAATACCGGTAAATATGTCCAATACGAGTCAATCAATGTATAGCATAGGTAGCTGCATGTTGGTAGAAAGACTTGAAGATAACCCAACTAACAGCATGTTTTTGCATGCTTACTTTGATATTTTTATCTTTTTTAAATGGTGAAGTTTAGACTAGTATATTAATACTAATCCTTTTTATGCATGATATGTAGAGCATGTTTGGAGAGAATCCACCTCCTGCCACACACCTTTATGGTGGCTTGCAGAATATTATGTAGATGTATATGTACAACTTCACACAACATAGATACATGGCGAGTTCCATATTTCATTTATATTTACCCTTAACATGGTAGGATTAATGAGAGAGGTAATTTCGTTACATTTTTTCCCGTCTTCATTGACTAGCATTTTGTTGTCTTCAACTGAGAAATTTTTCGTTACTACGCAAAAATGCTACCTTCATTAATAATTCGTGATTCTGACGAAATAAACAGGCTCCTCTACCCTATTTACTTGCACATCTTGCACGATAGGGCTTTGTACAAGGTGATATGGAACTACACCAACGGAACTACCCTTCGGCTTGATTACTTGAATGAAACATATGGATTTAATATTTGGCTCTATTCAATATAGTATGCTGCTCTGTTATCAATATGTCGGAATATCCTACATACAGAAGAAAATGGAATAAATTCCAGCTATACTAAAACAGATAAGGTGATAAAAATATGATTTTTTTGTTTTCACCAAATACTATCTACAAACACCATATTATATACATATTTATGTTCTTCTTGTTTATATATATTATAAACAAGAAGTGAGCATTTTGACATCATATCCTGATCATAATAATCATATATACTTAAGAGATATCAAGGTTACATCAATGCTCCTAAAAGCTCTAGTATGACACATATAGACTTCTTGTACGACGTAATATTGCTCCAGGTGGCTGTAGTTGTATTTCTTGAATAAGGCCTTGATACTGCCACAATACCAAGTAGATATTATTTTGCTACGACGATTATATCACAATATAATCCATATTTCAAATCAGTAACAAGATTTTCAAGTGTACTTTTATCTCTGATGCATCGTATTTTGAGCAAATTATCGGATAGGTAACAGAGTTAATTCACAGAAATTTGTGTTTTTACTAATAAAAGAACTATCAGTTTGCAAATAGATGCCTATATTACTCAACTAAATACAGTTTAGCATGCACAGTCATATCTAGAGCGGAACACTTCAAATTTGCCTCCAATGTGTTTCAAATGGTTGCCACCCAAAGCCGATAGGAGTTGAATGAGTATAGTTAAATTATATTTTTCATCTCTTATTCCGTATTATATTTCATCGACATGGTTTCTATTCTAATTAACGATAAAATTTTCAGGAAAAAATTCACCTTATTGGTTGAAGCATTCAGTTTGGGCACAAAAGGACTTTGCATTTCGCATACGTGAGTTAGATTTCCACCTTACAAACAACTACTTTTTATTTTGAGCTCTTAGTACGAAAATTAAGAAGATAAGAGACCTGAAGAACGTTTGCCGGAGCAAACAGGCATGAACGCCCATTCGAAATTTCTTCCCTCGCGTGCTTGGTTGGCTAACAGATAATCGCAACAGGTAGAGAGATAGGCACTCGCTCGGCTAATCGGGGAGATCCTGGCCAACATGCGTGGGCCATTGGTCCACTTCGCATGGCAACAAAATTCTCGTCCCTAGTGCATGAGACGATGCGTGTTCAGCCCACCGTAAAAATAATAATTTTCTTCATTTTAAAGAGATTCGGACTCCTGGCAGAATGGCAGGAGAATTTAGGATTCACGAGGTCATGCACTCCTGCTGTGCGGGGATTGGTTCGGACTACACGTGGAGTGTATCTTAATTTCACTTGGCTACGTACCGAAAAAGTGGACACAATTATGAATTCTCGACGCTCATCCATGAAGTGGTTGGTTTTAAAGCGTCCTCTGGCTCCAATATCAAATGCTGCTAACAGATAGGTACACTGCATACCCGCTCAGTCATTTCTTTTTTGTTATCTTTATCGCACGAACCTCTTTACTAACGTTTTGGCGTGTCTCCCTTTCCTGTATCCCAGCATTCCATGATTTCACTCAGTGTGTTCATGGCAAGGCATATAAAGTAAATTCCCGATTTTCCGAGCTAATGGCTGGTAAAGGCTGCACAGATAATCGGGAAATACGGATAATCCGCTGTTTAGTTCTTTCCGTATTCAACTCTCTGCGGTGCGCCACAAAACTCCCTAGGAAATTGAAAATGCCCGAAGACTAGAATATCCAAATGCCAAATTAAATAATGGAAAACAATATCTCCGAAACATATTTTAGATTTTCTAGGCAAAAAGTGGACACAACTTATATGAATTCTCGACGCTCATCCATCAAGTGGTTGGTTTTAAAGCGTCCTCAGGCTCCACTATCTAGTGCTGCTAACAGATAGGTACACTGTATACCGACTCCGTCGCTCCCTTTGTATGACAATTGATTTATTCCAAACTTTTACAAACCACAGTAAACTTATAAACTCACGACCCAGGTTTCGGCGCTAAGCACCATCATCGGGTGAAATTTGTACCCGGCCTCCTCGCCTATCCTCGACGCAGTCGCTGCCTACGCTCCCTCCCCCATTCTACCCAAGGTCTACCACTAGCCCTGCTAAGCACCGCTTATCTCTCCACCCTCCAGCACAATACACTCCGAGTCTACCTCCTAATTACCTCCCACCCCCTTCTCATCAACACCCCCCCTTTCGTCCCCCCCTCCAGTCCAGTTTGATGTAGGTATATATACAGGGGTCTCGCCCTGTGACTTCACCTGATGATGGTGCTTAGCGCCGAAACCTGGGTCTTTAAATTAATTAAGTTCACTGAGATGATGATGGTGCTTAGCGCCGAAACCTGGGTCGTGAGTTTATGATTTTATTTTGGTTAGTAAAAGTTTGGAATAAATCAATTGTCATGATGAATTTCCACAAAGTTACAAGTGAACTTATTTCATTTATACGCTCCCTTTTTATCATCCTTGATTGTCTAGACAATCGAAAAGCCGGTTTCGGACATATTGTTTTCCATTATTTAATTTAGCATTTGGATATACTGGTCTTCGACATTTTCAATTAAGCCAAATTAGAAGCTCACCTTATTTCATCCCTAGGGAATAACACAATCTGCCAATATAAAGATCCTCACTGTACATATTAGCATTTTATGACAAAAAGAATCCAGTAGAGCTGTCCCAGTAGCAATTAAATCTTCGCAAGCCTCGGGAGACGGCACGAAGCCTGGCGTAAGAAATCGGACCAGTCGGTAGTGAAGGTCACGATTTGATGAAAATAACAAAAGTTTACTTATCTTTGAAACTACCGCCGATACACCAAATAGATTGGCGGAAGCACGGATAATCCGCAGCCCGGAGAACGCGCGGACGGATAATCGGGAGTTTACTGTATGCTATTAAACTATCATTAAAATTTCCGAATAGAGTTTAAAATACTTTTAAATTAGCTATAGGAATAAAATCCTGAGATATTTTCGATGAACTCGTTTTATGCTCTATTTTTAAATACATTGTTCGTTTTTGTACCAGTGATTGGCCATAGCTTCACATCAGAAACACGATCATAGTATTGCAAGAAATTGTCTTGGAAGTGAAGTAAAATAACGCTTGTGATAAAAGCAAATGTGAATCAATAATAATTATTTTATGCATTCCACCGGTGCTGATTGTTTTGTGCGTAGTAACTACGTGCTTTTACCCACAAATGTATTCTTCCTAAATTAATCCTCCATACTCTGCTGCTTTCTCCTGATTCCTTCGACCAATATCCTTTCTCCTCTAATGTTTTATGTTCCCTAATTCGTCTTTCTCTCTATCCCGGTGGAAAATTCCTCAATTCTCCACTTTCAAACCTCTAAGGCCTCAAATTGACATTAATCCTCTTCCCGCAACGACCAATCTTCTCAACCATACGATAACTCGCTCCATATTGCAGTTTCTGATAGAGTCAATAATTAATTGAAGGACTGCGAACTGGCCGCGAGAACCTTAATGGCGTTACCCGCTGATAATTAGTTTAAGTTCAGGTAATGGGCTGCTATATGACTTACTAATACTAGGAGTGACCACCAGGATTTGGTGTCAGTAGGATGATAAGGGGACAGAAGAAGGGTATTGAGAACCGCAGTGTGTTGCATGAGGTCTCTCAAAAAAATATCCCACCGTTTAACGTCTTATTTGATAGACTATGAGCCGACATTTAGATGATTTAGTTGAGATTCGAATGAAAAATTTCCGCTAGAATTGGAATTTGAACCCCAAATCTCGGGACACACATCCAGGATGACAGGAAAAATTGTAGTGTGATTTCTCATCTAATATTAGTACTAGTCTCTCCTATTCTCACCAATATGATTGTTACCGATGGCCTGATGAAGACTATCGTCGAGGGAAACGTGAACGGGAAGATTGGAAAAGGCAGGCCTCGTATGAGATACATGGAGTAGGTAGTGAGGGATGTAAAGGAGAAGAATTACATCACAATGAAAAGGTTGGCCGATAGAAGAATCGAGTGGAAAGCTGCGTCAAACCAATCCTAGGATTGTTGACCAATGATGATGATTGTTACATACTTTTGTCAATTTAATTGATCAATTTCGTTAGAAGGTTAACTTATACTTTAGGAACGAGCTGATTTCTCGAATGAATACTATTCCCTCCAATGCTGTACTTTTATTCCTCGTCCTCTTTCCAAGCCGAAAAAAACTGAGCGGACCGAATGCCACACTTGGTCGTCCATTCGAATTCCCATTCCCTGTCGCCCGGCCCGATATTCTCAATCGCACCTCACCCCCGCCTCCGAATAGAATGGCTCGCCGTCGAACAGCGGGTGTCGATTCAGCACCCTGTTCGTCGGCAACGTCGGCCGGGAAAAATCACGGTCCCTCATCGCTGACTAAGCCGGCGTCGATTGCAAAAAGCCTCCGGCGAGCGGCGGCGACTCACCCGGACAGACCGTCGCCGGAGCGGGGTGGTCGTCAGAAAAGCGAGATGGGGAGGAGGTCCCGGAGTCCCGGACGAAGAAAAGAGAACAACCACTACATCGAGTCGGCTCTAAAGGGTATCGATCCGAGAGACTGGGAACGGCAATCGAAAAGGACGACCACTCCTGGAATTTGACCCGTTGAGTTTTTTCAATGTGGAAATATAATGGGGAGTAGAATAAAGCATTGGAGGAGTTTCTATTCGTTCGAGAAATAAGCTCGTTCCTAAAGTGTTTAACTTGTAACTGAACCAATCAATCACATTGACGAAATTGAGAAATTACGTCATTACATTAAAAAAGTAAGAGATGCTGTAGAAAGTGACATGGAAAGAGATAGAAGTGCAATGAAATTCATCGATAATCATCGACGTAAACGATCGATGATCGTTAACGTCCCGTCGATATGATCGATAACTAAAGGCATCTGCCCTTCTTATCAAAAATCAAACTGTGCCTACTCGTGAGAAAACTTTTTTAATTTGTATTTACTGCGTTCTTTTAATTATGCACGCTTTACCCCTTCATACTTCGTCATAATTCTTAGAGGCAACTGTTTACACAAACCCTAATGGGGAAAAAGTATCATCGCCTGATAATTCTTATTTCCGAATGGGGTAGGAAAGCTCAAAAGGCATTAATTAAGTCTCTTAATATTATGTCAAATTTAAAATAATATTCTAGCTGTAGAAGAATTGGACTTTAATGTGCTCCAACTACTTACTTTACGTCGCACCATCTAACATAACTAAATATTCAGTTTACTCACAATAAAAGTGCATGGGCGACAGTGCGGATAATGAGTACTATCATACAGTAATTACTCTATGCTAATATTCTATTTCCACTCATTCTCTGCAATCCCATTGATTTGTTGCGGCATTAAGTTTTTCAGTTTATTGCTTCGTATGAAATGGGGGGTAGGTATTTTTTTGCTGAGGTGTCATAATATGTGTGTTATGAAGACTACTCAATATAGAACCCTCAAACCATCCTTCTGGATCCCTCTATGCTAGTCATATGCACATATATTCTCCACATGGGAACTGTTTAGAAGACTGCTCATTCCGAGGTAAAATTATCACAAGCGATACACCAGCGATGGTATTTTCTTGGTGAACGTAAATCCTTCCTGATCCCCTTAGGGATCCCTTTTCGCCCCGTTGTTATGACTACTTCTGAAGGGTACTAATGTCCCTCAGTAACGTCTGGTAAACACTTCATGTGTTCTACCTTCCCTTCTGCTGTGCAGAAATGTTTCTTTCCACTCCCCATATTACTGCCTTTAGTCCTTAACATATCAAATTTTTATCCATTTACACTTCCATCTAGAATTTCTTCTTCTCATGCTTCACATGCCCAATAATTCTTCAATTCGTTTCCTTTCGACCGAACTTATCTTTCCCATCTTCCTTCAAATACATATTTGAGAATCCTCAAAGTACGTTCTGCCTCCTCATAGACTAATTGTAAGTTCTGTAGCAAAATGTAATGTCTCACTTGTCACATTATATACAAATATTTTATTTTCGTCTTAACCAATTCTTTCTCCCACTACTCCATTTTTCTGAAAACGCAGCATTTGATAATGCAATTTTTTAGTTAATACTTGGCAGTTAACCCCGAGTCATTCATTACACTACTCGTTACGTAGCTAAATAAATCCATCTGATATAGCTCAAATCTACTAAATTATATATTTTTTGAGTTTCTAACTTTAGATGTATGAAAATTAAATTACATAATTTCCAGTGATTGATTTAAGTGAGTCGAAGTTCTGGTATATCCGATGCATAGAACATTTAATGCATTTGATAAAAAAGACTTTGCGTCAGAATTTTCGGCCAGTCTTCTGCGGTTTTGTCTACTAAGCTTTGTCTAAGTTAGCGGCTATGCTGTCAAAACTAATGTCAGACACATTATACAGGTTCGATAAAAATTTTTAATTCGCCATCTACATAAATCAAGCGATGCAGGAATGGAAGACGGTGATTGAACCCGATTGAGTGAGCTGTTTTTCCCATGAGTATTAAACTTATACCCAAAAAGTAAATTCTTGTAGAGAAAACATTAGAGGCCATGGTGGATTAAACAAACATTAACCAAATTAGAAAAAAAATACTCCACGCCCTCGTGATCAAGCGATCCTTGACGACTAACACGAGGGGCAGCTTCCACAAGGATACCGCCCCTGCCGTGAGCCGCAGTGCAGTTGGCCGTGGCACGAACCGGCCAAGAGGAAAGGGGAGGCGTAATTGCGAGCTTCCAATTGGTCGTGAATGGGCAGACTGGGAGAGGGTGGGGGGTGCAAACAAGGTCTCATCTCAAAGCCTTTCGGAGGTGAGAAGTCAGCACCCACGGGGCGTAAAAAATCGGGAGGGGAGAGAGGGAGGGAGAGACGGTTTGGGGGAAGGGGGAGGAGCAGAAGGCGATAAAGCAACCCGCACAAAGCAACGGGCCCCTCCCCCTTCCCCACCCATACGATATCCCACCTCTCCCACGCCCCTCCGGGCCCAATTTCCCCTCCGCGGAAGGCAAAGCTGCTCTTCCACCCCTCACCTAAACTCGGCCACCTCTGCGGTCCTAAACTCCCCTTCTCACTCGCTCTTTATATACGCCTTCGAGCCGACTCAGCCTTCAGTTTATGATCCGTTCCGCCCGGCTCGGCAAAACCTCTCTCTCTCTCCTCTCTTGGCCACACCACAGCACTGCCGTCCGGGCCACCCCTTTCTCGTTCAACCCCCTCAGAAGCGGTGCAACCCTCCCCTGTCCCAGTGCGCCCTTCCTCACTCCGCGGCATCGCTCTCGAAGTTCCCACCCCTCTCGTTCGCTCTCCCTCCGGCCTGGGATACAGTGGCGTGCTCGTGGAGCGGATGGTTGGGGACGGATGTGGTGTTTTTCTAGGTGGCGGTTTGACTCCTAACCCATAAAGGGGGTGGAGAGGGCGGGCGAGGGTTGCAGTCAACAATGGGTGTTCGGGAAAGGGTGCCTGTGATCAGGGTGAAGGAGGTTGTGGGGAGGCAAGGGAGTGAAGAGATTACCGCGGACTGATAAACGGGAGAGGAGGTGAGAATGTAGGAAACTTAATCTCATATTATCCCACAAATCACTCGCCACTAAAAATGACGAAGATGTATTTTAAAGTATCATGTGAATTCTTATATTTAAGGATGGCCTATGTCTCAGTTATTAACTCAGGAAGACAATGGATGGACCTTTGAACCACTCTCTATGCCAACTTCCACAAGAAGATATTATCACCAATAGTAAATTACAACACAATACATTTTGGAAAAATATTTTCATTGTAATTTATTTGTATCATGTAATGTTTTGTATATGATGTACTGTAAACCTTTAGCTACACTTCCAACTTGGAGGCACTCGTAATATTTTTCCTTAGCTGGAAAATAATATTCCGTGGAAAAACGGAATACTGTCACTTCATTCTCTCACATGTTATTAGCTTTTAGATTATTTAAAAGAATTGCGAATAAAAGCAGCGTGCCTATTAACCGAAAAAGGTTAAAACAAAGTTTTCAAAAATGTAGATGGTTTTTCCTGGCAACAAGGCTGGGAGTATAGAGTCCAAAAGTTGTAATGGCAACGCGAAGGAAGAAATACGCAGAAAAATTAATATGTCTCGAAAAACCATATGATATTGGCAACATCATAATTTTTGTCGAATCTATGCAATACACATACTTAAATTCACGGTTCACTGAGGCAAACTGAAATTCGTTTCTCAAAGGTTTTTTGCAGTGTCTTCAAAGTTAAATACAAAATGAGTAATGACACCTCATAATTCACGTATATCGAGAAATGCTCGTGGAGATTTAATCTGGTTTATTGCCATTAAAACACTCAACATGAAATCCGCATATTTTTATGTTGACTTCTTCACCAGAGATCACACCTCAAGATTTTAAATGCAAATCCAATTAAGAAAATCTACTTATAATGGCGTTACAAATAAATGTAATTTTGGACTTTCACATAAAGAGCATAAAAATGTTATTTACTCTTACACATTGAATTTCATACATTATATTTGAATATGATAATAAATATTTCTTTGGGCTATTGGGTTGGACACTCAGTGTCCAACTAAATGGTTGTTTTGATAGGTGAGGGTAGAGCTCATTCTAGGTTAAGGACGTACCTATATTAAAAAACTTGAAGTACGTACAAATGGAAGGAGGGGAAGAGTATTGTGTTGAAAATCATGCGATTGAGCACAGCAGTGATGTTGTCTGGGCTCTGTAGAGCGACGATGACACTGGAAGGGAAAATCATTTATCACGGCGTCTGCCAAAACTCTCTGGGGTAACACACTTGACGCCATGGGAAAATGATGTGCGAGGCCACAGGAAATATAATCAATTTGTCGAAAGAGCGACGATTTACCTCTACACACGGCTAATGTTGGCGTTCTTTGGAGGCGAAACAAACAGATAGCCACCCACAAAAGGAGCCACCGGAAACCATTTTCCCCAATTTACCATCGGCAACGATTACCTCGTCTGCCTATGCCATTTTGAAGTGTGAGGGTGGAGGTCGCCTTGCAGGGCGAGGGAGAAGCCACGCCTAAATAAACGGGCTGAGGAAACTGCAAGGGGATGCAGATGGACAGCAGCGGAAGTCCGACTGTTTCCACCCTCAACCTCCCCTACCGCGCCGCGCCCCACTTCGGAATATAATATATAATATGCTTGAACATTACATTATTCTTCGTCGAACATTCGGGAAATAGGAACACATGTTAAAATGGAAACCTCCGCGGAGTTTAAATGCTGACTGATTATCGGGCTTCATTCGGCTATGAGGAAGCGAGCTTGCAAAACTCATTTGGGCTGAATGAATAATCGCGGAAAGAATTCGAAAGCATTCACTAAAAATTAACAGATAAATGGCTCTAAGCAAATCGGAATGCATCCTACCTGTCTAGTGGCAGGAAACAAAAGAAATCCAGTCAGTATTATTCTTACTTCATTAATCCATAGAGTGAATATTATCGGATTCTAGCGGTTAAATACACCTACGGTAATAAAGTGGATGGTACCGCAACGTTTAATGCGAGGATATTTGCCGATAAATAGTTATGCAATCAAAACATAATATCTCAGCTCTTGAGATAAACACGACCAGATCTTTCTGGCAAACCACTGGCAGTTAAGAAATAAGCCCTCGGCTCCGAAATATACACTTAATACGTCATCAGGCTCAGTTCTTATAGGGTGTTTCCCACACCGACAAAAGCGACTATTTGACTGATGATTGATTTTCGAAAAATTGCATCGCCAATACCAGTATAACCTCATATGAGTGGCACATGGGTGGGGTACATTATTCATAATAATAATTACGATAGTAAAATGAGGAAATAATGCACGGTATTAATTTAATATCCACTGTAAACGCTAGATTCCGGACGAAACGATGCGGTGAATGGTAGGAATATGCAAAGCATAAGCTGCGGTAATCGGATTGGACCTACGTCAACCAGGCAACCCCCTAAGTCCGGGGATTCGAATACTTTTACTGACTGTGTTTGTCTTGGAGTGTTAGTTAGACGATGCGATTTAAACTAGGCAATTGGGGCACCTTTAAAATCGATTACCACGACAATAGGAGACAAATGGCTTCCAGAGGAATCCTCTTCTTCGAGGCGATTGTGCCTCAAATATTTCGCGCTCGCTCTTCTAATCCCACAGTTCCGTTTCGCATACGGCGGACGAGAGGACGGGGGCAGGAAGGCACTGCTCGGTTTGTTGTGTTAGGGTGAGCCACGAGGGTTAGACAGCTAATCCGTCAAAAAACCCTCCCTCGAATCCCCATTCTCCTCCCACTCGTGTTTATGTGTTTATCCCCGGATCCTAGCCCTCTCGTCGTCCCCCGGCCTATTTACCCTCCAGACGTTTCACTTTCCGATCTGCCACCTCGGACGAGAGAGGGGGTTGTTCTTTGCGAAGGGGTGCGCTTCGGGGACGGGAACTCACAAAACCTTCGCTTATCCTCCGACAAAATGTGGATCGCGGTCGTTTCCGGATTTGCGTGCCTCTCGTAAAAGGGACGTGACGACATGCTCGGTGAAATCCACACCTTTGCTCTAACGCTCTGCTTTACGCCCTTCAAGGTTTTCGCACCCGGATGAGGAATCTGGAAATGAGTGCAAGTAGGTTGATCACCCTATGAGCGTCTCTAGTGTCCCCTCCCCTAAGTTTCCCGGATGACATTGATCTGCCAAGGCACGGTTTGCGTGTCCTATAATCCGTAACTTGGCAGGATCATCAGCAACGAGATATCCGAACTGGCAAGTAAGAAAAATGATTCCGATTAAGTAAGTAACGAGGAATGCACTAAAGGAAATATTTTTAGCACCTTTAAGAAGAGCGAAGCAGACGCAAAACGTGAATGTTTTTGCCGAGTTCATATAAAACCTAAAAAGTCACTGTACTCTAATCCCTCTACTTTAGCCATGAGAAATATCTTTAAGCCGGGCTTTGTATCCTGGTAAGTTAGGCCTAGGAACCGTTATGTTGCGGATTTGAATACAATCTCGGCCATGAATGTCATGTATGCAATAAGGATAAGGAATTAAGTTAGTCCGTGCTATAAATCTTAGCCATTGGAGCACTTTAATTGTAAGACCAAGACTCACACTAGTATTTCCAAGCAATTACATAAAGGGTTTTACTTCCATCCACTCGGGTTTTTGAGTCAATAATCAGTGCAAAGAAGTATAATTGATTTCTTGCCTTTAACCATTTAAGTCCCATATACTTCACAACCCCTATGACTCACGACCAATCAAATGGAAATGATATGGTATGAATTCATAATTTACAGCCTTGGTATACCGATTATGGATGCCAAGGATATCGAAGGTATCTTTGTTAAAGGCACTCTGGTTACCAGTAAGGATAATAGGTTTGATATGGCAACCGGATCTAGATATATGCACGATATAATGGGCCGCGAAGGTCTCACGAATGCTCATCGGGGAAGACTTTCAGACGCTAAAAGCAATCTGTAACTCAAATCTCTGCGACAGAATTATACTCTGAGTATTAGCGCCTAACAGTAATTATAAAGAATTAAAACATGCTAAAAAGGTGTATGAAAAATACGAGACTATAGTGTGAGGAACTGAAAAGTTTTGAAAAAGCAGTGATTTCAACCATATAGGTGAGCTATTAATTTTCTAAGTACATAGTTCTGAAACAAATGAATATCAATGAACTGGCATTTAAGACCAAGAGCATTACGTTTACATCTATGATATCGGTGGAAACTATAAAGACATGCCTATTTAATTGCATTGCTTTATAGACATTTGAACAGACATAATAATGTAATTCCTGAAATAAAAAAAGCTTAACTTAATTTTGTCGAATCGAGTAGGTGAACAGGTTTAGATGAAAGGATAACTGAGTATTACGAGACGTTAACTGAACCTCAAAACGTGAAACAACATGATAATACTGAGGTTAAAGTGAACTTACATATAGCTATCAGTTAAATATCATAACTTCTATGCTAAATAATGCTACATTAATGCTATAATTTTTCTTTAACCCTGCTAAATAAAGAGAGAGAGATCCTCACCAGCTCTGTTTGATGCATTTTCGCCCGTGTAAAGCATAAATTTAATTTACCAATCTTATTCATTTTATCAAAACCCTCACGGGAATAGCTGTAAATCTGGAAGCAAAGCGTAATTCTACCAACAGTTTGAATTTAAATACTTAAAAAAGGAACTGATTCTTATCAGGTTGAATTTATGTTTAATAGGAGTTCAAATTTACGCACGTTATAACTAAAACTACCTATATTTTTGGTCTATTCTTCTAGGAAGGCATTGTTCATGGGAAGGATGAGCATAAGAATCCTCAATGGAAAAACGCGTACGCAAAAGAAACGAAAAAGTCAGTCAAACGCAAGAAGTAAAAGTTATTGTTTTTGCTTAAATTAGGAAAAATGTTGTCTAAAAATGTTTGAAATGATCGCAGCCCACGCTACGCTCTTACGTTTTGGCCTAATGTTGTCATATTTTTCCCGACCTAAATTATTGAACTTCGTCCTCCTCCAAGCAAACTCAAGAACATTCGTGTGGCCACCAGACATGTCTTTTGACTCGCAGAACGAGCTTTTAGTTCGAAAACCAGGCTCAACTGACAATACCAACCAGGTGGACGGAAGCAATCGACAAAAATACGGTCGTTTTATGCCACTCCGGCATGGAGCCTCATAACAGCGTCACCGATATTCCGGCCACATTCTCTCTTTCTGGGGAGGTCGAGGGCGAGAAATCACCCCCGAGACTGCACCGTCGAGAGGAACCCTAGAGAAGGGGGGGGGAGGGGGAGGGTTGGAAGGGAGAACCTGAGGGCAATTTTCGGGCGAAGGAGGACACCCAACAAGTCGGGAGGCGTTGAGACCTCGGTTCGGTTGAAATACACAAAAGGGAGGAGGAACGGAGACAGTAAGCAGTCCGGCTTTCTTCCCTCGCACGGGACTCGCGCCGACTCGACCCCTGTCCCGTCTCTGCTCGCGTCCAATCCCACCACCGTGGACAGTGAACGGTCTCTCTCGGGACGGTGTGGACAGGGGATGCACGGGTGGGCGGTCGATGGGAGGGGTTGGCCAACACACCCCCCCATTTGTCGCCACCCTGTTTGGCCACGACTCCCCGCAGTCGTCACAATTACGGCCCATCACGCCCGCTTGTTTGGGACGGTCGAACGAGCAGCCCCCGACAAATGCACCCCAGCTACATATTACGCCATCGCCGCCGCCAATGTGCCACGCCGGGTCGAGCCCTGGCAATGGAAACCTGTCAGAATCACCACCCGCCTCCGCCACTCATAGGTAGTACATGTAAGAAGATTCATACATGTGCTCAGGGTACAAAACCGGCGTCATAAAACGCTCAATTCAGAATAATTCATGATTAGAGATAATAATAAACACAACAACTTGACCATTGGGCTCCTATCGTATCAATAACAATTATTGACAGAATCTACACATCAGCAGATACGTATTTATTATCAAAAACAGAGAAGATGGCTACCAATGCACAGTAGCGCAATCGTCATCTTGTCGCCCCAATATTATCCAATTATATTACAGTATTATCAGAATAGATGCCATCAAGACGGTAGTCCTAGAGTATTTAGGTAATGTCCTTGCATCAGTGTTAAATATGGATTTCAAAAACCAATTTGCCGTATGAAATAGCAGCTAAATTATATCGACCAAGTGTCCAATCACGGGTCTTTATGGTGTGCACGACGGCGTCGTCGTTAGTTTGTAATTACGCGTAGAAAAGCGAAAATTCAAATGCAGCTCTTCATATTTTATCTGACACTTCCAAACTACTGGAGCTATAATCAATGATATCAGCGAACAGAGAATTTATTAAGACCGTTATTACTGCGAGTAGTGAGCTCGCGTCCAAATGTGTCCGCGTTATTGCCGACGAATGCGACATAAAGAAAGAAAGATCCTGACCCGCCCATGATGTACAGTTTTTCTGAAATATACTGTACCTACCCACTCTTTCTAATATCTCCTCATCCATATCAACTATACAGCGGAGCTCGTTGCATCAACAATTCCGTTCATAGTTTCATATCCGGTACTAAAGTACCGACTCGAAGAACGACTTTGTTCACCTCAAATCTACCATTGGATTTGGGTTGGTTCGGAGGTAATGGCCTACAGTTGAGAAGGCCCTAATTCGAATCCCAGAATTGATAGATTTTGAGTGAAATATCTTTTACTATTAGAGTTTTGCTTGATAGATAGATAAACGTTTTAACAGGGGCGAGATTGAGACCCTAAAACTCTATTCCTACATCGAATCCCCGGAGAGCAATTCAAGTTCAGTACTCCCAGCTGTCAGATTGGACGTAGGAAATTTCAAAAATCCGCCGTCGGTCAACTTCACCGAATAACTGTCACTATTACTCATTTGTGCCATACTGCCTTGTTTCTTTCCACACATAAATAACAGGACGATGCGTATCACTATATCTCCTGCCCTTCCCCCACGCTCCCCTCAAGCATTTTCAAACAAGCGCTCTTGCACACCCACATACAACAGAGACCCTCCCCCCCGGTCACCCCAGAAATTACCCCCATGGTAAAGAAAGGGCAGGAGGGATGAGAAAGGCTGCTAAAGGTGGCGGCGGCGCGCCTTTGAAGTCCCGCGCATGTGCGGTGGCAACGACCGGGACCATCGGAGGAAGAGTCTGCGCTGGAACTCGCTCACCTCCCAAGCAGGAGAACTGTGGGTTTACCCCCCCCCCCCCCATCCTGCGACGGCAGGAAAGAACTGCAAATTGGGCGTCCCTCCATTTCCCAAGCTCAACTTCCCCCGGAAATATCCGCACGATTTGTTTCCGGCTGCAGGAGGCCGATTTGGGATCCCGATTCCAGATTTCACCCCTGAGAAGAACTTCTAGCTCAACACCTGAGCAGCAGATCAGTCTGATTGATCATGAGTTAAAAAGGGGGATTTAATCAACACGGTGATAACATTAGCGGTTTTTGCTTGTTTGGATGCAATGATAAATAGTCGTGAATGCCGTGAAATGATCAGCCGACGCTATTTGAAAATAGTGACGGACGGATCTAATCAAAGAAGAAATAGAACTTAAGGGGAGAGCGAATTCACCTACATCTTTTTTTTTCACTGCGGGACCGCTGTGGCAGGGGCTGTTAGGCCACTAGGAGTGAAGTTGAGTTTAAGCTTAATACAGACTTTATTAAGAAATAATAAAGTATGGTGTGTAATGTGTTTGAAAGCATTATACTCTGCATGAGCTGTAGTTCTGCGCACTGTGCGAGGAGAAAATTAAGTCATGTATGCCTCGGTCCTACAGTTGATCACCCGTAATTTGCTATTTCAGTCTGTTCTGCTGATGTAGTGTTGGAGTCGAAAACTGTCTATTCGCATGTAAGTTGAGTGTTATGTGTAAGGTAGGTCCTCGGTCCACTCTGGATGGGCTAATAACCTCTCGTGAGTCTTTTAGTTCTTTTTATCAAAATTATGCTAAAGCTGACGCCGCGTTTCTTTACATATTTCCTCCGATGTGCAGAAATATGTTCCCTCTGTCCAGATATTCTACTATCCTACCCCGCGAATATATAGCCTCATTTTGACCGACTATCGAGGATTACTACCCTAAAATTAGAATAAAATTCAACCTCAATAAGAGTCATTTAGCAAAATAGCAATAGGAGGCCTCTAACTTTCCCGCCGGCGAACAACTAATTACCGGCATTTTAATATTCCCCATCACTGTGTTTAGTGGATTTATTTTTGTTCCTGATGCATTTAAAAACTACAGTAAAGACAAAATAATGCTGCTGTAGCTGCTACTGCTTAGCTTATACTTCTGCTCGTGAATGGCACAAAACTAAATGTTCTGAAAGTGAAATGGTTTTTGTTGGCAACATATGAGGAAAAGCTGCAATTTAACCAATCGATCAGCTTTCGGAGGAAACGATACAAACGGGACGACATCTTATGCAATGAGGAGTATCATATAGAAAATGTTCGATGCTGGCCACTGCCGTATTGATCTCTTTGCTAAATATCAGAAAACATCTTAATATAGACTAGCATCAATCAACCTTACCTAGTAAAGATTCTTAAGATAGCGTTTAATTTTACTTCTTATTTGTGTACTATAAAATATTCCATGGACGTCGTACGCAGAATATTGCTTTTTTGACTCATTGATGTTCTTAACACAACAATTTTATTAAAATATTGGCTCATTCTACTTCGCCTGTGAAAGTTAAGAGAAACTACTAGACATTAATAATTGGTTGTCTTTCATGGCAGGCATATAGTTCGAAGCATTAGAGCGATTTCCTATTGAGGCACAGAAATATTTATCCAAGAAGGCTTGTGATTTCCAAAAAAAGTTAAAATGGTGAATTCACGATATAAAATATACAGTGGACGGAAATTCATAACTGGAAGCATTCAAAATGAAGTGCCACAGAAGAATAATGAGGATAAAATAGATCGACCGAGCATCACACAAAGAAGTCTCAAGTCTGCTGATAACTTTAAGCTGAAAATTGGACAATCTAATAAGCCACTTCATGAGACATGGTGGTCTGATGACAAAAAAGCGGAAAAGTGAATTAGTATAACGGCTAAGGAAGGCCTTGTACGAGATATGTGGAGTAAAAAAATGAAGGACGCAAATGAGAATAATTATTTAATCATGAAGAGACTATCTGAGAGGAGAATCGAGTGAAGAACTGCAAAAAACAAGACCCAAGACACTTGTGACCATTTATTCATATCCATTGTCAAGCAAGAGTGAAATAACGACTATTTATACATCCTTATTTAATTCCTTCCCACTCTTCCCTTGGCTCACAAATTATCTCACGTTTCTTTTGGCAAAACGTTTATCATTCGATATCTCAAATGGACCTTCGGCGTTAAATTAGCATAACCAAAGTCCTTAAAATTCTCACGGGCTGGCTCTATTTGCCAACAGTGCCGAAATACCCTCACGGGAATGTAATTTCAATGAGTAGAATAGCCTGGTCGTGAGAAGAGTTGAGGAAACCTCAAAATCAACGATGAATAAATTACGCAGATTTGATGTCATTGAAACTTCGAACGCAAAAATAAGAATGAAAAATCTACTCAAATTGCTAGGGAAAAGGTTGTCTCATGAGCTTTGGCTGCGCATGGTAATAATATAGGGCTCGATGTGTCAACGGTATTAATGCTTATATATTTGATTTAGATACGGCAGTTCATTATTAAACGTTAATGACTTAATTATTTATTTTATCCAACAAGGATGAAGTTAGACACAGTTCAAAGTTTGAGGCTTCACTTGGTGGAATCACTCGATTGGAAAAGAAAATCCACTTTGTACATGCCACACAAAAGTTCTATTGATTTCTACTATGGTTTCGACACTTTATGTCAAGTGTCGAAACCATAGTAGAAATCAATTAAACTTTTGAGCGGAATGTACGGAGAGGATTTTATTTTCAGATGAAGTTAGACTTATCATTATGTGCCCGCCAACCTTGACTCAATTATGTAAAATGAAGCAGACAAGGGAGATTTGAAAATACGTTGCACATATCACTAGGAGAAAACTAGCAAATTTAAATAATGAATTACGGCCAATATTAATTAATACGTTGAATTGAATATATTCATTTACACACACAAATAGTGGTCCCAAATCATATACAAAATTCCGGCTATGATGTTGGAGAACGTGCTACATTTGAGCAGTATTACAAGTTTTAAAAAGCGTGTGTTTGTGAATAAGGGAGCACTGAAATCCCCGAGTCATTTTCTTTTTGTTAAAAGAGGAGTGGTTCAATCTATGAATCGCTAGTTTAACTAAAATGTAAACTAGCATTTTAGTTAAACTGATAAAATGTTAAACTAACATAATGTGACAATATGTATGGGAATGCTGTAATGTGAAGTAGCCTATTCATCCTAGGTTCTGTTATCTTCATTTCATTGACACGTACGATAAAGAGTAATGAATTGTGTTTTAAAAAGGTTTATAAAAGAGACTAAAAATACTTAGTAAAACATCATTTGCGAATTATTCAAATTAATCATTCGAATAAATTTGCTGATCGAAAATTACTGATATGATAAGAAGTCGAGTAAAAAGCAAATGATTGTGAGCACTGAATTATAAAAAGATATGAAGCGAATTGTTCCCTAATTGTTCTAATTTCCCAGGTATCTGAAAAGGTACATTTATTTCATAATCAATGGTCAACTTTCACACATTTGAATAAGATTTTTTTAAGTACGTGCTAAAATTAATACATAATGAAGTACGGTATATTCGTGCATCGAGATTTTAATGATTGACTCAAAAGTAATTTCACTTATGGATAATTTTTATTCATGCAACTGTGAATAAAATGCAGTCTGAAATGTAGCGATCGCTGTTTACAGGCATTTGATATGAACGCACTTCCAATGCAATAATTACCTTTCTTTTCAGCCACATACTGACTACATAATAAAACAAAGAATCGGACTTCATATCTAAATCATCGTAATTGACTCCTGTCCCTTACACGGTGAGATGTTGGAAACAAGGATTTCATCTCAAGTAGGTATCGCTGTTTCATATTTCAGCCAACTCCATCAGTATAATTTATTTTTGTTAGTGACATGCTGATCATTTCCGGTGAAATAATACTTTTTAAAAGTCTTTTACGATTCATGATTGTGTTCAATTGATTTTAAAGCATGCTTTACTGCACCCCTATTATTTTTACTCTATTTAACCCATTTATTCCTAGAAACAGTCACATGAGTTTTTTTACATCCATGCTCTCCAAGCACCAACGGTATAATTTATACTTACAAACAATGGTATTTTAATTAAATTAGGAGTGGCAAAGGAGAAAAACTTTGAATTCTTATAAAATTTAAATCATCCATAAGCAGCGTTAAAATGCTAGTTCCTATAATATAAAGCTATAAGACACCAACATCTACTACGCAGTTCATCCAAAATATGACGCACAGTGTAAGATTATGAGTTAAATATAAATGGACCCGATATTATTTATGGCTGTTCCGGTCGGTTGAGGTAGGTATATGTTAATTGACTGCAAGGATCTAGAGAGAGTAGTGCACGTTGTTCTGCTTTACTCATTGCATTTTACATCTACAGTATCTCACTCTTGTGACATATGGGTGGCGTAGCTTCTAGTTCTTCACTGAGCAATCTCATTTCCAGCTTTCAGACATTGATTTAGAGTTCTCCGATTAAGACTAAAAGGGTTCAATTCATTCGTGCGTATCCCCATAAATTATGCTGAAATTTGGAAAACTTAGAGCGAAGACAATTTTTATTAGCCACAAGGCTAGCCTTACCTCATGGTCTGTCACTGTACATTTCGGACCCTAAGGAGCCTACCGTAGGATATACTAAGGTAGCCTGATTGCTCACGGCTGCAGCCAAATTTCTAAGAAAGTTTTAAATGTCCAGTAATCAAGAACGGAGTGCATGTAAGGTATGAAATAAAATATTTACCAAGATAAAATGAGTGATTTCCCTATGATAGGTAGATTTAGAGCTCTTATTTCTACTTACTACATCCGTTCAGATTTTTCGACTTGATTAAAACGGTATTCTTGGAGAGAAGCTATTTTTAAAACGCCAAATATGCATTCGGGTAAATATTTCATAATCTAATACTTAATTATATGCAGTGATGACATTGAAATGTATCCGATCTCTTCCATTTCAAAAGGCTTTCGTCGATAACGCCGAGAAATGACGCGACCGACTCAGGTGTGAAAATGTTTGACTGGGTCCCGATGATGGATTGGCAAACGCGCCAACTCCGGCACCCAACACCCCTCTGCTCTCGCCGAGAGATACGAATCACCGCCCAACATGACGGACGATCGAAGGGCGCGGAGCGGCAATCAAAACCGATGAGAAAGGGAAGCCGACGGAAAGATCTCAACGACTGAGATTCCGTCAATAAAGACTGCCGCCCACCATGAATTATGAAACGGCGGGGAAATGATCCCATGTTTAATTCCTCGGCGTGCCCGGCAGCATATCATCCTTCGGCTGACAGCCGCGGCTCACGACAGATCCTCCTAGTGGGTGGTGTGGGAGCCGTCGAACACGCCGCCCCCCCTCGCCTTTACGGCCGCGGAATGGGAAATCAGGCCCGCACCCGCTGCCCTCCGGATAGAAAGGGGTAGCGGCGATCCTAAAATACGCACCCGGCGACATAAAAATACGGACACTAGTAAAAAAAAAAAACTATTCCTATATTCCTTCTCCTCCGCTCTACGGATCACTCCCGCATTTGCCCGGCGCAGAACAATGGGCACTTAGACGAGCGGTGGCATTAATTCCGAGGACCCGCGCTGCGGACCCCCCGATCGCTGTGGTCTTCCCCCGCGGCGGTGGGCGGACGCCGCTTCCGCAGACATTTTTCAACGCCCCTCAACCCAAGGAATACAAAGGCGAAGGGATCAATAAAAGCCTATAACAGGCGATGCCGTCGTCACATTGTACTCCTATCCATTTCACTCCTAAGAGGAGATGGGAGCCCGCTTGCGCAAGGGAGACATGACAACTCTACCAAGATAATAAATATCTTACATGTTTCGTCATCCAGCCAATATAACGCCATGAATATTTCGGTATAGGGTATTCAATTTACTTATCTCTATGGGCACAAATCAACCTCTTTGGTGTTATCAATAGCCTGAAACGAGGATTAATTGGATGGATCACTCCAATGATGTATTATAAACCTTAAAAAGAAGACGGGACAACTTAATAGGCCACATTTTAGGATACGATAGCCTGATGTAGACAATCGTCGAGGGAAAAGTGAACAGGAAGAATGGAAAAGGCAGGCCTCGTATGAGGTATATGGAGTAAGTTGTGAAGGATGTAAAAGAGAGGAGTTACGTCAATATGAAGAGAGGCACGTTTTCTTCCCCACAGTCAATTTAAGACAACAGTATGTATTCAAGTCACTTGCTGGTAGAATCGACAACCTAGTTAAACGACAAATATTTTCATGAAATCACTATTACATTGAAAACAAGCGTATCAATATCAGGAAAGAGGGAGAAAACTTATCTGCGTAAAGGAGACTGCCTTTTTAAAGCATAGAGCAGCTTTTATATGCTTTTCAGAAAATTCTTTGTCTTTATCGATCTTTAAACTTTTAAGATCCAATTTTTGATACAGACTCTGCTCGAGCATCTCGTATTCCCCAATTGCCTTTGCTGAATATCCTAACACTAAATACAATAAGTGTAACCATTAAGCCTAAGCTGCATTAGCTATATTGCTGCCGATTTTTTTCCAGAAATTGATCAACTAAATTTTGGAGATACAAAAACATGAAACCCTTTGGGTATTATAGCATTTACTGAATTATAGTTCAGCCTGATCGATGGAGTGGCAAACGAAGAAGTTTTAAGAAGGGTGGGAGAGGTGTCTACTGAAAACCTTAAAAAGAAGACGAGACAACTAAATAGGCCACATCTTAGGCTACGATAGCCAGATGTAGACAATCGTCGAGGGAAAAGTGAATGGGAAGTATGGAAAAGGCAGGCCTCGTATAAGGTATATGGAATAAGTTGTGAAGGATGATAAAGAGAGGAGCTACGTCAATATGAAGAGGTTGGCCAATAGAAGAATCTAGTGGAGGACTTCGTCAAACCAATCCTGGGATTGTTGACCGATGATGATGAGTTCAACCTGTAACGATGCATTCAGTGGCACTCAAAAACTCATGGGTGTTTTATCATTGGCGAATTATGAGTTCCTTTGCTTTACTTATCACAAAATACTAGCATTTGTATAATCTGAAAACCTTCTTCAGCTAGAGGATAATTATTACAAATGAGGGTCTACAGCAAATTTTCTTCTACGCAGCAAAGCATAATACTCAGATATTTCCCATTGATATTTAAAAGGAAAAACTCAAGATTAATAATAGTCCTGTCCTAGAATCACATGTCCCAGGTAACAGGGATGGTAACGCCCCAGTACATCAAGCTATATGCTATGGGTTATAATTCAGCTTCGGGTATGCATACTGTATTTGTCATTACATTAAGATCTTGGCTAAGGTCTTAATGTAAATATAACATCAGCCGCGCTTTGAGTACCTAAAACTCAACTTACAGCAGAACATGTTAAAAAAAATAACTTTGTGCAGTTCCACAATTTTATTTTATTCTACCGATTGTACATTGTTTAGGTATCCATACCTAGAAAATTACACTAAGACGTTGAAATCGATCGGTAGAATAAAATCAAAATGTGGAATTGCACAGTTATTTTTCTTAACATGTTCAACGTATCAAATTCCACCAGGTATCACCTGCCTCCATCGACCTATTTCAAGTTACGGCTACTAACTATGATTAACGCAGATGAATGTTTTTGATGAAAAATATCGTGTTGCGTATGGCAGATGTAGCTGCTTTAAATTATTTTCTAATATTATCTAATATTATTGAATGTAAAATTTACCAAACGCCTTAATAATCCATAATTTTAGGAATAAAAATACTTAAGTAGGTGCATTAGCTAAGTCAATTGATTCCAATATTATTTTTCACCAGTAATTTGCGATGCTTAATAAAAGCTTATATTTTAAAACGTTCCCAGGCAGATGTTTGCATGCAACCCAAGAGAATGAATGAAGAGCATGCCGAAAAGTTATCCCCACATCAACTGAGAGAATAAATTTTAATCTTAAGAGGAATAACAAATATTTGATTAGGAATTGAATAGACAAAGCACAATTAGGATGTAAAGTGGTTTTAAATTTTGAAATAGATGGAGATATTTACATCACCAAAGGCAAAACAGCCGAATGAATGACAAATAAGCATGAAATTAGGTAGTAGAATAATAATGCCAAACGGGGATTTACATTATAACCTAAATAAATAAGAATTTATTTTGGATCTTAGATGGATTAGACAGCACAAAACTAGAATGCAAAATGATTTTGAATTTTTAAATATTTGGAGATGCATACATCCTAGCGTACTGGCAGTAGGTGAGATTTTAACACAAGAATAGTGAAATGGAAGTAAATAATCAGCACTAACCGGCTTGGACGGAGGTCGAGAGGTCGGTGGGGGCGTAGTCCCTCGCCGCCAGCGGTGGCAGTCCGAGGTGTGTGGCCAGGGGCGACACCATCCCGGCCCCATCGTCCAGGGCGGAGGCCCTCGATGGCGAGTGGAAAAGGGCCTCGGGCAGGAGTCCTTCGGCAAGCGGGGGCCTCGGGAAGTGTTGGCGGTGGTTGTGCAGCCACGAGTGGTAGAGGAGCGGCAGGGGGGCGTAGGCCGCGGCGGCCGCAGCCAGCAGGCCGCCGAGGGCGGCCTCGTCCCCGCCCGGGTCGGCCGCCGGGGGCGACGACGAGAGGGGCGGAGGGTAGTGGGGCAAGCGGTGGACGGCGTTGGCGCTGCCCCCTAGGGGTACGCGGTGCTGGTGCTGGCCGCGGCTGCCCGTCGACGAGATGAGGGCCTCGATGGAGAAGGAGGACGGGGGCGCCGTGGAGGCCTGCGTCGCGGGCGGCGGGGGCGGAGGGGGAGGCGTCGGCCCCGGCGGCAGCATCAGGAGGTGGTGGTAGGCTTCCATCATCGTGGTGCGGTCACGGGGGTCACCTCAAGAGAATCCGGCTGGCTCGTCCAAGAGTACGGTTGGGTACGGCGGCGCCCGCATGAACGGCACTCGTCGAGCTGCACCAAGGGTCCAGTATGGTCCTCCAGAGTTCCAGGGAATTACTGAATGCAACGCCTCCAGGAGCTAAAGAAGCTCCAAGAGCCAGAACCAAAGATACTCCAGCACTACGATTACTCTCTGTCCATTAGCTTATGAGTAATCGAGAGTTGAAAACATCACTTCCTGCTCCAATATTGTATTTAGTTCCAAATAAATGTTGAAAACCTTAGAACTTTAAGTTTACGGTGTGAGACCCGCAATTTAATTCCTCTTCCTGTAAATCGTCTTCGTCGAAATCCAAGCCTGATAGCCTAATCGCCGAATATGGAGTTGTAAACCTTGAAAGGTGGCTCTCAACTTAAATAAATTGGGACAATTATCTTTCCTCTGCAACAAAACTTGATGGAGTTGACGTCTTCACAAAAAATAATGGTCGGATATCCAGAAGGAGGAGAAAACAGGTGCGAACATGAACTACAATACTGGAAACTTACATGAAGATGAGTACAACAGAATGGAATAGTCCAAAACCACTATCTTGTAGGTGTCCAGTGGAAATTCACTCACTTCCAGAAGTTTCTTTTTACAAAGTATTAGAACACAAATATTAAAAACTCTGCCTGAGCCAGCGCCAATCAAGCAATAAGAACTGGATCAGACACCAGGAAGGCGCATCTTCGTCAATGAGCGCGATCTTCAACAGCTCCCACGCCTGTCATCCGGACGTCCGCATCTTCTTCGTCCCACGAAAAAGATCGAGATCGTACCACCAAAGAACGTCCCTCCCGCCTGCTTCGTTTGGGAGCGAATGACTGGACCGGGGGTCTCAGGGAGTCAGTCCCTCGGACCTCGTGAAGGGGTGGGTGTGAAGGGAATCGGGTCTCCTTTGGCACTGCTAGGGGTCTCTCTCTCTCTCTCTCTCAGAAGGTGGGGAAGGAGGAGTGAGAATTTGGATGTCAACAGGAGGGGAGAGTTGGGGGGGCGTATTGCCATCCCCCACCACATCTCGAGTTTGAAGCGGAAAAAAAACACGTTCGCCGGGAAGGGATTACCTCGGAGATAGTCACCCGCCAGAAAAACCGCGCCGCAAAGGAGGACGGGTCGATTGAGCGCTCCCATTGGTCCGCGGCGGATCCGCCCGTCCAACCGGGAGGCGGCCCCATTAGCAGTGCCGCATCGGATTGGGCGAGGGGGAGAAATTATATGCAGCGTCACGCCCGCCCCCAACCCATCAGAGGAGTGAACCCCCCGCACCCGCCCTCCTGTTCATCAAACCCTTCCCATCCACTCCAGAGACTAATCCACCCCTTTCCCCACTCTCTCTCCCTCCAGCCCAACCCTCTTCAACCCTCGCCCGTCCTTTATGCTTCTCACGCCCCGCCCATCGAGATGGGGGAGGGAAGGAGGGGTTGGAGTGGCCGGGGAGGAGATTGGCGCTCTGGGGACGAGAACAGGGTAGAAGAGAGAGTAATTTGCCGGCACTTAGTGTTCGAATTAACGCCGGGGAATGGGACAGCGGGGGAGGGAGGGGATGAGAGGGAATCCGGGGGGTTGGATTAGGAAACGGGGACCGGAGGATGAACTGCGGGCGTTACAGAGACGGGTGGAGAGGGTCACGAGACGATGACAGGAGAGGATTCGCACTTGAAGACTTTTCCGGCATAGTACCCTTCATAATTGCGGGAAAAATAATTTTACTGCCCTATCTGTTGGGCTGGTTCGTTCATAATACTACCAATATGAGAAAGTGAATGATATAGATCTTTCGATCGTTACTCCGTGTAACAGTTTGAAATTATGACAGCGTAATACTCTTAATCTAATTATCAGATTGGTAGCCATGATTCACCCGATTGTTCAGTCCCATCTTCCTATTGCGGGTCAGAGTTGATGACGTGAGAACTAATTATAGATGGACCGCAAATTTGTATTTCCTTAAACGAAATGACTCTTGGCCACTCAAGACAAAACTAAACATTTTTTCACAGAGCATAAGGACGAAAGGATCAGAATAGGATGGCAGTGCAAGAGCCGACCGTTAGCCGAGTTATTTTCAATTTTAGGAAATGATGACAGACTAGGCATTAGTTGGCGTTGTCCAGAATCGCGGAGGGGTAAAAGAAACTACGTTGAGAGTTGAGTGGTTATTTTCAGTGATGGACCATACATCTGTGCTGATGAAATTTGAGGATATTGATTTTTTATTATTATAGCTATGCGCATAATTTCTCTTACGACAGGGTTCCATTGATATTGTTTGTTTTGTCCCTTTTTTCTCTTCCACATCAACGTATAATTTTGTTATCCCAACCTTTGCATCCTACTGACGGAGGGGTGCACTTGAAGAGCTTCCAGTAGTGTATCCACCGAGGATCACGGCCGGGTCTCGAACCGTAACCCTTGACCCTACCCACCGTAGCCACCGCATCAACCCGATTACTGGAATGGTTCCCTTCGCTGCAGAGATTGGGGAGGAGTGACAGTTGCGCGGTTTCGGAAGAAGAAAGGAGGTGGTGGTGTTGGTGGTGTGGTGGCTTAGGGGGGGTGGGGTGGGTTGGCGGTTGGCTTGGCCGAGATTTCGGATGGATGGAACAATTACCACCGCCGCCCGGAGATGAATCGACGACGGGGGGAGGGGTCGGTGGGCGTGGCCGGGAGAGATGGGAGGGGAGGTGGCCGGGTGGAGGGGGGAAAGGGGAAGGGGAAAAAAAGAGGGTGGGGGAAAATCAGGAAGGAGGGGAGAGCGGAGCGGAGGAGGAGGCTGTGGTTTCGAAAGGGAACGCACATAAGATTCACACTGTGCCGGGATATATTCTATGTATGCGATGGTATATGGACGAAAAGAGGTAGGAGGAGGGAGGAAAAGGGGGGAAGAGAGAGAGAGAGAGCGGTTGGACAATCTTTTTATGCTCCTTAGCCGAGCGCACAAAAGGAAAATTTATCACCCTGTCCCTCCCACCGTACCCTCTTCCTCCCCTTTCACTCACACACTCGCAAACGCTGGAGCCCATATTACTGCCCTCTTTCTCTCCCTCCCCCTCTCTCATTTCGGTCTAATAGTCCACGGGGGGACTAAATCATATATAAATACAACTAGCGGGGATGATTAATGCGTCGCAATATTTATCGTGGGCGATTTTCCCAGATTAGTGGGGCGAAAGGGAGAAGGATAAGGAGAAGAGGAAATAAAAAACATGAATCTATACGAGTCGGGCGGGTGGCGTGGGGACGTGTAATTGTGGTCCCCCATCTCTCTCTCTCTTCGCTAATGCGAGCGTCGAAGAGAGGCAAAAAAAAGGCGAGAGGAAGAAGTCGACGTGGCTGGTAATCCGAGCCAGCGCATTAACGAGACGGAATGGAAACGGGCGTCTCGGCGTCGAGGGAGATTCGAAGTGGGGGACGTACGTGCGAACGTTGACTTGCTCCGTGTTCCAGCGAGGCGGGCCCAATTTCGCCCGCCCGCCATCCTAAATGCCCGGCATTTCGGGACCAACTCATGTCTGAGTCGACGCCCGTCGTTCTCACCGGATTGCTGGGAACATTAATTCGCAGCGGGATGCAGCTTATGTTTTCTCACTGCTTCTGCCGATTATAATGATGAATACGTTACGTCAGGTATGCCTTTTTGAATTTGCTATCGGTGAGTCGCTTGCATTTATTAGCAGGTAAATACAACGTGCTCGTTTTGAAAAGGCCATGCATGCAACTCTTGAGGTTCAAGTAAAACCACGAGAACAGAAAACACGTCAATGAAAACACGAGTCCCACAAAAGAATTGAATCGAGTAAATTACGATAAATTTTCTCAAACTACATTTCACTCATATACATTTGCATAAATGCATTCACCCTTGCGTATGTAGGATGTTTGCGATGAATAACGTTTCTGAAAGTTATTACAATTCACTTTTAAGCAGATTAGGTCAGTGTAGAGCCGTTACATTATGATGCTAGAATATACCGTGGCTGAAGTTGCTCCTTCCTTGCATCGATTAAATTCATAGAAACTGCTGGAGTAAATAATAAAGGTGTGTTCAACCCGATGGTTGGTTTTTGATAGGTGAGGATAGAGCTCACCCCGTACTAAGCCATTGGCGTGTGAAATTCACACATTAAGGGTAGGGGGGCCAGTTCCTTACTCTGGGCCACCTGCAATTTCCTACGAAGTTCTCACACGCAGAAAATTGAATCGCGACGATTTTAGGTGGGGGCGTCCAGAAAGCTTCTTGCCCAGGATTTAAACCCGGGTCCCTCCGGTCAGCAGCTCAGCGCTCTACCCTTTAGGCTACCACGATCCCACACACGAGTAATGATATATAAAAATATGACGCAAAATTACTCAAACGGAATTTCCGGAAGGAGAAAGGTAAGTTGTCCTCATGGCACCATAAATATCACAAAAAAATAAAATTCCTCAGAAATGTTATTTATAGAGCTTAAGAGGGTTGTTACCGTTAATTATTCAATTATAAACACCCTTAAAACTGTGATAATTCAATTAAAATTCGAGAATTTTGTAAAAATATCGATAAGTTAGAAAAAGAAAGGGTAAAAGACATGATATAAGTATTTGATCTTTAACTCAATAACAATAAATTAATGATTTTAGAATCTGAGTCTAAAAAATACACAAATTAAACTAATTAACTTGCTATTGACTTAGTTCATATATGATTTATTAATTCAGGTAACTTGTAGGCACATTAAAGAAAAAAACGAATTGGAGATGCCTGAAAAAATTAGTGAGGCTTTGATACGCTAACACTTCAATAACAATTTCATAATAAGAACCGGTTGAAATTAAGCTGAATCAAATGAGCAGCCTTCACTTGTGTAAACGGAAACACACACAAAAACCGAAATTGAGTCGTCCGCAGGAGGACGAGACAAGGCTCGGGCAATAATGTGTTTCCTCGGCGTCGGAATGTATTATAGGAGAAACACTTTAGTACCGATGCAGGAGCTTGTAAATTGATCCGGTAAGATTGAAATAATGGCTATAGGAGTGCCGTGAATGACAGTGCAAATTTTTCCACTGGGCAGAGTTGAGTACACAATGGTATCTTGTTTACCAACTCTCAATCTCAGAACTGAATATCAACAATCAAAGGGATATCTCACTCGCATATCACTTCCACAGCATGCGAACGTCCCAGCCATCCCGAATGGCCTCTAGTTATGTTCCAAATAAAATCTCGGCCCATCACAAAAAACCTAACCTCCGTCCAAGATAAATAAACGAAAACACAACGGCTGGAAGGAAAAAAATTACATATACCAACATTATTGCCTCTCAGTGGCACAAATAACAGGATTATCCTAAACTAATGACGGCGAGGGGCCTTCACCCTACGCGCAACCAGCCCCCAAGGGGTATTCACGGAGCGGAGAGGGAGGGTGGTCTGGAGACCCTGAAAGGCAGATGCTTGCTAGGGTCGGGGAACCGTTATGGCACACATACGCCCATTCAACTCTCCGAAAAGCACCCAACTCACACCCTTTGCCCTCTTTGAGACGGAGAGAGGGAATGGGTGCCCTAGGGGAACCCTCGTTCCAGAGAAGGGGAATGGTATCGGCCATGTGGGGGTCTAGAAGGGGCGACGCGACATCACTGGGGTCCCCTGACTCACACGTACTACGTGAGGGCACCTCCCTTGTGTTCGGTCCAGGCTAGCACACGCCGCGCCGCACTCTGTCATTCTTGCCAGAGAGTTCGATTCGCAGAGGGAAGCGAAGAGGTGGACGTCGGAAATCGAGTCGTCTTGTCGAGGTGGGAGGGAGAAAAAGACGCATCAAAGGAGCCGATATTGTCTCGAAATCGTCCCGGGGCTGGCTTCAGGATAGGTGCTCGCAACATTTCAAGGGGTACTATTTTCAGGCGCCCAACGGAGTAATATAATGCATTACAGGGAGAGGCCTATCAAACACTAGCTGTGTGATAGCAGGGCTAATAAATTTCTGTTTAACAGATCGTTCCGGGAAAACAAAAGAGATCGTTTAGCTGAGGTCCGGGGTTCAAATTCAAGAGATCTTTTGTTAAAGCCGTATCAAAAATAACATTGCGATATTGTCTGGGTAACAGATCATTCCCGGAAACCAAAAACATCACAGAGTCAAATAAGCTGACCCCCTAACATAAGAAATGAAGTTCACACGTCATTAAGTCCAGTACTTGCTGAGCTATGAACTCATCAACAAGATCTAACTTTTGGTTTAATACTTCGGCTCTATAACAAGTAGATAACAAATACACAATGCTCATGTTACGGTCGTTTCTCCGCGTTGATGAGCACCGTAAGGACATTCCGATGAGATGAGAAGGTTATCACTTACCATTCGCCAGCAGATAGAGGTACTTGGTTGGAACGAAATTTTCCTGTTCCTGGCTGAGGTGGATATTTCGCTGTCACCAAAAAATTCCTGCATGTTAGGTCCTCATAATAGCCTGTAAAAAGACATGATATTATGATAGGATAATCATCAGTCATGAAAGAAAAACCTTTAGGGTTTATGATGATCAAACGCTATAAAAATGAAACTCGTTCCCTAAGCTCTAAGAGAAGATGAAAACTTCATTTTCTCACACAGCCTTCGAAGCGTCCCTCGAGGTGGATCGACTCTGGTGGAGAACGCGTCAATCAGGTGGGCGGGGATGCCAGCCGGGAGGCGGAGAATGCGCGTGACAGCGGGCGAACATTCGGGGTTCACATCTGCATACACATCTAAATAACACCCTCAGAGTCCCTTCACGCGTAAGTGGTAGGGTGTGATTATTTGTTAGACATTCCAACGCAGGTGTGCATGGGCCAGTAATAAGCTTTTTATCAATGGAATATTTTCAAGCACATTAGGTTTTTATCTGTAATGTATAGATTTGCGTAGGAATATTAGGAGTAAAAGAGGAGCAATAATTAGTAGACTTACTAATAAAGAAAACTGAACCCCAACAAACTAAGCAAAGTGTAAAACGGATTTTACATCTGCATTTCATAAAACGTGTTCTTAACGAGAGTCTGGATTGTTTGCGTGGATGAAGAAATTTTAAATATGACTTTGATACAGTATGTTCCTCTACTTCAATACCTATGATTATACCACCAGAGGAAGTTAACAGAATAATTTGTTAACTATATCACCTCAAAATATTGCGAGATATTAATTATCAACCTAAAGGTTTTGATATTCACCATCATGTTCTAGTAACTACCATATGACACAGAGCGTCACCATTATTTTTCCCGATTTCAAATCTCGCTGATCCTCGTGGTACTCGAAGATAATGAGTCTTACCTATAGTCATCAGTAATTTCAAGTCTGCCTCGCTCAATTACCTACACCTCTGATTTTCAGGAAAAGTTACATACAAGGATTTGATTAGAGGGGGCTTGCTTTAAAAGAAAGGCATCAAGGAGATCACAATACAGCGTGTCATTCGACGGACGGAGTAATGCACTCAACGTGCTCCCCACACTAATTTCGATCAGGGTCCGGTGTACCGCAGAAAAATAACTGTTAGACTGTGCCATATTAATTCGAATCCACGCCATTTAGATAGGAGCTCTCCAGCCATCACACAAATCGGAGCTCTTAGTAGCAAGAATAGGCTTGGGAGGGGAGAGGTATGAGAGACAGGCAGGGTGGTCGCCGTGTTTGGGGGAGTTACCCAAATGGAGGTTAACCACAGGGAGGAGAAAGCGAGACAGAGAGAGATGGTGTGGGAGGGGTAGGTGGGGGAGGGAGTGCTCAACTCCCCGAAGGAATAAGGCAGCCACGATACGGGGGCAAAGTTCGCTCCCGAAGCGAGCGACTTTAATGGGGAGGGGAGGCGGCTTTTGCCCCCGGGGAGGCAGCGGCGTCCCTGCGGTGGAGGAGGCGGGGGAGGAGGAGTCGGACAAATTGACTTCCGAATGCGGCGGAGGCGGCCGGCCGACAGGAAGGGTAGGGGGATGCTTTTGCGGAGCTCACGACCCGAAAAGTGACTCCGTTTGTGTGAGTGCGTGGTTAATGGGCAGGGAGCGGTGAGGGGGGAGAGAACTGTGGCCCACTAGAGGGGCCTTGAGGGACTCGAAACGTGCCCGCGGGCGGAGGAGAGGCCCTCGCACTCTACGCGACATACGGGAAAGTCCCGCACGGATTCTCGGGGTGGAAGTGCAGCCTAGAGTTTAGCGGTTTAAGTATGCAGGCGGTCGGATGCCGTTTGACTCGCCTCGTCCACCCATTATGGATCTGGAATTATCTATCATCTCTTGACAGACAAGCGGGAGCCATCACAGTTCAAGATATTAATTTCTGCACATCTTGCTTTTTAAGATATGCACAGTCAAGCTATTCAAAAGTTCAGAATGTTAGTTCGGGACCAAGATAAATCACTTCACTCAGTCGTTTATATTTTTCACTTTTTTACTTCTCACTTACTTAGTCTTTTGATTTAATTTGGCATTTCTTCAAGTATGATCTGATTAAAATAATGTTTACCCTCATTTTCTCCCATTCTTTATATTCACCGATGACGTTAAAAGTTTTAATTCTTCCCTGCTGTAAACGTAGTGATACACTCTAATGATGCTTGATAGTCGAGAGAATATTTAATAACGGTGGAATGTATATCATTGAATATTTGGAAACGTGTAGACGTGATTGATTTTTGCTTTTCTGTTCTCACCTACTTTTTTGATTGCTCCATATATATTAACTCATAGAACTCCCTCTACTTATCCGCCATCAAATATTCTTCAATTTCAATTACAGCGAAGTATAGTTTGGAAAATGAACGACAACGTTATGTCAATGAGAAGAAATGATATCCTCAGCATAACCCTACATTTATATTCTCTTCGGCTTTCCCTGAAAAAAAACTGATACTGTGGCTGACTATCCCGTAGATATCGTAGATACCTACACTACCGTAGATATATACGGTATCAGAATTGATAGTGTCAGGCGAAACTTCGTGGAATTTGCTTAACATTTTGATTAAATGTAAGCGAAAACTTTGTTATTCCACATAAGTTTAATTGAGACCGGTTTCGACTCACAAGGTCATCTTCAGGCACAACTCAAGACAAACTCACAATATATATGCACAGAAAGTAGGGGAAACTGATGGGGGTGGGGAGGGAGTACGAGGTATTGGTGGGTTGGAAGGGGAGGGGGTGAGTAAGTGACTGGGGTAGAAAAAGGGTACTGACCGAGGAAGGGACTATCCACAAGGGTTTCCTATGACCTTTTAAGTCGAACCCGGTCGCAATTAAATATATGTGGATTAACAAAGTTTTCGCTTTCATTTAATCAAAATACGGTATCAGGTTTCAATATCTTCAAAATTTCAAACACGTCATCCAAAGAACATCAAGACTTGATCAATACAAGCAAAAAGAACTGCCTTTAAGAAACCAAAGTTTTCAATGATGTGATACTGCAAAAATGCGGTCTTTAGAGTATTTTTAAATTCATTGTATGTACGTTGCATGAACAGCAGTGTGAGTGTAACTGTGGATTTTGCCCAAAACATACGGGACGCATGGCTTGTGGAATCGCATTGTAACAGATTATTTGTGCTGTAAGGAATTTTTTCTTATCCTTTTACGTAAATGGAATCCATCATATTGTTGGCGGATGCTTGGAGGAATTAAGGCTGTAGGATGTGAAAGAAGCGTATCACAAAGGGGAGAGAGATTTGGGGCACTTAAAAGGGCTTAAGGCTCACCATTCATACTTCACTGAGACGGAGATGTCACCGCGGGTCGGATGGGAAGATAAATATTTGGCTCCATTCAAAAAGAATCCGATTCCCGGCCCGCGTGACAAAACGTCCCAAGAGAGCTTTGGCGATGAAAGTCCTCAGCGTATTTCCCGACTGCCGTTGGAGTCATATAAAAAAAATGCAATATCGGCATGCGGTTTTTCCTTCTGCCACAATTCCTATCAGTCATTCGACAAAAATGTGAAATGAGTGATTATCTGCTCGAACGAGTTTTTCGATCCACCACTTACAGAATTGTTCAATAGTGTTAGCCGTTACGGAATGTAGTTTCAAGATTGTCACGCCTCATAAGATTTTTCATTCAACATTATAATTGTGTAGATATCCAAGAAAATGTTACCCGTTCATGCTTACTAAATTAATTAAGTGAACGAGATAAATACTTTCTTTTTCGTGTACGTATGCAATGATATCGCAGAAAAATCACTATCAAGTCATGTTTTTGCTCGACGATCCTTTATACATTATTTAGAGAACGTTGACTCTCATGCGATGATTAAAAGTTTAATTAAAATTTTTATTCAGCCATCGTGTAGCCCCCTTTGCGTTCTGTTCCACAATCAGACGATCTGTACAGACACTATCTATTTTGAATGTTTTGGTAACAATGCAATTTTTACCGAGTCGAAATGAAGTCATTAACGGTAAGTAGCGAATAAAAATGACCTCCATGTAAAAGTGGACATCATCAGCAAAGCATCATTTAATCGATGTTCAGCCAGTACCTCAGATGAATAATATTCATCACCCGATATCGGTGATTAGATCATTGACTTATGAGCGATGTGGATGCCATGGTCAAACACATAACACTCCAGAAGAAGTTTTATCTCTATTGTGTAATAGCGGTTGCATTTTTCAAAGATTCAATAAACACAGATATCAAAGGTGGATGTTCAAAACTATGGCAACTCTGCCATGGCTGGTTTAATATGTTTCATGAGGCTACGAGAAACTAATGGATGGTATGATAGTGTTGTGATAGGGGAGAAAATGGGGTAATGCATTTGTTGTTGAGACAATGCTTAGTGTTTTCCTGACTTTTTCCTTATTTATCAACACACGCGAAATAATGCAATTAACGGAAGCCAAAAGAGAATTAATAGTTCATATGTTTATGAATATTGGTATCAGTGACTATGATGATAGTTGAAAGGATTGTGCTTTTGGTTTCAAATGGATTTGCAACTCAGAGACAAAAAAAACATGATGATGATCTCACGATTCCTTAAAAAATGTAGCACCTATTCTCTAAACTTCCTGGTTATCAATACATACACTTGCGAAGTGGATGACCGATATTTTTTAAATGTAAGGGTCTATTGCTGTGGATATAATGAGAAATTTCTTTTCATTTCTCTTTTTTGCCAAGTATACAACTAATTATCTTATTAAGGCAATGGATGTGAATGCCCCTTGTAGAACATGTTAATATCAATACTAAAATAGTAAAATAACAGCTTGAAAATGTGAGAGTGCAGATATAAGAGAGTAGGGTGACAAGTGAAATGTCAAAGAAAGAAAGAAACAGTCCCAGTGTCCCCAGGGGGAGAGGGATTCACAGACCGGAACCGGAAGACGAATTACCACCAGCCAAAATTACAAGCAGGAAAGTATTGAAACACTTAATTAGAGATGATTCTGGAGCATGATCCTTTTTAATAGTGAGGCTCGGATGATAATAGCAGCAGAAAAGTCAAAATTCGATACATTCGAAATGTTGCCTTAGAAGAGAATGATAGATGAAAAGTTCAAAGGAGAGTGGATGAAAGCAGAAGTGAAATGAACATATAAAATAGAAGAATGACAGCCTTATCGGCTATCTTGAGACACGATACTCTAATTAAGAGACCCATCGAAAGAAAAGTAAATGGGAAGATTTTGTTTGAGGCATATGGAGCAAGCAGAGAAGAATGTACCTATATGAATAATGTGAAAATGAACATGATGGTAGAGAGTAAACGCGAGTGAAGAGCTTCGTCAAACAAATCTTAGGAGTGAGTACTTCTCTTTCAATGAAAGAATTGATCATGGTGAGTTATGACGCCCAAACGCTATATTTTAAAGATCCACGAGGGAAGAAAACTACCATGATTCATTGCACGCTATCTTCTCCTTGCTGTTATACTCTTGCCGTGCTCCGATGAAAGTTTTCCTCACATACTGGACTACTTTCGTGTTGAAATGTATGCAACTGTTCAATTTCGGCAGTTCTACCTAGTTTACCGGCCTTCTCAGAACAGAATAGAAGAGCTCACGAAGAGCGCCCATTCAAGCCACGCGAAGTTTTGCAGTAGACTCTTTTACTCGCGGAAAACGTCGAGGGAAAAGGAATTCTTTTTCTCCAGAGAAAATCGCCCTCGGGAAGAAACTGGGAAAAAAAACCTGGCACGCGAACGGAAAACTCGGGCTACAGAGGACCTCCTGAGCAAAGCGACACAGTCAGCCCACCAGAATGAAAGGCGGGACACGAGCGGTGACCGGGCGGTCGCCAGACAGTCTTCTTGGGTCACGCAAACGTCCGCAACCAACGGTCGCAGAAGAAGAAAGAGAGAAGATCGCACCGGTCGCCTCCTCCCACTCCGCAAGGAGATAAATTTCGGCAAGGTGGGAGGCATAGGCGAAGGGAGGGAGAGAGAGAGAGGGAGGGATGTGGAAAGGGAAAAAAGAGGAGGTCGGAGGAATTTTCCGCCTGATTTACCATCCCATTCTTGCCGAATTGAAGGAGTGCGGTCCGAGTTTGCAAGGACGAGACACGTGGGAGGACAAATTGCCCTTCGATACTTTCTTCTCCATTCAAGCCCTTTCTTACGTGCCCCCACTGCTCCTCCCCCCACCACTCTCTTCCCATTCTGCACCCTCGTGCCTATTTTCCAACACCATTTTTCCTATGTATCCGATGAAAGCATTTTTTACAACCCTCATCCTTGCCGTATTTAGCAACTTACCCGCCCTAGATAATTGTACCTACTGAACATGAGATAAGCTCGTACCCGAGCACTCGGATTTTGGTGGAATTTCTGAGTAGCTACCATTGTGCAGCACAAATTTAAATGCAGTCAAGTTAAACACTCTGCTCTCCTTTGCCAATAAATAATCAGAGCATGATAAGCTATCATTTTTAGGTGTTGTTAATTAGGATGGAGCTTTCACGATTTCTTGGGACTCTATCCGGCTACACTGGCAGGCCCGGCCCAGCACAGGCGACCCGGGCGCCTACCCGGGGCGCCACGAAGGAAGGGGCGCCATGTGAATGGAAAAAGGTTTTTTATTTGAGGAGTGACAACATACTTCATGTCCAGCAAGGTAATTTACTACTTTTTTACTACTTAACTTTTACTACTGTGTTATACTGGTGATAATGAGTTACAGGAGGTTTTGAAAAGTGGGTGGAGGGAGGCGAAGTTGGAGGGGGAGGCGCTGGGATACTCTCTCGCCCGGGTAAATATATTTTCCTAAGCCGGTCCTGTACACTGGTATATAACGATTATTTCTATTTCTCGCAATCATCACTTTCCTGTGCTTTATATCGTTCCGTTTCACGCATTGGAGCGTTTCGATGCAGAAGCAAAGAGATCTGGCAAAGAGCATCAAAATACCAATCTGAAATACTATCAAAAGACGCTCCAAAGGCTCGAACAAAAAGGTGGTACAGTTGATGCGATGAGGTACTTTGAACACTGATATTGATACAACTTTTGATATCCTGGATACAACTTTTGATACATCGTCCATTCCATTGATAAAAGAGAAACCAAGAAAATAGATTAGAGAAACTAAGTCCTCTCTTAACACCACTTTTTTTTTCGCTATATATAGTTTCTTCCCTTAACCAATAATAACTGTTCACCATTGCTAATTGAAGTTTCCGCCAGCAACAAAAGCACCCAGTTTCACCAACCTCTACGATGCACTAATGTAAATCCAAACGGCATTTGAAGCAATGGTGCATCAGTAGGCACGATCAACAGAACACGCCGTTCTATGGTAAGTATAAGGGGATGAAACTGAAGCATCATATGACCTCCTCCGTTCGTTCCCCAGACTTTATTGGCTGGTGCTTGCTGATTACTTGGGGAAGGAGATATACAATTAATATAATTTGCACCATTTAGGATAGGAGTGTAATTGGGCAGATGTAGGAATATTTCAGGAAGCAAAACAAGGTTGGGCAGGTGATGAGAATAATTTGCCAAGAGGACCACGGATCCTTTTCTGATTACTTTTACTATTTACTACTAAAAACCTGATTTCTTTCACTACTCAGTGCTTTTCACATAGCACTCAAATAGAGACCAGTATTCCAATGAAAAGTTTATGCCAGTGCTGATATTAGATTCCAATTTTCGGGCTGGAATGCCTGTACTATGACCATGACACCACCTCGATATCCCTTTACCGAGTAAAACACTGAGATTACGGAAATATTTCACGTATATATTGTCTAATGGAAGTATCACCAGAATACATTTAGCATTTTTTTGAAGTGGCCTTTTCCAATTGATGCCCAATCAATGGTACATACATAATTAAAATTCTTGATGGATTGATAACTTAAGAGGGCGGCAGCTGTGGCGACTGAAGTTTTCACACATTATATTCCATATTTCCTGTCCTTAAGTCTTATATAATTAGTAGTATGTGTGTACTATATATTTATTTTCTTACACTTTGTACGATAATTAATTTCATGAGTTTACTATTTCAAAACAGAAGATGAGGTATATCGATAGGAATTTCTATACAGAGTCAGACACGGCATTACAAACAGATGCACTCAATGTTTATATGCTAAAGGTGACATGGCGTTGACTAAGTTTGACAGCGGAACATTACGAATCTGATTACACTTCAAGAAATAGTCGCTGCCTACGATGGTAGAAATTAAGTAACTAACTAGTTAATTATGACACGGCTTTGAAATAGATTTTGGCAATCGCAAGGCATGGAAATGGCCAAGGTGCAAAGGGCGAGATGAAAGAGAAAAAAATGAACTAGGTGTAAGGAAAAAATTTAAAATTATGTCAACCATGCTGTTTACTACAAGCCTTTTGGAAGTGGCGTTTCGCACTCAAGGTGACTGCAATACATCTATTACATCAATGGCTTGGTATCAACGCTGCCTACATCTTGCCGCACCGTACAAGCTAAAGCTGTGAGCGGACACGCGTGCAAATACACCGATCGATGTCATGTCCCACAGCATTAATGAGAGCAATGACTAAACGTTTTGATGAGGTTTACAGATTCCAAGCTATATTCTCCGAATTATATATAATGGGCATAGAGGCATTACTTGTAGATTTTCAAAGTGAATCTAAGTACCTAGTTCAGGGGCAGTATTAGACTTGAGTTTTCAGGCGCTCCAAAGACTGAGGTAGTATCGTACCGTCTTACATAGTACCATAATCCTAAGACTAACACACTATCTATTCCCTACTTCTTTGAACCAGCGATCAATGGCTTGTCAAAACGGCGCGTTACCAGCCTGGTTACGACGGCCAGCTTTGATGCACGAATGAGCGCGGAAAGTAGCTGGAATGGGGTCGTTTACCATATTTCTTTATTTCCGGATCTGATAGAGTTAGTAAAATAAAAAGACCCGTATTTTTCCGTTTTCTGATCCGTCAATTATTTCTCGAGTTATAAGAGGCGAAAAACTGATTGTTTTTAACCCTTTCGGAAAAGTGGGCGTGATGCAACCTCTGGCGTCATTGATTTCGTCTAATCACAACTGAGCACGCGAAGCTACATCGCCTTATCTCAAAGGGGGGGACACAGCTAACTCCGCCATTAGGAGCGATTGCGACAGGATCTGTGAGAGCAGACCTTCCGAGAACCCCCCTCCACTCCCTTCCCTTCCCCTAAATGCAGGCATGGATGGGAGGAAAATGACGTTAATGTTATCAATGCAGCTTTTTCGGTCGGCGACACCTTTTGCTTATTAAAATTTTTGATTTATTAGTAAATGGTTGTGGTTAGAATATTAATTTTTTCACTAAAACTCGTTTTTCGTTTCCATCTAACAATTTCGTGAATAAAATTTCGATTTCGGTTCCGAGTAAACGCCCCCATTTGCTTGAAGTCATATCGTCCCCGAAGCGATAGCTGCAACGTTTTGCGGTCGAACGCACCAACAGATGAACATACTAATGCGCGATCTCTCCAGACCGGCATTTATATCGTGGAAGCATAACACTTGGCGCTTCCCCGGCCAATATTCTGAGCTAGAAATTGCCGGGATTTCTACCGGGGAAGGTTTTTCAGTTCGTTTCGACGAGCGAATCGAGACCTAGAAACCAGAATATTCAGATTCATAATTCAGATTCCCAGTTCCCAGAAAACAATGGACCAGTCGCTTGCAGAAACGTCAGAGGAAGAAATGAAGGACCTGGCTCGGTGGATATCCCGAGAAATTTTCACCAATTAAAACTCGGTGACACGTTTCATTCGATGAAATCTTTTCCAGTTTTATCCGCCACACGTGAGGGATCAAGGGTGCGGCGTGTTTGGTTTCCATGGTGTCGTAATTCCGCGAGCGAATAAAGGAACTCATGTCGAGCACCCGCGGGAAGTGGGCAAACCATTGAATCTGAAGTATGCATTGAGGCCTCGAAGCCAGTCCCACTCTTGCAACGCTCTCTCCCCTCAATGGTTACCACTCGGAGACATCCCTCCCGTCGCTTCCCTGGGCACGACACGAAGGGAAGAGGGTGCGGAGGGGATGACCCGTCGGCCGCTGGCGTTCTGCAGATTCGTCACGGCCACTCCTGGGAGAGGAGGAGGTACGGCGGAAGAGACGAGATCTCTGGTCGCTCCGCGCGGGTCGAGACCATCGAAAGAGCACTGTTGACTCAGAATGGGAAGGGAGAGAGAAAGAGAGGGAGAAAAAGAGGCTTGGAAGGAAGCAGACCAAACTCGCACCTCGGCAGATGCGTGCATGATCGCTCGAGGACTCCCGAAGGCCCCCTCTCCCCTTGCTTGTGTGAATCCTCGCCGCCACCGCCGTCTGTCGTTCACCCTTTCCCAGGAGAGAAAGAAGAGTGAGAGAGATAGGGCAACCACTCGAACAACGAGGGAGGAGAGATTTTTAAAGGGTCCAAGCGGAACGTGCGAGAATGAGCAAGCGGTCCTTTTTAAGGACGGAAACGTGGGCCTATTCGAACGTAGGTCCGGACGAGGGCCCCCGCTTGGGCATGAGTGCGCGTGTCTAATTGGTTTAAATCGTTTCATAAGGAGGCCTTTTATGGAGGGGGGAGTAGGGGTTACACCTTCGATAATTCATCGGCGGACGAGGCAGGAAGAAGGGAGAGTTTTACGGATTCGCACATGGGGCGCGGACGTGTTTTATTTTTCTTGAATTTATGGGTGTCGAAAGGTTAACGCCCACTCCTTCAGATCCTCTGGGAACACTTATCCCTTTCCTATACTTTCAATATGGGACTTTTTTTTAGTTTCCGAAAGGATTCGCGTTCGGAAACGTTCGACCGTTGTGAGCGATCGACGGGAGGATTGTCTCCCAAGCTCTGGGGTAGGAATTCGACGAGGGGTCGATGTCGAAAACATCCCTTACAGGAAGGGTTGGACTGTGGCAGCCGATTAATTTGGCGAAATTTATGGTGTCGGATCTCTGAACACCTAATGTGGGTACCTACGGAGTTTAGCTTGCTACCCACAGATAAATTCAGCTCCGCTTTCTACCTACAGCACAAATCAAATGCTATCAGTCACGAATTTCTAGCTCTGGAAAGAAATCTTTAGTAACGTTCAGGGCTGAACAAATTCAAGAAGACACTTTCGATCGGTCTCTTCGCAAAATCATGCCATCGATCTTTTGACCGACTCGCGAGTGCGAACGAATGACTGAGCGAGGGTCATTGAATTTCCGGGCTCTGCATGAACGGTTAACAAATATGCCATTATGTAGTGTTACGTTTGATCATATCGGTAGCATTATGCTCTAGATAGATGCCGTAAACTTCACTATGTTTCTAACGCCCATATAGACCCTGAACAGTATTACCGTTATTGTAAAGGCCCAAATTAAATTACTGTAAGCAGTTTGGTTTTACCTTACATTTACATTTGCAACTTAGCAACAATTAGAGAGAGCAATGTTTTTTTATATTTTGGAGGGGAATAATTACAAATGGGACACCGATATTTCTTATTTTAGCAGCTACTTAGTGCTGTGCTATCCATTTTTTCAAGAAAAAATGTTATTAACGCCGAAAATCATCGAGTACTGATTGGAGCAAGGCTAAGACCAATATCATTGCTGCCTCTAACTCAGTATCTGATATTTAAGGTCTAAAACTGAACCACATAAAGCAATCCAAATTTAACCTGATATTCAATTCGAATGAGAAAGGATCAGTTCGAATTTAACTACAATGAAAAGAGATACTTGCTTGTATTTTTGGAAGATATTCATAGTCAATACTTGTTAGCCTATTTGACTTCAAGAATAGAATTGATTCGGTTCATTGAAAACTCTGGCATGGAAATAGAGCCATTGGTAGCTTTGGAACATAAGTGCAGTCTTGGATCTGAATGTGTACTGTCCAAAGTCTTCTATAAAATAATATTAGTCATTATTTTCCAGCGGCGTTGGAAGTGGAGGGCAGGAGGGGCCGAAAGCCCCACCCCCCCTCAGAATATGCCCCGGGCCCTTGAGAAATGAGTAGTCTTCATTAATAAAAATTAAATTTCACTTGTTTCCAGCTTGCTGTTTTCCTTCTGACATATATTCTAACACCTTCACGTGCTCTTTTAGCGAAAAGCTAGTCTCTACCCCCTCCTATCCGCAAAAATATGCAGGGCCTTTTCTTAGGCGCCGGGCCCTTTTCTTAGGAGCCGGGCCCTTTTCAAGGTTGCCCCTCCCTCAACGAAAATAGTTCCGACACCCCTGTTATATTCCCTCCCGTTGAATTAAAATGGTAACCTCTGCCAGTAAACATTATATGAGCTAAGAAAGGACTGCGACGCAGTCAGGTAAATGAAGAAGAAATCCAAATCCCCAAATACTTACAATAAAATTGGAATTAATTCAAGCTTAAAAACATGGTGTTGCTGTCATTTCTGATCATCAATTTGAAATCAACTTTTTCGAGTTGATATAACTCTATTAAAACATTTTGTGTGCAACCACTGATTTGCTCATTAGTTTTAAAAGTTCTAGAGTAGAAAGAAAGTAATGCGGCAAATTCTGAACACAGCAAATTAATTATAAGTACTTTAAAAAGGAAAAAAGTCACATTGTCAAAGTTTCAATACACATCACGGTTCATTTTTATATCTGTGGTTTCAAGTATGTCCCGCAATAAGATGCGCCTCAGACCGAAATGCATGGTATCAGGATGGGAATGGAAGGGTGAGGAGGAAGGACGGAGAGAAGAAATACTATATTCATTACTGGGTAGAGCGTGGTCATCTTATGCGACAGCTATCGGCTTTATTTTGAATCCTACAGATATTGGAGAAGTAAAGTTAGGAATTTCTTTTACGTGATTTATCTGTTAACTTTAAGTGTTATTTATGATCTCAAACATATTCAAGTTCTCAGGAATGAAACGTGCAGGAAAAAAGAAATATAGGCATCTAACGTTCCCCGTGCCATCTCGCTACTGATTATTCCGCTGATGTATTTATTGAAGTGGTCATAACTCCATCTTTGGTGAAATGACTCTGTGCTAACGACGTTTATACTAAGATTTACGGCTTAATGCACTCGACCGGCCACATTGCAAATATGGCGGGATGAATAAACCATGACAAACTCTGACCCGAAACTCTCGGAAACCTCCTGACTCCCTCTTCTTGCGTATGTTGTATGAATTCCTGTCTCCTCAAAGGAGTCCCAGACCTTTATTCCACAACTCCGAGGAAGCTCCACAGTTGACCTCTTCCGTTGATTCTCCTGCACTCCCTAGGAGACCCTGCTCTCCAACCTCCCTTCCTTACACACTGACGCGTTCATTCAAGTCTTAGGGTATACCACGGATGTTCGGGATTCCCTCACCCCCTACATCCTTCCTATTGCAAGAGCGTCGGACCAACCCCTCAAAAAGTCCAGAAACCCACGCAAGTGTCAGCCGTCGCCATACCAATCCTCCCTCCCTCCCCCCACCCAACCCCCTCGAGTGCTTCCACGCGAAACCGAGTCCTACTCTCTCTCTCCCGAGTCCATTCTCAACCACCCTCCGTATCCCACTCCAACAACAGCCAGCCAGCCACGCCCCTGGCTCTCCGCTATTTACGATCTCCTCCTATCCTCCCCAGTCCACTGTCGGCCCTCGTACCTCCCACGCGGACATCTTTGAGATGACCAGGGCCTCCACCCACCCACGACTCTACAAATCCCCACCCCAACCTCGACCGCTCATAATTCGGTCGGCTGCCCGGAGAGGGGGATGAGTCGGGTCGGCCTGATTCGCGATCCCTGGAGAGGAGAAGGAGGGAGGGTACGACTCAAGACTGGGTCCGGCGCTGGCGGAACTGTCCCCTTCCGTCAACAATGCCGTGGGCACTCTGGCTCCCTCCTGGTGGGTAAGGAGGAGGAACTCTCCTCCCTCTCTCTCTCTCTCTCTAGTGAGTACGGCTGCGATACGGAGGACGACTCCCTCCGGTTTGCTATGGGGGCACGAGGGTCTGTCGAAGTCTCGTGATATACGAGGGGGTGGGAGCGCGAGCGGCGGAAAAGTTACCGGGAGTGGCACCCGAAAAGGGACCACACTCCCACCTCGAGCACTGGTGAGCTTCCCTCCTTCCGATATTCGGGGGAGGTAGGAGACGCGGCTTCTGTAAAGAGGGTTGCGCAATGCTTTGGGCACTTGTTGGAGAAATGATAATAACTTCAGCGCGTGCTACTTTTGCCGATACTCCGGCCGAAGGGAAATGACACTTCTGGTCACTGGTTGGAAAATTTCAACGGCAGAGTATTGATCGGTTAATAATGAGAAGAACCGGACTCAAAACGTAACCGACGTATATGGACACTACATGAATTTAGCAAAGAACTTCAACTGAACATTAGATACCCAAGGATAATACTTACATGCTTTCAGAAATAAAAGCATGTATCATCATCATCATCGGTCAACAATCCTAAGATTGGTTTGACGCTGCCCTCCACTCCATTCTTCTATCGGCCAGCCTCTTCATATTGATGTAGCTCCTCTCTATTACATCCTTCACTACTTGCTCCATATACCTCATTCGAGGCTGGCCTTTGCCATTCTTTCCGTTCATTTTTCCCTCGACGACTGTCTTCATCAGGCCATCGTGTCTTAAGATGTGGCCTATTAAGTCGTCCCGTCTTCTTTTTAAGGTTTTCAGTAGACACCTCTTCTCTCCCACTCTTCTTAAGACTTCTTCGTTTTTCACTCGATCAATCATTTTATCTTCATCATACTTCAGTGCTACCACATTGCAAATGCTTCCAGCCTGGACTTCTCTGCTGCTGTTATTGTCCAAAAGCATATAAGCATGAAATAATTATAAAATTCTCTCAGCAGTTAACGTAAAGGACGAACTCGATAAAGACAGCTTAGTTGCTCAGCTAAGGCACGATTAAGTAACTTTCATGGACGGAACCATCTAGGTCTACGTGACAAAATTTGTAAAGAGGCGTCACCGATTGATATCCTAATTAATATCTGGAGAAGCAGGAGTGGTTGATCCGCGATTTTCTTGGAGCTGAGCTCAAAAATCCATTCTCTTCGTCTCTTAGCTGTCTTCTGCTCCCGCTCCCCTTCTGCTCGCTTCAACCGCGCCCCTCCCATACTTGTCTCTGTCCCCTCACACCACTCCCACCCCCCGACTCCCCTGCCAAGACGACGCTGCTTCCGTCTTAAGTATTCCTCGCGACGCCGCCGCCTTTTACAGCGAGCGGCGACCGCTTCTCGCGCGGCAGTTTCCTCCCCCTGACGCACGCCATCAGCTCCCTCAGCCAATCCCCTCACTCTGCTGCCTCCATATGTTGTTTTCTCTCTCTTAAGTGCAAACGTGGAATAAACCTTCTCACTGCTACTGATGTAGTCATGGAATTGGCGTCAAACACTGGATGAAATATTATCATCACGGGACTATCGATTATTTTAACGTGCTCGCAAGGCAAAGGTCGTGGGTTCGATTGCCACTAAAGTCATGGCTTTTATGTTTGTCTCATGATTAAGATTTAAATTTAAATAGTGTGATATAACCTCAGCCATGGAACACCTAATACCAGGACTTCTAATACTTATTCTGACGCTTTTCGAACCTGTGTTTGCGATCGGAATCGATTTGCAGAAATTTGTTCTATTTTGCTTAGACAAACGATGACACTAGAAAAAAGATATGCGTTAATTTTCATCGACATAGTACAGTTTCCTACTGATATCTATCAATAATGACCTTAAAATTACGCTGGTAATTTCAGTGTGATATTTCCTCCAAAGCCTTTCTCCACGTGTCGAATCGAGATGTGCGCAATTTGTAGGACTCGCTTAGGTATACAACTGTTAATCATTTACAGTGAGCTGTTTCAGCTATATTTACATTCAGCGAGCTACTGAAACGGCATGTAACCAGCCGTGAAGTTGACTTTTAGCTACAAAATAAGTGCTGACTACATTAATTAATAAAGTAAAAAACCTTCCTTAGGTGTAGTACAGTCCACAATTTATTTGGAAAAGACTAGCTCGTATGGCTATCTATGGTGTGGGGGTTATAGCACTGGCCCCTCATCCCAAAGCTGTGTCCCAATCCAATAAGTCATAGAAACATTTCAGTTACATTATGGTTTAAGTGCCATGTTAAAATGTACATATAGTAAATGGTTTACGCTACCCTCAGGTGAAATCAATTACATCGTACCCGACGATGGCGTAACTGCTATGACCGTGGTTTTTTGATTACCTTACTCTTAATAGTGCAAATCATCTTAGCCGTCAGTTGCCTACCCTGAAAATAACAACTTTTATCCAACCACCGAGCCGTTGAGTTTCTTCATGTTCACAATTTGCTTCTAATGTTCTGTTTACAGGGTTTTCATGAGAGATTCTCCAAATTAAGGGATATTCATGACCGAGCGGATTTTCTGTATCTGGTGATTAACTGGTGAGTATCCCAATTCTTACAATTAGATAAGCATCGATGGAATTCGCTTATCACTACAATGAACAGAACACTGGCTTTGTTATCCGAAGCTCAGGGTTAGATTCCTCCCGAGAAATATTCATTTGGCAATGCTTGGATTACATGCCCTGTTGGGAACATTCAAGGTGAAACTATGCTAAATGTCACTATCAAAGTAAAGCCATTTACACCAAACTTTGAGATGTTTTTTGTATGTGAACCAATGTTAGTTTATTAAGCGAAAAATTTTTAATTATTCATCCGTAATGTAGTGTATTAGTTCTATTTATCGCTCCAACGGAGAATTGTTGAATAATAAAATATTCCAGCATTCTTTAAATGAACTGACTAGTCGACGTTTTGATATTGTCTTACTTATTACAGCTCACGCTTTGAGTGTGACACTTCTAAGGTGTTGTCCAACATTACAAATGTGAACACACACTTCCAATCAAACTAATCAGTATCTCTAAAGGTACATCGTAGGCTTAATGACCGGATGCCAATTGTAATCCTTTACGAGAGCTGATGGAAATGAGGTTGAGGCAATATTTTTAATGAGTTGGTGGGCGCCGTCTGTCCGGGCGCCCTTGTTAGTTTTCTCGGCGTAGTCCAGTGACGCAAGAGCAAATGAAAGCTGTCTTCATGGCGGACACATTAAAAACCAGAGTAAATTATTATAAGTTAAAAAGTATCATCTAAGATTACAACCTAGGTGGCACGTTTCTTAGCGTGGATTCATTGGTTATCGGATTACATGTGAATTTTTAGTCACTTAATTGAAACGTTGTATGCATGTATCATTTTAACGTTCAATTACTGTGGTGAATTTGCAGGATATTGCCTTTAGGATTCTTGAAGATTGACTCACTTCTTTCATATGTTATACTAACTATGATCTGAAATTTACTCTTCATCTCCCATTAATTCCCATTTCTGTCATATTTTTGCCTTTTTTAATTTCTGCACAAATACTGATAACGACTCTTTATACCATGATGCTCTGGATTCTTTATTGATTTTTCTTAGTCTTTCCATCCACAAGTTAAAGGCTAGAATCTCACCCATCATATACAAATCATTCTCTACCGCATAATAATTTTCACATTACCCAAACTGATGAGTGTGTTCCACTACATGCACCCTATGAAACTCTCTCATATGTCATATGTATCCAGAAGAATGGACATAACTCTCACGCATGGAATTTAGGGCCATACTAATACAAATAATAGATAAAATATTCATGTTGATCACAAAAAGCTTTTCATTATCATCCTAATAAGGCGCAATATTGATATTGGTAGGTGCTTTTCATGATGTACCTATTGATGATTAAACCTAATTACTTGTTCTTCGCATAGAACATAACAATGGTCAGTCACCTGACCAAGTGCGAAAGACCACTCAGTTTTTCTAATAATGTAGTCAAAACATGATGATAAATTGTATCTAAATTAGGTAACCTGAGGAAACATTTCTATTTCTATTCTCCAGAGCTCTCATTTTCGGCACTGCTTTTAACACCGTCTCTCATTATTCTCGATGTGAAACTCAAGGTGGAGACGACCATATGAACGCAGGACAGACCGCGAGTCATAAAACACTGGGCTCGTAAACCAAAAAGGAGCATTTCCCATTCAACAGGCAACTCGGGGCATCTAGATTCGCGAAAAAAAAACCTTTTTAATTTTCCAGCGCGCACAATTGACCGCCATAAAAGCACTTCCTCCCGACGCCCATTCCGCAAGCCTCTTCGATTACCATCTGCGATGCCTCATGACTCGCGCGGACCCGAAATCGAGATTAAACCCGGAGAGCCTCAAATATATATTCCGGTAATGGACGGCGTCCCTCATGCATAAGCGATGGCCGTGTGTGAGCAGCAATGCCAAACACATTAATCGCCCAATCAGCGTCTCGGGAACAAAGGTGACATTTCATGAATGCGTCGCGAGGGGGCAACCCCTTAGGAATAAAAGGCATTTGTTCCATTCAAAATTTACGCTTAATAGCGCCTTCGTGTTTGAGATATCCGAGATAGCCGGGGGCAATAAGGTAAATTTGGCAAATTACTGCATGACTTGCGAATTTAATGGAGGAAGACGAATGTTTCACGGGAGAGTCAGGTAGGAAAATAAAATAAATTCTGTTGCAAAGGTATTCTGCCCACGATAAATTAGGCATGTTTCAAATTTATTACGACTATTCCGCATTAGTTATTCCTCTAAGATATAACCATTGAGATTCTCGTGGGTTCAGAAATTTCTATACCTAATTTTAGGCACTTCATAAACCTCTTCTGCTATTTTTATATATTTGCTATGCAAATTAATGTGCGTAAGGAAAGAGTTAAAGGTACTTCGGAAGCAAAATATTGGAATGTATAATCAGTTAACCATAATCTCTACAAAAAAACTATTTCCCAAGGTTTGCATTCTTTATTTCCGGTGTATGTTCACTGATCGATTCCCATTCAATCTTCAATCCATCAAAAGGTGAATATTACCTCTACTAGGTTTTAATTTGAGCAGCAGGAATGATGAAGTTAGCATCTGATAAGCTGAAGTACTTACTGCAAAGAGAACTATATCATCTCGAACTACGGACGTAATTAGGACTTGCCTTTCGTAGACCATGAATGCCTTCTAGAAATTCATTTTTCCCAGCAACTCATTGGACACGCTTTTTTTGGAGGATTTCCAGAGGTTAAATAAACCTTGGATGAATATTATTTATAATGAGGCTACTTATGTTAGCCAGTTTTTGACTCCTATTACAGTTCATAATGCGCATTTTCAGTTCATTACATGCAGCTAGCTATAGAATATTCAATATAGAACTCAGGCCTACTTAACTAAACAAAAAGTAACGTTCCTCAGAAAACTTCAACCTGTATCAAACTGAGGGATGATTCTCCGGGGCTAGATATTTCAGGGAAACCGTAAGCAATAAAAGGATCTCTTGTTTTGATACTGTGTTGTTGACCATTGTACTGTTTCATATCTCACTCACGAGTTCCATAAAACAGTCAATAGCAATAAAGTGGAACCACAGTAGACTTAGATAATTTCACTTGAGACATAAACAATACAATTCTGGCAACAATGCATCTAATGTCTAGACACTATTGATAAAATAAAACTGAGAGACTGTCTTATTAAAAAAAATCAATGTGATGAGACAGACTAATAAATTATATCAATATTTGTATCATTATATTAACCCATTAATGCCCAGAAGATTTTTTTCAAAATATTTTACTTTCGTCGCTTAAATTTTGATTAGACATCATATCTAATGCAGGAAAAAATGTTTAAAAAAATCTCTAACATTTGCATAGTACTTAATCCTATACGTATCTTAAGATACATCTGGGCACTTGAGGGGTCAAAAATGTACATTACCATTTAATTGTGTTGATGCACGTTTTTGCTAAATAATTCATCACAAGTCTTCATGAGTAGTTTTTAATATTTAAATTTGAATGTATATACATCAAATAATATAATGTTGACAAAGTATTATTATGCGCACAATATACATATGCATTTTGAACAAGAACTATGGGTTAACAATTTTGAAATTCTTGTTCAAAATCTCAAACAAAGGTCGCACTTTATATAGCCTATCCATGCCATCATTCTTCCCATTATCTGCCAGATGCAGAAACCGTAAAATTTCTTCATATCTGTTCCCTCTCATTGACTGAGAAACTATTTCGATGGTGCAATCTGGAGATGATCTCCAATAAAGCCTTCGACTAGGTAAACGGTGATAACCTGAGAGTAGCAATATTCCTAACGCTGTATAAATCTCTTCGATTTGTACGTTAAAAGAATGTAATCCTTTCAAACTCGCGTACAGATTTTTCTGATCAGTAAGCAGCTGTACAAGTTCATGAGGAAAAAATCTGAGAAACATTCAAAAGGAGACTGATTTTGTGACACATGATTCGCTGAAGTCGTAGGATTAAAACATGGAATTGAGTACTCAACTGATTCAGGGTCGTGAGACCATGATTTTTCCTCAACCCTCTTCCTTTTTGACGCTATTGACGAGGTTGTCTCCCTTCTGCGCCCCCTACGAGTATTGGTGGAAGTCGAAGGACCGGTCTGCGCGTCTGCTGATGGTAAGTTGTCCAATAACTGAGTGGAGTGCAGCGTCGCCTCCGACTGCAATATTCTTCTTGGCAAATGCACAGCAATACCAGTAATTTCTGAATCTGAAACATCAGAATCCTCATCTGTGTCCATATGCAGTCCTTCCTCAGGTAGATTTATAACTATGGTTTCACTGTGGTACGTGTCACCTTCCTCCAATAAGGACAGTATCTCATTGACCAACAATCGATGAGACCTAATAAAATAGAAAGTATATTTTTTCAAGCTGATTATACCCGTTCGTTCTAAAAGCTAAATTACATAAAATCATGAGAAATGGTAGAAGGAAAGCGCGTCTTGCACACGTTTAAGTGCTATAAAATGAGAATATTATGCATTAAATGATACTCACATTTTTAACAATTGTTCTGAAAACTTGTCTTGACTTTTCTGTGCTGACAGCGTTGATGGTAGAGCTGTTTCAGTGATATTTCACCTTTGCTCCGTCACTAAGGTACGTCTTTTCTTCTCAGCGGTAAATGGCAGCCCCTATGCTGTTTTCTGGGCTTATATAGCAAGGGGTGTGCAACAAAAGTAACCAAAAATCATTTTCGAAAGAGACAGTAGAGAAGTTTTTAGATCGCCGATACCTCCTTATGTCAGCTATACCCTTCGGAGACTCGAGCTTGAATACAAAGTACAAAATTTTGGGCGACGTAGCGTATTAATTTCTTTATGAATGCTTAACAAAGTTAGTCATTTCCTAGACTGATTTCCGGCTTGTAATCAGGATTTCATTGCTAGCTGAAAGTTTAACGAGAAACAAAGTATTCAATTCATTCTACCGTCGGCGACACAGAATTCAAGTGATGCCAGGTGAGGCAACTTGATATTGCGAGCATCCGAAACCCTATGCTTCTAGAAATCCAATACCGATTCATTTTATGCTTCCAATGAAGGTACTTTATCACAATTCAAATGAAGGTACACCACAATTCTGAGAAAATACCTTTTTTTGCTGCATTTACCTAATTGAATTACATATTATACTTCATGAAATTACATGTTATACTTCATGAAATGGCAAAAAACTAAAGTTGTCATTGAGTTATCTCACAATTAGCTTTATAAAATAATTATTCATTTATTTAATCAATAAATAGAATGAAGCATAGCAATAAGTTAAAAATTAAAGTTTTAGTGCCACAAATGCCCAGACGTATCTTTAGATACGTCAAAACTTTACTGATCAGTTTTGGCATGAGGTTGAAAGAAAAATGAATCTGTTTAAAAGAATAATATTCCTTATATATTTAAAATAAAACAGGGAAAAACTAGATTCAGATAACTCAATGCTTAATAAGAAAATTAAATTTTCACATGACCATAGCATGGCGATTTCTGAGTAGTTCACGACCAGCCATGTGTAAGTGAGCACAACAATTGCAAATATGAGCTAAAATAATCGAAATCACTCATATACTATTTAAAAGCTTTCTTCTGTCATATTTGGTAAAGAAATTGCATAAACAACTAACTAAAGAGTATTTATGAATTTTTAAAGTATAACGTATCTAGAGATACGTCTGGGCATTAATGGGTTAAATGTCAAACAGAAGTTGTAAAAATTTATTTGTCCGGAAATTTAGTTCTGGGTAACAATTTATGATGAACTTGACGTTAAATTGCAGGAATAGTCTAATGCAGGCATATAATTAGGCGTTACGTTTATATTTTGAATTACTTGGTATTGACCAAGGAGATTAATTCATTTCATATATATTCTGAATACCAGAGAAAGTGGTGACGGCTCTTACTCTTTTCAGTGTCAATTATTCCCGAAGGGGACATTTAATTACAAAGCAAATCAATCATATTTTATTTCACTAATTTCGTTCGCTTCGCAGTAGTTCACCTCGATAGGAATACGCACAACCTGGCGAGGTACCTCTAAAAGTTGAAATCCATCATTGTAACTTTCTAAGGAAATATTTATATGTTACAGAGTTATGACACAACTATGGCAGTGACATATTTTCTTCCATTAATGCAACTTTTAAGAGTTAGGTATAAACTTTTTCCCATGTTCTCTTGATAGATTACTAGACTTATGGTGCTGGGTACCTACTGTGCCCACTGTTATTCTAAATGCAATGCCAAAACTGCGAAAGGAAGCTAATGCGATTGAAATTATGGTAAGCATATGTACGAAATCGCAGTTATTGCATAGCGCTTTATAGAACAAAATAAAGATTCAGTTACTCTGTAAAACTTCTTGTGGAAAATATTGTGACAGTATGGATATGATGGCGGACTGCAGAGTTAGGAGGTGTAACGATGCAATAGGAAGGCTAGAAAGAAAGGGAAATGTGTGAGTATTATGTATACAGGCAAAGAGGAAGCCAGCCAGGAAATTGTCACAGGGGGTAGAAAATGAGGATGGAGGAGATGGGGAACTGTAAAATATTGTGGGCAGAGATTGAACGGAGAATTTTAATGACTAGCGAGGAAGGAACCGGAAATGGTGATGTTGATTTGGAGGGTGTAGATGGTGGCAGTAACGACAAACAGTTTGCGATGAGAATCGATTCGTGGAAAGATGTTCTATTGTGCTTAAACATACGTTGTTAAGTGCGAAATTTTCTCCAAAAGTTAGAATCTTCCTCAATTTGTCGAGCTAAAACCTCCGCAATTCATAGGACTTACTTAGCTGGTTACCTGGTTAGCTACTGATCATTTATAGAGCCGCTGTTTTACCAAGTAGTTATCAGGGCAAAAATTTTTTTTCTCATAGGTAATGGGAAAATTGGTGAAAAAATATAAGTAGGTGATTTGTTTAACCTGCGAACGACATAAACTCAACTTTAATTACAAAAATTGATACTTTATAGTATAGTTCATAAATTAAAATATTTGACACGCCCGTTTTGATTTTCATACCTATGTAAATGAAGGTTTAGAAATAATGATAAATATTAAAGTAGTGTGTGTCTTAATAATATATTAAATTTTTGTGAAGACTATGGTGCTTCAAAATTTTTTTAAAACAAGCTTCAAAACAAGTTTAACGGCATTTTAGTGGCGGAATAACCATATCAAAGTTATGGTTATTATGGCAAATTTAATCGGAGACTCATTTCTTGCCTCAATTTTTAAGAGCTCTTCCTGAATTTTCACCATCTATATCAGAAATCTTCACCAATATATTGTTAACAAGAATGGAAGCTTAAAGCGAAGGAAATTGAGGGGCCACTTCCAATCTAAGCTGTTATTATCGACTACCCCACGGGGTTGATTACGCGAAACGAGGGAGGGAAAAACTTTCCGATAGCATTTTTTCCGAAGAGTACAAAACGAGAGAAACAAAGTAAAGATGGGAATTTGGAAACGACCGCTTTCGGTCGGATCGCTTTCGTATGTTTCTCTACGCGACGGGAATCGGTGACCGCGAACCCTTTTTTTTTACGCGCAACCCGCGCACCGACGGAAGTGGACGGAATGCCTCGGCCACGCCCTCGCGCGTTCCTCGGCGTCGTGTCAGGAGGAGCAAAGGAAAAAAAAACCTCGGAAATGCCACGCACACGCAAGCGCGCACGCACGCACATACACGTCTTCCCCCAGGAGGGAGCGGGAGGGTTTCGATCCATGCGACAAGAGCGTGAGAAAACAGCGAAGGCACTTCCATAATGGAGAGCCGCCTTCGGGATTCATTCACGAGCGGCAAGACGACTCGACCCACGCACTGTTTCCGTGGACGAAGGCATCTACGTTGCGGCGAATGGCTTCGCATGCGGTTTGGATTTTCATTTCCGGACATTTCTTTCACACGTGTTTATGCCTTTTATTTTCACCCGGAAAAATTACAGTTTATCCCCTTGCGTCTCCTTAATTCGTCTCTCATGTGGGGCGTTTACTCGGAACCGAAATCGCAATATTGTAACCGAAATCGTTAGATGGAAACGAAAAATGAATTTTAGTGAAAAAATTAATATTCTAACCACAACCATTCGCTCATAAATCAAAAATTAAAATAATCAGAAGGTGACGCCCACCGAAAAAGCTGCTTGGATAACATTGACGTCATCCACCTCCCGTCCTTGACTGCTTTTAGGGAAAGGGAAGGGAGTGGAGGGGGTTTTCGGAAGGTCTACTCACACATCTGCTGTCGCAACTGCTCCTATTGGCAGAGTTAGCTGTTTCCCCCCCATTGTGATAAGGCAAAGTAGCTTCGCGGGCTCAGTTGTGATTGGACGAAGTCGATATACGTCAGAGGTTGCACCATGCCCACTTTTCCAACAGGGTTACAAACATCAGTTTTTCGCCGCTTAAAACTAGAGAAATAATTGACGGATCAAAAAACGGAAAAATACAGGTTTTTTTATTTTACAAACTCTATCAGATTCGGCAATAAAAATATGGTAAACGACCCCATTTTGAATTAATATTTGAACCGCGGGCTGCAGAAGCACGGTTGGCAAAGCGCCGGTTTAGATACTCAAAGGTTGCATGATCGATTACTGACTTGGAATATTTTTTCGTCTTACCATCACACTTACATGATGCAATCTCAGATCTAAACTCAGCAGTTGGACACCTTCAAACATTTTTTTATCCAACTGCATTGGAGGAACGCATAAGCCCGTCATCACTAAATTTCCCACCCTATTGCATTCTCGATACCTATATTCAAAGATGGTTCGGTAAATATGTCCTATTTCTGGTTACAGTGTTACATTTAATGGGAATGATATCCGGTTTAACTCAGTGAACAAACCATGAATAACTTTTCATGATAAGTTACGATGAGTCACGGATCGTACTTCAATGCACGCTACTTAATTCAAGAAAATTGCATTCACCTTGAAGACGTATTTTTACTATAATAGCTTATAATATCCACTATTTCACAATAATTTCATTACTTATAACCAGGGGTAGTTTTTGTTTGAGATCCGACAGTTTTTCTCCCAAGAGTTCGTGCGTTTGCTGAGGATAGAACACTTAAGTATGCATTTAGCGTGTATTTGACTCATAACGTTTGAACGTCTTTTCTGGGAGCTTGATGCTTTGCTCAGAATGATCTAGTAATCATTAAATAAAAGGGCTAATGTTTAAATATGAGTGTGGATATTAACAGATTCCCCCTGCGTCGTGGACGCTGGGTTTTCTCAACGAGGATGTGGATTCTATTACAGGTAATTGAGAATTTTTCCATGAGATTGATGTCTCCTCAGAGCATTTCTGATTACATTGGGGACAATGTATAATTTGACAAATTTACGCGACGAGTGAAGAGTATTTTTTAAAAATTCAATATTAATCACGATATCTACGTCATATCAAACCTTTATCACTTTCTATATTAATTAGTGAGTGGTAAACCTTCTCCCTTCTAACGACTAATCACGCTTATCTCTACCCAAGACGCAGTTTGCTCTTACTTTCCTGCAGGCCATGTGTAAATCAATTTTAAGTGCCATTTTACGTACTCATTACTTTCCTGCCGCGAATTTTTATGCTTACTCAAACTGTTTCACTTTTGAAATAAAAAATACTATAACTCGATTGAACCCATCGCAACAATTAATCTAGCTAGTGAAAAATAGGTACATAACCATTCAAATTCAAACCTGAATATTCTAAACTTCAAAGAAGGAAATGAAGAAAAAGGATTAAGAGTTTATGAACGATATTTACAATAATATATTTTTCATTTCCGTAAGGAAGGCTAGGTATTGTATTATATAAATTAATAATAACATGACATAACATTAGGTACATACATTTTTAGAGGAAACAGGCAGTTTAGGCAATGCGTGCCAATTAAAATAGGTGAGTAATCGGAATTTTCAGGGAATAGAGTGAAAAGTAGGGGTGGAAACCGGCATAGGTATCAGGCTACTCTTAAGGAGAGGCACCAAAAAGTCCAATGGTTAGAGCATGAACTTGAAGTGATCTCCACATTAAGCTCAAATGGAGGCAGGTATAGCAATGACAAATTTCTACTGCTGCCGCGATTCAAATCCGGGCCCGCGGATTGGGAGAAAAGTACTCTAGTCACCAAAATAATCCGCTCTATTCATTCAACGCTACGCATAGTTTTAACCAAATTTAGTACATATATTACTGTAGTGAATTATCTCAATTCAAAAGTCGTGTCGCGTGACATATTTGTCTTAAAAACGACTGCAAATTTCAATGCAGCTCCCTGAAATGGATGAAACTAAGAGATGGACGTTGAACCCAGTGTCCTTCCATGGACATTCAAGAAATTTCGCGCAATTAGCGACGGCAGCGTGTATGTATGTGGGATGGGCGTTGCCGATGTGATTCTCCGGCAGGAGAAGGAGAGGAGCTCGTTAAATAGCACTCGTCACTAATTTCCCGGCAGCGACAATCTGAGGAGAGTCGTTAGTCTGGACTTCGTGTGGGTGAGGAAGAGCGATCGGTTGGAGGACTGGGAGTAGAAGAGGCGGGGATGGGGGGAAAACCCCTTTCCTTGGGGCAAGCGTCGCCGCTAGGGTCGATGTGGACGTTGGGTCGTAGCGGAGAGCGGGGTTAGGACGGGATTATGATGAAAGTTTTCTGACCTGACGGAAACGGACGGTGGCGGTGAACTCCAACGTAGCGGCTCAATTGTTGTTGGTGCATCACAATCGACTGCAGATTGGAAACACTGCCGTTTTCCAATATGGCGGCGCAGCGAACAGTCACCTCTTGGGTTCGAATTGGTGTAAAACCGTAATTTTTTACCTTTTTCCAAAACTTTTCAAGCGTGAGTAAAGTGTAAATATAGCAGGTTGTGTTGTGAAAATTGAATTGAAAAAAGACAATTTTAAGTGGTCGAAAAAAGTTTTTGAAAAGTTTCACCCTCATCCGAACATTTAGCCCCACTTGAGTTTCAAGTCACTCATGATGGGCTGTCGGAAACCAACGCGACGGGAAAGCTAGACCTTGACAAGCTTTCCTCAACGTACGTCGGCGGCACGTCAACGTCCGTCCGTCGTGCTTAGCTTCATTGCGTTCCCATTCTCCTAACTTCAACAACGCCACCGTCCGTTTCCGTCAAGTCAGAAAACGTTCATCGCAATCCCGTCCTTAGAGTCGACGGGGAAGTGGGGAGGGGAGAGGAGGGAGGGAAGTAATCCAGGGATGAGGGGTCAATGGAAGGAGCAGTCGGTCGACAACCTCTCATTTAAGTATCCACGACAAGGCAGAGACCTCGAAGGATGGCCAGCCAAAATGTCACGGGGGGAGGAAAAGGGGGGAGGAGCCGTAAAGTTTCTGAAGTGACTACATGGTATCATTTATGACTTTTATAAAGAAAAGGAAGTTCTGATAATGGGAAGCGGCTCTGCAAGCAAGAGATTGATGCTGAGTAGCAGTTACAACCAGGAAAGCAACCGACAGCTGTGGTCGATATGGAGCAATTTGGGATTGGTGGGTTATTGGGCAGAGGAAGGAATTTTTCAGGAACGGAATATTAGTGAAAACCTGGCGTAGGAACTAAAATCCTTTCCACGAAAGGCTCCAAGAGTCCACGGTTTAACGTATGGAGCTAAGAAATTGAATGCTCTCCACAAAACATTCAAGTAGGAACCGGTGTAACAATGAAAAATCTATCTCACCGCCGAGATTTGAGCCCTTGTTCTCGCACACGGCTCACATGAAACTGATTGTGAGAGGCACAACATCACCACACCAGGCGTCTTCGAGAATTGATAATGCTAGTTCTCATCCTAAGTCCTAGCTAACTACAAATGACGCCAAACATTTAGATGGGAGAGATTGCTCTTGCCACTTTCACGCATGACCTCATTACTCTTTTTGTTCTTCTGAACCGCGGAAGAGGGAAGCCCACGAGATCAATCAGATTCTTATTCATTTTGTCACACACGCTTTATGATTTTTCTTAACTTGAACTTTTGAGCATAACTTATACATTCAATGCATTAAGGAATGTAAATATATCTTTTATTTGTGACCAAAGCATTAGCTTGATTAAGTTTGAAACATGGAATCGTTTTTATCTCAGGTGCCTGCACTCCATTCACTCTATTACGTATTTTTAACTATAAAATGCATTTAAATAATATTAATAAATATCAATATTTTTAATCCATCCAAGATTTCAGGCAAATGTCAAACCTGATTGCACATTGATGTTCAATTCCCCTCACTTTTTATAAGGTACTACTCCACAGTACGAGATAAAGGTAGAAATATTTAATCAAACATATTTGGGACCGATCGAGGCATTAAATACTTCAAAACCTTCCTTTACGTTAATCTTTCTGAGGTTCACAATTATCTGCATTGCATCTACATAACAATCTAAGAGCCACCGCAAGTTTGTGGTCGGGAGTGAACTTCAAATACGCACAACAAATCAGAGAGAATTAGTCTTCACCTACCACCATAGAGGCATTAAAAAATTCTACTCTGTACGCACACCACTGATTTAAAAATGAGAGGCACAACAATACCATCTCGAGGAAAACGCCAGGCATCCTCGAGAAATTTAAAATTACACTAGCTACAAATGGCACAGAACATACTGTAACAACTTTTTTCTGAAAAACTAATTTTTTCCCTTTAAGACTTCATTTGGAATATGCTGCCAGTGTATGGGATCCCTACGAAATCGGTCTAAATGATGGACTTGAAAATGTGCAGCGAAGATCGGCAAGATTAGTAAAGGGACGGTACGATAACCTTATTAGCGCAATCAGTCTATTAAATGAAATAAATTGGGAATCATTGTCAGATCGCAGGTTGAAATTTAGACTTAATTTCTTAAACAAATTCCAAGACCATATTTTCAGTGATGATGCTAAAAATATTTTGCGAACCCCAACTTACTATTGTAGACTGGACCATAATCACAAAATTAGAGAAATTGATTGCCGAAATGGCAGATTCAAAATGTCCTTTTTTCCTCGTACAATTAGGGATATGAATGACGGTAAATATATCCAGTACGAGTGTAGCAATGGATAACATTGGTCGCTGCATGTTGGTATAAGAACTTGAAGCTAACCTAACTAACAACCTGTTTTTGCATGTTTGATTTGCTATTTTTATCTTTTTTTAAATAGCATAGTTTAGAACAGTACATACAATAGGGCGGATCGGAAAAATCGATTTTTCGCGGAGAAACTTAGCCCTCTGGAAAAAGTTGTCAAAGTGACTCAAAATGAGGCCAGAAAAATTTGAAACCTCTAGGTCAACCCTAGACCCTCGCGCCGTGGCCATTTATGGGGAGGGGGGCTGAAAATAGAAAAGGTCAGGTTTTTAAAGCGGTTTCCCATGTATTTTGCCAAGTTGCGGCCCTTTAGGGCAAAAATTTCGTCCATTTGTACGTATCTGCAGCCGTTAAGCCACAAATTGTCTATTTTGAGTGCGCGACCGCGCGTAATTATGCACCACCCACGCAGCGTCGCGGCGCAACTATCAGAAGACCGCTCGCGCGCCTCCTGCCGGCTCGCGCCTCCTGCCCGGTCGCCGCGAACGCAGCAAAACTCATCACGGATGCGTCTTCCGTCGTTGGTCTCATTAATATTGGATAATTAAACAATTTCCAGGGAATAACAATTACGGAAGGATTATTTGAAATTACTACAACACACCGTCATCATTCAGGTAAAGAAACACTTCCCGATTTTTAGCCTACTTGTACTATTATATTTCAGTATGGAGAAAGAATGCAAAAATAATTGAAGTAGTTACCATAGCTCACCACGTTGAGGTACCTGCACTATGAACTCCACCGCCCAAACATCCATTCATAGAATAGAGGAACGCATTTCCTTTATCAGATTATATGCTATCGAAAAAATAAGAAAGTGGTCCTGTTTTAGTACCAGACGGTTTATCTGTGTGCAAATATTCGTCTTTAAACTTTATTTTCATTGAACACTAAAGGTCATTATCGATGTTTTTATTTTTGAAGTTAAGCAGGTAAATGTAAAACTTACTGTATCACAGCATGATCTGAGACTATGTTTTGAAGGTTGACATTTTGGTTTTGCTTTCTAGTATTTTCAGTATATCTTGTTGTCTCTCGTTGTTGCGGATGCCAATGAAGCTTGGGTTACCTCTTTTACAAATATTTCAAAAGCTTGCGTGTGACAAGGACAATTGTGTTCCACTGTTGAGCATTACTCAAGTAATTCTCGAATTTCTTCAGTCGTGAGATGTGATAGAGCACGAGTCGGTGTTCTCGTCCCATTTTATCAGCAGCTTGTAGTCTTCTACATCAAATTTAAAATCTGTTAACTCAAAAGTTCTTGGATTTTCGTCGCATGCATATTTCTTCATGCCTCTAAGATTATTTTCCACGCATCTCTTCACACTTCCTCTCCATTTTCAGCAATCATTGGGAGGAGTAAATTTTCTGAGTGCCCGAGAAATCCGTTTCTCTGAATAACAGAATCAATGACTCTTTTAAGATCTACTGGTAGATCTCTTGATCAATATAATATTTTCCATAAATTTACAGCACCGTCGTGTATACAATGTTTTTTTTTCACTGCAAACCAGACAGGTGCGTATACTTTGTGAATGGCAATAGATTTTATAGCGCATTTTAGCGCATGAATTTTCACTGGACACGTATGCCAGTTGTCGGCAGGCCGTAGTTACTTAACAAGAATGAGCCACATTTTTTGGAGTTTATCTGGCCAAATTTTCCGAGCGAAATCCTTTGGACAGCATTAGAAATTTCCCGAAGATACTGCTGGTCACTGCTCAGCAATCTCAAGTCTTCTTCGTGGGACAATTTTGTTGGAACTGGCTCCAATCGTATGATATCAAGCGTGTGGCAGTCTTGACGGGTGGAGACAATAGGTCTTGCAACAAATTTGGACCCTTAGTTTGCCCGTCTAATGTTTCTACCAACTGCCGCAGTGTTAAGTCAATCAAGTGTAATTGGCAAATGGACCACTCTAACGGACGTTGGAGTTTTGCTTCCAGCAAACGGATGATGCTTCCATCCTGACCTGTATTCACTTTGGCGCCATCGCATCCAATCACTTTTAAATTTGAAAGTTCAATATTTTCTTTCGCAAAAAAATCAAGAATTGCAGGTATGATTTTTCTTGCAGATCCTCCTGTGGGGGAGACAAAACTGTAAAATTGGGAGCCTGGCTCTTCAACAAACAGTCTTTGCTTTTACTTAATCTAGCATCTTCTTTTTCTGTATTCGTAACAAATGCCGGTCCACTACCTTTCACCTGTCTTCCGGAGTTTTGAGCTTTGCGTCGGTTACAGTTGCGCTGACAATCATTGCTGCTGCTCTGAGGGACACGTCACTGGTACGTGTACGTACCTCCGTCACAGTTGGCAATTAAAGACGCTTACCCCGAAGGTGGTTATTGCACATACCTCCGCCACAGTTGGCAATTGAAGACGCCTTTGCCCCGAAGGAGGTTTTGATTGATTTTCATTCCTAATCGTATGAGGAACATTGAGGTTCAAGTCGGTTGAGTTTTATCGAGATGTAGCGGAAAAAATTCTTGATGCTCAATTTTTACCTCTTCAAGAATGAAAGATTTTGAGTCGACGCTCTCCGACGATCCTCTTCTGAGGTTTTTCTTTAATCGTCGAGTTTCTGAGGCATCCGATCCATCGGATACCATCTTTTGTTTTGTCCTATGATCCCTCAAAAATGCCGTTTCATTTAGGAGAACTTTATCCTCTTTCTAAATTTACACTCGCTAATTCTTTAGCTCTGACACGCACAAATATCACATAGTTTCTGGGATTCATTAAAAATATATTAATTTTTCTGTCGATTTGGCACCTGCCTCACCTTCGGCACCTATGCTTGCTTGCATTTTTCTTAAGCCGTAGTACGTCGTATGGTACCGTGTAATCATTTTAATCACACCATGTTCCGGAATGATTGGAATAGAGGTGCGTCTCCATAGTTCGGACACTTTTTTGGCTACCAGACTACTTGATAAACCGTAGGCTCCCTTCCTGCGCTTTCGTATCTCAATGCGTCGCGAACATAAAAAAAATATTTTATCACTTCTTTAAAATTCGGTAACGTCAATTCGTTTCTGTCGACGAGAAAGGAAAAAAAATATAGTGTGTAGGGTTATATTAATTTCAAATAATCCTCGTAATTGTTATTCCCTGGAAATTGTTTAATTATCCAATATTAATGAGACCAACGACGGAAGACGCATCCGTGATGAGTTTTGCTGCGTTCGCGGCGACCGGGCAGGAGGCGCGAGCCGGCAGGAGGCGCGCGAGCGGCCTTCTGACAGTTGCGCCGCGACGCTGCGTGGGTGGTGCATAATTACGCGCGGTCGCGCACTCAAAATAGACAATTTGTGGCTTAACGGCTACAGATACGTACAAATGGACGAAATTTTTGCCCTAAAGGGCCGCAACTCGGCAAAATACATGGGAAACCGCTTTAAAAACCTGACTTTTTCTATTTTCAGCCCCCCTCCCCATAAATAGCCACGGCGCGAGGGTCTAGGGTTGACCTAGAGGTTTCAAATTTTTCTGGTCTCATTTTGAGTCACTTTGACAACTTTTTCCAGAGGGCCAAGTTTCTCCGCGAAAAATCGATTTTTCCGATCCGCCCTAACATACAATCTAATCCTCTTAAATTCATGATATGTAGTGCATGTTTGGTTAGATTTCACCCTTTGCCACACATCTTTATGGTGGCTTGCAGGGTATTATGTAGATGTAGATAACATTTGGACCACCATCTTCTCTGTTGCGTTCCGCAACGTGATCTAGGTAGCGGGAGGGCAATGATGCAGAACTTTGCGTACATCGGATGCGAAGTGGCGTTGGGACCAATCGGGTGGGGAGCGCGTAAAACATAGAACGGAGCGAGTTAAAATTTTTGGGTGGAGGGTGTTGTGCATGGAAGTGAAGTGGCTCGCGAGTGAAAATGCGCATGGCCTGTTGTTTTCGAGGCTGAAGATTGGCGGTGCATTGTTTGTAGGGCGTTGGTGTTTTGTGTGCATTGTAATACGTGAGGGAAATAAGATATTGTCGTTGTTCTTTGGAAATAATAAATCAAATTAATATGTTTAATACACCGATACAAAGTAATACAATAGTTATTTATTTTCAGTATTTTGCTGCCGAAGTACCTCTGAGAATACTAGAGATAATTACATACAGATTCACGTACCTACTTGGATGCGAACGTATGCATGTTGAGGAAAAAATCATCTCAAAGAGTGAAGAACGAGTGGGTGAGGAAAGGGATTGATGAGAGGGATGAAAAAGCGTGGAGGAGGATGAGCGGGGAAAGGGGAGGGGTGGTGGGAGGCGATGGCGGGAACGGACGGGGGCGTGGCCGGCCGAGTGCTCGCGGGGGACATCACGGGAGAGAATCCCGCCATCAGCTCTCATTACGCCCCGGCGGCGGCGTCGCTCGGATTAGAGCCTCCTCCACCCTCCTATCCACGCCCCCGCCCTCCAAGCACCAACGCGCCACACCTCCTCCCGTCCGGGGAACACCAGCGGCCGCCCCTCACCAGTTCCACGAACACGTTCTCTCTCCTTCTCTCCCTCGCCAGTGAGGGGCAAACGAGGCGGCCTGGGGGAGGGCCGATGCTCTGAACTCTCTCACCCCCGCCCCGGAAACCCAGGGTGCAAAGACAGCACCATCCCCTGAACAACAGTCCCTTGCTCCTCCCCCACTGTGTCCGGCTCGTCCTTTAAAAGAGGGCTATTGCGATACTGCGATGTGCGTTTTGGACGATATATTGCAACGCGAGATGAACACGGCAACCAAAACGATATATCATCATGCGATATTATGAGTCGTCAGGAGATGTTTTCCCATGCAACACCATGCGGTATCAGGTGATACGAGTCATTAGGCTGCACTCATCACGCCCCGGCGTAATGAGTGCAGCCTAATCGCCTTATAATGTACGTATACAGTATAAGGCTATTTGCGCCAATAGTTTATATGCGATGTCAATGGAATTACCATATCAAGCGACATTACCCATTTAACTCGCCAAGTTAATGTATCAACGTTTTTCGATATTACGTTAATAACTATCGCAATTCCATATTTACATCAGTATCTAGTACAGCCCTACTAGTTTTTACTGACATCCGACGCCGCCAAACTCGGCTAACCTTGCAGACGAACAAACTAGAGCAAGCGAAATAACCAAAGGATTGCAATCGTAGTTAGTGTAGTAGTCTAGTCAGTTAGGTTTGGGCTGAAGTTCAAACACCATAAAGCAAAAATTAATAAATTGCAGGGGAAAAACAAGGCCAACTTTAATATCAAAGTGAGAGGGCACCAGTTAGAACTGGTGGAATGGTTATGTTACATAGGTAGCACATTGGACGAAGGAGGCTTTAGCATTAAAGTGATGGTAATTGTATACAAGTAATGTATGACATAAGGAGAAGAATATATTTGGCAAAGCAGGTATTTATGGACGGGTAAGAATGCAATACGAGACCATTGAGCAGGAATGCACTGTAAAGTAGGGGCAAAACGAAGATACATTGCATGGTAAGGTTTTACATGAATCAAAACGATTTTCTCTAGAGTAAGATGAGGGAAAACTATTGTAAAACTTAGAAGAATGGAGAAAGTGCATTGGTCAGAGAGATTGACGGATGAAGATGTGTTGAATATGGATGGGGAGAAGATTGCTGGCAGAAGTAGTGAAAGGTAGAGTTGGTGGATGGAATGGTTACTTAGGGGCATAAGATTGCTGAATGTCTTGGTCGAGGGTAGAATGCTGGGAAAGCTCAAGGTAGGAAGGAAAACAAAGGGCTTTATGGACAGTATATGAAAAAGAGTAGGGAAATATGCCTTTCTGAAGACGTAGATAGTAAAATGATGGAGCCGATAAGTGAATAAAAAGCTAGATTTATTAGTAGCACTTCATCAAAACCTATCCTAATCTGTTGAAAATTATCAATGAATTACATCTATTCTACTCACTCATTACATCAACTAACTATATGAATTTGTGTCACTATAATACATAAAAATATTTATCACATGAAACCTCAGTCGCCCACCTTGTGGTGCCTTGCAGGGTATCATGTAGAGATGAGCAAAGACAGCGCAGCCTGTCCGCTTCTCGCGAGTAAAGTTTTTCCTCCGAGAAAAAAAAAATCCCACACCCTTTTTTTTCCTCCAGAGACAATTTTTCATCATTTTCCTCCCGTGAACCCTCCCGCCCGTTCTCCCTCTCATGCACAACTTACTCTCTTTGTGACTCTCCTTTTGACGGCCGCCATAACCCCATCTCCGCTCTCAAAACCAAACACTGCCTTCATCCCAGCACTCAAAGCAACTCACTCACGTTTCCAAACGCTCCATTTCCTCTTCGCGCCTTCCCTTCACACCCTCGCCCCCCCGCTCCCATTCCCTCCTCTTCCTCACGCTTTCCCTCTTTCATTTCATCCGTCCTCTTCAGGCTCCTTCCGTCACTGTTTCCGTCCCTCACAAAGAAATAAAGTCCTTTGTCTATTCTTTCATACAATTCATCCAATTCCATCCGCTATATCTGTTTTCACACATGAAAGAAAGGGAGAGTTCAAATGAAAAACACACTTAAAAACAACTAGCAAAAAAGGAAAACTTCACATATTGAGCCTTATGCACTCCTCTATACGCAAGTTCTGTGCATGCACAATGGAATTATTTTTTTCCTTATTTTAATTAATTAACTTTTTATATTAATTAACTTTTTACACCATCATCATCAGTCCAAAATCCTAAGATGGGTTTGACGCAGTTTTCCACTCGATTCTAATATCGGCTAACCTCTTCGTATTCGCGTAGGTAGTTCTTCACTTTCACATCCGTCACAACATACATGCTCCATGAGTATCATTCACTATTTCTTCGACGACTGTTTTCATAATGCCATCGCGTCTCATGGCAGGTCCAACTTAGTTCTCCCATCTCCTTTTCAAAGCTTTTAACAGACTTAGGTATCTTTTTTTCTCCGCTCTTCTTAAGGCTTCGTTTGTCACTCAGTCGAACCATTTTATATTCATCTTTTTTCGATTACACCACATTATAGATGCTTCCATCCTTAACTTTTCTGCTGCTATTATCGTTTATGCCTCATTGCTCTAAAGTAGTATGCTCCAGATGTATGTTTTAACGAAATCTTTCCTAACTTCCATGCTTTTATTTCTAGCTGCAAGTATTATCTTCTTTTGATAAAACGGGATTAAGTGTTATATGAGCATGAATAAGATTTTAATTCTTTTAACGGGTGTGACTTGTGACGCGCCTCAACTTCAGAAATGTGTGGATCCTCTTTGGCTTAATCCAACCTCTCATAACTAATATAGATGAGGTTATTTTCAATCGGGGATTGGTTGTTGGCAGCTAGAACGCTGGTTCTCTATACGATGGCCCGGGTCTGCATTCCAGCATTGGCAAATCTTTTACTCGCATAACAATTTCAACCCTAGTCCAATGTGAAGGGCACTTAAAGTTCAATATTCCATCCGTATAACCGTTGATCATTTTGCGTCTTCTGTTTAAAGAAGGCTGTTCCGTCGACAGGTGTCTGACAACCCTTCCACTTTGACCTGAAAAATTCGACATCTACGGGTTTTTCCGTCCTAGCTAAAAGGCTCTATGACCAAAGTTATCAGTCCCCTTCTCTTTAAACGACAAATTTATTGTAAATTTGATGTTATAAAATGTAGATAGCAGGCTCATACAGGGTGCTCCTGAATCACAGGCCATAAAAATGAGGATCACTTATGGTATATATTTTAGCATCTTGCGAAAGACTGATTTCCAGGCAGGGTTCTGCATTTTGTGGAAGAGTTATGTTATAACTTAATCGTAGGGACAACTACAATATCTGTTTTCTAGATGGAATTAGATCCCGCGACCTTTGGGTGGGTAGTTCACCGACCTGACTTTGCCAGCACAGAGTGTTCAGGGTTCTTTAGCTACCTCCAATGAAGAAAAGCAAGAAGCGTTTGACCAAGCGTATTGTATGCAGTATCCGTAGCCAGTACACAGAGAGTTAAAAGGTCTGCATTGTATTCCCATTGCCTCCAAAGGACAAGACTTATTAATCAGAAACACTCTTGTTAGCAACCTGACAGATGGTGAGGATAGAGCCATCGTCATATGAAGAAGAACATCGATATTTAAATGGCTTCAATCTGAAGTACAAAATGAAGTGTTTGGTGACTTGGTATAGTAGGGATGTGTGTGTAAATCTGGGGTAAGATGACGGAAATAAGGAGCGAGTATTTAAATGTAATTGCGCCTTAAATATATCCCGGAAACGCCAATAATTAACAAATTTTAAGTAAAGTCAAATTAAATATTTAGCTTACAGCCAAAATATATAGCTCATCTTATAATATGTGCATCATATTTCGTCACGAGTATATTAGCAAAAAATTATAGGATCAACTTTTATAATTTTAATCCTAGAAAAATTATTCGCGTAATGAGGATGTGTAATGGATGCATATAGATGGATTAATAAAAGTTTAAAATTATTAAAAGCAACAAGTCACTGTCCCATCTGTAACATACAAACCACAAGTACAACCTTCGAACCTTCCCGAGTCAGATTCCTGTGACCTTATTAGAAAAACTACACTCTTTATATTGCCTAAAGTATTATGATAAACGTTACACGAATTACATTCCGAATCTCCCTTTTAAACTAGCAAATTTAACTTTCTTTCAACGGCACATAGACCAAAGTTTATGCACCGTAAACTAAGCTTATTTTCGTTCCGATTCCTTAATATAACTTATGATTGCAAGAGCGATGATTGTTTGCACCATAGGAGGTGAATTGTAAGATATAACAAATTGGAATATGGGATTTAAATTAGAAATCTCTGCTAAAGATAAATTCCTTGCATTTACACTTCCACTATGAGATGTGTCCAAATTTCTAACTAACATTTGCTAAAGAAATAAATTGCATGGAAACAACCCTCGGAATAATGGGTGTGATGTGACCAGCGTCAGGGTTTCATTTCCCGCCGCCCCCAAAGAGCACAAACGATTCCGTGGACTGGAACGCAGTCTAATTGGGATTTCCAGAGCCTCCACCCACGATATCAGACTCCTTAATCTCTCGCTTGTCCTTCTACGAAAGCAAATGGAGTAGTATCATGGGTGAAAGTGGGTTGAAATTCTAAAGACAGGTACTAGTGAAAGATAGACTAACAGAATTGGCGAATTGATAGCCCAGTGGGAATAGTGCTGAACTGCTGACAAGACGAAGCTTAACCCCAAGACGCGTGATTTTCTGGGTAGAAGATGATTCTGGGAAACCATAGGCAGCAATGGAATAGAAACTTTCCCCTCCCCTGATGTGTGCATTTCACGCTCCGTGATTGAAGATCACACTACCATTTTCACTGGCCATTCTGTCAGCAAATTATTGCGTTTAGCTAAAGAGGAAAATTTACAAAATTTCATCCTTCTAGCCCTCGGCACGGAAGGCATGAGACAAGCAACGTCAGTGTTTCATGTCCCACCGCCCCCAAAGGCCACGAGCGATTCCGGAGATTAGGACACGGCCAAATTGGGATTTCCCGGAGCCTCCACCCACACCATCCCGCTCCTTAATCTTCCCCTTGTCACCTCTGCGGGTGGAAAAGGGGTTGGACCCATGGGGGGGGGCGCAAGGGGGGAGGGGATGTGCAGCAGGATGGCCGTCCCACGACACCAGGGGTGGGAAGGGGGCTTTGAGGGAGAGAGAGATGAGGGAGCTCTTCAAGAGGGGGAGGGTGAGCGGAGGTGCCACACGAGATTGCGGGGAAGGGGTGAGGGGTTGGGTCCCTTGCGGTGATCACCACGAGAGGACCCGCAATCCCCGCCGCGCCATTACCCGAGGATGTCCGGGACAGGAGGCCGTCTCTCCCCCGCCCCCGGTCCACGCCCACACATCTCTTCCCGCTCTCCACCCCGCCCCGCTCCCTCCCGCGAAGCCCTTTTTCTCCCAGAGGGGAACACTTCTCCCACGTCCCGACCAACACGCACGCACAAGGATCCTCTCCCCGAATCATTTCGCTGGAGAGGGAAAGGGAGGGGGGGGGAGGGTGTCGGGCTCGTTTCCGCCGCGATTTCCCCTCCGAATCCCCGTTTCCCTTCACGCCCCGACCGCTCACCGCCACCCTCTCACCCCCCCCCCCCCCCGCTCTTGCTCGGTCGTAGAAGTGGTTACCAGGGGACAGATGGTCCATCGATTCCTCCAAAGATCCCACCGTCCTCCTCAAACAAGAGGAACACGGCGCGGATAGAGCAAGGAGGAGGGTGAAGGAAAATAGAGAATCAATACATTTTTTACGTAACAATTATATCGTTCAGTATAGGAGAGTAGGACCAGTATAGGAGAGAATGAACCAGTTTAAAACGCATGCTACGCCAATTGTGTTCACTATTAAAGAAAAAACAAAATATATAAAAATATTAAATAGGTAGTGGTAAATGAAACCACAAATTACTACCCACTCACTTACATCCACATTTTATCCTGCGATCCGCCGCAAGGGCATGTGACAGGGGTTATTAAGTCACCAGAAACCATATAAGAAGTAAATCAATAACTAATAAATAAAAATGAATAGTGAAACGCCGAAGGCAATACAAATGTGTGCAAGTAAATAATAAATTATAGTGTGTGTAATGTGTCACTGGAGACCTCTGTCAGGTGGAGTTTTAAGTTTCTGATCATCTGACCGTTTAGCTTTCGTCCTTACCTTAAGCAATGTGCTCCATTACAGGAAAAAGGGAATAGGAAAATTGCAAAAGAGAGACCTCGCATGACATAAGCGAATGGTACATGAGAGAAGAATCATAAAGTACTAAAAGGATAGTCATTGGAAGAATTGAGTAGAGAGCTGCATAAAACTTATCTTAAGATTGATAAGACGGTTAATGATGATAGTAAAGATATGCGTTTTGAAATCTGAATCGAATAGCTAAAAAAGTAACGGAGGAGGAATATTATACTTCACTCGAAACAAAGCTATCGTCATCTGAGAGCATCCATCTCGAATATTTTCTTCCTCGCGATTTCCCTCCATTGCCACTACACATCGCATTTAATCCGCACGAGATCTCCTCTCCAAACCGGCGATAAAGCCCGCCCGTCCCAATTATTCCGCCCCGCACCTCGTTAGCCATCCACCCAACGGCCGAGCCAGAAGGCCGCCGACCGCTTTTATTACCCCCGACATCAATTTACATCCGCGGCGCCGGCGAAGTGTCTCTCATAAGAGCGAGAGAGAAACCATTTTTTGTGTCCTTGGCCACCACCGTCTCGGTATATTCGATTTCCAACCCGTATTAAGAATTGCTGCTATCTGGAAAGCTGAATGACTGGAGGTGGACGAAGCAAGAAGGAAATTGTCAGTAGAATAGGGCAGGTAAAGAGGTCGTTCTAAAGTAAAATTCACTCACTCATGGAAATTTAATCTTGGAGGTGAGGGAATACTTCAAGAGGACGTGCATCTGGTGCATGCTCCGTCATGGCAGTGAAGCATAACAGAAGCATAGATGTGAAGACTTTCATTCAAAATGTGTTGCTACAGAAGAAAAACGTCGAAGATAAAATGAAGCAAAATGTGTGAGCAGAGGAAAAAAAGGAAGAATTTCTATGAATAGTGATAGCAACTGAGAACAGCATGAACATAATAAAAACCAAAAAATACAAGACAAACTCTTCAGCCAAATCTTGTGACATTATAGTCCGATTAATATAGCCTCAAAGAAAAAGGGAATAACGTCAAAGGATTATAGTTCATGCAATGGTAGGAGTAGTATGCAAATATTGTGGGATGTATAAGAAGAAAATAATTCCAGTAAAAATACTTTATCCGATACAAAATAGCATGGATAGCTGAGTAAAGCCATTTCTAGGATTGATATTTATAGCCCGTGATGGTTAAAAACAATCCGTGTTTGATAATGGTTAATAAAAGTTTATTTTTCGCATCACTCAAGGCATTATTTACGGCGTATAGGTTAAACGTAACGAATGTTTTCTGCTTACAACTTATTGCTTTTTACGGATTACTTTCCTAACTTCACCACTTCTTGATATGTTGCAATGAACCCTGAGAGAATATTTTATGATCGATGAATAGTAAAATATTCGGCGTTACTAACCGAAAAATCAAATTATATGATTTTATTTCAGACCGCCATCACCATCGGTCAGCAATCCTAGGATTTGATTGACGCTGCCCTCCACTCCATTCTTCTATCAGCCAACCTCTTCAAATTGACGTAATTTCTCTCTTTCACATCCTTCACGACCTGTTCCATGTATCTCATACCAGGTCTTCCTTTACGGTTCTTCCCGTTCACTTTTCCCTCCACGATTTTCTTCATCGTGTGTTAAGATATGGCCCATTAGGTGGTCTTGTCTTCTTCTTAGAGTTTTCAGCAGACTTCTCTTTTCTCCCAATCTTAACATTTCTTCGTTTGTCACTCGGCCGATCCATTTTACCTACATCATTCTTCTGTAGCAACACATTTTGAATGCTTCCACCCTTTTCTTCTCCGCTACTATCATTGGCCATGCCTTACTGCCGTAAAGAAGCATGCTCCAGATGTACGTTCCAATGAACTGTTTCCTTACAATATTTTTAAATTGTTTCGGAATTTTCCCGAATACGTCTTGGCGGTCGCTGTTGATGTAATGACAAGCTATCGTGCCATGAAAAAGGAAAATTAATCACCTCTTTGTGATGCTTCAGAAAATTTTAAGAACATGACTACTTCCTAAAGTATTACTTGCGTTCGTGTGACCAAATATGTAATTATATCATCTTCCACTTCCGTTTCCCAACCACCCCTGGAGAGAGGGGATGAAGGGGAGGAGGAAATGGGAGGAAGGAGAAGACATCTCACGCCGTTGGAGATTTTTCTTTCTTTCCTGCCGCTGCCGCAACTTGGCGGATCCCACCCCCGCCACACCCTCAAGGGAAAACTCCTTCCCACCTCCGAGTTTGTAAGGAAAAAGTCCTTCTCCATCTTCGCCACCTAACCCATTACCACCCCTTCAGACTCCCCCGTTCTCACCCCTTCTCTCCATCTCCGGTCTATGCCTACCTCCACCTATTCTCCCTCTCGTATTCTGGAAATAGCTCCCCCTCGCAACACCGCCGTCATTTGTCCTATCATCCTCCCCTCCCTCCGTCCCAGTTCCCCCGCCCCCTCGCTCCCCAACCCCCTCGTCGCGGTCGGCCATTTTGGGGGCGTGGGCCCCGTAATAACACACTGTTCCCAGTTTGTCTCCTCTTCTATCTACCCCACCCCTCACCTCTGCAGCCCCCTTGATATTACCTCTCTTCCTCCTCCCCCTTCCTCTCTATAAGACTGTATTTGGTAATTCCTCCTAAAGGAACTTATGGGAGAGAAATGGGAGTGGAAAAAATTATTTGAAAGTTAATATTCCGTGAATCTTGAGTTTCTGAGCTTCAGCATTAAAATCAACCAAGCTTGGAGGTAAGCTACTAAGATGGATAAAGAAATTGGAATTCGGTAAACGAAAAATGTAAGAAAGAAGAGCAAGCATTCATTATAAAGTGAATTTGAAACTTAAATGAAATTAAAAAGCATTTTTGATTTTGTCCAAATTTGATGCATTTTTATTTACCCTCAGATTAACTTACCAGAAGCCCATTATTTTACTCACCGCAAAACATCCTGGTTTTATTTTGAACTTATCGTTCAACACTGTTTATATAAATTAACATAATCATGACAACAATGGTCGAATAACAGCATTTTAAAGGGAAAAGTTAGAAATTAAGAGAATGGAGGAAGAGTGAAGGGAAACTCGGCGTCGCTGAAATCAGACTGCTATTCGCGAAAGGTACAAAAGATATCCACACGTTCACGTTTCATCCAACGGAAGGGAACTAAGACAAGTGCTCTTCACACTAAGCTCAATTAATGACAGCTATACCTACCCTTGAAAACTTCTGTAGCAATCTGAATTTACCCCGACTCAAGCCCTGGTCCTCGAGATGTGAGGCCAATACTCTAACCACCAAACCAATCCAACTCCCAAGTCATCAAAAGAAAGTATAATACTCAGTGTTGCAAGGTTCATTTAGGACCGAACCCGCAAAAAATACACTTCGTTATTTATTATCAGTATTTTATTTCTTTTCTGTATTTTCTGCAAATGTGGACATAATTCAAAATGCCTAGAAACATTTACTTGACGAGGAAGGCTTTTACATACTGGAAATATTTGATGATAAGAACCTTTAATGAAGATGTCAAAGAACCTTTGGTGAGAAGTTTAATCTGCATCATAATGATTCGTGGTTACGAAACATGGACCTGGGGAAGGAGGACGAGAAAAGCGAGTAAAGAATTCATGACTTGGGTTCACAGAAGAATCAAGAAGGTGTAATAAAGAAAAGTATGAAAATAATAATGATTCGATTAATGGCGGAAGAAAAGAAAGTTCCTGGAAGAAACTGAGAGACGACAAAGGAGGCGGGTGGGCCAAGTAATTTAGTAGGTCAATAATAAGTCGACGCTTAATTGAAGGCCGCTATGGAGGGCAGGGTTCTGGAGAAAAGGGAAATAGTACAAGATAGATTTGAAGATAGGGCATACGATGGACTAATGAGTAAAATGGATTATGAAAAGAAAATAACCGAAGTAGGAAAGACAGGATAAGGTCCAGGAAAACCTAACCTGACCGGTGGAACTCCCCCATCTAGTCTACCTTCCACGGCCACACAGACTTTCGGGTGAAAGCTGAGGTATTGCTGTGATAACTGTGACTCAAGGTAAACTATATTGGTCAATGTGATTCCCAAATTTAAGCTATAAAAAATTATGATTTCGAAATTACTTTATCCTTAGATACCTACGAAAGGGTATTTACATTATGGTTCCATCAGCATAAATCATTTCCTACCCTTTGCGATGAATTTTAAACGCATCTATTCACCCCGCACAAGTGTCGATGGGGTAGAAAAGACAGACGTATGGGTTTAGCATGAGAAAACATTGCAAAATGCGTCCAGCGCAGGCGAACCGTTGGGCAACTCTCAAGCACCCCAGCACCACTCGAGCGCGGTCACTTATTCATCGTCTGACAAAGCGCCCGTTCTGGACACTCGAAATTCGACTGCCCCTCCTCTATATCGAATCGACTCGCGGACACCAGTCCTAGTCGAAGCCCACTCGACCGATCAAAAGGCGTCGCGAAACCGGGTTAAATGGGGTCGCGTGGCAATCTCCCCGCTCCCGAGACCGGATACGAAGAAGTTGAGAGAAAAGAAAAATATTGGAAGAGGAGGAAGACTATTATCCTTCCACTCCGCGAGGACCCGGGTGCGGGGAGTGCGGCACGGGAGGGAGCCGCAGCTGACGCCACAAAAGCCGCCGCTATCTCCACCTCCTTACGACTCCCCTCTCCGCAGCCTCCCGTGGACCAATCCTCCCGACTCCTCCCAGAACTCTCCAGATGACACCAGAGCTAACGAGTTCAAAAGGGCCACAATTTTTACGCCCTCGGAAACCCGCACAAAAAAACAAGAGTACGCGAAACCTTACGTGGTGGAAGAAGAAGGGACGGATGGAGACGAGGGGAAGGGAAGAGGAGTCGAGGGATGAGGGTGGACATAGGGAGAAAAGGAAAAAAAATTTGAATCTCACACCCTCTCCTCCGGAAGGGGTGGGTCGGAATCACTTTTTTTGTCCCGTTCTATTTTCGCGCCTCAACCCTCTCTCTATTTCTCTCTTCCCACCCCGTAATGTGTGTATTTTTTTATCTGCTCCCTCCTTCGCCCCTCAAAACTCTTCACGGTCTATTCGTCGTACGGAATTAACGAAGCGTTGAAGTCCCATAAAACGCTGAAAGGGATCCAAGGGAACTGGTGCTAATTGGTGATTATCTCGGCGCTGAAAGAGATTCCGACGTGTAGGCAAATGGGACAAGGAGTGGGGCAGGGGTGAATGTTACTCAGCGAGGAGGAGGTGCACAAGTCCAAGAGTAAGATGCGTTAAAAGCGAGGCAGAAAATGTGGCATTGTGGGAAAGTATTAAGGCAAAGGGGTCTGAGATGGATAAGAAAGAATCAGAGCATGGATGAACTTTGGATTTTACTGTGGACTAGTGAATAGTGGGGTACTCTCCTACCACGAGTAGTTTAGACAATATAAAGATAAGCGCAAAAAGAATGTTAGAAGGGGAAGAGAAAATGATTATAGAAAGTAAATGGCCTACATTTAAGCTAATAAGCCTATGAAAGAAGAATTATGGATGTCATAAGGGAGTGGATATCTTCTCCAAAATTATGAAAAAGTTGAGCCAAGCGATTTACACTAGGAAGACTGAGGAAGAGTGCTACCCACAACAGACGGCAAACAGTTTTTTTATTGACAGTTGCCCATCAGCCTATATTCACAGGCATTTCACACTTTTTAAACCAATGGAAACTTTTCGCATGGTTGAGGAAGATTTTAATCGTGATATAACTCGTCAATTGAGTGAAAGAAATCCTGCATTTTAAAGGATACTGATTGTTGATATACCGTGTTGGTCTGAGAGCGTACGCAGCACCCAACACAATTATCGATGACATTATTCCACATTTCAGAAACAAGGCAACATTTATCCGTTCGATGATGGTGCAATTTTTGCATTGCAGAAGTAAAAGGTCATCTGTGACTGGATACCACCCAATTTGATTAGTTGTCTGCAATAATTTACTCCACTTATGAGAAAGTACCTACTTGAAGAAAATACCCGTCAATTGACGTGTCACTGTCGTGGAAGGAGAAACATGATAGGAGATAGGAGGTTGACTTGACCAAAAGGGAAGAAAAATTACATACAATCTTAAACGGAATCAAGAAAAAGAAAAAAAATACTCGATTAAGTTTCCTTGTTATCGAAAACTAGAAATCTAAAAATCATCAAATAATGGGTGACCCTTCCTTCTAGTTTTAACCCAGCACGAGGTCGAGTTACTATGTTTGCAGTTGACGAGAAATCAATACAGCCCAGCTCAGTTCCAGAAAAGGCTTGTGGGTATGAAAAGTTTTGGATTCCTACGGGTTTGAGTTCAAATCACGACTGAGGAAAATTCCAAGTCTCAGAAGTAGTATAATGTTCCGTACTACAGTGTACTGATGAGATCGCCTTAAGATCAGTACTCCGTTTGTTGGATGTCAAACTAAATCGTGGTCACTTAGGCGTCACCATTAAGAGATTGCTTACGCCGAATCGAAATAAAGAGAGGCATTTTTATGACTTGTAGATGTGCTAATAAATAGTATCTTTGAAAAGAGGCCTCACACTGCCACCTGGAATAATGATAAAAAAACAGCGCTGTTGTTTGTAGAGAAAATTGCCCACATTAACATAGGGTTATTAACGTGAAAGTAAACTTCTAAACTTAAAAAAGGGAAATATTATTAAACAGCTCCCTTACCAGAAATATTAAAAGGAGCTATGTTAATACTGTGTATTGAAGATATCTTTGCCTTGTGGCAAGAAATACTGTTTTTTCTCCGGTCAACTTAGCGATTAGGTATTTACTCTCATGAGTAGGAAATACTTCACCATGAGTAGGAAATACTGATGGCCTAATAAAACCTGTAATCAACATGAATATTGGTTTATTTATAGAGGATGAAGCTCACAAAGTACCTCACAAAGCACAAAACATAAAGTACGACTAAAAAACATCTGAATGGAGGAAGTTTCCTTTTTTTGAGCCACCAGTGGTTTTCCAGGAACCTCCGGTTACAACGAGGTCTCTACCTGATTTCAACCAGGGACCTCTAGTCAAGAATTTCATTTTCCACTCACCATCCTACCATCTCAACCTGACATGAGTTTTACTATAGTAGTATTACTTCATTCCGAAAAAAATCTGGCATTGGGTTCGACCGTTTCTCTTGAATTTGGATTCTGAAATAAATATTCAATATAACCCTTGTTTTTCACTGCGATAACGATTTTTGTTCATAGAAATCTACCGGAAGGTTTAGATTGACAATATATCTTAGTATTCGAAAAATCCGCGCATCTGGAGTCAATATTTTAAAAACGGAAATAGCATGGAGGTAGTTTTTTGTGTTCAACCCGAAGGTTGGCCGCCAGGCCAAGTAGGGAGGCAAGAGTAGAGCTCATCACATTAGACCAATGGCGCATGGAATTCACAAATTAGAATAGCCAGCTCCTTTAATATTACCGCGTGTGGTCTCCCAGAACACTCTGGTAATCAGAATATTACGCAGCTTGAGTTCGGCTGGACATGTACGAAGGGATCTCCCGGGAACTGAACTCCCTACCTTCAGCCGGCACCCCAACGTAGTACCCACTGGCCCAACACGCTCTTTCAAGAATAGAGAGAGAGAGAATTAGGTGAGGAGTAAGACATGCGTAAGCAGAGGGAAGAACGAGGGAGAAAAGAGGAGGAGGTAGAAGTGGGAAGGGAGTGGTGGAGATGAGGCGGGGGATACCGCGGTGGCGCGCTGGGGCTTGGGAAGGGACGAGACGGGGAACTGAGTCGGCACTCGTTGAGCCGTGGATGATAAGTCGCTCCTTTGCGCTCGCCGCTGCTCAGATGAGAGGGCCCCAATGCGACGCACACGCGGCCCTCCACACTGCGAGCTAGAGTGGAAGAAAGAGAGACGGGAGCAGAGATGATCCCAGGGACCGACGAGGCGTGAAACTCGAAGAAAAGGACGTCTCTTCCCATCTCTCTGCTACTACTCCTGCTGCCATATTCCTCTTCTCCCTTCCACTTCCTCATTCGGCCCTTCCCTCTCTCGACGCAGTGATGATCTTCGTTGAACGCCCACTTTAAACGCGCTCTCTTCTGATTCGCATCTCGAGAGGAGGCGAGCGAGAACGAAGCCAGGGGTCGGTGAGATGGCGACGATGTGAAACATTCACGCCTCCGGACTCGAGTCTTCGGTGATCATCTTCCTCTTCTAGATGCGCTCTGCCATCAGGGCTGCTCGTCGTTTTAAGCCGATTCTGATTTCATCTGGCTTTATGAATTATCCGTGTTCCATTAGGGGCCGCCAGTACTGTATTGTCGGGGCAATTATCTGAAAATCTTAATGCTACTATGTAATAGATAGTATATGGAACTATGCTATTTAAAGCATAGCTTCATATACTACTACCTTTTTGCTTATACATATAAGTTAACACCTATGTCGAGCTGGCCTATATTTTGCCTACCTTCCAAAATGTCAGGGGCAAAACATAATTGTAAATGTAAGCTTCAACACAATTGCATACTTTTTTGCTATTAAACTCAATACGTTAACTTCCATGCATCTTGTTATCTTATAAAGATCCATATTAACTCCTGCAACTGCATATTCGGATGAGGGGATATTAAATACGAATATACATTCCATTAAATAGGAAAAATTTTTCTCAAAGTTAAACAATTATTAACTATAAAACGCTCCCGTAACTTTTTTTCATACTAAAGACGATTAATCTACAATGTCATTTCTAAATAATTAACATAGTGTATAGTCTGTGCCAATATTATTTTATAAATTATTTCATGCCGAATAACAGCCTACCAACCCTTTTGAGGTTTTATAGCTACAATTAAATGGTGTTATCATATAGAATAGAGCTAATTAACTAGTAAAAGAGCTCATATTGTTAATAATTACACTTCCAACTACCGTTCTATCAAATGAAAACAGTCACACATACAAATACAAAAGTTGAGCTACTCAAATAAATAATATGGATCTTTATAAGTTAACAAGATATATGGAAGTTAACGTATTGAGTTTAATAGCAAAAAAGTATGCAATTGTTTTAAAGCGTACATGTATGTACATTTATTTTTTGCCCGGAAATTTTGGAAGGTAGGCAAAATTTAGGCCAGCTTGACATAGGTTAAGTTAACACAAAATTAAATGAGCCAAAATTTGGTGTAACTATTGTTCATATACGTAAATTCGTTCATTAACTATCAGGCTGCAAATTCGGGTATCCATAATTTATATTCCGACAGTAGTATCGTCATCAGCATTTCAGTCCTAGAATTAGTTTACTGCAGCCCTCCATTCTACCCTATTCCGTGTTAATTCTCTCACGTCTTGATATGTTCTCTGTTTCACATCCTTCTTTATTTGCCCTATATACTTGTCCCTTACTTTTCCTCGCGGGACCTTCCCTTCAATTTTTCTTTTTATTATATTTCTTACTAATTCATTGTGCCTCAAGGAACGTCCAATCCATCTGGTCCTCCTCATCCGTATTGTCCTTTCTTCATCTGCTCTTCTTTGCACCTCTTCGTTCCTCACTCTATCGAGGTTCAAGTATAAGTATTGTGTTAAAATTGTAGTTGATCTATAAGACTTTGATCTTTTGTGACTAGGTACGTAATATTGGACTCATAAATATTAGTAACAAAATTTCTTACTGCAATCGTTTTATATATTCACTTGTATCATGCAGCCTGTTAATATATTATAAGGGATAGTTTAAAAATATCTTTCTAAATGTTTTGTACATTAAACAAAACTGAGATCATTCTCTTAAGCATTTCATGATCAGTTCAACTTTTTGTTTGAGTGTTTGTCCAGAAGTTTTGATAACCACCAAAATCTTAAACTTTATAGTAGGTAGCTGATGTTTAACATCAACCAAACTGTTTGAAAATGGACCTACGAATAATATCATTTGTAACTGCAACAGAATCACATGATTAAATTCCTTTAAACATTCGATACACGGGAAAAATTTCGGACGTGAAACAACGGGGGTTGAATTACTAGTCCACTTGGTGCCTTTGTATGTGTGATGAGTGACGAAAGGGAGTGTGGAAGAGAGATGGAGCCTTGGCAGAGCCATTTCCTTCCACTCTTTTCTTTATTACGTTACGCTAAGGGGAGATGAAAACATCTGAAAATACAACAAAGTCCCCAATTTCGCTAGCTTGCAACATTAACGAAACCGCTGACCAAGATACGGTTTCTCCTAATATTGATCAGATGGCGTATCTAACTCCGTAGGTACCGGATTAAACAATCAAATTCAGTGTAGATTTTAGCTTCACACCCACCGCCATTTTAAAGCAAAATTACTTGCGCATCTAAGTAATGAACCATAAAACATAAAAAGTAACCAATAAAGAGCGCATCGAGAATACCATTAAACAATTTTCCTAAATCATGTAACGCCACCGTCGAATTTCAACAACAAACCTCCCATTGGGTTTCCTGATAAATGAGGGTTAATGCTAATGGAGGCATCTAATAAGCAAAAGGGATAAAAATAAGCAATTGGATCACCAAATAGTGGTAAGTGTAGTAGATTACAGTCAACTACTGCGATGTACCGTAAACGTATGAACAGGTAGATGAGGTAGTAAATCCTACTCAGATTTTGCTATTTAATTACATCCATTAAAAATAGATAAAATATTTAAAGAGTGGTTGCTTTCTCAGTATTTCACAAGACGGTTCGTTCGTAGTGTTATGTAATTTTGGTGGATGAGGGGTTCATAGAGAATATTAAAGGTATTAAAGGGGTAAAAAAAGTATAAAATGGTTATAGCATCATACATATATGCCCCCTTAGCAATCGAAGTTGCCTGAAAACCTATGTATCTAAAATTACACTCCAGTGGTGACATCTGTGACTATGACAGTTGTCTTTCATTAGAATGTATAATGACAGCCAAATTACTGTGTTGTATACTTTTACCAATACCCCAATTTTTTCGTTTTATTAAAATATATTGCAATTGGACTCTGGTGAATATGTATATGCCTTATAATTAAAAACGAGAATTAAGACTGGAAGTAATCTCCACTACGACCTCTAGCAATATATCATCACCAAAGGATACTCTGGTTACACCTTTAGATGAAGGGAACAAAAAATAGCTAACCTCAAATAAAATAACATGTTTTTTTAATAAACCAACCTTGGGTTAAAAAAATTCACCCCCCTTCAGTGGTTTGATTTGAAGCATCTACCATTCCAATTAATGGAGCCATTGGTGACACAATAAATCCATAGAGTCGGGGAAAATTTTGAGAGCATGGGGAAGGAATGGTATCTACCTACGGTCGAAATTATCATACAAGATCGTGCGTAAAAAATCAACCTCCTGTGGAAATCACTTATTATTTACATTCATCAAAACCCTATTCCATGTCTTTTAATTCAATATGTTTTTGGTTAAGCTTTAAGAGAATGCTTGTAAAATCGTTCCAGTGAGAGCGCCACTCTTTTCTTTACTTCGTAGGAAATCGTCCCGAAGCCAATATTTATGAAAGTAATAAATTAACAGTGAATCTGCAGTTAAGTTTTAGAATTTAAGAGATTAAATCCTCCATTTCAATAGTCCAGTAGTTGTGAAGGGCAGGATAGGCTTGACATCAAAGGTAATATTAAATTCTGTTGAAATTTAGACTTCAGTGATTTCCCTGAGATTAGAGCGGGCAACGGGAGGGAATTCACGGTACACTGGGGGAATATGTCTAAAGCCTTTACATGACTCCGTCGGTCACGGCTAAAGCATTTTCTTTCACTACCTTATATCATTTCAACTCCTGTATTTTATCTTGGAGGGTGGAGTATTGAAAAAGTGCTTGTTTCTCATTCACTGAAAGAGACGGTTCATTGGTAGCGTTGCGTAATTTTGGTGGATGAGGGGATCTTAGAAAATATTATCACGGAGAGGAAACATGCTAGACTTATGGTCAATCTCAGGAGGAAAGAAACCCAACCACGCACGACATTTTCCAAGACCGCACTGAAGGAAGATATTTTCAAAAAAACTCACGAGTCCCAAGTCGTTGTAATGTAAGGCAGCACTTGTTGTATATATTTCAACCTTAGCAATTTTCGCTCCATTAGTTAGAGCTTTCAGCAGATGCACATCCCGTTGAACATTTTGGTAAATCATGGAAGAAAAGACCCCTATATGAAGAAACCCTGAGTCACAGATGAGGGACAAAAAATATAAGACAAAGAAGTTCTTGTGCTCCGGAACGTAGGTATCGCTTACGTCCCCAAAAAGCGCCTACTACGGCCGATGAATCTCATTATTTTCTCGCTGGAAGACACACGTGTCCCCCATCATCTTTCCGCCTATTTTTTTTTTCGGTGAGCAGTCTCTTTCCGTCGAGTGATGTGGGTCAAATTGTTCCCGGGAGCCTCCGTTAAGTTACCCGCGCAAATATTTCGAGAGTGGAGGAGGGAGGAAAAGAGAGAGGTACCTCCTCTCTTTCGGAACGCCAAATCCCCGTGCCCGTCGACGGACCATTTCACTCCTACCCCGGGACTCAAAATGCCGGTATAGATCGAGGGTGAGAACGTTTCATAAACTTAAATATTATAAACCAACAGTCTTCCCCAATGCTAGGAAAGCTAAAATCCTATCCTAAATCAGACGCTGAGGATATTCCTCCTAAATTGTAAATGATGAAAACAAATTAGTTTTTCCACATATATTTATTATAACAAGACGACCTAGGTTTTGACGAAGCTCGTCATCGTCAGGTACATTTATAATGAAATACATAGTTTACATAGTCACTCACATTTGGGCGACTATATGTACTATTTTTTCTATGTGCCCGATGATGACGAGCTTCGTCGACACTTAGACTTGCTATAGTAAATATATGTGGAAAAACTAAGCTATCCTTATCTTTTACAATGACAAGCAAATTTCACGAAGCAACACCCGAGACAACGGAATATTTTCTCCTCAACTTTGTGACATTATTTTGAATGAGGAATTGAAAACAGTAAACTACTTCTGCTGATTTTGGAACTCAATCATTGTTCAACCTGAAGGTTGGTTTGGTAGGTGAGGGTAGAGCCTACCCCATACAGAGCAGTCGAGTCGAAATGGACGCGCACGTTTTCATTAATATTTCTTTGGGGCCGATGGGTTAGGGAGATTGTTAACAGTCCTGATAGGAAGACGAAAGTGGTAGGGAAGGAGACTATGGACCTGATATCACTTCACGTACCACAGTTTTTTCTATGCTGGTACCCCTAAGCTTCTTTGTCATTTGAAATTCATTTTTCGTCCCTTAAATGAACAAGGACCGATTTCATTTATAATATAGCTATGTTTAACGTAGAAAAACCTTACCCCAACGTGTGGCGTTAGGACAGAATCCACGCTTGCTTAGAATTAGGCAACTTAATACCTACTCCCTTATTCGGCAACTTAAGGACGTAACTTTGTTTTGCATCCGGACGATTCTGCTGGTCCACATACTCCTGGGATCCCAATAGGCAATTGACCTGTCATCAGATTTCCCAGGGACTGAACCAACAGGGCTTGATCCATACCCTGGGTGGATAGAATCCCACCCAGGCAGGACTAGAACCAGCGACAACAAGGGTGGCAGGCGAGGACTTTTACTTCGCCGCCACTGGGCCCGCTAAAATGATAAAGATGACCTGCTCTCTGCTAAGTTATGGCAGTATGGTATCATACCCGCTACCATTGCAATGAGAACGCTCAACTTTGAATTTCTCAAGTCCTCGAGTCCTAAAATACAATAAGACGTAACGTACATGAAGGAGCTCATCAAGGGGAGCACCCGAGAGTTAGGCAACGTCCGAAAGATGCCCAATTTCGCCGACACCCAACCGTGATGTTTGTCGGCGCGGCGGTCCTTTGATGCCGACTGAGCACCCGCCCACGCTCTCTCTCTCATCTTCTCTACTCCCGTCCCCCGATTCTCAATCCGTCCGTGAAGTCTACAGCAAAGCCACCCCCCCCCCCCGCCCCGTTTGAGGAAAGAAGCTGCATTCGAAAGAAGGCCGTGGACTCAAAGGCATGTGCGAGTCCCGCGAGGAGAAAAGTTTTTTTTTCTCTCCACGGTCTCATTTCCATTCCACGACGACGATCTAGCCTTCTCACCTCAGGAGGAAAGACAGACGAAAATATCAGGACGCGAGTCGACCACGGTTAACTAATATCCACCACTCATTCCTCAGCATTTCGCCAAACCTTACACATCACCCGAATCCAAGTGATGACTTTCATCTTCTTTGCCTTTCCCACAAGCATTTAAGAGTGTTTCTTTGCTTCAAGTTTCACCCGAGAGGGGGAAAAAATTCAAAACTCACGTAGTTTTTTTTTAACCTTCCCCCAGAATCCAGGTACTACATATCACCGGTTGATGTCTTCCTTGATGTTTCCTTTTGATTCAAAAACAAACTTTTCCATGCCTGAAAGAGCAATCGTGGCAAAGGTGCGCTTTATTTTTCTTGGTCGACGCGGAATGAATCAAGAGCTAGCGAGACCGCGCTGGCTAATCTGACCTCACGAGGTGAAAACCATTACGGACGAGCAGAGGTGAACAGCCTGTGGAGAAGACAGGTAAAAAGATAAAACCGCTGATTCACGGGGAAAGAAAGAATAAAAATAGCGTAGAATGCTGTTTATTTAGTATCCGCGAATCCTGACCGTCAAAATCTACCAAGATAGTAACCGGGTAGAGAAGCCGAATCAATTTATTTCTGCATAGACTCACTAACATAGAAAAGAAAAAATGTAGTGGTAGTGCAAGAAGTGAGAGAAAAACTATTATTTTAATAGATATGCTGAAATTTCAAACATCAGATATAAATTTTTTGGGGTTAAAATAAATTGTCGCAGAACATGAGATACAGAGAATCGTACTAGAGACATAGAGAGATTTATCGATTGAAATGCATCTATTTCTATGACGCTTACTTCTACTATATTCCAAAACTTATGTTTCAAGCCTAAGATATCAGTTTGCGATTCCTGGAACCGGAAAACCATTGTCACTGAATCAGTGAATACGTATGATAGATAAGAAATATATCGAACACGACCATCATGACGTGAATTGAAAATAATAATGTGCCGACATAATGGAGTAAAAAAATATAGGTATAGGCATGTGACAAAAAACGTTTCCATTGCTCCTGTTACGTGTTAAGTCACCAAAAAGCCTCTTCATAAACTGTATACTGAATGCTGTGTCAGGAATTTCAGATGGAGGAAATTAGACTAGACTAATGATTAATTGAGATTGAGATTTTCCCTACTGCAGCAGGCGTCGAAGATGGAAAAAAAGGACTTATGAGGATACTAACGCTTCATATGGTAGAGGTCTCAGATAAAATTCTGAGAAGATTGCGAGTATGGCACCGGAGAATAAGTGTAACCAAGTATGTGGTAATATCGACCAATCTAACAAAATCGATTTCAGCTGTCTCTCCTAGACTCTCAAATTTTGGTTTTAATTTTAACAGCCTAAAATCAAAATGAAAAACGGAGACAAAAAGGGGCTCCTATGAAGGTTTGCGTAATTGTTTTAGATCTGCATACATTTCCATATTTTAAGGCGTCACAAAAACAGATAGCGGCAAAGGACTCTTAATTATACTGGATAACTAAAAGAGTTAAGGTTTTTAGAAAAATCAGAGCGGAGTGCTTCTAAGAAGGCGGAGAAGCTGCGCGGCTAAGGGAGGTGGGTAAAGGAAGTTTTGCGGAGATATGTGGCCAAGAACAGGTCATTTTAATATTTTATACTCGTTAGCATTTCCTTTCACGAAATGTGTTGCAACGCGCTTATAAGTGTCACACAGTTACCACTGAGGGAGGGCAAGAGTAATTGCTTTGTGAGAGAAAAAAATATATACCTACCCCTGCATTCAGAACTCTACTTCGATCGACTGGGCTGAGCTAACTCCTCATTCTATCCGCTGAATTCATGTTGGGGCCAAGGAATCGGGTTGGTATAGTGGCTAAAGTACTGGCCTCCCAACCCGAGGGTACGAGTTTGAATCCCAGCAGTCACAGATTTTTCATTGGACTCCCAACCCGTACTTGGATGCTGAGAGGAAGAAACTTCATGTTCGATGCTCTCCCATCAAATTGGAACGTAAAAAAGTGGATTCCTAGACTCTTTCATTAACAGCAGGTTAGCAAAAATTCTGGGTTATATACCACCATCCTTTGACTCCCAACATCTCTCCCGACCAGCAGGGGACGCGAAACGTCAGACTAACCTGAGTACGTGGTAATACCCGTAGAAGTTACTTTAATCATCACTATGAACAGCGAAAGCCTCAACGAAGAATTATGATCAAGATGATTTAAACGGTTGTACAAAAATATTTATGCGGCTCTACAAAAAAGGTTTAATTATTTTTTGTCAACTGTTTAAAAATGAAATGCTTACATATTTTTATTTATCTTTAGTGACAGAGTAATGCCACCAAAACGACACCCATGGAAAAAGCATTCACTGCTATATGCTCGCCAAATGCCTGTTTTCACCCTGTTGTTTAAAAGAGGATATATCAGTGGCCTGCGTGCCAAATTACTTGACAATTAGTAAACTTTGTATCCCAATGAACCCTGGGCTAGGGGAAGAGGGGGTCATACGGCCTCATCTAGCACAGGATAAATAAAGAAATATCAAATCATTTAGCGCTTTGTTTTTAAGTCATTTAGCATTTGCTCAACCCCGAAGTTCAGTCTCCAGTATTCAGTTTCTTCGAGAATCTGTCCGGGAGGTAATGGCAGAAGGGTTAGGGCCGTGGGTTTCCGGGAGGCTAGCCCGGGGGCCATTCTCGAGGGAGCCCGCAGACGCACCTCATCCCTCCCACGTAGACGCCCCCGCCCCTTCCCGTTCCACATGTGCGGGCGGCGGCGGAGGCGTCGGAGCGAGACGCCAGACCGTGCTTCCTCTCCTCCACCCAGGAACCTCCCTCCCCCTTCATCCCCCACCCCCCAAATACACACCCCCTACACACCTCCTCGCCGTGCGAGCGTATCGCCGCGCCGGCCGCAACGACGCGTTCAGCGCCGAGCCGAAACTAGGCGTGACTAAATTATTGGCCCTCGTTTCCCTCGCCACCATCCCCTTCATCACTTCCCGCCGTGATCCTCCACACCGCACACTCTCACGCGACTTCCCACCTCTCCGACCCATTTGCCACGCTCACCACGGCCACAACAGCCCCCTTCTCTTCCCGCACATGTTTTGAGCGACGTAGGGAGGTGGAGGAGGAGTCGTGAGTTTTCTAAAGTCGGCACTCGGTGTCGAGGAGGGTGTGGTGAGAGCTTCTGAGGGTGAGTTAGGGAGTAGAGGTCGGGGATGGAGCGAGTCCTTTGAGGAGACCCGAGCGAATAAAGATCGCGTTTTAAATGTGCGAAACTGTTCCCCACTTTACCCACTTCCTCTCTCTCACCCGTCTACCCATCCGGCTCGTTCCCGAGGTGAGAGAAACTCGCGCTAAGTGCTCGGGAGAAACAGCGATGTTTTGCGCAATCATCGACGCCGCTCCCTCGATCTATTTGATTGCGCAGTGTCGCTAAGTGCCATATTCAGAATCTCAACTACAGTCTCGCTTCTACTCCTCACGTTCTAAAATCCCTACAACGAATCAAATTAATGTAAGATTCTACCTGCAAAGTTGGTATTACTTCTCAGCGTGGTGCTGAGAACTGAGTTGTGATTCTGAATATGGCTTAGCCAATTCAGAATCTTCTCACTTCTACTTCTTAAGCATTAAATCTCTGTTACGAGTTCAAAAGGGCATACTTATTCTCTTCTATATGGTTCGAAGCGGTATGCAGCGTAGCGCTAAGATATAATACCAACTTTGCAGGGTGAATCTCCACACCAATCTGACAAATTAGAGATTTTAGGACGCATGCAATAAAAGTGGGGTGGTTGTTGAAATTCTGAATATGGCCCTAAGTATTAGACAAGTGAAGAACGCGAGGCTTGTGATTCAGTTTCAGGGTAGGGGAGGGTCGTTAACACCCACCCAACCACAAAACATTCTTATAGAGGACTAGCGGAAGCTACCCGTTGAAATTCAACGGGTGTGAAAAACATTGAACTTATTTTGTAAGAAAACCACTGTCTGAAGAATACTGTTAGCGCGGTCATTTGAGGAGTTGGTGACCTATGTTGTACATAGTGGTCGTTGTAGTAGACACGCTGACCGTTTTCCAGGTGCACGGAGAGATGAGTGACTGCTGGTCCTCTTTCATGCACGGAAAATCCAAAAATTGCCCACGAAAACTCATCACCACGTAAGATAGATGGCCATCTCGTATTTTCAGTAATACATGCAGTGAGAGCTACTTTTAAAATATATATTGAAGAGTATACTTGTTGTAAATATGCATTGGATTTATCAAAAAAAGTTAGAAATAATGATGTAGTTTTATTTTTTCAGAAAGGAACCTTGCTTTCTTATCTTAGATTTTATTTACGAAGAGCCCTTGCGAATTGCTCATTTAGCAGATTAAAATATTATCTGATTTTTACTATTTTTATACAGATAGCAGGATTGCAACAGGTCCAAAAAACCTGGAGAACCGGGAAAAGTCAAGAAATATGGAAAGGGTCATGTAAATGGCAAGGGACATGAAAATATCTAGAGAATATAAAAGACAACCTGGAACGTTTTTAAGCTTTCACCAATATCAAACATCAAAGAAACATCGAGGCAAAATATTTTTTTTAATATTGAACCTTCGCTACGGCTTAAGGAAAGGCATAATAGGTTTCTTAAACGAGATATAGTTTCATAAATCACCCGCAATTTCATACATTTTGTAAGAAAGCCACTAAGCAGATACAGCAATTGAAATGATGCTTCGACATATTTTTATTACGAAAAGTGTATTATCTCAAGGATCAAAATACCCTCACACATTCTAATTTTGGTACTTTTATCTAATAAAGGAGTATAAATGAAAATAATCAATAAAATGGACTCAAAACTTTAGTTTAAATTTTGTTTTCTCTTTTATGGGCACAACATTTCTATTCTTTTAATTTAGTTGAATAGCACCGAAAATGAAGACTCATTAAATATTATTATGAATATAATCACCCTCAATCAAGTCAACTGTTTTCACGTGATTTAAATCTGAGATTTCATCTGTGTTTTCAAGTCTATATCCGTCCTTGTGGGCGCTTCAGACCGGAAGGATATGTATTTGGATAGTTATAGCACGGTAATGAGGAGGAAGGGTGAAGAGAAATCCAACGTCGGCATTAGCCTGCTTCTCACAGAAGACACCAAGGGAGTTTAACGTCCCATCCGACGGACAGAGTACTGAACTCAACACTCTTCTCAAAGCTGTCAAGTAGGGGTTGGTTTACCAATGATAAAAACCTGCTACTTCTGGGATTCAAACCCGGAACCTTTGGGAGAGAGGGCCATTACTCAAACAACAACACCAAACTAACCCCATAATGGACAGTTTCTTCGAAAATACATCCAATATATGCTTTTATAAGAACTTTTTCCACTCCAATTTGTATTTGCAGAATGTAATTTACTATTTTCCCCTCTCATATTTCAAAATTAGTTCTTTCCAGGATAGGAACCATCATCCTCATCATGTTTAATATTCCTTCCTTTGATGTCGGCAGTAGACTAAATGCCCGCATTTTGACGATAAAATTTATTCGCGAGGACATCTATTTACGGCAGAGTAATTTTTGTAGCTCACATAGTAAAAATGTCCTCGGAAAGCTTCAGACAATCATTAAAGTGTTTACCATCGCTGTCTCGGTAATTTAGATGAAGCAATTTTTTGCAAAGATTACTAATAAGTGATTTTAGTGCTTCCCATGATTTATTAAAAGATTATATTTGAATTTATTCCATCACATCGGGAAACTCCTGGAAGCAGGAAAATTAAGGCGCCCATTTCCATTTTGTGACTCACGTATTTTAAGTAGGCAGTAAACAAAGGAGCAAAATTAACCTATCATGATAAATGTGATTGCGTGATCATTTAGAGTGAAACATTATGGGCGACTGGTCATTATACGCCTGGGAACTCGGAACTTTGATTAATAGTAACCTGGTTAAGTTGGCGATGCTAATGGGAAACGGGTACGTAGGTGGCGAAGCAACCACATAAATACTCGCAATCGCGCAGGTCTACCAGCGACAAACAACTGGAGACGTTGGGTGGTCGGGAAAACACACTCATGTGGACGGCATTGATGAAGGCCCCCTTGGCGGTGTTCCTGTAACCGTATTTACGAAAGCAACCAAAGCAAGCTTCCTACTCATCTTCAATTCCATTTCCGAGAGTTTATAAGCTCCGAAAAATGTTTTGTTGACAAAATGCATCAACACAATTGCTGATAAAATAAAAATGAACTTTTTAAAAATATTCCTGTGTACTACTTTCAGTGAACTGCTGCAAGTGAGTGCAGGATCGAGTACTGCGGCTGAAATCATTGATATTAAAATGTATATTTTACTGTAAATGGTGAATTGAGTACTAGTTCTTTCGCAATGAAGATTTTTTTCATTAGTCTCAAATGAAATATATTCTCCAGAAATTCACGATTTAAACCGAGTGAAGTACGAGGCGAAAAATTTATAAACGCTTCGCGTAATTTATTTACAATATGAATGGGTGAAGTACTACGACCACAATTTCTTACACAATTTAGCTCGTTATTAATCTACACCGGAACTCGGGCTAAAGTTTAAAATGGGAGCATATGCTGGAATATATGTCATAGTTGACTGCCGACTGCTGGCTTCAGTCTTGATGGCACTGCATTTAGCTGCCTCATCTCCATTAAAATATATAAATAAAATTTCCACGTCCCGCTCTCATAACCTCGACTCGGGCAGCTAATTTTAAGAAAGGCTAATTTTTAAATGTCTATGATATGTCTATTTTAGCCTAAATTTAATCTGCTACGCTGCTGTAGTACTAAATCATTTAAATGAAGGGTGAGTAACAGCTAAACATTCTACTTATCTAGTGACTTACAGATTAAAGCTAAATTAACACCCAGGATTTTCTTAAGTTACAATTATAGGAAAATAATCCACTCTTTACTGTCACATTACTTCGTGTTCTAAAACAAAAATTTATATGCATTTTACTGAGAGAAATTTCTATGCCGTAACTTTTTAAACCATAATACTTGCTCAAATGTATGAAATAACTGAAATGGATTTTCCTTTAACAAATACCTTTAAAACGTCCCCAAAACCACTAAATTGTGAGTGGAGCCTATTGATCATCTTTATTCCCTCACATTACGCGCGTATGTATCTGAGACGTTTCTTGTGTGAGCGGTCGAAGGAGAGGAAAACATGATCCACATTTAGGGCGGCGACCGACTGAAATACTAAAGCCGCCGAAACTCGCAGCGGATGGACCGTGACGTGATGGTGAAAGGGGAGCCAAGTTTCGAATAAAAAGGAGGAACGGGTGACGAGGCGTGAGAGACGAGCAGCGCAAAGCGTTCACATGAGCAATTTATTCATTCCAGACGCCTTTCACAACGTTTTGGGGTTTCCCCGTGCCCTCCACGCGAAAGCCCTTCTTTTCCCCTCCCACGACATCTCCGCGACGTTCAACCCTCCTCCCTTCTCGCCCCCTCTGCTCCCACACCCTTATCTTGCTAGCAACCCTCCTCCCACTACAGCTCCCCGACTTCTCCGCCATCGGGAATCTGCTGGCACCATAGACCTTCCCTCGCCTCCCCAACTCTCCTCTACTTTCCACATCCCATCACCCTTTCGATGCTTGGAGAACTCATGAAATAAGAGTGTTGGTGTGGCACCCCAAGGGCTTTGATTCGAATCCCGAACGCGACAGATTTTTCAATCACTCAGAAACTTTGACTGTAGGTATAAATCATGATATTTCCTAGTTCTAACAGCTAAGTGATGAATGTTAAACAAAATATTATTTTCTTGTGATTAAATACATGGTTTCAGGCGTAACTTAATGGAATTAGCTGTCATGCATAATGAATGATAAAATAAACTTGGTATTTCTATTTCTGTAACTTGTACCTGATGATGATGTGAATCGTCGAAACCATGGTCGTAGAGTGAGATAAATATGTGTGGAATTACCAAGTTTTTTCTATCATTCATTATGCATTCTTGTGATGAAATTACTTTCCCGATACACCCTTATTTTAGCAGCCAACTACTTTTGTTAGTTATACTATTAGGTTTCTCAGGCTAATGCGTGACGGAACTGTATGGTAACTCACGTAATTTTGTCATGTGCCTATGTAGTTTATTGGGTTTTAGGCATGGATAAACCATGAGAAGTAAGAGAGCTGGGGTGACTAGAATTAGGTTTTTGATTTAAAGTAACAGGTTTGAGTCCCGGCAGTGGTAGAACATTTTCAGGGAATTAGGTAAGGAGGAAACGACAGGTATACTACCTCAGGCAAATTGGGCATTCTATCAAATTAGAATATACTTGGATCTGGAAATACAATGTTGGAAGTTAGGAAGCTTTTCATAATACATTGCATGTGGCTCATGCACCATGCTTCTTTATGCTAGCGAGGCAGTGTGGAGAATCTCTAATATTCATTACTCCGATGACCTTCCGATGGGACGTTAATCTGTGACCGGCTGGGGTTCGCAGAGCGCTTGGCTTGTCTATCCAAAGGGCGACCGTTGGATTCTCTCTTTGAAGATGGATACTAAGATTATCTCAAGATTAAGAGGCTATGCTCAACGATGCGATTTACCCTTAGTCGTACTTAAAACCCAGGTCCATCACCGCCATGTAGGCTGTAAATCCTTGCGCACTTTCTGTAAGTATAGAGAAGGCATCTGGGCACCGAGCTTTGAGAGTCACTGGAAAGCTTACTTCCCACCCTGAGGACCCAAATTCCAGTCCCGGCAGAGGTTGCGAATCTACAATGTCGAATGCTGATGTGAGAGCAGTTAGGAGAGGACTTCAAGCACAGCACTATGGATTTTGGATGGGATGCCAAACTCTTGAACCCTTTGTTAAATTCACTAGAGTAATTGTAACGACAGTTTGCACTCCACGATGCCCACGTTATCTGAAATATTCCTACCTCAACTCAATAATTAACTTAAACCACATAACCTTAACTATAACCCCCCCCCCCCTTTCCAATAAAACGCTATGATGATGCCTATCATGGGGTTCTCCTTCCCCTTATCGTTTGTCTTCCAATGCCAATCACACGCACCTCATACATTCTATCGGGCTTTTAACAGAGGAACTGATTATACAAGCAAACTTTAATCCCTCTATGTAAGTATCCCCGCCACAATTAATGCACGATTTTTGTATCTGTATCGTCTAGGTACTAAGTGGAGTTTCATTAAAGCTGGCCCGATTTTATAATTCCTTGATGACTTCAACCGTTGGCAGATAAATGTTTTATTTTAGCCATTAGCCACTTGTAGGTAGCATAATATGAAGTATCTCGGAGAGTCTTTTAGCTTACGAGATCATTATCGATGGGAAATTCTTCAGGACTTTCTTTCTTCAGCAAATACGTTTTACAAGATTTTTATTTGAAAAGATGTTGGAATCAAGGTAGATGACCGAGAGCCGAGATTAATGACAGGTTTTTTAGGGACAATTTACGATAAAGACAGGATCTTTTTGAGCGGGGGAAGAGTGGAGAGAAACCAGCGCCGGCATTAGTCAATTCTTAATGGAAGAGAAGCCTAAATGCTCATAATTTAACGACCGATCCAACGGGCCAAACTATGGACGTAAAGTGTTCTCTGTACTGCAGGAACCGGTATTAAATCTAAATGACTCTACCAGTCCCCGGACTCAAACTTAGGTTCTAGGGATAGAAAGCGGATACACTAACCACCATATCAACCCTACAATTCATCATATTGTATTTTTCTAGGGATGAGCATTTAGTTATATGCCAAAAAATAATTCCTTAGCAGCTAGAGCTCCAGCTCCGTGCCTGAAAAATAGACTCCTGAGGCTGGTAAAAGACGCTTTTAGGAACGTCCTAAAGTCCCGCACAGCCACATTGAATCGCTATTCGAGCCTCATTATTAATGAGTGAAGTGTCTCTCTTGTGTCTTCGTTTTGCCCTACGTTGGCTAATTGTTATTTTTCAATTCCCCCAGGAAAGAAAGCGGCATCAATTCTTAAAATTTCTTTCGATGTTTTAAATGACTCATTTCAGTTGGTGCAGCATGTGCATAGGATGGTTGCTCAGAGGAATATGCTTCAAAATGGTATTCGCCTTATTATCAACAATAACGTGAGCCCAAAAGAAGGATCGGTGATCCTGTCCTAGGGCTGAATGGGTCATCTACTCAAAGGTAGATGAATTAAGTGAAGATACAGCTCAAATATAACCCAACCGAAATGGAGTTTGACATTCACGTATTTCGGGTACATCTCCTCTCCTACTCCCCATGGCTGTCATATACAGCGTTCTAGCGAATGATAGTCCACGAGTATACAAATGAATTATCCAATAACACAAGTCATCATATCATTCTCTGCTTCATTTCCGACTGTTCCTATCCAGATCGTATTTGCGATCCTATTTATGCGATTTACCCTTCCCCCCTTACCTCAACCCTTCCCCTTCAGAAACTTCAGCACACACGCACCTCTCTATCTCTCTCCTTCCTGCCATCCGCCTCGCCCCGAATCCTTCTCGCACCCTTTCCCGCCATCACCCTGTCTCATCCCCTTGACGTTTCTTGCAACTTTCTCTCTCTCCCCCTCACTCCCACTCCGCCTGCCTTCCCCAGTCTCTGATGGAACCCATCACTCCGATCTGAAAGGATGACGCCCAGGGGCCTTTTCATCTGCTCCCGCCCGAGAGAGAGAGCGAGCATTGTGCTCCCGCCGGGTAAAATATGCCGAGTCCCACAGGGGAGCTTTGCGGAACCCTCGAATTTTGACGGCGGAAATCAGAGTGAGAGGGAAGGAGGGAGAGAGAATAGAAGGAAGACGGAGAGATGGAGATGGTTTGGGCGACAAGAGAGATAGCTTTGGGTGATGGCTTGGCGTTTATGCCTCAATTAGCGACTGAGGTTCCTGTTAAGTAAGTGGGGTTTCGAATCAAGTCACTTGACGTCTCCCAGCGTTGCTTTTAGTGAGAAGTGCCTACAGTGAGCGACTAGGCTGGATATTTAGGCGAGTTACGGTTGAATGCTGTATATTAAACCTCCGTAGCGGAAATATTTGGCTCCAGTGTTGGATTTCGACGGCTTGTAGAATCAGAGAGAGAAAGACCGGGAGAAAATTATTTATTCAACAGATAATTTATGCATCTTCATCCACGTAATACCCTGTGAGCCACCGTGAGGGTGTGTGGCAGGGGGTGAATATCATCATACATGCATTACCGATATGCAACTAAGAGCTACAATGATACTACTGCGTGGAAACAAGTTAAGTATAAGAACCACGAGCAAATAGACGGTTAGTGTCTACATAGTAACGAAGTGATTACTGGTTAGATAGATTTTCACTCAATATATTTTTATGTATTTTCCTAGCATGCATAGATCAGTATTATGAAAATATGCCTCATGCACTACTGACTACTCCAACAATTTTTTGCCTCCCTGTCCCTTTGCTATGCTTCCTATTGTGTTCTCTTATGGTATGCGGAAAAATGATATTTAAAATATATCGGTACGACAATCTATCACCCTAATATTTTACCAAACCTAGCATACTATGCAGGTGTTCTAAATATATATCTAACGTCAGCTGTAAACAAATTGGCTTCGATTTTACTGAAAAGTTTTAGCCTAAATTTTAACCAGCGTTATGTTAGTAATTCTCATCCTAGTTGTTATATTAAACTAGTAACACTTATACAATTATCAAAATGGCCTTCAGCAAATATTGCTGTTCTTTACACACTAATTCCTTTACCTTCTCATTCCGATCTCAAAAACAAGCGGCATGCTCTAAAATAGCTCTGACAAGTGTAAACATCTTTTTCGTACTCTCTCATCCCATTTGCTTGAACCCTTTTTACAAATCCTAATCTACGGTTTGCTACACTTGTTATTACCCTGATGTGTTTGCCTCATGGCACGCCTTCAGTGATGTTGACGCCATAGTATTTAATAGATCTAACGTTCAATATTTTACTTTGTTTGATGTAATAATTGTTAAGGGAAAAGCTATTCTTTTTCCAGAAGTTCATCACCTCACATTTCTTTAAATTTATTTCTAACTGCCAACTAGCACACCAATCACAATCGCATCGTAAATTATGATCAAAGATACTTTTTGATTGAAAGACTAAATCCTTTGCTAAAGACTGACTGTCATCTTCATTCCTAATTTACCTGTTGCATCCGTACTGCATCATCAACAAAAAACGGATATTACTAATTTTAACTGCTGTATTAAAGTCACGTAAAAGAGAAATAAAATTGGGCATATCACCCCTCCCTGGAGAGCACCAGAAGTAACTATTATTTCGTCTGAGCAGATATTTATGTAAAGTCATGCATTCACACAGTTCTGATCAAAGATAATTTTTGATTAAATTCTTTAAAATTACCTAAATCGACAAAGAAATTTACCAGAAACTTAAGAAATAGCAAGAATAGTGCCTTCGCTTTTAGGACGACATTTAATGAGTTTCAGCGAGGATAATAAAGCCTTCAAAGTTCCAAATTTAGGACTCAGAAAATCCTAACCGACCTGTATGTTTGCGTGTCATTTCAAAATGTAGGATTTTCTGCGAAGGAAATGTTTCGAAATATCTTTCAGGACGAATGCGTAATTTCCACCGGATATATGCGGTATTCATCAAATATTTATCCACAGAATCAAATTAATTGTTACAATTCATTCGTATTAGCACTTAGATTACTCGTACCACGAAGCTTAAGCCATCTGTCTTAAAAATTGGTTGTTCGATGGTATTGAACGACTTACCCGACCTAGTGCCCTTTCATAATTTCAGCTGCACGCGCAAGACACGAGTGTAAACATGGAAACAGTGCAAAGGTGACGCCGTGAGGAAACATTTGGTGACACACGTATCGAGTGCTTCCTTCCTCGTCTCCGAGGGGGGATCCCAAAATCCCAGAGAACAAGCGCTGGAAGTCTCCTCTCGGAGAATGAGTTAGAGAAAGAGAGAGATGAGATGCTTGCCCTCGCATTCCAAGCTGTCGGGCGGCAGCAGGGGCACGTAGGTGACGGAGGGCAACTCATTTCGGCAGGGCTGGGCGGAGAGAAGGGCCTCCAGGTCCCATGAGAGCACTGAAGAGCGCGGGCCCGGAAAAGAGGCACAAATGGCCCTGACTGGCGTGGAAAATGGGGACGGCTCGCGCTAAAGGGGAAGCAGGAGAAGAGGGTGAGAGGGAGGGAGGGAAATTAACAGCGCAAAGGGAGAGAGAGAGAGAGAGCCCAAGGGAACGGGCGGACTGAAAGTGATCCCGTACCCTTTCCAGAGACGTCTGAACGGATTTCACGTCACTCAAATCCGCCACGGCAGATCCATTTCCTCTCGCAATTCTAGTCCGCAATTCATGATTCCACTCCAACGGAGAAAGGTTCAGGATGAAAAAGGTCTTTTGCACAATCAAGCCCGTTGGATAGAACCTAAACCAGATCGGCACGGTAGTATTTCAGGAGTTCAAAGAGTAATCTTAATTACAAACTAATTAGACAAATTTAGCACACTCAGAAGACTTACTTTGTTATAGCAAAAGGAAAGCTGTATCTTAATCTATTCCATAAAGTAGACAGGACATCCGTGACATTTTTGTGGAACACTCATTTTTTTATGGAATAATAAGTTGCACAAACTTGAAGCTTGGTGAACAATGAAATAGGTACCGTAGATCCGAAGAAAATGGATTAATTATATATTTTTATCTCTTAATCCATTGCTCGAATGAACGCAATTAAACATTTTTTCATAATAACACGTAAAATCTTTTTCAGCATGAAAAATATATACTTTTAAATATTAAATTGCTATTTATTAATCTTGAAATACCGTAATCAACCACAATAAAGAGAAAACTACAAAAAAAATAATATTTAGATATCGTTAGAATTAGTTTTCCGCTCCAAATTAAAAAGAAACTTAGATAAAATGTACCGTTATTTAGAAAAATTTTTCTGTTTTGAAATAAATTCGCCCTCGAGACCGAAGACATTTTAAAAATTGGCTCTCAGAAAAATTCATGAGGAAGATTGGAGGATAGGAGAAATGAATGGGAAAAAGTTGTTAGCCCACATGATATTTGTAGTAATATCTGATAAGGGAGTGTGTACAAACAGTTTATGTAGGCAGTACTTGTTTGGTGGAAACTCAGCCCCTTTCACACATTCTTGAGGTTACTTTCGGAGTGATCAGTACATATAGGACTGTCTTTGATCGATTTTGATCATCAACTTAATAAGCTGAAACGGTGATTTTAGAATTGTCTTTTATGCACTTTCACTCACTTTGAAAAACTATATGGCATTAGTTTATGAACGTGTTCTTTGCCGTAAAAATCGCGTGTAATCTGTGGCTATATTCACTGTAATGGAAATCTTTATAGGTGCGATTAACCAATAAATTTAAAGGAATTTTGATTGATAAAGGTAGTTATTTAGTTTCATGCTGAATTAGATGATGCAAAGGAGCATCATCATTCATTATGCTGGATTGAAGCATCCTCTCTAGAGATCATAAATGAAAGTTCAATATTTAAAATAGGAGACTAATGCGTGCTTAAATCTAGGTTCTTTATCAAGTTGTCATTCGCTTAACTTCATCATCTAATTCACTCGTTAAATTTACTCAAAAACTAATTTTAGAACAACCACTTGCAAGAACAGAGAAGGCTTCAGAGAGCCTGAACAGATAAGTGAGCGTAGGGCGGAGGGCGTTTTAACCTGTAATAAAAGAAAGAGAGCTTTTAACTAACCTTAATATTAACCCAGGTCATGGTAACAAGCGGAGAGTTCTGTCCACTTCCGATTCTTGTCTCTCTACTACGCCAAACAGCTGAACAAATGGAATGGCACAAATAACTTAGTGTATTCAACTCAAATATTTATTCTGAGTACCAATAGGTTTAAGGAACTTTTGACATAATCAGGTGTGCTATGGCACAAGGTGCTCAAACCTAGATGGTAATTTGGAGGGAATTCGCAGAATTAATTTTTCTTCCTTTCGATACGGATACATTCCATAAAGGTGAATGTAAAACTTTTCCATTTGCTAGTCGGCCGAGGTAACACGTTAGCCTGTAAAATCGAAGGTCATGATTGCGAATATCTCCCCGGGGATGAATGCTGTTTCTCTTCTGGCATTAAGATCGATTGTCGGTGAGATATAACTTCTGCCATTGGAACACTTAAAACCCCATCTCGTTCTTAATTCACTAACATCATAAATTTAATGAGTGACATACTTTCTGTTTAACATCCGGAATAATTTATAGGATTAGAAACAAGTTTTCCTACCCGAAAATCATAATTTCTCCCTTCTACCGACTTAAACACATGGCACAGCTACAGTCATCCGATTAGCGACCATTGGTTTCGTTTCTTAAAGGTTTCTTATCCATCGCAAGACGTAAATTGGTGTCGCAGTAGGCCGCAAAAGCTGCCCTTTTACATATTTTGGGCACGCTAACGGTAACTGAATGTAAATGCATGAAGATGGAACTGGTCCAACGAACTAGAAGAGAAAATCTCATGCTCTTTGAGGTCAGGCTCATACTCAGTCTTCGTCTCAACGAGAAGGTAGAAAACCTTATATACCTAACCTCACTTCAAGTAATGGCAAATTTGAGGGCCGACCCCCTTCAATATTTTCTCTCTCTAACTGCAGCTAATTTAAATAACTCGTAAGTCAGCCCAACTCACTTTCGGAACTCCAGACCTCAGCATCTATGTGCACGATCTTTACTACGGATTTCTGGGACTTACATCAATCACCAAATATGAACGAAAAGAAACTATGTCTATTTACGACCATCAACTTGACAAAATTTTCATCGAGATAAGAATGACAAGACTGTGTTCTAAAAATTGCAATGATATTGTTGCGAGTAGTAACACTTTGAATCTTCTAAGTATATTTTTTTTTCACACGCAAGTTCTCCTATGTTAACAAAGCTCAAAAGTATTGGGATATCTAGTTTCATGGTGAATAGATTACTGGTTCCCCATCCTGGGAGCCTGTGTTTAAATCCCTGAAGCGGCAGACATTTAACAGAAATGCCGATGCGTACTTAAACGACAAAATCTGTCTCATTTTGGTTACCAAAGGCAATATTTGTGATGAGGACGCATTTAAATTAGCTACTACCCTGCTGCTTTTCCAATTATGTTGGTATTTTTTGACCAATCAGTTTTCGCCTTAAATAATTATATTTACTCTACGTATTGCTCCTTATATTACGTTACTGTCATCACGATATAAGATGGGAAGAAACCCGCCATTTCATCGCGTTCTGTCATAGTAATCCAGCGACGATTAGGATGTGAACGAAAGTGGAAGCCTGTGATTACGTTTCCTCCCAATTTTTCTGGGAAATCACAGTCGGCGTGGGGAAAGAACTCCCCTTTCATACGCGCGATGTCTCGTGTCTCCATTTGGAACGAGCTGAGACTTCACCTGCCATCCTAAACCGGCACAGCTGATTACGTTTGACTGGCGGCGGCAAATCAACACGCGACGGCATTCATATTTCAGCGAGGGGAACGTTAAGAACGCCAACCTGACATCCGCCCGAGAGCTGAATTGACCAATTTTCATGGCATTAAACCTGAAGCCGCCAAAAAATATATCTGGCTTTTACCCAACGCGCGGTTAAACCTTTCCCGCTGGCTCGGTGCATTCGCGGAGTTAAGTAATGCAGGAGACGACAGCGGCTCGGTGGTGCAGTTTTGCGAGCGGGGCACAAGAGATACGACCGTGGCTAATTACCGTGACGGGTTAGAATTGGGCGTGGCTCTCGGAGCAGTGCGCCTGAGTGGAAGGAGCGAGAGTATTCAGCGATAGAGTGGAATTGATAGAGGGGGGAGAATATATGATCCGTGGAGCAGTAATCACCAGTTTTTCAGTGTACACAGCGGCGTCGCTCCCGTTCTCTCTCGGCTCTCGTCACATGTCGAGGTTCCCACGGGTACGGAGACGGCAATGTTCCCGAGGATGGGGGGAGGGTTGTCCCAGAGGGCAAGGGAATAGGTTACGGGATGATGTGGAGGAGGAGAGTGGGAGTGGTCGAAGTCGCTCGCACAGGAAGGGGTGGGAGACCGGCATAAAGGGGAGGTTGGGAGGGAAGAGCTAGTCTGGCACGAGATGGCGGAGGGGTTCGGAATAAATCCATTTACGGGCATTGTCCTTCCGTTTCGCCCCTTAAGGCTAAGGCTGAGAGGCACACGGCTCGGTAAATTGAACACGATGACCCATTTTCTGCCAGCATGCGCGGATCGTTTGCGACAAGTTTAGTGCTTCCCGTGGGAGATCACAGCGCGAAAAAGGGCAGCGGCTCCCAAAATAAAGAAAAAAAATAATTGTTGACGGCGCGAAGATATGGAAAATGCATCGTTACTGATTCAGTACTTACCTAATTTGACAATTTGTTGCTTCTCCATGGGATAGTTTTTTTAAAAAATTATACTCAATTTCGCTCAAGGAATAAACTTTTTAGTCCAAATAACATAGTGTGGGCAACAAGAGGTCAAACTGGATAATATTTTTAATTAGACCTATGAGCTCTGCTGCGCACAACGATGAATAATAATCATTGGGGGTGCAGCTTCATGAGACTAATTGTAAGCATGCACACCTATCAGAGTGACCATAGACGATGCTTTTTAAGAGCAATGGATACAACTATTTGATGAAAGCTGCAAGTGTCAAATGTGTTACGGATTAATATTGAAAAATGACATGGACTGCGTGATGTTGTGCACATTCTGGAATAATTAAGATGTTGGCGAAGAGATATTACCATTGTTAATTATTCGTTACTTAAATATACACTCAGAGGAGAAGAAATTGTATAGAATTGTAGAAGAAAGGTATTTGTATATCAGACATATGAGATGTATGGAGCAAATAGTAAAGGACATAAAAGGGAAGAATTACGTAGGTCGGTACCAATGATGAGATTAGCCGATAATCGAGTCGAGAGCAGTGCAAAGCTAGCGTTAGGAATTTGCACTACTGGTGACGAAATTATTGAATTTTTCTCGAAAATATACTAACTATTCAAATTTAACTCAAAAGTATTCCTTACGCCAAACGTGAAAATTCTACCGTGGAGTTTCAAATCGAAAGGTGATATTACATATATGTAATACCGATACTCCTAGTGGATACTATTTTTTATTGAGGGCAAACAAGACTTTTACACCGCAGTAAAACGATAATTTCATAAAATTCTGTCATTTCTCTCAAGACCATAGCCAAGAATTCATAGATACGGAACGGACGCTTAAGTGTTTCTCTTTCTCTCTTCCCAATGGCTACCCAAATTAAAATATTTCCTTCTTCCTTACCCTCCACCCCTTCTCTTGAAATGTGTGTGATTCAGGATGGTTGCGAGATTAGACACTAATCGCAGCTCTTTATACAATTATAATTTGATTACTTTTTTTGGAATTATAGATGCATGACGTTTTAGCAGCTGTCATACTAATAGAGCGAATTGATATTTATTTTTCAAAAAGGGCAAGGAGTTAAACATACCTAAAAAGGCTAATAGGTTTAATAATAATTAGCCGGCAACCAAGAATTTAAACTACCGTATTTAACGCGAAAAATGGTTTAATTGCTCAGTTTAGCTACTAATGTAAGTACTGAGCCCAAGAGAGAAACATTTACAGATATGCATAAAGCAGTAGTTGCTTTCACTATACCATCTCCGAATTCAAAGTAATTTCCAACACTCAGAAAAGTCTTTCACCTCCTTTTCGGTTGACTGCGGTAAAGAGGCCTCTCCTGAATGTGATGGCTGGATCTTTGGTCAGGAAATTAACACTAACCTATAGACCAAAACATAGTCAAAACTAAGGTTTTTGTAAGGTGAAAGACGTTGTTATGATTTGATTAACCGAATGCATCATATATGTGTCCTGGGTTGTGCATGACTAATCACCGTCGAGTCAACCTCGATCCGCAACAAGCCATCACGACCGCAAGTAACCTTTTACAAGCGAAATTAGGAGGAGCTGCATCTTATCGTAACTCCATTAGCCCCGCGCTTGAGCTGGGGTGCGGCATGATGGCATTGCCCACCGCGCTCACTCATCTGGGACGAGAAATACGCGGGACCGGACTGGAAGGGGTGGGATACTAGGGGCCGGGGCCTTCGGAGAGACACTTAAACGCATTATCTCCGCCGCCATCGATTTCAAATGCACTCCACGAGGGAAAAATAATACGCGGAACCGATTTTCCGACTTGTTCGAGTGAGATCGATGGAGGGTTGGGGGTGGTGGAGTGTTGACCCAGGGGGTGGCATTGTGGAGTGGTTCAGAGGTCACGGTGAGGGGTGACGTAGGGAGGGGGGAGTTGAACGTCGTAGTTTGGATTTGGGGTATGAAAGAGGGTTGTTGGGGTGTGAGGCATGCCGGGATCGGTCCACGCCCCTCTCCAGGGACGTGGTTTGATACACCCCCCCAAGTGCCCCTCTCGCTCGCCATTCAACCTCGACCCCCACTGCCAATCTCCGCATCCCTCCCTGAGTCGCGAACCTTGCCTTCTGCATGCACACCCTCGACTTTCCATGAACACGGATTTCGGGAGGTTTAGAAGAAAACTGGAAATGTAAGGGTGGCTTTATAGCTCGGCGGCGGCGGCGCTTACGATGGATTTCGCCGCGGAAGGAAATCGGTGGACCTTCATAGCTCTGCAGCGTGGCATGAAAAAAGAAGATCGCAATGCGTTGCAAGGAGACTGGAACTTGTCACCTTGTGTCTCTGATCACGGTTGGATCTGATTTGTTGAGTTTCGTCTTTTTTCCTCGTGCATGGGCATTATGGTTAGCAATAGTTTATTTTAGTTGGGGATAGTTTATTTTAATATTGTAGGGAATAGTTTAGTTTATTTAAGTTTTAAAAAACCAGGACCATCAGCTATATATTAATAATTTACAGTGTATTAGTTATAAAATTTGAATATGGCATGCATACTCAAATAAAACATTAAATGACAATGAGAAACTACTCCACGTGTGTACGCGCATTGCAATAGTTACATTTTCACTAAACTCTTATTTCTGGGATAGCAATGACTCCCCTTCTTCAATTATAATTCAATTTTAAAACTTCATAACAACCTTTATATTCTAAATACATCTCATACGCGCTTATTAAATTGCCCAACACATCCATGAATGCTGGGCGATTCGAATTAACCGGGCCTCCCTCTTCTTGCCGCAGAGATTCAACAAGGCTGAATATTCGCGGTAGCGGCTAGCCGTTTAAGCGCTAGTCAGCGACGCTCAACGGTCTGGCATCATGATTTCCAAAGGCGTGTTCTCATTGGTTGATTTTTGCCACTGGAGCTCTGCCGCCGAGCTATAAAGCCCCCCTAAGTGTGCAAGTGGAGAAGCTATAAATTAACGTGAGCCTTAGGGGCATATTCAGAATCTCAACTACAGTCTCGTTTCTACTGATTACGTCCTAAAATTCCTACAACATTTCAAAGTGGTGTACATATTCTACCAACAAAGGTGGTATTATTTCTCAGCGTGACGCTGAGAACTGCGTTGAGGTTCTGAGTATGGCTCAGAATCTCAAGTACAGTCTCACCTGCTGACGTACTAAAATCTCTATTGCGAATTCAAAAGGGTGTACAGGATTTCCTCGATATGTTTGTAAGTTGTATACAGCTTGGTGCTAAGAAGTAATACCAGCTTTTCAGGTTTAATCTGCACACCAATTTAACTAGAGATTTTAGGGCATATGTAATGGAACCTAGACTGTGGTTGAGATTCTGAATATGACCCCTAGATAAAAATAAACACCTGAAGTCTGTGCAATGCCACAATTTATTGAGTGATAAACGTAGGGCCAGTTTCGGTTGCAACATATATAAGGCTCTGTTATCGTTCATGCCTCAGTGTACCTAACGATGCCGTAAAAGACTTAGCCTGCTGTACGTATATCACTCAATACGTTATGGATCTGTAACTGGTACTGGTGTTTATTTTTACCTCATTATGCAGTTGTTCCATTAAGTGACATCGAGAAAAGTTCAATTTAACGCAAAACACTCCCTCCAGTTTTCGTTAATCTTGCGACTGGAACGTGATGTGATAATCTGGAATTAGATTTGAGGATATCCCAACTTACTTTGTTAAATGACGTATTCCATAAGTCCATTCTTGAGACTAAATGCTTCATCGACGTCACACTCTCAGCCGTGTACCTTTTCGTTCATTAAGAAACACAGTATGTTTTTTTACGTTGACTTCTTCATATAATATTAATACAAATAGTGGGATGACATATTTTCTAGATTTTTGGAAAAACTCTTCAAAGGAGGCAGCAAGGAGAGTTAATACAAAACCATTCTAGCAGATATAACAGTTCATTACTGGTTCATATTAAAATGTCTCTGTAATATTTTGAACGGCCACAATGGTCCTCATATAATGACATAATATCATATGGTTTCAGAAACGCCTTCAATTCCCTACGAACCTTCACTGAATTTCCATAAAATGAAGCTTCAGAAATTAAAATTTTAAATGATGAAACCCAGAACTTACGGAATATGCAGGGGCTAATCCAGGTTTTATTAAATGCTAGAGATTCTCCCCAGTTCAAACTTCCCTTAGCCAATATACCGGCATGTATGCCGTTGATCAATTACTTTTGTAGTATTACAAGTTTACAATTTGGAGTTAATATTCTTTCCAACAAATCAAAGAATTCTGTGTGTAAGCAAATAATGAAATAATTTATCGAGTCTCAATGCTCTCCAAAAGTTACCTACCTATCGTAAAATACAGACATTTATTATTCCGTTCATCTACTCTGCCGCACATTATCAATCTCATTCATGGAATTATGTGAAGAAGTGTAACTGGTGGAGAATTTGGATTTGAAGAGCAAATTCACAAAATACGAAACACGTTTATATCACCCGGGGACCAGTCTATGAAACGAATAATTTTGGGTGATCGTAGACTTTGTGCTCTAACATCCAACACCCGTACAGTTAATTACATTTTATTTCTCCAGTATTTTAAATCTGAACCGTAAAAGGACGGATGGAAACATTAGAGGAAAAGCTTTCAGCAAATGACAAAGATGAAAACAATGGAGGATGATGGGGCGAGGGAAATCATTTCACCGAAACAATTGAAACGTCCGAAACTGACTATCAGGGAATCCCTGAAGCATGACTTTGAGCCAAATTTAGCCGTCAATTGGCAGGGGGAGGAGAAAAACGTAAAAAAAGTGAGTCCCTAAGTGAAAGAATGAATCGGTCCCCGCGGCGTTTCGAAGCCTCAAATTAAAACAAAAGAATGCCCAAAGGCGTGGGGCGACGACCATTAAATCACAACTAATTGACTTTCAGTCACCGGAGGGGAGAAATTGTTTCTGAACCCTAACGTTGGAAGCGGATACCTGTGGGGTGAGTGGAGCAGGGAGAGGTGAGAGGCGCAGGAGAGGTAATATCGGTGGGAAGAGAGGCAGCAGTGGTGCTGCAGTCATCGCTCCCGTGGTGCTTGAAATGGCGGGAGGGTGTGGGCGGAATCTCCGGCACATGGAAGAGTAAAAATGGGGGAAATACAGGGGATGAGACGTGTCGGTCCCCGAGTGAGAAGCGAGTTTCAAGTCTGTCAAAATGACAGCCACCCCCGCGAGTAACGGGACACTAGGTCTGAGCTCAGTAAAGTCAAGGGAGATATGCGGTAGTGCTATTTGATATCCATAGGCATTGACACAACAGTGGTGTATTTTTCACAACGGTCCCGTCGTCATATATAATGCTCAGGTCTTCAATACGATATTTAGATAATTTACTCATCGGTACTGACAATACAAGTGATAAATAACATAATAACAATAAATTGATTAAAATGGAACCTAAATATTTACTGTGAACGATAATAATCGATAGAACATTATCATTTCAGTATGCATCAGTATGCATTATCATTTAAATATGAAAGCTCAGATCTTCTTACAAAATAATGGTGAAATGAAGATGGATGGACGTAGTGACCAAAGAAGAGGTCCTAAGGAGAGTAGGAGAGAAGATATATCTGCTTAAAATGTGAAAAAGAAGGCGGAACAATCTAATCGGCCATATATATGACATGATGGCCTGATAAAAAGACCTGAGGGAAAAGAAATGGAAAATAAAGGCCTCGCATAAATATATAGCGCGAGTTTTTAAGGATGTGAAAGAGAGGATTTTCATAATGAAGAGGTTGGCTGATAGAAGAATCGAGTGGAGAACTGTGTCAAACCAGTCTTAGGATTTTCGACCCATTACGATGATAATGATAATGAGTGCACACTGTTCTCTATTACTATCTTCATTCACACGATATCATCTTGGAATATTGATTTGTATGACCTAGTGACGGGAATAATACTCCTGCGAATTAAAGCCGACTTGTTAAAATAGACGAAACTGTCCATGAGATGAAAACAGATACTAACATTTGCCTGAAGTGCGTATTTATCAGGCCTTGGGCCTAGTACTAGGTAAGTACTGCCATCACTAATCCCACCGAACTTCAAAATGAATACTACGGTTATATGGAAATATTTAAGCTTTTCTGATGTAATAATAATATTTTGAAACTATAGGCAATCAAGTCCAAATCGTTAAAAAAATGGCTAGTTTATATGTCGACATGGCATAACGAAAAATCAAACCGACAATTAAAAGCACATTGCCGCGTGGGTGAGATGCGTCATTATGTTGGAAACAGTAGGTTATTCTCAGCAGCGTACCGACCCAGAAGGGCTTAAACCCTCCTCCCCTAAATATTACCGTCATTTACTATATTTTGCACTAGCTGTTAGAATTTTGCTTATTGGGCCGAAAAATATAGTTGAATTTTTTCCAAGAAAAGATAATGTGAATTTAATTATTGTTTTAGTGAATAATAATATAATTATCATTTGATGATGATGCACATAAATAATAATGAAAATCCCCCCCCCCCCCCCCACAGAAGGAAATCATACGTACGCCAATGGTTCTTCCTCTTCCTTCATCACACTGGTAATTGAGGAGGAGGAAGAATTTTGCTAGAGATCTTCTACATAACATGTACCCCATCGTCTGCCAAAACGTCGATATTTTTACGCCAAATATCGATGTCTAGAGCCGAGCATCACTCAACCTTAGCGGTGCGAGCAGGCACTGGGGGGATAGTATTTTACGGGCGGTGGGGAGCTCCCTATAGTGGATGGGGAGCGTGAGTCGGGGGTGGGATAGAGTAAAACGCGATGCGGCAGAGCCGAAATCATAATCATTGTCAGCTGGAGTGGGTCCCAAAGGGACAACAACCACTTCGTTAACCCCCTCTCTCCCCCCGCCACCCCTCCCCTCCCCCTGCAGCACGCACTCGGAATGAATTGAGTGGGAGGCGGGGGTTGTGTGTTGGAGAGAAGGTGTTTGGACTCCTACACCCCCATTTCAACCTCCTCCCCCTTCCCCCGCACCCCGCTTTAAATAAAAATAAGGGGCGCCCGCCCTTCATTTGCCCCAGCCAAGCGGAGCCATCCCTTTTCATTTCCATCCCCCTTCCCACTGAAACCCTCCCTCTCCCCTTCATATTCCACCCCCATTCGTCCCTTTGCTAGATAGCGCTCAACCCCCTACTCTTGGGCTCACGTCATATTTTCTCCAAGTGCCGTCCCCATGAATAAAAATGAATCCATTTGTGAGACGTAGAGCAATGTTTATGTGTGTGTTAGTGTGTGTTTGAGCGTACGTGTATGTCTTTATACTTAAACGGGAGGTTTCGGTGCATCATTACGCTCATTCCGGAGAGTCTGTATTACCTTGCAGTCCCAAGGACGTAATGAGTGCTTCAATTCATCCTTCCATCTCTAGTAACAGCCTTCGGGTGTGGGGAAAACATTTACTTCTATGACTTCTTAATTCTGTTTATTAACAAACATTCCAAATGCTCTGATTTTTTTTCCGAGCAGTCACCAATATAACGCTGATAGATTAGCATAAAACGAATCGTCGGCAAGAACCACCATTACTAACTAACTATTCATGCTACATATATTTTTGAAGAATCAAAATCACTACTATGCCTCGTATTCTGAAACTAAGCTTTTCTCAAGAATTTGTAAGCAAATGTAAAACCTGCATTATTACAAACGTAAACATATAGATTAATTTACTTTTAGGCTTCTTAAGACTACCTACAGCACTTCTCATAAATTGTATGTTCAGGGTAATGTTAAAATTGTCGTGAAATACCTAGAGGTGGAAAGAGCGAAAGTATTTTAGCCCCATTCAACATCATAGACCATAACCATGGACCATGAACTATCGACCATAAACTATGGAACGCTGAAATAGGGAAAGAATCAGGTATTGTTGATTATGCCAATTACTTCGCACGCCTGCATGGTACAAATTGTTTATAATTTTATTTTTCCATATCACTGTGAAAATTGTCAAATGCTTGTACATGTGAGGTATTAAGCGCAAATTTAATTCTCTTATGATTGAAAATGGAAACCTGACGACAGTTCTCCTCCAACTACTCACCCTATGATGGATTACAGTATAATCGTTAGATAGAGAGTTTAGGAAGGTAGGATCAACTGCTATGAAGCTCTATTGCAGCAATTGGTCCTACCTAGGGAATGCAGGGGGGCATTCATCTGTCACATTGCTAGAAAGATGTATCACATTGGACTACATCCTTTACATCTTTGTTCGGATACTCATGATAATACAAATAATAATTAGTGAACAATTATAGCATTGATATATAATTACGGTATTAATAATTGATGTTTATTTTACCTTCACAAAAATTGTGTTTTTATTGGAAGTTTTACGTAATGATGGTTGGAGTTCATCGGAGGGGTAATGGGAAAGTGGTTTAAAATGTATGGACTGCGTTAAGAGTACCTCCTTAGACGCCTCCTTAAGTGAATACTTTTCACTGATTTTCTAATTGAGGGAAATCGTTTTAGATCAGCCGGGAAGATCAATTGCTTCGTTTCACGGCTCCTCGCCACCGTAGTATTTCCTCTTAATGCAATTAATGGAGCGGGAAGACCGCAGGAATTGCGCCAGCGGTATTCACGTTGGAATGCCGCTGTTCCGGGCCATCGACGAATAAAGGCATGAATCCTCAGGAGCGGACCACCTGATCTCCCAGGACATCAATCATTTCATGTTCAAACCTATGCGCCTTGACTCAAAAGATTCCACGGAAACATAATTAGTACATGCATGAGGGAATGACAATTTTTAAAATTTTCACGCCCTGGTGCATTTGGAAATTAAATTTCCCATTAGTCTTCTTCTTCAACCACAAAATTTTAATGCCGAAAAATATCTTAAACACGGGATACGTGCTTTCTAAATCAGGATTTTGTCGCTGAGGTTTGCCAACTAATTGCAGAAGAATTAGTAGTTATCGGAAAAGACGACCGCTAATGAAGGTCATTTTTGCCGTTAAGGTCAGGTGTATAGTTATAAATGAGTAGGAATCTTTCGCGGAACCGAGGAGGATGGAAAGAAACCCAGAGTTGGTAATTAATGAAAGGCGCCAACAGGTCAGCGATTTAACGCTACAACTGACGGAGTACCTACCTACTGAACTAGAAGTGCTATAAGCTCCTTACCCAAGTTGGTATTACCAATATTCCACTTTAAAGTCTGCCATCGTCTGAAATCGAACCTTATACCTCGAGGATGAGAGGTCAGTACACTGGAAACCTCACCAACCCGATCCCCTCCACTGATTTGAATCATAATATACATAATGGCATGATTAAATTATTTTGATTTTTCGGCAAATTTTGGTGGATGAAAATGATTTAAAAAGTACGTAGGTTACAGGCTCTCGATGACTGTGTTAGCTTGAATGGGAACTCATAAGAGGTAAAATCAATTGAAAACGGATAAGGAGTATAGTCATACCAAATTTAGGGATGCAATACATAAGCACTCAATCAAATAAAAATAATTAATAACCACATGCAGGAAGGTGAGTCTATTGCTCATCCGGTCACCACTGCCTAAGACTCTTTAAATACCTTTCAAGACGTTCACGCATTTAAAGCCATATAACCAATCTTTCATAGCTATTCAGCTTAATGTAATCATGCCTTTCATTGAGAATCAAACATCTTCTTCCAACACTATTATGGACTCCTATTTTTAAATTAACTACATGCCTATGTTAAAGTAATGAAAAATTCATTTTGATATGTTAGCATTGACTAGATTCACACTCGAAGTTGCCAGTGATAAAATATTAGCAACATTAAATTGTCTAAATAATAGAAAACTAAATACTTCTTCAATATACTTTCAACATTTGTGTGGAAAACACCATAATGCGCACAATCTCTGTATTGTGATTGTGATTCATATTACATAACTTTCCGAAAACTACCTTAGTGCTTTCTTTTAAAATTCTATTGACAGTAAGATGCATTTAAGGCGTCGGCTATGAATGTGCCTTCTCACACACTTCTGATGCCGCGTTATGACCATGGCTTGAAGCTTCCACACCGCCCACACGTTCTCATGTCTTAGGTCGGACCGTGGAATTGAAAAAACATCACCAATTCTATTTTACGCAAGAAATAAAATCTCATTCCCCTATCAAACTTTGTGGTTGGCAATGGAATCAGAACAGTTGTGGTATGAGGGGGACTTGTGGAGTAAGGGGTACTTCAAGGGCTGAACTGAGACCACGAGTCTTCTGTAAGAACGGGAGGGGTGCAAAAGTTGCCCAGAGGGGTGGGATAAAATAGGAATCGGAGTATTCGGTTTCCAACCGAAAGAGCTCCCCCGAATCTGGAACCCAGCGAGGCGTAACCGCTACACCCTCACTTGACAAACCCCGCCCATCAAAATCCTTTCCCTCCTTCCATCTTCCACTGACTCCGGCAACCCTTTCCACTCGACGGAACCCCTGCCCCCAATCCGATACGGAAACCCTCCCCCACCAGCACCACTCTCGTCACAAACTACCCCTTTCCCTCTCGGTGCACCCTATTTCATCCCCCCGGGGGAGCAGGCATCCACACATTAACGCCCACGCCGACGCAACACGCGGGCTGCCCAGAAGCCCTGCCGGGATTGGCATTAAATTTTCGGTTTTGAGTGGTTGAAGAGGGTTGGCGGCGCGATAAAAACGGCGTGAAGGAGTGGGCGAGGGAAGACGGAAACTTGAAGGCCGTAACGAACGCCGTCAATCCACGGCTTAATTGAATCACTTCTTCCGTCCTGAGAGCTCACGCTGTGCCGCATACACGTTTAACGGAGCAGTTTTTTTCGAGGATGTGAAGGGTAGGGTTTGGAGTACGGATTGTTGATCAGGGAGAGAATGTAGGCTAGAAGAAGGCCGACAGCATTTAAAAGGAGAGCAATCTTGGATTTTCTGCGGGGAACCGTACAATTTAAGTGACGAGTATTTTGAGTGGTGATAGATCTGTGCGACATGACCGTTTGTAGATGGCAATTCGATCACTTTTCTTACTGATCGAGTCATTGTGGAAATGGAAATCTAGTGATGTGTGTGTGTAAATAATAAATATCAACATTTTCGATGCTGTCGTCATTGTGGTCATTTGAAGTCAATATAAGGGCATAAGCAATATTGTTTATGCACTAATGAGACTATGATCATCTTAACTGACTTCAGAAAACAATTTACTCATGCTATTGTAAAAGTTTAAGGGTGTTCTCATTGCTTAGGTTGAATCTCACTACTCAAACAAATTCAACGATGTTAATGGCTGCCGACTGCCTAAAAATATAAAAATATATCAATACACGCCTATTCCAATCAAGCTAATTTATCAAGGACATCAAGGACAAGAGCAATTATTTCGATAAGTTCGCATAATTACTTACAAGACTGAACAGAATTCACTTTCATGATTAATATGCACACGGTCGGCAATTCGCCACTTAGGAATCTGACTGACCAATCAGGCTAATACAATATCACTACCCTCGTGATTCGTTTAAATGTATTGGGTCGATACTGTGAAGTGGAGCCTCAGGAAGGGATATGAAGGTTTCGGGTTTGGGTGAGGAGGATAGGGGGTGGAAATCGGCTGAGGGGAGGGTGGAAGGGTGGATGTTTGTAAGGGATCCAGGATGGGACGCAGGGAGGGTGTGTCAGGGGTACAAGTCGTCGGCAGCCCTCACGAGTGACGATGAGTGACAAGAGGCTGCTCGCCCACGAGCGTCGTCGCGGGAAGCCGTGAGGAGAAGCGTAACGGATTTTGGACGGCCTATCGAGCGGATTTTGAACATTTCATTCTCCTTGGTTCCCGCCGACGTCTTTGACATCTTCGAAAAAAAAGTCTTTCCTCACCTCTCCTTCACCCCCTCCCTCTCTCTCCCTCACACACAGACTCCTGGTTTCCGTGGAATCAATGGTTCATTCAAGCACGAAAGGGCACTGGTGCGCGTTGCTTACTCCCGCACGCTCCCGTCTTTGTCCAATCTAATTGAAAAGTAAAAGAAATCCGACATCCTTGAGAGGAGCCGTCGACGGGAGCGCGCGGCGCGTGTCGGAAATGGCCGCGACGGATGGCGAGTCATTCGGGAGTGACAGACGGACGGTCAGGACACGGCGGCGGAGACAGCGGGACAGGGTTTTGTGCAACAATCCCGTGAAATCGCCAGTTCCGGCCGCGAAATATGTGCAAAATGATCGTTTCTCCGTAGAAAGTCTGCAATGGGGTAATTTACCACTTTTTTATAGCCGAATCTGATAGAGTTTGTGAAATAAAAAGACCAGTATTTTTCCGTTTTTCGATCCGTCAATTATTTCTCGAGTTATAAGCGGCGAAAAACTGATGTTTTTAACCCTTTCGGAGAAGTGGGTGTGATGCAACCTCTGACGTATAACGACTTCGTCCAATCACAACTAAGCCCGCGAAGCTACTTTGCCTTATCGGAATGGGGGGGGACAGAGCTGAATCTGTCAATACATCTACATCTACATCTACACGATACCCTGCAAGCCACCGCTAGGGTGTGTGGCAGGGGGTGAAGGTCACCAAGCATGCACTACTAACATGCAAGCAAACAACTAAAGGGTCTCATGCAACTAGATTGTTAGTATCTATAGTATTTGAGGGGTTAATACATGCATCATGCACTACAGAATACTCTAAAATATTTCCCCTACCTATCCCTTTCCTATGCTGCCTATTCTGTTCTCTTATAGTACGGGGGAAAAATGCCATTTTGAATCTATCTGTACGACAATCTATCTCTCTAATCTTATTTATCTGGTCGAATCTAGCATAATACGCTGGTGTTTTTAATATGTGCCTAACATCTTCAGTAAAGCTATCCGATTGAAATTTCTGCAATAGATTTAATCTGAACTTTAATCTACGCTCTGATAATGATTCCCACCCTAATTCTTGTATTAATTCTGATACACTACTCAACCTATCGTAACACCTTTTGACGAACCTAGCTGCTCTACGCTGCACACTGACTAGTTCTCTCATCAAACCTAATTCATTAGGATCCCATACACTGGCTGCATACTCAAGGTGGGGCCTAACTAGTGAAAAGTAGCATCGCTCTTTTGTCTTCTCATCACATTTCCCAAGTACTCTTTTTATAAATCCTAGCTTTCTCTTCGCTCGGCCGCATATTTCCCTTATGTGTCTTCCCCACGATAAATCTTTAGTGATTGTTACACCTAAATATCTTACGGTTTCAACGTTTTCAATCTTCGTGTTATTAATTCTATAGAATCGCTCTATCGAATTATTCCTCCTCCAAAAACTGATAGCTACACACTTTTTAAGGTTGAGTTCTAACTGCCATTTGTCGCACCACTCTTGAAATGCATCTAAATCCTTGCTAAGTGATTTCGTGTCCTCTTCGTTTGATATACCCCCCTATACACCACCGCATCGTCTGCAAAAAGTCTAAGGTTACTGCTAACTACGGTACCCAAATCGTTTATGTATGTATAAAAGAAATAAAAGCGGACCTACTACGCTACCCTGGGGAACTCCCGATGTGACTTCGATTGTGTCCGACATGATACCATCTATGACAACCCTCTGCTCTCGCCCCCTTAAGAATTCTTTTACCCAACATACAACGTCTTTATTTATACCAAAACTCTCTAACTTCAAGATTAATTTGTCATGAGGAACTTTATCGAAAGCCTTTTTAAAATCTAAAAATATCGCATCAACTTCAGTACTGCTTTCGCCGTGGACTAAAATATCGTGTACGAATAAAGCTAATTGTCTCTCGCAAGATCTACCTTTCCGGAACCCATGCTGGCTGTTTATGAGTAATCCCTGACTATCCAAATGCCCCATGATCGAACTGACTACTATGTGCTCAAATATCTTACAAGAGAGAGACGTGAGTGAAATGGGTCTGTAGTTACTAGGTTCTTCCCTATCACCGCTTTTAAATATAGGTGTAATGTTAGCTACTTTCCAATCCTTGGGTACTGTGTGGTTCTTTAGTGTTTTATTGAATATTATTTCTAGATAGGGGGCTATTTCAGAAGCTAATGTTTTATATACTCTGGATGGAATTTGATCGGGACCTGGTGATTTGTTTTTACTTATGCTTTTTAACTGCTCCTCTATTCCGCGACATGAAATGTTTATTTCGGAGGGATTTCGGGAGGAGGATTTATTTCAATAGGAGCAGTTGCGACAGCATCTGTGCGAGCAGACCTTCCGAGAACCCCCTTCCACTCCCTTCGCTTCCACGAAAAGCAATCAAGGACGGGAGGAAAATGACGTCAATGTTATCACAGCAGCTTTTTCGGTGGGCGTCACCTTTTGCTTATTTTAATTTTTGATTTATGAGTGAATGGTTATGGTTAGAAGGTTAATTTTTACACTAAAATTCTTTTTTTTTGTTTCCATCTAACGATTTCGTGTTCAAAATTGCGATTTCGGTTCCGAGTAAACGCCCCCAATGTCATATTCTTGGGTAAGTCCGTTCAGGTTTCCGCGGCTAGCTTGCATTCTTTGAATTTTCTGCGAGAGAGCATCATAGTGCTTGAAGTTGTCTTTAGCCTCGTGGATGATAGCGCAGTGCGCACGATTAAGGTTGTTTCATAATATTTTACGTTCAGCAGTCACCTTAAATTTTGTTCCTTTAAACCCACTAGAAATCCACTAGGAATCAATGATGAGTTGGTAGCTTAAAATTTTAAAGCACCTGACCTGAAATCGGGGGACTCCGCGTTCTAGTACCGGTGAAGGTGAATGATTAATTTCTCTGTTAAAATTGTGTTTTTTGCTAAATCTGTTAATATTTTCTAAAATAATATTATTTTTAACTGGGACCAAATGCGGCGTTAACTGTTTTTTAGTTACGCATGTTTCACTAAAACTTCCGTATGAAGGATGTTCCTACATAACCGTGAGAATGCACAGTTCTACAAAAGGGAGAAAAATATGGCGTTTTAGGCTTTTATTCCCTCGGATATTATCAGCACTTGTCTTTGCTTTTACGGGAGGTGACCAAAAAAAGACCATTTGCGCCATTTATGACGTCTTGGTGGGTGTTTGAGAATAGATTTAGGAATTAAGGGAGCGGAGGTTGGGTGAACAGAAACTCGGTGATGTCTTCGATCGGTTGCTTCTAGCAAAATACGTCAAAAGGTCCGCTGTTATGCGCTAATCCGACGAAATTAATACTGAAGCTGAAGATCTCACCACAAATTAGTGAATCGGGGACCGATAAACCATGCCGATCGTAGTTGTCAAGTAGGTCAAGTGCCGTGGTCAATCCAAATGTCGTGGTCGTGGCATTAGGGTGGTCTATATCCGCAAAGTGGGTAAAAATGTGAGGGGCGGAATCGTCCAAAGTTTCGTTTTTACATACAGATCTCAAATCCAAAACCGGAAGTCCGTGCGATAATATTTATTGGTCGCGCAGGGCGCGTGAAATTTGAAATACAGAACTTGCCCAAAATGGCACCTTTTTGCACTTCAGAGCTCTGTTATTGACCGTACAAAAAATTTTTTTGAACGAAATTGGAATCGTTTGATGTCACTTGTCACACGGAACCATTCTGGACCACGCAGTCGCACTGAATTCCTAAACACCCAGATTACAAGCGATTAACACTTAAAAATGCGAAACAAAAATTACTTTTCCTGGAAGGTACGCAACCGGATGTTCTGAAAGTGCGACTGCGTGGTCCAGAATGGTTCCGTGTGACAACTGACATCAAACGATTCCAATTTCGTTCAATAAATTTTTTTGTACGGTCAATAATTGAGCTCTGAAGTGCAAAAAGGTGCCATTTTGGGCAAGTTCAGTATTTCAAATTTCACGCGCCCTGCGCGACCAATAAAAATTATCGCACGGACTTCCAGTTTTGGTTTTGAGATCTGTATGTAAAAACTAAACTTTGGACGAGTCCGCCCCTCACATTTTTACCCACTTTGCGGATATGGACCACCCTATCGTGGCATGGATACCGTGTTTGTATAAGGACTAAGTTTAGGTTGAGGTTAGACGATGCAATAGCACTAAAGCAGTTACATATTTTTAAAACCTGATTCTGTTACTACTACGTTATACCGCTTAAAAATCTACCACTCTCGGGAAGCTAACACATGCTTCCGAAACGGGAGACATAGGTACTATGGCCCAAAACCTACATGATCGCCATAACAGAGTTGTTTAAACTTTCATCTTGAGAAAATGCCGTCATATATCCCTTACCTGCTGGTAAGGGATGAATGATGGAGAAGTAAAAAGATAAAAAATGAGAAAATAAGAAAAAAACAAAATAAGAAATATAAGAAAATTAACAAAGGGCAACTGCTGACAAGCCTCTCTGGCTTAGCATGACCTAAATTGCATTTTATTATTTTTTATGGTATTCTCGTTGTATTTTATTGTAATTTTTACTGCATATTGGAATTAAACTGTATTGTATTATATTTTAGTACATATATTTATTGTATATTTTATTGTATTAAAAAAACAAAAAAAAAGAAATAAGGATTTCAAGAATGCTTTTGATTTGATTTTATGGTAAGAAATTAAAACATTGCTGAAAAATTCACCCTGAATTATTTACCGATGATAAGGTTTTTAATTTATGAGTACATATTTAAATCATGATTGCATCATACGCCTTGTACTCTTATCTGTTGCGTGTTAAAGAATTTTATGAATATCTACTTTCCGTTTTTTGTGATACTTCCTGGGAAGTTGCTGAGACATACGTGGACTGTAAGTCTTAAAAAACAAATCAAAACGATGTAACGGAAGTGGAGCCAAACTGAGGGAAAAATTTATGTGCTGATAAATACGGGTAAGAACCGATGACAACTTTAAATGACAGAGGGCGACTCCACAAGTCAAAATACTTCACTTCCAAATTCCATATTTTCAACAAATTCCAATTCGGAGGTGAATTTCTAAAAAATATGTCCAATGGGACATGTAGGCACTGGTAAAGTAGTAGAGATGATAATCCTGGAGTGGCCTCGATAGTGTTGGGAAAAAAACCACTGGAGCGTTCCTCTTACACTCCAAAGTGGAAGGAGCCTCGAGTGTAGGGAATCGAAACCTTTAGAAGCCTTTGTCGAAGAAGAAATCTAAAAGTCTTCATTTGGAATATCAATTTCGATTTCGACGGCAGGGCAGGGTGTGAAACGGGAGGAGAGAGAGATGGAAAGAGAGCCAAAGTGGCGGTGGGTGGCACTTTTAGGGGAGGGAGAGGAAGTAGGGCGGGGGGCGAGACAGAGGGATGGTGGAAGGAGGCCGTGAATGGATTTTCCGATCGCTTGAGTTACACGCGTCCTTAACGACGCACAACGGGTGCTCCCGGGCGGAAAGCAATCCCGGGGAGTTTTACAGCGATAACTTTGCTCGAATTTCCTCAAGATTACCGAAAAGCTCCGTCCGTCGGAGAAAAATGGCGTAAGAAAAAGGATTATTCTTAGGAAGGCGGGAAGAATCGATTATCTCAGGGCAAATAAATGGTGGCGTGTGTGAAGGGAAGATGAATTATTAAAATGTATTGCTTGAACTGCATAAAAATATGATTCAGTTTCCTAGCCAAGTCATCAGGCTACCGAAAGAGACAAGAAAGAAATCACTTCGTGCCTTAATAATTTAATTATAGGGTAAGAAATCTGGTTAATACCAAACTTCATATCGCTCGTGAAAATATTTATAAATAATTTTATCGTCATTTAGATGTTATTTCTCTCTTTATTATAAATATAAAAAATAAATATTCGAGTAAAGTCGACTTGTGCCTATCTTTAAATTACACATATTGAAATCTGATCTCAAACTGTAAGTCAATTGAGAGCCTTTTTCTTCCAATGTTTGTACTGATAAAAAGTTACTTTCATAAAATAAATACTTACATCTCAATGAAAGGCAGCTAGATGAAAAACCATGACACACCTTTGTGCAAATAGTAGGTAAGGACAGGAAAGTTTCGATTTTCGATGCTCCTACTGATAGAATGAACATCCAAGGCCTTAAAAAAATATACCCATGTCAGAAATTAATTCAACCCAAACGTTGCAGGTAGCCATGCTTGAAGTGCTTTTACATATATGTGTTCTAATCACGAGTATAGCTTTATGGTAACGGAAGTATACCGAGAAACTACGGGAAAACTGTGGATATTCCAATTTATTTATATTATAGGAATTGATTTATAATTTATGTTCTTTTTTCCCAGAAATCACCTTTCCATAGGCGTTTTCGGAACAATGATCCATGACGTACCTCGAAGAGAGTCGTTCCATAACTCACACTTTTGAACCAAAACGCCTCCAGAATTTCCAACGATTTGCAGACTTTGGTTGAGTGAGCATTTCCAAGAGAAAAAGGAATCATGTGTCATATGCATCAAATATAACGAAAGATAAGCAGTGGGGGGAAAGGGGATGGAAATGTTCGAGGAGTGTCCCAAAAGCATGCCCATTGATTTCCCGTTTCTTGGCACACGTCTCCACAATTCTCTCTCCCCTAAGTCCCTGCCAGGGCTCGTTTTCTACAGCAAAAAAATTAAAATAAAATATACTTCTACGTTAAAGCACAGTTTCTTCTCTTAGATCAATTATGTGCTACGAAGTGTGCTCATGATCAATTCACCCTTCAAATATTGAAAACTCTTCCTACGTCGAAAAAAAAGCCAAACAAATTGGAGAGACCGTGAATTGACGGCGGTTAACCACAAAGGAACTATCCGATGGTGCATACACAACTAACAGGATTTCTTGAACAAAATATTTTTTTAAATTCGCATTGACCCAGAGTCTTACCCGGGTCTCTGGATAACTCTATGAGAGCTTTAAAACCAGTCAAGATAATAATGGCTTTAACCTCATGGCGTTCGTTTAATTGATTAAATTGTACTTACAGCAGTTTCTCATTTCGTCTGTACGCCCTTAAATATCTATACATAGAAAAAAGGATCTCTCGGAAAATTCTCTGTTTTGACGATTTTTCTTCTCTGCAGCTACGTAGTTACTAAAATGAAAGGTGTCTGTCCAAATATATGAGCATTATGCATCAGTGAACATTTTTTTCGATTCAGTAAATATGATCAGTATTGTGTGAGGGAGTATGCGTTCTATTAAAATTTCATCCAGGAATTATGTGTGCCAAATAAAACAGATTTCAATAGAGGTTACTACTGATCAGAGGGGATAAATTTTTCATTTAAAGGTTGCACGATGAAATAATGTTTGATTTAACCTAAGATATTCGTAAAATAGTTCATTATAAGTGATGTTTGCCACTTTTATTAAGATATTTATGAAAATACGTACTAACAAAACGAATGTCATTAAAATTTAGTAGTCTTAGTTAATCCTAACATTTTTTTGTCTTTCGACTGCGTAAAAATTCTAAGGTGCATTTTAATATGATTATTTTAGGGCAAGATGTCCTTTGGTTCTCGGGAATTGATCTGCAATGAGATTTAACAAATGAAAACTATTATTTTTGTTCAATACGCATTAGGGTATATTGTTTATCCAAATTCGTTTTTCCCTCACGGTCTTTTATTTAACCCGTCGTGCAATATATACAATGGGTATTGGGGATTGGGAACATTGGTTAGAATACTCCCCATAAATACGAGTAAAATGCATATTGGTCATTCGTATCAAATCTTCTTCTTCGAAAAACTGAATACTTCATTCACATCTATCACAAACTTAGGTTTTTTTTAATTATCTCCTCCTACGCATGTCTTGGATATTAAAAAGCGTTTCGCTTGCACAAGGTAACTTGTTCTCGATTTAAAATCATGACAAGGCTATGAAGAAGAGCAATATATCGAAAGAGTAGAATAGAACAAGAAAGTAACCGAAAGAGGTGTAACAATCTATTAATTATGCTTTAATACATTTTTACCAATCTACCGAAACATTATTTCTCCGCAATTAATGTATAATCCTGCAATTAGCATGCATTGATTCAGGTCATATAAAAAAGCGCAAGCAATAAACTTTATGACCTGAAGTTCAAAGACGCAGCGACATACCTATAGTCGGGCTTTGAGATTTTTCATCATTCTTTATGAATCATTTGCCAATTATTTTATTTATATCATCATTTATAGCTATAATGTCACAGACTGGGCTTTATCTCAGCTAGCGCTTAAGAAAAAAGAACCTTAAGGTCTGAAAACATTTACCATATGATTAGCTGGAAAAATCAAATCTACGTTCCACATAAATAAGTAATGTACGTATCTTCAATTAATATAATTTACTCCTCGGACACATAAATTAATCTAATTGGTGAAAATGATTGCAGTAAATATCTTAAACATTTAAACAATTCACTTAATAATGAATGTTGATCAATTGATTGCTTCTATAGATCAATCGAAAAATATCAATGGTAATGTAGGCATATTTCTGCCGCAAAGAACTTATAAATGGCCTCCGATTACTACGAAGGCTCCCCCCAGTATACCACTCCGGTGAAAACAATTCTCGCGGGACCCCCAGCAACACGAAAACGAGCGAGACCCAAACACTTCATCGTTCAAGGACAACGAGAAAACCCGGAGTCACGCCGAAGCGATCGCGATGGGAAATAACGGGGGAAAACACGATGAAAAACTAACGAAAACCTTGCGGAACGCCACCGTCCGAACCGTATATTTTTCACGCATTCCCTCCGATTAAGAAATAAATAATGTCTGGATGGAACTGGGGGGACAAGGGAGGGGATAGGGATCGAGTTTGAGGAGGGCGAGAAGGTTGGCGGGGGTAAGGAGTCGAAATGCGTCGAGGAAGGGGTGGGAATGGGAGGGAGGAAGAGGAGGAGGGTATTTTGCGGCGCGAAGGGGATGGGTAGGGTGTCCGGGCAGGGAGGAGGAAGAGGGAGGCGACTGGAGGGGGAGGGTGTTTCATGCTCCATTTTACTCCGCTTCGCCGCTATACCCCTCGCCATGAATAATACATTCGCCCGTTGAATCGTCCAAACTCCCTCCCCCTTCCTCATCGCGCCACGATTCCACCCTCCCTCCCCCCCTCGCGAGACCACGCCCCCTTTCCCACCCCCTCCTCCCACTCCCCTCCCTCCGTCCCTCCCATTCCTCATCTCCGCCTCTGTCATGTCCCCGTTCTACTTCAACCCCCTGCGTTTCTTCTACCAAGCTTTGCTCCCAACTTCTCTCTTTCTTTATCCCTCCGTTTTCCCTCTTCGTTTCTACATTTCCGAACCCGCTCATTCACCGCCAGGTCTTTCTCCATCATCTTAATGTGAACCATTTCCTTTGGGCCACCCAGATTTTCCTGGTTTTTAAAAGCGGGGTATTTTTAATCGTAAGCGCCTTCCCATAAAAATAGGCTCGCTTGATCCACTTAATTTTCCTGGTCACGTGATTGCTTCCCCCTCCCTCGGTCACTTGAATAAATCCTCAGAAAATCTACTCTAAATAAGCGATCATATGTCTCTAACAAGACATTCGACTTTCCATTGTAATTAGAAATGTTTACATCATCAGCATCTTTACCATTCAAGACTTTGAGCAACTTTCATCGTGACCACCTCCAACTTTAATGCAATAAAAAAAGACCGTTATTTCAAATTTACCATAAAATGAAAAAAATTAAACAAACTTCATAAATGAAAAAGTTCCCGGATAGATAAGTATCAAGAAAATCGGGACCAATTTTTCACAATGAAAAATTTGGAGACCTCACCACGTGGCACAATCAAAGTGCAATTCTATGTACGTAAGATGTTCAAGTATTCATTATTATGGTACCGCCATGGCAGCCTGGTGAATAGGACTGACTGACACGTAGGGTTACGTGCCCGTGATAAACACGCGTACCCTTGGGGTAACCTAAATTACTTTACAACATGAGGTTAGATAGCGACCCCTTCTATTTCCAGCATAGAGAGTGTAACCGAGGAGTTGAAACCTGTGGTAAATCGCGACACATTGAGACTAGCCTACGAGGTGAGTAAAAAGGTGGAATAAAATGAAAGCAGTACTGAGGCATAACAAACTTCTTTATCGACAGCCAGAATATACTGGGATGTATATTTACTAAAATCATCTGATCGGCCTCACTAAAGGGCATTAAAAAGCAGGCATTGGTACGGTGATTAATTTTGTAAGTTATAATTGTTCTCCGCCACAGGCACGAAGAGATATTTTCAAGCAAATAATCATTAACAATAGCAGAATTATTAATTGATTCATGATTGCTTTATTTCCAAGCCTGAAAAGTAATTATAAAATACATGAAATTATATTTCATCTTTAAGGTCATGTAAAGAGAAAGGAGACAATTAATCACTAGAGTGTGCTAGTGAAAAACACACGATATAGCACTTATTCCATACACTTAATGGTGTTACTACGCGTTTCAGCCGATAAGCCATCATCAGGTACAAAAATATTCGGTCAAGAGAGCGGTATATATACACAACTAGGAGGGGGAGGGAAGTGCTGGGCAAAGGGAGGGAGGTGTTATGTGGGGGAGGAAGAGGTGAGAGGGAGGGGGCTGGTGGCGAGTCAATGCGTGTTTTAGGGAATGGAGTGGCCAGGAGTGGGGAGTGACATTGAACATCTCATCGTTCATGAGGGACTTCCCTTCCCTTGCTGAAAAATTTCAAATTGTTCCAGAGCGTCCGTTCTCCGGCCTTTTCTCTCCACACGGAGCATCTTCGGGTCAAACAGGCAGTGGTGTGCTGTGTCCTGTGGCCACGAGGGAAGATAGGTCCTCGTTCTCCCAACATTTCTGGTGCTCCGTCATACGGATGGCGAAGTTCCTACCCGTTTTCCCAATATAGCACTTCGCACTGCACCTTATCCTGTACATTACCGACTGGAGAGTGGGGTGAAATCGATCGAGTGGCACAGGAGGCTACATAACGTCACTGGAATGTAAAAAGGGATTTTAAGTTTATATTTCGGAAATATTTTAGCTATTTTGGAAGATACGGTTGCCAATATAAGGTAATCTACACCACTTCCTAAGTTCTAGTGGGGACACTGAAAGAGTGTTAATATTATGGATGGTCATCTTCTGGAGTTTTTTACGCAGAATGCTATCGATTATATGCCCTTGATAGCCATTTACAGGAGCAATGTGTTTAATTATCTCCAACTCTCTGTTAAACTCAGGGGGCTGCAAAGGTAAGGTCACCAGTCTGTGAATCAACGAGTTGAATGTTACAAGCTTATGAAACATGGGATGAGAAGAGTCCTTTGGAATAATTGCGTCATTATAGCACTGTTTTTGAAATACTCCGAAACTGTGTCTGCCGTTGTCTATAGATATCTCCAAATCTAGAAAGTTCATCCGCCCTACAGTGTCTCTCTCCATCTTAAACTTGATATCACGGTGTAGGCTATTTAAAAGATTTAAAAAACAATCCAGCTGACGATCGATACCGGACCAGCAGTATATCACATTATCCACATACCCGAACAAATACGTCACATTGTTTAAAAGAAGTTGTCCAGAATTAAAAAGTTTAAATTCAAAATTCTCCATAAACATCTCGGTCAGCAATGGGGAAAGGGAAGAGCCCATGGCTAGGCCTTCCGTCTATTGGTAAAATTTGCCGTTAAAAAAGAAATAATTCTGTTGGACGCAGGTTTCCAGGATGGATTGAAATTCCTCCACGATGACGTTTTTGACTAGCGAATCTTGTAGTACGAGTCTCATCCATCTGAGTATCTCGTCAATGGGGACCGAAATGAAAAGATTATCGACATCGGAAGATACCAATCTGCAGTTCTTTGGTAGGTTGATTTCATTAAGACGTCCCGCTAGTTGAAAGGAGTTCGTGAGGTGAAAAGTGGAGGTCTCTAAAGATGCCGTTGAGTTTGGCTGCCAATTTGTGGGTTGGCGCTCCGATGTTTGAGACCACGGGTCTGATGGGAGTTCCCTCTTTGTGAATTTTGGGGAGGCTAAATAATCTGGGGGAGGGCTAGGGCCGGGGAGGTGGGGGGTGTGGATTCATTTGAAAAAACTTCAATTTTTCCTTTTTGTTAAAAAGTCCCGAAGATGACGCTCTACGGCCTACTTGACGCTCCTTTGGAAAATTTAGGTTGGATCTTCTTGGATCATTGCTTCTGTAAATGGCTAACAAGGGCATATAATCGACAGCATTCTGCGTAAAAATTGCCAGAATTTGCCCATCAATAATATTTACACTCTTTCAGTGCCCCCCATAGAACATAAAACGTGGTGTAAATTAACTTATATTGGCAATCTCTCTTCCAAAATAGCTTAAATATTTCCAAAAGAGAAACTTAAAATCTGTTTTTACAATCCAGCAACGTTGGGTAGCCTCCTGTGTCACTCGAAGGACGGATTTCACCCCACCATCCAGTCGGGAATGTACGAGATAAGGTGCAGTGATTGTACATACTATATTGGGCAGACGGGTAGGAACTTTGCCATCCGTATGACAGAGCACCGGAAATGTTGGGAGAACGAGGACCCATCTTCCCTCGTGGCCACAGGACACAGCACACCACTGCCTGTTTGACCCGGAGATACTCATGTGGAGAGGGAAGGCCGGAGAATGGACGCTCTGGAGCAATTTGAAATTGTTCGGCAAGGGAAGGAATCCCTAATGAATGATCAGCTCTTCAAATATCACTCCCTACTCCTAGCCATTCCATTCCCTAAGCTACGCATTGACTCGCCACCAGTGCCACCCCACCCTCTCACCTCTTCCCTCCAAATAACACCTCCCTCTCCTCCCCCAACCCCTCCTAGTTGAGTACATATACCGCTCTCTTCACCGAATATTTTCGTACCTGATGATGGCTTATCGGCTGAAACGCGTAGTACCACCATTAAAACTGTGGAATAAGTGCTATCTCCAGTGTTTTTTAATTATGATATCATTCCACTACGCCTTGCCGGACACAGTTAGGTTCCATAGGGTGTGTAAAAGACGGGGAAAGGAATGTTTACCACTGCGCAAAGAGTTGAGGACATTCACTAATAGTTTGTCAGCCGAATTGTTTGTAAGCAAAATAAAAAAAAGTTTTAGAATAAATGGCATAGCTTCAGCAAAATATTCATTTTATCGCAACAACTCTTCAGTCTATCGTGGTCGCGATATAACACGACGTCTTTCACCTTAGGTTGTGGTGCAATGTATAATGATCCTTATCAGTTTCATTATCATCATATCACATCAACTCGTTTAAAATTATATACGAATACAGATTAAAGGTATCATCTGACGATAAGCGTTAGAAATGAAGCAATATTTACCACAGCGTGCATCAATTCGATCGTCTTAACACAGATTATAAATGTGAGGATTGTCTTCCAAAAGGATTAGTTTCACTAGTAGAAAATTATTTTGAGAAAATGGTAAGAAACTATTTAAGTGGTCACGGGTTTTATCGCTTATGTTTCATTTAAATCTGCCTGAATAGGCATAGGACACCGAGCGTAACTACTAAAAATTGTAGCAACTTCAGATCAATTTAGCTCCTCGCTTTTGCTAAATGTTTTAATCCACATAATAAAATTTACTTTTCAAATAAAATCTCTATTTCCCCTAATTATTGAACTCATTTCGTCACGTCACTCAATTAACGCCGAGGAATAAAAATAAACACAATAAATGTTTCCTCAAGAATCCATCGGCGACAAAAATTACTCCAAGCAGAGTCGCAGTCAGTATTACACAGTCTGCCATGAAAAATTTTCACGATGCCTTTAATCAATCTAATTGAAAACAACGCTCAACTGTTTACCAAGCAATGTTCCGTTTGTTAGGAGAGGCGACCCGACGTTTCAGACCTTTTAAGCCATTAAGAATAATTGGTTGGTTGGAAGGACTGAATTAGTGTTAGGAAAGATGAACGGGTGGGAAGGATGCAAGGGAGTGCAGCATCAGAACTAGCCACCTCTGCACGAAATTTGACAAAGGATTCGCTATTTAACATCCCATTCGTCGGATAGAGTACTGAGCATGAAATGTCTTCACACAGAATTCATGAGGCGACACGGATTCTTTGGACAATTTTTTTCCCCTGTCGGGCCCTCAGAATGTGAAGACTGCGTTTCATTAATTAAGCCAGCCCGATTCCTACAAACAAAATCTTACCAGGGTTGAACTGATGGAACTATCACCAATAACAGAAAAACTCATATAAATTACTTACTTGAGTAGGCATTACATTTATTGAACAACTAGTTTTGATGTTTTGGCTCTTGATAGCTATGCATAACTTCTAAATTATTCATGCAATAATTTCAATACTGAGGTAGGGTAGATGGAAATAAATAGACTATTCTACGCAAGCACAGTTTGTGTGAAATAGTATATAGTCTATTTGCGACCATCATGCCTACTCCACAAAACGTCCTCGCACTCTATCCAAGTTTTTCATAATGAAGTAGGGAACTTAGAGGAGTTATTTTCCTTTCCCGAGCGCTATATAAGCTAAAGAACTACCCAAGGTAATGAGTATATGTATGTCGTTCAAAGTTCCTTATATAAACAAAACTTCAGATAGAGTTATGTTATTACACTTTCAAAATCAGGGCAAAATATGTTCTACAGAATAATGAATACAAGAATAATCTAGTTTATTCCACAATTTTATGGAACATGTCTACCGCGGTTTCGACATCTAAGGCATCATTCTCAAGGTATACCAGTAAGTGGACTTACTGGTGTACCTCGGAAGCAGGTACTGAAGACGTTGAAACCGTGGTTCGCTAGTTCAATAGAATAGTTTTATTTTCACCGTGGAAATCTTCCAATAAGTCACGCCTCAAGGTATTTCTTCAATGGTCTACAGCACTCATTTCGTTCCTAAACAGCTTTTATGTTCGAGCCGTCCGCGGTAACCAGGTAGGAGACGTATCGTCAAGGGAACGCAAACATTGTGCTTCGATTCCCTCCTCAGGTAAGGGTATTATGACTGTCTTAGGATTAAGTTATAAGGCGTGAACTCTAAACCTTACCAGTTGGAGGACATAAAAATCGAATTCCGCCATAACTCGTACGCTCAGACTTCCGTCCTTTCCTGCTGGAATCTCATTCAAAAGTGAATTGACCTTTCCTCCTCCCATTCAAGAAATATCATCGAATCGTTATTCACATTCATCACCTCAGAAGCTTCCGGACGCCACGATTGAAATCGCCGCCGGATACACATCAATAAAAAAGTCTTTACGACGCTTTAGGGAACGCGATACACATCAGAGTGAGGCAATTTCTCGGAAAGGGTAAATTTCCGAGTACGACCCGTCGTCAAACCCTCTTGATCGGACCCAAACTTCAGAGGGTAAGGCCCGCCGAATTTCCTTTCCTGTGAGACCGCGCACAATCAGAAACCGCTTTACACAGAATGGGGGAGATAGGGAGGGTGGCAAGAATTTTAATGCCGCGGGCCCGTTCATTGAAAGGACGAGGAGATGGAGCTCATGTGCTGCACACGAGACGAAGTTTCGGTTGAGAGTGAGGGCGGGTCGAGACGAGAGACCACTCAAGGGATACCGCCTTCCTCTCTCTCTCTCTTTCCCTCGATTATCAAGTCTCCCGAGCACATCTGTCACCGCCGCCGCGGACACACAAATCCTCGCACGCCCTCCCCCCCTTCCCTCAAGCGTGAGTGGGGACCCCGAATAACCTGCGCACGCAAGGGGTTTCACATGCTGAGGAGGTTCAAATTTTTCTTCCAACGAGGTAAAAATGCAACCCAACAAAGAAGACTTCTCTCAGTGGAATATTTGTATTCCATGATAAGATGCATAAACACGTCTTACTGATTTCAACACAATATATCAAAAGATCTGTACTTATAGCCGGTTACAACAGTTACGGCATCTTCAGGTACAGATATTACCGTGAATTATATCTTTGTTTGGGATATATTGGTTTAACGCGTAAGTACCTTTTGACAATATTTCGACACTGTTCCTACTGACTTCCTTAGGTCTGCAGAACTGTAGATTTCTACATTCTAGATAACGTGAGGCGAACAAGTTATTTACTCTTAGGCGGATATTAGGAAGCCAGCGGTAGCGCTGACGAAATATTGTGAAAAACTTGCACAAACCCGGTTTCAATCCCGAGCAAATCAATATTGAACAAGAACTTCGCCGCGGAAGTTTTGGGGGCAATTTTTACTATTAAAAATCGAGGTAAAAATTATGTGAACGTCATTTTGTTCATACTAAAAGCCTGGAGCTTTTGAAAAAAATCAGATCTTGATATTTACCAAGAAAATGCCACTTTTCCATATCACTTCTTCGGGACAGAAAAATGGAGGCCTCATGGTTATAACGACGATAATGAACTATAATGTGGGGTTTGTGTGATTGGTAGAGTACTGACATCCCATCCTAACACCTCGGGTTCCAATTTCGCCAGAGGAAGATTTTTTTCATTTCTGACCGGTCCATACTTTGTGCTTTGCGAAACATATTTAAGTTCATCACTCCATCAGTCAGATGGGATGGTAAATCGTTTTCCCTTTGGTGCTAATTCGGACGCCAGATTTTTCTCCACCCTTTATCCTCTACTCTTCAATTTTCATCCTAATAAATTTCCTCCTGGAGCACTGAACATGTTAAGGAAATAAACTTTGTACAATTCCACAAAATGATTTATTATGCCGATCGATTTCGACGTATGAGCGTCATTGTCAAGGTACATCTGTACAATGTACATCGCCTGCCTCCATTGATGTTATTCCTCCTGGAGCGCCTATAGGTGCGGGAACACTCTTGAAAACAAACATGAGGTGAGGATAAACTCGATAAAATACAGATTCTTTACAGGAGAAAGACTACACTTCTAGATCAATGAATGGCTGCCGAAAATTTAAGGTAGGTAATAGCAGTGAATTATAGTGGATAATATGATAACTGAATCAGGCTGTTTTGGCGAATAAAAGTACTGCATTCTCATCCCGAGGGACCTAATTTGAATAATGAGGGAGATCTTTTGGTATTGTTACGGCCGGATTCGGCCGATATTCCTGTCCCTGCATGACACGAAGTCCTATAGTATTAGTAGCACGGCAATCGAAAGTGTTGAAACCTTAAGGTACTTAGGTGTCACAATCACTAAAGATTTATCGTGGGGAAGACACATTCGGGAAACATGTGGCCGAGCCAAAACAATCTAGGAGTTATAGAAAGGGTACTCGGGAAACATGTGGCCGACCCAAAAAAATCGAAGAGTTATTGAAAGGGTACTCAGGAAATGGACGAGAAGACAAAAGAGCGATGTTACTTTTCAGTAGTTAGGCCCCACCTTGAATATGCAGTCCCTGTATGAGATCCGAATGAATTACGTTTGAACAAAGAGACAGTGTACAGCATAGAGCAGTTAGGTTTGTTAAAAGGTGTTACGATAGGTTTAGTACTGTTTCATAATTAATTGAAGAATTAGGTTGGGAATCATAATCAGATCGTAGATTAAAGTACAGATTTACTCTACTGCAGAAATTGAAAACGGATAACTTTACTGAAGATGTCAGATATATACTAAAAACCCCTGCGTATTAAGCTAGATTTGACCAGATAAATAAAATTAGAGAGGAAAAAAGACTGCTTTGCGGAGAATAATATAAGTGCATCGCCTAGTCCATCGCGTCGGACCTAAAATGGTTCTCCGCTTAGCACCTGAGTTTAAGTAAGTTTGGGTTGTGCCGACGCCGGTTTCACTCCATCACTCCTTCGTTCACTGAAAAATGTTTATATCTGCCCAGTCCCCCACTAATTCTAAATAACGCATACGATGTTAATTGCTGGTCACTTTCACCTACTACTTTTCCACAACGGAACAAATTTTAATGTTTGCATGCATGCCTACAACTTATTGTATTTCACAGTTACACTTTATCCTAGCAAGCCTTCCGTAATTCGTTTCTGCCGTACTAATATTCGATAGCTTAACATCCCTTGGCACTTTTAATTAACAGCAGGCTGATGCTGAAACCGGTTATCTCTCCACCGTTCCTCCATTTCCTAAAAAATCCCTACCTCCACCCAATGACACACGCTATCTTTAAATGATCTTACTGTTGGTCACCTCCCTGGAATAACTAATGCCCGCTAACTAATACAGACATCTAGATTTCATTTCATTCTTACATTATTGCTATCTTTCTGACCAAAAATATACTATTCTTCCCATTTCCTCCCCAGAAAAAAAATCGAGCCGCGGTAGCCAAGTCGGTAACGTGTTTGCCTGGGAACCCAAAGGTTTTCCTAGTTCACTTCTACATCTATATTTAATTCTGCGAGCTGCCATAATGGCGTATGGCTGTGAGTGGAATGTTGCCATCCGTGAAGTTGAGTTTAGCTGAGAAACATTTTTGCTGATCATGTAGCATGGTATGCAATATGTTTGAAAGAATAATGCCTTGCAGACGTTGTACTTATGTATTGTTCGAGGGAAAAGAGAATAATTGCATCACTCGTTCCGACAGCTGATTTCTCTTAAGTTGTCACTTCTGTCTGCACTACGAATGTGATGTAGGAGTAGAAATATTTCTGCAGCTTAGGATTCAAATGAATCTATTTAGAATTCTTTTCCAAGTAATGAAATTCTCTTACGGTAGAGGGTGCGAAATACCATAAACCATTCGAGTACCAAAAAACCAAGCACTACTGGTTTTACGAAAAAACATCGATGATTTTCTCTCAAACATTGAACTCGCTTGAAGGACTGGGATCAAATAAAAATCAGGAAAACAAAACTACTAGGAAAAATGTCAAAAATTCCTATAAAGCTAAATCGTGTCGATTGGAAACAGCACCGTGAAATCGCCTCAAAATTACGAACAGGGCATAGAATATTGTTGGTCGCCAGTGATCTTTAATGACGTGAAGTAAGAATTTAAAAGCTAAGGAAAGGAGGAGGTATCTCATGAATAACGATGATAATACGATATGAAGGTGAAGGAAACGTGATCATTAAGGCTCCTAAGTCACCGAATGTGTTCGTTGAAGGAAGAGATTCGATGGGACGCTTCTACAGTCACATGAGGCGAAGGAGAAGGAGAAGAAAAGAGAGTGAGAAGGGGGGTGGGGCGTGGGGAGGAAGAGATGAATGACGAGGGCCAACAATCGCCGGACGCTTTACCCACGCACCGCGCACCATCTCCCGGACCGCCGCCCACCGCGCCGCACATTCTCTCGCATCGCCCGCAAGTATGTCCGCTCCGTGGATGGAAGGGGGCAGGAGAGAGAGAGTCGGTTTGCTCCTCAGAAGCGGCCCGTCTGAAAGGAAGCCGGCGGCGGGGGATGTCTCGGGGAGGGAGAGCATGATAATGCACTGCGTACCAAGTCGACACCACCTCCTTGGGCAAGGGCGACCATTCACTTTAAGTCTTAGAACCGTTCGTTTATAAGAATTTCTTTCGGCGCAGTTTGATTTGGGATAGACGCTTCAACGTGGGCAGTAAAAATTACACGAAAATTAGCAAAAAAATGACATTTTTTTAATCGATCGTGAGGAAAATATTTCCTTTCTGTTTCTGTTCACGAGTGAGGGACTTCGGCGTCAAGAAGACGTGTCGTACGACAAACGTGACAGGCAAGTTGGGTTGACGGAGGGAAAAACACGGGGAAGTAGATATATGAAAAAGGGGCAAAACAATAAGGAAATACATATAAAATAAATCGCGAAAAACGGGGCAAAGAAAGGGAGAAGAGAAAACGAAGGAAAAAGGAACACTTACACCTGCTTGCCAGACTGAGTTATTCCGCACACCGAGAGCTGACTTGCGCTGGCGTGAACCCCTCCGGTGATAACGCCTCGAGGAAGAGCAAGACGAGACTGCTCAACTGACCTTCAATGAGTTCACCAGGGAACTTCCCTGACTTGCGGCGCCATCTTTACGCACACACGCACAAAACAAAAACGATCCAAAAATTCAAGGCGGGAGTAGGAACAGGGAGGGAGGTAAAAACGAAAGTAAACTTGGGGACCAAAGATAAAAAGGCAAAAGGAAAATAAAATAGGTCTGTCCCGCCGGCGCGCACGAACAGTTTCCATCCATTAATCCAGGTAATTTTTATGATCCAGCGTAGCATCAAAGTCACTGGAGGCATCATGAAGCCTTATTTCGCGTTGTAAATATGCATTATTATCCAATATAATATCGTAGAAGAGAAAATTTAACCGCGATCGTTCCAATGACTCACAACAGTAACTGTGATTTCGTGTGTTTGACTGTGAGTTTTAAGTACTAAACAATATTTTAAGAATTGTGATCTCGCTTTCACTCTGCTCAGCACAGTCGAAATATAACGTTATAGTGAGCACCCGAGTCATGAAGATACATGATCGATACCACAGATACACTGCTGGGAGTAAAATGGCCTAAAAACACAGAGTAGAACTCCTAACTTCATTGCTACCAAAGCGACATTGATTGAATATGCCACAATTCTGAAATACAAACTGTCGTAGTTATGATTCGTACCACCTTCGCGAATAGTCATTTCGATCCAATAATCGGCATTTTCTTTGTGAAGACGATTTTAACTGACCAATCTTTGCAACTAACTATGTGAGATATTTTCTCTTATATATGAATATAAAAAAGTAGGACCTGGAAAACTAAACTCCTAAAAAAAAGGATAGTTCAAATTTATCAGCTCATAAGGTACCTCTCTATCGTTTTCCAAAATTCAGGGCCAAAAAAATTGGGGACCAAATAAGAAATTAAAGAAAATAGCCGCGCGGTTGCCCCATGGCCGATTATCTCACTGATTACCATGATATACCCTCCATTATTTGCCTTCAATCAAATGGACAAGTGTTGATGCAATTGAAAATGTCCATCATAGAGAAAAATGTCCACTAGCTCCATGAAACTCAATTACTTCATGAATCAGTTCACATCCTCTACTGAATACGTTTCAGGAATGAATGCCGTGGGAAATTTATAAACAAGAAATAAAGACGATAAAAATTACTCCAACTGCAACTGCAATTCAAGATATTATCTTTGATAACTATGATTCAGAGTATTCCCAGCCATTCGAAGAGAATGAAACTATTTGGTCAAAAGCTAAGCTAGGCTAACAATCTAGTTGCATGAGACCCTATAGTTGTTTGTTTGCATGTCAATAGTGCATGCTTGGTGATCTTCACCCCCTGCCACACACCCTCGCGGTGGCATGCAGGGTATCGTGTAGATGTAGATGAAAGCTTGAGTCATTGGTTTCCCATGGCCATCATTCTCTTTCACTTCTCTCCCACTTACTCACTCAGTTTTTATTTTCAATCCCAAAATCACACTATGGGCTAAATGAAATACCTGAGGCACAATAAAATGAAGATAGCAGTTAGAGTACTAAGAATTGACAAAAGTCGTCTGAGGATTACCTTTCGAGGATGTTCCAACTAAAATACCAATAAGGAAAACAGGAGGAAGGTTATCTATCGCTACCTAATAAAGCATTGATTGATTAGGGTGGTAATAGTAATGTTAATTATCCAGAAAATGTACCATTTTTCCGCGTAGTTAGAAAATAAAAATGTGATGGAACTTCTGAAGGAATCGGAACACATGTATGTGAATCTGTTGCCTGGTCGCTGCAATTATCCGAGTAAAAAAGGTTTTGACTTTTTTGCTGATATTCCAGACAAGCAGAGGGTGATTAAATAGAAAATATGGAAACGTAACTTCCCAAGAGTTCAATCCGAAGGTTTATCTGCTCTGATGCCCTCCTAACACTTCATAGCTTACTGTACGTTAGTAACTCATTCCTACTACTTCCATACTAAGTTTGTATGTACGTACTTCCATACTTTCTCACCACGTGGTTCTTGGTGCCAAACTACAGAAAGATGCATTGAATTTTCCCATTAGATTTTAGTTTTTGCGTAGTTCGGGAATAATGGATACCTATAGCAAAAAAGCAATTATTTCTAATTCATTTTTGAAACAGAGGGAAAAACTTCAATCAATAAAAATAAATGTAACCTATATACCTCATAGAAGCATTTCGATATTTCAGATGACTAACCAAGATCTTTCTTTTGATAAAGAAAATATCCATAATTATTTTATTACAGATTCTTTATCGATCTCAAAGTGTCTTGACGCAATGTTATGGGCACGTGCGTTAAAATAATTTTCGAAGTCTTACTCAAAGCATTTCTTATGGAAAATTACTGACATCGCATATATAAATATATGCACAATGGTGATTATTATAGAAAATAAGGATAGGTATACAATTAGGCAATGATTATTAATAAAGTCGAGGAAAATAATCTAGTTATATAAAACGAAAAAAAGGACGAGGTGCATGGGTAGCTCTAGCATATACTGATACATTGTCACGCTGGTGTCTATAGTGAGAAATGTATTGGGCTACTGATTACATGTTCAATGCCCAAATCAGGGATTTGAGAGAATCGGAAAGGTGAAAGGGAAGAGTGACACAGGGCCTCGCATGAGAAATAGAGAAATTAATGAAACGTACAAAATTGAATGATATTAATATGAGAATAATTATACGAAGATCGATGCTCCCAAAGAAAATGTCTCTCCCCTTGTAAGATGCAATGTAAATTATACCCCCCCTTCCAGTATACGGAACATTAATGTGATCTAATACGGAAACTTAATTTCTTTATCAAGAGCTTAGGTTATTCATGTAATGAATGATATTTATGCGTACAGTTCAGGTAGGATTTGCATTAGCAATGGAGGAAGATGGGAAAGAAATCAGGTCAAGGCAGAAGTCTCGCTCCCTCTTGATGAAATACATTAAGAGCCCCAATATTAACAGTCCCCCTTTCACACATCGTCAAGGTGGCTTTCAGAGTTGTCAGTAGACATGGATAAGAGGATAATCTGATAGGAGAACTGAGTTGAGAACTGCGTAATACCATAATGAGACCACAACTCCTCGCTATCCTATTTTCACACTTCGCTCTTTGGTATTCCCGATAGTTGGACATTCGACTCTTTCGGACGACGTGACACTTGGAGAAAAGAGGGGGGGGGGGAGGGGGGAAAGGGAAGAGGGAAGGGGTGCGCTCAAGCAGCGGAGCGTTTGTTCTACCTCCAACCGGGAGATGGCAGGACTGCAAGCTTAGGAGACTGGCCACCCGCACTCCTGCCCACAGGAAATCCCAACGAAGAGGAAGGGCCCTTCCAAGTTATACGAGACGTCGTCGATTTAACCTTCTCGCTCCGAGGAGCATCAATTTGTAAAAGCCTGGAGGAGGAATGGGGAAACGTTGATTTTTTTCCTCCATGATTATGAGTCGTGGACGGCGACTTATGGTGCGACACGGTTTGAATATTTTTGGGATCTCGTACTTTCCCAAAAATCCTCTCTCCATTTCTAGGTGTCTACTGTTAGTGCGAAGCTCTCGAAGAGCAGTCGACGTATCGTACAAGAGCTCCAACTATTAAAATAAATTGTTGGGTATTGTAAGTTTGATATTATGATATACTCGTTTCATGGACCTAATTAATATTAATTCCAAGAGAAATAAAATGAGGGGTAGGGTCGATCTGGCGGCTAGAAAACTCGCCTTTGCATCACGAGGGACAGGGTTGGTTCCTGGTGGAGGCTGAGATAATTTAGTGATATACCCGTCACTATTTCAGTCGCTTAAGGACAATACATCAAGTACAGCGCCTTGCCTGTTGGTAGCTATATTGCTGGTCGGCGTTAAATTGTGTTATCCTTGGACATTTCACTGAAAGCGGGCAAATGCCGACACCGGGTTTTACACCACAATTCTTCAGTTCTCATAACAACCCAGCTATATCCAAATGCACACCCATATACCATCTATACTAACCCACGGACACTTTGGGATACGCAAATAGGCTAAATAATGTATTTAGAGAAATGCCTGACTAATCAATACGTATCTCATTACTTTGTAGAGACTTAACAATCAAGTTACACATATCACATGAAAGCATATCTAAAATGTTTTCTTAAACTAGTAGCAATGTACTATATAGCATATAGGTGGTGCATGCTCGTTCTTGTATTTTTGTATAGTAGCAGTAAATAGTTCTCTGTTGATTTAAATGCTACCCTGGTGACGGTTAAACCCCAACCAAAAACCCTTGCTTGCAGGGTATTATGCAAATGTAGAGAATTGCCAAAATTACCTCAGCTTCGGTCATCCATCCTGAAAACAAAAATTAATACCACGTCAATAGTGGATCGTTTGCCGTGTGGTTAAAGGCTTTCCCGCCCCTTCCCTCTTCTCTTGCGCACGCGAACACTCACTCCCTGCATGAGTGATGACAGGAGAGCACTTCAAGTGTAGTTGGAATGGGCAATAAGCATAGGACCCCATAACACCTACGTCAAAAAGAGATCTTCCTCCATTTAAAACAAAAATTACACCTATCTGACTATCCGCATAAGTATGAGCACTGCATAAATACTCTTGGTCACATTACCCAGAGATATTTTGACGGCATCGATCCCACAAGCGGAATTCGAACCGAAAGCCTAGGAATATCCTTGTTCTTGGGCATTCAGCTTGACTATCGTAGCTGGATAAATTCAATGGGAAATGCAAAAAAACTGAATAAATATCACAGTGTCTGCTGTAAGTTTAAAATAATCATATTTCCCGATTTATTTCTTCCGAATGATTTTCAATTTTCTATTGCTACAGCGCTCGAACTCATTTCCCTCGCGCTTCGACTAATATATATTAATATTAATCCTATTTTATGCATGATATGCAGTGCATGTTTGGTGAGAATTCACCCCCTGCCACACACCTTTATGATGGCTTGCAGGGTATTATGTAGATGTAGATGTACCGCAACCACCTCTTATAGTTCGCAATCTACACTAGCCTTACTCATTTTCTCACCTGGTGACAAGCCACTCAGTGTAGCGCCATTTTTTTTAAGCACTCGCGCACAAAAATGACCCCTGAAAAGTGAAACGGAGCGAAAATATAAACATTGATTGCACCTTCTTTAAGTTACTGGTGATGGAAAAACAAATGTTAGAACACTTTAAGCCATTAAAATTGAGGAAAAATTATGCTTCCGTCGTAGTCCGTTTAAATATTTCGTAAACAGAAAGTATGCGAGCCATTTGAATTGTTTTTCAACACGGGAGATTTTTTCATTTTTACCTTTAATACCGGCTTCCTTGGACTAATTGAATGTCAAATTAAATAGTCTGCCGACAACTGAAAAAAAAGACCGGACAACCTATTCTGACATATTTTGAGATATGATAGTCTGATTAAGACAGCCGTCGAGGGAAAAAGGTATGGGAGATATGGAAAAGGAAGGTCTAGCATGAGATACACGGAGAAAGTAGTGAAGGATGCTAAAGAGAAGATTCACTTAAATACGTAAAGATAATGGTAGAATAGAGTGGAGAGCTGCGTCAAACCAATTTCAGGAATAATGACACGTTAGGATGATGTTACGAACCGGAGATAAACCAGAGGACTGGAGTCCATACAGTACAAGACGCACTGGTGAGTGACACACACACCAGAGTAACAGGGCCTTTTACTTATCAAGTTACGCTCGGGGTTTCTCATAAAGATCCGGTACTCCATTAAAATCAATAAATATAAAAGTTTGAGAATAGATACAGTAGTAATAGTTATCCGATGAAGGTAAATTGCAGCTAAGGCAAACTGCGCCATTTAGTACAGGTGAGTAATTAAGAAGGAGAATAAACTTTTTGGTAAAATAAAGAGAGTATAGAAACCCGGATTTACCATTAGCCTGCTCGTAATGCAAGATACGAATGGATCCGCGGTTTAACATCCAATCCAACGAATGGAGTAGTTTCCTCGAAATACTTCCCTAACAGAAATTAGGTAGATGGCAGTACCTACTCCAAAGAAAAATCTTTCACTGCCGGAATTCAGACCCGGACCTTGGGGATGAGCAGCCAGTAGTTTTCGTGTTTCCATTCAACTTTTTCCAATTTCGTCTAGTTTATAATTGATTATTGTAAACTTTTATTACACTTCTTATCTTTTTATACGTATGCCCTCTGTAGCTTAAAGTAGCTTAGCGTATCTCTAAAGAACATTTTAGCAAAAATTATCTAAAAATTGATATTAATTACCTGCGTAGGTACTCAGTGCTAATGAAGAGGAACTCAAACTGAAGAATTCTCAAACTGAACTTAATAAATGGAGTGAGCAGGACCTTCAACTTATTTCAATCATATCGTCATTTCAAAATCATTTAGTTATCCGAATCTTGAATTAATAATGCGTGGGCTTCATTCACTTTTTCCGGTAAAAATATAAAATAATGGTACAAATATTTTCCCTCGAATTCATCTGTCTCTACTTGAAGACTAGTGGTGTGTTCGACGGGACTCGTACCATCCCTATTCCTTAACTGAAACAACCATTCAACGTACTGAGAGATGTGGTCCGTGAGAATGAAGCTGGAGAAGTATTGAGGTTATGCTTCCTGTAGTTCCTCAGAAGGATTCGATTAATAGAAATCCACTAAGCTTGGGTTCAGCTGGAAGTGACCAAAGATGCCTCTTCTACGATTGGAAAACAAGAGCTCCGATCAGTAACCCAATACTAATTCCAAAAGAACAATCTGATTGCTTCAAGAAAGTTAGAAATGAGGAAGAATATGCGTTAAATTGAGATAAAATGAAGGATTAAGAATTGGTTATTTATGACGGTTATTTATGATAAGTGGCAAAGATGATGAAACATGGTCTGACAGTGACCTTTGGTTTAACTATTGGAAGGACGATCTGAGTGAAATCTTCACTTAACGGTTAAAATCATTTAGAAAATATTCGTCAAACCCATCTCCTTTAAAATACTCGTCAAGAAACTATCGGAAGTGTCGACCAAGAATGATCCGGAAGTAAACAACTCCAAGCAAACATTTATTCTCATTGGGTATAGTGTATTTTTGTTGTACCCCGTATGAAAATAACTAGTAACACCATTTATTCATATTAGTAGTTCCCGGGTGCTTTTTAAATGGATGATGTAAGTACATAACTCGTGAAGATCCGCTCTTCATGAAAATAGGAAGGGGATTGAAAAGTGCATCTATCCCAATCCTTGAGTTTGAACTCTTTTAAAAAAGAAAGGCAAGGGCCTCAAACTATATCAGTCATTTACATGCTGTAGTTTCTAATGCAAGCATTAGCATAGAAACAACATCAGCCTTAACTTTGGTGCCATCATCAGTCCTTGATGATGTCACCAATGTGTTGAAACCAGTAGGGTTAAATTAAAGTTGCGTGGAAAATTACAAAATTTGTTCTTATTTTCAAGCATGCATGTGCCGTCATTGAAAGCTAAATGTCATGATGATCACTAATCGTTAGTACCCACGCAGTGTATATTTCAAGTAGTAGGATTCATCATTATGAAGTCATCTTAGATACGTATAAGTTGTCCCCGTAAATATTTCTACTGAATACAAGAACACATAACATTAGTACACATTGAAATGTAGATGGTAATGCTTCCTTAATAAGAGTACTACTTTACTTCTGATTGAAAGAGGTAGTCTGAGCGAACGCTCACTGAAGCCCGTTGCACATGATAATTGATCCAGCACAAGACCTAGTGTGCTAGCCGCTACTTAATATTGAGGACGGAATCTAGATCATGATCGGAAACCTGCTAGGAAGTTTCACACGATCATCAACCTTGTGCTTGCTATGAAGCGGTTATTCCATATGATTCCATACTAATTAAAACAAGAGAAGATTGCAGAGCGTCTGTAACTTGACGTGATTGGTAGATGGCCACTGGGTCCTACTGGGTCTATTAGCAAACTAGTACCGCATCAAGTAGGAAATCCAGTAGTTTAGCGAGTATACTAGCGATCATGCTTGTCAGCCAGTAAACGGGTTCTATTCACACGATACTGGAAAGTTAGCATACTAGCGAGTATCCTCGACCTTGTGCTGGATCAAGTGTCGTGTGAATGGCGTAAAATGAATGTAGGACATTCCAAGCCTGCCGCGAGAACGACGGTGAAATTCACATTAATTGCGATGCGAAAAAATTCACCTGGACCGGGAATAGAACCACGGACCTTTGGCTTTCCGAACCACTTCGCAGGCCACTACACTACCCAGGATCCCTAATTCGCATATTGTGGGCTTAATGAATGACTTAAAAAAAACTTTAAACCTTACTAACTTGTGTTATTTATACTAATACTTAATATTTTTCGTGAGCACATTGAAAATCGCTAATTTTGTCAATTGATTATTATGAAATTCCGTAAATATTTTTAGAAGCAAAAATGGAAAGGAGAATTTGTTACTACACCTCTGAAAAATAAAGTGGGATCTTGGGATGATGTTCATTTTGAGTCAAATACGGATGAGGGAATAGTAAGTAAACTGAATTAAATATTTTTAGAAGCAAAAATGGAAAGGAGAATTTGTTACTACACCTCTGAAAAATAAAGTGGGATCTTGGGATGATGTTCATTTTGAGTCAAATAAGGATGAAGGAATAGTAAGTAAACTGACGACAAATATTTACCAAATGCAAAACTAAGAAAAGCATCAGCTTTACATCTGCGTCCGTGCAAATGAAGCAGGAAGTGAGAACTTAAATTTATAAAACAGAATAAAATAAGCAGTTTTCCACTAATATATACATTTTAATGTATGTACTACATCATCATTAAGTACCATACATCAACACCTAGAATTTTCATCTGAGTGAAAAATAACATATTTTACGTTGTATTATGATGAAATTCTACAAAATAGCACCTAATATCTAATTTAGTAGCTTTATAACCGGAGCTACAATTGCATTAATACCATAATATTGAAGCCCCGCCGGAAATGAGAAATGTTTACTCATTTGCCTATAAATGGATGGATAATGAAGAGTATTTGGATTCTGAACTGTTTTTATCCAAAACTGAAACGTCACAACTGCAGTATCATTTGGAATAATAGAGGATATATTGAAGGAATATGGAAAATAAACGGTGATGGCCTTGATAAAATTGGAATAGCGGAAGCTATGGGGAGCAGTAGTCCCTTCCTGCTATTCTCCCCGGGAGGAAAAAGGCTACTATTAACGGTATGAAGATGATAAAGGCATTACTTCGTAAGTAGAACGCCGTAAGACCCTGTAATGGTTAGAATACGTAGAAGATAATACGATATACAAGAAAATAACAGTTTTGATTCAATGTCGGCCAATCTGACCTCAATACCTTATGACGGAAATTTCTATTAAAATAATAAACTATTTAGCTACTTTTATCTAGTAACCTTTGATTACAATCTTTTTCATAGATTGCTTAAAATACTTCTCTGCCAGAGGTCGTTTGCGTGATGAAAATCAAGTGCGTTTGAAACAATAGCGGGAAACACGCGGCAGCAGTGCTTGTGTCCTCTCACGGAGTCTAGTGTCACTATTCGAGAAGTCACGCAGTTCCGTCAAGACACAACAGAGGGCTCAGCGAGTGTAACTACTGGGGACTCATATGTGCGGCATCGTGGGCGACTACGCGCGAAGCCTTTTTTTCTCGAGGCTTGTCATTCATTGTCTGATGCATGGAGAGATGCGCAGGGTAAATTGACTAACTGCATTGAGAAATTAAAAAATCCATTATCGACTTTACTGAACATTTTTATTGCTATCATTATTATTAGTTTTCTACCGGTGAAGGTAGGTCTATATGGACAATTATTCTTCCCACCCCCTAAATTTCACACGATGTCCCTCTTCAGCCCCACATACCTCCTGCCCCCAATCATTCTAAGAGAACTAGAAAGTGTGCAGCGTAGAGCAACTAGGTTCGTTAAAAGGTGTTACGATAGGTTGAGTAGCGTTTCAGAATTAATACAAGAATTAGGGTGGGAATCATTACCAGAGCGTAGGTTAAAGTACAGATTAAATCTATTGGAGAAATTTCAATCGGATAGCTTTACTGAAGATGTTAGGCACATATTAAAAACACCAGCGTATTATGCTAGATTCGACCAGATGAATAAGATTAGAGAGATAGATTGTCGTACTGATAGATTCAAAATTGCATTTTTCCCCCGTACTATAAGAGAACAAAATAGGCAGCATAGCAAACGGATAGATAGGGGAAATATTTTAGAGTAGTATGTAGTGCATGATGCATGTATTAACCCCTTAAATACTATCTAGTTGATCTAGTTGCATGAGACCCTATAGTTGCTTGTTTGCATGTCGGAAGTGCATGCTTGGTGATCTTAACCCCCTGCCACACACCCTCGCGGTGGCTTGCAGGGTACCGTGTAGATGTAGATGCAGATTCTATCCAAGCTAATTATTCTTCTCCTCCCTCTCCCCCGCTTAACAAACGTTCTTCCTTCAATCACTTATTTCAAAACAGCATCCCCTTTTATTGACTTTTCCATTCACACCTTCTGGCTTTTCCTAATTTCACCTGTCAAATTTTGAATTCCGTATATTCTGGCGATATTGCGTGGTATTCGAACAATCAGAAAGAAGACAAAAATTTGCAATTTACCACATAAAACGTGTCTTTCTTCTGCCCGCCAGTAGGCTTTCCACGCTCGCCCCCTTCTCCCGCCTACCCCTTCCCCGCTCCTCACATCCCCGCATATTACATATTAAAGCGCACCATTGATGTTCTTTGTCACCTGACGATGTTGCCAACGAAACCCGGGTCGGAATAAAGTTTTTTATGTGGTAAATTGCAAATTTTTGTCTTCTTTCTGACTATCAAATTTTGATCCTCTCCTACATGTTCTAGCACTTAATCGTTCATCCTCCTTTTTTACCCACTTTACTTTCTACGTGCTGAAAATAGACCGTTCTAATTCCATGCTTACAGTCATGCAATAAAACGGTTTGATAAAACTTCAAAATACACAGTTCATTTTCTTGTGTGAGCGGCCGCGAAAGAGCGAGAATGCTCGCAATTTCTACAGCAGTGTACCTGAACAGATTTTGTTCCATGGGATGCTGTAACTATTTCCGGGTCTCTCTGAGAGAGTATATTCAGCCATTTAGTGTATTGTATATCGTGCATTCCCAAGAAAAAGCTTCCCAAGAGGAAGTCAGGAATTAAATTTACAAATCTGTCAATCTTAGATGATTATTACCCATGAACGAAGTATTTGGATCTTGATATTTTTTGGATCTTGAACTAAACACAGTTGTAGAAACAGACCGAGAGATAGTGAGCGTTCCATGTCGTTTTTGTTTCGTACTAAGCCGTGGGAAACAGATAAACACCTCATCGTCTAGAGAGCGAAACTCAAGAAGAGGAAGAGAGTCACGAATTAGTAGACTAACCAACTAAAATGAGTGTGTCCTAGCCATAATGTTAGCTTTCCTCTATGCACATTATGGTCTGGGAAAACCAAGAAAAGGAGAAAAATATCTGAAAATCCACTCGGGGGAGGAAATTCAATGATTTCTCAGAAGGTTCTGGTCAACGACCATTAACAAATACCAAACGTGAAGAATGACACTCATTCAAAAACATTTTTTTTACTAACTTAATGCTCATTTCCAGCCTCAACTCGGGCATTGACGTTGTATTTTCCTTAGTACTAATATTTATAGAGACGATACGAAAAGCAGTTGGAAATACTAAGATCAAAATCCTAATACTAGTGATCACATTCCTAATACATTGGTAATGGCGTCGTCCATCGTGCATCGCAGTGAATACTAGAAAGGAAGTAGGTGAGGGCTATGACAATTACGTATTTCAATTCCATTTATTCCCTTCATGAGACCACTCTGACTCATGACTATTCTCAGGTGACATTTACAGAAAAGAATTTTTTTTATGATTCTTACTTTTCCAATTCAATGACTAACAATTTCCTATGAGAAAAAAACAAAGTTTCAGGGATAGAGAAAATATTTACTTACTATTGATCCTAATTTCAATAACGGAATCAGAGGGTAAGATTATTCCACAGAATAGGGACATTCTTTACAATATTTCTGTGCACATCTCCCATCCGTCTCACTTCACATTATCCTCGCTTGTTAAACAGGGGTTGGCGGCGTAGAAAGGTTTCAATTGAGTGATACGATATAATCCATCGAATTACCATCTCAATCCCGCTTCATTCTCTCGCTAATGCCCCTTTCCCCTCCCTGAACCCGCCACCCATGCAAAAAAAGACACTTCCTTCGCTCTGCCGACATGCGAATGCCACGCCCCTCTGAAACCCATTCCCTCCCTTCCTTGCCCCCGACCAAAGAAAATATTATTGTTATAAGAATCCATTCCCGGTTCATCTCCGAACCATTCGGCGGATATTACGCCGTCGCCGCCCCCAACCAACGTGCCCTTTCACCCCCGCTCTTCTCATTTAATTAATCTCCCCCTCTTTCGCCTTTATGGACTCAAAAGCCCTCGACTTATTCCCCTCTGAATTATTCATGGGAATCAATTTCGCTCCAGCGCTATGTAAATTAGCGACGGTGCCTCACTTCTCTCGCCCCCATCCTTCTTCTAGATTCATGCTCTCAATGTCTCCAGCTCTTCCTCCTCTCTCCCAGCTAACCCCTGGGAGGACTTCTTCCTTCAGGATCAAGATTCGAGTAGCAGTAGATTTGGGTTTTCTTTGTGGTGTGCAGTCTATTGTAATACCATATTATCTTACGCAAGGTGATGATACCAAAATAACTAAACTTCCAGGGGAGGTTCGAACCCATGACGCTTAGGTTGCCAGGTCTATCCAGCAGTAGTTGCGGATATGTAACTTTAAAGGATTGGATAATATCAAATCATATAGTCTAAGATCACACACACAAATATAAACACACATGTGACGAATGAGGGATTTGGGCTGGATCTCAAGGTTCCAAGGGTGGAGAGTAGCTGATCTGGCTAACACTACAAACATCCAAGTACAAGGATGGTCACAAAATATTTTATGTTAATTCATTCGAGAGAAGGCTAGATTTATATATTACAAATGTAACGTCCTCCACGTTACGCTCGTTAGAGATAATGGACAGTAAATTGAGCAGTTGTCACTCATAATTTTATGACATCCTACTCATGATATATTTATTAGAACACTAAAAATATTAAAATAAAAATAAACTAATACTCCCATGATATGTTTATGGCAAGATTTAGCAGCGAGATTATGAAATGGATTAAAGATGCCAAAATACGTTAGTTTGACGGTTCTTATTATGAAAGGATATAAAAACTGAAAATAAGCTCCAGTTTTTTTGTTAGATTTCTGGGTACCGCCACTCTTTTACATGTTCTGATAAGCTTACTTCTGATTCTTCTGATAAGATTTACTTTTACATTTTCTGATAAGCATTTTCCTTACATCCTAATTAGTTCATATTGCCTCTTTCCATAGCATAAAACTCGGTTGCATTTCCTCACACATCCTTCATTACCAAAGCCTACCACGCTAAATATTGACGTTTAGAGCAATTAATTTCTAGTTGTACTCAACAACTCCATGTTCTGTAAATTTCCGCCACCTCTTTTCTTCCCATCAACAATCAGAAATACATCACTGGTCCCCTTCGTATTCACCAACGAAAATGGTGCCAATATACAATGCACATTTTAACAATTTATCTGGACAATTATATGTTAAGAGGTGCAATCAGATGAGCTCTAATCGGAATGTAATATGAAATTCTTTTTAACTTTATTTTATCTTAGGTTTTTTCTATTTGAAAAATATCGTAAGATCTAATTAAATCCTTTGACCTCTTTGCTAATTAAGTTCCACTTGTTCCAATTTTCCATGAAAATTTAAGTTAACACCTTTGTTGTGTCATAATGTTAATTCTATTGCATCATTGAGCATTCAAGTGCATATATATTTTCGAAAAAAAGGTCGCACAGGTCTTTAATCCACGTAATTCCCTCTTTAAGGGCTTACAATTTTTAGAGAAATTAATTATTAGCACCATGTAACTGCCTCAAGAAATGCGTAAAGCGGAATATTTGAGGAATCCGGACTTAAGTAAGGGGATTGCAACATCCCATTTAGTGAAGATGATGGCACTGGAGTAGCAAGGAAGTCATCGCATGGTTTCCGCTCAGATTTCACAAAACCTAGTTACCAAGTAGCCTTCGAGGTAAATGCTTTGAGAGTTTCCTCTATCGGTAATTGAAGTGCCTCAGCTTACAAGAATGTTTTGTAGGCGTTCCAGAGATTTAATGGAAATCTTCGCTGGGGCTGGAAAGAGCCGTGGCCCACTTCCTTGGGGGCGATTCCGTGGCGCCCTATTCGCGCCACTAATCACCTGATAATCACCACTTCGCCGCCTCCGCCACACCATCTCTCCAGTCCACTCGAAATGCGGCGAGTTTCCTCCTCGGCTTGTCCCTCCAACGGATCATGGATGTGCCGACCGACTACTCGCCCCCCTCCCTCACAGGAGAGGTGGCGCCGGGCTAACAGCGAAGACCGATCGACCCAATTCCTTCTTTTGCCCCCAGTCCCTTCTCCTTGAAGCAGGATTGGGGCAACGCGACGAACAGGAAAATGTATGAACACATACATAAATGTAATAAGGTATGTTTCAAAATATTTCTGGTTACTTAGATCTCTTTTCCTACTTTCTCCGCCGAAAGGAGAGTGATTGAAGTAATGTTACTACATAGATGTCGGTATTTTATCAACACAAATATAATTTACACTGCTTATTACAACATAATTGTTGAGATGATGGTTTAAATTAAGACTGATAAATAGTGGAAAAAACCTAACGAAGTACGAAACTGCATTAATTTAATAGTAGCACTGTTATCTGTACTTCGTCTCAATAATGAATAGCTAGGTATATAGGATGTTTTTCGAAATCAAACAATTACTGTATTAAAAAGAGATGAAGCAATTAACGTATCATCATAAAATCAAGAAAATCACGGACACACACTTCACACAGTATTTTACTGCAATTCATTTAAAAATATTTGGAAACGAAAGCCAACATGTGTAATTTTCAAGCCAAATGCGCCAGTAATGCCATAATTTTGTGGATGTTTTAATCTTTAACAAATTTTAGGGTTTATTGAGCCTTATGATTTGAACGAAAGAAAATATAATTGGAAGGTATACTTTCGTATCTATGATCCCTTACCCTAATAGTGATATAATAAAATGAATTCACTTTGTCTCTTCCCTAAAAAATGTGTCGAAGGACCAAAATCTCCAGAGATCGAAAATCTTAGAAATGTTATACCGCTAATGGAATGTAACACACTAACTTAAATTTCAATAGAAAACTCAAGATAACGTCGTTGGTAGCCAGTTATATAACGCGTGGGCCTGGTAACCCAAAAGTTGCGGGTTCAAATCTGGCCGAGGGTATGTATGTTGAGTATATTTCCAAGGATTAAGGTCTTAAGTTAGACGGTGCGAAATAACTTCTGCCGTTGGAGCACAGATGATATAAATATCTGCGAATATTGATATCATTATTGGTGTTAGTAGGTATATGTTTAATACATTTTATCCCAGCTTATTGGTAGGTACACTCTTTATCGGTTTTGCATACACTTACTAACTAATGCCCTTAGGCGCCGCGCAAGTTCCCAATATATTAAAGATCCTTAAAATTCTTTTACCCACAAGAAGCTCATAACTAGCTAAAAATTCTCTTTTGATGAAATAATAGTTTTTTAAATATGCGTTTTAAGTTTGAACATTGCTAGACACTGCCAACATTTCTGAATAGTATATTAATATTTTTCTCAACTTCTTTATTATTTTAAAATTCGCACTTTTCAAGTTCCTCGACGCTGGTTACTGGAAGGAAATTGCCAACTAATTTACTTTAAAAAAGTACAAATCACGGAATGTCACGAATAGAGCATGATAAAAGTGATGAATTCATTCGTGATGCAACGAGAAAACAGAGACATTCGTCGTCACGGTTCGTGCTCACAAGAAAGGAACATGGAGAAAAGGGAGGCTGCTGGGATATAGGCGAGAAGATTAAGGGTGAGCCCACCGCTCTTTGTAGTAGTTATTCATAAATGTGAATTGGTACACATTTACGCTTTTTGCACCGCGCATTAGGGATAATGGAGAGAGGCGGGGGTCGGTGGGGGAGGCCCTTAAGATCCCGCCCCCCGTCAAAAGGGTCGTCCTCCACTTCGTCCGTCTCCCCTCCCTCCCTCGGTCCTCTTCCAAGCCCACGTCAACGAAGTGAATCATCTCATCAAGAGTCAAGGACCGCCCACCCGTTACCCCCTCTCTCACCCCCTCCAATTTAACCCCCCCACCAACCCTTCGACACCCCCCCTAAAAATAAAACAACCCCCCAACGATGGAACGAGAACTCCCCACCTCCCACCCACCATATCGAATATAAAAAAAAGAAACATATACCAGGGGAGCATGAATTAAAATAGAACGATGGCGTGGGGAAATTTCCGAAGCGGAATAGGCGGTAATATATTCGGTCGGAATTATTACTCTTCGGAGTGATACAGAAATCCACCACATAGGCGGGAGACGGGAACACGGACCAGGACGGGCAGACACCCGGGGGAATATGGTGGGTTGTGTGTATCCTGTGGGATAGATGGGGGAGTAAAGAGGTGGGGTGGGGCGTGAGAGATTGGTATCTCTGAGGCATTTCGCTCAGCGTTTCTGGAGCATTCGAAACGGGGAGTTGAGGTGTCATTTCACTAACGGGAGACGGGACGCATAATTAAAGGTTCTCGGCTTCAGGGCGGTGAGGAAATTGCGTAAGCGAAAATTGTCGGCGGATCAACTGTTGCCTGGTCTCAGATCTCACACTTCCTCCCACAAAGACGGCGATGTTGACGCAGCCATAATGGGATAAATGATGAGGTTTTGGAGGATAAATGCCACAATTACGGTTTGAATTAAAGTATATACCCATTTAACAAAATACGTACATCATTAACAGAATTACAGAATTGACAAGCATTAGTAAATTTCCGGCATAAAAATTAAACTTACGAAGCAAACGATTTATGATTATTTATTAATAATTATGCCTGACATTACCCTATAATACGCTCGAGAAAGACTTTCACGGATATTAAATTTGCAGTTTTCATGTCTACCCACATATTTACGTGGCTACGCCTATCTTCGTAATGGCCTGACGAAAAGCTGGTCGTGTAGCTTTATAAGTTACTTGTGTAACAGAAAGCAAACGGCAAATATCAACTACTTAAATGTATGAAAACACATTTTATGTAATTCAGATAGGATGTTATCCGTAGATTTCCGAGGCGTTTTGATGATGAGCTTTAAATTATTTTCGGTATCCCTACTCCGTAAGTTGGCTAGGCAGATTAGTGCAAAATTTCCGTGATTGATGAAAATTGGAAATCTCAACTATGAACTTCTAACAAGCAGGAAAAAGGAAGTTGGACATTTATTTTTCGGGAGGCGCTGAAGTTACCGATTACTTCACTAATTTACGTAGCGGGAGTTACCAAAAATTCAATGAATCAAGCCCAAATTGAACACGATTTTTCCAAAAGTGGACTTTGCATTACGCAAATACAGCAGATTGCCCACCACCACCAGATTCCTATTTAACAAGACGGGTAACCAAGGGGAGTCACGTTGATACGTTCCCACCTCATTGAAACGAGTCGGATAATCACATTTCACGAGAACGTTAAGCACGAATGTACTGTTGCAGCGCCTCGGATGGCTTCTCACACGGATTTGAAGACAGGAAGGCGAGGCAGTATTGCTTTAGACGCGAAGGGACGAGCCCTGGCAACAAAACGGCTCGGAATTAACTTGTTGATGATCTGGACGGGGAAGTCGGGAAGCTTGATTTCTGTGGCGAGGTGGAGTAAGGAGGAAGGCAGAGTGAGTGTGTGAGAGAGAGAGGAGGAGAGATTTGGATCATGGGGAGGTTTTCTTTCCACGTGATCTATGCAAAAGAAGGGATGATGAGCGTGCTGAATGATACCTCTCCCCAGGAGGGAGGTGGGGAAGCTGCCAGTGAGATAACAATGGAAAGATGGAATATAATATCCCACCCTTCGTCGAGAGAAGCTTCTGCGTGCCTCAAATTTGTGTGGGGAGTACGGTGGGGGCGGGTTGATGAGGGAGATGCGAGGCTCGCTCGGGAAGCAGGCGGAGGATGAGAAGCGGGGAGAGGGGAGAATTAACATGCATTCCCTATTTGCGTTTCCATGGGGTGAGACGAAGAGAGGGAGTCCCGCGCGGACATTAACGTATCCACGTGTTGCGGTGAAGAGATTGCCTCCACGTCAACAAGAGATGGAGACTAAATAAGGGCGGATATCTCGACATAAGTGGATCCCTCCTCGAAGGAACGCTGATGGTGGAATCATTTAGGCGCTTAGGCGGTCGAGGGGACAGGTGCCTCTACTCCATCAGAGACCTAGGGAGGGTGGGTGAAATGTGTTCAAAATCCAATGCGACAGCAACGTGTTCTAGCTATCGAACCGTCGCGAAATTACGTGATATCGCTATTTTATGGGGAGCCGTAAACAAGGTCACCTGACTCTGAAATGAATGGTCTTGAAACCCGATTATCTTCGCGAAACAATTGATGAGAGGCTTTCAAATGCCAACGTATCTTGATACATATATCTCGATGAGTGTGAATCTTGGGTCAATATATAACGAGAGCGGTCGATAGTGATGATCATTTCAGACGTTCTTCACATCTAATCATTTCTCCCGGGAGAGAATTTTGGATTATAACTGATGCCACACGACGGTTCTCAGTGCCTATTTTACTCGTACCTATATTTCACGAAAAATGCATTATATTAAATTATCACAACCGTATGCCAAGGGAAGAACATTTTCTACAAAGCACTAATGAATCCTCGATGCAGTTGTATCATACTTCAAATGGATATGTATATTAAGTGCTTAATTTTTCCTCTTGATTTATTTCTACAAAGACAGAATAACTCAAATTAATAAAGGATTGATTCAGATTGAATGTATTTTGCTAACTCAAATAAATTTTAGTAAATACGGACCATGACCTTCAGGAAATAGGAAGATAGTGACAACATGGTACATCTACGTAATACCCTGCGAGCCACCACGAGGGTGTGTGGCAGGGGGTGAAGATTACCAAACAAGCATTATTGATCAGCAAATGGGTACATGGAAATCAGATTAGTGTAGCGGTTTGGGGTAGGATTCCCTTTCCAAGAGTCGCAGATTTTTCAGTGGAATGCGGATTTCTAGTTGAAAGTAGTATAAGGAGCACGTCAAGTTCACTACTCCGTCCGTCAGATGGGACTTAAAACCCTCACAGCCTTTCGGCGCATTTAGAGCAGGCCGATGTCGACGCCGGATCCCTCCATCCCTCCAGCACTTCTTCATTACTACCTCTGGTCAAATACCTTCATGCCGAAAATGTTTTCAGCAATTGGTTACCTCCCCGAATAACCATAATAGTAGCATATACTTCAAGATGTAGCCATGCGATAAAAAATTTGAAACACATGATCTTGCATCTATTAAACAATGTTCTCCCAATAGCTGATATAACGTAAGTACACTGCATTCGCATGCTAGCACGATTTATTCTGTTTTAAGGGGCTTTGGATTTCATGACAAAACATTATTGGTGTGATAATTCTTCCCAGATTAAAATATTTTCATAATTACTCCTGTTTTTAACATCACGTAAACGTTGTATTTTTACAAATGGAAATAAAACCGGAGTAATATAGAAGGTCTCCTTCCACGGACAATATTGCTCAAGGAATGTTGGCAGTCTATGTCCCCTGGTAGATAAATTTTCTGCTATTCATAAAATCTGCCGCAAAGGGTTGGATAATATTTATAAATGTGTATTTATATATCCGAGCGTAGAGCGCTTTGTGCTTGATATCAGAAGAATCATGCATTTGGCGATATTTGTTTTTCTCTCTTCTTCCCTGCCAGAACCACCAAGAAAATTCTTTTGGTAAGTTTTAAATTGTGAATTGGTAAATATCCTAGCAACACTACGAAATTAACTATCCAGGTCCATTCCAATTACGATTAGAGCTAAAAATGCATTAGAAGCTTGTTAAACTTAGGCCATTGAAGACAGTTATTTTCGACTCGAGATTACGTTCATCGATTTAAGAATTTGATATCAGTGAGATAGAAAAATAAGGACATTTACCTCCAAGGAATTTGAAAACCAAGTGATAATCTAAGGAAAGAAACGTGCAAGGTTTTCTAGAAACGGAAAACTAAAAGTAAGTGCCAGCGTAGAATTTATTTTAATCCTGGAATTATTTTCCTGATACCCTCAGTCACCTTAAGCAAAAAATGCAGTGGAATCCGGTTATTATTAGTTGAAACAAAACAATATAATCATATTTATTATATAAATAAATAATGCAATCATATACATCTACATCGGACCCTGCAAGCCACCGCAAGGGTGTGCATTCATCATCAGTTATTGATGCAACTATGAGTTACATTTATGATTCATTCACGTAGCCGAAAAATAGTTAATTTACCATTATTTTTAAGCTACACGCTCTGCAAGGATATAGCATTTCGAAACGATAGTAAATGACAAACTACAAGTCAATAAAATCCTCATTGTTGTCACTATAGAGTTATTCATACAGATGTTTTTCCACCCAGAATATGTCTCATCACAGATTTTGGGAGTTATTTAAACCTAATGGGGTTTCCATAAAGAAAATAAAACAGCCTATTTTAGATTATAATGTATACGGTAGGTTTATACCACATATTTCTAAGCTAATACAACCTCTGCCAAAAAATTCATGATCATCCACATACTATTCAAAAGAATATCAGTTCATATTAACTCACTCAATTCGGATTCAGAAAAAGTAAGGGTACAAGAGAAACAGTACTGTGCTTTAGGCTGTTAATAGAGAACAGAATGGAAAAGAACAAACCGACTTTCATTGAATTTGTGGATTTAGAGAAGTCTATTGACAACGTAGATTGGAATTAATTGCTTGGAATTCTGAAAGGAATTGGAGTGTCGTGTCCGAAGAATTATCCACAGTTTGTATAAAAACCAAGGAGCTGAGATAAAATCTGGACCCAGCTCTGAAGAAGCAAGAATAAGGAAAGGAGTGAGGCAAGGTTGTGCACTATCTCTCATAATTTTTAATGTTTACATCAAGAGAGCCATCAATGAAATCAAGGAGAAGTGTGCTGGAGAGAACATGCACGGAGAAACAATCAGCATGCTACGATACGCTGATGACATAGCTTTCATAGCAGAGACAGAGAAGGATCTGAATAAGATGCTAACATTCATGTAAAGTACTATGGCCAGACATCAGCTAAAGATCAATAAGAATAAGACTAAGGTATTGGTGTGCAACATGAGAGAACAGGCCAAAACCAACGTTATACTAGGACAACAGAAACTGGAAGAGGTGAAAGAGTTCTGTTACCTGGGAAGCAGAGTAACCAACGATGGACGAAGCAAGAAATAAATAGACAGTATAGTAGCCCAGGCAAAGAGGGCATTCTATCAAAAGAAGAATCTACTTACAGCTGGAAATACAAGCTTAGAAGTAAGGAAGCAATTCAGCAGAACGTGTATCTGGAGCATATTTCTTTACGGCAGTGAGGAATGGACGATGGCAGCAGCGGAGAAGAAAAGGGTAGAAGCATTCGAAACATGATGAAGATACCGAAGAATGATGAAGATAAAATGGATCGACCAGGTGACAAATGAAGAAGTCCTAAGAAGAGTGGGTGAAAGGGAAAGTCTGCTGAAAACTATAAAAAAAGACGGGACAACCTAATCGGCCATATTTTAAGACACGATGGCCTGATGAAGACAATCGTCAAAGGAAAAGCGAACGAGAAGAATGGAAAAGGCAGGCTTCGTATGAGTTACACAGAAGAGGTCGTAAAGGACGTACAAGAGAGGAACTACGTTAATATGAAGAGGTTGGCTGATAGAAGAACCGAGTGGAGGACTGTGTCAAACCAATCCTAGGATTGCTGACCCATGATGATGATGATTTACACATTATTTCATGTTGGTCAATATAGACATTCAGTATAAAGACATGGAGTTTCGGAAAGAGATAATGTAATAATAAAATAATGAGTAAGTTTTAACATTCTAGAATATTTTTTCAAGCCTTTTGCTCGGTGGGACCTATAATTTATCGCCCATGGGTAGGTGGAACCCATTTTAACAGTATAGTAATGCATAATACATTTTTAAACATCCATTTTATTGAATTATTTGTTTATTTGGTTTACATAATCACGTTTATGTAATTGACTTCAATACAAATTATTAAATAGTAGTAATCACGTACATAGATATCACTTTTTGACTTCATGATTGATAACGATATTTTCGAGAATGCATTAAGGAGGTTTATGAGTCTTAGTTCGAGCACCACTGTTCCAAAGCAAAATGAACAAAAAGGGGACAAGCTGGGAAAACTATCAACGAATGATGAAACCGCTCGCTATAAACCTAACTTGAAACTACAGCATGCTTTGGAATCATTCCGCAACTTAAAGCATATACCTATATCAGTTTCCATTTCCCTACGGGGTCGTAGCGCGTAGTTTTCCCATTTAATTAAAACTCCACTCATTATTACCGACAGTCTCGAGTTGCATAACTACAACTACATATTATCTAGCACCCTGCAAGGAAAGACCCTGTGGCAGGGGACATTTACTGAGAAAATGGAATTTCTTACGATTTTTATGAATTCTATTTCTTTCCCCATATCATGGGAGCGAATAATTGATCAATCTTGGTGCTGTGAATGTATCTTATCCTACTCTTGTGGTTCTGTCTACCAATGTAGAGTAGGGCTCTTACAATGGACATCGTGCCGGAAGTGAACTTGTCTTCCCTGTACTTATGCGCAAACGGCCTCAGTCACCTGGCTTGCTGCCTTCGTGTTTGAAGCGCCTACCATCACGAAGTCTCCCGCAACGACTTGAACTTACTCCCTATCACATACCACTTATTTGCGCTCGCTGCCGGGCAACTGTGCCATAGAACACGTGGGACATGGCAATTTGTGCCACGCTTCCGTCCCCTGCTTCAACCACGAGCGAGAAAAAAAGATAAAACGGAGTTACCTTCGAGGAGTGGGAAGAGAGAAAGGAACTTCGGGGAACAATAAGACATAGCGTCAGCGCCAGGTTTTGTGTGCCTCTCAGCGGGCGCATGCGGTTCCAGGGAGACACACCTGAGTCACAGAATTTGTACAAGCGCCGCCTAAGAAGCGGAACGAGCTGGAGATAGCGAAAAGCGAGATGATACGCAAACGAGAGCCGTTGAGAATGTCGGCAGTTGAGTGAAGATAAGATACGGGTGGAAGGTGGTTACAAAAAAAATGTTATATAGTTTAAAAAACCAAAAGAGGCTTCCAAAAATATGAACTACTCCATCCCAGTTCTCCGTATTTTTCCAGCTCTCCAGTTTTTAATGATTCCATCGTGACCTGTGGTGGATTAGAGAGCGAATACCTGGTAAAGAGTAATTTGAAGGAAATTCAATGCACCGTTTACAGTTACAAAGGTGGCTACTTAATAAAGTAGCCACCCAACTTACTCCAATTCCCCCGATTATGTTTAATAGACTCAATTTTGAGATAGTATCTCACTAATGACTTTTTAAATTTAATTTATTGCATTAAATTTATAGGTGTATCTGTTTTTCAAATTAAATGAGAATATTTAATAATGTATTTTAAAAAATATAGCAAAATGTGAGACAGTATATTTTTGGAGAACACAGTCAAAATAAAATAAACAATTCCCGAAACACACTTAAAATAGACTATACTACCTTTATACGGAGTTTATTGAAGGAAATCAAACCGTAACTTAAATAAAAAAGAGGTAGTTACGATAACACAAAATGGATTCCATTTTATATTTTATTCTCTTCAATTCATTACCGGAAACAAAATAATGAGAGATGATTCATATTCATCCTATTCTTGGCTGTAATCAATTTATTGTGGCTTTCTACTGGTTGGTAACTCGTCCTAAATTGTTAAAGATATTCTAAAAGAGCTATGACATCCAGATAGAGTACGTGCCACATCACAAAAAGTGCTTTGTTATTAGAAACATTGTGATAACTTACCTTCAAGCATTCCCTCATGAATAATTGTGCTATATTCTTCTCGACTATTTCACAATTCAACGCTTAGTAATTTTCTCTTGACACATTGATATTTCGAGAGACACTAAAGCCATTTTTGTACATAAACATTACTGTTTCCCATACTTATGGATTAGAGTATGAAATGAATGAAAATATTGACGAGGCATCTTAAAACGGATTAGGCGCAACTTCCTGGTAATGGTCCACTCACAAAGGAATCAGTTTTTTTGCAACTCTTTAGGTGTCCATCCACTACTTGGCACTTGGACTGTTTCAATTTAGGTACGATTTGTGATTATATTCCTGATTGCATTTAATATTGGGTATCATATGGCAGAGGAAGAGAATTTAATTCCGAGCTGTACCCAGAAGAAAATTATGGAGGAACTTTAAGCATTGCGTAGTGAATTAAAGGGCTAAATTGTAATCGTAACAGCTCAAATTATTTGGATGTAGAAAATACAAATCGCAAAGAGACTTTTATGCCTTTTGTAACTTACATTGAAAATACATATTTCAATTTAAATACCTAATACTTAGAGCTGAAATTTGAAATGTGGTGGGTTTTTATGCTTTTCACTCATTTGATCAACAAATCAAGTTATTATTTTGCAGAAAAAATTAATAATATCCCCACATATGGTTCGTCATTCTTAGCTTTCGAAATAAGGTATCATTTCTGGCTTTAGGACTAAATTGGTATCCCTTGTGAGCGGTGATTGGTAACTTTGTGAACCACGAATTGTGATAGCATTGACGATAGTGAAATGAGTCACACATTCAATTTTTAATTTGAGGATTACCAGTCATTAGGCATTACCAGAAATCGGATAGTACACCGGCTTGAGCAAAAATATTTTTTCATCATCAACATCACTAATTATCATTCATATTCGGCTCACCTCTTCATGATGACAATATTACTCTATGTTACCCCATCACAGCATGGCCCATATATTTCCTGCGTGGTCTTTCCTTTTAATTTCCCCACCACGTCACGATGGTCTTAATCAAACCATCATATCTATCCGTTATGTCAATGTGTGGCCGATTATGGTGTCATCTTTTCTTTTAAAAGTTTTCGTCTCATCTCTTATTTCTTACATGGCCTTCGTTAGTAATTTGACATTTCCATTTTACTTTCCTCATAAATGTATAGCACATGTATTCAGAATTCTTACAGTTTTGAAGTTACTAAGTATTCGCTGAAAATAGACAACTCTTAAGCATATACGCGTGGTTTTACGTTTGCACAAAACAGCATCGATATGCGAGATGTTCGAAAAATATATCACTTCTTAAGACCACCTCTCTCATTGCCAATTTGAGATACTGAGAAAAAAACAGTACTGCTGCAATTGCGCTTGGTCAAGGCTTCTCCGCGACAATGGCAAGGTGTCAGCGAGATTAATTTATCTTCCGTTGCGCTTTATAGTTCAGCCACCCGTTCTTCTCAAGAGGACTTCAATGGAGGCCATTTCATCGAAGAAAACTGAAAAGGAGCGAGCAGTGACGAGCACGGGAAAAGAGGCGCCGTGTTAAGACCCGCGGAAAAATGGGGAAAGGAATAAACATAAGTCATGTTTCTTGATTTATGGCTTTTTACATCACCGTCCCATCGCTAATTGCACCGCACTTTCTGTACCTCACCTCATTATGCAACCCAGAGAGAGTTTCAAAGCGTTTCCCGTCGATTTAATTGCTTTGTCTCTCTCCAGAGCAAAAGCTTGAGTGCATTAGTACTCTGGAAGCAAAGGTATTCACTCGCCCTCATTTGTCAATAATTCTGAAACTCTCTGATTTACATGACCACTTCAGGAAAACGGCAGAAATAAGGAGTAACCAAAGCACATCGATTACTCTTTACGATGTTCTGCCTTGAACGAACGGAGCTAAAGTAGTTTTGCGAAATACATAGCTGGGCTAGCGCGATTAGTCACAGGAAACGCTGTTACTTGGGGGTTAATAGTGATAACCAACAATTATCGGATTGCCCGTCATTCATGGTGGCTGATTAGGCAACATTTCTTGTCAATACATAAATACAGACTGGTATGTTCGGATAGTAGTAATAAAATACGATTACTGCACGCCCAAAGTGCGATAAATTGTTTTTTAAATGGAATACCTCCCTCAGAGTAAGCAGTAAATGTACACATAAGAAATATTGCAGTCAGTATGAAGGTCCTATCAGTACAGGTATTAGAATGTTACCATACAAAAGTATTACTCAAGTTAAAGTGGAAGATCGATATAAGTAGAAATAAGCCGACGACAAGTATTTGTGATTTCATCAAAATATGTTTTTTTAGGTCATTTTTTGTCTCATCGGCCCTGACTAAGAAAAAAACTATAATCTACTGAAAGGAAACCAAAGGACAAGAAGAGAGTTCTTTTGTCTGTGTAAAATATCATATGGATTTGATTTTTACTGTTTCTATAATACCTACTTACGTTGGTTGATTAAAATTTCCACTATAAAGGCCGCTTTACACGATACAATATTTTGTACAAACGCTTATATGAGGAAATTGTACCGTGTAAAGCGGCAAATTGTGTGAACGAATGTGCGAACGTCCTATTGACTGAACGGAACCTGTTCTAATTCCATTCAGACAAATATACGATTTCGTTCAGTTTATACAAGCATTCGCACAAGAAATTGTACAAAAAATAGTATCGCTTAACGCAGTAATGTAACATTCATTGCGATGGAGATTTACGGGGGAAATTTATCTTGGGATAATTGATCTCGTTTACCTTAACACTACACATACCTCAGGACATTGAGCAATACCAAAACTTGAGTGAGTGGGAATGACTATCCAAAAAACGTTTACTCCAAGAATGAGAGCATTGAGAGATTTAAAAAAATAGTAGGTTATTTTTGAAATCATGACTTTGGTATTCAATTTCATCATCCTTGATAGTGACATTGAATGCCGAACCATGGTCGGCAAAAATAAAGTTTGGAACGTACACAGTTGTAATTATTTTCCTTTTCTCTTTTTTCCTCATCCTCACTTACACCATTCTACCTCAGAAAACTACAGATATGGGTTACACGCCGCCAAAGATCTGGTTTGCATTAGAGCTATAAGGCCTCAGATCGAGAATTCAAAATTTTAATAGCACTTAAACCTCTCACCCCAAAGTGGATGAAGAAAAAGCAAGCTCAGCATTACCGTCACATCTTGAAAGTGGCAAGCATCGCGCAAAGAAATGGAGCAGCACAACGGCGTTTTAACATAAACAGTTTCAGAGTGTTACCTTTTTAAGTTTACGATGAGGAGATAAGAGGGCTGGAGGGAATTTCCCGCGAATTAACACGGAGACGAAAATTTCGGGCCCAAGTACTCGACCACGACTCCAGACTAACGACCGTTTCCCTCCATCGGGAGCGCTGGTTTTTGAATTTCCTAGTTTGAATGCTGAAGAAAACGCTAACGGTTTTGGTTGGTCAATTTTATTTTTCCAAATAGGGAAATAATGCATTAATAACATGTGAAGAAAAGCTGCGAAAGACACCCCAACTTAGCATTTAATAGCATCTCATTAATAAAGATATTGCCGTTGGCAATTCCCCAGCAAGAAAAAAATTCTAGTTATTGGAGAGACACGCAAAGAAATACAAAACATTACACCTTTAACCCTTACTGTACGAGGGAAACGCTAGAATATCTCTAAAACGCTAGAAGAAACGAAAGCTGCCTTAAAAATAAAAAATTTATGTACATGTGTAAGTACCTTCACATGTGGAATTCCGAACCCTGAAAAACAGACAAGCCACATATGACTTAATAAATGATTTTTTGCGGTCACCCGCGACTTGAGTTAAAAATTCAAACCTAAAATTCTCAAGGAGGGAGTTCCATTAAGACCATTATAAGCGCCATTGACTCGCCCACGTATAGTTAGCCAAATACATCGCCACCATCATCCAGTCGGAAATCGAAAAGGCAAGCTCCTACGTCAAAAACTCACAGCATTTCCTTAGCCACATCCAAGGATTAAAATTGGAAGCCCGAGGACATTTTAGTTAGCTTCGACTTGGAGACACTATTTACCAAAATATCCAGGGAAGACGCCATCAGGCTGGCTGGAGATAAGTTTGATGATAGCATAGCAAACATGGCAGAAATATGCAACAATTCAACGTATTTTAAGTGGAAGGGAGATTTTTATCAACAGACGGAAGGCGCTCCGATGGACTCCCATCTCTCCAGCCATTGCCAATATTTTATGGAATGCTTCTGAACCACCGCATTAGATAATGCTACTTACAAGCCATCGATGTGGTTACGGTACGTCAATGACGCCTTCGTGGTATGGAGACACGGACGGAAGAAATTAGAAGAATTTCATGAGTACATATATTGATAACCGCATACAATTCAATATGGAGGGGGAACAAGAAGGGAAGCTGCCATTCCTAGACCTACTGGTAAACAGAAGAGAAGAAGTCACGCTGGGACATGCGGTGTACAGGAAATCTATCAACACAAACCAATATCTGCATACGGGATCGCACCACCACCCTGCACAAATCAAAGGAGTGATGAAAACTATGATTCATCGTTCCATCACACTCAGCGATGAAGACCATAGAGATGAGGAGCTGAAGAAACTAACAGAAATCCTGACTTAGAATGGATATGGGAAACGTGAGATAAATAAGATAATCTCACGAAAATTAGGACCTCAGCCGGAGGAGCAAAACACAGAAAATCGGAAAAAAGCATACCTTCCGTATATCCAAGGAACAACGGACAAGATATCCCGGATATTACAAATGTACGATATAAAGACAATCTTTAAACCAAGGAAACAAATACGAGAAATCATAAGGGATGTGAAAGGAAAAGAAAAATTAGAAACAGAAGGCGTATTCTTGCTGAAATGTGAAACATGTGATAAGGTCTACGTGAGTGAAACAGGGCGGATGATTAAGACGAGAGTTAAAGAGCATAGTGCCGCAATACGGTTAGGGCACCAACAAAAGTCAGCAGTCACCGAGTATGCAGCACAATGCCACAACCTCGAAATCGAGAAGCCGATAATCCTGGCCAAGGACAGGCACTTCAAAACAAGGATTTTTAGGGAAGCCCTGGAAATAAGGAAACACCTCAGGGATTTCAACAGACACCAAGGGCAAGCGATCAGTAGTTCCTGGCTTCCGGTTATAGCTAAAAATAAAGAAAGGACAATCCAGAATTTTCCACAACTCCCTTCCCCTCCTTTCCTTCCCTCCCCCCTTCCTCACCCACCATGAACATATAAATTGATGCATAACGCTCCGGTCACACATTAGCCCTGAGCAGGTATCCGGCAAAGGAGAGGAAACTTCGGCTACTTTTTATCCCAATACGCGAGTAACCCCAAAAATCGTTTATTAAGTCATATTTATGGACCGCAAAATTTTTAACTTGAGGAAATCCACATTTTTTAAAGGTGAATGTGAACGCTGAAGTAAAAAGTAAAACAATTTGATTATAACCCGCGCATTTACAATGTTTAACCACGTAACTGACATAAGCGGTTTCTGCTCTGAGAATTCATTCTGATATTCAGGTCTCAAAATAAGATTTGCCGAATAAGAATGCCTATTCCGGACCTAACCTGAGAAACACTTATGCTACAGCATTTTATCACTGCAATATCCGTTCTCACGTCAATATTTTTACTGGTTTTCACCATTAGCCTGCGCTGCACGTACAGAAAAATCATTATTCGGCATCGAATTCTGCTCAAAAAACGATATTTAAATTCAAAACCATTTGAGTACACGGGTTACAACTTACATTACTGAAAATTCTGGATATGGAGATGTGAGAGAAATTTTTATCACTGCTTCCGCTCTAATGATATCATCGCCCAATTATATCATGGATTGGAATTACCCTCTCCTTCCGTTTTCGGGTAGTCTGCGTTTTTTTTCCTGTACGGTACTCCTCAGGTCCCCTATCGTTTCCGTCTCAAGTTCTTCATACCTCCTCTTGATCAAAATATTTACGTTTTCTTCCCCTCATTAACAATATTCTTTCTGTTATCCTCACCTACGTGATCCATTAGTCAAAATCGTTCTCCTTCCAAGTTTTAAGCTACGTTAATTTCAAAGTCTCTTTTATCAATACAATAATATTCACTATCGGTGTTCTATCATATAGGTTATATTGAGCATTAAACGTTACCTTGGAGATGGGAATACCAATGTAACACGCAATATCCTTCTCTAAAGTCTCAAACCTTTCCTTACTACTATCACTACATTACTCCAGATACGTATATAAGCCTGATAAAGATGGACTTATAAAGTACCAGAATGTAAAAGAGCTGGCATGAAAAAAGAGCGACATAGAAGAGGAGGTGTTTAATAGTCTTCAGAATAGAAAACAATATTGAGGGATTCCTTAATCCCAACCAAAAGATAGGGTTTTACCCACTCTCATTCCCGCTCAACTAACTGCATCCCTTTCTGAAGGCTTTCAAATACTATTACCCTTAATATCCCACTCCAGCCACGGATACATGAACGTAACTCAGGCCTCAAGGCCTTGCAGTGGTGTCACACAATTTGACACTAATCCGTCGCCAAACGAACGTCGAACTGCATGATTGCCGAACGTCGAGACACTATTTCTCACTTACGTTTCAGAAAAACAGATTAATTCGCTGGTGGACCTATTTCAATATCTCTTGCAGTAGTGATTCCAACAAAACAACAAGAAAAATAACATGCATCAAATGAAATGGAACAGTTCCCACTTACAGTTTTCTCCTCTAAATTTTACTATGGAATCGCGGGGCACCACTGTCAGCTCCGATTCCCTCTCTAACTTTAAAGGTATTTTTTTGTAGCCTCAAAAGTATGACCATAAAATTACCATTACTGAAATAGTGCATGCGTATTTCCACGCAAAGCTCAAGTTGTAACAAGGAGATGAACGGCAGGAGAACATCGGAAGAATGGGCGCACTACAAAATCCCATTTCGGTTTTTCTTTTAACATTCTTCGCTACCTGAAGTCCTGTGTCCCTTCCCAAAAGTCCTTCTATCCTGCTAACGGCATACCGTTTGTAATACTCCAAATTTATTTCAGTTTCCGTAAAAGAGAAAATTGTGGCCCGTTTGCCTTTGTCCTTCTTACAGGGCAGCGAGAGAGACATTATGCAGACCCTCGAGCATTGCCTAAATTTTCGGGTCGAGAGAGAGAGAGGGAGAGGGTCAACGGGCATTTCCATACCCTTTAAGAGGTTGGTTGATTTAAGGGGGGCTGATGGCATTAATTACCCACCGTCACACTTTCCGAGCGGCGCCAGAAAGGCATGGAAAACGTCCAATATCGTCCCGAGCGACTCATTACCGTGGAGAAAGGAATTTAGGCCGTTTAAGGAGAAAGAAATGTTGACGCTGAGGGCGGGGAATGAGTTTGCGCAGCCACGCCATTTTAATTTTTGTGCCAAGGATGGAAACTGTTTTTGGGCAGAGAGAACATAAAATCCTCGTATACGGAGCCTTACAGCGCAACCAACACAAACAGATTCGTAGGATTCGGTTGCTAAGCGCTGATTAAGCAGAAACGTAAGGCGAATCGTCCAGGCACGGCGCTATTTTTGTGGGCAACGTTCAGGTCATAGTCGGCCATTAAGTTGGAATACTAGTGCATGAAATTGATAATGCATCAAAACATTGTGATCTTGAAAAGGTACCGAAATACGCCTACAAAAGTACACTCAAATGAAAGTCATGAACAGAGAAAAATACCGTAACTGGGAATGCTGGGAAAAGATAAACATTTGAACATCGTGGGCTAATCGTTATTTTTCAAATCTCATTGGCTCGTGGACCGCATCATAAGCTCTCAAATGTAAGCAAATAGGAGGTTAACTATCACTAAGACTATTCCACACGCATCCAAATCCAAACCACTTCTCCGATTCCAATGTGTATTTATTTGAAGTAAATGCATTTGCACAGTGACATTCGGGATTTAGAATACTTATTTGAGTTAATTCCAAATTTTTTCGCACGTACGTACATTTCTGAATTTCCCCGGCAGCACGAAATGAGAAGTCTTCACTACGTTATTGTGAATACCAATAGCGTTATAGCGTTTCTGTTATTACCGAAGACTCCGTTTCAAATCCATGTAGAAACCTTTTGGAACACTTCTGGCTGAGCCTAAGCTGTGTAGATTTTTGAATTTCAGGCCTCTCTGGGAACCCATAGTTTTAAAATAAAGGATCTGGACTCCTCACTCATATTTTATGTATTTTACTCACTGTCGGATATAGTCATTGGTTAGACCAACATCGAAAGGTCAAATCCACCCACATAGGGAAAAACCATTTCCGAATATACAGACTAGAGTACCGCCCTGAAACTCTAGAGGACGCGAGTTCGATCCCCCTTTTGACATAGATCTTGTGCTCGTCTTAATGTAATATAATATAAATATTAAGTTATGCTAGATAATTTGACATAACTTCAGCAATTAAAGAACATTAAAAACTCTTCCTAATCCACCTAGAAGCGTGCATCTTTTAATCAAGCCAAGAAACCCTAGAGTGGTGGTACCATATCCAGCATAAAGCATAAATTCTGTTTTAAATAAAATTTCATATTTTTTAGATATTGTAGTTAAGTGGGGGACAGTTTCAGAAGATTGATGATCTCGATGAAAAATTTTACGAGTGCGTTATGTATATAGTCTAGTTTCATTAATGATCCTAGCCACTCAGATATTAACTATTGGTAGAAACATCACACCATAAAATTTTTTTTATTTGCCACATAGGCACACACAACTGTTTGAAATATATTGGCTACAACCAAATTGTATTTTCTTTCTTTTTTTGCTTTGCATGTATTTGTTATTATTGTAGTTATAGTATATATTCGACTTGATGTAGTTATACGTATCCTCTGTATTTTTTCTTAGGTGGCCATGGCACAGAAAAATAAATATTATTATTATAAAAAATGTAAACTTAAGGGGGGCAACACCACACCCAAATTACGTGACGCTTCTAGAGCTTCAGCTCGAAGGATACGAATAGTGGGGGAGGGCACTCGGGAAAGAACGTTTTTCATCACCTTCGCAGGCCGTAGGGGAGGGCGAAGTTCAAAAACCAAGCCGGCACGAGACCGGGGGGGATGGCAGGAGAACGGAGGGCAAATGTTTAACGAGGAGAGGAAGAGGATCATGGGTCCGTTTTAATTGTTGCTGCGGCACTGGGCTGGGGAGGCCCCTTTCGGGTCGATGCAGGGAAGGAGAGTGGGGTGCGGGGGCGTAATGGCTTTCCAAGGGGGTCGCGGCGAGGGCGGGGGTGGTGGGGTGGGCAAGGTGGCGTAATGGAGGAAGGCTCACGGCCCGGGCAGAGAGGGGGGCGTAACCATGGCAGCGACACCGTCGGGGGCCTGCCATATTTATGGCGGGCGCAATCACGGGGTTGGGGAGGGACGAGGGAGGGGGAGAAATTACGCAGGGGGCGGGGACCGAGAGCCCCCGCCCAATTTCCCTCACCTACGTAATTTCCGCCCCCCCCCCCCCACCAACAGCGCTAACCTCGCCAGTCCCTCGCTTCATCCCTCTGCGCTCCCCTCGTGTACACGGTCAACTCCCTCCTGCACCACTGCACCACCGCCTTCCTAAGAATCCTCTCCTCAAGTTTGTCTCTTCACATGCACATTACTACCGGTGACCATTTGTGCTCATTATCCCGTCACTTGTACAGAATTGTGTAATAAGTATCCCCTAATGTCAACGAAATTCCACCACATCGCACTACTTTTTCCGAGAATCAAGCCTAAAAGTGCTGGAGTTTGGGAATGAAAACATGTCCTTTTTGGGCGCATAATAAATCTATATCATTCCAGCATGCCATTTCAGAGTAGAGTGATCATTTAAGTTAAAGATAGATAACTAGTTTTCCGGCGGTTATAGTAGGCTTTGATGCAGTGTCCTTATTCCCTCGTCAATCTCACCAGCGTTTATGGTAGTTCCTGACTCAGTGTCCCCATTCTACCGTCAATCATACTTTCTCCAATCTCATTCACATCCTAAGTTCTGACATTTCCAATATTTTTTCTTCATTTACCCCTAGAAAAGTTTCCCGTTTTTAGACCTAAACAAGTGTTCACTACGCATCATGTTTACCACTAAATAGGCGAAATAACCTTGGAAATTGGATGATATTAAGTTAGGGCTAAAATTTGATTAAACAGGATGTTTGGTTCATAATTATTTTCAAGCTGAAGCGAGCTCGTATCACCACGGTAAAAGTTGCGTCACATCCAGGGATTAGGATTACTTCGACCTCAGTTAGGTTTTCGTGACAAGGCCTAAATCTTTTTTCCCGCAGTCTCTATGGTTGATAGTCAGAGAGGGCGAATTGCAGACGGGAGTGGCGGCGGAAGCCTTGTTTTCCGTGCGCAAGCGCGAGCGATGTTTACGAGGGAGTCCGCTCTTCTTTGAGCGCTGATGAAGCGTGGCGAAGGAGGCGAGAAATGAGAGGGATTACGAGACGCTCTCCCATTGTGTGCCGATGGAAAGACGTGAGAGCGCCAGAGAGAGGGAGGACTTTCATGTTTACACGCTGTCTCGGGTTTTCAAGTTGCTAGCACTGTACCCGGGAGTGCATCGTCCCTGTGGCTCATTCAATGCCCAATGCAAGGCTGGAAACATTCGAAATGTGGTGTTACGGAAGAGCGATGAAGAACAAATGGATCGACCGAGTGAAAAATGAACTTCTAAGACAAACGGGGGAAAGTAAACGTCTGCTAAAAACTGAAAAGATAAGGGCAACTTAATCGGCCATATCTTGAGACGTGATGGCCCGAAGAAGGCAATCTTTGAGGGAAAAGTGAACGAAAAAGGAAGGAATTGCATGAGATGTATGGAACAAGCAGTGAAATACGTGAAAGAGAAGAATCATGATAGTATGAAGAGGTTGTCCGATAGGGGAATCGAGTTGAGAGCTATGGCATACCATTCTAAGGGTCACTGGCTAATAATAATGATGACGGCACAATAAGGAGTTGGCCGTTGCAAGGAATAGAGGAGTTGGGATAACGTTGTAGCCGAGCTAGCCGCCAGACACTATTTTGCTAATTTTTCGCTGCATAAACATCGAACCCAAACCGGGCAGAAACCCTCTCCCTGAAAACAACGGTATATTTTTCCCCAGGGCAGAGCTGTACCCCCAAAAGAAAGAAATTACGCAAGCAGTGTCTGAACAAAAACGAAAAACTGAAACATTAATTTCATAATTTATATTTCCTCTTCTTATAAAGCTTTAATGAAAGGTTGGGTTTTCTTGCCGGAACCTTTCTACGTATATATGTCGCTCATACCTTTCCTCAAGTTGTTCAAGCCTCTATTGATCCAGCTATTCTAATATCCTCGGTTTCATGCCACGAAGATCAACAATGCATTAAATTGGTAACATACTTATTCTTTTAATAAATCGGAAATCACACATATATCGAAAATTGATACAGAGGCCTAAAAAAATAATATGCCACATTTAATCGGCCGTCATTTTATAATATCTTCTATTCTGTCTCAATTAGAACAGAGTTAGATTACCTCACCCTGAACGTCATATCAAGATTATCCTTAACTTCATGTTATCAAAATCCTCCTCCCTCAACACATCTACTTCAACAATATTCAAATATAAATGAATCAAGATAAAGGTACTGGAATTGAACGGATAGATGACCAGATCTGTGAGCTACACATCACTCCGTGCTGACACGTCTCAAGGATTTGTTTCCTTCCATGCCCTCGCCAACTTTACCCCTAAACGCAAAAGGATAAAACAAACCCTGCCGCCTCCCCTGCTACATTTATATTTTCTTACACACAAGCAAGAGTCCCTCCGTTTAGCGCGTAATCGCAAAGCTTTCCATGATCCGGTCTTGCATTGCATTCATGCTTCGAAGGAGAGTGCAATACTAACATCGAATGCAAGGAGTGTGTTAACAAATCAAGAATAACCCACGAACGAGAGGCACGCGTTACTTGGCCTCTCCTTTTAGACAGCACCGAGAGGCAGTAAAGAAAAGCACCTGGTCTTATATATTTCCTCCGTGTCAATCTCGTGTTCAGCTTTCGACACTTATCGCAAGCGCACTAATGAGGGAAACGATTCACGACGCGACACACAAAAAGAAACACTGAGATTTGCAGCTGCGTTGTAGTCTCCATTCCTCAACGGATTCATCCCATCTGCCGGGTGAAGGCCTGCTACGAGGTCAACACAACGTAACGGCCGTTGTAAAATTTAGCAAATTGTTAAATTCTCTCAAATTCGATTCGTTCATGATTGAATTTTGTACCAATTCCAAGATTGGTTAACTAAACAATATCAAGATGCGTACAGAAAAAAGCATCAACCGCGGTCAAATTGGATGATTTTTTACTCTAAGGAAAATCTCTTTTTTCTCTATATTCTCTTGCTATTGCATATATCAGCAGGTAACTCCGTAATAGCTTTGCGCGTCTAGAGTTCAATCCTAGTATTTGAATAACTGTAGCCTTCCATTCTTCTATCCTCATTGATAGCTCAATTATAGTTTAGTATTCTTTGCACAATACCAAAATTTCCACAGAGAAAAAAATATTTCAACTTGACTGGGATTCGAACCCGGATCCCCCAAGTCATGCCAGGTGCCTAGTCAGTCGAGCTACCCAGAGTTCCATTTGGTGTTCAGCACTTAATGGACCATAGTAAAGCAGGAACTCCACATTGGCTAATACTATTATTTCGGAAGAAATTATCACCTGACCTTACGTGCATAAATATCATTATAGCGTCCGTTAAAAATCATAAGATATTCACAATGAGTTTTCCTATTGCTTATCCCAGCGTTTAAAGCATAAAATACCTATTCATATCATTATTTTATGATAGAGAGCAATATGTACGTTCACGAAAATGATTCAATAAAATCGGAAGTTGAAACGAGGACTGGGTTATTCATGGGCATCAAAAGAAAATAGAGGTTTTCTTTGCTCACGGTATATTCAGATTGTCGGATTTTCCGGTCCAATCCTCCTCGATTACTTTCCCGATCGATCGAAGTTCTACCGTAATACTTTGGAGCTGTGCCATGATTTAGCTAGCTTTTTTGAAAATGAGCTAAAAATATTAGCTATCTAGTTTTCAGTTCCACATCAACATGCCTACCGTGTGGATCCCCATCATTTTACTGTCTAGCGGAAGGCCGTGCGAGTGGCTTTGGTCGTTAGGATCTGAACGATTTTCAAATTTCAAAATCCGTCCCGACTCCCTTCTCGTTTCTGCTTACCTTTCGGGGGAGGCGAGAGGGGTGTAACGGCGACATAATGAGAGACTTACTTCTGCTACAGGAGTGCTGGAGGAAGAGGAGGAGAAGAGAGAGAGAGAAATGAGGGGCGGGGGGGAGAAGGGGAAAGGAGGAAGGTGAGAAAAGGATGGGGATGTCCAAGATGGACAGGGACGGGAGGCGTGGTTGGTCTATCAGCGATGGGAAAAGGACTCCTACTTCACTTTAAAGTCTGTTATAGTCATATATTATATCTATATCTACTGAATACCCTGCAAGCCACCTCGAGGGTGAGTGGCAGTGGGTGAGTTGTCACCAAACATTCAAGACGCACATGCAGTAAAGTTCTACTGACCGCCTAAAGAGAGATTTCTAGAGAAATTCATGTGTGCAATCCTTTAGGTTTGGCTGGCCCTTCATATACAGCATGCATCACTTTTAGAAGGTCTACAATCGACGCAGTTATATTACAAACAGAATTTAATTCATATGGTAAGGTAGGAGTGAGATTTCTATAGGAATAATAGACAGCCAAATATGAGGCTTTCTCTTACCATTCTTCCTGTGATTCACAGTATATTCTGCTCCGAAGATGAAAGTTCTGTTAAAAAAAACGTGTGTTTTGGAATTTTATTACAGCCAACAACATTTTTTTTAATTGCTGACAGGCTGATTTTAAAAAAATTCAAAATATCGGATGGAGCCAACAACTTAGGGATTTCGGCTAATATTTTTCAGCAAAAGAGAATTTCCAAGCACTAATATCGGCTTTTGAGCTATTCCCAGATATAGTACATACATGCAATTAGGAGTAGTAATAGATTACAACGAAGGGACTATGGTATTTTAGAATTTGACATAGAAATTATAATGTATTAATTTTTCAACAACGTGCACGTGACTTAACACTGCTAACTTATTCACGCTCTGGGAAATATAAAACCACAATTTAATTTATTTACAGGGTGACTTCATAATTTTAAACAATTATAATCCTTTGTATTAACAAACAACTTAGTTATATTTATAGTTAATATTACTCCTGTCTCTTGACTACATGCTTAATATTTTCCTTAAGATGGTAGTGTTGTGACTTTTTGTTTCAGTAAGTCGAGTTTAAACGGAGTAGTTTTTTTTATCATGTCTCCGTGGCAGTAAGTGTTCTCCCCGATTGATAAGACATGCCTGGGTCGTTCACCCCAATCCACGCACCCTTGCGTTGGCTTGTAGGGTATTGTTTAGACGCAGATATGCAAAACTGAAGGCAGATAATTAAAACCGATTATATGTTATCGATCATAACCAAACGCACCTGGGGATGCTCAAGAGTCGCTCTGATATTAAATAATATTAACAATATTTTTCAGCAGAGGTCATGGGGACAAGGTAATGCTCAAGTGGTATTCACGCAAAAGAAGCGGTTTCATGTATGTACGTTTTGTCGCTTGAGTTTCTCAAGTGTTCGATCGGTCGCACGTGGTTGGCGCTGCTTTGAACGGGGACCAACCGACCGCGGGGAGTTAGCGTGGGGGCGTTATCGGAGGGTGGAGGAGGCGGAGGGAACGGCTTGGGGCGTGTAATTAACGGGGAGGAGGTAACTGGTGTGCAGGGTGGGGGGGTAGGGGGGGCGAGACGGGGAGAATGCGGCCGGCGCGGCGTGGAGTTCACGGACTTCGCGCCACGGCGACGCACGCGCTCACAGCGTCGAGATGGCGCGGCAGAAACTCGAAAAAAGCGGAGAGCATGCTTCTCAGACACACGCAGCCAATCCCATCGGCATGCCAGAGTCTGGTCCTCGTCGCAAGGGATTGTTTCATCCGCTTTGTACTCAGGGGAGAGCGAGGATGAACACTAATTATCCTGCTCGTTGTTAGGAAAACGTCCACTTATGAGTTCCATTAAGATTATTTCTTATTTTTTTTGGAGAAGGGAGGTGGCATGTTGGCATTTATTTAACATACGACAATAGCCCATCCCTTCCATTCCTATTCTTATACCATCCCTCCCGATCTGAAGTGCCTGTTAGTGCGGAAACAGACTTGAAAACACCCACGATATTTAAAATAAATTAGTTCAAGTACATGCTTGCATAAAACGTTTGGTTTCGACTGCTGTGAGACGCGTCGTAAACTCAATGCAAGCAATATCGAGTGAATAATCATCATTTGAACAATTTAATACAGAGATTCTAAAAGAAAAGGAAGGCTGAATTGAAAGACTGAAGACAAAAATACGGATCGGTTTTCCAACACCGTCAGAGTTTTATATTTAGGTGGACATCCTGCTAGTAAATTCAAGACTTCCTGGTAAAAGAAACTGGAGCTAACCATAACCCGAGGGAGTTCATGATGAGATATATGAGTTATTATGCAAATGAAATGATAAAGAGGATAGCTTGTACACGCCTGAGATATGAGTTTGGGGTTTGGGGCAGAAGGCAGAAAGTACATACATACTATGAATAGAAAGAAAGTTCCTCGCGTGACTGGGGATAAGAGATCGTGGTCAGAGGAAATTAGGAGGCAGTGTATGCGTATGTACTACAGGAAAGCGTTCTTCTAAGGGATATGATGCAGGGACGAGAGGAAGAAGAGGAAAAAGAAGATACTTTAGACGAGATGATCAAGTAAGGGAACGAGATAAAGAGGTAAATAGCATAAGAAACAATAAATGTTTGAAAAGTAGCAACAGAGATTGGAAGTAATCCGTAGAGACCTGCCCTAGCCGGTATAGTGCCAATAGTGAAGTCTACTTCTTAGAAATTGTAGATTTTAGTTATGTGGACATGAAAAAGAATGAATAGGGCAATGAGAGAGAAGGTAAAATAGTGGACGATGAATACTTTTAAAAAAAAGAGCTTTACACGGCATGAATGTTGGTGAGAGATACAATTTCATAAAAAAATAGGTAAATTAAGCAAGTGTGAGCTATCAAAAGCTTATACATCATAGACAGACTCAATTGAAGATGATTTCATACTTACAAAACAATGCAAAGGACTTTTTTAATGTGGAACTTGTAAATAAATGCATATTTTGGCAACTTAATTATACAATATCAACCTGAATATCTTAGTAAAGCCAAGCAGTACAGGTGGTGACATAATTTCTACTATCACGTTACTCTATCTGTGGTGAGGACCCTATTCTTTCCCCATTTAATAGAATAGTACCTAATGAATCATGTAACGTATAAGAGAGACTGCTCGCCCCACACGAGAGGTTGCATTTCCATTATTCGTGCGTGTTTTTGGGAATTGGGTTAGGAAAAAGACCACAAGTATAAAATTAATTTTTAGCTTAATACACCATGAAAGTTCGGCAAACATTGGATTAGATCTCGACATTAGGCTGCTAGACACTGCAAAGGTGTGAAGCAGCAAGGTGCATCCAAAACAGCCATGAATTCATTAATTTTAGGTAAACAAACCTATTTTTGGTTACTATACCAATGGTTTCAAGTTTAAAATTAGATTTTCTTAGAAAGGAAACAGATTTTTAAGCATTTTGGGTTTTTATAATTAACTATCACTTGCTGGGATATGTAGTACACGGATCTTACTCAAATTTTAGCAATGAAATGAAAATCCAGCAGGGAAAGAAAACATTTTGAATTTATAGTTTCACGCAGATATGAAAAAAAACCCAAGTTATAGATAAAACTACCGCAAATAAATATCACGCTTTTAACTTCCATATGATCTGCCATCGTCCCTTTTGGTATTTGGGAAAATTTGCTTCAAGAATGGTTTACTATATCCAATCATTATCCTGAAGAGGCCTACAGCAGCGGAGGGGAAACACTGGTGGACAACCACGTAATCGCGGAGAAACCCCCAAAAAACCACATCACTCGGCTTACTATATATTTTTTAATATTTTTATTTTATTCAATATATTATATTCAATATATTTATATTCAAATATATTTAGTTTATTGTCAGTGACAACATTATATCTTGTACTGGTTAAGCTGTTGGCGATGAAATATGTGTATTCCAGCGCCTTAGATCACTTTTGAGATGGTGAATAATGCCATGGAAGGTGAAAAGGTTTGGTATGTACGATAAGCGATATTTTGATACCTGACGAGACGAAAGTTTGATCTATCATCAGGATTGGATTTACCTTAATGGAAAATAAGCATCAAGGGAAGGGGGCACCAAAGAAATTTGAATTAGGAGAGTTTTAAAGACAAAAAAGTGGAAGTATACAAAGTTAAACATATTTCATTTTTCAGTAAGTATATTTTGCTTAATTTCGAAAATAACATTTTATTTTTTCATTTGCTATTGTTTATATTTTGTAGTTAATGCATATAAGAGCTTTAAAATTTCATAAAAGCCTAGGGTCTCCCTGGGTTTTAAGCTGACCCTACTATCATTTAGCCCATTTTAGTCATTCCATATTATATTTTAACTCATACTATCCTATCATATTTCAATTCTCATTTCATCTCCTTGGTCATGCCACACCATCTTAAATTAATCCAATGAATTGAATGAATCTGAAATTCTAAAGGTATGTGCAGAATGTTGCAAACCTTAAGGCCGATTGACACGAAGCAATAAAGAACATAACTTGGAACACCGTCCAATGAGGAACATTTCATAGATGAATGCGTGGGAATAAGAAAGATCGCTCAAGCGTTGGCGAGGTTTTCTTGCCATTTGTTGCTTTTACAGCCATACTATGCATCATTGTAGCTCTTAATCTGCATGTCATTAAAGCATGAATGCATGGTGATTTTCACCCCCTGCCAAACTCTCTTGCGGCGGCTCGCAGGATATTACGTAGATTTATATGAATTTTCACTGTGCATATACCCATTGCGTTATATTGAGCATTCGAAATTCACAGAGGAAAAGAATGTGTTCTCTGAAAAGAGGCTGTTGCACAGGAGGTTCGTCATTATGCTGTCTGACGCATGGAAACATACGCAGTGAGAGTAATAGGAAGATATAACCTATCCCAGCTGCTTTTATTGTCATCATTTCTCGTAATGCCTTTTCAATCTCGCTATCTAATACTCCATGACAGAGATTATCCTTCATCATCAGTCTTTCGATCCTAAGATTGGTTAACAGCAGTTCTCTATTTTTCCCTATTCAATGCCAGCACCGTCATTTCCCTGCAATTCTTCTTAGCATCATCCCTTCTGGTTTGCCACAGGTATTGGTCCCTTGATCTTCCTGGAGTTGCTTTTCCTTAGATTTTCCTTTTAGAATAATATTTTCAAATACGCTGTGCCTCAATGTTCATAATATTTTTCCGGATGAATTAGTCACACCTTTCTTGCCACCGGATAATAAAGATTTAAGCTTCTCTATAAATTTTCATTCCGTATCGCCGCTCATAGCAATACTTCCATTTTATGTTACACGTAAGCTATCCATTGAAGTCGATTTTTTTCTACCGATACTTACATCTGTATAAACTCGCATCATCGTCCTTCACCTTTTATCTGACATAACTGATTTTTTTATAAATTCTTCTGCGAATCATGGACTTGGAAGCCCTCTCTACTATACTTTTTAGCCTTACGAAATCCAACATTTACCTTCATCACTACAAAACTGTGTAGGATATTTCAAGCCTGCCGCGTGAACGACGGTGAACTACAAAACTGTGATCGGAGTTGATACCAGTACCTAGGTAACTGCATATGGGAGGTACTGTCCTACTGCATATGCGTATTAATGGTGTAAACAAGATAGCACCGCCTCGCACCGGCCACTATTTTTAATTTTACATAAATTTACAATGATGTAAACTTATCTGCTTGCTCTCATAACCAGGTACTCCAACCAAGCTCAAAGTTCTTCTCTTGGCAATTAATTTGCCAAATTCCATTGAATATTTGGGGGGCAAAGATTTTTGAATTGTTTTTCAGTTAAAACACCTTTCTAAGCGGAGACTCGTGCCATAAAAATTACGCAAGATATTCACCACATTACAAATACGCCTCAAAAGCGCTCGAGTCCCAAACTATCATGTATAATATTCGCACATAGGGTACATTTGGTATATTTTTGCGAAAACCAATTGATGCAGTAAAAACTAAATAATTTATCCACAATACTATATTCATTAAAATTTGAAGGAATTTTATTAATACATACATACCGTGAGCGACAACGGTAAAATTAAAATGAACCAGAGTTATGTAAGAGTAAATAGCGTGCGCAATAAGGAAATGAAAGGAAATATTAAGAACAGCTATAATAATAATGGAAATATCAGGAGAAGCTAATTCTTCTTCCCTTTCCATTCTCTCTTTATTGAACACGTGCGGTACATAAACACATACAGGTTCCTGTAATTTACGCCTCTTATTTCTCACTTTCACTTTCATTTACAATCTGTTGGGTACATAAGAAAACAAAGGGGAATTGTATTCAAGTAAGAACTAAATTTTATGATTTCATAACTGCTAAAGGCTATATTATACCACCTATTGTAGTTACACAAACCTTTACGAGGCAGGTTTGATTAAGAAATTAGAACACGTGCAAAAGATGGGCGAGATTTGTAAACGACCGAGTACGACCATAATAACTGTGTTAGCCTTTTCAACTTGCAAGCAGTAATCGGATGGGAACCGCTATGAAACCGTAACTTACAGTAGAAATAAAATTCTTTTAGGTAAAATAGAAGCTGACATGTTTTTCGTTGAGAATATTTGAGAACGCCGGCGTTTAGTTTGAGAACACTCGCGTATTACCATTAGGCTTTGAGAGATTAGCAAGCTTTGATAAGACTGCCGTTTGGGTACACTTAAAATGTATTTCTTTCCGAGAACAATAAAGACATGTAAATCCGTTTGAAGCTTTTGCTCATTCATTTTTCTTCCCCACTTCCCACAGTAAAATATTGAAATTTTAAATTTCCTATTTAACAATTCTATGTCAGGAATTTATAGTTTCATAGGCGTATCCAGGGGGGGTTTGGGGGTTGTAACCCCCCCATTGGTAAAAAATGCATGTTTTTAAAAATTGCCGGACTCCCCCGTTTACATGGGGAGTATTTCATACCCCCCATGTAAACGGGGTACGGTGGTAACTCCCCCCCCCCCCCCCCTTAAGACGCTTCTAGACACCTATGTATAGTTTATCTAGGTATTGCATCATTCCCAAATAATATTCACTCGACCCAGACTGCCTAAACCACGTCCCACTGGCTGAGAGACAAAACATGACATTTTTGTTTGCTTCGTGAAACCTTTTTAACTGAGTAGCGTTAGAAAAGTTAGCCAAAATTATTTATTAAAATACATGAAGTTAAAGTGCGTTAAAAAACTCTTATAAAATGCCTCATTTAGTGTAATCGTAAGCACAGACATGCTACATTTTCGTGAAGATATTTTTAGAATTGGTTTTATCCTGTATTCATTGACGAAAAAAATTACGTCACATCTCGGGTAATTTAGGAACGGTGATAACAGTTTGTAATTTATTTCCAAATCAGCATTTATAAGTTTTATGAAACCATTGAATCATTTTCACAATAAATATCTCAGAATGTGATTGTTCAATTTTGTTCCAGAGCGGAGTAGAGAAGCTTGCCTTTGAAATTGTTGAGCGAAATCAGCTGAAAACTCGGTTCAGTTGTAACAGCAATATGATGGAAAAGAGCCATCATCGCCGGCAGGCGATTCGGGGTTTGACCAAGCTGAGGTGAATAGATTCTTTTATTTGTTTGAAAAAGCAGGTCGAAATGCTGTGCTACAGAACAATGATAAAGATTAAATGGGTCGACCGAGTAAGTAAGGAGGAAGTCCTCAGAAGAGTGGGAGAAAAGAGAAGTCTTCTGAAAATCCTAAGAAGAGGATGGGTCAACTTAATCGGCCACATCATGAGGCATGATGGCCATGTGAAGAACATGGTCGAGCAAAAAGTGAATGGGAAGAATGGGAAAGGAAGGCTTGTATGAAATTTATAGAGCAAGTGATGAAGGATGTGAAAGAGAAAAAAATCCGTAAATATGAAGAGGTTGGCTGATAGGAGAAATGGGTGGAGGCTGCGTGAAACCGATCTAAGGATTCTTGACTGATGATGATGATGACCTGATTGATTTCTGCTTTAAAGTGAAGCTAGAAGGGGCGAGGAATCTACGGCAAAGGAAACTAAAAATTCACGCTGTGCATTGAATCCCGAAATCCAGGAGGAAGATTAAAAAAAAAAGGATTTAACCCTCTTGAGAGAATTAGTCCACTTCCTTAAACCTTATCTGAGGGTCCGTGGCAAAAGCAAAGAGGGTTAACTGTGTATCTCCGTTTGTTTTAACTAGGGCATCTTATAAGGAGTCAATAATGATGTTTGCCAACTAAGGTCCTTCTAGAGTGAGTAATAAGTGGAGAAGACAATTTAAAGCGAAGTATAATTTTTCGGTAAGTGTGAAAAATACAAGAAGTACTTGAATGTGCTGATCTAAGTGACGAGAAATATAATTACCTTGATAGCTGCCTAGAGCTACTCAAAGCTTAATCTAAAAGTATACCATCATACTAAGAAAACTTTTAATTTGTTTACGCATTCATTGACAGTTTTATTTTTTGTTAACATATATTTCTGAAATAACGAATACTACCTATTAAATTGGATCTATGGTTACCTATTAAATTTTGGCATATATAAATAGAATGTTTAATGTAGAATACTGATCAAACAAACGATTTGAAAATCATTAATAATAAGTAAAAGAAATAAAAAATGCTAGATTGTAAGTATTCTCGAGACATAACGTAATTTTTGATCTAGGTCCAAATTACACGACTAGATGGACCAAATTACACGCCCTCGGTCCAAATTACACGAAACTAAAACTTTCATAAAAACATTTTTTTTAAGCCATACCTGAAAACAATAGTGAAATATAGAGAACCTGCGAATGTTGAAGTTTTGGCCATTTCCGGCAGTTAATAGAAAATATTGGTAGATTTACTGACTCTTTAAAAGGCTACATAGAGTTGTCCATAGTTAAATACTGTTTTTAACAAGTATCATCCAGCTGTTAGAAGCACTTGATACCGTGACTTAATGATAGACAATGCAAAGATGACATTCGGTTGTAACTATCTCTTGGTCATTCGGAATGGCATGGCTGTGTTGGATGGGGTGAGGTCAATTCGTGGTGTAACTGCAGTTTCTCTGTCGTCAATTAACCCGGAAGTGACAGTGTACTCATGAAGTTGCGTAAATATCATTCATCACCTTCAAATAAGCTCTATTAGGCATTTAAACTTCTGTTCAATGCGACAATAGCATCTTTCTTCAAATTAATTTTTGCATTGGCAACCCCGATGAGTTTGAACTGTTTCAGAATTCTAGGTGGTACAGTTTGTTGCTCCCTCATCGGTGTGTATGGAAGCACAACTGCAGAAAACTTTGCAACCTCCTTCTACGTGTATGCCCGGTGATTATTCACCCCCTGGTACACAGCCGCGAAGTGGCAAAATACGCGAGTATGCGACGCTTGAGACAGAAGGAACCGACTGCGACCGGTAAAACGTCTCCATTTATAAATTACACACCTATAGCACTTGCCATTGCAATTATCAACTTATGTCTATAGCTATACTTGTAGCTAACTTCTTATCACTCTACAGTGGCACATAATCCTACGAATTTCATGGCAGTGTTTCCCACGCATGCGTAATCGTAGCGGAAATGAGTGTGGCCGCTTTGAAGCCTGTTCGATACGCGAAGTGCCTCCTCTCTTAAAATTTGTGCGATAATAGGCAGTGGAATTCGAAAATATTCATCGATAGCATGCTTTATCAAAGTGCACTCAGAAGAACTACTCTATTCACCCACCCGTGCTTCCGCTACAAGCATGATAAGTGGATAAATAATTAGCGGACATGAATTATTTGGCCAATACATTATATAAGGTGCCAAATAATAAATGTTATTGCGACGCCATCTTCTTCACTAAAATATGAAAATTTTCTATACTTCTTTTTTTTTGTCAAATATATGACAAATATAACTTAAGACATTGTTTTGGTCTGTAAGTTAAAACATATTGCTTTTCCTCTCCTAATATAATATGTCAGACACTTAACATCAAAATGGCGAAAGACAATAAAATGTGGCTTTATACAGCCAAATACATCACTTTTATTTCAATATGTAATTACCAAAAAAATAAGTAAAATACCTAAGAGTAGAATATAGACACTACGAATGTAGAATATGAAAAATTCAATCCCCAAATTTTTAGTATGAAATGTATGAGACATGAAATGAATTCTTATCATCACAATATTAGCTATACTTTACTTAGAAACTTTAAAATATTTAAAAGATCCGAAAATATTTTATGCAAAAGAGCAACATTTTAATTGGTTGAAAAACATTTTCCAAGATTTGCTGGTTCAAAACGATAATCTTCAGATGATGATTCCATAATTAACTAAATACTGGCCATGACCCCAAAAGATGAAATAATAGCTTAAAAACCTCTTACATTCGTTGAGATAGATATTTATTACTATACAAATTATAGATTATTCCAAAACCAAACGAAATTGTTGTAAAACATTCTGCCAAGAGAATATTTCCCTATCAAGGAGTCGGCAGATATCGAGGCTTCTTGATCAGTCCAATGTGCCATGTCTCCCGTGAGAAACTGACATGGAACTCGCTCAGAAACAGCCAAAGGTGAATAGAAATGATTCGTATAATATCCCATTTATTCTGTGATGTTCAGCTCATAGTAATTATCTTCCGCATTCAATAAAATCGAGCATTGTCTCAGTCGAAATTCAATGCTAAGCATGGAACTATCTGCATGCAACATGGATTATTTGTAATAGTGAAAAATGCAGCCAGTGCAGATTCGCTGAGTACGAGAAATAACGTAGTCAAGCATCGAGAAAATGAAACCTTTTCCCCAAACTTTAAAAATTTATGAATTGAACGATACAAAGTGAAATACCAATTCTTGGCATATCAATTCTTTCGAGCAAACATAGCTTGGTTCGAACTTAAACGTTAAGAGTCTTAGATTTCCGCTACGAAAATACAGATTCTGCCACTCAAATTTACATGATCTGTTTTCTCGTTCTATCATTTTATTATTTATGCTAAAATTTACCACCTCACGTCGCCTCAAGTCCGGATCCATTACGCGTTCACTTATTGGATCTCAGTCAAAGGTTAATTATTTTCACGATCTTCTCCGGGACCACCTCGCGCTCACGTAATTTTAAAGTGACAATATTGGGGGTGGTTCTTGCAGAATTAATTTTACTGTAAAATACTTAAAAGATCCGAAAATATTTTATGCAAAAGATCAACATTTTAACTGGTTGAAAAACATTTTCCAAGATGGGCAATTGATATCACAACAGTAATTGCACAAGCCTGTGCCTTGGTGTCAAAACCTTACGACTAGTGTGGGAAGAACCGAAGAGACACGTTTTAATTATAAGACTTTTTTGTGTCACCGTTGGTTCACTACATACTTTCAGGGTATTGAGGCAGAATCATGCTTTAAAAAATATGTCCATCTCCCTCAAGGTTAATCAATTACGCTCGGAATGACTCCACATTTATAAATAAATCGATGAAAGTCTGATACGATAAGTGATTTCAACACCTAAATCCAGTCGTTGAAGTCACCCTTGGAGTTTCAGAAAATCTTATGAATGGAACGTAAGTGAGAAAGTTCAACGCTTGCATTACGATAGATGAATTTAAATGTATCATTAACAATTTTTTACCCCTTCCTCAGGAAGTTACAGAATTTGTCCGGATATTCTCGGTTGCGGTTTGATATTAAAATCACAACTGGAGCTATATCTTGCTTTCAAAACCTGTGCCTCCAAGTTTCCAGGTTGATGGGAACATTTTTATTCCCCCTTTTACCCAGAAACAATGTGGCTCGAGGCCCTCTTGGTACAGAAAAATGAATCCTAACATGGTGAATCATCCTGGTGAATGGTATGTGGAGACTGTAGTCGAAAGCCAAAAATTCGAAAATTGGCGGAAGAAATCACTTTTATAATTCTTCCGTCCAATGTTTTCAGATTTCATGATATCTATGGTTTCAAGGAGAATAAGGCGGAAATTGTAGCGTATTAACGACTAGCGCTATGCTGTTTTAAATTTGAAAGCCCTCATTGAAGAATAACGAGATCACAGAGGAAGAAGAACTCCTTCCAGTTTACCACTTGTTCTGTTACTTTCGTGATGCTTACGTTCCACCACATCAAAATAAACAAGATTTTGCGATAGAAAAATATTTTGCGTATACAGAATCAAAATAAGATCTTGAATGCAATATTCTATGACTGTAAATTGTAACTGCGGAATGCTAGAAAATTTTATTGCTGCTATTACTTAATTTCCATATTTCCCGCGATGCCTTGACATCCTTTCAAAAATTCGGCTTGACATATCTACATCTATATTTACCCTGCGTACCACCATAATGGAGTGTGGCAGGGGGTGGTAGATAAAGTAGACTTTTAACTGAAAGAAACAGCGCTGGTTAATGATGAAATATGTTATTCAATCTTAACAAACCGTACGGTGTCAAAAGTAACTGTGGGAAATTTCTTCGTGGTGGAAAATGGAATAAACTATGCAAATTTAACCAGAAAGGTTTTTATTTACGAACCGGATTTCAACAGTTTATGTCATCGCCAGATCAATCTTTCCGGGTAAATTTGCATAGTTTGTCCCCTTTTACACCGCTATACAATTCATTTGAAAGACACTTTTTTGCGCTCTATACATAGGTTGTGCATGGGAATAATGAAGTCTTATATAGCTGTACCTGACAGTTGACTACTCTTAATTTGTCGCTTCTTTAAAACATCTACATCTACACAATACTCTGTAAGTCACCGCGATGGTGTATGACAGGGGGTGAAGATCACCAAACATGCACTATTGACATGCAACTCGGCTACTACATAGAAACATGTTAGATATCATCATCATCGGTCAACAATCCTAGGATTGGTTTGACGCAGCCCTCCACTCGATTCTTCTATCGGCCAACCTCTTCATATTGACGTAGCTCCTCTCTTTTACATCCTTCACAACTTGCTCCATATACCTCATACGAGGCCTGCCTTTTCCATTCTTCCTGTTCACTTTTCCCTCGACGATTGTCTTCATCAGGCCATCGTGTCCTAAGATGTGGCCTATTAAGTTATGCCGTCTTCTTTTTTAAGGTTTTCAGTGGACATCTCTTCTCTCCCACTCTTCCTAAGACTTCTTCGATTGTCACTCGATCGATCCATTTTATCTTTTGATCCATTGTAGCACCAAATTTCCTGGTGCTTCCAGCCTGGACTTCTCCGCTGCTATTATTGCCCATGCTTCGCTTTAATATAGTAGAATGCTCTAGATATATGTTCTGCGGAAATGTTTCCTCACTTCCACGCTTGTATTTGCAGCTGTAAGCAGAATTTTCTTCTGGTAAAATGCCCTTTTCGCTGGAGCAATTCTACTGGCAATTTCTCTTTTACTTCGTCCAACGCTGGTTACTCGGCTTCCTAAGTAACGGAACTCGATTTTTTGTTTTCCTATTAGATAATAGAGTCGATAATATTGCACCACATATTTTTAACTTAAAAAAAAACAATTTTAGAACAATGGCGTTGATGTCTGTTCTATTCTTCACCGTATACACTTAATAATGTATAATCAATATTTTTTGTCTCCACGTGTTTCTGGCATTCAAGTTATCATTTCACACACAAAAAAATTTTTGGAGACACATGCCTCGAAATAATTCGGTAATTTTAAGGGCTTCACTGTGAACGTCACGTGCGTGGATAGTAATAGCTAATTGCGCATGAGAGATATGAAAGTTTTATCGAGTGTTATCATAAGATTCAAAATAGGAGGATAGTCAGTTCTCGCTAGTACTGAGCTGCTTTTTATGACGTTCACCACTAACTCTCCCCACATGCCTTCATGGATAACCACGGAGGCGAGACTGTGCTCAGGAGTGCATACTCAAAGGGAGATACGACGGCTGGCTTGAGATAAGAAAGTAAGGTACAATCCAGGGGAAGAGTGGGTGGGTTGAGACGGAGGAATAGTGGAGGGTGTGGGGAGATAGCGAGCAGGGCAACGGGGGTAAACCGGAAGGGTGAAGGGTTAATGGGTGTGCTCTGGGGGGAGGGGAGAGGCGCTTGTGTAAACGGGAAAAGGTTTGTGTAAAAATGAATTCCCTGCTTCGGAATGCAGACAGGGCGGCCGGTTTGCTAAAGGGATGATACAGGGAAGGGAGTTCATATTATTTTTTTCAGAAAGAAAAAATAAAGTTATAAATGATATAAAAGAATACGTCAAAGCACTTCCTCGCCATTATATCATTATTTAAAACAGTTTAGAGAAATTCATTGCCCATAATTGCTAATTAACTGGGTTTCAGTACTATCAGAATTATTTTGAAGAGGAATGGGTTATTATTCTGCTGCCTTTAACTTTTAAACTCTAATTTGATACATCAAAGGTGAAAATAAATTGTGCTTAGTCCCTCAATAGTACTACCAGAAAAATTGCTCATTAAAAATATGGCTTGATCACCAACGAGTGTTCCTTAAATGGGTCTGTAGTTTCATGCCTTTAGTCCAAGTACTTGTCAATAACAAATTAAAACAACTTTTCCTCCTTCTGAAAAATGTATGCTAAAATTAAAAATAAAATGATCGGAGAATGGTATGTTTCTTTGTTTTCAAGCCACAATTGAAAAATACTCGTTTTTTTCTCATTTTTGTCACTGGAGGATTAATGACAGAAAATTCTTGTAAAGCCCTTTGAAATAAATTAATAACAAAAAGTTTTCAATCCACACAATTACACTATTTTGCGTAATATATAGGGAACTGTAATGAGTCTTTAACATTGGTTTCAGAGCAGAGACATGCTGTCGACCGTAGCATAAATAATATTACTTCATAGCACATACGTTTAGTAATAATATAACCAGCCATTTTAAAAGCTCTGGGCACATCTTAAAATCTAGCCACTCACTGGAGATGTTGACCAATAGAGAAATTGGGCGATACTCGTACCGAATCTCATCAGGCACACTTATTTCAAGGAAGAAATATTTTTACTATGGTTCATATTTTTCCTCTTTTTGCTAAAAAGGGGTGTTTTCGCTACAAACAGAAAAAAGCAGAATTCTAACGGTGTCTTCATATTAGTCGGTTATGTTTTTTCATTTGCTCATGAAGATAAAATAAATTTTGACTAAAAATATTACCACAGATTCCAGAAGGAAAATTGCAATCGAAGTCAGCGGAGTATTATAACCCGAAAATAGATTTTTCTCTTTTGTCCCCATTTTTTATGAATATGGTAATGATAAAATCTAAGCTAACACGCTCTAGGGCGATGATTCGAATACCAACGATTCAGTGTGAAGCAGATGTAATAATCATTGTAATATTCTTATAAAATGGGGTGATGAGATATGATCTTATCAAGAGAAAAAAATTATCTGGTTTAATATGGTTGATTAACGTGCTTCAACGTATGCAATACGAAATCGTTCCTTATGCACCGTTCCTTACTATGAGATCACAACAGCTGGATGCGGGTTCGGATCCCGATTACTGCATGAGTAATGTGCTCGGATTAAGTTACCTTAACCTTTATTATGTATGCTAAAGCGCTCAGAGTACCATAAAACCCAATTCTACCACTGCAGATCCACACCCATTACTAACGCAAAACATACTGAGTTCCGAGTAAAGTTTTGTAATGCCCACTAACGTTAAATGTACACTTATGTACATCTGAAGTGTATAAGGTTACTTGTGCAGTTTTATTTCATCACTGTATTGCTGCTCCACCAGGTAACACCAGACACGGTCGAATCTATTCATTCTCGTCCGCTGTTTATTCTTTCTCCTATGTTGAGAGACAATACGAATCCCCTCACACGACTACCGTTCAAAACTTCTTGTAACACCTTCCCGGACACACCGCCAGGCCATTCGTTAACTGAAATTTATGGAATTTCAGCCCACCTTTCAAAACTCACACGGGGATGAAGCAACTGAAGGCGCAATTTGGGGCCCTTGGGACCAACGGATGGACTCTTAATACCTCACGAGCCCGGGTTAAGGCAAAGGACCCTTTTGGGACTGCTAATTACCCAGGGCAACTTAGGCTCTTTTGGGAGACCCCGAGGAGAGAGTGGGAGGGAGAAAGAGAGGGGAATGGGGTGGAGGAAGTGGAGGAAAGCGGGGAGGGAGGTCGCGAGGGTGGAGGGAGGAGAAACGAGCAGACCTGGGTGCTTGCTCTTGAGTGTCGCGAGCGGGGGCATGGGGTTGCTGGGGCGGGAGGGGTGGTGGTGAAGAGGGGAGGGAGGGGAGGCGGAGGGAAGGACGAAGTCACTTATAAGTTGCGCTGGAGGTGAGGCACCAATCACTCAGGTGGTGACGAGGGAGCACGGCGGTGGGATGCCTCGCGGTCGACAGCAGCGCACCAAGCGGCGAGGAGAGGTCACGGAGGGAAGCCGGCGGCGGCGTTGGAGATCTCAACAGCGGGCGATCCACGCAACGTCCAAAGGTAATAATCCATTCCACCTGCACGTCACCGCGTGGATGATTGGCAAAATTATTTCAAACGGTGATCTCTCGCACGTTTAGCAGCTTGTTTGCTCGACAGACGATCGGCAGCAGTGATATGGCATGTCGGGAGTATTGCGAGATAATATCTGGTCAAGTTTTTGTTTGATTCGGTATTCGTTTCGGGTCACTCAAAACAAATGTTCCTTCAAATTCCGTATCTCTCCTACCACTATCAGTAAACCACTTCCAAACCCCTTGTCATTTGTTCCAGCGTAAGACTTTTAAGTAAATACAGATTAACATTATTTTATTATGCAATAAATATTCACAAAAACTGTAATGCTGAGAATAATTCTATTTAAATAAATTACTCCAATTCAGATACTTAATGTTCTCGGGGTTTACATCACAACGTCGGGATTCGAACATCGACAGATAATATAATAACCTGTAGCATATGTTGGCTAAAAAACTTTGTTTTTTTGCTTTTTACTGCAATAGAACTGAAAACATTTATCTGAATATTGGTGTTTGGTCTTTTAACGGTACAAGTCATCTAGATTTTTTAAATTTGTGTTCATCTGAACTCCAGTCGTACATATCAGTTTTTTCCACTACTAGATTTCGGTTTTATTCCAGTTCATCAGAGGATAATACTTACAGAGCCACGCTACCCAAGCTTCCGAGGGCCTACTTTCCCACATAGTGTATTCGAGAAGTTGACACATTCGTGAAAATGATTTACGGCATTTGTGCCCATTCCTTGAGAAAGCACGAAACTTTTGAGGATTGTAATGATATTTAACGATAGAAGATTGGATTTTTTTTACTAGAAAAGGTTTTAATGACCAATTATAGCTAGGGTGGAAGTGATTGGAATTTGATCCTGGGAAATTTATCAAAAACCTAAAAAAAATTATCTTTTATTGAACGATTTATTTTTAAATGTTTAGCAATTTATCCTATCCACAGATAGTTACTGTCACATTTAGGTACTTTAGATGCTCTAACATCTAAATGAATAGGTCACCTCGTAGCCCAGCCACTCTCCTTGGACAAATACGATATCCATACCAAGACGGTCAATTGTTTAATTTTGTGTATCACCTTCGGACATGGAAATTGCGATTTCTGCAAGATATTTTGTCGAGGACGTACTAAAATAGAGCAAAATACAAATTTTATTAACTGTAACCTGCGTTTTTTTTGCATAGAATTGGAGTTGTCACAAAAATTAATTTACATTCCAGTGTCACAAGTAAAACAAGTTTACATGTCTAGTACAAGTAAGGTACATGGTGCAACGGTTATAGTTTACTCATCAACAGCTGAAACTATTCTCAAGAGTGATTTGTAGATGAAATATTTCCTTTAAATTACCCAATAACATTTTATTATGGAACAAGTCTCGAAAATTCCATTTCTACTTGCGCCTTAGTATTGCCTAAAGTACTTAGAAATGCTTCGAACCTAAAATACTATGCAAATATTGGGTAATGGGTTATCATATTTTGGTAATGTGAGGGATTAATGAGTCATATCGGAGTTAATAACGTAATCAGCACGCTATGGCTTACATTACACGCCGAAAGTGGAAAGAAAGTTAGGAGCCGAAGATAATAACTTGAAACTGTAAGTATATATTTATTTCATCGAAAATATGCTTTTCACGTTTCAATGCTTATCACAAAATAATCATAAAAGAAACAAGTGGAGGTTAAGGCTGAAATGGCAATTTGAGCTGTGTGAGAGGAAAGATAGCAAACGGGAAAAAGCAATTTTCGCTTCAAAATTCAATTCGCGCTCCAAAAATATATTCTTTATCATCCAACAATGCCACGGCAGATAGAAGTAAAACGAAAACTTTTCTGTAACTTTATAAACACTTTGCGTGGAAAATTTTATGAATATAACCAGCTCTGGTACTCATATCAGTAACACTCAAGTCCGACAACCCGAAGGTCCCTGGTTCGTTTTTTGCTTCATGAACGGGTATAGTGTGTGACACAGAATGAATAGCTTAGATTAGACGGTATTGTGTAACCTTGGCTGTTGGGGAATCTCAAATCCAAGTCTACTATTTAATGACTTCGGTTGTGTTGACCAATTTAGCAACTTCAGTAGCGTAAGAAATCATTGACGCTATGTTAAGATCATGGCGTTCGTTTGAACTAGGAGGATATAATGCATGTGAAGCCGCCTTATTCCCCTAATGGACTTAGTTGAGTAAACATTTCCATAGATAGTTTAGTTACTAAAATAAGATTGCTTAGTCGACAATAATGCATGTCTGGAACGGACAGCTCCTGCCACACATCCTCGCGTTGACTCGAGGTGTACTACGTAGAAGTAGCTGTCAAAAAAACAATGTAGACGTGGTTAACCATCTGGCAAACATTTGAAATTAGCTTGTACAACTTTTAGAACTAGTAGTTTTAGTTTCGGGTATTTCAACGACTGCCTCTACATCTACGTAATACCCTGCGAGCCACCGCGAGGGTGTGTGGCAGGAGGTGAAGACCAACAAACATGCAACTAAGGGGTACCAAGGCCTTCATGCATGCAACTGCCAGAGTGTTGGAGGGGAATGAATAAAATACGATAGAAGGAAAGATGAATTGGTGGTGAAGCCTATGTTGGGAAAGGAAAGAAGATTATGGGTGGAAATTTTGAGGAAGAGTGAGTGAATGTTAACATGTAATTAGGGACAAAGGGGCAAAAAATACTGATAATCATACGGTGCGTTTCCATGGAATACGACATGTTACCCAATATCAATCAACTTTAATTCTCATTCCTTCACAGGCTCAGGTACTCAATTAATGAACGCGCGTGTCCGTGAAAATTATATGGTTGATTGGTCTCATAAAGTTCAGTAACTAGTTCAAAAACAATAAATAAGTACGTTAAGGCCGCGGAAAATAAATGACATCCCTCGCAAGTATTCATAGCTTCACTCAAGGTTTTCTGACAAATTATAGGTTTTAGTTATAAACGTATGACTTTCTAATGCATCAAAGAGGCAATATATTAATATATTAATCATTAATTACGACGATTGGGGAAATAAATGCAAAATATAAAATAAAAGAGGAACAAAAAAATTGGAGACGTATCCCTTGCAAATAGCTCAACAGAGAAATAGCTTATTTACTTTGTTAATAGTACTTGAGTACAACGGTGATAATGAGGTCGTTTACCATATATTTTTATTGCCGGATCTAATATAGTTTGTAAAATAAAAAGACCCGTATTGTTCCGTTTTTTGATCCGTCGGTTATTTCTCGAGTTACAAGCGGCGAAAAACGGATGTTTTTAACCCTTTCGGAAAAGTGGACGTGGTGCAACCTCTGATGTCATTGACTTCGTCTAATCACAACTGAGCCCGTGAAGCTACATCGCCTTGTCGCAAAGGGGTGGACACAGCTGACTCCGCCATTAGGAGCGATTGCGACAGGATCTGTGCGAGCAGACATTCCGAGAACCCCCCTCCACTCCCTTCCCTTCCCCTAAAAGCAGTCAAGTACGTGAGGAAATTGACGTAAATGTTATGAAAGCAGCTTTTTTGGTGGGCGTCACCTTTTGCTTATTTAAATGTTTGATTTATTAGTGAATGGTGTTGGTTAGAAGATTATTTTTTCACTAAAATTCATTTTACGTTTACATCTAACAATTTCGTGTACAAAAGTGCGATTTTGGTTCCGAGTAAACGCCCCCATTACTATCACATTGGAGTAAGGATGAATATTTTAGGTAGGCACTATAACTACACAGTATATTTCTAAACATTCAACCCAAGCTTATAATACTATGGCAAACAACACACCCATGCGAAATAATGGTTTGGAACTCGCGACCTTTGGGTTGCCAGGCCGGGAGTACGTACCTTCCGAGCGACCGGCAAACAGTCTCATCTCTCTGTCTCCGCGTCGCGCCACTTTGCTCTGACCATGAATTCGCACCGTGTCTTTCGCAGCCGCTAACGCTTCGAGTTATTTTCGATGTGAACGGTCATAAGCCGAGACCGGAAGGTTAGCTATAAATACTTCCGGCTCTGCCCCCGCTCTTACGTTCGCTATTGAAAAGTGAGCAGTGGCAGAGAGAGAGAGATTGAACAATCGGGGGCAAGTGCTCTTGCGTGTGGAAAGCGTCGGATTTGGACGAGGGAGATGAGAATACAGTGAGGGAAACGGGAGTTAGATGGAGATTTCTCGCAAAAGATTGTATGCCTACGTAATATCTCTTGGGTGTGTGGCAGGGGTGAAGATCACACAACATGCACTACTTACATGCAACTATGAGATAAAGTGCTACTACTTCTTGGACACATGTTTGATATAAGGGTCTCGTGCAACTAAGAGGCTAGTAACTACACGTTAATGAATTGGTTACTGGTTAGAAAAACATTTTCCAAAATGCATTTATCGGTATTTCCCTATCATGATTGGGCTAGTAATATTTAAATATGCATCATGAACTACAGACTACTCTAGCACTTTTTTATCTGCCTAACCCTTTGCCATTCTGCCTACTGTGCTCTCTTATAATACGCGGGAAAAATGATTTTTAAATCTATCGGAACGACAATCTATCTCTCTGATCGTTTTTATGTGATCAAACACAAAACATAAAAAATACAAAGCACAATACGCAGGGATTCTTAATATATATCAAACGTCATTTGTAATAAAAATCACCTTCGAATTTATTTAAAAGGTTTAGCCTAAATTTTAACCTGATAGTAATACCTACCCTATTTCTTCTATTACACTCGTATGTCCTCCTATATATAAAGTAAATCCAGCCTAATCGATGGCCGGTAGTGATTATATATATATATGGTTTCAACGCATTTCATTTTTTTCTTCATCGTTTGTTGCTGGCATAGACCCATGACGGGGGATCGCACGAACTTCTTGAAAAACATCTTATCTCCTCCTGAGCGTCCACTAAATAATCCCGTCCAAATCGATGGTAATTAATTCCACGATGCCGTTTGAGCCACCCCTCCACGTATTTCTATTGCGTGCCAACCTATTCTTTACTTCATTGTGCTAGCTTACGTGCATGTCCTCATAAAGTAGTGGGGATAGTAAATGCTACTTAAGTTGGCAATAGTATGGAATCCATTACTACAGTTCAATAACTAGAGGGGTAAACGGGAAAACTTCACTTCAGAGGCGTCAGAATGCTCTCATCGACGGAAAAATATATTCCATCGACCGGAAGAAAAGTTCTAAAACTAAGAAATTCAGCATTGCTCGTGGGATTTTTTTCCCAAGGAGGCACTCATTTCTTGTGATATTTATTTCAGAAATCCACTGCTTAGCTCATCCTAAAGTATACCTACTCCTTCATTTGTCATTTTTCGTCCTTTGCAAATTCACTTGATGTCCTATGAGTTATTTCCTCCTTCGCTTATGTGTTACCACATGCTATTGCGGTTGAATCACGCTATTACATTTCCACGCAGAACTTCGTCAATTTTGGCATAAACCCTCATCAAACACCTACGCAATAAGTTAAGTAATAACCAGCATCATTCCCCTAACGGCTCAGGGCAGTCGGTGGATTCAAAAATGTTTCCTTCTGGATGCAGTCGTTATGCGAAGCCCCGCATCTCCTTCCGAGTTCGAGTTCGCATGTAATTTCTCCATTCGAGGAATTCCCAGAGGATCTCCACGAGGAAAATGTTATTTCACTTGCATAATCAATATCGAAAGAAGCGACGAGGAAGTGAGTATATTCGTTTGTATTCAATAGACATCCATTTTAAAGCTGGGAATCCTTGGCTGAACAAAATGTTCTTGCCAAGCATGAAAGAAGGGCGTCATTACCGATGCAACACAGGATCGCGAATATCCTCTCGCTCGTGAATAAAATAAAGAAAAATAGGTGTATTTCTTGCATATTCATTAAAACGATTAATTCATAATAGATAATTTCTTATCATTGATATGGGACACCATCTGTAAGCAAGGAAATGCTCTCCTTTAACGCGAATTACAACTATTAAAACCAATTAATTTATAAAAACTATCATTTTATGGCATGCAAAAACAAATACTCCGCACACGTGAGGGTTCCCTCACTCCTTCCCAAAAATTGTGGCGCGAATAAATTGCAATTGAAGAAATAAAGTTGAATTCAAGCGAACTTGGACATAATGCCCTCTTAAAATAATTTGAGCTGGAGGAAAAAATTATCTCGCCAAGTAATATGTTAATTGGATTATACCCAAGAATCGCGAGCGATGACCGGGTAAAAAAACGACCTCTCTTACCATGCCTGAAATAATACTGGTTGATACTACCAGTATAAGAGAATTGACGGAACGGAAGGAATGAGCACCAGATACTTCCTCAAATTCCTCGATCTACACACACTGCGAACAGCGACGAGTCTATCAAATAGGAAGGCATTCGCTTGAACCAGTCCCGGTGAAGACAAATCCTTCTCCCCAAGTGCCTTTCTTTTCCTCCTGTGCAAGCGATGACAGGAACTCCCCTCCAGCACTGAGTGCAAATGATGTTCCAGACCTTCGCATACCGATGATGCAGATACGGACGATGAAAGCCCTCCTTTTGGCCCTCTGTTACGAGCGAAAAGGTCCTCCGAGCGGGCCCTTTGGCACCGCCGTATGCGTTCCTTCCCTCGCTTATTGCTTCCCACCCCTCCCGTACCGTTCCCTAAGCGCCCGCCTCCTACCCCATCCCCATAAAGCACACACATTCACGTATATATACATGCATAAATGAGGAACCCTTCCTGGCCAACAAAGGGGCGGATCGCGGGGACTCTATCAGGGCGACGACCCCCGCACTCAAACAGGTGGTTGCTTTCCTTTCCTCGGGACGAGTCCGCAAACACCACGTGTGTTTCACCAACGCCCCCCCTCCTCCCCCTCCCAGTCTCCCATTCAATCCTCCTCTTCCCCCTCCTCCCTTCCCTCAACCCTCCCCCACCCTCGAGTCATCATAATTATCTCTTCCCTTCCCAACCGTCACTGTCGCAGCCACAGATATTCCACCACGCGACGCCGCCGACGTGGCTTCCCTTGTTCTCGAACACGAGCGACCTCGCTCACACACGTGGCTATGGTGGCGGAACGGCAAGGTGGTCGCAGAGAACGGATATTGTCTTCGCATCGGCAGGATTCGGTCTTTAGGCCATCCAGCATGCCCAGGTTATATCAAACCAGAATTAATTATATCGAAACTCTTTCTCTAAGTCATTCAATGCAACAATGCCCTGGGCTGGAATTTCAGGCCAGCCCGACCAGCAGAGACCAGAGATTACGCGACCGTTACCATTGGTAAAAATGTAACCGGGAATCGCTTCAATTAAAATTTGAAATAAATTCAAAGTGTTGCACTTCATGAGACACTCGAGGAGGTAGACATGAAGGGATGCTCCAGTTATATCGCATCTTATAGCAAAAAACAAACATGACATCCATTACCCCGTACGGGATTCGAACTATCGCCCTTTTCGTTGCCCGGGCGTTATGTTATCGACCTGGCTGCCGGATTACGGACTTCTTGTTGGGAAGTTCTCGGTTCACGGGAATTCCGGGAGTGCTGCTCTGGTAATCATTAAATGTCGGAATACTAATCTTTCATCTCCTTCGTTCTCAATTATTGACTTGAGCGGTAAACAACTTAAATGTGTAGCCTAAACATTTGTTGTTTAAATGTGGCTGAAAAGTCGCCGCGAATGCCATTGACGGCAGTTTCACACTCGATAGGGTTTTCTTTTGGTTTTAAAAACTAGGAAATCGGGTTGGTTTAATTTGCTAGGGTAATGAGCTTCTATCTATAAGGGACCCAGATGGAATCCCTGTTGTACCAGAGATAAATGTCAGCGTCCTCAGGGTCTCTCTAATTGAGCGCAGTGTGCAGAGCGCTTTGCGTGCAATTCTTTGTCTGCTAGATGGGACGTGAAACATGAGAATCCGTTATTTGCCGATCGTAATGTCATGTTGACGCTAGGCTGCTGTTCAGTATCCCTCCAATCCTTAAAATCGTATAATTACCAAATACTCTATACCCTTAGAGTGACCAATGACCTTAACTGTTCCCAATTATTCTGTAACAATTTCCCTATCATCTTCATCAACAAAATCATTTACATCAATCACTTCTATTTATTTGTTAAAAATGAAAAAAAAAGATATTTGAATTAATCTTCTTTCTAAAATGACCCAAGTTCCATTTAAAAACGGAGGGATCCTTCATTATAATAAAGTAAATCAGTTGTGCACAATAAGGAGAAAACCTAATTAAATAAACGCAAAAATAGGCAAGGATGAGTGTGTATCATTTATTATCTAGTTTCATGGTCGCATGTGGGTGAAACAGTTCGAGTTATGAGATATTGATGAAATTATTAGAAGAATATCCTTATATTTCGTCCAAAGTATAAATATCCTAGAGCTAGTCATGTAGTCAACATAGGAATTTCATTCACTGATGAAATATCAAAGAACCAGTGTGTGAGAAATGGAGTAGAGAATAACCAGTACGAAGAGGAAGGCGACTAGATATTTCCATAAAATACGGAAAAGTTGATGTATAATTAAAAAGTGGCTATTCGGGGGAGGCGACCGACAGCACAAGTCATCTTTGCCGTTTAGAAAATGCGGATGATTGTACATGGGTGTGAAGTTTTCAGTAAACGGAGGAAGGGTAAAGTGAAACCTGTTGTAAATAAGGCCGGTAGAAATATACATTTAAGCTTCCTGCTCGATGAACGAGTGTAGTCGCAAAACTGGGGATTCAAGTTGGAGGATTGCTTTTGATGAAGAGAAGTTTCGCATTTGACAACTTGATATCATTTAACGATAACAACTCTTGATTTAAGAAAAAATTTGCAAAAACATTTTACACAGAAACTAACCAAGCGCTTCATGAAATCTGAAATGAGGAGTGAGGATGAACAGGCATTGGTGGGTAACGGCAATGTTGGAAAATGATTGAGGAAAGTAGACGAACAGAAGGAGATTTAAAATAACTGGCATGCATGACTAAAAAGAGAGGAAGTTGCAGCAGAATACCTGACGGAGGGGGGATAGATGGATAGAAGTGCTACACAAAAGAATTACGAAATCCTTGGCTGATGGTGGAATATTAAATAAGCGGGGACGGGTGAAGGAAAGAATAGAATTTTTTTACGAAATGACAGGCCTCAAGTATCATGCAGTAGTACTTAAATATAAGGACTGGCGTGTTCAATCCTGACCCTGCGGTTACCCTTACCCAATCAAATCATACCGCCAATTTTATTTTAGTCTCTTCATTGCTGCAACTTGTGAGGAAATACAACTATTTATCCTCCATCGAAATGAATGGATAACAGATTTCTTTTGAGATATCTAGGAATATAAGTAAGTGAAATGTTTAAGATAAGATTAAAGCACCAATAAATAATTGATTGAGGAAAACATTAGCTTATTACATAATTATGATAGCTTTATACAAATCATCACCAACCCTGTCAAAGACTATTCCATTCCGAAAAAAGTCAACCATAGGAGTCGTGCAGGCGATTTGACTCATGGGCGAGAGCACGTGCGAGCCTCCAAAGAATCGGAATCAGAAATGCCACCTAAAATAAATAAGTGAGATGGCCCTTGACCTTAGCTTCCTTGCCACTTCCTCTACATTTCCATGTTTTTAACATCCTTTTCCGGAATGAAAGACTCGTGCTAAAAAGAAAGAAGAACTCTCCAGTTTTGTAATTCCTTTATCCGTTCACCACATGGGAATTTGCATAGTACCATATAAAGTATGAGGACCTTTAAGACTAACACAATCCCCAGTTTTCAGAACATCATTGGCTACAATCGCACATTGCCAATCTCGTCATGAGGGTTGCTTAGTTTATTTTGAGAGTACCCTCTCAAATCATTCCGTAACAGATATATTTAAAAACTCTCCATCAAAAATTAAATCGTTTATCAATAACTCAAGTTGGACCCTGTAAGGTTAGGATAGCACTGGGGCAAAATGTAATGAAACGGTAAAATAAATTATCTCAGGTTTCCACCGAGTGATATCGTTTATGGTGACTATAGTTTATCGTTTATTTTATTACAACCATTCGCCGGGAAAACTTTAAGTCTGTTATATTGAAACGTGATCCCAAGCGTACATTACCTACAGAGGGCAATAAAGAGTCCTGCACTTATACTAGGTTCAATATGCTGCCAAGATAATTACGGGCAAGAAAACCATAACATATCACGTGTCAAAAAATACATGTTTGATTCCATATCTCAAAATATTAAAATAATACGATCCGCAACTGACACCACTTCAATTATTCATTTTATCCTAGACTAGTATTTGAGTTTCATGTCATGCATCAGAAACATATTTAACATTTTTAGTTGTTATAAAACTCTGCTTTATAACTATACAGGACCCAAATACCTCAGCAGCATACTAAATGTCATACAGAAAATTCGAATGAAAACTTAACTACTCCAGTTTAATGGCAATTCATTAGCTTCCATCCATTTCCTTTCATTTATAAAATAAAATCACAGGCATTGCACAAAAACTGACGAACTGAGGATTTTGAAACCGCGTCACATAATCAGTTGCGGGAATAAAAAGCGTGCACTGGCATCGCGAGCGCACCACGGCCGGAGAGGGTGGGGAGGGAGAGAGAGGGGGGGGGGGTTACGGAGAAGGGAAGTTGGGCAGAGGGGGAGGATTTCGCAAGCCGTGTAGGTCAAAGGAGGGGGGAAAAGGAGGTTTTCACGCTGACGAAGAGGAAGAGAGGGGACTTGAGAGTGGGAGTGGAAGGAGAAAGGACATTCGCCATAGTTTGTCTCGAGAACATTCGTATTTACCAGGTGGTGAGCTGTGTAGGTGAAATTGAGCGTTATAAATAAGTGGGGGCATTTATGATATTCTATTCTATTTCTATATTTTCAGTGCAAGAGTATGAAATTAAAAGTTATGCACAGCTCTTTTTTTATATAGTAACGAAAATTAACATCTGACAAAACATCCAATAATCAATAGGCAGCAATTTAATTACGTGAGACATACAGAGCTGCGATAAACATTAAGCAAGATAATCGCGTGCTTAGTGTACCAATTGGAGAAGTTAGCACTACAGAAATTTTGTAATAATAAAACTTTACAAATATGGATGAAGTTGATGCATACAAAGACCAAATTATTTTCCATATTGCAGTGTATTTTGTTTATTTTCAAAATATTAAACTTTATGTTGGAAAGTGGTAGCCTAGTGGGTAGAGCGTTTGGCTACTGATCGAAGGGTCCCGGGTTCAAATCCGGGTAAAACCTTTGGACGCCCCCCTAAAGAAACTGGCCCCCCTGCCATGAATGTGTGAAATTCACACGCCTGTGACTTAGTCCAGGGTGAGCTCTATCCTCACCTATCCAAACCAACCTTCGGGTTGAATCACTGAGTGAGTGAAACTTTATTTTGTGCTTTAACAATATTTTCAAGTATGTATATATAAATGAGAAACAAAGATCTTATACGTTTTAAGGGGTACCAAAAGTGTTAATCAAGCCCTGGATACTTGTTATGATTGATGAAAATCACTCCTTACTTTATCCTAACAGTAAAACGCATGGTTCTGCAAGTATGCAAACAAAATGCATGCATAGAGTGGAAATTTGTCTCCATAAAGCATTCTATTTTAACGAATAGGACAAATATAATTCGAAATTTTAATATTTTAATATCCGGAGTACTTCAAGCGATGAATCTATTTTATGTTAATGAACCGACGGTGGATGCATGGGACACTGTCTGATTTCTCCATAGAGCATGGGCATGGATAAAGCTGACACTGTCACACACCTCCACCTACGGTTCCCTACTAAGCCCTACACAATTCCCATTTAAGATCGACCTATACACTAGGAAATAAAACTTTGAAAACCTAAAATGCAAAAATTAAAAACTAAATATGCAAGAAAGGTGTTTATTTCTTGGGCATATATTGATGAGCTGATCAATATGCTGATTTTAGCGGTTTTTGCTTAACTACGTTTCTACTAAGGACCCTCTCAGAGTCTAAGAAGATTAAATAGTATGTACATTGAAAATCCTCTCACTTGAAAACAGAACCCTCTTGTCCATTCTCTTCAAACATCCGCTGAGCCGACCTCTTGCTATCCCTGCCCGGTCACCCCTCTTCGTATCAACCCCCTCCATACACCCTTTGTCAGCGAAATACGACAGGCCACCGAGTTCACGCTCGCTGCAATCCTTACGCGGAAGACGTGCTGAAGGTGCTCTCGACATCGGCCATGAGCGGAAGTCCCCCGCAATACCCATAATTCTCCATTCTTTGCTTCCGTTTAGTCTCCCGCCAGCTCTTCCCGGATTAACTCGCCTCCACCTCTGCCGAGAACACCTGAGCATTGTCCAGCCTGGAGTTATTCTATAACTAGCGGGAAAACTCGGAATTTCCCGGAAACGCCTTCCCGTGAAACAACACTTCCGACAGCTGAGCATGAATTAACTCTGTGGAATATAAATTCCGACGCCAACTATGGCGGATTTTCAGACTCCTCTCAACTATTTTTGTCCTTCGATGAATATGTCAACGAAACAATGCAGAATCCTAATTATACACCAATGAATAGAAGAATAAGGTTAGGAACCATCATCAGATCGTGGGTTAAAGTGCAGATTTAATCTCCTCCGGAAATTTAAAGGGAATAGCTTTACTGAAGATGTTAAATATATATTAAACACCTCTGGGTATTACGCTAGATTTCACCAGATCAATAAGACTAGAGAAACAGATTGTCGTACTGATAGATTCAAAATGTCATTTTCCCTGTATTATGAGAGATCTGAATAAGTAGCGTAGCTAAGGGATAGGTAGGTAATATGTTGTTACAGTATCCTATAGTGCATGATGCATGTATTAACATTACTAATCCATGCATGATAGGTAAATAGGAATACAAATATTTAGATAAATGCCATTATAACCATTGATCCCTTTATTACATTGTAGATAATAACCATCTTGCTGATTGCGACACTATTATCTAACATACTGTATTTCAACCATGTCGTAGCCTAGTAACCCCTGGTACACACACTTGTGGTGGCTTGCTGGGTGCTGCGTAGATGTAGATGAATAATAATTTCTTACAGTCTATTCCAATAATTTTACCGACTTGTGAGCAAATTTTTAACGCATACTTGGTTCAAAATAAATCACGCTATTACCCTGCGGGCAAAGAGGAATTACCTATTAACCGTGCCTCAGAAGTCAGATTGGTACGCGCTGATATGGCAATCTATAAGTTGTATATTATGATTCCAACTCCGGCTGGAGCTTATATTTGTTTTAAGATTATTTGTTTGATGATAAGATATATACTTAGGTATCCGAGCACCTAAAACACGGGTAGAATTTAGTTTTAGACGCTACGACCAAATCTTATGTCTACTATACCTGATCGGAGGACTATTTACTCCATCAAATAAAAGCGATGCCTTTGGCTTTGACCAATGTTTTCTATCCTAGATAGTTCTGCCATACCGTACATTGATAGTGGATGGAATATACCCGTTTCAGGCAAGCTCAGGATTTGCAAAATAAACTGGTTTGTAAATAACTTTCTTGTTCTTTCTGAACTGGAAAATATGAACTTCAGGAAACGTTTTTCAGCTACGTAGGTCAACAATATTTCAAAGATAGGCATTCTCCACTTAAATGCATATTTATTTGGATATTGTATTTTTTGTAACCCCAAATTTCCCTTACTTGACCATTTGAAATCTCTTTATTCTCAATTTTTAGCTCGATCGAGAAAGCCTCTGGAGTTAAGTAATTGTGACCAAAAAAAATAATTGAAAGTAAAGTCAATCAATGATCCCCAGTGAAAATAATACTGAGAAATAAACCATTGAGTAAGCTACTTGACGGCATTTTTCACTTCTTGGCCAAACAGTCCCAGGAAAGTACATGACAGGAATAGAGAATTCTCATCTGCCACTACGTTCATGGAATTTCCTTTGCTAAAACGGAATCGGTACAATCGTAATACAATCTTTTCTCTGCGAGTGAAGATAAAAAGGCAAAAAAAATGTACTTCCTACATTTTTTGTGCTATAACGGGTGATGCAGGCGTTATAAATGGGTCTAGTTATAATACTAGGTCAACTCTGATCGCCATCACGCGCAGTTGTAAAATTAACTTATTCATAGCATGAAATGTGCCACGTGCGCGAAGCATGTCAGATTTTAAAATAGGTGACGTATTTTTTACCAATGCTCGAGTGTTTCCGCAACAGTCTCGTACCACGAAAATTTATTCAGACTTCTGAAAATACAACTGAACTGCCGTTCCGGTGAGCGGGGCTCACCACTACCGGTCAGATTACATGAGAAGTAACAATGACGGATGAATGTAAAATTGTCGTTTCACTGTTATTGTGTGAAGAAGAAGCCTATATCTAGAACTTAATGTTAAGAAACAGTGAGCATAAACTGGTGTTTAAAAGATTAAGAATAAAGCCGCTGATGGATTTGAATTTTGCATCTTTTTATGTTTTTATATTTTGAATTTTTTGAGCGTGTTTTATCTTTTATTTTTAAATATTTTTGTATGAGTGATTGCTAAATATCTGTAGCAATGCAGTGGCATCTTTTAAACACGTCCACCATCGCAGGAAAGCAAAGAAAAATAGCAATATTGTCTTAACGCAAAAACTACAGTATTTGTTTCTTTATCTCACTAATTGTAAGTACTATAGATGCCATAGCTACTTCGTGAAGCCTGATCCTTTCAGAATATTTTAATCAGACTTATGCACGCACCACAGATTTTTTACACACTCCACATACACGTCAAGGGTTTTATACACCTGTTGATTATCATTCGTTCATTGATACTCGGGTCGTGAGTGAGTGTGTAAAAACATGCGGTGAAAGTAAAATTTTTAATTAAATTTATTCCATGGAATGCCACATAGTTTCCTCTGAGCAAGTTTCACTGTCCCTTTCAAATATAAACAAGTGAGTACGGTGGGTAGTCGGACTTCACAACAGCTCTGGTCACGAATAGGCTTCACACGCAAACCGCAGAATGCGTTTTGTTGGAATTGGTCTTATAATGGGTTTATAACAATAATCGGCTTTATAGTGATCGAATGAAAAAGGAAAAGCATGACAGCTCTACTTCAACAAGGGAGGAGGTGAGGCATTCTGTCACACATTTTATAAGTCATGCGAACAAAGGGAAGCTTTGTGCTTCAAAAAGTTCCGTGCTTCTCCGGCACTAAGGGAGCGTGGGTTGGACAACCGCAGTGCAACTTCCTCTCCTGGCTTAATGTCGCCCACGCCAAACCACTCTCCTCACTCTGCCGCAATTTCGTCTACATCTTTTTAAAAAACGGATATCGGAAGTTTGATTAATAATTTGAACACAGATGCTGACCTTTCTTCTTTTGTAGAAAAGAGCTTTAACGAACGTATGTTCTTTTGACTATCTACTTGGAATGATGAGCCTCACAAAGAACTGCAAGAGAACGGGATACAATACCCTCCCTTCCATAGCAATTCACGTTTCCAGGCAAGTAGCAAAATTATCTCTGGTTTACCTCACAAAATAATCACTTTGAATTGAGTAATCCTCGTCATCGGGTCTTTAATTAAGGACTGATAGAGCAACTCTTCCAATAGGAATAAACCCTCGGAACAGACGACAACTTGAGGATAATTATAAATTAGTTTACGGTTAATTTTCGCGTGAAAGGAGGGGAAAATGCAGTTGACATACTCTTACTAAATTGCTAAGTTTCTTGTGACCATAACGTTGAAAATATTAAAAATAATTACCTGGAAAAAGTGCAACATTATAGCCCACCACGATTAAACTAAGTTATAAGAGCAACTTGTTAACTCTCGATTCTTGAATTCACCTGTGACTTAGAAATAAAGTGCACTATTATTCACTATTCGAAAACGCCACGGAAAATATACCACTACGACCAAGCACGAACGGCGTGTTTATGCCAGTTACGTCTTGCACAGGTTTTCATTTTACTCCGGATTAGAAAGCTGTTTCTCTGGGTTTATCGAGGCGTGATATTGAAGATGGTGACGCTTTGCTTACTCTGCTATTAGCGTTCTTAGCCATCTTCGTTATGTAGCTAATCGAATAAGAAACTCATCAAAGAGCTCTCCATTGTCCAACTTGGATTGCAAGTTGGAATCCAGCCTCGGGCATGGGTCTCCGGGTACCTCATTCGAAGCTGTTTTTAAAGATGGCGACATAGTCATTGCTGTCGGAGCTGTTGTTTCATTTTTTTTCTTTTCATTTTCTTCGAGTTCATATGTGCCATGTTTGTAAGGGTGTCATATACAGGTACCCTTCTGACACCCTAAATTATCTCCACGTACTAAGTATATGCATATATATGTCCTGTTATATTTTATGTAATGGTACTGGAGAAAATAAATGCATTCAAATTCATTCATTCACATAAAAATCGAAGGTTAACGCAATAGGGCGCTGATATAAACTTCTAGACCACGTCGACCACATCTCGTCCACGAAATCGGAAATGTTCCCCGTGGGTAGAGGGTGTTTGGGCAGCGGAAGAGGGTGTCGCGAGGCGTGGGTGGAGCATTGTGAAATGGGGTGCCGTCGCCCCTCAGCTAGAGTTAAGAAAGCGCCGCGGGGAGCATCGGTGGCGCTGCAGTCGAGAGGGGATGGCGCGTTTCACGTTGCCACGCGATACACCGCGACGGGACCACCTGCGCAAGGCATGAGGAAGTACGAGCCCTTCAGGGGGAGTGCAGTAAACCACCCCCCACCACCCTGGTACGATCTCTGGACTTGTCTATCTTGCGAAACGTTGCGTGGGGTGGCAACTCGACCGTAGTAACAATTCCAGGGTTTCCGAAATATCCTTCCCGCAAAAAGGGTCCCTTCTCCCGAGGAGGTGCGTGGGTATTTGCGCGTGACGCAGATTCATATCGCGTTTTTCTGTCTCAGAAGGGATTCCCGGGCGGAGGGCGGCGCCGCGGTCGGAGGATGGTGTCGAAGCTCTCACTAAATGGAGTGGATTTTGGGATTAATGGTCTCGGAGGGAGTCGTAAAACCGCGGCGATAAGAATCGCTCGTTTCGAAATTGACGCAGGTTTGCGGGCGCCTTGGAAATGTTCTCGATCCTAGTGCCAACCAAGAAGCAGTAGTTGCGGAGTGAAATAACTTAATTGTGCACTTCGTCCACGATTCAGAGTTCATCAGGAAGGACGGTAGTAAGGGGAAGAGAATACCCTGGAACGTGCCGCTACCGCTGTAGGCGGTGAAAACTGAGTCGATCAAACTGGACCATTCCACATTTATTTACACTGGCACATTTGGTGGTGAATACTGTACGTGAAAACGATTCTTTGTATTCCGTTTAGCGAAATATTTCTTTGGATAAAGGTATAGGAAAATGTTTCATCTCTACAATTTTGCAAATCCTTATCATTATTGAACATTTTAATAACATTCCTTTCTTGATCTAATTTTGGTTCGTGGTATCTTTTATATGTGTTCATTAAAATATTTCACGCTTTGTAAATAATTAGTTCTTCGCATGCTTTTTTCTGCATTGTGTTGACACATGTTGAAGAGGGAGGAGTTTATTATCGCTTTGAAATTTTACAATAAGCTTATAGTTAATTCGAAGCTAATTTTAATGCGAAAGGTTTATAATGTATAAAATTTGACCAAAGTAACATCATTATTTCATCGTTATTTGAAGGTAAAAATGTATTAAGTTCTTAGTCGTAGTCTATGATTTCGTGATAGTTCCTACCTATCCAGCTTTTCTAATTACTTGACTTATTTTCAGTTTAGGCACGACTGTCGATCCTTGAAAACTCTTTTGCAAAGAAGGCGCCATGTTTGAGGTTTCCCTGCACGAGAAGAATTCTCACTTAACTGGTAAGTAAAAAATGTTTCATTACGATTTCATGATGTTTCCCGTGAGGACGCCAAGGATGATAAAAATGTCTAGAGAAGGCCTCGTTTCCCTAAGAGTTAAGCTACTAACTAGTTTTTGCAGTTACGGAAACTGATCAACTTATAGATTCAATGCTTTTCGTGAAAATCACGATCATTTAAACGAAAATTAGTTCTACCATCATTAGGTGCATGCTGCACGAATTTGAAAGTCGGTGAAATATGTATAATGATCGGATAGCAGATTTGATAAATGTGCAGCAAAAACTCTGATCGTGAGGAGGGTCATGCACTGGCTGAAAGCGACGACGGAAAAGGCGACTTAATTGCTTGATTTGTCGCACGCGGGGGAACAGTGGGGCGGAAGCAATGGCAAGTGCGCTCTCTTCAGTTGCGCCTCCATTGTTTCCGAGCGATTAGTTTCTCTCTCGAACGTGTCCAGGCTCACGCCCGTCTGTTATCTCCTTCCACCCACGCATTACCAGTCTTTCGAAGGCTCACAAACTCGCCGTTGACGCGGTTCACATAGGTGATTTTGAAAACCGCTAACAAAAATAATCAAGACTTTTTCGTCAAAGACGGCCACGTTCCCACACAATAATTTTTGTATATTAGATATATTTTTGTCACGAAAAGATATTATTCCTGTTATCGGGACTTGGGAGGAATCGTGGGTGCCCCATTGATATCCAGTTTTGCTCTACATGGGTATGTTAGTCGACGATAGAATATTGACAGTCGTCGCAGTTTTAATTGAGGTTTCAACTCATATTCCGGAAAGATCGTTCGACATCCTTTATTACGTCATTGCCAGCTTTGCTGGTGCTCTGAGCGATTGGTTACCCACTCATCCACGTAATTTGCCAGCTTTCGTCATCCCTTCCTCCTCGCTGCTTTGAGGACTAAGCCAAGGTGCCCAGGCAATACTATTCAGGCGTCATAATACAAGAAATAAACTGCAGCTAAGGCTGAAATCGACGCATTAGTTATTTATGACGGGGAAAGGTTTCAGAGAGTTGCATGTTTTACTTTACATTGCATCATAAAGTCATCATTGCCACTTGTGCAATTTTTCCTTTCGAATACCTCTAATAAATGACGCAAACATCGCAGATAAATAGCTTCCTAGACGTCCATACAAACGAATGCCATTAAATTACCTAAATGGCCCTATTTTTGTAGCACACAGTCATAGCTTTCGGATTTTGTAAGGTTATTGAATCCTATAGAACTCCTAGCAAACTTAGTAACATTATTAAAGTGAGTAAAACTTAAATCTTAAATGGTATTAAAGGCTTCGGCTCCCTTACCAAACATGTCCTACATTTTAATTCTGAAAATGAATATAATTCATACTTCCACCTTCAGGCAGAATTTTACGAAATAACATAGTTCTTTCGTGTCGAGGATTTGACATTATACATTTGTAATTTCACAGCTATAGTATTTCGAGAATGTGCTGACCCAAAAAATGTAAAAATGGGAAGAAAAATGGCCAGCTGCTTCGACTGGTGGCTTCTCCTGGTAGCTATAAATCTCGGGAGGTGGTTTAATTCCAGAAAGTTAACTGTTCTGGGCACCTAATGGCATATGTGAGCTAACGCGTGCATTAATTGAAAGTACGACAAGGAGGAAAAGAGTAAGGTACTCTTGAGTGCCATTTAAGTACTTCAAGATATCCATTAACTCAATATGATCATAAAAATGTCGAGTGTAAACGATCGCTGGGAAATTTTTACAGGAGTTTAGTTCAATATGGTACTGGGGTATTCTAGTGGGCGTTGTCTGCGTTCCCCTTTGGCCTCCGCTGATTGGGAAGGAGGGAAAGGGTTGGTTAGCGGAGGCACACCGGATGGCACGCGAAAGAGTGGGAGATCACGAGGACGGAAAGAACTCGATGTTTGCGGATTGCATGCCGGGTGGGTGGGTGCGAAGAGCGTCGGCGGTGGCGCTCCGTGATCGTTGCTTGTTTTTTAAATGATTCCCCCCCCCCCCCTCCCAACCTACACACTCCTCCTCCCTCGGACCCTCTTTCCGCCCACCCCCGCACCCCATCCGTCCCAACCGAAGATCCCATCGGCGCGCCACGGAGCTTCAATTAACATCGGCCTCAAACTTTTCTCCCGGTGCTCCCCCACCAATTTGCACTCGTGCGGCAGGGAGCCGAGCTGGGCGGACGCCGGCGGCGGGCCGCAAAGGGGCAGCGCGGGGGAGGGAATACGATGGATGATGTTTAACGCCCGTCTCCAGAAACCACCCCTCCATCCTCTCCTCTCTTCTTTCCCCGCCTCGACGAGTCGATATGTATCGCTTCGTGCTCGTTTCAGCGCTACGAGCTCACCAAACAACTTCCAATGCACTGAAGAAAGTGCTGGGATTGGTGATCTTTGGCTCGTTATTATTATTGAGGAGTAGGCAGAAGAAGGGACGATGTGGTCTCAATTACGCCCCAAATTAAGACAGTATATTATTATTATTACATCCGCTCTAGTTATGCCAAAGATAAAATGCCAAAGTTTTAACTCAAAAGTGGCGTGAGTTCGAATCCCGCCAAGATCGCGGATATTGGGTTCGTCTTAGGGTTAAACTTAGTACTAAGATAGATACAACCTTGGAGAAAAGACATCAACATAAAAGACTAATTCTACTAATAGGAAGGGTGAAGCGAAACTCACCCTCGGTTTTAACCTTCTCTTGAAGAGGTGCGAAAATATGTTAAATGTTGCAATATAGCACAAGAATTTGGATCGCATTAAATCTCTACTCCAATCCGCTATACCTAGCAGGTAAAATAAATAATGTAATTCTGATAGTTCCCTGGATTCAAAAAATAGTTATGTGGCATGGTTATTCAACGAGGAGTTAGCCTGGTCATAGTACCCATAAAAAATGAGGGACTTGGAAGTCCTCGGGTATACTGACGTAGAGAAAATTTTGCTAAAATTAGTGTTGCGTCGTTCAGTAACAAGACTTTTGAAGGAGGGGAACTTTTGTGTGGAAGTTTAAGAGATCACTAAGAATGGAGAATGTGAATGAAGAGTGCTTGAATGTACTGATAGGAAGAGAAATGAAGTATTATTTATCGTTGATTTAGGGGAAATTTTGGATTAAATTTCCTCTAATTCAACCAAAATTTTTAAACATTTTTCTCCTATAAACTTCTCATTTATTACAGCAATAAAACTATCCAGGCTTCAAAATGTGGTTCCATCGACATATTCAGTAGTCTTCCCTACCCACTAGAGTGGCCAACCCACCGATAATCCTCATTAGAAAAGTTAACTTTAGATATACGAAATTTCAAGAAAAACTATGTGGCGCAAGTGGCAGTAGTGTGACATGGGATACAGGATAAGGGTGCGATCTTCCGGTCGCCAGTTCATTCAGACTCCTCTCCTTGAAACTGGAGGGGTAGGAAGGGAAGGTAGGGGACAGAGGGGTCGAAGGAAAGGTAGGCACTACATGTAGAAAAAAATTACTTATACATATACCTGTGGAAGGAAATGGGAGGCGGAGGCGGTTGGTTTACTTCCTGAGTTAGCGAAGGGAAAAAATACACGTCTCTCGGCGACTACGTGAGTCCCCGTTTATGTTTTCCCACATCGAGAATATCGCAGTCAGCGGTTAACTAACAGAGAGTCACGCTCACGCAGCAAAGTTGGCGGTTGCGGAGGGGAGAGGACGACGCCGGAGACCTCTGGTAATGGCTCTAGTTTTGAAAAACGCGTCGTCGCTAGGCTGTACGCTAGCCGCGTTCACTTTGGCGAATTGAAAATAAAATAGAGAGTGTCTTTTCGTTCGCAAGATAAAACCAGAAGGAGGTACAAGGAATCACTCGGAATATCCAGAATGTTCTCGGGACACATTGATGGCACCCATCACATGGTTTTCCCACAAAACATTTTCTTTCTTGACCTCCAATGAAGTGAGAACAACGAAACAAGCTCGGACGAAAGAAACGCAAACAGCAAAGCTGCACATGGCTTCGTGAGGATGATTTGTATCTTTCACAAGTTACGCGCGGAAAATCACTAGGCGAGCACGATGAGGAAGGCTTAATAAGAACGGTGAAACTTAATCCAAACCATGAATAATAGCCTTCAACCAATGTGAACATCAGCAGATGGTTATTTCAAAATGAAAGTCTACTAGAGGTATACTAGCGCAGGAAATCTTATCGACTCCAGATGGGCTACTAAGCAATTTTGTGAAAGATATAGCGAACTCTATAGTTCATCGTACGTTTGAACTCAATCTCATTTGTAACCTTGCACAAGGTGATAAAAGAATCGTATTTCATCTCGAATGTATCTTTCCCTCATAAATACCAATATCGTCTCACAAAACATGCAACTTTAAGGGACTTAATCATTTATGCTGGGTAATGGTGTAACTACGCAATGCAGTTGGTAGGAGGGGGAACATTTCAAATCCTTGCATGACATGTCTTCTTCGGCTTCATAAAGCAAGAACTTTCCTTGAGCAATTTACTGTTCCGATTGTATTTTGAGCAATAAGGTATTGGAAGCACACGTGGAGGAGAAAGAAAATACGGACGCCTCCTTCCTTATTAGTTTTATGACCATCAATATCAAATGGAACTTTATGGTCAATTGGACTCTGGTTTCATTTCGCAAAACTGGAAATATATTTCACAATGAACGTGTAGGTACGTATTCGCATGTATCCCACAATACTGTTTTTCATTTAACATAGAGCAAAGAATTATTACGAAAGTTATAGGTATGACGGAGTAGTATTGGTTCCCACGCAAGCGAAGGTTAAACGAGATACTGCGATGACAAATTGTCTCACACATGGAACTGGAATGAATATCTACTGAACCGTTGAAACCTGTTCTCAGCTCGTTAATTACAATTTTGGGAAGTCTGAGTGGGTGAAGAATTTCTGTTTTTGACTTGCATGGGAAAACACTGAGGGAACTCACAAAGACTTCTTCTCACTTCTTTTTTCCGCATTCTGGGTGATTCAGTCATTAGCGGCGAAGTCTCCTCCGAAATATTTTTCGTGGGATGACGATTCTTTTTTCTGTTTCAAACTACGAGCAAGACGTTTATGACGTCGATACACATAAAAAAATAAGAACCAGCTTGGCGAAGACTTACTGTGTGCGTTACGCCAAGAGTCACTCAGGTTTGTCCCAGCTTTTCTCAATAACCAGCGATTTGTCACGCTTCGGGAGTTCCATGTCGCGTGTCTTTCAACACTGCTCGCAATAATTCCTTCCTCCGCCACTGCACCTTACATTCATTCTACTTCTTCAAGGATACTCTGGAAAGTGAGCATTCATACGATTTATTGGACGACATCATTATGTAAATCAAAAGTGAAAAAAACTGTGAAAAATGTGAATACGAAAATAATGAACAAATTTAATTCATTAATCTAAACGCCCTAAACTTTGATCTGAGCTGAGAATATTGAAAAGATCGTGAAATATAGAAAAAAGGCCTAATACTATATGATAAACTGTTGCGAAGAAGTTCATCATCATCAGCAGTCCTAAAACTAAAAATTGGTTTGACGCAACTGTTCAGTCCATTCTTATGTTGACTAGCCTCTTGCAATTAAAATATTTCTCCTCTTTTACATCCTTCACTATTTGCTCCTTATATATTATGCGTAGGCTTCCATTGCCATTCTTACCAAAACGTTTTTCTTGACGACAGCATTCAACAGGCCGTCATGTAAAATACATTCAATTATACTCCCCCTCCGACAGACCCTCGCGGTGTCTCCTAGGGAATTGCGTGGGTGAGGATTTCACTACCGATAGCGAGCTGAAATCGTCATTAAAGACAGGTAAATTTAATTAGTCAACCAATGTTAGTGGCGGCGGGAAAAGTAATTTACACTATAAATAGTGCAGGGCGGAAACATATAGAATAATATTACAATTTATTCATCAATGAAAATTCTTAGTTGAAATGCAATTACCCAACGGTAAAGGCAAAGAAAAGTAATTTTTGAGAATTATGAAAACCATGGAACACGGCAAGATTCCATTTTCAGTATAAATATTTATAATAATAAGCTATCGCTTATTATAATCCATTTCTCAATTTACACAAATGAGTATGTATCGTAGCACTCTTTCTTTCAAGCCCTGAATATTCGCTCTATTACCTACATTTCTACGTTTTCCATGGTTAAAGTGCTAATAATTCATCGATATGCCGTAAAGATATCTACAAATTCATGAGTAAAACTTGTGGTAAATACCTATGTTTTGCTTTGCTTTCTTCCTTTAGTAACATAAAATAGAAGGGGCGCCTATTAGGAAGCTGCAAAGAGTGAAGGCCATTTAAAGCTTCAGTTTCAATAACATTCATCCTGAGAAGAACGCGAAATGATCGACATTAATTTCGACGATCACAAAATATTCCCTCACAGCCTTTTCCGGAGATTCGTAAGTCTGCTATTGATCGATTGTAATCTCCTCCATAGGATCTTAATCTCGTTTTACCTTTCCACTGGTTTGAAAGACTGTGAACATGATTTGAATTTTCATTCATGCCTCCTACAACAAAAATTGTGGCTATTCCCTATTAGCTTGTTAGACCTCGTGTAATGACTTTTCAAACACCACGCGTTCACTTCTGGCTCTCTTGATCCAGGGAAAGTTAGCAAACTACCACAATCCGCTCTATCCAAACGCAGGATAATTCCGTTGCTACAGGCTTCCCTGCTCTTTTCAGAACACTACCGCGGTTCCAAAAAGGCTACTCCCCGTTTGGGGATGGTGTTGTAGGACGGGGAAAATGAACGGAGATATGGACTGACGTACACAACGCAGCCAGTACAAGAGCGCTTATCTAACCGACGCGAAGCACAACGGCTTCGGGAACAACCCCCTTCCCCCTCCCTCGACTCGGATAACGCTCGTATCTCGGCTTTTCTACGGATAGCTCACCTCATCCTACACAACCAACTCCTCCACTACTTTCCCCCCTTTCCACCTACACCTGAAACCGGTCACGTGGGCGTCCAACTCCCTGACAGCGACTCAACCCCTTGTCCGCGACCACTCGCGCTAGAACTCACCTCTTCCCTGTCCCTATCTCTCCCCATGGGACCGGTCTCGCTATCAAGAACGCAACGGGCTATTTGGATAAGGGCGCCTTCTAAAATAACCGCCGCAAGTCCGCTTCTGCCGAATAATATACGTACATTGTAATATGATAATTTCCCTCGAATTGTGACTAGCGATGGGAGTGAGTCGTATGTAGTGTCTTCCACTCCTCTGGATTCGGGTTCGAATCCCAGCTATAACAGAGGTTATTTCACCGATAGTCCGATTGACTACTTGAGCAGTGCTTGGAGAGAAGTTCCAGTTCAATACTCCGTCCGCCGCGACGCGTCGGTTGAGATGCTAAACCGTGGACCCCTTGGCGTATTTTAAGAGAAGGATAAGCAGGATTGCCGACACCGGCCTTCACACAAGTAAACATTTCTAAGAAACATAGAACAACACATTTAGGATATTCTCGGCTCAATTTTTTATTTAATACTAGTGATACTGCTTTAACAAAATAATAGGTAATACTAGTCACACATTCAGAAATGGGTCAAATACCTCCTAACTACACTTTACATAAACAGTTATATTTTCCCCATAAAATTGTAAAAATTACCTTCTACCTAGCCAATTTGTTTTAAATACTCGTCCACTTATTCCCACACACACTACGACCAACCTATCATATTGAAACACCTAAATTATACGCTTCAAAAACTAATCGTAAGGCGATCCAAAATGATGAGTAGGTAATAGCGTTTAAATTTTTATGCAAATTTGGTTTTCAAAACCACACTCTTTTTGGGTAAATGTCTCATGAACCCATTTAATGCAGCTCGGTAGAATTATTTACTTGTATCACTATTTATGCGTATCAACTAACTACCCTGCAAGCCTGTGTGGCAGGGGGTGAGTTATGCCTTATATTCACTACGCACAGGCATGCACTAAAGTTTACTTATAATAAGTTCCTAAGTATAGATATCTATGACGACTATGCGGGACATATTAAAATGGTCACCTTTTTATACAATATTCAAAGAATATTGTACTTTAGCGTGCAATAACATTAATATGTGGTGTTATACCGAATTGATCGTAAAACAGTTGTGATACCTCACTCCTCAGAAAACAGTTGAAAGGAAGAGTTTGGGAAAGAAGTGCATGGGGAATATCGATCAGTAAGTATATCAATCGAAAACAGGGGCGAAATTTAAGAGGTATGATTTGAGAAGTTATCTCCTACAGTTAATAATAAGTATTGGGAGAGAACGCAGAGTTATTAGCTACCGGCCGACGGACGAGATAGCACAGAGAAACATAACGTCCAAAATTTTCCATTTTTCTACGTATTACTTGTTAGTTAGCTAATAATATAATCAATTATATGTAATGGTACCTCAGATAAATCACCTTCCGGAACTCTCTTCACAAGGTCTAATTTCTTCAACCATTGTACTAGGTAATTACAACTAAGGAACAAAATTTAACATCTCGAAGAGCGCTGCGTCACATCACAAACCTCTATTTACCTCTGTGTCCCGGACTTTTGACTTCATTCAAATAGTCTACGCTTGGAATTCCCGTTTTTAGAATGCCATGACACGGCGGTCATTAGTGATGACGTGGTCCCACGCGTGGAGACTTCAGCATCCCACCCCGAGGTCTACACTGCCCCCAGTAGTTCAGTTCAGTTGCACTGAATGGACGAATGATACCGACTACGGGTTTAGCGGGATTTCCTTTTACTAGCAAACCAACAAATTAATCGAAAAATTGCACCAAATGAATTAATAATGTGAGTTATGGTCGCTCGATTTTATCGGCGCAAGAGGGACAACTAAATGGAACACATTGACTGAACATTAGTGAATTATCTTGAATGGTATTCATAGAAGTAACTGAAGAAAGTATGAACCTTGCCTTTCCTAATCCACAAAATTTTTCCTCTCTCAAAGGAAGAGCATTATCTTTGAGAAATTCTAGCAAATGAGGCAGAGAACATTGGAATGATTCAAGGTACATCATCAGATGACTTTTCCAATACTGTGATTTATTATTCTAAGTATATGAATGTTTTCTTGAAGACTGTATCGCCTCTCTATATATTCCGAAATTAATTTTCCTTTGAAGAGCGATGCTCCCTAAAACCACAAACACGCTAAATGTGAGCCACGAGTTTATATGTATGTTACAAATAACAATGATGATGAATTGTAAAAATACTTGTTCAAATGAAAAGCGGAGATTAACTGGTTGAATTGAACAGGTCGACGCGGCAACTACTCGGCGGGATTGTCGGGTAGAAGGTTCAGGATCGTTATTCAGACGGTAACCTTAATGATTCTTTTGCTCATGAATGTTATATTTAAAACACCACTTACCAAATCATTAACTTTTGTGCTCAGTAATGATAAACAGTTTACTGGGAGAAATCATAGATCTAGTAGAGTAGTAATAAACAGATTTTAAATTAATCAAAAATCGCAGGGGGTAAACGCACGAAGATCTGCGAAAAAAACTAGCAACTTGGTGTGAATTATAGTATACGACACTAAAAAAAGCCTCGAACTGGCAGAATTTCCTCCGTTCACCAACTTCCTGTTAGTGTAGATTGATTCATGGCATCCGTAATCACAAAAAAAATATATTCCTACCACTTTTACCGAGTACAGAGCCGTATGGGCGGGAAAACCATTTCTTTACGAGGATGACCCAATGCAGGGTGAAAGGAGTGCCAGGTTTTAAATCTCACCACTCGCGTCTAATAAAGACATAGTTTCACGTGAGGAAGGAAGAGTCGACTTCATGCCGATGTCCGAGAACGGGCGATTCTGCGAATAACTGGACAGAGGATGACAATGCAGGAACATCGAGGGAAATAAAGAGACTAGGGAGAGGATCTGTTGCTCCTAACCACTGCCCTCTCACTCTTCTTGTGGGGATACGTTATAGCGTCTCGTTCGATTATTTCTCGTGTCCTCAAGCAATAGCTAATGACTAGTCAATCCAGATTAGCCATTTGCCTGAATTATAATTAAGGAAACCCGACTCTTGTCGGGTAACTTGGCGGTTAGCACTCATTTTGAGGTAAACGATACGTCAATTGTACAATTGCACATGCAACAAGAGCTACAATTGCATTGTATCTCTTAGTTGCACGTAATTAGTGCATGTTTGGTGATCTTCACCCCCTGCCACAACCCCTCACGGTGGTTCACGGTTTATTACGTAGATGTAGAGGTACTTTCTGCATAAAAGATCAAACTAGACTACAATCACGTACGTAGATCATGAACTGGGACTCAGGGCCAATGCCGTTTGAAATTTACGCATTAAAAATAGGCGGGTGCAATCTTTCTTGGGGCCTCATGCGATTTCTCTGACATTCTAGAACTCCCATTTACAAAATTTTATGCGGCTAATTTCCTATCAAAATAAGTCGTAGACTTTCAACCCGGAGCTCTCTATTTACGTTTCCCAAAGCACCCTGAAGGCTGCCTCTCCGTCTGTCGAATAAAATACTTGTCATGCGATAAAAGAAAGTGAATAATCACAATCTTCAACAGAATAGGCAATTAATATTCGAGTGCAAGGCTAATCCCATATTCACTCATCGGAGAGGGAGAAATGCAGAGAAAAATGCAAAACACGTGGTTTTTGAAAGTGGGAGACAACATATAATGAAAATATTGTGTAGAAAAAAGTACAAAAACATATGGGATAATTAAAGTGGGACAAATTTCTCTGTTTATAAAATATCCATTTCCTTCTCTCTGCATACGAAATGCTTATGAAAAGTTGGTGCACAAAAGTGTAAAAAAAATGCAAAGACTACTTTGAATAGTGAGTGACTACTCAAAGTAGTCTTTGCATTTTTTTACATCATTTATGGTTCACCTTTGCTTGCCTGAATCACAAGCACTAATGCCACCTATTGGTAATGTGTAATCAGTAGTTTCCAAACACTGTAAAACCTCATTTGACACTAGAACACAAAGTTCACCTTAAGAGAACACCAGACAGAGACTGCCTGCAATGCAGGCCGCAGGTCAGCTAGTCGGTAATATTACTTAAAGCTTTGTTTTGCATGCATGAATGATACTCCAAAGGTATGACATTTTATTTTCCTGTTTAACCGCTATATTACTGCAAATATTTATGTAATATTCCACCCATTTTAATCCATTTTATTCGCTAGATGAGTTCAATTGATTTAAGCCTATAGTAAACCGGTGTTGTAGTTACCAACGATAAGAGGATTGTTTTACCCGTCGATCGTGCATTTCTACCGTTGGTTCACCCTCTGCAACACACCTTTGCGGAGACTTACAGGATACAATGCAGATGCAGATTACTGCCTGACAGCTTTACATGCCAGGTTAAGACGCATAAGGAAAGTTCATGGCACACTAATGGGAGCAAATAACAATTTCAAGGGCCCACACAAGATGAACGACCTGTCGTCGGGCGTGGATAACACTTCGGGACGATTCAGAAGAAGAGCGGGGACGTCCCTTCAATCTTCAACCGCGGCTCGGTGGAGAGAATTCGAAGGAGAGAGAGGAAAAAAACCCTCCGTCCTCCGATCGTGCGACGGGCCGGTGGGAGTCGCAGCCATCCCTCCATCCATTGTGAGCAGTGCTTTACCGTTATGGTTCGTCAGAGCGGCTGCGGAACTCGAGGAAGTAAGTAAACAAAAGACAAAGGGAAGCGGGGAAGAGGAGGGAGGGGAGGCGGTAAAGGAATGATGGAGCCCACTTACGAAACGGAGGGAAAAACACGGGTGGGAAAAAAAGGGATTACCTATTTGTCAACAGCCCTATGTGTGTGGGGGAGGGGGGGGGGGGGAGGGGGGGGGAGAGGGCGTCGAGGGAAACCATTCGTCCCACAAGGCAATGGTGCACACCGTGACTCGCGAGGGTAGAGAGACCGCTAGGGGTCGCGTGCATGCATCCGCGGCTCTGTAAAATGAGCCCGACCCGGCATACGATGATGATGGCTCAAAATGCACGCTCACATTCCGTTGCTCAACTCTGCCATCGCTTCGGCACGGCTTGCCTCCGCCAGCGTTCAGATCTCTCTTAAAACCTCCGCGGGGACCCCCCTTACTCCCCCCTCCGGTCGCCCTACCTTTCGACGGAAACAATCGCCTCCACTTTTTTCTTTGCCTCAACATTCCAAGAGAGTACGTCTTTTTTTCCAAGAAAAGCAATAAATATGCGCATTTAACAGCGGCCATAAGCGTCTCCGACTCTGAAATGTGAAAAAAAAAAATTCCCGTTAAAACAATCCGAGCTGAGAAATGGTGATTGTGTCACCTCGTGGAAATAACTGATCCAAGCTGGGTGAAAATAAGGTTCACGTTCGATTTTATTTCGTTTCTGTCGAGAGGCAGTTTCGACAACTCATTCTCGCCCGTGTTTTATTTCTTAACGGGTAAACTACAGCGATTGAGAAAATTCCGAGGAAGACGGCCCTTATCATCTAACAAGGAGACATCGCGAGATTGATGTTCGGGATCCGAATGCCGATGTTATTTTCTGAAACTGTAAAGGAAATGTAGAAAAAGTGTCACGGCTTTCTTCCCCATAGGCCCGGGTTCGAGAGATATTAGCAAGTAAAGATTTGGCGCATAATCAGTATCTTTAAGTAAGGGTGTGACTCCAACAACCGGCGTAGCCGCGTGCGTTAAGGCCCACGGCCGATGGCTTTTGCCCCGGGCGACCTGGGTTCGAGTCCAGGTGAAGTCAATTTTTTTTTCTTTCTTATAATTTAAGGAATCAATGCTACAACCCATCCCCATTCATTTAAGTCAGTTTCGTTAGTATTTATTCTATTTTCAACTCATTTTCTGGATTTTCAATGGACCGAGGACTTACGACGCGAATTAGGGGATTTTATTTTCCCATTACAGGCTCACATGCTGCCCGACGCATTAGGTTTGGATTTCAAAGATCCGTGAATACTTCTATGAATACCAAGGGCTTCAATTGTTCGCTGGACCTCCTGAAGATAGTAAAGAATGAACTAAATGCTTATTACACTGCTTACTATCAAAATCACTACTTTACACACCTTCAAAGCTATGCACAGCACCAGTGATGTCATCTTGGTATGATGACAACACCGATGGAGAAGTGTCATTTACATTGTCTGACAATGAGGAGCCGTCACTGGACGAAGGACAGATTTCTCGAACACTCTTCATTTAGCTTCCGAGAACTCCCGACACAACGCCGCAGATAGGTGAAAACTAAATAATGCACAAGACTTGCTGCAGGAAACTTGAGCTACGCTTCACTTTACCTTCACTGATCAAGAGCTGGATTGAAACTGGCGAAATAGACGGCCCAATACAGCTGCCACGCGTTGCTGTATGTAGAGAACACCCCTTCCCATTACTAAAACGTTGTCTCAAACCGGGATTTTCCGACTCCTACATTCTTTTATTCATAATATCATTTCCACTGGGTTTTCCCTCCGTTAGATTTTCTCCACAGCCCACCCACTGTCTTTCGAACAAATTCTCCCTCCTTACTACAGAATGCCCTTCCGTCCACCCTGTCTCCTTTATGACATGCCTTCTTGCGCCCTTCAAAGAGTTCCGCCCCCAGCAACCCTTCCTCCACAGCTGACCCTCGCTAATCTCTCAATGAGGCACCGAGGCCCAACCGTGTGAAGACGGGTGCGAAAGATAGACAAAGAAGACTTTGAGACCGCTTTGAGCAGACTACTGGAACGCAGGGTCATTGCACTTGACCTAATGGGTAAAAGGGGGAAGCTGGCTAGGGTTAGTAACTGAATGTGAGGATAGCCAGTAGAGTTTATTTGGTGACAAGAAAGAGTTGAGATCAAAAATATATGAAGGGGTTGAGGGAGCAATGGCTGGGGCGTAGAAGAACGCATTACCTGGAATTTCACGTGTCGTTATATACGTCCCCAAATTCGCGTGGTAAGTCACCATTCGGAGGTCCGTTTAAAAATCAATAAAATACGCTGAAGATAGAAAAATACTATTGTAACTGACATTAAATACTATTTAATTTGTATGGGATTGGGTATGTAAAAACGATGAAGGAATATACCTTACTTCAAAAGTTTTATCAATGCCTATAATCAAATAATGGGCAAATACCTGCCACGAATGAAAATTTAAATTCATTCATTGAACCGAAAGAAAACAGGAGGTGGGAAGAAAAATAGTGTTATCCCTACATCATGTTTTATGTGTAGGAATTCAAAATCTTCCCTTCGTCCACGATAAGGGTTCACTGCAATAAAATACGTTGTACTTTGAGAAAATCATTTTAAATATGTTTCACATGCCCTTCTATTTACCGCCGATATCATGCTCACTATTTAAGGAAAAATTAAGTGATAAAAGTGAAAATTCCAGGGCGGTTCCGAGGAATTTACGAGGGCAACCGTCGCAGTGTAATAAGCATTCAGTTCATTCTTTACTATCTTCAGGTAGTCCAGCGAACAATTGAAGCCCTTGGTATTCATAGAAGTATTCACGGATCTTTGAAATCCAAACCTAATGCGTCGGGCAGCATGTGAGCCTGTAATGGGAAAATAAAATCCCCTAATTCGCGTCGTAAGTCCTCGGTCCATTGAAAATCCAGAAAATGAGTTGAAAATAGAATAAATACTAACGAAACTGACTTAAATGAATGGGGATGGGTTGTAGCATTGATTCCTTAAATTATAAGAAAGAAAAAAAAATTGACTTCACCTGGACTCGAACCCAGGTCGCCCGGGGCAAAAGCCATCGGCCGTGGGCCTTAACGCACGCGGCTACGCCGGTTGTTGGAGTCACACCCTTACTTAAAGATACTGATTATGCGCCAAATCTTTACTTGCTAATATCTCTCGAACCCGGGCCTATGGGGAAGAAAGCCGTGACACTTTTTCTACATTTCCTTTACAGTTTCAGAAAATAACATCGGCATTCGGATCCCGAACATCAATCTCGCGATGTCTCCTTGTAAGAAGCAGGATATTGAGGAAAAACTGACTGCAATTCAGTGGAGAGGCAAACTAGATTTTTTTCCTTGTGGTAGAGTTCCAAACAATAATCGACACAAGGAAAAATGTCTAAAAATGTTCCAACAAAGATCTGTATAACTAGTGGTACTATAGTACAATACATACCAACTGTAGTCAAATCTATTTTGAACATTTAAATCGCGGGTTCGAATCCCACTTTCGGTATGGATGGTGTGGTTAACTTAGGATTAAAGCCCGATATAAAGTTAGTTTAAATGACACAATATTGCAGAAAATGAGCATTAACTATTTCACCGTCTAGCAGAAATGCACTAGAAACTACGCTACATATGACTAGCAAGTTTTTAGCTGCGTAATAGCCAGGTTTAGTTCACACACGAAAACAAAATTTCAATTCAAAACTTTGGATTCACTGTATTACACTGTACATGTCACAGGGCGTCATAATCACGTGATGTAATCTTAAATGTATATTTATAATCCAACTAGAAAATTTTACTTCGGGGCTAAAAAAATCTTTAACTTCTTTGACTCTGCCTTTAACTTCAACTTCTCTGATTATGACTTCCGGAGCATTAGGAAAGAAAAAACTTTATTGTAAATGTGCCCAGGATCCTTGTAAAAATGTAGTAATATAACGAAACTAGTAATACAAATTCCCTAAAAAACATTGTATAATTTTAGTTGTAATTTCTTCTGTAAGTACATCCACTATCTCGAGCCTGAAATGATACTACGTATGAACAATTTATTACACCATGTACGACAGCATTTATAATTAAATCCTTCATTTCTAGAAAACCAATCAAAAATCATAACCATGCCTATGATTGTTCCGGAGGTACTCACGAAAATCCCGCTTTCTACACCTGTCGCTCTCCTACGTAACCGTATCATATACATTTTAAAATTCGGAAGCTCCCGACCACTACCTATCCGCTTTTCTAAACCTGTTGACTCCGCTGACGGCATTTGGACGGCAGCGCTTGCAACCCCGCTGCGCTCAATCTACTCCTCGGTCCGATCACGAGCGGTTTACGAGTCGCTCGGTTATTTCCGTCACTTCCCGCCGCGTCGCTCCCTCCGAGCACCCGCATGGCGACACGTCTTCAACCCGACGCGGAACAATCAGCTCGCGGCGGAGACAGATTAGAGAGAAAATAAATAGAACTAACAAAAAAACAGGAATGGGAGGAAAGAAAAGGGGGAAAAAGACAGGCGGAGCGACACACTCGCATGAATTGATAACGGATTGGGTGGCGGGAGGGGGAGGGAAGAAAAAGAACACGTTTCGGGAGAGGGGAGTCAGGACGAGGAAAAAAAGCCGTAAATTTGTCTTGTGGAAGGAAGGAAGGAGATTGAGAGAGAGAGAGAGAGAGAGATATGGGTCCGAAAATAAGCAATCGGAGATAAAGCAGTGCGTTGGACGACCCTCCCGACCACCAGTTGGACGGACGCGCTGTACAAACACGTGTGAGCGACCGAACGGTCTACGGGAAAGAAGGAATTTCTACTCTTCTTCTTCCTCTTCCACCTTCCCTCCAGCGCGGCGTGACACTCGTCACGCCCGACGGCGGTTCGTCCGTTCAGCTCTCTCGGGGATCGACATCGCGAGTCACCACGAGCCGTGCCAACGCGCAAATGGCGCCGTGGAAGATTCCTGGGCGCGTGCCCTATCGTCGCGCGGGACTGTCAGGCTTCGAACCCGGTGCGTCGATGACGAGAGTCACGGAGGCGCTCGCCCCGATGCGCTTGTCGGCACAGGAAGGATTGGAATGGGACTGGTGTTTCACCCGCAGGCGGGACACCCAGGAAGTCTGGGTTTGAACCCCCGTTGGAGGTGCCGGTCTGTTTCCGTGGAATCCTTACTTCGTACGTGTGTCACGTGGAGAGACCTGATATTTCTGTGCTACGCACGTCGGGATGGGAACAAGACGTTCATTGGAGTCTTCCGTGAAGGACGATCAAATGCCGATGCTGAGCCCTGAAATGAGATTGGTAACGTATGACCTGGAAGCTGGTTCAAATCCCCCCTCGGGTACGGATGCCGCATTGACCTCTTGTACTTCTTTTCCGTTATCCACGCCCTGGGTTTCTCTCTGCCCTTCCAACATGGTCGTATACCAACCTACGACAGTATTAAATCCGAAATTCGGTCTGGTTGGTGCGGGTTTAGTTCACCAAGTACAGGCGAAATAAATACTAGGCGAAACGGCGAGTAAAATCATCGGGGTAGAGGAAGTAGTTCTTTTCCCAGTGCTGTCTGAGCTTTCCCGTAAAGATCTGGACTCAGAAAATTATATATGTAGCTTGGGTTTTACTGGGTGCGTTCCAGGAGACCTCTCCCATATTTGAACCATGACCTCCGGTGCGGAGCCCAACACTACCAAATAGCATTACATTTACATAATACCCTGCAAGCCACCATAAAGGTGTGTGGCAGGGGATGAATTCTCACCAAACATGCACTACATATCATGCATATTATTTCGTACTACTATTTCAAGGTAGGGGGAAATTTCGGAAGCTAACTCTCTATATACGCGGGATGGAATTTGATCAGGGCCAGGAGATTTGTTGGGGCTTATATCTTTAAGTACTTTTCAATGCCATTACAGGAAATTTCAATTGGTGACATCAGCCGCTCAAAGAGTTCAGGTAACACGACAGTTGTATCTCCGGAGGGTGGATTAAAAACGGTTTGGAAGAAGTAATTCAGCAAGATAACTTTGTCAAGAGTGTTTGTGGCCATTTCACCCTTATCATTTTTTAAGTGAATGGATTGCAGACTTATGGCCTTGCATATCCCTTACGTACGACCAGAAGACTTTTGGATTTTCTTTCAATTGTTCCCCGAGTATTTTTCTTTTGAATTCTGCAAATTCATTACGAAGAGCTGTCTTTGCAGTGGATTTTGAAATTTTATAGTTTTCAATTATTACATTTCACTCATCAATGGGCATATATTTACTAATTATTTTCATTTTTACATGACATATTCGCTGCTGTCTCAGGGATTTTCTCACTTCGGAATTTTACCACCAAGGTTCAGTGCTTTCTTTTTTAAATTTACTAGGGATATATCTATTGATCCCAGAGCGCATGATATTAATGAACGACTTCCATGACCCTCCGAACCATTCCACTCCGTTCTTCCTATAAAGCCCTTTCCAAACCTAACTACGATCCAGTAACTCTCGTCAAAGTGATTTAAGCTGGTTCCTCTCCTGATAAGACCTTCCCGCGCATGATTCTCCGGACACGTGGGAATTATCTGGTACGGAACGAAGACATATATTACACAGCTTACGACGTCGCCGACGGGCGCTCAAAGCCTTCTGGGGCAAAGAACACAGCGTTAGGACGGGAATGTGTGTGTATAGCGATTTATACGACTGCCGACTTCATTTTCCGGCAGCGTACAAGTCTCCTTCTTGATTTTTGTCACTGGACGGAAGCGAAAGAGCGGGGAGGGGAGGAAGAGAGGGGGAATTTCGGAGAAAGCAAAAACGATAAAGAGAGGGGGGTAAGGGAACAAGAGAGGAAGTCCTCGAGTAAGTGCGATAGTGAAAATATGTTGTCCAGTCCGTGCCCAGAATTCATTAACGTCCTTCGAAGGGTTAATGGAGGGGAGGTAGAGGAGGGAGGGGATCTAAGCACCCTAGGGGGGGTGGGGAAGTTAGCTTTCGTGGCCGGGAGCGGAGGTGGGGTCATTCCCTCAGGGGGGGGAGGGGAGTGGGGGGATGAGGCGTGGGTGTGAGGGAGTGCCGGTGACTGTGGATGAGTGTGTATGTCCGAGGTAGGTGGCGGTAATGTGCGAGTTAGTTAGCTGCCGGTGGGCCGGTGTCAGGAGAGCGAGGACGCGTCTTCGGCTGACGCATTTCGGAATCGGGAGGAGGCGAAATGAGCCACCAGCCGCCTCGGAAAGCAGGAACGGACTCTCGGACCGGACGGAGGAACGGAGTGCTGGACTGAAATCACTCGTACAAGTCTTCAAGAGGTACCACGACGAGGAGTGAGGAGGCAAGTCAGCGATAAAGGCGGACAAAACAAAGGAAGCATGGACATTGCAGGTCTCTTTTCTTCTTTTCCCTCAATTTTTCACGTCAGGCACCGCGATTTAAAAGCTAAAGGGCGAAATTTTACAGGGCTTGTAATTTTTAATTTAGAACAAGATTTCATTTTTTCCGATTTTCATAAAGTTCACAAATAATCCTTCGTTTGTCACTTGGGAATTTTTGCTAACCTCATGGTAATTGCCGGAGTGCTTTGCAAGTTCCAAATTCCTGGCTCTCTTAAAATGCTTCGTTCATTGACCCCGCGGTCCATTTTCTTCTGCGTAATACCACGGTGTTCTCAAAACGAATGCTAAGTGGGAATCAAATTCATATCAGGCCTACTGCATTTACCTAATAAGCCATTATAGAATTTTAGGACCAATCAATAATTTTTAACTGCTTAATATGACGGGAGACAAATCATAGTTTGACATAACTTTCTCCCGTATTTCAATTTTGATATTTTGAATCATAAACAAGCCATAAAAAAAGCTATTGATGCATCGCAGTTATCACTTCGTTACTATTTAAACACTAACCATCTAGTTTCGCATGACTCCTATACCTAACTTGTTTTCGTGTAAGTAGTATCATTAGCTCTTAGTTGCATGTCAGTTGTGCATGTATAGTGTTTTTCACACCCTGCCACACACCCTCGCGGTGGCTCGCAGGACATTTCATAGATATAGACCAGCCAACTAATTTGGTCGTGGCTTCTTTGAAACCCTTTATTCCTTGCTTTGCCATCCTTGGTGGATCTCGAGGGCTCAGATTCTAGTACCTTGAACCTCGGTAAAATTGCCATGGGAATTAAGGATCCTGGATAGCGTAGTGGTCTGCGCAGAGGCCCGGTAAGCCATAGGTCCGTGGTTTCATTCCCGGTCCAGGTGAACTTTTTCTCATGGCAATTAATGTGAATTTCACCGCCGTTCACGCGGCAAGCTTGAAATATCCTGCGCCTCACGGTGCGGTTTAAAGGAATAATCAACCTAACATTTAAATGAGAATATAGATTTGTTCGCCATACACATTATTTAATTATAACTGACGCGATTGCTTACTTTTCCTAAACAATTTACTTTTGTCGATGGGAGAATGAATCTTTTCTTACATTGTACATAATCAATGCGAGAGAATGATATGATGCGAGGGACTGTTGGAGGGTTGATGTTGTTAATTACTTTCCAACTGACGCCTGTGCATGCTCCACAACACATATGAGTGAGCACAACTCTACAACTTCGGATGAAAACTTCTGAGCCGCCCCCGTAACTTCCCAGCGTTGCCAAACAAAGGTCCAAAATTCAAGGCGGTTGGAAAAGGGTATCGGCATTCAATGGAAATCAGAGCGAGTACGTAACCCAATAAGAATCACGTCAATACTTTGACCTCGATATTTCAGATACCTAACGTAACAAACACAATACAACTCGACCACATTTTAGGCGGAGCTGTTCAATTCGATATGATTTCGACGCGCTTTGTACAGTGAAATTCCTTTCCCGTCGGCTCGGCGCCAATTAGCAGAATTCTTAGAATCCAATACATATATATACTGTTCCACATACATACGAGATAACGACGTCACGTGACCACAAGATACACGTCATCAGTGTTATTTCCCGAATTCCCTCGCCTAAGGCGTATCGGAGGGAGAAGAGGAAACCAGGCTTCATAACGTTCAGTCGAGAGGAAATTGAGAGTTTCTCGATGAAGGAATGGCAAGATAGAGCATATTCAGAATAGAGAAAGGAAATCATAAGATCAAGGAAGAAAGGAGAGTTGGTGAAAGTATGACGCAAGGAGGAATGCAATGGGACGTGACGTAAGCAAAGAGTTTGCAGCAGTCCCTCCTCTCAAGGCCAGAGTACAGAGCCCCAGCAGCGGATTTCGTATACCTCACTCCACGACATTGCCCCGTAAATTACGATTTGTGTCGGGACTCGAAGGAAAACGTCATAATGGTAAGAGACCGTAATTGAGAGTGGTGCATAATATTGAGAACACATCGTTTAAGATATGAGAAATCAGTTTAGCCATTTATGCAATAAATATATTGAGAAATCACGCATATTAAGATCCATTCAATCGACAAAATGAGAAGACAAAATGAGAAAAAACAATAAATAGGTGAGGATGGATTGAAAATGACTCTCCACCCGCAAACAACTCTGCACCCGCGAACAACCAGATACCGTAGCAGGCAGAATAATAGTTAAATTATAATAATAAAAGGTCTTTACTGGGGCGAGATTGAGACTAAAATGTCCCTTCTGCCATTTAACATTAAATGGGTAGGCGTAATGTTGGTAAGCCTTGTTTTTAATCCATCTGACAAAAGTTCTGAACCAAAGTGAACCATTTGTAATGCACAATTTCATGCATATGAAAATACCGTGGTGAATTCAAACAATTGCTTGACATAACAATGAAATTAATATTCATTCGAAGTTTGAAATGATTTGCTTAGAAATACCAGTTGAATGCCAAAATAGTAACAGTGTTTCTTGTTAAGTAAAAGCAAATTATTTCTAAAAATGTAAAATCTTTCAATACGTGTTTGGCGATGATTCATCTTTAGCGATACACACTCAAAACGGATTGCAGGCTAAGTTAAAGTATTGTTAGATGCACATGTGTGACTGTTTTGGAATAAATATGTACCTACTGCTGCAGTTTATCCGAAAAATATTTCACGCCGTGTTCAAATAACAGAAATAGAACGATGTGCATTCCTTATTTTTTGGTCTAAATTGATTCTTCAATCTCAATATGTTGGGTACTCGAAAGAAATAAATTTTTACTTACTATAGATGACATCGGTCGTCTCTTTCGACCTGCGAATATAGGTACCCATCAATTCCATGTCTATTGATAACCATACGGTCATTGGTAGACATACTTGGGTTTAAAATATGTAAATTAAAATCAAAACTTGCTCAGGCTCCCCGCATTATGAGTAAGGCAACAATTGTGCGGAAAGCCTATGTCCATTTGTAGATTTTATCATGCTATATTTCTCATACGAGCGACTACATTGCTGACGTCATCGGTCCTGCCAACAGAGAGGACTATTTCGCATTGGAATCGGAGAATGTTTTTCATCAGTGACGCGGTTGGTAGAAAACTTCCCCCAAGTAATCTAATAGGCATAAGGTTTGCCATTTCCGTCGGACACAAATAATAAATGCCTTTGCAAGCTAACCGATGAAGATCTTTTTTTGCACGGAACTTATCGCGGCGAGGGGTGTCGCTGTTGGAATTTTCCCTCGAAAAACTGATTCCTTATCGGGAAATAAAACCTGAAGTGGTGCAATAATTTTTATCAACAAAAAAATGAGCTCGGGAAAGCCGAGAAATGGCGCGTTCCCTTTCTTCCAACCAAAAAGATAGGCGAGTATGCGGTTCGGCGCCGCGATACTTAACACCGCATGCCTGAACAAACGGGTTCTGATAAGCTAGATCCACATGATGACGAGATGAGATGACGATTGCCCTCCCGCAGTCTGATTTATTCGAGTCTTGGAAAACTTTCTATTAATCCAAAATACGAATGCAGGGATTCCATTGAAAACCATAAGATATTTAGGTGTAACAATCAATAAAGATTTATCGTGGGGGAGACACATCCGGGAAATATGCGGCCGAGCGTAGAGAAAGCTAGGATTTATAAAATGAGTACTTGGGAAATGTGATGAGAAGACAAAAGAGCGATGTTACTTTTCACTAGTTAGGCCCCACCTTGAGTATGCAGCCAGTGCATGGGATCCTAATGACTTAGAATTTGATCAGAGAACTATACAGTGTGCAGCGTAGAGCAGCTAGGTTCGTTAAAAGGTGTTACGATAAGTTGAGCAGCGTTTCAGAATCAATAAAAGAATTAGGGTGGGAATCATTATCAGAGGGTAGGTTAAAGTACAGATTAAATCTATTAGAGAAATTTCTATCGGATAGCTTTACTGAAGATGTTAGGCTCATATTTAAAAAAAACCAGCGTATTATTCTAGATTCGACCAGATAAATAAGATTAGAGAGATAGATTGTCGTACTGATAGATTCAAAATGGCATTTTTCCCCCGTACTATAAGAGAACAGAATAGGCAGCATAGCAAATGGATAGGCTGGGGAAATATTTTAGAGTAGTCTGTAGTGCATGATGCATGTATTAACTCCTTAAGTACTATATATACTAATAATAGTTGCATGAGACCCTATAGTTGCTTGTTTGTATGTCAGTAGTGCATGCTTGGTGATCTTCACCCCCTTCCACACACCCTCGCATTGGCTTGCAGGGTATCGTGTAGATGTAGATGAACACTACTCCATACTTAACCAAGAAGTTTTAACGCATTACGCGTCCCTAATTGCAGAGTCTTCTCAGATACTTATGACTTAAAACACGTAGTGCGTTACGAATTTCTCTGGAGGTGTGTGTGATATATTATTGAATATGTTTCCCTTCCGCTTATTCCAGACAATATGTTATTATTAGCACAAAGATATTCGTCTTTCACAAGCGCATTGTTAAAGGGCGTGGCACATCGATTTTGATTAAGTAACCATAGCCGAGAGTAATAAAAAAATCTGATCTTATATATATTCGATGGCTGCAACAATAGCTGGGTAAGCTTCTAACTAGCCACACCTAAAGCTGTGGGTACGAATTCTGCCGGGTTGGGTTGTTTACTACCCGGGTTATGGATGTGAGAGTTCTGTCTTCATTAAAATGCATGAACCCTGGGATGAAGTCCTATTGGATGCAATAAATACAAGAAGCAATCAACTTCGACTTGATGAACTCCATTAATATCGAGAACGAAATATAAGGGAACTTGTATAGCTCCCATTTTTTCAAGTCGTTATGAAAACTCTCTCGTTGAAATAATTAGGAATCGATATTCATTACTCCATATTCACAAATATTACTAAGTGTAGGGTCAGTCGAATCAATGCACTTGAGAATGTTCGGCTCACCATTACTCCGCTGAAGGTTGACCTTGGTAATGGAACTGCTTCACAGTGCCTCCGCAAATCAACAGCTGCGTTTAAATGTGAATAAATATTTCAAAGATACCAATTTCCTCAATATTTCTATATGGGAAAAGCGGGGTTGAGGCAGGATGTTTCACAATAGGATTTTCTAATTTCCACTAAGACAGTACACGTTGCTGATTCATTGATGCATTGTGATGACTAGGTTCTGACACGTGTAATACGGTTGCCTCGGTAAATGTTGACCTTGACCACAATATAAACGCGGTAGTATCCTTTGTTTCCCCGACTTTGAAGTTTACGATTTAAATAATATTTTGCAACGCAAAAAACTCCAAGCTCATGCAGGCGTTTTGATGCAGCCAAGTTTATGCTAAAAGACTCAAACCACATGGATTCAAATAATGCTCACAATCCCATTTCTAAAAAACTATATTTCCCAACTTTCACTTCCTTATGAATGTAAGTACCCGCAATGAAGACCCTATGCACTTAAGTGGATCGACTTGAACAACCTTTTATTATTATGCCTTTGTTGATGTGTTGATTTGTCACCTGGTCGAGTTTTCACATTAATGTTCATCAAAGGGGATATTCCGATAAACAGCATATTTGCCAACATTATATATTTTAATTTATTAACCCATTGTGATCCACAAATCTGATCACGCACTGAGAAAATAAATGGCAATTAGTATTACGATGAGCAGGTATTTCATACCCATGAGCTATCCGCCATAAGATTTTCCTCAAATGCCTTGGGCCCAGTCGTAACACATGCGAAGTTAAGGATAAGCGGATATTCCTTTTCCTGGGCTTCCTGAGGATTCTTAGTTAATGTCTAATTACACTGAGGTAAATCAGGAATCAGCATAAAATTTATTTTTTTAACAAGGGTACTTGAAAAGGCATCGCCCGGATTTGAATAGGTCTTACCGCAGAAGCCAGGGTCGGTAAAGTGACGGCCTGTCAACCCACGGGCGAAGGATTCGAATCCTCCAGAGGGTAAGAACTTGGCTTAGGATTAAGTTAGGTCGTACGGTGAGATATAACCCATGCAAGTGAAGCACCTTAAACTCTAAATCTACCACAGCCAGAACCTTCAGTCATTACCAAGTTCAGTGCAGCAGTTATAATCCCGACGCTCGGCACATTAAGCTCGCCCGCCAGTAAACAAGTGTGCCTTTCTCAATATGCGCTCAACCGCCAAGGACATGGAGAGTGCAGTCGACGAAAAGGAATCACAAAGGCTCCAGCCCTTAGAAGCGAATACTGGCAGCGGTCACCAGCCTCCCATTCTATTTTATTCGCGTTCTCTTCTATACTGGTTCTATTTGTCAATGAAATTATATTTCATCACATCAACTGAAATGGAGTTGTACATTTCAGACGCTAGGATAACTAACACATTCCTCTAATCAAGTAGAGTAACTATTAGCACATGCACGTAGATAATTTTTGGTGATCGGTCACCTCCTACCACAGATCCAACAGGTGGCTTGTAGGATACACCGTGCATATAGAGGGGATCGCGTTGTTGTAGTATCTAGAGAACCGACCTTCCATTATGAGGGCTCTGGTTCCAATCCCGGAAGCAGCAGCGATGTTTCACTAGTATACCGATCCCTACTTTAGTGTGGATGTAACTTGAAGATAGTACTGCTTCCGTCGAATAGGACGTAAAACCGTGGACCCCTTGGCATATTTTGTTAACATAAAGCTGACGGCAACGCAAAATATTGCTCCACCATTCCTACGTCCCCTGAAAGTTCCAAAATCCGCCTTTCAGCAGCCAATCCTAAATGGTAGAAATGACGACAGATATCTGCCGCTTTCCCCGATTGACTAACTGCGGAAGATGTTGATGTATTAGATGTTAGCCAGTGTAAGTCAAATTCTGAAGATGGTGACCTAATGGTGCTGTAACAGAGTGAAATCAGGGTTGTAGAAAATTTAATATTTGTTGATTTGACACGTGTTTTCTTTCCATGTTATAAGTGTAAGTCAGCGAAGCACTTCAATTTTGCGGTAGCCGTTTTCCATTCAAGTGTCCATCGAACAAACGTTACCCAGTCGCGCCTCCTACCTATCGTACCTGTGCTTTTCCTCCTTTCAAGCTAAAGACTATCTCTCACGTGAAGCGAGGTCACGGGGAGAGGGAGAGGAAATCGAGAAGTGAAGGAGAGGCAATAATGAACGAGACGACGCCCGATCCTCACCATCACCTCTCTCTCCTTCCTTCCCCCTCTCTCTCTGTATCTCTCCCACCCTCTCTTCACTCTCTCCTCTCCATTCCCCCTCCGAGCCAGAAAGAGTAAATAAGGATGAAGAGACACATTTCTCCCTCTGCCGCGAGGTTCGAGTACCTGCGCGCGGCGATGACGTCCGCGATGCCGCGAAGGGAAGCGAACGGGGCGTTCGTTCTTCCTCGCGATACCGGATCGGGCGGGCGCTCGGCTAGCGTCATTTGAATCGAGCGATCCGCCCGCGGCGGCGCCACAGGATCGAGTCTCGGAGGCAGGTAGTCAATCACGGTCCCACCATCCATTTGCCGAGGGGTCACGTGGTGCGACGCGAGAGTGATCGTCGTGCGCTCGATCGACCGAGACCGAACATTTCGAGCACTTCGAGACGTGACCAGTCGATTACAGGATTGACGTAGCTCGCTGGTACCCGACGAGGATACCTAAACCCTCCGACCGATTGGGTAGGCATCGCGTCTGGAATAAAATATTTCCGACATCTGGGTTGTGATTGAATGGATATTGTATGATTCTGCATATCTGCATCAGCAATTACACAGTACCCTACAAGCCAACTCGAGAATATGGGGTAGGGAGTAACTCCAAACCAAGCATGCACTTCCGACAACCACAAAATCCTATTGCCACTAATTCTATTTTCGGTTATGCTGTCGAGTAGGATGAATTCTCATCGGAACTAAAACAGTTTAATCTACGATACAGCTTCTAACTTCCTACTATCATGGTAGAGGACAGATACAGTACTATTCATGCAAAAATGTTCGTGGCCAAGTACCTAGCATGTGAGGAAATGTTGAAACAAATCACACTTGTGTTACAATACTATAGTATCACGCAAACATACGTTGGTTGGTTATTTAGGGGAGGCGACCGACAGCTGAGGTCATTTGCGCCATATAGGATAGGTGGGTAATTGGGTAATGGTTGGAGTTTTTAGGGAACGGAGGAAGGGTGGAGAGAAACCCGGCGTCGGCATTAGCCTACTCTTTACGAAAGGCGCCAAGGGGACCACGGCTTAACGTCCCATCCGACGGACGGAGTACTGTACTTGAAATGCCCTCCACTAGGTACTCAAATGGGGACCGGTTTTCCACTAAAAAATCCGCCACTGCCGGGAATCGAACCCGGGCCCTCGGGATGGGAGGCCAGTACTCTAGCCACCACATCAACCCGATCCCCTCATGCAAACATACAAAATGTAAGTAGGTATAGGCTATGGTTCCTTTCGTCATTGATTATCTCCTCCTAAACTTTGTTTTAAGGCATTATTGTCTATTATGTCACGCAAAAAAATTACATTTTTAATCTCTCCGCTCTACTATCGATCTCTCAAATGTGAACATTATGATCTAACCTACCGCAGAGTGAACGAGATTTTAATCTTCTGATCATATTTAGAAAAGAAATCCACCCCTAATTACTGGAAGAGATTCATTCTGTACTCCAGACTACGATCTGATAGACTCTCAACCTGATTATTCTGTGCATATTGATTCCTTCAGCCATATGCCGAATAAAAATCTCTTTTACAGACGGAGATTATCTTTGAAGTACACTCATAAAAAAAACTCAAAATATACCCACAGGCATCTACTACAGCAATGTTAACACACCGTTAACACAAGCATGAAACCGAATTGGAAAATAATGTACAATATTATGGAAAGACGGTGGTGAAGGGGGTGACAATATGACCTTAACGGTGTCAAAAATAAAATTTGGCATTAAGTTTCCGCAAAGTATTTCTCGTGAAAAATGAGAATTTTCGAGATTTGTTCAGCAATTGTCTAATTCTCATAAAATGACGTTTGGTTGTTGCACGTTCAGGATGGATTTATTTCACCAGGCTAGGTCTATTTGCTGACACTGAGCAATAAGGAAGTAAGTTTTAGACTAAAAACATGTAAATATTGGAATGAGAAGTGAAAATAACACTTTGATCCCCATTCATAGTCGTAGGTCATATTTCTTCCGTATCTGTACTGGGCTTAGTGGGTTGAATATCCGAAATGAATATTAATACATATTTCCCGTATATATATATAATTAGCCTACCTAATGAGGTGTCACGAAAAAGTATGTCATGGAAACCCATTCAAGTTAAGAACATGTAGTCTTAAGTCAGCTTGAACTATTGTATGCCACGTAATATGAACTTGAAAACTTGGGGCTAAATATGCAAGGATGGTGCATACTTTTCCCCTGTCTCTTGAGTTAAACCTGTTGACGAACTATAATGTCACTGACTCGTCCTTTCCAAGAGATACGGGTATTGTTTTATTTACACTTGATATCCGTGCACTTCACATGGAGTCCCGTTGTGCGTGCCAACGCGTTATGTTTGCTACGATGCTCGTATCCTAGTAGGGAATCGAAAGGTCATCTAAGTCCTCTACCAATATGCATAGGTTTTTGGACAGCACATGCCAATTTGTACTCCGATTTGCACTTGGACCAGTAAGCATGAATATGCAGAGAAGCTATCGAGTAGAACTATTAAAAAGGAATTCCAGCAATTCCAACGTATATATCATATCCCATTTCCCAAAAGCTGGGTATTCTCTTATAATTCCATCAGAAAATTAAATATTCTCATTACAATTCAGTTCTTTGTATCTTCTGCCCACCTCCGTGCCACCTAAAATTAGATAATTTTCTTTCTCAATCTGCAGCAACTCCTCACACAACCTGAAATCCAAAGTTACTACCTCCTTCAGTTTTCTCCAATTAGTTCATTCCTTCTCCAACGATATCTATCAGTTTTTCATTGGTCTTTAAAGTATGAATCGCAGCTATTGAACCCTGAACTTTCATTATGATAAGCAGACTCGTGTAGCACTGAATTAAGGCCGTTTTACACGGTAAAAGTTTTTGTACAATTTCTTGTACAAAACGCTTGTATAAACTGAACGAAATTGTATGTTTGTCTGAATGGAATTAGAACAGGTTCTATTTTCCGTTCAGTCATTCTGACATTCGCATAAGATTTCACACAATTTGCCGCTTTGCATGGTACAATTTCCTCATGCACGCGTTTGTCCAAGAAATTGTATCGTGTAAATCGGCCGTTGGGCACCCCTGAGAGGCTAATTACCTCACAGAAAGGGAGCACTCTCGCAAGAATGCCCGCGGTGAATGGCGGGAGAGAGGTGCAGGAGGCAGAGGAATGAAGAGAGAGGGAGAGGTTAAGGTGCAAGTGCGAGCAAGTACTGAGGAGGGGGGGGGGAAGAGGAGGGGGGTTTGAGGAGAGGTAGAAGAAGGGCGAGGGGATGGGGAGAGTGTCTCCAGGACAGACGGAGAGAGAGGAAGTTGGAGCTCAGCTTGTCGCGTCCCCGTCTTTCTCGGTCTCTTCCCACCCCTCACCCCCTCGCCCTCGTCTGCCTCATTACATGCTTATTTCGCGCAACTAATCCCATAACCATCCCTATCCTCCGCAATATCCTTTGAGCGGATGCACCCTTACCTACTTCGTCATAAAGGGGAACTGCAATCGCAGGCATGCATGTCTGGTAACAATAGTACTCATATTTGACATAACGTAAATCTTAAATACTAATAATGTTTGATTTTTACTTCTAACACTTTCATTACTTGCGAAGAACAAACTTTTTTTAATCGCTAAATACACGTACGCTATGGCAGTTGCTCTAAAGTAAGAGTGGAAAAGTTAATATTATAATAAATTCATAAATATTTGCTCTTTATGCACTGCTTATGCTTTCTTTATTTTAAATTTATTATAACACTAATATTTTATCGTAGTTATCTTAATATGGCTGAAAACTTGAAATTATTTTTCCTTAATTACGCAGCAGCAAGAATCATCTAGATGATTTGAAATCAGGTGGAGATCCTTTCCACTTGCGGATTTTGGTTTGGACAGAATAGTTTAGAAATGCGCTGTACCTATTGTTTAATTAGAAGTGGCTCCCTTGGATATATTTTAAAGGTTATTTAACCACTTTAGAGCGCATACGTCGGCTACCGAAATTGCCGTAATAAAAATGAATTTCGGCGAAACTTTTGATGATTAGACGGGATCAGAGGACGATTACGAGCATTCATAAATCTACCATTTTCAATCACCCCCCCGTTTGAAGAAATAAAGAATCGTTATTAAATATTTATAGCCTGACCTCTATGATAGTGTGGGTGAACGTGTGAAGACCAAAATAATAGCTTTCGTAAACACACGCGATTAATAATATCATCTAATCACGTAAGAGTGATGATTCAAAATCAATGTCACACAATGAAAACAATTTCAAGGTCTATCTTAGCTCATCGCGTTTCGTATTTTGAGTAATTTTAGTCAGAAGTGATGCTTCCCACTTAGTTGACATAATTACAAATTGTTCTGAAAGACCTATTTGAATAAGAGAGAATGCTGCCGGCCATGTCAATAGTAATTTTATTTCTTCAAATTAAAATCAGCTATTAACGCAGTAAATGTCCCAAAACATGATTAAGACGTTCATCATAATGCAAAAGCTGCAAATGATGTAAACTTTAAACCTTACGGGTCAAGAAAATTAACTATTTCAGATGTTTATACCGAAGTTAAACATGTATTTCCCGTGCCAAGAAGATTAATTTAAAGGTAAACTTTAACGATTTGGAAGCTGCGACTCGTGGTAGCCAAGTCAATAACGCATTCGTCTGGCATCCCAAAGGTCGTGGGTTCGACTCCTGCTCAATACATAAATGCTGTGTTTGTCCCAAAACTAAGATTACGAAGGTTACCTTAACCGTCGATTAACCAAAAACACTAGAATACTTCTACAACTACTTAAGAGCAGTTCGTAAAGTAGAAATACCGTGTTTTTGCATTAAAAGTCGATATGAAAACGTGATAGAAACAGCCGTTATAATTATTTGCTACGTTTGAAAATGCTGCAAGCTTAAAAGAACACTCTGGAAAGATTTCTTTCGACAATTCGTCGTGGCCGATTCCAAAAATGGATCCTCTTCGAAGGTTGCGACAGAGGTCTTTGACTCAGGAGGGTGAGAAGTGAAAGACGTCAAACCGGAGACCGATTCTCATTTTCAAACAAAGAAACAGACGCTCGAAATGCCTCACAATGGATGTGCCGTGCGCGGTGTCGATCGCTGCCGCAAACTGTAACTGTGGCGCTCGAATCCGGGGAGGTACGAACAGATGCGACGGCAGACACTCTCCACCACCCACGTCCTGAAAACGTGATCGTTTCCTCTCCGTTTCTAAGTGCTGAATATAACCGGGAACGATGAAACTAAACGAGCGAAATGAATTGGGATTTCGTAATTTCCATCCAGCAGTCTGAAACCTGAAATAATTCTCTTTAACTGCTGAAATCCGAAGAAAAACTTGATGTGGTTCGACGTCATAGAGATTTGTCGGAGGAGGAGGATCGGGTTGGTGCTGTGGCTAGAGTACTGGCCTCCCATCCCGAGGGCCCCCGGGTTCGATTCCCGGATGTGGCGGATTTTCCAATGGAAAACCGGACCCCACTTGGGTGCCTAGTGGAGGGCATTTCAAGTTCAGTACTTCGTCCGTCGGATGGGACGTTAAGCCATGGTCCCCTTGGCGCCTTTCGTTAAGAGTAGGCTAATGCCGACGCCGGGTTTCTCTCCACCCTTCCTCCGTTCCCTGAAAACTCCTACCATTACCCAATTACCCAAATATCCTAAATGGCGCAAATGACCTCAGCTGTCGGTCGCCTCTCCTGAATAACCAACCAACCTTTGTCGGAGGATTTGTCACACGAACGATTTCGATCGGGCCGGCTGGGCAACTTCACATGTGACCTCCGCCTTAGGTCATAGCTCTAATTGTGTTTAAGAAATTTTTATTCACATAGATCTTTTTTCTATTCCATGACTTTCTAGCCTAAATCCCATCAGCTATCATCCTCCTGATGAAATGAATGCTCAAGTCACTAAACATTTCATTGAATTATTAATCACTAACCACTCAATTAAAATCATACCAAAACCAGATAAAAACATAGGCATAACTCTACGGAAATGCGTATCGCCTGAATCAGAAAATGAAATAGACCAAAGACAAATGCGATGAATCCCTTGGTAAACACCGGTTCGTTAGACTATAAGGGCTTGGAAGAGCTTTGGGCACGCGAAGCGGAAACGAAAGAGCTTGGAAAGAGCTTGGAAAGAGGGGAGCTGAGTGGATAACCGTAGGGAAGGGGACCAGAACGCAAATAAGATAAAAGCCATTACTGATAACCCTTACGTAGACGGACGCTTAACCGTAGTCAACTTCGCCTCACTAGAGATATCGTTATTTCTCTTAGCCCACTCGTGAGTTCAATATCCTGGATTTACCCGAGCTGTAACTATTCTAGGGCGTAACGCATGGAAAAAAAATACTTTATAGATCGGGTAAAAACCTTTACAGTCACTAAGGATCACTATCTCCGATTCTCAACCTAACAATTTCACAAATGAAGGCAGAGAATGGGAAGGCGATATCTTATTGATTACTGCTCATTGAGACAATTGACTATTATTGTCCTGCTTCCGCCGCCATTGTAAATGGATTGCCATACTTAAGAGACTAATGCGTCTTCTATTCTACTTCATTCGCACCGTCAAAGTGAAGCAACGAAGTAACAATTCTAATCATTGATGTTCGGCCGCTATCAACGGCAGGAGAAACATGTATTTTCTCTTAGGGAGGAGGAAAATCGTGGAAATAATGGCTACTCTCAAACCGAATGCTTTAATACGATTTGTTTCACACTATCGTGAGTTATAAATCGAAGAATTCTTGCCGCAACCCTTTTAATTTTATCACATTTCTCGAGAGTGGATTAAAACCTCGATGTCTCTGAACGAGTTATTCAATTATACTGGGATGTACATACCATTATGGAAGAGAAATGATATTGATATTCTCAATGAATAGTAGATAAGCTAGATAGATAAGCTGCGAACTATATCTCTCTCCTCCAATCTAGCATCTCCCCCTCCGCTTCATAAATTTTATATTTAACATATATTAATAGTTTCTTCTAAGTCACGTATTTTTCAAGTCTTGAAATTAATTAATAAATTACAATAAATGCCCTAATTTTGTACAGTTGCTTCATGTAAATAATTCGCATGGAACAAGGCTTTCCCCTTTTAGCCCACCCTGAAGTCCCTGGATTGACTCCCAAAAATGGCAGAAATTCTTCGTCAACAGAATTTCTGATACCGCTGACTTCTGTTCCGATAACATTTCATGTACAGTACTCCGTCCGTTACAATGGACGCTATCCCGTGACAAACATGGTGCCTTTAGTAGGCTAATGCTAAGGCCTGGTTACTCTCCGTTTCCTGAAAAATCCTCTCTATACCCAATTATCCTAAATGGTAAATATGACTCTTAAAAATACCTAGAGCTTCCAAAGATAAATAGTAAAAATCTTGGAATCATGCTTCAACACAAAATGTAACCTTATCATTGGTCCCTATCCTTCGCGAAATAAAACATTTAGTACATGCATACCTCGTCATGTTTTTGGTGTAGCTGTAGAACTGGTTATTAAATTTTCCCTTTTTCTAGAGAAAGGATAAAGAATACATTTCGCACCGTATAACCAAAATTCTTAAACCTAAGACAAACAACACCCATGCCCGAAGCGGGACTCGATCCCACGACCTATGGGTTGCCTGGCTGGCCAGTTACCAACCAGGGCACTAGAGTCAGATGTTTAACTCAACAACGGATGCAACAAAAGGAAAAAATATCTTCAGAGGGTTAAATACTGCATCAAAGGAAGACAAAAGTAAGAAATAACTACTCAAACTGAATATTGCAATTTTCGACTCGCCGTTTACTTGGGAGTTTCCTCTTCAGCATCGGATATATCCTCATATATTTAAATAAAAATTATTCAGAGTTAGTTTTTTATTTTTCATCCACCTCCAGAGAACTTGCCAGACCGCCATAACTCCACCCAGACTCAGTGCCCGCAAATATCCTTACCAAGCAGAAGTACCAGGGGCAATGAATGAGAGGTGACTCTGGTCACGATCCAAAGCTCGCGGAAGAGCTTTGCTAACTCAGGAGGAGCAAAGTCCGAAACCTCGGACGCCGTCGAGAAAGGCAATGGGACGCTCAACGAGCTGCGGAAGTTTCCTCGAATGGACGAAGAGGCACACCACGGGCTCAGTTACATTCAAAGATAACCGTTGTCTTTTAAAATTAGTCGCATGGGCCTTCATTACCAAAAAATACAGAGTGGTTGACAAGTCAACTACACTAGAGTCAAAATTACCTGCAATTCCTTCAGAATTTGGGCGACTGATGAATGTTACACTGAAAGAAATCAGCTCATTCCAGAAGCTAGTGTTGGGGCTGTCCTCTTTGTAAATGCAAGCATCAAGTAAAGCTTTTTTTTTAACGGAGCGATCACTCAGCATGACAGTCCGAGATTCAAGGAGAAAAAGTTTCGGTTATGTGAGGGAAGTGATTGAAAAGCATGTGTCGCTGTTAGCCTATTCAACCAACCGTCTAAAAAATTCTCAGAAAACTCCAGTGCGCGATTCCATCTATTTTTTAAGGATAAATATTTATCTTCTGCGATTTAAATCGCAGTTTTTTGTAGCATATTTGACGCTTAAAAATAAATTTTAAAGACCAGGACCCCCACACATTGGCGTAAGCGGCAACATATGTCCTTATCGAGTGCACCTACTAGAATGTTTTGCAGGGTATATACATCATTCTGCTCTCTCGAGAGGCAATTGCAGTAAATCCTTCCAGCAAATATGTCGTTTGCCTGGTCCAAGATAAGGAGAAATACGAGTCTGGAAACAGCTAACAATGGAGCCGTGGCTCATTGTTAACCTGAAATGTGTATTAACCTCGCATTCAAGTTACGACCTGGGACTGTTTTTTATTGCAGTTTGCGCAACGGGCTGGTGAATCGGCTGGAAAATGAAAAAAAATCTCAGAGCCAAGGTGAAGCAATGGCCAAATGAATATCAGAGGTCTCTCCACGTGGCGAGAGGATAGACGTGTGACCTACAGGAGCTGAAAACGGACTGCAATTTGGGTGTTGAACACCCAGGCAATACTATTTCATTCCCGGGCACCACAGGTACCGTAATTAATTACTTATACACTTTTAACATTGCTTGTAGTGTGATAGTCGTGAATACTTACGCAGCAATTATTGTTCCAATGCTGGTGCACCTTTCATTTGCGCATGCATACTATCAGATTCCATTGTTATTATTATTATTAAAATGCTGCCATGAATTACTCATCAACAACTTTCGATGGAGTGCGAGGTGTAGTGCTAGAAAGCTTGCAATTTATGTATAATACATAATAACATCTGAATACGGAAGAGGAAAACGAAGAATAGTATTAAATTTTCATTTTAAATATTATGTTTTTTGTACTAAATAACTTTACTCAGTACGATATAATCAAGCAAGTTTTTCATTTATTTCGCCAGTATTATTTGTTACAGCTTCAGTTCAATCGATATTTGTTGTTTCTGTTGATTAAGAATTTTTCTGCGGCCAATGGTCCTTAATTATACGATGTTGTTATGAGCACGTCATTACTATGTGGATGAAGTGAGTGCTAGTAAAAATATTGCTATCAAATTTCAACATAGCACACTTTAATATAAAAATGATCTTTTATGAAAATATCAATTTAATATCTCAAACAGATAGAGGTTCATGTACCTAAATAGAAAAGTTGATTGCTATGTTGGAAATTATTATATTTGCCGACCGTGTGCCGTTATTAGCTGTCTTCCGTGATTTCTCCGGGGTAAATGGCTAATATCATCAAGTGAAAATACCAGCTTTTACATCTGCCAAGGTTGGCAAGCTCTTGATCATAGGTGGACAAATTTTCGTCAGCCGTCACTAGCGGAGAATCGACCGTGCAAGAGTAGCAAATTTAAAGTGGCTAGTTTACCATTGCTCCACCAATAAAGGGGATCGCTCAGCATAATTCTCTCGCAATGCGTCGAATTCAATTTGTCACTCGGAAAAAGTACTCCAGAGTTGACAATTTCGTTGTTTCCCCAAGATAATTACAATGTTAGTGCTGCCAACTCACAAATGTAGTGTTACCAAACTCCACTTAAACGACTTCACAAATCGTGCAGCACAGTCTTTACATCAAATTTGAGTCATTTTTTATTACACCGATTTGCATATAAGGTGTTTAGTTTGTTCTGGATGGCATAAATTTGGGCAGAAGATTTTAAGAGAGGGCAAATTTTATGAGAATTGGCTAAGAAAGATACTGGATGGATAAAATTGAGTTTGTTTTGATTGACGTCTGGGGCACTGTACAAAAATCTACCTACATAGGTGAAGCGTTTCATTTGAAGGGTAGCTTTGTATGGACCTGGGACATGGTCAGTTGGAAAAGTTATTTGGAAAAGAGAGGAAACTTTAGAAATGTGGGTGTAAAGGAGAATGGATAGGGTCCGATGGACGGAAAGGCGGACAAATGAATAGGTGCTGAGCATGGTCGAAATGAAAGAACGTTGCTCTCAGGAATTAAGTCAAGCAGCGTAGCTGGATGGAATAGGAACTTAGGAACTAAGGATAATAGAAAGTCGAAGTTAGTAACGAGGATAGAATATCTGAACAGATGAAGAGGAGGAAGGAAAAGAAAGCATGGGTGGAATGAAGCGGAGTGGGAAATATATTTTAAGAGAGAAATAATGAATGGATGGAGCCGATAAGTGAATGAAATGCAAAGTTTAGTGAAGACATTCCATCACAACCTCCCCAGCCTAGTAGAAAAATTATCAGTCAATAAATAGTTAGATTTATTATAACGAAGATGGTGTTATTTATATTTGCAACGTTTGACTACTCAAAATATATCAACTAGTGACTATTTGCTAATTTTTCACTGTAGGTATATGTGCCATGCATCTCTTGCACCCTAAGAAATGTTCTGTAACCTTCAAGAAATAAAATATGTTTAAGTATGCATTATAAAATTCTCAGGTCCCAATATATATACATATATATGGGTATTATTTCAACAATTTCTTTTCCATGTTGGTGAGCATGCTGCCGAACTGCTGTACCGCTGTGGAATCGGATATGTGGAGTCAAACCATTCACCAGCTTCTGTCTATCGCCGGCTGACCACACAGGATCACTTCATTTTAAGAGTCATGGCTATCAAGAGAGCTATCCGTCGACAGTATTGTTGATACACTGTCATGGAGTTGCTCTCTTTATGGACAGGCTCCAAGCGTCTCTTGATCTCCACACATCATCATCAGAGATAAAGGCACCATCTACTTAAGAAGACGAGAATTTAGAAATTTGCGGCTGCTGAATAATTTTTAAGGCTGAATACTTTTAATTTCTCTTTCCAGTAGTTACGTATTTGTTATATTATGTTAAACCATGCGAACTGTGACGATTTCATGAATGTAACTAATTGAATATCGGCTTCACTTCTGTCCAATGCCCTTTGATTGGAATAAAAAAAACTTTAATTTCATAAGTAATGTTGACTACGATCTATTTATGAAAATACATAACAAAAATATAGAAAACAAAAATTTTGGAATTTATTTCATGTACCTAAATGATATCAAATCATAATCACGTTTAAAAATAAAAACATCTTTCTGTAAATGTATTTAAGAAAATGTATTTAATTTGAAGGGAAAAAAAGCATTGCGATGGAGTCGATAGCTTATTTAACAAAACAGAGTAGAAACGCTCCATCAAAACCTACCCTAGCTAGTAAAAACTATGACTCTGCATTCATGAATAACATTAACAAAATATATATATCGTTTAAGTGGTTGTAGGAAGAAGGGATATGTTTTATTGGAAATATAAATAAATATTCTGTCCTAAGTAGTTGACTAACCAACTGTATAGTTTATTCCTACCTGAAAATAAAACAAGTGTTCCGAAGTGGATAAAGTATTTAACGGCAAATTACAATTAATACCGACTTCCATTTTAATGTAGTAAAACAAAAGAGATGTCGAAGTTCCTCGGTATATTTCAGATTCATAGGAAATCATATCTTCAACATTTTTCATGTATTTTTATGTCTCATGTCGTGCAAGTCAGGCATGGTATTCTTTTCATCTATATTTTCAATCTCTGCCTCCTAACTAACTCCAGGGCATTTTATGAATGTTTCATGCTCTTTGAATTAGAAATAAGATACACGAAACCGGAAAAAGGTAATGGCGTCATTTCCGACGATGGTATGAACTCAGAGGGGAATTTGTAATTTTCAAATTCAAAGCTTTTCCTAACAATTTCAGGGATTTAACAACTCTATTACAATTTATGAATTTTTTACTCGCCGGTCTTGCAGTCTCACTGGGTGGTATTTGCAAAATAAACGTTATAACTGCAAAAACAAGGTTTTCATAATTTTAAATATAGATTAAATATTCTCTAGAGTTTACTGCCACCTTTCTAATAACGATAGCGCTCTCATAGTTTTCGAGAACAATGTTAAAAATTATTCTTCATCCCCAATAGAATATGCACGTGTTTTTCGCAGATGAGTTAGCGCATCCCGGATGGAACAAAGCTTGAAAGTTGGACCACGAAACACAAAATTTAGACATCCACGAACAGGAAGGCAATTTAGAATGCCGATTATTCAAATTTCAAAAGAGTGTATAAGATGGAAGAAAATCCAGCGAAGTCAAAACCTAGTGACAGAATAAGGGGACTAGTTTTAACTTTCCTACTCAACAGAAGTCTGCACACCTAATGCCTTCACAGTGACACCCAAGCCCAAAAAAGAACTACCGAGGGAAAATCTCATCATCCGGAAATATCACTTGGGAATATGAAATGAACATTAGTTAAACACCGGAGATGTAAACCAGGTAAGCCATAATCTGAGGTCAATGACATGAAATAAGGCAACTGAGCAGATATTGTATACAGTAAGGGAAATCGCTTTGTTGACTAGATATCGCACGCAGATTTTTTTCTGGTGATTGAAAAAAAGATTTTTCAACTTGACAAAACTTCGTTTAGAAGGAACCAATAAACAACTTCTTGGACAATAAAAAACAAGCATTCCACCACTGAATTGTCAAATAATTCAGATGTAACAATAGGTACATTCTGTACTACAAAAAGCAATTTACAAATCCAGTTATTTTGATGCATAATCTTCAAAATCCACAACTAGCTATTCCGCTCATTTTAGCGGTAAATAACTTATAAACATAAAATAAGTCCTCTCTTTGGGCACTTAATAGGTCCCCTCTTGCAATACAAAACTTCTTTTTAATTAAGTAGCATAGAAGTATACTTAAAAATACATAGATATCTTAAAATTCACAAAGAAATGATTTAATTTACAAATATATGAAATTCAAGGTTATAAAATGACCTAGTTTCAAGTACAGAAGAGTACGCTCTCTCTTATGCTAATTAATTCACATACCAACTTCTCAAACCAAAGTTGCACTTTCATTCCCGTGCATTTGAGTACATAAGCGTTCAGATGGTCAACGCCGGGAGGAGGCTGAGTTAGCACCGTTTCATTAGCGAGCTCATCTCATCTCTCACGTGGATGTTTGCTCTCATCATTTGCCTCGGAAACAGATCTCTGGCCAGATAACTGTTAATTAAGTTGGCACGGTGGCTGTCAGACGTAAGGGGAAGTGTCATAGATGTAACGAGAATCGAGATGCAGAACGCACGGGCGTGATAATGAGTAAACCACCTCCGGCACTCATGCAACGTTAAAGCAGTAGTACTCAAATGGTGAGAGGTAATGCCCGATTGAAAGGCAACCGTACCCGATCACCATTTCATTCCTCGGTGCTTCGCCGCTCAAGGTCTTCGAGCGCGCGCCGTAACTCAGTCAGAATTTCCTCCATTGGCACCAAACCACCAAATGCGGAGTTAAGGTTCACGACTCCCGCACACCCCACGATACTGAATAAATATTAAATTACCCCAGTCCCGTGTGGTGGATAAGTCTTTGCTGTTATCGGAATCATCAAAAGAGATTCAGCAAATCAGGATTGGGTAAAAATAAAAATTAAAGAGTGTAAAAAAAGTGAAGTGAAAAAGGTTCAATTTTTCTTGTTCTTTCCGTTGATATCGAGTAATTAAAATAATTTAATTCGCAAGTATCTTTTCTTAAGTATTTTTATCGTGAGTTTATAGATTAACAATATAGGTAAATGAGGTATTTATGACATAGCATGGGAAACAGGATAAACGTGATTAAAAATGAGGAGAAAATCACCATCCAGCAGATTTCTTTTGCAAAAAGGTATACAATTTGGCACCTGAAGTCAAAACATAAAACTTCAGGAGGGCTCTAACAATGTTCTTGATGAATATGTTGTTGTAATCACCATTAACATCTAACTTCAATCACCATACGCGACTTGGTCACACATTACATTACATCGGCCTTAATTAAAGTAATTCCTCTAATCACAGAGTTAAGAAGGTCGAAACAATGCAATGAGATCCCCTGCACACCAATCGGCTCTGACGGTATTCAATTTCCCTTCCATGCATAGGCAAAATTAATTCCATTAAGCATTTGGCAATCAGAATTTTCCATTATAAAAAAGAAATTAACATAACCTCCCCTAATAGTATTATAGCTGTAATTTTTGAGGGTCCGTAGTTTGAAGTACGGAAGCTCATTTCAACCCATACAGCAGTTTGGAGGCAGCATACCTGAATTGAGTAGTCATTTGTACTAGAAATTTAAGACGTCGATCGTTCGTCAAAATGGCATTAATGTGGGGCTATTTTTTTTTAATTTATTGAGACTGTTTCTTCGACTTATGAAATTCAGATAAATTGAAGAGGATCGTGATAAAACTTGGCAGATGGCGAAAAAGAATCAATTAATTAACAAATACGTCATAAAACATAGAAGCAGAGTAAATATGGGCTTTTAAATTATTACTCTGATTAAAATTATTAGAGGTATTTTAGTGATCACGGTTAGGAAAAATTCGACTAAGTGAAAAGATGAAGTGAAAGATGATCTGGTCATGAGTAATGACAGTCATACAGTCATATAATCATATACTCAGATAGACATATTAGTTAAAATAAACTTTAAATGTATCCCACAATTCAAATTTACCTTTAGTTACTGTTTAAAATCAGGATAATAATTATTTGCTACGATGTGTTCATTTATTTCGTACTTCGAATATATGTAGGAGACACGATGGTTCAATTTATGTTTAAAGTTTTTAATAACGACGCTTTTAGTAGTGCACAACATTTATTCGTCGATTATGTATTAATTTATCTTTATATAATTGAAAAGCATTATTTAATTTCAAGTCAATCAAGATAATATAAAAATTTAATTAGTAGATTGTATCCTTAAGGTAATGGTAGACTACATCATTTAACACTGAAGGAGTATAACTACCCAAGCAATATAAAATAGGACTTTTAAACTCCTTGGAATGTATTTAGTTCCTCGATGGATTTGAAAGTGAAAAAAATACTAATAATTAAATAATAAGCAATAGCAGTAAATTTAAAATCAATTATTTACCTTGAAAGTTAATATGGCTGGCAATTTTTGCAAGTGTTTCTCTAAATAAATCCATAATTTTGCAATCTTTCCACCCTTTTTCGTCACGTATATCATTGAATGGATATATTTCCATATGCCCTTCATCTTTGAAATGATTCCTGCTTATTGCAGCAAAATATTCAGTTCGGTATTTCGTATGCTCTTGCACAAGTGGAATTCATTTCATTTTCACAACTAACGTTTTTATTATTCTGTGAGCAAATTCTCTGCATGGAGATCAATACCAACGATATTATTTTCTGAAATAATAATCTCGCTCACTGGACACGTATTCATGCAAAAAATAGGTTTTATCGGGATATTTTTCTCAAATAATATTCATCTCTAAATGCATCTAACATAATCCCTTTACATCATCAACAGTAACTGGTTATTCAATATTAAGTACATATATCTACTAACATTTAAAAACATTTTTTTTTATTCTGGTTTTTTCAGCAACAACGACAATATGCTGCTTTTCTGGGCTATAGGTGTTCAAACAAAAACGGTAGTATTTATTTTTAATTTGAAATAAGCCCAAAAAATTCAAATCCGGCAAAATACTACAGAAATTACGTGAAATGTATTCTCAAACATTGCAACACCTGTAATTTCATTTACTGCCATGTTGTAGAGCTTAAAAAGGCATCCAATATATGGAGCCCCTCTCAATATGACATCCTAGAGCTGAAACCGTCTCATAATTGTCTGTGCTACAGTCATTAAATTTCATAAAATAATTCTTTAATCGAATAAATTATTTTTTTATGGTCTCCCTCGAAAGAGAAAGTCTCACTCTTCTATTATATACTTAGGCTATTCCAAACATTTCTGACATGTCTTTCAAGATAGATGGAAAACAGCAATGGATAGAAACAAACAAAGCAGCAAATAAACAAATAAAATAGCCCTTGGAACTGTAAGGGAGGAAATAAATTCGATGCAGGAAATTGAAAATGCAGAATGAGGATAAAAAAATACTGAAAATCATAATAGGAGCTGGAAATTTGGAAAAAAGCAAGAAGTTACGTGTTTGGGATGTGGTGGACATACGTGGACAATATGCTGAGCTGAAGAAAGAAATAGGAAGGAAGAGCTTAAAGGTTTTGAAAGGAAGTAAAAATATGCTACCAAAACTTACCCCGAGAGTTTATAGACCAAAATAATGTAAACAATAGGAACTCCAAACAGCAGCAACAAGGATGTAAATGAAAACAGTTCATTTTTACCAAACTGTGGGAATGGTTCGAAGTATAATGCAACTGTTTTCTAATAAGGTAGGTAGATTAAAGTATCAAGAACTGGTAACATAGGACTGCATACATAGATAGGTAAGATTACAGAATAATCTAACATACTGCTTCTCTTACAATATGAACCATGATTTTACAAAATTTCATGTTTCATTGCAATATTATAGCAAGGTTAAAAATACAAAACTGAAGGCATTCATAGATTTTGCAGATTAATTTCTAAATCAGAATTAGCCAATAAACGTAACCATAGTTCAAAGCTCACTCCCCTCTCACTAGCTATAAATAGTAAATAGATTGACTGCACTTCCTTAAGGCGTTGCTTTTTCATCTTCCGATAGCCAAGCAATAAATAAACTGAGCTCCCTAGTTTTCCAATTTCGCCTATATTTTGTCCTTCAGGAAGAAATTTTTTTTAATTCTACGGTTTAAACGGGAGTTCTATCAAGATCAAATCACGTTGTAATATGCAACAGGATGTGGGCGCCAAACAAGACCCTCAGGATCTAAAAATCTCAAAAAAAATCTAAAGGCTCCAAACTAAGTATAGATACACTCTTCCGTGGTCATACACTAGAGTGCCAAATGATCACGATCACTAGAGAAAATATTTTTTAATTAAAGGGATAAATAAATACCATAATTTCCTGCCATTCTGTGCCTTAGGTTTTACTAGGAATAATAACGTGGAGACAGGGGTCACAGGTTATCCGTCAATTGAACGGGATCTTAAACAGAGGTCTTCCTGGCACGTTTCATTTAGAGCAGGCGAAATCCGGCGCCGAGTTTCGCGTCTCCCTTCCTCTGTTTCCTGGAAAAATTCCTACCACAACCTAATTCACAAACGACACTTGATGGCGGAAATAGCCTTAATAGTCGCTCGTCTCTCTCCCATAACTACTAACAACGCAATATGCTCTTGGAATCGTGACTAATGTTTCGGGCAGTTGTAAGAAAATAGTGCCCTCACAACTATATAGAGCTAAGAAAAGTGATTGGGATTTTTCAGCCGACTGCTGAGACGTATTGCATCAATTTACTGACATACATTATTCATTCCTATTTCCGTGAGCGAATTGAGAGGTAATGTTATACTTTTCGTGGTATTTGGTAAGCACGTTTAATTGGGGATGCTTCCATAAAAAGACTTCATACCACGAATTAAAAATATCCTGAAGTGAATAGAATTTTAAATTTCAAAAAGTTGATAATCGATGGATATGCAAACTGGAGGGGATAAGTTCGCATGGTTTGGTTAGAAACGTACTATAGGCATCTAAGGGTAACCTTTCATCATAATTATATCTGGACCATCTCCAAATTTGATTTTCTATCTTTTATCTTTTTTCCATATACTGTGGATTTTCATGTATGCACTCTACCTCATATATTAAAAAGGATCCCGCTTAGTCATCTAAGAAAAAAATAAAAGTAAAAAATATAAGAGGGTCATCCATAAAATAAGTTCCGTTTTTTTCTTATTAATCGAGTTTTTATTGAAGAAAATTTAAACTTACAGAAAACGTTCTTGATAATACGTATTATTTTTCCACATAATCTCCGGAAACCTCAATGCACTTCGTATACCGACAAATGAGCTTTGAAATCCCCTCCTCGTAGAAGCTTCCCGCCACCTCCTTGGTCCATTTGGTAACCGTTTCTTTTACTTCCTCGTCACTTGTGAAACGTTCTCCGGCTAATCCCTCCTTCATTTTGGTGAACAGATGAAAGTCTGAAGGGGCCAAGTCAGGATTGTAAGGTGGATGGGTCAGAACATCCCAACCGAAATGATCCAAAAGTTCCGTAGTGGAACGAGCGACGTGAGGCCGTGCATTGTCGTGGAGAAGGCACACGCCAGAGGTCAAAATTCCTCTTCTCTTGTTCTGGATGGACCGACGAAGGTTCTTCAGGGTCTCACAATCCCGGGAGGCGTTAATTGTTTCTTCTTTAGGCAAAAAATCACTCGTGGAGTTCATCCACGGTGGAACGGCGATCTTCGCGAACAGCATTGTTGACTTTTGCCACAAGTCCGTCCGTGACAATTGAGGGTCTCTCTCTTCCACTCTCGTCCTCAAGTGAATGTCTTCCCGCCTTAAATTCACGAACCCATCTCCTCACCATTGACTCACTAATTACACCCTCTCCATACACAGAAACAAGCTGTTGATGATTTTCAACCGATTTTAAACCACGGGCATGAAGAAATTGAATCACTCCGCAGACAACGACTCGAGACGGAACAGGCACAGAAGTGGCGGGACGCGACGTCGAGGGCTCCATTTCAACGACTTGCTGTGACCGTGTTTTCAAGGCTACTGCAGCCCTTCACCTCTTATTTTATTCATAAGGTTCCCCTCTTTCGTAAAACGTTGCCAAAATTTAAAAAACAAAAACCCTAGCAACCTACAGACCGAAACGGAACTTATTTTCTGGATGACCCTCGTATCAACACTACAGCAACAATTGTATTTTAACTCAGAGAAATTGAGGGGCATGCAGTGCGGTCAAATAAATACATATATTTCTACTTGATGTTAACCTTCGAAAATATTTCTATTACTGTTACTGTTACAAAATCAGATTCTATAACTATTATATTTGAGACATATTTTATAATTGTTATGCCGGTCCGTGCAGGTTTTACGGGTTTCCCTGCACCTCGGGCAAATGCCGGACCAATAGGCACCCCCGTACAACGAAAGAAAAAAGCAACGAACGATGAAAGCCAAAGACATACCATGAATCAATCAACAAGCACAAACCCTGAAGAGGATGTTCAAATCCTGTAACAGGGCTCCCCAATATTGTTAAATTATTGTTGTTTGTTATTGTTATGAAAATATTTAATGTATATGTTATTGGGGTAAATAAACGTTCTTTGAATCTTGAATCTTGAGGGGCATGCAAAATACTTGGCAAAAATACTACTCACAGTTCAAGAAACTGTAATTGGTTGGGCATGCGACGCTTTCTGAGGAAGGAAATGATACTGAAAAAGTGATATTTTGGGGGGCGTTGTTTCCCAACTACTCCGTAAAATAAAACAATTTCACACGATCACCACATGAGAATAAACCTTCTCCATTGTGTCTATCAGTAAATCGCATGCATATGTTATTTATCATGTGTATCAGGAAATGTATTTATAAATATCAATGTATCTGCCACTGTTACCAGAGCCTTCTACACCGTGTACCTATAGCTTCTCAAAAAGACGTCCATGCCTCCGGCCTGCTTCTATATTCCTCAACACATATATTAGTCTTTCTCAATCTACCCTTTTAACCGTTTTTTAGAAAAAAACACTCATATTTTACCGAATACCCCTTTCCTTATAAGGTCCTCATTAATTCTATTGCATCACGAGTTGGTCTACCTTCCCCAAAACCAAATTGACTTTTCCCAAAAACTCATTTGCCGTGAGCGGGGATTCAACGATAATGTTAAGAAAGGACTTGACATTGATAATGGCTTTAAATGGACCTGAGATATGAAATCCAGGAAAGAAAGACGAGATATTAAAAAAATTAAGTAATTGAAATGGACAGAAAAATAACTTTCTCTACTAATTATAGCGAGGCTTATGGCTCCCATCTATTCACAAATACTATCCAAGACACAAAGCTAATTCCTATAGCATTTATGAATTTTCTGAAAAGTGCTCTGAATATATTATCCTCAGCTCCCATTGCTTCTAGCCTCGTCACCCCTAAACCGTATATCTTTAGTATTTGCGGTGTGGCTGGGATGATGAAAATAGTGCAACGCACAAGGCCTAGAGCGAGACCATATATTTTCACTCCACCATTAGCATCGTCCATATGTCTCAACAATGCATAGCTAACTAGTTCAAATGAAGTAAAAGCATAGTACCTCCTAGTTGCATGTAAATATGGCATGTACGGTGATCTTTCACCCAATGCCTTAAATTCTCGCAGTAGCTTGCAGAGCATTACGCAGGTGTAGATGCATATTCAAAATTATCTCGAAAAAAAGAATAATTTAGGAATAACTTCCTATGAACGAGACATTTATACAAAGCACCATTTAAACCATGGGGAAAATTCTCATCTGGAATTACCACACCTGATAAAAACGTCATATTCTCTCATTTCATCCAAACAATTTTTTAAATAGAGGGGAAATATACCTTGGTCAATCGTTCTCGAAGCATTCTACGGGGACGCTAGTGTCACCATCACCGTCGGCATCATTTACAGCGCAATGAATTCGATAATGCTAAGATAAACCATTATTTCGTCCCATTGAACACTGTGGCGACATCACGAAACCGACCATGGGAAAGCGAAGTTTCCGTGGCCTACGAGAACGATTGATCAACCCAACGAATATAGCGGCCATAATTCAGCCTTTCGAGTAGAGGGGCGGCAATGAGTTACACCGACGATGTTCTATAGCAGCCAATAGACTAAGATTCCAACATTATGGCGATAAGACCAATTATAGCTCATATTGGTGTTAATTTCTAAGAAATAAGTGCTAGAGCTTTTATACCTTTCATCCAACAACTATTGGTGGTGTGCTTAAGATAATCGCGGCGAACGCAAGAATGTTGTTTCAAAGTAATTCAGTTATCTAGAGTATCACAGAGCAAGGAACTAAAATTATATATAAGCAGGCGGTGGGGATCACTCTGCCATTGTCTGCGGAAACCTGATACATCGTATACTGACTGCAGTTCAGCGATGGCCGTTCAAATTAAAGGGATGCTGTTCTTTCTGGCCGCCTTGCTTGCGTCAGCACTCGCCGATGGCGGTAAGTGACTGCAGATTCTCTTAATTTATGTTTTTAGTATTGGCAGGAACCAGTTGATTTTACAACCATCGTAGGAAAACAGTTTTTTATGTTACTTGTCGACTATAGTGAATATTTCGCCGCTGTTTCGCCGCCATCTCCCCATTCTGGAAATCACTTTAGATACAGGTTCATCCGTTTTCTGTGAACCAATCTCACTTAGGAGTCACTAATAACTCCGAGAAATGCTTTATTCTGAGAATATATCCGTCGCTTTCAACTTCCTGGTGCTGTCCACACGTTAATTGATTTTTGTAAAGGTTTATTCCATGTAATTTTAATGGCTTTTTCTTCCTTGGGTAAAAGACTTAAACGTTCATTCCCCACGCAGAATGAAAGAATGAATTTTGTATATGCATCTACTATCCATTTCAATGCCAATACTATCGCGGAAAATACATCTCTGTCTACAGTCCCACTCATGCCTAATGCTTCGAAGACATTGGGCTTCGTGTTTTTATTTTATTTCCTATCTCATTAGTTCAGGCGGCACTATTTTACAAACAAAGCTTACATCATTCCGTCGAGTGTTATTTCAGCGTCAATTTCAATTAAGAGTTGTTTTCAGCCGAACGCTTATTAAAAATGTTTGCTTGGTCATGCAGTTTCTCCTTTTGAGCCAGTAGAAACTTGGTCAATATGTCCGTCGATAGGCATCAAAATTTTTACTGTTTCGCGAAATAGATCAAACAAAATTTATATCGGAATTTGTAATTGAAACTGACGTAGTTTCGATAACTGATTCCCACTGGGAATTTTCAAAAATAAAAAACGCCATTAAAAAACGGAGAAGAAAATAATTGTCCTCACGAAATGCAAGCTCACTGCTCATACAGAACCAAAGAAAGTAATTTTTGAGAGATTTTTTTGTAATGGATATATAAATAATACTATTACTTGTTATAATACTACCTTACATTTTCATTGCAAGGGACAGGTTTGGGTCTTTTGTCTCAAAAGTTTGTCGACCCTTGCTTTAAGAGATAAAATTTAGATGGAAGCAAAGTTTCTGATTAAAACATTGAAGCTAAATCCCCGATATTAAGTGCTTTATTAGGACTAAGTGCCCACAATCACTCGAATTCATAGGATCAGAGCCTCAAACCCGAAGAAAATAACGAGAATTGAAGAAGAAAGCAATGTAACTGACTTGTAAGGATTGGCTCTGAACAATGTTAGATGATCTAGCGAAAAAGGCTCCACCAATCACTATCGATTTTTTAATACATTATATTTATGAGGGATTAAAATGAAGTGAATTCAGTTATGAAGAGCTCGTTCTCCTCCCTATTCCCCAGCAGGCGGTGAATTGGACCCCATGGAGATGCGCCAAGACATCGGCCTCCTCTCTGGACCCGGAATCTCGACACGCTCTCTTCCGGGAGAGGGAATCCTAGTCTACGAGTACGAAGGTCACATCTACAGGTTCCATCACGAGGATAGGGTGACTTGGGAGGAAGCGCGGGCCATTTGCGAATCCGAGGGGCCGGGCAGCTACCTAGCGGTCATCGAGGACATGGAAGAGGCGCAGTTTCTGTCGGAAGCAATGGCTGGCAGTCTTTGCAATTTTGTCTGTAAGCAACTGTGAATGAAAATTTGCATACAAAGTCCCAAAAACCGATATAAAAGAAAATGAGTAATAATTGGCTTAATTACTCTGAGAAGTATACGTTAAGAAATGTATTCTTCGATAATTTGTAGTTGTATAAAATTAAAAATCGCGTTCATATGTTTTTATCTTGCTTGATTCAAGCAGATCACGGTGTTCTTCCTCTTGAAAATGCGTTTCAATCTAAACGATCACTGCTCGGGCCTTTAATTTAACATAACCGGATCATTTTGTTTTACAAACAAGCAATACTTTACCTGAGTAAGTATTTTCCTTAAATTAAACAATAACCAACGCTATATTAACTTCTATTTATTTTAATACACTATTCTCCTCATACCAAGGAGCAGAACGCATTAAAAAAATAATAGAAAAAATAGTAACATTCTCCAGCAGCGAGAATATCGCTTTCAAAAACGTTCTCTCGTCAGTAATTGCGGTTATAGGCACGTATAGAGCAAATTCTTCCAACATTTCTCCATCTATCTCCTGAAAAATATAATTTCTCACAATAAAGACCCTGTGTTATCGTTTACAGTCACTAAAGAAATGTCGCTCTAATTAAGAGATGTTAACACAGAAGACGCTCGGCACCCAATCATAGTTTATCACGTTGAAGACAGAGAGTGTATTAAAATGAATCTGTTTTCTCATTAAGGACTACCGTAGTTTCGCTGTAACTGCGTCATCAGGGGTGAACAATGCATAAAAAATGTTGTGTGATTGCCCCATGAGTAGTTTCTTTCTGTCTTCGACGTGAAAAATAATCAGCAAATCAGTAAATAGTAGTCAGACCTCAAACTGTTTCTCATAACTGTTTCTAATATTGAACTAATAGAAATTTAGCGAAAATTTCATAAAAGCCATTTGTCTTATCACGACAAATTCCCTATTTATGAAAGAAAGACTAAACTTACCTAAGCGCCGTAGCTCCTCTCCACACTCGTTGATATTTCTTCAATTGACGCCTTTCCGTAGCTCTTCAGAGCGTGTGGGTGGGCGGCCACTACGAGAAGGACCGCTGGATTTGGGACTACACCGGGCAGGTCATCCCTCCCAAGCCAGGTTCTGACGGCTATCCCCCCTGGGGCCTCTTCACCGGACTGAAGGGGAGGGACTGCCTCTCCGTTGAAAGGTTCCTCTGGAACAGACCACGATTCCAGGACTTGAAATGCGACCGCCATCGAAGCTTCGTTTGCGAAAGAGGTGAGTGATCTTCAATCTATGGAATGCTGAAAGAGTGAAGTGGAATCAGTTGATTCGCAACAGAAATGAATTGGGTGAATGATCGATTTTTTGATTTTGCATTCATTCAGTTTGAAATACGAAATTACACAATTTCTTTGATGAATTCAATCGATTTTTACAATTTCAGGTCGTCAGAAAAACCCGTAACGTAGAAACTAACAAATTTTTATGCACGCATGCTGTTGGATCACCCCTACTAAAAACCGTTGTGATGTCTTGCAGAGTATTATGTAGATAATTACTACAGCTACTGCAGCCAATACGTAAAGAATGACTATATGTACATAAAAAGAGGATGAACATGAATGCATCTAATGAATATAATTTCTTAACATTCGTACAGCCTAATATTATGATGAGTCTGAAGGTCATGTCATGAGACGGTATGTGTCGTTACACCTGTGATTTTTTTCTGTGAAATGAGTAATTGTTAAACAAAATATAGTTCTGAGCGTAAAAGTTGGAAGATCTCGGGATGGTCAAAGCTCACCTCTCACCATGTGCAACAGAAGCGTGTGATGTACACTCATTTCGGATTGGAACAGTTTTTTTCTCTTTTCTATGGATTATGCATAGTTCTGGTAAAAAAAATAGCCTAAATAACACGGCATTGTAGCTGATGGGGTTAAGATTTAGGCTCCTGAATGGAGATTCTGGGTTCACATCTAGAAGAAATCTAAAAGTCTCCAGCTAAACCCAAGCTGTGTGATTGTCTGGTTCCTTCTCTCCTTGTAAAAGGCCCGGATTGGAACCCAGGATTTGATGTTTTTTCATTTGCATCTATCTGAATGTCGTGTGGGTTGCACTCCAAATTCAGTACGTCCCCGGAATCCCCTGATTTCCGATCAGGTGCGTTTAAGCTACCAACGTGTCCTTCTTCCAAGTGGACTTCTCGAGGTTTTATAGGAACAAGATATTGAGACGAACTACGACTTTATTTTAAATAAAGAAAAACCACATACAGCAATGATGCCATTTACGACCTTTTCGCAATACTCGAATTAACTTACGACATTACTGATTTCACTTCAATTTTCCTTGCAAATCAAAAATATTCCATTTCATAATGAACGTGAAACTGTGAACCCTATGAACCTTTCGCTGAGAGCAGGATACATTGGTATTGAGTGTAAGATAAATGGTGGTAACTGTAAATTTAGTTCTCTCCGATGTGAAATGCATGGCTGATGATGGTTCGCCCCCTGCCACACACCCTTGCGATGGCATGCAGGGTATTGTTATCTATATTTGCATAATACCCTGCAAGCCAACATAAAGGTGTGTGGAAGGGTGTGAATTCACACCAAACATGCATTACATATCATGCATAAAAAGATTTAGTTTTAATATTCTAGTCTAATCCTCACGCTTATGTAGATGTGGATTATGAGACGCTGGGTTTCTCTCCCTTCCAAACCCATGCTTCCACGTCTCTTTCCGACCTGAGGCGCCTTTATTACGAGCGGAACAGATCTGAAACCACAGATGATGAGCCGTTTCCCTCACTTGTGTGACAGGTTGCGTGCGCCTCAAGGATACGGACCGCGGGCACTGGGAGCCCGAGTCGTGCGTCGAGGAGGGCGGGGAGAAGGGAGACACCTGCCGGTTCGTATGCAACCCCGAGTACGAGCTGAGCGGAAGTGACGTCATCGAGTGCACGGGAAGCGGCTGGAACGGCACCGGAGGGTTCAGCATCTTGCCCCAATGCAGGAGTGAGTACGCGTCGCGCGGAACATGTCGCTTCTGACCTTTGGTTGCGGCCGGGTAAATAAGCCCTCCCAAGGTCACGGGTTCAAATCCTGTTCGGAATAAGTTTTAATTCTCCAGAGGGGAGTGGTGTTTGAACCCGTCGGGATTATCTCGAATAGGTAACCTAGGAGACAAGTGGTACCAACACGAATGGTTCGCAAAGTTGGTGTGTTTGGACCCCGCATTTACAATCTCACACATTGTTTTCACTAGTTTTTCCTCGTTTATCTTCAAAATAGAGGCCTCGGAAGGTAAAAATTCAACTGAAAACAATGAGCGACGTTGTTACGAGCGCTACACACGCACTGAATTTGCAAACCACTCGTATTTCTATCACGTGGCTCCTTGGTTACCTATTCGAGATATATAATCCCGAAATGTATTAAAACGCCGCCCGCGGAGGGAATGAGTGGGTGAGATATTGTTGGAGTGGTCTATGGTACATGATGCATGTGTTGACATTACTAAGCCATGCATGATGGGTAAATGTGGATATATATTTATATAAATGCCATTATAATTAATGACCCCTTTATTATTGTGTGGATACTGCCCATCTGGCTGCATGTGACTCTATTATCTGGCGAATTTCCAAGGAGTAACCTAATTGCATATCAATAGTGCATATTTATTTATTTTTATTTATTTATTTATTATCCACTACCGCCGAAAACAGCACATGTGGCCTTTACATCGGGGTATTTAACATGTAACAACGGACGAGCCAACACAACCATGTCCTGAGTGGTGAAAAAACCCACTCAGGCGGGACTCGAACCCGCGACCCTCAGGTTAGCAGGCGAGGACTTAACCACGCTGCCACCGGGGCCGACTTTTGATGACCCTCACACAACCTCGCGGTGGCTTGCGGGGTATTGCGTAGATGTAGATGCAGAGATCGTCACCAGCCATCAATCCTGTAACTGATTAGACGCAGCCTTCCACTCGATTTTTGTATTGCCTAGCCTCTTTACATTGATAGTATTACCTTCATTTTTGCATCCACAACTACTTGCTCCGTATAACAGAAGGGAGAATCAACCTTGCCAATCCTCTCATTGATATTTCCCTCAACGATTGTCTTCAGCAGAGTGACATGTCACTACGTATGGCCGATTATATTGCCCCGCCTTATTTTTGAAGTTATTATCATTTTTCTCTATTTCCCTGCTCTTCAAAACTTCTACATCGTGAAGGATCTCAGGTTTTCCCGGCGAATTGACAGGAGGAATACCTCTCGAATTTCCCACTGGGTCACAATAGCACTGAAATTTTGAAGACAAAGTCCGCCATGGCCCTGAATGTGACTGAAGACAACGAATTCACCCTGAATATGACTTGGCCTTCGAAACGTCGTCGGTGCGGAAGAACACTGCAACACAGTGGGAAACTCGAGAACTCTTTCTCCAACTTCTTCGTCACTCACTGGGCCTATCCATTTTATCTTCATGATGACTGTATTTCACACCATTCATAATTTATAAGAATTGAATTCCCTGAATGCACATTCATGGAAAACAAATATTTGTGAACCCAGACTCGAAATGAACGATGGTAACCTTAGAATTTTCTATTGCTGAAATACGAGCTCACAAAAACAGAAAAACTTTGAGAACTTCACGAACATTTTCATTTTCCATGGACAGGAGGAGGTTAGGATGCTCCGGAGGTGGCATCGCGACGCATTAGAGAAGCAAGGGCAGTCATATTGGCCGGCACGGGCATGCGAGCTTGCTAATCGTGACACTCGCGAATGAAGTAGTTTTTGCGCGTTGTAAAACTTACGAGAAGTATGATTGATAATGGAATTCATTTTTAAAATTCGTCAAATAAATGGTTGAAAGGAGGCAAAATACAAACAAATGGGTATATAGGTTAACTACGGATCATTTTTAAGGTACAGAATAAACTCCCAGGGTAATCAAATGTATGAACACTTCTATTAAATAGCGTTAGGAAGATTAACAGATATCACTGCGATGAAATTTGGGTACGAAGACATTGTTACTTATGTTTTAATGCACATGCAGTCTCAAAAGAGGGACGTATAATTCACAATACTTTGTGCCTAAGAGATGGGATCCTTCCCAAGTATCTCCATTCTGGCTTCATTGACACCCATAGGGTAGCAGGTATAGGCGGTCTCCAATACATTCTAACCTCATTGAGATGACATCCGGGAAGAAATGCCAAGATTTCGGTGACATATACTTCAAGGTAAAATACAAAAGGTTTGAGGAGCTACCAGCATTTCTTTACCTCCCCCTTTTGGTCTTCCCCAGTACAGTAGATAGTGGGATGAATACAAAACCCTACAAAAGAAAATCAACCGCGGTTCATCTCCCGCACCGGCCTTCTTAGGGAAATTACGCCAATAACCCCTAACACTGTGCGTGTGGCGCGCGTAAAATTCGTTCAGTCGATAATGAAAAGAAATATTTCACAGTTCAAGCATAGGATAATCAAAGATTGAAAGATACGCCAAAGCACTTCTAGTGAGTTGCAGAATTTGGGAGCAGACTATTTTTATTTAATATTATTTCGGTGACGTTTCCCAATATTATATGCCTAGTTATAGGTCAATTTGAAAAGGCGCCCAACCACTAGAAGACGAACTTGAGGGGCATGTTACTCAAGAACGACTACAAGCAGAGCGAAACGGATGTTCCCCGTGCTAAAGACTTTAAAATTGTACCGTATATTTCAGCCTCGTTGCAAACTCCTGTTGACAAAGATATGCGCAATGCGTACATGTTTATCGATGGATGAGCGGTAATTCTAGGATAAAATAGCTTTTCTGAGTAAAGTGAGCGTGCATTGAACGTTTTCCCGTAATGCAAGGATTTCGCGGTCTAACTCTTTACGATACAGAATGAAAATTGCACAAGACTATCCTCATACTACCTGATCGTAAACGGTTTGACGTAAATAGCGGTTCATTAACTGAGTAAAAGAGTTCAGTAGTATTTGACCGATATTTGCAACATGATACGTCATTTCCATTTGTAAAACCCCACACTGTAGACGATTTCTGGGATATCTTTGGGTGCGTCCTGGGAGAAATGAATTAACCTGAGTTGGCGCTGTGTCGCAGCATATAGAGGACTGAATTAAATGATGGTGAAATGGCTAAAGCGCTAACATCCCATCGTGAGGTCTTGATTTTGAATCCCGGCAGCAGAAAATTTTTTATCAATATGCCACCCATGCCCGACGATTGTGTGGAGAGCACTTATAGTTCAGTTGTGCGTTCGTTGAATGGGACGTTGAATCGTGAACCCTTTGGCGCCTTTCGTTAACAGGTGGCTAATGCTGATGCCGGATTTCTCACCACCCTTCCTAAAATTCCTTTAATAATTCCGGATAAAACGCAATTATCCACCTTTTCCAAATGGTGGAAATGATCTTAGCTGGCGATAGCCTCCCCTGCATTGCTACCTCTACGACTTGATATGTGATTATATGCACAGTGTACATATAATCACAGATTGTACATTGTACACCCTGCCACATAATATATGTGATGGTTGATAGGCCTATCGATTCAGAACCTAAGCCCTTAAGAGAGGGAAACCACCGAATTCACTCTCCATTTGTATTTTAGCTCCGGAAGAGCTCGGCGAAGACTTCGTGGACAAGATCAACGACACATTGTCGAACGGGAAAGAAGCGGGTCTCCTCTTCCTTTTGGATGAATCTGTGAGCGTGTCTCCGGCGCAGTTCAACATGGAGCTGACGTTTGTCAGAGCTCTGGCCTCTGCCTTTCCGTGAGTCAACCTTCCTTCACTTTCTTCGCTTTACGCTAGAGTCCAAACTGGGGGTGGAAAACTTGCCTGACGCTTCGATTCATGCTAAAATAAAAGCGCAGAGCAAACTTTTTCAATGCGATTCGCAATTATTCTATACCAAGTATGTTTAGTTTGTGTATTGCTAAGGATCTTCTTTTACAATTTACATTTTAAGGTTCCCACTTATTTGGTCCTTGATGCAGGACTTGGATCTTGTACGACAAATTATTCAGCCGATTGGGAAAAAAATTGCACATTACTTAAAGAGAATGTTTTTACACTGATTTATATGAATTCTGATGGGAGCTTTAAGAGTCATTTAGGAAAGTAGAAGTTCCATTAGGAGCCCAAGAAGAAGTTGGAGATCTACAAGATTCCTATACGAAGACTTAATAGCTGCTATGGGATATTGTAATTCTTATGGTGCTCTGAGGATTAGATTAGCCAACAGCTCTATCCTCCTAACATCACCAGTCATATATCTAGAGGTGATTGCCACAAACTAAAACAAATTATAAAATTACATGTTTGCCAGTATGGAAAATGCTGTTTCTGTTAGTGATCATAGGCATCAATGGCAGGGAAATTGAATTATGTGAAGACTAAAACATAAGCTTGTAGAAGGATTAGTGAAGGCGTGTAGAGTGTAAGAATCTTTGCTAAAGTTTAAATATCAGAAAAACTTTAATTTCTATAAAATCCCTATAAATCTGGTATATTTCTTATGGGATTATTATTGGAGTCCCTTGGATTTGCTTTGAGATTCCAATAAAAATCTTGAGGGTCAGGTAGGATTCTTGGGAGGACACCCGTAGGAGTTTAAAAAGTACTAAATATTTCCAATAGCCTCTTCTAGACCTTATAGTATTTCAAGGACTGTGAACTAGCATAATAAAACTAAATTAAAATACCCTCTAATATACCGAATAGTAGAATTTCCACAGAGGTAAAATTGCATGCACCTTAACTGGGACTCAAACCCAGAACTTCCTGATCAGGGGGTTCCAGGTTCATTGTAAATTATTTTTTCTGTGTAATTCTGCTATTGTGATCATATTTTTCTATAATGGTCATTGCCAAAATGTGGCAGACTTCCTACAGGAATTCTTAGCTAGGAAAAATTAAAAATGATGAGAAAAAAGATAATTAAAATATGTACAGTCTGCTTCAGTTTTTCAATGGGGCAAATAGGTAGATAAAGAGGAGCCAAGTGAATTAGTGATCAACATTTTCAGACAAGTGTTTCACCTCCATCATAATTTGAAGAGCTAGAAATTTTAATCTTCCTCTTTGAGTATCATATACCTACTGCATACTAAAAGCTGAACTGCAGGAATATTGTCCATAGCTATTGAAAAAAATTATTTATAATTTTCTGGTTCAAGTTAATACATAAAGTAAACATTTCATCTACTCGATAAATGATATTGTTTCCTTGATGTACCTATGTCTTTTTTCTAGATTGTCAGTGAATCGAAGTGCAGGAGTGATTACCTTCAGTCATGTAGCTGATGTGGATATTGGACTGGAAACAAGCAACACGTGTGAATTCCTGGATGAAACCAATCAAATAGTTTACACCAAAGGAGGAACAAATATTCTCAATGCTATGAATTTGGCTGTGACTGAAATTCAAAGGAATGCCATCCACAACCTTACTCTAGTTTGTGAGTCCATTTTTCATGTATTCTTATTAACTGGGCCACTAATTCTTGCTATTCAATGCGTAAATAAAATATTTCCACATTTCAACTGATTTAATTCCTAAAATTGAACTGCTATAAAATAAATTGAAAATTAATCTCTATTGGAGCCTTATGCAAAGCTGTAAATATTTAAATTGACATTTTGTAACCTATATAAATGAGACAGTCAAGAAATGCTTTTGAGAAGATTGACAGAAAGCAAACTCTCTGCCAAACAGCCAATTACAATCATGGCTACATTCGTGCAGCCCTCTTAGTGCGGCGGGCCAATATATCAGCTTTTGCATCTCGGGTGAAAAGTACGGTGGGCCGATATATCGGCCCAATATCAATGCATATATTGTTCAACTTTATGACACTGAATAACATTTATTTTTCATCAATGTAAAAAAATGTGTTATTATTAGTTATTTCAATTTAAGTTTTGTAAAAAAAACCTCATTTGGATATTTACAACAATAGCTTCTTAATATTTTTTCCAAAGGTACTACATTTTATTAAATTACCCTCTGCATTTCTCACTAGTACCCCAGGGGAAAGGTTAGCACAAAGATGGTTAAGGGTAATCAAAATACTAAAACTTGAAAAAGGACTAAAGAACCAAGATAATTTAAGGGCTATGATGGAACGGTTTCTCATCACTTTTACTTTCCCATTATAGTTTACCATAATGACATCAAAATGGTATGTAATTAGAAATTGTGATTCCACTAAGTTCATCTCTCACCAATCTAGTTCATTCATGACATATAAATCACATTTCCCTTCTAATCTACGCTCTTTAACAATCTTTAATTTGTTCTCAGCCTACATCTTAGTACATTGTCCAATCAAAATTTCAATCTTCCATAATTAAATATAAAAGTATGTACTATGATTTTAGGGAGTAAACATTCATCAAGATATATCTAATCATTGTTGTTTCACTTGCCCTGTCTCAGCTTCAAATATCCTAATTATCAGTGAAGTGCTCTCAGGAAATTCACAGGTTAAGATCATTTGCCATTTGAACTACTTTTAGGATCATATTAAGCTTAGGAACCGATGGAGATCAAACTTCATGCAAGTAATTTTAATGATGATTCCTGGTACAATCTCACCTCTACTGATTGGTAGCACAAGAATTAAGTCTTAATATTCCATCTGGCACTAAATTCAAACGCCACCCTCCAATCAGTCAGAAGGCTAGATATCTTATTTATGTAGAAGTTTTATTCATTTCATGACTTTTCCCTAAACATTCGATAGATAAATCATTCATTGAAGTGTTGGGTGTGATTCACAGTTTGACACTGTGGAGCATTTCACTGTTAGTATTTATCATGAAAGCATTACATGTTTTTATCCCACTTACACTCAAGTAACAGAATTTGCTGCCTACACTCTTCAAAATGTAAGATCTTCACTCAAACTAATCTTGCTTTCTTGTCTACAAAATAGATGCTGCCAAGGTCTAAGATCCATTATCTACAACTGCAATTTTATAAGTTTTAACTCTAGGGATAATAATGGGTGCTAAAAAGTCTATATGACACAGTGAGGTCAACATCCAATCCCACAAATTTTTCCATTTGGACTGGCATTAATGATTAATCCTATGAGTGGAATAGCATTTTATTAATGAAAAGTTGACTTCCACAAAGTCACTACTGTATTTATGGCCTGATAAACCTAAATAGTGGTTGGTTCTCATAACTCTTATGCTAGAAGAGTTTGCTTACCAACAAATAACTGCCTAATAGTAAGGAAAAAGCACCAGATACAGAAAAGCTAAAAGCTCTTGAACACAACCAAGGGAATATTTTCCTTTAAAAATAATTTTCTCAATGGTTGCTCAATGAATAGAGTAACCATTAAAAATTATTTCTTTAATTTTTCAACAGTCCTGGTGACAGATGGAATTAGCACTACAGATCCTACCCCGGCGGCTAATATTTTGAAAGCAGCAGGCAATGTTGTTTTCACAATTGGTGTGGCAGACTACCAACGGGATCAATTGGAGCCTTTAGCAACCAAAGGAGATGATGGGTCTCCTAACTTCTTTGGTGTCAGCTCATTTGAAGTCTTTAATGTGGTAGCAAATTATCTCAACACAAGTAAGTCATTATGCAATACATATTTTGTAGAGAAAGGTTAACAGAATAAATATCAAATAAACGAGTTCTCCTATTGAGGATTTTCCGATAACTCCCATTGAGAAACTCGTAATGGTCAGTCACAAGATTTAAAATGCCTGCTTTAAGGTGCAACCTTCTACTTTCATTGGAATTAAATTAAGATTAAATTTGCTTACACTACAATAAGCATGGCCCTTTAAAATATTATAACCATTTTTCATTCTTGATTAAAGGTTGATTAGGATGAAGAAGGAAATTCATTTTAACATGGTCAATTTCCCTTCTAAAAATATTTACTTGTGCAATTGTGACCTTCATCTTGGTGCACTTTCCACCACCTTAAATTAAATTTAAAGTGCTTATCTATTTAGTAGCAAGTGTTCGCCCTTTATCATGACATTCAAGATTTGATTAGCACATAAGACTTTTTTTTCACCAGAGAAATCGACACAAAATTAACCTGTCTTATAGGGTCTTATGCTGTCTATGACTGATAAACAAAACCAATAGTAGGGTGCATCTTATATGCCAGTGCATAATATAAGCCAGAAAATATGGTACTTTTAATTAGCTTTGTACACATTATATCTACTCCCTAGAGATTTGCTCCTACATGTAATTTTAACTCATTCACCACCATTGTTTAATAGGTACCTCTCTCTTCATCTTTCCTTCTACCCACTTGAACTACATTAAAATCATCCAAATCTGTATAAATAGTGCCTGATCTACACTTATCCATTTCTTGCATACAACTTTGTGTTATTGAGGATAAAAATATCACACTATTCTTATTTTAAATTAAATTGAGACAGCATAGACACAAAGTGAAATCGTGGATAGTTGACATGAAAATACTAAAACATTGAATAAATATTGACCAATATTATAATAATTACTCTTCACTGTTTGAACTCTTTTCACCTTTGAATTCCTTGCCAGATTTCCCAAACATTTCAGCATATCAAAACATAACATTCTATAAAACTTTCTATAGTTTTCAATTGCCTAATTCATTTTAGTGCAATAACAACATAACTGAATACTATAGATTTCACTATTTGGAATACTCTGCAGATGCTGGAAATTATGATTCACTGGCCTAATTTCTCCCAAGAGTTCAGGCAATGAATCCTAACAATCATCATCATAGGAAAGCAATTCTAACATTGTTGGTAGAGAAGGGGTGCTTGGATACTCCACCAGGACACTCCCTCCAACGCTGCTGATGTTTCAGAGAATGAGTCATTCCCCATCGTCAGGGCTATATGATGGCTTGAAAGGGATGTATCATGGGTCATTCTCCATCTTCAGGACCATATAATGCAGCCCTTCAGGCCAACATTAAACCCTGAAGATGGCGAGCGACTCATTCTCTGAAATGTCAGCAATGAAAGGAGTGGAATACCTGGTAGCATTCCCAAGCAACCTACACTACCATCATATGTTGGTAAAGCTCATGACCTTCCTTCAATTCTAAGATCCCTTTGACTTTCTACTCACTCAGTTCAATTACTCTGTTCTCCTATCAGATAACTTCTTCATATTCACCTAATTCTTTTATGTCACATACTTCACTGCTCAGGTAAAAATATCTCTTTTGCAATTCATTTTAAACTGATTTTCAACAGATTTTCTTCACTAATTTGCAATTCATCTGTAATTGCTTTGCAAATTGAAACACGAAGCATATCAGTTAAAAAACAGTTGCAGATTACCTCAAGAAAAGGTGGAAAATGAGTTGCGAGCCAGATGAAAATTAGTTGAAAATCAATTACAATAGATTTTAAAAATAGAGGAAAATGAGTTGCAATGCAGTTGCAAAATAGCTTTTTTTTAATAAAAAGCAGTTACATCACAGTTTTATTTCATATGAGTTGTAAAACAGTTTGAAAATTGGTAGCAAAATTGAGTGAAAATCAGTTGCATAAGAATTAAAAAATAATAATCAGTTGCATCACAGTTCAGCAGAAAATCAGTTGAAAAATAGTTTGATAATGTGTTGCAAAATTGAGTGAAAATGGGTTCCAAATGAGCATGACACTAAAAATTGGGTTGCAATCCAGTGAAAATCAGTTCAAAATCAGTTGAAGATGAGTTTGTTGCATTTAAAAGAGTTTCAAACCAGTTTCAAATGAATTGCAGAAGAGATATTTTTACCTGAGTGTTTTCTTCATATAGGTATCTAATACGGGGCCTGCCTTTCTCATTATTCTCATTCACTTTTCCCTCAAACACTGAATTTTCAAAACACTAATTAAGGAACACATGTAGGTAATGACCCAAGTTTATGAGAAAATGTGAAGAATATATCTTCAAGCACCTATGTGAACATTAAAAAATATGCCATACAAATTTTTACCAACATTTAAATCATAATTAAGCATTTTATATGTGTTCTGGTCCTGACCATTGAAACAGGTATATGTAGTTTGAAAACCATATTAAAGAAAACTAATTAAAACTTATTTACTTTTCAGCTTATTCCAATGACAAGTTAAACTGTAAGTATCAATTTATTTAATTTTTAATGGCCCCAATGGCTCCTTTAAGAAACATTCTCCAATTAGCACATTTTTTCTTTCCCATATTTATAATAAAATTTTGAATAGATCAAAAAAGAATTAAAGCTACCTTGGTAATGACCAAATGCTTGATGGAGCATTGAATAAGTACTGAGTTCATTCTAAAATCATTTTTCTAGAGCCAAATAAGGTGCAACGTTTCAACCTCAATATGATCACCACAATACAAATCTCATTAATACAACTCTAATGATTCAATGCTAGCCAAAAATAGTAACATATGAACTAGAATTTAGAATATAGAATTTACCTTCAGAGGAATGAAATAACGTCAGGATGTGATTAATTTTTCTATAAATGCCTAGCAACCATACTCGTATGAAATTTGTAGACCTAAATTGGTATTGCAAATGATGAAAAGTTCATTTGTAGTTACACCTTAATCATGCACCCCCTTCAGTTCAGTCAAAATGTCCTATAAAAGGTGACTAGTGTTAGGATGAACCATATACCACTATCAGATATCCAATTGGATCTGCATTCTGGATTGTAAGCACCATTTATTTAGTTAGCCATTTAAATCTTTTAAATATCAAATATTAAGGATCTTCAATGGAGAATCTCCCAATAAACCCATTCTAATCCAACATTGGACGTCATCCAACATGATTATTTACATGTTTAACTACAATGTCAGATGAGGTCTAAAACTTTAATCTTTACTGTACTTGATTGTCTGCTCCATTGTTTTTACTTCTTTCATGATTTTCTCTCAACCCTTACCGATAATAACACTCAGATTATGCTATGCTTTCTCATTTAAGCTCATATTTTGATCAAAAGCAATATACCAATCTTCGTACTTACTGCCCAAAATAAATAAGAGCTGATGAAAATGCAAGCAGCAGGCAAATTATATTGGAAAGGGTTAAAGCTCTGGGGACTAATCCAAGCAAATATCCTATTCTATTTTGAAGTTGTGACAATGTGATGTTAGTCTGGGTGAGAGTAGCAGCCACCAACATTACAAAAGTCCATCGCACCTTTAAAAATATACTTACGTCTGATTTCAAGTTTGACTTATTTGGTTGCATGAATATTTGAATAGCAGAATGTTTCTCTCTCTCAACTTATCAATGCAATGATAAAGGTTTGACAGTTGGAGTGATTTCTCTTTGAATACCTGGAAAAAATATATGTCCAATACCTTTGTAATCCTATATATAATGCATATATTAATTTAAACTTAGCTAAGAATAGGACAACAGTTAACTACAGATTTGAGTTTTTCACGTGAACATACTCATTAGACTATACTTTGGAACTTTCCTCTTACTTCTAACTTTTTGCATTCTGGCCATAATTTACTGTGTTAATAGCTAGTGTTTTATTAATAATAATTCTTGCTGTTATATCTATAGGGAGAGCTTCTTTGTTCTATTTTATAATTCATTCTGTTTCTACCAAAGAGCAATTTACAGTGTACCTTGGCACTTCTATATTATTCAAGTGCTAAATATTTTTAGGAGATTAGATTTATAGAAGTTAATAACAAGCTGTTGTTTCATTTTAGGCTAACAACCTTTTCTCATGGGAGCTACTCGAGCACCGTCCTGCCAAGAGCTCTAAAATTATCAACAATCAAAGATATTTATATCTATCATTGCTTCACTATGTTTATGAATACCGGAACTAAGTTGATGTGCATAACCAGCTAGTTTCAAGAATGCTTCCACTGTGCTTCACTCCAAGTATCATTACTAAAGGCTTATCTTTTTTCAAGTATCTGACCATAATGCATAAAATGTGGTAGTTACAACATGTATAAGTTTCCAAAAGAATTCAGCTAAGACACTTAAAAAGAATAATAATTTGAAATGTATGATTTGATATTAATGCATATGAATATATAAAATTTACAAATAAAAATCAGTTTCAATAAGATTTGTTACTCAAGAGATTCCAAACATGATCACAAATATTCGCAGAGAGGACACAATATGGAAAGAAGAAGACTCAAGAGATCAATCAACCCAGTAAGAGTAACTTGAGGGAAGTTCTTACAAGATTTTTTCAGTTAAGGTCACTTTGCATTATACAATTTTTTGTACAATTTCTTGTACAATTGCTTTTATGAGGAAATTGTACTGTGTAAAGTGGCAAATTGTGTGAACACTTGTGCAAATGTCTGAATGACTGTATGGAAAATAAAACCTGTTCTAATCCCATTCAGACAAACACACAATTTCATTCAATGTATACAAGCGTTTGCACAAGAAATTGTGCAAAAAATTGTATCACGTAAAGTGGCCTTTAGGTTTAAAAAATAACAATGATTTGCACTTGATGAGTAGAAAAATATCAATTTTCATGGGTATAAATTAATATATTAGGCTTAATTTGGTGGTTGGTCATTGTCAAAGTCTTATTTTTCACCTCATTAGTTTTCCTGCTCTTCCATCAAAAACAAGCATATTTTTTTTATTGGGTAAGTTCCATGATTCAAATAAATGACACCACCAATACAATGTGGGAGAGTTTCACAATGCTCATGTCTAAGAATATTATTTTCTGGAAAGTAGCCACTAGATCAGTTTTATAGATCAGAGTAGGTTTCCATTAATAAATTCAAATTTCTTACACCACCTTCCAACATTTTCTTCTACAAACCAACCTTGCTTTACCCCATCAAACAATATTTATTATAAATTTATTCCACATCCCTCTCTTTTGCAAGCATTCTTCTTTCTATAAATTTGCATATTATCCTAGCCCCTGGTTGGCCATAGGTCCGAGGATGTTAAGTCACCAGCCATGAAAGGGAAGAAAAAAACCAGCAAGAAAGCAGAATAAATGGGAGATACATATGCATATATTATCTTTGTTGCATGAATTTTATTGCCTCATTGCCTCCTGTTACTTCCTCCACCCCATACTAAGCCTCCTGATTATTTCCACCACAAATTTTCTATTCTGTCCAACAAACTCAAGAACTTGATCATAGTTCCTCCCCATCATACACTCCCCAGTCGGCACAAGGAGGTACAGATCCCTAAATCACCAGATAGTATCTGTTGAAATCGGGATAGCCAATGGGGGCCAAGGATCTCGTATCCCGGCGTTAAGGATACGTTGGGGATCGAGCGTGAGGTGAAACGGGATCTACGGTGGATAGATGTCCGCCACAAAGGAGATATGTGGTGGCGGTGGTGGAGTTACACATAATTTCTACATAAGACCGATTCCTCCGATTGGCCGACACTCTCCGCCCGAACCAATGAGAGCCCTCCGTACAGACGTATATCGTAAGAGCGCCACTGTTGGCAGGAAGTGGAACTACGTCGCAATAGGGCGCGTACAGCGCCATACATCGGCGATAATGAGAACTATTTCAATTGCTGACAAACCTCTCTTATATGTAACGAGAGAACTTTTTTATAGTAACTAATTCCAGCTATTAATACTACGTTACGATCGCTTCAAATCCCCACTTATTCAATATATCTAATTATCAACATATGTTCACTAATGCACCACACATTAACAATCAACAACAGCATTCTTCGTAAAGACTGCACTGAAAATAACAGCAATGAAGGACAACAAGCTCTTGCTTCAGGAAATATATTTATTCATCCAGAACAAAAATCTGATAGGCAGAGAAAACTGCAAAAGTCAAGTTATGATTAAATACGTTGTAAATATTAATGACATAATTCGCAGCACATAACGACAAAATGACGAGCACATGGTAACCAATTGTAATTTTTGAAATATGAATTTCATAAATATCACAGGTCGTCTCTTACTTTGATGCACTTACCTTGAATTAAAAGGTCAAAGTCCAGGTACAATTAAAGAATTCACCGCATCTACTTAAAAATTGCTAAATTATGTTCAAGGTATGGCGGTCCAACTTAAAACTTTCGATGGTAGCAATCCAAAAGTTAGGATCCAAGAAGTTAGGTGTCGAACCCGGTAGAGCAATAGTCAACAGGAGCGCAGGGGTCGAAACAAGGAGAATATTCCGAATCTGTTCGAGGGTCAAAAGTAAATCCATATTTGCAAAAAAAGGCAATGTTTACTCAACAGGTTCACGCACACAGTAGTTAGTCAACTTTCTCGGAAAACAGAATGCTCGCGCACGACTGCAGTAGTCAGCGGCGCCACGGCATGTCTATTTTGAAAAACAGTATTGGGCAGCAGGCGTATGCATACAATTACACAAATAATCTCTATTATAATTATTTTTGCATTGTTACCTAGTAAAAGATACTTTTACGCCACATTAATATTCAAAAGACTCTATGTCGTATAACAGAATGGCGGAAACGATGGGAGAATTAGAGATATATATCATATGAGATACACCATCCTTCGTAGATCCTTTCCCACCACAGATACGCGTATCCCTTGTGCCGACTGGGTCTTCATCTATCTCCAGACTCATTTCTCAAGGTATTAGAGTGTTGTGGTGACCTGAGTACTGGCCTCTCATTCTGAGGGCCCAGATTTGAAATTTGAATGTAGCAGAGGTGCTATAGCACTACATTCAAAAGTACAATTAGCTACAGGATTACAACAGAACCAGTTATTCCTTCCAACTTTTGTACTGAGCTTTGTTTTATTTTTCTCAGTCTCACTCCTGTTTTTTTCACATCCAAGTTTATCCCAATACCTTTGATTTTCAACATGCTCATCAATAACTGCAATACTTAACGGACTCGTGAAGACTTGGTCAATGCAAATGAAACCATCATCTTATATTTTTCTGCCTTTAACCCCATGAACATTATCCATAATTTTTCTACCATTTCCGTAGATTGAACTCATTACATGGAAACAATGTGTAACGTTACCACGCTACCCCTTGGCTTATAATTGACGATTGATATCTCTCCATCTAAAAATGGCATATAATTCTTATATCCCTTTCCAGAGCATTCACATGATATATGCACAACACTAATTGAAATAAAATTAGACAACCTTACTGGAAAAAGTAGAAGACATTATAGTACATATCCTTAAGACAGGCAGTTAGGAAAAGTGAACACAAAGAATGACAAAGGAAAGCTCTGAGATTCAAGGACCAAGTGGTGAAGATTGTAAAACAGAAAAAGTATGTGAATATGAAGAGGTTAGCTAAAAGAAATTTCAAGTTGAGAGCTGCATTAAACCAATCTTAGGATTTATGGCTTGTAATGATGATGATATGTCTTATTTTTCTGAGAAACTTCTGTAAAAATACCAGGTGCATTGGACAAAAATGTGAACATGCAGTTCTAAGTCTCTAGTGGAAGTCTCTAGTATAAGTTCTAAGTGCATAGAGGAGGTATAGATCATTATCATCATCCTATACAGTTTCCGGCCACTGGCCAGGTCTGCTTAGCACATAAACATTCCCATTTTCTTCTCTCTGGTATTAAGGTAAATATCATATTTATTTTCAATAAATACTGCAAATATGGCAAAAATGTGTTCTACAAAATGTTTTTATGCATAGGAGGCTTAAAAACTTACATAGCAAAAACAAAGTGCCAATTGGAGGGGGGAGCCTTCTGCCTTCTGGAGCTCCCCTGACACTTAGACCTCTTTAGATCCATTGTGCCGAACCACATTTAACCTGCCCACCACCTACAGGCAGGTGCCAAGAGCACCACGGTAGAGGTATGGATGAGGGTCACCCATCCAATCTCTGTCCGGGCCCAACGTTGCCTAACTTCAGTGATCTCACAGGAACCGGTGTGCCAACGTGACTAGGCCCTTGCCCAAGCAACTTGCATAGCATGTAAATGCATTTGCCTAATGTGCAAAATAAAGCAGCTCTAAATAATAACCGAATGTTTTACACTAGAAGGATGGTCACCCTTAATTTGATGGTTTTAGATTTTTTTAGTGAACGAGGACAATGAAAATTTTCAAGTATGATCATGATTATTTTTAGTTTTCCTTAATTCCACTAAAATTGTATATTTTCCTTCCTTTTTCATCAAGGTGTTTTCTACCTATCACATAATTCTTCCATGACGGAGGCCTGTTAATTGGTGGGTATTTGCTTAAAGTACTTTTTCTTAAAAGTGGAGTACAGTCAAGCCCACTTATATCAAACCCGTTTATAATGAAGTTCCAGTTATAACGAAGTGAAGGCTATTCCCCATCATAAAGAGGCTAGGAAAAACTGGTCAACATTTAACGAAGTTTGTTATTATGAAGTAAATATTCGGCCCCCTCAACTTCATTATAAATGGGCTTGACTGTATTTTATTGTAGACAACTAATCAAATTGGGGGATAATTACTCTCTGATGAGCTTTTACTGCTGCACTGGCTTATATTGTACCATCATCGTATTGTTAAATTTTGCCTTGCTTCTGAAATATGGAATAATATAATCAAAATTTAATTGTACGTTGCATACCCTCTCAGACTATCATAGTAAATGAGAAATCAATATCCTTCAAAATGCAGATGTCCTTTCACTAAATTCACTGGTGTTATCATGATTAAAATCATGCTGATACATTAAAAAAGTTTTAATTGGGTTCAAATGTAAGAAGCATATGTAAATCAGGGTTGATGGTCAACTATTAAGAAATAAAAAACACTATCTGTCAATTGACAGTTGGCCACCTTTGATTGTGACCACACTTCCCCAGTCTTTCTAGTGTTGACCAATGAAATATCTGAAGAAACATGTGCCCCATATCTACAGTTCTTATAGAAAAAGGGTGCCTCATGGAAGCCACCTTCACAGCTCATTGAACTAAATATTTTTCTTCAGTTAAATAAACCAAAAATGCCTCAAGCACTAAGTAAATTGGCAGAATCAGCTATTATCTGTACACATCAACATATGCATAATATGTACCTATGTCCCTAAATTAGGATGAATAACTATGAACCACCAGAATGGATAATCTGAGGGATCTAATCAAGGCAGCCATAGAGTTGATGACCAGAAGTAAGTATCTACAACAAATGTAATACTTGTCTGAGTAAGCAAAATGGAATTGCACAGCCAAAAATGACATTTTAATCATGAATATACAGCATTCATAGGTGCATACATATGTACCACCATTGGCTAATGCCATATGAGACTAACCACAAAAATGTAGCTAAATAAAAAATATTTTTATCTTCTCTTGATATAAATCCCTTGACAGAGATTTTGCCTCATCACGTGCTCAATTCTCAGTTTAAATTTTTGGATAATATGAATAGTAAATACTTTTTAATTATTGCTCTATCATTGTTATTTTAACTAACAACAAATTACAAATATATTTTATGGAGAAAGAAATCGAACACAGTTAAATTCCCTAAATGGAGACTCTGGTCATATAATATACCTATATGATGTCAAAAATACTATGGTCGGCCTGTATTATCTTTCTGTAATATAAAAATATAAACCCAAAACCATCATGTTTCTGCATCATGCTTTTTTTACATGCAATGCTCGATTGTTCTGAGAACCAGAAGATGCATAAACTTGAAACTTCGTAAATCATTAAATATCATCAACCTTCTGAGTACAGGCTATATTTTATTCACCTAATAGTTACCGTACCTTAACATTGTGTCAAAAATATACATGTTTAATACGGTTTTTCATCAAGCAGAATTATTTTATTTTTGAAATTTAATCTTCTCCTTTCCATCATAACTTAAGATGCCCATTTACTATGGATAGTTTTGCATTCCCATATTCTGCCTACTCAGAAGTTCTCTTCCTATCTCCTCCCAATCTGCTCATTTTGCTTTCCTCATCTTTTCATCACCTCATTTCTAAAGCCTTACATGATGATTAATCATTATCTTTAAACACCTAGGTTTCATGACCATGCAATGAGTACATATGAAATCTTTGTGAAACTGATATCTTATAAACTCATACAAGAGTAGAACTGGATAAAAAAATCTTACCACCCTTACCTAGGCTGGTAGCCCAACTTTCAAAAACTTGCTTGCCAGTGACCACTTTGCATACAAAGACTTGCATTTTGGCATGTGATAGAAGGGGGAGTTTTCAGAGGGAGGAAAGTGTGTTGGGGCAGGAGGGTGAGTTGGGGGAAAAGAGAACTCGTGGCTGGATGGCCCTCAGAAGTGTCCTACGTAAGGCAGGGCGAGGAAAAGAAGCAGTAAAAAAAGTTTTGCGTACAACACTTGTTGGGACAAGGAGTTGCATAAGTTAAGAATTCTCAAGTAATCTCAAAGCGTCTCTCCCTATCCAATAGCAGATACTTACCAAAACGTCCTGATTTGTTGGTGAGAGGAGAATGGTTTTGGAGGAAGGGAGGAGATGAACTGGGTTATTGAATAATCTTTCAACAAAGATGGGCGACTATGGGGACAATGGATACTTGTGGTTTCCAGAATTTCATTCCAACAAATTAGCAAGAGTAAAAATTATGTTAATTTTACACCCAATACCGAGATAGCTGTGTCATTACTTTCTCTAAATCACCATCCTATTTTTAGTAATCGCAGAATGTTGCAAACGAAGGATTTTACTGCAAAAATTATTTATTGAACAATCCAAACTTTTACTAAATGTCACAAAGAATGTAACTCACTCGTGACTCAAGTTTCAATGACTGAGTGTTAGCATCCAAGGAAAAAAAGCTGCATTAACTCTATTTATACCAGCCAAGAACTCGAAGTTGGGAGGTGGGGACAGGGGGAAGGTTTGCGGGGCTAGCAATAATAAGGTATGTCTTCCTCCAAGTCGAGTCATCCCATGGCCCTTTAACACAGCTGACCAGCTTGCCAATTTAGTACCTTTTGGTGGATGTGAGCGGTGGGATGGTATGATAACTATCGGGAAAATAAAAAGTACAATGCGTGGAATGACAGTGTATATATATTCAATGATCTGAATCAATTCCACTGAATAATGCCTGAAACAGTTTTGTGTATCGCAAAGGCCTTAAATTAATTATTATGATCTTAATATGAATTGTACATATGTATTATTAAAGAGTAGGTACCAGCGGACTCCTTACAAAAAAGTAGTACCTACTGGAAGTAGGCACGTAGCCAGATATTTGCTTTGTGGGGGGGCTAAGTCTTGCGTAACTTGAAACATATCAGCCTTGCCCATTCGGTACCGACTATGTTACAAATCTCTTCCCTTAAGTTTCAGTGCTTGGTGTTTACTTTTACAGTGACCACACTTATCCCTTCTCACTGGTAAAGTTCACTGCTAAAATGAGAACAACAAAATTATTGGGGAAACATTTCGGGGGTGGTGAAGCACCATTATAAGTCCCCCCTGACTATGTTCCTGACTGGAAGTATTTGAAAATAAGTATTGGGAAGTACTAGTATACTTTTTTCGAGAAGGGCACTATAATTGGATTCGGTATTCAAAACTAGTACTCATGCATTAGAGGTAGTGCACAAAACTAGTGCTCATATACTAGTATTCAAAACAGGTACTTAAAGTATTGGGTAGTAATCGTGTACTAGTGGTAGTACGGGAAACTAGTACTTGTGTAGATACTAGAGTTAGAACACAATTATAGTAATTACTATAGTAATTCACCGTGTTAAAAACATACTAGCATTGGAGTCAGCATGCACTTTTTAACCAATCGAAGAACAGCTAATATTAGAGAAGTAAATCTCAAATACAAAATGCAGGTCTCACATAAATACAATATATAAATAATCATCAACCTCAAGGCTTGAGAACTACCTCTTGTGCAGTAAACTCCGTGCTAATGACTGGTAAAGGGTGCACGTCCTATAATTGGGAAACTCGGTTAATGTGCTGTTTGGTTCTTTCTGGATTCATTCTCTACGGTGAGACAACAAAGTAAATTTACTCCCTGAGAAAATAACAGAATCTGCCAATGAAAAGATCCTCGCTGAACATAATGGCATTTTATGACAAAAAATAATCCAGTAGATCTGTCCCGGAGGCAATTAAATGTTTGCAAGTCTCGGGTGGTGGCACGAAGCCTGGCGTAAAACATCGGACCAGTCGGCAGTACCGAAGTGAAAGTCACGATTGGAGGAAAATAGCAGAAGTTTACTTACCTTTGAAACCACTGCCAATACACTAAATGGATTAGAGGTACACGGATAACACGCTCACGGATGATCGGGATTTTACTGGATTCAGAACCAACGCCACTGCCGTGCCTAGTAAGACGATGCCGGGTGAAATATAAACGGTACACGAGGTCACTGTGAAAGGCCTAGGAGGTACGATGGGATCGAGACTAGTTGAAGACGCAACAGAACCCCGCCAAATAGGGCAAAGGTGATGACGAGGAGGGTCGGATTGGTTCGTCCCTTTTGGAGGACAAGGCGAGCAAGGTTACGTGACGGTCTCGCATGCATTTCAGACACTTGAGGCCTTTTCGTGGGCACCGTGAGGCGCCATGTTCGGTTCTTAAACACTTAGAGCATAATTATTTTGACCGCACAAATTCTGAACCCTGCCAAACGTTCAAGTATTTATACTTTGCACATTTATAAAGAAAATGCGGCAAATCGCAGAGCGGACATAGTTCTGTATTGCAGATCCTCGCCTCCGAATCCAAATTTTTGGTCGCAGACACCGTCATAGTAACCTGGTTTGCTCGTGACAGAGATTTCGGCTTGGAGAATGACGGGGGCTCCCTCTCCGAGACAACACTCTGAGAAGATCAGGGGCGTCGGAACTATTTTCGCTGGGGAGGTTAGGGGGCTAACCTTGAAAAGGGCCTGGCTCCTAAAAAAAGGGCCCGGCTACTAAGAAAAGGGCCCTCATTTTTTTGCGGATACAAGGTGGTAGGGACTGGAATTTCGCTAAAAGAACATATGAAGGTGTGAGAATATATGTCAAAAGGGAAAAAGGAAGATGGAAACAACTGAAATTTAATTTTTATTGATGAAGACTACTCATTTATTAAGGGCCCGGGGCTAATTTTGGGGGGGGGGGTGGCTTCCGCCCCTCCTGCCCCCCACTTCGGACGCCGCTGGAGAAGATTGCAAAAATTACATCTGTTTCTTAACGAATGTTAGAAGTTGAATAAATGTAGGAAAATCCTCGCCGTTTAATGTCTCTTCTAAACGAATTAATGTATCTGAACTAGTAGCACGCACTGCTAGACGAAATAAAACATAATCACGAAGATCGCCTAGACCAAGACCAAGGAATGTTTAACGCCCTCTGTTTATCATAAATTTCTGAAAATGTGATAGTAAAATTTTGCAGATTAGGAATGGGGTCGGAGGAAACGGGCGTGAATTCAAGTAATTTATCTAAATAGTTGAACCCCAACACTCGTGGATTATTATAATAATGGCACAGCTCCTTCCAAGCAGCAGTGTAATAGACCCCCTGCAAAGGGTGCAGATTTTATCAGGGCTAACGCATTCCCAGATAGAGCGGATTTTAAATACCAGAACTGTTCAATGGCGTCGATGTCATCCCGGTTATGAATTACTACAGGATAAAGATCTCGAAAGGTTACCCATTTGACCAAAGACACCGAAAATCGTGTAATTTCAAATACCGGAAAACGAGCCTGTTGAATTGACACCGAAGACATTCCAGGACTGATGTGATAGAAGAGGCACTTAGGTCTTTAACAAGATAACGTCACATACTAGAGAATTTCCGAAAATTGAAGTGTGCATATCAATAGTGTCAAGAATATAGGTATTTAAAATAATAACACCCATCCCGAATTCCGCTCATAAAATTTTCTTAAAAGTTTTAAAGGTGGTAACTTGGTCCAAATTTCTCATGAGTGAGCAGTACAAACTCCCGTTTTCTTGGCTGGAAAGGAAGGTCTGAGAAGTGGGATTAGTTCTTTAAAGATGATCCAAGTGTTGAGGTTACATCGCACCATTTTGCCTAAGTCCATTCACGAAGTCAATGCCCGAGGGGAGTTTCGAACCCGCGATCTTACTGTTACAAGGTCACTGACCAGGCTACCGTGGCTGGCATGGCTGGTTCGCGATTCCCAGCTCATCACTCATGAATTACTAGAAAAAAGTGTCTTTTTGAACGACATTTTCAAGTCATAAGACACTCGTTTTAACTTTTAGCATGGAGGAGCGAGCAGTTTTGGTAAGCCAATTTTATCTTGCACGTTTCTAACAGTACTGTTACACCCAAGAAGGTTATAGTGTTGAAGGAGGCATTAGCATCCTAGCCAATGAAGCCAGAATGAGGGTGCTTAGGAACGGATAGGCCCTTCCCCTCTGTACAATACATTGCGTTTTATACGACCTCTTATGGAAACTGCATGTGTTATAAAACACCGAAGTGGCGTCAGTTAATCATTCTAGGGCTATGTAAAGTAGGTAATAATGCATTTGATTGCACTCGGATCTAATTTTACTACCAAAACTTGTTTTAATGTAACTCATTTAAACTTCCTACATATTTGACACTTTTTTGCATATTTACGCACTAACCCTTATTTTTGACAAATTTTAAAAATTAATTCGTTATTCATCTTAGCACTCTTTAAAAGTTTTACTGCGTGCAAAGCAACTTTTTTCCGCGCGAATATAGCGATCAGCAAGCCTGTACCTAACAATATGGCCTTTGGCTTCTCAAATCAGTTGCGGTGCCTCATTCAGTACCTACATACTTTGGTTACTCACAAAATAAGTTTTTTTTGACGTATGCCTAAGCGAGATATTATATATATTATTTATTCATTGTATTAGCATGTATACATACAAAATCTCTTTCAATAATCGAGCAATACATGGCATATGCAAGGAGTATAGGTGCCATTTAGGCTTTCATCCTGTTTGAGGAACTGACTTCTTAATGACATCAAAATATCATAAAATCAAAAATAGTAACAACAACATGCAGATGCTGCTCTGCAGATTATAAATCTTACTCTAAGAATTTATGGGGGATACAATTGTAATGAAAATAAATAGACAATACGAAAATGGAATAGAACAAAAAACAATGCAAATATTACAATTATCACCACTCTATGCTAGCAAAAACAAACGTTCATTCATTCCTTTAAAACGGTAACTGAACCTCTTTGTTCTCGAACAGCCACCACTAGAAACTAGAAGCCTGTCCAGGGATACGGTAATTAGTAGGCAAAATAAATAGGTATATTACAATATTAATGCATTCCAAAAATAGCGCGGCGATAGAAGTTTCCGGGCAATTATTCGAATGCTGTGTGAAAAGTAATCTCGATTTTCTTTTGCAGATCAGGTATCATTCATTGACTCATCATTCAGCAGTCTTTATTCATATTCATTTTTTTACAAATTATTTGTGTATCTCTGAGTACAGAGTCCGTCCAATAAGGACGACAAGACGTTAGTTCTAAAGTGAAGTAGACGCTTCAAAGTTTTCGGTCTCATGAAGATTTTAGAAAACAGTTTTTCGGTGGTGAGGTTTTCACGGAGGCGTTTCAAAAAAAGTGGGCTCTCAAAGATGACCGAGGAGAGAGCGTTGGGAGTGGTGTCAGGATATCTCTTGGGGCCTTTTGGTGTCTTGTTCCCAAGGGTTGTGATGTTATAATCTCCGAGACCTCCCACATCTGTAAATAATTTATAGACTAAGTTTGAAGAGTGTCTCTAGAAAGTGGTATTTTTTTAACGATGCTTAGTTCGTTTACGTAGAAACTGATACATTATCAAATCGTCAAACAGACAGAAATTTCTTTCCCTGCAGTGCTCAATTAACTTTCATTAATTACAATTTTTAAGCATCCCGTTTTATTTTTTTTCATCCGCTCATGCACTTCATGATTATTAGCAAAAATGGTGCAGATAGGTAAGAAACTAGTAAATAAGGAAATTTTTACCACGATGTCGTTTAGTACCTACTTACAGTATTGCAAAAACAATTGGCAAATCATTTTTACCAATGGAATATTTTCGTGCCTATTTCAATACGAGTACAATTATTATGGAATCTTATAAATCAAAGTACTTAGGTTTGTCGTAGCTATGTTAAAAGTTCAATAAAACTAAATATAGATACAGTAATTAGGTACAGTGAGTAGCGTTGTATCCTAACCTTTTTGACACAGAAATCCCTGTTTACTTTGGCACTCTCGTTTTTCGAAGATTATGTTGCAACTCCGGCATGGTTTCAATAGTTTCCCTATGGAAAGGCAGTGTGAAGCCTTTGGCTGTCCTGAGAATAACCATGGCGGGTATCCACCTTTTCCTCGATCGTCGGGGATTATCTCGCCAGTTCGGTTCCAGAGCCATTTGGTTCCGTCGTACATCCCGTCGACCCATATGTTGGTTGTGTCTGGAAAAAACTTATCAATTATGCTATTTTCGTGAAGAAACATCTAGTAGGGAGAATATTTGAGATAAAGGGTGGGAATCAATCATTAACCTATGAGTTTGAGTAGTAGGTAGTGGCTTTGGCTTTGGGTTTTAGGTGTTCCAACGGCTTCCAAGGTTAAATAACACCGTCTTATCTAAGATCATAATACTAGAACAAACAAAATCTCCAAGCACTATGAAAGTAAGAACTTTTAGCTACTCCAACTGCTAAGGTTATATTGCACTGTCTACACTGAACGCAAATTTAAAGACAAAAAACATTCATACCATTGTCGAGATTCGAACCCACCACCTATGGGGTTATGGGCCGGTCTGTTAATCAACTGTCTGCTGCAATTAGCATCATAAGTATCGTTGATTACATTGATCATTCGGTTTCGAAGAGGGTTCAACTGTTTTGAAAAGAAGTATATCGCCGCGTATTAAATGGTTATTAGACCTACTTCCTAGTAGGTACCTGTTGGATCTATCTGACCTCTTAGAAACCGATGAACAATTCATGTACTTTATGCTAATTATTAGTTTGATGAGATTTTTCTCATCACATGTCGGAGGTCGAGCAATGCAGGGTAGGAATGGTAGTAGATCTGGTTTTCTCTTTGTGGAAAAAATTGTTTGATTAAGATAAACCTTCCCCAACCATACTCTACCACCGCCTTCTCCACCTTCTTCCCCCCAATCTCGCTTACGATTTAACTTCGCACCACTGCACTGCCATTTATTCCCTTGGAGGGAAAATATTAGGATATTTATACAATATACAATGACGCCTAAGTGACGAAACCGGAAATTTATTGCATAATCCTATACAAAAGAAATAGGATTTTTAATAGAATCCTATTATATTATAATCCTATGCCAAATAAAACAATAGACGAATACGACAGCATTAAACTCTCTATTGTCAGGTAAATTCAACGACATCTCGCAATAAACTGTCAATTTTCTTGTTTAATTCTTTCAAATACATTACAGACCATGCTACATTATTAAATACGTTTTTTAAGGTTAAATTTAAGGCACATTAACTACCACACCACGCCATACGCCCTATCGGCGGCTCACAGGAAAGAGTATTATTGATAATATTCAACATATTAAGTCCAGCCCTTGACCGAAAACAGATATGGACCACTATTGGCGGAAAGTAATATGTACTAATACGCGTAATAAGAGATATTAGCGCCGATTTAGTAAGTACATTAGAAGGTGTCAAAAATAAGGGAAGTTTGAGAAAAAAATATCTGGGATTCGAAGTACTTGGAAAGATTACTTCACAGTCTCCATTATCAAAATAGCTGGGGATAGGATGACATCAAAAACTAAAATAAAAATAGATGGGATGGGCTTAGAAATAGAATTAGCGAAGTGACGGACAGCGAAGATGTTTCAGTGAGAAGATGTATCAAAGACCGTCACAGAAAACCAAGACAAATGTAGGCTAGCAGTAGTACTTGAGTTTTAGATTCGCCAGCGGCTAAGATTGTAGATAAGCGTCTATTAACCAATTATATCAGTCCTAGGACATGATGAACAACATCCATGCCCTTAGTGGGATTCGAACCAACGACCTTTGGGTTGCCATGGCAATGTGTCACAGACCTGATTACCTCGAACGTTCCTATTATTCGAAGCCGAGTGTTTTCATGAAAAATGTTTATTTCCTTCCTAATGGGAGAGTATTTTCCTATTTAAATATATAATACGCGGCCGATGAAACTTTACTTACCATCTGCAAGGTTTTCATTTTTGTCTATTATGCGGGAAATGATTCTGGCCACGTGAATATTGTTCACCACGGCGAGTTGGCTGCCTGTAGACAACTTCGGACACAATTCCTTTGCTCTTTCCCAAGTTTCGTCGTATTCGTTGTTGAAGATGGTGAAAATCTTATTTTCGTACAAAAAAGTCTTTCCTTCGATAGTGTGACTCTCCTCGATTTCATACAGCTCACTGGGAGTCCATTCTTCCGCGTCGTCCTCACCTGCCAAAGTGGACCATTATCAATATGATCGCATCGTTCCTTTTTCAGTAATAGATTAATTAAGGCAAATCCAACAAGGAAATTTATCTAAAGCGACGTCCAGGATATACTACTTTTAAATTGGTTTGCCTGAGACTATCACCTCACAGCCGGGCACGTAGCCAGGGGGGGGGGGGGGGGGGAACAAACAGCTTCTGGTGCTTCAGAAATTTTTTCCCAATAATTTTGTTGTTCTGATTCAAGCAGAGAACTTTACCAGTGAGAAGAGTTAAGCATGGACACTGTAAAAGAAAATACCAAGCACTGAAAATCAAGGGAAGAGATTTGTAACATGTCGGCAGCGAATGGGCAAGGATGATTTGTTTCAAGCTACGCAACACTTAGCCCCCCCGTAGCAAATTTCTGGCTACGTGCCTGCTCATAGCAGTTAATATTCGAGCTTGGATCATACATCCCAATGATTTCAAAAACGTGCGATGATTACATTGATAACACTTCATGGAAATATGTTATGTTGCGTAAGCAAAAGTTAAAATACGAGAAATAACCTAAGCTTTGTAGAATTTCCTCCATGGCAGCATGCAATTCTTCCTCCATTTCTCTGTGAACTATCTTTCTGATATCAGGAATACATTTGCCAACCTCAGTGGAAACGTCCTCCTTAGGAGTATCTGATATGGAATGTAGAGAAAAAACACGTGATACTTTTATAAGAAATTGAAAGTTTGGATTTGTGTACAATCGGTGATAGAGAAATAAATTTTTGGTGAAAATACTGTCCACCTACCGTCAACACCGGTACAAGTCCCGAAAATGGACAGTAGCAGAAGAATCAGCCAGCTGTTGAAGAAGATCATCGTGCATTATAAGCGGACGAACTTGATGTCAGGAGCATATGAAGGTGGTTTGAAATTTTATCTGGGGTTGGGTTGGTTATATAGGAATGCATCCCCTCGGATTTCCGATTCAGGTGTACTCCCCCAACGACATCCTGTCTTCCAGTGTTATTATGCACCCTTTCCTTGTGTTTGGTAAATATTTGTTCTCTGTATTGTGGTGTGATTATCTTCTCGCTGACATAACTTCCGCCGTCTACCATTGTTAATATACACATATGAATAATGCTGTGAATTCAATGAGGAAGTTATGCACGAGCGTCAACAGTAACGATAACGATAAATTTTCCTGAAAAAATCGACTCGTGCCAAGTTGTTTTCTCTCTCTAGCCAATGTGTTATTTGAACCAGCTGAAAAAAATATATTTCGCAATATGTTTATTTATATGTGTCAGTCGCAGTCGCACATCCGGCCGTGAGAATGAAATCGGTTATATCCTCTTACGCATAGGTAGGTAACGTAGATCTGTTATTGACTGAGATATGACTTTAATAAATGTTTGATTTTATTTGAACCACTTGAGTTGAGAGTCGGTCCATAAGCTACTGGTCACAGTCAAGTAGAAATTATCAATACGTTCCGATGTTATTTTAGATAGCATGAGGAGACGTATGAAATATGCTGATCTGAATTACGAAAACGCTTAAGGAAGGGTTATTAGGCGGAAACAATGCCTAGCTGCGACACTCAATCACAACATATATCCTTATCAGTAGATTTTTCTCTCTATCAATTAGTACCTTCCTCTGGTTTTTTATTTTGTTTTGACTGAGGGAAAGAAGTACGGAATCAGGTAAACAGGCTGATTCACTACGGATCATAAGTACATAAACATGAAATATGTTTGATTTGAGGCGAGGTGATTCCAAATGTTTTAGAGGCGTGAAATGCCAGAGATTTCTCTGGTCATGAAATGTTTATGGCAACATGTATCTATGGCACCAAGTATAAGGGCGATATATTATCTTGTTGTATTGACCATTACTACCTACGCTACAGAAGCATGGGCTTAGAGATCCGATAATAGCAAAATGTGCCGCAAATTAAATGAACAAGACGAAAATATAAGAGTAGAGTTCGTTTTTAGCCCTTGCAGGCTGTATTTCTTTTTCAAAAGTAAATAGATATACTGGTCCTATGAGATCGCGACAAGTACCAATAGAAGGGCAAATAAATGCAGATTCTTATTCTGGCCATAGATATTGTTTAAGATTTAAAATTGCGAGAACATTTGTAAAATATACGAAAAGTACATAAATATTTTGTGTTTTTAGCAAGCCGTGCCCTTTATGACTGACTCTACCCGACCGTTGAAGCCTAGATATTGTATTACCTCATTACAATGCACAGCAATTTCAGGTCCATATCCTGTATTATAAATAGTGTTACATTTGTGTATTTAAATTCTATAGCGTATTTAAAAAAACTGCCCATGATATTGGCATAAAATTTTACCATTTGCCTTGCTGTGACCAAACAATTTTCTCCTCCAGAAACCAAGCTGCTACCAATCCCTGTTAGACAGCCTATTGGCTGGAAAGCAGGATACAGAAACTACGATATTTTGGCTTGGGATCCAATTATGCACTCTATGGTTTTTTCACATGAAAAATTTGAATGAAACAGGTCCCATATTCGTAAAAATTCGATAAGAGGGTAAATATGTGTCGTATTTGATTGTAGATGAGGCAAATAAAAAATGCTAGTGGAATTCGTTTTTATCTCTTGAAGGCTGTACTTCTTTTACAAAATTAAATTATAAATAACTAGCTGAAGGTGTCCGTTGAAATCCAACGGGAGGGAGAAATATAATAAATAAAAATTGTATTAAGAACTCTAAACATTTTTTATGATGGGGCGAAAACAAACTTGCGTTATGGAGTAAGCTATGGCCCCAATTTAGTACTTATCGAAATCATAAATATATTTTAAACTAATGTAAACATATAATAACTGCTTGGACACATACCTGTGCCTCTACAAAAATGAGAATATTATTTAAAAACTTTCAGCATCGCTTTTACATGAAAATTTTCAGCATCGGTGCAAAGCATCAATGAACATATGTAAAGAGACATTATGCTCCATTGGGATTTGAATTTTATTCCTGGTTTTTGTTGAACTATCTCAAATCTCAAGCTATCTCAATCGACGACGATTTCGAAAGCGTTCTATCTCTTCTCTTCATGTCCCGGGTCGATTCAAATGCACAACCCCTAAATAAATAAAAGAACATTCACATTTTGAACACCCCTAAAGCATTCATTTAAATACTCATAATTTTAAGTGAATGCAAACCTTTTAAATCCGTGAGAAGTGCTAGCAGTCAGCACGTATCTTTGTGCGGAAAAATATGGCTGACCTTGCTTCACGAATAGCCTACAATGCCTGCAGTACCTTCCTATATCCTCGCGAAAAGCACAATGCCGTCTATGGCATTCCTCTATGATAAACTTTTTAAGGAGGCTCCACCGAATCGTGAAGTTGGTGTTATTCATTCGAAAATTTCAGAACATTTTTTTGGCCCTTCTGTCGATTGGCAATAAAATAGTGTGGCCTTTCCACTATACGTATATTTGAAGAAAAAAGACGTTGAAAATCACCTATTTTATACTTGGTTATACGGCAGAGCATGGCTCTTGCAGTAAAATTTGCAGATTAATACTGTGAAGAACATGTCGTTTTGACGAAAAACTAATATAAGATGCGCAATTTTATGTAGAATTTAGCATAGTAAAAAAGTGCTCCCCTTACCACACTTGTTTAATTGATATTAATAAATGTTTGCTCGAAAAAAGCAGAAAAGCCTTAGTTAAGTTAGTAAATTACCTTAGTTATCACTTCCTTAAGGAGTAAAAGAAATGGTTGGCGAGTTTACATTGTGGAAGTTAGTTTTCCTTTTAAAAATGCAGGAACTAAGTTTTTCTCCTTAAGGAGGTTTCACTGAGACTCCGTGATTCAAAATCCCGTAGAAGAGCTATGTTATTCAATGAATAAATACCGATCCAGAAAAACACCTCTATGGAAAATCATCTATCTACATAAAATTGCGCATCTTATATTAGTTTTTCGTCAAAACGACATGTTCTTCACAGTATTAATCTGCAAATTTTACTGCAAGAGCCATGCTCTGCCGTATAACCAAGTATAAAATAGGTGATTTTCAACGTCTTTTTTCTTCAAATATATAATGGAAAGGCCACATTATTTTGTTGCCAATCGATAGAAGGGCAAAAACATTGTTTCCTGAAATTTTCACAAAAATGACATTACTTCATAATTCGATGGAGCTTCCTTAAGCATCAACGATGTTTTCATTTCGGAGACGACAATGGCAAAGGCCTTAGTAACTCTCGGAAAAGAATCGAAAAAAAATAGTGACTTTCAACGTAAATTACACAGTGCCCAGAAAACTAGAGGACAAAATGTAAATTGATTATAAGAATTAAAAGGTTTAAACATTTTCCCACAAAATACACAAAAATAAAATAAATCGATTGATATTTAGTCATTTTACTGAGCGAAAGAAAAAAAACTCTTGCGCTGCGCTAATTTGAAAGTCATTTCATACCAATGTAAATGCATAATTGACGCCATGAGTCGAATATATACCCTATAGTATCTTCTAGTGTTAACGCTAGAATCGTACACAATTTCAGGTCAATCGGTTCAGTAGTTTTGGAGAAGATGCGTAACGAACACATAACCGGCAGACAGACAAACACGACTACATTTTTATATATTAGTATGATAATCCTATGAGATCGAGACAAGTACCATAAAATGGTAAGGATAAATAATGATTCTTATTCTGATTAGGGATTATTGTTTCCGAATCGGAATACGAGAGCGATTCTAAAACACACGAAAGGCATATTTTGTGTTTTCAACAATCCACGCCTTTGACGACCGAAGTGACTATTGGGGCTGAGCAACGTCTTTGCTTATAGGTATGCATGGAAATATCACATCATCTAACAATGCGTAAAAAATTGTTTGCATTGTCGCTCCTTCGTTTTCCGGGTTCTGACTCGACATACTCCGGCCCGTGTGACCTGGCCGTCGTCCGTAGTGACTATGGGAGGCGGATAGGCTTGCAAAGGAAAAAAAGAATAACCAGCGAGGGTTATCAAGAGAGCGTGATTTATTCCTTCAACGAAGAACTTCGTTTACAAATGGTCCATGTTGGATGAACTCCAAAGAAATTGTAAAAAAAACAACAAAAAGTAAGGGGCCGCTAAGGCGGTCGGAGCCGCGGTGCGGCCAAGGCTTCCGGGGATCCGAGGCGGCTTCAAGGGGGACCCGAAGAGGATCCGGCCTGCGGCGTCGGTAGAGTCTCAGAGTGCGCTGCGGCGGCGCTTCTTGCTCCTCGGCTGCTGCTGGGGTAGTCTGCGTCGAGGGCGTCCCTGGGCCGCGGCTCGCGGCGGCGGCTGGTCGAGGGGGTCTCCAGCGGCGGGAGTTGAGAGGCGATTCGCGCCGAGGCTGTTCGCTCTGCAACTGACTGGGCCCGGTAGAGCGTTGAGAAGCGGGTCGTGCCGAGGCTGTCAGTGCTGCGACTGTCTGGGCCCAGTGGGCCGTTGGGAGACCTGTCGCGCCGAGGCTGTTCGCTCTGCGACAGACTCCCACCTCCGCACATGCGATCACATGACCGCTCGCCGCGAAAAACTCCTTGTTTTAATATTGGCCGTTTGCCGGGGCACGTCATCCCACCCCTCTCTGTTTGGCCAAAATTCGGCCGTCCGAATGGTGGCGGTGCGGGGGAGTACACTTGTGTGGGTGGACAGAGGGAAACTCTGGGTGTTACTGGCCGTGTGGAGTTGGTCCTCAGGAGCACTGGTGGGTGTGGGGGTGGCGCAGGTCGGACATCCTGCGCGTGTATCTCCTGGCGGATGACCACGGTATCTCCTGACTGGGCTTCCTCGACGCGGATACACAAATCCGCGGGCCCCGGGTCTACACATATCCGTAGTGGAGCCATCCCGCCCATCTCGGGGATCACGACGGTTGCTGCGAGGGAGAGGGCGTCGGGCAGCTCGCTGTTGACGTGGGGCAAATCGGCGGGAAAAGGAGTGGCCTTGGAACTTCCCCCTTGATTCTGAGGACAGTCCCGGTGGAGATGGAACCCTGGGCAGAGTCGGCACTTGGGCGGTCCTGATTGTCGGGTTAGGATGGACTCTTCCTCCTGATCCTTTTCGACGGCACTGGCCTGTAGGATGAGTCCTCCCACATTCCGGGGCGGGTGGGAGCGGAGCGTCTGCCTGATCCTTGGGAGGAGCTGCTCCGTCAGCGTCGGAAGGAGGGTTTCCTTGTCTCCGTCCGGAAACAACCTCTGGAAGAGCTGGACCTTCCGGAGAATGAAGATCTCGACGCTCTCCCTCGGCGCCTGGGTGCTCCCAAATAGTTTGGCCTGTATTTTCGCTCTCTCCGCCGGAGAGTCGTACCTCCCTCGGATGCGTTCTTTGAATTCTCCCCAGCTGAGGGAGAACTCCCTATACTGGGACCACCACTGGCGAGCACCTTCCTGGAGCTGTTGTTCGGCTCGGCGGACCCACCACGATGCGGGCAGCTGGTTCTCGCGGAAGACCGCCTCCATGTCTCGGAGGAATATTTCTGGGTCCTCTGACTCCCTCCCGGAGAATTCTGGCAAAGGGGTGCGGTAGGCTGGCTCTTGGGTTGCTCGTGGGGTGCTGGGTCGGGCTAGTTGCTGGCTGCATCTGGAACAGATGAACTGCAAACCCGTCGTTTCTCGGGCTTCGTCCTTCCATCCTAGGCAGCGATGATGGAACCATTGGCTGCAGCTTGCGCAGGAGATCAGGTGTACTCCTTCCCCAGTGCAGGCGAGTGCCTCGCATCGGTCCCGAGTGCGGGTGCGAGTCTGGTTGTTGGGCGACACCGAGTTTTGGTAAGGCTCTCTCGGAAGAGCCGTGCTGGGTGCTGCGAGTTCCTGGGGCTCCATGGTTCTGATCTCACTGCGCCGGGCGTCGTCCGTCGGTGGGTCTGGTGGATCCTTGCTGCTGTCAAGGCTGCCGCAAGGCCCACGTTGCTGGGCGCCACTTGTCGCTCCTACGTCGTCCAGGTGCTGACTCGACATACTCCGGCCCGTCTGACCTGGTCTTCATCCGTAGTGACTATGGGAGGCGGATTCAGGGTGGCCCCTTATATACGCGACCTGGCTCCTCGGGAGCCCGGGGTAGGGGAAAAGGTAAAGTAACCACGCTCATCCGGGCGGGGAGGGGTAGAGCGGGGGAGTGTGTGGACGGGGGAGTGTGTGGGCGGGGGAGTGTGTGGGCGGGGGAGTGTGTGGGCGGGGGTGAAGACTCGCGGGCTCGCGGGAAAATCCGAGCGGTCACATGACCGCTCTCCGCGAAAAACTCTTCGTTCGAATTTCGGCCGTTTGCCGGGGCACGTCAGTATGTTTAAATTTATTTGAAAACCACAAATAATTTTTGCAAAAAATACTGACAAATATTCTCTATGGTGTGTAGAGGATAAAGGTCTTAACCGCGCATCGACATGCAAAAGCTACTTATCACTCACGTATTGTTAGAGTGTTTAATAATGACGAGTTCAATACTGTGGTCAATTGTTGCACTGCTTAGTGTTTTGTTTTAAATTTATTTGTTTTGAGTATCTTTGCATGAAAGAGTGCCAACAATAAGCAAGGAATAGACATTTTGTACGAGTATTCCTCAAGAGAGTTAGATTTTTTTAAGGTGTGGAGGAAACGCATTTATGCACACTTGGGCTAGATGTAGTAAAGAAACCCATTAAGTCTAGCTATCTCCAGCTCTGTGAACGGCTTCCCGTAAATGTTCCACCCTCCCTGAGCTGGATTTGAGCAAGAATATTATTTCACCTAGCTTGTCTTGGATTATAACCGTGTCTATTTTGCTTATCAAATACTGCCAGCTATAGTGCGAGGTATCTACATGTTGAGGTCATATAATGTTGAGTAGGAAGATCATCATTCGTTCATTCATCCACAGAGGCCACACAATGCGCAATACTCAGGCCGCATGATGACTCTTAGAGGCCTACCACGTAATGATAATGAATTTCCTTTCGTTTTCAATGCTGTGCATTTTTGTGAAATTGCAAATACATCGCTGGAGAAATTAGAAAATTTATCTCCACACCTGAATTATTGTATGGATTGCTTTTTTATGCAACTTATTAGCTCAAAAATTTTCATGACTATAATTTTTAAGTGATTTTTATCGCATGTGTTTATTGATTATTCATTATGGATTATATCTTTGGATCATTTTCTACAGTAAAAATATTCTCTGGTCTCTAAGGTGTCACTAAAACAGACTATCAGATTATACGGAATCGACAGAATTTCTTTCGGTGGTGACTTTTTCATCAGGCGTTGATGATGATCACACACATGAGGGAAAGTCGTCTTCTGTGCTATTTCTCCAAAGGCAACAAAATCCCACTAGATCCCAAAGTAATATTATAGACTTGTGGACTTATCATACATTTTTCGAGTTAAGGGAAAATGTAGAATATGTGACCACAAAAATAAACAACTAAGAACTTTCATCTGATACAAAAGCCGGAAATGTTTCCACACCATTACCCTGAATTTTGATCAACGGGGTTTGAGTATCTAAAAAGCAGAAATTTAGAGAAAGATTTCTCATTGTAGAGATAAAAACTTGGGAAGTATGTATCGGCCAAATAAGTAAAATTACCAATTCAAATACAACTCAATACTGAATATGATACTCTGCAACACTTCTGCTCGAGGTATTTGTTTTCAATAGATGTCCGGGCGATTTTGGTTAAAAGTGAAAATAGAAGTAAAAGAGATAGTTTTCAGAATTTTTGTTACTTGCTCATAGTCGGGGAACCTATTAAGAAATACGTATGAGGTGTATTTGGACCAAGAGCTTAGCTCGAGCGTAAAAAAATAAAGTTTCTTTTATTCATTAAGACTTCGGCTGGGTAACCAATATTTCTCTTTTAAATGAACGATTCATTGATGATTTCCGCCAACCAACATGCACAATGCAGTCAAGTAATACCACCAAAGTAACCCCCATTTCTCAGCCGTAGGATAGGTATTTATTTTTACGCGTCAGTCAAAATATTAATTTCTTCCATCCAAATTTCTTCATACTTTCTAAATAAGAAACGAGATTTGACCGATCTAAACTGTAGTTACATTATTTATAACAGACAAATTGTCCACCTTGAGCCAACTAGAATGAAATTGACAGGTAATAGGAGCAACGGAGCATCTGTATTATACATATATCTTGTTTACCTATAGCTCAAATGTATTACGTCCGGGAGGTATGGGCAATTTGTATCGGCACCTTAGGTGGCTTCAACATTTAATTGGCTTAATGAGACAATGATTTCTGTGAGTCATAGATGTGGCCGACCATATCAAAGTATTAGTTCCTCAGGATATTGCAGCGCCAATTATCTCATTTTTATAGCACGTAGAAAATTTGTTCGTTTTGATTTTTCATTTTTATTGAAGTTGAAAGATAATAGAATCAGCGGAGCATCTATATTATATTTTATGTTTACCTTTCTCTCAAATTTATTAATTTAAAAATAACTGAAAATTAAATACATCCATGCATGAAGGCACCTTATTTTTTCATTTTTAGTATCACTCTGATTTCAAATAAATGCCATCGATTAAACCCCTGGATTAATATGCTGAAATTAATAAAAACTTAAGTGACATCATTTAAAGTAGATAAATAATCTTCCTAGAATCATAAGTATTTTTTTAAATTTAAAAATCCACTAGCCGCAAGGAAAATGAACATATTTACTTAGTGCTTTTTTTGCCATTATTAATTTCGTTTTCATTTATCCCTTAGTTTGTGCACATTCACAGCTTATGCATGCAGCCATCATGAAGCCTTAACCATGATTGCCAGGTGTATTGCACATACGTTTGTATTCACGTCTACTGAAGAAAAATCATGGAGGTGCTCCGTTTAGTATCTTAGATTATGCTACATGCTTAGCTAAATCCTTCCATAGGCTCGAAGCAGTAATCAGCGGCAGCTCTCTACATGATCACTAAATAATAAAAAACTTCAAGTTTTCAAACGATAGAAAGAGAGTGAAGAGGAGGACACCGGGTGAATCCCTGGACCTTGACAGAGTGCGAGAGAAGGGGCCAAGTTCGGCGGAAAGATGCGGCGTGCGGAGGAAAGTTCGGCGAGAACGAGGTAGTTAAATAGAGCGTTTGAAATTCATGCAAGGAATAATATGTCTCCGTTCTGGACACCAGCGCGATTAAAGCTCGGGGCAGGCAAGCTGCCGCCGGTATTCCGTCACATACTTGGGCGATGAATCCATCACCTCACCGTGTTTGAACTACCCACGTGGCGGCCGAGACCCAAGTATAATGTACCGTCAGAAAAGAATCCGAATTTCTCTCAGAGCGATAGTGGCGGCGCTCCATTTGATGGGAAACTTTTTTCTCCCAAACACATAAGCTCCGTAGTGCATCAGCCCGTTTACCCGATTCCGCCCTCAGTCAAAATTAAAAAAAAACTAGAGGAAGGTACTAATTCAAAGTTTTCAACAGGTTAGGATATTTTCCGATTGAGTTTCGCAGCTAGTCTTTCCATTGTTCTCTTCCGCAAGGTATTTCTCAATCCAGATCAGCGTATTTCCTACGTCTCTTCATGCTATAAAAAATATCAGCGGAACATACTGATTATTTCTACTTGTTGGCTATAACCATAGCTAATGGGCCGATTCTCAACTCAAGTGGTTCGACTTCAATCAACCTTTTTTTAATTCGCATCTCAGTCAATAATAAATATCTAAGAGGATATCACTGATTTCATTCTCACGGCCGAACGTGCGACTGCGACTGACACATATAAATAAACATATTGCGAAATATAGTTATGCCAACTCAGCTGGTTCAAATAACACATTGGCTAGAGAGAGAAAACAACTTGGCACGAGTCAGATTTTTTCAGGAAAATTAATCGTTATCGTTACTGTTGACGCTCATGCACAACTTCCTCATCGGATTCACAGCATCATTCATATGTGTATATTAACAATGGAAGACAGCGGAAGTTATGCCAGCGAGAAGGTAATCACGCCACAATGCAGAAAACAAATATTTACCAAACACAAGGAAAGGGTGCATAATAACACTGGAAGACAGGATGTCGTTGGGGGAGTACACCTGAATCGGAAATCCGAGGGGATTCATGCCTATATAACCAACCCAACCCCAGAGAAATTTCAAACCACCTTCATCTGCTCCTGGCATCAAGTTCGTCCGCTTATAATGCACGATGGTCTTCTTCAAAAGCTGGCTGATTCTACTGTTACTGTCCATTTTCGGGACTTGTATCGGCGTTGACGGTAGGTGGACAGCATTTTCACCAAAATTTAGTTTTTCTATCACCGATTGTACACAAATCCAAACTTTCAATTTCTTATAAAAGTATCGCGTGTTCTTTCTCTACATTCCACATCAGGTACTCTTAAGGAGAATGTTCCCACTGAGGTTGGCGAATGTATTCCTCATATCAGTGGGAAGGTAAACACAGAAATGGAGAAAGAATTGAACGCTGCCATGGAGGAAATTCTGCAAAACTTAGGTACATCTCGTATTTTAACGCTAGCTTACGCAACAAAACATATTTCCAAGAAGTGATATATGATTAATTATCACGCGTTTAGGCAGGCACAGGCATGTGTGTTCCCGAGTTCGCATGTTAACAACTGTAAGTTGATACTTTCCGGTGTAACTATGTGTACAGATCATGATCACTATAAATTACAAATCCCAGACATGGTTTCTTCCACACACGTTATATAGAGCCACAAGTTGTTTCTCCCTCTTGGGCATCATCAGGTACAGAGTCAAAAACATTTAAGTGGCTCAATATAAACGAGCTGGCGTGAATCAGGAAGGTGGTTGTCGAGGATCTAGCAGAGATCCCTAAAAGCTTTAATCCGTGAAGGGACTGCAAAGGGTTAACGGGACCCCATGGTACTCTCCGGATGGTACAAGTTGACTAGTAATTACTGCGATAAGATATCATTGGCCGAATAATTAAAACTTTGAATGAAAGCCTCTTCCGTGATCACTATCCGTTATTTCACCTCCCTTTCCTCACGAAACCTCCGCACCTTCCCCTGTGCAACATCCTCAACCTAACCCACCCCAGCCGCATATATTGAACCACTGGAATGCTTTTTATCTTTGTTCCTAATGATATCCGAGAGGGTGAAAGTAGTTGTACCATTAAATAATGTGCGTGTGGAAGAAACCAATTCTCATCTTTGTGATTTATACTAACATATTATGTTTAAACCACTTGTCTAAATATGAGATTAGCTTAAATTAAATTTCGGCACCATTCTTTCACCTAGATTTTCTCTCAGCCGTTTTGTGATTAACAACGAATATGTCAAAAATAATAATTTATGTCAATTAGGCTATGATAGCCTATTTGATTTTATTTAGTGATTTGAAAAAAAAGCAACGGAACTATAGATCAAGCAGTTTGCGAACAGATTCCATTTAAACTACTTAAGCCCGGGCATAGCTATTATCAAACCCTGACTATAAGGGATCTTGGTCCCATTCCAAGCTGCTGCGTAAAAATTCTTTTAGAATTAATTTTATCTATTTCTCCAACACAAGATGAAGAAGGATCTGAACTAATCTAAGACATGCATTATGGTTAATTTTTCCCATCTTGTTCACAGCCTTGGCCCGCAGCCAATATGAAATTTAGATGAACTTCCTTGCCGTAGGTACGCATAAAGGTACAATGCAATAATATTGTTAACGCTCCCTTATTCCACGTTGGCAGGTGAGGACGACTTTGAAGTTTGGACTCCCAGTGAGCTGAATAAAATCGAGGAGAGTCACACTATCGAAGGCAAACCTTTTTTGTACGAAGATAAGATGTTCATCTTCTTCACCAACGAATACAACGAAACTTGGGAAAGAGCAAAGGAATTGTGTCCGAAGTTGTCTACAGGCAGCCAACTCGCAGTGGTGAACAACAGTAACATGGCTAGAACCATTTCCCACATAATATACAAATATGAAAATCTATCAGAAAGTAAGTAGAGCATAGTAAGTATCCATTGGCCGCTTAGCATGTATTTAAATAAGACCATACTCTCCCATTAAGGAGGAAAACATTTTTTTCATAAAAACACTCGGCTTCGAATAGTAGGAACGTGCGAGGTAATCAGGTCTGTAACACATTGGAATGGCAACCAAAAGGTCATGGGTTCGAATCCCACTAAGGGCATGGATGTTGTTCATCGTGTCCTAGGATTAATATCATAGGTTAATCGACGCTTCTCTACAATCTTAGCCGCTGGTGAATCTTGAACTCAAGTACTACTGCTAACCTACATTTGTCTTGATTTTCTGTTAAGGTCTTTGCTATATCTTCTTACTGAAACAGCTTTGCCATCCGTCACTTCACTAATATTTGTATGTCTATTTTAGTTGATGCTATCTATTGTTGGTTTTTGTAGGTGATGACATCCCATGCCTATATCCCAGCTCATATTGATAGCGGAGACAGTGAAGTAAATTATTCTAAGTCCTTCGAGTCCCAGAACTTTTTTTTTATATGTTTCCTTTATTTTTGATACCCTGTAATGCACTTACTAAATTGGCGCTTATATCTCTTATTCCGTGCATTAGTAATACATATTGCTTTCCGCCAATGGTGGCCCATATCAGCTTTCGCACTCAGGATGGACTTAACATAGTGAATATAATCAATAATATTTTACTCTGCAAGCCGCCGCAAGGGCGTGTGGCAGGGGGTGATAGGTTACTTGGGTGAAGTCGAATTCAACAAAAACAAACGTTTTTAATGCTGTAGCATGGTATGTGGTGGTTTTAAAGAATTATATTATAAAAATGACGATTTCTGCCGAGACTTCGTGGGATATATCTATATTTAAATTTTTTGCGCAGCTATGTGTGGTGAGCAATGCTATGCCTTTTGTTGTTTTTTGCACAGTATATATTTTCTTTTTTTTTCTCTTTTCTCTTGTTACAGTTAATGTTTTCCTACGAATATTTATTTATTAATATTGTTTATAACTTACCCTCTGATTTAACATGGTCGAACAGATGGTAGCCCCACAAAAGGTGCACCTTGGGGGCTATCAAAATTCTTCATTTTTTCTAGTTATACATTTGAAATGATTTACTTTGGAAGAAATTAAATTTATATAGTATATATTACTATATTACACTTCCTATACGTTTATTGAAAGTTCTAACAAGCACAATAACGTAACAAATAAAACGAAAAATGAATCTGCGGATAGTGATGATCAATATTATCTTAATCAAACATGAATTTCCTCCAACTGGAAACTTAATCTATCGACTTCTTACCATTCGTTGCCCGATCTCCGTCGCCTAATGAGAAAAAGTTCATCAATCTAGTAATAGCATAAAAATATTGCCTTCATCGATTTTTGAGCTGTCAGATGAATTCAATAGGGACCTAATAGGAATTAAGTCTCATAAACATGGAAGAAGTGACGATATACCTTTTTACAATAGATTTAACCTCTTCAAAACCCAATGAACAACACAATCATGCATACTCATGATGCCAATTGAAGTAACCAGGTGATTAACACACCAGCCTATCTACAAATAGGTGGTGGATTTGACTCTCAGCAGTGGAATACTTTTTGTCTTTGAGGTCATGTTTAGTTCATTCCGTGCTACATAGCCTAAGGAGCAGGAGTAAGTAGAAGCTCCATATTTCATATGGTTCGACTCTTTTGTTTGTCCTAGGATTAAGATCATAGATTAGACGGTGGTATTTAACCATGGATGCTATTCTAACACCTAAAACCCAAAACTCTCTACTGCTCTAACTCATAGGCTAATGATCAGGATACACTCTTCATCTAAAATATTCTCCGTACTCGATGTTTCTTCATGAAAATAACAAAATTTATACGTTTTTTTCCAGAAACGACCAGCATATGGGTCGATGGGATGTACAACGGGACCAAATGGCTCTGGAACCGAACTGGAGAGATAATCCCCGACGATAGAGGGAAAGGTGGATACCCGCCATGGTCATTCTCAGGACAGCCAAGGGCTTCACACTGCCTTTCCATAGGGAAACTATTGAAACCATGCCGGACTTGCAACATAATCTTCGACAAACGAGAGTGCCAGATCAAACAAGGGTTTCTGTGTCAAAAAGGTTTGGATACAACGCTACTAACTGTACCTAATTACTAAATCTAAATTTAGTTTTATCGAATTTTACCCCAGCTACAACTAACCTAAGTACTTTGATTAATAAGATCACACTTGTGTGGGCGCGTTCGTTTGGTACCGCAATCGCTATTTTATGCACGAAATCTTTAAATGGAAAAGAAAAATGAACTTTATGAAAAAATTAATCGTTTTACCAGAGCCATTCACTTATAAATTTTAAATTAAAATACGCTAAAGGATGACACTCAACGAACGAGCTGCACTAAAGACTTGCACGTTATCCACCTCCCATCCTTGACCGTTTTGGCGCGGGAATTGGGGGTGAAGTGGAAGCGGGGAGGGGGCCTGCCCATGCAGTTCCCGTCTCATCACAGAATAACTGAATCTCGAAATCCACCAAATAATTGTCGTATACATTTTCGCGTGAATAAATGTGCTAGATTTTACATATTTTATCACAAATTACGATGCGGTCCAATATGCAATGCCTTTCGAAATAACCCGCGTTGTTTCTAACAACCACTCCCATTGGCAGAATCGGCTACGTGTCCCCAATTGGGATTGGGCGGTCTCAGTTGTGACTAGACGAAGGAATTACGTACAAGACCTTTTCACGCCCAGTCAACCGAAAGGGTTAAACAAATCAGTATGTCGCCGTTTATAACTCGAGAACAATGTGACAGATCGAAGATCAAAAACAAGGGTCTTTTTATTTTACAATTCCATCGGATTCGGCAGCCATAAATATGGTAAACAACCCAATTGAAATGTACATGAAAATATCCCAAGTAGCCTACCACGTTGGGCCAATATTGGGAAAATAGTACTACACTGGCCCAATTGTGTAGACCGCTTGGGATTCCATTGATAAAAAAGATAATAAATATGTTTTAACAATACTTTCAGTACTAAACGACTTCACCGAAAAACATCCACTAGTTACCAATTTCTTACTTCCCATATCTTTTATTACGCTATGAGTCACGAAGTTTAAGTACATGAGTAGACGAAATAAAATAGAATGTGTAAAAATTCTAAATAATGAAAACTAATTGAACACTACTGGGAAGGAAATTGCCGACCGTTGACTATTGATAAAATAGCAGTTTTGAAGTCAACGAACTAAACGTCGGAAATTATAACCCCTTGGTAATATGCTTACCTTGGTGCTTAATTCGTTGACTTACAAACTGCTACTTCATCATTAGTGACACAAGGACGGAAATTTCCTTCCTAGTAGTGTTCATTTAACTTTCAGTAATTAGAATTTTTGACATTCCGTTTCATTTTATTTCGCCTAATAATGTACCTACGTACCTCATGATTGATAGCGTAGCGATTCATTAAGAGACACTTTTCAAACATAGTCTGCAAATTATTTACAGATGTGAGAGATATCGGAGACTATAACATCACAACCCCCGAGTACAAAAAAGCGAAGGGGGCCAAGATGTATCCTGACTCCCCTCACGGCGCTCTCTTCTCGGACATCATCGAGGGTCCACTCTTTCTGGATCGTCTCATTGAAGAACTTGCCACCAAAAAACTGTTGTCTAAAGTATTCATGAGACCAAAATTCTTGAAACGCCTAATCGACTTTAAAATGAATGTCTTGTCTTCCCTTTTGGACAGACTCTGTACTCAGAATATCAGAAATATATTGTAAAAAATTGATATGAATAAAGAGCGGTGTAAAATCTTGAAGAAAATGTTTAAGTTAATATTCACATGGCAAAGGAATGGTTTCGAGTAGCCTGAAAACTGATAAAATCGCAAGTTTTGGAATGCATTTATAGTGGAGTATATTTATTTCGCCTTTATCCCATCTCGTACCCCTGAATGGGACGGGTACTCCACGATTGGGACCGTTAGAACTATGGTGAGTCTAATTTCCCCCTGATTATATACGTAGGTATATACGTCGGGGCTTAGCTTAAGGTCAACCGGGTTGCCGAATGTGGGTAACCCTCTAGATATAGAGGTTCGCTGGAAATAAGCGAGTTATCTCGTCAAATAAGCAGTCATGGACGAAAAGCGGCGGCACTCCGAGGAGGTATTGGTCTATTGCTGGGTAAGATAGGCCTTTAACTGTTATAGAAACCTGTGAAGATGCCGTGACTTGGCGACGGTAGGCCGCCAGCAATTATACTTCCTATCACCCGGAGGAGAGGGCAGCAGCTCTTCTCCCTATGAGTGAACTTGGAGACCACAGTGGTCGGTACAGCGACACTCATTTCACTACATGCGGGGTAATATTTACTTTTACGACTGTAGTACTGCGATGTGGAAGGCAAGGGGAAGCCTCCACATTATAATCCCGAGGAGTTGCAGCTACTCCACTCTTTTCTTTCATCAAGACGTAATGGAACACTCTCGAGTAAAATATTCCGGACGCATAATAGTCTCCGAGCGGGGACTAACCGAGAGAGTACCTACATCAGTGGTGTGCTAGGCAATATATTACCTTTAACAGCAATTAATTATTGCCCCCAAATTGGGTGGACTGTATTTTATTTTGAAATATTAAGAGAGAGATCGTCCCAGTATCGTTCCTACCTTATCGTAGGCCACAGCAATATTCCTCTCGTCCTGTCCTTGTTCCGGCCGTCCGCTCCCCACGAACTCACTCTATGTACTGTCCCATTCGGACTCCTGCTCCCTATTCTCCATCGAATAGAGGGCGTTTTTTTTGTAGGCCATGACACCGGGCGGCCTCTATCTCACACATTACGAAACTGTACTATTTGACCTTGAGGGATCAGAAGGTATTTAACACAGCTGACCAGGCCGCCCACAGGGGGGATGCATGGCGCAAGTTACGCCATAGAAAAAAATTGGGGGGAATGAAAACTTTGGGGGGATTTTTAAAATGCATAAAACAATTCATTAAATGTAAATATATTTACCCGTTTACAGTAATTCATATACGTATCGAAAGGTTATAACCATAAACAGCGGCGTCGGAAGTGGGGGGCAGGAGGGGCATTCCCCCCCAGAATTTGTCCCGGGCCCTTGAGAAATGAGTCTTCATTAATAAAAATTACATTTTACTGGTTTCTAGCTTGCCTTTTCCCTTCGGATGCATATTCTACCACCTTCATATGCACTTTTAGCGGAATTCTAGTCTCTACCCCCTCCTACCCGCAAAAAAATACGGGCCCTTTTCAAGGTTTGCCCCTACCAGCGAAAATAGTTCCGACGCCCCTGACCATAAATGAATGTTGAGATTTGTGTGTAGTATATTAAAACATCGTGCAGTTACAGGGAATCAATCAGCCAGCCGAAAGTTTCTTTTATTTCGGTCGCGTCTCTCTATGCTCTTCCTTGGCTGCAGCACCGCGCCGTCGTGAAGGCCACGATAAAATCATCGAACGCAACCCAGTAGCATAACTGAATCATCATCCCTCCAGTCTTATTCCCTCCCCCTCCTCCCACCGTGTCACATCACAGAACAGTCTAAAGGCTTAGGCATACAGATCGTGCACACACGGCACGTTACCTTCTACGGCGATTTGTTTAACCCCACTTCCTCTTAGTCAACAACCGTATCATTTGTCTCAAACCCTCGTACTCTCCTCCCCTTCGATAAGTAACTTTGTCTCTACATATGAAATTTAATAGTCGGCGGTGGAGGATCATTTTCTCCCCATAACTATTGGTCCCTTCAGTCAAACTGACCTGCCACCCAGGACCTGAAGGCCCCATTCTTGAAAGTGAAGTGGAAAAAATGAACAAACCTTCCCTTTCAACGTAAACATCAGCATGTCTAGATGACGTTAGAGATCCAGCTTACTATGCAAACAAAAATATTTCACCTGAACTTGTTAATGAAGCTTTGAAATTAGAATCCCAAAATTTTTATATAGAAACACAAGTAGATGTATTTCATATTTTGATCAATTAATCGACGGGGACCGTCTCAAGCTCTGAATCAGTGAACACGCTCCCAAAAAACTATTTTTGGGGGCCTCAATCCATACTCCAAACGTAACCTAAGGCCCTAGCCAGGAATATTTTTGGGGGGTACAGACATAATTGAACCCCCCCCTATCCCTCTCGAAAACATTTTCTGGCTATGGCCTCGACTCTAACCACTGCTCCAATCCCCCTCGTAGGTGCTTTCTCGGTCGGCAGTGAACGTTAGCCGAAGAACTCATATTAGCATATTATGCTGAGAGACACTTGACTGCTTTCTGGGATTCAAGGCTCTGTGCAAGTGAACTCTGATATGAAGTTTCCAGTAGGGTAATTGATAGTCTATAAACCACGCCTCGTTGGTACAGGAGGGCCTCCTGTACCAACTTGGGTGGGAGGGGGCTTCTTGGAGAATCCCCCTCCCACCAAAAAATGCTGCCAAAACGCACGTCGCGACACTTGGCGAATTTTCGAAGAAACATTCAGTTGTATGGGGGCTTTGCATCACTTTGCATGGAGACACATTTGAAGATTCGAAAGGTAAGGCCTTTCTATAAATAACAAGTTGTTCATTTTCTTGTAATATTATAGATAATATTAGTTGGACTCTTATTGATTTCCTTATTAAGTGAAATTTTATGAATTATGAGTAACACAAATTTCCCAATCTTCATGTGCATTCCAACATAGACAACATTTGTGCTTTTACTCTTTAAGTGCTTCATTAGTTAGGTACCTCTAATTAGTTATTACCTAGCTAGAGGCTAGAGCTTTAAATTAAATTACAATGCACAATATATTATCCTTACAAAAATTCATTTTTTCTTGAGAATTAACTTGTTATAATGCCTTCTCAAGTGTTAGAAAAGTATTTCAAAACACCTAGCTTTGAAATTCACAATTCATACTCAAGTTCAGAGCTACCTGTGGGCAATAATTGTTTTCTTGGACTAATGGCACAGCAAAACCGTCAATTTATTTTTTCATATTTACACAATTGATTGAAAAAAAATATTTGCACTTTCATCAACTTTTTCCACTTCACCTATGAACCTTCTGTCCTTTTAACAAAAACATAAACACATTTACTTAGCAACGTAATCAAAGTTGATTAGAAGCTCGTTCCCCACATAAATAGATAGGGAAAACAATTTTTTCATGCTTAAATCGTCATACTTTTAGTTTGGTTGAATGCTGGGCGCGTTGAAACTCACTCTCTTAAGGGAGGACCCCGGAATGGTCTGGGAGGTTTTGGTAGTCGATCTAATGGTTTGGGTGTAAGTAGGTTGGTTTACCTAATATATTTTTCTTGAATCATCTGCCTGGTTTACAAACAGGATTGGTCCTTTGAGCATTTGGGAATATTTTAGGTGGGGATATAAGTGAATGTCTTATTTGAAATTGATCAGAAACAGAATGGTTTGGGTGTAGGATAGCTTTTTATAATTTAACAATGGTGGGTGCAAAGTAAGTAGGTATTCAAAATACTAAAATTAATATTTTCATACTTAATAATATGAAAGAACTAATACCAACCTAATTCAACTACTTCCACTTTGTCAATCCACCTTTCTTTACCAAAATCATAAATGCATTTACTTAACAACGTGAACAAATGTGCTTAGCAACTCGTTTCCCACATTAAAAGAAAGGGGAAAAAAAACATTTTCCCTACCTTGCTTAAATTTTCACACCCTCTGTTAGGTCGACAAAAATAAATATACACCTACGCAATCCATCCATCTTTCCTCTTTTGAATGACTCCAGTCCCGTTTCGATCTGACCAGTACCTTCGGAGATTACCGGAGTAATGGACCAACCTTGTGCGCTGCAAACACACATAGGTACAGACAACCTCAAAGGGACCCAGCAGCAGTTTACCCAGAATGGTATGCGATGATTTAATACAGACGATTGAATGGCTTCCATGTAATACTTGATAAATAATATTCAATTGATGTAACACTTTCCTGGAATCACCTGGGCAGTTAAAAAACAAAAATGGTCCTTTAAGGTTTTGGAAATACTTAACGTGGGAATATAAGTGAATGTATTAAAAAACGGAATAGTTTTGGTTAAGGGGAGCTATTGTTAAGTTTTAATGGTGGTTGTGTTTTCAAATTAATTTGTTGGGTCAACAACAAATATTTGTAATTACATTACAGAAAATAAATTAATATCTAAATAGTTTTAAAAAAATGAAATTACAATACACAATACATAATAAACATAAGATGCATATATTTTTTATAATAAAATTTAACAATCTTGTCTCAAGTGCTAGAAAAGTATAAGGGCATAGCAGTGCCCGGGGAATGGTCTACGAGGATTTAGTAAAGACGATTAAATGGTTTCCACGTAATATTTGTAAATATTATCTGGTATGTTGTAATATCTTTATGGATTTGTCCTGGTAGTTTTTATAGAGAATTGGTTCTTCAAACTTTTGGAAATATTTTAGGTGGGGATATAAGTGAATGTCTCTTTTGAAAATGATAAAAAACAGAATGGCTTGGGTTAGGATAGCTATTGTCAATGTTATACTTAATGTGTGTGTTTTCAAATTAATGCCCTGATTTAGTGACAAACATTAATACATTACTGAAAGTAAATGAAAATCTATGTAATTTACAAATAAAACAATGCACAGTAGACAATAAACATTAGAAAAATAAATCTTTAATTGATATCAAACGTTTTATACCTTTCCTCAAGTGTTAGTCAAGTATATCCAAATGCTTAGCTTCGAAATTCACATTTCATCCACAAGATCAGAGCTGTAGGTAGAGGAAAATTCATTTCTTGAACTATTGGCATGGCAGCCCTTAGAAAAAAATACTATGGAACTATATATAGTGATTATATGTAGTTTTCTATAATCACTATGGCTATAGTCCTATAGTTATTTGGAACATAGTGATTATAGGACTATATATAGTTATTATAGGACTATATATAGTGATTATATATAGTTTTCTATAATCACTATGGCTAAGGTATTTGGAACATACCCATGTAGCACAGATGGCTGGGCCAACGTTTGGTCATGAGGATTCCTATATTATTATTATTATTCTAGGTGCAGCGGTTGGCCAACCATTATTCGTATCCGTTTTGCCAACTGTTCCCTAAAGGAACAAAATTGAAATAAAAGGAAAATGAAGGATCGTGATTCTCACTTACTGAATGATTAATATCTTTATCTCACATACTACTTATACCTCTACCTTACGACCTACACGAACCTACTTTGTATCCTATCAACCTTTGACATACGGCCTGACACATTTTCCAATTATGGTAATGAGACAGGGAGGCCATATATATACTGCTGCTGGCTGGCATTAAGTCGTTTGTGATTATTAACTTTACTCTAAGATTGAGACGGATAATTTGCACCGTTAAAGCATTTCCCTAATAACCATTTTGTGGCTAAAATTAAGCATGACCATTATAAATATACGTCTCTGATATTCTTTGAACTCTAGGAGAGATAAATAAGAGTTTCCTCCATAATGCTGAGAACCTGTTTTCCGGCGAGCGCACCAGATTTTTCTCTTAGTCCGATACCGTCTACGAGGGACTGAGGAAAATCATACAATCATGGATATCCATTTGAATGGATATAAGATGAATGTGACATTTGAATCCATATGAGATGAATAAAAAATAAAATGTTCAGAATGTTTTGCTTTTAAGATACATAATTTGAAACCTCTCCTATAGACAGCATGGTCCAGGAGAATATGTCTGTATATGAGAGGTCTATGTAAGTTATGTATGTATAAACTATAGAACTGTATCCTATAGTGATTATAGGAATATACCCTATAGTGATTATAGGACTATAGAACTATACCCCATAGTGATTATAGGACTATAGAACTATACCCCATAGTGATTATAGGACTGTAGAACTATACCCCATAGTGATTATAGGACTATAGAACTATACCCTATAGTGATTATAGAAATTTCTATAGTGATTATAGGACTATAGAACTATACCCCATAGTGATTATAGGACTATAGAACTATACCCTATAGTGATTATAGAAATTTCTATAGTGATTATAGAAATTTCTATAGTGATTATAGAATTCCTATAATCACTATATATAGTTCTATAGTATTTTTTTCTTAGGGAGAACTGTCTGTACTTAGACATATATGCATAGAACACACGATGATTCATTGCCGACATTAATATCAAAATAGTTACCATAAAAAAACAAATTAAACAACAATGCACTGTGCATAATAAACAATGGAAAAAATTATAATAAATGTTTTTTTATGTTATAATCTGGGAGGTTTTTTGAAAATAAATGTTTTATAACCTTGCCACAAGTGTTAGAAAAGGATTTCAAAATGCTTAGCATCGAAATTCAAATTTCATACACAGCATTGGAACTGTCGGTAGTCTAAAATTGTTTAATTCCACCGTCAGCACAGCGAAACTGTCAATTAATATTTTCATACTTACATGATTGATTGATGAAACCAATTCCACTTTCTTCAATCTAATTTTTGTCCCATTATCAAAAACATAATCACATTTACTACACTATAGAACATATGATAATTCAATACAGACTTTTTTTAGATAAATTAAAATTGACGCAATCTTTCCTGGTATAATTAGTTTATAATAAAAATATATATTATTATAAGCCTATTATACCAGGTTCTTTATACCAGACTTCTAATGTATTCAGCCTCTTTTAGAGATATTACAGAAGAGTAAATCAGCTCCATTGTATTCAGTAAATACAAGATGAGGGGAGACTGAGGGTGGAAGGTAGGGTTAAATATGCACTTGGGTCAATTATGCTCACGTTACTATGGATTAAATTAGAGATGATGATTACCTTGAGCTTAAAGTCAATTTCAAAATGTACTCTAAAAATAAAAAAATAACTTTGACAGTCTCCCCAAAGCAATAATCATGATTTTCTATTAGATAAATCATAAATCACAGGGTAACAAGGCTAGCAAATGCAAGCGCAACAAGTATTTAACTTGCTGAGACAAAAAAAACTCCCCTTTGACTGAGAAATTAAAGCATAAGTTTGTACATACTGAAGAGGAAAACACTCAAGAAGTAACAACAGTATTTTAAAATTTTAAACACAACTTTTATTACGAGAGACAGAGTTCAGCATCATAATTCCCTGCGGCCCATCCACTAATTTACAATCTCTAGCTTAAATAAAATAGATATATTTGAAGGCCCCCTCCATTGATCACTCAAAAGAGGTTTTAGTCTGATTGATACCCATTTTATCTAGCTATATGGGTTCCACAGGTTATGTGAAGAATCAAGCAGACCAAACAGGGTTAAGTAACATGAGGAATTTGTTTCACAAATTTTACAAAGCATTTAGTCAACAGACGTAATTATTCCCAACAGAATGCAAGAACATGAAGTATGGACATAATCCAACAGGTCACATATGTAATGCAACAATTTACATGCTGAGATAAATTCACAGGTGTATTCATCAACACTGTCACTAAGACTTTGGGTGAAAATAAGCTGATATCTTTACTTTGAAAGCATTTAATTCCATAGCATCATATTATGAGAATCAGCAAAAAAAAAAATATTAGTCTGATCACCTTGAACCCATCCACAGCAACATTTGAGCGAACTGCTTGGAACCACTTGTTTCCATCCAACAATTTCAAAATTCTCAACTCCTCCTCAAAACACTGAGTGTTAAAAAAAAAAGGCAACGGCATTAATTTAAAATAAGATTAAGTAAAGAAGAGCTGTCCTCTTTGTTACATGAACAATTCATTCACCTTTCATACAATCGATTCTCTCACATCTGTTGCGTTGAATTACCATTCCATGTGTTATTCTCATCGTCAGAATCCCCATCTCTTCCAGTGGGCAGGCGGTGGACATTACCCTCCCTCCTCATTCGAGATGGCAAATCACCTGAAGTGCCCATGCTACCACTCGTGCTGCTACCCCCAATTCCACCACTTGTTCCGACACTGCCTCCTGTCAGGGACATTCCACTTCCCCTGCGTCTAATGGCACCACTACATTTTCAAAAATAGGGATGAAACACTTATAGAGGAATACCGGAAAGAATGATTGTTTAAAGTATAGGAGAGTAACACTTATAGGAGTAAACAATGACAAGTTTGCTCCGTTATAAATTACCTCCAAATTAATCCTGACTGCTTAAAAAAATTAATTCCATGTGATGAAGATTAAATAAGAAATGAACAATGAATTTTCACACCACACTCTTGTTAGACACTGCTGATGTATAAAATATTATAAGACAGGATTCACCAATTAAAAAAAAGAATCTCTACATTTTTGAAAATGATTTTGACATAGGATTTTAAGAAAGACACTCCTCTGAATTCCTTCCAAATTTAACAATATAAACTAGAGCAACAGAAATCAATGACTAGAGAGTACGACAAAATAAATAGTCAATGCTTTGTGCAAATCAACACCAAAGCGAATGACTCATTTACAAGAAAACAAAGAAATAAATCTAAATGCAGTATCGAAATAGATTATTCTGTCTTCTTGTGGCTGAAAACTTAGAAAAGGAATTCGTCTACTAGTGCATTAACTCTAGTCATGGTCTTCAACTTAATTTTACCCCTGAAAAAACAAAGGTAAAGAATATGTGAGGATGAGTGAGAAAAACTCACTGCATGGATGGAGGTGGAGAGGAAATTGAACTTGAGCCAGAGTGACTCTTTCTATCCGCATCTTCTTTGCGTCCTCCAGATGGCTGGCCTTGACCATCTCTTCGGTCACTGCTCCCAAACACCAATCCACGAAGGAAAGAGAAGATGAACATGAAAGGTGATATGATTCTCCATATAAATGCTGACAAGCCACCACCTCCAGGTCCAGCAGAGGTTATTTCAGCAGACATAACCTTAAAAGGAAAAAAAAAGGTACTTACCAAATTAATTACACCCAGATGACTCAAGTGAAAACTGAGAATGTGTAATGATAGACATAGAAAATAAACGAGAATAAATTAAATAATATGCACCAAAATTCACAAATTTACTACAAGTTACCTCTTTCACCGGGCTTAAAAGGTTGTAGATAAATGCTAAAGGATATATTCCTAGCATTACTCAGGGTGGATTCCTCTAAAACATTGCTGAAAACATTACCGGGCAAGAAATGGAAACATACAACCTACAACTTCAGCTTCACTGGTAATACCATACTTATACATACAGTAGAAACTCGATATTATGATCCTCGAAATTATGATACATATTTTGATATTACGAAGCAAAATCTTCAGTCCCGACCATAAGGGTATCTAAATACATGCAACAGTCCTTGATATTATGAAACTATGACATTTTGAAGTTACAAACCTCGGGTTTTGGCCCCGACATGAAAAAATTACTTTTTATGAATAATGAAGGATCATGACAGCGTTTTTCAGACGCCAATTGCCAGAGTAAGGCTCCTAATCATTCATCATCGGCATGCACATTATGCATTAGGACGACTTTGAGTCATAGGTGAAGTAGTACATAAAATAGGTCACCAATATGACTATAAATACATTTGGCTTTGCCAACAATGAGTAAAAAAAAACGTAAATTTGTCAAGTACAGATATACTTGCCCACGAGAAACTAATTGCTACAACCAGCATTTTCCTCTTATGATCCCTGAATTTTTTGCTACCTGTTTTCCCCAAACGTAAATCCATGAGGGGTATTCCTAGTACAGTAATCGTTTACTGCGTACGTGCACTCAAAATATTTTCACAGACATCAGAAGAGATACTATGGTGTTCGGGCGATAAATTCAGTCATTCATATCACACATGGAAGCATTTTTCTCCCTACATGTTTCAGACTGATCACCCAACCTTACTCCACAGCCTCATTATTGCGGCTGACAATAGTCATCATAGAAAGAATCAGGCTTCATTTACCATTCTCATTGAGCGTTTTGATGTAGTCATCAAGGAAGGATATCTTCATAACTAAACATTGCTCTTCCCTTCTTCTGTCGCCAACAGCCAAGAATATCAGAGTAAATACGAGTTTGCTTGGTTCATACAATCACTTAATTTGTCGCATTAATTCTACATGATGTTTTGTTCTGGGCGCATGCATAATCAACGGTAAAAAACATTTATGCACCCATACATATTTAGGTTGTATAATAGTATAGATTTCTTGCCTTTCTCTCCTACCCAGTGATCAAAAAAATAACCTAAAAGATATCTTCTCAGCTGCAATCCTCCGGAGTGACAAGGAATCTGGTAAGGCTTTTGTAGCCTAATCCTTGTTAGAGATATACATAAGACTAGATGATAAGTAGAACCATCCTACGAAAAATCCTAATTCATGTCATCGGAGAGGGAGCAGAAAGCCTCGTCAGAATCCTAGTCCAATGGGAGGCACTTTCATCATGTGTTGATGCAAGGAGCTCAGTGTGCTAACACGGTGAAGGACGTGGAACCCTCTCAGTTAAAGATAAAAGTAATGTTGGAAGAGAAGGTGAAAATGATCCCCAAAATTGAATCAAAAAAGTTAAGTAGAAGTGCTGTTACAGATAGTTTGGTTATTCTGTCGCCAGAAGGGCTGACAACTTTTTTTAATAAAAATTTATTCATCGTATTTCTTTTTCAATTATTATTCGCTGATTTCTTTTTCACAGATTGCCGGAAGTTACCAGAAATTAAGAGAAAGGGAAATGGAAATGCCCACCCATTCCCATGTTATTTTCTCCCCTGGCAGTCCCCACCAAGAAAATTCCCCCAGTGTTCCATCTCCTTTGCTCCAAAACTATGAATTTCTCTCCCCCACTACCTTTCTTTCACATTTGCCGGGAACCCAGCAAAGGCTTTCCTTCCCTCCCACACTGTTCATCTGAGCTCAAGTGACCCTTCGTTTCGCCACCCACGGGTGGGCAAGAGTCACCCCCTCCCTCTGAAGTCCCCAGTGCTGGCCCTCAAGGAGATAAGGCCCCTTCTTGAGCCCCTTCCCTCCCTCCTGCAGAGTCCCCCGCTGGCTCAGTAGGCCTCACATGCCCACTTTTGGGCCCCTGAAGTGCCCTCTTTCACAAGGAATCTGTGCAAGGGGTGTAACACATTCAAATATTGTGTTGTGGGCATATCTTGATTCATAATAAAAGACCCCACTCTCCAGTGCCTCTCTCTCCGCAGGCATAGCCTAATGAGGTAGAGCAAGAGGAAGATAAGATGTGACTACACTGCATAAGGATATGATTCTTTATTCCCTTGGCCTTGAATCCCAGCTGGATCAACCTCCCAAGTGACGTAATATACTCGGAGACCATGGGACTCAGAGCTGTTTTTGTGAGGGTGAATGAAGTGATCCTCTCAGTGACGGGTGAAGACGAAAGACTTCCAATTCTGTCTTCATGCGTGGCCGGAACAGGAGCTGCAATGCTCTGATGAAAATCCCCTTGCTTGATTGGAAGCGGAGGAAAATTCATACGCAAAAATATTCCATAATTTTTAGGTGTATCGAATCTTTAAATTATGCCTGCAATTTAGTGTAGAATAGCAGGCCACCTGATTTGAATAGAGCCACAACTGAAGCTTTTGCAGAGTATAGTGAAAAACTTAAATTATGGATTTATGTTACCATCATAAGTAGCTGAAGAAGTATAAAGGAAATTATCACGCCTTCACCGCTGAAGTGCATGGTTAGTACAATCTATTTTTGGAAGGAGGTAAACATAAAGATGAACTCCTTTTTAAGCTCTTCTTTCAGGGCCTTCGTCTTGGAAATAACCACGCATAGATGGTTATGGATGTTATTTCCCGAAATTAATGGGCATATCATTATTTGTACAAAATACATGATTGACATAGCATCCATGAGAGAATCTTTTCACTGTTTTAGCTTAATTTAGGTCTAATCTATAATACCTGTTGCGGAGCATATGATTTTCTTTTAGCGGCAATCTATTCCTCTAAATTCTATATTTGGAGCAGCATCTGGTTGCAAATTATCCCACAAATCGCTCACTTCCATAGTGTATGCATACACCAATACCAGCTTAAAAATATGAATACATCCCCCACACATACATTACAAGTTTTTCAGCAGAGATAAAAGTAATATTAAAAAAATTGCTCTAATGAAGATTCATAGGCCTAGTCCTAACTGCACGAAAATTTTATAAAGACGCTTGATTGCCTCTGACTCATTGGAAAAAAGGAACAAATTAGCTGTGCTTAACTTATTGAACTGTGTTGACATGAATACACATTTATAGATACATTTATGAATTATAATATCGTAAATCATGCAAGTTCCTTGCGGGAGTGCATATATTACAGGAGGCAAAAAATAGCTTCATCATGATGTTGGCCAAGAATACTCATTCATACGATATTTGATATTACGAATTGTTGATTTTTCCGATCCTGTTGACTTCGTAATATAGAGTTTTCACTGTAGTAGCATATTAGAGGTAAGTCTAACTTAGGACTCCTTAGACTGAAGAACATCTTGAGAAGACTAATTAGGACTATAGAGACCTAATGCCATTATATAAAGCATGAAGATTAAATATAGGTCATTTAATGTATATGAAATGAAAGAGAGATGAGATTTCATTAATACAGTGAACCCTCACATAGTGCGGTCCCACAAGATGTGGTTTCGTCAAGATGCGGTCATAGAAATGTACCCAATTTCACAAGATGCGATCTTTATTTTCAGTAAGATGCGGTTTCAGATATCTCGATCGGAGCAAACCTAGGAATCACGCTCCATCATGATTCTATACATTGTTCAAGGATTAGGGGCAATGTCCAAGTAATGTCCAAAAGCAGGTGCCCTGTATTGTTAATGTGACCTAAATTTTTTTTTTTGGCATCCGGACTATTCTGTTGGTCCATATACCCCTGGGATCCCAATAGGCATTTGCCTGTCATCAGGTTTCCCAGGGGCTGAACCAACAGAGCCTGAAAAACATCCATGCCCTGGATGGAGAAAAACCCACCCAGGTAGGAGTCGAATTCGTGACCCCAGGATTAGTAGGCAAGGACTTTACCTCGCTGCCACCTGGGTCGGCAAATGCAAAAATGGTTTATGGAATAGCATGCTTTTTATTTGAAAAAGGCAATTCTATTACACTGGACACCTTTCCCAAAAATACGAATTAGCTCTTCTAAACATTGTACAAATATGAAATTATTTCCAGAAATGCATAGTTACTGAGAAATAACACTTTCGGCCTGAATCACAAGTTAGGTGTTAAGACTAAGTAATGAAACTCGGTATTGCCATACATTAGGCGTTGAGATTATGGAACGAATCTCAGTATTTCCTATTTACTCTTTGTTTCACAGGGCACGATTTTACAAGACGTGACATTTTCAAAGAACCTAACCTCGAGCTATGTGAGGGTCTAACTGTATTAATTTCCCATATCTAAAGCTTCACCTAACACCTAATATGTCAATTAAAAACCTAAGGGAATTTGTACTATGAAAATACACATAACAACTTTACAACCTGGACTTCGTACCCAAATGAAAAGGTCTAAGATACTTTCATCCACTGAGCACAATCCATAGCACACACATTTTAGTTAACCGTCCAAAATTTAGTAACAGCAGAAACATAGTAAGTAATCTCAAAACAGGCCACATATTTGAATGCTATGCAAATGCAAAACTAAAATATGGTTTCAAGCCCACAACAGCATCCCTGGGGGAAAGAGGTAGGTTTTTATAGAAAAGGTACTGCCAGTATATGGTTGGTAACCACACACTGGCAATCCTGTCACTTGTTGGGGAACATAAGCCAGCAACTTTTAAACTATCTTACCCTGAATTTTAGTAGCATACATACACACTTACGACCCAAAACAGACAGAACTATAAGTAGTTATTTAAATATGAGTTCTGAACATTAATGCTTAGATTCAAAGGTGAAATTTTGATATGATAGAAATAACTTACTGGGAGAATAAGAACTGCAGCTGAGGGTGCCAGTTCCAAGTCTCTCAAGGTTTTTGTGTTATCATCAGCTGTGAATTCTCTTCTGGGGAATGCCAAGGACATTGTGAAATTCCTGCATAAAAAAATACAGTAAATATGTGATTTCTAAGTGCACTGCTACAGTAACTAACAGAAATCAGTACTGGACCACTCTGATCATTTATGGGTGGACAGAGTTAAATGAGCAATTGAAGGCAACGCCTCATCGAAAGGAGACATTAATGCCCACTTTGCATTGCTTAAAAGACAAAGAATGCAGATACACTCAAAGTCATCTTGACAAAATTTGTTTCTTTTATAAAACTTCATTGAGATGAAGAGTAATAAAAATATTTCAAAGAGACATGAGAGCAGCAGATAACCTTTTTGTAGTGAGAGACAACAGGCATGGTAACAATATTGGTAATTTGAGCCACTTGGAAAAGGTATGTGATGATATATAGTAAGGACTTACAAGGGAACAGTGGAGAGAAAACTAGCTACTGTTTCTGACCACAAGGATAGGTACAAGGATAATGAGGAAGGGTGGAAGAAAAACAGTGACAGAATTGGACTAATGAGAGCAAAAGGCACCATGAGGACCACAACTTAATGTCCCATTCAATGGACGATGTTGAACTCCAAGTGCCCTCTACAGAGCAGTCAAGTAGGGCCTGCTTTACAAATAAAAAATATTTTCCTCTGCCAGGATTCGAACCAGGCCCATTGGGTGGGTGAACAGTACTCCAGCTGCTAAACCAAGCTGACCCCGAGATCCCTGTCACAATGATAACAGTTTCAAACTTGGTCCTTTAGGATTCAAAGATAGTACTTCACCCACCACAGCAAACATATTTTTGGAAAGGAATGGGGACGGCATTAGAGTAGAAGCTCCATATCACAAAAGCTCTCAGGAGTTGAGAAAACTACTATCTATATTAAACTCTCTTTATCACCAAAGATGTATAAACAATAGAGATGTGCAAATACTGTCCGTGACCTTGTTATTGTCAATATGTTTTACACACAAACCATAGGGTAATAATCGGTCTCTGGGCCGTATCTCACTATTTGAGCTTCTTATTAAATGCCATACTCTTTATATGGGGCTTCCTCTGCTTTGGTGTAATATCATCAAGTAATGATTTTTGCCTTCAATGGTCAACCTCAAAAACCAGGAAGCCAAAGAACTTACATTTTACACATTGCACAGCTTACACTTTAGCGAATAACATTAAGTTAAAAACAAATAAATTTTACACAAAATTACCTAAAGGGGAGGGTGACATTGGACTTTACGTAAGCCCGCACATCACCTAGTGTGGATCCAGCATCAAATTGGTGGGTGTGAGATGTACCATCAGGTAATCGAAACTGGATGCGAGCTGAGTTGCTGCAATTTCAATACAGAAAACTATTAGCCTTCAACAATAGAAGTAAAATTCTCAAGATACCAATGTAACACCAAAAGAGAACTTTATTCCCTTTAAAAAATAAGTTAGGATGAAAAGACCAAGCAGACCTTATAGCGAATAGAACAAATAGTTTCAGGCTTTACCTTGTGGAACTCATGCTGACATTGTAATCATGTTTAAAAAGAAAGTAACACTTGAAAGTCCACACAATCTATCTGGTGGTAGTAATAAAAGGTGTACACTTTACTTTTTCAAGTTTTTATTTCTTTGGACTTAGAGCCCCTTATAATTACAGACTGACTCCGTACCTTTGCGTGCAACATATTGAAGTTATTAGTGCCAGGCTCAAGTCCTCACCCAAGAGTTTTACTCAGCTCTGGTCAATCAATAAATAATTACCTTATCCTTAGGTCTCACTAATCTAAGCTACTGCAAAAAACCTCATTTCAAAATGAATATCTAATTTAGTGGCTGTAATATGTAGTTAAAACACTGATCTCTTCTACTTCTATCTTTTTGGGAGACACTGATCTCTTTATCTTTTTGGGAGTTTATAACAGTCATCAACCACTGATAACCTATATATCTAAGAACCCAAAATCGTTAACCAACCTGCGAGCTGCAGCTAATGAAGCTGCCCTCTCCTGTTCTTCAGCTGCTTTTCTCTGATCCTCTTCCAACTTCCTCTTTTTGGCAGCATTTTTCTCAGCTTCATATTTAGCCGACTGCTCAGCCCTGAAATGTGTGTTGGAATAATTCAATTAAGGGCATATTCTGATTTACTTCTTCCATTCAATGCTAAAAGAATAGCATATGTACTTCCATCAAGCAAATATTCTGGCTTGGAGTGGATGGTATTTACTATGCAAGTTCATTTTCATTTCAAATCTTACACTCACATTCAATAAACTAATCATTTAAAACTGACATGGAATGATTATGCACACTGTACTGTTGATTGAAATGCCATATTTTTTAAAGTAGTGTAGTAAGCTAATAGCTGCAATAATGTGAGGTAGTTTGACTGGAATAGCATTGGTGTTGCTGAGATATTTCTTCTTTTTGTCAGCATTTTCAAAGGCTACCATTAGAAGCAACGGAAAATACTTTTTGCTCAAAGATCATAGGGGCTTAAGGTGAGCATCTACATTTAATAAGACATCTTTCTCAGGTTCAAGGTCCTTTTACAGGTTCCCCATCATGTGAACATTACTCTCTTCAATGCAAGTTATTTAATATAGCAATTTAATAGCAACAATTCATTAATAGACATATGCGAGTTCTTTTTCTCAACACACCAGTGATATTAGAATGGAGGTGGCTAAAAGGTACTCCTGTTCACTTAAAACTGGCAACTGCCGAAAATATCAATGAAATTATAATTGCCACACTAAAAGTAATGTCTGCTCAACTTAACACATCAGTGTAGCAATTGCAATAAGCAACACAACATATCAATCAGAAGTGGAATGTATGTAGGTAAATTCTTGTTGAGAGATACAGAGATCCCCACCAATCCCTTAAAATTTATTTCTCAAGATTTTAAATAAGATATCTATCACAGCCACTTATAGTGAATTGTTCTTGAATTACACACCACGAGATATCATGAATAGGTACTAATGCTATAATGGACAAGGCTACCATCGTCTACAGAGTGAATGCTTCAGAGAATGCTGTGGGCTAGTTTGCATTGGGGAAACAGGTAGGGACATTGAGAAGTACCTGAAAGAACACCAAAGAAACATCAGGCACTATCATCCTAAGTGATCTGCTGTAACTAAACGCAGCCTTGAAAAAGACCACAGAATTAGCTTCACAACACCAAGATTTCGTGCCAAACAAATGAATTTTAGGGCCATATTATGAACGAGGCATTGTAAATTTCATTGGAAAATAAGAACTTAAACCAAGAAAATGGTTTCAACCTAAACAGTGCGTGGATTCTAGCCTTAAAATAAATACCAAGGTCACAGCAAAGCTATGAACAATCATAGCTGTCACGAAATTTGAAAGGGGGTTTGGACCAATCACAGTATGAACATTATAATACTAATTCACTCTGAAGACAATGGCAGACTCAGTTAATAAAACATTACTGCCCACTAACACTACCTCCTGGTGTGAAACCAGAGAACAATTTATTACAAGTATTCGCTGGGAAAACCTAAAATATTTCAGCCATTCATAGGTTTTGACATCACATCCTTCAGATGCATGCATTGAAAATTTTGCCATCAGAGCTCTCCTCATTTCTCACCTGTCCATGGCAATCTGTTTCAAAATCCTATCCCTCGCGGCTTTCTCCTCAGCCTTATCCCGCTCCCTCTCTTTCTGAGCAGCCTTCAGGTTCTTCTCCTCTTGCTCCCGACGGAAACGAGCTGTTTCTTTTCCCGACCTCCTCCTCATTTCTTCCCTCTCCAGTTCTTTAGCTTGCTCCTCAGTTTCCTTCTCCTGTAGACGCTGAGCTATCAACTCCTTGGTGTGCTTAGCTTTTTTTGCCAATGCTTCAGCCTGATTTTCCCCTCCAGACTCTGCAGTAACACAATGGAAAAAATGATATTCATAGTGGAAAAAGAATAGATAAAAAGATGCATCTAGGGCAAGTGATTAGGAGTGAATAATCAGGGCTTGTTACTGATGATCAGAGGCTAAACATACGTAATATACTTAACCTTTTTTATGCATCACTAGGGACCCTGAAATTTCACGAATGGGATTTTTCGCAAACTTTTTTTAAGAGCATAAAAGTTGTAATTTTGATGTTTAAAGCCCAAAAAGTTAACATTTACCATTTTAACACCAGCGAAATTCACAGAAATTTTGCAAACAGCTTTTTATTCATGAAATTTAGCTGTATTTGGATGTTAGTGTGACATTTTGTGCGAAATTTCACATTTCTTATACCTATCATACGATATCTTGCGAAAAACACATGAAATGCTTCAAGTTTTATTTTGATATGCATGTAAAGATGTGTAATGAAAAGTTGTCATCTCATTTAGTGAAAAAGTGTTTGCAAACTCGTGGTGTGAAATAAATACATAATTATTATTTATGTGACCATGCCGATATCATCAGTCAGATGATGCACGTGACCATGATACCTCCATATGTCTCCATAGATCGCATTTATGGTGGCGGGGTCAGGATGCATTGTTTTCGTCTTGCCTTTGAAATGACTTGCGTGGTATTTATCCCGAAAGATTCTTAAGAAAAGTTGCCATTAAAGCAATAGCGTTTGTGAAAGATGATTTCTGTAAGTCTGCGCATAGCATTAATGGGACAATTAACTATGCTGGATAAGAGAATCTTAAATGTCTTTGCTGCTGGGCAAAAAGACAGTTATCAACTGTACATAATAATTTCCTTCAAAGAGCGCTCCACCTAAGCTGTGACTGACGCGTCGAAATTACTCCTCGAGTAGACAAAAAGAGTTATTTAAGGATAAACTATTGAATTCACTGACTGATGTTGAGTATATGTTGCCGACTTTATGATATGACTGCGGCACGAAGGCATTCCCGCCACAGCAAACTTATTCGGCGCCCATGGCGAAGGGTCGGCAGCTGGAGAGTTGCCGGCATGGCAAGGCGGTAAAAAGTACAAGATAGGGACAAACTAATATTTCCCTATGAAGCGGCGCATTATTTGTCCAGAAAGGAATTTTAGAAAAATTACGTAAGTCAAGGCAAGCCGGCATTGTCATCTTGAATAAGCCACAGCGGACAGGTACGACCTACAAAAGACAAGTCTGGGCACTGTCCGATTCTCAGTATCTCTGGATAAGCTAGTGTCACCACACGTTTATAGTTCGGTCGGAGCTGCTCTTGATCTGAAAAATTATCTCTGTAGACCGTAGTGCCAAAAATTGTCAGCATATTTGATCTCCAAAAGGAGTTTGAAAGCAATATATGTTCAGGTTTATATATATTTAATGCAAATTTGAAATCACAGAGAAGCAGTACCAAGGAAATTGGTCATAGGCAACCCACACAACACCGTCCTTAGGCTGGGTGGCCATTGAGTCACCTTTGTTATGGCCTGTATTTTGCATATATCTCTGTGTATTTTGTTAGCTATCAACTAATATTAGGTAGAATAAGTTAGATATATCAATTTATGTCTCTAATACAATTCTTTGTTTGTTTAAATTGAGAAATAAGTAAATATTTTTTTCACCGCCGGAGCATGAAATTAACGATTTTTGCAGTACTGGGACTCTGATTTTTACACCGCTTTCCCTCACGTTTATTTAGCTCTTTTCAGGGTCCCTATGCATCACTCTTTTTTGCAGATACATCAAGATAAAATGAGAATATCTCACACACAAGAAGTGTACTCTTAATAGGCAACATGAGCTGTGGGACTCCAATTAGCATGCAAGTAAATGAACAGCAAATAAATGGGTACCACATTTTCAAAATGAAATGATCTCTCGGAAATAACTTACATTCAGATTTGATTGCTAATAAGCTACTATGTAATCAAGGGGACAAACCATTGCATTTCTGATTAACCAAAAATGATGCTAAGCATCACCAATATAATAGTTTTTTTTCAACAAAAGAGCTACATAGCTAGGTTTACTAGCAAAGCACAAAATGAAAATGACTTAGAGTAGCAATCCACTGAGCCCACATAAATCAGTCTACATACCATTTTCTTCATTTGAACAAGCATAGAAATTTTTGGAAGAATAGTGTATGTAGTGAGAGTCAGTTCTATTTTAATGATTTTAAATCTGTGAATAATCAAAAAGTCACTAGCAAAAAATACAAGTAACAATAATTACGATTCATCGCCATCAACACATTATGTATCTCTCCCTGAATTTCTAAAACTCAGCACTAAAAAAAAAAAGAAAAGCTACTTAGAATCCCACCAATAGTGAGAATCTAAAATGGAGTGGCTCTCTCAGTGAGGGAAAAGGAGCAGCCAAAGTATTTCCCGGACCCCCTGATTTCCAGAAATCAAGGGTTCTGGGTACAAATCCTGGTTGAGGTAAATTTTTTCCTTGAGGAAATTCTCCTATTGTGCATTATAGTTGGTGACTCTGCTAAGGTATTCGCAGTTAGTTCACAATCCTTGAATAGGGACCATTTGATTACCCTATGATTCGCATGTTTAAATAAATCAGCAATAACGAGAGCAATAAGTAGCTTTCACAGAGATTATTAGATATTAGGGGTAATATGCAGCACATTGAGTGTGCACAAGCTTGTGCTCATGGAATTGATTATTTACATGAAAATTAAACAAATTTTTACGCCGAACGTTCAGCTCAATGGTCAAGTGTACATTTGCAACATATTAGGCATGCCCGTTTGTGCACTTATGGATTTCTTGATAGTTCGTATACTTTTTGTAGCTGTTTTATTTTTGCTGTTACCCTGCTTATGTTGATAGTTCACTCTTAGAACCAACTTCATGGCTTGTATTAACTATAGTATAGCTGGTATTAGCTATAGTATAGCTAATAATATAGTAGCTGGTATTAGCTATGATAGCTAGAGCTAACTTCATGGCTGGCCTAAGTCATTAGATCTAAAAGTGTAATTTTGTTTATTGATTGAATATGAAAGTGGCAAGCTGTGAGGGCATTATTATCAAAAAGATCATGCAGCTAGCACTAGAATTCAATATGGTGGAAGATATTATGCATATCTTGATGAAATTCAATTTGGAATCTACAAATGTAAATGGGCTTGCATGCAGCAATTATGATTTTGATTAACCAGGAGATGATTCCAGATATAATTACACATTGCTACAAATGACTAATGATTATTGTTATGGGTATATCTATAAATGCTAATGATAATGGACTCTATGATGCTGACTATATATATGCTACTAGTAGCAGCTTGATTTTGACAGATTTAAGTTAGCTGTTTTCTGAGGTGAATGTAAATATAGCCTCTTTTATAACTTCCTTTATGCTGGAGAAGGTTCTCTGCAGTGCTCGTTTGGAACTAAATCCTGCAGGGAAATATCTTGGGATGTATTTACTTAGCATTCTTACAAATTATAATAATAAAATAGAACTTTCTTGGATCCATTTATAATTTTCTATGCCTCTTAGAGAGGTAGTCTTAGAGGTATGATAATTTTTCTGGTTTCTGAAGTTTTTGACAATAACATTCGATCACATGCTATATTACTTGCTGCCATTACTAAAATCATAGAAATTGGCTTTGGAATGATTAAGAAAATTTCTTTGGTAGAAACGATAATTCGATATAGGGAGTGATGTTTCAGCTCCCAAGAGCTCCCATTGTATAAAGCTTCTACTGTATAACATATAATACTGTACATACTCCAATACACACACACTTGTTTTCTGAAGGCTAGGGTATCAAGACCATACTTTCCCTAACTTTCTTGAACCATCTGCTCATCATGCTTCAGTAAACTTATGCCCAATACCTCTTCACTAACAATATTAAAATAATACTTTATTTACTATACATGCTACATCTTCTTGTATCCACTGCACACCCATTTTTGGGCAGCTTTTTTGCCCTTTCTCACTGTGTAATGCAAAATATGATACCAGTGATCCAATATCTCCTAGGACTTAATGGTTTGTCAAGTTATGATTGTGATCCAGCCTTTATTCAAGTAATTACTGCACACTCAAAATTTGTTACACAATGATTTTTTGTTCTAAATATATTTAAATTTAGGAATTTACAGGTGCACAAATTAATTTCCAGGTTTACTTGATGCAAAATTTTGAAGAAACAAGCAATTGGAAGGAATTGGGGAAAAAATAAACAATGCAAGCAATAGGAGTTGGAGGAGAAAAGTTTCATGGCTTTCACAAAACTCTAGTGTTTGCACTAACTGTGCACTCCCTTTTTGTTCACTGGCATTTCAGGAAAAAGGTTGCGAGTAGTGATGGCCGGATCGGATCCGTCGGATCCAAAGATCCGCGGATCTTTCATTTTTCTCGGTTCCGGATCCAAAGACACGGAGTAAAACTGGATCCGGATCGTAGATTTTAAATTTTCACGGCTTAGCGATTGAAGTGCCCCGTAGGTGCGGTAGATATTGACAAGAAGAGATTGTGTAACTAAGGTCACATAATTAGATGAAAATTTTCCCGTGCAACTAGAAGAAAAATAAAGATATATGACTTTTTCCCCCCATTACCCCAGTATCGCGGGAAAAAAATACATAGGATGTCATGCGGGTAGCCTACATTCGCTGGGATCAGGCGTACAACGAGAGCTAGTGTACTGTGGCAAGTTCAATTCGAATCGCAGTTTAATTTTTTCTTTCAGTCACTGCATCGAAAATGTTATCATATTCAATTTCAAACCATTACATCTGAATACTCACTTTATTATACTTTTGTTGTTTAAATTAGATTTACAAATGTACCACTCATAAATTAAGGATGGTCGGATCGGATCCAAAGATCCACGGGTCTTTCATTTCATTCGCTACTGAAATCATATCCAAGGACAGTAAAAATTCAGATCCGGATCGGAGATATTAACATCTCGCGGCCTCGTGATCAATGCGCCCCGCGAATGGAATGTACGTATGATAGATACCAACAAGGAGAGATTAAGTAACTCGGGTCACGAAATGAGAAGAGGATTTTTTCCGTGCCAAAAACGAGGAAAACAAAATAAAAAATACTCGTCTTGACCTTTTTCTCCATAGGCCCGGATGTGTGAGAAAAAAATTAAGTCGGATGTCATGCGGGTCGCCTACATTCACCATATTCCCGTGAACCTATGAGAGCGTAGTTGTTAAAAATGAGGTCTAGTGTACTGCCAGTCGCGAGTTCGATCCTTAACACTACCTAAGAATACAGCCGTGCTGTATTCCTAGGGTAATGCTAGTAGGCGGTTAAAAAAAGTAGATTATCAGAAATTTCATGCCAATTTATAAGTCAAAAAAATAATTAAATTTGGCGAAAGGAAAGGATTGGAAAAAATTTATATTACAGAATTAAATTGTGGAATCATTACGTTAACTTTACAGTGTATTTTGAGTGACGCATTTGTAAATCTAGTTGAAGCAATAGAAGTACAAAAAAGTCAGTATCCACACACAAAGGTTGGAAATGAAGGATGATAAAGTTTTTTATTCAATGGTTGAAAGAAAAATTTTAAACAGCGTAAGAATCGAACTTCATTACCTGCAGTCCACTACTCCACTCTGTTATTGTCGGCTTACCCGAGTTTGGAGAATGCAGGCTCCCCACATGTCATTCTACTTTTTTCTTGCAAACCCAGGCCAATGGAGAAAAAATCTAAAACATTTTTTTTAAATTTTGCTTCTAGTAGCATGAAAAAAGGTAAATCTCATTTCAAGATCAGAATTACACAACCTCCCCTTTGGAGTACATAATGCTCAAATTTCATTTTAAAGGTTATTATTAATAAGACAGTGCAAAATTGTTAGTTTACTGATATTCTATAATAATTTTTTCGTCTTAAAAATGGAATCCCCAGATATTCCATAAATGGGATCTCTTGGCCGCATAAAAAATTTTTTTGAGTTTCTAAAAAATAATTTGAAATCGTTCAAGGATTTGATTAATAATTGGAAAATAATTTTTTCATTAATGAAAATGAACTTATAAGGTTTCTTTTAACTGCACTCTAAAGAATAGTTGTATGAGTTTCAAGAATGTATTTCTTAATAAGTATGTGATAAGGAAAGTGAACTTTACATTTAGAAGTAACAAGATATAGGTAGTTATTGCATCCATAAATCATGATCCAGGTAAATATAATCCTCATAGATGATAGGAAGTTGATGTTTCTACAATAAATTTACCTGTTTTTGGTAATTCTATTCTTGCTGTTTTTATATATACCTATATTAAAAATTTAGGATTAGAAAAGGAATGAAATTCAGAATTGAGTATCTGAAACTAAGGATCCGAAACTGAGATAAAGATCAGAAAACCAGGCAAGGATCCAGTTCCGGATCCGACAAAAAAACCTGAATCCGTCCATCACTATTGCGAGGCATACACAATTAAATACAATAATCAAAATTATAGACTTCATGAGCAAATCAGCAATATTGTTGAAACTTAAGAAATATCGATTGATAATATGCATAATTCAAACTATTGCATCCTTACTTTACAATGTTCTCCACATCTGGAAACAGAGTGTATCTTTTTTTTCCTTTTTATGGAGGCAAAGGATGGTAGCTAGTGAAACAAAATTGGTACCAAATTTAGCTGCCATGCATTGTATCATTCACTGACATTTGATAACAAAAATCTATGTGACTGCCTTCATCACTTGCTACAGTGTGCTATTACAGCAGTTAACAAGATCAGTAGCAATGCTCTCAATGATATAATGTTTGAAAGCTTTGTTATGAAAATGACAAAGACTTCAAACTCATATGATTGGTGACAGAAGTTCATTAGCTGCCAAAAGGTACTGGTCTTAAGTGATTTTACAAACTCTTTCAATCAATTACAAAGTGTTTTGAGAGCAAAGATGACTCAATACGATAGAATTTATTGAAATTTAACAGCAATAGTTTTTTTGACAGAATTATACAACGAATTTAATTAAACAAATTTACAAATATAAGAAAATGATTTGAATTTGATAAAAAAGCAACTATTCCTGTGTTGGAGTCAAAACTTGCTTTGCACAAACAAAATTTGGGTCGAAGGCAATATTATCAGTTTCCAAATTTTTCTTCAATGGAAACAACTGATGACTATATTCTGGTTTACAGTCAGCATTTGGAAGCACTGAAAGAAGATTTTACAAATAGATTTCAGGCTTTAGTCAACATTATCATTCCAGATCGGATCCTAGAACCTTTCTCAAACTTAGAAATAATAGAATTATCACTGCAGGAAGTTTGAGTGGAATTGAAAAAAAAGGGATATAATAAGCTTTGGCCACACAGTCAAACATTCTAACATAAGATACCGTCTTATAAGCTGCAGCATTAGATTTTCATCATATTTAGCCATAAGAGGACTTCACCAAGCAAGTTACCTGTCTATTAACAAATAAGGAAAGAGATTGTCAACAGTAGAAACGACAATTTAAAATTATTGATGACAAAAATGGCACCTAACATCAAAAAATGAATTTCAACACATCAAGCTTAGTTCTCTCATCACTAATAGGTATTACACACTTGGTCATAAACTTATGATGACTTTCATTCCGGCTGGCAAATTGTGAGTTGATTATGATCACGTGCCAGCTAGTAATTAATGAACAGTATTTTATAACATTTCTATTCTTTTCATCATCTTTGTAATTTATTTTAAATAGCAGGTACTTTAAATTTTGTATACCTATCATTTACTAGGCAATACTGAGCACACCTTCATTTAAATTCTATATCTATCTATCTTTTTAACTTAAAGGTGAAATTCAAATGATCCCAGCATTTTAACTGGTTCATTATTTATAAGGCTCGTAAAAATACAAAACTTAACTTTATAATTAAGCTTGCTGAAAGTGTCCATTGAAATTCAATGAAAATAAAAACATTCAAAAACTCAGGAAACATTCAAAAACATATGAAAATATCCTCTTTAATAGTGTACTTGGTCTGCAGTCATTAGTACTGTTTTCAACCTCTGTTCAGGTACAGAAGATTCTTCATATTTGTTGGCAATATTGATCACGCTTGGAAATCTTAACTTTGGTTAGAACATAAACCTAATTATTAAAAATTTTTAAATTAAATTATACTCTTAAGAAATTAAAATTGAGGATCAGAATGGTAATCCAACGAATTCAGTCAGCACCTGTATATCCCCTGCCTTTCATACCACACCCTTGCATTGTAACATTTCCAAAGTTGAGCACCAAAGCAAACACTGAAAATTTTTCAGATAGATAGTATGCCTGATGATACCAACAATCAGACAATCCAGGATCTGGAGCATCACAACAATTTTTGTCTCTTTTTGTCTACCGGAGGAGTAATTGAGACCCGTCAATCACAGCTTAGGTGGAGCGCTCTTTGAATGAAATTATTACGTCCATTTGACAACTTTGTCTTTTCGCCCAGCAGCTAAGACATTTGACATTTAAGATGCTTTTGTCCAGTGTAGTTATTGGTCCCATTAATGCCATGTGCAGACTTACTGAAATCATCTTTCACAAACGCAATTGCTTAAATGGCAACTTTTCTGAAGAATCTTTTGGGATAAATACTACGCAAGTCATTTCAAAGGTGAGATGAAAACGATGCGTCCCGACCCCGCCACCATAGATGCGGCCTAGGGACACATATCCAGATATCATGGTCACGTGCATCATCAGACATGATAGTGGCATGGTAACGTAAATAATATTTATGTATTTATTTCACACCATGAGTTTGCAAACATTTTAACACCAAATGGGATGTCTTTCATTATGCCTCTTTACATACATTAAAAATAAAACTTAAAGCATGTCATCTTTTTTGCGCAAAATATCATTCGATAAGATTGAAAAATGCAAACTTTTGCGCAAAATATCACACTTACAGCCAAATACTGCTGAATTTCAGAAAAAAAACTTATTCACGAAATTTCGGTGAATTTTGCTGGTGTTAAAATGGCAAATTTTAACTTATTAGGGCTTTAAACATTAAAGTAACAACTTTTATGCTCTTAAAAAAAATTGCAAAAAAACCCATTTGCAAAATTTCAGGGTCCCTATTGCTTGCAAATGATAAAATGTAACAAGAAACCATTGCATTAACTACTACAATAAAGTATTAATGACTAGCAAAATATTATGTGACGTTTTTACCGGGAAAGAAATTGTTCAACCAATAATGATTATCTTTGGCTACAGTGAGGCATTTCATTTGAGCACTTAATATCCCATTCTTTGAGCATAATATGCAAAGGCAAACATAGGCTGAAATCATTAGGTGGTTTCAATTAAATCAAAAAGTGGTGAACTTATGGGTGAATTGCAACTTACGCACTCAATCCTAAAAAAAGACATGATGGATACATGGTGCAAAGGGCAAGTTATCAAAAGAAATAAGACATAGTTACAATGAATATTTTAAGCTTGTTGTCATACATCATAGAGCAATAATTGCGACTCAAGTAAAATGTTTGGCACATTTCAGCTAAATACCTATGCGCAAATGGAAATCTGTACGACATAAATAGAAAATGGTAAATCTCTCAATCAGACAACCACTGAGTGGTCAAAAATCAGACAGATTCCAAGATGTAGAAGAAGTAATGGAGCTAATTTGTACTCAGAGGCAGAATGGCATACCTGTTTTGATGGGTAACATGACTCTGAAAGCTCATGAAGTTACTAGAGGCAATTTTATATTAGAATCCAAAACTAGCAAAGTCTGGTGCACAAGACTGTTGCAAAATAAATTTTCCTCCACAGCATCGAACATTCCTGGGTCTGAAACTGCTCAAAGATTAGAGCAAAATGCTAATTGCTTACTCAAAATATCTAATTGAGCTTAGTTTTTAGCCAAATTTTCTTAAACCTGAATGGTTGTATTTCAAATGTTATCCTTTTCCATGCTAAAAGGCAAATATATTCAAGAAGTTGAGAAAAAATTAATAACCGACAAAACAAAAAGCATATTGATGAAGTTTCATTTTTCAATTTCATTTTAAGAGCATAAGGGGTCATCTTTGATTTGTCTGAGCATGGTAATACTAGATAAACCATTGATAAAACCCCCAATGCCTCCAATGAATAGCTTGGAAATTTCTCACTGTCGGCATAGCATCTTCATGTAATTTTGACAGCTGTTATAGCCAGGTCGATAATGCACTGACCTGGCAACCCAAAGGTCAAGGCTTTTAATCTCACCAAGGTCATGGATGATCTGTTTGTCCTAGGGTCAAAACCTTAGGGTAGACAGAGTGATAACCTTAGCCAATGGAGCACCTTAAATCAAATATGACTACTACATTTTAGATAATTTTTCTCATCCCAATATACGTCACACAATTTCATATGAATACACCAAGCACTTGTGCAAATTTCTGTTCCATGGATTCATGTATTTCCATGATATATTGCAACAACATACTGAGTAATGCCTTTTTGGTTGTTCCCTTCACTCAAAGCACACTGAGACTCTACTCACTAAAATGTAAGTTCTGAAGTACTGCAATGAGAAAGAAAAAAAGAGATGAAAAATGAAAACCTTTCTCAGGAACTTTGTCGTCTTGCATTTCCACATCATCAGAAGTTGATGCCTGAGGTTTCTCTTCCACAACATCCTCAGCATTCATTTCAATTTCTGGAGATTTTTCGGGAACATTGGCCACAACTGTTTCAGCAGTCATCTCACTTTCTGCAGGCTTTTTCAATACTGCAGAAGCTGATACTTCAGGAACATTTTCAGAAATAGCTTCTTCAACAGTTGGTTCCACCTTGGATGCATTATCACTGGAGGAAGTGGTTGCAGTTTCCTGGGCAGGCACTTGCTAAAGAATGATAAATGATAAAGTATCGATGAATGACACATATGTGCAACACATTCACTTGCTTACCACAGAGCAGTTAGATCCTGCACAACAATAATTAAGTAACAATAAAATCATGACTGAATAATTTTATTTTCTTCTTAACACCTATATTAGAAATTTTTGCACCATATAAATCACCAATTAATTGTAATTTATATTAAATTTTAATTTTTAATAAAATAACATAAATGCTTTGCCATACACTTTTCAGAGCATCCTATTTTTACTTGACTGTAATATTAAAGGCTTTGTGATATTTCACAACTTTGTTGGCTACAGGATGGGTTACAATGCTGACAATCCCAATATTAAGGAGTATAATGACACGGTTACTGATGGCATTGAAACCCCATTGGATAGCCATTAAAGTTGTGGAACAATATAAAGGTTTTGCAATCACACAATGAATCAATTCCACAAACAGAAACAATTGGCATTGTTTCACAACACTTCATTTTTATTCACTGTGCAGTAACGAGTAATATTTTCATTTCTAGTAGATTAATACATATTTATTTCGAGAAACCTTACTACATATTGTGCAAAACGCCTTCGTTCACCTCAGATGCAATTCTCAAAACTGAATGCTTGAGATACTGAATTAGGACATTTTAGAATGATAGCAAACGGTATAGCAATGAAACAAAGCTTTATAATTCCACATATAAAAATGCTCTAATGGGACCTAGGTTTTTTTGTGGTGCAGCATTATCAGGCAAACAATATAAACAATATTACATCCATTGGTATATATATAAAAGTGTTGGTGGAGGGGGGGATGAGTCCCCACTCTCCCCTCCTGCTGACTATGATGCTGTTATGCCCCTCTCCTAACCTCCCCCTCCCTCAAAGCTAACACTTTTATATATATGCCAATGATTGTAATTTTGTTTGTCTAATGATGCTGCCCCACATTGAAACCTAGGTCCCATTAAAACCTTTTTAAATGCGAACTAACAGAGTTTTGTTCCATTGCTATTCATGATTCACGTATCCCACTAAGTTATTCCATAAACCATTAATTATATGTATAAGGTATGAATACAAATGTAAAATTTACTTAGTATAACTCTTACAGGACCAAAATATTTGTCTATGCAATTTCTGCTTAATTCAAATTCACTTCCAAACTGGTTAATTTTGTTGTTCCTACCCATAGAGGGACCCTGTCATGTACACATAATCACTTAGGTCTCGTTCAAGAAAAAAAAGACCAGGTATTTTTCAATAAGGATCTTTGAATATTCTCTTGATCAGAATAAAAAACTTGTTTCCTGAAATACCCACCTTGCCACATTTTTCTAAAACTTTATCTATGTGCCCACAGAGCTGAGATGCTGTCCTCTCTCCAGCCAGTATTTCAATGGGTTCACCATTTTTACCAATGAAAAATATCGATGGAATTGGGACTAGTTGGTCTGAAATTCTGCTAAGGAGAAATAAATCACATTATCGTGAAAGATATCTAAAATTCTGGGGTCATGCACTGTCACAAGGAACATGGAGTTTCGACGCCCCATACCTCATATAAGAATGAACTCAACTCGCAGCGGTTCATTCACCACTCTACCACACTTATCCCTACAGTACCGGTTGTTTCTATAAAACAACCATCGAACATAACCTAATATACATCCATTTACTCAACATCACCCTTACTTGGACTACCACTTCAGGATTAGCATACTAAAACAAAATTTCCCAAAAATTCAATGACGTGGAAAATATCCCCAAAATATAGTTGACACCACCAAAAGAATATATAATTTTGGCGCTGAAAGTTTTAATCAGCGCTAAGGCACAGTATATTGCCAGACCGTTTACGTTGCCTGACAAAGCAGACATTGCTGTCTCGCGACAATTAATATTTTATGATGTATTTCACATAGATGTGAGAGGCTAAATGTATTTAAAAGCTAACCACTCAACGGATTAAATGAGCACATAGTCACACAAAAAACTAAAAGTTGAAGAATGCACGACAACAAGCGTACAAAACATGTAGAAAGAATAGTCAACAGTCAATATTAACTATCACATCTTGTTCCGATATACGCTTTCAAATATTCACGACATTAACTGGGATTGCCAATTAAGTCACATGCGCACTGGTTTATGACATAATAAAACTTTTAAAAATCAAAATGTAAACGTCTCTTTAAATTTTCTGATGAGCATCCACTGACTTTGAGCAGCAAACACAACGACTAAAGCTCAATTCAGAGGATGTCAACTACTTCAAGGGGTTCAAATAAAATTACGAGCATCTCACACAGCCTGCGTATGCGAAGGTTGTAAAGAATTAACTCGAAACGCATTACGCTTAAATCATCACAAATTATCAGGGCTACCAGATCTTCCTGACAAGCTCACACAAAGCTTCAACAAAAAAGGATACATATTTGGACGAATTGTCGGTACGGTTCAGACCCACTTTCGAGTCTTATTGCGACAAAATCATCGCTGCCAAGTTTAGAGGAAACCTCAGGGCTATCAATGGCATAAGCTGTATTTTTCGAAGCATTGTCGTCACCTTCGAAATAGAAATAAGATTAGCTACCAATCAACAAATTCCGGGAAATGTCATCCATAAAAATGTTTCATACCTGCAACGAAGACAACAAACAATGCTTTTTTAGCTTTTGATGCTACTATAGCTTCTCCTATAGATCCTTCAAACCAGTTCATTTTGCTCTCTTGTTAGCTTGATCTTCGAAGAGGTTTCAGAACGCGAAGTCAAGCCTTATTTATCAACAGAGCAACAGGATGACAGCTAGTTGCCGTAATACCTATTTGCTAGCAACAAATAGTAATGTCAATACCATTGTGCCTCAATCAATTCCATTTTCAACAACATTTTTACACTGATGATGACACTAATTTTTTTCGACAGATGAATAACGCTTAAACAGAATAGCAGCGAATATCATGCTCATCATGGCGGTGATTGTGAAGTCTCCTTTCAACGTCCGCATCAGGAATTCTGTATATCCCTGATTCACACTGTAGTTCGCTTCAAAATATTGAAAAAAATACAACATATACGTGTAAAAATTAATAACTTATTGACTCCTAGGGCTAAAAAAATTACCTATGGCGTTTTTTTCTTCCAATAGTGATCTACAACATCACTGGGTCACTACATCGCTAAGTGCGCATTTACTGGAAAGTACTTGCAAAGCTTAAGTATACGGGTTACAAAGGCGTGGTTATTCACATTTACACTATTGTCTCCGGGAGGAGGAAAATATTCATTTTACCATGTACATTAGGGTGTCCCTTATTTTCCGACTTCGAAATTTTTGAATGCTCACCCTCCAATTTTGTTCGAATGACTCTAAAACATGCATTTACAAAATTTTGTTGAGATCGGAGCATTCTAACCCGTGCCGACTTGAGCGCGAACTCGCATGAAGAACAAGTCTGGATTTTCCACCCAGCGCTGAGGCCTGAGCTTGTCCTTAGGGGTCGTGCAGAAACTACGATACCAACTTAGGGGGGCGAGGGGGTCGCCTAAAAACCTACGGTGAGTAACGATGGGGAGGGTTCACTCAAAGTACCATAGCTGGTACAATGTGTCTGTTTACGTTTCTTACTCGTCAACATCGCGTCAACAATACTACATTGGACATGGAGAAGGGCACACGGGGTGATTCTTACACGCCAACCTTCTACTTTAACTTGATGTGAAGAGGGGTTTACAAAAATTTGGAAAATCTATTTGATATTGCACATGCCAATGCTCTTCAAATGATCAAGTTGGAAGAAGACAGGATGTTTTTTACTTCGGCAGCAAGAGCCAGGACGTAAAGGCTACCTTGCAGGAGTAGACCAAAAGCTCGCGGATAAAGAAGAAAGGGCGAGGCGAAGAAAATTAGAAGAAGAGAAAAGAAAAGAGAAACAACTGTGTGCAGAGTTTACATCTTCTGCTGTACCTCCTTCTTCATCATCTGAAGATTCAGATAACGCACATCCAAGTTCAGGTGAAATCAACGTTGGTAAATTTTTAGGAGAGACTTCTGAGAGTACATCAATGCAGAATGCTACAAGGCATGGTACGAAAGATTTTATCACTCCTAAATTAGTGGCTGCCTTGAATAGATGCCAGCTGAGTGTAAGAGATTCTGTATACATCCTTCAGGTGACAGCAGAGACACTTGGCCATAATACCGAAGAACTCTCTATTAATAAATTTTCTATTCATCGAATCAGACAGAAGAAGAGAAGAGAACGTTCTGAAACAATTAGATCTACTTTCAAGAATGATATACCTGCAATTATTACTGTTCATTGGGATGGTAAACTGTTGCCTGCATTAAATGTCAGGGACCCAAAAGAAGAAAGACTTCCAATTGTTGTTACATTTTAGGACAGTGAGCAGCTCATCGGGGTTCCAAAATTACAGCATTCTTCTGGTAAAGAGCAAGCGAACACTGTTTGGAACGCATTATGCTATTGGGGTATAGAAGACAATGTACACATTCTCTGCTGTGACACAACTGCATCAAACACTGGACGTTTTAATGGAGCATGTGTCTTACTTCAGCAAAAATTGGACAGGGAATTGTTGTTTTTTCTGTGCCGTCATCACATATATGAACTTATTTTACGAAGTGCATTTGAATGTAAAGTACGTGATGTAACAAGCAGTCCTGAAATACCACTTTTTAAACTTTTTAGGGAAAGCTGGGAAAGTGTCAATGCCAATAATTTTCAAAGTGGCAAAGAGAACGTGGAAATGTTTTTTAGTGAGTCGGAAATCAAAGAAATACTAGATTTTTATGAAAGTGAATTAGATAAACTAACACAGAGAGGTGATTATCGTGAACTCATAGCTCTCTCTAATGTTTTTGGGAGGAGTCTCTGGAATAAAACTAAAAATACTCCTCCTCGCCCTCTACGCCCAATACGCCCTCCTGGGCTGATGCATCAAGCTCGATGGATGGCAAGTGCTATTTATTGTTTAAAAATGTTTCTGCTAAGATCACAACTCAAATTATCCAGTGTAAATAAAAATGCCTTAAGAGATGTATCTCTATTCATTGTAACTATTTATGTCAAACCGTGGCTTCAGTGCAGTGCAACTGTAAAAGCTCCTTATCAAGATCTCCGCTTCTTAAAAGTTCTAAAAATCATATGAAAAGATACATTCCACAATTTCAAAAGCAGCTCTAAAAAAATTTGGTCACCATATGTGCTATTTATCAGAAGAGTTGTCTGTCCTATCACTCTTTGATGATGAAGTAGACGTACAAATCAAAATGGTAGCATATTTAGCCAGAGAGAATCTACACATGGAAAAGAGATTATTTCTCTATGTGGAGAATTGGATGGAAAATTATATGTTAAGTTTAATTTTATACTCATTACCATTCTTTAAGTTTTAATTCGTTAATATACATCTCCTAATTCAGTCTTATCTTCATTTCAGTGAAAACTATAGACGACTTTGTGTCATCCAAAAGCAGAGATCCTCTTGGCTGAAGTTGGACATTAGTTTTATTCAAGAATGTCCTTCGACATGGACAAGTAACACTTCATATTTAGAAGGTCAAAGGATAGTTATGGAGTTTAAAGCTGTGAATGACAATGCTGAAAGGGGTGTTAAATTAATGCAAGATTTTCATGGACTACTGACGGTAGATGAAGAGCAAAAGCAATTTGTGTTGTGTTCAAGAACACCACAGACTGTACCCAGATTGCAAGAAAGAAACACTGAAAAGAAAATATCCACATAATACTAAAAACTAAATAATACCGAAAACAATAATAGTCTAAAGAGTGAAAATGTATTAAATTGCAACATAACATTAAATATGAAACATGTATCAATAGCTTTTTCCCTGACTTTAACCTAAAAAACCTATTATTCCTAATATTCAAATTTCAAGCTCAAGTCGGCACGGGTTATTATCGGTCTATTGAGATGAAATTTTGTTATTGAGTAAATCTGACCCAATGGAAAATATTTAGGGGGTGAGCCCAAAAAAATTTGCAGAATTATTTTTTTTTGCAAAATAAGGGACACCCTACTGTACATGTATGTATCTTCTTTCTCTGCCATGCTGGAGACAGATTATTCCTGGGGCCGTATTCTGTAACTCGTCATCACCGGTGATGAGCCTTCACCGGTGATGAACATCACCTATCACCGCTCTTCCGATTCTGTAACGCGACGAGGTGATGTTCTTCACCCCAAACAGGGTGATATCACATCACCTCCTCAATAGCCGCCCTTATCTCATCACCCCGTAAATATATTGAGGGTCCGCCATCATGTTAGCGAGAAACAAACATCGTGCATTCATTAATAACGTTAATGTAGGGACTCTGACGCAATTTAAACGGAAAAAATAACACGTGCATATAATAACAATAATTAAAATGGTATATTTACTGTCATACAACTCTAAATTAATGTGTTTTGACGTAAGTAAAAAATGACCTGTGTTAACCTATCCCAAATTTTGCATACCATCCAAAATTTCAGGGGCAAAAAGACATACATACAAGCATTGAAATAAATATTTATAAAATTGCTAAAACAATGGCAGAGCAATAATAACATCTCTAATTTACTTAGAAAAGTCAAAATTTCTAGTACGAGTATAGTAATAAGATTATATGGACACCAAAATACATAATTGTATACAACGAAATAGAACCAATTTAAATTTCACTTCGACGAGTAATCATGTTTGTTTAAATTATTGCAAATATATTGCGTACGATTTTACGATCGAGGAATAACACACGTCTATATGGTTCTGATACACTGTATTCAAGTTCGGTTAACCAAGCCAACAATCACATTTCCAAGTTACTATACGTACACAAACAAGATTAGATTCAGAGTAGGTATTTGGGCAATATTTTAACACAAACAATTTGAGCAATTAAGAAATTTTTCGGTTGCTCGTTATATATTTACGTTTGTTTTTCGCAGCTCCCTTTCTATCGACTTGTACGATGATGATATACCTATATAAATTTATTACGCGAATGACAGTGTTGTTGTGTACATTTGAGTCTTCGCAAACAAGTGAAAAACACCATTTACACTGTTCATGATTGATATTGTGGAAGTTGAAAATAGGAAACTGAAAAATTAATCACATTCACCGTCTTCACCGTGGTTTATTCACGTATCACGATAGAATATGGTGCAATTGTTTTTGTTGATGTTCAATAAAACAAAGTAATCTATTGTTCACTTCGTAATATATATTAATCCTACTGTCAATAATCACCTAGCCGGGTTATTAGAACATCATAATAAATATTATCAAACATATCATTACTCGAGAAACCATTACTACAAGCATGAACATACATGATCGTGACTACAAGCATTTAATTTGCACATTACTTGCCTGCCTTGCGGTCATGTGATACAACTGGCTCTCTTTATTGGCTAATCTAATTTTGCCAGAACTAGACGGCGCAATTTTTCATAACACCCTCATCACCGGGTGAAGAAACTTCACCACCCAGTTACAGAATCGGAAACGTCAAGGACGGGTGAAGTTTTTCGGTGATGTCAATCACCGGTGATAGACATCACCCAAGTTACAGAATACGGCCCCTGTTATAGAGAAAATGGCGGAACATAAAAAATCGTCTCTTTTGAGAAGCGTTGCCTTATTTATAAAGAAATTTAGGTGCGGAGTGGAGGGTGCTGAGTCTGCCGACTTAGAGCCGTACCTAGATAGCCTACCACCCTACATAGCCGAAAAAAATAATTATTTTAAAATGTTTGCTATATTATATAGTATAGAAAATATGTATATGATATCATCAATGACATCTATAAGATTCCAAAATGTACCCACTAGTAGTAGTGCAGTGACAAAGAATGCCATTTCATGCCTGTTACTTTGTGGGAAGGCAAATTGTTCAGGTCTATATAGCATAGGTAAGGCTTCCCTCGGAGCAAGGCCAAGAGTCTGTCAAAATTGACACCTCTGGATCAGCTGCAGGTTTAGCCAGTTATAAATGGAAGAAATCAGGATTACATATCTCAAAGAAGTAGGATTTCAAATGATCAGAACTCATATAGTGCTGCCTTGGACCCAAACTTGAAGAGTAGGTGTGTTTCCTTTTTTCACATCTTTGTTGCACCACCTTCTTCACATGACTTGGACCCAACATTGAAGAGTACATATATTTTTTTCTTTTTCCTCATCTATGACTCACCATCATTCTTACATCAGCATTCCATAGGAAAACTGTCTCCATCCCTTCAAATCCAGTGCAAAGAAAAGCCTGAAAAATTTTGTTAGCACTGCTTGATCATCTGCATGTTTTACAGTCTTCATTCTTATCCAGTTTCACATGGTACAATTTATTGTCCTATTAAAAGTCTTATTAACCCTCTCCCTATTGAAGTTTAAATGCCTCATTCTGCGCTCCGTCACAAGCCGCCCAGAACCGCCCGTCCGTTTTAAACGCCCTCCTGCATAACCCGCCCGAAACTGCCCGACCTGCGGAGCTGTGTTCCGAGGGATCTTTTGAGCCTCATAGGCATCTGCTTCATCTTGAGGGTGTTTAACCTCGCTAACGTACACATTTTCTTATCTTCTCTCCCACGCAGATGAAACAGAACCCCATAAATCTGTCACAATACGCCTAATTGCTCGAAGGGTCGAATGGTCTAGCTTGGGCCTCTCGGACGGCATGTCATCTATGGGGAAGTGATGAAAGAATGGTCTCTGGCCGAGGGTCCTTTTAGGGTGGCCCATGTTCGAAGATAGGTGATGAATGAGGCATCTTATAGTCTTCGCCCTCCGCAGGACGCAACTGAGAGCTGAAATATCCAGATGTCTTTTTCGCTCGTCTAGGGTTGGCTTCAGTATCACAAAATAATATTTCTCCTTGTGTGGTCACGGGCACTAACTGATACAACATATCTTATCCCACATGGTGAGAAGCTGAGTCAGAGCCCAAGCGAAAAAGAAAAATATTTTCCCATACGCCGCCCAGTTCTAACCATGACTTCTTTGAGTGAGGATGCCATAGCAGAGGAAGGGATCAAAGATTTGTCTAGTGATTCAGATAGCTCTAGTTCCATAAGTGCAGGTGGAGAAGAAATTGATAGTGATAATTCGAGTGAATTCGGTTTAGAAGATGAAATTGCTCCATCTGCAAGTAATATCCCAGCTACTTCACCGTTGCAAGACACATGGAGGGATACGCTAATTTATTCAGCACCAGAGGATTTCTAAGAAGATAGTGGACCTATACATAACCTGGCGGCAGGCGACGACGAATTTTCCTTCCTAAAATACATGCTAGGAGGTGAAAGTTGTTTTGAGCGTATTGTCGAGAATGCAAATAAATTAGCAGAATATATCCAACTTTCCACAGGGAAGGTCGATAAAGACTGGGTAGATGTTACCTATAGCGAAGTTGTAGCATACATCGGAGTGCTCATATACATGGGTATTTTTGATTTACCTGAAAGTTGGGATTATTGGCATAGTCAAGATATCGATTGTTCAATAGTTCGCAATTGTATTACATTTGGAAGGTATTCAAAAATATCGAAATATTTTCACATAAGTGACATAACGCAGGAGAAAAAGCAGGGAGAAGAGGGTTTTGATGTGCTGCAGAAAATAAGAATAGCTCTAGATGTAATGGATACATTCCATACAAAGTATCGACCAGGACAAGAGCTAAGTGTTGACGAGGCAATGGTTGCTTTTAAAGGACGTCATTTCATAAAACAATATATCCGAGGAAAGCCAATGAAGTGGGGTTTTAAAATTTGGGTGTTGGAGAGCTCCCATGGTTATGTCCTTCGTGGAAATGTATACTTAGGAAAAAAGGATAAAAGAAACTGTGAAATGTTACTTGGAACGCAAGTAGTTATGAATTTGCTAGGAAACTATTTAGGTAAAAAACATCACGTGTACTTCGATAGTTTTTTTTCAAGTGTTACACTCATGAATTTGTTACTAGTGAATAACACTTACGCATGCGCTACAACTAGACCACATCGTAGGGAATGGCCTGCAGAGTTGAAAAATCCAAAGAAACTTAAACTCAAAAGAGGTGAAAGTAAAAGCTTACAATATGGTAAGGTGACAGCAACAGTTTGGCACGATAATCGTGATACATGTATTCTGCAAACGAATTCCGACCCAAGAAGGTACATGAATGTCCCAAGAAAAACAGGGATAGGGAACAAGCAAATTACGGTCTCCTGTCCTGAGTCAATTGCTTTATATGCTAAATATATGGGTGGCGTTGACAGAGCTGATCAGAGAAGGTGCTACTACGACTTGGGGAGGAAAACGAAAAAGTGGTGACCTATTTGCCTTTGTGTTTAATACGGCCATAGTTAACAGCTTTATTCTGTATAAAGAAAATAATTCTCCGCCAAAAACTAAGCACGGGGTAACGCAAAAGGACTTCCGTTTAGCCCTCTATAGGCAGATGATCAGTAATTTCACCTCCCGCAAAGTGACAGGCCGTAAACGAAATTTACCCGTGGCCGCTAGTCCACATAGAGCGCTACAAGATTGCCAAGACTTTAGCCAAGATTGACGGAAGCAGGGAGTGTGTAAATAGGAGGCCCCAGTAGGTGGCAGGCCGTACGGTTTTTTGAAGAAAATTCCCGCGCATTTAATCGAGTCTCTAGATTTCGCCAGTCGTAGCGCTGCCTATGCCAATTGTCCGGCTTCTTCGCAAAGTGCATTTGAAAGTGCCTGTGTTAGCTGCAGTTTTGGAGGACTTAATACTGCTGTTCTTGGAGATTTGTCAGTGATTCTGTGCAGCAGACTTCCTGAAGAAACAATGAGTAAGTCACGGGGTTGTTTTGAGCCTGGCTGCACCTCAGGATATGAAGCCACGCTTAAGGAAAATAAGAGGTTGGGGATAAGGAACTAAAGTTTGTTGAAGCCAAAGGTTAGTGTGACATCTTTAACAATGGGATATATCCAGTGATGCATTGCAGGCGTCGTATTGTTAAGTCTGTATCGAATATTTTAGCGCTTTAATCGTAGATCAGTTTAGATTGTACTCCAAAATAATGTGGTTGAACGCATCGTGTACCGCATGGCTGGGCTGCGCTTGTGATATCTTTAAGTGTGGGAGATATCATGTAATGCATTGTAAACGTCTTAGTATTAAGTCAGTATTGATTATTATAGTGATTTAATTCAAGATCGGTTGATATTGGGCTCAAAACTAATGTGGCTGAACGCATTGTGTACCGCATGGCTTAGCTGCGTCATGAGACGCCATGATCGAAATTAAGTCTTAGACGTATGAATGTAGTGCCTAGCTAACATGCATGCATTTTTGCCTTTGTTTTTCATCTCATATAGCCGACCAATATAAATTATATCATAGCGAAGTATTTTCATTACGTTATGTGCACGTAGTCGCGTACGTGTTCATGTTTGAGGTATAACTCCGTAACGTCACCACAGTCTAAACATGTTTAGACTGTGACTTCACTAAGACTGAAATGGATAGACGTAATTCTAATAATTCAATCGCATTAATAATAAAGTAGGTAATACTGAGAATAATTCTCCTAAAAATTTGAGGTGGACCGCTTCTCTAATGGTGTTAGGCCCCGTTTCCACTACTGACATTTCTACGACGGTAACTCTCTACCCGCGCAATGCTAGTAATGGAAACGCTCGAAAACGCCTACCATGGTAGATAGTCCTACTAGCATTGAGTTACCCTTGTTATATCAGGGAATAGTGGTTACCGTTGTGTCTTTTTTGTAATTGGAACGCAAGTTAGTCAAAATCCTGGTAAGAATTATGGGAAAACAGTTGAATCACGGATAGCGGTGAAGGATCGCGGCATATGCATCTAGGAAAACGTGGTTGGTGTGGCTTTGTTTGGCTTAATACTTGATTTTTGTCTATGCTCAATGATGCTCCAGAGTTGTTATTACCTATGGTTTACATAATTTAATTATATTTTCCGACCAATGACCGAACAAAAGAATTGCAAAAACTTTGCTCACGAGGAGACAGACTTGCTCCTTGGGCGTACGCGATAAGCCCGACGACATTTGATTATAACAATCAATATAGATTCTTGAATAAAACTTCAAGTGCTTACACACTAGTGCTTACAATGTGCTACCATCTTTGCGCATTTCTATAACGATCGTCGATTTTCTTTTGAACTGGAATACTGGTAACCGCTATGTGACGAAAGCAGTGATTACAAGGGTAACATTGTAGCTAACTGGAACGCAGGTAGGTTATGAGGGCTGAAATAACCGTGGTAGAATGTCAGTAGTGGAAACGGGGCCTTAAAAACATAGTAATAGCACAAGCTACTATGGGAGGTTCGCGATTGCGAGGAAAATCCGGAAGTTGAAATATTTTGTTATTAAAGCAGATGTTACGTAAATTAATTGTTTACTGGACGCCAACAAAGGTTCGTTATGGGTGGTATCATGTCCGATGCATTAACAGTTACATGGAGAGTTCCCCAGGGAATGGTAATGAACCCCTTCCATTTCTTTTATGCATTAACGATATATGTGCCATAGTAGTAGCAAGCTTAGACTTATTGTAGACGACGCGGTAATTTACCGGGAAATATCAAATGTAAAAGATAGTGAATCATTCGAAATGTAGGAATTCAAGTTTGAGGCGATATCGCATAAAAATAGCATTCACATGAATGCTAGTTTCAAATAAACCTAATAGCGAGTGGAAATAAATGTTTGGAAGAGGAATAACTAAAATGATCACTAGAGCAATCCATATAACATCAGTAAAACATAACAGAGATGTTACAGTTGCTTAGAAATTATCGCGGGGAAGACATCCGTGAGATATAGGCCAATTGCCAACAATAATGAAGGATTTAAGAATAGGGGAATAAGGAAAAGGGACAGAAATCCAAAGGAAGATGGTACTTTTCACTTGCTAGGCCCGACCTAAAATATGCAGTGAATACATAGGTATTCACTGCATAATTTAGGTTCACTGCATAATAAATGACTTAGGTTTGATTACAGATCCAGATAGTGTGAGGGTATTGAAATCAATATAGAAGGATTAGGTTGTAATTATTTCAGACCATAGGTTAAAATACCGATTAAAACTCCTGCAGGAGTAAGACTTACAGGTTCTCTGAATATGTGACGAAATTATTGAAAGTCCAATCATACTTTTGGCAGGGTGGATTATGAAGATGTTTTGTAATGAGATGTATCACAGAGAGTTTCAAATTTTCGTTTTTTTGCACATATTTAGGGTCAGTAACTGATTATAGTTAAGGTACATATGGAAATCAAAATAGATGTTGTACAAATTGTTGTTGATGCAAAATAGATTAAGATGGTAGAAATTTTTTGAAATATACATTTTTGACATAAGATATGTTTTTGTGTTGTGTGTATATAAAGGTAATAATGTCTTGTGTACTGGAGTGACTGACTAATCGAGTAGGTTCTATTTCATTGCTTTACATGTACTATGAATTTAGTGTCATTTGTAGCTAACATTTAATTTGTGTGGAAAATGTTGATCCGATATTTTCCTTGGCGGTGGAATTGTGCCTCTCAGTTACATGTAAGGACTAAATTCATGGAGAAGTTTAGTACACGTTTGGTGATAGTTCAGCTGCTGCCACACACCTTTGTGGTGGAGATGAAAGTAAGATAGATGTTGTTAGTATCTAGGGATAGATGAATACTGTAGATGAATAATATACTGTTGGCAAAATGCGTTCTTTTTCATTGTCAATTGTTCAAGTCATTGTGTACACTTTCTTTGATATTTCAATAAATACATCTAACTGTTAATTTACTCATTTTGTACTGTTCTTTGCAGTTTTTTTTTGGAATATTATATCGGTTTGCAAAATGCGTTCTTTCTCATTGTTAATTGTTTAAGTCTTTGGCGTTTCCCAGTTTATATTAGCGTGTATGAGGTTTTACTAAGGTTTAAGTTACTCTTATCTCCCGATTGTCACTACCGTTTTTCATTTCCTATAGCAGTTGTGAGAGTGCGTGTCTCCGTGACCGTGCCTTGGTTAACACTTCTTTAACTTACGATCTAAAGTAGCCCGCGTAGCATATTCTCGTTGCCTTTTTATTAGAGCTATGACACAGAGGTTTTTTGTATTAGTACGATGCCGGAATGTTAGGCTTTCGAGCTGTCTTTTTTTACGTATCATTTAGTGTGTTTCACCTGTATTTTACAAGAACATAGCACCAGGGCTATTTCAAATTTTTTAATTCTATTCTGCAGTCCTTTATTACTTGTTTTCGAACGAAAATGCTCCTCTCGCAACGTATTTGCGACTGGCTTATACTCACGTTTGTCGGGCGCTTCGCGATGCCAGCGCCACTTTGGGGGAACCTATTTTACGCGACTGGGCTGGTATCAATGGCTTCGTGGGACTCGGGAATCCTATTAATATAGTATCCCTGGACGGAAGAAAGAAGGTGTGCGCTTACTGCAGCTCAAACAAAAGAAGAACCACTACTGAGCGGAGAATAGAAACAACCTTTAAGTGCAACAGCTGCGATTTACCACTATGCAGAGTGGGATGTTTTCTCCAATATCACCAAGAAAAGGGAGTGGAAGTAGGAAATTAAATACACAGAAAGGTAAGACGATTTATTTTCACAGTATTTAGATTTGATTAAAATATTTTCAATATTTGAAACAAAGTACTCAATTACATACATAGTTATTCAAAGTTAAATGAAGCAATGTCCGCATGCCTCTCATCTCGCAAAAAAATAGGTCTACCACTGGGGAAAGAGGGTATTTAAATTCCGTTCGTAGCGAAGACTTCTCCGCCGGGCGGTTTTGGGCGGTTTATGACGGAGAGGGTTAAAACCTTAAGAAGAAGATGGAACAGCTCAATTGTTCGTACCATCAGACATGATGGCCTGATGAAAACAACGGTTGAGGGAGAAGTGAACATGAAGAATGGCAAAGGAAGACCTCATATGAGATATATACAACAAGTGGTGGAGGAATAAAGGAGAAGAATTACGTACATATGAGGAGGTTTGCTGATAGGAGAACCAAGTCCCACACAGCACACAGAAAATTTATGCCGTATTAAATATGCATAAATGGATTGGTATAAATAGTAAACAATATTCCGTCAATTATTAGCATTAATTTGAATAATATGCGCGCACTGCAAATCGATGTCTTGCAAACAAGGTCGACTTGGACCATCTCGAAAATCAAAATGGCAGTCATGTTGATAAGCCGGTAGCGTGAGAAAGAACTAGCTCCTCCAATATTTACGTGTTCGCAATTTGTGATCGTAGAAGCTTAATTTTAATTCTAATGGACAGTTAAGTTACGGTGAGTACCTAAATGATTGTTATGACCAGTGATTGCGTTGATTATTTACGAATTCGTCATTGTTTACATCAGCCTTTCATGTTGATTTTTTTAATTGCTGCCAATTGACTCTATTTATCATGTTTCAGGCACATACAGTCTTTAACAAATTGGGACATTAGGAATGATCCAGCGATAATTCAGATCATCATTCAACTATTTGATAAACGTGAAAAGTTTTGCGTGTGTTATGACAGTGCAGTGACTTTCGGTGATATTTGAACGAACCAACTGTTGGAAAAATATAGTTTCAATTTTTAGAAGAGCGTTGTTTTTTTAAAAGACAGCAGGTTTTTGTGTACCCAGATAAAACATTTGATAGATGTGAGTATCGAACTTCAAACACTTGTCCCGCCAAAACGGTGTTCACATGCAATGTAGTTTGATATTGGTGATTGTCGCACTGGCTGTTCTTGAGGTCATGCCTTATGTATTGGAATATTATGTGTTACAATGTCTAGTGAATGCAATGATTGAAAATGGAAATAGTGTCAATAAATGTAATTAATTTTATTAAGAAACAGACGTTTTCGTTTGTAATCGTCTTAACTCGTATAAATGTGTTATTGAAATTGTGAATTCTCTATGTGATATCAAGAAACGGCAGACGTGCACAAATTTTTGCACGGTATAAGTCTGTGTATAGTTAACGTGTGCCAAATCATGCCGTATCAAATTACGTGATCTGCCTTATCCAATCCGAGATCGTGCCAGTTCAACTTTTTCAGTGCCTATTCTGCAAAGAAGTATGTCCTTAGTTTTCTGTAAATTGTTTGACATGGATCCATGGTCTAACTAGATATATAATGGACCTAATAAAATGTGCAATAGATTAAATAATATGCCATTACAGTACTATGCACGCGATATATAATATTAAATAATATGCACAAAATCTTGAAGTATTATGAAACGTACAATTTCAGTCACCGTCTAGATTCAGCATATTATGCACATAAAAGTGGTCGCTATGCGGACATTAGCCCATCTATATAGACAGTTCATGTAAATTGTATGCACACATTATACCACTGCCATGGTATATTTGGTGCATAATATTTTAACATAATGTGCGTATTATTCCCTTTGTGCTGTGTGGGGTGCAGAGATGTGTCAAACTAATCTAAAGTTCATACGGATGACTGATGGTGATTCTTTCTCATATTTTATCCATGTATTAAAGGAATATACCAATGAACTGTGCAAATAATAGTGTCATTTTGAATATTTTATTACAAATCAATTGCCACATAAAAGAATTATTACAATACAAATATTGAAAACATCGACCAGCCTTTACAGTAATGTTAAAAAGTGGTTGTGCATTGCACAATCACTCATGCATAAGCCAAAGTTTTTATGATTTTAATTTTCTTAAAGAAGAGAAGGAAACTTAATGTTTTTAGTAAAAAAAAATGTACAAGATAAAATCTTTCTCCATATTCACACCTTGTTGACCATCAATTAAATCTGTAGCTACTGCCCCAAATCAATTTTCTTGCTTTTTTGTGGTTTGATGAGCATAGCTAGAATTTATAATTACCCTGTATAACATTAATAGTAATTTCTTTATAATTTTTTTCTGAATTGATTTATTTTTAATAATAAATGAAAATAATGCTAATTTTTTCTAGAGTTCTACATGATGGACATGGTCAGGGTATAAATGGTCTTATAAGTGTTAAAATCAATCAAATATTTCATTGCCTCCTTCCATTGATTTCACATATGCTGTCCAAAAACAATTCAACATATTCTTCGATAGGCTTTCCTCATTTCCTCCTATATATTCAAATCCATGTAATTAAGAAAAAAGTCACTTAAATATGGTTGAACATCTTGGCACTCATCTACAGTCATTGTAATTATGTTACAAATATCAGTCAGGGTGATACAGTATGCATGTAGACTACAAAATATTGTCGCTACTACTTATACACACTTTCAACACTCATATGTTTCTTGTAAATTCTAATAGTGAAATTTCAGCATTAAGGTAATTTCAAACCACTACAAACTTGGGAAATTCAAGTTTTGTCACTTACTCTAGAACAAATTTCACATTGTCATAGAAAAAATGTGGTGAAAACATCATCTTCTTGATGGCTGGTGATCTCATTCTAACAGCATTTTGGTCGGCAGTACCTATTCGTAGAGTTGCATCACTGGTAATATTCTTAATTATACATATTGTATTTACAAATATTATTCCTGGAAATATAAGCCTAGTGAAATAATGAATTCTCTTTATTGTAGCAAAAATGTGAGCATATTTGCTTTGTTGTATGAAATAAAATGATGCATAATTCTGCAGATGCTACCACACATTGAGAGAGGATGTTGGCAGTGAACCTATATTTACAATGATTTCATCTGTTTTTCACTGAAGCCATGATTTTTTTGGGCCACACTGCTTGACAACAATGATTTGCTTGGGACTCACTAGACCACTTAAGTATTGTGCAATGAATCCAAATTTATTGTGCTCAACATTGAGGATGTTAAATTTTCTTTGGGTATTTCACTTTGATATATTGGAATCTTGGGATGAGGAAAAATGATGAGTTAACATAATTTTTAGAACTAATTCAGTATCAAGTTCAGTTATGCTTATCAAATTACCCTTCCAGCACCGTTTTACATTTGATTTGTGATAAATAATTGTGCCCTCACAAAAATATTTTTTCACTTGTACTTATCTCTCACTATAGAAATTATGTTTTTCTCCTTTTCAACATAGATACGTATCCTGTACATAACACCAATGTAATTGACAATTCAGTGCTTACTGCCAATAAAATTTTCATTAATGAAGCAAAACATGAGATGATCTTATAAAATGTTTACGACAATGTTTGTAAAGGAAAAGTCACACTGAGAGTACCTTGATAACATTTAATATTGCACTGAGGAGAAGTCACAGTATGATATTAAAATATAATAATATTTACCATGAGTTTTGGGGTGCCAAAGTATTTTGGCCCCTATATTGTTTATACATTCCACCAAAGTTAACACATTTCTGTATTTAGTTTTAATGTCATTTTTTATGTTTGACCCATGGGAGAAACACTGATTACACCGAAACTGAACTAAATTACAATAAAATATTTTGCTTTCCTACTGTGAGCTTTTTTTCTGGCAACAATGCATGATTTGTAATACACATTTACTTCAGATGAATCATCATCCTCATAGCCTTGCCTGTGATCAAAGTAAGTTGCCATGATTGGCATGGAAATCATGTTTTGCAGTAATATGTTTATAGAGTCTATATTTTTGCATCCTACAATTCACTAGTAATTTTCCAGCTTTAAGAATTGCACTAAAATAATATGCAGTAAGTAAGTATTTCGTATTTGAAATAAACACAATATTTGGCATTGTAGGCTTACATGATACAACATGACATGGGTCACTTAAGCCTCTTTTTCTAATGCAAATTTCTAAATCCATAGAAAGGATTATGCTATGAGCTTCAGATTTTGAGATACTTTTTTGTGATTTTTCTAATGTCAGTCACCTCATTTCACAAATCTGTGTGCTGGAGAATAATGTTGGCAGTAGCATCACCATTATTTGCCATATTTTTGATTTAAAGCCATCACTAAGGCTTCAACTTACCATCACATTGTGCTTATAAAATATTTTACATTTCAAGTCCTAAGAAGTTTATTCAAGGTCCAAGTACAAATAAGCTTTTCACATCATGCAGCATAGAGCTACACCATCTGTGAGGATCCCTTGCATAGCTGTTTGCGTTTCCAGTGTGAATAATACATCATTTCCGCTGTTGTCATCATAGTACCCATACCGTGTCTGAAATAGGAAAAGGGGATATGGAATTAGACATTTTCAAATAGTTAATACATGGCATCATTATTTAAAATTTATTTATTAAAATATCTGATATGCCATTGAGGAGATGGCAGGTTCTGTAGACTCCTTACCCAATGAAGGTCATGATACTAAACTTAGTGTAAGCTCATACTTGAGGGTACCTGTTGCACATCTGTGCTCTTGTCAATTTTTGTACCCTGGGACATTGTAATCATTTTCCAGATCACTATGTTTCAACAAAAGGGTGCAGTCTAGTAATGATATATGCCATTAGCTAATGGCATACATATATGTATCATTATTGCACCCTTTTGGTGAAATTTAGTGATCTGCAAAATGATTACAATGTCCCAGGGTACAAAAATCCCTAGGGCTCACATTACCATGATCATGAGTCCACTTACTTGTGATTACTTAAACAGATTTTTACCATGTGCATGATTTTATGCTTTAGAGATTTACTATTCCTTGTTTTCTCAGCTACTGGATTCCAATTCAGGACTTTAAATGTAAAAACTCCCTGTAACACAAAATGCTCCTTTTGCACAATAGTAGCACAGTGCTGCAGCCCCTGATGATGTATTACTGATGCATGCATGACACCCTTAAATTTCCTTTACATGCCAGATGCACTGCATTAGTGTTTAAGCCATGCATCAACGAAATTTTTGAAACACATGCTGAGCACTCATATGCAGCCACCCAAGGTGATTGTTAGCCCTACAAATAATTCTGTTAATGCCTAACTAAAATGGAAACCTGGTATTTGCACCTGAAAATACTAAAGAAATGCATCAGTCTGTTATTTCCATGATGACAAATTTATAGTTCAATGAGTCTACTTATCTTGGCAAATGTTAAAAAACTATACCTACCATGAAATATACAACCAGTAACCAAATTTGAATCTAACAACATAAGTTTTATTAAACCAATATAGCACTAGCTTATGGTTGACTTTGAAAACCTGAAGTGTGACTTCATTCTGGCACAAAAAAATATTAAAATAAAAAAAAAATGTTTTGATCCCTATATTCTAAGTTAAATGCAACTTCCTGATTCTATATTGTCAGCTATTAGTCTACGCCTAGCAATATCACTCATATTAAATATATCAAAACCTTTGGAGTATATCATCATCTCCTTAGTTAGTGGCAGGGGCAGATCCAGAGGGGGGGGGGAATTCTCCCCCCCCCCCCATCCATACCCTGAAACCTTGGAGAACTGAACTACATAGACATGTTCTTTCTTAGGAGGGGTGGGGATAAGGAGGACAAGACTTGTGACCGCCTCCCCCACCCCCTCCCAAACCTGACATATGGATCCGGTAGGAATGTATAATTAGTAGACCAGGGGGAAGTGCATAATATGTTAGTCACAAATATGTGTTAAATTTGCTCTTGCAGAGAAAGGTTATTTCCTAGAACTTCCTTCATTTTCCAATGAATTTATAGCCAGAGTAACCAGAAAATTGCATTGATATCGAGTTTTTAGTAGGGACATCTAAAGATGCTTCATGCAGATAATCACACAGGAAATCATTAGGGACATGACATTTTCGCGAAACGTTTTTTTGCGACAGGATTCACGAAATAAGCGACTTTAAGGTTTAATCACGAAATTAACCATGTCTTCTTTGAAACGCGATTTTTTAACGAAATTTGAGATATTTTGCAAATGCCGAATTTTTGTAGCATGAAATATTTTCTTTAGTGATGGCCGGATCGGATCTTTCATTTTTCTCGGTTCCGGATTCGGATCCAAAGATACGGAGTAAAATCGGATCCGGATCGTAGATTTTAAATTTTCGCGGCTTAGCGATCGAAGTGCCCCGTGAGTGGAATGTAGGTGCGGTAGATATTGGCAAGAAGAGGATGTGTAACTAAGGTCACGTAATTAGGTGAAAACGTTCCCTTGCAACTAGAAGCAAAACAAAGAAATATGACTTTTTTCCCCCATTACCCCGGTATCGCAGGGAAAATAAATACCGTAGGATGTCACGCGGGTAGCCTACATTCGCCGGGATCAGGCGTACAACGAGAGCTAGTGTACTGTGGCAAGTTCGATTCGAATCGCAGTTTAGTTTTTTCTTTCAGTCACTGCATCGAAAATGTTATCACATTCAATTTCAAACCATTACATCTGAATACTCACTTTATTATACTTTGTTGTTTAAATTAGATTTACAAATGTACCACTCATAAATTAAGGATGGTCGGGTCGGATCCAAAGATCCACGGGTCTTTCATTTCATTCGCTACTGAAATCATATCCAGGGACAGTAAAAATTCAGATCCGGATCGGAGATTTTAACATCTCGCGGCCTCGTAATCGATGCCCCCCGCGAATGGAATGTACGTATGGTAGATACCAACAAGTAGAGGTTAAGTAACTCGGGTCACGAAATGAGAAGAAGATTTGCGAATTGCGAAGAATGCCATGCGGGTCGCCTACATTCGCCATATTCCCGTGAACCTATGAGAGCGTAGTTGTTAAAAATGAGGGCTAGTGTACTGCCAGTCGCGAGTTCGATCCTTAATACTACCTAAGAATATAGCCGTGCTGTATTCCTAGGGTAATGCTAGTAGGCAGTTAAAAAAAGTAGATTATCAGAAATTTCATGCAAAATTATAAGTAAAAATAAATAGTTAAATTTGGCGAAAGGAAATGATTGGAAAAAATTTATATTACAGAATTAAATTGTGGAATCATTACGTTAACTTTACAGTGTATTTTTGCGTGACACATTTGTAAATCTAGTTGAAGCGATAGAAGTACAAAAAAGTCAGTATCCACACACAAAGGTTGGAAATGAAGGATGATAAAGTTTTTTATTCAATGGTTGAAAGAAAAATTTTAAACAGCGTAAGAATCGAACTTCATTACCTGCAGTTCACTACTCCACTCTGTTATTGTTATTACCATTATCTCATTAATTTTCCTTTAACTTAATTTTGCCTACTGTGTTTATTATGTTGCGTAGGGTAGCCATAACTCCTGTATTGGATCTCAAATGTATGTACTATTAACTGTTTGTTCACATTGGTATGAAGTCTTTATTAATAATATTTTTAAAAAACCCTTCCTTTAAGACTCCTTTTTCCCTACATTAAACACAGCTTTCACCTTTTTAAAACGATTTTATTTACCGTATTTGTCATTTTTAAACACCGCTTTTGATGATTTTTATTTACCATTTTTCGGTGTCCATAGAAATCATCCAGCCCATGGGCCAATTCTTTATCCATTGGACCAACACTGTTGTGTACATATCACACATCACTATAATGTTCATTCATGAACCCATTTCCAGCATTCCTTCTAGTTTTCAGTCATGTATCAAATTATTTGTGGACCCATGATAATTTCTTGATTTCTATTTTTTGGAGTCATGGAAAATTTTTTTTCAACTCTTATAATTGTGGCTGCTTGAAATAATTGTTCCATGAGAATTGTAATCTTAGATAAAGCATGGATATCACAATTAGAAAATCTGGTCATACTTAATCTGTGAAAGCCTACGGGCTTGGCATAGTTTATAAGGTGAATTGGCAAGAAATTTTATGGTGCAATTGACAGGATGCCTTTCTAAGTTTCATTGTCTTTATGCCATAATTAGAGGTGTTTCTGTAGTCTTTTTTGCACTTGACTGAAAGATGTTGGTTAGTACTCTAAATGAACCTGAGGAGGTATCAGCAAATATCCATTTTCCTTTTATTATAAAATAGTGAAATTTATTGCTAACATTTCATTGTTTTTTAGAGCATGCTAATTAATTATACTGGATATGTGATTAATGGAATGAATCATTTCCATGCTTCAGTGTACAAATACACGTGTGGTAGTTGGGCTTTATCTACATTAACATGTTTTCAGCTGTACAAAACTATACTTACTCTATAGGAGAGATGCTCACGGACTTTGAGAAGAACATCATCACCCCTATTGCCAAAAGGAAGAGGGCTGAGAACTGTGAACACTTTAGGACAATAAGCCTGATGACACATGCCTCGAAGATATTAATGAGAATCATCTATAGAAGAATAGAATGAAAAGCTGAGGGGTTCCTGGATGATGACCAATTCGGGTTCAGAAAAAATAAGGGCACAAGAGAAGTGATATTGGCCCTCAGGCTACTTATAGAAAAGAGAAGAGAGAAGAATCTACCAATGCTTGTTGCATTTGTAGATTTGGAAAAGGCATTTGACAATGTGGATTGGAACATGATGCTAAAATTTCTGAAAGGAATTGGAGTATTATACAATGGCTGAAGAGTTATCCACAGATTATATAAAAATCAGGTGGCCATAATCAAATAAGGACCCTGCAGTACAGAAGCAAGCATAAAGAAAGGAGTTAGGCAAGGCTGTGCACTGACTCCCGTATTATTCAATGTCTACGTCCAGAAAGCCATCCAAGAAGTCAAAGAAAAGTCTCCGGGAGTGAATATCCACGGGGAGAGAATCAGCCGATTCGCCGATGACATAGGAGTGATGGCAGAAACAGAAGGAGATTTAAAGAAGACACTAATAAATATGGAAAGAACAATCACCAGATATCATCTGAAGATCAATAAAAAGAAAACTAAGGTATTGGTATGCAGTAGGAGAAAGGAATCCAGGACCAATATCAAACTAGGAAAACAAAAAATCGAGGAGGTGGAAGAGTTCTGTTCCCTGGGAAGCTGAGTAACCAGCAATGGACAAAGTAAAAGAGAAATTGCCAGTAGAATTGCTCAAGGAAAGATTCTGCTTACAGCTGCAAATACAAGCATGGAAGTGAGGAAACATTTCATTAGAATATACATCTGGAGCATTCTACTATATGGCAGCGAAGTATGGACAATAAACAGCAGCAGAGAAGTCCAGGTTGGAAGCATTTGAAATGTGGCGCTACAGAAGAATGATGAAGATAAAATTGATTGATTGAGTGACAAACGAAGAAGTCTTAAGAAGAGTGGGAGAGAAGAGATGTTTACTGAAAACCTTAAAAAGAAGACAGGACAACTTAATAGGCCATATCTTACACACAATGGCCTGATGAAGGCAATCGTTGAGGGAAAAGTGACAGGAAGAATGGAAAAGGCAGGCCTCGTATGAGGTATATGGAGCAAGTTGTGAAGGATGTAAAAGAGAGGAGCTACATCAATATGAAGAGGTTGCTCGATAGAAGAATCAAGTGGAGGGCTGCATCAAACCAATCCTAGGATTGTTGACCTATGATGATGAACATATTTTTTAAGGGAGATGAAACAGCCCAGTGTGTGATATAAATGAGAGGCAGCACTTATTGATGCACTTTTCACTTTTACTAACAGTTGCAGGAGAAATTAAGAAGTCATAAATACTTTTAGTGGGTTGATTTTTTCGTAGGTATCCCTGGCATATGTTGTAGCATGAGTTTTCTTTTGGAAATGCATTGCATTTTCAGGTGCCCTACCATATGTTTTCCAAAGACTCTTCTGTGATGAAGTTTTGAACATCAAAATTTATCTTTTTAAAATAGAAAACTCACTTAATGACATTTTTATTGATTTATTATTAATTGACTGTTTCAGTGACGGGGTAGCTAGCTTTGGCTTCTTCTGTTTAACCCCTTATGTGCCATCATTGCTCTGAACAGCACTTAAAAAAAATGTAGTTGAAAATTGCCTGCATCCCTTCTAGTGACTTCAACTTTTAAAACAACAAAATTTATATTTTACCCTCAAAATATTGCACCCTCTTATCAATGGGCGAAAAAGTAATAGGAATATATTAAGGGAAGGTATCAGTTTATGGTAGAAATTTCTGACTTCACTCAGGAAAAGTTGCATAGTTACAAGCCTAAAAAAGAAGTTCTGCAGTTTCATTTAAATACCTCAGCAATTTTAAGGTATGGACACATTCAGAATACCACCTGGCATTCAAAAGGTTAATTTACTGAGGTTAATTCAACACCATTCTTTTACATTAGCAGGAAATTACCACCACTTTGTGGTGGTAATTTTTTGTTTATGATAATGCATGCCACTTTAGTGAAAAAAATCAGAAAAATGTTATTTTCTACTACAAAAATAACAAGTACATAACTGAATAATTGACAAGAAAAACACAGCAGCTACAAAGTGACCACTTTCAAAGATGCTAAAACTTTTCTTAAGTAAAGATTATACATATGATATTTTAGATGTGATATATATTATAAATAATCTTTTATAAAAATTCTAATATTTGCCCTAAAAATTGATAACCTATGACATAGTGTTGTATTATTTATTTCTTTGTCACCTGTATGGAATTTTGGCATAGGTTTATTTTTTTGATTAAGGGTTGATCTACGCTTTTTTCTGTCCTGGCCAATTTTTTCACCAATGCATGCACATTAATTGTATAACCTTCAATGCATACATATTTTCCAAACAAGTAAATCATATTAAGGTATTATTAAAATACTAGGGAGACTAAAAAAAGATGTTATTGAGTTAAAGAAAAAAAAAGTGTTTTAAAAACTCTAGATTAAATATTAACCTTGCAAATAAATGTTTGAATAAAGAGTTAATATTTTCAAGATTTAGCCTTGAGCTTTGTGAGAGGGTAGAATGGAAATGCTGTGAAAGCGAAAGGGTTAAGGCAGTCCAGTGGTAAGTTATTTTAGTGGTAAATCAGATATCAAGGTCAATTGATAATGATCATCAACCCTGGTTAGATACTTGGTAGATTTGATAGAGTTAAATAAAAATACTTTCTGAAATCAGTTTCACTTGTGAAGTTTTGTATTTAACTTTCAAATTTAAAATTTCCTTTTCACAAAAGATATGATTCTGAGTGCAACGTCTATGACATTTGTGTAGGTACATACCTAATACTCTCATTAATTTCATTCAGGGCTCAAACAGGTTTATTGCTCCTTTTGACAAAAGCTGATCAAAACTATGGTATAAATTAGCATACCCAGAGGGATTGGGCGAATTTGGTCTATGCAATATTTTTCTAGTCAATTATTCAATTTACTCTGACCTCGGACACCCATCAGTAGATGCTGGACGAGGACGAGGGAAATACAGCAACCATGGACGGAAAGAATCTTAGAAAACCGTTATTACCTTTTTCTTACCTTACACTTCGAACACGTGCAGCAATGCTGGCCTTGCTGCCCTTGATTTGGTTCATACGAGGAGGCCACTGCTCTGGAGATGCTTTGCTGCTGATAGCGGGAGGGTGTCGTGACTGGGAATGGAGGTGGGGGTGGCATAATGCTGCCCCCGGGGTGGTCACACGACCTCCACGAATAAGGTGCCCCACCACCTGTGTGGCTGAGCACCATTGAAGAGGGGCCACTGCTGCTACTGGTACCAATTCCGCCAAGGCCCTGCATTTTCTGTGCCAAGTACTCATCGTAGCTGGGTGGCAGCAAACTCTACAATGACAATGGACACATAGGAGGATGCAGTGAGCTTTTCATTTCCCTGAAGTTCCATGACCACATATAATTAATCTTTTTCTGCTCAACATACTGACATATTTCGGCATCCAATGTTTTCCTTAACCCTCTTAGTGCCACTGAATTTTGGTAGTACATACTAGTGAAAAGTGTCGGCATGATTATGAGAGTTTTGTAACTCCTTTTGAAAATTATAAACAATATGAAGTTACTTTTTAGATATGAATCTAATATTTTTTTTGTTTAACAAAAAATGGACTAATTGTTTTTTATGGTATTCTGATACACTGCATAAAGGATTAAAGTACTTATTACTACAAAAATAGCTTAAACATTAATTCGCTCCTCGAGCCGATATATCGGCTCGTGGCACTTTTTGGCCATAGAGCAAAAGCCGATATATTGGCCCGCGGCACTAAGAGGGTTAAAACACTCTAGGTGCCATTATTTTGGCTCGAGATAAAAATGATTAACCTCCAAATATTGCTTTGCATAAATAAGTAAATATTAAATATACAAATGTAAAAATTTTGAAGTAAACTGAAATATATTAAAATATATATCTGAAAAAACTCTAGATTAAATGTTAACCTTAAAATAAATTTTTTAAGAAAGAGTAAATATTTTCCAGATTTAGCCATGAGCTTTGTGTGAGAGTAAAACATAAATGCTGTGAAAGCAAAAGGGTTAAGGCAGTCCAGTGGTAACTCATTTTAGATTTAAGTTAGATATCAAGGTCAGTTCATATTGATCATCTCAACCCTGGTTAGATACTAGGTAGATTGAATAGAAATATTTCTGTGATTGTCATCTTGCTCAAATATGGAATGGAAACAGAAAAAAATAGAAATTACTGAGAATAGTGGTTTTTTATTTTTACTGTTTCCCTTAAATTATTTTATAACCTTTCCATGATTCAGGAACAGTATTTGGTAGCATTATGTGGCTTAGAAGCATAATTCATACCTTGACCTTGGTTGTAAGGCAAAACATTGTATGTTAAATAGGTAATACATAAGTTGACGACTGACTGCTTTAGCCTGCTTAATGGGAGTAACAACTTAATGCAATAAACAATCCTACTCAAGCAACAAACATTACATAAATAGCTAATTACTGACCATTTAGCCACATGTCTAAGAGCAAGTATAACTAATGTCTATTTCTCTTATTATGCCACAACATTGATAGATACCTACTTTGATGAATGGTATCCATCCATGGATATCTAAATGGAAATAGGGGAGAAGTGGGTAGCGGTAAAGGAGGTAATAAGTAATGATTAAGTAGGGGGGGAATTTGGAATGATAAATTGGGTGAGTGAGTAGAAATGGGTTTTGATACAGGGGGGGAACTGAGTGGTTATAGATGGGGGCCACGATAGAGAGAGGAGTTATAGTGGTTATAGATAGGCCACGATAGAGAGAGGAGATGGGTAGTGATAGAGGAAGGGGGGATTGGTAGGGATATAGAGGGGAGGAATAGGTGGTGATAAGAGCAGAGTATGCACTATCTCTGGAAAGAGTGTGTCCAGCCTCCCGATACTTTGGGAGGTATATACATTATAAATTCATTCCACGCCCAAAAAATACATATGTTGCTCGTCATAATTTGTTAATAAATTAAAGCATTTAGATAAAATATAGTATTTTTAAAATATGCCTGTTTTAACAATCACAAAAAGAGAAGTTTCATTGGTAGTGTTACGTAATTTAGAGGGGAGGTTCAGAGGGAATGTTACAGAACGATAGATTAACGAGGCGGTCGGGTAACAAAGTAGAAAGTCGATAGAAATGTATGGCCATCCGTATGGTCCCTGATGTGTGTTCAAGGAACGCATGCGAGTCGTCCGGAATGAAATGGCCACGATTTAAGAGACATACCGACCTTGTTCATAGCAGCTTCGTACGATGGAGGCGGCGAGTGGGTAGGCGGTGGTATGTTGTGATAGGAGTTGAGCAGCGGCAAGGAGAGAGGTTCAGTTGATGAATATTCGGGCGGTTGATCCGGCCGACGGATTCCACTGCCTCCGCCGCTGCTGGGGTTGGTCCCGGAAATTGGCTGAACGGAGGACTGGCGCGGGATCGCTGAAGTTCCTGCAATCATAAAGCCATGCGTGAGCTTTCCTTTGAAAGAATATCACATTTTTTGGCGGGATAAACTTCACTGGTCTCGGTAAATCAATTATTATAGCTCCTTGATTGTAGACGCAGACTTGGGTTTTCAGGTGCTCTAACTGCTAAGATCCTATCGCGTCGTCTCATCTAAGATATTATTACTGGGGTGTTTATAGCTTAGAAGGGATTCGAACCCGCTACCTTTGGGTTGCTCGGTGAGCGCGTTACCGTCCTAGCAACCGCGCCTGGCTTTAGCATTCACTGAGAGTACTTAGTCGTTACGTAAATCCCCAACTTATTGGTAAATGATGGAAAAAGCAAGTTTGGACCAAAAAATCCAAAGAATGGAAATACAAATGAGTAATAAATTACTTATTAAATGGAAATACAAATGAGTAATTAATTACACATTTGTACAGTTGTATGCATGACGTACAATGCAGCAATGACTACCTTGTTGGAACTGGGCCTTAGAGAGTAAAACTCTATTCGATGCCTTTGGAACGGATTTATCATGGATAGCAAAAACTGATTCCCTATGTTACATCTAAAATTTAAGTTTTGGCCCTATTTTACTTGCCTGCTGAAGATTGTGGTCTTGCAAAGATCGCAAAACAGTCCTTTAACTTTCACTGAGAAGGATGTAATGATTTGAAATCTCTAGAATGTGAGTGCGATGCTGAGAATCATGAGTGAGTTGTGCTGTGAGGCAGGAGCGTACTTATTACATAATTAAAGGATTCTCGGGACCAAACATAAAACTTTTAGCATCGATATAGGATGGAAGCAAGGCGTCCAAATAAGGAATATTAATTTATTCCTACATTTTCGGGCTTCATGTGCAGTTGTAAGCACTCTTTCATTTTACAATTTTTACCACATACATATTATCAATATATAATCAATATCGTGCAATTAATGGGAAGTTCATTAAAATGCCTTTTGGCACAATTATACACTAATTGGATGAAATATAATGCGCATAATTGATGTTTTGGCCTTAAGCATTGAGGAATAACTAAAGGAATATGGGTAACCAAGTCTCATAAGGTAAATTCATGCAATATATTAGCTCGCAGCATGAACAATCTGATGCATGTTTTATTTTCTGGGAAAAATTTATTTAAGCCTACTCAGAGTACCGTAATTAGGTTTGTGGTTAGAGTTGTAGATTCAATAGGTAAAATTTTAAAGATCACGTTGGCCAAAGAAGGACTTAGCCCCGAAATTTCATGTCTATGGAATTACCAACATTAATCGCTGTCTCTCTCCTGGTGGTTGACAGATGTTATGGACACTGGATTTGTCAATCCTTGGAATGCCCTGGATTACGTTGTAATGGGAGTTAAGAGTCGAACAACGGGTGATAATATGGGGAAAAGAGAATTTGTTTCTTAAAATGAAACACTTCAACTTGGTGATTCCACAAGGTTTTATTTGAAACTAGCTGAAGGTTCCCGTTGAAATTCAACGGGAGGGAGAACTATAATAATTACAAATTGTATTAAGAAATTTTAACATTTATCATGAAGGGGCAATATCAAACTTATGCTATGGAGTTAGCTATTTCTATAAGTCACTATCGGAATCATTAATATAATTTAAACCAATGTAAGCATATAATTACTACCTGGACTCATACCTGGGCCTTTACATAAATAAGAATATTATTTAGAAACTTTCAGGCCAGAAGAAACAAAGGAGGTTAGTAGGAGAGGTGCATACGAATATCTCCTATTGTTCAAGGTCAGATTCGGATTTTTGAGAATGATAGCACAGCCATCTCTTCGGCAAAAAATGTTTTTCTCCGGCCTCTTATGTAAGTTATGTTTGTCTCAATTCTCCAACTTTATATCACTGGCATCAATGAACTTCCTTCTGATACCTATTAATGCATTTTATTCCAATTACAGTAAATTCTATTCTTATAACCTAGTACAGATTTAGCCAATTTAAACCAGGTACTTGTCGCTCGGTTTCGTATACTCACATCTACTGTATATTTGACGTAAAAACTATATTACAGTTTTTTTCATCTTGCTAGTCTTATTTTTGATAGGACTCCATTTAAGTTTCTTATCACGTTCTCGTGTCTCAAATGAAAACAATTTTGAAAGCGGTCCACTTCGGATTATGGTATACATCCATAAATATTCACTTTTTGAGCCAAACAGAAACTTTCATTTAAATACTTTTAGTTTCACCGAATGCAAACGTATTTAATCTGGGAGTAGCGCGAAAAGTAAGCCCGTATGATTTTTTAGAATGCAATGACCGATCTAGATTCAAGAATTAGCTGCGATACCTCTTTTAGTACCTTTCAATATCTTTACGGAAAGAACAATGCTGTTGACGGCAACGCTTTTGGAAAAACATTTTTAGCATCATTGCAATGGCATCAATGAACATCCCACTTGTTAAACTATCTCAAATCTTAAGCTGTCTCCACCGAGAAAGATTTGGAAAGCGTTCCATTTCTTCTCTTCATGCCCAAGGTCGGTTCAATTGCACAAACCCGCAAAGAAAAAAGACATTCAAAAATATGAACACCGCTGAAGCATTCATTTAAATACTCCTAATTTTAACCGAATGCAAGCCTAAATCCGTGAGTTGCGCTAGTAGTCAGCACGTATCTTTGTGCGAAAAAATATGGCTGACCTTCCTTCACGAATAGCCAACAATGCCTTCAGTACCTTCCTATATCCTCGCGAAAAGCACAATGCCGTTTGCTGTTTATGCATCAGCGATGTTTTCATTTCAGAGACAACAATGGCAAGGGCCTTAGCAACGCTCGGAAAAGAACCGAAAAAAAGGTGAATTTCAACATACATTACACATTGCCCTGAAACCTCGAGGACAAAGTGTAAATTGGTTGAAAGAATAAAAGGTTTAAACATTTTTTCATTCGATACAGAAAAAACGAAAGAAATCGATTAATATTTAGTTATTTTGCTGAGCGAAAGAAAAAACTCTTGCGCTACCATAAAATGAAAAAATCAATTTAAACCGATGTAAATACTTAATTTGCGCCAGGAATTGAACCCGAGCCCTGAGCCTTTTTTATATAGCCTATAACACCTTCCAGTGTATACGCTAGAATCCTACAAAATTTCAACTCAATCGGTTCATTAGTTTTTGAGGAGATGCGTAACATGTAAATCTGGCATACAGACACCACTTCATTTTTATATATTAGTATGATGATAAAACGACCCGAGTTTCAAAGTTGGACGTCATGTTTAGGACGTCCTGAGGAAGGTTCGACGTCAAAACTCGGGTCGTGTTATTTTAAATAAAACCATTTGGAATCACCATGTCGAAGTGTTTTATTACGTATGAATTGATATCACCAAATCACGCACGAGATCACGGATACAATTTGATTTGTTTACGCTAACTCCTTATAATCATGAAAAAGATGGACTCAAGAACAAGGGCGATTTAGACATTTTCGCAATTGCTGCAGATGAGCTACATACTCGCTTATCTCTCCTTAGGACAACTCTCAGAAATGATGAGGCTACAATACAAAGTTACCGCCCTTCCCGAAAGCAAATTTTCTAAAAGCTGAAGTCAGAGACTGAGAACAGCTTGAGATTTTCCAAATTCAAATTTCACAATTATTAAGGGCCGTATAGGATCGTCTTCGTGAATGATAACATTCGCGAAAATAGAGTTTTCCAAGCTCTTCTGTTACTTAACGGAAGAAAAAAAATTATTAGTCTCCCTCGTCATACATAAGGAACTATTTACTGTGAAGTCATTTACCAGCCCCTATTTTATTTTAGGATTGTACTGAAAACTTGTGTGAAGTATTGCTTCAGGGTTCTTCTGGAAAAATACATTCTCGGAGTACACTTCTTACCATCCGAGTCTTTGCACATTTTACGCCACAAATGTGTCTTCCGAACCGTAAAGTAGGTGATGGAGAAGTTGAAGAAAAATTTATTTTTTTTATCTACCATTTTATCTGTCAAAAAGTTTGTCTCTATTATAGTTAATCAGATAACATGTTCAAATGCAGGGTCATTTGTGAATAGTGACTCAAAAATGGACATCTAGAATGCACCTTTAAGTATATATTATTGATTGTTCTTTATGTGAATATTTAAAAAGTGCTTTTTTGTTTCTATGTCGCCAAAAAGTGGCGAAATAACACTAAAAAATTAAATTACTTTCGCCCTTACAAATAACACAATTTCATTAAAACTACTGCATTATCGAAGAGAGAGAGAGAGAGAACTTTTTGAAGATTTAGGCAGGGTCATTTGTGAATAGCGACTTAAAAATGATAATTTAGAATTCACGTTAAAGTATAACTTGGGGTTTCAAGTAGACCTTAGATTTAAAATAGAAAAACCTGATTTTACTTAAGAGGCATTTTTGAAGATTATGGTCATCATCATTGGTCTACAATCCTAGGATTGGTTTGACGCAGCCCTCCACTCGATTTTTCTATCGGCCAACCTCTTCATATCAACGTAATTCCTCTCTTTTACATCCTTCACAACCTGTTCCATATATCTCATACCAAGCCTGCCTTTTCCAATCATCCCGTTCACTTTTCCCTCAACGATTGTCTTCATCAGGCCATCGTGTCTTAAGATATGGCCGATTAAGTTGTCTCGTCTTCTTTTTAGAGTTTTCAGCAGACTCCTCTTTTCTGCCACTCGTGCTAGGAATTCCTCGCTACTTACTTGGTCGATCCATTTAATCTTCGTCATTCTTCTGTAGCACCACATTTTGAATGCATCCACCCTTTTCTTCTCCGCAGCGGTCATCATCCAGATGATGGTAAGATAATTTAAAAAGGAAATTAAATACAGCGGATAGCCAGAATGAACATCTAGAGTACTTATATTTAGCATGCAAATGAGTATCTCCTGCCTAAAAGGCTTACGCAATCTTCCGTTTTTTTGCTCGGTAGGGGACGTTTGTTGTGTTACTCACAAGGCCATAAAGGCACAGTTGTAACAAAAAAATATTTTTCGTTGATCCCTTCACTGCGTAGATTCTGATCCAGCCGTGTGACTTTCAGCTTATCTTGCGGCTTAAGTGCTATTTAATGGTTTGATACGTGAATCTCTCGACCTCTATCATGGGAGGATTATTTACATCTTTTGGGATGGGTGTAAGTTCCTACCTCAATCCCTAACGCTGAAATACACGTTAAGAATATTCCATTCGAATACTGAATAATTCTTTTCCTTCTCACAGGGTACCAGTTTCCACCGAAAACATGCAATATGCTGAAACATACATGTTTCTGCGAGAGTACGTTATTACATCAATTTACTGATCTCACAATCATGGCGTTACTTCGAAATTTCAGTTAATTTCTGTTAATTCGAAATCGGTGTATATTATCAGAATGGGTAGAGTGAATAAAATTAGAAAAATTCCCCTATGGTATTTATTCGTACGACCCGAGTTTCAATAGGTAGCATAATCTTCATCACCTGAAGATGATACGATGTATCGAAATCAAGGTAGTACGATTGAATATCACCAGTGGAATTTAACTAAGTTTATTCCTTCTTCCCATCATGGATAAATTTCACAAAGTCAAGCCTGAAAGTATTAGGAATTTTGACAGTTGTGATACTGATTACTGATGATTGTGGACGATTAAGTAATCGATATGACGCAACTGATAGCTTCAAAGCTCATGAATGGCCTTGAAGGCATGAAACATTTAATGACAATAATTTTTAGGCTTGCTGCCTTGAAACAGTAAAAGCGACATGTAACTGACGCTATCACTGCCCACTTATATTTTTAAGGTCAAAAAATAAATCATTTTGAAGAAATTAGTTTTTCATTCTGAATCCAGCGACCTAACGGTTTAGTGCCCATATTCTCCTTAGACATGCAATGTTCCTCTTCCTTTGTTGAATCTATTAAAACTGCCATACTAATGCAAAGAAGTACTCAACATTAGTAGAGTTAGCCGTTAGCACATTTTTAATACTTACCTAAGCCCATGTTTATGAAAGATGCTTAAGATGGGCGTAACCTATATGAGAAAATATCATAGAAATGGACATAACTATGCATATACTTAAGCGTTCGGGGCCATTTTCTCGGCATACAGAGATAAAATTCTCTGCGATAGACTTATTAAACGATCCATCGTCGGTACAATTTATTAATAAAACATCATACGTACTACGCGCATAGCATGGAGTTTCAGCAAGCTTTTATCTCTCGTCAGGTTTTCTCGGTGCTGCCACATCCAAGCAGCAACATTACCTCAGGCCAAACTCAAACCCACGATATTGGATCACTAATCGAACGTCCACCAAGATAACAAGGCAAGTTGGTGCTTCAGTTATCGATTGGTCGATGAAGAAGTGAGTATAAAAGTTTGCGATGCTGGTTAAGCTTATCTCTCGTCTGTGACAGACGCAATTTTTTTTTCGTGAAAGCTTTTTGGAAACTTTTGTTACGAAAGAGAAAATGCCCGACTATCGCCCATATACTTCCTTGAATGCTCGGTCTTAAGATACTTCTGCGCTGATCAAAACCCTGTAAATGAAAGAAATTGACGTGAAAAAGTGGTGTAAAAACCCTTGAATCAATCGCGGTCTTGAAATCTGAAATATAAGTATCAGTCATTTTACGAATCTACAAATATTAGCTAAGATTTGCAACGTAAAGAATGTTGTTATCGAAAACGAAGTAATCTTCATAGTCCATAGTTTAGCAGTATTGAATGCAACAGTTGAATTGCAATGTATTAATTCTCAAGGTTCGTGCACTAGCGTAGAAACCAAAGGAATGAATACATAGTTTCCCTCCACAAGGGCCTCTCAAACGTTTTTACGGTAAATACAGAATGAACATCGTAAATATATTTCCATCATCAATGCCTTTACGATTTTAGTTTCACCGGGCGATAATTAAAGTAAATTTAAATCGATATTCCATTGCTGCGTTAGAAAGCACATCGTGGGTGTTCATCATGTTCTGACAGTGAATTACACTTTTCAATGTATTTCTTCCAGCGTATCAAAGTAGCATACTCAATTCACCAAGTAGTTCCTATATTAGCGTTTTCTCCAAATCTTTTACCTCCTCTTCTCGCTCATGCTCCTATATTGGTGACTGACTTAAAGTTAATTTTTAAGCGGCTATCGAGAAAAATTCTCGCTTGAATATCAAGGTAATTACGTGTTGGAAACCTTTGTGATGATATGATATTGAAGAGATGTGCATGTATTTAACAACGCTGTCTTCAACGTGACGTGCGCGTGAGCGCTAATGTTCCATTTTATTTGTCACTCACCGTAGTGATCATTAATCACCTCTCAAAAATTTTTGATGGCATGAATTTTATCAAATCCCGGAATTCGTTCGGTATCTACCCGTGGTCGGGAAAAAAGAATGATAATCTCTTATTACGGATGAATTATATCTATTTTTTACTTTTTTCTCAGCAAAATGTCCAACAAAGACATTAATAGCGATAACGTAAGGGGTTGGAATAGTGTGGTGGTTAAATAGGATGGTATGCCGTGGTACTCTAGCGCTTTTCGCACTAATGCCAACACCAAGTTTGTCACCATCCTTCCTCCTTACCAGGGTAAAGACTTGAAATTACAGTTGGGATCAGTTTTATTGAAAACAAATGATAAATTGTGGATTGAATATATAGTAACTTACAGTAGGTTTGGAAAAAACACTGAGGCGCTTTAGCGCAGAGGTTCTTAGCCTTTTCAGCTGATCAAACTCCTTGAACCCCCTAAATTAGTTATAAGTAATTCCTTCGCAACATATCGAATGTTTTTTCCAAAATGGAGAACCGTTTCAGGCTCTTTGCATTATTAAAACACAGATAAAATTTATTTAACAATGGTTTTATATGAAAACGTACGTTCCCCGTTGAATTAGATCCGTCGTTGGATGGTAAAGCAACGTTTAATTTGACCCATATGCCAACTTGCATATAAAATTAATGTAACTAATTTTTTTAATCGAGAAAAAATGCTTGCAATATGAATTTGAGGAGGAAAATCATAATATATCTAAAAACAATCGTTTAATAGTCGGCCACTGAAACTGTATAATGAACGCAATCTTTTTATCGCAACGTCTCTTTACCCTGACTAAGACCCACTGCTTTTGCGTGTAATTGAAGTAGAAACTATTGTTTGACGGAAAAATTTTTGATCCGATGAGTAAAATTTAAGTTCAGTCTAAAGAAGACGACTTGAGTTCACTGTAGGTTTCCTCACCAACGAACTAACCGACACACTACTTAACCATTAGTTAGATCCCACCTCTTGCAGTAATGCTTGGTTTTCTCGAGCTAGTTTTTATTTGACCAATTTTCAGGCATATAAATATACGCTCATTATGTTATCGATGTGAAATTGTGAAAAGGGACACTTGGACAGTGAAATTCTCTTGACGCTTTGTTTTACATAAAGAAAGCCATCTTTAGCTTTCACGTATCGTACTTGCGGTCTGTGACGCCGGAAGTAACTGTAAAAGGCTGACTATTAATTACATAAAAGTAGGTGCTCTGAGCAACAACACAACTAAACTTTACAGTATAGTATTTTATTTATTTCTTAGCGGGTCATCCGCAATAGCCATGTCAGTAATCTGTCAGCCTGGCAAGCCCAAGGCTACGGTTTCTACTCATACTTCGAGCATGGATTGTGTTTGTCAGAGTAGACGGTGAATTTTATTCTCAGACGTTGAAGTACTTTAAATCCAATCCTACTTATAATGGGGTGGTATACCATATTTTTTTATTGCCGAATATGATATAGTTTGTGTAATAAAAAGACCAGTATTTTTCAGTTTTTTGATCCGTCAATTATTTCTCGAGTTAGAAGCGGCGAAAAACTGATGTTTTGAACCCTTTCGCAAAAGTGGGTGTGGTGCAACTTCTGACGTATATCGACTTCGTCCAATCACAACTGAGCCCGCGAAGCTACTTCGCCTTATCACAACACAGCTGGCTCTCCCAATGGGACCGATTGCGACAGGATCTGTGCGAGCAGACCTTCCGAGAATCCCCCTCCACTCCCTTCCCTTTCCTTGTTTATTTTACATTGTTATTTTTTACACTAGATATTCAAAGCATGATAATTCAACATACGTACCTTTAATTTTTCCTATTAGTTGAACTATGAGTTTTCAAAGCCTTGAAAGTGATTTATGAGATAAAATATTTCGTTTCTAAAACCTTGGGGTCTTAAAAGACCCCACGCGCCTACTTAAGGGATAAGTGCAGTCAAGGACGGGAGGAAAATGACGTCAATGTTATCACAGCAGCTTTTTCGGTGGGCGTCACCTTTTGCTTATTTTAATTTTTGATATATGAGTGAATGCTTGTGGTTAGAAGATTAATTTTTTCACTAAAATTCTTTTTTCGTTTCCATCTAACAATTTCGTGCAAAAAATTGCGATTTCAGTTCCGAGTAAACGCCCCCATTGATAAGAATGTCCTTTAAAGATAAACCCGTACTAGTAATATCTATTGGTTTTTTAGGTGCTTGGTTATAGTGCTAGCATCAGCATCAACATACTGGAAGGACATTTCTTTGGACGTTTTCCATTACTTTGGAAGTTCTGCCCTTGGTACCTTTGCCCCAGCAATTCAGCCTGTACCTACTCATTTTTCATGGGCGTGCCCGACGCGGGTCGATCGCTCTCCTTACCCACTTAGATAGTTTTCGGGTCATGCCAATGGGCGTGGTTAACATACCGTTATGGAGAAATCACGTAATCATTGTATCGCCATAAGTGTCTGGCTTCCAGAACGTGTCGTAACTCCTTGAGAGTTTTCACGCATCATGTTTTTAGAGCGGGGGTAGGTATTATTTCGTGACACGGATTTAGTGATAAATCATGACTACACGAGTCAAGAGAAATTAACCTGTAATGTTAATAAAATATTGATAGCATGACGCAGCTCCCGATAATCTATAGTAAATCCCTAAATATACAGTAGTAACGTGCCTTGGGTTTTAGGTGCTCCAACGGCTTAGTGTATATCTCACCATCTAACCTAAATTCTTAAACCCAAAACGGTCACAACATCCATGCCTGAAGCTTGATACGTACCATATTCGATATATCCAACGAATCTAAATCATTAGCCCAGCTGTGATAGCCAGATCTTCTGGCGTTCCGGCATGAGCACATAAGTTTCGGATACGAATTTCTCCTACAGCATTGCTAACAGGTTTGTGTGAAGCGAATGATAAGGATGATATGGACCTAACCCATCTCACCAACCTCACCCATGGATGGCACACCTATCATGGTATGCCTGGCATTGATCCATACGCAGCATTCCACAATTCAAATATGTTAAGTGATGCATAGCTGCTACAATTACTACATTGTATGCTACATACCCTTCATGATGTTTCTCTTCGGGGAAGGCACAGTCAAAGACTTAAGTACTGTTAGTAGGCCCGGGAAAATAGTTTTGATTTGCTATTTCCTTCTAGAACAACCTTATCCCATTCAATCATCCATTTCTTATACACCCCCAAATACCCCAAGTTTTCTAGGTTTTCTACTGTTTAGAGTTTCAAAAACCAAATTCTCATGGGTTGATTTTGGTCTACCGGTTCTCATATGATCTGATTTGGTTAATTAAACATATTTTACTACTCCCATAATACGACCATACCAACCAATCTTAATCCAGCCCTATCAATCTATCATCACAACATTCATTTATATTTTTCCACTTTATTGTATTTACGACCTCACCCAACTTCAAGTAAAAACATGTAATAAATAAAAAAGATGACTTTGCTGGTCAAAGGCATGTAGATTTGTTTTGTAATTTATTAATTCCAATGGGAAGTTAAAAGATTCTGTTATTGCAATCATGTCCACTTAACGTGAAACCAGGCCTCGTCATATCACAGCTGTTATGTGAAAGTAGAACTCACTACCAATGGTTTTCCAGAAACCTCCGATTCCCAGAGAACACACTCATAATCATCATAAGTCATCAATCCTCAGATTGGCTTGACGTAGCTCTCCACCGATAGAAATACACTACTCTATTCAAATCAGACAAGTCCACAGGAGCATTTCATAGATTCAAATGCAGGACCTTCGGTCACTAGCCTAATGGTGTAACCGCTAGCTACCACACTGTCATTAAACGAAATAGAAGCTTTATTTATATTTGCGGGAGAATGAGATATCCTCATAAGCATTTTCTTGCTGTGGTGAAAAAAATCGAATAGCAAGCAATCGCCTGTCATTTCTTAAGTTACTGTCTATTGATTAGCATGCTATCTATTAATTATTATGAGCGCGAGCGAACGGCATCCGCATCAACCTTCTTGCACTCACCTCGGTCTGCCCTGGTGATCCGTATCCCGTCATACCTCTCGGCGCTGCGGGCCCTCCGCCTCTCCCGCAGGGTGGGCGCCGGCCTCTGAGGCTGCTGAGAGATATTGCGTGGGTGGGGCGGGCAGCCGCTGGGGGGGTCCTCCGGGTGACCCGATGGAGACGCCACCTCGCCGCCCCCCGCCGAGATATTCGACACGCTCGCCGCCTGACCCGGACGTTTGCTCGCCACGGGCGAAGAGCTGGACGTCGTCAGGTCCAGCGACCTCTGGAACTTGGGCTTGGTCCGGCAGATGCGACACTTCTGGCTGGACACGTTGGGCGTCGCCGCCGGGGCCGACGCGGGCATGGAGGAAGAGGGGACTGACGCGACGGAGGACATGGAGGTGGAGACCGAGGGGCTGGGGGTGGCCGGCGGAGGCCCGGGGGCGTTCTTGGGGAGGTGGGAGGACGATCCGTCGCCTCCTCCGCCGCCCTCGCCGTGGCCCCCGGCTGTCGGGGCGACGCCCGAAGACGCAGATAACGACGCCGTGCTGGCGGATGTGACGTTGCTGTTGGCCGAGGACTTCCTGCCGCTGACAACTGTACCGCAGAGGCAGGTCCTTAGCTCGGAGGACGTAGGGGGGGCAGTGGCCATGGGCGGTCGCACCGTTGACCGACAGGAGACGCGGGAGTCACCTGTTGGGGCAACATTTTCATTTTGCCAGGAGTTGGATTGACGAAAGGAGATACATCCATGTGATCCAAAACAGATACCTCACAACCTTGAATCAACTTCGTAATATGTTCAATATAGCAACATGGGGGACGGAATATGGCGTCATTCTAGAGTCTACGATAGTATTAGCCCTGCTGACAGCGGGAGTTGTGTGGAAAACGAAAGGATAGGGATTGGGGGTCAAAAGTGCTGGATTTCCACAGACCATGCTCCAGTCTAACTAGAATTTTCATTGAAATCTCGTCTGAGATGCCATTTGGAGTGCATTCCGAGTTAAGTAATCCATCCGTTGGATGGGAGTAAAAGCTTTGAATCCTTTATGGCCTTTAGTTCACAGTCGGCTAATGCCGACGCCGGGTTTCCCTCCGTCATTCTTCCTTTCCCTTATGTTTCCATCTTTACTCTATTCCTTCCGTTTTGAAACACCTTTAAGTACGGGATGGATGTGAAAATTTAGGATTTTCCATATTCGTATTCATCCGTCACTGGCGAGGACGCGATATATGCCAGCCACTTTCAGCTGATTTGTAAGTATTTATGATCATCCCAGAGCTCAATTTTTCGTCTGCAAATTTGAGGAAGCGTTGTTTTTTTCTAGCAAGCTACCTCGACGAGAAATAGCGAAAATATTGATTGGGATAGGACTGGTTGCGTACACTCACAGGATGTGGATCAATATGCGAAGTGGCGCTTTACCGCGCGGAATATAAAATTCATTTGCTTAAGCGAGACTTCCCATGCTGCACGTTTCCTCTCACGCTGTAATGGCACATGCAACATTCAGCGTGCAAAAAGCAGGAAAAACGCGGCACTGAAACGTTAGATTTAGATTTCGTGCTCTTTCAAGGAGGCTTCCAAAAGATACCTTTGGCTCCTCTTTCTCGTATTGAGGCGAACGAAGGAAGAACATGTCTGTGCAGTGATAAGTAAGTACTGTGTTAGGTACATTTTTTCAAAATTATAGTTGATATCAAAGTCTACAGGATTCTTACCCGAGGATAAAAATGACGAATAGTAAGAAGCGGTTATGTGGCCTTAATTCATTGAGCCACTATATGAAATAAATACAAACAATTACAGACAGCATTTGTGTTTCTAATGAGGTCTGGAGATACGAAGAAATAGCCATCAAAGAGTAATTTAAACAATACATTTTTAATCATTTAAGCGGTATTATACGTACAGTAAATATGGCTGCTTATGTATAACCATCGATGTCAGTTAATTTTACATTTAAAGATATGTCGAGTATGCGACTTATAACCATCATTGCGGGATCAAAGCGAGAGAAGACACGACCAGAACTATGAACTTTCTCAGCCTTCTGAGAAGGTTCTGAAGACACTGGTGGGAAGAACACAGAGAAATGCAATACAAAAGACCTTGAGGAAAAAATATATGACTAAAGGATCCCCCAGATTATTTGCGCAGGATTTCAGAGGGTCGCCGTCCACCTGGAGGACCACCTACGGGATGCAGAGATTGTTGGATCTCCCTGTCTTCGGACCAGGAGTAGGAGAAGCCAATACTAAGGAATGGGTATAAGACCTACCGACAGTAGGGAGAAAGAGAAGGAAAGGGAGGGACAGTTATCTTCACTTAGAGGACTTTTATGCCTCTTAGGGTTGATCGTTAATTAGTTATTTCTTTTAGGGAAGTAACCGAAAACTGAGTTCATTTGTGCCAGAGATGATAGCTGGGTAACTAGGTAAAGGTAGAAGCTTTAAGGGAACTTAGAAAGGGTGGAGAGAAATCCGGAGTCGGCGTTAGACTGCTTTATTCGAGAGACGCCAAGGGAACCAAGGCTTAACGTTCCCCGGATTGGAATCTAGCCAGTGCCGGGATTCGAGCCCGGACCGGATGGGAGGCAAGTAATCAAGCCACCATACCAACCCGATCCCAAAGGGTAGTTCACTGAACAAAATTGAAGAATTTTTTTCAGGAATAAAACGTGAAAATCAATTAGAAAAAAATTTAAGTACTTGTCTGCGGAAGAGAGAAAATGGTAGTCGATGTCCACCACAAAGGAGAGAGATTAGAAGGTTAGAGCAAGTGCGTTCTAAGCGCTGACCGGTTTCAAACCCAGGCCCTTCAAATGTGAAGCGGGCCTCCCAGCCGCCACGCCATCCCGACTCCCCCCCGTCACCTGTTGGAGCGGGTTAAAGCCGAATGGAAAGAGGAGGTGGAAAGGAGGGAGGGAGGGAGGTGTCGGAAGGGAGAAGGGGCGAGAAACGTGGGGGAAGGAAGGGGGAGGCGAAATATCCGCCACTCCTCTGGATAGTTTTTTTTTTCACGGTCACGAGTGGAGGCGGCGGACGTGAGACGGGGGAAGAAGATTGAGGGAGGAGAGGAGGGCGGGGGTAAGGAAAAATGGGAAATGAAGGGACACGCAGGGGTGCTTGATCATTGTTAAGAGTCGCGGTGGAGACGAGCGAGAAGCGGGCGGAAGGGTAAGGGATCTTGGGAGCGCATGGACACGGAAACCCTAGGGGCATGTCATAAATCCTCTCCCGCTGCCCACTCGCATGAGTGCAACTAATAATAATAACAATAACATAGCTCACAATCACTGTGTCTATTGTTGCATCTAAATGATTCAAAACTGCCCAGTATCACGGAGGTGCTTTTCCTTTATATTCTCATGACGAGTAAACATCTCTCCTATCGGAACGAGTGATGCCAGTGCTTTGAAGAGTTTGTATTACGTAGCAAAGGAATACCTTTTAACAGGTCGAACGTTTAAATCAGGAACTAACTCGTTTATATATCCTTAATCACTCATGGAATGGACAATAGCTGAAGCAAAAAAATACAGTAATGGTAAAAATAAACTTAATTTCTTTGACTACATACTTGTGAAATTTACTTGACGATAATTACTGAATTATTGTATTTATCCTTCCCCCACAGCTACGAAACCCAAGTGTCAAAACGTTATTTTAAGGTAAATCAATTGAAAAATTACAAATACGCTTGCTTAAACCATAAAATTTGTTTACGCTCCTCATTACTATGAATGCGTAGTTACTTCAGCATGCTCAAGAATAAAAATAGTTATGTTTTGTTATGAGTTGTGTTTTAACCCCCAAATAAAATTGACCTTCGCAAAAAATTCTGCCCAGCTAGGTAGCGTAGCATACACCTATCTTATTCTTTTGAAAGAAATGCTAGATATTGAAATAATATACTGCCACATAAAAATAAGCGAAACGCAGTTTTGAATAAACAAAAGAGTAAGTACACCATGAATGCTGATTTGATTCAAGATAAATTAGAAGCATAAATTTCAATCATGATTGTTTCCCTATTGTCTATTTTCTTACATATTTATGGCTATATATTCGGGAAAAAGAGGTTGCTTTCAAATTACACACTTTCCAGAGTTCACTCTGTCGCAAAGATCGAATAACATAAAGTACTTCCTCGCCAATCTAGTGGACGGTTGGAATTTCGATCCCAATATCCGGAATCAAAGGCTAAAGTATATATCCATCCATCGGCAAATATCCAATCGTTCGATGGATGAGGAAGCCCTCGAGTCCAATCAGGTCCCTAGCGGGAAATTCTCTCTCAATTCCCGTGAAACAAGATCTCGTGGGCCCACGTCTTATCCCCGGACCGAAGAAGTCGCTGGACCAATATCCGCGTCCCTCAATCCTTCGCCGGGTTCTATTTGTCTCCTTCCTTTTTCTTCGGGATTACCACTCGACCTTGGCCTTTCGCGTCCCTTCGAATCGGCGGCCCGCGCTCAGCAGACGGAAGAGGAGCTAACACTGCTGTGGTGGGGGGGTAGGTACACACACACACATCCTTAGTGGCTCACCTCCCCTCCCCTCTTCATCCTTAACCTCCCGCCCATTCCGTATCCGCGTGCAGTCCGCCATCTTGGCGGCCACAGCGCACCGAGCGCCCTCAGGGGAAAGACCTATATTTACTCGAAAAAAAAGATAACGCGAGGACGTGAGCATATTCATTTTCTACATCCCATCTCCCGCGCGATGAAAAGACTCGCGTCCAGATGGTCGCCTTGGTTGGCGGAGGCGTTGAATGAGATCGGATGACTCCGCGGCGCGCATATAATAAAATAAAACTAATTGGCAGAAGCACCTTGACCCTGATGATGGGATAGGTGTCACTCGAACCGGGTCCGACCGTCCCCTTGGGGCAGTTCTTCCCTTCATAGTATATAGGTATCTTCTTTTTTCTTCTCTTTTTCTACCCGTTGACGTTTCCTCTTTTTCCATCGACGCTTCGCGGAACACTTCTCTTGGATCGAGGGTGCACGGGAGAGTTTCCGAGAGAACGCGCTGAGGGAAACTGGATACACTTTTATTCAGGAACTATGAAATGGGGGAATTGAGAATGTCAGCCAAATCGTGAAATTTCTTTAAGGCTCTTTTTTGTTGTACTTACATACCTTTATATTGCACGAGTGAGGACACAAAATAACTCTACCGGGACTTATTTTTTTCTATCAAATGATGCAGAGCTTCAATTGAATCTGCCGTGGGACAATACGCTATAAAATTTTATGACGCATAATTATAGACAAGTCACTTGAATGCACACTTACGGACAACAGTGGAGTGATCATAAAATGAGTAACTTTGATCTTAGGCATTCAGTTCCTCATGAATATGAAAGGAATTTAGTAAAACAGCGTCAGCAGAATAGATTTCACCACGTAGAATAGGTACTCTCTTGGTAAAAGATAGACGTAGCATTAATTCCCAAGCCGATTGCTTTGCATATAGAAGGTTGGCGTTGCTTTCAATAGATATACGCCTTGAAAATTGATGGTGTATTTGTTTGAAACTTTTTCTCCGAAACAATGAGGAAATACATTTTTCGAAGCACATATAATTTAGGTATTAGAAATTAATCATTTAAATACCCTGTCATTAAAATGGATTTTAATTTCAAAGTCCTGTAACGCAGCTAAGTAGCCTCTGATTGAAAATGACCCAGTTCTATTTGAGTTTTTGTGTTTGGGTCTTTTTCCATGTAGGATATTACAATATAAATTTCCGTGGGCGACATAAATCATGTACCCTTAACATTAATCTGATTATCTCTTTCCTCGAAACACAATTGACAAACTTTCTTCTCCATTTCCCTACCTCTTTATTCACTGTCCCCCGAGATTCTTACTCATAAAATCATCTTTCCTCCTCGGTAGCTTCGTGATCCCCTTACTATACTGGCTATTCAAATCTGCCGTGCATGATCCCCCCCGAGCCAATTACAGTTTATTTCATCCCCTTAAGCTCCTTACCACTTCCCTTGCGTCTTGCTTTTCCGTCCCATCCCCCGTCCGATATTTTAATACGCTTTCCTCCGGAAGGGGGTGTGGGGAGGAGTGACCGAACGGCCCCAGACTCCGCCCTCCATCCCCAAAGCCGTCCATTCATTGCGGTGCCCTCCCCTCTCGCAGCCGAACCCGACCCACTTCTTTCCTTCTGCTACCGTGACCCTATTCTGACCCTTTTTCTGCCCTCCCCCCCGTCCCCCCCTTCGCACGACCGAAGCTCTTCCCCGGGGACCATCACGGTCAAGCACGCGCCGGGACGTGCCCGCCCTCTCCGTTGGGGTCCGGGATCATTTTTATCGGCGACAATGCGAGAGTGCTCCTTGGTCCAACCGTACGCGGGCGTTCATCAGTTTGAGCGTATGAGGATGGTGGTGTTCCACCAGGAGTTTTTACAGTACTCCAACGACCCGAATTTAAGGAAATACCTCGAAGTCATTCAATCGAGTATTTACGACGAAAGAAATAATCGGGCCTTTTGAGAGCAGCTTAAAGCTAAAAAAAACCCTTGGAGCGAAATGTGAATATCCTTCGTTTGTGATTTATTAAACAACTGATAGCAGCTGGAACAGCTCGATAATAGTTCCTCATAAGTAGTAAAAATTGAGTAAGCCTGAATTTCAGATCAAATCTTTGTTTTTTTTACGCGTGACGATGAGAAAACTAACATAATAATTCAGCTGCAATAATTTCCGCAGTTCTGTGAAGAATGGTTGCAACTAGTTCTTCTCCTGCGTCCATTTTTCCAATTATATATCAAGAATCTTAGCAGATTAGTAAATCTTTTCGTCATGTTTACAATCAAAATCCAACGACCCCAGAGTTTATTTTACCTAGCTCTCTACTCGGTTCTCCTAACAGATAGCCTCTTAATATCATCATATTTCCTCTTTTTCACATCCGTCACAACGTGTTCTATGCATGTCATACGACACCTTCCTTTGAAATTTTCACATTCACTTTTCCTACAGTAGTGTCTCAAAGTGTGGCCGATTAGACTATCCCATATCCTTCTTGAAATTTAAAATACTCCTTTTTCCTCCCCATCTCCTCTGGACTTCTTAGTTTGCTACTCGACCGACCCATTTTATCTTTATCATTCATCTGGAACACCACATGTCAAGCCTCCAGCTGTACCATATCTGCTGCTCCTACCGTACATGCCTCACTACCATAAAAAAGCATGCTCCAAAAGTAGGTCCTTAGAATTTAGTGTTTTCTTCCTTTCGTATTTTCCAATTGTAAGTAGATTTTTTAGATAGTAAGTAGAAAGTCCACTTCACCAGGATTATTCTACTGTCTATTTTCTACCTATAAATAAAACCAATATTTGTAATCGTTAAATTAAAATAAAAAATATATATTCTGACCTTTTCTTGGGCTAATAATTTAGTTTTAGCGGCAAAAATAAATATTAATCAACTAATTTTTTTAATAAAAAGGAAGCAGGTGGTAATAACATTTGGTTCCAGTGAATGTATAGGCATAGTGAACAGAATTTTCTGAGTTTCCGAGAAAACGGTAGTTGGTTCTTTGGTAATTTTTTTAAGGGCCTAACTGATACCGATTCCACTAAATCGTTATACGACTAGAACTAGTGGTTTCAATAACGAATGTAACCTTTGCCTCCTGGGGCACAACTGATCCATTGGCATATTAGACATTTGTTATCTAAAAAAAATACAAATATGTATTTCATGTAGTTTTAGTTGTAAATATACTGAACTAAGTTATTATATCCTTAGGTAATTTTAAACAATATTTTGATAATGATCTCAGTTATACGAACATTAAAAAAAGTGACCATGTTCAATACATTTTAATGGACCGTGGAAGAATTAGGGATGAGTGTTTTTTTAATAAAGGTACGAAAGGCTAAAAAACTTAGGGAATTGGGATTTTTTGCATACAACTTTCCCCTTTTATGACTTTCCCTTGATTATTTTATGAATTAATTATTTTCCCTTATTTTAATATGAATTTCAATTAATTATTATGCCGACCCCAAATAATACACGATAGACAGTATCCCAGCTTTACCTAATGTTTTAAACTTAGAACATACCAATGACGGAATATAGAATGGAGTTTTACTGAACGGGAACTGATAACATTAACCCAATTGGTGAATAATATATAACCTTACGACAATTGGTGCTTTTAGTATGATCCTTGGGTAAAATTTTCTTTGTTTTCGGGAAGTAGATAATTGAACTAACAGTACATAACAATCAGTCATAAGTATAAGCAAGAATATATAAGAACGTCATTCTGAGGTCTCACAGTGAGGTGATCACTACTATCTTGTAGGTAATAGGTGTACGATTGTACCTTCAACGCAGTGTTGGGGTGCAGTGACAGTGAGGAGTCTATGAGTTATGAAAAGTTATTGGAAAACAGAGGGGGGGGGGGGGAAATAAAGTTTTCGAAATTTAGATCGCACGGTTCATGGCATTATTCTCATCACCGTTGGACACAGCTGAGAAGGGTAGTATTTATGAAGTAAGTGGAAATGGAAGGCTTGAACTTATGAAAAATTTTGCGCTTGGAATGTATGGTGGTATAATGATGATTTATTCGTCAAGCGAGGAATTGAATCCAATTCTGGAAAGCTTGTCCTCAAGTAAGAGGATCTTGAATCATCTTATATCCATATGTGAAGTATATTCTGCTCATATTAATGCATCTAATGCCAAAGTCAATGCTTTGAATATTTCAAATGACTTGCTAAAAGTTTTTTTGTCACCATTTTATCTAGTGCCTGCTCCACCTCTAAAAACATTTCCCCACTTACCCGACCTTTAGCTCACTAGCCAGCTGTTTCTACCCCCTAAACCATCACCTTCTGTGCAATCAGCCCAACCTACTGATTCTCCAACACCTTACACCTGTGATTGAGAGGGTTTACAAAAGGGTATATTTAGAGTTCACCGGAGCATGAACTGTTCTTTTACCTTGCAAATGACGTGAAGATGTTGAAACTGGTAGAAGAACTTGAGATTGAAAACGAATGCCCTTTTATTGGATTTTACCCCAATTTTTTAGTAAATGTACATTTAGCTAGCCGCTAAAGTCGTCAAAGTAAACGCTTTGAGAGTGGATATCTACGCGGAAAAAATGATCATTCTGCGATATGCCGATGACTTAGTGGTAGTGGTGGCAGAGGAAAAAGAGATTTGAGAAAAACTAGTTAACACGAAAAAGAAATTGAACAGATGTTACATTAACATACGGATGATATTTGGGAATCCAATTAACGAAAAAGAAATAGGCGAAAAAATAATAAAACGGCCCATATGACCCAGTAGGAGATTGCATACTACTGGAAGAAAAATCTAAAAAAAAAACTGAGACTACAAACTTGTAACTAAGAAGGTACTTCAGCAGAATTAACAACTGAAGCATATACGAACTATGAGAGTGAGGCGCTTGAACGTGCATTTCAAATGTTATTATACAGAATAATGATAAAGATGAATTATGTATTGCGCATTACCAAGGTTAAGAGGCCTGATGAAAACTTTTAAGAGTACCTACACGAGACAGCGAAATGACCGCATCTTGAGATACGATGCTCCAATGAAGACAGTCGTTGATAGAAAAATGAATGAAAAGAATGGCAAAAGAAGACTTCGTGCGAGCAGGCGGTGAAGGATGTAATAGAGTATAATATACGAAGAAGCTAGCTAACACGGAGAGGAGAGCTGGATCTAACGAATCTTAGATTTGATGACTATTTATGGTAAGTGCAAAATTACCAATAGTGTGAAAATGCAATATCTGAAGTTACGGGGCTCTTTGGTAATTTATATCAGATTCTGTCATATTGAGTCCTCATTCAACGTCTATCTATTTTCATGCGATATCTCGGAAAGGAAATTCTCATTAATTCTGATGCTTTAGTATTATACATTTAGAAACCAAGTCTTTTGGAGGCATAAGGTATGGTATAAAACTTTGAGGGGTTATACCTCAAAATCTCGTCTTAAGGTAAATGGCAAAGTGATGTAATGGGCTATCACGTGTTATGGGGTGATTCCTTCCTCCGCAATATCTGTTTTGCGATCAAATTACTTATTTTTTTCGTCTAAAATCCCTATTCTTTCTTCTCCTCTTCCAATCTTGGTCAAAAGTCTCCTCACGCTTGACACTTTTTTCCGCTTCCTTGAAGGTCTACCATGTTTGTTCTTTTGCGTAGGATTTGGAGCATAATAACGCTTCTGCCGGATTCGACTCCATATTTCAACCATTTACCTGAAATTCTAGCTCTACTCATTTATTTGTAACGGCGTAAATAAACTCAACTGTCGGTCGTCTCGCCCAAATGACTATATGGATTAATTGCACATACATGAAATGGATGGATTGTGCTAAAGATTTAAATAGCGTAAATGAATATCAATCCCTCACCATGAAGTGTTATTTAATCTAATGTCATATGTATTTCAATGAGTTTACTTTTTCAATATTGATACGAAGGCTGCTTAATCTTAATTGTCCTTGCAATCATAACTTCGGAATTAAAAACTACTAACTAAAAACTAACTAAACTAACTAACTAACTATAACTACTAATTTAAAATTAAAACGACAAAAATAAATTATTAGAGCAGTCGCAAAAGTGGTTTCACTGGTGTGGAATATGATAGTTTGTGATAAAAAAATAGGTACGAGAAAGATAAACAGAGGGGTTTAATCACACTCCTGGAGATAAAAATTATCAGCTTAAGTTTGAAGTGAAGGATTTTCAGTGAAAAATTGGGTCTTTTTAGTATTGCATCTAGAAAAAACTTTAGCTTACAGCTACATGGATAATTAGAGCACAAATAATTTGGGAAGCCTCCTACGTTAATAAAGTATGGTGAAAAAGCATTTCAACACTGGGTAAGTTCACTTAGAGAGTGTAATAAGTTTTTGTGGCGTGGGATACCTCCTTAAAGGGGAAAGATAATGAACCATGCCTCGGGAAACTGATGATAGTCGGGAAATCCATATCGGTGTAAATCAGAGTTGACGTCGAAAAGTTGAGTTAATGCAAAATGATTTTCCTTCGAAAATAATTTGATTTTCGCCCAAATTTAATACTATTGAGCGTTAATTGAATATGACAAATGGCACGGCTATACACAGCGCTGACGATTTAAAATCTTATTCTGGATGACAAAATTGGGAAAAAATAAATTGAAATTACGGTTGAAAACTTGGATGAGATTTGTCATGCAAGCACGATTTTTACGGCCGACTACGAGTGTATCAACGCTTCTTGACTCAATTACCGATCATTAATGGTTACAGTTTTGAGAAAACTGCTTATTGAGGTACTCCATCTCCGGAGAAAACGTCGAAGTTCCTTCGCTTCTCGAAAAATAATACAAAGTTTCCGAGAACCAAGAATAAATTCATGATTTATCGACGGCTTCCTCAATATTCATTCGGCTCCCCTACACAAAACGGCGAGAAAAAGCGAACCACGACTCTGTTTCCCTGCACGGTTTGAAACAATAAAGATCGAAAAAGTGAACGTCAATGCTGATGCATAACATCCAGATTGCGTCGTTTCCAAGCCATTCACGGAGCTGAGGTACGAGAAAAAGCGGAGAAAAGTAGAATGTAGGTCGCTCAACAAGATGAAGAGAGAGAGAGAGAGGGAGGGGGAGGGGAGAGAGTGGGAGAGAGCTGTACGTGCCACAAGGCGACGGTGGAGGAGCGAGAAAAGGAATAGGCGGACGAGGAAGAGGGTTTTTTCGGAGAGGGTTTCGTCGGTTTTTGAGCTGAATGGGACGCGAGTTCATCGCCCCGCGCTTGAAACTCAAGAGGGAAAAAAGTCTCCACTTCGACGCCAAGCCTAGGTCATGCCGATCAATGGAAGTGAAATGGACGAGAAGGGGAGGACCCCGGAATGAGAGGCCACGGTTGGAAGAACACATGGGTAATACATCTCATCGGCTCGAGGGAACGAGCTGCGAATATACTTTGGGTATTTCATCGCGGCATGTTCCTTGATCACGCCAAAGCTCTCTCTTCAGAGGTCCTTGATGAGGAAAATATGTTTTCACACATGCTCGACCCTCTTCCGCGAAAATTATTGTCGCTCGCGATAATCTCTGCCAAAATTCAAACTCATCCTTTGAAGGTGTCCAACCAAGCACGTTGCTCTTTGAAGTGATGCAATCAAATTTGAGGATGGAGGTCATGGAAACTCGACCTGAATCTTTTGGAGAGTCGGAGAGGATAAGGAAGAGTTGGTAACATGGAGATGGTCTTTGAAGAAACACGTAGAATATGAGCTTAGCAAGTCCATGTAAAAAAATTGCCATTGCCAAGCAAGAGATGAAACACTATTTGCATAGGGATACAAAAACATAACCCTGCAATTGCGTAAGTGGTCAGAATTATGTATATTTCATAAATTAAAAGCTATGAGATGGCGGATGACAACAAACACAGCGAGAAATATTCTGAGTGTAACGGCATCGATCCTCAGATATTTAGGATTTTGATTTTATATTGGACAAAGGAACCAGTGCTACATCTATTCAGCTTTTTATTCTCCAATCGACATATCGTTTGCATCTACGCAGCTTAAGGTCCTTCCTAAGGTACAACTTCCATAGGCTGACAACTATGAATCCTTTCGCAGGTTAAAAAAGGAGTAGCCGCTTAATCAGGAATGGAAATGATCCCTTTCTTAATTTTATCCGCAGTAAAATTATTGTGGATAATTTTAATCATCCACAGTTTATCATCTTATGTTGATGAAGTATTGAAAGTTTTTTATGATTTAATTAGCATTATTTTAGATGAGGTAAGTAAACACAAGTGAATTAGTACGGTTTCACTCATTAAAAAAAATAAGTAAAACCGGTTTCGCCACTCACGGCATCATGAGTCAAAAGAAATAAAATCAAAATTAAGAAAAGGTAATGTTTGTTAAAACTGAGCCTTATTATTCAGCATTACCCCGTCCCCTCCCCAAATTCTTATCCTACTGCAATTTGTCATCCCTTGAATAAAAAAGGTATATGGGATGGGTTTTCAAATAATACCATATTCAATTAATTTCTCGTAAATTTCCATCTTTCAATTAATGATGATAGTGCAATTTTTTTTACAATATGTTTATACTAAAAAATTGAAAAGTTTAGCCAGCAATACAAACATTGTACCTGGGTCACTATAGTGTGGCCAGCGCGCCTAAAGGTGTTAGTAAATTTCACGCGCTTACTGAAGAGTTAATACTCACTACTCCTCTGCCCTGACCCCTGCCCTGACGCCTGACCCCTCAGGCTCAGTTTTACTTTATTTACTTTTGCCTCATGTTGTTAAAATTGGTAAAATCGGTAGTGTAAGTTTCTTATTACATATTTGTAACTTTAGAATATCACTGGTGTTTTTTTCTCTAACATCCAAGAACTCAAACAAGTAACGCTGGAAAATATTCAATTTATTTCCGATCACCAATGTATTCAGCCTACTTAATTATTTTAATTACACTAGTGAGCACCTGAAACGGATGAATTTGCCTTTAAGAATTTTGATCCCTTCATGGGTAACACGGCCGCACGTAAATATTCCGTTTGGTCACAAGTAGGTAGGAACTAAAAAACACATATGCATGAAAATGGTTTGAGGCAAACTTGACGACGAATAAAAGGAAGACCTGGAATTGAAGCATGGCTGGGGCTCACATTCAAGTATAACGTGGCGAGAGGAAAAGTCTCCGGTGCGTCTCGCCATTGTTTCTGGTCACGGAGTCGGGAATCCTTTCGATGCACCCCGCGAGGAAGATCACGAATGTCCGCTGAAATTCCGCCCCCGCTTTTCACCACCGAGCTGCGGTCTCGGCGTTCGACGACAGCATTTGAAGAAAGGACTCGGAAATCGGGGTGGAGGCAGACGAACGGGAGGGGAGGAGGGTGCACAGAAGTCGCGAATGGACGGACCTGGTGATGATGGCTTCGCCTTTGGATGCGCGAGAGGGAAGTGGAAGAGAAGGGGACATATCAGTTATCTGGGAAAAGTCTTGAGGAAAGGCACACAATTGGAAAGGGGCATTAGCGAAATTCACGCGGTAGAACGAAAAGTATTGAACGATCCTGTCTGGGGCAACGTACATACATAGTTCACTTTGGACCCTTTTAGTGCCGTGCAGAATTGCCTAATTTCGTACTAAAATTGCCAGGCTCTTTTACAGAAAATTGTCGCCAGAAAGAAAATGACAATATATAATTAAGTTTAAACATTTGAAAATAAATTCAATATGCGAAAAAGTTAAATAGAATTTAACCTGAGGTTTTTAAAAATGGAATAAAGCATAAAATTATAAATAATTTAATTTTTATTTACATTTATAGCTTTCGGAAAATGAGTCGTTCAGAGTCGTTCATCCTGTCTGGGGCAACATACATACATAGTTCACTTTGAACCCTTTTAGTGCCGTGCAGAAATTGCCTAATTTCGTGCTAAAATTGCCAAGCTCTTTTACAGAAAATTATCGCCAGAAAGAAAATGACAATATATAATTAAGTTTAAACATTTGAAAATAAATTCAATATGCGGAAAAGTTAAATAGAATTTAACCTGAGGTTTTTAAAAATGGAATAAAGCATAAAATTATAAATAATTTAATTTTTATTTACATTTATAGCTTTCGGAAAAACGAGTCGTTCAGAGCGACGCCGGCATTTTAAAGAAAAATTTTCACCGCTTAAAGGGTGAATATACATGACGCACGTTATGAGGATATGGAATATGAGTCACGCCAGGATCTCTTAGGCCACATAAATGCTAGTTACTTGGAGAACTGGAAATAAAATAACTTACTGTTTTGCAAAGAATATGGCTGGATTTTGAATCACCGACGGATTTGTAAGTAACAGTCTGAGATCCAAACATGAAGTTCAATGCGATATAAAGCGTAACACGATCTAGACGGATCGATAACGAGTTTGACAAGGCCTTGGAGGTTAGCCGCGATTAAGTTAGGCTATGCGGACACAATAAAACTAAATCACGGGGGGGGGGGATCATGGATACTTTATTCACGTTCTCCCCATCAGTATCGATAACACACACCTGTCTAGAAGCAAGTTGGTCAAAGCAACATTCCTGGTGAATCACAACAATAAATGAGATTAGGCATCTTAGGAATGGGTAAAAATATTTAAGACATGTGATCATGTTTTCGCTCTCCTAGACGCGATAAATGAGTAACGATAACTCAAGTACGCGTGCTATGAAGATCCACGATGAACACTCAGGGGCGGTATCATTCCTATTTTCACGTCTAACCACTATCGTTATCAACAATGGTCACTCCTCTGGAAGCGCACCGCTCATGGCTTTTATAATGTCTCGCTTAAGGATTCAGGATTTGTGATTTGAGCACCAGACACAATTTGAGGGATGACGAATTTACTCTCCCAAGAGTAATAAACAAACAACATGAATATGAGCGCACACGTCGCGAAGATCATTAGACGAGCCAACAGAGCATACATTGATTGAAAGCGGCTGAAGGATTAAAAGAACCCAGGAACACGTACGCACGCCTACAGCCGGTCTGAGAGTGTGCGCAATCACAGGCTGTGGGAGTGCAAAAGTTCTGTTAATCCTTAGCTGCCTTACCTAAACGAATGAGCTGTAAGTACTCCGTCTCCATGATTATATAATCACTCGAGAGACACTAATGTCGAAAAAAGTAAATAAAATGGTTGTTTTAGTGGATTGGTTGGTTGTTTTTGTTGGAGTGTAGTTGTTGTTTGTTAACCTGGTTATTTTAGTTGATGGATTACTAGCTTTCCATCCCGGGAGCAAGCCAAAAGTCACCGGTTTGAATCTCTCTTAGGACATAGATATTGTTTGTCTTTGGAAAATTAAATCTTAGATTAGATAATAACCTCAGCTGCTGGAGCACCTATATACCCAAGACTACTCAAATCTCGGGAGTGGTATAGATATTTCAGTGCCATGCCAGTCCTTAGTTAAGTTCTGTGTGAAGAGCGCTTCAAGTTCTCTGTACCGTCCGTTAGATAGGATGTTAAACTGTAGACCCCTTGGTGCCATACGTTTAGAGCAGACGGAGCAGACTAATGTCGAAGCCCAGTTTCTCTCCCGCTCTTTCTCTACTCCCATTCATCTTCCGAAACACCCACCTATCTTTAATGGTGAAAATGACCTTAGTCGTCGGTTGCCTTCCCTAGTAGCGAGCCACTTAAAAAAGAAAAACATTTGGCTTTTGGTCGCGGGAAGATTTTATGCCACCGGAAGGAGATTCTTAAGGAATGGAAAGGTGGATGGCGCGAAGGGAGTGAAATTTACGTGGGAGGGGTTGTAATGGGATGTGGAGAGTGCGTTCCACGAGGGGATTGAAGTGCGGCGCTATCTGCACGCACACACGGTTCGCTTCCTTCGGGACCGCGCCATTTTCTGGGGGAGGGGCAGTAGTCTGACCGAGGCGATGGTCGGCGTTGGTCGCTAAGTAAAACAAGTGATTAGTCCAAAGGTGGTCGTGGTTTCTGAGGGTGGATATCACCTGATAAAATAGCGAAAGGCATGCAAAGTTCAACACATCATGGTAGCTAGTCTTCCCGCATCCGCCTGTGAAAGGTAGGTTTAGGTTATAACCATGATAGACGACTACTGTTATTAGCAAGGCCTATGATAAAAAAATTTAGGGAGCACACAGTACAGCATAGAAGAAATAAGAGTATTTGACACTACCAGGGACATAATTGATGTATCAAGACAAAATTAAGGGAAAAATGGAAGGGAAGACCATACGAGCTTTGAATAAAGAGAACATAGAGCTACACGTCTCTAATCTTAGAATAAAAAAAAAGCAATGATGATATGAATGTACCAACTGTTAATTCTAAGATAGATCAGAAACTTATAAAATTACACTCTTCGGGTTTAGTTGGATATGTTTAAATGAATAACCCTGATTCAGACATGGAACTTCAGGTCAGTAGTCCACCACTGGTCTGCCTCGGCACTCTTATCTTATCTTATTACTTCTAATAAATTTTACATGTACGCCCGAAGTGGGTTCGAAACCTGCAAATACTTTGCTACCAGATCTACCTATGTATAAAGGCCTCTTCCGAGAACGAAACCCTAACTTTCGGTTAGTAGCTCAATAATCTACCTCAGAGATACAACGCTTTCAGCTCTATTGATACCTCTAATTTTCACTACTCCTTAGAGATCCTGATGGAACAGAGACTAGAAAATTGTACCAACAAAAATCTGTAGAAGAGTATAATACTCTTACGCATACTTCATCGTTATGGACCTCCAAAATATTTTGAATCTGTGAACTATAGAATTGAAAATCCTCCTCAAAAATACCTTTGGATCAGAAAGCACGGGTTATCAACTACGTAACTAACCCATATTTGAAACCGGTACCATTGATCAGTAGTCTAACGTTCTTCTAGCACTGGACTACTTTTTTCTCTTATTTGGGAGAGGAGGACGGGCGTATTAATATATAAAAGATCTAGGAGGTTCGCGAGAAGGAGCAGGGGCCACTGAGGGAGAAATAGAGTTGCATGAGGGGGGAGAGAGAAAAGAAGAGATGGAGAAGGAAGAGAACTCGAGCGAGTGGGGGAGGCCAAGAGGGGGGAGAATTGAAAAGGAGTTTTGATGCCAGGGGTTGCGGAGCGAGCGAAAAGCAAGAGGCGACGGGGGAAGAGGATGGAAATGATGAAGAGAGATTGAGGAGGGCGAGTGGAGAGCGTGGAGGAACGTGAGAAGAGCAAGGAGCACATGGGGAGAGAAAGAAGGAGCGGAAAGGAATATTCCGGCCGGGAGGAGAGGAGATGGAGATAGGACACCGCACTGTTCCCGACCACCCTCTTACTGCTCCCACACCCCCTCGTCACGGAAACCTCCCTCTTCTACAAGAGAGACAGAAAGAGAGATAGGAGGGCATCTCTCTCGCAACATTCTTGGGCTTTGGCCATTGATAAATATCGCCCGTCGACCGGATACGCGGAAGCAAGGGCGTGGTGACGGGGATGTGGGGGGAGCGTACAAGGGGCACGATGCAGGCGGTGCATGCCGGGGTAGCATTGCGTCAGGGGAGGCGATGTGCACGTTGAGGAAGAAAGACTGCGGGGGAGAGGGAGGAAAAGAACGCATAAGGAGGAGGGGGAACTGCACGCTTTTGGCAAATGACTTGGAATCCGCACAAATATAGAATCCTCAGCCTTGATTCACGAGCTGGAGTTTTTATCTTTTTTCCTCTCTCTCTCTTGCGTCTTGAAAGGGAGCCTCTGGAGCGCCTTAAGCGAAGGGATAGGGGAAGGGGACGAAAATAAACCTCTGCCCTTCCCATCCTCTCTGCTCCTTCCCCAACTCCTCGGTGCGTCGTAACCGAGGCTCGAGAAAGAGAGAGATTGGAGGAAAGAAAGAGGGGCTGGAGGAGAGAGAGCGAGATGGTTCTTTCTCTCAAGGGCATCCCAAGTCCTCCGTTGGGGGTGGCTCGCCGTCGAGAAATGGCCTCCACAGGGGACCTTCGAGGAACGGGGCGGGGATTTTCGCCGACTCGACGCGGATCATGGGAAAACGGTACCGTCTCGAGTATTTACACGGCCGCGGGAGAAGGCAAAAGGTCGAAGGTGCCCTTTCATTGGGGGGTGGGAGAAAGATGACGGAAGGGCGGAGTCCGCTATGTCCGAGTCCGTGCCTGGGCAGCCAACTCTCCCGGTTTCGCATGAATTGGACGGTAATGTTTTGAATCTCCCGTCACCCCGACTGACATATTCCTGGCACTTTCACACGGAAATACGAGTCTTTGGTTCTAAGTGATTCAATGACTAAAGTTAAACAAACCACTATTTATCTTCTCAAGTTGGCATATTTCCCACCCTATTCGTACTGTCCATGTTATCTATTCTGTGTATATCAGATCGTTAAACTTAGATGGGCTTTTTCTTAACAATAAGGCATAGTACTACGGGATCGGGGGGGATGTAATTAATCCTGTCAACATTAAACAGACCACAGCCACCAGTCTAATTTAAATAACTATGCAGAAGAAATAGTATAAAATCAATCAAAATTACATCTCTAGGTAGATCTATCTCCATTCTGCATCAAACTGTGGAAATAAAAATGACTTGGTATATTCCACACCTTTTATTGCAAGAACCGACCGCAGTTTCGACGGCTAGAGCGTCATTATCAGGGCAACATATAGTGAAGGTTATATATAGGTTCACTATATACTGCCTTGATAAAGACACTCTAGCCGTCGAAACCGTGGTCGGTTCTTGCAATAAAAGGTGTGGAATATACCAAGTCATTTTTATTTCCATGATGCCACAATTCCACAAAGTAACTCCTGAGAGTATTTCTTGAATCAAACAGCATTTCAATATAATCATTAATAAAGAATAAAAATTCTAGAATGGGTTTAATTATGGTCTAACTTCAAATCTACTGTAAATTGGTACTCATTGAACAGACAACTGGAATCTGAAACTGGAAGTCTGGAATCAACTGTTCAGGAGTTGTACGCATGGACGAGATGACTGGAAATTTTTGAACAACTGGGAAGTTATGAACAAATTATGCAGATGAAAAGTACATAAAAAGAGGGAAGTAGAGAAGGAGAAATAGAGAAAAAGAGAGAGAGAGTGGAAAGAGTGGAATTGGGTGCTAGTTGGGAAAATGGAGCACTTACGTTCAATTGAGGTCACGGGGGAGCAGGTTGGTTGTCTGACCTAGAAAGGCCTCTGTGCTCTACTAGCGCTGTTTCATAGGGAACACTCGGGAAGTAGGCGACCGGGATCGGTGGGGAGTGGGGCGGGAAATTGGAGTAAGGGTGCGCGGGCAGGTGGGCTGCGGGGGAAACACAAAGGACTCAAAAGAGGGAGGGGGAGGGAAACGATCCCTCGGAGGAGGAGGAGGGTGGGGGAGGAGAGGATGGGCAAAGTGGAGAGGGGTGTAAAGGGTCGGAAGTGGCAGCGGAGAAGGGCGGGGAGTTGCTTCGAGAGCCGTCGCGACCGAAATCATTAAAAAAAAAGGTGGAAGCGGACGATGCACGAATTTTTTTTCTCCCACCTCGGACCCATAAGCACGCGACGTAACTGCGTTGCAATTAAAATTTATCGAACTGATTGGACGACGCCGACGTCGGATATGGGCGGGACCATTCAGGGAAACCCGCGGGTGGAAGAGAAGAGAGGAGAGCAGGTGGCGAGGTGCAGCAAGTGATGTATCGAGCAATGAGAGTTTCAATCCGGTGAGAAAATTAATCCACTGGTGGGAGCGGGTGGGGGAGAAGCCGCGAGGGGAACGGAGGGGGTGCGAAAAATGAGATGGTCCACTCCCAACAAATGAGTGCGGTCTGGCGTATCAAATCGAAATGACCCTGTCCCGCTTACCCAGTTGAGGGGTCTCGAGTATGCCGGAACGAGACGAGAGAAACGATCTTCAGGACACAAACCAAAGGCTAAACGTTGGAGCAGTGAGCGAAGATTGGATCGAAATGCATTCATTTCCATCCCGTCGATCGGAGAGTTCAATTTCTAAGGGCTGGATATTCATAGGAAATGGAGATAGGAGGTAGACGCAGAAGAGTTAGCTTCGGAGGGGGATGCCAGAGATAAAATATGGAAGGATGAATCAGCGAATAACGATTTATGATAAAGGCTTCCACTCGAGTGAACACTTGGCTTCGAATCGAAAAAAAAATTCGACTGCTCCAATTGAATGGATGCCGGGGAGGAAATGAGGAATGAGGGAGAGAGAGAAAGAGTGGGGAGGGACTGAACGATGGAGAGAGAGAGAGAGAAAGAGAGGGTGTAAAAGGAAGGGATGGGGGAAGTGGAAGAAGGGGAGGGGTGACTAGGGCGGGTCATCAATGGGAGTCGATGGAAACTTATCGAGTTGCACATTAATCTGATCAATCTCCGCGAGGGCCTTGAATCCACGGAGGCAACCTGGTCGTGGGATGTATAGGATGGCCTTAATCACGTCATCCTACTCGAATAGACGCAGATAACGCAGCAAGTCCTCGGAAATGGACCATGCCAGGGCAGGGTCGGGACAGGAGCAACCCATCGCCAAAGGCACACGCAAGTCGAAACGCATATCTCCGCTCCATCACCGTGGCCTTAAACGGAATCCAAGACACGTCGATAACATCTCTCCTCCGAAATCCGGGATGGGATCGAACTGGAAAGACCATTCAAGGGCGTGTTTTCTACACGGAGAAAAAATCACTCGCGCATTTTTCGGTGGGATGCACCCGAAGGAAAACATCACCGGGATGACATAATACACTGGCACGGTCTCACTCACGACGGGGTTGCGGGAACGTCGGCAACGTTGCGTTACCTGTGACACACACCCGTCCCTTTGCGACATCCCTGCTGCCAGGGGAAACGAGAGGAGAGGATTCGCGGACGTGATCAAGAAAGTGGCCTTACCGTGGCTCGCGATATGGGGGACGTGTGGGCGTTCGGCCTGGGTGGAGAGCCGTGCCGTTGGCCGAGGGTGATGTCACCCTCGCGAGATCAACGCGAGACTGCACGCTCGGGCTCGGAAAGCTACAAACGCGCCAGAAAAACAGGGAAGGAAAGCAGAGTATCGTTTAGTTTCTACGTACGGCTTGACTGTGAATCCTGCTGCGATCCCGTTCAGCTGTTTCTCGGAAGACAGAGCTTGATATCCCGACTTCTCTTGCCAGCACTCATCGATGATCATAACGCCGAGACTCCGACCCAGGCGCCACTATTGGTGGCCTACAGACTAAACTTGAGCGCGGGAGAGAGAGGGAGAAGGGGGTGGAGGGGTAGAGGGAGGGAGGGAGCAGAGGGGAGAGGGGAGGAGAACGGGAGGAGAGAGGAGGGGTAGAGAGAGGGGGAGAAGAAATGGAAGAGTGGGTGTGGGGAAGGGGAGGTGGCCGGGTGAGGTACGCTAAGAACCCTTCACTTTTTTATCCACCCCTCTCACAATACCACACACACATACGTACATGTAGATGCATAACACACAGAACATTGTATACATATTCACACGGCCACGTATAAACACACACAGGAAGCGGCACACAAAAAGTTTATGCATAGAAAACACTCAAAAAAGACACACCTGTGAGTATCCTTTTTACATGCCATTTATCTCATCCTATCCTCAGTGTATTTAAATGCAGAGTAAGGGAAATTGTCAGATTACGAACAAATTGAGGAACACGAAAACGGTGATGGTGGAATCAAGCCAGATCTCAATAGAAAAGAGTTTGACTCAGACAGGGCTTAAATCATGGATCTCTGACTTTACGGTCCAGCATGCAAACCAATACTCTACCGAGTCAAGGCCAAATTTCTGTCGAATAGGCTGGGGTTTATATTACTCTTTGCTCCTACACTGAGAATAGCATCAGGAAAATGGACAGGTGTCACATAACTTGACGAACACAAAGTAGTAACAACGGATTAGAAAGAATTACGGATTAGGTAAAAATTCGTACACTTGAAAACCATCAACCAACCAACGGTCGTTTCACCAAGACCCTCTCGCGCATAACGCCCTCGTGAAGACTCCACTCCATCTTCCACGCGGTTTCATTCCCAGAAAACACCAACAGTGGCGAGGAGCGATCGCAAGAGAATAGAACCACCGTTGTACCGCCCACCCACGGCCGTTCGGGGCGAGGAAAAAAATACTATCTGTGAGGGGGGGAGAAAAGTAGAGGCGCGGGGAGGGCTCTCTCTCTCTCTATTTTCTCATTTTCACCCGGACATAATCGACAACGGTCTCCGGCAGTCGGAAATTACGGTGAGTTGGGTCTTGAGCTTGGAGGGTTCGTGTGGCAGGAGCTAAGGTGGAGGAGGAGGCAGAAGATGCGAGAAAACCTTTATCTGGGGGAGATGGGACGGAGTCAATGGTTTAGACGAGTGGGAGTGGGTGGTTTCAGGATTCGTCGGAAGGTCGGAGGAGATGTGCGCGTTTCTTGGGATTCCGGTCGAGGAATAGCGTAGATTTGGAAGGGAAGAGGACAGCGTGTGGGCAAAAGTTACGATGCCTGTGGGATGGGCCGCGAGAAGGGCATTTCGCGGAACGGCGCTCCCGGGAACATATCCTTCTCCTCTGCTTGGCATCGCGTACATATCTCTCGCAAGAGCCTTAACATTGAATATCCGATACGACCACTTGATGCCGGGGGTTGGGGGAGAGAGAGAGAGAAGGGGAGAGTTCTTCCCCCCTCATCTCTCCTCCTCGCTTCCCTCCGCGGATTCAACATTGGAACTAACTCTCTGTCAACTTTCGGAAAATAAAACGTATTATTCCCCGACCACCACACACCCACGCATTCTTTTTGGGCCGTGAAATCTGGGATGAAAAGAGGCACGCCTCTTTGCTGTTGGTGAATTGATTATCAATCACTCACATGCGTTTTACATGAAAGGATCACAGTCTGCTCCCACGTGGGATGACACCAGAATAAGACGAAACCACTTGAAAACTGATACGAGAAAAACGAAATGAAGAGTCACAAAATTAAGTTACCGATCAACGTTGGCTGAGTAGACTGTGTCGGTCTTAATTTTGTGGAAATTATTTTTTACGGATAAAAGGAGTAATGGCTCTCTGAACTCTACGTCTGTAGCTTGGGGCACAACTTAGAATCAATCAAATTATGCTCGATAAAAATCAGTGGTGGGAAATCAAGGATTGCAAACTTGTCACGATAAAATTCAACGAAGTTACACCCTGATATACACAGTAGGATTTCCAAAGAGAAAAAAAATCATTCACCTGGTCCAGAATTCAGGCCAAAGGAAATATTTTTTTCCTCTGCGGAATTATTGCATTCAATGGTGAACTTTACTAAGTCATTTATCATTTTAACCCTCTTACGGTGCCTTGATCAATAAAGATTGATGTTTCAGACAGCCAACTCCAACGGTACTTGCATATTATAGTCGCAAGCCAGGGGTCTCCTTTATAACCGAAATACTTTGTAGAATTCTGTTTCTAAGAAATTATATGCTGTGGGAGGCAAACGATCCATGTTTTCGTACACAAGACTCTCTCTTTTTTCTGGACACTCTTGAACCATTTCGCTACAGCTCATACCACAGCTGTAAATATGAAGAAGAAAATAAATCACAGTGGACAAAGAACAGACGAGAGAAATAGGGAAACATACGCAATGAACCGACTCAACGAGATGAAAAGAAATGATGTATCGGAAGCCGAATGAGTAAGAGAAGGAACAAGATAACAACCTCTTTTGCGTGTAAGGTTGGTTAAAACGCGTGCGTTAATTAGGAAGGACGAGTGACGGGGAGCATGCTCGCTTCAGAAGGCTACTTTATTTTTTTTTAATGAAGCGCACCACCCGGGAGTGGTGGGAAACTGAAAAAAGCGTGAAGCGACCGCAGACCAAAATAACACCGCCCGTCCCTTTTCCCGCAGCCATCGGCAGTTGCTGAAGCCGGATTTAGACGTTCTGCTGAAAGAAGTGAGCGAAGGGGTGAAAATAGTTTTATGCGTTGCGGGAAATGTTGGAGAAAGAATGAAGGCAATGGGGGCCAAACAAAACAGCCCGGAAATGAGGCAATTGAAAACAACGGTTACGTTCATGATTTTCGACCTTGATGATGATGAGGAAACAAGAGTTCTCTGCTGGCGACGGTACGTAAAGCCGAAGAGCCTCTTCCACATAGAAATATTAGAATTTGTTTTTATGCCTCCAACTGCTATAGTGTTTTCACTCCATCTAACCAAACTCATTAGTTTTACGAATGAAACACGTAATACGAACGTGTTTGGAATACGAACCTGCGACCTTTCAGTTGCAAGACTCGCACACTATCAGCCTTACCGCCGCGGACAGCTGCTTCTCACTTCTTTGATTACTAATGGGAGAGAGTAGATAAGATTAACCTGATGCGCGAATGTCAAGAAATGATTATAAAAGATATGGGGCGTTTTGCAGCATGGTCCCTAAACCTGAACATTTAGAAAAGGAGTATATGAAAAGAGACATGCGGTATTTGGAATGTGGGTCGGGAAAAGAATATAGGATATAAAATTGAGACCGGGATAGAAAATAAATGTAGAGATGGTGGAGGTGATAGGGAAATCTTTGGAGAAATTAAGAGTTTGGAACGACGATTTTCATATTTTCCATTTTGAGATTTAAATTTATTTATCCATAGGGATTCAAAGTTCACTCGAAATTGAAATAAAGTTTTATATTACTTTTTACACAAATATAATTAGCTAGAATCTTAAAGTATTATAGACCGAATGTTTCATGGTTTAAATGATGGTCGAGATATAGCTAAAATAATGACTTAAGTGAAGGAAAATTTTGCAAGTTGAAATTAATGCCTCAGGCGAAAATGATTCGGAAAAGAAGCGCCAGGAAATTGAATTCTTATGAAGCGGAATGAGAATGAAGGTAAACATTCAGGATAATATGAGATAGGAGATGAAATAACGGCAATTATGACGAAATTAAGTCGGGAAGTAATTCTGATTAGAGAAGGAAATGGCACCTTGTAGTGGCACGAAGAAAACGCCTGCACGTTCTTGCCATAGTGCACGTTGGAATTCGATGCTCGACAAAACCTACCTCAATTGGGAGGTAACCCAAAAAAAAGCAGGGCAGCGCGCGAGAAGATCATGACATTGTGAGGTTCGCGCGGGCCTGGTGACGTGGGTTTACGCGTGCGGCGACCACGAGGGAGTGTACTCGGAACGACTGCTCGCGAGAACCGACAACAGCCGCGCCTCCCGGCCGAGCGGAGCCGGCCGGCGCCGAGGACGCCGGGGACGCCGAAGAGGCTAGACTAGGAGCGGAAAGCGAGAGCCTACGACTCGCTAAGACGCTCCCATGAAATATGTTGAGGCGGGAAATGGAACGAGGGATAGCGAGGAACCCTTCTCTCTCTCCGGAAAGGTGGGAGAGACGAAGGGGTCAGACAGAGAAAAACTCGAGGCAAGCTAGCAGCGCTGGGAGAATGGGACGGCCCCTTCAATAACCTTAACTTCGATAACATTCTTCCCTTCCCCACAGTGCCTTTATCTAGGGACATGAAAACAACATGGTTTAGTAGGAGTACTAGGTCGAGACGACGTGGGGAGAACGACCTTACTGAAATTTTCACGCGAAAGAAAAAGTAACGCGTGACGCGAGCGTAGTTAGGGTGGGAAGGTAGCCTTGGGGGGAATTAAGGGAACGCACTACGTATAAATGGTGGTGGCAGCGGAGAAGGAATGGAGGGAGAAATGTACGATCAAACCAAGATCCGGAACAAAGCGTTTTTTTTAAAATAGCAAAGCGGGTCAGAAGGAGAGTGAAAGAGAGAAAGAGCGAGAAGTGTGACTTACCCAGTCTGACCGGATCACCTCAGTTTCTCGCCAAATCGATTCAGGGAGGCGCGCAGATCGAGCTTCTCTCTCCCCTCTCGCCGTCCCGCCCCTCCTTTCCTCCCCTCTCACCCTCTCCCTCCCTCTCACCCACTCCCCTCCCCTCCCGCGCCTCTCTCCCACCCCACCACCCCTGCGTCCACAAAACACGTACCCCCATCCCCTTCCCCGGACCCTCCTCGCGACCCCACCACCCTCACTCTTCCTGACCCCCCCTCATTTTTTCCCAGTGCCTTTCACTCCCCCGCCCGCCCCTCCTCTCTCCATCCCTCCCAGCCTCTTCCTCCCCCGCCACGTCCCCAACTCCCAAAAAGCCCCCTCCGAGTGGGTCCTCTGTTGTTATTGCTTTCTCACCCCACCCACTCCCCGCTCTCTGCTTACCCCTCCACACCCAGCCCCTGGATGCTTTCCCTCGCATGCCCGCCCCTCTTCTTCCTCCCTCACTTTCTCTTTGACCTTATGGCATTCTCTCTCGTCCTCCTCCGTCTTCCTCAAATATCGCCTTCCTCCTTCTCCCCTCACCACACTCTTTCCCCGCTCCTTCCCCCTTCTCACGGTTAAGGTTGGAGGGGAGACCGAGGGTCCCATCATATTTTTTTTTCCGCGGGGGTGTGTGCGCTACGGAGGTCTCAATTTTGTCCCCCGGGGTGGAGGGATGCCTGCCTCAACCTGGAATGCGATGCTTCCCTCTTGCGCGACCCCGAGAACTCAGAGCTGCCGCACTTTTCGTTTCCTGCTCTGCTTCCTTCCGGAATCAGTCTCTCGCCTCCGCAAACCTCACATCTCAGTCTCCGCACGCGCTTCAAGACCTACGGCGGAACTAAATTCCTGTTTGGATCACGGTTTGTTCGTCCATGGAAGGAAGGGTTTGGTTTCGTGTAGCTTCCGGCAGGCTTGAACGTGTACAATTAGGTGGGAGAACTTGAATAGAACGGAAGGGTTCGAGTTGTGGGCTTTGAAGAAGGATGGAGAATGTACAATTGACAATAAGAGTTGAATTATGGTTCTGCACTTATTAAATAGAAAAGGGGAGAGGTTGAGAACTTAAATCGAACAGAGCCAAAAGACGTAGCAGATGATAAATTTGAACGGTAAAATGTTTGGCCATGATAGGAGGAGAAATGTCATTTAGTCGTTGATGCTGGTAAAGAATAGACATATTTATGTGCTACCTAAATTAGATTCGAGATCATTTTCTAAGCACCTCTCTAGAAAGAGCCTTATTTTAGCCTGTAAAAAATCAACACTAATGTAGATATTATGCTCCTTTACAATCGATTTCTTGTCAACTGCCCTCTTCAAATTAACATCACATATCTCTATTAAATTCTACTTTATTTTCGTTAATCTTATTCGTATTATTCCTTTCCACTGATTCCCATTTACTTATCCCTCAACGTAGTATCATGTTTCTAAATATATTCAATCGAGGACCTTTCCTGGATTTTTGTCGTATTTCTTGTTTATCTCCAACTTCTGAGAATCTCATATCTTTCGGGAACTCTGTTTGAATGGCCCATTCTCCGCTAAAAATGTGGGAAAAATTACAATATACCACAAAAAGTTTCACAAAATTGTGTCACACCCTCTAGAATTTTTATTGGCCCTTAAATTATATAGATTCCTCTGAAACTTTTGCCCATGATATTCCATTTTACAAAATTCATGTGTGTACCTTATCCTACTCATCTTCATAAACACTATGCATTGATGAAGCTTGTTTTACTTTAATGAGAGGACCAATTTATTGCAGATGGTTGTCACAAGAATCAATAGATATTAAAAGCTACAAAGCTTCTTTTATTTCTTAATTGGATGATATTCGACGACTTATAGTCCTAATTCTGTCACTTAGAAAGCCGAAATCGTTCCTTTATGTAGGTTTAAAATACTTTAACGCATATATTGTTGGTATCGATAGTCATCAGTTCTAGTGCTCACGGATTAATATAATTTCCAGGAATTTTTGCCACGTTCGTAGTATTTTTATTGACTGTTTTAACCCTCATCCTGGGTGCCTTCTGGTGGAAAAGGCATTTTTTGTAATATTAACAAAAAATGTCTTTTCAAACAGAAGACGCCCCCTGGATGAGTGAAACTCTCGTGAAAAAAACTACAAACGCGACGGATATTCTTGGAAAAAATATTAAAGCATTGATTGAAAGTCGCGGAAGCCTAGTTAGTAATTGAAAGTGTTCACATTCAAGTCATTGTATTCCCTCATATTACAGAAAAACACCTAAGGTGCTCAATGGATATAATAAGGCATTAGGTTTCTGTTGTCACTATCCAGAATTGGATGGCATATTAACTCTAGATTTCAATGTCACCTCGCTGACTTAAATCTTGGACCAAAAAATTGAGATGGGTTCATATCTTTCATGATTACTGATTTATTCACTACTCACATGTCCAGTATAAACATTCAGCAATGCACGGATCTTTCTTGATTTACCTCATAGAAACATAAAATACGTAAAAGACCTCTGCTGGTTACAAACAAACATAGGCAAATCAACCTAAAATTACATAACATTTACTACTGGCAGTAAAAAAATGAATGTTCCACTCTCATAGAAAAGTAACTTTGTTTGCGCATAATGAGTTGGAAAGATATACGAGTTAATTAGAAGCTTATGCTATCATGTACCAAGTTTGGAATCATTATCTTAATACGTGGTGGGCGACCTTGGACCGATTTTTAAGCGGTTCACTCTCCGTGATTAAAGCCATTATTTCGCTGAAACAGGCTCAGGTTAATCCGCCCCTTGGACTCAAATGCCAAAGTAATCGAACGAGCTTGTAAAATGAATACGATCGCTGCCAGCGTGGGTGTCTTCCTCGCCACCATTAATTCCTTTTGCCTTCACTGCTCCCTTTGCCTTGATTTGCTCCAAATAATGCGATATTCACTCCCTCTAATTGCGGCTTCATTCTCAATTGACAGCCAACACCCTTTCCCCTTTTGTATAACGATCTAGAGGGGAAAATATTTTTGTTGCCCTTCTAAATACCTAGTTTTTGGCTCAGCATTTGTTCTTCGCACTTAGCTGCTTGTCAATTTACCATATGATGGATTTTAATACAACTTTTGGTGATTAGAGACATTAATGAGATTAGTAAGAAGTTTGACACGCATGTATTAGTTACAGGCTGTTAGTAACCTACTGCAACGAATGATTGTCTAAAAGACCAACTGCCTCATCCTCGAGCATTGTAATTTTGTATTTGGTAGGATGTAAATTATGAGGAAATATCTGTATGTTCTTGGCTAAAATATGTACTATAATTTCGATTTCCTTATTGTTATTAGTTGCAAGTATTTTTTTAATATCACAAAATGGCCTATTCAACAAATTCCGTGATTTATATTGTTGAAAAGAGGGCTTCGAGGTATAATTCCTGGGTTCCTGTTTGCGAACAATAACCTGTTAATATATAAAATCATTTCCCATATGCCATAAGTTACGATATCAAATTACAGCAATTTATAAAGCACTAGATAAGCTACTGGATCCTTAATTTTCAATTTATAGGAAAAATTATATCGTGATTACGAATGCCATTTATGTTTTTTTTATGAAATCGTAAATATCTTAAACTACTCTATATGTTCTTGATTTATTAACACTTAATTTGTGTACGCATTAAGTGCTCGAGCAAAAATTTAAGTGCTTTAGTATAACTGACCCATTAAAATGATTTATACTAAAAATAGATATATTTACTCTTCCATTGAACGAAATAACAATTTCTCGTTACCAGGAATTTTGTTGGTTGCCTTTTAATTCGTTGATTTTCTGCGGCTGCAATGGTTTTTTTCACAAATAGTTTTCTTGAGAATCAATATTAAATTAAAGATAATTCCCTCAACTATGATTGAAGAACATACCTCTGGTTGTCTAAAACACATTTGCAAGTCAAGTTTAGTAGTTTTGCAGTTTGAATATGCAGTTGCTTATTTTATAAATATCTACTTAAGCCAACGACAATATTTTCTCGCATCAATTATTTCAGTCCTTACAACGCTACAAAAATATTTTTCTTATGGAAGCGTAGCAAGGGTGATATGAGCAACGATTTTGTTTATACATACTATCTATTTTATTCCAATCACATAATTCTCTCATATATTATCGTATATATTTTTATTTCTCATTCTTACTGAGAAAAAGTAATTTTATTATTTAATACGTCCTATAATGCAGTCAAATACTGCTAAGAATCATTCCACTGCTTATATTATCCATACCACGTGAGATCGGAAACGGAAGTTGCCAGATACTGGCTGCTCCCGTCTATTACTCCGTCAGAGTTGCTATGAATTCTAATACATTTCGGAACTAATGACTTGCTATTTGAAGTATTATAGAACACCTGCATCATGTTATGACGAGGAATATATTTATAACATTTAAATTTCATTGCGAGGGAATACATCAAACTTTTATCCAAATGGATTACCACAATCCTAAATATTTAACTAAAGAAACTAAGCAAAGAAGCAAAACTGAAATACTGGATTTCAAAAACGTCCTTGAGTTAACTGAATTATGAATTAAACGATTTGGGATCACTGGTCAATTCTTATAAATTAAAAACAAATGTCACGAGGTATATATGCTAATAAAGGTTAAAACAGCATTGAATTGCGTAGCCAATGAGTAGAAGAGTTTATGAAAAAATTGGGCACGCGGATTTCAAAGAACTCGTAATGGATTAAGAACTTTGCAAGAAATTTTACCGCGAAGAAAACTCATCCGTGCGCGCTTAATGCAATTCATGGGACCATCAAACTGAAATGATACCATGCTTACTCGGGGAAAAGATAGTAATTAATTACTTAAGCCGTAGTTTCAGTTTAAGCCAGGTTCCAACGCTATTTCATAGATGACTTTCGGGCTTACGGTGGGAAAAAACTCAAGCGTGGGCTTTGGATTTATCCTCACCGAGAATTTATTTCGCCCCCAACCTCTTTCCCGTAATTATGCGGGAAAAAATCGCGATTCCTCGGAATCCACCTTTCAAACCACCTTCATCGCGCCTCCAGTGTTGATTTGAAGTGTTAGGCGGTATAAAGGGGGCGACTAAGTTCTGGGATACTCTTGTGAGAGCGGCTTTTCACTTCCCCTCCACACGTTTCTCATGACCCAACCACTCTCACAAGTTTCCCAATCGCATACCACCTCCCACCCCCATCTATCTCTCTTCTTCTTCTTCATTCTCCACATCCTCCCTCCCCTATTCTCACCCACCTCACCCGTAGAGCCTCTCACACCAGCCACCGCTCCATCTGGTGCGGTGAGGAGTGAAGTATCCCCTTCGGGATTAATGCCTCTGCGGTCTGAGCGCGAGTGGGCGGGAAGGAAATGTTAAACAGGAGATATGGAAATTAAAAACCATTAAGGAAAAGCCCCGGGACTCTTAAGGGTGGGAAAAAACCAGCTGGATATTTCAGAATTAAAACAGCTAATTTGCCTCATTTTCGCGGATATCACTGGCACCTATTCGCTCAACGATACTGCCTTCCTTTTTCTTTTGATACTCGGCAGGAATTATTTCATGGGATCAAAGCGTTACTTGGGTAGTGGAAATAACATGAGCTATATTATCTTCCTTGGAACTGGATCTAAAATCTGCAACCACCTCCGTTAAATATTGATAGTTGAATTTAGAATTTAGAATACCTTTGGAGAATTGAGGATATTTCTCATCCTAACATCTATTATATATTCCTCTGACGGCAGGAAAATAATTAACTTTTTTATTTCAGTATAACCTTAGTTTAGTTAGAGTTGATTGGTAGACGTAGCAGTCTAATGTACAGCTTGTGTCAATACGGAGTTATTATGCTGCAAATATATGTTACATCCGCAATAGAGAGGAAAGTCAAAAGTCTAATTGTTAGTTTAGGAAAAGTATATGAAGCGAATCATTCAAGAAGGAATTCTTCAGCAGTTAGCATGCGTGCAACCAACTAGAAGACAGAACAAGTGTAAACACTTTAATAATATTCTAAAGCAGCTGGAAGATAGTAGGTAGTAGACAAATATGAAAGAAATGGGATACAATTTAATATTATTTCATATTAAGTGAGCTAGATCTTCTGACATAGGTAACACTTCCAATATCATATTTTCTTACTCTTCACTTAATGATGGTGTTTCGTAAGCAACGTAGAGCAAGAATGATATGCCGGGTACGAAAAGTATTGTGATTAAGCTATTTCACTTCCTGAATTACACAAAACAAGAGGCATGAAAATATGTCCCTCAGAGAATATGCAAATCACGGTTTCCGGATGTATCAACAGAGGAGGAGTTTAGAGGATATAAAGGAAGGAATCGTAAAACACTGAGGCACTGGCCAACTTTTACGATCTCGTAAGAGCTCTCGGAAATCCTAGCCACACTGTGGATAAAAATGAAAATAACAGGGTTAAGCAGGAAACGAGGTTTACGAGAAAAGTAAGTGTAGACTATGATTAGGTAGGATGGCGCAAGATCTATCGTGTGCACATATCTATATTTATGATTCGATGTCAAAAAACTACCGTAAACATTCAGGAAGGTAGTTATCGGTCGCTTAGAAATATAAAAAACAAACATAAAAATTAGCAATATAAACTTTGAGAATAGGGGTAAAATTACTTGGAGAAATAAGGCAAGAACACGCAGATTTAGTTCATCTCAGGCTTGCGTCTCTGTCTGCATAAAGGAAAAGAGTGGAAACATTATTACGTGATAAACGGAAATACGTTTTTAAATTAAGTTATATCACTGATGGTCGGAGTTTAATCCAAAATGTACCCGAGTCTTTTAAAAGATCACGTACCAAGGCATCGGCTTTATAACGACTTTAAGGCGGGAAAAAATACTGGAGATCCTAGTTAAACCGCTTCTCCGGATTATCGAGTGCCAACTACATAAATATTTCCCGACGATATGCGGTGTTTCTTGAGTGCAAGCTTCGTCCTGAGCGCCATTTTTTCTCTCGTATTCACTTGTTTTATTCCCTTTCTTGCATTCAGATCCCAAGAATCATCTATCAGTACACATTTACACGTTCTATCAGCTTTAAAAGTCATCTACTTTTGTATTTCTCACCACCCAGCGCAATATAGGATGAAATTGATATTGGATTTTCCTTTTCCCGTCCACATAGATTTTCAATAGCTGCATTAGTTAGCATCTTGGGTTCCCCATAATATCGTGATTTCGCCATACCGTCTATTTTGGAATAAAACTGAACACAGATAAGACATCCGTACTTGAGATGACCCCGAAACCTTTGCGGTTTTTGGTTAACACGGCCAGATGTTCATTGCCAGGCTTGCTACATATAATTTGCAACCTATTGACAGATTTTAAAGATATAAGTTAAAATTTAATTCCTTCCAACCCTGTCCCTACATGATTTTCAGTTAATCCTAGAGATATGGGCATCTCTAGGTTCTGCTGAATGATGAGCTAAAATTTAAGTAGAAATAATAATGGAGGAAACGGTCTCAGGCCTAATGTTGAGGAACGTATTCGTAAGGAATAAATGCACCGGATTTTATTAAATTCTACCAGGAATTTATAATAACCCGGCCATGTTTTCAACACTAACTACCATCTTCAGATGAAGGAGGTTCATCTGAAGATGACACAAAATGTCAAAATCATAGTCAGAGTTTAATAGAGTCCTATTAGAGTTTTAAAAAGTCAAGTGCCACTATAAAAAAATAATATATTTATGATTGAACGAAAATCCAAATGTGAAGAAATTAGATTCAGAAATAAATGGCGTTGAATGAGAAATGTCGAAAACATTAAAAATACGCTCTCTTTTTTAAAAGTGGATGAAGATTGGAAAATATATTCCTATTTTGGGATCTCCTCGTACATTTTTATTCACGACTAAAATTATTGAAGAGGTGTTTTCATTTCTAAATTCTTTACTTATTTTGACGTTTGGCAAAAAAACGAGTTTAAATCAGCCTCGCTCATCATGAAGAGGTTTAAAAATACCTACTAATAGTGACCTCTGACGTGCGTGTACATGAGTCAGAAGTATATTTGGAGATCCTTACCCGCAGTGATGGCGTACCGTGTAGTATGCATTATTCTACTTCAACAGACTGCGTGATAATTGGATATACTTGCTTTATTGTATCAAAACCGGTCGGTACCTTGATGATGCATAATAGCTTGGGAGAGGAAGAATGTCTGTAGGTGGTGATTTCCATTGTAAACGATGGTGAACGCCATTATTAGAGGAACCGTGTCTGTCACCTGTATTTGAATGGCATTCCTCAGCGTGATACAATTGAGATCGAGGCCGACCCTGGAATGAAACGAATTAGCACTTTAATTTACGAAGCCGAGAAAATGGAACGTTGTGCGTTATGGCGTGGGCGCAGTAGCATTTCTTTATGGCTTAAGGACGAGCTACACGGTGGAGTTTCTATTTCGTAGAATTGGAATGAACGGGAGGTTGTTGCGATTTGGGGACTATCCATATAATGCGTAGCGTTAAAAGCGTTGCTGGATACCTTAATGATGTTTGAAAATTGAAGTCTATTGGTAGGACATTCTATCTTTCTAATATTGTTTACATGATCAAGCCTAGCATAATACGCGAGGGATCTAAAGGTATATATTTATAACGTCTTATGTAAGAATATTTGCTTCGAATTTACTTAGAAGTATTGTAGTATTCCGGACGGTCGAGATAAGGGATCGCGTTAGCTCGTTTGTTTTAATGCCTAGCGGAGTTGAATCCCATTGGGCAGAGATAGTGAAAACGTAGTCTCTAATTGAGTACTACTCACTGGTACTTGAAGTTCTGTACCTCCTCTGATGGGACGTTAAACTGTGGACTCTTGGCGTCTCTCGTTAAGAGTAGAATGATGCTTGTTTCGAGTTTCTCCTCGCTCCAAAAAAATCCTACCTATTCCCTTTCTATTCTCAGTGTCTCAAATGACCTCAGCTGTCGACCTTCTCCCCTAATGGCAAATGGAACTACGCAATCTATCAATAATGCATTTATTTCTCCTTTTAAATACGGAATAGATACGATAAATGTTTTTTAAGGAAAAGAGCAATGGAGGCCGCGGTCTGGGATTTATATCCTCTTCAGCGCTTTGTTGTACTTCATCGTGCAAATCAATGTATCAAGTGGTTGAGGCACGTTATTGAATATTTTCCGCATGTTTCAACATTTGCCATTAGTGCAAAGAAACCCATAACTAATAAGAGACATATATCGAGCCTACTGGCTCGATAAATGTCTCTTACTTTACAAAATGTGGCTTCTCAAAAGAATATCTAGTTGTTTAAAATACATCAATTAACCTCAATTGAAAAATCCGATGAAACTCTGGGCGGTGGGGTTTAAAACAAACGCAATGCCACTGCAGCTTGTAACATCACCAAGTGAAGAGTCCAACCTGTCACTAACTAATGGCATAGGGAAGCGGAAAAGAAGAGATGGCATATAACATTAACTCGAAATGATGCTCCACATGTGAAAACTACACTTCCAAATTTGGTACACGTAACACATCAATAGATTTGACCCTTATTTGCCATTTTTGAAACAGCGGAATCAATCGGCGAAATGAACTCTCCTCAGATTCGTTCTCAAACTCAAGTTTCCACCCCGTGCTCTTCGATTCCCGGTCATACGCTCGTTAGCATTTCATTCCGCACGGGAACTCGTCAGAGCAGTTGCACCTATTCTCCGATACACCCCCATCGATTTTTTCCGAGCGGTCACTTCCGATTTGAGCAAGAGCGAAGAAAAAACGACGCGCAGCCGGAAGATCTCACGTGAGTTGGTCGACATAGCCCGCCGGGCACAAATAATTACCCTAGAGTGGCTCAGCGGCGTGGGGGCAATTAATGTCGAGGCGGTTCGTCACGTTGACGGCGTGAAGGGTGGGGGAGGTTTTATTTTTTGGGGAGAGGCAGAGGGGGGGGGGGGGATAGACACGAGGCAGATAACGGCATCAGTCTGTACAACCCGCTTCTGAACCACCCACCGAACTGAAATCCTCTCTCAGTCAATCCGCATGGGCGAACAAGTGGGGAATTGGGGCGGATTGAAGTCATTTTGTGGGGTTGATTTCCGGCACGGGCAGGTGGAAATTCCGGCGTTGATCGCCGAGACAACCGAAACCGGAAAGTGGAAAAGACAAAAGTTTGGCAATAGAAATGAAGAGAGAAACGCACGAATTCCCTTCGAGTCGGTTAAGGTCGCTCCTCTTTCCCTCTCGGGAAATAAGAAATATCCTCGAGTTCCTTTTCCCCCGAGTTCCGTGCAAAGCCGTCCGTTCCCCTTGCCTTGTCACAGCATTTCTCCCCCTTTCTCCCAGTCCTTTAACGCTTAATTTTTGTTTTTCACTCCGTCCCCCGATTCCTTCGGGTCGTTCAAGCAATTTTCTCGAAGTTCGGTTCCGGAATCGCTCCGTCGCGCCAGCTTTTTGTGGGTCCCATTTCATTGGGCGTATAAGCGAAAGGGAGCTTTCAGACACACTCTCCCCCCTCTGATGGAATGTTCTCCTCGAGTTGGTAGCATTCAAACTGGTCGTGAAGAGGGCAGTATGCGACTGGAATTAACTTTTAAGCGGGTCATGCCCTTCCGGATAAGATACGGCAAGTGCGGGAACAATTGGATAATTGGTGGATTGACTTAGTTGAATTGAGTTACGATTAAATATATTTCAGTTGATCCTCATGAATATGACGTTCGTGTACTTTTAATGAGGTTGGGGATAAAAGCATTAGAGTGACTCAATACGAATTAGGGATTCTTTTTTAAGGGAGCGAGAACAACCAGCTAAAACTCACCGAGGAGAACCAAGTACAAGTGTCATTCTCTATGATTATGATCTGATGTTGTGTTTTTTTTGCATTTGCCTTATTAGAGATTTTGGAATAAGGATTTATACCTTTCTCAGTAAAAACAGAGTTGGAAACTTGTAAGTTAATGGCAATTCTTGGTATGTCTGAATTGAAACTTTCAAAGATATTTCAGTATTATTGACTATTGGGATATACTTCGTAATTTCATTTTTCATGGAATATTTATCAAAAAAATTAACGTGTAAATTTGCAGTGCTGGAATTTTTTTCCCTGCAAGTTGGTTTATACATTCAATTTGACGCAAAAACTTTTTAGGTGCTTGTAATCACTTCGTAGATGTTTCTCACGTGTTTCGGTGTTCAGCGCCTTTAATCTTACTATCTATAATTAACTGTGATGTGTAGGGTTAATGGATGTATAAGCTACCTTTGGTGTATGGCATTTAATAACTAAGTGACTAATGTAAAAATGTTTATATGCATTTCGATTTTATGCAGACGATATATATGCATTCGATGTACATGCATTCGATTATATATTCGAATTATATATACATTCGAGTATGCATTAGATAAAAATGCATTTCGATTTTCTAAACATGCTCCTACGAGGTTGTTGCCTTTTACTGACAAAAAGACTTTTATTCTTTTATAGAGACGGCCCCTTTAGATGACATATTATTCTTAGCCGCATCTGCTGATTCCTAATATTCCTTATTTTTTACTCCACTTATATAGTTACTTATTTATTCACCATATATTTCACATAGAAATTAATAAAAAATTACGATTCCCACCCAGAGCATGTATATTTTGCGTGGTATAGAATTAAGATCTTATGTTTGACGGTGAGGTATGACCTTATCCGTTGGAGCACAAATAAAACCCAGCACAACAAATAGAAAATTGGAATTATCCTTTGCTTCATTTTTTTCACTTAAAAAAAACTAATATCTAAAGGAAGGAGTAAAATAAATAAAGAAAAGTGATAAAATACAATCACTGTATTCCTGTAAACAGTTATAGGTGAAAAAAGAAGTGTGACATAAATATATCCACTTTTGGAAATAAAGGCACCGCAAATAAAAGTGCATGGAAACTAGTTTGGCCTTATTCTACAATTGTAATTCATATTTAATTCCTGTCTCTCAGAAAATATAAACAAAAACTGATACAATCACCTTTGAATTTGGAATATTGGTTTCATGCTGGAAAATAAAATCTGTCCGAAAGTGTCCAGGACTCCGCTCCTTTCCTATTGAAAACTATGCATTAGGAGATGAAAGAATAGTGTATCAATTTTTCACTTAAATATAAATGAATTCACCGTTATTTATTTTGTAGTCATAACAATTTTATGAGATCTAAAACCACCCAAAACTTTCTTTTAGTAGTAACTTCAATGTTAAGTGACATCTAAAACCACCTAAGATATTAATTTAGTAGTCATAACAATTTTGAAAGTCATATAAATTCACCTGAAAATTTATTTAGTAGTTATAAAAATTTGTTGAGAACAAATACCAAAACAATTTTATTATTCAAACCATTTTGTTAGATCTTGAAACCTGAGTGGCATTTCTCCGTTGAAAAATAATATTTACCTTAGTAATCATCATTTTTGAGATCTAATCAAACAATTGAAGTAAAGTTACCATTTCTAATGATTTAAAGAAAAGGTGTGTTCAACCCGATGGTTGGATTTTGATAGGTTAGGGTAGAGCTCACCCCCTACTAAGCCAATGTCGTGTGAAATTCACACATTCAGGGTAGGTGGCCAGTTCCTTACCCTGGGCCACTTGCAATTTCCTACGAAGTTCTTACACGCAGAAAATTGAATCGCGAGGATTTGAGGTGGGGGTGTCCAGAAAGCTTTTTCCCCAGGATTTGAACCCGCGACCCTCCAGTCAGCAGCCCGGCGCTCTATCCACTAAGCTACCACGCATCATTTTTTAAAACATTTATTAGGTTTTAGATGGAGAATCGATCATTGAAGGATAGTTAACCAATATTTTGAAGTGGTAAAACAATCTCGTGGAGGATAAAATAATGAGTGTTTTTTGAAACAGTAATGGAGGAATTTTACTTTGCGATCTTCCTGCGACATGAAATTATTAGATTTGCAAGTATTTTTGGTAAAAAGTAACATTATATGAAAATATGTTAAATATTACGTGCAATAATACGGTAGTATTAGTACAAAAGTACTAAAGTCGAACTGAAAGATATAATGCCTCAAATGCGTTAATTCACTCCTACCCCTATCAAATCTATGAGTTAATTTTAATACCTGTGATAAAATATTGCGCCTTATCATTGCTTGATTTCATCGCGTGTTATATTTTTAAAATATGTATTGAACTTCATCAATAAACTAATGACTATACTCTACGAATGCAGTTATAATAGACTTTTCCAAAGATAACTATTGCTACTTAAGAAATTATAAACTTTATAAACGAAGTTAAATCACCAATAGGAGCTGTAAGTGTTGTATATCAAAACAAAAAAATCAGAAAACGCATTATTAAGTTAGTGTCATTCTAAGATAGGTCTTTTTGTCATGGGAATTCATCCAAGTATATAATTTATGGAATGTGATAGATATTGTCTTAATTTTTTATTTCCTGTAGCATTTAATTCCTTTGCTCAAAAGAGCGTTTCTCTAAAGGGAGATTATTATTCAATAAAGAGGAAGCAATAGAAAATCAACTTATATTCCTGTGTGATTTCAAAGACTTGGTTGTTTTTAGTAAAAAGGTTTTATGCTGCGCAATTTCTCAAAGACATACACTTACATGGAATGACTTTCGATCAAACGAATTCGTCAACGGACCCTATCTCCGGGTGGATTAATGAAAGGAACCACTTATTTACTTTCTCGTCTAAAAGAATGTTGTAAATTAAAAAAAAACAAAGGAACCAATTTGCAGAAAATTAAGTGCCACCTCTCTCGCATCCCCTCGACTCCGGCGATAATCGCCCAATTCGAAGAGGGAAAGATCTCACCAAGAGGGTTAAAAAAAAGGGGAGTCGGTCAGGGGAGGATGGGAGAGAGAGAGAGAGGAAAAGGGAGTAGTGTTCCCCCATTCTCTCGTTTCCCTTTTTTTAATTGCCCCCACGCGCCGGGAATTAAGGAGGAGTGAACCCCCAAATTTTGGGCGAAAAAGGGTGAGCGAGAGGGGAGGAGGAGGAGGGACAAAACACGCGAGAGAGACACGCGTGGCTCGGAAGAGGCGCGGCACGGGTGCATGTGCACCACGGAGGGAATTACTCGCTGTGGTTCAGGGAGAGTGAGGGTGCGTTGGGAAGGGAGTGCGTGGATGGAATAAGAAGCGACGACTCTTGAGGGAACCCTGGGGAGGGAGCGGCAAGGGTCGGGGTCACGGAAGGAGTACGAGTTGGACGAGAGTGTGGGGCGTAGTATTCGATTGTCCGCGGCAAGGGGAGGGAGGTAGTGGGGGAAAGAAGGTAGGGGTATTTGTAGGGCGCCTGTGGGTCGGGCCATTCCTCCATTGCAAAACCCCAAAAAGCCTCCCCAGCCTGCCTTACCCTCGCGAACCCTTAAACCCCCCCCGCTACCCAATATCATCATAAACCCTTCCCTACGCCCTCCTCTCTCCTCCACCACCCCCATCTCCCCTCTCCGCTCCTCCCTCGCTGCCCTCCTCTCCCCCACATCTCCCCTCACCTCCCCGCGGCGGCCATGACGATGGGCCCGGTCGACACGCGCGCCGCCGCAACCTCTGCGCGGGTCAGTGTACCGCATCGCCCACCAGACGGAGACACTGCCGTCCCGAGAGCAAGATGGCGGAGGCAGGAACGTCGGCTTAGAGTCGGGACGGGAGCTTGCGATTCGGTGAGGGAGAGAGAAAGGTAGAGGGAGGGAGCGAGGTAGGGGGAGAGGTGGTGAGGGACACAAGGGGAGAGCGAGGAGAAGGTGCGGATGTGTGCGAGGGAGGAGAGAGAGAGGTGAGAGCGAACGGGAGAGAAGAGGAAAGGCGAGAGATAAAGGAAGAGAGGATACGGCGAGAGAGGTGACGCCCCCCAACGGAGACCGACTGTGCGAGCTCCCCTCGGCTCGGGAGAAGACGTCGCTGCTGCCCCGTTCGGCTGGGAGACGAGAGAGGGTAAGGAGAGCTCGCCGGGCGGAGTGGCCGAGGTGGCGGGTGATCATCGCGGGGCCCTTGGAGTGACTAGACGGAGACAGACATCCGGCTGGGTGAGTAGACTGAAACATCCTTCCCCTTATCCCGGCGATCATTGACGTGCGTTGCTCGATCCGGTGAGGCAAGGGTACGGAACCCTCCATCGACCCTGGCGTGACATGAATAAATATAGCACGAGAGAGATGTTCATCACTGCGTTTTTACTCCGTATAAGTGGTCTCTCCACGCTGAAATGCACTGCGTACATTTTGTCAGAACCCTTTTCCACACTTTTTTCCCTCAACCCTGAACGCTTCCCGTCCAGGATCCGGGCTCGTAAGGTGTTATAGGTTGCTGTCCTTAATCGAGCGGTTGACGCCGCCGCCGGGGAACACGGGCGCGTTATGCGTCTCGGTGCACGCTGGCGCGGAGACACGTCCGCGGGGCAGCTGTCAGGGGGGTTAACACCGCTCGCGAGCACCACCGCCGTGGAGACCGGGGAGGGAAAGCAGTGGTAGCGGATGTGGTACGGGAGGATACGCATCGTTCGAGTGGGGAGGCGGGCCGCGGGGGGAGGAAGAGTGCAGAGGGGGCGGTAAATAAAGCGGAACGGTGCATGCAGTCGGATGTCTCCCTCCCACCCTCCCCACGCCCACAAGAAAGCCCGTCGATATGCGCGGATGGACGTGCGTGAGGCGAGGGTGAGGTGGGAAGGAACACGCCGTCGGACGCCCCCTTCGGCCTGCGTGCCGCCTGCGAGTCCTCCATCCCACGCGCGGGGGGGTGCATACTCCTCCACCCTCCCGACTCTCGCGTGCGTAAGCTCGTCTCTGTGTGGGTGAACCTCCGTATTTATATGTATATGCGGCGACGGGGGATGTAGCGATGATGCCGTGCGGCGGAGGGGGTGTGGGTGGCGAGGGTCGGGGAAGGCGCGAGGGAATCCGGGGTACGGAACTTGTCGGTGGGCTGCCGGGGGAAGGGGAAGGCCTAGGAGGGATGGGGTGGAGCGGGGGCAGCGGAAATTGCGGGGGTCGGGGTGTTTGCGACGGAGGTTGGGGGAGGGATGGAGGCTTGGGTCGCATCCTCTCTCATCTTCCCCAGCATCCCCAACCTATCATAGGTGCGTGGCGGGGGTAGTCGATCGTGTCAAGTGGGATTAGGTGAGGCACCGTGCGGATGGTCAGTGGATCGAGGGCTGGCCGCGAGCTCGTAACATGAGTACGATTAAGAACTACTTGTCACTTTCGCAAACGATGACATCTTGACCATTCCCAACTTCAATAGCTAAAGAGTGGTGAATAATTGCTCGGTACAGCAGTGAGGAAATCGTTATTCTTGAAAATATGCCAAATTCTTAATGAGATCATCTAGAAATTTGACTTACCTTAAAAACCAACCGGCACGGCGAAAATTATGTCTTTGGGACGATCATCACAGGTTTATAATTTTAGTAAAATATGTGTGCAAACATATCATTATCATCAGTAAATCGCATTATCCAATTCATTACAAAATTTTTAATTTATATTTTAAATAATAGGGTAATTAATGCTACGTATTTGAGGTCGATTGATCAATTATGTAATTATATTAGTTGCGACTAAGAACCTTAATAGAGCAATCTATGAGTTGTCTTGTGAATAACTTTGCAAAATAAGAAAAGTATACCTACCATTAATATAATATATATGAATGTACCTTTACAGAAGAGAAACTGGCCAATTAGACCAACCTACCAAGTGGACTCAGCGTGATAGTTATTCCGTATTATTCCGTGTATTCATTCCGTAATACTATATTGTGCATGTGTAGGCATCTTGCAGGAGAAAAAATATTTAATGCAGTATCGGATTATTGCCTTAGGATTTTAAATTAAACTACTTGGAAGTATACACAATGAGCCTATGACCTAGGCTACACCAATATCTTATATTAGTATGTATATAGCCATGAAATCATCATCCAGTCTTGACTCAAAGTGCTACAGCATCAATGTAGTCACTAGCCTAACTTATTCAGCTTTTTGTACCAGAAATTAGTCAGAAAATATATTAAATCAAGGATTGTGAACAAGCTTTGAAGAAACAAGGGATTTACACGATTGGCATAAATACCTACAATTTCTAGAATTTCACAGGGAAAAAACGATCAGGGAAATAGCAGGATGCAACAGCCTCGCTCGAATTAGTCGAGCTATAAAAATAAAGATTTACCTCCCCATTCAAAAAGTATGCAATACGATTTAATTTGAGAGACTTTTTGAATATTTACTTCAGATGCTTAGAATAAACCGAATAAAATATGTTTATATTTTTATCAAGGTAATAAAAGGAACTAAGCCCCTAAACTATGATGATATGCATCTCAATTTTTATTTAGTTTAGATTAAGTGTCAAATAATATTTTTAGCTATATTTTATCAGTTATGATTTAATTATGATCCTGTCAGTACATGATAGACGTTGACTTAACCGCAATGTTATACTTGCCACAGGCATTGTAACATATTTGCAGAATATTTTCATGATAGTTATGCAATTTAATCTGATAAACTATGATCAATCCATCATAAAGGTACAGTTTGTCATAAACAAGGTGATAAGAATTTTGTGTGCTGCGCTAAATATTACTAATGATCTGTCACATTCGTCAAGGATGGACCAATTGGTGCCATCCTTATCTTATACAGGGGAAAAATAGACGTTAATAGGGGTTTGTTGCCACAGAACGAATAATCTGCCCCTCCGTAGTAAGATGAAAGTAATAATTGCAACCATAGCGACTGTATTAGGAAATGACAGATCGGTGCGTAAGCATAATATCAACATAGCAGAAACATTGACCCTCGAATACGTACAACCCGCACAACATATATGTAACACTCTATGCATAAGCTGCAGGAGAGAGCCTATTCCCTCATTTGACCGTAATATCACTCGGTGATTCACCCCGAAGGTTGGTCTTTGATAGGTGAGGGTAGAGCTCACCCCGTTTTAAGCCAATGGCGTGTGGTATTCACACATTCAGGGTAGGGGAGGCGGTTCCTTTCCCTGGGCCACCTGCGATTTCCTATGAAGTTCTGACACGCAGAAAAGCGAATCGCGAGGTTGAGGATGTCCAGATAGGCTCTTGCCCGAGGTTTGAACCCGGGACCCTACGGTCAGTAGCTCAGTGCTCTACCCGCTAGGCCACCAGGAACCCTGACAGGAATATACAGACTGCTATTCATGGCACACGAATAGAATTTTTTTTCCTCTATTTCCTAAGGCAATGAAAAATATTAGACACTATTTAGAACCTATCAAAAGAATGTTATTTTTGGTTTAACTTATATCAAATTACCTGACTCGTGGCATTCGCAATAACTCATTACACTGCAATGAGTTCACAAAAATCGACAGAAAAATTACTTACAATGCATGTGATACAACTCTCCTGCCATATTGTGTTCAGAAAAGGGGTGATAAATTCAAGAATTATATAATGAACCACTAGTGATATAGGAAATGATAAATACACCTTATAAATATGATAAAACATTTATCGGAATACTCTTAAAATTATGCATTTAGGTTTTATAATTAGGCTTTCGTTAAAGCCGTCCTCATAGCACTCTTACTAGGCAAAGAGACAATTAATGGATTACGAATAATTGTCATTGAGCAACAGTTCATCAAGAATTAGCAGAGTTAAAAAAATAATTAATCATAAAAACCGCCTAAGACATTATAAATTCTTGATTTTATGTAATAAAATACTTTTTATAAAGTATGGACATTTTTATAGTTTATATTAAATATTTTTATAGATGCATAGGAAGAATGTTTTAAATAGTTTTTATCTTTTTTGAAACTGCTTTTGAAACCATTATTTAAAATATAATTTTTCACAGAAAACCAATGGTTTTGTAAACCAGTTTTAGGCTTGAGGTGGTGGAACTGTTTTATAGTAAGTAGTAATCATTCAAATTTTCACTAATTCAGAAACGGTTTTAAAATAGTGGGAAGTTGCAGTTATCATCAATTGAACAAAATTTGGTATTTAAAGATAGCAATTCATGGAACGACTGAAGTTGCATTATTTAAACCCGATATCTTTAAAAATATTCGAGAAAATATATGTCCAATGTATTTCCAGGACTACTATAACCCTGTTTATCATTTCTTGGATTTCATCGTAAAGGCGTTCAATTATTTCTTCACCCCTAAGTACTGGAGCATAAGAATAGCAGGGGCACACAAAATAAGCCTACTGATTCTATACGATGACAAATGAATATATTATCAAATTTTGATGAGAAAGGAGCATGTGCAATAAAGTGATTTGCGATGCATAAAACCGAATAATCGTGGAATTTTCGATTCGTATCGTACAGAAAGCATAACCATCCGGTAACTATATGAAGTTGCTAACAAGGTGGTGGAATAAATTCGTGCTCATCGCTGAGCGCATAACGTATTCTTATAAAATACGGTTTCAGAGGTTAAATGTCGCGTTAACAGGAGGGTCGGCGTATTCCAAGAGGCACGTGAAGCGGTCGGAATAGAATTTCAATAGTCCGCCCACCGTCTGCGTAACAAGCGGTGAACGAGAAGGAGAGAGAGTATTAAAAAAAAACCTTTCCTATCTTTTTTTTTCATGCCGAAGGGAGAATTGTGGGGAGATAAAAAAGAAACACACGGTTGGAATGGAGGTCAAGAGTAGTTTAACGTTCTTTCGCGCACACGGGGCTGAATAAGGTGACGAGTAATGAGGCGAGAGCAACAGGGTGTGTGTGGGGATAGCGGGGGTGGAGGTGACAGAGGGTGGTTTTAAGTTCGGCAGCCGTTCGTCGAAAGAGAGAGAGAGAGGGCCCGAGGGTGGGGTCGTGCTGGAGGGTTTAGAGGCTTAGGGTGGGCGAGGAGGGAAAGAAACGGAGGGAGGCCTGAGCGTCATGCCGGGGCAGTCGAGGGCTGCACGAGATAAGGGTGCCAAAGGGGTCGGATATGCTGATAAGCGAAGGGGTTGAGGAAAAACGAGAGGGGAAGGACAGGGATTTTTGAGATCCGAGTGAGGGGATGCTCGCGGACAAACAAGATGATTTGCCAAGTTTCCTGATGAAGATTTCAATTAGGGAGCTTTCGAGAATTCCGAACTTTTTTTCTCCTCGTCGAAGTTATGATTTTTGCGAGCGGCGACTGGCTCCTCCCGCACTCAATATCATCTCCCCCTTCCGTTTCTTAATCAGGAAACGGTGAGATGCATCCGATCGATTGTGTGAATGAGCGGAATACACGCTAGAGGCAAATGAGGCGAGGAACAAAACAAGTTTTTTTTGGGTATTTCATCCGGTTTTCACCAGATTTGAGTACCGTTCAGATGCAATTGTTGAGGATATAGAAAAAATACAACCGGCTTGATTTTGAAATGGTAAATATGCTGTATTTTTCTTGCACCAACCTGTTACGCTCGGCATAGAATCTCTGGTTTAAATCACCTTTACACACACCACAACAGCTAAATAGCACGATAGACTCATGATAGTCAGAATTAATGGAACGTACGAATTAGGTTGATAGGTAAATCCGATAATAATTGTTTTGGAATTTCACCTAAAATATCTCTTCCATGTTGCCTCATGGTGGACATATATTTTTTCCCTGAAGAGAAATCCTTAGCTATACCTAGAAGTTGCATTTTTAGGCATATCAAAAATAACATAAAGTGGTGAATACAATTTGAGCCCATGAAAAGTGTGAAAAAAGAACTAAGCCAATTAAAAAATTAGCAAGCAAAATGAGATTGAATATTCTTCGAAACTATACATAAAATTAGTTAGGGATCAGTAGTTATGTTATTTACCAACGAATTGACATTGGCATAAAACATTTGATACTCGCAACTTCTTATTTGGGGTGTCAGTTGAAAGATACTTCTAATTAATCTCCTCACGTCTCTCCTGTCCTTTAAACTCACGGTTCGTCTTGATCCTTATCCAGAGAAAGTATGGTAAAGTCTGAGTCTAGCTTACTGTTTTACCTTTTAAGTTTATTCGTACCTTTTGAAAATTTATCTATGACAATTTCTTAGCCTCAATCTCTCGATGTTTCTACGTTACGAATCGTATTCTACCTTTACCTATTACGTGAAGTATTCTTCTGATTGGGCAGTTTCCGATATTTGATGCCAAGCCATTTTACACCACTTTTTATTTACTCAAAATTAAACTCTTGCGCTATAAATTTTGTTGTAGCTTTAAATATTCCTAATACATCTGAAAAAAATACTTTTCTACTTTTCAAATCTCTTGCTCCCGTGACCCTGTACATAAACACCTATGAGTGGTGATAGAAAAACATATATAAAGATGGTCATGTTATCTGAAAAAAATACACTTATAATTTTTAAATCTCTAGCCCACGTGAACCTGTACATAAACACCTATGAGTGGCAATAGAAAAATATATGTAAAGATGCTCATGTTATCTGAAAAAATAAATTTATACTTTTTAAATCTCTTGCTCACGTGAACCGGTACATAAACACCGATGAGTGGTAATAGAAAATATATGTAAAGATGCTCATGCAAACCCGTTTACATATTGGTGACGCATACGCACCGAGGACCGTCTATTTGGATGAGGAATTGTTATGCATGAATATACGCTCACTTGTTATCATTTTTTGAGAAAGAACGACCCGAAATGTTTGACTGGGAAACTTTCCCGGGAGATAGTGTTTTTGGGGAAAGGGGAGAGGAGAGGTTAGGAGGGGACGAGCATTTGCGGCAATCCTGCTGCCAAATACGAAGGAAGATGTACTAGGGAACGGAGTGAAACTGGATAGCCGTCGAAAGTGACCTCACTCCAAAGCGTTTGCTTGCTCCACTCCGACGACCCCTCCCAAAGCCATCCCAACCCCACCCACCTACCGTTTCTTTCCACCCCCCTCTCCCTTTCCGTCCCCCGTAACCCTCCCCGTCCACACAAACCTATCTCTTCCACTCTTTCCCTGCAACCCCTGTACCCATCTCTCCCAGTATCTCAAGCCCTTTCCCTTTCTCTCTCTCTCTCTCCCTCCGAAGGGGACTCCCTCCACAAACACATACTCGCGCACCGACAAGCCCCTTCCCCATCCCTTCCCTAAACCCATCTTCCAATCCACACCCCTACAACCTTCGCGTTCCCTCCTCCCCATGGTGTGCGAGGCCAACCCGAGGGATATTTGCCCGGCCTCGAAGAGAGAAGACGGTGAAGGGATTTCGGAATGAAGGCGGTCCGTGGTGTCGGGGGAGGGAAGTTTTTGGACGGAGGGGAGGTGGGAAGGGAAAGAAAGGGAGGGAGAGAGAGAGAGAAGGAGAGACACGTGCTACGGTCTTTAAGGGAGAGGAGGAAGTGGAGGGAGGAATGGAATGGGACGGTGAACAGGAAACAGGAGCCGTAAAAATGGAGAGAGGGAGGAAGGAGGGTGTGATGGAGAGTAGAATGAGGGCGTAGTGGATGGGTGTGGAAGAGAACGAATTAGGAGGATGCCAGAAGGGATTTAGGGATGCTGTACTAGTGGATATGGTGTAGTGAAATATCTTTGAAATGAACTATACAAGGCGACAATTACCTAACGGTAATAGATTTCAAAATGACAGATTCTGTATTAGGACTCTTGAATGTTAAAAAATAATTAATAAAGACGAAACTACGTTAGATTAGGTGGATTCACACTATCATTGATTTACTAGTTCTAGTCTACCTCTAAGAAGAAAGATTTCACTGAAGAGTGTATTTGATACGCAATTACACGGGGCCCAAGGTAAAAGTGACCGAGAAATTGGCCATGAGGCAAAATTTCAGTTTAAATTAATTGCAATGACACACCCCATTTACTATTAGTACTATAAATAAATATGTTAGCAAACATTTTGAAATGGGCCAAAGATTATGTGTAGCATAGAAAACTATTTTCTTATGAAGAATTATTGGGTACTTACGGAAAAGAAACTGGGATCCGATTCATGTTGCATATCAAAGGAAAAGATGGAGTTTTAATAATGATAGAATAAACGCATGGGAAGAATCACCACAATTAATAATTTTTCTACGTTATTTTTCTAATATTCCTACCAGAGTTTTAACATGTTCGAATTATGCAATATTAAATTAATGAATTGTGTGACTTTGAGATTTATTAAAGGTCATGAATATTATTAATAATAGTAACACCTGAGTATTGAAGTAAACGGCAAACTATACCAAAGTTTCGAAGCCATCTCTGTGGCAAACACGCATGCATTTGAAGACCTCATCATCCTCGCGTCCGCTCACTCACGAGGGTACTGTAAAGGCTTCAATCGGGTGCAACACTGAGTTTGCCGTCGTGGCAAGCGTTTTGAACGCGGCAAAACTTCCGCGTGGAATGTTTTCGGACGGTTTGGCACATCATAGTGCGCGGGAATGGATTCCATCGGTCCTACCGCTGCAAAGCGTTCGATCGATTGGGTGAAAAAAAAGGAAGAATAATGGGAGATGGGAGGAATCCTCAAGACTTCTGAAGTTATAGAGAAAGAATAATAAGAAGAGAAAGAGAGATCGAGAGAAAGAGATGGAGAGAAAGAGTGGGGGAGTGGGAGACCTATGAGGAGAAGGTGGAAGGTGGTGAAAGGGGTTGTCGGAGAGATGGGAAGGGGGGGGGGGAAAGATGAAGAGAGCTAGGAAGGAACTGGAAGAAGAAAGGGCCGGCCGCGATGATGAAGTGGCCGGGAAATTTGGCGATGGAGGCATCCGAGGGGCGAGGGAGGGTGTGGGGGGTGGAGGGAAGGGATGCCGCTATACTTACGGCGCTGGGAATCACGGGGACTGTGAAAGATGAGAGGGGGAAGGGTGGGATGTCCTTGCCAGAAATGAATCGGGTGGGGGGGGGGAGGGCAGGTGGAGGCTGGGGGTGTGTGGGGGGGGAAGGAGGGTGAGAGGAGTGGCCGGCGGGGACGGGAGATGAGGAAGGGAGGGGGAAGGGCTCGGACGGATTTTTTTCTCCTCTCCTCTTGCGTCCGTTTTGGCTCTGGTCGACTCCAGACGAAAAAAGTCTGGTTCGGGTTCCGTTCCGTCGGAGGGGTGACTGGGAAAACGGTTCAGTCCGTATTTTTCACTCCTAGATCTGAATCACAGATAACATTCTCTGATAGAATTCATTTTTTCGAAGTTCACAGAATCCCCGAGGAAAAGAGTGTATCTCAATAGATGAATATTTTGACAAACATTTAAGATATATTCCTACAAGTGATTGCTTGAAATGTTGTAAGAGGCTTATAGCATGAGGGAGAAATGGCCGCATGGTTTAAGCATTTATGTTTGAGTTAAAGTGTTGCCGAGGAACATACAAATGAAGGAAAAAATAGTAAAATTTCTAAAGCCTGTCGTTAATGAATAGAATTAAGATGATACATCAAAAATATCCAATACGTGATGTTGCCCTATTATTTATTTTCTATTGTACTCATTTATAAATTCTTCAAGTGGCATGTGAAAAGGTAACTCACAGCATAAGGATGCACCTGTAAGGATGTTATTCTTGGAAATTCTACATGATTATATTCTGTTGCTATTAATTGCACAGTTTCGGAGGTTTGAATTATGAATTCTCTATCAATGGCCTGGGTGATTTACTGATCGAAAAAATGTAGTGCTCTTAGTTAGTAAATAACGGGACATGAGGCATCCAAATGCTTGCTTCGTTATTAAAGCTGAATAATGAGAATGCTTGAAAATAGAATTTCTGGCTGGGATAGTAGAAAAAATACCCGCAGTTATTTTCAGTCAAACAGTTGATTGAAGTGGTGTATTTCGGGGAATCCAGAATGTGTCGCACTTTTTATTCTCAGAAGTTATCCTACTCCTATTTTTTTACTCCAAAATATATTCAGAATCGTATCGACCATTCTCTGCTCAATCGTAAAAGAAGCTATAAAGTTAACTCTCAGACATATTTGCTTACTAGTGCACGCAAGAAAAGGGAAATGAATACTGCAGGGAACTGAGTAGTGACGAAGGAAATAGTGACAGAATACATATGTGGTGAAGACGATATGAAAAAACGAGGTGCATTGCGAACTGTATTAAACTAGATACCATCGAAGAACGTCTCAAGCACAGTGAAATATTTCAGAAACTGCAATGAAAATTTTATGTCTTGCATCCACGTTGAGAAAGTAGTTGAATCACGGTACCGAGGAACGAAAAAGTGAATGTTGGTTAATGCAAAGGCAAACTTTTATCAGCAGATAATTTTATTTACAATTCATCTTCCATTGTCACTTGTTTTATTGCTTGACAAAATGAATATACCTCCCGGGTGACTTCAGTTAAATATTCTGTGCTAACAAATAATCGTTGAAAATTTCCAGGGTAAGAATTTATCTTGTTTAAATGAACTAGGGATAGGGATATATTAATCTACGTACTTAAGAAGACATAATGGTGTATTATCCACTCTCTTCTATGATCAGAAGATGAAGAGATCTGGAAAAAATACAGCGTAAGAGAAGGTGATGCGTAAAGACGAGTGAGAGTTCCATGCCAAGAATATTATTCTTTATAGGATAAAAATAGAATATATCCCCATCGAATTTCTCCTTAAAGATGCATGAAAACAGTGAGGAAAGAGGTATTTGGCAAAAAATGGGCCAAAGCCATTGTCTATGCCTGTGTAAACTGTCTATGCCTCACGTGAATTAGATGCCAAACATATGTATCTTAGTGCTGTACAGTAAACTAGCACCCGATAGATACCATACTACGAAGATTTAAAAATTAAACATTAAAATTTAAACCACGTCGTGCGAAAAATCAAGCCAAATATTAATAACTCATTGAATATAATTAGCTGTATTATATATTGAAACGAGTTGCATTAAAAAGGTATTCTATTTGAAACTTGCTTTTCATACCTCCTACATAATTGATAAGATTTTAAAATGATTTTGTATCATCGAGTTTCTAACGTGTATCCTGCCTTCTTCAGGAGCAACGCAGGCATTTTGACTAGATAAGTGATACTATGGTATCGAGAACGCCGCGCAAATTATTGAAATAATTTGCCTCGATATAGAGAAATAACGTAATAAATTACACCAACTTATTTATAACTAGAGTACTGTTCTTCCAATGCCATTCTGGGACAATAATACAAATAAATGTGTAGTAAAAAATAGTTTCGTTTCAGCGCTGATTATATTATAGGAAATATTGGGTACTACGATGATGGCGTTTCAATATTCATAAAGAATTCTAAGGATGTTACAAAAGAAAATATTGCATGACTGCCAAAGTTGAAAATTTGCTCGCTAAAATATTTATTGAGTATAGAAAATTTTTTCTATTGCGTCGTAGCCTGAGAGTCAGAATGTTTTTATAAGTTACTTAATAATAGAATCTGCCTCCTTTTTAAGAGTATGAGAATTAAATAATCAGTCATAACTGATTCATTTAATAATCCTACAAAATGTTTGTATTATAAAAATATATCATTGAGTTCTAGATGTTAATTATAATTATTTGACAGTCTGAGGATTTAACCAGAAAGTGGATTGATTCATAGCTATTTTTATAACTTAAGATTTCCGTTGTCATTTCATTCTATGTTAGCACAAAACTGATTGTAGTTATTGGAATCAAAGTTCTTCTTCCAAAATTGTTAGAGAATACTCAATAATGAAAAAGTTTTAAACTACCTTAGTAGTTGCCGGTTAAATGCTGGTGGCCAGAGGTTTGAAACCCGCCTGGGAATTGATATAGTGTTCGACATTTTATTCAGCCTAGGATAAACAGCTTGATTCAAACAAAGCAGTTGGAAAAACTCTGAAACTTAATTTTACTACTGTCACTACAAGAAATAAAAGATAAGAGTCGATGATTAATTATATATTTATTGATATTTTCTATCATGTTAATATAAAATTGAACTTTTGTCAAACAGATTTTTCCAGATTTTTATCTATTGCCACATTTTATCAGATTAGCTCGAATTCTCTGCTCTTCAATGATAATTTGCTTCGTATTAAATTTCATTTTATCTTTTCAATCCTTTATCAAATCCTTTATTCTTTCAATCCTTTATCAATTTTATCAAACCGTCTCAGATTTTATGTTGATACAGTATACGTACTTCGTATTTTTTTCATAATCAAGTATCATGCAACTTATCGCATTGAGTTTTATCCCAATACACAGCGGATGTTTTTGTTCCTTCAATGACAAGTAGCGTAGTAACAACATTTTAATTGAACTGTAGGATATAAATCATAAAACTCTGATGGGAGAAGGAAATTTACAGGGACACTCAACATACCTATATTGAATAGCATATTGCTTAAAATAAAGAGTTTAGAGTTCAAACTTTCAATGGATATGGTAGATGGCAGATAAAGATGGATTTAGAAATCTTAGGAAATTTTGAGAACAAAATTTGTCAGAGGACTTAATTAGAAAAACGAAAGTCTGTTAGTAATGGCTTATATAAATTATTATTAATATAAGAAACAAAGCGTTCAATACTTTCGTGTGTTCCGTGAAAGCAAGTATACTGAAAATTACCCTGATATCATAACTTCGTAATTTATATTAAGCAGTACTATAGTTTTGCATCTTATCGTAATTTGTGTTATAACTTTTTTATGAATAATTATTAGTTGACTTGTTTCTCGATGCTCTGCGTAAGCCTTGCGGGACCATTAGATGGCCCTATATAGTGTGTTTGTTAATCGTTGGAGTTCCAATATCTGAAAAACTAATTATCATAAACTAGAAAGTAGAGGCAATATATATATTATTATTAAGGATTAGGGATATTTTTCGACATTTAAGAATATAAAGGTATTTCCATGAACCTAACCTGTTACGATGTGGTTCTTTGAATTCATATAGTTAAATGCAAATTCTCACAGATATAAATCCGCACATTGAGCACCCAACGCAGTTTTTATAGTCCTTACACTATTACAGGCGCAATGGAATAGAAAACTCACACGTCTCAACGTAAGGGAGATCATGGTTTCGTGGAATTGAATAGGTTCATTGTAGATGCTGCGTGGGTGGTCGTATGAGGAATGTTAAGGCAATTCGATGCCAGTTTAAGAAAAACATTGCCATTGCACTTTATCTGGAAGAAAAGCTACAAAACCCAGCGTGGCGTTGCGAAATGACGGCTGCAAAATGTTTCCGAGAACAAGGTTCTCGCTCTTTTCCTCGAAAGATGTTCCTCCGGTTATAAAAGGGCCTCGATTAAGCTCCGCTCTCGTCCGTTCCCCTCGCATCTCACACCCGACGAGGAAAAACGGGCGACGGCGTCGGGAAAATAAATAAGAGCATGAAAATGCCGGGAGCTCGCACGAACGCATTCCTGGAAACGCAATAAGCTCACATATGACCATTTATGGAGGGGAAAGGAAAGCGTCAGAGATAAGAAGGGGGAGAAAATTAAATTCGAGAAGTGGAAATGTGAGAGGAGAGATGCAGGGGCAGAATGGATGATGCACTCGGGAGCATTCTTCTTGCGTGTGCTCGTGGAGAACACAGCAATAACTTTTACAATGTTCTTCCGCTGAACCCAAGTGCGTATAGTTTTGGAATTCAATAAAGGTGGTAAAAACTCGTAAATACAAAAAATATTCGTAGATTTTAAAATGTTTAAACGTTGTAATTAAAGGTTTTAAAAATTTTTGATATTTTATTTTAGTAGACGTAGAGGCAGTCAGGGAAACGCCCCTGTCCGATAAACCTATGGTTACGGAGTCCTGCCTGGAAAATCTGTGTTAGCCTTCTACATTAAAACTTTCGTAATACCCTAAGAGGCACCATGATGGTGTGTGGCAGGGGTGAGGATCACCGAATATGCACTACTTACTTTCAACTAAGAGATAGAATGCATGGAAAACAATGAAAATATGGAAAACTGTGTGATATGAGATATGAGTCCCGTGAAACTAGATGGTTAGTATGAGTACACATACACACAGTAAGAATTAAATTTGCAAGTCTTAAGATAAAAGAAAAGTTGTCTCTGAGTGAGCCTTAGGACTAAATTTGAAGGTTAGGTGGTACAATGTAACCATGGAGTCTTTTTATAATCGAGTCTTGATAAAGCCCATCGATTTAACCCTTGCAGTTGGAGCGCACTAAAAAACCAAATTATTCTACTACGAGTACATGATAGTAGACGACGCGACGCCGCCGGTAGCCCTGAGGGTAGAGGGCGTTAGATTGCTAACCGGAGGTCTAAGATTGAAATACATTTTAGGCTTTTATGCGTCAATCCAAGCAGAGCAATATTATAGGTTCCCCATTTTATTCGGAAGCCAAAAGCAGAACAAACGAAAGTATCGGCCCATTTACCGCAGTGCTTGGATTATATGTGCCGTACAACTAGATGAACCCTATGTCTTTAGCTAGACCAACCTTCGGGTGGAATAATGAGCGGATTGAATAAAATGACGGATGAGCGTCAAGCTATAGCAATGTTAACCATGTTGCCAATGCCTAAGCTAAAGACTATGATTATTGATACTTCGCCATCTGTGACTAAATCAACCCTGTTAGCCAAGTATTTGATATTAGCGAAAACAAATCTATATCGTATTTATTTAAACTAGCAAAGTTGTGATTTATCTGATGAAATACCTATAAATCGACCTGGCTACTCCAACAGCAACCAAGATATAAGATTTAGAAAAGTAAATGAAAAAACTCATTGGAAGGTATTTTTTTGAGCCAAGAGAGATTTGTTTAACTATCAAACATCTAAAATTGAATGACAAATTCAGCAAAACGTTAAACGACTATGAAATAACTTTGATGACAATGAAGACGCCGCAGTAGCTCTGTTGGTAAGGCGTTAGGCGTCTTACGGAGGATGTAGGTCCGATTCAATACGACGCCATCGGATACTTGATCACAACGAACCAGAGTGATTGTCTGCATGCCAGCCCATTCGCGGACACCACAGAGGGCACAGAAACTGCCCCGTCACCCTATACCGTGATGCATGAATAAGCGTTGCGTTTTCCGGCGACACTTAAACGTTTCTTAGGAAGTAAGTGAAGCTTAGAACACTGGATAATGAACTGTATGTAATTATTATAATTGTTTCCTCTGACGCGTGAGAGTTTCACATCATTCGGATTAGGTACCGGTGATCTCTACCCGATGAAATTACTCGTACATGGTACAAAAATATAGGATCAGAGTGAAATTTTTTGCCTCAAATTTAAATTTTAACTTTATGAAGTATGCTATGAATAATTAAACAAAAACATACGTATATGAGGAAAATTATTTTAACTTTTTTGGATTGAGACCACCTACAAGATTTTACACAAATTACACTCAAATTCAATCCTGGAATGATAAGATGCAACAATCTCATCAGAAGGTACAGATGGCGCAGACGATCCGGTATCGTCAGCCATAGTTGCAGGAGAGAGTAAGAGTCTAAGGAATCGGCCAGAATACTCTGGTGTGAAAGGAAACAGGAAATTAGCACGCTACCTTCCCGAGACAATGCGGCCTTGTATTCACGAATATGAGCAGGCCCTAAGACACAATGGATTTATGAAGAATATAATGGAGAGAAAATGGAGGAAGAGAAAATGGAAGGAGAGACACACGAGATTAGCAAGTACAATTCCAAAAGGCGTGCAAAGTTAAATACGCCAGGGAAATGGAGTTAATTCCTTTCTCCCTACCACCTGAGAAAAATGACTCATATTTACAGTCAAGCGGATTGGACGGAACCTGAGAAATCATATATTTGTCAAGGGTATAATTGAGGAGAAAATGGAAGAAAGTACTCTATTACGGAAGAACAAGGGATAAGGTATAGAGAGTAAGGTCCTTTTAGTAAAGTAAAACGAGGGATTTGGAAAATAAATAGTACCGTATTTCGTAGTATTGGTAGATAGTGTCAATGATGGTGTCGATGCTGGTTTTCAGTGGCTCCACCACACAGGATATATCGTACCGTCTAACGATGTTCTTAAACCTAAGTTATACACTTCATCTAAGCCCGAGGCGGGATTCGAACCTTGTGTTTCCAGGTAGGCACACAACCTAGCTATGCTGAGGATATACCTGAGCTAATAATGAATAGGGTAATATGGAAGATGTTTGCCGTTAAACGATATTAAAATTGAAATAAAATAAGTGTTTTAAACGAAGGCATTATTTTTTTAATGTTACCCAAATTTTGTATAGCACGCATCAAATAATTCCATCGTAGTGTGTCACCAAGATGCCAATTTTTTGAGTGGCAATACGAAACTATTGCTTTCTTTTCAATATAACCTAGGTAAGTATGGACGTGGATTCAGTGAGGATGTGGGAAGGGAACACGCGTGGGAAGGGATGACTCGAGGGAGGAGGGAATTTTACGGAGAGGAAAGGAAGTGAAACGAAAGAAGGGAAAGAAAGAAGCCCCGAAGGAGGAGGTGGAGGAGCAAGGGTAGGAAACGGGTGCAGGAGGGGGTGGGGAGGAGAGAAGGGGGAGGTGGGAAGTTGTTAAGAAAGGAGAGACGCGTAGGCGTTTCGTTCTCGGGACCTCGAGGCAATGGGAAAGGAGAGACCGGGTTGCGGTCGCACTCTCATGCTTGCGGAAGGGAAGTCTTTTCGGGGGCAATGGTGAGGCCTTTAAAGGGTTGGCCGGAGAGAGAGGGGAGGCGGGGGAACGCCATGAAAGAGGGAGGGAAAGGAGAGATGTGGGGGGGGGGGGGGAGGAAGGAATAGGAATTTATGACCCTGCCTCCCTCCCACGAGTGTGCCCGACCCTCGCCCCTATCCCGTGTCCACATGAGTCCCACCACACCATCTCCATGGGGCCCTTCCCGTATCCCGGCACCATCCATCCTTCTTAGCCCAAGGATCCTTAAACCACCCTTAAAGGGAAAGCCCCGGAGCGTTTGTTTACGCTGAGGACCGCGGGTGGCGTGACAGTAGGCGTGGTGATCATTACTCTCCTTTTCTTCCTTGCTCCTTTTTCCCGCTCGGGCCCCTTCTCCCCACCGAACCCTTCCCTTTGCCTTTCCTGGCAATCCACCGCCTCGCCCACTCTTATTCATCCTCCTCCTCTTCCCTTCCTCCGCCGAGATTCTCCGTCCCCTGTTCCGCTTTCTATTCGGGCCGATTTACGATCGTGCTCGTGAGGTGGGTAGAGTACTTGCTTCCCATCGATAGAGTCTGAGCTCGAATCCATGCAGAGGCAGATACGTATATTTTTCGCTGCGACACCAATACCTCAATAAAGAAATCAGAGCGATTCAAGTTCAGAGCTATGTCCGCCGGATGGGACATTAAGTCAAGGACCTCTTGGCATCTTTCGTGGTGGTAGTAGTGCTGTTTTCAGGTGCTCCGCCACTCAGATCACTACGTACTGTCATATATATACATGCATATTAAAAAGCCTCAGATTTACTTAACGACAAGGCGGGATAAGAACCCACGATCATTGGGTTACCAAGCAGGCACGATACAGACCCAAGCTACCGCGGCTACTTGGCCGATCTCTCGTTTACAATAGGCATATGCCGATACAGGGTTTCATTTCAATATTACTCAGCTATATGCACAAATTACCATTCTAAAAAAAAATATCCGTCTACTTCTAGGGATGAGAAATACCTAAGCTGTCGGTTTCCACCCAGAATAAATGTGTACTGATGATTATGGTTTAAATTCAAAAGTATCAGGTGAGATGTAGTGGTGCAGCATATTTGAAAAAAGAAAAAGTCAGCACTATCCAAAAGATGACGCCTAGGCGTCGGAACACGTTGAAAATAAAATCGAAACTGTGAAAAGTACAAGGTTGACTTTTTTCTTCTTTTTTCCATCATGCTTTAAGGCTAACATCAGAGTTTAATTAGCTTCCATCCTGCAATATTAAAGTTGGCCTACGTGACGAATACGTGACTAGTCTTTGAATAGCATCCGCCTCGCAAGTCAGTCTTCAAACACGATGTTTATCAGTCACTGATTTTCTGTTTCACGTCCGCAAGTGTATGTGTACCTCATATCGTTTGCCATATGTCAGCCTTGCTTCTGGCATTTCATTTTTCTACAGATATGCATTCTTTTACTACCGACGCAAAAATCGCCATGTATATTATCATCATAGGTGGAAAAAGTAGTGGAAACATATTCTTGATCTATACGACCCAAACGTCAGCACTTGGAGCCTGAAGGAAAGAGGACAAGCAAAGATCCCAGAGGTACAGAAATGATAGACAAAATTGAGGAATGGAAGTTTGGTGGTGGAGACCCCAAGAAATTTGTAAAACAATTAAATAAATAACCTTTAAAATATGCAAGCGTAAAAAACATGTATTTTATCATCTTTTGTGTGAATTTGGTTCCGTGAATTTCCCTTGATAAATAAAATTTACGAGAGAAAGCAGCACTGCGAAGAGATGAAAAAGAAAAAAATAACATTAGGAACCCTTGAAAATCGGATATGTAGGTGTGTATGAGTGTTGCAAAAACGGGTGACTGGTGTGAAAAAATCGGTTAGACAAAGAAGAGCGCACTCTTGCACTTAAAGATCATCAGGATGCAGCCGGAGATGGACGACGATTCCCGAAGTGCATTCCAACTGACAGCCAATCGCAAACAACACTGATGCCAAAAGCGTACCATGTTTGGTTTTCCATGTGATTCGGTAGATGTATGGGAGCAATCGTGGGCGCTCTTTATGTTGACTTCCCATTTCATATTCCCACTCGGCTCCACCCACAAGATGGTGCCCATAGGTTTGTTCGCGTGCGCCCGTATCTTGTTTTTTCAACCTTATTTTCCGTTCCTGCCTCCTCCTTCTCCTCATTTAACTTTCCCTGCACATCCTTTCTTGTGCCCTTTCTCGTCTCTCCTTGCCCTAAAATAGAACAGGAATATGGAGAAAGAGAAAAGCGGCCGGGAGGTGTGTCCCAGGAATTTCCCTAAGTTGTTTCGCTGCCATTGACCGAGGCTGCGGGGTTAAATCGTTCCTTACACTTCCGTGGCCGTTAAGTGGTCTCTCTCTTTATAACCATATTTTTTTTCCTCCCTCTCTTTCTCTTTCCTTCTCTCTCATGGTCGTTTAGGCCTACCTCGTAAATCTCTCTTTTTCTCTCTCACGAACGGCCAGGGTCTAGAATGCCTTCAGGGAGGAAATGGTTGAGTTATTTACGGAAAAAAAGTCTGAGGGTTGAGTTACGATCATTCGTCCACCACGGTGACCAGAAGTTGGAGATATACTCAGATAATCTGCTCTCCGAGGGCTTATGGAATTGGTTACTTTGATTTTACAACGGAAATATTTCTAGTTAAAGCTTTTAGTCATAAGGAATTTTTATATTTCTGTCGATTAATGGTTAAAGATGAGTTTTGTTTTGATTAAGGCATCCTTTCCAAGTATGTTTACACAGGAATCTGTCAATATCTTCAAATCAAGCAGGTAAGCAGTAATATTTATATGAATATTTTCTTTTAAAAGGATTGCACCTGGCCATTTAGCATATACTATTATTTCAGGTCAGTGGAAATGCTCTTTTGCAAATAATTACCAAAATATTGAAATAAAATGAAACGTCATGAATACTGTAACTGTTATTAAATGTAAATATTGACAATCGGCAACTATAATATACCGTTTCCAAATAAGTATACCAATAAAATATTCTAAAGTAATATTGCATTATGTAAGGCTTCTTTCTAGATACATTCTGGAACAACTTCCATAGACACAAAAGTGGTTGGGGTTCGCCGGTTCACGCTGCGTGTCAAAAGAATAGTTTCAAGTTTGTATTACCCCTTTGGACTTTTTCAATCACATAGGTATTTTGACTATTCTTCCTTGTATTAGGTGTTTCAGTATTTCTTCAATGTTTCTGATGCGTTTAACGAGGTCAAATGAAAAAATGATCAATAGTATATGGAAGAATGAATTTCATCAAAACGAATGAGAAAAAATGAGTACTTCGCAAAAGAAAGTTTGTCAAAACACATTTTTGGTTAAATAACGTATTTAAAAAAGTATTTTAAGTACAGGAATTGGACGAGATAAATATCATAGAAGACTTGGTGCATAGAACTAGCGAAAAAGACCAGGACGAATTGAATGGGTGTATGCTTGAGTATCTGCGTATAAAAATGACTAAAGACTAGTAAATATAATATTAAGATTCACAGTTGCAGGGTCAGAACGAAATCCGCAGCATAAGAAATATTCATCATTTGAATCTTTTGATATCAGCCTCTGAATTATTAAGCAAATCATTTTCAAATTATATCATAAAACCATATTGTTTACCCATCAATTATGAGTGTGTAATTTTGACAATTTAGACCAATAGCGAAAGGTTCTGATTAAGTAAAGGTAAAATAAAATTGAAAAACAAATTTTTATTACTATGTAGTAAGTAATAATTACCTGTTTCAAAATGATGAAAAGGTGTATTTTAAGACAGAAATTCAATTTTAAGCATGATAACTTTAATGTTATCCTCCAAAAAAAAAAAGAATTACGGTGTTAAGTGAATTAGGGAGTTAACCTTGAGCCACGTTCGTGCTCGGCACGCGAGTTATTTAATGGGAAATATGACACACGGTGGTTGGACTCAATCAAATTGAAGGAAATTTTTTTTACCGGGGATTGAAGCAGAATAAAAAAAAGCACAAAGGACAACCGATCGTCATGCCTAAATAAAACAGTACAGAAATGCTGGAGGTGATACAATGGTGGCTTAATCTTATTTTCTCCTCTAATTAGAGGGGAAGTCAAGTAAAATCAACCTTTGTCATGGCGAAAAAAAATATTGCTCGGGTTCCTTATCACGCCCTACCAAAAACTTATGAATAATGAAGCTTAACCCCGCATTTTCTGCCATAAATAATTACCACCCCCTTTGGGCACCCAAACCCTCCGAGATTAGGAAAGAAATCAGGGCTAACGAAATGAAACTGCTTCATGTTCTCCCTTCTTTCATTCTCCGCGGTTTTACTCCCCGCTCCGACTGGGCCATGAATAGGTCATAAGGTCAGGTTTTATCTATCAATAAAACCTCACCACCTGATTTGGAGCGCGAGCTCCGTATCGTGGACCACCATTCAAACACCGGCCGGGGGCGGAGAGGGAAGGAAGGGTGGGGGGGGAGGTTGAGAGAAGCCACCCCTTCTTCTCCTCCCTCATATCCAACCGATCACTTATTCATTTCGGGCGGAGAGGGGATGTACCTGCGACGGCGGCGGAGTTTGCGTCAGCGAGCGGGAGCTGTGAGGCGAGATGGTTCGCTCGCGTTTCGTGAACAGGATGAAGGGAAGAGGGAGGAGGGCGGAAGTGGAAGGAGAGTTGAGGCGGACGTGAGAGTGAGAACGGATCGGCCTCACCTCGAGCAGGAAGAGTGCAAGAGGAGCTCGGAAGGTGGGCGTGGCGCGCCTCCGACTGCGATTGTGTGGGCATTGGATCGGAAAGAAGGCGATTGCGAGATGGTAAGACGCTGTGGGGAGTAAATAATAGCTAAAAAGATTGGGAGGGAACGAAGGGGAGAGACATATTATTCTCGCCGAAGGAAAGCACACGGACAAAAATCAAATAGGTTGGTTGGTTCTTCAGGGGAGGCGACCGACAGCTGAGGTCATTTGCGCCATTTAGGATAGGTGAGTACTTGGGTAGGAGTTTTCAGGAAACGGAGGAAGGGTGGAGAGAAACCCGGTGTCGGCATTAGCCTACTCTTAACGAAAGGCGCCAAGGGGACCACGGCTTTACGTCCCATCCGACGGACGGAGTACTGGACTTGAAATGCCCTCCACTAGGCACTCAAGTGGGGACCGGTTTCCAACTGAAAAATCCGTCACTGCCGGGAATCGAACCCAGGCCCTCGGGATGGGAGACCATTACTCTAACCACCACACCAACTCGATCCCCAAAAATCAAAATAATTATATAATTCATTCTTTCAAGATCATGCGATGAAAAGTCCAAAAAAAATTATGGTGAACACTTTTCTCTGAATAGGTAATTCAACGGTGAGTGTCAAAATATGTAGCGCACAACGTAACTGTCAGAAACGATGAAACGTATGAGTCATACGCTTGACATTGGCATAAAATTTATAAACACGTTTTGTATTTTATATTTCACATAGAACCGTGGACTCATACAGGTTGTTTTTTGACTGCAGTGCCGTTTGTTCATCGATATTTTCCCAAAAATTGTTAATTTTGTAAGAATGAGTAAGATACGATAACCTGATTTCTTACTTCAGTGTCACATATTGCACGAAATATCATCAGAATCTGTTAATTTTGTATAAATAACAGTTGAGCGTGGGTTTTCGCAGCGTGGAGAATATCCAGTTGACTTTTTCGGAAGCCGTCGCCTCACGATGCGGCCTGCAATTGACGCGAAACTCGGACGACAAAGCTCCATACGCGGCAGCTCCCGAAAGAGACAACTGGATATTTTGTATAAATTAGTTTAATAAGGCATATAAGGGACGCTGTCTCATAGGCTAAAAACGAGAATTGTCAGTGCACCGCTTTACATGAAAATTAATAACTATAATTATTCGCGTACGCGACAATGTTGCTGTAATGTTTCGGGGTGAATAAACCAAAGTTTTTAAATGATCTGGTCAAGATATTTTACAGATTGGATATGTTAATATCAACATGATTTGTTTTTATTTTACAGAAACATTTTGTTAATATTTCTTCTGACGCAAGTTTAATCCAATGGATCACCTAAAAAAAAGCACCATCATGATCTCATGCGAATTATAATTTGAGTAACATTTTTATTTTCCATATACCTATCTAATTGTATTGTTTTTCACATCAGTTACAATAGAGATGAAAGGAATAGAACAGAACATGAACAGATAGTTATGAAATGAATGCAAATAAAATATTTTAATTGATTTCATTACTATCTGTTACTATATGGATAGTGTAAGGTCAAAGGTACTTCGCACAGGTAAAAATTGTTAACATATTAATAGTTTAATTCATGCATATATAACCTTAACGCTGTTTCGGTTATCTCATGATTCCCTGTCTTTTGAGACAACTTTTAGTTATCTTTGACACGAAATTTTCTCCATGTTCACTTCCATGTTTTATTTCAAGCTGTATGTACTGTATTCATGTTTTATTTCAAACTGCATCTCGTTTTTATTTGACGCCCAAAGTTATTTTTTCCACATTTCTTCCACTACATTCTCGACCAATATATACTTAGTCCACCCTTTCCTCTAATCCTATTTACTTTTATTATGTATACCTCCTTTTCTTTGATCAACCCTCAATATCAACGTGCTCTCTAGTGCAGAATGGTCCTAACCGCGCGGCCGTCCACTGGGGCATAAATCAATCTGTGCCTTTATGCCGACTGGTATTGCAGAGAGTGGACGAATAGTGTAAGAGTCTATTTCCGGGTCAATACCACTCTGATTGCCAGCGCCCGTCGCCATACCCGATGCATATTTTCACTTGACCCATTAATTCTTCTCCCGTCCTTCCCCCCTGATTTTTCAGGCTTCACTTCTCATGAGGAGATGGGGGTGCACAAGAATGTTTGCGGATCAATTAAATCGGAGTGAATCAATGACGACAGCCTATGAGCTGGATTATCTGGTAATGGAAAAAGACAAAGAACTGGATTGCATTGCTCTGGACTCATTTAGAAAAGAAATCGTGGCCAAACACAAACGTTGATTGAGGGTTTAATGGTGAGGAATAGGATGAGCTATGGTAGTCATGGATTAATGGCGAAAGAGACTTCGATGAGAAGGACCTTTTTGGAAATCAGGCTTATGGTAGAGACCCGTGTTTGGCTACAAGTAGATTTTTTTATTAGTCTACCGGTCTCTTTTTGCTTCTTAGGCTGAGTGTTACACAGTTTCAGTGCTCTATCAGCGGATAACGTATTACACCAAAAACCTTGACTCCTTTCGTTAAGAATTGTCAGATATCGACGTCAGGTTTCACTCCTGCTATGATTTAACCTTGATGTCATATATGGCCTTCGTAGCGGGTTTGATCTCTCGGATAACATCAACTATGGGAGGTGTGTTCTGAGTTTTTCAAGTGGGTGAGCTAGTTCGATAGGATAAATTACCTCATGTTTTAATGGATATTTGGAAGGAAAAATGGCCATCACACAAGTAATTTATACCATTCTGTGCTTATATACCAATAGTATAGAAGGATTAGAATTCTATGAGTAAAGTCGATACTTGTCTCCGAATTTTTAGAAGGAACTCAAACGCAAGTCAACGATACTAATTGAAATTCACAGTTTATACCACAGGTATGACCATATCGATGTTCTTCACCGTTATTCACAACTTATAGTACCTCCTATAAAATATCAAAATTATTTATGGGGACAGCATACTTCCTGGTGTTTGCATAACGTTCAAGAGGCGGGAGTATGCATCCTAATTAGGAGAATAATCATTTAAGAAACCAAAGCAGATTCCAATGGATCGGTCTTGGAACTGTATTAGCAAAGGCTTTGAGGAAGAACTCTAAAAACTAAAAATTCGGATGGGATATGGGGCAAGATAGATAGATAGAGCGAGCTAGTGAGACTTATTTTTTTATTATTATAACAATGAGGTCGGTGCGGATTTGAAGGATGAGGGGAGGGAGGTGAGAGGATGGAAGGGTGGGGAAGGGTTAGGCAAGAGAGGTCGAGGGCATGACCTATTTTCGTGAGCATGTGACGTCACACACAAGTCTATGCGCTGCCGGGCAACCGGGAGGAATATGGAGTCGAGGGTCAGGGAGAAGATGGAACGGAGGGGAGCTAGGGGGGAGGGAGGGGGCATTACGGAGACGGGAGAGCGGGGTGTGGGAGGGGTGGGGGGAAGAGAGAGGAGGAGGGGGAGAAGGAGGAGGATTCGAGAAAGAGAGGTGTGACGGATGGAACGTGAGCTTTTTTTCACTCTTCCGGGGAGAAAGATGGGGGAGATATAGCGGGAGAGGGTGGTACAGGGACCTATGGCGACGTCGGGAAAGATATATAAGAGTTAGAGCCGTGCGTTACACAATTTACAACATCAAAACTCGTAATAAAAATGTTACACAAGTTGGAGACGATAAACATGTCGACAGGATGATAGCGCTCGGGTATATCGAGCATAAACTACTTCTACTAAATCGTGGTCATCAAGTATTACCGCACGTATAGCCTTATCGATGCTATTCACTGAAAATTATAGCATACCGCCAATGTAATAATACGCATCGGTTATTACGTATACTTTTCACTGTAATGATCTGTAATACCGATCGCATTGGCGTAAATTATTGCTATATCGAATGGTGAGTCATGGTTCTTGAAAATCGATTATTTTGTTCATATTGTGACATTATCGATAAATGCTTTAAAGTATCTGCATTTGCCGTTGGATGACATAATGGAAAAACGGAACAGCTATCCACTCAAATATTCCGATGGCGTTGGGTGCGACTTGGGTCGTTTGTAACAATAAACAGTATCAAAAGATATCGTTCTGCTGAAAAATTAAGAGCAGTTTAAGTAATATCGCAAAATATAGCTTATTACGTTCTAGAAAAGTCCTAAATAAATACTTGCATCGGAGCTTGTGCTTACCTGTTTGGTTCAAGCCTGCAGGCAGTAGGTACTGTATGAAGCTTATTATGTAATTAAAATACAAGGGTATTTCCCAATTAAATGGCATCCATGAATCGCACATTCAGAGGTTCATCCAGGAATGCAAATATATCTAAAATGTACACAACGCATCCTAAACCCTATCTTTCCAGTTTAATTCATTACTTTTATTAGAACCTCAGTATATATAATATATTAAAATCCCTTATTTTGGTGATGCACCTACCTTTTATTGTATTGGACCGGAGTATCTAAATTCCGTAGACTATTGGGGAAGACTGCTCACGGACCGACCCACGGACCAACACTTGCATGGCACTGCCATATTTTACCTGGAAAGTATTGCATATCAAATTTCACAGACTTATTGCCTGCTTCTCAAATTTCATCTTCTTGGTATAAAACCTACAATTTAGCACCTGGGTTTAATGCTGAGAGGTGCGCCTCCCATCTGCGGACGTGACCCTCGCCGAAAAAAAAGGGTATATATCCCAATTTATACCCGGTATATACCCCGTATATACTCGGTATACACCCGGTGTATACCCGGTGTATACCCGGTATATACCCGGTGTATACCCGGTATATACCCGGTGCATACCGGTGTATACCCGGTATATACCCGGTGCATACCGGTATATACCCGGTGCATACCGGTATATACCCGAATATCTTAATTATTTATAAAATAAATCGTTAAGATATTCGGAAAAGTTTGTGCTCCTCATACTTTAGCGCTTCAGCATAAAGACTTCTTTCAAAATTCTACGTCGGCCAGATGGAAGAAAAAATTTGTTTGTATCGCTTTGATGACGAGTTATCGACATATCGCGCGACCCTGATATGAGCGTGGGGAGGGCGCAGGGCACTCCGTGGGGTCGGTCGCAAGGAAAGAGAGAGGGGGGGGGCGGAAGGGGGGGGGGAGGAGAGAGGAGTCGAGTCAAGGGAGGGGTGGCGACCCCTCTCTCTCTCCCCGACACAGGAAGTAGGTCCAGGGGGTCGAGAGGTCAGCAAGCGATCCCCGAGTCGGACCTTTAATTCTCGAGGAAAAGACCCCTTTTTTTCGGCGCCGGTCACGTCCGCAGATGGGAGGCGCACCTCTCAACGGAGATCCTTCCGCTCCACCCTCCTGCTAAGACCCGCCGCCCAAAAGCCGTGGATTTCTCCCTCTCTCCCGCCCCTACTCCCCCTCTCCAGCAATCCCCAGCCCTTCTGCGCACCCATCTTCCCCTCACCTCCCTTCAACCCTCCCACATCTCGTCCGAAGGAGAAATATCGTCGAGGGAAACCACGCGTGAGGAGGCCGCGTCGCTTCGTTTTCATCGGTATTTTGCGTCCGTATCTTTTTCCTTTTATTCTCAAGGAGCGATCGCCCGGCCGCGGTGTGCAGAGCGTGGGCTTTCGGGACGTCGAAGTCATGCGTTTGTCATTTTCGGAGAGCACACGTGCGCTCATACTCATGCCCTTTATTCTCGTCGATATGGCCTGCAATGGGCGTGAAATCTTGAGCTACGGTGCGTTTCAAATGTACTTTTGGATAATCCTTGTGCTAAAAAATCCTTGAGATTACGTGAGAAAGGAAAGGAATACTAACATCACTCGATAATACAACAATTTTGAAACAGCAGAACTTCATGAATTGAGATAATTCTCAATAATTTATAACCAATTAACTTATTAAATATTGCTGTGAACTTTGCTGCTAATGCAACTGGTGGAAGACAACATATAAGGATGGCTTAGGATGGCTGAGCCATCAGGGCAGATGACTGATTTTATAAAGGATATGTTAATTTGTGGAAGGAAATATAGACAGAGGGAAATACGGAGTCGGCATTAGCATACTATGAATGAAGGATTCAGTGTTGTCCACATTTGAATATCCCATGCGACTGAAAGAGTACTGAATAATCACATCATATTGCAAGTGCAGATCCTTTTGAAATATCTACGGGACTAGAAACCAAAGCCTTAAGAAAGAACACGGATGGAAACTGAAAATTAAGTGCTTTTCTTAAGCGCTCATATTATCATGGATGTGTAACTCAAAAATCTCAGACGACCACTGGATTAAAATGTAAGTTCGCAGGATGATGACCTCGGGCTAAGCTTAAAAGCAACGAGTGCGTTAACCAGTTTGCAGATAGTGGATCAACCTCTAGATCTAGAGGTTTTCTGCGAGATAAGCTGACTTTCTCGTTGAATAAGCGGTCGTGAACCAAAAGGTTAACCTCCGCACGTAGGAGTATTTCCACTAAAAAACCGGTCGAGGTTATTTATATTTTTTTTCACGATTTGATCAAATGAAAAACAATTTTTGGTCTGAATTAGGTGTTTATTCACTACACATACAAACTTGACACGAAAACTATTGCAATATATCTTTATTCAGTGTCTAACTGTTGGTCATTGTCTTCTTCGTGTTCATGCTCGCCTTCCTCTACAGTTTCGTCGCTATCATTTTCACCCAGAGGTAAGGATGGTGTGCGTGTAGGAGTGTTGTGATAAAGAGGTGAAGAAGATCCATGATAGTTTATGAGGATTTTGTGAGTTATGAATAAAATAGCTATCTTGGAATAGTTTAACTAATTAACATTTAATTTTGAATGAATAAAAAAGAAAAAGGCAGTTGATAGGGGACAATGTTACTGTTTTTAAGAATTGATATTAGCCTAAATTTCATGTCTGCAAAAGTAATATAGCTCAACAAGACCCGATATGTAAATAAAAACATTGATATCTCATAATTCTGAGGTAAAAAAACAACCATGTAAATATCATATATAAACGTACATTTTCAGCAATAAAATTATGTTGCAAAATAAAGTAAATACGTTCCGCATCAATATTCCTTAGGTGTTTTTCATCTAAATGTAACCAAAGTAGCGAGAAATACAAATTTTACACACGAGAGAGCTCGAACAAATACATGCGTTTCCGACTGTCTTGGTTCCGACTGACTGTGCAACAATAGGCGTGTGCGGAGGGTAAGGTATTGACTGCCAATAGACGGTCCAGTTATCAACCTTAAAGGGTTACGTTACCTATACGTTTGAAAAGATTTTAACTTATCTTGGTGATTTTGACTTTTGACCGGTTTTCGAGTATTAATACTCCTATTTGCGCCGTGATATTGGCCGATCTTTGGGCCAGGTAAACATTTCAAATGATATGCATACTGTGAAGATTCCGTGGCTTGGTGATGTGTAGCGGCCGAATATCATGCACTAGATCACCCATTGGAGAGAGCAGCACCTCATTTTCAATTGAGTGAAGGAGACCACAGTGAACGGTACAGCAATACTCCTCTCACTACACTATTACCTGCAAAAATTTCTTTTAATGCCTGTCGTACTGCTATGCTAATGAAAGAGGAATCTACTATATTATTATACCGAAGAATCACAGCTATTTCACTCGTTTACTTTTCATCAAGGCATGAACCTCATTAGTAGTAGAGTTAAATATTCCGGAGGTAAAATTATTCCCAGTTTGGATTTATGGTTGGGTGCACTCAAGAGTAATATGTGATAACCAATTTAAAGTAGGAACAAGGAACATGAGATCGCTATGGACCTGCGGATGATAGTAGAACCTGAAAGTGGAATTAAGAAGAATGGACCTCGGTGCATTAGAAATCAGCGTAATGAATTGGCTCAAAAAAGGGAGTTTTGGAGTGGAAGTTACAGGTTTATAACATCAAATCCTTAAATGGTAATGATGGAGTAGGAATAACGCTCAGGAAGAGTGCCCGACTGCGTGTGAAGATGCAGAACAGTGAATGCATTATAATGGTGAAGATTAAGACCAACCCTATCAGATAACATTGTGGCGCTAGTTTACAAGCCCACCTGAGAGTACGAAGATGAAGAGGTGTAAGACGTTTATCATATTACCACGGAAGTAATAAAACATGGAAGAGGAAAAGAAAAAAGTAATTATGCTAGGAGATTAGACAGCCTTATTCAACAACGGTCAGGTGGAAGAATAGCTGGTCAGATAAAAAAAATTGAAGTGGAAAACGAAAATTTGGGAGGCTTCGTATTGAGGTGCGAATCTAATTCAAAGTGCCGCAGAAAAGACAAAACCGGCTGTACAATGCCACCATTCGAACATACTCAAAAATAAAATATCCACTAACTTCGAGAAAAATATCATCATTCCTAATCCGAAGAAAAAGAGGGCTGAGAATTGAGAACATTTTAAGACCATACGCTTGCCAAAACATGCCCCAAATTGAAAAATATCATCCACAGAAGAAGTGCGTTAAGTACAGAAGAGTTCTTCGATGATGAATAATTATTATTTAGAAAAAAGCAACGGTGTAGGAGAAGGGACTTAAGCCACCATGCTGTTTATAGAGGAGATAATGTAGAAGAAGAAACCGATGTTGGTTGCGCATGTGTATTTGTAGATTGCCTTTGGCAAAAGGATCCTAAATAAAACTGGAGTGTCATTCCGGAACCGATGATTTATCACTTAATGCACAAAAACTAGGTGGTTATTATGAAATCAGATCCCAGCATTAGAGCACAATCATAAAGCACAGAGTGAGACAGTATTCAGATCTGTCCCCCTTACTCTATATTGCCTACCCCGAGAAATACATCAATGAAATCAAAGACGCTTCAGGAGTGAATATCCACGGGTAAAATTATCATTCCACGCTTCGTCAATGCATTAGCGGTCATGACGGAGGCAAAAAGGGATTTAAAGAAGACTTTAGTAACTTTGAAAGATAAATAACCAGGTATTACCTGGATTTTAATAAAAATATTTGCATGATATCCGAATGTAGCAGGAGATAAGATGCCAAGACCAACGATTAAGAAAACAAAAGCTTGAGGAGGTGAAAAAATATTCTTATTTATAATGCCAAATAACTAGCGATGGACAAAGTAAGAAGAAAAGAGGGAAAATCAGTATCATAGCCCAGAGGAAGAGGAATTTTACCGAAGAAAAAATCTACTTACAGCTAGGACTGTATGTTTTAAAATTAGGGAAAAAATCATCAAACCATCACATCTGGGGTACCTTTCTTTATAGAAGTGAGGTATTGACGATTAGTGTAGCAGAAAAGTCAAGACTAGACATTTTCGGGATGTGGTGCTACAGAAGAATGATGAATATTAAATGGATCGACCGAATGGCAAAAGCCTTAAAACTGTAACAAGCCGAACAAATATTAGCCTTCTTAAAACTGTAGAAATAAGACGGTGGAAAATAATTGGCCATTTCTTGAGTTGGTATTAATAGCCTGATTAGGACAATTGTAGAGGGAGAAGTGAAGGGATATAATTGTAAAGAAATATCTAGCATGAGATATGTAGAGCTAGTAATAAAGGAAGTGAAATTGTTTATATAACGTTAATATGAAAAAATTAGCCATCATGAGAATCGAGTGGATAGCTGCTTCAAACCCATCCTGGGAACCGTGATGATGAGGGTGAGAATTTACTACTTTGGCCACCATACCATATTGGTCTCGACTTGCATTTTTCTCTATTCAAATAGGGGTAAATACAAGTAAGTAAGTAAAGATAAGAGACAGTGAAAGTTTTTATCTCAATAAGAATCAAAGGCTTTCAATGAGACATTGGAATCGAAAAGCATAATAATGGAAGCACCAAAAACATGGAGTGTGTTCTATTTGTTTACTATTCCCTCAACAGATGGGGGTCACTAAAAGAAAAGATAGGATTGTAATATATCAAAAATTTACTAAGCAAAAGTGATGAACAATAACGGAATACTAGGATTAACAAATTACTATCATAAGGCAATGATAAGGTACAATATAACTTAATGGTATTGCAAAATACGACAGAAGGTAATGATCCAATGCATTTATTCACCCTCTTAAAAAAAATAACTGTTGGTACAAAGGCTGCTTAAATTCTGTCACGTTACAAAGAGATCTATACCATACAAATTTTCCTTCTATTCCTTGCCTTGAGTATCATTTACATGCTTTGGTTGCAAGTGGAATAGTATAGTTGCTAGGATACATGTTCCTTACATTATTTACATGCAACTCAGTTCAGTCTTAAGACATTAAGAATTGCTATTAATAACGAATATCCACCATTGCCAATTAACAAAGGCACTATCAGTCACTTCGACTAAGAAGTAAATGAAATAGAAATTATTTTTGAGGATGTGGAATCTCTGCTTTCCTCATCATTACACATAATTGAATAAATGTGGCCATTAAATAAATCGCGTTGTCTTGGTAGAGCTAGATAAAACTGAGGCATAATGCGTACATTACTTACCGAACGTAAAGCCCGCAGTCGAACACTTAATGAGTGCCACTCAACAGTGTGAAACGAACCGAGAAAAGGAAAATTTCCACACGAATTGATCAGAATTAAAAATGCATTCACCAGCCACCTTCTAGAATATTTAATATGCGTCAACATACTTTATGTGCCAACAACTTTGCGCTTTTAGTAGAGTATAGCAGGTAAGAGATAGAAACGTGAATAAATTTACCGTAAACGACGACCACTTGTTAGAAAAAAAGTAGGTAATTAACGCAACCTTTCAGCATTTTTTATGGCACACCTGAATCTTTTCAGTAAGATCAAAAGGAATTTCCAATCCTATCTCACCTCCTTATCACCACATCGCCCAATCTTCTACTCAAGGGTTAGTTCTTTAATCAATTTTCAAAGTTATTTCCAAAATCTGATGCCCTCCTTCCGAGTCCGTCGCTTCCTCCATTATTCCATTCGCTAAGTTTCCGCCTCTGCATTCTGGCGGGCCTCTTTCCCTTGGAAAGCTTTACGTCGCTCCATTTGCATCCCAAATCTCTTAGCCTTCATCCCACTCACTCGTCAATCTTCGTTTGATTACATTTCATTTGCCGCCCACCTCAATTCTCTCTCGGCTTCCAAGGAAACTAACGGTGCCCTTTAAGTTATTGTCAGTTAGAACTTCCTACTCGATCGGAAAAATTGCAGAAAAACTCTAGCAAAGATCTCAAGACTTCCGTTAATCGAACATGCTATTCTTTATTTCAGAACTTTGTCTTGACTGTTTCTTTCGCCGTAAAAGGAATTGAAGTATCCAGAAATTTAAAACAATATCTTGATTCCGCTCTTACAATAATTAATTCAATACAACAAGAAGAAGGAATGCAAAACCAATGCCTTTATTGTTAATATGAGTCCGATTTTCACGTTTTTTACACTAAAATATCAGACTTTGTGATCACATTTCTTCTTAGCATCTATCATAGTATTGAGTATATTTTAAACACTGGTTCAGACCAATGCAATCGGCTAATTTTTAACGAGAAACTATCACATGAAATATACTTTCACCAGGCTCCTCTCTCTCCTGCATAGGTGAATGCAGTGATTGAAGAACAAAAGCTACGGGTTCAAGTCTCACCCTGGGAATGGATGCTTTTATATACTATGACTATGATCTTAGGCTATAAAGCGCGATTTAATACACACATTTTAGCACAAAATTAAATTACACTACTTGAATGAAAAAGAAGACGTAATAAGGTTACACGATCAAGTGTACAGGTTATTTTTCCATGCTTGAGTTTTACCTCTGAGTCGACGCTCAATTAGGATGATTAATCATTACTTCTTTTATTAACTATCGAGTGGTTTAAACTCCTATAGCTTAAATATTTCAATCGCCAAACATTTGGAAGAAGTCACTTTTGGATGAACACGCACAATAGTTGATCACTCATTTGCAACAAGTAAACAACTCTCTAAATAAAAAAGGCCCTCTATCATTACGAAACTTACACTGCTTTTCCATTGTCTCTTGGAAGTGGATGAGTTGAATTCATTACACAAATCAAAGCATTGATATACTACATGGATATCATGTTAACCCAGTTCAAGAATATGCATGCTAATTTTTATTCATCATACACTGAGAAAAAACAAAATAATCATGTGCAAAAAATATATCCTTCACTAACTCCGACAACCTTGATGCACAAAGTACTTGAAGAACAATTAAACGTGCGAAAAAAAACCTGTGTTCTGAAGAGATGATCGTGTAAATTAGGTGAAAGAATTTATTTAAAGAATACAATCATCCAGAGACAATATTTGTTTTCAGTTCGCCGTCGACCCAGTTCGAGATCATAGGGAACTAACTCTTCGAGGGTAAGCCAGCATCCCGATCGGGGAAAGACAACGCTGCGCGGCTGAACACTTCAAAACAACGGCTCCCAGTAGTCAAATACACATATCGGTTCATCCTCTCCGGATAAGGATCGAGATTTCTTTTCCCCCACCACCACCGAGTTGGCCGAGAGCGGTCTTTTTCGAGTGCAATAAAAATATTTCCCGAGGGAAGGATTTCCGATCCCGGGAATAGCGCTCACTCGACACGCACGGGGAAGGGAGAGAGGATGGGGGTTGGGAAGCGAATGGAGGAAGCATCCGTGGGAGAGAAATGTGTGTGGGTGTTTGGGTGTGGGGTGGCGAAGGGAGCAGGGATAGGGGCGGGAATTGCCGAGGGGGGGAAAGAAGGGTCGGCTCTTGGCGAGAGGACGTCCTCCGACATCGCGACGACCCCATGCGAAATCCACTCCCGACGTTCTCGTGAAACCGCAATGGGTCGCCGGGATCTTTATTATTTGCCGCTCCTCCCTACAAGTAAGAACTCGCCAGTCCTTATTTTCGTGAATTCCTCCCTCCTCTCTCCTTCGCTCTGTCCTCCCGCATCCCGTATTCGCTCTCCTTCTCCCCTTTCGGTTTATTATTTTCCTTCCGGGAATGTCCTTCCCTTGCTCGTCCTCATTCTTCCCTCCCGAGTCGTCAACCCCATATCCGTGGTGAGGAAGTCATTGCGACTCCGTATCTCCTATTTCTTCCAACCACTCTCTCTCTCTTGAGGATTCATCATCATCATCAAAAAAGTTGCAAGTGATTTTCCCTTCTCCGCAAACCAACTCCCTCCTCTCGCTTACTCATCTCCGCTCATTTCAAGGCTCTCATTGTCCCCCTTGTCCTCTCCATCCAGCGTACGTGGTCCGTTATTTTCCTCCCTTTGCCTCGCATAAAAGAAATAGCGTAGGAGTTAAGTAAGCATCTTTCCCTTGCTCTTTTTTTCTTCCTTCCTTCCCACCCCTGCTTCCTCTCTCTACTTCCACGAGGGAAAGGAGTGCTCGTGAAACTTCGGTCGACAGTGTGTTTTATTTTCTCATTACTCCTCTCTCCCGCCGTCCTCGTTTCATTTCGTTTTGGCTGCCAAATAAAGGAACACTGCTCGCAGTCTTGAATCAAACCTCGGTACCCGGGGCAGTGCATTCTTTAGGCCTCTTCCTCGTTTCATCCCCGCCGAAAGGAAATGCGTGGTGGAATTTCTAAGGCGATCGCGTGATTGACGGGGGGATGGTCCGCAAAATCGATGAGATTCAGAGAGGTGGAAGGGGTGAGAGGGGGGAAAACATGAAAACAGAAATTTAATCATGGCTTTACACAATAATTTGTGCAGATAACGGGTGAAAGAACAGCATCAAAGGGTCAGAAAGAGAAGAATCCGTACTAGGGATCATTTTCTGAAGATGAAAATGTGGGAATATCAGGGCAAGGTGGGAAATAGTGCGAATATCTTATCTAATGAATCTTTTTCTCTAATACCAGAAATATTCGAAAGTTCTTGGTAACTGCAACATTTTGATCTGAAGTAGTATCATAGCAATTCGGTAGCCATTCAAAAATACGCTGAGAACGGAATCAGCAAATTAACTTGAGCCATGAGGAGCGGTGCATCTAACACGGATGTATGAATGCTTAAACTAAGGGGATGCCGAAGATAAGGTGCTTTTACGCTAAAAGTAGTGAGGAGTATTGAAGCAGAGAACGAAGCTATAGAGAAGCAAAGTAATTAATATTGGACTAAAGTGGCCTCATAATGTGATGGCAAGATCAAGGGACCGTACTCATCTCATACGAATGAAAGGAGGCGAGAGAGTGAAATGTGAGGGGATCAGGGAATCATTTGAATCAGGCAATCCACTTCAAGGGAAACACAGGATTTAATTCGAAGATCGAAATATATAGCAGCATACTTAAGATGTGACCCTCATCTTTAAGAACATAGGTCTAATTAATGCTAATAATAATAAGGTCTAATTAATGGTCCAGGAAGATGTGCTAAATTATAGGTAAGCTTTGGTGTAGAAGTATTGAATGAAATAATCAATGAGTGCTTGGGTTGTTACTTGAAAAGAGTTATTGCATGAATCTCTGCTCCTTTTTAAGCTCCACTCCATTTTTATTTGGTATGTCTGGCATGATATTATTTCCTTTTGCTTGAGCCATGTCAGTCGTGACTGTCGTGACCAGAAAGCGCGTGGTAATTAATGTGCTATCATGATCTCAAGGCGAAACAACTTGATTTAGCACTGAATGGAAGAAAAAATTCAGTTATTTGTAAATCAAGACACTCATTGGTCAGAGTTTTGTCTCTCTCCGCAGCCTTCAGTCTCACATAATTTAGTCCATATTTAATTAACATCGCGTTCTCAAAGTTTTCCAACGGTTTCATTTAACATGACCGTTTGGCTGTGTTCGACGACGCTAGCCCATAGGAGACAAAGTGTAAACACGATTCAGTGTGCGTATTTAGTGGTGTCAAGTAAAATACTCACATCCATAAAGGTTGTGTTGGCTAATCGAAAAATAAATTAAGTAAAACACTCTGAATGTTTTAAGCACTGGTGAGTGAGGGCGTGTGTTTGCGAGGCAGTTTGGTGCAGGAGAAATGCAAGTAACCTAGAACCTAAAAGCATTTAAAAGGGAGTTTTAAAAGATTTTTTCCGGAATAAATCTTCGATGCAATTTTGACGAATCTTGTTACATCGAAGAAACTTTCCACGAAGAGCGATTAAATATGATTTTCTTGAAAAATCCGATGATTTGATAAATACAGCTCATCTATCAAACATTTTTACATGTGTTTTTCTAAAGGAATATTCCTTCCGTTAGAGCATAACTTGGAAAGTGCTAATCTTAGTCAACCAGATTAATTGTAGTGGAATTGTATTAGATTATCATAGTTACGTTCAGAAAGGTTATCAAATTACTTTATTGCTGATTTCTTAAAATTAAGCAATGATATCAACATTTTTTGTGAAAGTCAAATTCTGTTTGTATCACAGACACTCCAAAGGCTAATTTCCCTGTGTATCCTAACCTCCTGCTATCACACAAGCTTAAAAATAGAAATAAACTCAAAAGAATAACAATTTTTCCATCAGTCCCAATTAGAATAATAACAAACAGCATGAATATAAAGAAAAATTACTTTATTTAACAAAACATTTATGTGTAACTAATGGGTTCAGCCTACCTGGAACCTCTCCATATCGAATAGGTTAATAAATACTCTTTGACGGGCCCACTAGTGAAATTAATTGTTTACGAGCAGAGTTTAGTTGCATAATAACATCATCAGATAGCACTGACCAATATTATACCGTGCATATAAAAAAACAGGTGAGTGACGGTGAGGGAGATGGAAAAAGAGGCCGGGCTTTGTAGTGTGGTGCTGTGGGTAAGGGGGAAATTCCCACCTTCCGGATTCCCACAATAGTGCTTCCTTCTTCACCCCCCTCCCCTTCCCAAATAATTCCCAGTGACCGGAATATCGGTAACTCTAAGAAACCCAAAGACCATCTCCTTTCACCTTCCAGCAAAATTTCCCACCAAACAACACTCTCATTTTGAAACTGGTCTTGCTGATTACCAACAGAGACTATAAGGCGGTGAAGTTGCAAATTCTGAGAACTTATTCTGATATGAGCATTATGTGTTTCCCTACTAATCCTTCTTTTTCTTCCTCCTCACTCACCACTTACCCTGCTACCCCGAGAGCTATCAACACCAGAAAATCCCTCCCCTGTCTAACCCTACCCTCTTTCCTCCCACACCTTCCCCTCCGCCTCCTACCCACAACACCACTATCCAACGCCCGGCCCCTTATTTCCCCTCCTTCCCCCTCGGATCCACACTCACATGTCTTTTTGCTTGTATACGGTATAAATTTGGTCAGTGTTACCTGATGATGCTATCATATTACGAAACCCGGGTCGCACTCAATAAAATTCTTTTGTGGACCGTACATTGTATTTTGTACACTGTATTTTTTTTAACATTTCTGTAACAATTGTAATTATAAAGGTCAAACTTAATAGGATATAGAAGTCATTTCTAGAATTTATTCAGACGATAAAAAGTATTTTTTTTCGATACAAATGACTCATGGATTGTGAAAACTACATGTCGATATGATACATGAACAGATTAAATTCCTTTAAAAAGTTTTTCTTTTCTTGGTACTAATTCTGAGTGTGGTATTTACCAGCTCTATTTGATGAAGCTTTAGTTTTCGAAAAATGTTGAATTGACAGAACGACTTGTTTGGAGTATTTTTCAGCCCATATGATTACTTCGATTGCCAAAATCAAATTCACACTCTGTCTTTGATGGTAGAATTTAATCATATTCGTAGTTTTTGTTAAACATTATATTTGATGTGTAGTATAGTAACATATTAATTGTGGAAAGGGTTACAGATGAAGATTTGGAATTGACGATGAGTCTTAACTACAGATATAAAATAAAAAGATTAAAAAGGTTAAAAATGAAAGGTAAAAAATGAATTATATATAACTGCGCTTCAGAGTTCATAAACTCTGCACAAATATACTGAATTAATTTCTGAGGGTTTGAAATATGGCCGGCGAGAAAATAATGACAGAAACTGATGTTATTGAAAGGTTCAAGAAAAAAAATGGGCAAGAGAATTGCTAAGTAGTAAACCAATGAACACTGGGTGTACGGAGAATACGCAGAACGTTGATAATGTTAGTACGTGAAAGGCTTAATGTTATGTAAAAATGTTTACATGTTAATGCCTCATGCAGTCATTTTATCTTAATTCAGTTTATAAAGCATACATTATTAAATAAATTGTTTACAAGAGATTGTATACTTATAATTAGTCATTGGAATTGAAATGAATGGCCTACTTATAATTTTCAATTTTTTTTGAAATTCACTTCCATTGAAATTTCACTGACACTTTCAGCTACTTACACATTACTTAGATTGCAACGGAGAAAATAATACTTGAAAAAGTTTTTGTGTTTAATCTTTTTATGTGTACCTAGTTTGGTCTCTGCAGTGCCAAATGTGCTACGTCCTCCTGGACTTCCACGTACATAGATAGAGAGTTGGAGAACATAGGAAGAGAGATAGAAAGAGTTGGGGAGAGGGGTATGGAACATGCATAGAGCAGAGGTGGGAGAAGTCCGCGTAGTGCCGCAAGCGAGCGTCGAAAGCTTCGAATGAATGCTCTCTTCCGACTCCAATTACTCGGAGTGCTTCTCAAGCGATACACAAATATATTGCAATCACATGCAGACTCCGCTAGTCCCAGCGACATTTCGCGATTGAAACCGGCGGAACATTCTGGGGTAACATTATCAAACTTTCTCGTTCATTTTATTTCTGCACTTTATGCCATTGGTGCTGCTAATATTTCCGCGGATGCATTGCTCGTCGCAGCCAACCTTTTTTTCTTTTTAGTTTATGTGGAACGACGGATGACCTTTCTCAAAGCCGTGGTGCTGAAATGTATTTAAGTCCACGACAAAAATTAACCTGACGGTGGAATTGAAGAGAACTTCAAGAAAAAATAATATGGTTATTTGGACATTTAGAAAAGATTGCAAACATTAAAAAAATCACTAAAAAGGAAATATTTTAGGGTAAATGTGTTCGCTTTGAATTAATTAATAAAAGAAAAAAATAACTGACCAATGCAAGGTCAATAACTTACCTTATTGATCTATTACGCAGATTACGAGTGTTTATTACCGATAAAAATAAATACACAGAGAAGAATACTTAAATGTCATTGTATGGAAACAGAATAAGAATCCTAAGCTGGAAATATAAAAAAATGAGAATATGTTTTGGGTTTAGAATTCGGGTTTAAAGAATTGAGAATTTTTTTTTGGTTGCATTTCCACATCAAATGGTTTACCAACAAACTTTTGCTGACGTCAAAATTGGAATGAAAAAAATGCATTAACTTCGTTCAAAAGTAAATGATCTTTTATTTCCGCTAAACTACTGTGACGCTTTTATTGTGAAAGATTTTTAAAAATTTTCCTTCTCCCTTTTAGTTGCTACAGATTTTTTGTAAAAATTCTTTTGAATTTTTATATCACTTCGTTCAATTAATAAATCTCTATTTTAACTGACACATCTTCATTCATGCAACAAATTCTCTAAGTGATGAACTACAAACAGATAAAAGTCTTCTTCACCACCTACTATGCTAAGAAATACCTCAATTTTGTAAAAAAAATCTATGTAGTCGTATCTTGAGGCGCATTTCTGTAAAATGAGTTTTTTTCCGATTTAAGCATGGTTAGACATCGTGTTTATAAAATGCTGATTCGTATGATTTTTTCCGTGGTAGAATTAAATGATGGAAATGAACCATGTATGTGAGTTCCTCTTATATAATTGACCAATTCATCTAGCTATGATAAAAATTATGAAAATAAAATATAAATTCATGATAAAGAACCCGATGTACCTACGTTGGATCGAGTTTTCATTTAAACTATAATTACATTTCCGCTTTTCAATCAAATGACACTAAAATGTGATAGATAATAGATAAGCCACAATAGAATACAACGGACACTAGATGACACTATAAATATTCAATGTTATAATTGAAAATGAATGCAAATTTTCGCACTACGAATTTTAGTTCAACTTCAATTAGAATTTCAGAAGTCTTTATAATCTGAGGGAGTTGCATTTAAGCCTGTCTTCTTTGAGAAAAAATACTGTGGAGATAACGCATTACTTACTCTAATAATGGAAGTGACTTTCATCCTACAACGACGATTAGGTAAAATAAGTCGAAATCCGCTAAGCAATTAAAAAAAGTTGTCTTGGCTTTAGGCGCAAATCAATACATGCGGTGGTTTTTGTTTGTTTTAAAGGTGAGTCGAGGGCTAAGGTCATTTTGCACCTTCAATGCACGTGTCGTAGGGATGCCACATCGGCTAAAAAACATCGAGTGGTCAATGTTTCGATGTTTATAAAAGTACTCACCACTCACTCATTATTCATCGACAAAAAACATTGATGTTTCTATGTATCGAGTTTTTATGCCTTCATATCCGAGATTAGGTATTATCATAGAGGTATTATGTATTGGGTATTATGCATCAGAAAGTTTGCATCTTCTTAAAAACTTGCAATTTGGAAAATTATTCGGAAATCGGACCTTATTTAGTAAAATATTGATAAATAATATGCAAATATTTTTCCTTTGAATTTATTTTTAAATATAGAAAACATATCACTGTTTCATAATGAAATAAAGACAAATAAACATAATAGAACAAAAAACAAATAACACAATAACGTGGGTGTACCTGTTCCCTAAAAATAATCTAAGCTTGGTAGTATAAAAAAATCAAATTGAAAAACAGTGGGTTTAAAACGTTTAAACCTCCCAGTATCGGTAAGAAACACTCTTTGCTTAATATGCAGCGACCCCAACCTACACCTGTTTTCTTGTACCACCAAGTTGAGAGCTGATACGATCCTCTCAGAAGGTACTGATGTAGGCATGGCGGATCATGTTCTTGGAAGGCAACACTGGGATGAAAACATGAACGATTTTATACCTTCACTTAAACATCGCTGCGATGTTGAGTGTTTTGAAAATATCGAATCGATGTTCCATCGATTGTCTTACCACTCGATGTTTTCGATGTATCGGCAAAAAACATCGAGTAGTCCGATACATCGATGTCGATGTGACATCCCTAGCGTGTAGTCATTTTCGGGGCCCTGTCATTGTCCCGCCCCACCACAATACCTCCCGCGCTAGTGTATCCTCGTAGAGACTTGTCCTGAATCCTCCGAATGAAAACGACTTTCCGTCGGCATCTCTTGCTGTTTGGCAGCCTCGGAAATGCTTGTGTCAGCAGTCGGAAAGAGGATGCAGGACGGGATAGGGGAGAAGATAAGTTGACAGGCAAATAAATGGGGAGAAATCGAATTTTCACTTTTCCCAACTAATATCTTGTCAACATTCAATTTCAACTCTGGCTCAATATAATCACATAAAGATGAGGACGATGAACTGGTAGAAGTCTCTTTTTCAAGTTATATCAGTTTATTAAAGACATCAAGGAGTTGAATTGAAACAAAACACAAGGATGAAGCTGAGGTGATGTGCTTTTCTTGCCTCAAACATGTTAAATATGCATAACTTATAGCATTTGTACCATTTAATTTCAAAAAAATCTTAAAATACAAGTCACCATTTTTCTAACGATACAACAATTAATGCGATATAAAAATTGAATTTGCATGCATAACGCTCCACAATCCAATTATTTTTAATTATTCACAAAAGACCATTGACGATTGAAAATAATGATGTATTTTATGAGGAAGAGCCCAAAACAACAATCTAATCGATAGGCCCTAAAAAATTAACACGCAAAGAAATCAAAGGGAAAATGATAGCAACTGCAATTGAATATATACTTTTTAAATTAATAATGAAAACTTAAAAAGAACCTACCTCTCGGTAAATATGGATTTTAAATAAAAAAAACCTGAATCAATATATTCTCTTTAGTTACTTCACAGCTATTAGTGGAGACACCATTGTAAAAAAAATCCCGTGTGCCAATAAAATTATTTCAAAAGGGTATTTTGGAAGATATGTCTCTTAGAGGCAAAAACATGTCCTGGGTTTTGTAGTACATTACAAAAACAAGATCCAAATCAGGTGATAGCCACGTGTTATAATTCAATAATATCCTAGTGTTGGTATACACGGATTACGTATTGTGTGTGTTATTATCGAAAGGACAACGCTGATCAAAAGATAAATTTGAACCTCAGTAACACGGAAATCTTAAAGAATAAAATCACGATTGAGTTTGGAGTAGATTACGGCAGCACATAAAGTTTTTTTACGGAAAAATTGCTAGGTTAGCCACAATGGTTTAATGAGCTATAAACTGAAAAATAACCTCTTACGAAAGAAACTCTTCTCTAGGCAAAACTTTAAATGCTCTGATCCCTAGATAATATCCTGCAGCTCTAGTGCAAATAAAGGGAAAGACGTGAAATTTTACCTCAGAAAATCTTCTGTGCACAAAATAATAACTAAGGGGAGCGTAGTTCATTAAAGGACCACCGAAGCTTTTATACTCCCCAGTGCCACGGAGGAAATAAGACAGCGCTGAAATTTGAAAGCGTATCGCCAGCTTTCTTTGCGCATTGGTTTATTATATAATCGCGTCCTGGGATGGGTTGAGAACCTCTTCAGACCCTCAAACAGCAGATCCAGGGAGATACCGAGAGCTTGGGTCGAGCCAGGGGCGGCCCGAGGCAGGAGATGAGAAACCGCGGGGGAGAGATGAAAGAAGAAGGGCCGGCGTGGGAGAGGTGGGTGGAGAGAAGGGGTGAGGGAGATCAAAAGGGGACCGGGGTTGAAGGGAAGAGGGCCGAGACGACGGCGGCAAAGGAGGGGATCGGAAGGAAGAGGGCCCCGAGGCCGATTGAGTGCAGAGCGAGGGAATCAAGTCTCCCCGGGAGCCAGCGCGGTTGGTGTGGGCGGTGGAGCTAAGATTACTGCTCCGGCAGGAGTGGATAAGAGGGAAAAACGGCGAGCGATAATCTTTTAGGGGGAAAATGGAGTTGAAAAAATGATGCAACAGCTACGGAGGGAGTCGCGGAGGCCGATGCACGAAATCATTGGGGGACTATCGAGTTTCAATTTCGGATCCCCACCGCTCGCTCTCGTCGTTTCAAATGTTTCTTCGGTGCAATGGTGAAGGTATCCAACTCAAAGGTTTGATGTAAACTAATTAGTATATGAATGTCTATGTCTAATAATATTTACCTATAGTTATAACTATCTTGACAATAATACCTCGATTTGTAATAGCAGTAAGCCTGATCCAGTGGCCATTTATTAACCTATCTGAAGATTTTGAAAAGTAGTACCTACTAATAATTTGAGTGAGGTAATCAACGGCTAAGGTTATTGATGCTATTTAGGAAAGGTAGTTAAATCGGTAGGGGTAGTACATACATTTTCAAGGAATTCAACAAGGAGGTAGAGAGAAAACAGCATTAGCTTGCTCTTTGCTCATTCACTGCTAAGCTTTTCAGTCAAACCATTATGTATGAAGCGCATATTTGCGTTCATAGACGAAGGTACTAAAAGGGTCCACGGTTTAACGTCCCATTCGACGGACGGAGTACTGAACTCGATGTGCTTTCCACAAACCACTGAGCTATGAGCTGATACAACAATGAAAAATATCTTCCGCAACTAGGATTCAAACACGGGCTCTCCATATGGGAGGCCAACACTCTCACTACTGCACCGATCCAGTCCCTAGAAGATTTTGAACGAACAGGGAAAAGCAATTTAATCTTTAACATGCACTGAAGCTATGGATGCAATCATGAATTGATTGAAAGAATATGTTATTTTACAAATATACATATGGATAAATCTCTAATTTTAAAGTGAACTGACATTTTACTTTGCTAAGCATATAAGACGACCAAAATATTTTATTTGAAAAACAGAAAGATTACATACCATTGGAAAAGGAATAATTAGTTTTGAGCATACTTTGCATGGACAGGTTTTGATAATTTGGAGAAAGTTCACGGGAGAAAACAACCTTAAACACTGAAATTCACTAACCTATTTGACGCCAAAACAACTTGTTGCAGAGAAAATACATTATACTACGCTTTTTTGGTTTATTCTGAAAGTTAACTATTCAACAATTTACAATGGATTGAACGGCTTGCAGCATAGGAACTTACAATAAAATTAGTCTAAATTTAGCAGAAGAGCTTCATTATTCTCCAATTGAGAATCTATGTTAACAGAAAAAATGCCTCATTAATAACACGTGATAAAGCTCAACGGCAGAAAACAGTCAGATGCACCAGGCTCCTGGCTCCAATCTCTTCGACTCTCAGTGTGAGTTTCTCTCATGCATTAACATACACAATTTGTTTAAAGCCTTTTGGGCTTTGTTTTCAAAATTTCAGAACTTGGAGGCAAATATTATGGAGGGGAAAACTGAATGAAGGTCCTAACAGACAGCAGGGTACTGAAAAATCTAGAAAATAGAGTGTTCGGTGAAGACGGAAAATAGAGGAATATCATAGATAATTTATGCGCAGCGAAACATTTGGGAAGTATAGTGAGATGGTGAAAGAAATAGCAGTGGTCAATGGGCCATGGTGATTGAAACATGGCGTTTACACATGAGTTGAGCCTGCGGTTCATTCTACAACTACCTTAATCGGTAGAACTCCCTTGAATGCACCTATATGATCTTAGATATCCGATTGAGATCCCCTCGGCATCTGGACATCCTTTTGGCGAGGACCGAATACGAGCACTTGGCCTCGTCATCTTCCTCCATCCACGTCCCGAAACCCGGGCCGCATCCGACACTCCCGCACCCCTCAGACCTCTCTCTCACGAGAATCCCTCTTCGCTCATGCGACGACTATTACCTCTCACTCCCGCTTTCCACGAAGACCCCACCTCCACTCTTTGGGCCCTCAAAACCGCTGCCTACCGCCACCTCTCTCTCTCTCTCTGCCTTTGTGCGTCCCAGACCTGACCGACTCCTCCCTGTTTTGCGACCTCCCTCTCCTCTCTCCCTCTCCACTCCCCCTTCTCCTCCCTCCCCTCCCCCCTTCCTCTCTCTCCCTCCCTCCTCCTCCTCTCTCTACCCCTGACAAAATCGATAGGAACTCGTGTGGAACGCGTGACGAAGGGTTTCGAGGGGCGGGCAGGAGATGGGGGAGGGTTGAGGTTTCATGTGGAGTCCTCCATGTTGAGGGAGGAGGGGAGGGATTGCTTTCAGAGGGGGGTGGAGGAGGGCAGGGATGTAGAATGGGCTGGTAGCGGGGGAGGTGGGGAAGGAGGGCGTTGTATTTTTTCTCCTTTCCCTCGAGTGGGCAAGAGAGGTGCGTAGGATTTCCTCGGGAAGAGGACGGACGGAACAGCACCGCGCGCACACGGGGGGTTATCGATAGCGAGGATTCGGAAGCTTGGGAGGGATGTGGGAGGAGATGGATTGTTTTTCATGGGGTTTTTTGGAATATCTCCGGCTCTCAGCTCTAGCTTTGATCGTGCATTACCATGCATAACTTGTTTAAAGGCTCGACAATCGGTATGTATATCCTTTCAAAACACACTTTGGAATTAAAATTACAAGCTCCCGTGCAGTCCATGATTTTGGGTCATTACCAGATGCTGTAAACAATCAAATGACAACTGTATTCCCAAAGCGTGTATGCAGTGTATATATATTCTTCTTCCGGGAGATGCGAAATATGTCCCAAGCCCGAACAAATTCAGGAGACATCCCTTTGAAAACCCACATAATGAGCCGAATTATAGTGTTCTTTTTCATGTGAATATCACAAACTATGGAAAATGTAGGAATGAGTAATGGGTTAACGTTGCATATGCAGTTATACTTTTATTTTATAGCTAACAGTCTTGGGCTTCTCACGGTGGAAATCTTTCATCATAGGAATGAAGGGTGAAATAGAAACTGCAATTTCCACACACAGTTTTCTTGTCCACGACCATGGTTTCATCCATGGTAAATTCATCAGAATGATGTTGCCTCGCAACGAAATCACTGTCGTGGACAATAAAACTAGTATGTGAAGAAATTGCAGTGCTTCCATTTAACCCTTCATTCCTATTCTTTCATTATATTAATTTGTGTTACATTTTTACTATCTGCGTTATCTTCCATGGGCTTCTAGGAAGTTATTCCGCAGGGAATTCAAATTAGGGCCATTGAAAAATTCTAATTTGTATTTTACCGTCATTTATTCCGAAGTGTTCCTGTAGTGAAATATCATTCACTATTTCATAGAAAATGAACCGTAGAGAAGAATACAGTGGGACAAAAAATGTAGGAGCTCGACTGCACTCCGAGAATATTTCATTGGATTCAAAGAGAATAAATGATTGCGTGAGGAAAATGCAAAGGAGGGAAGAAGTCTTCTCTTTACCCTCCGTCCAGCCCTCGCAGGGTAGCTGTCACGACTGGGATAAAATAATGAGTTGAGAAAAATATCAGGAACCAAGGCACGCCAACCGTGTATTCTTCTGACGGATTATTTCCGGTTCCTAAGCGGCTCGATGGCCGAAATAGTTCCGTTACGTGTCTCGTTAGGTTTTCACAAGGACTCGTCGGAAGGAGGGTTTTTGTCTTCAGCTTTGGGATATTGCACAGGTGAGGAGGCGACATGAAAGGGAGACACGACTTCGCCTCTGAAAGATGAAAGGGGCGTAAAGAGAAGGAATACGAGACAGTCGCAAAGGCTAATTGAGAACAGCGACGCGTTGACTTCGGCATATAAGCGGTTATTAACATCTAGTTGTTAGTACTTAACCTTTGCTTTTGGAAGAAGCTTCACCTTGTTGACTCTTCACATCGTTCAGTCATTTCCAGCGGAAGATTATCTCACCTTTCATATGTTTTTAGCTTCCCTCTAATTTTATACGATCCAAAATTTCAATGACCCTCTTCTCAGATTTTTAACCAAATTAACATTTTTTCCGATATCAGAACAACAACCTATCTTGAACTATTAATTAGTTCGCCGACCAATTTTTCTCTCTCATGCCTTCAATTATGTTACATGTTATCCTCGGCTTCATATAAATCTTCAAAACGAAATGGTAGGAGTGAACTTATTCTCTCTGATTTGTAATGCATGCTTGGTGATGTTTCGCCCCCTGCCTAGCAGTGCTTGCTGGGTATTATATATATCTAGAGGCATGGGCGTAGCCACGGTGGGGCAGGGTGGGGCGCTTGCCTCCCCCCCCCCCCCCCCCGGATCATTAGTTAAATGAAAAATTACTGGTCAAATAGCTGAATGTGCCTGTTGACATTAAAAAAGAGGGAGAAATATAATACTAACTGTGCTAAGAAATCTTAATATTTTTCATGAAGGGGCAAAAACAAACTTGTGTTATGGAACGTTAACTTATTTTTGCCCTCCCCTGGAGAACATCCTGGATACGCCACTGTCTAGAGGTATATGTTATATTGATCTCAGGACGATAGAGAGGTTCCTGGAGGATCGGACACATTCTAGTTCATAATGGATTCGACAAGAATAAATTATTGTGGGATAATAGAAGGAAAGCTATCCTAGGAAGGCCAAGGGATAAATGGGTAAAATTAGGCTGAATTTTGGGAGAGAGAAACATCAGGATGTAACTGAGCAAGCAATGGAGAGTTGAGAATATTGGGTTAAATTATTTTATAATTGAAAAACTTTAAGCAAACCAATGTACGTTTCTAGCAACTCAATGGTTTTATGAGGGAAAAAGGCATAAAAAATAGAAAGAACTTGAACGTACAAAATATTTATTTTTGCGCATTACAGTAGATGAATAAGATAATTATCCAGAATTTTAAAAATAAAATAGTTGTGCTAAAATATATGTGGGTGCTAGCAATGGAGGCTTCAGTTAAATTAGTTAAAGTTCCTTAAAAAAACAATGAATGAATTGACGCAAATACCCATTGACTTATTTATTTTACAATGCCACCGTTTGATATACCCCTGCGGTGAAGTCCCAGAGTCGGTGCCGGGCCATCGGCGACGTGAAAAAACGTTCCAGAGAGCGCACGAGACAACGCCGAATGAACGAGACTATTCGTCAAAGCGAGCAAAGAGTTTGGGAGGGCACGTCAGGCAATCTAAACGGAGGTTTTCCTCTCTGCGTCCAATTGCACTCTGGGAGCGGCGGCGTGGGAACTCGAGATCGAGCCTTTTTGCTGGGACGTCAGACTCCTCAGAGGAGGTAGAATGCCGTGGTGTGGATTGAGGAAAAGAGAGGATGAAAAACGGAAGAGAGCTCGGGGTGAATTTTCATTCCACCTATTTACATTCATCCCCCCCCCCTCTCTCTCTCTCTCACTCTTGTGGAGAGAGGGCCCGATTAACGGGCGTTGATAATGCGCTGAAAATGAGTCAAGCGAAGCGTGCGAGCTGGATGTGCCCGAGGAAGGTGGGGAGAAATGAGAGGAGGGGTGGGTGAAGGCGGACGTTTCCATCCCCTACTCCACATTTTACTCTCGAACGGCACACACCCCTGCTGGGAGTGCTGCCGGGGGGAACGGCAGGACATCAATTAAGTGACTGTGTAAAGTTGGAGATTTATTCTCCGAAACGCTCGCAAAGGGAAAGTTGTGATGAAAACAAGGGATGTAATTTTCAAAGTTTGTAGCCTTTTCTCATTTCGCGTTGAAATTTTAAAATTTGTGCGTGGGAATAGGAGTCACTCCAAATCTACCAGCTAGAATGCTTAACGCTCGAATGTCATCCAATTGACCCAATGAGTGCCTGTTCTCAAAAACACCTCATTAATGTTTCAGGTATACAACGCGACCAACCCATAACTTAGGCAATCAATTCAAGAATATTATAAGGTCTTTGCCTTACTGAATTATACATGCCCATGTGATGATTGTAACGTAACTACTTTATTGTTCTCCGATTACCTAGTACGTAGTATCAGTAAGGAACTTCGTATGAATTTAGTGTTATGGAGCACTACGTTCATTAAAGTATAACAACGCATTTGAAATAAAGCTTCAGATTCAATAACTATTTTAGATCTCGTTCCTGAGGCCGTAACTTGGAAATGAATTATTCAGAAATATTCCTTTGAATATCACACAAGGCATAATAGGCCTTGCAATGAAATTAAATTTAGGGCGGTTTTTGAAACTCTTTTAATTGCTATATTATGACTACGTTGATAATTAACCTAATTCGCTAAACTCATTGATTCTATTCAAATCATACTAGTAGTGCGTTAACAGAATAGTGCCCATATTCAGGAAACCTTCCATTAATCTACTAATTTTCCAATGAAATATCGTTTTAAATACCTCCCGTCCTCTTACAAATGTTTTAACAAGTGATATGGGTTGGATACATATATTATTGATATTTCATTATCTGTTCACCCCTTTCGCAAAGGCAATGGACTTCTTTAACGGCACCAGAAGTTTAAAACGGGCGTTAAAAATGTGATGGATCAATTTTCCTACATTTCATGACTTCGTATTTTATTTGCGTTTACAGGACTTAAAAATATGGAAAAAAGACAGTGCACTGAAACGACGATGACATTTTTTAAGCATCCTGCATACGCAAGGCATAAGTTATCACACTTCCAAATTTGGTCTGATATGAAGTCTAATTTTTTCACTCTTTCCGTTGTTCATCATTGAAAGATAAGCACTTATCAACACATAGTGAACACTATAGTGCAATTATTTCTCAATCGAAATTCTATATTTTACGCCAGTACTGTAAATAATTTCTTCTTCATTGTGATATCTTGAACATTACATGGATTGTGTATCATTCGTGAAACTACTGCCATTCATTGTACCCTATTTTCCATTGCCATTCCCTACGCCATTTTTATGTTAACCATCGTTTTTTAACCTCGTCACGGGCCCTTGTTTGCCTTCAGTTTCATTTTGTGGCAGCTATTCAATCTGTCTAGCTCATTTCTAGTTCCGATTTCTAGCCCATATTGAAAGGATGATAGCAGATATTAAGCCCTTGACAATGCGATCAGAATGCGAACACCAGCGGCTCAATCCCTTGCGGAGAAAATGTTTACTAAGCCCAACGAAGGGAAAAAAACAGCATTAGGGGTTTACTACGCATTTTCATTTTTTTAAGGGTATCAGCGAAGGGAATCGTAAACGTTTGGGAGCAGAGTGGAGGACGTTGGAGACTTAGGAGATCCGGGAAGAGAGTAAGGGAATAGAACAGGTGGAGGGTGATAGATATAAATGGGAAATCTATTTCTTTTTCTCTCTACCACCCACTATACGGCAGAAATAAGAGAGGAATGTACGTTAAAAAATATGAGGAAGGAATAGGAATAAGCGCGAGAGAGATAGAGGATAGGCATTCTCCTGAGAGGAGACGGGCATGAATGGAAAGGGGAGTGAATGATAAAGTAATATATTTTTTGTGGTCTCCAGGGGAGGAGACGTAAGCGGGCATGCTGGCATAAAGGAGGGGGTGAAAAACATCGAAAAAAAACATCGCTGGTGGAATTATGGAAAAAGGAGAAGAAAAAATTGAATGATATGAGAAACAAGGAGAGGATTCGATTTCAGGAATGGCAGCCGTGATGAATGAGCAGAGGTTAAGGGGAGTGAGGGAGGGGGAGATAGAGGAGGAGGGTTGTTGAATGGTTATGAGGGTAGGTAGAGATGGAGAGGGCTGGAGACATGTGGAGGGGGGGAGGGGATAACTTTTCCACGGAAGGGGAGGGGAGAGCGGTGGGAGGCAATGGCTTGAAATGGAAGGGAAAAACGTGAGGTGGTGGAGAGGGTGGTGAGCCGAAAAAAGTTTAGGGGGGGTGGTAAGGAAACGAATGTAACATTGGTAAAGGGTGAGGTGAGACGAGTGTTTTTTACCCCCCTTATGAGACCCAAACGGGGTAGAGGGACTTCAGGGAATGGCGACGAGGACGGGACGGCAGAGTGGGAAGCCAGGATAAAAAAAACAAACGAAAAAGAGGAGGATATTTTAACACCGGGATGAAGCAAGGGAGGGAAGAAGTTTTCGGGGGTAGAGCGAAAGAGGAAGTTTATGGAAACCGAAGGGGTTGGCGGGTTTTTTCGGATGTACTAGGAGGAAAAAGTGGAAGTGGGTCTTCTGGCGGATGAGGTGAGGAGCGAGAGATGGCCGTTTGGGCGTTGGGGAAGGGAAGGGGTGTTTGGGGAGGCGGATAGGAGGGCTGGGGAGGGTTGAGTGGGTGGGGAGAGAGGGAAAAAGGGAATGGGCTCTCTGGGGGAGGGACCGAACGAAACGAATCGAGCCGGGCACCGCAAACGGAGTGAGAGCAAAGTAGGGCAGCAGAGAATACTTGCCATGGAGCGGAAAGAATGAGGAAAAGCGGAATGCGGGCGACACTAATGGGTCTAGCAGCGTCAGAAGCGGTTATTATGGGGACTCGATTGACAGGTAAGGAGCCACTAAATGTAAGTGGGTGTTACAGGGTTGGATTCTTTTACATATTTTTGAAAGAACACAATCACAATTAGATCCTCCTGTCAAGGAGAATTCAATTGAAAAACTATAAATACCTGATAAAGTCAGTCATATAGAGAGAGCAGAGACGTAGATGTTATCCAAGCTAGATGAAGAAACACTCAAAAGATTTGGAAGGAAAATTAGTTGGGAAATTTACAGCCTAGTTTGAGAAAGAGAGTGGAGACTTAGAATCCACTGAGAAATAATGAAATGTTTTAAGGGGGGGATAGTTACACTCTTTATGTCACTGCAGCTTGTATTGCTGGAACATACGGGGAGAATGAAGGAGGGAAGAATGCTCAGAAGTATACTTAAGAGCAAGATAAAGAGAGGAAGGCCCCATAAAATATGGCTGCAGAATCTGGAGGAGGGTCTGAAGATGGTGTAAATATTTAAATGGAGAGAGAAAGCAAGAAGATAAACGAAGTGGTGGCATATAATAGAAGACGCCTAGGCCCACACTGGGCTGTAGAGTATTGGATATTTAAATTGCATTTAGACACTCTGCTTCTGATCGAAGGTTAAGAAATTAAGAGTTTAAAAGTAATAATAAATATCGAATTAGTTTCTCCATGGGTAACGTTAAGGAAAGAATAGAAACGTTTTTGAAAATGAGGGAATGTTGGGTAAAAACCCATCATTTGTGCACTAAATCGTAGCCCCCTCTAAATTAAGATATATCAATGCTTTTTATATATGAGCGGTGCAGAGATATCCACAGTTTGGTGTTCCGTCCTATTTGACGAAGTGCCGAGAATGAATATCCAAGACACAGAAGAAGAGACCGCATTTTATTTATGACCACGCTACTAGTACCTTGAATTGAATCCGGACCATCAGAAGACCAGAAATGTTGTCAAAAATTATTTTATTGGCAGGTATACTGAAATTCCCGAATGGAAGCATTCTTAAGGCGGGAGTGAATAATTTTAGATTAGACTATAGAGGGTCATTATAGAGGATCCAAAAATGTGTCAACAAACGTGAAATTAAAATTTTAAAAATATTTGGTTAACCGAGAATGTTGATATGATGCACAGAATTTTGAAAATTGTATTACAAAAATTCCAAGTTGATAAGAATTATGGTGGTAAAATATTATTCTCGATTAATTGATGGATGGAGCATGAAAGGTAACAAGAACCAGAATTAATTAGATTGCATACACGAGCGTGAAATCCAAAATCATATGCTAGTGGTATTTGTACACATATCGTTTCATGAGGAAAACGAATAGCTTGATAAATTAATGCCATTAACGCTCCAGGACGTTTTATTTTTACCCTTGTTGTTCTACGGTAAACCGAAGTAGCTCAATCAAACTTTTATCGCTCATCGGGAATAATAATAGGTAGTTTTATTTTGTTTATTTGTTGTTTTCTGCAAATTTTTATTTATTTGCCATCGCAGTTTTCATTGCCAGATAAAAAGTGACAAAAATGCTCGACGTCAGGCAGCTATCCGTCGAAGAATTAATTGGCTCTGACTGTCACTCATGTATGGAAACTTTAAAAGGGTTATTCTCTGATATCAAAATGTAGCTTGGATGACTGAAGCGTACCAATCTGTAGATATTCGATGTAACTAATTCGGTCATGCCATCGGTCTCTAGTGTGCTTGAGCTGTAAACTCAGTAGCATTTTTATGGCTGCGTGCAATAAATCATCTTCTTTCGAGATTACGCTCCAAATATCTTCGCGTCGTTGATTTTCTAAGTAATTTGTGTTGAATTCCCCAGATGAATTATCACAAACAGATTATGGCGGCATTATAAAACGGTTTTAGCAGTAATTTTTGGGAAATGTTTCGCGTGTATTGTAATGCAGTCAAAACTTGAAGGCTAAAATTTACGTGTTTAATAATATGATTAGGATAATTACTATAGAATTTTTCTGGTTTCTCAGTATTTTCCCATCATTATACTTGCAATTTTAGCAATGTGTACGAATTTTCAGTTACTACCTACTATAAGGAATATTTACTACTTTTTCTGCCATTACAAGCAACGACCACAGAATCATACTTAAAGAATACTTGGAAGAACCATTTTTTATTCCGAGGAAGTTATCATCATGAGAGCTAAACTTGTACCTCCTCCATTCTGTTCTACCCTCTATACGAACAATGAGACGCTTCACTAGTATTCTTAGCAATCTCTGACATTAGGCTAGTTTGTGGAGGACGCACATACATCTATTTGATCCCATATCTACAAGGCGCAAGAAAACTCTTGACTCCGTAACTCTCTGTATTTGCCAAAGAAAAACTGAACTGGACCTCTATTTTTATTTGAATGAAATTTTGTTTTATCAATGATGAGTATTATTGGCTAAACTAGTCGAGATTATTAAAATAAATTCCTATTCCAATAATGACCATTGCAAAAATGAATTAATCATTTCAAATGGATGAAACTCTTAAGTAAAAATTTAGAAGTGTATGGTTTTTATTATTATACCATGCGGATTCTTTATTTCCACGTAATTTCCTTAATGCATGTTGAACTACAACGCCAAAACTTATTTGGAAACAGTAATATCTCACCTACGTTAGCACATTGACCATAATTTGTAAAAAATAACCGACTTTTATGACTTTCAATGTAAAATGCGTGGTAAAAATTTATTATTACCTCAACCACGAATCACACAACATTTTGGCTCCTCCTAATGGCCCTTCTCTTCACTTTGATTAAGTGATTTCTCCATCTTCTTCCGTTCTTTGCTCGTGACCATTGCACTTGCTGAGTTGAGCTGAATATAGGTAGCAGAAGAAGTATACAGTTTCCTGAAATAAATAATTAAATAAGAAATATTTGAAATATAAAGTAATCAGTACGATTTACGAGATAAAATACGTCAATGGAAGACAAATAACATAGATATGCTGTGATTTTCAGCTAGAGTACTGGAGTGAAATTTTATCACACGAAAAACATTCGAACAAAATGAATTAAGTAATAGAATAAATAAAATCAGGTTAGTGATCCATTTTCATTCTAGTCAATGGAATTAAATATTTTAGTGCTGTTAAAAGATAGCCGTGCTAGAGAGGATTAATATAGTATTTCTCTCAAGTGTGAGAATGGTGACATTTGTGCATCGGTGCGCACAATTATTGAATTGTGCTTGGGTAGGTTATGCCATGGTCATAGTGGCCTAGACGAGAGTCGTGTTGGCCTAGTGGGTAAAGAGCTGGGCTGCAAGCCGGAGAGGGGGAGCCGGGGGGGTCCCGGGGACCGGGACACCCCCACCTAGAAGATCTTCGAGTTTCTATTTTCTGTGTCATAACTTCGTCGGAAATCGCAGGTGGCATAGGGAACGGGGTTGGCCCCCCTATCCTGAATATTTGGATTTCACATGCCAATGGCTTAGCACGGGATGAGCTACCCTCACCTATCTAATTAAAATCTTCGGGTTGAACAAAAAATATTAAAAATTGATATCATTTATATTCGTGTGTTTTATTTTTACTCTCAAGCAACTCAAATGACCAGTGAGAGATTATTGTGGGTGTGTGTACACGGGGTGAACTCAACCCTCACCTACTGAAACCAACCTTCGAGTAAAACACTGATGATTGTTAGGTCATGTCAAAACTGTGTACTGGCTGATGTTTTCGACGGCATTAAGCCGAATTTGCTTTTAATGAACACATTTTCCGTTTCACATGCGAAAATAAGCAATTGATATCTCTTTTAAAAATTATCCCGCTGTATTTGTTGGCTGATTAGATGCTTTCATTCGATTACATGATCAGTATAGTTTGGATGCAAACTCATATTTATTCATTTTAAAAGAAGTGTCTGCCATTAAAATTACTTTTATATATAAATTAAAATTTATCTCCGTAATTTTAAATGTATTATATATCTAATGAAATACTTATCGTATGCTACAATGTTTTCGTAGTGTCAAAAATTCTTTTAATATTTTTGTATTTTTTGTTCCCCACCTCTACCTCTATAACATGCGTAGCATTTTCGAAGACCTACTTTCCCTACACTGCGAAACGCTACCAATGAACGTATTCCTTAGTGAATGACAGCCCATTTTTGTGGATGATAGAACATGTTTTTCATCAATATATCATTTCTTTCTTAATACTTATGTTCGTTCACTTATTATTGCGTTAAAAATCATTATTACTTGAGCATGGAACGAATTCGTGATATATTCATCGTTCAACGCAACTGAAAGCTATCTTTATTCCTGAAGATAGTACAGCATAACTGTTGGCCAACTCTCTCCTCCCATTAGCGATGCGTATCTATCGAATTTAGTAATAGTACTAAGCAGAATACACGGGAAAATATTCTGTATAATGTGCGGAAGAAGGAGGTGGAGAGAAGCGACGATAAGAGCTAGAGAAACACGCTGGATGACTCGAGAGAGGAAGAAAGAGAGAGAGGGAGTGGAAGGGAGGGTGATGTGATGGAGAGTGACGGGACGAAATTGGGGTCGTTCGGGATTTCGATGCGGGATGGATGGTCCTCATAAAACTCATTATATGGAGGCAGCCGGAGGAGGAGATCCTGACGGAGAGAAGTGGCAACGAGGAGGCTTTGAGAAGAGGGAAGATGAAAAAACGGCTAGCGCGCGGGGGAGGGTTAGGGGATGGCGATGATGCGGTCCTCGCGAACAGCGCGGTAAGGGCTGCTGAACGGAGAAGGCATCCACGACTGGGATATTTGAAATGTGTAACTCTTCACCCTGCGAAAGAAGGGAGAAGGAACGAAAAAAAACACTAAAAAATCCCACCTTACCACCTACGTTCTCTCCCTCTCTCCGGGCCGAAAGATTAAAGAGATTACACGGTGCGGATCCTACCGACGCAATAGGGGAAGGAGGAAGAGGGTTGGTTATTTTAACATTAAGGTTTATGAAGTCATCGAGAGGGTTTTGGAGTGGGCACCGCCATCTGCAAACACGGGTGGGACGGAAGTGAGGGCTACCACCATCGGTTCGAAAGTGTTTTGTTCGGATAAGGAAATGCCCTGGAGGGGAGGGATGGGCACTGAATTAAAAGCACGTGCGGGGATGAGAGGAGATTACGCTCCGAGGCCTCAGCGTCATTCCTTTTTTTCCGTCCTCCTCGGAAAGAGATCAGCTATGCAAATCGAGGAGCAATCGGGTTACGAAACTTATCGGTTTAACGGAGATTATCAAGGGGCCAGAGGGAGAGGAGAATGGAAATGTCTCAATTGGGTTTTAAAGGATTACTAATGAGCCCCTGTTTCTGGCGATTAAGCTTCTTATCTCTTAAGGTGATTGTGAAGGAACTTTTGAGATATGATGATGAAAGTATTGATATTATCTTTTATCTCAATAGTGGAAGACTTATGCTAAAGATAAAATAAGAAATTCAATATTATTCAACCGAGGGCACTGAGCTTTAAAGAATAAACCAAAATAAGCTTATAAGTAGAAAATGAAGGAACTGAACGAGGTATTTTAAAATAAATGGAAAATGTGTTTTTCCTAATTCTCGAAATATTATGAATTTAGCAAGTACATTTAAAAGACGTTTCTTACAAATATTCATTAGTATTATAGGCTTAATGACCTACCATTCACTATCGCTCAAGTTGAGACCAATTGTGAAATACAAAATTTTATCGGGAATCCATGGCATTTCTAAAAAACTTCAAGGAAATTTCAATGATATAATAAACGAATAATTTCATTATAATAAAGAAGCAAAAAACTCTAAATTGTTTCGGTTTACTCTTGGCTGATTTTGGGTTCGAATGCATTATTTTACTCTCAAGTAACTCAAATGACCAGTGAGAGATTGTTGTGCATCCATTTTATTTCCTGTTTTTAAAGAAATGTCAGCTGATGAAGAAACAATTTGCTGCAATGAAAAAATTATTTTGGAGTATAACAGTCAAAATTATCGCATGCTAAAGAGATTATGCTAGTGTGATATTTCTAAAGAACTTGCCTATGACAACCATTATTTAAATTGAAATGCTCTAGAGGGCCAAAAATAGGTGGTAAACTACTTGGCTTATTCATTCTCTCAGTCTATAAATATTTGTCATCTGCATCGTACTGTATTGACGGCAGTGGTGCAAGGTGGTGACTTGGTTGGTGAAAAGCCTCCGATTAAGCTTGACCAACAAAGCCATCGTTCTTAAATTGTTTTAACAGCTACTTAAATAAATAATTTGCCACTTCACCTGTGGAGTTACTGAAAAAGTGCGTCATTTGCCGAAATGAAAAGAAAATCTAATTTGATCTCGAATATAATGTCCGCATTAGTTTTAACTGCTTATACTACACGTATGAGTCACCAGAAAGACAACAACTTTGAAAAATTAATTACACCGGAGTCTTCAGTTAAATGTTAGTGGATTTTTATTTAAATATTAATTATTTCAAACAATCACCCAATCCCTTCTATTCGAAAGGATTACGAGAATATTAATATGTACATAGTATACCATTTTAAACCAATATGTGACATATTTTTGCATTAATTTATGTTAGTAATATAGTACACATATCTTTCAACTTTAATATACCTTCCATTACCTTCCATGCACTTCCAATGTTTCCATGGACTGTGGGAACTTCCAATTTGGGGCAAATTTTATTTCCCTCCGTTCTACACTGGGGGATGATTACTTAGAGGAAGGAAGGAAAATACTCTCGTGTCTGAGTGAAGGCAGAGTGAAAGACTGCACCTCTTTAAGGGTCTCTATTATTCCTTGGTGTATTTTGTGCACTGCACGCACAAAAGGACGAACCTGCAGGCGACGCACAATTGGCCTCCTCTTCCTCTTTGCTCCCTACGCCTCACTGCAGCATCACCAGGATGGAGAACCTCGATTGGGCGTTCCTAGCCTGGCGATTCTCTTTCCCTCTCCGACTCCCTCTGCATTTGTTTTCGTTCCATCACGCTCCCACAATTACGAACGCTTGCATCCAGCTGTTCGCTGTTCAGCATTACTTTGTTTTAAACAATCATGGTGATTGGATTGTGCTGGAGGAGGATAGTAGGACAATGTCTCCACCAGTACATTTTAACCTCCCTGTTGGCAATAGGTGTTCTGCCAGTTTTACTGCGCACGTTACTTGGTTTCTTAGACAATAACTTTTATTTATTACCTTCAGTGGGAGTAGGGGTGTTTGCATAATTATATCCTATTGGGAAGAAACTAAAATTGAAGTGAAGCATTTTATTGACGCTTGATCTTTATTAGACGTTTTCAATTTTATCAACTTTCTCTTGCCTGAAATCTCAAAGATAGTTGCGGAAAAGTTTCGTCCACAGTATAATTATAAATGGACAGCGTTGTAGATTAAAAATGTGCATAATTTTGGTTCAAAAAAATCTGGAGATTTTTGAACTATTGGGGCAGAGTATAGAATATTTGTCCCCCACTTCGCACAGTGTTTGCTGTATAGGCATTTATATCCCACATACGCGTGTAAAGTATAGGTAATATAGTAAATTTCGACGATGCAAACGTGACCAGCGGTTCACGACTATGCTGTCGATTGAATGCGAGTACGTGTGCTCGTGCATTGGTGTGCATGGGTTCGTGTCTACGGACGGATCTCATTTTTACGATCGGAGGTGGGATCGTGGGGAGTTCTCAGGGGGAGTGTCAATCTCATTTCACTTCCTGTAGAACTTCTTTAAAGCAGTATTAGGAAGAGGCTAAATTTTCGGCTGTTTGGGATGTGGCACCGTTTTAGTTTTATTTTGAGGACGTCATGTGAAATCAAATGATACAGAGTTTGGATAAATATTTGGGGGACGCTAAACGAGGGAACATTTCTTTTTATTCCATCGATGTTCATGAAATATTTTGGTAGCACGCGGGAGTTGCTTCGGATTAACTTATCCTCACTTTTTCGCGTGACGCTCACGTACAGTGCCCTCGTGAATTAAATGTACTGTCGTCCTGGCTTGTAATTTCCTCCATACATGTGATGAAATTCAGGGCTGCACTAGCATACATTTTTTTACGAGGTTAAAATGCGGTTCTCTCTCACAGTGGGCAAGATAACATCCGGGTATATAATGTTCCGCACTTCGTATTAGGAATAAAACGAGTGAGATAATTTTAACACTCATTAAAACGGACGTCATAAAAAAATATTGTTTAAATTGAGGTGCTCCAACAGTTAATAGTTTTCAAATAAGTGATGGTGTTGATTTGAATCGATTTATGACAAATGCGAGCGTATCGACTAAAATCATGGACCTTTTGGTTATGTGCATCTCTGTGGTGCGTCTTAGAGTAATATTTCTATAATCAGGCTTCAAATCCTCATAGGATATGACACTAGACAAATGAAACAGATTCTCTAACGCTGCCAACGAATGATGAGGTTGAGAAAAGTTTAAATCCAATGAAACGGGCTCAAGTTTGGTGTAGATAACTGATATGACAAATTAATGGAAACCTATTAAATAAGGGTCAATGCAATGAGATACAATCGGAACAAGGCCATAAGGGCTTGGCGTAATAAAATCCAATACCTTATTAAAGTAAAAGTAGGCATACCGCATACTTGAACTGCTCATCTTCTGCTGTGCAAGCAGCAGTGTTGCTATTAAATACTGAATGTGCGATCATGATAAATTTAACTTTGATGCTGTACAACGTTATATGTATCTATGCAACAGTTCTATTTCTCCAGAAAAGTTACAATTTCAGAAATCCTTCCTCAACTAATGAATGATGATTATTTCTTAAATACCTCGTATTTAGGTATCTATTTTATTTGATCGACCTTGGTCTGATATTCCAGTGTACTTGGTTTTGGGCGCAACACAATACTGTAAATGATCTGTGTATTCAAAGCGTTTAAGTGTTTTTTTTTAAATATTTCACCATATTTTGCATGAATGTTTTGAGCCTTGATCAATTGTTCATTACTGTATGAACTCAAAGACTGTGTCTATGAAATGATTTTTTGTAGAAACTTTACAAAGATTTATCTATTTTGGTTGGTTCTTTCAAAAAAAGACATTTATGAGAGACAGTTTTAAATCTGGTTATTAAATTTGTCTTCCTCTCGGTGAAAATTCATATTTTAATGCTGCAAACACGCCACCAAATGTAGGTGAAGACCTGACAATAACGCCTAAGCATCAAAACCTGTGGAATAGAAAGCAACTGTGCACATTTAAATTGCTTGTGTGCTTTCCAGTTTAGGTATAGTCCTTGCTAATGAGAGCTCAAACAATGGCGATAATTTTAAGAGACGTGACTCTAGAGAATTGCAAGGGATAGCACGAGGAGCTTATGGGAGGAGCATGAAACTACAGACGCAGATGTATCAAAGTATTGGAAACAACTCCACTGTAATGAAATGTGATTATAGCGATTCAAAATACAAGTCGGAATGTGTACCTCGTGCGTCTCCAACCGTGGTAGTTGGCCTTCGAAAGCCTCGTCCTAGAAGCAATAATTTTGTTGACCAAATAAGTCCAACGAAAGACCCTTGTAGCACACGCGCCGCCGCGCACATGCCGATGCACTCAAATGCACGGATCCGCAGAGAGACAACACTGTCGGCGGGGGAAGTGAAACAAAAAGGAGGCGTGAGCTAAGGAGGTAGGGAGGAGGGGTGCGTAACGGTTCAGGAAGTTGGGGTAGGGCAAGGGAAGGGAATTCGGGGGAAGGAGTGAAAAAATCCAATTCTTCGCCTCCGTTCTTCACTCGAGCGGAAACATATTTTCTCCCTCTCCCCTTCCCCCCCCGACCCCATCCCTTCCCTCCCTCCCCACACCACCATTTCTGTTCAATTGTGGCGGAGCGTTATTTTTATATCGAACCTCCCCTTTGTTTGTTCCGATGCGGGCGCTCGGGCACCCTCCGCAGAACGTGACGGAGGGTGGAATTTGTAGGAACGTCGACGACGAAGCCTTGACAATTATTGCAGAAGCATTGCGGTCAGGCACATGCGGGGAATAACTCAAAACTGAATCAGCTTGCGGACCGAACCTTTGTCAAACAACCGCTCCAACTCCTGCATTGCTCCACGTGGCGAGAAAGACATAAAGAGAGAGAAGTTAGATGGTTGATCATAATTTCGGGTACCGGGTTCATGTAGTGGTGAGTGTGGGACCTCTCACCGGGAGGGTCCGGGTTAGTGTCCCGGCAGTGGAAGATAATTTTGATTGAAAAACCGGCCCTTACTTGAATTTTTTGTGGAGAACACTCGAGTACAGTACTCCGTCCGTCGAATGGGACGTTAAGTCGTGGTCCCTTTGGAGCCTTTTCGTTAAGATAAGGCTAATGCCAACGCCGGATTTATTTCCAATCTTCCTCCTTTCTCTTTCATTCTCATTTTGTTCCATTTCTCCAGGTCTAAAGAGCCTATTAGTGCGGATACAGACATGAAAACACAAGTGAGACGAGGTTAATGATATGTATGTACAGTTGGCGGTGGTGAGGGACAAAAATTAAGCAGAATCCCGGATGGTAATATTTGATAAAGCTTTCAATTGTTGCCAAAAGGGAACATTTAGCAAAATCGAGCTTGAGAGTGGATGGAGAGAATTGAAATGTTGACTTTAAAGAGAAAGATTTGTATCTTACTGCACACGAGGGGAAAAACAATGCCTCAAATTAACATATTGAAAATATCGATGGTGTATAGTTGTTCTTCCAAGATATTTAATGAAGAAGGATGGGGCATAAAAGCAGAGGGCCCGTTAAATTATTTGTATTGAGATAATTTTCAAACTATAGCACCATCTTCAAGCTTTTATTCATGAAATCCATTTATTTACTGTTACTTTTGTAGGCATGTTATGATAAATTTATTTCATCACATGGTAGTATACGTGCATTTCAAAATGCTGAAATGGGTATTAAGGACGTCGCCGGCAAACGTTTTCAAGTTTATATAAGTAAATTAATGAAAAATGCCACTTAAACTCTACCTAGAAGACTAATTGTGAAGCAAATCGTAAAAGTGGCAGATTTACGGAATAAAGATCTTCAACCTTGTTAATTTAAACAAAAATTAGAAATATGGCCATGTCACCGAGTTTTCGGGATCAATAAGACGTGCTTTGATATCATTTTCCCTTTCAATGAAAATTGTGGAAATGTTAATCATTTAGGTGGTGTTGACCGCTAACAGGGAGGGAAGAAATGACTTCATTGCCAGACTGAATAAATCAAATTTGAGTTGAGGAACTGAGGTATGATAGTGTATTGCAATGCCCGTCAATGAAATAAGACCTAATATATCCATAACGGATGAATTTAGAGAATGACATATTGGGTTATAGATGTTTACTGATGAATTGGAGAATGTCTATTAGGCTGAAAGTAAGAGATCCAAGCTATAATAGGAAACTTAACTTTAATGCGAGCATATCAAGCCGAGTTTCCATGAAAATTACAGTCATTTGGCTAAAAAATGTGATTTTATGTAAAGGATACATAAAAATTATGGCATTTTATAAGCAACGTTGAACTTGAAAAATAGACGGAAATACTTAGATGGACACAAACGACTGTACATTTACAGCCAAGTAAGTTCATTTTTCGATATGTGTCTCTGGTAATAATAAAATACATCAAAACAGTACATCTGGGAGGTGTTTTTAACCCATTATGAAACTCAATAGAAATATTTATCGATCTCCAAATATTGGTGAACATTGATCTCCCATAAAGAGATTCATTCTCAACGAAACAGATAAAACCATCGTATTTCTTCAAACAATAAGCAAATAAATCCGAATGTATATCGCAGCTGAATGACATTAAAGCTTACCGTAATCGGTTGAATTGAATAACTTATGGATCGACGCCTTGAAATCAATCTGTTCGGGGCACGTAGTCTCAGAAATGGAGGACAAACTGCTCCATTTGATATCCGTGTCACTTGTAGCTCGATTTTGGAAAATGGAGCCGTCTGCTCTTTCGGAAGTCGTACGTTAACAATTATGAACGAATATTCTACGTGCCTGAGCCGGATTTGCAGGTATAAGATTCCCCCAACCCCTAAGATGCCTTCCAGCTACGACCGCGGAGATCATTCTCATTTCAGTGAGGACATAAAAGCGCTACCGTGGCGAAATATTGCCGGGAACCATGAGAGGTGTCGGACGTGACCCATAAATTTTGAGAGAAACGTGGGAATTTCGCGTTCGCGTCCAAATCCGCCCCTCGGCAAAGATTCCTCCCAGGTATGACGACAGCGGAAGATTTTATTTCCTCAACCGTTCTTAAATATTCACGCCGTCGTTGACGGGATATGTATGAGTACGAATGCTACGTTCGCTTGACCCCCCGGAAGATTAGCTTTCCCTATGATTTACACCCACGTCTCCGAAATGGAATACAATACCCTATTCAGTTCCCCTACGAAAAAGAATTGAAGTGCTGAGCGGGAAAAATATAGTTTGTCTCATACTATTTAACTACAAAAATTATAATCCCATGATTCCTATTCTAATAATGACTGTTTTACTACTCATAGCGGTGCGAACGAATATTACTCAAGTGTTTCACACAAATTCTTTTATGCAACTTCAGAAATACAAATTAATTGGTTGGTTGATTGGTTATTTAGGGGAGGCGACCGACAGCTGAGGTCATTTGCGCCTTATAGGATAGGTGGATAATTGGGTAATGGTAGGAGTTTTTAGGGAACGGAGGAAGGGTGGAGAGAAACCCGGCGTTGGCATTAGCCGATGGCGCCAAGGGGACCACGACTTAACGTCCCGTCCGATGGACGGAGTACTGTACTTGAAATGCCCTCCACTAGGCACTCAAGTGGGGACCGGATTTTTTCCACTGAAAAATCCGCCAATGCCGGGAATCGAACCCGGGTCCTCGGGATGGGAGGCCAGTACTCTAGCCACCACACCAACCCGATCCCCAATTGGCCATGACTAGGATCAACAACATTTTTTTAACCATACACCTGTTTATATGGGTACTAAACTACACCTAAAATATAAGCCAATGAAGGTTTTGTTCACTGAAATTTGAGAATCGGTCTCGGGTATCTCTTTGTGTGCCATTCATGATAAAAAACTAAAAACACAACAGACTTTTTACCCTATATTTTGTAAATACCGACATAATTTTAAAAAAATTACTTATAATTTCTACCACCTTTGTGGTTCCATATATGACAATATTCAAAGTATTTCTGTACTTGGGTTACTTAGAAAAGTATTTTCTAGACCTATGTTCATTATTGAAGCCCAATTTTGATAATAAAATCCATAAGTAATTACATTAACAGAAAATTAATAATATAGATATATGTTAAAGTATATAAGAATATTGTATGAAAATAGGATAAGCATTTGTTTAGAGCTGAATAATTCATTGCAACTTACTGTGATAGAAAAAATATAGTAACAATTTTGGTGCGCCTGATGTAGCATTCGAGGGGGAAGCACGTACTTCGATAAACTGGCAGCGCTGAGGAATGTATAGTCAACTGCGAATATTGGAAACATAGGTTTAATAAAAATCACTTACTTAACTAATAATTCAAAGATCGCGAACTGGCCACGAAAACTTTAGCGGTGCTCCCGCTGGAATTGCACAATAGCAAGATATTCCACAGAGAAAAAATCATTTGCTTTAACCGGGACTCGAACCCGGACTCGAGTCTCGATCAAGGCGAATGATTTTTTCTCCGTGGAATATCTTGCCACTTAAGTCATAGTCTAGGATTTACTAACATCATAACCACTTACTTGAACTCAATCTTAAATCCTTCACGCGTTTTTCGTGGCAGTCGTCATGAGTATATCAAGAAAACAAAAGTTTTAATAGATATTGTAATTTTTATTTAAATTTTAAATATATATTTTCGACATTATACTCCTTAGGATACAGGAATCTTGTTGGGAATATATATTTATGCATCACCCGTAACGTAGTGTATACTTACTTTCTGTTCATTAGTAGAGGAGGTGAATTAGTAACTCTAGAAATCATGTCCAATTCGAAAACAAACATTTTGTATCGATGCCAAATAAAATCGGTACATTGTTCCAACTTGTGTCACATTGCACAGCAAAGAGCTAAGTGACAAATTAGTTACTGCAACAGTTTATTTAGCAAATTTAGAGTACCTGTGTGAAAAACATTTCCAGTTAGTTAGGTTTTAGTTAACAGCAATAAACTCATTCACGTCGGAAATCATAATATTTAGTGGCCGTGAAAATGCTGAACTAATAAAACGTTTAAAAAGCTGTTAAAACCATCTTATCATTTCGTCGAAAGATGCCATGAATAAAATTAATTATCAATTAAATGTTTATCGCGGAACTCTCTGAAGCATGTGGCCAGCGTTGGAGAGGTTCTTGCACGAATTCTATTAAGGCCGTTTTACACGGTACATTTTTTGCACAATTACTTGTGCAAACGCTTGTATGAGAACATTGTGCCTGGTAAAGTGGCAAATTGTGTGAACACTTGTGCAAATGTCTGAATGACTAAACAGAAAATGGAGGCTGTTCTAATTCCATTCAGACAAACATACCATTTCGTTCAGTTTCATAAATTCGTTTGTACAACTAATAGTACAGTGTAAAACGGCTTTTAGAGCCGAAAGAGTTTTTATGTAAATTACATAGCGTTGGGGAAATGAATGAATCTAATTGTAAGATGCAGTTCCTGTGACCAACTGAGGATCTGATGTCGTAAAAAATATAAAAAAATATACCATTGCTAGTAATCGCCATGAAAAAATATATACTCATCAGAATTTGAACCCAATTCTCCCCAATGTTGATCAGGTGTATAAGCCAGCTACATTACCAATCTATCTTAATTGAAGGCGTATTTCAAGCGGGTTTACATCGCTTTAGTGCATATCATTGCGCCTGTGCGCTTGGTTGCGAACATGCATTGCGAGTTGTGTATTTTGCAGTGATGAAAACATAGCTTGTTCACGTTGATTGAAACCGTAACGTCAATGGCATCATATCGGAGAGTATTTATTGTTCGGAATTTGCCAAGTTGGCGAAGATTTTTCCAATCAAGCTTATTATTTACATCATGCATGGACTATAACCGGCTGCCTGAAGTCTAAATAGAGGCATTAAGAAATTTTCTTGAAGAAATAAAGTGTCCCTTTTTGAAATATTTTTCAGAAAATGAGTAATACACAAGCATAAACTAAGAAAGTTAAGCCACTATTACGTTCTTTCTCGACTGTCCTAGAGCCAAAATTTAATGATACTTATGTATCGCCAATGATCTAAATGAAAAATATCCTCCTTTTAAGATAGAAAGTTATGCCAAAGAGAAAAAAAAATCATTCGTCTTGACTGGGACTCGAACCCGGACCCCCTAACTTCCGGCTAGGTGCCCGACCAGTTGAGCTACAAGACGTCCTCTTCCTGCGGGCAACTTCGCTGAAGTTTCCGCGGCTAGCTCTAGAGCTTTGAATTTGTTACAAGTATCCTCCCTTTCGATAAGAGGTAAGTGCTTTACATCAATTTCCATGTATTTAGACATAAAATTCGTTAAACAATGCGTCAAAATGTTAATTTTAGTGTTTGAAATTCGTCGAAAGCCTAACACTCTTGTTAAAATAACTCTGATGGTAGTTTTGGTCATATTTAAACGAAGTTCATCCACAGCCATCACGAACAAACATTTTCTTTTAGCTAGGTAAAATATTTTCACCTCGTTAAATCTAAGGAGATTTCGCGAATATTGACCTCAAATGCATTCACATTTTTTCTATGCATAAAATATATTCTGTTGTTCATAGAGTTTTTTGCTCCTCGTTTAAACATTATCTCAGCGTTGACGAGTTGTCGAAGGAAGGGCGATTTGAATTAGTTTCCGCGCACGTCGCATTCGGACGCCAAAATCCTTTTCACTAATTTATCCCACCACAATGCATGCATAATATCATTTCATAATAAAAACATTAAGTTATCTATGATTCTTAGAAAGGGAAAGATAAAGAACGGAGGCGTGAACGTTTTGGAATTCTTGATGTCGCATGACTTCACGAGACTTAGAACGGACAGTACACAGGATTCGTTCTCAAAACCATAACGCAATTTCGCGCAATATCGTAGCCGAGAAAAATATTTCATGCCGTGATTTGGTTCAAAATAATAACGTACCATACCGTATTCCCGAACTTAGCTTTGTTGACATGGCCGGCAAAGCGATATTTGCAGCCAGAGGCATTGTAGACACGTGCTACACAACGCCTTGGACGCTGGATCGAGGAATCCACATTATTTTCCCCCGGCCGGATTCCACGACTGGATTATATCGAGATACCCTCGTCGTCATGGAATTGATCGAAACCATCGTTCCCCTCTTCTCCATTCCCTGCCGTCCGTTTCCCCTCCTTCTCCCCAATTCCCCCATCCCAGCGGATCGGGGAGAACTTCGATAAGACCCAATTTTCACCGGATAACGCCGCGCGGCCGACCGAGAGGAACGTAGGCGATCCTTATTTATTTCCTCTTTTTCCCCCCCGCTACCTCACTAACGAGAAAACTTATCGGATTCCATCGTATCCTTCCGTAACCAAGGAGACTCAAGGCCGCCAGCGTCCCTAGAGTCACTCAGGATAAGTAACCCTGGTGGTAGTCATGAGTACACACAAGACCGTGGTCGCAATCGAGGAGGTGCTTATCCAGTTTCCGTTTGCAATCGTAAGCCTGTCATTGGAGAGAGTCGGTGGTGTGGGAATGAAGGGGAATGGGGTTGCGAGGGGAGGATTAAAATTAAGGGGACGGAGGTCGGGTGGTTGGTTGATGCGACACTCGTGAGATACAGTACGTCGAACTCGGGCGAGATTGGTGATGCACGATAGTCCCATCTGCCTTTTAATTCCACACCATGGGTTACGGTGGTTACGAAGGACAATACGAGAATGCATACTCGTTCTCACAATCAGTTACATAATTTCAGAATAAAACGGATGAACGAGGAACTACCAAAAAAGATGTTGTAGTGTTGGTCACACTGTGACCAATACCCATATGTTGCGCAGTTGGCAACACTGTATGTATGTGACACGTTATGTATGTGTTCCACGTGTCTAAAATGTTGACAATTAAAGTAACTGTAAGGACGACTTTGATGTTATTTGATAAGAACACGTGAACCTAAAACAAGTGTGTAAAAGCTATCGACGGATATGACAGGGCATATGATAAACTTGACGAAATGCTTTTTTTTTGCTTAAAGAGATTACTTTACCCAATTTTCAATAAGGGATCCGGTTGTTGTGGTGTCTAGAGTACTGACCTTCAATCTTCAGGGCCTGGATACGAATAAGAGCAGAGGTGGAAATTCTTTAGTTGTTTACCAGCCCCTAGTAGATTGTGGTAAGAAGAGCACTTAGGGTGGCACGTCAATTATACCTGCTGACCGCTAAGCGCCTTTCACAAGGAGCAGTCTAATTACATTTCCGGGTTTATTTCTCTTTCCTTCATTCCCAGGAAAATCCCTAACTCTACCCCAATTAACACATATTCTAATTTGCGCCTATGACATAAGCTGTCTGCCATCTCCTCCGAATAACTCACTAATTAGCCCAATTTCAGTACCGGCCTAAACCTACTAATGTCTAATCAGGGACTTGAAGGTTCCGATATCACTACGAAATTGAGAGAAAAAACGATTTAATTGAAAAAAGAAAATATAATATAACTGAATGAGCAATAAAAGGCACCAGTTCCCACGCTTACAGGATTAATGTATACTCGGTATGTAAAACTAGTATTAGAGGATAAATAAACAATTAAATCACCATTAAAAAGTACGTTTCTTACACGTTCTACAAATATTTTCATTAAAAATAAGATCAATATTCTACAAATTTTACGTTCTATTTTTCTTCATTTCTATTTCAATCTTATCAATAATTTTGAAGGCAATTGGAGTTTTGCACATAACGTTTTACATTTAGATCTTCTCGCTTTAAAAGCATGGTAATGGTCAGCACAATTCTCCATAATTTCAAGGAGCATACCGAAATATAATGCACCACAGAAGTGCACTCGATAATTTTCACCTCCTCCACTCAGTTTAAGGAGCGGCACAATTTGAGTAGTTCCCAGAATGTTTGTCTTTTATATTTAATGCAGTCTGAAATCCTTGAAGTAGAACTCGATCAAGCCTTAAACAAATGGATAAATGAAAATATCTTAGTGGACCCAACAGTAATTTTTATTGGTAATGACGACACTACGTGTCGAAACCTAGGCCGTCTCAATAAAATTTACTGTGGAGTCCACTACGATCGTTTCATTTATCCATAATGGAAAAATTCCACCATATCTCACCGGAATTTGTTTCCTCCTATAAAAAATGACACAAAAATAAAATACAATGATAATTCCTTTGCACCATAGAGGTAAAAAATAACGTCAATAATGCTTGCCTTGTACTCACTCTATTCCAATGTATGTGCAGCTACTACTACAGAAGCTAAAATCCAAATTTAACTCAATGTAAATGGCTAAAGATAGCTAGGAGTTGCCTCTATTTTTAATATTAAAAAAAAAGTATTTTTAAATACTGATAATACTACAAGTACACACAGCGTAATAAGTGGATAAACTTAATGAAATAAAGAAATCCTCTTAAATACTCAGTATTGTATTTCATCACCAGAAAAAATCATCGTTTCTGGTGAATCTATCAGTTTTCAGTTTCAGGTCACAGGCTATTTAACTTTTCTCCTGTGACTTTTTTAATTTCTCGATCCCGCCGGCGCCGGAATATTGCGAGAAGATAACGCCTCACCCAAAATTTATCAAATAGAGCGAGGCAAGAGGGGTGGGGAAGGAAATCCCCCTCTTCCTGTCAGCATTAGCCGGCGCGTGACGAAGGCTCGCGGAACACTTTCGGAATACATTCCCCTCGGAGTTGCGCCCGCGAGTTAAATATTTCGTGACCCACGTCTTGAGCACCTGTTGGAATTTTTAAAAGATTGTTACACGTCAAGGGCCGCGCACGTCTTGAAATATGAACGTGGGCTCGACCATTTCTCGCGTTCCCTTTAGGGAGAGGAAAGGAACTAAAACGCTTGCTGAGGTGGCCGCAGCATGTAATAATAATAAAAAAGAAAACTCCCGCGCAGGACTAAAACGCAAGAAAAAGGAGAAAATCTAAACGTCGAAAACGGTTTTAAAAAAATCTGGAGGTTCAGAGATGCGGGAAACAATGTAAGGGAGGAACGTGTCGAAAGGCTCCATCGTCCCTCTTTCCTTTTCAACCCCCTCCTCCCCCTTTTCTCCCAACCCCTTTCTTCGAACATGATGGAGGGAGAGCTCAAGTCTTTACGACTGTATTCAATGACGGATGCGGATCATAACGGCACCGTCAGGCCTCGTTGTGCATTTCTGGTGGAGGGACGCGTTTCCCCAGGCTTTCAAGAGCGACCTTGGGGTGCGGCCCAAAAGGCAGCGCACAAATGGACGCCCTCGACGAGCGGGGACTTAGCGGCGACGTCGACGACAGCGTCGTGGGGCGGCGGCGAATACCTCCTCCCACTCCCCACCCCCAACTGCGCTGGTCCCCGCCGCCGCCGCCCTAGATCTAATCAACGTGTATAATGACACGGGCATGACGCACGCCACCTACGGAGTGTTCCCTTAAAGGGCGGAACTTTAACGAATGCGGCGATCCCATCTCTTCCCCTATTTTTTTTTGCTTCCCCTTCACTCAATTCTTTCCCTGACCCTGAGTGGTGTTGGCGAATGGTGGGTGGGGGGGAGGAGGGAGTTTGGATGTGAGGCGAGTCCACGTCACGACTGGGCGCTCAAGATTTTATACGCGTTTCCCCCCCCACACTTCCCCCTCCAAAAGCGATTCCGAGGTTAAATGCGTGTGTACAAACGCGGCGGCTAAAAAAAAATAGGTCATCGGTTTTATAAATAATGAGGGCTCAGTCCATCGTCTACCCATTTTACCAATTAACCGAACCCATGGATATTCGTTGCTCACATCCCAAATTTTTCCTATCACAAATAAAGTATGAATTTGAACTCGGGCCCCACGGCTTCGGGAAACATCATGTTCGCTTCACGCCATATTGAACATATAAATTTTGCTAATGGGGAAAAGGACGTAGGTAAAGTTAATATTCTATGGCAAATAATTAAATTTATCCTGTTGATGTTCAAACGGCTGAAACTGGTAGTGTGGTCCAACCGAACTGTGGAACTCACAAAGTTTACCCTTGGTTCTGTTTTAAAGCTCCACATAACTGTTCAATACTCTCAGGTTTGACATACGTGAAACAGCTAGATCGAAAAACGAGATAGCCATTTTCAATGAATGACGTTTCTAATAAATTATGCGCATTATTAACACATTATATATTTCTAATTATTCCACCTTTTTTCCGAATGGTAAAAGTTTTGAGTTGCTAAAAGCCACAGTTGCATGTTAAATGCTAACATTTAGTTACACAGTGGTATCTCACCTCTCAATTTATCGTATTTTTGACATCGAAACGACGAGAATACACCATTAACACTCTGTTAACTGGCTAACTTGACAATCCAAAAAGTTTCAGAATCGAATCCAGACCAGGGCATACATATTCTGTGTTTTTCTCAGGATTAAAACCCATGTTTTGCAGGTGTGATATAACATTAGCCGTTGGAGCTTCTAAAAAATATAGTATAGTACTACTACTATTTACTGAATGGACTGGTTGACTAAATCCCAAGGGCTGTATTCACTAAGATGAGGCGGAGATAGAGATTCCATTCTCATCCAAAACCATAAAATACCTACGAAGCTAGTCTAATTTTCAAAATCAAGACGCCTGTATTGATATAGTGATAAAAAATTTAAAGAATGCAATCAAAATAACAATACTGAATTCACCAAATGATGTGTTATTTCTGAGTTTATGAATATCAAAAAGCAAAATAAACAATTAGCGTTTTGTGATATAGATATCCAAAAGGAGGCGCAGTACCTAAACGACTGCCTACCTTAAGTGATCATTTTCCATTTGAATAGTCGTATTTTATTGCTTGAACAACTTTTTTGCTTGCCCTCACTTCAGAGCTGTACTCTGACATACCTCTAGATATAGTAATGAGATAACGCTCCGTATTAAATTCGCCGCTGAAAAAAATACAACCTACCCTCTGGTAGTATTCTTTATCCACTAATATTATCTCTATCTATCCAAAAGTAAATGTAGACAATAATGGTGCTGATTTTCTGGAAAATATAATTTTCATAGTATATTCTATGTGCTCAGTTGAATTGTGCACTATTTCTAATGAGTAAATGCGTTTGCTTGCAATAAATACAGTGACTCACTAGTACATCAAAATACGACGGATTGGTGCTTTGGTTTTAAGTACCTTTTTACGTCATGGAGAAATCTTTACGTCTCTCAACTTAGTTTATTACATAGGTATTTGACTTATTTCTCTAGCTAAATTCCAATTATTCCAGTACTATGCTATCTCTTGTTTTAATTAAACATTAAGTATGATTTATGTATCGCATTATAGCTGTCCTAAGCGTTTGGGTTGGGAAACACTTTTTACTTTAGCAACTAATGAATATGAAAATATAAAACATATTTCTCCTTTTAACTGAAAAACACAATATTACTCTAAAAAAAATAACATCTTATTGCATCATTCATTTTGAAAGTTAAGGCGAATAATTTGTGTGTAGGTATCCACATCATTAATTCCATTCGAGGAGACATAAACGTTAATAGTTTTTGACGCATATATAACATAATTTTACGCGTAGTGAACTGGTACTGGCATTCTAACTGCTATATGTTGGTCGAGTACTTATTCTTTTCGATGCATGTAAAAATATTGGCTACTTTCAGCAAAAAATATTAGGGTAAGGGATAAATTATATCCTGGTATCAAGGTTTCCAGTATCTCGTGATCGCTGTGCTGGAATATTTCAAGTGGAAGGATAAACCCGGTTCACCCGCCCACTCCGTTTTATATTCATCCATCTCTCCCTTTCTTTACTTTCTCCCTTTCCTTCATCCTTCTTATTCCACCCTTCTTCCGCAACCGAGGAATCCGGCCCTCCCTCGGCAAACAACCTTCTTAAAAACGAGGGTCGGATTTATCGCGGCGTCAAACTGTCGTCGTGGGGTAATGCATTTTCTTCTTCGCGGAGGAAACGAATGGTTTAAGTCTGAGGTGTGACCAGATATGATTTCCCTTGCCCGAAAGAACCCACGCACAATTCACACTAATCATTCCGCCTCTATCTCATCTTCACTCTCTCATCCACCTCCGCAGAAACTTCTCCATTTCCCTCTCTTACATCCATTACCTCCTTTCTTTCTCCTTCCGTGTTTTCCCTCTTTTATGCTCCTCAATGCTCTCTCTTCTTTCATTCCTTCCATCTTACCGCTCGCACTCTCAAATGGAGCTCAAAGATGAGTATTGGAGTTTATGTTGATTTGGTTTGCGGGAGAGGTATGGTAGTTGTGATCGTTTGCCCATTAAGACCTGTCGGATGGTTGGATGTAGGTGGGATTTATGGAATCCGGAAAGTGTAGAGAAAGATAGTGACTGTAGTCTCTCTGAAAGAGAGACGACCTAGGGTCAACTTTTTAACGTTTTATTCGACGTTAATAGCTGTATTGGGTTCTAAAATAGACTTCGGTTTCTTTAAGGCCCGCAAAGCTCCAATTTGATGCTGGTTATTATTCCTGTTATTAATTATTTTGACTGTAGATTTGGGAGTGATGATTGAAGTGGGTCACTTTCCTTCGCTCACAGTCGATAAATTGTCAAGTAAATCATTTCAATTTACTAATTATTAAAATACATAACCAATATGAAATTCATTAAGCAAATAATAAAAAAATAAAGATTTTTAAGTTTTGATAAACCCAATTTATGGTTTGAAGATCAATGTACTATTTTTAAGTGCTCTCTTAGCCAGCATAGTGAAATTAGCCTCACAAGCAATGTATATTTTGGGGGGATTGGAGTATTAGGGGATGGGTGATAGGCTAACTCATTTGAGTTCACTGTTTAAAAAGAGGGGACGGGGTTGTTTGGGTTAAGTGTGGTGGATTTTGTTGCGGTTGGGTATTGGGTTGACATAGGAACAAAAGGTGAGATGTCAGAGAAAATGACAACGTATATTCCACTAGTAGAATATACGTGTGGAATATACGTTGTCATTTTCTCTGTCATTATGGATTTCCACATTTTTAAGCCTGAATCCTTGGAAAAGGTGAGATTTTAAATTCTTTCAAACATTTATGAGAATTACATTGGATTCTTGTCCGCATTAAACAGTTCTTGTTTCTCCATCAGTGCGATTAAAATCTTTTGTCACATACAAGAAATATCATCATAGGTTCGAAACAAATTTCATAACTCGAGTTCTTTTAATGCTCGACGAAGCTTGACTGCTGGCATTTCCTGTCGTGAACTTTTGATGTTCCCTCACTCGGATGGAAAACTTTCTCTCCGTGTGCTCTATATAGACTCTGTTGACCTCTTTGCACTGTAACGTATCAGCACCGCTTAGTTGCGTGGGGTGTCGGTACTTTGCATTTGGGATTATTTAATAATATTCTCAAAGTTATAGGGTTATAAACTCTTGGGAATGGACGGTTGAAAGCGTACGTTAGGCTACCTAGGAGTGATAAATAGCTCCTTTTTTTGCTTTCGTCACCAGGAGGGTTCACATGGCAAGTTGAGACGGTAGCCACTTTGCGCCATATTTTATGTTTAAACAATGCGTTCACAATTTTGGGACTGAACAAATTACGTTTACTGATTATTCCAATGTTCTTCAACTCATCATAAATATTTGACGCGCTAATTGGTCAAATTGGAGGTTTATTAATTTATTTTTGCCTGCTGCCATTTTGTGCCCTTTAAGAAAATCGAAATTATTACGACTGTAAATATTTATGCCTGGTTGATGGAGACTTTTGCTTATTGCCCTTGATTAAAAGAGTCAATGGAGGGGAAAAAAATAATTTATTTCTATTTGAAATTCTCAAGCTCACGTTATGAGGATAAAATACTGCTTATCCTCATGAAAATAATAAATTAACACGACCCATGTTTCACTCCATTGCAGCAGCATCAAGACATTTTTATCCAGGACCTTTATGACGAAGAAAATTCACCATGTTAAGCCTGAAAAAAGGTTATTAAAGGCCAAATGAAATAATATGAAAGTTAAAGAGACCTTTACGACCATGGGCGTCAAATAACTCTTATTTAGACCGTTATTGGTACCTAGCTTGTTACATACATTTTGTTATCCAGTTAAAAAGTTACGAAGTAAAGAAGAACAGTCATACTTGCCCCAGGAAGGAAGAATCTCGTCTGAGGAATGAGCCCTGAGGATGCGCATAATATTAGGCAATATCCGAGGCGAAATCCGAAACCCCGAGCTTTGGGTTTCAAAGTAGGCGCCTTACTTACTTACCTCGTCGTGCAGCTGTTACATGAAATGCGAATTTAACTCCAAAAACCCTTGCCACTACCTTAATCAAGCACTAATGTAGATAGATGGATAGATAGATAAACGTTTATTGGGGCGAGATTGAGACTAAAAAGTTTCCTATTCCATCTAACCCCTATGTAGAGAATTATAAGGAAGAGGGAACACATTTTGATAACTTGCCTTATTTTAACGATCGCTTGCCTCGTGTTGGTTTTCCAAAGGTGTTTTATCAATAATGTTATGCTAAACCATTACTGTCGTGGATTATATTCCGAATCAATCGTTAACCTTACCCTACCTAGTTTGTTCATTTTGAAACCGATTTTTGCAATTGAGTAATTATCTCATCATCACTATATCAATTTAAAGATTGATAAACTACATCCCTTCTTTATTTCCTATTGCATGCTAGTTGTTTTACTAGCCAGTATTATTTTTTACCAGTATTTTTACTTATCAGCATCCCTCTTGGTTTTTCCCTGGTATTTATCCCTTGTCCTGCCACGTGAGATGCTTCTTTCGATTTTATCCTCTAATATGCCATTTACAAATTATATTGCACCTCCAGATAACTATTGTGTTTTTAGTATCCTTCTTTACGAAGTCTTTCTTCTGAGTTCTCCATTTTCAGCACTTTGGTATACACCCTCATTACTTACTCTTTCCGTCCAAATGATGTTCAGTACTATTCTTCATCAACAAGTTCAGAAAGTTCAAATTATTTTCTTGTCCTCTTTTCCAATAGTCCACATTTCCGATCCATGGTTAGTCCACATTTCCCATACGAACGTCTGTACATATTGCTTCTGTCTCAAGGCTAAATTGAATAATCATTCATAAATATATTTTTCTGCTAAAGGTGCACAGCATAGATAAATACAAATTTTCAATTTTTTTTACCGGATTTCCAACGTAACGGTTTTCTGATGTGGTACAAAAAATCGGAATAAAGTGTGACTTTCAATATATTCCTGAGAGGATTTTTTAATTGGTTTCATTTCTTGGAATGGAATTCCTCTGCAATGGTGTTAGATATAAGAAAAAATACTTGCATTCACGAAAAGGTACTAAATATAAGGAAATAAATGACTTTTATATTTTACACTCATATTTATTAACATCGCATCGGGTTTCATCTAATGCAATCATTTTAAGGCTCACGCAGATAACTTACCTGTGTTTGAAAAGAGGAGAATAAAACAGCGGAAGACGAATGTGTTTGATCTTTTTGCCAAGGCCTTCCTAGTTCTATTTATTAAATTAGTTGCGGAGCAAACATTGAGTCTTACTTCTCAATTAAATTACCTAAAATTAGATTTTTTAGCAAAATTCAGTGACGCATAAATATTGGAATCTTAAGGATTTATATAAGGATATAAGGATATTGGAATCAGGAATTATTGAAATCTTAAGTACATAAATTCCACGAGTTAAGTGTCGTGGAAACTCTTCAATATTATAGGAAGTAGCAATAATTAATCAGTGATAAAATACACCATGTCGCTGTTCTTTCATGAAGTGTGTCAAAATCTTGTGTCAAAGTATTGGACGATTATAAAAATTATTTGAAGTGGAATAACGTAAACTTGTACATACAACTATCAGGTTTAATCTTACGCAAAAACTTTTCTGTGCTTTATGTTTTCCAAATATAATGACACTTCTAGCGGTCAAGTACCTTCATGTTTAAGATGCAGACCTCCACACGAAGATAAATTTCAAAAAGAATATATGCTACGAATTGAAGAACCTCCAAACATGTTGGAGTTTCAGCGGTTTTCTTGCCGGTTAATTTTGAAACTACCGCATTTGTATTCTCCACCAGCTCTCTCCCCTAAAAAAATAAACGAAAAAAAAAATGACGGACAAAAGAACAACAGAGAGAATTCGAATAAACTGCCTTGCGGAAGTTCCGAAAGTCCACAGAGTTGAGAAGGGGTTCTTTATATCAACCGCCCCGACGAACCCGAAGTCGACCCGACAAAAGGAGCAAGCCGAGACCTTGAATTTCCGAGCGACGACGGAGTTTGGAAGGGCGATCGCCGAGGCGCAAGATCCTCTCCGGCCGGCCGCTCAAAATCCGAACCCTCTTCCTACGCCACATCCAAATGGGCCAAGGACGGGGGGAGTGAAATGGGGCAATATCCGGCTCTCACTCCCTTCTCCTATTTGCAGCGATGCTGCGTCCGGCAGTGACGTGAACTGAACGAACACCTGCCGCGCTACGGTAGGCACCACCCCCCGGTGGTCTGATAGGATCTCATCGTAGGTCGAAGAGATTGATGGGCAAAGGAGTTCCCTTTGGCAATGAGGTGATGACGCCCGAGTATCTGGCGGTCATGATTACTCATCCTGTGCCGCGTCTCATTGGGTTCCTGATGGACCTTCGACCGATCAAAGCACCTTACCAACTTAGAATGCACATCCTTCCAGTGGTCGCTGCGATTTTCCATCACGACTGGGGAGGTAAAGGTATTGTCATTGCTAATGGTGTGAAAATAGATGGAATTTTCTCAAGGCAGGAGGTATGATCCAAGCATTAATACCTACTGACCAGTTGTGATGGAAAATCGTAGCGACCAATGGAAGGATGTGCATTCTAAGTTGGTAAGGTACTTTGAGGCCCTTCGAGAATTTTACAATTTTGGGCAGATTTTGGATGAAAATGAACTCAGAAGTAGGGAGACAAGGAAATAAGTGGCATTTACAGATGGAGAGTTTTATAAAAAAAGATGTATGATGAAATTCTGAACTTTAAATAAAGTCACGAAGAAAAAAGTACTTAATATATACCTACTTTAACCTCAATTATATATCATAATATATATTCATGACATTTTACGGAGTATCTTAAGACCCTTTTTTCCTCTGGGTTTCAAATAATATTTTTATTTATTATTATAATTCCCTATTCACTCAATAGCAAATGGTAGTGCGGAGGAAAATAATTTACCATTTTACTGTGCCGTTGGAAAATATGGGATATTAAACTGAGATATAATTTAGCGAGTTGAAAATTATGGAAAGATTGAAGAAAGAAGAATTAGAAAAGCATTTTAATAAATAACCTATATAAACACACTCGAATTTGCCTTTGATATGTTAGCAAGGTAGGTCATGCGATGATATCATAATTTGGTCTGTTAGGCTTGTTTTTTAGAAAGAAAAGAGGCCTGATATAACAAATATCCCAGCGTCTTTAGACTCATGCCTTGGTGATTGGAATTGAATTGATTAAATGCATCATAACGCATACTTGTACGAACATTTTTTTTAAACTGTCTTTTGCTTTATATGGACTATGTATTGAATGCTACAGAAATGCAGCCCAATGGTTAATTAAGTACGATCAATCCAATTGCTTGCGAACTGATAGAATTCTGTTTGCAATTAATAAAACTCAAAAAATTCATAAGGATATGGAACTTGTTCATTTTAAACTTCGTACTCTTGAAAAAAATGACCTAAAACGAATTGTTTGACTCTCAAAGGGGCGAAAAAGTTGCATGAGACCGATGATGGACGAACAGGATACATGATAAAATTTGACTACACTGGCTCTCTCGCAGGGAAAGGAAGTGGACATTCATCATACTTTCCTATGTATTTTCCTTAAGCACAGGCCGATATGAAGTTTAAAAATACCTGCACCCTCGAAAAATTCCATCTTGCTGTTTCCCATGCGCATTCGTCACTGTCATTACAGGATGGCCTAGATATTGTTGGGGGAACTTTGCGGTGAGCTGTCCTCGGTGGTCTCGCTTCCGCAAATAGAGCAATGGAACAGCGGGGGAGGAGATACAAACTGCGATAGTAACGGGCAGGTTTTTATCAACAAGAGCATGAAACACATAGTAAGTTTGAAAGTTAAGAATAAGGGGTGCTGGAAGGGCATAAATTATTATCGGCCGAGATCAATGCTAACATTTGTTACGGTACGTAACTAGGTCACTTAAAATCAGAATTCATTGAAAGTAGACTTTCCAGGAGAGGCCTCTTCCAGAGGGAGCTAGTTTTGTGAAGTTCAGCCAATAGCTTTTTCTATTCCAACTGTAATTTTTGATATCGTCAATTTCTTTTTCTTACACTATAACTAAAAAAGAAAAAGAATATAACATTTTCTACTCTCAAAAAGTTTTCAACTATACTCGTTACTAGCATTTGGTCTCGTGCATCCTCTAACTTTGACCGTGGAAATATACTCCGAACTCTGAGAGTAAAAGGACGTATTTGATAGAGCTCACGTGGATATCAAGATTATAAGACTAATGTTTTAAACCATCCGTTAAATAGCAGTCCTGCACGACAAACTGCTCGCTAACTGGTAACCTTGCGTCCATATGCTTGGGCCTTTTAGACCTAGGCCTTGTCGTTTTCTTTTCAGCATATCAATGGAAAATGAATTGATGAGCATACAACAATGTTTAAATAGATATTAAACAACAAATGAATACTTATACAGGAATCTCCTTCTTATAATAGGCCTTTCTGTTTTAGATAGAATTGTGTTATGTAGTGTTATCAAATTTTTATAGTGGTCAAAGAAAAATAATTGATTCTCAGTTCGTGATAAACATCTAATCTAGAGAAATCAGCCGGATGGACTCGATATCTGAAAGATCTAAAGATAAACAGAAATTATTAATTTTCAATGAGAGCTACCTGAAAATTATGACCAGATAACTGTCATTAATGCATTGATGATCAGATTGAAAATGTCATTTCACAGGTAAGCATTCCTAGAATTGGCTTTACGGAGCTCTCAATTCGTCTCATACCAGCTAGTCTCTTCGTCTTTACATATATTCATATTGACAAAAATTGACTAAAATTTTAAGCATAAATTTTAAATTAAATTTTTAAAGAAATAAATAATATTTAAAAAATTATTTTAAATATAAAAATTGATAATAAAAATAAATATAAATTATCAATTTTCAATGAGAGCTACCTAAAGATTCTGACCAGATCATTGTTATTAATTCATTGATGATCAGAATGAAAATGTCACATCACAGGTAAGCGTTCCTAACATTGACTTTACGGAGCTCTCCATTTGAGTCTCATACCAGCTAGTCTCTACGTATTTACATACATTTCTCTTTTAGTACTTGCCCCATGTATCTCATGCGAGGTCTTTCATTTGCATTCCTTCTATTTAACTTTCCTTCGACGGTTTTTTCCATCTGTCAATTATTCCTTAGAATACGACCTAACTAAGATGTTCCATCCTTTTTTTAAGCTTTAATCAGGTGTCTCTTTTCTTCCACTCTTTTTATCACCTCTTCGTTAGTCATTTGGCCGATCCATTTTATCTTTATCATTCTTCTGTAGTAGGTACCACATTTATGCTTCAAGCCTCAGCTTTTGTACTGCTGTATTCGCTATGCCTCACTGCCACAATGTAGCGTGCTCTAGATACATGTTCCGATTAAATATTTCCCAAGATCCATGCTTGTATTTCTAGTTTTGAGAAGATTCTTGTTTTGTACTGGTCTTCAACTGGGCTGTTCTACTGAATATATTATTCTTTTTTCCAGTTTTCGGCTTCGTTGATAGGAGTACTCTTACAGATCTTCTATCTTTTGTTTCCCTGGATCGGAGGAAATAATGCTGATTGTTTAGTTAGCTTTTAATATTTAAAAGTTGAAAAAATTTGATCCATAGGCTGTAATGCGAAATAGGAAAATTTTTCTTGATAAATTCCTTGACCGATTCCAGGCTTCGGTTTCCCCTTGATTTCCGGGTAAATACTTCAGCCATTTAGCCTCAAAAAGCCATGTGAAAAATTCACATCACTTGTCTGCGGATAAATAAAATAAAGAAAATAGGTTTCATAATCTTTGAATGTATTTTAATTCGCAAACCTTAAATTTGCTCGAAGGTAAAAATGTGTGACGATTTAAACAAAACTTAGAGCCAACTTTGGCATCAAAGACCTGGGAGGATTTCACTAAAAGCTTAATCAATAGAATAATAAGCTTAAACTATAATCAATACTATGGAATTCATAGTAGGTACTGATGTAATCATAATTATTGATTCGAATCATATACTTTTATCTGTATTGGAGTCCCTTCTTAGCTATCTTCTTTGTTTCTTTACTTTACTTTGCTGGATTGCTGAGCGTTGTCAGATTATTTAAAATGATTATTGGCGGTCTTCCAGTCGGGGAAGGTTTTTGTGGATGATTGCTAGTCTTTAAACACCGATGAATGTTTCTTTTATTAAGCTACACTTCTTTGAAAGTAGCTTAATAAAAGAAAAATTTCACCATTTTTCCAAACACTCTTACTTCTACCCATACGTTTATTTTCTTCCCCTCCTGGCGACGAAACATTCTTTATCTACAAAATTTTGTTATTTTTCACAGAGTACGCCGAGTAAATTGGTACTGAATGATGTGTATGCTGAACGCGACAAACCTAATTACGAAATACATTTTAGTTGACCTGGAACTGAAAGAGGTTTATGAGTTCTTCAGAGTTTTAACATTGTTGTTATTGAATTTGTAGCAGTTACTATGACATTAAATTGTGGAATAATGGCATAAAAAAATAACGAGTAAAAAAACATCAGAGATGTTACATGCTTGGCGCTCCAATAACTGCTCAAATTGAATGCATTTGGATTGAATTTAAGCTTTCGATATACTCGCATATCTACCTTCCTTTTTCAGCTCTTTAAACATTATTATTACATTCGTTAATCTCGATGAAGTGAATATCTTGGTAAATTAAACTCTAAATTTAGTGACAAAGTAATAGGCTTCGGCGCTAAATGCCATTATCTAGATCACATACAAGATTATAAAAATAAGAGGTCGGAGGGCGTTTCGTAATTCGTATATGGGCATAAAAAGTTACTTATTTTGCCAAGATGACAAGGCCTCGAAAATAAAACTCAGTATTGTTTTACTATTGCTTACGCCAAGGGCCGAAAATCCATTTCATGATCCATCAAATTTATTGTACCATTTGAGCAATCAAACTCTAATAGTTCCACCAGAACTTGATTCAATCATTTATATTTAAGTCCATAACAATGGCATATTTGACCCAAGACGTAATTCGCTCTATTCCCCCCAAGATCCTTCCAGGGTTATGGATAATCCAACTGATTAATTAAGTACTACTAATTTGTTATTGAATACATTCACTGTCAATATGAGACCATTAAACATGTACACCAAATTTCAATCAACAGCATTCAGAAAAAAAGTCTCCTTAACACTGTGGAGAGATAGACCAGAGATATGGTAGCACTAAGCGCATGACCAAAATCGATGACGTCCACATCTGCAACGTCCCAATACTCGTTTATGGCCCAGAACCGTGCGGTTCCAGCGAATCGAGATAAGTTCATTTTTTTCGCCAGTCTTTATACCATTTGGTTCATCAGCTTAAATGTGAAAGGAATCCAAACAGTCGAACACTTCAGCACATCCGAGGCTGCGGGGGTTTGATTGTAGCCGGATTATCGTTAGCACTCGGCGCATTTAGCTTATTCCCTTATCCGGCTCAAATCGATTACATATAATCCTATTAAAATTACAGCACGCATCCAGCAGGACCCTTAGCAATAAAACATGGAGCGGAGTAAACAAACGTATTAAACGAAAAACATAATGATTGCATGCTTGGAGTAATCTCGTGCCGAGCGAAACGCTTGGGTCGGAGCGACGCAGGCTCAAATTCCGAGGGGATACGGGAATGCAAGAGTGGTGGGACGGGCGTTTAATACACGCATGTCACGCGTACGCATGTGTTTTTGCGTCCACCCCGCCACATTTCATCTCCCCTCGCCCTGTGCTAATGCTCGCTTGCGCATATTTGCCGCCGGACGAGGACTACCGACGCTGGTACAGTCGAACCCCACCTCCGTCATCTCCCGCTCTCTCCTCCCCCCTCCTTTCATCCCGGCGGAATCCTATCCGGGGGATGAGGCGGGGGATGCGGGCAATCGGGTGTGGGGAGGGGGGGGGGGGGATGGAATGGGGTACGTCGGGAGTTTGGAGTCCTCGATGGGGGAGGAAAAGTATGTCAGGGTCATTAACGAAACCGGTCCCGCCGTCTCCACTATTGAGGGAAATGATCGCGGAATGCCTTGCGTTTCTGGGCGCGTAACGAGGTTCCGGGAGCGTGGGAGGACTTGCGGTGGGGGGCGTCCAATGGGGGATGGTTTTGATGGGGGAGACGCAGTGGCGTGAAGGGATGAAAGGGAGCGGGGTGGGCGAGTGTGGGAAAACCGTTTGCAGGGCGTGGCGTGGTGCGGACGTGTATAGAAGCGTCAAACGAGGAGCGGTGCGCCATGGGCGCCCGCGAAGTAAATTTTGAAGTTGACATTTGCCGTTATCTCATAACAAATAACACATTTAAGCCTAGGTGTGCTTTAAACTCGCGACCACTGGGTGAACATACCATTTTTTACCGACCTGTCCACCGCTGCCAACATACGACGAAATCGGTCTAAATAACGAACTTGAACGTGGGCAGCGAAGATCGGCAAGATTTGTAAAGGGACGGTACGATAACTATATTAGCGTAACCAGTCTATTAAATGAATTAAAATCGGAATCATTGTAAGATCGTAGGTTGAAATTTAGACTTAATCTCCTAAATGAATTCCAAGATAATCTTTTCAGTGATGACGTTAAAAATATTTTGCGAACCCCAACTAACTATGGAAGATTGGACCATAATTAGAAAATTAGAGAAATTGATTGCCAAACTGACAGATTCAAAATGTCCTTTTTTCCTCGTACAATTAGAGATATGAATAACGGTAAATATATCCAATACGAGTGTAGCAATGGATAGCATTGGTAGTGCATGTTGGTGTAAGGACCCGAAGGTAACCCAACTAACAGCACGTTTTTGCATGCGTAGTTTGCTATTTTTATCTTTTTAAGTATTAGAGTCTAGACTAATTTATTAATATGCATGATATGTAGTGCATGTTTGGTGAGAATTCACCTCCTGCCACACACATTTAGGTGGCTTGCAGGTTATTATGTAGATGTAGATGTACTACGCATCTGTTCTGCATTTCCCTTGGAGTATTTGTGTTTATTTTTTTGAGGTAACCTAGAGCTTAGGTAATTTGCGCCATTAGGATACGTAGGGATTAGGATAGAAGTAGGATTTTTCAGGAAACGGAGTAAACGGGGAGATAAACCTAACGTCATTCAAATGTTTTGAAAGAAAAGTGCGTAGGTATTAAAATGGGTTGCGGCTCCATTGCAGAGATTTAGTGCTAGCTTTAAGTGCTCAACACAGAGCACAAAAGACGTTCAAATTACCATAAAAAATAAATACTACAGCCAGAATTTGAGCCAAGCCCTTCTGGGTGAGAAGCCAGTACGTTAGTCATATCATCAGTCTGATTCCGATTTCATTCTTACCAAGTGAATGAATTGGGGAAGAATAGTCACTACTTTTCCACCATAACTATCGTTGCAATAGATTCAACTAATTCTTTGATTACAAACCAAGGAATGGTTCGCAGCAGTCTTCTATCCGTTCTGGTTCTCCGACTCTTTATTTCCACACAATGGTGGCAGCCTAGCACTTCCAAAATCTGTACCACGTACGACAGTCTAGGCATATACCTGCTGTTTGTTCCTTCCACTGTGCTCTCGGAATGTTTATGAGCATAGCGTCTTTGTTTATGAGCATAGCGTCTTGTTCTCCGTTTCTTTTATGTAGCGAGCAGGAAAGGTCTCATTACCCCTCTCCGCAGCACCTTTCGATTCGTGACTATATATTCAGGTTACATTCAACATTCTCTGATAATCACATCTCAAAAACTTCTACCTCTCTCCTCCATCTTCCTCAAGTGCCCAGATCTCACTGTCAAAGAGCATAACTCTCCTCAGAAATATCCTAACGAGTTATTTTCTGAGCTCTAAATCAATGTTGCTGGAGGCGTTCTACATTTGTACTTGAATCCACCGGGGATAGCAACGGCATTGGTGGTACTTTCGAGACTTTTTGCGTCTGGCGGCGCTAGTATTAGCGTCACCTCCGAAGAAAAAGTGGTGCCACGGACCGTGGTAGCGGTGGTTTGTAGTCTCGCGCAAAGTGCTGCCGGGGACGGGTGCAGTTCTTGGGCCAGAGCGCGGGGGAAGCGCGGCTGCGAGCGCCGGGAGTGCCGTCGGTCCGCCCCGCGGTCGTTAGCGGTGAAAAGGGTTCGGGCCTGCGGGGGGGAGTAAAAAAAAAGAAGAGCGGGCGATGAAAGGCGAAGAAAAGGGCTTGATGACGGCCGGGCGGATGTCGAGGACGAAAGGGCGGGAGTGAAAAGAGGACGGGAGGGGCGAGGAGGACGAGGCGTGCGGTGGACGGATGAAGTCATAAAGTGAAGGGCGAGGAGAGGACTAATGCTGACATCGGGTAATTAAAGATGGGGCGGAGGACACGGCGGACTGGACCGAAAGAGTATCCGAAGAAGCAAAAGGGAGGGAAGGGCGGGATGATGTGGAGAGAACCAGGGATAAAATGCTAAACTCTCTCAACTTCACCCAGCGCTCCTCTTAGCATTGACCTAAGTCGCGTCAAATGAACATTTTTGTACAGGTCGGAGAGTATAAATCAAGCTCCTCATAGAAATATTCGCGGAGGATCCATCTTGGCATTATTTCTTACTACTAACCCATATTCATGCCATGTCATTTATGTATCAGCCTTGCCACCCAAAGATCGTGGTTTCGAATCTTATCCTATGGATTTCAAAGATTTTCTTATGTTTAAGGGTAGGTTAAAGGGTGCAATACGTATGAACCAAGAAGTAAGATTTCTTTCTAGCCAAATTCTACGTCTCTTAATTCCAAATTTAATGGAGTTCAGTCTTAGAAATACCGGGGAAGCGTATGATGTAAATATTTACTGCAAAATATGCAGTTTTATCGCTGAAGATTCTCACGCCGTTCATGTCTTTTTCATCAATGAATCCCCCTTACCTTGAAATATTATTGATATTGAGGAACATGAAAAAAATCACTGCCAATTTACATACGAAAAAAATTCTTTTAGCTCGGTCAAAGTTCCACTGTAAAGCAGCACCATTAGAATGATGATCTTCATCACAACTGATGATAGTACACAGTAGTAAGCCTAGTATGTCATAATTGTGTACTTAGAATTTCAGTGTACTGACCGTTGATTCTTACAATGGACAAAGCCCACCAAGTTTATCCGGATATGGTTCCAAATTTTTTTATCTTTCTAATTTATTGGGTAAAATCAACCGAAGCCACGATTTTTATTAGATGATTAACTTTATATTTGCCCATTTCCAGAGGATTTGAATGTTTCTGAATTTATGCTAAGTGTATGAATGGAGAGGTGATTTTTATATATCAGAATGCTCAAGGGTATAATAAGTAATTACCGAAGATGCAAAAAAAAAAAACATTTATGTTGGCCATAGATGAAGGGAATGAGAAAGGGGCAGATAGAGAAATTCAACGGAAGGGACCTAGTAGACATTAGGATGGAGTACAAATTGCAATGGTTCCGTAATGCGTGGGATCAGGATGTGCTTGCCGTATTGTTACCCGGTCGATAAGTTCAAACTCGATTCCGGAGGGAAGAGGGAGAGATAGAGTTCGGTGAAACATAGTTACCACCCTCACCACACCAGCTGAAGATTAGAAGAGGTGTCAACCACAGCGGATGCTGCTAAAATTTACATTTTCCGGATCTAAATATCAGAGCATTAATGCCTTAATATTTAACACACCGCAAATGCAATTTTCGAATCAAAGTGAGGCCCCCCATTGTTTTGAGCTCGCAACAGAGACTTTGCACGTAAGGCGTCTCTTGAAATCTAACCCGTACGTGGAGACGAAAATGGAACCTTAAATTGAGGATGTAAGAATGGGAATAATAAAAATAATACTAGGGGAGAATTTATATGCTTCATGATAAAATAAATATCACATGGGACACATAATTCTTAGGCTGAAAACGCTTCGTTAAAATATTATTTCCTTATCCTTGTAGAGGAGAACACCTACTATGAGAACATCCTGAAAAATACTGATATAATTTACCAGTATTACTATGGTTTACCACGATGGATTTAGTTTGTACTGCCCAGACTAATCTTATTCCTTCTGCTTGAGACAAATACAGCATCCATGCCAAAGGTGAGAATTGAATCATTGATCTTTGGAGAACTAAAGGTTTTAAGAATAATTTGCGCCAGGTACTCACAGGAATTGAATGTAAGTAAATTGATATATTATTTACAAACGAATATGATGGCTTCTTTTAGGTTAAAATGCATCATTAGATCTTGATTAGGTGAAACATAAATAATAAATCACTGAAATTTATACAGGCTAAAACATCACCCATCGAAAATGGCTACATGAATTCGTTTGAGGAGGAAAATGTTGAATCATTCACCTGTTAGTGGAAATTGCTAGATTTCCCCAGGTTGGTGCCACCAGGTGAATTGGCCACTCTAGGGGAGGGAAGAATGGGATGGCTTAGAGCAGGAGATATATGGGAAGACTTATGGATTGCTCTCGGAGGAGGGACGCTTGGGAAAAATTCGGCGCGAGGAAAAGGGAAAGGCAAGAGGACGATGGGGAACGGACGAGTGCGAGAATCCAAACGGAGGGTGGCCAAGGAATGAGTGGGGTGGGAAAATTGATACTCAGCCGTTTTTCTCCCTTCTTTCGCCGTCGCATTGTTCGCAAGTGGGTCTGCGGGAGGGGTCATTAGTGTCAACCACGGCCATGGGGAAGAAGGGGGGCGGGGTGGCACTTTTTTGTCGCCACTGGTGGTTGGAGGGCAGTACGCTCTCAATGGCAGTAGTGGAGGGGTCATGGTCTATTTCGCGTCCGGAAGGTGGCTCTGTCGAGTCCTATCCTTCTCTGGACATGTACGTAAATTGTCTACATCGCTGGGCTACGTACGTAAAAAGACGACGCACTGTGGGATTGCGTCCATTGCCGTAGCGCTGCATACAATAGTTCAAACTGTCATGAGCATCCAGTTGGTCAAGGAGGTCAAGGATAGAGAACAAAATAGTCGTCTGCCTAATTTGAGTTTTGCCTGTAACTTTGTGTGTTATTTGCACCGACAATTTACGGAACACGACTCAGAGAAGAAACACTACATTTTCAGGTCGTATACACAGGGATCGTATTGATAGGGTGGCTACTGCGCTATTCCTCCCCGAGAGCCTGGGTTCGATTACCCGCTGAGGCAAGATTCTTCAATGGCATATCAGTCTCCACTAGTGCTGTGACGAGAGCATTCCAAGTTTAGTGCTGTGTCTGTTGAGTGGGACGTAAAAACATGAACCTCTTGGCGGACTGCTTTGAAAGCAGGCTAATACTTTCGCCGTATTACAACCTATTTTTCTTTCGTTTCCCAATCCTACCTCTCTATAAAACTACCCACCTTATCCAAATGGAACAAATGACCTTGCCTGTCGGTTATCGTACCTCACCTGAATAACTGACAATTAGTATTTGTCCTTTAAACTCCTCAAACACTTGGTTTTTTTATTACTGGCAAGGGTTGTTTTTGACGTAAATAATAGAAACTGGTCTGAAATAAAGTACCTAGCACAGAGACTAGGGAATTGCAGCCCGTCTGGCAAAAAATGGAGATGGATGAGTGAATACAATTTTGTAAGACGTGTACATTTTGAAATTAATTAAGCAACACATTCCTTTTTGAGGCTTTTTTAAAACGCGAGTTCCAGAGAAAATCCGTGGTGAAAATTACAAGACGTCTTGGGGAATAATGGGGAGAGAGACGTGTTGGGAAGTGGAAGATTCCGGGCAGTGAACGCTTCCGAGCGAGACGCGGCGAAGAGGAGCAAGCACTCTGGGACGTGGCACACGGGGAGTAGAAGACTTCCCCCGATGAAGAAAGGACTCCCGTCGACGATCCGCAATATTGACGAGCATGAGAGAAGGCCCCGCGCGGTGTGGTGGACGCAGGTACCCGGCGAAGACCTCAAGAATGCCAACTGCGGAGTTGACCCGAGCAGAGGACGAGATGGTGAGATGAAAGGAACGATTCGGATAGGGTCGGGGGGGGATTTGTATACGACACGACCTCCCAGGCCCGTTGAAGAATGCGCGGAAATGAGGATGATGCTGTGAGCGCGGGCGTGGGATGACGGTGCACACTCCGGACGACCCGTTTTATTCCTACGGAATTGGGTCCACCTGAGCCCTCTCCTGCATTTAAATCAAGGCACCGGCGGTTTCGGGTCCTGCAGTGGAGAGAGAGAGAGGACGTTTCCAGGGGGCATCAAAATCCTTTTTAAATGAAGGCTCAGAAAGGTCAACGTGTTTACAGCTATATATGCCAGCCTCATTTTATCGGACGGAATAAAGTTCAAGTCGAGGGAGGAGAAAATTTTCATATACCTACACTCTTGTGAGTTTAGAGTAAAAAAATGGACGGTTCTTAGAATGGGCTCTCTTCTGTAAACTTAAAAATGAGTAGGTAGGACGTGCGAGGATGAGGTATACATCTGATAATAAGTATTTTTATCAATGGTTGCGTAGAAATAGGCCGAGGAGTAATCAATAAATTAATAATTTTAACCTAATGGAAGTACTAAATTAAAAAAAGGTATGAGGATGAGGAGGATGACCTTGATAATGACTATGTAAGTCAAACCTAGGTCGGTTTCAATAAAAATCTGTGGAATTTTACAAAGAGAATTCATTTACGTTATCAGTATGAGGATTTGATAGACATATCTGGAAAGTGTATGATTTCTATCAAATTATTTTCATGTACGTGAACATATTGTTGAAGTACTGGTCAACTTTCTGTTTTCATTTCAGTTCATTCAGCTCATTACTCATAGGAATGTCAAAACGGTGGTAGTGTCTCTTCTGCATACCACAAGTGAGTGCCAATGATTCAGATTAAATTTAATATAATTAGTGACAGTAAATTTTATCCCACAGTTTTGTGCTACAAATCAACTCCTAATATAGTTAAATGGGTAGAATTATCTCAATATCAAAAGGGAACCGAGAGAAGAATCGAATGGAAAGCTTCCTCGATCTAATCTATAGATTGATTGGGCTGACACATGAGTGATGGCCAGAGATAATGATGGAGAGTTTATGGAGCTGTATTGCATTGATTTAACCAGCATGATATTTGACTGGGGCAGAATTTCTTCGTTTGAAGCATTAATTTCTTAGGATTCTGCAGCTACCTCACTTTGCGGATGGTAATATTCTAGACGCCAAAGAAGAGGACGGTCAGGCAGGCTTCGGTACCCATCAAGTACCTATAGTTACATCGTCACCGTCTCATCCCGTTACGGTTGGTATTACAATAAGAGACAAAGGCTAAATTGATTTGGTTTTAATGCCTTCATCATTGGCGAACGAAATCATAATATGCGGGCGTTTTAAAGTTCTGCTCTTTTATCACGCGGAACGGCCGCAAGGAATATTCACTGGATATAACGGTGAGATCATGAGAATCAGAGAATCCCTGATGGTACAATAAAGTATATAAGAAATGATAGTCTTTACCTTAAAGGGTGATCTTCCAGGAATGTATCTCTGGGTAATCATGGCGTCCAAATTGTTTCATCCGCTGAGCAGGATGCAATAAAAACGGCACCATCATTTGCTTCATCCCGTGGCATGCAATTTTTCCTAAAGTATAAAGTAAAATTGAGTAATTATGTCGGTAAATGAAACGTTATGAATGCATCAAAAGTGCTACTAGCTTTATTTAAGTTTTCTTTTGAATTTTATTGCCTGCACATGGATGTTTGCCTTCCACCTCCTCTCGCGGTTGCGAATATAGGAACTTTCTCAATTTGCAGAATATTAGATCCAATTATAAGACAGAGATTTCTGAGGCGGTTGTCAACCACAAACAGTCTCAGACCGAACAAAAGTAAGCAGTTACATGTCTTAAACAAGGAATAGATTATGGGTGTGTAGAACGTGTAGTTACTACGGCAACTAGTGTTCAATATGTTAATAAGCATTTCTTCAATGTGGCTGAAATCTTGTATATTCTTTTGAGAAAGATTTAAGATGCCCCTTAATATTCTTGCACATTTTTAGCAGTTCTTACTGTAGAAAAGGGTGAACAAATCCATGCATCACTACGATTTAAATAATTTCCTGAGTTTCTTCTTTGTCTGATGGCGTTTCCAAAAAAAGTATCGCTGGCTATTTTTCTAGGATGTTCCGGTAGAGGAATGCGAGATCGAATCCCTCTCAGGACTTTGCTATCATGCTTGCCTTAAGATTAATTGTTAATTTGATGGTGCGATATAACGTAAGTGGTCGAAGCCCCTGAAAACCTAATACTGCAACAAGGATAAAAGGTCTCCTGAATCGAGATTCGATGCACGAGCCCTCAGCTATCCGGGCCAACGAGCAGGCTACCGAATATCCCTTAATTCCTTACTAAAATTCGTCAAAAATTGATTTTAAAAGACGCAGTTCTATGATTCAATACTCGGATCATGAAAACGAGTTCCGTTGGTAGGCAGTATTTATTATTCAAAATAATACTAACGTCGGGCCTTGAGTCATCACTTCAAACATTTTAATGACGTAAAATTGACGAATAAACCAACTTGGTCTCACTTTTGCGGAATGATTGAGGAGAAAATAGTATAAGAAGTGTACAATCAATCAAAAGGAAAGTAATCAGTAAGTAAATAACTCCGGAGAAGATTAAAAAAAGCAGTAAACTTTGATACTCCCTAGCGAGTCAATCCTGGGCGAGAAGAGCTTCGCACATAAAAAGTGATTCCCCTGAAATGAAACGCTATTCGAAGGAAGTGACAAATCAACGAGCTGTGATTTCCGCTAATGTGAGAGATGGTAGGGAAGTCAAAGAGGGAATTGGGCGAACTGGAAAGGGGAACAGGAAATAAGGTTGAAACAGGGGCAGGGATAGGAGGGGTGGAGGCATTTCTGGAGCGAGGATATCGAACGGAGCGGAATTCGACGATGGTCGATGGAGGGAGGAAGACAATGAAGTAGTTAAGGGAAACAGTATAGAACGCTATAAAGCCTGCTTCTAACTCCTCTAGCGTCCCCGGCTGCAAACCCTTGCTTAGAATTCTCCCTATCGTCTCCCAAGAACGGGCGTCCTCCGATCGCTATAGATTGTCATCTCATTGACTCTCTACTCACCTCCCCTACCCAGAAATCTTCCATATCCTATTTTCCTCTCAATTTTCGAATTGAATGTATCTTCCCCCTTCATTACTATTCTTCACTTAATAGACATAATAAAGGCTCCCATGACTCCGTGAGAGATGCCAGGGAAGTCAAAGAGGGAATTGGACGGACTGAAAAGGGAAAAAGGAAATAAGGTTGGAACAGGGGCAGGGATGCCTTAAAATGTAACTCTTCATTATAACTTCCTGGTATTTTATTCCACAATACTATCGTTTTAATCCTCTTAGTAACACTAAATTTTGGTGGTGTTAGCGAAATGTTCCAGCATGAATTTGAGAGTTTTGTAAATATTTGTGAAAAAAATAAGCAATATGAAGTGACTTTTTTGATATGAGTGTAATGTTTTTTTATTTAACTAAAAATGGATTAATTGTTCTTTATGGTAATCTGATACGCTGCATAAAGGATAAGTGCAATTATTATAAACTGCAAAATAACTTACAATTCGGTTTATTTTTAATTACTCTTATTAAATACCACAAAAATAAATTTTCCTTCAGCTATGATGTCATCTTGTTTACTTACAGTCAATTTTGAGCTGGTATTACTTACTTTTATTCTTTTCTACGTCTAATTAACTACATTTGAGACCTCACTTCGGATTACGTATTATTATGCGTTCAAAATGCCACCTTGGCTAGAAAGACTAATGCTCAAGTGTCAACTAATGTAAAATATTTTCGCGGGAACTAATGCCAATGTTAGGAATATGATTAAAGGTCTCTCATTTGATCCCATAAACAGGTATCTAGGATTATATTTTTTTCAGCAGTCAGGCTCCTTCTTGCTTGCCTTTATGACTGACTACTTTTATTCTTTACTCTTTCCGCTATCACTTCCCGATTTCCCGTTATTAGCGCTCAAGAAATAAGAGCCTCTCTTTCACTCCTCAACGAAATTGGCTTCTTTCAAATTGCCCACGTTTCACGTCGCTTTGAAGGCAGAGATTCAGAAGCCCCGTTTTCATTACTCCATCAGTGCGTAATTAAAGTTTTTTTTTAAGAGAAAATAGTTCAAGTTTCCTTCGAGCAACAAAATTCTCTATAACTCTTTCCAAACGCTTCGTTCGTTATTTTTCCCTTGGGATAAATGAGAATAATTGTGATGAAATCATGTTTTGATTGCGTCGAGGTAGGTGCAACAAATGTCTCTTCCCATCACTTTTTAAAAGCCCATCCCCCGATGAGTGTCCCTTGGATTCCTTTAGCACTTACCTCTCTCCCTCTCCTCAAAGACACCCGCGTCTAATTCATTTCCCCCCATAATACTCCCCTCATTCCCGTCGAACGCCTCCCGGTCCACCTCCGTCCGTCCCTCGCACACTCAACTCACCTCCCATGAACTTCCTTTCCTCCCCACCCTTCTCATTTTGGGGGAGATCACTCTCGCACGGTCTTTAAAGACTAAAAGCTCAAACGCCTCCTTTCTTTTGTGGGCTTCCACCCCTTCCGCCACGTCCCCTTCCCCCACTTCCCCTCCCCCCTCCCACCACCTCGACCGTATCCGTCATTCTCTCTTATCTTTCCCTTTATATCCCTTTGCGCCTACCTGCCCGTTCTTTTGGACCCTTCTCCCTCAAATGGAGGCTTGGTCTCCTTCGCTCCTTTTTATTTTCTTCCCAACGGGTCCGGGACATCCTCATTTTCTCACTTTTTAGACTTTTAAATTCAATATATTTCGTTTCCACGGAATTTACTGAATTCCTTCCCCGAGTCCCTCGTCACTGATTGTGATTGACTGGGGTTCCCTTCCGGCAAGTTTCGCCTAACCCATTGATTCCCTCCCCCTCATCAACTTCCCCAGGATTTTCCTGCCGAGTTCCTTATTTTTTGATTTGTTCCTGCGGCGTAGGAGACTAGATTCTGGTTGCATGCTTGGTCTCATCTTATTTTTTCGGCAAATGACCCTCGTTTCTTTTGTTAAATAAAGCACCGTCACTTTAAAGCATTTGGCGTAAAGAAAATTTTATTTAGAACACAAATAGGTCTTTAAAGTTAAGTTTCTAATGGCCTTTTTTTCCAAAATTCACCCTTTCATTTGATATGCAATTAAATATTTCTAAGGGCCCGACTTCAAAGTGTTTGTACGCCATTGTAAGAAAAAAATAATCGGCCAACAGGATAGACACTCAAGTTTTCCGAACGGTAACATTTTAAGTCAATCAACTAGATGTCGACAGTTTACGGAAGAAACAATCCAGAAATGGGATTCTGTGAAGACACACACATTTCGTTAGTAAGCGACATTTTTCCTAAGGTTTGACATTTTTCATTGTTATTTCCAGTCAAAATCTCATTCATTAGCTGCAGATTAGCCCTGGGCAGGTGGAAGAGGGGGCCGGATTGTGGCCTCAACCTGCCCAGGTAAAATAAAGCGCAAGACAAGACAAGACAAGACAGATTTGCTCTCATCTACACGTTTTCCAGGTAACTGTTGTAAATAAATAAAATTTTAAAACTTGGACCTCATTCTATCACGCCATTTTCAGGCAAGAGCTATATATACTTGCACAAATTAGAAAACGAGGTTATAAAACCAGCGTAATACAGTTATCATACCCTTCTTTAAACATTATGTTACCTAAAACGTAACGCTACTGTGATATCCAGGAAGCAATGTATGATGTAATATAATTTTAGCCGTTGAATTTCAAAAACCCGAACCTACTACTACAAAACGTAAACCTTTCCACTCCTCAGTTACTTAAAATCTCCTACTTTTTTTCTATGCACCAGTGTTTGCATTCGATTGAGATGTTTACAAAATTTCAAATCGCTCGTTAGGTGGTGTGTCACGATACATATGCAGGTAAAAAGATTTTCGGCTGCGGCCGAGTGTAAAAATTACGAATCCTGGAAAGGCAAAGACCTCAATTTTACCAGTGAGTTCATGCCTTAAGTTGGAACGTCACTTCTAGCCTAAAGAGTGGAGAAATTTTCCTTAAATTCAGATAAAAGCTCCTGGCAAATCAGTCGTTTTTGAGACAATTCTGTAAATGCCTGGATGTAATCAACATCCTACTACTTCCTTAAGCAAACGTTACCTTTCGCACTCCATCTGCTGGTCTTCTTTGCCTTGAGAAAGAAGATAAGTTACGAAAACCCTCGGAGTCACCACTTTTCACCTTCACATTGCATCTGCTAAACTCATTCAGATTGACTGATGGATTCGTCTATCGAATACTAATATAACCCGGGAGTTTCTATCCCGAAATATTTTACCAAACCAAATGTAATTTTTTCGAAGTTTTGAGAGTCGTAGTTTGCATCTTTAGGAAAAAATAAAGTTTTCCATTCTATCCTCCGCATTTTACAGTGATTGAAGAATTTGTAGGCCTCAAGATAACAGAGCACAGCGGCCATTAGGCTCCATGACTACAGTGTTCCTTATAGAAGTGGTGCAAATCGATCCTTTCAGTGAAATGTCCACTTCACCTTAAAGTTTTTAGTGTCAAATAGTTCCAAATGTTCCCGTTTTTGTAAACATAAGTTACGCAAATCCATAAATATTCCTTTATGCCTGAAACACCTCCCAACAACATAGCGTAACCTCATAATCCCAAGTTATTGATCGTACTATTTCTTACGAGGCCTCTAATTTTCAGATTGAGGATTGGGTTGGCGTGGTGGCCACAGTACTCTCCTTCCATTTTGAGGAACAGAGCTAGAATCCCTGAGATGCTAGAAAGTTTTCACCGATGTACCGATCGCTATTTAAGAGGTGAATGGTTGACACTCCAAATGCTCCATTCATCAACTGGGATAACCGAAGAGCCTGTGGTACCTCTTGCTAAGAACAGGGTAATGCCGAAACATACTTTATCTCCACTATGCCTCCACTCCCTTACTATATCCAAATTGTAATTTATCCTAAACAGCGTCCCTATCCTAACCTCAACTGTTGATAACATTCCACGAATAGCTGTGACAAAGGCTAGCATTTCGACATTTATAGCAGTTTTCATATCTTTCAATGACACTAAAGCCGAATGTAATGTTAACTAACTGTTAGTCGTTTATTCTTTGTTTATTTATCTTGAAAGTAATTTTTGCCACCTACAAAGAAAAGTTATAATTTTTCATTCCACGGTAAGCCGATGTGCTGGGAGCATGGTAATTTCCCCATTTTATCTCAAGTCAAATGCCCGCTTTTATGAATTAAATTTATGTTTTGTTAATTAACCCGTTTTTGTCGTTGGAACTTAGTAAAATGAAATAATTAATATAGTTGCCTTAAAATCGTGTTTTAAAGCAAGAAGACGCATATCCTATTTGGATTTTAAAGAAAAATTAGCATATTCGTTTCCCTCGGTCTAAATTAGCCGTGAACGGTGTTTCGTGATCAATCAGTTGAGACGCTCCGAGAGTGCAACAAGTTATTTTGAAGTCAATGAGTTCTACTGAAGCATAGCGTTCTTTAAGATGGATCAATTATTGATGAGGGTAATTGACTTATATCAGCCAGCCATCACAATATTGGTGGTTATGTAAAAAAAACTGGCAACATAAAATTTTCCAATATAATTATTGAATATTAACAAATGAGCTCATAATTTATTTGTTAAAATTCATTATTTATATAGTAAATATTAATATTCATTATGCATATAATTATAAACTGGTGAAGAGGCAATTCGGACTAAGGAAAACCAGATCTCACAACATATGAGACTGGAATGGAAAGATACTCATAGAACAGGAGGACATAGGGAAGAAATGGAAGCAATACATTGAAGAGCTCTACCAAGCACCCAAACCACTGTAAGCTGACTTAACGGAAGAAGAAATCAGGGAGGATGAAGATGAATGGGGCCCCAAGATACCGAGAAGCGAATTTTACAGAGCCGTGAAAGACCTAAGGAACAACAAGCCACCAGGAGAGGACAAATTAAATGGAGAAATCATCATGCAATCGAGGTCAAAGCAAAAGATACCCTCTTTGGAATAATTTAAGGTAGCTATAACAGTGGAAGACTACTAGAGGACTTCCAGAAGAGTGAAATGATTGCAATCCCGTAGAAGCCAAGGGCAGAGAAATGCGAAGAACACAGAACATTGAGCCTGGCGTCACACGCATCGAAAATACTTACTAGGATAATTAGCAGAAGAGTGGAAGGAAAGATCGAAGGGAATATTTCGGAAAATCAATTCCGATTCAGGAAAAACCGAGGAGCTAGGGAGGCAATACTCCGCTTAAGGATACCGGACGAAAAAATGATACACGTAAACGTCCACGAATTCCACATACATTGGAAAAGGCCTTTGACAACGTCCAATGGAACAAGATGTTCAAGATACTGGAAGAAATTGGAATTGACTACAAGGGTAGAAGAATAATCCATAGCCTCTACAAGAACCAGGCCACCACAATGCGAATGAAAGACGGAAGGAAGATAGAAGCCAAAATAAATAAAGGAGTCAGACAAGGATGCAACCTCTCCCCAGCGTCATTCAATGAGACCTGGAAGAAGCAATAAGAGACGCAGAGGAATTTGGTATCAAGGGTATCAACGTGAATGGTGAAGAAATAAAAACGCTCCGGTTTGCTGATGACAACGCAGATGTAGCAGATAGTCGAGAAGACTTGCAAGCATCCCTGACCACAATGGACCAAGTACTTCAAGAATATAATTTGAGTATAAACAAGAAAAAAACTAAAATCCTAGTGTGCGGAAGAGAGAACCTTAGGGCAAACATCACAATTTGAGGAGTGAAATTGGAACAAGTGGAGAACATCACCTACCTCGGCAGCACTTGGGATGAAAGAAGCACGACGGACATCAAGGGAAGAATAACACAAGCTAAGGAGGCGTTTATGAAGAAGAGACAACTACTATGCTCAAAGAACCTACGGCTGCAAACAAGGAAGCACTTCATCAAAACATTCGTATGGAGCGTGGCACTATATGGATAAGAGACATGAAGCATCGGGAAAGCAGACCAACGAAGAATTTAAACTTTCGAAACGTGGTGCTGGAGGAGAATGTTGAAGATTAAATAGACAGATAAAGTGAGGAACGAAGACGTGTAAAGAAGAGCAGATGAATAAAGGACAATATGGAAAACCCTACGGCAGAGAAGAACCAGATGGATTGGACAGGCTTGAGGCACAATGAATTAGTAAGAAATATAATAGAAGGGAAGACTGAAGGGAAAATCCCGCGAGGAAGACCAAGGGACAAATGCATAGGACAAATAAAGAAAGACACGAAAGAGAAAACATACTAAGGCGTGAGGAAATTCACACTGAATACGGCGGAATGGAGCGCTGCAGTGAACCAATCCTAGGATTGAAATACTAATGATGATGATGCATATAATATAGTGAATCTGATTTTCATACCATATCTCATACCACAGAAGCTCACCTTCTTCTAAGACCAGAAGAGGATAAAAGTAGTGGAAGGGCAATAATTCCTTGTGAGTCACCTGTAGATTTCTGAATATGTATAAAGTATTTGTACCATATAATATGGAATTTTCAGCTCATTAAAAGTGAAATTATCCTAATATAAGTAATCAATAACCTTTATTAGCCTATTTTTGTTTACTCAGCTTTACATTAACTTCGTTATTAAAAAAATGTAATCATCGATGGAAAAGAAAGACCAAAGACAGGAAGGAAAAAATCTGAAAGATATAAAAAATGATTTTAAAACAGGGCTCGAAAAAAAATATGATGTTGTGAAGTACATTTGAAAGGACTGATGCCAGGATAAAAGTTCGGGTCCCTTGAGATGAAGACCCGGGTACGACTCCAGGTGGGAGCAGTGGATGTTACACATATCTCTACTTGAAAGCTGTGCGGAGGTTAGTAACGTTCAATACTCGAGTGCCTACGATGTTCTAACGTGTATTGAAGTGCCTTTCGTTAAGTGAAGATTAGGGCCGAAGTCACATTCTCTTGCCACGAAGCTCTTGCCCCTTCATCTATTCCCTAAATTCCCACATCTTACCAAAGGCCTACACATCCTCAATAGGGTCAGTGACCTAGTAACAGCTAGCGTCCCCTTTCACAAAGAAAACAAAAATGATTAGTAGCTTTTGAAAAAATCAATGGTTCCGTATTTTCATGCGCATATCATCAAATCGTCTAAAATAATCGTAGAAATCAAATGACAATTTTCTACAATTGAAAATACTAATAAATATTTTTGCGTGGAAAAAGCTTAACGTAGTACTTCAATAGAGGCGACCGACAGCTTGGGCTATTAGGGATAACTGAACAATGGTGAAGAGGGGGAAATATTTGAGGAAACGGAGGAAGGATAGAGAAATAACCGGTGCTGGTATAAGCCTTCTATCAACGAAAGGCATCAAGGTGACTACGGCTTAACTTGTCCTCCACGAGCAAAGAATTGAGTATGAAATACTCCCCACATAGATGTCAGGTATTGGCTGGAATATCGTTGATGTGTGATCTCTGCCACTCCAGTATTCAAAGCAGTACCCTGGATACGGGAAACCAGTAATGTCGCCTCCTCACCGAACCGGTACCTTTAAATTAGGAAAATATTACTCCAATTTTTTATCACCTGAGGGAAAAACTTTTTTTACTGCCAATATATATTCGGAAGTTTTCCCCTCCTCCCTTCTTATGATGTTTTTCCTGCAGGAATTTTTTCAAGGGTATTTAGGCTTCATAATCCTGAAGTTTTGCCAAAAATAATCTTTTTAATTTAATCTAATTTTCTAGCGTAATTCTAATCTAATTTTGGTAATGTTGCCTCTCACTATGCATGATTTCTTCCATCCCCACTTCTGACAGAAGGCAAAGGATCTTTCTCAATCTCGCCCAATAAAGATCTTTTATTGCATTAAAATTTATAAATAAATGATACCCCTATGGATTTGAGGTGTGATTAATCTCCCATATTTATATTTCAGATGGTGCAGCCATATAAGTAGTTCACGAGGAGTAGCAGCCGAACGTGAAACGTGAGTGAAATTTTCAATAAATTAATTTTTAATGATTCATGCTCTTTCAAGAGGGTCAAATGAGCTCATACAGCGCGAAAAGGTTTTTATCGCCTCACCAATCTTCCATAGTTTTGGGAAGCTGGAATTAAAAAAATGATTAATTTGCCAAAATGAGTGCAATGTGAAAAAGAAGGATGTTAGCAAAGCCGAAGCGTTTTAAGCATTTTGGGAGTGGAGATATATCTGTACACGTGACTGAAAGCCGCAGGCTGACTCTGTGAGTGAGTAATATGCAACGACATTCACGCAGCAAAGTTAAAAGCGCACCCGAAAAATTGGTGAAAAGCAATTCGCTTTCCTTCAGCATCACTTCCATCGCTCCACCTCCACCTGTACTCTCTCTCTCTTCTCCCCCTCTCACTCCCTTCCTTCACCCCTTATCCTCCCGTACGGTGTACTCTCGTCTCTATTAACACCCACCGGTCTTTGCCGGCGACCTTCCTCGCCCGCCTCCCATTCCCTATCTTTCCCGCCACCCACTCCCCTTGTTTCCATGCCCGGCCTGACCGCAGGCACGCCCTTTCACCTCACCGCAGAGAGGTGCCCGTCTTCGGGGTGATTTCCCTTCCAAACCTGCCTCCTCGCTTCCCTCACACACCGGGAAAGGGAAGTGGTGCGGGCGGCGGATCGGAAGTGTGGAGGAAGGAGGGCAGGAGGAGGAGGCGGCAAAAGGAGAGGAATTCGCGGAAGGGTTGAGCACGGGCGAAGACAGTACCGGAAGGAAGAAGGGCCGTGCAATTTATTGCCTGCGATATGAGCCTGATATTGACACGTGTAATGTTGACGGTTGGCTTCCCGGTTAACCTCTAAGCAATACAATGCGACATCATGCGATGCAAGCTTACGATAGGAACTAAGACTATAATGACTAACATACCTTAGTTTAAACCTTTGGACAATCCTTTATCGGATTTTGTACATAACTTCTTTTCTGAACACTTAAGTATTACGTTAAGAACACACGCGTACTACGCTAGACTTGATCAGAAGAAAGTGAGCACACAGACTGTCATATGGATATCTTTCAAATTTTATTTTTCCCATTAACAATAAGGTAACATAATAGATATTATAGTGACCGGATACGAAGGTTAAATTTACGTGATGTAATTGAGCATTTAAAATAGATCATCTGAATTATGATTTTAGCACTACTTTCTCACTCACGTTTGCCTAGACACTAATACATGAAGTATTAATGAGTATGTTTTTAATACATGCACGTAGATCATGTTTTGTGATAATTTACCTCCCTCCCACACACCCTCAAGGTGACTTTCAGGCTACTCCGTAGTTATAGATACAAACATGCGATGTAATCTGGAATGCGATACCAATTGTATAGGAGCATAGACAAAGTCGATAAATTGACACTTGTGTGATACGAAGCTGCATGTGTCGTAGGGCGAGGTTTTAAACCGTATATCGCGAAGCCACGGAAGGAATGGAATAAAGTGGGTTAGGAATAACGAATGATGGAAAGCATGGCGATGTAGAGGAGACACGTGGCAGGAAGGGGCTTACGGTAGGGGCAAGAGCGATCAAGAGAAGACGTGGACCCAGCCACCCATGGCGCTCAAAAGTTAGCTCGTAACGATGGTAACTGTGGCTCTGCAAGTAATTGGCCGCCCTCAATCGATTGCCTCTCAAAAACTCTCTCATTCCCTCGCAAACAATTCTTCGCTTGTTTGAGGCGTCACACTCCGCACAAAACATTGAATGTCAGAGGGTTGACTCAGTGAGATACAGACAGCAACGATGGAATATTTCCCCCAATATTGCTGAGCACTGGTGAGCATGTTTTCTGCAGACTATATAAACCGTGATAGTTACAGTAAGGTTTTTTATTGATGCAATTTAGGTAATATTTTCCATTGCACTGAAACCAAACACTAGATATTTAAAAATGCTGAAATTTAGAAAATCAAAGGATGTAACAGATTGACGTGGGGCTTGTATGCAGTTGGTCGAGCGAAAGGAGGCAGGATGGAAATGTAAGTAATTTATCAATTACCTGATTGGTAAGCCTGCTAAAACTAGTTGCATTTTTTCTCACCACGGAGAAAAACTTTGGGGCTAAGTGAAATTAGTATCCCATGGGTGCCTGAGCAAGGTTTGACACTAACTAATGAAAGTAATCGCCAATGTAACCAATCGCAAGCATCGCATACGTTTACTTTGACTTGATCATAGTGCATATTCCATCCTGCGTGAGCAACATCACAAAAGACGGCTGGGTTCTACTGGTGAACAACGACCCGGCTGTCAACACAAAGGCCCTGAGCCCAACTCACGCTTCGAGCGAGTGAGTTATGTAAACTCAAGCAGTTCTGGCCCATGGGAAATCTGATGATTTACCTTCATGTACAACTTCAGCGTCCTCTGTGGAGCCTCTGTGGGATGAAAGATATGCAATTAATCACCAGACTTACATTATGCATATGCAACCAAGGGATAAGGAAGTGTGAAGTAAGAAAATATTAATTGGGTTTCCATATTCGACGCCCGAAGTGATTAAATGTAGCAATTCATAGTTAGCCCGTGAACACTGGCACGATTTACAATTTTTGTCGATTTCCGATACATAAACTCACTTGAACATACAGCTACTAATACGATCTTGACATAGTAGGTATATTGTGATAAATTATCGTGAATGGGTAGAAATGAATTTTAACAAAAGAATGCCGAATATTATTTCGGCAGTATTATTTCTCTAATCTCATATTTTAATCACATGAACTGTAATGAAGAATCTGAGTATATCATCAATGTCACCGGAAAACAGATTGGGATATTTTAAAGACCTAGTATATTTCTACGGTAGTGCATGTTTGGTGATATTCACCCCCTGCCACAGGCCCTTGCGGTGGCTTGCAGGATATCGTGTAGATGTACGGTAAGTGACCCCTACCTCAGTAAGTGACCCCCATAGAGTCCCTGCGATAAATTTGTGTTCTCAACTAATGTTATTCTCATATCGCTATTGGGAACGTTGATACACCGGTTCCCGTCAGTTAAGCAACGTTGGGCCCGGACTGAGGTTAGATGGGTGACCCCTCCATACCTCGACCGCGGTGCTCTTGTACCCTGTCTGAGAGGGCGGGCAGGTTAAATGTGGGTTGGCACAATGTATCTAAAAAGGTCTATGTGCCAGAGGGGGTCCAGAAGGCCCCCGCCCACCTCTACAATTTACATTTTATTTTACATAACGCTATTTGGTACGTACGGCCATCCCTGACGCATTTGATCTGATTTGCTATTCAGACCTACCTCGTGTGAGTCACATATATACTGGTTGCGTATTATAAAGGAGGCCCAGCGAAGTATACGGAGCATGAAGGTCACATTAGACGGACGGCATGTCTGGTGGGTAAAAATTGTAAGGATACATGACGGATGGTAGCTTTACAGCGTTGCAAAGCTGAGCGAATAACTAATTACATTTTCAAAGCTCAAAAAAAAGGATAGGAGATCGGGTCTTGTTCCGGCGAACGTATCTCTTCGATGCTGGCCCAGTGAACGGGGACAACGACGCCTCATACCAGAAACATAACAAGCGCAATGACGCACGGCTTGTAGATCTCCGGAATGCAGGCATGCGTAGCGAAACTCCCACTCTAGAGATTTGGAGCCTAGGGCACTCCACCGGCCGTCCCACCTCCCACATTTTTGTCCTTGAATAGCGAGGAACGGGACCGAGAGCGCAGCGAACAAAGACACTTGAGTGATTGCCGAGAATCGCGGGGTGACGTAGAATCGGAAAGGAGTGGATGTGCACGGGAGCGTTTGTCAAAAAGGACTGTCCATCGTGGAGGGGCCAAAAATGAAAGAATGTCTGGGTGCATGTGACATCTTTTGTTGAATGGGTGGGGAGGTCTGGAATCTGGAGGAGAGGGGAAGGAGAGGGGGATGACGTGGCGGGGTAGAATAAGCGAGAGAAAGAAAAGTGGGGAAATTGGGCTTCCCTATAGAGTGATATGAAATGTGATTGAGGACGAGATTGAATGGCGTCGAGCGGTCGGTTCGGCTATCCCTATTTCATTAGCTAGGACAGCGAATTACTAACAATCAAGTTGCATGAGACAATATAGTTGCTAGTTTGCATGTTAGTAGTGCATGCTTGGTGATTTTCACCCCCTGCCACACACCCTCGCGCTGGCTTGCAGGGTATCGTGTAGATATAGATGTAGATGAACTAACCCCAAATCAACCTAAAGCCCATGTCCCACGGTCAAATTAGGATACGTAAGTACATTTGCCCCAAATGCAATCTTCAAAATGCTGGATGACAGCAAGAAGTATTTGCTCACGGTGGAATTTATTAGTCCAAAAGATATTAACTAATGAAATAGGAGAAAAAATAAATCATGAAAATTAAAATCACTGCCAAATGTTAAAAAACCGTTGCAATGGTAATTTAAATGTGGAAATTGTGTATAAATTTGATTAACTTTAAATAATCAATTCGTGGATTTGGTATCGTATATTAATACACCTTTTCCTTGCACTAAGTAGGGAACATAACTGTCTTAGTGCTTGTTGATTACGTTAAATATGTCTGTACCGTGATCAAAACACTGTAATCCTAACAGTGGGGATCAATTTTTAGTGCCTCTGATTGATTGGCTTCATATATTTAGAGATTTAGAGAATGTTGCATCTGTTCGGTCCAAAATTTTGCACACAAAAATTTAGACCAAAATCTTTTCGGATACAGTATACGGATTTTGAATGATTCAAATTGGTTTATTCTGATTTGTATGTAAATTTTTAATACGAATTTGACGGTGGGACATGATCTTAAGAGAATGTTGAGGAGTAAAAAGTGGAGCACGTATGTTGATCCTTAATGGCATTAGAGATCAATTCCATTTCATGCCATTCTGGTTCTGCGTGTCATACTGATACGAAGAGCATGGCAAGATGAAAATTGGATTGAATACCCAAGCAGGGTAGAAGTATGAAAGAAATGTGTTCCATTGGCTCTTTGACGTAGACAGAATTTCCGAAAGCAAAATCAGTGCACTAGAAGTTTTAGATATGAGTTGAGAAATCATAAATGAATGCGATCAAACACATTATTTAGGGTAGCAATAGATTCTCAAGAATAAATGAGTATGCGTGAAGAACAATAGAAATATGAGTAGCTATGAGAGAAGTGATCGAAGGGATAAGAAGGAATAAAGCACACATAAAAGATAGTTTAGGCTAGTGGTGATAACATTGTTATTCAAAACAGTGATATTACTTATTCCGAACGAGGATTACCTATCTAATATTTGCAAGTGCCGGTAGTATTAAAATATAGGCTACAAAAATGCTCTACTAGAATCGTCCGAACTAAGGCGATAGAAGCATCTGTGAGGCATCTTTGCACGCTTTCGTAGTGATAGACTCTTCGGTTTTTTTCCACTGGACAGGAATAACTAAAGTCAAAAGGCAATGCTTCCTAAATTAGCGTCTCTCATTTAAATACTTCATAACTAATAATAGCTACAGCTACTACTACTCATGTACCTGCTCAGACGTTTATTCTTTTTTTGAAGAATTAATAAGCTCATTTTATGAAGTAAATATGCACCAAAATTCAGGGAAGTATCACACGACTTTTAGAAATGGCCTACATTACACCTCTTCTACTGTCAAAATGTCAGTTCTACTGCCATTCCACCTTGGAGTTCCTTACCTTAGTGATTCCGATACCTTAGTAGCTCCGATACTTACCTTCCGGTAATTTTCTAAATATAAAAAACTATGTCAAACTTTTCGCGCAGAATATAATTATCATGCATTGAATATTTTATCTACGTGTACATAAAAGATAATTAAGCTCAGAGTTATTCATCTTAAAGTTTTACATTAGTTTCAAAATTCACTAAGGAAAAATGTAAACTAATTTAAAATTTAATATTGAGAGATTGCGCCATTACAACAGCAAATAACCTATAATATGAGGTCAAAATCTCAAATAACTGACAAGGATAGATTAATGTTGCTCATTAACAGTAAATGGATAAAAATATACACCCCTTTTCTTACATCACCCGTGATTACTTTTAACTAGAAATAACCTTGTGTGCAACCGGGATCTTCCAAAATATATGGAGGCATGAGGAAACGTATCGTATTTTACTGAACACATGGTGGCACAATTTTTTTAAACAAAATACGTATCAGACGCAATTTCACCGAACTAAAATCATTTCAAAGTCTACTTTTAGGTCGGAGAAGATTTATTGCTTCGTGAAAGAAGGCCAGGGCCTAGAATAAAAAGTCACCAAGTTGGGGCACACAGGAAAAAAGCCAATGGATCGCAACCTAAAATTTAAATATGTGCATACGTGTGGTGGCCTCGAGTCTGGGCAAAAACTTAGCTGCTGCAGAGGCAACAGACAGAGGGGGGTAGAGGGAATGAGAGGTGAAAAGAGGGGATGAGGAGGTAAGGGGGATGCTTGGAATGAACGGATGGAGGGGTGGAGAGAGAAAGGGGATGATGGAGGTGGATGTGGTGGGAGCGGCACGCGGTGTGCCTTTGAAAGGAGTATAGCCCGGAGAGTTTGCAGATTGAAACCTTAAGGGATGGCCTAAGGGGGATCGATCGGACCGCTCGGGTTCAGCTGCGCCATCCCCTGTTTGTGTAGCGATGGTGGAGGGAGTAGGGATAGACTGAGTGAGAGAGAGAGATGGCGTTCAGTAAAGACTGCTTAGATACCGAGCAATGGACACGAGGCGGCCAGAGAGCATGGACAACCCGTTGCCAAATATCGATGGGCTCCATATTCGGAGCACAGCGACCGAGAAACTCATACAAGCTACCACCGCAGGGAGAATAAAATTTCGATACATAACATGTGGATAATGGTGGAGTACTGATGAACGGGCGAAGGAAACGCTTCTTTTCACGAGAATATAGTATTATATTGCAAATAATGACACTAATTTTTATAAAAGCTATCTCTCACCACTGGGTCGCCTTTTTTTTCTTCGGCAGAAATGGGTCAGTGAAATAAGGCATCTTGTTGAGAAATAGGTTATATCAAATGCAAAAAAACACATTTGTTAAGAATATTCAAGGAATAGAGCGTGAAAATGTAGTGTGTTTAAGTTTTTCAGGTGAATCTAACTTATGATTCAGGGAATTTTATAGCTATGTGGTGGCATTAGCATTAGTATATTTTTAAGGTCTCAAATTCAAATTTGGGGGTTTGGCTACTCAAGTTCCCACCTTCCAATCCTCCTGCCGATTTTTTCTTCAATATTTTCTCTTTAAATTAGTTATATAACTACAGGTCTAATAGCGATGAACGTACTTGAGTCAATGTCTCATAAACTAAATCCTTCACATAAATATGACGGTTTACCAGTTTAGCTATAAAAATGGTATACTCCCATTTTCGTGTGTGGATCATGATCATTTATTACTACTCCCATGTTTTTGCTAGCGATTTGCGATTAAAATTGTTTTTATTGGAAATTATTCCGTCCAAATTAATTTAGTCCCCATCGGTATAACAATATTCGTTTATGTCAATGAGGTGGATAATTCTCTAACTGTTCAGAGACATAGACATTGCGGAGCAGGGATGGATGCTAATAGGACGCCTTTGTGATGAGGATGTGGGGAGAAATGGACAGATTTGGTGGTTTCAGGCTCCATTCGAGGTACTGCACTTGAGTTTCTCTACTCAGGCTCTACTTGAGCCTACCCAATAAAAAAGTTCTTGTTTTAATCAACTCGTCAAATTTAAAGATTTGATTTTCTGTTAAGAATGGACATTAAGGTAAATGAGGAATTATAGAATGTTGTTGGATAAGAAAGATGGTTGATCGGAAAAATTAGATGAAGGAAAAAAAAGCAGATTGATGGCTCTTTGAGAGTAAACTGAATGTTGACCAAGGATTGACCAAGAATAAGGGAAACAGGGAAGAAGGAAGAAAATAATATGTGTTCTTGATTGTTTGAGGTCAGAAAGAAGAGATGGAGATTTAAAGAGTGTTAAATTTAGGAAATTGGCAATTGCTTATGATGGTACATACATGCATGGAAAATAATATTCCGGGAAATTTCATAAACCTACTAGTATTAGCAGAAAAAGAATACTGATGTATGAAAAAAACCTAAGTCCTTTAATATGTGTTTAGGCTTGAACAAGGGAAATTTCCATTCGCAACGTTACAGCTGACTTTTATTCCACGTCCAAATTTGTCAACTTATCATCTCTCCAACCAACTTTCTTTTCTCAATCCAACTATGGTAAAAATATAATTTTGCCAAATTACTTTGTTCATTTAGCTTGGATTCATTGGCATTATATAAATATCACTATTTACTCCCCCCGATAATTGGATAGTACATGGATAAATTTCCTTTTTGCAAGAGAACAGTCGTTGAATGCCTTAAAGAGTTCGGGTTTGTTTGGTCGTTGGAGGACTGGCTTTCCATCCGGAGGGCCCGGGTTCTAGTCCCGGATTTGGCAGAAATTTCATTGGTATATGTATTGGTCCCTACTCGGGTGCAGTGAGGAAAGAACTTCAAGTTCAGTACTCCGTCCGTCGTACTACTCTGTACAGGGCGTTACACCCTATACTACTTGAAGCAATTAGTTTGCAGCAGGCAAATGCGGAAGCCACGTATCTTCGCCCTTCCTCTATTCCAATGACAACCTTTCCAACAGTAAACACTTTCCAAATTGCAATCTACCTTTAGTGACCTTTTCCGTCGGTCGCCTCATCAAATAACATACATTTGATAGCACTTCTTATTGCTCACACTTGGAAGATATAAGTTTACAGATCTTGGGCATGGAGAAACTCCGCATACACGTCGTCATTCCTTCGTCATCACAGCGGTACGATCGGGAATATTCGCTCCCCAGTGTAATGCCGGGGAAAAGGAAGTCGAGGCATTTACGCGGCTTGTTTCAGGCATAGGTCACTTAACGCGCAATAAAAAGCCGACGTGGTCAAAACGGGTAAACGATTCGCATTCAAGCCGTCGAACAGGGAGTGGAATGGCGGCCCAAACGGAGGGAATATAAAAATATATATGTCGAAGAAAAGGAGCGGCGCAATGAGAAAACTCGGAGGGAATGAAAAAAAAATTAAATCGTCCCTACCAACCGGGAGGTAGGGAAGGAAGAGGAGGGTGGAGGAGGTGGGAGGTGAAAAGAAATTGATTTCGACCGGTGTGACAAGTTTTCGAGGGGCGGGACGAGCTCAAGAACGGAGGGGGGGTGGGAAAGACGAGATTCGAGGGAGAGGGTGGGAAGGAGTGGGTTTAGGAAGGGCGGAGGAAAAAAAAAGGTTAAGTTGCGGGAAAGGGGTAGGGAGAGGGGGGAAAAAGATAGGGCGAGAGGGATATTGAGAAGTGGAAGAGGAGTGCGGTCCGGGGATTTTTCCCTCTCTCCTTCCCTCTCACTCTTTTTCGAGGAATCCGGGAAAAGTTTTAGCGATAATCCACGTCCCAGGTAGGAGGCAGGAGGGGATGAAGTGACAGTGGAGATGGAAAGATCTGAGAGGGAAGGAAAGGTGGGGGGAGAGAGGGGTGGGGAGTGAGTGGGTGGGGGATGAGGGGAGGGTACGGAGGGGGATGGGGGGGATGAGGAGGGGAGAGAGAGGTCAAGGATGAGGGAGCAGTTGAAAAATCGGATGTTTCTGCTGGCGGTGAGTGGGGGGGACGGGCGGAAAGGGAGAGCTCAGGGTTGTGTGGGGGAGGCGTCGAGTGGGGGGGGGGGAGGTGGAAAAAAACTGGGCAGGGATGAAGTGTGAGAAGGTTGAGTTGGGGGAGAGGTGAGCGGTCAAGGAGGAGAAAATATGAAAGTGAAATCGGAATTGAAGAGCAGGCGAGACATAATGCCGGAGGTGGAAAAGAAAAAAAATAATATAACGCGTATACATCTATCTCTGCTCGAGCAATCCAGGAGAAAAGATTTGCACAAATTACTTCTCTGCGGAACTCCTGCCTAGATTTGCTGAAATAATAAAAGGACCGCCTTGCTTGTTTTTGCTGCTTCCCTTCTTTGAGACGGACTTGCTTAAAGGCGGGGAGTATGACAATGCACCTATTTTTATCTAGTGCACATTCGTTTACGTATAGCAGGAAATCCATTAATTATAATTGATTTTCCCACTTGGGCTCACGTAAAGAGTGATGATCATCTGTCTTCAGCAGATGGCATTTTAAATGTATGGCAGAGAGAGCAGCCATATGATCTATAGTTCTCAAAACAAGGAATTATTCGTTTGCTCTAATTCAAGAGTAATATAATATGGATTACAATCATTGACCAAATAGGACTCTTAAAGTGACGTTTCTAATAATTCAATATATAGTTTGCATAAGACAGTGAAGCGTTCAAATGTCTACTGTATAGTTTTTTTTGCCTACATAGTACCGCCAATCAATTCAAGGCTAAATATTACTGACAACCAATGCATTCATCAAGAGAATAGCTATGGTATTCCGTGATATAAGAAACTCTTCAAAAATTAAGGAAATAATTACAGCAACTAATTAAACTGTTTAAAGGATTACTCAAGGTGTAGAAGATAGGTTTTCTCCTTTCTGTATGGAAAGAATCTTTGTCAAGCAATTTCAAATTTTATGCTGAGTTTAAATACTCAACAGAGTCTTTCAACATTCAAACTAGGTTTCTTAAACATTCCATTATTTAACTCCAAGAAATTGATGAAATGAATAAAAATTTTTGAATTTTCAAAATTAATTTCAAATTATGACACCAAATGTCTGCTATTTGTTAATATCAAGAATAACATCTACAATACCAAGTAAATAATCTCATATTCTCTTTAAGATCCCTTGTTTTTTCTTTCTGCATGGAAATAATCTTTGCCAAGCAATTTCAAGTTTTCTGCTGAGTTTAAATACTCAACAGTCTTTCAACATTCAAACTTGGTTTCTTAAGCATTCCATTATTTTATTCCAAGAATTTGATGAAATGAATAAAAACTTTTGAATTTTCAAAATTAATTTCAAATCATGACACCAAATGTCTGCAAATTGTTAATTTCAAGAATAACATCTACAATACCAAGTAAATAATCTCATATTCTCTTTAAGATCCCTTGTCTTGCTTCCTCTTTAATCCGCAAATACATGGCGTGGATGTAGAAAAGTTTGCGACGCCTTTTTAAGACATCTGCTGGTAGAGGGAAGAAAACGGTCCGACCCAGCAAGCCAACCAAGGGAAAGAGAATGGGCCTTTCAATATCGCAGAGCCAGGGTAAGCCGGCTGGAACATGGAGAGCGGCGGTAGGTCATTTTAATTTGCGATTCCGGGCATGCATGGAGGCCGGCCGTCTCTGTCTTACCTCACCCCCTCCCCCCATCCCCCCCTCCCCCGCCGCTCCCCCTCACCCCCGCACCCGCCAAGTTTTAAGCGTGGCGGCGCGGGGAAGTTTCGGGTGGTAGGATGAGGGAGGAGCGGGCGAGGGAGTCAAGTTTACACGGCTGAGGTTTGGTTGGGAAAAGAGAGAGGGGGAGGTGGAAGTCTACACCTAGTGAGCATTAACCCGCTCCCCTGAGAAAGATGGCAGGAGGCCAGGAGGATTAAATTCCTCCGGTGTGCGGGATGGGTTGCTAATTCAGATGCAACCCAGAGGAGCGGCACGGAGAGGGTGACGATGGGGAGGGTAAGGGTCGTAAGGTGGACGTGGTCCAGGGTCGAGGGTACGAATGTATTCATGCCGCACCCAGCTGGGAAAGAGGTAGCCATAAAAATATATCTCGAGCACTTTTTAGTGGCATGCTTTTATCAAGAAAAAAGATCGATATAGATTAAAAAGGTTTGTATGCAGGTCAAAATTAAACTATTATAAAATAACTCATGATTTACTCAAAATATTTACAACCAATAAATTTATAATATTTTACTTTTTTTCTCGTTTAGATGGGATCATCTGCCTTACAATAATCCTTATTAACGTGGAAATTATTAATTCCTTGAAAACTGACACATATAAAAGCAAAAAAAAGCTTGATAATCGTGTTTATCGAAGTGTAAGTGGGTTGATTTGTTTATACTTTTGTTGTTTGAATTGATGAGCTGCTTTTTCATTTATATGTAGGCGATCCCTTTGAAAGCAATAATTAGGTATGGTGGGATAGTACGACAGCACTATAACTTCCGACTCGATGCATCTGTAATTAGCAAATTTTTCATTCCATTCCTTAACAACGATTAATTGGATTAGCACAACGCGACGAATATATTAAAATAACAAAGCACACCCGGAATCTTGTCATAGATTTAGAATTGCCGTACTAAATATTTGCTATCCAAAATAAAATATTCTCAAAGCTTCATTTTTGTAGTGCCTTCTTCATTGCTTTAGATAGTAAAAACGTAGGCAGAATTTTACTGATGATGATAACTCCGGAAATTTATCGGCAAGGATTCAGAGTATTGCTTTCTTTTTGTATACCTTTTCACTGTCCATATGATTCGAAAATGATTGCGGACATTTCACATTAACTAACAGTAGTTTAGATGGTATTATCTGTGCAAATAGTGGATACTCTTTCTCGTATTCCGTGAATTTTTATATTTAGCAGCTACTTTTAGTGTGACGGTCAATATATATGGCCTAACGAGCTTTTATTTATACACAAGAGAAATTAAATTATGGACAAAATAGTACTGACAAATCGTAGACTCCCCGATTACGCAATGCATTATTACCTTTGCATAGAAATGCAATCATTTCGGCAAGTATGGTATTTTAGCGTTGCAAGTTTTGCATAAATTTCGATGGTAATTTTTGCATGTTTTCCAGCGCTGAAAACGGGATTTTCGGTCCAATTACATCCCTTTGAACAGAACCATATTAGGTTGGGAAAGGAAACGAGGGTGACAAGGGGTGAGGATAAGCAAGAGTTAGGCGTGTCTACAGAAGGAAAGAGAGAGGAAAGTTGGGGTGGGAGGCCGGTTGCCTCAGGAGGGGTGATTAACTAGGCAAAGACGGAGACTAGTAAGGCGAACCTGATTAGGGTGTGTGGGTGTCTGGAGTGAACATCCCGCCATCCTCCGTCCCTATTTCCCCTCTTTCATCCTTCCCCCGGCCCTCTCATTGCTAGCTGAAGAGAAAGGAGGGAGGCATGGGAATCGGGGATGGATATTGGCGGATCGGCTGGAAACCGGGGATTTAACGCAAGGCCGCCGGGAATATTAAGCAGCGACATAATATCGGGACGGGGGGAGGAGAGTTGGAAACGCGGGGGAGTTAATCTCCTTTGACTACGACGCGAATGGTTTCCAGCACTGGTCCGGAACCGACAGAGATGAAGAATGTGTCGCATGTTGCCTGTAATGTTAACGTCGACGGCTTTGAATTAACTTCCCTTCACCAGTGGTGAACGCAAGCCGGTTTTCTTGTCAGCTTGGGAGTATCCGTTAATGACACGCATGATTTTCAAAACGTTTTTTACAGGCTGAAGTTTTCACCACACATTATGGTGGCAACTATGAATTTAAATCACTTATGCACGGACATATTTTGTTAAAAATAGGTCAGGTTTCCGGGCTAGTTTTTCAAGTACGTTCAAAGCTTTTTGTCACCATTTTATCTAACGCACGAAGCTCTATACCGATGGATTTAGTATAAGTAAAACCTGAAACAACTAAACTACCTTCGTATTTTGGTTTTGAATGCCCGCTTCGTCACATTATCATGGTCTTCCAGTGAAAGAGTTGGATAATCGACTGATCACAAATAAGTACAAAGAATTTTTTGTTAGGGAATGTAATATGATTTTTGATTAAACGAAAAGTTATTAAAGATATTTAATGCAAAATATTACGTTCTCTGAGAGTATTTCTGTGCATTAATGATTAATAGCAAAGATAAGAGCGGCAAGATTGACGAATTGCATTTCAATTGTTTTGAAAAGAAGAAAATTATTTTCGCTAAAAAATCATATATGTCTTGAGCTTGAGCACAAGCTAAGCCCGGACATACTTTTTTAGCATCGAGGTTTTTATTTCTGAAAACGATACCAAAAAGACCATTAAAACTGCGCGGCGGCTACGGAATCCATAGTGCTGGCGTTAGGATTATCCACAAAGGCCTGATGGATTCTCATGTCATTAAGCAGCGGCTGTAAGCATATAGTGTTAGCATAACGTCGAAATGAAGATTAATGCAATAAAGAGGTCTGACTTCAAATTCCCATGAAAGGAATTAGCGTGACTTACATTGGAGAGGCAGGCAGAGGGTAAAATATAGTCCTGGGGGTTATAACAAACGTGCGTAAAGTAACTGACGATTCAGCAGAAAGAAGCATTCCTCAAAGATGCTATTAGCTTAATTGCATATTTTTTAACCTTCAGGCAGCTGAGAAAGAGGTGGTGGAGGGCTGCAGGTTTTTAAACTCGAGCGTAAAGAGCGGCGTCAATGCAATGGCACAAATGAGGTCAGGTAGTAGCATTCAAGGAGAGCCTGGAGTGAAGAGATGGAGGGATCTGTCTTGAGTTTAAGACGTGATGAGGCAAGCGTAGCAAAAGAGATTACCTACCATGGGATGAGCTATCAGGTCCAATTGCGTTGACAAATAAAGTGATAGGTTGAAGTTTCTGGTAAACAGTACTTGGAAAGTCAGTAAATTGCGCTGAAGCCAGTTTCCTATATACACTCCCACCTCCGGCGGATGCTACGTACTAATGAAATGAGCATAAACCTGGAATAACCATAGGTAGGAGAAATAATTTTAGATAAACAAGAGTACTAATTAATCCTGAAGATGAAAATGAAAAATGGTGAATCGTTCCCTCAAATGAGGCAATTATTAAATGTATTTTTCTTTCACCCCGCAACCACTGTCACCGCTCGCTGTCAAGAATATGTGCACCTGTACTACGCTGTTTATATGAAGTGTACTGGAAGATTTAGCCTTAGCGACGAAACTGGTTGCGGAGAAATAAATTTTATGTGAAAATTACAAAGCTCTTCCTATTTTAGCCTTATTTAAACATTTTAAAAGTACAGCTATTTGGTGATGCTAATTCATTTCAAAAGTGAGTTTTTTTAACATACAGTAAATCAACAGTTGCTTCTAGTGCTTATACACTGATTCTATTATCACCATAACCACACCAAGTTTAATAAAAGCCTATTAAATGGTAAAGTGAAAAGACTAATACAATGTCCTCAAGATCAAGATATAGTTCGAGCAAAAGCGTGTCGGTTGAGCAGAGGATGAATTAAATGCTAATAATTTTTTCAAGCATTACTATAAAAGAGCATTTTAACGATACTCAATAAATATTTATGTAAATATGAAGGCGTTTCGAACTTTTCCAGATATACCATATAGGTAATTTCGAACGGAATAAATTGACAATGCGCTCAGATATTTGTGAAAAATGGCGTAATATACTTGTTAGATAAAGAACGTTTCTGGCGTATATAAACTAGTAGCTTGGAAGCCAAAAGGGAAAACATGTCTACCTGCACAACTGAATGGACTCGATAGGTTACAAGACCCACACGGATTTAGAGTGCTACCAACTTACAGCGGTACAGTCGCCCGACAAACACAATTAATGCTAATTATACAATCAAGCAATTAGAGGAGAGAGAGAAAGGGAGGACAGAAAGAGCAAGAGAGATATAGGGAAGGTCGTATAGGGATGAGTGATGAAGAAATCGTTGAGATTAAGGTTGGGTGTAGAACGTGCGAGGGTCCGAGGATTAATGGAGAGGGTGAATTTGGAAGGTGTGGGGGAGAGGAGGGGTGTGCGAGAGGGAGGACGAGGAAAGGTGGTGGGCAGGGAGGGATGAAAGATGAGAAGGAAGGAGAGATGGAGGATGAGGAGAGCCAAGTGGGAAGATTGGGTGAGGGGAAGCGTAGGTTTCGGGGGTTGTTCTCGGAAGGGAAGACCTACCATTAGTAACCATAGAAACGCCTCTTCCTCCCCTTGTGCCATACCTCCCACCTTCCCCACGTCCCCCTCGCCGCCCCTCCCTCCCAACCACGCCCCTCGAAGAGTCGACCTTCACCTCCCTCCCTGCACTGCCCACCTTGCTCCTCTCCCACACCTACTTTGCCCACCCCCGCTCCTTCCCCGCGACCCCTTCACCCTTTCCATCTCTTGACCCTCCCCTTGTCCCTCCTCCACCCCCCTCCTAGCCCCAGTATCCATCTTATGTTCCTCCTCGCATCGCTATGCCCCGCCCCATCAACCCTCCAACCCACCCCCTCCCTCCTCCACCCTCAGACCCACCCCCTCTCTCTCCGACCCTCCCCCACCCATGCTCATTTATTTATCTCCGCTCCCTTCCTCGCTCTGCTGCTCGCTTCACCTCCTATTCCACATTGCTCTCCCTTTCTTCTTCTCCCGTTTTTTATCACCCTCTCGAGCGATATATCACCATCGCTATAGGGGGCTACTGCATCATATTTCGTATTTCAAGTCGGAGGAATATCGTCTCGAAACATGTATCGCAAACATATCGAATGATGTCACATCCGTATCGCACATCAGTAAAGTTTTAACTTCGTTATTTATATTTCATCCGCATTGGATCTTTAAACGTGCTAGTATCCCGATCTAGTATTGTACATCGTATCGTAGCACATATCGTGTTCCGGATCGAACATAAAGGTGACGCGAATTGCGGGATAACGCATTTATATCAGTGCCGCTCTCACCTCACCAATAACATTACGATCAACAGCGGGGTCAAGTTTACTTCCTACTTTGGGCCCGTCAGACTGCAAGCAAAGATGCAGGGAAGGAAAGGGAGAAAAGGTGGGGAAAAACAGCGTTAGAATTACTATAGTCTTAGCAAAAGATGCCAGAGGCTTCACATCTTTACCCATCCGACTGAACAAGTTTCGAACTTGGAGTTCTCTCCACACGGAATTCAACTAAGAGTTCCAATAGAACTTCTACTAGGTATCAAAGCCGGACTCCAAAAGTTGATAAACAGTGCCCTTGCTACCACCGTATCCTATTACATCGTTAAAAAATGTAAATTGGAAGGGTGGTCGGGTGCCTTCTGACGCCCCGCTGGCAATTAGACCCCTTTGAATCTGTTGTCCTAAACCTCATTTTGCCTGCCCGCCACTTGCAGACAGGGGATAATAATGGAGGGGGGTTACCGATCCAACCCCCGTACGACACCCGTCCGGGCACTACGTTGCTTTACTTGGGCGATCTGACGGAATCCGGTGTATAAACGTGGCTGGACCCTTGCCATTAATGCATATTTGAGTTCAGATTTTAAAAAATCCTGCCTTGAATACAAACCAATATAAATGATGCAGCGAATTCTGTGGAATTTTTGGTGATATTTTGATGAAGCTGTTATAGAGATAGGATAGAGAAAATGCCGCAGGCAAAGGATAGAGATATGCCGCAGATTTGAACCGTACTTTTCCCTCTTGCATAAAATTTCCTCTCTTATCTTTCACCATGCTCCTCCTTAACAACTCGTCACCTTGGCAGCCTACTTCTCTTCTCTTTCTCCCGGTCTTTCTCTCGGACTTCCACGCTCACAATCTCTATCTACCTCACCGACATTCAAATGCATTCCATAGCCCAAGTGCTGTTACAGAGAGGACTTCCACAGCTTGAACGCCTCTTTGACGAAAGGGGCGTTTTATTCTCTCTAAAAACGTGTGAATGAGGCCCTTGGTTTCCGCCGGCAAAACACGGGTGTCCGCCACGGCACTTTAAGTTCATGCATCGAGCACGCTTTGATGCCTATTTTCGTTTAATGCTCTTGAGCCTCCTCTATTTTAAAGTTTAATTCTTGGTGCCAGATTGAGTGTGAGAGATGATTCACTCAAAATATTAGTCTCACTCATTATATTAGAATTAATTTTTGATATTTTTTAGCGCTTTTTACCTGAGTGGCTCAAATTATTTTGACTTGTCTTTTCAAATTAAAGTACATACGTATTAAAGAATGGTTAAATGACCTGAATTTCGGTTTGAGGCAGAGCCCTTCATCCGGATGGTTGCACTAAGAACAGAATTTATCGATGAAGTTCCTACTTCCTTTTGAAGTAAGAAATCTCAGTATTAATCCTCATAAATGAAACAATAATATAATAACGTTATAAAAATAGCGTGATCTCATCCAGTCATCAAATACTCCAAACAATCCAATTGCAGGATCAGACCTCTAATTATCGTGTAACTACTGCTTGCAAAATTCTTCATGCTACATCTACTTATAATATTACAGCATTGCAGAAAATCATATTTATGGCTCCGGTACCTACGACAATTAAGTTATTCTAATTAGTCGTAAAATTGGCAGCATCATAAAATTAAACCAAGCTCTGGTTTGATGCTCAAAATTTATCTTCTTATGAGTGCATTGAAAAGCACTTCAAGATCAAAACCCTGTTCGTTAGATGTTAAAGAGTAGACTCCTGGACTCATTTAGCCAACGTTTGGTTGTCGCCGACTAAATGTATAGTAAAATGTTCTGCGCACATCTTACAACCTGGGAACGCACAAAATGACCACGGTTCTTCACGCCAATAAACTAGATTTTGCGAAAGTCTTTAAGGCGAATAGTGACCAGCATATTCTGATCAAATGCAACAATCCGAATAAAGGCTGTTTTATTTCTATGTTTCTTGCCCACGGGGAAAAATGTTACCACAACTCCAGGTACTTGTCTATTTAAAATACATATTTGAGCAAAGGTTTGAATACATTATATACTCCTTGGGTTACTAAAAATGTCATTCGTTTAATTAATAAAGCAAATTATTTTTGAACTCCATGTAGTGCTAACAACTCTATTTACCAACGATTTTATTAAGTCACATTATCTCCTTTATTTTAACGCACTAGGAGTCTTAGAAAAAGAGTTTTTAAGGAGGGAAAAAAATGAACCACATTTTGAGTAAAATGAATCATTGGATAACTTTTATGTTGATATCTAAAATTACTCTGCTCGCATAAGATCAAATTAGTAGTTCAGATTTCCTTTGGTCACCGAAAATCCAATCCACGGTATTACGGCAAGCAAAAAAATACATTTTGGCCACCAAATAATTTTTATCGACAACTTTGTGACTTTTTATAAGCTTGTACGGTTTTTTGATCTCCCTTTGCCTCGTTTCTCGAAACATCACATAATTTCTCATCCAATTAATATAATTTTCCCGTACTGCTTAACCAACACACATCATCCTCTCCATGTCCGCGTTTTCTATACTTTCTCCCGCACATCCTTTATCCCACCCGCAGGACGCCCGGTATTCACTGAGGGTTGGCTGCTCTGAAGACGAAGTTGGGAGGGCACAGCCTCATCGAGGTCTCTTAATTTTAGCCTGTTTCACACGATACTTCGACACTACACACTACGATCTCTTAAATGAATTCCAAGACAATATTTTCAGTGATGATATTAAAAATATTTTGCGAACCCCAACTTACTATGGCAGACTTGACCATAATCATAAAATTAGAGAAATTGATTTCCGAACTGATAGATTCAAAATGTTCTTTTTCCCTCGTACAATTAGAGATACGATTAACGGTAAATATGGCCAATCGGAGAGTAGCAATGGATAGCATTGGTAGCTGCATGTTGGTACGAGTTCTTAAAGCTAACCCAACTAGCAGAATGTTTTTACATGTTTGCTTTACAATTTATATCTTTTTTAAATAATAAAGTTCTGACTAGTATATTAATACTATTCCTTTTTTATGAATGATATGTAGTGCATGCTTGGTGAGAAATCACCCCCTGCCACACACCTTTGTGGTGGCTTGCAGGGTATAATGTAGATGTAGATGTAGATACTTAATCCAGCACAAGTCCTAGTGTGCTGGCCGCTACTTGATATTGAGGACGGAATCTAGCAGGATTGGAACCGTCCTGGAAGCTTTCACACAATAATTGACCTCGTGCTTGCAATGAAGCGGTTATTCCATGTGATTCCATGTTCATTTATAAAAAAAGAACTTCGTACAGTTTCTGTAACGTGACTTGATTGGTCAATGCACTGGGTCCTACTGGGAGCTACTAGAAATATAGTTCCGCAACAAGTATAAAATCCAGTAGCTCAGCGAGTAAGCTAGCGAGCAAGCTTACTAGCCATCATAGGTACTGGTTCTATTCACACGGTGCTGGAAAGTTGGCATACTTGCTAGTAAACTCGGCTTTGTGCTGGATCAAGTACCATTTGAAACGGGCTTTAGACCCACGGAGTCATTTGGCCGTCAGTCTTAGCCGCTCGGAGCACTCTTCCCGTCGTCTCTTCCACCCTCTTCCACCCCTCGCTCAAAAAACTTGCGAGCGCCCTCTCACACGCACGCGCCCTCTGAGGCCCACCTCTTGACGAGCTGACCTTCACCCGGCCACTCCGCTCTCCGCACCCTTAGCCGTCCTGATGAGGAAAGCGCACCCATGCGATGAGAAACTGTGGGGCACGTCCGGACAAAAGACTGCACGTGAGAAAATTGGCGGCATTCGGACCTAAAGAAGATGGCATTCGGACCTAAAGAAGATGCCATTCGGGCCTCGGAGACCCGAAATTCAGAATTTCTTTTAAAAAAATGGACAGTGAAACGCTGTGGTCTTGTGGAGTTCCAAAGAAAAATATAAATTGATGCTTTTTCGGGGCCCACGAGCTCGAACTTCATGAGACCATAATGATCGCCTCGCTGCCATTGTAAATAACTGACGCCGATTCTTGAAACTTGCACTTTCTCTGGCATAGTTAAATATGAAAATAATGAACTCAAAATAGATCCCTAAGATCACATCCTGAAATGACCTAATATAAAAACAAGAGAAGTACATTCTCCCACTAAAAAATAATATAAATGTGCTATTACAAATAAGGATTTCCAATTTTAATCGTATCATGGGAGGTCATAAAAAGAGATTCAATCAATATATATGTATAAGCATCGTATTAAACATTAGTGTCATTTCGTAAATGATATTTATCGATAAAGGAAATGTCTTAAAGCAATCTGCTACCAGCTTGACCATTACTGCTGCGATAAAATTATGTTGGCGGATAATTTCAAAATTTCTATCACTATGTATGAATGTAAATGCAACCATGGGACAATGTTTTTTCCCTAGCGACAGATATAGTTGGGAAACATGGACACTTTCCTAAAGGTAATTTTGCTCCCAAAAAAAAATTGCCGAAAAATTGTTGTATTTCATATGATACGAACATTGGTTCATAATGCTGATGACCGTTTTGATTAGAGCACTAGCTCAAAGTTAAACAGTATTTCTATCACAATGAATAATCTATTTTTTTATTCGATAGTACCAAAGCTAACTGATATGTTTGAATCATTGGTAGCAATATAAAATTACTGATGACCTTATCGTCACTTCGGTTCAATTAGCTAAATATTTGCACCGGAACAACCAGCAAAACATAAAACATGTGCATGAGCCCCTCAACAGACAGTTTCACAAGGAATAAAATTTAAAAAAATTCAATAATCATAAATGTCTTTATTTTCTGCCACACAATCCAAGCTTCTTTCAATAAAAGAGCTTTCGATAAATGTATTGTAAATATGACGCGGCCTTGTCCGTATCGACCCAGTACGAACGTGCACAGGAAATCGTAGAAGTGGCTAATCGGAAGAACATATGGGTATTGGGAGAAAAAAAATGAGACTATGGAGGAGCTATTAAAATGAATTCATGCTCCACAACCCTTGGAAAAACCTCTTATGATTGAGATCCTTTCAGTGGGTCTATCATCCTCTCCATATGCGCAACTCCATTCTCTGTTTGTACTGAGGATCGTCACTCACTCTCGCCATCCCTCTTATTTTAACCGTGACATGATTTATGGACAAGAAATCGATGAGTTTACTTTTCATTTATAACACCACTATTCATACTGCCACGCTGAAATATTTATCCGGTCTGACCTTCTTCTTGGAATGCGCGACCTACGAAAAAAATCCCGTAATTTAATGCGTCCCTCGCCCCCGCAACGGAGTGGAATTAACTGACAGGTGAGACCATTGTGCCCCACATTCGCTCCGTTAGATGTCCGATTGTCCCAATTCGAACCTTTGTCCGCCCCCGACAATGGATCCCTCCAATCCTTTCCCTGGGGCTCTTTGTCCGCGACTGCCTGCTTAACCAGCTCGCCTTCTACGTGGGCACCTTTGATCTAACAGCTGGATCAGCGTTTCTGGGGAATCTTTCCACCCCACTCCTCCTCCAATCTCCCGTTCTTAAACATACATGTTTTCAGTCGCGGCTTAGTTATTATGCCAATGGCTATGCTTCATTAAATCAGTTGTTTATAGTTTATATTATTATGTGCCATGGGTATATTAATTAGTCGATAGAGAATTGAGTGGAAAGCAGAAAGTTTGTGAAAGTGGTGGTGACGTGTGTCAGGTATTTGCATATTAGCTTTATATTCTGGAAATATAAAGTTAATTAACTGAAATTTGGGGGAAGTGGACTACCTTTAAGGTCATTTGGGTCATTAAAGGTAGATGATAAATAGAATAAACTTGGTTAAATTCCAGAAATTTTTATTAATCCACCGGTTGAGGATGACCTAAGAGGGTCGAAACCGGTTGGTTAATTAAAATTTTGGGGAATATAACCTAGTTTATTCTATCTACCATCGTGAATTCATTCCACAAGGTGAACTCGCCAACTATTGATTTCATTAAAGGTAGGTTAGTGACTGAGTAGAAGTATGCATTCTTTCGGGGGAGGAGGAATCGAAGAGAGAAATGAGCGTCGGCATAAGCCTTCTTTTGGTGAAATTTGGTGTATGATTTTGCGTTTAATCCAACAGATGGAGTATTTTAATTTGAGTTGACCACTCAATACTGATTAGGGACCAGTATATCGATGCGAAATCTATACTAACTCCGGAATTCAAACCAGGATCTAAGGGAAGAACCACCAATACTTTTAACTACTCGACCAACACGATATCCTGGAAAGTGTTCGAATTTTTTAGGTAAGGTATTCTCTATGATTTTAAGGCTCTTACTTGTTCATTTTTCAGTGATATCCAGTTTTTAAATCTTAATAAGAAAAGACTTATGTTAAGCTTAAATCGCACGGTCATATTTTTGTCTCTTCTCAGGAATAGCTAGAAGGATAGCATAAAAATAATCGTCTGATGTGATCATTGCAAGAATAGTGGCAATGTCAGGGGTCCCTATTCCTTTTTCCGTCATTTGAACATGTCCTCTTTTCCGTCCCTAAAGTCTTATGTGCTTCTATCATTCAGAACGCATGGTCGGGAAGAACAAACGGTTCGCCGTATTTGGCTTTCAATTGAACTAGGAATACAAACAGGGATCCGGGAACCATTTTGCAGATGCAGCCAAAAGCAGTTGACGAAGATGTGAATCCTCTATAGTTTACCGGTCCTAAGTAATTTAGAAAATTAAAAAAATAATATCTCGCGAACAGAAATATAGATACGAGAAGGGACGGTGAAAATGGCCGTGAGATTCGGGCTTACGAAAGTTGTAATATATTTTTAGTTTTTGTAAAACACACCAGAGTCCATATCTAGACTATAAACCTGATCTCACACTAACTTATTTTTATTTCAACATTGCTTATAGGAATAGCCTACAAAAGTAATGCTGCAAATGATGCTCAATCAGAGATCCAAACAAATCCAAAGGAAATATCTTGGAGATAATAAAGCATTGAGAAAATTTCATAGAGCGTTTGCTACATGGTAAAAAAATTGACACGCGAGTTTCCTTTCTCGGCAAGCCGTTTTATGAACTTCGCCCACGGGGCAAGGGGCGTATTTCTTTTTAATTTCGACAAAGCGTTTTACGTCTCACTTGTTGAGTGGGGTAGAATGAAAGAAGGGCGACTACGCGGCCTCAATTCTCTTTCCTTAATAAAGCCGTTTGTACGTCCGTCCATTCTCTCGCTCCCGCCCGCAATCTCACACACTCACAGACACACACACTCACCCACATTCCTCCCTCCCCAATCTCTCGCCTCGACCCCCCCCCCATTCCAACTCACCGAAAACAACCCCTTCAACGCCCTCTCGTATAAGGGACAATGATAGGTAAAATCGAAGATTACCGTAGCTATACTGAGTAAATCACAGCGCAATCAATTCATTTGTGAGGTATGCATTTTCTCTACAAATAAAACACATCGGTACTATCACAGAATTAATTATCATTACGTAACAAACGTGGCAGAGCAAATACAGTGTAAATGGTGACATAAAACATGTAGATGTAGTTATTCATAGGAGAAGAACAAAGGGCATTTTTCTCGATTATGAAACGTAGGATTTTTTCAGAAAACGGTGTTAGGATGGAGGGAAATCCAGCGTAGACAATAGTCTGCTCTTAATGACGCCACAATGTCCATGGCTTAACGAACCACCCGACGGAAAGTGTACTGAACTCATAGCGCTCTCCTGACTGTGGATCAATGACGAACCTTTGCCCCTAATAGGATTCTGACCCAAGCCATCAGGATGTAAGGCCACCTATTCGCCACACTAATCCAATCGCTCATTACAAGGGTACTTCAGCACGACGTCTCAGAAAGGGTACAAGTTTTTTGTTCGTGTAAGGAAGAAGGTATTTTCCAAAAATATATAATTGTATAAGTGAATGCATATGATCAGGAAATAATAAACATAATCGGCAGGATACAAAACTAAATATACCATCATGATAGCCGACTTTTTGAATATCATTATGTTGGCACAGCATGACGCCAGTTGTCGGCACAACATACTTCAAACTACTATTTGTTCTTGCATTTCTTCGGGAGGTAATTAGGATTGGTAATGTGAATTATAGTTATTTTTGTATGTCTTAATGACACTGTGAATGTACAAAGTACGAACGGCACGTGTTTGTTATTTGGCACGTATCTGCATGTTTCGCATAACAAGATATTTTTCTGAAGGTATTCTCTTCTGTATGCATCCCGCATGACGTTGAATTGAGGTAGGAGGCTGTTTTGGATGCGAAACCGCGGTAACCCCTTCGTGAATTTATCTGACATTGAAAAGAGCAGTGTAATCTTTAAAAGGAAGTAATTTTATTATTGGCCAACGATGAATGTCAAGTGTGGAGTCACCCTCTGCCACACGTCATTACAGTTGATTGTAGGGTAATAATTAGCATGTGGATACCCTACCGCGTACCCCTTTGTTCTGAATACTTTAGTAGCAAGGAAGATGAAAAGAGGAGAAAGACAGGATATCGTATGAGCGCATCAATCCTAAGATAGTGTAGCAATCCGTTTGGAATCTAGGAAGATGTCACTTATCACAAATTGATGATTTCATTTTAAGTTTGGCATATATGTCGACTATCACATGACATATCATTTTGAATGGGATTGGATACATTGACTTTGTAATATGCTGCATCCTAAACTATGATGGTGAATTTATTAAAAGTAAGATGCGAAGGAATGATATCGGCAGCTAAAATACAATGGCCAAATTGGGTCTAGTAATGGAAAGAGAAAAGAGGCAAGTATTTACCATGAAATAAAGTATATACCTTTTGTCCTTCCGAATCGATAATGTTGGGGAACATTTTTGATTCCGAAGGCCAAAACCTTTCCATGGAGATTCCATAAAACAATACTTTCTATTTTGGGTCACATTACGCAGGTACTACAATAAGTTCATTTCTAAGCTGTGTTGTCGGTGCTTATGTACCTATATTTCCACAATTTTAGCTCGAAGAAAATGAAAAAGAGACCTTCATTAATTGCCGATTTCATTAATTCACAAAATTTAAAGGTCAAGTGGTGTGTTACTGCATTACCCACCAACCATGTGCGACAATCCTAGCAAAGGCTACAATGGGGAACACGATAGCCACTGATTACCAATCGCTCGTTTAGATAATAACGACTATTAAGCAAGCCAAAAAAATACGTTATCATAATCTATGAGTGTATAAGACGTGCTAGCTATGAATAGGTATATTTCATGAGATGGAGAAAGTGAACAGGGGTCATTTAAAAGTAACAAGGATGCGATTTGATATTGTACTTTTCCATCAACGGTGACGTTTAACTGTATATCCCTCAGTGCTTTTTGCTAAGAATATTTTAATGACGGGATTCTCCCTACCGTCCAAAGATTTCCAGTATAATACCTACATACCTATACCAGACTATTCACAAGAAATTGCACAATTTATGTTAGCTCGGATATCTTGTGTAATTACACCTACCATTAATAAACTACTATATAACTACCTAACTCTTAGAGCGAGAAGCAATTGGTCTTATTTCCTAAATGGTCCAAATCTTTGTAGTCTAATACATGATCGCGGTAAATTGCACCCGAAGCATTTGAATGGTGGGGACCCCTACTCTGACGCCACTTGGAGGAGAGCCGTTGTGACCCATTTAGGGAGACGACTCTCGGCGGGGGAGCGAATCGTTTGTGGGGAGAGTATTGGTGCGAGGTCAAGGGAAGGATGAGGCGAAGAAAGTGTGGGGAGGGAGCAGCAGAGAGGGGCTGTGCCCTGGTGAGTGGGAAGCGGAGAAGGGAGAGAAGGAGAGGAGAGAGAGAGAGAAAGAAAAGGCTGTGCGGGGCAGAACGAGAGAATCGGCGCTCGGGGGATTTGAAAATCTCGGAATGGAGAGCGTGGAGGAGGACTTAGGAGCTCAAGTCGTCGTTGGTACGGAGAAGGGAGCGGTGAGAGGGGGCAAAGGGGTGGCACAGAAGGGGGAGGACGGTGGGGTGTGCTCTTTGTAAAGGGGTTTCCAGTCGGTCAGGGACTCTTTTACCGCTCCCCGTTTAGTCTGCGTCGCTTCGCCTCCCTCCCTCCAACGCCTCGCTCGCCAATTCCACCCCTCCCACCTTCCCTGCCGCCGTTTCCAGAGCAGCCCGCTCTTCCCATCTCCCCTCCCCCTATGGGTCGCATTTCAAATCTCTCCCCTTAACTACCACCTCCCGGAGCGCTCTTCTCTACCCCGTGATCAAGGAGGGGTAATTATATCACATCTTGTTTCCATCAACTTTATTAAATGACGATGAGAATATTACTCTCGTTGCTAAGGGTATTGAATGAACACCAGAACTCAGTCAACTGTGTGTTTATAATGAACACGAAAATTGATTTTCCATGAATTTATTAAATATAATTAGCCAGCATTGTCGATTTAAAATGATGAGACGCATGGATTACGAAATGATTGGCATTACCTGGTAATAAATTGGTACAAACTAAATGTACCCATCTTTTGTTTTCTTGAGTGTGATTATTGGGAGTAAATATTTATTTGAAGAATACCGAGTCAAGTTATGTAATTCAAAATGACAACGTTTCGGCTACTCGCGGTACCTAAACTGATAGGTGCCGGTCTGGAAATCCAGAGTTCGCGGGTTCGAAGCCGGCCTTGGGTGCTGATGCTGTAGATACCATATATATAATAACCTATGTCAGCTGCTGCAATATAACCTTAGTGGTTAGAACAATTAAATCCAATTGGAAATAGAAATATTACCCTGCTAGCCACCGCAAGGGCATGTGGCATGGGGTGAAACATCGACAGACATGCATTAAAAATCAGAGAGAATGAGTTTTCACTTGCTACCATGCAGGCATTAAAAAAACCAGGGTATACACTAATTACAGAGAGCCTCAATGACACCACTCTCAGGAAAATATTATTTTTCATTTACTAAACCCCCGAAATGTTAGTTACAAGTAACATTGAATTGTGATGTCATACGAAGTAATGTAAGCATTATTGATTAGTCAGTAACTTCTTTGCGTTAATTATACTATTGACTTATACTTGCTAGAGCATGCAGCGGTGGGTAGTCTATCAATAAGTATCAACAACAGTGCACCACCCATAAGGAAACATGAATATAAGTAACAATGCACTATGAGAAGAATAGAAATTATGCCACTTGTGTGCACCACTCACTTCATTGTTGCCTGAATCTGCGTGGTGCACCTCTGATTACCCATTCCCACTCTTCATTCTCTCTCTCTCGGAAGGGCTTTACTATCCCCACCCAGAGCACACACCCACACACCTGTGGGGACCTCTTTCATTTTCCCTCATCGTTTCACCTCCCACTCCTTCGCCCGCGAGACAATCTCGTTTCTGGATGTGCGATTACCTTCCCCCAGCTCCCAAACCCCGTCCTCCTAAACCCCATTCGCTCATCTCTCTCTCTCTTTCATTCGCATACAGTCCCTCCCTCCCCATCTCCTGCACCCTCTCTCGGCTCATATAGACGCCTTTAATTGCCCCCTTCCCATCGGCCGAAAATTTGTCTCACGGTGGCCATTTACATCCCAGGCCACCCAACTCTCGGCTTCCGACTCCCCACTCTCCAAACCTCGCCCCTTTTCTTTTCCCCGTGTATAATTATCCACCCATACATTACCTGTCTCCCACTTTGCCCACCCCAATTGCCCAGCACCGTCCTCATGACCCGCCCACGGACTCGTTAATATCACCCACCGCCGCTCGGTGGACCCACACACACACGCCACGGGTGATGTTTTAACTTAGGTTTCCCCCATTTGCAGCGTCGTGCTTTTGGGTGGTCATATTGGATACGTTGGCGCAGGATGCGTCACCAGAATTCACCGCATCTTCGTGCTCCCGGACTGATTTTGAAACAGAAATCATTGCTCGTTTTCATTTGCTTGATTTTATGTCGTCTCTTCTTACGGAAATCGATTATTTATTCATTAACTGCCGTTGTGGATTTCTGTGAATTCCAGTGCTAGCGAATTCAAACTACTTTTTATTTCCTCTTGGTATTGCTCGCATTACTTTACGCCTCCACAGGAGCGAAATTACACAGAAGACAATGATTTGAGGGTATTCAAATTACAGGATCGGAGCATAAATGACTCCTCCCTTTCATATTTCTCAATATCCGATTACGTGCCCTCATTCTCGGAAATAGAAATGTTTTGAAAACACAATAGAATTTTTCGTTCAATTAAAAAGATTGGATATTATTGATTTTTTTACCACAGAATTTGCCCCAAGCCTTAACGGAAGTCTAATTTTTCATTCAGGCCCCAAAATCCCGCAACATCAGTTGCAGTTCGGCAAATATCCGAGGCAAGATGAAAACCAGCAATATATACGAGAGTGATATTTTGTACCAGGTAATATTTCAATGAAAGTCAAGGTGATTTCATGAACGTTTGCTATCCCGTGATAGATCTGTAAATCAAAGCCGGGACACATATTTTACTTTCAAATCATCAGATTGTGCTACTTTTCCTTCATCGACGCATTAGTTTCAAGGGTCTTCATTACAAGGCCTGTTAACCTGATCACCTCCTCTACAAGGGCTGATTATCACCGAATCCCTTGAAGTCCCCTTTCCTTACGCAAAACGTCCATGAACACGCTTCACTTGTTCATTTTTTGTCCGTAGCCACCGTGACATCAATAAACGGGCGAGAACATGATACTTACTCGCCCTCAGCTGCCATGAAACGGATACGCTCTTCGAACTTAATTAGCAGCGCAGAGACTTATGGAGCTTCCTTTACCAGTAACGTGGCGGACTAATTGGTGTTAACAGTCTTTTTTTCAGAATGAAAAATGTCCCAGATTGGTATAAAATTTGAGATTTTAATTTACCATTGATTATTAATAAAGAATAAAAAAATATTCATCATGTACACATTTGAACTCTCATCATCATCATCATTAGTCATCAAAACTCAGATTGGTTTGACGCAGCTCTCCACTGAGTTCTTCTATCGGCTAATCTCTTCATATTTACGTATTTATTCTCTTGCACATCCTTCATCAACTGTTCCATACATCTCACACGAGGCCTTCCTTTGCCTTTCATCCCGTTCACTTGTCCTCCAACGACTCTCTTCATCAGGTCATCATGTCTCATGATGTGGCCGATTACATTGTCCCGTTTTCTTCTTATGGTGTTCAGAACACTTCTCGTTTCTCCCACTCTTCGTAGGACTTCCTCGTTACTTACTCGGTAGATCCATTTAATCTTCATCATTCTTCTGTAGCAACACATTTTGAATACTTCCACCCTTTTCTTTTCCGCTGCTGTCATTGTCCATGCCTCGCTGCCATAAAGAAACACGCTCCAGATGTACGTTTTAAATTTTATCCTTACTTCTACGCTTGTATTTCCAGTGGTGAGTAGATTCTTTTGATAGAATGCCCTCTTTACCTGGGTTTTTCTGCTGACTGTTTCTTTCTTGCTTCATCCATCGTTATTTGTTCGGCTTGGAGTCTCAGCTGCTCCACTTTTTTCTTTCAATTTTAACTCTATACTTTGTTATCATATATTTAATAAATTATCATCATTTATTTCATAAACCAGATTAAAAACATGTGTTAGAAAAACAATACTCGGTAAGTATGTAGATTACTTATAAATAGTGTAAACTATGAGTGGACACGATAGGCTCAACTCTGTATTGGTCATATGGCAAAAGAGTTGCATATAGAGTTGTTGCGCAGATTACAATGCGTCTTAAATTTTGGGTAGTAAATTCACTTCATGAAGAAATTTTAGAACGCAATCGACACGTTTGAAATTGTCACCCAATACCTCGCTCAGATCCCCAAATATTTAGTGGTGTTATTCTTCCATCCTATATTTTACACATTAGACAAGTAGGTGTTTTACCAAAAATATTTCCAAAAGCTAAAAAAACCAATTCTAACATATACCTATGGAGACGATTCCAGAAATGTATTACACCAACCTTTACATCACTTTGGGTATAATATTTACCGAATATTACGTTAAAACCATTCGATCGACTATATTAAAACCTCCTAGAACTTTCCGTTTTTCATCACTTTTAAAACAGATATTCACTTACATACCCACCTGAAATATTTGAAAAGGCTAAAAGGATCAATTCTGTTTTTAAACAACCCAGACGATCCCAGAAAAATATCACAGCCACCTTTGCGTCGGTTTGGGTGTAATTTGGTAGCGTGTCAGTCAGTCAGTCATTCTGTATCCGTTTTGTTTTGTTCTCTCCTAAGTTTTCAGCTAAAAGAGTGAGGTATGGTGCGTTGAGTGTGAATTCTCCGTCTGTGATGATTTGGTAGTAGTTTTGGAATTTTAGCAGCTTGTGGTGCCGAGAAAAATGCAAAAATACGTGGTTTTTGAGAGTGGGAGAAAACATAATGAAAATATGGTGTATAAAAAAGTACACAAACATATGGTATAATTAGAGTTGGACACATTTATCTTTTATAAAATAGCCCTTTCCTTCTCTCTGCATACGAAATGCTTATGAAAAGTTGGTGCACAAAAGTGTAAAAAAAGACTACTTTGAGCAGTGAAGCAGTAATTGCCTGCCTGAATCACAAGCACTACTGCCACCTATTGGTAATGTGTAATCAGTAGTTTCCAAACACTTTTTAAAGCCTCATTTGACATTAGAACACAAAGTTCACCTCAAGAGCACACTAGGCAGAGACTGCCTGCAAAGCAGGCCGCAGGCCTGCTAGTACAGGTGTAAATTCTATTGTTACGTACAACAGACATTTGATAGCACGTATTGTGAATTGCTTGAACTCAGCAATGAATAGACTCAAGCAATGAAGCTCTATGGATATTTAGACAAGCAAGCATATGGCGATATATTTACATTAGAATCGTAGAAATTCATAATACAAAATTAGATATATTGGCACTTTGAAAAAGAATTTAAAATATTAAATTGGCAACGATTTAATATTTCTGAATGATGAAGATTAAATGGATCGACCGAGTGGGTTACGAGTAAGTCCTAAGAAGAGTGGAAGAAAAGAGAAGTCTGCTAAAAACTCTAAGACGAAGACGGGGCAACTTAATCGGCCATATCTTAAAACTCGATGGCCTAATGAAGACAATCGTGGAAGGGCAAGTGGACGGAAAGAAGGTCAAAGGAAAGCCCCGTATGAGATATGTGGAACAAGTGATGAAGGATGTGAAAAAGAAGAAATATGTAAATATGAAGAGATTGGCCGGTAAAAGAACTCAGTGGAGATCTTCGCCAAACCTATAGATGACTAATGATGATGGTTTATATTTCTTTCACACACAGAGAGCACACGTATTTGCGCATTATATTTGTGAAAATATGACAGAGCGAACGTGAAACACGTTATTTTCTATCAACTCAAACCATTTGTTTGCGAAGAGATTGAAAGGGAAATTGGTTATAAATCATAATTGTTCATTAAATGACGTTATAACTAATGATGCTTAGGTAGTTCCCTGCCACAATGAAAGACCTGAGTAATGAAGGATATTTGATAAAGAAAAATATAGGATAAATGGTATATTATTTTGAGATCTTATGTTTAATGTGATCCAGCTACTGAGGGGATACCCCACTAAGTATACCACGTAGAATTAATCATGATTGGAACACGACACACCCACGCCCGAGGTAGGAATCGCGCCGAAGTTGCTGTTGCTCAGCAACTTATACCGATTTACCAACGTAATAACGGCAGTTTGTTTATCCAATATATTCCTCAGGAGGTCTTGAAGCAATTCATAATCGGTAAGCTCAAATACATGCGTTTACCTTGGAAAATTATTGGATATAAAACATTGCGTTAGTGCTGCATCAATATTCATGGTAAAGAAAGGCCACTCTCAAAACAATAAAAATATAGTTATAATTCGCGAGGTCGAAATAGCTACCCACTTTGAATGCAAAAATTAAAGTATAATTTTACAGCTTTTCGTCGCGCGGTGCACCAGCCGGTCCTTAATTTTTAGATTTGATACAATGGTCTTTTTACCGTTAACCTAACGAGTACCGAGGGCAAATTTTCAGAATTATTTCTATGCCAATGTGAATGTTAAAAGTCTATTTCACTAGGCCATCTCAAGTAGATAATTGACATCGTTTCCTAAAATAATTAAAGCTTACTCATTTATGCATATAATTGCGTTGGAAGATCTACCAAATACCAGCCCATTATCCACACAGGCCACGCACCCTCGCGGTGACTTGGAGGGTATTTTGTACATTTGTTGATGATAGATATATATGTATCTGACAGCAGTAGCTAGGTTGTTCCCCTCTTTGGCTAAGCCATGTAGATCTTGTAGGTTTGAATTCTTTCTAAGGTATGCATTCAAAGCTTATCTTCTTGTTCGGTAGCTAGATCAAAAAGTGTTATTTCACCACAGCTTTAAGAGTACGTACTTAAGATCCGAGTAAAAATATTTCAAAAGGAGAATAGAAGATATTTCTTTATAGCTTTTAAAGAAAAATACCATACTTGTTTTAAGAAAAAAATGACAATAAATCAATATACACAGCTAAACTACACGCTCACTAATAAAATATGTGTCATTAGTTATTTTTCAGGCTTCTAAAAGTCTGTATAATCATTTGAGATTTTCCCACTCCTTAATCCTTTAATCTTCAACGCACATCATGTTAAATTTGACAAAAAACTACAACCTGCATGCATCAAGGAACCTGATGGAAGCTAGTGATTTAAGGCTTCCACAGCATAAATTGTTAGCTGAATTTTTATTTATTCTGGAGCTCTTCATCCACGTACGTTGGCTTGGGGTGACAACGTACGTGGAAGAAGAACCCGAGAACGCAGTGAGTATCGGATCAACTCCTGGAAAACATCCGCATGAATTTGTGGGCTGCTGTTATTCCGCCTTGGAGAGAATCATTGTTACATCCCCCACTTTTCGTAAAACAGGTAGGAAGTAGTGTGGAAAAAATACGTTAGGAAATTCGTAACTTCTGACCTTCCGTAATATAGGAGCAAGGGCGAGCAGGGCCCGGTAGCCAGTTCAGCCTTGCATCCCACTTCGGACATGGAAACTGTGCAAGTCATAGTTTTAAGAGTGTTCAGGACGGAAAGATACAATTTATGCTTTTCGAACGTATAGCACTACAACCCAGAGTGGGGATGTTCATGGAAAAAAACAAAATTCAGTAAGATTTTGTTCGCTAAATTAAATCGGGTGGCAAAAAATACTATTATTATTCCTCGGTGCACTTACTATCCTAGGACACATTATGCGGCAAATAAACTATTTGATATTACCAAAATAAGCAAAAAATAACAAATAAATAAAGTGAAAGGGCTGAAACTAATTAGGCCCTGCAAATAAGGCCTCGAATTTGTAATTTGCCGGCAGTATTGCTAGGAAAACCGTCGGATGATGCAACTTGATGTTCGATATGCAGATGACTATTGAGTTCAACCTCTCGGAGAGGATTCGAGTATTTTTCCCATTCGAACTGAAGGAAAGAAGAAAACAAAAGGTTTTACTTGCGGGTGGCTGAACGTCCTTAGACGTTGGTGAAGTAATTGAACGCGTTCTGCGAGAAGGCGGAAGATAGCATGAAAGCAGTGAGCTGGAGAAAAATTACACATGGACCCGCCAACATGAGGGTAAACTGTCGGGAACATTTGGACTCCCGCAGAGGGAATTCTATGCTCTACGTCTTTTCATCCTTGTCCCTTGGTACCGAGAATAATGAGCAAAAAGCACGGCTCGCTACAATTCAGTTTCTCAAGTTTATCGAGTGTAATAATGCAATTTCCTTGTGACTCTGCGGAACATGCTGCAATCCGGTAAACTCTAAACTCGTGCCAGTGCATCAAATTGGAGAGCTACTTTTGAAATTAAATACCTCCTCATTATTTCAATTGGACTCCAAGTATCCGGCAGGAACGCTCTGAAGCAGAGCGAGGTCATTTACATGACAAGCATAAGTCATAAGTTTGTTCATGTGGAATAAATTTTTTTCTCGCTTCTAAAATTGAATTTTTGAAGAGAGCAAGATTTATTTACTGCAAAAACTTTCAATATTGGGGTTGCAAAAAAGAAGAGTTTTTGAGTTAGCCAAGGATTTAAGGACGCGCGTAAACGAGGAGTTGATGAATAAAAGCATAAGAGTCGATGGGTTGAAAGCAGAAACACATATAAGGCGGCAATCGAGGGCAAAATCACTATGTCATAGGCCTCTCTTATTCCTTAATTTTGGGGTTGGGTGCCTTGATTCGAATTTGTACAAATGAATACATCTTAGACCTGTCCTTTTCAGAGATCGGGTTAGCGTGGTAGTTGGATTACTGGCCTCCCACCACGAGGGCTAAGGTTTGAATGCAGCACGAGGCAAATGATTCAGTGGTATACCAGTGCCTTCTTGACAGCTAAGGGGACAGTAATTCAAGTTCGCTCCTCCATCCTACGGATGGGACGTCACCCCTTGGTGCCATTCGATAAAAATGAGGCTGACACTATTGCCGGGAGTCGAACATCCTACTCAACATTCTCCACAGAATTCTTTCCTCTCGAGAATCGCCCACCGATCCCAAATGGTGTAAATGAGAGTGGTAAATCGGCCGCCTCCCACGAATCGTACTAACTGACCCACTTACGGGTACGAAAATTTGTGATGCGGCATAATGTTCGACGGTACCATGAATTGACACCCACGTTTCACGGTTTGCATTTAATCTGACATTAACGCTTGGTTCAAAAGTCAAAACGGAAAGGAGGAACGTGTACTGAACATGAGCTCACCGAGCGATGAAAGATATCAGAGAGTAGGCGTATTCGAAAATTATCGGAGCGTGTCTCCGTCGCGGTGGGTGGAGGTTAACGACACGTGGGCGATGGCGTGAGGGATGAATGCATTAGGTTGATCGCTGCGTGGGTGCTTCCGTGCCAGACAGGAGAAGAGGAACACGTGTCGCGGAACGTGGGGGTGGAAAAATGACAAATATTAGTGGCGACAATTTCCTTGTACACGATGGGGGGTAGTGAGTTGTGCAGTTTCCATGGCATTGATCTCCGATGAAAAGACTGGTAAACATTTTTTTTCAACTTCCTACGCTTGAGCTGCGACCTCTTAGCTCGTAGGAAGCTCGTAATTTCTTCCATATCATTATTAATATTCTATCGGTAAAGGTAGGGTTAAATGATTATTTATTTATTTCCAAATTTTTACCCAATAGGTAGATACACTCTTTAGTTAATATATTTCTTACCCACCATTATTCTATCCAAATTACCTGTTCTTCTCTTCCCTCTACTCCACCTCCCTAGCATTCCTACATGTATTATCTTCATTATCAGTCCCATTTAACGATATGCAAATATTTTGCCAATTTAATTCGTTTTACCCAAGTTTTGCTATATAGGGTAAAAATGGCTGGCCATTGAAATAAGGTCATTGATAATAAGATTTTAAGAGTATAAATATAAATAATAAACGCAGAACACTACAACTATCCCGAATAATATTATTCTCCTGTCTCTCACCAAGTGAGTTTTGTGTGTTTACCTTTTCAACAGAAAAAAATTTAGCCCAATCAATCACTTGGCAGAGCAAATTGAACTTTTCTTTTTTCTTCAACCAATATTGCAGTTACGGCCAATTTTTTCGTGGAAGCCACACCACCACGATCCTTAGTCTGAAAAACTTTGAATAGGTAGAGCAACAAACTGATGCCCCAATATTTCATTCCACGTGAGGCATTCGAGCGCAAGACCACTTGGTCTATCGGTTGACACACTTTGCTGAGAAAGATGGCGAATATGATGGTCGATTGCTCTTCGGAGAGCGTCTTCTCCCCCATACTTGACCAAGTGTGCTTTGTACGATGGACAAAGAAAACGACGAGAATAAGCAAAGAAAGAAATTGAGAGGCTTTCGAAAGAAACGAGGCGTTTCACCAGGTACCCGAACGAGGATTGGTGAAATTGAAAAAAAAGACGGAGAGGAGAAAAATAGGGCGGAGAAGAGGAGGCGAATGTGGCAGGAATTGAGATAACCAGGGATTACCAAGCTGAGGATGAAAGAAGATAACAATGGAGGAGCGCTCGTGAAGGAAGAAAGAAGAAAAGGGTGGAAATGAAAGACAGTGAATGGAGTCGAATGGGGAGGTAAGAAGGAAGGCAAGAGTAGTGGGAAAAGATGCATAAACAAAAGTAAAAGAGGATAGTGAGCAGGAAAGAAAGAAAGTGGTAGAGAACATGAGAAAAAACTGAAAGGCAAGTTGAGCAAGAAACCGCTAAAAGTGGAGGCAGAATAGGGGAGAGATACGAAGCATATGAAAAGGACGAGTAAGGTATCTAGTAAAAAATTCGTGGATGAAGACGGGGAGGGCAATTAAGAGAGGCCTGGAGAAAAAGATAAACCCAAGAGAGGAAGTGGAAGGATTTAAATGGGGAATGAGATAGAGGATGGAACGGAAACGAAGGAAGATATAATAATAAAATTGTGAGAGAGGGAAATAAATAGGGAAAAGAAAGAACAAAAGAAAGGGCAGAAGGAAAAAGAGGTAGAGCAAGAGAGATAAACTAAGTGAGAAAAAGTCAAAAGAGAGTGTGTAACAAATGAAGATTAATATCCACAAAGCCGTAGCCATAAGGGGGCAAAGGAATAAAAAAGGGGGGAGATGGGAAAGGAAGGAGTATATGCAGAGTAAGGGAGCTCTCAATCACACGTACAAAAACAAGTATACGGAGAAACTTAAGTGGTGGTAAATGATACATTCGCACACTCACTCACATGTTACAAACAGCTGTCACACTCAAAATTAAGGAAATCAAGGTAAAAAAAATAATGAATAGTGACTCACACAATCTCTTACTCACTCAGGTTTGTATACAAAATACAGTCACATTCATAGGTTCAATCACACACACAAGCAGGGTTTACAAGGATTTCTCCAACGCCAAGCACCCGTCATACACGCAAGAAAAAATAATAAAAGTGGGAGTTAGTAAATAACTAAAGTAAATGAATAAAATTGATAGTAACTCTCAAGCACTCATTCACGTGGGTTTGCATGCGATACACAGTCACCCTAGTGATTCTCATTCACACGGACACATACATGCAGGGTTCAGGGACTTTTTCTCAGTCATGCACTCGGGTTTGTACATTCACAAAGTACAGTCACCCTCGTGAGTCACATTCACACACACAAATAAGGGTTTACGAGGAATCTCCTTCGCCAGTTCCCGTCACACACACAGGGAAAGGAGTAAGGATGGGGAAGGATGCCCAACGTCAAAAACTGACACCGGGTGTTTCGCCCACCAAGCAGGCCTCGTCAGAAGAGAATGTCAATCCGGGAGAGGAATAGGAAATACGCAGAGTCAAGAGGGGAAGCTAGAAGGAGGGGGTAGTATGTAATGATTGGTTGGGTGATCAGGAGGCAGATGATAGAGGTGTGGGGGGATTAGATAGGGGAAAGGGGGGGGTGCACTTGGTTACTTTTAGAGGGTGTGTATGTGTGGTTGAAGAGAAGAGGGGGAGTGTATGGGGTGAGGAAGTGAAAGAGGATGGAAGAGACGGAGAGAGTTGAAACGGGAAGGAGTGGTGGGGGGTGATGGAGACAAGGGCGATAGAGTGGAAGGATAGTGGGTGGGGAGGGGGGATATTTGCACATTCAAAAGGGCCGGGTGGAAGAGGGAGGAGGTCTGGATTCTGCAGAGGGGAGGCAAAAGTGGGAGCCTTTTTAGGGTGGAGGGGTGGGCAGGGGAAAGAGTCTTGTGATGAGGGGAAGATGCAAGGAGTCTCCGGACCCGCTGGGGCCGGGCGGGGAGGGATGTGACGGGAGATAAAGGGGGAGGTGACGGGAGATAAAGGGGGAGGTGACGGGAGAAAGGAGGAGGCGGTGGGAGAATCCCTCTCTATCTTGAGTGCTCCCACGTGAATGCTTGTGAAACGGTTTTGAGTTCCCGGAAAGACGAACGCTCTTTCCCAAGTAGGCCTCGGCCTCCTCCCACTCCCTCTCCCTCGCGCATGTGGAAAAGGGAGCATGAAGTATGGATACACGATCGTATTCATATTACCTTATCCATTTCATCTCTTTTGCTGTTACTCTCCCTACATAGACACCTTCCCCGAGTCCGAGCGATTCTTAACTACATCCCCGTTGCACATCCTTCCGTACTAGCAAGACGGAGCGGGCAACGTCAAGGGTGTGTGTGTGCGTGTTGAATGGGGCAGGAAAAATGCCATGTGGGATCTGATGGCAAAACCTGATGTGTGGAGTCACTCGTCAGTTGTCCCTACTTTCCGCAAACACTTCCTCTCATCCCACTCTCAAGCCTTACGTCCTTCATCTTCCACCCTCTCTTTAGTTCACAGTCGACCCAAAACCTCTCCCAACCCCCTTCCCTCTCTCTCTCGTACACACTGCGGAGTTTCGTTGCGTGGGTTTTGCCAGGAAACCGGTCCTCCATTCTCTTGTTTTCCGCGCAAACTGAAATCCGTTACGGAAACTTCCCGGATGCTATTTCGACAATTTTTTTTCCTCTGTCGCTGAGTCCTTACACACCCCTCTCCTTTGCCGCCCTCGTCTTTATCAGCTCGCATCCAACGCTTTAGCCGACGGTTCCCATCGTTCCGGTAGTCTGTTTTTTTCTGGGCGGGTTCGCGAAATCGTCGGTGGAGGCGCGACCGAGCCCGCTCGCCGAAAATTAATGGTCGAGTCCAATGCAAGTAAAATCCTCCCCAGTCGTGCGCTGCGGGTTTAAATTTCGGCGAATAAGGGCGTGGGAGGGAGTGGAGGAACAGAATAGAATGAATGAGAAGGACGCGGTGGTGCAAGAGTGAAAAATGATTAAGGTCTGCGTCGCAGAAATTCTTTAGAGAACGGATGATTCAGCGGTCCTTACCGGGATATGATCTCTGTGTGTGTCTCTCTCCACTTCTCACATACGCCAGATCACTGTTCTTTTTTTATACAGAGCTTCATTGCTCTTCATTCCATTCCCCTATTCTTTCAGTCCTTCTCGTCAGAGTCAATACTGGACTGGCTTTGATGCGACCATATGTGATATTACTCTTCTGCACTTTTTAAAAGCTGCATCTCCTACCAATGGGTGGAATGTGTCGTGATTATGAAATGCATTTCTTTCGATTAACAGAGAGATGATTTCGTTTTTCACAAAAGCTACCAAGTCGTCACGACTACCAATTGTCCACTACAGTCTTAACATGGGCATAACAGGTTAACCAAGAGTGAATTATTGCTACAGCAATATACACGTATCTTAATATGCCAGTAGTGATAACAAGCCATCTCGTCTCATTTCATTTGTCAGTCACGTCCATGATGGCATTATCCGGGGCAGAATGAAAATTATTTCCACGTGGCAAATAAACATTATCCTTAAAGATAATACGCTTCATTCATTTGGCCTATATTTTTATTCTTAGAGCCAACTAATCTCAATGACCATCACCGTTCTTAACAATATCTTAGGCATATTTACCGAGATTCATGTAAGTTCAATCCAATTTGACATGCTATAATTTGAGTACACGATGAAGTGTCTTTCTGTGGTTTCATGATACTCATAGATAAAACATATACATCCATGTGTACTAATTTAAAGATAAAATTTTTATCCCTACGGGTACACAGTTCATTAATAAGATTATTTACATAACGCTAATGGCCTAGAAGGAGTAGTTAGGGTGCTTAAGCACCGGCCTGGCAACCTAAATGTGCCGGTTTCCGATTCCTGCTCTGGCACAAACTTTTTGTTGGTTTTATAGGATTATTGTATTAGCATAGATGTTGTGATATAATTTCAGCCGGTGGTACAAGTAAAAAACAGTAATGTTTAGTAGATTTAAACGTGAATTAAAGTTCCTTACGAATTAAAAGTTAAGTAACGAGTACCATCTAAAATATTATCTTAATCTCAAGCTTGCTGATCAGCAATATTATAATCTATTTTGATCACCGAGATATATTTGTCATTGGTCCATTTGCACCCAGTTTTAAACCTGGACGCTCCTAGACGCTTCAGCTGCCTGGCGTACTGATCTTATGGGTAAAGCGTCTTGCAGTGAAGTGGTTTGACAGCCCTAAGATTTAGAGATGAAACTCATCCCACTACTCTGTATGTCTTAGGACTTAGCTTAGCATCAATTTACATTAGACAGTGCAATAAAATCTTAGTAGTTAAAGGAGCTCAAAAGTTAGTGCTAATGCCTCTTCTCCGGCCTTCGTGAAACAACTTCGAGCAATGCGCCTTTTAACTCATACGTCGAAGTGCCTTTGCATTTTAGCACCTCCAACAGCTGAATTTATTTACAAATTCTGAGGTTTCAGGTGTGATTGAGTGTAAACGAAACATAACTGCACTTGAATAATGAGTAACTTCCACAGAGATAACGTTTATTGCCACCGAGTTTCACTTTTTACAGCATCTTCAGGTCTGATAAACGTTATCTCTGTGCACGTTGCCCATTATTCAAGTGCAGCTGAATTTATATATTATCTAATCCATGCCCTTAGTCTAAGGATAAACGCAATACCTACGTTCAAATAGGGTTCTAACCTGCGACCTTTGGGTTGTCAGGCTTGTGCGGTCTGTATTTAATGAAAGGGTTCTCAGGCAGACGTCCAATAACGATTCATCCTTTGACGAGAGGTTTGTTGCAGTTCTGCAATTTGAAGCAGTTAAAATCCCCGCGTAACCTCATTTCAGTTCCCTTATTCCTCATGTCACCGACAAACCTTCGCATGACCTCCCTCTATACTCCCACCTGATCTCCCTCTCTCTCTAGCTCTGCCTCCACCTCCACCCTTTGGACCAATCTCCCGGTTTCCCGCGCTTCACTTACCACTCCATCTCTTTCTTCCTTTTCGCCTCCAATCTCGACGAGGCACTCCTGCGAACCCACCCTCCGTGCCCATCCATATAAAAATAAGAAAACTCACCAATTGCCCTCTCTCTTTCTCTCTCTGCTTTCAACCACCTCCTCCGACACTTCTGCACCTCCCACTTCCCTCCTCTCACAACCGCGTGGGTAGAGGAGAAAGAAATCCTCTCCCCCTCAGCACGTCCATTCCGGCCTCAAACCACTCTTCTCACCCTTCCTCCTCCTTCCACTTATCGACTTCCTCCGCAGTGTTCCTAATGCATTGGAATTGCTTTCCGGGACAAAATGTGAATATATAAAAAAGGTTTGATGAGCCGTTTTTGGTGGAGAGGGGTAGCTGGAGGGGAAATGGCGGACTTCATCGACAGGGTGTTTGAAATCCCCTCTTTTGTTTTTTTTTAATGTGTCCTCTCTGAAATGCGCAGGCAAGCCAAGCATTTACCTTTCAATGTGAGTGTGAAACTGAGTATAAAAATGTGTATGTCCATTAGTTTATGTATCTTTACCTACATACGTATGTACCATTGTTCATAGAATCACAGAGCTAAATATACACAAGCTGTCATATTCTCACTAGTATCTCCCACATTTCCTTATTCAGAGCAAACTAAATATTTCTTGCATCTTCCCATCATTGTAAATCTTCCTCGGACTATCATGCTCCAACTCTTTCGTCAACTATATATGTCTACATAGCCATAGACAATACCTCTTAATCCTCCGACCATTAATACCTTGAGATCAATCCAATGAAATACGTTAGCACAGTGACCACTGGGAAAAATCATTTAACTTGACCGGTACTCGCAGAGGATAATTCCGTTAATGCTATCGATGCTTGTTCCCATTCCTTGAATTTACAATGAAGTACACTCCTCGATACCAGTTCGTTATCGAATGATGTGATGAACATTCATGCATCACCACCTCAAATGTCAATCTCACCTCTGTGTGTATCACAAATGATTTGCGGGTGTTCCTTGCCCGTGGTACACTCCTAATACTCGTCCTCTTCCATGGATGCCAGAGCTTATATTTTTAATTTCTAAATATTTTCAGTCTTATATTTATTTTTTCCATGGAGTTAGCAAATACATCATACATATTTGATATTCATAAATTATGTCTCTCCTTCAAATCTTTGTCCTCGCATAATCTATTCTTCGCAGAGAAAGTGGAAATGATTCACCAGCCGTAAGGACTCCTAAATTCTGTCTTTTAGGCTAGCAAAACACTCATTCTAGGTATATAATTAATGGAATCTAGTTCGCTCCATGAAAGATGCTCGTGTCAGTACCCTGTTAGTTTGCGCCCATTCAAATTTGCAACCCACGACACTGAGCGGGAAGGTGTTTTGAATTAGGAAAAATTACGAATCTAAGTGTCCTCGCTGATAAAAATAAGGACGCACATCTTTCAACTCGTATCTCTTCCCCGAAGTTAGTCCTCACGGGGAAGTCGAGGATTGATACCAGGAAAGAAGACACGTTTTGCGGAAATTCTCAATGAACACTCCCCTCCCCCGCAATGGATTTGATGAAAAAGTCATGGGGAAGTGAAAAAAGTGATGAAAGTGGGAAATTTTTCCAAGGGAGTCCACTGGGGGAGGAGGAGGAATGGGAAATTTCGAACGAAATGCCAGTCGGGGGCTCTTAGTCTAGCTCTTGGATGGTTATTAAATTAATTTTCTGGCCCAACCATCCCCTCCCTGCCTCCACTCTCCTTTGAGGTGTGGATGAAAAGAGTGGAAAGGAGGTGAGGGCACGAACGGTGGTGAAAAAAAATCCCCAACTCTCATCCCCGAACGGAACCTCCCAGTCTTCTTCTTGTCCAGTTAAGGGAGACTCACTTATTCCGTTCTCCCTTTTAGCCGTTTGACGGAACGAGAAAAATGTCGTTGAATTCGTTTCCCTGGAATTCTCCCAGGAACGAACAGGGAGCCGTTTAAATTGTAACTAGTTTACCCGCTTTGTCATGCTAACTTAGGAGTCTTCATTCGTTAATTTACCTTTTTGGGGAAATATATAGTTGGAGGTGGTGCTACACGTTGAAATCCTGGGCTACGCAAAGAATGACATAAATGAGAGGCGGGCTTATTTTGTTCATTATTTTGCTTTCGTAACTTCTCTGACGCGGCCAACGAGACTACAGTGACGACTAGTTTTAAGGCTATTTGTGAAGGGTTGGTTTTGTGAGCATAAGAACAGGGGAATGAATTTAGTACTGAGTGTGAAAAAAATGCTGGTGAGAACTATGTGGATGACGCGACTTTTACCTCTACGGAGTGGTAAATTCTATATTTTCGGAAGCTTTAACGAAGTCAGTGACGTTATAATGATTTTATAGAATGAATTTTATAGAATATACCATGTACAGACAAATAAATTGATTGATATTCATGCACATTTCAATTTTTCAGTTTATGTCAACAAAATTTGCAGCATCTATGGTTTTAAAAATTTTGTTCTTCCACATTCATTTCCTGCAAATCTAAAGAAAGTTCCTATAACTTTGTACAACTTATCCTAATATTTGTTTATTTTATTTCCTTCAACTATTTTCTCTGTTTAACTTTTTGATTTACTGAATTAGATGATATGAGCATGACATACATATACTGCGTAATATGTGATTCCACGGACACTTGTCAGAAGCTAAGTTTTCCAAGCACTTCATCGAATTTGCAGTTAGAAAAAACACTAAATGCTCAAGTTAAGCTGCATAGTAAAGTTACCAAGATGCAAAGATTTTTTCAATCGCATCTAGCTATAATTCTGAATGCAGTTTGCAGAAAGCAAATTTAATAGTCACTGCACTGTGCATGGCAAAGGGTGTAAAACAGCAGTTCCATTGGTGATTTTGTTTTAAGCAGAATAATTCTGATGCCGTATTATTTTTTATCCTCAATTTTTTCCCTACATATTTCTTCCTAAAGCCCAAAAATGCAAATGCACTCATGACAGTTGCTATTTAAATAACTAAAAACTGGAAGTTGGTAATTTTGAAGATGATCTATTTACTGATGGCGTGGGTAATATATTGAGAGCGTGAATGATCTGCTATTATCTCTGCAAATGCTGATGGTTAAATCTTCTAGGGCCCTCCATCAGATCAGTAATATGCCTACTGCCTACGCTTCGATGGCTAACACTGTTATTGCTATTGCGGCAATGCCCATATCCATCGTTCCGCAGACTAAATGTCGGTAGCAGCTGTGTTCCTGTTCCAGTGGAAAGAAGTCCAAGAAGATTTTACTTCCATTGAAAACAGTTATTAAACTATATAACAATCAATAACTCATTAGAGAAACTGTAAGCTGCACGATTAGATTTAAAGTTATTTGCCACGACTAATAAGGGATCGTAATACACAACATAATAATCGGATAGATATTTATAATGTAAGGAGTTTTGTTCGAATTGAATAGGATGGGGCTCCCAATAGTTGGTTCCTTCGGTGAATTTATTTAAGAGTAAGCAAATACCGCCACCTTCGATTCTTCAGCCACTCATTAACTCCTAACCCTATTCCCATTTACTCATAAATGTTTAGGGCAAAAAGATTGCAGCTGTTGGCCGCCTCCACTACAATTAAATGCCAGCAAATTAGAGGTTGATGGTATCAACAGCAGAGAGATATAGAATAGATCTTGTGATAACATCATGCTTCTAAACCTACGAAAAGACTCGATTCCCTTTTTCACATAAAAATAAAGATAAATCATGTTACAAAGCCACATTATTTGATTGCCTACACTTCTTCAACTTTTGTTAAAATATTAATTGATATGCCCGTATGTATTTAATAACAAATGTAGTAAGGTGTGATATATGTATATTTGGTAATGTAATATAATTAAATAGCTAGCGTACCCATTGCTCGGATTTTGTCAAGTTGAAAGATCAAAAAGTGATTCGATTTTGGTAATATAAATATGATCACTGGGAGTATAAATCTTCCAGACGTTAAATTAAGCACATTCAATTGTGCGGGTCACCGCGGAACCTCATGTCGTCGTATAAGTAGTTGAGGGAAACGCTTGGGAGAAGATTCAACTCAAAAAGTTCATGACATCGTGAGATTCGGTCATGATTTTCATCGTGTACGCGGAGCCACCTTGTGAGAAGTGTGGGAAGCTTATATCTTAAGAGAGGAGGGTTGTGTAGTCCTAGATGGCGGTGGATGGAGGGGGGAGAGACGTGGCGGAGGAGGGTGGGTGGTTGGATATTTGGAATGGGGTGGAGGGGGCGTTTTTCACGTCGCCGCCGCAGAATGGCGGGCGCTCTAACTTTTATCTCCCGGCCCATTCAAAACCACGCATCGATTCCTTTCCGGTTTTGGAACTCCCGAATTGCTCAACGTCATCCCCGTTATCTCGAAATTTGGTGCGCGATTCCTCTTCCAGCAGGAAATTTTTCATTCCTGGATTCAGAACGCGCTTTTTCGAAGTGTTTCACGAGGATCTCTCACTCCTGCGCTCTTTCCGTTGTTCAGATCTCGTGCCCGACTGAGCTCGTGCAGGATTTACTATTGCATTTCCACGCTTCATCTGTTCGCCACCGTTTATTTCGTGGAAAAGCACGGAGCTCTCTTCGCACGAAGCGGAAAACATGGGGAAGCAACCTTATTCCTTCCGTTGAACGCGATATACGCGTGGTGGTAAAATATTCTGAGGTCATTATTAAAACTCAGCTCTTCAGTGTGCCCACATACTTCAGAGAACGTGGTGAAATCTTGTGGAAAGAATTTAAATTTGACGCAAGTTATGCCTAAGCCACAATTTAATAAACGTTGAGAGTGCCTCCATTACTTCTAAACACGGTTTCAAACTCAGTTAATACGGATCTCTCAACAAGTCTTGAAGAGTAACGTAATATACAGGAGAACAGGTAAAGGTATACTTTATGAATATTATTCATGGTACGAAGAATTTTGCTCACCATACGCGAAGTCAAATAAGAATTTTTCACTACATACCTCAAAGAACTTGACGTTACTAAGGAGAAGAATATGTTCTACGAAGATATTTCCTCGAAATTGTGAAGCAAAAAGTTATGGGACCAGTAACGAAATGAAGTTATGATTTAAATAGTGAACGTACCTTAAAATTAGGAAACGGGAGACTTACGCATTTTAAAAAGTAGCGTATGTAAAAAATGATACTTTGTTCCTTTTACTGCCCCGTTTACCACTGGATATTAACGCTAATTTTGTTAAAAGTTCCTTACACTTGACAACTTATATTAGCTACCGCATCAGAGAAATAATAATTTCATAAACATTGAAAATTGCAAAAATTGCCGCTTAACAAATTTCTACTAGACAATTTTACGTGAAACCTTATACTTTTCTTCCTTTTTGAATCTTTTCATGTGGATTGCTGATTATAGAGATAATAGGGAGGAGAAAAGTTACCTTATGAGTAATTTAAGAATTATTAATTCATAAATTGGGCTTTTTTGTTTGTTGTGATGTTATATAGCAGTACCATTTTCGAAAAACGAGCAATTTTTCCTTGATTTTTGATGCAATGACACGTTGCATTATTTTTCGATGCCGTTGGATATCATGATACGTTTTTGAAGCAAAATACTCAAAGAGACGCCAATGAATGATAAACTTTCCTTATTCATTTCACTTATTATTACTCCCATGACGACTAACCCCTGGGGGTAGTTAAAGAAGGGGCTACCTATATAGTCTCAATATATTCCAAATAAATACATTTTATTGTATAGTATTTAACTTATTAGGATAATATTGTAATATTATCCAAATAAGTTGAGAAAGGATGTAAAAAAATGGGCAGTGCGTCTATTTTAAAAAAGAAATTATTTCAAAGGCAGCATTGCTCTAAAAATGGTGAGAATATATACATGGCGCATCAAATAGCAAATATTTCATTTAAATATTCCTGCAGCTTTGTCATTTTTCCTATCAAACGATTTGAGATATTCAAATCTCATAGCTGTTCTACTGGTTTATACTGTAGAGATTCCTTTATGATGGCACATTTATTTGCCATATTAACGATGGCATCGTGTAAACGCTTCGAATAATAGCTCCCTTTTCCTGGTCTCCACAAATAACACCAGCTAGGTATTATTCTTTTTAATGTGACCCTTCCAGAAATTGTACGGAATTTCAACGAAAGCTGTGGAAACTTACTTATTGCTGAGGTGATTTCCTTGGGAACCTGCACTGTAATGAACCCAAAAGGTGTTTTTGAAAGTAAAAAATTACAAGTAATTTTCTGATAATAGATTAACGCGCCACACAACAGGGAAGAGCGGTGGAAAATCGCTTCACTTTTCGCTTCTGGGCGTGTGATCCTGTAAATATATATATGTAAAGCATCCTGAAAGTCAGGTGTAGGGTGCATGGCAGGGGTGAAATGATACCGAACGTGCACTAGATACAATGTAGGTGCGTAAAATATGCATACCCCTGGCTTGTGAATCTAAATAATTATAAACTATGAAAGAATGTGAAAATTATATGGAATAATGGTTTTAATTCAATATATTTTCGTATTAATAACGTAAGGCTTTCAAGGGGACGGTTGATATGTGTTGAAACAGTTTTCTGGAATCGGTTTGAGATAGGTATATACCTACTGACAAAACATTTCAGCTATTAATCTCGTCATAATACAGCCTATTATAATTTATTATCATTTGCGGCAATAAATAAACTTCAAATCTATTCGTACGGATCTATAATTTATTTTTCGCAATCAAATAATAAGAAAAAATGAAAGTTTTTAAAACATTTCCTACATCCTGGGAAAACAGATCGGCTTAAAATTACACCATTCTCCATGGGAAAACAACCTGCGCTTTCAAAAGACGTCTCCTTCTCCTCCATTTTTATGCCTCTCCTCACCAAAGTTTCCATATGCATGAGAATATGGTGTCGCTTTACGTGCGTCCATTCTTCCGGAGTTAGAGGATCTGGACAGGTCTCGTCCCCGAGGAGCGTGGACGAAGAGAAAACGGACGCACCGTGAAACCCTCCCCTAAATTCCCTCCCCCATACTCTCACCTCTCTTCTACAAAACACGCTCCGTCTCCACTGCGACTTACTTTCTTCCTCTCGAGGTAGTAAGACATTCCCTCCCAAGCGGCCCCTGCGACCAATCGGGACTTCTTTCTTCCCTCACATCCTCCTCCTCTTTCCATCTCGCCTTTTCCCCTCACCTCTACGACTCTTCCTCTCTTTCTCTCTCTCCTTCCTTTGGGGCGTCTTCCCACCTTCCGGTTGCCTTAACGATGCTCCTCCTCTCCGCCCCACCCCATCCCACCCTCAGAAACTTTTTCCCGAGAGACCCTCCTTCAAAGCTGATTCACCTTGGTATTGGATGAATCCAGCCTCAGGGGCTCTTTTTGAACGTTGAGGTCTCCCAGGAGTTCCTTCGTTGTCTGACCTTCGTTTTTTTTCATCGCTAATTTTCCGCCCTTAGTGGGAGTGTACTCTGCGTGAACTTGAGCTTGACTAGTTGTGATATCCATTAGGAGACTTGCCCGTCGTAAGCTGCGAAAAATGTGAGGTGTAAACATTTTAAATGGAATCTGAAACTCGAAAATTTTGAAGTTGTTCGACCCGACCTTGGTAGCATTTCAGTATCCTATAGGTCTCGAAATTAAAAGGTTGCGGTTTTGAATTTAAACATGTAAAATTTGTTTGAATATTAAATAAAAGTTTGAAGATATAGTATGGCCTTAAAAATTAGGGCACCTAAAAAATAAATCGCTTTCATTTCATCTGCAATTAACGTGATTAAGAAAAACGAATATCAGGTTAGTGTGGTCGCTTGGTTACTGATTTCCTAGGAACCTGATTTCCATTCCTGAGGCTTGAAATACCATGTATAGCTCACCTAATGTGTGAAATAAAAATGCCCAATTCCCAATTATTCTCGGGTTTTCTACCGAGTCAGGGAGTCCAAATTGGCCAATGTTTCGATGCTCAAATCACGCATCATCCTAAGGCAGTTAAGAAGCTCATGATGCCCTGAGGTAGATATCCGAGTTGAGTATCGAAACGTCGGCCACTTTGGATCATCTGACCCGGTAGAAAAGACACTTTAACCCCAAGCATACCATTCCACCCGTCAGATAAAAGGTTCGACCAGGGAACCTGTGGCACCTTTCCTTAAAGAGTGGACCAATGAACTCAATGGTTTGTGGCGTAACACAGAGGAAATTCATTATAACATAAATAAAAAATGAAGCATATTTCCACTTCAAATATATTTCGGTACAACTAGTTTCAAGACGTGTGTTAAAATTTGTTTCACCGAAATAAAATTGGGATGAAAATATACTCAGCTTGTTACACTAATGCCATTTTCATCCAAACTACTGTGCATACTAATTTATTTCATCTTACAAATTATCCGCGCTGTTCATATCATTCAAAAAAGATTTAATCGAAATGAATTTGAGAGTAAATTCATCGCTTTTTTCCAGAATTTCCATTTCCAGTGGTTCCGAGGGGTATATGCGATCTTGACTTGACTATCAGAAATGTTTGCAACCAAACCATGCAAAGCACGAAATAATTTTGTGGAAAAGCAACGGTAAACTCACAGCTTTATGCCTGACCTGTACAATCTGGACTATTGATTTTCCCTCAATTCCAAAGTGAAGCAACATAAAATTCTGAGAATAGCCTTATCTGAGGAAGTGTATGTTTACTCTGGAAGAAACAACTTAGTCCATATGCCTACCAGAAGAAAGTTATGTGCACATTAGCAAGATTTACAGTGCGCAGGAGTATTTGAAATTCAATATAAGGAGATTTATAGTGAAAGAAAGATCTAACTAAAAACCGGGTTATCAGGATGCCAGCGCAATCGCTATTCGTAGGTAATTAGAAGCTAATATCCAGGAAAATCAGGGACCTATATTTTTCGGAATTCCTAATTTAACAGCACGTAATAGTATTTCAAACTAACAAGTAGCATGCCACCCGGTTAAAATGTTTCTAAATCCTAATCAAAAACTATTTGATATTGATGTTCAAAATAAGAAACCCTTCAAGACGGAAATTAATAGCTTGGTGTATTGCAATATTTATGTATCATACGATAGTATCGCTTCACAAAAGATTAGTCTTTAAAACGATACGGTTTTTAAGATAGCTTGAGGCATACTCTTCCTATCCCAAGGGTCAGGTATCAGACCTCGGCAGTGGCAGAAAGACATGCCACTGTCTTTTTTTCTCTTTTCACAAGCCCACTTATGACGAGATTGACGGTTTCCTTCCATAACAGTAACAGTATACATGCAATAACGTGGCATATGCTGTAGTATAAATAAAGCTGTATCAAGAAAAATACTAATTATCATTGTTTCTAATATATAAAAATGAAGTGGTGTCTGTCTGTCTGCCTGCTAAATTTATGTTCCGCTTCTCCTCAAAAACTACTCAACCGATTGAGCTGAAATTTTGTAGTATTCTAGCACATACACTAGAAGATGCTATATACTATACAAAAAAAGGCTCAGGGCCCGAGTTTGATACCTGGCACCAATTATGTATTTACATTGGTTTAAATGGACTTATTCATTTTATGGTAACGCAAGAGCTTTTTCTTTCGCTCAGAAAAATAACTAAATATTAGCCGATTTCTTTCATTCTTTCTGTATTTAATGGGAAAATATAAAAACATTTCTCATTATTTTAACCTATTCACTCTTTATTTTACAGATTTCTGGGCATTGTGTAATATATGCTGAAATTTACTGTTTATATTCGGTTCTTTACCGAGCGTTGCGAAGGCCATTGCCACTGCCGTCTCTGAAATGAAAACATCGTCGATGCTTAAACAGCTCGTCGTAACGGGATGCCGTAAACAGCATTGTGCTTTTCGCGAGGAAGGAACTGAAGAAACTTTCCATAGGAATGTACTGAAGGCATTGTTGGCTATTCATAAAGCAAGGTTAGCCATATTTTTGCGCACAAAGGTACGTTTGCAATCGGTCCAAATTAGGAGTATTTAAATGAATGTTTCAGCCATGTTCAAATGGTTATTTATTTTCTTTACGGGTTTGGGCATATGAACCAACCTGGGACGCGAAGAGAAGACATGGAACGCTTAAGAAATCGTCGTCAATTCAAATAGCTTGAGATTTGAGATAGTTTAACATAAACCAGGGAATAAAATTCAAATCGAATGTGACGTTTTCACGTGTAATCACATTACGTATCCAAGGGTTATTTATTAATGCCATATCAATTATGCTAAAATGTTCGTCCAAAGAGATACCGTAAACTGTATTGCGCTTTTCGTGAAGATATTGGAATTTATTAAAAAAGATATCGCAGCTGATTCTTGAATCTACATCGGCTATTTCAACCGGAAAAATCATACGGGCTAACTTTTGTGCTACTCCCAGATTAAATAGGTGTGCATTTGGTAAAACTAAAAGTATTTAAATGACAGTTTCTGTGGAGTTCAAACAGAGAATATTTTATATATTTATACCGTGTTCCGAAGTGGACCGCTTTCAAAATTGTTGAATTTTGAGACACAAGAACGTGATAAGAAACCTAAATGAAGTAAAACCAAAAATAGGAGTAGCAATATGAAAAAATTGTAATTTAGTGATACATAAAATATCCCATATAAGGTGTGAACATAGGTAACCGAGCAACAAGTACCTGATTTCATCATCATCGGCCAACAATCCTATGATTGGTTTTACGCAACTCTCCACCCTATTATTCTATCGTCAAACCTCTTCATATTGACTAACGTTTCTTTTTTACATCCTTCATAACTTTTTCCATGAATTTTATATGAGGCCTGCCTTTTCCATTTTTCTAAATCTCTACTACGCTATAAGAAAAGAATTTAATCTAATTGGAATAAAAGGCATTGATACGTATCCGTAGGAAGTTCATCGTCGCCACGCCACTGTCAGTAAGTTGGAGAATTGAGACAAACATAACATATATGAAAGGCCAGAGAAATTTTTTTTACAAAGATTTGAATACTAAAATTCCCAAAAATCCGAATCTGGCTTCATTGTCAACAATAAAGAGACCTTTGTATGCACCTCCCCTTCTAAAATACCATGTTTCATCTGGCCTGAAAGTTACTAGTTAATATTCTTATTTTTGTAAAAGGCAAGAGTCCAAGCAGTAATATATGTTTACATTGGATTAAATTATATCCGTGTTTCCGATACTAACTTGGAGCTAACTCCATAGCAAAAGTTTCTCCCTTTATTTCTTCCCTTCCGCACATATTTCGCCCTTTCATGAAAAATGTTAAAATTTCTTAGCACAATTTACTTTTATTATATTTCTCCTTCCCGTTGAATTTCAACGGGCAGCTAGTTTGTAATATAAATGAAATATTTTATGCCTTTATAGAAAAGAAGCCGTATCTAGGGATGAATACACTTCATCGACATTTTCATCCTCTTCGCAAATTGATTCAATTTGCGCAATCACCACTTGAGATTTTGGGTTTAATCTGGGCCCAAAACTGATAAACCTATTTAAAATTGACCATTCACTCGTGGAAATAAAGTCACTTCGATTTTAATTGGGCTTCAACGGTAATCCCACCGGAGATTGGAGTGCGAACCGAATCGAGTCCCGGAAGACCCAATTCTCTCCTCATTTCCCTCTTTTTCACCACGGGCTAACAAACCAATCGCATAAGAAGCAAACTGCTGTACGCACACTCAGGGGAATCCATCCTTCCCTGTGATTGGGGAAGCCTTGGATTGATACAACGAATGCCGTCACCTTAAACCCTCCGCAACCCTTTTGGACGACGACGTGCTGGGGTGGGTGAGGGTTGCGCAGAGGACTCAGTAATTGGCTGCGTGAAATGGGCCCTGCAAGGGAATGGTTCGAGATGCGAAGGAAATCACCTCATCTTCCGCGACCTCGAACCGAGTGGAGAAATTTCACGAAAGTGTGCCAATCGAATGGCACTGTAAGTCCTTGCTCACTTGGGGGTCGACGTGGTGGACTACGGATATGAAATCGAAGGGATTGAGAGCGCAAATGAGGAAATAAATGTGCTTAATGGTAATTACTCATTAGATAAGGGAGAAATGACTGACAGAGTGATGGGGCGCTGAGAGAGTAATACTAATACGATAAAGATAGATCAGAGCCTTGATGATAGAATTTGGTTTCATAAGAGCTAGTTACCAACTGCTCAGAGTATATAGCACGTATACTCTGCTACCAAAGAAAGACAAAATATTCATACGTTGGCGGGATTCGAATCAACAATTTTGGAGTACAAAGACAGCACGCTACTGGTCTCATTGTCGGTCTACAGTTTTGAAATTGGAAAACCGTTGATTCTTCTCTAAGATAACTGTGCAAAACATCTAAAATATGATTAGTATTATTTTGGCATAGGAAAAACTTACTTTTACATACTTAATCAATTCCAATGCCCTGAATAACTGTGATGAGACGTGTATTTTATCAAAAATTAAATAACCGTAAAATGAACATCCTTATTTCCCCTTAATACATTCATTAGCTAATTAATTCAATTATCACTGGTAAAAATCCGGTTGTTAGATGTAAATGACTGGCAGTTGGTCCTTGAGGCATTAAAGCTAACAACTAAAGGTATTCATCCTACGAATTACACACTAGTACCTTACCTCTGCCTTAGTTCAGCATCAACCAAGAGAATTCATTCATAGTGTGTTCAATGAGAAGGCTCTTTTTCCCTTTTTAACAACTCGCTCTGTTCGGTCATTACGACTCCTCGACTTCCTAATTAGATCTTGAGACTTGCTGTTCACAGATGAGGAAATGTGATTCGGAAACATTAAAATGGAAACTAAGGAACTAATTTCATAACACTTGTAGGGCATCAAGGCTACCACTTAGAGTGCTATTCAACCTAAATCACTTCCATCAACGGAACCACAGGTAGATGTTGTGAAAATTGACTCCTTGATCACAAAGTAAAGAATCAAGCGCACATTTTTTGAGCTTTTTGGTGACATTCAAATCAGACACAATGGCTAAGAAGAGCTATTGTTACTATTTAGGCGATTTGGACCTCTCGGAGTAATATATCACTGAGATATGAACCTACACTTGCTGGGCCATTCTCTTAGGTTGGAACATACTTATTTCAATAAAATTATGGTGGAGCTTGGAGTTCCTGACAGTTCCTCTCAAAGCTGAGTGGCAATGGATGAATCATCATCAAATATGCACACATTAAATGAGTGTAAAAAATGCTAATTAACCTTTAAATTGGTACTATGCACACCCAGTTAACATGCTACCTATGAAGGCATTAATGTTTTGTTTGAAGTAACGGGCAGTGATAAAATTTTCTGGAGGTGGTCAACGCTGCCCATCACCAGAATAGAAACTCAGTTTGTGCGTAATGGTATCTGTAAAATATTTTTAGGTATCCATTTCAATAGAAAGACATTTCTATTGAACAATAGAAAGACATTTGATTTCTGAAAGTCAGGCAATTATGAGAAAATAACGAAATAAGCAAATGAAAGAGCGAAAGAGAAGTGAAGGGTTTTACAGCTTACATCAAGCATCACCACATATTCAATTCGAATTCGAGTGAAAATCACATATTTTGGAAATGGAGACTTGTTCCTCTGAGTATGCCACCTATGGTTTTTCCACAGAGCTCACATGATTAGGAAAACGTTCATGGCCTTGCGGACATATTCTCAGATTCACCTATTGTCACCTTCGTCGCCTAGCACAGAAAAAAATCCTACCGAGCCAGAGCTCTCATCTAAATTTCCCTGGAAGCGACAGAGCCTCTCGACCCACAGAATGCACCGCGGGGATCTCCTTCGAGGACGTTCAGGTCACCTGAAAAGGGGATCAGGGGGCAGCGGGACAAGGATGGAAAGTCGAGGGGAAGGGGAAAGGAAGGAGGACCTCTCCAGGAGACGTCGGTTGGTCGGAGAGGCAATGCTGGAGGCTGGAGTGGAGAGAGGACTCGTCGAGGGGACTCGTGAACAATGGACCAGATGGGGCGCGATCGGAGACGCCCTCAGACGTCTGTGCCTCTCCATGTGGCTGCAAGAGTGTGTATTTTCGTAATTGTGTGTGTGGGGGGGCGTTTGAAGAAGAAGAAAATACCAAATGTTTCAATGCACACGTGGCGTTGTGGCGTTCATGTACGTTGACGAACAGAGAAAAAATATATGTGGAAATCAAAGCCAAATAACGTTTCGTTAGTGACTCGGGGAAGGCGACCGACTGGTAAGATCGTATGGCTCATTTATGATCGGTATGGAATTCAGGGAACTGAGGAATGGATGAGCAAAATACGGCGTAGAGAACATCGTCGTAGAGAAATGCGTAAGAAGATCCACGGTATAATACCCCAATCGACGGAGAGAGTACTGCACTCGAAGTGCTCTCCACGTAGAACTTAAGAGAGGACCAGTAAACTACTGAACTATTTACCCCCACCGATTTTAAAGCCCTGATCTTTGAAATGGAAAGCTAGTTCTCACCACACAACCCGACATATACTATTCCTGATTATGTACAAATACATTTAAAAAAAGTATATCCTTGTTCCATTGGATGAAACGTTAAGTATGATTCCCTTCTTGTTAGGAGCAGGCTAATGCAGACGACACCGGGACGACGGCACCCTTACTATCCCCATCTTTACACCATTTCACTCGGTGAGATGAGGTTTTAGGCTTGAATCAGAAATAAAACCACAGATGTCATATTTATGCGCTGGATATGCCGTACGAATAGGATTAAACACATGATGACAGTGAATAAGAGAGATTTATAATGCAGCTCTGCAATTCAATTAAGTAACAAAAAAGAACACCATTTGATTCAAACGTTTCTCTTCACTACAGCGTCATCAGCAAAAATATTTTCCTAAATGTCAAGTATAAAATTGGTATCATAAATTTGAGACAGAAATTAGGGTGAGAATAATTGAAATGAATCTATTGCCTTTAAAGTATACTGCAATAAATAATATTCGTCAGAGGAAAGGGTGTTTCTTGGAAACCAATCAGGCGTCCAGTAGCCTGGTAGAATTACGCTAAATTAGTAAGTAGTCAGTGGCAATATCAGCAAAGCTCAACGGTTCCATCACACCAATTTATTGTTCAAGAAACTTTTGAGAAGTTCAGAGTATCGATATTCACCTGGCAGTGGTTGTCAGATTGGTTAAGCGCTGACCTGATACCTCAATTGTCGCTGATTGAAGCCGCGCATCAGACAGAGATACCGTATTTTTCTTAGGATTAGTATCAAAATTTACACAGTCATATTAGACGGTTTAGTATTTTTCCAGTTTTGGAGGGATGAAAAGAATTAGGGTTGTGAATCATTATCAAACCATAGATCAAACTAAAGAATATATTTATTGCATAAATTAAGGGCAGACAGGTTGTGTAAAGGTGTCACAAATACATTAAAAATCCAGTATGATTTGGCAGATTAGATCATGAAGGTGAAAATTAGATAAAAATATAATAAGACAAAGAGTTGGAAAATGGTATAAAAATTTGAAAAACATACTACGGTAGGTTGAAAAATGAATTTTTTCACGCATAATTAGGGACAGTAATAAACACGTTACAATGACGCCTAATTATACTTCGACGTGATACTGAGCTCAATGAAAACTGAGACAGAGATTTCATCTTATTTTAAGCAACCTTAGGAGAAGATGCGAGAGAAGCATTTCTTTCCAAGAGTGAAGGAAGCGCTGGGTAATTTTTGTGGGACTCCTAAATGCTACCGAATGAAGATTCACCGATAAGCACGTATTGCTGATATTCTTACGATTGAATGGTGTAGAAGGGAAGGAAACCACTTGTGTCAAACGAGTTTTATACTCATTTTCTGGAATAAATTTTTTTACAGAATCACCAATCATGATACTGAATGTAACTCAACTAATTCTGCCGAAGGTAGATATTTAAATATTTTTATTTTTTAAAGTTCTCCAGGCTGAATGAGATAGCATTGAATAATATTGCCACATTATTTTTCGAGTTCGGTGAGTGAAATTAATTTGATAACATAATATGATGTTAATATGAACGTATTTTAGAACATACAAAATGATTATATTTACTCATTCATTATAATTCACAAAGACGATTGTTTGAAATTATTTTATATTGACGATTATTCCACATGGACAATTGCTTGAAAAACACATTTTGTGGCCATGGTCACCCCAGTGTTTGGGGGGCCTTGCGGCAAACCATATATCTTGAACAGCTATTTAAATAACTGTTATAAACTATAATAGTCACCCCATTTTTGTATCCTAGTTCTCAGTGATATGGAAAAGGCTTAGGAAAATACTAATGGACAACTGTAGGATATGATTTAATTACTCGTATTGCAAAATTTGGAGTCATTGGGCTCGAAGAAAATTTTAAAATGATATTTTTGCATTCATCATTAGTATTACTAAATTAATTTTTTGGCAGCTAGTTTGATTAATTTAGTAGCACACATAATGCATAAATACCTGAATAATTAACATAATAATAACACTCTTATAACTTTTTACTCAACTCTTACACACGTTTTTTTCGTCGGTAATAACCAATTTTTTTAAATACTCTACAGTAATTACTCTCGTGATTTTGTGATCTTTCTCCATGACTACAAGCTACAAGCTATGACTACAAGCAGAGTGTTGGATAATATACGCTTGGTCTCTCCAAAAGTTATATGTCCTCTCTTCTTCACACCAAAGACAGTGCGTAGAAGATGTTAAAAAAAATGAATATACTGTTTCATATCAGTGTGCATGAAGATTAAAACTCCAATTTATCTCTCATAAATACACTCGACTATTTTATCTTCAACGGTGGGCATGGCTTTGCACAATGCAAAGTCAGCTTAGTGCCTCCGGGGATAATATACATTTCCGGATATCGCAAAAATAAATGGGGCATCAATCGTCCCTTTTTTTCGGGAGAAACGCGTTAAAAGAGGGGAGTCCCGACTGACCGTTCAGAGAGACTAGGGGGGAAGAGGGTAGAGGAACAGAGTCTGTACCGAGTAGCGATAAAAGAATTCCCGCGCATCAATTACGGCTTTATCTCTGAACGCGCGTTTAGCAATTGCGCAACGAGCTGTCAGTTAGTGGGAAATAAAGCATGAATGCCAATCCAAAAACTCTTCCTTCGTCCCTCGTCTTTTTTTCTGGATGAAAAAAATAAAAGAGACTTTTTCATTTATGTCCTTCCCTCATATTATGTGCACAGGCATTATTTGGCTTCACCATTTTACATTAACCTCATTATATTCGGTTGCAACATAAACTTAACCGCTCTCCATTTAGAATTTGCCTACAAATAAAGAATATAATACAAAATTTCACCTTTAAAATTCCTGAACACGATCGAATATTTTCCCCCTCACATTTTCCTTCACTTTCTACTGAGGTTTACCATGTCCTTTCCCGGTCTCTCAACAGTGGAACTTAGATCGCTCCACTCTTGAAATAGTTCGTTTTTGTTAGCATAATAACTAGGCAAGCAGTCCTATCGCCCCAATCTATTAGCTTTATGAAGCTCCGTTGGATTTACATTTATCCACATCTCCAGCACGACTCATTTCTCTTGGGTCAAAGTGATTGATCGTGACAGATGAGTGGAAGGAATGGAAATTCCGGAAAATAGTGCTCTTCGATAAAAATTTTGCGATGCAGATGCATCATATCCCGTCAATCCTAACAAACAGAAAATGGAAAAAGATTATTTTAGAAGAACTGAATTTATATAATACTGTTAAATCAGTTTTTGTTCAGAAAGAGAATGAAAAAATTTATTCCTTCGAATAGATACGTGCAAGTCTTTAAGTGTTTTAAAAAATAATTCAAAAGTAAATATTTACATGAAACTGGCTGTGTATATTTTGGTAAACACACAAGGAAGTTTGAAGTAATGATTTATAAAGACAGAAAGTAACTCACTTAACCACACTTTATTTTTATTATTATTAAAGCGTTATTTTTTATTATTTATTATTTATATTTATTTTTTTTAAGCGAAAGGTTATTTAAAGCGAAAAGAACACAGCGAAAAACCTCAATTTGCACGCCTGATGACCATTATGCGCTCTTTGTTATGCTTCCGAACCTACCCCCATCAAGTAGGACATACATCCCGTCCGCTATTCCGTAAATTTCGGGATGGGAGCATATTTCCGACTCGCCAGAACACCGCGCGGAAGCCCATCGGAATCCCAACTGCATTGATCACCATCGAGAGCCGGACATCGCCACCGCTAATTTGTGTCCCGTTATGGTGCTGATTCGCGGGAAACGGAGCTCCGTGAATGAATCAGCCGATGCTCCGATTCGCGCGAGCGGGTCATCGCAAATAACCCACCCCCCATCACCCTTATTTCACACGCGAAATCTCGATTTGATGCCGAGCGATTAAAGACGGCGGGACACATTCCCTCTGCATCTCGTCAATCATCCCTTGCGCACGGCTCCGCGGTTTTCGGAAAATCGTTAGCGGCGGAGAGAATCGTGGGAGAGGGGGGTGGGAGTCCGCGAGCGTGCGGGAAACCGCAAAGCCCGCCGGGAATGAATACCCACCGAGCAACCGCTTCATTGTTCAACTCCCTCCCTCTTCCGTGTCGTTCAACTTCTCGTCAATGGCCCTCGACCCACGCACTCTTCAGCAACCTCCCCCTCATTTTAACGCACATCCACCCTCAAATGTAAGTGCGGTAATGTTGGAAAGAATGTCGGCTAGAAATGCGACCCAAAATTACAGTGCGGAATATTTCAGTGTTTGGGGAACGGTACGAAACTACAAGGTAACGTTTCATACCAAATCCATATTTTAAAATAACGCATCCCTTTCCACTATCAAGCTATGCGATAGTACGTATTTCCATGAACGCACTGCATCTTTCATTGCTTACTTTTTTTACCATATCTCCTCTGATTCTCCAGATATTTCACGCATTTAGAGTTAGTTAAAATTGTAAAGATTGCGGCAGAAGGTGTGAAAATTTCGTTACCATTAATATCTATCCTATATTTTCATTTATCCATGCTAATAATTTATGGTATTTTTCTATTGATCCGATTAACGCTCATCAGGTATTAGCATTGGCAATTCTCCTTAATACTTTGAAATAGAGCTTGAATAATACGCACTCCAAAAACCTTTCAATAAACCTCTAAATATAAGTTAACTCATTTTTACTTTGAATTACCCATATTAGAATGAGTATTGAATTATAATGAATGAATATGTATTACGGAATCATGTCACAAAATTGGGGGCGATAATTTGATTCCATTACAGTCCAGTAAAATTTTGGTCAAGAAAATATGAAATAAGGTTCGATACTTTTACGCGCGCGAAATACGCATCAAAATATGAATGTGAATATAACTCGGTTGTTTTACATCAACTCTCTACCCATCTCAGCTTCCAACCTCTGCCTTCTATGCCTTGAAGTCAGTAGTCTTCAAGTAAAGCACTGTTTGTCATCTTGTTCGGAAGCAACGGAGTATTGGAAATCACATGCCAAACTTACGTTGAAGTGAAGACTGATGGCGGAAGAATTTAAGGTGATAGCTTTGCATTTTATGTCATAACATACTTAATATTTCAAATACAGCCATACTATTGTAGACTACATCGTCTACAAGATGTAGTCTACACACATAGACGGTGTGATGAAAACTCATCTATTGGAGCACCTAATAGCAAAGTATTACTCGACTATTTGCCCCAATGATGAAAATGGTAATTTGGTTCCTTAGTTATAGCCAGGAATGCAATAAAAAATAAAGTTATGCCTTTGTCACAACAAAAAACTATACTCTGTTGAAGCAAGTTGCATCAAAAACATCCTGGAAAAGAGAGAAACGCCGTCAAACAAAAATAACAATTAAAGTGTCCCGTGAAAAACATGTGGTGTCGATCGTCACATCATTGTCCTCACGCCCGTCACAAACTGTGACTCATTGAATCAGGGAACGCAGGACGCGAGATCAGGAAGAAAACAAAGAGAGAAACAACAGGCGCGTATGGGGGAGTGATAAAGAGATGAGAGGTCAGACGGGTCGATATTGAGGTAGAGGGATGGTCCGGGGGGTGGAGGCTCGTCGACAGACGGCTCCCCACGTGGACACGCTTTCATTTTCGCCGAAAAAAGAGACGATCCCCTTTTCAAAAAATAAACGACGGGGGGAAAAAAAATAAGATCCCGCCTGGTATTCCACCACTGGCTTTGCAACGTTATGGCCGTCGTCCCCTGTGACTCCCTCCAAAAGTCCTCTCTCGTACCAGTTAAGCGTGGAAGGGAAGAGGCATGAGGTAGGGTGGAGAGAGGAAGAGAGAAGGGAAGAGGAGGGAAACAGAGAGAGAGAAGAGGAGGGGTTAGGAGATTGAGAGCACACGGCAGAGCCTCAGGAGGGGAAGGGAGGCTTCAACGGACAGAGGGGAGAGAGTGAGAGAGAATTTGTCTGATTCCGGGGATATGGTTTTCACCAGGGGACCAAAACTAGGAGGTGGAAAGAAGACCAATCCCAAATCATTCTCGTGGAATCGCTTCTGTTGGTGTAGGAATGATGACGAAGCTGGAATGAACGTGGGGCAGAGGGAAGGAGAGAGAGGGGAAAGTGAAGATTGGACCGGAATGGATCGAAGGTGTGAAAGTTTTCCCGACTTTTTGAAATGGAAGTTGGAGCGTGGGAGTCGGAAGCGGATCGTTCCTTTGTGCGTCATGCGTCTGTCAGTCCGACTACTCGGACACTTGAATTGCCGAAAAGCGGATCCGTCTATAAGACCTTGGGAAAGTCACTTTCGTTTCGGCTCCATGGATCTGGAATATTTTGCGGATCTCCACTCGTAAGCAAGAAAGCTACTAGCCATGCGAGCTCCTCCGGTAAATTTGCGCAAACGCAACTAGAGCTAATTCTTGCCGGAAAGGGTGACAGAGTAAATGGCTACTATATAAAATTACTACCATTACTACTATAAGCTAGTTTATATTCCACAAAGATCCTGAAAATTGCGTCAGACTACATCCAACATGACGATGATACTTCCAGCTGTTTTGTGCTATTACGGCTGTCGCTCGGAATGGTAATCATCCCAAATACAAACGTCATTGCACTATAAAGACTAATAGCTTACGAAAAGAGTATGATCAGCAATCGATGCTTTCAGGAGATTTTTGGGTGTCCAATTTATTGGTTCACACTACTGCTCTACGCTTCAAGCTCATCAAAGTACTATAGGAGAGATTTTCATCCAATGAGCATGTGCAATGTTGCGAGTTCGTTGGAAATGACGATCAATTTGATATCGCAGCAGCCATTGAGAATGGAAATATTTTTTAATTTATTCGCGTTAATGATGTTACTACATAACATATCAAATGCTGTTTTTCAAGAAAGGTTTATGGAGAAATAAAACGGTAGCAGTCAGAAAAACCCTTCCTACGTTGGGTTAAATACCCCAAAATCTCCAAAAAACGCACGACAGGTTCTCCCTGATCATGAATTCCTCGGGAGAATTTAGTTTCCAGAGAGTTAAAAATTTTTCCGTATTCTCTATAGAAACGACTGCCATTACGAAGGAAATAGAATCTCAGGAAGGAGAAGTACGGGACAAAATATTTGTGCCACGGATGAGAAACAAGGTGCAAAGTTTACCCAGAAAGTTAATCATCATTTTCAATTATAATCATACCATAATAATCTGCTTCGTGAATACATGATTTGTACGTTATATTAAGGTAAAATTTACTCGGTAACTTCTAAACAAATAGCATGGTGAAATAATTAATGTCCAGTAGTAGTCTGTTCAGCAATTATATTAATATGTCACTTAATCGTTTACAAAAACCCCTAATAAAAGGTGATCAGTCCCTTGTTTTCAGAAAAGAGTTTTGCATAAGAACTTTGAATTAAGAATTCAAGATTTACGTGCATATTTTTAACAAGTGCAATTTAAATGGTTCGAAAAGGGCTTGTTGGGAGCAGCAAAACTGAAGCTTCGGAATAATATTGTGTCGCAAAGAAAAATCGTTCAATAGATGAGGAAAATGTAGAATGAAGAGAATATTCATGGGTCTCCATCAACAGATATAGATGTTTAAATGTAAACTTACTGAAATTCACTCGAAAGAGATTAATTTATATCATATTGTATCAAGATGTCACTCATAAATATTTTTTCCTAACTCAGAGAAGTATTGTTAAATCCTGTAGAATTGCATTGTTTACTTTACCCTTACCATCCATAAAACTTCATGTAAATGTAGGTTGCATTCGTATTGATTTTGTTACACTTACAACTACATTAGATTCTATCTCCCCAACCCGCAAAACAAAAGCTATACGGTATCATTTTTGTACTTGTCCCAAAATACATGCTTTTTTAACAATAGAATCATGAACGATTTAAAAAAGACAAGTTCAGCTTGAACTAAATTAATATCATCCGTTCATTCAACAACAATAGCACATATCGCTACCAAAAAACAAGGGCCACTAACGAAATTTAGTTCTCCTCTATGACAGTAAGATTTCTACGGAGACAAAAATCACTCACCTTGTCACACTCATTTCTTCTCCGTGGGAACAGTGCTACTGTACTGTTTAGAGAGTAACTCTGTTAAGGGTAGTCTTGGCTAGTACAAAATCCTTGAATCAATCCTTTATAGCTTGGGTTGAATAAATATTTCACACTCAGCATGGTGGGATAATTTCTGAATATGATTGACTTATTTAAATAGACATTTACGATAGTGAGAGAAAGGGCTGTATTAGCAATTGAAGAATTCTATTTTGCAGAAAAAAAACATGTATTGCTAATGAAATTTGAGATTCAGTGCAGACAAGAATTTAACCTACAAATAAAAGAACTGAATGCCACGTTAAACGATGCAAGTTATGGTACTTCAAGTGAATCTGATTTTATGAGAAACTTTCAAACATGAGAGAGACGAAACTTGCATTAACGGTACTTGACGGAGCAATTGGAACCACACAATTGTGTATTTGGAAATGTAATGCTACAAAATGTAGGTTTATGAGTTGTATCCATAACTTTGCAAGGGTTTCTTCCAGAGTCATCAGACAATTAAAGTAACGTCAATATGACAAGGGATGACAGTGGGGAATGTAGGAAGAATAGTGCTCTGGAGTATTTCTTATGGACTCGGTGATTTGGCAGCAGCTTAATCCGTAATGGAGGACGATAGAACAATGAATAGTCGACCGCTACGGAATGAGGCCATGGAGATTTTCATCAAGACAAAGAAAAGAATTTTGATCGTAATCATGAGAATTTCTTGTTGAAAATCACAAATGCTTCACTTAGCATTCCTCACTAATAATGCCATCCAACATCTCAGCACACTTATTCTACTGATATTATTTTAATCGGGACCATCCCTCTAATTGAAATCGTGGAGTAACGTAGATAACAAAGCTCCTGAAGCTTGGGGAAAGTGTTGAATTTCAAAGTATTACTGGTCTTCTTTCGGAGCTGATGGTTAATAATAAAACAAAAACTTCAGTGAATGACTACGTCAGAAATAATATGAAATCCTATTTACCCGTTAAAATATAAATATAGGGTACAAAGGGTAAAATATAGGGTAAAATATAGGGTACAAAGATTAACTTGAATGCAAGGACTATATAAGTATATAACTACAAAGTAAATAAATACGATTATCCTACTATAGTAAATACTATCTACTATTCCATAAGTGAGCACTATTATTCTATAAGTAGATACTATTATTCTAGTAAGTGAATACTATTATTCTACTCAGAAAGTACCTACTATAATACATTTTTCTTCATTTCTCAGAGATTTATCTGGGAAATCTGGGAACTAAAACGACATTTAAGCACAGCATTAACCAGCGTACAAAGAGTCGTTGAAGGAGATGTTTCAGTAGCTTGAAAGCTTTGATTGAGGCACTCCCGGAGTTTTCCTTTTTTATTTGTTCCTTTCAGCGATGGAAAAAAAACTCTCTTGGATCCTCGGGTATCTGTTTACTGTGGCTGTTTTTACACAGCCATGTGACGACAACGCCCTGGAACTTGCAAATTCCCCCGAGACAGCAGCGGCCCTACGATTGTGGGACAATTGGAGACCGTCAATTATTTTCGATTGAGAGACGGGAGTCGCCTTGGGGAGACAAACCTCCGACAGCCTCCCGGCTAAAAATAGAACAAAAAAAGGACCCGAATGACAGTTGTTCATATTCCCGATTCCTTCAATCATGCCTCGGCAATAAGCGGATCCCCCGAAAAATATTCTCGACCCTCTTTCCTCCCCCCCCCCCCCCCCCCCCCCCTTCGACTTCAAGTCCCTGCCCATCGGCCTACTTCGTTGATGGGGATACTAGCCCCAGCCCCTTTCCTCTCCCTTGAGAGAATCCCTTATCCGATCTTCAACCCAATTCTCTCCCCTCTGTCATCACCCACATTTCCACGAACTCTCCTTCGCACGAAATGGTGAGAAGAGCTTTTTGGATATGCATATTGGGAATTATCCAGAGCTCACAGCTGATCAACGAATTAATTCATCACTCTTCTATCAATATATCGGTCATAAAAGGTGATCGTCAATGCTGAGAGTAATTAAAGCCTCTAAAAGAACTACCAGGAAAGGTTCCAGAACTAAAGCAAAGTCCAGAGTTCATATTGGTAAATTATACTACGATACATTCCAGTTTTGCATTATATTGTTTGGAAAGTAAGTCCCTACAGGATCAATTTCATTTAGCGAAAATTCAGTTTTATATGTCTGAGCCAAATTGCTCCAAGTCCGTTCTTTCAGGTAAGAGTAGATCCTACCATGTGCTAAGTTTGCTTGGTGACGCATCACATACAAAAATCATTTAGGGAAGGGTGATTAGCTCCATTCTGAGAATCGCCTGCGGGTTTCCAGGAATGCCTGTTACCCAGAAACTTACTCAGGTGAGGATTGACTGTATGTTTCCAAAGTTCTCTCCCAGATTCAAATTAGTATACAGCCCAACGCTTTATCCTTTGGGAAACCAAGCCACCTGTAGTTGATTTTACTCCAAGGAAAATAAAACTGCATCACGTTCAAAGTGGCATTCGAACCCGAGGCCATATGGATACAGGTCTTAATAATGCGTTTATATTTCACCCCTTCGTAGTGTCGCTTTATTGTTCCAAGGAAGATCCGCATCCATTATAGATGCAGGAGTGTCTACTTTCTTCACGAGCGTGTGGCAGCCCACTTCCACTACATGACCTCGTGCTCAACCTTCCCCTCTCTCTCTCTCTCTCGTATTCCGTCCGCCCTTCCTTCCTTCTTCCTCCCACACCCGTCCCTTCCCAACCGCACGCCGCCTTACCGTCAACACCCGCGACCGCAAGGCCCCACCCACACCCTCCCTCATACCCCCGCACACCACCATCCGTCATCACCCGCCCCCTTCTCCCACCATCCCTTTCCTTACACGGCCGACACCGCGTTTTGCAGGATTAAACTGCACCGGCCGTCCGAGTCATCAAAATTGCACGACATCGATTGGGTTTCGCGGAAGGGGAAGAAGGGTGAGATGAGGACGAGGGAGGAAGGGTTGGGGGAGGCGTAGGCAGCACGGAGAACCGGTGGGTGGGTGGGTGTTCGGCGGAGATAGGACAAGCTCGGAGGGAAGAGAGGTTCTTCTTCCGAGGATTGTTCCTGAAAGGGGGAGGGGGGGAGCGGGGGTGGACGGGTAGGAGGGGGTTAGGGAGGGAGGGGGAGAGGCCGGATGTGGGCGTGGATGGCGGTTCGGGGGATCCGGGGCGAGGGGGCCATGTGATCGCCCGGCCCGGCACTCTCGCCCGACCAGGGACGGTGGGAGGAGGGGTATGGCCGGAGAGAGGACGGCACGGGACGCGGTAATATAAGGGGGAAGCGGACCCTAGGAGTTTGGAGACCAACAACGGGACCACTCGATTACACTCGGTGCCTTCTGTGTCCTGAGCTCTCTCCCTCCTATCATCCCTTTTGAGTGCCTCCGGAGTCCTTCCCTGAGCCCTTCGAAAACCAGTGCGACGGAGTGAACGCTACCGACGACCCGACGTCTCTATTGTGTTACAGGTATTTCCTTCGAGAGTGCTAAGGAGAGAAATCCTTCGGTGCCTGGGAGGGATTTTTTTCTCACGCTGCAAAGCCATCCTCGTGTTGTTCCTTATCGTCATGAAGTGAAGCGTTTTGATTTTCGGGCAATGAATGCGTGTGTGTGTGTATTCTTGTGTGTGTAATGTCTCCGCAATATTTTTCGGTACGAGAACCCGGCATTGTGTTTGATGTGCTACAATTAGTTCGATTAGGCATATTTTTATCTTCTGAGTAGTAGAAGGAAGCCACGAAAGGTGTGTGGCAGTAGGTGGATTTCCTCCAAACGTGCAGTAACAAACACTGTACAGACTAATTATAAAAAATAATACGTTCAAGTTAATGATTAGTATTAACAAAAATTTAGATATTTTAGACAATATTTTTAAAATTATATTTGTTTGAGTGCACATGGTATTAATTTATCTAGGAGTTCAATCGCTTAGTTAACATTAGCTGGTAGAATCATACACACTTGCATGTATACCCATATTGCATATGCTCATCTGGTTACTACGTTGCCTACAAGTGTTTGCTTCGGATTCATATGTTTTCAGAAAAAACAGTGAGGAAGAACGCAAGAAAAATACGTTCTTGTGCAGTTTTCAAGCCAAATGTTAAATGAGAGGGAGCAGGGAAGCAATATGTTCCTTGATATGCTCTTGAAGACTTTCATTTTTATTTGCCCATCATGTTAGTATTGACGGTAACGTGCAAGCTCAGAGCCCGCGGGTTCAATTCTGGACTCGGAAATGGATTTACTTTTTATCTAAGCATCAAGTGTCCTCATAATAGACCAATTGATATAATCCGCTCACCTGGAGCAACTTAAAACATGATTCTACTACCACTGTTACCACATTAATTTTTTTACTGCCCATAAGTTATTATGTGGTGGGAAATTAGTGAAAGTGAAGAGGTAACTTGAAGTAGGGGAGCGCAGCGAAGAGAGTTTTGATAGGAAAGCCCAAGTTAACATCTGCTATCTATCATCTAACTTAAGGATACTGAATGAGGTAGGGTGTTCATATGATGCACGTACTTTACCTGGAAATTCTATTGTTCTCCTGCACTCTAGTCGCACAGCTGAGTGTTGACAACGTGTAATGCAAACGTCCCTAAGCAGAGCTGTGGTGACGTAAATTCTCCTTCCTACGCTTCGCGGAAACGTAGTATGAGATTTATGGCTTCGAGAAAGGGATCGCGAAAAGTGATTGAATGCCCGGCTTTAGCTCCAGCGTTGACTCGATATCATTGGAGTGAGTTTTTATGGGTTCAATTTTACTTTCAGCTATCATTCATTTGAATCGAGTTGGTGGACGTTCCAAGAATTCCATGACGACCTTTCCCCTAAAATGAAACTTGAGTTTCCCTCTCCCATCCGCATGCTCACTAGAGGGCACTTCATGCTCGAGCACATTGTAATAAGCTGAAAATACGATCGTCATTAACTTTCTTCCCTTTTTCCCTACGTCAAATTCTTCTGATAACATCGGATATGGAGCACGCATTCTCGGCTTTTATCGACACGCAAACAAGCATAATGGAATAAAAAGGTGTTACCCCAAGGTTGAAAAATGGGACATTCAAGTACCCTCGTATCATACCTTCACTTGCATTACTGAAAAACTAACTATTGATTTAATTCAGTATATTTTTTATCATTTGTCGGGCTTCTAATACTTAAAATTTGTACACAGTATCTTTTGTCGCATATGTGCCAAAATAACCATCTAATCATCGTACGAAACGTGTGTGAGCGTGTAAAACAGGACCAAGAAGAGCATTTTCATGCTTTCACGTAACTGCAGTACAGTATTTGGATCCGAAGTTGGGCCACTCTATGCAGATGTGTAACAATTTAGACAAAAAATGTGCAAGAGTCTCACACTAACGGGGAATAAAACGAGGAAACGATGTAAGAACATTTTAAAATTACGTGAATGCTATCGGCAAAGCACTCTGGGATCCAACAACACACGCGTTCGTTTGATGGATCGACATGACTGAAGTAATTGCGACGAAGCTAACTGTAGGATTTGCATGAAGTGATGAAATAAAATTACTGAATGTCGGTGGGGAAGGTTACCTTTGGTATGATTCTCCTCCTTGCAGACTTGGCCACGATGCACCCACAACGAAGCCGACAATCCAGTGCCTACAGCGTCGTCTAATCTGCACCGGAAGGGAAGCAGCGGAGGCGAGACGAGAGCGGTGAAGGAGCGGCCGACGGCGACGTCGACCGCCCAGGCCCGCGCGGAGGTCTCCTCCCGTCTAGCAGTGGCCGCTCGGTGTACGAAGAAAGGCGTGAAGGTGGCCAAGGTGACCGGGGAGCAGGGGTGGGCCGCGCCGCCTCCGTCTCCGCCACCGCCGCCGCACCCGGGCGCGACGGGGCGGCGGATCGGGGGGGCGGGAGCAGCGGGGGAGCGAGGGGGCGGCTACGGAGGCGGCGGCTGCGGGCCCCCCTTCGCGGGGTTCGGCAGGACGGTGAGGGCGACTCCGGAGATATTCCGCTTCGGGGTCATGGAGCACCAGCAGCACCACGGTTCCAACAGCCACGCGGCCGGGGACGTGGCGTGCGGGGCGGGTGCGGCGGGGGAGGGGGCGATGGGCGGTGGCGTGGCGGGGGCCGGAGGAGGAGGGGAGCACCACGGACTGCCCCCGGGGTACCGGCCGGGGGAGGGGATCCCTCCGGAAGTGCCCTCTTCCCCGCCGCCCTCGTATGAGCAAGTGCTAGCTGAGGTGAGTGAGGGGAAGTGGACGAGGAATGAATGGGGACGTGACGACACTAGGACGGTAGTCAGATGGCCACTCTCCTACGGTGCGATCATGGAACTTTCCTTTGAGCCGTCGTTATCGTCCCTTTGGGAATGGAAAAATAACAATGAAGCACAGGGAAAAATTTACGATCACTCTTCTTTAATCGCATTTACAGTCTCCTAATAAAACTTCACGGACTCATTCTTTGGATTGAATACAAGTATTACAATCCTCAAACAAAACTCGACAAACAGCATTAACGTGTCTGTTCATACTTTTTGCTTATAGATATCACAAAGACTCGTTCTTTCAATCCACAAAAGTCTTAGTACTAGAAAAGGTTTTTATCACTGAAATTACATTTCCACTCTCTTGTAGTAACTGTCCAAACGCTGTTTACACTTTTGCGGTAGTGTATCAATGAGCTTTTGTGTTTTCCCAACCATACATCAGTATGGTACGCAAGGCAAAGATGCGGTAGAACAAACAAACTATTTTAAGGCTAATTAATTCTGGTGATGACGTCGGTGGACCTGTGGAAAACTAAAGATATCACTGCGTTACTGCTGATATAATTTTGATGCGCTTTCACTTTTATAGCAGTAAAATTTCACCTATTTTATGGACCCATTTCACAAAAGCGTAGACATTAAATGTCAGAGGTTCTTCAAGATATTTTACAATATCTAGTGGTCAAGGCTGAATTAAGCTATGCACATTGGTTGCTATTGGGAATTTGTTCGATAACAAACTTTGCACGGCATGATTTGATTTGGTTAAATATAGGTAATGTGTAAGTATTTTCCATCAGGAATTAATTCTCTTTTAAGAACACTTGTGTGGCTATATTTTCTATATAATATAAATAGCCCATTGTACATAAAACATTTTGGTTTCGTGCAGCCCAATGCAGTTAATATTTTTATTGCATAGCATGAGTTGATTAGTTGTATTTTTCCAGCAAAAATTCCTTTCCCGATAAACATATCATTTCCGAAGCAGGCAGATAAAATGCTCCGCAGGATAGATGGAATAAAGCAGGTTTTACTGGGATATAATCTGTATAATGTTTACTCAATTTATTTGGAATGATTTCTTGCACTTATTATGAAATAAAAACAAAATGATCACCGGAAGTAGGCTATTATTTCCGGCGAAGACTGGGTATAACAAGACGATTCATTCTGCTCATGTAAATGACCTCATGAGGTCGAAACCCGTCAAGCAGTCTGCAATTATAATTGCGTTGATTGCAAGAAAGTTCTTTTTTTATTTTCGTAGGAAGATGCTCCCTCTTTGATTCCATCCCTCTTTTGATATTCCCTCTTTTTAATTTACAATCAAAACTAAATAGTACCATTGAAATAGGTTGCATTAAATGCTCATAAGTTCTTTATACAATAGAATGTTCTAGAACAGCTTTTTTCCATTCACATCGCCCGCAGTGGCGTCTCGTTGACGCTTCCCTTCCCTAAGCACTTTGGCCTTTCATTAACGGGAGCCCTTCTTCAGAGCCGTTTGTATTGACCCTTCCCACTCTCGATTCTTCCTCTTCCCTTTCATATTTTTTGTGTTCCCGTTCCAAAGAATCAAATTTTTTTTTCGTTCTTCTCAGTATTTCAGTTAAAAAAATACTTTCTTAATACCTACTATTCCTTTTGGGAAGGGAGCATTCCTCAATTTTTTTGTGAAGGACACGTTCACACTCAACCTTGCTCAGTTAAATAAGATATTAGAGTGCAGCTGGTATGAAGTAATTCTTGGGACTGCATTTTGATGGAGTAATCACTGTGGACCTTTTCAAAAATTCCAATTACATGGAACGGGATAAAAAAATAACTTGGAGTTATTTCATTAAAATTCGTAGATTGTCATTTGATATTTTTCAATGCATAGTGGAGCTTAATGTGGTTGGTGATATAAATGACCGCGGGCGATTTCTTCATTCTATTCTCCATGCGGCAGAGGAAAAAGTCTATGTGATGACAATTACCTGCGGTACAGACCAGTTAGACGAAAAAATAGGGGCAAATGGAAGCTCAATACTGAATGGATTTAAGGATAGAAAATACTTTGTTAACAATGCATTTTCTTTCTTTTTCCAGCAATACCATTAAAATAGTTGCATTCAAAGTAGGTAGCGGCAGAGAAACGTGTATGAAGGAGGTGAAATGAGATATAAAATCATTTTAAGTTTTACATAAGCTTAGCGTTCAAAATGTTGAACAATTTCATGAAATAAATGGAGAATACATCAAGACTTACAATAATACAGCTTTAGAAAACAAGAAACATATGAAAAAAAGAATAATAGTTTTAATTTGTTTCTCACTTCAAAATAATATTAAGGTTTGGTTACCATTGTTTCTACGAAGGTAAAAAGTGCCAGTGTCATCAGTAATAAATATCTTCAGATCGTGAATTCATTGCATAAAAATTACCCATGGGATTTTATTTCATTTTTCCTGGTAAAGAACATACATTTTTCGGTTTCTGGATAAGGTAATATTTATTTATAGAAACGTACTTATTACGCATCATACGTATATTTCAAAGAACAAGTTCATTACAATAAGCAAGTAATTACATTTTAATTTTAATAGTAATTTTAAGATGAACACTTATGAATTTTGAAAAAAATATAGTTTACAAGGTAATGTGGTGATTCATGAGGTTATGTAACCGAAATTACTCGCTGTTTAATCGTGTTATATTCTTTAATTATCATAATTTTATATATTTATTTCTTTTCATACATATAGTATTTTTGTAAGATTTTAATCCTTATATTATCACAAATAACTAACAAAAATTCTAGAATGTAGAAGACTAATGTATTACTAGGCTGTCGATTATTCGCATAGCTCAATACATGATGCAAAATATAATTTTTAGACCAAAGTAGTCAATAAGTAATGTTATTTGTGACGATTGGAACCTTTTTGAATTGCGTAAAAACAAATGGGTAGATTTGACGGAGATGAAAAGTGGGCATAAAACGAATCAGCAATTCTCTGGTATATTTCCAAAACACAACAGCAAAACAGTGGTCACGTTCATTTGTGTAACTCATTTCAGTGGTAAGAAGAGTTATCCTAAATTTATATGATGAAAAGGACGAATTAATTTATTTCCAAGATAAAAAAAATGATCTTGGTAAGTGTAATCTTGTGATTGATGCTACGCCTAAAAAATAGAGCATTTTATACTGTAAGACTATAACCCAACTTAATAATACTCTACCTAATTTTAGTATCACAGCATGATTTTTTTGGCAATGCCTTCCTAGCATGAAAAAAATTTATATCTTAATTACGGCATGGTACGCTAACATTTTCAATGTTTATTCGTATTTTGGAGGTCCAGAAAATTACGTGATATTAAATGGTATTAACATTCTTTTTTCTAAATTTTTCTGCTTATATTCGTCTCTGTTTAGCTATTACACAAAAAATATGGAAGGTATTTTAGCATATATTTAAAGTCACTGGTAACTAAAGTCATATCTTTGATTAATATGATGGATTATCCCTTTGATATGTTTACTCGAATTAATAATGATGCAAGGATATGAGTATGCCCTGATGCTATGACGTTATTTTCCATTTTTACCGTCTTGTGTTTCATTATTTAATCTATAATTAAACTTCGATGAATTATGCACTCATAGATGCAAAATTTGGGTTTTTGGTTGTTGTAAGTGCCTGCGTCTGCGGTTCCAAGAAAAACATGCTCGCCATGAATGTGTATTTCTACGCCTTTAAATTTAAAAAAAAGCTTCAAAGAAAATATGCTTAATGTCCATATAATAGTTATAAATGTTTCATACGAAACAGCTCTTTGATCGCATTTTTAGATGGACATTTATGAATTTTGGAAAAAATATAGTTTGCAAAGAAATGTGATGGTTGATGAGGTTATATAACCGAAATTACTCACTGTTTAATGGCGTTACATTACGGCCTTTACCGTACAAGGTGCTACTATGGAGGGCTAGCGCGGGCTAAGAAATGGGAGGAGGTTATAAGAACTGCCCTTTGAATGTGATGTATTAGCGGCCAAGGAACTTGGATCGGTCAATGATGATCAAGCACATCCACCGTACTTAGCGCTAATGGGCAGGGTCTATGATACCAGCCTACATGCCATCATACCATGATGACTAGGAATTTATACGCTATTGCATTGTTTCGTTTTGAGAAATAATAATGAGTGACAGTTATTGTAAATTGGGGAATCATTGTGAATATTTTAATACTTTATCTCCAGAAGTTCAACTATAATATACCCAGCAAGGCAACACTATAGTGGGTGGAATAGAGTGAATTTAAACTTAAAAATCGATATGCTAGAACTCTTATTATAAATATGGCATAAATAGATCATTCAGTTTGAGAGCCTATTATTTTTGAATTGATTGATTTGACCGGTTGAATTAACCGATATTGATTGAATTAACCGATAAGTAAGGAGGCTATCAAAATATTTCCCACAAATAGATGAAACTAAATTTACTTAAAAGATTGTCTACATTAAAACTTAGGAAAGAATATGTTTCCGGTTTTGCTCGGAAATTGTCTCATGAAATCGGGTAAAAAAATATTCTCTTTTAATTCAGTATATGGCTTCGACACACATCACCAGAGTGCCATCATTAGATGACAATAGCATATTAACTCCCTTGTCCAAAAACTTCTTGTGTAAATTGGATGAGGGGAGGGAAATACAAGGGCATTGTGATCACCTCTGTCCTCCTTCAATAATTCCAGGAGATGATTACTTACCTCTTATAGTTTCTCGAAAGAACACTCCAAAATCCATTTCACAAATCCCTTATTTTCCCTCATCATTTAGAATACATAAGGACTTATGCCATCACCTGTTGATGATTACTTCCAACGAGGACATCTTTGAGTTTTAAATTAAAATTTCCCGGCAGAAATATTTTGTATACTATACCATACCCACAATGTGATCCACTGCCAAATATGTACAAGAACCTCGAAGAATAGCCATAACAAGGGCGTTTTACATGGGGTGCTAATATTACCAGGTAAATGTAGTATTTTATTCCCCGTCCACGGTCCACGGTGGACTAACGTATTAACTTAGTAGCCATGAAGACAATTGGGTCAAGAGAATTATATTTGATTTGTAGGCACCCTCAAATAAATTTAAAAAAATTTAATTCTAATTATAATACCATCCTGGGATTTTTTACATTTATTTCCCAATTCTTTTCGTTTGCAATATATAAAAGAGAGTTATCGATATAGGTGTGTTCGCGATCAGGTTCGGATGGGTTATTTTTATTTCTTTGCCGTAGTGGTAGCATTTGCTTGTTAAGCTCTAAACTGCTCAGGCTGTGTCGCATCGTATAACATATTCTTGATTCCGAGGCAAAAAATAGAGCCATATCTTCGATACCACGACAATTGGGTTACTAGGCTGGCATACCACCAATTTGGCTACCGAGGACCGCTTTTTTGTATCGTGTCGCATTTATTTGTGTAACTTTTAAGTGTTGAGCTTATCCTAGAATTGCGCTTAGGATTAAGTCAGGTGAGACGATGAAATATAACGTGGTGAAGGCCATCTTATAACCTCACATCTAATTCATTGTTGGGTTAAAGTAGGAAGCATTAGTGATAAATAGATTGGTGATGCACAATTGGTATCCCAACGGTCACGGGTTCCAATTATACAGAGGGCATGGATATTGCATTTTTTATTGACAAAAAGCTGAGGAGAATGTTTGGGTGGACATCACGATATTACTTCAACAAATGAATCCTTTAAAACTTAACAACACCGCCACAAACATCATAATTATTGTATATGTATGTATCCCTTTTAGTTCACAATGATTGGAGGAGCTAATTCAGTTTTTCCCCAAATGAAAGTTATGATTCACTATGATCAGAGCTTCAGTGTAATTACATGAAAACTGTCACTCTAATAGTTGCATTTGGATTCGACATGATAATGCACTTTGTTCTTCTACGAATATGGAGAGATTCCACAACATCGCGAGGGAAATATCGTTGCTTGTCATATTCTCCTTATCTTGTGATCGCGCCCACCTCTAACGTCTTTTCGTTCCCTTCTTTCCCATGGGCGCTGCCTTGCTCCCTCCTCTCTCTCCGTCCGCCTCCTTGGGTCGGCAGAACCGCTTGGCGGCGGCGGAGGCGGCAGCGGCGGCGCGGGAGGCGGAAGGTGCGGCGGAGGCGCTGGGCGCGTGCGCCGCGCCCGAGAAGGAGCGCAAGGAGGAGAAGAAGGAGCGGCGGGAGAAGAAGGAGAAGGCCAAGTCGAGCAAGGAGCAGTACCGGCAGCTGGCGGCGCAGTGGGGCATCACGTGCAAGATGAGCGACAAGTGCCGCTGCTTGGAGTGCCAGGTGAACGCATAGCGCGCGGTTCGTGCACGCACAGGTTGACGTGATGCTCGAGGCCTTGAAATCGACTCTTGGTAGAGATTATGGCCTGCTTGGGCCAGGCCTTGGTCCACAGGCCTTGCCCAACCCGATGCATGGAAGGTTATTGGGTCTGAGCCGGGTGTGGGTCAGACCAATAGCGTACCAGCTTTGCCCGCCTCAGAATTTCATGCAAACTTTTCATTTACTTCGTGATTTTCCTGTGTATTACATTGAGTTCATCTCTTTATTTCATTTTCTGCTTTTTAAGGAAGATTTCATCTTTATTATTTAAAAATATTTCAATGCTATAACACTTCTATTTCATAGGTGATTTTTTGACGGACGTATGAGGGTAGGGACTGGACATGAGGTTGGACGTGACACCTATCATTTTCTCTCCATATTGAACTCCATCACCCTTCCCCCCAACCAACCCATTATCATGGCTACCATAGATGTTACCTCTCTCTACACCTCCATCCCACATGATGAAGGCCTTTCCGCTCTCCGCCACTACCTATCACAACGTCCTACGCCCCACGTCCCTAGCACTGAATTCCTACTCGACCTATCCTACTTCATTCTCACCCACAACGCCTTCTCGTTCAACAATCAACACTATCTTCAAACCAAAGGTTGTGCCATGGGAAGTAGGTTCAGCCCCTCGTACGCCAATCTTTATCTCGGCTTCCTTGAAAAGAACTTTCTTCCCCACTACCCACTTAAACCCCTACTATGGGTGAGATACATTGATGACATTTTCCTCCTCTGGCCGCATGACATTGATTCCCTCAACACTTTCATTTCTTCACTTGATGACTCTTCGTCTCTTTCTTTCACCTCAACCACCTCTACCACTAACATCTCTTTCCTCGATGTCAACATTTCCCTCTCAGACAATAAATTCAAAACCGCAGTCCACATAAAGCCAACTAATAAACTTCAATATCTACAGTATAGCAGCTGCCATCCCTCCCACACTAAACGCTCTATTCCCTTCTCTCTCTCCATCCGCGGCCACCGCATTTGCAATAACCCGGACTCCCTACATGAATTCCTTTCGACCCTTCATAAGTCTCTTCTCTGCCGTGGCTACCCAGAATCCCTTCTAAACAAAAAAATCCTTAAAACTCCGTATCAACCTAAACCTCCTCTTCCGAATCGCCACAACATCCCCTCCATCTGCACTACCTACTTCCCTGGCTCACATTCCCTCAAACTTATACTTAAGGAACTCTTCCCCATCCTTTCCAATAGCAGCTCCACCTCCAAAATATTCCCTGTCTGCCCTTCAGTTACCTACAGACGCCCAGCCAACCTTAGTAGTATTTTCAAAAGTACTAATCCTCTCCTCAAAGACTACCACAGCATTAAAGCCACCCCGACTCCATGCAATCGCGCGAGATGCAAGACATGCCCTATTTTCACCGCACCATCCACATCTCTCTCTCATCTTCTTAACTCTCTCCCTCACTTTCCATCTTCCTCCTGTATTTCCAGTAATGTTATTTACCACCTTCAATGTAGTCTCTGCCCCGCTTTCTATATTGGCCAATGCACCACACCCCTTAATATTCGCATGAATAATCACCGCGCTTCTTGCAATCCCTCCTCTCCGCACTTCTCTCTCCCTGTCCCCAAACATGTCTCTGAACATGATTCTTCGTTCAACTCGTGTTTCAAAGTTTCAATTCTTTCCTCTCTCCCTCCTACAGATCCACCCGTTAAATTGCACACTATTGAGCTAACATGCATCTATCTTTTAGATGCATGTAAATATCCTGGAATCAATGCGATGCATTAACCCTCCCCCACCCTTCCCCCCACCCTCTCCCCCATCCTCTCCCCTACCCTCACGAGCACCCTCTCCCCCAAGCCATCCTTTTCCCTCTCTCCTTCCAACCGTCCGTCTCCTCACTTGTATTCCTCTTCTTGTTGAGGAAGGTGTCTGTGACCACCGAAATATCCAACTATACGTGTGAGTGTTCTTTTTCTGTGTCTCTATGTTTTATTTTCACACCTGTGATATTGTTTATTTTCCACGATTGTGGCTTCTCCCAAGACTTGTATATATATATATATATATATAATATATATATATATATATATGGGCTTTGTGGATTTAAGGGAAGGCAATTGACAATCTGGATTGGAATTCAACTCTTGAGATTATAAAAGAAATCGAAGTGTTTTAGAATGACCCAAGATTTGCCCAAAATTGGACTAAAAATAGGTAGCTATGGTTAAATCTGGACCCAGCAGTGAAAAAGCAAAATTTACGAAAGGAGAGAGACAGGCTGTTCACTGCCTCCCGTATTTTTTAATGTGTTCATAGATAAAGACTTTGACGATATCGAAGATAAGGCTTCAGGACAAAATATCAACGGGGAAAACTCAGCATGCTTTCATTCGCCGAAGATGTTGCGGTAATGGAAGAGAAAGAAAAAGATGACTTTAATCAAAAAGATATTGGACATTGGCTGGACGTTACCTGATAATAAGAAAATAAAACAAAGGTGATTGTTTCTAGTAGAAAAGGCCGAGATCACTATTAAGCTTGGAAAGCTAAAGCTAGAAGAGATGAAAAAATATTGGATTCTGGGATACAGAATAATTAGCTATGGAAAAAAGCAAGGAGGAAAGTCAATGACATTGCCCAGCTGACGAGGACATTCTACCGAAAGAAAAAGCTATTAAGAAATATACTTGAAAATACAACGGCCGAAATCAGGAAACAATTTACTAGAACATGTATCTGGATCGCTTTACTTTACGGCTTTACTTTACGGCAATGCCACGCGGACGATAATATCAGCAGAGAAGTCAAGGCTGAAAGCCTTACAATTGTGGTGTTACAGAAGAATGATTACTCTCTAACCAAGTGGATAAACCAAGGGACTACGAAGAGGTGCAAAGAAGAGTGGAAGAATAGAGAAAACCTTAAGAAGAAGACTTATTCGGCCATATCTTGAGACCTAATGGCCCGATGAAGACAATCGTCGAGTGAGATTTGATTGGGCAGAGTGGCAAAGGAAGGCCTCGTATGAGGCATATGGAGCAAGTTGTCAAATATATGATGGAGAAGGAGTATACAAATATGATAAGCTTAGAAGAAAAGAGATTCGAGGGGAGAACAGGGTCAAAGCCATCTTAGAGTTCTTGACCCATGATGATGATAATGAAATCTATTTTAGACATCGCCAAATCCTTTTGACAGTAATTTTGAATATCTCACTGAGGGAAGCTCCGCCGTAAAATAAGGAAACAAGTTTAAGAAAAACATTCTGTCAAAAGGCCAGAGAATGGTGATGGAATAGTTGGCGCATGTTATTTAATTGACGACCATGAAAATTATTTCACTTCGTGGTTGTTGTGAGGGACATGGATTGCTTTTATTTAGATATTGGTCGAGTAGCATATTTCTTGAATGTGAATATCGAATATTAACTTATGACTTGATTATTCGAATATCTCGACATTCGAATACTGGAATTGCAGTTGATGAGCTACACGATAATCTCTTTTTAATTTGAAATGGTGTCTAGCGGTGGCTAGTTTCGACGCGTTATTTATGGTTAACATCACCAGTTTTGTTGGAACTCAATTAGCTGACACCGTTGTATTTTTACCATAAATTACGAGGCAAAACATATCAACAGATCTCCGCTGTCTTCTCACGGCACATATGATATAGTTCATCTGCACGCCAAATATAGCTTAATTAGCATAAGTATTAGAGATCTCGAATATCAAACACTTTCTAGTAGCAGCGGGTAGTATTTGCACATTTCTAATCATATTTTAAGCGTGCAATTTTAAGGTAGTATACTGCATTTTTAAAGAATCTATATTTCTCAAATCCCATCACACTGAGAGGGGATAAGGACTTCCGAGGTTTTTTGCACTATTGGCAGTATTTAGGCATTTGGGGAATTTGATGGTAAATTATTAGGAAATGGAGGAAGGTTGGAGAAAAACCTTACGTCAGCTTTGCCCTGGTTCTCAAAAATGCACCATGATATAAGATTTCGGGAACAAAACTCGAGTATTCTCCTTCTATACTCGAGAATAAAGACATTATTATTATTCTGGATGGGAGGCCACTTACTTGTTAATCTATTTCACCTCATGAGGAGTGAAAGGAGTAGGTACATACATGGGTTAATTAAAGGTGGAATAATGAATGAAGCAGTAGGGCAAGAATAACGAATATTTTGACGATTAACTGCCCAAGGTTATGACACATGAATATGTGCTTATCATGGCGAGAGATTGAAATATCGATTATATTTCATGTATCTAAATGCATGGAATGTTTTCATAAGAAGTAACAATTTATATTTTCTTCTTATATTCATTTATTCATTTTTAAGGCAAGCAATATCGTATACAGTGTTCTTCAGTGTCCCACATCTGCAACCCAGATCAATTTCAGTCATTATTTTGATTCGTCCACGTAAAGTTTTTGCGAAATGTTTCTCAGTACCGTACCAGATTTGCTAGCCAAAATAATTGCACCGCATGCCTTTTTAAAAACATTAGGATATGGATTTGTGAGAAGTCTTATGAAAAAACCTACTCTGTCTAAAAGAAGACAAAATTACAACAGGGTGAATTGTATTCTTCCGAGAAAACTAATTGTTTATTAAGAAATACCTGGTACTTTCACGGCGTATCTGCTGTGTGAAGGTTTCTTGGGTCCTTCTAATTGTATTCTTCCGAGAAAACTAATTGTTTATTAAGAATTACCCGGTGGTTTCCCGGCGTATCTGCTGCGTGAAGGTTTATCGGGTCCTCCACCGGGTTATTGCGTCCATGTCCGCCGACGTTTCGATTCCCGACTCGGTCATCGTCTTCAGGGCTTTTGAATGCATTTATTATTGTATATTAATGTATATTAATTATTATATATCAATGCAATTAGGGCATTAAGAAGCCCTGAAGACGATGAGCGTGTCGGGAATCGAAACGTCGGCGGACGTTTCGATTTCCGACGTCATGGACGCAATAACCCGCAATAACAGATCTCCGCTGTCTTCTCACGGCACATATGATATAGTTCATCTGCACGCCAAATATAGCTTAATTAGCATAAGTATTAGAGATCTCGAATATCAAACACTTTCTAGTAGCAGCGGGTAGTATTTGCACATTTCTAATCATATTTTAAGCGTGCAATTTTAAGGTAGTATACTGCATTTTTAAAGAATCTATATTTCTCAAATCCCATCACACTGAGAGGGGATAAGGACTTCCGAGGTTTTTTGCACTATTGGCAGTATTTAGGCATTTGGGGAATTTGATGGTAAATTATTAGGAAATGGAGGAAGGTTGGAGAAAAACCTTACGTCAGCTTTGCCCTGGTTCTCAAAAATGCACCATGATATAAGATTTCGGGAACAAAACTCGAGTATTCTCCTTCTATACTCGAGAATAAAGACATTATTATTATTCTGGATGGGAGGCCACTTACTTGTTAATCTATTTCACCTCATGAGGAGTGAAAGGAGTAGGTACATACATGGGTTAATTAAAGGTGGAATAATGAATGAAGCAGTAGGGCAAGAATAACGAATATTTTGACGATTAACTGCCCAAGGTTATGACACATGAATATGTGCTTATCATGGCGAGAGATTGAAATATCGATTATATTTCATGTATCTAAATGCATGGAATGTTTTCATAAGAAGTAACAATTTATATTTTCTTCTTATATTCATTTATTCATTTTTAAGGCAAGCAATATCGTATACAGTGTTCTTCAGTGTCCCACATCTGCAACCCAGATCAATTTCAGTCATTATTTTGATTCGTCCACGTAAAGTTTTTGCGAAATGTTTCTCAGTACCGTACCAGATTTGCTAGCCAAAATAATTGCACCGCATGCCTTTTTAAAAACATTAGGATATGGATTTGTGAGAAGTCTTATGAAAAAACCTACTCTGTCTAAAAGAAGACAAAATTACAACAGGGTGAATTGTATTCTTCCGAGAAAACTAATTGTTTATTAAGAAATACCTGGTACTTTCACGGCGTATCTGCTGTGTGAAGGTTTCTCGGGTCCTTCTAATTGTATTCTTCCGAGAAAACTAATTGTTTATTAAGAATTACCCGGTGGTTTCCCGGCGTATCTGCTGCGTGAAGGTTTATCGGGTCCTCCACCGGGTTATTGCGTCCATGTCCGCCGACGTTTCGATTCCCGACTCGGTCATCGTCTTCAGGGCTTTTGAATGCATTTATTATTGTATATTAATGTATATTAATTATTATATATCAATGCAATTAGGGCATTAAGAAGCCCTGAAGACGATGAGCGTGTCGGGAATCGAAACGTCGGCGGACGTTTCGATTTCCGACGTCATGGACGCAATAACCCGGTGGAGGACCCGAGAAACCTTCACGCAGAAACTGTTTATTAGTTTACAAGTGGAACAATACTAAATTTGTAGTGATGGCATCATATTATCATGGTGCAGAAGTTTCAACTGTTAAGAGGACTGGCCGTACTTAGATGTACCCTGCTGTCAGAAAATGATAGAATAATCACAGGGGTGGATGATATAAGGCTTATCAGTTAAGAACTTTGTACGCGGTCAAAAGAAAGGCAAAATTAAGTCGTGTCATCGGATTTTCTGAGCATAGATCGCATAGTATTGATGATCACGCTTTAGGCGTTGAAACACGTGCTGTGTGCAAGTATACATCATAATAAGTGGACGGTGCAGCTTGTGCATTTTAATTTAATCCATGGAATTTGTGAATTCATTTTTAACACCCAGCGAAATCATGGAAAAAATTCCTCTCTTAGAGTTTCGAAAGCAAGTATACTCCCGGTGAGATGGGATTGTCCTGTGATAGAAAGTTGGCAACAAGCAATTCTAGCAGGATTTCTTCCCAACCTAACCAGAGAAGTTCCCTAGCTGTAAAAAAAGATTTGGATTCAGCCATAAAGTAATGCAACAGATCCACCACGAAAATGCATAATACCTATCCTTAGAGGTACTTAGAGACTGCCCGTGTGGATCATTTTCCAGTGCATGTAGCAAAAAGGAGTCGGTGTGAACTTTGTAATAACAGTAAAATAAAAGCTAACCTATAAACAAAGTGCTGTCACTTTGGAGTACACTTGTGTCTTTATTACACAATAAATTGTTTTTAGGAATGCCATATTAAGTACGGCAGACGTGAAAAAATTATAGTAATTTGTATGATAATTCATAACTGCCCGTAAATAATCCAGAAAAGTAATTGGCCTACATTTTATACTATTTATACTGTCATCATCATCATCATTGGTCAACAATCCTAGGATTGGTTTGACGCAGCTTTCCACTTGATCCTTCTCTCGGCCAACCTTTTCATTGTGACGTAATTTTTCTCTTTTACATCCCTCACAACTGTATTATTTACAATTACACTGTATTCATAATGTAATTATACCTTATAAATACAGTATATAAAAATTTATACTCTATTTGCCAAAAAGTGTTGAACTAAGAAAAATATTTGAAAATAATTAACATTGTAAGATATAGGTAAGGACTTAAAGTATGGCATGGTTACCTATGCTCAAATTAATTTTTAGGGAATATTAAGTACCAGAGAAAAAGCAGTCCACAGTCCCAGCGGCACAGTACTGTTTATTTTTAAAACTGTAAAATTATAAGTAATCGTTATTCATAATTTCTGTGTATATTAACAGTATTGATAGACAATTAAGGAAGAAAAATTATAGTTTCGAAATAACTGCTAGAAATTGAAATAGGTTGAGGGACTGAAAGTGTAAGACACCCTCGGCGCCCGTACTCTATTGAAGAAAAGTTTTAGCGGAGATTGTTATCACATGTTTGAAAGTAGACCGGATACAATGTTTGAAGCTTAATTTGTTATATATATATTTGGTGAAAAATTCTGGGTTCCTTTTAAAACAATTTTAGCAGTAACTCATACCAATATAGTATCTTTACTCTATCGCTTCACAGAGCCGATACTTCGACTGCGAGTATGAGCAAAACGAGCAGGAGAAAACGGACGGGGGCCTTGGAGCCGGAACGCCCATGTTCATCTCGGAAGTGATGGGCGGCACCGCATGCAGCCTGCTGTGAGCGGGAGGAGTGGCGCTTCGCGGCGCAGTCCCCATCTAACGGCGGGAGGTGAAAGCAGCAGATGGAGAAGAGGAAAGGGATGTGTGCGGAGGGAAAAGGGGGGGGGGGGGGGGAGGAATTCGCCCAATGGCTCGGCGGCGCGAATTTTCGTAAAATGCAACACGCGACTCACAGGGGAGAGAAGGACGGATGTGATCGAAGGACTTGTTAAGAGGAAAGTAAAGTGAAATGGATGCTGGGGAGGTGGACGTCAAGCTAACGGTGGTACTGAGACATCGGTATCCAAAATGCTGTTTTCTTTTGTGTTACGAGGACATCGCAGATCAGGGATAGAGGCAGAGGAAGAATATCACTAACGAAAAGGAAGGCAGATACCTTTCATGCTGGAGAGCAGTTTGATGTTGCAATGATTTTAATATTTCAGTGTGGTTCCTAAATGCCCGGATGATGAATTAGCTACAGAAAACATCGGGAGACTTAAAAGATGTCAACGACGTTACCGGAGAGAATATGGAACTGTCATCCCAACATAGACTGGAATCGATTCCAGCTTTGTTTTATTCTTTCATGATGTGATGGCAAAGTGCAAAAAAATATTATTTCCATTCAGTTTGAGTTTTAATATTTTTCTTTGACCATTCGCATCGGGGTAGAGATAAGAATATCTTGGGCTTGGAATTTGAGTGTCTATGCTGTAATTCTTAAAGGAGTTATATCGGAGGGATGTGAAGGGGTATTGTAACCGATAAGATGGTGGATCATGCGCTACGTCTTGTCAGGAAGACAAAAGGGACGTTCGAAAGAAAATTTTGCCTTAGGTGACTATCGCCTCCCTAAAACTTTGGGCAATCACGTCCAAAGAGCGCTATAAAAAATCAATTGTGATTGTGGATTGTTTCTGAAGGGATCGTAACGGATGCTGCGGAAGATGTGTTACGGAAATAGGGGGTTGATCCGTTCTCACGCCTTGATGGTGTTTGCTTGGACGACGTTGGATGAATTTGGGGTTTGCAGGGAATACAGAAGATGAAGAGGGATGTTGAGGGCACACATTGAGAGGATATGACCGTCTAAATTCCTTCATTCCAGAATGAACCAAAAATTCCACCTCACTTAAGATGTTCTTTTTAAATATGTCGTGGGTGCGATTTCCACGACAGTGAATGGTACGTGGCTTATTTACTCACAAAAAAATATATATGTATAAATATAAATGGACACATACAATTAAACAAACGGAGACTAAATTTCCTATGAACGCCCCCTTTAAATGTGAGCTTTGATGGGATCAGAGATCGATGTACGTACTTATATTTTGCTGTCTAACGTCCAATGTATTCGCTACTCATATATTGTCCAAACACATTTTAGCTTTTTGGCTGTGATCTGCACACATTATGGAAGTCCCTTCTATGTGCAATGCCCGGCAAATTGTTCGTGAAACCTGTTGTAAAGACGGTAGAAATGTCGAGGAGCATGATGGTACCATGCCATTTGAGGGATAAATCAAAATAAATACCCCACGACCTCTGGATGTTTTAGTGCCCTAGTTAATAGGGTCCGCTTAATTGTTCATGTGTCGCATGATCTTATAGCTTTGCCGTCAACAAGTCACGCACTTCTGTTCTTATTACATCATTCCCAATTAGAACGTTCAAAAATCTTGTGTGCTGTGTGTTGAGTATAGTTTGCCGTCTATCTGGAGTATTTAAAAATAATGGGAGCTGGTATGGACCAAGTGGGAACCTGTTTGACCGAGTTGTATTTGCAAAAATTGGTTCCACGATAAATTTCGTCCTCAACCTGTAAGATTTTTTAATGAAACCTCAACGATACCCAACCGAATGGATTAGATAAGAACCACAATCAGTTGTCAGCTTCTTACGGTGATGTGTAATTCCTCTTCTTTTAAGAAAACAATAATACGTGTATTTTCAATTTTTTTCTGAAGAAATCAAGAAGACATAGTGGAAAAATCGTGTAGGTTAGGTGTCAAAATGTATTTGATTTTTTCATGTTAGGTAACGTCTTATTTGGGTACAAGAATACATTCTCTATCGGCGTGAACATTACTCGATGTAAGAACCTGTCAATCAATCAACAAACTAGAATTTTCCTGTTTTTAAAATGTTTAGCAATTGAAAATAACTCAGCTGATGTTTTTTGATTGAACCTCTATTTGGAAACTCGTGCATATTCGCTGTAATCAAAAATATTTTAGACAGGTCAATATATAAAACAATAAACGAGGTTTATACCAAGGATGAAGAAAATAACATCATACTGTAGAATTCTGTAGAGGTTAGACTGATAAATTAAATGTGTAAATATCGAAAGGGGTGTGTGGGGATAACTTTCACTCAGATGGAATAGTATTCTGCATATTTGAGACAAAAATCTGCGCAAGTGCAATTATTCGTGATTGAAAATTAATGCATTATTTTGCAGTGTGGTCTTCTGTTGATGTTGCACGATTAATGTCGTCTCTTTTGGAATTAAGAAAAACATCCGTATAGCTGTCTCGACGCTGTTGCGTTCATTAATTGTTCATAGGTATAAAGGGCTGATGTAGGGCTCTTTGAATGTCCAGTAGGTGTTGACTGTGAAACGATGAAGAGTATATTATTTTTTTTCGATGCTATTTTTTGTACGGAATCGAGACGATGTTGTGAATCAAATACAAAATCGCGAAGTATTGGCAAGCACACATTTGTCTGTGGTAATGAAGAGTTATTAGCAAAATAAAAGCATTGAATAAAGGTTGTAGAACATAACATTTATCTGTGCCTCGGAATTCCGTTAAGAGTGAATTTTTAATTGAACTTGAGTGAGATGGTAACAGGAGTAAAGTGTTTCAATGTTAAGTCAGTTTAAATCAGTAGTCGGATTTCACATAGAAATGTCTTAACGCCTAAATATTTTCTATAAAATAATTTAAAACTGTCGCATAAAAAGCTATTAGAAATCAACTCGGTACGTATTTGTGTATGTAGAGATTCGTTGTCAGCTTCAAATATGTTTCTTTAACGGTTAAATACTTAGTGCAACATATATTAATGACTAGTTTATTTTTAGATGCCACGATTGATTTTTGGGATAACTAAATACATCCACTCTTGTATATCCTATACCATGCCCTTTACTTACAACCTTAATAGTGTATTGAAAGATCTAGTGGACCCAAGAGAACGTTTTCCCCATGAAAAGACACAATAAACCACTGCACGTGAATTCAATGGTCAGTAAGCCATGGGTTAATTCAACGGAGTGGTATATTGGTCCATCCAAACCTTCTATTTGCGGTCAGCCAATGTGTTTGAAGTATTATTGATGCCATAGAAAAACTTGCATTTCAAGACATAGACTGACATTGTACCGCTATATGGACATTGGGCGTCGAGGACGGGCGAGACACCAAGAAAGGCAGATGATTCCGAAATTTTAGAGGATATCAATGATTTATAGTCTTCAAATTAAATATAAATAAGTCAGGGTATATTTAATAAATCATAAACGGCATGTAATTGATAAATGTATGAAACTGCAGAAGTAATTATTTTTATTTAAGTCGATAAAAAGATGAGGACTACTTCACCACATTGATGTGCACAGCACGGACGACACATGGGTATTTGAATATTTAAAGTTAAACAAATATTCCGCATTGTTTGAAGTTCTTATTGAGTTAGAGTACTTAGGCATCAATAAAATCATACTAGGAGCTATTAAGGGAAATCATATACCTAAGAGCATCAAAAACAATTATATACACATGTAATCATCAGTAGGCGATTGGTAGGCTTACTAAAAATTTCATCATCACAGTCAACTTTTGATGTTCAATTATACTTGAAAAAGTGTTTTATGCTATTTACTGTAATGAAGATAAATATATTCTCTACCATTTATAGGTTTCTACCGAGACATAAAAAACCTAAAAGAGTTGACGTATTAACAAGAGAACGTGAAATGCGAAGTTGCCTTTACTAAGTGAAGTATGCATTTTAAACATGACTGTTTATTCCTTTTTGATGTTGTCTGCAGTTCCAGGAGAGTGTGTAATATTTTAGATTAAGATGAATGGGGGAGACCCACTCAAATGAATAGTTATATATCCAATTAAATGAGAGGAGTTCTGCCGAGTGGAGTTAAAATCCGAAGAGAGATTATGGCTTGTTTCAAGCTATGACTGATTGCTTTTCATAGGAGATATTTTTTTTTCAACTGCCATATTCAAAACCACACGCATACAATTTGCTTTTGAAACGAATTAAACTATTAATACCTTGGAACCGCTTGAAAGGCCTAAATCATTTTTATAAATAGTGGTTGATATAATGATGTATGCGTGTAAGTGATCAAGTGCAATGTCAACTGATGTAAATTTATATTCATAATAATTATATTATTTAGAGAGACATTTCAGATCAGAAGTTTTGAGGAATATATGAGGCAAATTTTTGATCTTAACATATTTATGTTATGTCCGTGTGTTTGTGAGTTTATGTAAGGTACAGTGTATTGCAATGATTAAACTGTGCTGACTGAAATAAAAGATCAAAATGGTAGGAAACAAAATAAGTGTGTGTAATATTTTCTCGTGTTTTCCTTCAGTTAAGGTAATTTGCTACTATCATTTCAATGGGTGTCTTCTGTCAATACATTGGTCAACTTAGAAATACATTAAATAATAAATGTTTTCAAATACCTCTCCAGATGTAATATCTTCCAAATTGAAAAACTTTACACATTTTTCAAAAACCATTTTGTCAGCTAATTACTCACAATCCTACTATAATATTTAAAGTATATGAACCAATGTATATTGTCACTATGTACATTATTAATTTACTACTGCCCATATATTTTCAAGAAATATTTTATAAGTAAACATTAAGTAAACACATTTATACCTATGCTAGGAACAAAGCATGGAGATAATTGCAAATGATACTGAGACTACATAATGATAATCAATAGAAGCCATTATTGTGTATATTAGAGTTTAAAATTTGAAAAGGCCCGAAATGAATATGTTACGAGCATATCATGGCAATAAAATATACATCGAGATAAAAAGACTTAGCTATTCATATTCTCTGTTTTCAATGAATTATTTCAATCATATGGCACAATCAGGCCCCCATAATACAATTCCTAATTTAAGAATAAATTAGAAAACACCAATGTAATTTATGTTGAAGTCACGTTGAAAATAAATGATAAGCCAAAATAAATTTTGCTATGGCAAAATAAAATAATGTGCACACTATAGCAGGTGAATAATCAGTCAACGATATCCATAAAAACTCCATGTTATAATGATTGTTTTAATAAACCACCAGAAAAGAAATGCAAAAAAGTTCTCCTTTATGATATCACCCGAAATGCGGAATAAAAGGATATTTTTAATGAATTAATGATTTTAAAGAGGTATATTTTCACTTTCTTTTAATATTTCTCCCAAAACAATGAGCCATACAATAGGCATTTATAAACATATGTTATGAGTAAACACAACGGAATTTACTCACAACAAATACCAATACAACGAGGCTCTTATAATTCCTTTATGCCACATAAATATAGAAATATCATATATCTAAACAAGGTAGTTTCTGCATTATTTAGAATAGTCTCAATCGTTCAGGATACTTGTCCTTTAGAATAATACAGTCATTGGTATGAAATCCACAACAAATTACCTTTTTCTTCAAATGTCCATTTCGGTTGCTTTGAAATAATGATAAACTTACCTAGACCATCCTCAACATGTACACTTTTCAGGAATAATCATTTTGCGTAACGATAACTAACGGTGGTTTATTTATCAGCATACAACTTACTTAGAAATTCATTAAAGTAAATGGTACGTTTATGAAGACATGGCAACAGTAATTCCAATGGCTCAGTTTCATTCTGTAAGAGAACTAATTTTGTAATATAGCGAGGAATGAAAGTCACTGAGATATTATACTTGACCTCAAATATAACGTTATTTAACAGGTACAAATATAAATACGGCAAATCCTGATTATGGAACAGTAAATGTACACAGAGGTACCTATGTATGTCATCTTAATAGTCAATGAACACATCACATACTGATATATTTATGACACCTTGAAAAATTTCAAATATCTATACAAAACAACATTGTGGTAAACAAGAGATGAAGTACGTGTTGAAAAATTTTAAGTTAATGTGTCAATAGAAAAATCGAGTCCAATCCTTTCTAAAAGCTGGAGACTTGATCGCAATGTGACACACGAAATCAATCCATCCATATGCGATCACATCGTCTCCACAATTAGAAAGGAACTGATCTTAACGCCATGCTACCCTTTGCATGCATAAATAATCATTCAAGCAACGAGAGCATATTTAGTTTCGTGGAAAACTATGACGTCAAGTTGAGTCCTCGACAAAAAAATTCTCGGACAGGTAATATATCGAAATAAAACACTTATCTAAAAGATGAATGGTTAAAAATTTTGAAACCGAACCTCACAAGAGAGCTGGTTTTTCTCTCCGTAGTATTAATTCCATACCATGTGCGAGGACCTTGCAAGCAGGAAAATTATATACATACATATTCTCTTTGTTCTTAAAAAAATTGTTTTCATTCCTCTGAATACGAGTTCGTAAGATTCGAACATGAGCAAATTAGTCCTTATCACCTAAAAAAGTTTTCCATTCGTATTGAATTATTCTCATATCTCGTTTTTTTTTAAAACATAGGCGCCTGATTCCCGCTGACGTGCAGGAAGTTCGCGACGTATCATTTCACGTTAGGAAATCCGCCGAGAACTCTATTTATTTTGACCGTGTTTAGACCACCCCCTCACCGTTGCCGTAGAGCAATCGGTGCGCTATAAAATGTAGATTTGGCTCGAAATGCGGCTCATAGAAAGAGCTTGAAAACAAAAGTTGCTTTAAATATTTTTTTAAAAACCCTTTTTGATGACCTTACCAAATACGCAAACTGCACCAGTTAATACATGCGCGGAGATGAAGAACAATGGCAAATGTGGCTGAATGTCACTTTTTTCAAGAGACTGCATTTTTGCAATGCTGCAGAGAAAGAGAGAGAAAATAGAAAAGGTGGACTAAACGGGTGATTTTCAGATGAACTGTATTGAAGAGGATAGAAGTTGTGAAGGAAGCACAAGACCTTTGTTGGTTTTAACCATTTTATGGAAGCAATAGTCTCATCTTGTGAACTGTCCATGCCCTAAATAATCCCTGATGTTCATTTTAAGCATTATAAAAAGTAAGGGAGGTTTAAGACTACTGAGCGACTTACCAGATCATCTTCTATACTCAAATTTGAAAATTAACATCAACATTAAGCGCATCTTGGTCAAAGCTCATTAAGTTTTCGAGTCACTTCGTTCAACTACAGTGTATTGGATATGAATAGTCAATTTAAATTTTACAGCAACTTCGGACGGTTAGACGGCTAAGTACTGCGAATTGGATAAAGCAGAGACCACAGTGAAGTCAAATGTTTCATATAACTCCAGCCCAAGGCTAGATGGTCGAAAGGCAGATTTAGCGTAAAATTTTCCAGCAGCAACTCTGCTTCAATGCTACTCGTGGTCTCCATGAATTAAGTTCGATTTGCGAAGCATTATATGATACTCACTCAATTTTTGCTGCTATGCAAGGGGCACTGAAGGTAATTATTAGGGAGGGAGAATTACTGAGACATGAAAATATCCCTCTAATTTATCTTGTTCGTCTTCCTTGCAAGGGGAAAATTCCATGAGCCAAAAACTCAATCGGTTCCCATGGTTAATCAGTAAATTGTGGACCCTAGAAACCGTGATTAAGTAGACAAGAGAATAGTTACTTTAAAATAATTCTTCAAGAGCTCTACTTTGGTATTATAGATAGAGTATATGTATATGCTTGCATACGTACAGCCTACCCACGATTCCAAATTTTTTATCTAATCGATTTTTATATTACCTCAAACCTAAGGCAGCTTCACTGAAAACGGGCATAGTTTAAAATTTTCATATGGCTGAACAGAGGAATAAAAATTAAACACTTTTTAAACCACTGCATGAACACAAGAATGCGCACCATATTCATTCACTTATTTTTCACGAGTTTACACTTGGGCTCTTTTCTTACTTCTCCCGCACACGATGAATAAATTCTTGCTAGTTGACACACAAGTACTCGTGCCTTCTTGCACATCCAAGACCATTTCAACGTCACTGTGATGCTCGAAACCTTACCGTAACCAATATAATTGTCAACCTTTTTACAACTTGTGTCACTTCTTTGAGAAACCTGCACTTATCCTGTGAAAGAGCTCCGTTCGCTCCGTAGTGAGAGGGATCGGAGGTTTGTACGAACCATCCTTAGCATCATACCAGCAGGAAACCTACCGCTAGTATCCGTAATAGACACATTTGCGCAAACGAACAATCAGCGAGGCACCAACCCCCTAGTCTTTTGCGTCGTGGACAGTTTACCCGTGGGGTGCATGTCCCCTCTTGGGCATTTATTTCTACGCCCCCAGTTCACCGTCACCGGAGAGCAGAAATCTCGCCGCATCTTCCTGCGTGCTCGACGAACCCCTTCTTTCTTGCCGAGTTCAGTCACCGACGCACATGACGCACACGTACGCGTGAGCACGTAAACCAGAGCTCATATGTGCTCCGCGTCACTCAAGCCAAACCATCTGAAGACACTGATCAGCGGATGCAAGGATAGTGACGCGAAAACGGATGGTGGGAAGATTTCATTGAAGGAAGGAGGAGGGGGAGATGATGGTTTCGAGGTGCCGAAGAGAGAGAAGGAATGGAAGGGTAGAAGAAGCAATAGATAATACCTTGAGGGTTTGTCGGATTCCTCCCTTGTCGGTTAATTGTAGGTGACGAGATTTTCACCAGCAGTTTATGGGTCAGAGATAAAGATGTTGACTCTAATGCCAACTGTTGTCAGCTACGTTTAAATAACATGAGAAGAGGGGTAGGGAGCAAAAACATCTTGAAAATTCAGAGGGAGCCATCCAAACAAAGCTTTATTTATTAAAATTCGTCCAACTTTACTCTCTCTCCTTCTTTGCATGGATTGCCACCGGGCGAGTTAAATTCCACGCTCAAAAACATCCTCCAGCCATCCCTTTCAATTCCACTGCCCTCTTCCTGCCATTCAATGGCTACATTTCATCCCTATAATCCCCAACTCACCCTCCAACTGTTCTCTCTCAGACCCCTCTGCGTTGGGTGAAGGACGATGCTTAGTACCGTACCCATCTGGCCCCACCATACGCATTTCACCCCGACGCTGAGTGGGGGAATCGCTTTCATTTCTTTCGCATCCACGCTGTTCTACTGAAAGTTTCCGCTCGCTCGACCCACTAGTACCAGTCCCTTTCTCTGGTCCTTTTCGTCAGTTCTAGCTCAAGTCGTCAGTTCAACGAAAATTTGCACACTCTAGGCTTACACCGGAAGCGAAAGATGGCAACACCACCTTAGCTGATGGAAAGCTTTTGAGCGCTGCTCTGGAAAGGGTTGGGGACAGCGATACTATGTAGTTGCGGTCTGTCTCAGAGAAAAATAACCCATTAGGGTGCATACGAGTGCAGAGGACTGGAAAAGTGTCCAGTAAATTTCACGCACGGATGAAAACTTCTTTTGATTCTGAAAAAACAAAGAGGAATACATTTTGAAACTTAAAAAAATGGCCGTTGAACTGAAACTAAGTAAGAGTAATTGAAACGGTGCAAACGGTGAAAGTGAAACGGCTCCGGCTCGATTCTCAGCAGTGGATTACATCTTTCATTGAAAACCGGCCCCTACTTTGAGTTGTGTATTGTGGAGCTCACTCGAGTACACTACTCTATCCGTAGGTTGGTACGTTAGTTAAACCGAGTTCCTCATGGCACCTTGAGAGCAGACTAGTGCCGACGCCGGGTTCCTCCTTATTATTCCTCCTTTCCCTTTCCATTCCCATCCTTATACCTATCCTCCCGGTCCGGAGCGCATATTAGTGCTGATGAGGACTTGAAAACACAGATGAATATGAATTAAAATGAAAAAAAAATTACTACCTCCTAAGACCTAGCTAAAATGAAAACTATCATAACAACAGCAAAAAACCAAGAGTATATATCTTTCACAGACCTGATGGTTAAACACCCATTAGTACTGCCAAGTACCTGTTGGAAATATTTACGAAAAAGTAACTAATATTCGTCTCAGCCTCAATTTAACTTCTTCGTTCCGAAAGAACGGACTAAAACCCAAAAGATTCCCAAAACAGAGAGATTTCAAGTATCGTGAAAATCATTCTTTCCCCGGTATCTAGCACCCTTACTATCCTAGTGTTCTTTCTGGGAGTAGGTAAAAAATTTGAAACCTTGGAAGAGGATGAGAGAGGCAGGCGCATGTTGAGATGGATTGAGAGCCTCCAGAGAAAAAGAAAAGAAAAATACTGAGTCAGGAATTGGGTAGGGAAACGGCGATATCCAGCTCAAGAAGGGAATGGCCCAGTGGGACGAAAGACTACGAAAGGAGACGTAAAAGCTGGAGAAGTGTGGAAGAGTGGAGAAGAAAGAAGGCAGGGCCCAGGAAGGGAAGAATAACACACGAGATGGAGTAGAATGAGGAAGAATGGTGGTGTGGAAGAGCCCGAGAGCTAAAGAAGGGGAGAGGAGGAAACTTAGCGAAGCAAACCCCATCCAACATCCTAAGGTAGGGTTCAAGAAAAAAAATAAATAAACGGCCCTCACCATTGTGTGCGTGCAGAAAGGAGGAGAACAACTCCTTCTACCCCTTTCGCAAAGGGCGGGGGCGGTAGCTGGGGAGGGGAGAAGGTAGGAGGAGCGTGAGGAGACATTAAGCCTCTGGGAGGGATTTCGTTTATATGCGTGACAACGGAGGGAGGCAGTTTCTTTGAGTAAAGGGTTTATCGTCGGAATAAATACACGTCCGCTCGTCCCTTCCCTTGTCTCGCCTCTCACGTCCTCCAGCCCGAGGTTTTCTCTTCTTTCCCGCAGAGGAAAGACCGTTAAGCCACCGGCCATTCGTTCCGCGCCGCAGGTTAGGGAGACACTTGGTGAATTGAGAGATGAGGGGTGAGTCACTCTTCCAAAGCACGCGGCCCTTCTACCCTTACCTCCCTATCCCCCCCTTCCACAACGGAGGATATGCAAACAACTGCGCTCGCTGTTTGTGCCCGAGATCAAATCCGTGTCTCCTCCCACTCACTTTCTCAATCCCCTTCCCTCTTTCGTGAGTCCACCCACATTCACCCCTGAGCACCTGCGCCCAGTACTCTCGAATTTGCGGCGGTATGGTGAACAGTTGTGCATGACTTTACCTCGTTATAGATGGCCCCACTCCCTAGTTCTGGTTCCACCGTGCAAGCGATCGAGACACTAACCATTTAGTCCACCTAAATGACTCCCGTAATTGGCAAATTATATGAATACATATGGTTGCAACTAAATCGTTACTACCCCTGGGTGCTAGAAATGTTTTGTGGGTGGGAAATTAAATACAGCAAAAAAAAATCCTAAGAATGTAGTCCAAGTGGCACTTAATATTGTTTTTGCCTTATCATGTCCGGCTGTCTAAACAGAACCCCCTACCCCTTCTGTTCCTATCCTCATAACTTTACTCCCGGTCTGTAACGCCTATAAGTGCTGAAATAGACTTGAAAACAAAACAAGTAAGCTTTCTCACAAGACTTATCTGAATCAAAATGATCACACCCATTTTATCGAACTTCCTCATATGCGACATAGAAATCTTTTACTATCAGTTTTATTTTAAAAGTAGTATCTATCATTAGTATTTCCTCTCCCTAGCAACTCTTAACATCTTGAAAAGTGGATGATGAATTATCATTGATGTATTTTCCTGAAACGGACGTTATTATGGTATCGAGCGAAGTCTTGCAAAAAACTATTGGCAGCACAAAGACGTTGGGGCACCCAAGGCACTGAACAATTTTTTAAGAATGTCTCCGGGGAAGGGTTTTCCATTAATCGATATTCGATTCTTAGCCCACAGCCCATCTTCCGCCTACCGGCATCTCTCTTTTTTCCCTAGATACGAGACCTTTATGATACGTGTGCACACATCCAATGCATTCACTTCCGCATCATTGCCTTCCTCCAGTAGATAATCAAGTCCCGCCTCTGTCGCCATTTTGTTTAACCCTAATATCGTACCCCACCCTCATCCTTCCTTTATATTTCTCGACCCCGCCGCCAAAGAGAAGCTCCGACGGCTACTTGTTATTTGACTATTTTCTTCCTCATAATATACTTCTTTCCCTACCACGCCATCATCGAACCACACTGAGATCCTCAGCGTTTTCCTTTTCATTTTTCCCGTTCACATCGAAGAGAAATCTTTGACATCCTTAGGAACGTGTCCACCTATCTCCTTCTCCCTCTTTGACGCGGTAACATTAAAAGTTTTATACCATCGCGCTCAGAAAACTCTTTGCTAGCCCTTCTACGTGCTTAAATTGGAACCGATAATCAATTGACGCCAACAAAGAGCACCTTTTCGTTCTACTTCTCATCATTCTCATCTCCTTCCCAGGGTTCTTTCAGCAACGTCTTGTCTTCCTCATTCTCTCTCCGGAGAAGCATAGAGACGTTAGGATTCTTGCTTTTTTCCCATCAAATATTCTGTTCTAGTGCTATTAGGGGGCGCTGCCTGTCGCGTTATTTGTTTCATAAGACGTTTCTTTACAAAGTACTCAAATAAGGATCGGTGTTTCAATAAAAAATATGTCACAGCTGGAACTCAAACCGGGGCCATCTGAGTGAGAAGCCAGTACTGTATGTGCCAAGTTTTTGCAGGGTATACCACAGTGCTTCACGGATATCTCCCGATTCATACGCCCCAACGGTACTAGGTATTCCCAAGGCGGGATAGAAAAGGGGATCAAGGGACGCAGTTCCAAGGAACCCACTTTCTTCACGCCGTTTCCCCCGTTTCAACCACTCCATTCTCGCCTTTCCTCATCTCATCCCACCATCTCATTCCCCTCCCCTTTCGCTTCCTCTGTTATTGCCGTCCCGAACCCTATCTTCCTTCTCTCATCCCCCTCCTCATGTCTCGACGCCCGTTTTCCCTGATCTCGTTTCACTGGAAACTCGTCTTTTCTCGAACTCCGTCGTTGAAGAAACTGGGGCGAAGATAAGCTCAAACGGAACTTGGAAGCGAGCGGATGCGAAAGAATGAGAAGCCTTGAAGGTAACACTCCGTAAAATTGGCAGAAGGTTAAATAATGAACCTATTGTTTTAACTCCATTTTAAATTTCCTGAGGTGTTTCATGAGAAAATTGATCGTAAAGAATGCGTTCTCTTTTTGGTTACCCCTTGAATGATGACTCTTTCGAAGAGTTAATTTCCGAATCCAAGAAGAAGACGAATGCAGCTCGTAGGTTGCAGATGTATCTCAGTTCTTCTTCCTTGACCTCTTGCTTATTACCCGTCAAGCTTTATCAAAGTGGACGACCTTAGCTCTTGACCCTTTGCAGCCATTATGATACATCCATACTAAAAATTCCTTCCGTCGTATCCCACATTTTTGCGACCAAACTAAACTTTTCTCGCTACTTTCCCCCCAAATTTCGCCTCACGTCCGAATCCTCTCGATCTCCTTGCAAGACTCTTAACCCTCTTATCTTTCGTCTTCCCCCACCATCCTAACCTATTCCGACACTCGAGGGGACACCACAGGGTCCAGATCCTTGCCTTGGGGCTCCATTCATTCGGTCCCCAATCACGGATGCTGTCGCATCGATCCACGACTCACACCAACGCCACAACGAGGGTAAGCGGCGGGGAAAGGAGGGAGAGAGAGAGAGAAAACTCAAGGCTGGAGGGTATCCGACTCGCGCAGGGGAAAGGGAATGAGGAGGGGGGACATGCTATTTAGTCTTGCGGCGTGCGTAGGCCCTCCTCCTCTTGTCCGCGCGGGTAGAAGAACTCGGCAGGTACTTCCACCGAGGACCTTTCGGTGGCGTTGGTGCCTCGCGGATGCGGAGAGCGGTTCTAGGTGCAGTGGTGCTCGCGGTGGTAGGCGGCGGCGGCGGGAGGTTCAGCCGGGGGCTAGAGGAGGCAGCAGCTTGCTTGGCGGTTGCTGGCGAGTCGTTGCTGGTGTTGGTCGAGGGGCGAGTAGAGGCCTCCGGAGAGGGTCTCTGACGTCGAGGCGTCGGCAGCGTCCGACGCCCACTGGTAAGGCGGTGGCGTCGGCGGGGGTGAGGGCGGGGGGGATGGCGCTAAATCCTCCTCACTCCCGCGGTCAAAGTCGCAGTCAAAGTAGCGGCTCTGCCGGGAGATGCAGCGGATGGGGGCGGCAGTAACAGGAATACAAAGAAAACGGGTTTCAGCGAGGAACACCAATAATAAACGCCAATACTCTGTCACTCTGAGATACCAATTATATCGCTTGTGGATAGTATTAATGTGGATTTAATTATGAAGTAATTTGTTGGAACTCAAATTATCTCTACAAATATTAGGAAATTAGTTTCACAAATAGAAGTATTCGACTGCTTATATGAAACCAATATGAACCTCATTATGCGTTTAAAAAAAAGCTTATTAGTGACAAGGGTCTTTTGATTTGAAACTTGCATGAATCACATGTAAGTGAATATAATACTCCAGGAATGGAAGTAAAAAATATAATACTTCAATCACATATGCTCTCTTAGCAAGAGATACCTATTTTATCTAGGGGGAATATTGTTTGAATTACCAACTAGATAATTTTATTGTAATCACAAATTTACACCAGACCTTGGTAATTTCACCTTGGAATAAACATCTAAAAGCATGTAAAACACACCTATTGTGACCGTGAGGATGATGATAGATATATAAATGAACGCTGAGAATGGACATTGCTTTTAGATGCAAACATTACTAGGTATGGAGAATGAACTTTGGAATATTCAGGTGTTTTTGTGAAGAGTATATCAATGTGGAAACCGAATATTTATCCATTATTTCACCCTGATCATTATATTCAACCTTTTATACCTCTTCTCTAGGAGAATGGGAGCTTATCATACCCTAAACATTTATTTAAACGTAATACTACATCAGCAGATACACTCACTAAAAGTAAGATAGTTAATCATAATTTATATAATCACTTCTTCGAAATATGATTCCTTTATCCAGCTACAGAAAGGAAATGCGTGCATTAAAAAAATAACCAAGATTAAGGTCTAGAGAAAAAGGAAAATATACTATTTTATTTATAAATATATTGAACGCCTTGATGAAATTTGCACGCCTTAATCAGTATAATGCCAATGTAAATAATATTATCTGTTGATTTGTTCGATGAATATGCCGGTGAAAAAATTTTGCGACACCATATGGGTTGCTGAATTCACATTATTCTGACTTAATGAATAATAAATGGAATCTATGAGATGTGGATCAGAAGTTTTGAAAATTTTCCAGAAAGACTAGTCACATAATATGGAAGAATGTCACTCATTGGCAATAAAACAATAATTATTTCGAACATATTTCTACAAACATAAATTATAACTCTTTTTATTTTGTACAGAAATAAATGAAAATACTTTTACGAATGTATAGCCATCTTTTCCAATGGCTTGGGTGTAATACCAGAGTGACGTGAATCGAAGCAAGAAGTCTGAAATGTTTGTTAGTTTAATACTACAGTACCAATGTAAGAAACAGAGCATCAAAATAACATCAGATTTAGTTATGCAGCTCCTCACGTTGGTATGCTGGTGATACCCATTGATTTTCTGGTAATTTTACCAGAAAATCAATGGGTAGGGGGGATATGAGCAAATAAACATGAAACAATTCAGCAGTTTATTGTTAGGTACGCGAGAAGGAAATTTTAGAGGCAAATGTGTAGAATTACGGAAAAATTGAGGCTGAAACATGATCGGCAGGAAGACATGATGCAAAAATATATATATATAAACGTCTGTACCTATATCTTGCAAACTACTTGCTTGTTCATACTTATGTTATGAGATTGAAGAATAAAAAAATGTAAGAGTCTATGGTAAGAAAAACACCGAGAAAAAAGGATGATAAAATACAAAAGATTTCTAAACTATGGTAAATCGTGATCAGTTTTAACTACTTCATATCTGCATGTACTTTATGCTGTGAGCAGTGAGGACAGAGTACAGTGCAAGACACCAGTTACACGCCAGGTAAGTTACAGTTAAACACCAACATTCAAAAGCATAAACAAAATTTAAAAATCATTTACTGCATTATTTTAAAGAAAAGTACTAAATATATGGAGAGGGCATTGAAGAAAAAATATTTAGTATGATAGATAGCTAAGTTTAAAACAGTGGAGTAAGTTGGCCGACATAAAGCGCTATAAAAATAAGCATCTGCATAGAAAATCTTTGAGGGTCATTGTAGAGACCAGAGATCTTAAATTTATAAAAAGATGATTTTTAAGCAGAAAATCCCGATGAATGTATGAAAATAATGGCATGAATAAAAAAAGGGATGTGTAAGAAAATATAGAACAAAAAGTTTGCCTTTTAAACGAAAGAAAAATATTATTAATTCATCATTATCATTAATAGCTGTTTTCGTTATTATTCCAAAAATATGGAGGCCACAGCAACAATGAATAATGATGATTTATCAAATTGTCATCGTGTCGCAGGTAAATACTCTTTTTTCAAAGGAATGTAAAAATGCTTACTAATTATGAAATACACTTTTAATCACATATTCTCTGTTCTATAACAACTCAGATCAAATTTATGGCTCTTTACATACAAAAATATGCCTACCGTAAATCCAAGTGATTCAGAGCGAAAACTCATCTTTATGATGTCAGGTAAAAATATTTTAGTATACCTATTTCACTAAAAAGTATTATCAAAGAATACCTGCTGCTAATTTTCCCCTGAGGTTATGAGCAAATGAGAAAAACCTAACAATAAAAGTATCATCTGAAATGCTGCTTTTCTGATGAATGAGAATGTGATTCCTAAATAATACCAATTTTTGTACCTTCATTTAATTCCTTCTCTTCTCTCACATATCACGCATTTCGTTGACTAAAAGGCTAATAATAGCTAATTAACATGAAAGAACTACTATGACACAATTATCAAACAAAAGATGCTCACTCATCATGTCTTGCTGATATTTCAAATTATTGAATATCCCTACAAAGTTTGGTGACCAAAGACTTTTAGTCCAGTGGCTTGAAAAAAACTAAAACTTGGTATCTGTATTTTTCGGGCATGCCTACAGTTCTCATGGAATATTAACTTCGAATGAAGAATGGTTAAACATTATCTAATGTTCGGAAAAGAATGATTTGTATACATTATCTTACTTTTAACGACAAGAATAACATTTTTATCTCAGGCAAATTTTAAACATAAATAAATGTTGTTATGATTTTAAGAAAATAGATACCTTATTTAAAAACCAGGTTTGGTGAAACTCTGCCACCAAAATTTGAGATTGAACGGGCCATTAAATACTTGAAACAAATTGTGTGTCAAAGGGTATTATTCATTACTATTTTCACAGATTATACACTCAAAAACCAGAATAATTCAGCACAAACACTCAAATCAAAATAAAAGTATAAATATTGGTCTGAAAAAAGACCATGAATAAGGCACATGTTTATGAAACCAACTTGGATGGCGCAAGATCAAGAGGACTTTGTCGATAAGGGGTCTGCGGGGAATTTAGATAAGGTTTGGAAACTCTACCTTTCCCTGCTTCTCTCTCACTCTTCCACTCCTGTGTTTACACGGGAATAATCGTCAATTTAGGCCACCTGCAAACAGATGCCGGTTGACGAAAGGGACAACCATGTGCGCGCGCAATTACGCGGGAAGCCATTCAGTGGAGACGTTTCGGGCCAGCGAATCGGGGGGAGGACCAAATCCAAATGGTGGGGGAGGGTTGGAGGTGAGAGGAATATGTGCGGCGCCACGTATGCCACCTTGAGTGGGCAGGGCGTTTCTGAAAGGTAACGAGGCCTCTTCATGCCCACGGTTGCGGAGGCCTCGCCAATAACAAGGCAGCGCCCGAAAGGGAAGTGGGCTTCGATGGGGGAAGGTTGTGGGCCAGGGGTGCTTCCATGGCAGGGTGTCGTCGGGAGATGAGTGGGAAGGGAGCGAATCGGAGGGGAGGTGGGAAACGGGAGCGTGACGGGTTTTGGTGACGGTTGGTCGGGAATTTATGCAAGGAGGCCGTGTCGGGGTGGGAACTGGTGGACGGGGGATTCCATTTGCATAGAGGTGTCGCTGATAAGACCATCCCGCCTGCGCGAAACGCAGAGTATGTTTCTTTTTTCACGCGCGCGCGTGTGTGCTGTGAGTTTATGTGCTCGAATGTTTCGGGGCGTTTGACGGCAAGATGGAGTTGAAACGGAGATGTTGGTGGAAGGGAGGGAATAGGAGAGAGCATGGTACGAACATGGGCAAATGAATTCGTGGCCTCTTGAACCCAAGGGTCGCACTGGAATGCAAAACATCGAATTCCAACCGTGTTTCTTCTGATGCTTTTTTATGACATTTTCCATAATATTTGGCAGGATAAAACTCCAAAATTTTATTCTGTATACCCTTTTTTCTATATTTTTGACTTTATATTTACCACAAAACTACGAGGTCCATATTTCGGAAAAATACCTTATTTTTATCGTAAGATAGGTGAAGGTTCCCGTTGAAATTCAACAGGAGGAAGAAATATAATAAATACAAATCGTGTTAAGAAATGTTAACATTATTAATCATGTTAATCATGAAGGGGCGAAATATGTGCAGAAGGAAAGAAATAAAGGGAGAAACGTTTGCTATGGAGTTAGCTCCAAGTCGGTATCGGAACCATGAATATAATGTAATCCAATGTAATAATATAATTACTGCCTGGACTAATGCCTGGGCCATTACAAAAATAAGAATGTTATTTAGTAACTTTCAGGCCAGATGAAACAAAGGAGGTTAGAAAGGGAGGTGCATACTAATGTCGCTCTATTGTTGACAATGAGGCGAGATTCGGGATTTTGGGAATGTTAGGACTAAAATATTCAGCAAAAAATGTTCTCTCTGGCGTTTCATATATGTTATGTTTGTCTCAATTCTCTAAATTCATGACGGTGGCGTCAATGAACTTTCTACGGATACGTATCAATACCTTTTATCCCAATTAGATTAAATTCTTTTCCTATAACCTTGTGCAGATTTAGAAGAATGGAAAAGGTAGGTCTCGCATGTGATTAATGGGACATGTTCTTAAGGATGTAAAAGAGAAGAAGTACGTCAATATGAAGAAATTTGCCGATAGAAGAATAGAGTGGGGAGCTGCGTCACACTAATTATAGGATTGTTGGCCGATGATGGTGAAATCAGATACTTGTCGTTCGGTTACCTATGATCACATCTTATACAATATATTTGATACATCAATAAATTACAATTTTTTTCATCTTGCTACTCCTATTTTTGTTTGACTTGAGTTAGTTTTCTTATCACGTTCTTGTATCTCAAAATACAAAGATTTTGAAAGCGCTGCAATTCGGAATACGGTCATCATCATCATCATCAAGGGTCAACAATCCTAGGATTGGTTTGACGCAGCCCTCCACTCGATTCTTCTATCGGCCAACCTCTTCATACCAACGTAGTTCCTCTCTTTCACGTCCTTTACGACCTGCTCCATGTAACTCATACGAGGCCTGCCTCTTCCATTTTTCCCGTTCACTTTTCCCTCGACGATTGTCTTCATCAGGCTATCGTGTCTTATGATATGGCCGATTAGGTTGCCCCGTCTTCTTTTTATAGTTTTCAGTAGACTTCTCTTTTCTCCCACCGGAATACGGTATAAATCTATAAATAATCCATTTTTTCAACCGCAAAGAAACTGTCATTTAAATACTTTAAGTTTTACCGTATGCACACCTACTTAATCCGTGAGTAACACAAAAGTTATGCCATATGATTTTTCCAGAGGAAATAGCCGTTGTAGATTCAAGAATCAGCTACGATATCTTTTACGAACTTTCAATATCTTCACGAAAAGAGTATCGCAGTTTACGTCATCTCTTTTGGACGAACCTTGTAGCATCAATGCAATGGCATTAATTAACAACCCACGGATACGTAGTGAGACATTACGTTATATTGGGATTTGAATTCCATTCCCTGGTTTATGTTAAACTATCTCAATTCACAAAATATTTCGCTCGTTGACAATTTCGTAAGCGTTCCATATCTTTTCTTCACGTCTCAGGTTTGTTCATATCCACAAACCCTTAAATAAATAAAAAAATCACAATTTGAACAACGCTGAAGCATTCACTTAAATACTACTAATTTCGCTGATAACTTCAGGCTTAATTATGCGACACCTTTCCTAAAGTGAACCTAACAAAGTTTCATTCTTTTATTTTCCACTACGAATTTTGACCGTAATCAAACCTTCTAAATCTGTGAGTAGCGCTAGTAGTCAGTACGTATCCTTGTGCGCAAAAATATGGCTGACCTTGCTTCAGGAAGAGCCTACAATGCCTTCAGTAACTTCCTATATCCTCGCGAAAAGCACAATTCTGTTTAAGCATCAGCGATGTTTTCATTTAAGAGACATCAATGTCAAGGGCTCTAGCAATTCTTGGAAAAGTACCAAAAAAAACAGTAAATTTCAACATAAATTACACAATTCCCAGAAACATGGAGAACTAAGGGTAGATCAGTTAAAAGAATAAGAACGTTTCAACATTTTCCCATTAAATACAGAAAGAAGGAAGAAATTCGATTAATATGTAGTTATTTTACTGACAGAAAGAAAAAACTCTTGCGCTGCTATAAATTGAAAAAGTCCATTTAAACCAATGTAAATACATAATTGGCGCCAGGAATCGAACCCAGGGCCTGAGCTTTTTTATATAGCACCTTCTAGTGTATACGTTAGAATCCTACAAAATTTCAGCTCAATCGATTCAGTAGTTTTTGAGGAGATGCGTAACACAAAGCTGGAAGACAGAGAGACAGACACCACTTCATTTTTATATATTAGTATGATGAACGCAAACATTCCTAAAACAAGAGGATATTACAATTATTTCAGCAAATCACAGAAATCCTAAAACGTTAATTTTTAAAAAGTTTAATAATATATAATTTTATGGCCCCCGATTAAATTTAATCATCATCCGAAGATTTTTTCTTCTCGAAGAATAATCTTCTTCCCTACGAGCCACCAAGAAAAAATATATTACACGAATCTTAAAGTGAAATATCAATTTTATTCAAATTTCTAAGTTTAGGAATAGCAAAGTGGAATTGAAATGATTAAGCAGTGCATACGCACGTGATAAAAATAAATTCTCAATTATAAATGTCATAAACCCTGAAGGAAAAATTAAGGAAAGGATCCACTTCATTTCACCTGACCGTGGATTATAGAATACACAAGAATCTGGTTACCAGTCGTATTTCCCTACAAATGCCCTCTGAGTATTATTTTTGAAAGTCAAATAAACGTGTTTGTCGATTGAATATATATAATATTGAATATTGTATAATATATTGAATAAACTAATACTGAAATATAAAAACTACAAATATAGAAGAAATTTTACAAACGTTGTAGGAACGAGAAACAGAAACTAGCAATTTAAGTCAATTGTATCATGAAGGGAGTATAGAAATTTGAGAAGATTTAGGGATTTCAAGAATGGAAAAAGGGCAAAGGAGAGCCTGGCATTAGCTTGGTCTTAGAGAAATACCCCAAAGATTTCACGATTTAACTTCCCTTCCTACGGAAGGATCACTGAACTTGAGGTTTTCCCCAAGCCGTAGTCAGGTAAGGGCCGAAATCACAAAATATCTCTGCCGCTATCGAGATTCAAATCCGGGGAACCGGGTTGCAGACTCCTTTCCGTATCTGACTATGCTTCCGTCCTAAAGGGCGTCAATGTCCTCAGTTGTCAGTCGCCACTTCTGAAAACAAAAAACCTCATATAAAATCCGTGGCCTGGGCCGAGGGGAATAGTGGAAGTGCTAATTCTCGAAGCAAAGAGGGATGGGGAGATGGAGTTCTCGTAATCAAAGACTCTGGAAGGGTGCTGTTGCCCCTGGAGGTGTCGAATTGAGTGTGCAGATTACGTCGACGCACTTTTTCATTCAGGCGACTCTTCCGGGGTGGGGCGGGGGAGAGAAGGGGGCGAAGGGTGGGGATGCGAGCCGTGCCCCTCAATCGACGTTATGAAGGGAGAGAGAGAGGGAGGGAGAGGGGAGTGGGTGGGAGGGCGAGCTGGGAACAGAGAGGAGGATGTGTAAAGATATCGATCCTCACGCTGAGCGGTCAATTAGCCCAGGACCTTGTGGGAGGTGAAAAGAGGAGGGGAAGGGAGGAGTGACGCGCGAAAGTTGGGCGTCGTGACTTCGCCTCCCGCACCGCCTCGTTAAACTCTGGAAAGAACGTTGGCATTGCGATAGGTTTCATTGCAGTCCCGTGACTTCATTCACCTGACTGACGAAAACAGAGGACAGTTGGTGACCCATCTGAGTAGGGCGCGCTGCACAGTTTCGTGTGAAACTTTTGTGCTTGGTCAGAAGTCAGAACTTTCCAAGAGTTCCTTTTTCAGGGTTTTTGATTTATTCGCTGAAATATTAACTGAAGGAACCCAATTCAACGAAGGGAGACCTTACGGAAGGAGAAACAGCTGAAATAAATTCATGAATCAGGGCCTCATTGGTGCACTAGTTATCTTCAGAATAAGTGAAGATTATCTTAGAAAAATTATCTTTGGAGACGTAAGATTATGTAAAACGAGGAAACAAATTATAATGCCGTAGTTTACGTGAGTAATGGTATGCCAAGCCTCGGAGTTAAAGCCCGTAGAAACAATTTTAAAATCTTTTATTGTATGTATGTATGTATGTATAAGGGAATCAATTCACTACACGGTCCGTCAGATGGGACACTAAACTATGGGGCTCTAGAGACTTGTAAACTTGCCAATTTGAAATATCAAGTCTTACTTCACAATGCATTCTTTCACTTTAAAATCTCAGTCTATACCCTCCAGGTATTAGATGCTTTTAAATGAAGGACTGATTTGAAACTGCTAACGATCATTACTTAACAGTTTCAGTGAAAATAATTTAAATCGCTCTAACTAAAAGACATATATATTGAGCGTTAATTGTCTTTTTATTAAGGTTCATTACATTGCTAAAATCTCAGAAATTTATGACTCAATATTTGAAGGGTTGAAAAAGATTTTACGTAAGATTTCTTACCTATGCAAATATTGCCTAGCAATATAAAAATGATAATAAGTATATTTCAACGAAAATATCAACAAAGTTGAAGACAGTCTTATGGTTGATTATACAGTGTAGTCTCTTTGGGTGCTCACTCTGATTGGCTGTGTTTTTGACGAGTCTTTTCCAGGGGCTGTAATATATTCGCCCACTGTATTGAATTCGAACGAGGCAGAAATCACATCCCGACACCGTCAACCTGAGAACCTTGACAGGATAATCAGTGGAAATGTTTCCACTAAGGCACATAAACCGGATGAAACCCAGAGTTATGCAAAGAGCATCAATATATTCACTTGATTATATGTGATGAAGAACATAGAAGGATGTGACAAACATGAGTTTTAAAGCTAATCACCCGAGGGAAGGGGAGGGAGAACGACCAAAAAATACGATTTGACCTTTCCCCATTTTATATCTACTGATAGATATTACCTATCAAGAATGGTCTCCAGCTGCATAGTTAAAATATGATCGCAAAATGAAAGTTATGTATTTTATCGTATGAGCAATTACTTCAGTTAGAGATCTATAAAACATCTATGAATTAAAAACATATTTCGAAAATAATAATAACAAAATATGAGACTTCTTACAGTTGTTTTCTACGAGGCTGACCTTTGAATAAATTAAATCGTTTATTTAAGGAATCGCCCAACATTTCGAATCGTCTAGTCCGGGAAGTATTATCCAAATGCAAGGGTAGAAAAGATAAACATTGTATCCTGTAGTGTATACTCAATATATACTTGATTGGCCAAACGGTGGTATAACTTGCAGGATGAAGCAAAGGCAAAAATTCCCCTCTAAATCTAGACAAAAATAATTATTTTCCGAGCAGTAACATATGCTATCATTACATATGCCTGTCCGGCCTGGGCTTTCAGAATACATAAAAATAATAAAAACCTATTAATATGTCACACGAAACAGCTGAGATGAATAATTGGAGCACCATGGTTCGTCAGAATTAATCAAATTCACAAGGATCTCTAGGTCCCCCTTACCAATAACCATACTCCATTATTAAAATATTTCCAAAATTCTCCATCGTACACCAATAACCCTTACCTAGACCTACACCTAATCCCTCCGAAATGTCCCCTAAACCAAAATCATTCCTCATTAATCAATAGTTCCCTATTCAACCCAATGTGATTCATAATTCCATTTTAAAAAATCCCCTAACAGCGGCCTGTGGGTGGAAAGTAGGGTTCCAGGTCACCAAAAGCTGAATACTCTTTGGAAGTCATCGATGTCATGAGTATTATGGGTGGCAGGATGAAGGAACACATCCAATATGATTACCAAAAGAATACGGATGAACAAAGTATGGTGCTTTGATTCTCACATTTGACAATCTATTTTTGTACAGGATTTAACGAAATTTTTCGCAGATTAATACTTTACTTAAAATGCAAACCAATTTCAGACTTGAGGAAATATGACTGCTGGGCCTGTGAACCTAACGGGAGTGTGGTAACGATAAAGTTGTGTATGTAGAGTGCTGGGCTGCTGAACGGAGGAACCGTATACAAATTTCCGAAGAGGGGTTTGAATATGTCTGGATAAACCCAAACTGTATTATTTAATGCTTATTCAATCTTTTTGAAGAACCTAAGATGGCACGTGCAACACACCTTCTGACCTACAATTAGTATTGAATGAGATCTAACCTCAACAAATGCTTCAAACATACATTTGAATACAGCTTTATTAATCTAACGACTAAGGGACTTGCAAATGTATTCCTTTAAAACGTTATGGAAAGTCGCTTCCGTGAAATCTTTATTTATAGATTCAAGTACATATACATGTACATAAATAAAATGAACAGGTGTATGAACCTGGGAATTATTGATGACGCTAGAAGTCATATCTTCATGTGAAATTATCTAGGAAGAAGTTATGCAGAGCCAGTATTACACTTTTACGACGGCATATGTATGGAGAGAAATACAAGCAATGCTTGCCACTGATGGCGGACATAATGCTGGAACTAAGGATTCCGCAGAGAATATATCCGATATCCGAATATTCCGCAGGAAAAATATATCCGATCATCACCCTTTGTAAGGCTGGGTATTCATAAAGTTCTCTCAACTTCTCCCAATAATCAGAGAGTTGAATGATGCTGATTGATGGTGATCAAAAAGGAAAGGATTTATGGTAATAAATGAATAAAAGTGTACTTTTTCACTTAAAGTATTTTTCGCAAAAATGAGATAAAATATTTTTGAGATATAGGTAAATTAGAATAATCAGTTTATTACTATTATTTACTTGAAAGAATTAGAAAACGTACGCTAAATATCTTATGACTATTTCTCCTGTCAATATTACTATTAACTATTAAAAAATTTAGGCAATCAAGTCTAAATAATACTCATGAAAATGACATTGTCGTTAGGTGTTAATAAAATTATAAAGGAGAATATCTTACGGTAAAAATTCCAGCGTTAGAAATGAGAATTATGCACACATTTAAAATTACATTACACTCCTTGTTGCGATATATCAGCCATCACAAAAGAATATTCAGCAGAAATATGTTCTTTAAAGTGAGACAGCAGTAACAGCGATAGCCTAATCCGTGAAGAGTTTTTCAGCGATTAGATAGTTTTATATCATAGGATGTGAGCTGAGATAAATATTTAAAAGAAATTACATTTAGGAGTAGAAAGTAATATTTATCACAATCTTCATCAAGACTAATAACAGTTAAAATGACTCAGAAAAATAAATTTATTTTCATTCATCTAATTTTAAAATATTCGGAATACATTTGGACCTCCAGAAATTGAGGAAAAATAATTTCCATAGAATTATGGCAGGGGAAAAGAAATGATTGATTGAATCTGGACAAAATCCAAGGGAATATATTGCTGAAATATTCGTAAGAGTGAAAGGAAAGCGGATGGGTAGGATCTGAAATATTGACAAATGCATTAGAAAGATCTGAGGAAAACACAATAGGCTTAATGAATATTAAACCATGGGGCTCAGAATGAACACAATTAAAGAAGAAATCATCAAAGAACTCATATAGGAATCAAAAGAGTTCCTTTTTGGAGCAATAGAGGGCATTGTTAAAGGAAGAATTTTCTAGAGGAATTTAGGGTGTGAATAAGGGGTGAAATGTCGAGGAAAGACAAGAGTAAGTACTCATAAAGTATCAGTCCATTTACCAAAAATATAAGAAGCATAACTTCCTTTAAAAATTTCATTTTTAATCTAAGGCCCTTATGTGATACTCAAAATGGCTGCGCGCAATTCAGGGTGGTGCCTTGAGATAAATTGCATTTTCATATTTTCCTTCAGATATATGAATAAATCGACTTGAACGTATTTTTTCCAGTTCATACGGGTAGATTGCTCTCAGTGGATTTTTTTATTGCCTCTCTCTCCCTAAATCCTCTTACTGTGCTTCTCAATGGGTAACTCTGTAATGGTTTTTAATACACGGCTAGCTTTAAATCTTTATATGATTCTCTTGGATAACAGCAGGTCAATGCTAGTTGATTCTTAAGTATCTTTGAACCCTTAAGTGATATTGGAAAGAGCGCTTGAAACTATTAAGCACAGCAAAGGAAATAACAAAATGATAAGGGACACATGAGGTTTTCTGCACCGTTAAGAATCTGTAGATTTTTAATAAGTTAAATTAAGAAATTTGATGTAGATTGGAGTAAACATTCAAGAAAGAGTGGCAAGGACTGTGGGCAATGATTACATCTGATAAAAAAGTCAACTTGAGAAATCCATTATTTCGTTTCGTCTGAAGCGAGGATACTAATTCAGACATTTTTTATAAAGAGCAGTTGAGTAAAGTCAATCACACAGCAAAATAATTTCTAGTTCCTCTAATTCATTTTTAAGTGAAACTCTTTGAATCGGAACTTCGTATTATAGCCAAAAACCTGCTTATTTCAGGCAAATTATAGCCAAATACGTGTCAGTTCACAGGTTAAAGAAATTAAGATAAAATTAAGCAATATAAAAACGTAGCGTTCCAATATTTGTGGAAAACAAATATAAAAGATATAACTATTGGCCATATGCTTGTTGTCAATGAATAATTATGAAAATCAAACCATTGATAAAGTACCAAAGAAGAATTCGGAGGTAAAGGAGATATGATATATGAATGAGCTTTATTTAAAAGTAAGAAAAAGGTGAAAACTGGTGAAAATTCACCTTAAAATTACATATGATAGGGGTAGAGAGAAACCATGGGTATAGTGAGAGGGGAGGAGTTAAGGATGAGAACGGAGAGAGACAGAAATAACAAGAATAATGTACACTCCAAAAGGGAATGCGTTGATAAAGCTAAAGGTGTGGATAAAAATGATTCAATATTTGAAGGAGGATATGAATTCTGGCAAGGTGTAGGAGACGGATGGATGATGAAAGTGTTGGGTGAAAGAGGGAAGCGTCAAGTGGGAGCATGGGGCTGATAACTCGAGTTTTGATGGGGCACTAGGGTAAGAGCCTCCTGAGTAGGCTAGGCGGGCGACGGAGGTGGGGGCTTTGGGGGTGAGCGACACATTGCCTTTGACTTGTGAAGCCGAGGCGTCGGGGTGGGAGGGAGGATGATGTGCCGAGGAAAGGGATGATTGGTTCCGCGGGAGATGAAAGAGAAAGAAGGCAGAGTGTTTGGAAATTCCGTGTGAAACTCGAAATACGAGCCGAGTAGGAACGAGAGGTGAAAAATATGGGGATAAATCTGATGCGTGAAAAGGATTTGCTAGTAAATGCTATTTCAATCCCCGTCTATACTTTGCAAGAGAATAATGGGTAGGGTATTTAACATGATATCAATCATATGGCTCAAAGAAATGGAGAAAGATGAGCTCATAAAAACATCAGTAAATATTTTTAATGGATCAGATGGAGGATCTTGTCGATACTTTTAAAGTTAATAGCATTAATGCTATACGGCTGAAGAAAGAAGTAACTGTCTGATTATTTGTCCTTTGTCTATTTGGTATTTTATTAAATCATAATAATCTAAAAAATTCAGGCTTGGAGAGGAAAAACATTGCATACTGGAGTTTATTAGAAATTAAGATATAAAAATTATTTTGACGTAAAAATATGCTCAAATGTTTTACTGGACTTTTTAAATCACAGACATCATGGTTTTAGCATTTATATTTTTACAAATTAATATCAAACATCAAATAATAATCTAAATCAGAATGAGTGAATCCATGTAAACTTATTTAAATTAGAAAATTGTACATAATTACTCAAGAAATGCTCGCTTTTTGAAAGAGAAAAAAAATATAAACTTCTGTGAAGAAATACTTGGTTAATTAGAACAGGAAAAAGTTATAAGATAACTTGGACTTTTTTTATAATGCCAAAAACGATCATAGATGAATAAATCTAATCCTTGTCATCCTAAGCTAATGGTTTATTAGCATGAATTCTAATTGAGGAGGCGGCCTTGGCGGAGACAAATCTTTTTTCTTCGTTTAACTGGTTGCGCCAATCAAAAACCTTTGCAACGGCAAAGAAATTCAATTACACTCGTGATGAACGTTATAGCAGTAAGCACCGTCTAGGATACAAATTTAGTTATCTCATCAAGAACGTTTGCATGAAATACTCAAAATTAAGGGCGCTGTCTTTCGACTGCATATGTCATAAGAAGAACTTTAATAACCACAATTTAAACTGCCGCAAAGTGTAAGTAATGTAAAATCTAAAAGTGCGACCATCACTTACTGCATAACATAGTTTTCAAGAAATAAGTGTAGAATATATTGATAATTTTTGTAATTACCTTCTAAGTGTAAATATCTAAATATAGAACTATTATTAGAGGTAAAAAGTTTCTCTTAACCCATGTAATGGTTATCTTATCAACTTGAAAAACATGGTTGCTTCAATTTATAAGAATTTTATTTTCTGTCGCAACTCTTAACTTATAGCATTTTTCTGGAACTGAAATACACCATATCCATATTCTTAACCCATTTTCCCATATTAGTGTACAGTGCAGAGTACCTTTTTTCCTTATGGGGGTCATAAATTGTCTACATGGTAGAAGTGAATGGCTAATTTCATTTATATAGAAATATTGGAAGAACAGGAATGAGACATAGATAAATTTTATCAACCAATGCTACTTATTTTATCTATTTCAGCTGCACTTTATGAAGCAAAAATAGTTGGACACCAACTATGATGAATGAGATTTTAGCAATGAGCAATGTATTGCAGCTGAAAGAACACGGATGGTAGAGTGACAGGGTAAATCCTACGAAAAAAAGGGAAGGAACCGGACCGCCGAGATACGACGACACGGAACCTGTAGTGCTTCTGCCCCACTCAAACACCTCTCAAAACTCCCTCTACGTCTTTCGCTTGCGAGAAGAATCGCAAAGCGCACTCCAGCACTCGGGAGATAGCGATGCTGGAAATGATGGCTTTGCGAGGACGTGGAGAAGGCGTGGGTGGTTCCGCGGGGATGAATGAAAGAATCACGCTCGACGGAACACGGTTGAAGTCCGGTCTGCAGATGCGTTGGGGGGCGGGAGGATTCTTTCGAGAAAAATTGCGATGACGTTCCGCGATGGATATGGGTGGACGGAGTGAGCACAAAGGCCTTGGAGGACGTGGGATTGGGATATAACGGTGCTCGCGCACTCAAGTCAGTGTAATCGAGTGGGGGAAGGGCGGGGGAGAGGAATGAGAGGGCCGTACGCCGTTGACCAGTGGACAGGACGGAACAATGCCCTCGACGACAATGCGCTGGTCCTGTGAGGGCTGTTGTGGACTCCCGCCTTTCACACTTGCTTCCCGATATCCGCTCTCGAAGTCAAACTTCGCGTTCTACGGAAGATCCGCCCAGCTTCCTCTCGCGACACATCTCCCTATTATTATCCCAGGTGTCGTGGACTCTGGCAATGCGAAGACTCTTTCTCCAGAATGCATGTTGTAGTGAAAATCGTATTCGTACGCAGTGAAAATGATAGGGAATCATTTTTATCTACTTGGAATCCGTGCGAGGAGCGAGTTTGAGGATTAGGGCCTCATTACATGCCACACTCCATCGGCTAGAAACTCTAAGTAGTATAGCCTCTTTGAACGAATGAAACCGATATTTTTTGCAAAATCAAGCTTATTTTACTCAATATTATGACGGTATATACTTAAATGATAACAAACTGGCCAATGAAAACTGGATTATGTTTTAGCAACAGTTTTTAAAAACATGCTTTTGAATTCCATGTTATTTTATGCAAATTATTCACGGAATTCTAGAGTTGTTAACGGTAAGTATGTTACAAGTGTTTTTATGTATTATTTGAACTGGTTCGCAACAAGTTCGACCGTATCCAATTTTAATTAAAAGGTTTAATTTGAAAATTGCATTTCATTGCAGTCATGAATTTTCATTGGACAATTAAATTAAATGGAAAACAACTCTACATAAATATGTATAATTATAATATCAGATACTGATATAAACTAAAAACAATATAATTACTAAAGAAATACCTTTGAAATAAAAGAGATTTTATAACTAGACAGAGGATATGTCAATTACGGATAACTAGGTTTCAAGACTGGTATTTCAAGGAAAGGCAATATGAAGTACTTGCAAAGTCATACATAGGCCTAAGACCGTAAAAGATAGCGTATATAAAATATAATGCTATAATGAAAATAAATTGTTTCCCCAGTGACAATGGTAAAAATACAGTAAAAGTCTAAACCGTAAAATATATAACTGAATACCAAAACAGACTATCAGCTAAAATGTATTGAACAAATCGTACATAGTAAAGGGTAACTATGTGAAATTTCCTCATGGTGGAAAAGGAAAAAAATTACCTATTTTCACTAATTTTTTTTTGTCGCAACCGGGGTTTTAACAGTTTATCATTTTTAGGTAGGTACCAAATATGAAGTTACACTGACGCACAGGCATTTTACTTTCATTAACACGATCAATGCCGACCGACGACAATCGTTGTCCGCCGGGTGCCATCCGCTGACTGCGGACGACGAACGTCGTCCAAGTTCGTAATGCGTTCTCAATGCCGTCGACGGAATAAGCGACCTTGCAGCTAATTAATAAATCTCTCAACGATGAAACGGTATCTTGATTTCTACCCCTACTAGCGTTAGCGTGCTTTAATAAATGACCTTTAAACAATGTGATGATAGTTTTCTAAGCTTTTCTTAAGATTTCATACGATTCGCAGTTGAATAGAATACTCTAAAACTGGAAGCGGCAAATTAATAATAGTTTTCTTTCTTCTCGCAAACTCGCCTGAGATGAAATTCTCTTTCAAACCAGCATTTTACTCTGAGCCCAATTCTAAAAGACGTTAGTCCCGTCATTATCTTTTGCCACTAAAGCGGCTTATTTCTCTTCCCAGAGTGCTGAAACCTTGAGACTCGGCTCAATGGGATAAAACTCTTTATTTGGACAGCAACCCTTGAAGCTATACACCAATTTAAAATTTCAGGCACACTTTATAAACTTGCTAGAAAGGAGATTTAGGATGAAAAATGATTTTGTGGCATGCCTAGAGCTAGGTATAACCATCTGTTTATAAATTAAAATGCGTCTTTTATTCAAGGAAATAACTGGTTGACAAACAATTGAGCTAGATACAACCATCTGTTTAAGAATTAAAATGCGTCTTTTATTCAAGGAAATAACTGATTGACAAACAATTGACATCCACCATAACAACAATTTTATCTCATTTTCCAATATGGAATTTAGAAAAAAATATTTAGCAAATGCACTTTGTACCTACCTGAATTACCTACACCAAAAATATTTCAATTTAGATTAAGGATAAGATACTCATTAACCCGATAATGGAACTCAAATATTTAAAATATTTATAGATATATTTAAAGAAAGTGGAAAATAGTATTATTGAAAGGAAAATCCTAGCAATCAATTCTACTGAGGTCCGTAATTGCATTTTGTTTTTGTTTAACCTATGGAAACCTTCAAAATGGGCAAAGAACTGTACTACTTAATTTATCTTTAATGCCACACAACTAAAAACAAGGTGTCTTTTTCAGAAATGTGAAGGATTTTTTCCATAGAGTTTCAATAGTTCGGTGACTACCCACAGCCTGAACCGTCATAAATAGTTGAACTCTTACCATTCATTATTTTGCATGATTGTTAAATTGATATCAAATGTTTTAAAAACTGTACTATTATTAAGGTGCCGTTTATTGATAATTTACTTCATAAAAGCCTTCAAACGGAATGAATAACTTTTCCGATCCTTTCGAATTTGGTTATGGTCCAGAATATTTTTCATCTGATATACAATCAAGCAGTTTTATTGAAATATCATGCTCATTTTCAGCTAATATCAGAGCATGAGTCTTCTTTGAGTACCAGAAATTAAATGAATAAATGTAATTAAAACTATCAAAATGTATTTATTCAACTCTACACACAATCCTATAACAAAACCTCTTGTTGTATTCCAAGTGTTTAGAAACATTTTTTTCATAGTACCTATGCATGGGTATAATAAATTAATTGTGGTATATACTTACTTAAACTAAGCCCTTTAAAGTTATGTATTAAAACCATGTGAATCTCTTCTGAACTTTCTATTGCGCATATGAAAACAACAATTTAATTTAAATAATTTTTCTTCCACAGCTTGCGCTATTAGCTGGTATAATAAACAGGTCTTATTGTTAGTGTATTTTAGTTTAATATCAGTTTAACGAAGAGGTAAATGTTAAGTTCTAAATTGAGTGGCACAAAACCACCCCAAAGTCTCATTCTGGAGTTAGAGGGAACCAAAACATAAAAATACACCAGTCGAGGATATTTTAATGCAGCTGAATATTTGTGCATTAACTTAAATGCATATAATAAATTATTTCTATCCTGAAAATCATCGACAATATTAGAGTAAAAATAAGCTGTACAATTATAATGTAATTATTTCCGTTTCAATGCCTGCACTCAATTTTATTTTGCACAGTATTTTCTTTAAAATCCATTTGAGCCCAAGGCTTTTGGATGGAGGATATGCTAATTTCTGAAAAATTAGTACCTTCCCATACGCCATATCATTTTTAGCACATGAAATTGTTCATTTAAAAAAAATTCATTCCTTATATTAATGAAATCTTATTCATATCACAAAATGTAACATGATATTACACTTTTCACATTGAAAATATATTCATTTTCTTTCTTTTACGGCCATTAGTATATTTTCAAGGAGAAATGTTTTCCAGTAACAGTTATCACGTCTATTACATCTAATTTAACACAAATAAATAATACAAAGAACCAAGAAAATCACGGTAAAATAAAATTCAGACTAAACCAAAACTCCTCCGTCTTCTCCATCACATGCTACCAATGAGCCTCCCTTTTTCCAATCTCCATCTACTCTCTTCTCATTCGCACAAAAACTTCCGTTTTCCACTCGTTTCACGGGATACATTCTAATAATTCTTTCTCCAGGATGTGATTTTCAGCTCAATTGCTAAGACTTTTTAATTCTGAACAGTTCTTAGGAAACATACTTCATTCATGGTTCTATTCTACCTTACATAATATCTTTTCCCATGTGCCTCAACTCCATAATGAACTTATCTCATCTGAGTCCAGATATTTGCATTTTACTACTCCTGGATATCTGTATACAGCCATCACGACAAACACACAAAGCTCTTTGAGATGTGCATTGCTTCTCGGAATAATTTTACATTATTATCATGTATATATTTTATTTTGATGGTTGCTATTTCTGTAAATAATGAAACAAGGATGGCTTATTTTTTTGTAGAATATTTGTCGGTCAATTGCTCAAAAGAAGTTAATTTCAAATATACTGCAAGTTTGACATTTACCTCTAAGTAAATCTCAGTTGCGCATGGTCAAAGCAGGTGCTAGGTCTTCTCCAATATCTGTTGACTCTTTATTATTTTTTCACGTTTCAGTTTAAGCCAATTCTCCACTATTTTAAGACTAACAGAAGGATGACTACAACAGGTACTACTGAAGTAGTACCTGTTTAAATAGGAGAATGTATTATATAATTACCAATCATGTGTGAATGAGCTTCAACTTATCAGTAAAGTAGATCACCTGCTGGTGTTTATCAACCACATGCATATAAAAGAATATTAAATAGCGTTCTTTCATATAATAGCTGTAATATAAAATCGATATTTTATGACCATTGAGTTCTGCAAAATTAGTATTTGACTAAATATGCATTTTGATGGGAAATACTATTTGAAATGTAACCGCATCAACCCTTTCATTTTTGTTTTATTCTAAATAGAAAATTTTTATTGACCTACCAAGAAGGTTTTGAGCCTACTGTATTTTCTTTTTAGTGTTTAATAGTCAGCAACACCTGGAGCAGGAGACCTACCAGCATTTTTTTATGTTTTTCTGTTAATACGATTTATTCTTCAGGTTTGGCTGATAAAAACACATCATATTTCTGACTCAGACATCCAGTATTACAAACATATTCCACTCGGGTCTTACTCCTTAGTACGCCCGAAGGGCAGGACAAGTATCCGATCCGAGGCAGTGGGAGGAAAATCGTACGGTATTGTGATCGTTCTCACTCCAAACCCCGCCCTTATCTTGGGCGTTCTCCGTCCACTCTGGTCTTCCCTTCCTCGTCCGTTCTCATCCCTTTCCCTCCACCGTTCAGAACGTAATCCCTCACACCCGCATATCCTTCGGCGCCACCGCCCACGCCTTATTTCTTACGGAGGCATTACAACTCCGATCCATGCCTGCCACCACACCCCCACCTCATTCCTCCACCATGGGTGTAGGGGGTGAAAGGGGGAGGAGAGGCGCAACTTTTTCACCCCCACACTCCCCAGCCCTTCGCCTCCCACTTTTTTCAATTCTCGAGCGGGGCCCGAAAGACTTCTCCCTCGCCCCCTTGCACCACAACACTCACAAAACTCCTCCTTCATATTTCCGAGGGAGCGCCTTCCGTTCGCGCTCTTCTTTCCCCACTTACTTTGCAGACCTCGCCGCCGCCCTCTCCACTCCACCCCACCACGCGTCCCTGGCTACCAAAACCTTTAGAAACCCTCGACTCCACTTCCTTCTCCTCCCCCCCCCCCCACCTCTTTGCCCGAGATCTTCTCCCCCCTCACCCTTCCCTCCATCGCGGCATTTACCTGAATACCTTTTCCTTCCCAGCTTTTATAGTTGGTCATATTTTTCCCCCAAACTTTTACTCAACGCACCCCCTCTTCTCTACTTCTCGCCTTTCCATCCACCTCCCTTTCTTTCTTCCTTTTTCTTCTCTCTCTGTCTCGTACTCACCCTCTTCCTATGGTTCTAATGAAATGAAACTTTCGACCCACGTCACATATTTTCGGGGAAAGGTATATACGGCACTCTCTCGGGTGGAAACCTTGTATACAAACCTCAGCTTTTTCCCATATTTTGACCTACCTCGATCGCTCGAATTCCAATTTGGACTCTCTTTACTATTTATGCTTCAGCAACGCGGTAACGCAAGCCTGGCGTAGGCACCAGACTTGATCAGCTTATCAAAATTTACTGGCACGAAAATATGCATTTTAGCCCCAGAGAACGTAAATCATCGTCAGGGAATCATTTCTATAAACTGAGTATAAATGGGCTTCAAAACTTTATTACGTGAGTCAGAAATAGAGGTAGAAGCTGCTCAATTGTATTCGTTTTACTATTGCAAATTCTTAGCCAATTTCATGGTTAGGAAATTCCAATGCTTCAACAAAATGTAGCTATAAACACCACTCATTCATTTAAGGTGAAGCCTTAGTTACCTAGCTTAACTCCGGGTACTAGCTTCCAGAAGATAACCTTAAGGCACATGACACCTGCATGTATGGTACTGGATAGGTATGAGGAATCCCCAGTTTCAAAAGATCAATAATTAAATTCATACAATGACACGTTTAAGTAGAAATAAATGCACACCACTGAAAAGTCTCTGATTCAAATATTTATAAATATAATATACGATAATTTTATTAGTTTATCGTTTATTTAGGCTTTATTGATACTTACAATGCTCTGTAAAATTACAACATGCAGATAGCTTAAACATGAGAGGCGTGACTTTGAATTGAATACGGACGTCATTAATTATGCACCTTATGGTGTTTGTATTAAAGGAAAGATAATGCAATTTTCCACAAGTAAAAGTTACTTGTGGAAAATTGCATCTTTCCTTTAATATGGATCGTTTCCACCACATCTCGCCTGAATCGATATTGTTTATTATAGTGTTTGGAGCTAATTTTCATGTAACAAGGGGTTGTTGGGCCAGTTGCAGCGAAGAAGCAATTGAAATAGTTCAAGCATATATAGTTGCCCTCCAACGAACGTTTAATCTCCACATTGATCCAGACATTTGAACAAATTGTCATCCATGGCATCATTTCTCATTCATAAACTATGTCAAACTAAGTTTGACAGTATCGCTCCATTAGCAGTTCATCCCATACAGTAAACTCTGAATCGATAATAACAAATACTCACTTTGAAAGTGTTTTCAGACTATTAAAGCATTTTCCATTGGTTTGCCAAACATTTTTCTCGAGTGTCAGGAAATACAGGGATAAATTACGAGAAAAAATATACCTAAATGTACCTAAATATACCGAAATATACCTAAATGTACCTAAAATACCTAAATATACCTAAATATATCTAAACGAGAATAAAAGCATTGTTGAACATGTATTCGGCTATGTGAGCAGCAGATTTGGAACCGAAAGATGTCACTACTGAAGACGGTTGGAGCCTTATCGTGGATCTGGTTTGAGCACTGGCCAAACGCCCAGAGGTATTAGAATTAGTTGCGAGTTCAAGCCTCTTGAAGTGGCATCTCTGTACCTATTTCTCAAGTGTGGAGAAAATACGTGTATAAATTGTCAAATTCGGTCAGCTAGTTGAGACGTTAATGATTAGACTCCGCGGTGTCTTTTAATAAGGCAGAATAATATCGATGACAGGCGTTTGTCCACCCTTCCCTGCAATATAAATGTGGACTAAACTTTAAGCTAATAAGATGGTGGAGATATGCGGTTAGACCAATGATTTAAAATGTCATTTTTCCCGCTGAAATATTATGGGCAACATAATAAATAGCTACGCCAGTGAAATATTTTTGGAATAATCTGTATTGCAAAAAGAATATTTTAATATCAACTCATTTGTTCTTGTGGAATATATATTAATACGTTTATGAAACTTCCTGACAATTAGATAGTCATTAAGCTAATATATCTAACCGCTTAGTTGCTAGTATCATGTGAATGAATATCTAATATGCATGCGTAAAAGTAGTACCTTTTTAAATATTAGTTGTATTATATAGTTCATGTACAATGATCTTCTACCAAATCTTCTGCCTACCCTCGATGAGGCTCACAGAATATTGTTCAGATATAGATGTAAATTTCCAATCAATACCTAACTTCTAAACTGTCTCTATTGATGGGAATAACCTTATCTGTCAGTCACTTCTACTATTAACAGAAAAGCTCATTCGAAATGAGTAAATATTGAAAAAAACCTAGAAACATGAATAAGAAACTTTTGTAGCCAAGAGATAGGGAATACAGCACCATATGTATTTAGGGTTTATTTGTATGGTCACATGACGCCAAACAAGAGGATATTCGTAAACAACCTTCGCGTTGGAAGCAGATAAGGGTGGTAGGAACGGTTAATACTCATGCATATTTACATAATTTGTCACGTGAATGTTTTAAGGAAGTGTTTCATTTCTATGAATGAGTATGAATGAGAAAAATATTTATCGCCTCTTTAATTTCTGCATGACTAGTAAGGCATGTGCTAAGTCAAAGATTGAAGATAAAAAATGGCACGCCCATTTTCATGCATTATTCAAGAATGGAAATGATTACCCCGGCCCAGTATTAGTGGGTATTGTTACAAGAAAACAGGCAAATTCACTTCAAGCAGGAATGTTATGATTGTAAGGCATCCATCACCGAAATTTTTAACGTAAAGGCATTGTGTAAGAGAAACATGCATAAAAGGTTTAGAATCTCTCTTCTTTACCAAATTTGGGTTTGTGTCGCAGTGCACTAAACAATTAGGTTAAAATCACTAATACATTGGAAAGGTACTGCGGAGAAACTTAAAATTCCATTTATCCTATATTGATTAATTGACCTAGTGCAAGTTACGTAGGCCATCAACAAACTTCAGGGATTATAATCATAAATAATGATTTAAACAAAAAAATGATATTTGAAAGTTTTAATTTTGATGCATGCATGGTAAAAAACCATCATTTGCGCATTTACTAGTTTATACGTTCTGAGGAAATGTACGTACGAGGCAAAACTAGGGTAATTCCTCAAAATTTTCACTTCGGCTCACAAACTTCAGTATGAATATTTCACTCACGTCAGTTCTAGGGAAGGTGTAAATTTTCACCGCTTGGTAACGCAGTGCACGATCTCCTATCACCCATTTTTCGCCAAAATTTAACTTTATCCCTTAACCTCAACCTTCAATCTCTCACTCCATCTCGCGCACTTTCATCCCTCCCCACGCCCCCTCCCTCCATCCCTTATTTGAGAAACCTTTCTCGATGCTCTTCTCTCCATCCTCATCGAGCGTGAAAAGAACTCTCCCCAAGCATCGTCCTCGCTCCCCCCACGCTAACCCCTGCACATAAACAAACCCTTTTCCCCCCATTCCGATCCACATCCGCCCCGCCATCCTCAGCTCAACCGATTCCCACCCCCTCTTCACTACCCCCCTGCTACTCACCTCTCGTTCGTTCGGGGCGCGAGCTTCCCCAAATTCTCCTCAACTTTACCTTTTAATCAGCACGACGGATGAGAGTGGGTGGGGTTCCTTCTCATGCGCGACGTCTTATAAGGATGGGACAAGAAAGGAGGTGGAGAGAGAGAGATAGTTTTGGAAAGTGAGAGAGAGGGAGAGGAAAACACAGTGGCGGAGGGAATTCGGGAGTTTTCGAAGCGTGAGGTGTGTGGTGAGGGCTTGGAGCTGATTGCAGGTAGCCCGAGAGATGAGGGAGGCAAGGGGGAGACTTTGAAAGATGGCTCGGATGGGGAGGGGATGAACACTGGTGTGAGTGACTTCTCCGAAATCCACTCCACCCCTCTCCTTCCCCTTACTTTTCTCCGCCTTACCCCCCTCCGGCTTCCCTCCCATCCCCACACCCCAACGAAGGGCTGAAAAATCTGTTTTCCGACTTCATTGAGATTAACCAACCTCAGTTTCGGGAGTTAATGTCTGCCTTGTAAGTCATAGGTGACAGGAGGAGCTAAAGCGTCAAGAGTGGATGTTCACAAGACCACTTCTGAAAGGAAAATGAGAGGGCTGGCTTCATTCGTTTCGCTACGTACTTCCCCAAACCTACGGGCGTGACCTTAAATGGTATTATCTTAGGGGCTGCAGATGAATTTTTGAAAGTCTTTTGCCTACGAAACTCCATTGTTGTAAATGAGAAGCTGAACTTTGATGGAACGTCTAGCGGCGGAGAGGAGAATACCTTCGTTAGAGGGGGGTAGCTTATTACTTTATATCAAGAATTTTACCTCGAGAACGAGCCACCTTGGGCTTCCAGGATTACACCAAAGAAACCGATTACAAATTCATTCTTAACATTATTTTTAAAATCAATAACACTGTACATATAGTGTATACCTAACCTCCTTTCAAGTGTAAACAGTCATGATTAAGTCGCTAAAATCAGCAGTACTGTTTAGTTCAATAAGTAATTGAATTTCATTGCTAAAGTATTAACGAAATGAGTTGGAATTGCGATTCAATCTCTTTAATAAGATGTAGAGTGGTTATTCACTCGGTGGCGGTGGAGTAAAATCCTCGCCTGCTATTTCAGGGATCGCGAGTTCGAGTCCTGCCTGGGTAGGATTTTTCAGGGAATGACTCTGTGTTTTGTGTATCGAGTTTGTGTTATTGGTTATCGTGCCAGATGCACAATGGTCATATAAGCAGCAGAATTCGGGTCCATTGTAGCTAAAAAAAAAGATGCGGAAAGCTGATAAGACGGCTAAACAGTAACGCACCAACAAAAATGTGTTTCAAACTTCTTGCTTAGGTATATCTTTTCAAAGGTTTAGAATATTTGTGTTTAGCACACAGTGGATCATAACCTCACTATGTACTTGTTATGCACGTCTGGGGTAATACTTCTGTGTGAGAGTGTGTGTGAGATGAAGAATAAGTTAAAAATCACCGGAGTGGGTAAGGGTTGAGTGAGATGTGCCTCAAGAAACGGCCAGCGAGCCGCGACCAACCTGGCAGTCCATGCATCGGCAGTTGTCGCTCATCTGGCATCCGAGGCCCCACAGCGCGGCCGCCTCCTCGAAGATCTCATCGCTCGAGCGCCGCGCTTGCAGGCGTCCGCTCCCGGCAGCCGCGTCGCCCGCGCCTCCGCCCCGCACCCCGGCAGACAGGACGCATCGGAACACCCGGGAGGCCACGGAGAGGGCATCGAGGCCGGACGTCCGTTCGCAGCCCGTCGCCGGCGAGCCGCTCTCGTCAGCGTCTGCTGCGAATGAGTCGTTCATTAGATTCGGGTGTGCAAACGACTGGTCAGGATCCGTCAAATCTACACACGCACATAAACACTTAAATTGCTAGAATGCATCGTAAAAATGTTTTAAATTTCCTTTTCTCCCACACCAATTGTTCACCATTTTGTGGTGGAGAAAACAAATTTTGCAAATTTTACTTAATAGATTTATTCACGACCCACCTGATGATGACACAATGTGTTGAAACCCGGGTCGTGAATAATTTTATTGAGTGAAATTTGCATAGTTTGTTTTCTCCACCATAGAAAAATTTCACAAAGTTACCCCTGAAACAGTTCGTTTTCTGTTCATCACTTGCCTATTTCTGATTTCTGTAATTCGTTGCTTTTTATCCTCAACCAGACCCACATCTTAAAAATCTGCTCTCTATGATCATCATATTTTCTTTATTTTGAGTTCTCAACTTATGGAACCGCACTCCATAGTAAACTATTTACCATTCACTAATCAATCCCTAAAGCTCTCCAACATTATTAAAGTTGTCAGCTAAAAGCTATTGTCAAAAGTAAACCTTTTAGAAAATCGCACATTAGCCTGATAAATCCTCTTTACACTATCAGTATGTTTTCGTCCAAATTATTGTTAAAGTAACAACAATATTTTTGTCAAAAGTGTGATATGACTGCTGGGAAAAAACAGAACTTTTGGAAGAGGATAAATGGATATCATTTTCCCTATACTAGAACTGAAGCTCAGTGACAAAGTAAAGCATTTTAGTAGATATAATAAACGCATTAACAGAATTCATGAAAATATGGAGCTTCAGGGCTCACTGGACTGATCATCTGATATTATCAAGGCCATGATTAAAATAAATTTAATTGAGAAGGAGTAAATAATAACACGTTTGCGACGAGCAAAAATACAATCGAAGAAACTATGAGGTTGGATTTTTAGCTATTTTATCATATATAGAAGGTGAGTTTACCATAGCTGCCTTAGAAATCTAGATTAATAATAGCAGGAGTACATATAACTGTGCCGTGATTAACTTTGATTATCAATAACTTTGATTGTCAAGCGTAATACTCAGGATCAATAATAGACATTTTCAAAAAATGTAAATAAAAAGTATCTTCACTATAAGCATATTTATGTAAAAAAGAGCTAAAAAACTACAATGAAAGTTATTGTTGTTTTACGTTGCCAAGGACAGTATATATTATGCTATGAGTACACATTTAAATAAGGAGATGCACAAATTGTCATCCAATGATCAACTATCAAATGATATTTCATCCAAACTGAAAAATATTAATTTGATATAGTTATAGGATAATTATTTTTTGAAAATCTCTCGCTAGTGATACTTGCACGAATAAAAAGATCAAATATTGATGTGCATTCATCAATTCAAAGTAACTAATTACGTAATGCAGAATGAATTTCAATTGCAAAGAAGTGTTTTAATAAATATCAACGGTAATGTACTAAATGATTCTGTTGAAAATTTCCCTTACATTTAATGAATTCCTTTCAGGGCATGTATTTGATATCAATCTATGATGAATACCCCATTTTCAGATTGATAATCCCCCTTAAATAGGAAATTCGATAAAGAAAAATCATTACAAACAACCATTAAATTGATCACCAAGCCCTTGAACTGGCAGAAATCGAGAAGAAAAAAGATGAAAACTGCAAAAAAGTGACATTGGCAGAGGCATTCATTGAAAGCTTGATTTTCAATAAATTCCCTGGTAAATTTATATTCAGATTGATTTTCGATGATGAAAAAATTAATACACATATAGTAATTTACTATTTTAATTTCATTTACTTCATATTCTAGGGTAAATAGTGAGTATTTGTTGGCTATCATAGAAAATTAAACAACCTTATTCTGTGTGTCATGAAACTACAGTACTTATTTTAGGATAGCAAATAGATTGATTCAAAAGCATTCCTATCAAATTTGTCACACAGTCAGCATAAAAACTTTGATATGCTATAAGGACTCATAATACTCTGTTGTTGATGGAATAAATATTGATAGTTTGAAGGCAAACACTGCCTCACCAGGTATTAGTTCGTTAAGTCAACCTTTTGCCATGATAGGTACTCAAGAGTAAATTGATATCAAATGTTGGTTAAATGATAACGATTTTCCACTTCAAATATAATGACTGTACTAAAGTTTGTACTGCAAGCAATATTTTATTTAAAAATACAATATTTTAATATCTTACTAAATGGTATTAACGGAATTATAATTCTTACTCCTTAAATATTCCACCAGCAAACCGGATAAAAACACATTACTAATTACCCGGGACACAATAATCTGTAAAATTCATTTTTTAAATTTATTTGTTTAATAACACACAAAAAATTATTCACTATTGTTTTGCCTTTGTTTGAAAGTTATGTGAACATTACCACCAATATAAGTTTCATTTAGGCCGCAGATTCCCAAGACTCATATACGTAACATAACGCCAAGCCCAAACTACTATGCAACGGGCAAACTCGTGTGAAAGACTTCCTACCACAAAGGTGCTCTATTTGGCACAAAAAAGTAGACCTAACTCGGGAAGTTTCTCTGTGCACAGAGGGTGGGACGCTTTTTGCGAGGTAAAGCAGAGTGTTCGTGTATCACTTACGTAGTCCCTCACATGAATCCAAAGCTCGGCCAGCGGTCTCCCAAAACCTCATCAGCACGAACGTATTTCTGTCACAGTGACCCAAAAACCATTTCAGAGTTCGGAACTAGGTTTTTGCATAAAAGAGAGAGAGGCGCAGAGTAGAGATAGAGAGGCTTTGCCAAGCATAATTACGCTTTGGTTACCATGATCTGCCACGAGATAGTTTTGAAACCCTATACGCACGGAACATTTTACAGGTACGGCTGAATGTTGTGGACGTGTGGAAATACGTGTCACATTTAAAGAAGAGATTCCTGCTTCGAGATCAGAAAAAAAACACTCGGCACACTGATAATGAATTAATTTGCCGTCGAAAAATGTAATGCACAAACGAATAAGTATTTGCGGTGTGGAAGATATTTCAGACATATTCCTTAAAACATGTAGTAATAATCAGCCTCTCTTAAAAATTTTGTTATTTCAATGTCCATGTTAAAAGAACGATACAAACAAGTTGGCCTATTTGGCTGGGTTTTACAGCACGTTTCTCATTGAATAGACAATGATGAATATATTCTTTAGTCGTGCACGTTCAAGTCAATGAGCAAGGTGGGAGAAATGATACACTTCGTTCTTATTCCACGATTTGATTTTAACCCAACCGGTTTCGACGTTAGCACGTCATCATCAGGGGTACATCTCAAAACAAAAAAAAGGGGTACAGGGGTGAAGATGACGTGGTAACGTCGAAACCGGTTGGATTAAAATAAATTCGTGGAATAAATACAGAGTGAATCATTTCTCCCATCATGCCGTCCTTCCACCAAGTAGAGTCTGCAACAGTTGAAGTTCAATGTGCAAGATTGAGATGCCACTCATAAAACTGGAAAACAAATTAAAGAGCACGTATTTATTGGTGTGGATCCGTAAAGCATTACTTGACTTTGACTCGGAGGGTGGCGTGAACTTAACGCCCTCAAAAATGATGAACTCGTATCCCTGGATGCAGGAAATATAGCTTGTTTTACTTCGCTTGAATTCACTCTTATCGGTGTGTATACACCCCGATCAATTGAAAGAGCACTTTAAATTTTTTTCTCTCGTCTCCCCCGCAGCTGCGAGCCTTCTTGTTATATATTCGGGGTGGGTGCTTGAGGTGAGGGGAAGTCAGCTCTTCTTGGTCCTATCATCGAGTCCCTTCCCATTCGACACCCGCCCCACCTCTTCCTTCTCCGCACTCTCCCTGCGTTTCTGCTCCGCAACCCTCCTTCTCCACTCCCTTTCTCTCTCCTACTCGCAGCATGGACGGAAAACAGAAGCGTGTGTACACTACGAGGTCCCAAGGACGCTCGCTACTCACCCGTTTAGAGCGAACACACCTATCCCTTCACTTTCGCCGCCAGTCCACTTCGAAGTTTGCTTGACCCTGAATACTCATGTTAATCTAATTCAAATAACTGCAACAGGACTCAATGCTCCATCAAAAGTGCCCTTCGATTCATTAAGGCATAATTGTTTGGATTCACATACCATAAAAAATGTGGAATGTTTAAATAGATTTTTGCAAGTTACTTGTGCTCGTTTAAAAAGGTAATCAGATAGCTATTAAAGAAATTACTAAGACCACCGTGGACAAAACTCATGGTATACATGGGGCATATGATTTTCAGAATTTCGAGTGCAGATGTGATTTTTCAGGTGAGCACTTGAGGAAGCAAGCACATCAGAAGAGGTTGTATTTCAAAAGATACAACATCTGAAGGGTTATGAAGATTCAGCGAGTTTTGAGGAAATAGCAAGAGCAAAAACATAAAGAGAAAGTTTCTGTGCTTCAAGAGACTATCCATCTTTAATTTTCAAGATAACTTTCACACGACGTTTTTTTAGTGTAAATGTTAACCACTAGATAAGCATGAAACCAAATTATTTGGTGTAAGCTTTGTTATTGCGCCATTTCAGTGTGGTAGATGAATATTAAATTGGTTAAAATATCAGTGTAAGCTTTGATTGCTTTGCTAACCGATAAAAGAAGAAATCTTCATTTTTAAATTTTGGAAATTAATATTTTTTCAAGTCATTCGTCCCTCTTATATCTTTATTGAAATTTATCGTAAATGAATTCATAATAAAAAAAACTAATGTGATTTTCAGACATTAGACTCGCACCTCAATGGAGAAAACTAGGGGAATTCAGCAAACCAATAATATGATAGAGATGATGGTGAAATAAAAATAGATGCCCTTGTATCACACGCATGAGTGACAAGGAATGACACCCTCGGATCCTCGGCACCTCTCCCACTCTCTCCTTCAACTGCCACCCGGATGCGGCGGAAACTCAGCCCGGACACCATTCCCCCTCTCACGCAAATACCAACGGACACGCCCTCTCCACGAGCGTGCGGGCACGTCCGCTCCCGGGTCACTGCACATGCGCGGATTATCACATTTCCCTGCTCGCATCCACTCTCGACATGACACCACCGCGTAGAGCGGAGCACCGCAGCGCGATATTCCACACGGAATGGAAAAGGTGGGTCTCACAGGGGAGCGGGAGGGAGTTCGCTGGTATGGTAGGGGATCAAAGCTGTCGGGGATAACTCATTCGGATCGCTCCACCCAAGGGCGACAAGAACGCTATACAGAGAAGGTGACGAAAACGCTTCTAGTTACGGTGTAGTAGGCATGATAATATTGGTTTTTAGGCTGTCTGGATGGTTTTCGGAGGATATTTATCCGCAAATATTTAGTTTTTTTTGCACCGATTGTAATTGTTGCACGGAGAACAAACCAATTTAAGCCAGGTTCACACGATGCGTTTTTCCCGGATGAATTTCTTGCGTGGAGTACTGATGGGTGCCGTGCGGGCTCGCTTGCTGGAAACGCTGACTGCTGCGGGCTGCCCTGAGGGCTAGCTTGCTTGATTTTGAGGTTAGGTTCGATGCTATTTTCCTTGCGTGTTTTGCTGCTGGCTATTGTTGCCGGCTAATCGTCGTTCAGCTTTGCATCTCGTGATCAAAATAAAGGTTCTGCCTGGTTCTACTTTTAATAGCATCTCATGGTCGATATTGTTTAAAAATGAGTGCAAATCTATGGACTAGGGATCAAGTTGTGGTGCTTATCGAAGCATAAAGAGACGAAACTTGTTTATATACAGTTCGTAATCGGGACTATCACAATAAACATCTTCGTGCTGAGGCTCTAAGAAGAGTAAGCAAGGACGATAGCCTAGGTGAACCGACAGCCATCAGCGAAGCCAGCTTAGCGGCCACCTTCCTCGCCCGCTCGGGTGCACGCACGAAATCCAGCAAGCTAGCACTCAAGGAAAAACACACCGTGTGAAATGGGCATTAGATTCTAAAGATGGAGTGATTTTCACCTAACACCACATTAGCATAGGTTGCATTACCTCATTCATTGGTTGGTTATTTAGGGCAGGCGACCGACAGCTGAGGTCATTTGCGCCATATAGGATAGGTGGGTAATGGTAGGAGTTTTTAGGGAACGGAGGAAGGGTGGAGAGAAACCCGGCGTCGGCATTAGCCTACTCTTAACGAAAGGCGCCAAGGGGACCACGGCTTAACGTCCCATCCGACGGACGGAGTACTGTACTTGAAATGCCCTCCACTAGACACTCAAGTGGGGACCGGTCTTCCACTGAAAAATCCGCCACTGCCGGGAATCGAACCCGGGCCCTCGGGATGGGAGGCCAGTACTCTAGCCACCACACCGACCCGATCCCCACCCTCATTCATCCAATGCTAGTAAAAAAAAAGGGAGGGCAAGTGAAAATAAAATGCTTGGTAGAAGAAAGCATAAAAGGTTTTTAATCGCAATTTAGTCTTACTGTGGGTTAGCTATTCTTATCATTTTGAGGTTTTACTAATAGCCTATGTACTTCCGCTAATTTGTCTTAGAAATTTTTTTGATAACACCTAAAATTTTATTAAAAGGCAGTAAAGCTCCAGTTTTGAGAGCATCATTAAAGCAGACCCCTCACCTCCTTTTACAAGACAATTTGTAAGAAGGCAGGCATCACTAAATATAACCGTCCAACTCAGATTTTGAAAACAGCTGCGCACTGCATGGAGAATAATACATAAATGTTCCACCTATGGTCATGTCAAAAATTGAAGTTGGAAGGTAAAAAATTTCTGCATTAATCATATGTCACGCGTATAAAAATAAAATAAAACGTCCACGGGAGAGAAAAGTAAGTTTTTTGTGCACACGTATCATTGTCTCGGGTGAACACGGCATATGTTAATGCCTCGAACTGAGAGCTCAACGTGATCACTGTGAGCCTTGCTCCAAAAGTTATTTGAAGGAACCTGCATTTCAACCTCAATTGGCGCCATCGTAGCGAGGTGGATGAGATGACAAACGCAATGGATAATCCAGAGCATGCAGGAGGAACCAAACGGATTTTTGCAGCGTTATTTTCAAAGTATGCATGAACAGCCTGCCGGCTGGCGTTCAAATCAAAGAGCGATATTTTTATGGCGTCAAATTCCCCCTTACTCACTGGAGAGGTTATGTTTTTTGCGAGATAAATTTCGAGAAACAAGCGTTCAACCTCACGTTGCCCATACAAATATACTCCTAAGTATTTTCATGATAGGCGATTCAGTCTGGAACATAAAAACACAAAGTAAAATATTCATCTTTATTTCAGCACAAAGAAAAAGTCTTTAAACAATCCCGAATTTCCAAGTGTTCCAAAATCGTATTGGATTTTCTGCGGATTATATCATTAAATTTGGAATATAATAGTCATTATGAGTAAACTGAGTATTTAGTCAGTGAAAAATTAAATGAAACTCTTTCATTTAAAAGCATTTGGAATCTCTGTTTTGACGATTGTTCAAGTCAGTACGATATTCTCTGGCTAGGCAACTAATTTTGGTCTAAGATTACACTTTTTCAAAGTTATCACACGCAATGCTTCGGAAATGAGTAAATACATTTTATACTTGATATTAATCTATTGAAAAATACATCATTCTTGAATTTAAAACCCATATTTTCCGACCAGACTGCATAGCATGACGATAATCGTTCTACTTATCCCTCTAAACGAAATGAGGAACTTCCATTAAACTTTAGGATATAGCTAAAATGTTAATGCTTCAATGAAACATTTAAATCGAATGATTACGCTAGAAACTAACTCATGCTAATGATGGGGCGGCCATTTAGGATTTGCAAGAGGATGGACAAAAGCGATGACTTCGAAACATCACTAATAAGTCCCGAGAGTGACGCATTCAGGATTCACCGGAATTCAATTATCTTTCGCGCTAATTCCGATTCGGAATAAAGCGCTCATGAGCTGACGGCGTCGCGACAAAGGACACGACAACGAGGACGACATGCGATACGTGACGCTTTAATTTTCAAATGCGAGCATTTGCAAAACGCAGTGACAGGGAAGGGGAGTGTAATTAGCCGCGCTTGGGGACGAATCAAAGGGCGCCGCGCTGGCTGGAGAATAGCCTACGCAGGAATGGAAAGAAGGCGAGAGAAACGCCACCGGGTCCCGCTCTCTCTAAAAGGACGAAGTGCTATGGGGAAGAGATGTCCTAGAAGTATTCTGCTGCATAGCACTCTACCAGAGAACCGAGAGGGAGAGAGAGAGAGAAAGTGGAGAGGAAAAAGACAATGCAAAAATAAAATAGGAAACGAAGACGGATCCCTGGCGTCGGCCCGCCCACTCACGAGAGAGAAGAGCAGAGTATGCGAGCAAACTCACCGGAATGGGCTCAAGGGGACCAAAACAACACACGGGGAACGTGAGGGCGGGAAGGAGAGAGAGGGCATCACATGAGCTCTCTCATTTTTTTCCCTCTTTCTTTTTTAGTTCCCCCACCCCGAGGCCATCTCGATCCCACTCTTCCATTCACGCCCGTCCAAAAGCACGTACTCTCCCGTCACGAGCACACACACACACACACACACACACACACGTACTGAAAACAGAATAAAACACACCTGAGGACAAACACGAGGGCATGGACGCACACTATACCGATGGCGCACATGCACAGACCCGCGCGGAATCCTAAGGGCAAACATATTCCACTTGAGGGATCGCTTTCATCACGGAGTCTTTCGCTCCGGCCTGCTTTTCCTCCCTCTCGCGCTCCTTCAACCCTCTCTTACCCTATCCCTCCATCTCTCACGCGTGCAAGCGGACAGGATACAGAGGCAAACAATGCCTTCCCGCTCGCCCGCCCGTCAAACCCTTGCTTTTGGTCAATCCCCGCGCTCCTAAAAAAAAACTCCTGGGCCTCCCATCACAGCCCTCTCGTGACTCCGCTCCGACCCTCTCTCCGGCCCCTGGCGTCCTTCTCCGGTTCTCCTCTTCCCATTCCCAAATCACTGCCACCGCCAGTTCATCCCTCATCTCCCCATTTTTTTCCCTCCCATCCTTTCACTGCAATGCGTTGCGCCTCTGCCGGGGTTCCGAGGCCCTTTTCTCCCTCCCTCTCTCCTTCCTTACCCTCGCCTCCCCGTCCCGACAAGAACCCTTTCACCGAGACTTAACTTGACGTCTTGATTAAATTTTTAGCCGTCGACGATTTTTTTAGAGCCGTGACGCGGCTTAAATATCTCCCCGTCTAGGATCGCCCTCGGCGCCCTTAAAGTGAAGGGATGGAGAAAAATGTCTCCAGCTCATTATGTCCCTGAAATTGGTTTTGCGAATGCTTTGACAGCCGTGATCCGTTGGCGCGTGAATCTTCGATGCAAATAAATCACGACCAAGGGGCTTATTATGACCAGGGAAGAAATCGAACGGACGATGTCGAAGTAGTGTTGCACGCATATTACCCATTTTTAGTTACTTCTCTGAGTGGAGAGGGTATCTTTTTATAGCTGTTGACAGTTAGATATATCTTAACGTCTGTTATGACGTCTGTAAAATGTTATAACCCTAATTCAGTGGCACAGACCTGGAAAGAGATCAAGTAATTTTTTTAATTTCCAGATAACGCTTCGTCCAACCTAATCTCAAGCCTGAAGCAAATAGAACAAGACTACCCAAGGCGGGATTCAAAACCACGACTTTTAGTCTACAATCCTGAAACTTTGTCAATCTGGCTACTAAGATCTGCCACCAGGGTCAATAAAAAAAAACATTTTATCATGCCATTAATGCCGTTAATATCTAAAGTAACTTGGGACTCAATCACATTTATCAAGTTGCAACTGTCAAATGCGAGCATTATGTATCAAACTTTCCCAAACCAAGAAGTTTTGTACCTAGTGGTACATGTATTGGTCATTATTGCTCTCTCTATGCTCTCTGCTATTGCTCTCTCAAGGTGACTTGTAGGCTTCTTAGTGCACGCCGATAAAATTTGATAATATGTATTGAAACAAATGAGTTTACCTGCTCCAGTTCTTTTGCTGGACTTTCATTTATTTCAACTCCTAGGTCCGGTAGTCGTATAGTGGGAATTGGATGAGTAAATTGGCTATAGTGCTGAATATATCTTTTTCTGAGGACAGATACATCATAACCCCGAGATTGGCAACTTTTTTTAAAGGAATCTCAGTACGCTATTGAGTGCTTTATCGGTCGAAAAACAATAGTCCCATGGATGCTTTTCTTTAAGAGAGGGCAGATACCGACATCTTATTTGTTTCCACCTTTTCACCGCTCCCTGGAAAATCCAATCACCTATCCTGTCGTATCACCTAAACTTATCGTAAAGGGTAAACACACTTAGTTGTTGGACGCGTCCAACGAAAAATTTGCAAACTATTGAGGAAGGGTACGCCAGCCTTGCAATCCAAGGACACTGAGTCTAAGTTCCGCCTTGGGAATGGTTGTTGGATTTGTCTTAAACTTTTGCTTAGGTTTAAGTCGTTTCAAACGCTGTGATATATCTTTAGAAACCAGAGCCCTATGAAGCCCAATTCAACATCAGCAGTACGTGGGTAAGGGTCTTCGTAAGTGGTGATAGCAATATTGCGATTCTATCTACTATTAGAAGAGCGGAAACATTATCGCCACTCTTTCCAAATTTCATCTGGTACTACTTACTTGTCTCAATGTAAGGCATAGAGATGGTAAACAGAGATCAGAGTTTTTTTAGAGATAAATAAAACATGCGAATGACAGCGGAAATGAAGTAACCACAATCGCATAGCGGGTTAGAGGCATAAGAAAAGGTAAAAAAATATAATTTTAGAATATTTGGTGTGTCCGAAAATACTTAGGGATACATTTAATGATTAAACTCTACTTAGAGGTGTGATAGTTTAACGAAGTATTGGCGAAATGGGGCCTAATTTAGAACATTTTCTCTCTACAGGGAAATTCAGGAATAGATTATGGGAAAATATGTAAACCAAGATCTTTATTTTGACTCAGTCTCGTTACATGTTTCTTCCACGCTATAGAATTGCTGGAGTATGAATTGAATTGAGAATTGTTATTTTGTACGACATGAAAATGAATATAGCTGATCAAGAAAGCAGTAGGTACTTGTTCTATTTTTCTAGACAAAAGCCAATCTCATAATCTCATGGAAAAGTAGGATATATTTACATGTATCTACCGTCTCTTTCATCGTTTCCTCCCCACAAAGCCTTTCATTCTTTTCCACCATAACTCATCATTTTTGACCTCTGATCCTTTTATCTAGCGTTCTCGGTGACCATATTTCTCCTCCATCTTTCCCCTTCTTTCTTCGCCTCACAATTCTCCCGTTCTCTCCTTTTCAAATCCCTCCGACCACTCCCACTCCTTACATTTCTCTCCATTATCGTCCACGTCCTCCTTGCCCACCAACCAAGTGGAACTTAATTTTATTTATTGCACCTACTCATTTTTACTATTTTCGCCATGTTTCTTTACCCGTTCCAACGTTTTACTCAAAGTAAGGAGAATCATTCACGGCAGCGACTGGCTGATTTGCATATCGTTCGATTTCGTGCTTGGGATGTGTTGCGTTCCTCCAGATGGGTCTTTCTACCTCCATCTGACCCAGTTATTTTACCGTGCTTTAGGTAATAACACTATCAAATGGTTTGAGAACTAAGCAATTTGCTCTGTTCCACTAGTTTCTTCCAAAGAAAAGAGCAGTTCGGCTGATATCTCTGGTTTTATAAATGATATTAGAGGGAGTAAAAGCTCACGACCGCCGTGTCGAGTTTTTCATAAAAGTTGATAGCATGTGCAATAATGGTATATAAGTTACAGGGAATGTAGGTGCACCTAGTGTGCTGACAAGGTATTCATCCACAGCAAAGAATAATGATTACTGATTTTCCTTTCACGAAAAAAATGCATAGGTACTAACAACGGCGTTAAAATAACAAAACGGTTCTGAAAAGCAATATAAAAGCATTAGGCTCGTTGCAATCGTCTCAGAAAATCAATATATATAGAGTGAACAAGCAAAGAGCTGAATGAGAGATATTTTTCGGGCGATATTCCAAAATAACGTTTTGTTCAGGATTTAGGTAAGGATACTTATTGTCGTCGGAGGCTTTCGGGTGCAGCTGCGTATAGCTACGTTTTCATGTGGGCGTTTTTGCGTTGCGTTGACGCTGCGTTGTGCGTCAGGAGAATACCCTGTTTTCATGTCACCGGCAGCGCCAGCAGCAACGCACCAAAACATATGACGGTGGTAAACCGTGGTATACGTGATAATCCAGCGAAATAATCACGTGACGAACAAATGACAGGTAGAATGCGTTGTTCCTCGCTCTGACGCAGCTGCGTCAACGCAGAAAGATGAAAGTTGACCAACTCCGACGGCAACGCAGGCTGCGTTGGCGTGCACGCTTCTGATTGGTGGCGCAGTGTGCGTCAACGCAAAAACGCCCACATGAAAACGTAGCTTATAACGCGTTGTCGGAGTGCTAGCTTTCGCGGCCATTGCAGGACGCATCATCAGGCAATGATGGCCATCATCGTTCCAAAAAGGATACTTACTATTTTCAAAGAATTTGTATTGCAGGAACTGATTCATAACAGCAACACTTAATCTGTCGAAATTGCAATTAGCAGCAACGCTAGGGTCTTGATTCCCTTACAGTTTAACCTTCTCGCCGCAATGCTAATGGCATAATAGTTGTTTTGATACTACCACGTGAAAACAATCTTGAGGATAAAATAATCGGGAAAAATGTGGAAATGTTTCATAAAAGATGGAACATTGTTAACTAATTTATGCGGCTCAAATGAGTGCCTGAGCCTATATCAAATATTACTTTTTTATTTTTACTTTCATCATCATCATCATAGGTCAGCAATCCTTGGATTGGTTAAACGACTCCACTCGATTCTTCTATCGGCCAACGTCTTCATATTAACGACGTTACTCTCTTTCACGTCCTTGACGACCTATTCTATATAACTCATACGAGGACTGCCTTTTCAATTCTTCCCGTTCACTTTTCCCTCGAATATTTTCTTCATATATTTTACTTTACTATTTATATATACTTTTTTCTCGCATGTAAACTGGAGAAAAATGGTATTTGATAACTAGGAGTCATGGGAATCAAAGGGAGAAGGCAGTCCACGAAGGCCTTGTTACCTTGTTATAATGCGTAACGATGCTATACGTTTCGTATCCGAGACACTCATTTGAACCAGATAATTTAATTGATGATATTGCATTCTTTTAACTTATGTAGATCTATTACTTATGGAATACATACCATCAGACTTATGGCGGAATAAGACTAGAAGGGTTAGAAGTACAAGAGAGGGTGATACATGTGCCATATAATTGCCTTAAGCTATAGTATAGCTGGATCTGTCTCTGTCTTAGATAGAAATCTTCCGTCGTGGTTCGGTAAGACGACCATAGAATTACGGAGTCTTGAGGGACTTTTGGCCGGTCATTTGATCACCAAGCGATCACATTTCCGCCAAGGATTAAGGACTGGTAATTTTCCTCAACTATAAATCCTGGGTAGCGGTAAATTCCTATATGTTTATTCTTATTTTAATTATTTAAATTTACAATTTGTGCTCACGTAGAAACATCAAACACAACATTAATGCCATCAACATTCCCCGGAAGGCAAAACCCTCCTTTAAGTTCGACAGCTCTCCCATCAACAACGCCAACCTCTTGGCGACCTTTCCCAAGTACCAAGAAAAACATCTGAGCCAGCGTTATCTGCGTTACTGCGATCAGAGGCGTAACCTTCCCGCCACCGTCTTACCGTCCAACTCGCTATTCTCCGCCTCCTCCTCGCAGTCGTGGGGGCAGCAGCCTGGAGACGCCGCCGCCCCCAGTCTCGCCCGCGCAGACGGCGAAGAAGAGTTCGAGGAGGGCGCGTTGTTGTTGGAGCACGCGGGGGCCATGGACGAGGCCACCTTGCCCTCCGCCGCCGCTTTCTTCCTCCGCCGTCGCCAGCTGGCGGCGCCACTGCCGCCGGACGCCGCCGACGCCGAGGACGCCGCCGCCCCGGTCAGCTCCCGTCCCGCTGGCGACCCGAACAGGCCCGCCCCGACGGAATCCTGAAGGTTGAAGAGCAAGAAACAGCGTGAACAGCGCACGGAATGCTCGAAAGTGGACCTGTGCCACGACGAAACAACGGTTCTTGTCAGATCACCCAAGTTAGGCAACGCTGGGCCCGGACGAGGGTTGGAGCGGTGACCCTCTTTCATACCCCTTTCGTGGTGCTACTGTACCCTGCCGGCAAGTGGCGGACAGGTAATATGTGACTTGGCAGAAGGGTTTCAAATGGGTCTAAGTGACAGGAGGGTTATAGAAGGTCCCCGCCAAACCCACCAATTCACATTTGGTGATGCCACTAATTCTTTAGAGAAATCATGTTGGAATATTTATTGGATCGCAGTTTGTATTCGGTTAGACTATAATGTGTAAATATGAGGATAGTTAAAAGCAGGTGGCCATAATCAAATCAGGACCCAGCAGTACAGAAGAAAGCATAAAGAAAGGAGTGACGCAACGATGTGCACTGTCTCCCGTATTGTTCAATGTCTACATCGAGAAAGCCATCCAAGACGTCAAAGAAAAGTCTTCGGGAGTGAATAATCACGGGGAGAAAATCAGCATGCTACGATTCGCCGACAAAATAGCAGTCATGGCAGAAACACAAAGAGATTTAAAGAAGACACTAGGAAATATGGAAAGAACAATGACCAGATATCATCTAAAGATCAACAAAAAGAAAACTAAGGTATTGGTATGCAGTAGAAGATACGAAGCCAGGACCAATGTTAAACTAGGAAAACTAAAAAATCGAGGAGGTGGAAGAGTTCTGCTACCTGGGAAGTCGAGTAACCAGCGATGGACGAAGTAAAAGAGAAATTGCCAGCAGAATTGCCCAAGCAAAAAGGGCATTTTACCAGAAAAAGATTCTGCTTACAACTGCAAATAAAAACGTGGAAGTGAGGAAACATTTCATTTGAAAATAAATCCGGAGTATTCTACTATATGCCAGTGAATTATGGACAATTACGGCATCGGAGAAGTCCAGGCTGGAAGCATTTGAAAGTAGTGCTACCGAAGAATGATGAAGATAAAATGGATCGACCGAGTGACAAACGAAGAAGTCTTAAGAAGAGTGGGAGAGAATAGTTGCCTATTGAAAACACTAAAAAGATGACGGGACAACTTAATGGGCCACATCTTGAGACACGATGGCCTGACGAAGACAATCGTCGCGGGAAAAGTGAACGGGAAGAATGGAAAAGGCAGGCCTCGTATGAGGTATATGGAGCAAGTTGTGAAGGATGTAAAAGAGAGGTGCTACGTCAATGTAAAGGGGTTGACCGGTAGAATAATTGAGTGGAGGGCTGCGTCAAACCAATCCTAGGATTGTTGACGAATGATGATGATGATGGGAATAGTTATTACGACCAAGAAGTATTTCAATGTCAGTGCTTCGGCGTACAATTGGGGCCAGTAATAGTTAGATATTATCCAAGTCACCTGGGAATTAAATGCAAATGATATAGACTATTTTAGCCTTTTTGACATGAAAATATAAAAATTATGTGTATTGCAAGTAGTTTATCAATATTTTCATAATTTGGGATATAATCACAATGAAGCAGTATCACTCGATGCAGTGCAAATAAGCAAATCAGCATCAGGGAACTCAGACGGTAGCAGCAAACACCATATTTTTCCCAGAATTACCGATGATGCAAAATGGAAAAAGAAATGGATGTTTAAACTCCTGCGATTTTTGAAATGATAAGGATAAAATAAAACCCATTTGACAAACTTACGTCTAAAATTCTTGAAATATTCTAGTCCCAGACGCTTTAACCAGTAATTACTACTCTCCGAGGGTAAAGTCATTTTCTCAGATTCGGATATAATCCATTTATTTCTGTAGTGCTGGCCTTGAAATAAATATTATTTAAATTTAATATAATTCGAAATAATCAATTACATATTCTGAACGGTGGCGCACTTCTGTATGACACAAATACTTCAATTACAAGGGAGTACGCGCAAATATTATCATAAAGCAGTGGGGCCAGCACATACGAATAAAACGGATTATCTACGATTACTCAAGACTGTTTCCAACTGAGAAGAGTGATGGAACTAAAAAACACATTTCAGCCTTGAAACTGTTTGAAAACATTTTGGAATTAAAAGCATTTTTCAGCATGGGACGAAGGATTTATTTTTGTCTTGAAGGCGAGTTTCTGGCTCCATATGCAATCTTTTTTATCCTCAGCGGAGCGCAAATATTCCAACAACCACTAAAAAATGCCACTGGAGAAATACCTCCTGCTCGTTTGGGTTGTGTGAATTAAAAAGAGGCAAAGATGTGCCAACATCGGAAACGTTCCTTGCATGGTAGGACATACATTATTCAAAGGGGCTGTGGTAAAACTCATCAGGCAGGAGAAAAGACGTAGGGTCCATCTTGCTCCTTCTGCACATGCATCCTTAACTCTTTTCAGGGATTCAGAGATGGACGTTTTACTGGGATTATATAAATATTTTGAATAAGAGCTCGGAAACAACCAAATAAATAAACAAACATTTTAGTCCTTTTTCTATAATTTCAGGCTGAATCTTCTAAAAAAGCAGGAAGCTAAACAGTCCACCGTAGGGATGACAAGATATGACGGCGCATGAGGGAGAAATATTTCCTTGTCTGAAATTCGTAGGATGCAACGGGGGTATTAAAATACTAAGCGCTGAGCGGCAACATCACCTCGCGAGGGTTTTGTGGGGACCAACTTTCTCGTCAGCCGTGTTCCTTGTGGCAAGAAATTACGCCGTGAGTTGCTAAAGACAAACATGGAAACTAGTTGCTGGGGAAGAAAAGTCAGAGGAGGGGGAGCTAGAGGCTTGAGGAATGTGATGAAGGAATTAGGGTAAAAGCAGAGCAAACTATATTAAATGCAAACTGAGATGAGAGGGAACATGATTTACGAGAGGACGAGCCAGAAGGCTTGTTGGTTGGATGCTTAGTTTTTAAAAACTAGAAAAAAATTTACTGTAGTTGGGAACTAACGGAGAAAGAGGTATTTAAAGAATATTTTCCGAGGCATATATTAAGCAAATATTGGAGGAAAAAAATAACAACTGCAATTTAGCCAAGTTAGGCTATTAATGGAAGTAATTAATGCCCATGTGTACTATGGAATCTGGATGACCACATTAATAACACTTAAAAACTAATGCATATTTACGATTGAAAGTTATGCTTTAACGAAAAAAGCACTGCAGTAAATAGTAATGAGGTTGTTAACGATAGAACGAGAATAGAAATGAGACGGATAAAATTGGATTAGGTGCCAACAGATTCGTAGTGTTTTATGAATTGGTTGGATGAAGGAATATTGGGTAAAATTTACTTTCAATTTACGCACACATTCAAAACCGCAAGTAAATGTGACATAATCATTATCAGGCAGATGGAATAACACTTAGCGCAATGTAGAATTTTTTATGCATATGAGCTTCTTACGCATAAGAGAGGGCTCTTCCTTGGGTTAATTTTGAAGGTATCTCTCCCCAGCTAAGTGGCCACTTCGTGTAAGGGCCTTTTATAAGAGACGTAAAAGGTGGGCCTTATTTATGGCCCACTATCCCTCCTCTTAGGAGTTTCTGGGTTGACAGCCCTTAAGCTTTGGAATTTATCCTCGGATGTGCAATTGAGGAGGAGTTTGTTGTCAGCAAAATGAAGAAAGTAAGAACCTCAAAATAATTCTCAGGATGCACTTTTCATACAAGGATTTATCAAGTACATAATTACAAAATCCATGCGGAGGCTTGTGCGGTGCGTGGAAAATGAAACCCGAAAAATACAGCCTTCACGTTTTAAACTTCATGTCATCGATGAAGATTTCGCCTACATATCAACGGCGACGCGGTGAAACCCGAAATATGCATCCTTCGCTACTATAAAACTCTTTTTCATCTAATAATATGAGTTCAACCATATTGATTTATACTATGCTCTATGCCGGGGGAATTTTATTTACGGTGGGAACTGGAGTTAATGCCACTGATATGCAAGTATTTAACTTTATTATTCGCAAGTCAATATTATTTTTTATAGGCTACTCTGGACACAGGCTTTCATTTGCACAATGTATCGTGTAGATGTAGAAAAGAGCGTGGGACGCTAGAAAATGGAGAATAATAGCACTTGGCAAAAAACAAATGTTCTTTATCAGAAATGTACATTTCCACTTTATACTAGGCAACATTTGAATTAACATTGTGGTAGGAATATAAACACTGTATCATAATTGAATTTGCTATATGAAGATATAAAACATTGAATGACCACAAGCTTCCGTGGACATCGTGGTTACTGCATATGGAATACATTTTATTTGTTACAAGTTTAATGGTTTACAAGAAGAGTATCAAGGTTTAAGCAAATAAGATACGTTCGAACTTATTTTATTTCACACTTTTCTTTCTTGTAAGGGACCTAAATTACACACCACAGATATGTAGCTACGTTAAGAACTAAGTTTATATAGTTACATTTGGCAGAAAGGACTAATTGTAAGCGAGATTCGATGAATGCTGGTTTTGAACATTTTTATGGTTTAACATAAGCGTCAAAATTATTTTCAGGCTACTATGGATAAAAACATATGAATATGCTCATGGAAACACTTGGATACAAATAGTAGAAGTCGAATTCCGGCAAAACATAAGGAGGGACTCAGATTCTTAGAGTACACATAAAAAATTCAGATATTGTTACAAATTACATTGACTAAAAGATTAATGAGAAGTGAGAAAATTGAATGAAAATGGAAAAAATAATCACCTCAAAGTGAGTTATAGAGTGAACAAAAGTATTTGGAGTCTATGATAACAAGGAAAACTGTGGAACAAGAGGTAAAACAATTTGGTGAATTTAAGCCGTCTTATAGATAAGATAAATCACAAACTTGAGTCGATCGCATGTAATCAACTTTGGTTTACTTTTTCGGACAAAAAAGGAGGCAATGGCACAAGATTCAAGTGCTACACCACCTGAGTTTATAGTCAAGGTAGTTCTTGCTATTGAGTAATGAATTGAGTCCCTTCAGAGTAATTTTTCTTGAATAGCGTGGAAAACGAGCACACTAAATTTTCAGCGATACACACGGCGCCCTCCAGGGAAAGCAAGTGAAATATTTGATTATAAATTAAGTGATTATGGAAAAATGAACTCATAGTGGTGACGCAGATTTCTCTGTGACTTTATGTGAAGAGGTGTGTACATTTTACAGAATTTTTTTGACCACAGAAGGGAGGAAGAATGGTAAAGTATGAAAAATCTCAGCACATCAGCAGCACATCAGCCTGACGTGGTGGCATATATGATGTCCTCTAGTTGCTGTTCCCATCAGCGCAATAATCACCATCATTTACTAATCCTTTGCTTGGTTTGAGAGAGCACTGCACTAAATTATCCTATTCAGCTAACCTCATATTCACATAATTCCTTAATTCACATCCGTCACTCTTGCTCTATATATCTCATACGAAACTCGCCTTCGCCATTCATCTTGTTTACTTTTACCTTGACGATTGTCTTCATCAGACATCATGTCCCGGCATATAACCATTTAGGCTGTCTCGTGTTTTTCTTAAAGTCTCCCAAAGACTTCTCTAACTTCTCACTCTTTTCAATATTATTTCGTTAGTCACCCTGTAAGTCAATCGAAATTAAAGGGAATGGAGCATTCATCATGTGATCTATGCACAGAAATCAAGTGGAGACCGATATTCCAAAGGAACACTTTCCTATCCCATGCCTGGAGAGTGGAAACCCAGTACTGTAGCCACTAAACCAGACCGATTACAGTTTATAACTTCTTTTATGCTAAATGAGAAAACAGCGATGTATTATGACTAAAGTGAGTATGCGTTGCGAAGAATGTAGTTTGCTAGTGTTTGTAGAAGGCTCTCGTAGTGCCATCCACTACAATTGAAAAATATGAAATAGCCCGGAAAAGAAAAGTGATAGGAAATATATGCTGAAGCTTTTTTAGAAACAAATAATTCGTTCAGGAAATTGAACTCGAGAAAGAAGAAAATGGCTCTAAGCAGGCTTTTATTCTACTGAAGGTTTTACGTGGGAAGTGAGATACGTTAAAATGAAAAGTACGACAATTTCATCAGAAAGCGCTTCGATTATGCAATCCTTGTTACTTCTATCATTAAAGATGAAATTGTAGTTAAATGAGCTGAGCGTAGAGAATAATCCAAGGTTAACATCTAGTCAGAAATGCTAGAAGAGTTTATGGAAACACAATCTGCATAATCACCTGCAAAACATATGTTTCTGAGAATCTGAAACGAGGAAAGCAGCTGCACAATCAAACAGATGCGTGAACCTTACGCCCATTTCGGTTTAGTATTACACAGCGAGTTCCCTCAACCACCCAAGGAGAGCTGATTGGTATCCTTGAGTGGTTGGCTGATTAGTTTGCAAGAATTTGCTCACTTGGGAAAGGTTGCTTACTTTTTCTCCTTCAATAGTTTTTCTGGTATCACTTTTACGGAAATAACAGTTTATCCTTTTAAGTCTTCCAAATTTCTCCAGTAGTTTAAAATTATGTCCTAAATATCGCTTGTTCACAATATTCCACCCTAATAACAATTTAGTGAAATAAAAGAGAAAAATAAAGAAATGTCCCACATTATGCTACTGCTTTTATTCGTTTATGAAAATTATGACCAAATATGTGATTATTCATTTATTATCTTACACTGCATATTCTTTACTACTATGCTACTTCATTTTGACTTCTAGAAAATTATCAGCTTGCTTGTTGAAATCAAATGAAGCTCCACCAATATCCGTAGCTACTTAAGTTGATGAGAAAAATAAAACGCTCATTTTCTCTGTATTCTAATTAATACATAATTGCCATAATTGAATGAGAGAGGAATAGAATAACATGATTTGGCAAGCAATTTATATCTTCTGTAGGCGCCAAAAAAGCAATTAAATGCGTCTCAAAATGTACTCATTATGAGAGCGTCTTAAGTAAAATTAGTTTAATGGAGATTGCAAAATTTTACAGCATGATAGTTAGGAATAAAGCTGCCAAGAAAGCAAAAAGCAATAAAATAATTTTTTTTGGCCTTTATAACGTAAAATATCTTTGCCAAATCTCTGTCAAACTCTTTGTTTCAATTTTTATTTTGCTGCATTCCGAAGACACATTACTCATAATTGATTTTAATGATAATATTCTCATTAGCTGTTAATCCTAATTTAAAATACCTATAGGTACAGCAGAAAAATTCAAGGTAGACAATAATTTAATCGTAATAAATGGTATCCTATATTTACCGAACTTTTAAGGTACATAAAACGTATTAATAATATGGATTTAGACACATTATCTGTCACATATGAGGTTGCTATGGCCAACAGAACTATTGGCATGATTTTGTATACGATTTCATACATTTTTTCAAAGTTCTATTTTAATACATATAATTTTGGTCATTTCACAACATTGAATGGAAAAGAATGGAAAAAATTGGATTAAGAGACAATTAAGGAAGGGAAATTATTCCATTGTATTTTTTATGCATAAGAAAGACAAAGATAAGCTCACCATAATACTCACAGGTTTCCTCCGTACCATAGAGTAAAGCCAAATTACCGCAAAATAAATAAAACATGTGACCGTCAGGCACGAAAGCGTGGAATGATAAACCCGATCGAACATCAGTATCCTTTCAAAAGGATTGACCCAAATTAAGGGAAGCACTCACGTTGTATTCGCTGCTGGCGTTTAGCACGTAGATCCCGTCCCCCTTGCAACGAAAATAGAATTCTTCCACATCTGAAATAAAAGAAAACATAGGTGAGATTATGGAATCAGAAATTAATACATACAAAGTACTATATTTGAAGCTGCGTATAAATGCAAGCAATGCAATGAAAAGCAATGAGATTGTTTTTAATTATATCAATATCTCCACTGGAAATGATCCATCAATATGAATAGACACAAAAAGTTTAAAACATTTTGCGGAATGAATTGTCAGGTTGTAGCATCATTTATTACTAAGAAGAGATCAAAATTTTGACTGAAAAAAGTACAATAGAAATGATAATAAGGAATACACAAAACGAAATTATGATGCACAGAATTGATAATAAATAATGTGAGCATTATTATTTCATACACTATGAAGAACAGAGGCAAACTTTCTTAATAAGCCCAGAATTAGAATATTTAAAATTTACAGGGTAACGTATTCTTTTTTGAACATTTTTGGCAGTTGAAAATATGAAAGCTTAACTCTTAGCTTAAATGAACTTAGCTCTTTTTTGCAAAAAAGGTAAACTCTCCGTTGGTTAAATTTTGAGTTAATTTAGAAAAAAATTAAAATTTCAAATACAATTTGTTCACTACAGGCTACAGTAAACGGCTAGTAATGGGGAAAATGAAAGAAATAAAACTTTTTGAATGCTTCAACACCGTCAACAAGCAGAAACGCTTGAGGCAAAGAATACAGGATTCACTCTGAAAAAATAAATGACACTATACGTACGTAGAAGTAAATAAAATCACGAAAAATTCACGATACCTACTCAGCAAAATTTCGTGACATCAGTCCCTGAACAAAGCAAAATATTTCATCAAAAATGCTTTCAGTAATTTGAAAGAATCATATCAGGTTAAAGTTCACAACGCTATCCTTTAGAAGGCTTTTTACTTGACTTAATGAATTGAGATGAACTCGCACAGGGGTGGAGATAGAGAGAAAGCCTAAATTTCGTAAAAGGGACCATCCTTTAAAGGACCACCTCGTAAGGCGTTCCTTTTTTTTAGGAAGTTGACGGCAAACGAAATTGCCCAAAGAAAAATTAAAGGGTTTTTTTTCCTTTCTTTTCTTCTTACTTAGTTCCCACTCCAGAGGACGGGATTTATTTTCCGCACCAAGAGAGAACAAAACTCATTACCAAGGAAGTAATTGCATCTGTGAGAATTGGCGCTTCAAATGCATGAAACGATTACCAATTGCAAAGCCCGCGCGGATAACTTACAAAAAGTAGCTAAATTGGCCTCACCCGTCGAATATGATACCGTGAAAGGGAATTCAAAGCCTTTACCGACACCTCGTAACCTTCCGTTTCTACACTTTCCAAAAAAAGTCAAGGACATTTATTCACGAAACATTTCAATTAAAACATTCGCAAAGTGAGTTACTAATGAAGGGAAACTTTTTTATTGAAATGATGTTTTTCTTCAATTCAAACATTACCATATTTTTTAAAGGAATTGTCCAAGCACACAAAATGTTAATTCAGGCAGTAGTAGGCACTGAAAACCACGGTGGTACCTATATATATATGAAATGAGAACAGTATGAATAGATTAGAACTAAAACAACTTTTTCTATATTGTTCATTTTCTCTCTTTCTGAGTGAAATGAAGCGTTTAATTGGAGTTTGAACTTATTTTAGAGAAACAAAGGAAAGATAAGAGATTTCTTAGATGTACTTTGCTCATGAGGTACTACACAATAACATACAGTAAAGGGCGTTCATCTTCACTCGGTGATAAACCACGAACAGCAGTTTCACATAGCAGTTTTTGATACTCCTGAGAAGACGCATATCAGCCGAATGATGTCAATTTCAATTCATTGTTTTAGTTTTCTAGGTCACTTAATTTTGGATTGGCTACGGGAGTAATATTAAGATGGAGAATGTACATCCATTTTTTATGTACATACCTATAGGTATAGTAATTATGTGTGTATGTACTGACTGTATACTCATAGGGAAAGACCATTTCCTTAAACATAATGCACACACAGCCTAATGTCCAATCAAAAATGCATAAGCGGAATGAGATTATAATATTTGAAATTAAAGGAGATCAAGCATAATTGCATTCACAAAAGCATAAATCCCCTCTCTGTAACAAATTTGGATGATAGTGGGATTAACGTTACGCCAATATACTCAAATTGACATTAAAATTTGAAGTCCAGAGGAGATTCAGTTCGACAAATTAATGCCGTAGCTTCGAAGCCATAATTTTCAAATTAAGGTAAGGTACATTTTCACTGATAAAAATTGTCATTTCAATAGGGGTCGACAAATACAATTGCAGTGACTGCTGATTTGAATTAATTAATATTTTGAAAAAAATAATTCTGAATAAAGCAGAAAAAAATTTAATTAGTCCCTTGTAGGTATTGGATTAATAATGTCAAATAATTTTGAGTTTTCATTTTCCAATAATTAAACTTCAACCCAAAATCAAAGCAAGAAGCAAAATGATTGCATAGGTGCATATGTGCTACATACAGGTGACTTTAAATATTTCTCACTTTTTGAATTAAATGAAGCATTCATGTGGAGTTTCAATTTATTTCAGGGAAAAATGGGAAACTAAGAGAAAGCCGAACATCACGATAAATCGGTAAACTCAATGATCAAGAGAAAGATATCTTTCGTATATAGGTGGTTCTGGACTAAATACGAATTATATGTTTTCTAATAGATGGGATGGAAGAGACATTTTAACATTTTTAAACACTTTTTAGCTACTTTTAAATACAAAATATTGCATGTACTTTAGCGCATCATTAGAGAAAAATAAATAATCACATTCTGAGTAGTCCAAGATCTCAACTTTTACGAATCGGAAGAATCGACTGAGTTTGGAAAGGAAAGCGTAAAAATGCTATAAATATTCAGTGGACGCAAAATGATGCAAAAGATGCTGAGCTATATTTAGGAGTATATTTATGAGAAATGTGCCGGAGATCAAAAAAAGATCCAAACACTATAAGCTGGCACTGAATTCAAAAGAAAAATATAATTGCAGAGCAGATGGAAGTAGATTGAAAATATTGCGGTAGGGAAAAAGACCTAGCGTGGTTCCAATTGGAAAAATATACGTGTTTTCCTTCAATTTTCGAATTACTTGAGTGAAAACGGGCTTAGGCAGCTAAATAAAGTTAATTTTTCTGCCTTATAGTAAACTATGGTTTATATACATTCTGATCTTACATAGCATTCAATAAACTTTCGTAAGCGAAAATTTATGCTGTTATTCTCATCGTAAACGTATCGAAGCAGAGGCAACGGGATACGGCATAATTGTTTTTAAGTCGCTGCCTCAAATGCACATTATCGATCACCATTTGACAAAAAACATGCTTTTTGGAATATTTGTTTGCTCCTGAATTGCTTCCACAATCACTTATGAGAAATTTAAAATGCACATCCTGAATCGTGTCAAGAGAAGCATACAGGAAAACATATTTTACAAAGAATAGGACAAAAGGTGAATAGAAACTTACCGTCAGCATTCACCTACCCTTATCAAAAAATTCATCCGGTGTGCATGTTTAAATGTCCCAAAAAGCAGACTGAATACAAAACTTTAAGAATATTTTCAAAGTATTCAAGCAGAAATGTCTATTAAAAATAACCTAATAATCGGGATATCAAATAATGATCGAGAGCATTCATTTACAAAATATGATTTTTAAATCATATAATGGCATTATACGCATAATTTTGAATAAAATTTTCACTCAGGTTGAAGAGTGATACTATTTAGGCAGGTTTTGATTTAATACGATATAAGCAAACGGAGGCACTTATTTCTCGAAATATATTGGAAATGTTCTGCCTGAGATTCTTACATATCTCCAATTAATGATGCACATATACAACAAAAAATATTCTTCCTCCTGAAGTGAACATGCGTGATGCAATGTTAAATTGGATGGATGTTTATGTAATCGACAATTTATTTTTTGGCTGGAAAAACTCTTCAAAACCTCGAATCTCCTGACACAAAATTTTAAATAGCATTTGATACATTGTGCCAATGCTTCTTTAAATGCACTTTATCAAATTATTAATATTAAACTAATAAATTACTCTCGGTACTTAGTTAGATACGTCTTTATGTTAGTGATTTTTCAATCTTAAAATTTTCAGGCCTGAAAAGCTTAGCTCCTTGTTTATTAGCCCATTCAAGAACGTTGCGATATCATAGTATGACAAAAAAATGAAAAAATTAAAAATAAACTGTAATTACAGAATTCGACATGGTTACGAAGCCGAATTATTGGAATTCCTGTTGCATTCACTATTCTGATGTATTGATTCTAAAGTAATATTCCATTTTACAAATAGTTTTAATTTTTTCATTGCGGACAATGATTTGAACCATAACAAAGATTTGAAAATGATTTCTTCTCGGCAAGTTAGACCAAAATTATACGTAGATGAGAAAATATCGCTAAACATTTCATTTTCTCGGTGAAAATAATTTTCGTAAAAGAAATTGATTTCATACAAAATTGGCGTTCGCACAATTTAAAACTTAAACATGTAGCTAAATTTTAGCCCCAATATTTAAGTGAATCTACTTATTTCACCTTGGAAGTATGACGAAATCCAACACGGCTGCAGCGCCTACGTGTGATTTTGGAGAACGTGACGCGTCGACATGAATTAATCCCCAGTTCCCCTCCCCCCCCACTCTCTGCGTAGCAACAGCGCCCCCATCCCCTCCAACCGATCTTTCCCCCACCCCCGCAGATCCTTGGGACGGAGGCATCCCCAGCATTAACTCATATCCCTGCGAACAAACTCCCGCCGCGCGTGAGGGCGCTTGCCTCCGCCGCCCTCCCCTGTTCACACACAAGCCTGGCACTACACGCCACTTCCTCCTCAAACAACGTCTAAATTGAGTGACCCGCTTGAAGGCCGCCCTCTAAATCTATTCTCCCGTCCCACTTCCTTCCCTCTGACCCCACTGACCCTACCCTTCGCAAAGCCCCACACCACACCTCCTCTCCCCCACCTTCCTTCCCATCTTGCCCAACACTCACGTCTTCACGGTTTGCGCCTCGCCTCTATTACTCCCCTTATTTCTTCTCGGTATCTTCTTCCCGGCATGCATGCCGTCCCTACCCATCCACCCACCCATACCCTCGCCACCTTTTCCCCGGACTCCCGCCGTCTTCTGCCGCTGCCTTCATTTCATTCCGGCAAAATCGAATTTTTCCGTCTGTCTGGGCACATGGCAGCGTTTCATTTAGCACCCTTTTTCCCTTCCTCGTCTCCGTTATGTCGACTATTTCATTTCCTTTCGCGTCCGTGCTTGCCGCTACGGAGAGGATACCGCTGTGGGAAAATATTGCGCCAAAATATCTCTCCACAGTATTTTACTTTATCAGGCTTCGCGCTCAGAATTCCTTCGGCGGCCAGCGTATTGGACACGAGCATGTAATGGTCGGAGGTAGATGACAGCGATACTCTTGCAAAATGTATTATCATAAAATCATATTTCCGTGCCATGTTTGTATTAGGATTAAAGTTCCATTTTCTCTCTAGTTATTTTCCTATGCACTATAATTTTAATTTGCTTCAAAATACCTAGTAACCAGACGAAGGACTTCACATGTTTTTCACATCCTCCTACTCTTATGAATATTTTCCTTTTGTATTATTTTTCGTAGAGAACGAAAGCAAATAATCCTCATGTATTTCAAACAGTTGTAAATACTTTCAGATACCATACCTTCTTTGATAATTATTAATGATATATTGTGTTTAAATTGTTTTCGTTTTTTCACTTTCTTGAATTATATCTTTTAGCGTATTTGCGTTTCAAATTGTAATTTTCCATGTCATTGCAATCATAATTTTTGTGTTTATATATTGGCAAAGTTAGGTAGATGTCAAAAGGGATAGATTTGTCTCTACCTCATCCCGGGAAAAGATTAGTATATTATTATTATTGTGAATGATTTATTCAAAAATATAGTTTATTTAATTACATAATCTTGCAACAAGTAATAAAATATGAGGAAAAATAAGTCTATTGGGGAGAACATTATACGTAGCTAGCCATATATTGTTCGTAAACTATCACAGGATAACTGTAGAAGAAGATAAGTAAAACTCACACCACTTAATTATAATTATCTTAATATCATTAGGATGTCCTGAGAGAAAGGTTCGTATCCCACCAAGGGTGCGGCTGATAACAGGATGCCTGGGCCTCTAATAATTTCCCAAGGAATCGCACCCTTATGACAGGGGGTATATATTAGGTATATTAGGGCTTCAGAATGAAGGAAACTGGTTTAAATAATGGAATTCGACTTTGAGGCAGATGATGAAAAGGAGAGAAGTTTTAAGAAGTGAGATAAAATATTTTTCCCTCTTCTGAATATAAGGCTGAGTCATCAGATAACTTAGCATCCCTCAAGGTAGAGAAGGATACAAAATATTTTCAAGGGAAAGTTATATTCAGCACATGCTATCGAATTAAGAAACTGTGGTAAATAATGATGATATCGGAATTTGTGGCTGATTATCACATCAAACTTCATTGCATGTGCAACTGATGCGGGTGGAGAAGATGAACAAATCCAATTACAGACTAGAGTGTTAGCGAAAAAATAATGATTTCTGAAATTCCACTTGAGTCAAGTGAATGAGAATACTACAATTATTAGCATTTCTATGGTAGTTAACGCGGGCAATTATGCTTCGTTCCCGAGATGAATTTCCGCTAAAATTATCAACGTCTTACTTAATTGCTCACCGGTAATTGCACACCGAATACGAAAATATAAAAAAAAACTCTGTAACTCACCATGGTACTTTACTCAAAGATACTTGGTCTTAATTATTAACTTTTTGTGACATAATGCATTATATTTTACACTTTCCCCCACCGCTATAAGAGATAATTTATTACCCTGATAATGTTTATTTTGCTCTACTTTACTAAGCTTTTCAAGCGTTGAATTTGATTTTACTCAAGCTTGAAACAAGGAGTAGACCGTACGAAGATGGTTGTCCATAATTATCACTGATTGCCATCCAACTATGATGCAGCGTGTTTAATCATTTCATGGGATGAAACTATGTGTAGTCATGTGATTTCACACCATACTGCATACAGACTGTAGGTAATTATAGTCACTGATGACTATTTGCTCGTGCTTTATTTGCGAATATTCGGTACCGACACTTCCACTCCTCTCATACGCAATCGAGAACACACACCGCTCACCAAATAGCGCGAGCGATTTCAAATTAGACGGGTAATATTTGTACCAGATTATTACCTGCAAACAAGCATTTCTAATGGGGTTCACGTCAAACTGAATTTTCAACAATCCTGACAAATCGATTGATGCAAAGGAGATATTGCCCCCCGCATTACACTGGCTAAATAAACGTGCAAACTAATGCCCAGCGGACGACTGCCAGTCACCTTATTTCTTCCTCCTTTGCGCACGTTTCCTTCAATCCTGTCCGCTTTTCCTGTTCTCACGTCATTTCTCTCACGCTGTTCGCTTCCTTTTTCATCGCCGCCACCCTCCCTCCCTCCACCTCCCGAATTAAAATCCGGTGTGTGCCGCCGCCGGCGTTGCCGCAGGCGGAAAACAGTCACGAACTCATCTCCTCCTCCTTGATAAATGCGATTGCTTGCACTTGACGGAATGAAATCCAGAGTGACGGCGGAGCAATCGCTCGATTCCACTCACGCTGCCTGTGTTGCATTTGCGGCGGGATTGTTTGGTGAAGGAGAGTGACGATAGGCCGTATGAAGTGAAGTGCAGCTCTCAAGCTGTTGTTCTAGCAAGGTCTCCTCCCAGCAGATTCCTCCAGAAACCAGATAAACGCCATAAGCCTCGCACATAAAAACATTGGACTAATTTGATCATCATCTCATTACATTAAGGCTGTTTTAAAATGATATTTAAAAACGAACATAGCCAAATTAGCTACTGCTAAAGTTCAAATTAACCCAGATCATTTCTAAAATGAATTTTATGCAAGATTAAGTGTTAAATTAAATCAAGGGGAAAATTCACAGTTCTCGCTTTTAGAGAAGTACCTTTGATTCAATTGTCTTCAACCTCCTTCCAGCAGAGAGCATATAGTTATGAGGCCTATATATGATTGCTTTGCACATTAACTGAAAAAATAGAATGCGCCTAGTATTAGTAACGGAAGTTAGGTATAATACTATGAATTTCGGCATAAAGCCCCACATTGAGTTAAACGATTAAATAACATCCCAGTAATAACGATGGAAATAACTTCACATCTACAATTAATGCCAAATACGCTTACAAATATCCGGCATTTGTTCAATGATAAGCAGACTATCTCGAATTGAAAATATAATTGGATCCAAGTCACAGACAGTATTGTGGTCATTACGTGAGTAACCAAACTCCTAAATACATTAAAACAACTGGTTTTAAGAAAATAGAGACTTAAGTGTTGCTGAAATATAAGGATATGTACTTGAAGAACCTAACTAGATCCTGAGAAGAAAAAAGAATATTATATGTTTTTAGTGTAGCTCAACCATGAGCGCAAAGGGAATATCTTCCAATACAGCCACCTTATCATGGACTTATATAAACAGCTAATGCATTATTTATTCATCTCAATATAAGGAGTACATCAAAACACCGGTAGATTAACTGTGTAAAACCAAGGAAAATTAGGGCGGAGAAAGCAATTATAATTAAAGCATCTAACAATAAGCTGTAGAAAGGTTTACGACTTCCTCCTCGCATACTTATCGCGAGTGGTATACGCTATTCTAGTTCGCTTTATTCAGCAATGATGTGATAGCTATTGTTAGATCGTTATCTATATCCGCTACTTCATCTGTGGAAGGGGACACGTGGAGGTGAGAGGTCAGAGAGTGTGTCAGGGTAAAGAGTTTGCAGCAAAGGCGGGAAATGCTTTTTTTTAGGTACGCGGGATGGGAGGGGATATTTCATATATAAAGAGAGAGGTAAATATAATAGTCCTAGAAATGGAAGAAGAGGGAAATAATTGGGAGGAAGTTATAATTATGTGAATTATGTTAAATGGACCCGACGGGAAGACCTAGGTAGTAAACAAAGAGACTCAGATGACCCTCCGAAAGAAATCACGAGTTAGTTAAGAGAGAGTTATTGGTGATATCCTCACTAAGCTCACAAATTCCCTTTTCTGATAAAAAATTTCTCCTTTAAACTGAGTCGTCATTTAACTCAGCTGATACGGGTTACGCGCAAAAAATGAGAATTTCAGATATAAAATGAGAAAGGAAATCATCACCTTTAACAATATAAGTCATCGCGTCTCAAGTGACGATCAATAACTGGATAAAATTCATTTTACTATGCATTTACAGATTTATATGTGAAAATAATGGCTATACAATCGATGTTTATTTTGTTTTTCAACTATAAGGACGACATTTTCCTTATTTTCTCTGCCACCGGGCCTGACTCCTATCCATCAGATAAGATGTTACTTATGTGAAAAAACACTATGCAAATAAGTTGTTCTGATGATTATAAACAACAGTTACATTTTTGCTATGCATCTATTAATTTAATTTTCCTAAACCTCGAGGTATCCATCAATGCAGTCGCAATCAACTCCCGAGTTGTTCGAATACTCAGATTCACTCAGTAAAATTCTTTTTTAATTTATCCAAGTTTCGAAGCATTTATTTGATTTAAAGCTTTTCAAACATTTTCCCCCAAACTTCCTGCACCATATATCACCAGAAAATGAGTATCATGATTGCTTTACCTTTCAGGAAAACAGTTATCAAACCGCTTTGTGCAATAGAGGGATGAACCTGACGCAAAGTCATTTGGACGCGGAGCCATAAATTGCTTTCCCGGGACTCAGAAACTCGCTCCTTCTCAAAGTCGAACCCAAACGGATCCTCTTTTGATTCCATCCAGTCTTTCAGCACTCCCATTTCTCCAGGGACGCAAATGACTTTCGTAGAGAGGCGTTTCGCGGGATTTACTTCCAATCGTCCCTAGATGTGGCGGAGAGGAGATGGGTTTCGGTCTAGGGCGATGAATGAGACGCGGAACTTCAGATTACAGCGCAAGGAAACGACCTTGGTCGATACGAATGGAGCCATGAGAAATGCGCGGTGCCATCAGACGGCTGACTGCAGGAATCGACACTTCCACACGCTAATAGCGACACATCGCTTCCCGTTACGTTCACGGTGACTCCGCCGCAGCGGTTTGCATCCCAGGGGCCCAGCCTATACCGAACTTAACGCCGACTGCAACCCAACGCCCCAATATCGCTCTATCTCTGTACGATCCTGCCCAAAGTGGACCGCTTTCTTCCCTTCCTCCCCCAAAAACCCCTATCCGTCACCAGCATAGCAATCTCACACGGTCGTTGATCAAGAAAGCTTGACGGAACACCTCGGTACCGACAGAACTCATCTATCCGCGAAGGAGAGTCCCATCCCCTGCACACATGGAGGCACACACAATCGCACTACGGCCACATGTCCTAGAACGCTCGAAGGGTCGCGATCCGCCGTGGTGCCGAATGCGGTCCACCCACAGTGGTGGGGCAATCATGGTTAACTTCCCATTTCCGACTCCTCCTCTCTCTTCCTATCCCGTGACCCTCTTCGGATCACCTCATATGACTCCTGCCTTCTTCCTACCTACCCCTCACTTCCCTGTGTTGAATCGGACAAATGTAGGGCGAGGTGGGAAAGGCATTTCAGTAAATGCGTAGAGTACATTTCGAGAAAAAAAGGGGGCATTAACCCATTACTGCCCATAATTCCCAAGTGGTAATATTTGGACTATTTTTTTTCAAAACGGTATTAATACGGTTTTAAGCAACGTATATTATATGCAATGCTTCATCATGATTTTTAAATAGTTTTCTGAGGTGGCAACTTCAGTTGCCAACGGCACCCATTTAGTCGAAATCGGCAAAAATCTCTGTAACTTCACTTTTATGCATTTTCTCTGCAGGTTTTTGTAGTTTATTTTCCTAACATAAATTGTAAACTCCCATTGCAATATTTTTACATGAGAGGACGAGGAATTTACATTTAGGCACAGTATTTTTATACAATGCTTACCATTCCCATGCACGTGGATGGGTTTTTACGAATGCAAGTAATGATTTTCTTTGAATTCAATAAACGCTCACTAATAAGTGCTTATAATTTTCCTTTAAAAATGATTGTGTATTCCGTATTCACAAGTAATTGAAACGAAAAAATTTGCGATTCAAATCAAGAAAAATGCTTCAACATACATTTCATAGAAGGCTGTCACCAGTCGTCAAGTCAACACCTGGAGGGACTGCAGTAATTCGACTAGCACGCGAGACTCAATGCAACTGACGAGCAGTAATTGATATCAGTCAACAATGTAAGGTCTAGCAAAGTAATACGGGAAGATTCTAATTAATCAGCTACAAATTGAGCGCTCCGTAAGACAAAATGTGGCATGGCAACTAAAGTTGCCGACGGGCACTAATGGGTGCCAGTTTTCATGTTTTCTGGGTAACCTTCTGGTAATATGGAGGAAAAGTTACTGTGATGTTTCCAGCATTACTTTCCATCACATTAATTCCATACGTACGAATATTAGACGGAAAGGTCTTCAAATATCATTATCCACAGTAGTTTCCTCACCTCTCAAAATGGTATCAGGCATTATTAAGCGGCCTTAAATGCAATTTTCAGCGTTTGACCATGTACGCATGAGAAAAGGTAGGTACTCCAATGTTTAGGCACTTTTAGGTACTTCACTGTTTAACTTTTATGCTGAAAGATTAATACTGTACATTTGTGTGAGGTAGGATCTTATGGGTTTGCAGTATTTACAGAGGGTAAAACATATTTAGTATTTCACATAACGCGAAACGGTATCGCATAACATTCACCTTGACCTCGAACCTCAGAGTTCCAGCAAAACACTTTGAACCCTTAAGATCCCACACCGTATCTGTTGAGTATATCGGAGTATTAAGCATTGTGAAGGTTTGCTTTTTGTGATGCTTATGTTTAAGTTTGTGTATGTTTGTTTGTCACGCCAACCTGATTGTTGTGAGTCGCGTTGAGTAGCCATAATAAGTTTCTTGTCATGTAGTGCATAAGACATATCCTGTTAATGTGTCAATAAAAAACCGAAGTAGCTTTATCAGAAGACTGTCTGAATTAGAAAAACCAACAGGTTATGGGCCCAGAGCGTTCTGGAATCCTGATAAAGTGAGAGAAGTCGGACTCATTAACAGAAGAGATTGAAAATTCCTAAAATGGCCGCAAGGGAAGAAATTATTCATTTTGAGAAACTGAAGGAAGAGAATTACCACACGTGGAGTATTCGTGCACGCGCGGCTCTCGAAACCAAGAAATGTTGGGAGGCTATAAATTACGACGTGAAAACCGTGAACGAACTATCCGCAACGCAAAAGGTAGTGAATGAAAAAGCAAGGTCCTTTCTAATCCAGATTATTTCTGACTTTTACTTAGATGATGTGGGACATTTAAATTTGGCTAAAGACATTTGGGAATCTTTACAAGAGACGCATTGTGAAATCGGTGTGCTTTCCGCCCTTATTTTGCTTAAAGAAATGGTTAATATTAGAAAAGACGAGGGCATGACCATGAGTGAGTACATGTCAAAGATGGCGAATCTTCATAGAAGGATTAATAACTCCGGTGTGCTTGAACTTCCGGATCAAGCGATGGCAGTGTTTTATTTGTTGGGGCTTCCTCTAAAAAACTTTGAGGGATTTGTACGATCATTGGAGAGGGAGGAAGAAAATCTCACCACTAAAAAGGTGAAGGCGAAGTTGCTGTTGGAAGAGAAGCGGATGAAGAGAGAAGAGGAATTTCAAGAGAAAGAAGAGGAGACATCACATACCAAGGTGCTGGCGGTAAGAAGACCCGAGCAGATAGCAGCGAAGTCTCGAGAAGAAAGGCAAAGCGGAGTAGAACCAAGACCTGTAAGATCTTTTTTGTGCTATGTATGTGGGAAGCCAGGTCATATGGCGAGGTACTGCAGGTATGGTAAACGTTATCAATTAACACGGGAGGGGAGTGAGAAACGTGGCGAAAGCCGTGATAATGCCAGAAGGGCAAGCATTGTAGTTGAGGAAAGTGTATCCTTGTGTGTGAGCAAGGAAGGTATGACCTATGAAATTGATATGTGGTACCTAGATTCCGGTGCATCGAGTCACATGACCCCATGTAGGGAAAAATTACTTAATTTCGTATCTTTGGAATGTGGTTTTGTGAATGTTGGCGATGGTAGATCTCTCAGTATTGAAGGCTATGGAGAGGTCGAAATTTTTCTAAAAGATGAGTTTGGTGGCAGAAAAGTCAATTTATCAAAAGTATTATTTGTACCTGGTTTAGCATGTAACCTTATGTCTTGTCGAGAAATTGAGAAAAAGGGTTTTGATTTAGTCATAAAAAATGGTTCCCTTTCTGTGATGAGTAAAAATTCTACTGTTATCAAAGCATTGTTTGAGAAAGGAATGTATGTTGTGCAAGAAAAGGGATTGTGCCTTCAGAAGGGAGAAAACGAAGCGAAAAATTATAATTTTGTTGCAAAAGTAGACAACTCACTCACTTGGCACAATAGATTTGGGCATGCTCATAATGAGGCAATTTTAAAAATCCCTGCTCTTGAATTATCTAAGGAACCAGATAGCTCTTGTGATGTGTGTATTCAGGGAAAGATGAAAAGGAAAGGTTTTCCTAAGGTTGGTTTATCAAAAGTAAATGATTTGCTGGAGGTTATACATACTGATGTTGTTGGGAAAATAACCCCTGTTTCTGAAGGAGGGGCAAAATATGCCATTACCTTTATTGATGATTTCTCTAATTATGTGACTGTAAAAATGCTTAAAAGAAAGAGTGATGCATTGTTGGCATTCACTAATTATCAGAATCAAGTTGAGACTTTGCAGGAAAGGAGAATAAAATTTCTTCAAAGCGATAATGGAGGAGAATATGTAGGGAATAATTTTCAGAATCATTTAGATAGGTGCGGGATAGCTAGTAGGTTGACAGTGCCATATTGCCCAGAGCAAAATGGAAAGGCCGAACGCATGAACTTAACACTTTTTGATCTTGTGCGTTGTATGTTGATTGATTCTGGTGTGCCGCACAGATTTTGGGCAGAAGCCTTAAATACTGTTGTTTTCATAAGGAATAGGTGTCCATCATCTGCAATTGATTTTAAAATACCCATTGAACTGTGGAGAAAAAGAACTCTTTCACGGGAAGAATTGGAAAGCATGAAAGTGCTTGGTTACCAAGCTTGGATTCAGGTGAATGGAGGAAAGCTAGATCCAAGAGCTGAAGAGTGCGTATTTATGGGATATGCTGAAGGGAGTAAAGGCTACAGATTATGGAGTTTGAAAAGGAGAAAAATTTTAATAAGTAGGGATGTAATTTTTAATGAAACTGTTTTTCCTTTTAAGTATACAGTGATTGATTCTGGTGAATCAAACAGAGGCCAGACCCAAACCCTTTGGATGGAAGGTGAAGATGACAGCATTGACACAGATGGATTTGAAGAGAAAATGGCTGAAAGGGAAGAAGTTTTGGTGAAAAATAGAATTGAGCCCACTGGTTTGAGAAGGAGTCAAAGAATAGTACAGCAAAGGAAGTGCACAACGAGTGAGTATTGCAATCCATGTATGGAATCAAGGGAAAATGCTGTGCCTTCAAATGCTGAGCAAGCGTTAAGGAAAATATGTCGAACAAGTGGAAAGAGGCAATGGAAGATGAAACGAAAAATTTGATGACTAATGATTGTTGGGAAATCGTAAAAAGGCCAAAACATAAGAAGGTGATTGGATCCAAATGGGTGTTTCGATTCAAAAATGACAAAGATGGAAAGGTTAATGGATATAAAGCGAGACTTTTAGCTCAAGGTTTTTCACAGATTCCAGGAATTGATTATTTAGAAACATTTAGTCCTGTTGTAAGCATTAAAGTTGTACGTGTATTGTTATCCATTGGTGTTGAAAGAGGATGGGATACTGAGCATATTGATGTAACTTATCATTTCTTGAGGGATGAAGTAGAAAATGGTAAGATTGGTCTTAACTATGTTTCCTCTGAGAATAACTATCGGCCTCTAGGGTGAGCATACCTGCGTGTAACTCCGTTAACGGTTTCACGGCTGGCTCGCAATTCTTGGATTAAATATTAAGTTTGCCATTTCGGCTCATTGCCGATCTGGCTAAGCCACCATCACTCGATTTCTATCATTTCATCTACCACGTAACATAGGTCTTGTGCTTACATGAAACAGATGGATATAATGACTAATATTTTAACACAACACTCTACTAATTTTATTCCATATGCTTGGCTTAATTTATTTTGAGGATAAGACCTACTGCTTAGTTATCAATGCTTAAACTGTTGAGGCTATGCTTACCCATGCTTTAATCAGTAGTGAACTTGACAGAAATGCCCTACACAGGACATATTCCTTTAAGATAAGGGGGGTACATATATTAAGACTAAAAATACAAGATGTGCATAAAAAACGATGTAAATTACACGTAAGGATCACTTACATTCAAAATGATCTTTCAGTATGTACACTAATATATTCACTACATGTAATAAAGAATTAAGTTTAATTTGCATTAAATATTAGTTTATGGTGGTAAATTCTTTCTAATTTATTAAAATCTCAGATTGTCAAAGAATTTTGCTTGAGATGTTGAAGCTAAAACCGTAACAAAATCCGAAAATGGTTCCATTCTCAATAAGATGAATTGCCATTGACTCCGACATTTACTAACTGTATCCATGGTCATGAAGCAAATTCATGGGTGACATAAATACGACCATGGATAGAATTACAATAAATCATAGAGGAATTATGATATTTTATCTGGACCGAATTGGAATTTGAATTTATTTTTAAACTTTGCGCAGTTTTCCCTTAACATGACTTTTTCGTTTAACGCGGCTTCAAAATTGATCTTTATTTCGCTCACTGCTTGACCACTCGATAGACATTTCACCCCACTGTCTGTCACGTTTTACGTTCTACTTTTTTATTACACCTTGAAATCATGTTTGACTTGCTGTGAAAAAATAGCTTAGAACCAGGGATAGCCTGCACAACTGAGGAAACGAAAAAAACGTTTTCGATTCACGAACATTATAAACATAGATTTGGAGAATGATGTGAGGAAAAAACGGGTAATTTTTATCGGAAAACAAGGACCGGCTGACCCAAATCGAGACGATCGGTGGGGGAGAATGGATCGGGAAACACGAAAGTGGTATTCGACAATGTGAGCTGAATTGCCACATGACGAGGTGAAAGGAATAAAACTCCACCTCATCTCTCTTGAGCCACACCAATGCATATTTTGGAAATGAGGGTATTTATCGAAAATACAAAAAGGAAACTTTCAACGTTTATCACCTTATAAGTTAGCTGATTGGAATCCCTTGCATTTTGAGTGTTTAGAGGAGAAGTTACTTATAACTGAAGTAATTGATATCCGTGAGATTAGACGAGTGACGTGTTGTTGACAGAGCTAACCTGAATTGGACAAAGGGTTGACGAGAACCCGGTGTTATCTATAAACTCGTCTAAACGAAACTAACCTAAATCATTCAACGTCCATTCAACGTTCAACGTCCCATTAGATGTGGGTGTCCTGCTGCTGAATTTACATTATAACACATTCAAGTAGGGACCGATATTACACTGAAAGTTAACTACCACTACCCTTGTTCAATTTTTGATACCCAGGATGGATTGCCAATAAATGAGACATAACAATTACCTGATCGCCCGGAAATTTTGAGTAGCAAGCCCATGACTCACTCTTCTTCTGATCCCATGTCCGTATTCACAAATACAAGATTATAATTCAACGGCCAGAAAGGCAGAAAAACCGACTTGTTATGGTATAGCCATTTAATAAGAAATATTTAACCACTGTGCAATGGCTAGCTCTTACTTTTGTAGCAAGATAAAAAGTAAACTTTCCAACTAAACTGTCTCAATAAAGAAAATTGAATCCAAATTATTTTTCAGTGTTTACACCAGTCTAATTTGTTACATTGATTACCGAATAATTGGCCATTTCTTAACGATCTTCCACTTCACTTTTGGCCGCTCAAGGAAAATTCTGAGATATAGGCACACGTTTTCTAAATTATGAACATCTCGAATGATAAAGCATCGCTTGTTACAGCACATGATTTTCACTTTTGAAGAATTGTTATTTTTTCTGAAATATCACAAACAAACGGCCTATCGAAGCTACAGGTGAAGAAGTGGTAGATAACATTTGATTATTTAAATATATATGATCCTCTGATACTACATGACACAAGATCCAAAATTAACCGATGAAATATTCCATGCTGGCTGGCATAGAGAATTCTTCCATTCCCTCACCACATTTCAATACGATTATTCAAATTTGGTGAAGGAATAACTCCAGATTTTGATTTGTAGCATAATAAAAAGTAAACTTTCCATGTATCAATAAAAAAATTGAATCCAAATTATTTTTCAGTGTTTACACCAGTCTAATTAGTTACATTCATTCCCAAATAATTGGCCATTGCTTAACGGTCTTCCACTTCGCTTTTGTCCGCTCAAGGACAATTCTGAGACATAGGCAAACATTTTCTAAATTATGAGGAATTATGGATCTAAATACATTTTAAGCTGTAGATAAATTTTAGAATTTCCTCGAGTAATTTGATTAGTAGGTACAATTAAGCTATTGCAACAAAATAATGTAAATAAAATATTAATATAGTAATTACAAACTATTGAAATCAATTGCTTTTCGAAAAATATCCTTACTGACCTTCAATTAGTAATATTTTATGACTGAATTCCATTTCTTCATTATCGAGAAATTAAATAAATGCCCATTTAAGGATTCTACATTTTAAATCATATTTTCATTCGCATTTTGAAACCCTTTTACCCACATTTGATGAATTACAGGCTGTATATCTACCGAATTTTAGGCACATAAATCTCACAACAAAAACTTAAATTAGCCCAAACCCCTTCAATAGTATAGTGAACATCGAGGTAATGCACAAAGTAGTGGGTTTAATCTCTAGTGAATAGAGAAAAATTGGGGTAAAGGAGAAAAATCATATGAAAATCATTTCAAGAGAATATATCATTTCAATAAAAACACGTAGAAATGCATCCAAATTACCACAGTCATGATTAATCAGTTTTAACGTCAACTATGAGAACTGTGTCAGTATACCTGGGAAGAAGGAAATTAATTTAATAAGCGCTTAACCAACCAATAGAAGATTTACAATGCGAAACAACTGCTAATAAAAATACCGCATGAAATATTAATATAATAATATTATAAAATATATTATTTCATTAATGATAAAGATATACTTGGTAATATTACGTTTCAATTTTCAAATAAAGCTGTGAATAAATTTTAGCATTTTTCTGGAATAATTTGATTAGTAGGTATAATTAAGCTACTGCAACAAAATAATGTTCAGCGGTCATATGAAATGATTTGAAACTGAATGAATGGCAGGAGTGTAAAATTTCAACAAATGGTGATCACGAATCACTACTTACGATTAGGAGGATTTATAAAACAATCTATCAGTCTCAGCGGACCTTAATTTCGCTTTCTGCCCTCTTTCTTCTTGGTTTGAGTAACTTGAGGGCTCTCCAACAATGTGAAGTAAACGCAAAGGTGCATTATGCGTAAAATGGAATTCATACCATTAATTAAATCGCTCCAGCTAACTCAGTGATGTGATACTGCTTTATGCGCACTGATAAATACATGTACATCAAAAAGGAAACATTTGAAGCAAATGATCATCCCGCTCCCGACATTGCCCGCAGAAATTAATGCAAGTAAACTCGGATTCCGATGTTTACGCGCGGGCGAAAAGCAAATGCCGAAAGCAAATGTCATCCAGCAGAGATGTTCTACTTCTGTTCGGTTAATGCTAAGACCAGGAAACAAGTCAACACTGACAACCTCTCTTCTCTACGACCGTGCTGACAACATATTATCATTACCGAGAAACCAGACTACGATTCGTAGGTTTCTTGCTGGACAGGATTGGTCCAGTATTTAATGTTTTTCCGTTTTCAGCTACAAAACTTTTCATACAAACCTTAACTCAAAATTATCTGATTACGCTTTTCGATAATATAATATTCATGAATGAACACTAATTATTCCAAAAGTTCTAATTTTTTTACAGCTTTATACATTATTCGTTCAAAGCCATAACCTTTTACATCGGAATGGGGTCCGAATGTGAATGTTCTTTGATCAATGCATCTCATTTGATTGACATGATAATTTTTGGAAATGAAGGTATGAGCAAAATATACCACACATTATTATTGAAACCAGGATTTTTTTTCTTTTTGGACTTTGAACGAATTAATATATGATATCAAAATCAACTGCTCATGTTTATTTCGATAAAAAATTTGTCACCCGAAAAGATTGATGGAGATGGTAAGTAAACAAAAAATTAATGCAATGGCTGAATGACTTTCCTTTGCAATCCAATCCCGTTACCCCATATTAACTATTGTTATTCGAAATCAACAATGAAAGGGTTGAGAACAACCTTTTGTACCATATATCAGCAAAAAATACTGAAAATGCAGGCAATAGATTTTTTTCTCAGATACTGAAATCGTGCTCATTACGGGAAAAAATATATAATGCTGAGAAATTATGTGTGTATTTTTGTTCTATGAAACTTTTAAATCCAAGAAAAACAAAAATTTAGACAAATATTCTATTCATATTGTGAATTTCTAAGTTTTTTCGGTAACAAAATGCGGAAAACAACGAATGAATTTAATAATGAAATAGAAGTTCGAGAGATTACTTGATGGCAACGGAGTTATTTTCCATGAGTGGTATTCCAGAACATTTAAATGTTTTAAAACATATTTTCGATCGGTTAATTTGGAACATAAAAATGCAAAATACTTCACACAAGCTGTCGAAATATGTTATACATTCAAAGTTGCATCGGTAACTATAGATACCACGATTCATAATAAAATTTGATAGCTATAAAATCATACAAATATAATGAGTAAAGTTATGCTCGGCAGCTCGATAAATAGATCTTCTCAACAGATTTATTAAAATGAAAAGGGTCAGTTTATAGGTCATTTTTCCACTCATTTCAGGAATGTGCCGACGAAAGTTTTAGCCAATAATGATTTTACCAAGGGATTTCTCTTATCTCACCCGAAGAGTACGTAAATGTTTTGTGACTGCTCGATGGAAACTCAGCAAACATTTACAGAATACCGCTGTAACCACATCGATAAAATGCCTCTCTGGCAACCCAATCTGAGTGCTTTGAATCCTGCCATTGTCATGAAATGTGCATGGAAATATAATGATTTATAAACTGAAAAAAAATAAATCAAGTATCCTCAGGAAGTTGGACTACAATGGGAGCGAAACTTCATGAAACATAGAATCGGGCCCTTCACCACATTTTGTATTGCCAAATCTGATAGTGTTTGTACAATACAAAGCCCTGTATTTTCCATCCTTCGATCCGTCGAGTCATTGTCAAGTTATTATCTTCGAATGACTGATGTATTTAACCCTTTCGGAGAAGCGGGCGTGCCAAGGACTCGTACGTCATCCACTTCATCCAATCACAACCGAGACTTCGCAGCTCCTTCGCTCAGTCATGATGGGAGATACACAGCTAACTGTGCCAATGGAAGTGGTTGTTAGACACCATTCGGATTATTTTGAAAGGCATTGCATATTCGAATACTTCATGAGCAAATAAACTTCAGCACACTTAAGGTCACACCAAACTGCATACCACAGTATTTTGTTGCTCAGTTGCTTTTGGTTACTTGTAGGATGCGACAGGATCTCTTCAGGCAGATCTCACCTCCCCACCTCCACTCCCCACCCGTTCTTCCTCAAAACAGTCAAGGGCGGAAGGTGGATGATGCAGATATCCTTAACGCAGCTCGTTCGGTGGGCGTCACTTTTGCTTATTTAAATTTTTGATTTTTGAGCGAATTTCTCTGGTTATAAGATTAATTTTTCACTAAAATTCTTTATCGTTTTCTCCTAACGATTTTTTGAACAAAAGAGCGATTTTGGTTCCGAGTAAGCTCCCCCATTAAGGGCTTTGAAATAAATAAGCGGAATAACCTATTATGGAGCCACCAGCCTCAGTTTTGTTATATTATCTCCTACTAAAAGTGCATCTATAGTGAGATGCATGGTCATCTTAGCAACAGCGTAGCTAGTATAAGATCGTAAGGGAACGAGATTACATTTAAAGGTGATAATTGAGCAAAGTACCGAAATTTCCTTATCGAGATATTCATACCGTAGCCGACCATTTTCGATTATTGTAGTAAAATGTGTACCAAGTTTTGGCGTAGGTAATGATCTACAAATGCTCGAGTCAAAACAAGTACTAGTCTTTCAACATATGAGGTGCCAAAGGTGGTATTTACCGCGGACTTCGGATCCCTTGAGGCCGCACCCCATGCCGGCGAGGGCGGAGCTCACTTCCTGCAGCAGCAGCGCCTCCCGTAGCGGCTTCCGGAGTCGAGTGGTGACGTCATCGGCGCCATTTCTCGTCACCTCCTCCCACGCGCATGAGCAGATCCTCGTGGTGTCCTTGGCGCAGGCGCAGTCCCCGACGCGAGAACTTGTCGGCCTCTTACGTAGGCACATGAAGTAGAAAACTGCAATTGGGGAGAAAAAAGGAAGAGAAATTAGCGTGAGCACAGGGCTTATAGCCACATATTTTGGCACAGATGCATGTAAACAAGTAAAAGATGCTAAAGCTATTTAGCCTTTTAGTATTATTCACTTGATTAAAGTAAGTAAAGGAAGTAATCTAACAGTATTACCATGGCTGTTAGATTTTAATTTTTAGGTACTAGAAGAGGTAAGGATTAACCGTAAAATCTAGCAAAATATCTTTATCTTAGGCAGATGCAACACCCTTGCCCTGGGTGGGATTCTACCTTCACATTACCAACCCAGGCTAGCTTTGGCTCAGTTATTAATTCAAGAAATTATATCCATTATATAGTCATGAAACCTAAAGTACAAAAATTATTTGAAACTTTATAAAAAGGCCAATATAAATACTGTGTTAGAAATTAAAATAATATAATTCGCCTTCGGTATGTCTTAATTAGGTATAGTCTCTGTATAACTCATGGCTCAATTTCTTTCTGTGTAGCACGCTGCTGACATCTACCAATAGCTATAGGTAGATGTCAGCAGTGACTCCTCCTTCCTCATTTAGTTTGGTTGATGGCTTCGTTGCTAAACGAAGAGAAATGTAGATGCGGAAAACTATAATATTACGACTAACACAATATTGGTCAAAAATAACTGTCCAATAACCATTGAACTTAAAAACGAAATACACCGAGTGATCGATATTAAAACTGCTGTGCTTAAAATCACCTCGGCCTTTTAAGCTCGCCGAAAAAAAATATTCATTGGAGGTAGTGCACGCGGAATCCAAAATGCAAAACGAAATTATATTTCCATTTCGGAAACGAGAAATATCCATTTGGGATCACTGGAAAGCCTCAGAGGAATCCTGAATATTCTGTTTATGCTGATGGTAAAGCGTCGTTAGCAACATCATAAAAAATACTTCATAAAAAGCATCCACATAAATGTATCTTAATGGATTCCGAAAAAGGAGCTCTCCATTCCATTAGCAGATTGATTGGTCTCCGTCGTCACGGGAGGAATTTTCGGGTCGGGGGCGGTATGAGAAATGATAACGTCGAGGCATCAGAGAGGAACGCACTTACTTATTTATGATTCCAAGACAACCGAAACAAATTGGCCCTCCTTAATGTCATTAGGCACGGGGAAATTGCGTGGCTTGAGTGAGGCCTTGGAGCAACTAGGGGGTAGGATGGGACGCGGGAGAAGAAAGACAAGGATCCTCAAGGGGAATTGGGGAGGACTCGGGGGTTTAAATGTGGAAGGTGGGGGAGGTAGGAGGAAGAGAAGTATTAACACAGATGGGCTCTCGACATCCGAAGAGAAAAGGACCCACGGGGGGAAAAAAGCGTTATTTTAATGGGTACAGGGCGGGGATAGGGACTCACAAGGAGTCACGTAAAATATTGGGAATCCCCCCCTCGCCCCTGAATTTTAGCCCTTTCTCTTCTAATCCGCCTCCATATTTTACTCATAAAAACCTATAATTGGCATTTCCTAAAATTAAGACTTGTTTGGAGTTGACGTTTTCCAGGAATCGTTAACTTCGTTAGGGGTTATAATTTTGTAATGGAAGGTATATTTTAAAGGTTCTTTACTCAGGAACTCAAGGTTCCATTCTTTAATAAATTAATAACCATCTGTAAATGTAAGACAAATCGTACAGAACAGATTTAACCAAATTAAAACTAGCTCTCTCTTGGAAAGGGGCAAAGAGCCAACGTTAAAAATACCTTTTCAAGATGGAAAACTTTATATATTAAAATGTATAATGATAAGTACATCAACTGAATGTTTAAGCCACGCTCGCATATTATCATCATTTTCATCATGTTTTTAAGCATGAAATAATTTCCAAAAAGGAAGGTAAATATATAGGCTTAAAGAAGAATGAAATGTTTTATTTTAAGTAAAAGGGGTTTTCGTTCAAATGATATATTTTTATCAGCTAATATATTTGAAGATTGGTGGCATAGGTTTGTATCTGTAATACCAGTTATTATTATTGGTGAACGAACTTTAAATCATCTTGATGAACATAATGATAATTAATTAATTAATTATGATAATATTTGAATATGAAACGAATTATGATAAGGATTAACTTTGAAAATCGACGGGGAAAAATAGCATACTGGGATACGCCGATGGCATTGCAATTAGTGCAGAGGCATAGAAAGATTTTTAAAGGACTAGAAGCCCTGAAAAAGACAATAGCCCGATATAATTTGAAGATCAATACAATTAAACTAAGATATTGGTATGCGGGAGGGTACAAGAAGCCAATACCAAAGTTAAACGAGGGAAACAAACACATAAGTTGGTGAAAGAGTACTGTTTCCTGGGAAGCTGTGTAACCAGCGATGGACTTAGCAAGAGAGATTAGAAAGAAGTAGTTAGAATAGCCCAGGTAAAGAGGGAATTCTATCAAAAAACGAGTCTATTACAGCTGGAAATGCAAGCGTGAAAGTATTAAAACCATTCTCTAGAATATAAATTTGGAGTCAAGGGTGGAATCAATCGAAATATGGTGCTACAGGAGAACGATGAAGATAAAATGTATCGGCAAAGTGATAAACGAAGTCCGGAAGAAGAAGAAGGACAATATAATCGGCCATAACTTGAGACATGATGTCCTGATGTAGCAATCGTCAAGGGGTAGGTGAATGTGGAGAACGGAAGAGTAAGTCCTCTCATGAGATATTTAAACCAAGCTATTAAGGATGTGAGAAAGAAAATTAATATGAATTGGAAATCATTAACTGATAGGAGAAATAAGTGAAGAGCTGCGTCTAACTAATCTCGGGACGTTGACTTGTGTTGATGACACCAATGAAACGAATTAACAAGTTGTAGTACTTAGTAATAATGAAGGCATGCCCATTGCAGTAATAATAAAAATGAAGTAAGTTTATTGACACCGTTGCGTAATTTAGGGAGGGGCCTTCTTACAGAATGTTACAGATATTATGTGTGGGAAGGGGGCTGAAAAAATGAAAAATGAGCGCACTGTAATACATGAACACTTCATTAGCCACACGAGTGAAGGACCATTCATTGCCTTGTGCATAAAAAGTACGTTTTTGTTATAAATATGACAGCGCGTATGGAGAGTAAGGTTGAGCAAACAAGAAAAGCAAAATATTTACCAGAAACATTGCCAGTGGAATATTTTTCTCGACCATATCTTCTTATCCTAAACCCTCCGATCTTTCACCGTACCAGAGTCCAATGGAATGGCAACCATTCAGACACACGTGTACCTCTCGTCTGAGCGTCGTAAACGAATTCCGTTCATGTACATACATTCAACGCGTTGGCTGCAGTCATACGACCATAAGAAGTGCCTGGCGTTATACCTCTTGTCGCTGCCTTGCGAACAAGCAATATCTCGTCAAAATGGACATTTCCATCATCGGAAATATCGAGGAATTCAATTCTGCCATCTCCTTTCACCCGCTCTACACCCTCGCTCGACACGAAGGGCGCGAGGAACATCCTATTGAGGGGAACATGAGCTCCCAAATGGAGTGAATTTGGCGACTCTGGGTGAAGGAAGGATCGAGGCGGAGAGATAGGTTGGGAGAGAAAAAGAATGATAGAGGAGGGTGAGGCAGGAAGGGAAAGTGTATTCGGTGTGACTCGATGCGTATGGCCGACGTCCCAGAAAGTAAAGCACCCCTTCTTTCGTATCCCGGAAATTTTCGCGAATATAACCGTTATGAGAGCAATTTTCCCTCCACAATCCTCTCCCTCCCCTTTCTCCATTCCGTCCCACCCAACCTCGCGCATACCTCACCCAACAAATCACCTCCTCCTCCCCCATTCCGTCTCTCACTACCCCATTTCGGTCCACATTGTGGTACATAAATACACATTTTTTTTCTTCCGCTTTCAACGCTGGACGCCGTGCAGGAAAAAGTGAAATAAAAAGGGGAGTGGAATATATTTTTCATCATTTCAACGGCTCCCACCAGTAAAAAAGCGCATGAAAACATGCACGTGCTTGTATAAAAACAGGAAACACAGATGAACAGATGCGTGAACTTTCACCTATTTGCCAATATTGGAGAATGCATTGATACTCGCTCATCACATCAGTTCTCAACCCACAGCCCCAACCCATCGAATTCTATGGTAAAAAAATTTCCCAGCATTTCCATGCATCACATACCCTTCCCGTCCAAAAAACGGAGCTTTCATTCATTTATTTATGCGTTGGATTGCGTTCATAATCACGTATGTACGTTTTTGCAAGGTCATGAGTAAATATAATGCTCGTTTCCGCAGGAGCAAAATGTGAAGAAGAGAAGAGAGAAGAGGGACAATGCAAAGTGAGCTGGGGAATAAAAGGAGGAAAGGAGGAGGAGGAAGTAAGAAGCGAGGTGATTGCTGAAAGGCTAAAGTTATGGGCGCTGATTTTTTCCCCTTCGCTCCTTCCTTTTCTCCAGTGTGCAAGAGGGACTACACGGAACGAACAGGAAGAGGAGAAAGCAGTGACGGTTGGGAGGTTTGGATACGTTCTCTGGGCTGAGGAAAGGAAAAAAAATATCTCTCTCAACGACAATCCGATTCTCAGTTCTCCCTTATGCCTGGACTCTTCAACTCCCATTTTCCGCTCTCCACTTTGCCTCAAATATGCCCAGTGAATTCCTCAGAATTGGCCTCAAACCCATTTAAGATCACCCCTTCGAGTCCCACGAATCCTCCACATTCCTCGCGTTCGAGAAGACTAATTTACCATATTTACTGCTTCTTTTACCGCACACTTGTGCAAAATTGCCAACGAAAATCGGTAAAAATAGCATTTTAATTAATAGCAATATTTGAATAAAATAAAATCAATATTTAATAGCAAAAAAATAGCAATATTATAAAGGGGAATACTTCAGGGGAAGTCGCAAAATTTAGTTGGAGTTCACAAAAGGATTTAAAGTAAGTATTATTAGGGAAAGGATAATGAAAAATGGAATATTTCGTTGACATACTCTTTTTTTCATATTTAAGGTTGATTGTCAGCAGCGTTACACTCTTACCCATTTCTGGCCAACTCAGCAAATTCTGTAACTTCTTTTCTAATGAGCCCATGTGCTTATCCCTCGGTTATCTCCTTTTATTCCCTGAATTGTTTTCTTTACAGTCCAATAATATGTCCCATACAATTTAAATCCTTGGATCTCCTCTATTTTTTATTTTATAGTTTGATCCTAGTAATCTACAACACCATGTCTCAAAGTCTTCTTTTTTTATAAAAATCTTCCACGATAGTTATATTTGCAGCTCATTAAGCACGTCTCAAGCTCAAGGGCAAACATTTCCACACAGTACAACATTTTTTCTTCTTTTTAGCCGAGTTGTAGTCTCGTCATTATGTGTGCTTCGCGAATATTTTCTTAGTTGGATTTGTTCTAAGCATAAAATCCATAAAATAAAAAAATTAGGTACTAAAAAATAGATGCTGAACTTTGCCATTGGAAAATAAGGTTCATTAAGTACGAAGAATGTTTGTAACGTGCTGCATAAGGAACCCAAAAGTCGCGTGTTCGTATCCACCCTCGAACATGAATGTTGTGTTTGTCCTTAGATTAGGATTACGCAAGACGGTTTAATAATACCTAAGTTTTTGGAAAACCTAGGAATTAAAGCCGATTCACCAGATGTCTTAGGGAAGAAAGAAGTTCATGGAAGAATTAAGGGGTAATAGTAGTTTTATGTTCTAGGTGAACAGGAAAATTGTTTAATGAATACCAACACAGATGTGAAGTTGCTGGTTTATCAGCAACAAGGAGCAAATTATAAAGTTTTTTGAATGATATTCCGAGAGAGATCGAGCGAGGAGCAAACCTCAAAGAAAACAATGGTGCATATGACCGTACTGGAGCATGTACATCATTTGTCTAGACTTGCCTTTTTCAGCAGATAGCATATAGCACTTCTAAAACATTCTTATTTGCTTAGGTTAACCTTCTTTTTGAATACACTAAAGATATATTTTAACCCCCGGTATAGTATGGCAAAAAGATCATAAGGAAAATTACAGAGACATGTTCAACTGCACGAAGCAGTCTGCACAAACAGATACTGCGATACCCATAAATTCGTCTGCAGTTGTACTTACACCCACGAAAGAATGACATTGGAGATTACTACGTATATCGAATACAAGTTTGAAATTGAATATTTCAGAGAATTAATGTAATAGTCACAAGAAAACATAGTGATGTTGCACATTCAAGCCCAGTTTTTTACGTTTACTAAATCTCATATGAGGGGAGAGTGCTTGAAATCGTTCAGTTGATGGCAACGTAGTGTCCACCGGTGTCGGACTGTTAAATCATCGGAAAGATGAGCTGAAGACAACAAATGATTTTTACTTGGGAGATTAAAAGCAAATTTCATGCCTACTAACAATTTTCCTTTCACCTTCGAGTTTTTAATTACAACAACTTCATGAAAGCGTTCTTGTTTCGTAATGTCCATCTAAAATGTTTTTCTTTACACTAAAATTATTTAAAAAAATATGCTTTGTAACTGTTGAGAAAAAGGGATTTATAACTACAGGAATAACATGCATGATGATGTATGTTAGTTATTAGGATAGAGAAGTGTAAAATGTAACTATTTTCACGCACAGCGACGGACAATACATAAAAATGTAGCAATTTCACCAGGGTGATAAAATAGGTAACCTATATTATAAGTTTATCGCCATGCCTGCATAAAGTAGGTACTAACTTTTTATCGCATGGAAGAAATTGCTTTAAGAACACGAAGAATTGTTACGAAAGCAAAGAAAATTGTAGAAGATTTGAGGGTATATGTCCACCATGCTATTAGTTTAAGATAAGAGATTGCGCCGGACTAATCTTCATCAATGTTGATCAACCTTTTTTCCCAATGATCTTGACGGTATAGTCACGAAGAACATGAAAATTTACTTTTTAAAAATGTGTATCTGATGTTGGGTCACCCCCTTCCAGACACCTTATTGCGACTTAAATATAATACGGATTAAAATTGCTACGCATATCCACCACGTCCGTCTCTATATTTCACACGGGTGCATCATGGAAATATCGTCCTGGGGCCAGAGATATTGCGGAATAATATTGTACACCATTCCCAATGGTCTAGTGGTAGCACGGTCATCTGCACGGGGGGAACGCGAGGGTGCTGGAAGTTGAGGCATCAATCGGAAGAGAAGACAGCAACGACGCCGAATATGACGGATGATTTTCGTCCGAGATGGGTGCAGCGAAGCGCATCTGACCATTAGGAACGGGATTCGTGGCGAGACCGAGCAGCGGGGAGCGCGGTCCCGCGTTGCACGCTCCGCCGCGCACAAAATCCTTGCAGCGAGTCTGCGGCGGCCGGGGAAAAAACTTGACGGACGGACGGACTCTCCGAGCTGACCGGCTCTGGCGGGAACAAATCCAGGGCGATCTTTTTACCAACCTCCTACGTGCAATACATCTCGGTCCCGAGTAATGTTTTTCCAGCTCAAGTGCTCGGATTAAATATTTCTTCGCGTCATGCTCCCCTTTATAATCCCTCGTAAAGGGACGAAACGAAGTGGAGGATGACGGAATCCGCGTCTTCTATGAATTTTACTTAAAGATATCTCGCTGCCATTAACTTGACAAACTTCCTTAAAGTAATTTCCGGAAATTGTATAACAAATTATCCAACAAAATTAAAAAGGAAACAAACAGTAAGCTTTTCCTTAGATCTGTAAAAAATTGGATTTTGTCTTGTGATAACAGAAGAAATAGTACTTCGCGAGCATAGTATGTTTTTTGTTTTTTTTTCTGTTGTGCCTTAGTCGTCAAATATTTTATTATCATCATCATCGTCGTCATTTCCGAGCAATGCATGTGAAACAACTGAAGGAACTCTAAAAACAGGCTTATTGCATTATAGGGTGCCTAACTTCCAAATTTTCAAATTGTAAAAAGAAATTATAATATGTAATTTTATTAGAGGAATGAATTATTAATATATTATTATTTTTAAATTAGTTGGAATACACTGGAGTTCTACAGGTTTTATATGTTGGTTTTCTCACACTAAGCTGAGGAAACAAGTATTCTATGATCAATAGAGCGTATGACTCATAAAATGATATATTCCCATGAGTGATTAGAAGTGTCACACTAAAATGATAAGAGCAGTAACTTATCGTGAATAGAATTTATGACTCATAATATTATAAATTCCCACGAGTGATGAGGAGAGTAGAGGTAGACCTGCAGCAGAAGTACATGATTGATAAATATGATCTTGATAATTGATGTGAACATGTTCACACCTAAGATGACGATGAAAGGAGATGGAATTATCTTTCACAAAATACTCTTGAGTTTTCAACGAAAAAGGCTTGCTCAATGGGAAGGCAAAGAGCTGATTCTACTGTAGTAACTTTCTATAAATATAAGCTAGGTAAGGATCGGAATTTTCAATTTCCCATGCACCATAGAATGTTGGAGCGAAAATAAATTCAATCAGGAACATAAAAACGAGTCATTTTTATTGCGTTTTGGAACTCCTTTCAGGTCCGCATAACCGTGTCCTCGTATTTCTGCCTACCTGCCACTCACAATCATTCAATTTTGCAGATGTTTGTGCTACACTGATGTATTCGGGAAAAAAATTCCCTCTATAGCTCACTCACGGATGGCGGGTCGAGAAAATTGAGCCATTCACATTGAGTTGAAGGAAATTCTCTTGATGAAAATAAGTAAGTACTCGTAAATGAACTAGATTTTGTCTCATAATTTCGAAGGTAAGGTGAGAGAATTTTTGCTACCGTTGCCAAATTGATTTATTTGATATTATTGATAATCTGAGTTATTTGATACTTCATTTACCGATTTTATAAGTTTTCTTATTATTCATGCGTGGGAAATTCACTACATGCCAATAAAACTCGCTGTGTTGCCGCTTTTATCACTTTTATATTACATCGATTACAATATTAGTGTACCAATGTTGCATTATAGTTGTACTCTCATTCCAGATTTAAATTAGCGAGTTTTAAATTAGCAGTCTAACCTTAATTATGTAGTGAGCGTTTCTATCTTATTTCATAACTCTATACAAGAAAAGAGGATTAAATTGGGACATGCAACGTGAATTATTTCACTTGCTCTTCTCTTTTCAAGCAAAATATTGGATTGAAGGCTTCATAATTCTCAGTGATTGCGTTTTAAAAACTTCGCCTTATTTTTCTGGAGATAATTTTTTTTGGAAAGCAGTAATAGTGGTTGTTGCTTAATTACACATATTATCATGATGACTGCACTGAATGGTGCATCATTTCGCCGTAAGCGTTTAATTCTTTTCATAGCAATATCCTAGAAGAGACTGAGTCAATATCAACGAGAAATTTAGTTTCTGGTCCGTGCACTCCTGGTTAGTGTGGCATATTTAGGTTCACATTCTCAATTTACCAGTCCGTTTTACCTTAGATATCATACTTCATGAATATAAGCCAATTAACTCTTGCAATATGGAATGAAATGTAATTCAGTATGGTGTTTTTAATTGAAAATTAAAACATTCTTCCAAATTATTTCCCTAACATGGCCTTCCTATTCTTTTAATCATTGAATTTAAAATCGCATTTCATATCATTATTATACTCAAATCCGTTAGAAAGGTTTATTCAAGGGAAGGTAAATATTTCCATTAGAAAACTTAGTCAGAATTGAGGAAATGGAAATATTTTAAGTTACTATTTGACAAAGTGACACTTAATTGAGAGAAGAATGCTGTATCTATATCAGAAAAAGCTACGCTTCCTGATAAACAAGGCTCTACATCACTCTAAATAGCAATAGTTAACTGCGTGCAAGACTAGATCGCGCTCAAGAATCAAGGACGGGATAATAAGGTATTTAGATACACTAAGACGCATGATTCCATTGATTAAAGAAGAGTTCAAGAACAAGTTTAATTTTTTCTTCATGACGAGTACAATAGCCTTTTGAAATCGGAGGTGAGGTATGGTAAAGAAACAATTTGGAAATGGCCATTGATTTTCAGCCTTGACTATCAGATAGTGGCGCAAAAAATGGTACAAACGAAGAATGATTTTATTTTCTTTTCTCCTGCTTTTAAATCCACCTGATAGAAAAAATATGTACATTAACATGCAAGCTCTTTCAAATAGTAACAGCATGCTTAATAATGAGTTTATCATTTATTTAGATAACTATTTCATAGAATTTTGCCTGAATCAATAAATTCTACTGTGCAGATATGCATATCCACTTCACGAAAATTTTAAAAATTTCATTTTTAGCATGTCACATTTTAGCAGATCTACGTATTTTATACTTTTTTTGGAAATGATTTATTTTTACCTCTGGACAGTATTGCAAACAGTACAATTCACAAGTGAATTGAATTTATTTGTCCGGCATGTTTGAACTACAAAATTGTTGACTGACATTACGCCCAAGCTCGTCTAACGCTGTGAATTAAAATTTTAACGGCTCAACACGAATTCCCATTGCCACAACTTTGGCAAAATGAATGAAAAGCCTCCGGGGTTTTCCATTGTAGGCCCATTCTCATCCTTGGATCCAGTCATGAGCTTTAGAAACGTATTTCATTGAATGCGAGTGGAGGACCGAGACGAGCATTTAGTCCGTCGTTGACGAAGGGAGAAAATATTTTTCCAAAGTTGTTTTTTGTTTCGACCTCAATTTTAGCCGTTTCACCATTTTCCATCTGGAACATAAACATCGGCGCGAATATTTACTCCTGTAGGATGGAGCGGCTGCATAGTAACTTGATCAGCGGTTAGAAGTTTTTCGTCCGTTGCTCTGCACTTGCGGTGACCGCCCTCAATAATCTATCAAATGTAAAATGATGTTTTCCTACGTGTTCACTTCCTCTACTTCAGATTCTGCTCCTGGCATACTGCTAAGAATATCTCTGCCCTTTGTATAATTAACTTGACTATTATTTACCCAAATTTGTATACCTCACCTATTCAGCATACTCCACGAAAAATGATTCTTATATTCTTGTATACATGCACTTGTATTCCACGCATCATAATCCTCGAAGAAAATATTCTCATGTTTTCAAAAAGACGTAGATTGTTAAACCAGCATTGAAATTTTTTAATGTTTTACTATGGGGATAAATACTCAACATTTTCCTTTTCATTTTTGATAATGTACATATTGTGATGTCCAACTTAAACAGTGATGGCTTTCGCTTCAGAAGTATTGCATGTAAAAAATCCTTTATTTCTTTGTTGATTTAATTCTTTATATTTTGGCCAAATAGAAAAATATTATTGTTTTAACTAACTTAGGATTTAACGTCATGGGGTACCGAATGCCTGCATACACAAGCATTGTTCCCTTGCATATTCCCTTGCAGTGGCCTTAAGGATATCATTTAGAAGTAGCATCATAAACATATTTTTTTGAATCTGTATGACGTCTATCAAATTTTGAAGCATAAAAAAAGTATTTCCGTGAATTTAAAAGAACCGCAAGCGGTCAAAATATTTTCATTGCTGTCATATTTTACTGTATATTTTACCATTTATATTGAAAGGCAGCGACAGACGGGATGATTCAATTTCAGACCCTTGACAATTCAACTAATGAATCCCATGTTTTAGCACATACAGATACGCAGTTTATTGAATGTGAACTTATTTTTATTGGCCAGGAGTTTCCTCCATTAGCAGTGAAACAATATACGATAAAAACGGATTATAATAGGATGCTTCCAAGTGGTCAAGTGAATAACAACGTAAATGAATGCCACTGTATTTTTTTTTGGAGTTGGGAAATCTAACAAAATATACTGATCGATCACAATTAGTTATCACTTAGAATCCGTGGTTAACATTTAAATAAATAATAATATGAGATTATCGGTTAACTCTCTCTTTCAGCGCGGCGAAGATGAAAAAAAAATAACAGCTCTCCATTACCAGAAATATTCTCCTTTTCGTCTTTTCTCTCAACCCATTGTGTTTGTAACTTGTGAGCAAACAATCGACTACCACAGATAATAATATGGGGTTTCTCATCATCTGAAACTGAGTTTAAAGTTTGGCTTTCGAAAAATACAATTCGTTTTGCCAAGCAAACACTTTTCCCGGCCATTTTTCGGTCATTCGGCTTCAATTCTCAGTAACCAAATCGGGAAGTAATAAGTGCTGCACCACCCCTTGACGATAAAACCTAGAGGAGGCAAATTAAGGGAAGGTCCCTCAACCCTTTGAATTCCCTCTTCGCAACCCTGCCTACCATTCGTTGGGGGTAAGGCGGGAGGGAGCAATCAGGGTTTCTGGGGTAAAGGAGAGCGGTATTAGGGCAATACTCAAAGGGCTGTTAGGGAAGGGGGCAGCGAACAGAGAGCCAAAACCCAAATTTCCCATCAGCCCTTTCGTTCCACCCACGCACCCCTTCTCCTCTTTCATCGACTCCGCAGTCGCTCGCCCAAAACTCAATTCCGGCGCCGGCCTCATCCTCCGGGATACATACCTAACATCCCACCGCCGTTCTCAACCCCAACCAGATCACACCGCGCTCCTAAGTCACTCCGTCCCATCCGCAGGCCTACCCCACTCGTTCCCGGCAACTACCCTCCGAATCCCTCCCCTCCCCTCTGGCCATTCATCAGAATGGGACCCTCCTCCTCCAGCTAACGTTCAACCCCATTCCCTCATCCCCCTCTTCATCCGCCCCTATTCCCCACTTTCTTTTTTTCTGTTACTCTTTTGAAACGCAGCCAGGTTTTGCAAGTCGGGAAGTGATGCAAAGGGAAAGTGTTCATTCTACAGGATCGGTGTGGGATGAGAGAAAGAGAGAGAAAGAGATGAGGTCGATTTGGAAGGATCGTGGGAAGTGAGGTGGGTGAGACGAAGGTAGCGTGGGAGGGGATTTTAGCGTTTGGCTCGACCTCGGGGGTGGAAAAGGAAGGGATAATGTTGCAGTATGCTGGGGGAGAGACCATGTAATGGAACCTCCACGGACGGACTCGCGGTTTCATGGTTATGGTCGAGGGGAGACATAAAATTGAGGAGGAGAGTGGATACCCGTGGTGTGGTGAGCGCGAATGGGGGGAGAGGGTGAATGGGCTTCGCAGTTGGGTCACAATCAGCGGGGGGTGTAGTGAATGACGGATGGCCGGAAGCAGAAGGAGTGGATGGAAGCTGTGGGGAGATATGTTGGCAAGAAAGGAACGAAATGGTATCGAGAAAAGAGACAAAGGGAAGGGCATGAGGAATGCATCGGACGAAATGCCCCAAGAAATAGATATTCAGATTATGAGAAAAGCACTAGTAAGCACAAAAGAGTCATGGCAGAGGAACGAAAGAGGGAAACAAGCCAAGTTCCATGACTGAAAATTCTCAAGTTTTTCCGAATTTGATTGATGTTAAGTTGAAATGGAAAGGGCAGAATACGTTTAACAAGCCAAAAGAGCCAAAAATCTAAAGAAATAGGGTTCCGACAGAAGGGAGTAATTATAGAACCATATTACTCTAAGCCTTCCTGAGCTAACGCTTAAAGTCTTTAGCCAGGGAATAATGTTAATATATAACTCTGGGGTTTAATTTTTCCAAAATGATAGAGGCAATGAACCAGAGAAGGACCTCATGCCAAATGCAATTCGTTCAGTGACTTATGGTTAATTAACAAAGATTTTACGGCTAGATGAAAGAAAATAGCATATGTGCATAGACACGCTGCGGATAATACTTAAATGTTTCCCTCTTTAAAAATAATTGAGATGTATAACGGTGATGCTTATTATTTATTTTTGTCTCCATAATTGAATTTCTCTCAAAACAATTTCACATAAAGTACTGGCCTAAGTTTCTCATAACGTATCAGCGTTAACCAGCACTATGGACTTATCAGATTTATCCTCGGTTACTATTTCCTCAGGCAGCACTATATGACTTCATTTCATGTAGTGATGCTAATATTACCATGATATTTCTTCTCCATGTCTCTCTCTCTCTAGATTCTGCGAAACGAGGATAGAATTGGCGGATAAATAAGGTACTGGCCTCTTATACCGAGGGCCCACGTTCGATTTCCGAGATCTCGAGGGTCCGCATAGTGAATTTTTCAGTGACAAACTAGCACTTACGCACTACCCTATAAAGGTGTTCCATTTTTGGGCTTTCAATTAAAAGTTTGACTACCCTTGAAATCGTGATGATTAATTAAATTTTATAGGTACAACTAACCTCATATTTTCTTCTCATAGGTAAAAGAAACAATGATTCGGCAATTTAAAGTCGAATTTATCATCTCACTACTGGAGGCTAGTCTCGAAGATGAAGTGGAGAGAGACGTGAAGGAATGCTGGATTTGCGTGTACTTGGGAGACGCGGAGAAATAAGACGAGGATGGATGAAAAAAGAAGGTATTCAGGAATACTTACTGTGACGGCTAATTTTTCTGAAAAAACAATACTAATTAAAAGCAACAGCATCTTGTACCCATTCAGTCATTCTATTCAGGAGTATGTATATGATGCAGAAACATGCGGCCATTTAATTCAACGTGGAGCCTTTCTTTTGTTATCCTGCGCCCCGATCCTCGCGTAGAAATGCAATTAAACGTACGAAAAGGAAAACGAAAAAAAGACCGCGCGGGCTAAATCGAATGGTGATTGGAGGGGGAGGGAATGGAAGCAAAGGAGAAGGATGCAAGGGGGAAGATGGCGAAGGGGATAAAATGGAAATTAGCCGGGGGATTGGCGGAAGAGATTGATAGCGGCGTGTACTGCGGAAAATGCTAGAATCTTGAATCTCTCGACGGGGGCTTGGGGGAGGGAGATAGGACATCTGAAAGCGAGCAAGTGGGAGAGGGAAAGATCGAGTATGAGAATACCAAACAGGAAAGTGAATGAGATAGAGCGAGAGAGAGAATGTTCAAGTGTATATGTGTGTGTGTGTTTAAAGGGAGAGAGGATTGGGAGAGAGCATATATTGGGTATTCAAGCGGGAGCGAAACGAGTTGTTGGTAGAATTGCATTTGCTCTCGGAGAGGTTCGGCAAAAATGGTATCGTTTATTGAAAAAGGAGCAGGAGGGATGGAAAAAAAGAGAGAAATAGAGGGGCATGGAGGGAGCAGAGCGATAGCTTCGGCTGGAATTTCACTCGGGGTTGAATCGGGAGAGGGCAACAAAGAAAAAAAAGGAAGGGACGGACATAAGTAAGGGGCGGTGGGAGAACGCGGTGGGGGCTCAAGGAAATAAATATTTGGAGGGAAAACGGGACGAAGGGGGGCGTAAATAGGAGAGGTAAGGGTGCATATAAAAAAGGATTGGAGGCGGGAAGGAGACTGAGGGTGGAAGCTTTGCCGCAAGAAGCGGAGAGGGGGAGAGAGGGGATATATGGTGAGAAGATTGCTCCAGCAGAGATGTTGTTTCCTCGTGCCATCCCCCCTGCTTCGGGACGTGGTAAAAAATGGATCGCGGAAACAAAGATTTCGGGCCAAAAGCGAGACTACTGTAGTGATCGTGTTAAGCCACGCGTGAGATAGTATAAGAGGATTCTCCAGTGCGCATATTTTCTCTCATTAATATTCAGGGTTGTGCCTTGGTGGAGGCTCATCATCTTATTTAAACACGGTTTTTTACGAAATTAGTTTCACAAGTCATACTCAAGAATACAGTTTAGAGATGGGGAGTAGGAACAACAGAAAAAATATAACCATTGCTCTAAGATGTTTTTAAATTAAACCCGCAACCTGCTGCTTTTCAAAAGTACTCACATCTCTCGAGCGAATTCCGTGATCAGTTGATATGAAACAAAAATAACCCTTGTAAGATTTTAGTTACACTTGTTTTAAAGCAATTTAAGTATAGTCAAAGTTTCCCCCAGTAACCATTAGGGGCTACTAATGGCAGTCCTATTAAGTCTTCCACAATTTGTGAGCCAAAGTTAATATGTAAAAGTGGAATGTTACTATCATGTGAATAAAGAAGATTAATATGTAAAAACTGAGAATGTATACGATAAAACTATTTTTAGCATCATTGAAATTGCAACAGGAAAGTATTAGAATCCTATCAATGACAAATATCGAATTATAGTTACATTTATATTGCTGAAACGAGGATGAATAAATGTATCAATGATTTTCACGTACGATAATAATTTTTAAGAAATTTCTATTTTCATTGGATGAAAAATGCCTTTAAAAGGAGAGAAAACAGCTCAATTTAAGTCGAAATGTCACTCTTTGAGATCAAAAATAAACTTTTATTTTATTGTTTTGTCAATTTAAACGTAACTATTATATTTCTTAAATTTTTCCATACTCTATTTTGCAGCGTTCCGTCTCAGAGTTTGAAAACCAATATCTAAAAGATAACTAACATGATTGTAAAATAAAGTACATAAAATTAAAGATACTTTATTTCTGCGTAAAATGATAAAATGCAAACATTTTCACTATTTTAATTTAGAGCAGTTTGTGTTAACGAACGAAATTTTTGCACACTTTTTTGGGTACCGGACGAATGCATCACATTTCTTGCTTTGTAACATCAAAGTATCCAAATGTCCTTTTCACATCTTGTAGCTAAATGCTTTGTTGATAGCCATGCAAAGTTTCACACCGTTAGGTAGATCAGCTTTTTTGTTGTTGCTGACTGTGGTTATTTTCCATCCTGCAAGAAGACGAAAATATCCATTCGGGCCCTTTTCTTTTCATTTAGTTCATCATCATGTATCCACTTATAAACCCTTAATAGATTTTGATGGTTATTTGATATCGGTTTACATTTATTTTGAGGTAAAACATAGAGAAAAGAAAATAGAGGTGGTAGACGTTGTAAGTCTCAAAGCAGCTTGCTCGGTGGGCGTCATCCTTCGATTATTTTAACTTTTCAATTCTGAGTAATTTTTCTGGTTAGAAGATTAATTTTTTCGCTAAAATTCATTTTTTGTTTCCATCTAACAATTTCGTATTCAATATGCGATTTTGGTTCCAAGTAAACTCCCCTATAGGTAGGAAATATCGCCAAAGAAAAGCACAATATTTAGTAATACAAATGCGCAATCCCAAGTTTTGTAGGACTTTATTATCCATCAATTTTTCTTGATAATGAATAATACTATTAATGGTACATACATTAGTTCAGTGTAGCTGTCATTGTTCCCTAGTACGAAGAATTACTACGGAAGAATATGTGGTTTCCTTACTCCGATAATGGGGTATATTTATTTTCTCACGGATGCTCTTAGGAAGTGCAAGTACGAAAGTGTCTTCAATGAGTTTCAGAAAAACTTTAGAAAAAATAAGTTTTTAAATATGATTCATTGAAGGATATTATTGAACAGAGAGAATACTTGACATAATGACACATGTAGAAGTATTTACGTATAATGCCGGCCTCGGTGACATTATCTCTTGCTTGTCAAACAGATTCCCAGACTCCCAGGGGGGATTTTCACAATCCGGGGTATCAATGTTTGAGTATTTTATACTTCGAATGTTCAATTAGTTTATTGTAAGAAAAAATTTCATAATCTTAAGTGTCATCATCATCATCGGTCAACAATTCTAGGATTGGTTTGACATAGCCCTCCAATCGATTCTTCCATCGGTAAACCTCTTCATATCAACATAATTCCTATCTTTCATATCCTTCACGACCTATTCCATATATCTCATACGACGCCTTCCTTTACCGTTCATCTTAAGTGCGCTCAACAAATAATGGCATGTTTATTTATTGGGAATTCTACTACACTACTTGACGAACAATATTATACCTGAATAGACTTCTTTTTATTTCGATGTATCAGGAAAAAAGTGATCTTCAAAGTGGGTTTCTCGAGACGAGCAGGTAACAAAGGAAAGAAAAAAACACCGGTGGAGAGTCCGTGGTCGGGAGATAAAGGAGTTACCGAAGAAGGGGCAGAGTACAAGTAGGGAAGGGTTTGTTCCCATTTTTACGCCCGAGCGTTTCTGCTCGGAGTTTAAGTTCGAGAGTCGAGGAAAGAATTTCTAGCAGCGCCTAGACCCGCCTTCCGGCCGTTTTTCCGCCGTCGCACGTGCCGAGGGGCACGACGTTAACGCTCGTCATTCCTTTCCGTCCTGCCCCCAAGTCCAACAACATCCAGACACACACACACTCGTTCACGAACTCCCAGCGAGAACTCCCATCCATTCCACCCACCTGACGTTCGGGCAAAAGGGAAAGGCCCGCACCAGTTGATTGGGCGTAACATCAAAGGGATGACGCCACGCACACTCTGACACAAAGAGCCCGTGGCCGCTTCACCCCCAGCCGCCCCTCTCCGCCCCCTTTAAAGGCCGTATCACACTAGCGGTTGCCGGTCACGGTTGTGCAGTCGACCAATCAGAGACAGCCAGGCCTCAACGGTTGGATGATAGGAGCGAGTCTATTTCCAACCGTCCGGTTGCGCAACCGTGGCCAATAGGAGCTCGCATCGCGGTCACGATTTTGTTTACATATCGAGAACTCCTCGTAGTTACCATTTGGATTGCAGCCATATTGGTACACAGCATATTGGTATATATAGGTGTTGCATTCTAAAATTATTAATCTCCAGTCATAATGCCACCGAGGGTGAAGTGTGAACGGATGATTAAGAGCATGTTTTAATACATGAAGCACGATCTCGACCCATCTTGTGGGATATATCTCTGGAGGAGTACCGAAGGGCCGACAAGAAGGAAGGAAGTTGGGAAGAAGTGGCCAGAGTCTTGGGACCTCAATTCACTAGTAAGTAATTGAACCAGCATTTATAATTGATATTTATTTATAGTTATTGCTTATTGATATTATCCCTGCTAGTTTTATAAGTGTGATTGATGATCCTGCGTAAGTAATTCATTTATCTAAATCATGCGAATAATGTAATTATGAATTATTTTGTGGAGATGAGCAACCTAGTTTTTAGATTAAGTCAAATTTATCCTACCGAAGATTACACATGACGAGTATTCGTGAGAAAGATATAGATAATGACAATTTAATTATTAATATGACCAAAATATGTTCTATAAATATTATACATACTAAAAGTGGATATTTTAATACTAATAGAGGATTGCAAAAAAGTTCTTTTTGGTTAATAGGGACATAACAATCAATATTAATGTATTTATCGGTGTTCGCTAACTTTAGTTCCACAAAATATTCTGTTTCACTGCACACATACGCTTAGTGCATCTCAGATACGTTGAGACAAATATTTCGAGTCGCAATGTCATCAGTAACGTTGTAATGTGTTTTCAGGAGTCAAATATATTAAGGCATGGTGTCTGCAGCTTTCTATCTTTTGCTCGAAATATTTGTAGCTTGTTTTCATACAATATTTATAAAACATTTCTAATGGATAGGCTGAAATTACTTTAATGTAAGTCGCTCACTTTTTTCAGTATCAGTAAAATGTAATTGTTCTGTAACCATTTACAGGCGAAATAGTCAGAAAACGAGTACCTTCAGGCAACCCTTTAACGTTCTGCCACCCCTCCACTCCCCTACCGCACTCCAATCCATTTCCCTCGCCTCCTCCTCCACCCATCCCCAATCCCCCCTCTCGAACATCCAATGTACTGCGTGCTATGGCCAGCCGGCTTAATCGAATCAATTTGGTAAACGGCATCCATTAATCTTTTGAAGGGCTTGATGAGGTTCGCACGCCGTAATGTTTTCGCCGGCGCCGATCATTATGTTTTCCCTTAAAATATTTAAAACACAACGTCTTATATTCCGATGGAGATTTGTGTGCCTATAATTTTCCCCCGCATTTTCAATCCCTGCCCTCAATGCATCAGGGATAATTGGATTCGGACCACGCTGCGTGACTGCATCCATTAGGATCAAGAGTGGTGATGTTAAAATCAACCCCGTGAAAATGCATCCCGGAAAAAAACTCATTTAAATATTGATACCACGTCACTCTCAGTCTTGAATTGTCATCTGTGCCAAATTTTGAAAAATTTCCATGCAAATGTAATTTTAATCTACAAGCCGGCATTGATTTGATTTTCTTCTGAATGATTAGCTTCATGATTCTCGCATGCATTGGTAATCATGTCATTTACCTTTTGGTGGTGGGGTTAAATTTTTTTATATCTCTCTCACGTGATTTAGCTTTGGTTTTGAAATTGGAAAGACAATAATAGAAATCACTTTCAATCAATGACAGCATGTTTCGTGGCCGCAAAAGGATTTCAATTCTTTTGACATTCTAGTTCAGTTGACAATAAAATGATTCCCAGCATTAAAAATAACTTCCTATGAATAGAGCATAATGATTCTTAAAATAGTTCTCCACTTTATTTACATCTTCATCTTTTTACTCGGCTCAGTCTAAAATTACGCTGGAATTCAGGAAAGGCATTGAAGTCAATCGCCTTCTTTGTAGCAGGGGGAGAATCGTATATACGTCTGAATGCCTATGTCTGGTGTGAAGATTGCACTGAAGCAGTGGAAAAGTATGAATTGAACGCGACCTGAAAAGGCTCCCTCAAACGAACCTTCTTCGAAAATCTGAGTAAATGAAAGTTGACGAATGGGTGGAGTCGAGTGGCTCGAAAGATAAAATTATGCGGGGCTAAAAGTCTAAAGAAATGACATTTTAATGAATTTTCCTTCTTTATGATCAAATATCCTCCTTTAGAAGTCAAATTAAGAAACTGATAAAAGAATGCTTCAGGCTTGTAAAGAATTGGAATAAATGGTATACCATTTTAATTATGAGGGATTTAACCGAAAAAAAATTAATTCTCTCAATGAATGTATTCTCATTGGGACGAGGTTTATATTTAATTTAAGGAGTTTAAAAGTCATATACTTGTTAAGAAGAGAGAACTGCTATCAGAAACGAATCCTAGTACCCTAAGATACTTATTTAAATGTGAGTAACACTTTAAATTCCCATTAGCAATCATTTTCATTCGCTTAATATCTATTTCATTGCACGCCTTGAAGACAAATACGACAGTTAAACTCACACTAGATGTCGAGCTATATTAGACGTCCTGACGGATGAAATTTTGAAAAACTAACGTTATTACTAGCTACTAGACGTATTATAGCCTAATAGGATATTAAGATAAAAATCACTGATACCGATAAAAACTTTAAATCTATATGGAAAAAATTGAACGGTTTCGCATAGTCAAAAATGCAAGTTCAATCAAAAAGTAACAATCATGTTTTGAGCGTACAAAGCCACTTCTATTTCCTGTCTTACAGTTCCAGAAAATGAAGCCCGATACACTTCAACAGCATATTCTATACTAATCCTCAAGTATTTTGAGTTACATAATATACTTGCTCTCTACCATCATAATATAAGTGTTGAAGTACAGGAGGAACGACTAACAACATTTCTGAAAAAAAGAGTTTAAGGAGCATAAATAAACATTTGTTCATCACATATTGGTTTATAGTGAATACAAATATATAAGAGGTAGCTACATAAATATGAAGGGGCAATTTTGGGATTGATGTCTTATGATGACGAAGATGAATATCACATGGTACCTGCTGATAAGCCAAGAGTGGCTTAGCAGGACCATAACGGTAAATTAATTTAAAAGTAAAAAGTGTGCGCTTAAGTTATGTAATTAGCTATCCTGAAAATGGCAACTGGTTTCTCATTTAAATGTTTAATTTATTGTTATATTTTGTAACTAATGCTGCCCTATACAATTATGTAAAAGTTCATATGTGTCATTATATATTATCCTGTTGCTTTTAGGGGTTTTGTACACAAAGAATTGAAATAATCCATGAAATGTTAGCAAAAAAAAAAGAAAACATCTGCATGGAAAAGTTACTTGAGAAATAATCATTATATGAACTAGACAACAGTGCAATTAATTTGCCAATTTTTAATAAAAAACCCATGAAGGGTAATTTTATATGGTTTGAAAATCACCCGACGCGACTTTAATCTCCAATGAGAATACTCTACGGAGTAAAGTACACACTTTCATAGAGAAATTTGTATGCTATGGATGAACTATCGCCCAAAAAGGATCGTAAGAAATCCATATGGTAAGAGTAGAAATTAAATATGAAGAAGTCAGCCGTTCTGTACTAAGGAAAGAGTACAGTGCTCTCAGAAAAATCAAATGAGGCTTGGAACTTAAAATCCATAGATTGGCTAAACCAATATTCAGTTGAATGCATTTTAAATTGTATGAGCGAACTCAAAAGCGAGCTCAGTTATTTTCCAATACGCGTGGGACGCGTATTCGGAAAACAACTGGCCTCGGAAGCTGTGTATTAGGATTCGTAAAGAGGTTTCCAGGAATATGCGAAAGCAAAATGAGGAAACGGTGCTCGAGCGATGATCTCTTTTGCGATGGAATTTTATATAATTTGAAAACTCGTATAAACTATGACTATAAAAATATAGAAAATTTGCATATTGTATTATTAACAAAGATAATTGCCGCCGTTTAATGATAAAAATGTATTTTTTTCGGCAGGATATGATATGAAATTAAGCGTCAAAATAACCGGAACCTACCGTTGCTAATGCAAATTTGAAACTGCTCTAGTTCTATTTGCACACTCTACTCATAACTTGGCGAGATTATTGATTGTAATAATGAGGTGAATGCTCTAAACGTTAACGGAAATTATATCACTTAATTGCATCTAGTCGTTTCGTTGCATGAGCTCAGTATATATTCTAATAATAAGGATATTAAGAAAAGGTCACGAATAAAAATTGAAAGTTTGACCGGAAAGCATATTTGCACGGAGCGCAGCACTGTACCGAGAAGTGATTGCAAGAGGTTATGACGGATGAATGAGAGGTAGTGCAGAGTGGTGCCTAGGATATTGACAAGATAAGCTTCCCTTATTTCCGGTAATGTTTCAGTTATAAACGACAGATTGTAGGGACTTGTAGAGCCAGTCAACTGATAATCAGGTCCTTGTGTTGTGGATTAAAAATGGCAGCAGGCCAATATATGTGCACAAGGCAAGTTTTTCTTATACTAAAACAATAATACCATACTTTGATAAGTATAAAACTATGTAAAATGGAGTGATTATATGTACCATCTATTTGTACATTTTAAACTGCGAGCCACCGCGAGGGTGCTTGGCAGGTGGTCTAAACACACCCTGGCTTTTTTTGCTCACGTTATAACATCCGATTACGTTCATTAGAGTGGAGTAAATACACATTTTATTTCACAGTCTCACATTTATTTCGAGTGAACAGATTCTAGGTTTGCGTAGACATATGTCCTGGTATGGACGGCTCATATTTAATCTGATAATAATGTGATTTACCACACCCAAACACGGGAAGGTTAACTGAACAAACTATTTTTGCACTTGCTTTAGAGCAAAAGAAGTGGGGCTGGGGCGTGGCAAAGGAATAATGATCATCATGGTCAAGAAAAATACACGTAGAGAAAAAAATACGCACAGGAAAGGATGAAAGGACAGTGATATATACAGAGAGAGAAAGAAAGGAAGGTAAAGAACGTAAACCCCTTTTGAGGAGCCTCCTTTGGAAAATTTTTCGAGGCGAATTGCGGAGAGAGCTTGAAGGTGGAGCTCGGGTTAGAAGGATAAATGAGACGGAAGGAATGACGGGGAGTGGAATGGACCGTGTAGTAAGAGCGACGAGCCAAAAGGAGGAGGAATTGTAGTCGAAGGGAGAGTGGGGACAGGGTCCCTCGGAAAGGGGTTGGCGCGGAGTGAACAGGAGGATGGTTCTTTCAAGGAGTGACGGCCGAATGGGAAGAGGTCTGGGCGATATTCAACTCAAAAAATCGACCTACGTCCCAAAAAATATCAAGGCAGCCACAATATACCCTTTGTGCCTTTTAGAAACTGGTGTATAAATTACAAATATCCATAAAAAGCCAATTAAATAACCAATAATGTCATTTAACCTCCATATACATTACCCATAAAGAAACTGTAAAGTTATTATCGGTCATATATCCCATATTTTTACCTAACAACTATGAAATATCATTGGTATTGTAAAATGATTTTCCGCCGAGACGGAAAAGAATCCATAACAAGAGTTTCATGAAAATATGATTGGAAGGTAATAGAAAAGCTCTACTTATCCTGATAGCAACTTAAGTGAGTGTTATGTGGGGGTGTAATATGTATTTGATGATTTTTTAAAAGTAGTAATGTTTTTTTCTCAGTGGAATATCTTGCTATTGTGTAATATGCATTGACTTTTAGAAAATAACGCAGGTAACATGACATATTAGCTGCATGCCTATTCAGAAATCGAAACCTAATCATCTGAATCAAATTATTAAATCACTAATAAAACTACAAGTATATCCAATCGTATGCATGAAAACAGTTAGTTACATATTCCTGGTGCATGCATAACTAAAGGGCGTCTCTAATCCAGTAATATTGTATTCCTTAGATGTGTGCAAGTAACGCATGCTGGGTCGTTATTCTCACTTAGCCACTTAGTCTAGAAGTGAATTGCAGGGTGCTCAGCAGATTTATGTGACTTATATTCATGCTGTCATACTTATTTCAATTCACAGAACCATTTAAATTGGCCAACACCCATTCTGTAATCTTTAAATCATCCACGTTATCATTTCGAATTTGTTAATCCACATATTTCATCGCATTGAAATTATCATTAAATCGCATTAAGTTGTGTCAACACGTTTCTTACAATTTTCCTTATGGGTCTAGTAATTTTGGTACAAATGCACACCGATTCGACATCAGTATATCGTCATGAACGCCCCTTGGGAAGTTTGGGTGAGACCGTAAGGGCCAAAGGGATCCGAAAGGTGCGAGTCCCGGCATTGGCCGAGAGAGATTGGGTGTTCCATCTGTGTGTACGTGTGGGTGTATTGAGGGGACAATGAAGGCTGTTGGTATTCGGGTCAACCTCAAAGACCGGGGATTTCCATCTTCCTCATTCCACCAGTGAGCTTTACGACTCCAAAGAGGCGACGCGCGGGCAGGGGAAAGAAATAAGGAGAATGGGAAAGGGGGGATTCTAGTGGACACGGACTACTCCAGAACACTGTAAGGGAGGATGGCAGAAGTGATGGAGAACGGGAACTCCACCACAAACCAGAACGAAATTCCAGGGAAAGGGCGAATCAAAATGCGGGGTTTTCTCGGAGCTTTTCTTAAGACCGGAAGGGGAGAAAAAATAGGAAATCGGGAGGGTCGAATGGGTTGTTTTGGGTGGGGGTTGACATAGGGAGGAGGGGGGGGGGGGGGTTGCGGGTATTTCTATGCTCCCGCCTCAGAGGTAGGCAGGGGGGAGAATAGGGGGTGGTTTGGCGAGATAAGGGCGTCATGGCTACGGTAGAAGGGCGGTTCAAATGGGAGGTGGTCGGAGCGTGGATGAAAGGAGGAAGCGGTGATGGCAGCGAGGGATTTGATGAAAACGTGGCGGTGGAACGAACGGCGAGTGTTAGACGGACGGAGAGGGGGGGTGGGGGAAGGGGGGGGGGGAGGGGGGACGAGTCGTTTGGTTTAAGTGATATTGGAGACCCGCTTAAAGCGTTTTTACCCCTCCACCACTTTAAAGAGAATGCCCTCAATCCGGGCCGGTTCGGGTGAGGGTTGCTTTTACTCGGCAGGTTTTTCAAACAGCCGGACCGTTGCCGGTTGGTAGAATAGCAGTGGAGGGGGTGTTTGAGTAGATTAGAAGACGAGAAAGCCGAGAAGAAAATAAAGGGTGTTAAAAGAAAGGATCCAGTCATGTGGCAGGAAAGAGAGGGAAAGTATTTAGTCTAATATTTGAGCTGTTTACTTGCGTGTATGGTTTTATGAATCCGACCCCTTGTCGATGATTTTCCGAGGAAGGCTTTTTGGTATCGTCCCAGATGTTATGAATAAATAAAAATACCTGGAGAATGAAGAATGAGCGCACAAAAATATGTACGAAAGGGATGATTTATTGTCTTCAACTAAGAATTAAATGTTAGTAGATGCGCTTGGTGCTATAAATATCACCAAAAAACAATGTACAATAATACAGCCCATAATACATGTTTGAGCATTCAAAGGATTTAAATGGAACTTTATTTAAGTGCTACAAATACTATCTAAGTAGGTACACTTAGCTCCTCTAACAAAAATTCCACATAAACTTCGAACACAACATAGATTCGGTACAGCTAAATACAATGTTGTCTACGAAAGATTTTGGCGTTTAGAATTATCATAAACGTAAGTACTCTATTCATTGCCCTTTTACATTGAAATCTAAGTGTTGCGTATAGCATATGCTTCTTTTGATATTTCATGAAAAGCGCAAACTACAGAACACCCTATTCATACGTTGCAACTTTTCTTCTTACTTTCATTGCATGCTTAGCAAACATGCATATGCTCTCTCTAAATTTTGTCAGTAATTCCGAAGGAAAAATAGAAAATACGGAGATTCCCATTTCCGCAATACGCCTTATGAAGCGAGTGTCTTTCTGTTTCCTGCCTTCCAATAAAATGCTCAAATAGGTTCAAAATTCATAAACAGCCCTTTTCATTCCATTATTGATCATCTTGAAGAAATTTGCTTCATTAATTTCCCAAGTACAATGTCACATTATTCGATTATGCTCTTTATTTAATGTGTTTATCCCCATGGTATCCCAAATGTAAAGTTTTTTTCCCTGAATTCTCTGTTTCTTAAATGTATTCCAAGGCAACAGTAATCTTTAACTACTTATTTTCTTACAATATCTTTGCTATCCTCGCTCTTATCTCAGATCTAAAAATAAAACTTCTTCCGTCCTCCTCCATCAAAATTGGTAGTTTCTTTAACCATCTCTGGTTCGCATGTATGATTTTCTTATAATTTAAGTAAAATATACCACTAAGATATTTCAGTATTTGGACTATTTTCTGATGAAAATATGTATCCCAGATAATATATATAATAACGCAAAGATTTTTTTGGTAACCTCTGTCATCTTATTCCTTTAAGGATATTTAAAAATAGTCATTACGAAATCGAAACCGCATAAGAATTTCTAGCCCAAAATAGTGGTGTAAATCAGTATTAAAGATGGTTTTAATGAATTGAGCCAACTTAACAATGCATACTTGCCCTGGCTTTCCAAAAACAAGTTGAAACACTCCACATTGCTTCTCACAACCTTAATTTGTGTTGGGATAGTCATATGTAACTTGAAATTGTGAAACTGAAAAAACTTGAGATGAAATCGTGCAATTCAAAGATAAAAAGAATATAAGCATAGTCTACGTAGAGGGGGAATTCTGCCAATAGAAAAATATCTACCTTAAGCTGGAGATTAGGGCGTGGAAGTAAGGTAACAACTCACCAGAACAGATATGGGCTGCATAAGGAGTAGAGAAGTCAAAGATGAAGGTATTCGAAATATATTGTTTTAGGAAAATGATAGAGGTAAAATAAATCGATCGAATGTCAGACGAAGATGTCCTAAGAAAAGTGGAGGAAAAGGGAAATCTGCTGAAAACTTGAAATACGGAAAAACTTGATCGGCCATTTCTTGAAGCATGTCAGGTGATAACAATCGTCGAGAGAAAAGTAAATTGTAAATAATTGGAAAAGAAGATCTTGAAATGGATACATGAAGAGACTAGTTGACAGCAGAATCGAGCGGAGGCTGCATCAAACCAACGGTCTGAAGCGCCTATTAGTGCGGAAACAGATTTGAAAACACCCATGATGATAAATTCACCTCCGAGAAACAGGTACATAATTTTGCATAATCTCTTTGAAAAATTTAGAGCTCATCTCTTTTTATCATAGGTAATAAATGAGAATTTTTCCCTTCCAGAAACTATGACCTTAACAGAATATGTTAGAATTAAGAAGAGTTATTACAGAAATTTGGTTGTGCAGAGTAATCTTTTGGGTGCCAGAGCGGCGCGTTACCAATCTCAATACTACGGCTGGTATTAAAAAAATGTAATAAAATTCAAGTGGCACACTCCACAAGGCCGATAAGAAACTTTTATACCGTAACAACTTCTAGCCCGAGATCCCTCAACCCTATTTAAGGTCTAAGCTGCAAAACCCTTCGGGCCATCTTGTCAGTTTTTGCACAGCAACTTCGAAACAAATGCTGGATGCCATTCTGGTAGCCGATGTTTTCCTTGGGAACGAATCCTACGTACAACTGTTAAATCCCCCTTTTTTGTTTACTTGCAAAAGTTGTTAATCCCGCCCGGCACTCCGGAGAAAAAAAAATCGCTTGGCGTGGAAGCGGAACGAACGGACTTTTATTCTCCTTCCTATGAACCAATGGACGCACGCAAGTGGCGGCTACATTCACAATCCCTTCAGAACTCCACTTCCATTCTCCGTCTCTTTTTTCTTCACTCCATCCTTCTCTCTCGCCCCAAACCCTTTCCGCTTCAACCATTTCCAACCAACTCTTCCATATCCTTCCGCCACACCCTACCTCAAAACTTTCCCTGCACCCGGAAAACATGCCTTTTCATAGCTCTTGGATGGACTAGACTCCCGCGAAGAGAGAGGGGGAGAAAAGACCGGATGTTTAGAGGGACATTTTCCGCGTGGGGAGAGAGGTTTCTTTCCCGACCACCTCCGTACACTTCTGGCGCGACTTCCACCTTGGCCGAGGCTTGAATGAACCGCAAGTTCGCAATGCCGGAGGAACTTGGACCGTGTCCAGGTTGGGCAGAAGCGTGCATTGGGAAGTTTGTGCTTTTGCCTGGGAGGTCATGGAAGAAAGCATATAAAGAGGACGGCAATGACGTAGACGAAACCAAAAATGAATCCTTTGAGTTTTCCACCCGCAGCACAATTATCACCCTAATCACCATAGTCATGAAATCCTATCATCATAAATTAAATAAGGTGGTACACTATTATTTTACTTAAGATAATGCTAAAACATATTACTTTCTCTAAGCATTATCGACTTATATGAAGCCAATATAGGTAGAGCAAAGGCAAAGCCAAAGACCCCCCCCCCCAGAATTCGCCCCGGGCCCTTGAGGAATGGACTGATTGAAACACTCCATATTGCTTCTCACAACCTTAATGTGTATGGGGATAGCCATGGGTACCTTGAAATTAAATTGTACAATGCAAACATAATGATAATATAAGCATAGTCTACGTGGAGGGGGAATTCTGTCAATAGAAAAATATCTACGTAAAGCTCGAGATACGGGCGTATTTGTTTAGTTCTTCATTAATAAAAATTAAATTTCACTGGTTTCCAGCTTGATTTTTCCCTTCTTACACATTCTACCACCTTCATATGCTCTTTTAGTGGAATTCTAGTATCTACCCCTTCTACCCGCAAAACATTTCTGGCCCTTTTCACAGGAGCTGGGCCCTTTTCTTACGAGCCGGTCCCTTTTCAAGGTTGGCCCCTCCCAGCGAAAATAGTTCCGACGCCCCTGAGGTAGAGCATGTTGTTGTATCCTTTCTCTCTCACGTAATTGGGAATATACATTGATTCGTCACATTCATAACATATAAGTTCAGAGCGGTCTGTGAATTTTATAAATTTACTTAAGAATGATTCCAGATTTTCTTATTTTGGAATTTTTCAAGCCTTCAAAATATCACTCAACCGGCAACGGATACAAGTATGATTCTATTTACGTTTTTCTCTCATAATGCGAGGAGATGTTTTAGGGCATGGGAAGAGAAGAGGAATTTTTAAGAATATTTATAAAGCATATATTCTCTGAAGTGATACAATGACAGAAAATTCTTTCGGTTTTTTCTAAAATAATTATTTCATGACTTACATACGTAAAAATTCCATGCGTTATCGTGAAATCACTCTTGAGGTGTGAATATTTAGAAATGGGTTACACTACAACTGACGTTTCGTAAATAAAACAATTAGCTCTTTGAAATGTTTTACAGCCTTTCGTCACGATTCGATTGAAGTTAATTGCCGATTGAGTGATACAGTGAGCAAAATCCCAACAGATACCAAAGATGAGCATTATGTTCAAAACATTGAAACCGTAAGACACTTTCATTTTTTTCAACTCTGATTCCTTAATATTTCTCAACACTCATGATAAATGAGTTATGCACAGTGAACCCATATTCAGAATGACAACTACAGTCTAACTTCTGCTTCTTACGTCCTAAAATCCCCATAACGAGTCCAATTGGTGTAAAGAATAAACCAGCATAGGTATTATTTCTTAATGTGACGCTGAATATGGTTGGACCATATACAATATCTCTACTACAGTCTAAATTCTACTGACTGCGGCATAAAATCTATTTTTACGAGTTGGGTGTGCAGATCCTCTATGACATGACTGGGAGTGGTATACATCGAGGTGCTAAAAAGTAACACTGACTTAGGAGGGTGAATCTGCAAACCGATTTGACTTAAACTAGGAATTTTAGTACGTAAGCAGTAGAAGAGAGGCTGTAGTTGAGATTCTGAATATGACCCTACGTCCATTACAATTCTTCATAAAAAGCTACGAATCCATTTGAAATTATTGTATGTGGGGTAAACCGTGGCACGATTGTTATTAAAATAGCAAAGCAAGCATGCAAAAACAGGTATTACTAACACATGCATAGTAAGGAAAGAGAGATATATGTATTTAGGAAAATGTTTTTATAACTGATAATTAATTCATTAATGTGTAGTTACTAACCACCTAGAGGCACGTGACCCTTGTATTAAATATGAGGTAATGAATTAGTAGCACTGAATATCATTAATACCTATATTCAGTGCAGCCTGCCATACACTCTTGCGTTGGCTCGCAGGGTATTACGTAGACGTAGAAGATTAATTATGTCTTCGGTCACTAGCAAAAAATATTGGATTTAATCCGAAGGGCAATCGGGACAACGTCGATCTGGATGAACATTTTTTGGAGGAGATGTGGAATGGCGGAGGAAGTAGCGTAGCAGAAAGAGGTTCAGGTGGATGAGAGGAGGAAGCAGTGAGTGGGAGTGGAGTATTGAGAGAGAGGGAGAGAGGTGGAGGGAGGAAACCCTGTCGGATATATATAGAGACGTAGAGCAGCGCAGCGCAAGGGATGCGAAGGAAGGCAGCGTGACAAATGCCGCCCGTTTGTTGTTTTGCACCTAACAGTTTCCCGCTCTGCTTGGCCAGGAGATGGAGATGCATTAGGGGACCGGAGATTAATCACTCGCGCAAAAACAAAACAGTAAGGGAGAGCGCGACCCCTATCTCTCATTCCGCTGCCTCCATCATTCTTTTTAATCCATCCTCGTCCTATTTCTCCGCGCCTCCCAAGCACACGCACATCCGGCATCCCTTCACGCCTCTCTCCACTTCATCTCCGCTTCCCTCCCACGGTTTTTCTTCCCTGTTTTCTAATCCTGCCAGTTACTTTCGGCTTCCCCCTCATTAGCTTCGACCTCTCTCCGTCCAAGGGACTACGCCCCTTAATCCTTTCCCCAGGCGTCCTTCCAACCTTCTTACCTCCAAACTCGCTGCCATTGCCCAGCAAAAAAAAATTAAAGGCATGATAAATACAAACAAACAGGTGAGTTTCTTCTCATTGGTCCACCCATAATAAAAGTATGAAAACGTTGACTCAATTTTTTTTCATCCGGCATGCGCAGGTGGTCTCATATTTTTTTCTTTTACTGATCTTCTCGTTGGTAGAGTAAATTCGGAGTTTAAATCAAGCTATTTAAAAAGGGTATTGAAATTAAGTGCTCAATATTGCCACCATTATTTTATATTTTTAATTATAAATATCAATCGATATGAATATATTCGTACTCATCAGGTAAAGGGAATTCATTTTTAAGTTGGATCTTAAAAATGAATTGGTTTCACCTGATGAGTATGATTACACATTATTTTGGTTACCTTATTTGTTTTTTTTATACGTGATGAATGCATTGATTAGTAATTTTTAGACGCTGAGTGACAATAAGTGCTCAAATAAACCTCTTTTGATTCCATATTCATGTTTCCTGATTTCCCCGCACCTTCTACTCATCCTTGCGTGGCATGGGCTAGACATTCCTTGTTTACTTGCATTATATAGATGTAAATCTATAGTTGCAAATTGCACCGTAGTTTAGCAGATTGGTCCCGGAAATAAGTTACAACAATGGGAATGAAAGTGTGAGGAGAGACAGGAAGAGAGAATTCTGGCGTAGGCATAACCCTGTTCTTAACGAAAGGCGGAAAACGGGCCACAATTTAAGGTCCCATCCGAAAAATGGAGCACTGAACTCGGATGCTCTCTAAAAAGCACAATGTAAGAGCCATTTCACCTGTAAAACAATTCCATCACATACGAGAATAGAACCAAGGCTCACTGAATAGGGGAATAGGGGGCCAGAACCATAAACGCTACGTCACACAACTCACATTTCTTGTACGCTATGAATGATGATTGACAATAAAAATAGTTTGTGTTACAAATCATGTGAAAGAAGTACCTAGCTTTAAAGAGTCGTAGTAATAACACTCAATGATCTTTTCTAGAATAGAATTGAGAATTAATAAGATATCAATAAAAATATAACAAAAAATATCTACACAATCACATAAATTTCCCAATGCATAACAACTCAATTCGATGATTCAAACTACCAAAATCTTGTGGAGTTCATTTAATTGAATCGACTTCATTCAAGTTTCATTCTACCCATTAGCTTCACATTCGGCAACTAGAAACGTTCAGCAATTGACTTGTACTATAGCACATTACATCTATAGGAGCATCATGTTTATTTTTCACACCACACACATAGAGTAGCCTTATAACTTGAGGTTGATTGGACCATCTTTTATCCATATATTTATCTATTAACGCGAAAAAGACAAAGGGACGGATGTACATGTGAGTAAGAGGGATTGAACGAGAGAGAGAAAGGTTTTTGATTTGGTGCATATTCTTCATTACCAGAAAACGTTAGGCAATATTCCATCCCTCGTTCTTTCTCAAAGTTGAAATACGGTAAAATTAAGAGCGAGTACTTCATGAGATTACTGAACTACTCTTCTTTTGGATTAAGATAAGTGACCAACAAAGCTCATTGCTTTCATTTTTCAGCAAAAATTGTTACAGACAAGTAATCATTTAGACAATCGATTACTTAATTTCACTATTTGATTCAATAGAAATATTCTTTCAGAGCATTTAATATCAAGCGCGCTAATTTATGGCAGTGAAGCATGGAGAGTAAAAATAGCATAATTGGAAATTTTTCGTTGCACAATAATAACGAAAATAGTTATAAATTGTGTTTCTAACGAAGAATTTCAAAGCGGGTTGAAAGGAAAGAGAAAGCGATGAAAACAACCAAACATGAAAATCTCATCTCAAAAATGAATTCTTGTCAACCCATCGTTGATTTTTCATCTCAATCCTTTTTACAGTGTTAGAGGCTACTAAAATTTTCGATGAGCAACTTCTAATCTCCTGGCCTGGATTATCACTTAAACCCTTTTCTTCACCTTCTGTTAGTGCTTCATCAACATTTCCATGGAGCTTGATTAAAAGAAGAAGCTTGTACGAGAGAACGAAAAGGCTTAAATATTTTATTACAATAAGAATATCATTTATCATGCTGATGTAATGGGTAATATAATATAGAAGTGAAGGGGTTAGAGAGTGTGAGGGTTACGTACTCAATGAAGAAGTTTGCCAGAATCCAAAGACCTTATGAAGCTTTATGAGGCTTTACGGCTAGGACTTAATGAGGCTTCTCAAATTAAAATATGCTCTCATATTTACTTATATAGTCTTATTTTTACGGATGGCAAAAAAAAATACAAATAATGGCAGTTTAAGGAGAATTAAGAAAAATTTATTGAACCCTTTGCAGTAATGAAATGAAAAAGTCTAAAATAACCGTAAATGTTGTCATATATTTTGTTAACATTCTGGGCATATCGCATGAATAAATGAATGACAGCGTAAGTAGTGAATTTTCATTTAATTTCGGATAAATTACGTTCAAATGAAAGTCTAGGCAGGATTAATTGATAGGGACTCCGTTGGCACATAAATTTATTACATATGCACAGTGTAAATTGAATATATATGTATGATATTAAAACGATTAATAAATAACAATGACATTCCAGCTTCAGAGTTAAAATTTTGTGATGAAATTACAAATAAACCACTAGAAATAATGAAAATGTGTCATGCATCTCTGCATTAAAGTTATAAATAAAATATATAAATATACATAAATGGCGAATTATTTGACAATTTTAAAGCAGAATGTCACTGTGTTATACATGAACAGGATTTTTTAACGTACTATGGATTCTAAAATGAATAAAAAAAGATTTTAAGCTATGTTTAACCTTTGAATATTCAAGCCTCATTATTTTATCAGCTGGAGTAACATAGCCATTTGAGTCCTTCAGGAGTCTCAGATAATGTTCAATAAATAAATATTAAAAAAATCAATTTATGTCGTTCCATCACGGAAAAATGCTTATGAATTAGTAAATTTTCATTGTTGTACTCTCCAAATTATGTGCATGTAGTAAAAATTAGATGTTTCTGATTTATTCATTTGATATATTTCTTTGTTCTTTTGACGAATAAAAAGTAATAAAAAACTATCAAATAAAAAAAAATTATTTCCTTTGTAAATATGAATTGAAGTATTATTATGTTACGATGGGAGAACTTTTCCTTAATTCGGCTGAATAAAATAAATATTTTTAAATAATGAGTTTTTTCTATAACGTGTCCTTTGAAAAATTAATCCCCATAACTACTAATAAGGCCATTTTCTTTCATCAAAAGTTACTCATTTACCATGATGATTTTATTCACTAATGAAGCTAATTTACTGGTCAATAGAGTCGAAAGAGAATTCTGTCGTTCCTTATTTATTGTTTCGTTTAATGAGTGCCATGGAGAGAAAAGGTAGATGAGTTATAAAGAAATATATTTTTAAAACGCTAAAAGTTTACGCTGTCATTCAAGCATAAAATCGGGGACGTTTACATCATCACAAATTTATCAATCTATCTACAATCTATGTTTTGTACTAAGATTATTGATGCCAGATAATAGTACTTGGACAGGGCTTGAATCGAAAGCATGAAATCACATATTACGAGTTCTCCACTGGGAAACGTATCAGTGCAATCACAAATGCACCACAGTCGAAAGCTCTTCAGAAATTTCATAGATGGTGGGATCATTATGAACCTAAGGCATTGATTTTATGATTGTCTAATAACTGATGGCAGGTACTTAAATGGTGTGATTCTCTTTCAGCGGTTGGTATACCTAAAGGTATGATGGATTGACATACCTATATACCTGGAATTATAATTCTGAAACTCAATTAAAAGAAGGATTTCGTCATTACCTCTTAATCAGTATGCTTATTACGGAGCACAAATAATTGCATTAAAAACATAAGTTTAGTAAATAAATCGACTGCAAAAGTATAATATTGTGAAAACATTTTATTTTTTTGCATGACAGCTTGGGCGTCGTACGAAGCACTATCTGGATAAAAGCCGCAATATTGTTCCAATGCTATTTTTCCTTCAGCTTTTAGGAACGAATTCATATGAGGGATATTTATTTTCGTAAAACCTGGTGTCAAAATCCACTCTTTCAAATTACTGTTATTATTAGGGAAAACGCAAACACACATTCAAGGGATGTAATAAGCTAAGTTCTCATAAATAGAATTGTGAGAAGAGGTGGTGATGATGGAAGGAAAACAAACTGGCATTGGAGTGCGGGGTTTTCATTCATTTCAAGTTCATCTCCACCAGCAGAAAGAGATCGTGCAGAGGGTGAAGGAGCGCCATGCTCTCCGAAGAGCATTTTCGCGAGTCGTTTTTTTTCTTCAAAAAAACGACTAACGGGGCACAAGTTCCAATCGGAGTCGGGTAGTTCTGCTCGATCATTTTCTGTTCCGGGATGAAGAGTGAAGAGGAGGACGAAAGGCGATACTGACGGGAGAGGATGGGTGTTCACTCAGCGGAAGACCATTCGGTACCAGTGGCTATCAATAAGGTGTAGCCGATCGAAAACAGAACTCTTTAGAGATAAAAAACTCGATAAAAATCCTGCCGAATGAAGGCATTGAGTGCAAAGAAATGAAGGGAAAAACTAGGGAACATTGGAATGGGGTATTGCTGGAAAGAGGGGGTTAGATAAAGAAAAGGAAGGAGGAATTATGTGCGTTCAAAATTACTTCCTCACTTTTCATGTTTTAATCATGCACATTTCAGTCATTCGTGATGGGCTATTTTAATTTTAACCCCAAATTGTACGGATGCAATACGTATCATGTGATTTAATATTTACTTCAGTCCTTCATAATGGTGCACGTTGCATTTTTACAAGTAAGAGATGGAACGGTAATGAAAGACAAACAATACATGTGCAATCTTAACTTTTAGGGTCAACATCATGAAAGAACTTGGATATAGGCACATATTGAAAATAAACAACCATACTTTTGCATGCATAATTTATTTGCACGAGGCGTTTCACCTCTTGCGGCACCTTCAGGTGTACGCTTCGTACCAATAAATTATCCAGGGAAAATGGCGATTACTTTTTTTCGATATACGAAATAACAACGTAAATTGAGTATTAAATATAAAAAAAGATAACCAACTGAGAATTGTGGAGTTTCTGAGATATTTCAACTGTTCTGAGTATCTTTAATGCATTAAATATAACAACGCCATAGTCAGAAAAAACAGGTAAAAGAGTTCCAAGTGAATCAATATTGATTACGTGGTTGGAAAGCGTTCAGCAGTGAGCACATAGCGGTTCCGAGGATGTGTCAAAGGCTCAGCAGTGTTTAAATTTGTTGGAAGAATTACATAAAAATCATTGTTAGGATGTAATTTTGAGTATGAATTAAATCTTTTGTATAAAAATTAGACAGATACCTCTACTTAAGTCGTGAATAATATATCATAAACTACAATTTACTATTTTGGACTGTATTTTTTAAATTAAATAACTGTGGAGTATAATACGACACATTATTTTAAAACGCATTATTTCTACATACAGATAGGGCAGCAATATATTAACTCGAGATAACCGTAAAGATTTAAAATTAACTACCTTTAGCACCTACTATTATAAAAATTGCCAAAAACATATCTTAATTTGCACTTCATAATGTAAATATATGCATATACTTTTGGATAGTAGGCACGGACCTCTAAGTTAAGTATACAGGTGATATTTTTTTTAGATATTTAGTACTCGCATTTTGGACACGTAGCTTTAACCCTTAAGAGGTCGCGCACGGCCTTAAAGACCGTGTTGATTCTATTAAAAGCAAAAATTTAACAGTGGTCTTCTTTGCTTGTCTCTTTTTTCAGAACCTTATTTCTAAACCTTTTTCTACCATCCAACAAAATATTAGGACCGCTTGCAATGGAAATGGGGTGTAATTAATTTTTTAATACTACAGGTCGTTAGTTTCTAGCTTCTACCGAGAGATGGCGCTACTGTTTTATTTCTCTTGGCACAATATCTTACTGTTAATCTTTCGCACAGGGATTTTACTACACGATATCATATTGTCGCATAATGGTGTGTTTGAAAATATAAACAAATTTTAAAATTCACAAAATATTAGGACTGCTTGCACCGGAAATGCGGCGTAGTTAATTTTTTAAAACTGTCGGTGGTTAGTTTCTAGCTACTACCGAGAGATGGCGTTACTCTTTCATCTCTTGTCACGATATCTTATTGTTAATCCTTCGCTGAGGGATTGCTACTCCATGATATCAAATTGTCCATAATGGTATCTATTAAAATATTAAAAAATGTTAAAATTGACGTTAATTTAAATATATACATTTCGTTTCTTATTAGTTACACCTGCTATCCTAGGTTTTCCGTAGCTCGTATTTCTTATGTAAATCATAATGAACTATAAAAATGTCACAATTATTTTCTTACGATAAAATCATTATTTAAAATAGTGTAACTACATTATTAATCACAATTACGCTTCAAGTAATCCTTAATTTGGATAAAAAGAACGTGCATTTCCCACTTCATTATACAAGTCTTTTAGACCGTGCGCGACATCTCCCGTCCCAATATACCGTGGGACCTATTAAGGGTTAAACGTTTGTGTGGCAATATGCTAGTTAAAGCATCACGCTACAGCATGCATCTCATTAGCGGAGTAACCGACGGAGTAGTCTTAATCACTGTGAATGATAATTCATCAATAATGGTTCTTACTCTGTTGTGTAATATACCCTGTCACACATTAGCACTTGGTTGCAGAGTACAAAGTTTTTGATTATACTAATAACGCCTACGGAAAGTGTTAACCACTTACGTACTACGTACTAGTAGTGTATGGTTTGCTTCCACCAAGCCGCCGATATCGACGAATCGCACCGTCAAACGGAGGCGACGTTTTCATAGTGGAACACTTGACTGCTGCCCACCCGGCGTGGATCGGAATTGATCCATCCGCGTTCAGGAGTGGACTGGGTAGGAATTTGGAGTGAGTTGGAAGAGGAGGGAAAAAAAGAAGGCAAAGGCGGCGTGTGGGAGGTGGCAAAATTGGAGGGCGGAGACTGAGGAAGGAGAGGAAGGGGTCAGATCCGTTGGAGAAAGGAATGGGACGAGGTCTTTAATGGCCCCTCATATATAATCCTCCTTCCAGGATGGGGAAGAGCGACGAGGGTCACGGAACGGTGAGACGGTGCGGGTAGATCTGAATCATCACGAAAATAAAAACAGACCCCTTCCTCCCCAACGGGACGGATGACCCCTATGAGAGTGAAGTGAGGGGATGGGCCAGGGATGAGGGAGTGAGGAAGGGAGCGGAGTAAGAGCGAAGGTCTCCCTTCCCCAATGAGGACCGAGAAGTGAGAACTTCGCGAATGGGGAGGGCCTGCTGTGGAGGTTTTCGGGCCCTCGCCAACGTGGAAAGTCAGTTGAATCGGCGACCGGATTTCACAAGAGGAGGAGGGTTTATATGCGCGTGAAGGCTTTACGGATTAAAGAGGGGGATGGAGGAGAGGGGATCGGATTGCGAGGGAGGGAAGGCAGGTGGAACAGAGGTGAAGGCGGGTGCATTAAAGCGGCACTCGCGGTCGGCGTGATGGAGGGTCTGCTGAGGTGCTGGGAGGAGCTTCCTCCCGGAGGTGGATGTAAAATATTTTATGCAGCCGTTAGAATGAAATATTACCCTCATGTTTTCCAATGGAAGAGGAGATTCCTATTAAACTCGTTCATATTTGAGGGAAGGCTTTGAAAAAGTAATGCTTCACGGCAAAAGTTTCTCCTCCCTGGAGAGACGTAATTATTCTTCTATGATAACGACTGTGTTCATGATTTATTTCTGAGAACCGAGGTGATCTAGCTGCTAAAGTACTCGCTTCCCATTCCTTAGGCCCGGGTTTGTGCCTCGGCCTTGGAAAATTTTTCATCGGCAGTACACTGAAAAAAATATTTTCACAAAAATAGGTGCCCAGGATATTTCCTTAATTTAAGAGGGGATCCCACTAGAGCGATAGTCACCAGAAAAATATTCTTAAATTAAGAATATTGTCTTAACATCGAAATACATCCTGTATTCCTAAATTAAGACTATTCTCTTAGGAGATAAGCATATATTAAGAATAATTTCCTGCCATTTTAAAAATTTTATCCTCTTCAACTAAGAATATCGAGGTGTGGTAAAATAAGCACTGCAATTTTTAATGGGGTAAAATGCGTTTATTGTTTAAAAACAATACAATTTCAGCACGAATTTGAAATGAGTATGGCACTATAATGTCCATATTTAAAAGTAGCATATACCTTCCCATCATCACCAAATCTATGGAATGACGGTAAGCTTATTAGGTACTTCGATAACACAAGAAGCCATTGTTCAGTTGGTTTTATTTCAAAGCATTGTAAATGAGTATTGAAACCAATAGTATTTATTACAGTTACAACGAAGAGGCATACTCACTCTTGTACAACACTCTTTTTCTACAAGTTCCAACAAGTCATCCTTCTTCAGACAGTCTTCCTCTTCAGCGTCCAATTCCATGACGATAGCTGGATACAAGAGCACTAGGTGATTCCAAGACGATGGCTGGATATTTGCGATAAATGAAGCACGATTAAGAATCGTGAATATTGTCGCAGGCCGCGAGTCCGAACAAGAAATATCATGAATGGAACCCTGTGGCTTGCAGACTGTGAAGTCTGCCTTTTGCTTCACGACTGAGGACAAAGGGCGCTAGGTAGCACCAGACAGTGTGTTGAAGAATGAAAATCAACTTTTTAATGCCACATTTCCACTACTGGTGTATCTACGAGCATAGTTATAGTGTTAGTAGTCATGGGTTATTACGTGCTCCAAAGGTGTAGAGACCTTTTAGGCTTTTAACGGCAGCGTGGGCACATTGGTACGATTCAATCAGAATAGCGATGCCAGGTTTCTGTCAATCCTTTCCCCGTTCCTTGAAATATTCGTACATCTACCAAATTAGGCTCCCATTGTATATAGCGTAAAATACTTCGGTGGACGGTGGTCTTCACTAAGAGCAATAGATTTTATTATTTTTCAGCTCATCACTATGCTAATAAATACGAAAGAAGTTGAAAATCACGCCTTGAAATGGGTATGGCACAATAATGTCCATATTTTCATGAATGGCTACCTATGAATTTTCATGAATTATTGAATGACTACCCAAGGCTTGAGCCTCACGGAGACTTCTATCTGTAACCTATCGGGAAAACTATGTTTCGCAAATTATTTTTGATAAAAAATTTAAGGAGTATGAACTAGAAAAGGAAAAAGTTACCTACTCGTATTTTTGTACACATATCTCAGATTAAACTCAAAGAACAGTCGCTGTCCTTTCATGTTGGCTCTGGAATTGGTCTGAGAAAGTGAATAGTGAAAATAAAAACAGCTAGGTTCAACTTTGTAATGATTTCCTATTTCACAAAGGTATTGTAAATGGTATTCAAAATGGCGCAAGTAGCAATGTCCCATGTTCCTAAATGTATTAATTAGGTTTCAAGCTACAATTCTATGTATTTTCGATTGAATCCCTAATTGCAACGTGAAAAGATGTTAAGGTTTTGAATCGTGAAACTTATAAATGTACTCACATTTAATAATAAAATGTTTGCTTGCATTCAGTGCATATTAAATAGCTGATTATTGGAGATTCCTGAATCATTTAGGAAAGGAAACAGCATTTATTGCGCAAAAAAAGAAATACGTATAGTCATCACATAATTCTACTCTAATTATCACTAGGAATTCAAACTGATCTTGCACTTAATTTAAATTAATTCCTTAATGTTATGTGAAGAGAATTACATATATTAGCTGATTATTATACAGGCATATATGTTTTAACACATGATGACCCCTCAATATTGGATCCTATTAATATCGTGGTATCTATGCTTTAGTATGGTTTAAATTGTGAAATCTATGGTTTTAATCGCCCATGACGACGACCTCATTATAAACCGTTGCTCATAAAGCCGAATAATCAAACAAATTGGAATAAAATAGGTTATTGTAGGAAAAAAATGAATGAATCCGTGTATAATTAATGCTATTGCAATCTATGGAAAACGCGAAAGATAAAGATGCACTTATGAATTCCTTTAGGAGATTATTTCTCATTATTTCGGTAACAATGCCGTTTACATAGCATTCTGGAGGGCATATTGGGACCGATGTTATGTCACGAGGTGATGCTGCACAGTAGTTTGTGGTCCCGCGTGGTTGATGGAGCGGCGGTCGGCAAAGGAGAATGCCAGGGAGGTTGGAAACGGGGTCAGGACGGAGTTATCTCCGTTCTTGCAGCGTCGCACGGAATGGGAACTGAACAGATCCTCTGCAGGCCATTTGTGCTTGTGTGTGCTCTGCGATTCGGAACGCGTGTCAAGGTTATGGCGCCGGGTTATATAGGTGGCCGCAGAAGCAATTCCACTAAATTTATGCGAACTGGAATCCACTGCCAGACGCCGGAAATAAGAAACGATGGGATTACAGTGAATTGGCCGGTTACTGTATTTTCTCGATCACTGTATTAATTGATCATTCATCAGGAGGAAATATAATTCATAGATTTTTATTGATTTCATTATTTTCTTAAATCTCTAGTTTTTAAATCTAGTTTTTAGTTAATCTTTTTAAGGCTCAAGTTCATATCCCGGCAGAGAAAAATATTTTTGATCTGTCACTTCAGTTCTATGTGGAGAGTATAAGAGTTCAGGACGAAGTACGATGGAATGCTAGGCCATGATCCCCTTCATGACTTTTGCTAAGATGATGGCGCTGGGTTTCCACGCTTCCTTTTACCCTTCCACTAATATCCACGAAGTAAAAGAAATTTAGCTCTTGGATGCATGTAAGTAGTGCACGTTTGGTGATACTCACCCCCTGCCACACACCCTCGTGATTTCTCGCACCGTATTATGCAGATATAGATGTACTATTCTTTAGCATTTCCTTCCAGTCTGAATGGCCTTGAAGTGTAGGTACGAACATGAAAAGCTAAATGATTATATGACAATAATTTAATTTCAGTAGAGCAAAGAAAATACGCATAATTATAAACTTTATTTTCCGTTACCCATCAAGTCCAGGGAATAATCAACTAGATTACTTTCGGGAAAAAGCTATAATTAGTGAAAACGACATAAATTCATTCTTCCGATTAGCAGTGATAAAAAAGGGCATCCTCAAAGGTACTGTTTTGGAGTTGCTGGTATAGTTTTTCCTCAATGTATTCAATAAGGTGTTCGCTTTAATATTGAACGCTTTCTTGAGCTGTGAACATTAGATGGAATGTTAAATGTTATAGGACTCTATCAGTTTTCCATGGACATGAATTTGGGTTAAGAAAATCCTATTCTAAGCTCTGGATTGCTCCAACTAATATCTTGGATTGAGTTTTGGTTTGAAAAATGTTCTGCACTAAAGGTTGGTATAAAAAGAGTCAAGGGACATTCGCCAGAAAAAGTTATTTGAAATGCTAGCGAGCCTTTGTCAAAAATAAACGTCAGGGAGTGGAAAAATTTCCTAAAAATCTGCTTTAGAATCGAATAAGGGCATAAATATCAAGGTATCTAAAATGGTGCTACGCAGTTTACATTTAAAGAAAGAGATATTCTCACAGTAAGCTAAAAAGTAAAAAAAAAACTATCCGAAAATATATGGAAAAAATCCGTTGGTGAGCATCATCCCCATGAAACGCCGGCTTTATATCCTATCATAGGAAGATAAGAAATAGTGAAGTCAAAAATCAATAACAATAAACGTGAATAAAAAAGAAAGAAGCAGCAAAATCTACCAACTGTCGTAAAATATATACCTACAATGCGTTTATTTACCGATAGGGGGACCTATTGGCTCTTCTCAAGCGTGAAGAGAGTAGGCGGAATCGTAAGGGGTACCAGAAATAAAATCATGGGGCGTAAAAGAAAAATAAACAAGAAATGAAGTACCTAGTAGAAAAATAGGTGGCTCTTACGACCAAAACCGTGAGAAAATACCTCTCGGGCATGAGTGAAGTGTTACAGAGGAAAAAGGATTTTGATCAAATACGCAACGAAACGAAGAAGAAGAAAAAGACATCCCTTGCTGTGAACGTGCGTTCAAGAATATGGGTTGAAGGCAAGGTAGAGAACAAGCGACAAACTACGAATATGGGGTGGGTGTGAGGCGAGAATTTCCCTGTATATTTATTATATTTCGTGATTTGGAAGTTTTGTGAGTGCAACGCAGCAGCGAGAGATTGAAATGAAGAGAACCTAATATTGATATCATCAAAGCGATTGCTTTGAAAAGAAAGAAAAGAAGTTCTATTGATGTACACGATACTAATAGAGAGAGTGTTTTCATTACCTTGACACATATTCCTATCTCTCACGAGTTCGTTACACGCCATGATAGAAAGGTGAAAGATTTACAAAAATAGCCCTCACTAGATGGACTTACGTTAGCTTTTTACATATTAGTTGCATTTTGTGTCATATTGTTGAAAAGCATTTTTATTGTACGCTATTTCAAGTAACTCTTCTCTCACAACTAATATTTTATTTACAGGTCATCAGTTTAAAGCAAACTCTTGAAGTCGAACAGAAACTCATGCATGAGTTTCAACTCAAGCCGCACACCCTCGCGGTGGCTTGCAGGGTATTGTGTAGATGTAGATCATATCATAGCTCATACTTCGCGGGAAATTTTTAATTATCGACCCTCAAATCTGAATGTTACTTTAATTTTAAAAATATTTAATGAAGCAACAAATTTCCTGCAATATTCAGCAATAAAAGCCTGTTTATGATTTCCATAGCACCAACATAAGCGTTGGTTGTCGTCCGTCTTCGGCCAACACCAGCAATATAAATGCTAACACCTTTAATATCTACTTATTTAAGAGGTTTCGTATTATTGGATCATTTTATCTTACGATGGAACGAGAATGGAATTGCTGATGAGAGTGAGATATGGATGAGAGGGTAAGTTGGAGAGAACAACGTAAGGATACTAAAGAACAGAGTTCTAGGAAATTCGAAAGGCAGCTAAATCGAGCGCGCATCGAGATGGAAAAAAATCGGATAACACCTCTTGCTCCTGATGGAAAGCAAGAGTGAAAGGGAATAAGAGAGTGAGATAAGGTACGGGCGAAGAAATAGGAGAGAGGCGGGGGCATAAAAAAGAAGGCAACTCCGGGATTTGTTAATGGGCGCTCGGATAGGAAGGAAAGTTTGACAAGACCCTGTACAGGGGAGGGAAGATGTAGAGAAGGGTGGAGGGAGGACGAGAGAGGTGGCAGAGAGTTGGACGGGGACAGAGGGAGGGAGCGAAGAAGAACGAGTCGTCCCCTCTCCGAGTTTGCGAACGGAATAAAGAAGTGTCAAGGTCCAGAACGGCGTGAAAAACGGGCGGGCCATTAAAAAATAGCAGAATCTCCTTTCCGGGACATTCCCACACTCCTTACACCCTCCTTCACCTCTTTCTTCCTCTGCCTCGGCCTTCGCGTGTTTTTTTTGTTTTAATGAAGTCCGTAAAGTAAGCCAAGATGGGGCTTATCTCCAGTCTATCCTTGTTATCCCCGTCCTGAGAGACCGAGTCTCCGCCCAACACCCTCTCCCGTCCACGAAACCTCCTCGCCACTTCCATCCTCCCTCCCTCCTCCCTTCCCCCCACAGAGCGTAGAGTACAGACCCGTTCCTTTGGTAAAGGATAGTGAGGGTTGAAATGGAAGACATCTCCATGGGAGCGAGGAAGGGAAAGGCGTGAGGACCGGCCGTGACAAAGAAGAACAGTTGGAATGAAAGCGGTAACACGCGTCTAGGACGTTCGAGAGAAGGTCTGAATTTGCCTGGTAGGTAGTGGAAAGGGAGGAGGGTGGTAAAAAACATTCGGGGTCGTTTTATTTCATGAGTGCGGCCCACACCCTCGGCGGCAGCCGGGCTGGCAATAAAGAATGGCTCGAGGTAGCAAAAAATATATATTTGTACATGTATAAAGTGCAAGTAGTAGTCGAGAGCGGTCGTTTTGTATGTGTTTTCTCTCCCTTCCTCCTCTTGTTTCTCTCTCTCTCTTCTTCACTACATTGCCGTCAAACTCTCGATCCAATTGCAATGGATCCATCTGGTGAAGCCAGTCAGTCGGAACGGCGGACGGGCCCCGGAAGTTTTATGGCCTCGAAGAGAGGAAGATAGTAGGGAATGGCCTTGTTGCCCGGAGAAAGTACTTCCAGCATCCAGGAGTGGGATGTGACCGAGGACAAACATATAAAATTATGTGCCTGCTGGGGTAAAAGGTGAGCTGAAGTAGTCCATCCTCCTAAAATCTCTTCGGTGGGAAAACAAACGCCCTTGTTGGTAATGGAGAAACGATAGTAATGTTTTGTGACGAGAAATAAATGATTTCTGTAAATATTGACATGGAAATAGACCATTGTGATGTTTACTTATGCTAAAGACTTGAATATGCTAAAAGCTGATTTCTAAATAAGGTGACGCGCTTAATACATAACGAATAAATTAAGATGAACTAATAATGTTTTATTGTTACCATAATTAGCGTTGAGAACTTGTGTCTGAACACGTAAGTATGAATGAAAATCCCTGGTTTCACAACATCCGGCTCATTATTTTCGAGTTTGGTAAACGGTTGTAGATAAGCTATTCTGGTTTTATCGTTCACATTTTGTCAATATGTTTCTCGTTTACTTAATATATCCAAATTAATTAATGGTTAACTTTAACAAGGAATTGGAAAACCAGGCCTAAATCTACCAAAACGCGATTTTTTCTGAGTTAGTATCCAAGCTGATTTGGTAAAGTGTAGAGTGTGATTATGGGAACATAAATATAATCATCACTCAACCCTTATCAGCTAGTGGCACAGTGTTTCTTTTTCCAGACGTCACTAAAAACACGCAGTTAATAATTAAAACATTGGTGTTTTGGGATAATCTAATCAATGGCAGAGGTAACTGGAAAAAATAAATGCCTCAAGGATTAAAAGAAGAAGATTGTTTCAGACAAATGGAAAAGACATGAATTGTCATCCCATTTTTTTCCCTGATCTCCACTCCATTACTGGGAAGTATGCATGAAACAGGGTTTTTCCACTGAACTCCAGATTAAGAAGTTTGACCCAAATTTTGGGTATTATCAAGGTAAGAAATAAATGCCTGAGCCAGCAAAAGTAAACAAATAAAAAAGAAGGAAGCAAAGGAAAAAATGCTAATATGAAAAGTGGATGGTATGGATCAATAGAGAAAAGGAAAATATAAGATGTAAAAGCTTTAAAATGAAAAGGAGCAAAGAAAAGAGCGCACAGAAACATATTCCTTTTTATATAGCTTCAGAAAAAAAATTTCACTTGTGTCACATTGCATGCATAAAACGGCAAATAATTCTCCTACGTCACCACTATATAATAATTTGTTTACTGGTGTTGTGAGCCATGCGGACTAATTATAGCATCTAAAAAATGAAAAAACTCCAGATGTAACTGTGGAATATTTTTTACTATGAAATTAGAAAGCCACCACAGATATTGACAATTAATGATGTTGCGGTTTCTTCTCTTGATTAGATTATTTAATTACAAATTATTCACTTCACTAACTCTGAATATTGTTTATGTTGCTTGATTAAGAATTTTGTAGTATATAGGAATTACGAAGCATATTGTAAAACTTAGCACCAAATTCACTTACAGCCAGCCATTTGGATTTACGGCGTATTCACTTCATTCCAGTGAGAATATCTGGGAATTAAATTGCCATTAAACACATCTAAAGCAATTATTAGCCCTTTCAATAGCAAAGTTAAAAGTTGAAGCCTATACGTGGTGGAAGGTTGTCATGTTTGATCATACAAACGCTTTAAGACTTCCAGAAGTAAAAAGGTCCTGTGTTTCAGTAGCTTTATAGAGCATATTATTCATAAGGATTTAATTAGTTGCGGTATTGACGTTATTTAAGCAAAGTAACTGCATATTTATCACCATAATACCAAAACTTAAAATCCATATATCTCTTACAAGGGTTGTATTGAAGTGATTTAAATAAAACTTTGAGTTAAAATTTTAGATAATAGAGATGTGATCTACTTGTCATTATTTAATGAATAACGGACGATTCTATATATACAATCAATGATTTTGTAGCGAATTAAACATTTTGAAAATATTCATCCATGCCATTGAAACTGCTTCACCATTAAATTTGATTTGATACTGAACTGGAATGTCTTGTAAAAGGAAAAGTGAGCTGATGCGAAGACAACTCAAAATAATGAGGGAGAATTGAATAAAAAATATATACAAAAAATAGGGTTTTGTCATCCGGAACAAAAACGTCAAGTGAGACCTTGGCCAATCATACGACAGACTTATCAGGGTTCAACCAAATTAATTATAAGAGGTCAATAATTGGAAGGTTTGAAAGCCCTCGAAAGTATGCGAATATGTATGAAAATCATTTCAAGGATGCTGGAGATGAGAGATTTCATCACACTGTGCTGAGAATAAGAGGGGGAGCACAAAAGGAGGTAAGAGAAATGACATCTTCCTCTGTTATGGTGAACCTTGAGTGGGGTAGAGGGGTCGGGGGAGGAGAGGCTTGGAGATGTCTTCCAGGGGAATAAACGGAGAGCAAAGATAAGACGCGTAAAATGGAGTGAAAGAGAGGCTGAATAGAAGGGGATGGGGAGGTAGACGTGAGAGACAATGGTTGCCGAGTTGGGTGGGGGGGTGGGTGGGAGAAAGGAGATGGGAGAGGGAAGGGAACGCGAGGGTCCTAAGGGTTGGTTTGAAGTGAAGGGCGGGCATGAGTGGAGGGGAGGGTTTTTGGAGTGTGGGATGGGTGGTTGGAAGAGGGTGTTCGAGGAGCTCTCGAGCAAAATAAGGGATGCGATGTGACGTGGTCGTGGCGGGGGTTAGGTGTTCTGACGGCGGAGAGGGCTGGGGGTCGACGAGTGTGGAAAGGATATCGAGGGAACTGGTGGCGCCCTGTTGGCTTCGCCGAGTTCCTGATCCCCATATCCTAGTGGCGCCGGTAAACCTTGGAGAGCCATCTCCTCACCACTCTTCCCCCGAACCCCTTCATGGTTTACCCTACTTCTTTTCCATCCCACCGACCAGTTTATAGCCCTCTCCGCGCAGTCTTTACCCCACTTGCCCTTTCACAAACCCCTTCGTGTCCAATGGCCTCCCACCCCGTTTAAATACTCTCTCGTCCTCAGCCATGCTCAAACCGAACCTTTCACTTACTAATAGGGTTATTGCTCCTCTCTCTTTCCGTCTTGGAAAGGAGTTTGTACAAGTTGTCACTGGGATGAATTCATCTACCTTGAAGGGGATACGAACTGTCGATAATGCAGAGGGATCTCTTGATATTACGCCAAGTGCCTCAGTCTGTTAATGTATGAAAAAGCGCTGATGTATCCTCCACTAAGGATTTATTAGGAAAAGATGTAGATGCTGTGACAAAGAGCAAAATTTAGTGAATAATGAAACAGAAGCACTCGTTTTTTATGTTTACGTTATTAGGAGAGATGACCAGTAAGTACGGTATTAAATGCCATTAACGGCATGTGGGCATTTGGAAGGAGATATGCATATATGTAGGAATTAGAGATGGATGGATGGCAACACGGTATTTGAATTAGCTTCCACCCCATATAAGGCAGCTTTAGGGTGCCAGAAAAACAGGAGTGCCCCGAGATTAGCGCGGGAAATCGATATATGTTTATCAGGATCAACTTTTGAATCGTTTACTCTCACGCCCTATGGATGGTGATAGTGATGAAGTAATCGATACACGACATCCAAGATAAGGAGTAATTACTGTAAAGCGCCAATAATACTTGGGAATGGAGAGGGAAATCCAACTGGACAAGAAAAAAAAAGAACAGTGCCCAAAGATTGTAACATTAGTCTGAAGGGCGCCACCAACGCAAAAGGCTGGGAATCACTACTCTAATGGGTTCACTATTTAGCTCCCCATACAATAGACTGAGCACAATGTTCAAGCTCTTTATACACAGAACTCAAGGTACGAAGACTGGTATACCTTGAACCGAGATTCAAGTCCAGGTCCTCAATATAGGGACGGTACTCTAGCCACAATGTCAATTCAATCTCCTGGGTACGCACATTAAACCCTCAGCAAAATAATGCTGGGCTTAATTGGATAATAAACGCTTAATATTTAACTAAATAATAAAGTGAGGGAATTGCAATAAGCCCGTAACTTATTTGAAAGATGCTAATCACTAATATGCAAAAAAAGAACAAGGACTAAGATAATAAAGCCATCCGTCTTCACTGGGACTTGACTCGTGTTCTTCGTTTTCTAAGCTCTTTAAAGGAGTTAGCTGTATTAACGCACATGAAATCTAACGGAGGGGACGTACCCACACGTAAAACTGCACGGGCCACGAGGGAAAAAGAAAGTATTGTTCTTCAACGTGTTTACTTTATGGAAAATTTAAAGTGCCTCATAATTGTCTAAATTTATCTCTTCGGAGGTACTTGTAATATACACAGAATACAAAAATGTTTCGGATTTAATTCAATGATTGTCATTGATTTTTTTCTACTTTAAAATATTGCACATTTTGTATGCTTGTTGGTACCTTTGTAATGGATAAACGCATTTAGCACGTAGTCCTTTCCATTTGTCAAATATCTGTAGGCGGACCGAAACACACGGTTTCCTATCCGCACCGTCGCAACCGCTGATACTCTTTCCGGGCGTCATCTCCCCCGTCCCACTTTTCGGATGGAGTCAGCTGGCTATCGCTTAGTTTTTGTAATTTGATCTCCATGCGAACCACCTACGTACATGTCTATGAACTTGTTGTTTTACTGTGAGAATGAGACTCGGCTATGGCCCATTCTGGCACATGGGTTAGTAATGCAGTGAAAATATTGTGGAGGAGAACTATTTTCACCATTTTCTTTATCCCCATTTGGCAAAAATCCAGAGGAGATGTTAAAACCACTAGTTATTGGTAGGCACTACGTTTTAGTAACTTAAGTAGCACATATGAAGAAAGAATAATGTAACGATTAAAGGACATTGCCGATGAAAAATTACTCGCTTTATTTGGATTCGAACCCATAGCTTTTCATACCTATATGAATAGCCACCCTGTTCCAGATTCTTCCTCAGCGACATTTTTGCGTTTGTCTCCTTCCTAGCAGGCGGTTAAATACCTCTTGAAATACCCCGCAGAATCTCCGTTTTCTCAATGGTAAACGCCGTTGATTTAAAGAAGGCTTTCATCAATCGAACAGTTCACAGGAGTATTCAAGCGCCGATCACATGAATAGCATTCAAACGATGAGCATACAAATGATTTGTCACCTCGAAATTGTATGCACGATACATAGAAAGAGTGTTCCATTGCATCATTTAGAAGTTTTGCACGGTAGAATATGCGTTGAAAGCTTAACTGGTCAATACTTTTAGTGACACTTAAAAGGAGGTTGGTTCAAAATCCTTGGTATTAGGTTTGAAGTCATAAATCACGGAAATAGATGCGTATAGACCTTTGTAATTCTTCAGGCATACAACGCTTCACAGAGACTCCCGAAATAGGACACTAAAAAAATCCACTCTTTATAATTTAAGTTCAGAAATCAACTGCTTAGATAAGGGGATTCAAAATATAACATCGTGAGTCCCGAATATTTCAGTACAGTTCAGCGGCTTGCGGTAAAAAGTGTAGAGCTAGATTCATAAATTTTATTAAAAAGAGAAAAATTAGTGTGAGGTTTAAGTATTGTACATCTATGACAAATAATACTTCCGGCAAAAGCTCATTCCTTCATTTTATTAAATTCAAATGTTATTAAAAAGAGAAAAATTAGTGTAAGGTTTAAGTATTGTACATCTATGACAAATAATACTTCCGGCAAAAGCTCATTCCTTCATTAACAGTTAAATTAAACCAATAATGTAAATGATGTAGCTGTTTTTGAAATTTCCAAATAAAATAAAATAAGATAGAAATTACATTGAATATCAATATATTTTGGAGATGACCTTAACTGATGTATTTTGGAATTTCACCACACCTAGTGTTTTCTTCTATTGAAAATTCCAATTTAACCATTTCCCGAATGGCGCATTTTCAAACAATTTTCCGTGGACCGGATAAAATCATATCGTGGGTCGCAGTTTGTAGATCCCTGGCATAGGTGAATGCATTTTCGGTCCAGCTCCCCTTTTCTCCCGACGATTCTACCCCACTCCTTTACTGCTACGCCTCTCTCCCTTCCTCCCATTCTCGGATTGGCTTAAGACCACCCACTCCACGCCTTGCCTCCTTGTCCCCGGAAGAGAGTGCGCGAGAGTAGTTTTCTTGCTCTCACTCCCTCTCCCATCCCCCAGTCGTCACTCCTTCACTCCCGCGCGCGGAAAGTCAAACTCAAGTCGCACTCTTATCCTTTCCTTCTCTCGAATCCATCCCTCATCTCCAATCTCTCCTCCGTCATCCTCTTTTCTTCTGTTGTTTCCCACGCCGATCACGCCTCCTAAGTTATTTTCCTTCGCTGAAATTGACGAATCTCCACCTCGCTTTCTCTCGCTCCCCTCCCTCGGGGCCCTCGAGAAGTCGACGGAAAGAGATTTCTCGTCAACAGTCAAAAAGCCTCAAGATCAATGGTTCTCCCGTCTGAGTGAAAGTAATTTGGAATGTATATTTTTCTTCAGCCCGCGCGAGTCTGGCTCCTTAAATGGAGGGATGTGGAGGGTGGGTTAGAACGAACTACCCGTCGCCGTTCCCAAGGTTGGTGATTTATCGAAAAGAGTACGATTCAACTATTGAGCGATATCGGTGTCTCTCCTCCCTTGGATTCTAGCCAAGGAACTCCGGAGGGGTAGGTAGGGGAGGGGAGACTGGGTTGGGTTTTACTGCAGAAGCAGCCGTTTTAATGGCTCTTGTCTTCGTAGAGGAACTAAAGTGGCGCAATAAATATTCTCTTGCTCCTCAAAAATGTATTCAGTTGTGGAAAATATGCCGAATTATTTTGATTTTTATTCCATTCCAATTTCTCGTTGAAGCCGGAGTTGGAAGCGGCCGCGCACAGGGAATTCGATTTGAGATGACCAAAGCAAACGCTGAGCGAAGCCATAAAAGTGGTTACTGAAATGAGAGACCGCAAATTGCGAGCTCTTCGCATTCTTTCAGAGGCCCAATGCTATAATTCTCCACCCGCATAGTTCCCCCGTATTGTACGTTCCAACCTGCTGCTGCCCAATTTTAATGTGATTTCGGTGTGCCTCGTGCGTCACAGAGGATCTGCAATTCTGGATAATTGCTCCAATTCAACGAATTTCGAACCGATTCGACGATCAGAAGTCTTACACTGATATTGAAGCCCACCAATATTTTCAAGGTAATCTATGTGGACCAACATTGTTCCGATTCTTTTTTGCTTAGTTGAGTCATTTGAGCCAGCTAACAAGATGAAAGAATCGTTACCATAGAAATGACTTAATACGTATCAGTACGCTCAGTTTTTAATTGAATGAGGTTGGATTCACCCTGTAAAAAACTTCAAACCCTTAAATATGCATGACATGTTGTGACGTGGTATTTGCAAAGAAATCATCTATAGATGAATATTTAAAGAACATATTTGCAACTAAATTTTGTACTACTGCTCCATTTTGCCAAGTACTTAGACCATTCATTTAATCAATGGCTTCTAAGTCCTTTGATTAATACCCATTGATACCAAGGTACACATAGTAGAAAATAAAATACGGTACCACGTGCATTGCTTCAATAGCGACGTTTTAGCGAATGTTTACTCGTGAAAACACAAATATAACGTTCAGTAACTCGGCTTTGACGAGTCACAAATAGTTTGACAGAAACACATGTGGATCCATGAGAAGAGAAATGGGTAACTGACATCTAAGGCCATTTGAGCGGTTAAGTATATGTTGATAGTTTGTCAATATAAAGATTAGATTGCTACCCAGTGTCGTGGATTGGGAATTACAGAGGCTACAGTAAAGTTCAGGAAAACCTCTGCCTCAGTATTAGCGAGATCGTAACAAAATGTACCAAGTGATAAACATTTTAACGCCCGAGCACTGAACGTGAATTGCACTTCACACATCACTCAAGTAGGGATCGGTCTGGGGCTGAGAGAACATTTGCCACTTTCAGAATTTGAGATATTCATCTGGAGCGAGCCCAGACACTAAACCCATCTGATTCCTCGCAGAGCAGTCTTTCTAAAAAGTGAAGGAATGAGGGAAAATATACGCATTATTCCCCTTCCTCGCCATCACACATTTTTGACTTTCCAAATATCTCTTTTCCTGAAGCGCATCCGTGCCGTCGAAGCCTATCACCAACTCTCAATCTTCAATCCCTTCGTCTTCTCCCCACCTCTTCTCCACTGCTTCAACCCCAGGTCCATCAACAGGGTCGAGCACCCGTACCCGTCGTCTGCGTCCCATCTCCACACGCCATCCGTCTTCATCTCCCCCACATCATGCTGTCCTACTCCCATCACCCCTCGCTCTCTTGTCTCCGCTCCTCAGTTGTCTCTCCGGTGCAACCTCGCCTTCTTCCTCCCTTCGCCCCCTACAGCTCCACCCGACAGTCATTTTTCCTCTTCGCCGCGCCCGATGTGGTCCCAAAATGAACGACACGGCCGTTCGAATCGTAAGCGGAGCCACCCATAAAAATGGTCGAGTTTCCGCGTAGGGGTTAATGCGGTGGACGCAAAGTTGATCCACCGCTGCGGAGCGCAGCACAAGCAAGGTCAAAAGGGCGTAGTAGGGGGAGGCATTCGTGTTAAATTTATGAAAATAATACTCTTCATTACACTTTCAATGTAATGCTAATATTCCCCATAACATTTCTATAAGTTATCATAATATTTGATAATAGAAAGTTAGATAATATTAGTGTTACTTTAGCAACCTGCTTACAAACGGCTTTTTTGTAAATTTATTGTAAATAACTGAGGTTGGATTGCTGATTTTGAAATGGTTAAGAAATGTTTCTTGTGTTAAAAAACATTTTTGTGGATAATAAGTTGGAGACTTAAGTGCATTGTATTGAGTTATGTATTGTTTGCTTTTTAACCCTTAGTGTAGCTTCTTCGAACTTAGGCGGTAATTTATCGAAATTACCTGCCACTCAAGAATATAAAAAAGCCCAAATACCCCCCTCACTTACATCCAGACACTTACTTAGTCTGACAGGCTCGATTGAGGTATTTATTTTGTGATAAAAGAGGAATGACCATAAACATATAAATTCTAAGTGCACCCATGAAAAACTAGTTCCTACTTACAATAAGTAATACGTTGTATTTATTCATGCATCAGTCAAGCGTATGGAAATGATTAGTATTTATTAAGAAAAAACAGATATCATCAGTGATTAAGGTGGCTGTATGAATCCATCTCGAATTCACAAAAGGGCATGCAAGCGTGCAGTTAACATATGGTGTTATGACTGAGTACCATTTTCAAACGCAATATGAGCCTTTGCACTTTGTCTGGATAAGATAGCTGCGGAAAGTATTCCATAGCATCTGCTTAGTTCCCTTTTATAATTACCGCCGGATTATAAAGTTATATTAACTATAAGGGGTTGTATTAGTGTGGAAGATTTGAGCTAAAACACGGTTGGAACACCTTTAAAAACGCGGAAATAGGTATTAATTTAGCCAAATATCCACAAATTTCCGAAGTAAGGATGTCCTAGGAGAATACTTAAAAAAGATTTGAACGGAAAAGGACAAATATATGAGATGTTAATTTGAAGGCAAGAATGCGGGAGAAACGTGAAAGTGGAAGATAACAGGAGTCACAGAATTATGAAATATAAAATGTACCTATGCCCATTCGAAAAAAAGTTTAATTTACAGATAATATTGGCGTATATTTAGTAAAACACTACTTTGAATGCAATAAGCTGTTACATATAGTATATCCTTTCTTATTTCCTGATAATTATTTATTGCTCAATACTATTCCCAAAAATCAACAACTCATCACTTTTTTGAGACTTATGTTTTAGTAGGTACGAATTGCCAATGTACACGTAAAATCGGACACTTCTGTTTTGCTTGGAATAAAATATTCATTCATTCTCATCCATTCCGGCCAGAGAGTCTGTCGTTTCCATCCGGGTAAGCAATGGTTACACCTGATAAACTTTCTTCTCCTTTTATACTTCACCGCCTCCATGTGTCTTTCCATCCATTTTTCCATCGACAACATATTTCCGACATCATCACCCGGACGCCCATCGTGCCGAGTTGGCAAAAGAAAACCCTATCGTTTGTTTTGACAATCGTCTTTCCGTCACCCCTCAAACTTATTTCATTCCTCCTCTGAGCATTCTCACCCTTTTTCTCCTCCTTTCAATCCAGACACCGCCCAGAGGATTCGGACCTCTTTCCCCACCAGAGAGACTCCACCATTTCTTCGCCTGCTGGCCCTTATCTTCCTCCCCCTTACGATCTCCTCATCTCGAAGAACCGATGGGAGTCTTCTCCCTTCTCTTCCGCCAATCGGCTTCCCGTCTCAGCGGTTCCGGTTCGATTCCGTTTACCAGGGAGAATCCGATGCTTGTTTGTTTGCAGCGGAAGTGGCACGAGGGGTAGGGGTGAGGAAGTGGAGGTAGAAAAACGAAAGAGGGCTGCGGTATCGGCAGGGAGGGAGGGAAGGTTGAAAGTAGAGTAGGATGGAGAAGGTGAGATGTGGATTCACAGGGGGATGACAAGGAGGAGGGGGGAGGAGTTGGATGTGAGTCGGATCGGGTTTTCATCAGGCACGAAAACATGCCGGATGGTGTCGAGGGAACCAGAATCCACCATATTTCCGGTAGTTTTTCAGCCGACTTGGGAAGAAATATTGTCATTGAAGACAGGGAGGACCATCAATTGAATGCGAGATATGTTTAATGATTACAATGGTTGAAAAGGAGTGTAGGGGGTTGTTTTTGGAATTGGATGGAAAATTCATGGCATACTTCCAGCTTTTGACAGAGGGACATTCATATTTCAATGAATGAGGGGATTTCCGAAAATAACGTTAAGTTCATTGTTTCAGACTCTAATTTACCTCACAATTCAAGGTTAATATTAAAGTGGATACCATTCACAGATCTATCGTGAAAGTTAATCAATCAATCGTTTAAATCATAATCCTATTTAGTTCCTCACTTTGATGACAGTCTATCAATAAACGCAATTGTTTAACAATCAGTTTCAAACGTTAATTTGGGGGAGGATACCGAGATATTACCGAATGAACAATTCGAACAATATCGAAGGGTAAATTGTTTTGCAGTAGCTACTAGAATACGATGTCATTGCCTCGTATAATAATCTCTTGTAGTAGTAAGTAGGTTTATAAATAAATATTAGAAATGACCTCAAAATAATAAAACACATCAAAAGATATAATATGCAAAAAGTTAATCATAAGGAAAATAATTATTCAAGCTAAAAATCGTGGATTTGGCTGTTTTCATTTTGGCAAACAGCATTTGATATTTCATAATATGATAAATTATCTGGACCTCAAATAGCTTGGAGCCCAAGGGCACTGGAAAAGAATGAATTAAGTTTTTCCCCTGATTTAATTTGCTGAAGACGAAAGCCAATTTCCGATTTGACATTTCCTGAACGATTCAAATACTTGGAAGAGGGCTCGAAAATTAATTCTGCGAGCCGTTATTATTCAATGCATATTTCGAATCCCAAATTTGTGGTCTCATATGTAACGTATCTTAGGAATCAACGAGTTGCATACCATTAAATTCATTGCCAAAAATAGTGAAAGTTAATTAAAGCTAGTATCATGTTTAGTTTTATGCATGAGAAGTTCAAGTATCATTAAACTTATGAAATGCTAAAAGATCAAAAATGGCAGAAACATAACTCTTCTGTAATATAAATACAGTCAAGAGGAAAGCAATGCTGCAATTCAAACAAAATTAAAGAAATACGCTATTGAATTACAACCCCAAACTTATATATATATATATAACTAATTTTGGAGCAATGTTAAAATTTCCCCAACGACATACAGCGACTTTATATGATAGTCATGATGCCACGTGGGGGAAATAGAAAAAATTTTCAACCAATTTCCTTGGAACCTATTTTTTATCATCTTAAAAAATATATTTTGAAATTAATAATAAAACTGAAGGGGTGAAAGCCCAAAGAACCAGTTTTGCCACAACCCGCACATCTTTTATGCAGTGCAAATGAAACTTAGTGGAACTAGAGTCAGTTTACATTGCCGCTAACGACCCATACCAATTTCACGTAGTAAAAGGAGCATAAATCCCACTGTTTTTTTTCTATTCCGCTCCTAGCAATATAAGTTTATCTCCGCTCAATTAAAGCAAAAAAAACACCGTGAAGCTCTCCAGTACATTGAAACACTCCATCCGCGTCATTCCATTCCCTTGGCTTCGTCCTCGCACTCGGCATTGAATCCCTGCACACCCTCTCCCACCCCACCATCTCTCCGATACAACAACCCTCGACAAGACGAAATGCTATTCCATGTCCGTGAATCGAGGTGAGTCGATTCCCGGATTGTCAGGTTCAATTCCCAATCTCCACCACATAGCCATGTTCTAGCCCAATTCCCTAAGCCCTTTCATCCGCCGGGCTCTTTTCTCTTCCCCTCACAGGAGGGTGTGAGCGTAGGTAACTCCTTCAATTTATTTTTGCATATCGCTCGGAATAACGGGCGGACAGACAGTCAAAAGTGAGGGCATTCTTCTGACTCACCTGATGCCCAACTCATTTCCAAGTGCGTCGGAAGATTGAAATTATTCTTTTTTTCAATTTTTGATCAATTTTAAATCCACCTACCAGTGTATACGTTAACTTTTCAAGAGGAATTCAAACACTCAGAATTAGAAATATTAATTAATATAGAATTTGGCTCTAAAAAGCTATTTGAAACTAAATTAGACATGACACGCGTGAATATCTTTCTGTATTAACCCAATGAAATCGTTTGTTTGGGGAAGAGGGAGCGAATAGGCCAATCCATCCAAAAGGAGAAATATAGCATTGCCCATTTCAACTGGTGATTTTTACATTATTATCACGTTGAAAATGTTGATTATAAGCACTTAAATTACAGAATGACGAATGCAATGATCTTCATAGATGAGACTGCTAGAAAAATTGCAGGATAACTGTTGTGGATAAATATGTTACTTTAATTTACTCCCGTAATATTCAAATTGTTATAGAAATAATGCTAGCAATCACGACAAAAGAAAAGAATCTCGTACTACTCTTGCACTGTGTATTAAACTAGAACGCTAACCATAGTTTTAACGCACGTAACATTATCAAGGCCTTTAATAATAGAACTTGTGTATGGAAAGCATGGTGGGTGTTCTGGTTTTAAATACGGTGGGAAAATAGTAGGAGTTAATTTTTCTTTACCATGAATATCAATTACTTAAACAAAAAAAACGCCTAATAAAAGAAATTGATACTTATATAAATTGTCACTAAATGTATTTATTTCAGCAGAGTCACCGCTTTAACCATCAGAAAAATGTGTATCAACTTCCTTTTTGGAGCTATGCTTGCATTCACTATTCTGACATGCTTGTTTCAGTTGATCATAAGAAATCTATCAGAAATCGTTTATGAAACCGAGTTGTCGGAGATCAAAACGTGATAGAGATATGACTATATTAAAATACATTGTAAAAATAATTTTTCTGGATCAATTCTCTTAAGAGCCGATGAATAGCACGCTATTTACATAAAGCCAACAGAGAAATAATTGAAGTTGTTATGCATGGCAATGATAAAACTACCAAGGTTAGTCCGCTGAATGTAGACGCTGTCACGTTCACTATAAATCCCTTTCTTCTTGAGTATTACGCAAGCTTTACAATGGAAAGGCAATGATTAAATATCGTTCGCTACCATAAGACGAAAAACTAATTAGGAATTGTGAAAGGGAATGACGGGACGGTAACGAAGTGGTATCGATCGCGCACACTGAACCTCTCGCATTGCTTTTTGTGCCACTCTCCGTTTCGAATTTTAGTTTTTATTCAAATCCGGAGATTCAATTAAAAACCATCGAAGGGAAAGGAGTGGACTCGTACGGGAGGACAAGGATCTATTCGTTTGTGAACAGAGGAAGACTTTCTCAATTCCCAGCAGCCGGTCCTCTCGGATCGTGCATCGTTGTCTCACTCTATTTCTGGTAAGTGTTAAAGTCTATGGTTCAACACTGATGATTCACAGTTCACAGCTGTTCGTAGTTTTCTCAGCTACGTTGCGTAAGCATACTGTTTTCAGAAATTCACTGAAAATCAAATAGGAAAACATTTTATCCCGGTAGTGATAACGTGAATACTATCTGGTTCGACATCCCTTCGTTATTTTATTTCATTGAGTTTTATGTATATTACACATTCACAATATTACCATACATTATGTTACGAGTAATCAATGATTGAATTATGAAATGCAGTTTTTTAAATTAAGGAAATCCACGAGTTAAATATGTATACTTTTTTAAGAACACGGAGAGTAGGACTCCACGGGGACTAATTGAGTATTTTGTGAGCCTTATGTACTTCAAAAAGGGCCACAATTTCTAATTCATACTAAAAAACTGGATCGTTGATTTTCTTAAATTACCACAGTAAAATATTTGTAAGTCAAAATGTAATGAGAACAGCGGGCTCATTGCTACTGAGGTAACCTAACAATAATGATTTTTAACGACGAGGACGATTATTTTAAGCAAACACTTTAGCGTATATTATATTATCACGTTGTACACAAGATATTCTGGTGCAGTATGCCTTAAATGATAACGCCGTTCGGTGATTTGAAAATGTCTCTTTCTCCAAGGCAGCAAGACTTTTTTCCGCCTGCTTTTGTTACAATCTAATTACATCTGCCTATACAAGGTTGAGAATATAAAAAACCTTTATTGGAACGTAGTTATAGATCACGCTTCTTTATAGAATGGGGGATAAGGAGAATACCATCAGGAATACCAAGAAACATTCAACAATGGGTCATAGGAGAATGACGTAGATGGAGTTGATAGAAAAACTACCTATTGGAGAAGTTCGAAGAATATTGCAAAAAAGTGGAAAATTTCGGATGAACGTCCCGGGAAGTAGTCAGAGCAATCTTACAGGACGTATCTTGAGACGTAATGGTCTCATAAGGTGATGGAATTACATTAGGTGATGGAATATTAAACGGAAAGTGGCAAAAAAAGACATGGCGCGAGACATATGGACATAAATAAGGGTACAATAAAGAACTATTACATAAGTTACTGACAGACGTTGGATGAATGAAGTTAGAAATTCTACAAAAGCAATCATAGAACTGGTCACTACTGTAGATAATAAGGACGAAGGAAACTAACAAAATGAAAAAAATAATTATTTAGGACCTAGGCTAAAACTAGGTTAGACGGAGCTATATTATGCTTGCAGATGGAGCATCTAAAAAAATATTCTCCTACCACAAATTCTCGGATTAAGTAAAATCCATCGAATTTCGTCTCCTCCGCATTCGAACTTGTTCTGTAAGCAATCATCCAGCTCCCTTTCGCTAAAGGTCAACCTGACGCCGATGTGCGTTGAAATTTCTGCACATTTATTGCGCGGATTGCGCTGAGCTATTCCGGCACCGAAAGTCAGAGCTATTTGTCAAGAAAATAAAGAAAAATAGAGCACTAGAGCTATAACTAGATTGGAATTCGCAAGGGTGAATGATAACGAGGTGACTGGAAAGTCGCGCCGTGTGCAGATGACGGGCAATCCGAGAGAGTTTTACCAGGAGACTTGATAGGGGAGATGAGGGGGCAGGGCCACCCGGATCCGCCCCACTTGCCTCCTATCACTACTTCTACGCTTCCCGATTTTCAGTGCTTCATCTTTCCGCTCTTTGCCTGCTCCCCCCTGGGAGAAAGCGGGAGAGTCACTCGGCGTTGGTGGATGGGAATGGAGGAGGTGTTTTTGCATTTCGTCGGTCTGGTGCACATATTCCACACCCCGCCGCGACCTCTCACCTTTTAATCCCTTAAGGGGAGGGCACCAAACCCTTCTTCCCCTTCACACCTCCTTCCTTCCTCAGTACGCTCTCACCTCACTCGCCCTCTTTCATCCCCCTCCATTTAAAACTCCCAGGGTCCTCTTCCGGAGGGCATCAAACTGACTGATTCACCCCCAAAAGTTCCATTAAATTGATGCGCTCTTCGAATAATCCGGGCTGGATAGAATACCGCTCCGTCAAGAGAGGGAGAGAGAAATTGTGAGTGGGTGAACAAAAAAATAAACAAACGAGTGTTTTCCAGTAAAGTTTTTTATCACTGGCGTTCCATTCGCTCGCGACGCGTAAAATTCGGTCTCCACTACTTTTTTCCGCCGCGGTATGCTTTTTTATCCCTTTCTTTCTAAATTCCGAGAGTCAGAGAGTGACGAGAAACGGTAGAGCTCGATGTTTTCGAGCGATCGGATCTGAAAAAAATAGTTCCCATTCGATCGGATGAGTCGTACCAATTTCGTTTTCGCCACGAGAAAGATCGTGAGTTTTTATGGACAGGAGATGCGGGTTGACTCGTCAGCAGAGGATCCTGCCGGCGTATATTCAAATGAATCTAATTTGAGAGCCACCCGCTGACATGAAATTTGGATTTTGGCGATAGAGAACTGCAATCTCTCGCTGCGAATGTGGTGAAATTTAACTTTGTTCTAATAATCGTAAATTTTTGATCACATTTTTGCCGTATTTATGTTTATAATGAAAAATAAAGCTAGGCATATTTAAGGACTGATCATTACTGGTCATTAATTCTTCTAAAATTGTTTTTACACATCCTTCCTTCTCGATTTTCTAATCACCTGACCCTTTCATATTCGCATAGTTCTAGTAATATTCCTCTTTCATTACACGTATAATAAATCAATTATTTATTGTGAGGTTTTTCTTTTCAGGTCTCGCATTTAATTTTTATTTTGAAAACTATTTTATTGAACCCACTAGGCTTCAATATGTATCTCGCTTCTATATTCTAGACGGTCCATGAACTGATTAAATGTCTGAAACAAGATAAGTGTCTGGACGTATACTAGATGTAGAGGAAGAGATTTTCTTAAAAATAACTACGTGGACTGTTGGAAAATCAAATTGCACTAGCTGGGCTGAAACAATTTAGGGAAATAAAATTACTATTATCTAATGATAATAGTAATTGATTGATTTAATCACATCACTATACGTTTTTCCGAAGGATACGACACAGATTAATCAGTAATCATCTCACTGTTTCAATTCTCTTTTCAATGCTTAAACTTAAATAAATGACGGAAATAAAGGTAAAAAACATTACACAAATCAATTCAACATTTATAGTTAGAATTTAATAGATTATTATATGTTATGAATTAAAATCCGTTTACCCTAGAGCTAGCATTGCTTGTGAAAACTTCCACTCAAGTCTAAACTCTTATAAACGTAAAATTTACCGAGAGAATGTTTTTAACTGGGATTTAAAAAAAATCCAATGCAAAAAGAAAACGGTAAAGATTATGACATGAAGTTATGTATTCGTATCAGAATGGATCACTCAAGCAATTTCATGGTTCGTAAATTAGCTTTCCAAATTTAACTAATATCCCGAGTATTTTGGAATGCACAGAAAGTATGACCAAATTAATACAATTATTTGAATTAATGATTGAAGATTTTATTTATCGATGTAATAGTAAAAAACAGGTCCTATCAAGTACGACAATGAGATAGGATACATTATTCTAGATAATTATATTAAAAGTAACAATGGTAATGGGCAATTTAATAATTTTGTAAAAGTATCCGCCATACCGTTTGAAGGCTTGAACAAACTTATTAATACTAATGTAGTAATTATGAACGGACATATTTAGGGAATGTGTAACCATGAAATGATACGATACTTCGATAAAATACAGAGAATAATCAATATTGTTTTTTTCTAATAAACAAGAGGGTGGTCCTAACATCTCATTTTTATACGTTGCTTACAATCTTTCTTAACTGTAATGGCCTTATAATGTTTCTGGATAAATATTCTTCTTGGATAAAGAAAATGGTCCATAACACGAAATTTATGAATAAGAATTCATTATCCACTCCTGATTTCTAATGCACATGTGAAGAAAAATCCACAATGAAATATTATGTGATTATTTCCTATAATATATCGTTGTAGAAAATATTAAACAGCCTTGTTAGATAATTGCATTATAATTTGACACACTAAAAAGCAATGCAATTATTGAGTGTCGAAAAACAATGGATATCCTAGGAGGAAGAAAAAAATATTCCAAAGCTAATCAAACCTAAATTCTCTATACAAAGCCTATTTTTTCTTTCGATTATATTCTAGGCTAATTAACTGAATAGCAACAAAGATTTAATATGAATATTTCGCCTAGTTATTTCACATAAAAGACTGCTCGTTGTAGCGAGGTGAACGAGCGTGAACACAAGGGAATTAAGCCCACATTTATGATTAGACCGATCTCTTTTTTTTTACGTTCCAAATTCCTGCAAGCACTTGCTTGGCGTGTTACTTAAAACTCCATCGAGGGCCCGCCGTAAAATCGAGCCCTTTTACCACCGTTGGATACCGCGCCCGGTAGCGCACGAAGGTCAAGGTTCACCATTCTGCCCTCCATACAAGGCGCTCGAAAAGCTTTCCCTGGATCGTGCAGAGGGGCGTCGGCTTGCAAGAGCGTGTCTGTGGGTGCGTGGAGGAAGGAGACCGTGGTCCTTTTAGTAGGGCCATAAAAGGCCCACTCTTACCCATGCACGACTGATGGAGAATGGAAGCTGGAGAGAAAAGCAAGAGGCGACGAGGAGGAGGAGATATGAGCACAAGGGGGTAGGGTGGGGGGCATACGATGCATAATTGAGTCAAGAGAATTCTGGGTCTTACAAGCCTTAGAGAAAACAGTGTTGAAAATTATAGTGGCGAAGCGTCTTCTATGCTATGAGTAAATATTCAAAATAATATATATCAATTTCTACTAGTTTTTTAAATTAAATAACATATTCAATGAATTATTATTTAAATATTTTATAAATCAAAGTCGCGAGTCCAATAAATTCTCGAGCAAATTCATCAACCTCATCGGAAAGGAATCCGATAGGAACCAAAAAAGCCTTTAATTTATAAGAATTTCATTTTTGAGACAGATGTAAGAGAGAAATTTTTACCGATTTCCTTTAAAATAAAATAACTAATTTTGGAAACGAGCCAAGCAGATATTTGAAACAGCATTAAGCTAACGGACAGCTCCTGGGTGAATTTATGGATTGAACGATGTTTCTAGTGATCAATGAAATGATATCCTTAAAACAATTTTAAAAGATTGGGAAAAGAAAGGAAAGGTGGATATTTGAGGAATGGGTAGCAGTGAAAAAATTCAATGTTGAATAACATTCAAACTGACGTTCCGAAGGCTTTTGTCTATGGATTGTATGTTCATGCAAGCATACTCATGTAGTTAACGATTTCAATCTCGGAGTATTGAAACCTGCACAGTTTTTAAAGCAACATTTTGCTATCAAGGACTCGTTACTTCACTGAATTACTGAAGAACGTTGACCATTTAATGTGAAAAAATAACAAGAAAAATAGGGGTAAATTAATCATATATTTAATTAACGCCTAATATATATATATATATATCTCTATATTAAATATCTTAAGACGCCGACTGACCGTACCTAGCAGCCTATGCTTTACCCATGGAAAAGAGAAGAAGAGGAATTCCAGTTTGAACGACAGAAAAAATCTTTTTTCAACATATTTATAAAAGAAGCGAAATGGAAAGAGTTGATAAGCTATTTTCTAGACGACAAAACATAAAGAAAATATTGACAAAAGATCATGCATTGATGAATAAATGGTATGGACTAGTTGCCATCTCAACTTTTTTGGTGCATATTTTTTCAGTAATAATTAAATATGTATCTACCGAACTTTAGGCTATTTCTTCAGCATGAATTTACATCAACCTAAATCAAAATTTAACCTAGCTAAGCCGTATAAGACAAAGGGCTTCAGAAAATGGAATAGGTTCATTGGGAGAATGGGAACCTTAAGAGTTATGTAAGTGGCAAACGTCCAAGAAAGCCGCAGGATGAGAAAAGACGGTAATTCCTCAAGAGGTGATTGCCTTAGTCAGGGTGGTCGGTCCGAAAAGATATCAGCGCATCTGGCTGACATTAATCCTGGTCTCACTTCATTGATTTATATCAAGATCCAAGTAAAATTGAACCTTTTAATGTATAGAGAAAATATTACATTTAATATGAGTCATGGATTTTAATTGGGAATGAAGTGGATCTTAAGCGGCCAACACTGATTCAAGTAAATATTAGCCACTTAAGATTGTGACTGCCAAAAGTAGGAAAGGTCAAATTCCAAATGGAAAATACGCCTGGTCCCGGGAAAACGTGGCAGTTAATAAAGATGATTGGGTAGTGGCGTTACAGCAGGATTGGCTGAACATGAATCGAACTTGATAAGAAATAGAGTGCATTTAGTATGGCAATTTGACATTAATGTTAACGAAGAACAACTGAAAATTTGATAGTTTGATGTGACCTTGTATACGGCCTATTATATTCTGAAAACCGGGCAAAAATATGTGGCTGAAAAGAATAGAGTAAATTTGAAATTAATTTGATCGTGATTATATTTTTAAAATGGCCGAATCTGGGAATCACAAGTATATAGCGTAAGCATATTTTTTGCAGAACGTTCTTCTTACCTATCAAAGTCCTCTTTGACGCCAAAATACTCTTTCCATTACCCTAAAAACTAATTCATGTGGACAGTAATTCGCATTCTAAACACACAATTTCACCAAAACATTCAGTTCGGGTCAAGACTTCCTGAAAGTTGGGAAACCGTATTGGGGGTTTGTCACCCAGAGACAACAGACGGTTGGAAATTACTGTCGAGTTGGGGACGGATACATGAAGGTCCAACAGTGTCGAAAGGAAGTAGGCAGTTCGTTGGCTCGGAAGGGCCGGGACATGGGAGATGGGCGAGAAGAGGCGAGGAGAGGGAAGTAATAAAGATGTAAAATCCGGGATGGGAAGTGTGGTGATGAAAGTAGGGGAAGGGAAGGGAGGATGGTGACGGGGAGAGGGGTGGGGGAGGGGGGAGAACCGGGTCAAAGTGGTCCGCAGAGGGTCCACGGGATGAGAGGGATAACATGGAGGAGACCTCTTATACACTCCCTTCACTCCAACGGCCTTTCCGGCCAATCTAAAACATCCCTTCAAACCATCCCGCCTCCACCAACCTCCCCCTCCACACTCAATCCAACACCGCCCTCAGCCCCTGCAATAACTCCTCCCCGCCCGCACCACCCCGACCAGTAAATCTTACGCGGGCACCGCCTCCCCAACTGGGTGCCCCGCCACCACTTTGCACCCTCTGACTCGCCGCACCACCCCACGGCTCCCTGCGTGGAGCATAAAGCAGCGGCCGCCCCGACGGCGACGCCTCCAGAGGTTCCTGGACGGATACGTAATAGAATTACGAAGCGGTCGATTGCGTACCGTTCTCACGAAAGGCTTCCGGTCTTGAACGCAGTGTAGGGAAGTGTCCGGGGATGTTTTCGCTTACCACCTGGCCACTCCGCACATGCTGACTTTATTGCAGATCGACCCTCGTGAGGGCTATTGATTGCGACTGATTCGAAGAAATTCGGTGAGAGTAACTTCCTAATACGGAGGATTTCATTTAATTCTACTGAGAATGTATTTGAGGTTATTTTGGTACACACGAGAATATTAAATATTTAAATCATCTTGTTACTCTTAAAAAGCAGAAGTTTCATAACAATAGGCTTCAGCGCTCACTAACAGATAAAAGGGTTCTCTCTACGGCTCATAACGAGAGCGAGACCGGGCCAATAAATGGAGATGGCTATTACTGGTTTCGCATTTAACCATGCTCCAGCTAAGGATCATGGATTTGCGGGTGATAAATCTCCCTATTAGTAACATTTTTTGCGCCAAATGATAAAGCGCAATTTGGCCATAATCTGATTCTGAGAAAACTGGCTCTCTCCTTTGTAACTTAAACTACTATGTATTCCCAGTAAGGAGTACTCAGTTGGCTCAGTATTGCTTCCCTTTCTGAGAAACAATGGATATGACTTTATTCAGTTTTAATTATTAAAGCGCACTGGCAAAAAATATGTGCTCAGAAATCTGACCAGCAGATTTCAATAAACTCTAAAGTTATTTCCTGTCAATAGAAGACGGTAAATTTGCAAAAATAATCAGTTAGATAGAGAGGCAGTTGAAAAAAATAATATTTTTTGTGGGGAGCCATGGAGAATATATTACTTGTAGTATTATTTTAATTTAATTCAGCCTACCGTACGTGCTATCAAGGTTTTGCACCATTTTTTCATTTATTTATGGTCTTATTATAATGCCCATGCAATAGCAGTAACATTATGAAATTTATTTTATGAAAAAATAGTAATTTTATGATTTTACTTCCATGATTACCTACTTTTACTTTCCAAGTCACATTTGGTGTTATAGGGCCAATGTTTGGACCATTTTACAATGGCCTGATAAAGACAATCGTCGAGGGACAAGTAGACGGGAAGAATGGCAAAGGAAGGCATCGTGCGAGATACATGGAACAAGTGGTGAAGGATGTAAAAGAGAGGAAATACGTAAATATGAAGAGTTTGGCCTATGGAAGGACTCTGTGGAGAGCTGCGTCACACCAATCAGAGGATTGATGGATGACCAATGATGATGAGCAAATCTGTTAGAGCATTCATTGGCAACACGACTGTTTACTCGTCAATAATGTATACATGAGGGATATAATCATTTATAATGTATATACGGTTATATCCCCCTGCCACATACTCTTATGAAGGGTTTGATGGTAATATTCAGATTTAGATGATCGTCTATCATCGTCGAAAAAACAACCGCATTCCTAACTGAACAATTCTCTTGATAAAATGGCTTCAGGCGTCCCTTTGTGAAAGACATTCATGATGAAAGGACATACCTACTTTATAATGACTCAAATCCCCGCATAACCTTAAGTGGAATTAAAAAAAGTTTGTTTTCAATATTGGTAAGCTGATTTCCAGACCTCTTTTTTAATATATAGACAATTTTGTGTATTGAAAAGAAAATAACTCCGCTTTTTTTTCGACCAAACAATAATTTTAGACACAAGAAAATTTATCAAATAGATCATTTAAAGAAATTCTATATATTACTAAAGATAAAAACTCATGTAATAAAAGAACAGACATTTCGAATTTAAGTAAAATATATCACAATTTAATATATCAAAATTAAAAAAAAATTGTAACACATAGGTAGTCATGGCAACCAAATCGTAAACAAATTCACCTAAAAAAAACTCAAAGGTATGTTCAATTTATTTTGTGTGCATTTTTTGGCGTTAAAATTTGTAAAAAAATTATATTGTAAAACAATTTGTATTGAAACTATACTGAAAATCATGTCACGTAGTCATTGGTGGCCATGTCATTGGTGGTTCAGCCCATTTTAGCCTTGAAGAAGGAAAAAATATATTTTCCGAAACGTCGACCATATAGTTAAAGTTTTTCATTTTGTCATGGACCTAAACTCCTGAAAAATCATCTATATCTATTTATTTTCATCACATACTATCCTTCGATGAATGATACTGGCAAAAATACATTCTGTGTAGTAAAATTAAATCAGGTTTGAGGTGCGCACCCTTGAAAAAGACGCATAATTCCAGGGAAACGGACGACTTACGCTCCACCGACCTATTTCCATCCGGGCGACCACTTAGGCGAAATAGGGTCAAGAACGGGTGTTTCAGGTGCTCTCCCCAGGAGAGAGCGGTTCGAATGGAGGTTTTATGAGAGGCAAGGGGGTCGCTCACGAGGGACACGGGGGAACTTGTTACGAATGAAGATCTAATGAGCTGGGATGATGAATATGTAATGGGTTTGCTCTCATTCCTGTGCTAACCAGCTATAGGACTCCGCAGCGTTCCACGAGGCATGCATGCTTCCCTTTGGCTGCGGGATCTCATCCTCCGATCATCCAACATGAGTCTCACGTTGGAACTAAAAATGGCTAATTTTTAATTCAGAGGCCGAGGGAAAATAATGAAAACTGCGCTCAGCTAGAAGGCTTTTTCTCCTTCACCACCGGCTATTGCTTCAAATCGCACATCTGTGTGATTTTAGTGGCGAGGTACTATAAGATCGCGGCGAATCGGCGCCCGAAAAATTAATCAGAAGCCATTTTCGCAAGCAACCCACATCAATAGGAGTGAAACTCATGTCGTCGGTGATTTTCACACTCAAATGATGTCCTCCTAAAACATTAACTGAGGTCTTGGGATAGTGTCTCACTGTGGTCACACATGAGTAAGTCCTTCCCGTGCCTGTTCAACCATGATTTCCACGGCGCTTGGCTCGAAGGCTTACCTCGATCTAAATTTGATGATCCACGCCCAATAATGCGGAAGAGTGAGGATGGTGTGTACGAATTGTCGAAAATTTCTTGGGCATCTTCAGCACTACTTAACCATGGCATCCAAGTCAGGAAATAATGAAAGCCTAATAACTTGGCTCAAATAATATTCGGTGACCACTCCGGGAATTCTCTATTAGAAACTCAAGGTGACTCAAAAAACGTCAATTACCAATTATTCTACCTGGATCATAGTTAGATTATGGTCTCTTAAAATGCAATTTTCGTAGCAATTTCTCTGCTAAACTAAAAGTCCACGCTAAAATATTGGTCACTAAAATAAGCCGAAAATCGTCGGTTGGTTGATTATTCAGGGGAGGCGACCGACAATTGAGCGCCATTTAGAATAGATGGGTAATTGGATATTTTGGAATGGATTTTCAGGAAACGGAGGAAGGGTGGAGAGAAACCCGACGACGGCATTAGCCATCTCTTAATGACAGGTGCCAAGGGGACCACGGCTTAACGTCCCATCCGACGGACGGAGTACTGAACTTGAAATACACTCTACTAGGCACTCAAGTGGGGACCGGTTTTCTACTGAAAGATCCGCTACTGCCGGGAATCGAACCCGGGCCCTCGGGGTGGGAGGCCAGTACTCCAACCACACCAAGGAGCCACCACACCAACACGATGCCCCCCGAAAATCGTATGTAATTTCAAAAATAGGCATCATCGGAATTAAACTCCTCTCCAAGCGTTCGAAAAGGAATATTTTGCCTCTCAGTAAGAAATTTCATACGCTATGTGTAGGGAAGGGACTACCAATAAATGTGGGGTAAAACGAAAACTTATTGCACTAAGATTTAAAGGGATATATTTGGACGAAGCCACGAAAATAAGAACGACCTTGCTACCAATGGCATAAGAAAGATTTGAGTTTATAAATTCGTATGAAGTGAATTAGTAGACATCTATGCATTTAAACATAGCTATAATAATAAAATAATAATTTATTCTTCCAATATGTACAATTACATTAGGTATACAATTTCTTTTTGCTATTTGTAAATTTGTAAGTTAGGCACCCTACAAGGCAATAAGCCTGTTTGTAGGGTGCCTTCAGTTCCCAGCTAGGACATGGTAAGTTATTTCTATAAGTTGAAAGGAAATAATAGGTGAGCGGCTTACAATGGAAGTGGCTTACATATTAAAAGCTCTTAATATATACTCTTGGAGCTATCATTAGATTGCACGATTGAATAAGAATTATTTCAAAGCTGGCTGCATACAACATGGTCATAATCTAAGAATAAGTCATCTTTCAATTTCTTAAGGTATAGCAAACTCCAGAAACGGGAATAATTGGTCTTAAATGGCAGGTAATCCTACCGTGGAAAGGCAAGGATAAGAAATTCTGCACAACACTAATTAATGCATGTATCAAATAAAGAATATAATGAAATGATTAAAGTAGCAGCTATTGGAAGAGATCCAAAATTTTTGAAATTCGCAAAAACAAAAGTTTTAATTCATATTTTGCTAAATATAATTGCCTTAATTACTGGCGTTGAATACGAACACGTCCGAAAAATGAAGAGTCCATCTGAAGGTAGTATTCCTCGGAATCAGTGACCAAGAACTGCTCCACGTGCATTCGCGCATTTACTTTTAATTCAAATGTTAAATGAAATAGTATCTTGATTAAAGTAACTTGATATTAAATTTGCATCGAGTAATTAGACTATGTATTTATACTGTGAGTACCATTACAACTATGACCCTGTGTTTTATCATTCTTTATTTTCAGTCCTTTAATTTTGTCTTTAAACGCTTGTATCTCCATAAATTCTATTTGCACGAAAGTTTGTTTTGCAAAGCTACGATAATTCTTCCCTCTTCCTTCTTCGTGAAGTTTTCACCTGTTTATCAATCCAGGAACCGTTAAGGCTACCAAGTTCGTTTAGGCAAAATCCAATGATCTCAACCTGAAAGGCACTTCACCCCCTCCACCTTGTTAATTTAAAAACTCCGAAAAAGTTTGGGAACAAAAAGTTGCCTGATTATTATTTTCCTCCATCACAATTTTTTTCTCTTTCCTTCCTGTTTAATTATATCTCTTACTCCTAGCACCTTTTACCTCCGACCTCCCAGCAATCATTGTTTTCTTCCCTTTAGTGTCTTAGTATTGCGACCGCTACGCGGTATCATATAGTGTGGGAGTGAGTCACGGACTCAGTTGGCCATAACTGGTTTGTGCTGGATTAGCGGCAGGGAAAGAAGTGATTAAATCCATCAGGCCTCCAAAACTTCGTAATTAGTTGCGAAGCTATATCGAAACTCCTTTACCATTTCTTTTTTTTCCAGGGATACGATTACGTTTCCTTTGAGGCCTTCCATTGTTCGATTTTTCTTTCTAACGCCTGCTAAGTCTACGGGCTGCTCTTTTCTTCTTCCCCTTCCTGAGAATTCCTCGAACTCCTTATGAACGACATGTAATTCGGAGATTATCCCGCGTGAACCTTCAATACCGGATAATATGTCCTCTGAAGCGATATGTTTTCTTTTTCTTTTTTCATATTCCTCAAAAACCTATTTTGTAACTTTAAGGTCTTAATTCCATTTAGAATTTTATTTAAAATGAAAATCTGGAATAAATTCTATTTATGGCGATTTTGGTAGAGACAATAAATGCAGGGTTCTGGAGTTTTTATAATCACTTAACGCCGTGGAGAATTAAAGTCGTTTACGGAATTCAAAACGGTAATGAGAAAAATTTCTCTTTGCTCGTTGGCGATTCCGTATCTTGTGTCTTGAAATGGAGTTTTCGTTGTTATTCAATTATCCAACTGGGAACTTTATTCCTGAAAAACGTGAAATAATCAACGCTTGCCTTGCATTTAGCTACATAAATACAGAGATCATTTGTTCCCGCAATCCAAGGCAGCATTCAACTATGGAAAAACAATTTCTGTCACTTTATTTTTTTAGCGTTATACACAGTCCCCATGTCCATTAAAGAATGCTAAATTGAAAAACTATGTATTAATTTTGCAAGGAAACAGTGCTGAAATTAGAGAATTAAAGGAAATTTGATACAAATCCACATTTGGAATGCTTTAAGCATGCAGGCAATAGAAAAACGACCATATCTATTATTTAGCTTCCATATTTGTGCGGCAATTTTATTTGTGTAAGCCCTCGATCACAACTGTTTTTAAGTTTTATCCAAAAAATTCTCTCTCTTAATTGTCTTGAGTATCCCAGAGAAAAGCAATTAAGACGGAGTATGAAGAATAAATGATATTGGGATGCATAAAAGATACACATGCAGTGTTCAAGAGGGGTCAAAAACCAGTTTTCAATTTCAATTCATAAATGTTATCAACATTCAAAAATAACTATTTTATCACCAAAATGGATGTTTTTCTCAAACCGACTACAAAATGGCCCCAACCTCGGATGAAGTTTCTTCTGCTATCTACCAAAATTATGGCTGAATGGATTGGAAAATGTAGGGCATTAGAAAAAGTAAGTCGCATAATATATTATAATTTCAGGGCCACTGCCACTAATATCTTTCAGAGTTTACAATATAGTAGAACCAGACATAGCCATCAAGTCCGTATATTCTTTTCCTTTTCTTCCTAATATCACTCTGCGCTATACACTTGTCTATTCTTCAAGGGTAGGCACTCTGCAGATTTTGATGAATAATAGATGCCATTTCAGTCTCCGATACTTTTGATTCAAACTTTATTACCTAAACAGCAAATGATTTGCTTACTTTATCAGTGGCAGTTTCATTATATCATAGATAAAACTGAGCCAGGAGTTATATTTGTGGACATATAACACTATCATTACAACTTCTAACGTAGCTGTGTGAATGCGTACTAATTTTTCACGCACTTATGCTTTACTTTCTCTGCACGCACCTATAATCATGTTGTATTAGTTATCTGCTTCTCAAAATAAGATGAAAAGAGTACACATATAAAAAACATTACAATGGAAACGATAACTCTTCAATCTATTGTTGTTCTGAATTATCTAATAATATCAAAATTAATTTTATACATATACCATTGAGTCAAAAACTCAGTTGATTATTACATTTAAATTTGACATCCGATTGATTTTATGCCACATCGCAAAGGAACTATTTGGAAAATAATACTCCCGGCTCTACCGTACGTTTCAGCCTCGTTATCATGCTTCAAACTCAATTTTCATTTAATAACTTGTTTCAGTTGTTGCCTACTTTTACTTTTACCCCAAACTCTTTTATGGATATTTGGCCATGAAAGCTTTCCCAGGCATTCATGAACTTCTTCCAATCTTAAGTGGAAACACAAACAAAGGACTTGGAAATTGGAATTAGCTGGAGGATCTTTTCTCGATACTTTTCCTGGCTCCTCTCAACGTTTTTTTAATTTTTTACTCCTTTTTAACGAGCCAGTGCCCACAAACTTCGCAAGAAATTATAAAAAAATACGTATTTTCGGACGAAGGAAGAGATGCTTTCTATTCACGTGGTCTCAATTGAGGGGCCTCTTCGATTTCTTTTTTTAATTTCTCAATATACTGAGATGGAGGGCGATCTTCCGATGCTGAATAGAGTGGGAGGAGGTGGGGAAGTGGAGGAAAGTTATGGATTCTCCGGGTAGAGGGCACGCCTTCGCGGCCGGTGGTCCAGGAGTTTTGACCCAAATATTTTCTACATGCTCACTACCCGTATTCCCGCAAGGGCGATAACCAAGAAACCGTCGTGAAAGAGCACTTTGAGTTTATGGGCACATCAACCTATGAATTCGCTCAAAACCACCCATTTTTAACGGTTATTCATACTCCGTTGAGGAGTATTGTATTTTATTACTCAAAGTCCGCGAGGCATTGAATGAGACATAAACTGGAAAAGTGTGTACTTCGATCATCGATAAATACTTCGATTTTTTTGTGGAAAGAATTACATCATTTGTAACACTTCAACTGTTGCAGGCTCTACTTTGTGGAATGACGGCATGATGGGAAAACTGATTCAATTTGTATTTATTCCACGAATTTATTTAACCCAACCGGTTTCGGCATGGGCACGTCATCATCAGGGGAACAATCTCCGAAGTTTCTGGGAGTGCAAGTCACATATATATAAAATTGCTGGGGGTGGGGGTCAAGTGAGAAATGGTTGAGGGAGGGAAGAGCCACTGAATCGGCAATATTGGCTCAAAAGGAGTTGACGTGGGGTAGTGGCTTGGGGGGGGGGGGGGGGGTCCGGGGGGGGGGGGGGGGGTCCGGGGGGAGGTCCGGGGGGGGGGGTCCCGGGGGGGGTCCGGGGGGGGTCCGGGGGGGGTCCGGGGGGGGTCTGGGGGGGGGGGAGAATATGTGGGGGTATTGCTAATCACCGATGGTCAAGGTGAAGGGGAAGGAGCTGCGGACGATCATGGAGCAACACGGACGTAAAAGGAGAGTATTTAAGTTCGGAAGAGTCATTTAAAACATTAGAAACACCTTGTCTCTTAACAATTTCTAAATTCTCTAAAAAATCCAGTTTAAACCCTTTTTCATCTATATATAAAATCTTTGGAGAAAAATGACCATGGTGTCCAGTCTCAATAAGATGTTTTACAAACCCGGATTTTGGGTCATTGTTTAACAAATATTTCTTGTGTTCTTTTGCTCTGATGCTGAATTTACGGACTGTTTGTCCCAGATAAACACCATTACAATCATCACACTCTAGTGGATACACACCACATTTTTCGGAACTATCAATCTTGTCCTTGGAGTTGAAAAGAAGTTTTTCTACGGTTCCCGGATTGTAGTAGCCAATTCTGAATCGGTCACCAGGAATGTGTCAAGCAATTTTGTGGGTTTGTGGGTGATGATTGTAATGGTGTTTATCTGGGACAAACAGTCCGTAAATTCAGCATCAGAGCAAAAGAACACAAGAAATATTTATTAAACAATAACCCAAAATCCGGGTTTGTAAGACACCTTATTGAGACTGGACACCATGGTAATTTTTCACCCAAGATTTTATATATAAATGACAAAGGTTTTAAACTGGATTTTTTAGAGAATTTAGAAATTGTTAAGAGACAAGGTGTTTCTAATGTTTTAAATGACACTTCCGAACTTAAATACTCTCCTTTTACCTCCGTGTTGCACATGACCGTCCGCAGCTTCTTCCCCTTCACCTTGACTATCGGTGATTAGCAATACCCCCACATATTCCCCCCCCCTCCCTCACCCCGGTCACTCCCTCCACCCCAAGCCACTACCCTACGTCAACTCCTTTTGAGCCAATATTGCCGATTCAGTGGCTCTTCCCTCCCTCAACCACTTCTCACTTGACCCCCACCCCCAGCAATTTTATATATATGTGACTTGCACTCCCAGAAACTTCGGAGATTGTTCCCCTGATGATGACGTGCTAATGTCGAAACCGGTTGGGTTAAAATTAATTCGTGGAATAAATACAAAGTGAATCATTTTTCCCATCATGCCGTCATTCCACAAAGTAGAGCCTGCAACAGTTGAAGTGTTACATGTGATGTAATTCTTGCCACAAAAAAATCAAAATATTTATTATAGATATATTGATGACGTTATTTGTTAGTGGACAGTTAGCAAAAGACAACTGGAGCAGTTCTTAGCCTATTTAAACTCCCAGCACAAAGCAATGAAATATACAATGGAATTAGGCCAAAGCAAAATCAAGTATTTAGACCTAACGATTTATATAGATAAAAATCAACACATATTTACGGTAAGGACACATATTCCGATGTAATTATCCCGAATAATTGTTTCCACCATCTCACTCATAAATTTGTAGCCATCAACTGTGAGCTGTGAACTCACATTAAACTGTGAGCTGCAATTTAGACAACATATTTATAATAGAATTTGAAACTGTTTTCTTCTCCTATTCTTTTCAATACTTCGAACATAATTTTGCATTGCAATATTTTGATTTGAGGTAGGAGATAAAAAAGACACTTTCTTACACATGAATACTCGGATCTCTTTGTTATCTCTAAACGGAAAGGATCGTAGGAGGCGGCGACATGGGATACGAATGAGTATTTATCAATACCTATTCTCATTTTTAGACATGGGCCTCGAAATTAGGTCTAGATTCTGAAAACGTATTTCAAGAGAGAATTCTCATTTTTAGACATGGGCCTCGAAATTAGGTCTAGATTCTGAAAACGTATTTTAAGAGAGTTTTAAATCAGGCAAGTAATTGCAGTCTAATTTATGGAGGGGTGTACGTTCAAAGCTTCAAGATAAGCTTTAAGCAAAGCGCCAACAGAAAAAATTGAAAGGAAAGCTATATATAAATTACAACCTACCACTTTCATACTTTCATCACAGATATTACATGAATTGACTATGAATTGCACTGCAAATTTACTACCTTGAAAACTAATGTGGAAAATAATAACAGAATATGTAGAAGCTATTGATTTTTAACTCCTTCTTTCGGAAAATATATTTATTAATATTTAGAACAATATTTCGGTATTTTCAATGTGGTGTGTGTCACCCGCCCCTCAACAAGCCCATTCAGGGCGGAAAGATGGGATCGGAACACAATCTTTACGCACAAAAACTTGTTGGTATTTACGATAAAAACTTTGCGACAGAGATTACAAGAAAATGTATCACGATATCATTATAAGAAGGACCGGGTGGGTTTATTGGATAAAGTGACAATCTTCCATCGCAAGGCCTTGGTTTGAATACATTGAAAAACAAAAAAACTTGTGCTACTGAAAAAGCAAAATTTTCACCCTCATACCGTGCCCTTTTTGTGAGCTGTGCTGAACGTACGTCAAAGCTAGTGCTTCGACCATCAGAAGACATGTTAAACCTTAAAACCCTTCTCACCTTACGTAAAGATCAGGTAAATGCGGACGCCGTGTTTTCCCTCCGCTCCTTAAATTCCCAACTTTCCCCAATTTGAACCCATCATTAACGGTGACAACGAACTCACCTCTATGCCACTTCTCTCATCAACAATCATCATCATGGGTCAGCAATTGTTTAAACGCAGCCCTCCACTCTATTCTTCCATCGGCCAACCTCTTCTTATTAACGTAGTCCCTCTCTTTCACGTCCTTTACGACCTGTTTTATGTAACTCATACGATTTCATTCTACCCGTTCACTTTTCCCTCGACCAATGTCTTCATCCGGCTATCGTGTCTTAAGATGTTGCCGATTAGGTTGTCCCTTTCTCCTTTTTATAGTTTTCAGCAGACTTCTTTTTTCTTCCACTCTTCTTAAAACTTCATTTGTCACTCGGTCGATCCATTTTATCTTCAGCATTCTTCGGTGGCACCATATTTCGAATGCTTCCACCATTTTCTTCGCCGCTGCTGTAATCGCCCATGCCTCACTGCCGTAAATAAACATGCTCCAGATATAAGTTCTGATGAATTACTTCCTTACTTCTAAGCTTGTATTTCCTGCTGCAAGTAGATTCTTCTTTTGATAAAATGCCCTCTTTGCCTGGGCTATTCTACTGACTATTTCTTTCTTGCTTCGTCCATCGTTGGTTACTCTGTTTCCCAGGTAACAGAACTCTTTAACCTCTTACAGTTTCGGTTATCCTAGTAAAACGTTGGTTTTGGCCTCTTTTTTCTTGCTGCACACCAATATCTTAGTCTTCTTCTCATTGATCTTCAGCTAATGTCTGGCCATTGTCCTTTTCATGGTTGTTAGCATCCTATTCAGATCCTTCTCTCTCTCTGCTACAGCAGATGAGAGCTATGTCATCAACAAGAGCAACAGAAAATTATGTGCTCACGTGAATACGTAGCATGACACGGGCATCTTTCGTCATACCATTACCTAGAGGAGAGGTGTCCACTCTTCGTAAAGGAAATGAATGTCGGGTGGAAGGGAAGGAAACGTATTATTGTCGCGGCGGAGATGGTGTGTGAGGGTGCCACACCCACTGGCGGTGGACGAGGAGCGGCTAGGGTGAAAGGGGGAGGGGGAGAGGAGGAGAAAGGGGACGAGGACGGACGGACGGATTGGAGTTCGGGAAAAAGGTAGAAAAGTGGCGTTCTCCTTCCAATCAAGGAAATGGCAACTTTCGAACACTTCACTAACTCAAATCTCCCCCAACAGCAATTCCCTCACCCACTCGCTCTCTCTCTCTTTCCTCTACGTCTCCCGTCTCTCCCGCCCTCTTCCCACATATTATTTGCCCCCTCACCCTCCAAGGGGTGCTCAGCCCCACCCCCTTTGCCCTCTTCTGACCGCGCCATTCTCAGCAGGTTCTATTTCCTTTTTCTCTATTTTTCCTTCTTCCTGCTCCACTCACCGCCGGTCTCAAGCTCTTCTTTCCCCCACCTCCTCCTCCACCCCCACGGAGAAAATCCCACCACGCCCCTCGGAGCCCGGAAGCCACCCCCCATGAGGACTTCCATCCCTTCCGATACACCCTCAAGGACTTCAGGTTGATGGGAAAGCCCTGGTATTGCTCGTCAGGTTTTGTCTTACCGTTCGACATAAATATCCCAAGCTTCCACGAAGCGAAGCTTCCTTCGGTATAATTTACAACATCGGTTCTCATGGACGAGGCATATAATTGCGCAAGCCTGAACGGAAATGGCTTCAGAATCTGATAGCTTTAACCAGCATTAGAAAATAATACACAGCCATTATATCAGTCTCCTTATTCAATTATGGGAATACATTTTATCACCGGTCCATTCACCTACTGTTATGCTTGTCTTGCGGTAGAATGCCTCAAGATTGAATTTCCCGCGAGATTTTGGCATTGAAAATAAAGCAACGCATATTTTTCATTGTTCATAGATTTTATTCTAACGTACAACCAGTACTTTTTAGTATAAGGGTGAAAACAATGGAATTGACATGCATTCAAGTTCCATAAATTGTTTCGCATTAGTAATAATATTAATTTTTTGCGTTATATTGTTCCATTTTTTCCATAAAATAATCTTGGCCGAATAAATATTCTTGTTTGCGTTATATTGTTCCATTTTTTCCATAAAATAATCTTGGCCGAATAAATATTCTTGAACTCTAAATACTCCAATAGCTAATGTTGTGCTGCATCGTATGACCTAAGATCTAAATCATCATCTAAAGGTCCAGGCTTAAGATCAACAAATATACACATGCGCTGGGCGGTACGAGAACACACGGCCTTTGAAGTGTCACCTCAGCGCCATCCATGCATATTTATGCACCAATACTGGAGGTAATTGCAAGCTCTTTCAATCGTGGAACGTGAAATTCGCATAAAAGCCTAAAATGAAGCTTGGTTCGGGATGATTACATGCTTAAAATACATTCGTTGGTGATTTTGGGTGGCGCCGAAATTTACTTTTTGGGAGCTTATGCAGTAGGTTAGGTGTGTGATTGAACTCACGAAGGTGACTGTATTTAGTATGCACACTGAGTGAGTGAGTGATTGTGTGAGTCACTGTTCGTTTTTATTTTTACCTTGATTCCCTTAATTTTGAGTGTGATGATTGTTTGTAACAATATTAGAGAGTGTGCGAGTGTGTAATTTACTTCCATTTAAATTTCTTTGTATGCTTCATTTTGTACGAGTGATTGAAAGCTCCCTTACTTTGTATATACTCCTTCCTTCCCCCTCTCCCAATTTGTATTCCTCTGCCCCTTAAGATTACGGCCAAGGATAAGGACCATGATTACGGCTTTGGGGATATTTTTCTTCATTTTTTATAGCTTATGCGGGCTCTAGTGGAATAAAAATGCCTATGTATCGGATTCATTCTTGGGTTTTGAGAGATTCGAATGGATTAGACAACCTTAAGCCAGGCAAAAGGAGTCCTTATCCTAATCCTTTTCTTACTCCGAAGTTCTCACACTCTGTTCCATGCCAACTCCCCTACTACTCCCTTTGTCCTGATTCCGTTCCTCTTCCCCCCCTTTGGAGAAGGCAAGCCGCAATCAGGAAGAAAAGGGACCCCCGCCCCCACGCTCCTCATTTCCCGCCCGGAATATTTACCATTCACGTAGTCTTTTTTTTCGTCCTCTCATCTGCCTCCTCCCCGAACGGAATTCGGTGAGCATCGGCGTCCCTTGACTGCAACGCAAACCCCGGAGGTATATGATATTGGAATCTCTCTCGTAGAGACTCCCAGTCGCAAGCGGGACGTCATGCTTGCGGTGTATTGAAGGTTTGGTGAAGACGTACGCCTTCGCCGTAAAACAACAGCCCCGAGGTGTCTGCGCACCCCCTCGATATCTCATATATTTTCTTACTTTCAACCACTCCATCCAATATGAGGTGCCACGTCACCGTCCTTGGATCCTGTGGGAACCGCCCTCTTTCTTCGATTAGTTCCCGTCACCTTCCTTCTTGGGCCTCTTGTCCCCCGGGGAAGAGTCGGCTCAGCGTACCCCCCGGTAGGCACTCGAAATGAAGACGTTCTCCCGTTTATTAAAAGGAGAGAAGATGGCGTGACTCGGGCCATTCGATTCCTCCTTGAGGACACACCTTCGTGAGAAACGGGGATGTTTTATTCCATGGATTAATGAGTCGGGGGAATCACTTCCCTCGCGCATGAAGTAAACATCCCACTGAAGGGAGCATTTGCGTGGTTCCGGGAGATTCATATTGTTTCCTAGGAAGCAGTTTAACTCAACATCTCAGTTATCTTACGCCCTGATCAAACTAGGGAAGTATAACCTCCTAGGGGTGAAGGAGGAGTGAAAGGTATTTCTGTAAACCCTCATCATCATCATTGGTCAACAATCCTAGGATTAGTTTGACGCAGCTTTCCACTCGATTCTTCTGTTGGCCAACCTTTTCATTGTGACGTAATTTTTCTCTTTTACATCCTTCACTACCTGTTCCATGTATCCCATACGAGGCCTACCTTTTCCAATCTTCCCGTTCACTTTTCCCTCGACGTTAGTCTACACCAGGCCATCATGTCTCCAGATATGGCTGATTAAGTTGTCCCTTCTGCTTTTTAGAGTTTTCACCAGACTTCTCTTTTCTCCTACTTTTCTTAGGACTTCCTCGTTACTTACTCGGTCGATCCATTTAATCTTCAGCATTCTTCTGTAGCACCACATTTCGAATTCATCCACCCTTTTCTTCTCCGCTGCTCTAAACTTCAAAAAAATCCAACGTTTTCACGGATATAATTTTATGGAGGTTGATCAAACGAATTGTGCGATTATAACTAATAAAAAAAAAGAAAATTGATGTCCTCCTTTCAATAAGAAAGCTACACTGGCCCATTCCTGAGCATTGGCTACTTAAAAAATGTATTGGAATTCAGTCATTTCGTGTCAAGGCTAAAATTATTATGAATGATTTCATTGTAAGACTAGAACATTTTTCAGAGGAAAATAGTCATGCTTTGTATCAATGATACTAATAGTGAATAATTTGCAGCTGAATCATCCCTAGCGGATAACACTGACGGCAATAAACCCGTGATTACTTACACTGCACGAAAATGTAATGCTAAACCACTGCAGTTTGAGATGCCATCTGGGAATGTTAGAAAAGGTAAAAATCCAAGAAACATTGAGTCATTGCAATCAAAAACCATGAATGGATTTAAGTTTCATTTCAATAAAAATGCATGAAAATCTTGAAAATTTTATTCTGAACGTGAAAAAAAACTAATCGAAAAGCCATTCCTTTCTCGTAAGGAAAAATGATAGAATGAATGAAATCCAATCCGTAACGCCTTGATTATAAGAAACTTAACCTCTCGCAAGAATCTTAAAAGGATCTTTCCGGGAGAAATACGGGATGGAAAAATTTTGGGCACTCCCAAATGGGCTCAATTCGATGGAAATAGGATGACATTACGCCAACTCATCAATAAATCCTTCTGATTTCAATTAAGTGAATATCCTTTTTCTCCGACTTTTTTTTTACGGTGCCACTAAAATCTAAGAGATTATCCTGTCATCTCACATTTACCCTCATTCCTTTTATTCACCGCTTTATCTTCTTCGACGTCATCCTTCCCCCTCTTACTAACACTTCTTTATATACGTTCTTTTTCTGCCATTTTCTCTCCCATTTCGTTCATCTTGTACGATGGATAGTTATTCCAAACCAAGTTATGGTACCTAGCATTACCAGATCACTATTTTCTTAAAAGTAGTGCAAAATACACAAACGTTCACTACTCTCAATAATTGTTCAAAAAGTAAGTAGAAACATCATCGAGAGAAAAAGTTTAAATTTTTTATCAAATCATTATATTTTCTTATGAATTCCTATGTTTAATCATTGAAGGACTAAGAACAAGATAATATGGAATGAAGTAACAAAAAGTCCTTCTATCCTTCCGTAATGCGTCGCTCCCATTAAATTACGTCTGGCTGCAAGCAGTAGAAACACCTTTATAATAGGATATAATTTAATCTGAGACACCTACGCCGTTCATTAATGCCGTAAGACAGCCACCCCTTGATCTTTTATTCTGTACCAAAGTCATCTTGGAAATGCTCTGAAAACCACCATGATCGCCCACGTTTCAGTGGATGTATTCCGAATTCGTTCCATTGCTGAATCCCGTCACGTAAGCTGCCCAGTTGCCCTGTGTGATCTACCGTTCAACTCGTACGGAGACGTTGTAACGTTCTGGGTGCACAGCGAATCTAGATTGCTCATTTCAGAGCACTATCCAAAGTCTAATGGCAGGAGTTGGTTTTCAAAGAAAGCTATTTCACTTGAAGAGAGAATAGGCTCCGAAGGATCGAGAGTGATCCCAGTAAAAACATACGTGACTCAACGAAATCAATATGACAGTTAATATATGGTAAATGTTTTCATGGGAGCTAATGATTTCATTCTAGGGTAATTATATACACTTCCATGATTTATCTATACTTACTAACTCATTTATATAGACCAGTGGAGGAATTAGCGAAGTAAATTCACAAATTATACCTACATAATCATAGAAGGCATTAAAAAATACAGTTTTGAATCGATATCACATTATCTAGTTAACGTTCGTGTAATGTAGAATTCAATAATGTAGAATGTAAATCAACAACAACCCTACTAAAAAAATCACCATTGTTTATAATATCTAATCAACATAGCAACGTAATAATAAAGAAAATATGCACAACACTAGCGAATTGAAAAATAGGGAAAGTGCGCTAAAGAGTAACGATAGACTTCGATAAGTGTTCCTCTTCCCAAATATACGACAGGAATATATAAAGCAGAATAATAGCAATGCCAAGAAATACTTGAGTACTTATATGTATTTATTAAATATCTATTGATTAAATCCATCACTTTGAATTACCGGAAATGGTTCTCTCGGTTTAGAATATTTATCCAAATTGCTTCAGCATTCCCTTTTCTCTGATTTTGTGAGTATCCTTATCCATTGCTTAACATATTATAATATTAAAGAAATCGATTTTTTTAGGATTAAAAATGTGTGTAAAAACACAACAGTTTTGAGGTTGCAATTTGATCAAGTGCAAGTTGAATTGGGATCATTGCAGGGGATCCCAAAATGTGGATAGCTATCAAATATATGCTTAGTGATAGCCTTGAAATCTATGATTCTTGTCCGAGAATCCTTCTAATAAATACTATGCACATACTCTTTAATTGGCTGGGCGAATATTAAGTACGCCATATTAGTTTCTATGCTAAAATATGCCTACATTACCAAATTTAGGATTCTGCATGGCTTGATCTTTTACTTTTGAACCGAAAAATTCAATTTCTTGACGAGGACTCTCGGGGTTAGGAGCTCACCTGGAAAAAAAGAGAAATATAGTTTATTTTGGTGGTCAAACCTACACGTTGCAGAAAGTATGCGATAAAACTGATTTTAATAATGCTACCAGGTAGCAATGGTTCTCATCGTAAAACCATCTATACCCAGGATCGCTTAATTTAAATGTATTTCACTGTAAGTCATCGAGTATATCTCTTGAATAAAACCACATCGAATGTTTTTTTTCCCTCACGACATTGGAGACCGAAAAGTCCGTATCAGCGTATAATTCAGCAACTACAACTTGACGTCACTGCTACATTAAGTTGTATTAAAATATCTACAGCAAGGAACAAGGTATCGAACTAGAATGACGATTTTTTATTGTTTATTAATATCGTATAAGCCAAAAGAACGCATCTCCAAGAAGCCGATGTCGGCAGTGAAATGCAACGTCTATGAATAAGTTTCGAATTAAGTATCCAGAATATTTAAATAAACTCAAATATCTTTATTGAAGGTAATACTTATTTTTTCAATATCATTATCATGGATGGAAAATGAAAGAGGAATTTATTTTCTTGTTTTAATATATTCGTAGTGAGGAGACATTCAAGAGCAGAGCATATAACATATCTGAAAAACATATCATATAACATATCAAAACATATCTGAAATATTCTTTGCAGGTAACAAACCTCTTCATACTCTTCATTTTAATAATGTAAGGGTTTTTATTTATTTAAAACAATGTTATCTTACCAGCTGGGTGTTCTTGATATGAATTCGTCAATACTTACCCTCCCATCACATTTTCGTCCACTTGCAGTCGTATTCCACCCAAGGAAATAGTCCCATCAAAAATGTTTGGTATTCGCGACCCCACCAGATCTCTCTTTCACTTTTACTGCCCTACTTTCCCCCACAAAGGTCCTTCCCACCTCAGAACACGTGCTTTCAAGTTTCTACAAAAACGCCCGTTGACTCCACATCTCGTTTCCATTCTCCCTATCGCTACCATCCCAAATCTCCCCACCCCCTCTCTTATTTTTTTTTACGATCCCATAAACGTTATGCCTCATAAAACAAGCTTCTTATTATTGTAATATTTCAGCAAGTTTCCTTCTTTAATTCCCTCCAACCAATGATTCCAAGGCATAACAGGTTTGTTCACCTGTTATGCCTTGCCACTCGACCTTTGTAACCATCTACCCAGCCGAGGGCTCGGCAAAATTTCTCAAGGAAGTAGTCCTGTCATTTTTTTTTCCTCAAGCCTTCCTTCCAAGCTCCTCCCTAAATTCCCTTTCTTCCCTTTTATTCTCTTGGTAGACAAAATCGTCTTACCCGTAATCAAATGTTCCCCTCTACATTTCACGAAATTTGCACCAAAACGACCTTACGAATTTATAAGAACCAAAATATCTCCGCTACTATTCCGTTATTTATTTGTAACTTAAACTGCACCACAATTACTGTAGATATAATTTCGGGGAAGAATAAAAATCTACAACAAAATGTCAACATTTATTAACAACAAAATGTCAACATTTATTAACCTAATGAAGATCGAAAGAGTGACTGATCTAAGCTTTGTTTGTAGTATAAGCAGTTATATGGGAATACTATTTGATGATTAAGTCGGTGACAAACAACGTGGTTATTTCGAAAACTATTACACATTGACATTTTATGGCAAGTTATCTGTACACTTATGAAATGTTTTGCGAATTAACCTTAATATGAATTATAAATAATAAATATTGTTATTAATTCCTATGTCCCAGATTCTATAAGTTTCGTCAATACAATTTAATTTACATGGCTTATTTCGAATGCTTTGGGAGAATATATAGTTAACTTAAAATATTTATTTGAGCGGCAGCGTAATAATATATCTTTTGACTCCCAGCGACTGTGTTGGAAAATTACGCTCCATACCAAGAATTCTCTTTTGCGAATACATGTCTTTTATAATAGCAGCATCCAGACAATATAAGACTCAGAAATAATATGAGTAACAAGAATTTATGTACTTTATGCTACTGTAATATGCGTTTCTATTTCATTGCAGTATGGCAACGTAAAGGGAAATAAACACTAGTGCTAATGAATTATTTGATCACGAAATAGAATTTCTTGTCCAAAAATCGAGTGTCATCGTGTCATTAATTAGTACGTTGGTCAAAACATTTACTTGAGGAATATACGAACTGGGAAGCAAGCTGCAGCAATAGGTAAACAAGGAACAAGTTTAACTTAATTTGTTATCCTAAAAACAAATATATTTATCTTAAAGAAATGAAAAAATATGGACTCGTAAAAGTGTTAATTGATTTATTTCGTGGATAAGCAATAAAAACACTGTAAAAAATCGATTACAAGAATGTACGAAAAAATACCGGAAACAGTACGGACAGAAAGCCATTCCCAAACAAGAACTTGCGACAAATAAAAAATAAGTTCTTCGAAAACTATAAAAATACCGAACAAGTTGGATGGAAAGAAATAATAAATGATTATGCTAGAATCTATGAAAAATGTTACAGAAATTCAAACAGCCCTCGACGAATGTCAATCCTTGGTGTATTTACGTTTCTACTCGGTGCAAGATGCCATTAACACGTATTTTGGTCCCTTGCACAGCTTAAAAATTTCCTCCAATAGCAGTCTCTTGGCTGTAATAGTCAGTTTTTCAGAGATTATACTATGGGAAGCATTTGAAATGAATGTAAACGCCGCGATGAATTTTGATAATATTTAAGCATATCAATTTACCAAAGTTGCAGGTTTTTGAGTTTTAGGTTTTCTGGCTCTCTCAACGAATATTCATTTTCATACACGATAACGTAACAGGAATTGTTAGCCAAATGGATGGTTTCGAAGTTGTATGTTTAAATGAAGTTTTGAAGTGATTTCTCTACGCAGTACAATTATTGTTGTAATCTTCGAGATGGAAAATTCCGACGGTTATACCCACAAGTCTGTCGTCTATCAAGAAAAATATGCGTGGGACGAACCCTAGCAACTTTCTAGACATATTAGGCCTCGTAGACTATGGAAGTCTCTACTGCTTGAATAGATTTGTTCATATACAGGTGCTTAACCCCTTCAATAGTGTGTGGCATGGGGTGAGATAGTACCGACCATGTACTTCGCCCTTGTACTGATGTTTACTATTTCCACTGAATGAGAGATTACTATTGGTATCGTGCCAATTTCACTTTTCTCCCATCATATACAGAAATATGGAAGAAATGCAACAAATATGTTTTTTATTTAAAAAAAGTTCATGCATACGTGAGTGGATACATAAAACCACTATCCTAGTCTTAATATTGCAAAATATATTATAATCTGTTATGCTTAATATATACAGTGGCATTTTTTTCGTTTTGAAAGACGTTAATTTTCGAATATTTAATGGTAAACTTGTCTTTATGGCGTTATGGCCTCGAAGTTTTCTTCTATTTCCCGGTGGAATCCGTTGACTGCTGTCCAAAAGTCTCTCTCTTAAATTTGATCACGAAGCCTACGGTTTACTCCCAGTCGTACGCTATACATCTGACTACCACAGCGCAAGACGAGAACTAAAATGCAGAGAAATGGGGAAAGGATCCTCAAGGTGATGGAAAGGAATGTAGGGAGAAAGGGTGAAGGGTTCCGTAGGTGGAAAGGAATGGGGAGTGACGTGCGCATGCAAGAGTACACATCTCACGGAAGGGAAGGGCGTCGATTGGGCCACTGAATGCGACGCGTGGGGAATCAATAAGAGGATGGGATGGAGGACGTCCAAATCCACCACCTCCTCTCCCTCCAACTCCCTTTCCCTCCCTCTCTACATGAAAAAAGAACCCACGGAAGCAGTCACCTCCACGTATCGGCGTAAGAACGATTTCCCATCGGACGCCATTCCTCCCACGAAAGAAAAAAAAAAGTTATGCACGAAAATAAAATCCCTCCCTTATCCCTCCTCGCCACCCTCGCCGGTTCCACGACCCACCGAGGACAATAGGGACTCTCTTCTCAGGTAGGAAGGTGGGAGAGCTGGATGACTACCTGAGCCTGGCTCCAACAATCTCTCGAGTCCGATGTGAAAATCTCTCCTCGGCTCAACCAACTAGCTCTCCTACCCCAAATTTCTCTCCCAACCGGGCCTTCCCAACCCATTCCCATCCCTTCTCGCTTCCTCTCACCATCTTCCCTTCCACCTGCTTCCCACCGTCTACTCCGCCCGCTCTCTTTGCGAAAAAAGGGGGCGGATCCCACCAGGATTCTCCGTCCCCGGTGAGCGGATCCCACTTCGTCCCAACCACACCCTCTCCCAAATTCCCGACGGGGATAAAAATGACCCGGTTCCGAGATTAGCTTCCTTCAAGCAATACTCGCATTTAGGCTGAATCTATTGAGATAGTTTTCTGGCCTTCTATTTATTGATTAAGTTAAACTAATAAATATAGAGAACAAACGCGCGTAGTGCTCCATCACATCAAAAGAACAGGATGAAAGTGATAGAATGTCATGTTGATAGATTTGAAATTGCTTTCTCCTCACAAGGAATAAGGCATCATAATAGGCAACACTATAGTATGACAAGAGGGTGTAATTTACTTTGGTTAAACTGCAGTGAATCAGAAATATTCTTCTAACACAACCGACGATGACTCTACTCTATTCTACCACATGATAATCATTAAGCAAAAACTTTTAACAAATTTCTTATCCATTGTTAGTTATTGCATTCCTCCGTAGCCATGAATTATATAATTGAACTTAGCTAGTCAACGTGTATCTACCAAAAATGTTTTAAGTATTGACGTGTCTATTAGTGGAGGCACGTAGTATATGTTTAACGATAATCATTCCCTGCCATACACTCTTGGGGTGCCTTTCAGTATAATCCAAGGATGTACACATAGATGGAGAATCGTAAGAACAAAATACGAGTATTCTTGTCCAGAACCAAGGTTTTGTCTATCTGAATCTTCATGTTGTTACGAAGCTGTGTTGTAGGGGTGTAGCAATACCATGCACTACACTGTTGAAAGGCGAACTACCAGAATGTCAGGAACTTTGGTACCGGTAGCATCAGGCACGTAGCCAGGGGGGGGGGGGGGGGGGGAGGCTTCTATTGCTTCAGTCCCACCGAAATTTTTTCCAATAATTTTGTTGTTCTGATTTTAACAGGACGTGATTACACTGCGTATAATTCAAGTATTAAGTGCCTTGAAACTAGATCAATAGCATGCATGCGTGTGGTAAATAATTTCTCTTTTCAATATGATATGTAAGTATTTGTTTCACTTCGGTTCAGGGATGGTAAAATTAACTTATTCATAACAAGGTAAGTATTGAACATTAGCAGAGAGAAGAGATAGGAATGGGCACTGTGAATGTAAATACAAAGCGCTGAAAATTAAGGGAGGAGATTTGTAACATGTCGGCACCGAACGGGCAACGCTGATTTATTTCAATTTACACTGCACTAGACTCAGCCCACCCCCGAAGCAAATTTCTGGCTATGTGCTTCGGTAGCACTGTAAAATCAAATCAGCAAACAAAGGGAACCAAGAATCTTGAAATGATTAAAATATTCCGTTTCCCAAAATTTATTCCGCTCATACTGGATTGACACTGAATAAACGCTCTTAAGGTGTATTGGTTTCATAATAATATTTAAAATCTAGCGATATCGTGATAGTGCTGATATCTGTGACATAGTTTTATGAGTAGAATACGAAAAGTGATACGAAACGAAATAATTCGTTATACGGTATCAAACGACGCTGTTACATGACAGATTGCATTGCATTCGTTGACCTTTAGCGATGCTTAGACTATATCGAAGCATGATATCTTCATGCGCATGTTACAAAGCCCTACTGCATCTATCTGGTCTAACAACCCCGTTTTTCCGTTTTCCATACACGACATGTATACGCTAAATCAGAATTCACCATGTTACTGAATTAGCCATTGAAACGCCTGAGCTCATTAGATAGTGTCACTCCGTGTTCTACCAAGGAGCTGAGCGTGCATTAGATTAGCGGGAAAATCCTTAGATACTCCCTTGCTCCACTACCCTCACTGAGGGGATCTCTCCCTCCCCATCCGTACGTTGACAGAGCCGCGAAGTTGATGAGCATCACCTTTCACGTCTCATTGAAGAAATAACTCTATATAATCTCCTTCAAACCACCTCAAAACGAGTTGTAACCCTAACCTTGATGCTACTTAATTGTGTTTCAAGCTTCGTAAGCCGGTTAAAATAATGTTGGATGGCTGTCTAATTGTATGTGAGGTCGTGGGTTGTAATATGAAAACTTATTAAAAAACGGATTTTTAAAAATTAGAGGTCAATCCGTAGCCAAAAGACGCCGAAAATATATTGCAAATCAGTTTTAAAACAGCTGATATGTTCATGTAAAAGACTAGGCCAAAAGACTCCTTAAAGGGCAAATTTAGCTTTTATTCTTTCCGCGCACCATTCAGCAATTAGAACTAAAATCTGAAAGAAAGTTGTTATAGATATAAAAACAAGTGCTATGGTTTGACGTATAACTAAATAACGCCCATGGTTCTGGTTGCTATTTATCAGTTTTCTTAACAGGGTCTTTCTACTCCCATTTCGTGCATTCTGTGATTTAAAAAGTTGAATATTCAAGGAAATGTAAATTATTGAAAAGCCTATTAAAATACTTTGGGTATTTCTTAACCCTATCGAGGTGCATTACTACTCAATTTCTACCCCATGCCATCAAACACTCGACATGATCTGAAGGTTCTTTTTGAGTATAGATGATACTGCAGATAAAATCTTGGACATAGAGTTCTTGGATAGAAACGGACTAATTGGAATGTAATGTGGCTAAGTCAATTTTAGTCTCATATTGCACGGTTTTAAACAAGGAATATCCAACGAAAGTATTAGAATAATAAAAAACAAAACATACCTACATGTACATTTATACTTGTAGGTCAGCATAATACTAAATAAGGAAGGGTATGCAGTAGTAGGTGTTTCTTCTCCAGTCATGTATTAAAACGATGGAGTTAAATACTACGTTAGTTGATAAATTTCGACTTTTTCTTTACTTTTTCCAGTCTAAAATTATAAAATAAGTTGAAGGTTCATCAAAAATCACGTATCTTCAGATGAAATACTGCAAGTAAAGAAAATCCATTTCTCTATGGGACACACACCTGACGTATGAGATGCAAAAATCATCCTTGCAATGCTTAAATGTCTGATATTAAATTTATTTCATGCAAAAAATGATTGTTTTTTGAATTAGACTAATGTTGGCTTGCAAAAAAAGGAAAAATTACCATAATTATAAAATATTATAGATTAGTATGATGTATCATAACATTTCTCCATTTACTTTTATCTGTTGAAAACTCTTGACCTTAAATGTGCGCGGATAAAATGACCATTTGAATCTCTGTCTTACTGTCTTACTATTACTCTTATTTCATCTTTATCGTCTAACATTGCCTAATCACCAAGTCAAACCATTTCACATTAGATTCGACTCGTAGAATACGTTAATTAGTTCATAAATCCTGATTTGGTATTCACTGCCCACAACACTCGGAGACTTTACAATTTCGGTTTAGCATATCACCCATCATGTTGTATATTCTCCTATATGCCGACACATTTTCCAAACATGTACTTCCGTTAACGGCTACAAAATGTTTTTTCTTGAATCTAACGCTGAATAATTCACTTACATGAATCAGTTCACGAGAATGAGAGATTTAATCCAGAGGATTTTGACTGTGCGGCTTAAGGTGTTTCGAAGACCCCGAGGGCTGCAAAATGTATGCTGAACGCTCACATGCGCTATGCGATAGATTAATGTTGAGGGAGAGAAATTCCGGAGGTAAAGATAGTAGACTTGCGGCCCCACAAGCATTAGATAATTAATCCCTCACTAAATACTTGAGCACATTTTTTTTATTCTCCGCAGCTCCCAACTGATCTTCTTATTCTCCACCATCTCCCGGCGGAAAATCCGATAAGACCAGGTTTGTTTCACATCCACCTATGCCCACGGGCTCAGCTTCCGCTCTCTTCTTCCTCTCACATACACAAACCCACACACTTACTTCCCGTTGAACCTATTTGAAGTCGAACCTCATGCTGATCCGCGTAGCCTCCCCTCAGCAACCCTATACCCCCGAAAAGCCTGCCGGTGTTCCTCCATCACACATCCCCGCTGGAGAAGAAAAAGAGTGTTCGATCCCTCAGGCCTCTTTAAGTCTTCTCACCGAACCGCTGTGGCTTCCCGTCCATCCAGGGTCACCATGGGTTCCAGATTTCATGGGATGGGATTCCTTGTTGGAATAAAAACCGTGATGCCAGGTGCCCCACATTTAAGAGCCACGGATTCTAGGCCAAATCCTCGTTCCTGTGCGGCCAACGTTTGACTTTCGCGATATGAAAGCTAACAGTTTCACTGTGCATGAATACAAAATGGTCACATTTGTGGAACTTTGTGTCTTATACTGCATCTGTATTCAGACAATACCCTGCAGGGCACCACAAGTGTTCGTGGCAGGGGCTAAGCACCAACCACCAGGCAAGCAATGAAGCCTAGAATGCATAGGTACCTAATATTCGTCGCAACATTTCAAATATAATTGGTTTAACTTAAATTGCGTAATAAATAGAATTAGAATTAAGATACAACAAAAAATCCCCTAATTATAAGCGAAATAATTACGTTTTGAAACTCTCTTTCTAAATATCTACCTCTATAATTTTGTTTAAAATCTTGTTTAATCCTACCTATTATCCTACTACAGTACCTTCAAGCATCTGGCACATTTTGAGCATTCTCAGTGACCGTGTCCGCCCTATTATCTAGTAAAAATTATTATTACACACTCTAGCAACAGATTTTGGTTTTTAATCCAGTTCCAGATTTGGCGGCAATTTGTTTTCTCCTAAGCAGTAAATCGGTCATTATTTCATATTGAAGCCTCATGTGTATCAAATAAACAATTCCTCACTCCCTAACTTCATCACCAGTTTTCCTCATATGTCAAACACATTTATAATGGTACAGATAATATCATAGCAATAAATCCCAATTATAATTAAGCTCATTAAGATAGAAAATAGACAAACCTTACACCAATATTTGTGTTTACATGGCAAGACATATGGATGTCTAAAACAAGTATATATACCCCTGCGCTGTAAAGCTAGGAGTTTGTGTGGACATGCAAATTTCCCAAAATCTACATCACATATTATGATAAAATATTTGGCTCCCTAATAGCATTTGGAGCTTTGAGTGTGAAAGGGTTAACGCATTAAATTCGCAATATTTGATCTCAAATCTGATGCTTCTGTGAAGTGAAGGCTTAAATGGCTCATTGATAGTGTGATTTCAGTATGCGGGAACCAATCATCTGGTGCCGTTTATGTTTAGCTCTAGTAAATGCAAAATAGACTGCATATCTTGAGGCTAGACGATTTGAATTCTTTTGGAGGTTTTTCATTTCCCTTTTATCCTCAGATATTTATGTAGAGGATCCATCTCTTCTATTCCTCTCCTCTTAAGCAATTACTCTCGTTCTCCTTCACTCAGGTATCCGTCCGACTGTCCTTCATGACCCTTGTTTTCTCTCCATTTCCATACCCTCTCCCTATTCACCTTTGGCTACTTCCTTCCCCCTGTGCACACGTTCCCTTTCGACCGATAACGTCCCCCTCAAATACCACCATTCCTTCACTTCGGTTCTCCGTCCGCATCCGCCATCTTCCTCATTGTCCTGTCATCTCCCCTCCGTGTTTGACCCCATCCAGACCCGTATCTTCCTCTACACCCCACCCCGCGGCTTTTCTCACGGGCTTTCTCTCGGCTTTCACCTTTTATCCCAATCCACACTGACTTCCCCTTCGATCCCCGAGTCCCATTATCCCTTCCAACTCATCCTCCACTGCTTCCCTCTATCGGATCCCTTCCCCGACATATTTCCATTCGGCCAACGCGTTCCCTCTCCGTCCCGTGAATGCAAACTCGGAAGGTGCGTGCTCTTGTGCGAATCTCAAAGCCCAGTAGGCGATACGCGCTTCGCATCGAAAATCGATCGATGTTCGTCTGGATCGTAAGAGAGTTAACACATTATTTCAAGAGTCTTTTAGAATTCATGCATATTACCGACCAAAATATTTGTATTGGGTACGTGCAGAATCCATCATCATGCTGTTAGTTTCACTTCGGGAGTTAAAGTGCTCATCACATTGTATGTTGCCTCGGTAAATCAGTTGTTTAAAATGAATTTGGTAGCTAAGTAACTGACCGAATGATATTTCACACGTCACAATGCATGCCTTACTGCCAAACACTTCGTGGGTGAATACAGAATGCAATTCAGGTGCGAAAAAAGAAAATAATAGCATTTCATTCTATCTTGTGTAGTATAGAAGATTGCTGGATACTAAATATTTATAAAAAGTCAATTATGATATTATATGGTATTGGACATCCAAAAATAACAGATTTCACATGAAATTTTATTATCTTTGAAATTGCGCACCGTTAGGTACATTATTTACTATGGATCATTAAATAATGCATATATGGATGCCTATATAGATAACTAGAGAACGAAAAAATGCGTAAATCGATAAAGCAGAATAAATGTACCTTTGACTAATTCCTGTACACATAATTTCCAATATCATTGTATAATCAATATCGATATATTTGTTATATAACAAGGTCAACATCGATGCATCGTAATATCGATGCATCGATATAATGCACGCTAACGACGTCGTCTTCTGCTTGGCCATGCCCCATTTGCCCAGTTCTCCAGTTCCAGAGCACACGGCTTAACCTCCCTCGCCCTTCTCCACAACTCCTCCACAACAGCACTTTCATCCCCATCCCCTTCGTCCTCCCTCTCCGCCGGGCGACGCTTCCGAATTCTGTTTCTCCGTATTTATTTTTTTATTCTGACCATCTTTTTCACCACCGTGGAGTAATAAAAGTCTTCTTTCCGCCCCAATGTCCGGGATGGTATTCAATCGTGCGCGAGGGACTTGATGAACCATTCACCAGAGTCTTATTTATTTTTAAAAAAAAAAGGGAGACTCGGAAAATGAGAGATTGGGTAGCATGCCAGAAATATAGAAATGAATGTCACATCCAAATTTAGAAAAGTCAACCCTCTCCACCAATAAGATCTTTTCAATGCGGATGAATTTGCTGTAAAATATGGCACACTTTTATTTTATCATGAGAATTACAGGGAAATGAAATTGGGAGACCGTATAAAAGAGGGCCATATTTTAAGGATATTTTTTTACTAGATACGTCTTATAACTCTAATAATTAAGTATTTTTTGTGGTATTTGCATCCTATTTGTCATTAACTTCATCAAATATTTCGATTGAAATAGTTTCCCAAATGTTTGAATTATAACTCCTCAGATTACTTGCATCGATAATTCTCAAGTTACCTACTTCTACTGTCTACAACTTGAACATTAACTCTAGCATTACTTTTGTTTTTCTTTCGTCATTATCACCCAGTCTTTAAAGAAAACAAGTACGGTTAGGAGAAATAATTGACCACAGCCCTGTGTATTCTCTCAAAGAAAGACTTAATGCTCTCAATTTGTTCACTTATCTAGAGGAAGGTAGAACAATGAAAACAATTTCTTAAATAATTTCTTCATGCCATTTTCTGCATTTCGTCAATACAGGAATTGCCTGAATAAATAAGATCGTAAATGTCTTACAAGGTCCCATATGATCAAGTTTGTATTTCATGGAGTAAAATCATAATTTGCAATGGTAAATTTTACAATCGAAGTTACTTGTGATTATAGATAAAGTTACTAGTCTTAAGAAATGAGTGGTGAATAATTTTAAAATTAAAATTAATGGTTGACAAATAATTCCTACAAATGTTGAAAATCACTTACAAAATGATTAATGAATAAAATAGAAAGCATTAAAATTAACCTAGCTAATTACATGGAAGTTGATGTTTAGTGCCAGGTTCACAGGTTTTTAATCTGTGTAGGCAATGCATTCGTCGGGAGAGACCGATTTCAAATAAAAGTGTCCAAATAGAGAATTGCATAACGTAAAACCATCGGAGGAAATTCTTGTAACTGTTGGAGTAACAAAATACTCAACGTTGTATTCGTACTGGTGGGTTTTGAGACAACGTAGGGTGTGTATGGTAATTCTACCTCTAATTGAGTTACCCTTCCCCCAGGGTCCAATCTTTCACAAATTCCCCCGCATCGATATTCAGCCTCCCTCATTGCTCATTCAACACTCCACGGCAGTTTTCCCACGGCTACCCCGGCCTATTATTCGATTCAACAAGGGCCCATTCCCCCGCGCAGTCCAGTCCTCCTAGCCCGGATATCTCGGGCCGCCAATTACCTCACCCACCATTCCTGCCTAAATTTCACTCCACCTCCCACACGAGTGGGACGCATCTCACTCCTTCATAATTTCCCCAAAAACTAAAAAGGTTATTTTACTTACTTCTAGGTACTTTTTACTGGAAATCTTCGAGTTCGCAGAGAATGCCATGGTACTTCATTGTAAAATTTCTTGAAATATTAAAAAAATTGCCGTAGCGAGAAATTCAACTTTAAGTAATCTTACACTAAAAAAGTTTTTCTACCCAGAGATGGAGCTGCTCCTTTGTTTAGAAGGTAATCAGCCATCCTTGAATTCGATGTTCGATAGAAAAAAGACTTATGCTCATTTATAATAAATTGATTACATAAGAGTAGGCCACTTGCTTTTAAGGCTTAAGTGGTTTTATACAAGTAAAATAAAGCTTTATTCTATTCCGTATAAATATAAAATTTAAATACTGCTCGACCGGTTTCGACCCTTTCAGATCATTAACAAGAGCTGAGTCCTGAAATGTAATGAGAGTAATAGTCTAATAAGGTCGAAACCGGTGGAGCAGTATTCAATTAATTTATGTGGAATGGGACACAGCTTTATATTGTTTAAATAATGTCGAAATTTCTCCAAGTTATCTTACCTGCTATTTCTATGATTAAGTGGTCGCCCTACGTGGTTAGTTCCTCAGTATATCGCTAAGCTAGAGTTTAGCTAATAATGCATAAAATTGCTTTTACTGTTAGGACAGTATTCACGATTCCTTGTGTAGCAATGCCAGCCAAGGATCAAATTGCTTCCATTAAAGTCGGTTATGTGATGTCTGATCAAGGTTAACCGTTAGTAATTCATGTATACATGCTCAGGCTCTCTGGTTGTTGTCAAAACTTCAGTGAGAACATAATATGCGTAGTTAGTTGTCATAAATAAAATTGGTGGTAGAGCGTATCTATAACTGTTTCAAAACCCAGAAAATGGTCATCTAGACACTATAGCATTGGACCTAAGACTGAGAAAACGTTTGAGCTCATCGATCCTTCAGGTTTATCACTATCGTTGTGTTAACCAAGGACAAAGTCATGAAGAATTCTTATGTGCGAACCGATTCACTTTCATTAAAGTATCCTCAATCACTAATTTAGGCATAAAAATTTACTCATTCACGTCAATTTCCGGCTCCTTTAGATTCCTTTAAATTACCATTTGCCCCGCAAACCATTGAGAATACTGCCAGATGTTCTAGGGTTCTTTTCAAATGCCGTCCTCTGAAGGCTCCAGGTTTTCATTCAATTTCCCACTATTCTGAATGTATTTAGTGCTATTGCCATGTCCATTATTTCTCCCAAGGATTAATTGGGATAACCATACCTACTACTCGGTTATCGCTCGGAAGATCGACTCAATTGGTCATATGGTACAAACCTACGGAATTTTTGTAATTCAATAGAATTTGCATGTCGTCTACCTTGACTCTGCTTCTTTTTTGAACTAGAGACCAATATCTCATTCATCAACCTGATATTTTAAGGTTTGTGAATAGCAAACATTTTTTTTGACTAAATAAGCTCTTGAATGGACCTTTTTTTACTCTAATATGATACCTGCGGGTGAAATATTAGAAAATAGAATGTTATGTTATTTAGAAGAGTTAAATCATCTACCTATTCATCTTATGGGAAGAAAATCACTCTTGTGGACGATATAGACTCCAGGCAGAGAGAGTGTTAGCATCACAAAATTATAGCTAAATGAGGCAGAGAGGAGAGAACACAACTTGGGTCAAAGCTCATTGTTGAGTTTATAAATATAATGCCCTGATGCTTAACCCGAGTAGAGATTTGAATACCTTTCCATTATATTAACATATAGTGGAAACGCTAATGAAACTCTCTTAGAGAATTAGTACGCTAACACCCTTACGGTGGGCTGTAATGGAATTTACAGGATATGGGCATATAAATAACTTAGATAATGAATAGGCAATGGATGGAGAGAAACCATACGGTCACTACAAATTGATGAAATGCCTTCCGCTTACACATTCCACCAAATACCTTACCCAAATTGGCCAAGTTGACCTTCCAGAACTATATTCTCCACCGCTTAGTTCTGACTTCATAGTCAGTAATCCGGATAACACTGACATCACCCTCCACAGTTCAAGAGGAAGTGGATTAGAATTAAATCGTGACCTTGTACACATTCCAATGCTTGGAGGTCACCCCTTACAAAGCCTGCAGTACTTCCAAAACAATCTTCTGAATTAGACGATCTTATCCTGAGTGCTGTTAAGAGACGTAGGATGCGCAGTCTTGCCCTGAATTCGCTCCAGCATCCCACGCCTTGATTAACTCTCGGGCCAATGGGATCAAAATATCCTCCGTTCCCCGAAACCTCTTATGTGGAATAATGCCCTTGGTCCATCCCTCCTCGTGAGTCCATCCCCGCCTCACTCCGTTTCCTTCCGCGACCCTTTCCTCGTCCCGGTCCCTAATTCAACCCCATGCCCTTCTTCTCACCACTTCTCCTCGCTTCGAAGCCCTCTGCATTAGTAATGGTCGATTGGTTCGAGACTCTTGATCGGAGTGCGCAGCCACTCATCGCCGCTCCTGGGCCGCGCGGGAAGGCTTCCTTCCTCGTGCCCTAATATTTAATCTTCCATTAGGCCCTACCTCCTATTCCGTAGATCTCGAGGCGTTATGACGCTTCCAGAGAGTAAATTCGTGTTTGGGGATGAAAACTAGGGAAGGGATGCTCTTCCGTGACATAATTCGTCCCGAAACGTTGTCACACCATCGCCATTCAGGAGGAGATAGCCTTCTTCACGGAAATCGGGAATTTTTTTATTTTTAACCCTTTGACCTACATTGGAGTTTTACTCCCTAGGATTGAAAACTCAGCAGTTTAGTTTAGTCTCTCTGATGGAAAATAAATATGCATAAAAGAGATTAAATTTTTTCAAAAGCCTATGCCTACTAAATATCTAAGAAAATAAATTTATAGTGTAGTTAGTATTCGATTGACTGATGTGTAAATAAGCATCTTTATAAATGCTGCAGTAACCATAATTTTCATACGCACTGTTTTCTTGCTAATGCAATTGGTTTCATATCTCACATATATTTGATTCCAACGCTCTGAATACAATGGCAGGGATTCCGTTTTGACCTGTTTAAGCGTAGTTATGACCTTAGGCAAAACTTTGCACTTTGCTTATGAAACTGAACAAACCATAGTTTTACATAGTTGCATGAAATATTCAGCTTGAAACAAAATTTCAGCATGCTTATTATTCCATATGATAATTAGCATGTTAAAATTTTATTTGCAATATTATTTGAAGGATATTATTGGAAAAAAACTAATACATATGCCAAAATTTGTACATATTTATTCGCTTTTAAAAATGCCTTATATTAGTTCTCCTTTTAACTGTAATAAGATGAACAATATACTTAACTCCAGTCTACTATTTGGAACTTGGGAAATGGGTTCACACGATATGAAGAAATAGAGGAAGACACTTGGAAAGCTTTTTACTCGAGAAGGAATTCATTTTTGGTGCACTAATAGCAAGACTGACAATCACAGCATATTGGCATGAATAATAATTGCTAAACACTAGTAACCACTCAAACACTATTACTGATGGGTCATCGAAATTTTTTGGTAAAAATATCGCCAAATGTTATTCAAATGGTATTTAAGGTGTGAAGGAAATTAGAGCCAAATTAAATGTATAGAACACTTATGTAAACTTAAATGAACCGAGTACACTGTGGTGATTTATTTAGAAAGGATGCGATAAGCAGAAGAAAAAGAATATTTGTACATTCAATTTGTTTTTATCTTCAAAGTGAATATGGCATCGAAAATATGAACACAAATAAAATTTGAAATTTAAGAAGGATATCCTCTTGATCACTCGTCCCTAGAGCTAGTCATGTAACAGGAAGAGATTTCAATCGTACATTACACAAGTTACGCATATTACAGGAAATCCAGTGGAATGGAAAAGCTACCACCAAAAACTTATAAAAGTAATAATACAGCATATTCTTTATAAATAATTACGTATATTCTCATAAGAAACATCATGAAATAACATGAATTCCAATGAGTTCTGCTACAAAAATTAAATGACAAGTGGGAGGGTGAGGGTTCTGAAAAAAAACTCAGCTTTCAATATCTCTTTTGTAAATGAATGACGCGGGAATGAAATTAAAGCGTAACAACTGTAGCTACAAGTATTGTGCTAGTGCAATCAACAGCTGAAGCGTTAGATTAACGGAGACTTTTAAAAAATAAAACTAAAACTGAACACAGACTAGATACAGCTGTATAAATCTTTAGGGTGGTAACCGTTGACCGCAGTGAAAATAAACTGAGAATTGAAAAAAAAAAAATATTCAGGCATATTTTTCCATTAAGGAACCTGTTAGTTCCCCTGGGACACGTTAAATGAGGGTCGGCATATTAAAAAAGTAAATAGACGGCGCGGGAAAAAGGAAGGCTCTCAGGAGATGCCCTTGGAGCAGAAAATCAGGGTGCCGGTACGACGAGGAGATCGCTTGATTAATATGAGAGCTGGGATCAGGAAGACTCTCGCGTAACCACAGCAAGCGCCCGCCACCGAGGCGCTAATAAAAAATTGGCGAAGACAAGAATAGCTTTAGAAGGGAAAATGACTAGTTTAAGGGCAAGCTTTCAAATTAAGCAGAACTGAATGAGGTTAAGAAGGGAAGGCGTTGGCTTGAGAGTAGAGGTGAGGTTTGGCAGGATGAGGGAAGGAAGGAAAGGGTGGTAAATGAAGTAGTGGGAGCAGTAATTAGGGGGGAGCCGACTGACAGCTGAGGTCATTTGCTCCATTAAGGATGGACGGTTATTTATGTAGGGGTAAGGATTCTTCAGGGAATGGAGAGAAATTTGGTGCCGGCATTGGCAACACTCCAAGCAAAAGGTAATAAGGATCCTCCATGGTTTAACGTCATATCTGATGGACGGAATACTCAGCACTAAGCGTTCTTCTCACATTAATCAAAAGCATACACTACTTTAACTGTAAATATTCATTCACACTTTTGAGGCTCATCTAAGCATGGTCCTTAGGAAATGGAGCCCAGTATTCATGGCTACTGTGGCCCAAGGGATGGGTAGAAAGTCCTCTAGCCACCACACCGACCCGATCCTCGAAAATATCTACGCAATATTCAGACTCACATTAAAAACTTTCTCGTCAAAATCTCCCTATATTACGGGAATGAATATATGGCCAAATAAAGCAAATTGGAGGGGGGTACTTCTGGAGCCCCCCTGGCACTTAGACCTATTTAGAATCATTATGCCAAATCACATTTAACCTGCCCGTCACTCGCAGACAGGGGGAAAGAGCACTGCGGTCGGTGTATGGAGGAGGGTCACCTATCCAGCCTCTGTCCCGGCACAACGATACTTAACTTCGGTGATCTAACGGGAACCAGTGTATCAACGTGGCTAGGCCCTTGCTCTTAAGACCAAATAATGCATTGTACAAAAAAAAATGCAAACATATTTAAAAAAAGAATGGGTGATCGGAAAACTACCAATGATACAAAAGTAATTATTTAATAAAAGGAAATGAACAAGGAAAAACCATTAATCAATAGCAGAAAGAGGAAATCTAAGTCAAACTTTGTAAAGATAGTGGGGTGACAGAAAAAACACACGGAAAGGTAATGGGTGAGAAGGATACGGTGAAAAACTGAGAGAGAAGTTTATACCTGCGGTGCCTCGCAACCATTTTCGTTTCACCACTACCGTTATGAACTCTGCCCGCAAGTGAACCCAACCACCTCCCTTCTACCCCTTTGACTTTACCCGTCTCAACCAGCCGAAGTTTTTTCTTCCCTATCCTCTTTGACCCAGTCCCGTGGCCGAAGGCACCCGCAGCCACCATTTCACATTTTCCCGACACCCGTTCCCACATCATACCCTCTCCCTGCCAAAGGCTCATCTCTCCGACCACCCCTGTTCCCGATGACGGGAACCCGCACCACAAACACCTCATCCCCTACCACTTTCGTCCCTTCCTCCCTCACCCCCCACCGCCTCTCCATCACCTTCCTCGTCCCCCAACTTCGACTTCAATTCCCGCCGAGATACCCACTCCGTCCCGGCCGTGTCTCGCTCCATAAAAATCACCGAGCCCAACACGACCCCATCCCCTTGGCCGCTCCTCCCAACCATCACTCAACTGTCCTTCCTCGTATATCGGAGTAAACCCTTCTCTTCATCCTGGGCGAACTCCCGATCCCCCCCTCACTCCGTTCAGTCAACCTCCGCACCGCAGCCCTGATCACACAGATTTCCCATCCTTACCCAATGTGACCCCAGTCCCCGTCCTCGATGACCTCAAGACCCCCGACTAGGATATAAATTTGACGAACTTATGGAAATGAGGTCGTCAAATGGAAACCGATCTCTTTTCCAAAGGTCCGAGTTATGATTCGTGAACTCGGTCATTTTTGTTCAATTTGACCACGCATAGAAGATAAGAAAGGAGGGATTTCTCGTGGATATTGTGGTAAACAATGAGAGATCATTATAGATGACATAATAACCCAGTCGGTAATTGTAATTTAGGAAGCTTTAATCTTAGCATCAACTTGAAAAGTTCATATGAAAAGCATACATTGCCGTTGACTGTTGCAAGCGACAAATAAGTTGTGGGTGGGGAAACAACTAAGACTTTTTCATTATTTTTCAACAAAATTGTATAAATGCTCTTTACTCAACCAGTATCACTTGCCAAATACACCCTTGAATATTTAACGAAAAAATAATAGGACATGAATCAATGATACTTTGCACTATTCCACATAAACATTTATTTCAAAGAAGTCAACATGTTTCCTTGCACTGCAGCATCATCAGGACTAACATAGAAGTTAAACATGCAAGAATATATAGTCACGTTAGGAGGAAGAAGGAAAAAATATTAATTTGAAAAAAATGTTTAAACCATTAAATGCAAATTGTATTCCCTCGTATTTTCCAATCATTTTGTAGCACTTTCCCGTAGAATACCTAACTACCACCATTTTTTCTTATGAGTAGAAACATCTTTCAGTTGCACGCATATAGTGTACGTTTGGTGTTAAATTATTTTGTTCCACGCACTCTCAATGTGGCTTACTTTGCGCAGATGGCCCACTACTGTAGCCATTGTCCAAATCGTTCCGTTTCTCCAGACTAAAAAACAACGAACACCACCTTCCGTTTCCACCCCAAACGACAGTGCACTCGCACTTAACATCCGCCCAGCGTGGAAAGAAGAGCTCTGCCGTCGCCGACTGGACCACCTCCTCCCGTCTTGTCAACCCTGGAGTCAATTTTTCACCCGTCGCTAATCCTGTCGTCCATCCCCGCCGGCTCCGTTTTCATCTCGCCCATCCAATCCTCTTCTCTGCCCCTCCCTCTTCCCCTCCACTAGTCCCGATTCACGGTTTCCATCCACTTTCATTGTCCCATCACCTCCCATGAATTCCGACGTCTCTCTTCCCATCAGGTCCTTCCCACCAATCCGCCATCGCTGGGAATCCCGCAGTTGAACAATGCTCGTTCTCTTTGAGATCCGACTTGTTTCTGCGTTTGCCAAGCCCACAGCATTTTGTCCACTTTTTATTTCCCCTCCTCCGCACGATGCCCGCCGGTCCCTTTTTTGCAGCTCCCCCATGCGAGTCTATTAATCATTTTGTGCCAACGAACGAGCCTTCTCAAGCCTTTGAAGTCAAATCGACTATAGCTCGTCCATCTAGCTACGGTTAAGTTGAAAGGCATACGGCGTTTGGAGAGCTTTTGGCTCAAAGCCAAGGCATTGGCAAGCACCAAAACAAATATTTTACTATAATGACAAACTTAACAGAGCGAATAATATCTTTTTACATTTCCCTGAGTGAGAAATGTTTTAATGTTCTACTCCTGAATGCTTCTTATTTTCATCTGACATCAATTAAATTGGAGAATTTGTTTAGCATGCTTTTAAAAAATTTCTGCCAAAAAAACTTGCAACACATATTCTCGTAAACAAAATTCATATAATCACAATGAACACTGCAAACGTTTGATCAGACAAAGGTATCCGTGCTTTAAATATGAGGATTGAATAGGGAGATTGGACAGAATCCTGTCCTAAAATACATCCTCAGAACTTCCTCCCCTTAACCTAGTTTAAAACGCACAACAGCGTGCTGGCGACCCAATTCGGATTCCTTTCCCGTCCCCCAAAAGGATCTGGGCGGGATTATCCCGCTCGAATCCCGATTACTCATCGTATCCCAACGGTAAGGGTGCTTGGAGGGGGAAGGGTGAAGGGAGTGCGATAACTCTCTTATGATTCCCTTTCCGAACCTGATCTCAACATCCGTCGAAACTTTTTTAAGCCCTTCATATCCGAACGGTATTTTTCCACCTCACGGATACCTCCTTCAACCTCTCCCCCACCATCTCCAATCTCCCGCACCACTTATTCGAGCACAGCCTCCTACCCCCGCTCCTATTTTCTCTCAATGATTCTCCCTTCACGACTTTTCTCGTTCGAGGTGTTACGCGAAAATTCCTCTTCCCCTCCGCCCCTTCACTTCTGGACTCGTTCCCACCTCCCCGAAAATTCCGTAAAATAATTCGTCTCTTCCTCCTCCCAATCGGCTTCCTCCATCCTCTTCTTTCTGCTCCTGATGTCGGCGGGAAGTGCACTCGAACTAGTTGCGCAGTGAGCGACTCCTCCCCGGCAAATGTTCTTCGTTCGATCGACTCGAGGGTATCATCATCATCATCTCTGCGATCGCCTCTTCCTCCGGCTGGGATCATCTTACGTATTTTTTTTTCTTTTTCATTCCCCACTGGCACCGCAGGTACTGCCCGCACACCACCGGATTGAGAACGGATGGAGTTTTGCAGGCGCGGGATTAGAGGTTTAACTTAACACCTCGGCACACCTTTTGACAGGTCTTCCCCGTCCGCGAGCACGAGCTTGTGTTCCTCGTTGGGCAAGACGGATTACGCCAAATCGTCGCCTCTTGCGCGAAATACGGCCCCCTCAACTTAAAGTTGGTTTTTAGCTGACAGTGTAAAATTAATGACTTCGTAAAAGGCTTCGCGTGAATAATAAAATTTGTGGCAGTATATTAATGTACGGTTCAGTGTTTAAGAAATTAAAGTATTCTAATATTTTTATTAGTTTCAATTTTTTTCTCACAATCTCACAATTCTTATTATCTGAACCAAGACTAAATCTTTAACGAAATTAAAAAAAACACGTGTGTATTAATTATTTATTCTTCATCTCTTCACTGGCAGATGAGTGTAGAGGGTCACAATAAAAATATAACTCTATATTTATCTTTAACAACACTTTTAGGAAGGCACATCCATATCGTTTTTGGACTTTTTTCCCTCTTTTCACACTATTAATTCTTTTGACTCATATCACACGCATTCAGATGGTTTTCAAGGTACTAGGTACATACACACGTTCATTTAAAATTAATTTTATTCAAGCACTCTTCACATTTAAAAAATAGATGCATACACTGGAATATTCTCGCAAATAGCTGTAAATTTGCTTTTTATAAATTATCTTATCTCACGAACAATAAAAATACTATGCATACAATTATTAGATTATTTTGAAAAGTTAAGCTAATTCATTCAACTAGCCGGAAGTTTAAGAAAGAACCAGGGTTAGTTCTGGCATTAACTTCACTGTTCTATATCCCACAATTCATAACGAAGTACTAATTTGAAAAACGCATGAATAAATTTAGTCCAAGTGCAGTAAAAATGAGTTTTAATTACACTCTCCACTCATACCCCTCAATCTTAACGATAATGAGTACAGAAAAACCCAAGCATTCTTAGTGGAATATTAAACGCACCAACGCCACTGAACTAGAAGAAATTAGAAGGTTACTGCTTTAGCCAGGAGCACAAATTTTTAAGGTATTGATCATGATAAAAATTCTTTTCCCTGTCCAACATCGATCTGTTTCAGCCGAAGAACAGGCCTTGGAAAGTATTTTGCCGTGAAATATTATGAAATACCTCAAAGTTAACAGACAAATCTACAAATAAATGGCAGTTTTCCGTAATCCTTAGGGGAATTGGGCTTACTTTTTGGCTATAACATAGGGTAGTCTCCTTCATCAAAGACAACAAGAATCATTATTTGAAATTTGTGTCCCACCATAAATATATTCTTGGCAAAAAAATAATTGGGACAATAGAACACCAATTTTCTTTTCATTTTCAAAGGTTGCAATTGGGTTGGAATGTGGCAGCTATGTTGATGATATCGAAGGTACAAGGTTTACAGTACGAGGCATGGGAAATTTTCATCGTCCGAATTTAAAATCGTACTTCAGTGTTCCTTAGCTTTGGTAAACGTGTATTAGTAATCGCCTATGAAAGCCATTAAACCTAGGATAGGCTTGTCCGGTGAGCATGGTATAAATAGTTAGTTCTTTTCTAACCTTCTGCTCTCCGAGCTAGTTGGGTCTTTTGCTACCGCGAAGCACGGCAGTTCGTGCCACGCAAAGTAGAATAGAAACGCAGATTGTATAATTAAGGTAAGTGAATAGTTATAAATTGAAAAGTTAAATATAAATAATAAAAATAATTGAACAACTCTACGTCAGATTCTTGTTAATATGATTTCACGTAGTGCATCTGACGTTTAGCGACCTTCTCACCACCCCTTAGTAAACGGGAGAGGTAAATTAGCATAGGAATCTACGATGTCACATGCATAAATGACCGGCATGAACAGTTTTCCGTCACTTTTTCATGCCGTTAGCATTTTCCACTCTCTAAATAATTAGAAAAAATACTTCACAACAGTACTAAATCAAACAACTTCAAATACGTAACAATGAGGTAAGTATAAAAGTTTGATCACGACGCTAGCGGAATAGAAAACTCTTCACCCTTAGCCGTTACCTGAAAAACTCCCAGCATTTTTCAATCACCCTTATGCACGTAGTGACGCAAATAAACTTGATTCTGTAAGATTCTATTGGAGTGAGAAAATTCCGATCTGTTTAAGGAACGTTTTTGCTTTGAAAAAAAAACTATAGCTGTCCGCGGCTCGAACTTGCTTACCAGTTATTCCATTCCATTTCGACGTTTCCCCAGGATCCCTCCTTTCAACTCTGGCCACCAAACCGTCCGAATTTGACTGCTCCTCCGATCCCGCCACCCTCTACATCCATCATCCCCCCTCCCCATCTCCAACTTCGCCCCCAACAGACTCTCTACGCTCATCCAATCCTCACCGACCACGCCTTATCATCAATCTTTCTTTGATCCCTCCTCTTGGCCCTTCTTATATACATGTACATAAATGTAAATTTCAGTCTCTAACTTTTCATTCGTGCACCTCTTCAATGATTTATTCTATTTGACTTCCTCGAAAAATTCTTTAGGCATCAACTTTGCGTACTAAAATATGTGAGAATCATGAAAATGCCCTTATTTTTGCATATAATACACTATACAGCCGGCTAAATATTGGTAGCGCTTACGAATGGTCCTGGAGTTGAATCCCACCTCGGTCTTGAACATCCTCTTTGGCTTTAAATCAGGAACTAAACTAGAACATTGGAGCTCCTAGAACGCACATATACTCTGAATTTTACTAAAAAACAGTCTAAACAATGAAAAACGACTACATTCACGTCATTACGGTGAGCCACTGCGGCAGTGTGTGGCCAAGGGTGAAAGGTTACGTACATATGCTACTTACCCGCAATCGAAAACCAAGTTACGAAACAACTACAAATTGCATTGCGGGTACAGAAAAAAGAGAAAACACTACAATTCCACATAGAAAATCATTGAAATACACATGTTTCGTTGTAATATTATCAGGTGATGGTTCGCGAGGTGATAGTTATGCTGGATGATGCTGCACTGCGGTGGAACCTAGACCGTTTAATAAATTTTCATCTATGGAATTGCAGTATTTTCTCTTTTTTCTCTCATCACAAAAGATAGAGCCAAGGGCCATCCTAGTGGCACCACAGGCCGTATCCGCCACAGTGCATGTGATTTTTGCCAAAAAAAGAGCCTTTTCCATGGCCTTTTCATTGTATTCTCGCTCCATGATGCAATAAATACTGGCAAAATTGCAATAGATGTGAACTGTGACTGTGAACGCCATTTTGATATAAAATGAGTCACTGCTTTCTTGTGATTTCCTTGGTTTCGTTGATGATCGTTAATTGCAAGCCACATTAGTGCACTGCACTGCCTCCCCGCCCCCACAGAGAGCCGACCGTCCAGAGCTTTCCCATCTCTTCCAACGGCGGCGGCGGCCGGCCATATTTCCTCAGCAGTGCGGCTCCTCCTTCCCCTCTCCTTCCCCACCGGGACCCTGCCCGGCGGTGAGTCATCAATCTACATCGCGTCTCCAAGAAAAGCAGCACCGCCTTGGCGGTAAGAGGGAAGAGGAAAAGCTACTCCTTTCCGAGTAAATTACTTACATCTCCAAGTCAACCACTTCACATTATTCCCTAGAAAGCGTCTGCGGAGTTTCGCAGTGGCTGTTGATCGTCGAGACAGACCTACGTCGCTGTCGACAACTGGAGAATGCGTATCGTTGAGAAACAATGCTGACGCCAGAGTGTTAAATCAACAAGTTATGCCACAAGAGCTTTCGACGTCAACTGATGTTGTCCAAACATAGGTGCGCATCATATAAACTGCATTGTATTTCCCTACAGTTATCAAATGTTTTAAACAGCACTCGAGAGGGAAAAGTTATTTGAAAATACAAGTGAATATTTTTTTTAGATTGCCGCATCGCCTCTAATTTTGTACCTACTTTTTAGAATTGCACTCTGTCGATATTGCTTTTACCCATGCGTCAAGTTCTATATGACGGTTTTTGGAAAAGCTTTTACACCGGTGAAACGCCACTTAAACAATTTCTATAAGAATACTATCAGCCACAAAAGCCTTGGTTGATGTCTGTTACTTATCTGAATAGTTCAAAAAAGCAGCTATTCCCCTTTATATAATTATTTTTCAGCCCATGAATGCCCGAAGTTACCTTGTCGAGTTCTAGAATGAACGAGTAACCAAAGAGCAAAATTTAACAAAGGATGGATAGCGAAAAAAAGCCTCTCCTTTGCATCGGATCAAATCCTCAGCTCATCGCTGCACTAGTAATTAAAGCCATGGCATCCCACTAGGTCTCTAAAATATGTTTCCATTCCAGAATCATTTGCCATTTTTGACAGAACTAGGAGACGATTCGTGACCAACATGCAGCGATGGAAAAATATTTAGGGCATGCCGAACTGTACGCTAGGGTAAAATTCATTTTGATATTTGACCCCAGGGATAGAATTCGTGGAGTCGAAAAAATATATTGCAGATCAATTAATGCTACTTCTCGATGATATATATATTTCAAAAAAATACGTTTCGCCATTCTCGCGTATAGATTTTTGGCGGGGAGTGCTCGTTGGGAACGAATTTCCCGCAGGGCTCTATCCATTTAGTTCGAAATTTACGCGTCGCTTCGAGCGAACGGTGCGAACGAGTGTTTTGTTTGGGAGGGAATCCGGAAGTTTGTGCGGGGCTTTACACGCAACGGAAGAGGTGGGGGGGAGTGGAAGACCGGGGGAGGGAGAAGCAACATGGCTCCAAAATAAGCCGGATCCGACGAAGACAACGGTGGCTCACAATAACGCCTCCCTCCCCTTACGATAGAAACTTGTGCGATCTCATTAGCTGGAAAGTACGGAGGATTGCCATTCTTGCGTCTCCGCTTGAGGGCGCGACAAGAGTGGAAGTCATTACTTCGTACTCGATGCGAGCTCGAGGGACTGGGAGGAGGAGGAGGAGATGGGAGTGAACTCGAAAACGTTGAGTGCGAAGTCAAGGCGCGCAGACATTTGCCGGCGGCAGAAGCTCATTCATTCCGTCTCTATTAAATTTCAAAGCAAAGGTAATCCAATCCTCTGGGTTTGCTTAGCTTTCGGTGGCGTGATTGGAACAAGACACGCTACTCAATAATTAGCCACAATTTTTATTTTGCTCTGAACCTGTTTCGAAAATTAAAACACGTCATTTTCGAGAGGCCCTCCCCCGCCCCCCAATAATGCCGTGTGTTTAGGGTACAAATCAATCGAGGTCTAAGTAAAAAGGCGGTTAAATTAATAAGTAGTAAGATTTGTTTTAATCATGTCACAGTTGTTGCGTAAAATCAACTCATAAAAATATATGCTTTCCTGGTGGCATTGTCGAGTTCAGAGACCACTAAAGCCTCAATGCAAAAAATCTTTGAGTATCATATGAATGTAACCAATTATCATTAACCAATCAAAACTCATATTCCATTTGAGTACAAAGGTTCAGTATAAACAATCTCGATAGAATTCAACCAGTTTGAACCGGTTAGACTAAACCAATACTTATATTTTCGTTGACGTTTTGCTTACTTAAGCATTTAACTCGTGATAAAATATACTATTTTTCGGTATACCGGTTTTTATAACCTTTTATAAAATGGTTATTACAGCAGAGAATTGGTTATTAAATGATTTTAATAACCCCTCCTCTTCCCTGACCCTCCTCTAATAATTCCTCTTCCCTGACCCCTTTTCTAAGAAAGTTACTACGTTTCCCAAGTTATCTTTAATTAAGAAAGCAGCCCAAGCAGTCGTTGACTCTCCTCATTTTAAACTAAGCTCGTATTTGATAATTAATCCAGAAGCATAGTACATATTACGGATTTGTTTGAAATATACTATCCAAAAAATGATGGTGTGCTCAGAGATGTCTTGAGACAACAAACTATCAATACAACATACGATAGACTGGATGGAGGACAGATGATGAAGCGCTGAACACGGTTGGGGGGAATTGGTTTCCGACGGAGATAAGGAAATGGACGGAACAGGTGAATAGATGTCTAAGGACATTAAATTCCATTTATAATGTGGACTACTGGGTAGTTAAATAAGAGCCGTTATCATGAAGAAAAAGGGAAGTAAGCCGATCTGAAGAGAGACAGCGTATTGAAAGAGCCCCTTAGTAAAAGCTACAAAAAATAGAGCACCTAACTACACCAAAAATAATCCATCCTGGAGAAACCAGTTGATCAACATTGCTTTAATTTCAAAGTTGAAAACAGAATTCATAAGTCAATTTGTTAGGGAATTTCTAAGTGCACAGAGAGAATGAGTGTATATTTATCCGCCTATAAGTTTCTTTCAGTCAAGATTACACTTTTTTCTACGTCGTATTACCTAAGACAGGAAGGGGCTTCTTTCATCTCGGGATCCCCGTATATGAGAAAATTAGGAGCCCCAGTGACATATTTCACGGTCTGATAACGACATCTAAGACCCTCGCTTGGCATCTTCTTTACAGCCTCTCCCAAAATTTTGTTTCCTCGGGCCTTTCATTTCTTTCTGGGGATTCACAACACCAGATATATTTGCTGTATACTTATGAGGAAAAAAAGACACATTTGAATTGCCTCTGATGTTTTTACTTTCAATTCAATCTTGAAGTTTGTTTTATTTTATTTCCGTCGCAATTTCCCGTCACGGAAATTGTTTAGCTCTTTGAGCATTTCAGTATGGTATATTTTTTCATATTCTTTGTAAAACGAAGTTTGTTCCACCCCTTATTTTTCTTTCCAGGACAGAAATTGGTTTGGAAGTCGTTCTTTCTTCCTCCTTCAACATTTTGTCGTCCACAACACCGCCTTCTCTTGGGAAATATAGGCACGAATATTATTGATAAAGAAATTTCATCGGTTCTTGGTTGTGAACTTTGGAAACTTCTCTCTGATTTAAACCTCATTGTTAGGTATTTCAGAGTTTGCCCAACCACGCAATGCTTGAATAGAAAGAGATGAAAAAAATTTTATACCTCACTCACCGCCAAGTCAACTTTTCATTCCCTACCTTAAAAATGAATATTATTCAATTCTTTCTCTTTATATGCCAATAATGCACCTGACGTACTGACGTACCTTATAAAAAAATGAAAAATGATTTTGAATCTATTCACTTTTTCTGTATCTTACTAAATTCTGCAGAAAATCTACCTTCTTTCTTAGACTCTTTTTAGACACAATTTGCAATAATTTTCCCTACCCTGTTCCCTTCAGTTATTACCATGCTCACTGTTTTAAAATATTGTAATTTAGATTCGAAATACTGTTCAACTTACTAAAATTGGTCCAATTCGACTCACTGCCAGGCTCCCCCTCATCATTTTTTCTCTGATTACAAGCACTTAACACTAGATACTTCATTTGAAAAAACCCACGCAATCGACCTCAAATTTCACCAAGTACTGTCATATTTTTACTGCATTTGCTGCTGCAAATCAGCCCGAGAAAGTTTATGTTTGATGATCTTCTGTTTGGATGTATTAATTCATACCCTTACATGTATTACTTCAGCCCCTTATATATTTATCATTTCTGCAAAAATCGATAAACTCAACAATTTTAGTCATCCTTAGACAGGCAGCTAACAAAATCTGTGGCTTTAATATAAGAATTAAAAACATGTAAAAGTTATGGGAATTTCCATCCTGATGTACTTTCTTTTTCTTTGGCCTATTATCGGAAGCACAATGAAAACACGTAGATCATCTTATAAAACTAAAAAGAATCCTTATTGTATGTTAGCTTATGATGCAAATAAAGTACCCACAGATTTGTTCAGAAAAAGTTGACAGCAGTTTTATTTCGCTGGAATACAGGTCTTTATATACTAAAATACATTTATTTTCCACTCTGTGAATCCATAACTGGCATAATAGCCACTTAAAAACCTCTCTGGATTTCATGTATCACGCAAAAATGCTTCGAAAAAGTATGAAACCATGTTGGTAGCGATATTAACCATTGAGATGATGAGGGCAATGCGTTCAGAAATACCTACAAGGCTGTTTATTCCGTGAAGTGCGTAGACAGCAGTAATATTCACCCAAGAAATACTATGCCCAGTTCATGTATTTGAGGCTCGGTTGTGTGAGACTCCAATTTCATAAACAAGGCTAAAGTTTACTCTCACACACAATACAATCAATTAAGCTTGGGACGACCGGTTTCGACAAATAGTCGACATCATCAGGAAGGGCTAGCTGTAAAATAGGCTTAGTATCGACGATAAACGCAAGAGGATTTAAAGAGGTTAATAGCAAATGTGCCTCTCATTATGAGGGAATACATTGAACACGGATACCACATTAGTCACCACCACTGTTATCACATCATGACCAAAACCATGAGTTTATGAGCGCAAATGCGTTGTTTGGCGGAACAAAATTTGTAATAGCCACGTGGCCAATTTTCGAGTCCACCATCACCTTATTAAATCCTGGGCTAATCGTTCGCCACAAAAACATTCGTGCGCGATAAATAATCAGCTCTAGAGGGACATAAGTTACCCCCCATTTCAAAACCGTGTATATTATCACCATAGGTAATCCCAATCAATACGCAATGCATCACGTCACGGTTCACCGCTCGTCCTCGAGTGACAGAGGAAAACAAAAAAAAACGAGTTCCCGCGAGGGCGATTAATTATTCGTGGCCGTGAAATTAAAAAGAGAAAGAGGGAACGAAATCCAACCATCAAAAGCACGCCCGGACCAGAGGAGATAACGACATTTGAGCGGCATCGCCATAAATCAGTCCGCATTCATTTAACACGGAGGCGCCGATCAGATTACGAGCTGGCAGCGGTTGGTGGCGTAGGGAAAGACGGGGAGGGTAGAGGTTCGAGTTTTGTGGAGACTGCGTGGCCCCGATTTTAATCGGAAAAACGAGTTTCAATTCCAAAATCAATTCATATCTCAAACTCTTAGCCGAGAGAAACAGGGAGTCAGGATAGGTGTGGTGGCAACAATACTATTGGCTCCCCATACCGAGGGTACGGGTTCAAATCTAGTAGCAGTCCTTGGGCTCCAATTTAAGATATTTTCAGCAATAACCGGGTACTGTTTGTAATGTGGAGAGCACCTAATATTCAGCGCTCCGTCTGTCAGATGGGAAGTTTACTGAACATGGACCGCATCACCTTTTAGCAGGAATTTTACATGGACAACTTGATGCCTTTTATTGAGAGCGGAGTAATGTCGACAGAATTTTTTTCTGTAAAAATCCTCCATTCCCTGAGGAACTTCCTACCCAACCTATCCTAAATAGAGCAGATTACCTAAACTGTCTGTCGCCTACCCCAAATAGCCACTTCTATCCGACAGAAAGTTATCGACATTTTTATTTATTTTTATTTTATTTTAAAGAAAATTGCTCACATACAGCAGTTTGCCATTTTAAATCGACATCGACAATACCCAGCAGTCACCACAAGGTTGTGTGGTAGGGGAAAAACTATCACCAGGCATGCATTGCTTCCAAGGGTATAAAACATATTGTAATGATTACAGTACGGGTTCTATAGATTAACTTAATTTCTATATCCTGGCTCTTCATGACGGTGCAGATGCATCTACGAACAATGAAGCTTCATCCTGATTTTCAAGAAGTGGAAGTGTAGGAAGAGTAGAAGGTCAAAATGGTGAGAATAGGAGAAGAACTGGGATAACCTTGATGCATCGGAAAGGGCGGGGGCGGGAAGGGAAAATGCAAAGCGGAGTCGGTGTAGCGGTCCGCATAAAGTCTCGCGATGTATTACCGGCGCGTTATGGAATCGACGTGCTTGCATCCCAGTGCCCGCCCTCCGCGCTGCATCTAGGCTTAAGTACACGCTTCAACGCCCTTGTACCACTCGACCCTCTCATGGGAGACAGCCGAGCAGTGAGGCGTGAGCGTGCTTTCGGCGACGTCGGCAGAGCTCCCAGGGGCGCGGCCCGTATGCGCGAGCCGGCATTCCCGGCGATCAGAGCGCGGATTTGAGGAGTTGATGCAGGCAGGATTGTCTGTAGCGGGGGTGTGAGGGGGATGGATATCCGGGAGAGGAGGAAGGTGTGACTATTTAGTCTCCCCGCTCTGATTAAACAGCTGAAAGCAATTCACGCCGTCCGTGGGACAATAATGCGCGGGTGGGAATATAGAGGCGACAGCCATGCAGGGGCTTTGTCGGAATTATGGCTCGCGCGGGTCGATTGAAAGGGCGTGCAGAGGCACATGCTCGAGTAACAGGAGTTGCAGTGCGGAATGATTCCGGTATCAACATTGAAAATGCAATGTAGAGCGCGCGTGGAATGACTTCATTATCGGAGTCGTTTCGCATTAATGAAGAGACTTCGTTAACAGTTATAGATTTAGTGCGTCGTCGGGATTTCAGGTATCAAGGTATTCTTCGCAAGCAATTAGATTGCAAAAGCGTTCCATCAGAGTGCGCAATATGAAAGATGAATATGACATTGATGTCTTTAATTGGTGAAATGTGGACGTTAATTTATGGCAAATACAAGGTTGCAATCTAGATGCGACCAAACTATGCTCTTTTTAGCTAGCCTCAGGCTTTCACAGGGCTTATGTCCCCGACCGGGAAGTAGAAAGTTCGTGGTTCCTATCCCAGTCCTGGCGAACGATTTTCTCTGCTGAAATATTGCCCTTAAGAGTCCATGAGGTGATGAAATATATATTACTTTTTATATTTCCACAGGCAAAAAAAACTGAAGACTCCTTCTTTTACCGTTATGATCATGCCAAGGAATATTAATATACAGCTTTTGATGAATTCCGCAATGGAAAATAGATACATAAAATCATTCACTCAATTATGAAAAAACAGATCAAATAAAATATCGTTATAGGGCACAGAAACTAAGTGCCAAGATATTGTTTAAGTATTGCACATTGACGAATGATTTGTTGATTTGTTATAAAGGAAGCAAAAACGGACGAAAATAAAAAGGAATTCAAATATATGGACGGATTTGAAACTTTAACGTACCGATTATATCTTAAAAATCTACTCCTTGGAATATAAAGAGTGCATATATGTTATTTTTAATGGATTGAGATAATGTAAAAAGATTACGGCTAACAGAATGAAAACTTGATTATGAAGGATCATGAGCAAAGTCCACGCATGGAAACGGAATGTTTACCTGCTCACGCACTATGTTGTCAGTGTCAAGTTATGACGTGAAATCAGGTAAGCATAACGAATAAAGTCACTTGAGTTAGGGGATGAACTACTACGAAGGTGGAAGAGGTATGATGCTACAAAGATTGCTAGTCTTTTGGGTGAAAAAGAAAATGGAATGAAGGAAAGTGGAACTTGTAGAGGAATTTAAATTTTACTACTGAAAAGAAGGCAATTTTTATTACACCCTAAGGGAGAAAATCGTACAATGTCCTAAGAATTACCCACAGTTTGCATAAAAACCAAGTAGCTATGATAAAATCTGGACCCAGCTGTAAATAAGCAAGAATAAGGAAAGGAGTAAGACAACGCTCTGCGCTGTCTCCCGTAATTTTTAATGTTTACATCGAGAGAGCCATCAATTAAATCAAGGAGAGGTGTTCTGGAGTGAACATCCACGGAGAAACAATCAGTACCTACGCTACGAGTCGCTGTTGACATAGCTTTCTTAGCAGAGCCAGAGAAGGATCTGAATAAGATGCTAACAACCATGGAAAGGACAATGTCCAGACATCAGCTGAAGATCAATAAGAAGAAGACTAAGGGGAAGCAGAGTAACCAACGAATGACGAAGCAAGAAAGAAATAGTTAGTACAATAGCCCAGGCAAAGAGGACATTCTATCAAAAGAAGAATCTGCTTACAGCTGGAATGCTTGGAATTAAGAAAGCAATTCATCAGAACGTACATCTAGAGCATGTTTATTTAAGGCAGTGAGGCATGGACGATGACAGCAGCGGAGAAGAAAAGGGTGGAAGCATTCAAAATATGGTGCTATCGAAGAATGATGAAGATAAAATGGATCGACCGAGTGACAAACGAAGAAGTCCTAAGAAGAGTGGGAGAAAAGAGAATTCATCTTAAAGCTATAAAAAGAAGACGGGACAACCTAACCAGCCATATCTTGAGACACGATGGCCTGATGAAGACAATCGTCGAAGGAAAAGTGAAGGGGAAAAATGGAAAAGGCAGGCCTCGTATGAGTCACGTAGAACAGGTCGTAAAGGGCGTAAAAGTGAAGAAATACGTTATTATGAAGAGGTGGGTCGATAGAAGAATCGAGTGAAGGGCTTCGTCAAACCAATCATAGGATTGTTGACCCATGATGATGAAGGAGGAAATGGAAACAAATATATTTCCTTACTATATAGTACGTCTTAGGTTGGAAAATATACCCTTGTGTACCAACATTTAAAATAAAAATGCTATGAGTTCTTATTTAAATTCATGACCACTGTAAATAGAGGAACCGCTTTACAATGTCCTCACGAAGCATATTCAGTAATTCTTTCAATTTTGTATTCAATGATTACAAAACATAACCCCACTACATGTTTCGAAATTCTAGAATCACTATCTGTGGAGTAAATCTAGAGTCACTATATTTCCTCCCAAATGTGTCTAGTCAATAGTTTACTTATTGATTACCAGTTTATTTTTGTGATTACCATTCATCAATTACGGCAAATGCCATTCCGTGGCAGGAGGTGAAATTTCACATAGTTTACTATCCTGTGAAATACGTATGTACATACAAGGAAGTGACGACTTAAAAAAAACCATTAATGTCAAAGTAGTGTGTTAATGTACCATTTGAAGAGCTGAGAATTAACGAGGTATCCTGAGGGAAAAAGAAAATCTGAAAGTATTTCAGTCAGCACAGAATTCATGAAGAGGGAAGATGATGTTTTTGTGCATCTCATGACAAAGTTCTCTTATTAATAAAAACGCGATCGTAAACGTTAAATCTCTCAGTAAGCAATCGATCAAATCTTATTTTCCATTTAATATGACAAAACTTTCTGATCTACGACCCTTAGGGATCTCTCCGAGTGTGGAATGAAGGCGATTGGGAACTAGAGGGAAAAACCGTCCGATTTCCACGGCGTCATCATAACTCTTAGACCAAAGAAATCCCCCCAAATAATTCTTGGGCGCTACGCTTTCAGAACCCCTTAATTGAATCCGAAAGCACGAGGAGCTCCACGAGGAAAGCTTCTCGCTGCCCGAATCGGAATCCCAGTTCCCGCGAGCGACTGCAACTCGGGAGTCCGGAGAAACCGATCAGGAGCGTGGATCTCTAGGGACTATATTTCCTTCAAATTAATTTCTCCGTGATTTACGATTCTCCGGCGGACTCGGATTTCGGGAGCGAGTCCTCGTGCGGACTGCGGCCCGGGCAGTTGGGCCGAGGGCTTCGATTCTCCCCGAACACCACTTTCACTCCGCCGTGCTCGCGGGAAAGCGAAATTAGGGCGAGGGACCCCCAGTTATTGGGCTAATTAATCTTCCCTCTCGCCGCACCAACGGTGGGGAGTCGGCTACTGGTGATGGCGGCGGCCTTGATGAACAAGGAGCAGCGGGTGGTCACAGAGGATGCCAGGTAGGAAGGGAAAGATGGGCCTCGGACACTCTCCTACCTTACGAAAGATATGGTGGGCAATTCCCTACAGATAAAACTGTGGAAGAGCATGGGAGGAATTTTAAAATAAAATAGCTCTCAACTCTGGCTATTTTCATACTGAAATTCAGTTTATTTCCTTAAATAGCTATCTCTATCTGTAGTTTTCACGTTTGTACCCGCACTGTTACGTGCTTCAGACCGGGAGAATAGGTAAAAGGATCGGAATGGAAGGGTAAGGGTTGGTTGGTTGGTTATTTAGGGGAAGCGACCGACAGCTGAGTTCATTTGCGCCACATAGGATGGGTGGATAATTGGGTAATGGTAGGAGTTTTCAGGGAACGGAGGAAAGGTGGAGAGAAACCCGGCGTCGGCATTAGCCTACTCTTAACGAAAGACGCCAAGGGGACCACGGATTAACGTCCCATCCGACGGACGGAGTACTGAACTTGAAATGCCCTCCACTAGGCACTCAAGTGGGGACCCCTTTTTCACTGAAAAATCCGCCACTGCCGGGAATCGAACCCGGGCCCTCGGGATGGGAGATCAGTACTCTAGCCACCACACCAACCCGATCCCCGGAAGGGTAAGGGATAGAGAAACTTGGTGTTGGTATTAGCCTGTTGTTTATGAAAGGCGCCAAGGGAACCAAGGCTTAACGCCGCTTCCAACGGACGGAGTACTTCACTCTTTACAATAACTAATGAAGTATCGATTTAATCAATAGGTAAGGTTTATCGATGAAAAATACTTATTTTTCAAGGCCGGAATTAGAATGCACCAACCTAGCAACACCAACTTCACTTCCTTATAAAATAGAGGTTTTATGGCTAGGAGAATATATAAAGAGAGTATGTTTTGCATATAAGGTAGAGAATTCCAAGATGTCTTTGACAATGAAGTCTTGAACAAAAATAAATACACTGCTAGGAGTCAAATATACACTCTTTTCCACCTTCCAAAAACCTATATTTCGATTATTCATGATTTAGCCAGCAGAGTAACCTGTCGGAGTAGACTAGTAAGTCTGGGATAATCTCACCTCTTTTGGCGAAAGAATTTCAATTACCACCAACTCTTGCCTCATACAACTCGGTACATAAAGCATAAAGATTTTTCACAACTGTCCCTGACCATAGGAGCAAAATTGATCGAAATTCCCGACTCTTTCATCACCCTCACTCAGTGTCTAACCACACAATGCGTCGTAGTTGTCCAGCTCCTTTTGGCGTCATGAAAAGGAAAATGTCCTTGATTAGTTGCCAAACATCTAGGCATTATGGCAGGAGAATGAAATTTTTCATTATACTCAAGGATTTTGGACATAAGATATTAGCATTATTTAACAAATTAACCTTTACATGTTAATTCAGTATATAAAATAATATTTATGCCATTGTTTAATATAATCATTATATGTTAAACTGTGGAGAAATTATTCTGAATACATATTAAAAGACAATTCTTCAGCTCAATTCCATTTTCATATTTGCCTTCGTTAATCCACTATGCCCGGGAAAAAAATCGATATATAACTTTTTATAACAGCACTATGAAATTGTTTTGAAGTTGGAAAAATAATAAATAAGTATATGAATGCACATATCAACTATTTAGCATAAAGATAAGGAGATATTTGGCCAGTCGGATCAAACAGTTTTTAGAGACTAAGCTCTTGTGATTTAGAGATCACTAGATCACTTTCTTTCTAGTGATTACACTATTTTGTGTCGAAACTCGTTGCCTGCTATAATCTTCTTCCCACGTAAGCATGTTAATAAATCCTTTTTCATGCAACAAAATCTTACTTTCGACTATGATTGGCTTTGAGACCCCAATCTTACATTGATAAAAATAATTTTTAGCGCAGAATAAGCATTTTATGATATATCCATGAATTGGAATGCGACACCTCTTGTACAAGCAAAGGTTTTTTTACAAATTCTAATAGAATTTGTAAAAAAACCTTAAGTTAATACTAGGTACTAATAGAAATTTCTTACGCTAGTCAGTTTGTTGGCTATTTGTCTATTTTTTCTGGCAATTAAGGGCAATGCAGAGGCGGCTTTATTCCAACTATTGCTTATGGTACACGCAATTTCGTTTCACCTCTTTACTAATCTCCCACATCTGAACATATAAAATTCACAAGCCATGTAGCCATACGTCCAAGACTCTGTGGTAAAGGTTGAAATTTAACTTCAATTCGATATGGGAAATAGTCTCATTACTGCCTAATACTCGAGAGAGTACCATAAAACAACGTAAAATGGTGAATATAAATGTGAGTGTGTGTACATTAGGACCAAAAATAAGGAATTTCGTAATTCGCGCTCATGAAAATTTGCTTACAACGCTAAAATTTTCGCCATGTCAATTTTTAATCATGGAGGATTGCTTGTTTCACAGATAGTATACGAAACATGCCTGATTTCAACCGTCTGATGAATTCACGAACTGCTAAAAATAAGAGAACGTTCCTCAAAATCCTCCAGCAGTCCCACCGCCGAGGGACGGAATCAGAACAGCAAACAACACACCGAGGCAGCAACCGCGGCTTTGAGCGACCTCGGAGATTGGCTAGTCGGCCACCCGTCCCACGACGATCGACCAATCAAAGGGAACCAGAACCGTTCGCGGGAAAAACGGGAGGGCGGGGAGCCGCGCTTTGATTGCGAAGGGTTGTTTCGAAGGTGTTGAGGGTGTAATGGGTCTCGGCGGATCTGGTGGGAAAAGGGTTCATCGGGCGTTGCGAGCGGCGCGAAGACAAATAGGGCCGGATTTTGAAATGAGCACGCCAAAAAGGTGGGAAGGGGAGGAGAGGGCGAAACAACGAAAGAGGAGAGCTCACGTTCGATATAAAGCGGCCTGGAGACTATAGGTCACGCAACGAGGGAACTCTGGATCACCGCGTATGGAACACGGTTAAATCACACCGAAAGACCGCACGAAGTGCACTAAAGGGCCTTACCCTGGTGAACTGAGCACCTGATCTATTCATCTAAGTGGACCACTAACGCTGGTCACTTGAACACCAAATGATCCCATGAAGAGGTTGATATATTTGGCATTTTTTATACCACTGAAACTATTTTTATCGAGAGATGAATACCGACATCGTAACTTGCTGTTTGAACTACGGATATTCGAGAATAATCTCCAAGGTTAGGCAAATATTTTCGCACATTTAATGTGACTATAATCACTATGGAGTGAAGAATCACAATCTTAAATTAGATTTATAGAGAGGCCACGAAACCACCGTCTTGGCAATCCAAAGGTCCTGTATTCATATACCACGTTAGATGCAGAGGTTGAGGCAGTCTTCCTGTTAAATTAGGCTATGCGGTAGGACATAATATTAGCAATAAGAGAACCTTATCAAACACTGATACTCATTATGACAAATTCTATATATTAGCAATGAAATAGAATTGTAACCAACCCTAGAGCTTGGCGTTTGAAGTCACTCCTATAAAATTAACACAATGAGGCCGTACGGGTCAATTTGACCCAAGGAAATTTTTAAATTGTCATTACGTAAAGCAATTTGGCACAACGGAATGACTTTTCATGAAATGCTTAAATCAGATATGCTTAAAATTATATATATTTGCATTTACATTGTACACAGTATCTAAAAATAATATAGTTAACTCCCATGTACTCAAACAATTTCAGCTTCAATTTCACCAAACAGCTTTGAATATTATGGCCTACTTACATTATTCCATGCATTTTACTACCCTAAGGTAGCATGCATTTCTGAAAGCCATCCCAAACTCACTACTGCATCAATTTAATCCCAGGATTTGGAGAGAGGATCGTTTCCGCTATGAAACGACTGAGTGATATATCCCCAAAGCAGATTCTGAGTAATTTGCAAAAAAATTGTGAAACGAAAGACTACCCTAATTAGTCAGGCAATGAATTGAGTGATGGAGAATAGGAATAATTACCACGAGTCTAGCAGGGAGAGAGTAATTCTGATGCTGAAATAGATGTGACCAATGATCAATAATCTCAATCGTTAGTAGGTACTTATAATACAGTGGATATTATGCAAGTCCTTCTAAATCCATGGTATAAAAAATTAACAGGTTACCTCCTGTATATATATTATACACCTCTCGTGTGGAAGGCGGTTTTAAACGTAAGTGAAACTTTGGCCTAACACCTCTGGCGAAACATTTTGTGGGGAATGGCAGTGCCCTTAGTGCTAAGTATCTACTTTTATTCTGAATGGATGGTATATCACGTATAGTTATGCACATGGGACGAGGTCGATAAAATCACCGATGATAGTACCTAACTGTCCAGTTTCATTCGCGAAGCTCAACGTGCACATCACTGTGCTATATGCTCGTGGAAAACTTATATGAGACCGAGTACTTAGGATGTGCTGAGAGTATAAACTCCAAATCATCCGTGGAAACCAGGGATTTGGACTTGTAATGTCCTCAGATCTCCCCACTTACAGACACATTCCAAACCGCAACATGGCTAAAGATGTCTCCTGGACAATCTGATCTCTACTTGAATGCTAATATGTGAAGAGGATTTAAATTCAGAACTAACATTTAGATAGGGCATAAAGCCCATTGATCGGTTAGCTGCTGGTCAGCAAATACTGACTCTGGGTATTTCTCCGTCGACTTTTGTTAACCTTCCAAATCCACCATCTTGCCGAACATATGAGTCGGAGATGCCTTCAGATATGGAAAAGGGTTGAAAACGCTGTTAGAAATACCTTAGATAAGCAGTCGTAGTAGATCCATTCATATACAAAATGGGATCAAGTTTTTAGCATTCAGAAATATTAGACTCAAGATCAAACAAGTCCATGCATTTCAGTATTGGGAATATGATCTCATTTTTCTGATCATAGCCAACTTTACTCATATTTTCTCACTCATTTACATTTCATGAATATTATAGTAATCTTTGAAGTAATGGAATAATACAATATCGCGTATAAATGACAACAACATTTCCTATCACAGTTCAGCGTAATAACGTACGAAATGGGGAATAGATATTTCTGTTCTTTGAGTAATGATATGGTGCAAAACAAAAGAAACGTTTTGCAATTTAAAAAATAACACAGTAGCTGAAAATCCTATCCATTATTTCAATTATTTATGCTGCAAGAATACTATAAAAGAGCTAATGCATAATTTGACAATCTTTAGTAAGTTGAATCTATTTCCAGCTCATAAAGCATCAAGTGAGTACCAAAGTGCATGGAATTAAAAAAATTGGAGTTGCTATTTAAATGAGCATCGCGAAATGACCGAACGCAAATGAATTCCAAACTCAAGAAACTTCGAATGAAGAAAAATCATGGCAGATATTATATCGAACCATTCACCAGGAATATTGTTTCCCTACATTTGCGAAAATTTATATTACAAAACCTAAAATCTCAGATTGATTTAGTTTTATAAGGCTAAGCTATACGGAAATACTGACTCCATATTTTCGGTGACAAAATATCAGAGATATTATAACCCTAACTCCAACTTTCATTACTGCAACTGAGGCAGAATGGTCAAGTATTTCACATTTTTTTGCGAAAGAAAGAATGAAGGAAACCTTTGAGAAGAATTACAGTTTAATATTGCGGCAGTTCGTTCGATGCTTTAGCTTCCTCTAATGCTCCATGAAAGTGATCGTTCTGTAAATTCACTGGGTCATGATGGAGAATAGAGGTGCTGCTCCGGTACCGTAATGAAATATTCCTGACCACGGAAAGCTACGCGTTTGGGGAGAAAACTACGGAAGAATGCCCGGTCGCCAAAGAGTTACCCACGCCCAATGTCCATCCAATTGCTTCAAGGTCAGCGTTCTACAAAATTTGACCATGCTGAAATTCTCGTGGATTTCATCCCTCGAACCGCTAATTCCTTTGGGTTTGTGCAAAGCGAGGCATGATCTGGTGCGCTTCCCCACGCGTTTTCAAAGAGGACAGCTGAGTCTGAACGGGATCGAATGACAGCAGCGGCATAAATCAAGAGTATCACCTGCGGAGATTGAACAGGAATGGATACGTTTCATTTCACGGTACCTCGATGGTCGAGGCCATTTTACTTCGTTGATACCCTTTGATTTCTCTCATATAATCGCTTTGACTGTCTGCATTAATGCCGGGATTCAAAGAACCACACATGATACCGGCCGATGAATGCCATCCTCGGAAGGGGTTTTCGTATTGCGTGCACTGACTGCCAAATTACCCTCGGGTTAAAATCAAAATTCTAGAGTCCTGTATTCATGGAAATCAATGCTAGTCAGCCATCGCTAGTTAAGCAGTGCGGATTGGAACATTTTAATGCGTCGTATCGATGCGTATGCGATTGTAATATCCTTTGTATCTGCAATAGTACCGCATTGCGTGCTATTACTCGCGTTGGCGCAATGGGACAAGGGTTATTTCGCAAAGTAATAACCACAAATCGTCCTTAACGTTTATGCACAATCCTACGGGGCTCCAATTAGAGACGGGTTTGTTACAAGTAGTCTTAATTTAATTAGTTCTGCCTGATGCCGGTGAACCATGTAGCGCAGAATAAGAAAAAAAATGATTTTAGCTAAACATGTTCTAAGCTTGGGAGAGGTTAGAGCTCCGGCTTGAAGTTGTAAAATTAGTGAATCTCATACGCTTAAACTTGCTTATTGGTTTACTTGGGAGCTAACGTCTCACTTATGTCCGTTACCATGGCTGTAAAAATGATTTGAATCCAATTTAGCATTAAATTATACAAAATGTTTACAGATGACAAAGTTTGGTGAATATGCTGGAGGTATTTTAATAGCAATAGAAAAGTTTATGGCGGACTTTGAGCAACATTTGTCCAAAGTAAAAGGAAATTTTAACCGAATTTAAAGTGAACAACGCCCCCGATAGAAAGCTGAAGTTTCGCTACAAATATTATATTTTTTATTTAGTAGAGAAAATGAAATAGTTCCGCTGGGAGGTGGTAATCAAATCAAAATGAAATGAAGGGCTACTTGCGAAAACAAAAATTGAGTGAGCGAAAAACGAAATTGGGATGACAAGGAAGTGGGTTCCGTTGATTACCCATAGGAATAGGCTAGCAGGCTTCAAATGCTCCGATAAAAGTGTTATAATACAGAAGGGTGTGCTGGAGAGGTGATTCATCAAGGGGTATAATTAGATAAAGGACTTTGATCTAGCCTCGAATATTTTTTCCCATATCAGGTATAGGGATAAATATGCCCGCATTCCATTATCACAGCTGAGACACAAGAAAAGCTGATCATTTAGTATATTCCAAGATACGTGTGGAGACTAAATTATGCGGTTAAGTTAGGCATAATTACAAGTTCTAGTTCAGAAAAAAGGCATGATGCTTCAGAATAACGCAATTATTTCCTCAAACATAAAAAAATATAAATCTGATTTAAAACCCTACAAATAAAATATGTGATCTCTATATACTTTCCCAATGACTGGATGGCGAATAAAATTCATTCTTGCTCCTATTTATATTTTCATGCTAAAAATTATGTTAACACACACTTTTGATTGCTTAAAATACATATATCGAATCAATCTCTTACGCTATTGTGAATACAATTTATTGGCATTTTTGTTTAAAAATTGAAATTTCAGTGCAGAGTCTATCCCTAACATTTAGGAGAAAACTTTTATTCCTTGCTCCCTTCCATAGCATTACCCTGGCGGACCAAGGGTGATGTTGAAGGTCGAAAATGAGTGGTTGCCGAAGTGGAGGTTGATGTAGGGTCTGGAACCCGAATGACCGTGTAGTGGAACATCGTTACAGATGCGTGCAAATGACGGGCTCGGAATATTGCGACAGAGTCGATGTCGTCGTTGTCGGGCGATGCTCAATGAGGCAAGGAAGCACAGATACATGCTTTTCGCTGACATGAAGTTTCAGGGATCTCTTGACCTCTCTCCCCCCCGTAACCGTCCATTTCCACCCATTTTCGATTATCCCCCCTTTGGCCGTGTACTCGGAAAACTGCTGCTTCCGTCCATTCCTAACCCGCTATCCGTGTTTCAGATGCTACGAAGTAATCGCGCGCGAAAGTGTTAGGAAACATACCTTGTCCTGGCGAAGGGTTACGGGAGAAATGAATCGATTTTGCAGTAAAGGGAATATGTTCGGTGCGCTCGTTAAAAGGTATTTGGCGCGCTAATCAAAGAAGCAAATATGTTCCGTTTCGTTTGATCAGGGGGGGAAGAAAAGGCAACTTTTACTGATACCACTAGATTTATTTTTAAAAACTCGACCCGGGTTTCGATGCGGTTTCATATCATCTTCAGGTCTCCTGAATATAGAAAAGTACTTTTGTGTTACTTTTATCGGTTTGTTTGAAAATATATCTTAATTTTACACAATGCGGCCAGAAAATTACTCATAGTTGTGATGAAGAGTTGGATAAATGAACTAAAAATTCTTTCCTTTATCAACAGGATGAATACTCATTTACGAACTCTTGAAAGCCATAAATGAGAACAAGATTCTCATAATAGGAATTCAATATTTCCCATTTCACCCTGGTGCTCTCCTCATTATTAAATGGCGAACATCCTTTCCAAGGACCCCCAAAGAATTTTCCTACTGGTAAGAATTATAATTCTCTGTTCCCTTTATCGATATAGTATTCTAACAGAGGGCGTAATGGAATGTATAGATGTTGGAAAGACAAATGAGACCTTGAAGAGAGAAATAGAGATATGGTCGAGAGATGAAATAGGAATTTTCCAAAAAGAGTAGGGATAATAATTAAAACCGACCATAAGTATTAAAAAAGTATGTACATCAAGGAAACACTAATTGCATGCATAGTTTTTCTTATCCAGAGAGAAACTCTATTGAAACACTAAAATAGATTTCAATTAAAAAATATTTTATCACATTTGAAAGCAATGAATGTAGACCGATAAAATTAGGCATGTACTCTAATAATACAGCAGAATCTCTCAAAAAGAGATTAATGAATAACTTAATTTTGATTCACTTTGATTTATATGAATGAAAGAATGGCCCATCCCATTAATACTATATCCCAAAGTGCAAAATTCCCCAGATGAATGAACCCTGAGCATACAAGGCAAACAGAATAGCAAGTTTCATGTTGATTGAGCTTGTAAGGGATTAGGAAGAGAATAGTGGAAAAATGGACTCCATTACACACCATTTAAGAAATATTTCATGAGCCACCCCATGGCACATTTCTACCAATATTTGCCCTATTATGTTCTATCATTCATATATTTTCTATTTTAGCAGCTTTATTTGTCTCAAACTCACATACCCCGATAATTTAACCAAATAGAGTAAAAGGATTGCAGGTTAAGCTGACTTACCTTGCCAATATTTCTGACCCTTACGTTTCGTATTTTATAACGTAGACACAACCATAGTAAATGTACATTACCGAGTGCTAAAGGAAACAAAAGTATATGCAGCTAAAAATATATGTTTTAAAATAATATGTCACCGTTTTTTCACCTCAGTAAATTCCAGGTAGATGTGATGCATCGGCCGTGATTTGGAAAAAAATGGGATTCATGTTTTGCAGGAGCGGTATCGTCAAATACCAACGCAATTTCTTTCGCGATGGAGAAGCTCCTTGCCACAATGTATAATTTTTCTCAAAAGTTGTACTCCGACAAATTGTGGGTGACTCCGAAAAAATCTCGGCACCAAACAAGAACGAAGGCGGTCTCCTGCACACGCATATTACCGTAAGTATTAACGTATTCAACACCTATCAAATGAAGTTATTACCGAGCAAGGCACCTCATGGATAAATAACTTTTGGAACACCATCGCCAGCAAAGCGGAATGCAGACGAATCTATTAAATATTTGATGGTAACGTTTTCTCACACGCTCCCCTCCGATTCCATCACCAGCACCTCGTCTTCGCCCTCCGCAAAATCCAAACGGGCACTTAAGCCGGAGTTAATCTCGGAAGAATGATGACATCGCCCACCCCTTTCCATCCCCCTACTTCTTGATTCCCTCTCTTCATCTTTCCTCCCACTTCTTCCTCTCCTCCCAGCAAGAGAGCACACTCCAACCCCTTCTCCGCCACTCGTAATAAGACACTTTCTCCTGCAAAGTCAATTTCTCCTTCCTCCGTCCCCTCTCCTCCGCAGAGCTCTCGTCCCTCTTCCATTAGCCCTCTTGCTCCCTATCTTCTGGCCTCTCTTCCTCGCTCTTTCTCCCTCACCCGAGGCAAGGCGCAAAGGGGGCTCCGTGGAGCCAATTGGAATGGCCGTGTAGTTGTACCACCTCACCTCCCCCACCAGTTTCTTTGAAGCGCCGTGGACCTGGCTGGCGCCGGCGCCCAGGCCTTTCTCGGCCCATTACCCATTCCGTTTCTTTCTTCTTGTTCCGCAACCGCCGCTGATGACGGGGGAAGACGAGGGAGTGTAAATCACGTGGCACTCGGGTTTTACCGTTCGCGTTCCTTCGATTGCTGTTCTGGTCCGTGAGGGATTTTATTCCGCCTGCCGACCAGTGAACCTCGGCTGGCACGGATATGATGCAATAGAGGGCATTAGGTTTTAAAGAGAGTCATCCGCCGTAGGAATATCATTTTCATCGTGGGAGCCCAATCCAGTATCCAGTCCTCCAGGCATTATATGCGCAAGACACGTTTGCTTTTATGATCTCCCCCAGCGATAACCTCTGTGACGGTTATTTTGTTTTACTGAGCAGAAGGGTTCCAAACTTTTTATATTTATCCAAATTCCGTAATAACAGCTTTAATTGCTTATGAGATATATGCAAGGTAGAATTAAAAAATAATTGATCCTAAAACTTTACAGCTACGTCTTTGTAAAATTTAACTCATTAGTAATATCTTTTTGGAGGATTAAATTTATTTTTAGCAAGCACTTTTCTTTAAGGAATCAAACTTTTAGAGCAAATTTTCTTGAAGAAGAATAAATGCAGTTAATATTTCAAAGCTTCAGGCGTAAAATTGTGGTAATAATTTATAAGAATAAACCTAATGAATTAAATTAGAACATAATAAATTATAAAAATAAGTTCTCAACCCGAGATCACGGCTTCATGAAAAAGCAACATCATCAGCTGTTATTTCTAGGGGATAATGGGAGGGTATAAGTTGAACGAGCAATTAAATTCTCTTTTGTGCACTATAATCATGCAGGCTGGTAAAAATGTCTTACCTAATGAGAGGACACCATATCTCCTAATTTATTAGTACAATTTACTGGCGCATTTTCACTTTGACGAACGTTTATGATTCATAGGTTATGTGATCAGAGGTGTAAAATGTAGGGTTTTTCATTCTGCAATAATTTCTGACAGCAATCATCGAGTGCCGCAAGAGACTTAGTGCATGAGACTAGAGGAGGAAAGATTACGAATTAAACTACTTTTATGAGTGAGTTTATGGCCAATTATAGATTTTTAGCCAAAACCAGAGCATCCAGGGATGAAATGCAGTTTATAAGTAACGATTATGACCATGGAATCATAATTTATATTCAATATTTAACTAAAAAATTTTGTTAATTCATATGAATCTGAATCTAGTAGTTTGTAGTAATTTAATTCATATGAATTTTGAAGGTAGTTTATTTAAAAAAGCACCATATAGATTTAGAAAAGTGTATGATTCGTGTGAAATTTTCTCGGGATCCACCAGGTGAGGGCATTAAATGAACTCACGTTGTGAATTACTCAGGAAATTTAACGTATATAGTGTTTACTCAGCAAGCAAATGCAAGAGTCTGAGGCATGAGTGACTTCGCACCAGGCACACTCTATTCATATGCAAATAATCCCGTTTCACACTAAAGTTTTTACTTGCTAAACCATCTACATTTACCAAGGAAGCACTGTCTCTTAGCTCAAGCTATCATTAGGGAGGGGCACATCAAAGTTAAATTTTCGTACATGACGCAAAGAAATGTCTATAATCAAGTTCACAAATGTTTTTCATACTGAGAGATTTATGCAGTCATGGAATTAAATATATACCTATTAGTATTTAACATTATCTTCCCGGTATTTGCGAGAGAATCTATTACTGTCCCAAACTGCCTGCAGTGAAATCGACATCTTAACACTCTTCCTATTGATCACATGAATTTATTGAATAGATGTTTCCCAAATAATCTTGGAAACAACTCAAATATTCTCTTCCCCCAAAATATCACGCAAAAGGTGTACATGTGTTGAACAGAAGCCCAGCGTTACCAACCCAGGCATGTCCTCTTCACAAAGCTTGGCGAGCCTGCATGCACTCAACCCAGCCTCCGCGGCTCATTTTCTCCGGCCCTTTCTCCCTCGATATCCCTCCGCCGATTTCTCCGCTCGCGTCCGACGCGACAAGGAAGCTCCACTAACTTCGAGTGGTTACGTAACGCCTACAGAATTCACATCCATGCCGAGATTTGGTTTCCCTGACGTACTCCGTTGGTTGGATTTATTCTAAGCCGCAGTGCCAGTTTAAGGAAATAAAATGAATATTTTAGGGAGGCAAAAAATAGTTCCCACTGAAAACACACACATTTTTACGCATTTTGAAAGGTCAGTTGTGTCAAATAAAATTTGTAACGGCTATATTCTATTTAGAGCAATAAACTGCTATTTGTTATTGTTGCAAACAAATGTGATTCATATGCCAAATCACTATAAACTTTACTGCTCAGCTAATTTAGGGAGCATGTCCATAGGATTTCTTTGGGAATTCAAATCGTTTCGGAACACGTTTCGAGTGCTCAAGGAACAATACAGGATCACAGTTGTCATGGAGAGAGTTTTCATTACTGTTTTCAGATTTTCATCAGTTTTTTAACCGATTTCAGTTTTGAATACCCATAAGCACTACATGAGGCACATGAGTCGGGTAAACTACGGCTCGCAGCTCACGTTTGAGTGAGTAGATGTGGATCGGAAGTAATGTTGAAATTGAAGATAAAACCCTCGCAGTTTCATTTCTTAAAGCATATTTTGCCATCAATATTATTGTATCATTTGCTAATTGTAACTACGCAATGCATGCACTTTACACTAAAAACCACTATTTAACAATGATATAGTAATGCATATCATAATTTTACTTAGGTATTTACGAAAACGTAACTATTGGTCTGTAATAACTTTTATACGTTTGGGAGGGATGGGTTTTGACTTCACGGTCTCAAAAGTTTGCCGGTCCCCAAATTGGCGAAATGGAATATTTAAAAAGTAACGAAAACTTCCAAGCAACATCATAAAATCAGCAAAAAGGACTCTACATCCGTTCCGAATTCGAACAAAAAGGTTTAAATATCACTGGAGAAAAAAAGTAATTTGCCATTGTAAAATGCCAGAGAAAATGCTTTTAAGGTTTTAACTTTAAGTACGCTTTCATGTTTTTAAGTATAAGTACGCTTTTAAGTTTTGAGTTAAAGTGCATGCTTAGATTTAAAAGTTTAAGCACGCTCTTAAGCCGGAAAAATGCGCGCTCTTCTTTTCCACTATTATCTCGTCCTCTCTGTTGTCTCCCTTGCATTCTATTAGAAATTACGAAGATTAGCTCTCCACATCCATCCAAAAAAGTCTGAGGAATCAATATTTGGTATGTTGTTAGGTGTTTTATAAATATTATGTTCTGAGATTAGTGACTACCATGCTTCCTTGATCGATGGGATGCCTAAAGACCAAGCGTACTAATTAAACGTGCCGATTTTAGCTCCCACCAAGCGTCGAGCCTTTATTCAAATTCTCCATCCCGTCTTTAATTTTCCTCCTTTTTCTTTCGCTCACATATCTCTCTCTTAGAACTTTCTCTCAGCATTCTCCTCCTCTCCCCCCCCCCCCCCCCCCCCCCTCACCCATCCCGCCCCCCTCCCCAATCGTCCACCCACCCACACACAGAATCCCTAGGGCCACCATCACATCCTATTCCGCGTGCTACCCACTTACCGTCAGCTGCCCTTCCCGCGAATACCAATTCCGCTCGTGGCCTTTTCCTTCCAATGGCTAATTTGAATTTCGCACACTACGGCACGCTCCTGCGCCGTGCCCCAATCCGAGTAAGAGGTCTCGATGTGCACTTCAGGAATTTCTGTATTTTTTTAATTTTTACCTTCTCATTTTATTGTTTGCCATTTTTAATTTCCTGATTTTTTAAATCTTAGTAATGAAAGTTTCTATTTGTAGACAATATCTAATGTCCGATGTGAAAAAAATAATTGTAGGACATGCTAAATTTGAAATAAGTCAGATATTTATATCACTAAGCATATCTTCATCTTTTAATTAAATATAGGGTAAAAATAATGTTATCATCATTCACAAAATCGTCATTAATCATCACCACCACACTTTGGAAAAAGTAGCCCATATGGTATAATTGTACGCTCGAAAACTCCTTCTATTGAGCTTGTAAATGTATATTTAGCTGATAAATTCCAGCAATTAAGGCTTTTCAAGGCTGCAATGACTTCTTAAAATGCACGCTTTACCCTTATCAAGCGACCAAAGAGTGAAATTCTGTCTTATCCATAAAATTTTTCAACAGAGAGTAGCTCTATCACTTTGACCGCAATTCACTCCCGAAACCACAAATTTCGGCAGGTATATAAATTAAGGATCTCTTAATTTATTTAACTTAGGATCTCTTATGTGCATATATAGAGTATTTGCAAAAATAAGATATTACGACAAACTACCAAATTATTGTGCATATCAGCAGGAACCCCGCTAACATTTTTCTTCGCTAAATTACAAACCTTGAATCTAATAATATATCGTTCTGATAATAGTTTAGTAATAGCTCTAGATGTAATAGTTTTCATGCTCCAAAGTTATAACACAGTCTATAGCCAAACTTAATCTCAATATTACCTACTCTTAAGACCTTGTGAATATGCATTCATAAATCTAACCTAAACCGATTAACCTTCTAAGCATGTTTTGTACAACGACACATGGAAAAATGCTTTGGGTATATTCTACTTTCAAGTTTAGGATGCACGCCTAGGAATTGATCGTGCCATTTTATATCAGCAGTGGTTTTGACGATACTAAAAGATACAGTGAAGTAGGAGGAGGAGTTGGAAGAGTCAATCCCACTTTAGATAGCATCAAAAAGAGCTCATCTAAGTCGGAGCTATTACCCATTGTCCAACGACTCTCTCCAAGGTGTGAAACGGAAAAACATTCCTTTGCTGTAGATCGGAATCCTTATCACGGCGATTGAGATCCACTTGCTCCCCAGACGAAGTTTCCGCGTTGGTCGGAGAAACTGCGCCCAGGACTTCCACCTTCCTTATTTCTTCGACGGCAATGAAGCAACACCTTCGCCGGCTCTATTTTCCCCTTCTCGTCCGATTCCACTCTTATCTGGCGCACCCAAAAATACAAAATTTGACGTTACATAAATGAGGAGACTTTTTGCTGCCCCCAATTCAAGTAAACGCTCAGAAGGAGAGGCTTTAAAACCAAGGGAATTCTCACGGTCTTGTCAATATTCTACAGTGGGTAGGAAATTCTTATCGCAAAGTAAAAATCAAGGCAGATGTGAAGAGAGGCATTTTTCCCAGGAAACAACATCTTTTTTCTGAGTTCCTGATATTGCATGTTTATGAACACATTGACTACCTCCTTTAGATGACACGACATTGTATTTTTTCACTAGTAGAATTCTTCAGTATATATCCTGGAAGTTAACAGGCTTTAATTTGTCACAGATTTTCCCAATAACTGGGTAGACAAAACTTAGGTCGGACGGATAGGAAAGAAAAGAGTGACTGTCTTTGACTAATCTTTTGTGACATCTATTTTTGGGCGCAATAAAAATTTCGATCCGATGAGCCTGTATTTCATTCAAGGGTATTTAAACAGCCCATCAAACATTGTAGGAAGAGATTTGATAAATATCTGACCATTTCGCATGACAAAGAATCCAAATTCGTCTATTACATTTTCGTTCGTGATTTGCCTCTATAGGCGTTTTGGAGAGCGAAAGAGCTTAGAAGTCAATGCTATCAAGGAGGAGGAATGACATTGAAACCAACAAACTAAAACTTAGTTTTGAATATCCTTCAGCAATAAGACATAAAAGGCTAAAGTTACTAAATATATATTGCTAATAAATTGAAGAAAGTGAAAAATATATTTTGGAAGGAACGTTTTTACGGACATGTATTTTAAACTAGTGGTAGAAATATTGCTTTACTTTCAAGGCAAGAAACATGAAAGTAATTACAATTAAAACATAAATGTACTTGAATACGTAAAGAATTTGTAAATTTAGATTCAAATCATTGCAATGGTTACACCATTACGGATTTAAGCTACTTACAATACCTCAAGGTCAGATATTTGAAAGAGTGTTGGGTACGAATATAAGAATGCTGCCCTTCTCTTTTCCTTTTAAGATTGCGATCTCTGCACAAACAAAAGAGCAACAAAACCATACCAAGCAGAAAAAACACCATGACAACTTATTTCCTGGGTGTTGCCCAAACACACCTTTCACTTCATGATATTTATGTAGCTCGCAAGTTCATTTTTTAAACGTGGACATACATATTTATGAGGATGGTAGGAAAAAAATGTCTCCTCTCATTGTCATTTTTTTGCAAAAATCAATACGGTGAAAAACTCAGTTTTTTAAGACGAAAAACTACTCATTACTGAAGGACAAAGTCTGGAAACTTTGATATCATCCGTTCTCCATCCCACCCTTGCAATAAAATTCTTTCGCTTTGACCCTTAGCCCTTTTTCTCTCATTTCGAGCCTTCCCACACCCTACGTCCCTTTTTCTCAATAACCATCACTTTTTCCCTTTTTTACTCCTGACTCATTGCTTTCAATCGCTCCCTCTCCCTCGTTCCTCCTCCTCTCTTCCTTCCGCTTCGCCAGCCAGTTCTCATTCCTATTCTCCGACACGCCCGCCAATGGATTTGGAAGCGGTGAGGAGGCGTGGTCGCCGTATGAGCGACGGAGGCGAGTGAGAAAGAGTAACCCGAAAACGAAGTCGATTCCCTTCCGGGCACTCAGACAAACCTCTCTAAAAAACCGCGGTCACCGACCCCTTATTAAAAACAAGGCGACGACGTTCGCTGGACGTTTTTATGCTTCAAAAGATGATATCACAAGTAGAGGCTTTGAGCAAGAAGTCGAGAAAGAGGTGATTCAATCCTGTACCGAGGCTCTAGCTACGTTCTCACGCAGAAATATTTCCAATGTAAGGAGAATTTTGAGAATTCATTAAGTGTTCAAGATATCTCTCCACATTGATGAAATGCAAATTAGATAGATTCTTAGAATCAAGATTGTTGTGACTGTTCTCTGCTTACGTAAATGTTCACGTAACGAACCGTTTACAGCAAGTATACTCACGTGACCAGCAGGGTCGGTAACCCCCAAATTCAAATCAAGACTGCAAGAAGTGTCGGTTTACTTTGAGCGGACAATAATCCGAGCCTTTGAGGCAGGAGAATTAGCTACGATAGGACCGTATTTGTCCAGTGGAAGTGTCTGTGACATATAAAAGAATAATGCTACATATTAGCTGAAAAACATATCCGATGGCTTCGAGAAGCAGTTGACTCAGACACAGTGATCGCCTACCACATGAAATTCTCCGTAGTAATTTCTTAATTAACAGATTATCAATAAATCTACAACATCTGATGGTGGGAACAAATTTAAGCATTTTTTAACGTATCAGGTGATAATTTGTGGACATGTGTGAGAGCATGTAGCATTATGACAGAAATACTTTGTAAATGTCCACAACACGTTTATTACACCAACCCAGTTTTTAGCAAGACATTGCCATTATCTAGGTGCATAATTGATAACGGCAATGTCTCGATGAAACCTGAGTCGGTGTAATACACGTATTGTGGATATTTAAAAAGTATTTCTGTGAAAATGCTACGTTTACGGATTTTAATTACATACTAAATGTAAACTCATTATCCTACAGTCAACTAATTTGTTTCTAATTTTACATCACTGTATGACCCGTGAAATCTGCCTCGATGGAAAGGGTTAGGGTTTTAAAACCATTCTTGGGTCAGTTGTATAGCGGGAAACGCTTCCGATCTCTGGGGTAATGCGTACTAAGTGGAAATGCTTCCACCTAACCTTTTCTTGTCTCTGACCACTACTTCATAGCTACTCTTGTGCATTACAACCGTCTACAGAGAGTGAAAAAACTCACACTTACCACCTCTAATGCCAACCATTCACCTCTTTATCGTAAACCTTTTTCTTCTATCCTACCACTCCTACACTACTTGTCTCCTACACCCTTCTCAAAGAGTTCTCAACCCGTCATTCTTTTTCTCTGGGGTCACTCTTCCGTCAAATATTACGCTCCTGAATCAATGTGTACGGATTTAATTCCATTTCTCTGAAAAGAAGTGGGCTCCGACTTCAACATCTGAATCAACTCTCGATCTCAGCCAAAGGAAAATTCTCTAGAGACGGTTCAACTCAATGGAGTAGTGGATCCTTTGATCGAGGCTATGGAGCGTGAGTTCAAAGCGAGAATTTTGTATTTTGACAGTTTACTACAGGTTAGCCATAGAGGTAATTGCAATTATTATTACAAAAACCATGTAAAATATTTTGTTAGTACTTACTGCAATATTTTAGTATTTCATATATTCCACTAGGAAAGATATTTGCCGACCAGCTACAATAAGTTATCAGCTCACGCAAACATTGACACTAGAGTATTATTTTTTCGAATCATATAGTAGAAGATATGTAAAACTTAAATTTAAAAATGAGGAAGTTATGAATGTGTGTGCATATGGAAACTCAAAAACTAATATAATTAGAGTTGAGAAAAGTATATAAATGAAATTAGAGTAGCAGAGCTCAGCAGTAAAACCCGCACTAATCATTGAAGAAAATATATCTGTTTGCTGGTTTGTACTTTGAAAATTATTTCGAGTAAGAAGAACAAACAAAACTCTATCAAGAGGAGTGACTTCCTTGTTTAAAAGTTTCACTGATAATGTAAAAGGTAGTTCATTTCGTGTGACAAATTGCTCTAATGGACTTCTCTTTCAAAGCAAACACAGCAAGGACAGTGAAATGTTGACAGGGACACTTAATTCTTCATGAAAGCATTTACGCATTTGGGAGATGGAGCAAACATTGCTGAAATAACTTTGAATGAAATTTAAATTCCACTTGCCCTCAGCGGACGCAGTGCCAATCTTGAAACCCAACAATGCGAGTGAAACAAGGAGTGTTTGTTTTTCCAGCTTCGGAGTCACAAAGGCACTCTCGTCGTAATGTATTCCTTCACAATTTAGAATGAAAAGACACACGCTACCAAAGAACGTTTTTAGAGAGGATTAGTCACGCTTGAATTGCAATATGGTTGATGATTTTTCAAGTAGGAAATAATCTGAAAAGAATAATTGCCTACTACAATAAGATGGCTTTACTCATTGCATCATCAATCTGATAAAGAGAAAATTCTTTAATGAATGATTCAGTGAGAGCATTCTTTACCGAAGGCCATGCCAAGTAAAATTTATGCTAATAATTAAATAATGTCATTAATTTTCATGACTATTCCAGTCTTTTCCATGAGAATCTACGCTTTCAGATGTCATATTTTCCATTTACCGCTATTTTTAGACACAATTATAAAGAATGCCTGACCAATCTGTCTGCACATCGTTTGTTCCTAGAAGAACCATGATGAATACTGCAATATATCACTGAAAATCAGGCACATTACTTAGTTTCTAGAATTTATTGTTCACTATCATTAAAATATTATGGAGAGTGTTACCCTCTGACCCAAAAAATAGGCTTTCTTGTGTCATACTAAAAGTGGAACACGAAGCTCCATTAATACCCTTTAACATAAAATGAGTTTAAGTTAAATGAGGTTCCGGTACAATTCATGGAGCTGCTCTTTTTTAAGTGTTTTGAGCTAAAGATTCAAGTGGGATGAGGCATGATCGGTTTTGTGCCATCAATTTAAATAATTCTCTTCGTAAATCAGGCAAGGACTTCTGTGAATTATTTTCCTGATAGCAGGCCAAATATTGCTGCTAAAGGTTATGATTTATTAAGATGGAAGCCTGAGGAAAAATGTCACGGAGGAAAAATTACCGTTAATCTAGATACCAAAATTCCATTGAAGTGAAGTAATGCATAATACGATAAGCTTTTCAGACATCCAAATGGCTGCCATCACAATTATTTTTAGACATTTCTAAGGGTCAAGTACAAATGTTTTTCATATTATATGATTTAGTAGGTAAATGAACTGCAAAGTCAACACAATTATCTGTAGACGTTTAATACCAATTATTTGAGAAAGAAATCTCCTACGATTTTCTTCTTTGAATTCATTACCAAAACTTTCAGGGCTACAACCCGGTTATTTCCGTTACAAAATCCCTCTTTTGCAAGTGACATGATTTTATTTTCCGACTTTCATGCGCTGAGAGCCCATCTAGTGCGGCTCCTTCGTGGTCCCTTACAGATTCTGATCTCATTTACCTGTACTTCCCCTGCGTCCACTCACACCCGCCACCCCTAGCTCCCCAATCCCTTTTCCTGACTTCCTCCTCCCTCCCAGTTGTCCTTCCAATCACTCAACAGCCTTCGCCGACCACTGAGGCTTAATCCATTCATTCCCTTTCCTCTGCGACTCAAGTGGGGAGAAGCAGTTTCCTCCTGACGGGGGAAGGGCGTGGGGTCCTTCATCATTAAGTCCTTTCATCTCTCCCTACCGTCGTCACAGCGACTCCCAAAATTCCCTTTCCCAGTCCTCTTCCTCCCCTCTCTCAGCCTCACACACTCAATCACACCTTTAGGCAAAAAAGTGTGCGGAAATTCTCGGGGGAACATCAACTAATATTTAATTCCACTGATTTTGGACCGTGACGTTGCAGCGTCAGTATTTTCTTCGGCCGTAAGGAAAGGCGATTTATTAGCGTAGGTCTTCATCCGAGTGGAAATTGTTCTTTTATTACGCCTTTTATTCTTTTTCCCTGCCTCGCAAACTTTCCGTCCGAAAGGACTCGATCACGTCAGCATAGGCGATGGGTTTTCAGCAAGGTCGACAACTTGATGATGCTGCAAGCCGAAAAACGTTTGGTGGAAAAATTTCCCTCTTCGAGCCCGGAGACTCACGGTATCCCGGGACGAGATGTAGCAGGTCTGCAGGTCCGGTCGTGCGTCACTGACTTCGAGACCCTTCATTTTTTGATTCCACCCCCATTTTCCCCCCTCGCCACAACTCCTTTCGCTTCCCCCGCTCGAGAAAAAACCACCTCTCGCTTCTGCAAAGGGAACAAGTCTCATTGGATTCGTGCCGCCCCTCCAATTTATGATTGTCGAACTCGCTTAAAATTCACGCCCGGCGGGAGAAAGGCAAGGGCGGGCGTGGTACGTGAAAAAATTTGGAAATAAGCGAAAGCGAATGAGAGGAAAAGGAAAGAAGTGGAGAGATAGTAGTAGGTTTATGAGTGAGGACAACGGGGTCGCAAACTAACGCACAGGGTTCTAAAGGTTATCAGACCTGAATAAGTTCAGGAACGGAGAATTTTTGAAGATTGGAGACCCGTGTTTGGCTACGTAACTGCTCTTCTATTCTCACTCAGAGTCACCATCGGTACAGGAATTAAACAAAGAATCGTTCAAATTAGTGAAAATTTCTCATACTTTGCTCCATCAGGTAACTCACATATTACAATTTTGGCAAGGTATAGCTGAAATTCTAATCAGCGGTACATTATCACAGCATCCTTTTTGGATCGCGATACCAACGTAACATTGCTGGTCCAATTTAACTCAATTTTAGTCTATGCAACAGTAACAGTAGCGTTTTCGGGTACCATCAAGGCAAAACGGCCGCAAAATTGCACATACGGGACACGTGCGGAAGAAATCAATTTTTTACCCCATTCGGAATCATCGTTACGCTCAAAATTCCATCAAAGACTATAATAATTGAACAAGAGTGGCTCGGTATCGACCAATGGGCAGGATCAAGAAACATTGTGTTGAGTCTCTATAAGCAATGAAAATATAAGTTAAGGTACCTCTTGTAAAATCCGATTTTCATAATTTGAAATGAAGGAATTTTCGTTCACAATATACGTGACATTTTATAGCAAAAGCTATTCCTATTCCGTTAACAACTGATTATATAGCCGATATTAAGTAAGTTTTAAACATTTTATTCAGTTAAAATGGGGTAAATTGATTCTTAAGGTAATTAGAACGTTTCTATTCATTAATTACATATAAGTATATACAAATACAAGAAGCTAATACTTGCTAGTACTCTAAGTTCTTATAAAATGAATAATTGTCTTCCCTATGTTAAAATTCGTAACATTCATTAAAATGAGAGAAATATATTTATAAACTCTATTCAGCGCTTTTTGTCTACTACGTAACGCATTCTCATTACAAATTGTTTCGCCAAAGAATTCATGAACACCGAGACTTTAGTACTGACTTATTCATTGACAACTCATTTTGAGTTGTCAATGAAATTTTCCTCCCACCGAGTTCTCTATTTAAGTTCGGGAGATACAATCCCTATTCACCTCGATGCCAGTCCATTTCTTTTTAAAGGTCAATGACCCCTCATTTTTCCAAGATCCGCATAAACCAGATGGGGAAATGCTCACTGCACTGAAGAAATAGCTCCCTCTAGATTCTCACACCACAGGTATTGTGGAATATGATGGCAGTCGTAAGGGACATACACAGCCACCAATCCACGAGCCGGCCGTAGCGAAATGCCCTTTCCATCCTCACCTCGCAGCCCTCTACCCTCTTGGCCCTGTCCCCCGTTCGAGCACCTTTGAATATCTTTGCATCCGCTTACGGGCTGAAGAACGCTCCGCTAGACCCTCTCTCCAATGCTGCCCTTTCCAGCTCCGACCCGAACATCCTCCATTAGACCCCAGACGGCGACGAGAGCCTATTCGCACGACCTCCTCAACCTTTCGCATGGAAAAATGGAACATTCGAAGGGTGAGGGTTCAAGACCTCCCTGAGAGATTGGGGCGAGGGGAGAGGACCAATAGAAGTGAAAGGTGGAATGGATGTGGGGGTGGCCGGGCCCTGAATTTCGCCCGCCGCTGCCAACCCCTAATCGGCCTCCCCACCACCCTTTTATGCGCCCGGGAGGAGACCTCGGTCCCACCATCCTCATCCCTCTCAACACAGCCCTCTCGATCGTCCTCCTCCGGCCTCACACCCTAATCCACCCCCTCAATCCTCCGCTCTCTTACCCCCCACCGCCCTCCAAATCTCCCTGTTTTTTTTTGCGGTGGGAACTCTGCGGCGAAATTTTCTTAATTTCCGCTCCCTCAACGACTCGTCTCCCCGTCCCTCCTCATTTTCTTTCCCCTCCTCTCTTCGCCTTCGTTCGCGCTTTCCCTCCATTTTTGAACTTTCGTCCCCTCTTATGGTCGAAATCGTCTGTAGGTCGCTCTTACTTCATTGCTCTTGTGGCAGAGGCGCGGTGTTCCATGGTGTATTTGTTGATGAATTCTCATTCATCGTTAAATCAGGGCTCCCGACAAGAAGATATCTTCATCATACCATACTTAAGTTAGATAAAATGCATTCAGAGAAGTATCACATGTCAAAACAACAATCTATGTTAATAAAATAGCAGTACTTTTTTGGGCATGTTTTTTATTTTGCGCATTTTGTGCGGGAACACTGTTTGACGGGTTTCAACAATATTTAATGCTTCACTATTTTTTATTTTTGTGAAAAATTTCAGCTATATCAAGGAAATACCCACCGTTACGTGCATATAGTATGTTTGAAATTTTATTTATAATTTTTTAAGTTATAAAATAAATTTTAAATTTGTAAAAAGTATATAATCTTATTCTTTCACTCATTTAATTCCTAAGTGTATATGAATCTTTTGTTTTTTTAACTTAAATGAAAATTGTAAACTTTTTCATTTTTGCAATGCATTTATACCATGCAATTCACGATTCTAAGGTTTCTTTAACTACGTAATTAACTGTTCTCTGCATTTTTCTCGGGATGCGTCCGCGTCGTTTGACTGTGAGACAACAGTTTCGCCAACCTTCCTGTTGGCGTCTTCAGGTTGAATTGGTGAGAAGTCGTTCTCGTCGTCCCTATATAGGCCTGGTCGTGTAGGTGCTGCCCTCTGATTAGCCGGAATTTTTGATGACCCTCTTCCAAGCAGAATGCAACGGGTATCCGTCCTCTCTGTTCATGTTCAATGGTGTTTTAAGTATTTCTATCGCCTCTCTAATGACCCTCGGAAAATATCGTGCCTCCCTTGTTATGATTTTGGCGTCTTCAAATTGAACTTCTCACCACTTCGACCTGAAGACGCCAACAGGAAGGTTGGCGAAACTGTTGTCTCACAGTCAAACGACGCGGACGCATCCCGAGAAAAATGCAGAGAACATTTAATCAACGCCGCGGAAACCTACGAATGAACATTACGTTATTAACGTTGAAATATATTTCCTTTGATACTTAATAAAGCTATTAATGACTCAGAATGAAAATGTTGACGATGCTTAAACGGTTTGTCGTATAGAGTGCTGTCAGCTGCATTTTATTTTTTGCAAGAAGGGTACTAGAGGTCACAGCTGAAGCAATATCTTTACTTGGCACAGACGAACTTGCGTACTTCTCGTGCTACTCATGGAACGAGTAATTTTTGCATGTGGCAAAGCTAATAGTAATAGGATGTAGTAATGTAAAAGTAATGGATTACACTAAACATTCATCAAATAAACAGTTGAAGGAGCAGGATTATGCATTAAATGATTGCTATGCACTTAAAAAAGGTAAATTACGCCCCATATCAAACATACGCATGATCACTCCTAAGCCTTTCATTGATTTTGTGCTTCCTGACCGTTCCGAAAAGCTCATTTCATTTTCGTAAGGGCGCTAGTCCAATAACTGGAGATAAGTAGTATGCGTTTACATTGAATTGAATTAGATTTATGATTCCGATATGGGATTTAAGCAATGCGAAGCTTCAGACCGCAAGTTTGGTTTCGGATCTTGATGGCTCTTGGTGTAATTTTAAAATGCGAAACCTGTTGCAATGCGTATTTATAATTATATTTATAATTTTATCTTTCTACCTTTGAATATCAACGATCCACGCTGCTCCTGGGTACTCAATCGGACATTTTTAAATTCAAATAAAACAACGAATCTAATTATCGAATTGATTGACATGTAGCCCTGTACAAAGGGAATGGCTCCTTTGGTATAACCAATGAAATACTAAACGTTAGGCAAGGGATATTTTAATGCTTGTCAATCTGTACGGTTAAAACCATTGAAATTACCTCTGATGCTCCAGCATGTAGGAAACCTGATACTTCATAGCGTCAATGATGTGTTCAAAATCCACGAGACAGGAATATAGAGTAAAAAGTATTCACCTTTTGTAAATGGTGACAACAAACTGCGTAACTCATGGAAAATTGATATTGTTTACATGCTTTAGACTGAATACGGCGGAAAAGACATCTTTTAATTTCAAGAAAGGAAACGACAAACAAACTTATTAACAATTTATGCCACCGTGCCCATTTTCATCGCAATTATGGTGAGTGCTATTTTAAGCATGAATGTCCACAAAAAGTTCATTTCATTAGGAAATGTCAATAGTCTCCCTTAATATTTTCAAACAATTTCAGTGGCGTGGTTCTCATTAGGATATTGAATTTATCCTTGCCTGAATTTCCAGTAATCAATGGGGCTATACTCACACCCATGTATATAGTCTCTTTCGTTCCTTATTCTTACCATACATTCAAACTCTCCAGAAAATGATTATTTAATTTTTATTGGAGAAAACCTTTTAAATGTATCCACGAAATTGATTCGTTCTCCTTATTAATAACTTCAGCAGCTAACCCATTACTGGATTACATCCAATATTGGACTTTCTTTGTATTTCAGATAGAGATTAACATTCCTGTTCATAATTTAAAAAAATATCATCCTTAAGAGTAATGGTGAATTTCATTGATAGTACGAATTTACCACTTTCAGATGTATTTATATCAATCAAGGCCATTTTAAACATAAATAAAGAAAGAATTATAAATTGCTCATGAAAGTATAAAAATATTTGCCATACAACAAAAGCCAAAAAAGAGGTCCTTTTTATGCTCGTCTTTACTTTTTACTAAGCCTCATAATGGTACCACTGTCCCAGGAATGCGTAGCAAGTGGGAAAATTATCTTTGCTGCTTTATCTTCACACTAAAAAAAGAGTTTAAATGGCTTTATAAAAACTAACAAATATATGATTACCAGAATACTAAATCTACATATCCGACGCAATCAGTGACAGTGCCCCTGGGCCAAAAGCTTAATGCATACAGAAGCTCATTTAAAACTCCGAATTTAGGTTATAACAATGTAGTATTTGATCGTATGCAGCCAAATTTCATGGAAGATTGACACGATATTCATGAGCTTAAAGTGTTTCTTCCGGGTAACGAGATTCCGAGGGCAAAACTTTCGCGCACAGCACCGGAACTTTGAGCGTACATTCATCCGTAATGGTTGGATGGGAGTAATTAAGGGCGTATGAGGTGAAGTGTGATAGTTTGCGGATACTTTGCCGGACGCGGTGTCTGCCACCAACTTCTCCCCTCCTTTACCGCCTTCAACGACAACTCTTGACCTCATCTTAACGCCAGGAGAGGATATCACTCCACCCCCAATTCCAGCCAACCACATGCTTAAAGGGCGAGCCCCCAAGACATCCGCAGCTCCCGCCCCCTTGGCCTCCTCTCCACCGACTCTCAAACGAATCCGGCCCGTTAATCACACACCCACAAACCCCCCTAGATCAATCCACAGGCTCCTTCCAACATCTCTCCCATGACTCGTTAACTCTTGCCTTGAGGCACAATACCTTTTCGGCATTCATTAAAAAAATTAACACGTAATAAACAACATTTTTTCTCCATTAACAACAAGAAACAGAATGTAAGCGGCATGAGAGGATAATTTCCTGCTTGACATTTAATTGAAAAATATAAGACACCAATAGCAATAAACACATAGCCCGTGTTTAAACTCAGTGAATAAAACAAAGTACCAAAAGTCTCCTTGAGGTGTATAGAAATTCGATGTTTCAATTTCTATGTCCCTCAACCCCCTCAACTAATGGTGTTCACACAATATATTTCACCTTGAAGCGCATAAGTGTATTACTTTCCTTAATAGAATGTAAAAACTTTGAAAAACGATTACAGATAATATCGATCTACGGTTATTTCTTAGTCGTATTACCTAAGTGTAATTTATGATAAAGATAATCAACACATGCGTCTAAGTGACATTTTACCTTTTTGACATGCATTATGAAAAGGAAAGGATTTATATGCCACCTACATTACCGAAAAGAATAAAAACAAGATTAAATAAAAAAGGACCTGACTACAGAATCTAAATTGAAGTAGGAAAATGGAACTTTTTTGAGGGCAAAACTTTTGCACTAATCTCTCATCGACGGCGCGTTTTCATTATTCATGCAAACAATCGGAGATGCAACATATTCATGCGCGATGAAAATGCCAGAAATGTCAATACCCTGGAATCAATGGGAGGGGCAGGAGGTAAAATAACAGCACTTTTATTTCAAAATGGACAATAGCCCCGTGCGTACGAGCGCAGAAAAAAAATTCCCGAGGATAAATAAAAATACGTACCCGCGCGTCCTTTTACGGTTGCTTCCGAATGGGTTATTTAGAAAAATTTAAATGAGCAAAGAGAAGAAAAAACTGCACTGCATATGAAACGAGATCAACTGAGCAGCCACTAAACGGATTTGGGTCACATTGCGAGGAATTGTGCGGGAATGTTTTGCGGCATTAAGAGCGCCTGCCCAGCATCATATCCGACCTCCAGGGGCTAGTTCCAAACAAGCAAGCTATGACGCTCACATTAACGGCTAGATAAAGATTTTTTACCCCCCTCCTACCCCCTTTCTCGGCAGCAGCGCCCTACTCGGCGGGAATACTCCATCTCTGAGGGGTGGAAGGTGAGTTGGTCTCATAGATGCTAAGGTGTGCGCCCCAAGTTTCCCGCACTCTCAGGGTCTAATCCCGGCCGTTTCTCCCCGAACTTACCCCTTTTATACCTTGGCCAGGGCAAGGAGACCGCCGCCCGAAATGGCACACTAACTTCGGGTATAGCAGGGGAGATAAGTAAGATCGTAAACACTCCTTCCTCCGCTTCATTTCGTGTAACCATGTCCCTGAATGCGAGTCGGAGAAGATGATAAAGAGTGATTAAGATGGTAGTCGTCACCATGAACCTCTGTGGCCAGTAAGATTTTAGAATCAGTTTTCACGTCTCGGGGTGATCCATCATTCCGAGGAACTGCTTGCATAATAAGAGATAAGTCTAGTATTTCAGAATTTTTAGCTTACAAAAAATGTGTTAGCACTAATTTTGATCATGTATTCTCATTATTTATTGGAAAATAAAGTCTTTATGCTCTATTAACTATAAAAAGTATTACATTAAACAGTACTACTAAAGTATATAAAAGCAGGAAGCGACTATCGTAAAGTTCATTAATTATTGAGGGAATAAGGCAACCTACAAAAACTAAACAAAAATTTATTTATAATATAATAGAGTCGATCTCAAAAATGAATAGAAGTTTTTCGCATCATTTTCGCATGTTTCATTGATTTAACATATTTTTTATATCGTAAGTTTCATCTAAATAACTCAAACTGCTTAATTTATAGACTCCCATTAATAGTAAGTACATTCATAGTTCAAAGCAAACGTTAGAGAGGATAAACTAAGAGCCTTTTATAGTTTATCTAATATATATATTTAAATAAGCACTTTTTAAAATTGCATATAAATGAAAGAAAGCAGGGAGAATTACCATATTTTCATAATAAATGTTTATTGCATAATTTTAATTGCAATAATAATTTAAAAATTTAGTAATCAGGTTTAACATTCTGAGTTTTGCCGATAATATTATTCGTACCTCTTTAGGCCAGTAGGAACCTCATTTTTAGTAGATAAATCGGATTGGAAAAAAAGCACTATTAAACACTTCCCTTCAAACGTCTGCGAAGTGTCAAGGTTTTAACTTCAGTGCTTATTGGTATGCTATTCCATTTATAACCGCACTATTTCTCGGCAACTATGCATCATGGCGCCATGAGACTAAAACTGTCATATTTCTCTTTAAATTTCCAGAGCGAAACAGATATCACTATCATTTAGCTGAAGTAAGTATCTTATTTTATATCGAATTTTATGTTTCCTGAAAAAACGCGCGAGCCCAAAGCAGGTCACCCCCTCAGCAACGCTGCGCTTTATCTGCGCTGCGTTTTTTCATAAGCATAAAATTCGATAAAAAATAAGATGCTAACTTCAGCTAAATGGTAATATCTGTTTCGCTCTGGAAATTTGAAGAGGAAGGTGACAGTTTCAGTCTCGTGGCGCCATGATGCATAGTTGCCGAGAAAAAGTGCGGTTATAAATGGAAATGCATACCAATAAGTACTAAAGTTAAAACCTTGAAACTCCGCAGACGCAATAACAAAGATATAATTCACCTTTTATTAAAAATTTGTTTTAGCCAAGCCTTTGATTGGAAGTTATTAGACGTCAAAGTAGCGCATGGTGCCGTAGCGCTAAGAAAATGGGCCTTTTTTACTCTAACGTAAGAAACAGGTCGAAAATTTGTTTTTGAAAATGTAGTTGGTCAACAACAAAATTATTTAAATTACTGTGCAAATAACGTGAAAATCCGATAAATAGTTTCGGAGTTATTTAGGTTTAGAGTTATTTAACTTGAGTCCACAAGATTTTGGCGCGGATGGTAGGGAAGGAACTATTCGGCGCGAGAATAAAAACGCGAAACGTGTGCACCCAATGTCATCCTCTTCGCCGCACAAGTCAGTCTGGGCAACATAAAACCTCTCCAGTCCTTCGTACCAAACAACCGCAGCTTCCACGACGCCAGCCGCGCGTTATAATTTATTCATCGTTTAATTCCGCGTAATCACCGCCTCGAAATCGGGAGACGGACGGGAATTTAAGACCGGCAGGGGTATAGACATTGGGAGGAAAGGGGGGGGTGGTCCACGGAGCACCCTTTACTTCCCTGGAGGGTAAGACGGGACTGAGGGTGGCTTTGTGGAGGGTGAGGGTTGGGTGAAAGGGCGTGGGCGGCGAGTTCTCACCATTACAGCCGAATATTTCCTTTAGTTTTCCTCGCACGTCAACCTTCCATCCTTCTTCCCCCTTTCGAAAGTGACTGAATGAGTGTATCTTCTCCTCCCTTAAGCAAGCAACGAGGGGTGGATAAGTCTCCGTCTATATCCCCCTTCCTGGGTTCAGCGCTTTGCAAAGCCAGTTCTACCCCTTACGCTAGTTGCGATGACCCCCACTCCATCTTATTGGGTCGATATAAAATCACGCCAACAAATTGAATTATCAAGCGAATTTAACTATTTAAAGCTGTTTTAACAAATGCGAAGAGGAGGAAGAGATGATAATATTACAAAATTTACTTCATATTCCTCAGAGAAAAGCTGAGATTACCGGTATCCTTGTGTGCTCCTTCCAGAAACGCTAACGTATTTTCATTCTCTTTGAAGTTCCTGTCTTAACCTGGTGAAAATAGTCACTGGCTTCAAACTATTGGACCCAGGGTCCAAAACTGTGAGCTTGCTACTTTCAGTACCCAATCCTAGAACGAACCAGCAAAAATGTCCGTGCATGAAAACTTTAAGGGAAATCGCAGGTGATTAAAAAATTTATAGATATCCACTGACTACATCTGCAATGAATGCATAAAAAAACAACTACATGCATCTACTTTGTACCCGATAGAAAATGCTTCCACTTGCCATGATCTCATTTGCACATGACTCATTTTGGCTAGCATTAACTCCGACATTACAACGCCTCCGTTTGGTGTCATCACTGATTTATATAAGTGTCACAAGGCGGCTTCAAATTTTATCAAGGCTTGGATCGGTCATTTTCCCTCTCGCACATTCATTTCTGTTCCTTATGCTGGCTTATGCTGGTTTCTGCGGTGCGTCAATTTTGAAGATGCTAGTCTTACGGGATTTCTTCCACGTAGAGCCATTCTCCTTCACTAGGTCAAGTCCGTGAGAATAAATCTACGCGGAAGCAATCACGCAATAGTAGCTTCTCCATTCATTTCTGCTCCACACCTACCTCATTGAACTTCATTCCCCAGGGTAGCGTAGTAGGTCCGCTTCTATTTTTTTTATACATAAACGATTTGGGTACCGTAGTTAGTAGTAAGCTTTAACTTTTTGCTGACGATGCGGTAGTGTATATGGGTATATCTAAAGGAGAAGACAGGGAATCGCTTAGCAAGGATTTAGATGCAATTCAAGAGTGGTGCGACAAATGGCAGTTAGAACTTCACTTAAAAAGGGTGTAGCTATCAATTTTTGGAGGAGGAATAATTCCATAGATCGTACCTATAAATTTAGCAACACGAAGATCAAAAACGTTGAAACCATAAGATATTTAGGTATAATAATCAATAAAGATTTATCGTGGGGAAGACACATAAGGGAAATATGCGGCCGAGCGAAGCGAAAGCTAAGATTTACAAAAAGAGTACCTACTTGGGAAATGTGATGAGAAGACAAAAAAGCTATGTTAGTTTTCACTAATTAGGCCCCACCTTGAATATGCAGCCAGTGTATGGGATCCTAATGATTTAGGTTTGATCAGAGAACTAGACCTAGAACTAGTGTGCAACCTAGATCATCTAGGTTCGTTAAAAGGTGTTACGATAGGTTAAGTAGCGTTTCAGAATTAATAAAATTATTAGGAAGGGAATTATTATCAGAGCGTAGGTTAAATTACAGATTAAATCTATCAGAGAATTTTCAATTGGATAGCTTTACTGAAGATGTTAGGAGCATACCTATTAAAAAAACCAGCGTATTGTGCTAGATTCGACAAGATAATAAGATCAGAGAGATAGATTGTCGTAACGATAAATTCAAAATGGCATTTTTCCCCCGTGCTGTAAGAGAACAGAATAGGCAGCATAGCAAAGGGATAGGTTTGTAAAATATTCTAGAGCAGTCTGTAGTGCATGATGCATGTATTTATCCCTTAAATACTATAGATACTAACAATCTAGTTGCTTCATGAGACCCTATAATTGCTTGTTTTCATGTTAGTAGTGAATTCTTGGTGATCTTCACCCCCTGCCACACTCCCTCGTGGTGGCTTGCAGGGTATCGTTTAGATGTAGATAGATGTAGATACTATCGTATCTCCTACACCTCAATGACACGGCCACCCGATCTGTAACACACAAATCCAATAAACCATCCCCCAGCTCACAAAGATGTCTCTTCACTTTCCCGTCAAAAGGAATACCCTTTCAGTGGCAGAAAAACTCATGAGCCTCAGACGGTGGTGAAAAGTGAGAACTCTTTGGAGATATACCCACAATTGTGGTCGACGTTAGGAGTGCGAGGAAAGGTGCGCCCATTAGAACGGTAGCGGTCCCCTCGGGCGGCATTCAGTTTCTTAATGCAAAGAGATGACTAATGTCTTCTTTCCTCTCCTCCGTACGGCTATGATTCATCCCACTTTTTCTCCGTATATTCATGAGAAGCCTTCTCATTAATGCTGTTCCTATCGAAGAGATTTACTCCACAAAAACCATTACCTAGAGAAAAAAAAGTCATTCGCAGAGAAGAATATTCTCTTGGAAAAGAATACCGACTATGGCCCTCTTTCAAGGGAGACTTCTGAAGTTTCCCAGCCACTGACAGAGTTTCTTGGAGGATTTTTGATACCTATCTCAATATTTCATGGTTTTATAAGCAGCAGAGAAATGTAAAGATGATGTTAGGAGATTCATTTCAATATCATATTTAAACTTCTTCCAAACTATAGCAATGTTACCCTTGGGAATGTGATGTGTTGAATATTTGACTGCGTCAGCTTTAGTAAAGTTGATGAAAGTACTCCAAAAATTGAGGTACTTTTAAAAGCATAATAAGTGTAGGAAAGTCCGATAACGTTCTAAACACTTCGCATAGAAAATATGTCTTAAAAAGGAACGCAATATTTTTCAATTTGGGAGCAATTTTGATTTCACAAAAATTCTGTTTCCCTTAATTCGGGAACATCGAAGAGAGGAGTAAGCTAAAGGGAGATTTATGAATCTTCGTACGGTGGTAGGTAAAAGTTAACTGGGAATTGGTAGCGAGATCCATATACCTGCCCTCAATTTTATATTTTTCTTAATTACATTATTATATTTTCAAATTTTCTCTCTTCGGTGTTATTATTTAAAATATGAGAGGGTCAGGGTATAATGCATATTTCAACGGAAGATGATACAGAAAATGCAAAGCCCAAAGTGTGGGTGCAAGGAAAATTTCGAGAAATGCCGGAGAGAAAAGTAGAGGGACGTCAAAAAGAATCTCAATCATGAAAAATAAGAAGTCAGGAAAAGAAGAGAAATGAGCAGGATGGAAGTCAAAGGAAGAAAAGGGTCTATCAGACAAGGGAAGAGAGGACATTTTTCACATTCTCCTGTACAAAAGGACTGAGTGGTGTCAACGCAAAAGAAATGAGTCGCGGCATTTATGAAGCCTGGCAAAGGAAAATATATCAAAGATTTTGTGAAGGAAATAGAAGGGTGGATCACAAAATATGTTGGAAAACATACCGATTTTTTCACGGCAAACTAAAGCAATTCTACTATTTTCAAGCAAAAATAGTTTTCGCAGACGCTGAATGACGATTTAAAATTAATTTCGTTAGTAAAATATTTAGAGCCATTATGTCAGACTTATAGGAGAATGAGGTTCATCATACCAGATATTGCCTACCAATTGCACTCATGTTTTTCTCGAAAAACGTTCCTATAAAAGCTGCGAAAGAGGGGATTAAAATTAAAAAGGCTCGTTTGGCAGTAAAAGAGTGATCAAGGATATTAGTTACTTTTAAATAGTGACTAAAAATCTACCATTTTTTCCAACTTGTAAAACTTGGGGTAAGACGTATAGACTCTTCTTCATAAACTTATTTTCAGTTATTATCTCTACCTAGTTTTGACACTTTATCCCGTTTTAGCCATTTAACCATATCATAAAAAAGGCTCGTACATGATTCAGTAAGTTATGTATGTAAAAAATATTTTAAAAGCCACTCCATCATAAGAATATTCGTTCAAATTCCTTGAATTGTGCTAATATCTTCAGTAACAGGAGCTGGCATTTGCAAGACCCTCTCAGTCACCCTTTCACCTTCATTCGATGTCGCTTTCCATTTCTCCAATATCCCTACTAAGGGTTTTCCATTAAGCTTTCCACTTTTAGATGCAGCATGCCTCTCGTTTTCCCTTCGTCACGGTGTCTCCTTCATTATTACACGTAACTACTCGAACATTCAACATTATATTCATTCTCAACAGAAAATTTAATTAGAGAAAGGTTAAGAAAGAATTTTTACGCTTTCTATTGCAATATTGTTGCTTAAACTCTTTCATACCAATATATGATAATTACCATTTTATGATAAAGTAATGCGTTTCAACAAAAAACCGATAAAGGTATAAATGAAATGTACTTTTACTATTTCTCACTGAAATATCCTTATCTCCGCAGTGTCAGTAGTTCCCGGTTAATTGAGAGATGCATATCAGAAATAGGTATTTTTTTTGCTTCAACCCGGATTGACGCTGCGTAGCTCGGCCTATTTCATTGTCCTCAATACAAGTACGCATGGTATTCATTTAGAGTCAATTAAGTTACTTCCTTTAAATTATATTGTAGCTCTCATTCGAGCATGAGAAAAAAATTTCATTTCTATAAGTCTAGTCCACAGTCAAGACCCATCCACGAACAGATTTGCAACAACAGCAGTGCGGTAATGACTGTCAAACGAAATCTCATTCAAAGCATGTCATCAATTTAAGACTATTCTTCAACTTAAGTTCCGGACAATGGTCCTATTTTCTGGTCCCAACCTACAGCAAAGACAGAGATATCATTAGTTTGTTTTCTAAGAAAAAGTCATGATTAATTATAAATTCAGAAGTATTTTAAAAACTAAGCATTATATAAAACACCACTGAATGTACGCGTAATAATGGAAAAATCAGATTTAAATATGCAATGTTTTCTGGCAAATTATTTAAGATCACTCAAATCGCATATTTGAACTCAAGTCGTATGTGATCAACTTATTGTCTCGTTAAAAATTCATTCATTCAAAACGCATAACATTTTAATGCACAACATTGTGAACCTCAATAACCCTAGATTTTGTTATATCAGGCGTTATTATATCTGAGAAAAATCTAATTTCAGTAACTTGGACACAGATGAAATTCTAAGCAAAGACTGAGCAATAATAATGGTATTTCCAGTGGTCTAAGACATAAGTCATCCAGGGAAGTTTGTTCCTGCATATATAGTGATAAATGACATTAAAAACTGTGAATTCAAGAATTTTGATAAAACTTTCAGCATCTTCATACTGAAAATACACATCAATAGGAAAGAAAGCCATAAATGTGACCATCCTTTAAGACGCCATTAAAGAGCAAAAAGAAGTTTTTCACCCAAAGACCACGTGGGATATTTCTCTCTCAGTAATAAAAAACAATATTCTCTTCGTCTACACTTGAATTTTACCTTACAAAAAATTACAAGGGATTGAGTGAGAAGGGAAAATACCTACTATGAAAAAGAAGAGGAATTGGAGGAGCTGACGTAGTATAACTACTCTCGGAAGGTTATCATCGGCTTACAATTTCTTTGAATATTAAGTTCCTGATTTTCCTAAATTTAATTGCACCTATAAATAATTCACTTGAAACAAAAAAATCAAGGTTAATAAGATCCACCGCTGTAATGGCAACTTTAAGCTCATTAAATGGAAACCGCGTAGTCCTCACTGTCCTCACTAGGTGCTTAAACATATGCAAATTTTAGTATAAATTTACAAAACGATTCCTTAAGCCACTTGTGAAAAAATTTCCATCTGCAAATTATATCCGTAATTGCCCTCAATTCTCCCACAAAATCCTCCCACAGTTTTACAAAACCAAAAAGACTTGAGGGTATTTTCTTTATTTCATTCTTTACTTTTCCAGCACCAAAATGTGTAAGTCTGTAGGTATTAAATGCCTTTAGCTGTCTTAAAGGGGCTTAGTTCTCACCTCTCCTGGTAAGTCTCCCTCACAGATTTAAAAGAATGGCAACGAGCTATTTTGAATGGAAGATTTCTCCTCAATAATGAGGATGTAGAAAATGAAATATGACGCTAATTATAAAATTGGAAGATTCGCATTGGAAGATCCAAATATTCACAATCCTATTAAGACAATGATAAAAATCATGGTAAGAAGCACTTAGCTCGGTAGGTTATTCAGGAGAGGTGACCGACAGCTGAGGTCATTTGCGACACATGGAATAGGCGGGGAATTGGGTAATGGTAGGAACATTTCAGGTAATGGAGGAAGGGTGGAAAGAAACCCGACGTCGGCATTAGCCTACTCTTAACGACAGGCACCAAGGAGACCGCGGCTTAACGTCCCTTCCGGCAGACGGAGTACTGAATCTGAAATACACTAGGCACTCAAGTGGGGACCAACTTGCCACTGCAAAATCCGCCACAGCCGGAAATCGAACCCGGGCCATCCGGAGAGGAGGCCACTCTCAACAGTCAGTAGCCATCACTCCAATCAGATTCCCAGCACTGTGGCTTCGAGGATTATGTTTACTGGGTGATGGAAAATGAAAAGCTATTTGATATCACATGGTAGAAAAAAAACTATTCAGCTCCTTTACAGCTAACCTTTCTATAGATTATTTTTATTCCTTACAGGATAACATCAATATCCCTATATATTTTGAAAGAGTGCATTTTTATGAATTTTATCGACTTCCAAGCTTATATTCAATCGATTTGTCATACAGACTACATTTTTTTAAATGATGAAATTAGTTCTGAACTAATAACAATCTTCCCTAGAATTATATCTACCATGTGCTCTTGTGGAATTGACTTAAAAACGGGGGTAATGAAGACGGAAGGAAATAAAGCAGTATCCAGTTAAGTGAGAGGAGTCTGAGCGGTGGTAGCTAATGGGAGACGACAGTATCCCTGTCATTGCTATAGGTGACAGAGGAGTTGAAGGCAAAGGAGATGAAAATACAGCGCAGGCGGGTTGAATTAGAGGGAAAACAGAAGAAAGCATTCCGTGGTTGCTACGGATACACCAAGATGAAACCTGACTCGAATAGCTATGGAGACAAAAATGGTAACTAGCTATTCTCTCGTATCATAGATGGAAACCAAACATAAGGTGCCTTTAAAGATATTTGACGTAATGAGTTTACGTAAACACTCAGGAATAACGAAAATGGACAATATTCACAAGTAAATAACAATTTTTCGATCCCATACGATATTGCCTGAGTCGAGTGACTTATTTCGCCTATTTTAGCTTTCGGATACAGTACTGAAAACCAATTCACATCAAGTGACATTTAAATTCTTCTGCATTGATTCCTTACTAACTCTTTTAAAACCGGGAAATGTTGAACGTTACACATCTTTATATTAATACTTTAATTGGAAAGTACAATTGAGGGAGTTCGTCAATTGGCTAGATCGTCAGACTACTGACCGAAATTCATAGTTTTGAATTCGGGATAAGCCAAGATACAGGTTTTCTGAGTATAGTTATTCTTTTCCGAGTATAGTAATAGATATTCTGAGAATATCTTGTTGGAAAATCACGGGCGTCCCAGAGAAAAAAAACAGCACCTCCATCCAATCTGATATGTGAATGTTACGTACAATTCTGATAAATAACAGATAAGCTCTACCTTAGTCACCAAGACCAACTCTGAAGTCCTGCGGAAATAAGGGATTGGGAAATACTTTTAGCATAGATACATTAATTTTTCACTGAAATTTAAAGTCATTCTTTAGGTCTTGAAGAGAAAATTGCGATGAAGCTAAGCGGGAGCGGGTTTGCCGTTGGCTCTTGGGTTTAAATTCATAATCTATTAAGCCATTATATTCTAGCAAAGGTTGGGATGATACCTACTAGGAGTGTTTGCCATAATATTGAGGGTTTTGATGAAAAGAATAAGTCTCCTTACAACTGAAAAAATAATTAATAGAAACAATCAATGAGGAATAAGTAATTTTAAATCTCGATAGTGAAATATAAATTAATCTATATGATTTTCAATCATCGTAACGTTCGGGCTCATTAATTTATCCATTACTCAATATTAGTGCTTTTAAATTTCCCTGGTTCCACCCGAACTTCCTATTTCATTCCATAAACGAAATATACCACCTTTTTATGTGTTTTTATTGCTTTCCAAGCACTCTACTAAACGCCTCTTGTGTCCCACTGTGCCTCATTAATTATTTTAATCACCAACTTTGTCTATAATGTTCTTCTTTCTCTTAATTTCCCAGGAATACTTTTTCTTTACTCCCAATTCGTGGCAAATACTCTATCATTTGCCCCTTGTATCGTCGCACTATTTCCTCTCATTTTCACACTGAGGTTTCAAAGGCAGCCATTCTAGCCCCGTCTCTCCTCCGTCAAATATAGGTACGTATTGAAAACTCATACACAAATTCATTGTATATAATACTAATTTAGAACCTTTTTTTTTCACAAATTTACTGAATATTCTCGTCAGAATTTACCATCTGCTTCTAAAGCAAGCTTAGCCAATGAAATAATTATCCTAACATCATTGCTTTCTGACGCTCCTGGGCTAAAGTTTAAAAGTACCAATTTTTTTCGAGAATGATCGTTATATTTTAGTCTTTTTGCTGTCAATCCAAAGCAATCAAAATAAACTCCCACTCGTCAAAATGCTACTCGAGCCTTTACGTCGAAGTCTTTTATTTAGTTTCCTCTTCAGCATTGCCAAACCCATTTCCCTTCCATTCGTATCTAAGGAAATGTACATAGGTTCATCAACGTCCTGCTGAAATACGTATATGTTCTCGAGTAAGTGGTCCAAATATATCAAATTCATACGATGACTGACAGTGAAAGCGAAGGAGATTTAGGCATACATATATCTTTTTTACGCAGACCGCGCCCCGATAGAGCAGATTGGAGTGATTTTTCCTTCACTTCCACGTCCCACGCATTGGAAACTGAGTGGAGACGCTCTTCTCCCGGGTGAAAGGGCGAAGAAAACTGGGAGGAAGGTTTGTGGGAGAACGGAGAGGGAAGGGAGAGGGAAAGGGTAGAAATGGAGCGATTCTATTGTAGCCGCAACGACCGTTTTATATCATGTTTTTCTCCGTCATTCACTTCGGTTCCCCTAACCTCCACACTCCTTCTCGCCTTCCCCTCCCCTCTCAATTCACCCTCACACCCCTTTCCCCATTTCCACCCACTCAATTCTCACCCTCCTCCCTCCCTCGAGGCCCGTATCCCTTCCGAAGGGTTTCGCGCCCTCCTCCCCACTTGCGTCCAGTTTCCCCCTCTCCCACGACTCACAGTTCGAATTCACATCCATCCTAAATCACTTCCCTCTGAGGGACCGATTCTCCCTCCGCAGGGACAGCGCAAGGGATGAATTTGTATATTGCATTGCGACGTAATTTTCCCTTTGCAAAAGTGTCGATGAGACGATTTCGTGACATAAAGTGGTCGTATCGCTACATCAATGTGTGGGCAAAAAAAGTTTTTCCTATATAGATCGAGTTAAATGTCATGTTATTGCACATATCTCGTATTCATGCAATACTCTCGTTGTGTCTGTTATCTCGTGACTCTGAATCGATAGATATCGCAAGAAAATAAATCATTATTTTAAACTGCATATTAGAGAGTGATATCTGGCAAACAGGAACGTATATCGTCAGATATAGTGACGAATTCAATCTACGAGAATGTACCAATTCCATTTCATTACTTCTCAAACATGGGTATGCTTTAAACCTTTATGCTCTTTCATGAAACAACTGGATGAGAGAATACTATTGGTATGGTTGATTTGTGCAGATTTTCAGTTGACTATGGATATATATTTCGGTCTGTTTACTTTTACTTGAGTTGGACTGTATTCAGATTACACACAAACTGAATCAAACGATTCAAATGAAATATCCGATAGATTGTCACATGCTGCACGTAAATTTTTATATCAACGTGATTGACCAGAGAACGAGGCCAATAATTAGGTAGCAAAGTAACTTTACTGAACAATACAAAAATCGCCTCATCCAAGTATATGTTAAGTGATACTATATATTTACGGTAAAATATTAAATTCTATTGAAAACAGAATGACAAGAATCAATCGTAACCGTAAAATAGTTCGGTTTTAAAAATATAACTTTCTCACACCCAAAAATGGGTTATATAAATTATGATATTCAAGTAATCACTGCAAATGGGGGCGCTTAAATTTTCTTCCCGAGTATGAATGTAAAAGGCATAATAAGGACGCTGCCAATAAGGTCAAATATTTTTGAAAAATTTCATGTCATGCAGATAAAAAGCTAAAATCTCATAAAACCTCACACACAAGAAACTTCTCCCAGATTTAAATTTTTAAGATCAAGTGATCTAAGATTAGAAGCAATTTATCTAATAATGACAGGAAAAGAACACTAAAAATTGAGCATGAATGAAAAAAAATGAGAACAGTGACATTTTTATTGAAGTACAGGCAAAAAAATCAAATGGATACTCAGCATTGTGATTGAAAAGTATTTGACTGCCATATGGGAACGCGTTTTTGGGAGCGCACTCAAATTTATCGTTCAAACAACATTGTAACATAAGAGGAAAACGTATGGTATTGACGTAATCCAGGTAATAAAGAAAGTTGACAGCATAAAGCATTTTTGGGAGTGATTAAAATGATTTCTATGCAAATCCCCGCACGAAACGGTACTATCAAACTGGAAAACATTAACTTTTTTCCCATGCCGAAAAGGGAAGGTAAACATTTGGGACTGAATTCAGAGCACAGTATTTTTTGAGTTTATTTCCCTCCATCCTACATCAAGCACAATCCAGATTTACTTTTTCCACTGATACGTTCAAAATCCAGGTAGATTTTCAAAAGTGTGATTAGTTATGCCATCGATGTTCTATCACATAGTCACAATAATTGCATGCATCTTAAACATCCTCTTTCCCTCGATGTGAATGCTACGAGATTTCTTGAGGCCAAAATTGGTGTAATTATCTAAACTGGAGTGTTGGTCCATGAAATATATATTTCACCATAAGTTAAGGCTGCATGTATTAAAATAAGGAGCTATAGAAGACTGATTACGATACATGTGCCGATGGGGTGACTAACAAAAGTGTTCTGAAAAGAGTGAGATATAAGAAAAGTCGTCAGAAAACTTTAAGAAGAAGACGCAGCAATTTGTTTGATCAGATATTGAGACAGAATAGTCAACTGAAGACAATTACGAATTGAGAAGTGAATTGAAGGTATTTGATGAGATAGTAAATTGATCAAGTTGCTAATAATGTGAAATGAGAATTTTGTAAATATAAAAATGTAAGCTGATAGTAGAATCAAACGTAAAGCTGAGTCAATCTTATCTATGGATTTTTTACTAATGATAATGAAAATCTTAGAGCTTGATGGATCAGAAAAAAAGACGCCTTCGTCAGGAGTCCTCAGCAACTTTTTCTGCGAGAGATTATCTTTCCTGGGAGATGTAACCAATGTATGTGGTGCTTAAAATATGAAAAATTAAATCACTCAGTGAAGTCAAGATAGATTCAAGATCTGTCAAAAAAATCTCTTTTATCCGTGATAAAAGAATATCGATTTCACGATGTGACACAAGAGGCATTTGGTAGAATGCTGAATAATCAAGAAAGACGACAGTAATGTGGGTTGATTCTGAAATTCAAGTGCTGTGTAATTTTTAATTCAAACCTATCACTTAAGATACACCAGGCTCCTATCAGTATACAAAAAGAGTGTATGCTCTCAAACCCTCATCCAAGCACCATCGATTAGCTACCTTATAAATATATTCCATCTACTTACCATGAAGTTTATAATCAGCTACGTAGAGTACGAAAGAAGACTCCCAAAGAAACTGATGTGATGAGACCCACAGAGTACCCGTCAGCAACAAAACCCGTAATTAAAACCACTTCCGATAGCATTAACTTAAATCTATCAGCAACTTTTAATGGAAAAGGATAAAATAATCAGCTACCTTAATTAAAACAATGGCACTGAGAAACGAAACCTTAATGGGGAGTCATGCTAACACGAAGCTTACAGACACATCATTATCCACACAAGAGCCAACCAAGGCGCACTGATTTTCAACCAAGGATGTTGGAATTTTAGATTACAGCCTCCTGGTTTTCAACATGCAGCAGTTAGGTGTTTGAAATCACACGAAAGTGCAGGTGGAGGTGAAATCATTCAGAATACCACATTACTTTTAAATTCATATCGCACTGATCTACATCTACATAATACCCTGCAAGCCACCATAAATGTGTGTGGCAGGGGGATATGATACTGATATTCAGATTCACTTTTTACTGTGTTCAACTGAATATTTTTAGCCTTGAATTTCAGATTCCCCAATGGCTCCCTATGATTGCATTGCACTCTCTTATCTAATATCATAAAACTTGGATAAACACGACATAATTTCCTTTAGGAGGATAAAAAAACCTGCGACCTCTGGGGCTTAGGTTGCCAGGCCAGCGAGTTACTGACATGACTCCCACAGCTGGCCATGCGGAAATATTTTTTCCGGATGACATATCATGTGCACGAACGTTTCTCTCACTCTGAATTTAGGATAAGAAATTAAAGTACTGTTATCCTATGTCTAAGTGGTCCACTTATATTACGGCCAAGAATTCCAACAAAAACAACAGGCGATTTTTTAAAAACAGTGATCATACAATATATCCGATCCCATTCGTAGGCATTTTCCAGGCATGTTTCACGCTTTGTTAGAGAAATTGGAGAGAAAACAAGAGAATTGGGGAAAAAAGAGCAGAAACTCATCCAGGCAACAAGGAAAGGAAGGGAAAAGATAGTAACCGAACCAAACATTCACAGGACCTTCAGAGACTTTAATTTTGGAAGTAACGAGTAACAATAGCAAATGGTATGAAATAGATGGACAAGCTTCTGCTGCCAAAGCTAACGTGATATTTTAGGCGTAAATATGTTAAGGGGATACAAAAAATCCCCCGTCTCCTTTTAATTCTCCATGGAAATTACTTTCATAAAAGGCCAATGGATACTCTGTTCTTGATATCCCCCTCTGTGGGAAGTCAACAGGCTAAGGACAATCGATATTTGAATCTATTCGTAACTCGTTCCGAAGAACGGTAACCAATATTTCCTCCCTGCGGACACCGGTGGCAGTAATTTCCATTCTGGAATTGAATTCGCGTTCCCCTTTAATGGGCATCGAATGAATGGAGAATAAATCGATTCCAAGAGAAATCTTGGCATTTTAGGAGAGCTACACACTTTTAATTAAATCTTCAAACGAATTTTGCCCCCCTTACGCCTGCTAGCCAATATTATAAAAGCTATTTTTTATCTCCTCAGTCCAAAAGAAAATTGATTGGATATCTTTTTTTTAAGTTGAATATGTAGGCCATTTCTGCTCCATTAATCGAATATATTTCTAAGCACTTTTTCCCATCAGAAAACCTACGAGGTTACGGACCTCATTAGTATATTAATGAAAACATCAAATTAAGTACCTATAATAACTCTATGAGTCCAATCATGATTTCCATAGTGGTTACGATTAAGCGTAAAAAGTCTTTAAAAATTCAGATTTTTGTATAAGTTGTTACAAAAAGTACTATAGCGGCATGTATGCGAGGATTTTAACAACATAATGCTAATTTTTCATCTTCCGTTATTTTCGTCACCAGTATTTTGTTCTCACTGTAAATTTGCTTGGATATCATGTATTCACTTGTTTGCAATACTCACTTCACCCCCCTATAAATCTTGCTTCACCTATCTATCTCTCTATCTAATCATCTGTATCCTCTTTCTTCTTTACGTGATATTTACATTATTTTATATCCTCTCCCTACTCATCAAACCTCACTCGGTTTTTATCTCTCTCCAGAAAATTAATAAATAAAGATTCTTTTCACTTTCGACCTTTTCAATGAACTGTAAACTGACAGAAGCTAGACATTCAACTTTCTGTCCTTATAGCGGTGGAGACGGCATTAGACTTCACATTGTGAAACATAAAATCGGATATCATGAATTCATAAACCATCCTAGAGATGGAGTAAACCAAGTGATTTGTCATTTTGTCCATTTTCGGCCCTCTTTGAAGTTATTTTTCCTGCCCTTTTTCATTTACCACTTTCATTCTACTTAAAATTTATAGAGTCATGACGATGAAGAGTAATATTTTTAACAACAATATTATGATCATCCACGATTAACCTTTCGATCGAACTTTTTCTCAGTTGAACAAATGGCACACCTTCACGGCCAAAAAATTCTACAATCCTGCATAGAGCTACGGTTTATCAAAAGAAATATTCTACCAGAGACTTTATTGTTTTTCCCGTATATTAATTTAGAAAAAAATTGTCCGACTCTACACCCTTAACCCAATTTATTTGTCGTTAACGGAGAGACTCCCTTGTTTTTACGCCACGGATCCGCTGAGCTCGTTGGTCGACATCCCACCACAGTATAATCCAATCCTCTTATCTCGACCCTTCCCGCGGACAACCCCAGATTCCTTGCCCCAACTCTCTCTCTCTCTCTCTCTCTGTACCCGGTCCACTTCCATTCCACAGTTTTTCACAGGCGCCAATTCATCTCCTCTTCCTTTCCACTCTCTTCCAGTCGCAGAATCCAAAGGGCGTATGTGACACCAATTCTCTGGAGATACCGGCATATAACCCCACGATCACATTCGATGTTCCGAAACCGTGTCCTTTGCTTCAGTCCATGACGGGCGCTATGCGGTTAACATCCTATTCCCTACCAATCTTCTAATTGGATTTTGGAAGTGACAGAAACCTTGACTCTGCAATAGTTCTTTTTTCAACTACCCTTAGAAACTATTGAGGGCAAATGGGAGAAGAACTATGATGACACTACTCCCTTTTAGGGTCACCGGCGTGACCTTCTGGTGTTACACCCAAGCTTTGAAGCCCAAAATAGTAGAACGTAGGTAAAATGACTGTTGTAAAACAATTCTAGTCCCAAATATCACCAGAGGATTTCTCATATAGCACAAGAATGACAGAGTCAGCGTTGAACCTCAATTTCTCAATAAAAAAGCAGGTGAGAGTATGAATTGAATACATATTTTCTCAAAAACCTTTTTTCGGAGGTTCTTTAAGCTAGTAATCGTTTAGTACGCACAGAAGGGTACCATGATGAGTTTGTTTTCGGTCATCGCAGAACATTTGCGCAGTGGTTCGGCATTCCCAGAGAGGAATTGTTTTTTTCTGATTGAAAATAAAGTGATAACAAATTCATTTATAATAAAGATTGTTTCAGTTTTTATACAAAGCTATTTCATGTTTAATGGCCACAAAACATTTTTTTGCACTATATGCCATTCCAAAAAATGTAAATGAAGCTAATTCCCTTTCATTTTGGCATATGTGTAGATACAAAAATAATATTTCTCATTATATTGATATATCTCAGATTGTTATATTTTTACTTTTGTGCCACACCTTAGAAAGACAGTTATGCAGAAATTTAATCTGCAAGCAACTACCAAAACCTGTAGTTATCCCGGCAAAATATGTAACTTGAAAAATTTCTGTGTGATATTGGCAAAAATTCTGGGCACATACAAGACGGGTGGGAGAGATTAGAATTTAATCTAACGGCAACCTAAGGAACATATTTGCTCCCAATTGGACAAATCAATCAGGATATACTGTAAATACTAAATTTGTTCAATTATTAGTACCATATAATGTCCATTGGATGATAATTTAAAAAAGTTAACTCATATCCTACGGGTTATGGCAACTGAAATACGGATACCAACATGATAATGCAATACATAGAAAAATATTTACTGTTAAAATGCAAAAATGTGTTTAAGCCGTTACACATAAGTCATTAATTTAAATGCTCGGGTAGAAAATATGATCCAACGTTTCTGTACCATCCCCACCTAAAATATTCTAAGTGAGTCTTGAGGTTTCGCCACATGCGCATACTAAAGAAACAAAAAATAATGCCATAACCAGCCATTCACTTCATTTATTAGTTCTAATGGCATGGATATTAATCAATTATATTACAGCTGTCTACTAAACAGTGATAATAAATAATAAAACAGTGATAAAGTGAATAAAATTGCGATTCATCCGTATGCCTATTTAAAGCAATACCTTTTAAGGCAATGCCTATTTAAGGCAATACCTTGAATAGGCATACGGATGCCAGAGTAAGTACCTACACCTAAGAGTGAAAATTATCTCTGGAAATGTATAATACTTCTCCACGTTTCTCTTTTACTTAAGTTTATTTTTAATGAGAAATAATGGAATATTTTATTGTTTGAATTGAGATTTATCTCGCTCGCTGAAACTTTGTGAGTGTCATTAGAAAGCTCCGCTCTCATAAATCCCCTTCTTATTTTCATTATTTATTAATTAAAAAAAGGAGGTCTGTCGGGTCGTATCCATGCAAATGATATTACGGCACCCTTGAGGAAGCCTTGGCACCGCAAAAACCCATTATCCAACATCCTGCCCTCTCGATTCCCACGCGAATCAGAGCCGAGAATGTTTTTTAAAGGACGTAAAAAATAAGCGAGTAGTTGAAGCTGGAGTGAAAAATCTGGTGCCCTTGCTATTCTCAATTATCACTACACATTTTCTGTAGCGAAACGCGCTTTTCTTTGACTGAAGCTGTATACTAGGGATTGCAGAAGTTACTTTTATTGTGGAGGGCGCATTAGCTAATAATAATTGGGTAATTAACCTGTGAAGTTAATAGAGTGTACCTGAAGGGCTTTATTTCTTCTCCTCTGGCTCTCTTGAATCTTCCCCTCCATTACTCTTCCGAGACCATTAAACTTTAAACTCAGCTTAATTCAATCTGAAACACCTACCCAATTTTTTTCTTTCAAAGCAATCTGCAGAGTCACTGCCTGTCACTGTCCGATCACCACAAATCTACCTTCTCTCCCTCCTCCTGTAATTATTTCACGACTATGTGAAGAACTTACCGTCTACCTCTCTTTCCCAATAGCCAATGAACATCCTAAATCATAATCCCTACGCACATTTATTGTAAGATCATATTTTTCATTCTTTTCCCTAGGTACTAGGTCTCATAACCACATAAGGCGACGCTAAGTGATTAGCTCAGCTTTATACGAGATTTTCCCTGATATTCCTTTCCAAGTTCCCTTCATGATTTCATTCTGTTTATTTCTTATTCTGCTCATCACCATCATCATCAGTTAGCAATCCTGAAATTGGTGTGACGTATTTCTCCACTCAATTCTCCAATCAGCTAATCCCTTCATATTTTCGTATTTCTTCTCTTTCACATCCTCTTCTTTTGTTATCACGTTTTAATGCGTAATACCTTAGGCACAAGCCTATGATATTACACACGCAATTCTACTAAAAGTCGTTTATGCAAGTAAATCTACTTCATATTCCTCCACCTACCTTCTAAGGTATCAAGAGGTACCCAAAAAATTCAAAAACACTGATGACCTTAATTTATTTAAAGTATTATGTGCATCAGATATTTGGCTGAAAAAAACGATAGCTAAAAATAGTTTTCAAAATTTGTGTTGGTATTTTCTTACGTGAAATCAAATATATTAACCAAGAGTCACCGTTTTTAAAAAAGATTCCATGAAATAATTAGCCAACATGATCGTTCTTGATGTAATCCTCGTTATTTTAATGACTATAAAGTAATATATTGGTATTCAAGACTAAAATTGGCATGTTGACATTTAAAATAGTAGGAAAACGTGGAAAATCGAAATGATTAAAAATAAATAAATATTTGCATTCTTCTTATTTGCTTCACATACCCTCAATCATCCTGTTATCAAGTATTCGATGTTTCTTCAATTTTTGTAAATACTTATTCTTTCAGATGGAGAATGGAAAACATTTTCCTTGACTCTTTCTATTTGCTACATTTGTTAAAGAATTTAAGATCTTGTTAAGAAACGCTGAATAAAAAATTCTTAAAAGTCGTTGTTTTCCGTGACGAACGACAATAAGGTCATTTTCTTTAGAGCTAAAATTGCGTACATTATTTTTCCGCAAGAGGAAAAATATTTAATGGGAATGGTTTCTTGCTGAAATGAGCGGAATGGATTATAAGAGACTTTGGTTTCATCTTAAGAATGTGAGTCTCATTCCTATTTTCGTACATTTTCCCCGATTCGACCAAGCGCTGAAATGAAGACTGTACCAAACAACGGCCTGAGGGCTTCCCACACAGTTCCAAGGCTTTTCACCGAAGACCGCGGAAGCTCGAAGTGAATCTCATAAAAACCAAAGGAAAGAGACAGAATTCTCCTGCTGGTGACGTGAATGCGGAAAGCATGAGGAAAAGGGCAGAAGATTACTTCTGAGAAGGAAAATTGCACCAGCAGAAGAATATTTAGGTTGATGAGCAATCCAGACCGCTGAGTCAATGGCATTTACTTTGAGGGCTTAATCTTTTCCTATGCAGGGTTCTTTTGTAACAGTTTTTCGAAGTATTCCGTCGGGTACCTTTAAAAAAATAATGTATTTTATGAAAATCAATTCACAGAATAATTGCTGATTCATCATGAAAATATGTTTTACCGGGAAAATGGATATATTTTGCGTTATGAAGAATTACAGTCAAAATTTACGCTTCCCAGTTCTTAGATTGAAAAAACATTCCTTATAATAATTTGTGATCGCATATTTTAGTGATGTTTACGCTTTTTCATGCTGCAAAACATTTTATCATCTGGAAGTTCAAAACCCAATACGTGTTCTCCATCCCCCTAATTCTGATAGGTACCTAATAAATCAGCGTCCTATTCTACCCATCTCTTGGTGTGTAATGGTTGAAATTAATTACTATTTCCATAAATTCTTTATTTTTTACCATTCAGGTTTTACGCTTACATTTTTGAACATAAATTTTAATCTCCGTAGATGAGACTCCACCAATCCAAAGCGTGATATACATCTTGGAACTCAAATAGGATTATGAGAACTCCTGCCTACCCTTCACAGATATTCACTATTGATTTCTTAGTTTTTTTCAATAAAACTAAGCTTATTTTTTCAGAACCGGCAGGCCGGTTCAGAGGTAGGAAAAAAACCGGTGCACTGGAGAATCGGTTCTGAACCGGTGCACCGGGGTAGCGGTTCTGAAACAGCGATTCACTGCTTGGCTTCCACGCCGCCGTTTCTGCTCGCAGCCAGGATGCCTAGCGACCACACGTGTGAACTTCACAGTGCTATATGTTGTCTGCCTGACTGCGAGACTGATCATCACACCAATAATCGGCTGATAGAGTGCAGAGCGAGCACTCACCCATGCAAAGCATTGTCACGTACAGGTACGTAAGTCAGCAGGATGTTGCGTTTGTTCATGTTATTTAGTTTTTTAGACAATTACGAACAACGAACAAGAAGGAGTTAACAATCCTTCAGGTTAGAGCAGTGGCTATTTGTATTAAACCAATGCTGTTGGTTTTGGTAGACTTCATGGAGGAATGAGCATTGTTTGAAGTTCCTATCTACCACTGCCAAACGCAGGAAGTGAGAGGATAATGCAACTGCTTACGGCAGCCTCAAAATTCGTGTTCGTTGAATTGAACCGGTGCATCGCCCGCGCCGTCGTAAACAGTTTTTTTTTCAGAACCGAGAACCGGTTCATTATTTCATGCACCCCCCCCAGCTCTAAGCGTAACAATACGTGGTATGCATTGCAATGCGGCGATGCCACTTCACAGTGGTGCACCTACGGGGGGGAGGGGGAGGCAAAGGGGCCCTGCCCCCCTCCCCCTCCCTCCTAAGCTGTCTACAAAGTCCAAATTAATCTTTGATTGACAAGTCACAGTTAGATGGTAGCAGCAATTGGAAGAACAGGACAAACTTGTTGCATCATTTTACTCGAGTATGCCTATATCAATGATAAAAGAAAGGCTCTTTTGTCTGTGGTGTGACACATTCAGCTACTAATTTAGCCTAAAATATTGTGACTACTTTCGTCTGTAAATCTGATATGGCTACTTATAGGGTGCATATATGTAGTAAGTAATATGTCCTACCATCATGCAAGATACACTGACTAAAATAACATTTTGGTTACACTTTGCAAAATATCGGGAGGGTGGCGGCCCCCTGCGCCCATCAAACATTTCTGGATTAGGCACTGTCACTTCATATCGTAAATCCGATATGTTAGGCGTTTAAATTGATAGTAAGGCATTATTTCAGGGAACTATTTAAATCACCGAATCGTACAGTGCTCTACGTCAATGAAGCTAGTGAAGAATGCCATTTCAGAATATCAATTTGTCAGTGTTTAAAAATTAACAATTTTGTAACCTCTAATCAGCAATAAATTGAGAAGTTGCTCTAACCAGAAAAATTACAGCATACGTACACCCAGATGACAAAAAATTAGGAATCAAATTCCATTTCAAAATATCAATTTGTCAGTGTTTAAAGATTAACAATTTTGTAACCTCTAATCAGTAATACATAGAGAAGTTGCTCTAACGAGAAAAACTACAACATACTACCACCCATATGACAAGAAATTAGGAATCAAAGTAAAAAAGAGAACGACAAATAAGTGTTGCAGTAAATGTTTAAAAACAGACACCGAGGCATGATCGGGATTTTTTTAAAGCAAGCCGTTTTTGTCAGGAAACAATAAACGCAAATAGTGTAGCTGAAATAAACATCCGTTTACTCCAAACTTATTTTCGGATCCCTCATTCAGTTAGTGGAATTTCCCTCAAAGTAAAGCCTCTCCGATTATAACTGTTAATGAAAACACGGCGTGGGACGCCAGAAATAAAAATTCATTTCGGCCGCTTGAATGATGGGACCAAGAAAATGAAGGGAAAATGACAAAGGAGGAGAGAGGAATTGAAAAGGGGATGAACAGGGGAGGGTATACATCACATCAGCAAGAAAAAAACTGAGCAGCGCCTGGCGGGCAAAGGGAAATTGAATAAGGGCGTAGCGGATGGCAGCCGGGACGAACAATGAATGGGGTGGAGGATAGGTAGTACAAGGCAAGTGGAAAATAAAGAAGCTTCGGGCAGGAGATAAATTAATATTTCGCAGCGCTTCGGGATGCACCGCCGCCCGCCGCGGTATATTGTTTCCCAAAAATCCCGTCGCCCGCGCATCGGGCTCACTCTTTGTCTCTCGCCTGGCAGCCTTCGCATCGACGGCAGGGCGTTCGCTCTTCCTTTGACGGCTCATCTCAACGGCGTATATTTGATATTCGGAAACGCAGTTTGAAAATGAAGGGAAGGTGCTTTGCGGAATTGAGCAGAGCGCTTCTATGTCGACCTTGCGACCCGTAATCCCGAGCGTAGCAGAGATAGTCTCGGAGGAATAGGGGAAAATTGTTGATGTAGGTAGAAATTCTCAGATCCAAGAGATGTAAACTAACAACTTGTGCACCATCTTTTCCACTGTCGTCACTACACAACTTGTGCTCGTTGAGCCATTCATTCAGTGGGAATGGGCTAATTACATGCGTCGCTCGTTTAGATATTAAATTTGAAACCAAACCATCGAATATTTTGCGTTAAATATCTGTTTCGGAACCACAGTCGTTACATAATTACTCTAATTCTTGTTCAAAGTTCCTTTAAATGTATAAGGAAGGTGAGTCTAAAAAAATAATGATTAAGGTTTTAAGAATGGTCATTGATATTCAGTGTAATGTGCTCACTACTATTTTCATTTGATTTGTGCAGTGGCTTCCATGAATGGTGTTAGTTTGAGTTCTGATACTGAATTACGCGTGAATCCACCGGGGACTCCTGCTGAATCAGTTCACATAGCAGTGGCATCGTCGAGTAGCTATTAAATTAATAAAATTACTACTCAGTTATGCATGCTTGGAGTAGTATCACCAGAATTTCTTCATAGTAAAAAAAAATTTCCTTGACGCCCTAAGGCAAGGCTTCAAAGGTCTAAATGAGAATTTATGTTTTTCGCTTTGAAAAAATGCAGCAATAGCCCTGATATGAGAGGATGCAGAGCGATGTGTTCATGTTATAACCATTTACGTTTTTCCAATTTGGTTTCAAAAAAAGTACAAAGGAATACTGTACTATAGGGATACTATACTATTATACGAATACGATAGGGAAAAATCCACCTATTTTTTTGCGCAAAAATACACAGTTCGTAGAATGCGTACCAAATTCTTGACTCTCCAAGCACAATGTAATCGTAGTGTAGACAAATGACAACTTCAGGCCCACACATTATGATCTGGTCAATGATCAATTGATAAAGCAAAAATAACATTATGCAATAGTTGTGATTATTTTTCTGTGGCTTCAATTATCAAATGCATCAACATATTAAGTGTAAACATAAAATAAAATACCAGCATAGTGAACAGAGAATAATAAATAAAAGTAAGTACATAATTATACAGCAAGTAGTGCTATATTGTCTCAATCAGACTTTGGAATGACAGTGGCGATATCATGAACTTGAATCCAAAGAGAAAACGAAACAAGATAGAACAGATAATGGTGCCGCAAAAAGAAAAGAGAGATAAAAGTTTCCGAAAAACCGATCAGGAGGCATGGGATTATGGTGAGGTGAGGCGAAATGCGAAAGTGCGTTCGCATGAAGAGATCCGAAAGGATAATCTTGAGGGTTCATGGGGATGTAGGCGTGAAAAAAGGGAGACTTCGTCCCGGGGAGTAGAGGCAGAAGCGGGAATGCATAAATCTGCGTGCGCGAAAGAAAAACGGGAAATCTCACAAGTTCTCCAAAATTCCGGACTCGAAAGTTATAAACAGAATAAATCAGTGAAAAACATCAAGCCTTATCACTTAGCTTAAGGAACAAAAAATGCTGTGATATGGTGAGAATACAATGAAAATATTGCGAGTAGAAAGTCTTGGAAAAACAAGGAAACAAACATTTGTAGACTGGTGAAAGTTACGAGAACCACATACGGAGAAATAAATTACGAGTATCCAGATGAAGACATTCAAAAGCATACGGTTATATTTTATCAATGGGAATAATTTATTACCCATAAAGGGGATGAAATTATGAGAGGACTTGAGAGACGGTGGACATTCAGGCTAATCTCAATTTGAGAGCTCACTGTAGTCCGTTTTAAATGAAACACGTATTGATACATTTTTGGTGAAGTGTCGCATGTGCTGTATGCTTCCTAGCAGCCTGTTATTTGGGTTTAGAGGTGAGAAACATACACCTAAGATGATAGGAATATGTTGATAAGAACATGAATGCAAATCAATCATGTATTCTTAGATAGGGGTAAGCCAGTTTTGAAGATAAACATTTTTTTTATTCCTCTCAAAACACAGTATATTTTTTAATAACTTCCAACACCAATGTAGGTTCAAGTTTATTATGAACCGGTCACATTTGCAGGTAAAATTTTACGATGTTGTACATTTCAATTTTAACAGAATACTTCTTCGAAAAGCTCATGGAAGAATGAATCCATGTTACTCACATTTACGGCAGCTTTCATCTTGCATGTTACGTAGCTGACGTAGCATAGAAAAGAAAGCCGATGATACGGAGAAGACTGGCTTGGACGGCGGACTAAAGCACATGGATCTCCTTTGACAAAAATTCCTTTCGGGGAAGGTTGCCGACGAGGAGTAGAGAAGGGTGGAAAAAAAGGAAAGGGATCGAATGAAGGAGGTGGAGAGAGGAAAGGAAATGGAAGGCCGAGAGGAAATTGACTAGCCGGAGTAGTAGAGGGAAGAGAGAGATGGGTTGAAGGAAGGATATTGAGGATGACCAGAGACTCATCGAGGCAGAAAATGTGGCAGGAAGAACCAATGAAGGTGAATGAGTGGGAGGAAGCGAAGTTAATGACATGAAGGCGGAAAACATGAGCGAACGCGTGATTCTTTTTATATTTACCCGACTTTCACGAGAAGCGCAATATTGAGTCAATAAAGTCGCTTCAGTGAGTCTTGATTCCATTAGCAAGGCATCCACGACTGACTTTCTAAGGTGCGTTACCTTACAGATAGAATTTCATAAATATATTACCTCTTTAATCAAAATTTGATTAATTGGTGAGCATGTTACTCAAAATTACTGACAAATTGAAAGGAGCAATTTTGGTAAAGATTCCGATCTTCCTTCTGGGTGTAGTTTTCGGAGAAAATTCAAATTGTAAGAAGAAACGAAAAATCAATGCGAGGCCACCTTCACTAATTATGGCACAGTTATCTCCTCTCAGTATAAGGGTCTCGTCATTTTGACCACTGCCCAGATTAAGCTCAATTCTGCGATGTCACATCTGTGGGCAATCTTGAAAACAAATGAAAAGTAAACTGCAGAGAGCCAACTCGTAATAACGAAATAGTGTGGCATAAAACTGCAAAACAATGAAAAAGGTATGAACATTTCAGCGTTTGACAAGAACAATAAACCGTGTAAAACTCATGTTTGAGCTAAATCATCACTACGATTTAGAGATAAACTCTGCTAGTAATGTTTCATACAAGCACACGAAAAGTTAAAAAGAGGATCACTTTTGGATTTAAAATCTTAAAGAGGCTCCTGACGAGTAAGCTGTACAAGTGAATAAATCTTAGAATACGGAAGGTTATAAACACAACGGTGAGATATTTTAAGAAAATTTCAGTGCTGAAAGTTCCAAATGAGGACTAAGCGGAAATTTAACCTTATGACATATAATTACGTAAGAACATCGGAACCTCTTAATTACCATGGATTGCTCCAAAACTTATCGGGGTGAATTGGGTCAGCGTCTCATAGTCAGGAGGACCGGTGATGAGATTCACTGGTCCTGGTAGATTTCTGTGACGACTTCCACGCTGGAGATTTGGATTTTAAAAAAAATCAACGCAAGGGGGATGTGAGGATGACGCCGAAGGAGGAGGATATTGCCAGGGACGGAGGGTGGCCAGAAGGCGCGAGGAAGGAGCAGGAGATTGAGCGAGGGTTGAGACAGGAGATTGAAATAGGTCTTGTCGGATGGGGCGGTCAGGACCGTTTCGATGGGGTGGAGGAGAAAGGAGAGGGCAGGCAGCCCAAAGGGACCAAGACTACAGGGGTCAGCCTCGTGTCCTTTGGCCCCTGGAGTAGTAGAGTAGGGAGGGGATGAGCGTCGGTGTAGACTAGCAAGAGAGAGAGGGCGCTTATAAGATGGGCTGGGGCTCGGAGAGGTCAGATGCGAATACTGGCGGGAAGAGGAGGGTGCCCTTCGGATGATGTGCGCGAAAGGTCAGAGGGAATAACCCCAAAAGGGCCACCTTGAACGAGTTTCCTCGTTGCTTCCATTACGGTAATGTCCTCCGGACATTTACTGCTCAAGGATATCTCGGGAAAACATCTCCCAATAACTTTCACCAAACGTAGGCACTTTTTGGAGAGGTAAGGAAACGTTTTCATGAGAAAATACGTAACGTTTTTAGCATCCAATACGAAACCTTTTTACTTTGAAAACCAATTTGCAGCCTTTTTGAAAACTTGGCTCACTGTGAATGGCTCTATCTACAAATTCAGTGGACTGATATTGCTCTTTCAGATGATGAATACGTCAAATTTACGATGATTGAATCGGAACGTGCGGCCAAGAAATTTGTGCAGGTGCGCCACGGGATGATATGGGATAACTCAGAATATTGGTACCCCAGGGATCTCCACAGAAGTTGAATAAGAGAGTAATATAAAAGAGAACTGCCTTTATTGCAACAATCTCTAGATTAGACAAAAATCATAAACGAAGTTTTTAACGTTTCTTCTGTACCCTGGTCAGTTATTCGACTTCCTCCGACTCTACAATTGAAGGGGAGCATATGCATTCTTTCATCAGACGAGTGGTCAAATGTTCTCACATTGAGCTACCCTGCACCATCAGTGTACACTTTTGAAAATCAGAATGATTGTTTAATGTATGATACTCGAACCTTGACTTCTTCATCTGAGCAAGTCTTCACCGTCTTTTCCCATCCATAAAACTACGTATAACATTCCTGACATAAGAGTAAATAAAAACGCAGTTCAAGAAGTCATATACAGAAGTCACTTTGATAAGGGAGACGTAAGTACACACAAGAGGAAACATTTTTCTCTGGAAAAAAGACTAAACTCGTTACACCATTGTATTGTGGAAACTTCTTGGTGGAAAGAGCGTTGTGTGTGTTACAGAATATCTTTTAGGGGAGAAAAAACGAAGTTGATTAAAAACTAATGAGAAAATTTTATATAAATGAATAAATGGGTAACGTTGCAAAAGAGGGAGCAAGCAAAAAAGCGAAATGAATCTCGGAAGAGAGGATTCTTGAGTATAATATTCCAAAGGTACGACGTGAGTGCACGGAGAACTCACTAAGCAGTGTTGGGATATTGGATGTTTGTCAAAAGACGGGAGGTTATCGAATAAGCGTAGGGAATGGAGGGCATTAATAGAAATTCAAGGCTTTATTGGGCGAATAAAAAGATATGAGGAGTATAAAAGTTGAACCCAGATAAATAAGTAATAAATGGAAGAAACCAAAACTAGAAGGAGAATAATAATTGAGGACTGTATGCAAATCCTTAAAATTCTCTTAAAACGACAATGATCGCGACATTCATTAAAAATACCTACTACATTTATGTATCTACTCAATATAAACTAGCATAATGTTATCAACCAAATGCAAATGGGTATATTTTTACGCATAGAATAAATAGTATATACTGTAAGAAATTTTTTTCCGCAACTTAAGTAGAAAAGGACTAGAGCTTTTATCTTCCATTAAATATGGGAAAATATTATAATTAAAATGAGTAGAAGTAGAATAAAAAATAGGTTGCATGGCATGATTTGCCTTAAATTGGCATTCATCGACCAAAAATAATAAAGCAGGGACAATCATACTTAATGCAATACCTCATTAAATATGATGGGGTTGCTAATATGACAAGGGCCAATGGCATTCGAATGAAAGTCGATGCGTTCTGTAAAAAAAATGCAACGGTGAAAACTAGAGATAAAAAAGACAAATTAAACGTGTGTTGAAATGTTCAATACATGAACTCCATAATTTTACACCGATTTCTGAGTCTTATTGCGATAATTGAATGTTCAAGAATGAGCATAGTGGGCTGAAGCTTGCACGAGGGTCAGAAGGCGGAGCTTGAGAAACGGATTGGATACGAACCGAAATTTGAATCAAACACATTTTTCATTGCATTGGGTCTTCCGGTTTTCCGTGAGGCAATAAAAGACACTGTGGGACCCGAGATACATCTTAAAGGGCATTTCCACTCGTTAGATAAGGCAAATCCACTTAAAAACGTAGGTTATCACCTTTTAAATTCATGTAGGTATATTATTTCTGAGATCTGTTTTTTGTGTACCCTTTTCTCTCTTTACGTGAAACCAAAATCAATAACTTACTACCATTTAAAGAAGATTTCAGCTGCTGAAGAACTATTGATTTTTACCTGCACCATGTACTGTTTTCGTGAAAACTGAATGTTAAAAGTCAAATTATTTTTTCGAAGAAGGAATTTTTCCCCCTGTCCCTACCCAAGGATACATTTAAGGGCTGCGTGCGTTGTATCAACACAGCTTCACTTCCTCTCCCATCGGAAACTACAATCACCGATGCATACCATCTATTTTAAATATTATGTTCACCGCTTTTAATAATTATTAATAAATATAATGTTCATAAATATAATATTAATGAAAGTTTTCCCCATAGTTGTAAACATTGATGAGCAAATAATAGATGAGTTTTTTCATGACTTTTGTCTGATATACACAATGCTACGGTAAAAAAATAATGCCATTGCTGCAAATTTGCAATAATAATAACGCAGTTTGAGTAAACATAGGGCCAAAAATTTAGTAAGAAATTTGTGCTCATTTCAAAGAATTTAGTGGAAAATATATCTGTCAAATCATTTTTTTCTACTTGAAATCGTTTTAATAGTGACTGAATTGAGTGGATAAATTATCATTTTCAAAGTGCAAACTGAAATTTTATTTTAACCAAGTACTGGATATTCATTTTGGTGCGCAGGCTGCGTATGAATCCACAAGTAAAAGACAAAAATGTGGCGCTTTCGGTCACACTTTACCCGGCAATATTCCAACAAAGAAATCTACTAAAAAAACCAGATTCACGTGTGATGTGATGAAAACATTCCATATTAATAGAAAGATATGTCAATTTTCCACTGATATAAACATTTATTTCAACTAGTTTCGATGCTACTACATCATTGTCAAGTTACTAAGATTTGACTTCTTGATACTTGACTTGATCATGATATTAGACTTAACAATGTTGTGGTAGTACCGAAACTAGTCGAAATAAATTTGAACTTCTGTGGAAAATTGCAATATCCTTCTATTGATAAAGAAATCCACGGTGAAATGCAACGAAATACCAACTTTGTGACTTGCTCAGTGTGTTTGGGCTGCGCGACAAATTCCAGTCATTTGAACCTTATCCTCGATTGTGCTTGATAATGCCGTAAAGGCTAAAGCTAATTGTACCAAATACATTGTGGCAATTACAACATTAACTTTCGAATCTCTTTCACCTTGGATACACTCAACAGTTTCCACTGATTCTTGGCGTAAATTCGAAGGGATTGGAGAATTGTGTTATCAGAGAGGTATGAAAGATGGGAAGGAAAGACAAGCGAAAGGCAACCTGGGAAGGAAGGGGAATCATGGGACAGTAATCTCATTGCTGGGAAGCCTCCCACACGCAGGGGTATTCCTCCCTTTTTGAAACGTTCGGTACACACATCCTCCCAACGACGCTAAAGCAACGGATGGGAGACAACATAGATTCTCCCCCACGACCACTCGGCCCACCTTAATCCCCGCGCCCAACCCACACCCATTCAACCCCGGTGGGGAGAACCCCACCGCTCCGTCGCAAAAACACGCCCATCTCGTGGGCGCCGAGTCTCAAGGTCCTGGAGGCGCCATTAACCCCGAATTGGGATGGCTTGGTCACAGAGGCGCCCCCTGCTAACTTCCCCTCTCCCCTCCCCTCGTCTTTCCGCCGCCACCCTGCCGCACATTCCCTACGTGGAGTTGAGGACGCAACGGGGTTAACGGAGGGGGAGGGGGGTTGGATGGGAAGGTAAACTAGAGTAGACGGGAAGGGGGATGTGTGAAGGCTAACACTGATCCCCTCCTAGCTGGACGAGTCCAATCGGTACTCCGTAGAATCGCGACACAAACTTTACCCTTCCGCCTCCTCAAAAATATGTCCTTTTCTTCTTCAAACTCACGATCCCCATGTCGGGCACCGATGGGTTGATTCAAGGGCAAAAAGAGTATTTTACCCTTCCCCATATGAAAAATAATCACTGTTATCTATGAAAAGCGGTAGATTTCGCGTTAAAGAACTTCAACTACTCACATCATATCGCGCCATCGAGCATCAGCGATAATGCTAAAGAGAGTACTAAAATGAGAAATTACAATCCACGTCCAGCTGTGCATAAATAATCAGTGATTGATAGGATGAATAACTATTGTGGCTCACTTGTTCACACTCCTCGACAAACACTTTATCCTTAATTAAGATCATGAAAAGTGGTGACAATACAGGCATTTATTCCGAGAAACTAGGTCCGCTGGAGCTAATTAGAAAACGGGCAAGTGAGAATAGGATGGATTTAATGATAGAATACTAATTAGTCCATCATCTAGGGGCTAAATATCAAATCCCAGCACTTATGGGTATTCGGCGCAGAAAGGTCGTTTCCCTCGTGAGTACTGGATAGTAAACGCTTTAATTGCAGGATTTCGTCCATGGGATGAAACATTAAAGAGAGGAAACCTGGGGATCTCTCGCTTACAGTAAGCTAAATCCTACGTTTCTCTTGACCCTTCTTCCAAGCCATATGAATCCGTCCCTAAGCAAGTCTGCCAGCTATCTTCAACGGTATGGATGACCTTGGCTGTCGGTTGCCCACCCTAAAACAAATAGTTGGGTAGGCCTCGACTTTGATTACTCCGTCGCCGATTCAGCCCTATCATTTAACCTTACACAACTCTCAGTTTGCCCTACGGTTAGTCACTATTAAGCTCTTTGCACCATTCCTTGATCTTCGTGCAGTCTAAAATCCTATTTCTTTCCTTGTCTCCTTCCATCTCACACAATACTTTTCCCTCATCGTGTTTTAATACCTCGTTCACTGTTTTTAGAATTTACATTGGCATTTAATTGGCATATTTTTAATGTTATAATTATCGGTTCTTTTTAACATCTTTCCCATCTTAATACCATTTCACCTTCCTCTTAATTTTCTTCACGCTCATCTCTCGCTTTCGTTCAATTACATCACTTAGAAAGACACAGAGCAAGGCTGTGTTGTCATTTCTTCTTCTCTTAGGCTAATAAATTTAAAAATCAATACCAAATATAACATATTTACATTTACTCACCGCTGATTAGTATTTACTGTGTCAAATTTTAATATGATTACATTAAAAATGTAGTAAAGCCTTTTCTTCAACTCATATTTTACCTAGAATTATACGTTGTACTTAGTCACAACGAGTTCTCTTTTTAATTCTTTTGATGAAAATGACCTACAACTTCGGCAAACTTTGCTACAAAATAAACGAGTCAATTTAATTCCACCCATATCTATCCAATGGCCGAGCCTCTCCGAGTAGCTCACATCCCTGCAAATACGTTCCGTTAAAAATTCATCCCCTACCTCCATTAACCCCCATCGACCCTGACCCTCCTCTCATTTTCTTTCCCTTTCCCCACTTGTCCCCCTTGCTCAGCTCACCATCATTTTTCTGACGGGCATAACCATAACTCCCCTTTGCATTTCACTTGTTACTGCTCCCAAGATCTAGCTAAATAATACACTGTCCGTTCTGCTCTAATGTATCCCGTTCGTAATCCTTGTCGATACTCGAAGCCTAGTTATAACTTGCCGCGTCTCCTATATTCCTACCACCAACAGCATTCACAATATTCCTCCATAAATCCTCCACAATTGTAATGATGCTTTCCACTTTTCTTTAACCAACCATAATGCTACAATTACTATGCTCAAAGAACCTACGGCTACAAACAAGGAAGCACTTCATCAAAGCATTCGTATGGAGCGTGGCACTCTATGGATCAGAGACATGGAACATCGGGAAAGCAGACTAATGAAGAATTGAAGCCTTCGAAAGATAGTGCTGGAAGAGAATGTTGAAGATTAAATGGACAGATAAAGTGAGGAAAGATGAGGTGTACAGAAGAGCAGATGAAGAAAGGACAATAAGGAAAACCCTACAGCAAAGAAACAGATGGATTGGACATACCTTGAGGCACAATGAATTAGTTAGAAATATAACAGAAGGGAAGATTGAAGGAAAGGTCCCACGAGGAAGACCCTTGGTCTTTCTCTTGGTCTCTAAATATATACCTAGGGCAAATAAAAGAAAGACATTAAAGTGAAAACATACCAGGGCGTGAGAAAATTAACAGTGAATAGGGCAGAATGGAGTGCTGCAGTAAACAAATCCTAGGATTGAAATACTGATGATGATGAATGCTGCAATATGGAGGTTTCTTTGAGATGACAGTGACTGAATCTCTAATATTTGTATCAAAGGAAAGAAAATGCAATGAGGAGTTATTTAGATTAATCCCATCAAAACATAGTGAATTACATGTGCTCAGCACATAGGAAACGACATTGCAAGTAATAAACCTCCAAATTTCATCCCAATGATAACTTCTTTAGTTACTTTTATCATCTATATTTTTCTCTTTTTTGGATAAAATAAGGTGTTTCCTTCGTAAAATATGCTGAGATGAAAAAAGGCAGATGATGTTTAAAAAAACGGCAAAATATGGCAAAAAGTAACCATAGTAGTCAAGAGCTGGATATATTCACTTCATGAAAAATGATTGAAAGTGCAGAAGTATTAGGTTCAAAATGTTTCCTACTCCGAAACAAGTGCTAAACTAATGGTACCGTTACAAAATTCATGCTTTTATTCTGATTTTCCTCTTGAGAAGTGAGCTCATTAACTCTTTTCCTATTTCAAGAATAAATTTCCACCCCTGCTCCTATTTGAACGATTTTGGAATTTAAAAAAAACATTCAGAGCGTTATGGTAAATTAAATCATAGGATTAAACATTAATATAAACATAAGAGGACTCCTAAATATTGGATACTCCGTCACGGTAAGTCTTGTTCCTTGGAGACTCGGACATTTACACACCTTTTTTAGCCATCATTTTTTCCATTGGATACTAACTAATATGAGCTGTTGAATACTGTTTCTCTTGGAAGCACGAAAATCTTTCAAATTGTTTCTGTAAACTTAATGAATGCATATTCATTCACCTTAAGTTTTTTACTCTCTCCATTTCTTCGTATTCTCCTGATTGCTCTATTTCGGAAGGGAAAGCGGAAGCATAGAGTGCGAGAGGCGGAGATTGAAAAGTTTTCGGCTTCGGTGGAAACACTTATCAGCCCACCTGTCTTCCTCCCGAGTATATCGTTTATAATTCCCTCCTTTCCTCCTCAACTTCCTTCCCGCATATCGCGTGCTCCTCACCATTCTCATCTTCTTTCCCACCACACCCTTCTATTAGTTCCCACCCATAATTCTCTCCTTCACTGCTAACCGTTCCTCCTTCCGCACCCTCCTTAGGTTTCCTAATGCTATCACAACTCCATGCATTTGAGCGCGCGTCATCCTTTGTTTTATAATGTGCTTTCACCTCATCGTTGGTTTTACTTTCTAGATGATAGTCATCATCTCTCATCGTCGGCGTAAATTTTCTTCCTACCTACCTATCGTGAGCGTCTCGAGCCTGATTTTATTCCTTGAAAGAAAGTAGTCTTTAATTTTCAGCGCACTCTCTTAAGTAATATATTTCCTTTCCATTGCTGGACATCTGCTGGATTAATGCGGTCCATTAGCATCACTCCAATGCATTGCGGGCAGTTTCCTTCAAGTAGATATATTTCCGTATTTATTCGTGAATAACATAACACCAAAAATTGAAGCCCCAAGTGTATTACGATTAAAAATTAAAGTAGCTATTGTTATATAAATGACTGCCTTTCGACTACTGCGCCTGAAGATGGCATAGTAGCCGAGACCATGAGTCATTTTAAAAATGAAAAAACTTAGTTTTTTTCCACCTATATATTTAAACAAATTTACCGTGTACTCTATTTACAGTGTAATCTTGGGAATGGACTGTGAAGGCCGAAACCGGTAGATTTGTTTAAATATATTGCTGGAATATGAACTAAGTTTTTTCATTTTTAAAATTAAAACTAACTTCCACAATGTAAACTCGCCAACCATTTCTTTTACGAGACCATATGTGTTTAGTAAATGGGAGGTTGAAAATTTATTTTTCTGATTATATTATTCGTGGATTTTTCAAGCCCTTTAAAAACTGCTAGACGAATTATTCTATGGCAACAATTGTACTTGGTCAGGTAATTCTTGAGTGCATCTAAACTTTAACCAATCATTACCAATATTCAAATGCGTCGCGCTACCAAGAAATTTCGGGTCACACCAAATGGGTCCGTTTACTCGGCCACTCCATTTCGCTCGCCTTGGGGTGGGAGGCCAATCTTCGGACGCTCTCGACCCATTTCACCCCCCATACCCTCTTTCTAACCCTCCCTACCAAAGCCATCTCCCTCCACTGCCACGTTTCCCAACGCATCCGCGGCCCTAACGGTGGGGCGTAGTTAGTTTTAAGGGGGGAGAGTAAGGAGTCGTAAATATGTTCCATTAAAGGGGTTGACGGCAAGCGATCTAAAAATAAAATAAAGAGGAAAAAAAAGGGTTTGGGAGAAGCCATGGAATATAGGTTAAGGGGATATACTCTTCTTCCATTTCCATCCTTATTCTTTTTTTCGTTTTATCCTCCGGTTCGTCCCAGTTTTTATCCGATAAGCCACCCACCGCCTTCCACTCACCATACAATTTTCTCCCACCCTCCCTCTCTCTCCCTCCTCGCAAGCGACACTTTCCACCAAGACGTAGGCGTAGGCGACGAATCAACCCACCGGTTACGATGTGCTCAGGGGTAATGATTACAACGACAGCAATCGAAAGCGCTTTCGACGCCGCGTAATGAATATTTAATGAAAATACAGCAGTCGCGAAGTGCTGTTGTAATCTCGGGATAAAGCAATTATTTACGAATCTCCAAGCAGTGCTGTTTTCTCGGCTTTGGGGTGAAAATATAATAAGGCACCGATTATATTAAGGCTTCCCGGGAACTTCGCCTTCAGAATGAGCAGGATTCGCATCTTCACCATAGAAATTTAATCTTCCCCATGGTAACGACGCAAAAATTAAAAAAATATAGCCGAGTAAACAGGAGCTTCCAGATATTAGACCTTCCTTCAAATGCACTTGCCATGGAGAGGTAGGTACACTAGGTACATCATGGCTCACACCATCAGATTACCTGAGATTCTTAAAATAAAGTTGGACGCAGACTAATACTCCAGATATTGCAAGTACCTACCGTAATCCAAGTGGCATAATTTTTTGATTATAAATTCTCTTTTTCAAGCTTGAAAACACATGCTCAGTTCCTCAAGTAATAACACGACTTTGATGGAGAAGGAATAAAGATATACTTCTCACTTTTTGGTAAAAATATAAGTTAATAACTATTTTGAAATTATATAATTCCAATTAGATTCTTTAAGCATTCAAAATATCGTGACTCTATATTATTAAGCTAAAAAATCTAAGCATTTGACTTGACAGGTTAAAAAAATGCACATAGTCGAAGATAAATGTTGGTAAGGCTTTTCTGAGGTCAGGATACTGGGCTGAAAATTATAGTTTACTATACTATTGTATAGAAAAAGAAGAGAAAACATAAATGATTGATAAGTCCTGTAAATGCAGAATTGCTAAGAATAGAGGCCAAATACTTGAACCTGATTAAGTTGCGTTTGCTCTGATATAATAGATTAGTTATATTAACTCAAGCGCAAACAATACTTAGGAATCGGGTAACACGAGACTGGGTAAACTATGATGACTGGATCACTTAAGCATGCTGTGAAAAATCATTTTGCTAGGAAAAACAAAACCAGACACATTACACACACGAAAAGGTTTCCTTTCATATTAATCTTCTCAAACCGTTCGGCGGAGCAATGCATTTGAGGATGCATTATAACGCCACTTGATACGGGTCCAATCATAAGTTTCGCGGCTCCACATTTCACGCCGGACAGGTTGAGAGCACCGCGGAGACAAATTGGGGAAAGGGCCAACGACAAAACCATGCTGGAAAACACGGTTACGCCGGCACACGAGCCCCCGGAGCCGGTGGTGGTCGACCCCCTCCCCCTACTTCACACTCCGCCCCGAGGAACGAATCCTGCGACCCAATTCCATTCTTAGGGACCGACCTCATTCGCCCACGAGCACCGCAGTGCATCCCCCCTCCATCTCCCGTCAGGATATCGCTTGGCATGAAGAGGCCCCATACCTTCTCCGTGTATTCATCGGCGAAAATGATACCATCCCCTGCTTTCCCACTCTACTTCTCTCCGCCTCAAAGCACAGTCATTCCCATAATGCTTCATCGAGAGGAAGCAAAACGGCGGAATGATCGAACCCCAATACCGCACTCTCCTCAATAAATATTTTTCCTTCGAGCGAATGTTGAAATTCTCTTCCCACCACCTCTACCATCTCTTTATCGCAGTCCCGAAAACTTGCAAAACAACTGTCTCCTCACGTGAAGGTCCCCTCCAAGTCTCCTTTATTATTTCATCCGTGGGATAGAAACACAAGGGCACACACATGCCAGTCCTCCGGGGAAATTTCCGAGTTGGGAGAATACGCAGAGTGGGGCGAAAAAAAAGGATGATAACGGGAGGGACGCGGGGCTTTTCTTCCGTCTTCCGCAACTCCTGCTCACGCCCCATCAACTCCTCGCTTCCCATTTCCCTAATTCCAGTTTCCCGCGTCATATATTCGTCCTGAAATCACCTTTCCTTTCCCCGGAACCACAGAATTCCCTCTCTCATCATTTTCCGAGCACGCCTTCAGCGGAACACATTCCCCATTACTATCTGCTGCACTGCATCGTTTACCGAACATTTTCGTCGTCTCTTGCGAGCGCTCGGCACGATGTCCCCCCTCTCCCTCTATCTCCACCTTCACGTAGAGCAATTCACGTTCGCGTGCACCGGAGGCAGTTACGAAGGAATTATTTTGCCGTAGTTTGCAGAATTTCATGCCGGGTCCCCTCGCGTAATGAGTCGGAATCATTGTAATTTATCGCCGCGCTACCGATCTAAGGTAGGCACCTATGCTGTAACGATGCCTTATAGAATTAGCTCATATCCCTACACAATTGCATTTCGGAGCCAAGCGTATATCACACCTCCATTATTCTTGTCTACCATGCGTGGTATGTTCTCTCTCTCCATGTGTTCTTTGCAAGGAACTATAACTGTTTGTCCTTGGATATTAAACGCAATTTTTCAAAAACCAGGTTGAGGAAACACCTTTTAAAATCCTATAATATTTAATAACATTTATGATCCCCTGATGCTATTTGCTACCTGACACTCTATTTATGATATTTATGCTATTTATTGTTTTCCCTCTATTTATTCCTTTATTCCCGTCTCTACATATATTCTAACCATGCTATTTATCACTTTCACTCTACTTATTCCATTTATTCCCGCTGCTCTATCCTTTCCGTTTTTATTATATGTATCTACTTGGCTTGATGCCTGAAATCAGCAGAGTTTTGTGCATCCTAAATGCCTTTCATGTTAAGCTTTATTATGTTTAAAGCACTTTCAGCGTTTTTTAATTGATTCTTATAATTAATACTTGTAACTTAGGCTTATCCGCTGGCTTTTACCCGTGCGGAGGTTAAATGTAGTCCAGCAAACTGCTACCAAATGGCCCCCATTTTAAACCGTATTATGTATTTACATTTTTTTTAGCCATTTCTATTTTTTTCTTTCTTTTATGGTTTTGTCTTCAGCTAAACTGCTGCTTTTACCTCTTCCGGAGACTTAATGCTAAATAGCGCGGTGGACCTTCAATAATATGGATGCCGCTGATGTAGCAAGTTCCTCACTGGGACCCTTAGGCCTACGTGTCATCATGGACATTATACTGTTTTGACTCTAAACTTGTTATTAAATATAACATATTACTGAAAATCTGTAAAAGAGCTCTGGGCAGGGGAAGAGGGGGCCGGATTGGGGCCTCACCCTGAGCAGGTAAAATAAAGCCCAAGTTAAGTCTCTTCTCCGTCTATCTATAATTTCCTTATCTCCAATGTCCTTTTCTATTTTATTCATCTGGGCTACTATATAAGTCCCTTTAATCTTCCTCTAACCCCTACTAGTACTCCTCATTCCTTTCCATCAATGATGCATCCTAGGAACAGCTATAAAAATGAGAGGCTAGGTTATTTTCGTTATTTCAGGTAGGTTGTTAATTAGGTAAAGGTAAGAATTTTGCTCAAATAGGGGGACGATCGGAGAAAAGCCTAGTGACCACATAAGCTTACTCTTTAGGTACAAAAGACACCTATGGGTCAATGGTTTTACGTCCCATCCGACGAACGGAGTGCTGTTCTTGACGCCCTCATCACGCAGCACTCAAGTAAAGGCAGATGTTATGTCTTTGCCTATGCTGGAATTCAAAACCGGACCCTCTAGATGGGGGGCCATCACACTAAAATATTCCCTATCGTACCTCCTCTTTTCTTCTTGTATCAAATCTGAATTTCAACTCCGGGATGGTATTGTGAAAAATATTTAGTTGGACGTGCGCCCAAAATATGCTCTGTTTGGAATTGATCACGTATGTTCTTTGTCAGCCGGCGTCCAAGGCGACAGCCGCTATTACTGCAAGCATGGGTCAGAGGTGAGCATTGAACTATGGATCGGCCCGTCGCACTTCTTCCAACTCCCGCTAGCAACATGTCCGCCCCTCCACCACTCCGTTAATCGTTCCTGGCCTGAATCGCACATTCATCGCTGATGACGCAAATGCTAACAAGAGTCGATAGAGGGAGAGCCACAACACTGGCGTAACGCAATTTATTAAAAACTATGCCCATCCTTCATTACTCAAAGAATTCACATCAGTATAAAGGGCAAACCTTGGCGTAGAGGGAAAAGAAAAGTCGCCATGTATATTCTACACACACACGTGTGTGGAATGTGCAGAGCGACTTTTTTTCCAATCTCGTGGTTTCATAAAGTTAAGCCTCAAACGTTAAACCATCTTGGCTTAATAGGAAAAAAAATTCATTCAAGCAATCGGAGAGAGAGGATATTGGCACTCAACGTCATTTAAAATATTAATTTAGCTACTTTGGTCCGGTAGGAAAAACATTGTCAGGTACCTATGCATTTTGTTACATTTCTTCCGTTTTTATTGCTTTCATTAAATCATCGATGCTGTAGGATATAATGAAAATGAAAAATAGTGAAACCTTTCCAAATTTATCACATTCTATTTTGATTGATTTTTTTACTTCAATTTCAAAGAAGTCCACGTGAAGTCAGCTTTTGTTATAAAGCTCATTCCTATTAAATTGCGTAATTTCAAGCAAGATTTCACGAAAGTTGTAGGCACAAGCATCTTTATGCTTTAGTATTATTCAGATGGCCTTGACTATGTTGTTTTAACTGCATTATGATTGTATTATGTTTTTGCAGTAGTATTGTAATTATGATTTAACTGTGTAAATTAGTTTACCCTATTATTATGATTTCATCTTGGGTAAACTAAAATTATTAAATAAATAAATAAAAACTAAGACAGAAATGAATGTGATAGAATGCTATTGAAATATTAATTATAAATACAGGATTAAGAACGCTGTGAAAGTATTGATGAGTTTTTCATTGATTAATAAGTTCTGCCGGTGAAATATATATTAGCCCTGACCGAGAACCGACACTTCGGTTTCGGAATCACGTCTTTGCAATCTCCCTATGCCTTCCATGTTGGACTCTCCCAACGGTCTACGAAAGCCTGCGATGTGACAAATCACGACTTTTTATGCGGAGTTTTAATTCTCGTATTTCATAGATTATAAAAGTCTAAATGCATTACAATATTAGTACATTACATTTACTGTAAAATGCCTCTTTTACGTGATACGGTTCCAATTAACTGACAGCTCGAAAGAAAGGGAACTATGCCGATTACAACTTGTGCATTTAGTGTATGATAAGACTAGTTTTGATGCTTTACCTTATATTCAAATATAATTGTTTTTTTCTTCAACATAAACATATAATTAACACTTCCGAACAGACGTGTGAAGCGTGAAAAGCTTTGAAATGTACTTCTTATTTCGTGGTATTTTAATGCCTTCACCAAAATATTTAACCAACAGTGTTTTATGGAAACCGTTAATTATTTATTATCAGTTTCAAAAAGAGTCACAAAGATACAATATTTTGGCATAAACATGCCTAGTCAGTCCATGAAAGTTAGCACTTCGTCCAGGAGGGATTGATTTCGTTTGAAATACAAATCTAAAACAAGGTATGAGATTCAGATGTGTTCCTTCGTTGAGGCATTAGATTGGTCAAGAATAAATAGTAACTAGTCCAGCAGACACTTGAGTTCCTAAACACCATGATATAAATAATTCCAAAATCAATAACATAGTTAATTCGTGGCTAGGTAACTAGAATTTAGCGATATTGCAAGCATCAAAGCATAGGGTTGCAAAGCGTATGGTTTTCGGCCGAATAGTTCAATATTCAAATGAAATGCTTTTTTTAATTTACGAAAATATTAAGTAACATTGAGACAAATATTTTTACGATTGGCCTCTACAGTATTTGGATGTTATTTTTGAATGGTAACTGCACATTCATTCTATTTTTTGCCATTTATACACTACCTCAAAATTTTATATTATTGAAATTATTTATTTTCTCTCTTCAGCGCCCGTATATTTTTAATTCTTAAGAATTCGGGGTCTACAAGAAATATGAGTTTGATATACATTCCTTGATCGAGGATGACTCCGTTACAAGATGGTAACTATAGATATATAGTTTGACATTGAACCTCCCTTAAGTTTTGCCAGCAGTAAAACATTTGGTACCCTCCTTACGGCTTCAAATCAATTTAAGTATAGTCAAATATATTACATTATTGATGACTGGCCTAAAAATTTCAATAATGATCGCCTCAAAGCCCTCAATATGCCTTCTTCAAAAGTGAAATGAGTTCCAAAAATAATCCAAAAGGATGAAAAACAGACAGAGATGCTCAGTTTGATGTCCCATTACTTCCCTTTTTAACATAATTTTCATTCTCGCTCAGCCGAGCACCTTCAAGCGTACCATTTACGTTTTCCCTTCTTGCGACGTTTTAATACTCTTCATGCTCAACGCCGTTCTCTCGAAAACATTTCCGCATGCCAGGTGGGATTCGCTCAAGACTTTTGTTCCCGCTGGCCAGACCTAATCATAGCTATCCGAACCGTTGCTGCCCCGTTCCGTCCAAAAAGTATCCCAACACCACCCCCAACTTTATTTTATGCTCTTCCTTTATCATCAAATATTTTTCCTTTAATCTGGACCACAATCCCTCTCCCACGCGTGGAAAAAAGAGGGAAGGATCGTATCGCCTATCGCGTACGCTTGCATAAACCTCTTATCAGGGCGATCCCTTCCATCTCACTCTTGATCCCCCGTTTTTGGCCTCCTCTCTCTTCCTTCTCTGCGAGAGCAAGACCTAAGCAAGCCAGCCCCATCCATTTCCCATATCCCTGGGATTCCCTGTCTCGAGTTCCTCCCTTCCCGTTTCCACTCCAGTTGCCATGACATGCAAGTTTATCTCTCCCTTTCCCGTCCGTCCACCTGTCCGTCCATCTCCTCTCTCCCTCTCTCTCTTTCTTTCCAGGACTCTTACCTGATCTCCCCTCCAAAACATCTTGACGTGTTCCGAGAAATCTAATACAGTAGATTTGTGTAATAAAGTCAGCATCTGTAGTAGTATGGCATTCTGACTTGCGTACTAGGAAATTTCCCGGGTGATGGTGACAAATTGATGCAATAAAACTTCCTTTTAGGCGTGGATATTGTAATGAAAATTATATATGAAAAACAAGCTGGTGAAACCTCTAATGCCTGCCATAACGCGAATAAATAAACCTATTTTGCCACCAAAATATCAGACGTGATTTCTTCGAATGTATGGTAGAATAATTGAAAAATAAAATATGTAAAATTAAACAAAGAAAGAAATAATACCCCTAAATGTTTCAATTATAAAATGGTTAAGGACAGTTTTTTTCTATATTTCATCTATAAAACATATGTTTTCAGCATATTGTGCTGCTCCTGTTCAGCTCTGTGTTAAATTATACGAGTGCATTTGCACAATGAAGATACCGTTTTAGTTTATTTAAAAGTAAAACAAAAGTATTCAACATCATTTCTAGGTACGCATCAACATTTTAAGGTATATAAATTAGATTTAACGCAAATCTGCTCCATGATTTAAACATGACAAAGATTTGGGACTAAAGCCGCATAACTGCCCCTAAAAATAATTTAGAAAATGATTAAGGAGCCATATACTCAAATGAAAAAGGACAATTTAAATAGCATGTATATCAGGGAAGAGTATTTATCATGTCTTCATTTCAACGAGGCAAATTTGAACTTACATTTTCTGACGCTGGTTTAAATCAGCCTACTTCTAATCTGTATTTCCTAAAAAGGCGTGACAACGCAACGTTGGTACTAGTTGGCTATGAGTTTAGGTAAGATTCAAGTTTAGCTTCACAAAAGTAAACTGTGATATAAGATCGTTTTTAAAAAAATAATTTTTTCGTAAATTTACTGATTTTAATACATTCTTATAAAAATGAAACATCATTAATTTGAAACAATGTTCGATTTTACTTCAGATCCAAATTTACTTCGTCAAAGTAAACGGGACTATGTGGCTCACTTACGCCACGCAAGATAGCTGCCAAGCCACAGTTCACAGATCCCTGGGCTAAATCCTCGCCATATGCGAATTCTTTTTCTCCTTTACATCGTTCACCACATTCTCTATTTATCTCATGCAAGTTATTCCTGCCATTTTTCTCGTCCAATTTTCCCTTGACGACTACTTCCACAAAAATGTGCGTTTGAATGTTTTTTGTTTTGATTTATGAAAATTTTGTAACTGATCCCAAGCGTACTACTGAATTGGCTAGTTCTGAATTACTAAAACAGAAAAGAACAGAATAGCTCTTTCACCGAAAATTGTGTGAGAGTTAGAGGAAGAACCGTAAGGAAAGAGATGGAAAAGGGAAGTAAGCTGCTAAAGAAGGGCAAAAAACAAGGACGCCATATCCGGAGTGCCTCCAGATTCGACTGACACGGCCATTTTCCACGGGATATAGGCACCATAGAAGACGGTAAGGGATTAGATAACGTTGGAGGAATGTCATTAATTTAATTAATGACGTTAATCATATATTGCTGGCTCCGAATTATTATGGTAGGCTTGATAATTGTAATAAAATTAAGGAGATAGATTGCAGGACGGACGGGTTTAAAATGTCATTTTTTCCACGTACGATTCGAAATCGGAACGTTAGACATCGTGTAAATCGGTAATAATTACAGAGGTAATATTCAGGGTAGGTCGATAGTATACCTTTATTTCCTGCATGTTCAAAATGTGGCTCGCATGCATTGCTTTTTTTTGCAAGCAAGAGTATCTATGAAATTGGTGTCGGGTTCCAAGTCATGCATGGTATTCGTGGGTGTGTCCTGCATGAATGGAATTTGGTAGTTTTTTCTTCTTTTTTCCCCTAATTACTTTTAAAGGTGTGCTGTTTGTTTTGTGTTATTCATGTTTGTTTATTGTGTCATTGTTCCTGGTGTGGATGGACCTACTGCCGCACACCCTCGAGGTGACTTGCATGGTATTTATTTATTTTATTTATTTATTTATGTCTTATTTTAACATGCGAATTTCAGGACTCAAAGTCCTCTCTTCCAAGTATGCCGTAGATATAGATATAGATGGAGTGTATGAATACATATATGTATATGAGCAGAAACACCCACACAACCCAAAAACGGGTGGGCGTAGCACGGATGAGCGAGACCAGGAGGTGAGCAGAAGTTTCAGGGTAAGAAAGGCGGGGAAAAGGAGTGCGGAGAATAAAGGAAATACACCCCTCTCCTCCTAATTCCCTTTAGTGAAGGTAGAAGCGGAGAGGTGGGCCGATTAAAAGGTGGAAATTATCGAGAGCTGAAGGTCAGTGAGAGCGTAAGATGAAAGAGATGGACGGAGGGGCTGGCGGTGATTTTCGAGAGAAGTGGGCGGGCAGGAAGGAAGGTGATGGGCGGGGGATGCTATTCGGATGGAGTGCGTGGGCGGAGGGAAAGTTTTCGTGGAAGTGGACGAGAAATAAGAGGCGAAAGCATGAAATATAGCGGGAGCTGGAGCTGGGCGCGGGCGAAATCTGTGCGAAAGGGTGCGTGAGTTGCGTAGGAGTTGATGTGAGGGAGAGAGAGAGAAAATGGAGATGGAATACGAGATTCCAGCCATTGGATGAGGAAGATAAACACATTATAAACGTGGTGTTACAAAGTCCTCATGGGTAGCGCCAACCCAAGTCTTATTTCCTTGCCTGAGACTTGCTCAATAACAAGTTTTCTGTGCCACCACAGGGTGGGCCGACAAGTTTTCCCCGTTCAAGAAAAGTGAAGAGCGGTATCAAATGTAGTTGAAGCCAAAAGCAATAAAATCCCCACAGTCGTTGGAACTGGGCCCAATATTTGTGTACTTACTGTCCTCGATTCGGAGGAAAGGCTCGGAAATAGCATTTGTCGACTTAAGCATCCGCAAGTATATGTGGGAGTAAATGGTTTGCAATTTCAACAGTAACGCCAAAACACTGTTGCAAACCTACTTTTAATTCTACATAATACCCTGCAAGCCACCATAAAAGTATGTGGCAGGGTGTGAATTCTCACAAAACGTGCTAATTCAAATTCTCACTACACATCATTCATAAAATAGGATTAATATTAATATAATAGTCTAAACTTCACTATTTAAAAAGATAAAAATAGCAAATGAAGCATGAAAAAATATTCTGTTTGTTGGGTTACCTTCAAGTCCTTATAACAACATGCAACTACCTATGCTATGGTTTGATTCACTCGTATTGGACATGTTTACCGCTATTCTTTCGAACGAAAGAGGCAATCGTCTATTTTGACCATACATCATTCACAAATTGAGCATTCCTCATAATAAGGAAAGAGATTTTATAACGAAAAAATCACTTGTAAGTGATGAGATTAAAAGTTCATGCTCTTATCATAAATGGAATCATTTTACTACATAAACACATTCACTGATGAATTACGAGTCTTCTAATACGCCTGATAACCTAAGCATTTATTAAACGTATAATAACTTGCAAATTTTATTCAGAGTCTCGAGGCTGAAGCAAGTAGTTTCAAATGACACAGGTAACAGAGACTAATGGAGCTAAGGAACAATTTTTTTTATTTGATTGATATGAAAGAATGCCTAATAATACCACTATAACAAGCTCCCAAATACCTTGTTGGGAGAACATTCAATGATTACATTTATACTTGAATGTACGCATATGTATGTGTTTCTCTTACCCTGTATTCTGTTCAAGGTTTTTATTGTAATGGTTATGTAATTATTGGTTCGACCAATTAATGGTTTAACCAATAAACCTTTATCCATTATCTAATTGTACGGCTGTTGCTTTGACTACATTCGCTTTATCTCTTTTTTTTTCTTTTCTTTTTGGCATGTAACATTTTTTTTCTATGTTCCAGGGGACTTATAGTCCCAGAACAATAAAAAACGTTTTCTATTTCCATTCTTGTATCAGTAACGTATTCAGTAGACCCGAAAAGAGATATTTTAGTAATATAAAATAAATTTAAGAAACGCTGTTAAGGTTTTCGCAGCCTGTTATTTCTTTCGATTTGTTAACAAACGCAGCATTAATTATGCAAGAATATGCATAGCTACGTAAGTTAAAAGGGATTATTTTTCAACAAAGATACACTTGCAATAATTTTAGATAAATTATTGGTGCTGATTAGAGTTAATTTCAAATTATTTGGTAGTAGATCTGCATAATGAGGAGAATACAAAAAAAATTAACACTCTAATTTTACTATTGTCTTTTATTTTTTTCAATAGTGATTATAGAGGCTAAAGACTATATACTCTTGCGACTAAACCTAAAATTAATTCAATTAAGATAAAAATGCAAAAGAAAAGATTGTTCATGAATTTTCTATATACGGATCTGATCAGGAACAATCAAAGAATGCGATTATAATTTCTGCACATATTATAGTATTTCATTTCTCAAAGAATCCTTCGGAAGTTGAAGAGGCAATCCATTGAACCATATGGTATCCTAAGCGAGAAACTGACAAGAGGCATAAAAATAAATATGTGGGTTGTTTCCAGTAGATAAAATCGATTTTTTTATTTATTGTAAACCTCCAATCATTGACCTAGCTATGCCTGACCGAAGAGAGACTATAGTAGTTGCTTCACCATTTGCTCCTTTACAGTAGGGTAAACATTCAGGCAAAATGCTTCAATCAAATTTGATAATTTAGCCACATTCATAAAACAGAGCACAACCCCTTCAAAATTTTTGGAACATGGGAATGTAGAAGGTTTGAAATCACAGGCACACGGTACTTCTATTTTGCGGGTTCTCATTACTCTAGACCACCAAAAGAGGACAGAAATGGGCGATACATAGACTGTGAATGAAACTTATAAAAGCTTGATATACGAAATAAATGGCATACAATGCATTAGAGAGGTTATCAGTCATTACTAATAAGAAGAGCTCACTAACGTGAGCTTTTGCTATATTTCTCTTTTATCAAACAATTGCATCCTCTGGAAAGCATGAACTCATTCGCTATATCAAACTCTCCTAATTCTTGGCCGAAATAAGTGCAGCTGTAGAGTGAGGGGTGAATGGAATAAATAAACCAACTATGAAAGTGGAGTAAATAAAATGATTACTTGGTAAGATTCCACAAACTTATTTTTCACCAACCTAGGTTTCGATTGTTTTTGATAATGATTGTTAAACAATCGAAACCTAGGTCGGTGAAAAATAAATTTGTGGAATCTTACCAAGTAATCATTTTATTTACTATCATGCGGTTCCACCAAGTGAAGCCTGAGGATTTCCTCTTTATTTATGAAAGTGGAGCCTTTTAGTTTAACTTACTATGCTTAGTAATGTTTAATTGTTCATGAGAATAAAGTCAATAGGTTCAGATGAGACTTCAATGGATAGACGCTCACCTACAATAAGCAGAAAACACCGACTTACTTAGTAGGCATGTTTTTTCTACATTATGGAAAATTGTCAGAATGACTGACACCCAAATAATCGGTCTACTTTAAAATAAAACTTAGCTATTAAAAGGATTTCGTGAAAATTATCAAGAATTTGTGTAAATAAATCACACAAAAATCAAAATAAATCTATTAGGCTTTAATTTTTTAAAAAGACTTTTAAAACATTCAAAAATATTATTTTCCGTGGTGCTAAAATCCCAGCAACCCAAACCCGTATAAATGCAGTTGAAATATTGCGAGTTACGTCAACTACGAATCATATTTTTATAAATATTATAATGGTCTTTCGCTTGAAAAAATAATATTAGTTGTGTGGATAAGGCCAAGTTCATTCCTTAAAAATGTGTCCAAATCATACAAAACCAGTTTGCAATCCGCTCAACAAGAGAAAACATTGGTTAAAACTTAAATGTCAGTGATGCAAAAATATGCCGTAAAAGAATCCATCTCTTGCCTTCCTTCATTCAGGAACTCATTAAAGGCTGGAAATGCTGAGTTGTACTTTGAACCAATAATCGTAGTTCAATGCCTTGAGAATAAAAGCACGGTGGTAGACCTGTTCCTCATGCATGTAATTATTCGAGCGTATTGCCCTAGGAAACAAGAGGAGACAACTTGTGTGAGATGTACCCAGCAAAGATCACGGTCACACCTCCCATGTACGACATTCCAAATTGAGAATGGGTTGGGGACTCGATAAACAACCCCCCTCCCTTTCCTCAGCTTGAATATCAACAATGGATGAAACCCTGCGGACGGGAGTGCTTTTCCTTGTTGTGCACGCATCTCCCTCTCCCTTTCCTACTTCCCGTCACTCCTATCCCTTCCACCCACTTCTCCCCACCCCCTACCTCCCTAATTCTCCGGAGAGAGGGTAGCCAGACCGAAATCCCCCAGCAGGGCTGCAACTGTCGATATGCGGTTTGAATAACGGCAGCGTGCATTTTATCATGTATGGCGCTCGATATTCGGACATCGCAACGAAAATATGAATGCTGCCATCTTATGAGCTTGCGGGCTGAATCGAACGATAAAGCGTACAAAATTAAACTTGCGTATATTGTTCGTTTGGATTAAGATTCAAATCTTAGGTATGATGCCAGGTAAGGTAATAGTTCAATGAATTTAAAGTTCAAATTTGCCTTGGTCGGCCATATAAAACTTGGATGTGAGAAATTAGGACAGCATGACGAAAGTATTTCAGGAATGACACAAATAAATGCGATGGCAATCACATGCCTATGATACAAAATTTTGTTAGCACTAGATTATCACGATGGTGATATTTTTACGCTCATTTCACATGGGATTCAATTTTTTCAACTTAGCCAGCGTCTAGCAAATACAATACTCCCTAGCAAGTTGACATTCGTAACAATGACTTTAATAAATAATTTCTATTACTACTTTTCTCCCCTGTATAAAACCCCTCACTTCATCTAATATAATCGTGGTCACTAGTTATCAGCACTCATGTCCATAAAGAATTCTTTTATCAGCTGATCTCCTAACATTTAGAAAGTTCTTCTACATCTACATCTACATCTACATAATACCCTGCAAGCCACCACAAGGGTGTGTGGCAGGGGGTGATTGCTCACCAAACATGCACTACATATCATGCATAAAAAAGGAATAGTATTAATATAGTAGTCAGAACTACACTATTTAAAAAAATAGAAATTGCAAAGCAAACATGCAAAAACATTCTGTTAGTAGGGTTAGCTTTAAGTACTCATACCAACATGCAGCTACCAATGCTATTCATTGCTACTCTCCGATAGGACATATTTACCGTTATTCGTATCTCTTATTGTGCGAGGGAAAAAGGACATTTTGAATCGGTCAGTTCGGCAATCAATTTCTCTAACTTTATGATTATGGTCCAGTCTGCCATAGTAAGTTGGGGTTCGTAAAATATTTTTAACATCATCACTGAAAATATTGCCTTGGAATTTGTGGAACAGATTAAGTCTAAATTTCAACCTGCGATCTGACAATGATTCCCATTTCAATTCATTTAATAGACTGGTTACGCTAATATAATTATCGTATCGTCCCTTTACAAATCTTGTTGATCTTCGCTGCACACGTTCAAGTTCATTACTTAGACCGATTTCGTAGGGATCCCATACACTGGCAGCATATTCCAAATGAGGTCTAACAAGGAAAAAGTAGCTGATTTCTCGTACATGATCGTCACATTTACCCAATACTCTTTTAATGAAACCCAGTTTGCGATTCGCTTGACCCATTATTTCACGAATGTGTTTACCCCAGGAAAGATCATTTGTCAGTCTTATTCCAAGATATTTAATTGATTCCACGTTTGTTAATTCATTATTACTTATTTTGTAAGTGGTAGGAGGAGAGCTATTCTTTTTCCAAAAATTCATTACAAGGCATTCTACTTTGCATATTTACATTCCTTCTTGTATATAATACTATTTTTTGGTCCGGTTTTTTATTCAAAATTTTAACTAGACTTCCATTACACTCTAAAGTGATTGACTTCGCTTACTTCTTGGTCTATTGATTTAAGCTTCATCATTCATCTAGAACACCACGCTGCGAAATATACCTTGACATAGCATAGAGGTTTGCGATGTATCGGTTATGGTCCTCTAGATATGTGGATTAGTGGGCTATGAGGTATTACGGCAGATTTGAAAAGCTAGGTCAGCTATATAGGTCGGTATACGGGATAGCTACCCACGGATGAAGTTGTATTTCTAGCGGTATATTTAGAGCAGTAAGAAGAATAATGAAATTTATGTTGGAAATTCGCCAATAAATGGTCGAAAGTTCTCAATCACGTACAAAACACCAAAATGTAGTTTAAATAAAATAAACTTGATCAAACCGTAAAGTATAGAATAAAAACCCAGAGGATTGTTTAATGCTTAACGATTGAAAGACGCCATTGCGATGAAAAAACGATACTATTTCACTTCCACATATGTTTTAGTACACATGCTGTTTCCATTTCAGGCCGTTTAAAAAAAATTGTTTCGTGCCAAGGAGATGGAGTTTAATATTTCCCATGGACCACCATTATGGCTTCATTTTCACCCATAGATAAGCATGCTAATTCCACCTCCAATACATTAAAGCCTCCATGATTGTCCTCGAGTCACATTGCGATGACAAATTCATGTCACAGCCAGTATATCTAAATATCGCACAGAACCACTCCCCGGCACTTTACCCAAGCTCCAACTCTCTAGACTCCGTTTCCATCCCCAAAAGAAACAGGCTTCACTCCCTTCCACTCTCACCGCATCGCATTTTGAGCTCTCGAACTCGAGAGCGGTCTCACGTTGCACAAGGGGATCCAACCCCGTTCAACATTCCATCTTCCGCTTGGTGCCTCGATTATTTCCGGCCCAGTCATTCCACCCCCTGAAGGCACCGCGGAGGACGGCTTGATGGGGAGGGACGGGAAATGAGGGTGACATGAGAGAGAAGGGAAAAGGGGAAGGGGAGAGAAGGGGTGGGGCGATGGAAAAGATTGGCAGGAGAAGAATGACACGCGGGAGATGGGGAAAGGGAGGTTTAGGGGGAGATGGAGAGGTAGAGTTACATCTACATCTATGTGATACCCTGTGAGCCTCCGCGTGGGTGTGTGGCAGAGGGTGAAGATCAAGAATACTTCTTACATGCAACTAAGAGCAACAATGTTAGTACTTCATGGAAATATGTTAAATATAAGATCCATGCGCAACTAGATGGTATTATCTACATAGTAATGAAATGACTATTAGTTACAAAGGCATGTTGCTAAACATATTTATCTGTATTTCTCATGCAAGAATGAGTTATTTACGCTAAAACATAGTCCATGAGTTAGAAACCACTCTAATAATCTTGGTTAGAGTGCTTTTATGATATATTAATATCGACATACTAATTAGTTGGGGAGCCCTTTAATGCACTGGCCTAAGTGGCCAGTACATAAAAGGGCTCCCACATACAGTTAGGTACATCTACATCTACACGATACCCTGCAACCACAGCGAGGGTGTGTGGCATGGGGTGAAGATCACCGAGCATGCACTGCTAACATGCAAACAAGCAATTATAGGGTCTCATGCAACTAGATTGTTAGTATCTATAGTATTTAAGGGGTTAATACATGCATCATGCACTACAGACTACTCTAAAATATTTCCCCTACCTATATCTTTGCTTTGCTATTCTGTTCTCTTATAGTACGGGGGAAAAATACCATTTTGAATCTATCGGTACGACAATCCATCTCTCTAATCTTATTTATCTGTTCGAATCTAGAATAATACGCTTTTTTTTTAAATATGTGCCCAACATCTTCAGTAAAGCTATCCGATTGAAATTTCTCTAATAGATTTAATCTGTATATCAGCCTACGCTCTGATAATGATTCCCAACCTAATTCTTTTATTAATTCTGAAACGCTACTCAACCTATCGTAACACCTTTTAACGAACCTATAAGCTGCTCTACGCTGACACTGTCTAGTTCTCTGTTCAAACCTAATTCATTAGGATCCCATTCACTGCCTGCATACTCAAGGTGGGGCCTAACTAGTGAAAAGTAACATCGCTCTTTTGTTTTCTCATCACATTTTCCTAGTACTCTTTTAATAAATCCTAGCTTTCTCCTCGCTTGGTATACCTATACTATGTGTAAAGGGCACATACATTAAGTTTACACTAAGTGTAATAAGGTCAGCGTAGTAAGAGGATTTTAGCTTACGTAAATTGAATCGCACGTAAGGTAGCTTAGAAGTATAGAGCAGTAAAAGGCAGAACCCCAGATTTCAAACGGTCAAAGGATTTGAATAACGAAATGAAAACCAATGGCAAGTGATTCGGATTAACGGGGGGGAAAGCGGAGGGGTAAAGAATTTGGCTGGCATTGAGAAGAACGGGAGGATTTGGAAGTCGTGATGTTAGAGAGATATGAGGGTGACGATGAGGGTCCAGTGGGAATGGCTCGGGCCCCATCGGACCACCACCCAATCCCAACGCCCTCCATACAGGTGGCGCTCACTGGCGGGGTCCCCCTCTTTCTTACCCGTTTGGGTTCGGCCATCCAAATTCATTGGACCTGGCTCGACTCATGGTCAGCCGGAGATAAGAGCCGTTTGAGCCCGGTCCCTTGGATTTCGATCACTGCCTTCTGTCCCTCCCCCTCGCCCCTCTTTCCCCCTCCCAACACCATTACCCTACTACCTGCCAACCCCCTCCGGCTCGTTTTAATTTTTTTTCACAACCACACTGTCCTAACTCAACGTCGAGAACCAACGCCTCACTCTCTACATCACTCCTCCCAGACTCCTTCCCTCCTACACCTTCGATTTTCTTCCTCGCCCTGGCCTGCATGTCCTAACTTACCCAAGTCTGGGACTTCGCGTCCCCTCTCCAACCCGAGCAGAGTCCCATCTACATCTACGTAATACCCTGCGAGCCACCGCGAGGGTGTGGCAGGGGGAGAGTATCACGAAAATTGCACTACTAACATGCAACTTGGAGTTAAAATGCTACTACTTCATGAAAACGTTTATGATGTAAAAGTCACGTGCAACTAGGTGGTTAGTGCCCAATTATTAATGAAGTGATTACGAAATAATAAAGAATCCAACATCTATGTATTTTTCTACTTAAATTTATTTGGCACTACTAGTTTCAACGCATCGGCGTCATCATCAGTTACAAGTCAAAATTTCTGTGTCGCTGGTATATATACCCTAAATAGTTGAGCGGGGGAAGGGGAAAGGGGGGGAATGAAGAGGGTTAGAGGCGGATGGTTTGGTAAGGGGGAGGGATTACATTGTTTCGGGTGAAACTACTAGGTGGGCTGGTGATGGTGCTAATGGGGGTGTGGGGGGGCCTCACTGTTGAGGGTCAGGAATTCTTGTCCCACCAGGAAAGGGAGGCCTCTAGCCTAAAGATAGTGACCCAGAAATGTTGACTTGTACCTGATGATGACGCCGATGCGTAGAAATTAGTAGTACCAAATAAATTTAAGTGGAAACATACTGGATTCTTTATTTGACCATGAATTTCCAACATAGTTACGCCACAAAGTATTGACGTGATTACTGGATTACTGTTTAGAAACACATCTCTCCAAATATGTATATCTATCTGTATTTCTTTTGCATTCACGGGTTAAATATGTTGAAACATGCATCATACACTACAGACTACCCTATCAATATTTCACCTACCCTTTGCTATGTTGCCTAGTACGTGTTCATCTACATCTACATAACACCCTGCAAGCCACCATAAAGGTGTGTGGCAGGGGGTGAACTCTCACCAAACATGCACTACATATCATGCATAAAAAAGGGATTAGTACTTGTATAGGTACTGTTCAAAACTACGCTATTTAAAAAGGATAATAATAGCAAGATAGATAATAATAGCGTCACAATGAAAAGGTTAGCCGATAGAAGAATCGAGTGGAAAGCTGCGTCAAACCAATCCTAGGATTGTTGACCAATGATGATGATGATGAATAATAGCAAAACATACATGCAAAAACATGCCGTTAGTTTGGTTAGCTATAAGTCCTTATACCAACATGCAGCTACCAATGTTGTCCATTGTTACACTCTTACGTTACGCGGTAAAAATGACGTTTTAAAGACCCTGTGTCTACCAAAAACGCCCTCCCTGCTTTTATATCTGCATCCCCGTCATAGGTACTCTAACCTTCAGCTCCACCCTGCCTCATGTCTCTCTTCACCACACAATCTCTCCTCCATATATGTCCTCCCTCCTCTTTTATATTACTTCCTCCACGTCCTAGACCCGCCAGCTCTTCGGGTGCTCCCTTCTCTAAATCGACCTTCTTCACATACCTCTTTCACATCCTGACCTACACTGCTCGTGTTTATAACAGCTATACTAGGGAGGTGACCGACAGCTACGGTAATTTGTGCCGTTTCGGATTTGTGAGTGTTGTGATATAGGCAGTATTTTTTTCAGGGAGAGGAAACCAAGTGGTCCATGGTTTTCCCGTCTCATTCGACGGATGGAATACTGAGCTTGAAGTTCTCTCTTCATACATCACTCAAATGGGGAATAGTTTGCCATTGAAAATTCCATGCACTGCTGGATTATAACTCGGAGTTTCGGGATGTAAGGACAGTTTTCTAGCCAGCACTACAACTTGGATCCTTATATCTCCTAAGCTATTTTCTCCGGGTCCTCGATGATTCACGTCTATCTAAACCACTTTCCATCTCTTCCATATTCGTCATCCCCCTCTAGTACCTCCCACGCTTACTGCATCCTATTCTTTCTCTGTCTCCATTTCTCTACGATTACTCTCACCACGATCTGTATATTCCACTTTCGTTTTCTAATACCTTCCTGAAGTCGTCCACCCTCCTCTCTTCTCGGTAGCATCTTCACCACGTTCTCTCTTCCCCACATTCGTCCTCCCTCCTTGCCGTCTCTCATCTGCGACCCATCAACATCACGCCCTCCATCCTCCGTATTCTCCTCCTCCCACAACATCACTCCACGTCCTCCACGTACCTACACACTCGCCCTTCTGCGCATCCTCCCTTCAAATCCCTCCTCCTCAATCCCCGAAGCTTAAGATCCCATCCGGTGCCTCGAGCGGAGAACCTTTCCCCGTTTTATATCGGATGTTTTTCGAGAGAAGAAGTATTTACCTAAGCATTTTCGCTGAATTATGCCACCGGCATAAACATGGGTTAAACTATATGCGCTCCGGAACACATTTCCAAGGTTTGTGATCTCTCGAAAGGGGCCTCGGGCGGGGAGCGAGTGAGAAGAAACAAAATAAAGCCTGCGTTACGCACCATTGGACGATTTCGGAGAAAAAAAGCATTGAGTCCCCGTTGCATTATCGTTTTTTTACTGTCAGTTCAAAGAATATAATTGGAAAGGTAAAAATAGCAAACGAGATTAAATTATCTCAGGATATGGGGAAAAAAGATTTGGGAATTTCTCCTCTCTGTTGTGGCTTTATTTTCATTTAAAATCTAATCCTTTGGATATATATTCACAATGCAAGCTGCAAATACTGATTGGATGATTAAGTTGTTTTGCCACTGATCCCAAGCAATAGCCCCGCCAATGGAGATCAATGAAAAGTAAGCGGCCGTTCATTTTCAACGATAGCAATTATACGTTAAATTAAAATTGATAGTAAATTTATTTCGTTTAATACTTCATTCTTCAACATTAACTAATTGTATTTTCTTTTGATAATAATTTAAATAGAGACAATGCAAAAAATCTGTTGCCCGAGTTAACGTTAACTTAGCTTTAATAATGATTTACGTTTAACTATACCTTTGAGAAATCCTAAAACAAATAAAGTAATTGAATTTGTGGAAATATATTTTCATTCAGTCTTCCATGGAAGAATATCAATATATAATCATATCATTTTAGAAGCTAGTGTCCTACAACTGCTAGTGAATGCTCGTCTAACACAATATTCCTCAAATACGGTAGTGCTTTGGAAACCACGTACTAAGCCTGCGTTTCATCTTGGATCCAATGTTCAATCACAGGTATGTCGTCTTAATTTTTTTTCCAATTCCACCTGGCACAAGGTAGCAATGCAAGAAAATCAAAGTATCATTCCTTTACAATGGAATAGCGTAAATACTGCACTTTCCTTTATACTCCTTTTCCCTCAATATACCTACTTTACGAAAAAGCGTTTTCATAATTTTCTTTTTAGTTTTAAGGAAATTTAATGGACAAGGACGATTTTTTGAAAATATTCGCCAACCATTCATCATAGAACTACAAAAAAATTCATTGCACATGACCACATTGTCTCGTTTTCAAATAACTAATGAAAATTTTACGCAATCACGAAATTTCTGAGTTTTGAGAATGGGATTTGTATTCGTCTCAATTTAGCAATTCATTAAACGTAACAGCCTTCTACTTTTCATCATTTTGTCATTTGCGCCGTGCAGACTGTACTCTAGAAGTAATAATCAAATCCTAAATGAAAAATTATTTTTTCACATACTCCCTTAAGAAAAACAAAATACCGCCATTCATCTAAAATAACGTCATCAGTCTTCGATTTGAAATCGAATTAATCAATCCGGCCTAGTTACATGTATTGTTTTCGTAACGTCCAAACTGGTTACCGACACAAATGAATTCTTACCAACCATCATTTTCACATTTGATCACTAACGCGGAATATATTGGTTTTAATCGCCGTATTTTTTCATACGTTTTCAATCAACGATGACGCCCATTGGAAAATAACTGGGCCTATCGTTTCCCGTCATTTTCTTGTGAATTAACGAGATGAATTAAACGTCACCATCCCCCTGTCATTCTCTATTCTCGAGCTTCATGCATGCTCACTTGCTCACCTCGTCTGATATCTCTCCAATTACATCTACATCTACATAATACCCTGAAAGCCACCACAAAGGTGTGTGACAGGGGGTGAACTCTCCCCAAACATGCACTACATATCATGCATTTAAAAGGATTAACATTAATATATTACTCTAAACTGCACTATTTAAAATGATAAAAATAGCAAACTACGCGTGCAAAAACTTTAGTTGGGTTACCTTCAAGTTCTTTTACCAACATGCAACTACCAATGCTATCCATTGCTACACTCGTATTGAATATATTTACCGTTATTCAAATCCATAATTTTACGAGGAAAAAAGAGGACATTTTGAATCTGTCAGTTCGGCAATCAATTTCTCTAATTTTGCAATTATAACTTACAATCACTGCCAATTAGGTGTATGAAAGAAAATCTAAAAAAAAATTAATCAAAATAACACTGAATAATAAAGACACGAGGAGTTTTCACATATTTAAATCTCACCATAAGTACTCTACCAATATTTGCATAGTTGTTGGTACCCACTGCCTAGCAGTATTTTACTACCCGCCACCTCTACTGTAAAATGCCTGGTTGAAATTCTACCAAAAAACCATCATTAAATATGTACTGTTACCTATGATAAAATGTCCATAATCCATCCTTGCAGGTTTGTGCATTGACCTTGTTGGCTACATTCCCTTTTTGTATCTCGGATTTTCCTTGTTATCGAATCTTTATTCCATTCATTATATCTTCTTCTCTATTTGAGTACAGTGAAGGGAAGTTATGGGTTAAACCAAAGTTACCTTGGCGTTAATTATGTTAGGCTTTTTGAGTGTGCTTGTATGAATCCCTGAATGTATATACAACGCATAGGTGTATGTGATTTTATTCGTCTCTTATTGCACGTTATGTAAAAATTGTAAAAATTCTGTAGTGTCTACCACGTATGATGTTATTCATTAATTTATCATAAAATTGTACTGTAGTAACTTGTGTATGTAAAAAGCGCATGTTAGGTGATTTTCTACCCCTTGAGACAAACCTTAGAGGTACATTACATAGTAGATGTGGTAGTATTTCTAAATGCTCTGCCAACATGAATATATTCTGAACTAAATTCTTTTAGTTGCAGTTTATTGGGAAAAAACCAGATGCTTGGATCATCTGCACAATTTTTGGGCAGGGGAGTTTAGGGTAGAGCTAGAATTTTTCATGGAACGAAGAAAGAGAGGAGGATTTCTTAAATATCTTTAATTACTATGTAGATGCTAACGATCAATTACGATGCTATTTACTATGTATATGATAACGATGCTAACGTTTGTAGAATCTCTTAATTACTATGAAGATGCTATCGATCTAGTTTCATCAGACCTTATAGTAGCTAGTTCCTTCCTAGCCTAGTACGCTTCCAGTGTATGGGATCCTTACGAGATGGGCCTAAGTAATGAACTTGAACGTGTGCAGGGAGGGTTGGCAAAATTTGCAAAGGGACGGTGGTATAACTTTAATTTGCCCACTGCAACACACCCCCGCGGTGTTTTCAAGGTATCGTGTGGATGTAGATGAGATGCCAATTATAAAGGCCTTACACCCTTTGCAACAGTTACTGACTATCACCCATGTGACATTCGAAAGAGTGGAGAGAAGTCCGACATCGTCATTAGTCCTAATTTTTAACAAAATGCGCCAAGAGATAAACAGTTTAACGTCTCATCTGACGGACGTAGGTCTCCTTTTAAAGAACTATTCAGTAGACACTCAAGTAGAGACCGATATAATACTGAAAAGTCTACCATCCCGGGTACTCAAAGCTGGGTCTTTGGGATCGGAATCCTGTACTTCAGCCAGTACACCAACCTCATCCCACGATATTTTCATCTCCAACCTCTTTGGCAGTACAAAACATTCATTTCTACGTTCCAATTATGTTGGCTATATATTGGTATTTGATTTCTAAAATTTCCAAAAGTTAAGAACTGCGCCCACAGGTAAGAAATGAGAAATGAAGAGGGCAGTCAGTCTTTAGCTAATGATTTAGATGCGATTGATGATGGTGTGATCGTTGGCTGCTAGAATTAAATTTGAAGAAATGAGTGATATTGAGCTTTTGGAAAAGAATAGCTTTCACCGGAATAAATATTACATCAAATAAAAGAAAATATCTAGCGCAGAATCTTTTAAATACTTAGGCGTCATCATCACTAAAGACCTGTCCTGCATGATTGGGAATTGGTACTTTTTTCTTTTTTCCCCTAATTACTTTCAAAGGTGTGGTGTTTGTTTTGTGTTGTTCATTTTTGTTTGTTGTGTCATTGTTCCTGGTGTGGATACACCCCTTCCAAACACCCTCGAGGTGGCTTTCAGGGTATGTCGTAGATATAGATACATAGATATGTCATGGGGGAAATACATCAGGGAAATAACTAGTGTATCAAACCGTAGATTAGGATACATAAAAAGGGTTTTAGGCAAAAGCGATGCGATATTACGAGAAGGAAGCTATTTTACACTTGTCAGGCCTCATTCAGAATATGTAATCCGTACGAGGAAGGTATGACAAAATAATCAGAGCGTGTGCAAAGGAGATCCGCTAGAATTGTTAAAGACCGTTATGATAATTGTATAAGTTACGAGTTTAATAGAATCACTAGGATGGGAATTACTATAAGAACGCAGGTTAAAATTTAGGTTAAACCTTCTAAGTATATTCGACACCAATTTGTTCACAGATGACGTTAGATATGTATTAAGAACCCCTGCGTATTACGCTAAGTTTTATCAGATTAGCAAGATTAGAGAGATAGATTGTCGTACCGATAGATTTAAAATATCATTTTCCCGCGTACCTTAAAAGAGAACAATAGGCAGCGTAGCAAAGGGATAGGTAGGTAAAATATAGTCAGAGTAGTGTGTAGTGCATGATGCATATAATAACAAACAATAATCCCTTTCTCATTTTGTAGATTTTAACCATCTAGCTGCATGTCACCCTATTATCTAGCATGTCTGCATTTAATATCCTAGTTGCATGTCAATAGTGCATGCTTGGTAATCTTCACCCACTGCCATACTCCTTCGTGGTGGCTCACAGGGTTTTACGTATATGTAGATGTAGATGTAAGCCGAGGGTAATCCACGCTATTGTAACTTGCCAAGAGAGTTGTGATGGTAAGGTAAGAAGCGGTGGAAACGCGTTTTAAACGGCTACGTTGGCAGGCACGTTTCGCTGTGGAGACGGGGCATAACGCCGCGAAACCATCCTCCGGTCCCCCCCACCCCTCCCTGAAGCGCCCACCCCCCTTCACTACCGCTCGCATCCGCCCACCCACCCACTTCCTTCCGTCTCCCTCCTCGCAAACGAGCTCTCCGAGATGCCTGTTTACCGAAAGCCCTTGGGGCAACCTGCGGTCTCATCCCCACCCGCCCTTCTGTGATTTTACTCTCCACCCTCTCGCCTCAACATCCCCAACTCTTCCCACTCTTCCCTCTGCCTTAGCCCGACATCCAATCCCTTCATGTTCCAACCAGACCATTCCTCCCTGATGAACGGCGCCGTCGGTATGCTACCACCACCTTTGGTAGGCCGTCCAGTGCCTATTGGAAAGTGTTGTGGGAGTCCCTCTCGCTCAAATGGCCCCGAGTGGTTTTATTCCGGTCAGCCAATTGGTAGGTTATGATGCCGGAAGCTCCGAAAAGACATTTGGGGTTTATGCAATCGCCGCAAGGGAGTGGAGGGATGCGGATAAGCTCGGTTCAAGCCAAGTAGAAGGCTTAGTACCCTCCAAAAGGCCCCGCGAGTAAGGAGAAACATTTGGAAACAAATCACTCTTAAAATTAAAACGTATGCACCAATATGTTGGTTCAAGAAAATGCAACAGTTGAGCTATGGAGAAATGAATTTTAATTTATGAATTCTCTGCGATGGCCTTCCTGATTGGGAAAATATCCTCTTTTTGGCTCATTCATAAATTACAATTCAACTTTGAGGCTTGGCCCGAGAGTGAATACTTTGTCATTGGTCGCTAGACAACTCGCATAAAACACTTGCGTCGGAACTAATGAGTTTTTCCATGATCACTAGGCGACGGATTCCGTGAGACAGAGAGGTCTCGATATCGAGCTCCTGGAAACGAAATCATTCGCTCATGTACGACTCGAGGGAAGTTAAATGAATCGAGCTTCGATTAATTGCAGTATTTGATTGGTACGTTTAAGGAAAGGGTCAGTCAAAGCTGAGGTTTAGATTAATGTCAAACGTGTGACACGTACGCTACAATATTTTTCCATTTCCACTAATTTTTCCCCTAAATTCTACGTGCTTTCGGAAAGGAAAACAAGAAATCAGGGGGAAGGAAATTCTAATATTAGCAATTTTATCGTTAGAATATCGATTGCCCTCAAGTAATCGAGTGATTGCTTTGGACGCAAACCAGGTCCCATCCAGTAGATGCATATCTTGTATTATTTTCCAAACTTGTTACCTGAAGATATGGTCCCCATTTATCAGCTAGATTAGTAGTGTATGTATTACAAAGAGGAAAGTTCGTAGGAAGGGAAAATAAATTTCTCAGCCAACTACACTTTTTAGCCTTTTTGTTATTATATTCTTTATTTTAATGAAATGCAATTAAATATGCAACTTTGCTACCAACTTTACGACTTGCGCTTTGAATAACAATCACTCAAAAAAGTCCTTGAAATGATAAGAAAAGGATTTTTTTTAAGATTTTGATGAGAAAATTAGTGGTGTAGGATTAAGTCCAAATTTATTCAGCAAACAAGAAAAACCTATCAAAATGTATTCAGAATAAAAATTCCTCACAGTACTAAACGTTTGCTCCTTAAGCTTTCAGCATTGAATCAAATATTTTTGTGAAAAATCAGATGGGCAGGAGTACTTTCCCGGTGAATTACCATAACGTCCGCATTTTCTTCCATCGAAGTCGAGCCGACACTCAAGAAAAGGCCTAAAAGTGTCACATTTTGCATCTCTTTCGGTGAGAAGAGAGATAGACCTTAATTACAAACACGATTGAAGCATAATTTGAGGATAGTGAAAAGTATTAAAAACATTTTCTCTTCCGTGAAGATTAAGCTCCCATCAAAATTTTGAGCAACGGGAAATTTGAGTGCGCTTTGAACATAGAGCGGTGACGAGCACTCGTAAGCAAAGGACAACTCGCCACCCTCCCCATCCCAAAAGTGCATGCAGACGGGGCCCGAGAGTCGGATAGAAGAGAGAGAAGCATTCAGCAGGCCCTGGATGTGCTTTTCAAAGCCCCGGCATCCAACCCCTATTCCCCTAAGCGAGAGGACATCTCTCCGTGGCATTTCACGGTTAGTAAGCCAAGCGTCGCGGAAAATTAAGAGATCCTTTATTTTTTTCCTTTTCCCTCCCACCTCACTCCACTCCTTCCCATTCTCCACTCCTCCGCCCTCTCATGTAATTTCTCCCCTCGGCGTTACTACTACTTTTCATCCTTCCCGCCCAAACCCGCTCCTCTCCCTCGTCCACCCACACTCGCCGTCGCATCTCCGTCTCATCTCGAGCGAATTTACGAGCGCCACCCGATGCTCATTTATTTTTTTTCGCCTCCTCCCGCCTTTTGGGCCACGACGTCGTCGTCGGCGCTTGAGGCTCCGCGGACGTATCTCTCGCGATGGTGATTTTATTTGTCACAAAAGCGTAACTAACGCCCTTGTGAGAATTCCAAAAGGAAATAAGAGGGAGAGGAGGTGGTTTAAAAAAAAAAAACAAGGAAAAGGATGCGCGCCTAAATTAAAATGGGGACGGGAACGAGGGAAGGTTATTTCCATGCAAATATTTTTTTCGTTCTATGCGCACCGGTAAATGGCAGGTGGTGATTTTTTTTATTTCCTCACCTGGTGGCCGTATGCTGTTATTTTTTAATACGAGCTAATTAAGCTTTATTTCGGAGCGGATATTTTTGACAGGTTTTCGTTTTATTTTAGAAAAACTTGCATCGCAACTCCTCCTTCACTCGTATTCTTTTCAGCCCATTATATTTAGTGTCATCCACTTTATGCACTTTTGAAATGTGACACATACTTGTAGGTAGCTGCGACTCAAATAGTGCCAAATACTTCTCCATTTATTCGCTCATGACATTTAATTTTGAAATAGGCAGCCATTCAATTTATATTTCAACATAATTTCAACAAAATAGGTAGCAGGCCATGGCAGCCAGATAGGTAACGCGTTGGTCTAGCCACCCAAAGGTCGTGGGATTGTATCCCTACCCGAACATATTGTATTCGTGCTCGTCTTAAGTTATTATGTTAGACGATGTGTATTGACGATTAGAGCACTCTAACTCTAAGGTATTAATGAACTCAAGAGTAAATTAATGCAAGCATTAAGAAAGAAGTTTACTCACAGGTTTACTGTATATTTTACTTTATATAAACCTTGGCCTTACAGACTGTTATTAAAGCACAGTGATAATTTTACAAAATATGGGAGGCAAATATTTCATTACATTTATCATGGAAATTTACTGACTAAAAACTGAATGCAATTTCAATTAGACTTCCTCACAATTAAAATTAGTAATGAGCTAATTTACTGCATTGTAACTTACATTAATTAAATGAAGCACTATTTTATTTCTCACAAGGGGGTAGCAACAAACAAGGCTATGTATCATTGCGTTCTAAAATACTTTCCGTTATTAGGATTTTGAGAGTAGTTTTAGTGATTTTAAAGCTCTTCACAAGACGGTCCTTAGCCAAAAAATATATTATTATAACTAGCAATATCTATTGAAAAAATTATGATTGACGTCCTGATATTATGAATTATTAATTGAGAAATTAGTGAAGAATTTAATATATTTAAAAAATGGTCGAAAGTGGTAGAGGAAGGGCTGTTATGGCATGCAATACTGCAAAACAAACGGAGAAGTGGAATATTCACATATCAACTGTGGTTGGCAAGAGAAGTTAAAAATACGGTCAATATACCCTTCGTCATACCGTTCTCGACAGACTGGAGTGGAGCACTTCTTGCGCGTGTAACGGCCTCATCTGAGCACATGCGCACCAAACCGAATCCATACGACTTGAGGAATGCGTATAGCTCCCAGAGTGGTCAGAAGAGATACTTACAACCTTGCACACGATGATGCCAAGAGTTAATTTTCTGGCTTAAGTATTTCTGTGCGGACGGTGGGACATGTAATCCAGCCGAATTAAACCAAATCGGACACAAGTGTAGGAAAACCGGCAGGAGGCGCAGATCAGCATTTGCACCGTACCTCTCATCACCACACGCCAGAGTTGAAGCACTACCCGAGCTCCATCCATTTAATTAGTCGCGTATCCAAGAGGATTTTTTTCGAGTTATTTGTCACGAAATCAACTCCATCCTTAGCACAAAAGTGGAATTTCAAGGCCTGGAGAAAATTCGTTTCACGTCGTAAAGAGGGTGAGCGCGAAGCGCTGCTCACGCATGAATTTTCGTAAAATTTCCTGCGGTAAAATTTCGTAGAAAGCCTCCGAGAGCCCTCAGGTTTGCATAACTGGGATTAAGTACGTTACGCTTTTGCTTATACGATGATTATGCTTTCATTTCCATCCAACTGATCTTCAGGAATTTTTGGAGTGAATAAATATCAATTTTAAAGGCTAGACTATTTGAAACAAAAAATAATACATTTATATATGAAGACGAAAGGTGAAATCATCAAGATTTGGTTTTGATTTTTTTCACGCGGTATTTTCTTCGATACTTGGGTAAGGAGATTATAAAGAAGGCAAAAAAAATTAACAGAGGAAATAGAGAAAATGTGATATGCATTAGGGTACTTAATACTCCTCCACCATTAAGTCATAGCATACCTATTAAACGGAACGCCAATTTCGATCTTTATTTTCGCTGATGATGCAAGTGTACACGCCGGCAGACGTCAAAAAATAAGGAATTAATAATTCTAGAACGATGTGAAAATTATTCAAATTGGACACATATGAAAATGACAAAGGAAAATAGAAAATGTTCTAAGCGAGGAGGAAGAGGACAATTTCAATGTGCCAAAGTTCACCGAATCGAAGATTGTGGAGGACTACAATAGCTAACAGGTAGATACTGATGATATTGATCTCACTTGGCAGAAATGGAACGCCACCTAAAATACAATAAATTAGATAAAATATAATAATAAAAGACCACTGAAAAATTGTAAAGGACGAATCATAGCTTTGCTCTTTGAAGGGAACTTAGGGGCCGGTTGGAAGAGCAAGCAAACCGCGAATAGATGAAAAACAATAAAACATGTTGATGAAAAAGGCTAAACAATCTCTCGGCAGATATAAAGATGTCAAGAAGAACCTTTGGCTCACCAAAGAGTCATAGAACTGATGAAAAAATTCAAGAAATAGTAATAGCAAGAAAATGAAAGAAGGGAAATACCTACTCAATGGAATATATAATGGTATAGTCAAGAATAATGGGAAACAAGAAACGTGGCAATAGATGTGACACTAATGCATTAATTGAAGGTGACGTTCAAATGAAGAGACGGAAGGAAACCATGCGTGCCTTATACTACTATCATCATAGCACAACGGTACTAGGAGAGAGTAACATTTATAAAAGTTCGACAAGCGTTTCCGCGTTTATTGAAAATTGAATAAAAATATCAGTAAATGGCACTAAATTTATAAGTATATTAAGCCAATAGGCGAACGAGTTGAACACAAATTCACTTTGAAAAGTGACGGCTAAAACGATGAGCTCATATCACACCCAATTCGATCATCCTGGGAATGAATTATACCCAATTGGACATCGCTAAAATTAATCTACTTTACGGGAATAAGAAATATAATTTAATACCTTCCCGTAGTAAGAATAATGGGAAACAAAAAACGTGGCAATAAATGTCAACTAATGCAATTGAAAATTGAATAAAAATATCAGTAAAAGGCACTGAATGTATAAGTATTTAAGGAGTAAGTAAGTAAGATGCATAAGTATTCAAGAAGTAAGAAGAAGCCAATAGGCGAACGAGTTGAACACATTTTCGCTTTGAAAAATGACAGCTAAAATGATGAGCTCATATCACACCCAATTCCATCATCCTGGGAATGAATTATATCCAATTGGACATCGCTAAAATTAATCTATTTTACGGGAATAAGAAATATAACGTAATACCTTCCCGTAGCAGATACATTTCTGCATGTTACGGAGGGCGAATAATCTGGAAACCCTTTGGTAGTGAAGAGAATGCCTTAACGGAGTGGTGAAGTATATAAAAGGATTCTTGCCTCCTCTAGAAGTACAGAGGGGTTCTCATCAGCCTCCCTCTTCCGCGTACCCTCCCGAATCACCGGGAACAATGCACGGCGGCCTCTGAGGAACAAAAGACGGCTCTGAAAGAGCCCCAGGCCGAAGGGAGGCGAATTTTAAGGCATCAGGTGCGGCTGCGTGCGACCTCATTTGGCATGGAGCATGCATCAGTCCTAGAAGTCACCGCATGCCCGACGCTGCACGCTCCCGTACAACGCCACCACATGCCCTTGCGTTGTCAATCCCCCTCCACCCTCCTCACCTCCTCCACACCACTGCGACCTCAAACCCCTCCCCGTCATGTCGCCTACTTCTCCTTTGCCAAACCGTCCCAAGTTTCAATTTCCGGAGCTCCACTTCACCCTCTCCGCTCTCCCCGGCAGCCATTTCAACCTCCTTTGCCCTCTGCGACCGCCTCTACATCAACATCGCCTCCTTCCCCTCTCGAATACTTAGAATCGAGCACGAGTAACTACGACACATTAACATATTCTGAAGCGCACTCAAGGAAACTCAAACTTGACCGCACTATGAACACGAGGGGCGGAATTTTCCGCGCCCGGACCACCGTCTATTTCTTTCGTGGGGACCGGGATGTTGAGGCTGTGCAGGGAGGCTGGAGATGATTGTACCACCCATAATTAAGGTCTAAGTCGATTGTAATTTGATTGCACAAATTTAATGCACTTGCACTGGTCTGCATTAATCACAAATTTAAAGCAAATTTCTATCAACACAAAGAAATCAAACACCGAACTGTCACAGATTCGATGGATATTTAAATAATTATACAAATAATTGTGTATTCACCTTTTATAAAGGTGGAAGCCTATTCTCTGCTTGTGGTTAAATTCAGAACTATTTTACGATATTGGTAGGAAATGCCGACCGCGGGAGTCAGATCAATAAACTGCCAGCGTTGCAACCCAAGAGTAACGGGTTTGAATTCCGCCTTTAGTATAGACGCAAAGGTTGCCTAAGAATTAAGATTCGTATTCATCAGGTTATTTTGCGTGGTATTATCTAAAAGTTTGAAGGAACAGACATAGTAATGTAGTTTAGGAAATTATTTCAATCACTGAAAAGCTACCCTTAAGTCAGGTATCAACTTCTATTTCAGAAGTAAAAGGAAATTAAATGATAACTGCAAGCAGTTTTAACGGAGCCAAAGACGAATAGATGCAAGCAAATCAGTTTTAGTAAGGCGGGTTATTGATAAAATGACGAGAGTGTGCCTGCAAGGAAATACGGAATCGATATAGGTCCTGAAAATGAACCCTGCGGGGGGGGGGTTGATCTGTTCACCATCCCCCTGCTCTCTTCGTCCACGCCTCGTCATACCCACTTCCGCCAACGACTTCAAGCTCCCGCTGTTGGCTTCAGACTTCCTCGTGATGTCCATCCTTTCCCTTTGAGCCTAATCTCAGCGCCTATCCAACGCACCATTCAGCTTGACTTCCGGTCCCGGAATTTCCTTTATTAACACAGGCCGCTGGCAGCTGGGCAGAAGGGAAGATACGGCGACCTGCGCCGACACGAGAAGGAGGGTGGAAGGAGGTCAACAACAGGTAAGGCCACACCCGTAGCCTACCCTCCGGCACATGATCCCTCATCGTCCTCCACGTTTTTCTTGGAATTTTATAATTATGCTTTTGACGTATTCCCTTTATTCTTGAGCACGGCTCCATGTTACGAGACTAATCCTTACTACATAAAATGCCATCAACAGCTGAGGCTGTAGTCGTCATTGAGAATAAATAAATAGACAGCAAAGGTAACAAATTAATAAAAAGAGTCGTTTCAGGCGTTATATGGTGGAATAACATAATAAATATTAAGTGGGAAATTGCCAAACTTATTTATTGCAACAAATTAAGCTTTTTGAGAGTGGATCAATTGTTTACAAGTCGAAGAAGATGAAATATATTAACTATCAGGCTATTTCTCAGGCTATTACGTACATGTAGAAGAGCCAATACATGTAAAATATGTCAATAGTGCATGCTTGGTGATCTTCAGCCCCAGCCACACACCTTCAAGGTGGCACGTAGGATATTACATAAATTTTTATGCATCATTTATGCACGCACAAAAAATGTAGAAACGAAACACATCTATAACGGATATATTTCGTAGTATTCTCCAGTCTTAGAGCAATTTTTGATATTGCCTGCATCACGTCACTCACTATTTGAAAGTTACTTCAAAGCAAATAGAAGATAAAATATTATCGCTGATAAAAGATATATTGTGCTTTGATGAAACAAGTTGATAGGGATTATACTTCATCTGATTCGATATTTCCTTTATAGTACGCGCTAGGTACATCCAATTTAACGGTGGCCTGTGACATCTGGGTAGTTGCAAATGACATCCACGCTCATTTAGATTACAAAAAACACCATTTGATATTGAAGCATGGGGACTGTGAAACTAAATAAACATGGCCTTCTCATTCCATCGGCGATTAAGTCCAGTCAATTGAACTCGTGGGGGTGACATACCGTTATATCGCTCGCTTGCTTCGTGCAGCACTCGGGTTTACCTGAAAAGAGAAAATAAAATGTTATTCACAATATCACGGAAAAACAAAAAACGTTGAATGCATTTCTGTTCGAAAAAGATGAAAGATACCACTTACTCAAAATAGCAGTGCTAAAATTAGGTTGTGTAGCTCAAACCGGCAGGAGTACAAATTTTGGTGATTCACCAGTTTACTATCGCCAAAATTTTGATGTGTTTTAAAAATTAATAGATATTTGAAGGGCTTAACTATTTTAGTTAAATAAGAGAGACATCCTTCGTTCTTAACTGTAGTAATGATAAAAGAGGATACCTACTGTAATTCGAAAAAACTTTGAAAATATGATCTTACAGAATCATGGAAATTCAAGGAAAGAGTGACAATCGTTAAACTTGAATATCACCATTTCTATCACTCAGATAATAAGTATAGCAGAAGAATTCACGATCAGAAAATGTTTGTTTTACGAATCTTATTGCATTTAGTTTGCTTTGCGATAGATGCGGTTGAAATCCTAAAGTAAAATTCAAAATTGGAATTGACAGATAACATACTTAACGACAAATAAATCCAAATGCTTATTTGTCTGGACGGAAAATCTCAAATACCTGAGAATGGGGAGCTAGTTTACCCCCACGAGGTAAAAACAGTGTAACGCCAGAAAATATACCTATAAAAATAAGAATGGTAACAGCTCTTTTCCCCAAAAATTCAATTTTCCTGTTTATAATGAAACACAATGGTATATTAAACTCTTAATTTTAATAGGCGACCCGGGTTTCGGAAACTCCGTGCCATTTTCTAGATCTAGACCTATAAAATGGCACTGATTGTGAGTTGCCGAAACCCGGGTCGGCTATTAACATTAAGAGTGGAGTATTACCATTGTGTTTCATTATGAATATAAAAAACATTCTACAAAGTCACGCCTGAAACGATTTCATATATCAATTTTCCTGACTTGTGATCTTCCCTGGCTTTATGCTTCAGCTCCAGCTTGAAGGATTTAAGCGTAGAATGCTATCTTGAGCTTACTGCTTCACTTTAATCCATTTTATATCATAAAATCGTGACCATTATCCTTATTCAACTACCTCCGTTAGATTCCATCTCATATGATTATTGTAATGCTCTACCTTGGAAATGATATTTTGGAGGACCGTTTTCTCTTACTGGTTAATTTTACTACAAAGTTAAGTTTTATTTCGCTTGCTTGCTTACGCTTTGAGAGCCGTATTTTCATAGCAAAATATACGCCGGGAAACTCGATTTAATTTTATGTTTTTTTTCATATATTCTCCAGGAAAACGCCGTCAAGCGCGGTAAAATTCGTTCCTCGCCCCGCATCATCCGCCTCGACAAATTCGCCCTTCCACCCCGCACCCCTCCCACTCCCTTCCTCTCTCCCTTGTCTCCCCAAATGCCAGCCACACCATTCCACCGCTATCTCATCCCTCACGCCGCATTCGCTCCCTGCCTCCCCATCGCCCCCTTCCCTCCAGGACACCCTTTTCCGCCGCGTAAGCCCCCACTCGACTCACTCATTCCCCTCAGGCGTGCTGAACCCGATGCCCTCACCCTTGGCAGACACCCTCCAATCTCTCTACGGGCGCCTACCTCTCTCTCTCTCTCTCGCTCTCCTTAGGGAGAGGCTCACCCTTTCGCACCCTCCACGCCGTCAACATCGCCTCGAAGGATGGTAACCTCCTCTTTCCCATTCCATTCCCATCCCCCTCTAGGGATCCACGCGACCTCACGAACTGCGTCGCCATCCCCGAAGCCGGAACGCCACATTGAAGACCGCCGCCGCCGCGGTTAACGGGCTCGCGCAGTCACACACACGCGCGCGCATCCCTTGGTACCTACTCTAAGAGTTTGGGCATAATTTCTGGGGAGGCACGCACTTCGGTAGAGGTTGGGGCCCAAGCGGGAACGTGGGCGTATATCAAAATCTGCTCTTCGTGCACCGCGTCCTCAACGCCCTCGGCATTCGCGTACTTCCCCCTGAAGGAGCGCTACTGCCGATCATTCACTTCCCTCATCCTCTTTCTCTGTCTCTCTCCCTCCCATTCTCTCTTCCTCCCTCTCTCCCTTCCTCTCTCTCCCTTCCTCTCTCTCCCTTTATCTCTCTCCCTTCCTCTCTCTCCCTTTCTTTCTCTCCCTTTCTCTCTACCTCTCTTCCTTTCTCATTCCCTCTCTCTCCCTTTCTCTCTCTCCCTTTCTTCCTTTCTCATTCCATCTCTCTCCCCTTCTCTCTCTCCCCTTCTCTCTCTCTCCTTCTCTCTCTCCCCTTCTCTATCTCCTTTTCTCTCTCTCCCTCTCTCTCCCTGTCTCTCTTCTCTTCGCTATCTCCCCTGCCTCTCTCTATCTCCCTCTCTATCTCTCTCCTTCTCTCTGACTTGTAACTACTCATGTTCAACTGATCTCCCTATCTAACCTTCCAACTCTAAGCACTGTATGCAATCATTCATTTTTCCTATCAGTTGTCCTGTCATTCCTTCTTCCCTTCCCTGTATACCTTGAATTTATATCATCTATTTAATAGTGGGAGGAATTTTCACAATTTGTCCCAGCTACTTGAGTTAAATTGCTTTATTCAACCTAAAATTACGAAGAATGGAGAGAAAATCTTGAGCTGAGCAGTAAAAGAATACAAAGAGTGATTCTTTAATGAAATAACAATTCACACTTCATAATCGTTTCCTAAAATTTGATCTTAATTTTTATTCAGACAAATTTCTTTCCCAGGCAAGAAAGGTCATTTTCATGGTTGATAACCAATACCACACTTCATTGTGTTGGCTACAAGGGTGAAATATACGAGTTTATTTCTACTAATCTTAAAAGGTTTAGACAGTTAGTACAAAATCCATGAAATCTTTATTCGATCTCGCAAACTTTTGGTAGTCTGCCCGTCACTTTACCTATGTAATACATCGGGACGGCTTTCTATCCCACTTATCTACGAAATTATAGGAGAATAGACTCATGGTCGGGTTTTAGAGTGATAAATCACTGTTTTCATATTGTTTCTAGGCATTAAAATGATAATGGCCATCATTAAATCATAACCTAAGTGAATAGAATTTTATACCTAAGAGAATGCCTATTTGTTGATGTCTAATGGTCTCTTTCTGTCAGCCTACGATCAGTGATCACCTATTTGTTGATGCTTGAAGTTAAGAGAAAACATTGATGGATATTTAATCACTAGCATCGTCCTTTATGTCAGTAGATCATAGCAGAAACAGGCCAAATAAGGCTGGTATTTACTTCAAATGCAGTTTCCAGAGAATAACGCGGATAACATGAATAGGTTGAGTTACAAACGAAGAAAGTCAAAGAAGAATGGGAGAGAAGAAAATTGATGGAACTTTAAAAAAGACGTACCGGGCATATTGGAACAATCATGAGATATGGTACTCTAATGAGTCGATCGTTTATGATGTGTGACTGGCGAGACCGTTAATAGAATTTTTTGTGTGAGGCATAAGAAGAAAATTTAAAAGACAGAAAAGCAAAGAATTTAAAAGACAGAAAAGATGTGAATGCAGTGAGGTTGGCTGACAGAAAAATTGAGTGTAGAGGGACGTCAAAAAAATGTGATTATATATAACGAATGATTATGACGAAATTATCGTCATTATTATCATTTCCCTTACAAACCATGCTTGACTGAAATTAAAACAATCTATATCTACACGATACCCTGCAATCCACCGAGAGGGTATGTGGCAGGGGGTGAATATCACCAAGCCTGCACTACTGATATGCAAACAAGAAACTATAGGGTCTCATGCAACTAGATTGTTAGTATCTATTCTAATTAAGGGGTTAATACATGCATCATGCACTATAGACTATTCAAAAATATTTCCCCTACCTATCCCTTTGCTATGCTGCCTATTCTGTTCTCTTATAGTACGGGGGAAAATGGGGAACAATATCCACTCCAAGATAATGGAAAGTTCAATCCTGGGCCCTCGAGATGGTAAACCAGGACTCTGGCCACCACACAAATCCATTGTTAATACGACTCTTTTTTCATGTAATAATATTTACATCGAACAGTTAATTTTAAGTTGTTCTACTTAAAAACTTATGGTTTTTTCGCCCTTTTCATAGAATTCATTGATATACGATTGACTGTCAAATTTCATCATCAAAATCTTTATGTTTGTACTTCTCTCACCATACTCAATCATGTTAGAAACCCCGTTTCATCAAGGCATTTTTAGACATTCGGAATGTATTTTCCATTACCCACAATATACATGCCTGTGTATGGGTGCATTTGTATAGAAGATAAAATATTTCTATTCTAATTAATATAAAGGCTATTCAATTATTATGACAGCATCTTCTTTTATAGGAAGTTTAATATTCAGGAGCTACGGTTCAATAAAAATAAGGGTATTTTTATATTCCATGTTCCAACACGCCAGGCTGTTTTTCAACGAGTTCTACTCTAAATTGAGATAACCCTTTGAGATCCGCGAACGAATATTATTGTTCCATATCGTCCATTCTTTTTTTAATGAAATTGTCGTCGTTTTTGGGAGGAGCGTTTGTTTTTTGAACTGAAAAGGCCAGTGGTATTAATATCATTGGAGCACATTCAATATTTATACGGATTTCTACCCCTTTCCCCTCTAATTGAACTCACTTTTCTGCCCCGGGATACATTTCTCTGAGTACAATGAAGTTTATTTTATTTTCCCTTCGTAAACATCTGTCCGTCTCCCTCCCACTCCCTCGTTTCAAAGCTCACCACTTTCTATAGCTTCTTCTCTGTAGTTCTCCGTATCTCTACTCATCTCCCTCCAGTATTATCCTCCCACATATCTGTACTGTACACCATCCTAAACTTTTTCCAGTACTTTGATTAAAACTGTTTCGATTCTACAATAAATACTTTCACGACGTTGGATTTAAATTTGAATGAAACATGGGATTGCTTTTTTATATTATGATGACATTACTTCTAATTCATATTTAATTTCCACAATCGGAATTACTGCTAATTTTATTTCACAATACGCATTTTCATAGGTTTATCAGGTCAAATCATATATTTTCTCCGCTGTAGGTACTGCATTTTTTTACTCAATATTCCTCGCTTTTTCCATGACTAACTATGGCTAGTTATTCTCTAGAAGTTTATTTAAGGTATGTTTTGTTATTATCATACTGACTACTCTTTAGTGTATTCCTAACTATTCATTGTTATTACACCTCGTGTCAAATGAAAGAAGGGGTCAGATGATATCAAGTATGCCAAATTAAAGGATGAATACTCTACCAGCTCCTCATCCACCTTGGTTTATTCCACTTTCTTATATTCTTCATTCCTTTCCCTTTCCCAACTTTTCCTATCTCTCCGTTCCTTCCGTGTCATATGTCCCCACAGCCTTTCCAACCAATCTCCTTCCACAGCATATTCTGGAATTCCCTCCCTTCCCACCTGCCTTCTACCGACTTCATCTTATCTTCCGTCTCGTCCCATCCTCCAGCTCTCACGGACGACAACCGTCATTCTTCCCTCTTGCTCATTACACCTCACTCCCTCCAAATCCTTGCCAAACTATTCCCAACAAAATACCTTCGGACCGAGCACGACAATTCTCCAAATTCTCCCTCCTCCTTTGCTCATCCTCTGCTCTCACCTGTCCTTCATCCCTCTTCCCCAATTCTCCATTGTACCTTTAGGACCAACAGAGCTGATATAGTGGTAATAGCACCAGTAGTTTAGCTCGCATGTGCTATGGTACCGAGCATCGGTGACAAAAGAATCATTGCCCTTTTTCTAAACATTTCTAGAATATTATAACGGCCTATGAATTTTTCAGTCGTCCATTAAAATGTGCCTTGATTCAAAGATGATTCTAGGCGCATTTTCAATTTAATGTTTCTACATAAACTATTTACTGCAAAGAATTGATTGATAATTTTAATCTTCATGGCAGACACCATTTTACGGAAATAGTACAATTATCCAAGCCAACACTGATACTGTGGTACAATTTTTGCCCAAATATGGCAAGCCATTAAGACCTCATTGTGAACAGCCATGTTTCTTACTGTTTTGGCTCCCTGGTTGTAACCATGGGCCATACACGTGCAAAACAGCTTAACTGCAGCTGAAAGGAATATGGTCACACTATGGATGGCCGTAGTGTAACCATACCCTAGCCAACCCAAATCCCAAGCACTTAACTTAGAGTAAATCGTGTTTTTCCATGAGTTTGTGTCGGCATGCATACATATAAACACGTACCTATCTATTTTTTATTTCACAAAAATATACTAGGTCATGTAAATACTTGCAATTATTCTACTGCTAGCGAAATAAATCAATTAATTTATATTTTAGTGTTTCATTTGCCATTAAGACTAATTTACAGACGGCAAATGACAAATAATGAACATCATCATTTAGCCCTCCCTACACTTTAGATAATTGCCTTTTTTTGCCAAAATTTGGTATAGAATAGCGAATTCTTTACATAATTTTCTTATATAAGCCTTTTTAGACACATTTCACCCCTTGTAATTCCTGCAAGTATATGTTGGATTAGGAAAATTCCCAATACCGTGCTGTAGAGAGCACGAGGTAATAGTTTGTCATTATTCAATTATGGAAATAAGGAAAGCTACATTAAACGAATATATATAATATCAATGGTATGACTCACTATCAAGAGCAATTGATACACAGATCAAGACTACAATACTTGGAGTTACGTGCGTACCCCGGGGAACGCGGTTTTCATTAAGTATATTTTCTACCATATTTAGTCTTATTTTGCTACTGCTTAAAAAAAAGAATATAATATACGGACTCTCAAAGCATAATATCATACCTCTCAAGCTCTGTCAACAAATACTCAACGTAAATGAACAACGGTGTGCTGCGAAGGTTTTATTATACATTCTGGTTATTTTGGCTATATTTTGGCGTCAATTTGACCAAACCTCTTATGGTAAGCCAAACTTAACTCACAATTTGGCCATACTGAGGAAAGACTTAACTTAACCATGGCCATATTTACCATCGTTGACCTACGATTATGTCAAAATATGGCGGTATTTTTTTCTGTTTGCTGGGAGGTTTAAAGACGCTGCCGCTACAGAACACCATGTACTAAAAATATTTTTCCATGCCTAATACTATTAAAATCCCAACAACTGTACCCGAGGTGGGAGTTAAACCCGTTAACTCTATGGCTGTAAGGTGGGTGTGCTACCAACCTCCCCACTACAGTTGACAACTGTATCCCAACCGCATTATTAAGCTATAAATTATAGTTTATGAGTGATCTTGAATGAAAAATAAATTGTGTTGCGAAACTAACACAGCCAACTATGCATGAAAGCAAATACTTGAGGTTAAATCAAACACATGACACTGATTTCTTCATATTATAGCAAGAGGCAAAGTTTGTGTCTTGCTGAGGAGAATAAAGGCCCCTCTTTTAGCACTGTGCCGCTCGTTACCTGAAAGTTTCCTTTCATGCGTTGTTGACTTTTACGCAGTAAGTAATTTTGTCGAAATTAATTCGCATTAGGCTACGGAATTAGCATCATGGTGAGGACGTTTTCTGTTTTCGTTGGTTTGCATGGAAAAATTAGGCAGATAAGATGTTTTTATTTAAAAGTTTGTTTCCCCACCGGACGGAAAAACATTTTTTTTCAGAGGTGTCTCACCCTACCTCTATCGCAATCCCAACCCACCATTCCCTCGCGTGATTGTGTCCCATCCTTATTTCTACTGGCTTCAATTCGAGCTCTCTTCTCCAGTTACCGACTCCTCTCCTCATTCCCCTCCCTCCCGGGCTCATCCAATCCGAGCGAGTGTCCTCTCGTTTTCCTCCTCTCGTGCCCCGACGACAAACATATTCCCCGTCTCTCCCAAAACCTTCTCCGTTTCCATCTCTTGCTTTTCACCACGTCTGGCCGTCGCCGTCGCTTTTATTTGCTCCACCCATTATGCTCGGTCGGCACACGTGGATTTCCTTTCAATCCATTTCCAACCACTCCCTCTTCCTCTCTCCCTCCCCTCCCTCTCCCTTCCTCTCTCTCTCTCCTCACCGAGTGTGACTCCGGAGTGTTGACGCAACGATATCTCCACCATGTGTGCGTCCCTCACCGTCGCCTTTTCCAAGCTCGCTTTCGATCCCTTTGTTCCTTCTTAAGCTTTCCCTGAACTTCTTTATTTTTTTCCTAAATGCGGCCCGGGAATATGTTTTCTTTTCCTTCGCTTCCGACGAGAACGCCGTCATCTCCTCCCGCGTTCACTTCACGGGATAAGGTTTCTGTTTTTGAAATCCACACTCCCTGCCCGTTTCCCTTTCATTTCCCGTAACGTACTGCCGTACGTAAGGTTGTGCGAATGACCATTTTGAGCACACATGCATTCACAAGTACTAAAATACATCAAATTCTGTTTTGGAGGATTTATCTCTTTTCACGATCACCTTCTCAACTTAATTCTCTAACAGCATTTTCCTTATCAGATCGCAGTCCTTAGTCTATCAGGCTAAGCTCCCAAAATTTAATTTTCTCGATTCTTCGTATGTTTTGTTAATTTCATCCACCCGATATTTGTTTCTTGTTAATCTTCCCTGTTATTAAAACCATTCTCATCCAGTAATAAAGTTATTGGGAATAATAACGGTATATTCAAGGGAACAAGAGGGAAGCCCTCTAGTTTGATGCCCTTTGAGTACGGTAGACAGGCTTTCAAATTAAAGGAGGGCGCTGTCTAAACGTCACATGCAATCAATTCAAAGTGTCTTTCTCAATTCCACATCCACACACCTTCCTACGACCAGCTCGTTAGTGCAGACCTTTTCTTTTTATATCCCCAAGTCCCTGTTTCTCCTTTAAATGGAAACTACTTTCATTTACCAATGAACTTCCAAGCACACTTTTGAAAGCAGATTCTAGATCGGTTGGAGAGATAAATAGCATTTTCATTTGTCATCACGGACGTTAAAAATTCCTTATCATTAACATTCTCAATGGCGGTTAAAAATATCATTCTTACTCTACGCACTTCATTTAGAAAATTTTCATTACTAGAAATTCCTTTCATTGGATAAAATTTTCAGCAGATGGGATATTTTAGAACTAAGCCGTGCGTCTAAAGTCAGAATATACAATTCAAGGAAATTGGAATATTGGAAGTGATAGGAGGTGAAGAAGTTTAAATTTGATCAACAGGTCAGTGGAGTACAACGTATTATGTGAGAACTGCATTCAGCATTGTCCAGGTCATTAGCATTCAGCATTATCAATTTCACGACCTCATAAAACTCTGATGCAAAACATTACACAGATTCTTAGTAATCATTATATTGGGAAAAATGACCTCAGGGCAAAGCTGACCTCTTCCACTTCCATCAGAGTAAAGTCAAAAAAGTTTGTTTGCCAATGATAAGGTAAGGTATTAAGCATGTAGACCACATTGCAACTGCTAGCAATAAAAAATTTAATTTGCAGGACATGGGTCGGAGAATGTTTTATGCGTTCATTTTTTTCCATCTAACAATGGGTACGTTTTTATTTTTTCTCAGACTGAAAGCTGTTGAAATTGGCTGAAATGTCCTCAAAGATGAATTTTTAATCAACATGATCTTATAATTTGGTGTCCTCTTTCCACAGTTGTTCCTCAACTTTAGTTGATGCTTCATTTTGATTGCATTAACATTTAAAATCTTTTGAAAAAATCGAAGATTTTGGCACTGACATTACTATAGTTTAAGTTATTTTCATCAATGTTCTACTTTATAATGAAAACTTTTCTATATAATCTAGGAAAGAAACAATTAAAATTTCAAATTATTAATTTTCATTGTTTATTCATCATCATGCTTTTACATGTTTATTACAGCCATACACATGCATTCAATACAATAAAATTTTTTCATTCACTTTAATTCCTTTTTTATTCCTGACATTTTCTCCGGCAAATAAGAAGAAACGTCGGAATTTTCAATTGAGTATTCTGACAGTAAAAATAGTCCTTCACACCTGTGATTCATAAACTTTATGATTTTCATTGCCTCTGGAAAATTGGTGCAGAGATGTTTAACGATAAACGGCTATGAAAAAATATTTTATGCTTCTGCCGGGAAATATTTAGCAACAGATGAAAGCACTGATTAGGAAGTAAAGGAAGTAAATATTTTTATGAGTACATAAAATGAACTTGAAACACGTATTGAGGAAGAAAGCTTGGAGCCTGTATAGCGGTACACATACAAAGACAAACTGAATAAAATGCAAGATTGGGATGATTACTACGGTGGGCAACTGTAGGAGGATAAAATTGAAGTAATTATGTCCTTTAGCTAGTGAAGCAATTGGGAACTGTGGAGTAGAAAATGTGTTGATTAAAATCGTGTAAAACGGAGTGACAGGCCGACCAATGGAAACATGGTCTTTTATAGACAGTTGTCGAGAGAAAAAGATGACAGGCACCAGAAAGTATTATGGTAACACCTATATTAAGAGATGATTACTTAGATAATACCTGTGAGAATATGCTAGTAGGAAAAAGTATTCTGCTAAAGGAATTCAGTGGAAGACTGTGTAGGATTGGTGGTTTTAAAATAATGATTATGATTAGCATTCTAACTTTTATAGCAGAATGAGATATGAGGAAAGCTTACCTACTGAAAACAATGCATCATGCTACCAAAATAGCACTATTTTTGTTGTCTATTAATAATAAACCTTAGTCACTTCCACAGAATTTTATTTTACAAACGACCGGTTTCGGCAGTTACGCCAACTTCAGGTGGAAGAATGTTAAAAAAAAGGTTTCTTATTAATAGACATCATGACAACCTTCCACCACGTCAATGCTTCGGACTTTGATTTTATTTTACTATTTTTGTTCTATGTTTGAAAATAAAATATTTTCATTGATTAAATTTGCTTAGAAAATATTTTGATATATTTCACAGTTGTCGTCAGCAATTTAACCGATAAGACAATAAAGGTCACACATCTCACAAGTCCTCAGAAAGAAAGCAAAGGTGACATACACTATTTCTGTTAGTCATGTCCCCACGGTAACCGTCGTTACTTTCCTCGAATTTGACTACTAAAAGCATTGCACGTCGAACTACACGTGAGATAAAATTTCCTTTGAAAGGGTCTCCGGAAAGATGAGACGAAAACAAATCACGCACCTAACATTATAATTAGTCCCATCCTATTTTAATCATCAAAATTACCATCTATTTTTCGAAGACGAAATTCACCAAAATACGAATTCACAAGTATTCAGCGACGGCTCACTTCAGGATAGAGGGTGCAGTGAGATCCGAATTAGGGGCAAGATACACATTCCAGAAGTCGTAAAATTTCATCAGACACATGGATAACGTTTTTATTTAGCCCCATATTTTCCCGGCATGTCTCTTCACTCGCAGCATTCACCTGGGCCCCTTGCACCACTACCCTTTTCTTCTCGTGCTGGCGTCCCTCATCTCTCCTCAAATCCACTAAATCTCCTTTCTTCCCATTCCTCTTCCCTGTCTGCCAAGAAATCCTCTTCCCCACCTTTTCCTCGTCTCTCCCTCCGCTACCACTTCCTCGTTCCCCCCACCCACCCATCACCACATATCTTCCAACAGCCCCTTACTTTTTTTTTGCTCATTTCATTTGTTTCGTTGCCATTAATTAATTTCCCCTCCCTCTCCGCACCGCTCCGAGAACTTCCACCCTTACACGCCGACTCCTCTTCATTTTTGCAATTTTCCCCGCTTCCCGTGAGCTGGTGAAGAAGTCCTTTTCCTTCTCTCATTTCCCAACCCCACTACTCCTTCCAGTCGTCCTTCTGCCGGTGACTAGTCTCTGCTACCTGACGGTGTGAGCGGAAAGGAAATGCCGGACCGTAGGGGGTAAAAAAAAACCGTCCGTCCGTCCGTCGCGTGGGACGCTAATCGGAGGGCCGGTGTCCGCAGCGACTTCCGCAGGAGGCAACCCGCTTCCACGGAAGCGTCTCCACCCCCAAGGGTCTGCAAAAGCGGTGGACGCCTGAATCCAAGATGCACCCGAGAGTTCCCAGAGGGCCCGACGAATTTCTTCCCTTCTCAATCTCGCTGGTGAAGGTGGTGAATTTCCACCGAGCCGTGGATGGTGATGGAATTGTGAAAAAAATGCGACAGAATCATATACAGTCAAACTCATTTATAACGAGCACGGTTAAAACGAGATTTCAGCTAATGCGAGGAAAGAGAGAAGGGTATTTGGAAATAATGCATTTTACGAGCAATATGTAACGGTGAAAACGGGACTGTATTAGGGAGCCTTACGGTTATAACGAGCAAGTCTTTAGTCTAAATGAACTAGAAGTGGCTGTACTGTCGTACCAAGGACTTTTTCTTGTAAATTTAGCACGTATGTGAATAGTTTACTGAATAAATTGTTCATTTTGTAATTTCAATCATCTTTTATAAATCTCTGTTATTTATTCACCTCTGCATAAGAATATTATGTGTGTGAGCGCGTGTGTGTGCGTGAGAGAGGGAAAGACAGTGAATGAAAGTAAATGTTGCTACTCGTAACGGATATAACGAGTAACGGACATTACGAGCAAAAGCATTTGGTCCCTTGGATCTCGTTATATCCGAGTTTGACTGTACTTCCTTTTAAAAGGGATAAAAATCACTATAATCTTATTTTAAGCATCTAAATTTAACATCACTAGGTCAGATACATAAAGAAATAAAGTAATTTCTGTAGCCAAAACGACAACATAATCAGGAAATAATCATTTCACCGGCCGTCGTGGCCAGGTGGGTGCGGGCCTGAGAAACCAAATTCCATGGCTTCAAATTATTTTTCAGCCAAGGGTTTTAAGCTATTCAAAAATAAAATTCTAGAAAAATAACGGTAAGCATTCATATAAGTAAATGACATAGCGATTGGAGCATCGAAAAATATGTATTCCCAACCTGAAAATATATATTTCATGAAAAAATACCCCAGGAACATGGAGACTCTATAAGCGGATTGTTAAATGCTTCAATGGAATTGAACGTATTAAACTATTTATAACTATCTTTATGCATCGCATCATGTGGCATGACACGTTTAATGATTTACGGAAATAATATTAAACATTATAAATATAATATTATTACGGAAATAATAAACCGAGCGATATAAAAATCAGGGGTCATTCATTTCATTATTACGGAAATAATAACCCGAGTGATAATAAAATCAGGGATCATTCATTTTAACTTAAAATTTCTCGAGGAATTAGGAACATAACCAGTATTTTTGCAATGCATCTCGGAAAATAAATGAAGTAGCATTTTAATTCAAAATTGTACTATTGTTTAATTGCTGGATCTTTAGCAATCATTCAGCAAAGGGAAAACCATAAAAATGCTATTCACGATATTAAAAACTCTGTTTGGTCATTGGGAGCAATAGTTGAAGCAAGGACCAAAACAGTTACTATTTTATCTTCATCTATTGTCACGCTAAACTGTGTGTAATTTGTTTGTCACGGAAACCCGAAAACCCTTCCCACATTTTTGTCTCTATACCTTCCTCCTATTCAATTCCTCATGAGTTTCGTTATTTTTCCTTCCTTATTCTTCCCATGGCGTTTATTTCCGGCTCTTTCTTCTCATCCCCTAACAGCAACCCTACCTTAAGCCACACGTTTATCCTTCCAATCCTTTCCGTGTCAATCCAAAGCTCACCCTCGGCCTTTGTCGTTCGAAAATTCAGTTTTCCTCTCCCACCTCGGAAATCGGAAAATTTATCGAAGCGAAGGCTGGCGCGACCAAGATACGAAACGGGGGAGAGGACATCCGGATGCAAATCCGGTGGAAGGACGTCTTGGCGTGACCTAAATAAAAGCCTACTGATTTCTACAACCCTTCCTTGAGAAAATAATACACGTTTGGCTACTTGATTAGCGATTCTGAACTTTATATCTGAATTGAAACACTTGACCGCTTGAATAATAGATAATTTTAAAAGACAAAATAAAATAAATCATTCTATCAATTAAACTAACGGAGATTTAAAAACTAATGGCATATATGACTAAAGAGAAGGCAACCACCGTTACCAAGCTGTGGAATTTGATAGGTTAAGCTCTGATTGTTGTGATCGTTGTGTCAAGGATTCCACTACCGTTCGGAAGCGTTTTTATCCATCCTTAGCATGAATTCACGTTCCGCCGTGTCAAGATTGAATGTCAAGAAGTCTATTGTCAAGAGTAAGCACCGTCACGGATATTGGTGAATAGGAGGAAATGCCAAGTGAAATCACGCACATCACCGATAAACTATTAAAATCGCCATTTTGATTCCAAAAGTGTAAACTTTTAAGGGATACGAACATTAAGGGAAAGTTATTGGCATCGGCAGATGTCAATTACCGTTGAAGATATTTTTGCAGGACATAGTTTAAAATGTGTACCCAAGATGCATGTCAATCAAGATGACGGAGTTCATATTCGCTCTAATCTATGTCACAAGTGGATGGAAAGTGAGCAGCTAAAAGCAACTAGGTTTGTAAAGACATGCTCAGTAACTCTAAAACGTTGAAAGGATAAGGTCGGGAAACATTATAAGGCCGTAGAAAGAGGTAGATATTAAGACTTCAGCAAATATTTTACTTGATTCTCTGAACATTTTCAAGGCTCCATCCTACTACTATAGGTGAATTAGGGATGTAGACAGTAGATTGGGGAGGTTTAAAATACCATACTTCCATTCCGTGCCCGTGGACAAGAAGTGAAAATGATAAAAGCTGTGTGATGAAAGTTACTAGATGAAAGAGATAATGACTAGATATTTTACGCTAGTGCTGCACGCTTACATAATACCCTAATTCATGTTATAATGAAGCTGCTTTAGACATATCGTCATAAATGTACTTGTGACCCTTAGGCATTTGATAGTTTGAAATTAAACTCTATTACATCCAAAGAAGGTTTTTTTTTAGCAAGCGTATTTCCTTTACGAAAATGCCAGTAATAACGCTGCACAAAATAGGATTTTATGCGTGATAAAAGTGCTTACTGCAAGTCATGCTCTTTGCTTTGGTAAAGTACTGACCTAGCTACCGAAAGGTCACTGGCCTAAATGCTACCCAGGGGAAAGACGCTACGTAAGTCTTAGGAATAAGCTTATGCATAAGCTGGATTAGGCGGTGGGCTATGACCCGAGCGTTACGCAGCCTCCCGATCCGGCCGCCGACTGCCCGCTCCTTCTCCGCACCTGTTCCTCGCAGGGTTCATGGGATTCGGCCTCCCATTCACCACCTGCCTATCCCAACCCCAACCGGACCACCCCACCCTCTCGCGGCCTCAATTTTTCCTCCCCCGCCCCGGCAAGAATCACCACCCCAAACACTTCCCCTTATCGCCCCACGCCATTAATCACACCCTCTGCTCCGCGAGCCTTCGCGACACGCCCCCTTTGTTTCCAGACTGCTAATCTTCTTATCGCCTCATCTCTCACGCTCTCGAATCTCTCTTTCCCCCACGTCATGTTGTTCTCCCGGGACAGTCCTCAGGAACGGGCACCGCTTTGTCTTCATCCAGCCGTGATTCTGAGGGATCGGATCGGTGGGACAAAGGCGCACTGGATTTTATTTTAGAGATACAAGAGCCGAGTTCGAATTCCGAAAGGAGAAAGGGAGTGAGATTTTATCGGGTGCTTCTTTTCACTCAGAGGGTCTAACTTATTTTTCATTCATTTACATATATATTACTACAACGACCAAACTTATTCTTTCACACACATACATCAACAACGGCCATAACCTCCGACTCCCCCCCCAACAAACCCTTTCGTTCAACTCAGACAAACCACGGCCTTCCAAACACCAATCCACCATTCTTTCTCCACCTTCACGGCCGCTCCAACATCATCACACTATCTTCACGTGCACTCCAACACTGTCACTGGAGCGCACACACAAAACATCAATCACTGAACATGAAACCGCAACACATAAGGCTCACGAAGTGAACCCGGTTAGCTGATGCAGTGCTCTTTCACATTCATCGGGAACGATCACTCTCACCACTCTCAGGAATGGCCTCCCTCACCCTATTGTCAGGAGTGGAGAGACTAGCCAACACTCGCTCCACAACAATTGCCGTCGCCCTAATAAGTATATGTTTCAATGTTCCACTGTTGGTTTTCCCTCGAGAAGCAATTATATAGGTATATATTATCAAGAAAACACAACTACTCCAAACCTGCGCCTCACACCTAATTGTCTACCCAACAACATACTTAAACAAATTTTAATAACAATTGTGGCGATCCGAAACGTTACAAAGGGGTATACCTATTGAATTGAACCACCCACTCGACATGTAAATGAGAATTGGATTGATATATTACAACTCAAAGTTTGGGTTTGAGATTCTACAAAGCACGAAAGGAGTTGACGCAATCCTAATACGTAGGCCAAAATATCAATGAAGGCTAAATTTCTCCAATTCGATCATTCGCCGCAGGATAGCTACTGCGTGAATATGATGCTAAGTTTTTAGTTAAAGACCGGTGGTTCTCTGGTTTAAATCCGAGTGATTCTTTATCGACACTCCCACGTAATCCTCGTGGCGCGATTTTCTGTCAGAACGTTGTGAATAATCGCTTAAAGTCCAGAGAAAGGAACTCACCCCTTACTCTGGATGTTCAAATTTCACTTGCCAATAGCCTGGCATGAGATGAGCTCTGCCCTCAACCATAATGAAATAAGTTAAATCAAAAAATAGCGATAACGCACTAGCGCTAGTGCACACCTTATGAAGATCCAAGATCGAGGCCCTGATCCTTCTTAGAGCAAAGTGCAGGGAGGGGGATGATAAAACTTCGTAGAATCTTTGAGCTAAAGTGCTCAAATTAATACGATATTTTAGTCTACGGCGAAAACAGCACTGAAGTTGATGCGATATTTTTAGATTTCAAAAAGGCATTCGATAAAGTTCCTCATGATAAATTAATCTTGAAGTTAGAGAGTTTTGGTATAAATAAAGACGTTGTGTGTTGGGTAAGAGAATTCTTAAGTGGACGAGAGCAGAGGGTTGTCATAGATGGTATCATGTCGGACACAATCAAAGTCACATCGGGAGTTCCCCAGGGTAGCGTAGTAGGTCCGCTCCTATTTCCTCTATACATTAACGATTTGGGTACCGTAGTTAGTAGTAGGCTTAGACTCTTTGCAGACGATGCGGTAGTGTATAGGGGTATATCAAAAGAAGAAGACAGGAAATCGCTTAGCAAAGATTTAGATGCAATTCAAGAGAGGTACGACAAATGGCAGTTAGAGCTTAACCTTAAATAGTGTGTAGCTATGAATTTTTGGATGAGGAATAATTCGATAGAGCGTACCTATAAAATTAGTAACACGAAGATCGAAAACGTTGAAACCATAAGATATTTAGGTGTAACAATCACTAAGGATTTATCGTGGGGAAGACACATAAGGGAAATATGCGGCCGAGCGAAGAGAAAGCTAGCATTTATAAAAAGAGTACTAGGGAAATGTGATGAGAAGACAAAAGAGCGATGTTACTTTTCACTAGTTAGACCCCACCTTGAGTATGCAGCCAGTGTATGGGATCCTAATCAATTAGGTTTGTTCAGAGAACTAGACAGTGTGCAGCGTAGAGCAGCTAGGTTCGTTAAAAGATGTTACGATAGGTTGAGTAGCGTTTCAGAATGAATACAAGAATTAGGGTGGGAATCATTATCAGAGCGTAGGTTAAAGTACAGATTAAATCTATTAGAGAAATTTCCATCGGATAGCCTTACTGAAGATGTTAGGCACATATTAAAAACACCAGCGTATTATGCTAGATTCGACCAGATAAATAAGATTAGAGAGATAGATTGTCGCACCGATAGATTCAAAATTGCATTTTTCCCCCGTACTATAAGAGAACAGAATAGGCAGCATAGCAAAGGGATAGGTAGGGGAAATATTTTAGAGTATTCTGTAGTGCATGATGCATGTGTTAACCCCTCAAATACTATAGATACTAACAATCTAGTTGCATGAGACACTTTAGTTGCTTATTTGCATGTTAGTAGTTCATGCTTGGTGATCTGCGCCACCTGCCACACACCCTCGCGGTGGCTTGCAGGGTATCGTGTAGATGTAGATGCAATTTAGTCAGCCAATCCTAGGATTGGCTGACTTAGTTGCATCACCTGTCTAACTTTAAATCGATCCAACGCAGTGCCTATGGCCAGTGAACCTTTCGGTTTGAACATTTTCTAGCATTGTAATAGCAGTGACATCTTTCATAGTTATTTTAAGTTCAGTTTAAAACGGCCAAAATACACAAGAGGCAGGAAACCAATATAACTTCACATAGCGTTAACGTTACCCAGTGTCAAATTAAATCAAAGGAAGTAAATGTGAATGGAATGCTTACTTATGTGTCATAATGAGTTGGATTTTACTTTTTGGACACTGTTCTGCACATTCACACTTTACATCTACATTAATTGAACTCTAAATTATTTGAAGAAATAGTTGGGTCATAGCATCCAAATATGGGATTCGCTTTTTGCAGGCACTAGTTTTGAAAAAAATATTTTAATTCTCAGAATTCCTAAGCAGATGACTAAAAAGATCTGAATTAAAACGTACTATATCTGCTCAATAGCCTTTTTTGGCTAGTGACAAACGAAAATGAATGTAATTGTTTTCCATTATGGCGGAAAAAGTTCTTTATTCCCGGGGAAAATATTCGATTGCATTTCATTCCTTTTGAGGAAACAGCTGAGAGTGTGGAGAAGAAAGGAAGTAAGTCGTGAGCGTAAAATATGTACGTCGATATTTTCCCGTTCACTTCACACCCAACATATCTCTCCCTAGCTCCCCGTCTCCAGCAGCCCGAACTCCCTTCTCTTAGCCCGAGTCAGGACCTTCGTGTCTAATCCTGTCTCCAGTCCCCTTAATACGTTCCTCGGCATCACTCTTGCTGTCATCTTATCTCCTTCCCGCCGTCCCCCACTCGCTACCACCCTGCCACCTCTATTTCTCACCAGTCCCACGCTGTCACCATTTCTTTCCCGTTGCACGTCTACCGTCCCCAACTACCTTCCTCACCTTTCCATCCTCCTTCCTCCCTCACAAACTCCTTCGCGAGAAGAGTATCTTTCTCCATCTACCTCTCCCCTCTTTTCCTCAAATTGAGCTCGCAAAATGCGCACGTTAACCTCAAGTTTTCCCATCTCGCCCTCTCCATAATCACTACCTCTGCTTTCCCAATGGACACTTTGTCCTTCGCGTCCACGATGATTCCTTCACTGCTCCGAGGGTGGTGGCTGAGAGAATGAGTCGGAGAGAAATCATGTGCCTGAATGTCGTTTGCCATCGGACAGACACGCTAAGCGGCCCTAAAACAGAGCACCCTGAGCGTTAAAGCAACAAACAAGGTTCCGCAACCCTCTCCCTTAGTCTTTGTCATTCTCGACATTCCAATTCTGTTGCTGGATTCGGCATCCATCACCGCCTCTTTTCGTGTCTTCCGCATCGAGTATAACACATCCATCTCTCCCCCACTAATTCACCCTCTCTACCTCCACTCTAATGCCATAAATCCTAGCTAGTCCATTTCATTCCTATATTTTCTATATTTTTACTTTTTTCTCTTCTGCTTCAAAACAAATGCAGAAAAAATGTTAACACAGACATTTAGATGATAACGACTACTAAAAAGTACGTCCGGCGCCTTGTTTTAGCTCTAAAATTCCAATATTTGTTGATCTAAATTGATACTTCCTCTAACTGAAATATTAATGACGAACTCAATGAGCACTCTTGTAATTATTTACCAAAATACAATTCAAATTGGCTTGCTCCTTTTATTATAAACGGTATGTGTTAACATCCCAACTAAATTTGGACATTCTAAATAAAACAACATACTTTTTTTGTTCATGATGCCCTAATGTTTTAAGCTCGCTGGCGTGATAGGTAAATTGCCATACAAAATTCCCTATGGATTTGAGACACTTGAAAAATTGTGAGTTTGCACTCTACATGGAAAAGGATGATTTGGAGGCTAATCAGAAATTTAGGGATCTGGGTTTGAATCTCGGTCATCTTTGATGATTTCGATTCCCTGGAAATTTTGCCAGAAAATGGTTTAAGCGTAATTTCATTGTATTACGTTCCACCTTATTGAGATGCAGTGGACTGAGATGAGAAGAGGTGACAAGATTATTGACTTCTTACATTTAGGGCCCACGTCAAACATTAGGTAGATACTTCATTATCATCTTTACTTAGATGTCGCGGGAAGAGCGTTTCAATTGCCGTGCTTGGTTCTTAAGATGGAACTTTGGACATCTCAACGCCTTTTTTCAAGAGCATGTAGCATAATAATTGGGCGCCACATTGTAATGCGACAATCACTCAGTCACAGAAAAGGATTTAAGAACAATGGATAGGTCTTGTCTGGACTGCAACGTCGGAAACAATTCGGCGAATCCACTATAAACAACGCGGTGAATAATTTGATAACACGGTATTGTTAGCGTAGGTATATACTGAGGGGCGGGTGAAGACTCATATCCAAGATTCTTGAATAAGACCTTCCTCCTTCCGTTCCCATCCTTGTACCTTTCCTCCCGGCCTGAAGCAACTATTAGTGCGAAAACTGACATGAAAACACCCATGATTCTCATATCCAAGAAATAAGTGCGTTAAACCGGGGATCCACGAGAGCCAGACATTTAATTGTGCATGGTGCAAAAAGTACGGTGGTAGAAACATAAAAGTTAAAAAACTCCTTCCACTCCTCCCCTTCCTACCCTTTTCCCACCATGACATCCCTATATAAACTCCACCAACTCGACAGATACCTCATTACCTTTGATAAAATGACCACCAACGGCCACGAAACGTCAGGTATCACACCTGGTAATAGTACGCGGGGTGCACCCGAAGAACAAATATATACATCCTTGAAAAACATTAATTACAAGCAGATGAATACCCTTGTTTTCTCTCTATTCTAAATCCTCTCCATTCCATGTACTCCTTTCTACCTTTACACCCGGCCAGGGACACCTTTGATTCAGCAGCAAACGTAAAAGTTCTCTAATGAATCACCTTTTTGAGATACAGCCCGATAGTTTCGCAATAGCAATAACAGTTCCATTGCTAAAACGGTGAAGGTGAATGTAGAGAATGGTTTGGGCTGGAAATATTGGATCCTTGTACACCTAATGTGTTGTAGGACCGTACAGTCGCACCAAGCGGCAAAAACATAGCGTAGGCAACTTATCGCTGAAGTCAGTGTTGGGTGCAGTGAAATGAAATACTATTTGAGAGCTTCTCAGATGGGAAATAATCACTCCCGTCGGCAATACACGGAATCAAAGTGTGCAGTTATTCGCAAAATTCGGATCAAGCGGCAAAAGAGCTATTTCACCGTACTGAACAGAAATTTGCGATGAAGTTGTCACTGCTAAACATTTCTTGACTTGCGTATAACGTATACAAACGCGTATAGTGCTATGTACACACCTGTTTTTTCCAATTCTGATATGCTTTCTCTGCAGCCCATCGCATATCCATCCGTTTAGTTCTCAGCCAAATACTCCATTCTGGGATAACCGCCCCCTAGTGATTCACACATCCCCCAATTCCGTCTCCTTGCTCTCTTCCATCTTCCATCCCCAACGCCTTAGCCTTTTATATTTCCAGCCCCTTCCTATTCATCTCATTTTTAAAGAGCTTCCGTCCTTAACATCCGTCCATGGGATGGATGCCTAATGCTCTCCCCACTTCGTTGAATGGTGGAATCATTTCAAAGGGAGAACGGAATTCCACCTCGCACGCCCTCTCGGGGACGAAGAGAACTGAACCGTGCTCGTCAATTGCGCGATGCCATTTACTCAAGTGTTAAATAGGATGCCGAATAAGTGAAAAATGACATACCGGGGTGTTATTTGCTTCAAAGGGGATGACCCTCATGGATGAAACGATATTTCTAAACAACTCCAAATTTAGTACAGAGTATTGTTGCTAAATACAGATAATTTTGGATTTCTGCAACTAAAATTTTAGCTAAAACAATCAATAATTATAGAAAACTAGCGGAAAAAGGCGAAGTGCACATGAAAGTCATATATGCGTTACTATACATGGGATGAAAATTATTATTGGTTCATCTTCTCAAATTGCATAAAGCCATTGCTTAACTGCAGTGTAAAACGTTTGCATCGAGAAATAGGCATTCATTACTCATAATTTGTCCACAAACATTATAATTCATAAGGGTTTACCTCTGGAGCAAACAACTACATGCCTCTTAGAATGCGACAAAAGAACGCTACGAGGTACCTACCAAATATAGCTGCATATAATTTCAAAAAAATTAAGTATAACAGAAAAATCACTACATCATTTGATAACCGAAAAGTGGGTATGAATGCAAGAAAACTTCATCTCATTTCTTATTTTTAAGGTGCGTAAAAGAAATTGAACAAAATAAATTAAACAAAATTGATGAAAGAGAATGAGATGCAAAATATATAAACGCTGGGGCATAGTAAAACTAACCAGGAGATAAGATAATTTGCTATGAATTCCACATTAGTTCATTTCACAAATAGAAGTTCACCAAATGCCTATGCTTGAAATATAACTGGAATAGATACCATCCGACTTTCAGTTTAACACGCCAGAACATCTAATAAAACTAATTTCATCCAACCACTGTTCCCGAACATCATCAAGGAGCCTAATATTTCTTAAATAAGTCAATAGAGCGAAAACCTATGATAACGTGAGCATTTTTTCTTCGAGTGTTAAGATTAATAATATTTTATCCTTTGAAAACTCGGACTTCTTCATCGATAATTTTTAAAGGATACCACCGCGATTACCTGAGTGAATAAAAGAGGAGAAGGACCCAGAGTAAGTAAATATATCATTAATGTATTCAAGCGATATAATTTCCTAAAGATATCCTCAGAAATAAAAGGTATAGGAAATTGCAATTATATGCTAACTGCTAAAAAATGTAGACTGATTAGTACCCATGTTTCATAAAAATTTCAGTCCCTAGTCATAGGCCATCAAATGTACGCTTTTGGTACTGTAAATGATAATTTAAAATGGAAAAAAACAGTCAACCTACTCGTACAAACCGTCAGACGCATAGCACTCCCAATGGGACATTCGCTATTCATGCCTCGAATGGTAGTCTCTGAACTAGTCTTTGAACTTCTGTTTGTACTGCGGAGAGTCTTCCGCAGACTAGAAAAACGACACGGGGCTGGGGCTCCTTAACATTTCCCTCAATTTTCGTCTGAGAGGACGATGTAGGAATCATCTTTTGACCTTCATCTGAGAACAGAGCGACCTCAGTCAAAAGATGCATAATGTAGCGAGCAATTCAAAATGCCTAGGAGGAATTCTGGTGAGGGCGTATTTGTGGAGCACATCCTCAGGGAAAATTGGATTCATTTTCCCCATTTATGTAGCAAAGAAACAATCTCTCCGCTGTCCCACTCTTTGTGACCCCGACGCTTCCTCCCTCTTCCTCTCTCTTCCCGAATACCCTACTTACATTTGGCCCTCGAGAATACCAATGAATGCGTAATCGCTATTCGTAATATTCCAAATCTCTTTGTGCAATCACCCGAACTCCGGTAGAGTGCTATGCATCTTTTAACAGCGACTGTGCGCCAAGTCTGAATCAAGCGGGAATTTCAAATTTTAAATTATTCCGAGTTTTCTAGCAGTTTTTCTTCCTTAGTATCCTATGCCTCCGGAGTACTAAACATTATCTCACATTAATCCACCAGTGCATTATTATTCCCCTCCTTTGAGTAAGTTGGATCATGATGCTGGAATGATAAACTGGCTATATTGGCATTCAACGTGTTACTGCGTTAATTGGTTACTTTAAATAAAATTGCTAGCTAAGTTTCAATGGATTTTGTGACTATTCACTTGTCTAGGACTGATTAATGGCAATTAAAAAGTGGGAAATTGAACTTAAGAAAACAATATTAGCCCATGAACGCCAATAAGGTTGGACTAAATCTATCATAATTCATTATTCGGATACAAAACTCCTAAATAGTAAGGAATAGTAATAGGAAAAAGTATTGAAATCAAAATATGAAAACTTCACGTTTATATTTAACCCCTTCTCAAATTAAAAAACAAATTTCAGTCATAAATTCATGAATTTTAAAATAGATTGACTCTATTAGCATAAAACCGTGATTATGTTACTGAAAAAAAATCAAACTCAATATTTTCTTTCAACCGCATGAAAAATAATGAATCAAAACAAAATATCGTGACAAGAAATAGAAAATTACAGTAAATATCCTTTATTTGAGCAAGCAAGAATATTTACCAATGGGAGTAATACCAGCGAAGAATTTCAGAATTTCAGAATTCTTCTATGCTCCGCAAAATGACCAAAAAGGAGGCAAAGACAAATCTGAAGGTAGTTGCGGAGAGCAACGCAAAAAGAAAACAAGATTCCAAGAGTACTTTCATCGAGAAATTAGCAACTCACACCTGGTGAAGGGAAGAAAATAAACAGTAGGTGACAAAATAAATTGGTCCCGGATTCCCTAAAAGCATTGTCAACGGCCCCTGCGAGAGACTTCGCTGTGTTATCTTATCAATCCGGGATCGCTTCTGGTGCTATATATATGTGTCCCTAGAATTTTTTCAGGTCCTTTCCAGGCGCATATTCCTCCACGTCGCCGTGAGCCCCGAAATAAAACAACGGCACCGAATTTAATCTCTTTGAATTTACGGGGACGGGGTGTCAACTTGCGAGGGGACCCCGCGAAGCCCTTTGCGCAATTAGCTCAGGAGGAGGAGGCGCTGACGCAATTGGGACACGAATTAATTTAATTTGTTTTGCGCGCCACACCGAGACCCAATTGGCTGGGAATCCTGGCACGTATATTCAACAACTGCTCTCTCACACGCACACGAATCCCACGTTTTCAATTTCGTCCGTTGCATGCTCAAAGCTCCGTTCACATACAGATATCCGAGAGCGCACGTGCATTCATAAGAATACTCGCCACTCCTCTTCTGGTTGAATTGCCTACCTAAGAACTTCACAATGGTTTTTCTATTGGTATTATATTGACGATTCAGACCCTCGAAGACTATAATCTTATTTTATGCCGGTAAAGTGACGATAGGATTCTCATAGCAGAGTTCTAGGATTCCAATTACGATAAATTACAAACTAACAACCGAACAAAGCAGATATAAATCCATAAACGATCCACTAAAAAATGTTCCCTCGAGCAGAGGGAAAAAATCGGATCACAATCAGGCAATTCATAAAATGGCTTACCTAACACGTAGTGCAAATAGGTCTTTTCATGGTAGTAATATGATTACGAGATTTCACTCCCCATTCAAACTTCTTATTGGATGGCAAAGAATATTTCCCCTATTCTCAAAGAATGAGGGCAAGTGCTAGTCACCGGAATACTATGTTTCCTCCAACTTCCTGAAGCTAATGCGTCAATTTTGTGATTAACCAACTGTAGGTGACGAGCCAACCAACTCAGCAAAATAATTTCTTTCTCTGCACTTCGAGGCAAGGAAAATGTTCCAGTTATAGCAGTTGTGATGCTTATTCATAGCTTGGTATAATATCTTCCTTCTCAGTACATCTATCATAGGTTTTGTTTCTCCTGGGTAGATTAGCCTGACTCATTATTTCAAATTTATCCACTAAATTTATCCCCTGTAATACCTGCACCATCATCCTGCAATTTATGTTTCCAACTAAGCGCTTGCTATTCTCTATGAGACTTCGATCTTTTGGTAAAATTGCATCTTGAGGTGGTGCGATAAAATGTATGCGTCATAGCAGCAATTTTAAGGATGAGGCCAGCTGAAGTATCTTCAACAAAATAGAAACATAGGAAACAACTTTACTGTACGTGAATCGAACTCAGGAAAGACGTTTGGATCTAAAAATCAATTACATTACCAGTTATTCAGAATAATGATGCTGTGGTAATAAACTAGTACTTACAAGTGAAGCCACATTATTGCGAATAAAGAGAGTATAAAGAATAGGGAGAATATAAAGATCCTATTTGAAGAGCTGACACAAGCCAAAGACATCTTTCTTTGCATTGCAACTTTGTATTCATGAGTGCCTATTATTAACGTATTTTCTACCGTCCTCCCCATCTATCCTCATCTTCACGATCGCCACAATCACCTCATAAATCTTTGCCCTAGCTTTAGAGCATCCGCCGACTGAGTCAGCAAGATCACCTTCATTGGTGCTGAAATACGATTTCCAAGATGTCATTCAAAGGGTCAAGGTGCATTATCCCCATTCGTTCTTTCCATTTATTTTCTCTGCCCCCACAAGATGGACTCAGTAACTGACAAGTATTGGCTGAAACGTGGAGAGAAGAAGTCAGTAGTAATACTTTTAAATTTAGGAACAGCCCTAGGGACGTTCACGTTTCCTTTTACAATTAACATGTTGGGATCCCTGCTCTAGCTACAGTTGCTGAAATAACGTATAGATTGTTTTGGTGCATGTGAAAGGAAAATAGGAAACTTATGAGGGAAATTAGCTCTCAGAAATGTAAGAGGAGATGTGGCAGGAATTAATTCTTTGTAACTGACGCATTCAAATACTGGGAAAATGGGTTATAATCAAGAAAGTAGAAACATGCATTATAGATAATACGAGGCACGTTCTCTTTATTATACGATTACTATCGTCATTGCATATCAGACAGGGAAATCACATAAAATTACATAAAAAGTTATCACATATAGTATACATACAATATCATGGAAGTTTTTTGAGTGAAGTCATTTTTTTATACTCTTCATTATTTCTTACACAACCTTAGCATTTTGTTTAATTTATTATCTTTTTAGTGGTCCGTGACCTCACCTAGCTTTAGCAAATCAGTTTACTGATGAATCAATTATTTTTACAAAATGTTAGCTTCAAATTGATGCAAATACGCGGATAATGTGTGGTAGGTACTCCCGAAAATAATTTGTTTTTAATTTTAATCCACTCTATTTCATGCGAATTTTCATGAATGTAATAAACTATTTCGAGCAATAAAGTGATCTACCGAAAGGTCTATTTCACCTTTTAATCCAGGATAAGCGTCACAAGTTGTGATTTGCCTTGCTCACATCACCTTCAGGAAGGGTGATTTTCTCTAACTCAGGTGTACGACGGGTTTTCACAAACGCAAAAACCGATGTTTCTGAGCCCCGTGGTATTGTTATTTCACTCAAAGCCGTCGGATTATACGCATCATGTCATTCCGTTTCCTCCTTGGCAATCATGTATAAAACCTGAACTTCCTTCCTTCGATTCACATTTCCCTCTGCCTTTGTTGTGCATGAGTTCCGCCCCTTTTCCTTGCTCGTCCCGCTCTAACTTTTGTCATTTTCTTTGCCTTCTACTATCCGAAGTGACGAGAGTTTCCTTCCACCTAAAATATTCCGAGCCGTCTTCTCTTTTCCCAGATATCTCTCACCGCTTTTTCTATTGACTGCAAGGTTTCTTTGCTCATAATTTGCCACACTAATCCCCATATTTTTAGTCTCATTCGCCCTCTACGTCCTGTTTACTTCGATTCTTCTTACTTCAACTTAGGTCTAAAGAAATTCACGATATATCAGACCTAAGAGAGAACACACAACCCGTTACGAAATACATGGAATATCCTTCATGGACATAATGTAAAGATTTCTGGTATCCTTCATTCCAAAACATATTGCTGCGGTATATCTTCCTAAAGAAGGACATTGCTTGACAGGGGGCAGTGTAAATCAGATAAGCTCTCTAAAGTTACTCGTTGGTTCTGAAATAAATAAGATTTGGAAGATTTGAACGCATTTATGTACTTTAAGTAAAACATTTCAAAGAAATATTTTAATGTAAATACCTTGAAGTAAAAGCTGGGAATACCATTCAGTATAATTGTGAACAGCATTTCCTAAACAGGCAGACACGAAGCAAGTAATTTATGCCGGTCACATATGACGAAAAACTGCGAACTATTTTGTTTTCAGCTAAAAGCTGGATAATGCGGACGCCATGCTTTTCGTTTTCTATTTACTGCCCCGAAAATGTGTATGTACTTACACCTAACAATATAGCAAAACAAAATGATGAAAATTATCTCACCACCTACCTACTTCCTTCAAATAACAGCAAGCATACAAAAAATAGTTAAAATACTTACTAAGGCCAGGACGAAAAAAACACAATAAAGAAAGCTTCTCAGACTTCTCAGACCTATGAGGAGGATAAAGAGAATCCATCATACTTCGGCATGAAGTTGTGATCAGAGGCAATTAATGCGGTGATGCAATAGAAATGGCAAAAACTGCTCACAGTTTTAGATTGACGAACTAAATACTACAAGGAAAGGACAAACGTTGCATTGGTTAGCCAAAAAAAATTAAAGAAATATGACCCTGCATTTCTTGCCGCTTGGGAGGCAGATTAAAATATCATCAAAGAGAAAGTATTCACTCAGATTAAAATACGATGGTCAGATATCAACCAGTTTTGATATCAATGCAAAACTGATCAAAATTAACCACTGTTGAAACAATATGCAATATTATGCCATTTACTGGTATATCATTAGAAAAGCCAAGTACTCTGTTATGTGTAGAAATGTAAGAAGAGGAATTATAGCAATAAACAATGCTTAACTTATTAAACCAACATACATATCGTCTGTCACGCACTCACTAGGTGACTTGAAAAGGACTCATGAAATGTATTTAATCACTACAATTGATCTGCTGTTCTCAAGTAATAATTGAACTAATAGCAGAGTTAATTAAAAAGAAGATAAGGTAGAGGAGTGAGTAAGCAAAATTGAATTGAGAGAAAGGTCTGAACACGTCAAAAAAAGACAGAGGTGAAAGTTGAGTTTAATCAATCCTGAAAAGGTCATCTAGAATTCTCACAACACATCACCTATATTTTTGCTCTTGCTTACCTTCGTTGTCAAAACAAAAGAGCATTTTCACTCTCACCCATGTTCTTGCTTTAATTAATGCAAATAAGGCTCATCTTCTGCGATGAAAACAAGAGAAAACACTCAAAATTTGAGCAGCGATACCTTCCCCATTCACCTGAGGAAAGCACGGCAACGCAGCCCTTGGGCTGAGAATAATCATATTCTGAGCTTCACCCACCCAATGCCTCCGCTGATAACTGCTCATGATCGTTCGGAACAATACAATATCCAGGGTAACTGGGAGACACAGGATGACGGAAATCAAGATAGCGCCGTGAGACAAGGCAGAAGAAAAAGAGAGAGAGAGGGGGGAGGGAAGAGGTATGGGAGGAAGAGATTCATTCGCTTGGGCCCGCGTGCGTGGGAGTTTGATGCGGATGAATAAACATGAGTTTCGGGGAGGTGATGCGGTTGAAGGGAGAGAGGAGGGGGGGGGGTGGAGAGCGGTAAATTGAAATGACAAAAGGCGCGGCGGCGGTGCGGAGAGGGAGGGAGTGAGGGTGGGGTAGAAATATGGAACAGGGGGACGGGGAGCAAGATGGGGCGTGGGAGAGTCACCAGCCGCCCCGCAAGAGATGACATTTCCCACCGCCATTCTCCTTCCACCGCCCCCGCACAAAGGAGATATTAGGCCGGCCGGACAAATTGGGGGTCCCGGGGTGACATATGGAGGGAGCCGACTCATTACGCCGGGATTGAGACTGCAAGAAATTGGCTGGGGGTCGGGTGGGTCTGATTGGCGAAGGGGGTGGATGGGGGGGGGGGGGGGAGAACGAGAGAATGTGGGTGGCCGAATCGCGCCCGCATTCCGCGGGCTCGTCTCAAGGTGTCACGTGCGGAGGCGGGGAGAAGAGAAGCGGGGGAAAAAGGAGAGGAGAAGGGTGCTAGAGTTGGTGCTTTAGAATTAAAGTCCCGGGAGATCGCCGACGTCCGTAACGCCAGGCATACCAACTTGGGAATGCGTACCACTCTGCGCCAGAGTACGAAGGAACGCATATCTTTCATCGGTTCCTTCTCTTGGAAATCATACGAGGACAATGGAACCAGCGAGGTGAATCTATGAGGGAACTTTCATCCACGGCTCTAAAATATCACGACTGTGATTAGAACGAGGCAAATCATCCACCGTAGTTCGCATTACCGTTCTTCAATTCATAAAATAACTCTATACTTGGAATAGATTTTGAATTTCATGCCACTTTAACGCATTTTTATCAAGGTTTCGCCTAAAAGGAGAACTTTCTTCACCTCAGTAAAAATAAACTGCCTGCATTATATCTACCATTACAATATTTCTCAACACTCGTATATAACGAATGAAATATCATTCGACCAAGCCCAATGCGCCACATTCATATAATTCTCTTCCTTGTTTACTTTAGCAAATCAATAAGCATAGATTAGTGAGACAGTTGCATTCACTACCGTTTCGGGGAGCTTGCAGGAGATCTTTGTTTAAAACCTCAGTTAAAGTTTTCATCTGTTCCATTCAATTAGTCTTCATCCAAGTTCCGCTAATCCCACTAACCCTTTGGATGCCAGATTATCCAGGTAACCATTGGTGGTACATGAAAAGAAACAGACCCTAATACCCAAAGTTGTAAATTTCACTCAACGTTGTTTATATATACTGTCACATCAATCAACTAACAGGTCGACTTTCAAATGGAGCATTTTTACTTAAATTCTTGCCATATAAACTGGTATTGTTAGACTGCAACTTACAAATATTGAAATAGCTGCAATGGTTTTGCAGTAACATTGAAATAAAAAGAACTATTGCACGCATAAAGCATTAATCCATATATATATATCATATTTGATAGGCAATTGCCCTGAGGAAGCAAAATAAAGGCCGATTACGAATGCGACAGCAATTGAACCACGCGTAAAAAGAGATGACAACATAATCTATGCAAATATGAAACGGGGAATCTCTTCAAGACACGAGAAAACTTTTTTGAGAAAACACCGAGAAGAACTATAAAGGTGCTTCTTCACCATATCTGTCTATATCTGTCACAGTCGATCATTCCATGGGAAACTCTAGCATGTGGATTACAAAGTGGACTGCTACCCGAGGCAAGGGCTTTGTTTTCGCCAGAGAAAGACGACTCCAGCGGACACCGAAGATAAGGAATAATAAAACGAGGGGCAAAATTAGGGTCAAAAGTGACTCCATTGCTTCTGCTTTGGGAGCGGGTTCTTCAAAAGATAAAATGCGGAGCCATAAATCGTATTTTAGCGTTTACTTGACCTAAAGCCCTTGCTATTTTACACCCTCAAAATATGTTTCATGGGGATGAATAATGTAACACTGGATTACGGGGCTGATAAAAATTTAACAAAGGAAAAATTCGAGAGCGGATGCGGCGGAACGCAAAATGAAGAGAAACAGAAGAAGAAATCGTTTTTCACCGAGGCAGAAAATTAACGGGTATCTTTTCCCGTGTATATATTTCTAGAAATTTGTGGAAAACTAAACTGATTCATATCTTTTCCATTGAAATAAATTGTAATTTAACGGTGTGTGATTCTGAATTAGATACGTGCTCCATTTATCCTCCATGATAATTCGCAAGAAATTATTTCTCAGGCGTTAATGGGAAATGCCATCGGAATCAATTTTAAGCATCTACTGTAGTTTATAAAGACCTCTTCATAGGCATGATAAGTCTTGATAACAGGAATGCGAAGAGAAGCAATGTGCAAGTACGGAAATTGTACACCGGAGGAAAGAAAATAAATTATGAGTCTCTAGAATAAGGCGAATGTAGTAAATCTATGCCCGGTGTTAATGAAGTGCTAGGGATGATTATGAAAGATAAATGCCGAGAGAAATTCAAAGAGGGAAGATTAGGTGAAAGGAGAGTGATCTAGCTCGTGAAGGGTACGATGAAGGGGAGGATTTGGTACCAAGAAAGAAAAAAAGTGGACTCTTGAAAAAGCATAGCGAGTGAAATAAGATGCAAATATATTAAGAAAGGGCTTATGGCCGTTTTTCCTCTAGGGGTAAGGAATAGCTATGGGGTAAAGAACAGTAGATCAAAGAGGAACTATCCATGAAATAACCAAAACGGGTTAAAGCGTGGAAAAAAATTCATATATCTTGATGAATATAGGAGTAAAATTAATAACGGTAATGACTTGGCAAAAATGAAGTGATACTTCTTCATTTCCACAATAAACACAAATTAAATATCAGTAACAAATATAGCCAAGGAATTCAGACTACCGGATTCCAGCGACAAATAATATTTTTTAAATTATTATTAATTTTTGAAACCACACGGCATATCAAACCACTAAACGATCATTTTCAAAGTCAAACCTTACTTATGGGTTAATACGGAAAAATGGCGCCATCTAAAGATGCTCAGGGTCCTTATTCTCTTTCTGAAACTCTCGTGGTATCCAAGGGATACCAAAGGTTTTTCGGGACTCGCGTTAACTTTTTGTAAACATTCTAATGAGGAAATCAATGAAACGCAACCTCGGTTTCGTTGCTGGGGAGATAACCGAGGTTGCGTTTCAAACGAGAATACGGGCCCAAGAGCCATAATGCAAAACTATATCTGATCATTCCTCGGAAATTCATGTGCATTTTAGGAAGATGGATATTTTCCGATATATTTAACTTTAAAACATTAATGTAGAAATAATTGAAAGATCAATGCCAGGCTATAAACTACCCAGAATAGAGGAGTTAGCTTAACGAGTGCAATCTTACCAGCATTCCACCGTGGGCACATGTTCTATAACCTGAGAGGATTGGCATCATTTTGAACGATCCAAAGTTAATCCGGTCGTGAAATCAGAAATTCCAGATGGAGGAAAATACGAAATAAAACCACTCTGGAGCATGAGCAATCAAGCAATGGCTCTGCAGAAAAAAAACTGACGAAGGAGAGGGGAGAATGGAAATTCCCAGCGAGGGAACCGCAGGGGCAACTTTGACCATCTCTCACACCGTTAACTACGGTCCCGAGCTCAGCGCATGCCAGCCGACCACACACTCACACACATGCCGGGGGGCGCTCATTTTCCCCTGCCCTCCCCTCCACCCTTCCGTCCCGTATTGCCACGCGGTTAATTCCGACGAATTTTGTCCACTCTCCAACCCTTTGCACATTCCCATTCCCGCCCCGCGGCCTAGTTCTCCCTCTTCTTCCCTTCTTCCCTCAACCCTACCCTCATTCCCATCGGGTCTCTCCTGCAAGCGCGGGACTCGAGCCATTTTTAACTCCGCAGTCTCTGTGTTCCTCTTCACCGTCAGCAATACCAAGCTCCGCTCTCCACACCCTCATCTATCAACGAAATGATCTAACAACCCATTGATTGCGTGAGATACTATAAACGTTGTGCTAGCAACGTGGGAAATAACTACGATAACCATTACTTTATCTTATATTCATCTACATCTACATAATACCCTGCAAGCCACCTCAAAAGTGTGTGGCAGCGGGTGAATTCTCACCAAACATGCACTACATATCATTCAGTTAAAGGATTATTATTAATGTATTAGTCTAAACTGCAATATTTAAAAGGTAAAAATAGCAAACTACTCATGCAAAAAAGTGCTGTTAGTTGGGTTACCTTCAAATCCTTACACCGACATGCAACTACCAAAGCTATCCATTGCTACACTCGTATTGGACATATTTACCGCTATTCATATCCCTAATTGCACGAGGGAAAAAGGACATTTTGAATCTGTCAGTTCGGCAATCAATTTCTCTAATTTTGTAATCATGGTCCAGTCTACCATAGTAATTTGGGGTTCGCAAAATATTTTCAACGTCATAACTGAAAATATTATCCTGGAATTTATTTAGGAGATTAAGTTTAAATTTAAACCTGCGATATGAATATGATTCCCATTTTAATTCATTTATTTATTAATATATGTAATTTAGGCGATTTTTAGGCATCTCATTTAAACGAATTCAAGGTCGCCCGGTCAAGGCGAATGATTTTTTCTCTGTGGAACTCCTTGCTATAGAACATCTCATTTGATATGAGTGATTTGATGACCTCAAATTTGATTAAGATATTTGGTGACCCCAAATTCAAGGCGTGGAGTTGAGGGATTAGACGCAGATGTTGCTCGGACAGTAGGTCAACAGCTTTGCTAGGAGAGAGAAAAAAGTATTTTGCTTAATCTTTTCATGCCCACTTAGCTCATCTGTTTTTTACTATACGATCATATTTTTATCACATTCTAATTACAGCTCAATCGATTTAGAGTTCATGCAATTCACTGTTCCCTAAGAACGTGGTAAGAGGTGATGGAGCACTTTGCTCAGAGCATCATATATCTCTTTCAAAATTAGAGCTCTTAAGTGTGCAAACCACGTTTACTCAAAATGACAAACCTTATCAACAGTAGATAACAGTGTCATAACTCTATCGATTTCCATTTTTTTAAATTCAATTATCAGTTTAAATATGATCAAAGATATAGAAAAGAAAATTTCAGGTCAAAAGCGTTCAGAAAAATTCCAATTATCGTGAATTAACACGGTTCTCCTGGCCGTCTTACTGCTAGTGTCGCAGGCGTAGTGGTAAAGGTTAACTAGCGGTTTATTGGAAACCCTTGTACTTCCAACGCAAGCATTGTGGTTTTTATGACAGACAATGGGTTCTAAGGCTTCCACGTTGTCAATCTACGCGCCAAAGGATATGCGTGGGTGGAGAAAGGAGGGAGAGATATATTCGCAAAGATAGGAGGAGATAAAGATAGAAAGAGGGGGAGATAGGGATGGAGTGGAAAGAATGAGGGAGAGAGAGAAAGAGGGCAATACGAAGAGGAGGCGAGAGAAGGCAATGAAAGAATAGTGGAGGCCCTCCGGCCTTTTTCGTATTCACATTATGACGATCGCCGAAGAGTCTTCGCGATGACAACGGGACCTAAGTCACGTACTTTTGCCCTGCCCACCCTCAACCACTCCCTAACTTCCACTTCCTTCTCTCACACCCCTTTCCTTCTCCAACCCTCCCAAAGTATCCCATCTTCCCCCGAGGCTCCCCATCTTCCGATCCCGATGCTTCCCTCAGCGAGCCAGCTCCTCCGGAGCCGAGGGATGAGGAGAGAGTTCTTGGGTCCCGGCCCACACAAAATTCACCCCCTTTCTGCCCCATCCCCCTTGCGCGAGGCCATCGCCGCAATTTATCTCGGCGGCTGGATGCGGAGCTGAAGAGGGAGGGTGGAATACGGGAGGTGGATAATGCTCCCCGCCCATCATTTTATTCACGGCGAGGCGCTCTCACCGCGGAGTGCACCATCATCATCCCCGAGCGCACTGCCCGGGACGATCGGCCCATTTCGTGACCCACTCCCCCAACGCGAGCCCCTCTTTCCACCCAAGGAAAAACGCCTCGTTCCTCCACCTCTCCTGCGCCCGCCCTATCCCTAGGCACACTCAGCATCAGTATTGGCACAGATCGCGTATGTGAATGGATGGACGCATATGGTGGAGGGGCATCCAATACGATAGGAAGTCAGAGATGATCTTGAGGGTGGAGAGGATGTACAACGGACTCAGTCTCTTCATCGATTCTAGATCTTTCTGCAGCTCAAATTAACACTCACATACCTCTGCTATAGATTCGGATTGGCATGGCGTGGTAGTTAGTGATTCGGGGGCATCGGGTTGGTGCAGTGGCAAGAATATTGGCTTACCATCATTGGTTCCAGGTTCGATTCCTGACAGTGGTGGATTCTACAGAGACAAACCGGTCCCTATTTGAGTGCCTGGTGAAGGGAATTTCAGGTTCAGTACTCCATCCGTCAGATGGGACGTTAAGCCGTGGTCCCCTCAGCGCCTGTCGTTAAGGGTGGGCTAATGCCGACGCCGGTTTTCTCTCCACCATTCCTCCGTTCCCTAAAAACTCCTACCCACACAATTACTCACCTATCTTAAATGGCGCAAATGACCCCAGCTGTAGGTTGCCTTCCCTCAATAACTAACGAACTAGTAAACCGTTCTCACCCCGAAAGTGCGCGTGGAGACCGTGAGATTGATACAGATCTGGGAGAAAGAAATGCAGTATTGGATTCAGACAGGCTCACCGTCATCTCAAAGAGGAAAAAGGTGCAATTGGAAAGCGATGCTGATTTCACTGTGGCCCTTACTTCCATATTTGGACTGGGTTCCCGTTTAAATTCAATAACGCTCACTTTTCAGCCATACCATTCTTCTCCACCAAAATGTCTTTGGTTTTTACAACTCCGACTTAGAACTACTCGACACCGTCAGCGTTGACTCAATTAATAGATTTCCCTCAGCTGCCACCATCACAAATATATATTTTTGAATAAATCAATTCATAAACGTAAACTCAGGCGGTGACTAGATCTGTAGCATCTTTGTTTACCTTTGAAGAAGTTTACTAATAATGCTAGCCTTGAAAGCGAAATTGTAATTACTTTCAAATATCGTTATGCTTTAATCCACTCTAGTCTTTAATCCTTAAAGTAGGACTGAGTATTGACGTTGGAGTTAATCTAGCACTAAGTCCTACAGTAAGTGAAATTCACACATCAGTGTTAGTGGGCCAATTTAATTCCAGTGCCATATGAGGTTTCCCTGAATGTGGTGGTATACCGAAAGGTTGGACAAGCCCAGCGGCCTCCACTTAGTTGAAATTTTAGACTGCTGGTTAGTATCACAAGGATATACCCACTGGGCTTCTACTTCTTCTATTTATTTATTAAATATAACCTTTTTCAAGCATATTTTTTATGCAGTTCCCCATTAGCTCTCCATGCTTTAAAGAAAGCAAGCTTATTCTGCCACCCCTGCAGTGTGTCTCCAGGATTTCAGGGCCCACCTTCGTTTCCCCCGGGGGCCCCTGACCCTCTCTCTTACCTTCGGGCCCTTCTCCGTCCCAACCGCCCCGGACTGCGGACTTTCCAACTACCCTCCTCACCCCTCGCTCTCCCCTGGTGAAGGAAGAGACGGAGGATCCCACTTTCTCGTGTCCCGCAGCAATCAGTGGGGAGAGAAAAATCTCATCTTCAATTCCGGGAGAGAGAAAAGAGAGAGAGATTTAGATAGATAGAGAGAGAGTTAGAGTGGAGGATAAGGTCAGAGGGATGTGGAAGAATATCCTTTACGCTCTACCCCGAAAATGTTCCCCACCTACCGCTCATAACAAATTTCCCTGCCCTATCATCCTTTCTCCCCATCAAACCCACCCCATCCCATTCTCCTCGCCCTTATTCTCTTTCTCTTCCGTCCAAGCCTAACCTTATACCCTTTCTCCTCCTCCCTATCCTCTCAGCCGTCCCCCGCTGAACCACTGACGGGTCCTACTCTTGCAATTCCCCTCACGTGCGATATAGGGCGATTCAATCATTGCGAAACTGCTTGAAGCAAATGTATCCCCGGCGTTGAAAAATAGAGGGCCACCCTCTCCTTCTCTCTCTCCCCCTCTCTCTCACTTAACCCCCGCCCATTGGAATTCATGGACGCTTGAATTTTAACTTGCCACTCCTCATTCTGATTACAGAGGAGGACTCTCAGGAGGTAAGGGAGGGAGGGAGGAGGGTAGGAGGGGTGCGTTCTCGTCCTTCATGAATACATTCCAATTCAAACGAGTCTCTCTAAATTACCTCTCTCCCTGAATTGGCCCCACACCTACCTACGAGCGTCCCAAATCCTCCTCGTCACTGTCTCCGTGCATTAATCTTTTATATTGAGCCGTACATATATAACTTAATGCCTGTGTCGTAGCTCCCGAATGGTCGTCGACCTGTTAGTTTGTTCGGGGCGCAACGGGTTTTATCTCGAGATTTTTGGAGCGCTATCTCCCCACTCCCTCTCACTCTGTCCGCCTCTCCCTCGTTTCCTCGGCACCGGCGACGACTTGACTACCGTATGCAGAGCAAGAAGGCGCGGTCGTTTGCGTCTCCGAAATCGTTTTCGCGCGTAGAACGCAGTCATCAACCAATGTTACCACTTTGGGAGAAAGCCATAAACACTTACTCGGCGTAAATTTTTTTCAGTCTGCGAGTGAGCACAAATCTTGGTTAAGCATTCGCCCAGAATCGTAATACGCCACCGGAGTAGAAAAAGAGCTCTGCGTATGTTCGGCAAGAAAAAATATTCAAGTGCTTCCGGCAATGAAAGATGTTGAATGCAAATTTGGGAGCAGTCTTTTTAACTCAATGAAATGTTAGACTTGAATAGACTAGCCTATCGACGTTCTGACTTGAAACTTGCCATATTTGCTTTTATGCAGGGCTAAAATATGATTCCTTTCTCTTAGTTAATGCACGCAAGTTACCAACTGCCACAACCACTTTCATTGAATAGACTAGTCAATCGACGTTCTGACTAAAAACTTCTCATATTTGCTTTTATGTAAGGCTAAATATGATTCCTTTCTCTTAGATAATGCACCAAGTTACCAACAGCCACAACCACTTTTATTGTAGCTTGTAGGAAATATGTGGCTGAATTGAAAGAATTAATAGCGTTTAAATAAAAGTTAATTAATTTATGTGATAACTTTAATTATATTATAAACATTACCATAAAAATATTGATAGATTTTTTAAAAAAGTATCATAGAGCGTGTCTTTTACCAATCATCACTTAAAGCTGAATGCTCAACGCTGAAGAGGAGAAAATGGAAAAAATACTAATCCATTCTGACCAATGAATGTCGAAATGTATTTTGATAAACCACTATTATGAATAAAATACCTTGGAGAAGTGGAGAGAAAATATTCGTCACAAAACATCTAATTACAACGTTAAATATTTTAAGGTATTCAGTGATTTCACTAGCCTTATTTTAACTAAGAGTTTACAATGATGGGCAATGGGTTTCTTTTAATATTAAAACAATAAACGAAAATTTTTATCTAAGTATGTCCAGAACAGACGTTAAGGTCAGTACGGTGTTTTTATGTTGTGCCGGTTATGAGTTATGGCAATTTCCTTGCATTATAACGCACATAATAGTCTCAAGCTCAATGAGTAGGATAGAATATAAGGCTAGAAGTAATTTGAAATACACAGAGTCACGTAAAACCTAAGTGAAATTCATGCACAGGACCTTTCTTGAATTAGATAGAAAAGAAAAATTTGGCCAAGCCAAAATTCGCAGAACTATTCCTTTCCGAGTTTTGAATCATATTGCCGTTTTGTCTAGACTTTGAATACTTATAGTCAATGTTGCATAGTGCCTCAGATTAAAAGTCTTCATTCTAATTCGGCGCATCAGGTTCAGTCTCATTGAATTGATGCTGAGAAATAGGTAAGCAGTGGAGCTATTTGCATGCTTGCTAAATGTGTCTCCTTTCACATTCCGTGCTCAGGGCAGGATTCGTTGCCAAATCGTTTAAACCGTCCACCCAATACACATTTTTCTTCCCCGGGAGTATTTTGAACGTTATTTGGGCAAATACCTAGGGGTTTGATGCGAGAAAAAAACTTTTATCCTTCCATTTTGAGCTCTACACACGAGACCTTGCGCATTCTAGACTCACTACCCCCGTTTTTGCAGCGTAGAGCAATTACTTTGACCGAAATTAGATCATGGATACAATCAACTGCTTTGAAGTGGTTTTAAGGGCAGGATCACAAGATTGGCTACATTTAAAGCAGGAATTGCAAATTGTCACAAACTTTACGAAACCGGCCATGACCTCTGTTTCTGGCCTATATCCCCTTTGATCTAGACCAATTCATCATCCACTTATTCTCTACACCTTTTTCTCTCAAATTAAATAACTTCAGAATTAGAAAGGCAACGCCGACGAGATCATCAAGAAACATAATTCAGTGCAAATGCAGGGAAGGGGGGAGTGATTGAAATGAATATTCATTTGGTCTAAGAGGGAACGCACCTATGGTTATTCTAGGTGATTATCGACATCTGTGTTAAGTTTTTAACTCCTGTTTCTGCTAAATACGGTGTATGGTGGCTGAAATTATCAGAATTTCCCGTCTGCTCATCATTACCCCAAGGTCACCACATAGAGAAACTCAAAGTTATGAGATAGAAGTCAAGACCTGAAGTTCAACCGTCTTCTACCGTTTCCCAGGGAGAGGCATCACCATAATAACTGTTCAGAGATATCGCTGCTGAAAATATAAACCACGTGGTTTCAGTAGTATACACTATGATTAATCTAGTTTTAATCTAGTCCTTGAAAATGGGTGGCATGGAATATTAAAGATCTTCTAACTTATTCCTAAAACTAAAATATGTAGTAAAATGGTGTATTTATGGATGAAAAAAATTTAATGACAAGGTTTCGCAGTAGTTGCGTGAGGTACCATAGGTAAAAATAATTGCGCCATTTACGACTAGTGGGGGATATAATATAGATAGGTATTTTACAGGCACCAGAGCACATATATAATGAAAGACACCAAGAGACCCACAGTTATCATCCCACACAATGGACGGAGTACCGAACTTGAAGTCTTTTCCACACATCAAGTAATTGGGGACCGGTATTTCAAGGAAAAATCACTTCCACTCTGAGACCTCAAACATGTGCACTTAGGATGAATAGCCACCATTCCAACACCATCCCCACTTTTGCGACAGAATTATTTTTATATTTCTACCGGCAATGGTTTTATCTCAGAACGTATTTGTATTAAATGCGTGCATAAGAGCTCTTAGGCACCCTATTAATTCATACTGCAGAGAGCATCTTAAGAGAAGCCACATCTTTCATTTCTACATTTCTGCCCTAGAAAAAGAGGAGGAGAGCCTCCTCTCTGTGTACAAGCCGATAGATCTCATCAAACGAGAATACCGGAGCTGGAAGGAAGAAATGGGAAACTATAAAAATGCGAGCTCATTCCTGGGTTGATGCAGTTGACATCTCGCCACCGAAGCGAGATGGAGTTGCGCGTCCTGATTCTCTCCCCGAGTTTCTCGCTGCTACGAGATGAGATGCTGAAGATTGTATCAGCGGTGGCGGAGGCGCTTTTATGGAGTAATTATTCATCAAAGGAGACGTCTCTCATCCTCATACCCTCCCGCTATCGAAATTTCTCCCCAGATCTGCAACCTCACTTCTCTTCCCACGCCCCGCACCCAATGTCACCGGAAGTCTCCGGTCGTGTTCTAGCCCCCCAAACCTTTTACGTTAAGTTTACGTCCCTCAGCCCAACTCACCCGAGCGACAACGGTCCCACTCCGCTCCTCTCGCAACCATCGAGAGGCAATACGCGTCGCATTACTATCCCCTATCGATACCCTTCCCCTTCACGCCCTGAACGTACGCCAGAACCCCGATATGTCCCCATCCGTATTCCCGTCGTCCCGTCCTTATATTCGGCCCCTTCCCCTCCTCACTTTCTCTCACGCATCCAACCGAACCGGTCTGGAACAGTCTCCCTCCCATTAACCCCCTTCCTCTCCAGCTTTACCTACGGAGGCGCCACTTTCAACTCCCTCCTACGTCCCTTTTCGGAAAAAAAAGAAAACTGCTAAAGTCTCCCCTGTTTCCACCCCAATTTTCCCTCTCCTGGGAAAGAAGAGCCAAGATTTTTCCCCCGCTTCTCCTCCATCCCTACGCCCACTCTCATTCCAGCACCTCCGTCCACGCAAAACCCAGAATCTTCTCAAAACTTCCGACCCATTAATGTCCTCAGGGAGACTTCCAACATCCAAGGAAGAACTCTCTCTCTCTCTCTCTTTACCTCTCTCTACTTCTCTCCGAACGACCCTGGCCCAACCCCCGGAGGTGTCCTTATTTTTCTCAACTCAAGTTATTCCGTTGAAACCTCCCACCTTCTCCGCAGGCAACATTTTCACCTCCTTCCACTCCCCTCCCTCCCCTTAATCGCTTTCCCGTTTTGAGCCGGTCTTCCTTATTACTTCCAGCATCCGGAGTTCACGGCGTCTCGCCTTCCCCCTCCCTTTCCATTTCCGCCGTTCCGTCATCACCGATATCCTCTTCCCCTCGCTATTCTCTTCCACGGTCCTCCTTTTCAGATCATCTTCCTCTACCCGCTTCGTCACCTTCCCACACTTCCTTCCTCCCGCAATATCGAACTCGTCGCCATCTCCGGCAGTCAATTTCGCGTCATTCGATCGCACCCTTTCGATTGCGTCTCTTCATTGGTTTGACAATTCTCTGCGGCGGAATTTCCCGAGACAGCGACGCCGTCTTTCTCGGCACGTTATCGCGATTTCCCCTCCAACCGTCACGTCAATCCTCCGTATCACGAAATTGCAACTTCGCGGAAATCGAAAATGAGGGAAAGAGATACGTACCCTTTTTTTTCAAATGCCCGAGTCTAAGATTTCCTTCTGGAGTCTCCGCATAATGACAGCTATTCTCCCGCTCGTAATACTAGACAAATATTCGTCATGCTGTGACGCCGAAGGGAATAAAATCTGAATTTAGAGAATAAAGAGCTTCAACGACTTGATAATAAATTTATATTGTCAAATAACTTTTCACTTAATTACATAAATAGAGCTTCAACAGACAATTAAGATAAGTTTTAAGATTTTTAAAATAAGATAAGATTCGTTGCTTGGCTATGAGTTAATAATAAGTTGCGGAATACAAAATATTTTATCAGGTTTCCACTGAGTGACCCGTGCCACCCAGTTCTATAGATTTTCAATATATTTGCACTCCATCTTGGGTGCTTATTACCTTCATCATTTCACTTACTTTGGTCGTATTCATTACTTATAACTCATCAGAATCAGTAGCCTTAAATGGATTGTTTCATCCGAACGATCATTATTTTTCGACTTCCCTCATTCTAAATTCTCATAAGCCTTCAATCCTTTTTTTATTCTCTTTTGTCAACGTTTCTGTCTGATAACCGTTCGAAGCTCTAATATCAAGCTCTTAGCTAACTATAAGACGGAGAAAATCAATTAAAATTTTCGTAAAAAGAGCATTGTACCTATTGGTATTTTTAATCCTTCATAACATAAAAATTAAGAATAGAAGCCTAATTAGCCCGCGATGGCACGCGTGGGCGGGGATTCCCCGCCCGATCGCAAAAAAATTCCTACTCTGCACACTCCGGCCTCCTCTGTTCGACACTTCTTCTAATCTATTATTTCTGAGCACTTTTCACGTTATAGTCAATAAATACGAATAAGAATCCATGCATCACATAATATTTCGTAATGGTCGAATCCCCGCCGGCGCGTGCTATCGCGTTACAGTGTCTGCTGGCGAAGTTTTTGAGACTTGACTCGATCAATCTCGCAGTTTACATTGCTATTTCGCTACATTTTTCCCCGTTACATTGTCGTAGGAGTAGATGGGTGAGTAGAACAATTGGTTTCCATCCTAGGGTACATATTTTCTCTGATTCAGTCTGTAAAGAACTGCTGATTGAAGCATACGCTAGTTCCATTTGGTGATCGCTACCTTGTATTCAACGCCCTTTACCAGTGCACCTTGCGAAAGTAATTATAACTGTAAGAAACTATAAATTTACATCTGTAATGCTGGTGAATGTCACAGCTGTAGTATCTTTTCAAATGAGATATATTCATAAATTTGCCATAAGTAGCTCTCTTTTTTTCAATAGGTAACCAAAAAGCCGAGCATACATTTCCTGACCATGAGTGAGCCTGAGTCATAACATATTGAAAATGCTTGACAGTGAGAGTGAAGGGGAATACGCAGATTTGAGTGAGATTGACGATGAGGAATGCGACAATACTATTTACCGTTCGGGCCACGACTCATTTTCTTATGAAAGTGAAAATTAGCAATCGCCCGCAACAAGAGCTTCTTCCTTCGTGGGAAAAAACGGAGTGACAGAGTGGTCTGATGTGAAGCCAACAATAAGATCCAGAATTGAGAGATGCAATTTGCTGAAACGTCTACCTGGACCTCTGGGTAACGCATGGAATGTATCATATTTTGTGCTCTTGGAAAAATTTTTTTCCAGATGATATATTATCAGATATAGTATCCTTCACAAACGCAAAAAAATCGAGGTGTGTAGGGTAGTTTTCTGCGTCAAAGAGATGCGAGGGAAACGAAGCTAATTGAACTGAAGGCCCTTTTAGGATTCCTGAACGTAGCTGGGGTGGAAAAATCGAATCATAAAAATGTTTTTGAATTTAAATTGAATTTTTGAACAGGAACTGGATATTTTAGACTTGTAATGGGTGTAAATAAGTTCAAATTTTCGCTAACAACTTTGAGATTTGATAAAATTCACGAAAGAATCGAATTGGAGAAAAAAGACAAATTTTTCCCAATTAGAGACATTCTAGAAACTTTTGTAAGCAATTGCTGGGTTGATTTCAGTTTGAGTGAAGTAGTTACAGTAGATGAGATGCTTCCACAATAATTCCGGGGTAGATGCAGTTTCCGTGTTTATGTGCCGAACAAGCCGTCTAAGTACGGGATCAAAATATTTGCCTGTTGTGATGCAAAAACATTTCACACCGGTAATATGGAAGTATACGTTGGAAAACAAAATCAGGCCCCAGATAAAATTGATTACAAGCCAGATTCAGTGGTAAAAAGACTGGTTCAATACATTTATAACACTGGAAGAAGTCACCCTTGATAACTGGTCCATGTCCTACCCGTTAGCACTTGATCTTCCAAAAAATGGTCTAAAAACAGTAGGAATGATAAGAAAAAATCAGGGTGAGATTCCACCCATTTTTATCGCTAAGTCGAAAGATAGAGTTGTTGGAAATACCATTTTTGGTTTTCAAGAGAAATGATGCTATTGTCATACAAACCTAAAGCTAACAATGTTGTATTGATCGTATCAACAACGCATCGAAATGATATTGTGGATCCTCAAGTGAATACACCTGAAATAATTATGTATTATTCCTCCACAAAAGGTGGTGTAGGCGTTTCAGTTTGTTTACAGTCCACTTGTAGCATCTCTCGCATATCATGCCGATGACCGCTAAAAATTTTTTTGCCTTGTTGAACATTGGCGCGATCATTTTTATTTACAAATCAAACTCGGGTAAATCTGTTCGTCGTAGGGAGTATTTGACTAATCTTGTAAAACTATTGACTAGAGATTACATGCTGAGAAGGGAGAAACAGCAAAATATGCAATTATCTCAGCGACTCCGGGTGCGGGAAATATGGGTATACCCGAGAGTGGCGATAACGTGCGCTACCATGCTGATGCCCGATGTGCTTACTCCCCATCAAATAAAATAGAAAAATAAAGATTGCATGCAAAAACCTGTAAAAAGCCGATTTGCCGTGAACACTGTGTATTCAACTGCATATCATGCTCCCAAAATGCCGACGGAAATGACTGATTGTGAGTTCTAAATAGTATGTTTGTCTTGTAATCAGAGAATTTTCTATTAAATTCTCTATGTTCACGGCTAAAAAATTAATATGATTCGTTGGTTAAACATTTTTTCAACTGAAATTGTCAAATATATGTTCTTTGTAATACTTATTAGTGCTTATTTAGCCCTATGCCACCCGCCGGTCTTTTCCCCGCCCCGCGTGATACCGAGTTACTAGAAAAGCGCGTGCTACCACGGGTTAGTGGATTTGATTTGGAATAAAATAATGTATTAAGAAAGTACTGGTGCATCATTTACAAAGAGTCAAATTAAACTCATAATCGTTTATTAAATAAATAATATCCAAATACTATCATTTATATGTTCAAAAGAAAAGCGACCATGTATAATCACGTCAATCAATAATACCATCACAGTAGAGCGACATTGCCGGAGATATATCCAGCTAAAAGGGAATTGATTATTCATAACCCACAAATCTTATTTACTGAAACAATCACAGTGTCATAGCACAAGAATGGAATTATTTATGGTTTTATCTTGACCTCTCGTAAACTACCCAACTTACTCGACCTCAGCGATATCCCATACCGAATCCAAGTTCTCTCTTCCTCCGTTTCATTCCGTAAACGTTTATAGAACTAGACCCTTCCCTTCAAGTTATGACTATGGATCGTGATAGAGTCAAAGGTGCCTGAGCTTCTATTCCTAGCTTGCACATCGCTGGAATGGCGCCTCTTTTCTTATTAAAATACTGCCATGCCACATACCATGACTAATTATCATGTGTGCACTTTCGTAAAATTCATCCTTCTAGCCCAATAACCTATAATGATTTCCTCGAATCATCATCTTCCTTGTTTCTTTCACAGTCACCATTCAGGCTTACTCTACCCTTTTGTGCCCTTTCAGGGGTGGTAACATAGCCGATTAAATAGCTAAGTAATCATTTAAATCAACAAATTGAAAACTGTGTAAAAATAAGCCTCATCTGACAATGAAAACGGATCTGTGGAATATTTTTATTATGACTTAATAAAAGAATACCTCATGAATACTTAAGGTAGCCTGTCTGGGCTTCTAAGAGGCCAAAAGCCACGAAAAAATATCTTATATTTATATCAGCCACGTCACTTTTATTGGCAATGTATATGTTCAGAAAATTGAAAAAAGGTGATTTAAATATACTTGGAAAAGCCGGAAGTCATTACAGAAATCCTATTCCACGCAAAATCTCCTTCTGCTTCTCCCACATTTCGTTTTGTGTCCATTCTTCAATCTACCATTCCTTAAATTCTTTTGAAGTATTCTCTTACATTTACCTCTCATCCTATGCTCTTTATCACTACCTATATCCCTGTACAGGTAGGTACTATAATTCCAAGTGTACGGAAAAAAAGCAATTTCCCGATTGTTTACTCACCTGTGCTGATCAGTCTCGTACGAATACTTGGCACGCTAGGAATCAGATCAATGAACTCTGACAACCAGTTTCTCACATCAAATATTTGAGAATTCAAAGCCTCAAATCAAATCTCTCCCCTCTTTTAGATCTTCTCCTTTCACGCATCTCCCCTACTCCGGCTCTATGTGCTCTGGTATTTACTGAGGGAGGTTGAGAGCTTTCTGAGGCCCTAACATCAAATGGAGAACCAGTAAGCGATCAAAATTACGAATACCCTCCATCCCACGGATGTTTCCTCTTCCGAGCAGCCTAACAGTCCAAAATTTTGAATTTTTATGACCATCGACGATGCAGTAGGAATATGCTCTCTACCTCTAAAGGCAGCAGTCACAGACCTCCATGGAAATGTTTACTTTTTTAACTATTGAAAGGGCAAAATGTAGGTTACAGCTCTATAGAGAATCGTACGTATGCTGCAAATTCCTCAGATACGGAGCAAAGTGATCCCTTCTGTAGAAAGGTTGTGATATGGGATTGATATTTCCGTTGATGGAGGTAGATGCAACACGTACCTATGTATATTCCTACACAGAGAAATCGTTTGTTTTTTTAACAGAAGGAGTATTACCTGAAAAACCTTGCTTTTTCTCCCAAAGAGAGCGGAATATCGATTGAGAAATCCCTTTTTTCACTAGGCCCCATCATTTTGATCCCATTCTCCATTTTCTGGAGCGCTCTTCCCCACCGACTCGCATTGACCGCATTGCTTTATGAGCACGGCACTCGCCCACTACTCTCACACTTACCTCTTCCTCCATTTCCCACAAAGACTCAACCCCTCCCATCCACCACCGACGAAATACATGCTTTCTCATCCCATCTATCCCCCCCCCCTCACACCCTTCGGCAAAAATTTGACCCCTTAACCTTTAACCCCCTCCCTATATTTTTTTCTTCTCCTTCACCTCTCCTCTGACACCCACAACATCGCCCTACCTTCTCAATACCGTTCCATCCATTTTTTTCAGAACATCCTTCCCCCCCTTCCTCCCCATTGACGCACCGATATTTCCCTCTCTCTTCCTTCCCTCATCTCCACTCCGTGCCCCCCCCCTCCCTCATGCCTCGGCCTCCTTTCTTCCCCCCAGGGACCTCTTCTCTCTTTATTCTTCCACTCACGCACCACTCTCTCATTCCAGGGGTGTGCGCCCCATTCCCCAACCCCTATACATCCCCCTTTCTCGGCAATTTCTCTCCAACGCACACACACCGTCCTCCCTCCCAAGACTACGTAGTGCTTCACTTCGCCTCCCTTCTCCTCCTTCCCTCTCTCGAACCCTCTCTTTCTCTCTCACCCTTCCCCACCTCCTCGCCACCACGGTTTTTGTAACGCTTTCAAACATAGCCTCCTCCTCCTCATCCTCCCTGGAAACTCCCGACCCCTCGGGCGTAGCGTCCACCCTGTCTCGAATCCTCCTCCCCATTCGCCCGTTCCGGCGCCTCTTTTTCTACTCTCGTCCTTCCACTCTTTCTCCCTCTCTCGGCCTGCCCACCATCTCTCTCCTCACTCTCGTTCTCTCCCTAATTTTCTTTCACCTCATTAAGTTTTTACAGGGCTTCATCTCGCACACCTCGTTTATTAGCTTTATTTACGCTAATTCTTGTCATGCCTCCCATCTAATTCTAACCGTCTCATATATGGACCATATTTTTTCTCCGGACTCAATATAAACTCTCACTATGAGGATTAAAAATTTAAAAATTTAAATGAAATGAAAATGGTTTTGATTCAACCGTTCAATGGGAGAGAACTCAGTTTGTTTTAATTGGTGAATTCCATTGAGCATCCATTCTAATATATTTTTTCTCTCTAGGAAACTGTTTTGAAATGGGTTGGTGCTCTGACTTTTCTACGAGTGAACAGGTTTTTTTTTCCGTGACTTCAACTTTGTGTGAATATTACTCTACGAACCATTAAACCAAAAAAAAGGGATTAATGCGTTACCAGCCGCTAAGTCGGGTTTAACTGAAACAAATTTGCTTATCAATAATGTAAGGTGAAATTTTTAACAATCTAGTGTGAGTTTCAAAATTTTATACTCTAAAAATCGCAGGAGTCGTGCGAAATTGAGTTGAATTTGTACGCAGTGGAGAAATAACAAGTGCAGTTTTCCACAAAATACATCTTATTTTCGACCTGGGTTTTAATGTTGCTACACCATCTGCAGATATCAAGTCGTACCATGAACTCTCTCTTTATCTGCATGAATGGGGAAAGGCGAGGGAAGGGAGGGAGTAAGGGGGAGTGGTGATTGGGAAAACCGAAGGAAGAGATGACCGGGGGACACCACTGAAACCCGGGTCGAAAGTAAATTATATTTTATGGAAAATTGCACACGTTATTTCTTCGCTATGAATTATACTTTGTTTGTATTTCAGTCGTGTATAGCTCGTGGGAAAAATGAATCCTTGTAACTCTCAGTCTAAAAGTTGATTTATTTTACTTCATCCCTTCTGCCCGTTCAGCTTATCTAGTGTAAGGGTATACTATATCTGCAGCGTCACATTCAAATTCGTGAAATTTGAATTTTCCCCGAAAATTAAACCTTGCGAGCAATCAACCTCATAGATTGGAGAGTTGCCCAACTAAGCTCTTATAAAAGCCAAATGATACTTTTCGTACGTTCATAGGAGTGTTTTTATGAAACGCCCTTTTTTACGGGATCTTATTTAATTCCTGAATTAAATCTTAACTCCCTACTTGGTACCTGAAGATGACGCCACTGCGTCGAAACTAGTTGTACCTGAGAATAAATTGGTGGAATATGACAAAGTTTTTCCTTTTCATTTACGATAAAATGAACTTCCACAAAGTTGAGCCTGAGACGATGGAGAAAATCTTAACTCATTGAGTCCCAAAATTAAGTGGTTAATATTCGATCTTTTTATCAAAAATACAACCCATTGGGTACGAAACATTACATGTTTGTACTCCTTTGTACCCTTTGAATTAGTATTAGTGACCTTGGATTTCAGAGATTTTATCGGCTAACCTATGATCTCAATCCTAGGATTATTACATTTTGCAAACCTAGGGTTGGATTTGAGTCCGCAGTCTTTGGTTTGCCAGGCCAACAGTGCGTTACGCCTGGCTATAGCGGCCGGCATATCGATAAGAGTAGGCTTATGACGAGAGTGAGAACCCTTCCATTCTTCCTCCACTTTCTAAATTATCACTAACTTTTCCCAAACACCTTAAACTATCCTCAACGGCGCAAATAAACAATTTTCTGCCACTTATCCCAAAAAGAGTAACAGAGTTTTCTTATGCTTCCATTGATACCTACTCTAATCAGCATGCGTAAATTCTTATCTGCTTCCTCGCTGACACTGAAACAACACTAAGCTTATCCCGGATCAGAAGATATGATGAAAATATGAGTGTCGCCACAAATTTCCGTACCCAAATTATCATGCAGGAAATTGGGTAATGGTAGGAACATTTCAGGTAATGGAGGGTGGAGAGAAACCTGGCGTCGCAAATACTCTTAACGACAGGCGCCAAGGAAACAATGGCTTGACGCTCGATGGACAGAGTACTGAACCTAAAATGCCCTCCACAAGGAACTCAAGTAGGGACCGGTTTGCCACTGAAGAATGCGTCACGGCCGGGAATCGAACTCGGGCCCTCCCGATGGGAGTCCAGTACGCTAGCCACTACACCAACCCGATTCCAGATGGGTTCGTCTTTTATTAGTGGCGGAGAACTGTCATTATTATATCTGTCGTAGCGACAGATATAATAATGAAAGTTTGGTACACTGCACGACAAAAATCTCTGAGGATCGGTGCTACGTCCGCTGGTAGGGAAGTTTAACTGTGGACCATTTCGTACCTTTCTTTAAGAGCAGACTTCTTCCGATGCCAGGTTTCTCTCACCCGTACCTCCACGAAATTAAATATTTCAATAAATAATTATTGATCGGTTATCCATATTACCCATCTTCTCTATATGGTACATTTGACCTTAACCTTTGGTCATATCTCCCAAATACCATAGCTAATCGACCTATAATAATAAACATAAGAAAACAACGACACTCTACCCAAAAGACATTTTGAACCCGTAAGATTTGGATTGCTAGTCGGCCACATTACAGGACACGACTATAAAGGCCAGTTCTAAAATAAAACTTTAGAAAATGGTCGTCAAAATTCGAATCACTTCTAAGTGAGAGTAGCATTGCAACAACAGCTTCGGCAGATTATTACGGTTACTTAGTACTGAAGAGATATTAATTAAGTCGTAAATACTTCATTGCCACTTGATGCGACGTTCTCCATCTCTTGCACTGATTCACCCAGTTCCTCCTGAGTAATCCTCTTCCTTTTAAAGTCCTTCAAACTTCGATCACCTCCTCAACCCATTGTCTTCTCAGAGGAACTCTACGCTTTCACCGATATTCTTACACAAATGTATGCACTTTCGGTTTCTGAACTTCCAAAAAGTGGTGCCTCACTTTTTCCTTCAGCATCTTCTATTCTCACCAGAAACCGGGATCTATTTCCTACACTCCAGATAGTAACACAGGTAATATATAGAATTGTATCAACATTCTTCCTGCAAAAAGCTTTTCATGTTTTTCATTGGTGAAAAACGATAGATCGTAATTTAATAGGAGCTTTCAAAATTAGATCTGAAAAATATAACCATGAACATCAAATTTCACATTGGATAAAGGAATTTTCTTAAAAAGATATAAATAAACTTAATAAAGAATTTACTATAGTGTATCCTACACTCACAAGCTTCTGGATATGTAGGTATCAGATAAACCTAATGTTTTTCATTCAATTGCAGATCAATCCGTCTCTTATCCATTTTATATCATAATCAACGTATGGTATCTCATTAAAGTTCCAGGATATGGCTCTAATGAACGAGTTATAAATATTAATGGGAAATTATAAGAGCTATATGTTACGTCTTTTCCGTTCATGATTTCTATTGATATAATTCAATAACAATTGCTGCAAGCAATTAACCACTATAAATGTAATATTAATCAGAATAGGTGTAAACCTGTCACAAACTTACCATAGTTGATAAAATTTAAATGAGCTAAGGAATATGATAACGCCTTGGATCCAAGGGTTGGGTTTTGCATTAAAGAGAATAAAAACTGCAAAATTACGCGAGTATAGAAAACGGGCTTGAAACACTTTCTTTTGTCCACCCTGAAGTTCTTTATTAGACATTGAGGGCACATATTTTACCAAAAATTTGCAAGCTAAGCGCGCTTACATAAATTCTCAAGTAGAGAAGTTCAGGACAAGAATGATAAGGACAGTGAAAACTAAGAAAAAATCAAAGTCAAAAGTGGTAAAAATTTAGCATTACTAAGTCTTTTTATTTCGGCAATTATTAAAATTGCCGAAATAAATTATTTAGTAAAATTGAGATGCCATTTGGAAAATCGCTAGCAATGATGGTGATGTGGATGAAGTTTTCACGGGTCTTCCACCAGGTCAAGTATTCGGTTGCTGCCGGCGTTTCGATGGATAACTCTTCCATCGAATTTTCGCTAAGCCAATCGTGGAAACCCGTCCTGGCAAAAATACGCACCAACAGACATAGGAAGGAGACTGCTGTTTCTAGCCAATCAGGTGTGACCTGACGATTTCACCTTCACTGCCGGCACACGGCAGATGCATAAATACCCGGCCATTTCCTACCCGGCACTCAACGCCCTGAGGACGATGGAAGAGTTATCCATCGAAACGTCGGCAGCAACCGAATACTTGACCTGGTGGAAGACCCGTGAAAACTTCATCCACATCATACGCCAGGAAAACACCAAATCCTTCAATGATGGTGATGTTTCCCATAGTTTATAGGTTGACGCTGCAACATCATGTCCATTATTTATATAATGGCCTACAAAGCATTCAAAGATTCAGGGATGTAATCAGCATGTACCCATTTATAATGGGATACTGCTCAAAGATATTTTTATTCAATTAACAACCATTCATTAACTAACCAGCTCTAAAATGCGAAAATCTTAAGGATAGATTTCCTCCAAGCGAGTAATGCTCTTCTGAACAGTTAATCATCTCATTACGTAAACAATAGCATTCAATCTAATTCTGTCCCTCTTGTCACCAACTGTGGCTAGTGTTTTTATTTTTTTAAGCTACATACAAAATATATAAGGTTCATTGACCATCACTTAAAATATCCGGATTATACAACTAATAGTTAATGAAATATAACTCATTGATCAGTGATATGATTCGGTTTCCTAATGAACTGAAGGAGTTTTTTCTCGTACAAGAACGTGAATGCAACGTGAGTGACCTAATGGGTAGAAATCTGATTCATGACCGCCCTTCTTTTGAGGGATTTCTACTCTCTCTTCAAATCTTCGATTTTCTGAGAAATCTTTGCTTCTAACTGCCTACCTTTGTCCCTTTCTTCAACGCTTCTATAGCTGAAGATTTTCAATTTAAGGCCACAAAAATTTTCGACACATATTTTGCATGACTCATATACATTAATAACTAGAGAATTTTCCTAAGAATTAACAGTTTTGTTAAAGACGACATCAGCGTCATGTTTCACTTACGTAAGAAATAATTTTGCACCATCAACTTAGAGCAATACGCATATTCTCCACTACATTAATATGAGTTTGTATTCCAAAGGACTGACCTTTCACGAGTATTTCTACCTGTAGAACTCGGCATGATTTCATTTAGATGTAAACTATTTTCCAATACGTCTGAAATACTATGATTTCAGTTTTTTTGTGATCAAGGTGGAAGGAATGAGAAAACCCTAATTTTTTTACCTTCTTTATGTGTAAGGTAAAGTTTATATAAGGAATCTTTAAATTTTGAGTAATTGTAATTTTTATAGTACCTAGCATTTGATTCATTACTGCGGTTTAATACAGCTTTAACTTTGCTTTGCCAATGCGTTTCATTCAGCAGTCACAGAACGCAGCCAAAGGAGAAGACATGAGAATCACCCTGTACAGTATTTAAATATGGATAATATTGAGTATTGCTACATAAACCTTGACAGAATTTACGCAAAAATGCTTTCGCAACTAAACATTTAGAATCAAAAGCCATATAAGTTGATTTATTACCTCTTGTAGCTTGCTAAAAAGCTTTTTTCGTACGTTGTCATTGGTGAAGTTCTTCGGCTTAAAACTGGTTGGAAGTTACTTGCAGTTAATGTTACACTGTGAGCAAAAATGTCTTTGTCACTTTGGTTGACCACAAAAGGATTTTAATGCCCCAAATGAGTCACACCAATAAACGAACTACTTGGCATGCGACATGAGCAATAGAATACGCTGCGAAATTTAAATTTTCGAAGTACATTTCACTGCATCATCCCAAGGCAGGTACCGCTTTCTCTTGGATGTAAATCGTAACAAGCTACATGTGACCCTGGATATATATGTATTCGTCCGCATATTATTTACACTGATATCAAACGATAAACCTGGGATGGAGTGTAGAAATTCCTTAAATAACTGAATACATAGGAACCTGAAACTAAATATTATGAATAAACGGTACACCAAAAGTAAGAAAAGGATGCAGGGAACAATAAATAGCAATGCAAAATGTCCTCGAACATTGTTCGGTTAAAATAAGATATTTTATGTTAACCATAAAAATAATTACCTACATAAAATAAAAAATTTTACCAAACGACTATTTCACTGGATAGTAGCTATAAACGTGAGTAAAAAGCAGTAAATGAAATAAATTCGATTACGAAAGAAGAAAGAAAGTGGGCACCTATTTTAAGCTCAAGAGAAACCCACGATTAACAGAAAAGTCGTAATAAATCTGATTCAACAAAGGTAAAGTCGTCGAAGTGAACATTTCCTCATGAGTGAAAAGGACAAGATGGTGACGTCTAACCATATGGGGCGTTGGAAATGGAATGAAAGATATCAGATTTGCGATTGAAAAGCCGCGACGAGATACCACAACGGGAAGCGGAAATAAAAATGTCCCGACAAAGATTAGCGAGGAATAGATGACGTTTAGCGGCGAAGGAAATGAGACTTGGGGTTAGCGATAAAATAAAATTTCGAACAAGGCGGAGAACAAGGAGCGATTTGGTGAGGAGAAGAGCAAAGCGAGAGGAAATGAAATATAAGGTGAACGTTCATCCTCTTCCTCCCTCTGTCCCTCGCACGGGAACTCACCCAACCCCTCATAAATGCCATGCCTCTCTCAGATGCTCCACTCCTTTTTTCCGCTCCGAAACTCAGCCTCGTGAGCAAGAGAATATATCCCCAAAAAAAACCCTTTTTCCGAGGGCAAAAAATGGGGCGAAAAAATTTTCGCTCGAATTCCAACCCACTCCATCCCTTCTTTATATAACTACCCCTCCCCTCCCTAAAAAACTTTCCAAATCCACCCCCCATCCCTCTACAGCCCACTTCCTTTTTCTCTCCGTTCTATCCGCTCGCTCTAGAGATCAGAGCGTTCCAGTTTTGGTGCCCTCCTTCCACCTTTTCCGCGGCATAGCTGCCTACTTCCCTTTTGCCCTCCACCCCACGGATTTCTCCCACCCTCGAAATCTCCTCCTAGCAATTCGCGGACTCTAGCCTCAAGTTGCGAGCCCCCCGTGTCCCACCCCGCTTCTACCTACGCCCTCACTACGTCACCCTTCCTATATCCTCCAACGGAGCCGAACCTTCCCTTCCCCATTTCTCTCTCCCTCCCCAGAGCATAAGCACCCTTCCCTCCTCTCTGAGCAACGACTCCCCAGACCGACGACGAGCTCTGTTGGCTCCTGGCTTGCTCCCCGCTCTTGTGAGTACGAGAGAGAACTCCCAAAGCCAGCCAAACGGAAACCAAAGGAGTTTTTTGAACGGCCCAAGAACCCGCGCCGTTCGTTCCCGAAATCTCACTCGCCCACTCCTTCTGCTTTGCCACGAACCCTTCCTCCCCCGCCCTCCCCTCCGACCCATTCTCTCGACTCAGTCCCAAATCTACCCTCGTTCCACTTCCGCGGGAACGCTGCTGTTCGTTCTTCCGACCCTCAAAACACCACGACTCCCATGCGCGAAATCTATCCGTTCACCCACACTCGATTCTCAGTCCCACCCTTAATCCCTCTCCACAACTCATAGTCTTACGACCTTCTAGACTTTTCGGGTCCACAAATATCCACTATTCAACGAAGGTGAGCTATCCTAAGAGAGCGAGTGTGGTTACGGGAAAAATTTTAGAATCACGAGTATATAGAGCTCGATGTTTCCTTACAGGTATACAGCATCCTAGTGTTTCGTGGTTGATTTAGACAACTCGCCATGTAATCGGTGATGCTTTCAAGTCCTGCATTTTCTAATCTTGAATATGAATGGGGAATATCAGTAGTTGCGGGAATTCAGCGAGGATTGACGCAGGAAAAGGGTTTAGGGAAGTTATTATTTGTTCATCGAGGGGATTGTTGTGCATTCCCCAAGGCAACTGCTGATTCTCCGGTTGTTTGCATATTTTCCAAAATATTTTATTTTATTACCATAATTTACCCATATTCACACATTACCAAGCACTCTTCCTACAATAGCATTGTAATTATTCACCTTATACATGTAACTCTTTAGTTACAGCGCGGTCAAATCTTCTATCAAATGTTAAAACAAATTTAAAAACATGCTTGGGGTAGTATTTAACCATGCGTTGGCTACCAGAGTGATAGATTACTGATCTAGTTACTGCAGTTAGCGGACCACTAAACGAAGTTGGTGCGAATTAATAAAACGTGTTTGCCATAATATTACTCTTTTACGGTATCGTTGACAGGTTTAACTGAATTTCTTACATTGCATGTCCTTCAGCAAAAACTGTACAGCCATAATAGTATGGTAAGATGATTCGCATAGTAACACTGTTCCATCATATCAGTCCAATGAGATCATTATAATAATTTCCAAATAATAATGACCAGGAAAATCTCACTAGAACCATCACATCACTACATTTTTGTTCCATTCGTCTTACAAAAACCATGGTTTTATTACTTTTTACAGCAAGGCCCAATTTTTCTAAAAAAATTCTTAGACCTCGAAGGTTAAAATTTCCCTTGGAATGATTTAGAATGAACTTTCTACCCTTATTTGTACAATGCAATCACAACTGGTCTCCATCAGAAAAGAGCTTATGAAGGAGAGTAAATAGACCGAAATCATTGTGGCAAAAATAAGACCAAAAATTAGGGAGAAAACAATCGATAAAATGTGGGAAGGAGATGAAAATTGCGAGAACCAGGAGTCTCAACAATTGTATAGGGGATTGCTTAGTAACAATAAAACCCTCTCCCCCACCAAAGAACCAAACCATTGTTCCTTCGCTAATCCCCACCGCAATCTCCCGACCGCAGTGCCTAGTATCCAACCCCCTAGTATCCAAAGTCACCTCGCTTCAAGATCAGCGCATTCATCCCTTACTTTTTTTCCCCAGCCTCGCCCAGTATGTTCTCCTCTCCCTGCTCCCGCCCGAATGGACTCATTACGAAGCAGTGAGCGACTCCCCATCAAAAGGGGGGCATTACACGACGACTTCTTTCCTTCCCTCCATCGCCACCCTGCCTGCCCCCTCACTCACCACCATCCCGCAAAACTCCGGCAAGCCAGGGGCACCCCGAATTGCGGCACCGCGAGCATCTCACGAGAGCGCGTGCATTTGCTGCCGCGCGAGGCTGAGCGCAGTTGGCCCATCGAAAAGTAGAATAGCGGAGGGCCTTTCGAGTGCTGCATTCTTTCACAGGCCATTGCGAGGGGTGACTTTCTTTTCTTCTCACTCACCCGGGGAAAATCCAACACGACCCGATCCCGATCTCGAAACGGGCTCCCCTCCTGTCCTCGTCCCCCGTGCGAACTACTTACAATCTCCAAGAAGTCACTCGGGGAATGAGAATGCGGAGTAAAAATGGGAGAAAACGGAGAAGAAATGAATGCATCACTCTCCCAGTTCCGGCAAAGTCCTTACAATTTTAATTTTTTTGCTCCAATGGGTTACTTCACGCTACATCACTGCCTGATTTCTTACAAGAATACGAATGCCTTGAATAGAGGTAGGTTTAACCCACATATGTGATATCCCCAGGCCTTAAAGTCCCAGTGACATGAAAACAATTTGCTGTTGACCTTGAATCGCATCAGGAAATATGGATATAAATATGTGTCTCGGAGTTGTATTAGACAAGTTAAGGATAGGTAGCAAGTAATAAAATTAGTTGTTTTGATGAGTTGTAGAGATGAGTTAAGTTTCATATTTGAGCTCTTCTGTTGAGCTTTAAGTTTTAAGGCCTTCACAATTAAGAAAATCACCATTTCAGCAAATCTGAAGGAAAAAATCAGCCAATCAGACGAGTTCCTTGGTCACAAGACTAAAATCCGAACCTGCCCTACTTCATTAAATTTTACTGTTTTTTTCACATTTCACATAATTTGAATTAGCATGGAAAAATAAAAACGTGGAAATATGAGTGAAGTTAATTAATCGTTAACTCTTGAAGATTATTCAATTTTTCTTTTATACCATACCGAGGGAACACAATTTAATAGTTGTTTCGTATTTGATACACTTTGTTGATATTTCATTGCAGTCAGAAATCACAGCATAAGAAATTGCAGAGCTCTCGGAGGGAGAATGAAGAAAATTCTATCAGTATAACGGAAAAAAACGGAGCAAATTTGCACGTTATTTACCAGCAGTTATTTTAATGTTTAATTCCAAAAAGCTCCTCTTTATCATAAACGCACAGTTATCACTGATTATTATATCCTACTGCACATATAAAAATTCTTATGATGCAGTGCACTTAGAATTACGTATTGAGATAATTGATCTATTAAGTTTTATTGGTTAAAGAGGCTATTATGTTAGAAGTAAATACGCACAGCACAAAAGGCACGATAAAAACTAAGTAAAACTTAGTAATATTCATTAACAATGCGAATATGTTAGAGGCTGTTATTTACTGAATGATGTCGTAATTGATGGCTTTTTTCTCTGCAGTACTCTATAATCTGTTTCAGATTTGAATGAAACTATTCTAATATTCTCCAACTTGCCCGAAAAGTATCTATTTAGCCACCCTTATGTGATTGACCTCTAACCAGTAACTTCTTCATTGACATTTTAGAGATGCTTTCATTAAGATATTCTACTATTCTCCTCTAGACGTATGGCTTAAAGAATATTCCACTTTGTCATGCTTAAGTATACCAATACTCGATCAGAATTTGAGCTTAAATATCACTCCAAATTAGGTTTGGTATAAAATCATAACCTCTCATTTTCAGCTAAATTTCCTTCATTCAGAGCAATGTGTGAAAATACGAATTGAAAAGCTAGGTACCAACATGTACCAGAAACTATCAATAATAGCAACGCTGTGAAAGTTAATTTATTAGATTAACACCACTAGATGAAATTACCTCAATGTAAAATCAAATTAAAGTTTTGGCAAGATTTTTGATTCTTTTCTCTGGGTAAAACATGAAAATGGAGAATCTTATGTAATACTACAGGGAGTCTAACAGCCTTACCGAAAAATATTAAGCTATTTATTTGTGAATCCACAGCCAAAAGGAAGAAATAAAAATTATTATCCGAAAAACTATGCTGAACGAATATTCTGAGGCATAGACGTGACTTATAAACGATTTCAAAGTATTTGCTGTACTCCATCGTGAAATCACTTTTTCAACCTCAAACAGTTAGATTTATCGAGGAAAACATAAAACACGAGTGCGATTCCGATAAATCGTCCTGCCACCTTCTTATTTTTGATTCCGTAAAAATTCTATATTATACAGAAATTGACTATTTAGTGACCGTAGAGAACTATATCGTGTTAGGAAAAATATAAGAAAATGTTTGCCAAATGACCTGGTAATTGAATACTTCAAATTTGAAAGGTGGTTCATATTTTCGTCAAAATAATTTATATTTGAATAGTGTGAGAAATGCAATCAAGCATACAATTTGATTCGTTTGAAGTAATTTTGCCAGCACCCCTTCCAGTAGTCACATGTTTTTTCATCAATTGGAAAGAATACAAAAGTAAATTTGGGCAAATGACAATCATCTTTTAATAATCAATTTTTTCATGACTCAACAGTATTTCAAGGATAAGGATCAGTTTAAATAATAGAGGAGAAAATATAATAATTACCTGGATTGTTATTAACACCAAAGTTTTATGCAAGAATTTAAATCCCGAGCATTTAAGTTGCATGTTTGTTCTTAAATTATTTCATGAAAATAGGTATAAATTTAGTTCTCTTCTGTCAAACACCGTTGCGGGAAATTGCAAGGTATTTAGGATGTTTAAATGTAGATGCACGAGTTTTTTTTGGCAACGCTACTTGTTTTCAACATAAAATATGTGGGTTAGAAAAAGTGTTTCAAATGTGTTCCGAAATGGAATTTATATTTTTACGTGGAAATGGAAGGTGGAGGTTGAAAAAAATCATCTTATAGAAAAAAAAACCGGCACAATAGAGTGATAGAGTGATTGAAACACTTTGGTGACTGTGCTCGAATGTGTCCACTTCAAATCAACACAGAAACCTATTAATGAACACAATGTTATTTCTGCAAAGAATGCTGTGTCCTCTATACCACTCCGCGATCGAATGAGAGGATGGACTTAAAAGGGAAGTACGGCAACGAAACGGCTGCCCATGGATTGCCATCGTAACAAGATCAAAAAGCGACAGTCGTGAGATTTTGGCACTTTTTTTCGTTGGAGCAAAATCTGGCTCGCTAGGGAGGAGGCGAGTGCTCGAAAGAGATTTAAAGGTCGGAAAGGGAAGGACTTCGCTGGGGCCACAACTCGCCCGGGAGGAGCATGAGGGCGAGGAGGGGGCAAAGTCGACAGTCCCGTGACACGAAGGTCGGGGGTCGAGGGGGATTACACCATCGGCTTACGGAGATTCGGTCCAAGCGGGACGGGCCCCTCGGGAAGGTGACGCAAGAAGGCGTTCCCGAAGTGGATAGGGGCTACGCGGGGGCACGTGCTTATGAGATCAGTGATCAATTGACCACGAGGGCGAGATGCATGAGCGGAAAGAACTCAGATCGAGGGGGGATACACGGGGGTGAATGGAGCCTGGGTCCCACCACGATCAGGAGTGGTCGTAGATGAGTTGGAACGAATAAAATAATTTGGGTGGGAATCATTATCAGAGCGTAGGTTAAAGTACAGATTAAATCTAGTAGAGAAATTTCAATCGGATAGCTTTACTGAAGATGTTAGGCACATATTAAAAACACCAGCGTATTATGCTATATTCGACCAGATAAATAAAATTAGAGAGATAGAATGTCGTACTGATAGATTCAAAGTGACATTTTCCCCCCGTACTATAAGAGAACAGAATAGGCAGCATATCAAAGGGATAGGTAGGGGAAACATTTTAGAGTAGTCTAAAGTGCATGATGCATGTATTAATCCCTTAAATACTATTGATACTAACAATCTAGTTGCATTAGACCCTATAGTTGCTTGTTTGCATGTCGGTAGTACATGCTTGGTGATCTTCACCCACTGCCACACACCCTCGTGGTGGCTTGCAGGGTATTGTGTGGATGTAGATGTAGATGAGATATCTCACGTGGCGGGCTGAAGTGATTTAACCAATCCTGGGATGTTGAGAAAGAAGGCTCTGCTGCGTTGGACAAGGTTCACTCAGTGATTCAACCCGAAGGTTGGTTTTGATAGAGCTCACCCCGTACTAAGACAATGGCGTGTGAAATTCACACATTCAGGGTAGGGGGGCCAGTTCCTTTCCCTGAGCCACCTGCAAAGTTCTGACACGCAGAAAATTCAATCGCGAGGATTTTAGATGGGGGTGTCCAGAAAGGCTCTTGCCCGGGATTTTTGAACCCGAGACCCTCCGGTCAGTAGCTCATTGCTCTACCCACTAGACCACCACGACCCCCTAGACAAGGTTACTTTCATTTAATTTTCACCGGCGGAACGTCCTTGGGTATGTTAAGTATAGAGAAGTAAGGAGATAGGAGAGCCGTTAAGGTGAATGCCGCGAGAATAAGTTTTTATGAGTTCCAAACGCGAATTTTATACCTGACCACGCAACCAAACTTAATCTTAAGCCTATTCCTGCGATATGATTAACTTAACAAAGTGGTTACATGACCATGATCTCTAAATAAATATGATGAAATCGTAGGTTATGTCCATCGTCAAGCTTAACGGTGCATTCCCATAGCATTACATGAACCCAAATGCTTGCAAAGAAATATGAACGAATTATTATGCAAATGTAGAAACAAAGAACAAGTGCCACAGTATAAACATCTGAGTATCGTAGTGAATCAAAATTTTAAATTTAAAGAACTATATGATAAGAGCGTGAACAGCAACGGAAAATAAAAGTGTGGAAGTATTCGAAATGTGGTGCTACAGAAGAATGATGAAGATTAAATGGATCGACCAAGTAAGTAACGAGGAAGTTCTAAAAAGAGTGGGAGAAAAGAGAATTCTTCTGAATACCCTTAGAATTAGACGAGAAAACTTGATCGGCTACATCATGAGACGTGGTAGCATGATGAAGACAATCGTCGAGGGACAAGTGAAAAGGAAGAATGGCAAAGGTATATGGAACAAGTGATGAAGGATGTCAAAGAGATGAATTACGTAAATATGAAGACATTAGCCGATAAAAGAACTTAGTGGAGAGCTGCGTCAAACCAAGCTGAGGATTGATGACTTATGATGATGATGTGATAAGATACGTAGTAAGTTAAGTAAAGTTAGCTACCAAATCTATCGCTCAGGGATCATATGCATGTCAATGTTAAAAAGTTGATTAATTTTGCTCTTGTTGACAATTATGCTAAAACATGGCATTGGTGTTTTGGGAAAAAGTAGTGGCACGAAGATTAGTAAGTTCTGTTGTGTATTTTATGGAACACAATTGCTAAAATCGTTTATTATAATATAAAGGTTAATAATAAAAGGTCCTCGAAACCAAATACCAGCCATGAAAATGATATATGCAACATTTTGCAATTATTACCACTTGACAAGTTATTTATATATATTTAAGTGATGGACATTATTTCACAAATAAATATGTATAGAAAATTGGAACAGAATACAAACATGATGGGGAAGAGAAATGGGCACTATTACGAAGTTCCAAAGTACTTTAATGAATGTGACGGAAATAAAATGATAGTGACTGTACCTAAAATGTTTAACCAACTACCATAGTTGGAAAATATGTACTGAAGTTAAAAAACTAAAGAAGCATTTATTGGAAATGTAGCATCAAAGATAATTGAGTGACTGATTACATTTACTATATTTACTTATACTTTATTAACTTTATTGAACTGACTCATACTTTATGGACCAAATTTTATGGTATTTTATAGATGCAAAAAAGAGCAACTTCTACATAGTCTTTTAGGCTCAGAAGGACTCCTGAGGAAATACAAAAAATTTAAATACACGAGATTGTGGATTTTTTTTGTCACCTAATGTGAAAGATGTGTTTATAGCAAACGCAACAACTATTCCGAGGCAGTACGCTAGTCAAACCCGAAATTGTTTGGTTACCATTCCGGAGTTTCACGGAGCAGATCATAACGGCTGGCTATCCACATACGCATTGTAAGCCATTACAATGATGAGTTTAGACACAAGTGAAGGAACAAACACCAGAGAAGGTTTTAAACTCTTAAAACTAAACGTTAAACTCTTGGTCCCATCACATGATGTCCTGAATAAATCTTCAAAATCATACCAATCATCGATATCAGTGCTATGAGTCTAATTCAGAACTGAGTGGACGATTTTTATGTTCTCATTGGGTGAGAAAGCGATCGAGGGAGGGGGCGAGAGTTGAAATTGGAGTTGAAGTAAGGATTTGGCCGAGGAATAGGAGGGTATTAAGAAGATGAGAAGCCAGCGGATGATCTTGGGTGGCTGGATGCACGGAAAATGTGGGTACGAGGATGAGATGAGGGATTTAAGGACGTTCGGCGCGTACTTGGGAGAAGGGAAAGGAGAAGACGCCGGCAAGGCCATTAGGAGTGAAATGAGGGAGTAGGCTGACTCATGGAACGGAGAGTGAAAGTGATAAATCACGGTTTGGAGCATCGGGATGGAACGGGAAGGGATTACGAAACTTCTTGGCGTTAGCAGAGAGAGAGGAAGATAAGCGAGAACTACGCTCAATGCTTCGGGATCCCAGATATCCTCTACAGGGCAATGAATCCATTGTTATTAGCGTATCCAAGTGCTCTTTACATTTAAATCTACTGAAATAACTGCCAGACACCTCAAGAATGTGTGTCAGCGGATGAATAATCACTTATCATACATGCAACTAAGCAAATGGCTTGTACAAAATGCTATTATAGATTTTATTCATAAGTTAATTGTATGTTAGAATTGATTTGATTTCAGTTCTCAAATGGGCATGAAGACGGCCAGTTTTCGTGTCTAAGCAGAGTTATGAACGCTTTCCAGCTGGTCTAAGGGCAACTGCATGAATATTACATCGGCATATGCAATTTTACTGCTATGTTCCATCATCGTTCGTGGAAAGTTATTTTCACTCTCTCTGTACGAAGTTTTCTATCATTCTCATTTTCTTTTACGATGAGTATAGAATAAAAATCGCTGTATTTCTTGAAGTATTTTTACACCATCCTCAGATAAATTATATATAAGTCTAAATACTTAGGCTCGTACTTGCCCGATGAAAAAAAAAGGAAGAAAACAGAGCCGGTCTTGAGAAAGGTAGGAACGAGGTCATCTTAAGATGAGCGGTGGGGATGAGCTGACAGTTCGGCTATGGCAATAACAAATGCTGTTTGCACTAGGAGACTAAACAAAAACATCTCAGCATAAGATGCATGACGAAATTGAGAGGGAAAAATACGATTGGGAGGTTAATAAGTACAGCTCAAAGGTTTAGTAACCGGAGACTTGAAGTATTTATCCAACACGATGGCGCGTATAGCCTCGCCACGCATCTTTGTTGGTGGACAAATTTGTTTGCAAACGAAAAAAATTATCTTTATCAGCACCGTGAGCTACTTCTAAGGTGTGAGGCAGGGGGTGATTGATCACCAGGCGTAAAATTTCAATCAAAAGAAAAAATTTTCGCTTTCTATTACGCAAGAACGCAGGAAAAGCAGTCCATGTATACGCTAACTACAAGCAACTAAAAGGTAATTGAGATATAAAAACCAAAAGTACCTCTTCAAAGAGGAAGAAAATCGTTTTTTTTAATGATGGGGCCATTAAAATTGATGCCCCCGCGTGTACTGAAGAACCTGGGAGGAAAAAATGAAAAATAGGTTAACATTCAGACAACACTGTGAAGCTAATCTGATTGCAAAAAATGTCAGAAATATACGCTTTAGAAACAGGCGCGTGTTACTCTCGGCTCAATTAGGAATAGGTATACGATAAGAGACACAAATGCATACCTTTGGAATATGTTCAAAGTGTACATAAACCCGCATAATACCCGGATAGCTAAGCAAGAGGAAATTAGAGCTATCTCATTCATAAATGGTATATTCCGCAGATACTAAACATTTTGTCACGCATGCCTGGTGGGCGTGTAACTAATAGTATTCTCATATTAAGTTCTAATATGTCTATTGGAGCATGTGAGACCAGATTGGGGTACTGGCAAGAGTACTGACTTACCATTCCGAGGTCTTGGGTTCAAATTCCGGCTGAGAGAGATTTTTTATCACTGTACCGGATATCCAATAACTCACCAATGCTAAATGCTGCAAATGAATGGTCGCCTCCCAAGATAACTATCTAATTAATGCGTGCTTGATAATAATTCACCTCATCCACCGCACGGAGGGTACGCTAATTTGCCTTCCATCACATCCATCGTGGCTGATTTGCTTTAACCAGCAAATTATTAAAGTAAATTAGAGTGGACCATATTTACCTCCATTTCAAAACTGCAAGGGTCAAAAAACCATTCTCATCCTCTTTGATTCTTTTTTCCACGCTAAGTATTTGCTTGAGGTTGCTGCCCTAAGTTCTTTCCTATTATTAATTCCCATTTGCCAAAGCAATGGGGTCATTTACCATTTTTTTTTATTGCCGAATTTTATAGAGTTCGTGAAATAAAAAGAGCCGTGTTTTTCCGTTTTTTGATCCGTCAATTATTTCTCGAGTTATAAGCGGTGAAAAACTGATGTTTTTAACCCTTTCGAAAAAGTGGGCGTGGTGGAACCTCTGACGTACATCGACTTCGTCCAATCACAACTGAGCCCACGAAACTACTTTGCCTTATCGCAATGGGGGGGACACACTTGTCTCTACTAATAGGAGCAGTTGCCACAGCATCTGTGCGAGAAGACCTTCCGAGAACCCCCTCCACTCCGTTCCCTTCCCCTAAAAACAGTCAAGGACGGGAGGAAAATGACGTCAATGTTATCACAGCAGCTTTTTCGGTGGGCGTCACCTTTTGCTTATTTTAATTTTTGATTTATGAGTGAATGGTTGTGGCTAGAAGTTTAAGTTTTTCACTAAAATTATTTTTTCGTTTCCATCTAACGATTTCGTGTACAAAATTGCGAATTCGGTTCCGAGTAAATCATTCTTCTGCCCTAGCCATTTACATTAATTTAGTACCCTGCAAAACACCGCGGAAAGGAGTGACTTCCACCAGGCACGCACTAGTGAGCAGCACGATTGTCAGTCACCAACTACTCGTGTGATCCGTGACGAAAACGACCCCGTCACGGGCGGAGAGGCAGAGGAGAAATGGCCTGCCAAAAATCGCCGCGCCATGTGTTAACATAAGATGACTGCAAAAGCATAGGCACTCCTTCGGAGAAGAACGGCAAGCTCCGTTCCCTGCCGCACTAATGAGAAAAGGGGGGGCGGGCGAATAGTGGAGAAAGGGGGCGAAAGGGAGAGGAGGTTGCGGAGGAGTGAAGGAAGGAGGCCAATGAGAAGGCGAGCGAAAAACTGGAACGAGAGCTAACGGATGGTGGTGGAAAGAAGCGTGCGAGAGGAAGACGGAGGGAGAGGGAAGAGGGGCAATAATGTGGGAGAGTGAAGGAAGGAAAAAAAAAAGGATTGCGAGGCGGAAGGGTTTGCAAGACGGAGGGCGTGGAACGGAAGGGTGGTGGATGGGGAACGAGAAATAACGAGCGAGGAAAAGGGCAGAAGATATGGTTTGGGAAGGGAAGGAGGAAGTGACAGCTGAGAAATGAAGATGGAGAACGCGTTGAGCGAAGGGGAACAGGATGCGGTGACATGCTGGACGCCCACACCGATTTGATCGGGATAATTGCCGTAAAAAAATATGCTTCCGGTTAACCAGTGTTTTCCAACAGCACCTGAGTACTTCGAGCAGGTTTTCTGCTGGTTCTCCCTGAGTAACGGAGACTTAACAGATTATAGGAGCTAATGGTTTACGATTATTTTGAATATAAGATAGCAAGAGGAATGGGTATTGCTTCCAGAATAATCTACATCTACATGTACACAGTACCCTGCAAGCCACCGCGAGGGTGTGTGGCAGGGGATGAAGATCACCAAGCGTGCACTACTAACATGCAAACAAGCAACTATAGGGTCTCATGCAACTAGATTGTTAGTATCTATAGTATTTAAGGGGTTAATGACTGCATCATGCACTACAGACTACTCTAAAATATTTCCCCTAAATATCCCTTTGCTATGCTGCCTATTCTGTTCTCTTATAGTACGGCATAATATAGTACTCTTATAGTATAGTACGTGATGATTATCCATTGGTCAGAATAAAATTAGAAAAAAGATATCTGACTTCGAATGCATAGTAGCATTAGGTTTTAAATGCTCTGAAGTGTACAGTTTTATTGTTATTGCTATAATAAACTCATTCTGAGGCTACACCTGAAATAAAAAGCAGCCCCCAGGTTCATGACGAGATTGGAATCCATGACTTTTTGGCTCCCAGAACGGTGTTTACCGAACTTGGCAGTGGCTGACAACACTACGTTGTCTCTTACTTTAAACTGCTGAGAAAAACCATGAGGTTTAAAGCTATATTTTGTATATTAATAATTTTGTGGAGCTTATACACTCAAAACTGCGCGAATGTTTCATATCTTTCATTCTTCAAATATATACAGCAAAGGTCTACTACCAAAAATTTATCAGTATCGTGTAAATGCTGCTTTTGACTGATAAAAAAGGCTTTTCAACCGAAGTTTTTCATATGTATAGAGGAAAAGTTGGCCGGAAATCAGGATGGAACCATATGGTTCAAGTTACTGGAGCCCAAAAACCCACCAATGTGGCTGTAACTCACCACGAGAATCCGATGGGGCAAAATTCCGATAGCCAGAACCATTCAGCTGCCAATAAATATGTAACGAAGGAATCGGCTGGCGTCTGAAATGATTTGTACCTTGAAGGATGTATGGTGCGTGGTCAGAGTACGAAAGGACAGGAAGGAAGAGATACGAGGATATCCTGGCCTTAAATCAATCGCAACCGAAGATTCAAAGGGGTTTAGGGGCCTAAACGTTCAGCTTCCGACACTACGGTGGTTTAACTATAAAGGTAGCATGGTTTAAATCAGGGTAAGAAATATCTCCACGAAAACCTGACATGACAGGGAATAGGAAACACCTTCGGAATAATGGTAACTGAATGGCAAAGGGCGACTCTTTGAGCCACTAAATAATAAAAATTACGTCAATATGATTAAAAAACGACTGAAGCATAATATTTTGAATGTGTTTTTAACCATATTCATGAACGCAGGGGAGTGATCTATCGATACATCATGGATAAATCTCAAAAACTGCTAATAGTAGCAGTGGCATCTCATCCAATTTTAAGCCGTAGTGAGTGGAAATAAATGACTAGATGAAAATATATTTGATTTGATTTAATCAGCAAGCTATGGTAGTGAACAAGTTCGGACTGTTTTTTTTTACATTTATACTCACTTAGAGTTCATTTCAATAGATCTGGCAACCCTTGGTTAATAGGTGAATTGCTTCTCAAAATACGGTACAAATTCAACTACAAGGGTGTGCATGCCTGAAATCATCGAGATGAATCCGGTTAGGAATAATCCCTAACGCAATGTAAAAGCATATAGGTGAGTCCTTAGTTACATACCGAAATTAATCTCAAACGACTCAAGCACACCCGCTACATATTGAGCAGAACTACTTATGTTGCCTACAATACTGTCGTGAATGATCCCTATGATGGCCAATAATTCGCACTTGGCACAAGGCAGAGAAAACCTCGATTTGATGAACACTGTAAAGCTGAGCAATACCGAAGGTTAAAAAAGTACTTAAGAGCAATAACAAGGTGTATAATTTCGAATAAAATACGGGAGAGGTGTTTTATTTTTGAATTCTTTGAGCGATACCAAATTTTTATTTAATAAATTAGCTCAAATCGTATTTAACGACAGGGATTTTTTAGTTAAAAAAATATGTGTTGTCTTGTAGACAATACCTTTGCCCAGTAAGCTAATCTTAAACAAATCTTTTGTAACGCAACCACAACACAAATATACATCCACCACAAGTACTCAATCCATAGTTCTGTATTGCTACGTGTTCTACTGCTATTTACGGTCATTAGATGACCAATGAAGTTCGTTGAAATCTCAAATTTCGTACTTTGGAGATGAATCCACACATCGTAACACCCTTGTCCTTTATTATATCATATTGCAACTCCCTCTCTCGGTGTTCCATCACTTTGCTCAAAATTCATCATCATGTAGGAATGGATATTACCGTTTGATCTACTCTCATTACCACAGCAACTGTCAGATCCCCACCCTGATGATTGCCCCGTTCTAATAATCCTTGATACAATAATCAATGAATCCTAAACCATAAGAACAGCCTAGGACGTTGAATGACCTGGGATACCACCTTAAAAATAAAGACAAAAAATATTTCGGAAGATGGGTAACTAACAGGAAAAGGGATTAGCAGAAAGCAAATGTCCCCGCTCATTTGTCGGCCGGAGGTGATGAAATCAGGATGAGCAAGGCTTTGGCGTCACGGGAATGAGAAGAGAACAACCCCGGCCGGTCTCAAGCTCCAAATGGTCAGAAAAAAAGCACCTGGAGTCGGGAGAGGAAGAAGAGGTCAACGAAGAGATTCGTGGGAGGAATGGGGGTGATGGAGTGGGATAGCGAAAGAAACAGCAGTCGGAGAGATTCTACGTAGACGAGGATATAGGGAGTAGGATAAGGATAAGTAGGGGGTTTTGGGAAGACGGGGGCAAGGGGAAGGGGCTAAGCCCATTAGGGCCGGGAACTTGGGAGGACGAGGGATACGGAGTTCGGGTGGGAGGAAAGGCTTAGGAGAAGAGAGAAAAGGAAGATTCTGGAGAAACAGGTACGGATTGAGAAAGCGCGAGGAATAGAGATGGATCGTGAGAATGAGAGGGCCGAAAGAGGTGAAAAGGGATGAAGAAGGGGTTGGAAGCCCCCTGGAGAGAACGGCTGGATTGTGATTGAGGACGAAACAATGGGTTGGTGGATCCGAACCGCCCCTCCTCCCTCGTTCCGCTTCCCCCGCTACATTATGTATGTTATGTATACATAATATTTTCGCTCCTCCTCTCGCCTCCCACATATTACAGTGAGAAAAAAATCTTCTGAAAGTGAAGGCGCAGGTTGGGAAATAAAAGAAAAGAGGTTGAGGGAGGGGCTGTGGACGCCTAAAAGTGGAACTTAGGAGAGAAGGAAAGTTAGATCGGGGTGGAACGACAAGTGAGGGGGGCCCAGCGCATTGAAGGGAAATTGTTTATGGGTGGGAGATTAGGGAGGTGTGGCCTCCGCTCCTTAGTTTAACGGGGAATCCGTTTCCCCTTATCTTTTTTTTCTTCATTTCGCCCCTCCTCTCCCCTGGAGGCCTTTTCAAAGGGAACTGAGCTTTCGCTTATTATTATTACTGTTATTTTTTTATCGTCCGGATATTATTTTTCGCGGAAGGGGCCGGTTGGCTGGATTCATTCTTTCCTCCAATTACCCCGTCCCCTTCTTTTTACCCTGATCCCGTTGAAAAACTTTTCTCGGGCACTAATCTCGATAAATACGAGGAAAAGTTCGAGCACATATGTATTCCGGCCTTCTTTAAAAGCTCAATCCCTTGAAAGTGCCATAAATATGTAACATGGGATAATTCTGAGAGTTTTATTTTTTTTATAATGAATTCTCAAGTGACGTGATTTGAGATAAAAATGCTACGGTCGAGCCTCATTATTAAGTGACGCTGAAGTAATTGTTTATCAATGTGAAATACTTAAATTTTATACGCGATAATTATTGCATATTCATGCATATTTTGGCGCATTAAATAACTCGACGGACTTTTTTACTTGAATGCACTCGTGACGTTCACGAATTTTTCAAAGCAAATATTCTTTTCAGCTATAAAAGCAATATCAGTTTAAAATAATTTTACTTAAATAAGATAAAAGTATGATAAAGAAAACTATAACACTACATATTAATAAATGGTCGACTCACTATCATATTTTTGACGCAATGAACACAATAAACTAAGGGGTTATTTAAAACAACAAATGGTCCGAGCTTCACCATCTCAGATCTCAACTAAAATTGGTGCAGAGATACTATTAACCTTCCTGAGCCAAAAGATGTTCCCTGTTTTCGCAGAAAAAATTTCGCCCTTGAATCATAGGCAGGCATGCATTGCGTTGACGCCTGAAAAACGTCTTTTTACATTTTTTTTCTAAAGGCTGCAGCAGACTGGTTTTACATAACATACGCAAGTAAAAGGTGTCAATAGAAAGTATATGAAATATAAATATTAAACAAGGAGTTTTAAATGGACTTTTCATAAGGACAAGTGTCTTTTTGTCGCTGTAAATGCAACTAACAAATTAAATTTTTTCCACATGTTTAGCATAAAATTACACCAAGAAATAATTTTGAAAACGGGCTAGTTCATCTTACCGTAGTACTCATGCGTACTTAGTCTATGAATGTGTTAATAAACATGGAATGTGAGCATTTCTGACCGAGAAAATATCACTTTAATTTAAGAAATTTGGAAAAATTGGTTTTTCGGAACTAAAAAAGTCCAGGTGGGACAGGGTTAAAAATTATTCAAGCATTGTTTTAGAAATTTTAATGTTATTCTTTTAGGTACAAAAAGAATTGTTTAGCATTTTTTAGGAGTTTTGGAGATATGGTCGGTGTAAAAACAGTGTTCCAATCCGACAGGCAATGGGCCTAAGCAGATACATTCACAAAAATATAAAAAATCACATTTATTGATTATGAAGGTAAGATTACTGCCATTTTTGGTGGACTGATGAGTGAAAGAATTATTTTACCACAAGAAGATTCTGCTTACAGCTGTAAATACGAGCGTGGAACCGAGAAAATATTTCAGTGAGAAGAACGGACCCGTTTTCAAAATTATTTCTTGGTGTAATTTTATGCTAAACATGTGAAAAAAATTAATTTTGTTAGTTGCATTTACAGCGACATAAAGACACTTGTTCTTATGAAAAGTCCATTTACAACTCCTTGTTTAATATTTGTATTTCATATACTTTCTATTGACACCTTTTACTTGCGTATGTTATGTAAAACCAGTCTGCTGCAGCCTTTAGAAAAAGGAAAAGAAAATGTAAAAAGACGTTTTTCAGGCGTCAACGCAATGCATGCCTGCCTATGATTCAAGGGCGAAATTTTTTCTGCGAAAACAGGGAACAGCTTTTGGCTCAGGAAGGTTAACAGTATCTCTGCACCAATTTTAGTTGAGATCTGAGATGGTGAAGCTCGGACCATTTGTTGATTAAAATGGAATGACTCGAGGTTTTCGTGGGACATTTTCACTTGTAAAAATTAAAAATTCAATAAATTTCCTTATGTTATCTTAATCATTTTAGCGCTAAGTAAATATTTGATCAATAATAAAGAATCAACCAAATCATACCAAGCTCATCATTCGGCATTTCAATCCATAGTTTTCCTCAAAATTCATGCAATATTACAGTGGTTATTGATAAAAACTACACATTTTGTCGGCAAAAATGTTTGTTAGCGTCTGTCACGCCATTTTTTTTCATTAGGTAAGTTTTACGTATCTTAAGATGGAGTATCAGGAAAACTTGTTGTCACTAAGCTAATTTTTCACCGAGCTTGTATTCATATATTAGTCATTGATTTTATTGTGACTAGCTACCACTTTGGCCCACCAGTTGCTATCAATAATACTTATATGCACGAGGTTTAATATACAAATTAAGAGATATTTGAGTGCATTCTGAATGTTTTTAAGAAAAAAGGGTTTTATAAGCATTGACATACGCTATTTTGCGAGCAGTTTAAATGAATTGGGGTAAATTCCAATGATATTCTTTAATATTTTTCAAAATCCTGTGGAAATTTGACTAGGCAGATACCCTTTAATTTCACTCGCCCCCTTGCCTTTGAAGCCGGCACCATCTTGCTCTTCGACCGTCAATCTCTCACTCAGTACTCACTTACTTCCGGTAGGTTTATCAACTTTGTCAAATGAAATAATTTCCAGTTTCAACCGTGTCCCTCATTTCCGGATCACCTTAGATGCAACAATGCGATCACAAAGCCGACCGGAGCCGAGCTTTCCCCTCAGCCCCTTTCCCACCCCTTTCATCCCCGACATGCCACCCCCCTCTTTTGCACCACTGCAAGAGGCCCTCAAACAATTAATCTGACTCATTTAATTTCACCTCGCGTTTTATTCTTTGAGTTGGCGCAGACGGCGAAAGTAGCACCGCTAAGTTCCGCGCACGTGACGGCTGAGCCTCGGACCGTGGAGACCCAAAGCGAGGTTTGGGTGGAAGGGGAGAGACGAAGGTTGAGGGGAAAGCATAGCTCCTGGCGATCCCGCGAAATTATACCACGCACAAAATGGGCGTCGGAAGCGTAGATGTGAGGCGAATAGTAGAGTGAATGAGTTTATGAAGAAGGGACGAAGGAAAGAGAGAGGGAGATAAAAGAAGGAAGACGGGGAAGAGTGGAAAAAGGAACTTGAAAGGAGTCCGGACGTGGCAAAGGAGCGTAATTGGGAGAGAGAGAGAGAGAAGGGAAACTCCGAATCAGAGACTAGAAAAAAGGCCAAGGGTTGGTGAAGGCGCTTAACATGATGAAGAGGGTCAAGAGGAATGAGCAGGTTAATGAAGAAACGCAACGAATGAGGAATAAATAGCACACTTGAAGACGACAGTGTGAAAACCTAAAAATTCAAATGGAATCAAAACGTGACGGCATGCCTACTACAGTAGTCGAGTCAGTTAGGTGTTGGCCCAACTAACTTAAGTTGTGGGTTCGATATAATATAGTCTAATCGACACCCAGTTTAGCTTTGGAATAACTTTAGGCTGGACGAGGCAATATACCTCGAATTATTGTCCCGCCAAAAAATATGAAATCTACAGCTGACAAATAAAATGGAAGTGCCTGAAAATTGACAAGTAAGATTCAGAGTGGATAAAACATGTGCAGTTTACCTTTCTTCTGTTCCGCAACACGTTATTGGTAGCGTGTCATCAACTGATTCGAGAAGAAGCATTTGACGTCGTGCCTCTAGGGTATTGAACGACAAAGATTACCCACTAACCCGAACACTCCACAAATAAACAATGGCCAAGATATATAAAGTAAACTACAAGACAATCCTAGCGTGACAAAACGAAACATGGCGAGTGGTGCTGAGAGGTAAAGGAGGAAAAATGAAGGCACGGTGAGGGTCATAGCAGGCTCATTCAAGAAAACGACAAAACAAGAAAGATTGTCAGAAAATAGTAAAAACAGAATACAGAAGAGGCAGGTGGACATTCCATGGTACCGCAGGGTACTGTGTAATTTGCTCCATGGGCGGTCACCTTGCCGAGGGGATGAGTCTGCATTGTGTAAAGAATGTTCTTTACAGGGAGAAGTCCAGAAACTAGACTATATTTTATCCTTTGAGACACAAAATTACTAGCATTTCATTATTTGTGTTCAAGGAAGATCCTTGGTTAGCTGTATAATCTAGTATTTCTCTTTCTAGGATAGAAGTAGAAAAAAATACGTCCTGAATAAAAGTAATAATCAAACTATAATAAGCAACAGGTTTTATCCAGGAAATACGTAGCAATGATCTATCTATCTATGCTCTATGATGTAATCTATCTATCTATGTTCAATCTATGATGCATCTATCTATGTAAAAATTTATCTACTTCTCAATTCAGGAAAAATTAGAAGATTGAATTGTTGTAGTGTAATAGCCACAGAAATAATTCTTAAAAGTTATAGTGCTGATTACATAAATATAATATAGTAATCAAATACATGCGTCATTAACTCTTTAGTAGTAGTTTTATTGCAATAATCTAATTATTTATATGCTGAAATATGCATTTAATTGTGTGGGTAATATATATATAAAAGAAATTATATAAGTTTACAATATCAGCTATCGTAAAAATAGTCACCACTCCGATGTTTTTTTCAAACAAAGGATATTTCTATATTACAATGAAATATAAGCACAAGGAATAAACACTTTTACCAGCGATGAAAAAGCGAATGTTACTCGTGGCTATAGTAAAATGAAACTTTGGCTTGGGGTGCTCTGTGTAAAGTATTTTTTCTGGCACTAGGATAATACGTACTATCAGAGAATGAATTATTATAGTGGTGGGAAAGGTCAACGAGCGAGGAAAAAGAAGAAAAGACGTGGAAAGGATCCTCTCTTCCTTCTTAAATCACGCGAGGCTGAAGAGGCGAGCTGGATTGAGGTGAAGGATCCCGGATGAAGGGATGAGAGGCGGCGTAATGAGGGAAGACGAATTAGTTAGTCGAGGAAGCAACGGCGGAGTTTTGTGTTTTTAGGGAGGGAAGGAAGGTGGATCCGGAGGCGGGCAGATAAGGACGACTTCATTTGAAGGGAATGTAGGCCACGGGGACTCTGCTTGCATTGAAACCTCGCTTGAGAAAGCAACAACGGCATGGGAAAGAATAAGGGTCATTCACGAAAGGGAACATCGAAGGAGGAGAATTGATGAAACCCGACGGAGCAACAAGTACGGACACCGCAGCCTATTAGATCCTCCCTAACGTGAAAGGTCTCGCTACAGGAGAAACTCAGGGGAAAGCGAACTCTGTATTGGTGTATCAGGTAGTAAGTGGTATGAAAAAACGATCACTTTCTCGGTCAAATATGAAATCCAGAGTGAATTTCCAATTATATGCATACTAATGTTTAAATCAAATTTAATTTAATTAATCCTGTAGATAACCTTTGAACGGCAAATATTTCTTTTTTGAAGAAATTTAAACTGCAAAGAGAAAACTTTCTTCTAATTCTCAAAACTTTTTCCATACTCCTATCCGATAATAAGACATCTGCAACCTTATTGGATATATTTGAGGCATTAAAGATATTGTACAGAAGGTAAACAAATAAAATGAAATGGATATAGCGAGGTATGAAGTATTTCTAGTAAGATAGAAATAATGCGTGGGAATTATTTTAAGAAGGAAAAATATAAATTATTCTAAGAAGGAAAAAATAATGCGTGAAAATTATTTCAAGATTTTTTCATCAAATTCAAGTTTCTAGAAGTGACCGCGTACTGTGGACACATTTGAAGACGCAATTGTCTCATGAAAATAATAATTGAGGAATAACCGATTGCAAAAAATGAAAATGGAAAATAAGGACATTATTTTTTTCAAGTAGTAAAAATGCAATTATGATAATAATATCTATTAAGGAAAAGAACTTTCGAGAGGAGACGTAAGTCTAACAGAACTTAGCACCGATAAGTAGATGTGCTATACACAAACTATTGTTTATAAATATCAATCTCTCAATTATAAGTACCTACATCTATTGGTTCCAAAAAGTTAGCATACAAATGAAGAACAGGTGGATTGCATCCTTAAAATAGCTTTAAAATATTACACCGGATGAATGTAAGGTTTAGCCTGGATTACTATAATATTCAACCCTATATCCTTGAGGAATAAAGAGTAAGTAGAAAAATCATACTAATGCAACCTCAGCAATGCCATCTCACTAAAAAAAGATAAATGTGGTGTCAAACGAAGACTGAAATGTATGAAAAACTCATCAAAAAGCCATGGAGAATATTAATCTCACTATCACAATTTAAACAGGGAGAATAGAAAGGTAAGTACTAAAGGAGACTGACCGGAAAAATTTCTGCAGTGATTTATCACACGTGCTGTAAAAAATATAGGGATTTAGTACGATAGTCTGTCTTGAAACTAAAATTGCTACGCAAAATCTTTAGCTCCTCTCGTCGGAGATCACTTCCCTCCTCACTTCGCCATTTTGTGCAATTATGCGACCGAAATAAGTTCCCCCTTTCTTCCAAAATAACTCATGAAAAACAATATTGCACGCATTGCAGTCATTTACCATGCCCACCCTCCATATATCAACTTCAGATATCCATCTCTTAGACTTGAATGGGAATAGGAGAGTGACAAAGCGCAAAGACGGTGTCGCAACGAAAGGAAGGAGAGGTGTATGGAGGTAAGATCGTGCACACTGGATACAGCCTCGAGAAACTAATATTCGGATTCATTTACGCTTGTTTCCGTGGGTGCAATATTGTTCCTCGAGGCGCTCGTCGAAGGATAGAGCGGCATCACTACCGCTCCTCGGTAGCCTGCCGCGCGTTTAAAAGCCAGCGCCGCATATATCCGCTCCTAAATTATTAAAAGGGAGACGACCTGGATAAGGGAGGCAAGGAAGGAGAAGAATTGAGAGAGCGGAATATAGAAAGAAAGAGAGAGAGAGGGAGGGAGGTGGTGCAGTGGAGGGGGAGGAGGAGAGAGTAAAAGGGGGGAAGGGAGGGAGGGGGTGGAATGCGAAGGCTGCGCCACAAAGGGAATGCACAATTAGAGGAGACATAAGGAGGGTGGAGAAGGACGAAGTGACGTCACGCGGGAACTAGGAGGGGGCTCCAGAAGAGAGGGGAGACGAGGTCGGTGGTTGGGGAGAAATGAAGAGGGGGATGCTATGTAAATGTAAGGAGGGAAAGTAGATAAGAAATATGAAGAGAGAGATGGCAGGAGGTGAAAACTGAGAGCTGTCGAGAGATTGGCTTTCTGAGGGACAGCCGTTTCCAAGCCCACTATGCGAGTGGAACACCTTCCATCAGCGCAGAAAAGAAAAGTTACAACACACTAACTATTTAATTTTACTTGTCACATGAATTCATATAAAAATGATGTCATAGAAAAGTAGCAAAACGCATCTTAGTTGCACACAAGTAATGCACGCACGGTTATTTTTACCTCACGTAAATCGTTCATTTGAAAAGTTGTGCGAGAAATATCAAAACCATACGAGGAGAGTAGAATTACGCAGCATGTCGCAGAAGTCGTTCCTTTTGACGTAGCTGGTCGCAAACAATGACAAATTGGACTTTGTAAACCAAACAAGGAAGTTATGTCACAATGCCAAAAACGTTTTAGGTAAATTTTAAGGTAAAATAAGGGTTTGCAAGAAATGTGAAGAAACCTAAGAGTAAAAGATTTTACAAAATTCCGCATTTTGATGCTTTTTTGTAAATCATATTACTTTACTATTTGTGTCAATTTAGCTATTACTTTTTCTTTATGCTGTCAACGTTACGTCATAATTATATCTTCTAGGTCTTGTTTGTGTTAAAAAATGTTAGCAAAGAGCCAAAAGCAATTTATCGCTGGTGAGGAGATAGAGAAGGAAATGCTTGTTTTCTGTACTCGATTCTTTTTCGTTTTCTTTCTGGAAAAATATTAGAAAGAGATTTCACTGTAATTATTTTATCCTAACGAGAAAAAAGCCGTCGAAAGAAAAGTTGAATATTTACCGTAAAAGGCGATTTTTGCACTAACCCGCAAATTTGACTTGTTCTCCAGAACAACCTATTTTTCACCATAAAGGGTTTTGTCGGCAGATTAATCTTTACTCATACACTGATTTTTATTATAAAACACTGTGTTTTACATTGTTTAATTTAATTGTGTTCAGTAAACCAGTTTTACGTACCTATACTGTAATGTAGTTTTTTTTTAAGATTGATACTGTGTTATTACTTTCATCATTCACTACCCTGAAAAACGTAAAAACCGTCATATTTAAGACAATCATTACTTTGGAAAACAATCAAGGGACAAAGTGAAGATTGAAAAACACTTTGTACCTATTCAATAATATTAATAAGCGACACCTAAATGCATAGATATCAAGACAAACCTCTAAAAAACGCCAAGCGGTCAATTGACCGCTCGCCGGCCTTTTCGGTTGGCAACCAACTCCCGAACTTCTAGTGTTAACGTGTGTAATCATTTCTAGATAGTTTGCAGCAAAGGTTTCGTGTTTTATCTTCTCTTCTTAGCTTCTTATCAGCTTGGATCGAGGAGTGATTTGAAACAGTGCTTGATAATGCCTCTCAAAACTCAAAATTTCTTCATTCTCTGCCAAAAGTGTTACTACTCCAGTTAATATACGATAGGTATAAGTCTCAGTTCATGTTTACCATGCTGTTGTTGTTCTTTGAAAAAAATGTTGGTACCTACTTTAACGTGTAGTTGGTGCATTGTCACAGGGTTGGAATTAAATTGGCAATAAAAGATAAAAGTGGATATTCATTTTCATTAAAAATGTTCAAGACTCTTTTCAAACAGGATTGTATTGCGAGAATGGCTTTACTTCCGGCTCAGTAAGGGCAATTACGTTTAAATAAACATTTTATATCCAACTGGAATGAGTTTGTTGTCATTGGTATAACATCCTGTTGGCTAACTTCCTGATCCCATGGCAACGTCCGTAGTTTGAAATGTGTGTCGGTACTTCGTTTTTGCAGATTGTGAATTCAGATTGTGTGACGGAAGGTTGGAAATATCTTGATATGTTCTTATAAATATAGGAATTGCGCGTTTTCCTCGAAAAACGCAACGAAGTTACCCGAAGATGAGCACACAAGCTTAAATTTCATAGAGGAAAAAACCATTCTCCTTGACCAGAACCCAAGCATAGAGCTACCTGTACATTTATATATGTTTTAAAGAATATTATTTTCGGTATTTCGTTAAACGTCGTTTTCCACTAAAGCCTCAAAAATACATAGTGAAGACCTTGGTAGCTAACTGGATAAAGAACCCGGCAGGATATCATGGGATCTTGATTCTCAGAAGGGCGAATAATTTTTTTTCTGTGGAAATTGTCTCTGATCTTCGAGCAGTCAGGAAAAGATGATTGTAATTGGTAGGGAGGTAATCAATTAGATGAGGTAACAAGGTGTTCAGTATTTATTTTGCATCTCTGCTTGTGGCAATTAATGAACAACAAATAAGTGTTATTATTTTCGACTTGAATCTGCATAGGCCAGCATGTAGCCTAAAATAAATTTGCACAATTATTCTCCGTTAAGGGTTTGCGAAGTTCTAAAGCCGCATGAACATAGTAGCAGTTTTAAGGTGGAAGGTAATTCTTCATCTTAAGTTACTTTGCATTCTCAGTCACTTTAGTTATCTAAGCAAAAAACAGTTATCACAGCTACATACAAATGGATGTGAGCATGACATCAGTTCATGCATGCTCGATGCAAGGTCAGCCTCTGTCCCAAACATACAGTTGGACGGCCTGCAGGATAAGGGGAAGTGAGGCAAAATAGTCGTATGGGAACGTTTGTCCGCTCGCTCCATTTTGCAAAACAGGCCAATGGCAATGTCAGTTGAGTCAAATATGAATATTCATTTTCCTCTTTTTGGGCGTCACGTTTTAATCATGGATGGATCTAAGAGTTCAGCATCAGAAACGTGCAAAATATTTAGGTGCAATGAACTAAACAATAATAATACATCAACGGTAGATTGACAAGCGCAAGTCTGAACCTCAGATAGGTCTTTTCAATGGGTTAATGTATCTATTTAGCTTTCATTCCGTCATACTTTACAAACTTCGGTTTTGAATCTTTTTTTTTAAGTATAAGGGAAATTTTTTGTACCTCTAAAAGATTTTTTATGAACTATGATGAATTGTAGTTCAAACTTTGTGAACGATCAAGAATTATCGATGGCTAATTTAATTGTTTTGATATGTTTTATGTTCCTCTTTAGTACAGTTCAATTTTTGATATGGCAGTAAAAATCATACGCATATGTTTATTTTTATTAATTCATGACGTATCTACGTCACAAAATTGGGAGTAGTGAGACAATCGTAGAGTTAATACAATTATATGTTCTTAATTTGAAATGATAGTTCGCAATAGGGTTGAAAGATTGAAATACGGGCATATATAAAAGGAGATCTGAAAAAAAACAGTAGTATTAGAAGAAAAGAAAACTCCTTCAGTAATCAAAAAGGGATAGGGAAAAATCTTCTCTGCTAACGAGGCAGTTGTGCCCCAGTGATTTGATTTGTGGCTTTATATCGACCAATATCAGCAGAAGCAATAATTTCCCATTTTATGTCATTTTAAATAGAACTATTGCCACATTTCTTAAAATAAAAGCTCAAAATTGCTATTGAATACATTTTTCGATAGAAAAAATGTAAATATAGGCTCAGGTATCCCTAATTGTATGCATTTACAGATGCAGAAATATCTCAATTTTTTGTGCCACTATATTCGCATTACATTGCTAACTTGCAACTCACGTCTACCCCATGATTAGTGACGTATTTATGGATTTCACTAGCCCCACGATGATATATCCCAGCAGCTCCCAGATGCCCTTTCCAGCCACCAGTGAACTTGCGCCAGAACGAATGCAACGGTCGTGTGAGGTCTGGCGGACGGGCGTTGCGAGAGCTCGCATGGACACACAGGAGAAGCTTGTCGGAAGGGGAGGGAATACGTGAAAGCAGAATATAAGGGGAGGGGAAGGGGTGAAAGCACCGGGACGAGGTAGTGAGAGTGGCAAATGAGGATGCTTGACGCTGCATGGTATGCGGAAGGCGGAATTCTGGGGCTTTTGTGTTTTGCGGGTGAAGCAGAGGGAGAGAGTTGAGGAGGAGATGTAATAGAAGAAGAAGGGAGAGAGAGGGAGAGAGAGAGGAGGGATGAAGGGAGAGGATAAGGGAGAGAGGAGGAGGAGCAGAGGAGAGATGGAGGCCCAAGGTTCCCTGAATAGGGAGAAGTGAATGGGAGACGCAGGGTGACTGCCTCCCCCGCGAGGAGATTGCTCAAAGAGGAAGGCAGGAATAGGTAATAAGGGCGAAGGGCCTCGGGGGATATGAACGAGGCTGCATTAAAGGGGTCGGGACGATGATGGTCACTTGGACGGTCAAATAACTCTGGGAGGATGAGAAGAAAGGCGCACCAAATGAGCAATCTCGTGCCGTTTCTTATGGAGCAAAAAAACGTTGCTAGCCATTTAACCTGAGGAGAAGGAACGCAGTGATTGGTGGAATCAGACCTTAGCTCTATGAAATGACTTAATATCACCATCTATAGCATCACAATGAATAATTACGAAATGTCACCGATCGATTCAGCGATTTTAAATATTCATTCACTGAGAAAATTCTTTAACCCATCAGCTTCATTAAGCTACAATATTATTGCCAACAAAACATTATCTTTATATAATGCACTATCCGAAGAAAATTTAACTCCGATAGGATATTGTTTAATCCGCCCAATTCCTCGGAGCAGTAGCTAAAGCCAAAAGGACAAAACCAAGTCATCATAAGGGAGTGGGTCCTAGAGCAGACCTCGAGAGGGATATCAAGGTAGAAGATATTACGCTGAAAGCTTGGTTGACGATCAGGGAAGTTACATAATTTGTCCTGTAGTCATCCTAATGCATGCAGCTGCAATACATTTTTCGCGAGCATATTTCAAAAATTTAGAATCAAATACAAATTACAGAGTATGCATTAAGGCCGCTTTACACGATACAATTTTTTTGTACCATTTCTTGTACAAACGCTTGTATAAACTGAACGAAAGTGTATGTTTGTCTGAATGGAATTAGAATGGGTTCTATTTTCCTTTCAGTCATTCAGACATTCCACAAGCGTTCACACAATTTGTCGCTATACATGGTACAATTTTCTCATAGAAGCGTTTATAAAAGAAATTGTACAAAAATTTTCATCATATAAATCCGCCTTTAGGGAGTCAAATTTTTACTTTTCGTGGTATTGGATAATTTCTGCAGTTGTTTTACATTCGTGACCAAATTATTTACCTATAATTAGATAGTAATTTAAATTAAGAACATTTTATGAATGTAAATATCTGTGAAGCACAGTGAATGGACGGTCGCTGCCCCAAATTTTGCCTAAAACACTAAATCGAAATAATTCCTGCTACCCAAATACAAAAGAGCAAATAATATCTAAGGATTCACTGATATTCAAGGTGAAAGAATTAAGGTCATTCATAATAAGACCTTTTGGGTGACTTCTAAATAAATTTCCATCAAGGCGTGGAAAAAATGATTCGACTATGAAAGAATGATCAACGTAAATTTTGTAATCTTCATAGTAATGCAGAGCAATCCTCCAAGTGGTCGATTCCGTATAACCAACAGCATTACAACAACAATTTTCCGTATTGCATGTGAACGTTGGAAATCGATTCACCTTTATTTTTTGGGAGCCATTCAAATCAATTTTCATCTAGAAGTAGAAAATACACATGTGCACATGGCACAAAATTTCTGTGTGACTTACTGTTACCTACATCGATACAATAGATACTATAATGAGAAAATATCTAAAAATATTAAATCTGACGTAGTGTCCCGACCTTTTCCGCAAATATTAGAATGAATTTTCGCAATTCCTAGTCATAAAACAAAAGAGTGCCATTTCCTCGGCGAAAAAGGGCAGATTCCGAGGATTATACTTCTTAATCATTTGCAAACTGCATTATTAATGCACGCCTCACGATGATGCCCTCCATGTTTCGCGGAATGATAGCCAGGACCACGAAGTCAAATGACCGCGTCATCCGTGGCTGTGGCGGGCGGTAAAAGTTGCCAGTCGCTCATGAATTATGCACGCTAGAGGACACACGGCCCCCTCCTCTATGAAAGTGGGTTGTAACTCACTTTTGGCACGACGATGCACGTCGACTTTTCGCGGTTTTGCCTGGCGCGACGGGCCGAGCTCGCGGAAAAAATCCTCCCTTCCATCAGACTAATAAACCTGAAAAATTGAGGTTATCCATCACAATTAAACATCACGGCGAGTGAAGACCAGAGGATCTGAAAAACATCGAAGTGTTCCGCATTTCCTTTCTCTGACCACCCTCGTTCTATCCAACCTTTTCATTTTTTTTTCTTTTTCTTCCGACGTGTTACACACACGCCGGATTGCGCAATGCAACATCACTAGCCGTGACCAGCACCAATAAACCACAGGTTTAGTCAAGATGGAAAAAAACAAAATAACTTTTAGGTTTCATAACTGCTAATTCGTGAGGCTATAATTAATCTTCTGTCTAATGATGAATTTTTATATATTTATTCAGTTGACGTTAAAGCTATCCTCTTTGTACGGCTTTTATATTATGCCAAATTCACATCCATCAACATGTGTTTCATTGAATTCAAGAATAAATAATAAAAAAGGGGAAGGAACAAGGTATGTATAAATAATGGCGAGGCGTAAAACATTTACGAATTGCATTCTCATTCACTTTTCTAAAAGTAAGCTGTGTACACTTCTACTGCAACTATACTCTGTACACATTTATTGTCTTACCCGTCCTTCATAATTTTATGCATAGGTCTCGTTTTCGGTATTCCCATGTTATCCTTAATGTACTTCCGCCTTACAGAGCATAAGTTAACATGGATTTGGGCTTCAGAATTATCTGAAAGTTTGTTTCTGTGCAAAGTCAATTTGAACTGTCAGTAAGATAATCTGTCAGTTCGGCAATCAATTTCTCTAATTTTGTAATTATGGTCCAGTCTACCATAGTAAGTTGGGGTTCGCAAAATATTTTTAACGTCATAACTGAAGATATTATCTTGAAATTTATTTAGGAGATTAAGTATAAATTTCAATCTACGATTTGACAATAATTTTATTCATTTAATAGACTGGTTACGCTAATAAATTTATCATACCGTCCCTTTACACATCTTGCCGATCTCTGCTGCCTTGCTGATCTTCACACCTACTCACACGTTCAAGCTCTTTATTTAGAATGATTTCGTAGGGATCCCATACACTGGCAGCATATTCCAAATGAGGTCTGACAAGGGAAAAGCCATTTATGAAGTCATTCCCTTCACCGGTAGCTCAAATAAACCTTAATTTATTTGAACGTAACAGCAAACAGTCATCTATTATACAATAATATCTATTGATGCCATATTGTCAAATAACTTCATTAATTTTTAATTTTGTTCAGTACTTCAACTTTCTTAGATACGTTCCAATCTTACTGGTTTGGTTATTTTAAACCTTCACAATATTGATTCAGTCACTTAAACGCTCGGTTTATGATTCTACCTTTCTCTTCATTCTCCGAATCCATTCACTAAATGACACTTCCTTCTTACATACTTACTTACTTACTAAAATACTTCCATAACTTCTTCGAGTAGGTAACCTATTTTCCAGTATTAAATTTAAGCTAATATTTTCAATAGGTCAGAGTGATATATTTTCAAATAAGAGGAGATGAATATAGGAAAAGCATATTATGAATGATAAAATCGGCTACAAAATTTAATTCGCGGCTAAGCTTAAAGCCACCGTGTGCGTCCACCGGGTTGCGGACCTCCATATATAGAGATTAGCTGCGAGATAAGCGAGTTTACTCGTCGAATAAGCAGTCTTGAACAAAAAGCGACGGCCTTCCGAGGGGGTATTGGTCTATCCGTGTGTAATATACGCCATTAAATAACACAGAACCTGTGAAGATGCCGTAACTTGGCGATTGGAGGCCGCCAACAACTATGCATTCCAACACCCTGAGGAGAGGGTAGCAGCTCTTCTTCGTATGAGTGAAGGTGGAGACCACAATGGACGGTACAGCGACACTCATTTCACTACAGGCGTAGTAAGATTTACTTTAACGGCTTTAGTACAGCGATGTGGAAGGCAAAGGGAAACCACCACATTATTTTCCCGAGGAGTTCCAGCTGCTCCACATTTTCTTTCTTATCATGACGTGATGGAAACCTCTCGAGTAAAATATTCTGGAGGTAAAATAGTCCCCCATTCGGATCTACAGGCGGGGACTACCCGAAAGAGTACATCAGTCAAGTGTGATAAGCATTTTAGGTTCGGAACATGTAACGTGAGATCACTCCGGACCTGCGGAAATCTGGAAAACCTAAAGGTGTAAATGCGAAGAATAGACCTCGACGTATCAGTAATCAGCGAAATGAAGTGGCCCGAAAAAGGGGACTTCTGGAGCGGAAGCTACAGAATTACACACACGGGATCATTAAATGTTAATGCTGGAGTAGGCATAATGCTCAGAAAGAGTGCCGGAATGCGTGTGAAGAGCTTCCTGCAGCACATTGAAATGATAATAATGGTGAAGATCGAGACCAAACCTGTAGATACCGTAGTGGTTCAGGTTTACGTGCCAACGATGCACTACGAAGACGAAAAATTGTTAGATGTCTACGAAGATATAAAGGAAGTTATAAAACATGTAAGAGGAGAAGAAAACCTAATTATTTTAGGAGATTGGAACGCGGTCGTCGGCGAAGGGCAAGAAGGAAGAATAACTGGGAAATATGGACTGGGTAAGCGAAATAAAAGAGGAGAAAGACTACTGGAGTTCTGCACACAGCATAAGTTAGTGGTTGCCAACACGTTGTTGAAAAACCATATCCGAAGAAGAACCCATTGGAAAATTCCAGGTGACAGAAGAAGATTTCAAATAGACTACATTTTAGGGAAACAGAGAGTTAGGAACCAGATGAAGGACTGAAAAGCTACCCTGAGGCAGACACAGAGACCATAATTTAGTAATAGTGAAATGGCATCTAAAATTCAAGAAGTTGAATAAATCGATGAAGAACGTACGGCAAATAGAAAAACTGAAGGAGGCTCAATACCAGCAGTCATTTCAAAAAGCAGAAACAAACGACATAGGAGAGGACCTGAATGAGAAATCAGTGGATGACGCTGGGAAAATATTAAATGTGGACTACAGAAAAACGCAAAGGAAGCTCTTGGAAGAAGAAAAGTTACCAAGAAGAAGCCATGGGTTACGAAAGAAGCCTCAGACCTGATTGAAGAAAGAATAAAGTACAAGAATGCGGAAACTGAAGAAGGGCAGCTTTGCTACAAAAGAATAAGGAACGAAATTAGTCGCAAAGCCAGGAAAGCTAGAGAAATATGGATGAAGAGTCTATGCGAGGATGTACAAAATAACCTAGCTCCTGGAAAGGTGGAAACTGCCGATAGGATAGTGAGGTACCATTACAAGGAACGGAACATAAGATGCAATACCATTAGGGACAATAATGGAGAACTTTTGATTGAAAATGAAGAGAAAGTGAAGAGATGGAAAGAATATCTGGAAAAGTTATACAACGGAAAAATCTCAGCACGATAGTGATCTGGGGAGGAAAGCGAAGTTTAAGAGGATGATATGGGAGCATCAATATTAAGATCGGAATTTGACGCTGCAGTAAAGGACCTTTGCATGAACAAGGCTTCTGTAATTGATGATATTCCAGCAGAACTAATTAAAAATGCAGGAGATAAAACATTATCGACATGTACTCAACAGTAGAAATACCCAGGGACTTCGAGAAAAACATCATCATTCCTATTCCCAAAAAGAAGAGGGCGGAGAAATGTGAATATTTTATAACTATAGTTTTGACAACACATGCATCGAAGATATTGATAAGGATCATCTACAGAAAAATAGAACGAAAAGCAGAGGAGTTCCTGGATGAAGATCAATTTGGATTCAGTAAAAGTAAGGGTACAAGAAGGCGATATTGGCCCTTAGGCTGCTCATAGAGAAGAGAATCGAGAAAAACGAACCGACGTTCATTGCATTTGTGGGCTTAGAGAAGGCTTTTGACAACGGGGATTGGAATGCTTGGACTTCTGAAAGGAATTGGAGTGTCCTACAATGGTCGAAGACTTATCCACAGTTTGTATAAAAACCAAGTAGCGCTGTGATTAAATCTGGACCCAGCTGTGAAGAAGCAAGAAAAAGGAAAGGAGTGAGACAAGTCTGTGCACTGCCTCCAGTAATTTTTAATGTTTACATCGAGAGAGCCATCAATGAAATCAAAGAGAAGTCTTCTGGGGTGAATATCCATGGAGAAAAACTTAGCATGCTGAGATTCGCTAATGACATAACACTCCTAGCAGAGACAGAGAGGGATCTGAATAAGATGCTTATAATTATGGAAAGGACAATGGCTGGCAATCAGCTGAAAATCAATAAGAACAATAATAGAAGATACTGGTGTGCAGCAAGAGAGAAGAGGCCAAAACCAACGTTAAACTAGGAAAACAAAATCTGGAAGAGGTGAAAGAGTTCTGTTAACTTGGAGGCCGAGTGACCAACGACGGACGTAGCAAGAAAGAAATAGCAGAATAGCCCAGGCAAAGAGGGAATTCTATCGAAAGAAGAATCTACTTACCGCTAGAAATGCAAGCGTATAAATAAAGAAACAACTCATCAGAACGTACATCTGGAGCGTGTTTCTTTATTGCAGCGAAGCATGGACAATGACAGCAGCGGAAACTAAAAGTGTGGAAGCATTCAAAATGTGGTCATACAGAAGATTGATGAAGATGAAATGGATCGCCCGAGCATTTAACGAGGAAGTTCTAAGAAGAGTGAGAGAAAAGAGAAGTCTTCCCAATACCCTAAAAAGAATACGAGGCAACTTGATCGGCTACATCATGAGACATGATGGCCTGATGAAGACAATCGTCGAGGGACAAAAGGAAGGGAAGAATGGAAAAGGAAGGCCTCGTGCAAGATATATGAAACAAGTGATAAAGGATGTGAAAGAGAAGAATCACGTAAATATGACGACATTAGCCGATAGAAGAACTCAGTGGATAGCTGCGTCAAACCAATCTGAGGATTGATGACTTATGATGATGACAAAATTTAAGGGAATTGGTTTGGTGTAGTAGCTGGAATACTGGCTTATCATAACCATGGCCCGGTTTTGAAACCCGCTAGGCCGGATATTTCGTTGTTGCACCTGTGTTGCATCCGTCAGATGGGACTTCAAGCCATGAATCTCTTGTCGCCTTTTGCTAAGAACCGGCTAATGCTGATACCGAGTTTAACTTTAAATTTCTTAAAATAAATCCATCCATTTTCAATTATCTACCATTTTTATTGACCATGGTCGGTCGGCTCCCCCAAATAACAAGCTGACTATCTTCTAATATTTACTTATTGAGTACTATCCCGTAATCATCAATTGCACTGATTGAAGATATCATCCTTTTTCTTTCCAAAACATTGGCATGTCATAAAAAAGCCGTCAGTATGACAAAAGCAGTAGTTTTATCAAATAAATATTTTTCCCTTAAATAATCTTCATTAATCTAGAAATTTCATTGAATAAAATGTATAAAACACTCAATAGACTTCGATCAGAAGAATAGATTGTATATCTGGTCTTTAATTAAAAGGCAGATGAAGGCAAAAGTAGATGCTTCCTGAATCGAATCCCAAAATAATGATACTTGAGCCATGATGAAACGTTTCTAGTATCAATGGGAAGTTATTAAACGCTCTTGCCATATCATCTAATGAGGTGATACAAAATTCGTTCACAAATATTTTATGAAAGTGAAATCCAAAAACTTTTTTTAAGATACCATTCAAAATTCTTGAAACCTATGCCATAAAAGACAACTTTAATGCCCCCCATAAATTTGAGTACAACTAATTAGATGAATTCTCCTCTTAAACGAATTTTATGATGCTCAGTCATCTATGTATGTGAACACATTTTGCAGCGGTTGAGGATGCATGAATGGATCGCTAATTGATCCAATGATTTCCGCAACTGTTTTATTCAACGTGATTTTATGAGGATTGCGATCTATCTTTGGCCGATTGAAATGCTTTCACTTGCACCGCTCGCCGTTGAGCATCATTGGATCAGAACCCGCGCATGGAAGGGACGGGAAATAGCAAAGGTCTCTCAATAAAACAAAAGGCATGAAATAGAAAGGACAAACCCGGAATTTCGACGCTCTCAAGAAGGAAAGAAGGAATATCGTGGATCTCCCTGAATCCGTCACGAGAAAGGAAGGTGAGAGATTCGAGAAGTTTAATATGAGCGAACCGCTATCTCTCTCCGCATTCTCCGCAGAAAAAATAATAAAAAGAACATCTTATAAAGTTTCGGAAAGGGTGAATTCTGGAGTTTGACTCCCTTAGGTGGTGACGACAGCACCGAGGAATGTGGCAATGCACGTCGGTCCTAAGCAGGATAAAAACCTCGGGACACTTTAGAATCTACCCAAAAACTTATTCCTCTCAAGATTCATGATCTCCGCGCAACCGTCTTTCATCTTTATTGAATAAAAAAAGCGACGGGAGAGGTCATTTCCTCTTACATTTTTCAACCCGTCTAACCTTTTCGTGCTTGGTCGATGTCACACAGTCCTTTTGCATTTCAAGCATAGGTTCGCGAGGAAAAGGAACGCGAGAAACCACATAAACAGCGTTTTTTTTCAAAGTATGTTCATGCGAGTCAAGAAATACCGCAGTTCTCCTTTCACTCCGCTCTTATGAGTATTCTTGGGTCCCCATGAATCCGCTTTCTTCCTTCTCTTCGACCAGCCGCAGTGCTACTCAGCATCCTCAGCCCCTTGGTAGCCGTGAAGGCATTTTCTCATTTGTTGCGATGAAATATGTGACACCCTTCCCGCAAGAATAGAAGAATGTTACCTTTTCCAATTGAAATTGAATTCCTCAATGTACCTCCTCTAAGATTTCACCTGACAAAAATTGTGATCAAAATCTCTACCAGGGATACAGCGCCTGCCATGTACGCTTATTCAGGTAAATGACCTAACAATACAAACCAGCAAAACAAGTTCAAAACTGCATACCGGCTTTTCCCGCGAATAAAGCAATCGATTCATAGGCCCAACTGGCCACACTTGAATTTATGTCAAATCAAAGCCCTTTATTGGGAACAATTAGGAAATTTTATGTTATAACTTGAGCATATTTCAAAATGTAGCATGAAGGAACATAGAAAGTGGAAAATACGGTAAAATAAAGCCATAGTAAATGCACATGTGTGTTAAAAGACCAGAAAAACTACATTATATTACTAGTAATTTCTCAGCGAAGACATACAGAAGTCGATCGATACGGCCAACATATTGAAATAATTCATATATAGTGAATGATCATGTTACTAAACCGTCCACCTCCTATCTGCAAAGAAAACATTCCATTCATGATCCCAACTGCCCATAAATTTGGATCTATGGGTTTAAAAGTGGACAGAAAGATGTTAAAAATATGTAAAAAAACATCAGATAACTACGACATGTTAGATCATGAAGATAAAATTAGAGAGATGAAAGCAATGCTCAAACATTTATTTTTCCAAGGAAAATTGGATAGAGTAAAATATTGATGGTACCAGGTGGAAATTAAAACAGGTATTGTAGATCTTAGGACACGATGGCCTGATGAAGACAATCTTCGAGGGAAACGTGAACGGGAAGAATGGAAAAGGCAGGCCTCGTATGAGGTATTTGAAGCAAGTTAAGAGGGATGTAAAAGAGAGAAGCTACGTCAATATGAAGAGGCTGGCCGATAGAAGAATGAAGTGGAGGGCTGCGTCAAACCAATCCTAGGATTGTTGACCGATATGATGAAGATTGTAGATTTTGTTGTAGAAGAATTTTATGCAGTGCCTTTTTCCTTGCTTTAAGATTACTAACTCATAGAAGGATTGAGAAATATAGATACAATACATTAAAATTAAATATAGTTTAAATATAGATATAATACATTAAAATAAATGATGGAATGATCACATATTGTTGATTTACTTTGCAATGCCTATTTATTGAGTCACAAGTGTCTCGTTAATCTGTGTATCCAACACATTCCATTAAATTTGCATAATTATGCATTTCAGTTTCTTGTTGGTGGTGTATGAAAAGACTAGTATTTTGCTTGATAGTAAGTGAGAATAAAACTCTCTTTTCTTATAAAAAGGATTAAAATTAAGACAAAAATGCATAGTGATTGTTTACCACATGCTTAATGCTTTTTCGGTGATTTCGGGGTATAATGTAGGTATAGATGAACTCCGCATCCATTTTTATGGTGGAATTCGTCCACATGACCTTCAAGCTGCCACGTTAGAGATTTACTGACCAGGCTACCACGACCTGAAAGTTTACTTGAAAAAAAAAGAAACTCACGGTAATATTTTCTCATTCCAAAAGCTATACAACTCTGCCCTACTCTCGAGATTGAGATTAATGTTTTTAGTTTTCCAGCATCCTTAAATAGGTTGCATAAAAACATTTCTTACCAATAAGTTATCATTTTCAAATCTTTGAATAAAGTAATTACAACTTTCCTTTGATGTAATGCATGCAATGAGCCATAGTTCACTTTATAAAATTAGGCTAATTGCATATAGGTAATATTATTAAAAATTTTGAAGAATAAGGTGTTTTTGTTCCATAAGTTTAAATCATTTTGTTGGGAGTTTCCTAGCAAATGAAGTGAGGGATTATTAAAGAATAGAGAAAAAACGAGGACCGTCAAAAAGTTTTCCTAAGGAAAACTTAAGTTTTCGAGTATACCCTCCTCTTGTGGCCTTCTTTTTCCTATTTAAGATCAACTCGCCGCTGCCTCATAACTGCTCCTGGAATTTTATTCATCCCCCTCCCATTCCGTCTCTTTCCTTCAGCTGACCTCCCAACAGCGAAGGTAAAATCTTACCTTCTTCTTCTCTCCCTCGATGGAGAGAAAGGAAATTTGATTCCTTCCAACCGCAACGTGCTCGCATTTAAAGTGAAGAGAAATGAGTGATGTCGTTTCCAAGTGCAGAACAAGACAGCGCGACGTTCACCCACCGTATCCAATTATTCGGTTATTAACGCGAGCGCATTCGAGAACTGGTCCCAAGACGACGTTCCCGGAGAAAGATTCCGGTACGAAACTAAAGAATAAGGCGGTGGCATTAATTAAAACGAACGAAAAGGGAGGTCAGAAAAAAACGGCAGTTCACGGAATGAATGAAAAGTTGATTAAAATTGTTGTACTCCAAGTTAAAGAAAGGACTGAGATTAGAATTTTCAGAGTGTTGAAAGAAAAAAGACATATTCCTCATTAATTTTTCTTAGATGTCTAATTATGCAAGCTTATCCCAATAAGTCAAAACTCTAGGAAACATTCTAAATACAATCAAATGCTTCTTTTTCATCACTGCGACCTTAAATTCATTCACAAAATTCCGGCCAATAGAGAGAGAAAATAAAATGTGATGAGAGGCATCCATTTTTTCGGAGAAAAATCGCTATTAAAATTGAGAACAAGATAATAGAATCCTTAATTAAAATCCACAACGATGGAATCGTTGGAAATTTCGGGGGGGAGGGGAGGGGCAAGGATCCGAAATTAATGCAGCCCCTTTAAAACGCTGGAAATAATGAGGAGTCACCGGCTTCTCGCTGAGTAAAACACCCATGGGAGTCATAAACATTTAGAGCGGCAGCAATTCCGCTGATATATATCAGTCGTGCCCGGCGGGGGGATCACCCCTTCCACCTCGGTATTGCGTGAAATTCCTTCCCCCCCCCTCCGCCCCTCCTCTCACCCCCATCCATCAGTGCTTTCCGTTTTATGAACGGTAAATCGGAAGCAATTCCTCCATTTTTACGGACCAGAACACCCCAAGGGAACGACAAAAAGATGTCAGAAGGTGGGCACGATTTGTCCGAAGATTCTCGCTCTTCGAATCCCAACGCCGCTGGATGGAGATTTCAAGGCCGTTTAGCGCCAAAAAGGAGTTTTAAATAAATCAAGAGATACTAAAGAGATGTTCCCCGTTTCAAAACAAAAAAAAAACCTTTTAGTGTGAAAGTTTATTTTTATTATCTAAACGGGCACTTCCTACACCACCATTTTACTGTCCATCCGATTCCGGAATGAGGAAAAAAAACCAATCGATTTGTCTCTCTCTCTCACCCTACTTTACTCTTCGTTCCTCAATCCTGCGTTTATTCCAGTTCATCTCTCTTCTCCGCCACTGTCTCCACCGTCTCCCTTTCGCATCTCTTCCAAACCATTTCTCTCCACTTCCCCAATTCACGACTCGTCCAAGCTCAAATTTCCCTCCCGATCGTCCACGCAAAAGTCATTCCCGGCGACCATAAAAAATCACCAACACTTGTAATCCCCCGACGGAGCATTAGTTGCCGTAAAGACGAGGCAAGGCCTGGTCCCTTGAGCGTTATAAAAAAAAAGGTTTGTATGTGTGTGTGTTTGTGGTTCCGGGGTGGGTGGGGTGGACGAGAAGTGGAGAGGTGGCGAAAACCTCATCTCGAATATGGTGGGCATTAAAGCCGGCGTCTTCTCAGGCGGCGTTTGAGATAAAGTATTGGCTCTGAGGGAGGTCGGACCATACCAAGCGTACCCAATGGGAAGATGACCCTTTTAAGAGCTGAAAATCGATTTCGTTTAAAGACCGTTGGGCACAATTGCTGGTTGTGCTCTGGGCTGACAAATGTGCGAGGGGAAAGTTAGACAGGTTGAAAGAGAACCGCGCTGTAGAATATGCTATTATCGATTGAGAACACGCTTTGTATGTCGCTTATACTACTCCACGCCGGAAGTGAACTGGTATCCATCCTTGAGATGATTCTGATGATCTTAAGTTCTAGCCTAGAGAAGATTCCCATTCATTATTTGCTACGCAGTTTTACATATGTATTTTCAAACTCTTCTAAGAACCTACTTGCTTTAAAACCACTCAAACTCCACTGCCAGGAGAAGTTTAAGAAAGTACCACCTTCATGTTACAGATATCTCTTGTATAACTGCATGTTCACGAAATAGATTGTAGTTACAGCGATTAAGTCGTAATGCAAATTATGTGAGTGATACACGAATGATCTTCGAAATGAAGAGATTGATTTGATTATTTGAGGGTTTGAGTTCGAATCCTGGATTTGGCAGACATTTTTTGTTGGTATACCGCCCCCTACTTGATTGCTGTGTGGAGAGCGTTTCGAGCCCGTCGTTGGGACTTAACGCCTTGATCCCCTTGGCGCCTTTCGTTAAGAGCAGGCTAATGCCGACGCCGGGTTTCTATCCATTCTTCCATTCCCATCTTTGTTCCTTTCCTTTCGGTCCATAGGAGGGGTTACAGTATTGAAAACCACGTAGTAGATTAAAATAACTTTCAACTATTTACTGCCATCCAGGTTATTTCATAATTATGTCCTCATTTGTGCGAGATTAAAAAAAGCTGTCTGCCGGACAACCCCTTGCATAAAATATGATGGAAAAAAGATTTATCAACCCTCTTACACGCGGTGAATTCTCAGCAAAGAATCTCAGCTTTATTGACCGCGAAGAATAAAATATTGATCCAAGTTCATATTTTGGCTGGTTTCATAGCTAAACTTTTATTTATTTTTAATTGAAACTATCCGAGCTGGAATGTACGAGCTGTGAAGTCAATTTTCATGCCACTAAATTATTTTTACATCATAATACTTTATTCACATGCGTATGAAGTTTAGCATTCTTAGGACGGACTCAGATAAAAATTCTGCCATTCATCCCTCCAGTGTCTCCACTTCTCCGATGTACTTTTGCACGGAAAACATAAACCACCTATAGTGTATCAATACCCACCATGCTACTTCTCTTCATATCCTGGACTTCAGCGATGAATAGAGGTATTTAAGATGAACTCGTCTATCAAATTAAGACAGCCAGTATAACATGAAATGTATCGTTACCCCTAGAATAGATGAAATACTTATTGAAGATTGTGTGCAAAAAATATTAATTAATTTTAATGTTGCCGATAACGAAGCAAAGAACAAGGAGAGAAGAAGTGGCACATGGAACACCAGTGGCCTATGAAATCCTCGTGTCGAAAGGGAAGCCTTTGAATGCTAAGAAGCTTCTCAGAAAATTAGATTCAGCAACGATATTAAAGCACTGACCCAGAAATGACCCAGTAAGACTAGAGAGCCATCAATACAGCTCAAAATCTCGGAGAGCATTTGGATTCACGGAGAGAAATACATTTGGAAGTTTCGGGCTTCATTTAGAAGAAACTTTTTCTTCCAATAAATGTGAGCAAGGAAAATGGGAGCTGTGAAGTAAACGTAGCCAACATGAATTACTGCAGTCATGTAAGGAATTAGTGGGTCTTATGAGTTTTTGCTCACCAGGGGAGGAGCATTCAAAAGTTTTATTCATTAGCAATGAGTATTTTGAAACATTTTAATGAATCTTGCTTTGACAATACCTACCTTCCAATTATCTAAAACTATTATACTCACGGTAAAACACCATAATAATATATGCCTAAATTGTCAACAAGGTCGAATAATATTATTACTACTTTACATTAGATAAGCAATTACAGGGCAAGAAAATTTGGGCTAGAGTTCGAATTACTGCAGTGACAATTATTTTTTGCTTTCAGAGAAGAAGACACGCAATATAAACTATACTCTGAGGCTAAAAAGGGAATGAATATAATAAGGCAAATAAAATTCTAATTTAACACGAGGCTCATAAAACGGTGTGATTTCATCCATTGATTTTTATTTCTTCAAGTAGAGAGGGCCAAAATTCAAGAAGTAATATAATATTAACCCCTTAAAAAACTTAAAGTTAATAGTTATTGAAATTAAAACTTAAACTGCGTGAGAAGGTGCATATTTTTATTGAATGATTTTGCTGTCTAATTAATCTACCATAACGCTCGAAAAATATCTAATAAATGTAGAAGTTACATTTCAGATGCAAAATGGCTAACTGTTGCTAATTGTTACATTGTAGATGAATACGTGATGTAGATGTTACGTTGTTAATAAAAATAATCCATAAAAAGTTTTCAATATAAGTCCACATCTTTATAATTCCAAAATCCTTCACACACATCATTAATTCCTTTTCTCTGAACATTTCCTATAAATCTGAACAAATTATCCATGATGATTGATGAAAGCATATCACCTAAATTATAATTTCTTCTTGAAAATTAACTGAGAAACATGTTAGGTGGCATCGGTGAGAGAACAGCCACTTTAAAGGTATGAAATATGAGTGTATGACATTGTACAATATCTCCATTGTTTGCAAGCGCTATTGGCATTCAAATATTGAAACCGATCGGTTTCACTTGGAAATAAAAACTAAAGATTTTTCTATGCATTATTGAAAGGATTTTTGAGGCCTGAAAAGAAATATTCCCTGAGAACTTAAGAATAATGGCCGCAAAAACACGAACGCCGATAACGTACACTATGAAACTGCTCCCGTAAATGTTTAATAGCATCATTTCTCACTGCGAGAAACTTTAGTACCAAATTTTTCAAGCCTGGTAATAACTTGGTACTAATAAGCACCAGGAAGAGAATATTCGTCCGTGAATATGATTTTAAAGTAAACGCGTGCATGTGGGGCAAAGTTGTAAAAGCACAAGGAAACTACAGAAATCAATTATCGAATATGACAGGAAATAAGGAACTTCCAATGCTTTGGGCAGGGTGAATGATGATGTGATCGAGAATAGACCACATGCGAGAGCAATAGACATCCAGGAAGAGAAACGCGAGGGAATACGAATTCGCCAAGTAAAAGTACGATGACCAGAGAGGCCTTTGGAGAGAATAGCAAAGGTATGAAGTGAGCAGGAGAACCAGAGAGTAGAGAGGAATGAAGGGCGAGGAAACTAGAAGAATTCGAGAAAAGCGAGAAGGATAAGAATGCTGATTTATAGAGATGGGTGACAAGAGGGGAACCTCGAAAGGGAAAAAGGAGGATGGGGGAGGAGGAACTTCAAGGAAAAGGGACGGGCTCCTTGGAAGTCCATGACAGAGAAACTGGACCTAGGCGGGGTGAAAAGGGGAGGGAAGAAAGAGAAAGCCAATATTCCTTTCGGTCCTGAGGAAGAAAAACGCGAGCAAGGAGCGAGGATTTACAAGATGTACAAGGGGACGGGGGGTGAGGCAAGAATAGGACAACGGTTGGATTATTGACGCGGAAATTTCCCCTACCTCAAGTTAGGGGACCCTACATTTTAGGAAATGAAATTACTATCAAGAGACCTGCCATCCATTTCAAGATAATCCTGATTCCTATTTTACCAAGAGCCCCTAAATCCACCTCACATGTGAGCAAGGCTAAGGGTAAAATTCCACTGTATTCCCTTCTTCAAATGTCAATACCGGAAAAACTCACCCAAGGCGTGATTCATATCCTTTTGCTTTACCCCAGCCCTTCACATACACTAAGCGTCCATTTATTTTGTGCATCAGCTGCGATTGTCAGATATATTTCATGACACTCATGATAGTAATTTATTTTAAAAGCGGAAGATTTCTTGACTAGGAAGACTAAAAAAAGAAGTAAAAAAAACATTGATATATTTTACACCACCCATAGACCTTTGTAAGAAGATATTTACTGAGTTGAGAAAAAAAGGAATCATTTCAAAAATATAATTGCTCCTGGTGCCAGTTCACTGGAGAATGATTATTTTACTAGAATTTTTCCAAAAAATAATGGAAAGAAATTTTTAAAATAGTACCTTAAAATTAATAATTTTTGACTTGGAATTTGGCAAAACCCCTCCATTAAACCGGGGTTTGATCTTATACGCTTCTCCAAGCTCACCACAGGAAATTTAACGCTTACGGTAAAATTTATGGAAATGCATTTCACTTCATCATCAATTTCGATCGTTTCAAGGAGTTAGAAACTGTACATTTGCATCCTACTTCTCCAGCGTGAATGTTAAAACCTGTATTCTCATGCCACTATGTTACGCAGTAATAAATCCATAAAGCACCAGAGGGAACGTATCATTCAGTTAAATTAGTTTATAAAGCTTATAGGGGCAAGAGAAGGTCCATGCAAGAAGAAACTACTGTGATAAAATTTTGGAGATGGGCAGAAGAAGAGAAACGTTGGTCAATCTTCTTCGTAAGTGCTAGCTAAGCATAACTGTATGCCTGGTGAAATTAGCATATTAAACATAGTTCATTAAAGTAAAAAAATAATTAAGAAAAAAGGAACGACTTATTGTTATTGCTTTGAAAACTCAATTTAGCACTAAAATTTAATTTTAATGCTATTGCCAGGAATTCAGTAGCATAGAGAACTAAGTTAAGGAAAGTTTAGGAAAAGAAAAAGCAATAGAAATCAATAAGCATTTTTCCTCACTTTAGTGTATGATATAGGAAAGAAGTGAAACTCTCCCCAGATGGAAAAAAAACTAATATCTTCCAACGTCTGTGGTTGCATAAAAGATCCAGTAGGCAAAAATAGCAGAACTCAAAGAGGATGGAGGAATAAGCGTGCTACGAGTTTTTAAATCGACCCACTAAAGTTATACATATTAACATATATTTGAGTCACATGGAAAGACCAATTAAGTAGAATTGCTAAGAAAGTTGATGGAAAGGGGAGCGAAGGCTCTGTACGTACAAAAATGTAATACATGTCGTCATCACTAATGAACAGCAGGGGCCAACATAACTTTAGGCTGAATACTTATCACGAAATGTGGCCCTGATAATAGAAATAACAGTCATTCAAAATCAACGCGAAAATCTTCATAATGTACGAAACATCCTGTTGTCAGGTAGGTTAGAAGGAAAGGGTTTGAGGGGGTCACAAAGGTCAGGAGGTCAACCATTGACTCACCAGAGACAGAGAGAGAAGGGGACGATGTTTTCGCCTGAAAACCGAGTCCGTGAACACAAATCGAGCGGTGGGGTCAGAAGACTGAGAAAATCAAGCATCAAAGGAACAATAAGCATATTCGAGAAGTACAAAAGGGAAGAATGGGGATATTAATAGCCACGAGGTGACACCGGGGGAAAGGAGGAATTGTAAGAAAGATTGGAGATGGAAGAGATGAAAAGCAAAAGATTCCGGGGTGAGGAAGGAAAGTATAGTGGGGAAAGGGATGAGAAGGGTAAGAGATGATGGGTTTAGGGGGAGAGAGAGAGAGTGGATCCAACGGGGGAAAGTCTTTTCAATGGTAATGCAAAGGCGTTCCTCAAAGGGTGGAGGAAGGTAAGAAAAATAAATAGGATGAGGAATAAAACCCATGGAAGTGGGCGAAAGTCAATGAAGGAGTGCTAATTAGGAGAAGTGCAAGGGGATGGGAGGGGTGTGGAGCGGGGGTGGGGGAAGTTGAGAAACATATCGAGCGTGTTGGAGGGTCGCTTCTCCTTGGAACTGGCCCTGAATGAGAAATTAAACGGCATAATGGAGTGGGATTTGTCAAACAAGGAAAAAGTGCCTGTGCGCTCGCGCACACATCAAATACGCTATTAAAGCATGGGGTTTATCATCTTCGGATGAAAAAAACAGATTCGAACCCTATTATTAAACGGCAGTGCAGCAAAAGAGGGGATTGAAGACAAAGGATTTCTGCCTTCCGCTCACTAAATGTCTTGATTTTCAAAAGTCAAAGAAATTTTGAAATAATCCTCCGGACCCGCATTCAAAACCCCCTTGAATAGAAACCACAGAAATGCGCATATTTCTCTACTAAATCAATCATTTGTAGTCCCAATACAGGTCTACCTCATAAACCTATTCCTATAAGTGTTATTAACTTTTAAAGCGCATTATCCGCGTGCGTCTCAACGACGAAATCGTCATTTGCACTTATTTGATATTAAAAGAGGACTTCAACTGTTGCAGGTTCTACTTGCTGTGGAATGACGGCATGATGGGAGAAATAATTCACTTTGTACTTATTCCACGGATTCATTTTAACCCAACCGGTTTCAACTTTAGCACGTCATCATCAGGGGTACAATCTCCGGCGAGATGGTACCCCTGATAATGACGTGCTAACGTCCAAACCGGTTCGGTCAAAATAAATCCGTGGAATAAGTCCAAAGTTAATTATTTCTCCCATCATTAAAAGAGGAGATCATTGATGCGAGCTCAGACATTCACACTTAGCTTTTCTCCGCACTCCACTATTTACGCAAATAATGAACGCCACCAGAGTATGACTTATTCCTTCTAATCGCCATTTTCGTCCATTGTGTCATCGTTCAAAAACAGCAAACATAGTTCTTTTCCCGGGCTAATATACAGTTATCTGACACTTGACGTCGGTCGGGTATAGACAACTACTCTTTTTAATGGCAAAGCAGGGAAAATAAGGCACCAAGCTCAAAATTCTACCTTCGGAGATAATAGAAATGCGAAAAAGGAGAGTGAGTCCGCCTGGAAAGTAATCTATAACCAGCAATGCTTGCGAAGATGACAAGATCGCGTTGAGAGCGATGGCTTATCGCGCAAACACACGTACAAAAATTTTTACATATTATATATACCTACAAGAGCTAGAGCCGAAGTGAGTAGGGGGGGGGGGGTGGAGCTGGATGGAGAAGCTCGCCATCAAAACTTCATCCAATGCACATCGTAGTGTGACTTGGAAATGCCTCGTGGTATCCAAGCGCGGCTCCGAGCCTCGCTTCACCTTTCTCATAAGCTTATCACAGCTTTCGTGGTGAGGGAGCGGCGAGATGAAGACATAAAGAGATATATAGAGGGATAAGACTTGAGGTAGATAGCAGGGGGAGAACGGGCGACAATGAAAAAGAAAATACGCGGAAACTTTCCTGGCGCAACTTATACATTTCGGGATAAACATGCGGTGGTATCAACTTTTGAGATGACTTTCCTCAAAATAAGTTCATCAGCGGAGAGGAAAGTGCCGAGGGATGAAGGATGGGGGGAGAGAAGGCGGGGGTGGGAAAGAGAGGTCTGAAGAAGCAAGGAGGCAGAGAGAGGGAGGGAATGTAGCTGAGCACAAATTGAAAGATTAATGCGATCTCAACCAACTACTTTCCAGAGCAAGCGGAATGAGGGAGCGCGGATGGGGAATTGAGACGTGGATCTAAGAGACACTAGGGTGTATTTTGGCGGTGGGAACGAGATGGGGGTTGCCAGGTAGCGGGAATGGCCTGGCTTGGGACGGTGGGGGATGAAAAGAAGCTACATGCCGACAGAGAGCAGGAACTTTGGCGGAGGGAGGGGAGGGAGAACTCAAAAAGGGGTATTCAGCGCTCACTCCAACCAACCACCGCCACCCCCTTGTTACAACCCGCTCTTCTCTTAATGACTTGACCGCCCTCTCACGCACACCTTACCAAATTGACATAATTCTACCGAGCCGCCAGCAAGCCACTCCCTTCTTACATCACATCTCTCCCTTCTTCTCTCTCTCTCTCACCCTCCCACTCGCCGTCTGTTTTTCCTTCTAGGTTGCCTCTCAGCCCTCCCTCTCTCCACTCATTCCTCACCTCCTATCCCTTTCTTGTTCTCCGACCTTTTGCTCTCTTGCCCTCCCCACGCTCTCTTCCACCTTTCGTACTCACCAACTTCAATGCCTTCCCCAAGTCTCCCCATCCTCCTTGCCTCCCTCATTATCTCTCTTCTAGGGACAGCTTTCAACGGGATAGCATTACGTAAGATTTCCGTGTGACAGTACGAAAGCGAAACGACCACCGCGGTGCAGCAGAAAAAATGCCAGTTAAATGTCTAACCAGAAAGAGTGGTCAAAATTATGATTTCTCCGGGGAGTTTACAGTTTTTCATAGATATAATAAAAAGTTCAGCCGCAAGAGTGAGCCAGTATTGAAAAAAATGGCACTCTCCTTGTTTATTACTGGTGGTTTAATGATGGTCAGGGTTAAAAGACACCCTATATTTAAAAAAACCGGTATCCATGCCAAATGTTTATCGCTTTGCCTACCTCGTAATCTCCTATAAAAACATTTGTAGTAAAAGAAACTTCAGAGTAATATTTACTATCCAAGGTAACTTCCATACAAAGCATGTTTTAAATACTTCCAAAGAGTTTATTATTGTCTTTTTTAATGAAATGCTCTTTATTACGAGTATTTATGTCTCAAGCATCTCGAAAAGCTAAGTATTCAGGTGCATTAGGTGTGAAAAATGAATTAATATAAAATAGCAGTAAATGCTTATTGTCATATCTGTATTGCTTTTTTCTCCAAGTATATGATTTGCACCATTAATTACAAAGGGAAATTTATGGAGACATCCTATTATTTTAAAAAATCACACATAATATAATCAAATACAAATGCCTTTCTAACTCGCTTTTTTCAACGGGCTTCTTCTGTTTTATTATTCACAACGGTTCGTTGCTTGTATCCGTTACTTTTATTCACATCCTGGTTGCAAAATCACATCTCGGGTACCACCACGGACACTTCTTCCACCATTTCACTACTGAAATCAAGTACGCAATTCAATCACAAAGCGCATTGCTCATCGTAAATGCCATAAGGACTAACTACCAAATATGATAATGATATGAATAGTAATGCAAATGTGTGAGTAACAAAGAACCGTAATCAACTCCTCAGGAAATAAAGTATTTCGTGGCAAAATTAGCTTGACTTTCCTCGACAGTCACTTGATTGATGGCTACAATAATAAGAATTTAGAGAAATCGGGACGTTGCTTAGAATTAGCGTTATGCATACAAATATTTTCAGGATGTACCTAATTTATCAGAAGGAAAAAAAGTGAAAATTGTCGTGAGGGATATAATTTGATGAGCATATAGTTTTAAGAAACGCAGTACTTCCAAATACCATTGGCTTCACAACCATTTCCATGAGAGGAAAATCAACTGCAATTTCACCATTTCAAATCAATCAGTCTGAGTCGAAACGGAATTTGATTGTTGTTAATCGTATACAACGGATACAAATTGTAATTTTTAGTTAAACTTGGCTATTTAGGGCAAGAACTTCTGTAAAGAACAATAATATGATTTTAAAAAATGGGAAATATCTCCAGTATTATGTTCCATATTGACTAGCTTTGTCACACTATTTATTCATTCCTCGTCAAATAATTATCTCCTGATCATTACGGGAATTAAAGTCTTGATCTTATCTTAAGGATTGCAGTCTTAATTGACGCAAAATAGATTCAAACTGGAAGATGGTGAGGTGTTTTGGGGGTAATTGCTGTTGTAGACCAGGGAGAACAGCAGCACAAGAAAGCATTTTTCTTAGCCCAGCGACTGTTAAAATGTATCCCAGAGAAGGAGCGTTCTCAAGTTCTGAGAAGGTTTCGCAATTCGTTTCGGAGGGGAGAATCTATCTACATGGCAACGTGCGTCCTCCCTCCATCTCCTTGCGCCGCTCTCCCCAGCATCCGTCCTTCGCTGGGGACCATTGGAGGAGGGGGGAGGATGGAGGGCGGGAAGTTGAGGTGGGGACTCGTCGGCGAGGAGACGTTTCATTCGCCGGGCGCGTAGTCAGGAGGGAGAGTGGAGGTGGAGGAGGCGCTAGAATCGCGGCATTAAGGAAGCAAAAGCGCCGCCGAGGGATGAAGAGAATGGTATAGCAGGGGAGGGAGGAGGAGGATGAGTGGGGGGAAGGGGTGAGAGAAAAGGGTGAAAAGATTTGCCGAGATAAATGAAACGGAGGGGAGGCGGCCTCTTTAGGGCATTCTTGGATTTACGGACGGTTCGCACGGTGAGGTAATTAGCCCGCTAATCGATACTCCTTACCTCCTCACCGGCGAGAAATGTAAGAGGAGGCGCCTCGGAGAGAAAATCACCTCGGCTGTAGAAGGGGAACAATTTGCTTGTGACGAAAGTTCATTTTTTTTTTCGATCTCGCGTTTTTTTCCAGGAAAATATCCTTTGGAAGACGCTATGGATTAGGATGCATACATTATCCTGGTGAAAGTGGGTCTCAGAAGCCCAAGTTGCTGACAAGTGGACGAGTATTTAAGAGGGAAAAATATCCATCGCTAATAGGACGTCCGGTGTGACCTCACAATGGACAAGCCTGAATAATCGACCTCTTTCTGAAAGGCGCAGACACTATAGCACGATAGAGCTACGCCTCCTAAAACCTAGGCTTATCGCATTAAGTATTTATTGCGCGGTAAGTTTTATATAAAATACTTTTCCAATGCCTCAATTAAGATTTATGGAAATTTTTGCCTAAAAATAAGGGACAACTTAAAAGCATTATTAGTTTTAGAGAAAACATTTTCCGATAGTTTTCATTGACCAAATATTTTTATAGCCATAAACAGGCATCAATATATAGTCAAAGTACCATCAATAATGACAACGTCGAACACTCCCGAAAGCCTGCCTTGGTTCATCGGAACGACGCGAAAACTGTCACCAGATATAGTCAAAGTAATTTATCATGATCAATTACAAATATCAAAACAAATTCAAGGCAGGATATTTTACCTCATTGAAAACCTAACAACTTATATAAATCCAGTTTGAATGTATTATTAAAAATAAAAATACACTAGTATAATTCATATTTTCAGATCAACCAGGCAAAATAATTCAAATAAGAGGTAAAAATTGTTCACGTGTATGCCATACCTACTGCTCGTCACATGCAGCTTAAAAACACCAATTTTAGCCATAACACTTTTATTTAATAATCCTTCGGATAGCAGATTGTAAAATATAACATATTAGCCATTTTTGATATGAAAATATGCTTTAATGGTTTTAGTAATTAAATGTAAGGGCGTTTGGAAGATTTTTCGCTCAAAAACAGTATAAGCCACAAAACTAAAAATTAGGATCGATTCATTCAAATGATAAATAATTCATTCCCTGTTTCAAGACGTGGTGAGAGGATACCGCACTGGAGTAAAAGAAAATTTGTAATATTTACCTAAATTTGATTTTTGATACGATGCATTTAGGCTTATTAAGTAAACATCACTCACATAACATTTAATTATCGTCAACCTGATGATAGATTTATAAGCTGGGACGCGTCATACCTTGCATAACAATTGTACGGTAAAGCCAAATTCTCTTTTCATCCTATAATTGCAATACGTAGAATCTGCTGAAAAGTGTCTGGAAACTCTTAAATCAATAATGAAGGGGAATCAAAACAACATGAAAAGAGTACAATAAATACTAAAATCACCATAATAGTTGGTTATGTTGGCTGTAGTACTACACCACACAAAACAAAGTTCCAGATGAATGGAACTTGTACACAGTCCAGGAACATACCTTAGCTCATCAAATCAAGATGTAAGGCAGAAAAAAATAAAATCCAGTCGTCCGAAAACATCTCCCGGAGAAGGAATAATCCACCCCACTCGATATGGGTCCCTTTCCATTATAGTTTCCCCCACTGCACTTCCACCACTCCTTCCCGAAGATAGATTTAGGATGGAAAGACGCATGAGGCATGCCTGTGCGATAAAGGGGAGGGTTTCACCGTTTGGCGTCAGATGGAGAGGATAAGACGAAACGATTCAGTCAGTCAGAGAAAGAGGGAGAGAGGCTGGATACATTCGAGGGTAGTGAGAAGATGGGCCAGTGTATGGGGCCGTGGAACGAAGAATCGGAGTGTGGAGGTCGCAGAAAAGAGTAAGGGGCCCGAGTGGTGAGTTATAATGCTCTCTCTTCTGGAAGATCCCCTTCTTCTCAAATAGGAGGCGCACTTAGGGATACTAATGCCCCGCGAGGCCTACTCCGCTGGCGAGAAGGTCAGGAGAAGGGTGCCAGGGTACAGCGGGAACAGGGGAGGATGGCGAGATGACTTGGGCGCAGGCATTTTCCACAAACTCTTTCGTTCCTTACCTCCCTTCCTCTTAAAAACCCTCCCATCATTTAAGTCTATCTATTCCACCGATCACGAACATTTTTTTTCTCGCCACCGTATCGATATCACCGAACGTCTTCCGTCCTTCCACTTCTGCTGCATTCTTCCACGGATTCGACGGGAATTTTAGCTCAGCCAGGAGATCTCCCAGCATTTACTTATATTATCATCCCTAGAAAATGAAGAAAATTATATCCGACATACTAAAAAAGTTTTTGGACTTTTTAATATGCCAGTTTATTATTGTCAGTTTTTCCTTCGACTACATCGCGCCAAAGAACGTTTCTCTTAAAATTATATCCCTTGGGTGAAGATACCCTCCACTCATATTTCACTTGCACACGAAACATACACTTGCTATAATATGAATGAAAGGGAAATCGGTTCCCACTATTTGGAACCAGTTCATGATGAAAACATATGGCTTAGACTTTTTGCCATTTATTTTTAAATCCAAAGACGATTTTTTCGCTTCAATATCATCGCCAACTTATAAATTCAAAGGTTGTAAATTATCAATCTGTTCACACAATTATTCAACCACCATGTTCTCATGAATTTCATTTTATTTTCAACGAGTCCCACTCTTGAAATGCATGAAAGACAAGAATAGTAATGGGATAGTATTTCTACTAATTTATAAAACGAATTACCAGTGGGGTTTCTCATTATATGCGTCTTTTAGGTATCATTTTTTCTTCAGCAGAAGCGGTTAATAAAATACATGCATTATCAATAGCTAACACGAAAAAAAAGTCGAAATGTGAGATTGAGTGACGTTATAATGGAGTAAATTCACGCATCTTTATTCAAGGATAGGATTGAACCGCACTGAACGAAATCGAACATTACTAAAGAAACTGTCGTTAGGAAATTAAGTAAAGAGTTGGATTTAATTCATTCTATTGGTTCGTGGCTCTTAGCACTGAAGTTAGTTTAGTCGTACACTTCTACGAATCCAATCTTGGGGAGATACATATACATTGCGTCAGACAATAAACTTTCTCGAGGACGGATTAAATGTTCCACGGATGCGGAATTGGTCCCAGGAGGAAAGGAGGCGCGGTGTTGCCGTTTGGGTGGGTTTTAAAACTCTGTCCGCTCGGGACACACGCGAGTGACTGGAAAGGCCAACTCATTAGTCATGTCAAGAAGGAGAGGGGGTGAGGGAGGGGAAATAAAAACCTTTTCCTCTTGATGGCATTTGGCCGGGCTTAATGGGCGAGTAAGTTCCCGCCTCAGAATATCGTGAAAAAAAATAGAAACAGGGAGCGTACCAAATGTTTTCAATAAAACACGTCCTTCAAAGTTCGCCTTGCCTCGAAACTTCTTTGCCCTCGTCCGCACGCCAGTCACCCCTTCGCCTCCCGCGGCCCGGACCACCACCTTCTCCTCCCTCCCAGCCGTCCCAGAACCCCTTTTCATCCCTCCGCCCACTCCCACCCCCTCGCACTCGCAACCGGATCGAGAGTAGGAAGTGGGGAAGAAAGAGATCTACCAAAGGAAGAAATCGTGTAGCAGAGAGTAAGGGCGAAGAGAAATTGAGCAACACACACGACGGGCAGAAGAGCCCGTAACTGACAAGTAGAGCCGTGTCATAATCCAGTGATTCATTCAAATACAATTGAGGACATTAAAATAGTCAGGGGCGTCGGAACTATTTTCGCGGGGAGGGGCCAACCTTGAAAAGATCCCGGCTCCTATGAAGAGGACCCACATTTTTTGCGGATAGAAGGGGGTAGAGACTAGAATTCCGCTAAAAGTGCATTAAAGGTGGTAGAGTATGCGTCCGAAGGGAAAAGGCAAGCTGGAAACAAGTGAAATTTATTTTTTTATTAATGAAGACTCATTTCTCAAGGGCCCGGTGCAAATTCTGGGGCGGGGGCGAATGCACCCCCTGCCCACCACTATCGTCGCCGCTGAAAATGGTTGCATTATAATAGGAGGATGGAATGTGCTTCTCATATAGATGGACCAAGCGTTAGCAATCAGTTGGTGGTATCATAGATGGACATGATTGTGGGATGGTAATATTCCTGCCTGGCAACTCCAAGGTCGTCCGGTCGAAACCCACCTCGTGCATTGACGTCACCTTTGCATTACGCTTATGATTACATAATAATGTGCGACTAAGGAACATTTAGAGCTACAACTCAATTTGTTTAGTAGCGTAAAAACTGATTACAGCTATTTTACACCATATGTTGGATAAGCTGGGGTTATGGTTGGTACGGTGGTGCGCTTGCATCCCATTCTAAGGGACTTGGCTCAAATTCCGGCAATTAAGATAGTAACCGGTTGAAATCAGAAGAAGAAAATTAGATAGTAATTGGTGTACTGGTCCCATTTTTATGCCACGTGCAATGTATTTTATCTACAAATCCCTGTCGTTCAAATAAGATTTAAAACTGTGGCCCACTTGGTGGTCATCATTTCGTTAGAGTAGACTGATTCCACATTTTCCACATTTCCTTCAAATCCAACTACTACAGAATTACTCACTCTTCACTATGAAAGCAGAACATCCATGATATCCATCGTTAGTAAAAAAAAAAACTGTGACAACGACATAAGTAATACCACGCGTGTGACCTGATATTGAGATATATGAAGTATTTTATGTCAATTCATATTTCTGATCATCAATGTGCGATATCGCGCAATAATGTGAGAATCTTGTGGTATGAAACATGATGCTGAATTCCGTTGATACGGCGCCATACATCTTGGCCTTGGTGATATGAAATTGATATCCCTCGAGATATTCAAATTCGTAGAACGCTCAAGCATAAGAAGGAGAAGGAGGAGGAGGAGGTGGCAAGAGTGGAAATGAAGAGGGCCAGCGGCGGGAAGAAAGGTTGGGTGGGCGAGGGAAGGCCTTGCCAAAAGGTGGAGCCCGGGAGAAATGGTCCTCCAAAGCGCCCTAAAGCACTCCCGCCGTTATTAATGGCTTTCCTCGAGGGACGGAAGGGAGCAGTCGGCCGGTGGATGCGGGGGTGGGAGAGGAGAGGAGGAGGCCCCGCGTTTATTATTTCCTTTAAGACGGGCGGTGGAGGAGAGGGAGATAGGGGAGGAGGAGTGTGGCCGTGCGATAATCGACTAGCAAAACCGGTCCGGGAGCAAGAGTACCCACTGCCCACCCGTTGGGACCCGATTCAAAACTAGAAGTGTCACTGGCGTTCATAATTGTATACAGTGTGCACCATAGTTGGGAAAGTTACCAAAAAAAATAACTGATTAAAGTTAATCTTAATCTCTGTAAAAGGTAACTAGTTAAAGTTAAAAGTTACTTTTCTGAAGAAGTAACTGATTAAAGTTAAAGTTAAAAAAGTAAGTTTTACGTTAAAAGTTACTTTTTCAGTTACTTGGGCACATTGGATGCTGTGATAATAGAGGCCTTGATGGTTTTGTTGTTCTGACAAACAACGCGAACACTGAACATTGTCACTGTGGTTTCTTTCATCCGTATCCATTTGTTTACAAATATTTTAATCCGGAATTTTCGTTGTAATTCCATTTAGTGTCCAGAGTGTTGTTGGTCAGGTTTCCTAGTGTTTGCTGAAAGCAATCGGCGATTTTTTCTGAGGTGGAGCTTCAATTCTGGGATTTTTAAGTTGTCGTGAATATGAAACTTCCTGAAGAACCATGGTGCGCCTGTAATTTATCGCAAAAGATTGTTCTGAGTGGTAGAAAGTGCTTTATGGTTAGTTTTTGATATCGATCCCCACTTTGCGATGTGAAGTATCCCATCACAATTGTAAAATTGCAGTGGAAACGGCTTGTATATATAGAGTTAGAGTAAATGCTGAGGCTGTGCCTGCCCACCTTTTCTCGCGATTCACTAGGGGCTGATGTATTGACGACGCAATGTTGCCGAGTAAGGCATACGTAGACTGGCGCATTTTAACAGATGGGTACGTTAGCTTGAATAAACCCCTCCCCCTCGTTATCAGTTATAGGTTTTTAGGTGACCCTTCTTTCTCGGCTTCAACTATGTAGATTTGAAGACATGATGTCATGAAGTAAAGCATACGAGCCTTCCAGGACATTGTCTTCGCGTGATTTGTATACCCTTGTATACTTAGGTACCGTTTTATTTTCCCATTTGTCTGTTGGGCAGCCTTTACTCCCAAAGTCGGGCATATTGATATTCACCAAAAATTAACGAAGTAAGTTAATTGGAGTTAGTTTTGTATCAGTTAATGCATAATTTTTACGATTAAAAGTTAAAAGTTTACTCATTTAAAAAGTGACGATAATATAATAGTTATCCATATTTTAACGAAAAATTTTAACCGTTAATTATTTAATCGTTAATCCCAACTACTGGGTGCACTACAATACGGGTTCAGTAATTTGTCCGATGAAAAATATATGTATAAACTTTTGTTTCACTCTTTGCTGCGGGTAGGCATTTGTCGATGCCGGGTTCCTCTCCACCCTTCCTGCTTTCTTCCTTTCATCATTCATTGGTGACAAAAGTTTTGAACCCAATGAGTATGGGTTACTCTGATCACCGTATCCCTTCGTTGCTATAATATTACCTAGCCTGCAATGATGCATTTAAATGACGGAAATCAGCCGGTTACTGTTCTGTTGAAAATATTGAACCAACAACTGCATCTACTTGCACTATCAGAAATCCAAACCGGGTAAGAAATTAGTTAAGAGCAGAGGAACGGTGCTGTGAAACTTAGTAACAGTATTTGCCCACTCTTGATACCAAGCACCAAGGAATTTAAGGCACGATATTCCATATGACAGATGGACGAGCTTGACTTATATTAAAGCTCCCGATTCAACTAGATAAGCACTACTTATGTTGTACTTCAAACTTGAACTCTAGGAACAGAGGCCAGAGGATTAAAAGGGCCAGGCTAGCTAGATACCCTCTCCGGAAAACTTTATCAAGAGCCACATCTAGTAATTGATTGAAATCGCTAGTTACACCATCTTTACATCGACAAAATTTATTAAATAATCGTCAATTTATCCAGCCAATTAACTATTGGTATCACTTGTCATTAGATCAAACTTATCGCTTATACTTGTATATTCTAAAACAATTGAGTTCCTAATGAGAAACCTTATTGAATTGATTGATCGGGTAAACATATTAAATTAGTCAACATCATACTAGCCTAGATTATTAAAAGAAACGAGAATAGATGTCAATTTTCATAGCACCGCTCACTTTGCCGTATTAGCAGATCACTACATCAAATAAATTCTGGACAAATTTCTTCATCCCGAAATGACCACCCACAGCTTCTCTTTGGAGACAAAATTACCCAAATTGCAATGCTAAAAACATTACCCACATATCCATTTTGTAGCATAAACTGTTATCATTCCACATGGGTGGGATAGGAAAGGAAAAAACTTCGACCCATATTGCGTCCCCAAATTGCACACACCAAGAGCGGTGAATGTTTCGAGAGTTAGAGGGCACGAGTCTTCGAAGGATGGCGGGATGAAAAGATACATCCCGTGAAAAAGACGATGAAAACGAGAGGGGAGAGTTGAAGAGGGGTGTCGGAAGGTAGCGAATGAAAAGAGCGTTTGAAGTGGGACGGGAGAAGTGGTTGAAGGGCGGTGGATGCCGCTTTGAGCCTCGCGTGAAGGAGAGGAAAGGAAGTAGGGAAAAAAATGAGAGGACACGAGAGGAGAGGGAGGAGCGGAGGATGAGGAACGATGAAGCCTGAGAGAGGTGGAGGAGGAGGGATGGCGGATCGGGAATATTTAAGAGCCCGGAAAGGAAGAAAGAGGATTTAGAGAGGATGCCTGCCTGGGTGGTGGGAGGGGGGGGGAGGCAGGAAGAGGAAAGTAGTGGGGAGGAAAGGGCTGAGGAGAACTTGCGAGAGGAGATTCCGGGCCGAGGGGCCCGTGGGAAAGGGCTTCTTCGTTCCGAAGAGATGGTCCCCAGAAGAGAGCGCCGGCGGGAGAGATGGTGGGAGGGGTTGAAATAATAAGAAAAGATGAAATGGCTTGAGAACTTCTTCTTCTGCTTCCCGGCAGGAGAGAAAAGGGAGGGGTGAGAACGTGGTGGTGAGAGGGGGTCCTGGGGCCCGTGGGAAGAGGCCGACCGACGGGTAAGACGGGAGAGGGCAGCGGAGGGAACTGGGAGCAGGGACGAGAGAGGAATGAAGAGAAGAAGATCGTCGTCTTAAGTCTTTTCTCCAAGAAAATGGGGATTTGGGAGGGGCGGGAGTATGGAGGAGAAAGGTAACAGAGCGTATCTAAAACCTCTCCATTTTTTTTCCTCCCCTTCCGCAAAACTTAAGTGGATATATGCGGAAACGGTTTGGTTCCTTCTTCATCCTTTTCTCTCTCGTTTTATCTTATTATTTGTTCTCTTTCGCAATAATCTTCCAATTAGGTCGCGTTTGTAAAATCCCCTCGAGAGAGTGGGAGCGGCTGGAAGGGGGGGAGGAGTACTTTAATCCCTTGACAAGTCATTTATCGGCTCCCCGATCTCGTTCCGTTCTTCCGAGAAATGTACTCTCCTCTTTCTCTTTTTCTCACACAGAGGAATACACACATATTCACACACCAGCTGAACTTTAACTGCAACAACCGTTTGTAGCAACCCTCCTTAGTGAGTTCTAAATATTTTCGTTTCCGTGTCGGTGAAAGACGTACCTACCTATTTAGTGAATTTCCCAAGAGTACGCGCTAATGAGCCGCGTAAGTGTCTCATGGGAAGAGCCATTGGGGAAACATCAAAGCCAATCACCTGCCTTCCCCTTCCGAAAAGTTCCTTTCCTAACAAGGAAAGCATTGAGATGAGCGATAGCATTCCGTTGTGGCTCGTTTGCGCTAACTGTCGAGCTGATTAACGCAGTAGATTACACCGAAGGGAGAGATGGAACCAATTCATTTGAAAGAAATGTAATAAGATGATTCAAGAGCGTAAAATGTGGCGGCCAACATTTAGTGAACGTTTGTGAATCGCTCATGGTGAGTGGTAGCTTTCAAACTTCATTATATTGGTTTATCGACGCATATCAGCACAAAGAAATTGTCATCGGTCTTTATTTCTGATTTTTTAGGAAAAAATAGGTCAAATACATGGATAGGTGCGTATAGAGAGATCTAATGAAGGAGGGTGATTTTACTGCTATGATATTGTTTCTCAATAAACCGTTAAGAGTGAAAACATTTAATTCAGAAATTATTTACTTACATAAATCTCAATGGAGCTAAAATAATTTTCTCAAGTTTAATCCTATTTCCTCACCAGTGAATTTAGATGATGATTTTCAAAGTGCTAAAGTATAGTGAATATCAACTTATATTGCTCACATTCCTTTATCTCATAGCACATAGTGTCTTAAATTTTCATTGTTTGATGCTTGAATAAATTTTTGAAATAATACAAGGATGCATAGATCAAATTAAAAAATCATGTTACTAAAATTCTAGAAATAATTTTTTTTAAAGTAAGTAAATTGCAGCCATAAAGAGTAGATTCTATCGATAATTTTAACGAGAAGGTGAGTGATTTTTAAGAACAATATTTAAATCGCAACCAAAGTTTAAATTTGTGCTCATCATTCTCAGGTCAGTAGCAGGGTAGAATCGTTGACCTATAATATCGAAATTTGGATGGAGCAGAAAACCTCAGCAACTGCATGAACATGATGAGTACGTTAATTCATTTGAATTTCTTGAAAGTGTCATGTTCAGAATAAGAGCATCTTCACTCGTGCGTAAGCTAACCGAACTAACTGTGAAATCTTCCATAAACATAAGGATCAATGTGCACCTAGAGGTATCATCATTTCAAAATTATAATCCTACCATTAATATTTTATTTTTATATTCTATAAAAAAGGCCCACTTTTATCGTTGATTCATCGTGATTTCAAACTCTAAGGTCATCAACGACTGATTACTGCACCACCTCTCATTCAACTGCTGTAGTTAAATAATTAACGAGAAAATGTTTCCATAAGTATCCATGAGCTTCCAGAGATATGTCCTGTAAAACTGCAGTAAGTACCTAGTTCTTCTGGAATAGTTATACCGTGAGATAAATTCACGGTTTCATTTCATTTCAAATTTCCATCTCCTTTAATTAAACCGTTTTGGAAAGCAGTAATTTACAAAAGTACGGGCAGCAAACTCGATAAATCCCTTCTTTAGACGCCGATTGGAAAAGTAACTGAAGAAAAAAAATCGTTTTTTTTACCAAATGCTTTTCCACCATTTGAGCTCGTGATAAACTCTAAATGTCACAAACACCATAACAGCACGGCATCGCTCATCCGAGAACTCACCGGGTTCAGTAAAGTGTAAGGGACGGCGGTTTTCATCGCCGTTGTAATTACCACGCCTCCCTTCACCGACACCGGCCCGATATGAGGGAGGAAATAAGACAATCCGTCGCTGCGCTTCCACCCCCACGATCCCGCTAAACGTATTCTCGACCTAACACCTTTCATCTCTCATATTTACCATTATCTGGAAATCCTTTGCCGCACCCATGACAGGCAATTTCATTGGACGCCGACCACATCAGGGCCGGCCACGGAGGGAGTTGGAGGGAGAGATAAGGTCGAGGGCAAGGGGCGAGTGGAGAATGGAATGCTTTGGGAGCAGGATCAGGTGATGGGGAGGGATGAAAAGAGGGATGGCTAGGCGGGCGGAACCACGGAGGGGGGATCGCAAAGGGAGGAGGGAGGAAGAGGAGAACTGGAGAACAACCCTAAAGGAAATCATCTCAAGGAAATTGAAATGGCCACCCTTTAGGCCGACCTCGAGCTGAGTTATTGCCCTTCCCTCTGGGTGCCCCTCGCAGTCCTTATCCCTTATCCTCAACACCACCTATATCTTCCGCTCTCTTCAAAAACCCAGCTGCTGCTCCCCTTTCTGGACCTTTCATCTTCCAAGACGTTTTTCAGCACAGCGGAAATCGGTATAAGTTGATCGCGAACGCCCATCGGTACTCTCTTCTAGCTACTCTGCCTCAGCAAAAATGGGATAAAAGTGTATTTTCTTTCTTGGGGTAATCATCGAAATCTACGAAGAGAAGCGGTTAGCCAGATACGATCGGAAATGGAGACTTAATTGCACCCGTTCTTTTCCATAAATTGAAACTTCAATGTTAATGGCATGCAGAACGTGATCAAGTGGCCCCTCCTCATTAATTTTCCACCTCTGACATCACATTACTGATTTCTTTGAATGCTTTTAGATGCTAAGATTTTAAAATCGAGCGACAAAAGAGAGTGCAGAAGACATATATATCGTACAAGTAAAATAGAAAAAAGGAGTGCTATGATGCCCAACTTAAATTGAAGTACCTACTCGAAAAATGAAAAAAAAATGAAAAACTAACCCTAAACAAAGTTTTGGATGTTTCTGGAAGTAAGAATATGACAAAAAAATTATGCACTGAAAATTGAGCTGCTTAATTAGCCCTGGCGTATAAAAGAAAGATGAATATTAACAAGGCTCACAACATGAACGGCAATGAAATGCAATGAGTTTTACATGGTTTAAACAATGTATAGAAACCATAACTGAAAAAAGTGGAAAAAATATCATATTTTGATCTCCTTCAATATAAAATAAAAAATATTGCTGGCACGCAATATTAATATCCTTGGTGTCTGTGTGTTAATATTGCGTGCCAGCAATATTTTTTATTTTGTATTAAAGGAGATCAAAATATGATGATTTTTTCGTATTGCAACGAAGTATTTGCATGTGAAGCAACGACATTGTGAACACGGAGATTTTCAAACGAAAAAATACAAAAAGGGGCAGTTAATCATTGAAAACTCAGTGACACTATTTAAAATGAAAAAAGGGCACAGACAATGGTGAATGGGTATTTTTTAATGTACACTTTGCGAAATGGCAAAAAATAAAACTTTAAATATATTACCTTTACCTTTTAATATAAAATTTAAAAAAAATAATATCATGATCGTGCACAACCATGGGCACATATCCCCCAGACCTACAAAAGGTAATTTTGAATCTAAATATAAATCAAAATGATAATATATCGCTTAAGTGCTGTAAAAATGGATTGAAATTGTATTTAGATTCATTTACTCTTCTTGGACGCATAAAATTCCCTTTTATACGCTGAAAGGCAAAATTATGGACCTTAATTATGGAATATGAATGAGCTTAGAAATGTTAGAACTTCAAATACCCCTTTTGATATTTGTTTTTTTAGGCCACTTAAATAAAATCACTGACACAATATATGAAAGGCAAAATGAACTATGAATCTTATCTAGAGAGTAAAGCTTTTAATATGTTTTTCTAGAAAATGTTCATAAATTGGTCACAGTTCAAACTTACGGGTAAAAACTAAAATAGTCAACCGTTAAATACTAATCAATATCCCAGTATCTGCCAACTCCTAGTTTAGAAAACAAGCCAATCAAATTATGCTAAGAGGAAAACTTACCCAATTTTCATTTTCTAATACCTTTTCAGCTATTATAAAGAAACAAATTATAATTTCATGCTCCCTTCACTAAATATGAAATCCTTTACCGTACACTATAACATTTGAATACAAAAATATTGCAAAAGAGTTTAAATTTAAGCACGTCTCACTTGAGAGAAGTGAATGAGTTCAGGAACCATTTCATAGAGGCTGGTTGCTATTTTCCACGGAAGTTATTTAACTCAGATAAATAAACCTACACTATTATAAGGTGTAGATGAGTGCGATATCATTTGCAGGCATTCAACTGCCCATGGCAAGCGATCTAGCTATATATTGCTTGTATAAGGACAATACCATATGCTTTCCCGTCTCCCGATAAATAATTTTGTGACTGCTTGCAGAGAGTTGACTACATGTTGCATTTACCAGAAGCAACAATCTCTTGTAGCGTGACCCTAAATACAAAAATAAATAACCTACTCTCAATCAGTAAAAGAAATATTATTTTAATGTGTTAAGAAACTATTTCGTCCACCCAATGTATTGTTGGCTAGTGTTAAATATCGACAGATCATCCATTTTGATATATTCATGGAAGTGTAGAAAATAGCAAAGGTGTTGATTAGCCTGAAACAAAATTACTTTCAGTGCACGTCAGTACCCTAAAACTTGAATTCTCATAAAAACATCATATTATCCGAAAGATACTGTTTCCAAATACTAATATTAAAGAAAATGGCGTTATTTCCGGATTTGTGTAAAATTATTATTAATAGACCAATTTATTACAATAAATAGTAGTAAAAGACGAAATCTGTTTTAATAAGTGTTTAACTCCAAATGGTAAACAAACTTTTTGCTCTGAAGGGTGAGAAGCATTTCAGAAATCATATCTGGTGGGTCTAAATTTTGCTAATTCAACTGCAGTATGTACATCTTAATTAGGGTGGTTTAATGTTTTTACATTGAGCGAAGAGAAAAACTAGATGCATTTGTTGTTTTAATCAGGATCTACCAACGGTGGCCTTAGGAGAAAAGATTTACCCTAATAGGCACATAAATCAATATTCACATTGCTCGAAGTCAACTGGGAAGAGTAACTTATTAAGCGTCAGACTAGCAAAATGATCTAACGAAAAGTGTGCGGGCATTGAGACATACGGTTTAAGACTTTTAGCACAAAACTAATTATCCTTGAAATTCAATTACTGTTCATTTAGTGTTGCCCTTGTAATTCGATATTGGAATAAATAAAAAAACAGCATGAAATTTAACTCCAGAACGTGGGAGCTCACCACGCTTTCACACGATATCCACGATTAAAAAACGTAAAATAACTTGAAATATTTTTTGACTGACGAATGCGATGACTCTCTTGAATCTAATAACCTTGCGGTTTGAATATAACAAAGGAAGAAGATCCGGGAAAATAAGTCATTATTATGTCAGGCACGAGGACACGGCTGAGAGCATGGATAAACTCTTAAGTACCGAAGGGGCATTAAATCAACGCAATTCAGCTCAAGGCTCCATTGAAACGAGGCTACCGCTGCATTTTCGAAGATTTTTTTTGTTCGAGGCAAGAGAGGGGCGGGGGGAGGGAAAAAAAAACCTTCGACCGACTAACGATGCACGTTGAAGAGAGTACGAGGGGGAGAAACAGCAATAAAGGCGAGCGCGTTCTGCTTGAGCCATCCCGGAGGATCCTCGAGCGCCGACCGTGAGGAATTTAAAGCACCCTATACCCCGCCACCGTCTTGGAGGTCGGGTCAAATTGCCAGAAAAACACGGCGCGCAAAAACCAAAAACGCGTACGCCGGGGTGTCCCAAGGGTTGATTAGTGGGACCTCTCCCGGCCGACCGCAGTACACGATGGGGAGCGGAGGGAGAAGGAGGAGTAGAAGGGAGGGTTGCTTGAGGCAAGCATGAACTATAAATACACGGACTCTCTCAGGTGGATGAAAGAATACTTATTTATTAATTTTTTTCGGGTATGGAAAGATTTCTTCCTTTTTATCCCATGAAGAAAAGGAAGGAGTGAGAGAGGAAAACAACATTACGCGGTGGGGACGAGGTGGACTTTGAAAAAAAAAGAAACATGTTCGTGAGGGGTGAAAGGGAGAGAGAGGGGGCAGGCGAGGAACGAGGAGGAAAGACAGAAAAGGGCGAATCCCGTTCATTGCATATTCATTGGCCCACGGGCACGGAGCATTTCATATTCATAGCGCCTCTAAGTTTTAATTTACTCCGGGACTGGGGGAAACCGCGACAGAGACGTACGCCAAAAATGGAAAAAAATAATTGGGGAACGGCGTGACGCGATGATTCCTTCCCATCCGCATTCAAGGAGCGAACGGAGAGAGACACCCTCGTCCACAGTCGGCAATGAGTTGTTCTTCCCCCACACATATATATATATTTATTTCTGTCACCTGCGTCCGGAATAAAAATAGCATCGAGAGCGAATGGAGCTCCTGTCAACAGGGATGTTTGGCTGGTCCCGTACAACGTTTTCAGGGGTCTGAGTCAAAATTCCCATTTTTATTCCGCGTGCAGTCAGATGAAATTAATACCCAGAGGACTGGACAGGAGAATGGAATTCTCATGAATTCCCAAGGACGGGTGAAAAATTCACTTTCACTCTATGGGGTGATAAATTGCCTAATATTGTTGTTTCATTTGATAAGGAGAATAATGGTATGCAATTCCATTACTACGGAAGAAATTTTACCTCCAGAATTTATGACTCAGTAACTTGGTCTTTCCGAAGAGAGGATGGCTGTGGACATAGAAACGAGGGTTTGGAGGAGAAAGCGGATATCACCCTGCACGGAGAGAGGCATCCAAATTTTTAAGGTAGGTGGTACTAATGGTAGGTGGAATAAGAAAATTGATACCAATTTAGATAAAAGAAAAATTAAATGAAAGGTGCATTACCCGGAAACAGCCAGTTTTAATTGTAAATATGAATTATATTTTTGAATTCTCACCGCAAATACCATACTACTATTGCTAGCATTGAAATCGCTCATTTTATTTCATCATCAGCGGAATTGCTTTAAATATTTACGTGACCTTGTGTTTTTTCCACAACTAAAAGTTTTGATTTTTGTGTGTGAATTTATAAATACAAACACTCATTGAAATTGACGCTTTGCGGCTAATTATAAAAATAAATTGTATTTGGGTTACTAGTTATGTTGTGGCAGAGATGCGATCATTACGAGGCCATAATCCATTCAGTCACATTGTGACCACGTTGAATTTGGGCCGTGTATTGCTAGATGACCAAAACTAAAATGACTGTACACAGCGAGGTCATATTGACACACCATATTTAAAACGATTACTAATCAGATTCCTGTGCATGTAGGTATTCATTTACAAATGCATGTGTGTATTCTAATAAAAACATGACACCTACAATGTTTATTTCCGTGAAATTCCAAAAGGGAGTACCTAGTATTTTAAAAGCAATAGAACAGTGTATAGCAAAGCAGTACACCATATTGATCCTCAAGTCCCTTTAAGAATCCCAGTGTTAGGCAGATAGCGAAAAGCACTTTGCCTAGAAACTTCTCTGAAAGTATTGGCCGAAACACAAAAGAGAGCATATGGTAAGCGGTAGAGGATCTAGCAATGTGAAATTGGAAGTTTCCTTCAAGCATCTACTGGAGCAGGTGGAGCATCACTAGAAATAATCAGGTGTCTGTAGACGTGGTACAAAGATAGTTGTACGAGAAACTTCGTGATCAGGTGCTGTTTATCGTGAAGCGCGAAGATACTGCTCAGGTGGCTATCCACTGAAATGGATAAAGTTCTTCCATAGAACTATAGAGAGAAGTCTCACTTGCTCAGTCAAATTAAAAATGGGCTCAAAGAGAACTACCCAATATTCTTCAAAAAAGTTAATTTCTTGCTTAGTACTTCATGAAAAATATACTATAGAAAAAAAAATTTGGCATAACTACTTTCGTAACCAATGCAATATCAACGATACTTATTCCATGATAGTGCAATTATTTTCGTAAGATTAGCATAAGTATTCCTTCAGGTTTTAGAGGTTTTTTAATAGCCCCCAAGTTTAAATCTCTAAATCATGAGTCTAATGTACATTACAAACCACTTCCAGTTCCCTATTTTGAGTCCCTCTCCAGGTATTAGCATACATATCTTCCACCTGAACTCATCCCAAATAGACTAAAATTTTAATACATACCTCTACTCATCTTTCTTTTTCCACCTGTCAACTTCCAAACGATTGATTAACATTACCGACCTTCCCTCCTTGAGCAATCACTTTATCAAGGTTCACTTGGTGGTATTCCATCATACGAGGAAGAAAAGGCAACTTTTACTCATACCACTATTATTAAAAACTCGACCCGGGTTTCGATCTGGTTTGATATCATCTTCAGGTAAATTGTGAGAGAAGCACAAGCCTTATAGAAAGGAAAATGTGTGGTGAGGGGGGGGGGGGGGAAGGGTGGAGGGAAAGGAACACAGGAGGTGAACGCGAGAAGTGGAATAAGAGGGCAAAGAGGAGGGGTTAAAGCTTAGAGGATGGGGGAAGAAGTCGAGAACATACATTCATTAACAAGAAATTTATCACCGTCAAATTGTTTTTTAAAAATCTCCAGCTGTTCTAAAGCATTTAGCTTTCGCTTATCATTAGTAAAATGAAGAGGTGTCATAGTAAAATCACTTTTATGTCCATGGGTTAAAAGATGTTTGGCAAAGTTGCTTCCGTTAAAATTAAAATTTTTAAAATCCCTTGTGTGCTCCTTTTGTCTCGTTATAAAATTTCTGCACGTCTGTCAAACATACCGTCCACCACAATCACTGCATTCCATTAAGTATACACCACTTTTCTTCTGAGGGTCAGTGGGGTCCTTACAGTTCGACAAATGGTTCTTCACACTAAATGGGTTTTTGAATGCCACACTAAAACGATCACTTGGTAAAAGTTTCGCCACTCGAGAGGAAATCTCCCCAAAAGTACGTAATCGAGCACCACTACCCTCCTTGAAATTCCTCCAACTTCTAATTCACAACATCCATGTTTAATAATCTCTCATTTGACTTCCTCTTCGCCCTCTTTCCCACACTACACCGAAATATCAATAGCCTCCCATCTGCGCTCACCCTTTTGTTCGCAAATGTTCGTCTTCACAACCACGATTCCTTCACGATTTGAGTGCGGCAGTCAGGTCGGTAAGTAGTCAGCCTGGTATCCTGAAACCATGTTTTGAAATCCTATTAACTAAATACATTTTGTGTGATCCTTACAATTGGTAATAGGATATAAGTAAGATTGTAGACACATTAATACCTATTCACGACGATTTAAGAAACCGATTTTACTACTACAAACTCCATACTGGGAAAACAAAAAAAAATTGCCATTAGCGAAAAAGTTTTATAGGTAACAAGTTTATTGAAGAGCACTAAATACAAACAGTGCTACAATCTTTCTTCTGCAGAGATACGTTTAAGTGTACATAATCGAAATTATTATCCAAGGAATGGTTAAAATGTGCAGATTATCTTTCGTATGGACCCCAATGTCTGACGATGAATTAAAAAACTAACAACCTCCATTAAAATGGAAAAAAGGACAAAAGATAAAATTTTAGCAGTAAAGCAGGGAATAAGAAAGCATAATTCTGTTTCGAGATTTTATATCCCTCTTTATTCTCCCCATCCCTTCTGTCACAAAAAACACACTCGCATGTGCTCACATACCGACGGGTAAAACATATTCTCTTCGAACTCATTCACGGAGAGGAAGGAGAAGAGAGAGAATATTCCTCCACCTGCGGCAGGCCGGAAGCGGAGAGAAACTGTGGCGAATGTGAGAAAAAGGTTAGGGAATGGGAGGTAAAGATGCAGGAATTGCCGAAATGGGGGTTGGGAGGCGGGGAGAGGGATGGAAGGGGGGTAAGTAACGTCACTTCTGGTCGAAAGAGACTAAATTCTGTTCTAATGAGTGCCACCGCGGAAATTCATGGACGGAGATTCAGCCGGTTGGTGAGAGGCGGCGGGGGTAAGCGGGGGTCGGGATTTTGAAAGCATGCCGGAGGGCGGACGACAATGGGAGCGTGATGAAGAATTAGCGAGCGGGGTCCCATTGAAGGCGACTTTGGAGGGCTACGAGGGTGTGAACCGTGAGACCGGCAGGGAGTGGTTCGAAAATGGAGGAAAAGGGACGGAGGGGGAGGGAGTTGGTTAGGCGGGGAAAAGAGGGGCGAGACAAAGGGAAGGGGTTAGAATTCGAGTCGAGGCGAGGATGAGTGGATGAAAATAGATCTCTCGGGTGCAAACTCACGGGATCAGCGGCTCGTCGGCCGAAGGTCAGCATTCCTACGCTCATAGAACACCCAAATCGATGGATGAAAGGTCGCGTTTTCTCTCGAAGATCTAGGTACTCAACACATCCTACCTTATCGACAGTTCTTTTAGCTCTCTTTGGTTTCAAATGCGAGGTAAAAAGACTGCTACATTTACTTTTGAGCACCAAGTAATGAATTTTGGAATTCTTAATAAAAATTATATGCCGTTTACCAAAACCTCTCGCTGACAATTAACAAGTGAGGTCCATTTAAGTACCTGTCGACAATATTTTATTCTCATCGCTGTCTCAGTTAAAGATGAAACATTAGATTGTCATCTTTTACCATATTATCATTGCCAAACGAGGAGCATTACGACTTAAATTGACAAAGGCTTCACCATATGATATTTTTTTCTGTGACTAGGATTTTAAGTAACCAGACTTGAAATACTCAGCTTACTTGTAAATATATGTAAAATCCTTGAACTCAGCCACTTAAAATTAAGGGTGTAATGGTGGAAACTTTGTCGCCTTCCCATATTTTTCTAAACGTAACCGGATCATAAAATACTTATTTATTTGCGTTATTCTGGTGAAATGATGGTTTTGGTGGCCTTTTTTCGAGGGAAAAATGAAGATGGTGTTTGAAGCTCGGTGATTTTATTTCACTGCTGCATTTCATATTAGTTAGGGAAGAGATGGCTATAAATTCAAAAAACACAACAGGACAAAACATACGAAATTGCATTAATGACGGCTTTGTATTGCAGCCATTACTGAGGATAAATATGTTGCTATACTTGATCCAGGGAATAAATCAACAATGGGATCCATAAGGGTATTTCAGATAGATTCGGGACAGGTTCGAAACGGGAGAAAAAATTTATTCTTTAAATAATTCTCTCTCATTAACTTTGGTGACACTGGATGGCAAAACTGTTCAGTGTGAATCTTGAACACTGCTAATGAGAAACAAACGCATCCCTAAGATTAGATAGATGAACATCCACGTATCAATGATCTCATTGTGACTTAATAATCATTGTAACTACTTATTCAAAGTCTGATCAAAAGTCACTATTTCATTTATGGTTGGTTGAAATTCATATTAAAAATGTCATTTTAATCAATTTTTATTCTTTAAGTTTTTATTGATTGACAGATTTCAGTTATACATTTTTATCTTCGCAACCCAGAATTCCCTCTGTCATTCAGTTATTTCTACCCACATCTCTACTCAACTTGCCATTTTCGTATCGTTAAACGCATTTGTCAGATTCTTAGGTAAAATTTCCGAATATAAGTTGTCTTATACTCATATGTAACAATAAAAAAGTAAACAAAGTATTGCGATAAACATTAGAAACACAACCACATGCTTTGCTGTATCCAAAACAGTTAAATTTTTGCTTAAAATAATTTTATCACAGTGTTTTCATGCCCTGGGCACTAGAGAGTTAATAGTCATAGTCAAATTTCAATTTATTTTTACTTAAAGGCATGGAATAATACCAGCTGTCCTCGTTCCTTGAAGCATCAGTTTCTGTTATATCTAAAAGCTGCGTTACCAACCATTATCATAGTATATTCATAAATATTTCAGGACTCTCCCACTATAAAAGCTTTTTATCAGCACAAAAATATACCCTAATACAGCACAAACATATATCCATATGCGTGACGCGAATACATATTTTTCTTTTTTTTAGTTAATGAGTGAGCAATGCACGAATTGTAAAATACGTCACGATGATTTGTGAACCAGCCTCGTCACAGAGACCAGTACGTATGTAAATGATCACAATTATGAATTAAATAAGAGAACGGAAGAATTAAAAAAGCGTTTAATTTTTGAAACTGAATCAAGCGGGGAAATGGCGGGTTGGTGTCGGAGGAGTGGGGAGGGGAGGGGGGGAAACGGGTCGATTCTAACGGCTGAGAAGCCGATGCTTAAAAAGGGGCGGAGGTGGGCTGGGAGAATGATGGCATACGGCAAAGGAGAGGCTGTAGGTGCGTTCCGCCGCGAATTTTTCACAAGCGAGACCCATTAACTTCGGGAAAAGCCTTCGGAATTGGAGATAATGGTGGGAGCGGCGGCGGAGGAGGCGATAGAGGTAAATGTGATGGAGACCGAGCCATGAATGGGAGCGAATGCCTATTCTCCTCCTCCTCCTCCTCCTCCAAATAACCCCATTTACACATTTTTGCGAGGGGGCTCCGATAGGTTGGTGGGAGTCCAGGGGGCTTATAAACTGCGTAGCCGGGATCAAAACTCTCTCACCCTCCCATCCATTCCTTGCCAAAGGAGTGAGGGGGGGGGGGGGAGCCAACAAACCGGTTACCCTATGACCTCACGAGGGCTGAACGACTCAGAAAACACCTTCTTCACCCCGCCATATTAGGATAGCTCACATTTCTAGGATGGCGCAACATTCCTGGTGCACGATTTTAAGGCGTAAGTTACTCATGTGTAGCCAACTTGTCTGTAAAGTATTCTTCTTTTACATGTCGGCTCTCTCAGTACCCGAAAGTTTGCCTTTCATCGCTCTGAGATTAATAGGACCAAGATGCCTGAAATTGTGAACATCCCGATATCCATCGGCTGTCTTATAGAACCTTTCATTCTTAAGAGAACTGCAGTCATTCTTCAGAGACACTACCCTATCCGTGTAATTTCTTCAAAAAGGTGAAAAATGGTTGGACAGTATATTGAAACTGATGAATAATCAAAGATAATAAACCAAGGAATAGCCAGGAGTCTATTTTTAATGTTATAAAGAATAGTAGTGAAAAATTATTTTTTTCGGTATAACTACGATGCTTAAAAATTGACTTCCTATAAAACACTTGAAATCTAAAAGCTTCATCACTTACAATGTAAATAAAACAATATGGAATCATATACAAATTGCTTGTGGAATAGTGCCTAAGTGCCTGGGATATACGGAACTGATTTTGGGAGTGTTAAAATGGAAAATTAAACTTGAGAGATTAATTCGCTTTTGTAAGGCCTTAAATGAAGTATTTACTAAGTAATTGGGGTCCAAAAAAGAAAAACTATTAGGTAATTATAAGATACAAAGGTAAAATCAGGACATTTTGCAAATAACAAAAATGAAGGTGAAGACGTCACGTTCTGAAGATCATGGTTTGTAAAGCCTAGATATTATAAGGTTTTTCACAAGGTTAAAATAACTTGAAAAATCCAAACTACAGGAATTTGAATCTGACACTTAAGTCACACTTCTACACCCTAACTACATCAGCTGGTTAAACAGATGTGACAAATGAAGTGAAATCATCTGTCGGTCCGATATATGAGTTCGTTTTTCCACGCTAATCAATGGACTGAAGCATATCAAATAATTAATTATTAATACGTTTCTTTCATCTAAACTCAACTTCATGGCTGGTGACGTCCAAACCTCTGCCACACGCTGTTTTGGCGGCTAGCCATGTAAGGTGCAGATATTTCTGCTTTGTGTGATCTAATTCATCTTTTTAATACGTATGGATAGCTTTTACACAAAACTTTTCCACGTGGGCTGATTCTTACACCACCCACATCGACTTCAGACAGAGAGAAACCAATAAAATGCTATATGACAGCACTATAATTTACTGCCAAACAGTGACACGTATAATTTACTCGGCATCGGAAAAGAGAGAAAATACTAGGGGAGAAGAAAATTAGCTCACATTTCAATGTACCACTGTCAGTTATGGCGATCAAAAATGCAGGATGAATTGCGCTTAGGTTTACCAAATTGCATAGTATCAAATTCACTAAAACTATATAGTGGCAAAGGAGCACATTTGCATGCACTTTCGTGCAACATGACCGTTCTGTTTTTCTGCACACTGCCGTGTTCCAGTCTTTTAAATAACTAAATAAAATAAAAATAATAATAAAAAAAAGGGGACCCAAAAATAAATTGCTATATTTCGCAGTGTGATTTGTTTTACATATTTTCTGTTGTTTTTCCTATGGCAACGTATGTCCATGTGATTTAAATCAACAATTTTTCTCTATAGGTACTTCCATTATGAATAATGATTGATGTGATTCTGAATTTATGCAGATTCCATCAAAATTACTGAAATTGGAGTATAGAGAGAAAAAATGAAGACCGTGTTCCATTACCATTATATATCTTTTTGAACCCCTGACCAAGAACGAGACAAAAAAAGAAACAAAAAAAGTTCTAACCCTGGGAAATGTTTCATGCCACTTGGCTCGTGTTTTTTTACTAAAATATTATTTTATCATTTAGCTCCTATATTTGCTAGAAAAAATACAAATATTCTTAATATTTAAAATATTTATAATAAAACGCCAATCGAATGGTTAGATTAATTACTCAAGCTTGAGCAGAATATAACGATTACATTCAACTGAAACCAACTGGAATGGAATGAAAAATGTAACCTAATGCATACATAATTCAAATTTCAATCTCCAGAAACGTATAGTGGGGATAGATGTATAGAACGAATATCAATCCACACATAATCAAAATTTCAATCAGAGGAAATCAAACACAAACATTGAAAGACTAGTGGAAACATAACTAATTTATTTTTTTGATGTTTTTCTCGTGATTTTTTTCCCTTTGCACGAGGAACATTTCGTCTAAAATTCTCTTCTCGTTCTTAATTAACTTCGTAAAACCAAGAAAAGAGAATGAATACGGTCATCCATACATTGCAGTAATAAACATCAAAATCAGTCCCCCTGAATGACGAATCAGTTGACGTTAATTATTTTATAAATTCACCCTCATTCACACAAAGCACTACCGCCTCAGCTTCTATCTCATTCAATTTCGCATTTAGTGGATTAAGACTGGGAGAAGGATTGAGGAAGGAACCACTCCTCTGAGCTGAATCAATCTTCATATTTACCCACAAGTTTCTGATATGCTTTCATACTATTGGTTGGTTATTTAGGGGAGGCGACCGACAGCTGAGGTCATTTGCGCCATATAGGATATTTGGTTAATTGGGTAATGGTAGGAGTTTTCAGGGAACGGAGGAAGGGTGGAGAGAAACCCGGTGTCGGCATTAGCCTACTCTTAACGAAAGGCGCCAAGGGGACCACGGCTTAACGTCCCATCCGAAGGACGGAGTACTGAACTTGAAATTCCCTCCACTAGGCACTCAAGTGGGGACCGCTTTTCCACTGAAAAATCCGCCACTGCCGGGAATCGAAGCCGGGCCCTTGAGATGCGAGGCCAGTACTCTAGCCACTACACGAACCGGATCCCGAGATTTCATACTAAAGCGGCAGTTGGAGCACCTATGCGTGACTGCCAACATATCTTATCCTTTTATTTCCCTTTTTCCCACATGTATTTCCAATTTCCTTTCTTACCTTTAATAGTGAATGGGTAATATATTCATGTTTTTTGCGTGCATAATATTTTTAAGATGAGCGAAAAAGGTGAGAGGAAGAAAAAAATTGAGGTAGATGGATGAAAATTATCCGGCCAATCGGTCTCCGTCCTTCTTTAGTATTCACCACGTCTTCAAAAGCTCCCATTTTTACTCTCCTCGAATTTATATCTCACTGCTCATTCATTTGAAGGATGAGGCTTACCATTAGTCATGTGAGTAGATTTTAAGATGCCCCAAATGCTAAAATGCACTAATAACCTTGGCTATCAAACCTAAGAATAAAGAATTGTTATGCAATGGGCAAGGCTCAAAAATAGGTAGCCAGGCCAGAGCGTTATTAACCGGGCCACTACGGCCTGCTTTTCTACTGGGGCTGGAATTGGAGGGTAAATTCGTCGAATAAATCTTCGCCGGTGGCAAAAAAATACTCGGGAAAACAAGGAGAGAGAAAATTGATGCAGGGCAACGAGAGCGATGGTGACAAAGAGGAATGAGAAGGGGTGATGGAAGCTGAAAAATGAAGGGGATGCTGAAGAATGATTCGGACGTGACAAAACCAATCCGATCAAAAGGAGATGAAGGATATCAGACGATACTATTTCAGACCTCCTCTCCTCTCTCGCTTTAAACCATATACAAGACTCCTCCGTTCGTGGGTAAAATGGCGCTACCATATTTTCCCATAGTTCCATAGTCCCCAGCCATACTGTCCAACTTTGGAGGACAGTTCGGGACGCGAGGGGTCAGAGAAGGAGGCGGTTTGAAAGGGGACGGGAGAGTGGATAGGACGGGGGTATTGGTCCATGGTTGACAACATCCGGTGACGAAGCGGCAATTTTCACCATGCAAATCATCTCCCCTTGACCTCATTTGCCGATTCCTGGAATAATAGCGAGCGCTGGACAGCGTCCGCGCTCGCCGGCTTGACGCTTTGTATCCAATAAGGGCACAGGGTGCGAACTGCAACCGTCAAGCGCTTGAATAAATTAGTTCCATCGGAATCCATCCCTCCGAAGCTATCCTATAGTTCCCCTTTCTCTCTTTCTCCCTCTGTCTCTCTTTCCTCCTCTCTATCTTCCTCCCGCTCTCTCTTTTTCCGCTCTTACTCCCCCAACCTAACCGTGTCGAAAGCGGAAGTTATAAAAAAGAAATAATCTGCTCCAAAATGAGGAGAGAAGAGGCCTCCCGCGCGGGGGCGTCCTAGACGTTGCTTGTCCAATTGAGAGCGCTCGACTAGACGAAGAGTTCCTCCGGCCCCTTCTCAACTCAGCGGATTCCTTTTCATATCGAGCGACCGTGTTTGTTTCGCCGAATAAAATAAAATATCGCTAAATGGCTTAGCGAAATTTTAAGCTCAAAAGCCGATTACGTTCGAGACCTTCCGGGTGAAAATATGAAACTGATTCAGGGCAAACATTTGCGCATGCATTATCGCCTTCCTGAAATAAAATATATTCATACGTATCGCATGTTAAATTTATAACCTTTCATCCAGTAGAGTCTTGTAGTTTATCACCTTATTTTCGAAGTTGTCTGTGAGGTAAAAACTGCCGAAATGTGTAAAACTCATAAAATTCGTGTTTAAAAATCATCTTCAATACGAAACATTTGACGTACCTACCTTGAATAGGAAAATCATAATTTTCTAACTAAACATTTAAACCCTAATACCGTTTGCTAAAATCATGGTATGGTTTCAAGTTAGGCAAAATAAATGTCTATCAGATGTAAAAAACTGATGGAAATGGAGACAAGCTTTTCAAGATGTCATTTCACAGGAATCGAAAAGTAAAATGGAAGCTAAAATTTACAATTAAGAGAAATAATCTTGTTATTTATTCACGGCGTGAGCATAAAAGCAAATATTTTATATTGCACAATAACGCCTTAGAGTGCATTTATTCAAGCTCTTCCGTGACTAACGACAGAAAATTTGTCACCCTGATCAGCCTACGACAACAACTTTAATTCCTTTCATACCACGCCATGGTGAACACCATTGTATTACGCCTTGATGTGCACTGTACAACATTTACACGGCGGAGAAAAAACGACGCAGGGAAATAAAATACGCGGCAAAACAGCGAGAGCGACAACGCACGCTTTCAATAATAACGCCCATTTTACTTCCGACTGGATAGGAGGAAATATCGCGAAGGGACCGGAATTAATTCTCGCCCGTCTGGGGTATTTTTAGCCGCACCATTCAATGACTCTTCAGAGCCACCCTAGTCCTTTGACTCCCGGAGACTGCACCTCATTTTCCTGGGGTGAAGACCTGGATGGCAACCAGACACCGGTTGCCGAAGGCGAATACAGCGGCGTCGGGAAGAGCGGGCGACGGAGGGAGATAAGGCGAGAAGGGCCGGCGTTCTAAAGGAGTCAAACCATGGGGGGGGGGGGGGGGGGGGGCGGGCGGAAGAAAGGCCGAGGAGAATGAAGCAGCATCCGCTGGAGACGATGTTCACGTATCCGCATTAATATTCATGGTTAGGCACACTTTGCCTACGATTTGCCTACTACGCAATATTTTTCCCGCAAGATATTACGCGTAGAGACATCAATCAATTCAGTGTGTCAAGCTATAATATACATTCATCCGAGCCAAATGCAAACTGCAAACGAGAGTATTCTTGTGGAAGTTTTGGAGTCTTTACTTCGTGATCTTGGCAGAGGAAATTTAGATAACCTATCCATAATTGATTATGCAACTGATGCAGCTGCAAAGAAGCTCTTAATATCCCTGAGCCGACGAAAACGCTAGTAACCTTTCAGAATCTGAAAGCTTTTCTCCGTAACATAGTCCTAGAACTGTGGATTGAACTTAGGAGGAATGTCCCAAATAATAAGTTACGGACAATTAAACCGGTAAACCTAGGGTGGCCCACTTCCTTCAGGGGTAGTCGCAGAGAGGAAGTGGTCATCACACGTTTGAGAATGGGGCATTGCACCCTGACCCACTCGTTCCTCTTCACAGAAGAGAAAATTACTCCTCGATTGTGACTGTCCTCTCAGTTTGCAACATATCCTGACGGAGTGTGACAAATACCGGCACAGACGTAACAGGCTAGGCATCAGCGGCGACCTAGAACACGTTCCAGGCAACGATGCTGATCGCCTAAGCCATGTCGTGACTTTTTTAAAGGTAACTAAATTAATAAATAAAATCTAATATATTTTCATGTATTTAGACCTTTTATAATGCCATTGTTTTTTACTCTATATTTCTGAATATTTATTGATATAAATTAGATTGCGCGTGGTGCAACATGGCCATAGTTGTCGACGCACCCTATAAATCGAAATCTACTACCATTCCATAATTGATTCTTGATAGTGATAATTTCATTATACCCGCGAAATGAATTTTTGTGATGAGATCAAACGATTCAAAAATCAATATTAGGCTATATGGATTTATAAATGCTAATGATGCATTCAGATGTACTACCTGAAATACTTATTTAAGTGAAAACGCGAGACAATACGTTCATGAGTGTGTAGGTATATGCTGGTTAAATTTTCTGAGTAGCATAGTTGATATAACAGTACTCCATGACTAAGATTTTATATCACGGTCTGAGATAAGTTTTTAACACTAAGGCAAACGTAAATTTATGCCTGATATGGACTTCTAACCAGTAAACCGTTGTACTGCCAGTCCAGTGTGCTGCCAAATGGCTAACAAGGCCGATATTTTATTTGAATTTTATATTGAAAAAGAACTTGTCTGTGTTAACACTGAACTGTATATTTGCATATAAATGTGAGCGAAGAACAATGGAAGAAAGAAATAGGCATTAGAATATCCTAAAGTGCATTTTATAAAAATAAGAACCTAATTAGCGCTGGAAAAATAAAGTTGATATAAGAAAATACTTAGAACGTAACTCTTGAGCACAGTTCTTCATAGAATTAAAAAATGGGTGATAATATCAACAGAGTATTTAAGGCTGGAAGCATTTCAGGTGTGGTGAAACAAAAAGAATATTGAAGATAAAACCAAGTGACTAACGATGAAGTCATAAGAAGGGTGGAAGAAAACAGAAGTAAGCTGAAAACTTTAAAAGGTGCGATATATCTTGAGACATGAAAGATAACCATCAAGGAAAAATCGAATGGGAAGAATGGTAAAGGCAATGACACATTAGGCATGGAGCAAGTTAACAAGGATGTGAAAGGGAAGAATTAGATGGATTAAAAATAGTAGTGAGCTGCCTCAAACTACCTTATAACTGTCGACTGACGATAAAGCTACTCCAGAGCAAAAACCAAAAGCAGGTTTTATTGTTGTTAACGTTATGAAAACTGGGAAAGTGACCCAATATGTCCCGCTAGAATATTAGGCAGAGAGAGCATGGTAAGAGGGAGAGTGGAATTTAGGGTTTAAAGTGCTCTTACTTTTAAATTACATGAAACCATCCCAGGCAATAATTCAAGGGCAGTCAGAACATTGCCCTAGACGAGACTGCCGTCAGGCCGGTACGATTTTGATTTGACTACCTCGGCCAGCGTGGTTGGGAAACGCTGGAACACTAGGAGAACGAAAAATGTGATACGAGATATAAAAGTTTGGAATCAAAAATTCAAGCACTACGTCCTTGAGCCGGTGTTACGAGGTTCCACCGAGTAATTTGATGATAAATCCGCAACCAAGTACCTGCGTCGGTTTTTTCAGCGCAATTATTTGAGATGAAAACGAGGCACGCTGCTTCAGACGGCGCTGGGCACTTATGAGGTATTTAACTCTCGAGACAGGTGGATAGACGATGAAAGGAGAGAGGGGGAGGACGAAAGAGAGGATGAGGCGTTAATTTGACGGCGAGGGGGGGGCGGAAGAAGGGGGTGTTTCCGAAAGAGCGGTCGACGCATGAGCGGGGTAACGCTTTGAGAGAAAGGGTACACGATAACAGAAGGCAACCGCTGAAAACGATTTTCGCCAGAAGTGGAGAAAATGCGTCTGCTGGAAATAAATATTTTCGTCGCCACTTCTCAACGCAAACGCAAGGTGTTACATTCATTTTAAAAAGATGGAATGCTCCCATGTCCTCCTGTGGTGGTCCAACTCCGCTATTATACATCATTATTTAGCAATTATTTTCTATTGGCGGTGTGCACATACATGTAAGACTGCCAAGGCAGTCAAAATGTCTATGCATTGCCCGCTCCAGCGAGGAGGCGTGTATCAAAGATGATGAAGTAGGAGTGAGTGTGAGCAAGATAAGCGGAAACGAAGTGGTGAATATATAAGGGGGGAAGCGTCATGACAGTACTTAGCAGCGTACACGCTTCGGGGAGAGAAGAACGAAGAAATGAGAATTCATAAAAAGATAACAAAATGATATGAGCAGCGCTCGAAGTGAGTTTGAATTCAACCAAAGAAACGAATATAGAAATAAAAACTCTCTTTTGAAACCTATTTAAAATTTTCACCTTCCCGTGGGAAATAAAATTTATAAAAGATACGATAGTAACGGCACAGGTACGTGAAAAAGTGTTATTAGGGCTCATAACAAAACAGTTTCTTCAATTATTAGTATTAGCTTCATGCTTCAGAGAACTAGACAGTGTGCAGCGTAGAGCAGCTAGGCTCGTTAAAAGATGTTACGATAGGTTGAGTAGCGTTTCAGAATTAATAAAAGAATTAGGGTGGGAATCATTATCAGAGCGTAGGTTAAAGTACAGATTAAATCTATTAGAGAAATTTCAATCGGATAGCTTTACTAAAGATGTTAGGCACATATTAAAAAAACCAGCGTATTATGCTAGATTCGACCAGATGAATAAGATTAGAGAGATAGATTATCGTACTGATAGATTCAAAATGGAATATTTCCCCCATAGCTACTATAAGAGAACAGAATAGGCAGCATAGCAAAGGGATATGTAGGGGAAATATTTTAGAGTATTCTGTAGTGCATGATGCATGTGTTAACCCCTCAAATACTGTAGACACTAACAATCAAGTTGCATGAGACACTTAAATTGCTTGTTTGCATGTTAGTAGTGCATGCTTGGTGATCTTCACCCCCTGCCACACACCCTCGCGGTGGCTTGCAGGAAATCGTGTAGATGTAGATAGATGCTTGCATTAGTTGCCATTCAACCCCTGCCACACTCCTCCAAGGTAGCCAGTAGTATGCTTCATAAATATTAATATACATTGTGCTAGTTAATTGGGGGAGATGCGGACGGATGAGGTAATTTATTCTAAGGTGTTCATCCATTCGAAATAGATGGGTAATTAGGTAGAGATTTTTAGGGAGCGGGGAAGAGTGGAGAGAAACCTAACGTCGACATCAGTCTCCTCTTTACGTAATGCGCCATGGCGTACACAGTTTATCGGACGGACGGAGTACTGTACTCAAACGATTTTCTACAAAACACCCAAGTGGATACCGGTACACAAATAATAAATCCACCTGGATGGGATTTTAACCCTAGTCCTTTGGATGGGGAAGCAAAATACGTTATGGCGAAAGACTTCAGAGAGAAAGGGAATATAGCTGGGAACGAGCTATAATACTCGTTTCCCAACTCAATGGACCAAAAATCCACAAATCCCGAAAGTTGCTTAGATTTTCTCACGGCAGTCAGATACCAATTGGATGTAGTAGGAGCACTGTGAAAATAGGGAATTCAGTCTAGGAGGCTCCCACTTTACATGGCTTCGCTTACCATCGTTTCGCTGACATACCATGAGATCCTCTACTCATTTATCTCAATCCCTACGCATCGTATGCACTAACCATACCGTTCAAGTTGCAATATCTCTTTCAATCCAACTGTAATTACATAATCACGATAAAGAGCCAAAAAGATTGATGGTAATTTATGAGGTTTTCTATGTGTTGAAAAAGGCATCTTTGCGAGGAAAAGTAAGTTTTAACTTCAGAGATGAATGAAAACACGTTGATAATATAGGCGTGAATTTGGCGACACGCATCCATAAATACTTTGTGAGAGTAGCACGAGCCAATTCTTTGAACAGGACCAGGTGTGAGCTACGCAAAATCAAGAAATGGTCCAGGTCATAAAAAGACTCATTTAAACAATCAAAACAATAGATTTTCTTAGACAATTATCTCTAATAAACATACTAATTTTCTGTAAATTAAAACATTTTAACGTACTATATAAAGAACATTCGGGAAAAGCTCAAGAGTGAAAGAAATATTGTACTTTCTATCGTTTATCCACAGGATTTATTTCCTTTTCCGGCTAGACTTAATGAGCAAGAGGGTGTTTGTTTTCATTTAAACTACGGAATATTTCTGGAGCCGTTACGAACGCTCTAAAAGTGTGAAAAGCCTTTACGCAAGGGCATATGAAATTTTCATTTCGCGTTTTTTTTCGGATGGAGAGCATATTTACTGTTGGGACTAGAAGGAAGGACGAATTTCAATGGAAGGGTTAGGACGCGGAAGGACCTCTCCCTCATAGAAGGGAGAGGAAAGGGGGGGCGGGAGGGGAGGAAGAGTGGTAAAAGGGAACAGGGAATGGGGCAGTAATGGCATTATGGTGCTGGTCGCCTGACTCGTGGGAGGAGGAGGTTGAGGGGGAAAATGGACAGTTCCCCGCAGTGCGGCCGACGCCGACGACCGGCCAAAGGAAGGAGCACTACCGCTACCCATTTTCCCATGGGTTCCGGATTCTCTGCGTGCGCCTTTATGTACACAATCCCTCATTCCCATTTTACCTCGGTGCAATCAATTTTTTTTCTTCTGGTTAAATAAAAAATGGGGCATTATACCTAAGAAGCACGTTTTGTATCAGAAGACAGTTCGTGCCGAGAAATGGAGTGACAGTTTGATAGTGCTGATTGGAATTTGTCGCGTGATGAAGAGCTCTGAAATGATTCTGCTCCCCTGATTGGCTCTATTCAAGAGTTGAATGTCATTTCAATCTTAGAACAGAAAAACTCATCCAAAATAAAGACAGGTACGGATAACATTATTTCCAAATTAAGAAAAATTGTAAGCGTTCTTGAGTAGATTTGTGTTTGTTGTGGTGCCGCAACGAGTATGGTTGTATTATCTATCCTAAGATCTTAATTCAACACAAGATATGAAGAATGTAAAATTTAAGAAATACAATAACATAAAGAGTTAAGCTGGGAGGAGATCGAGTTGAGGTCTATGTCAATCCAATCTAAGGATTGTAAACTGATGATGATACTGAGATTATTCTCCTCTGATAAATACAAAGGTTTAATTTTAGAAAAGTATTATGTAACTCAATATGAAGATATGAGACGCAATGAGAATGAGAGGAATTATATTTGTGAGACTATAACTACGCAAAGGATAAAAATGTATATGAAATACTATTATGGTCCTGCAATGGTCTTTAGGGAATGGAAACAGCGTCTAGGGTAATTTTCGCCATTAACACTAAACGAATAGTGGAGTACAAATGGTTTAATCTTCGAAAAAAGACAAAGAGACAGGTAAACCTCAAACTGACACGTCCAAGATTCAATATGTAAGCTAATATTGAATTTGACCATGACACTCCTCACAATAAATAATGGAATTCTTACGTCAATAAAATTAACACGCCTAATTTGGGGGAACTGCTAGAGGAAACAAGGATGAAATGGTAAGATTCCACACGAGCATTTAATAGATCGATCACCGTTTCAACTACTACAACCTTAAGGTTGAATATAATAATCAAAACCTAAATCAGTGGTTTGAAATTATCAGGGGACTCTTACTGTCTACTTTTTCACCATAGAAATTCTAATACACATTTGCAATTCCATTCGGTGATACCATTTCATCCATTAAGCATCCGAAGTACACCAGAAACATCATAGGGAAGAAAAACATAGAAATGAATTATTCAGTTTAAATGGACCGTCAAGGCATAAGTTCCCCTTGAACTTGAATTGGCTCCAATCCAAACATAAAATGGATATACTTACTAAGATGCACGAGGCTCTGAGTACATTTTTATAAATGTTATGGCTAACCTCGAGAAAATAACCTCTCCAAAAACTTTGGAATGGCATTGCAACTAGTTGTTCTTTGAATCATGGAAACAATAAATCAGGTAATAACAATGATTCAATGTTTAAAGAATAACAAAAAAAACAAAAGCGAAGCGTTGATAACCAATTGTGATATGGGCATCAGATTACTAACCATAAAAAAATAAGCCCTCAAAAAATCTTAGATGCAGATCTCGCAATACATTTATTGAACTGGCCAGTACTTAATACCATACTTAATCCTTCTCATTATAGGCTATAAAAGGGACATTATATGCACTCCATCCTACTCTCAAAAGAAAATACTTTAACTGTTCTTTGCCCAGAATGCCAATAAAAACTCAAGGATGCCATCACATTGTTACTTTTTAACAGTAAAACACGATACTACAATACACACTACACTATACTACACACTACACTACACACGATACTACACGATAGCACAAAGAACTTATTTCATTCTAAAAATAACAGTATCATAGTTTCAATATTGCTTTCATTAAACCAATAAGGCATAAAATCAACTTATCTAACTTTTAAGTCTAGAATATCCTCTTGAGCCGTCAAGTATGCCTTTATGTAGGTGTTACTGCTTTATGATTAAATTATTGCTTTCTAAACCAATCTGTCACACATAGCCTAGTAATTAATGCAACACTCATGCTACCATCCGGGTGTTTATAGTTTTAACTTTCATGCATATACATGTCACGAAACTCGAAAAAGAGACCCCTGAGTCCACAATAGTTAACATATTAGAAACAAAAATTTAATTAATCTTGTGACAAGAATAAAGTACCCTGAAACATTCCCACTTTGATTACACTAAATGACCAGGAAACGGCCCTTTAATCCATTAAAATTTATTTAAAAAAAATGAAATGGGATATTTATTGAGATTATATCCGAACAAACGCAATGGTATCTCTAAGACACTCTCCATAGAAAACAGTTTTATCACATCACCATTGAAAATACGCATTCCGACAACTGAATTAACATGAAAATGGAAATATTTACCTCAAAATAATTTAATCTGTGGTACTCCAAGATCTAGTAAAGTAGCCACCGTTTCATTTTCTACTCGCAAAGTGGCGGAATGCTTTAAAGGACTGCTGAGGATAGCTGTGACGAAATAAAAAGGGCCAGATTGGCTGGCCATGATCTCATGTGATGGAAAACGGTCAGATTTCATATCCTCGTCACCCATCTCTCTATTTTTCCGCCAACTATGGAAAGAACATTTGAAAACATAGAGACGTTCACATTCGAGTTCAGTCTCGTGTGGATTCTTTCGAGAAATTCTCAATTGCCAATAAACACGTGGATACCATGTCCGAGCTTTCCACTTCCTCTCTTCATGTCAGATCCCTTTGTGCTTGCATTGTCATCCACTCTGGCTCCTTTTCGAACGAGCAAACAAGGGGACAACCTATATTCCTACGACGTTGGCACTGGTTCTAAAGATACTGCCTTCGGCCCCCTTAAATGAGAATTCCCCAGCCCCGACGCCACTCCGGTCTTCCCAAAGAGGGTCACGATGCTCTCCTACCATCTTTTTCTGCGTCGACCCGGACATCTTTTTCTGCGGACCCAGCGACGCAATATAACGGGAAGTTTGCCGATGACGAAACTAATATCCGAGGTTTTGCGTTTCCAAGCAGCAAGCATTTCGTTTCATTCCAGTTCGGATAAATTATGAATGGGAGCGCGTATTTGTATGAGACCCACAATCAAAAGCAGGATCTTTGACTACGAGTTTTAGCGTACAAGAGATCAAAGATACAAGTAATTACTATTAACAGCATCACCTCATCGTTGTCAAGAGAGGATGAACTTTTCTTGCGATTGAGTGCATTTTTGGAGCATTAATTGTATTATTCAGCATCACAGATCATTTGCACACTCCATCTAAGTATGCTTTGCAGAATTCATGCTGTAAAAAGAATGGTTCTTTAAGCAGAGGATATAGTTAGTGAAAGTATGCAAAACCAGTCAAACCTTGACAATAAAGGATGGCAGTCGTAATTCAGCATGAAAGTCATACTTTGTATCAAACTGTAAAATTTTATGAGCTAAAGAATAAATAATCAATTGAAACCATTACATAAGGTGTTTCTATTTTCTAATCATGCAGCCATCAAAGTCTTCCCGAACATTCACATTCATGAAGTAGTACAACCTAATAAAGTGTTTAATATGAATCTCGATGATGTATTATTGTGAAACATGGTACTTGAGGAAGAAGAGCAGACATAGTAATTCGAATTTTTAGGAGAATGGAAAATGCAAGGGCAGTAAGAAAGAAAAATGAAAAACGAAGGAGGGGTAAGTGTTGGGTGATAAAGAAGGAGAAATTTGAAAGAGACAGAAAAGTTGATGAAGGAATACTTACAGGTAGTGGGTCTTGAAAACTGCGGGGTGGAGGATCATAGGGATGTAATAAATAGAGATTTTTCACACAGCGCGGTGGAAGGTACATGCCATTAAGTATATTGGTAATTGGGAATATGTAGTGCTAGATGATAGAAATGCCTGTGAGGTATTCAGGGGTGAGATCGGACAGGAGCTATTCAAGACTACTAGCACGACCGTATCCTAATGATGATGGTTCATTCTACTCAACTAGTGTATGCTTTTTAATGTTGTGTTTGCAAACCCTCCTGGTAGGAAGAGCTCGCAAGCACACAACAGAGGAGAACTCCTTAGGAGAATTCTGTTACAGCTTATTCCCATTTTATAACCCAACATTGGGTCCTGAGCGTGTCTTGCCTTTCGTTCTGAAACAGTCCATAGACGTCATCAGCTTGAGATATTGATGCGAAACTGCGGGGATCCCAAAATCTTTCGGTCTTCGTACTGATAATTTGAGGGAAAAGGGGTCCGTGGGAGGATTTGGGACGATGTGACCCCCAACGGCGCTCACTAATGCATTTGCGTGGGCAATCCCTCCCACGACTTTGGGAACCGAAGGTCAGAAACCCACAGCGCCAAGCCATGATCCGCCCTTCAAATGATCCGGCTCATTGCCGAGAAAATTTCATTACACGAAGGGACCCGATTCGTCCTTCACTTTAACTATTAACTCAAAAAGGGGACTCGATTATCTGGGCGACGTGGTCGACAGCAAGGTTTGCGAGTGGGAGGGGTTTGAAGCGCGCCTCAAATTTCACGCCGTCGTAGAGAAGTGATTCCCTAATTAATTGGCACTCACGAAGTTTCCGTGATACCCCTTCGAAACCAACTCTAGGCTTCAGGGTCTTCAGTACCCTTTGACGCGACCAACTCTATTCCAGTTTCCAACTACTCTTACTAAAGTTATTCAGATTCCCACTCCTCATCCTCCTCGGTAACTATCTTCCCAATAAACTATTTCTTTAAATGAAGCACGTGATTAGGCACGACATTCATAAACGCTAAGAGTGAAACAAGGGTTAATGCTTAGAGTATGACCAATTTTCAATCACTTATAACTTCAGAACTTCAAATACCACTCTAAGATTATTTTCTCTTTGGAGTACTCATTCTAAGGAAATAATTGCTACTATTATTTGAAATGGAAAATACTTCATTCACTAGTGAGCTAATTATGACATAGTTATCCCTTGAAGAACTACTGCTACACACACTTGCAGTAATACAATCTTTTCAGTCCAATACTGTAATTAATGAATTCATCGATCTATTTTATCTACTACCTTACATTTATCCCTACAGATGTCATTTCTCATTGACAATATCTATATTTCATCATTCGTCTTCCTCTTCACCCCGTTTGATATCTCCACTCTCCTTCAAACATGCATTTTCATCCAAAGTATCATACTAAACCTGTCCTTCCTTGTAATGGCTCTAGTTCTACTGCTGTAAAGGAACCCGATGACGAAGACCAGGGAATCATTCGTGTTTCACACAAGAGAAAAATCAATGAAATGTACCCCTTATTTGCAGCTTATTTATTTCCGAAATGAATTCCCATCCCTTCCATCCCTTTCCTTACACCTTTCCTCCCGGTCTGAAGCGCCTATTAGTGCGGAAACAGACTTGAAAACACCCAAGAATTATTTATTTACACATGCTTCAAAGATTATCTGTAACCTTGGAACTTCTATAAGTGAACTTCCTTAGAAACTGCCAATATATCGGAAATAATTTCATCCATTTGTTTTAAGCTTATTTTCCAAATTGTTACTCAATTTTTGAACCTGGCTCCAAGAGTCCTGTATTAATAATTCTGACACGATGCTTTCTTGCCTTCCAAAACAGAAACTTTACTCATAGCATCGGACAGAATATTTCAAATGCTAAGGTGTCATGTTCACTGGAATATTTTTTGCGGAGAAAGCTTAACCCTGAGAGAATTTCGAGGCAATAATTCAAAAGCGATCATGAACTCTAATGCCTTGAGTTTAATTTTTGTAATCACTGAGTACAGATAAACTGGGACTGGCTTACGAACGCATAGTCCAAATAGCTAAACAAACGTTTTATGGGATCCGATCTTATGAAATGCAGGTTGTCAGCGAGATTTTAATGTCACTCGTATTAACCAATGCACGGGAAAAATAATGAATCCGTGTGGCGAATATGTAGGGAGAGTCGAGAGATTACTAAAAATCGTTCTGGGGAAAACTGTAGAATGTAATCCCAAATTCATGCATGAAACTCATCCATTTAACACAGACTTTTTTTAATACTTAAAAACATGAAATCAATCGAAACACTATCTTCTTTATGCAGCCTCCGTGCATTAGGTTTATTCAAATAGCTTAAAAACCGACACAATTAGTTACCGCTTAAAACAGCAGAGTCTTACGTTCACGTAGATACTTCGTAAACATCCCACATTGGTCATTTTTAGATGCTGGAGATGAAGGAGCTGTTACAAATTTGTTGTCATATAAAATGCAACAACTCATATGAAAACCTTCCATTATTTTCATAAAGTATGGCGCAAATGGACATTTTATAAGGCATTGTTTTGATTGTAACTTGCGCATTTATTACCTCAAATATGATTGGTTTCACAAAAGTTGGTGAAAAGTCATGCCATTACCATCCACAGCATAGCTACCGCACCTCTAATTCCACCGTTTCCATAAGAAGTTCTCATAATTCTTACCTCATTTCCTCCAAGCAATCTCCGCATCTTACGTCATACATGGGACTAGTTTCGCGATGTCTTTTATGTATTCCCCTCCGCCCCGCCCCGTGTTTATTCTTCCAGTCCCCTCATCGCCTTAATGCCATCTGCCTCCCAGTTTTTTTCACCGAGTCCACTTCACCCTCCCCTGCCTTGTCTCTCCACCACAAGTGTCCTCCGACTCCGTTTCCCTTTTTATTTTATTCCCCCATTACACGTGGAATATCCTCTTCTCCCCCGGGCCGGACAAACATAAAAACAAAGCGCGAGCACTCTCGCTCTCCCGCATCCCGGTCGACGACCAGGAGGATTTGATGGCGTGCATCCGCCGACGTATTTTACATTTAAATTGTTAACCCTCCGTCCAACGGCGGTGCTGGGCTGGGAATGATGGCGAAGCATCCGAGCTTGATTACGTCCAGTCGCATTTCGTTTCCTCGGTGCGTCTTCCTGTGCTCGTCGTAAAAAACGTTGAGATGCACTGCCACGAGAAGCACTACGAAAAATTAATCACGCGTAAACTTTGCGTATAATGCACATAACGTTGAAAATTGGCCTTCTCAGAAAATCGGTTAATATTTCAGACGAATAGTAAAATAAACAGTGATTGATATCGTAAACAGGTCATTCATGAGACAAGTGCAATCCCTAGTCTTTGAAGGACATTCTTATAGTTCCAACTCGTACATATTTCCCGCTGTTTCATTATTTTAGAATACCGTAGGTGTCTCTTTGGTGGTATTTCAAAAGGCATTAATTTACTACTGAACTATTACTCACTAACTCGATAAAAATTAGTAACAAATAGGATACTATATATCGAAGATGTCTTTCATAAAAAAACTCAGATCACAGAAAAGAGAAACTAAACTATTAGTACCATATTGTGTGGTGCAGGTCGCTACCTCCAAGTACGTCAAATTATCTAAGTGATGACTATAATATATTTTATAGTAATTGTTTTTGCATGTTTTGAAAGTACTGAAGGCCATACGTATATTTATAATAATATAATTTTATATTTTTCCTAATAATTGGAGTTTCTCAGTGACGGGAGATGACAATTTTTAGCACTGTGATGAAAATTCTATTGCTATGCATAGTTAAGTAAACATAAAACTGGACTTTAGAACAACGTAAACTGAGAGGAAATATTGGAGTCGCGATGAATTCTCGTACGCTCTCGGACGTATCAAATGCGTTACATTTAGTCCAACCATTAAGTGAAATAATTTTGAAGAGCATTCTCGCAGTATTACTGCTGCACAATAGGTGAGCGGAAACAAGTTTCAAATTTCATAGTCGGAACAAGGGAAGCGGAAAGTAGGAATTCCTGCCCAGAAAAACCCGCACCGCTCGACCTGCGCCTCCAGAATCACGCGGAGCCGGATCCGATGCGAAAACCATCTCTCTTGCTGCTTTTTTTTTAACTCTCCGTCGTCTTAATTAAACTTCCATTCAACCGACGTCTGCGAAGAGTGCCGACCGAGTTTCACTCTGCCTTCACCTCGCCGCGCCACCACCCCACATCTCCGCTTTCGCAGACTCTCCGTGGTAAGAAAGCTCTCAGGGTAGTCGGGGCCGACGGGACGGGACCCTCTGCACCCTTTACCCTCTCTAGTTGGTCCGACAGACCCGCCACTCACCCCGTCTCCCATTTCTTTCCTCCCGTCCCACCCAACGGGAAAAGAGCGTCATTCCATCGCCTTCGTAGAATTCTCCCCGTCTCGTATTTTTTTCCCCCCCAACAGTGAGCCGAGCCGAAATGGGATTGCACTTCTCCTCCGGTTAACTGCTCGAGTAAATGGGTTAAGGTGCAAGGCAGCTCATCGGCGTAAGGAGAGAAGACGGTGGAGAGATGTCTGGATGGAGTTGGAGCGGGGAGAGAGGGGGGAGAAAGAGAGAGGGGAGAAAGAGAGAGGGGGGGGGGGGGAAGAGGATAACTCCTCTGAGGGTGCAATGCGGTCTCCACCCACGCCCCGGTCACCCAAGTCCGATCTTCTTTCGACATTGCTACCGATCCAAGGCGTCTTTTTGGTTCCAGTGGCATTAACGTCACACTGAGGTCGGAATTCCGGCCTCGGCTTTACCCCGGATTCCTCTCGCCTGAGAACGCTATCCCGGAGCAAAACTGTTATTCCAGTTGAAGCTCTTGTCCACTTACAAGCTCTTTCCTACACTGGGAATGATCACCGACGCAGAATGATGTGCCGCCGTTGTCTTCTAAGGAAAAAAGAATGCTATAACTGTCACGATTTAAAAAAAATCTTTCCTGAAGATTGCCAATGAAATATTTATTTTAAATTAAACAGAATAACTTATGATTGGACGAGGAATAAAATAAAATAAACGTTTACTAATTAATTTATTTCTTTTCGGTAATATTACTAATATCCTAAAAGTTAAATGTTAAAACCGCAATCAAGCTGAAGAGACACAAAAGCAAATTTACAATCAAATTAATCACTGTTAACACGTTCCGTATGAACTGTATGAACACGGTCTAAATGAAAAAGGTGACATAAGAAACAGTTCGAGGCATGACTACGTGGAATTCTACCAGCTTGTCAATGAAGAGAGGCAATAAGCACAATGCATTTCCACAAGAAAGGGTTGAAAAAAATTATGCCAAAATTTTGTGTAAATCCACTACCTTTTCAAGAATGAAGATAAAATGAAAAGAGAAAAATAGTCAATTAAAAGGAGGAATCTGTAAATACAAAATAAATTAAGAAACTAACCGACGGAGAGTACGAAATTGGCTAGACTTCTACAGTATATGTACAGTAAATAAATCTACAGCTGAAAATATGTTAATTAATGAGCATTGCCTGATACTCATCATGATTAGCTCAGCTAATTTTTTTCAACGACTGATGAGATCCAAGAGTGTCACCACCAGTAAGTGCGTAGCAAGTGCGTGCGTTTGAGTGAGTGGCTCCACTCGTTGCATGTGAAAAAGTGTGTAAGTATCATTAGTCGACAAAACTACCCCGCACATAATGACTGTCCAAAATTACGGCCTAGTATTTTTAAAACTACTGTTATTAAATCTATCCGGAGGAAGCGAAAGTTAATTTGTATCCCCCAAACTTTTGGAGAAGAATGAAAGCAAAACGTTGAAAAAGGCCTCACTATTTCTTCGAAGCAAAAAATTGAGGCAGAGTGAGAAGGAGAAATTTTTTCCTTCTTTTGCCGGAACAAAACATTAGGGAGGGACGGAAAGCAAAGAATGGAACATGTGAGAGAGACCCTGACGGCTGTTGTCACTGCAAATAAGGCATCCAGTGCTTCCGTGGCTCGGGCCCAATGAGTATTCCACGACCGACCGGCCGCCACACAGAGATAGCAGACAAATGAAGCATATGCATGCGGAGAGCGGGATGAAGCAGAAGGGGATATGGTCGGGGAGTCAAGAGAGAGACGGGAAGGGAGGACGGCTCACGAAGCCATCTCCATTGATTACCTTAGCATTTCGATATAGAAACGCGTCCCTTCCACTGTGAATGCGAGCCGGGAAACCGCGCCCGGCCGCGCCGACTCAGCCGACTGCGAGCACTAATCCTATTAGGAGCCGTTCCGACGGAGCGCCGAAACTCTCGAAGCTAAACTGTTGGCGCAGTCTGTTTGGCGGCCGCAGCTCTGATTCTTCGCTTCTCTTTCACTTGAGTCGGCTCTGCGGCGCGTGATGAGATGAATCTTTCAGTGGGCGGGCCAATAAAATGGTAAAAGAAACGGTCTCTGAAAGGCCTACTGGAGGATAAAGAAACGGGCCGCGAACAGACATCCCCGCAAAAAGCGAAACACTTGCAGCTAAACCAGTTGAAAAAAGTATGGGACTTGTGATAAAGAGGTGGAATAAGTTACTTGGCATCGATTTGGCCACTCTTCAGGGTAGATTTTATTCATGAGTCATACTTTACGAGATGAGTGATACAATGACACGCTTTTCAGTTAATCTTGACGATTTCAAACTAAATATTTGAACCATTGGATCTAGGATCAATATGCTCATGCTTCAAACTACGTGATTTATATAAAGAGGTCTTAAGGGAGAATATTAACTTGGTAAATGTGCGTTGGTGGATAAAGTAATACTTTAAGTAATGGTAATATGTTTCCAAATTTTAAGTGTGTTTTTGAAAAGTTTATAAAATTTGGTTTCAAACTGAATCTTGATGTATGGCATACCTACCTACCAAAGATTTTTTAAGGCGTACAAAGCATTTATACTACGTCAAACTAAGCTTTAATGTAACGATCCTGGGATTAAAAATTCAGTTATCATTATACCCCAAGGAAGGCTGCAGCTACCCATTTCTAATTACGTTTATAGTGGCAGTACGGAGCTCACAAAAATATTACCTTTGCCACTTTCATTCAATAATATGCTTATAAACGTGAGCATTCAGATAAGGTAATGTTTAAAACGAAGGAGAAAAACCATTCCATGGGCACAAGGAGAATTTTAAATGACTTTTTTTTTCATCACCATGAAACACGAAAATTTTGCCGAAAGATATAATTTTAGCCAATTACACTGTGATTTCAAACAACATACCTATGTCGGAATCATCGTCTAAGTTCTCTTAGCTATTTCGGAGCAAATGTAGGCTCTCTTAAAAAAGTTTTTGAAGTGTTTCAAAATTATGAATTAAAGTGGATAAATGTAACTTTTTTATCAACTACATTGTCATCTTTCTAACGACCTTTATTGTATGAAGATATTTCAGTGATTCATACGTTAACTTTTTAATAACTGACGATAAACGATAACATAACCAGATTTTAGGACAACGAGCATCAACTGTACATTTCCGCCTTATCAGCTAGTGAATGAGAACGATAAGCTTCAGCAAATATACTACACTTTACTGTTACGTGCTCCTTGTGCTCTTGAACTCTATATGCAAAAAGTTTCCTACGATTCCTGAAAGAATAAACCACCCAAGGAGCCCAAAGAGTGATGATCAAGGGGGTAGCCTCAGATGTTAAAATAATGAGATAAACGCTGCCCGCTGTGTCCACCGTAATCGATAGCGTAACACGCCCATGCATGTGTGGAGAATTTGACGTGGCCATCTTTCAAATCCACAAAGAGTCTGTCAAAATATTCCGTCCAACAAATAGTCGGTCACGTTCCCCAATGACTAATGTTTCCTCGCGTTCTCGGGCAGAACTCGACAAAAAGGGCATAAAATCGAGCGCTTAAGTCCAGCAAAGGCTCCAGTGGGGGAATCGGGACATTTTTTCCCACGCACATGAATATCGGAACCCGAAAAAAGATGGCACAGCTCTTTTTTCCCGTCGGCCTCCTCCATGATGGACAGCGAACTCTGGCTCCCCATATTTGTTTAAAGAATCGTAATCACCCTCGTGAGAGCTCTAGTCAACACATCAGCCATCGAACTGCTGCGAAGAGTTCACTCAAGCGAGGAGAAAAGGTTGAGGCGACAGAAGGTCTCGTTTCCACGGCAAGCTGATGGAATTCGGGAGGGATGAAAGCCAAAATTATCGAGAAAGCACTATTCAACCTCATGGGGAATCCCTCTCTCTCTCTCTACGACCGGTCGAGGGGGAGAGACATTTCCCTTTCCATATCCGAAGCTCAAACCTCACCTCTAAACTCCTCGCAGTCTAGTCAGGCTCTGAGTTCTGCGTTCCGACACGCAATGGGAGAGAGAGAGAGAGAGACTGAAATGCGAACCTTCCAGTCCGTTACCGCCATAGATATCCGTAACTATTTAACCTCGATGTGCTCTCTTCGCAACCACTATTCTTGCGACTTGCTTCTCCGGTTGTTGAAAAAGATCAAACGCACACGAGGATATACAAAGAAGGAGCATAGCGTATTCTTTCTTTTTTACGATATGTAAGGTCGGTGCTGGGTGGGCTTTCTCCCGAAACGTAAGTCCCTGGCAGAATTTGCCGTGCCTTTGGGATTAAAATGGTGGAGAAAATGCAAACAAACGATTTTTTTAACACCTGGTAAAGCCTTGACTGTTTGGAACAGCTTCATATTGCTTAGCCGTATTACTCAACCGCGGACATATAACCTTCTTCCACAAGAAAGACGAGTGCACCCTCCACAACCTTTGATGAAAAGAGTCTAAACTGCCCGCCATAGAGTGAAATATTTTGAGCCATGTGCACAACAATGATCAAGCACCACCCTCACACCTGAGGAAATCAAGGACCGTTAATACATGATTTAGCCATTAGAGAAGGGCATAAAAGCAAGTTTTCCTCAGCTTCCAAAACAATGAAAACAAAACTGTGGAAACAATGAAATTCCTATATCATTAGCATAGTTCGATAAAACATGCAATGCCTTTCTGAAGGCCATTTCCTCATTGTTCAGGCTTATGCTTACTTTATCCGGAACTATTTTTATCACAAAGTGACGGACGTGTACATGCAAAATACTGCTCATCTGATCTTACATATTGCATCTATTGACTCTATGAACTTCTCTCTTAAGTATTCCATTATTTATCAGGAGTTCATGGTTTCCAAATCATTATAATACATTTTAAGTACTGATATTTTGGGACGCACCGTTTTTTCACCGAGGCAATGAAAGAAACGAAGACGTATTTCACAAAAAATCGACTCCAGATGACCTGGGTGAGATCGTAACCTCAAACATGCAAAATCAAGTATAACGTCTGTACCATCATCATGAACTCAACGCAATTAATCGCATGGATCCGTGAATTATGCACCAAATGGGAGCATAGCGGGATGTGTGGCATTTCACTCACACAGCAGACTGTTCCCTGAGAGCCGCCTGGCGATTCTGGCCGATACAGACTGACACCACCGGAATGCTTCTCCCGAATATATGCGCCGTTATGTATGCAACAATATAACGCCGAGTCAGTCTCCTTGCAGCTGCACACACGAGCGAATTACCGCGGACGTCGGGAGAGCAAGCGCCTGCATTCACGGGAGCTAACTCCCTCGCGGCCACCGCCGCTCCTTAAACATACCTGCGAATTCATAGTTGCGCAAACACGTGGACTGAGAGTCTCTCTCTCTCACACACACACATCACGGTCCAGCCGGCCTACGGAGATACGAGGGCGTTCCTGTGTCCATATGTCCATATTTGTGGAAGAGGCCACGGGTTGATTTCACCCAGCAACCAATAACGGAAATGGAGACGGTCTTACCTGTGAGAGAGAAAAGAAAAGGATTTCAGCAACGACTCATGACGTCTCTTTTACTTGTTATTACGGTACATAAATGTCTCTTTAGGGCCTGAACCCAACTCTTTGAGACAAATATAATGGTCCCTAAACTCGGCAACTTCGATAAAGAAAAGATTGACCACATAAAATATTTTCTCATTGTGTTTTTTAAATGTTAAAAAAATATACTAGAAACACATTATAAATCCACTTTCTTATGACGAACATTACCATAAAGATAATCTTAGAGATGTAAGCAGTATGGTAGAGGGAATTAAAAACTGTTAAATTCACGAGCTGTAAGGGACGATAAAACATTAACATGACCAATGAATACTAAAAAATTGCGAATGCCACATTTCAATAATAATACAATACTCGTTACGTCGTCGGTCAAAAGCGGTCGTGTTTTATAATTAAAAGTAGGGATACTTATTGTATGTTTAAACTTTTTGCGTCTTAAATTAAGCTAAATACAGAAAGCTTCAAGCGAAATTTCATATCAACACACATTATCATTTTTTACTTTTTAGTTAACCACAGTTTTTTTCTAGTGTCCATCCCACAACATGACGTGTTCAAATTAGAAACGTTATTTCATTTGAAGCCCCTATGCTCCCCGGAAGCTAAATGTACAATAATAAATAATATTACTTTATTTAAACTAATAAATTAATACTAAATATACAATGTAGATTCTAAAAGTAGTACTTTGTACTTTGCGATAATGCAAGCCGGGCAACCACAGACAACACATGTGGTGGCCAGCAGTGTAATACATGGACATTAATGCAGGTGGCAGTTATGGTTTCAAGCCTAGTCATAATTTCAAAGGGCAATTTCCCGTACCTTCTCAGTGCTCATGGAATCTAATAGTGTTGTTATTTAAAATGTTAACAAAAATATTTTGGTGTCTATAGGTGCTATTTTAAGTACCATAAAATGGGATAGAATGCATTGAACATAGCCTCATTGTGAGGTAAAATGAACTGATTCAGTATCAAACTTTGGATAAACATACTACAATAAGGACGTAGATGAAACAAAGAGGCTATAGATCCCGCATCACTTCATTTTCCATTGTGTTGAAGGAAAGCATCAAGAAGTAATTTCATTTGACTTGTTTACTATTTCAATACTTAACAACTTGTACATTTGCGCAATTTGCAGTGGATTATTCTTGTTGGTAAGGCTGTGATCAAAACTGAATACTTTATATTGCCATATCCTGCTGCATGTATTTTCTTGTGCATGCATGAAAACGGTAATAAAAGGTACTTGATCAGCTGAAGAATTAGTGTTGTATAAAACGTAATAAAACTGGTAATTTCTATTAGCAAGCAAGAAGTGTACTTCATTTTTAAATTTTGGATACACAAAGACTTGAGGGCTAATTTACTATTGATTTGTTTATATTAAGACATTTTATTCATGAAATTATTCCACTTAATTCATTTGTAATCAATTCTAGGGGAAATTTTAGCCTATCTTTTTTCCAGGTCACAAAATTGCACTACTGGTTCAACTACAATGATAATAGAGAGATATGCCTTTTTTAAGCAGTTAGTTACTAGCCGGTTTGTAAACATCATATCATCAATAGTGCTTACATCGGCAATGAATAATGTTCATCTTTCTGGAATTCGTTGCCCTCCTAGCTGCTCTATTTATCCCAGCATAACCTCTATCAGAGGGTACTCATCATTTTCTTCTCCATAATTAATCCCCTAGTTTGGTCTTCTAAACATTTTGCCTTTCCATGATTCTCGGCATGAAACCATGGATGGCCAAACACAAAAGCACGACAGGGTTCTCTAGCTCTATTGAGAATTTAATTTACCAAATCAAACATACGACCTTACTGTTTACGTGCTTCACCCACAGTTCATAAAATGAGAAACCAACTTGTTAGCCAAGAATGTTTTACCGCAAAAAGATTTAAATGTCTTATCAACTAATGAAAATTACATTATTTTATTTCTCCTTCTGATTTTAAATTTATCTTTACCGGGGTAGGTATTTCGAGTATATGAATTCCTTAATCGTATGAAGATAATTTTTTTTACGTAAATATATCTGCTTCTCTAATCACTGGTGAATCTATTCCTAGGACTGCATTATTTTTAATCATCGATTTTAGCTATATTTGTCTCATAACCTAGGATATATCTTCAAATCTACTTAATAAAATCAGTTGCTCCTTCATTCTTGCCAATATTTCAGAGATATCTCTTTATTATCATTCCAGACCGATCTATCCTCTCATTTAGTTTCCATAACATTCACTCTAGATAAAACCTTAAAATATTAAGAAATAAAAATAATATAGATGGTCTGAATGCTCCTCAGGAATAAATGTTGTGTTCATCTATTAAATATATATAGCATGTACTATGTAGTGCAGGCATGAAAATTGAAGAACTTTAAAAACACTCTTTACGTAACTACTAGAATTTTCCACCTAAAATGCAATTCAGAAGTAAAATACTGAGCACAAATATTTCAGAGATTCTTTCCTTTTTTTTGGGAGAAATCGTTTTCTTATACATCCTTGAATTTTTGATCAAACTCCGGTCTAAATAGAAGGAATTACTTTCAATATCACCTCACCCTTAGGACAACCTTCATTTTACTGATTTTTCCTCATTCACTTTAGCCCGAAAAATTATTTGTTTTCCAAGAATTTCTGAAAACTTCCACTTGTTTAAATCAAAATATACCTTGATGAACCAATGACTATTTTTTATCCATCTACAGAAATTCTTTGAAGTGGAATTCTCTTGCAAATACTAATAAATCTTTCGAATACATATGCTCCAGATCATTCCTCAATATAATTTTATGTCAAGCTGACATAAAGAAATTCAACATATTCCCTACCTTTTTTCATGTGTGGTTTATAAAATATGAATGAATCATTTTCCTTATCCATTTTCTTCTTTGGCATAGTAGTGAACCAAATCCCACTTTTCCCTCTCATAAAACGTGTCCACCACGGTAGAGTACAAGTAGTCCTCTTTCTCCCTGCTTTCTTCATTTCTCGTTTACTACTTTACAATATGCCAACGACTTATTTCTCATCACTAGTTTATTATTCATACACTTCTTACGTGTTCATAATTGATAAACCAGATATTTCCAGTAGACTTGGCAATGATTTTAATAAATTTACGATGAATTACCAGCTTTTTCCCAAGACGGAAAGTTAATGTGTTAATACACTTTATCATCTAATCCATATTTTAAAAATATTTTCCCTCCTCATATTTCGTCATACATTTCACTTATCATTCAGAACAGTTTTGGTAGGCTCTCTATTGCAAGCATAATCTTTAAGTTAATTTTAATAATGTTCCTACAGTATGATCACCGCTTCTGTTTTTCTAGCTTGAGTCTGAATAACTAATTCCGCCTTCATCCATTAAAACTTTTGGAAACTCTGAGATGTCACTTAAACAAAATATTTTGTGCCTTTATTTGGAATAAATCACGTATTATATTTTTATTTGCAGTTTCATGGGCATATGATATTCCTAAACAAAATAGTTAATTTCTATTATTAAAACCTTTAATATTTTTTCAAGTTGCCCATGGCTGGCGAACAATTTGAAGATAAAATATAGTGTGTATAAATATTTGTTAAACTCGTCAACGATTGGTGAAGTCCTTTTGTCTTTCATATTGCAGAAAAAGTGGTTCATTGTCTGTCTCTCATAAATAAAATACAAGGGATCTTTCCTGTCTTTCACGTCACAGATATTTTTGCACCCCTGTGGTTAGACCGTCATTTAATTCATCAGGATTTATTTCCAGCTTACCTCAAGTGAATAAGAGCTAAGTTCTATCTTTCAAATAATTAAAAGCGTAATTTCGGAGATCGCCAATACTAAAGATCAATTACATTCACCACTATTATACACTCCAAGTGGCATTCGTCATCGTCGACAACTGCCTACACATCTATCACTTGCTGCGAAGATAATAAACCAATGACTCAAACCATAATTCGTGTTCACGAAATACGCCTCTGCAGCAAACATATCCACCTCGCTAGAAATGGAATTATTATTTCTTTTCCGAAGGGGTGAAAATTAAGATTGCAGGAAGATTATTCTTAGCCTTATTACCAATCAAACTGCTTGATCACTGAAAGAAGAGTGAAAGAATGAACTATATATATTGCCTCAATGATTATAAAGTATAAGTGTAGTTTAATTGCTTGAGTATAGGTGCTGTGTGCATAAAAGAAAATCAGTGCTTTGTAATCTTATCTGGTTTAGATGAAATTGCTACTCAGTTTCAACGTCTATGCATCATCCGTTGGCCATATCGCTAACATCACCAGCAGCCTTTATCGAGATGGAAAATAGAGATTTTGAATGGGAAAGTAGGTGTAGGCTAATGGGTTGAAGGTTAGACGACCATCAGATAGTCTGCGTCAATTCTTCCCCCATCAGAACATTGTCATGGAGTGTAATATAAAGGATATAAGTGTATAAGGGATTATAAGACTCGCAAGATACAGATGAAATGCAGGGGGACTGTTTAGATGATTTCTTTCAGACGATTGGGGCTTCAGTGGGGGTGAGACGGTTCAAAGAAATATAATGAAGGAAATTGATTCCAACCCTTCTCCTCTTGCTAATGTGCATTCGCGATTTTGGTGACACTATTAGTATAGCTTAACAATAAGGACGACAAGGCGTCGATGACAGTTTTTCCGTTTTAACTAAGCTAGTGGATATTACAAAAATTTATTATTATTTCATCATATAAGACTAATCAAAAAATTTCACATAACATAACCTGATTTGTGAAATGTTTAATATTAAAATGACAATTAGTAGATAGTAAGTAACCAGTAAGTGAATTTTTAATTTGATTCAAAAACTTTGGTTTCAATAAAAGTTGACTGAGAAAAATATGAATGAAATGCAGCTTCATTATAACACTGAACTGAAAATATCACACTCTTTAGCAATTTACACTGCACATTTTTATGCAACAAATATTATAAATACATTGGTAAAATCTCTTTTGAAGAAAAGTTTCACCCAAGTTTTTTGAAGAGGGTTACCACAACAGTCACTAACGACCTGAAAAAGGAGGAAAGTAATCCCCCACGGCTTTAACCCAAGGCATAACTTCATCCACTTCTCAACACCTAGCGAGCTCAGATAAATTGCGAGGAGCCCTCTATTTTTCTCCCGCCCACAACGGTCAGCTGTATTCCTCCACAGCTCATCCCCGCTCGTTTTAATCCAGCAATGGCGCGCGGGAAATAATTCGAGGAGTCCGGCGAGCAAAAGACCATTCCTATTCCATTCGAGACAAAGCTTCCGCCGGGGTGTTTTCCAAACGGAAAATTAAAGTAAGGAGGCGGAGAGGGATGGAGCGAGAGAGACCACAGGGGTGGAGGAGGAGGAAGAAAAACACCAGATGCGGGCAACACACGCACGAGGACACACACACACGTTCAGAGGCTGGGCGAACGTTTTCGAGGCAGAAGGTGATGTCACGGGAGCTCCCGTGACGTCAATAGCAGGAAGCTGGCTGGAGAGAGAGAGGGAGAGAGAAGGGGGATGAGGGAGGGACCTCGGTGTGCGTGAGGCGGGTCCTGGAAAAAGAGCGAGTGAGCGGAGGGGGGGAAGAGGGAAGGGGGAGGGAGAGAGAGAGGGAAGCGTCGGTCGGCGGCTTCCGAAGAGAACCAGCGCCCCCTTGTCGAGGTTACCGCGTGTGCGTTGACCGAGCGTACATTCTCCCGGGATACGCCCTCTGACCCCTCCCGCAAGCTTCCTACGCTCTTCCTCTGTGACCTCAGCGTTCCTGGTGACTCCTCCCGGAAAGAAAGACAGTAACCGCAGTAACACAATTCCACTTCCACATCTTCCAAGATTGCACCCAGGCTTTTTTCATTGCTTTTATATTTCTTCTATTATTCTAATGTACAATGATTAGGGATATGAATAGCGGTAAATATGTCCAATACGAGTGATTGAATCCATAGTATAGGTAGTTGCATGTTGGTTTAAGGACTTGACGGTAACCCAACAGACAGCACGTTTTTGCATGCGTAGTTTGCTTTTTTTTATCTTTTTAAATATTGCAGTTGAGACTAATATATTAATACTAATCATTTTAAATGCATGATATGTAGTTCATGTTTGGTGAGAATTCACCCCCTGCCACACACCTTTGAGGCGGCTTGCAGGGTATTATTTAGATGTAGATTTATATGACTAGTGATGAATTCCCATAAATGAAATGGAATCCCGCCAAGGTATAGAGTTTGATAGCGAATCTGCCGGCCATCCTAAAGGTCGTGAGTTCGAGTGCTACCTTCAGGCAAGGATTAAAGTTTGTCACATTTAATATCTGGCTTTAGATTACGTTAGATGTATGTAAAGGCCGTTGTACACGGTACAATTTCTTGTACAAGAAATTAGATCATGCTCTATATTATTGAAATTGTCCGAAGACTGGGAAATCCAAATGCCAAATTAATGATGGAAAAGGATGACTCCGAAACCAGTTTTTCGATTGTCTAGGCAATCATCAACGGGGAGAGCAAGGTAAAACAGGTCAGCACCTGTCGAAAGCCAAGCGAGGACTCCTCGCTTGGCTTTCGACAGGTGCTGACCTGTTTTACCTTGCTCTCCCCGTTGATGATTGCCTAGACAATCGAAAAACTGGTTTCGGAGTCATCCTTTTCCATCATTAATTTGGCATTTGGATTTCCCAGTCTTCGGACAATTTCATTCTAGCCAAATTAAAAGCTCGCATTATTTCATCTATATTATTGGATGAAACTGTGAAAGATCCACTCCGTAGCTTCTGCGCATGACATGTGACGGTAGTGATGCGTTCGTTTAGTCCGTACGGTTGGTGTACTGCGTTTGTGATCACTTTTATTCCTATTAGCGTGGCAAAACTTCCATTTTTGTTACATATCGTGATACTCTTTGTTGCTTCGATATTATGATATTCTTTGTTGCTTCTTATATTGTGATATTCGTCGGTTGCGTTGGAAGTGTTCTATTTCTCAAAATATGAGTTGGACGCACTGACAAACGTATATTACACGTATTACGGACTTGGTTATAGGTTACCAAACTGATTGAATAGATACTAATTTGACTAATAACTGTTTTTTGGAGTTATCCGCGTTTTGAGTTAAAAAGTAGCCGACTTTAGGCCTCCCTCTTTGCAGGGAAAGGTTTTATATCCCTCAACATCGGTCAAGTATCTTCGGGTTATTCTGGACTCCAAGCTTAACTGGGGAGAGCATTTGGAGACCAAGGCATAGAAAGATTGTGCCTCCTTATGGATGTGCAGGAGGACCCTTAGTAAAACATGGGGACTTCAGCCAAAGAGTTAGTAGTTTCTCCTCCTTTGCCGGAGACCCCCTCAGGGCTAATGTGGATGTGGTCATTACTCATCTACGGAAAGATGAAGCGGAAGAAATAAGAGAAGATACCGCAAGAGTTCTACGCTATGGGAACAAACGACCACCGCAGTCCAATATTACGAAAGAGAAGAAGGTTGCGAAGAAGGTCCTATAAATGTTGCGGCAGAACCAGGATATAGTATCTTACCCGCGGACACAGGAAAAGCGATGGTTATCCTGGATACGTGATCATACGAGAATAAGATAAAGAAATTATTAGAATACGGGCCATATAAAAAGTTGAACAATGATCACACAGGAAGAATCAAATGAAAAACTGCAGAGATCATCAAGAAGAGTATCCTTGACCAACAAATATTAAGACGCATTACGCCCCAAGATCCGAAGACTCCGTGTATTTATGGTCTACCTAAAATTCACAAGGAGGGAGTTCCATTAAGACCAATTATAAGCGATACTGACTCACCCTTTATAAGGTTTAACCAAATACATCGCCGCCATCCTTCAGCCGGAGGTCGAAAAGATAAGCTCCTACGCCAAAAACTCACAGCATGTCCTTAGCCGCATCCAAGGATTAAAATTGGAGACAGAGAAAATTTTAGTTAGCTTCGACGTGGTGACACTATTCACCGAAATATCCAGGGAAGAAGCCATCAAGGTGGTTCGAGATGTTCGATGGGAGCATAACAAACATGGCAGAAACATGCATCAATTCGACATATTTTAAGTGGAAGGGAGAATTTTACGAGCAGACGGAAGGCGGTCTCCCATCTCTTCAGCCATTGCCAATATTTTTATGGAAAGCTTCGAAAACTGCATTAGATAATGCTACTTACAAGCCATCGATGTGGTTACGGTACGTTGATGACACCTTCGTGGTATGGAGACACGGACGAAGGAAATTAGAAGTATTTCATGAGTACCTTAATAATATTGATCACCGCATGCAATTCATTATGGAGGAAGAACGAGAAGGGAAGCTGCCATTCCTAGACCTACTGGTAAACAGAAGAGAAGACACGCTGGGACATACGGTGTACAGGAAATCTATCAACACAAACCAATATCTGCATGCGGGATCGCACTACCACCCTGCACAAATCAAAGGAGTGATGAAAACTATGATTCATCGTTCCATTCCACTCATTGATGAAGACCATAGAGATAAGGAGCTGAAGAAACTAACAGAAATCGTGACCAAGAATGGATATGGAAAAATGGAGATAGAGAAGACAATCTCACGAAAATTAGGACCTCAGGCCCAGCCACCAGAAGAGAAAAATACAGAAGATCGGAAAAAAGCATACCTTCCGTATATCCAAGGAATAACGGAGAAGATATCCCGGATATACCCCCCCTTTTCCCCACCATGAGCATATAAATTGATACATAATGCTCTGGTCACACTATCCCTGAGGGGGTCTCCGGCAAAGGAGAAGAAACGTCGGCTACATTTTAACACAAAACGCGGATAACCCAAAACACTGTTATTAGTCATATTTATGGACCGCGAAAGTTTTAACAACTTGAAGATACTAATTTGAAAAAAAAACTTATTTTTTTATGATAAATCTGATGGTAGTGAAGTTTTCACTTGATTACCAATTCAATAGAGTTTAGTGCATGTGGACCGTATCTTTTACCGTTTTGTGCCATGAGCATCTTACGATAATTCGTGATTTAGTGAGTTCAATAAATAATCGTTTGGTTTTAAGTCTCCCATCACTATTTCCTTTCATGGTCATTGAAATGAATGTAGAAATCGAATAAATGGCAGTATTCCAATGCGATTCCGATGACTTTGTCATCATCTGGTACAATGTACAATGTTCATCTCTCTCCCTCACAGTTACCCAATGATGGTGGCTATACTCATCACTGGAAAGTACCTTGATACTGTCTCTGGACTCATGCAGAAAGCCCTGGATAAGGCAATGGGTTGGTGTGCAGAAACAGGGCTGACTGTAAATCCGGAGAAAACTAAGCTTGTATTGTTTACCAATAGAAGGAAAATGGAGGGCATTAGGCCTCCCTCTTTGCAGGGAAAGGTTTTATATCCCTCAACATCGGTCAAGTATCTTCGGGTTATTCTGGACTCCAAGCTTAACTGGGGAGAGCATTTGGAGACCAAGGCATACAAAGATTGTGCCTCCTTATGGATGTGCAGGAGGACCCTTGTTAAAACATGGGGACTTCAGCCAAAAGCCAGCCATTAGATGGATTTATACGGCAGTCATGAAACCTAGTTTCTTGTACTTCTCTATAGTTTGGTGGAAGAGAGTCCGGCTCAAAACTGCTGGGAACAAACTGAACCACCTTCAAAGAATGGCCCGTATGGGCATTTCAGGGGCTATGAGAACAACCCCAACTCTGGCGCTGGAAACGCTGCTGAACCTCGCTCCACTCCATGTGGAAGCTGAGGTGCAGGCAAGGACAGCGGCTTATCGTCTCAAATGTATGGGACAGTGGTATGACAAAGGAAGTTCCTATGGTCAGATACAAGTTTGGACAGAGCTCATGAAGTCGAGTCCCATCCTCGGGATGGGCAGTGGTGGAATGATAGCCAGGTTCAACCAAACACCCACCTACTTCAAAACCCACTTCCCGATAGGGAACAGTGGGCTAGAGGAAAGGGGAAAGAACTTCCTTCTGGGGCCGAGGTATGGTATACGGAAGGCTCTAGGAAAGAAGGAAGAGCGGGAGCAGGGGTCTACAATTGTAGCACACCAAGGAAGCTCTCAATCCCTTTGGGAAAATATGCTACGGTGTTCCAGGCAGAGGTATATGCACTTCTGACCTGCGCGTATGCTATTAAGGAGATCGGCATGTTTAACAGACCGATACACATATGCACGGATACTCAGTCAGCTTTATTGGCGCTGACATCACCATGGTGCAAATCACAGCTGCTGCCGGAGTGTCGTGAGGCACTCAATGATATAGGCAGATGCGGCAAGGTGGAACTTTTCTGGGTGCCTGGTCATGCAGGCATATCCGGAAATGAGATGGCTGATGAGCTGGCAAGGGCCGGTTCCAGCCGAAATCCGATTTGTCCAGAGCCAATCATACCTATTGCTACGTCAATAGGGATAGCAGAAATTAGAATGTGGGGGCTAGCCCGACATTCTGAGATCTGGCGAGTTGCACCAGGCCTTAGACAGGCCAAACTGCACATTGGAGAGCCTAGGCCTGGGCTTGCCAAAAGACTCCTGTCACTAAACAGGGGTCAATTGCGAACGGTAGTGGGACTCCTCACGGGGCACTACCAGGTGATGAGGCACCTGCACCTCCTGGGAATTGTAGATTCACCTAGATGGAGGTGGTGCGAAGAAGGGGATGAAACTACATCTCACATATTATGCGAGTGCCCTGCTGTGATGAGGACTCGAAATAGGTACCTGGGGTCTCCATTTTTGGAACCCAGAAAGGTAAGGGAAATCCCCATAGGGGACCTGTTGGCCTTTAGCAAGGCGATTAGCCTTTATGGGCGATTTCCTTAGAAGGGTGGTTGGCACAATGGGCCAATGGGTCTGAGTGCCTCAGGACCTCCTTGGAGGAACTCCACCGAAAAATAATCTATCTCTACCCAATGATGATTAGGCCAAAATAAACTTACCTATATTCCACACCTTTCCAGTATGTGTTGGTATATTTTGATTTTACATAAAATCAGGTGCTTAATATACGTAACCCAGTTTATTTTTATGCATATAATAACAAAAATCCATATGCTTAATTGGTCAACAAACAATTTTACATAATGGCCACCAAATTTACATTAAAACGTTGTTATAGTCCTATTTAAAAATATTTTTACAATGTTATTCAGCATTCTGGAAGACCATTACCATATTTAATTCGATACAGTTGAAGTAACTTTCCAGTGTTTCAAGTAATATGCCATACTTTACCATTCTAATTGGCAAGAGTTCCCTGATTTTGCCCATCATCTGATTATTTTTCTAGATATTTCATAGCTCATGGTGTCGCCCTTGTAAGAAAAATGTTCTCCTGCCTCAGAATAACTCACGTATAAATCCATTTGGATGCTTATCTGTAACGTCTATTGTGATGTGAACTCTTATCTGAAAAAATGGCAGTGATTTATACACCTGTATTTACGCACCCCAGCGGACCACCGTAAGCATGTAGGCCAACTATAAAGATGTTATCAAAATATATATATAAGGCGCAGGTAGACCGAGAGATTCTCATTTACTTAGGCTGTATCTTAATCACAAACCAAGAAATCCTGACGATTAGTTCGGAGTTCGTTACGAATGAGCATATTAATGCATAGATGGGAGTCGGAGAGAATTTCTTCCATGTGGGGAAGTGCTCAATTATGATTTTGCATCAAGAAACTCCGACATTAATAAGCAAACGCTAATTAGGTTGCGTATGCTGCTGGAGAAGCAAGTTGCCTCGTTCCGTAATGGTTATCTATGGCTTCACTGGTAATCCAATCTCCATACTGGCAAGCTGAGGAAATCACGTCAAACACAAAGCACTGTGGTCTGAGTTGTAACTCCTCTAATCTAGGCTGATTCCGCTAACGACGATAATCAGTGACCCGAATAGTATCTATCAAATATTCCAAATTAGTTTAAAAGCCATCAACTTGTATTTCTTACTGTTAACTCCACATTTTGAACAGTTTCATTCTTCTCATTTTTACAGTTCTAAAAATCAATCTTCAAATCATTTTCGCAGTGATTAAGAACGTACCCAGAGTTCTAATCTTCTTCCAATTCACTTTTATATGAATCTTCTAATATCTTCTCACGAAATGTTTCTAAGACGCATAAATTGTCTTAATTTTGGGCCAAAGACTTTTACTGCTTAGTGTTTGCACTGATTTCCACAAAAGGGATTTTCGATGCCTGACTATATTGGCTTTTTAATCTTCTTTTAAAAATTTTATTGCTCATTCGATCGCTTTTTATCTTTATTTCATTGTTTTTGTACTCATTTATTTTGCGCTACTAGAGCCTTTGGAATAATTTCCTAATATTCGTGCCAACATAGGAAGGAAAAAGCATGATGTTCACGCTTACAAGCCTGGTATGATCAATATTTTTTTATAAAATGAATTTCCACTAGATTGACGATGAAACTATCCAGCTGAAATTTTATGGAGGCAGGAAATGAAAAAGAAGGCATTTTTTTGGATAAAAATTTAATGCGAAAATCTCCGTATGATACGGAGGACAAAAATAGCACTGCTTCACATTCCACCATCGCTTGACCTTTAGAATTAAGTGAGGCGTTACAAGTTAACGCTGCCAATTGAACGAGAAAGAGCATTAGCGTTTGAAATAGTCTCCATTTCCGAGCAAAGAGGCAATTATATCGGAAGAATCCCCTTCAAGTGTTCTTATCTCCCCAAGACTAACTTGTAGTGATTTTTAGCAAAATAAATCAAGACTCATTGCCTTAAAATAAGCTCCCTCTGATAATGAAATCTATAATTTCAGTGGAAGAATCTCCTTCGCCATAGTATTAGCAGTAGTTACACGGAGGTGCGCTGACTGGGCGAGGGAAGGGATGACAGGTGACCCACAGCTATGGTCATTTGTTCCATTTAAGATACGTGGGTACATGTATATGGGTAGGGTTTTTTTTCAAGGAATGGAGATGGAGTGTGGATTTGAGTGGTAGAGTGAAATCCGTCGTCAACATTAGCCTGTTATTTTTTTTCCAAAGTAGCCAAGAGTCCCACGGTTTAACGTCCCAAAGGACGGACGGAGTACTGAACTCGAATTGTTCATCATAGAGTACCCAAGACGAGACCAGTGTACCACTAAAAATTCGAATGAGCTGGGATATGAACCCAGGCTTTCGGGATTCTAAATCAGTAAGGATCCTATCCAAAACAAAAACTTATTCTCTCTTCTTCATTCTTATCCATCCCCTGCGTTCAGAAGTTGCTATTATGCACTTTATTTCCACACATCCCTGTTCCTCGCGTCCTTCCCTTACTCACTCACTCATTGCTTCTTTTATGCCTTCAGCAATGCAATCTTTCCACCTCCTCTTTGGTTTTCTTCTAGACTTCTACATTCAGGTCATGGCGCACTCCTTACCTCTACCTAATAGCTTCTTTTCTGATCACATGCCCATATGATTAATTCCGACTTTCTGCCACCTTATCCAACGCCTCCACAACTCTTATGGATTCTTTCCTTTTCTCATCTTCTTCCTCCTTGTCTTCTTCATTATCTATCAACACGTTCACAACTCATTACCGGCAAAATAATAATGTATGTTTTATTAATGCTTAAGGGAAATGACTAATATTTATGAGATTTAGAAAATCAACAAATACAGTCAGAAATCCCAAGCAAACGACAAATATACTTCCTGCCTATAGTAGTCGTAACATAGGACCAGTATATCTTGCCCTCTCTCTCTTGAACGCTACCTGTTTCACATCTAATTTGTACAAATACACGGAATTTGCCCAGGAAACATGAGATGTATCGTCAAGCGAAGATCCTTCAGCCGCCAAGATAACAGAGTGAAATATGCATTTGGAAGAAGAAGTTAACATGATCTTAAATTTATATTACCTTTGCAATAGGCATTACAGTTGAAGTGAATTTAAATACTATATGGGCATCATTCTTATTTACAATCTATATTAATGGAATCATATTCGTAATATTCATGGAACCCCGTTGAAGAGCCCAGGACTAATTGATCAAATTTGATATTAAAATACACAATTAGCCATCGTGAAATGGAAGACAATAAACGATAAACTATAATGAATTGGTTGCACGTAGACGGTGCATTGTTGCATTCATGACTAATACGTTTTCATCGTTAAAATTCATCATATACATTAGTGCACAATGGTTGATCAAAATGATGCAGTGCATGAACGGGAATGATTCACTTTCTCCCTCACACGTTAGAATTGGCTCGCAGAGTAATCTTTAGATGTAGATGAACTGTGGGGAAAGCTTCAAGCAAAAAACTTGAGAGTTGTGTTTTCGCACTAGTATAACCTCATCAGGAGTATTCGATGAACAATTGGGATCCAATGCATAAATATGCACCTATGGCACTGTAAAGGACGCAAAAGAATACTGCACGTATAAAAAAAACTATGAAAGTACAAATGTATTACTTGCCTATTGTAAGGAAAACATATGTTTTGGAAACACCTCAGACTTTGGGTTGTTCAAAGATTAACAGTACTTCACTCTTTATTATTATGCCCTAATTTTTTTCTTCCTCTCTTTGAGCGGAATGCTATTTTCTCTACCGGTGACCATCCAACCCCTACCAAACGACCCTCCAGTGGCTAGCACTAGTGCGATAGCGATCATGCAGTTGTAGATGCGGATATCCAATTATTACGCCGTGCGAGAAAAGGACAAGGCAGGAGATCACTGGGGAAAATCGTGATACTTCCACGACATCGCGACTCGATTCTACAGGGGTGCGGTTCCTCGGGACGAAGATGCCATGTCCGATTGATTGGGAGATGATTAATGGCCAGAGGTTCGCCGAGGGACCGGGAGGAATCACGCGGCCGGGTGGCGAAAAACAAATGAAACGCCCGTACCGCTCGGTGGGGCGGCTGCAGACGGATTTTCCCCCCTCGCCATACATCTTCCGCGTTCCCACCCCACCGAGAGGATTTCCCGGACCCATTCCCATATTGCCGCCGTCCTTGGGGAAGTAAAGGACCTCCCCTTGACTCTCTCCAGCTGCGGCAGAGCTCACGTATAGGCCATAACTCGAGGAAAGTGCGGAAATCTGTTTTGATGGGGATTTCCACTGATTTAGTGACGGATAAAAACCCTCACACGCCCGCACCCTAATATTTAATATTTATTAGTTATTATATAATATATATGTATTAAAAAATTGAGAGGGAATGTGAGGCGGAAAACTGAAAATCTTTGGCTTGATTCTCAGCGCAGCCGAACTATTTTACGGTGAGTCATAGATAATACAAATTGAAAATGTAAGCTAAACTTTATGTGGACACTTGAGCGATCGCAACACATTCATTGGACAAAGAGTAGTCAAATGTGCGGGTGGTTACCTAGCTAGTTATTCAGGGGAGGCGACCGACAGCTGAGGTCATTTGCGCCATTTTTAGGATAAGTAGGCAACTGGGTAACGTAATAGGAGTTTTTAGGAAACAGAGGAAGGGTGGAGAGAAACCCGGTGTCGGCATTAGCCTACTCTTAACGAGTAGCGCCAAGGGGACCACGGCTTAACGTCCCATCCGACTGACGGAGTACTCAACCTGAAATGCCCACCACTAGGCACTAAAGTAGGGCTCGGTTTGCCACTGAAGAATCCGCTGCCTGGAATCGAACCCGAGTCCTCGGAATGGGAGGCTAGCACTCTAGCCACCACACCAACCCGATCCCCAAATGTGCGAGTGGATTAGAGAGTTTTGTTCTTTTGCAGAATGCAACTCAAAAGGTAAAAGGAAAATTATGAAGATCCGTAGATCAAATTTTGGTCACTTTGTCACTCTCCTATTTCGACTCTGACGCAGAATCCAAGTTGGCAATGCCAATGCCTGGCAACTCAAGCGTCATGGGTTTAGAATCCCATACAGAGAACAGATGTCGCAATCGTTTTAGGATTGATCTAAGGTAGAAGTCAGTTTATTTGGTGCGATATAACCTTAGCAGCGGGAGCTCATAAAAAATCTGTTTCTATCACAACTCCTATTTTGACTTCCTTCCAATTAAAAAAAACACATACTGCATTTTCTTTCATAATTTTCATGATTCCTTACCTACCATTCAGTTTGCTCGGCCTCGGTGGCGGTGCGGTTATTCTCTCACTTGTCAAACTCGAGGTGAGCGCATCGAGTCCTGACCAGGCAGGATTTTCACCTTAAAGGGGCATGGAAATTTGTTTATTTCATTCAGATGATTGTAAGAGAGGACATCACAGTCCTATATTCCCCAAACAAATAAATATATATTTAATTTAATGTTGAATTTATTATATCAGATAGGACTGAAGATGATTGTAAGAGAGGACATCATAGTCCTATATTCCCCAAACAAATAAATATATATTTAATTCAATTTTGAATTTATTATATCAGATAGGACTGAAGGCGTCACTTCGTGAAATTTTGTTACGGTATTCATGGCAAAGAATAAAATTAATCTTTTAGTCTATTCCACACTTTTTTAATAAGCGACCTCGGTTTCGACCTAGGTTTACCTTGAGAATGACAAAAATTTGTCGATACCTAGGTCGGTTATTAAAAAAGTGTGGAATAGACTAAAAGTTTTGTCTTATTCGTTACTTTGAATTTATTTATTTATGTTGCATGAATATTATCATGGTTTCACCTCATCGCGATTTTGAGCTTGTATACATGCATGTGCACCAGTTGAAAGTTTCGATCTTTTACCTTCATTACTCCCTCTCCCTCACCCCAACCCTACGGTCCCTTTCCGGACCACGTGATCCAGGCCGGTTTTCCTCCCGTTTCCCTCCCTGGTAACGCCCCAGGCGGTCCAGCCACACCCACTCATCACCCCCGGCCCCGCCGCTAGGCAGAGTGTGTAAAGGCTTCTGGGTGGCGTGCATTTCTGACGGATGATATATTGGCACTAGACGACTGGGGTGCTAAAAAGCGAAAATGATTTCTGGAGAGGTCCACGCTATCGATCGCCACCGTTAAAGCGGTCGAGGGAGCTTTCGCTGAAGCGAAGGATCAAGGAACGCTGCCGTCAGAAGGCCATGCGCCCAAAAGGGAACACGTTATCTCCTGCGATTTGACAAATCCACCAAACCTCGTAATTTTCCCTGTTTCCGCAGGTGATAAATAAAAGTGACGCGCTAATTAAATAAGCATTAAACTGCGTTGCTTCAATGAAAAATAATGGTATGGATAGTATTTATGCGGAAGGCTAAATTTCATCCATGCGGTTCAATGGACCCGGACAAGGAACTCAATTCTAAGAATAATTACATTCTTTGGTATCAATGAGAATACAACTGGCACCACGCTTCAGAGCAAATAAACCTGAAAAGTTAAATTGCATTAATTAACTTTCATTTTTAATGTTGAGGGCGTCTTTACTATTTCAATAAAACCATCACTGCAATGAAGCTTAATTATGTAGGTTTGTAGGTCAAGGGATGAGAAGAAATGCGATATGCGACATCATAGTACAGTCTCATCACTGATTACGTAAACTATGCATAGAAGATAAGCACAAGCAATGCAACTTTAGTCTTACCATCATAACTCAGGAAACTATTCATGTTAAGCATAAAACTGTATTTGAATCTATTTAAAGAAAAATTCTAATTATTAATTTATTTGAGAGTTTTCATTTTTTAATGCAGACATTTCAAATCATAAATTAATCGTTGCGAAACATTATGCCTATTGAGACAAAATAACAATTTTTACCGACTTTGAATTTCAATGATATGTATAGGATAGAGCTTACAGTGCATTGTAGGAGCATTGGAGGAAAATGGTAAACTTGAATGAGCCCAATAGCGGAAAAGAAAATTAGAGAAAATTGAATATTCCGAGCATAAATTGGAGAGCGAGAAATGAACAAAGCATTTCTTTTCACACCGAGGAATAATGAATAAAAACTAAACATACTCAAGCATAAACAAGCCATGGAACAAATTTCCATAGAGAGTGTTCTTATTGTGATTGCTAGGGCCCAAATTAAAAGTATGTTAGATATGTGATTTTTTTCTAGTTGGGAAAGATTCCATCGACAACTACTTCCTTTTTCCATCTTAGGGTTTATTACGCTATAATATTTTCGTCTTTCGTTCAGCATAAGTCATTCTTCTTTTCATCCCAATCAAAAATCCCATTTCCTTTATTTTCCTCTGCAATCTATCTTCATCATCGTTCCGAAGTAATCCATCGACTTGAGGTGATTACTTGGTTCAAGTAAATTACCTCCCCTAACTTTCCGTATAAAATATTCTCTTCTCCCCGACCATTACAAGCACCTGGTCATTTTCCTCATAATTTAAATTAATTTATTTATTCTTCTACAGTGACTCCCTACTAATACCTCTTTCTCTTTTCAAACCTTCCTCCCAATGATAAATGAATTATGATTACATAACGCCAACCCCATATCAAGTTTCTCACTCTAGATTTCCTAGCATATTTGTCAATGATTACTGTTGCGTGTTTAATCCTACTATGGCAATACTTAATGACAGAAACCCCTGGTTAAGATGTTTAGCTGGTGACCCATATTATAGACATATTTATAATAACTGTATACGTATAAATGTCATTTGAGAGCTGTTACTTGCTTGAAAGCTGTACATTCCGTCGTAAGTTCTCACGTAAACTTAACGACAGTCTAATGTCCTTCATAAAACTGGAAATTTCAGTAGCCAAGGCATAGACATAATGTCGCTTCAACCGTGGGATAGTGTCAATGGGGCATCAATCTAGGTGGTTAGGTCGTACCACCAATTAAAAAAATCTTTACCCGAGAAAACTACTAAAACTCAAGCCCATACATATGAGAAACGGGTGCCTTGGTACAGGAATACACGAGAAGGTGATGTCCGCTAGTAGTTGTCTGGGATGCTCATAACTCTCGACTTAAGGGCGGAGCCGGCCATTTCAAATCACTGATTTAGAGGGCAAGAGCTACCCATGTCGCCTCTCACAGTGTAATTAATCACATGTGCGAATTTACGCCACCAGTCATTCACGGGTGGCCTGGGGTGTATATCTTCCCTAGGATGAGACGTTAACGGTGTGCATCCTATGTGGCATTTGACGAAAATTAGGATCTCTTCATAGCCTGTTCCCTTCTATTCCAGTAACTTAACTTCATTCTCATCAAGACAAAGTGGGAAAAAGTATTAAACGGGTGAGACAAATAATCGACTATAACTGCTGCACTATACTTATCAAGGGAAGCGTTTAAACATGAACGATATATGATTTCCTTCAATTTGACTCACAGACAGCAATCTATTAGTTAATTGGAATGGAATTTTGGAGTGGCTGAAGTACTGACTACGCATTCCGATATGAATTTCGAGTTCGTATTCCGGATGCGGTAGTAGTTATTTTATTTACCGCAATTCCAGGTCCTTCCTCAAATGATGCGTAAAGAGCACTCCCCGATATGACCTGTGTGCTGACCTTTAGATAGAATTTGCTGTGTAAAGGTCAGCACGCTGCCTGTCTGAAGGGTCCTTTACGTCTTTCATGAGTGGTTAGCTCAGGCCGATAACCAGTTTTTTTTCCACTCTTCTTCCGCACCAAAAAGCATGCACATACCTCAATACTCACCCATTCTCATCAAGAGGAAATTAGTTACGAGAAAACGTGGCTGTGATCGTGGCCGAAATAAATGTAGTAGCTAGAGTGTATGCTTTCAATCCCGAGGGTCCGATTCCGTTGATGACAATTTTTCAGTGGAAATAAACGGTCCCTACATGAGCGCTACGTGGAGAACACTTCTAGTTCTGCATTTCACCCGTCGTTGATTGGGACGTTATGAGTGACTATGCCCTTCAGCGTCATTTGCTAAGAGTTTTCTGAGACTGACAGAAAGTTCCCATCCACTCTTCCTCCATACCGTGAATAATCAATAATTATTAGATTGCTATGATGATACTAACCATAAGTTCCACGAGAATTGTGAAAACATACCTAGTATTTTTTCTTAAAGTATACCCATGGCACCTCTAATTTGCATACAAGTACTACTTGTTTGGTTAGTTTTAACCCCCTCCCAAACAACCTTGCGGTGGCTTGCTGGGTAATCGTATATGTAGATGTGAATAATTACTACCAACAGCTCACCACCCACACTCATTGGAGCCAATTGGAACCATTGGCCGCCATCAATGTTTAACTCCAACCATCATCGCTAGCGCATGCGACATCAGCTGTCAACCACCTTATCCCTGTTAGATGTGTGTTGCTTCAGAGATATGAAGGAAGTACCTATATGCAATGATAGATAATCGCAGTGGGCCACTTGAGAATAACGAGTATTTTTTTAAATCAGAATCTATAAACTTAATTGATCACCGCTGCTTGAAATTGTGCACATTTAAAAAGCTATGCCAAACTCATTGCTGATGAGTAGTGTCGGGATCATTACAATGCTGGCTTATTTGAATTCCCGTCACAACCCACGGTTGGTTAGGGATGTGGCCAGGCGTGGTTGGCGGAAGGGCCGATTGGAACGTGTGACCAAGTGTGGAAATTGGGCGGCATTCAATCAACTGGATAGGGACGCTCCATGTGAATACCTGTCATCCAAGAGCCACGTTCTTACAGACTTCGCAGAGCATAGCATTAGAGTCAGCGAAATCGCCAACCTTGGGACTTTATGGGCGAGCAACGACCGTGTGACCCGAACTCGAGTCATTTAACCGCTCAGCGTCCATTCCGTGGTCCTAGCAAGTGACACCGCGGAACGGCGACACTCAGATCTACTCCCAACCGGCGAAAAGCTGGAAAGGATTTAGTGAAAAAGAAAATAAAAACTGGGAACGTCCGTTTCCACCGTTTCTTATATCAAATGACCTGGATTCTCCTGTTATTTGGACACGGAGCATTCTGCGTACGTGACTGCCACCAAATTTTTGCGGATGAACTCCCACAGAAAATCCATTTTATTTTGTAATTACTGAGATAAATTATGAGAGGTAATATCCAGAATAGTGGAGGTGGCTATTTTGGCCGATATAGCTAGTTTGTTGCATTTTCTGCGGCAAGAAACCTCGATAATCAATTTTGAGTCGTATGGTGTCAACGCTTAATCCGCTGCATTGCTTAAGTATGGCATATGAGTACATCATTATTCAAAAAAATGCCTAGTCAAATCTTGTAGAGGTTTGAATGCGACTCTCTCTCAATTTTTTCACAAAAATTTATCGATAGGAGAGCACACTGTGTCTTAGGTTGAATTAGGTACACGATTATTTTACTCCATCTGGTTCCTCCCTCCACATAGGAGTCCTTGTTTTGTCACATCCTCCCCTCTCAAATGGCCACGTACAGCCACCTTCGCCCCCCCCTCTCTACCCCACGCGGTAGTGACCCAGTGATCGACCGCTGGAGTGCAATGGGGGAGTGTTGCACAGGGATGGAGCAATGTGGAAGTTAAGCGGAGAACAGGAGGGGGGAGGCTGTGACGAGAGGACGACAAGTGCAGAATTGCGAGATCGGATATCAAGAAAAAAAAAACAACGGAGTATTCTATGCATTGGGTGAACTCTCACCTCATTGTATAGCCCTGGGCAGAGGATACTCTCAGCAGTATTTTCAACATCTCAACGTCACAAAAAATGGGTATGCACCCCAAACAATGTCATCATCATCATCGGTCAATAATCATAGGATTGGTTTGACACGGCTTTCCTCTCGATTCTTCAATCGGCCAACCTTTTCAAATTGACCTAGCTCCTCTCTTTTACATCCTTCACAACTTGTTCCATATACCTCATACGAGGCCTGCCTTTTCCATTCTTCTCGTTCACTTATCGCTCGACGATTTCCTTGATCAGGCCATCGTGTCTTAAGATGTGGCCCATTGATTTGTCCCGTCTTCTTTTTAAGGTTTCCCGTACGAATTTCTTCTCTCCCACTCTTCTCAAGACCTCTTCGTTTGTCACTCGATCGATCCATTATATCTTCATCATTCTTCGGTAACACCACATTTCAAATGCTTCCAGCCTGGATTTCTCTGCTGCTTCTGCTTCGCTGCCATTTAGTAAAATGCTCCAGATGTATGTCCTAATGAAATATTTCATCACTTCCATGCTTCTATTTTCAGCTGTAAGCAGAATCTTCTTCTCGTAAAATGCCCTTTTCGCTCGGGAAATTCTACTGGCAATTTCTCTTTTACTTTACGTAAAAAATGTATTCAGATATTAAAATAAAATATTTTCTAATCAGTTTCACCTTAAACAAATTCAAAAAGCAATAGAATCGTTATAACTTTTTTAATATGAGGGCAAAGTTAAAGTAGATCTGGTTATTCTTAGTATCTCAAATATTAGAAAAATACAGCGCCAGTTTTGAATGTAAAAGAGAAGTACGTAAATATGGTAAGGTTGGCCGATACAAGAATTGACAGTAAAGCTGCGTCAAACCAGTCTTGTTGACCAATGATGATGATGATGTCAGTTTTGATGAACAGTAATTGAAGTGACATAAGCATTAAAATATGGCAACGGCCGCTTCTAAGATATGTGGGTTGAAATGAATGAAAGAAAGAAATGAGAATATGAAAGGAGTCATAAAAAAATAAAGATGGGCAAGATGCATTGTGTCGTTAGTTACCCGTCACTCCTTGATTAGAGTTGAATGAGTTCTAGTCCAGCCCCATGGCATTTAAGGGAAAAATGATCCTTCCACATCAACTAAGGCACATATTTGGGTCAGCCTTTCATTTTCATCATCTGAAATCCAATGAAGTCCTGGGCTATGAATGCGGTGTCTTCACTAATGACTCCAAAATGAAGTATCTTCATCATAATGCAAGACTCTCTTTTACTCAACTGCTCGTCATTTCAGAGTGATTATGAAAAAAATTATGGAAATGAGACTCTCTCATCATAATTAATCTGTTTTTTGGGATTTTCTATTTTTCATCTGTGATTCCAATTGCCTGTCCTCGATTCGGATGCTTTTTATGGTAACACATGACTGCTGCGATTGGTAGTTGGGATAAGCCTGTTTCGTTGAGTCACTTTTGTTGAATGGGGCGTTAACCCTTGTACTTCTCGGCACCCTTGCTGGAAAGTAGGTTGACTCTTGGCCACAGAGTTTTCGGATCTAGAGCAACGCGAAAAGGCCCTCGCCAACTCAGTTTTTTGTGTGCGGAAAGATCACTTATGTTGTGGTTTCGTACACTTAAACTTCGTTTTGACCAAAACAGACATGATCCAAACACCACGACAAAATATTATCACTTAGTGCATTTGTGACTCTTCTCTCTCTCTATGCATGATAACCTTCTTACAGTTATTGTTTCTCAAATAATTTTAATAATAATTTATGCCTAATGACTTGCTTCGAATTAAAATATGTAATTTTTTAAATCAAACGCTGATTCTTGATTGCAAAATTTACTAAAAATCAATCAATCGTTATTTATTCTTCTCATTTTGGCAATTTTTTTTCTACGATTGATATATTCAGCAGTTATTTACCATTATTTGGATAGAAATTATAAGTTTTATTGCTTAAATTAAATGATAAATCTTGGTGTATATATGTATCCATTCTATTAACTTTTTTCTATTTCGGGTTAGCTCTTTATTTTGCTTTCCGCCTTCTCTAGTTGACGATGAAGCAAATATGCTCTATACAAAGGTTGGAATAATTTTACAACCAACTAATCAAACATAAGCTAAGAATACAACTTGGAGTCAAATAAAGGATATCTAAGTGCAGTAAAATTTCCTCATTAACAGTCTTTAAGTTATTTGATACTAAATTCTTTATTTGTCGCCAGCCATGCTTAGTTTCTCGGGTTTGATGCCAAAGAAATTCCCAACAATTGATTTAAATGCCGAAAGTGCTGTATCTGGACTATTTTGGACACATTTTCAAAAAGTGTTTCGTCAATTTTTTTCTGCGCATCTATGCCTTCCTGAAGTGAATAATTTAAGAGAATTCACGAAATGTTTAGCAGACATATATTTCGCGATAATATTATTACATGAAGGGAAGGAAATAAGACGAAATGAAAAAGTGTCTAAAGAAAGAAGGAGTGTATATCTTGAAATTTACATACGATATGTCAGCAAGGTGAAAAGCATTGGATTTACTCATCAATAACTAATTCAACGAAAAATAGAGAAGTCTATAGCTGAGGCCAAGTTCATGCATAGCAAAACGAACCTCGAATCCATTTTCGATGAAGGTTCTACGGCTGCACTCTGCTGTACTTTCATTTATTTGTTGGGGAAGGATGCTTCGGGAGAAATGGAATAAAATACTCAATAGAATATATTACTCCGTCAAATAAGTGGATAATAATATTAAAACATATATATGTAAAGAGCAATCATATTAGTGCAAAGGCTTAACACCCAACGGAGATAAAACCACAAAAATATCTTTCATTTTAGCAGTAATATTAAGGTTAAAGATGCCACAACTGCTACGGTTACATTTGCACCATGTGAACAAATTGTTCATAACAGGATTTTTTTATCCCTAACAAATGCTGTACAATCAGTATTTTTTATATTCCAATCATGTGAGATAAATTTACAAAATTCAGCTCGCATATTTCATATTTCTACCCGTTTTTACATGAAAATATTAAATACTAACATAATATGTATTCGATATGCAATGTCACAGTCGATTATTAAGTCTACAAATAACAGTCTGATGATTTTACCTTTAGTATTTATTGGTATGCTATTCCATTTATAACCGCACTTTTTCTCGGCAACTATGCATCATTGCGCCACGAGACTAAAACTGTCATCTTCCTCTTTAAATTTCCAGAGCGAATCAGATATTATCATTTAGCTGAAGTTAGCACCTTATTTTATAACGAATTTTGTTTTTGAAATAACGCGCGAGCCCAGAGGAGGACACTCCGCTGGGACGCTGCGCGGCGCGCCGTAAAACCTTGAAACTTCGTAGACGTAATAATAAAGATATAATTCACCTTGCATTAAAATTTTGTTTTAGTCAAACGCTTTACTTGGCAGTTGTTAGGCGTCAAAATGACGCATGGGGCCGTTGCGCTAAAAAATTGGGCCCTTTTTTTACTCTAACGTAAGAAACAGGTCCAAAATTAGTTTTTTAAAATTATTGTAACAATGTATTCAGTCAACAACAAAATTATCTAAATCAATATGTAAATAACGTGGAAATCTGATGAACCGTTCCGGAGTTATTTAGGTTTTAACTCGAGTCTACAAGATTTTGTCGCGGACAGTAGTAACCACGTCTGTAACTTAATTAATAAATAAAATAGCGGTTAACGTAAACCAGTCATGCATTCCGGGCTGTGAAGCCTCATACAGAAAATATTCAGATGAGCCAAAAACTATGGTATGTACCCAAATAAATCTTCTCAGATAGCTGCAATCGTATATATTATTGTACCTATTGCTCGCCAAAGCATACACTTTTAACCTCAACATTTTTTATCCATCTCTCTAATATTATCCTTACGATTTGGGTACTCTCGTGACTCTAACGCATCCTGCAGGGTACATATCGGTATAAGATTCCCCGGGGACACGATGGCTCACGTCAATACGATGGGTGGTCAATAGGTTTTTCGGCTGTCCTGAACACGCTCTAAATCCTTAATGGACACCTATTTGTCACAGAAACGGCCACTACGAGGAGGACAAGGATGATTCTTGAACTACAGGATTCATGGTCTACAGTTTTTCTTAATTATTCTGTTCAATCCCAAAGTACAATAGCGGAGATAAATACGTGCGTACATTCATTAACTATCATACAATTAGGTTAAAGAAATTAAAAAAAATCAGGAATGCCTTTGTTCACATATGATACCCGTGTAAATCAAGACTTTCATTCACATGGTTCGATCATTAATTTGATCACAATGCATACTTCTCCCCAGTGGTTAAATAATTGTCAGCAGCACACGAGAAAAAAAATATTCCCCCTAGGAATTCCAAAGAAATAGAAATATCAAAGTGAAAAATGAAAAAAGTATTAATTGTAAAGATAATACAAACTGTAGTACATAGTAGTTGCTTTTTCACGTTACTGCTCACACTATACAGAATATAAATAAACATATTGTACGTAGCTCGCAGTCAATAGGGAAGATGTGTATTTTTCCACTGGCCCTAAATTTATATAATATTTAATGAAACGATCAATGAATATCAAGGATTAGTACTATATTTAATAAATCTTTAATTCAGGCTCCCATTTTCCTAAATGTATACATTTACACCTACTGAATACTCTGCAAGCCATTTTCTAGAAGAAGCGATGAGGGGGGGGGGGGGGGGGGGGGGGGGGGGGGGGGGGGGGGGGAAATGATCACCAAACATTCACCAAGTACATTCGCTATACGAAAAATGCTATCTTTCATAAGAAACTGTTCAATTTCCGTGTACTACTTAAATGTCCGAAATTAGTCTTTAAATAAAAATTAAAAAAAGTGAAGAGTATCTTTCTGGTTGCCATTCACCTAAATAACCTATTATAATATCCACATGAAGGCAGATATGGACGCACTTACGATAAGTAATATCTCAGTGTTATGTTTGAGAAACCTATGTAATTGAATAAAAGGTGAAAAAAAAATTAAATCCATACGTTCATAAACTTCAAATTTCAAGAATAAATGAAATAAGTTGGTAGATAATAAGCTAAGCAATTTGATTATAAGCAATAAGGAATTCAAAGACTGACGCACTTAGACCTAACCGTAGTGGAGACAACGGTTATATTGAATGCCGATCAAGAATAACATGAATACGGATCAAGTTCCCAGTTTTATGCCTGAATACTACTACCATCGAAGGCGTGTTGCGAGGTAAAAAGAGCAGGAATGATAAGACTGGACAAGTAGCCTACAAAAATCATACGCAAATGACGAATGCTAATTGGATGAGCAAATTTGAAGGACCATTTAAAAACGTAGTAAAGATTGCTGGAATAAACTTTTGCTGCTTAGTTTGGTTGTAGTTTTCTGCGAATAAAGGTAGAATGTTCTAAAATATTTTCGTATTTTGAGAGTCTGACCTAAGCTTACCTTTTACTTGGAGTAGTACACGTAATGTTTTGTTTCAATAACCTTAATCTGAACAACTCATGCAGAAAGTTTGCCTTTTGTTGAGAAAATAACTTAAATCAATTTGTATATTGACAATGCGTGATAAATCAGGATGGTTAATAGCACAAAAATATTACAATAATTAAAAACTCGTTTCAAAAACATTTCCTCGTGTTAATGAATTCAAAAAAATAGGAGCACATTCCATATTAAAATTCGTCTTTATGATAATTACTTGGAATGGTTTTCTCACTTAAGTTTTCCTCAATGAATAAGACTCACATTATTATTAATTTCTTTCACAGAGAAGTTGAGGCTGGATTTGCCCCTCGGGGAACGTAAATTAATAGGTACTGCAGCGCCTTAAATATTTTATATCTCTAACGAGTCGAAAGTATTCGAGGAGGTTTTTTAACAGAACTCTTTTACTACCTCAAGGGTCATTATTTATTAAAAGAATTTTAACAAATTTGCTCAGCATCAAGGAGAAATATCTCAGTTTATAAACGAAAAATGAACTCGGTGCTGAATACCTGAGCAATTTTACTCCAAGCTGTATTTGGAGAAACGTAGCATTCAATTGTTGATAGATTGCCATACTTTGATGGTATATAAAGCATTGAAAATGAGAGGAATATCTGGTTTTTCAAACATTATGAATTCTGCCGGCCCTCACAAACATTATAACTTTCAGTATTTTTCGTTACGTCTTCCCTTAGCGTTTCATTTGGCCTCAAACATACGTATGGGAAAGATGGCATTGAGAAACGTTTAGCTCAGAAGACAAGAAGCAATTGCTAGAAGGATCTCTGCAGGTGCTTTAAACACACATGCTGTTTTCCATACCATGCTACGCTCTCCTTATTCCTTACTATAATGGCAAGATAATGAGTGCGTTTACTTGGAACCTAAATCGCAATTTTGTACACGAAATCGTTACATGGAAACAAAAAATAGAATTTTAGTGAAAAAATTAATCTTCTAACCACAACCATTCACTCATAAATCAAAAATTTAAATAAGCAAAAGGTGACGCCCACCGAAAAAGCTACTTTGATATCATTGACGTCATTTTCCTCCCGTCCTCCACTGCTTTTAGGGGAAGGGAAGGGAGTGGAGGGGGGTTCTTGGAAGGTCTGCTCGCACAGATGCTGTCGCAATTGCTCCTATTGGCAGAGTCAGCTATGTCCCCCCATTGCGATAAGGCAAAGTGGCTTTGCGGGCTCAGTTGTGATTGGACGAAGTCGATATACGTCAGAGGTTGCACTTTTCCGAAAGGGTTAAAAATCATCAGTTTTTTGCCGCTTATAACTCGAGAAATAATTGACGAATCAAAAACGGAAAAATACAGGTCTTTTTATTTTACAACCTCTATCATATTCGGCAATAAAAAAATTGCAACGACCACATTCAATCCAGGTAAGTAAATGGATGAGTACACAATTGTACTTTCAAGAGAGAGAGAGAGAGACCCATAAATTCTAACCCCTATTGTAAAAAAGAGTAATTTTTCGAAGTCACACTGAATTTATCTATGTGCGTTATAGTAGGTACTGATATTTGGAGCATACAGGTGTCTATTTCTTTGAGAATTTATGGGCGGAGACGAAATATGGATACATTTGTGATTGGTTGGTATTAACTGAGAAAAACTCCCTCCTTAGTATATTTAGAATGACCAACATTTTTCTCAATTATTCAGAACTATCATTCTACCATTTTTACTTAAACTGCATACGCTGCGGAAGGCTTAAAAGCCTTTCATATGTAAAATTTATCCAGTAGTTTATACCAAAGTCCAGTAGCCTTGTGTGTTTTTCGATGGATGTGAAAGAATATGATTATTCTTCTTATTGCCTTTATTCGTCTTAATATAATTTGTGGTACAGGCTTAAATTATGCAATCTATCGTGTAAATACTAAACATAAAAATATTTTCCTTACCATAGTATTTTTTGAACGGTTTAGAACGATTTGTCCAATGATAAATGAATTTTTTCAACCGACAAGGAAAAAGTTTTAAATCCTAAATTAAATACAGCAGATAAGGGTCCCAGCAGGGTTCATGAAGCTTTTAAAGGTTAATGTGTTCAAATTCAACATACTTTTTTACAAAAATATGCAAAATCTTGGCTATTAATTCCTTTTGTTGCAAATAAGACCAATTAATGAAACCAAAATATTTAAATATATTTTCGTGGTTTTTCCAAAGTTCTCCAAATTTTTAATCAGAAACAGAAATTCATTAGTTTCCTTCTCATTGTTATTATTTTCATTTCATATTAATATTATTTCTCGTTTAATGTGGTTAGAGGAATAAAAATTACGAGAGATAAAAACGAATTTTACGTGAATTTCCTCAATAACGCCATTCCAGGCAATCTAAAGACGAACCCGAAGCAATGAGTTGCATAAAAAACATTTTAATTGATTTCGCAAAGGTCAAACATGGGTATGAAAAATTTTATGAAATCAACTGATTATTACAGGAGGAATTTCGTGTGCATTTTTCTTTCCCCAGTAATGGCTCAGACATCCTATCCTGCGCCGAATACGTGGCGTACACTTAATATCCAACGATAAGCCCCAATGAACTGTTACGATAATTCCAAAGCACTGAATTTCCAAAATAAATTCGCAACTTATTTATTCTTCCTTTAGGAATGGTAAGTTAAATTTATAATGCTAAAAATTACTTTGGAGAATGTAAAAGTTGCCTTCCCGAATGGCTTGAGGGCGGTCCAGGGGTTACGCTGGAAACCAAATAATTGGATCAATCTGTTCCCAATTTCTCACGGGAATAAAGGCAAAAAACCTAATATGGAACAATAATAACGATTCACTAACATTGTGGTATATTCCTAAATTGATGCCCATTAAATATTGGCTTCGAGAGAGGATGTTGAACAATTGATAAATTCCTTGCTCTATTGAAAAACTTTTGAAAAAGAGTTTCACATTGGGGCTAGTTCTATATTATACGAGTACCTATGACAGTTGCTACCCTAAAAAGATTTTTTTTAAATCTTTGCTTGCTTTGCTAATAATTATGTAAGACTATACGATATGAGGTAGTTTCACTAAAGTCAGGTGTTTTCCGGTTGGCGTGGCTTCTAAAGTACTAGACTCCTGTCTTGATGACCTCAGAATCCAGGATATATCAAATTCATCATTAGTATTAAAAGCCTTGCTTGGATTCTACATGAAGAGCACTTCAAGATCTTCAACACGCCCGTGGATAACTTGACCGATTGCAAGAACGTGAATAATAAACGATTCACGCGGAATGTGAATTCAGTACGCTTTTGACGATCAAGCGTCCAGATGATTTAACGAGGACCATTTTAATACCCTAAAATGTATTCAGAAAACGATCACTCCAAACGTCCACATGGCTAAGTCCTACTTTACTCAAGCATAATGTGTGAAGGTATCCTTAGGCATGGAATATTCAGTCAATTAGTCATACTTGAACTGTTCACTTACTAAGATCAGAGTTGTCATTGTGAAACACACACAACCGGCTTAACTCAAATGCTATCACGTCAAAATACTACATTTCTCCAGATGGAGAAAAATAAGTCACTAACCGAAGCAAATGGCAACGGAGAAAGCAGAGAGGAAATGATTTACCGTGGTCCAAAATAAACGCTGACGCCGATGCATGAGTTTGAAGCCCACCGAGGATTGTCTCGCGCGCGAGCGTAAGCCATAAAGGCTCGCAGATTAACTGACTAAAGCAGCATCCATGCGGAAAAGGCTTTAAGTGATTGATGACATCGGCATTACCGACCGTGCTTACACACGCTGAACGAACAATGAAACATGGATCCGAGAGAGTAATGCATTACGATTGATATATACATACGTATATCTATTCTATGATATAAAATGATAAGCTAAAAACCGTATCGCGAAAGTGCTACGCTCAATTATTAGAGAACCATAAGTTGCACGGACATGAAACTTAGCAAATGTTGATAATCTACATACCATAGGAAACTTTTTATTACCTGATAGTCCCAGTTTTTTAAATTTTTAATTAACAAAACTCGGAATTATTGGTTTTTCCGCATGCAGCTTTTTTCTTTTCTAAAATTAAATCACTGTTATCCTACCAACACTGAACATAAACCACTAGAAATGAAATACTATAAATAATCTTCTATTTATTGCCATTGAGCATAGTTTTTCCGTCTCAAATCATAGAATATTCCACCAAATGTACGGATATTCCGTCAAATTTTGTGGTTTCGTGAAACCCTCATCTTGATGGCCTAAGACATTGTTGTAGTTAACCATACAAGGAGATTTGGAGGTACTGGATGCAGTATCGCAGCTGATTCGTGAAGCAACATTCTCCGATGTGTTAGGCGTGGACTGTTTGGGGGATGTAGGCCGATGCAAGAAGAGTGGTAGGTACTGGGAGCAGCATCACCGTTGATTCCTGAAGAAAGACTGACCATCTTTGGTAGGCACAGATGAGCGTGATTACTACTCAAGGAAGAAATTGTTTATGAACGCCGGAAAACTAAGCGTAGTGAGACAGCTAAAGAAAATTGCTGCACAAAAACAACCGGAAAGTGCGACGCCATACAAATACACGCCAATAGTGTAGTCTAAAGGGGATAAATTTTTACCAACTATCAGGAACAAAATTAACTCTAAGTTTCATTAATTGTAGTTATACCGTCCTAAAATATACTTTTGTAGATTACTGACGCCCCTGCGGTGAATTTTGGGCAATATTCCATTGTTAGTTAGTAGTAGCGGTAATTATTTGGGGGAGGTGACAGCCATCTGAGGTAACTTGTGCCATTTAGGATTGGTAAGTAATTGCGCAGAGGTAATGGATATTTCGGGGAACGAAGGAAGGGTGAACGAATTATAGTGTGTTTTCGTGTTCATATAAGCCAATGAGATTCATTTTACGGGCTTGAAAACTTTTAATTCCGTGTAAATCGTCCTGATAACAACTGTCTAGGTTCCCTTCGTGAATACATGGCAGACTGGTGGCCTTACATTATATATTAAAATGTCTTCAGGAGAACAATCATTCCTCTTTCGGCGAAAATCATGCTAGATTGTTAAAGGCCTGAAGCTGTGTCAGTTTTAACTTTAACATTGAAATATTTACTCCAAAATGTCTCGAATAATGCATAGAAAATCAAGTTTTCACGTGGGATCGATAAAAGAGTAGTTTTTCGTTTAACGAAGCACAGATATTCCACAGGTAAGGAAAACAAAAAACACTTCGTAAATTCTCAGCATACAATAACGGAGTACACAAGCCTTCTATGTCAACACATCTCAGCAGTGGACTGTGAAAAAGAACCTTGCCTATCAAATGGCGCTTCTATACTAGCGAATTTCCTACCATATCTTTAACTAGTAGCACCATGGAATTCAAAATAAGGTAATACTCCCGTTCAATAAAACGAAGTGAAAAGTTTGACGCGTTAAAATGAAACCAAATATTCTTTCAGCCCTTTCCCCTCAATTGGTCACCAAATACAATTACCTAATCGACGCCTAAATAAACCACATAAATTCCAAAAGGATAGCTTTGAAAGTAAGTCGGTTAATACGAAACCTTTGCGGTGACGGGTAAACGCCACAGCCGAAACAAACTATCGAGGAACAATGTTTTGAAATTTCACGCCTATGACGCGACGCCGCCTCCGCCTCTCCCGCATAAACGCAACCCATCGATTCCCTAATGAGACAGCCACCCTTTCGGCCGACAGCACATCAAACTGCCGAGCGCGTGGAAGCGATAAAGCGCGCAATAATACCCCTCTCCCTCAACTCCCACCCGACCACAGCTCTCTTAACCCCAACCCTACCTCCCCACGCAAGGAGATAAAATGGGGTGAGGGTGGGAAGACAGGCAGAAAGGAAAAATTTGGCTTCCAACCATTCCTCACCCCCCTTCTCTTTCTCTCCCTCGATACAAGAAAGGAACACCGGGCGAGAGACGCTGGGGATGAACGGGGGTGAAAATTGAAGAGGTTTGAGGCCTCGAGAGGGCTGGAAAATTGTCGATGAATAATAACAACGCCAATTCCAAAACGACGACTGTGACGCTCCGAGAGGAGGCATTCGCGTCCCACCACCCGCTTCCGGGATAACGTGAAAAGGCGAAAACGAAACGAAAATCCAACAACTCCGAAATTCCGTCGCGGAACGAGTTGAAGAGCCGGAGGGGGTGAAATGCTATGGGGGGGTGGTGGCGGGATCAAACATGGGGGTTGCGGAGGGGGGGGTGTGTGAGTGGGGAAGAAGGGATGGAGGGGTGGGAGATAGGTTGGGACACGGAAATGCTCGAACGCGCTCGGAGCACGAGTCAGAGCACGGGGGAGGGGATTGAAAAAAAAACAAGAGAGGGAGACGACTCTTTTCCGAAGCGACGACGAAACGGAGCGAGGGAACGAGGAGGGCGAGCGGGAGTCCGTAAATAAAAAATGGGCCCGCCGCGAAAGAGAGGGAGAATGGGCCCGTGGGTGCGAGAAGCGGTGGAGGCTCTTGAATAAAGGAAGCGCGTGCGGCAGCCGGCGGTGGTGCGGGGGGCGTTGATACCGACGGAGGGGTGCGGCGTGCGAACCATCGGGTGCACCGCAACTTGTACTGGTGCTGGTTGACGGTGAGGTTGGCGATAAATGCGTGTTCTGCGGGGCCCAAATATGTGAGGCGAGCGCGGTCCCCAGCTTGGTATCACACGAAGGAAAACACACACTCTTTGGTGCAGAATGTCTGGTTGGACTTTAGCTCCTGGTAGAAGGCTATACCTCGTTTAAATCCCCCTTGTTTTCGTGCTAAATAATATTAGCAGCGTGTAGTAATGCACGGCAGTGCAAAATGCACTAAGAATATAAGTGTTCACTCGTTGATAAAGCGTACCTGGTGTGCAGTCACCCTCTGCCACACACTCTGATGGTTTCTTTCCGATTATCAAAATATAAATTTAGGCGCCATTGTTGAAATCCTCATTTCACCAAGGTCTATGATATAAAACAATCTTGAATTGATTACAAGATATGAATCATAATACCATTGAAGTAGGCCTTGTTAAGGTTGGAGTTACTACAAGGTGGGTAAAAAAAATCCTGGTAAAGTATTTACATAAATCAATTTCCAGCCATAGGTTTTAGATTTCAGCTAAAGGTTTTTCCGCCATATGTATGCTGATAAAAATTCATATATACCCGAATGAAAAGGAATGTCCAAATCGTCACTACCATTCGTAATAATTGATATTCTCGAACTTTTATATTCTCAACTGATATTGAAAACCAAATTCTTTCAAACAAATGAGGTGATAACGAGTTCGCAACGGAGCTGTCTGGATCCTAGTTTTTACATTGATTATTTTTACAATCTTTTTCAAATTGTTTTGCCGTTCTTATCTGGAAAAGAACGTACCTACTATTTCATCCACAATAAGTGCATAACGTTCTTAATGAAGTTCCAATGGCGATTCACGCTTTAATGAGCATATGCATTAACTGCGACCTCGTCTGTTAAACTTTAAACAGTTTAACACCAGCATAAAACTTGTATAATGGACCCATGAGAATTGACTTAATGTTAAGTGGTGATGGAGTGCCCGCTGTTCATTTGGAAACCATAGGTTCTGGCTGGTCTTTCGGATAGGCACCTATGGAGTTTTCAATGGTTATCCTTTCCCTAATTTATTATGTCGTGAAATGACTCTCTATAGCACAATTTTCACTAGAGAGCGTGTTGCACTGTGTATTCCCAGCTGCAGTTCGTTAACGTTCCGATACAATCTGATTCTGCCAGGCTGAAGATAGAGTCAACGCCGTGCGATTCACCATCACACCATTCTCAAATTACTATCTCACCCCTGTTTCCCTTCCCACCCAATTTTTTCCCATGGGAGCCCATCTGATGTCAGATGTCCCCATGAGGCCCGTTAAATGTTTGCCTATAGCCAGGTTTCCCTGGGGCCACATCTCTTCACCAATTCACAACCCTCACACGCCCTTTGGGATATCCATTTTACAGCCTAGTACATCACACCTGAATTTGCAACCATATAGTGCGTGCATACTGATGGTAGATAGAAGCTTATAAATTACTCACTCACAAAAAAATTACTCACTCCGATATCAATCCTGAAATACAATTATTACCCTTAACCTAAATATCATATAGGAATATGGAATCAGCTACTGTATTTTATTCATATTATTAAATCCTTTTAACAGATGTAACATAGGTGAGGAAATTTATTGCAAAATACATACTCAAATTAATGCATAAAGCTTTGAAGGGTATTTAGGTTCAGACCAGGGATGCTAATTGCCATAATTGTCATGAAAAGCACCTTTATTATAAGAAGAATGTTCTTTGAATACCATTTTCACTGCCGTCAAGCAACATGTTCTGGGAGAGAATACCTGAGTAAATATCTCACTCAATCGAAAGGTACGACCATCAAAAGTTCTTCGTAAAAATTATGTTTTGTATGTAGAAGTAAAATGTGCCATGATCTTTGGTAGACTTCAAAGTTCATCATCGAAATCTATTCTATAGTTGATTTTTGTTAGCTAACCTCATTTAAAATCAATATATGCTGAAACTAATATGTAAATATCAAAGGGTTTTGAGAAAATTAAATATCAGTAAAGTGGCAAAAGCATCTCAGAGGGTAGATATACTCCCACATACTTAACTGATGGGATGATTGTAAATAACTGTAGAATTAACGGAAGACTGATAAAATAATTTAATTCAACACGATGCATTTCATTATAGACAGACGCGATACGTATTGTCAACAGTGTAGTTTCTTTCCTTCGTATAGGATTCCTTCAAATTTCCGTATGATATGTGGCCATTTATTGAATAAAATTAGTATAAATATATTTTCAAGCAGGTTTGCGATAGATGAACATTACAAAACCTTTTTTCGGGTTATAAATGAGATCGTGAAATGGGTAATTATTGCTTTGCTTCCTGCTGATAGAGGTCCCGCTGAGGAACTTGAGTGATAGGGATTTTTCTGTTAAATACTGCGTCACATTTTAAATTTTCATCACTCTGTCAATGGCATGTTGAAATTTTAATTAGGAAACAATTAAATTAATTTGTAACGCTATCCAACGTAAGGATAGAATAGTGACTCCAATAACCAAATCTTTAGATTGATGCCAAGCGATGACCAGATGGAGGATTTATTTTTTTCATGCATAGAACATACAGGTTTTGAAGGCCACAGCTAATCCTTATTTCATCATATTAATTTGAGAAACATCAATTAACGTCCCACTGTCTTCCTGCGTGGTACAAAGTAATGAGATACTTCATAAAAATTACGATAGATATGGATATGACAGGAAAAGTTTGGAAGCATAGCAACTCACCCCAACCATGATAGAAAAACGGAAACACGCTGACTTTAGAGGCCTGCATTCCGTCAGATTGACCTCGAAACCACTGACCAACCTACTTAGCGCACAAACCCCCAAGGGACTCCAACAAAGAGCAAGCGAGAGAGCAGATGGTGCCCGAATTGGCACCCGGGCAGACTCGAAAGTTAAGAAAGGGGAGGACGTCGTTGAGAAGAAGAGGGAGCAAGAAGTCGCGCGAGGAAGATGAGTGTTTGTTGCTTCGGAAGGCGGGGGCCGATCGATATATCGAGGTCGACGGTGAGTGGCCTCGAGTGGAGTGTGTGTGAGAGAGAGAGAGGATGGGTGCGGAGGTTTTGAGCGCCAACCCAAACCGTTTATGGATCTCTCAAAAGCGGATCCGGGGAAATTGGGGGGAGCTGGGGGGCGGAAATGACGATGCAAACAAAACGAGCCTGGGTGCTTGGAGGGGAGGGTGTTGGTTCTCCGTTTTCCGAGGGCGCGGGGGTGATTGAATGGGGTCCGGCTCGACCGGCGACTCCGATCGCGGGCGGGAAATGGGGCCGGAGGTTTTGGCGCGAGAACAGACGTGTTGTCCAGGTTGGGAGGTGAGGCGCGTTTGTGTGAACGGCCGGCAAATTAATTGGGCCGAGGAGGGAGTAAGAGAGGGAAATGGAAGAGGTGGTGGCTGCATCGCGTGCCAGGCCACAACGCCGTGGTACAAGATCTTTTGTGCTCCGAGCGAGCGCCTGTGCACTAGGCGTTTCAACATCGAGGTCCTCCAGTGCCGATTTCGCAAACTCCATATAGAATTTATCGGAGGGAAAATTCGATTGTATATAAAGGGAATGAAGGATCTCTACCCGCTCTCGTACTCAACCCCCTGATAAATATAAGAAACCCAATGAACCTCATCATCATCATCAACAAGGGTCAACAATCCTTCGTTTGACGCAACCCTCCACTCGATTCTTCTATCGGCCAACCTCTTCATATTGACGTAGTTCCTCTCGTTCACGTCCTTTACGACCTGTTCTATGTAACTCATACGAGGCCTGCCTTTTCCATTTTTCCCGTTCACTTTTCCTTCAACGATTGTCTTCATCAGGCCATCGTGTCTTAAGATATGGTCGATCAGGTTGTCCCGTTTTTTTTTTAGTTGTCAGCAGACTTCTCTTTTCTCCCACTCTTCTTTGGACTTCTTCATTTGTCACTCGGTTGATCCATTTTATCTTCATCATTCTTCGATAGCACCATATTTCGAATCCAATTAACCTAAAGACCAAAATATTGATAAACCCCCTTTCGACTCCTACGGCTTTCCCTAATGCAGCACGGTAACTCACCAACGCCAGACGAAGTTTTCAAGAGAGCAAAATATCATCCCAAGACGATTCCCGGACACACCACAGTATATCAGAAACACGTACCTACAGAATAATACACAATTCCCTGACCCATAAACCTAACCTATTTATCTCCGTTCTTCAATCCCTTGACTCCCTAAACAAGAAAATTCTAGGCCCCAAATGGCACTATCACGACAACCAACGTTTCAAATCCAAACTCACCTATTTCACCTTATGCTATTCACATCAAGAAATAGACCAAATCACAAATCAAATTAGTTAAAATCTATCCCTTTTAGTTCAAACTGAGACTTATACCAACTCATAGCTGAAAAAAGTTCCTATGTAGCCTCAAAAGCTGCATCCCTAGGTCTCGGTTGGTTGGTTAGCCGCTCTCGCCTTGCAGTTCCGTGAAGATGATGCAGGTATTACGTAATTAAACTCCTCAATCTCAAATTTTGGAGCGGAATTAAATAAAGAACCAACTTTGTCAACACTTGCTCGTTCAGAGTAAAAGGAAGTCCTAAATCGATGTGAAGGCGGCTTTTGCTTATGTCCGGGATGGTTGTCGTGACCACAGAGTGATATTTCAATGGCTGTCCGATTATATCGCCAGATGTTATTTGAATACCAAGAAAGGAGGAGTTAACCCAAAAAAATCTTAAATTATGCGCGTCATACGGTGAGGTAATGGTTAAGTAATAATCCTGGCTAATTACCGTGCAATGAGTTTCTACCATAGTAACTTTAATATGCACTGCGAATAAAAGGAAAATTCGTTGTTTTGCACATTTAGGCTATACGATTTAGTTTTATTGTCCACGCTTCTTTTCATTAAATTTCACGAAAAAAATCATCTTACTTTGGCTCCGTAGTGGATGCTGTTTCATTCATGGAGTCCACTCCAAAAATACACATGAAAAAATTATTTTGGAAAAATGGGGTCTCTTACCGGTGGTCGTTTGCATATTTTTTTTCGTTGCGAACAAGTAACTACTGCAGTCATTTCCGGAACGATAAATTCTTTTGATGACGCCTAAAGTAAGACTTTTTTTTGTGAGTAGCGGTTTTGTTAGCTAAAACTAGTTTATCTCGTGAATATGTACCTTTCCTCGCATCATTTTAAATTAGTTTTTCTCGTAAAAATTCAATTCATATTCCTTCTTCTGCTCTTTATTTTTACAGTATTTCCTTAAAAATAAATTATATTTTACAATCACAATTTCCGACGTTTAATCAAGTTGATATAGTACACATTGCGTAGCGTTTAGTTTATATGGCAGGAATACATGACAGTATTTTAGGACCGTTTAGATAAAATTAGCCGTAACAAATCATTCTCATTGCTCATTATAAACTTCCAGCATTTTATCTTGGACAGTATGAATAATTGCTATAAATTCGAGGTTGTATGAGAGAGATGGAGAAAAATAGAATACGCGAAGTAAATATGAATAAATGTGCAGTGCACCAGGGGTCCGACGCAGACGCGGTAAGTTTTTTCCGCAAAGTTAACTTTATCGCAGCTTTATTCGCCTCTTTCTGACACAGGCAACGGCATAAACGAGTTTTATCTCACTATATGCTCTATAACTGTTCATAAATGAAAACTTTATTTATGGCTACGACAGTTAAAATTTCACGTATTTCTGTCTCAATGGGGATATGAGCGTAATTTTGACGGTGCTCACCCCATCATTAAGTACTCCAGCAGTGGATGTTTAAATGCTTTTACTAAGTCACTTTGAGGCGATTTATTCTCGCTATTATCTAAAAAACCCTCATCGGAATGATTACACACTCTCCCCGGTTGACATTCATCAACTTCGACGGCATGGTAATTCCCACTCGGAGCTGTAATTTTGCACACAGTCGATTGGGCAATCGATGTCTAATTTCAGGACTATGCAACAACTCACTAAGAATAATTCTAGGAGGCAATTTGTGCCCCATTTAATTCGAAAAACATGTTGGAAGACTGATGAAAAGCTAATCGGTGATAATCGATTTCGATCCCCGAAATCGATTATCACCGGTCATTTCATACAAGGGCTCAAATTATTACCTAATGATACCTTCATGAATTAAACATTCACGGGGTGGAGGCTTGTTAACAATGCAAATACCCCTGGGTTCAAGTCCAGCTCCACATGCTTCCAAATCGCCCAACTCACCATCACCTATCACTGCCTTTTCAAGTCCCTGAAATGTGCTGGACTATCGCCTTTTTATAAACACGACGAAAGTGCAAAATATTCATTCATGTGGAAGGCCATCGGCATGATGGTGATGATGAAAAAGCACCTGTCGCGGTATTCACCAGCAATGCAATTAGTTCACGTAAGAAAAAAAGGAATAGCCTTCCCACGATTGAAAAGAAACGAACAAGAGCAGGTCATGTGAGTAAAATTGCTACCTTCCCACGCAGGGAATCTAGTGTCGTCCTTTCTACATAGAGCCGCGGGCCAAATTGATAGATTGAGACAGACGCAAATGTTTAATCCTGTCCCACTTTCAAGCTGCATTTGAGTTTCTGAAAATATCTTCGATCCTCCACACACCTCACATGAGAGGCAGAAAGCCAATATGACCCAGTTTTCCATAGTGAATGCAACGTAGCAAACTGGAAATGACGTCCACGTTATGGTAAGTAAATCGCTCGATATGTGTTTGCTTACAGTATCAACAATCAATTCAATTGAAAATTAGCTATAACTCATAAGTTTGGATTGATTACCCTGATCGAATTCTTGTCCAATATCCCCAGGACCTGAATGAAGAGTAATTAACACCGTAGCTTAGAACAAAACGTGGGCGATGTACATTGACGTAGACATGCAGCTTTCCTAATAGGGTGGCCCCAGCATAATGCCACGTAAAACCCTCAGCTGTCATGAAAAGTCCTCCAGAAAATGCTATCATGTCTAGAAAGAAGGTAGGCTTCCCTCATGTTATACTGTAAACAACAAGGATGAACTGACTGGTAAATTTATCCGTTATAAAGTGCATCTTGCTGTTGCAAGAGACTATGTTAACCCTCTAATGTGATTAAGTGTTTAAGGCAAAGGTTTATTGTTTACCGCCTCAATATAACTCATTGGTGTTATGAACAAATATGTACATTTTCTATATTTCTTTAATTTTTTGTTCTTATCTTTATGTAACTTCAAGCTGTTCCAATAGCTTCTCCTTCATTGGTTCAGCTATGTATGATTTATCGCTAGGCAACTGATGGGCTGTAATGTTACCTACTTACTATGATGGAACTTATTATGATATTTGGAATATTGTGTATGATATGTTTTTCCTTTTTATTTTTGGTCTTTGCACAATGGAACTCTTTTGTTATATTGTCTTGCTGTATTGGATGATCGCTCACAACGAGTAAGTGAGTTTATTTAATGATTCTATTTTTTATACTGTAAATTGTCTTTGTTCTTAGAGGACATATGTCCGAGATCAATAAATACCCTTATAATTCTAATGCACCTGAAATCACAAAGGTGGCCTCTGACCTACTCCACGCTCTACAAACACCATTTAAAATCTAAATTTATGAACAAAGAATTTGCACAGAAAGAAAAGGAGCCAAACTGGACTACCTCGAGCAATTACGCAATATGTAAGAATTTGAAACTTTCCAACTACACTCTCCATTATATTCAATAACTTTCCCATGATACCCCGATGCTGCCCTCTTACATCTGGTTGTTATCTTAATGCGCCATCTTCCCCCTTAGTGATACACGTTTGATCCTATGAGGCTATGTAAGCCTCATATAATCCCCATTCTTTCTTCTCGCCATTGTGACATTATGGCCCCATTTCCCTGAACTTGGGCATATTGGCTCGCAATAATATCATTTGTCTATATAATGGTGTGCCTAAATAATGAATGCATAACAGTCAAAACCAGGATCGGTAATAAAGGTTTATTTATGCGTGAATATACTGAGCAGTGAGAGGTTGAAAGTATAAAGCATGGCCCCCGGGATAAAAAGAGTCGTTATATATGGGTGTCAAATTTGTGAAAATAAAAGAACCAAACAATAAAATTAGGCTGGGTAAATATAACGTATAGAACTCAGTTCACAATGCATGTGAAACAAGTTATTCTCCCATGCATGCCTGTCGAAAAACGCAAATTCATGCAATCAAGCGAACGCCTAACCAATTATTACGTTTTAGATGCATTCCTAGGTATTGCTTAATTAGTTTCACGTGCATTTTGGATGCTAAATCTACATTATTCTTTAGATAATTAGTGAACTACTTTACTGCATATTCATACTATACACTTGTTAATAACCTACTGCCACTCACTGTCAAAGTGAACTGAAGAATGTAATGTATCAATCTAAATAGATTGACTAGGAAAGCCAAAATAAGACTATTTAATTAAATGGGGGCTTTACTGTAAAGTTGTTGCAAGAATTTTCTAACAATAAGTATAGTTATAGAAAAATTAATTTTAAGCTACTTGTAGAGGGCAAAGAGAGGATTAGATTTATAACGGAATAAAGTAACACGGAAGGAAGGATTACAATGGGATGCTGATATGGGGTGGGATGGGTTATTTAAAGACCTACATTAATTGTATAATAATTAGTACTGATGAGAGAAAAACTATACTGTTGTTTTTGCTGCGTTCGCGGAAACTGCAAAAATACTGCGGGCCCTTTCCTCGAGTATTCCTAATTGTGAAAATTTTCCTTCTTTACTTAGCCTAATGTTCAAGTAACGGAGAGTAAAATCATTTAAATATATAAATATTCCGATGCCGATACATCCGAAAATTTTAAGATCTTATTATACTCAAAAATTTAAGATTGTACTATACTACCTAATTCAAAATCACGATAATTGGTGGTAATCTTGTAAGCCAGCGAGAACTAGAAATGCCATATATTCCACTTAGTTATAGTTATTGGGAAGGCAATATACAGCTAAGGCCATTTGCACTATTAAGTATAAGTGGATAATGGAAGATAGAAATAATTTTCCAGGGAACCTGATAGGGCTAGAGAGAACCCAGGCTTCGTCATTAGTTTACTATTACTGCAGGCGCGGGAGATTCCCCGGTTTATCGTCCCACCCGACGGAAGGAGTACTTTATGTGCTCTTTGCCAAGCACTCAATCAGGGACCAGCCTAAAATTTCTGGGATTCCAACCCGAGGTCTTGGAATGGAAATCCAGCACTTCACCTACCTCGCCACGTTAAGACTATAGCAATAATTCGCAAGAGTATTTATAGAAAATTCATTTCTTTCTGAACTACTTGTAATCGTGTGACCATCACAGATCTCTAAGGATACAGCGCTATCTAAACACTGACATTTGGTCCAAATGGAAGGTCATTCATCGTAATTTCCCACGCTCTGTTCTCAAATCGCCAATATTAGCACAAAACCCTTTCCAGAAGAGAGGTTTTAGTCCAAGGCCCAGCCCGCTGCAAGCTAAAACTCCCATTGTCTGACTCACACAACCACGAAACCTCTCCACCGAAACTGTTGCACTTAAAGTTTACACGGCGCATCATTAATGCAAAGGCCTTGGCGTTGAACAGCAGGGGGCGTTCAACAGTCTCATTTTCTCCCTCGATATGCACCGCCTTTGTTTGCCATCGCACTCCACAACTAACAACACAACCCTCTCTGCGTAGGCGACGAGTCAGAAAACGCGCCGCACACAACGATTACGGCACCTCCCCCAGTCCTCCGCCTTTCGGAGAGACGAAATTCTCCATTCCTCTATCCGCTTATTGCCCGGTTCAAGTCTAAATTGGGAGCATAAATATGTCATGTACAATTGGGTGGCAAAGTAGCTATCAACTACTAGGAGCCTGGTTCGAAATAAGTTAGAAATACTATTGGAATTTTTTACTGGGATACCGTGAGGAGATGAGATTTACGAATTAAATGGTGAAGGATGAAAGAATAGTAAGAAAGAAAAGAACTGTGTTAGCATAAAGAGGTTAACTGATAAGAGAATCAAGTTGAGAGAGGTACATCAAACTAATCTTAGTATTATGATGATAACACGAGGAGACCAAGTTCAGCACATTGCCTGTCGAATGGGATGAAAAGCTGGCTGGCCGCGATTACGTGGTCAGTAAAGCAAATGGTGTGACAAGCCAAGGTCGCAGGATACATGGGTGTCGAGTTGTCTTAGAATTAAGTAAGGTATTTAGATGCTATTATATACATTAGCAATTCAAATCCTATTTTGATCATTTTTATTCTTGACGCAATCGCTTATTTCAAATGTGTGATCTCCTTTAGTATTCGCTAAGAGAATACTTAAACTAAAGCTGCGTTTCTCTCCACCCGCCTTGCACTCCCTCAGTTCCTGCCTTTTTCCAAATACCTATCAATCCCTAATGGCACAATTGACCACAAATATCGATCAACTCCGCGCACAGCAACGAAGAACTATTTATCACTCGAAAAATCAATGAGTAGACACATATGGGTGTTCTTTGTGCTTATATTGTAAACGTAGCACAAGATAGGATCTCTCTTCTTAGGGAACTTATGGCAATTTGATTTTTCGTTATTTGCAACTCAATTATATACTTTGCAAAAACATGAGTCATCTTCTGGGTAAAGTTGCGCAGTTCTGCTACCACCTCAGGAATAATACAGACGATAAAATCAGATATCGCACATATCTATCTGTTCTATCCCAATTCTATGGTAAACGCTGTATCAATGCTCTGAACAGCGTTTGAACCCTAGGCTTTACTAACAGACAGGTAGGCACTTAAATTGTCTGAGTAAATTGAGAAAATTTTTCTACAAATTTAGGAAAATAATTTATTTAACCTAATCAAAAATGTATCCTTTGCGCTGCCTTCACCTGAAACCCTTCCCGTCCTTTCGCCAGCTAACATTTACTCTAAGGGTTTTGTGAACGTGAATTGTATCCGCTGAGTGAAAGTCCCTGTCTTTCCACGTTTTTCCACTCAGTCACCTCCAACGTCACGCGCTTAAAGCGACTACGCCTCCCAGCCTTCGGCGCATGTACTATCGAGATGGGTAGGGGAAGGAAGAGAGAGGAAAGAGAGAGGGAGCGCAGAAGAAAGAGGGAGGAAAGGAGAGGAAAGAAGCTTTGAATGGGGTGCTCGTTGAGTTTAAACGCGTCGCTCTTCGCCTTTCAACGCTCGACTTTGCCGACGAGGTGGCAGGCGAGTCCCGCCTTTCCTCCAGCCTTTGTTTGCGCTCCTCAACTGTTCCCTCTATACCTCCGCCTCCTCTCTCCCCCCTTTCCCCTCTCGCCCATATCATCTCGAGCCAGGGGGGCGGGGTTCACTCTTCACCTCCGTCGTCTCAACCCTCTGTAGCCCAAAAGGCGTAGAAAGATTTCCTTCGGCCGGGAACTAGTAGGTTACGCCCTCCTCCACCTGAGGGGGCATAGCTCAGATTCCCGCGGGAGCTTTATTTCCAACGCTGAAGGCTTTCCTCTCTCTACCGAGACGCGCGCGATTCCCAGATGGTGTTTTCCGCACCAGTTTTCCCTCCTCCGAGCTCTTCAGCATTCATTTAAACCCTCAATGTATGCAGTGCGCTATTTTCCCATCGTCGGCCTCGGTGACGGTGGGGTAAAGTCCTCGCATGTTATTCCTGAGGTCGAGGGTTCGAATCCCTCCTGGGTCTGCTTTACACCATCCACAGCATGGATTTTTGTGTTGTACACTTGTTATTGGTTATTATTCCCGATTTAAAAGTCTACATGTGCTGTTTTCGTGTGCATGAGAATAAAATAAATAAAACTCGATGAGATCTCAGGTGACCCAAATGGTCCCATCATGGTTGAGTCTAGAGATCCCCCCTTGTGAACAGTCTATTCCGGTAAAATTTCAATTTAAGTGGAGGAGACTCCGAAAGTTTTGGGAGAAAAAGTTTCGAGATGAATATTCGACACAGTTTATTACCCAGAAAAAATGCGGAAACAATCACCTGAAATTATTTATGTTATCATCAGGCATTATTCACGTATTAAATGAATGAAAATCGGCAAATTAAACTCAATTCATTGACAGAGAAAATTCGACGGATAGGAAGAGTTCTAAATTCAAAAAATACATGCCTCTGGCCGAGAGATTCGCGTCTAATAAGCGCAATTCCCGGGAATTTCCCGGTAGCAGTCACCTTAGGTTTTTAGGTAATCCATGATGCGATATAAACGTAGAAGCTGTAGCCCCTTATAAACTAAATCTGCTATTTATGATAGGAAAATATAAAGATATATATTTAAATATTTTACAAACAATCATTAAGTTACTACGTAGTTACAAACTATTCCACGTGTCTCGTGAATGCATATCTGAGATGCTTCCACAGTGAAGTACCATAGTAATTTCATTTATATATATAAGTATTGAAATTGATATTTTACTCCATGCCACACACTCTCGCCGTCGCTTACTGCGTATTCCGTAAATGTGGTCAGTATTTACAGTAAATTAGAAGTTCAAATACCTCACCGTGACAATTATGGCCTTGAATTTGGGAATTGCAACGACGCCTGAGTATCTACAAAGATAACTGTTTCAAAGGAACTTGGCAATAGAGACGTCAGTCCAGGAATAATGTTTGAAGTGCGATTCTTACGGCACCTTACTTTAAAACTTAGTTGAAATTAATCTCAAGGTACAGTTTAAAACTTCTCCGAGTCGCGCACAAAATGTAAACGTTATCCGCAGGAGAAGGGCGCCTAAACTTACGTTCTACCCACAAATTTCAACGCCCTCTACTGCCCACTTGCGCAATTTGTACCCGGCTTATTAAAGCGCTATCAGTAAGATAGGGCTGTTTTGTGTTTTCCGGAAAACTTGAAATACTTTACGCCGGTCGGGGGAAGAAAGTCGCACAATTTATATCCCCGGCGCACAGTCGAGACCACGGCTGTCGGGGCCGGCAGACTGCTATATGCACCGCGTACTAGAGAACGTGAAACTTGGGAACTCCGGCGAGGTATTTTATGGGAACTTGGTCGCATCGCTCCACTTTCTCGCCCTTTCTCTCCCGCTCTTCACACGGTCCACACTTTTATTCCTCCCCTCATTTCCCACCGTCTCCATCTCTCCTCATCCTTTCACCCTCTCCATCCCTCTCCGCCGCGGGGGAGGGCTGTGAAGAGGGAGAAGGTTACGCGGGTGATGCCCACGGAGAAGAAATTCCCACCCAAAGGCACGAAAAGCTTCTTCCCCATCTTTCTCTCATGCATCTCTCCCCTTCCTCCCCTCGCCCCGTCCCTCAATCTCCTTCCCACCTGACGCACCCCTCCGCCGCTAACTGCTTCCCTTCCCACCCCTTCCCCACTAACTCCCCATTTTCTCCCACTTGCTTTCCTTCCCGCCCCGATCCCACCCATCTTTCCCCCAAACCCTCCAACCTCTTTGGCCTCCTTCCCTCCCAAAAACCAGGACCCACCTCCACCTCCCTTCCTTACCTCTATTCCCCTCCTCGGCGCTCCGTCCCCAGCACAGCAACGACGTAATTAGTGGACCCTTTTTATGATTCACATTGCGGAGGAATAAAAAGCATTTGGGGGGGGGGTGAGTTGAGGTGGAGAGTGTGAGGAGGGGGAGAGAGAGGGAGATGGAGAAAGGAGAACCGAGGAGGAGTCGTCTTGCTTGCGGGCGTAGGAGGCGACAGGTAGGTAGGTAGTCAGCCCACATCCACGGAGCGGAGATGGTGTATTAGTAAAAGGTACGTACTGCGACTAATGGCACACTAAGTGGGTAGCAGTGAGGGGAATTATTTCTTTTTTTCCTTCCCCCTCTCCTCAACCAGGGTCTCCCCATCCCCTTCTCTTCCCATCATCCGGTTTTATTTTCCTCGTGCTGCCTCAAAGGGGAGGAAAAAGCAGTCCTCCTTCAGAGCAACAGTGTCCTTGCGTCGGAGGCGCCCCGGCATTCTTCCCGACGAAGTTTCCTCCGAGACTAATGACGAGTGCATTTCCTAAGGAGAGCAAATAGTTCCTCCGTGCAAGTACTTTATTGCTTGAAACTCCTTCCGAATGGATTCGTTAACACACTCACATGTAACAAAAGGTACTTGTTAGCCGTAAAAGATAAAGGAGTACGAATGCGTAAGTTGAAATCCTGAGCACCTTTTCACATAGCAGAGAGAGACGCAGTGAAAACAGGAAAGCTCTGCGCTAGTTACTTTTTTTCTTTAAAGCTAAATTGGAAAGACGCGTAAGAAGCGTCTCAAGAGAAAAATAAATGATAGGTGAAGACTTTCCTAGTAAATCATGGAGGAAGACAGCATAATTTTTAGATTCATGAGCATAATAATCCAAATTAGGTTTTGAAATGAAAATCAAACGAACGCGATGACCGATAAATTAAACGTTTTTAAAGAGAAGACGGCTACAAATATTTTTATAAAATTCCATTTCAGTCTCTCTTCAACACACAGCAGCTGTTGTCATTTCATTCCACAGAAAGGAGTCCACGAGAAGAAACAGGAATAATTTGGACTGAATCGTGGCAAGACAACATTTTCAGTCGTTCTCTAATTACACATACTTGTCACTTTTACGCTCAATTTCATGCCATTCTTGTCAGGGCGATGCCCTCTTTATAGCGTTGGTGATAATAGATTTTTGGGTGAGTAGGCAAAGGATTTGTCAGTGAACATTGCCAGTCTTGGGTTACAGACCTAAAAGACATTGGTAATACCAACCAGAGTAAAATAGTGTAAACAGTAGAGTTTTGTGCCCCTTTCTTGCTTTATTAAAAACTATCTGACATTGCACATTAATTTTTTGGTCTAGTTGGCCACTGATGCCTACCTAGAATATCTTTACACATACATAGGAAATTAATCCTTTTTATAATAAATTGCTAGGCTTGACTTCGTGGAACCACATATTGATAGTGTAAATAAATTCACTTTGTAAAATTCCACAGATTTCGACCTAGGTTTCGACTTACACAGTCATTGACGACCTTGAAAATGACTGTGTAAGTCGAAACCTAGGTCGGTTTTAATAAATCTGTGGAGTTTTACAAAGTGAATTTATTTACATTATTAATCCTCTTTGCTGTAGTTGGCATTTTGGGCCGAAATTTTATGAATTATATTTTTCCTCTTGCTTCTGAAAATTTATTTTAATACTAAATGACCGCCGTTTAATGAATAAATAAATAAACAAGAAATAAATTAAAGAGTTTAAAAATTATGATCCCCTTTCAACAAACTTTGTTTAAACTAGTATCCTTAAAAAAAACCGTTCCACAATACACTTACTGATCTCGGAATGGTAGGAGGGGGCAAATTCTAAATTTAATACCGGCACGTTTCATCCCACTGGTCCAGAAAGCTGGAGCCGTAATGCTGTTCACACAAGACGATGTAGATGAGGCCAACACAAAGGCCATCATACACCGAAAGCGCGTCTGCTATCTAATTGTAAGGGTTGAGCATGTTAGCGACGATAGGGAATGTGGCCCAGCCTCTCGGGATCTCTTGCCGTTCCGGTTCGCCTCCTCGCGAGAGCTCCCATATGCTAATCCCCTCGGGGCGGGGAATGCGTCGCACATCGATGATGCAACAATACACTGGCCATCTCCTCGAGAGGAAACCGTTTTAATTACCCAAAACGCAGGTTCCTCCGACGCCCTCCCGTAGTATTATTCGGCTGATAGTTTGCAGAGATGGTTGAACGATGGGTATGGGTTTTGGGGGTGGGGAAATAGGTCCCTGGAGAATACAGAACGTGATGTGAGCTCAAAATCCCACTGTTTCCGCTCACGAATTTCATCGGACAAATTTCCACCTAGAAAAGTGGCGACCACAAGACCCGGCTCGTGTTGAACGAGGAAAAATAGTAAAATAACGTAAAGGATAAAACGTAAGTAAGTTATTAGTCGTGAACACATAGCTATTAAACAGTTGAACTTATTAGTTGAAGAAGTATCAATTTGGTACACTTTGTAAGTCTTTTATCAATATGCTGAACAATCACCAACAAAACCTATAGCTACGTTGTCAAATTACGAATTACCGCGGTTTTCCAACGTTTAAAAGCATCAGATAATCATGTTAAATAAACCACTATATAATTCAGACCTGATATCTTGGAGAAAAATTAATAATATGTAAAAATTAAGTGAACAAATACTCCTAATAATCTCGATAAATAAGGTATCTTACAAGTTACCATAAGTACTGGAAAATTTTGAGATGGACTGGAGTCAACAATCTAGGTGGAGACATGTTTTATATTTATCACAGATTGTTATAAATATCGAAAATTTGAAGTTTGTTAAGTAATTCTCACCATGACTTACCAAAACCCGTAAAAACAAATAAATGAATAAAATATCTAAACAAAACAAAATAATCAGTTACAGACGGTTTCTTTAAAGACGTAACTTGCATTCACTGATAGGCTAGGCCTAATTTTGTTATGCAGCCAGATCAAAACGAAAAATTATGGGTTTATTATGTGTCTATCCTCAGGCTATGATCCCACATTCAATATGATCCGCTTTTTTAGTGTCATTGTATTTTTCACTAAGTCAGAAGGAATGTCTCGGATATTTAATCATCTCAGTAATATTTGCAAAAAGTACTTCAAAATATTTTCAGCTAGATATGTCCGTACCTCAAAGCCTCCCTTTGTTTTAACTAAACGAGATGCATGCGGGGCTTATTAACATCATGTTTTGAATGCAAATGAAATTCCAATAGCCTGTAAAAGATGGGCTTGACTAAGAAAATCCATAAATCCACAGTGAATTCGGCAGACTTGTAACAACGGTTGTATCGAGAACAAAAGGTTGTTGCGAAGGAGGACGAAACAGAAATTTCCACACACCAACAACAGCAAAGATATTGATATCTAATTCATTTATAAAGGTGCAATAAATAAATTTACAGTTTACAAATGCCCCCCTACTCTGAACCGGTGGCTACAAAATCAGTTTTGTTATTAGCAGCTGTAACCTCACAGATAATATGATGGAAAAACATAACACCATGACTCAAAGACATAATACACCCCTTCACATCAAACAATTACATAAGCCAGGCAAATTCAATCGTCTTGTGGCATTATTTTACTGACTTGTTCAAACTGAAGGCTGGTTACTTAAAAACCTACCTACCTCCTTCCTCTGTCATTGCTTGCTGGCTGCTACGTTGGAGTAGACGCTAGCCTCTGCAATAGCGTTTTCTTCTTCGCAATCTCTTTCGTCCATTGAGCCTCAGCAGCGTTTCCCTTCCCAGCCCACAACCCGAATTATATTCAAGCCTCTCGACCTCCACGGAACACATTTCCGCCACAAATTTCTCCAACCGTGACTTTTCCCGGTCGTTAGTTCACGCGCACGTACCCTAACCGTTTGGCTCGCACACAACCCTCATTATGATCTCTTCCATTCTTCCCCTAATTTCTCAACGTTCCCCCGTCTCCAGTATTTGCGTAAGCATTCCCTTAAACTTAATGATTGCTTTGCTGAATTATTCCTATTCGTGCAAAGTTTAAACATCAATTACGCCAAATCGGAGGTAATTTTACTTAAGAAAGGAATCACTTGGTTGAATTATGAAACTTTATGTGAATATCTACAAGAGAAAAATGAATGACTTATCAGATACAGACACTCATAGATTTTCGCAAACCTAACATAATCGTAATTTTTCCTGGATAAACTCAATGGTATCACAGTGCAAAAAAGATGGCTAATTTTAAATTTTAAGGGGCAAATTTGCTTAAATCTAGGAAATTGCAAAGGTCTGCGATAATTTATAAGTTAAAAGGTTTTTCTTGAATTTACTTCAGTATCATCCTTAAGAGTAAAATCCACCATTTATCCTCTTACTGCAAAGGGGCAGGAAGTTCAACAAGTACACCGCTATCAAACAGACCCAAACTATATACCCAGGAGTGGTCGTGCCACCTTTTCTCCATGTATTAGTCTCACAATCCCGGGAAATGGAAATCATACAAATAAATGTTAACAATCTATTTTTACAATGATTCCAATGATAAAACTTTTTCATTGCTGTTATCTTATTTTATAGGAAGCACAGGTATATATTTAAAGCACAAAGAGACGAAAATAGGTGAAAGAAGAACCGTGTTCAAAATCTAAAAATAATCTTTATTTTTCACATAGGGAGAGGAATATCTAGGTATATTTTTTCATAGCGCTATATTTTTGAGCAAATAAAGCTCGGGGAAATATGAAAAAATACAAACAGCCGAACATAAGTCGTCTCTAATAAATATATCTACCTATATATTGAAAAATGTTTCTCTTTTCTGGTGAAACAGGATTCACACCCAATTGTAGCGCGCTCCGAACAAAGACAAATAAGAATATTTTACAATAATATAGACTTTCTCTGTCATTTCCGCAACGCATTTTACATCTCCTTTACTTTTCAGGGGCTGGCGGGGGTATAATTGAGTTTTGACCTCTCACTTTCATGAGTTTTGCGCTAATTATCTTAAATGCTTTTTCGGTTGGTTAGATGTTGATTGCTGTACTACATAATCTTTGACTAACTCCTTCTCAAATACACCCAAATATTTCCTCCCGAAATAACTTTGCTTCCATTTCCCCCGTGTGAAGGATTTGGTTGCTGTGATATGCATATTGGAATGGCCTCGGTGTCGGCAGGGTAAATCACTCGCCCGTTAATCCTAGAGTCTCGGGTTCGTATCCCGCCCGGGGAAGATTTGCACTTCAGGGGAATGGATGTACGTTCAGGTGTATTTGATAATAATTAAAGAGCCCAATATAAAGACCTAATTTAAGGTTAAGGTAATAAATAAAAGTTGACCATTGGCCACCGGAGGGTGTTACGGGCTGGATTATACATTTTGCCAACTGGATCGTCACCACCAAAGGTGTTGTTGTAAAACCTGATAATTTCCGGTTTCGCCACTACGAGAGTGAACCTTGCTGAGTTAATGGTAAAATACAATGTAGTACGTTTCTCCCTTTCCTTGTTGTATATGAAAACAAGATGCAATATTTTGCGGAAAGCAAACGCACTAGAATAGTTTTATCGTCCTTTTCCAGGCGCTGGAGGAAGCTCCTTTTTCTAATTCTAAATACATTTAACAATTTAGAGGTCGTGTTTTTAATAATGTATAGTAAGCCGTGTAATAGTTTATCCGAAAATGGGAAAGTGGTGGATCAATTATCACTTTTCATATTTATTCCGAAACCTGGAATGGGGAAGCAAAAACGTTGAACAATATCCTCCGGGTCCTCAAATCATAATTCACGCATAGTTTCCGGTCAGGCTCAAAGATTTGAAGCATAAAAACTAAACTCACTCACCAACCTCTTCTATAGCCTCCTTTGTGTCTACTTCACCTTGATTCTTTCACATCATCGTCGAATTCCTCCCCGGGTAGAGGTCCACTCAGAAGCCGTAGAATTCTTTGAGAGTCAAAATGACCTTTTCTTTCCCTTTTTAAAGCTGCCAAATATTTCCAATGGCAAATAATAGCATTATAATAACTATCAAAACACACATCCATTTTACAAAACAAATGCATGCCTAGAACTGCCGAAAATGTCATTCCCAGGATTTCACCAAATATTAACGCCAGTAGCCACGTTTGGTCTCTCAGTCCAGAACGCATATGCAGAGCACAACTCTGCGAAATACCTCAAAGGGAATTGTTTTTGGGATGACAAGGCAAACGATCAGGGGCATTAGAAAGGTAGACGGCGCTGTGTTATATTGCTGCAGCTACAAAGAAAATACAGAGAAAAAAATGAACGATGGGTATCACAGACCGGGTGCGTCCGACGTGAAGTACCTTGGCATTCAGCAATTCAGCATTCGCCTATATCGTTAGCCGGAAGCAAACCAATATATTGTCAGCTGTTTCTGAACTTTGTTCCAGGAAGTAGCATTTGCGCCATTTTTTTACCCTAAGGGTCATGGTAAAATGATGAAGGACTCGTCACATCAACGCAGTTTGCCACAGGGACAATTTTCCTCAATTCAACATTCATGTGATACGTGATTGTTGTCAACTTTCCCGCTGTTAATCTATATAATTATACCCCGCCTCTGTGGCTTAAAGCAATAAATGAAAATACTGTATTTTGCAGTTTACTTCATATTCCTTTATTTTCCACTACGCAGTAATGACATTTCAACAGGTCATCCATTGATATATTGAGACATTTTGGCGGGGTTATTTGTGGAAATGCTGTACGAAATAATCAAAGATAGGTCGCAATTACTACGTTTTTATATAAAAACAAAAATGCACTAGGAAGTATTTTCACAATGATCCAACTTTCAACTAAATTTTTAAAATCACCCAAAGATCAATTGTAAAAATGAGTAAGCAGAAGAATATTTTGGTATGGAGGAATGAATAATGCGAATCCTAACAGAAGTCAGAAGCGTCTCCGTAAAGTTATGGCAGATGGAACAAAAAGAATAAACCTTCAATGCGGACATGAAAACATTTTTTTTTGGAACTTAACCAACCAATTAAATTAACCAACGCTAGAATGTAAAGACAGTTGAATGTAAGGAGATAGAATGGTAGAGGTATATTGCTGATTGCTGTATATTGCTGATCGCAATATTGCTGATTATCGTATTCTTTGCGATTTTCGGGCCATGATAAAACGAAGCGCAGGAACACGTGTAGAGAGGAGCAAACGTTGCGCCCTTCACTTATTATGTACCTAGAGTGGGAATGAAATCATATCAGAATATGATTCACACAGTAAGGCATATAGGTAAAAATGGAACTATAAATATTATACCATTAGATAGTAGTAATGTTAAAGGCATGTAGCCAAAGTGAATACTAACATTTTCCAACTGAAGGTAGCAGTGAGACCGTGGAAAACTTTACAGGAAAAAAATATTATGGAGGAAAAGAGTTTCAGAACAGGATTTGGGAAAGTTAAATCCGCAAGTTATTTACGAGCTACTTCTGAGCGTTTATATCAGATTTTGGCACCATCAACTGGTTTAATTTCTAGAGCAACACATGTTTCAATGTCTATGCGTCAGGTGTTTGGCCTCAGGGTGATATCCAAGAGTAGGCGTTAAAACGTGGAGCAATTTTAAAATCAAAACAATTTGTAGTACAGAAATCTTTACCATTTATTTAATTCAGGTAGATTCTGTTGGCCCATACACCTCTGGAATCCCATTTGGCTTGTCCTGTCATCAGGTTCTCCAGGGGCCGAACGAGCATAGCTTGACAAGCATAAGCTTCTCCTCTGGGTGAAGAAAAACCCACCCAGGGGGGACTCAAGCCCAAAACCCAAGGATAAGTCAGCGAGGATTGACAATTTTATTCTTTTAAACGTGGCTTTTTTCTTGACGCCTATGCTTTTAAGATACTACAACTTAAAATAAAATCAATACGCCTAATGGAGATGAATTCCAGATTAGATGGACAGCGAATCATAAAATAGTGTATTCAGATTATTATCCTAAGCTGAAGATGTTTTAGCTCAGAGTGGGTAAGGTTGGTTATTTAACAATCAATAAACAAGCTAGACACTAATTCCAGTTTCATCAGGAAGCATTCACCAAATTTTGTCCAGCAAGTTTCTTTTTGATCAAATTATAGGCATGGTCAATTTTAATGACTGAATGAACTGAATCTTAATTGAAGTTATGTGAGAGCGGAAAAGGACTTCTTAGGCACTCACTTCCACCTTAAATGGAGGCACGACCTTTCCAGAAATCCATTCACGCCTGAGCATAGAGGGGGTGCCTGCAGCACAAAACAGATCAAAATTATTACTTAGAGCAAGGCTACAATAAATGGCTTGTTTGAGCAAATAAGGCCAATGAGCGTGTGTCGCGGCCACAGTTTCGTCCTTTCCTAGAATTTTGGGCAGAGGGTAACCATCTGCCTGCCTTCCACTTGAATACGTACCGCTTGCCCCTCACCGTCGCAACCCTCCAGATTTGTTTGCCTTCCATTCTGTGCCCAGCGCAAAGAGGAAGAGAAGAGGAGGGAGAGCTGGAGGAAGGATATCCCACACAGCCCCACCCCTAGCCGTCTAGACCGCAGCCGACCAGATCCACACCACGGCACCACCCCCCTACATGGGGTCGGTTTGTTGGACAGAGAGGAAGGTCACCACCGGACTCACATTTTTCTCCATATCTCTTGCTTGGTTACTGAATTGAAGGCGAATGATTACGCATACAATCCACTGCTTTAAAGAAGATCATTTAACCATGGTAGCCTGGATGGTAGTGTACTAGCCTGGTAACCGAAAATTTTCAGGTATGAATCCCACCCACGGTATGAATACTGTGCTTGCCAAAGGATTAAATGTCAGGCTAAACGGTTGCAGGATGTTGAACAATTATTAAAACGTGGCCATTTGAGAGAGGGAGCCAAAATCTGAAGTCATTCCTTTGATTGAAAAAGGAGGGTGTTATGGTAAAAAAAGATACTTGGTATCCACAAATGAAAAAAAAAGAAAATGTATAATGTGTAGGCATTGCTCACATCTTTTTTGTGTCTGAAATTATGCTGATTAAACAGAGTATCAAACACAAGCACTGTCTCAACTCATTTCCTTGGCAATTCATTATAGAAATATATATCAAGATTCATCATTATGGTAACCGATGTATATTTATCACAGAAATTAAGAAGCTTTGTAAAAATATCAATTTAGAGTTAGTTATAGCCAATATTTTTCGTGCTTCGTAACACAATGCCTTAAGGGTGGTAACACTGCCTCTCAGTTGCATGGAGTAGTATTTTTTTGCAGGCCGACATCTATATTCCATGAAGAAGGGAGGTAATTGTCCTCTTATTCCCTTTTACCTTTGATGCATTGCCTGGTGATGGTTCCTCCCCTGCCATACACTCTTGTGATGGCTTACAAGGAATTGTGTAATGCAAATGAAGCGATGAACCACAAATGAAAAGCCGCGAAGTGAGCCTCGCCCACCATTTCCCCGTTGACCCATCTCTCCCAACCGCTCCACTACCCCTTTCAATTCATACCCCTTATTAACCTTTGGTCCCGCCGTCTTACCCTTCCCCAAAAGAGCGCGGCATTTTCCAACCGCCTGGTGCTCATCTTTTTGCCGCTAACGACTATGGCGAAGGCCCTACTCCTCACGGGATGAGGAGGACGTCCTTTCGCCGCCTCCACCGCTTTTCCCCTCCCATCTCCCCTTTCCCGTTTATAATGATCGCTCGGGCGGTTTTTGCTCCGGCGAAGAAACGATAACGCCGTACCCAGGATCAAGAGTCCCAGACGGCAGCCCGCCGTGTCTTCCAAAATGTCCTCCACTTTCACCCAGCATTCCCGCGCTTTTCCTTCGGGGAGGGGACACACGCGTTAATTTCGCGCCCGCTCTTAAATTCATCTTTGCGACGGAACGAAAGGGCTCCCCGGCACGGTGCTCGAAATGTTTCCCCATGCGATCTCCCGCGAATCGCTCTCTCCCTCTCTTTCTCTACCAACCCACCGACCCCTGTTCTTGATGTACCTCCACTTTCTTCTTTAAATTTCATTAAATTTTTAACAATATTTTTGGATTAGAGGGGGAGCGATGTCCTCGCGTCACGGTTTTACCTTGAATTAACGGCTACGGCCACTTATTCTTAGACTTCTTACATGCCTTTTTTTATTATTATAAGTATTTTATGCACTACATTTAGGCATATATACATGCTCGCGGCAAAGCCACCGAGTTCGTCCACCGGGTTGCGGATGGTGGGGCGACCTCTAGATATAGAGGTTAACTGCGAGATAAGCGAGTTCACTCGTTGAATAAGCAATCGTGGACAAAACGCGACGGCATTCCGAGGGGGTATTGGTCTCTTCCTCTTGGTGGGCCTCTAAATAATACAGAACCTGTGAAGATGCCGTGACTTGGCGACGGGAGGCCGCCAACAATTACGCTTCCCATCACCCGGAGGAGAGGGCAGCAGCTCTTCTTCATATGAGTGAAGGTGTAGACCACAGTGGTCGGTACAGCGAAACTAATTTCACTATAGGCGTGGTAACATTTACGTTAACGGCTGTAGTACTGCGATATGGAAGGCAAAGGGAAAGCACCACATTATTAACCCGAGGAGTCGCAACTACTCCACTCTTTCCTTTCTTATCAAGACGTGATAGAGCCCTCTCGAGTAAAATATTCCGTGGTAAAATAGCCCCCATTCGGATCTCCGGACGGGGACTACCCGAGAGAGTGCATCAGTCTAATGAGATAAATATTTTAGATTAGGAACATGGAACGTGAAATCGCTTCGGACCTGTGGAAGACTGGAAAACCTGAAGGTGGAAATGCGAAAAATGGACCTCGACGTATTAGGAATAAGCGAAATGAAGTGGCCCGAAGAAGTAGACTTCTGGAGTGGAAGCTACAGAATTATGCACACGGGATCACTGAATGGTAATGCGGGTGTAGGCATAATGCTCAAGAAGAGCACCGGAGTGCGTGTGAAGAACTTCCTGCTGTACAATGAAAGGCTAATGATGGGGAAAATCGAGGCCAAACCTGTAATCGTAGTGGTGCAGGTTTAAATGTCTATGACGGACTACGAAGATGAAGAAGTGGACGGCTTCTACGAAGATCTCGAGGAAGTTGTAAACAGGTGAAAGGAGAAGAAAACCTCATTATTTTAAGAGACTGGAACGCCATCGTTAGGGAAGGTCAATAAGGAAGAATAACTGGAAAATACGGATTGGGAAACCAAAACGACAAAGGAGAGGACTGTTGGAGTTCTGAACACAAAATTAGTTAGTGGTCGCCAAAACATTGTTTAAAAATCACAACCGCAGAAGATACACGTGGAAGATGCCAGGAGACAGAGAAAGATTTCAAATAGACTACATTTCAGAGAAGCAGAGATTTAGAAGTCAAGTGAAGGACTGCAAAAGCTACTCTGGGGCAGATATCGATAGTGACCATAGTGATGATGAAATGCCATCTAAAATTCAAAAAACTGAAGAAAATAAAGAAGAATATATGGCAAGTAGAAAAATTAAAGGAGGCTCAACATCAGTGGGCATTTCAGACAACAGTGGGAAACAAAATAGGAGAGGACCTGAATTAGATATCAGTGGAAAAGCGTTGGGAAAACAATAAATGTGAAATACAGAAAGCCGCAAAAGAAGTTCTTGGAAGAAGAAAAGTTGCCAAGAAGAAGCCATGGATCACGGAGGAAGTCTTAGACTTGATTGAAGAAAGAAGAAAATATAAGAATACGAAAACTGAAGAAGGTCTTCATTGCTACAAAAGAATAAGGAAAGAAATAAGCCGCAAAGCCAGGAAAGCTAGAGAGACGTGGATGAAGAATATTTGCGAAGATGTACAAAACAACCTTGCACTTGGAAAGAACTAATTAAAAATACGGGAGAGAAGACACTAACTCATCACTACAAAACCATCTGCGACATGTAGGTACTTGACAGGAGAATTACCAAGGGACTTCGAGAAAAATATCATCATTCCTATTCCCACGAAGAAGAGAGCGGAGAAATGCTAAAATTTTAGGACTATAAGCCTGACAACACAAGCATCGAAGATATTAACCAGGATCATCTACAGAAGAATAGAACGAAAAGCAGAGGAATAACAGGATGAAGATAGATTCGGATTCAGGAAAAGTATTGGTAGGTACAAGAGAAGCAATATTGGCCCTTAGACTGCTCATAGAGAAGAGAATGGAGAAGAAAACACCGACATTCATAGAATATTTGGATTTAGAGAAGCCTTTTGACAACGTGGATTGGGAATCGATGCTTAGAATTCTGAAGGGAATTGGAGTGTCCTCTAGTGACCGAAGAATTATCCACAGTCTGTACAAAAACCAGGTAGCTGTGATTAAATCTGGACCCAGCTGTGAAGAGGCAAGAATAAAGAAAGGAGTGAGACAAGGATGTGCACTGTCTACCATATATTTTAATGTTTACATTGAGAGAGCCATCAATGAAATCAAAGAGAAGCCTTCTGGAGTGACTATCTGAGGAGAAAAATAAGCATGCTGCGATTTGCCGATGACATAGCACTCATAGCAGAGACAGAGGGATCTGATCTGATCTGATTTGATCAGGGATCTGATCAAGATACTAGTAACCACGGAAAGGACAATGGCCAGATATCACCTGAAATTAATAAATAAGAAAACGACTAAGAACTTGGTTTTCAGCAAGAAAGAAGAGGCCAAAACCAATGTCAAACTAGGAAAACAAAAACTTGATGAGCTGAAATAGTTCTGTTACCTAGGAAGCCGAATAACCAACGATGGACGAAGCAAGAAAGAAATAGTAAGTAGAATAGACCAGGCAAAGAGGGTCTTCTATCAAAATAAGAATCTACTTACAGCTGGAAATACAAGCGTAGAAGTAAGGAAACCATTCATCACAACATACAAGTGGAGCATGTTTCTTTACGGCAGTGAGGAATGGACGATGACAGCAGCGGAGAAGAAAAGGGTAGAAGTATTCGAAATGTGGTGCTATATAAAAATGATGAAGATTAAATGGATCTACCGAGAAAGTAACAAGGTATTCCTAAGAAGAGTGGGAGAAAAGAGAAGTATGACAGCTATAAAAAGAAGAAGGGACAACAATCGGCCATATCTTGAGACACGATGGCCTATGAAGACAATCGTCGAGAGAAAAGTGAACGGGAAGATTGGAAAAGACAAGCCTCGTATGAGATACATGGAGCAGGTAGTGAGGGATGTAAAAGAGAAGAATTACGTCACAATGAAAAGGTTGGCCGATAGAACTGAGTGGAAATCTGCGTCAAACCAATCCTAGGATTGTTGACTAATGATGATGATGATATATCCATGACGGAAGTCTTAATTTAGTTAGTTCTGCCCTACATTTCGTATATTCTAATGTCATTTGAATATTCTCATTTTTATTTTCTTGTCTTGTAGTATAGTATTACAGTTGTATAATTTTCCCTTTTCTTCTTCTGCAGTTCAGAAATTATTTGCAGAACCATTTTCTTGATATTTGTACTATTGAATGTCAATTTTCAAATAAAAATATCTGTCTATCTCTAACCTTGTCCGTTACGTTCGAGCACCCCCTTGAAGACCACGATCTCTTTTCAAATCGCTGGCAGATTCATCCTCTTATAGTTAGTTATTCGGGGGAGGCGACCGACAGCTGAGGTCATTTGCGCCATATAGGATAGGTGGGTAATTGGGTAAGGAACATTTCAGGTAATGGAGGAAGGGTGGAGAGAAACCCAGCGTCGGCATTAGTCTACTGTTAACGACAGGCGCCAAGGGAACCACGGCTTAACGTCCCATCCGACGGACGGAATACTGAACCTGAAATGCCCTCCACTCAAGTACGAAACGGTTTGCCACTGAAAAATCCGCCACCGCTAGGAATTGAACCCGAGCCCTTGGGATGGGAGGCCAGTACTCTAGCCACCACACCAATCTGATCCCCATTCCTCCTCATATCCACCCTCAACAAAGTTCAAGAGACATTTGCTCAGGAGCATTTTCCGCAACAATCATTTATGTCACAATCCGTCAGGAGGGTTTTAGGAAATAACATTTAATTCCTCCTGCTTCCGAAAAAAAGAATATTGGATGATAGAACTGTGTTTCACTTTAATAACTATATGCATGATTAATAGAATGCCTATATTTGAGACAATGAAAAGACAATGGGTAAATTTTAACACCGTACCAATATACGAAACGATGTTTCTGGCTATGATGGAAAATAACTGTTGCTTTCAAAGTATATGAAAATATAAAGATACTTTGCCTAAAAAATTAAAATATGTAACACACTATACGATTTAATTGCAGTAAAGTGGTATGCGATGTATAAAAACTGATTCTTCACCGCTTTAACTATAACTACCGACAGAAGTGCTACGTCATTTCTAAAAATGGCTTTTGAGTTTAAATATTTATATTTAATAATTTGAAAAATATATTCTAGGCTTCAATTACAGGGTTCAATTTATGGCCATGTAAAATACAATAATCAAGGAAATATTTTTAACGATTCTCCTTTGACTAGCAAAATACTCCATAAATGTAATTCATTTCCTCCATTTTGACTTTGAGTGTGGTTTTCGGCCGAACCACAGAAATGTCATAGGAGCCCCAGCTGCTGACGCAAGATTGCAGCATCTAGTCTGAGCCTTTGATCTCAGATACATTCTCCGTCATTGAAGTGGTATCGGAACCCAAGGCCTATGGGTTCCTAGAAGAGCGTGTAAACCGAGCTGTCTACCACAGTATTATCTCCATGTACATCAGCTTAGACAAGAATAAAGGAGATGAATAAACATTTAAAAAATTTAAATTTTTTGAGGGATGAAAGAAAAAATAAGAATTACATGGTGTTTCGCAAAAGGCCACCCAATTGAGATATAATGAATCAAGAAAAAGGGTTAGATGATGAGCGTGTGTCTAATGTTGTACGCTGGTGGATTGATTTATTGATGCATTACAAAATAGGGTCGTTAAGATGGATTCTAAACACATTTGTACGTTTAACTTGCTACGTGTGCCCGTTTACCTTTACGTGCTATGATTCATTAACAGACCTTTCCTTTGAAGTCGTAGACTTTTTCTTCCACATTGTTGCCGGCAATACATCTCAGAACCGCGTCTGAAATAACTTTCTTAACGAGTTAGACACAAAAACGCGGGTTAATTATTATGGAGAATTAAAAATAGCGCTTTTTCGTTTTTCCAAATGATAATAAACTAGCTTGTTTTGTTTATTTCTGTGATACAAAACCAATATTTTCCCTTTTTTCCTGGGGATAGCACTTTTTCTCATTACTAGAAAGTAGTCCAATTAACCTGAGTTTTTTGGAAGCCCAAACGTAGGCAGTGGTACAATAAAATTAGGTTTTGACACTTAGAACTTAGATTCACTAACATCTTAATGCTTATTAAGTACCGTAACCTTATTTCATCTGAATCTCAGCACAATGACAGCCATGACGCCAATGCCAGAGACGGGATTCTAACTCACAACCCTTCGGATGTAATACCAACACGTTACCGACCTGAATACCGAGGCGGGTACCTTCATTGGATCGAAGGAGTCCTATTTCTCATTAATGCATCACTCAAGTAATAGCAATAAAGACTTATATTTACAAGTACATATTTAAAATAACCAACGAGAATCCACCACGATATGAAAATCATCTGCGAGATGGAACAGAAGAGTACATGAGTGGAACCAATGACCTCCAACCCCTGAATGATAATTTTAGACTTTTTAGACGGGCCGGGCTCACTGGGCCGAAGTTATTAAAGTGCGCGAACAGAATGTTTAAATGGCGTAACCACGCATAATGCGGAAACAAAGTTACAGCCGCTATTATGAAACTGAGTGGGTGGCGTAAACTTTTGTGAAAGTTGAGAATGGCGAAGAGGGAGTGGTGGGGGAGGGGGGAGACAATCCAGAGGGCTTTATTATGGCGAAATTGAAACCATCAGTTTCCTTTGTGAATCCAATTCCGAGGGGAAGAGGGGGCGGGACGCGGGGTTGAATGGCACACGGAGGGGAGAAGAGGGATGGGGGCGTCGCGAGAGGTAACAGGGGAGGGGGGCGGGAAGGGGAAGCGGGGAGGGAGTTAATGAGTTCCGTCTTCCAGCTCCGATCTTTCCATGCCACCTCCAGCGTTCTAATTCCACTGAGTGTCGCGGACACTTAAACAGTAGTACCGCATTCTTGACTCTTTTTTGTATTTAGGTGGTATTAACAGCGAGTACCCATTTATTCCCTCACATCTTTCAAACATTCACCAAAACTTCCATTGTCGTTCTTTTCAACTGTTCAAAACAACTTACCTGCGATTACATTCCATGTCGGCATTTCATTAATTCCACTTTCATCATCTCATCGTTTTATGATTTCTTAACTTGATCCAATTATTTCTACGAGGCCGAATTTCCTAATTTAATCCTACTGTTACTCATTATTCATTAAAAGCTGCACTTCCCTGTTTGTTTCAACGTTGAGTCCTTCCCTATATTCTCGATACGTTTACCTCTTCACGTCATCATTGTTTAGAATGGCAGGAAAAGGAAGATGAATTTACTAGGGATTGAACACCAACCACAAGTAACATCATCGCTCACTTTTGGAACTCACGAATACAACATTTATCCTATCACATACATTAAGTATTTAGCCGCTAAGAGGGGCTCGTGACCAATAGCTGTGGGCATTAGGATAAGAAATTAGCGTGGAAAGTATTTCAGGAAGCGGAGGAAGGGTAAGGAGGAGTCCAGCATGGTGATTAGGCTACTATTAATTTTTGAGGTGCCCGAGGGTCTACAGTTATGCATTCTTCTTTCTGACGAAGCACTGCACTATATACACTATCCATGTCACACTAAATAATTAACCCGATTATAGATAAGAAAACCTCTCCTCAGTCATTGTTGAAACTCAGGCCATCACGATGGGAAGCCAATTCTCTGATCACTATAGCCTTATAATAACCCCTTTTGTTATGAAATACAAGTGCGGTTATTTCAAAGAAAAAGTGAGCAACGAATATTATGCCGTATGTACCATTCTTGAGTGATCATTTCACTGTGCTAATTGATTGAATTCACACCGGCTGCAGTTCATTTTATGAGGCTTAGATACTAATGTTGATGCGATTTTAAAATGATCCCCTCAACCAACTTAAAGTCATCTTCAATAATTTCGCTTGCTGTTTTCTAAAACTGATAGTCACATTATTATTTTCCCCGGCTGAGAACGTCGAGTCGGATATCCACAAGCTTGAAAAACCGAAATTGGTGGTTATGAATCCCACCTCGGGAGTAAACGTCGCATATCTAAGATTTTAATTTACGTGAAATGGTTCAATATAAAGAAAAAATTTAGAGCACCACTAAACCAGAAGCCTAGTATGAATGGGAAAGGATCCTCTGAGGACGGAGTGTGGACCGTTCGACGATGTTCTTGAGCAAAGAAATTCACGGTGGTTTTGTTTTTCCCCTGCTCCCGTTTAATCTGAAGACCGGCGCAAATACGTGGCCTCAGCCGGCCTCTCATCCATTCGGGCCGCAGGGCGCTCTTCCGTTCCCTCGCACGCGAAGAGCCGGGGGCACTCTTGGCATTATCCGCGAATGACATCCGCATCAAGAGATGGCCGGCTGAGTCCGCCCCGTGATACTAATGCCTCGTGACTCGGACACACAAGGATGCGGACTCTGGCTCCCTTGCCCGACCCAAGGGCTCGCAAATCTCCCATTCACTCGCCCTACCTCCCTTTTCAACTAGGCGGAGACGAAGTTCCTCTCTCACTCTCTCGCATTCTCTCCAGTCTTCCTCTTTCGTTTTGACTTCTTCGTTTTCCCCACCAAGCCCTCCCGTCGTCGCATTAGATCCCTTTTTAGTCGCGGACATAATTCCGGCAAAGAACCTTTTAATATCGCCGTCTCTCAAAGCTCCGACTTCCCATCCCGGAATTACTGCTCGAGAAACCTGGCTGGGGGATGTGAAGAAAAGCCGCAGTGGTTAAAATTTGTCCAGTGGTTAATTATCGAATTAAAAGTTTTGCGAGCAGGTGCAGATTCGCGAAGATGATTCCACTGCTTATTGGGGCTGATGCGATTTCAATTACGTTGCTCTTACTGCAGAGCAAACGCATGGTTTATAGCTACAGTTTCCAAATTATTCCACTAAAATGATTACAAAAGAGTTTTTGGGGAGTCATGAGTCCCATTGGAAGCATGTTAAAGGTTAAATAACACATAGCTGAAGTGTGATTACTCTCTTGTAAATGTTAATGTTGCTGAGATGGTGAAAATTACTCATTTTTAGAACAGAAAAAATTTGAAAAACGCATCCAAAATGGATATTATATGCTAGTTTCCTTGTTAAACGATAGCTCACTGATGAAAACTATACTCTCCTTTCCTTTAGGATGGAATATCTCAGTAATTATTGAAAATAATGCCTTCTCAGATATGTAATAAGCAAACTATCGAGTGGCAGCATGATTGCAAGAGCAATAAAGAGTATAAAAACGAATTTTTAATTAAAAAAAAGGGAGAGGATGTAATAAAATTTGCTCCTAAGACAGTACAAATTGAGGCGAGCCAAATTATTATTATCCGGCATAATTTAATCAGTAAAATATAAGGTTGTCCTTAATTAGCTGTAAGTACACTAACTACAAAAACAGTATCCATCTCAAACTGAGGAGGTGAGCATTCAGTTTTTCCCTAATGTGCGAAAAAGCAGATTGTTGTGCCCCATATGGCAAAGTAAGTTCCCTAATTTTACTCTATTGCCATTATTTCCTCAATAAAAACAACTCCAAACAAAAATAGTGGAACATAAAGGATAAGAAGAGAGAACATCATGAATAATAATTGACAATCACTTAAATTTAGTAGTTAAAACGAAGTTAATTCATACGCTATAATTATCAATCTTGCTACAGCATACTGACTGCCTCTAAGTTACATAGGAATGCATCCGGCTGTTCACCTTAGAAGATTCATCTGTAAACCACCGGCATCTCTATCTCTTGCGCAAATAATAAGGCATAAAAATCATTATACCTAACCGTTTGTTAGTTACCAACCACAGGCAACGAGAGAATTCATCTCGTCCTCCAGATCAAACAAATACTCCTTCAAAGAGGAGTATTTGCACTGATGTCCTAAACTATGTTTTATTCCACGCTCACAAACAAAAAAGCTAGCCTCCCGCTAATTTTTCCTCTCTTTTCTCCCCCTTCTCCCTCACTCCCAATGCGTCTCATCCCCTTCGTCCTTTCTAGCGGGTAAATAGAACCGAAAAGATACTCTCCATCCTCCGACAGGAAAATAGAGCAGAGGCGGATTGAGGAGAGTACCGTCCAGAGAGTCGAGAGGGCGCCTCACTCACACACAGGGTCGCAATCGGCCCGAAAGGGGGCGGGTACGCACGGTGGGCAGGGTGGAGAGCATGAGGGGTATTCCCCCTTCCCACCTGCCGGAAATGGTAGCCTTCGGAGTCTTCATGAGTGAAGTGGACGGAGGGAAGTCGTATGGTGTAAGAGAGAGGGGAAAGACGGGAAGGTAAGGGGTTAGGGTATAGGGAGGGCTTGGGAAAGAGGGAGGGAGAGGGGGAGGCAGCGGAGGAGGCAGAGGGGAGGGAAAGAGTAGAAGAGGGGAAGTAGAGGGGAAGGTAGAGAGGGAGGTTAGAGGGGGAGGTAGAGGTGGAGGAACGGGGTTGAGGCTAGCGCTGAGCTGGTGGGGAGGAGGATAGGGATTCCTCAGACGTGGTTCACGTGGACAGAGCACGGCAATTAGAGGAACCGATCCCAAACCTTTGACATCTTCATACCACCCCACTCGAGTGAAGTATAGCGTGGTTCCTTTTCCCAATTCACTCTATCCCTCTTTCTCCATCTCTTAATTTATATTCCTTCATGCCCTCATCTATTCATCCTCCGTCAGCCTCCCTTTCACCACCTCTCCGTTTCCCTCTCCAATTCCTTCTTCTTATCCCCCAAGCCAATGGCCTCTTCCTCTCTGCCTTCTTAATTAGAGCACTTATATTTCTTTCGTTTGCTCACTCTCTCTCTCTCTCTCTCAATCTCACTCTTTTTTTCATTCTTCATCCCTTCTTTGCATCCGCCCTTACTCCCTACTCTTCTTCATTCTACCCTTTCAACCACTCTGCATTCATTTCTAATCCAGATTTCTAATCCTTCCATTTTTTCTCTGTTTCAATCCCTAGTCCTGGTTTTTCAATTCTTTCTCCCTCTATTCCTCCGCCTCTCTTTAGTCATTCTATCATCCCTCACTTTCCCTCCTCCTCTCGATTTCCCTCATTCCTTTCTCTTCCAGTTTTGGCATCTAATCCTTAATCACTTTCTTGCATGCCATTCCTTTTCCTCTTTTATGTCTCATTTTATTTCTCCTTCTCCTCTTCGCATCATTAAAATCCTTATTTCTCGCTCTTCTTCTCTTCCTGACGCTCCTTCCTCTCTCAATTCCTTTCTCACTTGTTTTGAACACTTTCTTTCTTTTCCCATCCCATTTATTCGTCTCCGCCTTGGGGGCGTTGGGCATTCCACCCGCTCCACTTTAGTTAGTCCAGCCCTGAAACGTTTCTCTCTCCTTTCCCCTCACTGCTTCTTACTCCAAAACAATGACTCACTCTTTCTTGTCACCCTCACTCCAGATTTTTGTGTCACTCCGTCCATCTCCTCCTCCTTCTTAAATGCCGTTAACAACAAGTCGGCACAGAAACACAGTCACACTCCGACGATTTCATCTGACATTCCCCTTTTTCACTGACGCCTGTCTCGACAACTCGTAAGCTGTTAATTTGTCGTTGCAGATGGGAGAGGAAAGGAATTCCTCGCTGCAAATCTGAACATTTGATCTCTCTTCCCAGGAGAGTAGGTCGAAATTCTCTACTTTGTTGGTGACCGGGCTAAAAGAAGCTCCTGGAGTTACCACTTTCTATCCTGAAGTCCCGGATTCTGATCTCGGCAGTAGTGTAGATTGTATTTCACTGGAATTGTAGTCAATGAACCATTACTTTACGGAGAACCCTTCAAGGTCTGTACTCTACCTTGTCGCCTTTAACGGGACGTTAAACTGAAGATCCTTTAGCGCCTATCCTTAAAAGGCCAATAAAGGTGAATCTGCAGCCTTTCCTGACCGTTCTTGAGGACTTTAGCAGTGCTATCATGCATGAGAGTTATCCAGTACCTATTTTCCCCACAGTGCAATAAAATTAGTATACGAGGTAAAAGTTAAAAGGAGCTAAGAAGGCTTTTTTTTAAAGCTAAGGGATCACATTTTTCCGTATTTGTTCTTCTTCATCTTCTTCTTCATCTCTTCATCAGAGGCTGTTTCATATTAGGTATCGACTTTTGCATAAGGTTTGAATAACTAGAATGAATAAATACTGCAACTCACAAATATTTTTTACTTTGCCACGCACAATAATTTGTTCTTTTACTTAGCGTATGAATCTCTGCAATGATATTTCGATTTCATGCCTATGACTATTTAACTAACTTAGTCTGATACATATTTTTAATTGGACGTAACCATGGTAAAAATCAACATCTAAAAATCCCATCCTTGTGAACAATAGTCACAAATTTCATCTCCTGCACGCCAAGATTTCAAGTGGCAGCCTTTTAGAACACTTTAACTTCGTTTTTTGCTCTGCTCTAGCATTTTACCTCCTCACAGTTGGGAAACAGGATCTCTTTTTCCCACGTACTTAAGAAAGATTAATGTGGGTCCGAAAAGAATTCATTCGTTTAATTTGGAAAACAAGGAAACCTCGCGTTATATTTATAACTACCAGGGCAACACATTTTTCAACCCCTTCACCTTCATTCTCATTCATCCCTTCCGAACAGCGCAGCCGTTCTTGAACTACTGCCGACAAATTAACGTTTTTTTGTCATGTTTCTTCAATCTAGGGGTCGAGAAAGCCTGCAACTAGGTTTCTTCGGCCACTTGAAGTAGTTTAAATGTGAGATAAGACATTTATGGAGTGCGCATGTAATTAAGTAATGGTTTTCCTCAAAGAGAGCTGGGAGGTATCTAATGATATACGTTATCAAAACCAAAACCCTCACATTTTAAGCAGAATTCGTTAATTTAAAAATATATTTCATCGACGACTTAAATATTATCTGTACGTGGCTGCACTCCTTTGAGAATAAACAGTAAATCATTTCATGCCTGGTTAAAAATTATTCTCATAAAATGTACGCGGATGCCATGCCTCTGATCACCTTTTACATTAAAAAAAAATTAATATCATACTTTTTTTGCACCCGGACTGTACCCCTGTACACCTGGGATCCCAATAGGCATTAGCCTGTCATCTGGTTTCCCAGGGGCTGAAAAAACAGAGCTTGACAAACATCCATCCATCCAACATAGTATTTGATATTTTAAAACTTCTTTTTTTGGCTAAATACGCAATTAAGATTTTTTTATTCAGGACAGGCTTGAGAATAAAGACATGGGATCTTCATTAAAAAGACTAAGACTAATATTTCTCATCTTTACTCTCCGACCTGTTTCTCAATGAGTACTTGTAACATTATAAAATGTAAGTAAAGCAAAGTTGAGGTAAACCTAGGTTGTTCCCGCCTCCATTAAATTCTCTACAGGGGTATTTTCTTCGTGCTGAAACCCCTTTGGTAAATAATCTTGCATTATACGGGTATCAATTAATAATTCATAAGTGACTCATCGTTAAAACTTTCATGGTTCATAATTACTAAAATAAAATAAGTAATTCATCTCGGGTTATCGCGTCAGTGATAACATAACCCCTACGATTCCCGACCGAAACTAATCGCTTTTTCTAGGGGTATGTCGATTACCAGTGGACTTTATTTCTACTTGCGTATCAGGTGGCATTAACGGTGGATAGGGGAGGAAGTGCGGGACCACCGGTCGGTGGGGATCATTTTTCGGGATGGATACGTCCTACGTGCGGTTGATTCTGAGGCCAGTTTCCTTCCTGGATGTTCTTGTAGTGAAGAAATAAGATGGAATATTGGGGCACACCGTTTATAGGAAATCAACAGTAACTGCTGAAGGACGTCCATTTGAATTCACAGCTCAACCCACCACAAATAAACGGGGTACTAAATAATTTGATCCATCTTTCCATCAGGATCGGTGGCAGGAATAACTCCCCAGCAGAAAGAAGAGAAATGGAGGCTATCCTGCACTCGAACGGATCACCCCGTTGGTAATGCGCAAACCAAAAGCAAAGAAAGCACTCCTTCCATACATAAAAGGAACGGCTGATAGAATAGGAAATATGTTGCAAAAATTCCAATTCAAGGTCTTCAAAACAAACATCTAGCGGAGGCATCTGTTAAAAAGCTCCAAGGACAAGATTCCACTACAAATCGAAGGCGTTTATCCTACTTTTCTTGCGATAAGTGTGGTAAAACGTATATCGTGGAAACAGAAAGATCGGGCAAAAAAATGAAAGGAGTAGAACCGAGGAGCGATTCGACTGGAGCCGAAGTCAGCAGTAGCGGATGATGCAGCACTGGGCCACGACATCAGTTATTAAAAAGGCTCGAACGAGGTCAAATGGCTTAAACCAAGACTCATACGTGAGCCATTGAAATAAAGAAAGAACTGAGCAGTTATATCAGGGACACTGGCCTCAGGGTAAGCCGCACATTTGATCCAGTGATTTCGAAAAATGAACCTGATCAGCCCTTTCCTCCCACCTCTCCCATCTGCCATCATTGCCACCTAACACATAAATAGAAATAGTGTTCACTGGCAACCCGCATACACCTTGAAAAAGCGACTAGCATCGGTCGGAAAACGAAGGGTCTATCTTACTTCTGACGTGGCGGTAACCCAAGACAAACATACTATTTTATGTCAATTATAATAAGTACTTATAGAACAGCACCATGGCAAAATCTTTTAATCGTCTTTTAAATATTCCCTGAATTAGTGAATGTGGCAGCTGAGTAAGTTTCGCGCGCGTGGCTTTCTTCCTATGAGCCGTGTACCTAATAAGGCAAAAGGCAACCTAATAAGGCAAAAAAGATATTTGCTCGCGGACAAATTAGCTATGTCATGAGTGAATTAAGGAAAACATGGTGGATTAGAGGCTTTGTACGTTCGCTGCCTCTCTAATGTCCGTACCACACCTTCAGTGGTACATCAAGTTATATCGCAGCAATTGACATAACGTGAGAGTACTAAATAAACGTGTTCTCTCCATTTGAGAAAATCATCTGTGGCAATCAACTCACAGTCGTTGGAAAAATATGGCAGGGAAGCTGTATAAGTCCTATTTTCGACTTTTTTACGGCATAAACGTGAATCTCATTTTTTCACTCATAAATACATATTTTTGGCACTCCCATTGAACCCAAAGTCTACATCTGCATTTACATAATACCCAGGAAGTCACCATAAAGGTGTAATGCAGTTGGTGGATTCACATCAAACATTCATTATACGCACTGCTTAAAAAGGATTCGTACCTTTATTCTAGTCTAAACATAGAAATTGAAAAAGTTAAAATATGAAAGTTAGCATGCACCAACATGCTGTTAGGTGGACTAGCTTTAAGTCAGTATCCCAACTTATAAATACCTATGCCACACGTTGATACACTTGTATATATATGTATTGAACATATTTACAGCAATTCATACCCCTAATTGTACAAGGTAAGAAGGACATTTTGAATCCGCCGGTTCCGCGACCAATTTCTTTAATCCTATGATCATGGTACTATCTACCATAGTAAGTAGAAGTTCGAAAAATATTTTAAGTCATCATTAAGAATATTGTCTCGGAATTCAGTTAAAAGATTAAGTCTAAATTTAAACCTACAGTCTGATAATGATTCCCATTCAGTTCCTCTAATAGATTGGATAATATAGTTATCATACACTCCCTTAAAAATCTTGCCGTTTTTCGCTTCACACGCTTCAATTCATCAATTAAGCCTGTTTCGTAAGGATCCCGTATACTTCAGTGTATTCTAAATGAAGTATAATGTGGTCATATTTCTTATTCACCTCACGAATATCTTCCAGTCATTATCTCGTGCTTCGTTCACCTTTCTTGCCATCCCGAACCTGGTTCTGGGTGGTTGGGGAGAAATTACTTTCTTCGCAATCCTAAAAAAATGGTGAGGGAAATTTAGCAAGCACTGTGAGTGGAGACTGGGAGATGCTCGCGAGGTTGGTCCGGAAGGGAAGGAAAGCAAGCTTGGGTGAGGGCTAAGACCACCGTTTGGCCGCGTACATTAACTAAGGTGGCGGCGAGGCTAGCTCCTGCCTAATTTATGTGGGAACCCGCTCCATCCCCGAAACGGCTTGGGGAAGAGCATCGCTCGGGTCGGCGTGGGGATTCGAGGGCTTGGAAGGTGCAGGGTTAACAAAGGAGTGACCGGAGTGGGGCAAGGGTGGAATGACACCCAAGGGCGGGGAAACGAGGATGAGGGGTAGAGGACGGAAGAACGCGATGCTGCCGGCGAAAAGGTCCTCATGCTCCAGTTTTCATCCATCGGACATTTCAAACAAAAAAATTGGCGAGGCACGCAATGTGGACGCTCGTTTGCACAAACCTAACTTGTGTTTTCGAACGCTACAGACATAAAACTCTGTGAGATTCGATGGCGGTGATAACAAAAAAAAAAGAATGAACGAAAGTTAAACAAGAACAGGAAAACGTGCGTAGGGAAAAAATGACAATTTAATTAATTATATATTCAAGGGTGCATACAAGTGGACAGAGACACAAATAGGGTCACCATATCCATGCACGTTTACGATTTGGTTTCTGATGCTCAAGTAATTCAGGTTAAATCGATTAGTCTGACGAAATACGAATACGAACATATAAAACTTGCGCTGGCTGCGACAGACAGGTTTTGTGGTGCACAGGCCTGCTAAGGTCTCGAGTTCGAATCTCGACTTAAGCATGGGTGTTCTTTTTGTCTTAGGACTAATCTATGTTAGGCAGTGAGATATAACCTCAACAGCTGGAACACCTTTAAACCTTACTTAAACACCACAAACACAAAAAGAACTAACGGCGCGTCACGCACCTGGGATCGTAGCATTCCTAACATGCAGGGTTGTACTCACATCCTTATCATCTTCATTCCACTCATTTATTCAAACGAAAAGCAGAGCGATAATGGTAAAGCAAGGTGCAGAATGAACGCCAGGTAATCGGCAGCATGTGATGCGGGGTAATAAAACCCTCCCGCTCACCCCACCGAATTCGCTTTGCGGTAAGAGGAGTAGAAGGAAAACAAGGAGAGAAAAGAGGATGTAAGAACGCCTAATGTGACGAAGGGAGAGAAGAAGGAATGGGATAAAGAGCGGGAGAGACGTGGTGGGAGGACGACCCGATAGGTCGCAAGGTTGTTTACCGAAGGCCCTTTTGGTCCGGATCCAAGCGCACCCGCTGAAGGGATAATGGGGTCCGAGCGAGTGGAAACGACTTTGGGGTTACTTAAACGAAAAGTTAAAAGTGCGGTGGGGGGAGGGTGGGGAATAAAGTGGGTGGTCGCAAAGAAAGAAGAAGAAGAAGACGTTCCCCCTCCGCGTTTGTGTAGGTGGTCACTCTCGGGGGAGGGCGCATTGAAATTTTTAGAGTAGAGACCGTTAAGATTGTTTGCTTAAGTACGCGAGGGTCTGAAGCTTTCATCATGGATATCAGACTCCACCAAAGAGGTTTCGCCGTGACCAATCGTGCATCTTAAGACTGGCAACCGTCGCAACTCACTATGTGAAGAAAAGCAACTGCGGTCCCACGAACGAAGACGCCAACCATAGCATTCCAGCCACCCACGTGGTTGAACTTGGTAGAGTAAAACTTATACACGCCTGAGCCATGGTAAAGATATTTTAAAAGTAAAAAGGAACCTGTGGTAGAACAAGAGGATGCTCCGCCAGGTTACGATGCCACAAGGAAAAGAATAAGTCAAGGTCACTTGCAAGGCCACTGATTTGCTGTCAGTGTTTTTTTTCCGGTTTTCACTCGGAGAGCTAAGGCTCGAAATTGATGCAGTTTCACGTAACATCACGCATCGCAACCACAATTAATGAAATCCCGTTCCGGACCGAATGATTGAGAGAAGAATATTAATGAAGATAACTTATCAAGTCATCGTGAATTTTTAAACACTATTTCTGCATTGAAATTCTTAATTTTTTCAAATATTTTAAAAAACAGCAATTATTTCTCCCGAACTAATTAAAAGAGTAAAGATTCTAACTCTAGGTAAAATAAGATATAATGAAAATATTTTTGATCATTTTGACGGTGCCGGTATTCCACAACTTCCTGTCCGAATATTTTATGCTGTTGATAACAAGTTGACTTTCCCTCAATGTGAATATGTATCACAGGCAGTGGAATTGATTTACACTCAGTCACCATTCAAGCCACTCATCATATTGAGGACTACGGCTGCTAACAACATGTGGAAAGGCAACTATGTGGTTGGAAATCGGTGCTCAATTCAACTTTTTTTTGCACATTAATTTTGCTAAATGAAAAGGAAGCCTTTTTTATTGGCATTGGAGACATCATAATGGACACCAATTTTATAAATAAAATATTATGTTTTTCTAAAACTTTTCCGATCCGTACTGTATGATGCTCAGCACTCCAATAGATTTAAATTTTAGTTTATTCAACGGTTTCAATCTGCAACGATCTTGCCCTTACTCATTAATGTGCAGTATTTGTAGCTTGAGGACCATTGTGGGTGGATTGAGTTTTTCTAAGCGATTTATTGAAAATCATTAAATGTCTTTCAAGACAGTATCTATCTCAAAATTCTGATAAGTTGTCTCATTCTTGATTTACTTTGGAGAAGTTAACGTTCTTTCTAATTGTGCTACGGTGCCTTTTCACTATGTTGTTCATTCTGTGTACATCAGCACTCATTCGAGTAGCTAGCTAACGAAAATTCAAGCCTTGCGGAAACCAAAATTTAATCATAAACGTTAATTTATATGCCATTATATTACCCTAAGGTAATACACCAAATTACTGTACACCATTGTTAAGTAAGTTCATTAAGAAATACGTCAAGCTCTTCAATTACTATTTAAAGGTGTATGACAGAAAAAATTAGAAGAAATAACTTGGGTTTTAGGTGTTAATTCGAAGTCGCAGATTATAACTTATCTTATGGTCTAGCTCTTCAAAAAGAGTACACAGAACATTCAAGCCGGGATTAAAACCCTCGACCCATGAATTGCTAGGCCGGACAACTGCGACTTGTGAGAGTAAAAATTAAAGCACATATTCTTTTAAATTTTAATAAATTACCGTTAATTAATGCAGATGTTTTAGGAGTGACTTGTTGTAACTGCCTCGCGATAGATCAAATGATGAAAACATTATTGTTCCGAAATAATATTTATCCCTCGCTTGGAGAGTATGTACGTACATAAATATAATAGTGGATAACAATGTGACACTAACATATCACTCATATGTTTTGATATTTCTTCAAGTTTCCATGGTATTGGAAAGTAGTTAACTCGTGATTATTATGATAATTAACATTGAATTAATTAGCTTTTCCTCTTCTTAGAAGTGAAAATCTAAGTATTTTGACATACTGTGATCTCTTCAAATAACTAATTACGCTAATGTTGGGCAAAAACAAAAGATGTTTTCGAGACTTTTATCAAATTAACTAGCTATTTTTCAGAGAGAACGAAGCATTTATTCACACAGAGCACTGGTAAACACGTGGACGCGCCCAAAGCAAACACTCAGCAGTAAACACTCGACGCAGAGAGAGCGAGGAGGCCGGTATAACACCAGGGGTGCGCTCAAAGCCGATGATTCCATGGCGGCAGATTGGCAGGGGTTCCCTCGGAGGGTAGCAACAGATTGTGCGGTTGAAAAGTCATATTGTTGCCTCCAGCTCCCCACCTCAAATACTTCAAGCGGCGGTGCAGATGTCGAAAACCCGATGGGAGTGGCTTCCCAGACTTCGGAGCCAAGCTGATGTCAAGAAATGTTCCCATCTTGTGAGCATTCGCAGAGTTTTAGAGAGGAGCCCAGTCCAACAGCTGCGAATTTGCATGCCACTCCCATTCGAAGCGAGATGTTTGAATATGATAACAAACGCAAACAAAGAATGGGAAAAAGAGGTGAATCCAACCTAGGAATTATACGTCCACTAAAAATTCATAGTATAACTAGACTGATATCTGAAGTCCGTGGTATAAAAACATTTAACGGCTAAATTTAAAGTTAAATTCAATTAATTAAATTTAGCTATATACTTTATTTCAAGTCATTCTTCAAAATGTTTTACAACAAAGTATGGTATGTTGAAGCACTTCTAATAGCACAGCGATGACTTGCTGCAACTTCAGAGCACACACAGATAACCAATTAACTAAAGTATGATCAGAAAGGACCTATTTTTTTCATGGCGGACATGGACGCAATAACCCGGTGGAGGACCCGAGAAACCTTCACGCAACCTATTTTTTTCGTTTACTTTCAACCTCAAATCTCCTGCTGAGAGCTTGCAGGGCATCTGCATTTAAAATGATTAACAATTCGACGTTTTGTTTTCAACCATTTTGTTCGACCACTTGTTTTCTAACTTTTTGAGTGCCAACTACTCCAATCTAAAGTTTTGAATTTCACTTTTCGTTTAGCAAAGCAGGTCTCCATTACCGTTTCTCAATTACCGTTACCGAATCAGGTCATTAATTCTGAAAACTAATTACTATTTTCAATTGTATTGCCTTTGTCACTTTTAAGCAAGTTCTTACTCTCTGCTACAATAAAGGTAATGGCCTAGCTTTCCTTCAATTTTTACTCGTAAAAATATTGAAATCCAGTACCAAATAAAAGCAGGGTTGCACAAATTAATTTAAATAATGGTGTTTCAAACATCAACGGGTATCAATATTTCAAATTTACCAAAAATCAAGGGAGTATAAAAAATGTTACAAAAAAAATGCCAAACACTTCAGAACGAAAAAAATGCCACAAACGTCCCGCCTGAAATACCCGTTTTGAGCCAAAAGCAGCGGTAGGTGACTAAGACACAGGAACATTCAGCTATTTATTGAGTGATTAAAATTAATTCCACTTTAATGTCAAGCTATTTTGTATTTACAAATAAATTATGATATCCAGTTAAACGCATTAAAAGTCTTTTTATCGTAACAATACTAGAGCAATAAATAAGTCTTACGAAAACTCCAGGCTAAATTGATACTAAATATATGGTTTATTACTGTACGTTCTGGTTCTTGATACATAGTAATTAAGTACCATTTTTATTTTCAAAGCCTCATTGAAATTTATTTTTAAGAGTTAATTACAAGTATTTATATGTAAATGATTCTAAAAGACTAAAACCCAAAAGCAATTTTATTGATTTTAGTCTTCTTTTTGCAATCAAGTTCTGCAGTAAATTAAATGCAAAAAAATCTTTCGATTTTTTCACGTAGATGGTGAATATTTAGGTTTTATTTTGGCAAAGGAACAAAAAAAAAGAGGTGTGGAAAATTATGTGTGAAATATTGAACACGAAGTTCAGGTCTTTCCATGAAAAACATTTTACGAGTAAGTAAGGAGTCCGAGGAGAAGGTTAATTAAAACGTCGAGCGACAAATCATCGAACAAAGCTTAAAAAAAAGTGGCCCAAGTCCGTGAACGACCAAAGTTATACCAACCTATTAAAATCAAAGAGACGGTGCACTCCATCAAATAGACTGGGACCGGAGAGAGGGCAAATGGAATATGATTACTCGGCAGAAAGGAAAGGATCAAGTAAACAGTCACGGGTGGAAGAGGGGAAAGGGTAAAGGAAGGAGTGTGGCGGGGAAGTGGACGCCATTTCGAAAACAGCAATAAGAAAGACGCCGCATCGCGGAGGATGTTAGACCGAGAAGAGGACCTTGGGGGATAACCAAGGGGACAAGGGACGTAGCTCGGAATGGGGTAGGCGATTGGTGCGGCCGGCGACGTTGAAGGATGATTTGGAATTTTGTTTTGGGTCACGGTAGGTGCCAATGGTGGGACGACAAGAAACAGAGGTTATGGGAGGGTGCTTTTGGGAATAACAGAGCAACGAGAATATGGTAATATAATACAGACATAAATTTAAGTTCATTTCGGGACACTGAGTCCCATTTCTCTGAGTCCGAGTTCAGGCAACAGTAATTGAATGTGTATCCATGCGATACACAATGGGGATAAAAATGGTTATTCCAAGTTAGGTTATTCCAATGGTTATTCCGACCGTAAGATGAAGAAGAAGGTGGCTATAGAGGTTGAATGTAAACTGAGAAACTTAGGAGATTATTTAGATGAAATTCTCTATTAGAGAGAGATCAAAACTCTTCTTTCTGTACATGGATATTCAATAGCGGGTGGGGAAAGGAAAGATCAGACGTTGGGTGGCTGGAGCAATCAAATTTTATATGGACCGGCATGGAAATCCATAGGTCGTAGGTTTGAACCCTAACTTGGGCTTGGATGCTGTCTGTCCAAAGAAGAAGATTTTATGACGCGATATAACCTTGGCAGTTGGAGCACCTGAAGCCTAGAAGGAGTGTCACGGTGGCCCACTATAAGTGGCAGGCAGTCGTGCCTACAACTTTACGTCACCTAATGGGGTCGCAAAGTAGGGTGTTACTACTGACTCTGGCGTAGGAATACTTGTGGGAAGGAATCCGTATCTCCGACCATCCACTTCTTAGCGACGGAAAACCCCATTCTGTCACCCGAGCTGGCACGCCCCTTTTGACCAATGAGGATTTCGGGCAAAAACTTTATAAGAGGATTCTTGCCGTCCGGCCGGTAGTGATTACAGATTTCTCCGAGAAAGAGGGAAAGAAGAAAGAAGGAAGGGAAAAAGAAAGGAAAGACTGAACGCAGAATCACATGAAAGGACAAAGATAAAAGACAGCGACCTAAGAGGGTCTCCAGTCTTAAATTTAAATCATCACATATATTACGGCATAGCTGGATAAATTGGATGAGAAATAGATGGGGACACAAACGAAACTTGCCTAAATACTCAGATAATGCACTATCATAACGATATTAGACAAACTGATTTGGCAAAAGAAGTCGAGGAATGATGGATTATTGAATGTTTAAAGAGGAGCATCAGAAACTTTCTGAAGCAAATAAAAGAGCAAAGCAAAAATGGAACAGAATGTGAAATTTTATGTACGCGAGGTAAAACAGAGTTATCAATCAATTTTTGGATTACATAGGCAAGAGCAGTGCTCGAGACTTGTTTACGACTACTGTCATCTTAAATTCACGCCTCAAGAAAGGGGAAAAGGCAATTTAACTCCATGAGCGACTTATAGTTTTCCATTAACAAGTGAGTGTACCCTGGAAACTCGTAGAACATAGTGCAAATAACTATGTATTTAGTATATTCCTCACCTTTTATTGTTAAAACAACCAACCGCGGTTTCAATGGCTAAGAGTCATTCTCAAGGTTCACAAAGAAGTGTACCACTAAATATGCTAAGTATGTAGTTATTTTCACTATGGACATTTACCACAAAGTGACGCCTGAAGGACATACAACATGGGTTTATATAGAATTTTTGGAGAGGCTTACGAGGATTTGAATCCATGAATCCAGGACGTTGACCTGTTTGGTGCAATAGCTTCATAAATCCTATAAATGTATTAATTACTTTCAGTACAACCTTAGGTAAAAACCTTAGGTAAGCTGTTTTGCCTTACAGTGGTATAAACTAAGTATCTCAGATGAAGGTTGTTTTTAGCACAACCGTTTAATTTTACATGTACTATATAAGTGATTAGCAAGAGTGTTTGTTAAGCAAAAGGTTGCATTTTCCCAGTGTAATTCAAAATTTCAGTGGACTGTAAATAGCAAGTGGAACTAAACTAGTAATAAGATACCAAAAGCTCCATTCCTGAAACTCGTGAAAGTTTTACTGCGTGAGACGTGTTTTTGATAGCTCAAGTAAAATAAGAATTTTGTCCAAGTAAATGAAAGGAGGTATTACCAACGTTTCTCTGCTCCGAATTCATATTCATCTGGTGAATTTTCAGTATGAGTGAAGCAAATAACAGTGCCACGAAAAAAAGTGCGGAAGTTGTTACTTTTAGCATTTTTACGAATAATTTGTCCAAAAATTCTTCATTTCAGTGGCTAAATAAATAGGGAGAAATGGAATAAAAATACTCACGAAAGCATTAGCTGTACTCCGCTCACCACTACAGGCTTATGTAGCTGCTTTCGTCTTTAATGCTTAACGGGGATAAATTATTTAACCCATCGCTAATTTGGATGAGTACTTTGCAGGTGGTGACTGTCGTGTGCTTAATGGGTTACATTACCCTGGAACTCTGCGTGATGTGAGAATTACCCACTTCGAGCTCTAGTTAAAACGGTAATGAGATCATAGTTAACCAAACTTGACAATCCAAGAGACAAGGACAAGGGAGATAGCGCAAAGGGGACACTTCCGAAATTATAATCCATTGCGCGCCCGACCATTTCATCTCCGTTCTTCCATTATCCCACACTTCCCCTGAATGACCACTATTCACTTCATTCATATTCATAAGATGTGCCAAGGAGTTGAGCAGGCGATTATAAATATACGACGGACTTATGGGGAATATAACTAGTAATGCTCCCCAAAGCAAAACTTGAATAATTACCAACCATTATTAACGCCACTTTCATTAAATGTAGATGTTTTTTTCCAAAACCTGTCCTTGAATTAGGAATCAGACTCATTTGCAAAGATTAAATCTACCCAGAATTCTATAACTATATAGAAACCTCAAACCATGGTACTTGGCAGTGAGTAACAGATACCTGGCATGAATTTTAAATCAAGATTTTTATTTTATCAAGATATTTATTCGATGCTAGCTACTACTGAGCGGCTTTTTCGTTAGTCCAAATTATCTAGAATAAATTATAATTATCCAAATAAATAAATAATTCTCCCTAGCAATACCGTAGCAAAAGTCATACTTGTTTGGGTTTAACTTCATGAAAAAATAGGGGTATATATTTTTAAACATGAAAAAGAAAACAATGTTAAATTAATACCTTTACCTGAAATTTACTACTTGACTTATGTTCTGTTCCTCTTTCCAATACTTTCATTGTGATCTCGCTCAATAATTACACAGTACAAACTAAAATACTGCTGCTATAAAACTAATGGTGTAGTGAATGGTCCAGTAATAACATTTCACTGAAACGGGGGGCATTAAAGCGTTGCAAACTGACTTTAGATGTTACCCTTTATTCAAACGAGACTCTTCAGGTGCTACCATATCATCAAGTAAGACTTCTGCATGAGAGAGAGACACACAAAATTAGAATCACCATGGAGTGCTTTCGCATTAACACTGTCGCAAAGCTTAGGAACTTCCAAGTTAGGTGCTTATCGCTGGGTATACACCAGCCAATTCGGGGTCGGTAATGGTTCCACACTTCAAGGAATGTATGACAGGGGCTTTTTTAATTTTTCAATCTGCAGCAAGTTGCCTGAAACTCCCTCAGCTAATCGATTTTCTTCAACAGTGAATTACCGAATTTTCGATTTTCTCTTCACATTTCACCAGAAAAAAATCATTTTCTTGGATAATGTGTTGAATCAACCATTATAAATTCTTGTTGAGTGGATCACGTGCATAGTAAAATGAACCTTCAACCGTACAAAAGATTTTATATCATGCTCTAAGCAAGGTTATTAATATCGATAACTTAAAGGAGGAGAAATGAATATTCTAAATACGGAATGATAATTTATCAAGGATAGCATATTATCAGCCTATTTCTCTCCTCATTTGACTTACACTATCAATGCATATAGCATTAAAATATTCATTCGAGTATCTAAGTTGCTCCCCATAAGAGTGAAAATCAAGAAATCGACATGTTTTACACCAAAAAATCAAGCATCCACATCAAAAAAGATTGAATATATTCAAGGAGAATGTATAGGTTGGAGGTGCTCATTGATCTATAGTAAAATATTCATTCTGGCTAATGGCGTTACAAATACCTGCGATTTTACATCAGACCATAAATCCACAAAGAACTTTTGACTGGCACCAAATATCATATGATTTGCAAGAAAAAACGGTGTAAAATATTGTAATAATCAACGCCCCTCTAATAGCACTGATATTAATGCAAAAAATATAAGAGGTACTGCGTATATGTTCTAACTATGCAGCAATATTTATCATTTAAATAAAAGGTTGTCTTGATGCACTTTCAATGGTTGAAACAATGTAGACTTACAGAATTATTATACCTCATTATTATACCGCGTATACAGCATCTATGTCATTTATTAATGCTATATATACTCTGTTAAATGATAATAATGTTTTTACTTCATATGTTCTAAGAGGAAAATAGGAAGTGTCCAAATACCGAACATGCATGTCAAATAATGCCGTAATATTTATTGGAATGAAGTTTCTCAGGGGATAAGTACACGATAAACTAATGGAAATGGAGTAAAACTACAAAGGCATAGATTTAAGAACTAATGAACCAATGAAACAAATCAATTACGGCAGTAGAACTAAATTACTACTAAAATTACAAGAAACTTAAAAACTCCCTCAAGGCACTTAAAATTACTAATAACGATTTATGCGAACCCCTTTTTTTGCCCTTTTGACTTCACTTCCAGGTAAATATATATCAAAGCAATTATAAAAAGGCCAGTCATAATGGATTCGATGCGTATGACGTGGATTACTGATTGAATACAACACCAAAATGCCTAATATGGGATTCCGCTGACAAGAAGCGATTCAAAAACTTTGCGTTTAAACTTAGTAGGTTGAACAGTGAAATATTTCAATAAAAATCCACGTGTAAAATGGTTCTATTCAATTGAAAATTTAATGGTCGATTATATTCCTTTAGAATTGAAACGCCATGCTCGTATTTATCAGTTCATTCCGAGTCAATCTCCGCGAATATAAACTCGAGATGAGTCCACAGGATCACCTTTTCCAGTACAAAACGCGATATTTCCTTAAATAGAAGCGAGGTGATATGAATTTATATTTAAGTATTAAAAGAGAAGGAATTTAATTCCAGGAAACTGTCAATAGGTGGATACACAAAACACAAATTTCATTTCGTTCGGGAGACGATTCGTCATTTCTCCGTCATTGCCGGGAGTACAATCAAGCGAGGAAAGTTCAATGGATTTCAGAGGCGCAAAATAGTCTTTTCCTTCTTTTGGAAACAGCAAATAACTCTATTCACTCCCTCATTTCCTCTACACACTCACTAGAACGTAAAATCCGTCATTCCTCTCCCACCCACGGTTCTTTCCTCGGAAATTCTAAGCAAGGCCACTACTCCCTCCACTTCCTTCCGACCGCTTTCATCTTTCTCAAATACATACCCCCATAAAAAAGCCAACCTCCCTTCCTTTCAGGGTTTGACGATACACCGAATGTGATATGCGATATCCATGTGGTGACAATACGCAATAAAATCCCTTGCAAAAATGCTAAAACTAATCGTTTTGCAAAGTAAAGCAATGATATAAATCCAAATATCATTACTATATAGATGCTGTAGGCGATTGATTACAGTAACATAAGCAATGCGATGCGTTGATTAGCGACATTATGCAATGCTCGCCATAAAAATAAATCGATGTTTTTCATCACTGTACAAGTGGAGGAAACGCGATACGAATATTAATACGGGATGCGATAGCTTACGGGGAAAATGCGATACGTGAAATTATGAGATGCAAACGCATTTATCACTCAATACCTGATTTCATGTGATGTATTGTGTCAATATTAATGGGTGTATCACGTAACAAACGTTGAATACCGTATATAATGGAGACATGCACTTATTATAACTCATACTTTGATGGAAACAGGATATTTGTTTTAGACTCGGTATTTGCAATTTAAACGTGATACTCGATATCATTCATCATCTAAGTGTTAAGTGATATTTTCCGATGTACTTTTTGAATATTCGGTATGAGAACTGCATGCGATGTGCAATAGGAATGTGATACCGTTCGGGTTTAAATAACAACAGGAATGTTTCGATTACTTCGGGTGTTTCTTTGTGAAACTACTTGGTATAATAATAAATAAATATTTTAATATTTTTTCGCGGATAAAATTATCAATGGTTTAGTGTATACTATATATATAAGTGTTGCTATTCCTGTTGTTATTTAAACCCCTAATGCTAAGGTATCCATATAATAATTTATTTTTTTAAATACTCGATCAAAATATTACTTAAATGATTTTCGTAGGTGCAAATCATTTAGTTACACGTACGTGAATTATCCATGGCTATCGGAATTTCCCAATGATAGGTATAGTATTTTAATAGTTTATGCATATAGACAATAGATTTGTATCTGGAGATTATTCACCCTCTGCTTCGAACACTAAACCAACCCAGAGAATGGATGACCCTCTCTTCGATTCTCTCCTACTATTAAGCGTCTCTTTAGTCTTCTCGATATATAGTATTCTCCTTCCTTCATCTTGAAAATCACGGAATAGAATAGTATGCAAGGTGATAATGCTCATACAACATGGATACATTGCCATGAGAATGAAATTATATCTCAGAAAAAAGTTTTCGAATTCTTTATCGATCTAAAGTCTTGTTTCCTGAAATTGACACACTTTGATCCTTACTAACCGTACTTTATGCACCTCTAACCCTTTTCCTTCTCATCTTATGCCGTATTTCTCTGTTTGTTCCCCTGGTTCATTCAGCTAACAACATTTCTCCTCTGAAAAGCAACGTACCGCCAAAACCCTTTCCCGCACTATCCCGGAACGAAAACCGTTTATTTATTTTCCGTCAATTCTTAGGCCCATCCTCCACTCAGGCTCTTGAATTTTCCATTTGTATCCCATCTCGGGGGATTGTTTTAAGACGAAAGGGAGCTCCGGGCAGAGTGAAAGGGGTGGGTTTGTGTGCGGAAGGTATGGAGGAAAGGGTGAGGAAATATGGGTTCGGAATTGTTTGGCCATTTTGTGGATCGAACCGATACCCTTATAAGCCATCCCCACCCCTGGCCTACAAATAACCGCGGCCCCAAGAGTTGGTCCCCCTTATCTCTCCCACTTTCCCCCTTCTCTCTCTCCCGGCAACTTTGGACGCGTTCCTCATATCGAAATCACTACCCAGCTCCAAGACTATTGCGAATCGGAGAACGGTACTTTGAGCTAGTAAGCTAGTAGCTACTTTTCCATCATTAATAATACAGAACAAAGCTTTGACTAAATTCATTCACTGAGTTGGAAGCGATTGGAAAGAAAATGAAAGGTAACTTTTTAAAATTGCACGAATGTACGTACGTTTTACGAGAGGTGATTTTAATTTCCATAAATATTCAGAGGATGTTAGGAAGTTAAACTTGCACTTCTGATAAAATGGATTTTTATCATGCACTCTAGTCGTAATAACGCATATCACTGCAATTAAAATGGGGTTATTAAAATTGAGGCTCTTCTCTTCACACATAGTAGATCTCACCCTACATTGAAAGGTGTTTTCAATTCATAAGGTTATATCTCAGATAATCTAGATTTTTGCAAATATTATTTAGAGCTGACAATGATAAATGGATAAACAATTATATACGTATACACTTTACTTATATCTCATTATCAAGATAAAAGGTATTTTAGCCTGTTTTCAAAAGATAAAGATTAAACATGCTCTACATTATCGTACCGATTATCTTCGAAATCAGGACATTTTATTGATAGTTAAAATTTCCATGTTTTTTAATACACAAGGTAATTTTACACCCATTCCACTTAAAATGCTTGATATAAATAGAAGTTTTATCCATAATCGATATACTTCCAAGAGACACGTTGTTATTGACAGGTCTTTATTTTAACCATCAGCATTTTTACAAAATATGTCAACAAATTTATCTCAAAATTCACCATCGTATTTGAGAGAAAAATATCTTATCTAATAACTAAGACCGTAATCTACTAAGGTGAGCAGTTTTTCTCACCTAACGATTACTCACCTTTAGTCCAATGACTGATCTCACCCATACCATGAACCATAAACCTAAGTACATATTTCATTAATGAAATGAAAAGCATCGCAAGACAATTTTGGATTATCAATCAAGGAAATAGATCCCCTTAATTAGTAAATAATTCAAGATCAACACTTATCAATAAATGATATGCTGCACTCACTCACTCAGAGATTCAACCCGAAGGTTGGTTTGAATAGGTGCACCCCGACTAAGCCACAGGCGTGTGAATTACACACATTCAGGGTAGGGGAGCCAGTTCCTTTCCCTGGGCCACATCGCGTTCGGAGAATTTTTCGTTCGGGGGCGTCCAAAGGCTTCACCCGAATTTGAACCCATGACCCTTCGATCAGTAGCCAAGCGCTCTACCCACTAGGCCACCACGCTCTCTTATCGATAAATAAGGAGGAAAATTAATTTTTAAGGTTTTAATGATTAAAAATCGATGTTTTTAGTGACTTTACGTGTTAAAACTTCAGTTTCAACCTCCAAGTTCAACTCCAAAAATTATGCTTTCCTATAAGAGAAATACTAGAGTAAAATTTCATTCCAATGAATATTGCTGTGAAATTATTTTTTTCTCTGATATCTTTGCAAATTATCTTGGCTCCAAAGCTTCAAGGCAGCGTAAAACATCGAAAAGTGCGACTTTCATTCGATCTTTAGTTCGTTTTTCATTTATTGCAGAAAATACGATTACACTGAAGTGATATCCGAATTCAATAACATAAAACGAGCGCAGTTACATACACTTTCGTCCATTCATCGAACTAATCCCTCCCGGGAAAGGGAGCAATAAAGTAGAATTATTATAAACTTCGCCAAAAATGTTGTTTAATTCACTACGCTCCAGCCCAAAGTCAGTATCATAAAAAAACGCGAAAATCTTAAAGCCCCATCAATATGGGTGAAATATTAAAACCATTCTTTCATCTTTCTCTCAAATAAACACACACACGTAAGCACGCGTGCGATAAAAAACTGCGCGAGCTTTTAAAAAAATATTAAAAACGTTCCCTTCGTCAATATTTCACGTCAGTAGTCTTTTCTTTTTTTTTCCGATCCTCTCTACTTTTTGGGGAGCGATAAAGCCTTCAGAACATCTACTCTATCACGTCATTTGTTGGAAGGTAAACGTCAAAGGGAAAGATGGGCTCCCTTTCACTTATACTCTCACTGTTCCCCTCTTCCCTCCCATTCATCCCTTTTCCTCCCCCTGCCCCTCAACTCATCTTTCCTCCTCTCCTGGATTACCACTCTCCCTCCGAATTCATCTTACTTCTCCACTTTCCTCTTCCCACTTGCCTTCCCTTCCTCTGCCCCCCTCCATACCTGCCCCATCCCCTCCACCATCCAAGCATAAACTTGGCAATGCTTCTTCCCTGGCCCATGGGGGAAGATTGAATCGTGGATGTACTCTTTCTCATAGCGACGAAACGCCCCTTTTGTCCTGAATGTCTTATTGTGGGAAAATCACTCCGAATGGAAACATTTGCGAACGTCCCTACTGAATAATAATAATAAACATTTACTTCACTCAAAATAGGTACAAGAATAATTAAATAAACATAAAAAGTGAGTGAAATTAGGCACCCCCGTAGGAAACTTCCTTTGTAGGGGTTGCCATTCCTTAAATAAGGCGTTTTGCGGCAGATAAAAGAAAACTTAAGGAATAAAATACTAAGGGCTATACAGCTAAACAAATCGTGTCCTTAGAATGTAAAAATATCTTTTTATCCCTCATGTGTTGCATTAAATTCAGGCACATATTTTACAGTATATTCCAAATTCAATAAATGTAATACCACGCATAAACAGCAAATTTACTAAACTACATTTACATAATTATCGAATATGCATAGATACATGGAAGCTTTGAACAATGAACATGGTAAATAGATGTGGTTTAAGCTGTCCTCGCAACATAATCTCCTCTTGCATAATTTATGTGAGTCCTTTCAAAGTGGACACGCGAATTTTGGCGATGACAATTGTAGTTTTATGCGTTGCAGAAAACTATTATGAGTTACTACTATATGGTTCACATGTGAAACAACGGAACGATGTAAATATTCTTTTACTTAAATGCGTTTATTTCCATTAGAATGAAATCCTAAGTTTGTACAAGCTCACTAATCAACAGTCCGGTGGAACTAAGCTCTTCAATCTGCTCCATACAGTACGCAAAATCGTTTTTTAAATAACGCCACGTAATTAAATTCCGCACCAAATGTTTGAATAACACGTTATGCTAACCTAATTTTGATGGTGACACGAACTCAATTTTTAAAATCCAATACAAGCCCGAAATTTCAATCGCAAAGATTTATAAAGTGTTTGAAGTAAATAAATAATGCTTTTGGTATATAAGGCATCCAATTAAAAGAGTCCGTAAACCTACTGCCTCCCATCCCCCACTCCTCTTTTGACTAATGCGTAATCAGCTAGTGTAATCAAATTCATTTCCACCAAGGACGCCAAGCACAGCTGCGTCCCCGGTGACATTTTCGGGACAGGAAGCTGAGAACATTGAAATATTCTATTTCACATTAACCGTCACAAATGAGGAACATAATTCAAAACTAGATCGCCAGAAAATTTCAAAAGAATACTTTTGCCATATTTTACTCTAAGCTCTAACATTGTGGGATGATAACAGGCCAGATATAACTTACTGTATGCGAGATGTGCTTCTGGTGAGAAAGTATAGTAACACTCTACTATCCGTCAAAGAAGGTAATCGTACCACAGAAAATGCATATAATTTATATAGGTTAACATTTTCCTTTTGAGATTATTTTTGTGCTCGTCTTGTCTAAGATTTGCATGTTTTAAATAGTATTTTTTCCCAAGTGACTTCCATAAATTATATTAGGGAGTGATAGAAAGACACAACATAATTTAGACAAGGATTGTTTGGCTGGTAAAACTATACAGGTTTAAAATTAAAACGTATGATTTGATTCCCGCTTTAGTCATAGTTTTCTATGCTGAAATCTCAACATATTTCCTTTTTCGCATGGCAGGTGTTACTAGGGCTACCACAGATAGAGCGCGAGAGATCAGATAAAGGTGTTATGAAGTATAGAGTACTGGCTTCCCACCCCGAGATCCCAGAATACGAGTCTGCGTGTAGGAGAGATATTCTGTAAAATGTCATTCCCCACTTGAGTACCGAGTAGAGTGACTCAAAGTTAATTATTCCGCCTGTCATAAGGGACAATGCTGTGAGTCCCTAGGCTCCTTTCCGAAAGATCATGGCAATACCAAGGACCAATACTTTTTCGCTCCTAAATAATACCAATTTTAACAAATCATGTCTCCTTAATGACGCAAATCACCTTGGTTGTCCTTTTCACGACCTATTATCAGTATCAACGAGAAGGAGAATTAAGGTGATGGTTACGCTTCGAAATCTCTCTCGCCGTCATGTCTCGGGCAAAATCTCGCTCGCAGACGGGAATATGGAAAGCGACAAAAAATAGGAGAACTTTCTCCAACTCAAAGACTGAAAGGGAAGTCATGTGGTATAATGAAAAAGGAGAAAACCGGCGTGTACCTCGAGACGAGAAGTTGGAGTTGAGTGAACGGATGAGAATACACAGAGGCGTAGTGCGGATGAAGAGAGGCAGGTGGGGATTAGACGGGGACAAAGGGGGAAGAAACGAAAGCGGACGTGGACGGGGAGGGAATTTGAAAGAAAGAGAAGAGACGTCGAAGGGGATGGCTTGAAGGGGCACGAGGTAAAAATAGAAGGTGCGTGGGAGGCGTGGGGCAAGGGAGGATGTGGACGAAGGCGTGTGTTGGAGGGGCAAAGCCCGAACCCGAGTCACTGAACGAAGAGTGGTTGGGGGCAAGTTTAGCCTGAGTAGATGAGGTGGTGGAGGGGTGGTTTCACGGGTGGGGAACGAGGTGAGGAGGCAGAAACGTTGAGGGAAAGGAAGATTTTTCAAGAGAGAGAGAGGGAGAGGCTCACGTAGGGGGGGGGAGGGCGTATTCGGCCGGGGAGATTGTTGGGGCTTTTGGAGGCGGTTAGGAGGACGAGGAACCCGGGACAATAATGGGTGCGTAATGAGGGACCGGAGAAAGGAGGATCCTTATAAGCTGGGAGCTGAATAGGTGACAGGTATTCCGGCCGACGTTTTTGAGGCACTCGGGAAGAAAATCAGCGATGGGGAGGGCCAAGCCGTGGCGGATCCCTCCGTCTCCTTCGCCTTATTTCTTCAGGCAGGGCGGTGTTAAGAGGAAAAGATAAGGGGAGACGTTATCGAACGATCTCTCCCTTCACTGCCACGTGAGAAATTCCGCCCAAGGCGCGGTTTGCCTCACGACTCATTTTCCCCGTGGCTTGTAGGAGGCAGAAGGAAGTCTTTCGATCCAGCCGCAAGGCGATAATGGATTATTATCAACGCTCACTGAAGAAGAAGAAGCGTAATGACCAGGACCATAATCGACGCACCATGGTGATATTATGTGAACAGAGGGCAACTGTAGGCTTCAAAGAATTTAACCCGATTATAATCAAATTAAATTAATAAAATATCAAGTAACCATTCAATTAATTCAATAACTAGCCAAAATAGGGTGCAAAGGAATAGTTTACCTTTCAAAGGCAGCTTCTCTCATTAAGTCATATTTATGTAAATTCAGAATTCTTGGTTTACCTAAAAAGGTGGTTCCCCAGAGTACTAAAAGAGTACTGATTTAGAGGTATTACAATGAAAAAGTAATCGTATAACGTTAGCCAATAATAAACAAATAAGCACGTAAGTATCATTTCTTTCTAGTAAAATGTTCACCTGAATTGCATGAAAAGAGTAGGTACTTTAAAAACGGATTACTGATTGAAAATAAAATACTGCAATATAATTATGCCAAGAAATGGGATGACGTTTTAGTGTAGGACTTAGCTTCATTTCATTATAACAAGAAATGTAGGTTCGTTTACACGAAAAAGCCAGAACAGAAGGAATAACAGCGACAGTTAAACATTACAAAGAGAACATTGCTGTAATTGAAGATATAAAAAGGCAAGGAGCAAATATCACCCAAACATATCTATATTTGTATACACGAGAGACATAAGACACGAAACTGATCACGTAGAAGTGTTCAAAGGATAATTTGCAAATAATAGAGAATTTTACGAGTGAACGGCAGGAATAAAAGTGAAAAATGTAGGCCAAGAACCTTAAAAATAATTGGTTAGTTGATTTCCAGACCTCTTGTTTAAATATATAAATTGTTTTTTCAGGACTTTAGGTAATTGTGAAAATGATAAGATTGAACAATTTGGCCGACGTTTCGGAAATAATATTTTTTCGTCCATCAGGAGTAAAATGGGATGAACCACCAATGAGCATAGGTAAAATGATTTAAAAGATATTTTAAATACAAAAATATTTTACGATGCAAATTTTTTACTAAGTTTAACACAAAAAAATACACGAAATAAATTTTGCATACCTTTATCCTCTTTTGAGGTGAATTGTTTACAATTCGGTTGCTAGGACTATATGTTTTTACTATGAATACATCAAAATTAAATATTATAACATATAGTCCTAGCAACCGAATTGTAAAACAATTCAACTTAAAAGAGCTTAAAGGTATGTAAAATTTATTTCGTGTATATTTTGGTGTTAAACCTTAATAAACGTTGTAAAATATTTTTGTATTGAAAATATCCTGTAAATCGTTTTACCTGTGTTCATTGGTGGTTCATCCCATTTTACCCCTGATGAAGGAAAAAATATTATTTCCGAAACGTTGGCCAAATAGTCCAATTTCATCATTTTCACAAGGACCTAAAATCCTGAAAAAAACATTTATATACTTAAAAATAATTACAAGAGTAAACCTATTATAACAACAGTGGCTTCATCATGGACGACGTTTAAGGGTTCGCGCCTCATTTCGGGGGAGACAACAACGGAAGGTCTAACAACACGGAAAACAAAAAAAGTGTACACGGACACGGGTAGCTACTGAGAGGAAGGGGAGGTAGATTTGGTGGGCAAAAAGTTAGATTGATAGCAGACAGCGGTGCCAATCTCCGGAGGGAGAGAAAGCAGGAGATTGGGACTTGGAAGAGACAAAAACAAACTGATGATGGGGAGATAACCCGGGGGAAGCGGAGGCGAGATAATTTGCGGGCGCTCGAGGTGGGGGCGGCAGGCGATCGCGAGGGAGAGAGGGCTTGGAATGGCGTGAGGGAGGATGACAGGGCAGGGCGAAGTGTTAGGTGAGACTCGCCAGTAATTTATACAAGTTCGACGGTGACGCCTCTATTAGAAGGAGGCCCCTACATCCACCACCATCCTTCCCACCCCATTACACCCCCGGGCCTCCCTCCCGCTCCACGCCCGGACCCCCCGCCATGGGCCTGGGGGTGGGTGCGGTGATGATCACGGGGGTCGCTACGCCCCTGCCCAGAAACCACGTCACCGACGCCCCTTCGACCACCTTCCCCGCGTCTCCAGCCCATCGGAAAACCTCGGGGGCACCGGATATTCCCCACCCTCTCGACTCATAACCGCCGTCCACCCACGGCCGACTCTCTTCCCCGGCATGGTGAGGAGGAAACAAGGGAGGAAGGAGCGGAGACGGAAAGGGATTCCAGGCTCTGACTTCGGGGAGGGGTTTACACAAAGTGGTGAGAACACAGGGAGGAAAGAAAATTGCGGAAAGGGGTAGGAAGGATGGCGCCGAAAATGAGAGATGATAGAAGGGTAGGGTGGTCGAAATTTCTCGTCACTCTAGTTACCGCAAAGAGTAAAGCAATTCTCTTTCGGTATTACTAGAGTTTTAAAACGAGTTCATGCAGCTTTTCATGTTGGCCTGTAAGTTTGAGCACTTTCCCAAAAAATCTACAACACCTCAATCCTTCTTTCAACTTGGCTAAATGAATATACATACGCGTTAGCAGAGTCCCACGAATGTATCCACGTTTCCGTCGTAAATTTTTTTATCTTTACTCGTCAAAATTGTTTTGCTCTGGATCAAAGCGTATTTTTGCGCAGATTTTGCCACTAGAATGTACATTTAATCTAAATATTTAATCTAACGAATAGCTAGGATAGCTTAATAAATTACAACATGCATTGGAGAGATTTTTAGATTTTTGGAAAGGAAGATTTTACACTCCTACCAATGTATCAATTAGAAATTTAAAAAATATCATTGCAATTATCCTCGCTGCATAACTTATAAAAGGTAAAAATCTTAGGGATGTTTCAATAACGTGGATGAACGTGCTTGTAAATAACGGTATGTTTTCATTAAGACGCACGCGGAGCATATCTGAAGATTATAAAGTATTCTCTTCCATCCCGAGTAAGAAGTGATGAGAATCTCTCAAATATTTGATTCCAATAACTCAAATCTAGAGTTCCTAGCTTTAGCTCTGGCGTCTAAAATTGTTCGGGCAGAAAAACAAATTCAGTCTGGGAAAAGAGAACTTTTCTCATTTATGAGATTCTCTTTGGCTGAAGGTGATATCTGACGGTAGCAAGGATAAAGAATTTTACAGCTCCTCAGAAATATCGGAAAGTAATTACTAAAAAGAAGAATCCAAGAGTTTGAGCTTTCTTTCATTCCGGTATTTCGCATGCTAACCCTTGATCTCTGAATGAAAAATTAATCACCAACAAATAAATTAATTTATTTCAAATCAGATAAACTGCGAAAGATAAACGAAAAATGAAAGAAAATCATTATATTTATAGAATATTAAAAAGTACACATAAAAATAACGAAAGGTAGTGGAAAAAATTACTGTTGGTCATCGCTAACAAATTTCTCTAGAAACCCATTAGAAACCAAGATTAAAGTACTTGATTTGACGTAAATGGAGATTATGATTTATCAAATCGTGCAACTATAATCATTAAGTAAACTATGGAAGCTAAGAATATTGAAATACGCATGCATAAATCTCAGAAAAGTACCTAATATGTTCAATTACATAACTATCATCATAGAATGCAGTCTCACTCATCACATATCGAAACGACTAGCAGCATTGAAACACCGGACTAAACATTGCTTTTAAAACAGAAAGACTATCGATTGGTTTGCCCAAATTTTTAGAACTATTATTGCTGTAGTAAAAGCTAATTCATAGGAGATATTGGCAATAAATTGTATGAAAATGGCGAAATTCAAGTAGGAATTAATACTAACTAAGTTAAGTATAAGGGAAAACGAAAGAAAAATACACAATTTACCATTGTCCAAACGTTCTATATCTCCATGTACATTCACACGCAACCAGCCAAATTGGCCTCTCCAACAATCCACGAACGATATTGTTTGTACTATTTTTTGATACGTGTGTTACGATATTTATTCGACTAATGTTCAACTTTTATGTGTAACTTTAGTTTCCATTTGAAGCGTACCACCATCAAATTAATAGGCTACTGGTAAAATAATAACCTAATAATTATCAAGTTTCAAAAACATAACGGCTAGGCATCTGAAGGGCATCCCAGAATTGGAATTTTTCAAAAATTTACCCAAACAAAAAATATAACACCGTAATATTGATGATCACTGGCGTTCTAGTGTTAACTGATGCTTCCGACTTTGTTAACTACATGTCCGCCGCTACTTCCGAATTGATCAATTTAATGAGCCCGATGCTTCAAAATGCAGTTGATTAATGCATTTCGGAATATAGAAGCAGCACTTCTCGACAAATCGGCAAAGAAAGAGCGTACATTATGCTCGTCAAAATATAAATGATTTGTTTAATCATATATGCCCATCAATCTTACAAACATACACGATCGGAGTTCGACACGCAGGACTCAAAAATCTATATTGGAGGGTAATACACGAATGAAAAATGGACGGCAAATGTCCAATGATATATTTTCCTGATTACAGTGACATATCAAAAATTGGAGAGAGAATTTCAATGATAGATACCTCCGTGTGAAAGAGTAATCAATTAAAAACTGCTATCATTCATTAGATACAATAATTGCAACTAGCCATCGGTAATCCGTTTTCATAAATATCCGTTTTTGGCAGTGAACTAAAATTGAACCGATTGAACTAGATATCACGGACAGAAGTTTAACCTGGATTGGTATGAATTATTCACTCTTTATTGATTGCATGGCGATGATTCCATCACAGGCTTTCATGAAAATGCATAGCAATAACACTATATTGATGAGTCGATTATTGCCTTATCTCAGTAATCGTTCAAATAACGCATTCAATCAAATGGATATGTAGACTACGAACTATTCACTGATTTAAAACTAATCTATTGGTAACATGCATAGGGGGACCTTAAGCTTGTGGTGACATTGAATCAGACCAGCCACGGTAGCCGTTCAACGCGTTTCTGGCCTTCGCTCTCTTCAGCTCCCGGTAAGAAGTTCTGGAAACCTTCTACGAAACCCCCTATACAAGGAACAATTCTCACCCCCGAGTAACAGCACGCAGTGATATAACGTGGCGAGGAGAGAGACTAAGTAAAGAAGTGAATCTAAGTTTTGTAAAGTTCACCTCTCACGGCACTCCGATTTTTCAATAAATTTATTCCGGACTTGGTGCATTATTTGTACAAATTCCACAAGCTAATAGTAATACTCGTCGTGTTTCTTTGTTATATCCATTGAACCCACCAGCAGTACATGAAATGGACTCATAAAAATTTTCGCTTGATCAAATATTTCCTGTTCTAGTAACCTATCGAAACGTGGAAGTATCGATGTAGAGATGTATATGCTAGTTTAAGTACAGTAAATAGACAGGGAACATAAAATGTAAAAACATTGTAATAAAATAAGTAAATCAAACTTAATATGTATAATCAAATAAAATAACATTAAGGCAGCAATTTATGATAAAAGTGTAAAAATAATTGTTACGCATGAATTTTTCATTTTCAGCAGCATTGTCATTGCAAACCAATGCATCCAAAATTAGTTTCCTTATAAAATCAATAGGAATGCATTTGTAAAATTTACGGTTTGATAATTTACCCGATAAATAATCACCCCCATGTGATATTAATTTGAGTACGAAATTGCAACGGATGTAACTCCGTACAAATAATGCGTGTAAAGTGGAAATGTAATCCTTTCAACTATCAGGGTATTTTCACGACAACAATGTTATCTTAATTTTATTCCAAGATATATTATGATGAACGTGACATTTTCTAAGAATGGTAATCGTAAGTTTTCAGATAAGAATATAAAAGATACATCCAGTTACTTGAGTGCAACTATTTAAAACACTATCAATTGACAGGCGAGCCACATGTAGCGACATTGCTGATTGCTATTTGATTCATACAAAAACCAATGCGCTTGGAATCAAGAATTACATTAAAGTAACTTCATATCGCATGTATGAAATGTATTGTGCCCTATATTTAATACTTTTCGAAGTATTTTAGATACATCGGTGACATATCTTAGGCATTTGGCAAGTAGCCACCACAGAACGTAAAAATTTGTATGAAGGCTCTTAATGGCTTAAAAATTGCTGTCCAATTCGCAATATGACAACTATAAGCTTGTTTTGGAATTCAGGTAACCATGATAATTTTTGCATCTACAAAATAAATATATTCTCTTTCCAAAAGAGAAAAAGGCACAAAATACTAAAAAAAAACTGAGAAAAACTAATTTTTAATTATGTATTGTAGTTTTGAAGCTCAAAAGATGCATTGATTTGTGTGTAAACTGCAACATAATATTCGCTCTTAACAGGATGTGGAAAGGTAGTTAGAATTATTCTTCATTTGACGCCTGATTTATCAAAGATATTTTACATGCTGAAATAATTTAATGTATGCATGTAGTGTTCGTTAGGAGCAAAATATGGCGAGAAATATCTAAGTGAGACGATGAAGTTGGAATTGAATAGCATGTAGATTGTATCAACATGTTTCACTAAAAAAAAGCAGTGACTGTGTTGCTATGCGACAAAACTCTCTCCGCCTTTCTTGGCAACGTCCAGCGCTATTTGGCAAAAGATGGCTGTGAACTACCCATACCCAAATTCCCCATTCCATTCACGAAAGATTTTGTTGAGAATATCAAAGCCTCCTCTATTTGTCAGAGAAAAAGTTCTCTGTCCGTACATCAGGCTTGGAAAACATAAAAATTCAAAAATTGCAATATCTCTCAGATACGACAGGTTAGTCTCCAAGATAAAAATGTGAATGAACTGAAGAGCTGATTATAAATGTAAATATGAGATGAAGAAATAAATTTGTGATGATATGATAAATAAAGTGAAGATGAATCTTAAAAGAAAAAGAACATCAAGCATATAAAATAATGAGCATCCGGTTAAGAATATGCAACATTATATTAATAATTATTATATAGTATAAAATGGAGCCAAAATTGCTTAAACCCTATTGATTAAGTACCCAAAATCAATATACATATAAAATATATAGGAAATTGATTCTAATAACAGAGTTGCTATTGCTATGTTGTGTAGTTTATCGATAGTGTTTCGCGTAGAATGAGTGATATGATTCAATCAAATAAACTATAATATATATTATATTATACATTGTTCGGTACGCTTTCAAAACATCTTATAATATCAAATAAACGACTGTCTCAACGCACTATGTCTTAATGAGGATGAATTACTGTGCTACCATTTAACGTATCGTGAACTTGAAAGACGAAGGAAACCTTTACAAGAAGAGACTTGGGAATTAAACGCTTTCTGGCAAGGAGTGAATAATGAGGGTTTACAAAAGACAATCTGGAGGAAGGAATAAATTATTTTCCAAATAGTTTGATGCTACTAAATGTTACAACAACATAATAAAAATAACGAACACTATGTAGTTGATTTGTTACAGTCATATAATGGTCTAAAAATACAATACCAAAACCTTAGGTCGGCTTAACGAACTCAAATGTACCTTTGTGGAATTGAGAATGTACGGTAAAAGAAAAACCACGTAAATTCCACACAAATGATTTAATCTTACCCAGATTTCGACTACTCTGCAGTCACTTTTAAGGCCTTTGCCATTCCTAACTCGGGACTGATTACGCATATAACTGCATAAACCCTATTAATGGTGCCAATCCTTTGGGATGAAATTGAAAGTCAAATGAAATAACAGGAAAAATAGTCCTACAATTCAAGAAACACTTTTATTCGAGAATTATGGAAGGATAATAATGGGTGAATCCTAGGAGGTATTACGTAATGTAAAGATTTTCTACCATTGGGATATGAACACTTGATTCCCTGGATCTCACTCAGCCAGCCTTTTCACCGAAGAAATGAATATGCCCCGAATCAATTTTTCTATTGTTAGCATTTTAACAGAATTTTAAACAAAGTAAGATAGTGAATGACATATTTAGCTAGCTGAAAAGTCTCCTAGTCGTTTCTACAAACAACCTAATCAACAAATCAACATTAAAAGATATTAAAACGGGCAACATTTAACTATCATCACTTATAAGCGCATCAAAGGTCATATCTTATGTTACGTCTCTTTGCATATTTTATAGAGCATGGTCTCACGGAATAAAATAAAATTTTACAAAATCAACTGTAAACACAAAAAAATTGAGCTACAGGGCCGAATGCAAAAAAAATGTATTTTGATGTCGAATGCAGTTTTGTGTGAACGTGATAATAAGTTGTGGATGAGGTTGCTACCAAAGCACTTCTAATTGTTGAATAAGAAAAAAACGTCAAATTAACGTTAGTGATCAATGAAAAATAACGTTTTCGATTTTTTTGCATTAAAATGTACCTGGGCTGCAATATACTATCAAATATTCGAGAAAATGTTAAAATATTAGGTTCAAGAACGTATTTAATAAGTGATTAATTTAGAAAATAGGATGTATATATGCTAAAAAATGGGATTACAATTACCCCCTTTGAGTTTTCGAATTAAATTTGTCACATAATACACTGCTGAAGTTTATTCAATGCCTCCATATTGAATCTAATACTACATAAGTAAACATATTCACTTAATAAATTGCTTTTACCTGAGTTATTAGGTTAACTGATGGGTGTGAGAAAGACATTTCATGAAAAAGTATTCTAAAAACCATTGACTCTTTACAATGATGCAAATTAATAATTCACTTTATGATAGAGATAAATAATCATGATTTAAAAAAATTAATTTGAAGACAAAAGTACCCCCTTCATACAATTTGCTAAAAATATTTAAATTTTCTCCTAGAAACCCATTTATGGGCAATTTTTCCTAAACATTCTTCAATAGAGATTAACATACGCATTAAGTTGTTCCTTATATTGATTATTTAAGTGCAAATCATACAAACGTAACTTATATAAAAGCTTAGCAAAACATTCTGATACACTTGTAAAAATACATAAAAATGGATTCCATAGTGGAATTCTTGAATATTCTTCAGCATTAATGAAAAACATAAAGAATGTACTTTTTAGAACCAAAAAATTAAGGCTATAAGTCAAAAATGAAACAAAAGAAAATATCAATATGAATAACAGAGAAAATCACGATATTAAACATGGAGCCACCCGCAAAAACATTTTCGATGCATAATGAAACTAAAAAATTCAGGGAAGTAATTTCAAGTATAAATTCATTCTGCAAATATAATCAATTGGTACCTGCAATCGTTAATGAATCACTATCATGTTTTATTAATGAAATTCAAATTAACAAAGAATTTTAGTGAGGTGTTTTCACCTGCCAATTTATATCTAGAAGATTAAATCCAGGACTACACACATATGCCTTCCCAATAGGAGTGACATGCTTTTCGGATTTCGATACCCCATAGGATACGGAGCATGTATATCTCTTATTCTGAAGGAGTAACCGTAAATCAAAACTTTTTTTTCCTTTAATACCCCCCTCACAACCACCGAAACGCGTACGGAATCCATTCGACTGTTATGGAGCGGGCCTTCTTCGACTTCCGGAGACAGAACTGCGGGGCAGAAGAGAGGGGGGGGAGGTGTGGAAGGGAGCGGGAGGGAGTTGAACAAGGAGGAGAGGAAGAACGTGGCACGGATGAAGGAGACGCTACCCCCCCCCCCCCCCTCATGCACCGGGGATGTGAGAGAGCAATAGAGAGGAGGGGGTAAGGGGCGAGCGCTTAAGGGGTCAGGGGAGTCTGCAAGGTAGTGGGTCAGCTGTAATATACGGCTCCCAGGGGAGACGTGCGGATGAGAGCGGAGAATCGTAATGCACGGAAGCGGAGGGAGGAAATGTGTTGCGGGGAGAACTCGAGAGATGAGGGCCCGGGAGGTTGGGAAAAAGGGTTTTGCGGGCCCCGATAACAAAGGCCCAGGGAGATGATTAGAAGGTTTTTTTGAAGGGTAACGGGGTGGAGAGAGCACCGCACACGGCATAACAGACCCCCACGAGCGGCGTTTGTTTCCGAGCGGTGGGACGTGAAGAAATAACTTTTTAGTCCGAGTGATGGATGGATCGATGAATGGGATCCCTCGTGGTGGCGGTGGTTTTTTTTCATGCATGCCAAAATGGACCCGTTCGACCTCACCGAAAGTTTCTGGGTAAAGGATTAATGAAGCAGAAATAGGTCACATACATCTGCCTATCTGCCATTTTAAAAAATTACACGGAATGAAGAGCGGTACACAATAAATGCGCGGGGATCCAATGATATAAGACGAATAAAGTGAATATTGTTTTTCGGTGAGCGGTGAATGCAATAGGAAGAATGTAGGCAAAACGTTGTGCTCCACGAGTAAGGTGAGAGAGCGAAGTTAACAGGAAGTCTATTTCTGTGCACTCCGTCAACATATTTCGAACTTTTTAAATCAATTATACCAGCAATGAGACAGCACAGAAGTACTAGAAACTTTTGCAGTAAAAGAGAAACATATTGCATCAACTATACATTTATTTTCTTTTGAAGCTCTTCGACAATCAATGAAGTGATTATGAAAGTGGCCTTAGTAAAATAGGATGCAACAATTTGTGAATTTTTCAACAGTTTCCTTACAACTGATCTCACAGTTGGAAGACACACAATGAAATCAAATTTCAGGAAATTTTTAACTGACGCATTTATCCTTTAAAAAACTGAAATAAACACAAAAGACATACGCTAGAAGAAATTGAATAGTTTCATACTGAGATAAAGGGTGGTGTACAAAAACGGCGAGACATTTAAATGAATTTGTGGTTCAGGAAGGACGTATGGAGCATTGATTGGAAATTACGTACTTCCATCCTTTTGTATAGAAAGAATCAAGTAAAGCACTGTTAACGTAGAATTAAGTTAACAATTGTAAAGGTAGAAAAAATATTTATTAAACTAATCCTGCAAACTATTAAGCCACAACGTAGTTCTTCTACTTCTAGCACTTTAACAGTAAACATTAACTATTAATTTATTTTTCCCGAAAACAGGCATTTTTATGCATAAATCATAAATAAGTGTATCAAAACTCCTTATTTGCTATAATTTGCGCTTTTATACTTAATCGAGCTCAGCATAAAAGTATTATAAATTTTGTATAATGACCTTGGTAAGGGTAATTTTCTTGTGTATCCTACAACGTCGGCAATACTCACTATCATATTTGTCTCTCAAAATGTATACGTTTCAGGATACAAGTACGTGATGACTATGTATTTGAAACACTTCTAAACCGATAGCTTCAAAATGTGAACTGCTTTACTTTCAAGTCCCATGCTATGATGCATCAAGTTAATGACGATGATATTGTGTCTTTATTTTAAATTGCATTAGAATACTGTAATTACGTACAATATGTGTGATATCACTACCTAACTTATTGATACAGGATGACGATCAAAAGGTAGACCATAAAGTAATCTCGTAGAAAAAAATAGGTAGCGAAAATATTAGCAAAACATTTTGATAAATGTAAGGAAACGTTAATCAACATTCAAATATCAGCCAAAACGCTCAGATTCTTGGATAAAGTCTATGTAATGCCGTTGTATTCTTACATAACATTGTCACTGCATGTCGTGAATGGAATAAACTTCCCTTATCCTTAAGAAACTCTCCATCATTACCATCTTTTAAAAGGGCGCTACATAAAACACTTCTTAAAGTTCAGCAGACGGGCACATGAGCATCACAAGTCACGGGCACTCTCTCAATACACATGATAGATTAGAACACGGATGGCAAGATAAACGGCACACATTTGACACCATGTTGATGTTTGTTTTTGTTTATTAATTTTTCCTTAATTCCCTTTTACCTTTTTTTCTATTTTTTTTCTCCCTACCTTTTGTATTTATCTGCTCTTGAATTTTTTATTATCATCTACTAATTTTCCTACGTACATGCTATTATATGTGAGTTATTCTTAAACACTAGCTTTACTGTCAGTATGATTTCGCAGGTTTTTTTACACCCCCCTTCTTGTGTGGGTGTTTTCCTGCAGTGGGTTTTTGCGTAAAGGATGTAAGCATAATAATCCTCACGTTTTTCCCACATTGTAAATTCTCTCACACACTATTAGATATGTAATATTGATATATTGTGTATGTATATTTCTTTTGTGTCAATTTATCATTATTTAATTCCTATAAGTGTATTCTTTACTTTATTTATTGTTTTAAGTATTGACCACTATTTCTTATATATATTTATTTTGACGAGGGGTTAGATGGCAGAAGGGACAGTTTTGTCTCAATCTCGCCCCAATAAAGGCCTTTTATTATTATTATTATTATTATAACATTTAGAATATATTTCTAACCAATTCAGAAAATCATGAAACCATAAATATGTTATCATAAAAGTATTAGCGTACATTGACTGTTCACAAAGTATTCTTCATAGTTTACTTATACCTTTTCTATTAGACATGCATAAACTGTTAGTCGGTAACTAAATGTTTATCCCAATATCCACGACCGATATATGACAAACCTATAAACTACAATTTTAAATTAGAATTATAAACGTAGTTAATAATTTAAAAACTATTCCTTTAACTCTTAATTCTTCTAGTGGTGAGCCATTCATGTATATTTATCATAAAAACTCTCAGCAAAAGAATAATATGGATAGTTATTCCCCAGTTCATAAAAAAGAGACAAAATAAAATCGCCTAATAACTACGTAGCCATCGTAATCTACATATTGCCTAAATAATCAGATCCAATGAGCCACTCAACAATTATACACCTACAGTTATCTGAATCAATTAATGGTTACAAAATGAACTAGTCAACCTCTATATTATTTTCTTTTTCAAATTATTGGCACATTTATCTAAGACGTTCATTAAAAATATATACTCTCGACACAGGTGGCAGCGGCTCCTGCTGGCAGCCGCAGAATTTATTGGAAGGATCATCTGATTCCGAGGATGAAGTGCACACGTACCGGTAGAGATTCGATCTCATCCTTCGTAAATTAAAAACAAAAAGTGTAAGAGAAACGGCGAGATCACGTCTGCGCGCACAGCATCATCCACATACATACACACACCCACACACACGCGCGTCCTTGAAGGAAACGAACCGACCTTTTTTGACTTCCTCCCACGTCGTGGAGTTATCCTCGATCACGACGTCTCCGCTCGCCGAGGCCTCGTCTCCTCCCGCGGCGGCGCACACTCCCACTTCTCCCCGGCCTGCCGCACCCCACACCCCGGCGGCGCCGCGCCCATCGCCGACGCTCATCCTCTCCTCCCTCATGTCAGCGGCGGCGGCGGATGGGCTCGGGGGTGGCGGGGGGCGGAGGCCGCCGCCACCGCCGCCTCCTCCTCCTCCGCTCGCCGCCCCCTCAAGGAGACACCACCACACGCCCGGCTCCCGTCCCGCCCCCAGCACTCCGCCCCCGCCCGCCCCGTCCCGCCCCCCTCCCCCGCCCAGCCTCCCTGCCGCCTCACGCCCCCCGCGGCGGGGCCACTCGTCCGACCCGGCCGCCGAGGACCCCGGCAGCCTCCCCCGTCATCTGGGGTCCCCCGCTCTCCCTTCGGCCCCCCCTCCTCCCTCGCACTCCAGTCCTCCCCGCGTCAACCGCCCGACGCCTCGGCCGCCTTCCTCAGTCCGCGAAGGTTACCGAAGGCACCGGCTCCCCTGCGGAGAGAGAGAGAGGCAATGGATCAGAAATAGGAACGACATGCACGATGCGTGAAGAGTGGGGTGGGAGCTCCCCTGAAAGAATAATGAGATGATTGGAATGAAAATGAAAATGGTTGATGAGGGAGTTTTATCGGCTTAAGCGTAATGACGTAATTTTTCGAGTTTAGCGACATAAATACTTAGCAACCCAATGCAAAACTCTAAAGAACCTTCTAGAGTTACATTCTGATGGGTATTTTCACATTATTGTTACACGGAAAGAAAATATTGGACTTTAAACATAAATTGAGCGGCAAAACCCGTAATGATGAAATATTTAGCATATCAACACGGTGAAAACATACGTTTTTCCTTAGTATGATCATATGTATTGTAGAATATATCTGTGGTAAAATATAACTACATATAAGCGTTGTAACTTCCATAATGCTCCACATTGAATCAATTTTATAATTCAGCTCTAAAATTATTTTGTTGAAAAATATTTTACTTGTGTCAATGATTTACTTGACCGAAAAGTTTTCCCCATTTGAAGTTCTTCTCCGACTTCGCCTCATATGATTTCGATGTCTAGAGTATCACGATACGATGACCACAATCGCTCTTCCCCTACTTGGTCTCTTGTTAAACTTCAGAATCAGGATCGTATTTCTCAGAGAAATTCCACATAATGACGGATAGCCACACTGAGGGGCACACACTTGATCATTCATATTTCTATTGTAACATGTAATCGAATGAACCGTAGCCTAGCAGTTACTCCAGTGCACACGTTTTACTGAATCATGTTACAGAAAAGAAAATTCCTCGAAAAAATCGCCCACAAAGAAAACTTCACATGTTTTTAGGATATCTCTGACTTTCAAGTAATTTACAATTTGCATGCGAGCAATATAGTCATGCCGTCGTAATCACATAATATCCTCAGGGAAAAACCCGTAGAACATTTTTAGACACTTAATCTGACTTGTTGAGGAACAGAAATTTTCCTGATTTCATTGTTTGAAACATTTGTCATCATGTAAAGTGGGTGTGAGAAAATTCATCAAGGCGAAAAAGATGGCTTAGATAATAGGCCAGTATAAATAGTGTATGAGTTAATAATAATCGGCGCATGCCTCAGAGAACAAATAACAGATAACAGTTTATGTCGCAGCTGCACCTTCATACGGTGCAACTTTAGGAAATACATCTTAAGGGATTTAGAAAGAGGCATGTATTAGTGCCACAAAAGAAAGTGCCACACAAGACCAATGAAATCTTGAGAAGAAAAAAGGCAGTTGGTACGTCCAGGAAAAAATCATTAAGGAGTTTAAGCAAGACTTTGAAATCGTTGGATCATACATCTGCAATTGCTAAAAATCTTTAGAGCAAGTAAATATATCAATTTGAAAAACGTAAAAACAATCAATAGCATTGGATGCCGAAGACGAGACAAGGTTTGCGCATTGTTCTCCGAGGCCGACCGCTATTTGTCTAGGTGCCGCTCTCCACAGACTCTAAGGATGTGTTCACACCTGGGCGAAGCAAATAGCGATATGCACGGGCAAAGCGTTGATATACGGCTAAATTTTGGTGAGAGGAAGATGAATGAGAAAGTTACAGAGATCTGAAGACACCAGAGTACCATACGGTCGGCCGATAGGCGGGCCCGAGGTGACCGGTGGGCGTCACTCCTTCACTCAAAAATATTTTTCTTTCTTGAATGAAATATAAACCTCTGGAAAACGTTTTTTATTTGCAAAGGAGGGTTTAGTCTACAATATAAAAAAATGAGCTAAATCAAAGGTGCAGATACATCGTCAAAAATCGATTTTAAACTTTAAAATTCCTATAAAGTTTATAAAATTCTTTACATTTCACAATATAATCCATTATTATGTTTAAGAAATTTAATTCCTTTAAAATAAGCCCTTAAGCTTGTCTAAAGTCCTAATAGTCTTGGAGATATATTGTAAAATGTCTAGTAACTTTTGCCAAATTCGAATTTTGCAACGTTGCAATTTTTCAGAAAATGTTGTGCATGTTGCAAAACAGCTTTGGTGTTCTCATTTCCTTATTAAGTTGAGCTGAAGTAATTTTGCTTTCCTAAAAATAAATTTGATAGTCTGATAAGGATTAAAATTATTAGTTACTATTTATTTATTAAAGAAATCATCTAATCTAAAGAATATGACTACGTTCAAACATAAATAGGGTAAATTCCTTTAATCGGATTGGTTCCGTAAACACTTGCCCGACATGAATAATTTATCAACGAGAATGCTTCAAATGAGTTTTAAAATTTGACATTTAAAATTAGGGGAATTATGAGATTGCGGAACAACCACATTGTAGCATTTGTTACCGGCGGATATAGCATATGACGGATGAGTGTGGGCCATTACTTTCGCTCCACGGGCCCCACTTCCTGGTACTAAGTGGGAAATGATATGAGGTTCATTTCGGGTAGCGGGACAGCGACGGCGAGTGGGAGGCACGGCGCCGCAGTTAGGCCCTCAGCGTTCGTCACAGCAGGCAGAGAGGGCGGAAAAAAGGGTTGATTATGACGAACGACGGCGAGGGACAAAGGTGCAGACGGGGGTGGAGGGGGAGGAGGAGGCCGAGAGGTGCTCGCTGAATGACGTCAAGTTTTATTTATTTTTTTTTGCTCTTTTTCGAGGCCGGCGGGGATGATTCGGATGGAATGAAATGGTAAAATGAAAATGAGGAAGGGAAAAGGGGAGTACTATGGAATAGCGCCGTTGCGTGTCATTTGGACGAGAATTTTGTTGAAGCGATGTGGTGTTGGTGCGACCTCCGAGGACATCAGTGTCCCTGCGAACTGGAAAACCATTCCAAGCAGAATTGGTTGCGACCAAGGGCAATTGATTTCGGTGTGAACGAGGTGAAAGCTTACGCCTAATTTAATCAACGAAAGTAAAACAATATAAAAACAATATTTTTGAATTGAAATTCTCATGTGCAGAGACAATTATAACTTATCCGAGGGGGGCCACGGCACGCCCGGGGCAAATACTTGCCGATAAATTGGGAGGAAGGGAATAATAATAGAGAGAATTCGTAGCTATGTTGAGTTGATTGAGGTTCCTTCCCCTTCCATCCCCATCCTTGCACATTTCCTCCCGGTCTGAAGCGACTAATACCGATGAAACAGACTTGAAAAGACTCATGTAATGTTGAGTTGTAATTGTAACTGTTGTGTTTGAGGCCAATCCATAAACTGCTTCCTTCTACGAAGAGCGGACCTTTCTTCCAACGAAGAGCGGATAAATTTCGTAGTCCTTCCCACACTGAAGCCCATGCATTTTCCATATATGGAACATAAAGGTAGGTATATGGGAAATATATGTCCCATATATGTTACATATATTTCCCATATATGTCCCATATATAGACTTCAGTTTGGGTTTAGTTATTGCCGTTTAGTTAATTAAATATTACCTCAGTTTTTTCTTCCAAAATGCCTTTGTTGTGAATTGGTTCTGACGCCCGAAAGCCGTTACCAGTGTTGCCTTTGTTGTGGTCCGGTATTTCAAATACTTGAAAAAAATTGATACGGATGGAAAAAAACACAATGTTAGTGTTTCCTTTGTTTGCCAAAGCAAAAATCAATCAAGGTCTTCATTACCACAGCATCCAATTCGCCAAATATTTGAAAAAGTAACTTTGAACGTAAAAGTTACTTTTTTAACTTTTCCTTAAATCAGTTAACTTTTTGGTAACTTTCCCAAGCATGCCAAAACAAAAGGTTATCTCAATTTCTGCAATGTCCAAGGGAGAAGGATGAAGTCACTCAATAAAAGTCGCTGAGTCCCTATAGTTGCTTGTTTGCATGACGGTAGTGCATGCTGGGTGATCTTCACCCTCTGCCACACACCCTCGAGGTGGCTTGCAGGGTATCGTATAGATGTAGATGTAGAAAACTGGAGCATCCTAGATTTTAATATAAACGCCAATAATAATTACTTATATTGAAATTTGTGTAATAGAAGGTTATCTTAAGTTAAAATGAGAAAACAACACACCTGCAATTTGCATTACATATTTTGCTAAAGTTCCCATTTGGTGGGTACAAATTACACATGGTCCTGCATTTTAAAAATTCCATAACTGCTTAGGAGGAACTGATATAATAACATGTACAACAAATAGTAATAATTAGGATTTAAGATTGAATGAGGGCATAAGTGGCCTGACCCGAAACGACTGAAATTTGTCATATCGGAATAAATTGATTTCAAAGTGATTCAATATACGAAGAAACAGTAAATTCAATTAAAAGGTTTGTAAATAGTTAAGAAAATGGTCATGGTATCGTTAAGTAACAAGTTATCAGCCGAAAACGGTATAAGGGTAGTTTTCTAAGATTTGGATTTTCAAGAAATCGAGATTTTTCATTAAATGATTTGCACACGATGAGATAGGTAAAGAAACATTATTTGGGAACAAGTTCAAACTGGAGGAAAAGCTGGATGAATAACTCAATGCGATGCGTAAATAATTAATGAAGATAGAATACTGGACAAGGAAAATAACAGGAAAGGAAGAAGTCGTCTGGGATATTTTATAGAAAAAAGGGAAGTAGTAAACTACCTAATTTAAAATATACATCTGGGCATGGTAAAGATGCCTAGTAAAACAATCATTTTAAGTACACATGCGTAATTTTACTAGCTAGATTATCGAATTAATGAATAGTGCTTACCTCCGGTATTGAAACACAGAAACAAGACTAGTTGGAGAATTAATCTTATCTTTATCACAGGTCATTAAATTCAAAGGCCGGACATTAAATGAAAGGACCCCAGGAAATGCTGCAGCCATTAATTTAACTTTTATAGCTCTTTTAGAGTCCACAATTGAAACCATTCCTTTACTCCTGGACGAGAATTCTATCCATTTTATCAAACCCAAAAAGTCAGCCATGCTCGTTCGACAGTTACCTACTTACTAGTAGATTTACTGAGCTCATAAATAAAAAAATAATTAATGGAATTGATTCAAGTTATTTATTCGTGAAGTAAAATTAGCGTTAGCTCATCAGCACATTTATCAATTTACGTATGAAAGGTGGGCATACAAAAAGTTTGCTAATCAAATACATGAAGTGCAACTAAGCAAAATAAAGAGAAACGTGATGCCATTTGGCGAAACCGCAAGGCCTAAAGCGATGACAAAGGACACGAAACTCAAACACTAGGTTGAGTATTATGTACGAGGATTACCAAAAACTGCGTTGTTTACTTTTCGGAATAAAATATATTACATAGTATGTAATAACGTAAAAATATAAGACAAACCTGAAAAAAGGAAAAAAAAAGACATGTCAATACCGTAATATTGCTAGAATATGATTAAATATTTAGAACGAGAACAAATTAATTACACCCTTCGGAAATATTAGCTAAATTTAGACAAACTATCATTACTGAGCGTTTCTTTTAGTCCTAATAATTAAAGAGTGGAAAAAGCGTTTATAAAACCTAAATTTTTTAGCAGATACCTTCACCTTTAGGCTAAAATAGACATAGTAGTCGTTGGAAAACAATAATTAGTACCGTGACCTTCAATAAATCAAAAATTTTCATACTTCAAACACTCATTCAAAGTTTCCCTTTCAACAATAACAGAGCTGCGATTCTCATTGAGGCCTTCATATTTCGTCATTTAATGGAACGCAAAACTTCAACTGGCATATTGAAATTCAATCCTTTTTTAAAAGGCAAGCAAGTCACTCTCAGCCAATAGGTGTGATAACAGTTAAAAAGGTCAGAAAAACAAGTAAATTTCACCTTAATAGATTATCTATAAATCATTTTACAAGGGAATACTTGGTAATATTGTAGGTAAGATAACAAATATAAAATAAAAAAGGTAGATGATAAAATGAAGAGGTTTATACAGCTTTTCAGTGTACACTGAAGGACAGTAAACCAGGTTTACTCCATTTCTTATGCAATAGGTTGTGACGGTCCAGCCCCTCAGCCGGTGGCCTCGGCCGCAGAGCCGGGACAAACGTCCACATACGTGGGCAAACCGTCTCCCGAAAACGGGGGGGGGGGGGCAAGGCCCTCGCGAGGGGGACCCCAACGTGCCCAACCGATGTGGGAGTGACGGTGACCCACAAATGATAAGATTTAAAAGGGATCGTGAAGGGGGTTAGGCTGAGAGTGAGGGGGTGGGAGTATGGCCAATTAGGCACTGAATAAACACACTGAAACACGCGTGGTTTGGATATAGCAAAACATTTTAGTGCTTCGATTAATAACATGAACTCCCTCCAGAATACATGACATAAGCATTACATGGGAATACTAATGGTGGATGAATCACAATGAAATGGATGACACGCGAATACCTTGGTGAAATGGATGGGGATGAAAATGATGAGGTGAAAATGATTAAAAATACAAAACAAAAATGCAGCCTTTACATTTAGCTTCGGTCGAATTGACTGACTGAGGAAACGAAATTAACAGACAACATTAGACACCGTAGGGACAGTAGAAATGAATTAAGGCTCCGTGGCCCACTGTCACAATTCAATAACATAGGACACGATATGGCGATGGTGATGAGCGTTGCCTCAATAGTCCCACAACGCTCATGAGTTCACGCTTGGCTCGCCGGTCATGAAACAAACTGGCGAACAAGGGGGGAAAAAGGGAGAGCCATGGGCGAAGATGGGGCGACAGTGGCTTACGCAACGGCCGGTGCAGGCTGATGATTGAGGACGAGGGTAAGGTCACTCGCGTCGCCAGGCAGCATTTACGTAGGCGAGCAGCCCTGGCCCGCGGATCCTTCACATGACGCCGACGGAACCCTGCGTTCCCGGCGTCTCTGAATCCGTGGCGTATGGCAGCTACCGGCACTGCATGCTCGCACTGTCCCGAACTTTCGAGACAGAATTGCGGCGAAGAGTGGCCAACCAAATCCACCTCACGTCGTCACCAGTCCTCTGCAGCCTTCGATCCGTGCTCCTCCACGGACGCGTCTATTCCCCAAGTCTTCCCTGAAGACTCGCCCAGCTGTCTTCTCTCTCTCTCTGCAGAGAATTTTTCTCTGTTTCTCTGCCCTCTGACCTCTGAACCCCGGTCTCTGACCAACGAACCACCCGAGCGGCGTTCCTTCCGCTCTTATATCCCCGAATCCTCGGGGTGGGATGGGGGGTCACGTGATTGGGAGGACGGGTGCACAACGTCACTTGGGGCAGGCCACTTTTACACACTACCGTGATCCTGGAGCGGGGTCGAATAGCCCCTCCCAGGCCACACACTCACACCTTCGCGGAAGCAAGCCATTTAAAAAAAAAAAACCACTCGCGCGGAACCAAATTCCTGGCCATCGTGGGCCGGGGGCAGGAGCCGGGGAGAGTGGGAGGGTTGGGGTGGTGAGTGCGGAAAAGGTAGGAGTAAGAACGTGGGAGCCCTGTGACGGACTCCGACCGTCACAAGGTATAAAGAAGTCAACTTATATGCTCGATAATACGTTAGGATGATTACCCGGGGAAAATGTCTGAACATCCTTCTTATGCGAAGAAAGTAAGGAGTAAACTAATGTAGGCTAAATAGGTGTCCATACGAGGATCTGATGACGCCAGTTGATAACACTATTGTTATGCAGTAAATATAGATATATTCATTCGCTAATAACCAAACACTATAGCAGCCTTTTTGATAGAAGTTTTCGCTTAGATTAAGAGACATTCTCTATCAGAAAGAAACTGATGGTTTTAGGTCCCAAACGCGAGTGAAGGGTCTCTTAAAGTTACACTCCCCTTGGTAAAATTTTATGGTCGCTCGAATTTGGCGAAAAGGCCTCGACTCTGATAGCAAAATAAAATTTGCAGATCATTTTTACTCAGTCAATGTTCTCATCAACCACTCAGTGTGAATGATTGAATACAATTACCGCATATTCCGGTATTTTGTCACTTCCAATGATAGATAGCAAGTCAGAAAATAGAAAAATGATATTGTAACCAACAGAACCAGTCTTCCTAATGAATTATAGTAGAATGTGTAATTCCCTTGTCATATTATTTTTTCACATATGTCCATTGTTTTCTGAGTAAAGTACTGTAAATACAATCACATTTCATTTACAGTAATGCAATACAGTACTGTAAATGCGATCACAAATGCAGCATCTCCTTTTTATGCTTGTTTTATCATAAGACAATTATATACTACCAATTCATATCACACAAAACCGTATTTCTAACAGCCGAGTGAGATGTGACATTTGTATGCCCTAATAATGATGTAAACTGTACTTGACCGAGAGCTTCCGAATGAATTTGCGTTTTGAAGACCATGGAACATACCTTAACCTTTACCACGATAGCATAAAAGCACGTGCAGGTGCTCATTGCAGCATACCTTTGTTTACAGATGTAAAATGCACGTAAATGGGATTTCGCTGGCGTGCCAACCCAAACACAGCCTAAATAAGAAACAAGATTATATTGAACAGATTGATTCGGAGTACATAAAGTATATGGATTAGAGTTTACCCTAGGGAAGTGATTATATTTTGTTGACATTAATTTAATTATGTCTATATTCATCCACTAATATACATTAATATTTCGGTCTTTACATAACTTCGTAAAGGCTATTCAATTACTTCAATTATCGGGACTTCAGACCTACCATGTATTACGTCCAGTGGCGCAGCGAGGGGGGGGGGGTTTTTGGGGGATAAAACCCCCCCCCAGAGCTCAGAGAAATTAAAAAAAAAATATTTTAACGTGGCAAATTTTGTAACTAATATTAGGGGGTCGGATGACTCACAAACAAAACATCAAACTATTCACAGAACAGAGTTGGACAGTTTGTAGGTCGAGAGGGTGGCGGGTGCATAGCCCGCAGTCGTAAAATTTTCTTTCGGATTAGCAACACTACAGTGCAGCGCATGCGCCACGGTGGTGATTCGAAATACTATGAACGAACGAGTCTGCTGTCGTGGTGGTCTTATATTTTTTATTATTCATTTGTAGCTCTCAGTTGAATTGTTCTGTGTATTCGGTCGTTATATATCACATCTCAACTGTGCTGGCTGCATCACAAATGGATATTAGGAGATTCTTCAGCCAGAGTGCGGATGCGTCAAAGGAAGCTTCAACATCAGCGTGTACAGGTAAACTCAATCTTCCATTTTTTAGTACAGTACAAGCAGTACAGCATAGTTACTTTCAGAAATCTATTCATACGTTAAAATTAATGCTTTAGAGCTAAATTAAGAAATTTTAAAACCTAAAATTAGTGTTTCTGTATTGTTATAGATGTCACAAACAAAACTCCCGATTTGGAACAGATGGAAGACAAAGACGGACCAAGTAATAGTGCCTTGACAGCTAAAAAACCAAGAATAGAGAAGGATATTTTTTCAGCTCCCACTGTTCTACAAGTACAGAAATCTACAACAACGTCAACAACTTTTGAATATGATATACATTGGGAAACAGGTAATAATAAATTTCGTGCATGTTTTGTTTATTTTTTTAGTTTGATCACGCACGCGTGGAATAAGGAAGCGAAAAAAAGGAATAACACATTTTAGTGCCAGCTGGGTATATATATATCTCCTTTGTAGGTTTTTACGGTTTTTAATTATTTTCTGTTAATTTTAGATTGATGCCAACACTAGGAAACAACTACTTTTAAATCCTTGGACACCTAACTTGGGATACACGTTTCCGTCGTCTGGACCAAGAAACTTGAAGTTTGTTGCGAGATGGCTTGGTGAGTGGGACTGGCTTGTATATTCAGCATTCCAAGACGGAGCATTTTGTAAGTTCTGTGCTTTGTTCTGTACTACTGTTGGAAAACAGAGTTTATATCCTGGAAAACTAGTAAAGTTTCCATCCAAAAACTGGAAAGATGCCAGAGAAGTTTTTCGGGATCATGAAAAGGCAAAATATCATACTGATTGCCTTAAAAAAGCAGGCACCTTTATAGCTACAATCATCGAAACCGTGCCAAGCATTGACAAGGTGTTAGATATAGGTCATGCTGCACAGGTAAAAAAGAACAGAGATAAATTAAAGCCAATTATATCTACAGCAATATTTCTTGCAAGAAGAGGGTTATCATTCCGTGGACACAGGGACTCTGGGCCTGTTTCTCTCAATGAACCAGGTGAAAGAGGAGAGGGAAATTTTAAGTCCTTATTGAGATTCAGGATTCAATCTGGTGACTCGTCTTGCAAAATCACTTGAAGAATGCAGGAGCAAATGCAACTTACACAAGCTGGCAAATACAGAACGAGATAATCTCATCCATGAACACAATTATTTTGACAAAGCTAGTGGAGAAAGTCAAGGATGCTCAGTGGTTTTCTGTTCTTGTTGATGAAACAACAGGTGTAGGAACTATAGCTCAAATGACATTCTGTGTTAGATTTGGTGAAAATGAAAAAGTTCATGAAGAATTTTTACAATTCATTCCTGTCACAGACATGACTGGAAAAGGTCTGGCAGATGCAATATGCAAAACTATAAATGATCTAAATCTTCAACCTCAATTTATGGTAGGTCAAGGTTACGATGGCGCAGCGGCTATGAATGGTCATATGAATGGAGTTCAAGCTATAATAAAGGAAAAGTACCCGAAAGCCCTATATGTTCATTGTAGTTCACACTGCTTAAATCTTTGCATTTCAGAAGGTTGCTTTGTTCAAGGAGTGCGAAACTGCATGGGTACAGTTGAGAGTGCTTACAACTTTTTTAACACACCAAAAAGGCAAGCAGTTCTTTCGACACAAATTGAAACAATGGAAAAAGACCTAAGAAAGAAAGAAAAGCTGAAAAGAATGTGTCCAACTCGATGGGTTGAACGTCATGATTCTGTTCAATCTTTTGTGAAGTTAATCCACCCTATGCTGATAGCGCTGGATGAAATCAAAACCTGGACTGATAAAAAAAACAGCTACCGAAGCTCAGCTTCTTCAGTGTGCAATTGAGAAATGTGACTTTTTGATCAGCCTCTTTGTTATTGAGTTTGTGTTTTCACTGACATTGCCTTTGAGTGTGTATTTACAGAAAGAAAATCTTGATCTTTCGGCTGACATTAAGTCTGCTATGACAGTGAAAAAGAAGTTAGATGAGGCTAGAAAAGACGCAGTTCAAAGTTTTGCGCCTATTTTTAAGAAAGCAAGTGAGTTATGTGCAGATCTCGAGATACCTGTTGTGAAACCAAGGACGACAGAGCGGCAGACAATGAGGGACAATGTTCCAGCTAACTCGGTTGAAGAATATTTTAGGAGATCACTGTTCATCCCATTTATTATAAACACGGTTGAGGCATTTGGGCAAAAGTTTGAATCGCACAGAGAAATACTGACTAGTTTCCAGACATTATTACAACCCAATCAAACAAGTGACATTTCAGAAGATATTAAAAAGGTGGCTGATTTTTATGACCTGGAAACCTCAGGAATAAATCGAGAGATCATAATATGGCAGGAAATTATAAAGGAAAAGAAGCCAAAAAATGCAGTAGAGGCTTTGCAAAACTGCAATGCTGATCTCACTCCCACGGCCCACTCACTTCTTGCTATTTTGGCAACAATACCAGTAACTACATGTACTGCAGAGAGGTCATTTTCGTCCCTAAAATTGCTGAAGACGTACTTGAGAAATAAAGCATCAGAAGAACTCCTAAATGGACTTGCTTCAGCCTTTATCCATCAGAGAATTCTAGTAACAGAGGACGAAGTACTTTATGAGCTATCAAAAAATTCACGCAGAATTAACATTACTTTGTAATTTTTATGAATAAAAATTTAAGTGATTTTTAAAAACAGTTTCATTTATTTGAAAACAATAATTATGTGATCTTAAATAAATATTACCTCAAGTAATTTAATAGTATACTATAATTTAAAACCCCCCCTAGCCTTAATTCCTAGCTGCGCCCCTGATTACGTCGCGTACGACGTAATGCATGAGTAAATATACGAGTAAAACGCGTTTAAACTTAATTTTTTAACCTTTCCGTTCTACAACCTCCTTCAGTAAAATTAAAATAAATCATAAATGCGTTTGTCTACAGTTCCATTGTTACTTCATTTGTCTGGGTCTGGACAGTTTGTTTTAGAAAGTAGAATTTCAAAATGCATTTACTATTCATTGTTTAAAACAACGATAAATATTTAGTTATGCAAACAATTATTCCTTTAGCCTAAATTAGCCAACTAAAATAGCCAATTAATTTAGCCTAAAGTAGCTGAAACGTGCAATTTTTCAATTGTTTTCATCCCAAAAAATGTGAAACTTAGTTGTTTCCTAGTGAAAAGTTAAATATAATAAAACGTAATTTAAAGACCTTGAGGGTTATTTATGCCAACAGGTTTGAAACTGAGAAATTTCGCATGAAAAGGTTTACACTAGGTTATTTGGGCCTTTCAGTTGATTTGTGAAAAAAAAACATTAAGAAATGGGTCCTAAAAAATATCATCATATTTTAATAGCCAAGACTCCATTATTTATATCTTAAAAAGCATTTTACCCCGAAATAAAAGTAATTTTCTTTCTTTAAGACATATTCAGTCTGAGAAAAATGAAAAGCTCTTAGATTTTCAAGTGGTAAAATTTACATTGGAACAGGAATATAATCTAAGTACACACCATAATTTATTCCGGGACGCATGTAATGTTGTAATAACTACTTGCTCTGACGCTCGTGGCTGAGAGAAGCTTTCAAAGGCATCGTAAATAACATCAAGGAGTCACGTGGAAGCTCCATATTGAGGAAAGATTACCTTTAAAACCGACCTTGAATGAGAAAATTCCTTCTCTTCATTTTCAGAAGCAAACTCAATATTCCTTAGAGTCCGATGCATGCAAAGTAATGGCAATATTTTGCGGCGGAAACTTGGGCAGAGAATTAAGAATAAAAAGAACTAATTATTTAAAAAAGTTAATAAAACTTGCTATCTACGACCAGAGCAACACAAGCACTATTCACCAAAGAGGAAAAGCGAAATTCTGGTTTCTCTCACAGCTCAAACATGGAAGACACCTAAATTTTACGCTGATACGTAATGATGCAACTTCGAGAAGACTTTTGATAACGTTAGTCGGACTTCAAGTCTGTGGATTCAAAAGGTATTTCGAGTGTTATATGACGACCAAAGAATTATTCAGTTTGTGAGAAAAAAAACAGGCGGATGTGATAAAATAAGGACACGGCGGTAAATAAGCAAAAATAAATGAAGATAGTGAAACAAAGTTGTGCAATATCTCCCGTTCTTTTCTTCATTTACATAGAGTAAGCTCTCACAGCTATCAGAAGCAAATTCTGTTTTCCTAGCGTAATGTTGCTTTTGGCCTCTTTATTCCTGCTGCAATACCTTAGATTTCTTTTTTTACCTTCAGGTGATATCTGATTATTGTCCTTTCCACACTAGCTAGAGTTCTTTATATTCCATATGTTTCTTTCCATGACCGGTATGTCATCGGTGACTCACAAAGTTTCTCAACTTGAATATTCAGTCCCAAAGATTTTACCTAATTATTGCCTATTACCGATTGTATACTATGTACCCAGTATCTAAGAAACCACGTAACCATCGACGGACAAAGCAAAGTAGATATAGTCAGTAGAATACAACAGGAAAAAAGGGCATATTACCAGAAAAATCTACTTACGGCTGGAAAGACAAACGTGAACAGGTTGCAGGTCTTTGTGGGAGTGAGGCAAGGACGATAGAAGCAGTATAGACGTCAAAGCTGAAAGCATTTGAAATGTGGCGCTACAGAAGAATGATGAAGGTCAAATGGATCGACCGAGTGCCGAAAAAGGAACTGGCAAGAAAAATGAAATAAAGCAAAAGTCTTATAAAAAGAAGACGGGATAACTTAAATAGCCATATCTTGAGATAAATTTATGAAAACAATAGTCCGATGAAAATTGAATGGAAAGTAGGGAAAAGGAAGGCCTCGGATGAGATGTATGATCCAAGTATTGAAGGACGTGAAAGGGAAAGGGTTACGCGCATATGAAGAAGTTAGCCGATACAAGAGTCGAAAATAGAGCTGCGTAAAACCATTATCAGGATTGTTGATTGGTGATGATGGCTTAGTAATGTATCACTCATCGGCCTTATTGATACATTCAGCTTAATGAAGTTGGAGAAAAATCTCAGGGATACCTGGCTGGTCAGATATTTTTGCTGATTTACCAGCTATCGAATATGGATTCTGTTTACGAATTATTTTGTGGGTATAACATTAACCATTAGATCTAGCCACGCTCTAAAGAAGGGGAAAAAGATATTGTGCGTATATTTTCAATGAGATAACTCAAATTGAAATTTATTTTCTTTATATTAATGCAATGTTTTACATTCCATTTTCACTTCCCTTTGTCCTATTGCTTAGGTGCTAATCTTAGCCTTTCGCAAGTGTCTGCCATTTTTGGTAATATATTCTGTATAGCATGTTTACACAAGGAGAAGACTTTTACACGGATTAAACGATTTTATATGGAAATCAACGGCAAACCGCGTTACAGCCAACGAATGTTTCGGTTAGCGAAGATCCCGGAAAACGAAAACTATTTCAAAGTAAATTGTTTGCATTGGACAAGGCATCACTGTATTTTATTCCGCTGCATGCAACTATATATAAAAAAATGTTAAACTGATAGGTTTCATTGATCTGTAAACAAACACACTCGGAATATTACTTCCAAATACCTCTTGTAGCATGTTTTTGTCCTTAAGCCTACAATTAATTTTTATTCCTTCACCATCACAATATTTTGGCTCACTTCCAACGCAGGTGAACATATTGAGTTATGCATATGATAGCAGACGGGATAAATGATTCGTGAAGATAATCAATCGTATTGCGGATCCGGTTCACGACCTATAGGCAGCCGTACCATTCAGCCAGTCAATGGGACATGAAATTTAATGTTCGCCGTGGAGGCGACGAATCGGAGATTCCAAAAAAAATGGCAACGCAACACATATCGAACAAAACGCAAAAACGCTGTATCCACAGAGGAGAATGTAATAAAATGTTTATTACCGTGCGCTCCACCCTAATAAAACCTTTGCCGCCGCGCCAAGCAGAGTAGAGTAGAGAAAACCGCATGGGATATCTTCTACGGCTGTATAACTGAAGTCGAAAGTAGCTTACTTGCTGTACACACTCTATTCCGCTTCAAGGGCACCATGCAGATGTGATTTAGGCATTTTCATCTTTGTGTTTTTCGCACATTTATAAGTGAAAATACATTCTTTCATACGCACACAATATTTCATGCACGTGGGTTATTAAGAGATGAATGCAATCTCTCTCTTTGAGTTATGAAGCCCATTTTTTGACCAAAGTGTAATATCAATCATTTAAACAAATAAAGGTGTTTTCATATGCATCGTTATCTCATCTACATCTAAAGAGTACCCTGAAATCAACCACAAGAGCGTGGTAAGGATGGAGTACACAAGGTATATTTTCAAAAACCATACTATCGGTGACTACACCACTGTTTTGACAGATATCAACATATTTGCCGATATTAATCATACATTACTTTATATTCAATGAAAGCTATAATTTCAAGCTAATAATATATGTTGGATCGATACTACAAAACAATACGAAAATATTTTTGTGCGATCTAAACTTGCAGAGAGAATTATAAATGAAGTATTTCTTAGGCTCATAAATTGTCATGTTTTCATTAAAAAGAAACCTAAAACATATAGTGCCTGTCTTCATTATCTCATCCTTAACTTGGATTAAAAGAATAGCTATCTACTTAACCTCTCGGTTCTATTTATAAATAACCATCTTTTTATATTCATGACCTGCAAGGCCGTGGTGCGCTGTGCTTTTAATGTAACTTTAAAACTTAAAAAACTATATCCATAATGCATTATTACGGTGGATGTAGTGTTTCCGTGAAGGCAACGCAAAATGCTTTGTGGCCAAATGATTTTGTTCCGACATCTCAGATCAATGTGGCTACTTCCAATGCACGAAGCTAAATGTAACGAGACGCAAAATCTACTCCTGCCATCCATTGTTAAATTAATAGCATTGTCTACATGCTACCTTGGCAGAAAAAATTACTGTCGCTGTTAATACCTAGAGGTGCTCTCACGAAAAAATGATTCTACGCTCGATTAATGTAAAAATATTTTATGACACAAAAAAGTATTTTTCTATTAAAAATTATTGCTTAATGGTTTAGTTTATATTTTAAGCAAAATAGAACATACAAATCACACCGAAACGATTAATTTAAAACCTGATAACGGGCATCGAAAGGGTTCAAAGTATGCAAACCAAACTATATTGCTGGTGAAAACTTTCCGCTGCAACAGTGCAATGGGAAAATTTGATTTGTACTGCAGTGATTAAAAAAATCACGTGTAATTAATTCAATACCTACCTATTTAGAAAAAAAATTTCTAGCCTTACATTGCCAATACTAATAATAATGATACATGCCATTTTACGTAGAAAAAAAGATAAGGAATGTATTTAAACGTCATACGTAGTATAGGATGACCAATTCATGATGTGTTTTACTCAGGTATAAACATTATTAAATAAACCATTCGTAAAGTCTGTTAAGAAAATGAGGACCTTTAAAAGGCCAACTAGAGCTAGAGACTGAAAAACAAATGCTTCTGACTTACCATCCTCGAATAAGAAATATCAATTAATACTGGAAGTAATTAGTAAGAGCATTTTATGGGTTTGCTCCTATAGGTGGCTCTGCATCCGGAAAAAAATACAGAAATAATGATACAAATACAATAACACTACCGCGTTTTTCTCGTTAAAAAGTGGGGTAGCCTCCTTTTGAATTATATGCATTTTACTGCAACTGACGAAGATGAATTTCAACGTATACTTAAAATGCAACTAGAGCAATGCAATTGCAAAAGTGATTAGTAACTAATGAGACTGATTAATGTAGCGTATGAAAGGTTAAACGAACAATAAATAGAGACATCGCATAATATATAACAGAGCCAGTCCAAGAGCTTTGAAAAATTGAAAACCTGGTAAATTAGAGTTTGCAGAAACATCCACCTCTACTCTGGAAAAAAAAGTACATACAAGAAAAACAGGCACCGTTGAAACACGCATTTCCGTACACATGTGGAACAGCAAGAGCCTAAGTAAAATTTCTCCTACTATTCCGGGCACCTATAGCGAGCGCTTTTCTCCCAGTGATAAAGGGACGGAAGTTTCCGCACAGTATGCCGTGGTAGCATGGAAGGAATCGAGGAAACGGAATAGACACAAGAGCCCGTCTGTGAATCCTTACCCAAACTCTAGTTCTTCATTCATTTCTCCACATTTTTCCGTTCAGGCGAGACAATTGCAACAAATGTTTGGAAGGGAAGGAGACGGAAAAGACTTCCGGTGAGGAGAAAAACGAAGATGAGGCAATGCCCCACCCCGACCCATCCCCCACACCTCACTGCAGTTCCGGACTGAGGAGGAATGCGGACTCGAATCTGTAACGGGATTGAAAACTGGGTTCCACAGCATATCCTCACCTCCGTCAATCCCAAAAGTTTCACTCAGATGGGAGAAAATGACTCTGGTAGAATCGTTTGCACGACAAAGAGTTTTTGCCACTTGCGAAAGGAAAAAGAAATCAAGGAGTTTGGCAAGTAAATGGATTTAAAGTGACTTTCTCAGCTAAAACTTCGGTTATAAATCCTCCGGGAAAAGAATATAATGAAACTCGAGGCAAATCAAAGTCTATACTCCCTGTCTCCTCCTCAAATCAGATTGTAACTATTTTGAAATTCTCAATAAATTTTAAAAGAATTAATTCATGCTTATCTCTCGACGAAACATTTTACATTCATCTTCCTCTTGTGAATGAAAATGGTCTCTCGGTAGACTTAAAAAAATATATCTTTATGATATGCCTCATTAATCCACGTGATAATCATAAAGGTTGTGTTCTACAGCTTTTAATAAGTTTCTGAGAGTACCATTTGAAGGATGCTGAAGTTAAGAGTGAGTAATTATGATCATTATCTCACTATCATTCACATCACGGATAAATTCAAAACAGTTAAAAACAGATACGCATGATATGCGTCCACTATGTTTGATTACTGCTTCGTGAAGTGGTTGCTAAGTATAGATCACCACCCTGAGTGTCTCATCTTGCAATACAAAGTGTTATCAGTGGAAGATTCAAATATGAATCTAATCATATACGGTAGAGTTATTCCAGCACAACGAACCTGTAGGTGATTATATCGGTGATGAAATGTGGTGCACGATCTCACGTTATATCTCTTTGCTTAATTTTATCTCACAACGATGATAGACACATCACTCATGCCCGGGTAAATTTCGAATCTATTACTTTTTTCAAGACCGCATATGTGCATTACTGACCTAAGTACTGCGGCCGGAGTTAAAATTAGTCATATGGAAAACATTTTAAGTAGGTAGCATGATTTATGAGTTCCTCATGAGCATTTTAATATACCAAGCCCAGATACTAATGAGATTATCAAATAAGGTTGAGGATACTAAATAATGTTTTGGATTGAAAAAGTAGATATAAATTTAACACAAGGTAAACTCGTGATTCAGAGAAACCTGGCCTCGGCATTAGCCTACTGCTATTGAGAGGCGCCCAAGCAGTCAATGATTAAACCTCCCATCCGATAAACAGAGTATTGAACTTCACAAGTCAAAGCTACACTCAAACATGGACCGGTATGCCAATGAAAACTTTGACAATTCTAGAACTAGAACCCGGGTCAGACATTTATGAATCAGTTAACAATCAAGGTTAAACACGTTATATTAAATATACTTCAGCATGCTTAGAAAATATGTAAATTTGCATAATTTCATCGAAATCAACCTTTGATGCAATAGATATTCACTGATGGCAATAGAAGCTGCTGTATTAAAGGAAAACCTTTCTCCATAAATTAATTAACACACTAACAATTTATCGCGCAATTTCATGTCACACTGCAATCAAAACACTCATTCATAATACTAGAGTGGTATACAAATAATTACTATCAAGATAATAATTGCGGAGCCAAATAAATGACTTTTCCTTCCGTTTGTAACAATGCAGAGCAAAAGAAAGTTTTGAAAAGAGTACAAAAGAAAAAAAGGTATTTTAGGAACTTTTCGTGCTCACCCTTGAACTTTCCACTCAATTATGGATTCATGAGCTTCCTTCTTACCGGAAGCTCATGTAATTTTAAGTATTCTGATGATGAAACACAGTATGTTAAGTAAAGACAATGAGTCACTTAGTATACATTTATTCTCTCACAGATGGATTTTTTGATCGAGTTTTTTTCTCCTTGAAAGAGAAAGAAAATGTATTATTCATCTATTCAATCTGATGATTAAATTCAATGTTACCAAATGTTGTGCTGCAAACAGATGGTCATGTGATGATGTAAATAAAATATTCCGAATAAAAACCAAGTTGATACTGGAATATGAAACACAAGATCCAAAATATGTTTCAAATATCCTGTGAACCTGCGAGACCACCAAATCAAACGCTCATTAAAGAAAAATTAGTTAAATGCATTAAGTATTCAAATAACTGACTTGAATAATGAGCAACATCCACAGTATCTTCAGGCGATAAGCGAAACCCGGTCGCAACAAAGATTATCTCTGTGGAAGTTCCTCTTTATTCAAGTCCAGTTATGTTCCGTTTCCACTCATTCACCCCTGAAACCTCAGAAATTGTAAGTGGGTATTCAGATAACTATATGGTGCTTGAGAATGATGAAATGTGTAGCTTACATGGCTAACCATCTTCAGATCCCGTATCATTTTAACTTCCATGATCACCTGATTGTCCCAAGAAGAATGCATGATTATTTAAACGATCATTATTTGTAACGTGCCCTTGAAATATTTTCAATGTAAACAGGCGTTTAGAAATTAAAGTACGCATGGGACCGAAATTTGGAAACTAACATTTTCAAAGGAGTTATATTATTAGGAAGAGGTGCAGAAACTGTAGATAGATAAATAAATACAAATTATTTGATTTTTCTGAGTCTGTCAAAGTTAATGAAATGATACGGCCGCTTTACACGATACAATTTTTTGTGAAATTTCTTGTACAAACATTTGTATGTGGAAATTGTATCGTGTAAAGCGGTAAATTGTGTGAACGCTTCTGTGAATGTCTGGATGACTGTACGGAAAATAGAAAATAGAACCTGTTCTCTTTCCATTCAGACAAACATACAATTTCGTTCAGTTTATAAAAGCGTTTGTACAAGAAATTGTACAAAATATTGTATCGTGTAAAGCGGCCTTTACAGAAATAATTATATATAATTATATATATTGCATGGGAAGTATGCAACTACTTTTAGCAAACCAATTTTTGAGCGTTCTCCGACTTAATTTCACATATGTGCATTTAAAGGAGCCCTATTTCTACCCACTCTGCACTCGGTTATGGAAAATACTATGATTTCTCTAGTATTCTCATAGTAAATACATGATATATGCATCATATATTTCTTTCTACTATCAATCATGTCTAGTTATGTTACGTAGGTTTATAAATTCATAAGATGATATGAATCAAACATGACGCGCAACTTTATCACAAAAGTTTAAACTTATTCATTTGGGAAGTTACACCAAATTATTAAATGATATGGCCTTTGCCCTTAATTTGCATTGACTGGGGATCAAGTGACAATCATCGTGAAATTACAATGCTTTAACATCGTCTTAAGGGAGCGTGTACATGAAAATTATGTCTTTGTTTTTAAAGAACGAAGGCCGTATCAGCTATAAAAAGACCGTGAACGCCTATCTTTTAAACTTTTCTTTCGTCTCGTGTGCAATGTGTTTGATTTGAGAACAATGTGATTACTGAGTCACTTTCTGTTCTGAGAAAATTAACTCAAGTTAAACGTACAGCTGATATGATAGTCCATCGTTATATATCGAAGGTATTTTTATAAAAGATATATTCAACAATCTTTGGGATAAAAAACTTCCCATTTCGTATATATCTCTTTCGCATAGCCTCAGACCCTTAAATTTACAACAGGAGACCGAACGTTTATCCGAGCTCGACCCGAGTCCAAAATACAAATGCCTTCCGATACAATAAAGCAGCTTGCCCGGCGGCCATGCTCAAATTTTAATGAGAAATGTTTCGCGAAATATTCTGCAGTCGAGATTTGTAACAAAGCTAGCAGGCGAAAACGCTAACAAGCGCCTCAGCGCCAGGCGTAGCATTCACAGGAAAGTTTTGGTGCGGTGAAAAAACTTCAAACACAACAGTCCCTAAAAGGTGAGCGCGATCATTTACTAACTTTAACCGAATTTATATTCGTACGCCCCAGGTAAACGGAGATCCATACCTCTCGTCACACCTTTAAAAGAGATGCCGACAGCAGAAAAGGGAGCGAACGTCAAATGGAGTCTTTGCTGAGAGCCCTACCCTTGATCCAGCGTTTTACTCTTCAGAGGGCTTGGATACCTCCTTTGACAATGGTACTGGCTATGAAAACTCAGCGAGAAATCACACCGTGGGATTAAAAACGTTCTTTCCTATCAAAAGGATCTGACGATATGTAATACCGTTGCGCATCCAATACCCTGAAGCCATTGATAAAGTCCAAACTAACGCAATGTATAAAATTTACTTAATATAATGCCGGGTGAATTTAAGGGCAAAGAGCTAAAAAATAAGATATATTCCAAAATCACGATTTATTTTATTTATAAAAAAATCCCTATGGTCAGAACTATTTCATCAACAAATACAGTAATGAACAAACACATTTATTGAAAGACTATGCTTGATACCTTAGAAATAAAAATATATTTTTTTTAATTTTCCTCTATTCTTCCATGAATTCTTTTTCGAAAAATATTTTCAAACATCTTCATAAGCTGTTAACGGGGCTTAAATTTCCCCTTTTTTCGTTCTGGGATTTTTAATTGAATGCGAAGCAATCTGGAGGTTACAAATATAAATATATTGAAATATGCTAATTTCATGGAGTAAAAATGTACTTTACAATGCCATCAATAGGTTCGATCACCTTTATTTACAACTAGGTAGCAATATTTTGGATCCTTTATAACAGAAGAGTATTTTTACTGATATAATAATTAATCCATGTAACTCTGACTATTAGGGAAGACTCTATCTTCTTCATTCTACAGTAGGTTCAGTTACACAAAACTGAGTAATCCTTTGTCTTCTAGTACTTAACTGGCACTTTGGCCCGTAGCTATTGAATAAGAATGTGAGCTCTGGTCAGCTGGTCTTAGATGTTACTAATCAAACCACGTTACAGTTAATACAAAGGAACTTGATTCTGGTTGATGGACATGAACCTATTTTCTTTTTTAATGGACCTAAAGATTATGCCAAGCTGCAGAGTGAACTAGAAAAAAATGCCAGTATTTAACCCCAGGTATTATTATTTAATATTATTCATTTAATCCCAGTATATATGCATGCAGCATTTTAGAGCTAAGATCTAACTGTTTCCAAGTCACTTAATTCTCATATGTATTAGGAAATGCATTTTTTTTCACGCTTCATTTGAATTGTGCGGCTGGGAACATAACGACCAAAAATTGATGCAATGATAACCCTTCAAAAAAACCTCCTGTAGTCCCCAGCTGGAGGTACAACCATTAACTTTCACCAACAATGCACCAAATAGAATTAAAAGAGTGATTACATATCTCTGATACCACTTTTTTCAACAAATAATACATAGAATACAACTACCTTGTTCTATAACACACGCTCTTTTGATACGGCGACTGGGTTGGCAAAGGAGCCGCGTATAATAATGTCAGAATATAATCATATCATCTGGAAAAGGGAAATTCACTCCCGGCATCCACCTTTACCATATCCCCATCTCCTCAGCTACCTCAAATCCGCCAATTACACCCACAGAGGGTGGAGTGCATCAGCTCCTTCCCGGATCCAAACACCATTCCCGCTGCCACTCCCCGTCCAGGACTCCCACGCCGCCGCCCTCCCTTGTCATCTCCTCGTTAACCGAACGCTCCGCAGTATTCAAGGGATTGAGATGCGCGATAATTGCTCTCGAAAGAAAAAGGAACCAAAGCGTCTCCTTTTCCCTACCCCCACCCTTCTCCCGCTTCCTGATCGCTTCCTTTCATCCCTTCACTCGTCCTACTTACCAGTCCTACGACAGCAAACCCTTTCCCCACCGGCCTCCAAACATCCCGACCCATCTCCAATTTCAACCCCAACCAGGATATTTTTCCCGTCTTCCCGCCGTCCACCACACGAGGCTGCTTCCGCACCGATGATGATTTGGTGTGCAGCACACCGCAACCTTTCTCTCTCTCCCTTTCTCCCGCATTCATCCTCGCTCTCCATTAGCCCCGGGAAAAATCTTCCCCTCCGTGTATTCCGAATCCTCCCCCTATTCCCTCCATGATCAATCCCTCTCGTGCTCCACTTTCTCCCCACCCTCACTCATTATTCCTTTCGATCAAAAAGTTACGGGCTCGCCATCTCCTCCATTTTAGTCTCAAAGCCACCCACAAAAGTCGGAATGTAGAATTCAAATTTTTGTCTCCTTTGTGTGACGTCAACAATATCCACGTCTGGACTTTTCGAAAAGTCTCTTTTGGGATCCATCGCGGAGATTGAAGAACTACGACTCATTGAAGCTGTCTTTAATGACGTGGATTCCATTCGCCAGAGGCGAAATTCCGACAATGCGGTTGTCATACTCCTTCAACTCACTCCCCATTCATCTTTTTCTCATGGAAAGCAATTTGGTGACATCTTTTCATGCTCATTTTCAAACTCTGGCCCAATACATTCGCCTTAACTTTTAGTGGCCTCTGGCGATGCAATACGTGCAAGATGAAAGAGCCGTCAGACCTCTTACGCAGTGTCATCTTGTTTGCAAGCTTCTCTCGGGATCTAAAAGCGTAAATATCTTCGTGTTCAAGTAGTTATTTTATGTTTTCCAGGTCCTTTAGACAATGCGTACTTCTTGGATATCTTCTGTCTAGCCATAACTTAATATGCCTTAAGTTATTTGCAATGTATTCCCGGGGCTATAATGAGGAAAGGGAAGAAAAAAAACAGCCCTTGCAAATGAAAATACGGAATTAGTTTGTACCGATATTTTGAGAGAGAAAAATACTATCATGAAATCCTCCTAGATTTACAAAAATATAATTAGGAACGGATGCTACAATATTGACAATTCTTAAAGCAACAACGAGTAAGCACCAAACTATATCTTGTAAAGGGACATAATGATAACAGCATTCTTTCGGGTTGTATCCGCGTGCGCTGTTCTTCCGCAACAGTTTCGCCAGCTCTCCTGCTGGCATCCTCAGGTGTAGGGAATGTTAAGGAAAACCGTTTTTGGAAAAACAATGCACGCGGATGCAACTTAAAAAAATGCTGGTCTCAACTGTTCAACTCCGGAGAAACCTGAGATTGAACATAGGGAAATATTTTTCAAGGAAAACATGCAGCCTCAGAATGACATGCTCAGCGCCATTCCAAAAACATTTCTTGACAGTACGTATGGCTCTCAATGCCCAATTCAACCTTTAATAATCTAATTGTTTTTTTCTTTATTGGTTCTCAAATCGTAAGAATGGGTGATTTCCATCCATTTTCCCATTTCCTATTAGGATGGAAACTGATGAAACAATCTCCTCCGATTTCAGAGCTATTCATCATAGTCATAACTCAAAAACTCTGAGATTAGTTTGACGCATCTCTCCGGCGATTCTCCTATCCCCTAACCTCTTTATTTTAGCATAGTTCTTATCTTTGAAATCCCTCACAACATGCTCCACATATCTCATCCGAGGCCTTCCTTCTGTAATCTTCCCATTCACTATTTCTTCAACGAGTGTCCTCATAAGACAATCATATTTCAAGATTAGGCCGATTAGATTGACCTATGTTTCCGGCTGGCTTCTACTCTTTCTTTCACTCTTTTCACAAATTTCTGGTTTGTCACTTGGTTGATTCACATTAACTCCATTATTCTTCTGTTGCATCACATTTGGAATGTTTCCAGCCTTGACTTCTCCAATACTGTTATCGCCCATGCCTTACTACCATAAAGAAACGTGCCACATATGTCGAGTCTTATGAAGGTCGAGTTTTATCTTCCACCTTTGCATTTCCGTTGTTATTATAATACATTAACCCATATCTATAACCTCGGCATAAACAAGTACGGCAATATTGCACTTAGCTAGTTATTCGTGGGAGGTGACCCACTGACAAGGTTACTTGCACCATTAAGAAGATTATGGGGAAGTTGCATGTGGGCTGGAATATTTCAAGGAATGGAGAAAGGGTTGAGTAAAACCTGGCGTAGGCATTTGTCAAAACGAAACGACAGATATCAAATGACCCTATGATTTAACGCCCCACCCGACGGAAGTAGTTGAATTCGAATCCTTGGCCCATTGGGAAGGAAAGCAAGTATTCCAGCCAACACAACAACACGATCCCAGCAACAGTACAGGTCGAAGAGTTTTAAATATAATAATAGTACTAAGTCACTACCTTGATAAACTATCAACGTCTTATTTACGAAGAAAAAACTTACACCACTGATATAAATTAAAGCTGAAATCAATAAAAATTTCTGAAATGAAATTCATTCCTCCCTTGAATTGTACCTAATTCTAAAAAAGGAGAAGTTTGATACCAATGCATATATCATGTCATGACAATTTTATTCATCGTAAGTTTGAAGCACCATTTTTTCTATTAAAATCAAGAAAATAATGATATCTAGAGAAAAAATGGGAGATATTTTTGAACACAAAAGAGGGAGATAGGGTGGAATCAACTTGATAACAGCGGGAGGCACTTTGTGAGATGCTGACGGGAAAAATGATGAAAAGCATAAAAGCCAAGAAATGTGAACCCCTGATAATTTTGATTTGCTGTCAGTAGAGCTGGATAGGTGATCCTTAAATTGAAGGCCATTGATAAAGTTCACCGGTGATGATGATACCTGAGTGGGCGGCTAAGGGGTAAAACCATCCCTTATTGAAACCCACGACTCTTATAGTTCGTCCCTCATAAAATCAACAAAAGAATACATATTACTATTTACCAGCAAGCCACAGTAGCTGTGACGAGGTAAGTGTTGCTTCCTCGGAGGAAAATGTACATGTTTTTTAAACGCATGCAAAAATTTAAAAGGAAGAATTCCTTCCAATTACAATACTCTTGCTGGTAAAAACATATTCTAATATTATTCACCCGATGTTAGATGAAGTTAAAATAAAAACGTTGTTGAAATGGCATTTAAAAAAATTAAGTCTTTACCTCGAAGGAAAAATCTGAAAGACCTTGAAAAAGTTAAATTAGCTGGTTGATATAAAATTTTATTTCGGCACAGTTTAATATTTTTTCCATTCACGGACTGATATTTTCCACATATTTTCCACCCACTAGTTCCAGTAAGACAATTGAAGTAAGAAACCTTTGGCAAAACAATTTGTGAACGATGCCAGGGTATACTAATCTTAAGACGAATCATTTGACCTTGCTACATTTTCTAGTCAAGTTCATCAAGCAGTATTTTTATAGATATCAATCCAAATTATTAGTACCGTCAACGCAAATTAAACAAAACAATTTTTCTTATTTATAATATATCATATTATAAATAAGCAAAAAAATTTTACGTTATGAATTGACTACTACGAAACAGACGGATAATATCATGTTTTGTATTTTAAAAAAACATTGCTAGTAAATCTAATTTAAGAATTATGGCGTTGAAATAATTCCGCCGCGCTGCCTCGAGGCTATTTTTTAAATTCAGTAGTAACGATATATTTAGCCAATTAATAATATTAGGAGCAAAGGAAACTTGGTCCGAGACGGCAAAAAGGTAAATGTTTGTCACTTATTTCAACTGTTGGAAACACCTGCATAATACTCATCTCGGAACTTTTAAGCATCTAATACCACTTGACTTTAGCAATTTCGAAGTATCCAAGTCAATTAAACATCCTTAAAAGCTCTTAATAAATCGTGAACCTATGTAAAGTGTAAAAAACATATTTTATATTCGTTTACACGACGTCGCAGTATAAATATTTTGACAGTTGTGCAAATTAATGATTTGAATTCAAATCTATTTACTCCCAAGTAACCCAAGCTATATTTGTTATCATGATCGCATTTAATTACCAGGTTGTACACACAAGTATTTCAAAATGTAATTGAAAACCCATGTGCACACACCATTATAAATTACATCAAAGCATATAGTCAAATGAAACTCGGTGACAATACCGTACCAAAGACTCAACACGGGACAACTTTTTTCACCGTATGAGCTCATAAATCCTGTAGCGTGAGCAAAGGGCAGAAATTGGCAAGTAATTGGTGACTGGAACGAGGGAAACGAAATATCACGTCCACTCTGCTATTCATGAAAAAACAGGGGATAGAAGGAATAGACAACTTTTCCCAGTCCGCACGTGAAGAATGCATGAACCCCAAAAGCACTTCTCTTCGAAAGTCAATCATCCTTTCATCGTGCTCCCGTTTTGATTCAAAATTTAAGCATGAAACCTAAAAAATAATATAAAAAATTTAGCTAAGTCCAAAAGCGTTGACATCATAGTTTGAACAATGCATTCGGTCGTTCCCCCTCACTGGCCCGCAATCACCACCGTCAACGCTCTCCCATGCGTGTTCAAGAACTCATAAATGTTTCTTTTCTTCAATTCCCTTGTTCTCTCACTCCAAAGGGTGTTTATTATTCCAAATTTTCGAGAGTCCGGGTGGGCCTATGAGCGTTAGGCTTTACGTGTTCTGCCGGCGCCGTCACTGACGTGACCCGTGACCTTTCCTGTGTGGGGCAAAGCGCGTTTCCAGATGGTTAAAAAAACGGTAGAGAGCAGAAAAAGAGAAATAAATAAACAAACAAACACACTCTCACATATATGCACATGTGTACGTACTCTTCACGGCACTCGTTTTTCATTTTTTTTCTTTTTTGGTCCTGTCCTATTCCCCCTACCCCACTGAGCCCCGAATACGTCCGCCACTCCGGAATTCCCATTCCCAAATTCCACACGCCGTGAATCGCCACAAATCAATTCGAATGAGAGGAGGAACGGGATGAAAATAAATGTAAAAAAAAGAGGATACGAGGCCGCCGGGCCTCTGCTTACGCTCGCACATAAAACAATTCGACGTCCGAAAGGATGGGGAAAAAATCACGTCCGGGAATTCAGGAACTCAAAAAATGTCGTCAAGGATACGAACTTTAACCTGGTTTACTGAACCCGAATGAATTTCTCCACACTCCGCCAAGAAGACGAGCTGACTCATGGAATATTTTCTTCGCTCGACGAAGAGCAAGGAAAGATTTTTCATGCCAATCGTGACAAATTTCTCAGCGCAACATTTCTCCGATACCTTAACAGGTATACGCGCAGATAAAGCGAAGAAAGGCACAACTGAACATAAGTATAACTGAAATTAAATGGTCAAATATGCATAATAATACTAAGGCGTGTTTGGCGGAAGACCTCGACTCAATAACATCAGAACAGATGTTGGATATCGCTAAGAGATCTGTCAAGAGGTTTATTGGTATGTTCAATAGTGTTATCAAAATGCAAGGGGAACTGATTGAGAATTACTCACTGTCCGATCGGAGGTTGAAAATTAAATTAATTCACCGAAGTAATTTAAGACGTGTACCATTTTAAGAGTGTTGAAAATACATTAAAACACAATGCTGAGTGATATTTAAGACAATAAAAATAAAAGTAGAGAAACAATATTAAGACAGAGAGGCATATCTTCTTTCAAGCAGCAAAGATAGATATACTTGAGAATATTATGACTGGCAATGAAGCTTGGTCACTTTTTTGAATTTCTGCGTTAGAACCAATCATATAGAACGCGTTGCAGTATTTTATTTGGACATAATTTTGCATATATTGTTTTAAAACATATATTTGCCTAAGATTAAGCCGACCTCGGTGGCGGCGGGGTAAATCCCTCGCCTGTCGATACCAGGGTCGCGGGCTCGAATCCCACTCGGGGAGGTTCCTCATTTTTCGGGGCATGAATGTTTATATCGTCCGATCTGTTGATTGGAAGAGAGAACTTTGAGTCCTAAATTCGTACAATAAGTCAAAAATAAGACAAATAAAATAAATAACATAAAAATAAGACATTAAATAAACAAAAAAATAATAAGATTTTAGCAGTGCCTGTCCTTTTTGATACTTGTTTAAGGAAGGAGGCTATACTCCATAAACGTTAGAGGAACCTAACGATTCATTTACGTTTTTAACCCTTAAGTAGGCGCGCTCGTTTTTCGTCACGCAAGTAGGCGCGTGGGGTGCTGACGGACCCCCAAAATTAACTAGAAATTAATTACAAATTTGAATATTTTATGAACTTTCTTCACTCGAATACTCAAAATAGATATCATTGTAAATCATTAGTATCATTTTTGCAACAATATGTAATAGTTGAACCCTAAAAGTCATCCTTTTTGTGAATGTCCTCATTTTTACGGAAAATTTCGCGAAGTTCTAAATTCTTGCGTGTAAAAATTTTATAAAACATTTTTTTTAGGTTTTTCGCGATACAAAACGCTTGTAGACATATTGCATGACATTTATTTCAAAATTTTGTTCAACTTTATTATAAACAATTAGAAAATATTAAAGTTCAAATTTTAAAATTTTTTTTACCTCTAATACATTTATGAAATTACACAACTCTTACTTCAAGCTAAAATATTTTATTTTCCTTGTCAGGCTGATATTACATGCTAATATATGTCATTAACAAATTTTAATGAAAATTTTCACTGAATACGTTTGAAAATATTGCTCAAAACACAAGAGTTGAAATGTAATTCACATGTCACTTACATATCGGTCACATTCAAACATTTATCACACATATTTTTCATGTGCTTTATGCACATACACTCTTGACATTAATGCAATAATTTTATGTTTTTATATCACCTTTCCTTGGACATATTGTGCACCTCCCTCGTTTTGTCAATTCCAAAGCATTCATAGGTTTCGTCGTTGGGTGCATTGTCTCGGATATTTTTCTTTTCAAGTGCTTTGGCAAATTAGTCAGCGCTGCTCTTTTTGATATTTGCATTCTTACTAAATTGAGACCAATATCCCTTAAAAATGTCTGCGAACAAGTTGATTTCCTGGACAATTAGATATATATATCATTTGAGCATTTATTCCAGCAATATCTAGAATTCTGAAAAAGAGAACTAATGGCCACCGCCTGCACCTTCTAGATGTTGAGTACGTTCCACACATTTCATCCACTGTATCAACGCCTGACTTGGAGAAATTATACGTGGTGATCATTTCTGGCTTCTGCATTTCCCCAGACCTGTCATCAATTTTCCCATCGTGATGCATTGACGAGACTAAAATAACATTTTTATTCTTTTTTGGGATGTAGGAAACGAGAGTCATGTCCCTGCTGAATGCAAAAGAGCTACTCTTTTCTTTCCTATTTTTACATTCAACAACTGCATAGGTATTTCCTTTTTATTCTTTCTCAAAGTCCCAATATAAGTGGTTTTTTTGACAGCAGTTCTTGTACTAATGGAATGCTGGAATACCAATTGTCTGCAGTCACGTTTCTTCCTGTACCTTCTATAGTTCTAACTAAACTTATCACAACATCATGTGGCTTATTTGACTTTTAAATGGGCCCTCTGGCTGAATTCCTAAGTATACTTCCATAGTTTTAGTGGACATGGTCCTAGCATCAGTCAATGCAAAAATTTAATTCCGTATTTAGCGGGCTTACTGGGTATGAACTGACGAAATGGGCACTTTCCTCGAAATGGAACAAGCTGTTCGTCTATTGTGTTGAAGCTTCCTGTCTGATAATTTTCCTCACAATTTTGAACGAATAATTCAAAAATCTCACGAAAAGGAGCAAATTTGTCTAACTCGCGCCGTTGTTGCCTGTCGTTGATATTATCGAACCGGATACACCGAAGCAAAAAAAAAATCTCTTTAAGCTCAATGTTGAATAAAATATATCTATCCCCATGCCATTTTGATCCCAGAGATCTTGGACATTTTTATACCCAGAGCGGAGTGATCCAGCCAATATAAGCAGCCCTATGAATGATTTAATTTCACACTCATCGGTGAGTTTAGCATCACGTTCTCTCTCAAATGACTGGGAGACACTTGAAATGAACAGATATGTAGACACACTTACTGTCCGTAAAATAATGTCGTTCACCAACAGCAAAAAGCATTCAATAGGAGTCTTTGCACTTCTAGCGGAACCCCGCGTTCCCTCACAGCCCGTCACAATATTCACTGAACGGGTTCTTACATTTCGTCGGGGAGGTATTTTATTCCACAGCGACGTGCCATCCTTACCAATTAAAATATTCGAGCAGTGATGACTGATGCCTGCGGAGATTGATGAGAAAAATTTTCATTGCCATCCGATGTGCCACTTAGCTCTGATCCAGTGTCATGTTCTGAGTCATATACATTTCTCCTTCATATCATCAAAGAAAAGACAATGCCAATAAACTAGAAAATTTAAGTTTTCAAATACATAAAGCATTCCTCTTACCTGATTGATGAAATTATGGATACTTCAGATTTGCAAATATCCTTTCATCCTCGGCTACTTGAAAATAGGAACTGGAAGAATGAAGCTTCCTCACAAGAGAGTAAGGGACTGGCGGACCAGAAGTGGACGACTCGGGTTCAATACATAGTATGACTTGGTACAAAATGAATGATTTCCTCTCAATATATACAATGTGAACAGTTGCAGTAGTATCCCCCGCATACCCTCTTTGGGTAAAACATTTTTCCAAGAACTCATCACTTGATCCTTGGCTCCCATTACCCTCATCTTCCCATGCCACATTACTCTTTTCTTTCACAAATTCTCGGAACTCATCTGCCAATTATTCGTATTCTTTACCCATCATTGTCCATTATTGCTGCTTTGTCCTTGCCAAGGACAAAATATCGGGGATGCCTTTTGTCCACTGCCTCATCCATCTTATCTCACCTTCCGCCAAATCTAGGTTGCAGTTTGTCTTGATTTATGCTGCATCCCAGGGTAAAATGGCCAAGTATAGTATGATGAAACAGCGGCAATGACCACATCCTCCCACAGGAAAAGTAGTTTTATGTGTCACTTTTCATTTTTGTAATAAAATATTAAACGACCATCAAAATAATATTTTTATATATTTTTCTCGAAGTTTTACATTTTGCTATAAATATGGTAAACTTTCAAACACCTAGTTTCTCTTGATTGTTTTAGTTCGATAGTTTTTTGCGTAAAATATTATTATTTCTAAAATATCCCACCATACTGAGGAAAATAGGCAAACGTGCATTATAATTATTAACAAAAATAGGTGGCGTAAAAATGTTCATATATAAATTTAAGCATAAAATTGAGAATTTTGTGCTAAAAAATCCGCACTAGGGAATTTAAACATACGGATACGAAAGACTGAAAGCGCGACGTTAGTAGGCGCGGGGGGTCACCGTGACCCCCACGACGTAAAAATTGTGAATAACATTGAAAATATCAAGTGCTTCAAAACTATTTTTAATTGTTATGAGCGATGGCCAAGTTTCTGAAAGGTACTGAAAATATCAAAAATTATTGTCCAACAGTTGAAAAGTTATTAGCCATAATAAATGCGTGGGGGTCTGTTAGACCCCCGCGCGCCTACTTAAGGGTTAATACGAATTGCTCTATCTAAATGATTTTTCAGTCAAGGATAAAAACTGAGGTAAGTATATAGTTTATAGTATATAGTAGTAAATATAGTAAGGATATAGCTTTGTATATCGGCTAAAGGTTTTCTTTGTATTGGTTATAATGATTTCCTGTTACAAACATCTCTTTGAAAAATACTTACGCTATATTTGTGAAAAGTTGATCCTTTACCCACGGGTTTGTATCAGTTTCCTTGGATAATTCAGCATTAATAAGTTTTCTGTATTAACATGCGCGCATCTATATGCGATGATATCTATATCGCATAATGAATACGTTTAACGTCCATCACTCAATACATTCAACTACGGTGATAGATACCATTAAATGTCATTCTTTGCCACAAAGGCACCCAAAACTCTTTGAAATATAGGTACTGAGAACTTCCAAGTTATATTTTGTTTTTTTTTGCTTTTTATGTATTTATTATTCTTATTGTATTATTTCGACTATGATGTAATTATATTTTATACTCTGTTTTTTTTCTTAGGTGGTCTTGTCACAGAAAAATAAATATTATTATTATTATTCTGCTTGCAAAGTAATACCTTTTAAGAAATTCTTCATCAACTGTGTATTCGATAAAGCACAAACGCATTTATTCCGTAGTCTAACCGAATTTCTATCACTCTTTTCTGAAAAACCATTTGATAGCAATGAAATTCTCATTTTGAAGCCAAACTACAGGGTGAAATTGACACATTAGGGTACACTTACAAACTGAACTGAAAAGCAGACCAATATAAAACATGTATCTTCAACTAAATACTCCATGCCCGTTTTAATTACTCAACTTCACTTGCCAACATCAGAGCACAAGACATATAATTAATATGCAAATATAATTCACTCCCATATTCTGCTTAAAAATCCTGCGCCAAGCATAATTGCTATTATGGTAACACAAAAATGTTTTAATTATGATGTCAGAATCACTGCCGTAAACCTGCATTGAAAAACGAATGACCCTTAATGACATATAATATATTTATTGAAAACCTCCCTTTATTATTTATATGCAATAAAAATAATTAATGTCATTTTTAACCAAAAAAATTAGTACAAAACACGATATAAAAATTGCTCCAATTTCCAGTAGTTTGCATTAGAAAAGCATTAATTTCCATGACAAAAATGAGCTAAACATATTAGTATAATTACTATGACAAAAGAGATGCCATTTAATATATGGTATAGAAAAATATCCTCTCGGAGTGACCTTATTTTTATAATACAAGTAAAGGGACCTATATGCAATTATCTCATACAGTAACGCAAGCAAAATATCATTTATTCCCCGGATTAACTGAAGTTTACCGGTCACACTTTCACGAAGAGCGTAGAAACTGAATAGTACAGAATGTATCTTTTTATCTTAATTAATTACTTTATAGTCACCAAGGCTAACCCGTGAAAAGGCATAATTATTAAATTAGCTAATCTGGCTCATGTGTTGCATTATTAACCTTGAGCGATGCTTTGTATAAAATGACCTAATCTGTGAACCTCAGAAACTGCAACTTACAATAACATAACACTAGTCAAAAAGCCTCTAATTACATGACACCATGAAGCTTTAAATCCTTTATTTATAACCACACTTACTACTGTACTAGGTTAGCATTAAAACGGGGACTAAAGTTATATATATAATATTATGATACATTTTTGTATACTATTTTGTATTGCTGGATGATATAGATTACTCTATTGCCACATGTATTGCGGAATGTACAAGTGTTTTGCTTTTATTGGCCCTTTATTAGTATGTTTTTGTTCCACTACATTACATCTGTATCAGTTTTTATCATTCACTCATACAACACCACACAAATCACAAATAATGTGCTCGATTTGACGAGGAACTACAAGGTCCTGTACAACCCATTCCGGACACTTTACCCCCTAGTAGGCTTGCATGCCACTTAGCTTATGCTGCCTCAAACCCTTATGAAAATCGCTTTAGCAGCAGGACGCGACCTGGCCTGATTTCGATTCGTTAGCCAAGTCGAAATAGGGCGCCTGCGCATATTAAGAGAATATTTGGACTATAGCCATCTCCACCTGTATCAGTTTTTATCATTCATTCATATAACACCACACAAACCACAAATATGGTGCATTTGATTTGACGAGAAACTAGAAGGTTCTGTACAACCCATTCCGGACACTTTACCCCCTAGTAGGCATGCATGCACTTAGCTTATGCTGCCTCAAACCCTCATGAAAATCCCATTCGCAGTAGGACGCGACCTGGCCTGATTTAGATTCGTTAGCCAAGTCAAAATAGGGCGCCTGAGCATATTAAGAGAATATTTGGACTCTCACCATCTCCACCACCAATGATGCAAAGTGGAAATGAATATGCGAGAATAAAATCGAGATTACCTCGGCCCTGGTTGGAACGGCGCCCGAAATATTCAAACAGCTAGCGAGGCCGAGCGAGTGTAGTAAAAAGATGTAGGAACAAAGAGCGAGGCGACGGCGTCTTCAAGCGGTGATCCTCCCCAGGGATGCCTGCAGGGACTAGGGCGCGTGCGGACGCAGCCTGCACCAGCATGCATTTCGGAGACGAGACATGCTAGCCGAGGGGGCTGGGGTCGTCGAGTTGTTCGGTTAGGGGGGTGGAGAAGGAAGTAAGGGGTTTGAGGGCTTCCCCGGAGGCGACCGAGCAGGCAGTAATTCACCCTTTAAGCCTTGGCGCGCCAAAATTAATTCGCACAGGGGCTGTGCTACATGTAGGGGCGGGGGAGGAGAGGTGTATTTCCGAAGCACCCAAAGGATTTATCGCCTCTCTCCACAATGCACAAAATCCCGCCGCTCGACGCGATCCTCCCTCCCCATCACACCCCACTGCCACACTTAAAAGCGAGCGTGCTCAAAAAGCTACAGGACCGCTCTTGGGGAATTCAAAATTAATTTACAAAATTTTGGGCCGTCATCCCTGTTCCTCCCCCGTATACGCGCTGATGCTTTCGCTATCGTCAAAAATTAGGGCGCGAACGCCGTCCCAACTGTGGGCAAAAGTGTCTAAAAATAAATTCGCGTGTGACGTGTCATTCGAGATCGGACATGCTACCCTTCCCTCGTGTCCACATCCTGGGCCCACGGCTATAGACGCGCACACATGCACATGGGCTCACATCCGACACATCAGACTATCTGGGGGGAACCAGGATAAAAGAAAGAAATTTATTGGAGTCAGGCCGGGGAAAATGTCTCTTAATTACGATTTTTTCAACCCAATGCGTTCTCTTTTACTTTCACCCATCATCATCATCATCACCGCCAACAATCCTAGGATTGGTTTGACGCAGCCTTCCGCTTCTATTCTTCTTCTAACGGCCAACCTCTTCACATTAACTTAATTCTTCTCCATTACATCCTTCACAACTTGCTCCATATATCTCAAAGGATTCTGTTCTATTCTTACCGTTCTCTTTTCCTCGACAATTGTCTTCGTCAGGCCATCGGGTCTTAAGACCTTTAAGATAAATAAGACTTTAATGCATTAATTCAAAATTTCGTTCACTCTCTTATCCTTGCTTATTGCATATGCTCTTACTTTCACGCCATGCACTTTCCTACAATCACATTCCTGCGTCTTAATATTGATTAATATATTTCCCAATACCGCAGATACATATTTAATGCAGTTCACGGGATCATAGTCTAGAAAAACCGCAATCTCAGGGGGTAAGGCCAGCTTGTCAAGGGTTAATTGTGAATAGCTGGTTAATAAGTACGTTAGATGAAGGAAGGTACTATATAGTCTCAATGTAACCACAATTAAAGGTGCCTTATTATTACTATTTACGCCATTTCTCTCCCTCGTTCCTGTTAGATGACTTGGTTCATTCGCGTACTCTCATTAAAACTGAGAGAGGGGAGCATCATTCACTACTACCATTGCAGATAAATCCAACAGAAAAGGTTCAAACCAAATTCATCCCTCAAAAATGCAATCAAGATATAACCTGCTCTCTTGGCAAACCATGATCACTTTATTTACGCAATGCACTTTCCTACAATCACATTCCTGCGTCTTAATATTGATTAATATATTTCCCAATACCGCAGATACATATTTACTGCAGTTCACGGGATCATAGTCTAGAAAAACCGCAATCTCAGGCCAGCTTGTCAAGGGTTAATTGTGAATAGCTGGTTAATAAGTACGTTATGTTATTAATACATTCTAAAAAGATTATGCATTTAATATTTTCAGGACATTCCACGTATTTACTGTTCATTAGCATGCAAATCACTTTGAATATCCCTTTTCGGGTCAGGACCAAATAATCTTGCATATTTGTTTTCTCAATACGGGTTTCGGTAGCACATAAAGTCCTGCTCAATTTATTGAAATCCATGGGTAATACCCAAATAGTTGGAGAATTTCAGCTATAAACAGTTGTATAAGACAAATAGTGTTCTTAAGTTGAGGTTCTGACCACCCAGCACCCTTGTAGGGATTTAAATACCTCTAGGAAAAATCTCTGCCACAACAGGAATTCAAATCCCTGGCTTTGGAACACGAAGATATTACTCTAGCTATCACAGCATTGTAATTCTCTTAACACTTATATATCCATACATATGTTTAGAGAAAAGATTGCATTGCATGTTCGATGTATCATGGACTGTAATTTTATAAATAATGCACATAAAAAATACCCCGTTTCCTTACAAAATTCACAACCCACTCTCAGACGTTAGTCTTTTCCCAAACCTTTGCGTTCGCCTCCATCATCTCCCGACCCCATCATCCCATCTCGACAAGACCACACACCCTCTCTGGACCCTTCAACCCACCCTCACCACGGAAACTCACGTCTCCCCACCCCCGCTCCTCCATCCCTCTGTCGAGATCACAGCTTGCGGAAGAGCGAGAGGAGTGGGGGAGGGAGACAGAGGGAGGGAAACCGACCCTCCTTACTCACATTGATCGTCCGCGGGACCAGAAAGAGAGCGGTGGGAGTGGGTAGGTGAGGGGCGAGGGTGGAAGGGGGAGGGTGGGGGTGGAAAGGACGTTTGAATTGCGTGCGGGACGGGAGGAGGGGAGGGTAAAAAAGAGAGACGAGTTTTGGGGGAAGAGGGAGGGGGATCTGTTACTACTACATGGCAGGTACCCAGTCCCCTACTCTCTCGTATTTCCACCCCCCTCCCCTTTGGCCATCCCCCTCCCACCCTGTCCTCACTCCGCCCCGGACGGAATAAAAATGGAAGGAAAAATGGAGGAAATGAAGGGAGGAATGTGCCACGCTGACGTTGGACGGGGGATCCGGTCCCCTCGTGCTCCTCGCCCCCGAAGGAAATGCCGAAGACAAAAGGGGCCAAGCGGGCGGACGACAACAGAAACAAATTGGGGGGGTGGGACAATAAAGAATTTCCGGCCCATCCTTCCCCCGGGGGTAATTGAGATCTCTCCGGCCGCCAATGACGCGGACGTCTGTATTTTTTTATCGGCACGGTTATTGAATCGAATATTGTTTCATCCGTTGCGAATCGGTGTCCCTCCGTAAAGTGCGAGGACAAAGAAACGAACGCTATCCAGTGCAATCGCTGTGAAATGTGAATATGTGTGACGAGCAAGCCAGTAAAATGTACTGCGATGAAAGCATTAAGCTGCAGGCGAATTCAATGCTGTGCTCCAAAAAATACGTTGGAACAACGGCAGGAATTTTATTTTGGTACGCTGAAATACCCATTAGTTGAAGTGAAATACGAGTTTTTTAACATAAGCAAGTGATAGCATTGACTGCATATAACAACGATGATTCCTTTAAAACAAGCCATCCATGGTAAGTAAATTTTCCTTAGTACTCATTGGGATAAAATGAAACTTATAGTTTATTGGTGATAACGATGAAACTCTTGTAATTTCGGTCACGCTCTCATGGAGGTAAGGATTTTAATTTCATAGTTAAATTGAGGACGGTTCCCTGACAAACGCCATTGTTCACATCTCAAAGCATTTTATTCAATTGTAAGTAAATAACTCATATGCTACATTAATTTGTGTTGAGATCATATGTTAAATAATATCAGATCATATAATACAGTATTAGTCAGCTCTGTAAGTTAAATAAAATATTATTATTAGTTACCCTAACCCTTATCTTTAATAGTATGTCTTATGTGAGTACCACATCAAATATATCGGATAAAGGCACAAGGTTATTTAAGTAAAATGATTGCGAGTGCTGCCAAGTCTATCTTATTTATTACAACACTGGTAAGTCGACATTAATTACTACCGTCTCTCCAAAAGCTTATCACACTTAATTGGGATGTGATTTACATTCATGAGCGGGCCACCATCATCTTAAGTCCCATTAACATCACTATGAAATACACCGCTAAGTATTTACTTTTCGCCTTGTTTTCATTGAATACCTAATGCATGCCAATAGGAACGTATCCAGGCCAATATAGGCTCGGAGGATATAGCAATGAAAAGTGCATAAAGTTTGTAAATTACAAATGAAAATAATACCAAGATTTTTAGGCATTTTCATTATTTCAACAGTTTCATGCACGAGAATAATAAATCTCTACCGAGGAAGAAATCGTTATGCGCCCTACGCACCGAAAATTTTAAATCTTCCCACGCCGCATAGCTCCTTCACCTGAAGGTTTCCTTGACAACAGAATGAATACTCCCGCAGTACTGGCGCGTAAATTTGCACGGAAGTGCCCTTTCACCTGCCATCGCCGCAACAATTACGACTCGCGAAGCGTAGCAAAGATTACTGACATGAGTTATGGGGAATTGTCCAAAGACCTCTGTCGTGGCACCCATCTCGGCGCCAAAGAAAATGGAATTTATGGCTACAGTAGAAATACCCTCTCGTGCTTAAAAAACCATGAAATACATTTGCCAAGGTTGTGGTTTGTAGCCTGGCCCAACGAGTTTCAATGAAACTGCCATAATCATCTGCAGCGGAAACTTCAGTAATGCAATGAGCAACTCTTCCTCTCCCTTAGAATTTACCAAGAAGAAAATAATAATAACTAGCAGGTAAATAGGTATAAATCATTTGTTCTATATCGCATCCCAATGATATACTGCATAAGCTGCTAAACTAGACTAAAATGGAATTAAAATTCAATTTCTTCAAACAACCTGATATACATGCAGTCAGCAGCTTATGATAATTCTTTCATAAAACTCCTGATATTATGAGGAAAAATGTATTAAACTTAATAAATGTCCCCATTGAATTAATTGAGGGGAAATAAGTAAAAAATCAGATATATTGGAAAAAAATCTACCTGTACCAAAGTTAAATGTCTTGCTGCATGAGCTTCATACACATGACCTTGAACACCAAATATCAAAATTGGTCCCTTTTAATCAAAACGGTTAGATTTTCAAAATAGACAAAAGATTTTCAATATTACATTGTAAAGATATACGTAAATAGTATAACATATTAAATCGTTTTTAGAGCATAAGGTACAATATGTGTGTGAAGACTCTTCAGCTGAAGGTTGTGTTCCGTCACAATTTATTTTTATTCATTTCCCTAATACCAATGTAATTTGCTGCTAATGAATATTTAGACAGCATTTAAAATGCTGTCTAAATATTCATGGCGCTGCATTTATTGCTTTTTAGTCGGCCATTACGAGAAATGCATAGTAAAAATAACATTACTCAAGTATTTATACTAGCAATGTTTAAGTATTCTGAATACAAATTAAATGAAGCCGATAAATATTTAAACTGTTGTATTTTGGGATCAAAATGGACCGCCCGGAAATTTCCTTAAATATAAGGTTTCATATTCTTACACATATAATATTTAAAGCTTGATGATAGTAAATTTATGTGTTGATACTTTATTTTCTGAGAACTATTGCAACTGGAGGAAAATCTCTATTCTTCCCATTTTTTTCTTGCACATAATTCCTTCCGCTGACCTAATATCCTTGAGAGATTAGCAACAGAAACATTGTTCCCACATAGATCAATTTTTAGAGAGTTACTTACTTTCAGTCATACAAAAATTCAGTGAATCTTTGACCTTGAAGGAAACAAGTTGTATCCAGTAGAGAAAAATGATGATGCATTGTACTATGGGTTTGTATAAAGATGACTGGCAGTTTAAATATAGTGAATCTATCAATATACTGTATTCCTTTCTATCGTCCTTCTATTCCAGATTATGACTTTCAGCTAAAAATATTTCAATATTCAATGGAAACTAGGGACCAATAACAATTTGACAAACTTAACAGCGATAAAATCATTCTCAATAATATACTGCATGCTGTGAGAATTCACATAATTGACGATCTGCTTCGGGAAAGGAAACCTCTAGATTCGCTTTTGTTCCCGGATTTTCCCCCTCTATGGCCCTGACTGAATGGAATGTGTGTTGGACGCGCCACGCCGGACTTTTTCACTCACCTGTTAAACACCGGAGCGATGGCATTAGGCCGTAACTCCGGCCGCATTTGAGGGTGCAGTCACCGCGGAATTCCAAAAACCTTACGCGCACGGGGGAATTGCGTTGTGTATTCCACGCCATCACGAGACAACAAAGACCACGGGGAAACAAAATAATTCCCTCGAAATCTGTTTCCTTCAACCTCTCCTTTCCCCCTCCTGACAATCCAAATCGCTCGTGCCCACAAATCTTCGTCGGCAGGACACATTACATCTACATCTGCATGTCAATCTGTGAGTCACCGCAGGCACATATGGAAAGTAGTGCTGCGTAACCAGCCATAAAAATCGCATTTTGATATTAAAAAAGAATAGGAAGAAAAATCATTTCACATAGAAATATTTATGAAGTTTATTCTTGATTGTCGAGTTAGAATATACCTTAACTTTTTGGCCAGCAGTAAACTTCCTCCACGTGGACATTGAAGTGTTGGTCTGCTTGGAAATTTTGGAATTGAAAAAACTTCTAACCGACAGAAATTTACGACGGTGCGATAATTGATTTCAAAACGAGAATACTAATGATATGAACTCTAAATAACAAAGACAGCTATGGCGCGGGGTGAGTGGAAGGGAAAGAATAGGGCACGTTTTTTGCCGATCAGCGCGGCAAGCGCTAAGATTAGTGTAGCCCTTAACTTCTGGACGATATGATAAAACGTTGAACGAGGTGTAGTTGAAAGTTCTTCATCGAGAACTATGCATTGCGTATGATAATAATTATAGTATAGCAAAAGGATAAAAAATATAACTAACCTTGCTAGACTTATGTAGACTTGTTTCTTCTAGTCCAGGCCACTGTGAATGGATATTGTAGAATAATAAATAAACTTTTAGGTAACTTTCTACGAACAAGGTTTAATCAAACCCAACCCGCATCTAAAGGGCATTTTCAAGGGTCTAAAAATCATTGGAAATTCACTTGAAAATGACGCACAGGCGGATTTTGTTAAAACTTTTTAGTGGAAAAGTACTAAGAGTTTATTTTTTTCGTTGTATTTAGTCGAATACCGGTGCGTAAGGGCTAAACATGCTTAAAATTTTTGCAAACGCACTTTTAATAGTGAAATAGGTCATGAATGATACAAAAACTACTTTTATATTTGTTAATTTTCTTTTGTAGCACATTAGCATCTAACAGCACACGTGACGTATTCTACGTTGCAAAGTAAACGAAGTACGTGGCTCCGATTGACCTACAATGATTTTTATATGTAAAAATTACATTTAGTTTACCCATTAGTCATATCTGTGTGTTCTATAAAGGAATCTCTCGGACAGGCAATAATCCCTCTTAACTGTCCAGCACTATAGCCAGGCCGATAACGCGCCGGTCTGTAAACAAAGCTCGCGGATAAAGCATTGAATTTTAGCGTTTGTACATAGATTATAATCCAAGATTAGACAATACAATATGGCCATAGACATTGGAGTACTTAAAACCGACATCTACTTCTACAATCTCTCTTCATTCGTCGATTCTTTTTGTACTGCAGATATAGTATCAGGTGAATATGGTGTATAGGTTCGGGAGGTGAAGTCTATCTGCAGTATCATCTCTGAACTAGAATGCTATGAAACTTTTAAATAGCTTTATCTTGTAAGCAGCCTTCTGACAACAGTAACACGACCATAAGCTAAACTGCCCCCTTTAACTACCACTCCAATCGCCGGCGACCGCCGCTCAAAAACCACTCAAGTCCCGTGGAGAGAACGCTAGCACGAGAGCACTTGGAGGAAATATTCAAACCTTGGGCCAATCGTCCAGCGGTGCCACAGGGGAGAATGGAAAGGGGAGGGGTAGGAGTGCGGGGAAGGTGGAGGAAATTCAATCCAAAGACGACAAACAAGGTTACCGCAGTACTTTCGTTCGGACGGACCGGAAGGGGAGGAGCCGATAAGGAAGTTAGGTCGGCTGCTGCCTTGCCGCTTGGCGGCGTCCCGTCTCGTGGGAATCCCTCCCTAGTTCTACTTCTCTCCCCGTTCCGTCGCGAGAAGACCGGGGGGTGTAGTGGAGACACGTCGGAGAGAGGTAGGCGGAGGGGTGGATTCTGCAGGGCGGAGGGGAGAGCCAATCTTCGCAGTGAGTAGGGGGAGGAACGGGGTGCGCGGGCATATGCAGTCGGCCTGGGGGAGAGGTATGGGGAGAGTTAGAGAGAGAGAGGGAGTAGGGGATGGGAAAGAGTTCCACGGAAACCTTACGAGGACGCAAGACGCCGACGAAGACGCGAGGAGAATATTGAACTGGGGGTCCCCATTCAGGGAACGAGGGAAAGAAAGTTCGCGGTCGAAGTTCGGACGTGGGGTCCCGTGGCACACTTCCGACCGCGTAGACGACTGCAGCGGAGAATTTGACGCCTAAAGCGGCCGTTTGAGAGGGAGTGCAAACTCCTCGAATGGCCCATTAATCTCAAGCAGTAGCGTGGCTCTTGAATAGTTGAAGATGAAGGCAGCAATCATCGGTTATCACTAAAAAAATGGTGGTAGTAGTAGTGGTAGCTGAACTTGATTTTTAAGTACCCCAACTCGTGTACACATAACGAGCCGTGCAGGTGAAAAATAAACCGAGGAAAAACTTTGAGTAACAAAACCCATGTCCTAAGAGGTAATCAAAACCACGACCTTTTCGATACCAAGGCACGCCCTATCGATCTGAGTTGCGATCACGTATGTTTATTGGGTTGGGAAAAGAGAAAACGAGATCACAGTTCATCGTATTTCGTCTACTACTTTAAATCATTGGTTTCAATCAGCGGAGCATGTTTAAATGGCTATGATCATTGCGCTTTCATTAAAAATGGATAACTGCAGTGACACCGCGAAAGAAAGATCCATGTTCACCTGTGCCTATACATATAGATCTAAGATACCCTTGATTACCGCTGTCTGCTTCTTTAAAGCAATATCAATAAGGCATGATGATCTAACATCCCGTGAGTTCGTTTATTTTCTGCACGTAATGATCCACGTCCTCAAGTATTACGCGTGCAATTTCCTTCTAGATAATTTTTTTTTACTAAGAAACGGGATTCAATGTTGATACATCATCTTCAGGTAACAAATGGTGCTAAGTACCGTCAATATATATTTGGTTTGGAGAGGGTAGGGGAAGGGAAAGGGGGTGAGTGGTAAAAACCGAGGGAGGAGGTGACCGGAAGGAAGGGGTGTGGAAGGCGAGGAAGTAGTGGGTTTTTACCAGGATTAAAAAAACACATTGAAACCCGGGTCAAAGTAAAAATTTTAATTTGTGGAAAATTGCAAGTGTATTACTTCAGTGTGTGAAATTTCACTCAAGTTCGCGAGAATCCTCGGATTTTATAATTATCTACGGTTTTGAGCTTAAGGATTTCCCTCTAACCCTTAAAGAATCGCACAATTATCGTATTTATAATGTCGGTACAGGTGCTAAGAAAATCAGATGGATGTTCAGTAAATAACCAAGTGGCAAAATATATAATTCCATTACTCAAATTTAAATTCGTAAAAGCACAATTAGCAAATTTTTCCATAATTATTGGGAATAAATCACTCAGAATTGAAAATAAGAAGGGCATCCGATTTGGAAAACATTAAATAATAACGGAAAATATTTGTTTATACATTTACATCCACAATTCATCACAAAATGACGTGATATATTGGCAATATTTCAGTTTCTCATGCATAAGGCACAAAGTTTGTACCCTAAAATGTAAACTCTGAATTTAATGACATTTCATTTTGCTACTAGATAATGATGGAATAAAGGCAACCAAAAATTATAATTTCGATTTGATACAAAGCTACAGATGGAAACCATCAACTTACATCTGCATCTATATCTACATTATACCCTGCAAGCCACCACAAATTTTTGTGACACGGGATGAATTCCCACCAAACATGCATTACACATGATGCATAAAAAGGATTAGTAATAATATACTAGTCTAAACTTCAATTTTAAAAAGATAAAAATAACAACGCAAGCATGCAATATCATGCTGTTAGTTGGGTTAGCGTAAAGTTCCTATAGCAACATGCAACTAACTATGCTATCCACAGATACACTCGCATTTATGATATTGGAGATATTTACAGTTTTTAATATATCTAATTGCAGCAGGAAAAAAAGGAAATATTGTATCTGTCAGTTTGGCAATCAATTTCTCTAATTTTGTGATTATAGTCCAGTCTAACATAGTAAGTTGGGGTCGCAAAATATTTTTAACGTCATAAGCTAAAATATTAACTTAAAATTTATTTTAACGATTAAGCCTACATTTCAACCTTCGATCCCACAATTTTTCTCATGTTAATTCATTTAATAGACTGGTTACGCTAATATAGTTATCGTACCGCCCCTTTACAAATCTTGCCGTACTTCGCTGCACACACTCAAGTTCATTGTTTAGGCCTATTTAATATGGATCTCATATACTGGCAGCGTATTCCAAATAATGTCTAACTTGGGAAAAGATTCTAATTGCCCGTACATGATCGTCACATTTACCAAGTACTCTTTTGATGAATCCCAGTTTACGATTAGCTTGAGCCATTATTTCATGTACGTGTTTACCCCAGGAAAGATCATGCGTCAAACTTAAGGACTCAATGAGACGAAGGGGACGTAAAACTACCCTTCGTTAAGAGCAGGCTATTGCTGACTCTGGGTATCACTTAGTTCCTCCGTTACCAGAAGGAAAACCCTTATCTCCACTCGATTTTCCTTCCATCCCAAATGGCTCAAATGACCTTAGCCATCTGTCACCTCCTCAGGATAGCTTCTACTACTAGTACTTAAATTTTTAAAGAAATCCAGAGATAAAAACCCATGAATAGCGGAAACGGTCAGATTAAGTAGATCGATGCTCCACATCACCCGGGAAATAATTTCCACTGCCTCGGGTCCCACGGGTTCTGAAGAAAAGGTAAGTTTCCTCGGCCCATAAAAACACAAAGGAAGGAAGGAGGAGGCAGTGCCGACACCCGAGGCTCTTCCACCTGGCACATGGCGGGAGAAGCCGCGCAGTAAAACGGGGCGAAGGAAATGGAGTTCGGAGGTGTCGCAGGGGGAGGGGCGGTTTGATGGGGCTGAGACCGAGGGAAAAATGGGTCGAGCCGAAGAGAGAGATTTGGGGATGTATTCCTCCCTACCCGGCATCCTCCACCGGCGCCTACCCCGAAGGCTTTGGGGAAGAGGGGGGGGCGGGGATGAAGCTGGGATTTGCGATTCCCTGGGTAATCGAGCGAAAGACGGCAGGATCTCTCCTCTCCGAGGCCTCTAGGCCAGTACACACACACACAAAAAAAAGTACGCAGCCGGGGAAAGTCGAAGGAAGGAGCTGGTCCATGGAGGAGGAGAGGGGCGCATTGGAAAGGAGGAGGGGGGGCGGGAGAGGTACATGCAAGACGGTGTCCCATTTTTCTCTTTCTCGAGAGTCGAGTCCCAAAGACGGACTTCGACACCGAATGGGCGTCGAGGCATCGACGTCCTGAACGCCCCTCGAAGACGTCCACAAGCCCAACGGAGGATTGGATGGGAAGGAGAGGGGGGTCATGTTTCGTTGTTTTTACAAAGGAGGTTGGCCTCGGGCGAGAGAACTTTCCTTACGGTATAAAGTAGACGACCTCGAAGAACCACGGGAAAAAAGAGCGGTTTGTATCGTGTACCCTGTGTTTTTTGAAAGCATCAAGCCACAGTCTGTAATTTATCAATTACATATGAAAATAAAGGGTGTATAGGAGTAAATTGAGTGCAGATGCCAGGAACATCGATAGAGATAACATGACGTTTCTATTTCTTCAAACATTTCTTGAAGAAACCCAAATGCGAAAGGTTAACTGGATGCACAAGAGAATGAACGACACCAAAGAATGACAATATCATCCCATTATCCGTCGCCTTAATTGTAGCTTTTCCAAATCCCTGACCTTTCCCTTTAACCTCTCCTTAGGAGGAATATAATAGTACATATTAAAATTGAATTATAGTCACACTATTTGTACAACAGTACCCTGAACAATAAAATTCTGATATAAAATGATGAAAAACAATTAACTATTTTTCTTACTTAGGTCATCCGCAGTATTCTGGTACAGTATGTGACTACGGATGGCTTAACCACCATTTACGGTAATACGTTTTGGGCTCATAAGAGTTCCGGAAATCGAGCGGGTCAAATATGTGAATACAAAAATAAACAACTTCAATAAGACTAATAATGTCTACTCATTATCAAAACTTCGAATTAAATATTTTTTATTGAATTTTTTTTTATTTAGGGGCAATCTTAACCATAGCTACTGCAACCTTTAATAAAGTTATCAGAACTTGAAACCATTGTGTAAATGTTTAAATTGACTACAAGATTAAAGTTCGGGCTAATGATCACCTTTAGAAAGTGTGAGCCATGACATTTTCTGTTAATTCACCAATTGGTGATTACTGAATTGAGGTAAATAAATTTTTACCGATTTCTCGCAGTAAACAGGCCAATTTTCAATTTATCAGATAGGCCTGTGAGCAGTTCTATTTATAAATTCCCCACTACGTGAGAGCTTTCACTTTGATTTCATTTTTTCGGTGAACTGCAAAAAAGTAAATGAGAATATACAGATTTTTTTTATCGTTAAAAAGAGGGAGAGAAAAAAAAGTCAACCATTCAGGAATTTCGCCTTAAATTCTAGGGTTTTTATGCACCAAATATTTGTAAAAGTCCAGCGCTACCTCAGTTGCGAATTTTGAAAATGCCGTCCGGCAGAAAGGGTGATTGGGAAACGTAGGTGAATATGCTACGAATTTTAAGAGTTGCAAGTGAGAGCAAGAGAGGTGAGAAACGAAGCTGTTGAGGTATGGCTAGAAAAGCTGGCCTCGTGTAGCGGTAGGGCATCGGGGTCGGAAAGGTATTAAAACGGCAAGGAGTGGGAAAAATAAATGAAGGAGAGGGAGAAGAACGCAGGGTTCCGCTGCCAGCTTGGCCTATTTTACGCCCCACTTGCCTTCCGGATTCCTCGCCACCCATTTTTATCATTTTTGCTTTCATTTTTTTTCTTCCTTATTCCCCGCCACTTTCCCCCAACCCTTAAAATTCTTTCACTCTACCGGTGGCCGCCGCAGTGATTTTGGTCCTGCCTTCAACCTCCCCCATTTATAACTTTCTCGCCTCTAGGTCCTAGACACATATTCCACCTTTTAAGTCCCGCCGAAAAATGCTGGAACGAAATCGAATGGCGAAATAACTTACCGTTCGGCCTCGTGGATCGCTTCGATATACCAACGGAATCCCATAAGAATTGAAGGAGGAATGAATTTGTTAACAGGAATGTTAATAACATCTCCCTTCTCATTCAAGTAGGATCCAATATACCGCGAGCAGACCGTAAGCCATGAGTTGGAGGGGAAATTACAATAGTAGAATCAAGTTTAAGGCATGGCAACTTTTAGGGTAAATTTGAATCATCCAACCTAATTTAACCATCAGTTAATCCAAAGACAAACACATCCCTCATCCCCTAGCCTCGGCATTTGGACTGTTACATTGATTTGGCTATGTCAGCTGGCATTATTTTGGCTGAGTAGTACGACTACTGTAGAGAAATGTGCCGATTAAGAGACAAGAGTAGATTTCATGCTTCGCACTTTTTCAAAGTATTTCAATTAATATGACGCTCCTTACCACTTCCTCATTATTTAAAAACCTTCAGCTTTATCACATCGTCACGGATCGTGAACTTTTCATGGGAGAAATATCAAAAGATTTGAAGGAAAAACACATCGATAAACAGAAAAATCTCTATGTATTTATGCTCACACCATTCGGATCCAATATTCCTCTAAGAGACCGTTGGGTAAAACATGAAAGGGACACAACGATAAAACCAATATAACCTCAAACAGCCGTAGCGATGGAGGCTAATAGTTTTCAATAGTTTCTTCTGTGCAGGAGTCCAAGCGTACAAGGGCATATTCGCACTGCTGGGCACCTGGTGCTGATTAACGTAGGGGAAAAAAATAAAGGGAATTGAAACGGTGAATTTCGTTGGGAAAAAACGGGGTAGTGGACGATGAAATATTCACCTCCAATTCCCATAAGTTTTGAGTAGCATTAACAGATTGAAGTGCGCGCCGAGCCTACCGGGGGCCCTAATGGCCTCATGCTAAAATGAGTCCCATTTAGTCGAAATATACGAGAGAACCTCCGAGCGCCGATGCAATTACTGCTGACAGGGGAAGTTTAATCTTCATAAAATGAAAAGCGCATTCGGTCAAAAGAGTACACAAGTGCATCAACTTAGCGCCCACAATGTAATGGTGTATGGAGATGAATTGGTGGACATGTATTACTTTGCAAGTATGAATTTTATAAACTAAAATTACGTTTTAATAAAAGTAATGGAGCACTTGCCACCCATTAAATTTAGTGAAAAAATTAGGGAAATAATTGCTTAAAAATTTATCACTCAGAGCACAGATCTCGTCACAGTAAAATTTCTAGATAACTCTGGCCAAAAAAATGAAGATAACATGTTACGATCTAGCACTCTGCATTATGCTTACTACACGTAAATGTATTTCACCTCGTAGAATTTGACACCACTTGCATTTGTTCCTCAAATAAATGTCGCAAAAGTGCTCAAGATGATACGCTGATCTGTGGCAAATCACTACCGAATAATTAAACGGGCGGAGTATGCTTCTACCTTGAGGAGTAAGTTGTTGATAGAGGCATCCCATACTAAAATCGGGATAGTGCTTTTACACGCCTCCTGTATAACCCTGACCATTAACTGAGGAAAGCTTAAGTCTTACCCGTCACTGATTGGAGAAAGCGATGCTACAATGATTTTCAGTCAAGTATCCCTATTGATGAGGCGAGAGATTTGAGTGCCTTTCGCGGCGAAGTAATTAACACTTGGCGAGAACTTTCTACAATTACTCACTCCTCCATGCTATTAGGGAAGGATCCGGGTAAACTCTCATCAAGAAGCAAGCTAATAAAACCTTTTTAAACTTTCTGTAGTCCTATTGGTGTGAAACTTTGAATGAAAACAGGGAAATGCTTCACTTCAATGTATAACTTGACTATAATCAGCTGTGCTTCCATGTTATAGATAGTTCCTTGCTATAAGTAATTGATTACAATTAATGTTATCATTAAGTTATTCATTCAACTAAAAAGTTACTTCATCAAATATATGTACTTAAATAATTAATTGCAGAGGCCGATTACTGAGCAATAATTATTAATAGTGCATCTTTTCATACGGCAAGTTTCCGTAGATAATTTATTATTTGAGTTTCAATCAATGCCTAAGTAATTCAAACTGGCTTTTCTTGAATTGTACTACCTTAGTAAGAGCATGAAATAGTAAATGCTCCAACAAATAGACGTGCACCTTTCAATTAATCAATTAAAATACGGAAATTACAACGTAACAACTTTTTATAGCTGAACATTACATAATATTTACTTAAGAAAGAAGCGTGAAGTAAAGATAAATCTCTAGACTAACTAACAAGAGTAAGATCCTTTACCAAACATGGCAGAGATCGGCAAAGATAACCTAAGAATTATCTGTGATTCGTTTTCAGGTGGATCAGGATTATTCCCGTTTAAATATGCAGAAAGCTGTAAGTTTGAAAAGAAAAGAAGTAACGAACATAATAAGTATAACAATTATAGAAAAAGTTCAAGGACAAACAAAATTTGCAAATATGCAATGGATGATTTCCAGGATACCAGGGACCCAGGTTCACTAGTACGCAATTAAAAATGTATAACAATGTAGTATTATATTAGAATAAGTTACTCTAGCAAAAAAATAAACGAATAAAAAAAATAAAAAATTTATAACAATGTAGTATTATATTAGAATAAGTTACTCTAGCAAAAAAATAAACGAGTGATTCGCCAACAGATTTGCAAGAATGTAGTTCAGTTACAAATATAAGAAGTGCAATTAAACGTAACCAAAATATTTATATCCTGCAATGAAACTTTAGACCAAGCAGCCGCCATTAACATTTTAAAATTTATTCCACTCGTAATAAGCATACAGTAACGTTACACAATGAGAACAAAGAAATTGCAGGCTGGATGGAAAATAATTTAACATTTAATCTCTAGTATAAACACAATATTTATTTTAAACTATCTCTCCTGACCTTGAATATCAGCAATACCCTCTAAATGAAAAATTGAACTACATATCTACGCTTACATAAGGAACGACCAACTAACCGATAGGTATTGGTACACAATAGGTGAAAAGCTAGGTGAACAGTAAACGTCCTGATTTGGAATTCGAATTTTCTCAACGATTATTACAATAATAGTTTTTTTTCCGTGATAATAATGGGAAATAGTGAAAAAATCCGAGGAAAATTGAAATATTTACCTGTAATTATTACCACAATTATAAATATGCTACTAAATATCGTTAAACAAACTACTTTGCTAAAAATAGCAATATAAAACGATTTAAACTTATAATAATCGCCTCTAACATAGATGTTTACGTACACTGTGTCTCCATTGTCATTTAATTATACGCGATGGGAAAGGATTTCGATTTTTTAATTATCTTACCACTACTACTATGTGAGGGTGCACCAATGAATGGCTCTTTAGACCTTCCTTCCCGAATTTTCATTCCCTGAACCCTGAGGGATGCACTCCCAATGTACTGTTGCAGCTGAATACTCAAGGAACAACCATATTTCGACATAAAATTAGCCCCCGTCAGTATGAGATTCCAACGTCAGTCACCCATCAGCGTATCTCTGGCAAGAAAATAGAAATTTCAGTCCAATGAAACGCAAGAATAAAAAACTCTCCAACGCCCTTCGTTTGGGCGAGTGTGATGAGATAGGAAAGGGGCACTGGAAAAGAGCGCGCGGCCCGAGACGGATGGATCGTAACCAATCGGGGAGAAAGAATGCTCGATTGAGCGCGCGGATCCTCGAAACCGGGAAACAAAACCAGCGGAAAATAATTTCCCTTCGACTTTGAAGAGAATGGATGAGTGGAGAGGATGGACGGAGGGAGAGGGGAAGGGATGAAGTGAGGGATAGGAAAAGAACGTAATAATGTCGGCGGAAAGGAAGGCAAAGAGAGTGAAAGGATGGAGGAAAAATCAGAGAAGCGCGGCATTCGGAGCGAACGAGTTCGAGTCGGAGCGAAGGGAGAGAAAGGGAGGAGGGGGTGGAAGGCCTCCGCGCAGCAGTGTAGCGAGAGATTCATTCCTCTTTCTTCCCGCCTTTGAGACCCATTCATCGCTTCAACCCCGACGGCCTCCGCTTCCCTTCGCCCTTAAGAGAACCGTTTGCGTTCACCCGCGAGTCATCCCCGATCCACCTCCCCTTCACCTCCCCAGCATAAAGAGTCGCGAGAGGCTTCGCGAGTCACCCTCCGCACCCCCGTGAGCGTCAAAATCCCTTTCTCTCCCCCACTTTCCACCCCTTCACACTCGCTCTCTCCGCTCTCTCTCTCACCCTCGTATCCACGCCCCCTCCCCCCTGTTCACGCTCGACTTTTGTTCCACCCCTTTCCCTCCCCAGTCAAACACCTCTCCTCGACCCCTTACCATCTCTCTCTCTCTCTCTCTCTCTCTCTCTCTCTCTCTCTCCATCCACCCACGCACACGCTCGCACACACAAACGCACACAAACAAACACGCTCCCCGCCCCAGCTCAAAGACAACTGCAGGAACACTCGTCTCTCAGAAAAGGAGCAACAATCAACGGAGTTGACTCGTTACTGTCGGCGACATTCCGCATTCAACCTCGGCCGCGCCGTGCCTTTTCAGCCGCGGAGAGGGGAGAAAAAAAAACCGGGGGGACAAAAGGAAGAAGGACGGAGCTTGATTATTTTTTCAACCAAGTTCGCTAAGTCTATTTGTAACACTCCTCACACTCCAACACCCCTTGCCTTGGATTCTATTCCCCGCGCACGCTTTGTCTCGTCGCGTCATTTGAAAAGGGTTTGCGGGGAGGAGAAAGAAGCCAGGGGAAAAAAAATAGAAAGAAGGAAACGAGTGACGTCACGGAGCATCCCCTCTACTGCGAGGGAAAAAAATTTCCCCCTCCTGTTCCGCTAACTGAAGCAAAAATGAAAGGCACTCTTGTGGTAGTTGTCCTGGTGAAGTAACCGACAGCTGAGGTCATTTATATTTGGAATAGTTGGTTAATTCCATAAGGGTAGGAATTAGTCAAGAAACGGAGAGAGTGTGGAGCGGAACCCGGCATAAGCATTAGCCTACTCTAAACGAAAGGCATCCTGGGGTCCAATATTCTTTAGTTAACTATTTGGGTTAGTATAGAGATAGAGAAGGTCATTAGTGAAAATTATTCAAAGCGAATAGATATTTTAGGGAGAGGAGAGAAACCCGGCTCTGGTATTTGCCCACTCTTACCGAAGGCAACAAGTGGCCTCACAGTATAACGTCCTATACGACGGGCGAAGTTACTCCAATCATAGTGTTCTCAACAAGGCACCCAATTGGGAACCGACGTACCGTCGAAAGAATCTCTAACTATGCCGGGATTCTAACCTTAGCCATCATTGTGGGAACCAGAACTTTAGCCATCACATCAATCCGATCCCCGGGGCTACGGTTTAACGTCCTATACGAAGGTCGGGACAGTCAACACAAAGTGCCCTCCACATTTTACTCAGATAGGGACCAGTATACGAATTGAATACCCACATCTCCGGGATTCGAAATCGGGCCCGCGAGATGAGATGCCAATAAAATAAACCTATATATTTAAAGTTCATTCCATCCACATTTCACTCAGATAGGGACCAGTAAACCAATTTAATACCGCCATCGCCGGGATTCGAAAGCGGGCCCGCGAGATGAGATGCCAATAAACCTCCATATTCATAGTTCATTCCATAGTACTCTATATTCCCACATAATCTCTTTTACGTTCCCATTTTTGCTCTATTTTATTTTAAATTATTCCCTTCCGAAGCTAATGCCTCGCCCACACCAAACCGCCGCAGTGCCAAACGGTTTCCAGCATTGTAACGGCGGCAATCACTTTCGACGACCTCCACTCTGCGGGGAGAAAAGGTGGGCGTTCCCTCCACCCGAGCTGTGTCCTTTCAATTAACTGAATCACAATTGATGTTCCTCGATGGGACATGGCCGGCAGGAAGTCTGCCGAGTCCGACGCCCACCCGGAAAAATTTAATTCTGCCCGTCCGCCTCTCACTTATGGATGAGGCCATTGTTTCGCGAGAATTGGGAAATGGGTGGAGCCAACGTCCTCCAAAGGAGCAATTAAAAAAGGATTATTATCTTCGTCGCGCGGATTTTAATTACCGTCTGATATATTATTGTGACCAGCCGGCATCAAACCCGGCACCTCGCGGGTGATCGTTAATGAGAAAATCGCCGGGACGACATCGTTATCGGCTCACGGGTTAATGAAATGAGTCGGAAGAATGAAACACCGTTCTCGTGCACGACTACAGAATAAGCCGGGACCGACTTCGTGAACGGGGAATGGCGGCACGCTCCCGTTTCCAATGATTTCTTTCGGAGCCAGATTAAAATTTTCTCCTCCAGGGCGCACCAAATTAGTTACCTCCGCACATAATCCGAATGCAAAATGAAAGTTAAAAATGTATAATTTGCGGAAATACCTCGAATTCTCGAAAAAATACGACGTTCTCTCCATTTCGCAAGCAGTGAAATATTTTTTCAACATTTTTCTAAGGAGGGGAAATAAGCGCACCCATGACATTTAAAAGAGCTGGAATTCAGAAGTCTTTGGTCCAAACAAGGAGCTAATTCTCTTTAATTGGGGCTAAAAATAAAGAGCTTTTCTTCCACTGCATCCATTGATTAAATGAGAACTTCTGGCTATTATTAGAATTTAGCATGGTGCATTTTGTCAAGTGGCGTACTGGGATTCTTTCAGTCGAGTCCGTTATTTACCGATTTTATATGAATGCAAAGATTTTTACTTTTATACTTTTGGAGCCCAAGATTTCAGTATTTCCTGCCAGAAGGTATGAAAATCATTTTATTCAAATGAGAGTAACGCAATGTGTCAGAAAAAGCAAAATAAAATTGTCTCTGCTGAAAAATGCAATCTCATCTCAATGCTGAAATCTAATTAAAAAATACATGTACTGGTCCATAATCGCTTTGTTGACTGATCATAAGCACAGTTGTTGTTTCATAATAATAATGCTTTAATACAGTGTATATGTGTCTATTGATAGAGCTGCCTATAGTAAAACAGTCATAGAAACCTTTCAAAAATATCGAAAGTTAACAATTAAGAATCACAGCCAATAAGCAACCACACATCGTGCAATAAACGGATAGTGGCTAATTTAGGAAAAATAAATTTTTAGCATTCCGACCACGTAATTTAATCACATCGATTTGATGAAATCGATACGAATGACAATTTGATAAGGTCTGAAGCGGAATTATAGACGTTTTGCGCTATGCATATTTTACAATAATTTCCATGGATTTATTTTTCGTCTCGTGCCCTTTCACCGATTAATATTCACAATAGCATGCATAATTGGTAATGACGGGATAAACAAGCTTCTGCAATGGCCAAACATTCAAGTAATAAAGTGCACTGCAATTTCCCTGGCAAAGGGAATAAAACCCAACATGTTTTCAAGGTTCTAGGGTGATTTAATCCATCTGTCCTTAGACTTTAGACAATGCTTGCAATGTTTTGTAGAATTTGAGGTGCATATTTACTATCATTTTCTATTTTTCTTCTTATCACTTTCAAACCAGGATTATTAATAGCACTACATGTTTAAATCTTGCATTCCATTTTTTTTACGCACAAAACATCTCAAAGTTAGGAGCTTGTTGGTGAATTTACAGGATTAGGAAAGTAAATTTAAAATAGTAATGATACATTTTCATAGAAATCCATTCATTCCTTATCCCTTGATAGAAAACTGATTGAACATCCAATTTCCAAGATATAGGGAGAAAAATAGGTTTACTAAAACGTAGCATACTGATTCGTCACTAATTGCACAAAAACCTAATATCAGATATCAACTCAAGGATTGAATTACACTCACCATTCCCGCAGTTAATTTCAATTTGTTCTTTTTTCAAGACTTGAATTTGTGGCATATTATAATGTAACACCATATAAAAATATAACTTTGCCCTTTACTGAGCTCTTTGTATACTTCCACACCAGCCAACTACATTATCGTTGGAACTGAGTGCCGTCTTACTATCATTTCTGTACGTCTTCATTTCTGTCTTTATCTTACTTACTTTCATAAACTTTCCGCTGGAATTATTTTTCACCACATGATTAAATTTTCAGCAAAAGACCAAAAATTTCAATTCATGACGACTGGAATGGAATGGAGTGTGTCTATGGATTAATACATTATACTGAAATACGGGAGTGGAGATGAGATGTGTAAGCGTGTTATCGATTAAGAATTACCTTCCCATAAACATAAAAGTGCTATAACAAGTCTGCTGGTTAACAAAAATAGGAGCTGTTGATTCTACACCGGTCAATAACATTTTAAAAAATACAATAATATAAAGCGTGACATTTTCACTAAAGAGCAACGTAAAGAGTTTATATTTCCAGGATACATTAATCAAATGCTAATTATTTCAAGCACACAAATCAGAATATTAACGGTAAAATTTGACGCTTGAGGACACAACTCGTACAGGCCTATGTATCGCGTATTTTCCCACCGGAAAATACAGAACCAAGGTAGCTGACAAAGACAGCTTGATTACGCATTTCCGTCATTTGGGAATAAAGGGAGCATTCGCTTGGGACATATTTCAGCCATTTCTTAAATGTAGGGGACACACAAGCGAGCGAAGAAATAAATCTGAGCCAGACGGCAGGGGAGCTGAGGATAAAAGAGAAGCGAGAAAGAATATCGAAATAGAATAGAGCCAAGAGGAATGAAAGAAGACGCAGGGTGCATGCAGTACGGGTTTCATGAACCATTAGGTGATAGAGTGGCAGAAATCGGTGAAAAAAGAGAGGGGACGATTCTATGGAGATAGCATCGTATTCGCTGTACACTAAATGTTTAATGCTGTGCGGTCCAAGCTGTTCAAATGATCATGAAGCTGGATTGAGTTATGGAAATGCTTACAAAGTTAGAAAGGGAATAAACAGAGAAAATGAGATACAACGGTACCGCCAGGTGAGTAGCGACATATTTTCCAGCGGAGGGCCCTAATTTCCTGTTCCTGAATGCTGCCTAATTAACAGATGCGTCGAAATTAGTGGCGTCGGAACGCGACGGGCAATCAATTTAATCCTCCCGGGTATGAACAGTCCTATTGTAAATACCGCATTACCATCTCCACACAGTTCTTAAATATTTTTTTAACTGACGAACTCATCTCAATATACCTTTAGAAGCAAAGTTCGTCAGTTGAATCCATCAAAACGAAATTTTATGAACATCTAAAACTGCTGCTAAAACATTTATTGTTGGGTCTTCTATCTATGCACCCAAATATATTACTAATGAACATAAAAATTATGCGAAAAATTTGTAAGTAAGTTACGCTGAATTAATAGATAAAATTTCGAAAAGTAATTGACTTATATTGATGTATATTATTATTGCATTTATACTTGCATTGGCTCATGTGTGTAAAAAAAATTCAATTTATTATTTACCAATATTGAATTGTATAGAATTGTAGGTAGTTAGACATGTTTGTAACTGGGCCTGATACTGTGTTGAAAGTCATTTAGTGCTGCATTTATACTATTATATTGTATATCTGATCAAAATTACGTGTAAAGTCCGAACAAATTATTTTATCAAATGTGCATGTTCTAATAGAGTGCACGGTAGAGCAATGGTTCTATACACCTCCTCAGTTAAATATGAGAGATAGACCAATGCATTCACATAAGCTGGACACATAACAATGGCATTTAACATAATTTCAGCCACTAGTAACCAGACGTTAGCCAGCAGTCAGTTTAATTTCGCCCTATTTTACAGAAGAATAAAAAGTGTTTGGTCAATTAGCTTTCAGGAGAACATTTTTAAATTAGGTACACTTGACTGGAGCCCGATCAAAGAGGAAAGATTCAATTGTCGCTCCTCTAACGTAATTTGGTTTGGTGAATGACACAGATGAAGTCTGAATAACAGCAGGTTAGCTCAGAATAATAAATCAGTGGAAGGAATGTCCTTCGACTCTGTCCACTTTATCCATTATGATATAAACTGGACAACTCACGGAGTATATTGCGAGAAGTATTGAAGGATTTGTTTTGGCTGCAACCTGTAACTTAAAAGTTACAATTTAAAGATTCACTGAAGTAGAACCTCAGGAGGAGGCATATAGCTTTAAAAACTGATTTAATTTAGTCACAGGATTTAAATTCCACCAAAAAAGGACCAAAAATTTCAAACTTCATATATATCCTGCTGTAAGCCTTTTTCACTCATTTCCCAAAATAGTAGCCAGAGAAAGCAAGTACGTATTCTGATAGTACGTATTCTGATAGTACGTATTCTGATGAGTTACACTCATGAAATAAGATCCTTTCATTAGACAGCTGAAAAATTGCCACTCATTGCTTATTCTGAACTTAAAACTAAAGAGCTCTGTCATTTATTCAAATTGATAGTAGGTATGTCACTCTGCCATTAAAATTGTTGATACGGATATGGATAACTTACTACAAACACTCTTAATGTTTTAGCCTCGAAAGCAAAATTTGGACATAATTAAAAGTGTTAATGCACCTATTACTACCAAGATGTAATGGAATTGCTTTTCAAAAAAAAACAAGCGAAATTAACACTTTTGTAATTTCAACTATAAGGAGGGCCCTACTACAAATGGACTGGTAGGATATGAATCGAAGAAGTTCACAGAAAGAGAAGAGGAGAAAAGAAGGGTTTGACACGGCTCCCGCTGAGTCAAAGTCTAGGAAGAGACGGCGGAAAAGAGTAACAAAGCCGAGGACTTGAAAGGTCCAGCCCCCCCGCACTATGACTATCGTCATCACTTCGCCTGAATGAGGGGAAAGGGAGTGGGGTGAAAGATTGAGTGGAGGGGAGGTCTCAAGGGTTAAAAATAGCGATGTTGGGAGGACGTTGAAGTGTGCTGGAAAGGATTTCACTTCTTCCAGCCCCTCCCCCAGTGTACACAGCTCCAACTTCATCTCCCAGGATCCCTCCCTATTCCTCTTAGTTTCTCAGGACCCTTAACTCACCTCTCACTTCTCTATCCTGAGGTCCCATTTAGGGACCTCGTTTCTTCATCCAGCCTATTTTCTTACGTGCTTAATGGATTATATATCTATTTGTTAACTCACACCTATCACGGACGAAAACAATCATTGAATATATATTTATTGGATAGATAAAATAGCAAGGAAATCCAATTACCAGCATTATGAAAGGTGTCACAAGGATAACAAATACTTGTTAAATTCTACATACAATTTAATGAGGTACAACACAGGTTCCACCCGTTAGGGCATCATCAGGTATAATACAATAATATTTATGCGGAATTTTACTAAGTATTTTTTATCCTTTGACATGAATCGGTTCCACAGGGTATCGCCTTCTATAGTGAAGATTATGAAAGGCATTCGAACGGTAGATGTTTTGGTTAAAGTAATTATGATGGCTAAAACAACCATCCGTAATGAGAAAATGGCCAAGCTTGGTGGTGGTGACAGAGGGAAGAATGTTAAATAACGCAGGTAACTCTGAACTCCTTTGAGTATTTCATGCTTTTTTCAAGAAAATTTAGTACCTCTGTGGTATTTCGTTAAGTTCATTTTATCTGTTCTGACACGAACGCATTACAGTTTGTTATAACGTTCAGTACAGACTACTTTACTGTACATTTTCTTAGTTATTTCAGTACATACGACCACACTATTTTAAAAACCCACTACAAACTTCGTGGATAGGATTCTGCTCTTTCCATCAAATTATCTTATTTGCTATGAAATTTCAATGATAGATTTCCTTGGCCTTTGCAGAACGTTCATATGAAAATATGTCACCATCTATTGGTCCATTAAGCCGAACAAGGTATGATTCCTGCACCTGCCTCCAAATTTTAAGATATTATCACAACTAGTTGAATACGGCTACTGCCGTTTACAGCCTCTCACAGTTATGAGTTTATTTGTTCTTGTATTTCTCAAAGGCCTTTCGCGTTCCCTACTAAATTCGGATTTTTGGGCCACCAATTTTCATCTATTGCATTTCACATTTTTTCTGTGGCTCTAGTATGCCTAAAAATATCATTCTACTTTCATTTACGTTATATTCCGTAAACCAACGGAAGGATTTGCGGGGGAATAAACCATTCATTCTTTTACACACATCTTCTTATTTTGTTTCATTTATATTATATATCTCTGACCACTATTCTCATACAAGTCCATTACTTAGTCCCTTAAGAGATAAATACGTTTTTGTAGCTACGAGTCCCACAATCTGCCGGCACTTGTATTCTCTAGAAATGTTTCGTATAAGCGCTTTCCTATTTTTTCCATCGTAAATTATATAAGCTTCTTATCTTATCACAATCCTTCTCTATCTTGATTGGGATACATTTATTACTTTTACAACTCTCTTTAAATGCTAAACTTAAATACAGAGAAGAAACTTTTATTTTAAGTCTTGACAAGCATACATTTTCACATCATTCGAATCTATCACATTCATGGCTTGCTATAATTTTATAGGCTGGACCCATATCTGGGTGTTGCGTCTGGTTTCCGGTGAATAAAACTGGAACCATCACAACCAGAAGTATTACGGCTTGATTTATGGTTCGGATAAAGGAACTTGCACATGGTCCCTGAAAACAGTCATTTAATGGTAATCGCATTTTCATGCCTCCATCACTTATTTAAAAAGATTTGAAACATTGTAGCTCCTTTGTGATTACATCGTTGGGGCTTTAACGGATCATTGTAAGGAAAAAGGATTTATCGAGTTTTTCCTCGCCATTTGTGATTTTTTAAATTTAAGGCTTAGTTTTATTATCAACTTTAAGATTTAACGCAAAAGCGACATACCTATGCACTGCAATACGGACACGTTAAACAGGATATACTTATATGAAAGTCAAAGTCAATATCGTACGTGATTGAGAGAAATGAGAAGATATTTTTTAGCGGCTAATGTGCTTCATGAAATGTACAAGGTACTTTATTTCCATTCTGGTCGTAAATATTACCCCATCATGAGTAAAAATTGACATAATAACCTTACGTCAAAAACGTCCATTATATTTTCCTTCCCCAGTAAATCAATTTCGAAAAAAATCACCTCCTTATACAGTCGCGTATAGGAAAGAATACCTACAGAATACTATATTTAGACGTGGAATAGGATTTAATTGGAGCACAATTTTTTTCCTGGGAATCCTCTCTTTAGCCCCAAAGTTATAATTTTGCGCATATATGCGCTGATGAGCCTTTAAAACTTCAAAGCACTTAGCTACGATAGAATTACATTACATTCCCACGAAATGGAAACTCCGAAATGATTGACCAATCATCAGATTTACTATTGACTTTTTGTCTAAAGAAATCAGCAAAAATGACTGCCTTTATTCTGTGAATCATAATTAAATACTTTCTTTATCCTTGTCGAAATATTTCTGATTAAAATATTGGTATAATCCGTGATGTAGAATAAGCTGTTGAGCTCGTATTCCTTAGCTCATAGCGGCTATTTGAAAATAATAAAATTCCTATAGGTACAATGGGAATATATGGCAAAATCAAGGATATTTATTCCTGTTATCTGAAATTCCGAATTTTTCTTTAACCTGAGGGTTTTATCACAATACATTTATGCCAAATCAATTTTTAATGCATTTTGCTCACGTACATAGTCCAACAAAGGTTTAACTCATAATGTTTTCTCCCAGAAACACTTTTAATAAAATGAGTCAAATCACGATATAAATATAAAAAAATATTGATCTATGAGTATTTCACAAAATCTTTCATTCCTTTTGTAATATAAACGAATCCAATCAAAGGTGGATAAGGATAGCTATCGCGAAAAGCTTAGTTGAAAGCTTCTGCTTCAAAAGAGAGAACTCACTTTCATCACAGCTACTTGAATAAGATTTTTCACGGTAGGTTAGCTCTGCCTTTGATTAAATGAGAATATGGTTGACTTGAATAGTTGAAACGTAGCAATTCAATCCGAAAGCTTATTCAAGTGATTCATAAAAATTTCGGGAATATCATATGCCTCCCACTTGATATCCTACTTCTTAAGCTTTACAAAACATTTGAAGTACCTCTGATGTGGAAGTTGTCAGCACCTGAATCGATCCTCAGTGCCTATAAAATGCGTTAGTTTTAGTGAGGAGTTGCACAAATGCTGTAACATAAATAATATACGGTGCACATATAGATTTCCATTCCTTTACTACCACGATAAATATTTCATTGGTAATGATGATTTGATGCTCTATACAAGCGAAATACTCAATGTGCTTCAAATACCTACCGTTTTGGAATAGAATGATGCTCCGGAAAACTGAATACGTACCTTCATTTGATACCTTAACAACCATAAAATAATTCAAATTAGTCATCTGAAATAGTTAGACGTATACAAAATTCAATACGATTCATGTGCTCCATCCACCCATTCCATGTTCTCAAGATCCCCACCCACCCCTTGCTCTTTTATTTCGCAGCCCTCACCGTGAATCTCCTCCGAGATACAAAACGATCCGGCCAACTGACTCATCTCGCCCTCCTACTCCTTCCTCACCCCCTTCATCCTACGGAATAAGCCCTCCCATGAAAATCAAGAATAAAACCAGAACCTAAATTGCTTTCTCTTCCGTTCCTCCAGTCCCGTCACTTTTTTTGCTGAATATGAAGATAGAGAAAGTGGGTGGGAGAGATCTACGCAAAAAATAAAAGTTTTCAATCCCGCCCACTCCACACCGCCTGGCCTTCCTCATCCCACGGATTCCCTCCCCAGCGACGGACAGAGAGGAAGATAAGGTTTCTCCTCCTTTTTCTTCCACCCTCACTCACCCTTTCATCTCTTCTTCCCAACCATTCCTCCACCCACGGGAGGATCACATCTCCGCCCAAACCATCCCCCTCCCTCCACCGTCCAACACCCTTTTCCATTCCCTTGGTCCCAGGGAAAAAAAAATTACTCCACTTCCAACCCGAGCCACTCCAATTCAACCCTGTGGATCTCATCTCTTAACCTGCCCTCGAACCTCCAACCTCTCCCCATTCCATTTCTCTCTCTTCTCTCCCTTCCCCCCTCTCTCTCTCTCACTCATCTCCATCGTCCACTTCTTCCTCTCCCCACCTCTCTCGATAACCTGCTCCGTACTTGAAGGTGGGAGGGCCGCAGAAGACGAAGGACGAAAGGGAAGGGGTAAGGACGAGTTCGGCGCGGAAGGGAGGAAAACCGCGCTCGGTTGACTGTTGCTCCCAGCGCCGCAGGAATCCGAGGCCCTCAGAGCTGATGTTGCGGATGCCTCACAGAGACGCCTCCGACGCCACCGACGTCTCGTTTCCCCCGCCCCTCTCTTAATTCCCCCACCCGCTCATCCGGTTCCCACGCAAGCATGACCGCGAGTTCTCGAGGGTCATGCCCGCTGACTGCTGAGGACACGTCGCTGCGACTCTTAACCTCTGCCTTCTCTCATTTCCACCATTCCCTCGTTAAAGGATAGTAGTATCAACTTCATGAGGCAAAATACAGAGACTTATCCTTTGGTATCCTTTGGACCTGCTTAGTAATTGCTGTGCCCTTCAACTTCAGGAAGGGCCGAAGGATCGAGTTGGTGTGGTGGCTGGAGTACCGACTTCCCAACTCGAGGGCCCGGGGTTCAAATTCTGGAATTAGCAGGGATTTCTTTCTATGGTACGCCTGCTCACTATTGGTTGTTGTGTGGTAAGTACTGCGAGTTCAGTATTCCGTCCGTCGGGTAGGACGTTAAATCGTGGACCACTTGGGAGCCTTTTGCGAAGAGTAGGCAAATGCCACCGCCAAGTTTCTCTTTAAATATTATCCGCTCCCAACCCATACCCAATAACACACCAATCCAAAATAGCGAAAATGATCTCAGTTGATGGTCCTCTCCACTGAATTCGGAGGGGCCCTCGAGTGCGGCTCCCCCTCTAAGTGCTTCATTAAACTGAAAAATGCATATTGCTCAAGGAAATGAGTCGGAAAAATGACTCAAAAAGTGAGTCGTGGTCGTTCCGGGATGGTAATCAACAGCTAAGCCATTGCGCCATTAGGATAGGTGGACAATTGGCCATGGGTTTACTGAAAATAAGAATGGATGCAGCTACTAAGAATTGGACATAGCCACCAACTTTGTTGTACACTTGAGAGCCATCCAATTTGATATCTCGGGCAGCTATTTTAAAATGATACCTTTGACTGCACCAACCAATTCCCTTTGATCCACAGTCCGCAAGTAATATTTACAGCTAATAATCGTGATGTTGTCTTGACTATGCATCCATTCCTCCTCTTTGATAACCACTATTTAACATACGGCGATTTTATTATGGCAGAAATGGCAAGTTAACCTAGTAATTATACTCATATTGTTTATTTTTGAAGCACAAAGATGGATCCAATTTATTAAAAGGACACATAGATATCTATATTATACGGCAGTATTTAGTCACACCGCATGCCTAAAGACCACTCACAAATTATTGTAAAGAATTCTCACAAAAATGACCGGCTGAAAAATTAGTAAATTGCCAGTATTTACACTTATTGTCTTCCCAGGGATTATTACTTCGTTTAAATCATAAATTTCATTTGAACAAAATGTGTACACTATTTACATAGGAAACAAACATTACGACTTTCATTACAAAATATTATATCAATCTCACCTATCTTTTCAGCTCCTCGCTGATAGAATATAATCACTAATTTACTGTCACGGTATCATATTCTCCATTTATACATTCAATTCCTTCTAAATCAATCAATTACATTTTAAAAAAACCTTCATCACCAAGGCATTGATATTTCAACATAATTCAGTACCTTAATTGCCACAGCCATATCCTTTAATTTCTTTTAAACTTTTTTCAATGGTACATAATAAAAATAACGACATTATGACCGCTTACGATGTATAGCAAAATATCGTACGCGTTCAGCAGAAAATTATTTTCTCTCGGGTAGAATGTATTGTACTCACACACTGTTGATATAATTAAGCAACTGCATAGTCACGCAAGGTCGGGCTGTTTACAGAAATCTATTGTTGTATTTTTAATAGGAACAGAACAGTACGCTTTGGAAATATTGCTCTGCAGAGCACAATAACGTTGGTTAGCTAACTAGTTGAGGCTAGTCTCTTGGTGAGAGCTGTCTGGAATACAAAAGTGGGGCGCCAACCTTATATCGCACATTTAATTAAGTTGGATGGTCTACACAATCATCTTAGCTGTCGTATAGATTTCAATTGGTATTCGCGGCAACTATTTTTTATCAGTAAGAGTAGAGAGAAACTAGGTGTCAAAATTAGCCTAATCTTAAAGAAAGGTGCCAGTAGGCCAATGATTTAGCGCACAATACGACGAAAGTAGAGCGGAACTCGAAGTTCTCTCAGAGCAGCACTCAATCAAGGACCGTTATTTCAACGATAATTCTACCACTGCCGAGATTCAAACCCAGATTAATGAGATAGGAAGACAATTGTCGAGAAATCACTTCAACACTATCCTCCCAAATCCCTCTTCATATGAGCACGTAATAGAAATGTGTTCTGATATTATCCGATTCATTTATACTTAATGAAATAGAGCGGGGTACCAGCTGGTAAGGTAGAGAATCTGAGTTCCTTGATTCAAATACGGGTCAGTTCCCTTGGGACACGTGCTGCAAACGCTGTGTGGACTCCAGGAGTTGAAACAACGTGCGTTACAAGCAAAATAAAACTACACTCCAAACCTTGAAGTGTAAATTTCACACACTGTTGAGCATAGTGCAAGGTGTGATTTACCCTGCTCGCATACCCAGGGGTATTAAGGGAACTCACTGCGAGTGGAATACGATTGGTTATGGTTGGTTTCTTCAATGTTATCGTCATGACCGCCAATAAATTCACGACTTTTAATCCATATTTTACCTCTACTCCCACCCCAAGTCCTACTGGACTTCCAAGCCAGACTTTTCACCCACGCAATATGCACCACTCTCCCTGAGTATTTCAGGTCTCCTTATTAACTTCCATTTTCTCACCGTCTTTATAGCACAAATATCTCCTGCAATTTTCTATCATTCCCGCGAGGGTGTTTTCTTACCACCGTTGTTTTCATTAAGAGTAAGAGTTATTTATTCTCACGTTTTTTCTCGCAATTGCAAATGTCTTTTCATTCCCATTTTTCTGTAGTGTACCATTTCTGTATACTCTATTTTCTAATGCCTCATTTGTAGTTACTTATTTTAATATTAATTAGATTTATATAAAAATAATTAATTAATAGTAAATTTTAAATTCGTGTCAATCTTTATTAATATTTCAACTATGCCTTTACTCTTATCGTTAATTATGTTCTTAAAATATTCCAATTATAATTGACGAGGGGTTAGGTGGAAGAAGGAACTCTCTCCTTATTGACCAAAATAAAGACGAAATTTTAGCCCCAAATAAGAAGCTTATTAATCTTTTTCCCTTTCCCTATGCTCTATATTGAATGTCCCGATATGTTTTCAGTGTGATTTTATTCCTGTTTTTCCAAAACTCCCTTTTTAATCCAGTCCGTAAGAATTTAAATGATGATTTTATGCCCTTCCTCATCATTTTTTCATCCCCACTCTCCCCCTCCTTTCACCCCGAGACTGAAACAGTGAGTGACGCCTCTTATTCCAGAGGGTCTATCTCACCTTCCTCCCGCCTCATCCCACTTCCTTTCTCTCTTTCTCTCTCTTTCCATTCGTTTGGCGCTCCACCGCACCCGCTGATTAATCTGCCGGGTGCCTCCAGATAAATTACTCATTCCGCTACGCATTTCTTTCCTCGAAATGGGATCCCATCGAGATCCTCTCACCTCTCACCCTCCCCCCCTCCCAACCCTTCTCACACCATTCTCTCCATTCACATATTTATTTCGAGCCATGCGCCGAGTCAATTAAGTAAAAAATCCCGCGAGGAGCGTTTCCTTCATTCTATCTCAGTCTCATCGTCTTTTGTGCTAAGGGCTGGAGTAGAAGTGAGCCACGATTTTTGCCAATGCAGAGAATAATATTATTATTCTCCACATCACGATGAGTGGGACAGCAGACCGAAACCTTCAACGTGACACCCAAAGCTTTCATGAATGTAGAAGTAAATTGGCGTTTCTTAATGACGGGCCAAACGAAACAATGATTAAAAAGGAAAGACATTTCATCTAGGTCAAGAGGGTTCTGTATTCAAATAACTATTCTCTATATTCTCCAATTATATTAAAGACATAAGAGTAGCATTGGCTCCCCATAAATATTCCTTTAGGTTAATAATGAGAGATGCATCTAACGCGAAGTGAGACGAATACGTATTTAATAAGGCTACCATTTGACTACATTTACTAAACTTATATAGATCGCTATTCTGGTTGCGACTTCCTGTACTCATTTTCTGAGATAATTAATTTAAGTTATGGTATGTTGTTGATACTGAAAGAAAGTTGTGGGAACTGTGCAACACACACGCAAGAGTATTTGAAATATACTTTACTATAATATACTACCGTATGAATACTTCGTATAAAATAAACTAATGAATATATTCATTATAAATTGTACTACATACAAAAATATCGTAAAATACTATAAAAAAGGTTGCAATAAATTATATTATACATTATATAATATTCAATATAACTTTGAATAAGAAATTTAAAGCAAATCAAATTCACTTGTAATGTGCTGGCGAATATTTCTGGGCGACTGCCGCTAATTCCCTGACCCGGTGGAGAACCCCGGAAAAGATTTGACCAGCTTTATTTGCCGGGAAAACATGAGACCCTCTACGCGAGAAAAGTGTTTACACTCCAATAATATGCGAAAAAAGGGAATACGATCACTCAATCGCGGTGCTTTAAGCATCACAGCCCCATATATGAAGATTAATTTATTTTTTTTTCCTTCAGCATCGGCCTTAATTTAGTTTTAGACATTGAAATCAGCTAGTCACCTTGAACATTCAGTGCCAGAGGTGTAGTATGATGATTTACCATAATAAACAAAATCAAGCTATATTTAACATGAAAATGCGCCCTAAGCTCTATACAAAAGTTGAACGCCAGAAACTAGAATGGATGCTAGGATTCAGTTTGGTTGGTTTCATTTAGCGTGAAGTAGCCCGTAGTTACAATATTCGTAGGAGTAATCCTTTGGGTAAAGAGGCTTTTACCGAAGAGAGAAAATTTACGAATAGGAATCCTTGGTAAAAGAGTTGGGAATAGTTTAGCTAATGGTTTCACCTGGAACAATGATTAACATGATCATAAGCAGTGGATCGTAGAGAAAAAGAATACGAAAATGTTACAAATAATAGGAATTTGAGGTACAAGCATGTATAAGAATGATAAACTTTAGAAAGATAGAAAAATAATTGAATGGGTAGTACCAGCCATAATTTGAACGAAGAAAATATTAGAGGGATACGTTACAGACATCAAAGATATATGAATAAGTTGACATGCGGTATAGTACAGTACTGTACTCGCGCAGTAAAGGCCGTTATGGTAGGAACTAAGAAAAGGGACATATATGGATGTGAATTATAGGTTTTTGCATTCAATAAACAGAGGCAAAGTGAAAACTAACATTGGGAAATACCGTAAAGGAATAAGCATTCAACAGTGGCATAAGACAGCAGAATGGTCCATAAAAATCGGCCTTAGCCGGTGGAACACAACTAACCTAGGCTATATACCTATGTGATTTTTCAAGAGAGTAAGTCGTCATTCGATATCCCAAGAGCAATAAAATTATTGGATGAAGTATAACAGAAGGGAATGCATACGATATAACTCACGGGTATCAAACATTTGACCACAAACGAAGCAAGTGATTAACCGTTTATCAGTCAATCGTGCAAGGTCATCCTTCTATAAACAAATATAATAATCATACATAATCTCAAAACCGAAGAGTATTTCTAAGTTTCTTTTTTTGATGAAGGTGACGGTGTCACATACAACACTAATGATTGAGTCCATTGAAAGGCATTAAATACCGTATATTGTATACATTCAAACTGCTGGCGGCAAATTTATAACGAAGGATATTTTTCATTAGAGTATTCAGTATTCTATATTTTATAACGAGATTTTTGTTGTGCCAGTCATCAACTTATAAAAAACCCGTACAATAACCACAATAAAATTGATAAAATATTCTACCCTCACTGCCAATTCACAAAGAAATTCTTCAATTGCGGTCATTACAATCTGGACAACATATATTTTAGATGGTTTTTAAAAACCAAAAGTTAAGTAATTATTCCATAGTTTTTCTAATTCTTGAAGAGCTTCGTAGTATTAAATGACGAGTATTGTTCACCGTTCTATCGTGTATTGCAGCGGCGTCGGAAGTGTGGGGCAGGGAGGGCGTTCCCCCCCCCAGAATTTGCCCCGGGCCGTTGAGTAATGAGTCTTCATTAATAAATTAATTACATTTCACTTGTTTCCACTTGCCTTTTACCTTCTGACGCATATTCTACCACCTTCATATGCACTTTTAGCTAATTCTAGAATTCTAGTCTCTACCCTATCCTATCCGCAAAAAATGCAGCCCTTTTCACAGGAGCCGGGCCCTTTTCTTAAGAGCCGGGCCCTTTTCAAGGTTGGCCCCGCCCAGCGAAAATAGTTCCGACGCCCCTTGTGTGTTGACAAATTACTGAAGCCAAATCTTTCCTGAAACAAGAAAATGTGAAAAAACTGACCACGTTAAAGTCCGTGGTAGGAAAAAATTTCTCAAATTTCCCACAGTGAAAATTATATTTGTGAGTATTTCAATAAGTTCTTAGGAAGACGCGGAACTTCAATCTATAGACATAAATGTGGACTGTACCAAAAACGTAAAAGCAGTCCGGAAGAAAAAATAAGCAAATGACGCAAGGTTCGGGACTCGGCTATAAAATACGCATCCGAAGCTCGGAAGATTGAAACTTTGCATTGTAAGAAGTCATTGCAGGCGTGACTTTGTGGAAGTTTTTAATATGCATAATAAAACGCATTGGTAATACAATTATTCATTGTATTCGTCCACTAATATCATCGCATGCTCTAAGCGTGTATCGCCCTTGTCGGTTAAAAAAAACAGCCCTACACTGACCTGCCGGGAGCATTCAAAGCACAATATCGCTTCCCGCAGTGGGCGAAGGTCGCGGACGAAATAAGAGTGCATCGCCACAATCGCCAAAATCCCCCCCCCCCCCCTTTCCCCTCACCTCAGCGTTCCTCAGAGTGGCCAGGTCGTCAAGGAAGACTGGTGTTTAAATTTCGCGCGGAAGATGCTTCGAACAGCTACCGTGGGTGATGATATTTCTTTGGCCAGGATGGCCAGGTCTCTATTGATTTCTATTGCTGAAAAATTCGAGGGAAAATTCAAGTTGAAAGCGCTTAAGTCAATTCACAAAAAAATTCAAAAATATTACACAGCATTGACCTTACGCAAAACAAAAATGAGAAAATGTGCTGTACTGGTATGAAAAATACATAGTGGGAAATTAAACAGCACAATGAGGAAATGATGGTCCAATTGGGTTAGAAAGAAATCTGCTCTCGAAAATTAGAGTGTTATACGCTGCGAATTACTAGGTAATAAAGGAAAATAAATGGGCAGAGAAGTCTTTATCATTGGAAAGATGCGCAAAATTTCGAAAATATGGGTCCAGGTAAACTAAAATATGGTATTTTGGAAGGAGATTGAGATAAAACTGTGGATATTACGGAAAATATAAGAGGATTGAAATATGGCTCAAATAATCTATGTGCATTACAAATGAGGTCACGGAAGAGTATCAGATGTGGGGGTCAGCAGAAAATATATAAGAAGATACTGAGAGCTTGCTAAGTGATGCAGTATATTGGGAAATATGGGCACATAGATTCCCAAAAGATGTCATTACTACGTGATAATGCGAAGTTGGAATCATGAATGGTAAAATTTATGTTTGAGAATCGTGAAGCATTTTGGGAGTCGTCAAAAGTGACCTTTTCCGCATCTATCCATAAAATGCCACAAAATTTAGAATGTTTACAAAAATGTCATCATTCAAAGGCGATTAAAATTCAAAGGGATATTTCTAGGGCCACGGATATATTAACTATGCTGCCAACATTTTATTGGGTGCAATAACGGATCGAGAAGTTTTGAATTAACAGAAAAACAATTACTTTATTTCAGTCTTCCCATTTTGCAGTGGAGGGAGTAGTGACTGAAAAATAAACCCAAATGATTTCGCAGTCAGTATAAATTGTACGAGATGTTTTATACGCCCGAATTATCTTTTAGTATTAATTGCATAACTTGTCTTACTCTATCATCTTCTTCTTCAGTGGAGAATTTCTACCATTGCTCCTCTTCACTCTACTGTACACCATACTCACTAATTTTATTCATATGCGACACTTTTTTGGTAGAAGTCTGAGACAAAGCCGAGAATGGAATTGAAAGAAAACTGAGAATGCGTCGAAAAAAATGGCGTCTGGGAACTGGGTGGAATTGAAAAAGAGGGAAAATGACGGAACGGATAAGATTTATAGTGCCCTGTCATGTGTGCCCCTAACTGACCAAGCGATCTCACACTCCTTGTACTCCTCCCTCGTGAGACAACGAGAAAAATACATAGCGCGACGCAGGACCGCAGCAAAAAAAACCTCTAGAGATCGCTAATGGACAAAACTCCCCTTCCTATTCCGTGAAAAAAAAATGCTATCGCAAATTCTCCCCCTCGTCGCCCTCTTTCCTCCTCCTCGAATATCCTGGGAATTGATTTCCACGGGCTTAAAAATAATCTCTTCCAGAAGGGAGACGGCATCTGATTTCCCAAGGGGAAGAGGCTCTTGTGCAACCTTTGCGCTTGATGAAAAGCGAATCCGGTGCGAGATAGCCGAGCTCCTGAGGGTAGATAAACAGGGCAAAGTGGTTATCGCAATGGAAAACTGGGCGATAGCGCCGAGTTGGACACCATAAGAAAAATAAGTTAGAGCAAGATAAAGGCGACAGAGATGGGGGGGTGAGATAGCGATGAATCGCCTGGATTGGTCGGCTTGTATTCGAGAATTAAATATGAGCGGGGATAGAGGACTGGGTGGGAGGCTTTTTTTCATTTTCCCCCGGCGTTTCCAACTCCCACTTTCGAGCCGCGAAGGTCAGCCTTGGGATCATGGTAGGGTTGGAGCACGAAGTCGTTTTAGGCTCCTTGCCAGGGTCGTTCGAAATAACCGACTTAATCGCAATTCATTAAGGAGGGAAAACACGAGGGGTCCCCTAGAGAGGAATTTTGTATCGCGCGACGGAGGAAGCGCTTCCAAAATGCCGTGAATCCATCGCTCCACCCGCCCACTACCCCCTGAGGAATAAATTGAAAGGAAGGTCCTCCTCCTGCCACTGCGCTAATGCAATTCCCGGCATTCGTTAATCATTCGGATCGATACTATCCAGCGCGGCGGCAAGGGCTATGTTTTTCTTGTGCCCCCACCCCTCCCCTTGGGAAATGAAGTGAGACAATAATGTGGGTCGCGAATGCCGGCAGTGCCGCCGTTCTGCTCAAGAGCTCTCCCGCAAGTTGGACCGATGCCTGGCAAGTTTCAACGACCGCGTTCCGAAGAATTTCCGCTGGGGAAAAAGTTTATGAAATCACTTCGGGAATGAATGCAACCATCGCCGTGGGAAGGAATGCTACAGGGAATCCTTGGAAAACATTTACACTTAAAATACTGGCGACCTCGTTTCCCCGACGTCTTCGCCAATAGGAAGGTAGTGGCTATAAAGTATAACCACCTGTGCTACAAAACGGGTATTCATAAAAACTTTCATGATGGATTCCGAAAACTTGCTAACTTTATCGAAAAATAATGGACACGGTAAGGCTGCACTGCAGGAGACGATGGTCTTTGACTTTGCTGGTTGGAAAATTCGGTTTAGGTATTTCCTAAAGTGTAAATCCCCAACAATCATTAGCCAACATTTTTATACAAACCAGCTTACTCTCAGGAAGAACAACTAGAATCTTGTTCTGAAATAGAACTTTCTCATCAATTCTTTGGCAGCACAAGTCTAAGAGGTAACCATTATTTAATTGTTACCTAATAGTCACTAGGAAATATACTTTTTTTTAATTTCATACGAGCCAAATTGTGTTCAATTGAACTTCGGAATCATAATCATGCCTATAATTTCCTATGTATTTATTCCACATAGTCAAAACACTTCGAAAGAGTACAAATTAGGCAGCTGTTTATTAGTTAGTATTAGTATTAGACAATTAGGCGGCCATAACTTCATTCAAATTATCAAATTGTCTGCACTCTATGTAATCAATAACTCTCTCACAATGAAACTCCGACATCAAAATGATTTTTTTAAATAAATAATCACATAAAAATACATTTTCTATCCACCATCGTATTCCAGAAAACCACAAGAGACTTTAAACAACCATGCCAAAAAAATCATTAAATATTCTACCACTATCAGGCTGTAAAAACAAGGAAATCATATACAAGGAACTCTATATCCTAGGAAGGTTTAAGAAATAAGCCTTATAAGTTTCCTTCTAGAAATATAAACCTTCTAATCCCTCATGTTGACAGGAAATGAAATGGGAGAAGGCCCTAAGAAGCCAAAGCTCAAAATGGTATCCGCACATCGGGGGGCGGCTCGAATCTATGCATGCAAGAAAAACCATTTACCATTCAGAAAATTTTAATTTTTACTGCTCACATAACCCCACGTATAACAGAAACTGATAATAAGGGGAAAGACTCCAAGAGCGTTGGCTCGATATCTTCTTGCAAAGGACTTCGTTTGTGGGATAACTTCGGTAAGCCGCTCCTTGGGGTTTTTCTGATTGATTGCTGAAACTTGGCAAGCCCCTAAAATATTTTACCAGGAACCGCATCGTGGCCAAGAGGATAAATCTCTTCATTTTGCACCGGTTGACGCTGCGTTGTCCAACGCTATTTTTTCATTTGACAAAGGAGAGCGTGTTACGGACAAATCAGCTTCCAACGGTAACAAATAAGTGTCAATCGGAAAGTGATTTCCGAATAAAAATTCTTCGATTCACGAGAAAGCACATGTCATCGTGCAGCCTAAAGCCTACAAAAATGCACATTATGTTGAAGAGGACGAAAGGAATAAACCAAAGAAAGATTTACTTTTGATAAGGCCTATGGAAATATGTTGCCCACGCCATGATGAAATAGGAAATGACACTAAGATTTTACATGCCGGCAAATATCTTTAGAACCAACGAAGGCTAAAGTTTTTTTTTCATTCGTGCGTAGTGGCGGGATCACGGGATTAACATCACAAGTGTTGTAAAAATATTTAAAAAATTGGTTGAGAAAAAATAATGTAAATATTTTTATTCGGGTATGAGCTAGATATGATGTTCAATGTGAATGGCATATAAATACTTCTTAATAAGCATTATATGACCATAGTAACCAGGTTGGAAACACGCTGGACTGGCTAAGCAAAGGTCGTGAATTCGAATCCCGTCCTCAGCAGTCATGTTGTAATTGTCGCAAGGTTAATCTTAAGTTGAACGGTGTTATATAACCTTGGAGGTTAGAAAAACTACAAGCCAAGACTACTAGACTTCAAGCAGGTGCTCGTTAGGATGTGAAATAATTTATTTAGCATATATTACCATCTATTTTTGAATAAATGGGAAACTCAATATTTCCACTGATCAGCATTTCTATTTTTTTCCTACACTTCTAATGGAAATAACCTTCCTTTTTCAAATATTGGTGTACATCAAAACATTTTATTTGAGAAAACATTACAATAAAGGCGAATACTAATACAACATTTCACCAGCAAGGAATAGTTCAGCATATTTTTGCTTACTGTCATTACCACCTTTTATTTGCTGGTAGCAGTCAAGGGGAGTTACTCAAATATGGTGTTAAGCAAAGTAGTCACTGTATATACAGTTGCACATTATTTTTATCATGCCAGCACGTCAAGGATAACAAGTGAATGAGTAATTGCTTGCGAGAACCTTACAAATGAAAGAATGTGTGGTTCAGCGCCAAGACTTGCCAAGGCCGGGCAAGGAAGATAATAATAATAATAATAATAATAATAAAAGGTCTTTATTGGGGCGAGATTGAGACAAAACTGTCCCTTCTGCCATCTAACCCCTCGTCAAAATAAATATATAAAAGAAATAGTGGTCAATACTTAAAACAATTACAATCCGATGTTTAAAAAAATAAGTAAAGAATACACTTATAGGAATCAAATAATGAAAAATTAACACAAAAGAAATATACATACACAATATATCAATATTACATATCTAATAGTGTGTGAGAGAATTTACAATGTGGGAAAAACGTGAGGATTATTATGCTTACATCCTTTACGCAAAAACCCACTGCAGGAAAACACCCACACAAGAAGGGGGGTGTGAAAAACCTGCGAAATCCTACTGACAGTAAAGCTAGTGTTTAAGAATAACTCAAATATAATAGCATGTACATAGGAAAATAAGTATATTATAATGAAATTCAAGAAAAGATAAATACAAAAGGTAGGGAGAAAAAAAAATAGAAAAAAAAGGTAAAAGGGAATTAAGGAAAAATTAATAAACAAAAACAAACATCAACATGGTGTTAAATGTGTGCCGTTTATCTTGCCATTCGTGTTCTAATCTATCATGTGTATTGAGAGAGTGCCCGTGACTTGTGATACTCATGTGCCCGTCTGCTGAACTTGAAGAAGTGTTTTGTGTAGCGCCCTTTTAAAAGATGGAAGTGATGGAGAGTTTCTTAAGGATAAGGGAAGTTTATTCCATTCACGACATGCAGTGACAATGAATGATTTATTGAAGATAGTAGTCCGGTGGAGAGGTATTACCAGCTTATGATTTCCTCGCGTATTGGATTCATGGACATTTTTCAGCTTCTTGAATTCTTCAAAGAGGCAAGAAGGCGTTTTAGTATTCAGAATTTGGTAAAGAAGAGAGAGGGTGTGAAGTTGTCGTCTGTGACTAAGTTTTAACCAAGATAGTTCATTTATGTATTGGGTGATGTGATCTGATACCTGTAGATTGAAAATGAACCTGATGCATGCATTCAGAGAGCGTTGAAGTTTTAGTGACAATTCTTGTGATAGATCTTGATAAACTGTATCGGCGTAGTCAAAGTGCGGTAATATTAACGCCGAAACCAGCTGTGCCTTAAGAGATGTGGGGATCACATGTTTCAATCTGAGAAGGGGAAATAATGATTTATTGACGGTTTTACAGATATTATTTACATGGTACGACCATGATAGGTTTTCATCTACTAATATCCCCAAATTTCTAACTGCCTCGCAATAAGGAATTGGATCACCATTTATTCGTAAGGGCGGAAGCTCAGATTTTTTAATTGATGCAAGAATTCTCGGATATCCAATTATGATGGCTTGTGATTTGTCAGGATTAATTGTTAAGAAGTTGGCTTTGCTCCAGTTATTAATTTCTACAAGATCATTATTGATGTTTTCCAAATTATTACGTAAGTTGTCAACAGTTGAGTTTAGATATATTTGAAAATCGTCGGCGTAAAGATGGTGTTTGCAGTTTCTGAGTGATAATGGACAGTCGTTAATATAAAGAGAGAATAAAAGAGGTCCGAGGATAGAGCCTTGAGGTACTCCTCGAGATACATTGGCCCACAAGGAGCAAGAGTCATTTGAGATAACTTTCTGTTTCCGGTGGGATAGGTATGATGTAATCCAATTCACTACAGAGGAAGAAAAGCCCATACCCCTCATTTTTGCTCTAAGGATATCTCTATCTATTGAATCAAAGGCTTTGCTGAAATCAAGAAGTACAAGAACTGATAATTCTTTCTTGTCCATTGATCTTCTAAAGTCGTCAGTAATTTTCACAAGAGCTGAGGTAGTGCTGTGTCCATGTCGGAAACCGGATTGAAATTGATCAAGAATATTATTGACTCTTATAAAATCTGTAATTTGTTCGTAAATTAGTTTTTCAAATGCTTTTGATAGAACCGTAGAAGATGTCGGAGTTCAAAACAGTAGACAAAAACCGGGAACACTTAAGCTCAGTAGTGGAGCTTTTGGTAGTACTGCTTTTAAACTGAATGCTTTAAAAATTCTCGGAATCACGAGACACTACCTGTTAACCGATCTTCCAATTTTAAGCGATTTGACCGAATTCAACTGTTTCCCATTTTTGTCCATTGTTTTAACCTACGACTTTTTTGTTGCGTGAATTTCCATGAAGTTTATTCAAATACGGTGCTTTTATAAGCTGAACCTACCTTTAATCCTACTTAGGTATCTTTTTTTCTTGGAGCAAGATTTTGGATGTAAGGAAAAATGACTTAAGCACAAAATTTCCTGTTCCTACCCCTTTTGTGGAGTATGCCTATTCCTCCTCCTGGACTCGTTTCTTAGAAAGCTTCTAAATCGAATGACGGATTTCATAAGATGAGACATAAATTCTATCGCAATAAGTTACTTGTCAACAAGAGTTTGCAGATACATGACTGCACACGAATTAACAGTGTCTCTCCATAAAATTAACTTACTCGTGACAAGCATTTTATGAAAAATCATTTCCTCTTTCTTGGACGTGGCAATGTATTTTTCATTTCGCCAAAGATTGAGCACATCTACATTTACACGATACCCTGCAAACCCCCGCGAGGGTGTGTGGCAGGGGGTGAAGATCACTAGAATACAAAATGTATATTCCTCATATCTTGCCTCACCGTTCTACAATATTTAAAAAAAGTAGATATTGACCCCTTTTCAAAGAAAATTGTATAGACGTAAGTTGAAATAAATTGCATTGATAATGCCAATTACCATTGGCATAAGGGTAAACGGATATGTCCCATGGCCTTTTATCACAGTTTGGCAATTCAGGGGAGATGGAACGATTGTCCACAGACCGGAGATCCAGGGTTAGAGCAAATGTGATAACTTTGGTCACGTTATCTTAACCTTAGCTGCGTGATTCTTTAGGTATCATATCAGTCTGGGATAGAAGACGGATGACACATGTAATGCTGTCACACCTCTTTGTTGTAAAAATTAAATTTAGTATGCCGCTGGGCTTTCTTAGCCTTGGAGACCTCTTTTCTCACCAGCCAGACAAGCATATTATTGAACAAAATGGCTTTGGCTTGGATTTTCACCTTTAAGATGCCAAGCACAGAAGCACTGCCAAAAACGTGGAATGATAATGTATTTGTTAATTTAGTTGACTTTCACTCTGCTGTTCTTACCATTAAACTACGCTATAATTATGACTAAATACAATAAGTATTGCCACAGAACGTAAGCACACACTAATATGAACTGATGATGGCGACTCTCAAACGCTAATATACCTCAAATCACGTCAGATACGCCACACACGTAACCACTCTAGTCAATGCAGAGAATATGGAAAGAGATCTATGTGAAAACAATGTAATTGCTCAATGCACTCACTGAATTAAATTTTTCCGGCACTTCTCATGTGAACGAAAAGCCATTTAACATAGAGGCAAAACATAATACCGTTCAGAGGAGATAATCAAGTGATTGGGGTTACGAGGTGGTTCCAAATGAATTAAATGTTCAAGTTGTTGCCATTGAAATCATTCCAGCTTTATCGCCAGTATGCGCGCAGCCTTGCCAACTTAAAAACATCATTGCTCCAGAATTGCGAGCCGGGATGGCACTCCAAAGGGGCAATCTGTCCACGCACTTATTTATGACGACTTCCTGGGGAGTGGTACAGTCGAGGCGGTTAGGCCAAATGGGCAACGTGCCTGCCAGGGTAGGGCACCGGGTTTTGACTTCCGCCCGGGTCAGGGTCAGTGTTGACGCGCTACCCCCTGCTCCATCCCCTGCCGATATTTTGCGAGAGGAGGGCCTGTGGCTTTTTCCGCGTCACTAGTGTCCTATGCACATTTCTGCACCTGCCCTTCCGTGTCACCGGAAGTGAAAGAAATGTGCCCACACAGCGGCTCCACTCGGCGTCGTGCACTTCCGGTGTTCCTCCTCCCTTTATTCAGCGATGGGGCACAATTCGAGGGTTCCATTAGGCAACAGAAAAAGTATGAATAGTAAAATGAAGAATTGGGAGGGAAATTTACTTCAATGTCAATGGTAATATTTACCACAACTCGTAGAGTTTTATTTCTGCACGTGTATGAAAGGATTTTCATTTGTTAGAGTAGATAACTGGGATTTAATGTTTAAAAATGTTGAAGTACAAAGAAAATTCTTATTCTGTCGTTGTTCACTTCATTTACAAGAGCTGGATGATTTATAGCAAAAGATTATGGCAAGCAAATTATAGCAAAAATTATTTTTAAAACATAGCCATAATAACATTTGGTGTCAATAAATAAAAAAACTAAAACTCATACCGGAGATAAAAAATGATAAAATTCACAGGTTGTGAGACTTAGATCCAGATAGTTGATGACGTTAGTGATCACTAAGAAGAAAGTACTCCATAACAGAAGTGAATTACTGCCTTTTTTTACAATTACATCACGTTTTTTGACATCACTATGGAGCCACTTATTTTTTTATAATGTATTGGCACATACGCCCTACTTTTTAAAAATATTTTTCTTTGAAAAATATTACAAGAATTCGAGAAAACTAGGATTATGGGTAAGAAAGCGAGACCAGCGTTTCCTTGTAACCTCTATAATTTCAGAGAAACAGAGGTTTTATCGTAAAAATAAAAGCGAATGTATCTCTCCACACATTAAATGTTTAGAACAGTGACATTTTTTTCATTTTTACAATAGATATCAAATAAACTCACGAATTGGAGCCAGAAATTGCTCATTATAAAAAGACTATTGTTCTCAATCTTATTACTTTTTACCGCGATGCCTTCTTCTAAGACTAACACAGTTGGAATTTACACTTGAGGGATTGAAGACTAGCTCCCTTGTCTTTGGTGTGTATGTTTTTTTGCGGAAATAGAAGTTAGACAAAATATTGCAGTGCCTGTATTCGTATTGGATTAATCCGGACGTATCCAAAATGGCTTCTCCTGGAATCCGAAAATTTCAGCCATTCGCTCTAACTACTATGCTAACACGCTACTGATTTGCTACATATTTTTTTAATACCTCACTATAGTCTGGGTCAGGTTGGTACGGAGTACTGAAATTCCATCCCGAGTTCCCGGGTTCAAATCTCGGTAGTGAATCATTTTTCAGTTTTATACTGGTGCATACTTGACTCTGTGTATAGAGCATTTCGAGTTCAATCTTCCCGTCGGATGGGACGTTACACCGTGGACTCTATAGTGCCTTTTGATAATAGTAGCTTAACACTGACAACGATTTTCACTCCACCCTTCATCCTTTCCCTGAAAACTTCCCACCCCATCCCTAATGTATAGTGCACAGTACCTAACTAAGTTATCGTTCACCTGCCCCCGAATAACAACACTACTCCTTCTAAATAATCAACTTGAATAACTGCGTTATTTCAAGAAGTCTCTTCACAATTCAATGCAGAAAAGCATTCGCCTCCCACTGCAAACTTCCACTGTTTGCCTCAACTGTTCTGAGGGCATGTCATGTCGAGCGAAGTTTCAGGGGATGCCAGCAACGCTAACAAAGCTTGTGTTCCTCGATGGTGCAAGCGGAGAAATGAGAGCAGGGGACTGAGAACGAGGGAGAGGGGAGATAGGAAGGTATCTCCTCTCTCTCCCTCCAAATTAACCGAGTATTTATTCCATTCATTTGGCCGACAGCACACACATAGACACGAGCGGAATTCCGAAATTCTCACGATGGGAAGGGGAGGGAACGCCCTAGAGAGGCGAAGTCTGAGCGGCTCGGCGAAGCGAAACTTTACCTGGGGAATCGTTCCCGATTCTTGGGGCGGCATCGGGGAAAATGGGTCAAACTCTCTTCCCAGAGAAACTCTCCCCCAACCCCCTCCCGGACGAAATTGCGCTGCGTCGCCCAAGGCACGCGCGCGCAACTCATCTCGGTAACCTGCCAGCCCAGATACACGCGTGAAACGTTAGCCATATCCCCAGGAAAAAAAACTTATAACGTGCGAGATGAAGGGCATGAGAATATTGGATGAGGAATCTCACGAAAAGGTAATTGTGATACTCTCCACAACTGCAACGAGTATTGCTATTTTCCACACTTCAAGGTTTAGGATTCTACAGTTTTGCAAGACACAGGTGTTGCGAGCCAATCCGAAGCATATCATGTTCAGTCACGTCGCCAAACGTCGTTGATAAAACAGTTCCGTGGTGCAACATGATAAAAGACAATAAGTTTCACACTAAAACTTGCTTTCATTCTTTTAACTTCGCTTGATAAATTAAGGTACCTAAATAAAAAATGTCTCCTTTTACCTGTTATTATACATCATGGAAGCTAAAGGCTTTTGAAAAGTGTCTAAAATATGAATAAAATAAACTGAAACAACTTCTTACACCAAATATTAACTTAATTGTACATGTCGTAGGCCAGTTCCTTTCGTGATACTATGAAAGTAATCCTAAAAAATCCTCAGAAAACGTGTATAATCAAGCAGTGAAATATCATTTTAATTTCAGATTAAATCAAGCCACCAGTGTTGTATGAGGCATCGATGAGTAAGGGATGCCTCCTTCCACATGACGCACTTATCAATATCAGTGACTAAGTGAAGTGTGAGGGGGGGCGCACCGAGGTATGCAGATGAGTGTGCCCGATGACTAAAGGGAGACGCTCCGGCTTATCAACGGAAGGACCTAAAGGACAGATTATCGTCAGTCTGGGACTCGAGAGCAAGAGAGACGTTTGGGCTGGGCCCTCTCTCTCTCCTTGTATGTGCGCCGGGCGCACGTTGTACCGTTTGTGTTCCGTTTTATTAAAACTCTTGTTATTGTTTGGGAGCCGATCCTTTCATTGGTATATTCCATTACCTTTCCCGTCTGATTCTCGCGTATCCGCACTTAACCCTTTGAGGCAACCGCTCGACTCATCGGGTCCTTCTATTTAATTGTCGCCAATATCCCGCGAAGACGCTGGGATACGACATAAATTTCTGGTGTCAGGTGTGTGGGGTAACTGAGTCGCGAATCATTTCGGTTTGATTGGGTGGGATATATCGTAATTGTCCGTCCCGGAAAAAGGAGGAAAAGCTGAGGAAACGCCGAGGGAAAACCATCAGCAGAGTGCAGCCAAGAAAGGAGGAAAAGCTGAGGAAACGCCGAGGGAAAACCACCAGCAGAGTGCAGCCAAGGACCGAGGAAACGCCGAGGGAAACCCACCAGCAGAGCGCAGCCGACGAGAGGGAATTTTAGAGTTGCTGACTTTGTAAGTGAACCACACTTGTTTCCTTTTCCTTACCTCTCCCATTGATTCTATTTTGGGCAGTTGTGGGTGACAACCTCGTGAGAATGTCAGACAACGAAGAAGTAAGTAGCCACGGTAATTACTGCGGCATTGCCGAAGCAATGAGAATAATAAGTGAACCTTTTAGTGGCAATAAAAGTAAGCTTCGCGAATTTGTAGAAAATGTCGACGTAGTTTTTGACCTCGTTGACCCTGCTGTGCACGATAGGCTGCTGAAGTTCGTGAAGGCAAGGATTACGGGCGAAGCGCGCTCCAAGATTTCAGCAAGGGATAACACCAACTCGTGGCCATTAGTTAGGGCAATATTGGAGGAGAATTACACCACGAGGCGCACCTTGGATTTTTACGCTTGTACGATGTTCAGCTCGAAGCAGGGCCCTAAGGAGAGTGTTGCTAGTTGGGGGAGCCGAATGGATTCCATGCAATCCGACCTCCGTGAGGCCGCTATGAGGGTGTCAACGCGTGAGGAAATTAGGGGGGCTGTGAATTTGGTTGACCATTTGGCCAAGGCATGTTTCATCCAAGGTTTGGCAAACGAGCGCATACAGACAATTGTGAGAAGCAAGGGAGAGTCAATAATGCTGCCTACAGCCGTTGAAATAGCGCTGGAAGAGGAGAGTGCTATTTTGTCACTCAAGGAGAGGGGATTGCTCAGAAATCCCCTCACGTGTGAAAACTGTGGGAAATCGGGCCACATAGCATTGAATTGTTTCCTCAAGGGTCCTAAGTCCGTTCACACTAGGGAAATAAAACTTATGGAAGGAATAACTGACCGTGGAAAAGTGGAGAATAAAACCCAAGCGCGACACCCAAATTACTCTGAAGAGAAAAGGTTGAACAAGTCTGCCGGAGGGAGCAAATGCTTCCGATGTGGAAAAATTGGACATTTCGCTAGGGATTGCCATATTAAGTTGGGGGATTGGTCCCCTCGTTCGACACAATTAGCGAGAGGAAATAACGACGAAAGAAACGACAAAAGGGGTTGCAAGCCACCCGCCATCAGGCAAATAAATAAGGACAAATTCATTGGGAATGACGATGGAGATTCAATCACTTTCCAATGCACTGAAAGTGAAAAGGGTGAGGTGTGCTTACTGTTGGACACGGGGGCTGATATAAGTTTAATAAAAGGAGATGTTTTAAGGAAAGGCACTAATTATTTCCCAGAGGAGAAACTAGCTTTGAGGGGAATAACAGATGGCCTCATATACACCGAAGGAAGAGTGGAATTAAAGGTAGCGTCCCAGGGGAAGGAAGCCACCTTAGATTTTCAGATAGTAAGTGACTCGCGGCTATCGCTAAACTATGATGGAATCATGGGAAGGGATATGCTCAAGGAGTTGGGCGCCGTGGTGTATGTGAAGCAAAGAAGAGTGCACATGAGGGGACTCATGATAGAAATGGATCAGCGACAAGGAGTAAAAGTTGAAATGAGTAGGAAGGTGACGATTCCCGCCCGTTCTGAGTGTGTGGTGAAGATTCCAACTTCATCCTTCGGGGAAAGAATTCTGGGGAAGGAGAAATTGCAAGAGGGGGTGTACTTGGCGGAAGTTTTGACCATTGGAGTCTCTGGGGAATGCATAGCCAGCAGAATCAACACCACCGAGAAAGAAGTAGAATGTGAGTTATCCTCAAAACAGCTAGAAGAGATAGAGACTGAAATACCGGCTAAGGTGTCACATAGGGAGGAAGGAATCACCACACGCATGGAATTACTCAAGGAGCAGATACGTACAGATCCACTAAGCAAAGCAGAAATGGAAGATTTCCTTGAGATTTCTGAATCTTATGATGATGTGTTCTTTCTATCGGGGGATAAACTGACGTGTACACCCGCCGTTTCACACGAAATCCCCACCCCTACAAGAGACCACAGTAACGCCGGAGATAGGACAATGGCGGACGCTGCTCCAGCTGTAGGTCGCGGAGGGTCCCGTGGAGGATTTGGGCCCAGAGGTTGTGATCGCGGTGGACGTGGTGCTAGAGGTCGAGGAGGTAGAGAGCCTAGTAGGAGTGTTTGGAACTCACCGATTCTAGTCGTCTCGAAGAAAAGTGATGTGTCGGGGCGCCGAAAATGGACATTTGGGGTGGATTACCGCAATCTATATGACGTCACCGTGGGCGACGCGTTTCCGCAACCAATTATAACGGAAATTCTAGACCAACTTGGTAAGGCGAAATATTTTAACGCCTTGGATCTGGCCAGCGGTTACCATCAAGTACCAATGGAGAAATTGAAAGGAGTTATAGATTTAGTATTTGACAAGGCGGTGGATGAGCTTAACTTCTCTGTAGCATATGCTGAGCTCTGTAACTACTTAAACAACCAAAATATTGCCAGGCAGGCACAGAAAAATAGTGAGGAATCCAACAGTGATTTTAGGAAGATATTTCTTAAGCGCTGCCAAATTGAGTTTGAGAAAAGTAAGGCCACCGACCGTAGCCTCACAGAGAAGCAGAAGGAAATTGACATGGAAACCTCGGAAGAGAAGAGGAATGAACTGAGGCATCAGATTGAAGAAGATGAGTGGCGAATGAGGAGGAAATCAGTTGGCGTAACCAGGTTTATTGGTGAATTGTACAAATTGGGGATGATTAATCAGTGCATAATGGTGACTTGCATAAGGGAGCTTTTGGAAGCGAGGGACGAGGAAAGTTTAGAATGCCTTTGTGAATTGTTGACTACTGATGGAGAAGTTCTGGAAGAGGCCCTTGAGAAAAAGCCTAATGCAAACTCGACCAACTTGAGTGGCTTCTTTAATAAAATGAAAATTATTGTGCAAGAAAGGAAAACCTCTTCAAGAGTAAGATTTATGCTCCAAGATGTGATTGATTTGAAGCACAACAACTGGGTATTACGTAGGGATGAATCTAATTCCAATAAAATAGTTCAAATTGCAATGGAGATTCAGCAAGAGAACTTGGAAAGCCAGTTCGCACCCTACCCTATGGCATCGAGAGGGAGCATGGGTGGTGGTTCGAGTCGGAAGGATGATCGTGGAAAGTCAAGGGATGGATGGTCAGTAGATCCTTCAAAGAGCTTCGAGAGCATCACAGTTGATGCTGGAAAACTCAAGATGAGTGCTGGAGTGGAAATTTATGCTGCAATGCGAGGAATAATGAATAAGTTGACACCTCAAAATTTTGATAAGCTTGTGCTGAAAGTTATGAAGCTGCCTATAGACAGAATGGAGAAATACGCAGAAATGACAATTAAATTCTGTAAATTGCATGAAACTGCCAGTTGGATTCACCTCACAGGTTTTTGGAGCCTTATTCCTGGAGTGAAAGTGGAATTTCTCAATTCACAGAAAGTATTGCAAATGACTGGCCTGCAAGGACTGAGATGTTTTGTCCTGTTGGATGACCTGGATGATATCGTTGCATTTGGAAACGACCTTAAGTCACACAGTGAAAAACTGAAGGAGGTACTCGAGAGATTACGAGAATGTGAGTTTTTAAGAAGAGAGGTGTACTATCTGGGGCACACAATATCAGACGAATGTGTGAAGCAGGAACCTGAGAAAACTAAGAGGGTGGAGGAATTTCCAAAGCCAACCAACACCAAGGAATTGAAGGGCTACCTAGGATTGTGCGGCTACTATCGCAGGTTTATTCCAAGATTTTCCCGTATTGCCGCACCCTTGCACGAATTGTTAAAAATCGGAGTGTGTTATGCATGGGAAGAAAATCAAGAAGAAGCTTTTCGCAGCCTCAAGAAAAGTTTAGCGGAGGAACCTATTCTCCAATACCCTGATTTCACGCGTCCTTTCATCCTTACGACGGATGCCAGTAATAAGGCCCTGGGAGCAGTCCTATCACAAGGGGTGATAGGAAAAGACTTACCAATTGCTTACGCAAGCCGCGCTCTCAATAAAGCCGAGATAAATTATTCCACCACTGAGAAGGAGCTATTAGCCATTGTGTGGGGGACGCGATATTTCCGACCGTATTTGTATGGCCGAAAATTCACGGTGGTTAGCGACCACAAGCCTTTAACGTGGCTAATGAATGTCAACGACCCTGGTTCGCGGTTGATGCGATGGCGAATAAAATTAGAAGAGTTTGATTACGAAGCAGTATGCAAGAACGGCGCAATGAACACTAACGCTGATGCCCTCAGCAGGATATGTGCCGTAGATTCTCAGCATGAAGACGTTGCAGAAATCAACGGGGGGGCACAAATGACCGCAGGAGAAAGGAGACAGACATTGCACGAGTTCACTGGGAAAGTGAAGAACCAGAGTGCCTACGTTTCACTGGTGTTAACCACTAATGAACACTTGACGACATTAATTCATGCATTAGATGGTGTGATTCATAGCTACGAGATCATCTTGGACGCTATTGTAAATGCGCCTAAGGGAGTGTGGCAACCTCAGATAATTAGTCCTGAGGAGGTGATTAATGTATTCAGGAAGGAGCAGCCTAATCTACCTAAGGGCCTATCCCTTCCTTTTTCCCCAAGTGTGGTTCACACCAATGCAATTTTAAAATTGTTAAGATTAGATGTTTTCTTATCTAAAAATTTGTTGGGTTATGTATTATATCTTCCACTAACTAATGATATTACATTTAATGTGTACCATGTTTTACCTTTGCCGACCATTATGAAAGGCACTGCCAATAAGTTCATTTTTATTCAGCCTAGCCAGCCATATTTGTTAGTTGATAAAATGAAAAGGTATTTTGTTAAGCTATCCCAAGATGAATTTCAAAAATGTAAGGAGCTACCTCCAAATTGGAGAATTTGTAAACAATTATACCCATTACAGCTATTACAGATCCATGTGGATTGCGAAGCTGCTATGCTGCAGCCCATTAATGAAATCCCTTCACTTTGCGAAAGGAAAGTTACAGAACTGAATCAAACATTGTGGATACCTTCTGGTTCGAATGAATGGATATTTGTTGCAACCCATCCTGAAAGTGTAACTGTTCTTTGTAATGAAAAGGATCCCTATGACATTGCAATACATGGGACGGGGAAACTGACCTTAATGGGTTTTTGCAAAGGGTACGGTTTAGGGACAATCCTTCAGGGAGAAATGTTAGTACTGACTAATTACACTAACCTGGATTTCATCCCTCCTCTAACCCTGAATTTTGATTGTTGTATGGAGGAGCAGGGAACTACCTGGGCGAAATTGCAAGAACAATTGCCTCTAAGGGGATTAGCCAGACACGTGGAGGATTTAAAAATTGCAAGTATGAAGGTTGATGATATAGAAAAGCTAATTCAACAGACACGGCAAGAGAGCACTCATTTACGTACTCACTCTCATCTCTCTGTGCTGGCATATATTTGTATTTGTTTAATTGTTTTTCTCATTGTATTATATTGTGTAAGAAAATGTTGTTGTGGAAAAGGTTGCAAACATAGGGCAAACGGGAACGGAAATGATTGCAGAGATGTATGTCTCATTTTCAAACCAAAAATTGTTAGCAAATTTCATTTGTCTAATGAACAATTGCCATCCTCTAGCAGTACGGCTGAAGCTGTTCTTAATGCTGACGCCATGGAACTATCACCAATAGAGCACTCCGAGACTGATTCCCGACCCAACCATTTTGCAAGTGTATCAAATAAGTCTGGTAGAAGATGAAAAGAATGTTATTAATAGTTGTAGAAATATTGTATATAAGAGTATATTGGTAATTATAGATACGCCATTTCCGAGTATGTAAAAGTAAGGTGTATCATGTGTGAACTTTAATTGTATATTGTGTTTTTTTTTGTGATTCTGAAAACAAAAGTGTCCTACCGAGAGAAGCTAGTGCGAGTGCCCAATTGACGAGAGAAACAGCAATTCCATGTGTTTCTCTCTGGTGAAGGGGGAAAGTGTTGTATGAGGCATCGATGAGTAAGGGATGCCTCCTTCCACATGACGCACTTATCAATATCAGTGACTAAGTGAAGTGTGAGGGGGGGCGCACCGAGGTATGCAGATGAGTGTGCCCGATGACTAAAGGGAGACGCTCCGGCTTATCAACGGAAGGACCTAAAGGACAGATTATCGTCAGTCTGGGACTCGAGAGCAAGAGAGACGTTTGGGCTGGGCCCTCTCTCTCTCCTTGTATGTGCGCCGGGCGCACGTTGTACCGTTTGTGTTCCGTTTTATTAAAACTCTTGTTATTGTTTGGGAGCCGATCCTTTCATTGGTATATTCCATTACCTTTCCCGTCTGATTCTCGCGTATCCGCACTTAACCCTTTGAGGCAACCGCTCGACTCATCGGGTCCTTCTATTTAATTGTCGCCAATATCCCGCGAAGACGCTGGGATACGACACCAGTACCAGAGACATTGGAAAGAAAACATATCTCGATAATAAGATATTTTTCTGGATACCTTGAGAAAATAATTGTGAATGATGATAGTTTGATTGCAAACGATTTGTGTAACGATAGGGAAACATTGATTCAAATAAAGTGGTCTTTATATGAAACCGATAATTTATTCTTTCTTAGTCTCACCAGTGGGTAAAATCACTGGAAATAAAATATCAGATTAATGCATGACAAATATTCTTAGGTGCACGTATTGAAAGAGACATACATTCCTCCAAAAGATACGACAAACAACCCCGTATACTGGACCAGTGTACGTGGTTCCACACTTGTTCCGTGTTAAACATTTGAGAGGAAACCTAAACGTGTCTCGTGTATAATTCGTATGAAACCATTGGTAATTAATGAAGGAGGTCAATTATATTTACTTCCATGAAAACCGACCATTATACTACACCAATATCATTAAAAAGGTTATTTTTAACCACAATGGGCTTAAATTACAAGGGAGAGGAGCAAACGAATTTGATTTCATTTATCAAAGGAGAAATCAAAAGTTTTTAAATTGCATGACGTCTGAGGTAAAATCTTATTTTCAGGCGGAATTGATCTGAAAGAACAGACAAAGAAAGGAAAGGAAATGATAAGAAGGGTAGATGGATGACATGCCATTTTAATTGGTTTTTAGTGCCTGGCCTAACTTTCTGAAATCGATTCAAATTTGAATTTAATGCTATCAACTTTGATAAAACCCACCCATTTGTATAAAAATGCGATACGAAACCTCCATGCTATGACGACTTTTGCTGAGACTCAATTTTCGGTGTTATTTATGTATGAGGGGCAGAATAAAGTTCAAGTGTTTCATCTAAGCTGTATTTTTAGTCTCCAGTTTCCGGCTAGATTTTATATGACAGCTATTGATTAAACAGAAAATGGATACACCAGGAAAATTGCAGGATTTGCGGCGGGGCTCATAATTCATTGAAGTAACATGTTGAGTCCCAGGAGGAGTAGAAGAGAAGCATTTATGAAGCAATCCAAAATGTTAAGGAATGAAAGGTCGTCACGAATGGGGAGTCATGGAATCAATTAATGAACAGCGTTTATTGCCTACGCCTCCAATTTAATATCAAACTTAATCGACTGTACCAAGTACTAGGAAGAGCGGTGTGCATGGAATTGGCATAACGTATTATAGGGGGAAGTTACAATGTGAGAGGAAGGTACAATCCGGAAGTCGGTGAAATACATTGAAAGCCATTTTTTCTTTCCTGGTACTCTTGCTATCTAAGAAAGAGGGCCACACGGTACAAATTAGTGAACAGATCCTATTTCCTACACATCTAGGCAAATATTAAGCTTCTCTTGAATACACCAATCAAGGTCAAAAATGAGAAGGCAATTTTCCACTGGGATGAAGATTTTTTACCATAAGAACTGGAGGATGATACAGAGCATTGAAACCAAGCAGTCATAAAATCTTTGTGCACGTGGTGAATTGCCTTCTCATCTAGTTCCTTACGATGAACCTAATCCACCATCTAATGCCCAAATTATCCTTATTCATTCACCAACCAAGTATGCGAACGGCGTTGAGGGCATAGAAGTAACGAACAGTAACAGGAAATTGCGAGATAATCACCATTAATGGTCTCAGAAACATACCGTAAACCATTGAGCCGTTTCTGGTTTTCTTGCCGCATCCATCGAATGAAATTTCGCAGTGTACTCGAAAAAGAACTCCTGGGGTGCAACACGGGGACCCTTCCAAGCCACCAGCGACCTGATAAAACTTTAAGGGGCGCCCAGAATTTACAAAACTCGGACGCACATGTGACGGAGCGGCGGAAGTAGGATTGATGAGTGGGCTGAGGGTCGCATAAAAATGCCCGTTGGGGAGGAGAGGCCTGGAAGGGTTAGCGGGAAGAGGGAGAGCGTTGGGTCGGGTGCGGGCGAGCGGGTGGGTGCGGGAGGAGGTGCAGGAGGCAGCCAAACCCTCCCCGCATGAATGAGGACGGGACAGAACGCACCGCCGCGGGGGCATGCTTGCTTGCTAGAGGGAGCGCCGGCTTCGCCCGACCTGACCTTGGGCAAGGACGGCGAAAACGGGAAGATGGAAGCAGCAAGCTCCACCCTTCCCCCGAATACCGCTCGTTCGTTCCCCACCACATCCTTTCGGGTCTGCGGCAAGGAAAGGAAGGAGAGGTGGAGAGGGAGGTAGAGAGAAAGGGAGGGAAGGAGGGAGGGAAGGAGGGAGGGAAGGAGGGAGGAAGGAAGGGCTGGGAAGGAAAAAAATAACTGACGTAAAAAAGGGGGGTTGGGAAGAGAGGAGGATGACGGCTTCCACTGGAATCCGCATCGCTTACCCATAAACACTGCGGGGGAGCCACGGGCAAGGGGAGGGTTGGAAGGGGGGAGGGAGTGGAGGGTGTGTGGGTGGAGAAAGGGAAAGGTAAAATGGTGGAGGGACGTGAAGGGAGTAGGGCCGGAGGGGGAGTGAAAGGTGCGTGAAGGGGTGTGGGGGGAGGGAGTCGAGGATGGACGGAGAGGAAACGGAGACAGAGGGAGGAATAGGGGTGGGGAGGAGCAGTTGAAGAAGACGAATTTGGACTCGGGCCAATGCCTTTGTAAAATATAATACATGGTGAATAAATTTATATAAACTGCAATTCATTTGGCTCCTAAAAGGTATGAAGTTGAAGTATTCAAGTTGACCAGGATGATTCATTATGACAGTACATGAAAGGAATATATGGAATGACGTTCAACATCAGTAAAAACGTGCGTTTATCTTGCGGAGGGCCAACATATATAAAATAATTTGGGCACGCAGTGTCTGCTTAGCCACTCAAACATGTAAAATACAGACATTAATAGTAAAATTAGGTCTAGGGTACTCTTTACAAGTTTAGAGCGTAGAGTATAGCCCATACACTTAATCCTTAGGATAATATGGCTTCTACACCCGAGGTGGGGTTCCAGCCGACGACCCCCGCGTTGCACGTTACCAAAACTGACCTGATAAACCTGGAAATCACAACTCGAAGCTACCGAAATACTAACGATATATCATCGAACTATTGAATTCAGGGCTCACGAATTTTATTACAAACAACTCAAGCCAAAAAACTCACAAGTCTCGAAGGGTAAGTCTCGAAAACGCGACCTTGGGATAAGTAGGTGATCGCGCTGCTAGCCAAGTTGACCCGTTTTCACAGAAGGAAAGAGATGAGAACAAAGAAATGAAACGCTGAAAGTGAAAGCCGAAAAAACACGTTAGGTAGCATCGGATGAGGTATAAAGAGTATAAAGCCTGGAAAAGATAGCGAAAGAAAAAGGAAGAAAGCGTGAGAGAAGCGCGGAAAAAGGCGCGGGCGGATAGGACGGGGCGGAGGGAGGATAGGAGGGTAGAGAGGAGGAGTATTGGAGGTTGGGGAATAGGGTAAGGCCGCTGGCGGAGGGAGGGGAGGGAGTCGGCCGCGTTAGGGCGTGGGAAATAAAAAAGGATAAGCGGAGGAAGCTACAGAGGAGCGAATCGATGCAGTTCACACTGCCATTCGGGTCTCGTATGAAGGAACAAAAGGGAGGAGAGAGGGGTGCGGCGGGAGTGAAAAGTGGGGGAAGGGGCGTAACTTGTGTGTGTGTGTGTTTTCGTGTGTGTGCGTTTGTGTTCGCGAACGTGGAGGGGAGGGGGGAGGCGGTGCGTCAGTATGAGTGCCGCCGCGGCCACCGCGGAGGCAAGAAATAAAAGAGAGAACTACATTACGACCATAACGCGCGCCGCACATTGTAAGGACGGTCGGGGGTGAGTGCGGGGAGTGGAGGGGATTTTCACGGCCGCCTATCTGATAAACACTGGTGCACCGCCAAGTAGCGCTCGCCATTCCCGCACCTTCCTCCCTGACTCGTCCCTCCGCGCAATCAGAATCATCCGCACCTTCCCCAGTCGCGTGAAATGAGGATTTCGTGCGAACGGCAAGTCAAGGAATCTTGAGACGGGGAACATCTAGGTGGATTCAAGAATGTTCATCAATATCCATCCCTACTACGGGAAAAAGCTTACGTTGCTTTTTTTTCGTAAGCAATAGTGGTGGATTTCATTTTTAGGCGCTCCAATGGCTAAGTTTGTATCCCAACGTCAACCCTCATATATATTAACCCTATAGCAAGCATATAACATTTAAACCCAGGACCATATTTGAAGCCACGACCTTTGAGTTGCCAGGACAGAGTGCTACCGACGTAGGCCGACGTAGGCTTTTCACAATTCGGTCATGAGTGACATATTATGGAGCTCATGAATATCAAAGGGGACAAAACATTTTTTTCGTCATATATTTACTAGCGACCTACTCTATTTTTTTAAACAAATGGATATATAAAAGTGAACGATGCACGAAAAGCACGATGTATAGTTTGTCAAAGTTTTTCACTCGCGATAAAGAATATATTTTCCATAGCCAATACGACTTAATAAACAGAGAGGAGGTTTAGTAGTTTTTTTCTGTCCTAGAACCATATTACACTTATAGTTAATATTGATACATAATATTCTAATGTATAATTATGATTAATATATATTATTAGTTTTTTCATTAATATATAATATTTGAAGCCGCGACCTTTGGGTTGCCAGGACAGAGTGTTACCGACGTAGGCCGAGTTAGGCTTATATAGTATATAATATTCTAATATTTAATCTATAGGCGCAAGTAATGTAGAGGTCATCTTGAGACCCTGAAACGGTACACAGCCATTAGACTCAATACCCTAGGTTCAAGGCTAAGCTCGAACCTTGGGTTTGCAAGCGGTCTGCTTGCCAACTGAGATAATCGACCCAGCGCATCAAATGTTTTGTGGCGAAAATTGAAAGATAATCATCTAACACTTTTTGAGTTGTCCATATCTCGCAGATCAACTTTATCTTTCCCTTATTGCATTATTTCCAATAAGAACCTCGTGAATACTTTCAAACAGCGTTACCGATTACTTGCGATGGCATTCTATCTAAACTTTCAGTCTCATCACAATGACTTCGAGTAAAATGAACCAAACGCATTGAATAGACTGATTACCAGGTTAAATGACTAGACCAAGAAAGTTTATCAACGGGAAAATGAAATCAAAGCATATTACTTTTTTATGTTTCTTGGACATGCTGTTGTTGTGTCTATCGAAAAATGAGTAGCTTTTTGAGAGATGGCGTCGAAAAATCATGTAAGTCTAAAAATGATTGTACTGCTAGTACTCATCAAAGGAAAACTTATTTCAATTCACCGTGAGCATGAGCACTTTCTTAAATCACTACCAAAGTCTCCCGTGAAATCAGGAGGCTCGGATTAATAAGCATCAGAGAAATCTTTAAATAAAGGCAAAAGGATGACCCCATGAAATAGCATCCCTCGATTGGCAGGAACGCTATTTCACAACAGGACGAAAATCAAACATTTTAGTGAAGAAATATGTTCTACTCCAACAAAACAGGGATTTACAAGATTTCGCTTACACATCCACTCTCAGAGATAGAAGCCCAGCGAGAATAATTCAGGTCACGGACCGATTGAAATCAGCACCATTAGTTTTATTTCGCTGACATGTTCAACCGATACGGAATTATCTTAAGATGTAGGGATATTTTACGTCCTAATTATAGCATTTCACGATTTTCTAAACTAATTCCAACCAAAAGTAATTTCTTCGTTCATATTTTAAATTTTGCTAAGCAACTATTCTATATGATACAAGTTACCTTGCCATATAATTGAGACGAATTAAAGACGTCAATTTTGGCAATGGAAGAGACATTTTGTGAGCACTCAAACACGATAAAAGAGCGTACCACCCGGCAGTAAAAAGATTCTGGCTTCACCGAGGGATAAAGAAGGCGTCAAGGATCCTAAGTGTAACAATTCCATAATTATCAGGGATATGTGCAAAAGTGTTACGAGCCTTCTAACTTCCATAGTTGGCAATAATAATTAATACCGCAGAATATTGCATAGAAAATTTGTAAAAGATGAACTCATATTGGTGAACCGAATCATTTTTGATGCACTTCAACATAAATGTCTAATAAATTATTATTAAATAAGTATTATAAAAATAAATGCGCCAATGACAGCATTAATTAGAGAAGAAAGAACCTACGGAGATCCTCAGTAATGGTCGAAAAGCATATCAAATGGTGGCTCATTCAGTCTACTGAAGATGGAAATCATCACTTTGAACCCAAGATAGTCAACTAATTCCGTAATATCGAGCGGTAGCGTTACGCTCTTGACCAGGAGAGGGATATTTCAAGTGCTGCATTATATCTTTCCACTCCGTAAGAAAAAGAAGAAAATTTCAAATCAACTGTTGTACGTTTTCCGGAGAGTTCACGAGATTCTGTTCCTCCCGGCCCGACACACCATATTCCGTCGACTGCGCCGACTCAGATGACCCCAGAATAGGGCAATAAAACCAGCTCAGCATTTCTCAATGATTTACGATTTTCAGCAACGGTACGGCGTATTTCATAGCTAGGCAAGCCGGGTTTAATTAAATCGTAAATACGCAAATGTAAACTGCCTGAGAGACGTGTCACTCGAATAACAATAAATGGATAACTGATTTTAGTAGGATACTCTGGATTTGGCGTATAAATGGGCACAATTAAGGATCTTTAGAGAATAATATTACTTTAGGTTTTGCAAGAAATACATAGCATGCAGTTAACTTAATTGAGCCACGATACGAGAATTCAACGAGACTCTCGAATTCCAAGAATAGTCTCAACACAGCAGTACAATAAGTGGTATATTATAATGTCCCCAGCATTCATTGCCAGCGGAAGGCCCAGAAGACCCACATTTTTATTATTATGCAGTTTTCGTCAACTATCGTTTCACCAGACACGCATCCACTACTTAAGGTCATTAGCAATTTTAGCGATGGGTGGTTATTTGGTCATGGGTGGGAATATTTGGGAAACGGAAGAATGAAGTCAAACTCGGCGGAATTGAGTAAATTCGGCATTAGCCCTCTTAAAAGCTCTTAATGACAGCTCCAAGGTTTCCACGGATTGTTCTAGTCACCCTTCTAGTAATTCTTTAATTGATTACAATAACCCTTTAAATATGCATAGCGTTTGAAATAATTCTGGAATAAAATTCAAGATATGCCAAAATTTATGTAGATCCTTAGTTATCGATATCCCTTTTAGAGTTCTTGCACAATTTACCGAATAGCTTTTTAAAAACTTGAGGTTGTATTACCTCATATCTAAATCTCATATCTATCTCGTATCTTACTGATCAATCTTTCCAAAAAATCCAAGAATCAGGCGGAAATACCATAATTATTGCTGTATTATCTGTCGTCCAGTCAATATTTAAATGAGTTACAAGCCAAAGATTTGATTTTTATACTTTTATTTTGAATGTATTATTCTAACTGGCAGGATAAACCAATTGTAACATCAAGAGAGCCCTCAAATGAGATAGACGTAAGCTTAAATTCAAAATATATATGTTAATCAGAACTGCATCAATTAATTTTTGCGACTGATCCCTAAGGGAAAAAATGAATTCGAATTGTAAATGGCTACTGAGTTGTGGCCAGGGAATTTTTGGCACTCTTTCTGGTATTAATTCGCCATCGATGGCATTTCTGTCGTTTATGTCGTTCATGAAAATAAGAAAGGTACTCTCTGACTTTTTTTCCTAAGGGAACGTAGCTTTTTTTCAGTATATTTTACCCAGATAAACCTCAGAAATACGAAAAACGTATGAGTCCTCATTTTATTACTGAGTTTGTTTGTTTAGTGTCTCTCACACCGATTCAGCATGAACGTTGCATCGGGCTCATCTCATAGTAAATTGAGAGATGAAAGAAATTGACAGACGTTCGATGAGACAATTTTTAAGGCTATCTGCGATTAACCATCAAGTTTATATAACCAGATATGTTCACTAGAAGGTACGGAACATTTGGGCAAGGTATCTACAGGAATCAGTCAATTTCATGCCCAGTAGTTTGCTCAGGATCATCGTTCACATTTCACACAGCAGGACAAATCTGCTTGACGTTTCAAGTAGATGTCTATTACATATTTAACCAATTACTTCCTCGATTTGAGGTGAGGAGAAATTCAGAAACAGAATCAGCCTGATGCTAACGAAAAGTGACCGAGGTAAAATCAATGTACCGTTTGACGTACAAAAAGTACGTCAAACGGTACATTATTGTTGTACTCTCTACAAAATAATTCAGCGTTAGACAGATGCTCGAAGTTCACTTTTTCATTTCTTCAAGGAAAATTGAACTGGAGGCATAAAAAAGTCAAATTATTATAAGCTCCAGCTCAAATAGCCGTAATTTTTGTCCAGCTGTGAAAATAAACATTGTGGCGCATATATTTGGGTACTTAAATTGAGAGTACGGGGTGAAGTAAGCTATTTATATCCTAATACATTAATAGCTATTCATAAATGACTTCAAATAATCAAATAGGAAATAAAATTATCATGTTCTATCTACATTTGATACTTATCTAATCGATTGATTACTGCCGAAAGAAAAACCATTCATTCCAACCAAAGATTGAAATTTTTCTTGCAAACATTATTTTGCAAACTTATTTTATTTCGGTGCATGGAATAAATCCAAATTAGAGTGCAAATAATAAGAGTTATCTACATACTATAAGTAAATCATTAACTCGTTAAATATTTTGAGCCGCTATAAATTCAAAGTCCTAAATTAAGTCATTCACTTAGACTGTATTCGGTACTATGTAAAAACATATTTATTGATATTTGTTGTAAAATTTGATCCATATAGAGCAAATAACATTGATACAAAATCAATTCTGTAATACAACTGCATGTATAATCAGATATAATTAAAATAAGCAAGAATACTCAATACAAAAAGTTCTATTTAAATCGGCAATTTCATTCAGAAACCAGATTATTTCATATTATTAAACCAAACGTATTTCCTGCAGACACCCTCATTTAGCCTCACCACATATTTGAGTCAAGCACTGCCATTTAATATGAATGGTAAACAGTGGTGACTGGTAAAGTTTATTCTGTAAAATGATTGCCAGACCGCGGCATTACAAAATGGCTGCCAAGAATGCATATTGAACATAATGATACTCCTGTTTCATTCGATAGCTACATAAATGCATTGATCTAAACCGTCCTTTGTGAATTAATTCAGCGAGTAAAACTACAAACACTTACGTAGAATACCAAAATAAATATTTTCTTTGTCATACGGCCCAAAAACATAAGACAATTAACCTCTAGATGGATATTTTTATTTCCTTTCTTCCAGTGAAACTAATGTTGCCTCTATATTCGATGCTAATGATTGTGTAGTATACCCCGACGTCTGACAATCACATGAGATTTATCTAAATGCTTAGTAACATACCTCAATAATGTATCGATGATACACTCATAATTATGGGGCACTCTTATTCACCTAACTCCACGGATAAGGACCCTTATTTCATCTCTGCCTCGAGAATATATGGCATCTCCTTTTGCTAGAAGGTTCTCTGCCTTCCAATAGATGAGTGGTGAGAGTCTGAGAAATGTTAAAATACTCTTGAGAAGAAACCAAGCTGTGAAGTAGTGAAGCTGGGAAACAACTGTCACGGACAGTATTTGCAATGCATCTGCGGATAATACCTTGGACGTTGATATTTCTGGTTCATGCATCGAAAGAACGATATTTGACTTCTATGTTCTCGAATTTCAGCGACTAAGCTCTTCATCCTTTGGAATAACGATGCATAACAGCCATAAAACGAGAGGCGACTAGTAGCTGGCCATCGTTATATATTTATCTCATTTCTAAGACTCTGATCAAAAATATTTTTTTTTTAATAAATATTTCTGTGGTCATACAGGTGCATTATATTTTCTAATAAGAGGTGATATCATAAAAGACTGTGGCATATGAGAAATAACGATGAATTTAAAAGAATATTTAGATGCAATTTCACGGAAGCAAACCCAAACACAAGAAATAAAATGAAGAGGTTTTACGAAAGAAATTACTATCATGAGATGATAAAGGCCATTAAAAAAACCTTAATATTATTATGGGTAAGGCATCACTGGACTGAAAAGGTCATGCATAAGAATTACGATAATTTATCTTTAATATATGCATCAAATTCTTACCCATAGGGAGATACTCTAAGAGATAAGGAAATAAGGCATATAACTACTCAAATGCTACCTAGCAATACAATGTTAGCCACTGGGTAAATCCAAGGTCAAAGGAGCAGGTACTTTACAAACTCCGAACATCATAAATGGTAATTATAACGCTAATTCCTAACTCATAATCCATAACTAGAAATTCACAATAAAAAGCATTACTTAATAAAATGAAATAAGTTCCAATAAAGGAGAAATTCTTATGGTTTAAGTATCCACGTGCTAACCGGTTCATTCAAAAGAATATAGTAATTTAATTTATATTTTACTAGAAAGGACGAAAATTTGAAATAAAATTTAATATATAACTCCTGCATATAAGATTCATTAAATATTCGTGAGATTAATGTTCTAATTCTGATCTACGATGAAATTTTTTCTATGATATGTAAAATTACACTTTTTTCTGATATTCACCTGCAGAATACAGCCTTTTGCTAGCGCAGCTACTTCCTTATATCAAAGTTTATACCGTGTTGAAAGGGCATTTTCCTAGTAGGTACATCCCAGAGTACAGGAAATACAGTGTCCTAGAATCCTTCGAAAAACAGGAGTGAGTGTTATTTGTGGGTTGGATTCAACGGAAATGAAAATTAAAATGACGTTAAAAGAATTCCAAAGAAAAATGCATCTCAGTACGCCATCAAGACCGACTTATTCCTTTACGTAAAACAGTTCTGGGTAAAAAAGTGTCAAATTGAAATAAGCGTAACAGTAGGTAAATAAGTTTTTAAAAGAATCACGCCGCTTACTAAATAAGGATCCGTTTTGTACAGAGTAATGCCGGTGCATCAGATTGGCACATTATCCCAGGCAACTGTCGCAAAGAGGAGGACCTCATTTGCAGCTGTAACCTCTATTCTAATATAAAAATCATGGTAAATGAGTGGCAAATTTACAGAAAACGACAAGCACTACAATTCCATATGACTCGTTGACAAGTTAAACTATTATCGTGAAATTCGTGAGGAGTGAAAGCTAACAATTCGTCAAAGATTTCACTACGAAGCCAAAATTTTACAATAAAGTTCCTTTTCGGCGTGTCAAACGCAACCATGTCGAAATAAATGTTCAATGCGAACAAAATGGTACATGATAAACCAAAACCATGAAAATTACGGAGAGATCTAAAGCTATCCAATTACACCAAGAGTAGACCAAGCAGGTGCTTTTACGCGGTTATCTCATACTTCATCAATAACAGATCCATCACATATAACGCCACCACAGAAGGCTAAGCATAGCCCACACTCCAAAACCACTGCTATGTGTCCACGAAAACTGGAAAAATAAAAAAACTGTTAAACAAATACCTGGGGTCTTATATTTACTAGAACCCAATTCTCAGACATGCCGCTATAAGGTATTCACGAATCAAATCTTACGCTACAGTGGGGGGCTGCAGAAGAATCCTTCTCTGGCTGATATTTTAACATCATACTGCGTGATCTGACATATGAGGAGTACGGAATGACCTATAAGACATTTTCTCCAAGTCCACACCTATCTATTTAGAAACTTGAGGGAATCTCGTTGCAGTGCTAGATTTATTACTGACCTCCCATCCCGAGGGCCTGGGTTTCAATTCCCGGGTGGAAAGAGATTTTTCATGGTAATACCAGTCTTTACTACACTGATTGGTGGAGGGCACTTCAAATTAAGTGCTCCGTCCATTGAATGGGACGTAAAACAGTAGATTCCTTTGCGCCTTTCATTACTAGTAGGCTTATGCCGACACCGGATTTCACTCCATCCGCACTCCACTTCCAAAATACCTAAATATACGCAAATCCCACCTATCCTCAGTAAATGGAAATCCCTCGATGTGGAGGCTAGAAAGCTCTGATGGCTTCTAATCCTAGAGGTTTGGGTTCGAATCCCCGTAATCCCAAATATAAATAGGAATATTGTTCCTATTTAAGGGTAGGTATGTAGAAAAGTTCTGCAATACTACCATAACCAAAGCGTTCACCTCCAACAGCAGGATGATGTCGACACTGGATTCCATTCTTCCATTTCTTCGATCCCCATTCGGGTAAAAAGAGTACCTACTCAAGCCACCACGACCACCTATCTCTAGTCATCATCCGTCAATCCCTTCGTTAAGGATGTACTGGTATTTGGCTCTCATAAATGGTTGAAATAACCTAAGATGCCGCTCACCTCCCCGGAATCATTACCGCTACAGCCAGATCAGTTACTCAAGGTGGTAAAAATATCTACAGACGGTTTCCTTGAGTGATTATCACGAGACGAGCTGCGGAGGAGCCTAGTACGAGTCTCGCCATTACCCATCTCAACTCCGAAGCCTCACATTTCCACACCCGTGACGCCCTTCAGGGTCCGACCCTATCCCTCGTTGCACCCCTCCAAGGAAGACGTCGCGAAGCTCTAATCCCCTCACGTTCACCATCACGGCGACAATCCGTTCACGGATTAAGTATCCTCGGAATACGTGGGTAAAACCGACCGCAAAGATGAGAGGTACGGAACGAGGGGGGAATCTCAGCAATCCCCTCCGAGGGAAGGAGTTGGTGAAGGGGTGGAGGAAAATTCCGGGATCTTGGAGAAGCGACGAGTCGAACGGTTCCCATTTTATAGCCACCCCCCAAGAACTCACTACACGTACTCGACACACACACACCAACATCACCTGGAAGGGATCCGATACGTTTTCGCGGATCGGCTTCCAACATCTAAGATCCGAGAGGAATACGCGCATTCCGTAAAAAAATGAACGTAAATGAAGTGTCAACTGGCTATAGAAGGGATTGGTTTAGAAAACCAAGAGACTAGAATGTTTTGAACGACATTGAAATCACATGAAAATTTGCAATTAGGTTCTGACTGACTGACAATGCAGGTATATCAAATAATCTGTGTATTCAACGCTTACTTCGCACTTAAAAACGTTTCAAACCGGGAGGAAAGACGGGAATGGGAATGGAAAGGTAATGAGGAAGGGTGGAAATAAACCAGAGGTCGGCATTAGCCTGCTCTTTACGAAAGGCGCGAAGGGGTCCAAGGCTCAGCGTCCCACCTGACAGAGTACACTACTCAAATGCTCTCCTCAATACTCTCAAGTGCTTACCAATGACATATATATTCGCGTGCCAGACTTTGAACCGGAACCCTCCAGGTGAGAGGCCAGTACCTACTCAAACCCAACACCAATCCGAGTCCCAAATTTAATGCGCGCATAATTAATGGTTTCCTGCGTAACTTGGTGGAATTGATGCATGATAAATAAAAATGAATAAAACCTTGTAATTGAACATAAAAATAGGCTTAATGCGACTTAGGTTTCACTCCGGTGCAGCATCATCCCAGCAGCTTATTTTATGCGGAAGTACAAAGTTTTGCTCATTTTTATTCACTAATGCACACATATGCCTATCCCCCACAACATTTGCAGCATAGACAAAACAGACAAATTAGGAAATAGTTATTATATTTCGTACCAAAAGATACAAGAAACCCCTTTGCCCACACGCAATACATGGCTGCAAAGCGAACAAATTACAATACCTTCGAAAAAAAATATGATTCACACTGCTATTATTGCTATTTCGCAATAAGTGGCAAGTCATTTTTACGGATGGTTAAACAAAACCCCCTGCCTCACTTCGTTACGGTGGCTGGCACATCTATATCTACCATTTACTGAGCGAGCTACACCATGGATGGGTGTGTGACAGCGGGTGAAGGACACTAAACTTGCACTACTTAAATGCAATTAGTAGCTACATTACTGCTACTTCATGGAGACATGTTAGATATAAGTCTTAGGCAACTAGGTGGTCAGTAGCTACATAGTAATGAACTGATAGCTGGCTGAAAAAGTAAATATCTAAATATATTAATATGCATTATCCTTGCATGCATGGATTATTTATGACAAAACAGGCTTCATATACTGCATACTACGCATAAAATTCTTCACCTACCAATTTCTTTGCCAAGCTGCATGTTATGTTCTCTTATGGTTCGCGGAAAAAATTACATTCTAAATCCGTGTGGCAATCTATCTCTTTAATCTTATTTATCTGGTCAAATCTAGCATAATATGCATGGGTCCCTAATGGATGTTTATCATCTTTGGTAAACTTATCCGTATTAAATTTCTGCAGGAGATTTAATCGGTATTTAACCTACGATTTGATAAGGATCCCCAAATTAATGTTTCTATTAATTTTGTTCCATGATGACAATGGTGCAGATGAGATCCTACGACGTACGTATACCCTGGCTACGAAGCCACGCGGGGCCATTCGTCGTCCCGCACGGAGCTCCCGTAGCTTTGTCTAGGCATGTCCTACCATCGAGGGCGATCCCGGAATACGTAACACACTTCTCCTCTCCGAACCTCCGCGGAAAGCTTTTTGTACTTGTGCCTGGGAGTATGTCCGTTGTACGGGGCTGTCAAACAGTGAGGGGGTTGGATGGTTGTAGTGATCGTCCGTCTGTCACCGCATCCGATTCTCTCCCCATCGCGCCTGGCTCCTGGACCGCGGGAGATGGCTTGCGGAACCAGAAGGATTCCGCGATGCGGCATGGCGGAGCGGTCACTCGGAATTTAATATTTCACCGGCAACAGAGAGCCGAATTTTCCCCGCTGTATTTCCCTTCTAGAGACACCATTACCGTCCTCGTTTAGTGGAGAATGCAGGATCATTACTAAGAAAGCAATGCAATGTTGAAATGTCTGGTTACACTTTTTTCAATCACGGGACTGTCACGGGCTCACCTCTGCCATGAGCATTAACGTACATGATTCGAGATTGAAGTGCTCTTACGCGAAACGGTACCAAATTTTACCTCATCTAGTACATGAATGACGTACAAAATTTCCAGTAACATATGGTTGTATGTTAAACAAAATTTCAGCAATTAACCTCATTCGCTATATGTTGAAGAGGCAAAAAATACAGTTTTTTTATACTCTCACAACCGATCGTAACTGTGAATATACCCCCCGTGTCAAGAATTTAGGCTAAAAATTAATCAAAAATTGTTGCGTCGCACAATTCTACCAGAAAAACATAAAACAATCTCTTAATTATGATATTGGCGGAGCAGACAAAGTGGAGTGTAACATGTGGGAATGGCTTAATTATCGGAAACTCTCTGAGAGAATCAGAATTGAAATATATGCGGCAAAGCGTGGCAGATTAGAATTTATGGAATTATCTGATGGAAAGAGTTCGTGTAAAGGAGTTAATAATGATGTTAATTCACACTGGTTAGGCCTCACCTTGAGTAACAAATGAACACTTGTCCCTGGAACGAGTCACAGGGTAATATGTAAACGTAAGCAATTCGAAAAGATGGTAAACCTAATCCTAAACTAAGTGTCCAGTCTTAACTGAGGCTTAAAGTTTACCAAGAATTAAAAACCCCATTTCAAGCGTTCACTGTATCAGTAATATCAATCCTAAATGGTACTCAAAGAATTATTTCTCATTTATTTCGGGCAGAAAATGTATGGATAATATTTCCGGTAGATTTGGTCCAATTCCAATTTTTCATGCTTATTGGCTAGATATTTGAAAAATTCTGACGGGAAACAGATTCCAGCATGCCGATTTCTGTTTTATTGGTTTTTATTAAGAAATGTCTATTCAAGTACAAACATTTTCACGTTTTACATGAAAAGATATTGGTTTACACCATCCACAAATTATTTGTATGCCAGGTGACCAAAGATTTGCATCGAGCTGTGTATTTATGTTGAATTATTTCAACTATGAATACTGTTGTTTCCTTTGGTACTATTACTATCTTGAAAGGCCGTTATGAATGTTCCAATGCATATCAACCAAAACTGAATGCATACATAATACTATACTAATCAGCAAATATGAAACTCGCACAAAGCTTTCTTTATTCCAGTAAATTGGATTTCGTCCGTGAATTTCATTACTTTTTCTAAATTTTACTGCATATGTTAAGAGTAATGAAATACCAAGAGATTTTTAATAGATTAATTAATAATTCAAGTAGAGGTAACTCGATGTTATATTAGAAAGTATGAAATCCAAGTAATATAATCCCACAATTGTATACATTCATGAAGATCAAAATATTTATATTTTCTCGGACTAAACAAGAAGCCCAACATATTTGTAAACAATTTAATATTGATTGTTGATTAGTATCGATACTAATAACTGAATTCATATGAATAACATAGGACTTACTCCAAATAACAAGCTCCTCGGTTCCAAGTGGAGAACATTTAACATGCATAAAATGGCTTTTTTCGTCCTTTTAAGATTTGCAAAGCTAATCACAATGCTTGCTACATTTTTTAAGGGATGATATGAATATTTAATAGTACATTAAATGCAGTATTTGTACTTTTTCATTGATATGCTGTTCACAAGAATTTACACGCATCCACAGAGCACCAAAGACATCCGAAGACATCAATTTTCATTTAATCTCTGCCACATTTTTTTACAAAATTCCGGATTATCTTAAAATGCATTAGTATAACTTAGCCTGATTCAAGAAAAGTTAGATATTACTATGAATTTAAGTCAATTAAAATGAAAATGTTGACATACTGTCAACTTTATGTTATAAGTATGAGAAACGTATCAGTTTTTCCTCATATACTTAGTGATTGGCATTCAACGTTGGGAGTTTGGTAAACTAAGCATCGCTATCAAATACATTTTCCCCCCCCATTTTTATTCTTCATTAAATATAAATGGCTTAAATGATTTCCCACCTATTCATCTAAAGCGGCTATAACAAAAAATTAACACAGCTGTAATAGCTAAGAGTAAAATGAGCAATAATATTCACTGTTGAGCAAATATTCACCGTACGTCAAATTTTTCGTCTGTTTACTGTTCAAATAGGGCTGTTTTATTCATTTGCATTTATGTTTTTACCAACCAGTATCATTGAAAATGACAACTCCTTCTCGGCAATAATGAAAAACTACCAGGAAATCGTCGAGGTAATATAGACCGCAACGTAAGAGAAATGAGCGGCTGAAATCAGAATCCAGCCTCCGGATTAAGCGCCCACATAAATTTATAGCTACCGAAAACCACCGCTTAATTCTAAGCCCGAATTCATTATCTCCTACGATGCGGCATTATTCCGAACCTATAGCTATGTGCTCGGCAAAAACGAGCCATGGCGTCTGAGAAGATTAAGCTCTATAGTCGGAGAGAAGAGACGGAGAGTTCAAGGGGGAGAATTAATGAATACTTACTTCCTCAGAATTCCCTTCAAAACAGCCAAGAGGCGCAATGGTGCGGGTTTATCCAGCGGTAATTTTGATTAGACGACACCCAAATGACGTTCACTTAAACCTTCCCCCAGTGCGGCCCTCCTCTCTCATTTTGAAGCAAACAGAAGAAGCCCTCGCAAAACACAAAAGGATAATGCGGTACTTTAACAAATAGGATTGTCTAATGGCAACAGCCCAATTATCCATCGGCGTAGAAACATTTTCGGGGTCGTCGACTGAAGTTTTCAAAGACCTCACGAGACATACTGAACTCTAGAAATAAACATCCTCCGTTATGGTTCGTCGTGTGGTCCGTAACAATTAAACCTGGGGGAGAGAAACAATATAAGGTGCTCAATCGCTCAGAAAATTAAATGTAGAGACGTGCGTCAGTGTAAGGAGATGTCTTGGGGGAGTTCCCGCTTTACCCATCGCTTCACTTGCAGGAGAGAGAGCGTGGTCAAGGACGGACTGTTGGTATGAGGGAGAGACGAGTGCCGAGCCCGCATGCAAAAAGGAGATGCAAGGCGGACGCATGTCCCTCGCAGGGGTCGTATCCCACCGCTCCCGCATGCTGCGGACGCACCGTGAAGGCCGTGCTCCTCTCACGTCACGTCCCTCACGAATTAATTCAACCCTGCGCGACCGCGTATCACACGCCCTTCCATCCCTTCCTCCCACCCTCCCAACTCCTCACCCATTTCGGAAAGAGCACAGAAAAGAGGAAACGTTCTTCTACGAGTGCCTCACGGACGGGCCCGAGTGAAAGTAGCAATTACATCCAACGAAACTTAATATCGCGATGAAACAGCATGCCGACCACGGTAGCCAGGTCGGTAACGCGCTGATGGAGTAATCAAAAGATCGCGATTCGACTCCCAAATCGAGCGGGGTGTATTGTGTTTGTATTAGGATTAGTTTTTCAATTAGGTGAGGTTGTTAGACAGTATGGTTTAGGTTAGTATGCCCTCAACTTCTTAGGTTACCCCTTACGATTTGTATTCTGAAACCAACGTATTTTCTTACACTGTAAAAAGTTGATCTGATTTTCAGTGCGATCTGAATTTAAGCGCTGTCTGGTTGTAAGGCAGGAACACGGATTTAAGGTACGGAAGAGGCAGGAACATGAATGGTTGGTACAGGAGCAGTTGAGCAGGAAGCAGAGGAAGCAGGATTCTGGATGGTCTGATTTTCAGCCGTTCACCTGCCTTATTTTTAGACAAGATATTACTGCTCAAATTCAACATACCCTGTCTTAAAATTGTTGCATCTGAAATTCAGATCGCTTTTGTACCTTAAAATCAGATCTACTTTTTACAGTGTATAACACATGCATCCACTTATTACAATTCAAGTTGCAGCAAGGGAAAGAAGTTAATGCGCGACTAGCCATGCAAATGGTAAGCATGGGAAGGGGAGAAATAGGGAAATTAAAGGAATGAAAAGGCAGAAGTTCTTTAATTAGCAAACTTTAGGCTATTAGATGGCATGGGATTATCAAGAAAGTTAAATGTGTACCTCGTCAAACATCTCGTGAGCGCATGCCCTCTACTTCATAGGCACTTGAGGTGATGACAGTAAATTCTTCTTACATAGCTTTAAGTAGACAACAAAGTGTGATCATAAATATCAGTTGCAGGTGTGCTATTTCAACAAACTCTGAAGACGCTCAATCTTTTTATCGCCATTTACTTGTGGTTGGTGTATATGCTTACATGCTATATGTAATCCCGCAGGATTCGCCAGGTTAAAATCGTGACTTCGGAAGTCCTTACATAAGTCACCTGTTTTCATGCCTTCCGCAATTGTTCCCCTCAGCATGCCAACATAGCATTATCCTCTTTACTACTTACTCTCGATCCATTTTTCATTCTAGACAACGCAAAAGTTGGAAGTGGGTTGCAGGGAAAACTAGTTTTCTCAACTAACTTCCCATCCTCACCAAGTTCACCCCCAATTCATCCTCTTCATTCAGTATTTGCCATCACATTATCAACATCAACTAATTTCTACCTATTTTATTCCTACTTATAACGCGAATTAAGCTCCAATTGGTAAACACACCGTTTTTAATCCAGAAATTGCGAACCGCGAGGGAACTTACTGATATAAGAGTGAACCAGCCGCAAAGAGTCAAAAACTACTATTTCATTTCCTTAAATTCCTATCACCAGAGTAAAAAGTGGTTCCGACCCGCAAATGACGAAGGTGGATACGTACAAACAGGCATGTGTTCAGGTTAGTCACTCAAAAAAAGGGGATCTTTGAGGAATCGCGGAGAATATTCCATTAATTCTTCTTCTGCGCCGAATGGATAAAATAATTAAATAAAAAAGCGGCGGGATACTTAACCTGAGCGGCGTTGAAAATCAGAAAAAAATAGGGCGGGCGGGGAAGGGGGCGAGGGGGAATCGCCAAGCAGGGTTCACGCCCCCTTTCTTTCACGCGATACGCCGAAGGATCCGTTGACACTTGCACGCACTCCTAATCCGTCAAAGAGTTACGATCATGTGGGGGGGGAGAGGAAGGGGTAGTGGGAAAATATAAATCTTCCGCAGGGAGGGATAAAACTCTCCCCCTCTCGCCCCAAGCCCCTTGGCAGCTCTTTTAAGGAACTTCTCGTCAACAACATACGTCCGAAGGAGCCCTTTTTTTCAACGCCGAGGAAGGACGATGGCGATGCGCGGCGGTTTCTTACTTTTCCTTCAAAAAGAGGGAGCTCTTCTCTCCGATCATTAATCAACGTCCAGATCTTGTCCGTACGCACTATTCATTGAGGGGCGTCGGGTGATTACGCATTCCGTCACACTGAAATAGCCAGAAAATACAAACACGAAAAAAATCGACGGTGTTTATCGAATAGGAATACCGAAATCCATGAGTATTCATGCAAAATAAATTACAGTATTGGGCATGGGACCTCAAAAGTGTATGGAAGAACGTAAGAAAGATAGGAGCTCACATAATGTGGAAGATGAACGCTACTAAGTGACTCACAAAACTCGAGAAGAAATCAGAGAAGCACATTAATACCAGTGTAAATCGGTCCGCAACGGAGAGTCAGATTGTTTGGTATATTAATTGTGCTCAGAATAGTTTTGTTTAACTCGAACAGGAACACTCAATTAGCGTACAGTGAGGCTAATTGTAAGAACTGAAAAGAATTATGGACAACTAATACCCTGTGGGTCAAATTTATGCATGACCCTGAATACCAAGCCAAATTCTGATTGTCTAAATTTGAAGGTTCCTGTTTTAGAATAATAAAAACTCGCTGATGTACTCAGTTACAAGCTTGCAAAATGGTACGCGGCTTCGCGCAGGGTCGAATTCAAATATAGAGTGTTAACACCAGAGACATCATCCGCTGTTTCACCGCAAAAAGTGCGAATCTCCGGCCTGAGCGCAGTAACTGAAGGACCACTGATATGCATGCTCCTCCGCAGAACAAGGGTCCACTTCGTCCCACTCACCTGCTCTCACGCGAAGCCCGGGGGGAGGCTCGTCCGGGGCGGGCGGCGAATTACACTGGCGGCGAGGGACGTCGCCCTCACTGCGTTCTCCAGCGCACCCGGGCCCATGACCCGCCAACGCACCAGCGGACACCCCCGAGGGGACGAACGAGGAGCACGCCGGCGACGGCGGCTGGCGCGGCCGCCACCACCTGCCCCCAGAACACCACACGAACCACCTCCCTCAACGCCTCTCGGACGATCACTGCTTCCTTCCCTCGATATCCCCCGCTCCGTAACGGAGTCCCGCCCTCGGCGAGCGGGTGGCGGATGGAGTCCGACTAATCGAACGGCGATCCTCCCGTGACCCCCATCCGAACGGCTCACCCTCGAGGAGGAACCAGGCGGAGACTTCCGGGCGGTCTGCGGCGACTCGCTGGGGTGATCCGGTCGGCATTCAAACACGGAGACGTCCCTGTCCACACAACCCGCCCGGGTAAGCACCCCGCGCGTTTGACGACCGGCAAGGGCCGGCTCCGGTACATACAAGCGAAGCAACGGAGCTCAAGTCTTCTCGGAGTGGCTTGAGAGAAGGAAATCAAAGGTGTACCACAAGGGTCTTGTCAGCAAGTCTCTCCCTTAGGCAGGCGACCTCCGCCCGCGGGCGACCCAAGGCCTTCTCCCACCTCCCTCTCGTCCCACTCCTTCCACCTGAGCAGCACATAAGGAAGCCTCCTCCTGATGCCTCCGAGGGTAGTATATCCTCCTACCCAGGACTTTGCCAAGTCCAGTCTCTCCCGTAGACGGCACCGCCTTTGCGACCAGCCCGGACGACAGTCCACGAGAGTGTGTCGGAGGAGTGTAAGCTTCAGGCGCAGAGCGCAACCTTCCCTCTCGCCCTCTCTCTCTCTCTCGCTCGGGATCTGAGTTGGGGAGAGGGGTGCGGCGAGGGGGTGGCAGGGAGGCTGCGTGGAGCCGGGGAAAGGCCTGGAGGGGCGTGGCGGGAGATGAGAGGGGAAGGGCCGCGAAAGGTAGGGGAAGAGAAGTAGGGTGTGGGGTCTATGCCCTCTTCTCGCCCCCCTCCCATTCCAGCCCCTTTCCGTCCCGCCCCCCTCCTCCTTTTCCTCCATCCCTCCCTCCCCCCTTTCCCCTTCAGCCCCTCTTCTCGCACCAGCTGAAATCTCTCCCTCTCTCCTCACCAGTGACGGATTCCCATTGCTCTCTTTCTCTCTCTCTTCCCAGCATTTATCTCCCTCCCGTTAGCCTCCGTTTCTTCACTGAAGCTCCTCTTCCACCTCTCTCTCTATCTCCGGAGCTATTCTTATCGTCTCTCCTTGTCCTTGTCGCAGTTTAACACACACGAAATGCTTCCTTCGTGAGCTCTCTCTCTCTCTCTCTATCCGGCTCGCCTGGAATGTTACCTCTCGTACCCCTTGTCTCCAGGCGCACAAAAGGGAGTGAATGAGCCTTTGTACAAATACATACAAAGCCGGCCAGGTGGGATTAGTGTTTGCGATGCCGAATGAGTCAAAGGTTTTCGGGGGTTCGAATCCCGCCTCGGGGTATTGTTTTCCGAGTTAATGCGGCCCCGGGGAAACTTTAACACTTTGGCGCGGAAGTTTGATCGGATTGCAGGAACGTTGGGCGGCATGTTGTACCTCAGGTTTCATTAGAAACGTGTGCAAATCAATGCCTCGCATTCATTTTCAACTTAGTCTGATATCTCGTAACGAGACCAGGGATGTTTGCCATTTGGGATGTGGTGCTTTTAATGATAAAAAGCTCAGCCTGGTTCAGATTTTCCTGGTTATCAGGTTTCAAGAGTAGGAGAGCGTTTTATGCAAATGTCATCAACAATGGGTAGGAATCAAAACATTTGAAAATTAATAAAAAAAATCAACCCTATTATTCTCACACAGCATAGAAAGAAGGTTGAGTATTTCAGCACAGTTGATCATTAAAAAAATGTTAGCTTTATTTAAACGTAATTAAAACTTTAATCATCTTGAAAACAACCCTCCCACCAACAATCGCGTAATTTTATTCTGTAAAACAGTCATATCCTCCATTTGCAATAATTAATACTGCGTCATTCCTAATATTTATTTGTTTTGAATTATCAAAAAAATACCCAAATACTTGTATTGCTACAAAGATCTTTGATAATAGTACATTTTTCTTCACAAAAAGAAGCCTGAAAATTTCTCCAAAAGAGAACTGACTTTCCAGTTGATGCTCGGCGCCGAGTATATAAAAAAAAACCACAACAGCCATTCATTACTTTTTTTCCATGAGAATAAAAATTCCACTGTAACAAATATTTTCAATGCAATAAAAACTTTGAAAACAAAACTATTAGTTGTTTATCAATCTAAACAGGATATTATTTTATCACTAAGCTTCAATGCACGCTATCATTCATGACAGTTTCTCAAAATGCCACCTGATTTTCTTTTAATGCATCTTGTAGAATTAGTTGGAAAAGGACAGATTTAGTGGAAACTGAAATATATACTGCTCTCGCAATTAATGTTTTAATATATGGGTGCACGAAAAAGAATCATACAGCAATTTTATCATCTCACACGGAAATGTGGGCAATTCTTTCACACGACTTCTCTCCCAATAGATGGGATTAATCCTTTCTCCAGCATCTGTAAAAGGAGGTTTCACAGGGATCAATGCTGCCTCTTGGACTCACGTATTGGTTTTGACACATTGCCGCAGCGAGGCGAGAAATTTATTTCCACCGGATTACGTACCTATTTCGGGAATAGGCAGATAGATCTTCCCGTGAGACACTTCAGGAAACGTCCGAAGAAAAATATCGAAAATTCCAGATTTCGCTGAGTAGAGGAAATTTCCTGCGTATCCTCACACGTTGACGACGCCATCGATAAATTCTTACTATGGCAGGCGAAAGTAAAATCACAGCGGAGCTATAGTCAGAGAGTGCTTTGGGGCGCTTGTTATATCCGAATTAATGGTTACCCATAGGTTTCGGACGTGTTATATTTTATAAGCAGCATACGATATATAAACCCCATGAAATTGATTCACAGTACAAATGCTTGTGAGGAACCAAACTGAGTGTTTTGAAGACAAGACTTTAAGTCTGAATTAATTGCACCACTCTGAGATAAGCACTGCATGGAAAGCCATTGTATTCCTACTCTAAGCGATTACTACCCTACATTTGCGATTACCGGACTTTCGAAGAAAATACGTAGTTAAACCTATTCTTTTTCACTCGGTCTCATCTCTCTAAGCATTATGTCACGAATTATCCGTTCACGGAACCCTGAAAGTTAGCAGGGTGGTATCCTGTTTTCCAATTATGCAGTATGCTATAACTTCAGGGTCCTTAAATGAAAGAATACTACAAAGCAGCAGTACTTAATGAGTTAGTTAGGCAATGGAAAATGGTACCACCAAATTGGAAGGAAGTCTTGTGGATACAACGATTTCGGCAACAAAAGTGCTGTTTTGATTACACCTCATAATCATTATAAAAACTGGTAAGAAGTTGTCTATGGCATATAGTTTACCTTACAATGCTATTATTTCATATAACGAAAGCATTATATGAAATAATAGCATTGATAATTGTACATTTTTTTATTCACCAGGTGAATAAAAAATTGCAATTATCACCTAAGCTTTAAGTACTGCTAAACATAAGCTAAAACATTACAAGGTAGAGTATAAGCTTGTCAAGCAAAGAATTGAAACACATATGAAAATAAATTTCCACTCAAGTACCATTTTACCTTTTTCCAATTCGAGTTGGTTCAATTTTTTTATTTCAAAACCAGACAGTAGTGAAGCATAAAGAGATGCATATATTACCAGATATTAGACAACCTAAATCAGATTAATTGATTTACACATGAAAAAATTAATTGTCTTCATGTGTCCTCAACTCCCTTCACCTTTTTTATTCGCTGACGCATTACTTATGATACAGTACTGGTCTAAAATAAAATGCTGACCAAGTTGATTGCATTATTTACAGAGTAATGAATTTATAACGTGTTGGAAACTCAATTGTAATGGAAATGTCTGGATTCTCTATTTTTCTACTCTAAAATTCTCCGTCGGAAAAAATTCAGCGAAGAATAGTTGGTTATGCTTCAAAAGAAAAATTATTTTCTGAATATCCTGAAACGTTTGCGCAATTACAATAAGAGTCGGCTAGAAAAAATGTTTTACTAAAACCTCCAAACGATATATTCTGGATCATTGCCATGGTAGGACACAGTGGGTATCATTTTATTCATAACTGACGTCATTTACATTATTTCAAAGTTATACCCTCGTAATGAATTTTTCATACAGCATCCATGGACAGCATTCATATCCAGCATCGGTAATAATTTAGAGTTTTTTGTGCACTAGCAATGGCAGAAAATAGCAAAATATTACTCGCTACGTCAACGGAGATGTTGCTGCGAGACACATTTCTTTTGTAACTTTTAGCTAAGATTGGGATCCAATTTAGTTTATAACTATGATAAGGAATCATAATAATCTATATGGCTATTATTATACTGCAGTGCTGCAACTTTACCTCAGTTGAGTGTAATCATAGTACAATGGTGGTTGTAACCGCCATTTCAATATGTTGGACATGAGATAAAAAGTATAGTTTATTTCTTTGGTATATTCCGATCACAAATTCTCTGCCATGAAACTTAGGTGCATAGGTCATGCATCTTTTAGAAAGCTAACACATCATTTCATAAATATTTTGCCTGGCATGAAAGTTTGAAGTGCTCTCCACACGGCACTGAAGTGGGGACCAATGAAAAGTACCAACGAAAGATCTGCCATTTCCGGGTTTCAAACCCGGATCCTCGAGGTGGGTGGCCAGTACTCTAGCCACCACACCGACCCGATCCCCTAAATTGAACTGGCTGATTCTTTCGTACAAATATAATTGAAATACACTTAACTGCATTTGCTCGCTAAGTTTTCACGCATAAAAGCACGCACAATATATCCATGAATATCTGATTTTTAACTTACTACCCAAAGGATTAAGCTCTGAGCTTATCAATTTATCGATCACTGCATATTATTATGCGCCATTATAAAACCATTAAACTTGAGTAACTTGAATAATACAAATGTGCTTTCATTAATCAGCTCTAATTGAACACCATAGGCTGTCAATGTATGGTCTGATGAAAATTAATGTCCCCTATGGCTGATGTTGCCATATTTAACTACGGTACCTTAAATCAAAATTGATTCATTAATGTACCCATCTCCATTTTTCATCCCCTCCATAGCTACCAAACCTCTACATCCAAAATCACGCCACTCCACCTTGACCTTGATGCAAAAAAACCCCTTCTGATTTGACTCACCCCCTCTCACGCCTTCTGTTCAAGTCGCGACGACAACTGGTAGACGCCGAGCACCTCCTGTCTGAAGCCAAGTTAAGTTTTTAGAGAATAGTCATTTTTCTACTCGCAATTGTACCTCCTATCATACATTCCTTAGGGAAATTCAGCTCATACAGTCGTTAGTTTGTACTTTGTCTGGTATTTCTGAAATACACTCGCTTGTCTAGTTTTGACCTGTTAATACCTGAAGTTTGTACTATTGTCCTCACCCTGTCTCACCCAAGTTTGTAAAGAGTTTTTCTCCTGGGTGAGCGCAATCAACGAAGAAAATCGTTCTTTCTTCTTAAGGTACGCAACAATTTATGAAGATTATCTTTCTAAATTTCAGGATATCTTTTCACTACCGTGCTGTACATTTCTTAAAAGAACATTCCTCCACGTGCTCTTTATTCAGATCACTAAGTCTCATAAATCTCTTTATGATATCTGAAACGATGGTTTCCCCTTCTTTCCCTTCAACTATCATCTTCAATTATCTTCAGAATACCTCACGCGCATATCACATGCTACATGCATTGCTATGACTGCTACATCTCCATCTCCATTACCTATATACTTTTCCCTCTCTTTGAACAATATTCTCACATAATCGATGAAACTTTATTAAACAACTTTCTAAGTTCTCATAATCAGTATTTGAATATCAAAAATTTTATACTATCATACCGATGCTTAAGTTCAATTCTTTCATTTGTAATGCACGTATATGTTTCAAATAAGAAAATTGCCTGACTGGGAAAACTTTAAGTTCTTAAAAACAGTTTTCTTATATCTGTTATTCCTTCTATTTTGTCCTGAAAAATGTGGATGAAAATGAAAAATAATAGACATTTCAATAAGAATTACTAATGCAGAACTTATGTTTTTACAGCGAAGAGATAGAGGGTATTATCGGCCGTGACATGGTGGAAACAATTCATTATAATAAGAATGAATAAACTTGATTTTTCCACAAATTTTATTACTTTATTACTTGGTGGAAAAACTGTTTCTTTGTTATTCACCTGATGATGACTTAACCATCGAAACCTGGGTAGTGGAAAGTAATAAAATTTGTGGAAAAATCAAGTTTATTCATTCTTATTACAGCGAAGAGATATTAAAGATAGAGCTAATACTTCCATCATTATGAGACTTTGGATGCATGTTCATTCCCAATTACCTAAAAGAAAGCATTCAATTCCATATTCGGCTAGTTTTGCTTTGGATCTACTTGACTGGCTCTATCAAATCCACTCCAAATTTATTCCCTCCTTTTTTATCTTGTATGCTTTTGGCCACAATTTTCAATGACTAAACCGGAAAAGTCCTTTGTTCTTTCGAAAACATTTTGGCGTTCGGAAATTAGTCAACAGACTGAGCTAAAAATTGATCACGTAAAATTGCTTCTTTACTGATGAATCAGATTCCATGGAAAAATCATTGCCTTGCAAAGGAGCCTGAGGCGAAGTGCTTCAATATGCCTGAGACAGAATGACTCAATTAGCCTCAAATTGGCATCAAAGAGTTAGGCATCAAATAATGAAGTTCAAGTTCGAATTGTTCCTTTGATGTAAACGGCAAAACCGAAACCAAAAATAAGAGAGAATGATAACCAGGAAAATTGAAACAAACCTTGAAAGGCCGTACGCACTCATGACAAGATATTGTTGTTTTTATGTTTATTATCACTTTTCCTGCAATTTTAATCACTCCTAATCCAGCTAATTATTGCTCACCGTAAAACCATAAATTCTATTTCTTTATGACTGGAATCAAAAAGCTGGTTTAATTATCCCTAAAGAGATTAACTCATTGGCAAACTATTTACAAGATGCAGACCTCGTATGAGATATACGGAGGAAGTTTTGAAGGTTGTAAAGGAGAGGAATTACGTTAATATGATGACACTGAACGATAAAATAATCGAGTATAGGGTGGCGTCAAACTAATCCTAGGATTATTGACCGATTACGATGATTTACAACATGTTCATTTGAACATAAAACCGTCGATATTTTAATCATCATCTACCATCAGATATATGATGAAGATTTCATCACATTACTCTCGCATACATTCTCTATTTACTACTACAGAATAGGGCAATAAGGAATATAGTTTAAAAAAATAATACATTTTATGGATTACTCATATCTTAAGGTAAGTCACAAAAGAATTATCAAATGCAGAACTCAAGATACCAAATTCCAATAAAAAATGTAGCACCTTTGTAGTTGCAAAGCACAACATAAAATTAAGTAGCTTTGGATGCACCTGAGAATTGGAGGCATTCGTTTATAATAGTAACCAGAGAATGATACATTAAAAGAATTCTGCACCCAACAGTGAAAGATTCAAACGATATCACATAAATGCCATAAAAATTCAAAAGTATCCTACTATAATTACCACTGACTCATTGTTTGAGTATGTTGACTGTGAAGACATGGTGTTAAAGAAAGTCGAGATTATAAATGATTACCAGAGCATTAATGCCAAATCAACATAATTATAGCAACAAGCTACTCAGTGAAATCAAGGAAAAATTTATTTTGTATACGGATCAAATTAAAACAATTTAAACTTATTAAGAAACCAAGCACACAAATAGCAATTTCAATTATTTTATTCCTAAATACTGATAGGTGTATAATTTTAGATATGAGTGGATAGCCGTGAAACTTTTTTTTAATTCGAGGACCAGACCTTCAAACATGTACGTCACTTATTTAATGCAGTGATAACTCAAATTGCAGGTCATAAATGGTTGATTATTAACTAATCGACAAACAGCTACCATATTTAAACAATTGCTTTCGTTACCCTCGGTTAACTACTCCAAGTTGATTTGTTACCCAGCTTTTATTGGGCGTTGGATTTATCTCAGACCTTACAAAAAGTAGCACTTCTCACCCTCAATTTCTCGTATTTTCTCCTTTTACCCTTTGAAATGCTCAAACAAGCACATTTAGCAAAAGTGAACCTAATGAACAGCAGATGCCAAAAGCATGTCATTTGAGAGTACCATCTCAATCAGGTCATCAGCGCCACAATCGGGCCGCATAATTAACAAATATGGCAAACAGGATAAGAATTACGGTGCCCGCTGTAGTACAACTTCCGGAGAGTCCGGGAGATTTTTAATGGCGCCACTCGTGCACTGCACATATGATTAATTCGGGGCTGTTTACCAGGAAAACGTACGTATATGGGGTGGAAGTGGGGAGGAGAGGGTGAGGGGGCATTGCTGCGTTCCAGTTCCAAGCACTCGAGGTAATGTCCGCGAGAGAGATACTCACACGGTCTACAACCAGTCATGATTTCCACAAATGGTGCATGCGACCCCACAAAACCCTTATTCTCCCTTGACCCCCGCGGGTACTTCACGTTTTTGTCCCCCTAATGACCGAGCAGATAAATAATCGTCGTCGGCCCTCCGCACTAATCTGGGTATCAGCGCCACTAACGCGGGGAAAACACCAGGTCGGCTGATTCCTGTCGTAAATCATCCGCAGTTGATGTACTGTGCCACCTGGACTTCTTGGTTCTGCGCCACTGCTGCACTGGAACAATGGTTAAGTCCTTGCTAGCAAGTCCGCACAGCGGCAATGGGCCCCTGATTTACTCCACTGATTGTGCACTCAGAATCAGATATTAATTGACCATCCACCGCCAATGGCTGTGGCTAACAATAAATGGTGTGTTCGGTCTTTTTTACGGTTTCCCTGAACTACCTTGACCCTTCAATATCTTCGATACTTCGATTATGGAAAAATAATGTGCTGGACAAAAACACTGGATCAAATATCACAAGCAAGCTAAACATGGGCAGGGATCACATAGAATAACTCTCATAATGTTTGAACAGAGCCGGATAATCAAGCTGAGTGGATTTTTCACTTAGGTACATTCCAAATATTGTGCGTTCCTAATTCCTGATCACTACTAATTTAGTTAAGTTTCAAAATTACCACAATATACAAAATAACCAAACAATACCAAAATCTCTCAAAACACGTATTAATATTTTTGATGAAATGCGAGGATATTTTGTGGAATTTAAAAACTATGATAATAAGTAATGCATCTAGTGGAATATATTAGAATATACCTTTTGCCTTGCCTTTGAATACTTGGCGCTTTTCATCTTATTTTAAGACTATTCTGCGGACAAGCCAATCGTAGAAGAATTACATACTTTAACCTTTGAATTCATCATTGCTTCAACATGCTAGTACTATTTTATATGGCTCATCTTACGTTTTGTATCAATCAAATCAGTATTTGGAACTCATTATCGTCAGGTGATATACTCACAAGCGAATTATTCTATCCAAATGAAATCCAAAAAACATGCGAAGTGATGCCACTACTTAATTTTTAATTGTAATCGTTTACATGTTCGGTGATTCTATACTGTATTACTGCGCGATGCATTCATTCAATTATTTTAGCAAATTATAATTCCAAATAGCGCTTAATGCTTAATCCTCCATAATTTACAAAACACAACGTGAAATCGCTGTCAAAATTACTTACGAACAAACACTGTCGAACAAAACGACGTTTATCACGGGCATATATTCAAAAATATCAAGCATATTTTTTTCGGATCAATCAATGTCTCCAGGAGACAGTTTACACCATCGGTAAGATGAATTAAATTACATGCAAATGCGCTCTTCGTAGTATACAATGTACACCACACCCCCTGGTATTCATCTTGTTTCTAGACGACACTTTTGACTCAACGCGCAAGTTGAGCGAAATTGACGCATGCATTGATATTGACGCATGATTTGATATTGACGCATGCATTGAGTCAAAAGTGCGCAACGCGCACTTTTGACTCAATGCATGCGTCATATCAAATCTCCGGAGAGTCACAAAGTGGCAAACAATTAATCAATACAATCTTCAATTGATGAAGTGGATTTGTTGAAGAAGGTGAGTAAAACCGTCCGGATTACTAACATGAGAATTATTCAACCTAAGGCGGATTTTATTTCAACCAAGGTAATAAAATAAAATAGGGCAAAATCAACTATATTAATTTTGAAAGGAGAATAGTTTTTTCAACTAAGCTTTTTGTTTTTCACAAGGTTCCCCATTCTCACAATGCAATTAAAGGTACCCAAGATTTTTTTACTGACTTTGTATCTATAGTATAGGTATTGTTCACAACTTTTGGACACCAATCTCATGCACACACGGTAAATATCCTCTCTCGTTATTAATGAAACTGTTATTTATACGAAAATACGTTTCCATTTAGGATGAAATTTCCATTTTTGTCATAAAAAACCTGTCATCGCTGAATAACACGGAAATGTTCACAAAATCCGTCCAAAAGTAAATTGAGATGACATGTAATAATGCGTTCAAATATTTCCTCGTTTTTGGCATTTGGATTTAATTTTGGTTATACAGGCTCACGTCGAATTATCTTATTTCATTAAATAGTACCAAAAGTTCAAAAGCACTTTTCTAGGATTATTTAAAGTAAACACATCCTATGGAATATATCCCGCAACCACTTCCTCAAAAAAAAGCTGAATGCTGTATATGAAGTATTCAAATAAAAGAGATTACTATTTATTCGTTGCTTCCTTTGAAAAAGACGAACTTCTCCAGGAACTAAAAGATTGCAATAATAAAAATGGAAAAAATGGGTTTCCTTCAGCATACAAGAAAATCTACTATCAATCATTATGAATCGGATAATATACATACACCCTAGATTTACTTTGACAGTCACCGAAAAATATGGTCTATGTCTTATCTAACTTTGTGTGTCCCCCAGGCACACAGCCGTGAGCGTCATCGTTCAAGATAATGTTTCAATTAAATCATTTAAAACTAAAAATCATGTACGTCCTAGTCTTATGGTAGCGTACTGAAATAAAATTGAACTTCACACACGGCAGATGCATCTCCCTCTTCATTGAATCGGTTACAACTAAATGCTGCATAAAAATGGACATCAATTTCGCTCCAAATTTAACAACTCTTATGAAATTCAATCAAATAAACCATCCCGAAAGACTGTAGGATTGATTGGTTTTCTAACTTTAAGCAGAAATAAAAAGATTCCCTAGGTTAAACTGCTTAAAAGCAGATTGCTAATTTTAACAATGATTGGCCACCTGCGCTAATTATAATCACCCCATAAAAATAATTATTAATGAGACTCAAGCAAGAGCAGATAAACTAATTCATTGTTTACAAAGGCGTGCAGATGAAGCATTGAAAAAAAGGCTAAAGCTATTGAGTCGATGACTAGCTTAAGCGGCGGAAAACTAATATTGACGGTATTCCGAAATAAAAGCTGGAAAACATTTGCAGTTCATAGTACTAGACACTTTGTTTCTAACTACACTCCCTCCCACATTTTGTACCACGCCAACCAGTCGGAGGGTCATTCCGAATCTGGAGCCTTAAATAGGAGTGTAAAAACGAGGAAGGAACCAGCACTACTCGTATTGTAACAATAAACTCAAAAAACTCCTTCATGCCTCATCGAAGAATTCTCACGGCCATTACCATTCGTTAAGCTCTCACGGGGAAGGGTTTCTCCAGAGCTTTCCTCTCCCACCCGGTCTTCCCGAAACTCCTCCCCCCATCACCCAACTCATTTGCACTCAACCCCCAACTCCTTCTCTCCATCTCCAAAGCCACCCCTTCACCTTTCCCTCTCCACTTAGCAATCCTCTCAGACGTCCTCCTCCCTGCAATTCCCACCCCACCCTTTTATCTCGGGCAAACCACCTGGAGGCTTCCAGTTTTTTTCTCGTCCTTCCACTCCTGTTTCCTCCCTCGCCTCACCTCCCTCTGCCTCTTGTTATGCTTTTCAGTGGGGAAAAAATAAGATAAACCTTTCTTTCTCCGCCACTTCGTCTCCACGTCTCCCCAATACATCCTTCTCCGTTCATCCAACCTCTCTCTCCGCTTTGCTCCTATCCTGTCCTCGAAGAAAAAATTCCTCCCCCAACGAGTACATTACCTTCCATGCACTCTTATTCTCAAATACGTCGATCCCTTTCTCGAATGTCACATCCCACCACTTTCCTTCCCTTGCACCAACATTACGGGGCTTGAAAAATTCAGCTCCCTTTCCCCCTACACTGAAGGAAGGTCAAAGGGTTTGGGAAAAGTAAAAAGGAGTTCACCCCCTTCCACGATCAAAAATAAAGTATATGCTCCCTTCACAAACGTTTTTACGTGACTAGTGATATCCGGATTAAGTTCATTTCTCATGTAGGCAAGACCATTTTTTTAAAACGATAGGATGGCATTGCAAACTTGAGTGCAATCGTTTTTTTTTTTTTTGAAGCTCGACGGATATATTTTCCATTTGTTTTCTTTCTTATGCAAGCGAATATTTTTTATTCTTTTTAATATTGACTAAAAGATCACGATTTTTTATGCTAAATATTATTCTATTTTTTAAGCAATCGTGAAATTGCCATTTACATCAGTAACAGTTAGAATATATACTCGAAACCAAACTTGGTATTATGGAAGGCATTCCCAACAATATTAATTAAAACATTTCACGATTGAGATCAAATCATGATAAAATAATTATAATTTCATACACTCTCTATATATACGACATACGCGTAATAAAATCTCTAAGGACTTATTTAACAAATGATGGCCAAAACAATCCAACCTCGAAGCCGATTGTGGTAATAAAATAATTACATATGACTATTTTATTATATAAATATCTCAAAAGAGATTAATTCTCTATTTCAATCTGTTCTTATATCTAAATTTTGCTTTTAAAGTGTTCCTAAAAATGTATTCCTACTACTGAGAAATAATATTATTTCTCAGTGAAGAAGAAATTAAAACTATACTTTTATTGAAATTCTGCGACTTAAGCCGAGAGTAAACTTGTAAATTTGATTGATAAATTATCAAAAGTTTAGAAATATTTGAAATAAAAATCACTATAAATTGACTAAAATGTAATATAATGTAATAATAATTCTCAAGGAAAACTGAAGATAGGTTCATTGACTTTGGAAAAATTCTCACCGGTTGACTTCGGAAAGTTGCGCATATTAATACCATCACAGAAATCTCATTCGCTACAAACTTCACCAAATGACCAGGAATTATTTTATTTTTTGCCACTAATTGCCAGTCAGCTCGTTCTTCCACGACCATCGTTAAAATACTCAAGTTTTTCTTCGTAACCATGAATTTCATCGCTAGGCTAATGTAAATACGCTGGCACATGAAGCCCTAATGAAGATGCGGGCTTGCGAGATCCTCATCTCTTTTTCTTATTTCTTCTGAGCATCGCAAAAAAGTGGGCGTTTGACAAAAAAAACTGAAACTCTTTTCCATAACATTGGCTCCTCCATTTGGCAAAAGTTCACATTTTACGCGGGATTACCTCCCGAAACCCTATTTCCTCCCACGCTCCCGAAGAGATTTCCTGATATGTACGACCGTGCAAGCTTTCCCCTTCCGCAGTAGCTTTATTTTTTTTGCGCAAAGGGTCTTGAAAAAACTTCTCTTTTTTTTTCTTCCCTTCCCCTCCCCACCCACTTCTTATCATCCACTCGGTCCCTTCTGCACCCGCTCTTCAACTTCCCGCCCTCCAAGTTCAAATGGCAGAAATTTCTTTCCCTCCGACTCCCTTTCTTTGCCGCCCTTTCTTTCCGCCCAGAAGAGCCGACTCTGCTCCCATCTGGGGTCCTGCCGTACCACGAAAGAGAAAGCATCCCTTCGCATATGCTGTTTTGCTCTCTCTCGCCTCCCACACCATCCAGAGAAACTCGCTTTCCTTCCCTCCAGGGATCCACTCTACTCACGCACCCCCTCCCTTCTATAAGCTCGCTCCCACCCCCAGCACGGCTAAAACTGAGTCCCTTGCAATTCCTGAAGTCCAGATGGGGTTCAGTTCGGGTTAGTGTAGTGATTAGAGTACTTGCGACTTACCTGATGGCACGAGTTCGAATACCGGCCTCTACTAGGTCGTACTTGACTGGTATGTGGAGAATCTCATTGCTCCCATTTGCATGCCACTAGTGCATGTATGTTTGTTTTCACCCCCTGCCACACACCTTCGCGGTGGCTTGCAGGGTATGACGTAGATATAATATTCGAGTACAGCACTCTGTCACCCGGATTGAATGTTAATGCACGGTCCCCTTGGACCCTAAGAACAGGCTGATACCGATTCCAGGTCTCTCTCTATTCTTCTTCCGTACCCTTCCATTCCAATCATAGCATTGTTCTTCTCGGTCAGCAGCGCCTACGAGTGCGGGCACAGACTTGAAAACACGATTGAGGTGAGTTGAGACTGGCATACTGTCGATTTTCATTAAATATCGTGAAGCGATCTGGAGATGGCAGACGGCGAGGCAAGTTGGTATTTGATAACACGAGATTAATATGAGACTGTATGGTTTCAACCCACACCTCATTTTGAGCCTTAACCGGTCCGTCATCACAGTCTTTACACCCTGGTCATATTTATCGTATCTATAACGACGGTTCTTTTTGGATACACCTAACAGCAAATGTCATATTCAAAACTTTTAGTGCAGTTTGACCTCTCAAAAATAAAGTGTATAAGCTCGAAAAAAGAGGTCATTTGTACCTATTGAATGCAGTATCTTTTTAAATCATAAGAGAATTTAGTACGTATCATTTATATATTTATTTATAGATTATTCTGAAAGAAAATTCGACGGAATGTGGAAAAGAGCGGATTATTACCAAATAGACATGGAGAGACAAAGGCGACCCGCCAACTATCAACTTGATTGATACTTCGCCATTTTCTGCGCAATATGGTATTGAACACAATGTGATATTGCGCGGTTTCATATCATGAGACCAATGATAATGTAGCCTAAAATATTTTCATTGCATTTGTGCAGTCTCTGTCTCGTGCCTGTTGTTAGTTGCTGGTAGGCTGCATAGCATATAAAGCAACGGGATCCTTTAGAGAGTTAAAAGTAAATCAAGCCGAGTCGGCAGTGAAACCTATAATCTTTTTACAAACGGTGGGGTTCCTTACTCATACGCAATGGATTCCCGCTGTGGTATCACCCCCTGCAAAACACCCTTGCGGTGGCTTGCCGGAGAACTAGATAGATGTAAGTTAAACGTGAAGAAGGAGAATGTTGACGAAATGGAGATAACATCTACACCTATTAATTCCCTAAAAGACATCTCAAGGTTGGGGGAACTTAAACAGACATACGTTTATGCAAAGTAAATAATCAGTTTGTTAGCAACTGTTAGTAACTAAATTTTGGGCTCTCATGTCAGCCTGCAAGTCTAAAACTATTCTAATTCTTCCATGAAATAAATTAATTTAATGTGCCATACGGATATCGATGTAAAGCTATCACCACGGTCACTAAATACGGTATCTAGTGACCGTGGCTAACTCTATGAGAGAAGGGAAACGCATATTAACAAATATTTTTGAATTACTCGATAATCATGCAAAAATAGCATTTGGAATATTTAATCTCATATAGACATACACAAAATGCAAAAATCTAATATATATCCTATTCATTCTCCAGGTAGCTTTACTGTCCTGTGTCGTGCACCAAAAATAACTTCGTAAAACCTCTCTGTCTAACTTTATATGTATTGTTTTTGATGTAACCCACCATAAAACGCTGATGTTTCTAATATATGAGTACACAATGTATAATTATAATATACCTACTCGTATTTTCAGCCCTCCTGAGGACGTGCCCCTTTAAAAGAACTCATGCTTAAAAAAATGAAAATGCCCATGGTGAGAATAGAACGAAAGAATTCATGGAGTATTAGTCAGGAGTGCGGAGTCTTACGTTTGCAATATTTTGGCTTTTGAGGAAGGAGGTTGAGAAGAGATCGGGAATATCGGAGACGTGGGTATGGGGAAGAATGGACGGTAAGACGGACGGAGGGAGAGACAAATGGGAAGGCGCTTGAAAGTTTCCGGAGGAAATTAGAGGAGAAGGCAGAGCGGTTGGATGAACCAAGTAATTACAGGCGATGGCTTACTACAAGTTGTGGGTGTGTATATATACATATATGTTGGAGGAGAGAGGAAGCGGGAATAAAGGGGCTATGTGGATAGCATGATAGGAGGAAGGAAATATTCAGAACACAAGAAGAAAATTGCCTAGGAAAAGAAACATTAAGAACCTTCGAAAAAAAGTGGTAGCGATTCGTGAAATTTCCCTGACAGGCAGAAGATCTTTGAAAAACCGTGTTTTATAATACAATATTGTTTATTGAGTCAATCACACTATTTATCGACAATAATTTGTTATTAAATTAAGAGCGAAAGGTCACATACTAACTCAAGGATCGCAATAGTTTACCTGGCACCCTTCCTCCTTCGCTCAATTATAACCCGATTTTGTCCGCTATGACTTGATATAGCGGAGCTAATGTCGCTACAGTAGTAACTCTCGTCACAGTATTCAGGAAAAAAAGACAAGATTTCGTGTCATCTGACACTAATAATTATGATAGTAGGTTTATTGTGTAGTTAGACTAAAGAGAGGAGTCCTTGCAGCTCGGTATATTTATCTTGAGGTTGTTTTCTTTTGCGTGTGTATCCAGGCTTAAGAGTGAAAAGTACCACTAGACGAATTTTTATTTTGAGTTAGAAGCGAAATAATTGCTAGGGCAAGACATGAATACGAATGCGTAATGTCTTCAAGAATTTCGAGAAGGGTAAGTGAGCTTCCAGGAATCCCGCCTCGACCGACGAGAAATTTCTTATTCTTCTCTAGTCACTCCCAAACCCCCATCCCAACCTGCTATTCCCACTTACTGTTGTACCCCTGGACGAGAACGGTCCATGCCGCCGTAACCTGCAACCCAGCGTTCTCTTTGTCACCTTTTTCTCCGCTTTCACCTCTCCCTCTTCGACCCGTGACTGTGGCAATGAGGCGGCGGGACAAATGGTTGGCGGGGACTTGTTAGGAACGATCCCCCATTCATTTCTTCCTTATCGCATTTTTATCTCATACCTTTCATATCACATCTCATTTCATGCTTCCGCTACAGATACGCCGGGGGTCCGCGGCCATTTCGCAACGATTGCAAAAAATGACGCGAAAGTCGAACGTCTTTCAACGCTCCCCGACGTTGCCTTTATCCGAGCCATATTATTTTCATTTCATGCGCCACCGTCGTTGCTACTTATGGTCAGTCTGTTTCAGTAAAGATTAACAAATCGCAAACAAATATTTCAGTAAAATAAGGTCTGATGCTTTCGCGACATGGTATGAAGGAAAACTTCTCGGGTTTTCGATGGGGTAAAAAATTCAGACTGGCCGAATTTTTATCTCGGTGGAAGACCCAAGATCCTTCTCATAATTCAATCTCTATTATTATTGGCATATCTTTAGTCTGAATTCGAAGAATATTTCTAATGGTTCAGCCGCGCAAAAGTAGTATATGCGTAAATTGCATCTTGTGCTTAGTGCTCATATATTCGTTGTTACCACTACTTACAATACTCATAAGCAATAGATTATCAAATATTAAATCAAATAGATAATCAAATATTAAATCTAAAATTCAATTCCATGCTGTGAGATCATTTTATATTGAACTCCATAGAGAAACACTTTGCTCCACTACTAGCTTAAAAACTACTGCCGTGAAAGCTATGAATATCTACTGAAGCTAGCAACAAACTTGAGGGCCATTCAAATAGACAGCGTCGGTAATTATCCATCAAGGATGGAGTAAAACAACATTTAAATAGTCCACCATGAAGTAAAGACTTAATTAATAACCATAAAACTAACAGCACTAACGTCACTTTTATGATATTTAAATCATGTGACCATATTTCCTCCTAATTACCCCAAAGGATAAAAAGAAGAATAAGACTGCGATGGCTTTGCCTTGAAAATAACACTCTTGGGTTCATAATTTTTCATCAAATTTTTAGGACATATAGATGAATGATTAAGTTTCTAAAACGAGCTTTACCCCCATTTTTCACTTGACCTTGGTCAAGGATATAGTATTTTTTCAAAAATATTGACAAACCCATTTAAAACAGTGCACTTGGATGTGTTGACATTACCCTTATCAAATAAATGTTTTTGATGAAGCAAAAAATATCAATGTATAGATACCACACCACGTATGCATACTGTATACCATACATTACGTATACGTGTCCATAAAGTTCGAAATAATTTTGACTTCAAACAACGAACTCCTTTTGTACAGGAACAAAATTTCTGATTATTTCCACGCCTTACGATCGTAAAAATTTTGCCGGAAAAAAATAAGCAAACTGAGACCGGATGTTTGATCGCCGTACAGTATACTGTACGGAGACCCATAGACGGCATCAAATAGAACCATTTCTGTTCATATACTTCCATATGAAAAGGCAGGAAGCAAGGAACGCGAAGTTCGCGTCTTTCCCTCAGGCGTAGCCAGCGCCCGTGACCCCATACTGAGACCACGATCCATAAGGGTGACCCGACAAAGGAATGCGAGAAATGGGTCACTGGGTCGAAGTGCGTTTATGGGTCAGAGGTCGTCATGATTTCACAAGGACTAAAAAAATATCTCCGGTACATAATGGTATTTATAGAATTGCCACGTGACTAGTTTGAATGATACAATAAAATGGACCCATCGTAATCGGTAATCATGAATTCTTATAAATCTCACACTGCACTTTCTGCTCCCTCATTTCAAATCACATAACAAAATACATGTTCTAAATCTTCTGCATGTTTGTTATTCATACTCATTCAATGCATTCTTCATTCAGCCACCCCCATGAATACTACATGGATAAATTGTATTTCTGTGGAGTTCCTCTCAAGAATGTCCTGAGACACTAAGACCAATTGGTCCATTGTGCCAACCCCCATTCTGATCAGCCATAGAGGACAATTGTCTTATTAAAAGCTCTAAAGTCCCCAATGGAAGTTTCCCCTGCCTCCCTTTGCTTCATGAATGGTGTGCCCAAAAATATTGTCCTCAGTCCTCATCACAGCAGAACACACGCATAATATGTGGGATGTGGTCTCATCCTACTCTTTGAACCACCCCAGTACTACTACATCTACATCCGCACAATACCCTGGAGGGTATTGCGTGCAAGCCACCTCGAGGGTGTATGGCAGGGGGGGGGGAAATCACCAAGCATGCACTATTGACATGCAACTAGGCTACTATATGGAAACATTTTCGATAACAGGGTCACCTGCAGCTAGAATGTTAGTATCAACATATTAATAAATGGATCATTGGTTATAATTGTATTTATCCATATTTATCTTCCATGCATGGGTTAGTAATGTTAATACTTCATCACTAACTGCAGATTACTCTAAAAATATTTCACCTACCGAATCCCTTTGCTATGCTGCTTATTGTGTTCTCTTATATTACGGCGGGAAAATTACATTTTGAGGACAAGGAAACTACTACTAGTGCAAAGGCATGTAACCAATGGGATGGTGGCAGTGGAAAAAATGAGTTCGAACCATTGTAGTGGCCCGGACGCAAGAAGAACGTTGTAATTAGCAGGTACGACGAGCAAACATCACCGAATATGGATTTCTGGATAAGCTGTGGGATGAAATATGTCGAGGTCGCATATGGGCGAGCGCAGGATAGCATCGTAAGAAGTGGAGTGGGGCGGGTAAGCTTCGCCAGAACAGAAATGAATCGTGGAGATAGATATTCCGGGCGAGTGAGCAGTGTACGTGTGAGCTATGATTTCATTAAAATGCCTCTCCTTTATCCGTTCCCCCGCTAGATTTTGATCGAACGTCCGAATTTCCACACATTTCCACAGTCATTGGAACATAACACAAACGCGCCTAAGCCCTTAACCGAAAGCGGTTCGCAGAGTGGGAGGCTGTGAAGTTCTAATCACCTCTCGTGTTCCACCATTTGTCGTGTAATCAGGGAGAATCTGCTTTTGCGTCTCATGGCAAGCTGCAAAATATTCGCGCTCACAGGGCCTCAACTGGGTCGTATTTAAGCATTAGCATATCATGTAAAACCCGAAACCAAGATAAACGATGGAGCTTGAAATCCTTTTTCGTAGGAGCGTGGCCCGATGGTAACATAACACAAATACTGAAAATAATATTAAATATAGATATTACAATATCTATGGCATATACCTCATCCACAATATTATCACTTTCATCGCCTAACGCCTTCTTAAAAAGCTCTTATCTCTGATAAATCAGTTCACTGAACCTTTGGTAATACGTGATGACAAATATAAGCGAATGCACTAAAGAAAGTATTATCACAGCAATAAATTTTACATTACTTCGTTAATACTATTCATTCAGCTCCACCTTCCTGGTGGATGCATAAATAACACCTTTTTATAATGCAGTGGTTCTGAAATAGTGGAAACGAAAAGTAACTAATATCATCTACATATTATTGACGTGATAATGCTATTATACCTCATCACATGCCTCCAGCTTCAAACCCTTAATCGCTCAGTGGCCGTATTCATCGGGAAGATAACTTAGAGGCAATTTGATTTTGGGTAAAAAAATTCTTTCTTAAGCCTTTAAATATATCCTTCACTTCATAATATTTCCATAAAAGTATATTAATCACGTTATATGTCTTACATTTGTATTTAAAGTGGATTGGAGAATGACTGATTAGCGAAAACTATTAACGTATATATAAAGAATGGGCCATAGAATTTAAATATAAGCAGCTAAGAAAAAATAATGAATCGTTTTTGTCATAATGAACAACTGATTGAATCGCAAAATGGAGGCTTTGATTATTCAAATTACTCCCCTACCGTTTGGTATTTTCCCCACTTTTCCTTAGGTTCACATAGTTCGCATGTAATCCAGGCTGTAGATTTTAAACCGGTATATTTTGAGGATTTTTTTAAACCTGCCACATAATCAAATCACGTGCATGCTACTTCAACAACACTATCTTTAATTGGATAGTTTTGTGAAAATAAATTTATTTGACAGATCTTTTATAGTTTCCCTTGATAACCCTAAGTCTTATGGGTGCAAGAAATAGCTTACTCTACATTCGCTGTAACTGGCTATACATATTTACTAAGCATTTCAGTTCCCTGTAGAACCGTATTTTAAAGCGTAGTTTACATTTCAATCCATTCAATTTAGTTTAAATCAGATTTCTCCTATTTTGCGTGTTCCGCATGCGGAGTTCCATATAAAAGAGTTGGTAGGAGGAATATTAGGCCAGCAAGTAATGCGCTCGAACATACCTTGATGGAATTACCCCGAATTCAAATAGGGATGTATACTCTTCGTTGCCCCACTTCAGATTCAAGTGATGCTTCTTTCTGATTTCAGAAGCTAACAGCAGAAAGCTTAATTTTTAATGACTATGAATTCTGCTTTCTTAACAAGTTCATCTTCATTAACTATTGTAAATCAATCTAGGAGAAATTTTAGAAAACCTAAAATAGTTTCACATAGTTCGCATCACACCAAAAGTGCGTAGCATTGTTAGTAGGTATTGATTTCTTTGTCAGCTTCTCAATTCATGCATCCATCCTGAAAATGGGTCATTATCTTTTAAAGGCTGTCACTACATTTTCGATGCAACCAACCTCCTCTGTTTCCATTCATATTTTCATTTTTTGATAATTCTGACTTCCTGTGAGCTCTAGCAGATCATTTATTATCTTCCACCAGTGATTTTTCCTCGCTTTCCCGGTAATTTTCCTTGAAATATTTTCATTACATGCATGTTTATTGTGCGCAAGAAGGTGGCCAAACTTTTTTTCTACTTTAGGGAATTTTTATAAGGCTTCTCTCTTCCTTTAAATTTTTCTAATTACTTGATGAAATTGCTCATGATGAATAACAACAAAACTAAATTTTGTAATTAAGCACATAAAAAGATTCTCTAATGTTACCTAGGTTTCCCTGCAGTGCAGCATCATTACGTCTAATGATATTGCATCATAGTGAAATCTAGGTCACATTAAAGCCTCTTTTTTATGTGTGAAATTACTAAGTTTTGTTTTGTTGTTTTTCATCGTATTATTTCCTCATTTTTCTTCTCTCTGTCCGGCAAGTATCAATTATTTCTCGCCACAAATACAATTCCATTGATTGTAAACACATTCTGTCTTCAATACTTTGAGATTTCATAAACATTTAGCATAGTGTTACAAATGTCATGGCGTGTTTCTTAATTGCTTCCATTTTTCAATCGAGAGACAATTATTTACCAAAATTTGTCCTCTCTCTACGAAGGCTAATTTTGCTATTGCAAATCACCTTCTAATTTCCAACTAGCACATTTTATCATTCGTAATTAAACTATCTACATAGTAGGTAATAAATATTAATTTGCTGTATTGCCCTTCTCCCAATTGTGATACTGGATGTTTCGTCTGCTTTGATTTGCTAACAGTTACAAATTTAGTTTTATTGCCATTGATACAAATTTTTCCAGAGTTAACTAATAGCTTATGTTTTTGTGCGCGTTCTTTTCACTGTCAGCCAATAGCGCGATGTCACCAGTAACACTTATACAGTGAATAAGAGCTCTATTCTCTTTGATTTCACGTACTTTTGCTTATCAACTTTTTCAATGAAAATGTTAAACAAATATGATGACAGGGAAAATCCTCTTCTTACTCATTTTCTCATTTTTGTTCTGCGTTGCTGACTATTGATGAGAGTCATCACATTTTTTTTAGATTGATTTTCTATTTTTTTTCAATCCAGGCGGGAATCGTCTATGAGGTTGTGTTATTTCTTCCATGAAACACTACATAAAGGTTTTTATAAATGTATAAAAAATATAATGAGCCTCGTAGGGAAAGAAATTCTGATGCAAGCTCAAAGCAGAAATCAAATGAAAGGTTCCCCTCGTGGAGAATTCAAACTTGAGCCAACTTCCGCCTAAACAAGATATCCCAGCACGATCTTTTTAATTCAGATCCCTTCGAGCGCAAGAAGCCACACGAAGGCAATTCTTCTCCAGGCACACGAGTCACCAGGTATACAACATAGACGAGTGACGCGGCAGTGTTCTTTTGCAGCAGTTTTTTTTGTGATCTCGAATGCTCTGCTCCAGCGGGAAGAATCATCCGACATGAGCACGTCGCTTTTGCGGAAGTGACGAACGGCGGTAACGGTGCAACTTGTCGAGTCGAGCAAGCCCAAGTTCTGAGTGGCGTTGGAGGAAGCTGAAGCCGCAGGAAAGCAGAGGAGAAGAGAAGAGTTCCCGCGAAGATACGGGGACATAAAATACAACTCAACAGGTCCCATTAACTCAGGTACCCTCTTAGAAAATCTTACGCTAATTAACTGACAGAGAGGTTTTTGATAGTATCTAGAAGAGTTTTCTGGAATCTGATGCGTTAAATGAAGAATGTTTGCTTTTCTTAGGTTAATGATCATTGTTATTGATTTTAACTTGGCTTGCAGCCATGTTGCACTAATTATAGAGCAGGTTTTGATACGTGTAAATGAAATTTTAGCGGCTTTTTGATATTTTTCCTCGGCCTAGATGTTTTATATTCATCAGTAGCATTCATCAATCCTTACATTTGTTTGATCCAGCTCTCTACTTGCTTCTTTTATGAGATGAACTTTTCACATTAACGTAATTTTTCTGTTTCATATCCATAGCCACTTGTTCTATTCATCTCATACGAAGCCTTCCTTTGCCAATATTCCCGTTCGACGATGTTCTTCATCAGGCCATGTCTCAAATAGTAAGTTGTTTCGCCTTCTCCTTAAGGTTACAATAAGGCCTCTCTTTTCTAACAATCTTCTTAGGGGATCTTCATTAGTCACCGGATTATTCACTTTGCCTTCCTCACTTTTCTGTAGGAACATATTTCGAATGCTTACAGTCATGACTTCTCTGCTATTATTATCACATACATAATTGCTAAGTTTGATTCTGTAGAAAAAAACTAGCTCCTGTTATAAGTGATATATTTTAATAACTTATAAACTAGCAAAAACCTTTGAATATCTGATAAATTAAACCTAACTTCCAGTAAAACTTTTAATTATTTGAAATGCGGCACTATAAGAAAATCAAAGCATACATTTGATATAAAATTGAATACATTTAGGTAATGTTTTAATAATACTACTTAGGTTCTTTCAATTGCGTTAAATGAAACGTAGCAACCTTCCTACATTCTAAGCCCTTTCTTATTATATGATTATTAGACATGGTATCTTTAAAAAACGGGGCATTCCTGTTTTGATTCATATCCTTATTTTCTCTCTTTTACACTGAACAAAATACTGAGAGGCGTTGGTTTAGCCTTTCCACACATAACACCCCTCCACAATTATAACTGCCATATCATCTCATGCTCTGAATGAATTCCAGTAAAATAAGTGACTGATGATTTATCTAAAAAAAATTTGTTGGAGATATTTTCTAAATATTTCTGTTAATATTTCTTAGCCTTTAACTGGGATGCCAAGTGTTGGTGTGCCTGTTGATTCCAGTAGAATTTGGGACAATTCGCTCTCTTTTGAAGTGAATTTTGTTTTATTTCCCATTTTTTTTATTATTAGATGAAGGCGCTAGAAAGTAATACGTACATAGGCGTCACTATGGTTGCGTCGCTCATCAAAAACATAATATTTAAACGTTTTATCCGTGATATGCACAAATAATACAAAATTTAGATTCGAACTATATTTATGAGCATTAATAATTTGTTGGATATAGGTACGTAAAAACACATGAAATGGTGTAATATGGGTTTTGAGAATACTGTGAAGAGTAATACAACTAACTACCAGTTGCAGGAGCAAGGTCGGAATTTAGTTGTTAAGGCACGTTACCAGACCTTCCTAGTAACGTGCCGGGAAACCATGGTTCAGGAGTTCGAATCCCACATCTGGTAAGAATTTGTTGTTTTTCTTTAGGTTTAAATGCATACGACAGATAGTGCAAAATAACCTGAGTTTTTGGAATGCCTAAAAACCAATTTTACTCTTACGAGGAAGGCAACCCTCAGTAGACGGCCTCAGATTTAGCAAAGAAAGACGGAGGTAATTTCAACTGAATTCCACCACGACTAGAACCAATACTCCTATAACTCGAGAAAACGCTTGAAAAATCTTTCTGAAAGAAGTCCCCGCGAGTTTGAACCTTCGCTACGCCAGTCAGTGAGAGAGAGAGAGGAGGGGGGGGAGAGGCAGAAAACCCTGCTAAGCCCATTTCTTCCTCCCTACGAAGCAAAGAGAAGGGACCGATTCAACGGCAGCCACCGTGAGCGGCCTCAATACTTTTCCAGCGGAGCGATTCCGACCAAAACAAACTTTTAGAAACGTAGAAATGCGCTTTTTATCGCGGGCCGAATTCCCGGGACGAAATAAGGAGAAGAGCTGGAGGATCCGCGGCCTCACCCCTAAACCCCCTCTTCCATTCGCTCCGTTCATTCTCTCCACCTCCATGTCGGCGTACACTACCTCGCTTCCTCGACCATGCTTACGGGTCTCTCCAATACTCGATGCTGAATCGAAAAATTCAATCACTGCTTCGCGGAAAGAAATCTAGCAACAGGAGAAGGGCGCAGTCTTTCCATCCACTTCGCTATGAGGAGAGGAAGAGGAGAAATGGAAAAGTGCCTCGCGGTCGAAAGGTATCTCGCGTCGCAAACCGTAAATCGCGACGCAAGGGAGCCGTGGATGGCATGTTTGTGGAGATTTCGAGATCCAATCACCACCAAACGAGTTACCCTCGGAAAGGGATGGCGTTTACGGTTCGCTAGGAAATTACGCCACGGCACGATGGTAACTGAGGTCGAATTTACGATACTATATTACTTAATAACATGATCAGTAGCACATGGCTTTTACAATATTAAAATATTTTTCTAAATTCGTCACTAAATTTTTTCCTCATCTCTTACTCAAAAAAATAAAAATGCCAATGTTCACTGATTTTTCTTCCATTCTTTCAATTCTAAATTACAGGAAATACAGTTATGATACCACCTTCCCTTGCAAATGTTTTTTTGTCTATTCTTTGAATTTTTCAAATAAACGCGAAAATCTTTAAACAGCTTGTAACTTTAAGAATATACTGTGGACTATGCTTCATTCGACGCAAATAATGGAATTAAGGTACCTAAGAAATAATAGGCCGGTGTTTGTCGCAGTTGGTGCAGAACGGGAGACAATTCCAATGAAATCACAAAGCAGGTACTTTTGACCAATTTCATCATAAAAAACTCACAATATACCCACCCAAACGCTCCGAGTCAGTCTTAAGATCATCTCATCTAGAAGTAATCTTGAATATAATCTTGAATCTAATTCACCATATGTTCTCTTTGCATATTTGTATGCACTATCGAATACGTATAATTCACGAACCTTAGGATTGTTAACGAAACATGTCAGCGCATCACATGTTAAAATTAAAATATTGTGCTATGAAAACTGCTAAGGTGGATTATTTTATCAAACTTCTGAGAAGCATTCAAGGTAAATACATTTTTAAAGATAAAGAAACACTGAAAAACCTACTATTAAAGAATGAATATTGATTATAACGAAACCGCTAATTATTCCAGCGACTCAATGAAGTATAACACTTGGGAAATAGCACTTACCAGTAAATGCTGGAGGCAAGGAAACAATTACTTTTATGTTTCATAATTATTTTATCTTGACTCGCCCACGACTCCATAATATTTTTTTTAAGAGATGTATTTCAATTTAGAGAATACGTTTAAGTTAGAGAATTATTTCAATTTTCATTTCGTATTATTTCAAATTGCACTATTAACTGGTCACGGTAGAATAGACATTTGTTGATAGTGCTACAAATCATGTACCTAATTCCTGAGGAGCTGATATCCCGAGATTATGTTTCGTAGACACCATATCTAAGCATTCCAGCTGAAATAAGTTCAATTCACACGGCATTTTGTTGCCATACAAATAGGGCTTGAACTACTACATAAACTGACTATTTCAATACACCTACCATTTACAAACATAATACAAAGGGAAGTCAACTAAATATTATGAAACTTTGCAACAGATATTTCGGATGAATAATTAACTTCACGGAATACGAGTTTATTACTGAGATAGAATAAACAAAAGCTCTTCACAAGCCATACTTCATCACCTATATCCCTTCAGGTGTCCCTTGTCAAACAATAAACCTTGACTTATACTAACCATGACAGTGATAGCGTCTCGCATAATCAGTATACTAACCGTGCACGAAAAAAATGAAGGATTAGCCAACTGACACAAAATGAAGTTATTCTTGCCTTATTTTTATCACTGTAGTGAAAACGTGCTCCATAAATTCAAATATCACTATCTTTAAACAAATAATTTTCCTTTACTGACGATCACAGAATATTCTGTGGCTAGTTTTCACGCTTAACATTTATCATTTTAAGCCTACTTTTAGAGCGCAATGCTGATAACTTACTAGTACATGAGCAACCTTTTATATGAGTGAAAAAATACGGTGTTAACGTTAGGGTCCAGCTATGGAAATGGATTTCAAGTATGAATTAATAGAATTATTGCGTTTTAATATGCACTATATATGAGTAAAGGGCTAGGATAATTAAACAGACATTCCATAATAACGCTAAAATTTCCAAATTGTTCAGGATAAAAAGCTAGGCATATGATGATCTCGATGTTTTTTTTTAATTTGGTGATGATTCATTGGTCTATGAATGACTACTAGATAGACGAAGCATTGATATCAAATAGAGTAAGTATTGAAGTGAATTTCCCTGCCTGATCGATAATCAATCAACTCCCTAAAACTGCATCCGAATATTTCGCATTCCTTTAAAAAACAAGAATACTTCGCCAATAATATGTGTTCCACCCAAATTGACGTTACGAAGGAAGCTCTTCATTTGATAATTGAGTATTCAAAAAAACCGGCCAAAATGTAAGTTGGAAAAAAAATAAAAAGACAAATGTCTCCCAAAAATAGAAGAAGAATCGAGCGACTCCAAACAACGTTTTATTTTCCGCCATTCACGATTCCTTCACAATGACAAAGACTAGACGAAAGATAAATCATTGCTCAAATTATCTCCTCCAGTCAAGACTCTGAATCAAACGAAACGGCCCTTGATGCAATTCAGCTCTAGAATACAGGAGAGAGCTCTTAAGCCTTAATTGGCATTAGCATCATTTCACACTCGAATAACTGCCGTGGAGAGCAGTTATACGGTGCTTAAGAGAGAACGTTAAGTGAAACAAGTGCTCCAGAGTAAACTCCCAATGGGCTCTCAATAACAAGGTTTCGACTTCACTAGCAGTAATGCTATCTACTACTATCTGTTTTTACAGTAAATGATGCATTAAATGGAGAAATAAATGTAAGAATTAAGTAAATGCAGGTTATAACTCACAGAAAAGAAAGAACAAGAGTGAAGCAAAATATGTATCGATAAATACAGTCAAAATACAAGTATTCAACCGAAAATTATTCACATCCTATCATAATGATCCGATAAGTAATTCATTCCAACGAAAGAGGGAACTTGAGAGAAGTCAAATTAAATAAATTTTGAAATGCTATAAATTTTCGTGAAATATAAAAAACGTCGCAATAGTTAGTGGTGGTTGGTAAAACTGAAGTCATCATGCCAATACTAACCGACATTTCCCAATAATATAGTCCACTTTCCATTGCAGTTCACAGTTGGAACGTTTTCAGGAACGCTACTACGAAAAAAAAGAGCTCAGCAGACCGCAAGCGGAATACTGAGAGCAGTACGGTACTCTGAGCAACGATACACGCTTGGCTCATCAGTTAACTAATTTTCTAGAAAGTAAATGTAACATCAATCGATCATGAGCAATGGAAAGTATGAAAATCAGGAGATCTGCCGATGAAAGTAGATTAACTGGCTGAATGCTTCAAACGATATGCTCCATTTGAATTTCAAAATGTCTTCTTGGATTGAAACATTTTAGCGATCAAAAACAAATTATTACGCTGCGGTTTCTCTGCCATGCATCGCCTTCCAATCACTATATGACTCACGGTGAAACCTATCTATACCCACGTTTCTCTCTACGGACTGATTCCCTCTCCCATCCCTTCTCACATTTATCGTGACTATGGGATACTACTTGTGTTGTTTTGGTTATCCATGTTTTGTGCCTGATTATGGGGCTGTGAAACGTGCATCGGAAACAAGCCTGGTATTCTGACGAAAAGTGTGAACTTTATTGCCACCAAGAAACCTCTTTATTGTATTAACCCCTCCACCATCTGAGTATTAGATAGGTGCAGGTACAATAGAGGGAATAAACATATGGATATATGTCGGAAAGTGGCGACGGTAACATTAGATACGCTTCTTACATTCACGAGTAAAAGGTGTAATTGTATTAGCTTAGGGATAGTAACATATCGCAAAAAGTTCAAACTAATATCAAAAGTACAGTAAACACGTCAGATGTTATAATCATTCTCAGTACATACTTGACATATACCAGGCGCACTAAGGATTCCAACACCGTTGGCCAAAAAAGGTTAGGTTAAGAATCAACTGCATGAACTTAAGTATCCAGCATTTAAGGAAAAAATGCAATTTACTTTGCACCACTATTGCCCATACCTCACGTAATCGATTCAAAGATAACCCCATCACGCTACATTTGGTTCTCATGTGACCAAGAGTTTATGAGGTGAGGTTCTCAGATTCCGAACCAGAAAACCCATGGAGGCATAAAATGTTCCCTCAGCACAAAAATTGCTAGGATTCCTGAAAAAATATAATAATGGTGACGAGAGATCAAAACCAAAGTTCGTCCGATCATCCCTCCAGGGGAGGAGTTCCGGGACCTCACTTGACTCCCTCGAAAACCCTTTACCCCTTCACCTGCCCTGAGAGGAAAAGAGAGGGAGAGAGAGGAAGGGTCCTTTTTATATCTTTCGGCCATCGACTGATCCCCTGGTAATAGAGTCCCCATTTCACCTCGCTTAAGCAAATGGAGTGGGTCGATCCGGGGCGAAGGGGGTGGGTCAGGGGGAGGGGGGCAGGAGGGGGTGGGAAAGGAATATGGAGAAGGGATGGGGGTTATCGGGCAGGAGACTTTGAGGGATTGGGGAAAAAGCCCATCGGGGCGTGCCATCAGGAGGAACCGAAACCTCACTCGCATACACGCGCGCGGGGGGAGATGGGCCGTGGGAAACGACCCCCATCCCCATTACGCCTCACACCCCACCCTCTCTCCCCCCCCCCCCCTCACTCCGCCCCATCACCCACGAAACTTGTTCCTATCGCTTCCGCCACTTCGCCGGGAAACACGGGGCTGGCACCTTGCCCTAGCCTCCTCTCGAGCTTCCTTTTGAGGGCATCCTATCCCTCGATATGTGCGCACGTCCGACGCACCGAACCCCCGGAGGCAAAAAAAAGCCATCCTCGAGCGCCCGGACCCGTCAAAAGCATCCGATACATCTGCGTTCCTCCTTTTTTTCGAGTCCGTGGACCGCGGGAGGTTTCCAAGCCCCGTCGATCACCGCAAAGACGCGATGCGAATACGCACCGAAGAGCTACAGCTAGCTCATCATCATTGGTTTATGGTGGCGCTGCGGTGGCCAGATCGGTAGCTATAAGACCTGGCAATTCAATCTTTGTCAATACTTGTGAGGACTCGTTTAGAATATGCCGCTAGTATATGAGGAAGGTATGATGTAGGAATTAGTGTGTACGCAAAGGAGATCAGAAAGATTTGATAAAGGCCGCTACGAAAGTTGTGTTAGTGTTTAGTTAACTAGATTGGAAATTACTATAAAAATGCAGGTTAAAATTTAGGCTAACTCTTTTAAGTAAATTCTACCTCAGTTTATTTACAAATGATGTTAGATATATAGTAAGAACACCTGCGTATTAAATAGTCTTTATCAGATAAAACATATTAGAGATATACATAATTGTAAGAATGAAGGTTGAAATTTAAACACTGCAATTTCCACACACAGTATTATTGTCCACGACCATGGTTTCGTGGTGGTCACTTGATGATGTTGCCTTGAAACGAAACCATGGTCGTGTACAATAAAACTGTGAGTGGAAATTGCAGCGTTTCAATTTCAACCTTCATTCCTAAGATGAAAGATTTCCACAGTGTTAAGCCTGAAACTATTAACTATACATAATTGTACCGATTGATTGAAAATTTCATTTTTCCCGCGTACGATAAGAGAACATAATACGCAGGCAGATAGGTTGGTGAAATATAGTTGGAGTAATCTGCAATGCATGAAATATATTTTAGCATTACCAACCTATCCATGTTAGGTAATATTGATAAAGATATTCAGAGAAATACCTTTCTAATCAGTAATCACATCATTACTTTGTAGATACTAACCATATAGTGGCATCATCTTTCCATTTGGACACTTTACCATAATTCATCTGACTAATCCCAGTCTATTCCGCACTGTAAAACGCACATTTTAAATTTTATTTCCAAAGATATATTTGAATTGAGAATATTGTGCCTAAGTATGTACCGCACTTAAATTAACCTCATATCGGTAGGAAATAAGTAAATATGGAACTTGAAGAGAAAATATGATGCAAAGAAACCTAGTGCTAGCCTCGTTCTACTCTAAACGAATAGAGGAGCATATTTTTACGTCACATCCATTGGGAGGAGTACAGTACACGGGATACTCTCCACATAGCACCCTAATAGACTTTCTAATGATAAATCTACTGGGTATCAAACTCGGCTCCTAGGGGTGAGGAGTCAATACCTTTGCTACGAGCTTGTAATCAGGAGGTCGTTGGAAGAAGCGAGTGATTATTGGTAAAGGCACTTAGGTCATTTCCCCCTTCGAGAAAAGTAGGTTGAGATTTTCTCAATCCTCCCGGATGGTTTTGGAGATTTAGCCATATATCCGTCTCACTCTCCGAACATCGCCAGGGGAATTATATACTTAATAACTAATCATTTCCCATTAAGAACATTGGATTTCAAAATAATAATTCATGTGTCTTATTCATAAGTGCGACAGCTGTTGATAAAAACAGTTTCTCTCGATTTTCATAACCAGAAAATTTGGTTTTTCCACACACTTTTGTAACTATTGAGCATAGAATCAAGTACGCTAATAGGTGAGAATGGTAGTCACATGGTAATAGGTAACATTTTAGATATCGCCAAAATATAATACTAGATAACGAATCCTATGACTCATTCCTCCAATGTGAATTGTAGACTTAGGAATGAGTCATGCACTGCATTAGTTAGAGATATAGATTCCAATGAGTGAGATTTATGTTTAATCAAGGGAAAAATGTTAGGCACCAAATATGAGATAATCTCCTACCTTACTTTCAGATTCTCACCTTCGCTTACTTTCTCTCCTACATTCGCGATTTTTTTTACAATCCTTCAAAGTTCTAGCTTCCCAACCTTAGGACTTGGCTTCACCACTTATCAGATGAATCGTTGGCATCCCAGCTTGTACTGCTTGAAGCTGGGAGGCATCCAAGTCCATTACCCCGTCTGTCATACGGGTTGTAAAACTCTGGACTCCTACACATCTTTCGTCAAGAGCAGGCTGATGCCGACATCGAGTCTCTCTCTAAACCCTTCTCAAGTTCCCTGAAAATTTCCATCGCAGATTTCCCTCAATTTCCAAAACTGATCCGATCCCATCCTTACGTCTGTCCTCTTGGTCTGACGCACCTTGAAGAGAAAGGCAGGCATTTAATGACCTGAAATAAACAAGAAAAGTACCATAATATCTTCCATGGCGTATTTATGTAGGCAAGAGCACTGAAGTTTTACTCATATGAATTAGTAACTTATAAATTTAATATAACAGACTTCGTTTGCGCACTTTGTGAAAATACATTATTTCCTGTCTTTACTCAACAATGGCTCCTCATAAATATGTATTTTAGGACCTAGTTCATTACTTCACCGGAGCAATGGTGGCAGTAGCAGCTCGCGGCGCTCTTCAGCCTTGGATTTCCGATATTGTAAATGGGTTCTCTAACTCTCCCTCTCCCTAATGGTTTTTCTAACCCTCACTTTCCTACACCTAGAGCTTATGTGATTATTTCTGACTCATCCTTCCATCATGTTTGAGTTTGCGTTTGGCTCTGAACCTTTTTTTAGAGAATGTATTAAGCCAATTCACAAATCATCACCAAATTCTACATTGTTTCAAAATTTTTCAAGCATCTCACATAGTTTACTCGTAAAAAATATCTATAAATCTTTTGGTAACTTATCGTAAGGGAAACGACTTAGGCTTAACGTTGAGTGGTACCATATAACCGTTTACACTAGAACACTCAAAGTTCTATCCATGTTAGTCGAACAAAACAATCCACGTTTCCACGACCAATAGGAATGAAGTTGCTAACTTTTTCCGAAGAACGCAGTCGAAAGCAGTTTGTTAACGTCGTCAGAATATCAAATTCGTGTAATATTAAACTTAGAAGGAGTGAAAGTAATCTTTGCGTCATTTATATAAAGAAATGAAACACCAATTTCATAGTACATATTGCATAATGCATAAGTGAATGGGAGGCCTCGAGTATAAGCTAAAGTAAATCCTTCATAGCTGAGACAGTCACCAGGGGTCAATTGTATTTTGCTTTCGAGCTGTGATTCGTCTGGCGGGGTTAAACGTTGAATGCAAGCGTTAATGTAGACGTTGAATTAATGCCTTATTATCTATCACAATTCTGATTTAACTAAGATTTTTTCCACAGCTTTTAGCAGGTAAATAAATATTTAAACACACATTATGAACACTGGCCGAAATATATTCCTAATGTAACATAACTATGAGGATTCTGTGCACCCCGCTTCTATGGCTGAGGTAGTATAACAAGATGAAAACAATTATTAATTGAAATGGTATCTTTTTTGTAGGTTTAGCAAAAATTTAATAATCAATTAAGCTAAGTAACATGAATATGATAGTAACTCATCATTTGAATAGTATAAAGGAGTATTAATAGCAATGCAAAAGTAACATTAATTGCCGATTTTCCTACGCCTAGTTCAATATGTTTGGGGCTAAAAATAATTGAGGTTACGCTCATATGCAAATGATGCTCATGCTGATACTTTTACATCAACTGGTGATTGACGCTAACCAGACATTGTAAAAAGGAGTCTAAGTAATAAATAATAAGATGATGCTGAGAAACTCAAACATGTTAAAAAAAAACCAAAGTAATTCGACAGATCGGGCAGTACCGCAACATGTGAATGAGAGTAAAAGAGATTAATCAAGCAGGATCCTGGGAAATGGAAGATGTCTCTCTACCGGCAAGGAGCCTGTACTTAAAATCCCTGTGGGCCGAGAGGTACGGGTCGTGAGATGCATAAGGGGCGGAAAAGAGCAAGAGAACGGAAATAAAACCCTTGAAGACGAGTCCTTACCGCTCCCCGTCCTTGGATCCTCCCTCATCCTTCCACCGGTGCGTCCGAGGACGGCGAGTCCGGACCATTTGAGCGAAAACTCAGCCGGAGTCCCTGCGGGAACCAATCATCGCCTTTGCGCTCAGCAGTGATTGGGAGCCGAGCCCCCAGAGGACTAATCGGGGAATGGTGCTCTCGTATTCGAGGCGCGGGAGCGAGAAAATGATCTCCCGAGATTGAGGATGCGTGGGGATGGGGTGGGTCTTGAACGAGGGCTTAATTCCGTTAGTGGCGCTTAGTGTCGACAGAGTTTTAAAAGGCTTCCTTGTCTTCAACTTGATTCCGAATTGGTGCGTTCAGGCGATGATGGAGTTGCGCCCCGTGAAGCGGAGCATCACAATTTGGTGACGCAAGATTGGAGCCTAAAACTTGATGGATGGGAAAATTGGAAGGCTGGCGACGAAGTCGTTTCGGTCATGTAATAATGCACTTGAAAAGCGTTGGAAAAATTAATTGTCACTACGCAGGTAGTTCGGTGATGAAATATTTAGGTACCACAAAATCATATTTTATTTGGTCCTGATTTAAGTGAACTCAATTGCACTCTTGATTGTGATAAAACTTGCCAAAAAAAAGTAGAGACTAGTCTACTTTTTTTCAGAATTTCAGGTTTATTTCAATGCTTTGCGTACAAAACCTCTAAAAGCAACAGGGTAATACATAATGACTCATATGAACTTTCACATAATTGCATAGGACAGCATTAGTTACAAAATATAACAATACATTAAACATAAGAAACCAGTTGCCATTTTCAGGATAGCTAATTACATAACTTAAGTGCACACTTTTTACTTTTAAATTAATTTACCGTTATGGTCCTGCTAAACCACTTTTGACTTATCAGCGGCTGCCATTTATACTTTATTAGTAGAGTAAATAATTTATCAGTACTTATCTCTAACAACATTAATTATGTGCTCAGCAACCATTTCTTGGTCCTTCCCTTGACTTCACCTATGGATTTTGTAAGTCATCACTCATTTTATTAATACTTTTGGACATAAACACTAAGTTGCTGACTGCCCTTATGTGTATAATATCAAAGCGGAACTATCAATTGTTTTCTTAAATCAGATTGATTAAAATTTCCCACAACAAAATTAATTTATATTCCGAAATGCAATCATTTAAATAAGCGTTAAATAAATCAATGAGGTTAGATGGTAAGACCAGTATTAATACTTTTTTATAAATGCAGTAGTTTGAAATTGTTCATTTAGAATGTTATATGACGTAGTAAATGCTTATTCGAAATTATATTACTATACACTATGCACCTTATTCACAAATAAACTCTTGATGGACAAGAATGATAGGTACGACGCGCAACCACAAAATGAAAACCTACCAATAGATTAGTATTAATTTTTGTGTACCGGCGTTACACATTTAATTGATACATCGCAAGGTCTCACGCCTAAGTCAAAGATTTAACTAAAGATATATTACGGGGAAACACCCCTCACTAAGAATTAAATGAAAATAAAGCTGCACTCTTACCACAATGCTCAATGAAAATCGTCACTAAGACGCTCAACCGTGGAAAAGCGGATTAGGACGGACCTTTCGTGTATTATTGAAGCTGTCACCTCTGAGCGCGTTTATTATGGTCCAAGTAGAATTAAGACAAAAGGGATTCCTTGGAATTAGCTCGTCTACACTCTAGATGCTCACTTTATTATGCGGTTAGTATTAACATTCGGCCTATACACTGATATATTCCTAGTTAGGGAAATTATATAACCAAACGGATACTTTATATGACTTTCACGAGGCTATGCAAAACCCGAAAGGAATACGTTACCATGATACCCGCAATTCATCTTATTCAAGGGCACCGAGAGAGAGGTGGAAGGGGATGCACTTACACCCCCCTAGCTCATGGAATTTAAAAAAAAATAGTTATACCCACTGCTTTTTTAATTTAAAACAGGAACAATGTGCGTAGGAAAGGAATACATAACAAATAAGAAAAATTAGGAAAACTACTGTTTATTAACACGTTCACTGCGGACCACGTCTATAGACGTGGTCGTACACCTCCGTCTGTGGCGGAGCACGTCGATCGACGTGCTCAGTCACTTTCTTAATAAATGTTATCTGGTGGGGTTATGATTGGTAGCACAGAGTTTTCCTTAAATATACTTCTTCTGTACAACCTTGCCATTATATATACGGGTCCGTTGCAGTGAGCGTCTCTTCCCCTGTATGTTATGTTTTCACAAATATTTAATCGTTAATTTCATTTTCATTAAAAAAAAATATAATGCGTTTTTTAATTTTAAACTTCGTTTTTAACCAAAACTGTTTAAACAAAGGGATGCTTTTGAAGTTAAAGTGTTTATTACAGAAACAATGAATTTTACTCTTACTTACCTCGTGATGCGTGCGTAGGTACTATGTAAAAAATTCTCACGGCAATAACGGGTGCCCCCTTATTGACGGCAAATATATTTCTTTCCTTTTTCCAACTTGAGTATTTCTCCCTATAATAGTATTCGTAATTGAGATAATAGCACTCGTAATTTGCTAATGAATCGTACAGAGGTTTTAAATTCAAATTTAGCTATACGATTCGTACTGCTACCGAAAATTTAAAAGCCCGCGCCTTCTGATCCGAGTGACTTTCAATGTAACCAGACTATGGTTGTATTTTGTCAAAATTATCAGAGTTTGCTATTTATCTGATTTAGTAGAGTAGAAAGTAGCAAGTGATTTCATAAGCGAACGCTCTTGTCTTCGGTGCAGAATAAATACAATGTTTTGACGGAGTTCGCTTCAATACAATAAAGTTGCACTAAAAAGGTGAAGGTGGGGCTATGTTCAGATATGAAAATATGAGAACGACAGTGTTAAAATGAATACACTTTTATAGATACCTTCATAAAGCGTAACCAATAAATGTGAAGGGAAACAGGAGCCGGTTTCATAATTTCTATTGTCACCACGTAAGTGTCGTTTGATGATTTGATATCTCTCGTACTTTGTTATCATGTACAGAATAGGCGTGTCAAACACAAGAGTAGAGGGGAACGTGGCAGAAAGAGGTTCTCACATCAGTTTCATTGTCCCACCAGACTTTTTCCATCCTCTTACCTCGCACTGACCGATCTTGGTCTGTGGGAAGAGTGGCATTACATGGATTTACATTCGCCCAATAAAGAACTTTGAAAGTTAGACCCGATGGAGAGACTGTGAGATTTTTTTCGCATGCTCTTTTCTGACCAAATGTCGATAAAATTTTCAAAGAAACGAACAAAAACGCGAAATGTTTTCTCCATGATAGACAATCTCGGCGAGTGATCATTGGAGACGGGAAACATCTAACAAGGGATGAGTGTCATCTTTTTGGGGCTAGTACTTCATATGGGAATGAGACATACCTTGGTATCTCAAATGTCCGGTGACCGCTTCCTAGTTATGTTACGTGTTTTCCATTTTGCACTCGTCGGCGAGTCGCAAGAACTACGTTCATCCGATCGTCTTCAGAAAATAAAGCCACTTCTTAATTATTTTAAGGATATAATGGATGAAGATGAACTATACTATCTGTCGAGAGAATCGACGAGTCAATGATTTTTTTGGAGGAGGCGTTGGTTTTTCGGCAATAATAAAGGCAAAGAGGTACAAGTTTGGTGTAAAGCTGTATATGTTAGCCAAAACATCTGGACTCATTGCAAAAATTTTAGTTTTTACTGGAGCAGGAAGAATTGCCGAAGGTGGACTTGGGCACGCAGGCTGCTTTCTTCATAAAATTTCTCAGACACTCCATATTACCCCGAGGAAGACCTAACGTTGAGATAAAAAAAGTGGTCCTCTATATTGTTCAAATTTTCCTGCTGAACAGTTTCCAGTTGCATAAAATGTATTCAAAGGGGGGGATATTAATCTTCAAAGCTTTAGACTGAGTGTAAATGGCAAACTCGTTGACTTTGATCAGAAACGAGAGAACATCTTGGCTCCCAAAATAAATACGCTCTCATTGGTTTTTCCATTTCCCCAAGTTCAACCCTATGACCTCCAAAGGTGATAGAAGAACAAAAAAGTATTGCCGGCTTTGCAAAAATACTGGTAAACGTAGGCTGACTATTATCCTGATTTCCCGGAAAATCCTCCTCTATGCCTTGACAGTTGCTTCAAGGAGTTTCATGGGTTATGGACTAAAACATATGTAGTTGATTTAGAGTAAATTTTAAACTGGTGCCAGGGGGCCATATTTTATTTTGATTTCAGTTTGTTCACTTACTTTTGAATAATTCTTGTATAATTATACGATTTAAATTGGTATTTTTTAGCAAAAGGGATGTTTCATGCATTCATACATGTGTCCTGGAATGTTTACAAATTTTAAGTACAAAAATTTTTCTTTTGAAACTATAAACGTCAACAAATATATACATTTCAGAAAAATAGCATATTTTTCAGTGCCTTTACGTATTTCCAGCAGATGAATGAGTTGTAATATAACTCTCTTTAATGTACAAGTCATCATGAATTGTTGGAAGAATTACACAACACCGCGGAGAAGTGAACGATAAAGTTGACAAGGGAAGGCATGCGGGCTAGGAAAAAAGGCTATCAAAGGCCTAACTTAGCTTTTGCCACTGGCAAGGTCCCCCTTTCAATTGTGTACAAGTGACAAAGAGCTAGATAAAGATCCTGACGTGCAAAGAGTGCAGCACCAGAGCTAAACATGGTTTAGGTAAAAAATATTTGGCAGAAAAAAAAACGTAAGATAAGAATCAAGAGGTTAGGCTTTCCCTGAATCGTACCTGATACTAATTAGAATTCGTAGCCATCATCGAAAAGCACAAATCCCAAATATATGGTGCACAAAAATTTTTCATCGCTGGAATAGGGAAATCATAAATGGTGTGTTGCTGGGTTGCATACCTACGAGTCTTCTGACACTGAGGACCACGTCTATAGACGTGAAAAATTATTTATTGAATTTCAACAAAAAAATAACTAAAAACAAAAAATATGTGATACTCGCTGGATATTAGATCAAATTTGAAACACATTGGTGAGGAAAAAATACTCCGCATTTTGGGGTCATTCAGCATTAAAAAAACCGCAGTCAAAGTGTTAAAAACAACTTTTTTTACGCTTCAAACAAAAGTTTCAAACTTCTTAAAATAAAAGTTATTCATGATATTTGTTTATAACTGAGTCAAATGAGTTTTTGTTTCAATATTTTCTGGTTCACGCTTACTTGCATGTCAATAGTGCGTTTTTGGCAATCTTCACCCTCTGCCACACAACCTAGAGGTGGCTTGTAGGGTATTTCGTAGATGTATTCATAAATGTATCCCTGCCTAAAGTCATTCAAACTACTGTCTCCTATTGCATTTCGGAACCAAGTCTTGACCCGCCTTAGAGTGCTGAACGAAGGCTCAATAGTGCAGATCGTTGCTAGCAGAGCCAGGCCATCTAATATAACTGCGCAGATTGGGGTGGCGTGTATAATCAATTCACCATAATCAATCTGGTTGTCACCTGCTTCTATTTCATTTTTTTTCACCTTTCAAACCATGTATCAACCGACTTCAGCGGCAAAATTTGGTAAGAGATTGCCGCATACACTTTGTTATCTGTGTGACGTAAAAAGAATTGCGTGCCTAGCTTTTTCATATCCTTTGGGTGAAGTCCCATGAGGGAAAATGCCTTTTATTGTAATTTTGGGAAACGACCCCTTAAGGAGGTGATACTTGTAACTAAGTACCTAACCTAAACTAGTGATTGATATCATCCAGCAAAACAAAAGGTGTATCTATAATTCTTTTTAAATGCCACATTGTTACCCGTGTCCATTTACTTGATTGTGTCCAAGATAGACAGCGAAAGGTAATTACTAGTTCGTCGAGTCAACATAGCAACAGGATTACCAAACTACTTGCCATGTGTATACAAGCCTTAAATGGATTACGGACCAGAACTGCAATGTGAGCCATATGTATTGATTTATTGCAAGTTGAGTACCCGTAGGAATACTTGGGTACACTCGCGGCTACATGAATGTTTTCATGAATACCTGAATTCATACATACGCTGGATACATAGTTGCGTGAAACTCATGAATACTCGAATCTCTCAGCGAACGGTTTTGGATACGAGAACGTGAATGAATACGCAAGTGACTTACCCGCTATGCGATAGGTATCCTTGAGAGTGCCTGGGATATGACCGGTCTCAGTGGAGTTCCTGCTGGTATGAATAAGTAGTTGGCCGATCAACAATGACGGGAATTAATGCTGCCGTTATCAAAATTCCTGGTGCTCAACATTGATTAGGCGCAGCTATCCACTCGAATCGCACGTTAGCATTCTTCATCATAATAGCACGATTCTCCCTTATGAGTCTATCACTATTTGCTCATCACATTTCAAACATTACTATGCCATTCCTCCAACGACCTCAAATGTCTCCATGATAAGAAAAGCCCGATAAAAATTATTTTTTCTTTTATTACCAACGGATTTTCGCCAGTTTTACTTTTTCCTTGCTCTCTCTATAGCCTTCTAATCAGTGACTCTGTCTACGTCCTTAATTTTAGTTAGTCATCTGTAAAATAAGAGTTAAATGTCAATATTTAGCCATATTCAGGCAGCATCGTGCAGTTTTTTCCTTGAACATGCATTGCTTCAATTTATCTTCAATTTATTTAGTTGAATTCTCAAACTAGACATTCAAAATATTTGAGTTCAATGCATATCCCTACCATTTGCTCTTTTCTATCTAACCGTCACCACTTCCACGTACAGGTTTACGCTACAGTGAGTTTATTTGTTATAATCGTTCAATAAAATGAAAGAGAGGGAATTATTAAAAACCCGAATAAAATATAATTTGAAGCACAAGTCGAATATAGTATAGCAAGACATGGCTGTGAAAAATGGTCTGTAGAGGAGAGGAATGAGTCCATTTTTATTCTCTTATCATTTAATTCGAAGCACAATATCAATAATTCGAACACTTCGTCATCATAGGTCAATACGACTATTTTGACGCAGCTCACCACCAAAGTCTCCTTCCTATCAGTAGTCTATTTTTCTCGTTCACGTCCTAACCAACTACTGCTTCATATTTTATGCAAGGTCTTCCTTTTCTTTGCTTCCCATTTAATTTTCCAGTTATCTATCAAAGAAAATAAAATAAATCCACACGCCGTGGTCCATATTGCACTGAACGCCGACCCTGAGTGACGACGTATCATTCAAACGAAGAGATATTTTAAGAGAAGGAGAAATAAATTCCGCGCTCTAAGCGCAGCTATGTGTCCCACTTCTCACACTAATTCCGAGAAAAAGAGACTTGAAAGGGTTAACTTGCTGTATTCAGCATCTTTGGAGCGTTGGACGCACGCAAATTAGAGTGATCTTAAAACACTGAAACACTCAGAAACTTGCCGGCTTAGAGGAGAAGTAGATTAGTGACTGAGGTGGGGATCGAAGGGACCAGAATAAGTATTCACCTTTTTCAAAGAAACAACCAACCGCTCCCCCTATCCTCGAACTCAAATGGATTTATCTCCCTGCTACACCCAGAGATCTCTACCTACCACGCCATCTTTCTCCTTAACCGTAGGGGGGCTCTTCCTCCACCGCTCCCTTACCCTCGACACCCATCTCAACATTGCTCTTTCTCTCTTCCTCACTTCCCGCAGTCCCCTTCCATTTTTCCTCCTCTCGGAGCGATGCGCATCATCATTTCGGCTGATGGATTCGAAGAGACTCCGCGCGTCACCGATGTAAATCCGGTTCACATAAATACCGGGACAAAACGGAAGTAATCCGACAAGGATTTATTAGGGGAGCCGAGAGGACGTCGTCAGATGATGGCGACGGCGCGGGGCAGATTACCGAGGGAGACGTGGGCTTGTAAAAAAAAGAATAAATAAATAATAAGACGGTTCTAAGGAGGAGTGGGGATAAGGAGAGAGAGGATGTTTACGGCGAGGCGAGATGCTGGGGAAATTGGGAGGGGGCAGGGAGGAGATGGGGGGGAGTGGGAGGGCCGGAAGATGAATGCTCACGCCCCCAATCTATCTCCTGGTCTCCTCCATCCCCCGAAACCGTATTCCGTGCTCCCGATCGATTACCGCACATTCCAATGAATAAGTTCCGCAATTTTCCAATCCACTCCGAAAGGAAATAGAAAGAGAGAGATAGATGAGTATTCGAGCCTCCAAGTAAAAATACGACGTGATAATGTCAAGGTTTATGTAAGCATATGTAAATGTAAACTCAAGTTCTTTACGGCATAAATGAACCTGCGTATACGTGTGTGTATTTTTATCATCATCATTATCATCGTCATCGTCGGTCAACAATCCTAGGATTGAAATCCGTAGATTCTGGCGATATTGCGTGGTATTCGAACATATCAGAAAAAAGACAAAGTGGTAAATTGCAAATTTTGTCTTTTTTCTGAATCCTAGGATTGGTTTGACGAAGCCCTCCACTCGATTCTTCTATCGGCGAACCTCTTCATATCGACGTAATTCCTCTCTTTCACATCCTTCACAACCTGTTCCATGCATCTCATACTAGACCTGCCTCTTCCAATCTTCCCGTTCACATTTCCCTCGGTGATAGTCATCATCAGACCATCTTGTCTTACGATGTGGCCGATTAAGCTGTCCCGTCTTCTTTTTAGGGTTTTCAGCAGACGCTTTTCTCCCAGGATTTAGGACTTCCTCGTTTCAAAACCTAAAATAATGAAACAATGATGCTACTACCCATACGCTTACACACATCCTTGTGTCCCCGAATATATGCTACGTAAATGCATTTTCAAATCTGTAGTCAAATTTCACAAATGAAATGATGAATGATACATTTTACGAATAATTTCTGATAAAAATCTGGTTGATATTGATGCAATAGCCTCGACTGCCACCTTATTCGACCGTTTTCCTGTTGATGAGAGTGGAGATATACAAGTACTACGCCCTACGTCGTGTAGAAATCACGGTTTGTGGCATGGGATTACAGTTCATTTTCTTGCACTGCATGCTATTTTCCAGAAAGAATACGGATAAAATGACACACCTTGAGATTAACTAGTTATGTAAAAAATTCTATCTCCTCGGACTTGAACGCGGGATATCCCGTCAGAAGAAAACCGAAATCACACTTGGGTACGACATTGTTAAGTTACACGCAATCAAATGCAATATCTCTCTGAGAGGTATCTCTGCTCTATGGTCTCATGCAACATTTCATTTGTCATACATCACTTTATCAGTAATTCTTATTTTATAATTCCCTTTGACAGTAATATAAGGAGTAATGTTCCGTTATAGATGTTCCAATGGCAAACGATTATTCACATAGGCTAACTTAAGTTCTTAATCCTAAGGAAAAAACAAAGCCTCAATAATCTGGGCGGGATTCAAACCTATGACTTTGGGTTTTCAGGTTAGTGCGTAACTAATCTGGTTACCATGACCGGCCCTCGCTAGCGTTCAGAATGTATATGTTCACTCTTTCCCCCTCTTAAGCGATCGTCTTTCTCCGTCAACTCTCAATCTTTTCAGCCTAGTTTTCAATATGTCTTTGCTGTTTTTTTTTGTGTGATGAACAATGCAATTATGCCTTTTGTTGTCCTTTGCACATTATATATTGTTTTCTTTTTTTCTCTGTTTACAGGTAATGTTTTCACATGAATATTTAATTATTAGTATAGTTTATAATTGTATATACCTACTCTGTACAAATGTTACATGGTCTAACAGATGGTAGCCCCACCACAGGTACACCTTACGGGCTATCAACGCTTCATTTTTTCTAATGTTATACTTTGTAATGGTTTACTTTGGAAGCAATTAAATTTATTATTATTATTATAAAAAAAAGATTATCGCAAATAAATTTTCTATTCTCTATCTTCCTTTGTTTTCTCCTTCCCAACTCATCTTAGGTATATCCTCCTTAGAAACCAAATGTACATCGATATAATTAGAGAATATAATTAATTAGTGTACGATGAAGTGAAAAAGTATCGTATTCATTCTCTAAATATCGACCACTCTGTGTATCATCTCATCATTAGCGAAAAGCGTTGAACTCATAAGGCTGATGCATGTGGCTTTTGCTTTGTTTTGAATTCCTTTGTACTTTCGTCCAAATATGTCCTCATTCCCTACCTCCTCTCTCACATTTTGTCTTATGTAAAATAAAAGCTAATACCATAACATGAATACAAGTATTTTATTAATTTGATATCCAGGTTGTTAGAAATTATTTTGCATTTATATTTCGAATTTTCTATCAGTCTAATTGTAAACACTAAGATAATAGATTCATTCAGCCACGAATAAACAAGTAGAGGTTATTCTGGCAAAAAATATTTAATCCCTTGAGAAAAACTAGAATATAAATATTCCGCTGTCTTCTAAAATTCGAGTAGAGCAAGATCGTTCTATTTTTTGGCGATCTTCTTCTGGTTATGAAGGTGCAAACTGAGCGAATAAAGCATGAGTACTGCAGCATAGTAAGTTGGCTTAGGAACGAAGGATCTCCATCACGGAGATTAACTTCTCTGGGAAATCTGTCATCAGTCAACGTCTAAAATTTCGGAGTTTACCCGCTCGGAATTTTCTGCGCACGACGTCCAGAGCGTCAAAACAGGCTGAACGAGCGGAGTGAAACGTCGGAACGAAGACATCAAGTCTCATGACGTGCATCATCTTCAATCAGCGCTTTACACCACTGTGGCTGACTATTTTGCATTTTCGAATATGCCAGGTAGAAGCGGTTTCCAGCGAGCACATAATTGAGAAAATATAAGAACCCTTTATTTCAACTAACATATCTTTGCTCGAAATTGCACTCAAAAGTTTCAGCCATTAATTATCATCAAAGAATCTCAAACAGTATATGGCTAGTATTCAGCTGAAACTATATTCCTAACAAGATATTGTGAAACAACAACTCTTGCATGGTCATCATAGGAAATCAGATCATTTTCGTAAATTATTATCAAGCTGTTGGGTATTATATGATCTGTTATCTAAATAGGTCGTGATATTTCAGTACTTTAGAAGAAATAATGAGTAAAAAACGAACTAATTGGATCCCTCCAATTTAAAAAAAAGAAAGAATGAATTTAAACAGGCAAATATTGTTTCGAAACCTATTCCGAATGTTTAAACCAAAATATAGAAATTTTAATGAACTTAAAAATCAATGTTGAAAATTGCCTGCAGGGGCGTACTGAATACTAAATGAGAATGATTTCTGATTAATACGAGAGTTAAAAAAAATTACTTTCATGAAGTATTGATGATGCATTGCAAAACAAATCAGGATAATAACAATGCGTAAAACACTCTTTATTTGTGTTCCTAAATAATTTCTCTTGGTTAATATTATAAGTGAACCAAATTCATTTGAAAGTCACAATTTATGTTAATTTTAGAAGCTAAAAAATAATGTCCTTGCCATAAAAAAGGGGCTTAATAACTATAACAGCACAAAGGGCATCAAATTCTAAAGCACATTCCGCCATTGTAATCGTATGCTTACGGTGTAGCTATCCATTATGACGCAAGCGAATTGTTGGCAATAGCTGGTTTTTATCTTCTCAAATAATATCGTCCCGGAGCGTCAATTATAAAAAAAAGGATTTTCCCTCGCGCATAGCTAAACGTAGTAATAGCGTTTGGTACTAAAAAAACATATGAAAACGTTTGTTCGCCAAATAAATATATTCAGTTCATTAACAATAACACTCAAGAAGGGACTTTTAGAGAGTAGCAACCTTCCTCAACCCAACTTGATGGCGCGAAGAAAACTGTCTCCCGGAACGGCTCAAAACGATTTGACGTCAAGAAAGGAGCACGAGCAAGCAGAAATGCTGCGATTGAGGCTTTCAGTCCCCATTTACTCGAGGTGGGAAAATTCCTTCTCTCCCGTGCTTTGTCTCCGAAGAATTCTCTGACACCACACACACACTGCTGTTTCATCAGCCACGCGTTTTGTGGAAACCTTTTTCCCTCAAACTCAAATAGGCAGCTTTCCCCCATAGTCTTGAGCATCTCTTCCCCAACTTTGGCCACGAATGTCCAAAAAGCCCTTCCAACGCAATTCTCCTAGTCCATAATAATTGAAAATCAAAAATAATTCAACGTAGAAATTATTTCCCCTCAGAAAAAGCGTTCGTCCCATAAACGTCAAAATGATGCGAACACTAGAAATCGTCTCCATGAGTCGCTCCCGAAAAAAATGGCAAATCTGGGAAAGAAAAAAAAATACCAAGGATTTCTCGCGAGAAATTTGCGATAGCGTGGAAAGGGGAGATTCCTTCGTCACAGTGGGAAAGCGATCCCATTTTTGTCATCCATCGCTCTCTCGGTGACGAAAACCCCGCATAGGGAAAACACTCGTGGTCCTATTCATGAATCGGTCTCCATTTAAGTCCCGAGTGCATTTCATTCTGCCTCACGTTAAAAAAGGGACAAGATGCTTAGAACAGAAACCTCGCAATTAACGCCGAAAGCTTCTCGGCAATTCCGCAAGAAAGTCCTCGAGCAATTCACTTTCCGAAAGCGTGGTTCGGAATGAGAGGCGCGATGCCATTCTTTCCGTACTTTCGTCAATCGCCTTTAAAAAAAAAAGTTTTAATCACGAAATAAAGATAAAACGCATGCAATTATGAAGTTACTAAAGAGAGATTAAACTGGGTGGTCTTTTTACGGCCTTTCCTCCTAAGCAATGTCGCAAATTCATTCAAAGGAGAATTTTTCCTCCACTATTTATCAATTTCACTCCTTTATCTCCAAGTACAGTATTAAAGCTTTAGCATCATATTGTTAGCAAAAATACGCTGGATTAAGATAAAAATGAGAGTGTACCCGAATAAAAGTGTAAGACAATCGAAAAAAAGATGATTTTTCTCAAAATTGAACAAACCGGCATTTTGAACGAGAATTATATAACAATCATTTCAGTATAAGTTGATTAAGGAGGATCTAGACGAAAAAATGCTGTAAATAGAACATAACATTTCGCCATAAGCTTATAATTAGTTTTTATTAACGATATTGAAAGGGCAATAGCAAGTACGGAGAGAAGCTATACTTACACTGCGTGCTCTATTATCAAGCCAACCACAGGTAACTTCCCAGTAATATCCAGCGTATTACGCTCAATCCGACGGATGGTCTGGTTCGTTAGGGTAACTCGATGGCGTGTGAAATTCATCAGCTTAGTTGCTTAGTTAGGCTGTTTAGTTCCTTATCTTGTACCACTGGCGGTATTTTAATAAGATCTGATATTCATGAAATATTGAACATTGGGTTGACTGGACATGTCCTAAGTCGAGAATTGAATCTGGGACCTCTGGCCAGGGTTACAGAGTCATTTTACTGTATCACTGTCATTAATACATAAAGCCCACTGAAAACTATTAGCGCCACAAAATATATTATCAACAGCCGAAAAAAATATATACTATTTCCACAATGATATGCTTCTCGATTGAAAAAACTATCTACGCACTTATTTTGAAAATTCTGCTAACTTTGACTTAGTGAGAAAATTAATATTTAAATGCATTGAAATAAACACGCCAATCAATGGCCCTTAGCTGTTTACTATGAAATGCAAAGCTACTATTACATACATGGCGAGTCTTTTGTATTCTGATGTGTAATTTTGATACATGAGCATAGATAAAGTTGAATAATACTCTGAATACGGTTGTTAATTTCAATAAAAGTTATTTAAAATACGTAAATGGGAGAGAATCTTTCTGCAACCCATGTAAATTCGGTTAAATAAATTCAAATCACCATACGAAGCTTTATAAGAAAGCTACTTACTAACCAAACATCAGAAACTTCTGTGGCCTGAGTTGAAATATAATTTCTTATGTTCTCAAGTACAATTCTTTACATATACGGATATTATTAACACAATGACCTTAATTTTACATCTATAAAACATTGAAACTTATAAGACTTTAATCTGGCATTGGTTATGGTATGAGTATTCACTCTTTTTTCATGTTCACTATAATTGCCGGTGGGAACAGTTCTGAAACTGTTTTTCTGATGTAATGGCATTGGGCTATCGTACATGTCCCCAAACAATTGAACATTCGTTGGCATTCTACACTTTAATGCTATAGTGAACGATTCCTCAAGCATACTTATATCAAAAGCGTTAGCTCTTTTAAGTCGGCCCCGGTGGCGGCGTGGTTAAGTCCTCGCCTGCTAACCTGAGGGTCGCGGGTTCAAGTCCCGCCTGAGTGGGTTTTTTCACCACTCAGGACATGGTTGTGCGTGCTCGTCCGTTGTTACATGTTAAATACCCCGATGTAAAGGCCACTGTGCTGTTTTCGGCGGTAGTGGAAAATAAATAAATAAATAAATAAAATTTTTCGTTTCTTGAATTGGCCAATTTAAATATTTCACTACGCTAAGGCCCGTATCGTAAAAGCTTCCTCTAGGCTGACCTCTACCTCTATGACGTCAGGAGCGGGCGAATTGGTATCCTAAATCCGACCTCTACCTCAAAATCGTCACCTCTACCTCTAAATCCGACCTTATACTTAGAGGTTGGTTAGAAGTAACCTCAAAGCGTAGAGGACTGGGTAAAGGTGACATTGCGAGCGTGAAATGATGGCTGAATTGATGAATTTTTATGAGATGAACGACTTGGATGAGTTTCTTCATCACTTTGAGGATAATGAGGCCTTTTTATATGTACCACGCATAAGACTTCACGACAGGGATAACCCTCTAGAATTTTATGCGGACTCTGAAGTTTTCGCTAGGTATAGGTTCCATAAAGCGATAATAACAGACATATTATTACTTATGCTACGGCCAGAAAACGTGGACATGCGAGGCCTTCCTGTCCCGAGAATAATAAAGTTATTGGCTGTATTAAGGTTTTACGCCACTGGAAGTTTTCAGGTAAGTGGGATTTTATTGAAAACGACTTATGCAGCGGTAATGTGGAGCTCAATGCTAGTGAATACATTGCATGGTTATAGTTAACGTGCAATTAACGTTTGCACGTTAATTCTAATCATACATAAGTAGTTATATATCCAGTAACTTCGACAAAAAAAGTTTGAAATATTTTATTGCCAATATAAAGCTAATAATTAGCAATGTTTTGACAGTGCAGTTTGGGATAGGGGTAAAGTACTCGCATCACATCGACAACGTTTCTGGTTCGAGACTCTCCGACATTAGTTTTTTTTTCATCGCAGTTTCGTTGTACGACTATCCCTGGTTTTACATATTTTTTATGTGTTTACCCGGGATGCATTTTAACTATTTTACGTACTTCTTACGTAATTTGCTAAAATTACGTAATTAGTACGTGAAACTGTCAATTACGTTATTTGCCTAAATCACGTAATTAGTACGTGACGGAAATACGTCCGCACGCCGTGTCGGTTTTTGTGTACGAAATTAACGGAAGAGCATGAAGTGTGATCGTGATTTTTAATTTCCGTATTTTTGACAACGCAGTCCCGACGTACGTACAACATTTGTTCTAATTTGTCTGGTGCCGTGATTTTCCAGCGCTGTGCTTTTTTGGAAAAACTAATCGCAAGAGAAAAAAGAACTTTGAGAAAAAAGAAAAAAGAGACGCTGACATTGTGATGCGAGTACTTTACCCCTAACCCAAACTGCACTGTTTAAACATTGCTAATTATTAGCTTTATATTGGCAATAAAATATTTCAAACTCGTTTTTTGTTGAAGTTACTGGATATATAACCCTATATGTGGGGTGATTCGTAAATAACTAATCAAGCACTACCTGCCTGGCAAATTTCGTCAAAATCCTAGACCCGAAACTCGGACACTCCCCTTTGGTAAATAAATACCACACTGTAAAGATGAAAACATTATAGCGATTCAAATGAAAAGTTACGTCTGGTTCATAGATTTGAAATGCATTCACAAGTACTCCTATACCTTCGCCTCTTGCTTTAGATTGTCTCCGGCGATTTTCATGGATTGGCGCAATCTACAATGTCCAGATTGATAAAGGTGTGCGATTGTATTGTTATTCACATAAGTGAAAAAATTGATCCGTCGCGTTTTTACATTTACCACTAATTTGGAACGCAGTATCCGGCAAGCTTTGTAATTTATTTACCTTTCAGAGTATTTAACATGCATACAGATAAAGTCCTCGTCAGAGAGACAAAATTAGTTGACTTTTGAAGGTGCACAGGTGATTTAATCAATAATTATGTGTAATATGCTACAACAGTACAATGCACAGTACTTCTGCACAAACAGGCAGCATACATACAATTTACTATCAACGTAAGTCATACACGATGGTACTGATAATTTGGGACATATGCTCTTCAGGTTATTAGCACACAACTAGCCAGGCAACTGCCAGAAATTGTGAGGATCCCACAGACAGCGAGACATTTTGCGTGACTTCGAGCGTCTATCTCCACTGCGCATTGCTTTACAGAATACGCTTCGAAAAAATCACCATAGAATTCTACTAGAAGACTGTCAACTACGCAAGCAGAAACTTTCTCATGAAAAATGCGTCACTTCCGCTGGCTCTAACCTCTCCTCCTAAGAGCCGAGAGGGAGGAGGCTTTTAACATACGAATAGATAGAGGGACCTCCTTCGCAAGCAAGGCCAGCCTCACAGTAGGCCAGCCTGTGGCTCTACGTAGAGGGGACTTTTACGATACGGGCCTAAGCAATGGAGCTTAGAGAGCTAGCCAAATGGCTTTTAAAAATAAAGTAATGGGCCCCAAACTCTGTCCATTATGTTTTTGCTATGGCTGATGGTTAACTGGAATTAATGAAATCATAAGTTGAATTTCCGTGAATATTTCGCATCAAACTGTCAAATATCTACATTTCCATGACAATAAGTATGATTGCAGAAATATACATTACATGGAATGAATTCAGGGGGTGTTGAATCTAAGCAATAATGTAGCTTATTTATAATTTGTCAAAGCGAGTAACCGATACAAAACATGAAAAATTATTGAATTGATAATATTCACAGGTATTAAGCTAACGCCTTAATTAATGCAACAAAGTAGCTAGACATCTCTTCTTATAAATGGAAAACCATATTGCTATCCAATGCAAAAATAAAAACCAGTTGCACGTATTCCCGTTTAAGCTTATAAAAATATTTCAGAAAAGTGAAGAGCGATACGAGGCATGGATTAGATTTTGCTTGAAAAAGTTCATCTTTCTAAGCATTTTGGGAAACATTCTCAACAGGTGACAGGTTTGGCCATACCTAAAATAACTACTCACCGAACGCTTAAGTTCTCTTCTCCTCTAAGGTACAAAATGGATCGTTTAAAATTCTAAGCATAGTTATCAGGGAACATATTTATGGGCATTCCATGAATCCGACAAAGCGCCAAACGGCATTCAATGTGCATCGCAGCTTTATTAATCACACGCATCTATCAACCAAAATATTCATACTAAAACAACTCCATTCATGATTTCATCTCCATCCACTCATACCACGCTAATCAACCTTGAAATAATACTGAAAAGCCAGAATGCCACGCGATAACCCTTCCGGAATGCTTATTTTTTCGCGATAAAACGCATGAATTTCAACCCCAGCTGTATTCAGCGCATTGTTTTCCCGATATTCTATATAATGTATGTGCATGGGGATTAAGTGATTCGTTTCATCTATGAAATAGCACGATTTTCCTGTGGTCGCAAGCGTTCGAGCGAACTGATAATGCGGAAAAAAATAACGATGGAGGAATTCTCGCGAAGTTTCCTCCCCCGATTCTTTCTCATTGATAGCAAAGTACCCAACGGTTTTGCATTGCCGGGGATAGGAGGCTAAAGCGAGTAGGGTAAGGGAGTGGACGTCCACGGAGACGAACATAAATTGCATCAACTACAACCAAAATTCCCCGGCGATCCGTCGATAGAAATTAATTTAACTTCCAACAGAGAGATGGAAATGAAGTTTTCGTGCGGGGATGGTGGAACAAAGAAAAAAACACAACTGCGCCCCCACTTTGTAAAATAAAACAGTTTATTGACCGATGAGCTTTCCTTTCCTTCCACGTTTCTCCTCCTTGACCGATGAGGAGGAGGAAAAATGCAGAGAGGAGGAGAGAAAAGTCCAAAATGATATTAAATATCTCCGAGGAGCATTCGGCCGCCGCGAGCACACAGCATCCACTCCAATTCCCTACGGCCGCGCGCGCAATAGTGAGAGGGAAAGAGGCGTTTGCTTGCCGTTAGCCATACTCATCTCCTTTCCTGCTTCCCCCTGCAACGCTGGATGCGGCCATTTAGATTTACGTTCACACACTCTATCAACGGAGGAAGCTCAGCAAAGAAGACGTCGGGATGATGTGGCAACAGTTTCGCGGAGAAAAATGTATTCATTGATTTTTCATTAACTCGAAAACAACACAGATGGTCTTTACATCGTTCTCTTCAACTATTAACAACTATACAAGCACAGACGTCCATCCAATGCTTTGTTTATTTATTAAGTTTCATTTGCTCGAAAATAACACAGATGGTCTTTACATCGGGCTCTTTAACTATTAACAATTATACAAGCGCAGACGTCCATCCAATGTTTTATTTATTTATTTTTTCATTAACCCGAAAACAACACAGGTGGTCTTTACATCCGGCATTTTAACTAATAACAGTTACACATGCACAGACATCCATGCCCCAGAAAAAGAAATTCCTCCCCGGGCGGGATTCAACCCTAGGATTGACAGGCGAGGGTTTTACTCCGCCGCCTGAGTAAAACCCTCGCCTTACCGGGGCCGGCAAAGTTATTTTTTTAATGAAGAATCTGCCAAGAAAAACCACACTGGGTAATCCGAAGCTTGGTTCTTGTGATCACCAATAAATAAATCCACGACTTGTAGGCGTAGTCAAACAGAGTAAAGGACGGGATGGAGTTCCTTTTCGTCCGCTGCCGTAGTCAAGCCGGGTACCCATCGGGCTGGCAACCCAAATTTCACGAGTTCAAGTGCTACTAGGAACATAAGCATTGTCTTTAGGCTTCAAGTATTTAGGTTACAAAATATCTGCCAACCGATATGCCGCGGAACACTAGTGTACCGTGAAAGAATCTGAAGTGTACCTTGAAAATTATAACCACCCTGTACTGGATGGGGGGATGCGCAGTAGTCTGGATCGCGCACAAGAGGGACAGAAATCATCACATTTGTTTCGGATTGAATTAAGCATTGTACTTGATATGCTTTTTTGCGTGCTTTATTTATTTCTGCTGTAATTTTTAACCAAAACCCAAGAAGAGGTTAGGAGTTATCGGGGGAGAGTATAGTCTATAGGTAATACCCGAAAAGAAGGGTATTCTATCGAAAACAATCGCAATTTTGATTATTATATGCTTAGAAACAACCAAATTGCATCATATGACTTTTGCACCTAAATTAAAGAACGGGCGAAAGGAAGGTAGCTGAATAAATTAAATATAACTTTAAATGCATCGCGATTTTTAGGTAACTGAGAAAGTTCTACCAGCACAAAAAACAAAGCATTATTAAAAATTTATATACATGGATTTTTAATGAAAACCAATAACTTTATTTAAATATTAGCGGAAGGTGCCCGTTGAATTTCAACGGGGGGTGAACATTTTTGAACGTGACATATTAAATTAAACCAATAAATTATTTGCTGTTTAAAACGTATGACCAGATATCAAGCAACTCATGTGACTCGAAACAGTTATTATATTAGGTAGAAAGGCGAAAAAACTTTGAGTTCTCCATTGAAGAGTAACATCAATTATTCATTTCAATATCCATCTCTGTGAACATAGTACACAATTAACAGACTCCACCCCACTTTAGTCTCTTGAGTACATTACATCCCCTTTGGATTGCTGAAGTATTTAGTTCGTTTTCTATCCGGAAAAAATTACCAAAAATTTGGCCCCGTGGAGTTTCACCTTCTCAGCTCTATATTTTATAGAAGGAATGCCATTGAAAAAGTATGAAAATCGTCTTATGACTGAAAGAAATATACGTCGGCACAGAAATACTTCAATCACGAATCAGTTGAAATGTCGCCTCTAGCACCTTCTGACCTCCCTGGTCTAGAACGAGTGCAGGCGAGAGCGCATGAAAACGCACGTCCATACACACAACATGCCTTATCACGCGTGCCCGCACAAAACCCGCCCCGTCGACCCGTCGAGAAAGAATTCATCGTCTTCTCCTCCTTCCCCGTTCAAGGCTTCCCAGAGTTGAAACGTTACACACTACGAACACAGACAGGAGTTGAAGAGGGTGGCATGGCGTTATGTGGACGCTATAGGGAGGTCTGAAGAGGGAGAGGTTAAAGGTCAAAGGATGACCCCTCAGATATTTATGCTGCTCCCTTGCTTCATCTATCTCTGCTTCCCTCCTTGTCCCTCAGCCCCGGATCCCCCCCCTCCGCCCACGCGATTCTTGCTCACACTCTCCCCCCGACAAAACCTTAGCCATCAGAGAGCCGTTCATCTTTCACGCCGCCGACCGACCCTTCCCTCCGTTTGCCCGATCCCATCAAGTAGGGGTCGCGCCTCCCTCATGTGCAGCCAAACCCTTTCCCGCCATCGCTCAAGGCTGTGATGATCCCTCTAAGCTCCCAGCCGCGCCACTTGCTTTCCACAAGAACAACAATTCCCCCCAGGAATGAAGTTCGGGAACGCGGGCGGTCGCCAGAGCAGGAGTCGCATGTGTTTTGGGCACGGACGCCGTTGCCTCACCGTTTCGGTTTTCCGTTTGGATTCAGTTAATTGAATCAAAACATGAGACCCCGCAGAAGTAAATAAGCTTTCGGGGATTAATTGATGTTTTTAATGAAACGAGAAACGATGATCTGCCTGCGGTATATAAATTCTTAGCCTGAGTAGTGCAGCACGTTTTTATGTACTCCAAATGTCTATATTTCAACATCACGATAAAGAAATAAACCACGTGGCGTGTTCAATAAGTATCACTGTCAAATAACCTATGACGTGAAACCAATGCTTGTGTTCCTTTTGTTATACGGAGTGAAAATAGTTTGCGTTTCACTTCTCAGTAATGAAATATTTATGACGCCTTATGATTTTAACTCTACGGTCTAAACGAACTTCATATTTTGCTGAATTTCAAGACAAATAATGGCCACGTAGATGGCGGATTACGAACGGAAGACCTTTGGATTGTCAGTCTGGTGTGTTACAGACTAGACTACCAGTATCAGCAATCGTAGCTTATTTGCCGAATTAGGTAACAAATTATTTTTTACCCGTTTCTAAAACTAAAAATGGAAATTTAGTATCTAACTTACGGGAATTTGTGGCTTTTAAAAGCAAAATTCAAACTGACCTCGTTCTGCGGAATTTTTTCGTTGCCCAGTATGACCTAATTTACTCATGAAATCGGTGCATCGGAGGCATGTAAAGACGTGGACCGTTAGATAAGAGTCCTCAATCCGAAGTTTTTTAAGTTAATTACCCAATGGTATTTTTCTGCATGATCAAACCTGATGGTCACCAAAAACTTTCATTAGGTTTCTTAGTACAACCACAATTAGAAGCTTATCAGCATCATCCATATCCTCCACAGTTTTAGTTTACACTCAACAGCACTTAGTTATAACGTCATGTTAGATCAATAATACCTATGCATCATAAAAAAACGAATTTTAGTAAGATATAGGGTAAGGGTGTGTTAAAGAAGCGAAAAAATTTTTAGAGGTTTATTAATGACTTTGAGATGGGACTGGAGTAGGCACATTCAATGATGATTTTTCCTCTCCAAAAATTCTGCTAAGGTTCTTATCATCGGCTGACTCCGTTTGGTGTTTGACGACTCGTTAGTAATTCTCTAATCTGTTCAAAAGAAGCACCTCAGTGTTTAAAGCTGGCTTATGGATAGTGACACAGTGCGCACAACTATGGCTGCTTTGAAATATTGAATGTGCGGTAGTTCGTCTAAATATCATAGTTTTTTCAAGCCCTTATAAATGCACATGGAATAAGGATGTATTAGTAACCAAAATTATTAAAGCACCAAGTCGTACACCAGCGAATTTTGGGTTCATGTTCCGGTCGAGATGAATGATTCTTCTCGGTAAATATCTTGGACAACCAAAGAGATCGGGATGGAAAATTCAAATCCAAATCAATAAGAATAAAATCATAATGAGATTACCTTCCTGCAGTGATTTAAATGTAAATCTCGCATCGAAATTCTCCGCTGCAGATTTGAGAATGAATATAAAAACGGGTTGGCATTCTCTCCATCACTCTTTGCTGCCGGTCACGTCAAAAGCTGAAGCTCGGGGTCGCAAAACGAAGACCAGAGAGCTTCCACTCGATCGGAGTGACGACACGGGGGTGGACCAGAGCGCAACGGACGCAGTCACTAACACACACACACACATGCTGACGGACGCTAAAGCGGCCAACACGCTTGACGCGAATATCCGAAGCGGAGGGAAGAGTGAATTGGTTCTTACGTATTCACGCGCGACGCGTCCTTTCATGTGATGCGTCGCCCGTCCTTTTCACCCCACAGAGAGGAAAAAAGCTTTTTTAAAAAAAGGAGAGACCTCCATAAACCCCCCCTTCCCCTACCCTAGCTCAAAGTCCTTCAGGGCCCTTCCACCGAAGTCTCCCTCGAAGCTTCATCTCTCGCGAGTCATGTAGCCAAATGAGCCAGGGTTTCAAAGAGAGGTATTCCGCGAGGGGAGAGGGAGGTGAATGACAACCATGGGAGGGAAAAAATCAAAGCAAGGGAGAGAGAAAGGGCGAAAGAGTCAGGATGCGATGGACGGGAAGCAACCAGACAGGCAAAAGGGTCCGGTGAGGAGAGTAAATGTGACGGCGTCAGGGTTACGGAGATTTTTTTTCATTGCAGGTAGGAAAATGGAAATCAGGAAAAATTGTCCGAAAAAGGAGGGAGGAAGGTCTTAGTTTATTTTTAGGAACGTCATGGGAGAAGATCGCAAAGAGCCCCAAGGGTACAATGGCCAATCGCTATCTCGGATCGCGAAAAATGGGCTGGACACGTAGGTTTTCATTTTGCGAACGGTCCTTGGCGCTAATCATGGTGATTTTAGGGCAAAAATAAGAGCAATATTCATAACGGAAATGAGTTTTTTTTTCTTTCTAGTCGTAACATCTCCTATGGCCTCAGCAGTTTTTACGCCTACCCCTAACAACCAGAAGAGGCTATTGACTTATTTTTATTAGATGATGCATAAAATGTAAGTAATAGGAGTATAAATTGAATAGAATAAGGCGATACTTTATTAAAAATTGACATAGTTAAAGAAAAACTTAAATTTGTATTTTTCACACTCTTATTGAGAAACTCTACCGGCTTCGACACTCCCGTGCCAGAGAACACCCTTGACAATGACAACTTTCTTACACTAATTATGTATTGTACAACAGAAGAAAATTTTAATTGTGGCTATTTAAAATTTTCACACTATTTCGAAGTTCTTACGCATAATACAATACGCAAAAGTATGTACATTATGTCTCTCATTTTATATTACAATAGATTTTCATGAAATTAATAGCAAATTTCCACAGAAAATGAAATGTATCAAAACGACGCGTTTTAATTTTTCTACCTCAACGTCAAAAGAAAGAAATTTGAATGGTCCAATGCGTCTTGGTAGTATATTCCTTTTTTTGATAGCAAATTTGATAATTCTTTTCAAAATCATGGTTAACTTCAAGCACATCCAGCCCGAAAAGGTATCATTTTAACATTAGTTTATACTTCTTAAGATTATAAGTATGTATGATAGAAGTTTATGCTTCTTTCTGCTTTTAGCTGATGACTCAGGGGAATCACCTATCTTTATTCAATTTTTCACACCATTGCATTTAACTATTTGTTGTATCTCTTGCGCATTTTTTTACGGTACTACTTCATCTTGTTCGTCAATTGATTACGATTTTGACACTCACATGATGAATAACTTACCTGAAAAAATGATAAAAAAACTTTCGTCAGTAACAGGAACTAAAACAGATTTTTACGAGAATTGTTGAGGAACCAATAAGTTTATGTTTCAATAACAAATTGTATATATTTTATTCTCTTCAGAAAAATGTCAGCTCAACACATATCTATACTCACGTGAAAATATCCTCTCAATTCATAACACGTGGCCTTTATCTTTATTCAAATTTCATGATCTATAAATTTCACTTTATGAGTATCCATCACAGAGATTTATCACCATCACATTCATTCGTTTAGATCTTAGTGCCGCACAATTATTGACAGGCTAAAATATGAGCAAAACGTAGCTCTGCGGTATTTTATTTCACAAAAAAAACCTAAATAACACGCCAAGACTTGCGGCTATGCGATAAATTCCTCAGGGAAAAGGCTTTTTCATTCCGCCTCTTCTGGCACATGACATCCGATCCTAATGATGAGTGACGTTTTGCTGAAAACAATTTTAGGTACTCCAAAATAAACCCGACAGAGGAATCAATTTTAACTGAGGCATAAGAGGTGATCCAAATTCACTAACCGAGAAACGGAATAACTTTATACAAATGTAGCTTTTTAAACAGCATCTTACTTTCAAATTATCACTAACTTAAACAAAACATTAATACTATAAAAATAATTAATAGTCATGAGTTTCATAATGGCTTCATTATGTTTTTAAATAGAGGTTTTCATTTAATTTCAAAGACAACATTTCTTCACCCCATACGTTATTACAAAGATAACGAAATAATTTTTTTTACGTTTTATTAATTTCTTATGAAAATTTGAATTTTTATGCCTGCATTCTATAATTTTCTCATTAACTGACATAAAATATGAAAGAATATGATTATAAAGCATTCAGGCAGAAATTTACAAATTTCAGATTAGGCTAAGGCTAAATGGGGGCGTTTACTCGGAACCTAAATCGCAATTTCGTACGCGAAATCGTTAGATGGAAAAGGAAAATGAATTTTAGTCAAAAAATAAATATTCTAACCACAACCATTCACTCATAAAACAAAAATTTAAATAAGCAAAAGGTGACGCCCATGCTGCTGCTGTGTGAAAATGCTGCTGTGATAACATTGACGTCATTTTCCTCCCGTCCTTGACTGCTTTTAGGGGAGGGGAAGGGAGTGGAGGGGGATTCTCGGAAGGTCTGCTCGCACAGATGCTGTCGTAATCGCTCCCATTGGCCGAGCCAGCTGTGTCCCCCCCATTGCGATAAGGCAAAGTAGCTTCGCGGGCTCAATTGTGATTGGACGAAGTCGATATACGTCAGCGGTTGCTCCACGCCCACTTTTCCGAAAGGGTTAAAAACATCAGTTTTTCCCCTCTTATAACTCGGGAAATAATTGACGGATCAAAAAACGGAAAAATACGGATCTTTTTATTTTACAAACTCTATCAGATTCGGAAATAAAAAAAATATGGTAAACGACCCCAATCATGCAGGAATTAATTACAGTAAAATAAAACTAAAAAAGGATTTTTCGTCACAGCATAATGAGCCTCATGGATTAGGTGTGCTACCGATGATTAGAATTCTCATTTCTGCGATGAAATAAATCTAGGGCTGATTTGTACATGCAGTCATGTAAAATCCTCGCCAGCTAGCTGAATCATTGAAATGCTAGACTAAGCAAAGGCGCCGACTAAATACCTTCGGCGTTTGATAGACCTTCGAAAAGTTCAGTTTTTTTATAAAACGGAATGATTACTTCCGCATATACATGGGATTGGAAAAAAGATGCTTTTCAAAACGTGTCCTTCAATGGCCCTCCTGCAAGTCAAGGTGACATCACCGACTTTTTTCCATACTGACACAATGGATTAGAGTGGAATCATGAAGCACAAACGAATTTGTGCTGACTATTCGGGGGAGGCGATTGACAGCCTGGGTCATTATCGTCAATTAGGGTTGGTCGGTGATTAGCAATAGGTGGGAATTGAGAGAGTGCGGCGGAAGAGTGGAGAGAATGGTGTGAGCGTTTGTTTACCATCGAAGAAACATGCCAAGGGATCAACTGTTTTCCGTCCCATCCGACGGATGAAGGACAAATTGGGTGATCCTCACACAGCACTCAAATTGGGACCAACAAACCAATTAAAATGTCTTCAAGATCAAGGATTCGAAGCCGGGCCCCTGGAGTAAGAAGCTGGGATCCAGCTACCATCACTCACTGACGAACGTATAAAGAGGAGTAAAGGTTTATAGAGAAATTTGTTGGCCGAGAACTGTCGTGGATTAAAGTCTTGATGCAGAGAAATAGTACGTGCATAATGCACCTATATGTTTTTATTTACGTTTGAAATATATATCTTGAGGAATATATTTCTATCATTTAAAGATACCTTTTGAACGATAATTCCAAAAGAATACTATTTTCTATACTGGAATGCATATGAAAACAAGTCTTCAAACTCATATTGACTGATCATTAGTATTCCTGATGTAAAACTAACGTAGTAAATCCAAACAAACTCCTAATAATTACAAAAATTATACTCCTCCAAATATAATATCAATCAGTGGTCTGGCCAATAAATAACTTACACGTTACGCTGTATATTATATAAATATGCGGTGATATTCCGTATATATAGTACTGTTAGAGTGTGACGAAAATTGGTGATATTAGTCCTTCTCTACGACAAACTCTTGCTAGATACCTAAAGCTTCAATCTCGTAGCTTAGAAGCTACTTTATAGGCTTTAAAATATCTAGTAATGACAGTATACTTTGGAACCGAGTTCTACTTCAAACTCGAAGTGGAAATTGTCATTATTTTAAATGGCATCTTGACTGTCCAAGAAAATGTATTGCAAAAAAATTAGTTTGTACGTTCAAAAAACCATTTCGAAACTTTTTTCGCATACTTTTCCTCTTCTTAAGAATCACATCAATGACTGATACTCATTGCTTCCCCGGTTTATCCTTTGGGTGATGGAACAAAAAAAGTAACTGTGCCCCTGCTCGAGAATAAAGAAGGGATAACCAATCGATGAGACCTCTCTCCAAATCCCCTTTCTCCTCCGAAACCGACGAGGAGGAGGTGAAATGGAGAGAGAGGAATGGAGAAAAGAGTCCGAGAATGATAAATATCTCCGAGGAGCTCTCGGCAGTCGTAAGCACGAAGCATCCACTCCGAAAACTCGATTTTCTGTGGTAGAGTGGGAGAGACGTCTGCTTGCCATTAGCTATTCCCATCCCCTATCCCACTTACCGCTGCCACACTGGACGCTTTGATTTCTAAAATATTAGTATCTTCGAAAATTATATTTTTTTCGGATCAAATTCAAATCCCAACACACACCATGACTGGCTTTTACTTATTTCATTATCATTCCGAATATTAGAAATATTAAAAAGATTTTATCACGAGCATAATTCAAGCAAGTATGATTTCAAAAATTAGTTGACCAATTTTTACTTCAACTGCCCTGTAGTACACAATGGCACCTTTTGTACCATTATTTACTACAAAGTAGTTGAAGTTTTTTTTCCATTCTGCTGTAAGTCGTGAACACGCAGCGTTTCAAGGTTCGCAAAAAATGTATGTGAAAATGACAGCGATAAATCACTTTTTTATTGGTCTATAATAGCAGAAGTTAAAGTAAACCAGTTTAGGGAAAATATTTGGCGCAGAGATTTTAAGCCCTCACTAAAGTACCATTGAAATTCATAGTTCTGATGGAGACATAACGGATGTCTCGTATATCCTGAGTATTTCATTTACTTCTCTGCCAAAAAGAATGTCCGATGTAGAATTTTGTCTCATTATCACTCGGACTGAATGGCTAAGGCGTAACTCATTAAGTTCATCAGATCTGTATAAACTAAGTGATTCCTTATTTTACTCAAACGCCAGGATACTCCACATTAGAAGATGAAGAGCACCATTTACAATGACGCATTCAATTGAAATGTGTCACTGCTAAAGAGCATAATTAAGTCATCATCCAAATACATATATCTGAAAATGGCTTATTTGATAACTAAACCAGTTGACTTATTACGATAGTTGGGAGTTATTTGTGAAGAGTACCGATATTTGTTGCATTTGCAGGCTTGTAGAAGGCATTTGACAGCATGGATTGGAAGATGATGCTAAAGCTTCTGAAAGAATTTGGAGTATCATACAGTGACCGAAGAATTATCCACAGCTTGTATAAAAGCCATGTGCACATAATCAAATCAGGTCCCAGCAGTACAGAAGCAAGCATAAAGAAAGGAGTGAGGCAAGGCTGCGCACTGTCTCCCATATTATTCAATGTCTATGTCGAGAAAGCCATCCAAAAAGTCAAAGAAAAGTGTCCGGGAGTGAATATCCACTGGGAGAAAATCAGCATACTACGACTCGCCGATGACAGAGCAGTCATGGTAGAAACAGAAGGAGATTTAAAGAAGACACTAGAAAATATGGAAAGAACAATGACCAGATATCATCTAAAGATCAATAAAAAGAAAACTAAGGTATTGGTATGCAGTAGAAGATACGAAGCCAGGGCCAATGTTAAACTAGGAAAACTAAAATATCGAGGAGGTGGAAGAGTTCTGCTACCTGGGAAGTCGAGAAACCAGCGATGGACGAAGTAAAAGAGAAATTGCCAGTAGAATTGCCCAAGCGAAAAGGGTATTTTACCAGAAGAAGATTTTGTTTATAGCTGCAAATACAAGCGTGGAAGTGAGGAACATTTCATTAGAACATACATCTGGAGCATTCTACTATATGGCAGCAAAGCATGGACAATAACAGCAGCAGAGAAGTCCAGGCTGGAAGAATTTGAAATGTGGGACTAAGAATGATGAAGATAAAATGGATCGATCGAGTGACAAATGAAGAATTGTTATTAAGAAGAGTGGGAGAGAAGAAATGTCTACTGAAAACCTTAAAAAGAAGACGGAACAACTTAATAGGCCACAATATAAGCACGATGGCCTGATGAAGACAAATGTCAAGGGAAAAGTGTCCAGGAAAAGGCCAGCCTCGTTTGAGACACATGGGACAAGTTGTGGATGATGTGGAAGAGAAGAACTACGTTAGTATGTAGAGGTTAGCCTATAGAAAAATCGAGTGGAGAGCTGCGTCAAACCAATCCTGGAATTGTTGACTGATAGTGATGACTGATATTTTATTAATATCTTCATGATATGTTAGCTACACTTCGTCACTTTTTTCTCAAATAGAGGAGTACTCTTTTGACACCATAAAATAAATTTACCTTTAAAGGCACCTTCACCTTTGGTGGACGTAAATTATTAAGAAGGGATTAGGCGTTAGAAGCACAACGAGGTTCACCCATAAAATACTAATATTCCATCAAAATCATTGAAGTATTCATGCTTTTCCATTATTTTTTCTTATTATCTTTCACATAAATGTATTCTCCTTCGGGATGGAAGGCCAGTATTCTAGATACCACATCTAAGATACTCTCTTGAGTTTCTAACTATGTAGGAATATATGATATGCTGGGGGGCTTGCGTGGCATTCAAGGTCATATTGCACCTCATATTTGTAATTAGTTGTATAGAATTAAAATTAAATGTTCAAAAAAGAATACTTACATATTAGATACAAAACACAAATATTTAATTTTACGGCTTGGTCAAAGATTTTGCATTGAAAAGAAAAAAACATTACTGACAAATACAGATCACAATCCCGGCTTAGTCATAATATTTGATTCGTGAATACTTTTCGGAGGGATAAGTGGTAATTGGGTTACTGTAGAAAAGAAGACATCGGGTATTTGCTAAACAATTATTTATATAGCCAGTTTTTCTGGATACACAACAGTTGTGTTAGACTGTGGTGAATGCTTAATACTCCATGATGAAGTTGTGGATCATGTGTCTTCAATAAAGGTATGAGATAACCGTACAAGTCTAACTGTTCGGCCTGGTTCTTCCGTCTTGGTTCCGTCGGATAAAACTTTTAACAGTGGACCCTCAAGGCAGTAGGTTGCTTCCGACGGAAGGTTTATCATCGCCGCCCCTGCGATCCCAAAAACCCTTCCTTTACCCGATATCCTATTCTGATCCTGAATTACCTCAGTCGTCAGTCCCCTTCCATGAATGACTCCTGGCATTTGGCGCTGGGCAGTTTTGTGCCCGAAATATATACCAATTTAGCGACAGAAGACTTATTTCCATAAACCCTCCCGAGCACGCCCAAGCGACGAAGCTCATTTGCAAAACGTGAACCACACTTTCCTTTCCCCTCTTTCCCCCACTCCGAAACCCTCAAGTTCCCACCATGGCGCGAATCCTTTTTTACGGTCCCCGCGAGAATCCCTCAGGGTCGCAAGGGTGGTTGGGAGGGGAGAATGGGGGTGGGAGAATGAAGAGGAGGTCCCTCAGCCCTACCCTCCCCCCCCTTCTTGATCGCCAGGGTGTGGACGTGAAGGGAAGAGGCAGAATAATAATGGAGCGAAAAGGAAAAGTAGCGAGGGTGGGGGAGAGACGAACCCTTGTGGCTCCAAGGGGAGAGGGAGGGTTGGTGGAGAGACTCGACTTCCGGGGAGGTAAGAGGAGAGGCGCGAAATATTCAGTGGCGGCAGTGGTGAAGAGGGCGGAAGATGAGCTCCAAGCGAGGAGCGAACCATGGGGGGCGTATACCCCTGCTCTCTTTCCCAATCCCCTCCACCCCCGTGGTTCGCCACTGTAGCATTTGTCTGTCCTTTCCTCCTCCCTTGGAGAAGGGAGGGCTTGCGACGATTCATCTTCCGCCGTCCTTCGGACAAGGAACCGCCAAGACGCGCCTAGCAAAATTCCACCCCATCTCACTCCCACACCCTCTTCTCTCGCACTCTCCCATTTAAGATCCTTTCCTCACTTGCTCTCCTCCCTCTCCCTCCTTCATTATGCCACCGTGATATTCTGCGACAAGGGTGGGGTCGTAAAATAATCAGACCCGAGGAGGGCCGTGCGAATGTAAGACGAGATAATGGGGAAAAGCAGCGTGAGAGATGTTAACATGATGCAACACTATTGAATCCAAAGAGGGGACGACAATTACCCAACATCTAGCGAGGTCTGAACATTATTTTCTCCGTAACTACTATTGCATTGTTCGCAATTCATTGTTTGCGAGGAAAGAACATGAAGGATACCAATATAAATAAGAGGTACCAATCGTAGGCTGAACACATGTGGTGGCTACATATATAACATGTTTCTCTATTCAAATGTCACTATGCCTATGCATGTTCATGTAATTATTCACCCCCTGCCACACATCCTCTTTCATTCTTTGTAATATTATGGATCTGAATAGCCGTGAGTATATTCAATGATTAGTTGAATATACTCACATTTACACAGTTTATAAATAGGTAGGTGTACCATCCTGTATCCGTAGCCTTGACACTTGAACGTTAGTATAAACACTTTATCTCACCCAACTAATACTACGTTAATGCTTGCTCTGCTCTTTAAAAAGCTTTTAAATGGTTATAGCTTGACAAAAGTGAAGCCACTAATCTTTTTTAAGCATGAAAGTCAATTCATTTATGGTGAGGATTCACTCCCTGCTAAACACCTTCATGGTGGATTGCAGGTTCACCATGAAAGTGTTTCACAGGTATAGATGAACAGTAGCAGTGACAACGTGATTTCCCAGTTGGCACAAAATTTTGCTACTTTTGTTCCAGATCAAAATCCCGGATAGGTCTTTGTACATGTCCACCTGTACGCTACCTATATTATCTCATAGAAAAGTTGTGGTAGGGAAACCGAAAGGGCAGAGGAAGAGTACTCTTGTCTTCAGTTCATACTCCGTTAGCAGTAATATTTCTTAGTTTCCATCTCACTAACCACATAGACCTTTGAGTTGAATACTGAGGTCAACTATGGCATATAGTGATCATAAGGGAGAAGTAATGTTAAAAGTTGAGACTACTTGCACCGTTATGATTACTGGATCGTGGGCTATAGTCAAGATGTTGCGAAGAAAAATTGTGGGATAATCAATATCAATAGCTCATCTATCTACCCAACATTTGAAGTATCGAGCTAGTTCAGGATATACAAAATGAAATCAGGAGTTTTATTGTTTTATCAGTAAAACTGATGAATCTCATTCTGTTCTCTACTACGTGGGCTCTACCAATATAAAAATTAATTAGGGTAAAAACAACATTTCAATGCATCCTGCACATAAGAAAATTAAAGTATTTTGGATAGTACAAATCGAATGTTTTCTGTCCTCATTCAATTTTCACACGAAGGTCTGATACTTTTGTCCAATGAAAATATATAGAGTTCAGTTAAAATAGCATTTTCGGACATTTTATTTTTGTTATATGCACCATCAGCCAGATAGCAAGATGGAAGAAGAAAGACATATTCGAAAGGACGGAATTTGAACGCGAGGTGAAAAAGATAAGGCTTTATCCCTGCAGAGGGAATCACTTCAGGCATGCCCAGCCATCAGATAAGAGCGGAAAAGAACAAATAAAATACAACCTGTTTACTGTCAGTTTCAAAGATCCATTTTTCCCTCACAAAAGATTCAAGTACTATCTAGAAAGATAAAACGTTCAAGTGTTTGGCACTGAATGTGAAAAAATTTATATTACGCTCAAACACGCTGCAGTCGTTTGAAGAGGGAGAAATTCTCACGCAGTGAATTTTGTGGAAGAAACTCCATTTAACGCCACCTGAATACCAATACTTAAACCAAATCTTGGGGTATTTTGATTCTAAGAATTTTTGAATATTCATCAGCCTTGAGAAATAAAATCTAAATTTAGATTCGCCGAGAAAAGTCACTTGAACTGAGTCACCGAATGAAGTCTTTAGCGCCGAAATGAAGAAACCTTTGTTCTCAGATTGATTGGAACTTTGGCATGAATGACTTCGTCTATCACCTGTTTATACTCTTGTTAGCGCAAGACTACCGCATAAAATAATCATAGTAGTGGAGCATACATTATAGTAATGTATCTTTATGTCCACACCCACTAGTCCTTATCTTTCCAAAGACAGAGTTGTTGTGCAGGCGAGAGTACTGGCCTCCCAACACGAAGGCCGGGGTTAAAATCTCGGAAGAGATTTTTCACTTTCATACGGGTCACTACTTGAGTGCTATATGGGGAGCACTCAATTTCAGCATAACATATGTCTAATTAGACGTTTCTTCCACCTCTCGCAAAAAAATCCTTCATATTTCCAAATACCCACCTATCCTTAATGGAACACATAATTGGAAAAGAAAATCTACTTTTTACGTTCCACACAAAGGTTTTATTGGTTTCTACCATGTTTCCGACAATATGTGATTATCTTGATAGTAACATGTATTGTCGACACCATGGTAGAAACCAATAAAACCTTTGTGTGGAACGTACAAAGTGGATTTTCTTTTCTAATCGGGTAGTTCCACAGATAAAGGCCTCAAATTTTGAACCTGGAATATATATGTCGGCCTTGGGTGGTTGTACTTTGCACTGGGAACATATTTGTCAGTCTTGGGTTGTATGTTGGGAACATTTTTCTTTGCCGGTCTCCTTCCCAAACAGCAACATAAATATCCCTCCTTTTCATTGATCAGCGTCTCGTAATCCATCTTAATTCGTTAATATTTCCTATGCTACATAACTAGTACCGTAAATGTTCAAGCTAAATGTGTGTCCAAACGGACCACCGCCGTGGGCCAACAAGGTAAAGCCCTTAGCTCATTAGTGGCATGTTTGCTCCAAAAACTCTGTTTTGGAAATTTACGCTCCCGTGGTTTTTCCGAGCAGAAATTGGAAAGCGTCCTCTCATTTAATAGTAGTGGTGATGCTTGCCACCTAAATCAGTGATAAAATGAAACAAAATGAGTGGTTGAATTCCTCGCCTTTTTTCGTGTATACTTCCCTTGTCAAATTACTTCCATTATAACTACATTTGTTTCCCAGAATCATTGCACGGTTAAAAAAATAAGTATCGATTCCTGCCAGATCAATGAACGAGGGATACCAACTTGACCTTAGAAATTGATTATCTGTCATTGAATGCGATCGCAAGGCCCGGAATTAGTTGTGATATAATCAATACTCATATTCGAGCAGAAGATGAAGTCTACCAATTATGATTAGAAGATAATTTGGAAAATCAATAATGCTACTATTTACTAAAGGGAAAAGTTTTTACTACATGTTAGCTTTTAGCAAACCTTCCATTTTGGAGGTAATCACATGTTTTACCTTCATTGCTAAGATCTGCGAGAAAAACCATTTTCGTCTTCATACTTCACACTAAATACTTTTGGTTCCCACTGAACTATTTACTGTATGGTCAAAACATGAAGTTAATCCCACGTTAATAGCCAATAGCAGCGATAACCTACATCCTCTTAGCAAAGAATAGGGGGAATGGTCAATCAGATAGAGGATATTTACAACTTCAAAATGGCAGAGCTCAAAATCAGATAAAACTAGCTTGTTTTTTGTTATATTCCAATGCCAATCATAGAGCTATGTATGTATGACAAATGCCAAGAGGAATGCAATATAAAGGATTAATGAACAAGTTTTAATAGCAAACGACGCATGAAAATGATTGGAGAGCGTCCATTTTTCTGTAACTAAGTACGGTATTGATGAAAATTTTGTGTCGATATTATAATCACTCGAATCAATTCAATAACTTCTTAATTCACCGTTTTATAATCGTTTACGGCGGATTATAGTAGTTGGTAAATATGGGGCTAAATTAATCTGGAGTTCGTGTAAATATTTTAAATCATAAGTAGCCTTCATCATAATATCAATGAGAAATAATTTCTCCATTTTGCTTTCGAATCAATACACATTTTTTGACGCACCATAGTAAATGCCCACCCGAACCGACTATGAATTTATTATTAATTTAAATCAGACAGGTATTAGCTGCCTAACAGATATTAGTATTATTAGATCAGATATTAGTTTTCAATTAAATTATAGATTAATTGTTGCCTTTTGTCAATCAAATAACTCTGCGAGGCCATCTAGACAATACTTAATGGAGATAAATAGTTTTAATTTTCAAAAGCTAGCGGCCAACAGAAAATACCAAATATTGGGGAAGCAATCACCTCCCCATACTATATTACCGATTAAAAATATACAATTAAAGACGTTATACTTTTGCCGATTACCTATAGTTGCAAAATCTATTAATGCACTCGATGTAAACTCTTATACTGGTGATCTATTTCCGAAAATAAAGCCCACAGCTCACATTATAGGTGTAATACTTTGAACTTAAATATGCACAGCCAGTATGCAACGAAGGGCAGAGGAAAGGACCACAGTTACATTGCTGATACAAAGCTTAATAAGGGAGGACGAGTACATCTACACCTAAATTTTGCCCTGCGAGCCCTTGCAAACGCGCGTTGAACGGGGTCGAAGGTCACCATGAAGTTGAGTTTCAGCCGAACAAAAATTATGTTGATTAATAATAGCACGGTATGCAATGCGCTTCAAATGCATACACTTTGTTTTTGTTGCATGGGTGTATTTTGTTTTGGGACAAAAGGTTTTTTGCACCACTCGGACCGAAAGTTGCTCTCTTGCTGATGCAGTGTTGAGGTAGAAATATGTCTACGGTGTCAGATTCAATTTCATGCGATTTAAAATTTTCAAGTAAGGTGTATCTCGCAAATAGTCATCTAATATCTTTTCACAACCATGCTCTACCAATAGACGAGTGATACTTACTCTATGACTGCAGGGATGTTTTACAAAACTCGGTGTTTTCCTTAGTATCTTATTCAGTTTTCAAATTAAATATTTATTCGGCAGATCAAATTGTTTGATTAATGCATACTCCAGGTGAGTAGTTATTGGTGCAAAATAATATCATTCTTTTACTTTTCCATTTGAATACTTGCCTATGATTCGTTTGGTAAATCCCAGTCTCTTCGCACTCTAACACAAACTTTTTGAATGCGAATCTCCCTATATAGATTTGAAGGAGGAGTGATGACCATATACAAAGGTTCACTCGCCATACCTATGTTTACTCCGAAAATATTCTGATTTTTAGGTTGTTTTAACTTTTTCAGTTAGCATTGCATTGCAGTACATTTCATAGATACAGTTCTAGCCCCCAAACTTGCTCTGCCCCAAAAATTGATACAATTAAGATAAATCGTGAAAGACTCGTAGTCTGTTATTTACTCACATACATTGAAAGATGACCACGTTATAAGCAAGTAATCTTCAGTTACCACAAAGAAGTACTATAGTGTAATAAGATATTAAGGAGCTCAAACTGCTCAGGTAAAATGCTTATTTAATGTAGAAAAGTATGCCTGTTGGTAAGGACCTACTTCATCCAAATCTACACTTGGAGCACTATGATAACAAGCCAGGGTTAGCCATATTACTCTCGCAAACAGACAAGACAAGATGCATTTGAATTATGATGTTACAGGAACATGAAGTAAAAACATATCGATAGAGAGAGTAACAAAAAGGATACAAAAAAGAAGAGAAGACAAAAGGTATCTTTAAACGGAAATTCTGAAAGGAAGACGGGAGAACCATACCGGGAACATCTTGAGGCATTTTAACCTCGTGCTGTAGATAGTTGCCGAAGAAAAAGGACAGGAATAATGTCAAAGGCGGGAGAAAACAGTCAGGGATGCGGAAGGGACGGATAATGTTCATTCAGATGGAGCTAATCCTGCAGAAGAATGAATTGGGGAGCTGCTTCAAACCTATTTTTGGATTGATGAATAGTGATAGTGATGGATAAAAGCTATTTGACACACCTATCAATCTTAGCTTTAATCAATAAGCTAAAGGGAAGCCCGCCCTGAATCAAGTTATTTACTTCCAGTAACCCAGCCACGGCGTCATAGAAGCCGTGGCGTAGCCGAGGAAAGGTCTGAGCGTTAGCACCCTTGAGCCAAAAAATGAAGTTTAGATATTGAAGTTCCATGAAAATATTAATTTATGACTTAACAAAAATGCAAATGGTACGCACAACAAAGAGAGCCTACCGAAATGCAAGCCAAAATTTAAGTTTTCATTTTGAAGTTTTGTTCAACAGGGACCAGATCCAGGGATATGAAAATTAGCCACAATACATTCTACGAACTCCTCTCCCAAAGTAATTTTTAGTTCTATAATTTTAAACAAAACATTATCATTATCATGGTTAGAAGATTATAGCTCATATAACACCACTCAATTAAGGGAAGAAAAGCAATCCATAGACTATGGTATCGAAATTTATCACAGTAGTATAAACAGGGAATCTTAAGATGTTAGTGAATTTCCTTAAATAAGTCAATAAACTATAGCATTAAAATCCTTAACCTATATTTTTAAATTATGGATTGATTCTACCAAATTACTATTCTACTTTAATTATTGAAAGTAGCTTTACTAGGGAAGATAACTCTTTATTTATTTGGTTGGTTCTTTAGGGTAGTCGACCCATGGCTGAGGTCATCATTGTAATTGAGTGTAGGTGGAAAATCAGATCGAGGCTTGACATTTTCAGGAAATGAAATGAGGTTGAGATAAAACTGGACGTCAGCGTTGGTCTACTCTGAAATTATGGCCTCAAGTTGTCAACGGTTCAATCTCTCACCAAACGGACAGAGTTCTTGAACTGAGCGTACTCTCCACATAGAGAGTAGGGACCGAAATCCATTGAAAAATTTCCACTACAGCCAGGATTCGAACTTGGTTCTCGAGGTGGGAATCTTCTATAGTAGCCACAGAATTGGCCAAAACTTCAATAACATTTTAAATTTAAAAATTAAGCAGCGTTTCATTGCGCGCAATGCTGCTCCTTTCCAGACGTTAGGTAGCAGCGATAAACTTTTACCCTTTTATTGACTTCTCCCTCGTCCTCTCTCTCGGGTGAGCGGATTATCTCACCGGAGAGTGTGGCATTATCTCACCCTCCTTAGAGAGATCCCACCCCCACCCAATCTGTATCTTTCCATCGCTATGTTTGGGATGGTCTTTGTCCCGGGGGTAATATCCCCTTCGTCTCTCACCCTATCTACCCCAAACTCCAAGCAAGTCGGCTTGGGAAAGCATTTCCCCGAGGACTTTCCATGTTTCCCCCAATTCTATACGCACATGGTCCCCAAAACACGGAGCCACCAGTGACCACGATAATGTCCATTACCATGAAATTTCGACAATCTGTATTCCCAAAACCATATCCTACGCATGGTATCCGAGAACAATAATAACGCTCCACGCGGGTATTCCTCCCTTTCCTGCCAACGGTAACATTACAGCATGACATAAATGAACATTGATGCAAAAATATTTTTACCATATTTGCAAATATATTTTTACCAAACATCGGCCAAACGAATATTATTTTCTTAAGTACTGCATACATAATTTAGCGTTACGCAGGATACCCACCACCAAATAATAGGTATTATTTAGTAACTTAACGCATATTAGCACTCCAGCATCTCATATATAGCCACTTTTTCTCGTCAGGGATTATCTTCCTTGGGAGAATAAATATATCCATTTTAATATGGGTGAAATACCAATACCAATATCTCAAAGATAACATCTAATTACATAAATATCATACAGTGCATAAAAAAATTATTATGGCAGCCTTCATAGGCAGGTTGGCAACATACCGTCAGGCCAAGTGTCGCGGATTGGAATCCCACTTTGGACTTGGAAGTTAAGAATGTCTTAGTTTTAATGTAGGGTAGACAATAATGTGATAAAACGAAAGTTGGAGTTGGAGTACCGTAAAACGTAATTCCTTGACTACTGAACAAGAACTATGAATGAATGAATGAAGGCCAAGTGGAAAGTATACAAGTATGGATATGCAAAATATCCTTTGGTCAGGGGTTGAAATTAGAATCGAGTAATCATGTGAAGTCAATGATCAAAGAAAGAATATTTCGATACAAGATAACTTTGACTAGAGTGCATGGCTTTGAAAATCCATACAGTCCGTAAATACATTTGGAAAATAAGAAAAAATGGTAAGTAAATAATTTCGTAAGCAATGAGTTCGCCAGCCAACCCAAACTTTGAAAATTATGTCATGTCTTGGACAAGGGTTCTGCATAAATTATGATACTTTATCGTTCGAGAGACACTAGGGGTGAAAGTTTGACGAGACCTCAGGGGACAAAAGAGCCCTTAGTGACGTCCGACGCCTAAAAAACAAAAGCCGATAATGTGAAGGGTAATTTCAAAGGACCAACCCATGGTAACACTAGCCGAGTTCAAAGATTTATTTTATCCCTCAATCCATTTTGCCTCTTCTTCGATAAAGGACATTTTACAGAGGAGTACTCGAGAAAAAAGGACAAGTTCTAATCCTTAATCTTTCTCTTTCCCCCTATAGCTCCCCGAGGATAGATTTAGCAAGCAATGAGGAACGAGATTAAATACCGGACGAAATTTTCGAGATCCACTCCCTCAAAGTCTGAAAATGGCTTTCATCGCATGAAATGTGCGTAGATTATCATGGTATTTTCTGTATTATTAGCAATGACATAATATTAGCAGCATTTTCGATGGAAGATATAATTTTGGGCTCCGTCTATCCTTCAAAAAGATGTGAATTGGCACATGGTGTTCGAGGATTACCACTCTTCCCGCTTTTAAAGTTATCGTAATTTATTTTCTTAATATAACGTACAAAAATCGACATACATCAATAACGATTTTCAAATCCTACTATTTTTCGGTAATGTACCTCTCAGGACTGAATAAAGAGAATGCCAGCAATGATAATTCCTTGAACTTAAACGTTTCAGTGCTAAATTATTTTTGTTGAAAAGATAACGTCACATTGCCAATCTGTTGACAAAAAATATGTAATGTACCTCTTAAGCATTGTTATTACACCACTTTCCTCCTAACAAAAATACAATAGTAAAGTGCTTAGTATTACTTATATTAATTTCCATGCACTTAAAATGGCTTAAATTCGAGAATTGGATATGTGATCCAAAAAAGATGCAAGTCCTCTGACGGCTCACCGATGCAAATTTGTGGCGACATTCAACTGAGCACTTAGCCATGAGCAATATCGAGATAAAACTCCAAAATTGGAGAGAGCCTGCAAGACCTTACTGCTAAGTTCCACAAATTCTAGGCACCCATTGATTTAGAGAGTTTAGGCGTTGCGCCAAACCTTCTAAAAATATTGTACTAAGAGACAAAGTGTTTTACAAAAGGTGACAACCGGCCGGTGCACGGCTCTAGAAGTAAATATCATGTCCAGGAACTCTTAAAAAATGAATGATTTCATACTAATCTCAGCAAAATCAGTTGCTCATGATTTTTTTTACCCATTCACTCTTTTTGTGTTTTTTTAAAGTTCTTGTAATGATCAATGATTTCCCAAAAGTATAACCTGGAATGAGGTTCTAATAGTTTCTCTTATACTTTACTTCATATTCATATTTCAGTGGGGTCTAAAATATCGTTATTACGCTACGCGAAACGTAATTCAACATGCAAGCAGCAGTGTCATTAAAAGACTTTTTCATTCCTTTCCCGCTTTTTCATGAAATATAACCTCGTCGGTTATTTTAGAACCTGTTAGTGTGTCAGACAGCAGAATGGTAGTTTCACCCCCATTTTTCAACAGAAGAGAAAGGGCCAAAAGAAATCCGAAATTTAAAGACTAATTTCGTTGTTCGTTACTATGTTTTACCAAATACGAGAATACAAGACTGTGCTGCAAAGCAGTTCTTTGTGTCATCAATACTTTTTTTTCAATCCGCATGCAACCAAATAAAACCGGTAATTGGGGTACAAACGCATGCTATCCAGAGGAGTTTGGATTTGGAAAAAAGTGTTTTCTTCAGTGTTTCTCTGCTTAAAATATGACAATTAAATGATTCCTTCATTGCACTTGTTCCAAAAATCGTTTGTTTCCACGCTACGTTGTAAAAATAGTTCCGGTAACAGTCAATTCGACCTCCATGAGAGAAGTACATTGCAGGAAACAGCAGGAGCTGTCACCAAACATGATTTGTACTCCTCAACCACACCTTTAAAAAGATTAATGCACAATTAATTACACATTAAAGCACAATGGCATTCGCAAATAGAGATGCCAATATAAGAAACCGACCTTAATTGTAATAAATTTCAAACGCTTCGTGTGCTTTACGGAAGAGAGGTAATTCCTCTCACGCACAGCCTTCTTTCACTGGAAAGTGCGTCCTCGGAGTGGATAACCAGCGGCTACGGTCATCTGTACAAAAAAAGCGTAAGTAAGCAATTATTTTGAGGCGGGACATTACCAAGGATTAAATGAAAGGTGGAGAGAAACCCTGCGTCGGCATTAGTCTGCTTTTCTGGAAATGCTCCGCAGGGTGCGTTCCATCTGACGGGTGGAGTACAAACCGTAAGTTCTCTCCGATTCATGACCACATAGGGACTGTGTGCCAATGAGCGTGCCACTGCTATGAATCTCTACCGCAGCCGGAATTCAAACACGGACCCGCGGATTGATAGGTCAGAACTCTTCTCACCAAACCAATCCGATTTGCTCATGCACTGGGTCAACAATAGCCTGTAATCATACTTTAAAACGTGTAAGAACGTTCAATATTGAAGGAAAATCAAAAAAGTTCAGGGTTAGAAATAATTTAGAGAATCTAAGTATTTTGAGAACATTCAAGACAGTATAGCCGTTTGTTTGATGCTTCCATGACGCCATGCTAAAAAACTAAAAAAAAAAACATCCAAAAAAACTAGTTCTCCAAAAAAAAGTAGAAAATGGGTAAACTTTGCACTGCCCACAAAATCTAATGAAAATAAATTCGAATTATAAATTGAGAATAAATTGAAAATTAATTCGAATTTGTGGGCAGTACAAAATTATACTTATTTCTTCTTTTTCAAAGATGCTGTACCACTACATCTCGCCTGATACGGTTAAATTTAGTTCTACAAAGATTGAAAGAAATTTGACGTGAAATTTGAGAATGTGAACGGGCCTTGGTGGAGCTTTTGCAACGGAGCTTGGTGGAGCAAGTGGCTTTGCAAAATATAAAAAACATCTTATCCCAATCCCGGATTCGCATGACGGCACCCAAACGTCAATTTTCCCGAGCGCGCTAATCCATTTGGACGTCAGTGCGCGACTGAACAACCAACAGGCATGCTGCACTAATCGCAGCAAGGAATTACGGAGATCCCCGATCTTTTTCTCCCCGAGCGGTATGAAAGGACTCTGATCTAGTTTTCAAAAGTCGGAGACGCTTTTAACCCTAGTTTCTACGTTTTACGCCATCTTTTCCAGGCTATGAACCTTTTCGCCACATCTCCACCGCACAATGCAGAGACAGTTTGCTTCCTCCCGAATGCGTTTCAGTCTCCAGCTTTGGGAGGGTCCTGGGGAAGTTGGTGGCATGAATGGTCCAAAATACATGCCATGGTCCAATCACTACTGCTCGAATTTCCACTCTGAGGCCGTACCAAGAGCAGGCCGCGTGCCCGATTCTCCCCTCCTACACCCTCGCTACAAATCATTCCTGTGACCCTCCTCTCTCCTCACTCCCAACATCCCGCTCCCTTTGCAATTCCTCTCTGCGCATTATCTCAAGCCCCAATGACACTCACCCTCCGTCCAATCTTCACTATGCCCGTAGTAACGTATACGACTACACTTTCTCTCAACAAGAGGCTAAATACCGCCAGAACCTAAGAACATAAAAGTGAATGCACGGATGTACGTTCAAGCATTACGTCCAAACGGCTGGAGCGATTGTCTTGAAATTTTAAAAAGATACATTTGATAGCACTGGAACAAGCATTAAATACATTAAAAAGGCCCCAGAGGTTTCTACCCTAGGGGTACGCATCTTGGAGAGGGTTTACGGAGAGAAAGCCTCACTTTTTGGACACGATATTAAGTGAAAGAAATAAAATCATAATCATAGGTATAGCACCTGTAATGTCATACCATCCACTGTTCGTTATGGAAAGTTTTTACAATCAGTAATTTAAAATGAAAAACTCAAACGTTTGTTTGTAAATATGTGTAAAGTTCACGTTAAACACACAAAAATGGCTAGCAAAAGTCTCTTATTCATGGAGCAAATTTTTTCAACCACTGGCATTTAGATAGTACTTAGGGTAAAGTTTTTTTTTTTTAATTCCGCAGGAGTATCAAGAGAGTACTTATCCAGATTCAGGTTTATCAATTTAATAATCGAAGCCAAGCGCTCTTCCTATAGTTTTTCCATGCCGTTTCAAAGTGGTCACACGTAAAAAGACCTTTGCGAGATGCTAAAACAGGAATTAATCAGTTGTAATCCATCATAAAACGCCTTTTTTCTCCTCTAAACGTTCTTGAGGGAATACAGGTGCTATCATTGCCTTCCATATGGATTTATGGTTCTCACTGCTCCAGGAAATTAAATTTGCTGCCCATGTTGTATTAAATAATATAGATGGATTCCAAATTTTGGTCGAACGTTCTGATCTCGCATTACGTGGGGAAGATGGAAACGGAGACAGCCACGGAAGCTATCAACACTCCGGATAGACAACCCAGGGCAGCACCGGGTTTCACTACACATTACCTCCTCCCAAATACCCTTCTGTCCTTAACGGCGCAAACAGCTTTAGTTCTCCTAATAACACACAAATAATCCAGGAATCCAATCATTTTAAAAATTTTTGTTATCCAATGCTCCAATAATAAAGCCATAACTCAATCAATACATCAATTTTGACCAAGTTTTACAGTTTTAGTTACGAATAGATGAGAGATTGACATGAGTTTGCAATAATAGACACATCGAATACCCTTCTCGAAAGTGTACCTACTTTCCATAGATTAATTTTGGTTCCCATTGAACTTCACAAGCTCTGCTTTTAAATATGACATCTAAAAATGATACAATTCAGTCACAGCAAGATCATTTCCTTTGAAGAAAGTCGTTCCAAACGAATCTCATTAAGATAAATTTCGAAAAATTGAGAAAACACTACACTACCTAAGTGTAATAAAAACGAGCCCCATGCGCTTGATTTTGATTGAGAATGTCATTAGAAATTCTATGTTCATCTAAATAATGGATTCAAGGGCAAACTTATTCGAAAGAACAACTAAAATCGGTTCAACCTTTACGCTGATGTGTTATGAATAAATGAGCGGCTTTCCTTTGCGGGTGAAAAAATTTGAATTTGCCTGCAAAGGGCGCGCATAAATATTGATGTCCACCCCTGGTGCTGCAACACATAAAAGAACGTCTCCCTGACTTGATTCAAAAACAGAATTCGCGGAGTGATATTCGGGGGGTGAGGGGAAGGAGAGAGTCTTTGGTGGTGGGAATCTCCCGAAAAAGTAAAGCAGATGCCTCCACATCTCCGTCTCGAAATTTGCAAAGCACACGCGAATGAGGGCGCCTGGAAGTTACGACGCCTTGAAAAAAAGCACCGGAAGGCCGTGAAGCGGCACTCAAGACCCACATTTTACGAGCACACACGCTTGCACATACACCATCACCACAGAATTCGCAAAAAAAATCCTTTCCGCTCCCTTTCAAACCCAAATTTTCTTCGCTACCTAAGTAACCTTGTATTTTTTTAATAATTCTCCCCTAAAATAAGTTGTACAATTTTTCCATATCTTGGCCGCTGTCCTGTAACATTCATCATGAAAATGAGAGGGGTATTGAGTTTCTATGGTGACTCTGACTCCACCCCAAAGTTGGTTGATCGTATCCCGGCAGATGCAGAGATTTTTTTCTGCATATTGACTCATACTTATCCCCATTCATCCAAAAATACTTATCATTTATCACTCCAAAACTTTTATCACTCCCCACCGCTACGAGCTAACACCACAGACACACAGATAGTACACAACAGGTATATTTATAACCCCACATTTCGCTATCAGAACAGGCAGAGGTGACAAATTAAGATAGATTAACTGCTGAACTAAAAAGTACGAGAATTAGTTTTTTCCACGCACAATACACGACTACAACAAGCACTTTAAAATCTTCCATAAACATTACTCATCACATTTCACTATTGATGAACAAATGTTTTTTTTTCAGAAAAAATATCTCCAACATTGGCGACCTACCACCTCCTGCTATTTGCCCTAGTAACGGCTCCCGGGCAACATGCAGATGTAGAGTAACTACTAAATATTAACTCAATTCATTACCCTGAATATCTGCTCAATATTTCTTCAGCTCTACATTTCTATCTACCGTGTACTTCGCACAAATGACCTTGAGGGTGTATGGCAGCGGATGAATTGGTATTCTAGGGCTAGCCCAAATATTCGTTCCTTTCCCACCACTCACAACTCCGTCTCCTACATTACATCTCCCTCGAGCATTGTTTCCATCATCGTCATCCCATTCATCAACGCAAACAACGCGCCAAAAAACTCAATCACAACCACAAACAACTCAAGTTTCGTCTTCAACAGTCATTGCAGCTCTCTTTAGGAAGCTATGATGGATCAATGACAAGAACTTAGTAGGTACACAAAATGTTCAAAAAAAAACTGCCATTCCTTTTTCGTATTACCTTATTTCCAAATGAGTGTAATTGTCGCTCCTTTTTCCCTTCAGCGTCGTCTTATTTCCCTTCCCAGTCCAGCTTGTGAGAATTCATTGTTTAGCTATAATACACATCAAAACTCGTATAGAGGGAATCCGATCTAACCGGATTCGAATCGGGGGAGTTCAGTGATCTAGCGTTATTAGCTTCAGTTAAAAAATGATATATGAACGAAGACATCAAAGGTGTACCATGGAAAAAATAATTAAATATGTAGAGGTTTTCCTCAGGGAGAATCAAGAGGAGAGTTATGTCAAATCGGTCTAAGAATTGTTGACTGATGATTACCATTTAAAGAAATATATTTCTTGGGAAATTGAACTTGCACACGGGCTGGTAATAACTGCATTTGATTTCATCGTACCGAGTTTGAAAACCACTCACATTTGTGCGTCAAAGCGGAAAAATTGCCTTCGATCCTTGGATGACCGAACACCAAAGGTTTTGAACCTTGAATGCAGGTTTCAGGTCTGAATAGATTGATGGCATTTACAATATTGCCATAATTCAAAATCTATTTATCCCCTAAAATAAACAAGTAACCTAAATATTTGGTCATTTTTGGTCTACATATACCCCATGCTTAGTTGGCAGCGGACCTGGAAGGAATTTATGACGATATGAATGATAGTACCTACTGCGTTTCGCGCAAACGGCGGTACAGTAGCAGCGGCGGCGGTCGATACGTTGGAAGTGGAAATGGAAACGGGGCACCATATTCCTCGGCACGACTCGAACAGGTTTCACCAAACTCAAGTGCCATTCTCTACTCCCCTGTTTTTATTATTTTCCTCGATCTGCCATCATCTCCCTCCTCTCCATCCTACAAACGAACGACGCCCCCTTTCCTGGAAAAGCACGTGCCGCCCCACAGGGAGATCACACCTCACCTCGGCGTTGGCTATAACTTGGGGCTGAAGGAAATACGCGCGCCGACTCGCAGCGCCGCACTCTCTCCGCTCCAACGCTTCACTCTTTTGCGAACACCGCCAAACATTCGTAGGAAATGTCGAAACAGGTCCCTCCCGTTTGTTTCATGCTCTTGTTCGCTCGTCGACAGTCACGCTGCGTGATACTTCCCCCTTTCGGATTCGACATAAACACAAGAACTCAAATTTTTGCTGGCTAGGTTTTCCCCATCGCTTCCCTATTCTTGCTAGTCACTTTCGCTTCCTCTCATACATTTTTTGCAATCATGTGTACATACGACGGGGTGGTAGCCAAATGTAGAACAACATTAGGCTACTGACCGGAAGTACCCACGTTCGAATCCAGGAGCAATATCATTGAACGCCTCCTATCACACAATGATTTCCTGGTTTTCTTCATACCTTCCTCTCACACCACAGTTGGTGAAGATAAAGCATCAACATTTTCTTCTCCGACATTTGGTTTTAATTAGCGGGGATAGTTTCAGTGTGGTAGCTAGAGTACTGATCTCTCATTCCGAGGAGCCGGGTTTGAATCCCGACAGCGAATGAAATTTTTGCCTGTCACACTGGTCCCCACTTGTGTAATTTGTGGGGGAACTTCGTGTTCAGTTCCTCGTCCGTCAAATGCGACGTTTAACCATGGACCCTTTTAGCGCCTTTCTTCAAGTGTAGCCTAATGCTGATGCCGGGTTTCTCTTCCCCCTTCGTTCGTTCCATTAAAATTTCCTACAACTACCCAATCTTAACGTATTTGAAATGTTGCAAATAGTCTTAGCTGTCAGTTTCCTCCCTCAATTAACAAGTTATTTAAATACCTTGAACCTTATGAACCTATTAAGAGTGGGAGAAAAGAGAAGTCTGCCGAAAACTATAAAAAGAAGACGGGACAACTTAATCGTCCACATCTTAAGACACGATGGCCTAATGAAGACAATCGTCGAAGGAAAAGTGAACGGGAAGAATGGAAAAGGCAGGCCTCATATGAGTTACATAGAACAAGGTCGTAAAGGACGTGAAAGAGAGGAACTACGTTAATATGAAGAAGTTGGCCGATAGAAGAATCGAGTGGAGGGCTGCGTCAATCATAGGATTGTTGACCCTTGATGATGATGATGAACCTTATGAATTCAATAGCCATAAACCGAGCTTCGGTTTGAATCTTGCTGTGATATGCAATACGCCACCCACAAGTTTTGCACCCCTGCCTATTCCGTAAACTGATTTTCTATCGGATGCCGAAAATCTTAGTGAACTAAAGCAAATGTAAAGTAAAATGAAATTATCTAGGAGATGAATGATCTAATAATGCTACCATGACTTTAATCTTCCGAACGCACGTAGAATATGGAGGCCAAAGTAAAGGGTGATATGACAAAAATAAATCTCTGAAGAAACTGAGTACGAGCACTCGAAGAAGGGTGGAAAATAACCGAAGCCTAAGCCGGCGCTGATATAGCTGACTTTGTAATTTGACTAGCGTGAGATGATATGCTATTTTCACAGCTGCTAAGGACAATACCTACGTGATACAATTTTTCAACTATTTCAGACCAAGATTGCATCATCTTCCACGACTCTCGCCGTGGACTCAAGAATGTGATTTATACAAAAAATATCCCAACTCAGCGACCATCGAATGGTGAATAATGCCTAGGTTGAGGTAGCGGTCAGACGGCCATTGATATAGCGGAGACTAATCTGAGAAAGAATATTTCAAATCTGTTACTGACATATTTTCCAGAATTTCGGGAGTTCCCGTAATTGGACGCTTGAACTCATCTCCAAAAAGGGAGTCAAAAGTCCCCCAAAGTCTTCGGATCTATGCCTTCTTTTACCCAGGTGAAAACTGTAAATCCAACTTCACTGTTATATTTAACACAAAGCATAAAGATAAATATTGAACGCAGGGATGTTTACATTCTCGACGGCTCTCTCATTGTATTCTGTATGAATAGTTTGTTTAAAGCATCGCCTAAATGAAACTTCTATGTACCTACTGCTCAAAACAATTAAATTACATATCTCAATTCCATTAACATGATTTTATTTAAATGATACTCAGGAAATATATTTGTAATAAATATGCGTTATAGATAATCAGTGCCATATTCAGGTTCTTGTTTCCTTTTTTTTAAATTATAATTAAATGAGTTCCATTATTCTTCACAATGGTAAAAAATTCCCAATCATAATGTGCATTCAGGTGAATTTTGCAGCATTTATTTACTTTCCTGGGGTGCTAGCCATATTGGAGATTCTTCTTGATCCTTATTCTGCCGCATTTGTCGCCAGATTTAATACAAATCTCCCAAAATTCACCGCAATCGCAAGGTGGAAACACTATGCAGATGCTTGGTTTAGGGGAAAGATTCTCGAGATGCCAAGAAAAATCCCCGAGACGCAAAACTAGGCGTTCGTCGGATAACTCGCCCGCTAACCCCCCCTCCATTGGCCTAAAACCATTCCCGGGGGGCATTTTTCTCTCCCCTTACCACTCTCCACTCCCCCACACAAATATCCCCCCATCCCCCGGCTGTCTCTCGCATCCATCTCCCCTTTTATCTCCACTCCTCCCGCCATCCAACGCCATTCTCTCGCTCCCTCACCCTACCCGCCCCCGTTTCCACACATTCGTCTCCTGCTCGTCGATTCCCACCCCGAGTGATTCTTCAATCCGCGGCAATCCATCCATCCCCTTCCCCTCAACCCTCCCACTTTCTCCACCGCCACTCCGTCATCACCGCGGTTCGGTTATCGCGAGAAGGGGCGTGACGTCCATGACAGACGTCCCAGGGGCCAAAGTCAAGAATCGCACATCCGAGGGAGGGTGAAAAGGCGTTCGTTCCAAGAGGGGGGTTATCGTAGAGGCAGACCAAACCAGGATGGGCTGAAGAAAAGCAGAAGGGCAAGAAAGTAGGCATGAGAAATGCTATAACAAGAAAACTAGCTTAGAAGCTAAAGGTGGTTTTATATTATCGTTTTCGTCAGTAGAATGATGGGTTCTCCAGAATCTTAGGTTATATCGCAATGTCTTACCAAACCTAACGCTAAGTTTACCTATTATGTTTATTATTTACTACTTTTATTAGCATAATTTTTTCCCGCTTGATGATATGAGAGGTTTTGATGGAGTATCACTGCCTTGCGTAATCTACGAAACTCCTACCTCTCATTATTTCATTCTTCGAGTATGAGAGCTGAGGTGACTGATACACAAAGCCGCTTGTTCCATTTAGATAGATTTATAATTAGATATCAATGGATGTTTTTATTATTCAAGGAACAGAGGAAGGGTGGAACGAAAATTGGTGTTGGCACTAACCTCCTCTCTACGAAAGCCACCAAGGAGCCTACATTTTAACGTCCCATATAGCAAACAAACCACTGACCTGGAATTGCTGTACACACTACAGTCAATAAGAGACCGGTATATAAATGAAAAATTCGCATCAACCGGGATTTTAATGCGGGTCCTTAAGATGATAATCCAGTGCTGCAGCTACCACACCAACTCAATCTCCGTGCTTTCTTCGAAAAACTATATTCCGTAACTCTCTTAACTTCATACATAATGTATATCTTCTTTGGAGCTTACTCAGTAGGTATTCTTCGTTCAACACACTTTCTTAGTATCACATTGCTCTTCATTACTTGACTCATCAATATACGTATTTTTTCCGCATCAACGCCGAAAACTTTCTTTTATTCCGCACCATTATCAATACTACTTCAAATTCTCCCTTTGTCTCCATCCATCATACTGTCTTCGTTCTCCACCGCATCCACATCCCACATCTCATCACAAGAATTTGAAAAGTTGGGATACTAAAGTAAAGTTTGGAGATTTTTGTCAAAGTGTAATAAGAAAGATTCGTTTAAATACAATTCACAATTTTATATAATATTTAAAACCATTTATATTTTAATGTTAATGAATTATCTGGATTTATAAGCATACAAATGCTATTATAAGTATTTTATAATCTCTCTTCGCCCTAGTATTACGGATACTTTCACGTGCATTTTGAAGTTCTCGATTTTTATGTCTCATTGGCCCATCTCATGTCTCATTCTCTGCGAAAATCGTCGTTGTGAATCGGAATAAATTTGTTCATCACCATTATTTTAGGATATTCAATAAAATTTAGTTGACACAAAAACAAGTATTTTTGTAGACATAAAAAATTGTTGAGCTTAAAATTACCTTGCACTGGAAATGGAAAACAAGAATTCGGAGATAAAGTATGGCACCTGAAGACGAAAAGTTACAAATAAACATATTTTTAGTGAAGCACAAAAACACTCCAAAAATGTCTATTTTTTTATCTAATGTATTTCAAAAAAAATATTTAAACAAAAATATCATCATCATTCAATTATCCTAATATTGGTTTAACGAAGCTCTTCTCTTGATTAATAAAATCGCTAAATTCTTCATATTCTCATTCGCATATTTCACTACTTACTTTATGTAAATAATACGTGGCCTTTCTTTGCCATACTTCTCATTCCCTTGTCTTCGTCAGGTCATCACGTCTCAAATTATGGCCAATAATTTCGTCGATTTGAACGTTCATTGAAACATATGCTGGATGCTGGATCTTTTCTAAGTGTACAGCCCTGTTTTCTCCCACTCATCTCACGACTCCTTCGTTTGTCACAATGTCGATCCATTTTATCCCAATCATTTTTCCGTGGTGCCGCATTTCAAATGCATCCTTCACTTCTCTGCTAATGTTATTGTCCATGCCTCACTCCCAAAAAGAAACATGCTCCAGATGTATTTCCCAAATAAATATTCTCTCACTTCCACGCTTTTATTTCCAGCTGTAAGTAGAATCTTCTTTCGGTAAAATACCCTTTTCGTCTGTGCTATTAGTAACGTAATATATATCTCCATAAATGTTCCAAGTACATACTACCCGTATCTCTGCTTATTTGAGATATTTTTAGCTATGACGCCACAAGTACATACGAAGTTTCATCAACAGTATTCTAGATATCCAGGCGCATCTTTTTTGCAATTTTTTCGTGCCTTAGTATAGCCTGCACTCTTTTTGTTTTCTCTAGCCACTTTCACCAGATTATATGCGCACATATTTCCATAATTTGCCAACCTCAAACTTCCCATCAACGTATGAGGGACATGTGGTTTCTCCTCCTCTTCGGCAAAAACCTTTATGGGAAAACCTTCGGGCACAGCTACCAGCGATCGGGAAGCGGTGTCGAATTAAAAAAAAAGAGCACTTTTGAGATTTTATTATTTATTACAAGGCTAGATAGAGGAAAACTCAAATAGAAGCCTTCAAATTACCATTTTTGAATTTAAAATTTGTCCTTTAGATCTCCATTAGAGGAAATCCATATGGAAATCCATTGACAACATTTTCTCTCTTAAAGAACTAAAAATGATTCTATGCATTCACGGCAGACGCAGAGGCCAATTTAGAAGATTTTCTTTCAGTTCATAAGCCTTCATAAACATCTCGAGTCATGTTCTAGGTTATTTGCATGGTAGTAGTGTGACATTCGGCCGAATACTGTTAAAAGAGGCTTGAAAAATGGAAGAATGGGAAATAGAATGAAAAAAATCAGAATATAAGAATTAAAACGGTTCAATTTGATGGCAGTACGTTGAGGCACGCAAGGCTAAAGAAATTGCAAATAATGATTACCAACAGACCTTGCTGATATACTGGCAGTAAAAAAAATACTGTAAGTTATCTCGACATTGTAAAAAAACCCTATTTAGTAAAATAACGATGTTTCTGGGATTTGCAGAAGCATTATAGCAAACGCAGTAACATCGACGGTGAGTTGGCAGGTTAAATATTTAACATCATTGACAGAAATTGAAATGGTCTTATATAAAATGTGAGACCTCTTTCAATATATTCTTCGTGTAATTGACCATTCCTGATCTTGTGCTTGATAATGATTCATTTTAGTTGGATGAAGATTCTCCAGAAACAAAAATTCAAATCTAGATTTTTGAGGAATATACTATCTCCTCCCTTTGAAAGAGGAACTAAGGGTAGAGTGTATCGGATACATTAATCAGAAAACTCATGTCTTTATACAAAGTATTTTCGATGCACTTAAGCTCGATAAAACAACAACTATTGATAAAGCGCTCAATAAAAACGTTTCAAGCATCGGCTCGGGTTTAACGTTTGCCAATTTGTAACATTATTCGTCCAATTATGCAGCAACTGTACTCTCATTATTAAGTTCCACGCTGCAATATATAACCCTAGGTGTTCAAAAGGAACATGACTTCAATTTTTGTCTAGCCACAGTAGGTAGATTGGCTATGCACTCGTCATACACCTTGGCCAAAGATTTCATGTCTATCAGGTGATAGATTTTTGGGCTAGTGATGCTATAAAAGTAAAGTTGTTAGAGTGCCTTAAACTTAATTCTATCACTGCTTTCCTTTTTTTCCTAGACTTGACAGTTATTCGTCACATATTTTCTTACCCAAGATGTAAGTAGTTTACACGAATATATCTCTTTCCTCGTGACGGACTTTTATCCATTTGAGATGTATTTTTCTTCAAATTTCTCTTTTCGCCACCTCAAACAGCATTTCAAACACATTTCTTCACTGTGCCAACAAATTCATTTCGCTTTCAGCCATCATGGTACCCACTGGAAAAACATCTCCTAAATTGGGAGTGCCAACCATTCAGGTTCCATGGAAAACACCACCACCGATATCACCTGTGACGAAATTTTTCCGACTCGGATGAGCTATTTTTTTAGACCCATAATTCAATTTGTAATCGTATTCTTTTTTCGTCCGGGTCGTGAAAAGCTGAGGATGCGAGGGGAGTCAAGTCAGCGCAGTAGCCGCGCAGGGTCCTTTCACGCGCAGAACCCTTTCACTCCAATAACTCGACCTTTCATCGTCATCTCTCGTGGGGTCACGCGGAGCAAAATTCAGCCAACGTCACTCGGGAATTCGTTTTTTGTATCCTCTCTCCTCGGGATCCTGGCGTCCCTACATTTTTATATAATTTATCCAGCCGGCCACTTAACGGTATACCCCCATCTCCATCCCACTCATAACCCGTCCTTCAAACCCTGGCATGATCTCCCAACACTGTCTCCACCCGCAACACCCTCTCCGTCCATTCCACCAGGGTCGGTGCCAACTATATCTCGGACGCGGGATAGAAATTGGGTCCAAAAAGCGATCGTCGGATGGATACGCGAAAAAATTGCGTCATTCGATTCACAGAATACTAAAGCCGAGTTAACGATTTTATTTTCCCCAACACCCCTCTACCTTGTCCGAAAGGAAGGGAGAGAAAATAGCATCTAACGATTCGGATGAAATGATGGTTTAAATACAATCAATCATGCGATCAATACCGAGAAAAATTCTGTTTAAAAAATTAACCACCTGGAAGGAATCATTAAAACCGACAAGATTAAATTCAGGGTATACCATGGATAGGGATCATGTGGTATTATGGCCACATGCAGCCGTGCGTATCTCTCGGTATACTACTGACTCTAGTGATTGGTGGGTGACGTGGAAATTCCCCACATAGTTCACATGAGGCAGTGAATTCGGTAATCATGAAATGTCGTATTTTTATTATTTTTGTATCGAAGTCGTTGAAATGTATTTAAAAAACAACCACATAAATAATGTACTAAGTGAAACACCAACACGTCTGTGACCTTCTATGTGCAACCTATAGCCTGATGAGATAGGCACTGTTGGAGTGAATTTTGGCCCATTTTTAAAACAAACGTCCCCAGATATTCCTTCCCAATCTTCATGCTGTACCTCATATGTCAATCCATTTGCAAATCATTGGCATAAACACTTAAATTTTTTCTGCATTACATTTTAAAAGTGTAAATAAATGAATCCTGTACTTCCTTTTTTGAAAAGAACATTAGCGTGAAAATTCAGGCAATTAAAGCTCTTTTAATTAAGAACCAGAATAGATAACTGCGCACGAAATTGTGGGATAATTACATTAATTCCGCTTCGAGTAAGGAATAATAGTCCTACTATAGATTTAAATTGACGAGTAAAACAAAGAGCGCGCCTCGGAATAACCTCATTTTTCAAGCACTTTAGTGATAGAATACCGACCGAAAAGATACATGCAATATGGAGCGCGATTTTTTTATCATTGTACTACATGGCTTCTTGAATTGGCTATCTCCATCAATTAACCAGATAAGAAACGTATCATCAAGACAAAAATATAGAAAACCACTATATTCGTCAGCCAACTCACCTTCTATCTTCATCCGCCACTGAGTATGTACACTACAAGGTAAAATCTTGCACGATTGAATGCACCACTGATCATTTGTATTCCGTGCATCGAAAAAGTCATCACTTTTTGCACTCAGAGAGTCCCCACATTTAATGAAACGGAATGGAGTGGAGAGCAACACTTCAGTGTCGAACAGAGGAGTTGGTATATTGATGGAGTGTGTTGGATTTTGGATCCCATTGAGCATCAGGTATCTGTTGCCGAGGGAACAAAAAAAGGACACTAATGCAACCCGGGTGGCGGACTGGCCATAGAATGACCGGCACTGCTGATTTATAACTGCGGCGAGCAGTCTCGGGATACGCTTTGACCGCCATGCACCTTTCTACCGGCAGTGACTATGTGAACATCAAATCGATAACATTAGCTCAAATTCAAGGAGTACCCGAGTAAGTGCGTTACCAATTCAACCAAACACTGGGAACTTGTAAGTAGGTACAGCTTGAAAGTTTCTCAAGATTAGAAGGACGCTTCATCAACTGTTACATTCTGTCGTAATTTTCATATGGCACTATATATTAATGAGAAACCGTCTCCGAAAAACTCCAGTCTTTCAATATGTCACTAAGTGCTATATAAAATATAAAACGTGAGTGCATGGGAAATAAGTGATGATAATGTGAGTAAAATTAAAGTTTTAGGTATCAATAGAGCATTTTATATGGAAAACGTATTTTTGTGAGAATAGATATCATCGCATTCGGTCTGAACACAGCATCCTGTGGTTCATATGAGCTTATGCTTGGTGACGTTTGAGCAAGGTAATTTGGAGTTGACAGTGTTGTACTCGTATTGGAGAGTATTACACCAATTCTGTGGGAGTGTAAAGTCTGCCGGGAAGGGGAGGACAGGAAAATAATTCCCTTCCGGTGTTAGCCTTTCAAATGCCAGAAGTGAATAGATATTTGTAAATAATTAATCGTTTTAGAATTTTCCTATCTTCACACAAAGTGTGCGTCAAAGTTGTCCCAAAGTATTTTCTTTGCGATAATTCGATCTGAAATATCAGTCATAGAAATATGTTTACAGTAGAATTACAAGGAAGGTAATAAATGCAATAGTCAATGATTCCTCATTCATAATCGAATAAGCTCCATATCTCCGTAATCTATTTTAAATTAGAAAATTAGAAGGTGGATCCTCATTTTTCGGCCACTAATGATCTTTACAATGTAAATACATACATGGAATACAGAATTCTATGGATTGACTTATCGCAGCTCCGAGTCCCCAAGTTTTATTTCTTTCATATCTCAGAAAGTGAAGTGTTTTCTCCGGAGCTAAACAGTTAACGAGCGGATTCCTAACGTCCAGCACGATGGATCATTAGGCTGGCGCCACGCTGTGGGTATCATACGTAATAAAACAACCATAAACTGTGCTATACCGTGTTATTACGTTCCCCGCTCGGAAAACGGAAATGGCGCCAGGTTAACAACAGAGATTCCAATCCAGTATCAAGGGGAAGATGAAATATCGGAGAACGTAAGTGGCATGTGGTTCCACCATTAAGCATCTTGTATTGTGAGGCAGAAAGCAACTCCATCACCAACTGTGGCCAATGGTAGTAGCACCGTTGGACCAGAAAGTGTGGTGCCGCGATGCAGAACAGGATAATTCTCTGTGATTATCCATAGAATCCATCCATATATTAAGTAACGCAAAAGGGGAAGCCAGTGCGATGCGCAGTGAAAAGGAAGTAGGGTGGTCGTGCCTTCCGTTACATTGGAATAAAAATACATTGTAATTCAACTTTTGTTCATAAACTAATGGCAGTACACTTACTGATCATTGCAAAATATTATTGAGAAATAAATAGGGTACATATTAACAATTAGTCTATCTTTAATCATTTACAAAGAGGAAGGATGACTGGTACCATTATGTCATATTGGGGGGTCTTAGAGAACATTACGGAGTGTTAAAGGAGGGTTCTGGGTTAAAAAAGTTGAAAGGCGATATGTTATGTATGAATGGCGCTATATAGTTTACCATGCATAAAGTTTCCACGTATGATCGAGCACTAATTAGCCAGCCACTGAGGCATGCTGTCGAAAGTAAATACGAAATACTGAATGGATGTTAACCGCCAAGGAATGAAAGTGATGAATCATTTGGGGAAGAAAACATAAGCTAAGCAACAAATAAGGGAGGCATAAAATAAAACATAAGAACAAGACAACAATACCTTAGCAGTAAATTTTATGAACGGGGCGTAGTATTGGAATTATCAGGTACGAAACTGCATTAGCAAAATGAGGTGTTTATTAATAAAGAAAACCCCATGAATGGAACACTGTGTAGTGATATTAAGATACTTTTAGTGAAGATTTTGAATCTAAGAGGGGCTTTAAGTTTCCGATACCCGACTTAAAACAATAAAATAATAGCCAGGTGGTATATAAGATGTGAGTACATAGAAATTGTAGGTACAATGGGCATAAAGAAATGATGATCAGAAGGGAAAGAAATTTGGTGAAGGAGATAAAGGGATAGATAGATAAGCGTCTTTATTGGGGCGAGATTGAGACTAAAAGTCCACTCTTCCATCCAACCCCTCGTCAATGCATGAAATATAGCATATATATGCATATAAACGTTGTTCTAAATACTCAAAAAAAATATAAAATTACAATATAAAACTAATTAAAATTACAATAGAAAAATAATTAAAATTGCAATGAGGAAAAAATAATTAAGATAATTGAATGAAAAAAATAAATATAGTTATACAATATGAAAAATATGAATATAAGGTTTCGATAAGGAAAACAGCATATAAAAATCAACAAGATGCAAATGATAATATTAAAGGTATGTGTAAAAGATATGTACAGTTGTGGGAAAAAACGTGAGGATATTAGCTGATGTCCATCACGGAAAAAAAACCCACAGCTGGGTGTAAAAAACCTGCGAAAACCCTACTAAGAGAAGGCTGATGTGATTAAAATTAAGAACAAAAATAGTACATAAATGACAGTTGAAAATGTGTTGAGATAATCTTGCGTGTATTTTGCATGGTGCATTTGTATTTGGTCAGTATGATACGTGTCACTCAGCTGGAATTACACAGTGTATGTTAATTGCCTCCCTGTTGAGCTTGGAGGAGAATTTTATGTAGTGACTTCTTGAAGTTAGTGAGCGATGGTGAATTTCTCATGGTACTGTCAAGGTTATTCATTCACGGCAAGCAGTTACTGTATATGATTTATTGAATATGACGGTTCGGTGGGGAGGTATCACAAGTTTTTATTCCCACGTGTGCTGGATCCATGAACTGTGCAGAGTTTTTGAAAGTCGTCCGTAAGGTACTTCGGCATTTTGGTGTGTAAAACTTGATACAGTAAGGAGAACGTATGAAACAGACGTCGATAACTGGGTTTCAACCAGGAGAGACGATTCATTAAATTTGTTGTGTGATCAGATATTTGTAGATTAAAACAGAATCGGATACAGGCGTTGAAGTTTTAATGAGAGTTCCTGAGATAGATCTTGATACACTACATCAGCGTAGTCAAAGTGGGGTAGAATTAACTAAACTAGCTGTTTTTTTTAGAGAGGCAGGGATGAAGTGTCTCAATCTGATTGTGAGAAGAGGGAATAATGACCTGTTGACTGTTTTGCGTATCTTACAATTAGTTACATGAGATGACCAGGGTAGACTTTCATCCATGATTACTCCTAGCTTCTTAACCTCCTCACAGTAAGGTATTGGGTCATTTGCTATACTTAATTGGGGTAGTTCATCTTTTTAATGTCTTTCAGTATCCTCGGGTATCCAATAATGATTACCTGAAATAGCGAGGAGTTAAAGATGTTGGTGATGTAGGGGAGGATTAGAGGTAGCAGCTATTTTATGAATTCAATTGGTATACTATCTGAGCCTTGTGCATTAATTTTTGGTTCTTGAAAGAAGAAAGTACTTGAATTTGGGTTACTGGGATGAATAAGAATACTTTTTCGCGAGAGAGCATTCGAGAATTTTTTGAGCGGTAGATTTTTAAGGCTTGCTCTTTCATCTCCTTTATAATACGATTGGGGGGCTGAGAACATTTTTCGTTCAGTGAGTCAAGGCATAAGCCTGGTGGCAGGACACTATCTTTAGTTTTACCTATATTAATGGACTTGAGTTTGTTCCATAGCATCGCTGGTGAGTTTTTAAGTGTTGTTACTGAGTGAAAGAATTTAACTTTGGCATTCATTATTAGCTGTTTCGTTTTATTTCTAAGAAGTTTACATTTGTGAAATTCTTTGACTGCCTGGGATTTCTTAAATGATCTAAAAGCTGAGTCTCGTGTCGCCATTGATTGTTTAATTTCTGTAATCAACCATGGTGCATTTGGTTTGGATTACCGAATTATTTTTTCTGGAGCAAATTTGTCTAAGAGATACATCGTTAGTGAATTTAAGGTATGCACTTTATCATATACTGTTCCTGTGAATTCAATGGAGGGCCATGGAAGTGTATAAGCTACGTTGAGTAATTCTTCATTATATATTTCATTGATATTCCGTCGAAGAATGTATTTTTGCTTGAATTTTGGAGTTCTGACTGAATACACAAGGTAGGTATTAGATCATGAGAAGAGATTCCGGGAGCTGGGAGCTGTCCATACGTAATAACTTTTTCTTGTTTAGCAGTTATGACTAGGTCTATCCATGTTGAAGCAGTTGCAGTCGTGTTTGTAGAGCTTAGTGGGAGAATGTTACGGTTATTTATTGAGAGGATTCACCGAAGTTAATTTGTATCGTAAGTATTGATATTGAAGTAAGCATTGAAGTCTCCTGCTAATAATGCGTGTTCGTATTCCGTTGAATATTCAGATATTACTGTATCCAGGTCGGAAAGATGGCCCAATTTGGGTGGCCTGTTTATTGTCCCGATGAGAATCTTTGTGGAGTTTATTTTGACTTCAATGAGTAGATATTCTGGCCTCTTGTTGTAATTAGAACCACTCTTAGCTAGTGTCCTACTTTTTAAGTCATTCCTTACCTACACGCCTACGCCACCACCACCTTTCCCTACACGATCATTTCGGTAGAGAGTGTAGCCTGGTAACTCAACGGCGCTGGATGGTATGGAGGGCTTCAGCCAGGTTTCAGCTAAGGATATGATGTGAAATTTATCACTTGAGATTATTGAGCGCATTTCATTATAGTTGAGATGGAAAACTGAACATTCAAATGAATTAGTTTAAGTGAGCACGAGTAGCTCTTTATTTTTTGTGTGAGAAGCTGTCCTGTGGTATAAGCAGAAGGGATGTCGGATCCCGAAGGATGAAGATTTAAGAACTTATCAGTTGGATGTACTGGGTTGAACTCAATATGCATTTGGGTTAAGACTCATGGTGTGCATCTCTGCATGGTTCGGAGTGAGTGGAGGGGAAGAAGGCCGAGGTTGAGGCCTGAGATTGTTTGGAGGTGAGTCCAGAGGTGGGGAGCAATTACGTGCCTAACCAGCACTGTAGTATGCCCCCATAGGGGTCGGATTTAGCGAAGGAACAAAAGGTGGGGCGAGAGGGTAGGGACGGAGTAGGAAAGGTATGGCCCCAGAAAATCAGAGAGCTTGAGTTTAGGTACACGTAAAAAGAAGCATTACCTGAATATCAACTCGGTACCTCTGTTCATAATCCATGCACTGTATTCACTAAGCTACCACGCAGTCGCTACTTCATGCTATATAACTCTTCAATTAAAATTTCATGCATATCACTCAAGGGGCAATCATAAGTTTCATAAACAGTTGTTCCATAGTTCGTTTAGCGAGCTGGAATCGCATTAGATACATTCCGAAACTTTGTGTAGTAAAAATAAGTTCATTGCCTCTATAAATAAGGCCCAAGAGGGGCTTTAAATCTAATTAACCCTCTATGAATTAACGAAAAGTTTCTCTTTTCTGTGCCCCAAGTGAACTCATTCCAGGTTGTGATATGGAGAAGAGATAAGGTGCAACTCTTGCTAGACGCAGAGCACGTCCGCCTCGCAAGTTACTCTCCCATTCATTAGTTTTCCACCTCCAGGCCATGTTCAGCTATTCGGAAGCGAGCTCTAAGGTTACGCTGCTGACCGCAATGATATGACATCTTCGAGTTTATTACTGTTAAAATTCCATTAATATGCTCTCCACATTGCCCTAGATTTTGCTATAAATAGTTCGTAATAGTTTGATATTATGCCCGTACAGAGATTTTTGGCAAAGATGAACCTATTTTGCAATGAAAATTAAATTATGTTTAATTGATAGAAGAACACTGTTGTACTATTCTTTTATAGTTTCGCGGAACTATCCTGTTTAACCATGACTCAAAATTTGACATCAATTGCATTTCCATATAATCAACCAATATTCCCTGCGTTAATTAGTGCGCAGTAGAAATAATAAAAAAGCTAAGACGGTCTGAATAAATAAATTTCATTTCTGCTGCACTACTTGGAAAAATGCTTATTTTGTATCAATTTTTAACAAAAATGGAATAACTGCCTGATTTACTATCATAAGGTCTCTCCTAAATTACGCCAATCCTTGCCCTTAAAAGCCATTGTGATTCGAAGTTAGAAAGTTTCAAAAAAGTGGTCGTAAAGGTAGATTTCTTTTTAGGGAAATGGATAGAGGACGCTTCGTTCCTGAAATACGGCCCATATAAAAAAATGAGTATCGCTTTACGACCGCGCTTCCTTGAGTACGCCGTCCAACTTTCGTGGCCGGCCGGTCGTACCAATGGTCCATCCGCGTGCTGACCCCGAGCCGATGCACGGCCTCGCGCCCGTCTCACGCCTCCCTTCCATTCCGGCAATCCACTCCGTGCCATCTCTTTCACTCGGCCACGCTCCCAAACGAGCGCGCCACTGCCTTGTGTGCATCTTCCCCGCGGCCTCCTGATAGCGCACATAACCTCCCCCTCCCGCCCCGCTCCCGTCCGCCCTCAGCAGAAACCCTTATTGCTCGTCCGGGTGGGAGGTTTTAATGCCCTTTTTTTGCGACGGGTTACGGGGCCCCCACGACCCCGTAATGCGCCCCCGGCGTTTGCTCCGCCGTCGGTGCAGGAGGCAATATCGCCGCGACGGACCTCTCCTCTCGAAAGTGCACTCGGCGGCTATAGGAAGGAGAGACGTGGATGGGGAGGTGAAGGGGGAGGGGGAGGTGAAGGGGGAGGGGGAGGTGGAGGAGGAGGGAGGGGTAGGAGGGGAGGCGGAAGACGAAATGGGAGTCGCCTCTCACATCCAACGCCGATACTCCGATAAACACGGCGCGGGGGCAGATATGGCTGATTATCGGAAAATCGGTATCCGAAATATTTTTACCCCGAAAAAAAACCGTTCGAGGTTTAGGTGAAGATACAGGGTTTTTAAAATTGAATGATAATCCTGCTGCGAATCAAAGTGAGACCGTCCATTATTTTTTCCCTTCGTTTCATCCAAAATACATTCATTAATTGAGAAAAAATTAGTCAAAAAAATGAGGGTAATCGAGGTGTAAATTTAAACTTTATTGGAACTGGAATTACCAAAGATCGTCTGGTGAAATGAAAAATGCCGATAGGTGGCACTGTTCCGACTTTTTCCGGTACTAGTAATATTTTCTAGACTAGAAGACTAATAGGATGAAAATGGGAGAGATGACATGAATGGTGATGATGATGACCCAGGAGTGAACTCGGGACTTTCCAGGTGGAACCCTGGATGTCTCTCTCATCTACTCTTCACGTAGAGTGACGTAGAGTCAGGTTGGTAAAGCTCCTCGCCGGCAATTCAAAGAATATGAGACTGGTGCTTTTCAATATAATAATAATAAAAGGTCTTTATTGGGCTGAGATTAGGACAAAACTATCCCTTCTGCCATTTAAACCCTCGTCAAAATAAATACATAAAACATATGACTGTCATGACTTTAAACAGCTATAAACTGAGGTTAAAAATAAATAGTAAAAACATTAAAGGATATATAACTTAAGGAATTAAATAATGATAAATAAACAAAATATATATACACAATATGCTAATATTAAACATAATATTATGTCGTGTGAAAGAATTTACAACTGAAAAAAAACGTAAGGATTATTGTACTTACGTCATTTACGAAAAACCCCACTGCAGATTACTACAGGATTACTATTATGGTTCAATATTAGCTATACAATGATAAATATAGCATTTATTGAAAAAAATTATTCACTGAAAACTAGGAAATGAATAAAACACCATATATTTCATGTGAAAAGACAGCATATTTAACGCAATTATACCTCTAATTGTGTTTTCAAAAGATTTAAGGAAAGTCTTTAATGGTAAAACGTACCTCCATTTCAATTTTACTAGATACTTGTCGTAAAAATAGACTTGTATAAAAATCAGTATCTACATATTCATATATGAGGTCAGTAATACACCGGCCTGACAACCCTGATAACATGAATTAACGTTTTTAATCGGAAAAAATATATGTATTTACTAAGGATAGATTCGATCTAATTATTTACTGTATGATCATAACGTAGAAGGGCGAAAGAATCCTTCGTAAATAATACCTGACGTATTGATCAATGCGTCACAACCATTCGCAAAGTTTAGAAGGAACGACTGCTTCGATCCAACTTGACCGACTTCATTGATTCAGACTTCGTCGCAGGCATGCACGGGGTACGGAACGACATCCCATGTTACAGCCCATCGAAAACATATGATTTCGAAGCCAAACCTTTTCGGGAGGCTTGCAATCGAGATGAAATACATAAAAAAATCAGAGATGGTGCACGAAAAGGAATTCTACCGTTTTCAATGGAGCTGAAACATCTCGCCCGTATTTCATAAAATTTACTCCACCGTGAAATGAAATCTGGGATGAAGTAAGCAATGTGCCCCTGGTAATATTGGCTTCCGAAGATGGAGATCGTTTTCGTTTATTTTTCTTGGCTACCAGAAATATTCTATACGGTTACAAGGTAAATAGTAATGCAAGTCGACCACCGCACTCGGCCTGGATTAGTAAAATATAAAGAAGGGAAAACAGATCCCTTTCAATACATATAACCTTAATTTTTATGCAGAAATATTTTCCTCGGGGATTGAACTAATTTCACACTGCAGCGCAAGCCAATGTGCGATTAAAGCATCAAAATGTATTTTTAAGAACCCTATTCTCATTACTACATCATATTTTAATCGTTTTCCAGCATTTTTCACGGTCCAGTGATATCAAGAAAGCTGTATCTACAGCATTTTACTTAGAAACTAATCCTATTTGTTGTAATGCAACCCATTTCATAACAAATTCAACAACAAATTAACCTAACATAAATAGTTTTTTAAAGGACAGAACCCAGAGATGAATCCCCAAAAATGTACGAGAAAAGAATGAACGTCAAGAACGGCAAGCCTGTGAAATAGCATTGTGCATGCTTTCAAAAGTGAAACGCGTTAACAAAATGCATTCAATTGGAAAAAAATTCAGGCTTCTTACTATCCAAATTTGTGATGTACTTTTATTATGAACGAACAAAGGCAAGCAAAAGAATGACACTTTTGCACACAAGTTTGATTTCCCTGAAATTTTGGCGAATAATTTTTCATTTGATTCACAGATTTTTCCGCTTTAACAAAAACTATTAAAGCTATAAATAAGAATATATCATCATCATTAGTCAATATTCCTAGGATTGGTTTGACGCGGCCCTCCACTAGATACTTCCATCGACCAACCTCTTTACATGGACGTAAATTTATTCATTTACGTCCAACGTTAACAACCTCTTCCATATTTCTCATACGAGGCATGCCTTTTCTATTCTTCCCATTTACGACGACTGTCTTCCCTCGACAACTGTCGTCATTAGACCATCGTGTGTTGAGATATGGCCGATTAAGTTGCCCCGTCTTTTTAGGATTTTCATTAGATACCACTTTTCTACCACACTTCGTTGTCACTCGGTCGATCCATTATATCTTCATCATTCTTCGGTAGCACAACATTTCAAATGCTTCCAGCCTTGACATCTCTACTGCTGTTATCGCCCAGGCTTCGCTGCCATACAGCATACGTTCTAGTGAAATATTTCCTCATAGATAAGCCAAACTCTCGTGTAACCATTGCAAATTTTATTATAGTTTAAAAGAAAACCCTGATATTTAAGCTGAGACTGCTCAATTCTCTCAATCTCAATTTTATTGCTGCTCTTATTTTTTTAAAGTTCAACATTATTTAAAATGCTGACTTTTCAATACAAAATTAGTTTAGACGAAGTTAGGGCAACGATTCCATATAGCTATTGAAGAGAAAAGTAATGGCACGAGGAAATTTATAAATATCATTATAGTCGGTAGCTTTGATTCATTATCAAAATGCACGAAAGCTAAATTAATTTCTCCTATACTCAGAATTCATCTTACTCTCATAGCATAGCCAATAACACAATATCTGCACATCATGAAAGCCAGGAAACTTAAAAACACCCTATCATTTGATAAAATAACTTCATCAATGAATTATTAAATTGAAAAATATTACACGTGTCATTCCAAGCCTTCCTAATTAGTTTACTTGTCCAAGAATAATGACAGCTAAAGACAGCGATTTGAGAAAATAAGACCTTCTGTGCATGGACTGCACTGTCTTAGTGTAGATGTGAACAACATGGACCCATTAGTGGGCGGAAATGTGAATCCGATTCAACAAATAACAGCCAATAAAGGAAGAAAGTACTCCTTCCCAGGAATTCTCAAAGAATTTCGATAAATGCAGCACTTCCACCATCAGATCGACGAAATACATGAGGTGCTAAGCGTGAAACAGACCGAAAACAATATCAGAAAATTGCATCGCCGTGGATACCAGATGGTCCCTCACTCTAAACATTGCGTCAGGTGACGCAGATGTTCCGATCAACGGCAATGCGCACGCAGGGCCGACGCCTGATGAGGACACATCTCATCGGAAACGTTGAGTAAACGAGAGTGCACCTTCCTTGCGAATTACCAGGTCGATCCATAGGAGAAAGGGCCTGTCTCTCCCTGCAAACGTTTTCACTCAAGAAACCCACACGGCGCAGTGCTATCACTCAGAGCCTCCTTCTACCCCATTTTTCTTCGTGAGATCCCAAAAATCCGATTCCATCTCGCTGTAAACGACTGCGCATCTGTCGTTCCCTCGATCCCTCAACGCTTCCAGCCTTGCCCCCGATCCTCCCCCTCATACCATTCATTCAGGGTCACGTGCTCGCCCGACGAAAAGAGGTGTCCTCAACAGAAGACGACGGCGCCGACAGCTGTGTTCCCATCGTCTACCTAACTGAAATAGATTTTCTTCTACTGCAGCACACTTATAAAGAAATAGATTGAAGTGTAGTAATAATAAATACTCCACAGGAACATTTTAAAAAAATCAACTAACGCTCTAAAAAAGGAAGTAATGCTGGCGATATATGCTTCTGTTTTCGGATACATCGAGGTACAGACATGACCCGATTTCAGAGTGCTAGCGAAGACTAATTGTTGTTTGATGATACGGTATAACGTTAAAAGTGAACTCACGTTGGGGGCCGTCCATATATTACGTAAGGCCAAAGAGGGGAGTATGGGTCAAGCAAATTGCTACAATGCAGTATAGATATCAGCGGTCCAGACTAAGGTACGCTTGAAGAAATATTTTTATAATTTCATCCTTCACTCAAATGAATAAACTCATTAAGATGATGCAAATAATAATTAGTTAATAAATTATAATATCGAGAGTTAAATAATATATTAAAAAATTCCTGCTTCATCGATTCAAAAAATAATCTATTCTGTAATTTAAAATGTAAGCCAAAAATCGTCACGCGATAGTACAACGCTCTATTATTTGGAAAACCATGAGTTGGAAGAACTTGAAACTCGATAAATCATTAAAAAATCGTCAAACCGCTGAATAGGCTGCCTTTTATTCAAGTGATAGTCCCGGGATAAATCTTTACCAATTTTTCATTGCCTAAAAAGAATAAACGGTAAAATCTATTTCTCAAAACGTAGTATGTTTTCTTTTTAGCATCAAAATATTACATATTATTCAACAGACAAGAGACATGAACCGCAAGAAAGACAATACCATATAGATTTGAACTCTTATCATAAAATATAGTTTTTGTTTCAAATCATGAAATATTCCATAAAACATTTCTAATTTCAGTAAATTTTAAGGTTTTCAGAAACCTCCACCATGTCGACCAACGGCATTGTTTAAGTTGACTCCCATAAGAATTCATGGGGAAGAGAGATCTCCACTAAGAGGCTAGAAGGTTCTGGAGGCAGCATCGCAGCCTGATCCTGAACCAATATTGACCATTTTAGGTGGGCACGGACGTGTGGAGTTACTACTTACGGATGACGTTGTTTATGGACGCGGTAAGGCGTAAGTAGTACAAAAGTTACAGGAAATCTATGGTCAAATGCAACCGGAAAATTGCGAAGCCAGGCAAACAAAAGCCAAGTGTGTAGTTTAAATAGGTCAAATTTGTACCTACAGTTAGGATCAGTAGTAAATCCCAGTGGACTAAAATGGAATTATCATTATCATCATCATCGGTCAACAATCCTAGGATTGGTGTGACGCTCACTTTTCCCTCGACGATTGTTTTCATCAGGCCATCATGCATTAAGATATGGCCGATTAGGTTGTCTCGTCTTCTTCTTAGAGGTTTCAGCAGACTTATCTTTTCTTATAATTCTATAAAATAGCCGTATGAAGTTTACTGACGCTTCAAATGAATTTGCACTCACGATAGACCAACCATCACTTTAGCAGGAGGATGGATATGAAAGTATGCTTGATTATTGATTTATTAATAATCACCACATAGGAATACAGCCGTGTAGTGGAAATCATTCTTTATTTCTTCATTTAAACTGAGTGCATGGTAAGCTGAATAATGATCTCCATTCCGAGCCTCCAGGGCCAATCCTTTATTTAAAAAAAACAGCGAGCCACCTAGACCTTTACCATTTCTTCTACAGGCATTTCTCGTCTCCCCTACCACGTTCTCCCAAACCGTCTCACATTCTTCTCTCATTATAACTCCTCAACCCAAACAAACGCTTTAGTTCCCCGCCCTCCTGCCCCTCCACCTCTCTCCTCCCCCCCCCCCCCACCCCCCCACTCTCCTCTATCCCGATTCCCTCCAGCAATTTCATCCCTTCAATGCATCAACGACGCAGATCCGCGGATCCAGACGGTGGCTCCAACGTACGGGTGGGTGGGGATGGAAGTGGGGAAGTTTCTGGGATACAGAGAGGGTGAACTTTTAACGCAGCTAGATTCCAAGGCCAGCACGCGAATTCCTCAAGGCCCGCTTCATCATCATCCACTCGCCTCTTAAGAAGCATACGCAATAAAATGCCCCTGTACACTATCTCTTCCCTCTCACTATCCTACTCCCCAGCGGGGATATTTTTCTCTCCTCTGAGTCTTCCTCCGTCTTTTCTCACGTCTTTGAATGATGGAACCGTATTTTCTCCGTCGAGGTAGGCTCCTTTAATAAGAAGCTAATGCCTCCGACGCTGCTGCACGTTCCTACATAATGTTCAGCAGCCAGACTTTGATAAGTAAGACTCTCAAAGACTTGAGCGAAGTGTAGTAACTTAGGAAAATCTCCCCAAGCGTTTAGGGATAGAAAAGATTCTTCATGCTATCCACTGTGAGGAACAAAAACCAAATTGGGTCATGAAAAATTTTGAAGATTATCTCATCAGTGGATTCAAGTCTGTCCCGAACTTAAAGACGTTCCAGACCGGGAGTAAAAGTACAAGGACGGGATTGGGAGGGTAAAGAGGAAGGGTGTGGATAGAAACGCGTCGTCATTAGCCTACTCGCCAAGGGAACCATAGCTTAACGTCCCATCCGGCAGATCGGGTACCGAATACGACTGGTCTCCATGAAGCACTGAAATAGGTAGGCGCCGGCTTACACAGACCCTCGTGGTGGGAGGTCAGTACTCTAATCAGCTCACTAATCCGACCCCGAAGGATTATATCGCACCTTAGGTTCGAGAAAGATATATATTTTAATAAACTTTCAATCGTATGCGTTTATAAGAAAACGATGACGCATTTGTCACCCATAATATCAAACTCAGTGTACAAATTAGGTAATTGGTTTTCAAGATAGGATAGGACATCTTTTTACAGCGAAATGTCATACCATCACTCCGGAAATCTCCACTAATATTTAGCTTGAATTAAAAAAATATGGAATACGGAATAAGAATGTTAAATATTTCGAATAATGTAAAAATCAATTTAATTTGCTTGGGAAGCCAAGATAGACCTTCATTTAGTTAATTTCAAAGGATCAACTATAGGCGATATTGTGGAAGGACTAAGGAATAGTTTGAAATTGAGAGAGATTTTTATGTTAGAGTTTTCAGAAAATCATAGTCAATATAAAGATGAGACTGCTTTTTATAACGAATCACACAGTCCATAATAGCCAGGAGAAAAAAACCACTTCGTAAGATTCCAAAATTTTATTCAGACACCGACCTAGGTTTCGATTTTAGAACAATCATCAAAAAAGTCTACAGTCTACAAGTACTAAAATCAGTGTCTGAATAAACTTTTGGAATTTTAAAAAGTGGGTTTTTGTCCTTGCTACCGTCATGCGGTTCCACCAAGTAAAGCCTGAGGACTTCCATTTTACACAGTCCATATCCATAAATTTACTGATGCATAATTACTGCCATAAGAGGAATCAGTCACGTTCCTTTTTCCCTCGCGTAATGAGTAGTGTTTCAATGTACGAGACGCACTCCTCAACCCTTTGAAATGTCAACCAGAGGAAGCCAAAGCGATTCTCAGCCACCGCAACAACCCTTCAGCAGTTACCAATTAAAGCCGCAGGGAAAGAAATAGGAGTGGCAAGCGAGTGCATGATGACAAAAGGGAGGGTTTTGGAAGTGACACGAGCCGTTGCAGCAAGACTAACGACAGAGAACTCAATTTTCTTCGTGGCAACATTATTTCCAGCCGTCGAGAGGGAATGACGAGCACATCCTCGTCAGCTGTTACCTTCAATGGTCGTCATTGAAACATAGTACGGTTCACGCCAAAGAATTAAAGCGGATTAGACTGATTTCAACACACTCATTTCACTAAAAGAAGATTAACTACTCTTTTAACAGAATCATGGACAAAGTAATGATGATATATTTGTACTCTAACATATTGGTACTCATTAATGTTAATTTTATCCAAACAAGAAAATTATAAAAGAGCGTCGCTCCCAAACTGTGGTTAGTCAGTTGATATCGTCAATTTGCTGGCCTAGAATCACAAAGGTCACGTCCTCGGATACCACTTCCTCGATGAACGCAGTATTGTTGCCAAATGCCTGAGTCATCTATGCAACGATAGTTTTGAAGTACTCATATTGTCGTAGTTTGTTCGAGTACATACAAACAGATGGTGAAGTAAAAAATTACTTCCTCAAGGAGCAGGGTTCTACTACGTCTAACACGTCATCAAGAGTTAAATTATAGCGTTTCACCTTCACACAAGAGACTTTAAGAGCTGATTTGAAAAATGATAACTCATCTATTGCTAAGGCCCACGGAAATGTTCCTATTATATCTATTCCAAAATTTACCAATTTGTCTTTCGATTGCGGATTTGCATAGACGTAAGGCAATTTCATGTGAGTATGTGCCTACTCAAACGAAACATTATTAGTGCGTGGAGAATGATTGGACACGTGATAACCCAATGAGTTATCAGGTGTCTAGTCGAGCCACCTCACAATGTGGGCAAGCACGATATGGCAATCATGGCGTAATGTGTTATGATCTGACAGGGAGGTCACCACAGGCCATTCCGCAGTGTATAACATTTGCGTTAAATACTACAAGAATATATCACAGCTCTATCCATTGCGGGGCTCGGTCGATAATAAGCTGAGAGCACTCACCTCACCAACTTCAGTCCTTCCACGATAAAAGCGTACCTAGAGTACGACAATTTACAAAATCACACGAAAGCATAGGTGCAATCAAACTTCAAAACTTCCAAAATTTAATACATATATGGCTAATTTTCAGTCAATAAAATAGTATTAAACCACGAGTAGTTCCATGATTATGGTTCAGTGATCTCCCAGATATGAAATACTGCAAAATGTGACTTCATTGGCTTAAACACAATGCCAGTAAAATGTCTGCGTTTTCATTTCAAATACTAACATCATTCGACGGAACTAAATTTCGTTATCGGGCATTAATTCTCCCTAGTTGAGACACGAAAATATGTCTTCGGCTGAAGGTGATAGGTATCGTATTATCCTCATATAACATCGCCGAATGAGAAAATTACTAACACGATATCTTCAATAAAACGACACAAAATTCTGCATCAACGGAAAAAAAGATAATAGGTTAAACAAAATATTTCCAAAATTCGAACCAAGTAATGCACATCGATCTGCATGTACCAGAATTTCCAGTGTTTGATCCACACAGCACATAAAATGGAATGGATAGGAGCGCGTCAGTGCCACCGACGCGAAAGACATAGCTGTGAGTGTCCTTACTCGTCAACTGCGCAGAACACGGTCGTTGAACTGCGGAGATGATACGACCGAATTTTTATGCAGACGCTGCCGGATCTGCACAAATCACTGGCGTCAACGCAAATCCATTTCGACGAGTACCCGATGTTATGTTGCATGTCACGTTCTCCCGCTGTTAAATTAATGGCTGGATTTATAAGGGATAGGCAATAGGAAAAATGTTGGTTTATGAGTGACGCTACATCCGCAGTTTAATAGGATTGAAGCTCCGAACGAAATGTTTAATTGTGTCGCGGAAAGCAAACAAGATGCAGGCTAAATTCCCCATGAGTCACAGGAATCAATAAACGGAAACTAGTCCAAACAGCTTGAAATGTGCGAACGTGAGTCGGAAGAACCTTTTCGGTTCCTTTCTTATTTCTCAAAGTCTTTCACCTTCTCTCTACGTAAAGTGTAAAAGATTCTGCGGGTGATATTTTTTACATCACCCTGTTTCCTCCTTCGTTTTGAAAAGTTGTCTCCTGTCTTTCAAAGGCAACCCAGCAATTGGATAATGCCATCAACTAAAAGGGTTTATAATGAATTTAGAACAAGTTTATAACCCGATTCCCAAGGGTATATAACCAGCACTATTGCTTTCCCAGAAAACTTCAGAAGAGTAAGAATATTGCAAATGTTGCCATCTTGGATAAAAATAAAATTTTCATCATATTCTCCATGCTCCTATGATTCCTCCGCCATCAGTCACAGATCACCACCCGATAATTCAGTTGGGCAGATGATATTTAGTATTTTTAAATTTACTTGGCTCACAATTTGTGGTGGACACGAATTTATTACATAATTAGCAACCTAAATAATTAATCCTGCTGCTTGAGGAAGTTAATATCACTCTCAACCTTGAATAAGTCATTTATTTCTTTATTTATATTCATTTATCTATCATGAACCTCTACGAAGTCACTTTCCAAACGTATCTTTACCTAATTATGAGGCAAATTCATTCATTTTTGTGCTGAAATGTGCTTTCGCACTTGGAGCATTAGCAAAAATAACTCATTTTTCGAGTGGTTGCAGCAAGATATTTAGATGCTCTACAAATTCTTTCCTTTCAGGGTACTGAAAATAAAAATATGTTTGATGAAATGCTCATAAGAGAGAGAGCATAAATTCAATGACTTCATGCGCATCTGAATCATTTCTCACTTGTGAAATTCCTTATAAATCAATTATTCCATATCCCTTCATCACGATACACATAGAGCTGGATTCGCATCACGGAAGTGAAGAATCTTTCCATGGAATACTGATCGTTCAATTAGCGTTTGGTAAACATAACTTCTACAGCAGTACTCCGTCATCGGATAGGATGTTAAACCGCTTGCCTCTTCGCAAATTTAGTTAAGAGTGAACTGACTCCGGATTTCTTTCAGTCCTTCCTCCACTCTATACTTTTCCTTCCCTCTTCTCAAACGTCGTCAAATGGCACAAATCACATCACCTGTGAATGATTTGACTGATGATGTGGATGATCTCCTATCCTCTTAATGGCTGACATCAAAATTAATGTAACAATTCTGAATGATATCGCTCATCGTATGATATCGCATATGGCGGCATTCAAAAGCATTCAGTCGCATTTCAGTGAGGGTAAATACCCCAAGTGGTATCACACTGCATCCTGAGCATGCTCATAGCAGTGAATCATGGACGATAACAGCATCAGAGAAATCAAGGCTCGAAGTATTAGAAATGAGGTACTACCGAATAATGGTGAAGACAAAATGAATCGACCGAGGGACAAATTAAGACTTTAAATTTGGGAGAAAAGGGAAGTCTACTGAAAACCCTAAGAAGGAGTCGGGATAAATTAATCGGCCATATCATATGACAAGATGGCCTGATGAAGACAATCGTTGAGTGAAAAAAAGTGAACGGGAAGAATATAAAACGAAGGCCTCGGAAAAGATAAATGGATCAAGTTGTAAAGGATGTGAAAGAGAAGATATATATTGATATGAAGAGGTTAGCCGATTACAGAATCGATTGAAGAACTGCGTCAAATCAATCTTAGGATTGTTTATAATGATAATGATTCAGTTATCACTTAACCATCACGAGTCGACAACTACAAAATTACGAATAACCCTACGTAAATTGTACTTAGTGTAACTCCTACGCCTTTAGCATGTAAACAGATGCCTGAACTGGACACGTGACATGAGTGACCTTCGCATACAGAGAGACGGAAAGTACGCGAAGGAATTGTGTGCGCGGGAGAGATAAACTCAAAAGGAAACAATTGGCGCGGACGAATAATCGCTGCGCACACATGAAAGAACCTTTTGATGCTCTGACTGACTAACGAGTGAACCGTTAGCATTGAATCCCCACGAATCCTCCCCCTCCCCCCCCCCCTATTCTCTCCGATAGGTACTTCCTAGCAGATGAGCGCTACCCTCATCTCGCAAAGCTCTGCAATTCTAAAATCCTTTAAATGGTGGAAATGCGATTTTTCGCGGCCGTGGACCTCAATTCCGAGGTTGCCCTCCCGCATTTTTTTCCTCTCCCCCACTATTCCTCTCTCAATTTTTTTTCAAATTTTCCTCTTCTTTTAATTCCATTAAACGGATTTCGGAAAAAAAAGATAAACCGGATTCAATGCTGGGTGAACGGAGGCATGGTGAAGGACAAAAAGCAGCGGCGTGGGAGGAAGGGGGAGAAGCAGTGATTGCATCGCTACTGCGGCCGGGTCAAAGTGATTGCGGCGAGGCGATTGACGACTCCATCGCCCTTTTGTTTTGTGCCCTAAGTCGACGCAAGCCAGTCGATGCATTCAACAGGGCACACCCCCGCTTCCCGTCATGCAGGGACGCGTTTTCACTTATGTTCTCTAGTAACTGAAGGGCTTATGCTGGGAGTTAGGAGTGAAAATAGTTGGATATTGGCTTTTTTTGGAGCGGAGGAAGGTTGGAGAGAAACTCAGCGCTGGCAGAGTCCGGTCTGCTCTACGCCACTTGTTACCCAACAACGGATAAGTATTCCGCTGAAAAAATCTGTCACTGCCAGGACAACACCGTGAATGAGCAGGAAATGCCAGTAATCATATGTACCTAGTGCTTATGGAATTACGTTTTATTGTTCTCCAAACGCTAAATTTACATAATACCGTTTAACCTTTAGCTAATTTACCCTTCTCAAAATTTTTGTGATGGGTGGAACGAGTAAAATTAATGCCGAAGAGGGTGCTCACTTGAGAATCACTCCTAAAGTGTTTTTATGGAGCTGTGAGAAATCAAAAACCCATATTTTCGTGTGAAAGTGGGAAGAAAACGTGCCCATTAGGGGGGCAGAAGATTTGAAATATTATTGTTCCATTTCTAGAGTATCCCGGAAAATGCCGAAGAGTTGGCAACCCTACTTGCACTACGGTGGCGAAGTTAATGCTAGCTCAACCCCCTCCCCTGATTCAGAGAAGAGAGAGACGAGGGTAACTCGCAGGTAAAATTTACAATCACCTCCCCAAGTATAGGGGATTTGTAGAGGCTTTGGTGGCACATGAAAAAAAAACCATTGACCTCGGCCTCGCAAACCGCAATTCGCTGCTGGCGAAAATTCAAAGTGGTCACCCAGGCAAGAACGTACGCCCCTGGATAAGGGATCGAGCGCCGCGTTTCAATGGCCTGACGGCGATTCTCATCAAATATTTGACGTAGGTTCCAGGGAAAATACTTCGCGCGCGCTCGGCATGATGAGAGTGGACGTAAAAACGTGTGATCTCGCGTTTGAGAGAATGAGTTCGATATTCTAAAGACATCCCCGCAGGAAATAGCTGGCCTGCTTTGCCCAATAGATGAATCTCATTTGCGGATAGGTTAAATAGAGAAAGCCAAAAAGAAGTCAAGGAAAATGCTTCTGTAGTCAAACACCCAGGGTGAAAAAATTAGCATATAGAGATTTTCTAATGGCATAGTGGTCATGGCAGGGACAAAAATATGTATAAAAAAGACTATAGTTAACGAAGAAGGTGCAATAACGAGATATCACTCGAATTCCGATAAAATTCCGTCAAAACTAATGAATAGTTGCTGCAGTAGTCGTGTCGGTAACACGCAAGCCCAGGAGTCCTAAAGATTGCAGGCTCAAATCTCCTTTTGGGTTTGAGTTTTGATTCTGCCTTAGTTATAGGCCTACAAATACTTAAAGCATATGCGCTACCTTAGTATTTCGAGCAATTTCAAACAAATTTTTTCTCTATTTCCATAAAAGTAATGCAGCGGATCAGCTAGACTATAACAAATGTTGACTCAGGAAACTATTGCATGAAGAAGCGAAGGGGTATTATTATCTGCGTAGGAGATAGAATGATACTGAGAAAAGAAAATGGTCGATAAAATATCCTAGGTGAAGCAAGCATTCTAAAAAAGGTAAAAAAATTACATACTGCTGTAAATGCATTGAAGTATTCTCTTTTATGGCGGAGTGGAATAGACTAAAAACCACAGTAGTACGTCAAGACTAAACAATCTAAATGTGGTGTACTTGAGGCATATTGGACGCAAATGGATATGCCAGGTGACAAAACAGGAAGTGCTAAGGAAGGTGAGAAAAAATTCTGATTAAAACTTTAAAAGGAAAGGGCAATCTAATTAGCTATATATTGAGACAATCTCGTGAAGACAGTTGCCGAAGAAAAAATAAACGAAAAAAATGCCTCATTAGATATGACATTCGCAGAGAAGGATAGAAGAATGAGAAGGAAAATAACTATGCACGTATGAAATGCTTAACCGATAAAAAAATCTAGCGAAGAGCTCCGTCTAACCAGCTTTTAGACTGTTCACAAAATAAAATAGATCCAAGCGAGATAACTTCATCTAATCGGATTATTATTATTCCTTTCTCTCAGACGCGACTATCGTCTTCATTGATCTACTTCAATGCCAGTTTTCAATTGTCTACATGTGATCATCTCCTTGACCTGGGCTCAATGCCTGATGGAGAATTTAGTTGACCTGTTGCGATTTACATTTTTTACAACGAAAATTCTTTGCTATATTCCATGGTAACGGTCCCTACCTGGGGAACGCCCTTGATGATTTAGGGGTGCACAAAAAATATCGAGTAATGGTGGAATTAACGATAGGCACATCATTTTGTCTGAAATTTTAAATCCAGCCACTTTCGCCGGCTATTTGAGTATGTTTAAAGGTTTTTCAGATTTTTTAGAGCAAAATTTTCTTTATAATTAATTAATTTTGTATTTATAACTTTGTTTTTGATACAGATAGACGCAAGATTTGTTAATACTTTCTTTTTCTATGACATCTTATATATAAGTCCTTCTGTAGCAAGTTCTCTCTGTAAAAAGCAAATGAAACACCCAAAACTTCGTCCTTATTTACCCACAGTATTTCCGTGCAAATTGTTTTAACACATGGGCCTCCACTTCCTCTTATCCTGCCGCTATCTTTTACTTAGAGCAATAATCATTTTAAATAATACTGCATGTATATATCATAGAAGCATTGTTGAATAATAAGGGGCAGAAATTGGGGAAATGGAATACCAAAGGGTACAGAAGTCAAAAAAATTGAGATTTTATCCCAGAAAACGAATTATTAATCAATCCGCGTAAGCCAGGTCGGTAACATAACGGCCACCCTACCCAAAAGTCAAGGGTTCTAATCTATCCTCAAGCAACTATGTTTGTCTGGATATTAATTAGGCTAAGGATTACGCTAGTTCAGATATGCTCTCTGCAGTGGGAGTTTCTCAAAGTCTAGCTCTACTACCACTACTGCTAATTAATTCATCATCATTGGTCAACAATCCTAGGATTGGTTTGACGCAGCTTTCCAATAGATTCTTCTATCGGCCAACCTTTCCATTGTGACGTAATTCTTCTCTTTTACATCCTTCACAACCAGTTCCATGTATCTCATACGAGGCCTACCTTTTCCAGTCTTCTCGTTCACTTTTCCCTCGACGATAGTCTTCATCAGGCCATCGTGTCTCAAGATATGGCCGATTAAGTTTTCCCTTCTTCTTTTTAGAGTTGTCAGCAGACTTCTCTTTTCTCCTACTCTTCTTAGCACTTCCTCGTTACTTACTCGGTCGAGCCATTTAATCTTCAGCATTCTTCTGTGGCTCCACATTTCAAATGCTTCTACCCTTTTCTTCTCGGCTAATTATTTACCACCGAAAATAACAAAATAAAGCCCAATGGTGACTTCAAACTTTTTGCTAGCGGCTATGCCTGGTGACGCAATACCTATTGTGACTAAGTTTCGTCGATAATCTAACATCTGCTTGCTGTCAATTACTCAGTCGCAATGAAATTTATACCAGAAGGCAAACGACCCGAGTCAAACTTATTATATGGCACATGAATAATTCATCTCCATCTTTTGTCCATGTTAGCAATATACTGCACATGTTTTGAAATTTCAATTTGAGTTTTTTCACTCGTATTAAGTGTTCCCATTGCTTCTGGTAAGAAATACGGACGGTTTGACTTGAAATTACGTGAGATCAACGATTGTGATTTTCGATTTACGTCACACTCACAGGAACAAAGATATTTCGAGACTGACGCATAGGTATCATACTAAACCTTGTCTGAAGTACTTGATGCGAAAATCAAAAAATATACGCAAAACACGTGAAATGAAATGAAAAGAACAGGATGAAAACAGTTTTCTGGACCCTATACACCATAAGTATTTGTGAACGTCAACGCAAGATGAGAATAGTAATGGGATAAGACTTTGAAAATCGATGCCAGCGTATAAACTGACGGCATCAAGTGCCATAAAAAAATTTTACCCCGCACATGAATTCGCTCTTCCAAAAGTCAACTCCCTGTTGAGCCACCTCTCCTTCCATCTGACTCGTTGATCCATTTCCTCTTTCCGTCCTTCAGGCACTCTCCTGCCCCGACAGCCCCCCCTCTCTCCACCCCCTCCCTCACCAGAAACGCACTCCGTTTCGGTGATAAGGTAAGCTCAGCGTGCAGACGGTGAGGGAGAAAAACTTTGGAACTTACGCCAGGGGTTGAAATTACATTCACATTTCTCATTCCTTTGTTTTGCCTCGCGTCTTTCGAGAACGCGGACCAACTGCGAGTCCACATTCATTCCATCCTCCGAAAGACAAAAAAAAACGCGAAAGTGCAAAATGCGAACAATGAAAACTCGAGAGGAAGAGGGAAGACAATAACGGTTCTCAACATATGTTTCAGACGCATTGCGCCATGGTCCGCACTCAAATGTGATGTTTTTTTTCCTTTGTTGGCGAAACCAAAGCACAATATATTCTGACGCTGTGAGGTTTATTTACAATATTTTTCAGAATTTTTGTGGCCGCAATGAGAGGTAAACATCGGCACCAGTGCCACAACTGGTTGTTTATGACAGCTTTTAATTTACACTAACATTCACCTCCCACCAACATATGCTACACGATGTGCGAACGAAGTAAAAGAGCTCGCTTATCCAAGCTCCTATTTGTTTTCGCTTAAATTTCTTCTTCCGTTTCCGTTTATGTTCTAATCACATTATATTTGCACTAAACGAACCAGCACTCGAAATACAAAGTCGATAGTAAAACACCTGAACTGATCAACTGATTCTCCTTTGTTCTTCCGTCGTAGTTTATTCTGTTTTCAAAATAACTTAACTTCAACTTCTACCAATTTTTCCCTCGACCTTTTCCCCCCGCTTGTTCGCAACAAACTATAATCTCTGCTATGGACATTTTTATGCTAAGGAGATAACTCACCAATTTTTCGACTTAACCACAATCTATCCTTTATATCCTTCTGTTTCCACCACACATGAAGAGAAAGCGGGTAGTAAATCTCCCTAAGTCACCGTTGACACTCTTGAAAGTCGCAAACCAGTTTTTCATTTTCCCTCCATGTTAGTACCAGTAATCTGTTGACAGGAGACGAGCTATTGAACTTAGTTCAGTATTCAGATATTGTCTCGTATTTATCATTTTACTCCGCGGGTCTGCCTATTTTTCAGAAGCTTGACTAGTTATCAAAAATGCTTTTCTATAGTATCTCGGTAAAATACTCAAGACCTGCATATTCAAGTTCAGTGTCTGGAAAACTATTTTTATCAATCCCGTCAAACATCACCCGTAATGTTTCCTGAGAGTTTCCTTCTCTGTCCTAACTTCGGGATGATTGATGACATGCACCATTTTTCTCGCTCGTTTTACGAAGAAACTGGAAAATCTGCTCAATTTCATCCGGATTTATATCCCAAATCGATATAAAGAGAACTCAAACGTATTATAAAGGTAGAGATATTTCCAAAAAGTTGAAAGATTTACAACTTTCGTCGCAGAAACTACAATTATTTCAGTGAAAATTTAGATATTTAAATTGCAATAGCCTTTCCTTAACTCCCTTTACTGGATTAAGCTCGTAGTACGACTCCGCTTACACCGTCTACGAGGCAAAAGGCCAACTCCGGAAAGAGTCGTTACAATTTAACAAGAAAAATGACAGGACTAAACAATATTTTCCAGGTCATACAGCTTTCTTTGGACCCCTCGAAAAATCGAATAATCCAAAACTCGTCATGAATAGTCTGTACATGCCAGAAGGGAACGCTTGCAAAAACAACGGGATAAAAGGGGAAGTAGAAATTAAAATTCCGGCTCGTGCCCACCTTCCTTTCAGACTTGCGCTGAAAGACGCCCCTGTAGCCGTCCAATATGACGGGGGGTAATTTGATATAACAGTTATCAGGCCAGAATGCGGTAAATATGACAATTGAATCCCCACACATACATTTGTGGGGATTATATTTTCACGCATACATGCCTTAACTAGTACAATACCCAGATGAGATAAACGATGGAATGATAATCAGATGGCATTCACGGATATGAAAATCGTTAAACTGGCAATCAGGAAATTACAGAAGTTTAATGTCCTAAGTTGACGTAAGATTGTGGCACTTAAGGCCGCTTTGCAAATCAATTATCACATAGAATCGACAAATTAGTGTTAAAATTAAATTATTAAAATATTGTCGACAGTTTCATTTCCCTGATAAAATGAATCGTGGAGTGAATGACTGTGGAACGAATGCCGGGTGACCTGAGCATGCATCAAAGTCGTGAAAAACGAGACCTAAAGAATTACAAACACTTTATAACCAATCTCCACATGAAAGTGTGCCTCGCAATGCGAAGTAGAAGCGTCTCAACACAACTGTCATCTCAGGCCACGCGGGGGGAAAATTAGAGGGGGGATGCTGGTTACTCCTACCGGAATTTTCCACAGTTACAGAGATGACACCTTGCTCCTGGTCGTCCCTGCAGTGTGCCCCCAAGTGTCCCGGATGAGGTGATGGATCCCGCAGGATCACGACCCGTTCCAAGCTTGCCCCTGGTACCGAAAATTAAGAAGCGTATGTCGCGCGAATAAAATCAGGCTCCCTCTCCCTGAAGATGCATCTCCCTTCATGGGATAAGTGTGGAACTCCAGCATGTGATGTGTGGAGTCCAGCTCGGACTGCACTCGGTGTGGAATGATAATAACTCACTCCTCAAGACACGAAAACGGAAAACATATGGTGCAGTTCACTGCTCCCACTGTCCTCCCTTCCTATGTGCACCACTCTCTCTCTCTCTCGTCAAACGCCTTCATCTTCGCCATTGCCGCGACCCCGATATAACGATCACCGACTATACTGCCGAAGGCGTCATACATGCATATTCGTTAAATGACCACATGCATGATTGGCATTCTCCTTTGCTGTCCGTTGCCCTTCCCCAAAGAGGCTCAATATGAGTAAAAACACCCTTCCTCCCCACTTTCCTTGCCTTTCCCAATTTACGTCAGAGGGTGGTTCCTTCTTACACTTCTCCGCCGACCCACTTCATCCAATTCCACCACCCCACCCCCCTCCCTCACTAGAGGCATGTATATAACAGGAGCTTTACCGTTGCGAGACACCTTGACAATGACGGTGACCCGTTTAAAACCTTGGTCGATGGTAGGTATTAATAAACTGTGTGGATCATACTAATTCAAGTTTTTTTTCTTTATAGGACAGAGAAAGTTTCTATTAAGAATTAGGAGGTAGAGAAAGTGGATGGAACGAGTAAAAATGGACTAGACCAAACAAGAGGATAGATCTGAGGTAAGTAGATTGTTTGGGAAGAGAGGAAGAGGGGAGAAGGAATAAGAATGAGAAAAAGTGAGATAGCTCAAGAGATGATGTTGGGAATAGCGCATGGATAGACAAAGCGGTGGAAGAGAATAGAACTGGTGAGGGGAAAACTAAAATGGTGAGCTAAGTTTTAAAATCCATAATTCGGTTGAGCGTTTATTGTGTGGTCACTAGGTGGTTTTTTACCCTTTTATCATGCGGAGGGCGTAAGGAAAATCTTGTAAACCTGTGCGGCATTCTACATTCAACCTTACCCTAACTCTCAAATAAATAGACTTATGCTGTGTTTTTGAAAATAAATTGTCCGGGAAGTGTATATACAAAATAGAAAATACCGCAGATTAACGTGATCATATTATTATAATGTACTTACCTCTTATTAGTTATTCATTTACTCCATTAAAGGTAATGTCTCCTGCCGACTATAATCCTTTCTCCTTCGTTGTTGGTTATGATGTCTCCATGGAAACATTCTCGTTTCGTTACGCTTTTGTCTAAAAGAAGCTTCTTTCAACTTGGTTTACCAACATACAATGTGCTTTAACATAAACTGAGTTAGCTTTGTCATAAGTCGGTAAATAACCCTATCTATTGATACTCATTCACCGCGTTGTATGGTGAGGAAAAGGGATTTTGACAACATAAATACTATATAAGATGATTCTCAAAGCCTCTCAAGCGTCAACTCATACAGATAAATAGATAAACGTCTTTAATTTAAATTATTGCATGACAGCGAATACCAACCGAATAACGAGAAATGGTTATCTACATCGTAAATTCTAATAAATATATTGCACGTGACTTCTACATGTATGACCAACACATTTTCATTCTCAAGGTTTATTATGTATTTAGTGCATGTAGGTAAAAGATGCTGATGCAGTGCATCGCTGGTGGTGATTTAACCTTGTTACACACCTTAAAGGTGGTTCGCATAGTAATCGGTACATGAAGAGAAATATAATGAGAAAACACTAATTCTGTGCAAACGCTTGTATAATCATTGCTTATGCCGTTTTTATCAAAGTAAGCAACCGGCAAATAAGGAAATTTCAGTCTTATATTTAGGTAGAAAGAGATTTGGTAGCTGAGAGAAACCTGGCGTCAACATTTGCCTACTCTTAACTAAAGGTGGAAAGGGGTTCACACAAAACTTTCGACGGACAAAGTAGGTACTGAACGTTAAGAGCCACTAATAGTCAAACTCTAATGGGGATAGGTTGGCCAATGAAAAATCTTCCAATACCGGAATTCGAACCCGTTTCCTCGAGGTGGTAAGCTCTAGCCACTACAACAACACAACCCACTCAGTAAACTCCTGATAGAAATTTATTATTATGAATGAAACATTATTTTGATGTCAAGAAGCGCACCAGTAGGTACGACACAATACGCGCTTTTTACTGTACTACGATTACAAGTAGTCGGTATTTCTAGTGGACTAGTTTAGAATGCTTAAAATATATTATGTCCAACTTGTACAGCGCTATTTAAGAGCTTCATTACTTTGAATGAATTAGGTCTTATTTTTTCCATTTTCATAGTTATTTTATTGAAACTGCAAAATAGTTGTGTTTTTCGTTTGTTTTTTTCATTTGTTCTACTTGAATCACTGCTTGTTATCTGTTTTAATTTGTCCAAAATGTGTTAATGCGTGTACAGCGTTGATAGACGTTGATTGTGCCACATCGAGTATGTGATGTAATTCGCGGTTATATTTTCTTACTGACGTGCACCGTAAAATATTGTAATTATTACCTATATTGTTGCTAAGTTTATTCAAATTAATCATTAACTTTTTCTTAGGTTTTTGTTATTTGCTTCACGATGAATAAATATAAATAAATTAAAGATTTTCACCTCGTACATGGCCTTTTTCGTCATGTGCAAAATCGACAAACTTTTGTGCTCCATGCCTCGAAGTGCATGCATGGTAACCTTTCACCCTCTATTATGCACACTTGCGTTCCTTGCAGGCTTCTATGTAATTGTAGAAGTGATGACATTGGTATTTTCTATTTTAATTTCTATATAGCACACTTGATGCATTCACGACCCTCGACTACGATCTGTACTTAACTGTTTATCACATATTGAAGGAATGTGACCTTCATCACAATGCCATTAAATGCCTTAGCAGTTAATTTACATATTATCGATGATATATAATTTTTGATAGAGACATTTTCCGGAAATATTTAACTTTTTTCTTTGATAATGCTTTTCTTGTTTTATTTGCTTTTCTGAATGAGAAAATAGGTATAATTTATCATTACCTTATTGATTTATCTATTTTAAAATTTAATCACTAATTTTTATGTAAATCACCATCATTATTTGAACAAATGATGAATAAATGGAGCAAATGTCTCTTAATGTCAAACAAATTTGCAAACTGAAATTTAAATATAAAATTAAATGTAAAATAGAGAGATTAAAAGGTGAAATACTGTGACTTAAATGCTTGCAAGAATCAAGGATTCAATCGTCAGCGATTTCAGTTGAATGTTCAGAGGTGAAAAACATCACAACCAGTAAAATAGAGTTAATATCCAGTTACTGCATTATTTTTAATTTTTTTAATGATGTCACCGGGGAAATGAGTAGAGAAAATAATGTCACTTTATCAGAGGTTATTCTAAAGACTCATTCCTTGGATAATTGGTGCAAAGAGTAGCTTAAAAACAAAGATTCCCTTACAATGCCAAATCATTTCTAGTTTCATTACAAAAAGTGTTTAATAATACATACCATTCTGGATCCCAAATTAATATGACATTTGTATATATTTGTTGTTCGGGTGTACCCCGCGTACTATAACCAAGTTTGATACCTGACATTTCATGGCCGTTGCTGGTCACTTTATCAAAGGGAATGAGGTATCTGTAGAGTTGGTGGAGTTTATATAGGGGTTTCATGGAGGGAAAAAGATGGGAAGGGGAGGAGTGGAAGGAGTAGTCACAGCATTTTTATTAAGGTTCAAAGTAGTGTCCCGCGTGTGGCTGATTTGGAGGCCACGGTCCCTATTGTAATTTTGCTTGCATTTTCCTTTTTCCAAAGCTTTGCGGATCAGCATTAAAGTTTTTCACTTTCGCGATTATCTTTGTTTGTTTGAGGTCAATCGCGTGTCCCGAGGCTACATGATCCGCTACTGCTGATTTTAAGGGTTGTCCCAGTCGAGTAGCCAGCTTTCTTCTAAGCGGATTTTAACGGAGCGCCCTGTTTCGCCGATATATTTCTTCTTACAAGTTTGGCATGGTATCTCATACACTCCTTCTACTTGAAATGGTGTTGCGTCCTTCACACTCCTCTGGCAGTTCCTAATTTTCAAATATGGCTTGAACACAGTTTTGATTTCATGTTTGCGGAGGATGTTTCCTATTCTATCCGTTACACCCCGGACTTAAGGAAGTAAGGCTCTCTTGGGTGGAGGCTGTCTGCGTCCAGTGTCCCAGTTTCTTCTTTTGGGCCGTCCTTATCCTTGGTCATGATGTTGTAAGATGTTTAGGAGATGGCTCTCTAGTAATGGCTGGCTATGAGAGGAGCAAAAAGAGAGTGATATCCAAGTTTGGCAATCTGAGAAAGCGGAAGGACGTTGCACCTGATCCATGTTCAGAGTAAATACTGAAATGAATATTGTAGGGGGAAGTCAGCTGTATGAAAAAAGTTTGACTCATATGTTTCGGGTCTTGTGAAAAAATCTCATTTATCGGCAAGAGACAGTGCTGAGGTAAATAACTACATTGACGAGCCTCTTCTTCGGAGGGATAACAATCATTCAAAGTGGTGAAGTGAAAGATAAACCGTGTATGTATTCTGATGGAGGGAAAGATTTTTTTCAAAGAATGCCTGATCCTAAATGATAGGAGAAATAAAGTGGCAGAGAGAAAAGAGTCGACGATTTGGTCCTGGATGGCTACTTTGAAAAAAACAAAATGTAATGCGATATCTATATATGTTGTACTGTCACAAATCAATAAATGTTTGCAGATCATTTTATAACTAAACATCATTTTAATTGTCCACCGCCCATCTCTCCTTTCCGTTCTCCTCTCCCACTCCAAATACCCCCTCTCTCCTTTCCTCTCCCGATTATTCCCTAACAATTAAAAGGACTCCAAAGGGAGTGATTCTGCGCTATCTGCTCACTGAAGTGAGTGGGGAGTCATGATCAGTAATATGCTCACATGGGCCTCATTTAGATGAGCTGACGCTCAACTAAAATAAACACATTTCCCTGATCAGATATGACTCAAAAATGGAAAGGATAATTTTCGTGCATGTGTTAAAAATTTCCAAAAAAAGATTCCCAGCGAGATAAATAACCAGTGAATTGCCTTCCTTGGCTGAAAAAATGTATTTACATAAAAATCACGTTGTGTAACTCAATGGTTGGACTGAGTCTTGAGAGTAGGTTCCACCAAGTGCCAAGCCAAGCGGTGCGCATTGGACTGAAATCGAAAAAAGCTAGCCAAAGTTCGGATCATATTTCTTTTCAGCCAAGGGAAGTTGAAACTTTGCATTGTCCTTTTACATTGATGTGTGCATGTGTTTTCACAGGCCATTTGTCAGAGTTCTCACGCATTGAAAGCATCGAAGTTGAGAAAACTCCGCCAAAATCGTCCACCATTGATTATCATATCGTTCGCGTAAATTTTACCATTTATGGCTATCCGATTCCGATCTGCCGCAGTCAGATGTTTCCTACCAAATGTGGCAGTTATTTTTTTACTGGCTGTCTTTTGCTTGTTTTTATACATAAAATGGGGCTATGGATCGTATTAACGGCCTCAATGCAGGACTACGTTTTCATTGAAAATATTCCATCAATATATAAAGGAAGGCAGTAATGTGGGCATAGTAGCGATCAAATATATGAGAGAAAGAAGATTAAATAATTTTTTCTAAGAAAAATAACAAAGAAGTTCAAATATTTTTCACAGATCCCTTGATTCTGAAATAAATCGGAGAATTCTTCTGCATGTGCGTTAAAAATTACCAAAGAAAAAGATTCCCTGAACCGGAAATTACACCACGGACTTTTGATGATTAGCGTATCCCAATGTCAGACCACCACGTTTCCCAGGATTCCTGATTCCAAGGGCAATATTTAGGAAAATCTATTGGAATTAGATCTCATTCATTATTATACGGTTCATCAAGGATGGCATTCGTAAGGTGCAATTTAGCCTCGAAGACGCCACAGTTCACGAGAATAGATTCAATAAACAAATCATAAAATGGCGATAAGCCACCGCTGTACTACAATACTCTGCCACTCGGAACAGCAAATTTAAACCTGTCTTGCGCAGACGATTTGGTGGGAGTTTCTCAGCATTTTGCGAGAGAAGGTAATGACAACTTTTTTATAGATGCTCGAATTATTGCACAGTTTATGCAGTTCAAGGTAATTAAAGTTACAACATAGGTTGTAAAAAAATGTTGTAGGCCTTCGAACTACCACATGGTTTGTGCAGTTCAAGAATTTTTAATTATCAAACCCTGGCTGTAAAATAAGAGTAGACTGTAAACGAAAGTTTCAATATACGCATCATTCTAATTACCAGGAGAAATATCGCAAACGTAACTACTTAAGTATACGTCCATTCCCTACTAAATTGACTCCGCAAAAAATATTGAGCATAAAATAAATCATAATAAAGCACCAGAGATGGGTAATATAAGATGAAAAGTAATAAAGTACTTCATTAGTGCGTACATGTGAAGTGACTCCTTACAACAGTAAGAGGTGGACAATAATAGCTGCACAATAGCCAAAACTGGCCTAGTTTCAAGTTCGGTGTTACCGAAGAGTAATATAGATGCAAAGAATCTAGGATCATACAAAGAGTTCCAAATTATTGTTGAATATAAAAAAGTGTCATAAAAACTCTGGAAATGATGTGGAACAATCTTATAGGATATAACTTGAGACATGATGATAGGCGATTGGAAAATTAATTCAACTAATGGTGGAGAATACCCTCGGCTAGCACATTTGAAGCTTGATTTCCTTTGTACTCCATAGGACCTAAATTACTATCAATCAAGTAAGTACAATAGCGCCTGCTTTACGGAGAATTTCAAAGTATCCTCTTTATAGAGACCTTTTCCAATTTCAATACGGCCATCTGAATGCATGGGTTGAAAAAATTGAGGCTTCATAATGTGGAAGGAACACGTAAGCAAACAACACTCGAGCTTTGCTATTGAAATTTGAAATCATTGCGAGTTCAACTTACAGAAACATGATAGATGTTGTTCAATTTAAAATTAATGCATGGGTGCTTATTTATTCCTGAGGAAATAAGGGGCAGCAGGATAGACTAAAGTGGCGCTGTTAAAACGGATGGCGAAGGGTCTTCAAAATCGGGATCATTTATGCCACTCCAAGATTTCAAATCGAGCACATATAACCCCCATAACATGATAGATAGACAACGGAAAGATTCGTTTTCGTTAGAAAGTACGTTCAAAGACTATTTCCTCATCAGAAACAACGCTGTTGTCAAGGAGATTGCAAAAATTATTGAAATTTAGCGAAACAATGCGCTTCAGTTGCGATGAACTCCAATTTGAATGCTTTCCGTGGATGCAATAAATCATTTTTTCTTTTGCAATTACTATTGCGTGTCATTGGTAATTCTGAGTTATTATGTGAAACAAAAATAAAAAAAAACTTCAGTTACAAATTACTCTGGGGAACCCAAAGCCTCGAGTCAGCCCATATCAAGTAGGTTACAGGTTACAAAGTGTCAAAGGGGATTGTTACCGTCGTCTCGGAGTCACTTCACCTGATTCCGTGTGGTCTCAGGACGACCCCTTTAGTGCACGTAATTTAGACTCACGGGAAAATGAGAGAGTGGAAGGACAACCCATGAGAGAACCAGGCTTAACCACAGTGTGCGTCCCCTTTTCCGTCCATCGACCTCGTATCCCGATTTTACCCAGCGTACCTACCTCCACCCTACTGTAGCACACAAACCTAAACCCTCTTCCTCACTTTCGCTTCCTAAATGAATCATCATCATCATTGGTCAACAATCCTAGGATTGGTTCGACGCAGCTATCCACACGATTCTTCTATCGACTAACCTTTTCATTGTGAAGTAATTCTTCTCTTTAACATACTACACAACCTGTTCCATGTATCACATGCGAGGCCTGCCTTTTCCAATATTCCCGTTCACTTTTCCCTCGATTATAGTCTTCATCAGGCCATCATGTCTCAAGATATGGCCGATTAAGTTGTCCCTTCTTCTTTTTAGAGTTTTCAGCAGGCTTATTTTTCTCCTACTCTTCTTAGGACTTCCTCGTTACTTACTCGGTCGATCCATTTTATCTTCATCATTCCTCGATAGCACCATATTTCGAATGCTTCCACCCTTTTCTTCTCCGCTGCTGTCATCGTCCATGCCTCACTGCCATAAAGGAACATGCTCCAGATAAACGTTTTGATTAATTGCTTCCTTACTTCCAAGCTTGTATTTCCAGCTGTTAGTAGATTCTTCTTTTGATAGAATGCCCTCTTTGCCTGGGCTATTCTACTCACTATTTCTTCTTGCTTCGCCCATCGTTGGTTACTCTACTTCCCAGATAACAGAACTCTTTCACCTTATCCAGTTTCTGTTTTCCTAGTTTAACGTTGGTTTTGGCCTCTTCTCTTTTGCTGTACACCAATATCTTAGTTTTCTTCTTATTAATCTTCAGCTGATGTCTGGCCATTGTCCTTTCCATGGTTGTTAGCATCTTATTCAGCTCCTTCTCTGTCTCTGCTATGAGAGCTATGTCATCAGCGAATCGTAGCATGCTGATTGTTTCTCCGTAGATGTTCACTCCAGAACACTTCCCCTTGACTTAATTGATGGCTCTCTCAATGTAAACATTAAAAATTACGGGAGACAATGCACATCCTCGTCTCACTCCTTTCCTTATTCTTGCTTCTTCACACCTGGGTCCAGATTTAATCACAGCTACTTGCTTTTTATAGAAACTGTGGATAATTCTTCGATCATTGTAGGAAACTCCAATTCCTTTCAGAATTCCAAGTATTGAATCCCAATCCACGTTGTCAAAGGCCTTCTCTAAATCCACAAATGCAATGAACGTCAGTTTGTTCTTCTCCATTCTCTTCTCTATGCGTAGCCTAAGGGCCAATATTGCTTCCCTTGTACCCTTACTTTTCCTGAATCCGAATTGATCTTCATCCAGGAACTCCTCTGCTTTTTGTTCTATTCTTCTGTAGATGATCCTGGTCAGTATCTTCGATGCATGTGTCGTCGTCCTAAAATTTTCTCCGCTCTCTTCTTCTTGGGAATAGGAATGATGATGTTTTTCTCGAAGTACATGTCGCAGGTGGTTTTGTAAAGATGAGTTAATGTCTTCTCTCCTGCATTTTTAATTAGTTCTGCAGGGACATAATCAATACCAGAAGCATTATTCGTCCGAAGGTCCCTTACTGCAGCGTCGAATTCCGATCTTAATATTGATGCTCCCATATCATCTTTTTCCACTTCGCTTTCCTCTTCAATAGCTTTTTGGCTGAGATTTTTTCCGTTGTATAACTCTTCCAGATATTCTTTCCATCTCATCACTTTGTCTTTATTTTCAATCAAAAGTTCTCCATTATTGTCCCTTATAGCATTGCATCTTGCGCTCCGTTCCTTGAAGTGGTTCCTCACTATCCTATAGGCAGCTTCTACCTTTCCAATGGTAAGGTTCTTTTGTACATCTTCGCACAGATTGTTCATCCACATATCTCTAGCTTTCCTGGATTTGCGACTTACTTCGTTCCTCATTCTTTTGTAGTAAAGCTGCCCTTCTTCAGTTTTTTCATTCTTGTACTTTCTTCTTTCTTCAATCAGCACTAAGACTTCTTCCGTGATCCATGGTTTCTTCTTAACAACTTTTCTTCTTCCAAGAACTTCTTTTGCGGCTTTCTGTAGTCCACATTTAATGTTTTCCCAACGCTCTTCTACTGTTTTTTCTTAGTCAGGTTCTCTCCTATGGTGTTTTCTACTGCTTTCTGAAATTCCAGCTGATGTTGAGTCTCCTTTAGTTTTTCTACTTGTCAAATGTTCTTTACTGTTTTCTTCAATCTCTTTAATTTTAGATGGCATTTCATCATCACTAAATTATGGTCGCTGTCGATGTCTGCACCCGGGTAGCTTTTGCAATCCTTCACCTGATTCCTGAACCTCTGCTTCACTAAAATGTAGTCTATTTGAAATCTTCCTCTTGTCTCCTGGCATCTTCCACGTGTATTTTCTTCGGTTGTGTTTTTCAAACAATGTGTTCGTAACCACTAACTTATGTTGTGTGCAGAACTCTATCAGTCTTTCTCCTCTTTCGTTTCGGTTTCTCAATCCATATTTTCCAGTTATTCTTCCATCTTGTCCTTCGCCGATGACAGCGTTCCAGTCTCCTAAAATAATTAGGTTTTCTTCTCCTCTTACCTGTTTTATTACTTCAGTGATATCTTCGTAGACGTCTTCCACTTCTTCATCTTCGTAGTCCGACGTAGGCATGTAAACTTGCACCACAATGGTATCTGTAGGCTTAGTTTCAATTTTAACCATTATAATCCTTTCACTGTATTGCAGGAAGCTCTTCACACGCAGTCCCGCACTCTTCCTGAGCATTATGCCTACTCCAGCGTTACCATTCAGTGATCCGGTGTGAATAATTCTATAACTTCCACTCCAAAAGTCTCCTTCTTCGGGCCATCTCATTTCACTGATTCCTAATGCATCGAGGTCCATTCTCCGCATTTCCACCTTCAGGTTCTCCAGTCTTCCGCAGGTCCGAAGTGATCTCACGTTCCACGTTCCTACCCTAAAATGACTATCACACTTGACTGATGTACTCTATCGGGTAGTCCCCGCCCGGAGATCCGAATGGGGGACTACTTTACCTCCAGAATATTTTACTCGAGAGGGTGCCATCACGTCTTGATATTAAAGGAAAGAGTGGAGTAGCTGCGACTCCTCGGGATAGCAATGTGGTGGTTTCCCCTTGCCTTCCACATCGCAGTACTACAGCCGTTAAAGTAAATGTTACCACGCCTGTAGTGAAATGAGTGTCGCTGTACCGACCACTGTGGTCTCCACCTTCACTCATATGAAGGAGAGCTGCTGCCCTCTCCTCCGGGTGATGGGAAGCGTAATTGTTGGCGGCCTCCATCGCCAAGTCACGGCATCTTCACAGGTTCTGCATTATTCTAAGGCCTACCTTACCCAAGGATAGACCAACACGCCCTCGGAATGCCGTCGCTTTTTGTCCACGACTGCTTATTCGACGAGTAAACTCGCTTATCTCGCAGCTAACCTCTATATCTAGAGGTCGACCCACCATCCGCAACCCAGTGGACGCACTCGGTGGCTTTAACCCAGCCGCGAGCTTTCCTCTCTACCGTGAAAAATCCCTTCCCCTTTCCAATTACTCACACACCCTAAAAGTCGCAAATGACAACAGTCGGTAGCCTCCCCTGAATACACTTTGATCCACTTTTTTTCCTTTTCCTAACTTCTTCCACCAACTTCCTTTCATCTCGCGTATCGCAATAACGTAAAATATCGAACGATATCCCAAAGCGATACAGTAAAATTCCTCGAGATCGGTGAAGTGGCAGAGAGATGTAACATGAATATTGCATATTTCGCTAAGATCTCCCTCAACATTGTCTTGAGTGACGGGTTCTGTCAATCAAGATGGAGGTAAGAGATAGAGAGAGGGAAAGCAAAAGGATAAGAAGTCTCCGAAGCTTTCTCCTCCTCCTGCACACGCCTCCTCAACCCTTTCGTCCAACTGTGAAGAGGATGGGAGCGGGGACGATGCGAGAGATCGATCCCCGTGCATCAACCAGCTCTCCCCGTCCCCTTATCCGAGTGACACGACCCTCCCCCTCACGATGAAGAGGAGTGGATGTGAGGAAGGGATGGAGGACAGCGAAGTTCCCACGAAGTCGAGAACGCATTCGCGAGAGGAAAGGACAGCAGGGAAAGAAGGATGGGGGAGCAAGTGAAGCTACATCATTGAGGAGACGATGGCGGCCCAAGGGTCCATGAGGAACGTGCAGTCCACGGCGACAAAATTGACGTCTCGACGGAACCTCTCTCTCCAGCATCCTCAGAAAGAAATCGATTTCTTCCGAAACCAACGCGAATCGTCAGTTCGGAGCCGCAGTCAATTAGAGCCCGAGTTTAAACGGAAAGGAGTTAAGTAAATAAACAAGCCCAGCACCAGTGTCTTTCGCCTCAGTCAAGCCAAATTTAATTACGCTCGTCCCACTACCTATAACATTTTTACGGGGTATAATGGAACGAATTGTTGTTTCCCACAAATTGAAAGAGGAAATTTAGGCTTTGCCTAGTAGTAGCAGGTATAATGAAAGCGAACTGGGCTATTCTAGCTAACAAAATATATATGCTCGTTTCTTTCTCCCACTAAAAGTTTAAGTACACTATTTACGAGATACTTAAGTGACTACTTTGAAAAACTGATTTCACCGTTTCAAACTCTACAAACTCAATTTCTTATATTACCAGAGTCTACGGTGTGAGATAAGCTCATAACTCGTATCCTCAACGTTCTTTCGGTAGGGTATTAGTTAATTATAGAAAATACTTCCACCATGTTCTCATTAATATACTTCATAAACCTTTTTTTCTTTCCGAGATACATATTCCCCGAAGCGAAGTTACTCTGGAAATCCTGCATTAGAACTTCCTCGAATAAAGAAAATTGTAACATGCGCACGGGATGATTAAAACTTTCACAAAGATTAAGTTAATTTCAAACAAGGATGGGAACTATTGTGTTAAAAAAAACAAATGTTAGCAGGTGGCTATAAGTAACATCGAATTTATTTCAATAGCTATATAATGAAGAACACTACAGCACTAGCTATTAGTTATCAACTAACAAGGCAATATCAATTGCCAATGCTAAGGTACTTGAACCATCAAGGATCATTACTGAAAAATATTTTAGTAAGGCAAAATCAATAAGATTTTTTCCATGGGCTAAATACGTCCAATGTGGATACACAGAATTCAAGCCCCAATCATTACAGCGGATTCAAGGAACTTCATAAACTCTACGGCATTACACAAGAAAATCACATCAAATATTGCTTTAATTAGCATGAAAGATCCCGCAGAGCGATGTTAAGACCTCAAACAGAAGTCTCAAATATTGATTTTATGAAGATTTTGTCAAACTTAAGAGTTTTCAGAATCTTAAAGTTCGGAGGTCTACAAATATTCGTTGTACTTTCGGCAAAAAAATACTAGCATCAAAATGGAAATGTTTTTGTCGCTCATGACTGTGATATTTTCATTGTTTATTTTAAATATCGTATAAATTCTTACATAACATAAATTATCAAGGAGAAGCACCTTCACTGGTATTTTTTCAATAGACGGGATCACCGTTTTCGATTTACAAAAACTAGAGCATGCCCCATTGAAAGACAATTTTATCCGGATCATTTTATTGGGCTATTTCGCTCTCTATTGTTCCAATTGTGGAGCAATAAACTTCCAGGCGTAATTCCTCACAGGATACGTATCAGGAGACGTAATAAAAGGTTGAATCGGAGCAATTTGTCTCAAGGGAGATCCAATGTCTCACTATTATCCTCAAGCAATGACATTAAATAATGGGCAATGAGCTTTCTGAACCAGTCCCATAAGCATAAACAAAATGGTAAAACTACTTACTTACAGTTTACAGGTCTTTATACCTTCGCTTTAAAATCCCATTTTCTGGCAACTCGTTGCATTTAATGCTGTATCAGTCTTGATGCCTTCCGTTCTTTTCCATTTCATCTTTGCGACAAGAGCGTAAGTAATTATTTTCACCAATAATATCACCTTCGATAAGTTTCTGTCGTGATATGATCGCTTAAAATCCGTCACTCAGAGATGAATAAAATAGAAGAAAACAGAACGTAATGAAGAGCATACGATGGATGTTCGAGCATAAATGATCTTGCCCCTTTAGCTATGACCACAATTCTTTCCATCAAGAAATGGTTGGCCAATATTTACTTAGTTGACTTAATATTTAATTTATTGGCCAAGTTTGTCTAGATAAATATACAAAACAAATACAAACTATAAAAACAAATATATGTCCTCGAAATAAATATATAAAATATATTTGTCTAGAGATATAAATATATTTGTTTAGAGAATAATACTTTCATTAGGACGACGTGGTGAAATGCTAGCCGCTGCAGCGCATAACATTGAAGTCTCAATCCACTATTACACACGGCGATCGAACGGTAAGAGCCAACTGACTCGATTATGTCCTCGGGATATAACTTCATTTTGGCTGCCAACTTTTATTATCATGAAGCGTAAGTCCGAACGAAACTGTGGAGTCGTAAATAACGGATGGGCAATATTGGCCGAGCCGGGAATGCCAAGGAAAGTGGCAAAAGTCGCGACGCGTCCCGCAGTGGAAAACGCTTCCACGCTCTCCCACTCACTCTCTCGCCACACGCCGACTTCCCAAGACTCCCCTTCCTCCCTCCTAATCCCGCCATCTGCTCCTTCGCCGCCTGTTTTATTTAAATCCACTATATCCTCATTTCCATTCTCTTTCCCACCGCCGGGTGCTCCTACCCCACCACCGACTCCTCTCTCTCTCTCTCTCGCTCTCGACCTTTGCCCCATCTTCCTGCATCCCCACACGCTAAAAGCATCTCCCGAATCCAAGGGGAGGGCAAAGGGGGAGGAAAGAAGAGTGAGCCTACAACTTTTTCGCATGATGTCAAATATTGATCCCATACCCTTCCATTCAACCCTGAATCGACTCGACGATTCTTCAACACCGAACCTCCATCTCTCCCTCTAGCTCTCTCCCTCTAACTCTATCTCTCTCTCTCTCTCTCTCCTCCTCATCCAAAGTTCTCCTCACTGCCTCCCAAACTCCCCCTTTCCCCTTCCCCCACCCAACCCACTCTATCTCTCCCTCTCACCGAGAGAGGGGGAGAGGGAAGCTGTGGGATTAAGTGGTCCTCGAGCTGATTAACATTACTTAATTAAGATTTGGCGGTTTTTTTTAATCCGCACGAGGGGAGGTGAATTGGCGGGGCCGATACTTGAAATTAAAGGGAGGAAGTCGAGGGCTTCAGAGATTCATGTGCTAGAAAGGGCGCGGGCATATCCGATTGCAAATGGAATACAAGAGACTGGAATCAAATAAGGGTGTATGTGGAACGTAATTTCCCTCGTCAAGCATAACGAGAGATGGGATGTTTAGCAGAATACGGGCACGAGTTCTCCCGGGGCATTAAAGGGAGAGGCTAGGGGGACGAAAATCCCTTTTGGAAATTTGCTTCGAGGGAAGATTGCTGAAAAGGTTAACAAGAGAAAATCTCTGGGAGATGAAGAGAGATCAAGTTTATTCCCACAAAAAGGGAGGTATTTTTTAAGAAACAAGCCTTTGGAAAATAACAATTGCTTTACCTTAAATGGGTGTGGTCACTAATGACGCGTTTACTAATTCTGTCTTACTTAAATGAAAAGTTATTTTTAAATAAAATACTTTACCTCCCCACGCATTATTATCGCCTACAGCATGTAAAAACCACTTAAAATAAATATCGTATTGACCAATAAACAATAAAATCATACCATATAGTATTTTCTTTTCGTTTGTACAATGCAAATACGGTATTACAATTTCAGGAAACTGGATTGATTCATCCTTGCCAATCAACAGCATAGCCGTAAAGTTTACATCATCATCATGGGCCAACAATCCTAGGATTGGTTTGACGCAACCCTTCACTCGATTCTTCCATCGGCTAACCTCTTCATATTAACGTAGTTCCTCTCTTTCACGTCTTTACGACCTGTTCTATGTAACTCATACGAGGCCTGCCTTTTCCATTCTTCCCGTTCTCATTTCCTTCGACGATTGTCTTCATCAGGCCATCGTGTCTTAAGATAGGGCCGATTAGGTTGTCCCGTCTTCTTTTTATAGTTTTCAGCAGACTTCTCTTTTCTCCCACTCTTCTTAGGACTTATTCATTTATCACTTGGTCGATCCATTTTATCTTCATCATTCTTCGGTAGCACCATATTTCGAATGCTTCCACCCTTTTCTTCTCCGCTGCTGTAATCGTCCATACCTCAAAGTTTACATATAAAAGAATATTATGTGACTGATGTCTTCAATGAAACAATCAACCTTTGTCGTCCAATGCGTTGGTTTTCCGTAAAACAAGATATGTGGGGAACTACAGTTATCGAGAGAATTAACTAAAGATATTTCATCGGTTTTCCACCAAAAAAAATAAATTTCTTACACCAAAATAGTTCCGTATATATTAGCGACATTAACTGAGCTCGTTTCGGTGTGGAACACCCTCTGTCACACATCCTCAGGGAGCTCTATAGAAGCAAAGGAAAATGCGATGGTTCCCATATCCAGTGTGACAAAGCGTATGCTCATTGCGGAATGGCTAACAAACTATGTCCAATCGCATCCAAAAAGTCACCTTGAGCACATTTTGATCGTAAAAAGTGGTAAAACTAATAGAAATAGAATGAATTCTAAAACTCTTTACTCTCTTAACGCAAAATAAAATCAAGTCTAGAATAAAATATTCTAATCATCATGAGAGTAAACAACATAGAATCACGCTCGAAGGCTCATGGAATATCACTTTCAAATCGACTGACCTAACTTTTCCAGTTAGTCCCCGTACTTTGTTAGCAATATGCAGTATATTAGTACGACATAAAAGAGACCACTATTTCATGCTCTGGATAATTTAATTTTGGATTGTCCTTTCATTTATTCCGAAGTTGAACAATGGTTCCATTGACTTTCATAGTCGGTTCCATCAAAAACTATCATGTAATCAAGAAACCCGTGCCACAGCGCAATTTAGTGCTACATATATTTATGTTTTTGTCGCATTCATAAATGTTCTCGTGGAATTACAGAAACTAGGACAAAGCATTTGAAATTTAGGTATCATTTTTAGAAAATACAAAATAGAAGTTCTATAAGAGTGTTTTCTTTTCAATGGTTTCTTCTCTCTCCACAAGCATCGCTGTCGTAGCTATAAAAGACATTATAGCTCGTTTCTAACACTCGCTTTAAATGGAAAAAAATCATGCAACGCCTTATGAATGACTTGCACAATCAGCTATTAAGATTACGCCTTCCCTTAAAAACGTGTATTTTTTATTCCAGGGGGTCTGGGACTAAAATTTAGTGAAATAGAACACGGGTATTTAAAAGCGTCCATTTTGGATTCCCGGCGGAATGGAAGCTAAGCTTGCGCCGACCGTGCCCAAACGACATTCTACAACTACAACAGAAAGCATACTTAGCGTCCCGAACACGGTGGATCTAAAGATAATGACAGCGAGGTGCTGGAGTGAAAAACTGAATTCAAAAACTGCTTCCAATTGGACCGCGGTGCATGGTGTAATGGATTCTAACAAAAATAAATCAAACAAAGACAATCTCTGAAGAGACAGAAGTTAACTTCTTCCAGCGTGTGGATTAAGCTATTATCATTTCTTTGGATGGATAATGCAAAGTCGGCAGCGTGTAGTCAGGTTGGAAGCGTGCCGACCTGGCAACCCTATGGTTAGGGGATCGAAGTCTACCTCAGGCGGGTATTTTTCCTCTCTTAGGTTAAAAATAAATATAGACGGATATAAATAACCTAGTCATCAATTCTGCAACTGCTTAGGTTATACCTTATCGTCTCGTAATAGTAGTATCTGCCAATAAACAAAAGTAACCATTTGTAATCATTATTCCCACATGAAATAAGCGTGCAGTATAATTGAGATCATTTCAGCACGAACGTTGCCAGAGAAAAAATGTCTAAACGACCAATTATAGAGGTAATAACCTTTGGCATGCCGATCCACTGCGCTGTCTTTTACAAAGACCACCCAGGTTTCCTGATCCCAACGGAATTTTTCAGGAGGATCTATGAGAATCAATTCCCATACGTCATTACAGCCCACCAAGGATAGTACTCATAAGGCAGAATTGGGCTTTGACGATGCCACCGTCTATGGGGATATAACCTATCAATCAATCGCAAATCACAATAAGCAACCCATTGCAAAGTGTTACCACCATGGGCATTTGAGTACGCTGAAATAGGCTTGTGCGATAAGTCGATTAATCGAAGTCATCGATGATGATTTCAGTCATCGCACCGCCATGGCTGAAATCGATAACGATGAATGTCATCGACCATCGACTGCAATGAGTCGATGAGAATTATATATGCCGATGAGTTGATGCGAATCATTGATGTCGATGAGTCGTGATGTGCTGCTGACACGAGAAACGCTACCACTACTGACGACCCCTTCCTGGCGGAGCTCCACAAGTACGAGGAGGTCCCAGATTTATCCAAATCTTCAGACATCCTACATTGGTGTAGGGACAGGAAGGATTCGTATCCCCGCCTTCAGAAGTACGCGAGAAAATACCTCTGTATTCCTGCCACTTCAACGTCATCAGAGCGGTTCTTCAGCGATGCAGGAAACGTTGTGTTGGACGACCGACTTGTACTCACCGATGAAAATGCGGTTATGAGAATTGTATTACACCACAACAAAGAGTTGTTACTTAATTTGTAACTTGGTGCTTGTTTCGCTCTTCGAATCGGCATCGATTTGGGCATCGAAAATCGATGACCAAAATCGGTCATCGCACAAGCCTACGTGGAAAAGCCCATTCACTGTAAAAAGTAGATCTGATTTTAAGGTACAAAAGCGATCTGAATTTCAGATGCAACAATTTTAAGACAGGGTATGTTGAATTTGAGCAGTAATATCTTGTCTAAAAATAAGGCAGGTGAACGGCTGAAAATCAGACCATCCAGAATCCTGCTTCCTCTGCTTCCTGCTCAACTGCTCCTGTACCAACCATCCATGTTCCTGCCTCTTCCGTACCTTAAATCCGTGTTCCTGCCTTACAACCAGACAGCGCTTAAATTCAGATCGCACTGAAAATCAGATCAACTTTTTACAGTGTTGTTCGACTCACCCTCGAGAGACCATTTTCCTTAATCAATTTTCGGCGCAATTAATTTTCAATCCTCGTATCAGTGTTGATATTCAGCGGTCCCTCTGCTAATGGCGTATCAATATTTGAATATTCATTCTTACGTGCAGCGTAGTGCATGAAATATTAAAATGATGTAATCGGGTATGTGAGTTGGCTCGAGTAGTTACTAGCTTCCTATTCCAACTCCCAAATTTAGATCCTAGGTATACAAGATTTTTCAGTGGTGTACCAGGCTCTACTTGAGTGCTCAGTGGAGTGCATTTAAAGTTCAATATTCCGTCCGTCTAATGGTACGTTAAACAATAGACGCCTAGGGGCTAATCACTCAAATCTGCGGGTTTCTTTTATAGCTGTCATTTTGGCAACTTTGTACTTAAATATAGCGACTTTTAGTAACAGTTGGTAGCCTTTTTAAGAGTGAGCAACGTTTTGGTATTACTTACCAAATTAAACCACTTATAGCAACAGAACTTTTAAAAACAGAAATTTAAGTTTATCTTGCCATAAAGTTTATATGACAAGCTAAACATATATAGAGGGGGATAAAATTCTCTTAATAAATACTTCTTGGGATAGAAAAGTTTATGAGAAAAATAAAGGCAGTTTTTACAAATAAAATTGGAATGAATATCGGAAAATACCTTTAAACTGAGAGACCATTAGATGTTTTATTACATTGGTGTATGCGAGGAATTCAGGATTTTATTAATAATTATTGCCTTGCCTAGGTAAATTATCGTATGTAAATTATATATAAAACAAACAGCAATTTTGGTGCAAATCCAAATTGCTATAGCTTAGAAAATTTAATGTACCTATCCAACCTTCTGGCAACTCCTAAAGGTAGATTAAGCAACAAAAATAAATTTTAAATGGCAACTCGGCTTTTCTTCACCCTTCCTACCCACCAATTCTTGATGGCGCTAATGTCATTAGAGTTCGGCCACCGTCCCTAATAAACACAATAGCATTTAATAAATGGAAAACAGATTTATACATATCCTAGCGTATTGCGGGGTTAGTGAAATGATATTATCTCCCAGTAGAGCCGCCAAAAACCAGGAATTGGACTCAAATACGGTCGACCCTGGCCCGTTTGAGTTAGGGGTATAACTGGAGGAGAGTGCAGTTTAGAAAAAAAGAGGTGGACGCCAGACAGTAGGGGCCAGAGGATCGGGTACCACCTTTTTCACGTCCTTTATGCTCTTATCCCTTCAGTATGGGAAAACACGGCAAGCCCGCTCACCGTAACATCACTGCCACTCCAGTTAAATAGGTCCCACGGAAAAACGAATGTGATGCGAATTTTTAAAAAGGTTGGTGTCTGAAGATAAAAATTTGCTTTATCAATCACAAGCTGACCCGGCCACGCGTTGCTGTGGCTCAATCTGGTTAAATGGAAAGCGCACGTTTATAGTATGTTTAATTTCACAATTCTTATGGGTATACAATAATCTCAGCTGATCGATTGTTTTGCAACTGGACACGAATATTTGTATATAATTTTAACGTCTTTACATGTCGTCACAAAGTAGAATATTTCAGGCAAGCATTTATTTCATCCGCTAGTGTCAATCGAGGAATTACAGGTAATGTTTGCCTGAAATGTCGTGCAAGCAATATTAATGCGTTCTCAAATGGTCTCAGGAATCAACGGAAATCTTGTAATGATCGATCCAGAGCCTCGAGCGATGCTTTGTGCACCATTGTACATTCATCCCAAGCAATAAGTTGTCATTTCTGAAATATTTGTCCCATGCCGGATGATTTGAATATGTTGCACGTGAGTGTTTCAATGAATTGCAAGTTCAATGGGATGCACATCCCGTCTCCAGTGTCGATATTGTATTCTCGATATTGTACAAACCTTCATGGAGTGAACAAAACAACTAACCAAAGCTTCATGGAAATTGGATGAATGTTGTGGTAATGCATGAAGTTATCAATATTGTATCGATACAGTATCGATATTGTAATGATACTTTATAAAACTTTGATAAAAAACACCTAAATAATTTCACCTCAATTTTGTATCAACAATGTATCGATGTATCCATATTTTATCGATATTATATCGATACAGCATCGACATGGAATTATCGATTTTGTACAAACCTTCGCGGAGCGTACTCAATAACTTTCCAAAGTTTCATGGCGATCCGATGAATGGTGTAGTAATGCATAAAGGACAAACACATTATATACATTCGATACAGTATCGATATTGCAACGATACATTCCTTTTAAAAAACTAAATAATTTCACCTCAATTTTGTATCAATAATGTATTAATTTATCGATACTTTAGTGATATTATATCGATAAAGTATCGATATTGAAATATCGATTTCGTAGTCCTCTTTTCGGGAATGTACTCCACAACTTCCGAAAGTTTCATGGTGATCCGATGAATGGTGTAGTAATGCATAAAGGACATACACACACACACACACACACACACACATACTTTCATTTTTATATACATATATAGATTAGCTACAAATCATTAGCTACAATATACCAGTCCGTACTACATTTTCAGAAAGCTGTTGGTGAAAAAACATAAGCTTAATGGTGAAAGTAAGTATTTCTTAAGATTATAAAGCATTTGGAACTGTCATTTCTAAGAAAACGCTACATAAAAAGGAGATCTCTCTTGGACATAACATCTACACGATACCCTGCAAGCCACCGCTAGGGTGTGTGGCAGACATAAAATGACTGTAAAACGAAGGCACCTGACCATCTTACTGTTCGAATCATCGATAGAAAACTGCAATTCTTGAATCAAACATGCGTTAGATCAAAATAAATGACCCTTCATTCGATTTCTAGGAGGTGGAAAGGTAATTTTACCTAGAAGAGTAAGGTGGGAAAATTAATTGTCCATGTTTCTCGGAGCAGGAAAAGTTACTGTCCATTGGCTTATCTGTATGATCATGGTATTACTATTAGCGTTCGGAGGCTTAGGCATATCATCAGTGAGAGCAGATCTATTTTAACGGAATCAGAACAAAGGTGGAAGTTTTCGTCTGTTCTGTCTCACGAAGTCGCGAAAGAACCACCTCAAGGACTCGCGAGAGAAGTATGAACCAATCCTTCCCCAAGGTTAAGGTCCACTGGGGCTACGCGCGATCCGAAGTATCTACGTTTCAAGGACAGAGGATAAGGACAAGCAAGTTGATTTGTGGCCGGCCGTATTAGGTGAGTGCGCATACTTGTTGACTGAGGCCTTATACTAATTAGCTGGCGCATTACCAACCTGATTACCGAGGCCTGCTTCAGCTACTGTAACTGTTCTAACGTAGTGGGTAAGAGATCGTGAAGGGGTCTCCAGCTACATTCTGGAATACTTAAAATTCCCGTCGTTTATATCTTAAATAAACTAGATGATAGATTTGAATAACGTCGAATCTAATGGTATAAAAGACAAAACACGTTGTTTCTTATAGAACTTAATAATTCCCTGAATCTTAGAGACATGCTACACCAATTCATCACTGGGACACGGCACAATCATTTCAGCGTTAGTTTCAGCGTAATCAACGCCTTCTCGTCGTGAACTACAAATTGCGACTGAAATAGAAAACCAAAGTTTCTTCCCCGTAGGTTTCTATTCATCATCATCAGTATTTCAATCCTAGTATTGGTTTGCTGCAGCAGCCCTCCATTCTGCCATATTCAGTGTTAATTTCCTCACGCCCTGGTGTGTTTTCTCTTTCACGTCCATCTTTACACTGTAAAAAGTTGATCTGATTTTCAGTGCGATCTGAATTTAAGCGCTGTCTGGTTGTAAGGCAGGAACACGGATTTAAGGTACGGAAGAGGCAGGAACATGGATGGTTGGTACAGGAGCAGTTGAGCAGGAAGCAGAGGAAGCAGGATTCTGGATGGTCTGATTTTCAGTCGTTCACCTGCCTTATTTTTAGACAAGATATTACTGCTGAAATTCAACATACCCTGTCTTAAAATTGTTGCATCTGAAATTCAGATCGCTTTTGTGCCTTAAAATCAGATCTACTTTTTACAGTGTATTTGTCTTATGTATGTGTCCCTTGGTTTTCCCCGAGGGACCTTCCCTTCAATATTCCCTCGCATTACATTTCTAACTAATGGGTTTCTATTGCAATTTACGAATTTCGATTATTGTTCATCATCATCTTTTATGTTTTACCCGTAACGTATTGTCCCGATACGTTACGGGTCCAAGCCGTCCACATCATTTGCTCACACCTCAATCGCCCATTCAGTTATTCACTCAATAAATTAATTCATACATATCTCCCCTAATGAGGTGTGCTCATGCAAAATAGTTCAAAAAATATTACGCTGTTCCTTCGGCCGTAATTTCGCAACATAAAGAACTCATGTTCATAAATATATGTACACTTGGTAATCTTCAACAATAATTACTATAAATTCCAGCCGTGATTTCGACGCCACAGCGTCGTTTTCATAGCAAGATGGATATTTTTTTTCTCAGATGAAATATATAAGTACCTTGACGTAAGCTATTGACCTTGAAGTGGCCAGTGGAACGAAGAGAGCGAGGAGCTAAGAATGAATGTTCATTTCCACCGCCTTGACAGGGAGGGCTCAGGAGAAAAAAAAGTTGTAAAAGGTCAAAAATGGGGAGAGCATTTAAATTAAAGCAAATCGTGTAAAATTCTATTAGGTATATTCAATTGCAAATGTATCAAATAAGTTAATTTAATGGCCTTATTGTTCGTGTCGTCAAAGCTTGAACATTTCAAATGGAGATTTCAGATGCCCTGTGATTCTAAAAATTCCATTCATTACCTTAAACGTTAGTACATTTAGATGATTGGCCTTTATGATGGTACGCTCCACTAATAAATCTCTTTCCACTAGAAGGAAAATACCGATAACAATCGTACCAATCACCTGGAAGGAAGAAATTATCTCTAAGTTCCGTGTGTCAAGAAAAGATTGCATTAAAATTTCAAATGAACCCAAAGCATTAAGCTGATGACTTTTTTTGGCATATTTTTAATTCGAACATTCTCTAAATAAGGTTGTTTTACAGTTTCAAATTACACCGAAAAATTCCTTCGCGACCTCTACCGGAGTGCATTCATTTCGTCGCATTGATCTCTTTATTGATGTGGTCCACTTAGTCGTTTCCCGTCATTAGATTAGATAGCAAAAGCAGCAATAGAATTCATAGGCTTAAAGTAAGCCGTCGATCTCAGTTCGGGGTGAAGAGTTACTCAAAAACCATCAGCCACGCAATCACATGGTTTGAATTACAGCGAGTGCTTTAGAAAAATAATAGGAAAGAGCAAAACGGTACACGGAACAGAGCTGCGTCGGCATGCGTAGAGGATACATCTAATGTTGACCACTTCGCGCCTTATTCCTTAACCGAACAGCGTTCGGTTCCCCTAAACTCATCGTTTGATGTCCCCCCCTTCGGCAAAACGGAGCCACACCCAGCCAGCCTGGCCCCGTAACCCCAATCGAGGTCCCCTGTGTATGTCCCTCCCTCACCCACCTTCCCTCCCTCCCTCCCCCAGGGAGCACGACAAAGCCATTTCCCCGACAACTCCTTCCAACCCCTCCCGCCCTAGACCCTCCCCAAAGGTTACACCCGGGCAACACCCGCTCCGAAAATAAAAGATGCCGCCGCGGGTCCGGTCCCGCCCGAACCCCGGCGCCCACTGACAAACGCCGGGTTCGGTCCCGCAAACCCCTCCCGGTCCCCGGCTCGCCTCACCCTCGACGTCGACCCCACCCTCCAGCCCCCGAATTTCCTTTCCCCTCCCCCGGTCCAGCCGGCGATGACGTCTCCTCTAACGTCATCGACTCCCAACCTCACCCCCTCTCCTCTTGGCCCCACCCGGGCTCTCCCTCGCCACACACTTCCCCACCCTTCCCTTCCTCACTCAATTCTTCTCCGCACGGGTCTCTTATTCCTCTCCATCTTCCTCGCGCACATTCCATCGGAACCGCGCGCCAAGGCGCCCAATTCAGGAGGTTGGGAGTTGAATTTAACCCCCCACTTTCCTCACCAAAAAAGAATACGTTCGGGAGCCAAAGAAAGGTAGATCTTGCCAGAAAAGAATCTTTCCAAGTCTCGGTTTCATGACCTCTGGTTAACTTCGACCGCTTGTTGACTCGGATGTTAATTTCTTCGCGCCAAATGTTCCGTTCTATTAAGTGAGAGAAGCTGTCAGTTAGCTCTACCACCGACTGTTCTTTTTAAGAGGAGGTGATCAATATGTAAGGTTTTGCGGTGATTTGCGCTAACAATGACTTTTAGAATGAAATACAACAAAGTTTTATTTTATTTTTCGATAAGATAAAACAAAGTCACCTGCTGACAATCCCAATGCTTAGCAGGACCTGAAGGGTACTTATTACAACATAACATGTGTCTTCACGACTTATTGAACTATGGGTAAATAACTTAATCTTTTATTTTATTGGATTGCGTTATCATGTTAAATAGCTCTCTTCATCATCATGGGTCAACAATTGGAAAAACAATCCTAGGATTGGTTTGACGCAGTCCTCCACTCGATTCTTCTATTGGCCACCCTCTTCATATTAACCTATTTCCTCTCTTTCACGTCCTTGATGACCTGTTCTATACAACTCATACGAGGTAAATAGTTCTACCATTTCAAATAGGACATAAAGACACTTACTCAGGAAAAGCAAGTTTGGTATTCATACAAGTGGAAGCAATTTATGTTTTTGATATTAAAATTATAAAGATGTAATTAATGCTACTGCTGGTGATTTACATTTTACTTTTGTAAATTTTAAGCATAAATATGGCACTCAAAAAATTTTAAATTTGAATCATTATGTCGAATTCCCACATATTTAACTTGGCTGCTACTGCTGAGAGCCAAAAACTTAAGAATTCGTCGATACTCGAAGCAATATAAATAGAAATCAATAAAAAATAGAAATAGAACAACTTTAAAGAAAACTCAAATCAAATTTTCGCAGCATAATAAACATAAATATTAAACAATTTTTCTCGAACAGACTGTCTTCCCCTTTGTTGAATAGATATAATCAATTAATACCACTGGAGCTACGAAGATATTTGCCGAATGGTGTTTTTGTTTTAAGACTACGTTCCAATCGGTAAGGTGCATTTATTGTAGCCAGTTGGAGCGTCTCAAAACCTTACTGACGCCATTTGATGCCAAAAATGGCTAACATTCAACTAATAATCTCACGACTATCCAAAGCCGCCTGTCGATCGCCATGTGTTTGCGCTTGAAAGAACGGAAATTAAAGCTGTTTTCCTAGTTTACCCTTCCAACCAGAAACCATCACAATAAAAATAAAAGAACGGAATATGAACGTGGAGCGTAAGGCTAAAATTGATTCCAAATTATCAGCATCAACAAGATAATCGATCGTCCAATTCGCAAGCTGTTACACTTGTGAAAGGGACGCTGCAGTCTGTACCGAGGATTCAAGCCTGTCATTAAACCAGACATTGAGGACTCATGAGAACCATTTAAAGCCTGAAATTGTCAATTTCATCTAGGTACCACTATTGCATTGCAAACTGAATACAAGTTCCGGTGAAGATTGGAGCCGCGAGTTGAATGCTACAATATTATCTTTTGAGGAGCAGCAAAAAATTCATTGGTAGTGGTAATAAATGTATTTCCCTTAACGTTTTGCACTAATATTTATTTGGTTAATACCAGTTTGAGGATTTAATCAGTTTCTAAAATCCATTTCATTATTTAAACTCCATAAGAATCAGAGGACTTGCCGTAACCCAACCATGATAAAAACCAATAGCTTATCATTTTTTCGCAATCTGCAATTAATAAATGGGAGAAAAGTACCTATATTTGAGTTATTAGGTTTTATTATGGATTCGTTCCACTAAATAAAGGTCCTGAATCAGTCTCACACACTAAGTAACCACTCATTCACTTCAAATAATCCTTATTGGAGTGAGAGATAAATTCGCTACGCTCACTCAGTTTTCAAAGAATTTTAGCATCCTCCTGCCAACTTTCCACACGTTTAGAGCGATTTAAAAGGGAAAAAATTAGAGGAAAGTCCCCTCTTTCGGAAAAATAATCAAATTTTCTTCTTTGGTCTCGCTCTATGGCACGTATTAACGCCTGTCAGCGCAGATATACCTTAAAAACCTCTAATTTGTGGAAATATATTTTCCACTTATTTGGCGAAAAGCCAAATATTTGTTCTTCATTTGTTCCTTCTCGCAAATGGATTACAACCGTAATATTTACATCCGCGATAGCCATATCTGGAATGCACTGGACTGGCAACCTAATGGTCGTGGGTTTGAATTCCGCCTGAGGTATGGATGTTTTCTTTGTCTCCAAATTTATCATAAGGTTAGATAATGCGATATGAACTAAACCACCGGAGTACTTAAATCCTACTATACTACTGTAGCCGTTATGCGTTTCATGTTTAATTCAACAGTAGTCGCATCAAGAGAGCAAATTGGCTTTGCTCTCGTATGACCTCCTTTGAAAAAGAACAAGAGGAATAAATTATTCCAAATGTCGAGGATATTCCGTTTTGCACTGGTAAACCAAAATCGTTTGCGCATTTCCCGATGAATCGCAAAACATACAACGGTATCAAAAGGATCTTACTCTTTGACATGATAAAAGGAAGATGACGACTCTAATAAAGTAGGTACATAAAACTGATTGGTTACCGTTAAAATATTGTTGCTAGAGACCTACATTAACTAAATCAATTCTGCATTAATTTTAGCATGGCGAAATGCACTGGTGAATTTCAGTAGTATGAATGCCTACAGCCCGATGATTCGGCGACTGAAAAAACGAAGAACTTGTTAGGGATCGTACTTGAATTTCATCCTCGGGACCGACGATAAGGCAATAGGCTCTCGTGTACAGCTGTAATGGCTGAAAGTAATCAACAGACGTAGCGATCAATCGGCATGACCTACAAATTTACGTCATAGCAAATATCTCCCATTGGTCGTTGAAATGTATCCATTTCATATTTCGGTTTATAGAGGCAGCAACTATCTTCGTATTCAACTCCTTTCTATTTATTACCGGTATCGTATATATGGTGTTATGTAGGGGTGATACATAGTAAATTGGCCTTAGTGGCATGGTCAGAAATGTTCCGGCCTGGTAACTCTAAGGCCCGGTTTCAATTCCCACCAAGTGTGTACGTACCACTCTAAAAATTAGGTTATCGGTGCAAAATAACCTCAGCCGTTGAAGCATCTAAAAAACAATATTCACAAAGTAGTAGTAATCCGCCTTACTCCTAAATTTAAAAATTTAGCAATAGCATTATAAAGTCAATCGGAAAAAATAATACAGAAATTATTCGATTGACTGAAATTTCCACAAAGGAAATAAAATTAAAATACACTCGGACCCGGAAATCCCCGATTCCGGACCAGGTGATTCACCACTTTAACTACCGGGGCTTCCTTCCTTACTTTGAACATTTTTTTCTTTATGTAACTCTGCTATAGTGCATTTCAGCGGGTAATACCGTTAGGGTATTAGTTTACATAACCACCTTTCAATCGGTTTTGAGTGCTAGTTTGCAATCCTTGAATAGGAGACGTGTAGGATAAGTTTTTTGGCGTAACTTTGCCGAAATTACAAATACCATGATAAAAAATATCACTAGGTAGGTAAAAACCCACACTTTTATTTGAACACCGACCCAAGTTTCAGCAACTCAGTGCCATTTTCAAGGTTCACCTTGGTCGGTGGACCTCGCCATGGCCAAGGAAACCTGGGTCGGTGCTCAATCAAAAGCGTGGATTTTCACCTGGTGATCTTCATTTTTTATCATTACAGACGAGATTTGAAACGCGAAAACGCGAATTTGAAACGGCCTGTAAAAAAAACGTTGCCCTTCACACAAGGCAAACACTGACCTCGGCTTACCCAAAGTTGCAACACTGCACTACAAAGACTTGAACCCGAATACAAAGGGGTCCGTAAATTGAAATAATTTGGTAAGATCAGGGGAAAAGGGCTACGCAGTAAAATAGTTGAAAAAACTTATAAAATAATAATTACCTTCAGCATATTGGCATTTTCGAAAGTGGCAGGGGAAGATGGCTTCATTGGAACTCTTCACTCAAAATATGCTACTAATGCTGTAACCCGGGTCACTACACAGCAAAAAATCCTTCCCTTCTGCTCCACATCGGCTTCCCTCGAGTGAAGAGGGTAGAGATCCACTGGAATATGGCCGAATGATGCGCCCTCTCCGGCAAGCGCTCCAGTTCGAAGGTCACTTCACATTTGAGTAGTAATGCGGGGAGCAAGAGAGGGCATGTAGACAGAGGTTGTGAATGCGATAAGTTGATGGACAGGCTCCCTTCGCTGGCGAAACCGTAGGCAAAAACGCAGTTTTTGATACTCACTGCCAAACCATGATCGCAGATATGGTGTAGTAGGTAGAGATCGAAGATATTTTTCTCTCCCATTTAGAACGAGACATCCGAATTTGATGGTCGTATAATATTGTAAAATTCATACTTTAATTCCTATCCGCTGTCGGAAAATGCTACCAATAGCTGAGGTATTTTGCGCCATTTAATGCAGGTTGGTATTGAGTAATACAAGAGGATTACGAAGGAATGTCCGGCATTCAACTTCGCATGCTCTTATCTAAAGGCGCCAAAAGGGGCCCACTGTTTAACGTTCCATACAATGGACGAATCATTGGATGTCGGATAACTCAAATCGCGATCGGTATTCCACTACAAAAATTTGCCACTCCCGGAAGTCAATCCCGCTCTCACAGGGGTGTGAGTTTGAAACCGTTGTGATTATCTCGAATAGGTAACCAAGGATTCACGTGGTATAAACACGAATGGTTCTATATTTGGGGCGTTAAAACCGCTGATTACAGCCTCATTCATTGTGTACACTTGTGTTTTATCTCATCTGGGGGTTCTATAGTCGAAACAGATGAGAAAAACTCAAGTGGAAACAATTAATGATATTCTAACGCGCAATTCAGACACCGTAAATTTGCAAACCATTCGTGTTCGTACCACCTTCCCTGGTTACCTATTCGAGATAATCCCGACGGTATCAAGCACACTCCCCAGAACTCTGATCACTACACCGACACGTTCCCTTTTCTGTTTTTCTAGCACATGGAATTAATTTAGAATTTGCACATCAAATACCAAGACTTTCAACGGCTACATAGATCTGGAAGAAACAATCTAAGAAGACCAAGGAATTGGAATCAAAGGGATTAAGGTGAATGGAAAAGATATCAGCATGTTTCGTTACGCCGATGTCATTGCAGTCATAGCAGAGAACCCAGGAGACTTGCAAGCATCCTTGGATGCAATGAATCGAGTACTACGAGAATAAAACGTGAAGATTAAAGGGAAGAAAATGAAAATCCTAGTATGAGGAAGAGAGAACCTAAAGGCAGCTATTACGCGCCAAGAAGTGCGAGAGCAAGTAGAATCCTTCACGTACCTGGGAAGCTGCATAGCGTAGGACGAGAGTTGATCAAAGGCCATCGGGCAAAGAATAGCCCAATGCAAGAAAGTATTCCTGAAGAAAAATGAACTTATGTTCTCAAAAAAAAATAGAATTTTCAATGAGGAAGTAGCACGCATAAACTTCCGTGTTGGGTATCGCACTATATGGCTCGGAGACACGGATCATCTGAATGCCGGGACGAAAGAGAATAGCAGCGTTTGAAACTTGGTGGCTGAAGTGCGAGCTGAAGATCAAAAGGACGAATAAGATCAGTAATTATGAAGTGCACAGAAGAAAAGAATAGGATAAAACAATATCGAACACTATCAGGAAGACAAGGTCACGATGGATAGGTCATACTTTGAGGCAAAGTGAATTTGTAGTGAACATAATATAAGAGAAAATACCACGAGGGATAAAAACATAAATTAGGTGAAAAGGGATATGAAACAATAGCTACAAGGGCTTAAAGCACTTTGCAGAAGAGAGTGTAGAATCGAGGGCTGCAGTCTACCAATATTAGGATTTCACGACTAGCAATGACGCAAAATGCTATGATTTTGCGTCATAGTATTCAAGAGGTCCACCACTTAAAACTCAGGAAATTCACCCTTTTCGTAAACTTAGAGAAAAGGATGCAATTAATTATTACATCCATCCATTCCCAGGGCGGGATTCGAATCCGCGACCTTTGGGGGCGTCAAATTCGACCTGGTCCTCGCGGCCGGCAGGGCAGGTAGGTCATAGCGCTATTGCTCACATTCAAGAATAACTGCCTACAGTAAAAATCCACCTATAGAATAATGAACTACTCAAAATGAATCAAGCTGAGTTATTGAAAATGTTAGATGCCTTTCAAAATTGAAATTCAGTTATAAATATTTCCTTGCTTACTTGGATTCTCTGCAGTAACATGCCACGGTGGGTAGCGCCCTTCAAATCTCATTAAGGTCATGGGATATTCATAATACAACCGAAGGCGAAATAATACAAGAAAAAGTTACTGACGGCGTACATTTCTGCAGAGATCCTCCCGTGAATCACAATAGCGGACTTGAAAACGACGACGAAAAGCATTAATCGAATTATAACCCCAGCACGAAGATATGGAGACCCAGTCACGTTGCAAAATCCTAATCCGGCCACTCAAGCGACATCGGAGCACATTCCAGCGATGTTAATCCCTGAAAACCTAGCTCATTACCGATGGAAAAAATAACCACTACGCTATTGATTTCAATGGATTAAACGCCGAATGGCAAAAATTAGATTTCTTGGTTTCCATCACGCCTGGCTCCAGACCAGATCCAGGAAATTTCTCTAGCTGTCGTGACACAGTATTTCTATTCATGAAATACTTGGATGCTCCCTCTCCGACTTATCCAACCTCAGTCCTCAGCCAACAACAGAGGGAGACTTTGCTCGCAGACAAACGCTAACTGGGAATAAGCAACACCCTACCTTCCACCACCAGCGCACTCCTCGTTTCGAGAATGAATGGGAAATGGATGAAGTAACCAGATGAAAATGGTGCAATGATATCTGCTGCTGCACTAAGGGCACCTGTGCTTCCACGTTGCTCAATGTACATTAATAACCGTGGTGTCTATCATGGAAATTTCAAATCGATAGTTATTTTAATTTTAATGACACATGTAGTTAGCTCCCTTGCAATCATATTAAAACCACAACCCATAAAGTGGTGTTGAGCACAAATATCCACAAGATATCAATAAAATAAGAATAAACAGAGCCTGAAAGAGACAATGAAAAATAAATAAGATAATGAATGCACAACTTGAAAGAGTATTTCCTCAGAAAAGGAACTGTTCACAACAGTCAGGAGATTCTTTTTCAATGTCATAGTACATCAAATAATATGCACATAACCAGCTTAAAGGCACCATATACCACCAGTGGAGCAATGATGAAAAAGTTGCCCATGATGCCGACCTGAGAAAACATGGTGTCAGGTTTTATTTGATCAAATTCACATCAGTTTTCCACAACGTTCCATTTTTTTTCTTCCGTGCCCTGGATTCCAGCAATATAATGCCTTCATCTTTCATGACACCAAAAGCCATTTTATTGCTAATAAAGAAAGTAAACATTCCCGAGTGAGAATATTAAATTTCAATAAAAGAATTCAATAATTTGGCTCAAGTAATACACATTAAGACAACATTCACCTCTAATTTTAGATTTACTATTTGATGGTCAGAAAACATGATGTCTTGGAGCATGTCATTTGCTACAATGGAAAGAAAATTCACAGGGCAAATATACTGTCCCATCAGTTACTATAAAGTGAATCTCCAAAACTGTACAATAAATTCAGAAAGCAAACCAAAATCACGATTTTCCCCAGCACCATTTCAACCATTCCAACTTCAACATCCCGTCACCATAATGTGTTACACAACACAAATGTTTAGTGAAATGAGATGAGTTGTTACCATTGAAATAAAATGAACCTATTCTCCTTTATTTGCCTGAATCATTACGTTGGTCTAATATAGGTATTTCACACCCCAGAAAATAGCAATCATCTGCATTTAACAGCCCCATTCTACCTGCGTTATATAACATAGTCCATTATAAAATTTATTGGAGAGTTATAAAGAAGATGGGACAATCTAATCTTGAAACATGATGGCCTGATGAAGACAACTGTAAAGGGCTTTTGGGTAACGGTTTACACTGTCATACAAAAATTTTCATTGAAATCTGAGGTGGAGAAGCTAGGCCCATTTGTTGATTTAAAATGCAATGACTCTTTGGTGATTACCAAATAAACTTTGATAATTACTAAACGGTGGTTGTGGTGGCCTAGTGGGTAGAGCACTGAGCTACTGTCCGGTGGGTCCCGGGTTCAAATCCCGGGCAAGAGCCTTTCTGGAATCCCCCATCTAAAATCCTCGTGATTCCATTTTCTGCATGCCAGAACTTCAGAGGAAATCGCAGGTGGCCCAGGGAAAGGAGGAACTGGCCCCCCTACCCTGAATGTTTGAATTTCACACGCCATTGGCTTAGTATGGGGTGAGCTCTATCTACCCTCACCTATCAAAGACCAACCTTCGGGTAGAATCACAGAGTGAGTGAATTTACTAAATGATATTCTCTAAAATACAGTTGACATATTTGGCCAAAACTGATGCCTCATGATACACAACTAACACATATTACCGCAAGCTGATGTGAGCACAAGAGTAGTACTCATCAGTGCACTTGACTATACAAAAATATATCCAATACTCTAAAATGCAACTAGAAAAAGTGCATAAAATCAAGTAAAGTAAACAAGATCAAGAAAATGCTACTGGAGGTTACTTATAACATTGTTTTATTTAACTAAATGTAAATACACAATGAGCTTGGAGGCAATTAGATCACATTGGAAATAGCAATAGTAGATTAAACATCATGATTTCATTAAATACATAGAACCAAAAATAGGTAAGTGACCTAGACATTGCTAACATACCCTGATGCTTAAAATATTAAACACTATTTCAAGGATAAGGTACATGACCATTACAGACACTTTTTTTAACTCAGCACAAAAAAAATACAATACAATACTTATTTGGCAGACTAAATAAGAGGGGATAGATGTTTTCAAGTATATAAATACATAAAGACAAACTAAATGTGATAAAATAACCATCACATCATGAAATAATATCATTTTAAAGCCACACTTGCAAGTAACATGAATTTCTCAAACTATAAATAAGCACCATGGTATAAAAGTACCTACCATGTATCACAAAAAAGGGTAATCAGCTAACCAGAAATTTTCTGAGCAGTTTAAAGTTTAGTATCAGAGTCGAGATGGAGGGCACCACAACACCACAAACAGATCTCCCAAGGGTCCTGGAAAATATGAAAAAATAAGATAATGGTCACAAGCACAGAGCTAGCTGTTATGGCATCAAAAAGGAGCTAAGTCTACACTAGTTTGAAATCTGGACGAGAAAAATCTATGATTATTTTTTAAGTCTACATGTAAAAACATGATGTAAAACTTAACAGCATGTTTTCATCAGATCATCATACAAACAAGTGATTTTAAATCCCCAATACTAACTACTTCAATTATCCTCGAATAGAGATTTTTTATCCACATTCTTTTAGCATTCATTACATGTAACGCAATTCTAGAGTATATCCTAATGCAATATTTTAAAGAATGTATGAAGCACTTCAAGGAATTTTAATATAAACTAGCTGATCCATGAGCACATTGAATGAATCTTCACTAGAGCATCATTCGTTATAATTTTCAGCATAGCACTGACTCTGATGGAAAGTGCATCAATAACTGTCTATAGAGAGAACTATAACATATGTAAGTATGAAGTGTCAAGTCCTCAAGAGGCAAGCAGACAGGAGTCCACAAGATCAGTTCCAAGTGGCGATTAGACAACTTCATGTTCAAATATAGACCAATGCTTTTGTAGGGGGAAATGTTTCAGGACATAAACTTAAACCACTCCGTATCTACTACAATGAAGGCTCAGACTAAAGAATTTAAAGTGAGGCAAATATGTCAGGGTATTAGCGGGCAAATACAACCAGATCATGGATGACCCTTGTCCTTCTCATGGACTGGTTTACGCAAGGTTTTATTCCTGAGGTGAAGCCTCGGGTGTGACAAAGGGTCCCTTTTCAAATATTACAGATCTTAAATGATGCTCCCAGCCATCTATATTATTTAAATTGTCTCAATCAAAATGCTACACGTGTTTTTATGCCTCCCAACACCACACCTTTTACACAGCTCATAGAACGGGGGATTGTAGCAACTTCTATCAACTATCTTAAACCAAATAGTTTCATTACTCAGTGGAATATCTCCACTATGAAGTTTCAGAGGAGAAAAACCTGAAATTCCCCATCCACAAATTCAAAATGACCATAGTTTCACTGCCCTGGTAATCAAGTTATGAATGTGGAATTGCAGGGTTTATCTCTCTGAAATTTCATATTACCTTCAAAACACAATTAGAATGGCTCTAATAGCTAAGGAATGATAAATAAACATCACAGAATTTTGTAAAGACTGTAAAACATACCAGATGTAGCATGTAACACAGTTATGGGAAAAAGTGACTGAAGTGTATAAGAAATTAGTTAAGAAAAAAGTACTTAAAAGACATGTAAACAATTTTAAAGGATTCGAGAAAGAAAGTACGCTGAAAGAAATCAGTGGAACACTAGCATTCATGTCAAAATAGTTGAATTCATAAGGGAAAATAAGTATATATACAAACTCATTGAAGCTGGTGAGGAAGAATTAACAAATAAAGACTTGATTGAAATAGAAGCTATAGCTGCTAAAGAAGAAGAATTGAAGGATTAGAAATAAATTCTGGAATTGCAGAGGCCTACAGATGATTGAATTTAAGGTTGAAAGCGAAGCATGATTTAAAAAAGTAAAGAGAATGATTAAGGGGCTCATGTATAGAGAAATTTATAGTGAGGAAAAAAGACGGAACTAGAATGGTATTTCCCTTGTGAAAGCAACTAAAACACCAGGCTTTGAAACAAATCATCAGAACAGAAAGCAGATCATAGATACCTACCACCAGTAGTACCATACCCTTCACTAGTAAATCTGCTAAAATGTATGGCGAAAACACACAATATTCAGACAGAAACTTCATTGGACTAATGTATCTCATCCAATTAAAGGTAATATCCATTTTATTACGTATGCAATTCATGGAACTCATATTATTATATGTAATTAAATTATTTCTGAAGATTCAGGAAAAATGGAGTGGAAGCGAATCATGATAACATAGAAATAAAAACATGAGCCAAATCCAAAAAGAAATATTTTTTTGGCATAAAAATATATTTTTGTGAATTTGCCTAGTGTTTTTCTTTCAATGTTATTATTAAATTATGTAAGTATTACAAATTAACAATTTTTTTTCTGCAACAAACTGACATTGAGAAGCAAGAAAATTAGTTTGTTTTACGATGCTTCAAAATAATGCCCTGGGTTCATTTGTTAATGGTTGAGGGCAATGACAATATTGACAAAGTAGTTTTTATATGAAAAAAGTGAGTAATGCTGCTAGAATAGACATTTCATCTCTGCTTGAAAGGCACTTCATTGATAAAATCTTGTATAAAACCTAATATCCTTGAAATAAAAATCATTATAAATGTACTCTATGCATTTTAATTAACCTGACTGTTATAATCACCTCAAAAACATGCATCAAAAAAATTGATTTCAATGAACTCACTACAGATCTCCGTTTTCTCAGATATAATTTTGGTCAATTGGTGATTTTCATATATTGATGATTTTCACCATGAGCATGAACAATGCAGGGAATTCTTCCAAGTAGTGAAGTTCATGAAAAGTATGTATATTATGTGCACGAGATGTATCTGTTAAAAAAATTTCAAGTGAACTTCTGTTTTAGGGTCCTAGAAACATGCAGGAACTCTTTGGCCCTGTTCACAAACTCTTCTCCACAACCTCACCATCAACTGATGTCAGTAGTTACAGTGAAAACAGATTAACAAATCTTGCAAACAGCTTATTGAATAGTTAATTTTCATCGGAGGGCAAAAAATGTTCAAAATACCATATGCAAAAAAATGTAACAAAATCTTCAAGAATATAATGATTTCATCAAATCACTTTACTGAAAATAAGAGTTGTTGAAACTTACCAAAATGTACATCCAAAGGCCACCAATTAGCAGCCATGACTCTCTTTAAACAAGTAAAAATTATTTACCAAAGCCGAAATGCATAATTTTGCGGAACATTGAAGGACCTTCCCAGTGCCCCCTGAAATATAAAATTATCACATTCAAATACTGATAGTAGGTACTATATAATAGCTGATAATGACTAACATCAAAGTTGGACACATTGGTTTTGATCAATTTTTTAAATTAAACGAAACAATAACTAGCCAACAGAGAAAAAAAAACAGCTTTCACAGATACTAAAACACCAAATAGGTAAATCAATTTGTGATAGTTTGCAGGATACATAATTAATAACAGGGAAAAGCTCAAGGATAAGCTCAAGTGAACCAATAGCAGATACTTTATGAGAATTTAGGAGGCCACATAAAGCATATTAACATTGGTCAAATTCACTCACTCAGTAATCAATCACAGGCAGAAAATTATTTCCACACTTATCAGCCACAAACCATCATCACACTACCATAAGTGATGCATTGGAGTGTTTTGGGGATAACAGAAAAGAAGTAACACTGATGTGTCTCACAACAAACAAGATTGTGGTGGAACAAATCTCACATAAGAGACCCATATTGAATATGTACTAAATACATTCTCTCACTAGAACTCAAATTACTATGAAGAGGAACTGAAAGAAAGACACCAGCTCCAGAACTGAGCAGAACATGAGCACTCACTCTACATACTATCTAAAACCACATTAGCAAAATTACTGGTCATCAACGGAGCATCTCTATCCTTACCTGTACTCCCTGAGTCACACCTAAGTTTTTCATAATCTATTTCTCCAGTCCAATCATACTTTAAACACTACATCCAATAATTTTTGCCAGCCAAGCAAACACATCTAGCGCAAACACTGGGTCCCACCATAGGGCTGTTCTCATTCATACCAAGGCATCCCTTGTTGCCTTCCCCTTCCTAATCCAAACAGCCCATTTCTGAATAAATTGTTTACATTTTTTTCCAGCCTTCTGTTTACAACCGTAAGTACAGGTTCTGTTACTTTCAAATTTAAACAAATGACCCTATGCCCTACACAAATTTATATATTTCTGTCTTTAGGATAACTATCAGTCCTCTTCACTTTTGGTCACAAGCCATAGATGTAGAGCGTTAAGTATCTTATTCATCCCATAATCCTTTATTACCACATGACAACTTTGCACTCTGTCATCTTATAATCAATACATATTTCCATTTTCACAAACTCTCTTATCATGCTCTCAACATGAAAATTATACCTCTCCAAAAAGATCCCCCTGATATTTTTGTTTTCACTAAGAATCGTAACAAAAAATATCAAATCCAATACCTTAACATTAACTTCCAATACAATTCAGGCATGAAATATTTCTTCATCAGAAACATTGAAAGCCTCTCTTTTGCTTGATTCAACGGGAATGTTTCCATAGGGTTTCCATTATAATCAAATTCAGCAAGAACACACGAATCATATCCAGTTACCAATGGACAAGATGTATACCCAAGGTATTTAGCAGGTAATTTTTCATTTTTCATCCTGGCATCCAAATTCAATCGTAGAGTTTTCAACTGAGAAGCTGAAAAATAAAATCAACTGTGTTAGAAATCATTATTGAGATGATAAAATGGAAATTTTTCTGTACTTACAAATTCAACTAATTGTAAAAGGTAGTACAGAAATAAACAAGGTCAACAGCTCATCTCAGATAGAAATTTTTTTAGATCATTAAAATTTAATCAAAGCTCAATGAACCTAAGTTTCTGGTTATTATCATTGACTTCATCTAGTTTGCATCTAGTAAGCAACCTTCATCTTCCTGCACCACTCAAATGAGAAAAACTTCATTAGACTTCCACTTCATACCACTTCCACATCCATAGGACCACAAAAGAGAAAAAGTGGCAAATATCTCCAAATTGTCAAAACAAATCATTTAATGCATGTTTTCAATTAAAAAAATATTTTGTGAAAAGTGAGCTAAAAAATACATGTGTCTAAAATGTACTGAAAATAATATTTGTGTTTTTATTACTATGAATGCAAAACCATTATAATGTTTACAATTATAAAGCAAACTTTTGTAAAAACTACATATAAATGCAATTTTGCAATTACAACAACTACATATATATTAGAAACTGATGAGCATTGAGCATTAATTAATTTATGATTCAGAGAAGTGATCATTATGTATCGTTAACTAACAAAACATCTCACTATATGCTACATGATATAGGTATGGCATAAATATCAACAACATTACTATATGAAAACATACTGTGGGAAGACACATCAGCTTAAAATTTGGAAAACAAACAAACAAGGTCTAGGGGTCAAATGACCCCTAGACTTCCTTTTAGGTAGTGCAAAACTCCTGCCTTCCTGGCATTAAGAAGATACATTATGAATATCCTTTTCTGACGAATCACACACACCTCCAAGAATTTCCCTGTACAAAGAGCACTGGCCATAATACATATGCACAATCCCAAGTTACATAATTTAATGCATTCTCATATACATTGCCAAGGTCAAAAGTTACGTGCCCAAAATTACATCAGTGATACAATCAAGGCAGATAATAACAAATAATTATTAGTTGCCATATTTCATTCATCTTCATAATTCATGAAGTTCTAAAATTAAGGAAGTGTTTTCATTCAAAAGTTTCAAAATTCCAACCTCCGGTTTGAACACTGATACCATTTTTTTAAGCAAGTATTTTCAACATTACACTGCCATTTTTTACATATTTTCTCAAATAACCTTTCATTAACTGTTAATAGCTCTCATATTTTCATGCTGTGAATGACTTCATAATTTGAAGGTTGTTTAAAAAGTTCCATATTTAAGACAAGAGTAACTTAGTTTACCAGAGGAAAAAATGCTTGAGTAATGTTGGGTGATCATATTTGGTATTTGGTGTAATGTGCTGAGATCGTACATTTTGTCAGTCATGACATGAAATTCAAAGTATGTACATAGAAGCTAATAATAAATATTTTATCATTCATCACCACTACTTGGGGTGGTTTACGAGATACCATTTGATACACAGAAGAGTATTCAGCATGAGAAGAAACAATAGTATACTCACCCACTGCAGCTCCAGTTTTGGATGTTGGAAGATTAGTGCAATCACCAATGCCAAAAATGTTGTCAAATTTATTGTGCAACAAAGTTTCCTTGCTGACATTAAGGAAACCAGCATTATCAACCAATTCCTTGGCCGCCTTCAGTTCTTTTGGAGCTGACATTGGTGGAGAGACATGAAGCAGGGAATACTATAAAAGATTTTTTCAACTTAAAATTTTGGAATTTTAATAGAAATAAATGAAGGGTCCTTAAATGAGGAGATCACTGAGAGAGGGTTCAAGGAAGTTAAATATTTTATTTTTTAAATACTTGGTGCACATAGAAATTCTATGGTAATAGGAAATTACTTCCATGAAATGAAATGAATCAGCAGAAACAACAACTAGTGAATGAGTACTGCAAACATCATGTAGAAAAAAATACATGGAAAGAATGATAAGAATGCCTGCATTTAGGTTGCTACAATGCTTATTGACTCTTGCTAACAACATTGTAGGAATTGGAAAGAAATAAATCCAGATTCATCTAAACAATTCCATGAAAACCTTCACAGCAAAAACAAGCATAACACTGGAACCTTCCACCACAAAACACTTGAGAACCTTCTGAAAATTTTAAATGATTAATATTTAAGGATAACTCACCTTTAAGGTCATACACGAACCAGGTGAATCAAGATTTTCAAAAACAGCCTCCTTTTTATCAGAATCAACTTTTATAAGATTATGCCTCATAGTCACTTTGATATTTCTTTGCTCACATATTTTCGTTAGAGCATCAGCATATTTTTTCACTCCAAATATCACAGGAAGTGATGTAACATAAATCATATTGGCTTTATCACGTTTCCCAGTCTGTTAAGAATAAATCAATTTTCGTAAGTGGCAAAAAACAAGAATCAATTCCATGAACACATTTCAACAGTAACAATATCAAACACATATTGTACAAATGTCCAACCTCGGTGTAGATATGGAATAGTACTATGATAAATCAATCCATTAAACACTGCAACAGTCGATTGATCAAGTACAGCACACTGAACCACAACCATTAAGCAGAGGATTGGTGATGCTCCCAGATATTTCCCTGGCAAATAGTATGATACCATTGCAACTTGCAACATTTTTTCCCCTAAGGGACTAGGCCTTCACAGTTTTACACCAGGCAATTGCATAGTGTAGGACTTTTAACCATAGTTTGTCCGATTATGCCTTCTTATGTACAACTGTTATAAGTTATTACAGGATTGTTAATAATATGAATTGCTACTAGGGATGTGCGAGTACTCGAAAATTCGAGTCGAGTCGAGTAGTTGGTACTCGACTCGAGCACTCGAGTATTTTTACGAAAGTCGAGTCGAGTCGAGTAGTTTTTGTCAACGGAGCCGCCAAGGCCAATAGGTTCAGAAATCTGCTGACAGGAAGCGCTATCATCAAAATCGAGTAAATCTCTAGTTACACGATAGATAACACGTATGAACATGTACTTACGTACGTTCATTTACATTTGCGTGAATGGTTTCATGTACGTTTACGTGAATGGATTCATGAACGTTTGCGTGAATGAATAGATGAATCGGTGGTTACACGGTCCATGAAACCGCATATGTACCGTATTCCTCCGAATATAGCCCCTTTTTGGCCGAAATCTTCGCGGTTAAAGTCTGGGGGGGGGGACTATATTCGAGCTCAAAGCACCTGATGTCCGTTGTAAAATTCCATCCCCTGAGTTTGAAGGTTTATATCACAAAAATGAGTAGTTAAATTTTAAAATAAAGTATATCGAACTAAATCTTGTTCATTTATACGTTTAATAATGTCAAAAATATATTTTTAGTTGGTTATATTAATTAATTTTTCGACCGAGACAGATAAAAACGCCGGATATTATTCAAGTTCCGGGAAGCAAGTTTGATGCCCACTTCAAGATACACATGAAAAGCCACTTCTCTTTTCTTCGCATAAGATATGGAACATATATTTATCTTAGAACAAAGTTTAAAATAGATTACTCAGTTACCAATTACGTTACGAATAATATTTAAAAATGCGTTATCTCAGCTAGCGGAAGTCGGGAATTTAGTTCGTTTTGATGGTATTCTTCGTGTTTGAAAAGTAACCACGTGTAAAATGACTTAACAAATTGGGAAAATTAGATATGCTTCTGACGTGTATATATTTATTTTGGAAAGCGAGCTCCACGCGACAGGACTTTTGGCCTGGAGAGATAAGCTGCTCGAGGTTGCAAAGTTATACGCTACCGTAGGTACCGCGCGCACCAAACACCACGCGAGAAAATTTCTCTAGTATGCACAGGAAAAATATCCTTGCCTATGCTTGAATAAAAGTTTATAAGTTGCAGTAATCACCAAAATAAAATCAGCGATAAGAGAGATAGCTTTTGTCCCCACATTTCTCGGCTTCTCGACGAAAGAAACAAATTGCATTTTAAATTATCTTCAACTCCGTCTCCAAAATCTTTGCGCGAGGAGGCATAATAACGGTATGCTTCCAAAGATACCGTCAGTTCTTAAACTGACACTGACTTGCATTCTTAAAGGCGATACTTTTTTCCGCTATTGTCGAGTCCTCATGACTCATTCACAGCGATAGGCGATCTGCTTGCAGCAGAAGATTCCACGCGCGCGCTACCTTTCTCTTTCAGGCATGCTCTGGACATTTGAGCGTGCTTTTATAGCCGAAAATAAATATATATCGATATCAAATAATCAACGAATTCTACTGAGATTTCATAAGTGGATTCATATTAATGACTCGAGAGCAAGAGAAAGGTCCAAATGGTGATTTCCGGAACGGAAAGCGTGCGGGACGGAAAATAACGCAGTCGGACAAATTCATCAATAACAAAAATATTGATGAACGTAATAGTATGAAACTTCGTATAACTATTAACAAAGCCCTTAGCTACAATATGTGAAAAGGAAGTTTGATATCTCGATCTGTGTTGTTCTTAGGATGCCCGAATTCGTAGGATCCATCTGGTATAAAAAAAAATTCGCTAAAAATCCATTCTTAAGCACGTACTTCAGAAAAAAATTGTAAAAATATTTTAATACTACCAGTAAACGTAGAAATAAACAAGCTTTAATTTGATATACTTTAATTTAAAATCGCTTTAGCCATCTTGGAGATATTGGTCTTCAAACTCACGGGTGAAGGAAATTTTGTAACGGATGGTAGGCATCCTATTATAAGGGCATTACGGATGATATAGGTATCGTATAAAACTTATAAGTTTTACTATTCCATTTTTTATTTCCTATTTAGGATTATTAATCACATCATTAATTTCAAGTTCCTATAGGACTAAGATATAAGACTTAAGATATGACTATAGTCATATCTTAAGATAGATAATTATAAATATCTATAGCTAATTATTATATATTAATAATATATATATATATATATATATATATTATATAAATATTATAGATAATTTTTGTTCAAATATATTTCCTTAGAAATCAAAAACTTTAATCCACAGGACTCTATACAAAATTCATATACCTGCTCACATTCATTCATGAATGAAAATTCATTGTTCAAACATTATTAACTTGCATTAATGGATATTGGAAATAACCCGTGCTGATATTGGGTGCGGTCATGCATCGTGCAAATGGGGGTGATTAACACAGCTCATTTTTATGATTCTAAGTTCTATCATGTTTAGGCAGAAATCATCGATTTTGAAGAGATGGTGCCAATAATTGGAAGAGGAAGAAAAGTATATGTTAAAAAACTAACTATGTAATTAACGGCCAATCATAAATTTGAGGCGCGAGCTTATCAAATATTTACTGCACAAACAAGGCATTTTGTATGAAATTCACTCTGTTGGACTAACCTCGGCATACACGACATCACCGAGAAAGCGTTTAGCTCTGAAAAGAAATACATAGGAATGCGAAATACAAGGAATGCTCTTCTAATTAGGCTTATGTATTCCTTAAGAAAAAATATTTTGCTTCCTGGCTTACTTTCATTACAAGTTAATAGGGCATGTCACTCATATAGGCCTCATATTATGCCTAAGTACACTCTAAGTACCATACTGCAAGCTAATTTACACGTTTTTGAGTAATCCTAGGAATGAAGGTAATTTTCTTATTTCGAAAGCTACCGGAAAATTTCCATTATAGCTTTTGGCCTGCGCTACGTGCCATATTAATTTGACTGTTTATAACTATGAATTAGGTAGGTAGACCTGCCATTTGATAGTCAGATTGCTGACTAACTTTAATTGCGTTGACTTAAGTAATAACTGGGTCTCTTCACTCATGTACAATAATGTACAAACTCGACTCGACTCGATACTCGCGAGTACTTTACAACTCGACTCGATACTCGACTCGAGGTCAAAAAGTGCTACTCGCACATCCCTAATTGCTACCACTAAGTCCATGCACCAAGGAAATAATGGGGTAGGATTCACATTAACTCTGAATAAAATTAATGAAATATGTATCCTACAATGGGTAGGATGGCAAAGATTTTTTTCACTTTCTTTTCCAGGATTCAGATGCAACATAATTTATCATAAATTTCTGATTATATACACTTTTCCTCCAATTATATCAAAAAAGCACTTATTATTATAATCAACTGAAGTCCTCCAGGTTATTACACAGTAAGTGGTCTGGTAAGGTGAAATTATTTCATCCTGAAGACATATGTCTTCATGTACTATGTTACGCTATGCTTGCATTGGCATTATAAGTATCCATAAGCTACTTTCACTGCAAACTGAACCTCAGTAGCATGCTAGAGATATGTTCTCCATCATCCACTTCATTATGATATTCTAAAATGTAATTACAGTAGAAACTCTAAATTATGAAGTCAACGGGACCGGAAAAATAGCCACTTCAAGCTATCAAATATTGTATGAACGAGTATTCTTGATCAACATCGCGATAATGTTATTTTTTGTTTCCTGAAATATAGTTACTCCTGCAACATCCCTGCATGATTTATGAAGTTATAATTCATGAATGTATCTTTAAATTAATGCCAACAGAGTTCATAAAGTTAAATATAACTAACATATTCCTTTTTTCCAATGAGTCACAGATTAGGCAACCAAGCGTCTTACAAAAATTTTTGTGCAGTTTGGGCTAGGCCTATGCACCATTAGTGCATTTTTCTAAATTACTTTAATCTCTACTGGAAAACTCGTGATGTGAGCATGAGCGATGTTTTTATATTTTTGAGGTAGAATTGATGCATGCAAACACTATGGAAGTGTGAAAGTTGCGCGATCATTTGAAACTAGATGCTGCTACAGATAGAAAATTTAGGGGAATAAATTTCCACTAGAAGAAAATCTTACACTTCGCATCAGGCATAACAGATTAGAAATAAATTAAGCTAAAACAGAGAAATGATTCTCCCACAGACGCTAAGTCAATCATGTATTTTGTACAAATAATGATAAGCCTGTTAATTTCACGAAATAGTAATCCCAATTCTCCCCTGGATTCAGCTATCTTGGCATGGTTATTTCCAAGACGAAGACTCAACAGAAAGAGCTTACAAAGGAGTTCAGCTTAATGCTTACCTACTTTCAAAAGCAAATTGTACAAGCCATGCAATTCAACGGTAAAGGTGTGATAATTTCCTTTACGCATCTTCAGCTACTAACAATGGTAGCATTATAAATCAATAATTTACAACTTTCATTATGGAAAAGTTTCACAAAATTACTCCTGAAACCATTCAGTTTCTTAAAAGTTTTTCACTATGTTCTGCAAAAACTTCAGTTGTGGCTGTACTCAAATAAGGTTGCCATGAGAAAGGATCAATCCAAGTTTTTTAATTATTTTCATATAGGCATTCATACATTTGATTTCCTTGTGGAACGTACACTATTGAAATAACAAACAGACTGAATTTTGAACCTTTCTCCTTACCTGCACGGGCAAAATCGGTACGTGTGTGAAAGAGCACATTTAAAAACATTGAGACCGACAGCCGGTGCCAGCTTCAAATTTGTCAAGTTCATCACCGGCTGCAATTGCTAGTACCATTGCCGGAGTCGGCAATAGTGCCATGCCAGACATCATGTGAAAGCTTCCATTTGATAACATTGCATCCTGCACCGGTTTTGCCGGTGTGCATGAAAATGCCTAAGGGTCCTAATCAATCATTGGGGTTTTACTGTGATTGTATATTAGCAGAACAAATAAAAAAAGTGTGATGCTACATTGGAAACTTAAAATGAAATATGCTATGAAATTTATCAACAAAACATGCTGCCAACTAATTTGATACATATTACTTCCAGGTGTCCAATAGTATTATGTACCATTTTGAGGAAAAGCTTATTTTTCATATTTCAATGTAGCTCTACCAAGTTACCAACCAAAACAACAAACCAAATACTAAACCCTTGAATACCACCATACCCTCCCCCTGGGCCACCAAGTTTTGGAGCATACGTCCAGTGGCTGCATGGGATACATGCCCAAAAATAGCAAGCACTTAAATTTAACAAGACTAGCTTTAACTCACTAACCTTCCGAAAATAATGCTCTGCTATGTATAGAATCTTCTGTGGTGCACCAGCACACTTCACAGGAGTATTTGGGAAAGTGAAAACCGCATTTCCTTCTTTAAATTTCTTCAGTTCCTCGTACGTTTTACCAACATATTCTGGTGAGTAATTAGAACATACACCTGGTGTCTTCAAAGCGTCAACAAGTCCCTCAACCTGAAAAAAAGTTTTGGTATTAAATACAGCAGTAATAGATATGTGAGTTATAAAGTGGCACAGAAACATTTGAGCTAGATATTTAGATTTGGTGAAAAATGAAGATAGTTTTGAGTAACTTGACCCAGATGGAGGTTTATTACATATATTTAAGATTAGTGAGCAAAGATTTACAGAAATTATGATACAGTAAAAAAAATAGATAAGCAAGAACTGGGTGAGAAAAATCCATAAGTAAGACTATTTGCAAGGTTCCATCATTTTTCACAATCAGAGCTCTATAATAGCCTCACCCAAAGCCTCTATAAGCAAGAGTGCCTCCTAGTAAACGCAAGACATTGTGTGAGTTCTGACAGGTTCAGTACAGATTTTTTGATTGTTCAAAAGGTGTCAGGTGTGGCTTGAGAGGAAAAATAGTTGAGGAGTGTCGATCAGTTAGGGATCATGATAAGAATTTATAAGTGAAAATTTTAAAAATTTTTCATTGACTGACAACTGAAAAATGTGACTGCTTAAGAGGGAGGCAAGTCACAAAGTGAGATACTAAGTGAGTTTGGGTTGCCAGAATCGATCTTTTATTAGATCACAAAAGACTAAGATTCCATAGTCGCATTTCTCTGAGAGACAAGGAAATATTAAGAGGAACAAATCTGTGAATTCTCTAATGTGAGAAGTGAGGATGTTGAGTGGACCAAAAAAGCCCTCAAAAGCATTCCCATTGATGGACCCTTGCGGAAAGAAAAAGCAAAGGACTTTTACAAAAAACAGGGAATAAAGAACTTATCAAATGCTAAAAATAAAAATCTGCAAAAGTTTTCTACAACATTTATGAGATTGAAAAACATGTTCAAATACCAAACTAGAAAAACAAAGGAAAACATTGACTGATATTTTTCAGTGTAGCACTGTTAAACAATGCTTAGAGCTACACATGAATGTTTTTATTATTCCTAATCCTGTTTTATTATCCTTTTTTAAGTAAGAGAAGCCTCTTCTGAACCTATGTGAATGAGAAACTGGCTAAAAGAGAAACCTCTATATGTGAGAAAGGATACTTTGCCCCTTCAAGTCTCACTTATCCAGGTTTGAATGTATTACAAAGTTACTTGGCTCAGATAACTATTAAACTATGGTGTGATTAAGCACAAAGTTTTCTTAGATTCATCAACAAGGGGAGTATTATTGGATTTCTTCAATGGAGGTGACCAGTAGAACACTATTCTAGTCCACAACTGCAACAAACAACTACAGGTACAACTGTAAAAACTCAAGACTCAAAGAGAAGCCACACAATGTATTTAAAAATAATGCTGGAATTCAATTGATCAAACAAATGGCTTCTATAAGGGTTACTTTGTATTACACAGCCAATGCATGGCAGCCGGCATAGGTATACTAACAACTTTTCAAGAATGCTCAATTATTGATTTATGCAGATTTCAAAGGGTTAGAAAATTCTTAAGGCCTAAGATATTTGAAAAATACTAAGAGTGAATGAGAGACAACTTGATCATCTATAACACATAATTCTCAAAACTATTAAGTGAAGGTGAAGCAGAGTCATTAGGCTGTCAGAACATTTTTTTTTGAGTAGATCAAAAATAAAAAGGAGGTAAATAGGCACTCGGTGAAAACTTACAAAAAAAATCAGCCAAAACCAGTTATGACTTGAAATTATCTTACCTGAGCAATCATATCTACAACAGAAACATGATTCATGACTCAATTCATGATGATGCACATCAAGAATCACCATCTACCTATATTTTCTAATTTTTACAATCTTATGAGATGAAAGTTTCCTCTTAACATTGCCTTAAATTCAATCCTTCACTATGGCAAAAAGCTTAAATAGAGCAATCATTTCCATTCCTATGTATTAAAATAAGCAACATAAAATATGGTGCAGCCACATAATAGTTCATGGAAATTTCTTTAAAAAAATATGAGGCTTCTCTTATTTATTTTGGTGTAGTTAACAAAAACAAATATTAAAATAGGAGAACACATAGAAGCACTTTCATCCCATTGGCTTAGAATTTTTTACTGCTTTTTTCCCACTTCTTTAATTACTTTTTATTGAAAAAATATTTTGTAATTTTGTTAATCGATTAAAAACATTTTACATCCCTTATCATGGATTTGTTTTGCATTAAGAAAATATTATATTATTCATTAATGTCACTAAATGTGAAAAATCTGTGAATGATAAAAAGAATATAGTAAATAAATAAATTGATGGACCCGGCAATTTGCCGGCTCTTTAATTGAAGGACAAGTTCTTCCAGCCGGGGAATTGCCGTCTCATTAAGCCAATGGGTGAAGAGTAGTCCATGCCTTTAGAATAAAAATAATTAACTAGGGATGGGTCGGTTCCACTTTTTTTCGGTCCCGGTTCCGTTCTTAACTTCGATTCTCGGTTCCGATTCTTAATTTACCACTTAATTTGCATTGCTCAATGGTTAGATAAGGTAATCAATAATCATTTTCAGAGACTGAATTAGAATAATTCGCGACTTTGAAGCATCTAAGTACACTATTTCACCAGGTTTTAATGTGAAGCCTCCACTTTCGGAGTGTGAGTAGGTTTCAAACTGGTTTTCACGCCAATTATTTCGGTACCGATTATTTTCGGCCTCGGTTCCGGTTCTAAGCTCAAGAACCGGTGGAACCGCGAACCGAAGAACCGAACCGACCCATCCCTATAATTAACGATTTAATGGTCCAGTACAGCTAGCATAAGGATGCACAAGAGGCACTAAGGAAGAATTTATCCTAGAAAAACATCTTAATACTGAACCATTTCTAGCTGTAGCAAGCTCAAGATCATTAAAAAATAACTGTCTATTTCGTGAGAGGAAATCCAGAACAATGGGAACATTGAGCAGAAAAATTGAATATAGCTATGTCCTACACTAAAACAGCAAAGATACCAACATTCAGATGTGTTTCAATGAATTCAAAAAGTCTAAAATCAGTTAGAAGCAGTTTAGGCATTCCCATTATAGTAATGCCTCAACTGCCTATGTGCAAAACTGAGGTTAAAGTGACTATCTTCCAATACCTACACGTGTAAACACATCCTCATTTAAGCAGTTCTCAAATCACAACATGAAACAAATCAGCAAATCCTTTTTCATCAACAAAAAAGACAATGACATTGAAATACAAATGAAGGTCAGAGCTAACTATTTATGTGCACAGGATTCGGAGAATAAAAAACTCTATATAAAATGCTGCATGGGGAGCATTCATTCAAAAATACATCTAATTTAGACATAGTAATCATTTCTCAATTACATATCCTAATTGCTCAAGTTTCATCCACAAAAATCGGAGTTGTCAAAAGAAAAGAAATTGTACTTGGCAAGTGGAATCACAGTAGCCACATAACATGAGGTATGCAAATTAACAGTTCATGTTGGTATAGATATTAAAGCTTCTACAATCTTAATAAATTGTTGTTATGTTGAAAACTATTTCTTAACTACTATGCGAGTCTAATCAATTCAATAACTTCAAATTTCAACTTGACAGTTCAGACCTAGTTGCCACCAAATGAATGTAGCCTTGCAGAAAATATCCACTACTTACCACCTTCATATTCCTGCATGCTGGGATTTTTTGCAGGCAAGATTCAGGGTTTGATTAAAGACACAAATGAATACCAACAAGGTTCACATAAAAATTAAAATGAAAGTGTTCTCTGTCTTATCACCCAACAAAGTCCAGGAAAATTCCATGACTAACAACCGTACTGCAATATAAATGCTGAAATCGCAATAAAGCAGCAAGAACTGCCAATATCCAAATTTTCCCTTACAATACAAGAGTGTTAACCCTACAAGTAATACGGTTTTTAATAAAATTCCACATACCTCATTGAAATTAAGCTGAAGTCCCATGGCAACAACCATGTACTCATACTCCACTAAATCACCACTTTTTGTAGTAACTTGGTTTTTCGCTGGGTTAAATTTCACTGCATAATCCTTTAGCCATATGGCATCTTTGGGGAGAACCGATTTCATTGGCCTGTAACTGTCTTCCAGTTTCTTCATGCCACCCCCGATCAGGGTAAACATTGGCTGATAGTAGTGTTTCTACAAAAGTCAGAAGTTACCACCTGCATAAGTTAATACTTCACATTACATGAGAAAATATAAACCGCAATCAACGCTTAATTGGCAAGTAGTTTACAGTATAAGTGATCATGATCCAAACTGGAAATACACAACAAATGCATTTTTTTTATCAATAAAATACGACACTGCAACCAGGATCGGTATTAAAATTACCTCGTTGGGTTCGATTATGATTACATCTCCTTTTCCCAATTTAGAGGCATATTTCGCCGCAGTACTGCAGCCACCGGAACCACCGCCGACAACCAGAAGTTTACAACTGTAAACAATTAAGTGCATTAAACGCCGCTCAAAGCTTGCACCCGGCAAGCTAAGGATCGATGCACATACCTATGCTTCTTGTTCAGCGCAGCACCCGTCGAAAAACATTTCGTCTCTCTCAAAAAGTACTCCAGCGCGGTAGTACACGCTAATTTACTGCTTTTCGACCACATCGCCGCTCAACAGGAGTCCTCACAGCTTGCGACCCTCCGCGAATCTCATCTGCCGAGAAGTGCAGCGGAGGCGGCGGAGTGAAACCGATGGAACGTCGCCACTTTCAAAAAAAAAATAATTATCGTACGGCATTCGTCTACTTCCCGACTGAATATACTCGAGCGACAATTACTGGTCTCCACCGAAGTCCTAAAGGAAGATGAACAGACAAGAAAAACGTGATAGGAATACCAAATCAAGTTCAGATGAAACAGTTCATGACCTACAACTAGGAAGGGCACGCAAAAATCGAAATCAGTACTACCCTTCTAAAAAATTGTGAGCATCTGTTTGAAACTCAAATTAACGAACTCAATTACATTGATCGCTAAAAATACTGACCTTGCGAGAGCCATCAATCTAATTAATCATCCTAAGTTGTTAATTCAACTAATGACCTCGCTTCCAATAGAATCCTAGTTTAGTCAACGCCGACGATTTTACATTTGATATGAATGTAATGTCGGAATCCGAAATACACCCGAATAGAGAGTCAACTGATTTACTACGGAACGTCATTTCAGTATCGACACTTAGTTACAGAGTAATTATTATACCCGGCTTACTTAACGTGGTTATTTTATCGATTAAACAAAACAGGAGATCCTGGAGAAGATCGAAATAAGTTTATCATGGAATCCACAGATCAATCGTAAATTTTATGGTAATACCAACAACATTCCTGAAAAATCATGAAAATAAGTGACACAAATATATGGAATTCCACGTTTTCAAATCAAGATAGTTTAGCCATGCTAAGTCCTTAACACCTTAGTAGCTGGCTAGATCGATGAAACTTTCATGTAACACGACGAAAAGTAAGCCTAAACAGAGCACAACGTTTATCGTTATTAATTTCGAAATCGGTTCCTCAAAACAAAATAATCTTGCACCGAACAATAACCTAAATTCAGCTGTCCAACTGTCATTACCACTATCACCGCTAGGGGCGCAAAAATACGTAATACCCTAGTTTCCGCAACATATTTGAATCACGCAACATGTGATCATATGTACTTACAGCTCGATTAATGTAAGAGATCGTGTAAACTGAGTATATGTGAATTGTGTTACTGTTTGGGGAATAAGCCATTAACTCTTGGAATCAAGGTGTATCACTTGAGGCCAAACAACCGTTCTCCCGGGGGCCAAAAACCAAATTAGAATTAGGTCCATAAAACTAGGATCATAATTTTGTATTTTTTTCACAAAAGCACAAGGGTGGCCACGGAAAACAACGGAAATAACTGGCTGTCAGTTCCTCTGTCCTGAGTCCATCCCTAAACAAATACGGTATAACGATGCATTTCAATGAAAGTCATATTATTGAAGATGTTAATTTGTCAGAGAAGCTGAGTCCTATTTCTTCATGGTCGATGAACTTTTACATTTCATATTTCAAACTGTAAGCAAATCGTTCTATAGTAATTACCTGTTAGTCTGCAAGGCAGTCTTCACAATTCAACAAAATTAAAAATTAAATTTCTTTTAAAATCTTCATTCACTCTTGATAAGAAAAGCAGAGATAGTTATCATAAATTTACTACCCTTACGTAGAAGTAACATAAAATTTGAATAGGTGAGCGAGACAGCTCTGATTCTTAATTTTAAAGTTCAACAGGCAAATAGAAGAAGAAGAAGAGAAGAAAAGAAACTTCACAAGAAAAAGAAAGTCGAGTGGAGTACAGCAAAGCTTAACGTAAGGATATGGGCAGATAAGTGAGGTGGACCTTCGGATAATGAAGTGGGAAACAGTATTGGACCTGTGATGTAACAACGATAAGGGATGGCATGAAGCTAAAATATTTGTCTCCCCATCAACGGTCGAGATTACATACCAACTCACGATGCAAATTACGAGTCACTAAAAATCATTGGCTCATGATACCTACCCCTACGCGTTACTAAATATGAAAAATTTCCAGATTCCCTTTATACATTACCACTCCACATGTTACTCTCCAAAATATACCATCCTTCACCAACACTACTGTATCTCAATCACGTATACGTAGTCTATATAGACGTATACGTAGTATATATAAGACTATAGTCTTCATTGAATTTTCTCCGCTGGCGTCATAAAACCCAGTATCATATCTTTTCTTATATTTTTCTCTGTAATATCACATGCGTGCTCACAGGAGGGGTTGTTATGACTGTAGGCGCAGTAGACTAGCTCTTTGTCTACAGCAGACTAATACCGACTCGTCGGTATTAGCCTGCTCTAGACGAAGGGGTCCAATGGTCAACGTCTGATTCGACAAATGGAGTATTCAATTTGAAGTGCTCTATCCGCAACTCTCACGAAGGGACTATACTATAGTTACTACAATACTGCATCGAAGCGCTTAAAACTTTCTCCTCCTTCTACAAAGGGAAACCTGACAGTCGGAATGGGAAGTCAGTGCTCCAACCACAATACAAAGCCGATACTCACCCCTCTGCTTAACAACGGTGATGTATTACCACGATAGCGGGTGTTTTTGTGCATTGTTATGCACTCTTCCTACAAGGCCACGAGTCTTGAAAGGAGAGTTAAGGCTTCACCCTCTCCACCCCTCTAGCAGTTGTCACAACATTTCTTATACTTTTCGCTTCATTATCTGGCGGTTGGTATCGCTCATCTGTCGTTGCAGGATTAAATCGATTAGGCATGGCAATATAACTTGATAAGTTAGAATATCTTGATCTGAGAAAACCTAATTCCACAATTACACGGCAATCACTCGACCTTCCTCCCAACATATCGCATGATCTAAGCATAAACATCCAGATACGAATGAGCAGTTTTCCTTGCTTTTAAATTGCGTCTTGCATTACCCTATTAAATCAAAAACCTCGGAACAATCGCCGCATATGCATCGTTAAGGAAGAGTTGGGCAAAAGTTGAAGGGGGCCATACACCTGATAACGTGATTAGCACCACTATCAATAACTATTACTCCAAAAATAAACCTTGTAACCGAAGAGAATATTTTCCCTTACTCACTCACTCAGTGATTTAACCCGAAGGTTGGTTTTGATAGATGAGAGTAGAGCTCACCCCGTACTAAGCCAATGCCGTGTGAAATTCACACAATCAGAGTATATCAGGCCATTTCCTTTCCCTGGGCCACCTGCGATTTCCTACGAAGTTCTGACACTCAGAAAATCGAATCGCGAGGAATTTAGATGGGGGTGTCCAGAAACGCTCTTGCCCGGGATTTGAATCCGGGACCCTCCTGTAGCTCAGTGCTCTACCGACTAGGCCACCACTCACTACATATACAAATATCGAATAACATCATCTCTCTATTACTATGCACAATTTGAAAAATAGTCTTTGATACCACGTAGACCTTTCCGGAGAAAAAAATAAAAGATGAAACTCTTCCCACGATGATTTTATTAAAAAATATCTCTCATTAATAATAAAATTCATCGTGGTATTTGCTAACATTTAAACATAATTTCTAAATTAAAGTAATATCTAAACTTACGAGACGTAATATAATTTTCAATACGTTTCCGAAGCCACAAAGCATATGCTTTCATCATACTCTCATTGCTGAAGATTGCTCTCGGTAATGTTCCTCTTAATTAAACGGAGGTAATTAAACTTCCTTTCAATACTATTTGAAAATAGATTCGGTCGGTTAATTACTTAGCCACCTTAGTTGACTACACCGAAGCCGTGATGACATAAGGCAAAGCAAATAAAGACTTCCAGGGAAACTTGGTATCACCGTAAACAAACTAGCATCTTACCAGAAGTTTGCATTGTAAAGTCAACATCCGGAAATAACTCACAGAAGGGGAGTAAAGAGTCACAGCTGAAAGTAGTACGTGTTTTTCCAATGGGAAGGCTGGAAGGAAATTCGTCTTGAGCATTTTATTACTATCGGTCCACATTAGACACATATATTTCTTGTTTACATCAATTCAACGCCAAAATATTGCGGTTGCTAACTTCAATATTTATACCTACTATTAAGCCAAGTTTACACGATGCATTTACCCGCACAAGTACGCTGCTGGACAGATGCGTGGATGACTACAAATTGCTCGCACACATTCACCAAAATAGAACAGGGGCTATTTTCTGTCCACGCATTCACGCATTTGCGCAATTTTGAGTGTTTACACGGTGCAATTTTGATGGTGAATATGTTCACGCATCTACCCGCGCGTTTAAATGCATCGTGTAAACTCGGCTTTATGCGCAGGAAGGAAACGCGCAGCCATTGAAGGAAATGAAAAGTAGAACAATTAAATCTGCAAACTAAATTGCAGGTAGGCGTTTATACAGAGACTACAGTTTAACATTTTCCATCGAGCACATGGGCTGTGGATTGAAGAAGCGCTGTCAGAAAGATCTGGATTTTTGATAAAGTAATGAAATACACTGCAAAAAGGCTATACCTCATTGAGCTGTAAGAAACAGAATTTTCCCCACGAAAGAATGGGAAATTTATCTAGATAAAAGGGAATACACAGCGAAGTAAGAAAATTTACTAATCACGGACAAGCAATTTCATCGTCATCCGCATTTCAATCCAAGGATTGGCTTACTACAGCCCTCCATTCTGCCTTATTCAGTATCAGTTCCCTCACTAATAACTTGATTTATTTATAAATCGAAAAATAAATGAATGCATGAAAATATTGAAGTGGTGTAATGAGGGTTAATCATCCACTGAAACACGGGGGAAGGTGAAATGCTGGAGTGTGGTACTGATATTTTAATATACTATAATGGAAATAGAACGTACGAAAAGAGGGTATCGGGTTTGTGTAGTGGCTAGTTTTCCGGTCACCTTTTCGGCGACCCAGGTTCGAATCCCAGAATAGACAGTCTTTACGCAGGGGTCCCAATCCCAACTTGGCTGCCAGATGGAAAAATATTTCAAGTTGGGTTCACCATCTATCGGATTGGACGCGTAATGTAGGACCCATTGGTGCATTTCGTTTATAGCAACGTATGTCTACGCCGTATTCTCCCTATCTTCCATCCTTATTGTCATTCGGGAGATGCGAATGAAATCTGAGGCCATTTTAGGATAGGTGGAAAATTGGATAGGGGTAGGATATTTTTCAGCGAACGGAGGAAGGGTGGAATGAAACACTTCATCGTCATAAGCCTCTCTAGGCGAAATGCGCCAAGGGCTTCAACGTCCCATCCGACAGACGCTGTAGACATACGAAGCACTCTCAACAAGACACTCAAGTAAAGACCGGTTTACATATGAAAAATCTGCCACTGCCGGAATTCGAAACTCTTCCCTCTGGATGAGAGGCCAGAACTCCACATTCACCTGATTTCCACAATCCTTCTTCTCCTCTCATAAATTCTTTCCTGCAGGTACTCCACCATTCACCAGGTTTCAATGGTGTAAATTTCCTCAGCTATCGGTAATGTCCTTTAACGCCAATCATGACTTGAAATGATAAGAATGTTCGGGCGAAATTAGCTATGGACTCGGGAACTACTTCACCGTTATCATTGGAGCTGACTAAGACTCCGAGCTTTTGGCAAGATCTTGTTGTTCTTAGAAAAAATGTAAGGTATGGTGTATCGGTTTTGAGAGGAAAGTGAAAAAGGTACTCCCATCAACGACTTAATTCTCACTTTCTTCTCTTCCTCCCACCTGTCACGCGTAACCGCTGTCATATTAACGAATCCACATGGCGTAGGCTTCCGTCTGAAATAGGGTGCTTCATAAAGTAAATGACTGATAGGTTTCCACAGAAGGCAGATGAGTCACTTTAATATTTAGGCGTCAGCCATGACATTCAGACTGATCGAAGAAGAAGCACGATCGAAAGAGTATGGCAACATTGTTGGTCTTAACATATTATCTTCAGCACCGAAAGAGAACAAAATAGTCCGTTGTCGAACGAAAATGTTGAAATAAATAGTTTAGTGGTGGAAATCCTCGGGGGAGAAATCAGAATGGTTCGTTTTTCAGACGTCGTAACTGCCGTGGAGAGGGAAGAATGGAGTTTGGAGCGGGAGCATGGATCCTGCCTTCGCTACGGTTATCAATAACCCCAACTCATCTAAAGGCGCACAATTCACATTAATCGGCCGGACAACGTGTTCTACCCAATAATATTAGTGACCTGAGACAAAATCTGAGGTACTTTAATGTTGTTTTTGCTCACCGAAATGCATACAATTAAAAATATCGATAACGTAAGCTCGCGCTTTATGATGGTCCGTGATCGTGGCTCCAGCTAAGGTGTTTCAAAAAGGCAATGGAATGATGTTACGTCGCATGGCACCACAATATTTTTGTTCCGCTAATGACGTTACATAATTTGGCGACGGCTTCCTTATTCGCCACTCATTTTACCCCCTCCTGCTGGGCCATTCGCAGCTGTTCCAATCACCTAACTGTATAAATGCCCTGTATAAATCACTTCGACCCTCCCTTTTGTATTCGATCTTTTCTTGCGCAGCCAAAATTCCAATTTTTGCCTACAATTGCTAAGTAGCGTGCACCGAAATGGAACAGTGGCTGTCCTTGATGAAGTCGTTCATGCATTTGCGCAGTTTTCCCACGCAATTTGTCGCTTTACCCGAAAAGTGGGAAAACTTGCTAGCTTGCATGCGACAGAAGAATACTAAAAGATATTTCACAAGAGGATGTCATGGCGCAGGCTGTTGCAGCATTAGTTTGAGCAAACGTGCACCAATTAGCGTAGGTACTGCGAGAACGAAAACTTGACAACTTACACACTGCATTTGTAAGCGCAAAATTCAGTGGCAAAATCATCGGGCAAAAAACCGTAGATGAAGTACGCGATGTTCTTTGTTTCAGAGAAGACCTTCATGCTTTACGTTATTTTCTTCGGAATTTTGATGGCCGAACGCAAAGGCTGATTAGGTATCAAATAAATGGACGCGAATGAGGCAACATCTTATCACCGCTATAAAAAAAGATTCGGGTCAAATAAGAGAGGCTTCACCCTTACGAGGGAAATTAAATCTTCCCACCAAGCTCATGATTAATGAACTTATTGCACCACCGAAAGATTGGAATGCTAACAAAAACGCTTCTCTCGATCGTCAACCACCCATTTAATCATTACAAACATCAGTGGAAGGTAAAGTGTACATTTCCATTTCCTCAGCATCTAGTGGTAATTGCTAAGTAGCGTGCACCGATATGGAACAGTGGCTGTCCTTGATGAAGTCGTTCATGCATTTGCGCAGTTTTCCCACCCAATATGTCGCTTTACCCGAAGCCATTCTCACTGCGCATCTATTGTTTCAACGGTCTGCGCAATGACAATCTTCGTGTAAAGCGGTATTAGTAAACAAAACTGGTGAACGTATGTAAGGTTCTGCGGATTGAAAATCAGATTACAAGCAAAGGAATGGAAAAAACGTATACTTTTTCAGTGAATAGCCAAAGCTAAAACAGTATAACGCCAGATGTAAGTCTACCAATATCAAGGAAGAATCTAACATGAATAAGGTAACACTCATAAGCGTATAAAAGCGCAGTTATCTTAATTGATAGCAGCAGTCAAGAGATAATTGGAAATCGTCGAAACCGCTATTCATCCAGAAATATCTCCATTTTATTCATGAAATCGTTAGATTAATAAAAGAAATAATTCATGGTCACATTATTAATTTTTCATGAACTTCTTACGACTGTTTTCATGACAAATGATAATACGCAAATGTGTGGACACACTCCTGTCTAGTCATTGTGTCATCAGGTTTTATTTAATTCAATTGACGCTTGGTTTTGGCTTAGTTAACATTTATTGTTAGCTCAAGTTACGTCCATCATACTTCCGTGGTGTGTTTTACGGAATATCGGCGAATAATATGTCACCACTTTGAACAGATAGCTTCTTCATATTTGCAAGATTTTACTCTTTCATCACTCCTAACTCGCACAATACATCTCATACGAGGCCTTCTTTTATCATTCTTCTCATTTAATATTTCAGTATATAGCTGCTAATTTCCTCCTAACCCTCTTCTCTTAATTCAATACTCATTGTTGATACTTATTTGCCCAGAAATCCTGAACAAAACTATGAAATTTTGGATCATCTATGATTTAGATATAATGATAGAAACATCCTTTAACTCCATAACAAAGGTAGTTTCAGGCACCCAGCGCTGTTAGCTCTCCCGCAGAGAATGTCAACAATCCCTCGAGGTGGTTTCCAGGGTACTCCATAGATGAAGATGAACGTGCAGTAATGCGGTTCAATCCTCTCTCCCTTGGTGACTTTTCAATGCACAGTACTATAGGGTAATCAACAATTATCTGTCCCCTATTTTAGCTTAAGCAAGTCCTCCGTGATGCCAATGTAGACGTTTGCCTATTATCCCTTTAGGGGTCATTCAAATATCACGTAACGCTATTTTTTCAAATTGTTTTGCCCTCCTCCACCCCCTATAATGCTCCGTAACATTCTCTAGACTCTCCTTCAATGTACGTAACGCTGCCTACAAACCCAATTTTTGTAACTGATGAAACAGACATTCTATAAAAATACCTTTTTGTTTCTTAATAATATTATTTAGTATATAATCATTTTGGGTACCATCATTACTTTTTTACGAGGAATGAATTTTATAATGTATCCTCCCAACGTAACGGGAGGCAGGATCCTGTCCTCCTTCAGCGTTACGTAATTTAAGGATGTCCCCCTTAGACGAGGCTTCCCCTTCATTTGTTGTTTTCCCATCACTAGCATATTGCGAGGACGCAAACGTTAAAATGGCAGCCACCGTCAGAAATTCTACACCGAGTGCAAAAAGGTTTTCTCTCCATTCGCTTGGGCTCTTGACAACCTGTCGTTGCTGACGTATAATTGAAACAGAACGCTTCCTTGATGGAAGCAAGAGAAGCAATATTGACATTCGGTCGAGGCGACACCGCGCCGGCGGGAAGTCATCAAAGTAAGTGCTCCCTTCACGAAAGGTCTTCAACGGAACATTTCCTCGTCACGCATAAAAATAGCATCTTACTTCCATCTGCATTTCGTGTTTGCCTCATTGGTGATGCCGCAGTGATATCATTCATAGCATTTACCTGGGCATATTTTTTGGCAGGGGTGAATGCCCCCTACCGACTTTCCATCCAGGAATAATAGGGCCGTAAAAAATAATGTGTATGTTATCCTGAGGAATATCCAACAGTTGGGGTAATTTCGGTGTTAGGGTTTGACTAGGTAGAGGCAAAGACTTTTCAAGGAACGGACGAAAGGGGGGAGATATACCGGGGTCAGCCTACATCTACATAATACCCTGCAAGCCACCACAAGGGTGTGTGGCAGGGGCAGCCTAAGGCTGATCCAAACGAAAGACGCCAAGGGATCCATGATTTTACGTCCCACTAAAGAAGAGATCGTTATGCAAATGAAAAATATCCACCACTGCCGGGATTCGAGCCCGAGCTCCTGGGATGGGACAGTACTTCGAGAAACACACATACACGAAATGCCCAGTATTTTTCGACATAATGAATAAAAATTGAATGGAAAACAGGATGCTAAGGTCTGGAATAGTTCCGCGAGGAAGTTAATGCAAAATATATGTTTGAAAAATTCGTGATCACTAGCGTGAATCAAGTCATTCGAGTCACAAGCTGTAGCAAATATACAAATTCGCGAATGATAATTTATCATCATCGGACATAATCACCATAATTTTCTCCTAAGAGCCGGAAGTATTCATATGGCTGGAACATTAATAGAAGATGGTACAGATTTTTAGTACACAAAAGCATGACTACATAGACACGACATTGCCGTTCACAAAGGTAACAGCGGAGGGACGAGGATTTTTAGTTTAATACAATGAATAAACCTATTAATAAATCACATGAGGCAACAAACTTGTCTTCTCTTTTTCTTTAGGGCAAAGGAGTAATGATTTTATGAATGAGTCCGTTTTCGATAGCATCAAATTTACCCTATTCACCAATAATTTAAAAACAAAAGAACTACATTCTAAAAGCAAATTTTCATCACTCCCTTTGGGCGAACAGCTATCAAGAGGAAAAAAGCGATCTCTAAACCAACACAAGAGGGAAATTATTTCAGGCGTAAAGGTTTTAAGTCTAAAAAAGCAGTTCGTTATCGATAAGAGAGAAAAGAGGAAGCTAGTAAATAGAAGTAGTAGTCCAAGTTAAGGAGGGGTGTAAGAGAGCAATCAATGGAACCCACTCGATAAGAATTTGCGATATGGTCAGTAAACAAAGGGCAGGAAAAAAATAAAACGAAGAGGTAAGTGACGGAGATAACGAAAAACACTTGATTTCGACAATGATTTCGGTCATTCAGCCATGCCATACCACGCATCCAATTTTAACAGTTAGTAATTGTTCAATCCAGTTACAATTTATCTATCATTGTACGCTAAATAAACTACGTTATACATATAGTTTCTATATCAAGAAAGTGGGTTTATTTTTCTTCCAATAAAATAAGTCAATCACCGAGGAATTTAGGATCACCACTCTATGAAGCAAAGTGAACCCTAGAAAGAAAATTAAAATCTAAGTCGCACCAATCAGCTTTTACGTTTATTTTATCATTTAAACGTAGTATAGATGTGATATATGAATAAACAATCAAATCTTTTATCCTCGTCGACCAGCGCTTATATCTACGAGATATTCTGCGGTGATGATGAGTCCCAGGGAACCCTATATTTAGTGTCACTCTTAAGCATTCACCCTAGGGGTCTAGCTAATATTCAAGAGGAAACATAAATAACAGGAAAATGATAAAAGTGCTAATTCATCTTATTGCAAATACACCGCATGAAGATGAGTACCATAACTGTTTCTAGGACACAATGGGGGCGTTTACTCGGAACCGAAATCGCAATTTTGTACACGAAATTGTTAGATGGAAACGAAAAATGAAATTTATTGAAAAAATTAATCTTCTGACTACAACCATTCAATCAAAAATTAAAATAAGCAAAAGGTGACGCCCACCGAAAAAGCTCTCTGATAACATTGACGTCATTTTCCTCCCGTCCTTGACTGCTCGTATGGGAAGGGGAGGGAGTGGAGGGGGATTCTCGGAAGGTCTGCTCGCACAGATGCTGTCCTAACTGCTCCGATTGGCAGAGTCAGCTGCGTCCCCCCCTTTGCGATAAGGCGAAGTAGCTTCGCGGGCTCAGTTGTGATTGGACGAAGTTGATATACGTCAGAGGTTGCACCACAGAGGTGGGCGTCACCTTTTGCTTATTTTAATTTTTGATTGAATGGTTGTAGTTAGAAGATTAATTTTTTCACTAAATTTCATTTTTCGTTTCCACCTACACCCACTTTTCCGAAAGGGTTAAAAACATCAGTTTTTCGCCGCTTATAACTCGAGAACTAATTGACGGATCAAAAAACGGAAAAATACAGGTCCTTTTATTTTACAAACTCGGTAATAAAAAAAATATGGTAAACGACCCCATTTTGATGCCGTATGAAGGAAATTGCGGAAAATGAATCACCCAAAGTATCCATCCGCTGAAATACTCGACAACGTAATTGCGGAACAGATTTTTTGCCATGGTACCGCCAACAAGAACAATTTAAATGAATATCTGGAATTTTAGACTCTTTTGCTTGCCCCTGTATCTAGATCCATTAGATCCCAAAATGGATTGATTATTGAAACAAAATCTGCTTGAATTCGTACGATTTCTAATAATTTATACCCAGGCATTTATAGAGAGCCATTTTCTGATGGACAACTGTTGATGGTAATCACTTCCAATACCAGAACATGGAATAACTAATATGTGATAACGTAAATAGAATTCTCGACCTTAGTTGGAGCAATTAAATGTATCAAATTAAGCTATTAAAATCTAATTCGTAAACATTAATGTCCAGCAGTCATGCCATAACGAAACTTCAACTACCTGAATGTCAGGAGGATCATACATTATCTTGACACTAGTCTTGCAAACTTATTTGTAACAGAGAAAGTTTTCAGCCCTTTAGGCATTAACAGAAGTGGTTTAAAACCATCTTTCAATTAATGACCAATGCATGGAAAGTGGTTGAAAAATCCAAGTTCCCTAAAAATCACGTTACAATTTAATAATTTTCATTTGTTTCTCAGAGTTTATTGTGATTTTCAGAATTATTTACTCTCTTTGTTTCTCAGAATGCATCTAATATAGCATTAACAAAATTTTACTTCACTTTTTAATCATTATTAATTTCGAAGAAACAATTTTCAGGTACAAGGTCAAAAGAAGAAAAATGTTCATCCTTACCTCGAAACTACACACTAGCGTCGCCAAATGTCTCACAAAGTTATCGGACAGTGATCCCATGAATGGTGACTACTTTGCGGACCCTAATGGGAGTGCTCCACTGACTCAGAGAACACGAGGAAGGGATCGATTACACATGTATTCTGAGATACACTGAACACAAGGAGGGTCATAGATAACAGGAGTAATCGCCTGATACGCTCGGAGAGGTGATCGAGCGAATGGGCACTCACAAACCATGACGCCTCTTCAGATGCAGTTCCGTATTTTCAGTTTTCCCAGGGGCGCCATAGCTTAAAATGAGTGAGATACCCCCTCGTGGTTCATTCAATATATATTTCCACTAGCAATCAATATCTCAAACCTAGAATGGGCAGTGTACACATTATCCAAGCAGGAAAAAGAAAGATTTTTAATCTCTTTTCCTCGAAAAATTATGGCATCTTGTGATGACGGTAGTGACAGATATCGATTAATAGCTTTCCCCCCGACTGTTTGCTCTTTTTATCTAGTAAAGTCGAAGCCTCCGCGGAAGAGATTTTGTGAGATGAATTGAAGCCCAACTAGAATTATTACGGATGATTCGTCACATGATGGGAGGCGGAAATAAGTGTGTCAGCACCGCTTTCAGATTCATCAACGAAATAAGCAATCAGACAACGATCCAGATAGTAAGCATGTGATCAACAGGTTTTTCCGTCATTTTCCCCTCTCATTTCGAGAAAGACAGAGCGTTTACTGAAAAATCTTGATACAACGAAGCAGTAGAGTTTAGAAAGTTTTAGCTCAAGTGGGTCCCATTGATGAGGTGGTCAGTGCCATGGCAGGACTGGTTCAGACCCGTGTTACGTCACACGGCACCAAACATTACAGTCGAGCTCTGCAAATAACTTGACCAATGCGGTGGCACAGAAGCTGTTCGATACTATAACAGCCTGTTGTGAAGTTTATAAGAAAATAAATTTATATCTAGGTTATTTACTTGAAAAACAGGTCGAAGGAAACAAAAAAACAGGAAGAAACAGTAGCATACTTTGGACGACTATGACGACTAAAATGGTTACACAGGTTATTTTTCTGAGCTCTTGTAATTTTGTCGAGAATGGGCAATGAACCATAATATTCAGCTATGAAGAGGAGAAGAAGATTCAAGAACCTTCAGTTGCCCCATCACATTGAAATGCTTTAGTAATACAGGAATTTTGTTTATTGCGTTATTATTATTATGTTTACACCGGTATTATAACGTTAGAGATTTTGAGATTGGAAAAGGCAGGCCTCGTATGAAATACATGGAACAGGTTGTGAAGAGAAAATGTAAAAGAGAAGAATTACGTCAATATGAAGAGGTTGGCCGATAGAAGAATTGAGTGGAAAGCTGCGTCAAACCCACCCTAGGATTGTAGACCAATGATGATGAGAGATTTCAAAAGTATTAAATGATAAAACAATGCATCAAATTTTTACGGCCCCTGTTTATGCCTGTGTTTTTTGCATTTTTAAGCGTGGCGTAGCCTTACTGAATCTATGAAATACGGAAAAACAACCACAGCTTATAGTTCCTTTAAATATCAATAACCAGTACCTAAAGTATCATTTTTTATAGAATCATACAAGCCGGTGAAAAAATGTATTTGATAGCTTTTGGTAAAAGCTTCTTGGCGTCTCCATTGGCTAAAATATTCATATTTTCCGACGTTTAGAGACACGACTATTCAGTCATCCTTAAGGCAAAAATATCGTGTCTTTAACATTGAAAAATATGAGTATTTTAAGCCGGCGAAGAGCTGGAGAAGATTTTACCAATACCATTCGCCAGAAAAGAGATCATACTTTTGGTATCTCTTCTTTGAGAGAAAAAATTACGAATGCACTAAGGCAGCATTGGACGTAAATCTTACTCAGAGCAAGATTGAGGTTCCGGAGGAGGAAATAAAAGAATTCTCAGAATTTTTACGTAAGTCAATGAAAATGTGATCATAAAATATTCAACTTCTGTCGCAGTCCTATAGGCATAATTGTAGAATGATGATACCCATGAAGGGACAGGAAATTTTAAGATCATTCGCTCTCACAGCCGCTTACAAACACATTCGCGTAGGTGGATATTTGCTGTATAACAAACGCTTTTCGAATTCAACGTTGCTTTATTTACCTCTTGCTCGTTCCTATTTCTCTCGAAGTATTTTTATCATGAAAACATGGAAATCGTCGTTTCCTTAGGAGGGGAGGAGAATGAGTCTTTCATTTTTAAATTGAATTTTGGCACCCGATCTACGAGCCTCTGTGGTGAGGTGACCAGTGCGTCTAAAAAAATCAGTGAGTTACGAAAAACCTTTTGGCCAAAGCGTCTTCTGAATAACATCAAATTCCTTGGTGTACGACTATTTCGGACCATTTCTAGATATTATGAATCCAAATTCAACGCCGCAGGGTAACAATATCAGCCATTAATGAAATATACTCTCAAGTGGTATAATTTTCAAGTACTATATTGATAATTTAGTCGATTTTAGTGTGGGAAGAGTGCAATTCCAGTATCTCTTTATGACTTATCCTCCTATCATTCATTAATGTGAGCCACTAAAATACCCGAATAGTGGTCTCGAATTTCAGGACGATGATGAAGTACTAACCTAAGATTTATTTACCGCAATAATTGGGAGATATGAATAGCTTATTCTTATAGACGCTAAACCGAAAAAAAAAACACAAAGAACCTTTCTCAAGAAAACAGAGAAATTTTAACTATTTAAAATCGTTCTTATACGACGCAAAAATGCGACTTTTATCCCGACAAAAGAGGGTAACCTTTTAGCGATAAGTAAATGAATAATAAAATATTTCCAAATCTTCAATTCTAACTTTAACGTATTGAAATACTTGAATTCGCTCCGAAGGAGATTACGTATTAGGAGAGGAATTACGTATTAGAATTGTGTTGAAACAAAATATCGAGAAAGTTAGCAAAAATACTTTCCATCGCCATTTATCAATTTTTACGGCTCTCTTTTTCTTTTGAAAGGCATTTCTCGAAGAATCACCTCTTAAGGTAATCATATCGCGTGAGTTGACTTACTTACTAAGAGTGCTCTGTCATAATAAGGAAATGCATTCAAAGATCTATGTTACTCGTGGGAGTTGTTTCCTAACTCCACTAGTTTGCAGTTAAACTTTATCTAAGTAATTCCTTGATCTATCATCCCGTTTCGGGATACAATATCAAGGCTCAGGGAATTCATTCGTAACCTCAGGCTCGAGTTTTCAAGAAGCTTTATCTTCGGAATGAAATGTGTTAGTGACTGTAAACATTACCCCCATATCTCGCCAAAACCAAGAGATTCATCTTTAACAGAATAGTGACTAAAAGCTGATAATAGTTTTCAACGGCAAAATAACTGCAACTTACTCTGCGCAATCGGGGCAAATATCATTGAAGTTCACGAAAATGAGTCACGATACTCTTATCATATGCGTCATCAGATGATGTCGTCCTGATTGCCACACTAACTGGAGTTTTCTTTCTAGCTAATGGACAAAAACTGTGAAAATTCATCGAAAATAAATCTTGGAGATAGTTACGGAGAACGGGGTGTCTATCGAAGTGCATAGTGTTGGGCTACCGGGTTTGAAAGTAGGACTTTAGACACTTGCAGTTAAATATAAGCTACTTTCTGAACCCCAGTTTACTTTGGGGAACCACTATCGACGCGAGGAAAGGAATTGGACTTTCTACCTTCCTGTGAGAATTTTTCACACCGTTGGGCCAAAATTTAGTGAGCTCTACCTTTTCATTCATATCGTCCTTCCGGTTGGCGCTGTAGTTTTGGTTTAAGTTAACCAAGAACTATGAACATGGAGTTTCTTTTCGTAGATATTTTCATTAAAATAGAAGCGATAAGAACAAACAGGCTGATTTTTCGGAGAATGCTGCGGAGCCGCTTGAGAATGTAACAAATTCACCACCTTACGAGAGATCCTGCAAGAGATGATATGGGTCATTTGTGTACACATTTATACACCAGTAGGTGGCTGTTTGGCTAAGTGTGAACATATTGCTCCCTATCTCTCTCATCTGTCCGCCATATGGTGGTTTGTTTCGAACTCGACACAATTCACTCTTAGGAGCGAAGGCTAAACCAACACAACTCAACTCCTTGGTCTAATATGTTACTTGGGAATATTATTGAACATTAAGGTCGTTCGATCGAGGAATCACTAATTACCAAGATCGTGAACAATTTTATTGTTAGCATCCTTCTTTGCATTTTCAATGGAAGGGTAGGTGATGGGCGTGGCCTAGCATTTACAAGCTAGACGCCGTCGTTTCTAGAAATCATTTGTGGTGAACATCAATCAAATAAATGTTTGATAATTTTTTAAGACTTTGGCAAACGCTTAGGATAAGAAGATCAGGAAAAACAAAGAGATATAAAATATTTTAATCCTAATGGTTAATCCATTTCATTAGTCTGTTTTATTTCCTGTGTTCCTTTTCATGGGTAATTTGTTTGTATATACCACGTGATATCGTGACATTTTACGTCTACCCTACGTTTTCTCACTAGTCGCAATCCCTTCATTGAAACATGTTAGCAACATGGGATAATATACGAACGTTTCGATTATTTTTACGTCGGATATAGAACTCATAGCTATCAAAAAAGCAGCAGACAACTAGTAACCGAGGGCAACGGGAACGGCAGCCTAGATTGGTATTCAAGGTCTATCACAGAGAAGAAGGATAATAGGCGCGGCAAGTATGCAGGGAGCCAATGAGAGCTAATAGAGCCTGAGGAAATTTGGGGCCAGCTCCCTGACCCACATTTGGACTTGTGTGTCGAACCGTCAATAATACATTTTTCGGCAGTTCTGTATTTTCCCTACTGTGTAACGATATTTTTTACAGTGATTGTTCTCCAGTACCACAGCGCTTCAGGCGAACTTAATATTTTCAAGTGCCGGGACAAAATAGGAACTACGAGCTGAATTTTCAGCTCGTAGTTCCTATAGTTCAGCTGAATCAGAACGTGTTTCAAACAAAAACAGGGAGACAAAAACATTCTGCTATTGTGATGAACAAGGTCATATTAATTAACCAGCCAATCTTGGAAGAGGAGCTTTGGTCACTTGAGTTACTAGGGATGCCTGAGACTCCTCTCGCTCTTTCCAGTCAATTCACGGTCGAAACGGTTCCTCTTGCAGAAAAGATACTCACTAGTGTTGCAAAAGTAATTACAATAGTTTCAGGTTTTCAACGTAGGGTAAATAATTACTCGAGCAGAAGAAGTATCAACCCTCACCATCAGCGGACATTAATATTGTGCGCATTTAGCTGTCCGAAGATAAGGACTATTTTATCGACTGAAAATGCGCTTCGGTACCTGCAATTCATTGCTTCTCAGGGTACATTTTCATTTCTAATTTACTGTGTACTGCCTTCACATTGGATGTATTTCAGGAGTTGCATAAGATAAGAACATCAGGCCCTCCAGATGGGAATCCATTACTCAAGCCATCACGCCAAGTTGATTCCCGAAAATTTCGATATTTTTTAATTAACTGACTCATGAGTTGCCGAAACAATCCGTGGAAATCAGTGACGAGGAGACTTTGAATCCAGGATTAGCTTCACCCCGTATTTTCCAACTTACTTGCGAATAAGTGTTTACAGCAGCTGACGACACATCTTTCAGTAGTAACACCTTATTGATTTATTTTCATCGGCAATAACATTACCACCAGCAGTACAGGCGACGGCCGAAGAAGAGGAATAGCTCCGTTCGAATCCCGGCAGCGGAAGATATTTTTCACTGATAAACCTATTTGAGTATTTTGTGGAGACCATTTGAGTTCAAAACTCTGTCCGTCGTAAGGGACGTTAAGCCGTAGTCTCCTTGGCGCCTCTCGGTAAGAGCAGGCCAATGCCGACGCTGGGTTTCTCTCCACCCTTCCTCTTTACTCTTCTATTCCCATCCTTATGTCTTTTCTTCCGGTATGAGGCGCCTATAAGGTAAGGTACAGACATAAAAACAGCAGATAGATACCTAGCTCTTTTCACTCGCTCTTTCTCGCGAGACGGGCATTTTCGGGGTGTAACTCTCTCTTCGCTCGTCCGCATGCCCTTGAAACGAGGCAGCAACTTAAATTAGAGTCGCGGCTCGGTTTCCTGCGGCGTTTCAAAACCTTGAATCACACGACGGCCTCTAAAAAATACAGAATTCCGCCCAAATAATTGGCCTCAACCATAGAAAATGGCACTCGGCAGTCCATGTACTCTTCGACATCAGATCATTGACAAGGTACGTAGGGTATTCGCGTCAGTAATGATTCGGAATTCGGGAAAATGTTTCACAACAGCAGATTAAAGTGTTGTCAATTAAGTGACATGTTAATTCTCCAGTTTCGGCACCACGTAACCAACTAAAAACTTCCGTTTTTTAGGTCAAGAAGTAATCTTATATCGCTCATTCCTTCATCGCTGCGACGAAAGCCTTACTAGGGCATGATAGTTTATTTGCCTGAGTGTCAGAAGCTGTTTAGCAACATTCACTACCACATGTGGTATCTCGTGATAATTCACTCAACCGAGGTAGTAAAATTACTGCCGGCCGCGGTAGTCAGGCCTGTAAAACTCCTGCCGGCCGGTAAAACTCAAGAGGTCTTAGGATCGATTCCGATTATGCAAAGATGTTAAATGGGTCTAAAAATTATGATTAAAATCATCCCGGGTTAGTGATTTCCCAACTTAAGCAGTTGGGGAATCTTAAAACCTGATTTTACTCCTGCCCAAGCAATTGCAGACAAAATGTAGCGGATGTTTTCAAATCGAAGACTTATTGTCACACATGAAACCCCTACGTACCTGGATCAAATTATGCTAGATGATTGTTTCAGTGAAAGTGATTAAAAGCTGAAATTAAATGAGAAGACTAGAACTACACAGGAGCGCCTTGAGCTTATAATGATGGCTTTTGCCATGAAACGCGAAATTAAACAGTTGACGTTCATCTACTCCAAAATACTTCGCTGTGATCCTAATCTGTCAATAGAATAGCTCCTACTCGAAAGACAATACGGGTTCAAGTGGAACATGGGGTAGAGCATTTTCACGGCCAAGGTGATATGGCCTCCGATGGAATACTGTAACTGAGTACGAGAAAAGTCAGCAGAAAAGGCGCTGTGATATGCATGAATTTGGTGGAAAATCGAAGGTAATGCCTGGTAGAGCCATAAAATGGAAAAACAATTAGCAGGGGTACTGCAAGTTCCACTTCCACTACGAATAATTCCTGCCATTTCCTCTTCACCCTGGAGTACTCAAGGGAATCGGTTTTATGTGGTAGCTAAGGCAATGGCCCCCTGAAGCAGAGGGTTCGATTCTTAGCAATGGCAGAGGTTTTCAGTGTATACCGGTTCCTTTCTCGAGAGCGCTGCGTGGGGAGCAATAAATTTCAGTGCTCCGTCCGTCAGGTGGGACGTTAAACTCCTCTTGGCGCCTTTCATCGAGAACAGGCTGATACCGACCCCGGGTTTCCATGCACTTCTCTTCCCTTCCGTAGAATACATATCCCTACCTCTACCTAATCACCAACCTTTCCTAAAATGGTGCAGATGATCTTAGTAGTCGCTAACTTCCGCGGAATAAATACTATTCCTCAACACCGCGAATAATGAAAGACTGCAAAGCTCTTCACCCAACAGCCATTTGCTATGTTCAATAAATATCCGGTCCGAGACTCAATCAATCCTCGGAGAACTGCTGCAAACTCCAATTTCACTACAGCAATTATTCTCGCAATATGTATCAATGACCACCTCTTTTTAAACTTAGGGCTGGCAGGAAAAGAATCACAGCTTAGTACGATCCGCACCATTTCTGCCGACCATGGTTTCATCATTTAATGTCATTATTAAGATATATTATCAAGGTGATTATCAATCCTGATAATTACAATGAATGTCAAAACCGTGGTCGGCAGAAGGCCAAGGTGTAAGTCTTTTCCTGTGAAGGAGTTCCATAAAGTTATGCCTGCAACCTTAACTTAGAGCTGACTGTTAGCGAACATGAGTAGCCAGAGGTACTAACCCCGGGGGAGAGTGTTCTCCTAAACCCTCCCTCTACATCGTGAAAAATTTGAGAATATTGCGGAAATGTTTGCACCGGATTCCGTGTCACGAATGTTTTTTTTTTGCTATTCAAAACTGTTTGCTTCGGAAAAACTTACTCGGTAAAACCTCGTTAAAATATATCCTCCCGAGGTACTTATAACGATGAAAGAATTCATTTTTTTATGAGGGTGGCACAAAATATGAGTGCAACAAAGAACAATTTCATTAAAAATGGGCAACTTGTAAGTACTCTGAAACGTTATTTAATTCCGCCAAATTTGCGACAATTTCCAAGTCCCGAATAAGTTTTCATCTTCAATTTACTTAAACAAAAACGTGCTCCATACAAAAAATTACATCACGCGCACAGTCGGTCTAGGTACCCTGGTAAATAACGCGCCAGCTAGGTCATCAAAAGTTAGCGTAATTTATTCCCACCTCGAGGATGTCTGGCTGGGGGTTAAATTCACAAACGTGCAACACTTAGTTACAATACTATACTGTTATCGATTGGTACTCTGCCAGACGCACTATAAAGTTCACTTTCCAGGATAAATGGTTGATGGTGAGAAATTACCCGGGCAGCTGGAGCACCTTCAAAAGAAGGCAGGATCTTTACTTCTTACACTTCTATGTATGCCAGTTAAACATTTTTTGTAACATTTGCCCAACGAAGGCGGAAAAATCCTGCGTATCAAGGGAGTGCACCATTCGGATTCTCAGCGTTTGAATTTGGCAAGGGGAAATGGGTCAAATGCAATTGAGGAGAATTGACGAGTCATCAAAGGGCGCTTTTCGGCACAGGCAACGGACGAAGCGAAAGGGCTTCTCGTCAAGGACGCTTGGACTTTTAATGGAGCTTGGTTCACGAGCGGCTTCGATGGGGTTAATAGCCTTGCGTACGGATCACGATGACTTGCTGTTTTTCCAAGGGCTTACACCGAGTCTCACGGAACTTTCCCTTCATCATCATTCGAACGATGGATTTTGATCATTTTTACGCGTATTTGATAATTTAGAGTCAATATTCAAAATCACGGTCAGATGTTAATTTTTGTGCATAGAATTGCGTGTTTGACAGACTTCAGTCCTTAATAAATAAGGTAAGATCACGTCATCGGTTAATGTTTCGCTATATACTCCATTTTCATTCTCAGGGATCACCGATGATTGACATTATTGGATATCGTCATCGTACCTGAGCAGAATTAATAATTTATTCATACTCTAAGGCGGAGTGTCACATTTCATGGAAATGCACCAAAATCTAAATTCGATAAGATACTTCTTGAAGCAGTCACTGAAACCAGTAACATCGAATGTCAAATCCTATCGCTGTGGAAAATAAGGGCGTTCAATCCAAGATAGGAATTAAGAAAATGTTACCATTAAACTCATTTTTTCATTTCGTGTCGATTACAACGCTAACATGAAGTACCATTTCTCTCTTCCGCGCTTAGAGGTCACGGCAGAATATTATTTGGAATGACTAAGCGAATCAGTGAGATCACTTTCACTCTCCCCAATTCTATCGGCCACCGAACCCCGTTCACCCGGTTTTCTTTCGTCCACACCCCTTTGCACACAAACAAGGAGATAATATGTTAGAGAGGTGAAACGCAGCATTTGATACCACCCTCCGCCTAAACATCAGAGAGAAACACAAAGAATAGGTTATTATTATACGTATAGGGTTGGTGATGGACGATGATTCTCATACCCCCCATCCTTTCCATTCCTATCCTTATACCTTTCCTCCCGGTCTGAAGCGCCTATTAGCGCGGAAACAGACTTGAAAACACCCAAGGATAGGGTTGGTTATCTTTAGATTATCGCTGCTACGAATTCATTTCTGGAAAGAGAAGACTGCGTATCAGAGCGTGTGAGTTTTTTATCAGAAGGAACTAGTTCAAATAAATCTCATATTATCTAACAATAAATAAGCAAAAGAAAAAATAATCTGACATATTTATGATTTAAATTTCATATTTAGACTAGTGACAGGAGAAAGCACACAAAACAAACTGTAATACAAGAGGATTATAAATTTGAAGTGTTACGTTCTGAAGGAAACTTGAGGGATATTCCAAGAGTAATTTACAACAGCTTAAAATCCAGCTATGCCAAATAAGAGGCCGGATCACACATCCTTATGTCGTGTTCTCGCTATCGCTATCAATAACTCAAAATAAAAGGGTGATGCTCACAGTAAACGTCCTAGCAGCTCACTCTACCACTAGAGATCGGTTACTTGAAAGATAAGGAATCAGTTGTGGAATGGCGACCACGTTTTCTCTCTTCTAAATACGGAAAAAAATAATGTTAACGCGAGCGCCATAACCGTATCCCTCATCTTATTTCCTAACGTTCCACGAGTCCCACTTTGTTCGGTCAACTTATTTCCCAAAGGCCAGCCTCGAAGAACTCACCCTCTGTGCAAAAACTATGGAGTCAAAACAACATTATAGCGCCGTGGTGTGCCAGATTTTCTTCACCTTGCTATGACCACCCGCTATCTCCTCTTTCGTTTAATGTGCCGATTGAATTTAAGTATCAGCTTCCAGTGATACGTATTTAATGCTATTGCATGCATTCCTCTTGAGTATTTTAATAATGGCTCGCATCTTCTAATCTAGGGTTTCCATTCTTCGCACGTCCTTTTCATCAACTTTGAATCGTTGATGAGAACTGAAGTCAATTCTGTAACGTGAATGCCTGTTCCGTATGAGCCGCATAGTCGACTCTCGACTTTTGTACGACTCGTAGCGCATCAAGACAAGCTTCTCTATCCGGGTTTCTGGAGACTTGCATTTTTCTACCACTGGTTGTAGTTAATTTGGTTGTGGACATATTACAATCATGGATGAGGCATTCTTATCGAATTTCCACGATTTTTTCCGCGTAATGTTTTCTATCTAAAAAAATCTCTGCCATACACCACAACTCCGATGAAAACTCTTCCTGCTGCGTCTTTCATGAATTCGCCCTGTGAAGAGTTCAAAGACCGCGAGCACGCCGCGAAAACTTTAGCGGCGTTAACCGCTGCAATTGCACAATAGCAAGATATTCCACATAGAAAAAATCTGGTAGAGCACCTGGCCGGAAATCAGGGGGTCCGGGTTCGAGTCCCGGTCAAGGTGAATGATTTCTTTCTCTGAGGAATAACTTGCCAGTAAAGAGTTAGTTGATGAGGGCTCTTGGAACGATTTGGTACGAAACGAAAAAATTAGAAACCATTAACATATTTAACGCATCTTCGTAGTATTTCTAAAATGCTTCTTCGAATGTAGATAACAATTGTCATTTTTATTTTGTGTCCTGCATGATATTCAATCTCATTAGGTAGGTAGTGTAAACATTAGCGCAAGTCCGTAGTACATGTTTAGTGAAACTTATTCCCTGCCACACACTATAGGTGGCTTACAGAATAGTCAGTAGATGTACATACATTTCGCGAAAGACGCCAAATGGTGATGTTCAACATCCCATCCGACGGACGGTGTACTGAACTGGAAATGCCCATCACAGTGCACGGTAGGGAACTCCAAGTAAGGACCACAAGCTTTATCTCGGCTGAATTTCGACCCGGAATGAGAATCCAGCAACATAGGCACCACACCAACCAAATACCTTCGAAGCCACGGGCTATATGGCGCGGAGAAGACTGGCATCTTCCCGTTACTCGAGAGTAAAATAAAGGACAGTATCCCTTAAAAGTTTTGCTCCACTCTCGTCAGTAAAGAAAGGATTCACTCTCTAAGTCTTCAATCGTCTTACCTCCCAGGACTGAAACATGCCTGCTGTCTACGTTTCGTCTAATCCTGATCAGGCTGAAAGTCCGAGTAGTCTCCATCAGATTCATTCACTAGACAACAATTAATTCACAATGGATATAAAAACTTTGTATATTCCTAACTTTAATAATCAAAATACGGCCATTTCATTCACAAGGGGACATCAGAATCTGCTGCGATTGTGGTCGTGTTCTTATAGCTTACGAGTGGAATACACTAAGCTTTTATACTTATTAGCAATGAAGTTCCACAAGGTTGAGCCTAACACCATAGAGTTTAAACTATGAATTCCCGATCACACACTTTCCATTAAACCTTCACTCTCGTCCTAACAAACATAAAGGAAACTGGTTTCATTTCGCCAACCGACAAAATTTATTATTAATACGCATCGGTTTCATAAAAAAAACCTGAAGTGAAATCCCTTCCCAATAAGCCAGAAATGATGAATTTCGGAAAGTGGGCTTCGAATCGGGAAATGGTATTCGCTTAAAGCGGCAACTTTTCAAATGAGAGACTATGCTACGTCATGCTTGCCACTCGATTATATCACTTCCTAATCACGTAGCTCGTTTTATCTCGTCTCCTCCCTCCCGACTCCCGGAGAGCTCGAGGTGAACCAACCTTACCTCATATTTATGCAGGTAACGTGTGGTGGGCGTATCCACCGAAAGAGAGTTTTGTACGAAGAGGCTCCTTCCCTCCAACTAAGGTACGTGTCTCCTCAGACAGGAGAACTCCTAACTGACCAACTTCCGAACTTCCTTTCAGACTACAGTTCAAAGATCGTTTGAATGGGCAAAGGTGGGTTCAACTGTTAGGTCTAACGGCGAATGAAACCCACGTCGATGTTAGACAGGAAATAATAGCTAAAGCTTTCGCGGGCCATGTGAGCTGAAAAAATACGGTATTTTCAGCATATTTTTTCCGCCTCACAGTTAATAAAAATTCCGACGTTTCCTCCTCAATCCCGAAGGCTTCTACAGTGCGAAATGATGAATTATTTCACACTGAAGACCAAGCAGCCACGAAAGTTCGTCTCCCAGGACCGTCTACGGCTTTCTTTTTTAAAGAAATGTCCAAAAACATTACGAATTAAGCCTGTTGTGGCCGTTTCACACCTGGATAGTCTCCACGTACACCCAGACGCATGGAGAAATGGCGATTTAAATTTGTGTAGTTTAAAGGCCATTCTACAATAAGGAATAAAATAACAGTTTGAAGCAGCGTCTAATCATGGAAATTACATGAATAAATATATGGAAATCGTACTGAGGCAATTTTCCGCTCAGTAGTCTGTGCATAATGGATGTTAAAGCCGTTGCGCAGTTTATTGCGCATAAAGCGGCTGATATTCCTTGAGGATCTCAGTGGCATTTGAAAACAGAATCATTCATCTCCCCATCCGACAGCTCATTTCTCGTAATTTTGACGCTTATTCCTGGCCTACTGATTTAGTTTGTGGGTTGAAATATGTCTGAAGTGTCAAATTCGAATACGTGTCATTTGAATTTTTAAAGTAACCTTAATCTTTCGAACAACCTTCGAGTCTCTAGGTTTTCTGAGCCAAACTCTTCCGATGACCAAGTGACACTTTCTTTACGCTCATTTACAAACACATTAGTCGCACGATCGAAAGAGCGAGTTGCAGTAGGCTATAGTAACATGAAACGTAGGAACTTCCACCACTGCAACCTAGAGTAAATCTAAATTATTTTTATCAGCATGCTTCCCTACTACCGTTCTTAAAGTCACCGTCAATTTCATCACACAAAGGCATTTAAGTGCACACGGACAAAAATTCGTTTGATCTACGGTACACTTGCTTGTTTCGAAAGAGGAAGAAGCCAAGTTTTCCTGTCAAAAAAAACATGTGCATCAACATGACCTCGATTTTTCTTCTGGACCGCGAACCTGATAAGTTAAGTACCTAACGATAAGGGCATCTCTAAAATCGAATATTTCCGAAGATTGCCAAAGAATTGCGAATATTACGTATCTCACCATAGCTATGAAATAGTTGACGTACTTAGAGACCGTTTTATGCTAATTAATTAGTCATAAACATTATTTTTCGACATAATATTGTTCTTTCGCCAAGCATAGTGCATGTATGTCTAAGTAAGATAAATAGCTACCAAAAAGTACCGATAAATTTCATCGAGAAATTTTTACTCAAGAATTTACAGGTCACACACAATCAATTGAATGATGTAAAAATATGAACAAAAGTTACTGACTAGATGCCCATTAATTCTGTAATATCCGAACTGAAATAAAGACATGAGCTTTCATTATAATTATCCCGAAAAAATAAATTCATGATGTATACCAGGGACAAAAATTAAACGGTTCAAAGAAAAAATATGTGCAAATATAAAGCACACCCATTCATTTAAGATATAAGTTAATAATGGAACTTCTCTGTGAATAGACTGTATTACTGAATATGAAGACTAGTCATATAAGATTGTAGGTATTATGGAGATATTCAAGTCAAATCGGCTGCCTACATTGCATAAATAAACTTACCAAACGGAAATAATTATCATCAAAACGGTCTAACGTAATTTCCGTTAAATAACTACAGTGCCTCAGTATGACTTATGACTTCATGACTTATCTCTTCCTTCCTTCCTTCATGACTTCCTCTCCCTTCATGCCTTATCTCTTATAATTTCATTAATTATATTTCTCTTTAATTTTTCACTGTCCATGTCTTACAGCTACAGAGATAAGTATGCTAATTCTCGGTTAATTATACGCTATAATATTCTTCCACTTACCCATATATGTCATTTGACTTGAGGATTAAATAAACGCTGTGGTTACCGGCAGTTCGTGCTTCTGGAACACAGCAGGGATTTGACGATGCCGTAGCCCACGTTGGACGGCTAAAAGCAGATCTGTCAACCATATTTTTTTCTGAGGAGCCACCAGCGGTACAGGTCATTGAAATGCATCTTCAACCCTGAGTCAAAGTCTACAGAATTTTGTGTGGAGTGATTACGAGCTCTATTCTCACCACATCGACCATCAAGTTGGGCATAGTCTCTTATGGTTGGTATCGATCATCGGTTATATGGCGCATGAATTTGCCTGTTCTATGCTCATTTACCGTTTTAAATTTTATTTATACTTTAACTGGACCGGATTGGATGTTAATATCCACGACTTCCCCGGCATGAACTCAATTATATATATTTTATTTTACAGAGGGTGTTCAGTTTACTGGCAGATACTTCTCCTGATACTTGGCCATTCTGAGTGAAGCTGATAGTTGACGGGTTGATTTTGTGGAAGTGCAATATGATTATAATAGCGTACTACTAATATAATAACGTGCTACTTAGTAATATTATACCGTTTTTATTAGCTCCCGACCGGCTTACACGCTACACTAACGCAATTTCCAAGAGTTATGGCTATAAACAAAGAAATAGCGAGGTTTTAACTGTGGATAGAACAGTAAGATTAGAAGTTAGATAAAGGGACATCTCACATAAATTGCGAGATGTCATTTATGCAAGCCTTTTGCAAATCTTTTATTCTATAACTTCAATTTATATTGATTCAATTTTTATAATGGCCAAATCCCTTTGAAGCCTTTACACGGCATACGCCCTCCGCTGTCTACTCCATGCCTTACAGCTCTCTTCCCTTCACTACATATAATCCAGCAATCCCCTTTTCCCATCCTTTTACCCAACCAAAGCCAACCACCCTAAACCCTCCCAGACCTTCCACATTTTATTCTCCAGACCAGAGATACTTAGACCTCTTCATATTCTTAAATTGGCCATATCTCTTAAAAATGACGTGAGGTTCAAGTCGAAACCGATTATAACCAAATAAAAACGGTGGAATATGACTGACATAAGCAAAGTATTTTCTTTTAATATGAATCATCCTCTTAGACAGCCATGAACCATTTTCCATGTTCTATTTCATCTTCGCCAACGTTGGAGATTCCACATATGAATTTGCGACTCCAAACCATTCATGATCTTTACTCAGTTATTCCCTTCCCATGGACTACGCCTTGTCGTGGTGGGATTGGGGCTTGCGTGTTCCCGTGACCCCTAGAGCTACACTGGCGGGAGTAACTAATATTGCTCCTGGTAGGGTCACCCATGCCAGACAGGTCGAAGGGTAGGAGCCTGACGAAAGGTAGTCCACGTACCGTACTCGCAGCGTCTGTTCCTCAGTGAGGCGGCTGTGAGAAGGCGTCTGACCCCAGTGGGGCGGCCTAACAAGTGATGGTGTCACGTTAAAAACACTATTGAGGCAGGTAACGGGAAACCACCTCAATTAAACTCTCCCAAGATCACAATGGACTTGAACAATAGAGAATTGAATCCTGGCAACTACGGGGCCCGGAACCAAATTAGTGGAACGGGTGTCGTGCCCGGCAGCAGGGTAAGCAAGGACTCTGCGGTCGTCATCTCACGAAATCCTTGCACGAAAAGAATGACAGCAGCAGCGGCAACAGCAGCGGCGGCGAAGAATAAACCAGAGAAGAGAGCAGCAATGCTAAGGATCGGGACATGGAACGTTAGGACTATGTTAAGGGCAGGAAAACTAGAGAACATTAAGCGTGAAATGGAGAGGGGAAAGATCGATTTGTTGGGACTAAGCGAAGTAAGATGGAGAGACCAGGGGGACTTCTGGAGTGAAAAGTACAGGGTTATATACAGTGGAGGGGAAGAGAGCCAGCGGGGAGTAGCAGTCGTATTGAATGCAACATTAGGAAAAAGGGTGTTGAATGTGGAATAGGTAAGCGATAGAATACTAGCCATCGAAATCAAAGCTAAGCCGGAAAATGTAGTCGTAGTACAGGTTTACATGCCGACAGGGGGGCATAGAGAAGAGGAAGTTGACGAAGTATATGACCAGTTGGAAGAAGTAATGGGGAAAGTAAAGGGCAGGAAGAACCTAATAGTTATGGGAGATTGGAACGCTGTAGTAGGGGAAGGGAGGGACGGAAGTGAAGTAGGGGAGTATGGTCTGGGTGTAAGGAATAACCGGGGCGAGAAAGCAGTGGAGTTCTGTAGGAGGAATAATTTAGTGATTACAAATACGTGGTATAAACACCACCCTAGGCGTAGGTACACGTGGAAAATGCCGGGGGATACTGGAAGGTACCAATTAGACTACATCATGATTAGGCAAAGATTCAGAAATAGTGTAAAGAACTCGCATAGTTTCCCAGGTGCAGATGCCGACTCCGACCATAACTTGGTGGTGATGAAATGTGAGATGAGACTAAAGAGGTTGAAAGTAAGAAGGAAAATAAAAAGGTGGGATGTAGGAGCACTGATTGGAGGGAAGAGGAGGGAATACCAGGAGATTGTGGATAGATGCATGAGGGAAGAGGAGGGAAGAGGAACAATAGATGAAAGATGGGAAATGATAAAGACGGGCATAAAAGAAGCAGCGGAGAAAACAATAGGAACAGTAGACACTAGGAGGATCAAGAAACCATGGGTAACAGCGGAAATGATGGAAAGGATAGACGAAAGAAGGAAATGGAAAAATGTAAATACAGAGCTAGGCAAAAGGCGTTATAAGGAGATTAACAACAGGCTTAGGAGAGATACAAAGAGAGCAAGAGAAAAGTGGTGGAGTCGGCAATGCGAGGAGCTGGAGAGACTCCAGAGAGAAGGAGAAATAGGCAGTCTGTACTCAAAGGTTAGAATGTTATCGGGAAATAAGAAATGGAAAACGGTCCCGTGCATCAAAGACAGAAAGGGAAATTTAGCAATGGAGCCAGAGGAGATCCAACGTCGTTGGAGGGAATATGTTGAGGAACTGTATGATAGCGAAAATAGGCCTAGCAACTTGGACATAGAAGAGGAAAAGGACGTAGATCAGGATGACGTGGGCCCCGGAATACTGGATAGTGAGATAGAGAAGGCACTGCGAGAAATGAAGGCAGGAAAAGCGGTGGGGGTTGATAGCATCCCAGCTGAGCTTCTGAAGAACCTAGGAAAAGGAGGAAGGGACAGATTTTATGAACTTGTTCGTAAAATATACGAGGAGGGGGCTTGGCCGGAGGATTTTGTAAAAACCGTGCTGATACCTATACCGAAAAAGAGGGTGACAAAGGAATGTGAAGACTATAGAACGATAAGTTTGATTTCTCATGCGGCAAAGGTAGTGCTTAGAATCATCAATAGGAGAATGGAAAAGAGAGCAAATGAATTCCTAGGCGAGGATCAGTTTGGATTTCGGAAGGGGAGGGCCACTCGGGATGCGATTGCAGTGATGAGAATACTAGTGTAAAGGAACCTAGAATACAATCAGGACGTATTCGCGTGCTTTGTTGATTTCGAAAAGGCGTTCGACAGAGTGAGGTGGGACAAGTTAATGGAAATATTGCGGAAGATAGGAGTAGACTGGAGAGACAGGAGACTGATTCGGAATTTATATATGGCGCAGAAGGCGCAAGTGAGAGTAGCAGATGGAGAATCGGATTGGGCAACAATAGGGAGGGGAGTTAGGCAGGGCTGTCCTTTATCACCGGTACTTTTCAACATATACTCGGAGGAAATGGTGAGAAGGGCTTGGGATGAACTGGAGGCTGGAGTGAAGGTCGGGGGGAAATTGATAAAATCAGTGAGGTTTGCGGATGACCAAGCGCTAGTATGCCAGTCTGCCCGTGGCTTGCAAAAAATGCTGGATGTGTTGCACGGACAGTGCGAAAGATACGGGATGAAGATAAACCAGAAGAAAACGAAAGTAATGCGGTTTTCAAGAACAAAAAGAGCCAGCATAACGATAAAAGTGGGAGGTCAGAAGCTAGAGCAGGTAGAGCAATTTACCTATCTAGGTAGTGTGTTGGAAGAAAAAGGGTATAGCAGCATTGAAGTGAGAAGGAGAATTGCATTGGCAAAAGAAGCCTTTACTCGTAGGCGTGAGCTAATGACAGGGGCCTTGAGTAGGGAAGTGAAGAAAAGACTAGTGAAAAGTTTAATATGGAGCGTTGCACTGTATGGGGCGGAAACGTGGGCTTTGCGAAAAGAAGATGAAAATAGACTTAGGGCTTTTGAAATGTGGGTGTGGAGAAGAATGGAGAAAATAAAGTGGGTCGAAAGGAAGACGAACGATGAAGTGCTAGAATTGGTAGGAGAGGAAAGAAATGTGATAGATGAAATTAGGAGAAGGCAGAAGGTGTGGATGGAAAAGGTAATAAAAGGGGATGGTGTTTTGAAGGAAGTGATTGAGGGAAGAGTGTTGGGTAAGCGGGGAAGAGGGAGAAGAAGAACGGGTAGCTTGGATGGAATGATAGGTGGCAGAAGGTATGAGGGGCTGAAGAGGGACATCGTGTGAAATTTAGGGGGTGGGAAGAATTAAATGTCCATTTAAACCTACCTTCACCGGTAGAATACTTATAATAATAATAATAACTCAGTTATTTTTCATTCCGTTTGCTCACTCTTCTTCCTCTGGCCAACTTTATGGCTTTACTTTACCCATTATTAGCTTCCTATTTAAACACTTTTCGTTTTTCCACCGATACTTCTATCAGCTTGCATGGTCACTCTTTTTTTAATGCCTTCCCCACTCCTCCTCCTTTCAAGGTCTAGGCGAAATACATAAAAGCCATGAATGGATTTCGTTCTTTCCTCTTCTCGTACAGATTAATATCCACCAGTGTGGGCCGGATTAACCATAAAGCTAGATGAGCTCGTGCTTAGGGCGTGATGGGAAGGGGCACCACAGAAATTCTAATTTCAAAACTTTAGAGCTATAAATGAAGGGGATGTATGCAAACATAAACATTAATTTCCATCTTTCAGTATATTTTTTTAAATTCAAAATATTGCATTTTATTTTGTGTTCATATTGTTTATATATTTAAGTTCATACATACGCGGTACCAAAATCTTTCAAGTGCTTAGGGTCATTTTAACACGGCTCCGTACCGAGGAGAGCCTCAACGTTTCCTTCGGCCTGGTCTTCATCGTGCCCACCTGGCACCCCCAAGGTTGGGTTAGAATATTATCGGGTATTCCACCGGTTCAGATCGTCCGTGCTGGCGAACGTTTCGATGTTCGACTCGGGCATCATCTTCAGGGCAGTTGAGTGTGGTGGAATACCCGAGAAAAATTTCTTCAATGTTGTGCTCGTCTCAGAATCAATTTCAGGCTAACGACGTGATATAACCTACGCCGTTGGAGCTTCTCTGAACCGAATACCTCAACTATTCTTGGTTTCGATCTGTCTTACGCAAATGATTCCAGGAAACACTTTGATAAATTTAGAGGTGAATGTTTGGGTATGAAAAGTAAAAGGCGGCTGGAGGAAATCCGTGTGTCGGCACCAGCCTGCTCCAAAATTCGTCTTAAGTCAGCTTGCCCGGCCTTAAGGCCGCTTTACACGATACAAGTTTTGTACAAACGCTTGTATGAGAAAATTGTGTGAAAAATAAAGCGGCATATTGTGTGAACGCTTGTGCGAATGCCTGAATGACTGTAAGGAAAATAGATACTGTTCTAATTCCATTCAGACAAACATACAATTTCGTTCAGTTTATACAAGCGTTTGTACAAGAAATTGTATCGTGTAAAGCGGCCTTTACGGACAAAGCGCTGAGAATGCAATTCTCTTCTCATGGCATTAGGTCCATACAGTACATATAGAAGGTAGAAGGACCTTGTGAAAGGAAATGCGACAGAGTCGCCATCTCTTCAATAAATGAATGAACCTCATGATAAACGAATGACTAGTGGGGCTGGAAATTCAATTCCATTGCGAATCAGTTCTGCCGCCAAATAATTACATGAAAGCACCTTGCGATTGGTTCTAGTTGTTTGCTACCAGATATTTACTGATAATAACCACGAGACAAAATTCCTTTCATTCAAAGAATATCGTATCCATCGTTGTGGAACTGAATGATCTATTTCGCCTACCTCTCCGTAAAATTTACGCATCATTTTTTTCGATCATTTTTTTATTTATGAGCCTAATTGATTAAGAAATTTTGTTGATCCCTCAACTTTTTTTCTTTCTTTGGATACATTTTAGTATTTCAAAATTATAATTTGCCAGACTTATAAATATGTAACGGTGGTTCATTCCAGCTATTAATAGCTCACTTCCTTTTATTAATAAATATGATAATATCACCTATCTGATTAAAAATCCCATGATAGGCATGCTGAAAATTCATAAAAATTAACTTCATCCCAGACATTCTCTACTTACTCACAGCATAATTTACTTACGAATAAATATAGCCCCAAAATGACGACTCCGTTGGAATATATTCTCAACAATATATCTATCTCTTTCATTACAAATCATTACAACTAACATAGAGCAGCAGCAGTCAAAACAGAGGGGCTAGAGGTATTGGAATATCCTGAAGGCCACGAAGGATGAAACCAGGTAACAGTACTAACCCATATTACGCTAAATAAAAGTGGATTGATGGCATTTTCGGCACTATAACTAAGCGTTTGGAGCCACTAATTAATATTTATCCAAACATATTTCAATGGTCATCATTATAGAATACTTTACGTGAGCTATGTTTAATGATGGTAATTTCATTTTCAAATCACTTCACCTCAAACAGAGGCTATCTAGGATTCAATTACTCATTTTTGCCTAATTCATGACAATAAAATGTCAATCAATAAATCCTCAACACACGATTACGAAATACTCTATGAGTTGCCAGACTGAGCCACATGCGATTAAATAACCGGAGTTATTGAGTTTCGATCGTGTTTTGACACAGATATTTGTTTGATACTTTTCCGAAGTATTTGCCATGGATGGCATATATTACTTTTTGGATATAAATTGAAGAAAAATTCTTCTAGGTTTCTCGACATGACTGGGATGCGAAAGAACTGTCAGAAAACTGTGCTTCTTTGAGTGCTAGTCAAAAGTTTTGGTTTAATGACACCATTAGTAAAAGATTTGCAAAGCATAAATTCGAAAAAAAGGCCAGAGAGAGTATTCAACTTGATGTCCCATTTCGTAGATCTGCGGCCGTCATTGCCATCGTACATTCGACAATAAAAAAAGAGATATAATTGAGATTAACAAGAAAATCATAGGTACGTTCATCAGATTGACATCTAAAAATGTTGGCAAAAGAGCCGGTTATGGATATAAAATGATGCAACTGTCGAGTACGGAAGAAAGACGAACAAAGAAATAAATTCCAAATCAGGAAAGTAGGTAATCGGAATATTGGAAAGAACAAATCATGCCGTTAAAAATTGAGAGCCAGGAATAAGTGAACGCAATCGATGGGTCGGTGAACGTATTATCATACGCTACATATGAAAGAGCGATATCTGCAAGAGGCAAAGGACAAATGCCACTACAGATCCAGGGGAAAGGAGTGGATACAGTAAATGGATTCACGACATTAAAAATAGGCCATAGCGCATAAATATGGATCAGGAATTCTACTTAAAATTAAAAGACTAAAATTAAGGTGGCTGGTTCGGTAATCGTGAGTCGTTGAGAACTAATGCTCATATAATTTCAATGGCACTAAAAAATTGCTTGTAGGTGATTAATTTACACGACATTTTAACCGGATGCCTCAAATTCTCAAGTCATATTGAAACATTGCCCTTTTTAATTTAATTATTGACATGAAACATAACATAAAACTTGTTGATTTTCTCAGAATAGAAATTGTTGGCTAACATCCACATCATTTCAGTTTTTGGAGAAAATCTGTATGGTAGAAACGTAAATAATACATAATTGACCCTTACGAAGCGGGGTGCGCCATAAGGCCCCATGTTAAAAAAAACTTAAATATCTCCAAAACTACACTGAAAAACCCCAAAAAATTTTCTCGTAGAATTTTAGAGCATAATTAAAGGAACAAATATTGCAATTATGAACAAAATCTATACACCTGTAAATTTCGACCCAGCCACCTTAAAATTGACTTAAACGAGACACGATGTGTCCCACTTTGAAGGGAGATATGGAAGACCTTTTAGACATTGAAGACAACTGAGCAAATCGCAGCAAGTGATATCCCTGCAAATTGAAAAAAGATTTATGTAGAGAAGGGGATGAGCAACGATGGGAAGAGTGGTAAGAATTATCGTGTTTTTTCAACGCTATCTCGAATATCTGTTCAGAGACATTGGAAAGGATTAGCGGTTGAAAGAAAGCGAGAAGCGGTTAAAGGTATAATGTGACCTAAGACGGAGTTCTAATGGACACGGACCTATTTATACAATCAAGTATGCAACACGATTTAAAAGGACAGATATTCAACACACAAATTCAAATTATAGAATATACTCTCCCATCCATGCAACAACATATAGCTATAAATCAATACATGTTCCGATGGCGGAAACAAAGCAAAATATCTTCAATACCTCCAAAACTATCCACGTCGCTTTATCAACCCAAATACCATATGCTCCGCCACAGCACCGATCGGTCCATACAGTTCCACACTTCGCCTTCCCACTCCTGCCAGTCAATGCACTTCTCACTTGATACTCACACCTCCAAAACTTCCTCCTTTCCCCAAATAAAACAGCCAAAATTCCAACACCAATCTCCGCCTCACTCGTGCGACGTGCCGCTCTCGCTCCTCTTCGTCGACCCCCCTTGTTGATTCTCCCCTCGCGACCGCGAACTACTATGGCGGCCTTGCGTTATGTTACAATAACAAAGGTCGATCCAGGGGGGTTATTCCGTAAGGAAGGCGCCCGATGCCATCTGAAAAAAGATGCTTTTTTGGCATCAGCTACTCGAAATGGCATCGGTTGTTATTCCGTAACTAAGTCGCCCGATGCTATCTGACAGGAGATGCTTTTTTGGCATCAGCTACTCGAAATGGCATCAGTAGTTATTCCATAACTGTCGCCGATGCCATTTTTCGATGCCATCCGTGTCACGGGCGCCAGAGGCCGTGAGATAATGGCATCGGCGAAAAAGCATCAGAAAAATCTTCGCTACGCGGTCGTCTTTTGTCCATTCCTCGTATCTTCCGATATTTATAGTGTCGTATTGTTTACAAAGATCATGCGAGTTCAAAAGGTTTGTCAGCTTCTCCCATTGCTGCCTTTAAGTATTTATTTTTTCCTAAGGAGCTCTCGAAGGCTTATTAGTAATCTTTAATTAGAAGTTCAGTAATTTCCTTAGATTTTTCCTCTGCCCCTTCAACCGTTTTGTCGTTGTAAAACAGAATAAAGTTGTTGGCACAATATATCGAATTGTATATATTACCTTTCACTAAACAAGTATACGTATATCATGTAATGAAATACGTAGTGTACTCCCTGACAAAAATTCCTTACAGTTCTTTAGTAGAATTCCTTGGACTGTTTTATATTCCTTAAAGCATTAAACTAGTTTCTTAATCGGATAAGCGTACATTGGCAATTATTTACACTGTTCTGCTCAGATTTCTAAATGCATTCATTCCCAACATAATTCCGAATGATATTCCTACGGCTATTACATAAGTTACATAATAAGAAGAGGATGTATAAATTAAACACTCGCTTGCATTCATTTACCTCTGTATTTATTTTAGTAATTAATTCTACATTTACTTGTAGAACGTTTACATATATTCTGCATCCATTTATATTATTTAGAAATAAGTTCTTCAGCCATATTCTCCGTAGCTTATCTACAAAAAAGGTCTCTGAAAGAAGAACGATCAGAAGACTTAAATATTGCACTGATAACATAGGTATCTTTCAATAAATTATTAAAATAGTTCAATTAATTTTCAGCAACTTCTATCAATTATATTTCAACGGCCTTCCGTCAGTAAGTGGTGCAAAATCATTAATATACATTGATATAAAATGATGACATATGATGAAATGCTATGATGAAATTTCACAAGTATAACCAGTAGGATAACCAGCTAAAATACTTAGTAAGCGAACATTTCATTTTTGATCATTTAATTACACCTCTCTTATTAGCGAAATGTCTTTCTGAAATGGAGCATCACGGAGAAAGGGCCGTAGTACGACGTTTTCTACATAATATATTCCGTACGGAGGCCCACACATAAATGTTGTAATCCCCGGGTTGTTAAGAAACCTAATATTGCGAATCGAAACCTACGTACAAAATGGAACATGTTTTAATTTTACTTAAGTGTGTTTTACTTACCTCGAGCAATCCATTTTCTCTGGAGAATATAATTATCTATAAGCAAAAGTCACCGACTCTACAAACGTTTTTCAAACGCTATGTCGCAGCTAAAGTAAACACAATCCCATTGGTTTAAGTATAACGTTATTCGTTTGTTATCAACTCATCAACGTGAGACATCATGGATACGGGCATAACTTCATTATCAACTAGAAGTTCTTTGACGCACGAATGGCATCGCTAATCACCGATGCCATTTGCTGATGCTTTCGCTGGCGGATTTTACGGAATAACCTCCGATGCCATTTTTGGATGCCGTCTCGAGAATGGCATCGGGCGCCTTGAGAATTAGGGAATAACCCCCCAGTTTTAGTTGCCCAGTTAGCCATTGAATGAAATCAATGTTGAATGTATGACGTCAACTGATTCTGGTTTTGCTGCTTTGTGGGATAGACTCATCGTGGGAGTGAAACAACTTAGTTGGTAATATTTCACAGAGTTCATTACTACCAGGATGGTGTCAACACTCCCGCGCCCTATTCGAGGGACCTGAAGGTGAATGAAATTAATGTTGAGCGCAGCTGGAAATCAAATCGAGAATTTAGAAAGGGATGTAAGTCAAATAAAAATCTGAAATTATCAGAATGTTGAGGCAAATTTGCTTGAGTACAAAAGTAGAAAGATAAAAAACGAATCTCGCTAGTATTTTGGAAAAAAATTAGTGAAATGTTAAGGGCATATACAGACGCTTAAAGGAGACAAAATAAGTACTCAGGTATAACAAAAAGATAAGGCAAAATATGAGAGGCACTTTTTTTGTGACGCTTTACAACTAAATAAAACTTCCAAATGAACCGATCACATAACGGAACGAGGAAACCGTGTTATTACGAATCAAGAGATCATCAATCACAACCTATTTCCCTTGCCCTCTACAGTTAACTGCCCAAGAGGAAATTCGTATAGCAAAAGAAGTTATATTTACCTATTTCTGATGGCTTCCGAGGATTCAGGATACGTCAGGAGGAGAATGAGAGAGAAGGGAAGGTGACGTGTATCTCTAGTCTCGGAGTGAAAGAATATAAGACTGGACTGGGATGTTCTTCGTTCAGAAGATTTTTTGTCCGAGTTTTTACATTGCTTCGGCCCGGACGAGCCTCGTTATGTGCATGAGGAAGGTGGCCAGAGGGAGGGGGAGAGATGTGCCCGGAACATCGGATACAGTCTCCCAGATTTGGGCTTATTTAGACACGTCTCCACCGATGGGAGACTCATATCTTCCAGAATTTAGGAATCAGATGATCCGCCACATTTAAGCTGTCTCTTTCATGTGTATTATTTACCTTTTCATTATTTCAGCATATTAACAAAACCCATTATTAAGTGTTGGTTCATTTTAACAATACGTTAACTATTCTACGGTAATAACTACTAACAATATAGTTGCATGGGACCTTATAGTTGTTTGTTTGCATGTCGGTAGTGCATGCTTGGTGATCTTCACCCCCTGCCACACACCCTCGCGGCGGCTTGCATGGTATCGTGTAGATGTAGATGAATAACCACATCGGAGATTCATCTCGACCCTTATTCCTACGGAATCTTCTACCATCCCCAGAACCCCAGATTTTTTACCAGCTGACTCTAGGGTGGCAACCATGGAAGGAGATAATCACTGGCGTTACTGAAACGAAAGGGAGAGTAGGTTCTCGCTCACCACCACGTGACCATGCTCACCACACTCGGCCTCGCGTCTTACCTTTTCGTTGCGAGTACATGTTTGAAGGCAACTCTACCCCTGCCACACACCCTAGAGGTAGCATGAAACTTACGCTGTAGATGTGTTTCACTTCCCAAGCAATACGCAAAATCACACCCTTGGAATAGATTATCATTTCTCCGTCAAGCTAACTTAAAGGCCATCAACACATTGTACAACGCTGATTTTCCACTTTTTGACCTCCCCCTCTTCCTACCCCCAGTTACACTCCGTAAAATTCTCGAATAGCCTCCACACCTGAATTACGTAACGCTACCGATGAACCCCATCTTTTTTATTAAACGATAAAGTCATTCTTCATAAATTCCAAATTGACTTGTCACTACCATTATTTAATAATTAATTATCACGTCTACCCTCATTACTCTTTGAACACTATAATACTTTTGTAATGTCACTTTCTCCCAACGTAACGGAAGACTGTGTCCTATCTCACACCATGTCGATAGTGCACCGTAACAATTGGCCCTACCCCTGCCACCTTCAACATTACGTAATGCATCCTTATGGCCGTAAAGATGCTCTTCGTAATTCAGATTAACCATTGATGGAGCGGTGAAAAAGGCTTTACGAACATCACTCTTTCCTTATTAATATGACCGAAACCTCTTCCGGAACTTCATGAAAGTTTCCCTGAGGTCCACCCTGTATTTTCCATTAGTTTCATTGACAAATAAATTTCGCATAGTAGGAGGTACTATTACTTTCCTTAAAATGTATCTTGCGGTACTTGATATCCCTTTAAGCATTATAAACGACAGCAAAATTAGGAAATTGCATCATTTTCGCTTGAAATTTTTCAACGATTTCGCCAAAAAGAATAGCCTGAAAAATTAAGCTTTATATGACCCAATAACAGGTTAAAATAATGAGCATGCGCGATGGAAAGAAGAAAAATAATAGGAATTCCCAAATTTTCCACTCCCGTGCTGTCTAATACTATAACCGTACATCTCTCCTTACACCCATTTCCTTCACAAACAACTAATTGCCTACCCTATTCCCATTTAATTTCCATTAGAGGAAAACTGAGAGATTATATTTTCCTCTTTCATACTGCTACGTCCATAATGATCACTACCTTTTTCATATATTCTAACGTTATTACAATGAAGACATCTTCTCATATTAGTTGATCTCACTCCTATTTGAGATCGCCGGCTGCGGTAGCTGGATAGGTAGCATCCTGGCTCAGCACTCAATGGCTCCCGCCTCAGAATGCCGTGTTTGTCTTTAGATTAAAAAGTAGTGTAGCTTTAATGTACTCAAAGTAATTGGGTCGTATCGCACGATCTAGCTTAACTAGATTTTAGATAAATGAGATCTAATCTATTACTAAGCTTAACCAAAAGACGCACACATCAACCACACCCGAAGCGGGATACGAATTCACGAACTTTGGGTTGCCGGCGTCTTAACGACCTGACCACCGCCTCAAGGTAAATACATCGGCATGACCTCAACAGTTAGAGCATTTTGAAATCCGATTCTCATGCAATTTTCAATTCTTCGTCAACGGTATGCTTTCGAGTTTACCAAAATAATAAACGTTTTCACAATAATTTAATATTATAATCAATGGCTGACCGATGAGAAAATGATACCGGAGCCTGAGCGATGCGGCAGAAGATGTTTTAATATTACTAATTTATGTAGGCTAGGGAAATGCAGATAAAAATATTTAGTGAAACTCTTTCTAACTAGTAATCACTTCGTAACTTTGTAGACACTTATCATCTAGTTGCTCGTGACTCCTATATCTAGCTTTTTTCAAGTAGTATTACCATTTTAGCTCTTAATTTGCATGTCAGTAGTGCATGGATGGTGATTTTTACACCCTGCCACACACCCTCGCTCGCAGGGTATTACGTAGATGTAGATTGCCTGTCTAGTGCAGCGAGTCAGTCTGCAACTCTCTCTCTCCACCTGTACCGGCGATGGAGGCGAATGAATTGTGACCACGGCTCAAAAATATGAATGATGACTTTTAAGCGCCACTTGATGGATTTTTAATCTGATTTAACATTTAATTCGACATTCGACGTTTGCATAGTCCGCGTTATTAGTATCGCAGAGACAGGAGCGCTTACTGACCACTCAGGTAAAAATATCTCTTCTGCAATTCATTTGAAACTGGTTTGAAACTCTTTTAAACGCAATAAACTCATCTTCAACTGATTTTGAACTGATTTTCACTGGTTTGCTTCCCAATTTTTAGTGTCATGCTCATTTGGAACCCATTTTCACTCAATTTTGCAACACATTATCAAACTATTTTTCAACTGATTTTCTGCTAAACTGTTATGCAACTGATTTTTATTCTTTAATTCTTATGCAACTGATTTTCACTCAATTTTGCTACCGATTTTAAAACTGTTTTACAATGATCATATTAAATAAAACTGTGATGCAACTGCTTTTTACTTAAAAACTATTTTGCAACAGCTTTGCAACTGCATTGCAACTCATTTTCCACTATTTTAAAAATCAATTGTAATTGATTTTCAACTAATATTCATCTGGCTCGCAACTCATTTTCCACCTTTTATTGAGGTCATCTGCAACTGATTTTCAACTGATATGCTTCGTGTTTCAATTTGCAAAGCAATTACAGATGAATTGCAAAGAGTAAAGAAAATCTGTTGAAAATCAGTTTAAAATGAATAGCAAAAGAGATATTTTTACCTGAGCAGTTCCATCACTACCTATCGAGTTTACGTGCATCACGACACGTTCAGTAAAATTCACCTGCACATTTCCCGCTGCAGTGGACGTTTTTGTGAAGATGCTCTTCTACACGGTCTCGCCTGGAACCTTCCCTTTCTTTCCCACAGCTGTGTGACCTTCGCTCGCCGAATGCCATCGGAGCAGGTGCGCCCTCAACGGAGGCGGCCATCACTCAGGTCTTCCAGGTAGTTTGAGGATTGCATGGCCGCCTATAATAACCGGGAAGAAACCCTGAGACAATCTCCTCGAAGACGGGGGAGTCCCCTGGGTGGGAAGGAAGTCTTCGAGGGGGATGGGTGGTCTAGGAAGCAGATTGGATTCTTTCTTTGCTGGCCCGGAGGGAAGTGAGGGCATTGATTTCCGGCGGGACTTCGGTAAACAGGAAGTTTGAAGAGTGAATTGAGGATGACAGCCGCGGTAGAAACAAGACTGGAAGTATTTGAAATGTGTTGTAATAGAAGAATGACGAAAATGAAATTGATAGACCGTTTAATAAAGCTAAAAATATTAAGCGCAATGGCGAGTGGAATGCACATATCAGGGTAGGATGCAAGGCTATATTAAACTAGCAATTAGAGAAATTTATAGCCAACATTTCACGCGTCTCGTAACTGCGTGTCGGGGTGGTAGTATTGTGAATCTAAGTTGCATATAAGTATTTTATGCACTAAGTAGTATTTTCTGCATACCTGAATGGTAGCAAGTGTAAACTTCCTGTCTCTGAATGATTATGTACGCCTGGTGATGGTTCACCCCCTGCCACACACCCTTGCGGTGGCTTTCGGGGTATTATGTACACGTATATAAAACTCAGTTTCATAATAGGCGATCCCAAATGCACAAAGGGGCCAGTTCCTTTCACTCCGCAGCACACTGTTTTCTAGAGGAATCTGGCACCAAGAAATCACTCTCCTGCGGGTCGATTCTGTAAATGTCATAGGCGTCATAACCATTGGTTTTATGACGGACCGTCATACTTATGACGGTCCGTCATAAGGAGCGATTCTGTAGATGTCATAGGCGTCATAACTTCGTCGTCGCCGTCATAGCGTATGACGGTCAAAATTCTCCGTCATACCTCAGTCATAGCCGTCATAAGGACTCAGAATAGGAGAGTTTTTGTTGAAAAACGGTATCTTGAGGCTTTGTTTTGTAAAAAGGACAGAGATCAAGGTGACAGGTAAAAGCACAGCGATATTGTAATTAAAATTGTGAATCTGTAGTGTTGTAATACGCAAATCCTCCTTACATAGTTATTATCGATAGAATGGAAGCGCACTAATTCCTTGCTATTTGCAAGCAATCGAAGGCAAAGACAAGAACGACGACAATTTCGTCTAATTCGCCGGTAGTTGAGAGATACACACATCCTTTAGAAATAAGCGAAGAATGTTTTAGAACTCTTCTGCATTTCAAAAGGACTGGCTCGCGATCTCGAGATCACCACCCTGAGCCCTAAACTAATAATAATTAGGCAGAGTATAGTTTGCCAGTTTATTTGCAGGTTGATTCCGTGATTTCAAAATGTTCATTAACCAGTATTTGAAAACTCGAACGTTCCGTGCATAGGGAGTGCATTCAACTTTTACCTAATAGCAATGATTTATTCAGACGGCAATAAGATTCATGTCCCATTACGCGAAACTGTATTGAGCAACTGTTTGGTATAATGAAAACACACCACGGTATATTGAAAAAACACCACGGTAAGCTCAGAATATCCCCTAAAGATTGCTTGTGACTGATCTCTTTCAGCAATCCTCTGACTTTATGAAATACCCACTTTTAATCCTACATTCTAGTTAAGTTCTATTCATGCACCCTTAATCATTTCCTCTTCTAGTACGATGAAATTATGAAAATACAGGCCATATGAGCCGCTAAGAGAACATATACATGATCAAATCGTATTTCTAACACTACGCATTCACGAAAGCATTATATTTTAATAATAATAGTATTTATTTACGGGCATGGAGGCCTTTTACAAAAATACTAAGCATGAGAATACAATCAAAAGGTATAGAAGAGTAAACAACACTCATTATCTTTATAATTAGCCTAAAACTATGAACATTTTCATGAGACTTTGCAAACCAAATTTTATAAAAGAAATAAATATGAGACAGAATAAAACAAACATTTAACACTAAAATTACAGCTATGTTAGAAGCTAGAGGTCGATTTAGAAAGGTATTTGTAATGGACGGTTTACAGAGGGACGTGGGATGAAGTCCGTGGGCTACTTCCAGTAAGTGAAGACACAAGGTATATAAATACAGAACCCATAAGTAAGAAAAATATCTACTCCCAAAAAACATATGATCATAATAGTGATGAAGTACCAGAAACACTACACTCCTTACAGAACTTTAGACTCAGACATTTAGAATAATCCTTGCACACTAAATTATCACAATACCTGTTACGCATTGCACATTAGTGGACTGTTTCAGATTACATCTGTTTTGTAGAACATACACATGATCAAATCGTATTTCTAACAGTACGCATTCACGACAGCATTATATTTTGTGGACTATTTCAGATTACATCCGTTTTGTAGAACGTCCGTACTAATTATACACTACGTTGGATTTGTCATCATTATAAAACCCATTCGTTCTTAAGTTGCTATTCAGCTACATTAATACGAATCCGTGAATGAAAATAACATCAGTACATGACATGCAATAATTACTTTCGAAAGATTTGTCTCTAATACTCTCTTGAACGGACTGCATCTTCATTACTTGTTTACAAACATTCCACAGCTGATGAAATGTGTCGAAGGCTCCCATTGGCTTTTCTCATTTTCTTGGGACTACCAACATACGAAATTCTAGATTTTCATGGCGATGCGCAACTGTTCACTCGTCGACCGTCATAGGCGTCATAAGCCTTATGACGGTAGCTTAGGGAATCGCTCGAATGTCATAGCCGTCATAAGGTGCCCGTCATAGCTATCACCCTTATGACGCCTATGACATTTACAGAATCGACCCGCTGGAACAGCTGGACGCCTCCAGAGATCGCTACGGACTTTGAACCCGGAACCTCTGTAAATAAGGAGGGGTAGAGGGTGCCTGAACCCCCCCCCCCCCCCCCAAGCAAGAAATACTAATATAAAATAAGAATGTAAATGAATAAGCTGTAGGTCTGTAAATCTTTATTATCCTCTAATTCTATATTAGGCGTCAGCAAGATATCATGCGATAATTTAGAGAATATCAAGAATGGTTGCATGGACAACAATTCAACAGCATTCAATTATACTAAGAGATATAAGATAATATTTATTTATACTTCATTGAGGACTGAACCATCCCAGAGAAAAAAATTTCTACGCCCCTGTGCGCCTGCACAGCGGGCAGAAATAATAGAAATCTTGATACAATCCAAAATTTTGATTTTCCCAGCACAAAAATGGTACTATGCTTTGACAGTAGGTAAAATATCCATATTGAAGGGAACTATAGCTATTTTAATTTTGGTGTTAAGATTTAGAAAAAAATCATCAAGAACTTTAATTTGTTCCCCAAAAATCGAGTTTTTACATTCCCTCGCGAAGCGTTCAGCTGATCTTTTTCAGATATTCAAACATGTTTGAAGTAATGTTTCGCATTTTAAGAAATGCTTGAATAATGCTTAAAATGTAAGTGATAGATTTATTATTTTTACCAGTACCAATCAAACATTTAAAAAATCCTGTATTGGCATCATTTTTGGCTTTCTTTGTTAAAACCTTTCTTGGGTCCAGCTAACGAGGATCTTTGGAATTAAATTGTGAGCGATCGTGAATTTTAGGGCTTGGCGGTTCTCCGGTGCACCGGTTCGGTTTTTTGCAGAACCGGCAGGCCGGTTCAGATTTAGTAAAAAAACCGGTGCACCGGAGAATCGGTTCTGAACCGGTGCACCGGGGAAGCGGTTCTGAACCGTCGCACCGGGGAGGCGGTTCTGAACCGTCGCACCGGGGAAGCGGTTCTAAACCGGTGCATTGGGAAGCGGTTCTGAAACACCGATGATCGTTCGCTGCTCTCGGCTTTCACGCCATGGCCTCCCTCCCCGTCTCTGCTCGTAGCCGGGTTGGCTTGCGTCCACGCCTGTGAACTTTCCTATCCCTTCTGTGTTAATTTGTCTGCCTATCGTCTCACAAATAATCGGCCACTAGAGTGCAGAGCGAACACTCGCACATCTAAAGCAATGTCACATAAGTAACTAAACGGGATTTTCCGTATTTATATTACATAAGAAGCGCCAAATTCAAACAAAATTTGAACATATTGACGTTGATTATTAATGTACAATAACGTATTGAAGACATTCTCAGTTGGTGGAGGCTTCATGAGGCAACCTTCTCCTTGCCTGCAGGGCTGGCCAGGAAATATCTTGCTATACCAGCAACATCAGCAGAATCCGTAAGAATTTTCAGTTTGTGAGAACTTGTTATAAATAAATTGCGAACGTGTTTACTAGGCGAACACGCCGAAGAACTAATTTTCATTTCCATGAACCAGCGCCATGTGCCAGCGGATTTCTAGATTTAAGTTAGTAGTAATTGAAAATTGTAATTTAGCATCTGCACTTGTGTTAAAATGTAAATTTTGACAATCAATTTGTTCTCAACCTTCGGCACACCCTTACAGTAATTGATAAAATACAGCTCCATGTGGCATTAATAGAACAGCATTTTATTTCTTTGAAGAAGTCACTGGGATGTTTACCGAAACAAAAACCAGACATGTAGGAGCATCGTTTGGAACGTTAAAAATGTGAAGATAAATATAAGCCCAGGCTTCACAAAAAACCATTGGCTCCCCAAACATGCTCTACTACTGCTCAGTTTAGAAAAGAATGCCTGCGTTTTAACTCCTCAAGAGTAGCGACGCAGTATATGCGTCCACTCAATTCCATGCCTTCGGGGTAACTTTAATTGAAGGTATTTTAATTGCTCAGGGTGCTTCAATGGGGAAAGCATTGAAGACTGAGGGCCGTATTCACAACCTCCAATGGAGTGAAGCTTCCACTCCTTATGACGTAAATCAACACTACATGGTATTCAGAAGCTCTATGGAGTGGCGGTCTCACTGCGGTTGTAGTAACAGCCGGCCTAAAGTGGTAGGGTACCCATACCCACCCTAAAATCACCACTACATCGAATATCAACATGGCCGACGGCGTATAATGGTCAACACTTCGCAAATATAAACGCTGTTTTCATGCGATATAAGGTTATTAAGCGTCATTGATACGTTTTGTAATATCAAGCAACATAGCAAGAGTACACTGATATCAACTTGTGTGCGATCAATGAAACTGTTTGGCAGGAATACCTTGATTACGGATTCTGGGTATGAATCAAAATTTGTAATTTGGGTGTTTCAAAGGCAGTTTGGGTTAGGGGTTAGGTGCTTGCTTCACAGTGTCCACGCCCCTAGTTCGTAACTCACCTCCTCCAATTTTTTTTCGTTGCAGTTTCGTTGTACGACTGTCCCTGGTTTTATATATTTTTAATCTGTTTACCCGGGATGAATTTTAACTATTTCACGTACTAATTGCGTAATTTGCTAAAATTGCGTAATTATTACGTAAAATAGTTAATTACGTTATTTACCTAAATCGCGTAAGTAATTAGCACGTGGCGGAAATACGTCCGCACGCCCTGTAGTTTTTTGTGTACGAAATTAACGGAAGAGCATGAAGTGTGATCGTGATTTTTAATTTCCGTATCTCTGGCCACGCAGTCCCGACGCACGTACAACATTTGTTCTAATTTGCCTGGTGCCGTGATTTTCCAGCACTGTGCTTTTTTGGAAAAACTAATCGCAAGAGAAAAAAGAACTTAAGCTCTGCAATCATATAATTGTAAGTATCTACCGAAATGTTCGGGTGATCGAGCGAAATGTTCTGGTGGGAGAGAGTTTCGAACCAGGGACGTCGCTTGGAAACTGATAAAATACCAGCGGTAACAAATAATTTTGAAGAATTAATGTTTTGCACATTTTCAGGAGCATGTTAGAATGCATAAGATTAAATAGCATAGTAATGTGGAGTGTATGTACGTAAGAGTATGGATTGTTAATAAAAACCAATGTTACCTATTCAATATTATAACTGTGTGAAAAATGTGCCATCCTTATTTTTATTGCATATATTTTGTACTGACTGTGAGAATAGCTATTTTACGAATAAGAGACTGATATTCTAATAATATTTAAATTATTGATCATGTATATCAGAATAATATAATAATATTTATACAATCCAATGGAGACCATGGGATTGATGTTCAAAACTCCCTCTATTTTACACCTAGTTCCGTATATAACCGTCACTAGGATTACGTAAATGTCACTGCTTACACTTGAGTCGAGTTGGCAACATAGCGACCATCAACACTCCAGAAGAAGGAGTGGAAGTAGTGGTGCTGAATGCCAATTTGCAGGAGAAGGAGCACTAATCTTCATGGAGTGAAGCTGCGACTAAGCGATGTAGTGGAGACATCTGAATGCGGCCCCTAGTGTGCTGCCGGCCGCGCTTCGATCCTTAAAACTGCCTAGTAATACCTTCCGTGCTGTAATCCTAGGGATGGGCGAGCAGCCAGTTAAAAAAGTAAATTATCAGAAATTTCATGTCAATACATAAGTCAACAAATTAAACAAAAATAATAAAATTTGTTGACAAAAATTGAAAAAATATTGAAAAAAGTGATTGAAAAAATATTTTATCACGGAATTAAAACTGTGGGAACAATTAGTTTAGGCGATAGAAATGCAAAAAAGTCTGTATCCACACACCTACAAGCCTTGGAAATTAAGGATATTAAAATTTTTGATTCAATGGCAGAAAGAAAAAATTTAAACAGCAATAAGAATCGAACTTCATTATCTGCAGTACACTAACACACTGTTATTGTCGGCTTACCTGAGTTCGGAGATTGCAGGCTCCCCACATTTCATTCTACCTTTTTTCTTGCAAATATAGAAGAAAAAAGCCAAGACACATATTTCTTTATTTTGCTTCTAGAAGCATGAAAGGGAGGCTCATCTCACTTCATGATCCGAGTTAGACAACCTTTCCTTACGAGTACTCACAAATATCATTTTAAAGGTTATCATTAATAAGACAATTGCAAATTACTAGTTTAGCAGCTTGAAATATTCTATAATAATTTTATCGCCTTATATATGGAATCCCCAGATATTCCATAAATGGATTCTCCTGATCGTATTAAAAGGTTTTTGTTTCTAAAAAAGAATTCGAAAGCATTTTCGGATTTGATTTACAACAGCAACCCAAGTAAATGTAAACCCATTTGCACTGAATTGATTGTAGGTTATTGATTTTGTTTATTATTTAAAATTCTATATTATATTCTTCTTCGCATGTGATATGCTCGGAAGTCTTTCTATCATTACATTTATAACTTTCTGGATTGAGGGTGATACAATATGGCATCACTAGAATCTTACATTATGGTAAATAATTTCACTATTAATGAAAAGGAACTTGAAATGAATAAATGTTTCTCTTACCTACACTATAAAAAATAGTTGTGCAGTTTAAAAAATGTATTGTTTGATGAGTATGTGATAAGGAAAGTGATCTTTATGTTAGAAGTAATAACACATAGTTATTGCATCCATAAATCTTGATCCAGGAAAATATTATCCAAATAGATGATAGGAAGTTGATTTTTTCCACTATATATTTGCTTCTTTTTGAAATACTATTTTTGCTGTTTTTCTGTATAGATTAAAAATGTTGGATTAGAACAGAAATGAAATTCAGATTCCATTATCTGAAACTAAGGATCTGAAACCAAGACAAAGATTTGAAACCAAAGCAAGGAACCGGTTCCGGATCCAAAAAAACCTGGATCTGTCCATCACTAATCGATACCTACATGAAACATGAGAGTCTCTCATGAAATGAGAAACATATTTAGCACGGCAGAAAACCTTTGAGACTAGAAACGAAATCGCCTTGATCCAGAGAAGCTAATTTTTTTTTTTAATTAACAAAAACCTGAAGTACGCTAAAGGGCATGTGTCATGACCTTTTATTATTTCTTAATGTTTAAATGTTGAATTATAATTTAGGTTACTGTTATTATTACTCTTATAACTAATTATTAATCAGATTAAAATTAAACTTATGACATGACAGTAATATTATTTTGAATCTGTTATGATTTTTTAATACGATACTTAACATGTTTTGTTATTAAACATGCTTATGTAAAAAAATATAAAACTCTGTTATATCAAACAGTTTTTACTTTCATCTACTAATGTCCTCATAGTGTAATATCAGAGTTTTTCCCCGAAGTAAATAGTATGTTCAAATTTTTTGTAAAATTGTATTTTTCGATTTCATGGCACATTTTTAAAATGAGGTATAGGAAAGCTAGGTAAAAATAGGTATATATGCATAGGTCAATTATATTGGTATCGAGAATCGATTTTCCATAATTCAGAATCGGTATCGAGAATCGATAAATTATGGTATCGATTCATCACAAATAGAAAACTATACAGATTTAGCCAAAATTTCTATAAGTACGTAATTAGTGAACTCTTGTGATATATAGTTTTCAATGAAAAAAAAATGTGCCAACTATAAAAAACTATGTGTATCTCTAGATATCTATGGAAATCTGTATGTTTCTACAGAAAAAAAATTATGTACGGCCCAGTCCATATCGATTCAGGCAGGGGCCTTACCTTCATAGTCTCAGATGTTATTGAATTTAACATATGTCAAACTTCAGGACAAAGTAAGTAATACGTATATTTTAGTTTTGTCCAAAAAAATTTTTGGCCCGAGATACAGTCCACCGAACATGGGCCCGCGAGCGCTATTTTTCAAATGCAATTTTTGACAAAATACTAAAATGCTCATATCTCAGGAACGGTTCAAGATATTTTGCTCCTTTTTGTTTTATTTGAAAGATAATAATTTTGTGAGAAAAATGATATCCTTGATTTGAAAATGTGTGTCCACATTCTCTTGCTGCAATGTTTTTATTTTATTTTTTTTATAAAAAAAAATTGTTTTTCTTAAAAATGCCAACCCTAAAAATTTTTATTTTTTTACTGTTTGTCAGTACCTTAGAGTACTACAATCCCTGAAAAGGAGAACTTCCACTTTTTAGTTTAACAGGTTTTATAAATTAATGTAATTTTTTACCTTCCAAGGTGAATTTCTTGATTTCAAGTTTTTATAATTTTGTTATTTTAAAACGCCAATCTCAAAAAATTTGTACTGTTTGTGAATAACTAAAAACAACAAATGAAACAAAGTTAGGAACTAGTTAAATGTTGATAATTTTTTTAGATTTTCTTTTAATAACCTTCCAAATCATTAATGATCTTCTGGAATAATGTGGAAGATTCTAGATGATTCCAAAACATAACGGATCCTTCTAGAACAATTTGGAAGCTTCCAGATAATTTCAGATCATATTAGAACACACTTTAACAACCTACAAACTTGCAAATAATTCCAGAATGTAACAAAATACTCTAGAACAATGTGGAAGCTTCCAGATAACTTCCGAAAACCTCCGAGGACAATGTGGAACCTTCCACATAATTAAAGAATCTAACAGAACTTTCTAGAACAATTTGAAACTAACCGGAAAATTCTAAATGTTTGACCTAGCATATAAAAGGGAGGACACATGAACTGACAGTTCAGTTGTCAACAGGCAAACAAAGAGAGCAATTAAAAAATTTTTTTGTTAACAGTACCTGTGAAGGTTTTTGAGAATTCTGCTGACTGGGGCCATAGGAGAGTGAAGTGTGCTGACTATTTTCATATCCATAAAAGAGTGATACATAAGACTAACAAAAAGACTTCAGGTTGGAAATAAGAGTGCTCATTTTAAGACTCTGTTTCAAAGTGAAAATGTTTCCAGTAATGACTTTTTGTGTTCTAAATGCTTTAACACAATATCAAACATGACAATAAGTGAACAAGAAGCCCCCAATGTTGTGTGTGATGCAGATTTTGTAACTGCAGAGGAAGAACTACATATCCTGAATCAGTCAGCTACAGAGGTTGGTGTTAGTCCTGTTAAGAAACCATGGTCAGTGAAGTCAATTCATGAGATGTATGCATCAAGAAAACACAGAGACATCTCTGGAGCAGTGGGTGAGCATACCAGAACAAAACTGACCAAACTCTTCAAAGTATAAATTCCAACTTCAGAAGAAAATGAACCAAAAGGAGCTTGTGCAACCTGCCAAGAGTTTTTATCAAACATCAGTTCAGCTGTTGAATCATGTGCATCCTACAATGATAAGGTTCAAGTTCTAACAATTATCCCAGTATTCTTTACAAAGAACCAAATTTTGCACCTCATTCCATCTGCATCAAAATACATGGTGGACAAGACAAGAAATTTGAGGTCAGCAAAAGGAGTGTTTGGAAAACCAGATCCATATTATGGTCATCCTGTGAATGAAGCAAATGTTCAAATTGCACATTCATTTTATCTGGAAGATAAGTGGGACTGTTCTCGCCAGAGTGCCAACAAAAGACATTATGACTATGACAGTTGCAGGAGAAAAAGTGGTGAAAGTGAAAAGATACACGACCCACAGCATTAAAGAAACTTTTGCCATATATAAGAAGGAACATTCAACATTGCATATTGGAAGATCAAAATTTTATGCATTACGACCTAAGTGGGTTGTTCCACATCCACCTAGAGATGTCTGTTTATGTTTGTACTGTGCAAATTTTGAACTGTGTGGTAGCTTTGAAGAACTTACTTGAAGATATGACATATGACACCTTGGTTGGACATGTGAAGTCGTTAGTGGTCTGTGACATAGAACGAGAGATATGTTTGTTTCAAGACTGTGGTGACTGCCCTGGAAAGGGGGGACTCGACTTACAGACACTTGGTCTGGATAGTGTAGCAGATACCTCTTCTGAAGTTACATATGCAACATGGGAAGAAAATAAACTCATTAAGAAAAATGTTGCCATTGATACCTTCTTAGACGAACTTGGGAGGTGGACAATGAAAGCAGTAACACACCAACATCTGAAGAAAAGAAAAAATTGCAACAAGAACACATTGCAGAAGTGAAGGGATGGGTAGAGGCTGCATATTTAGTGCTTCACTCTGATTTTGCTGAGAACTGGTCTGTGGTTCTACCACAAGAAGTTAAAGGATATCACTGGAGTAATGACCAAGTTTCAATTTTTACCGGAGTGACATATTTTCAGAACAAGACCACAAGTGTTGCAGTTATAAGTGATGACAGAGGACATGACTCAGCACATGCATTGTTGGCAATACACAAAATTATTCAACCACTGCAATCACAGGTAGAAAAGATCATAATTCTGATGAAGTCTCTTGTTCCAATGGAGTGGGTATACAGTGCTACTGGACATGGTAAGGGGCCCTGTGATGGTGTAGGAGGCCTGCTGAAGCACCATGCAACAAAACATAATCTTTCCAGCCCAAGTACAGCTGCAATTCAGAATTCCAAGGAATTTACAAGAGTGGTGCAGTCACACACATCAATAAACCTGATTCTGTTGCCCAAAGAGGAAGTTGAAGAATTCCACCAGCAGAAAATAAAAGAATGGTCGAACCAAACTACCCCTGTGAAAGGAATTCAGAAGACACATATCTGGACTCAAATTGATGGGCGAACTTATATTGCACGAACTTTAAAGAGCAAGAAAGAAGAAATTTCATTTGTCCAACCAAGATCTCATAAATACCAAGAGAATATTCAAAATCACGAACTACAAAAAGGAATGTTTGTGGCCTGTGTGTATGACTGTGACTGGTGGATTGCAGAGATTATAGATATTAGTTGTGAGTTAAGTGAAATCATTGTTAACTTTATGCTGCCACATGGACCAGCTGCTGGATATAGATTCCCAGATGAAAGACAGCAACACCACCACCAGTGCTCACTTCCAATTCGCGATGTTTTGAAGATTTTGGGTGCCCCAGTTCCTATTGGTTCAACAGGAAGACATCACTCAATATCAAAGGAAGATACTGATGCAGTTGAACAAATTTTTAGTTCATTAAATTGCTAAATTCAGTTCTAAGCAGAGTGCACAGAAGTATGCTTCGGAACCTGTACATTTTTTAACCTGCACATATATTTTGAAAGCTATTGATGTTTGAAATTTGTGTCTGTTACCCATATTTAAGAAGAAAAAAATGTCAAGTAAGACTAGAGATTTTGATTTTATGTGACCAATATCTGAGAATGTGGTAATGGAAACTGGTTTAATGTTTGGAAATTTTTTTAATGGTTTATAAAACCTATTAAACTGAAAAGTGGAAGTTCTCCTTTTCAGGGAATGTAGTACTCTATGGTGCCGATAAACAGTAAAAAAAATAAAAATTTTTAGGATTGGCGTTTTTAAGAAAAACAATTTTTTTAAATAAAAAAAATAAAATAAAATAAATTGCAGCAAGAGAATGTGGACACACATTTTCAAATAAAGGATATCATTTTTCTCACAAAATTATTATCTTTCAAATAAAACAAAAAGGAGCAAAATATCTTGAACCATTCCTGAGATATGAGCATTTTAGTATTTTGTCAAAAATCGCATTTGAAAAATAGCACTCGCTGGCCCATGTTCGGTGGACTGTATCTCGGGCCAAAAATTTTTTTGGACAAAACTAAAATATACATATTACTTACTTCGTCCTGAAGTTTGACATATGTTAAATTCAATAACATCTGAGACTATGAAGGTAAGATTTTTTCTTTGGCTGCCTGAATCGATATGGAATGGGCTATCCCAGGTACACATTTAAATGTGTACCTGGGATAGCCTCCACCCTGAGCATTGAAGAATTATTGATTTGACACCCTACATGACAGACCAAGTACTTAACTTGAACTGCTCTCTACATGCACACAAGTTGATACTTATATTCCACAGAAAAATTTCTGACCAGAGCAGTTCAGATTGAACAGTTAAACACTGAACAAAGATTAAAATACCCTCGGGAAGTGAAACGATTCCATTTATCGAGGAAAGACTAGAGCTGCATTTATCAGTCTCAAAGATATTAATACAATGTGAATGTATATGAGGAGATGTAAATAGTGTGGCACATACAAGGATAACATTGACACAGGAGGATGGAAACACACAACAAAAGGCTACAACAAAGATATAAGAAATGAAAGTGAAGATGTCTCCATGAAAACATATTAACACTTGGCAGTAGGCTCACGTTTTAGCACGTCTTTTGGTCAATAGTATCAGGTGTCCACTCATGTATTAATACAAACAAAAGTATCAGGTGTCCACTCACGTATTAATACAAACAAACGTGTTCATGTAGTTTCTGGTTTTTCATGCCCTGGTTACTTATTATGAGCTATTTCTTTGATCCTTCTCAGTCTAGAAGCTTCACACCTTTTTGTGAAATTTTAAGAGGTTTTTAAGTAGCATTAGGTGTGGAGGCTTTCACAGTAATTTGATGACTTATGTTTATTTGGGTCTTTTCTACATTGATTGATTTGTGAGGACTAGAGTTTCACCAGCATTCCAGCTAGCACTTGCTTTGGACCTGAAAATGCTAGATGGAACACCAGCTTAACTGTAACACTCAAAATGATGCAACATGGAAAAAATACGAGTAAACAGCAGCAGAGAAGAAAAGGGTAGAAGCATTCAAAATGTGGTGCTACAAAGAATGATGAACATTAAATGGATCGTTGAGTAAGTAACAAGGAAGTCCTAAAAAGAGTGGGAGAAAAGAGAAGTCCGCTGACAACCCTAAAAAGAAGAAGGGACAACTTAATCGGCCATATCTTGATACACGATGGCCTGATGAAGACGATCGTCGAGGGAAAAGTGAACAGGAATTTTGGAAAAGGCAGGCCTCGTATGAGATACAAGGAACAGGTATGAGGGATGTAAAAGAGAAGAATTATGTCACAATGAAAAGGTTGGCCGATAGAAGGATTGAGTGGAAAGCTGCATCAAACCAATCCTAGGATTGTTGACCAATGATGATGATGAATGAGCAGAAAGAGGTTCCGGCAAATATGGCAGGCACAGCATTTTTCAAATAGTGAAGACACCCCTTTAAAAGGCTATTCAAGGTTTTACAACTGTTGACATATCTTCTAAACAAATCTGCAAGTGAAGCCAAGAGAGGAACTGTCACTTAACAAGGATGTGATAACACGATGAGGGCAACTATCTTTTTGTATGTACTTCAGTGCGTATGGTATTTGAAGCCATCACTAGGCTTCAATATTTGCAATTTGCAAATTCATATCAGTGAGAGTAGTATTCTGGAAGATGCAATTTCGTCAGTTCTATGTCTGGACAAAATACAGGTTTGTGACATGCTTACATGGTTAACTATTATAATTGTGTAAGAGTTGACGAAAAACTTCTCCAAAATAGATCAATAATCTGAGGCAATCAGCATAAATAGAGGTGTTTCTGAAAGTCTGAAATCCATGTAATTACAGAAAGGTGAGTCAGCATTCCAAAGAAAAAGTTCTTAAGGCAGGACATTTGCATAATCTCTACCACTCCATCTTCACAGTTCCTACAATCTGAGAGAGGGACATAAAAACTGGAGAGAGAATAAGGAAGCCTGAATCCATCTTGGAATACAAGTATTGGAAGGGAGTAGACCCTGCAAGACAACGAAGTGGTCAAAGAAGACAGTATTGTATCCGTTGAATTGTGCCATTTTCAATTTTTTTTATGGTGTATGCAGAGCTCAATGGAAAACAAATCATCTATAAATCCTGCAAGATGTTGAAAGAAACTAGGCAAGTCATACAGATACAAAAGAGCCAATTCTAAATAGGTACAAGAGAAAAACAATGCCATTTCTTCTACAAGATGTGCACCTAAGATGGACCCACCCAGAACACTTTCAATAGACATGAAGAAGCAGAAAGTAGAGAAAATATTCAGGCCCAGGAGCATGAAAATTCCACAGAGACCATGCTGAGTATGTGCAGCCAAGAAAAAGAGAAGAGAAATCAGTTTACATTGCGAATTTTGCTGTATTTTACTCCATAAATGGACATATTTTGAAAAAAACTATACTCTGGTTGATTACTCCACATCATACATGCATGTAATGTTGATAGATGTAATCTAGTAAAATGTAATCTACATAGATACATATATGTAATCTATATAGTCAAAATTTCATTAAAATTATCCAGTAGTTCCGGAGTTTTGTGTGTCATTGATAATTTTAACTTTCATGAGGACACACTAAAAATGGCCAGCCAGTAGGGCTGGTAAATTTAAAGGGCAGTGGATCACAAAGTGACAACCCCAAGAATCATAAAAAAGTTTAGGAAATAAAATATTTTTTGGAGTCACCTCAAGGAGATATGAAGAATCTAGGCTAAGAAGTTAATTTTTGGGTATCATTCTCTAGCAGAAGAGAAAGCAATGAAAGAAGAGGGCAAAAGAATAATTCATCTATTTTCTCAAAGTCATGCACAGTTACAATGAGAAAGTTTGAAAAAATATTCAATAATTGACTTTATAATCATTTAATTCTAAGCATAGCTAATCAATACTTTTTTTACTCTGCTTTGATATAATTTTTGAATTCATACATGTACCAAGTGAACGACTCACTTTATGGAAATGCAACATGATTAAAACCAAAGACCTTTACACAATGACATGTACAGAATCAAAACCAAAAGACACCAAATAAAAACAGTGGAATTTCACGGAGTATTGTTTTGTTTTACCTAATGTATGTTGGATGATGATGGACATGGTATGTACCATAAACCCTCAAGGTGACTTACAGGGGACTCTCCAGACATAGATGCAAGATGAAGAGGTATCTATGGCAAAAAAAAGGCTAGGTCATGCGTTAAAACAAGAGTCAAGAAGTTAGAGCAATACTGGAATGCCAAATATAGCTCATGCCTCCTGAATGCTAAATCATTGTGTCAAAATTATTGTCAAATAGCACTATTACCGATGAAAATATATGGTAATGGCAGGAGCTAAAAATGCTGTGACAAACATTCTCCAAAAATCAATGCCACAATATACACAATTTTAGGAAGAGAACGGTGGAGAGCTTCATAAGGACCATGACACTGTGTTTATTCCAAACATGAACTTACAGTAGACAAAGCCAAAGATTTGGTAATCTTGAGTACAGGCATTGGTGGAAGGCAACTTAATATCATGAGGGCTCACAAAAGTAACATTAATTATAACTGAAAGAAATGGAATTATATTAAATTAATTACAGCAAATTATTTTCTAAACAAGATACGTATAACCAACTGGAATAGAATGATGTCTATCATTTACCAAATGCTTGAGAGTGATGCAAAAGTACTTGGTAAAAGATTTCAAGTCAAGCACAGCATACACCAATGGTCACAGCCCTGTCAGCTTCCCAAGACATTTAATGAAAATGTATATACATGTTCAAGTTAAAAATGGAAAGCTTCAAAAACGACACCTAGAATTTTTAATCTATTGGGAAATAATGGATAAAGGACATATGTATACATGGTTCCCATTGTGATCTGATGAATGAAAATCTGGAATTAAGCCAATATCTGTTGAAAATCTGTGAAACTACTGGGAAATTAAACTATATGAAACCCACAACACTCCGAACATTATGTGACATAAAATTCACAAACATACGGAATTGAAACAAAGGTAAAAGATTTCTTCATTATGAAGAAACACAAGGTTTCCAATGTGAACTTATAAGACAGTATGAATAATGTATGAAGTTTTCGCCAACTGGTAGGATGCTATGGTGGTCATCACAACCTACTGAGCGGGAGTTGAGCTGACTGAATACACTATCCACACCTAAATTCTGCAAGCATAATGTATATAGGTACATCTGCAAATTATGCATTAACCTATACTCATACAAAAAGTCAAGTAGCGTAACAGGAGAAGAAAATGTCTTTCTCAATTATTGCACTTGTCCAGGATGAAAACGCTTTCAAAATTGGGTGAATCAAAAAGAAGTAATTCAACATAAAAAAAGTATGATCAAATCGAAAACTAAACCAGATGCATTTCACCATATTTCAGCCAAATTAAAAAAAAAAACTCAAGGGTCAAGCAACTGTTTAGATAAATTCCCTTAGAACCAATGAAAAAACTTGTACAGATGCAATAGGTGAAGATCTCTAAAAACTATGACTTTAGGCTGCTGCTTCCTGATGTCTACGGCTTGCCTTCTCAACTTGAACAGAGCACTTGAGTGGGATTTTTTGGCAACGTCAAGTTGGAGTGGTGTGATTTAGGATATATGTAGGTGATTGATAGCTTTGGATGGGGAGGAAAGAGTATGACGTGTAACATAGCTGTGGTGCAATTTTCAATTGGATAATCAGGAACTCTTTTCTGACTCCATCCACAGAATACAGGTCATGGCTTTTGTGCTTTGCTCAAGATTATGATCTTCTTCTGCCTCCAGGGGATAAGGGATAGTGGACCTGATGAGAAAAACACATGCCCCAATGACCCTACCCAAAATCGCTGCATTTTGGAATCCTAGGCATTGATGCCCCACGTCATAAGCATGTACATTGTGTGCACCTTGGGCAGTCCTTTGCTTAGGTCCGGAGGGTAGTAAGCAGTCTGCAGGTGAGAAATAACCAAGGAGGGGAATAGGAAAAAAATGGTGGGATGCATAAAAAATGCCACATCAACTGGAGGAAATCAGTGCAGGATTAACGTCAAGTTGAGAATAGACTAATTACACTGAAACTGCCAATATACCATTTTAAAGTGTAATATATTTTAAATTGTTGAATTTCAGTTTTCAAATTGTTGAGTAGCCAACATGAAGGCAATTGATGGTCATAGCTTTTTGGTTATACTCAGCACTTAGTTTCACCATCACATCCAATTTTGAGTTATTGCTGTTTACTAGAAGTACAAATAAGGCTTTCCCATTTGCCAACAAAGATCTCTGGCTGACTCATAATTGAGTGGGAAATTTAAAATGAAAATTGACTAAATTCTGATGGCATACACATCAACATGCATTAGTAATTGGCAAAACAATGATTACAGCATAAAATAACAAGTACCATCAATTAGCATGAAGACAGAAATTAGACTGTACTAAGACAAATAGTGAGTAAAATTCATGCATTGAAGTGAAGAGTGACAGTTTCACACCAAGCCACCCATGGTTTCCTAAACACATCTGGTTCCCAGTAATCCATGAAGCTTAGCTGGACATATGTAAAGAGTTCTCTCCTGGATTTGGACTTAAGACTCTTGGTTCAGTTGCAAAATGCTCAACTCCCTGAGTTATGTCACCATTTATTGACAGGAAACTTATAATGTCAAATTCCAATTATAATATGTAGCCTAAGAATACCTATTCCGAGACAATACCTATATAACATAAATGATTTTATAAGGTTAGTGGAGTTTTATATTAACTTTTAGCAATAAAACGTAAATATGTGGCAAATATTAGGAAAAGACACCATTTTATTCAAGATCTCTTCACTTACTGAGATCTCAATTCTCCAAATGTGGTTTGTTCAACAACTTGTATTCAACCCATCCACCCCAGGTGATCAAATGATGGAGTAGGTGTCCACATTCTTCAACAACACAATATGAATACAAAACTAGGATGAGTTATACAAATGAAATATTCCTGACCCAGGGGAAAACTCCAGAAGATTTCATTACATGCCTGTTCATACTGAATCAACCACAGCCCAAGATAATTTGCCATAATCTCATAACATTTGGAATCATCTAAAAAATTCCTTGATTCATCAACATATTTCCAGGAGATAATGGAAATTCTGTTTTTAGTCATTTGGTACCACTTTGACCAACATCACATGGTATTACGGACATTCAAATGAGTATTTACTGTTTTTTTAGAATATATAAGGGGTAAGATAGGGACTTTTTGAATGCAAATACTGCCTCAAAAAAGCCAGTCCAACATTGCCAACAATAGAATTTCGATTTAAAAGCATCACCCAATTTGCTCGTATATACCCTAAAATTTTATGCATGTTATCTTATCTCAAATTGATACATCAACCTCTTCCACAATTCTTTCAAAAAGAACAGCAAAATAAACACAGTAGTAAATTAATTGGAAAAGAAAATTCACTTTGTACATTCCACACTAATGTTTTATTTACCTAAACACTTTAACGAAATTATCCAATCTCGTGGTTCCACAAAGTAAAGCCTCAAATGCTGAACTGCAGTTAAAATTTAAGAGCTACCAATAGTACCACATCCCCTAAGTCCACAAACTATAATTTTGCATTCATTGCCAACTGCCACATTGTAGTGCATTTGATTGTGTTGGGAGCATTAAAGTAGTGCACATGAGTGTCAAGCATGCATGCGATGATGTGAAGCAAGTGGATATAGTTCAGTAGTGTTGTTCCATCTGTGGAATTGAAAGGTCACGGAGCATTCTCGTTCTTCCAGTGCATGTTTCAAGTAGGACATTAAGTGAGACCATAGTTGGTTGGTTATTCAGGGGAGGTGACCGACAGCTGAGGTCATTTGTGCCATTTAGAATAGGTGGGTAATTGGGTAATGGTAGGAGTTTTCAGGGAACGGAGGAAGAGTGGACAGAAACCCGGCGATGGCATAAGCCTACTCTTAACGAAAGGCACCAAGGGGACCATGACTTAACGTCCCATCCAACGGACGGAGTACTGAACTTGAAATGCCCTCCAATAGGCACTCAAGTGGGGACCGGTTTTCCACTGAAAAATCCACCACTGCCGGGAATCGAACCCAGGCCCTCGAGATGGGAGGCCAGTACTCTAGCCACCACACCAACCCGATTCCCGTGTGAGACCATAGTCGTGTCGGGTACAATAATTAGTGAATGTACCGTTTTTTCTCATGTAAGGTGTAGTCAAGAAGATGTTATATCTGGATGCCTAGAACTCCGTTGGTTTATTAATTCCCTGTGCAAGGCACAGCAATCATCTAGGATCCATAACCTAACATACAATTTATAATTTAAAATACAATTCATATCATAGCTTTGATAAATGCCAAAAATTTAATGTTTAAAGACATTTTGTTCCATATCCAAGCCTTGACATTCATGACCAATTAGTATTAAGAGCCCAGAGGTCATCTCCTGACCAATTCCTTCGGAGATGGAAAGAATCCAGTTCAAAGAGCATGCAGCACAACATTTTGTTAGGCATGCAAGACAAAGTATGATTCCAGCAACTTCTTTAACATTAAAATATGCCATAATTTTCAATGATACAGTAAAAATATTATGCATTTCGACCAAAAGCTACTCGCAATTATTTTTTTAAGACAGTTCTGGAAAAAATAATAAGAAATGCAGTAGTATATATTATGAAAATATTTATGATGGGCATATCATAACAACCATACAATTATAATTCATCATTTATACATTCTCACAGAATACATTGAGATATCATCTAGTACCCATTACTTGTTCACTTGGATACCAAATGAAAAATAACAAAACATATACATAATTCTTAAAATGAGATCCATTAAGATAATATGAATAAGTATACAAGTAATTAAATTGACTTTCATAAAAGTTTGAAATTATATATTGCATTCACATCATTTCATGGCTATGACTACTATGGCATGTATTGCATGAGTGCAAAATCAATGCACGAATGGTAGATTTCAAAAAATTAAGAGCCAAATATAAGGCAGGAGCATTAACGTCTTACTTCCAAACCAATAGGCAATAAAATATAGTGGGTAAGTAAAATTATTGCATCCTTACATTTGACCATTGAGATAGGCACTTGTGTTATCACAGATACCACATTGGCAATTAAAGTACCCAAGATTGAATATGAGAAACATTTAAAACAGTTACAATTATGAATCCCCCATCCTTCCTCCAGGGCTAACTACAGAAGTATGTGTAGAGTAGAAAATGCAAAACTGTGGGTACAACTTCCTAGTACATCAATCCTTTCAAAATATTAACCTTCAACTCACTTGAAAGACATCCCAGGTGAACCTAGGCATAAACGTTGCCTAATTTCAGCAACTAATCGTTTCTGTACAAGATTTATCCAAAAAGTCCATCTAAAACGCTTGGGTAAAAACAGAAGTCTCACGAAATCACCAAAAGCCGTGGATTTTCTCTCCTTATGACATTTGTATATAGTTTTCCGAATACAAGAAGTATCATTCCCCATTTGGCAGTCATGAATGTCCACACGGCAGCTATATAAGCACTGTGCCTGACAGGAACTATGGCTGAAATATTACGTTCAAACACAGAAGTAACAATTAAATCAAACAAATGCACTGATTTATTTTCATTACATGCAAGCGAAGTTATTACATGAAACAAGTGGCTAGTAACCAAAGTATGTCATCGACTTTTCATCAGTTATATGAATTTATTAAAATATACTTACGTATGTTATAATAGACGCCGTTAAATATATACCAGGCAGTGCCTGCTAATCCGATTACCATGGCCATTACTCCTAAAAACTGTATGCCGTGGAGTGTATCGGTATCATGCCAAGAATCTAGAGTCCGATAATATTTTAAATAGTGCAAATGGAATACAACCGCTGCAAATACAGCTGTTTATAAAAAAAATATAATTAGATCAATGGGCATAAATTGGTAATACCAAAACAAGATATCTACTCTTTCATAGCAAACCTGAGGCTAGAGCCCACGATCCAGCGTCAAGATTTTGAAGGTGATAGAACACGAAAAATGAAGATATTCCGAATCCCATTCCCAGTAAACTCATAAACATATTACAGCAGTCGGAGCACATTTTGGCAGGTCTTGAATAATCTTTGACAGCTCTTTACCGGTGAAAACACGTCAAACAACTTCACAGGTGACCAGATAAACTTCGTAGTCAAGTTCAGGATCGCAGAGATCGCGGACAATATAGACGATTCATACCATAAATACAATTGTGGCAAACTCCTATTTTTATTATTAAAACATTTATGAATTAAAAATATCCAATACATCAAAAATATAGTTTATGACAACATTTATTTTTAAAATATACAAAATTTAAAGTACACTTTGACTATCCCATTTGGCGCATCAATTTCAACAGGTCGGAAATCTCAAAGATAAACTGTTCCTTTTATTTCATACTTTTTGCAATGACTAGAGTATTTTAAAGGTCAATGTTTAGATATGAATACATATCACACAGACATAAATAAATCTTACGAGAGTGTATCAACATATGAAGGTTCATAAATGTTATTTAGCACCATTTCTTTGGCATGATAACTTTGTTTTGGCTCGTATAAACAAACACTTACTTTCTTTTCGTGAATAATATTTCAAGGAATACATAAAATGTAAGTACCACATCTTCAAAATTAAATACCTAATATAAATAAATCTCATGATTTGTAATCACATAAAATACTTGATATACACTAAGTGAAAGTGCATCTCATTTGAGGATTATATTTCAGGCTGGAAAACATATTGGGCTTAATTGCCCACGATGGCTTGAAAAATGTAGAAATTGTGACCCAATTATACCAGGAATGCATAAACCTAACGGGCAATGCCATTGAAACTGAGCCAGACCCCTTCTATATGGTAGGTACGGTGATGAAATTTCTAAGTTAACGATGTCCAAATCAATTAGCTTGCTTTCATCTCATTCCAACTCAGTTTAACTTGTCATTTGAACCAGGTTACCACATGTGTTGCCTCAGAGATATTTTGTAACCTTCAGGGACATTTCTGAGACCTCTTTGCAATGTCACTAAGTATATAAAAAATGATCTCGAAGAAGTCACATGAGATATCTGAATATATATGACATGTTTCAGAGACATTGGAGATGCATATAGACATGCACTTGATTAATTCTCTGAATATCTCATGAAGTCTTCTTTGACACATTCGTGATATTTGAGACTTCAGTGAGAAAGAAATCTCTGAGACTTTCATTGCTATGTGGGTTCCAACCTAGTTTCAAACTGGTTTCTTGTCATTGTTACTTGTTCCACCTCGCCCGTTGCATACATAGAAACTCATTACAAGTTATACATCAAGCAGTTATTCCATCTTGCATCAGCCCCTTTGCGGAATGGTAGGCACTCTTCATTTTGTATTAACTTAAGTTAACAATTATTTCAACTCTCACTATAACCCATTACAGCTAGGTAGGTACATGAATTGTACAGTAATTGTTTCAAAAGATATAATATAATCTGTAGGAACAATATAAAAAGAGTTATATTTCCAAAACTTAGGCTTCTCAAAGACTATTTCACATGAAAACATTTACATTTTTCCTGGATCTTCCTCGTAGATAATCATCAATCTGCATTTTATGCACTGTTTCAATATGCATTGAAAAGTCAAGTGATTTGCCCCATTTTTGTCATCACCCCTATTTGTGATATTTTAGACTATTTTGAAATGATATATTTAAATCATAAAAGTGTACCTCAATCTACTTATCTTAGAGTAAATGAGTAGAATATAAAAACCCCTACCTATTTAATGAGTTGTGCACGTCCTCCGTAGTGGCTTGATGTATCATTAGCCCTTTTACTACCAGTGATATAATGATAATGGCTGATATAATGCCCCTTTTTGGTAGTGCAAAACTGCTCAAGGGTCAATATATTGGCCGGCTTAGGTACATACATTACATCATTTTATATTTGTAATATTTTATTTCCTTCAAATCAGGGACAACATTTATGAATTCTTCATCATCATACAAACTTATCAACATTGAGATAAATACATAATTCATAAATCGAGATTAAGTGCTTCAAATAATAGCAAATTAATTATCTTACGAATTTCATGGAAATGTGCTTGGTCATTTTTGTAGTCTACCTAACTTGGTCCTGTAGTGAAAGGGTTAATAACTACCTAATTAATAAGTCAGTATATTAAATTAGTATAAGAAGAGTATGGTATGTACAATATGTTATGTTTTATCAGCAAGTTATTAATTAGAAGACTGTGGCAGTGGCATACACAGGATTTTCTTGGGTGGGGGGTTCCATTAATATTTATGTGCATCGTCATAAAATGATTTTTAGATTATTATTAACTGAAACAATAATTAAATTAACATCCTCTTTTTGTGGAGACAATTCAACCTAATTTTTCAGCCCAATAAGCAAAATTCTAAGCACTAGTGCATAATATAATAAATTATGGTAATGTTTTTGGGGAGGTTTACACCATAAAACCCCGTCGGTATGCCACTGGGCAGTCGTAATATTGAGGAACAACATTGACAATCTCAAATGCCTCAGAGGTGTAATTTCAAATGAACCTGTAAACCTATGAAATATAGAGAGGAGAGCTGCATCAAAGTAGTCTGAGGATTGATGACCAGCTGATGATAACAATTTCTATTTCACTAATTTCCTGTCATTTCACAAAGTGAGCTTGGATTTTATGCTGGAGAGATGAATTTCATATCTTTTCAATGGAAGATTGAATTGACATTGACTAGATTGCCTTAGATGTGGATGATCAGAGGCCGGGAAAACTTCTTCAATCCCTGGAACATGCAAAAAGGGGTCCAAGCCCCTAGGTTGACATTTTTAATTCTAAGTAAGTCCTACATCATAAATAGGCCTTATTGAAAATTAGAGACAGAAAATTACAATGTCCTTAAGTGTGATTGACTCCAACAATGAGCCGAAGTCAAGGCGTTCGGCGAATTCTTCCCTATGGACTAGTTCCATTAGATTCCAACCGAAATTGAATTTATGACGCCGAGCACAACATTAGAAGCGAATTGGATTATCATTCGATCCGGGTGGGTAACAAGAGTTGCTGGCTTCTTACCCTTGAAGCCCGGGTTCGATTCCCAACAAATGTTTTCTCTCCACAGGCATCGACACTTGGGTATCGTGTGGAGAGCATTAAAAGTTTATAGTCCGTCGGATGGGACGTAAAACTGTAGATCTCTAGGCGTTTTTGTTACGTGCAAGCGAGTGCCGACCCTGGGTTCTTCTTCATTCCTCTCATCCCATCCTTACACCTCCCCAGTAGCGTACCAACGGGGGGGCGTACGGGGCGGCCGCCCCGGGCGCCATAAAGGGGAGGGTGGCTACCATCTAGTTAGCTCCGGGCGCCAAGGTAGCCTTGGTACGCTACTGCACCTCCCCTCCCGGTCTTAGACGTCTTTGAGCACGGGACAGACTTGAAACCTCCCTTAGAAGAGCGAACGGTCGCTTTATGACATAAGTACCTGAGAGACAGATCTTCGCTCGGATAATCATTATTTTTTTTTATTTTAAAAATACTATGATAAGAAGGCAAATATATTTTCAGTACTCAGTTTACGAATGTGTCCGCCTGCTCTTTGATTCACTAAAACTAATACTCTTCTTATTGACTACCGGCTGACTCCTTGGTGAGAGTCTTGAACTCGAACCTTAGTAACTTTGTGGGATTATCCGAATCACCGTTCCGTGGTTTAATTCCCGGTCCAGGTGAATCTTTTCGCATGGCAATTAATGTAAATTTCACCGCCGTTTACGCGGAAGGGAACACTGATGTCTTTCTATGTCCTTGGTGAGATGTGTTAAAGGTCGCGGCCAAGTGATTACGAAACGGATCCGGTCCGAAAAAGCTTTCTTGGCGAACATTCCATCGCCGTCTAATTCCGCTTCCCCAATGTCATTCCTGAGGCAAATTTCTCCAAATATAATCGATCAATCCCAATAAATTTCTCGTAGCCGAATACAAGAACTCGGTCTTTAGGTGCTCCGATTGCTCAGGCCATATCGCACTGTTTCACTTCAATTCTATCATGAATCAAATAATTATTAATCAAATTCCGCTGCATCAGGAATATATGCAATATCGGAATGCAATATATGGAATATCGTAGGGCGAGGATAAATAGTTTTCTTCCTTTCATCGGGCGGTTTGGCCAAATGAAGGTTTTACATGTTGAAACATGCGTCGCTTTTTTAAATTAAACTAGTATCTCTCCCCGGACTGGATTCGGACCCACGACCTTCGGTTACTTGATGAACACTTCATCATGGTTAAAGCTTTCGTGGGTCCTCGTGAAGCATAAGAATTTTTCGAGATTTGCCGTGTGAGATCTGGCTCCTTTTCCCTTTGAAGATGGCCATTTTATTACCTTTGAAAAAGAAACCAGCAAGGGTCACGAATCGTCTGGCCGCTGCTATACCATCACACGCGGCAAAATACCGAAAAATTCTTATACATACTTAACACTTCCTCGATTTCCCACGTGTCATAATTGGAAAAAATGTTTACTTACACATGTTAAACTAATGTTCATATTTTTCTACATGATTCTGTTTTGCCTCATGAAACCTCTGCGACTATCGTCATTACTCCCTCGATCGTAACCTATCATTGTAATTGTAATAAGTTAAAAGTAAGTTTCCATTGTAAAGTGATTGATTGAGAAGAATGCAAGAGAGTCTCTCCATTTCAATAGGGAAAGAATATTTTTAGTACCGTATATTTACCAGAGAAGGGCCTTTTAAGACTCATATACGAAACAGGAAACCTGCCGGAATGATTCTCTAACTTTGCGGCTGGAAATGTCGGGGGAAAGCGCGACGAATGCCACATTAAGGGGAACTCCCAGTGCAATCCGCGATTTTTTAAAAATAGCACCCGCAAAAGGAGCGCTTCCTTTATCACGCTCAACCCAATGACTCTCATATCCGAAGCATCTTAAGGAACAAGGCTATCCGAGGTCACGATTTCATCACCACTCAGCGTGGAATTTTTAACTCCACCAGTGGACGATATACCACTGCGCTTCCGCCCCTCCTCTATCGGCACCTCACCCTCCAGTGCTGAGAAGGTGACCTATGCCCATGCCTCTCCGCTGGCTTCCACCTTCGACCATCTTCGGCACCTCCTCGACCCATCTCCCAGACATTGTTTTCTTTTGACTGGTCGTTGGCATTTCACTCGCCTTGCGATGCCTAAACGCGGGCCGGCTTAGCTGCGTTGGAACGCGAGAGATTGTCATCATCCTCCTACCGTCCTTCACTATACCCCACTCCCAGCACATGACTATGACTCTCTGTAGGCATGACGAACAGTGATCGAGTCGCTAGCGCTCAAGAGAGCTGTATTGGCCACCGTAATCTTAGCCTGGTGAATTCAAAGACATAATTAACGAAATCTTATTTATTACCCAATCTAAGATTTCGGTCTCTTAACGCATCTCGGTCACGCCTTCATATTGATAGATATAACAAACATATCCCATCGGTACACCGCATTATGATTCTTTCAGTTTGAAAGCCAGCGTAAACGAATCCAAGGAAAGCTAACTAGCCGCGAACGCTGATATGCACAATAGCAGATTTCCTCAGAGGAAAAATATCATTCACCTTGTACCGGTCAGGGTCAAGATTTTTCTCTGCGAAAATTCGGCTGCAACAAAGGAGTACCAGCGCTGAAGTAGTTCAGACGGAAGGCGGGCAATAGGGTAGTTTCCTATTATTTTTTTATTGTCTTGATCGAAAGTTTATAACCTCTGGAGTACGTGTTTTAAGCCGTTCGATTTTTAAATGACGTTAAGTATTTTTCCTCATTAATTAAAAAGTGAAAAAAATCAATGGCGCGAAAACGCGACGGCAAACTATTGCATGCCGGTTAATCCTACGTGTGACGTCAAACTATTTCCTCTACCTGCCACCAGGTGGCGCTGCGGACGCTTCCAAATAGACGCCGCACTCCGTTAAAGCTTATGAACAAGTATTGGAGGCATATTTATTCCGTTAATTAATTGTAATTAACTTTTATTTATTTATTTAACATTATTTATGCAGTTGATTCATTTAAAATCAGTTAGTATTCCTTTCACAAGCATATCATGTAGTTCGCCTATCGCCGCACGACCTTCACGCCATGCTTCGTCGTAGCAGAAGACACAGCGAGCAGGACGTCCTTGTGCCTATAAAATGAATAATAATACCATGTTTAACTGAAATTTCTTTTCCAACATTGATAGTTTTTACAGGTTAATACTAATAAATATTCGCTAGAGCTGAGGGGCCCTGAAATACAACGGTAAGTTCAGGAGACGAATTTTCCTATGCTTCGCAACGTAAACTACCTACGTGTTACGTCAGCATGAAGGCAGCGCACCCCGCCATTTCAGAGACTTTTCAAATGGCCTTAAAATTAACATTTAATTCTCTAGTGAACTGGGATTTCTCAATACAAACTTTTTGCGTAAATTAAATACATTTATGGCAGGGCACAAATCGCAATTAATGAAGTCTGTTTTCTTTGATGAAGGAAACTACCCTATTGGGAAAACACTGATTATGAGTTATTTAATAGTGGTGATAACAGGCATAGCGGAACGATAAGTCGGGAACTTCAGATATCGCATTCTCTTTTGGAAAGAGGCACGATTCGACAGCAACCACTCGTATCGCCAAGCGTTCTTTTTTTCATACGTCCTGTTGACGAAATCACTCAAGTCAAGAAGAGCATCAGTGATTCATAATTTTGAAAGAATTTTCATTAAAATGAGCAATACATATATGTTCTACGTAATGTCATGTTCACGACACGGCCGGTTTCGATTGCTGAAATAAAAAAGTACCCACCCATCCATTGCAACAATATTTCGCATTTTAGACATAAATTTCCGTATTTTTTCCATGGCAAGAATTTCTGTGTACGAAACTTTAGCTATCATATTAAATGCGACTATCATGAGTGTATCTTGTCCCTCATGCCATTAAATCCCCAGCTCTCTCAAACTTCAATGCGGCACCTTGTGCAAGGATCGAGGAGGCTAACTCTGAACAACAGCGAAGAACAATCCTATATTTGGCAAATGAGAATTCCATGTCTCCATACTTTAATGACTCTAACTAAGCAAAGAGAGTAAATGCAAAATGATTGCAATGCTTCTTGACGATTCATTACTGACGGGAATGCACATTTTTCCCCAACCTCTGACTTTTTTCCAATATTCTTACATCATTTAATAAATCACCTTTTTGCTTGGGAGTCACACTTATTAATACTTTCAACGGAAGAAAGCCTAATCTACAGGTTGAAATATTAGAAGTTACGGACACTTAACGGGCTGGTTTAGGAAGCCTTACCGTAGTCATTAAGGTGCAATGCAATATTATTTTGAATAAATGCAATAAAAAGCCCCAAACATAAATAAACGTGAATAAACTTTTCGCAAACCGTAGAGGAAATTTGTTAGGGAGGATCTTCGTTTAGCTGGCCTGATTACTCCTTCCGTAATTATATTTTGATAGAGATAAAACATCACTTCCATGCTGTATGGTTTCTTTTAACCGACACGTAACGAGTTACATTATATGGTGTATCACCAGGGGTGCTACAAATGTACTTTAAAAATTGGAGGAGTAGGTGGGGGCTTTCTGGAGCCCCCCTGGCACTTAGACCTCTTTAGATACATTGTGCCAACCCACATTTAACTGCCACTTGCAAACAGGGGACAAGAAAACCACGGTAGAGGAATGGAGGGGGCCTACCCATCCAACCTCCGTCCGGACCCAACGTTGCCATAACATCGGTGATGTTTCGGGAACCTGTGTATCAACGTGGCTAGGCCCTTGCCCAATGTACTTTACACTTCGATCAAGTTGGTATTCTGTCATCATCATTTTAATGGGAGACGGACGTTAGCTGAGGTTATTTGCGCCATTTAGAATGGGCGAGTTTTAGGTAACCGGTAAGACACTCATGGGGAAGTAGGAGAGGTGGGAAGAAACCCGGCGTCGGCGTACTTCTAACGAAAGGGCACACAGTTTAACATCCCATCCGTCGGATTCAGTACTGACCTTGAATGTGCTCTCCACATTTCACTCGAGTACCACCGGGATCCCTCTGGTGGTTAGTTGCTGCAAAAATTCTGTGAATTCGATTCTCCAAGTTCTCCGGTTATGTCGCACCATCTTACCCAATCATGATTCTTAAACCAACACAGCATCCATGCCCGAGGCGGGACTCGAACCTGCGACCTTAAGATTGCCAAGCCAGTGCATACCGACATGGCTAACACAGTCGTCCAGCAGGGATTTTAATCGAAATAATAATTTTAAATCAGTCCGGGCGGAATGGTGAATTATTTGCAGCAATACTTGCGTAAATTGAACTGGTAGTTCATTGTTCCTCCGTCAAGTAGTCCAGTGAATGAAGTAGAAAAGCTGGGCACCAAAGCTCAACACGTTCACGGACGCTTCTTCTCAGTGGTTAGTTCTTGAGTCTTTAGATATCGAATGATAAGTTTCCCACTCGTGCTGGGAGCACTATTCCGGTAGGCCGCGACCGCCGCGACCTATCTCATTAAACTTCTCGGGTATCTCATCAGGTATGATTGACGCATCTTATCTTATCTTAGGTAACTATTCAACTCTCCAAAAATGTTTGAGATCGGTGTCTTAGTTTGGAACACAGAACATTCACGAAAAGAATATCACTGCTCTTCAAATGCGAGGTGAGCACGAATTGAGACAGTAATCTTTAAGCGCACCGATTAGATTCTACATTGCTCACTAATTTGTTAGCCGGCCACGGTAGTCAGGTTGACAATGCGCCTGGAACCGCAAGGATCGCGGATTCGAACCCTGCCTTTGGCATGGATTTTTAGTTTGTCTAATAAAGCTTAGTAAAGTTGGATAGGATGCTCGATGTCATTACCTATGCAGCTGAAGCGTTTTAAAGCTAAATCTATCACTAGCAACCAGCTATCAATTGAAATAAGTCCTCCCGAAGAAACAGTAAATTGTCTACGTTTAAATGCATTTCTAATTCAGGACTAAAACTACTGACACGTTACATGGGAGACAATTGGGTATTTCGAAAAAAGGTTTAACTTTTCCTTCGCGTTCCCTAGTTCTATACTGAAAATATTTCATTTTTTAACCATGGGATTAAAATTTATGGCACTTTGTGCAGAATAAATTGAAGCCAATTCACTTCTTCCACATTTAGTCAATACCATTAATTCTATGGATTACGAAACAAACGTAAACATGAATGGAGATTTTGGTATTCAATTAGCTAATAGGACGATCGACAAAATCTTGCTTTAAAAGTGCTAACGTGACCAACTATAAAGGCCGTTTTACACGGTGAATGATCATGCGAATGAAATCATGCGCATGAAGTTCATGCGTCGTGTAATACGGAAATCTCCTCGCATGAAATTCATTCGCATGATCATTCACCGTGTAAAACGCCTTAAGTCAGTTGGCGACATGGGCGCCGGGAGGGGGATGCAAGGGGGTACTGGCACCGCCCTCCCGGAAAGTTTTTCGAAATGATTGTACCAACTATTTTTGTGATTTAAAATAGGAACAGTATATTCACCAAAGGAATACATAACAAATAATAATAATAATAACTAGAAAAACTGCTGTTGTATCAATGTAAAAACCACAAACCACCAAAACGTAACCAGCGAAAAACGTTAATGACCTGTTAATCACCAAACCAGCATCAAGTAAGAATAATGGAATCGGCGGCCACTCCTGGCAACCTAGCAGCTCAGGGAGGGCAATGAATCACCCCCATGACAATTTTTCTGCCGAAGCCCATGACTGGCGAGGTAATAAAAAAGCGCGAACCATTAGTCAGCGACAGAATGGATAGAAAGCTTGGAGAGACACATGGGGAGGGAAATAAGGAAAGTAGGTACTTTTGTTCTTGGACGAAACATTCTCAACGTCATTTTGTACTAAACATGTGCAATTGTTGTACCTCCCGACTTACACAACGACATCCAGTCAATGAAATGGAGAAATAAATAATTTAAAGATGATAAACATATAAGGTAATTCTCATACATCTACTATCACAGATCTGAGATTGCGCATCTAGGAAATCCACAAACGCCAGTGTCTTATACCATCATAATGGATGCTTAATTAGGGCGGATCGGAAAAATCGATTTTTCCCGGGGAAACTTGGCCCACTGAAAAAAAAGTTGTCAAAGTGGCTCAGAAGTCGGCCAAAAAAAATTGGGACCTCTAGGTCAACCGCGCCGTTACCATTTATGAGGAGGGTGATTAAAAGTTTATGAAAAGGCATGCTTCTATAGTGGTTACCCATCGATTTTGATGAGTTGCGATCATTTAGAACGTATCTGCGACCGATGAGCCACAAGCCACGTATTTTGAGGGCGTGGCTACGCGTGCATAGGCAACCTCGAGGCGCGTCGAGCAGCAGGCCACCCTTGCAAGGGTATAGACGGACCTTGCAGCAGGCCGCTCGCGTCTCCTGCCCGCTCGCCGCGAACGGGGCAAAATTTATCTTGCACGCGTCTTCCGTCGTTGATCTGACTAATATTAGGTAGTTAAAAATTTTACAGGGAAGAACTTTTACGAAAAAATTATTTGGAATAAATGTCATTATTATGTCAAATTATTGGAATACTGTTATTATTTAGGTTGTAAAGAAAAACTACCAATTTTTACCGCTCTGAACTATTTACCTATTTTTACCGCTCTCAACGAGAAAAAAAGACCGCAAAAATAGTTACCAGAGCTCACTGCGCAGAGATACCTGCACTATGTGCTCCTCCTCCCACCCATCCACTCGTAATTAAAATTGAGGAACGCATCACCTTAATCAGGTTACGATGTTATTTGAAAAATATGCAAGTCATCTTGAAGTAAATTCATTTCATTCAAGCAAGATTCATTTTGTGGAAAAAAATCGGTTGAGCAGTAAACAAGCATTCACCTTTATGAATTATTTTCATTGATCACTAGAGGTCATTACGAATTTATTTATTTGTTTACAAAGTCGGGTAGAGAAGTTTATTTAGAGCACGATCTAATCTAACTTTTTTCATACAATTTCCTTTTTTCCAGAATCTCTCGGAAATTAAATCCCGAGACATGAAAAGGGTTCCTCTAAAATTCTGTTAAGACCAATAAAACACATCTTCGATTCAATTATTTTCGGAAGATTCTTAAATTAATGCACATGCTTTTGGTTTAGCTCCCCACGGAAATAATTTAAATTTCACGATCGAGAGCCTATTTAGGTTTGTGTGCTTGTTATTTGAGCAACCTGTGGGATCGAGAGTAGTTTCCGTCTTGCCTGTATATTAGCCTCTTTCAAGCATAACTGGCCGTGTCCCCGAATATGATGGCATTCGTTTCTGGCACCTTGTCCTAATCTAACCTTTAAAACGATGCGAGGTGCGGGTTCGTTCATCGCCCTCTGACGGCAACAACGGGCCTGCACCCGCATCTAGCACACTGATGCGGGAGAGATCTGAAGGCGGTTTTCTCGAAAGATTCAGAATGGTGGGGAAGGAATGACTAAGGGAAACAATAATATTCTGTATATTTCAACGTCTGTATTCTAATATTTATTTTTCCCCTTCCTATTACAAGCATTCCTTGCAGCAGATCCAGGGAATTTTAGCTTGGCATGCTAGAGTGATCAACGAAAGGAATGCAATGGATGAAGACTCTGGCATGATAAACGATGATGAAGATCAATACACTCTGTACACTTGTCTTGACGATGGAAATTCATCGAGCAGCAATGCTGAGAGCAACGTTGCAGACGGTGACCAAATTGGTAATTGTCAGTTGTTGTTGTAAAAGTTGTTCGCGCTAAACTATTTACTATCACGGCCAACATATGAGCGCCATGGTTAACGACGGAAGGAACCACTGAACTCTCCTCTATATGGTTTACTAAGTCATCTATTACTGTCACTACTAGTCAACATATTAGGGAAATTCATCCCGAAAGGGAATCAAGTGCAAGTACATACATGAAACATATTTGCAAAACTTAGGTTGGTCCCATTGGATTTATGTCGTGGGCTCGCAGCGGGAAAAAGCGAAAAAATCATGACGGAGATAAATTTATCGTGGCCAAGTTAATATTTTGAGAAAACTATAAACAAAAAGACTAAAATTTGAACTTTCACATTTAAAGAGTATTTATGTATGCTTTGAGAGTACTTCACTTGGTTTATCACCTTTTTTTCGCCGTTAGCAGGACTATTTTATTATTTATTTAATAAAAATTTACAGGAAAATTGCCCAGAACAATATATCATTCGTAGATAGTATAACTACAACATACAAAATTTCAAGAAATCATAGCAAAACCTCGGTATCCTCGGGCTACTTATTCGCAATTCACTCAATCTCCCTCTATTGATGAGGAATATAGCATTCCAATTTGCATTAATGCACAGTTCCTACTAAACAAGTTAATCGTTAGACGCAAAATGTTGCAGAGCCCAGAGATACAATTATTCTACGTCCCTCACAAAAAATGCCTTGGGCAAAAAGCAATGCATGCTTGAGACAAAACACTCTCTCGCCTTCAGAAGGGGAAGATTTGACCATCAGCTCACAGTATCAAGGGTTACGATCCTTTTGGTACTCTCCGCCGTCCCCGACCTCGGGTCATGGATCGCGAGTTTAAATTTCACTCGTTCGTTAAAAGTATCGAATCCAAGAGGCATTAGTCCAGATAACGCAAACAATCTTGGGCACTTCCTTGCCAATTACTTAATTCACGTTCATTCCGGTGAAATTCACAGCTTTCGACTACCCACTCCTAACGTTGTGCTAGACCTAGAACGGCATATAGGGAAGGGGGCACTAGTTCACATCCCAGTTGCCTATTTGATTGCTTCTTTGAGGTGAGGACTAGGCGTAATGAATTTTGGAAAATCAGCACGCAAGGAGGTACCCCATATTGTAACCTCAACAGGCTATCGTTCGGAGAAAAGCAATATTAACTCATTTTTTCTCTTTACGGAAGGTATGGTGGGGTTGGAAGAGGAGAAAGAGTATCTCATATCAAAGAGTATCCTTCCCTCGTCATGTACCTACTGTAAGAATTAGTGTACTTATAATTTGCGCCTATAATTTGTAATACCACTTTTGCATTGAACATCACACTGGGTCCTAAAATATTACACTTTTTTTAGAATAACTGTATTATAAGTATAGGAAATATTCTCATTACATTTATAGATGCGTGTACATTACGGCAAAATGACCAATTTACAGTGTTCGCTATTATCCACGATTTCAATTTCCCGCGGAAAGTTTCGGAACATACATCTCGTGTGATATATATACTTCGAGATATATGTTCACACCATCGTAAATACTATCCATATATGGATAGTATTTACAAAAGATATGATTGTGTTTCATAGGATAAAAATAAATTTAAAGATTGGAATAAGATGCTGTTTCCAGGGGAATGCGCTGAAAGGTGTTCATTATTTGGGTTTAAAGGGAAGAAGTACATGAAAAGTGATTTTAAAGCTTCTATGGTAAGCAAATAGCATCAAAAACTGGCTTTAATCATGCTAACCATCAAAATGAAAGTCACAGATAACTGATATAGTAAGATACTACAATTGAAGCGATGATATTGCAGATTCTCTGGCAACTCACCTAGAGACCTTACCCTCAGATGAGGTAACTTAACACACTCAGTAAAATTTTATCTGCAGCTAAAGAAATATTTTAAATGAGACTTAGTCAATTACTCCATCCTGCAAAGGTCCACGTAAAAGCAGGAATCTTTTTGATAAACTGATTGCCATAAACTTATGACAAAATATTTTTCTGCTCCATAATATTTAAAAGGCATGGAGGCAACTGTCACTGTCCACACAGACTCTAACAACTCACATGACGACACAGAGTCTCAAGGACAAGATGACATATTGAAGTCTCTCCTAAAACAACCAAACTCAAGTAATGGACTTGAAGATGTTGCTGGATTATTTGAGGCAAAACGCCTGCTCAATCAGGCGATTATTTTACCCTTGAAGTACCCTCAACTCTTTCAAGGTAGGTATGTTTAAATATTTACTAACTTTTCCATCAGTGTCATAGTCACTATATAATACCATGGCACCTAAGTAAAGTCATAGGAAAGGAGGGAAAAAAAGCTAGTTGAGGTGAAAATGAATTTCCCATTCAGATTCTCTACAGGTTTCTTGTTATTTTCCTTCTATAGTATAAAAGCAGAAATATTATGGAAAATTCAGGGAATTTGCATATTTATAGAAAATTAGAGAAAAATTGAGGCAGTTGTATCAATGTTCTGGGAAAATTATTTTTTACTTATATTTAGGGTGGATCTGTATCTTCATCAGGTCACCTTATTTATTAAAGATTCTTTAAAAACAGCCCCATTTTGTAAATTTTAAGAGTAATTTAGCAAAGTCAAGTGCATTTACTCTATTTAGTCACAGGCTGATGATGGAGAGGTAAAAATGTGACATCATAAGAAAAAGAGTGAGATGAACATTGGCTCTGAGGCAATTAATGCATGCTAGCCATGAAATATGACTTTAAATCATAGTTACCAATAATATTTCAACACCACTCCTTCGCAAATGTAATTTATTGCAAACCAATTGAGAGTGAGCGCTGAACATTTTCTGATTCTCCAACTCACTACATTAATAAATTAAATTCCTAATATCACTTGTCACCGTCATTTAGGAGCAAGGAGGCCTTGGAAAAGGATATTATTATATGGACCCCCAGGAACTGGTAAAACACGCCTAGCTCATGCTGTTGCTGGACATGCTGGAATTCCTTTCTACTGCATATCTAGTGCTGATTTACTATCCTCATGGGTGGGAGAATCGGAAAAGTAAGTGAATACTATTCGCACCAAAAAAACAAAGTTTCCTCCTAAATTTGAATTTACTTCATTTCTTAATTTTATTTGCTGATATTTAGGAAAAAATCTTCACGTTTGTATAATTAATAACTTTCATTTGATGCATGAAAAACTAGGCATCTCCAAAGATCCGCGGATCTTTCATTATAGGGACTCGGTTCCGGATTCAAAGACTAGGAGTAAAATCGGATCCGGATCGTAGGTTTTAAATTTTCGCGGCTGATCGATCGAAACGCCCCGTGAATGGAATGTAGGTACGGTAGATATTGACAAGAAGAGGTTGTATAACTCAGGTCACGATATTACAAGAACATTTTCCGTGCAACTAGTAGCAAAATAAATAAATATGACTTTTTTCCCCATTACCCCGGTATCGCGAGAAAAAAATACGAAAGTCATGCGGGTAGTCTACATTCTCCGGCATCATGCTTACAACAAGAGCGAACATCATAGAAACTGCACGAAGTTCGATCCCTATTGGAGTTTCATTTTTTCTTTCAGGCATTGCATTGAAATTTGCTACCATCTTCAATTTCAAACGCTTACATCTGAATACTCACATTTTTATATTTATTTTGTTTAAATTAGATTTACTATTAGATTAGTATCGCTAAAAAATTAGAGATGGTCGGGTTGAATCCAAAGATCCACGGGTCTTTCATTTCATTCGCTACTGAAATCAAATCCAAAGACAGTATACATTCGGATCCCGGAGATTTTTAAGTTTCGCGGATTAGTGATCGATGTGCCCTGCACAGCACATTCTTCCGATGGAGGAACAATTTTTACGAACAAGTTTCAGGGGCGGCGATGGGATCGCCCCATTTCTCCAGCAGTGGCGAATTATTACATGGAACACCTGGAAACATTGGCAATTAAAAATGCAGAGCATAAACCCAAAATTTGGCTTCGGTACATAGATGACACTTTTATCATTTGGACGCATGGTCGACAGAAGTTAGAAGAATTTTTCGTATATTTAAATAACCTAAATAGCCATATCAAATTCACCATGGAAATAGAATCAGCAGGAAAACTGCCTTTCCTCGACGTCTTGGTGGAGAGAAATGACAACGGAAGCCTAGGACATGCCGTATATAGAAAACCGACGTCAACAAATCGTTATCTCCATGCTAACTCACATCATCACCCGGCCCAACTTAACGCGGTTATGACCTCACTTATTGAACGATCAACCCGACTGAGTGACCCGAAGAATCTACCTTCGGAAACAAAGGAGCTGAAGTCCATCTTACGTCTTAACGGTTACGACAACGGAGCTATATCCCGCAGTTTTAAAAAGATTACCAACAAGGACAACAGGAGGACATCCGAATATACAGACATCATTAGCCAAAAGAAAGCCTTCCTCCCCTACGTTAAAGGAACCACAGATAAGATCGGCAATATCCTTTGGAAGTTTGACATAAAAGCCATTTTTAAACCCCATATCCAAGTATGTCACCTCTTGGGAAATGTGAAGGACAGGACACCACTCCAAATCGAAGGAGTCTACGATACCCTGCCGAACTTGCGATAAGAAATACATCGGGGAAACTGGACGCACAGTCAAAACTCGATTAGAAGAACATAAACGGGCCATTCGACTGGGGTACTCGACGAAGTCGGCCGTAGCGGAGCACGAAGCCACGATACACACTATCTAGTTTGAAAAATCTAAAGTCATCGCCAAGGTAAAACATTTTAAACCAAGACTCATCCGTGAAGCCATCGAAATAAAGAAAAACAAGAACAATTTTAACCGAGACACCGGATTGAGAATCAGCAGTACATGGCACCCAGTCATCCACAGCATTTCCCATCTTCCCCCTCCAGTCCTTACTCCTCACCCCCTCCGCCCACCTCTCCCACTTGAAATGAATAAAAAGCCAGCAGCGCCAAACACTACCATCATTGCCTTGAAAAAGCGACCAGCAGTTGGTCACGAAACGTCGGGGCAAAATCCGATATACGACGCGGCGTACACCCGTATGTCCAATTATTTATCATCATGAGCCGCGAAAGCTTCAATGCAGGAATAAAAATAATTTTCACGATTATATACCTATATTAATAACAATCTTTTCTTATAATGTAATCTCAGTTATAATGTCTTACATAAGTGGAAAATAAATGATTTTACCATTCACCAATCATTTTGTTAACTCTATCCATTTTGCTCTTGCTGAAATATAAGCCATGTTTCTCATTTAAGCTCATTGAATGAGAACATACTCTAAGATTTTACAAATTTGTCATTGCAGATTAGTGCGTAACATCTTTCAAAAGATAAATCAATCTGCAAGTATTTCCATAGTTTTTATTGATGAAATTGATGGACTTTGCAGAAAGAGAAACTCGAAGGAGGAAGACCATTGTAGAAGGTAATTTTAATTGAAGCTAGAACATGAAAGCTGTTACTTGAGGCATGTAATTAACCAAGTTAGCAGAAGGAAAGGTATTGGCTACTAAGGAAATATAATAGATTATTCGAGGACATGATGTTTACTATAGATGTGTGGAAATGGTCTTCCCAACAATTACTGTACTAACGGAAATACATGGCATTTCTGAAGGATGAAGACTGAGCTATTAAGGCAAATAGAGGAAAATGGCAATGATGACAGCTCAAAAGCCATTTTACTGGGTGCAACAAACTGCCCTTGGGACTTGGATACAGCCTTCCTACGAAGATTCCAAAGGCGAATTTATATTTCTCTGCCTGACAGGTTTGGCCTACTCTTAACTCTTTTTTAAATTAATGGCATTGTAACTTGAAAGCCTACCAAAAATTTACTGATTTTACTGAACTTTAAAGGTTGCCATGATTACCTCTACGATAGATAATTTAAAATAACTCTGACAATATTGGCACTTACATCAACTCCTCACTTCATGGTTACCCCATTTTTTCCAGCACATAAGGAGCACATGAGCACAGTTTTGACAACTTTTTGAGGAAAATTAATTAACATATCTGATGGAATATTGACAGTAAAATTGAGAAGCAATTTTTATTGAATGGCATAAATAATAACTGTCACAAATTTCAATGCAAAGATTCTAGAAAGTCAGCATGAAAATCCTTTTCCAGGAATAATCTTCTGTACAAGTTTGGCATTGATACTGAACATGAAAGATACAGGGTGGTTTTCTGGGCATTTCATTGAGAAAAAATTTTCTATGTATATGCTGGAAAGTGCAGTACTTTCATTGCTTTAACTACATTATAGATTACTCACTATATATATGTTAAGACCACCCTTAAAAGCATTCAAATTTGCCGAAAGAGCACTCTCATGTCCATTTTCTGTACATGAACATTTAGGAACGAAATGAGAACTCTCAAGAAAAGCTATGTATATGCTTTAACTCTGGACTATATTGCAGGGATGCAAGGAGAAAGATTATAAAAATGCACTCCATGGATGGAAAGGAGAGAAATCATGCATCGTTCACTGAACTTGAGTGGGATAATTTACTTGATGCAACCGAGGGCTACTCAGGATCAGACCTTGCAAACTTGACATTGTCAGCTATTTTGGAACCAATTAGGGATCTTCAGGAGGCTAGCCACTGGATAGAAACATCTAGTAAGTGAATGAATTTTGGAAGTAAAATTTTAATATAATGATTAAACTTGATTTTTCCACAAATTTTATTTCCTTCCACTACCCAGGTTTCGACAATTGAGTCATCATCAGGAGAATACTACAGAAACAGTTTTTCCAGCAAGTATGTATACAAAATGTGAAGAGGGGTGATCTGGGTTTGATTAGGAAGGGTGGTGGGGGTAAGAAAAGTGAAAGGGATGGGGAAAGGGGAAGAGGGTTGTAGGTGAGGGAAAAGGTATAGCGTTGAGTGACGCATTGGGTTGTTATGGTGGGTGGGTGTCCCTGAACAGTGAGAGGTCTAGGAGGGGTGAATGGGAGGCATATAACAAATCATTAAAGATTTCACCATTCCAACCAACGGTTTTCATAATTTCTAGCTCTTCTACATAAGGCCTTTCTTTTCTACATGCAGAAATTTAGGGGTAAAGTCACGTGTCTTTTTTCCAGGAGATATTTCACAAAATGGGAGGTGTCGTTTGAATTTTTTAAACAAGCCATATGTTCCTTTACTCCCTGTTTGATTTACTGTCCTGTTTGATGGATATATAAGGCCGAGCATTTGCATTCAAGCTGGTACACTCCGCTCTTTTGTAATAAAGGGATGTTATCCTTAGTTTTGGAAAGAAGATTCTGCAAGTTAGCTTTGTTGTAGAAAGCTGGTTTTATTTTGTCTTTAGGGAGGACTTTCATGGCTGTATGGGATAACTGGCCGAGATAATGTACTCTCTTCCACTTAGCATCCTTATCACTTGTTGGGGAAGAGCAACCATAGATGGAATTTATGGCTATCTTGTTGAGATTTTTTTTTGGTACAATTTCTCGATTAGCTGTGGGGGATATCCATTATTATCAGCTATGTGTTTAATAGTTACAAGTTCTTTTTGGGTGCTGTTATGTGACATGGGTATAGTTACCAGGTGGTTAATCATGGAATGCAAGGCAGAGCATTTTTGGGAAATGTGGTGTCTTGATTTGTTGTGAATTATTTGGTCAGTATATGTGTCCTTCCTGAAAATCGGAAATTGAAGTTAATGATTTTTTTAGAAATAGTGATGTCTAAAAAGTTGATAGAAGCTACCATTTCTTTTTAAGGATACAATCCCTAAGTCCCTAAGAAATCCCTAAGAAAACTAAGGATAAAATCCCTTTATTAGAAAAGAGCGGAGTGTACCAGCTTGAATGCAAATGCTCGGCCGTATATATCCATCAAACAAGACAGTAAATCAAACAGGGAGTAAAGGAACATAAGGCTTGTTTAAAAAATTCAAACGACACCTCCCATTTCGTGAAACATCTCCTGGAAAAAAGACACGTGACTTTACCCCTAAATTTCTGCATGTAGAAAAGAAAGGCCTGCTGTAGAACAGCTAGACATTATGAAAACGTTGGTTCAAATGGTGAAATACTTAATGATTTGTTATATGCCTCCCATTCACCCCTCCTAGACCTCTCACTGTTCAGGGACACCCACCCACCATAACGACCCAATGCGTCACTCAACGCTAAACCTTTTCCCTCACCTACCACCCCCCCCTTTCCCCATCCCTTTGACTTTTCTTACCCCCACCACCCTTCCTAATCAAACCCAAAGCCACCCCTCTTCACATTTGTATACATACTTGCTGGAAAAACTGTTTCTGTAGTATTCACCAGATGATGACTTAACTGTTGAAACCTGGATAGTGGAAGGAAATAAAATTTGTGGAAAAATCAAGTTTATTCATCTATATTATAATGAATTGTTTCCACAATGTCATGGCCGATAATACCATATACATAAGTAACATTTTGCTAATTTAATTTATGAGCATATTAAAAACATTAAATCATTAGATATATCATAATTACAATTTCCAATATCTATATAAAGAACTTTTCCATGGCTAGTTTTGTTGTACAGACTATCCCATTGATCAAGCATCATTTTTAACTTCAAATTTTTGACACTTCTGTTAGTGCCAAGTTGAGGAAATTTTAGCGATTGCATAGGAAAAGGTTGTATGTTTTGTTGAGTGCAAACAACATTTTATAAATTTGACTTATTGACTCCATAATGAAGGTCCAAATCCCAATCCAAATGTTGCCTAATGGGGCTTCAACACAAAAAAATCTAGATACAAATTCAGTCAAGCCCACTTATATCAAACCCATTTTTAACTAAGCTCCTGTTATAACAAAGTGAAAGCTATTCTTCCTCAAAAATGGCCATTTTATATTGTTAAAAATCTCACTTTTAACAAATGTTCATTTATTGGTGAACGAAGTTCTTTTTTTGCAATGGGTAACCTATTTCTTTCTGTAGTTTCACCCAGTTTTTGTTAATGAATATTTTCGGGCTTGTTTCCAGTAATATCAAAAAAGAAGTATTTTCCAGGTTACCATAATTTTTGCGGCAGATCTTTAAATTTACAGTCCTGCTCTCAGCCAATTTCCCCTGCGACTTTGCTGCAATGATGAACTGCTAGATCAGCATCCTTCCCCACTGGAAGTCCCTTTTCAGTTAAAACCACGAAAAAAGTATCACATTTCACTCATCACTTTTCCATGCCCTAACTTCCGATATGGTTTCCAATAGAGGAGGGGCTTGGGAGAGGGTAGAGATGGGTAGGGGTGGAGCATTATGTTAAGGTCGGCGATGAACCCAGAATCCCTTAGCGCTACAGTCATCCAACCAGAGGCTGGATAGAGGCTCGGAAGGAAGAGAGGGGAAGGCATTATTTATGGTGCGAATGGCCCAAAAAATAAGCTGGGGACGGAGCGGCCGAGATGCAAATCTACTCTAGGGATGTTTGATTGGGGGTAAACAGCTGCAGGTGCACAGTGCACCATATGCATAAGCAAATGTTCAAAATAGCTTGGCAACACTTAAAAGAAACTTAAGCTCAAGAAAGTGATACCAATGACTAGGATACCAATAGGCACTAACTAACCATCAAAGTGTTCTGCCCCAGTGAATTGTTTTGACGTGATTGATATATAAAGGGGTAGGGCTGGGCTGTGCAGGAAATACTAAACTGCTTCTGGAAAAAACCATTTGCGATGGCGGTGCACCAGTTCAATAGATTGAAATAGTGTTTTCTCCTGAACCAGTGTTTTCTACAAAAATGGTGCTTTCTACTGAACCGTTTAATTTTGAACCAATTTTTCTCCTGAGCTTTTCTTTCCTCATGAACCACGTTTTTTGTCATCCAAAAGGTTTTATGCCAACATTTTTATTTTACCTGTTTTTTAAGATGTTTAAAGAAGATAGTTCTTAATAACGTGGATAAGCTTTCTTAAACTGAACAGTAAAAAGTGAGAATGTTTGCGTGAGCCAAAGGTTTTTATGCTAGGCCTGGGCGTACATATAAATTGCCTTTTGTAATTGTAACGGCGATGAAATTCACATTATTTTTTAAGGGAGACGTAAAATTTCCACAGATATTGCTTAGCACGATGTGTTTCGCCGGTAGTCTGTAGAAAACCTTGTCCTACAATTTTCACAAAATAATGACACATACAGTAAAACTTGGTAGTATGGCACTTAAATTTTCTTTTAGCCACCATTGCCAAGAAATTTAAACTACAAAAATGAAATATTTTCTTATTTTTTAGATGGGAAAATTGTGCCTTGCCCAGAAAATTATCCAGGGGCCATCAGCTGCAGCTTACAGGATATTGAGGTGGACAAGGTATGGAAGATTAAATATTGAAGCATTCGCAAAATTTCAGGGTATATGTGAACAGCCAACAGCAAGAGAGGAATATTCCGTAAGGGGGGTGGCATCTTTATGTCTTTTCAAAATCATAAGTGGAGTTTGTTTAAGTATCACGTATCTGTAGCAACATTTTTGCACAATAGATAGCTCCTTTTGAGTACACATAAAAGCTACATTGCAAAGACACAACAAAGAATTTGTCACACAGTGGCAAGAGTCGTATGCTCAGAGATTATACCTTCTTACTATCCGTTTTAAAGTTGCCGTGAATGTAAGACTTTCTGACAAACCATGGTGCACCTGTAATTTGCAGCAAAAGATTGTTCTGAGTGGTAGAAAGGGCTTTAAGGTTAGTTGTTGATATCGATCCCCACATTATGATGTGAAGTATCCTACAATCATAAAATTACTGTGGAAAAGGCTTAGAGTTACGGTAGATGCTCTTTCGTTTGGATGTATTCATCAGGGCCTTTCCATTGCATTTTTGAACAACTACCCTTGCATTCTTAGATACTGTTTTCTTTTTCCATTTGTCTGTTGGGCAACCTTTGCGTCCAAATTCAGACTGGTCGACATTTGCCAAAAAATAACGAAAAAATTTAACTGAAGTTAGTTTTGTATCAGTTAATGCATAATTTTAACAATTAAAAATTTACTATTCTAAAAAGTAATGATTAAATTAAATATTTAACTACATTTTTAATGATTAATTTTTATTAATCATTAATCCCAACTATGGGGGAAAGATGCTAATATTAAATGGAAAAATTTGAAAGAGCCTGGCATCAAACCCTGAATTTTCAGCTTTCTAAGCTGAAGATCCATAGTTTACTACATCATGATCATTACTGTGATTATTACAATACACAATTCATTAAAAAAATGACAAGTTACTACATCTGATGATCTGGCAACTGTAAATATCATTTTAATTTGAGCTTAAAATTATAAGCACATTCCTGATATAAAATACGTTTGATAATTTGCTGATATAAGCATTAAACATTTGAAACACTTTTACCAAAATTTGTTGGCATCCTGCAGGAAATTTTTATTTCTATTATTTTCAAGCACAGTCCTGGCCAAAAAACTGGCAAAACACCCACGGGCGCTGTTTGCAGCAACTTCCGTGCGAATTTTGAAAGTCCGTCTCCTTCGACGATCTGGCAACCCATGCGGCAGGCTAAGGAGGAGGGAAGGAGGCCCCAAGTGGAAGGGGATAGGAACGAGTGCGTTTTTGGGTTGTGGGTTCAAAATCCAGGGTTGACTGCGACACCTCCTCTCTTCTTTCGTCCGCTCGCTTCCTCCACTGCAATTGTGCTGTTGAATGCTCTCGGCAGGACGGTGTGGGGCTGTTCTATTAGTCGACGAGGAATTAACGTGCTTATAGCATGCGATGATCTATCTTTCTGGACAGTGGGAATACAATGCATTAGTTTTCATCTTCCGAGCCTCAGATGTGTTCTTAATATCATATGCTGAGTCACGAGCCTGCTTCATTTGATTATTCCGAAATATACCATTTGTATCATTAGTGAGCTCTTCAATTAAAATATGTGGATCAATTGCTTTCACTAGCTTTCGTACCGCAAATCGCATATAACCAGTAGATATTGCTATTCAAATACCTTTTAATGGATTTTCGTACTCTGCATCTCTTAAAAGTAAGAGGCATCGTTCTTTGTATTCTCTGAACAGATTTCTACCTCGTAGAAGAAAAATTTTTATCTCGAACATAATAAGGAACTTATACGATTCGTCATCGCGTACCAGTTTAGGTTTGGTTCGAGTATTCTGCTGTTGGTAATTTAACCTTGCTATTGATAGGGTTTTTCAAAATTACGATCCATCTGTCCACCAGTGAAGAGGATCTGTAAAGCGTACGGATACCTACGTTATTTTTCTTACATTCCAAATCTGAGCTTCCTACTGGCACACATTGATGGAATAATTGAAGATAAGAAATTTATTTCATAATAACTAGAAGATAAATCCATTAATTGGATTTAATATATTTAATATTTTATCCATCCTTCTCCAAATTCAATCACTAATTGCATTCGTCGAGGTATAGACTGAATCACGTTTCTGCAGAGCGAACCTAGATACTCCCATTCCTCGTCTATTTGATGACAGAGCCCAACGGCATTGATAGGTCTCACATTTTTTTCTTTGCACTTCATTTTTCATGCATGCCCAAACATTATCAATTGGGTTCTGGTCTGGACTTCTGGCTGGCCATGCCAATTGTCGTACACGATTGCACCCGAGAGTTGTCCTATGTTAAGAATAATATCGAATAGAGGTTAACATTATCCAGATGCACAACTTAGTGAATATGTGTAGAGTATATTAGGTGGACGATAAACCAGTACTGGACCAGATGTTGTGGAAGGAAATGTCTTTTCGTCCGAAAATATTATTTTACTCCAGAACTCCTCATCTTTTTACCTAAGATCGTGCGCAAATTGGAACCACGCAGCGTGATGAGCTGGAGTCAAAATTTCCTTTATGGCCGCTCTTCTGCTTCACAAATCGGTCATCAAGATCCTCTGCCGAACCATTCTTGAACTTGTCGAGTGATTCATTGCAATTCGAGCTTCATTGGATGAAGTGAACGGGTTATCCCTCACATAGTGCACAAGCTGCTCGTCATCTTCTGCCATGGTGATTCTTCGTCTGCCAGAACCCTCTCCTCTTTGAACTGAGTGCTCCTTCTCCAACCATGCCTTTAATCTGGATATTGTTGAAGGAGCGACATACATTCTTCGGGCAATCTCCCTGCATGATAAATTAGCTTCCAATAAGCCAACCACCTGATTCCTTCTACTCGGAGTGGGAGGTGGCATTTCGATCGAAACGAACTTCGAACAATATTGTTGTAGAAATATTTGAGTGGGTGAAAATCACACAGTACACCACTTATAGCACATTCACGCAAGTGATGGAGCGGTGAAGACTGGTTCAATGCTCGGCAAGCTACGTAGAAAATGGGCTCTGAAACTGACGACGGCACTGTTATAAATTATGTCCTGTAAAAAGGGCCCATTGCAAGTATTACGAGCGGATGGCGCAACCCTTAAACTTAAATCGACAATCCACGATGTTTTTGGTCTTTTCTCAACTTACTCCTCATATCTATACATCCAAGACAAATTCACTCTAAACGGTACGCCTTCATTGGTAAGGAATAGTAGTCTCTGATAGAAAGGAAATGACTTACACGCTAACTCATTGAAGTGTTGATTGCAAAAAACATCATACACATTGTTATATTTCTTCGTTAAGGCTTTCGCGGTTCATTGTGATGATTAAAGTAACTTCTTTGGGTATTACCGCATACTCAGGTTAGCCTGACATTTCCCGACCCCTGCTGGTCACTTCTTCTGAGGGAATGGTAATGCATGCCGGTGTGGGTTGGTATTTATACACTTCAGGTTGGAAGGTTGATAAGGAGAAGAGGAGGGGGGGGGGGAGAAGTTGAGGTAGAAATTGTTTGAGGTGTTGAGAGAAGAAGTGACGTAGAAAGAGGAATTGTTATATTTTTATTTGTAAAACACACCGAGCTTGAATTGGATAATAGGTACTCAAGAAATTTCTGATAACTTTGCCTCTAATTATTTGAGTGATAATAATTTCCGATCCATCTTATTCACAGGCCAACTCTTCGGGTGCACACCTATTGGCTGGCGAAAATATACGAAAAATGGCATGACCACTAGTAAAACCACTAGTAGACCACTGTATAAATCTCACTTGTGTGCGATTTGCGGTACGAAAGCTAGTGAAAGTAATTGATCCACATATTTTAATTGAAGAGCTCACTAATGATACAAATGGTATATTTCGGAATAATCAAATTAAGTAGGCTCGTGACTCAGCATATGATATGAAGAACACATCTGAGGCTCGGAAGATGAAAACTAATGCATTGTATTCCCACTGTCCTGAAAGATAGATCATCACATGCTCTAAGCACGTTAATTCCTCGTCAACTAGTAGAACAGCCCCACACCGTGTCCTGCCGAGAGCATTCAACAGCACAATTGCAGTGGACGAAGCGAGCGGACGAAACAAGAGAGGAGGTGTCGCAGTCAACCCTGGATTTTGAACCCACAACCCAAAAACGCACTCGTTCCTATCCCCTTCCACTTGGGGCCTCCTTCCCTCCTCCTTAGCCTGCCGCACGGGTTGCCAGATCGTCGAAGGAGACGGACTTTCAAAATTCGCACGGAAGTTGCTTCGAACAGTGCCCGTGGGTGTTGCAAGTTTTTTGGCCAGGACTGTACAATACAAAAAGCTATACTTTTTCTATCTTTAGTTTCATGCAACTCAATTTAGGAATACCTACCTAGCAAATGTACGATTTGAGTATTTGATATATTGACAAGTATGACCATGAGCTGATGTGTATGTATTTGAGAATATGGAAATGAATGTGATGAATTTTGGTAGACACGATATCACAGAATATTAGTACATGACTACATATTTTTAAATTTAGCTATTTCATAATTTTCATTTCATTCAAGTTTTTTCATAAAAAATGAAGTGGTCCTCCAAAGAGAGGTCCATTTCACATATACTGTCTGTACTCTTATAAGATTTAGTTGTATATACAGTAAAACCTCGCTTTTACGTCCCCGCAATTTACGTTTTCCCGCCATTTACGACTTTTTCTTCATGTCCTAATAATGTCCATATATCCGCAATGTAACGTCTTCCCTTTATGTACGCTAGCAAAATTTTGAATGGTTCGCCATTTACGTTTTACGAGAAGATTTTGCCGTGATTGTCGTCCTGGTTGCATAACTAGTGGTTGGACTCAACGCTCCGTGAAAGACGAAGTAAAAACTCATGCAGTAAGTTATTACCACTATGAAAGAGAAATAAAATTTGCCCAGATATACCACCAGTTATCGTGACCTCGCTCATCTGTGCAATTGTAATGCCGCGAGGGATTACAGTACACGTACGTCGTTTTTCTCGCGATTGTTGTTCGGGTTGCATAACTCGCAGGTTGGCTGATGCTATCGCATAGGTGATGAAAATTTTCATTTATTTAAGAAGTGTATGCTTTTCAGCATTTGCGGTCTTGTCTTTCATTTTTGGAGGCATTAATAAAGATTTTAAAAAATCCTCCAGCCAAACTTCATCCTCATATATCCTACGAACACACCTGTAAAATCATCTCGTTCTTCTCTAGCTCGATTCTTAAGTAGCTTTGATAGGATATCACTATAGTCTCCACACCTTCTTTTATCATAATATTTACCCTAACTTACTAGCATGGTTGGATCAAGACTCCTGGCCTCAGTTCATCCTTATCTATGTCATTCTCCTCTTCTATTCCCAAGTTCCCTTGCCTATCATTAATGCCATGCAGTTCTTTTCACATTTTCCTTACCCCTATGCTGAATCTCTTGTAAGTTCTATCAGCAGCTCTCCTGACTTAACAGTAATGAACAGTGTCTTGACCACTCTAGTGTCTACTGCACCATTCCCCTCTCCCCCTCCACCCTTTCTCAACTGCTTGCTGTTCTGCATCTTCCCTCATACACCTGTAAACTAATTCCTGATATTCCCTCCAATTTACAACTGTACAATTTTTTCACGCTTCCTAATCTTGGCCCAACCATATGTAATCTAGTTAATATATCTCCCCGTGTCCCCATGCATTTCAAATAAGAGATTTTGGCATTATTAAAGATGTTTTGTTGGAACTATATTTCAATTTTAAACTTGTCGTTCAATGAAAGCAAGAATTAGGCAGGCAAAATCAAGAAGCAAGGAGTTATTCTTACAGGCATAACTTTCATATAAAATTGCATACCCTCAAATTACACTTTCCCGCGATTTACACTTTTTTCTCTAGTTCCCCTCAAAAGTGTAAAAGAGGGGTTTTACTGTATATGTGCATGTTGATCTGACAAATTATTTTTAAGGGTTTATATTATTTGTCAAATTGCACAATGAAAGACACTGCCATTCATTTCAGAAATTGACAAGAAATACAGACTGGTTTAATACAGAATAAGACCATTTCTTGTAATCATAAGTGATTAAACCCCAAGATTTGTTAAGTAGTTCATCAGGATGATAGGATTATGATGCCTAACTTGTGGAAGCCCTAAATATGCCAGTCATAAACTTCTGAGTACATATATACTCAACATATACCAAAAGTACACATGCATTATAATCAATAATCTTAAAATTTGAACTCTTGTTCAAGGTCACTTCAAGAGAAGTTACAATATCCGATTTCATGAAAGGCTTGGCCACAACACGATGTACAACTACAGAAGAAGATATATTAAAGCATAATGACTTCACAAAGAAATTGGGAATGGCAGGATGATGCTGCCCACCTTTGGAAGACATAAATATGGCAATACATTTCCAATACGAATCATCTCTCCCTTCAAACCTTGTTTAGTATTTTTTGTACATTTTAATAGACCAAAATGAATTTTCCTAATTTGTTTTAAATGTTAGCTCATAGCTGTTTTGTCTTCTCTAATAATGTAATTTGGCGGAAGTCACTCATTTTCATGACTTTTATCACTATCATTATGTTACCAAGTAAAATAAAAGACCTCCATCGAAAATAGACTTTACTGATTTACTCAAGATGACATAAATACATACATAAAATAATGGATAAAAACTTAAGAGAGATATAAATAATCACCGTTGATATGGATGGACTTGGGTAGCAGACTTAATGTTGGTCTTGATAGCACTGGGGGCCTTAGCCATTTGTCCCACTGCAAAGAAAATTACACATTAATATCATCAACTACATACTATTTTTAGAAACTTTTTAATGGAAATTTTTTTCACAAACACACATGAAATTCATGACAAAGTGTATTTAATCCAAGAATCCTTGGTAAATACATAAAGTAAATTAGCAAATTTCAGGGACTACTGTATACTTTATCTGTGTACCACAAAACACTAGATTGTTATGCAGAATACAAACTGCTAAGTGAAGGTATCATGGTTTAGCAGAATGCGTATTGCTCACATAAGTATTTTTATTTTCCCATTTTACAATTGTAAGGTAATGGAAGACACTTTTCATACATTAATCCCACAGCCTAGAGGATATGGTAGTGCATTACCAATCCTTGAGATATGGTGTGAGGCTAGGTAAAAACTTCTTTTCTATTTCTTTTGGTAAGTTATAATCCACAACAGAATTTACTCATTCATAGACACTACATCATTTACTCCTCATGATTTTCCATTCTATGACGTTGAAAATGTGCATGCCAGGAATCATTCTGATCAATCTTCAGCATCAAAATAAATGAGCACTTGCTTAAAAATATGTTCATTATTATAACCTTTTGATGTCTACAATGGGGTCGTTTACCATATTTTTTTTATTGCCAAATCTGATACAGTTTGTAAAATGAAAAGACCCATATTTTTCCGTTTCTTGATCCGTCAATTATTTCTCGAGTTATGAGCAGCGAAAAACTGATGTTTTTAACCCTTTCAGAAAAGTGGGCGTGGTGCAACCTCTGACGTATTTGACTTTGTCCAATCACAACTGAGCCCGCGAAGCTACTTTGCCTTATGCAGACCTTCCAAGAACCCCCCCTCCACTCCCTTCCCCTAAAAGCAGTCAAGGACAGGAGGAAAATGATGTCAATGGTATCAAAGCATATTCTTCGGTGGGCGTCACCTTTTGTTTATTTTAATTTTTGATTTATGAGTGAATGGCTCGGGTTAGAAGATTAATTTTTTCACTAAAATTAATTTTTCGTTTCCATCTAACGATTTCATGTACAAAATTGCGATTTCGGTTCCGAGTAAACACCCCCATTAAATGCAGTGGCACAATTTTTTTCACATATGTTGGTGCCTGCCTATAAACAGAAATACAGGGAACAATGTGGGTATCAACTATATCACGATGATGTTGCATGGTCTTGATTATTGCATAATATCACATAATTAAGGAATTTTTTTAACATGGCATACTGTAACTTATTGCATTCAAATTATATAACCATCGCTGCACTCTGCTAAACACAGATTAAGTACATAGGTGGTCATTGAAAGTATTTGGATGTACTCTGACAAGTGGACTCTTATGTTGCACACACACTTCCTGTACCTGTAAAATACATAGTCTTCATCATATCACCTTGTCTGACTTCTCCCTCAATTCATGCTTTCTTAAATGTTATCTCCATTTCATAAAATCTAGATTTCCTCCACCTTTTTCCCCTCATAACCCCACCATTCTTCAAATAAGAAAGAGGCTCCTTAAAACTTATGCCTGGAGTGTATTTTTTATACGTTTATATAGTAGAGTGCCGATTATCCATGGTAATGGAGGGGGAAGCCCAATCGGATAAGTGAAAGTGACAGAGAATCTGTTCATGATCATTTTCATAGTACTTTTGACCTTGGTTTCAGGGCCACATTTTCTCCACGTCTTTTGCTTCTGCTCCATTGAAGTACTTGTTGTCTATCAATTTGCAGGACATTAAGTGTCGATTCTTGGCCTCATATGCACAATGCATCCCTTTTTTATATACCTACCTATGATATTTGTGTAGCAAGAAGTCATGATGGCAATGTATTACGCTAGAGTAATCTAAGGCTGTGCCGACTGGAAAAATTTGTGTCATATTTTTCAACTTCCGAGTCTCACATCATGGTATCTGACGCACAATTACCATTTGTCCGAGTGATCGGAGTCCAATGCCTCTACCCCAAGCTACAACTGACCTAATCATGTCTCTTAAACAGCAATAAGAGGTCACATCTTGGGAGTTTCTAAATCCCTAACCCTTAATGCTTACTCAGCCCGCTCTCGAAGTTAACAAGTCAAGGTTGCAGACCAGCTCAATTCCCTAACACATGACACCACAGATGCTACAGTGTGTATCATCATGTGTTTAACCATGGCAGCATGTATGACACCATAAGTTAACTTTTTGGAAATGTCTACTATGACATGCTTCCTATTTGGCAGGGCTTGAAACGATTTGGGACAAAAAGAAAACATCATCCCAGTGACGAATATTTTGCTGGGATGGAAAGGGAATGAAATTTTGGGACATAAATATTTACGAAACGAGACCAGATGCAATTTTGTGACGTTGAAATTTACAGGACAAGACTAAAATTTCAGGATGAAGGTTTGTTCGCTATTGTCCCAATCACTGCTATTTAGCAAATAATAATATATTTTGGAAACTTATCAAATATATAATGGCCACAGAAGCAATATAAACTCGTTCGCCCAGGGTGCACAAATAGTAGTCAGTGATTCAGGAGGCTCACCATAATACAACGTTGTCATGAACGTAATTAAATTCACTGCAGCAGGAAAACCTACTTCGTGTGGGCAAAAGGTAGTAATTTTGTAGACTTGCACATGGCTGGCCACTACGGTAGGGGAGGGAGGGTAGCAAAGGGTAGGGGAGGGAGTGGGGGGACTTGTTTGAGGGACTGATAGAGGATAATCCCACAGTTGCTTAATCATACATCTGAAAATCGGCACTCTACTGTACAGAGAATTGAATGGGCAAACAGAGCAAATAATAAAAAAGTCCTTTAAAGAGTAGATGAAAAATGCAGCCCATGGAAAACCATATTTCAGAAATAAGTAAAGCTTGTTGGACACCAATTGAGACACGAAGAGCTCCTCAAATTAATAATGAAGGGAAAAGTTAAAGGAAAGAGATGCAGACAGAGGTCACATCTGTAGTATCTGGGACAGATAATGCAGGATGTAGAATGCAGGAGCAATGTAAAAATGAAGAGGAAGACAAGTACAAGAGGAATCATGGGTTTCTGCAAATCGACAGATTGAACACTGAAGGATGAAGCAAGATCCATGAGTTTCTTTAATGGCAATTGATGATTTATGTGTCAGAGTTTCTAATGTCAGTTCTCTCGAGGAGATAAATTAGCCAAATATCCACGTAGGAAAGATTCAAACCCACAACATCAAGCTTCCTGGCAGACATTTATTGACCTTGCAACTGCATCCTGAGGATTTCACTGGTTATTATCATTTTGAATTTTTCATTCAGAGGCTAAAATATGAAAGCACCTGCACCTGTGTACCTGATCGAAGATTTTCATAGGGTGGATCATATCCAGTTTTCGCTTTCAGGATCTACTGCATTGGTAGCACTGTCATCCAAGCTTTTGTGACAGTTGCAGGGTGCATCATCAGGGAAATGATAGATAGAGGCTGTGATGTTTAGTATAGATGCATGGAGGAGGCAGTGTCCCCTCCGCCTCTATCTCTGGCCTTGAATGGTCATTGTCCTGCTTCACTACCCTTCTGCTGACATCAGTACGTGATGGGGGATGCCGTTCCTGAAAAATCTTCTTCCAGAAGGAACTCAATCAAATGTCCCTGTCTCGGTTCAAATTCGCCAGTCTCTTCCTAATTTCAATAGCCTCCCTTATTAATCGAGGGAAGAAGGCTTTCTCTTTCGAGATGTGCCTTATCCTCTCCATTAAAATACAGTGCTCTTCTCCAGAAAGGGCATGCTCTGCAACTGCCAATTCTTTTTTTGCTTCCTTGCAGGATGGCTCTCCAATGTTCTGTCAGCCGACATACCACAGATTGTCCACTATGCTCATTATACACTTTTCTGTACAAGCAAGGTGTTTCATATATGCCTTCCATGTGGAAAGAGTGTAGCTGGTTTTTCGCTGATGGGAGCAGGTCTTTTACCTTGGTCAGCATGCTGAACCGTGTCTCAATGCCTGCTTTCCCAAGTATCCAGGAAATGCGTTCTGAAGTTCCAGCAACGTAAGGAATGGTGGCATATCCTTTTGGTTTTGGACAGTCATTTCCAGACACACTCAGCTCCATCTTCATATTTATCCTCATGAATGACTCTGAGTAACAATTTTTGGCCAGAACAGGAAAAATGTATTCCTCCTCAGCCTTTAAAGATGAGTTCTCACACACATCTCTGGTCCTGTGCATTTAATATTTGATGAGTGCCGCTTTTTGCTAGGGATGGTGATGGGAGGCTGAATTGAGATTCCTTTGTGTTTTCTTCTGGTAAATAAAATGCTCTGGAAGAGCTCAGAAGTGCTCTGGAGTGAGCATCTACGGAGAAACAATCAGCATGCTACGATTCACTGATGACAGAGCTCTAATAGAACAGGCAGAGAAAGATCTGAATAAGATGCTAACAACCATGGAAAGGACTATGGCCAGACATCAGCTGAAGATCAATAAGAAGAACACTAAGGTATTGGTGTGCAGCAAGAGAGAAGAGGCCAAAACCAACGTTATACTAGGAAAACAGAAACTGGAAGAGGAAAAAGAGTTCTTTTACCTGGGAAGCAGAGTAACCAATGATGGACAAAGCAAGAAAGAAACAGTCAGTAGAATAGCCCAGGCAAAGACGGCATTCATAAGAAGAATCTACTTACAGCTGGAAAGACAAGCTGAGACGTAAGGAAGCAATTCATCAGAACGTATATCTGGAGCAAATTTCTTTACAGCAGTGAGACATGGACGATGACAGCAGCGGAGGAGAAAAGGGGAGAAGCATTTGAAATATGGTGCTACCAAAGAATGATGAAGATAAAATGGATCAACTGAGTGACAAATGAAGAAGTCCTAAGAAGAGTGGGAGAAAAGAGAAGTCTGCTGAAAACTATAAAAAGAAGACGGGAAAACCTAATCGGCCATATCTTAAGACACGATGGCCTGATGAAGACAATCGTTGAAGGAAAAGTGAACAGGAAGAATGGAAAAGGCAGGCCCCATATGAGTTATATAGAACAGGTCGTAAATACCGTGAAAGAGAGGAACTACGTTAATATGAAGAGGTTGGCTGATAGAAGAATCGAGTGTAGGGCTGCGTAAAACCAATCCTATGATTGTTGGCCCATGATGACGACGAAACAGAATGCAGCAGAGATCCATCAGCTCCTCTCTCTACCAAAACATCCCAGAACTGCAGTGCCCCCTTACTTTCCACCTCCACAGTGAACTTAATGGATGGATGCATTATGTAGATTTCCTAGCCGAACACTTGTAATCTGTTATCCTGTATAGCCAAATGATGAATGGATTGTTGATGCAATGGTGCCAGCAGGTAGACCAGAGGCTGCAGAATGCCAGGGCATCTTCTTCAAAATGCTCCATTGGCCATGAAAGGGGAGAGACGACTGCCCATGGCTGCTCCATCCTTTTGCTCATCAAATTCTCCCTCCCAGAAAAAGTAATTACCCCCGAGACAGAATTCAACCAACTTGGGATGTTGTCTCCCCATTCACCAAGGTGCCCATCACGGATTCCGTGGGTATTTTATGGAAAGTGATTCCTTTTGGATTACCCCAAGAAATTCTTGCATCATGGTTTCAGCAGAATCAATAAAAAAATTGGGCATGAGGTCAAGAAGCCCTAATTTATTTTTAAGCAAAATTAATGAACAAAGGTGGTTCATAGATCAGATACCAGTGTAATTATCTTACTATACAATACTGAGAAAAACCATGAAGTCACATGAAATTATATGATGAGAGAAAACACTAATTAAAGCCAACATAATTAGAAATAAATCAATATCTTCTCAGGATTTCAAAAGAGTGGACAGATAGCAATGAAAGACCTAGGCAAGGGGGTGAACCAAGCACCTTGGTAAGATGAAACAAGATGTGAAAGTATTAACACAGAGGGCATTTATGGAAGAGCACCCAGCCAGGTTCTTGGGGGACTACTGTCGGCGCAGAAATTATGTGCACTCGAGTTTGAATACAAATAACAAATTAACGGCTAGGCTTACAGAAAAACTAATCACACCGTACCTTTTCTTACTTCATTCTGCGTTATTGAGTGGCAAATTTAAATTTTTAAAACGTATTTTAATATTTTTTACAACGGTTGTGATGTAAAAAGTTCCTGTTTTTGACGGTGTTCGAGCAAAGCACCGACTTTGATGACCCGTAAATCACTGCCAAGTCGTTCAATTGCAACCAAACTTTAAATAGTTTTAGCTATACATGTTTTCTATGCATTCTGTAAGTTTCCAGTGTATAACTTGAAAATAAAAAGAGTTGTTATCAATTTTATAAAAGTTAGCAATTCAAAACTGGGGTGTCGTAGAATTTCGTTCTTGGTGGCGTTATAATCCGCATGTCCTTAACATATTTAATACGTAATTGTCTAATATTTCAACACATTTGTTTAATTTATATCGATTAGTATTTATATTGGCGAAAGCCTAATTTCTGCGCCGATAGTAGACAATGCATTATCTTGAGCCCATAGTTGGGAAAGGGCAAAAATATCAAATGAAAAGAGATACTTCTAATGTATGCAAATTGTGCACATTGAAAAAGAACTTAACCTTTTGAAAGTGGAACCAGCTGTGTGTACAATTTCCGCTCTTAAGTAGCTGCCTTTTGTATTACCACAACAGAGAGGGTAAACTGGTATCATATGTAAGCACGAAAAATTCCAATAACAAATATTACCTAATATAGAAGGATTCAATTTTTTAAGAGAAGAGTCTATTTAAAAGATATCTAAGTTTAAAAAAAGTCTAGCACATTCAAAAGGTGTGTGCCGTTAAAAATGTCTCTGAACACAATAAGATGTGGGTCGGTAGTATGTAATAGGTGCATGGCTGAAGGCATAAAAATTTTTGATATCACAAAAAACTCACTTTGTTGCTGTTGCGTAGGTCCCATTCCTCCTCGGCCCCCAGGTACTGAGTTCCCCATGCCACCACCACCAGGGACTCCACTATTATTGTTCTGTGGTCCACCACTATTTGATGGCTTCAATCCCCGTCCCATTCCAACAGCAGCAACAAGGACATGGGTGTCCGCAACTGAAGATGTCTGAGCCACACCTGCTCTTGCTCCAACTTCATTTTCCCATGAGTCCCTGGCCTCGGATACAGCTTCCCACACTAGACTAACAACTTTATTCATGGCAGCAACTTGTTTCTGCAAGAAATTGAAAGAACAAATATAACTACAGATGCATATAGGCACACATAGTATAACAATTTTGGAGATTCTTACAGGACTAGTTTGTGTAAATTTCTCAACTGCATAATGTGCATTCTACAAATGCTAAGTGAACAGGAAGTTTCAACACCCAGCTGCTGTCAAATATAATTTCATAAACATTAAATGTACAAAAAACTTGACTTCGGCCGATACCGATAGTGAGTATTGGGTATTGACCACTTTCCCGATACTTTGATACTTTCAAGTATTTGTTTTTTTCAGATAATTTTATTAGAAAGTATTCATTTGGTGAAAATCATCAAAAAACATTTTAAAATCCCGCCTTCTTCAACTGACTGAGCAATCCGTTGAGTATTTGTTTTCCTTGCTGCAATACTGCTGCCCTCCAATTCTTCATGACTCTTACACCCATGAGACTGGTTCAGTGAGTACTCAAGGGTATTACATTAATGAGGATTCCGGTACAATTGAGGAGTTTTCAATTGAAAGCAACATTGTGAAGTATGACAAAAAATGTCATGGTCTTCTGTGTGGAAGCATTTTATGAAATCATTGGACAATTTGGCCACTCAGTCATGTCATCACTATGTCATCCTCTGACCTATCGGCATCATGAAACCAGATGTAGAAATGTAAGACAACTAGCTTCATGCTACAGTCGACTCTCATTAGGATGTTCCTTGATAGCACGTTTTTCTCATTGGCAAGTTCATTTCCTCAGGTTCGCATCTCTGTGCATGTAAATAATAATGGTTAGCCCATTTTGGTTCTCTCTTTAGCACGTTCAGAACAGAATTGAGCCAAATTTGTCCTAGAAAAATACCATATAGTGATGATGGATATATCGCAGGATGTTTAAGTCTTCAATTAAAAGGATTGCTAATGCTCAAAAATATTTAAATAGGTATAATATGGTTAAAAAAATGTTTAGGAAGAATTAAAAGGGCACCTGAAAGCCCTGCATTTTATCATGATGTTCGCTTGTGTTACAAGTGTTGACCGGACATCAAAAGTACGCGATCACCAATACTTCATGACAGTAAAAGTGAGAGAGTGCTTAGAATTGGCCATGAGAAAGCCTGAGATGAAAAGAAAAATATCAATTGAAAAGCTCAAACTCCTCGGAAAAGTAGATGAAAATTCATGTATGATGGTATTGAAAAGATGGCAAAAATTTAAGTTCTGCTGTCAACTCAAGTTCGTTATACTCAACGCATATGTTGTTGGTGTTTCTGCATTCATCCTGAACTCATTTCCCAAAAATAGAAAATTCAGATAAAGTATGGCGGCATGGTTGTGTTATGACGCTATAGGATTTGCATTGGAAATTTTAAAATGAAGACTAAGGTGTTCCCGTGCATCCATTGTTGCATACTCATGGAGAAAACCCGATTTCGTAAACTAACTAGAATAACTTCCACGAATATAAGTAAATCATGTGAAACTTTAAGGACATCATAACAAAAGTAATTCATGTTCCGTCAAAATTTCCTTTCATTTGTGCATTTCATATTGTTATGGCAATCGCCAAAGTAACACTGCCCTCTGTGACTTTAAAAAAATGTGCCATTTTTCATTCTCACTGCAAAAACATGTCTCAAAAGTAATTATTAAAAAAAGTCTGTTACCTGCATTAAATGAAAGACTACATTATCTACACGCTGATATGCTCTCTATGAATATCACTTCTTCCGGTTTTGAGATATAAAGCCTTAAACTTGAGTCTATTTGCATGGACTGTATATGAAAAATGTGCTGTTTGGTCATTATCTTCATAATTAATAATTGAGTGTGCATCAAAGCAAGGTATCATACGTATTTTCTTGGGAGGCGTAAAAATCGCAAATGAAACTTTGCTACAATATACCTATTAACACCAGCAATCTACGGAATGAAATAACCTGACAGCATAATTTCCCCCCTGAAGAGTTATGCAACCCACACTCATTACCCTGGAAGGCCTAACTTGTTTTGCACATTTTCCTCATTACCACATTCAGGATTTCGGGTCCCTACAAAAACGTGCTAACAAGAGTCCTCTGTATCGGGGTGCACCTGCAGGTTCCGTATTATTTGAGCAACTATTTTCAGTGACTGGTGCTATGGTTTCTGACAGAAGAACCCAATTACCTGCTGAGCATGTTCAGCAGCTCATATTTCTTATAAAGAATTTTAAGTATTTGAAAATGCAAGAGGGCTTAGTCTCAGAAATCTTATTTCAGAGGTGAATAGTAAGAGTGGCAAAATAAATGAGTTTTCACAGTGTCATTTGTCTCATTAATTGCTCTAATTATAACACTTTTAATAATTGAGTTTTATTCACGAGAAGGAAAGCACTTGTCACATTTTTTCAGAAAACTAAGTAAGGTATCAGAAAATAATACTATCAGTATCGAACACTAGTATAGAGGTATTGGTTTGGTATCGGAAAAAGTGGTATCAGTCCAATTCTACAAAATTTTGATTACTCCATATTTGTAAGAAATTTCAAGATCAGGTTTCTAACCCACGTTTCCCTCCTAGATATTTCATTTGGTCAACAGCAAGGATGTATGTAAAAAAAAACTTTTAATATAATCCTTTAGAAGTACAGTAAAACCTCGCTTTTACGTCCCCGCAATTTACGTTTTCCCGCCATTAACGACTTTTTCTTCATGTCCTAATAATGTCCATATATCCGCAATGTAACGTCTTCCCTTTATTCACGATAGCAAATTTTTGAATGGTTCGCCATTTACGTTTTACGAGACGATTTTTCCGTGATTGTCGTCCTGGTTGCATAACTAGTGGTTGGACTCAACGCTCCGTGAAAGACAAATAGAAACTCATGCAGTAAGTTTCCACTATGAAAGAGAAATAAAATTTGCCCAGATATACCACCATTTATCGTGACCTCGCTCATCTGTGCAATTGTAATGCCGCGAGGGATTACAGTACACGTACGTCGTTTTTCTCGCGATTGTTGTTCAGGTTGCATAACTCGCGGGATGGCTGATGCTATCGCAAATTGGTGATGAAATTTTTCATTTATTTAAGAAGTGTATGCTTTTCAGCATTTGCGGTCTTGTCTTTCTTTTTTGGAGGCATTAATACAGATTTAAAAAAAATCCTCCAACCAAATTTCATCCTCATATATCCTATGAACACACCCGTAAAATCATCTCATTCTTCTCTAGCTCGATTCTTAAGTAGCTTTGAAAGAATATCACTATAGTCTCCACACCTTCTTTTCTCATAATATTTACCCTAACTTACTAGCATGGTTGGATCAAGACTCCTGGCCTCAGTTCATCCTTATCTATGTCATTCTCCTCTTCTATTCCCAAGTTCCCTTGCCTATCATTAATGCCATGCAGTTCTTTTCACATTTTCCTTACCCCTATGCTGAATCTCTTGTAAGTTCTATCAGCAGCTCTCCTGACTTAACAGTAATGAACATTGTCTTGACCACTCTAGTGTCTACTGCACCATTCCCCTCTCCCCTCCATCCCTTCTCAACTGCTTGCTGTTCTGCATCTTCCCTCATACACCTGTAAACTAATTCCTGATATTCTCTCCAATTTACAACTACAATTTTTTCACACTCTTCCTAATCTTGGCCCAACCATATGTAATCTAGTTAATATATCTCCCCATGTCCCCATGCATTTCAAATAAGAGATTTTGGCATTATTAAAGAGGTTTTGTTGGAACTATATTTCAATTTTAAACTTGTCATTCAATGAAAGCAAGAATTAGGCAGGCAAGATCAAGAAGCAAGGAGTTATTCTTTCAGGCATAACTTTCATATAAAATTGCATACCCTCAAATTACACTTTCCCGCGATTTACACTTTTTTCTCTAGTTCCCCTCAAAAGTGTAAAAGAGGGGTTTTACTGTATGTACAAAACAAAGCAAGACACATGGAAATATGGATTTTGTCTACAGGATGGCAAGGAACAGGCCATGAGATATAACTCAATTAGGGACAAATATTGAGAGCTTTTAAATGAACACGAAGACAAGGTGAAGAGACGGAAGAAATATGTGGAGCAGTTATACAAGAGAAGCAATCTAACTGCTTAGAAAATTGAAGAGAAAATAGAGTTGAATAGGCTGATTTGGGAGACTAAGAATTGAGATCAGCATTTGGCACAGCAGTTATCCCATTCACCTCTTAATTTCCCATCGATTTTCTGTCCTTAAAAACCCTATTTAGTTTTCTGAACATTTTTATTTGCAAATTATTTATTTTTTTTGGAAATTAAAATAAATTATACATTAAATATTTCAAAACTTATTTTCACTCAATTAAAAAGACTTGTGGTACATATCATCAGAAAAGAAAGGAATAGCATTAGGACATTGAATTCCATAATAAAAGCAACAATAAATACGTTTATAATGTGACCGGCGAATCGCCTGCTCTTTACCTTAAGGCAAATTAAGGCAGACCGGCAAATCGACAGCACTTTACCCCAATGGGTTAAGGTCCTGAAGCTAAATAAAGCTTCTGGAATTTAAGATGTTCCTGCAAAACTAATAAAAATGCAAGAGTTAAGACTTTAATCTAGCTGTACAAAACCATCTCTGACATTCACATAACAGGAGAGATATCCATGGACTTCTAGAAGACCCATCATCATCATTCTTTTTCCCAAAAGGAAGAAAGTGGAGAACTGTGAAAATGTTATGAACAGAAGCCTGATGACACATGCATCAAAGATGTTGACAAGGACCACCTACAGAAGAATTGAACGAAAAGCAGAGGAGTTCCTGAATAAAGATTGATTTGGATTCATCAAAAGCAAGGCCACATGAGAAGCAATTTTGACCCTTAGGATGCTCATAACGAAGAGAATGGAAAAGAGCAAACTGACCTTTATTGCTTTAGTGGATTTGGAGAAGGCATTTGACAAAGTGGACTGGAATTCAATGCTTGAGACTCTAACAGGAATTGGAGAGTCTTAGAATGGACTGAAGAATTATGCACAGTTTGTATAAAAAAGTTGCTGTGACTAAATCTGGACACCGTAGTAAAAAAGCAACAATTAAGAAAGGAGCAACACAAGGCTGTACGCTGTCTCCTGTAATTTTTGATGTGTGTAGAAAAAGCCATGAAGGAAATCAAAGAGAAGGCATCATGACTAAATATCCATGAGGAAAAATGAAGCTATAAAAAACAAGCATTCTTCAAGTCGTTGATTACATAGTGGTTATGGCAGACACAGAAAGAGATTTAAAAAAGACTAGTTAACATGGAAAAGACATTGAATGAATATCACCTGAAGATGATCAAAAAGAAAAAAAGGTAATGGAAAGCAGTAGAAGAGGCCAAGACCTATGTTGAAGTTGGGAAGCAAAAGCGAGGAAAGGTAAGGGAGTATATAACCATCTATGAAGCTGAGTAACCTGCCACTAATGGTTTGAGGAAGGAAATAGTAGGCAAAGGGTTTTCAAAAAAAGAATTACCTGCATGTATAGCTAGAAACTTTAGCTAAGAAGTAAAAACAATATTCATCAGAATATACATCTGGAGCATGCTTCTTTGTGGCATAGAGGCATGGTCAATAAAAGCAGAAGGCTGGAAGTATTTGAAATGTGGTGCTACAGAAGAATGATGAAGATCAAATGGATCGAATGAGTGATTGACAAAGAAGTCTTAATAAGAGTGGAAGAAAAAAAGTCTACTGAAAACCTTAAAAAGAAGACAGGCAACTTAATCAGACACATCTTGAGGCATGACGGCCTGCAGTGAACACCATTAATGAGAGACAAGTGAATGGGAAGAATGGAAAATGAAGGTTTTGCATGAGATGTATGGAGTATCTTGTTAAGGATGTGCAAGAGAAGAATTGTGCAGTTATGAAGAGGTTAGCTGAAAAGAAAATCAAGTGTAGAGCTGTGTTAAAACAACCTTAGCATTGTTGACCCATGATGATGGCCATCCTTTATAAAAAACTAGCTGACAAGATATCGAGGCAACATTTTAGAACGTATAGCTTCTGTGTGTCTCAGTAGTATTAAAATTTACTATTAATTGACTACTGACAGAAAAACTTGAACCATGTACTTTTCACACTTTATTGAGTAAGTAAACCCTGCCGGTTTAGACACTCTCATGTCAATGTCAAGGGTACCTACTCTTGACATTGACACTTACTCTTTTTCACAAAGTGACATACTGACACCTGAAAGTCACCTGATTCCATTCAATTTATACTAATTGCCTGTAATATTTGAATCGAACAAAAACCTTGAAAACTGATAAAATATTATTTATAGATGAAAAAAATTTCTAACTGATACATGTGATAAAAAGGCATGAGTTCCATTTAACGACAGATGGGTAGAGACAGAGGTACTTATATCTGTGAAAAGTGCAGATGGCGCCAAATACTTAGTTCTTTTGCTGATATTTACTATTATAATCAACAAAATTGTTAAAAGCTTGGAAAAGCCATGTCTTACGACAATTCTGTCATTCTCGGTTTAATGGAGAACAGCTGGGAATATTCAAAAGAAATTTAACAGCGATAAGCTTCGATTAGGTTCAACATTATTCACGAAACTATGATGAAGAATGCTTACCTGAAAATTAAGTCCTTGGAGTTAACACTACTAGATAACATAGGATTTAACGAGGTTCAAACACAGCTAAGTATCACAACGTCACAAGGGAGTTGGCATTTACACAGTACGATGAGATAAAAGAATAACATAACATATAACGTCGAAAGCAAAGAAACTCAACCTGAGCTGCATCGTAAGACATATTGGCCGCCCGCTGTTCAAGTAAGGCCAACCTGGCTTCAGCTTCCGGCTCAGGTCTCGTCCGAAGAAGATCTGGAACATGATCATGAGCGAAAGCGGCGACTCTCCTCTCTGTTAGGCGGACCAAGTCCTCGTCTCTTTCAGGGCTTAATAGAAGTGGAAGTACAGCCAAAGACCTTAGGGCTACGCACTTCTCATTCGACAGTACTTTCGACAAAGCTGTAAGCTAAACAAGAATGTTTTTCATTAAATCATGAACCGCAAATGCTCACTCACACTACACATATCGAAAACATTTAGGACTGGTTTTATAAACTTACATGTCCAGACATAAGTGCAAAATTATCTAAAAACGTTGGCCAATTTAAAGTCTCATATTCATTTTCGAGTTTCACTAGCATAGACGCAATCGAGGTCTTCAAGTCATTTACACGCATAATAATGGCTTCCAGTGAAGCTTCCAATTGCTTTTCTTCTCTCTGCATTTTGACTATCACTTGTATCAGAACGAAGACTTAATATTCCATTAATTCCACCCAATGCTTCGACCAAAGCGATTTGTTTACCTCCCAAAGATTGTGTCAATTTGACGCACTAGGGTTATTCATTTTTTCTCGTGTTCTACCGGGGGGGGGGGGGAGGGGGGAGGGGAGGCACTTTTCAGCGCGTGTTATGATTCATGTCAAATTTTACGTCTTAACTGTACTGAGCCTTTGAGCGGTAATCAACTTAAAATGTATATTACTCTTTGGAATTATGTGCTCAAATATGCCTTTAATCATCGTGGTATTTGGAATGGATGACTATTCTCCTAGGAACTTAGAGCAAATTAGGGTCCCATTCTTTCAATTCTTCTCTTTCCCTCCCCTCTAATCCACTCTATGATTTCTCAGCTGTTCAATTATAGCTTTGCTCTATCTTCTCTGTTAATGTGTCGCAAAGTCAGGGAACCATAAATTCATGTTTTTAAATTTATTTTAAAATATCCTAATTTTAATTTACATTTCCTTCTACTTATGATTCCATTAATGCAATGACCCCTACCCCAAGCGATACTAATTATTGGCTACAGACCAATTTTTCCTACTCTCTAGCCTTCAGTTGCAGTTGCTGCTTTAGAGGGTGGAAATGAATAACTAAGGCCCTATGCATAGCCTCCTTTAATTAAATACCTATATAGTATTAAAGTATTAAAGGAGGCCATGCCCTATGCCATTAACCCTTGGACTGTGGAAATATATGTACAGCTGACTCCCAACATTTGTGGGGGTTTGTTTAAACAGCACTCGTGAACTGTAAAACAGAAAATATTGCATGAATTAAAAATCGCCAAATTGTACATATTTATGTTTTAAACTTTAATAATGTGCCTAAAATACTTCAATTTCATTACAAACTCAGCATAATGCCCTTCCCTAAAAAATTGAAGGCAAAGTAAAATAATATGTACCTAGCTACTCCTACTGCACTGCTATATATGCATGTTGCACTGCTTGAATGTGAAATACAGATATTATGCCTACATGTAATGTAATTTATGCAAGTAATAATTTAACATTAAAACACAACAAAAATTTTATAACTGCTACCGAAAAATTACATTTGTGGTTTTAATGAACAATCAATAGTTACATATATAACTATAGGTTCTGAGGAAAAATCCATGAATGAGCTGAGACAACTAGTTAAAGTTAAATTTCTGATCCATGACTTTACAGGTGTTGTTTACATTTGTTCAGATGTAGGAGAAACATTTATGCATGTTTGACCATCTCACTCTCTAAGCCCTTTCTCATCTTCATGGGTGTCTGAGATGAAGAATTGATTGATCATGCTTACTCCTTCTGATAACTAAGCTCTTCATCCATCCATTCTCTCCGTGTAAAATGAGGCCATTTTAAATGTTCTGGGGCTCTACTGCTTACTGGGATGGGATTTCTAGAAAAGGTTTCTCTGAAGGACTTTATCCAAATTAGCAAAATAAATTTGCATGTGATGCTGATCGAAAGCTGAGCTTCGACCCATGCTACATGCCTCTGGCGTCCGTAGAGAAATGGTAGGGTGACATTTCATGAAACTTAAAAGCCAGTCAATGCCTGCCATTTCTTTCTTCATCCATGAATCAGGAACTTTTTTATCATTTCTAGCAGCAAACTCACAAGCTAGTTTTCTAGCCACATTTGTATCTAGACCATGGCCAAACTGGGCAGCAGAAATGAACTACTCAGCCAAGAGTTCCTCTTCCTCAATTGAAAAAACTTACGATTATCATAATGTTGCTTTAGGTCAAGAACCTCACTACCATTATCCTCTGAAACAGCCTTCCTGTTACAGTATCTTCTTTAAGTTTCAAAATTTGCGTGGAACCTTTTAGCTGCCTCTCTTAAAGATAAACCTTCACTTTTGGCCTGGACTGCTCCCCGCATAGCCTCTTCGTTGTGTACTCGCTCTGTTTTTCTTTCCCTTTTCCTAGGCATTGTTTATCTGCAAACAAAATCACATGTTAACTGAAGGAACAAATAATTTTGAGGCTATAGCTTCAGGCCTAGAAGGTATAGTGCCAACAAAACCAATCCTGAAGCAACGGAATTGAATAATTTGCTTTCGGAAATAAGTTCAACCAAGAAAAAAACAAATAGATAACCTTATTAGAAGAAAAGGACGCTGTCACATAGCACCCCTGGTTTGGCTGTCACAACGTACACCGAATGTAATACTTCAACATAACCTCACATAGTCTTGAACACAGGCGCCACACACACACAGGAATGAGCTTAAAATCAGCCTCAATGTTGGCTTTCTCTCGTACATACAATTCATTTGAGTAAAAATTGGAATGACTTACCTTGAGTAGAAAGTTTGGAGCAGACAAATCAAATTTCTGGTGACCTGGTTTTTTATTTTCAGGCTGCTGCCGCCATAATACTTATCATAGAGCGCGGAAAAAAAGTCTTTTGACTTTTTGTAAAAGTGGGACTTTTGTGGTTTTAAATACAAATCTTCTCCAATCTCATCAAATAAAACAGGTTTTCATGACTTTCTTAGAGACTTTTTGGGACTTTTTTGGTGTGGCGGGACTTTTCTGATTAAAAGAGACTTTTATGGGCCTTTTTATTTAAACCACATGCCTAAGTTAATATTTGGCTGTTGTGATCACATTTGTTCAACTGTGTGTTGGACGCATCTGTGTTTTTCATGTGGTACTACACGGAGCAGAAAATGTAAGTGTAAAATGTAAGCTCCTAACAATTGTTAATGCGAAATTTTAATAATAGCTCCGGAAACTGCAATGAATTCTTTCTGTTGCTCCACCGTTCATGAAATAATCACACTCACTCAGTGCTTCAACCCGAAAGTTGGCTTGGATAGGTGAGGGTAGAGCTCACCCCGTACTTATCTATTTGCATGTAAAATTCACATATTGTTTCTTTCCCTGGGCTGCCTCGCACTTCGAGTTTTTTTTGCTGAAGGTGTCCAAAGACTTCACAAAGGGATAGATTGATCTGAAAGAATGCATTGATCTAATTATGAACCAGCTTATTTGAACCCGGGTGGTCTGCTCACAAGCCGACAGCGCTACACTGTATGCTAGCACTCTGCTTTTGTTTAGGAGATTAGTGGAAAAATGATACAATTATATGAAAGATCATCTAGAATTTCCGACGAGGTGAACGCGTCACATTGTGTGCAGATGATCATTAAATGAGCCTTCATTGTAGCGAGGCAAGCATGACGTAGATGAACCTGGACCCTTGGCTGCGATCAAGCGGAGTAGAAGATTTTAAAATTATCGCGAAAAACAAGAGAAAAAGGCCCTCAGCTTCCCCGAAAATAGGGGTACAGGACCTGTACGATGGTCAACAAATAAGTACTTTTTTCTCATTTTCGGTTTTTCTTGAGAAGAAAACTAAGTTTTGAACTATTAAATCATATTTCAACTGCGTTATAACATTATTGATCCTATGTCAAAACTTGTTTGGTATTGTATATTATAAAATTTTCCCCTTTAAATTTGACTGAAAAAACACCCTGTTTCCAAGGTGTACTTCCAATGGAGTGTACTTCCACCCTCTTTGTCATCTAATGCCTTTTTAGTAAGAGGTAGGGTGCTGGGGACTTCCAGATATTTAAATAGAGGAACAATGAGATCGAAGGGTGAGTTTAGAAGAAAATGAACCATGGGGAGACGGGAGAGCGAATATAAATGACGTGAGTGGTTAAGCGGGGCTGCATAACTTGGAGCATATGCGACGCCGAGGCGCATGTTTCAGGGCTCGCTGGCGCCCCCCCCTGTTCGTCCTAAGTCAAAATGTTAGAAGACCTTGTTTGTTGCTTATAAGGTCTACTTTCAGATTATCCGATGATTTGTTTTTCCCAAAATCAAAACTAAACGATTTAAAAACTAAAAAAGCAATTTTTTAGTGTTATTTTCAAAATTTGGGGGGGTTGCGGGGGGAATTTTTGGTGGGAAGTTAGAAATTCGGATTTAGCAACCCAAAAAGCATAGGATAAATCAATTTCCAGAACTACCTCTAATTTTTCCAAGTAAAATCCCCTAATGCCTGGACTAGCATCGTTAGGCTCTTTTCTTCAACAATTCAGTTAAATTCAGTAACTTTCTCACGGAAATAACTCAGACTTTTGAGAGACTTTTTTAAAAAATATTGGTGACTTTTTAGGTGACTTTTTTGCAAAATTGAAGACTTTTTTTCCACGCTCTACTTATCACAGCCTTCTGAAACTTTGTCACAACAACATCTGCATCTATACTGCTCATTGCTTCATGGCGATGTTGAGCTGCACACGCATGTTTGAATAGTAGGATCGATAACACATAGTACCCCATGTCTCAATGTACCCCATCCTCCCATACCTTTATCATTAATGGTATTTAAGCCAAGTGCTTTCCACAACTTAACATTTCTCTTGCAAAATTTGACCTTTTCACAGTGCTCACTTGTCATTCCCAACCCTTACTCCCCAACCATATTTACTTCAACTATCTTCATCAACCAGTGAATACAAATTCCACAGAACAAAAATTAGGGGGGGGTGGGATGAACTAGATACCATGTGGAGCCCTTCCCAAGTATTTGCAGTGCATAAAGTAGCCTTGAGTTACCTGTAATTAAGACAGAATTCACCACATACAAATAAATGTTATCAGAGGTTAACAGGTCAGTAATGCACTGGCTTGGCAACTTAAAAGTCATGACCACGAATCCTGTCCTAGATATGAATGTTGTGTTTGTCCTAGAATTATTATCTCAGATTAAACAGTGCAATATAACCTTAGCCCTAGCCAGTGGTGTACCAAGGATACCTTGGCACCCGTGGCTAACTAGATGGTAGCCGCCTCCGGTAGAAAAAAATTAGTTTTTCTTAAACTAAATAAATATGTTTTTCAATTTTGGTGCCCCCCCCTTTACGGCACCCCGTTCGCACTAGAGGTCTGCATACGGTCGCAAAATACGGGCGAGGGTCGCCCGCCCTTGTGCGAGAGATAAAGAGAGAGGCACAACCCGAAGATATTTGACGGACTATTCCGATGTGTCACGAATGTGGCCTAACGGAGAACTTGCTGAGAAGAGGCGGTCACCCGTCGGCTGAGCGGGCGCCCGCCTCCAGGCCGGGCGACCGCCCTAATCGTCACCGCCGCGTCTCTTTCTCAAGGGTCTTTGCCGTTTGCAATATTTTTCGCTCACTATTTTACCACCCCTCCTCTCCCCTCAGTTTGGGCTAGCAACCCGGGCACCCGCCAAGGACCCGGGCACCCGCCTAGGATGCGGGCACCCGGGGCGAACGGGCACGGTCGGGCGTCAACGTCACACGGGCGGAGGCGAACACGGGTGGGGGCGCCCGGCACAGGCGGGCGAGGGTCGCCCGGATATCGCGCCCGTTTGCAGGCCTCTAGTTCGCACCCCCCTTGGTACGTTACTGGCCCTAGAAGAATGTCCATAGAGAAAAAAATTCCCCTTGACCAAGAGAGTAGCAAGAAAGGAATAATGGCTAAGGTTATTCCTTAAATTACCTTAGTCATTGCAATGTCTAAAACCCAAAATGATCATTATCATCATCTTAGGTCAGCAATCCTAAGATTGTTTTGATGCAGCTCTGCACTCAAGTCTTCCTATCAGCAATCCTTTTAACAATTACATAACTATTCTCTTTCACAACTTTTCTTTCACAACCTTCTATTCCAAGATCACTGCTGCTGGAAACCTTTCAATTGCATCCAGCATCTCCGTCAGAAGTCAGAAGTGGTGGACAGGAGGGGCTGAAGGCCCCCCCAAGAATTTGTCCCAGACCCTTTAGAAATGTGTAGTCTTCATTAATAAAAATTAAATTTCACTTGTTCTCGGCTTGCTTTTTCCTTCTGACACATGTTCTCAAACCTTCATATGCTCTTTAAGCAAAATTCTAGTCTCTACCCCCTCCTATCCGAAAAAAAATGCGGACCCTTTTCTTAGGCACCAGGCCCTTTTCTTAGGATCTAGACCCTTTTCAGGGAGGGTTGGCTACCCCCCACCAAAAATAGTTCCGATGCCCCTGTGTATCTGTATCCTCTCTGATATTGTCTTCCATCACAATACCAAGCACTTGAAGAGGCTTGTGTTCTGGGTGTCCTGCTGCAATTGTCCATTCCATCAGACAAGAGTTTCACCTGCATTGCAGCATGCAACTCAGGGTGAGTGAAGTGACTATGCTTCAATTTCACCAACTTAAATCAGCTGGAAAGCATGTAGTTGACATACCAGTAAAAATTTTCTGGATTGGACAAACATTGCAGGACACCTGGAAGACTAGCCTCTTCAAGCTACCAGTGCTGCAAAATCCTAAATATGGAATACCAGGGCACTGATTGTCTGAGTTAAGCTAAGTCATTTGTGTCAGTGTAGTGTGAGCTATTGATAATGGGTTTCCTGCTTTGGAAAGGATAGATTGGGTAAAAAATTAAACAAATTTATTTTAACAAGTATCCTGTTTATTGGATATTTAGCACCTGGAAAGAACTGCTTACAGCAACCAGAGTGCTGACATTTTTCACACCAACCAATCCCTCCTCCATGTACTCCAGTCTTCTATACAGTTAATAATCGATGCATTCAGAAAAAAGAAGACACTTTTCTTGGCGAAAATTATCTTTTAGATGGAAAATTAAGGCAAATTACACTCAATGGATTGTGACAAAACTACTAGAATTATCCAATGATGCTATGGATCAAAAATGTTGAAATTAACTATAAATCAGACAATAGTATATCTAAGCATAGAGTAAAAAAGGATGATCTTCATAACACATTACCCTAGTAAAAATGTTTAGGGAAGTTGAGAAGAGGTGGGAACAGTCCGGGGATGATGATCACAGGTTCAAAAAACAGGGAATTCAGCTCAAGGTGGACAGTAGATAGAAGAAATTAACAAGTAGTTGAGTTCTTCAGGGAATTTTTCAACACTCAGACAAAGGTTTCCACCTCAAACCCTTTATGCTTCCTCTCAAAAATAGGCATCTTAACTTTTTCACATAAAAAGAACACTGAGAAACAGGGAATGAAAAAGTGACATTGCCAGTTATAAAATTGTTTGATTTAGGGCCTAAAGAGGCTAATCCATGGCCTGCAATGTAAATCTATGAAAAATATTAAATATTATCATCTAAAAAATTATACCTTTAGATTTTTAGATTTCACTACTCAGATTTTTGCATCACAGTATGGAATTAAAAATGAAAATACATTTCCTCAAAATGACTTATGGGCTTGCAAATTTTAAAAAAGTTTATCTTCATCCATATCCACTATTCTGCTTCTAATATCATTATAAAATTTTGTGACAAAGTCAGAAGGAAGACAGCATTAAGAAATGTACATTGGAAACCTCATATCTAAATAAGGACCCCCTATGCCACAAACACTGCATAAAAATTAGGATCAGAATTAAAGTAGGTAGGTACTGAAAGTGTAATTTCAGAGACACAGGTTAGGATTTAACACAAATACATTATGGTATGCCACATGCCACATAAAAAAATACTTAAAAGTTGTAATTAGGGATCATGGCAATGACTGACTCCCAACACTCATGGTTTTTTCCTTCCAACATGAACAACAAACCAACTGCTTGAAAAAACACATAAGAGCAATATGTCTATAAGCTGAGAACATGGTGGCAGTTTCAATCTGTCATGCTGTGTACCATAAAACACACAGTAGGCTTCTTGTTGTGTCTTTCACTCAAATGAAACTAGTTTTTAGTTTTAGCATCTCTTCTGAAGCTATGCTGCTCAAGATTTATCTTTTAGAATAATTTTTTTAATGAATATATGCCTCAACCACAGTTGAAGTCGATGATTAATTTTTAAAGACTCATATAAAGCATCAGTATGAGACAAATGTGTATTTCACAATCATCATTTTTATGTAGAAAAGGCGAGCATTAGATTTATCTTTAAAATACTCTATTTCTGTTTCAAGTAAACACATTTTAAGAAAAAGGCACAACAACAGTAATTGGTCGCTTCCAAACATCACCTGTTTTTTTTAGACTTCTATTAGTAGTAATATTATCTCTTCTTCACATACTGACAAAATGAGCTCATGCCCAATCAAATGAAATTTCAATATGATATGATATATACAGTATAATAATGTAAATTTTTTCTTTGAGTTTTTGAATTTTCATTTCAATAATTTTTTTTTCCAAAGCCATCTTGATTAAACTTCGTTTACACATCTCTTCATGTGATTACTTATGACTTTCGAAAAACATCCAAGGATGTGAAGAGAAGATCTATATAGTAAATAACGTAAAAATAGTAGACATGCTGAAATAATCTATAGTATTAGTCTGTTCTCAAATGATAGGCATACTGGTTATATATGTACATTAACATTTAAGGCTGAAGAGGAATATATAAGAGGAGTATGTTCAGCAAAATTATGGAATATTAGATTTTTTTAACATTAAGGGACCTAATAGGAAAGTTAAAAAATGTGATTTTCACTCAGCGCCACTTCTTTTTTAGTTTTCCAAGGCCCCCCATTGATACACTGCCACAGAGGCACGTGGCTTTAACAAGTGAAGAGCACGACAATGCAGATCATAGCCCTGCTTTGTAATCTGATAATGTTGTGATCCCACATTGAACGGAAATGAATATAAATGTGTATCCTCTCTCTCTCTCTTTCTTTCTCAAACCAACTTCTCTGTGATATTTTTTACATGGAATCCATTACCTTGGCAGGAGATGTTGTGCTGATGGAATGAAGGAGATGACCTCATTTGGGACACAAGTTATGATATACACATTATAAAATTGTAATAATAACAACAAGAGCAACAATTACAAGCAAATTATTTCATAGTCTGGGTTTTGTTGGAGATGGAAAGGTAATGATAATAGTGAGTGAGTAACAAGCCCTGTAAAACAAATGGCCAGAGAGAGTCCATCACATCTCCCCCTTCTATTTCGCTTCCTCATGCCAATCATTAACAATCACTTCAAACATGCAGGTTGAGGAAGTTACATGGTGTGGAAATAATCACATGACTTAAAAACACATTAGCGCATGTATTACTTGCATTCACGTCGATAAACCCTCTCATCAATGAAGTATAGTTGAGTGAATGGCATGGCATGATGGAAATAACAATTTTATGCTTCAAGAAGTCCAAAGGAGAAGACGCCAGCTCTGACCAAAATAGATACTTCATCCTTACTTCACAAACATTGACAATGTACAAGGGAAATATTGGGTTGCTCAACAATGGGAGAATATTTAGGTAACTTCACAAAATTGAGAGGCTTAAGCACTTGCAATTAAAGCAATTGTATGTGACAGGGATTCTTCTCCCATCTGATCTCGTAAAGGAGTGATAGAGCTGAATGGGAACTGGCTTGGCCTTGAATAGTAGTCCACAGCCACATTGTTCCTGTTTTTCAGCCTTAGTCAAGGAGACTGTCACAGCACCAACAGGCAAATGACTCCTTGACCTCTCAGTCTGCTGCATGAGGTGTGTCCTCTGCAGAACTTAGAAAATTCTCCAATGAAGCCCTCTGCTGACATTACTCCTCATCCCCCTGGGAGGAGGGCTATGTAAGCAGCTTGAAGAACATAATTGCCAAAGAGATGTTGATGAAAAGTACAATCATCACAAGTTTCTGGCGTGAAAACCAATCCTGAAACAAAAAACATAGATCAAAATTTGTGTGACCAAATTCCATTACATTTGGAGGATGGGAAGTCTTGAGATGATTATTCAAACACTCTCAAAACATTAAATGATTTTTACACAAATATTCCAATTGCAGGATGATAAAAATGCAATTAGGGAAGAATCAGAAATAAAATTTATGATCAGAATAACAAGGAAGGCAGATTTGACTCCTTTCCTGAGGAAAGGATATGTGTTTTAGTTTTATGCAAATTGAGGTTCTAAAAAATGTGCCTATTGCTTGTACTTGATGTTTTGCGAATCAATCAAAAATTCAGTCACTAAAATCACAGGTAAATCTGATTCACAATAGTTATTTAAGGGAAACATATATGCAAGCAGAACTTGTTTTCAGTTGTCTGGAGTTGCAAAATCATTTTTACAGTTACACATACCATAAATACCAAAAATCAAGAAGATGTATGGATCCCTTCAGTCATATTTTTTCAATAAATATGCTTCTTTTTCCTGATGTCAGATGAAATCCATTAAAAAGTATGCAATGGACATGATGGAGAGAAAGTCCTGACGGGGACAAATTCATTTCTATCAATCACATATGAAATTTAATTCCTCAAAGTATTGCCTGAGCCCATTAATTACCTTCCAAAATCATTGAAGCAATTTTATGCGGCAAATAGCAAGAGTAAAACAGTGACAAAAGGTATTGAATAGTTTGAGCTACAACTAGCTTGGCTAGCTTGAACTAATTCAAACTTCTATCATGTGTGTAATGACCTACACCCCAAACTAACAATGACCATTTCATCTTTTTCCCCTGCTTACCTTATGTTCTCCATCACTGACTTCCTAATACCATCTCACTATTTAGTAAATATCTGATTCATATCACAATATATATTACATATCTGATTTCTTCATCTTCACTTCCTCATATTTCTTTCCTTTGCTTTCAAACCTCAATCTCAAATATCTGCTATGCACTATACATGTATTTTCATCATTATTCTCCCCTGGGCTCAAGTTTGGAGACCATTTAGTGACTGCAAAATGTTTTAATTTTACTGTGAAAAACTTTTTCTCATTGGCCATATTCACAGGTTAAAGACCTCTCTTTCATTATGCTGTAATGGCTGTCGCCATTCTGCCCTTCATAACGTTACCTTTATGACCTGAGGTCTGGGATGCACTGAGCGTAGGAGCGACAAATAGAAATATGCTATTTCTGCATCTGCTTCTCAAATTTGTGAATAGGTCACAAGGTTAGTCACCCAGATGGGTAGTTCACACGCTCGGTCGACCTGGATCTCTGTGCACATATAAGCCTGTGAAATACTGATGAAGGGGGGAATCTGAAGGCAGACTGTTATGCTGCTGGTTGTTCAGATGGATTAATAAACTTCTCTAACTATACCATCACTTGAGTTTCACTCTTTAGTGTCAAACGAACCCCTCTTGAGAGCTTATCTGTGGACGAGGTTTCTCTCACAGTCGGACTGTTTAACCACTCGAACAGGCAGACTGTTTTACGCCGTGTCTCGAATCTTCGGGCACGACAGTGCTCTTTCTTGTTTTTGCAATTCAGCCGCCTTGGTATGCTGTACTGGTGCAGCTACCAGTTAGGTATGATAAATGTCAAAACTACTCAATACTGTCTTCCCAACTTAATTCTCATCCCAGCTTCCTTAAGCATCAAGAAAATCTCATATCACTTCAGGTTTATCATGATTAAAACTTTCCATGTACAGTAAAACCTCTATCTAGTGAACCTCTTCATATCGTAAACCTCCGTTTTTCGTAATAACTTCTTGGTCCCGCCAAAATTTGTATGTAATTATATAGAGAAACCTCTCTATATCGCACCTCTATGTTTTCGAAAAACCTCTGCTTTTCGTAATGAGAATACACCCCCATGACGAGCCAACTACCTCCATGGAATGAAATATTCAGCCGGCGCCAGCCGCAGAAAGTTCCGTCCGGCCGTTCCGACTTTTCTACGTTGGGAGCGCGAAAACCCGCAGCGCTTGAAAAGTGAAGCTTAGCTGGGCAGTCGTTAGTGTGTTTGTTATTAATCATATGCGTCAAAGACTTATTTTGATCGATTTGCATTGCCGTGTTTTGTATATTCATCATTAAAACGTCCATATATAAATATTTACGACAAATGTCCTGCTGGATTTAGACCCGGAGTCCTAATAGTTTTTACAACTCCCAGATTGATTTATGCTGTAAAATGGTTTAATTCTTAGTTTTAAATAATCACGAATGACACCACTGCATATTCTATTCGCATTTACCCTTACCAATCCTTAATGCACAGAAAACTTAACTCCGATGCTATCGCATACTATACACATTTGCAATTGAGTTGTTCGAGCGCAAGTGTCTGAATAATATCTTAATATAGATAGTTTAGTTAAACATATATACGATTCTCCTTCCACACTGTCTTAATATTAACAATAACAGGATTTGGCGACTGAGTTCATATTATTTGAATCATTGAGGTTACTTAATAAAATAATAGTGTTCCAAGTCAGCGAGTGTGCAGATGGAATTGTAAAAATTCTGGTGGCGACTCATAATACTTGTATATTTATTTAACTGTATGTAGACATGATTTAACACAGTTATAATCAAATACTAATGCGTTATTACAGAATTGCAGTGAGTTTGCGGCTGATTTATCGAAACGCTTATCGCTTTTCGTTTGTTTCCGCAACGCGGAGTTATGAAAGCCTGCTGCTCGCGATAACGCAATGCCGAGCTATGAAAGAGCCCATACCCACGTACGAGATTAACATCTGATGCAACTATTGTACCGTTTCGGAAGATTTGTTATATTTTAGCGTTCAACGCAACGCCGAGCTATGAAAGACCCATACCCACGTACGAGATTAACATCTGATGCGACTATTGTACCGTATCGGAAGACTTGTTATATTTTAGCGTTCAAATGATCTTTTAAGGAGAATTTAGCCTATTCTGTTTCATTTTTGAACTATTCATTTGAAGTTTAATTCACTATGAACACTCGATACTATTATGGCCGTACCAGAATGATCGCATTTTTTCATGCTTGCCCCTCGTGGCAGTCGTCTTTTACTTTTGGATATTGTCGCCGCGAATTATAACTCGACCATTCCATTATCTTTCAACCCGTAACAATGGTGCATTACCGTCCCCCCACATATAACAATGTTAGTTATTTAAGCCACAATTTTGTAGTTTAAGACATCGGTCCGTGAAATACGCCTAACTTCTGTGAAAGTTTACAGTCTATTTTTTTTTAATTAAAAAAAAACTGAAGAGGCAGCACATCGAGGATGCATAAATTAAAAATTGCGGGCGGTGTAAAGTGAACAATTAGACACATATCTGATTGGTTGATGGAAGGTAGATCCAGAAATATTCCTGTTTCTGTACCTATTCTACAGCAAAAGTCAAGTGAAGTGGCAGTAAAAATGGGCATTGAGAATTTTCATGCATCGAATGGGTGGCTTCAAAAGTTTAAAATGCGGTGGAATCTCAAAACTCTGAAGATGAGTGGGAAAGAAGCTTCTGTAAGTGACACAGTGGTAGAAGAGTGGAAAAAACTATGCAGACGATTTTAGCCAGGTATAAACCACGAGACATTTTTAATTAGGATGAGGCAGAATTTTTTTATAACTTGCTTCCAGACAGAACTTTAGCAGTTAGGAGGATGCCTCATGCCATGGAGGAAAAAAAAGCAAAGAAAGATTCACAGTGCTTTTCTGTGCTAATTTTGATGGCTCAGAGAAATTGAAGCCTCTTGTGATTGGAAAATATAAATGCGTAGATGCTTTAAAAATATTAAAAAACTTCCTTGCTCATACAAAAACTCAAAAAACTCTTGGATGACAGCATTTTTATTCTGCGAGTGGTTGACCATGCTGGACTCAAAGATGGGAGTGAGAAACTAGAAAATAGTTCTCTTCATTGATCAGTGCACAGCACATAAAGTTGAGGGGATTGCATTACGACACGTCAAAGTAGTATATTTTCCTCCAAACACCACCAGCAAATTGCAACCACTTGATCAAGGAATAATTTCCATTGTGAAGAGACATTACAGGCAGTAACTGGTGTCATACATTGTGAAAAGTTGAGGAGGAAAATGATTTGAAAAAGTGTTCTTGGAACATAATTCAGGCCATGCACAGGCTCTGTCTTTCGTGGACTTGTTTGAAGGCAGAAGTTATTGAAAAATGTTTTAAAAAGGCTGGATTTATGGGGGAAGTGAGAAGATATTTTGTATGAGGACGAACCGACAGAATGGCTTGAAATAAACAAAATAATTAATGTTCAGGCATCATTTGATGACTTTGTTAATGTTGACAATGTCTTGCTAACATGTGCCCCAAATGAGGGAGAGGTGTTCGAAGATATGGAGGAAGAAGCTGGCAGGGAATCTCCAGTAGTAGTCCATAACATGGAAGAAGAAGAGAGTGATGGTGAGGATTTTATGCCAAAGCCAACCAAAAAAGAGGTGCAGGATGCTTTGGGTGTGATGGAAAGATTTTTTTTGATATGGAGGACTGCAGCAGTGAAAATCTACTACTATTAAATAAGATAGAAGTTATCATCTCAAAAGAATTTGAAAAAAAATGAAACAAACAGAAATTACAAATTTTTTTCGGCGGAGAGTGCATAAGTAAATTTTTTGTACCCTTTTTTATTATTATAAACATTAAAACTATAAAAAAGCAAATTTCATATATTTAAATATACAAATATAGTAATCAAAGAGAAAGCAGCACATTTTACTACCAAAAAGCTTCATAAGGCGGAAATATGTGTTCATTTTGCTAAAACCTCTTTATAATGAACCTCCACTTATCAAAATGACTAAAAAATTGGTCCCTTCCATTTCGATATAGAGAGGTTTTACTGTAATATGCTCTCTGGCAGCACTTGGGAATGCAAAAATTCTCCAGCCATTGAAGACTGAGTTCCGATCATTCCTACACTCTGTTCCTAACACAGTCACTTTAATCACAGTTTTTTTATTTCAAATTCTCTCCCATTCCCTATACTGTGAAGCTGCATTTATTTCAAGAGTTCCGCAATCACTGGTAGCACCCGTCATACCATATCCTCATGCGTTTTTTTCCCTCTAGTTACTGCAATGTCATAGCCAACTGTCCACTATGCCAGTAGTAGGCCCAGTAGGCTAGATTAACCCATTCAGCTTAAGACTCGGGAATTCACCAGCAGAGTTTTAATTAGGCCTTTAACTTAACAGCTGGTAAATAGCGCAATATTTTAATTTTTGCCTAAACATTGGTACCATAGTAATTCAATTATAATCAGATGTTTTTTCATTGTTTACTAAAATAATTGGACATACAGGGACAGCTTTTATGAAAATAAATTACAAAAACAGTTTCTGATATATTATATAATATATCAGAATATACATATGTACCAAGGATCATTATATGAATTTGCAATGAATGAAATAAATAGGATTTTTGGGGGTCAAACAAAATAAAAATAATAGTGAAATGGATTAAGAAGAGACAGTGGAGAGGATAAAATAATTGTCATCATTATATCTCTCAAACAGACTCCATAATGTATTCAGCAATGACAACACACCTTTGGTAGACTAGCTATAAAGGCAATTACCGGCATATTCTCACCCCTACATTAAACTCCTCTTGTGCATTACTATGCATGACGCCATTCATTATTTATACTAATTGGGTGCAAATAATGAATCTGGTTCATTTCACTGAGTAGTAGATTACCTGAGAATCCTTGGTGACATGTCTCAGTGGGGAACATTTTTTTCATTCCATAAGTTTCCTAAAGAAACTGATAATATGACTAAAGTGAAGTCTTTTTTCTATTTGGTGACTGCAATTTGATTACGATAATTTGTATGATGCTTTACTGCTTGGCATGTTTAATTGCATCAAATCAGAATTCAAATAGTGTTCAGTCCTGTTTTTCTTCCATATCTGCCCAATAAATTGCCCATGACCAGCATGAACCATGCTGCTTTACACACTGAAGAGCTTATGACAAGTGTATAAAATTTTAAAAGCATACAAGGAAAATATGAAGTTTGAAAGCCCTATGGGAAGTCAACCAATGATACTGAATGCTAATGTGAACTACTTTCATGTCTCTCTAAATCTCCCTCTATCTCACTAACATCCATGGAAAGGACAATGGCCAGGCATCACTGAAGATCAATAAGAAGAAGAATAAGATATTGGTTTGCAGTAAGAGAGAAGAGGCCAAAACCAACATTATACTAGGAAAACTGAAACTGAAAGAGGGGAAAGAGTTCTGTTACCTGGGAAGCAGAGTAACCAACGATGGACAAAGCAAGAAAGAAATAGTCAGTAGGATAGCCCAGGCAAAGAGGGCATTCTATCAAAAGAAGAATCTACTTACAGCTTAAAATACGAGCTTAGAAGTTAGGAAGTAATTTATCAGAACGTATATCTGGAGCATGTTCCATTACGGCAGTGAGGCATAGACGATGACAGCAGCGGAGAAGAAAAGGGTGGAAGCATTCGAAATATGACGCTACAGAAGAATGATGAAGATAAAATGGATCGACTGAGTGACAAATAAGAAGTCCTAAGAAGAGTGGGAGAAAAGAGAAGTCTGCTCAAAATTAAAAAAAGAAGATGGGACAACCTAATCGGCCATATCTTAAGACACGATGGCTTGATGAAGAAAATCGTCGAAGGAAAAGTGAATGGGAAGAATGGCAAAGGCAGGCCTCATATGAGGAATATGGAGCAAGTTGTGAAGGATGTAAAAGAGAGGAGCTACGTCAATATGAAGAGGTTGGCCGATAGAAGAATAGAGTGGAGGGCTGTGTCAAACCAATCCTAGGATTGTTGATCCATGATGATGATGAAACAATAGAATGTTTAAAGTGAGTACATAAAATGTTATGAAGTATTTTTCTCTTTCCTCCAATGACTTAAGCTCTTGGCAGTTTCCTGACCACCAGTCAAAAAGTAAAAATTTCCTTCTATGACTGAAATCATGTCTCCTTCAATTTCATCAATGCAACCTTTCAGCCCATCCGGAGTTACCTTCACGCCAGGAGAGATGAGGAATAGAAATGGGTTGGCTCGTAGTCTCTCTGATTCCTCGGCCATCCTTCGCATCTCCTCCCGCCTCATAGAACCCAAGGCGGACACTTCCTCCCGAGACATGGGTTCCGTTGCCCTCGGCAAGGCCTGCACGTCTGGTAGACTCTTCTTCCGTGACATAGCGCCAGGTGCAGGTAATGGGCCGGCCGATGCCAAAACCGAGGCCTACATAGATTAAAAGAAACAAATGTCAACAGAAAGTTCATAGTGATGGCTACTATAAGAACATCACGACTGTTCATCATTTAATTTTCATTTCCCTCTGCAAGAGACAGGGTAGATAAGGTTAGGGGGAGCTTAATTTTGAACGAATGATGCATCCAGGAATAGAGTAATGGAATAATCAAAGCTCATCTTTTGGCTATGACTTTTACACAAGAATAGAAACATTACAGTGTTCCACCCAAGGGTCGGTCAGACGCCTGAGGGTTGAGCTCAGTAAGTACGAAACCAAAGAGCGATTGAAATTCAAACATCAGTGTGGGGAATAGTTCCTTTGCCTAAACTGAAAAACTGCCTAAACTTTACCAGAAACATCTGGTACCTAGAATTTCACACGGTTTGGATTTCATTGGCCATGTCCGAAGACCTCTACCCAGTTAGGAACCCGGGAACTTCGGTTAGCAGTCCAACGCTCTACTACCCCCAGGTAATTTAAAGGTTAGGGTTTCCCAACTGATGGGACTCGTCCCACTAGTGGGATCAATGAGTAGGACTCGTGCCGACTGATAACTCTCTACGTCCCTAACTTCCGTGAAGGTATCGTAAATTGACACGCCCACAACTTACTTATTTACTTACATACGCGCAGAAAGTTGACATTTGCTGAATTTCTCCATGTGACGTGGAACTTAATTTTTCTAAGGATGGAAAATGGGACGAGAGACGCAAAACGTCGGCAACTCCCGGTCTAGATTGCCACACCGCCGATCCGAAAAAATGCATATAAAAAACAATCACAAAATTGAAAATCAGCTGTCTTTTCAAATAGTCTCCGTATTATGAGGCAGTTGACAACTCATTATGAGCTATGGGACGAATTCGTCCCCCGTCACATAATTCAATTCCCAAGAGTTCTTGATCGATAGAGAAATTCATTCCTTTTCACACATTTCAATTCGCTGGAATCTAATCGAATGCAATTAAAATGAAAAGACAGCAACTATGCATTATAATTAAAGCAGAGTCGAGGAATGAGAGAGAAATGGAAGGGAAGTGGATTCTTGGTAGCAATGGTGGCAGTTATCAAAGGTTGAGAGGAGAATACAAAACGCTCCACGTGCACCCTGGTGCGCGCCATGTATTTTCTCGGGCATTGCGGAAGCCACAGAGGATTTTGTATGCATAGGAGGATTTTAAACGTGAAAAGTAAAAAGTGAAATTATCTAAAATGAGATACCTAATTAGGAATCGAGTCTAAACTTTGCCCCAAAAGAGTTTTTCTTTAAAATTATTGCAACGGCATGAAAAAAAAGGATTTAATTTCTAAATTCTGTCTCCTTCAGTTAGTTACCCAAGTCTCGGGCTTGAATTTATTCCAGGGTAGGTAAGATTCGAGTTAGGTTCCGTCCAGACGACGAATTGTGAATGAATTTCCCTTCCCCAAACGATTTTTAAAAGCGCTCCGTACAGAAAATGATCACAGAGTGGTCAGTAACATATGGCATTCTTTAGCGATTAATTACTACATCGAGTGTCAAAAATTACTAACCATTCCGTGATCATTTTCTTTAAGGGATCCGAAACGGTGAGAACGTTCTAGTGCAGTTCAAACAGAAACAAGAGGAATAATCAATTAAAATTTCTGAAGCAAGTAAACTGATATTTTGAAAACAGTAATTGAATTTGAATTGGGTTCGAAATTTTTGTAGCCAGCTCAATAGCTTGCATTGAGAAGTCACATGGCTTCCATGCGGTTTGGGGAATTCATCACCCCTGGCTTCATTCCAGTCTCTATTAAAAGAGTGGGCTCACCGGAAGGGACCTCTAAATCACGAATAAAATGAGCGTACTCTTTCCTTAACTCACATCTACCTAACCCTAATTCCATCTCCCTTTAACCATGAGGGGGGGAGGGTAGGCCAGGGGCTAGGAACCGGAAGAGTCGATGACGATCCCCGTATCCTCATGAAAGTCCATCTGTCTAGAGCCATTCCGAAAATGAAATATCAGAAAAATTAGCCTAAAGAAATTCACTTACCGGGAAACCTTAATTCTCTCGGAACGAAATTACTCGTTTACTCAGCCACAAAATATTGTTTTTTTTAAATTTTGAAAGCGACCTCTAAAATTCCCGTCTCATTACATCGAGATGAAACGGGGGAAATGTAGATGAATACGATATAACAACTTAAGTGGTGGGGATGTTAATATATCGGCCTTCCACATGGGTTTTTCCCCGAGCGTATTCGTTTTTAAAAATAAAAATCATATCGAAGGCTCTTGCGTGCATTTGTTTATAGAAAACTAGACGAGCATAAACTACGGGAGTTAGAGAAGTGATGAGAAACATACAATTTAGGGAATAGGAATGTAGATTAGAATACTATTTGGAAGTAGGAAATAATATTAAACGCCAATTGAAATTCATTCTATTTGTCATTGTGAAACAATAATGTACTATTGTAAAACTATACAATTGCCTTCAGACAAATGAGACAGTTATTTTAAGACACGAAAGTTGAAACACGCCTTGATAATGGCCCTTATGCGTAAGAACAGCGTCCGATTAATTAAGGTATTGGATGAAAAAAGTGCAGTTTTTCATGAATTTGGAATCACAATACACATTTTATGCTTCAAAGGGGTGTCTGACTCAGGTTATCTTTGTTGTGTGATCAACGCCCAGCCTACGCCCTTTGACAGTTGAGTATGTGAAATTGATAATGGAGGAGTTTTGAGAAATAAGAACATAAAAATGATGAAAAGAATCTAGAAAAAAACTCCCACGGATTTCTCAAGATCTCTTTGGGTTCTTGAAAAGCTGACTTTGAATTTCGTTGCAAATATTGCATGCGAGTGTCTTTTATTATGATATACATTTCAAAACTTGGCTCTTTCCCGATAGCGGGGCGGATCCATAATATAGGGATAGTTAGAAATTACTTCGTAACTCCTGTTCACGGAGTTGTAACTTTTCATTAGTTGCATTTTTCCTAAGTATTTCTAATTTTCATTCTTTATTCCCAATGTGATAAGGTACAAAGGAGGATGCATGATTTTCAATTATTGTGAGCATGATTACCAAAGATAATTTAAAACATTCATTCAAAAGAAAGAGTTTTGGTATCCATGTGAATTTGAAACAGTTCAACTCCGTGGCAAAGTACGGGTGACAAGCTACTACCACTGTACACAAGAATTGCGTTTATGCTTCAGCATACATAATGATCTCGGTATTTAAATTCAAAATGTCTTTTCGATCATTCAAAACAGAATTGCTGCTACTATCCGCAACTCTTCAATCAAACCGTGGACTTATTTTTCATTGGTATGCTTTAAGGCTCAAATTAAGGTTTTTATCCCTATTTCGCCCATGAGTATCAATCGCATTGTCATTACCCACCATAATGAAAAAAGGACGGTTTGTTTACTTTCATTCCATATTCCCTTTCTTTCCATCACGTGAGATGAATGTCATTCATCCAAAATTATGCCAAAAAATGGAAAAATTATCCAAAAAACGGAATTGGCATCTTAATGACCACTATGACTTTTGTTTAATGCAGTTTCTTGGGGATGAGATTTATGTTAAACCTGGGTGTAATGAATATGACACGGCAATGTGAAAGTTTCTTTGATTATTTGGCGTGTAATAAAATCTACCCGGCGTTATTGGTTGGGATCAACCGTTTTCCTTAATGGTTAGATTGAGCGAGATGTTTCTATGCGTTTTCCCACTCAAATATTTTCGTAAATGACGACCAAGAGAGAAACCCTCGCATCATAAATATCATTTTTATACTCTAAAAGTTTAGGGATATATTATGATTATTGGGTTAAACTTTTCGTGCCCTAAAACCAGCTGAAATAATGAGTGATAGTCTATTTTTCACTAGGATATTTTGAGATTAGTTTTTTACTTAATATTCAACGTAACATTTTTACTAAATGTAACAATACGCTTAACTAAATCTTAAATATGAGGAAATATATTTTAGAATTTCCATATTCGTATATTACATGATTGATTACGAACGCATGCCAGTAGCTGAGATTTTCTGATGTAGATAGATAATGCATTCAAATAAAAAATTTATTTTAATTTGTTATAGTTGAATAGGAAAAGGGAGCCTTCGCTTCAAAAACTGGAACAAGGAGTCAAAACATATAATATTTTTACGTTAGTGATAATATTCCACTGAGGAGCTTAACTCCCTTGTTTGATAAGTTCATTGTAGAACCGCTCATGTAAGGCTAGAGTAAAGACATTTCTTTGGTTGAAAAAGAAATGTATTTTGAATGAAAAGTATGCTTGCGTAAAATTAATTCAAAATACCACACAAATATATGAAAATCGGTACGGTGTGACTCCAAATGATGGAAAACATGTCCTTTCTTGGTGAACTGAACGGTCAAGTTCAATAGAGCTTAAACTATTGAGTCATAAAATTCCTGCTACAACAATGCATGGTATGACTGATTTAAGCCGATAGATGACTAAAATAAAGGCCCCATGGTTTCTGAAATTTTGGTTTGTCATGTTTGGCAGATTTATCTTCCATTAGTCTGAAGAGTAATGCATCGATAAAATATCTCTCCATGGTTCTGTGCATTGAAGTGTAGTGAAGAGCCTTAACATTGGTATTTTTGTGCAGGTAAAATTTTCATGCGGAAAAGACGTGAGCGTGTACTAGTAAGTGGATAAAATATTGTGTTTTCAGATACGAATATGAAAGCCCTTGGGTTATCAAGTAGTAGTCACTACCTTTACGTGAGCGCATCCGTGTCCTGCGTCTCATACGTGAGTGCAGGTGCACCAGACGGATGCATGACGGATTAAGAAGAGAATTTGAATTCCTCTACCAGTAAAAGAATGTTTTCGGATCATGTATTGTACTATGAAAAAAAGCGGCTGATTAAGCTGCGGTGAATGTGATATGAATTTGGTATTAATTGTATTCGGGTTATTTTTGGCCAACCATAATAGCGTGATAAATAAAAGTTTATTTACCATGGATTACATTTCTCAAAAACCAATTTTGCGGAACAAAAACTTTTCATACGATTTATAACGCTTCAAAATAAATGATCCTTGATTCTTTGTATTTCTTCATTAGATCAATAATCAAGCGCAGGCGACGTATGCTACATGATATTTTTTCAGGATAAGGAAACTCGTTATAGGGAGACGTGATTGTTTGAAGATAGATCTGATATAAAATGAAGAACTAAGAAGTTTAATGATGATGGTATAGAATTTTAGGGAAAGACTTACTAAAATCAGTCAACGCTCATGCTTAATATTCTAGAAACAGGCAATTACTCATTTCTCTTTTCATACTGAATGTTTATTACTTTGAAAGTGAAACTTATTTAAAATTTATTAGGTTCTTATTTGTACTTGCTTATTTACTATAATTGTGGTTGAATTAGATGAGGGTGTAGAATATATAATGCAAAATGTGGCAAATAATGCCACACTATAGTAATTTCTCCCACTCAAAATGATTAATTTAATCGTTTATGTCTCAGAATACATTTTTCTGAGGCACTAAGCAAAAGATATTTTGAAATTTTGGTTCATAATAAAGGCTTACACGAGAGAAGAATGCTTTTCTGTCTAATGGTGCACCGATCATTAGAGTGCGTAAGACAAATAGTGCATTGGACAACGCTTTTTCTTATTTTATCACACTACAGAATACATTATCAATCTATGCTCGAATCAGAAAATAAAATGACTTCCTTTTCTCTGACTTGAAAGACGTCCCTGTTTTGAATATTCGACGAAAAATACAGCGGTGAAGCGTAGATCTGAGGCGACAACCACTCGAATTTCGTCTGGAGGTTCCCCAGTATTTGCGGGAAGCGTTTTTCCATTGTCTTGGCGCAAAAATCGTGGTTTCAACGATACGTCGAGCAAGAAGCGAATCAAAATACGAAACTTGTAATTATGAAATAAAAATATTCACTTTTCGGCGAAAATAGAACTTTACTCGCTACCTAGGTTTCCATGATCACACATCTCCATCAGATCAGAAACAATTGAATATAAACTTAACCTGATGATAATATATCAACGCCGAAACCTAGGTTGTAAGTAGTGTTCTATTGTTTTTAAATTTCACAATTTTATTCGCAACAATTTAATCCAATGATTTTGAAGTAACCTAAAAAATCTTAATGAATTTGCCTGCTGGTATGCACAATGTCAGATTTTCCACAGAGAAAAAAAAACATTCACCTTGACGAGACTCGAACCAAGAACCAAGACTTCTGGTGCCGGTTAAATTTCTGGTGCCAGATATCAGGGCTTCCGGGTTCAAGTCCCGACCAACTTGAATTGTTTTTTCTCTGTAGAAATTTTGCTACTTACAACTTTTTTCAATTTTCACAAAATATCGCTGGAATCTTCTGAAAAATATGGTATCGTTTTATTGGTTATCCGCGATAACGATTATTTTTCCAAGCAGTAGTATAGAGTGCAAATATTAATTGTTGCCACTTAGTGACTTGATTTTAGATTTTGGTTGCAATAATTTCAGGGTACCTCGTCGAATGCCGAAGGTGGGGAGTCGATCCAGCTCTCGCTGGCCCGGCGTGCCATCAGTGCCGGACTCCACATGAGAGCTTCCTCCTCCTCCATTATATCCTGCTCCTCGTCAGCCCCCGATCGCCACATGGTTGATCCTTTCTCTCTTCCACTCACACTATAAAGACACTGATCTCCCCACACTGAGTCCCACCGATCGCTCAATACTCCTGTCGGGTCCCGTTGAAATCGCCAAAACAGATCAGATTCAGTCGCACACAGTTTGGAAGCGTAGACGTTGAAGTCCTTTCGGGCACACTACCGCATCGACACGTGACCCAGTCACAGGGTTTTCTTCCTGAACGAGCAGGCAAACTTATTTTTATAGGAGCAGGATGTATATTCACCGAATACTTCACGGAGTCCGAAAATGGGATCGATGCGGTCGAAAGCTTCTGACTCACTGGTGTTCATGCGGTGTCCAAAGGTTGGATATGAAACGAACGTCGCGGGAAGGAATAGGGTCTATTCCACTCGCATAACTGAAGACTGTGCTGAATATTTACTCCTCTTAGTTCCGGTGCATCATTATCGGGAAAGATGATCACCAGTTCACCAGATTTTCACGTTTTCACTCTGAGATATGACACAAATTAGAGTGCCTTCTTATCATCCTCCAGGATGATATATGCTAATTTTCCGAGCAAGGAGGAAGATAAAGTGTATGGGGCAACTTATCGATGTCACTCCACAAAGTTCTCACTCAAGCCGCAGGGTAGGGGTGGGGGGTGGCCCCGACGTCGTGAGCCGTCGAAAGCTTGACGAATGATTATAATATGAACAATTTCAAACTGCAACTTCCCCGAAGATGAAGGGGGCTTCACTCCCTCCTATCTATTTCCCGCTCGCTTCTCCCAGTTTGGCACGTGCACCAACCTCTCGGTTCTATTTCCGTCCACTTTCAAAATTCTCCGATCCGATGAGACGGACCTCGTCCACGGGGAATTTCTCCGAAAGATTATTCCCTGCTCACTTGCCCCGCCCCTTGCGACCTCGCCACCGTATAAACGTCCTCTGCTGGACCACTCTTTCTCGATGTGACACACTTAACGACCTTCACTTGTTCGGGTGTCCTGATGGGATCCTCCGTCGAGAGATGTCCTCGCCGGCGCCAGTTCCCCTCCCCCTCCCCCGCCCTTAGGCATCCGCAGCGCCGCCAGTGGCGGAGGGAGGACGACAGCCTCGGGTTTCCCGCTAGTGGGCAGGCACCACACCCCCTCCTCGCAGAGGATTCCGAAAGATTTGCTTCCACCGTTGGTGGAATAAGCACCTAGTTTCACGGTGGGACGGCGTGAATTTTCGCTGACAGAGAATCGTACCGTGGGGCAGAATATGGGTCCCGGGAGACTTCGGGGGGATCGTCAATATATCACGAGGGGAGGTTAACTGGGGGGTACTGATCTCATTGAGAGTGGAGTCTCGAGGGGGCGTGGTTGGCAAATGCAAAGTAGCTTGACATCACTCCATTATCGAAGAGCAGGTTTTCCCGCCCGAAGTCTCCATTTCCTTCCCCACTCTCTCTCTCAGGGAATTTATTTTCCTTGTTTTCTCCTCCCCCTTTGACAAAATCTTTCGTTCAAGATGGTCGCGGGACGCTTCCCTTCCAACGGAACGCAACAGGATCACTGCATATATTTTTCTCTCCTCCTCTTTCTCTTCTCCCACCCTCTTGCAACTCTCATCCACTCTCTCCCATCCTAAATACCTCTCCCCGGTCCACCACGAGCCATAACTCCTTAAACTCCTCTCTTGCCACAGCACTTCCCACTCCACCGTCTCTTTTCTCCTCTTTTGTGACTCACACAAACAAGGTTCCTTCGGTCCTGGCTCTCTTCCCCCTCTCCACTCCCATCCGAGGCTCTCACACCCCACTTTTGATCCCCCCACTCTTTCGTCCTCGCTCGCTTACACTCTTTCGCTCATCGTCTTCTTCTTACCTCACACTCTATACCTGGCTTCCTCCTCCTGATTCACTGCTGTCCTTCTCTGTCTCCCTTTCTCCCTCTTTACATTGCTCATGCCTGAGTCTTACGCGAAATGTAGCTCTCAGGTACTCGATGGAAATTATTGGGCTAAGTTTCCTAGTATCGTTCTTCAACTTTTTCTCTCTATTGGGTCTCTCCTCAAGTATTTCCAAAGTAAAATTACTCTCAGGGTATTCTAACTGCCGCGATTATATTGCAGTATCTTATTTCAATTTGATGCCATGAAAAATACGAAATATAAGCTCAAGGCAGGATTATAACTCGTAATCTCTGAGTGGCTAACCCTGAACAGCGAACAATTTTCTTCTTAAAATAACTAAACGATAATATTCACTACATCGTTGACGTAAATTCAAATCCTGTCAGTTTTCCAACGCAGTGAAAATATTTTAAATACTCCTTTATATTGCGGTAGATTTGATTACGAACAATAATATTAGAATGATTGGCTATCGCTGTTATATTTATAATGTCTTTCTTCCAGCGAGCAACCAGTGCTTGGAATAGCTGTCTACCGTCGCTAAGGCCATACGACTGGGTAAGAGTTAAGGTAGTGCAGTTTTTAATACATTCCGCAATAACTCTCAATTCTGTTTGCGCATACTCTCTGCAACCTTGCATGCCTAATGTAATAAATACGATGTATAATCCTTCACGTCTTATCCATGTGATGCACAAGAGTCTCTGATAGCGTCGTAGGCCGCAAGGTCAAAAGAAATCTAAACTGCCATTTTCACCCCTTCTAAGAATTCACGACCCAGCTAAGCGGGATGTTTCCTGCACAAGAACAGAATTGTATCGAAAAATCTCCACCAATTCGGCTGGGATTCGAAACGGGACCTCGAGTTGAGAGGCCAGCATGCCACATCAGCCGAGTATCTAAAAGAGCCATTAATATTAGCAAATGAAATATACTGTCTCAAGATTTACTTGTGAGATTTATTCACGAAAACATGTAGAGGAAGCAGAGCTATTCCATACGAAACATGTTAAAAAACGACTATAGTTTCTATGGAAGGATTGGTTTCGGTTTAGACATCATCTTGTGCTGGTGATGATGCATACAATTAAAACTATGGCTATGTTTCAAACAGATATCCGTATGGAATCAAAATATTTAATTCGACCGTTATCGTAAGCAAATGAGACAGTTCAGAATTACTCAAGGATCGGACCTTCCTAATTTTGAACGATCCTCGGTAGAGAGTATTAAACAGTTGTAGTGTTTGGTTTTTATTAAGTTTATTGAGCATCAAACTCCTTTGTGAGAAATAACTCCTCCACTGGAGTCTGCTTTCTCTCTCCCTTCTCATGACTCCGCCTGAATTTTCCTCTACTCCCCACCCTTATCCCTTGCCCCTCCCTTCCCGACTCCCTCCTCTCCTTCTGGGATCGCTGGCTCGACTCCCATCTCTCTCTCTCATTTCACTCCCAAAACTCCCTCCCACCCACGATTCCTCTCTCCTTTTTTCCCCTCTCTTCCTCCTCCTCCCCAGACATTCCCCTTCCCTCGTCACCCTACCCACTCAAGATCCCCTCTCTCCCACCCTCTCGAAGACAACAGCCAATCGGATACACATGGATATCTGAGACTTTTAATGCCGCCCCCTTCCCTACTACGGAAGACTCTCGCGGGGGGAAGACTCGACACGGCGCGTAAACATGCATAAAGGCATCCGAAAATCAGTTTTCTATTCGGTTATAGTAATTTCCCGTTCGGCTGACGAGCAATTGAAGGCCTAAAGAATTGAGAGGAGGGAGGATGGGGGAGGCAATCTCGTCCGGGAGAAAGGGTTGTGAAGGCGAGCGAATCAACAGAGAACCACAAAGCGATCGACGGATTGCACAAAATCGCTCGTGTCCAAGCGTCTTCTCGTCACTCTAAAAAGGTAGACTTCGGTAAAAAAGTTTAAACTTCCACAAATTATCTCCTGTATCAGTCTCAAGGCTGAAGGCCTTTGCTTTGCTCCTCTAGACAGAAAAAAACTGAGATCGTAAGTAAAATGCCCTAAGAAGCATACTTATTTCCATCAGAAACTTTGAATCATCGATTCTTGATGATTGTGCTTTTAGCTTAAAAATATGCAATAAAAACTTATTCAATTGAATAAATATTAATAAATGGACAGCTAGATCTCGTTTTCGATAATTTTTACCTTAAGCCGAACACGACATCATCACACGTAGCCTTAGTCACGCAAATACATGTAGCCTTCCTCTAATCTCAGGAAAAGGCTGAGTGTTGCCGCTTCAATCACCGTCCCTCGGCAGCGGCCAGAAGCTCGGAAGGACTGTGACCCACTGGTGGGTCACACTGCCCATGCAAAAGGCTGAGTGTGACCACGGTGGGCCACGGCGCACTTTAATTAGCCCCGCAGTGAACGTGTTAACTCTAGCAGGTAGGCTTGTGCGATGAGTCGATTAATCGAAGTCATCGACGATGATTGCAGTCATCGCGGTGCGATGACTGAAATCGGTGACGATGAATGTCATCGACCATCGACTGCGATGAGTAGATGAGAATCATCGATGTCGATGAGGCGATGAGAATCATCGATGTCGATGAGTTGATGCGAATCATCGATGTCAATGAGTAGTGATGCCTACAAGCCTACTAGCAGGTGACTTTATTTGGTGGTTAGCATATATTCTCACTACTGGATTTTCCCCTATTCAAATATTTACAATCCACATCGCCCAATTCTGGATTGAGTGATGATTCCATTGATCGCTCGCAGGGCCAAATCTCAATGCGCCATGTAATGGTAGATCGAAGTGACCTGCCAAATGGTTTACTTCTACCTTGAAAACTTGGCAATATGTCAATTGGCGAAAAATACTTTTACAGGCACGCTACCTCATCAGGTCTGGTTCGAGGACGTTACGTAACCATAACGATCACTTAAACACAATGCTCCCGATAGAGTATTGTCAGTAAGAGCTTTTTTATATTTGCTCATGACATGAAGCGCTTAGCCGGCTCCCGAACTCGACTTTCACGTCAAATATGTTACAAACGGCCAACAAGACTTCCATTACTCTGATTAGAAAAGCAGGATTTTTTCTTTCCGCTTTAACGTTTAGATTCCGTATCAATATGCTCCAGTTGGATTTGAGTAGTATTGAGCAAGACGAAAAGGAGAAAATACGATGGTGTACTGTGTCAATCGAAATACCATAATGATCTGAATGGGGTGTCCTAAAGTGTCTTTCCTCTGAGTGAATTTTGAGCATCATTAGATCAGTATTTTTTTCGTTCCGGCAGTAAACCAGAGGTTGGATAGTCGCCACCAATTGGAAGCACCGTGCCTGAAAATAATCGTGACGGACACTGGCATAAATAAATATTTCAGGAAACGTTCACTGCGGTTTGATTTGACTAACAACTCATTTGCATCCACCCCCTCCCTCCTAAAATTTGAGAAGCCTGTGTGTCTTCACAGATTTAACTGGTCCCTGAAAATAAACTCTCCCTCGGAAATTGACCTCGCTGGAGGGGTGTGGAGGACACTCGAGTGGGGCATTGTAGTTGAAGTTTCGGCAGTGCCTGCGCAAACTCCACTCGGTGGAACATTTCGGCGAAAACGAAACCAAACTCTCGCGCGACTGTAAATGACCATTGTGATGGCAGAGAGGGAATACTTGCGCGAATGATAGAATGTAGGCGAGCATCTGAGTGGGCGCGGGGTGACTCTCTTTCAAGGTTCAATCCGTTTACTGAGGGCTCTAATACAGAGTGTCCCTGAATTATAAGACGTACGGATTTGGGAGGAAAATAGGGGCAACAAGACAAGAGGTATTTGTCACCCAACCTCAAATTGCTGATAAATAACTGAAGGATGCAGTAACTTATCTAAATTTCGTTGAATTCCAAGAGATCGGCCTCAAGTCCTTGAGGATAGACAACATGTCATACTGACATTACATGACGAATTCAGCAGGGCGGCCCTTCAGTGAAAACAGGAAGTAAGGCTATTTAAGAGGTTACTGGGATAGATTTTTTTCCGCGGGACTTCGATCCACAATTTATTTCTAAGCTCTGGTTATGAATAGTCTGGAGTCATACGGCATAAAGGGGTACTGTATTGGTTAAATCAGTTGACTACTTAACTCGGTATTTCGTTAAGGCTCTGACCAACGCCGGATTTCTCTCCACCCTCCTCCTTTGATTGAAAATTTCTACGCCATTCAGTAACTTCCACCTATCGTAAATGGAGCCAATGACCTTAGCCGTCTGTCACCTTCCCCGAATAGCTAGCTACTGATTAAGGATTTCCGGTTCTAAACTGTTAAAAACCAAATAAAATGATAACTTGGTAAGATTCCATAAATTTATTTTTCACCGACCTAGGTTTCGATTGTTTGACAATCATTATCAATGATTGTCAAACAATCGAAACCTAGATCGGTGAAAAATAAATTTGTGGAATTGATAATGATTGTCAAACAATCGAAACCTAGGTCGGTGAAAAATAAATTTGTGGAATTGATAATGATTGTCAAACAATCGAAACCTAGGTCGGTGAAAAATAAATTTGTGGAATCTTACCAAGTTATCATTTTATTTACTATGCGGTTCCACCAAGTGAAGCCTGAGGATTTCCTCTTTATTTGTTAAAAACCACTCAACTAATTCTAAGCTTAGAAATATAATGGATACTAGATCGTTCTAGGTATCAATACCAGATCGGGATAATACCGAGGTGACGCGAGGAAAGGGATTGGTTCATGTGCACTAATGTCTGAATTTCACGTGCCGTTGGGCTTAGTACTTGATTAGCTTTAATTTTAGTAAAAGAGCACTATTTTTATCATGCAATTGTGTGGAGGCTCTCTCTTACTTTGTGTATTTGAAGGAGTAAAATATTATGGAAGATATGCAAGCTCGGGGTGAAAAAAGAACGCTTATTTTAGATGCATTGTGGAGCCTATATTTTAGGCCAAAGGCTCTTTTGCAGAAAATTCCTTCTAAAAACAATTTTGCGTTCAATAAAATAATTATGAATAATGATTGACAAATGCCCCCCACATCATCTTATGCTACTTGGGCGGGGTCACTCCAAGGTCGAGTTATTTTGAAGAGGTTATTTCGACGCCCCTTCTGTCTTTTCACGCGCATGCTTCGCATCGCTCACGGGATGCGATCCCGGCACGCCGCTGAGGAAAGGTCGCGGAGGACAACGACGCCCCGCAAGGAATCCTCGACCTTCGCGGCGACATTTCCGAGTCACCGAGAGTCAACCCTTCCCCCGCCCCCTAAGTCATGCAAGTCGAGAGAGCGCCCCCGCTGAAATGGTCGGAACGGGTGACGGAAATAGGCGCAGGGCGGCAGTGGCGAGGAGGGTTTTTCGCGGGCGGCCAGGGGGAGGGACGAGCGGTGGCGGTAGGAGGGGGCGGTGGTAGTTTGGAGGCCGGGGGAGGAGGGGGAAAACCCTCGATCCTACGCTGCTCCCCACCATCACTAAGGAGTGCTCTCCCCTCGCGCCCAGAACGTCCTTTGAGGACAGCGACATCGCTTCTCTTTCTTATTCTTCCCCTCCTTCCGACAATAGATCTCTCTCTCTCTCTACTGCGATAAGCATTCGCGACTAAGCACACGGCTCGGCCGCTCAAGGCGTTAGCCAACATTTCCCGTCTCGAAGGTCTTGGTAGGGTAATGGCGAGCGCTAGTCGCGGTGAACGGGGGTGACTAGAGATTGAAATGAGTTGGTAATCCCTTTAGAACCTTACTCCTTCACTTACAGCCCCACGACTCTCCGGAGTAGGAATGGTAAGGAATAGTGGCCAAGATGGTTGTTTCGCAATGAGCCAGTTGACCTCAAACTTGTTCAGTTGGTATTAGTTAAGTAGGCATTTGCGCCACAAATCATGTCTCCAAGCATGCCTACGGGTAACTGGATCAAAGTTGCAAAATGAATTGAAGCAAGCCATTTTAGCTTAATGGTTCTTTGTCGCGTACAAATATAAAAATATTATGCATCTTCATAAGAATCACTTCAGTTTTTCATTTCCTTAAATGTCATAGTATTCTAGGGGTTTCATACCGCAAAGTGTGAATATTTCGACATATTGGGTGATTTTATTGGCCAAAAATTGCAATGGATTGAATTATCCGCTGGATATTATAACTTCTCCGCGAGCCAGTTGATCTCAAACTTGTTCAGTTGGTATTAGTTAAGTATGCATTTGCGCCACAAATCTTGTCTCCAAGCATGCTTACGGGTAACTGGATCAAAGGTGCGAAATGAATTGAAGCAAGCCAGTTTAGATTAATGGTTCTTTGTCGCGTACAAATATGAAAATATTAATGAATCTTTTTAAGAATCACTTCAGTTTTTAATTTCCTTAAATGTCATAGTATTCTAGGGGTTTCATACCGCAAAGTGTGAATATTTCGATATGTTGTGTGATATTGGTGGCCAAAAAGATTCAATTGACTGACTTATCCGCTGGAAATTATTGACTTCTCCGCTAAGAGTAGCGAAATTCCTAGCTTTCCGCCAAGCTAACCGAAACATTTAGCTTTTTCAAAACTATTCTTCCAAATTATTCCAAATTATATCACAGATTTCCTTGGCTAAATTTTCTAGGATAGTTTTTCTTTAAGTTAATGGTACCTGGAGGCCTAACGATCTGGAAACCTAGTCACACTCGTTCATCTATAATATACGCATAAAAAGTTCAACGCTCTTGCAAAGTCATGAGAGGATACTTGATTGAATCAGCTTCTCTCTCGTTAAAGTGCCATAATGATGAAACTTTAGGGGTATTTCTCATAAATATTTATCTACTCTGTAATATATCTTATTCTTTTATTAGGTATTTCAAAATATATATGGTTTTAATAAGATTTCGAACCGAAGATCTGCTCATCATTCTTATACGCTGAATAATGTGTTAGCAGAATAGGGAGACACGTTTTTCAGTAGAGAAATAAGGAATTCATGCTCTTTAAGTGGCAACATTTTAAGGAAAAACGAAATAATCTGGAACTTGATAACAATAAGGACGGTATAATAAAGTTTAAATTATACACGTTTTACAGGTTTATACAACAAAAAATCTCAAGAATATTTATTCACGTGGCCTTCTGAATGCATACCCTGTTAATTTGCTACGAAGGAAGAGATATTATTTAAAATTTACGTCTTAATTTCTTAGAAAAATTAGTACACTCGTAGCATTCTGAGTAGATGAGCTGGTTTGCTCAGTTTCTCACGAGGAACTCTTTCCTTGACACAAAATTCAGCACGTGGCAAGGTTAATGAGTTTAGATCGAGCCCCAAGGTTCCCATTCAAGAGGAGATCAACTGTTAACGATGGATTGATTTCCTTATGTCTGGCTTATATTGCACTGAAGCGGGTAAACATTTCACAGAATTACTCCCTGAAAATTTAGATGATTCAATCGGTAATTTACTGTTATCATTGCCTCAATTTACAATAGTTGTTTGAAAAGAATCTGAGACACAGCTTTTGAGAGTTTTCAAAAGCTAACTCCATCAACACTAAACAAGTATGCTTGAATGTGACACTTATAGTGTGAGTGCTGTATAAAACAGAGGTACTTAGAGGCAGCCACTTGTTGGAGATTGCCATAATTTTGTGATCGGATCGTCAACGTACAGAGAATTATGCAGAAACAGACTGATACATAATTCCAGCAGCGGACAATAGGTTTGCTAAAGCGGCCATCACTAGAGAAAAATACCCTCAATCCGCTCAACCACTTTGGCGTCGTAGCCTGTGTTCTCACGGCATAAGAAATGTTTGTGATTTAATTATTACTGTTGATAAGTATACGGCTTCGTGAATAGGGAATGATGTCCTCTAATACAGGAGGAATGAAAGTATCTTGGGCCCACACACCACGGGGGAGGGGAAGGTACGTCGCGAACCCTTTTCATAGGCGGGACTCTCTTCATCCCTCCCACTTCGTTACGACACGCCGCAGACGCCTCCATCTACCCTCTCTTCCCTCCCCCGCCCATCCCTCGAGTCCCTCACCATCCTCCCCGGCAGCGCAACAACAACCAAGTATGCGATCAGGGACGTACTTTTAGACCAGCGCCACCGCCGCCTTTGACACTTTTTCCCCCTCCGTGAAACTTATCTCCCCTCTCGCGGACCCCTGTCCCTGACCAGTCACCACCTTCCGGCCCCTCCCTCGCGCCCCTTCCCCTTCGTTTCACTTCCCTCCATTGGATTCCAGCGCACCCCTACTCCTGAGCTACGACGATCACCCTACGCTTATCCACACTCGTTTCATTCTTATTCCGCGGACACTCCTTCTGTCCCCAGAGAATCCATTCCGGCTCTATACGTTCTATTAGGGACGGCCGAGCGGTAACTGCTCGGCGGAAATCCGATTCGTATATTCTTCCTACTTTTTTTTCTTGCTATGCAACTCACACTTTTCCTGCTTTCTCTTTCATTCGCTATCTCCGTCATATTTACTAGTCATCAACCATAAGATTTGTCGGACTCAGTCCTCCAATCGGTGAAAATATCAGCTAACCTTTTTATAGTTATGTACATAATTCATCTCTTTTAAACCATTCACTACTTGTTCCATATATTTATTTATATCTTTGTCCACTACTTTTCCCTCGACAACTGCCTTCGTCTCACCATCATGTGTCAAGACCGATTGTGTTATTCTGTATTCTCTTTTATGATTTCATAAGATTTCTGTTTTCTACCGATCTTCATAGAATTCCTATTTTTGGCATTCAATAAATCCATTTATTCTTTATCATTCTTCTACTAAAATACCAAAATTTAAATGATTCCATTCTAATATTTTCTGAGAGCGCTATCGTGCTTACCTTATGGTCATAAAGAACTATGTTCCAGTTTTCAGCTCTGATGAAGTGTTTCCTTACTTCCCAGCTCGTATTTTCAGCTACCAGCAGATTTTTCTTGCAAAACAAATGCACTCTTCACCTCAGATATTCGACAGGTTATTTGCAGTTGATTAGCCTATCGCCGGTTATGTTGCTCCCTATATAACACACGATATTCTTTCACCTCTCTTCAAACTCCTACTAAACGTGTTTAACAGAGGTCTTAGCCTCTGCTCTGTAAGTGTAGACCATTACCTTTGCTTCGTTTTTATTGGCTTTCAAGTGATATCCCGTATGTCTCTTTGAAAACAGGAGCTTTATTTAAATAGTTCCGTGCCTGCCATGACCGATATACCATAGGCAGATCGCAATTACACTGTAAAAAGTAGATCTGATTTTAAGGCACAAAAGCGATCTGAATTTCAGATGCAACAATTTTAAGACAGGGTATGTTGAATTTCAGCAGTAATATCTTGTCTAAAAATAAGTCAGGTGAACGACTGAAAATCAGACCATCCAGAATCCTGCTTCCTCTGCTTCCTGCTTAACTGCTCCTGTACCAACCATCCATGTTTTCTGCCTCTTCCGCACCTTGCATCCGTGTTCCTGCCTTAAACCAGACAGCGCTTAAATTCAGATCGCACTGAAAATCAGATCAACTTTTTACAGTGTAGCCAATTTTTTCCCCGTAGATATTCACCCCTGAAGTCCTCTCTTTGACTTCCTGACTTTTACTACCCTAGATATTTTCAGAGCTTTCTTCCCCTCCGGCCTCCCCGAGTCCATCATTCGCGTCTTTCGCTTTTTTCGAGAGCGTCATGCTCTCCTCTCTCCTGAGCCGAACAAGTTGGAGACCTCCGTCCGAGGGACTGATTCCACGAACCTCGTTCCCCTGGGACGTAGCGGTGGTTCTTCCCAGTCACGGGGCATTTGGTGCGCGTACACTTATGAAAGAAATGGCATGTCATTCATAAGCTTGAAGCGTGCGGGCTTCTTCCAGCTCAGGAAGCACATAACGAGGCGGATTCAAGTGCAGGTCGTATCTCAAATTCTCGTGGGATTACGATACATGAAGGTGCTTCTAATGTTAGAACATATTTGCTATATTTTATGTCCTGAGTCGAGGGGTCCACAAAACTATAGTAAGCGTGATATGAGAGAATGGAAGGGAATCTTGAAAGCAAAAACTTCATTCTTTTTAAGAACGAGTGATACCGTTAGCAAATTAAGGTATACCCGTCGATAGTTTTCACTGAAAATAGATTGGCATTAGGAATTTTCATGGATTTGGTCAACCGATGTAACTGATGACAATCAAAGAGGGAAAATAATGATACCCCAAAATTATTCCTGAATAACAATCCGTCACGAAAACTCATCATCATCGGTCAACAATCCTAGGATTGGTTTGACGAAGCCCTCCACTCGATTCTTCTATCGGCCAACATCTTCATATTGATGTAGCTCCTCTCTTTTACATCCTTCACTACTTGCTCCATATACCTCATACGAGGCCTGCCTTTTCCATTCCTCTCGTTCACTTTTCCCTCGACGATTGTCTTCATCAGGCCATTGTGTCTCAAGATGTGGCCCATTAAGTTGCCCCGTCGTCCACCTCACCGAATTACCTCGACCACCTCAATGAAGACAAACATTGGCGTAATTCCTTCGTATATCTTCGTCTCTTTCCAGTGATACACCAGGGATTGATTTAGCTTTCAGAATGGAATATATCACCATTTGTTAGAAATAAAAAAGTCACCGGAAGATGCTCAGTACATAATAACATATAATATAGCCGTTAATGTTTTAAGTAAAAGGATGCTGACTGAGATAATCGCTGCAGAGGTAATATTATAATTTACTCGCTTTTAATTTTCAGACGGATTTTTAAATTTCACGAAAAAATACATAACTATGACTTCAGATAGAAATACAAATCATTAAACTATACTTTTCTTCGATTGTAAAAAGCTTTCGGGATTCTTCCGCGTTGTCATTGTGTAAAATGGCGACGTTTCCCCCACTGTACTGCGGGCGTCCTCAGGCCAGGCTGAAGTGAAAATGCTCCGAAGTTGACGCTTATTTATACTTGTCTTCTGAGGTGGCCGCTGCTCGCTGATTGGCTGTTGGTGTTCGTGTGAATACTCGTTTCCACGTGTTGGAGAGTGGGTAGCTGTCCTCTCTATTCATATTGTTGGGCCTCTTGGAAATTTCAACTGCTTCCCTTATAATTCTAGGGAAATATCGCTTTTCCCTCGAGAGGATTTTTTTGGTTCCATTAAATTCACGGAATGGTTTGGTTCCATCGAAACGTGCTCCGCAATAGCCGATTTCTCCCCTTGTCCGTTTCTGAGGGCCCGTGAGTGTTCTTTCATTCGGCATTGTACAGCTCTCTTTGTTTGCCCTACGTAGGATTTTCCGCAGCTGCAGATGACCTCGTAAACGCCTTCGTGAATTTCGGGCGGGAGGCGATCCTTCGCTCTGATGAGGAGACTGGATAATTTATTGTCGCATCCGAATCTAGTCAGTATATGCCGAATGCCGAATGAAAGAACACTCACGGGCCCTCAGAAACGGACAAGGGGAGAAATCGGCTATTGCGGAGCACGTTTCGATGGAACCAAACCATTCCGTGAATTTAATGGAACCAAAAATCCTCTCGAGGGAAAAGCGATATTTCCCTAGAATTATAAGGGAAGCAGTTGAAATTTCCAAGAGGCCCAACAATATGAATAGAGAGGACAGCTACCCACTCTCCAACACGTGGAAACGAGTATTCACACGAACACCAACAGCCAATCAGCGAGCAGCGGCCACCTCAGAAGACAAGTATAAATAAGCGTCAACTTCGGAGCATTTTCACTTCAGCCTGGCCTGAGGACGCCCGCAGTACAGTGGGGGAAACGTCGCCATTTTACACAATGACAACGCGGAAGAATCCCGAAAGCTTTTTACAATCATCGGAACGCCGCGAAAATCTTCGCCAGAAATTGAACCGCCTCTACGGGGAGGATACTCACAAGTGGACCAAGGACTTGGAGACGCTTCGAAAGAAAAGGGGCAGATTATTATCTTCTCTTGCCTTTTTGGAGAGATGCAGGGACACAAACACAATTCCGAATTGTGTCCGAATACGACACAACATTCAGACTAAAGCTGCAAAACGAATCTTTCACCGGACCAGCCAAGCGTTACTGAGGGAACGGATTAAACACACCCGTTTTGAACTCCATCGCTGCTCGAAGGATTTATATCAACTTCATTTACTCTTAAGTAAAACCCTGAATCACGACGACTGGGAGAAGGTGGATATAATAACTTTCGATTCCGCCAATGCTGTGTATGTAGCCACCAGAGAGAAACAGGTGAAGAAATATAACCACCTAAAAGAGACTCAGCATAGGGGCGCTGCGCAGGCGGAGACCAGCACCATTGTGAACCTTACTCGTCTCCAACTAAGCGACGCGGAAATTTCAATTCTCTCCAAAGGTTTGAACTTTGCCGTTGCCCCAAAGAGAATCCCCAGGGAGGAAATAGTTACCGGCGTGGAGACGGCCATCCGTAAGCTTCCAAAAAATGCTGCGGACGAGATACGAGAAGACGTCACTCGCATTTTGCGAGGCGCGAAACCACCCAAATCAAACATCACGGGGGCAGAGAGACGAGCCATTAGCGAACTCCGTGAAAGGAAGGACATAATTATTCTCCCCGCGGACAAAGGAAGGGCTACTGTCATATTAGAAAAAACTGACTACGACACCAAAATCCGCACAATGCTGACGGAATCGGCCTACAGAAAGCTGCCTTCCAACCCCACAGCTAAAATTGAACGACAGGTGAGAGAGATGATCAAGAATTCATCTATTCCGCCCGAAGAAAAGAGAGACCTCGTGCCTTCGGCACCGAAACCACCAAGGCTCTACGGACTTCCCAAGGTGCACAAGGAAGACATACCGCTCCGACCAATCGTTAGCACCATAGACGCACCTACCAACCCACTGGCAAGACACCTGGCACAAATCCTATCTCCCTTCTCCGGTAGAACTTCATCATACGTCAAAAACTCCAAGCATTTTGTGCAATTAATCAAGGAGATAGATATAGAGAAAGAGGATATCCTTGTGAGTTTTGACGTGGTATCTCTTTTTACCAATATTCCCATCACAGAAGCGGTGAACATCGCTAGAAGATTGACCAATGAAGGCCTCCCCAAATACTGTCCGGACCTCATAGAATTCTGTCTGAAAAAATCTTATTTCCAGTGGAACAGTGATTTCTACGAACAAACTGAAGGTACTGCCATGGGATCCCCACTCTCTCCTGTAGTTGCCAATCTTTTTATGGAAGAGTTAGAGAAAAAGGCCATCGAGACTTTCGACTGGAAGCCCAAAATATGGCTTCGCTACGTGGATGATACTTTCGTTGTGTGGCCACACGGGGAACAACACCTGACTGAATTTCTCCGGCACCTCAACTTTCAACACGACAACATAAAATTTACCATGGAAAAGGAAAGCAACAACCAGATATCCTTCTTGGACGTTAAAGTTACCAAGAAAGAAGATGGATCCCTGGGCCACTCGGTACATCGGAAGGCAACCCACACAGATCTCTATCTCCACGCCTCCTCTCATCACCACCCGCAGCAAAAGAGTTCTGTGATAACCAGCCTCTTTCACCGGGCTCGAACTATTTCCGACCAACAATCGCTTCCTGAAGAGGAGAAACATCTTCTTGCTGCCCTAGGAAAGAATGGATATGATAAAGCCACAATCCAAAAAACGGTTCTTCGCTTGGACCAACGGAGCGACAAATCCAAGATTGTAGATCCTGTCGCACGTGCTCTCATCCCCTACATTGGAGGAACCACGGAGAAAATATCGCGAGTTCTCGCGAAGCATAATATACTGACTAGATTCGGATGCGACAATAAATTATCCAGTCTCCTCATCAGAGCGAAGGATCGCCTCCCGCCCGAAATTCACGAAGGCGTTTACGAGGTCATCTGCAGCTGCGGAAAATCCTACGTAGGGCAAACAAAGAGAGCTGTACAATGCCGAATGAAAGAACACTCACGGGCCCTCAGAAACGGACAAGGGGAGAAATCGGCTATTGCGGAGCACGTTTCGATGGAACCAAACCATTCCGTGAATTTAATGGAACCAAAAATCCTCTCGAGGGAAAAGCGATATTTCCCTAGAATTATAAGGGAAGCAGTTGAAATTTCCAAGAGGCCCAACAATATGAATAGAGAGGACAGCTACCCACTCTCCAACACGTGGAAACGAGTATTCACACGAACACCAACAGCCAATCAGCGAGCAGCGGCCACCTCAGAAGACAAGTATAAATAAGCGTCAACTTCGGAGCATTTTCACTTCAGCCTGGCCTGAGGACGCCCGCAGTACAGTGGGGGAAACGTCGCCATTTTACACAATGACAACGCGGAAGAATCCCGAAAGCTTTTTACAATCATCGGAACGCCGCGAAAATCTTCGCCAGAAATTATACTTTTCTTCCGTCACAAGATTCTTTAATTAGCTCAAATGATTTCCATGGCAAAATCTCTACGACAAAAATGCGATCGGTTACCATGAGAGACAGAAATTCTTCTGCGTGAGACAAGCCACTGCATCGCTTCATCTCAACAAAAGAGAAGAAATACTTTGATCGCTTTAACGGGAAAAATATAATCGGAAATTTCAATGAACCTCTCTTTAAATTTTTTTCGTTTCATTCTCGACTCTTTTCATGTTCTACACACGAATGAAAGGGGGGATTGAAACCTCCTGATGTCTCATTTCAATTCTATCGCTTATTCATTCAAAGAATTCGTATCGCGAGAACGGTTTCACATCGAGCTATTTCGCTGAAACTTCAGCTCCTTGGAATGCGACTTGTTCCGCCTTCAAGGGTCTGAGCAATCGTTCTGATTTACGAGACCTGGTATTTTAAGTTCGCAGTGCAGTGTTGTCCCGCGAGCACTCACGCGAGAGAGATTTATACGTGAGCAGGAGTGGAGTGTGCTTCAAGGCACTTCTGGCGTAAAGTACCTTGGAAATAATGGCAACTCAACAAGCACCCTTAAGAAAATATTTTTCTATAATTTAGTTTCAACAAAGTTTAGACAGTTTAGAAACTTCAACAAAGTGCGTTAATAATATTTGCACTCAAAGCACGCTCACATGAAATTGAAACTTTATTTCATCGGCAGACAATGAATTTGTCACTCATTGACGCTTGAGTGATGAGCCACATGCCAAACTTTTCATCATAAAAAACATGAAATTAATGACCGAGGGAAAGTCAACGCGGAAGAGAAAGAATTCTTAGAGGTTTTCTATTTAGTACTCTTTTTCTTGTGATGTTTAAGTCTATCCTAGAAGCAGAAACTATATGTTTTAGTTCCACCACATCGACCCTGAAACGATTTCGTTCAGGGAGTCATTACTTCTTCGATATCTTCCTCGATCGCTCTCCCTTTTGAAAAATAATTTGAATATTCGTGGAAAATAACTCTTAACTAATAGTTTATGGGATCATTTAAAAGGAATGAGAAATAATGGTTCCGTGGAGTGAATTTTGGAGATTATTATGGGAAAAGCTAGAGGGATCAATTTTTAAGTTAGTACTATGACAGGATTTGCTCTTTGCTGACATGTAACTGGCATCTGTGAAGATGAACATCAGGTGATGCATTCATAGTACCGTCCACGCTACAGTATCCTTGCAGAATTCCAACAGTAAAGGGCCTCAGTTTGAACATCTATGTCCTCACTCATAGAATTAGCTTCAAAGGAGCTATCACTCGCCATAAACTCGTTGTATTTTCTTACTGCGGTATGGCGACCAGTATTGAAATACGGTATTGAGAAGGCACGTCCTCGTACTTGGAAGGCTGGGTCTTACGCAAGGAACGAGCGTGGGAACGGTGTGAAATAACCTTATCCATTGGAGTACCTAAAATCCAAGTCTACTACTACGACGAGTGTGTTATAGGAGGTAAAAAGCACTGGAAATATATTCCGTTATTTAAAACAAAACCTTGCTCAAAGAAGAGCCTCAAAGTTTGACTGAGAACCTTGATGGAAGATCCGCTTTCATTGGAAGCGCGAGGGGACATATAGCCACGTTGCGTACGTGGTGGTACCGTCAGTGAGGGGAGAAGATGTGGAAGGAGGCAAGGCTCATTTTTCTATTCCACAGAAAGAGGCAGAGATAAGGTAAGTTAAGGGAAGTAACTTTTCTTTATCTTGCGACCCTCTCTGAGGAGCGGGACGTGGTGGCCAGGGGGAGGGGGGGGGGGAGGGTGAAGTAAAGAAAGGAAGGGGACGGGGTAGCAGGGTGACACGAATGTGAGGGGCGTCTCCCCTTGTGTTTTAATCCAGGAAAGAGGTCTTGTCCCTTCCCCCAACTCCCATGGGCGAGGGCCGAGGGTCGGGAGACTGCCCAGGGAGCGTGGGAGGGGAGAGGTGGAGAGGGGGCGTGTGGGCAGGAGGGGTGAAAGTGAAGGGCCGGGAGTCGAGTGGTATGAAGCCGGAGGGGCAGTAAAGGTAGCAAAGAGTAAGTGAATAGTGCCGTGTCTAATTAGTCCATTATAATGAATGAGAAATATCGTATTAAAGCAATTTACAGTTGAGGAAGTCCATTGCTATTCTATAAGTGAACAAAAGTGATGAATTTTACAATTTTACTAATGATATTTTAAAAAATAATGCTGTAACTCAAATTTCACAGCCTGAAGAGTCGAATTATGTGCCATTTTTATCAAATTAGTGCATTTTTCCAGCAAAGTACACTAATTTTTACAATGCTTTTATTTCCTGAAGAAATTCGCATCCCCTATCAGTTTTTATATACATTAATTCATCAATTCTGAATCAAAAAGCTGTATTTATTCAATAGCTCTGTTTTGATTAAGTAACATCCATTGTCACCGATGAACCCAAGTTATTTCAATTGATGCGTTTCCTAAAAAGTACATTGTTTTTACAAGAACTAAAAGTATGAAGAAGCTTACAAAACTTCTGTTTCACGGTGGAACCGTGTCAATATGGTAGTAGTAGCAGGATTGAGCTTTGGGTCTTTCAACGGCTAAGGTAGTATCGCATCGTATAGTCTAATCGCAGCACAAACAAAACTCCTTCTTGAGTCTGGATTCGAACTCTTGACGTTTGGGGTATAGTTAATACTGGGACATTACTGACAGGATTACTACTTGGATACTACTATCAGCTACTCATAAGCATGCGTTCCTAATAAAAAGACCCCAAATGGGGAAGGAGTTCGAGGAAGAGGCAAGGGAGTGAGAAATAATCGCTTGCTGTTACCACATTTCCGAGCCCTGTGTAGATTGTATTTAGGGGACGCAAGAGATCACATTTATTATTTTGGAGCCGTAAATAAAGAAAGGGGTCATGGTGGCCTAGTGGGTAGAGCGCTGACTAATGACCGGAGGGTCCCAGGTCCAAATCCCGGGCACGAGCCTTCTGGACACCCCCACCTCAAATTCCTCGCGATTCGATTTTCTACGTGTCAGAACTTTCTAGGAGATCGCAGGTGGCTCAGGGAAAGGAACCGGCCGGCCCCCCTACCCTGAATATGTGAATTTCACACGCCTTTGGCTTGGTCCGGGGTGATCTCTACCCTCACCTATCCAAACCAATCTTCGGGGTGGATAACTGAGTGAGTGAAATAAAGAAAAGTTTGTAAGAAAATTTCCATGCTAATAACGTTCATTGTTTTTCTTGGGTCAATAATGCAGCCCTGAGCAGCGGCAGATCAGGATAGTGTGATAATTTCTCTTTGCCATGCAGTGTCCTTTGGATGCGTCTACATTACAGCTCAACATTCAGATTTTACACAAATCAGAGACTATCTAGAAAGGGAATGAGTAGAGGGATGCGTTGCAAATGTAAGGACGTCGTTTATTGGGACAAGAGGGCAGGATGTCTCATCTGAAAGGGCTAAGAATATGTTCTTAAATGAGAATGAGAATTTAAGTAAGAATTGGAAATACGTTACCGGGCTGTTCAAGTTTATTTAAATGCGGATGTATTTAAATGGGAATGAGTAGAAGGATGCGTTGCAAATATAAGGACGTCGTTTATTGGGACAAGAGGGCAGGATGTCTCATCTGAAAGGGCTAAGAATATGTTCTTAAATAGAATGAAAATTTAAGTAAGAATAGGAAATACGTTACCGGGCTGTTCAAGTATATTTAAATGCGGATGTATCAATGAAGATGCCTTAAATGTAAATGTCAACTCATTAGAAATTAATCATATAGCCAATGAAATTTTTTCATAGCTTTTTTTATGGTTTTCATGAATTTATTAGTAGCATTAAAATTTCGTGATTCGTTGTAGCTTCACTTTCACAATTTTTTCCTTTTAGGGTGAAAGGACAGGAGAATTATCGTATTTCGTTTCATAGTAGGGAATTACGCAGCGAGTGTTGAAGAAGAATAAGTATTCCTATGCTACTCTCGACTTCCCATTTACCAATTTAGTCTACAAAACATTGCATAGCTTAATTTTTTTGCATCGAATACTCGAGTTTATCATTTGTATTTATCAGAGAACGTGTAAATCAGAATTGTAAATCAGAGTTTATATCGCTAGAGTACTCCACCATTATTTACCTATCTTGATTAGCCCTAAATGGAAAAATATGGAATTGGAAGCTCCGGGAGAATGCTGCACGAGTTTGCATTATTTTTCCTTTCCAGTGACTCTTGGAAGCCTTGGGGATTCCCATTTATATCACAAATTATGGAAGGCCATTTAAAGATTGGAGGAATGCCCCATTAAAAAAAATCGTTTTTCGTAAGCGTGAAGATAATTTAAATTTACGACACTTCAGTTATTCGTGAATTTTAAATAACGGTTAGGAAAGGAAATAGTATGAGAATTGTACGTGACTCTGCTTCCAATGACTAAGTAAAATTAAGTACGGCCTCTAATTTGAAAGAAATGGACGTGCAAGAGCTCAAGATTCACAAATAAAATGATACAAAAATGGCTTTAATTAAGAAAGTTGATGAGTCCTAAATATCACCGAGGTTCATCATCGGAAAATGTGTAAAGTACATACACACACAGTTTACTAACTCGTATTGTTAATGTTTCCACAATTTATGCCGTCAAGATAAAAATTTCTCCACTCTGAAAGTATATGATGCAGCAGTATTCAGGGCCCTAAAATATTAAATGACCTAGTTTTTGCCATTTTTAACCCACAAGGAAAGCAAAATAAGGAAGTTATATTATAAATGTTCATTATTTTAAATGTTAGGAGTTGGGTATAATCAATTCTCTACTTGAAATTAGGCTAACTATCATACGCATTAAAAAATAACTGGGCCATAGAGTTTGTGAAGCCATAACGATGATTCCCGCGATTTGCAAGCACTGAATCTAAACCAGCCAGGCGATGAGTCCAAGGAATTTTTGCTGGCGAAGAATTCAACTTCTGTTGCCTTACCATCCCTTCTGGAGAGGGGGGGTTTAATGAGTTGAAATTCGAAGCCTTATAATGGAGTTCATGAGGAGAACGGAAGAGGGGTCTGATATTAGAGGGGATAGGGTGAGGGGGAAGGGAAGCTCGGAGAAGAGAGAGGGCAGCTGAGATATGGAAGAAATAGGGATGAGGTATTCAGAGCATGGGAGTGGAGGAAATATCACGATGTTTGAGAGGAAAGAGTGTGTGAGGAAAATGAGTGTTGAGGAATGAATGAGAGGAAAAAGAGATGGGTTGGATGTTTATTGACCGTCAGGAGAGGCTATCATCCTCTGCGGTAAATTTGCGTGAAAAAATAACACTATTTACCGCAATGAGAATTGTTGATAAATCACACCTCACTTCTCATCAATAAATTACCAAGAGAAAGCGTGATGACCTTCAGGATGTGCAGTGAAAGGTCTATTTAAAGTTTCACCCGCTTCTCGTGAAAGTAATTAGTCGTCGATCGTTTTACCCCCTTGTCCACAGTCAATCAGGTGAGCCTCACTCAAAAGAGACATCAAAGGTGATAGTTAAAATTGCATGCCTTGTTTCAGACCGAGTTGCCGTTTACAAATATACTACTGTCGAGCTCTTTGTGAATTAAGTCACGGATTGCCCACCACAGACATTGTCGTGAGAGCGGAGGATTGATAGTTTGTTATTTTGGTTGATATAGGGCGTTAGTAAATCAGGCGTAGTCTTAAATTTCAAAGTCAACTTTGAAAGAATTATGTTTCACAAAGACACATTGAAAACGTTAACCTGGCTGTTTTGGCACTCATTCAGGAATGCAGTCATCTAGATTCATATTCAAACATCTCTATTCGATGATATATTATACGTTGATTTTCGCTCAGCCACGCAATTATTCCTGGAAAGTTTTAGAAAACATACTGATCAAAAAAATTAATATTTTACTTTGAAACTTTGAAAAATCATTATGTATTACTAAAAATGCAAGATATTTTCGAAGAAGGAGGTGGATAAATATGACTAGCTTAATAAAATTCACAATTTAAAAATGCATTAGCTTGGCATTTATTCGATGATACTGAGATAACTGGACTTTTCTTTTAAAGCAAAGGGACAATGACCTCTTATTGTAAGAGTAATATACTTGAATTGTGAGTTGCGTCTCGAACGTTAGTTTCGACATTGCCTTCGTGCCATATTCAGCCATGCCTTCGTCAGACGTCAAATGACACCCTAGAGTGAGTCAGAAATTTGTGAAAAAGTTCTGTGCGATGAATCAAATGAAGCGATGACTGTTCGCTCGAAGCTTCAAAGTCCTGATGAAACACCAACAAAGAAAATACCGAGCGAATTATAAATGGATTGAAAAACAAGCGAGCATATGCGGAGAGCTACAGGAAAAAAAAAGAGTGCTTCAACACAGTGTCACATCAAAGCGTTAGAACATCTTCACCTCATTTCGCGCTTCACGAGGATTGTCACTCGAATTGAAACTGGAATGAAAAATGTATCTTAAATGTGAAATATTTTTTTAATTTTTTTATACTTGTCTTCCACTTCCACAAGATTTATGACTACCTTTTGCCTATGTTTATTCATTGATAACTCTTATAATACTTCATGACAACCCATTGATAAAAAGTCAATTTACACAAGACATCGATCCAACACACGGTGTGGTAATATTTTGGCACCTACGAAGTCTAGTAATTAGCACTATTCTTGGGTTAAAAGCTTTTTAATACGGATTCAGTTGAGTGTAGTTCGCATAGCACTGAATCTCTCTAGAGGGTACAAGTTTGAATCCCGGTAGGCATAAAACTTTTTCGACCATTTATCGCTCCCTATATTTGTGTGCGGTGCCGAGAGCCTTTCAAGTTCAGCACTCCGTCCGTCGGATGGTGCGTTCGACCGTGGACCCCTTACCACCTATTGTTAAGAGAAGACTAATGTCAACCCTGGGTGTCTCCCTTCTCCACCATACGTCCGTTCCCCAAAAAATTCCAACCTCTAACTATGGAGCAAATGACCTTAGTTTTCCGGCGTCTCACCTGAATAACTAACTAAACTTTTCAAGCCGTACATGCGGGAGGCCGGTGTGCGAGACCACTTTGGGGGGCGCATAACATCGTCTTGATTTGCTTATCCACGAAGGAAGACTCACGAGACCCTGTCTACACAACGAGAAGACCCTCAGATGCCAGGCTCACCGCCGCAAACAAGCTAAATGCTTGGGTGTAACAACACGCGTTACAGGAATAACACCTAGGCAAATGGAGTGGCGAATGCTGCCTACGTTCGTCCTTCGTGTGGTGGTTTAAGGGGAGTGCTCAAGGGTGGAAGTCAAAGGGACGTGGGAGGGGCGGGGCGACGAAGAAGGTGGACGGGGAGATGGAAGGGCGGGGGAGGAGGGGAGGGAAGGGGCAACAGTGTGCAGGGGGGAGGGGGGTGAGGATACGACGCCGGAGGGTTTTCCCTGGCATCATTTAGGCTGTAGCCGTCAATCAAGCCTTCGTTTTCTAGCTTTATTAGACCAATCAACGCCCTTTACACTGGCTCATCAACGAAGCCTTTCAACGTCACGCTTCTTAGACTTCAATTAAGGCTCGCAATTCCGAGCTCTAGGATGTAGCTTAGGATCAATTTATGGCACGGATTAGGGGCACAAATATTTTCCAGATAACCATTCTAAATGATGAGCTCATTTTACGAATGCCACATCCGTAATGCGTCGGTTGATAACCCAAAGGTGTTTGAATGTCGTCAAGGTATGGATGTTGTTTTTATCTTGAGATTGGATTATGTTAGACTGGACTGCGGTATAGCCTTAGCCGTCGAAGCATCATAAAGCTTAATTTTTTCGTTACTCATTAAAAATACGTGCATTTCGCCAAGGGTCACGAGTGAGCCATTAAAAATGACGCAGAGGCATAGAAACCTTGATACGGATTAATTGAAAAACTTGGTTGGAAAGTACAAGTTTTATTTATTACAACGCACACCCACAAAGTAACGCTCAAAGAAGTAAACACAACTAGCTATACACATTTCATATTATTTAGGTCAGAAAAAGTGCCATTGCTCCTAGTAATAGTAGGAAATTAGGGCTTTATATGTTCCAACTGATAAGGTGAGCACTTATTAACCTGAGCACTTATTCTTAAGATAAACACGGCATCCATTTCTGACAAAGGATTTGAACACGTGACCTTCTGGCTGCCAATCCGGCATCTTACCGACCTTCCTACCGCACCCGGCACCATTTTGCCATCCATAAAACACACTAAAAAAATCAACGTTTCACCAAGGCGTGTTTTTTTGAATGGTGAACCCTATCAAATTCAAATAATAGGAGAAGGCAATTTAGGCTCTCCAACTGGAAATATTTTTTCTCATTATCGATCTTGAACCTTTCGATATACTGTATTTCTAAAGAAGTGAGAAAGGCAAGCAGGCTTCAGCTCGCGCCGCTGGCATCCAAATAAGGGCGGATCTCAAAATGCACATTCATTTCAGGTATTTCCTTTGTTTCTTATATATTTTCTTCGAATAAATATATTACGAGTATTGGAGGCAATTTACGGAAAAGCGTAGCAGTACTGCCATATTGATTTTGTTTCTACAACTATGGTCATTCTGTAACGCTCACAACTTAAAATTTTCTGATTAAACATATATTGTAAATACTTATTTTTACTTTAAATAAAGCCATGCAAAAATTAATTTAGGTCAACTTATTTAATTTAGAAAATAATAAAGGCTAAAAGTGCAAGGACATCGCTAGCTAAGTACCCTAGACTTCTGACAGCCTGTTATTCCTATTCCTCACGTCATACTATTATTGTGCGTGCTTGTAGAAAAAAAGCAGCAGCAGGAAATTCGAAGGAGACAGATTAAGTTCATACACGAATAAGAAAAATATGTATTATTATCAAACAAATAGCATTTATATTATGAACCGCAATTAAAATAAGAATTCATGCAAAGGAGCAGAGAGCTCGTATTTCCTGAGAAAGTGTCTGCACGTCCGGTTCATACTTCATCGTTTTTGATTCAAGGTACGATTTCAAGTATGAATCAGAAAATATGCCAATAGGTACTTGCTTTATCTATTATTTGCTTTTATAAATAAAAATATGCTTTTTAAATATATTTATTTTCAACTTTACTTCAGATACACATGCATAAATCCAAAAGCCGCTTGTGGCTCGTGAGCTAAAGTTATTCACCTCGTGGTCTTATCTAACTTAATCCTAAGCTTAATAATCAGAAAAACACAACATATCTGCCCCATGGGGCGTACGAATACCTGACCTTTGGTTTGTCAGTCCTGTTATGGGAAGGAATTGTAGTGGGCTATCACCTGCAGAACAGACTGACATATGTCAGTCTATAAGTGGTATCATATTGTGAAAAGAGACATACCTATTGTGTTCTAGTACGAGTACTTTCACTGACACACACGAATTGTTCTCAAAGAAGGTTGGAGGCCAAAAATTGAAGATGCGATCATTAAAGTTACAGATGAAAATGAAACAAAAATTCTGGATTTAGATGACTGACGTTCATGGAAAATTATAAAAATATAGGTCAGCTCTAAAGTATCATCGCATTTATGAATGTTTGCTGTAGACTTACTTTTTCAAATGGCTTCAGAATATGAAAAAAATAAATGTAGGCATTAAATGTTGCAAAGAAGAAGCTGGAATACATTTCACCCCCTCCCGAAAGAATAGGACATCTTTCTTTAGCTGGATTCCGTCCGAGTGTACCAATTCTGGAAACATGCCAGGAAAAAATACTGGTCCTATGTTTCTGATGTCTACTGTTTTTTGTACGTGTCCCGTTGAGGCAGAATCCAAGGGCTAAAAATGGAAATGGATACATGAGATTCATAATAAAATACAATGGTAATAACGAGGTTAGTAATGGCACCTAGAAAATGGCACTGAGTTGCCGAAACCCGGGTCGGTTACTATTAAAAATTAAGTGTGGAGTATAACTATTGTATTTATTATGAATATTGGCCCTTAGGCTGCTAATAGAGAAGAGAATGGAGGAGAACAAACCAACCTACATTGCATTTGTGGATTTAGAAAAGGCTTTTGACAACGTTGATTGAATTTTAATGCTTGGAATTATGAAAGGAATTGGAGTGTCATAAAATGACCATAGAATTATACACAGTTTGTATAAAAACTAAGTTGCTGTGATAAAATCTGGAGCCAGCTCTAAAGAAGCAAGAATAAGGGAAGGAGTGAGACAAGGCTGTGCACTGTCTCACGTAATTTTTAATGCTTACATCGAGAGAGCCATCAATAAAATCAAAGGAAAAGTGTTTTGGAGTGAACATCCACGGAGAAACAATCAGCATGCTACGATTCGCTGATGATATAGATCTCATAGCAGAGACCGAGAAGGATCTGAAAATGATGCTTAACAGCCATGGAAAGGACAATGGTGAGACATCAGCTGAAGATCAATAATAAGAAGAATAAGATAATGGTGTGCAGCAAGAAAAAAGAGACCAAAACCAATGTTATACTAGGAAAACAGGAACTGGATGAAGTGAAAGAGTTCTGTTACCTTGGAAGCCGAGTAACCAACGATGGACGAAGCAAGAAATACATAGTCAGTAGAATAGGCCAGGTAAAGAGGGCATTCTATCAAAAGAAGAATCTACTTACAGCTGGAAACACAATCTTAGAAGTAAGGAAGCAATTCATCAAAACGTATATCTAGAGCAAGTTTCTTTACGGAAGTGAGGCATGGACGATGAGAGCAGAGGAGAAGAAAAGGGTGGAAGCATTCTAAATGTGGTGCTACAGAAGAATGATGAAGATTAAATGGATCGACCGAGTAAGTAACGAGGAATTCCTAAGAAGAGTAGGAGAAAAGAGAAGACTGCTGAAATTCTAAAAAGAAGAAGGGACAACTTAATAGGTCACATCTTAAGACACGATGGCCTGATGAAGACAATAGTCGAGAGAAAAGTGAACGGGAAGAATGGAAAAGGCGTATGTGGTATATGTGGTATACTTCCTGAGGGAGGTCCTTGGTCCAGAGTACTCCAAAGTGGAGTTCTCTGCATACAGCAGGAACTCACATTGCGTCGCTGAGCCTAATCGGTGCAAAGTAATGAAAAAAACTATGGAGTAAACAAAAATACGAGATAATGCAGAATCACAATTAAAAATTTAAGCATCAGCAAATTTTCAAGTTTAAAAAAAAATATTTCACGGGCTAGAAATAACTCATTTCATAATTTTGCAGCTCTTCCGGACACCTTTCACGAGGTTTAGATCTTAATTTAAACAAATTTAGACAGATTTAAGGCAGTGTTATTTCCTGTGTCATATCTGAAGATCATTGAAGTGGAAAAGACACATCCATTCTCAAATTATAACATTATATTTATAACTTTAAAATATTTTGTAAGAATACAAAAATATTTCAGTACTAATTGCAGATTTTGGGAAGTCCATGAAATAGCTACTTTATTTGGATGAATTTAACGAAGAAACTCCAGGACTTTCAAGAAACTTGAAGGAAGAGTCCCTTTTAATTAAAAGGGAGTCCCTTCATGATATAATAGGATTTAATTTCAAAATTAAGACCTATATTAATAACAATCGTACAGTTCTCAAAATAATTAATATCCTCCGATCTCGATGGCAGATTCTTTTCCTTAATTTTTATTTGCCTTCTTTTGTTTTCAAACCGGTCTTTTAAAATTTTGTTTCTCAAACGGGTGATATAAATAGAATGACGGAATAAACACATTAAAAGAGTCCATTGGCATTGTAACTCTTAAACTGATACCAATGTCAACAATCCACGTCACCATATTGCGCCTTGAAAAAAATCTAGGGAAGTGGGCACATTGATATTAGGTACGAGGCAATTAACTACTATTTTAAGTACCCGAGACGGAGCCAATTTAAGGTCCTCACAATTCATTCTTCAAGAATGGCTCCCTTGGCCAAGTCACAAAAATCCAATATATTTCATCTGCTGTACCTCAATTTTACTCTCCTGCCTGAAATAAATTCTTTAATTTTTGCGAGAGCTAGCCGAAAACAACCCTCCTCATTCTGAAGACAGACGTGCATTTGATTTAGAGATGGATAGCACCCCTCGTTCGAAAATCTCAAAACAGAGACTTAATTTAAAACAAATTCACAAAATATCTCAAATGTTAAATAAATACTCGAAAACTGTTACCTAATAACATTTTAAAGCTATATGAAGGTCGTTATCTACGAACGAGAAATTAAAACGCATTATTTTCTGTCATTCGTATAGTTAAACCACCAAAATGATGGCAACACCGACATGAAAGAGCGTAGTGAATGCACTGCCATAAAAGGCAATATTTGCTAAAATTAAATGATAAACAGCTTCCGGCAAATGAAGTTTAATATATATATATATTTTTTTTGATGTGATGATGAAACAAATTTGAGTAATTAGGGCTTTCTGCTTAATATTCATCTTTAAAAGATAGATTCCCATAATTATTTTTCTAGAGTAATGTTCCATCCCAATCTCAGGTAAGGTGGGTGCTATGTTTATTTCTGTTCGCTCCACGTGCAAATGTTACGATTTTCATTCGCTTTCGTTAATTTTGTTAAATTTTCTATATCTACTCTACCAATTTCTTTTAAGAAGAGTAAGGATCGCAGCATCCTTGTATTTATCATAAAGATTTTATCCTATATCGGTAACAGCCTTCTCTACTATTTTTATCGAGTTACATGTCAAGAACTTTCGTAGGACGTTTTTCAAACGATTTTATGACTTAATTCACCAGTTAACAATCGATTTTAGCTTTTGTTTCGATTTGATGCATCTCAATACTAACCTTCAAAATCAGTCTCCCATGTTATAACTCAAAGAGCTATTTCTTTTAATTCTGGATCTTACTTCAAGTGTATATTTTAAGATTAAGTCTCCTAAAAGGAGTCCAAATTCTCTCTTTGAAAGACTGTATCCATCAAAAGTTATTTTCAATTCTTCAACTAATTGTATTCCATTACTTACGAAGCACTTATAAATAATATACTATAAAAATTCTGGGAAGAAATTTTATGCTATACATAATTGACGATTTCAACTTGGCCATCAACATTCTGAAAATGTAGTCCAGACGGCAAATAAATTACTTGGGTAACATGACTCGATTGTTTGTTTTAGAAAAAGCAACTTTCAAGACTGATGAAACGTTGATAGCATATATGACGCTTATATAGACAAGTAATGAGATCAATAGAAGTTTTAGACCTAGTGTGCAAAAGGTTGTACATAAACAACCTAAGCTTTTATACAGAAGCGATTCCACCTATTCAACACAAAAAGTGGGAGTTTTCTGCTGTTTTTCTCTTTCATTTTTGCCACTCAATTCATGATTTCTATTCGTTAGTAATGCTCTATCCCTCAAAAATCTTCCTCAAGCCCTGGTTTTCCTTTGGTTCCCTGCCAATGCCTCGGGCGTTCCTTCCTTTACCTGACCCTTTTCAATTCTAACTTCCCCGGAAACTCAGGTTGACTCCGTTCCAATCGCACTGAATAAGATTTATTTCAAACCTACCAAAATCGATAGCCAAATCTGAAAATTCTTCAAAAGTTTAATGGATCTCTGGCACCTTCTCAGAACTGCACAGTTGTATTATTAATTTTGATTTATACAAAAAAATAACAGTGCTCTCCAGCCAACGAATCAATACATTACTTATCCCCACTGATAAGTAGTAGTAATCATTTAAGGTAGACAACCGACTATTTAGATCAAGCGAAAATACGTGGGATATGTAGATAGGTGAGACTGCGTAACATTAATATTTCGTCCTTACAAATACTTGTCAAAAAATAAAGCCTGAAGTTGTGGATTTATTTCTTTGATAGCTTAATATATTTCATTCGATAACGCATCCACATTTATTCTAGTTAACCTCAATTGATAATGATTAAATGCATATCATTCTAAATTTTAGTAAAGACAGAATGATGCTACACTTGTTTTATTCTTTCAATCCCATTCCTTTTAGTGAAGAGAGTAATTTCAAACTTTTCATCACTATTCACTTCAAACTTTTGATTTCATATTTATCAAATATTACTTGAGCTGTAGCATCTCACAAATGATACTAGATGTAAGCCATAATTACGAGGTTCAGAAAAAATAATGAACATTAACACGAACGAAAGGTAACCATTGCGAAGTACGTGTGACAAATGTACCCCTTTTATAAATAGGAAGCAAAAATGATGTATTCTGTAATTGCGAGTTACATAGTAGCAAGCAAGCAAATAAGGTAGCAGCAAGCCCTACCAGATACATCGGAAAGTGATTATCCAACAATTATATTCCATGTTGGGAAGAAGGTATTTTAATCTCATATTTCACCGTGAATTTTCACTTGTAATTTAAATCAATCAATTGTCACCCCTTGGAACACAAAAATTTATATTTCCATACTTATGCGCACTTTTTATTTTTACGGGAAATTTCTTTTCCATTGAACACCAATGCAATGGCAACCGAGTACAGAAAATATTTTAAAGCCGAAATTAAGTTATTATTAATGAAAATTGAAGATACTTGATAATACTTTCGAGGAAAAAGTACTTTGAATCCGAATATGTAAAGGACTTTCTCAATTCTCATGCCCTGAGACAGATGTTAGCTATCGTCAGTTAGTGTCTGATTAGGAACGGCTGATGTTACTCACGATAATCCACTAGTTGACTCTCAAAAGAAGAAAAATGAGCATCAATTCGATGATCTGGACACTGTTAAGTCATCGCTTTCTATTTTTTCTGCGATTCCTATTAAGGGGAAATGTCCGGGTGGCTGCTCTTATGAAGCATGTGGTTACGGTTGTCAACTGACTGACCACACTAGGAACTAAACTTTCCCATTCATCTGATGTCGGCCTCTCTTCGCCTTCCCTCTCATCTCGCCACCCTCTCCATCGGGAATGCGCAACAAGCATCACGTCACACACAATTTCCACTCGCCCTCCCTGTAGAAGCATCACTTACGGCGCACACTGAGCAAACGGACGGTCACTCCCAGCGGGCAATCCTTCCAAAGTACCCATGCGTCCGCAAAGCGGACTTGCAAATGGACACACGCGAAGAAAACAGGGCACTGTGTCTTCGTTTTCGCCAAGGGTCAAGGATGCGATAACACTACAGAATATGCATCACTAAATTCTAATTGCATGATGGCTGGCTTAAGTTAAGCGGCAGTTGGTTTGGACCTATAATTAATGCCGTAGTTGCCGACGGTTTCGATATTTTCAAGTGCAGCATAGAGTTGGTATATTGATTTGGGTAGTGACTATGATTGAACAAGTCCACGACAGGCCTCATGCCATGAAATTCTTTAACCTGGCATTACAGAACTGGGCCTAAGATGAGATTGTTTTAGATAGCTAGCTGAAGGTGCCCGTTGAAATTCAATGGGAGGGAGAAATATAATAAATACAAATTGTATTAAGAAATTTTAACATTTATCATGAAGGGGTGAAAACGAACTTGTGTTATGGAGTTAGCTATGGCTCCAAGGCAGTATTGGAAACATATTTACATTTTAAACTAATGTAAACATATAATTACTGCCTGGATTCATATATGGGCCTTTACAAAAATAAGAATATTATTTATAAACTTTAAGGCCAGAATGAACAAAGGAGGTTTGAAGGGGGGATGAATACTGTTGACGACTGCTGTTGAAGGGGGGTCTGTATGTTGTTGACAATGAGGCCTGAATCGGGTTTTTCGTGATGGTAGGACTTACCTACCTCTTCGGCAAAAATTTCTTGTATGGCATTTTATGCATGTTATGTTTGTCTCAACTCTCCAACTTCATGACAGTGGTCTCATTGAACTACCTACGGATATGTATTAATGCATTTTATTCCAATTAGACAATATTCTTATCTTATTGCCTAGTACAGATTTAGCCTACTTAAACCAGGTAATTGTCGCTCGGTGGCGTATATTCGTATTTGGTTGCATATATTGCGTATTTATGCGTTCTTGTGTCTTAAAATACTTAATCTAATTATCTTATAAGTTTTGAAAGCGGTCCACTTCATAGTATGGTATAAATTCATAAAGTATTCACCTTTTGAACCTCACAGAAACTTTGATTGAAATACTTTCATTTTTACCAAATGCAAACCCATTTGATCTGGGAGTAGAACGAAAAGTAAGCTTGTATGATTTATCCGAATGAAATGGCCGATATAGACTCAAGAATTATCTTTTAGTACCTTAAATATCTTCACGAAAAGAACAATGCTGTTTACGACATCGCTTTTGGATGAACATATTTGGAATCATTGTAAAGCATCAAATAACATCCCACGGATACGTAATGCGACATTATGTTCCATTGGGATTTGAATTTTAGTCGCTGGGTTTTGTTAAAACATCTCAAATCTCAAGCTATTTCAATCGACGACGGTTTAGAAAGTGTTCAATCTCTTCTCTTCATGTTCCAGGTTGGTTCAAATGCACAAACCAGTACAAAATTTTTTTAAAAATATTCACAATTTGAACACCGCTGAAGCATTCATTTAAATACTCCTAATTTTAACCGAATGTAAACATTCTAAATCCGTGAGTAGCGCTAGCTGTCAGCACTTATCTTACAAGGGAAGGTTCCGGTGGATCGTGATCGAACTTCGTAGGGTAGTAGAAAACAAAAATGCATTACATACGTGTCTTCAGAAAAGCGTCCAATAGGCCTTAGTTTTCGAGATACAGTTAAGCACCCTTAATACGGGAATCCCTAATCCAGGAACAACCATAATCCGGCAATTTTTCCATGACCAGCTAGCTACCCGGTACTTCGTGGAAAATACCGAAAAATTTTTTATCGAAACATTGGTTAACAACCTGCCGATATATCCCATTCTTAACGTTAATTTTCCCATTGCTAGAATCAAAATAATGTAAACATATTAATTTCTGGTACTTCGTGAACACTGGAAATATTCTACAACTTGAAGTATACAAAAAAATGTGAAGACATCGTCGATACGGACCACTACTAATTTACACATCGGCTACTTTCAATGGCGCGCGCATTTTTGATTGACCACTAGACGTAATTTGATAAAATTATTTGTTATCTGCTTATGTTTCTCCCAAATCATGTCTCATCTATATAGTTATGGTAACAGCAGAGGAATGAGGCATCCGTACAAAACGTTAACGATCGCAGAAAAAAAAAAGTTGTGAAAAAGCTTGACGCCCTTGCATCAGTAAAGCGTTTGTCTGAAACATTTACTGTTAAAGTGACACGAAGAAATGGATGACAGAGAGAAAAACTATGAAAGAATATTTTAGATCACCTGGTTTCGATGTAAAGGCCTTTGTATTTCTGGCCAAATGCTAATGGAGCAGGATAAACTGTTTCAGAAACAGACGTGATCTAACTATGCGAATTTAGAAACCATTTATTTCTGATTATTCTCAGTGACTTTTTAAAAATAATGTCCAGCAAATGGCAAACGAATATATTTTGTTATAAATAATTGACTCCTTTCAATGAAAACATTCGGACGTCAAAAATTGACCAGTTGTCATGAATGACCCATTGTCCGGCAAAATCCCTAATCCGGCATCACTTCGGTCCCGACTGTGCCGGATTAAAGATGCTCAACTGTATTTGAATTCGAAAATCTTTAAAAACTCCTATAAAGACGCATGACACAACTCGCCATACACATATCCAGCCCCTGCTCCTTTCTCGAGGTAACCTCCAATGCCAGCGATGGAGTGGATGACTCTCTGTGTGACTCATAAACAAACTAATGCTTTGTGTGCAGCATTGCCGGTATTCCGCACTCGTCAGAACATTTACCACGACTTTAGTATCGGTACACGCGTTCATAAGCTGAATGGACATTTGCCTTGATGCTTTCAGTTGCAGACGATGCTCGTTGAATAAAAGCTGTAATAAAATTATTGCATGAAATGGGCGTCCCTCGACGTTAGACAGACAGGGTTATTCACTTTTTTCCTGAATTGGTAAAAGACCTTCTTGAAACATTTACAGTCCCCAAATTTCGTTCCTTAATTCTCCTAATTTTTTAGATAAACCTCAGCAACTTTACCTCTATTTTACATACACCATCATCAATCAGTTTTCTTGAAATGCGCAGCTTGAATTTCGAGGATATATTCTGGGTAGAAGTTGGCTCTATATTATGCAGAACCTCCCCTCTACCCCAGTCAATTGATATTATAGTATTTGACATTAGCATTAAGAAACAGGGTCGTAGAAGAAATGTACATTAGAGAATATATTCACAATGCCTAAAAAAATGAGGTAAAAAAAAATATATCTTACAAATTTAAACTTGGCACATAATATTTTATTTAAGCAAATTAAAAATCTTTAGATTCATTTTATTTTGTGAATGTATAAATGTGCACTGTAAAATGCATTATAAAAAAATTATGCATAAACATTTCGTAATTTCATTACCCAGAACAGTCACTTGCGTGATAATTATCATAAAAGAAAAAATATATTTTACACCAAGAACAAAAATATAATAATAAATGCTCCATTTCCGCAGTCACATAATTTTTTGTACCAGTTTTTCGGGAAATGAAACATCTTTACGTTAACAAACACTTCAAGATCTTCGGTCAACTTTGACGCGTACCAAGCATACCAAACAATTTAATTTAATGCTCTCGCAAAGAGTCTTGCTCCAACTAGTTGGATAATGGATAGGACAACCACTGCAATTGTTACCCTTTTCTGCTGAGCAATAGTTTAAAAGTGCATTGCTGTTTCTATAAGCAATGCAACAATAGACACATTTCCGTGGAGAGTATAATATGGTGACAGTGTATTAGTGTCTCTATACTAGCAGCGAGGTGTGAAAAACAATGGTGATATTGATAGAATAATTTGCAATGGAAGTGGTAATGCGTGTTTTGATTGTGTCGAGTTGTATATATTGTTTTTAGAAATTAATCATTGTCAGTTGGAAAGACGATCGGTGTAAATAGTGGTAACTTACAAACTTTCCAGCCGGTCATCTTTGTGAGAATGCTGAACAATAATTCGTTAGCGTACTACCGGATAATATATGAATCTGTGTGTCCTCCTGTAGAGACGAATACATTCGTGCTTCATTAATAAAAGTATGCGAACATAATGACTTGGTTAACTTGCAATATTAGTATGATAGTAAAACTACCTCACATTCAATAATGGGCATCCAAGAGAAGGAATGAATACGTAGTCAAGACAACAGAACAATTACTTGCTGAATCCACTACAGTTGGATGTGAGAAAGCCACTACTCGCAAACTGTGGATCCAAGAATGTTGGTTGGGGCAGCCAAGTCCGATGTAGCATGGCTCCCCCAACCAACTAATTGGACGGCACCCCAGTATCCATCAAAGTTGGTTGCCATGCCCGATTCTTAGTTGCTGCACCCAACCTTTTTTCACTGTGCATAAGGCAAAATTTCACTGGCAAATGGCAACCGTATATAGCCGCGGAAACCTTCGCCGCAATAACCCTAGAGTTGTTTTAACTGTGCTCATCGCGTGTGAACACACATCCTCGCTTTTCTCCTAGCACTAATGGCTGAAGCGTAAGTCTCAAAAAGCCCAACTGCGAGATGCTACGACATTTACACATACGAAGCCGCAATACGTTCTCGTTCATAAACATTTATGTAACGTTCTCCTTTATAAACAATTATATGACAACTCGAATTTTTATTGCACATTTTACTGCGATGAAAGGTGGGCGCGACGATAAAAATGCTGTTAACGGAGGAGAAAAAAATTTGCCATTCGGGAGCCTCCAACCAGAGGAAAATTAGAAGTATCCAAAGACGTTACCACCCAGCCACAACTTCTTTCGGGTTCTGGTAATTTAAACTATAATATACATTAAGTGCCACGCGGTGTATGGCGGGATAGGTCAAGCGTCATTTTAGGGTTTTTAAAGATTTTCGAATGCAAATATCTCGAAAATTAAGACCTATTGGACGCTTCTCCGAAGACACATATCTAATGAATTTTTGTTTTCTACCACCCTACGAAGTTTGATCGCGATCCACCTAACAGTTGGGAACTTTCCCTTGTTAGTGCGGAAAAATATGGCTAATCTTGCTTCACAAATGGCCTACAATGCCTTCAATACCTTCCTATATCCTCGCGAAAAGCACATTTCCGTTTAAGCCATCCTCTGTGACGATCTGTTTAAGCTTCAGCGATGTTTTCATTTCGGAGACAACAATGGTAAAAGCCTTAGCAACGCTCGGAAAAGAATCGAAAAAAACAGTAAATTTCAACGTAAATTACACATTGCCCAGAAGACTCGACAACAAAATGTACATCGGTTAAGAGAATAAGAAAGTTTAAACGTTTCCCATTAAATAAATAAAGAATGAAATAAATCGATTAATACGAGTATTTAGTATTTAGTTATTTTACCGAGCGAAAGAAAACACTCTTGCGCTTCCATAAATTGAAGAAGTCAATTTAAACCAATGTTAATACAAAACTGGCGCCAGTAATCTACCCCAGATCCTAAGCCTTTTTTATATAGCCGTCTAGTGTATCCAATAGCATCCTACAAAATTTCAGCTCAATCGGTTCAGCAGTTTTTGAGGAGATGCGTAACGAATATATAACCGGCAGACAAACAGACCGACGAAGTGACGCCACAACATTTTTATATATTAGTGTGCATTAGTATGATTGAAAACGCTCATCTGAGCGGCACAACGCATCAAGAGGAAATGTGTGGTGGATTCTACATTATTTATGATTCACAAATTGTGAGTGAGATCATTGTTTGGTTTTTCTAAAAAGATGACTCACTGAATATTTTCATGCACTAATTAATATTCACAAATGGCTAAAATATTCATTTTATGAGGTGCCTTTACTTGGTAAATGGTTGTAAGATATTTAGAGAAAAATATGTAAAAAAACTCAACGCCATTCATGTCATAGAAAGTATTCTTAATCTTTCAGAATTTTACATAATAATACATTCTAGCTAATCAAAAATACTACGAATTATTTTAGATAAAAAGTATTCCATTTTTTAAACATGCAGAAATGGTTACATTTCCTTTTCGCAGAAATACACACCTCTCAATATGTAGTAATGATAAACATACATAAATAATCATCCTCACGGGATATTCTAATATCCGAATAATTATATCCTAAATATAATAAAATTTAAGGAACTAGCCGCATAGCGTAGTCACCCACTGAAATACACAATAGCAGAGTAATGATAACTAAGATAGCTAATAAGTTTACTCTATTCACGGATTTGTTCTAAATTATTTTATGAACGTATAATAAAACAAAGGAATTTGAATTGATGACTCCTCTGGCAGTTGGCCTTAATATTGTGTTTATGAACCCAATTCTTGGTGAAGCATATTTTATGCTACTCTAGTTTATTCTCATTATAGTCCTGGCGCGTTCGCCTGCTAAACACGTCAAATAAGATATGCCTGCATAGATACAGCAAAAATGAATAAGTTGCCCAGTAATGAAATTATTAGGAAGATCGAAAATTGATTAAAATGTTATTTGAAAAGCTTACGAAAAAATTTAAAATGAGTCTTTAGTTCCAAAGAACTTTAATAACTCCCAATTTGACATTTGGAAGATAACAATGCTATTAAATATAAATTAACCCAAGAGAAATTTGACTAAAAGAGAGATCAATTTTCACTCATCCCTTGAACTGCAACCAGGGGTACGCTTCCTTTAATAATACAGGTAGGACGACTGCGAAGCGGTGAGCAATGGATGAAAAAACACAAAGAAAGGAAATCACTCCCCGACAAACTTCCGGAAGCTTCGTCAAATCTTTTATCCGCCATATCTTTTCTCCTGCCAGAAATTTAGACGGAATAAGAGACCTTTCGTTGCCGGATTTTCCGTCAAAATGGCCTTCAATCCTTTCCTAATGCGGGATGAATAGCGAATGACGAGGGTTTCGAAGCGGGCGAAAGCATGCTAACCCCGACCCGTGTGCCGTCCAAGAATCTCTCATTCTCCTGCAATTCGTCCTCTCACACTCTTGAGATTTCACGAATCCGGGATGCACGGTAATTGAGTCCAATCATGGATATACCGACGGGAAAGCGGCGGTCTCCTTCGCTACTTGTGGATATGGTCAGTGATCCGTGCATGGTGATCACAATAGAAGAGGAAGGTTGAAAGAAGTTCGATGAAAGAAAGAGATCTGGAAGGGTATTCGGGGAGGGTCTAAACAACCTACCCCTTCGCCTTTCTACACTTGGGCGATTATATAGAAGTAAGTGCATACCACTTGACATTAAGTGCATCAAAAAGAGTACGATGCTTTGAAATGTCGTGTAAATATTGGTCATATAAATCAGCCGCGGATATTCAGCATCATAAATAAGACATAGCAAGCCACCACATATCGATCAACCAACGGCTATCCATCCATGGAGACAGCAAATAGTTGGATATGAGTGGTAAATCTATGGAAGCGTTGAGTACAAAACATTTTTTAAAAGTTTTTCTAATGACTTATGACATATTTATGTAACATGAGAACTATAAAAGTAGGGAATTACGCAAATAGCTCTTAAATCAACTTACTCAACTGACTTGGGAGTGCTTCATGAAATTAGCACTGTTGATAATGTCAACCGCAAGTTACCATTCACAAAAACGGTTCCAAGTGTTACTCTGAACGATCAAATTGGGTAAGGCCAGGTTGGATTATTTCTGAAACGGAAATATAAAGATGAAGTTGGTTTGGTCGGAATCTGATAATTCACGAAACGTTGGTGTCCCGAAGTGCTCTTATAACGCTAAATAAATGGTTACGCAGTGATATTTTTCGTTTCATATTTGGGAATTTCAAATAAGCATAATAAAAGCAGGATCCGTAAGGACACCTTCGATTAGAATTTCAACGAGAATGAAGGTGACCTTTTTCCTCATATAATGCTTGTCTGCTAAATTAAGGAAAACTAATAATTGTCACAATATTTTCAAACTTCAATGACCCACGCTGAGACATTCGTTGAGAGTGCATTTTTTTCTCGGTTTTCGCTCTACCTAAAGATGGAATGTTTTGTAATAGAGATATTTTTTGAGTGCGTGAAATTCAATTCATGAAGTATTCGACCTTAGATCTAAAGCAGGGGAGTAAACTTTCATATACCTTCTGGCATAAAAGTTCTAAAAATACTGAATACGAATAAATTGAAATAAGGAACAATGAACAAGCGCAGAGGAGGATGGAACATAATATTTGATGAGAATATTCATCAATAAAGTACTGATTTATCCTTGCATATCACCAATACTCCCAGCCCTCACGTCTGTTATTAATTATGAATGGACCTTACGCTGATTTCAGCAGAAGTGTCATTTTTACTTCTATGCGGGATTTAGCATCCTTCCATGTTTTCCTCCACTTTGATGGTCAGCATAAGCGTGGAATTCGGAAATGGGAGAAAAATGGCAGAAATTGAATGATTGAGATGGTTATAAAAGTCACAGCTTATTCAGTCATGAAAAAATCGTTGGCTTTCAAATTATGAGCATTTAATTGATAGATAAGCCGAGCAAAACTATGCCTCATTTTATCGTGGGATTGTTTATCACATGGTAAAATAGTCAGGGTCAATAAATAGCGAGCGAAACGATAAAGTAAAAGAATGGACACAATCTATGCTTGAAGGTCTCTCAATCTAGACCAAGACCTCCAATTTCCAAAAACTTCAGGCTTTTGAAATAAATTATGATTACTTTAAGGTAGATTATGTGGGCTGAAAAGTGTTCTACCTTTCAATTCAGTTTCAAAGCTGTTGGCGCACCCTTAATTAGATGACCCATTGGACCCCCGACATTTATATGAGATAACTCAAGGATTGCATATTAGTCGAGATAAAAAGATAATGGAGTCAACTACTGATATGCACAATAGAAAGATTTAAACGGAGAAAAAATTCATCCATCTTGACAGTTCCTGGTGGTGGTTGGTTATTTGGGAAGGCGACCGACAGCTGAGGTCATTTGCGCCGTTTACGATTGGTGGATAATTGGGTAATGGTAGGAGTTTTCAGGGAACGGAGGAAGGGTGGAGAGAAACCCGGCATCGGCGTTAGCCTACTCTTAACGAAAGCCGCCAAGGGGACCACGGCTTAACGTCCCATCAGACGGACGGAGTACTGAACTTGAAATGCCGTCCACTAGGCACTCAAGTGGGGAGCGATTTTCCACTGACAAATCCGCCACTGCCGGGAATCGAACCCGGTCCCTTGGGACGGAAGGTCGGCACTCTAGCCACCACACCAACCCGATCCCCCCAGTTCCTTTAAGTCTCTACAAATCCCCTTGGAAGGAAATCTCTGGAGATTCCTGGCTCGATTTTCGATCAATATGGATGTATCTGTTCTATGTGGCAACAATCTACCTACCTATGAGGTGTGAGGAATAGAGATGGGTAACTCGGTAAATTACCACGGTATTTTTCGTAAATTACCAACACCCCTGAAAATTACCGTAATAAACGGTAATTTTCAGAAAATTTCTCCCTCACGAAGAAAATATTGGAATGGGTGATATTATAAATTAAGTAGCTAAAACGATTTTGCTTACATCGTTTACATTGTGTTCGTGATGAATTCAGAGTAAAATAACAAATGCACATTGGGCAGAGGTATTCTTTGGAAGGAAAATTTCTCATAGTGTGACAAAGGAGAGGCAAATTGCGTGTTGTTTGCCAACTTCGTTATATTTTTTTTAATGAGTTATAATAGATAAACGTCGTGACATGTTTGATATTAGCATCGGAATTTGTATCTCAATGCTATTTGATTTCATTTCGAGTCCTCTGATAAGGATTTGCAGCTCAAAATTTAAAATTACCGAAAAATTACGGTAATTTAAGAAAATTACCGTAATTTACCACGGTAATTTACCTCATATGAAAATTACGGTAATTTACTCATCTGTAGTGATGAGGCATGCACTAACCTTGGATGTCACGGGTCGGGGGGTGACGGGCTGCCCGATGTAAAGCGACTCCGTCCTGTTTGGTTGCCTGAGGGAGGGCAGGATGTCCTGCCCCAGTCCTCGCTTCCTCAGCAGCACCTCCTCGAAGGGCGGGTAGCCCGGGGGCAGGGGGGCGGGCGCCGCGGCCCCCGGCGCCTGCCCCGTGCCCGACGCAGCCCCGAACAGGAGCGAGGAGGTGGCCGCCGCGACACCCATCATGACGGCGCCGTTACCGGCGGCAGCGCCCGCCTTTACGCCCTCCGCCGCCGTACCCAGCAGTGACCTCCGGGGGCCCGAGCCGGCCGCCTCCGCGGGCGTCGGCGTCGTGTTTCGGGCCATCCGGGTGGCCTGCGCACCCACACCAACACCGCCAACGCCACCTGGGACACGGAAAATATTTTTAAAAAATAACAGGATTTTTCTTTTCTTATTCCGTGGAGAAGATGGTATGGTTAAACAGCTCTTCTGCTTAATGTACTCTCATAGGCATATTAATTGATTGAATTAACTTTCAAAAGTAACACTTGTAGTGTCTGATATTTGTTTTGCTTGTTTGGGAGATGTTGGTGGGTTGCTGGGGGAGTGGAGCGGGGTGTTGATTGGTTTTTTTGGAGAGGAAAAATAAAGGAGAGTCTGATAAGCAGCGTTTTCTTTATTGAAATTAGTGTCCTCCCGTAATATTTTCCCGACGCTACACACTTGAAAAAGCAATAGGAATCATTGATATGCTTGGAATTAGAGGATATTCCTGTTGTGTATTACAACCATAATTTCAATGTCCAATACAACATTCACGGTAGCAAATCAGCGTTTTTAACCATGTGTTAGTGTCAGCAAATAACCTGGTCACAGACATTTGACCTCATGTAAGGCACTGCGATCTCGAATAAATATCTCGTGAATAAAAAGTTGAATAGGTATAGATGGTAGAGTGCAACAGATTACGAGCTCTGTAAATTCACTTCAATACACGGATCAAATATCGACTGTGGAGTCTAATTACTCTCATGCGACGAATTAGGCGACTCAGGCCTAAAGTCGCCATAGCTAAGTAAGTGGAAAGCGTTTGACCCATTATCCCTCCTATTTGTATTGACTAGAATTTGCAATATAAGTGCAAGACTGAAGATTATGAGTGTGAAATTAAATGCAAAACACATAGGTTGGTACATTATTACCTGGCAACAGCTATAAATTGTTTCACTAAATTACTTTTTATATAGATATTTTTAAGCTAAATTCTTATAAAGGAGAGAAAAAGCTTCAATGAGCAAAATGGTTAAATGATTACATGGGCACGAAATTAAAATATGGTATCTTTACTGTAGAAGTGGAACTTAAAATTCTTTTGATGGTTATTAGATATACAATTTGTGCTAAAACTAAAAATATTATTTCAGAAAACCGGCGATCACAAAAAAAGCTTCACACTAAAATGATAGGCCCATTAAAACATTTGCAGTTGATTATTTGAAATTTATCGACCTTACATCTAAAGCAGGGGAGTACACTTTCATATTCTTGCCTAAAAGTTCTAAAAATATTGAATACGAATAAATTGAAATAAGGAACAATGAATAAGCGTAGAGAAGAATGGATCATAATATTTTATGAGAATATTCATCAATATAGTACTGATTTATCCTCGCATATCACCAATACAATAAAATTTTCATTTGAAATTTCGTGTGTTTATACATATTTGGGATAATGTCATATGCTTTTTCCACCAAACCACATTTCACAATAATGATGAAAATTTCACAGCTAAATTGTTTATCTCCTTGACAGAGACAGTGTAAGACATAATTCGTAGCAAGATCTCACTCAATAACATTTACGATGGGCTAAAATAATATGCGGAAAGATATTTACTTCTCAATACTTGCTCGTTTAAGTTCAATGCAAATTCAGCATGGCCAAGACATATTTTCAAATAAATGTTTCACAAACATAAAAACTGGAGGTGATCGCATTTATAATTCAATTTGAAGTTATTCCTTTTTATTCAGAACCTCTGGGTATGTTGGCAGTGGAGTCAAATTGGAAGCGCATGTATGAAAACCTGCTCACGTGGTGGTGCTCATCTTATTTTAGGAATATACTCATGTGTTTTAAATTTAAGAATCCTACACGCACCAACTCAGACAATAAGTCTGTGTTCTAATCCAAAGGTTGATCTGATTGGTGAGGGCAGAGGTCACCAAGTAATACTGAACCCAAAAGCCCGAGCAATTCACTTCTCATTGTGGTACCTTTTCCTGTATCACCTGCGGTCTTCCAGAAGGAAACACACCAAGTATAGTTGGACAAATCCTCCCAAAAGGACTCCCCGGATTCAAACCCTGAACTTCCGATCATCAGCTCAACGCTCAATACATAATGTTGACTAAACTGTATAACAGTCTCACATGAAGTTTCTAAGATGGTTACATGAAGTAGTGACATTGTAGCTCCTAGTTTCATGTAAATAGTGTTGGATGGTATTATTTTATCCCCTGCCACACAGCCTCGCGGTAACTCACATGGTACTACGTAGATTTAGTTGTAAATTAAAACTTCCATGTCAAGAATATAGAAACTAATTATAGTAAGCCTATTTCACCAATTTTTAGAGTATGATAACACCAATGACAACCGGTATGTGTAAGACTCCTATATCGATGTTTCCGTCAAATATGGTGACCATCAACGGGGAGAGAGGTATGAGTGGTACTTGTCTAATTGGCGTGCTACAATCCGAGAAAAAGTGATTTGATGGTTACCATAGTTGACCGAAACATCGATGTAGGAGTCTTTCACAATGTACCTGTTGGCATCGATCTTATTACATTCCAAAACATTTCTCACAGCCAACAAAAAACACTTCATTATTTCACCACTCATACAGCTTGTCAAGTTCCTGTTTAAGCTTAACATGCGACAGGGGTTCTGAAGGGCTAATCGATCCCTTCGGGGTATCCCTGACGAGACGGAGTGGGACAGCGGCGTCGGAAGTGGGGGACAGGGGGGGCATTCGCCCCCCCCCCCCAGAATTTGCTCCGGGCCCTTGAGAAATGAGTCTTCACCAAAAAAAATTTAATTTCACTTGTATCCAGCTTGCCTATTCCCTTCTGACAAATATTCTACCACCTTCATATTAACTTTTAGCGGTATTCTAGTCTCTACCCCCTCCTATCTGCAAAAAATACGGGCCCTTTTCTTAAGGGCCGGGCCCCTCCCAGCGAAAATAGTTCCGACGCCCCTGGAGGGGAGGGTCCACCCACCTAGCGCAGCTGCGGCGGCGGCCGCGATGGCCCCTGGGTTGTCCACCGAGGGCGTCCGGGAGGCGAGTCTGGATGCGGCCCGCGTGTATCTGTCCACAGAGGAGTCTCGGCTGGGGGGCCGCTTGTAGTGGTCGAAGTGGTCGCTCATCGCCTGCTGGAAGCTGTATCCTGGCGGCTCGGCGTCCGGCCGCGCCCGCGAACCCCGCGTCAGGTTGGACGCGCTCCTCTGGGCGGCCGCCGACGCCGCAGCGCCCTTATCCTGAAGCCCGTCCATCGTGTCGTCCTTCGCCACGCCCACCAGACCTCCACCGTTCGTCATGTCTGCATTCTGGGAAAGGAGGAAAGGTTGGCACTCAGCGGATGTAGTTCAAAGGCTATTCGATCCCGATCCTACAGCAACGAGCCATTTGCAAAAGGCAGCGCAGTAAGTTTCAATACCAACATCCACATCTAAATCTACTTCTACAACTCAATGTTACCCTAATAGCCTCCAAAAGGCAATTGGTAGGAGGTGAATAGCTCTCTAATTATTTTAGATGTGATTTGAATGCAGAAGTGTGTGAAAAACGGTAGTTTTGAGACCGTAATATTTCATGAATTAGAAATTTTTGTACTGCAATCGAGGGTAACCAAGTGGAAAATATAAGTTAATACATTGGTACTGCTGTGAATATCTCTTATTTTTTCATTTCCGCCTACCCTCTTGATATATTGTGGGCTAGAAATATATCAGCAATGTCATTCTCGACCTCATGAGGACTGATTTTTTCAAGTGACTTTAATATTTAGTGAGAATTCTAGCTTCTAGACATTTTGAACCTTTTTTTCCTGTACCACTGACACAATCTAGTGTATTTTTAGAAGCCATATGGTCGAGAAATATTAACTTCTAAAATTGTTAGCTTCATAGAATGGGTGTGAAGTACTGATGCTTAGTGAAGTACTGAGGAATGAACGTCACAAGAGAAGGTAACATCTCCTCAATGAGACCAAACTTTTCAAGATATTAATATCTATTTTTATATCAATTGTTATTCGTTGAAAATAAATATTCTGTTTCCGAGCAATTTTTCTTGTTGCAATGTAGATATTTTTGATCTATGGTTTATGAGGGCTGCAAAACTCCTCTGTGGGGCAAATATTATAATAGTAGCTGGCAGCAACAAATTCATCCTTAGTGAAAATGCGTCGCGAGAAGACAAATACTTGCGTTTACACTCGATATTTTAGTGATAACTACAATCGAATGGCAAGAGAGGAACACTCATTGCTGCTAAAATTATGTGCGTTGCTAATAAAATTAAGTATTCTACTTTCAAAAGGGGTTTCAGAAACATGTATACTAGTTATTAAAAAGTCTTCGCGGGTCTTCCACCGGGATACTCACCGGAATCCATCCTGAAGGCAAATTTGACTTCTTACACATTATTATCCGGGAAAAAACAAAATTATACTTCTAGTTGTTACATTCGACTCCTTAGGGCTTAAAGTTCTCAAACGCGATGTTTTCTCGTACTTTAAATTTTCCAATCGCAACAACAGAAAATTGTTTGCAATGTGCGCGATTAGTCTAAAAATGTTACGCCTTTTATCAATAAGGTTTTTGTGATAAATAAATCAAGTGTTCAGAGCTTTATCATTTAATAATTATAAAAATTTACCAGAATACCAATGGGCAAGAAAGATAATTTATCACAACTCTGATTGTGATAAAATATGTTGTTTCTGTCCGAAAATTGAGAAGGTAGAGGTGTATAAATACCTTGGTGTACACGTAGACCAATGTTTAAAATGGAAAAAGCACATTGAAGATGTTACTAAGGTGCTACGGTCCTGCTTATCCAAAATGTATTTTATTCGCAATAAATGCCCATTAATCTTTCGCAAGGCGATTTACTGCGCCCTTGCCCAGTATAAGTTGACATATGGGTTGATTTGCTGGGGAAGTGCTTATAAAAATGCTTTGCAACCAGTTGTTGTGTTACAAAAGAGGATTGTTCGAATTCTAACTTTAAAAACCCGCTATGAGCACTCATTTCCTTTATTCTTAAAATTGAACTTACTTCCAATAAGGCATTTGTACTTGTACAGAACATTAAGGATGTTTTTCATCCAATCTGGTGATAGGCCTATATTGTTTGGAACGACTATCCAAAAAACTGGTTATAATACAAGAGACAAACACTTTATAAGGTATACCAAACCCAACATTTCTATGTACAAAAGATCATTTGTGTATCTAGGGCCCAAAATGTACAACTTGTTGCCATATCATATAATTCATGTAAATAGTACACCTGTCTTTCTTAAAAGATTAACAAAATGGTTGTTACAAAAAGAGGAAGTAGATTCATACTTGTGCTGATTATAACTGGTTTTTTTTTTACTTACGATTTTTTGTTGTAAAAAAAATTAACTTTATGTTGTCTTGTTCTTTATTTTCATAAATTTTTGCTTACCTAATGTTGCGAGGAAAATGTTCCCTGGCAGTGTTAAAAACTAAAATTGTTTCATTTTTTTTCCATTTTCTTCGATTTCACATGTGCCAATGTTTGTAAGGGTGTCATATACAGGTACCCTTCTGACACCCTAAATTATCTCCACGTCTTGTTATATTTTATGTAATGCTACTGGAGAAAATAAATTCATTCAAATTCATTCATTCATTCATTCATAAATACATCGCACTGTAATTTGATATGCTGAAGCACAAAATGAGATTTCAAAAACGAGCGAACCAAATTTTTAGGCTATAGAGGTGAAATAAAACAACTGTTTTAAATTAATTCTTTGCCTCAGGAATTAAAATTAGAAGTGCCTACTCGTATAAAAACGTTGAAAAAGGTAGGGCAGTATTCATATATTTTACTCGCAGAAGTATATACATACATGAAATATGCATTTTAATATAAAAAGTTGATATTGAAAGGATATTTGTTCATAACATGACTAAAATGCCTTCAAAGTTAAGGACTATATAGATAACATAAAATGAATAAATAAATTTCACCATTTATTTTGAAACAAAATGTAATATCTGAGGAATGATACTGTGGAAAAAAAATACATTTAGCATTTTGATCTATGGCTTATGAAAGCTGTTACTGTGCCAAAAAGAGGTTGCGTAATGTTGGAGTTGCACTTTAATACATTTAGTATACAGGTAACTGTTGTTCAATACAGGAGATATGTTCCGAAAAAGTTTCGTGTTAAGTGAATACCGAAAAGATCTTAGGAACCGTGTTAATCATGTGTGAGTGTAATAATATATTTGGTCCCATTAAACGCCAGTAAAAAGTTAAATAACATTTCTATGAGCAACATTACAAAGCGAATTTTGTTATTGCATCTGCTTAGAGCAACAGTGTTATGATTTATTTGAAATATCGGAAATGCTGGAGTTGCTCACGCACTTAAATAATATATGCAAAAACCTGCAACAGACTACCCTTTGAAGTGAAAACCCTGATTCATTAAATCCTTAGCAAAGTACGAATTTCATTACGGTGGGATCACGTAGCGGAGGGATTAACCTGAGAGATAGCACAAATCGGATACCAAAGATTATATAGTACCCGATATAATCACGGATTCCAGAGGGCTCGGCATGCTCAGGGCGCAAAATTTGGTTATTCTAAGTGAAAGAAACCTTTGAGGATCATTCGAGTGAAAGCGAATGTCATGTTATGCGAGTCCTTGTCAAGGGAGGGACGTACTTCTCTGATTTCATTCAACTTCGCAATCACTCATATTTGAATACAAAAGCAGAATTTGAAACTTGTTTTAAATTATGATATTATATCTGGTTCTCTGCTGTAAACAAACCGAAGTATGACTTGTTTGGCCTCACTTATGAAAACCCAACAGAGTAAAATTCAGCAAATGGGTGAGAGGGGAGCCATCTATTTTTGCGTTCCTTGAAGGGATATGTACTCATTCATACAAAAATAAACCTTTGGACTGATGGTACAACAGAAAATGATTCGCTACAAGGTTTTAAGTCACCAACTTCGTTCACAGTCTCGCATACAAATTATGGTACAGAATATTTAAATCTGAATAACCTATTTCAGCATAAATAATCCATACGCCATGAATCAAATCAAAGAAATTAGTAGAGGTAAATTCTTGATATGAAAAATACCTCAATGCCTTGTTTGAAACAAGAAAAATTCTCGTTTTAGATTATCATGTATTCAGTATGGCAGCGATTCTTCGGAGACCAGAAACCCTCTCGTATTACAATTGTGGAGAGGTTTTCTTTTCGTATACTTCCACCGAAGTTCATTGACTTTTTGCCCAATGCATTTTACTGCATCCCGATTACATTCTATGTCATGCTTTTGCCAAATAGTCTAGCAATTGACTCAAACTTGGCTATATTAGGTAACTAAATTTACTATAAAATCAATATACATATGCTGCAGTATTTTTAAGCTCAAAAACTAAGACTTTGGAACACAGACACTTCAAATCAATACCGTTCACATCGAGAGTATCATGTATAAGTAGGTATCCTTTTTTAACACTTTTTCTCTCCTGCAAAATAGTTTCAATACGTCATGCCGAATGATTTTATCTACCTCCTCAGCCACAACTTTGTTTTCAGCGGTTGCCATTCCAATGTTATGATAAAGACAGTTATTAAACTCGGCAATAAATTAGTCGTATTTCCGTTGATCTGTTTGAGTGCTGGCATTAAAGCTGCAAAAACATGCTGATAAAGGATACCTGAAATTATTTCTGCTTCTCAAATGAATTGCTCAATGATTTCTACACATTTTTTCGTCGTATTTTCCGACTACTGTCAATACATTTGGGTACAATCGGAAGGTACGCTGAATAATGAGAGTTTGCGTGAAAAATAACCATATTCTGTTAATATATCAAGCTGCTTTTCTAGGAGTAGAGGGAGGAAGCAATTTACGTTATTATGGGTGAGATTTGAATTTCAAATTTATCTTTACATCAGATTTTTATCGCTAATTTATGTTTACTAAAACAAACGTTTTGCCATATCAATGAATTGGGAACGATAGTATAGTTCCGTGATTAAATGGAGGCCGTGGTAGATAATAATATGTACACCCATGGTAGGGTAGGCCGTTGAGAGTGTTGTATACGTGCCTGATAATTTTGCTGCTGCGTCGTGCGCATTGGCTGCGTCTGCGATACGTTCGCCGTCTGCTGAGCACTCATCCCCGACACGGACTGCTGACTGTGGTTCATGTACGCCGACGACTGATTCGCCGCCTGCGCTTGCTGTGCCGCGGCGTTCAACTGCTGTTGCTGTTGACTCGCCAACTGCTGTTGCTGCTGCTGCTGCTGCAGCAACTGCTGTTGTTGCTGCTGGTACTGCTGTTGTTGGTACTGCTGCTGTTGCTGCTGCTGTTGGTACTGCTGTTGCTGTTGGTACTGCTGGGACTGCTGCTGGTACTGCTGGGGTTGCTGGTATTGGGAGGCCGCCTGTCCCATCTTGCTGCTCTGCATCGCCACGTCGTTGTCCAGACTCGTCCTGGCTGCCGCCGTCGCGTTGTACCCTTGGGACTGCGAGGCTGCCGGAGAGGAGGGCATCGAGGTGGGCGTCTGCTGCATCGGCGACCCCGAGGACGCCTGCGACGTCGGGGACGCCGTCTGCTGCTGAGGCGTCCCCGCGTCCGTGTGATGCCTATACTTGGGTCGGATCCTATCCAGCCCCGCTGGATATTCAGGGGAAAAAAACGAGAGTTAGGCGATATGGGATCGAATAAAAGGTTGACCAGGCAGGAATTCATGAGTCGTAACTTTTGCAATTAAAAGATATCGTAAAAGAGCTTTTGGATCCTAAAGTTCCGAGTGTGAAGTTTGCCAATCAATAATGGTTTCACACTTTCACACTTCACACTTTTTCACACTTCACTGCTTATGGCTCTAAGGGAAGATCAATTTAACTGGAAGTAAATGAAACCCACCAAGACGTATACTGTATTACATGGTTTTTCTCGCTTTATATGTATATATTTTATTAGATATCATAATAAAAACTATGCCATTGAGACCATATTTTTGCAGATTGGTGTATGCCACCTTGAGTTCTATATGGAAAAATGGTTTTCATAGCATATAAATTCAACCCGTGATCGTGTTTTTGAATCCGGATCTTTAATATGGAATATGCATGACATTTCTTTCTCGTGTATTGATCATGTACTTGATACGAAATTTTCTCATATAGTGAAACATATATGCCCAAATTTTCTATGTCAACCATAAAGATTTTTGAAAAGCTATTGAAATGTTCCCCAAAATCGACGGAAGGCACGGGACCTCTAACGCCTTCCGACGTCACAGCACCTTATAAGTTCCATATTGCTATTAGGGAAACAGACTTTCATTTTGGAAGAAAACGAAGCGAATACATTGTTTTGAGGATATTAGCCGTTTCGTGATCGGGAAAATGACTGAAACGAGGTTTAAAAAAGCAGAATCCGACACTTTGACTTTGGTTGACTTCCTTATGGTGGCATAATTCTTTAAAAGAAGAGCGGTTGCTTTGTAGGAGCAGAGATTCGTGGAGTGAAAAGAAACAGGGCACCATTAAGATATTATTTATTTTATGGACGATTTATCATTACGATCTATACGACTTAAGTAAAAATAGAAATACATTATTTTCTTCCAGCAAACAAATGAGATATATTCATACATTTCCGCCAAATTTCATCAAATAACTAAACCCTACGTACAACAGATTAACAACGCCCATAATGATAAGGTACCGTGACGTCATGAGATGACATTTTTTTAGGCTGCCGAAAACATGCAATTTTTAAAGAGTAATACCTTTGTTTCACAACAGAATTCTTCAGCAAAATTTTCGCTAAGTACATTTTAGCTAATTAATTTCTCATTCAAAGAACTATAAAAAAGGGCATGCACCATTAAAAATATAGAACATTTTACCATCATTGGTTCCCGAGCTTACTTTGTGGAATTTCATGATCGAGAGCAAAATCAAGGAAACCGTGTTATCCCACACTATCTATTGGGTATAGTCCGACCAGTTTCAACACTTCCGTGTCATCCTCAAGGGCCTTTGAGAGCTCTACCAATATGAGAAGGATTTCAAAGTTCTGACGAACTAGCCGTGAAAACTTTAGCGGCGTTACCCACTGAAATTGGGCAATTTCAGATATTCCACAGAATATACAAAATTTCATTGGATTCCACAGAATTCTGTGAAATATCTAATATTGTGCAATTTCAGCGGGTGACGCCGCTAAACTTTTCACGGTCAGTTCGTCAGAACTTTTAGCATTTGTTATAAGTATGTCGGCTTTAACCTCGTGAACGGTGGCGCACGACTTAGCTTGCTTTGTGACATAATAGTATGTCCAGTAGTCCGGTAACATCTGGTTTCTTTTAAAAAGCCTCTATAATTTCCACAGGGAAAGAGGACGTCTTAGTAGATGAACTGGTAGAGCATCTGGTCGGAAATCATGGGGTACGGGTTCGAGTCCTGGTCAAGGCAAATTATTTTTTTATCTGTGTGATATGTGCTAATGAGAAGGAATGTTTTGGACCCTCACCCGGTTGCTGGAAGTCCGGTGCAAAGGTCTTGGCCGTTCGGCGCGCGATCTCCGAGTCTTCGTGGGCGTGTGCGGCCGCGACGTCCGCCAGCTCCGCCTTCCCCCGCGCCGTGGCCGTCCTTTGTGGACAAATCGAATTTACAAATTGGACGAGTCACCCACTTTACCTCTCTCGGTACCATCTTTAGCATTGGCACTCAATTTCTGCAAAGATACTCGACAGCAAAAATAGACGTGGATTTTTGGACCCGAAATGAAGTCGATGGGAACGAGAGAAAATTAATCATATCAATTAGTCCAGTTATAATGAATTCATTAAATCAATGCCATCAGAGGGTTATTAGAGCTTGGCATATTTGGTGTGGACCACGTCAATCAACATGATCGTTTTATGGGCATTGACAAAAATTTATTCGATTTTTGGAGAGTTTCTCAAAATATGACGAATTTTGATTTAATAAAGTTAAATTTAAAAATTGTCAATGGGTATAGCATGAAATCAATTCTAGAAAAGTGAGATATTATGGTATATTAGCCAAAAAAATGGCAAACTAACAACAACATCAATACAGAATTTTTTAACATGTGGCGAAAATGAAAATATTATGATTATTCTTTTTCATTTATAAGCGTCTGCAGGCGTGAAAAGAGACCGTAAAGAAATTTTGTTTGGAATTGAAGAGAAAATATTGCATTCAAGAGAAAGATTCTACACCTTTCGGCTGCCTCCACGATCAAATTTCTACACTCTTTGCATCTCCTCGTAGGGTCTAATTGAAAATACACTGTCTTCATCTTACCGGGAGATGGCAATGTCCGCCTTCTGAAGCGCGATTTTCGACGCCCTCTGTGCTGCATTCACGGCTGAGTCTATCCGCTCCCGAAATTTCGCCGATCGGATGAGGAAGAGGTGCTTCTTCTTCTGTGACGTGATGAGGACGTTGTTTTTGTACTTGCCTTCCTCCTATTGAGGAGAGAGAGGAATTTGCCTTTAAGATGCTCGATCTTCATTCATGGGCATAATTACAATCCTAATTCCTTGAGGTTTTTAAACTTTAAAATTTTCCTCAAGAAAAATGGTGTAATTAAAAATATTAATTTAAAAATAATAATTAGCTAACAATATATAATATCTAGGCAACAGTCCAATATCACCACCAAATGGAAAAAAATTATACGAGGATTAGGATTATTCACAAATACATTTGAACAATGGTGCAAGTATCAATTATTCAATTGATGCCTAAATGTTTCGTAGTTAAATACACTAATGAATACCTTTATTTACAGGCCATGACGTTATTTAAAAATTTAGTGAGGTTGAATATTTTTGCAAAAAGAATTCCTATTTACTTAGCAAACAACTTACTTATCACGAAACTATTTCAAGAAACAGCCCGTTTCACGCGCAATTAATAGTTGGAATCCTAACAAGGTTTCCTTTGAGAAGTCTTGCCAGAAATTACTCAGCAGACACAATATCTTACATAAGTCAAAAGACCTTTCAGAAAACAGAGCACATAAGCTCTTGCATAAATACTGGTGCGTATACCTTTGGTAGTAGCTCAACCTGAAATAATAATTCTAATTATATCTTATTATAAATAATCTTCTAAAAATATTCATTTATATTTCTGCACTCTTTTCTTTGATCTAAAATGACAGCCTCAAAAATAGATGCATGCATTAATAAAAATAAAAATGTGCAGTGAGGTCAAATCGCAAAAGATTATGGATAATGACTCATAATATGCTAAATCTACCTTAGGGATAAAAATATGAGCTCAGAATCATTTATTAATTTCAGAATAGTCTGAATAATGGTATAATTAAATATGAGAGTAATTAGGTTCATGAATTGTAGAATATTCAATGCAGAGTCAATTAATGCTAAGTACAGGACTATAGAATGTAAAGTATTAAATAAGTGAAATGGACATTTTAATTATTATTTGCACAAATACATGAAAATTTTAATTCATAAACAATATTTTAAAACTTCGATATACATAAAGTAAGCTATTAGGAGGGAGAGCGCGTTTTAAACTAATACATCACTGTGAACACACATTGGAAATAAAGGGGAAGTACTCCCCAAGGAGAACTGTAGAGAATTTAGATAGCAGGCTTGACGCTCCAAGCCAAACTCTCAAACTCTCCTCTATATGATTTACTTGCCTTGGAGCCGTCCTTGAAGGTGGTCGCGCCATATCCGTACTTCTTGTTGTTGAACCACTCTCCCTCGTAGCGGAGGCCGTCGGAGCGTTCGCTTATGCCGAAGCCGCTCCTCCTGTCGTTCTTCCACTCTCCCATGTATGTTTCCGTCACGCTTGCGTCCATTTGCTCGTCCTAGAAGAAGAGTGGAAAAGAAACCACAGTGGTAGTAGCTCGAGCAGAGGGGTGGCGAAGGGAAACCGAGATCATTAGCACAATCAACAATGTTTGGGACTGTGTTTCTAGGGTCTCAGTCTAACATAGACAAACCGGAAGTGTCAGTGTTGGCTGATCAGACAGATATACCTGCCCAAAAAACCTCGGACAGCTGAAATCAAAACAGAGGCCTTTGACTCCGATTGTGGACTCGGGGAGATTCACAACGTAATGCTCTCCTCAGGACTTAATCAGTATCCAGCACCCGGCAGATATAAATATACGTAGGAAGAGGTAGAGATTCATAGAGTGTAGATGAAGGGTGGGGAAAATCCTAGCATGAATAACTAAACTATATTCTATACTATACTATACTATACTATTCTATACTATTAACGAAAGCCGTCAAGTGTCTACTGTTCAACGTCACATCTAACGAACTGGATTATAAACTTGTATTCATTCACAGTAGTCAAGTAGGACCCGCGGTTTAAAACAAAAATGTTTGCGATAGCCAGGATTAGAATCCGGGACCTTCCAATTGTTAACCAATTAAACAGACACCCATCCGATTCCCTGGAGTGGCCAAATGGTTGAATTTGTGTCAATGATAAAATATATCCTCTGACTTGAATGACGATTACGACAAGAGTCTCAATGTTGGAAAAACGTTAATAGCATATATTATATTAAACAAGATCTGGCAAGGGCGGTTTAATTTTTCACAGAAACTAATAAGAATAAAAGACTCAAAGTGTTTTTTAATGTTACATAGCGCTGTAAATTCGATATTCCAACTCTTTTCGACATTCTATTTCAGTTAAACTTGTAAAAGATGGAATTGTTAAATACTTCTTTCATATCTACTGAATTTAAGTAAAAATTGACTTAAATGTTCAGAAAAATAGCAGAATGTATTTATTATACAAAGTTAAGCACGGAAAATTTTAACGGCAAGTCTATAGAAGATGCGGAATCAAAGCACAAAAAATGTGATCTTTATAATATCAAAGTGTACAATTTATATAACAAAGTGTACAATTGGACGGGGCTATGATGTTAATTAATGTTTCTGGTATTGAAAGTGCGATAACCTTGAACTAAATAGTAGTGTCGAAGAAAGTAAATATTGTGATGGTGATCGTCCTTTAATAAGTGATCACATATTTTAAGAGTTTAATTATTATACAAGACCACATTCTCTGTTCAAAGAACGATAATTCTCATATTAAAGCACCTAGATGTATGTTTCGTAGGCTGAATATAGTTGAATTATATTTTCCCTTAAACCATTAACCCATGAGACGTTTAAAAATATTCAGATGTAATTTGGAGTAAGACGAACTCGTTCTGGTCTTCGAAAAACGGGCAATTAGGCACGAAACAGACTAAGATGGAAAATGCACGACAAAACCTCTTCCTAGTTCCTCGGGGCCACCGCCTGCATTCTGATGGCGGATCTTATTTACATTCCCCCTGTCTAAAGGGAAAGAAAGACGAGGGGTGTGAGGCGTGAGCGGAATCCAATTGCCTTAATGGTAGGACCTCAAAAGCCGCCCCCAAAAAAAGGACGGCGCCGCAAAATTCAAGAGTGACGGCTTCGGCATGGAAGCACTTCGCCTGATGACAGCGAGAGCGTCGCTACACTTATTGTCAGTGCGCCGCGGCGGCGTTTCTTACTCCATCATCGCCCCACGATGGCGTCACTTCACCTTAGCTCCTCTCGCGGTCCTTCATTGGATTCCCATTTTGGAAGGATGACACAGGATGGGAAAGCGCCTCGAGTATGAGAGTTTAAGATCAGATAAGTCAAAGGAGCGCAGCTCGTAGACAGTGACGGGCTATATAAATAAATCTTGCGTGAAAGGCTTTTTCGCTCGAAGAGCTCTGATCTAAACGATTATTATCCCGAAATAAAAGCACTGTTTTCAGGAAATTCTTTCGAGAAACAATGAAATTCACTTTTCATGCATTACTTACCATTCAGTGCTATATATGGTTTTTCTTGTAGAACCATTACCATTAGATGATGTGATCGACAACTAACGCCTTTAATGCCGTTACGACGGATATTTGGGAATAAGGAAGTAGGAATTTAGGAAATGGGCAAATAAATCGGTGTCGGCATTAACCTGCTCCTAATGAAAGGTGTCATTGGGTGCAATATTAAACGTTCCAACCAACGGATATAGTACTGAACTCGAAGTACCCTCCAAAGTGCAGTCAAGTAGGGACCGGCATATGACTGAAAAAAATTTGGTAAGATCCGGACCAGGTTCTCAGGACTTTAAGTCAGCATTCTGGCCACTATATCATCTGATCTACATAGTTTTTCCCTCTGAGATTGCGAGAGTCTGAAAACCCAGCAAAGACGTCAAAAGATTCGAATGCTTTGACCGAAGATGGATTCAGTTTTTAAGGGCTCCAACTGCTTATATTATATTGCACCGTCTAATCTGATTTTTAACCAAGTACAAAACCAGCAACCATGCCCGAGGTGGAATAGAAATCCACATTATTTTTGAAACCTATCTATTTACGTACAGCAGAGATAAATTATCGTGGGAGAGAAATAATTCCAAACCAACAAAGTCAATATGTTCATACCGTGGGTCAGGCGTTGCTTACCTACATCTAAACCATAAGCCACGTATGCGTAACGCCAGGTACCGCGAGTTTTACTCATAAATTGTTAGAAATAATCTCACAGATTTTGAAGAAAATCTTCAGACAACCGTTGCGTCACCAGATACTATGAATGATTTAAGAGAGAATCAATATCACGACAAGGTTATATTGATGAATATTTATTCATTGAAAGTAGATAGAAAAGTTGAGAGGGAAAGAAAAAAAAACTTTATAATTATGATGTAGACTTTCTGGCTATGATTCCTCTACTTTAAAATATTAAATACTTTTTTATTTACGTGAACCCTTTCCAAAAAATCACCTTAAAATATTTTGATCTGGCTGGGTAATAAAACAAGAATGACAACGGGAGGTTACGTGAACTGTAATTATTCTGCCCCATTACCCATCAATAACTCTGCAGGGGGAAGTTTTTGGAGGAAGAGCCTTAAAAATATTAAGTTAACAAACCTTAAGACCTACACATTATGCGCCTTTATAGAAGTGACCATGAAATATTAGGATACCACCTCATGATTACGTACCTTAGAAATGAATGCTCACGTGAGATGATAAGATTACAGCTGAAAAGCATCGTGCAGTACTGATTCATAGGATGAGATTTAGTGTGTGATTGGAATTGGACAAATCTACTATAATCATTTGAGGAGAATTATCGCAAATAAGTTCATTCTGTGGTTAAGTGGGGCTCTGGCGTCACCATGGGACTTAAGCCCGTGAAGCTGGTGAGAGGTCGAAAGATAAGGGTGTAGTGAGGGTTGGAGAAAATAAACGATTTTTATCAGTGGCGAGATGGATAAGTTAAGAGTGGTGTTTTCAGTACAAAACTATCGTCCATTCGACGAAAGCTGTAAACGTGAAGGAACGTGGGTAGTGTTAGTCAATGTCTTCTTATCACAAGATTCTAAAAAATAAGGAAAAGTAAAGCAGAAAAGAGTGCAAATTTTCCAGGGAAAAAGTTCTTGTGCTTTCCCGGCTTATTAACTGAGTAAAGACTTCTCGGGCCTTGATCCAGGTTTAACTATCCATCTCCGCCGACGTTTCGATGACCGACTTGCTCATCGCATTCAGACCTCAGCTTCCTGACTTTCATTCAGCACCCTAAGGATGTTGAGCAAGTTGGTCATTGAAACGTCGACGGAGATGGAGAGTCGAAGCCAGATGAATACCCGAGAAGAAGTCCAGGGAGGAGTTGAATGTTTTTCCATGCTAATATCTTCTATTCCATCCAAAGATCCTCTCCTACCCTGAGACCTTATTCCATAATTTTCTATCCTAATAGTAATTTTACTTACGCCGAAATAAATAGAGTGAGGCTATTCATTTCAAGGACAAAATAATGATCACCAAAAATTATAAATGTACATTATATGTTGACACTATTTTTGATTTCAAGTATAATGTTTTGACGAATTAAGGAGACTATAATTGAAAAAAAACGAAGAGGAATAAGAAAATAGCACAAATGACTTGGTCCTTTCAGCATTACTTGTTTTTCATTTATAGCTATAGAAAATGAGAAACGGAGTCATAACAAATCTGATTGATCATTATCGCTATACTCATTTTTTATGTACTAACTTAAGTATACAAATACACACAGTATTAGACGACGATTGAAAATATACGTATTTTTCGGAAGACAACTACCTTTTTTGCATGAAAATTTTAATTCTTATTCTTTTCCGCATAAAATTAAAATAAAATATATTGAACGGGTGGGCGGGGACATTCTAGAGAGCCCCATGGCACTTAGATCTCTTTAAAACCACTATGCCAACCCAAATTTAACCTGCCCGCCACTTGCAGACAGGGGACAAGAGCACCGCGGTAGAGGCATGTAGGAGGATCACCCATCCAACCTAATTCCGGGCCCAACGTTGCTTAACTTCAGTCATCTTGGGGAAACTGGTGTGCCAACAAAGGCCTTTGCTCTTCCAAACACAGTTACTTTCTTATAAATCTTCTAGGATACTCGTGCAGGTAAAGAGGTTTTTTTTTGTTTCAGGATTTTTCGCGGTTGTTTTTTTTTTTGAGATTTTTCCACTCATAGTTGAACAATTCTAGAACAGGTGCCGAGAGGAGAGAGACAGGAGTACAACTAACTGCACAGGGTGGACGTGATGAAGTCCATTACCTCGACGACGAAGCTGGCGTTGGAGTCGGTGTGAACGGAGGCGGACGTCATGGCGGAGTGCGCTGAATCCGTGCTGACCCACGAGGCGGAGCTGCCGGCGGAGCGGATGCTCGCTGAAGTGCCCCTCTTCTCAAGGTCTCCCGTGCTGCGCTGACGGCGGATCTTCAGACCCTGCCAGGGCGAAGAGGAGGAAGACTTTATAGGGATTAGAGCTCAATTTTTAGCGGACCCAAAGAGTATATAGGTACTCCAGTTGAAGCAGGTGGGATGGAGCCACAGAGTGAGATGTTCCAACAAATGAAAATGACATTCGACAGGGATCCACACAAAAATTATTTAAAATAACTTATATTCAGGCAGTATCTGTGAAAGAGTAATGAATTGGATTCGTGAATTTCCATCTGATCGTAATCAATGAGCAGAAATAGTACAGTAAAATAGTAATTTGATTTTGTTGCTCCGATATGATTCTTGTTACTCCTGGCGTCCAACATAGAAGTGTTAAAGGCTCAGTCTTATTCATTTTTTAACACTCTATTGAAGAATAAACGCTAACTTAATCCAAATAAAAAAATTCAGATTGATGAAGTTCGAGGCTGACGAAGGATTTAATACGATCTCCGCTCTATTTTTAATTGTTTTACTTCATTTTATCCATTAGTTTTCCTGAAACGGAGGCAGGAAGCAGCCGAAAAATCACTTAATATGAAAAATTGCACTATAAAGAAATCACGATGATGATGATTTTGAATATGGCCACTCACTGAGTACGAAGACGAGGCCACTCTCCATTTTCCTGCTCGCTTTCCTTGTATACTGATCAGCGACCAATATTATTAAGAGGTTCCATGCCAAATGAGTGAACGCAATAATATACTGTTAATGTTTTAACGCTAATAAGGCTGAAATCATGTCGCCGCTTAAACGGATCGTTGGAAAACCTGTTGAAGGTAAAACTGTTTTAATACCTAAAATACCTTTTTTACGGTAATTGAAGATTTTTAATTTTTTTTACATTAAGAGGCCGTAGAGCCTCAACGCAAATCTAATCAACGAGAATCTAAAGTAACATTAATGAGAAGTTTGCTGTTTCGGACGCTAGCACACAGAAGTATAATAAATTAAAATTATTCTGAATAACCTCTATTGATTTTGTCTAACAACTTACAGTTGCAATTTTTAACTGTGGGCGAGTCGTTGCTACGGCTTGGATTTCGGTGTCGAAATCGATAGTTTAAAGCTATTATCATGTCAGTGTATAAAAATTAGTCCAAAATTACTTTTCTGCTTCTTTAATAGCTTTTTAACCTATTACTTGAGAGCGGGATACATTAAATATGTCTAGACACAAGGTAGCTAGCTATATTCACTTCTAGTGATAATGAGTCTTTCGTTCTCGTAATTTTAAATACCCTTCGAACCTTTATTCCACTTTTAGGTATCGTATCAATCCGAAATAGGCAAATAGTAGCTGCGGAAGGTGTAGTAAGCTTATCTCGACGGCTAATTATGCAAAGTGCATTAAATCCACATTAATCATCATGACTTAAGCATTAGCAGTTTGGTGCAACACCTGCTGAAGAGGTGGTAGGATTAAAATTACTTCTAGAATGATACTCTGAAGTGATGAAGAAATCTCATGGGATGGAAGGTTCATTGATTTTTCTAGCTTGGTAAAGCAGCAGGTCTGCAACACACCGTAAACAATCGTTGACCTCGGGGAAGTTCCAATGGCTATTGACAAATCGATCTCATTCTCTCCCAGCGAATACTCAGACGCTGAGAGTCACCCCTTATAATTTAAGAAGTGGATTAGAAAACCTTTATATTCTTTAGGGGTCAAGGCCTCTTTCCCCGAGATTGAATAAAATATCCTCAAGGTGCACTTTCTTAAGCCTGCATGCTGGCAAATTTCTCTGACGTTTGAGGTGCCGATCGCTCTCGTAGCGTCTCCATCGGGGTGAATGCCAAGGGGTGCTAGACTGCATCAAAAGCCAGCCAAACAAAAGAAAAATTACGTAAGTCCATGGGAAAAAACTGTGAGGGAAAAATAAAGTATCGGCCAACATAGGTCTCGAGAAAAGAAGTGAGTATGGAGGAGGTCGCGCTACTCGTCTTTCACCAACTATAATGTTATTTGTTCTAACCACCAGGTCTTATTAATCAGTCATTTGTTATTCAACTAAGGTCGAAATGGAATCCAGTGAAACTGAGAGAGTGGTTTTTCGGATTCTCGAAAGATCTGGGAATGTTGAGTGCCAAATTCACGTTGACGTTCCACAGCTCACTGGCCAAAAATTCTACAAAATCCCTACTGACTTTTTGGAGCGTTTTAATGTCAGAAATTAAGATTAGAAATTTAAATATCGACAGAACCATTCTCCGTAGTCGTTAAAGTAAAATTTCGTTTAATCCGCAGGAAAATTGGCCATGAAACATCAAAATCTTCGGAAGTCACTATATTAAACTTTGATAGTAAATCTGATATAATTATTTCCGTGGGGTATGGATACCCTAAATTCTGTCTTCAACATCTTGGAGCATAGATGTAAGCCACTACATTGATGTGGTCGTTTCAGTAGGCAAACATTCATTCTCTACTTTTCTTTAAAAGATAGAGCATCAATTTTAATAATTGAAAATGCAATGGACCAACTTGCATATTTCTAAAAGTGTAGTCAATGTAATCAAGTGTAGAGCTTTAGAGGAACCCAATCTGCTCTTTTCGAGTTTTAATTTCATTTGACAATTCCCCTCAGCTAGGCAAAATTTAACTGAGGACTCACAATTTAGTCAGCTTCTTCAGTATGAGAAAAATTCAACATCAATTATTCATGAACGTGAAGTCATATGTAGGAAATGCGTTGGAAATTCCTTTTATAGGTATCACTTCAGCACCATCACCACGTCATTGCCAATGTTTTGATGAATAGTTTGTTTTAAAAATTGCATATATTTCAAATGGAGTATTATTCATCAAATTACTTATATTAAAACTTTATCAACAATGTGATAAATACAATTGAAGAAAACCCCCTCATTAAGTAGGGATTGGCATACTAACAAAAAATCAATGCACTAAATAACGCCAACAATTCAAAAGTTTTTGCAGTGTTCAGATGAACAATGCAAGTTTTCGAGTATCATTCACATTGGCACCACCAGCAGCCCACGCAACAACAGGATCTACCAGTTTTGAACCCTTTTACTCTCAGACCCTTTTTGGAAGGTTGCGAAAACTGTCAAGAACATTTATACGAAAGTTGTAAGATTATTAATTTAACATAATTAAATGCACTTCATTTTAATTTATTAAGAGTGTATTTAGATTGCGGAGGACGAAGAAATCATTCATGCCGTCCCTGATTTGAAGTAAATATTACATTTTAAATATTTAATGATGGAATGTAAGTCAGTCGATATATCGGTCCACTGGTAGTTCTTTCACAATCAGAGAGGGCCAATAAAACACTGGCTGTAAAAGGGTTAAAACGTTTCCCTCCCTTTTATCATGATATGCTGTGGTACTTTTGTCATTTTCCTTGAAATCCTTTATTTGTATGTTATTTAAGCAGTAGAAAAGTCTGTTCATCCTTTAAGTAAGCAGCGAATATTTGAATTTAATTAATTTTTTAATATTATGTATTGTTCCAAAGGACTTAAGTCCTATAATAATCAATCTATTATTATTTTTTTATTTATACTACTATTCTCCTCCGAGTCCTCGGCTACCATTGCCTTTCATTGCCGTGTTTATCACTGGAGACTCGAGAGGGGTTTGACAGTTTTCGTAGCCAATTTCGACGCCTTTTGGATGGGTGGTCCTGCTGCATTAGGGTCATCCGTACGCAGCAGACGGAGAGAACCCAAAATGACAACCTTCTGCATACTACGTACTGTGATTCCGCCTGTACCACGCAGGTCGGAATACACTTGATGTCAACCATCAGTGAGCCCTTCATTATTATTGTTATTATTATGTTACAATTTTTAACTTACACCTCCGAGTCTCCGGCTACCATCAGGTTTCGCCTTTCGCAATTATGCCGTCATAATTGCCGGAGACTCGAGAGGGGTCACGCATAAGGGTAGCCACGTCCGCCACCGGTGGATATGTGGCTATCCGGCATTAGGGTCATGCGTAAGAAGCAGGCGGAGAGACCAGAGAAGGACAGCCTTCTGCATTGCACTTGCAAGTGCATCCGCTCGCGCCCTGCACGCCGGGATGCACTTGAGATTTTCGACCAGTGAGCTCTTGACACCACCAAGCACACCCACAACGAGGACTACCAGTTTCACAGAGTAGCCCTCGTACATTTGCCGGAGTTCGCACAGCAGATCTTGATATTTAGTCCTTTTTTCAATCTCCTTCGCTGCCATGTTCGTTTCGGCCGGTGCCGAAAACTGGATCACGAACATGGCATGAGAGAGATTGCCGCTATTATTATTGTTATTATTATTTACTGCGTCGCCCTCGGCGCAGTGCCGTACTCACGGAAAAGAGGGACTTCTTGAGGTTGGTGGACTTCTCGACGAGGGACCGGCGCCGGGCAGCAGGTGCGTCGTCGCTGCGCGCCTTGAGCACGAAGCCGCCGCGGGCGTCGTCCACGCGGCGGTCCCTCAGGTCGGAGGGCGCGGCCCCCGCCTCGGCCGACCCCCCACCCCCGCCGCCGCCCCCGCCCCCGCCCTCCGCCGAGCGCAGCGACGTGAGCGAGGCGCGCAGCTGCGTCTTGCTGGGCCGGTAGTGCGACGCCAGGCCGAAGGGGGCGCTGGCGCGGACGCCGTAGCCGTGGCGCATCCCCCGCAGCCACTGGCCCTGGTACGTGCCTGCCGACAAGAGGGAAAGAGTGGTGATCAGAAACAGTCGAGGGACTTCACAGGCCAGGAGGAGGTTTACATACAGGTGTGAGCATTTTACATTTTCTCGTTAAGGGTGAGAAGGGGATGGTATTTTTTTAGGTTTGAGGGGTGAGCGGGTGTCTTTTGGTGTCCTTGGCACTAAAGAATCTTTTGGATACTTGGTGCAAACACACATTTTACCTGCCCGCCACTTGCAGACAGGGGACAAGAGCTACTCGTTAGAGGTATGGTCAGCCATCAAACCCCCGTCCGGTCCCAATCCGTGATCTGTGGGGTGATCTGATGGGAACCGGTATTTCAACGTGACTAGGCCCTTGCCCTATGGCGTGATAGTAGAAATATACTTGGTTTTTGATGCTTCGTTGGCTGATGTTTTATCGCGTAGTCGAATGCCGAATGAACGTCGAATTCTAATTATACGTAGTCCAGGGTTAAATCCAAAAGATATTCCTGGGCAAGTCTGCCTAAATACAAACCGTAAGGCTTTATGGGCACCATATATCTGGATATAAGCCCAAAAAGTCTTTTCCTAAAATTTGAAAAACTGATGGAATAATTTAGAAATTTTGGTGTTGTTAACGTCTCGCGGGTAGTCCAATGGGCATAGCTTGGCCTTTTGACCTATATGGATGGATGATAGCCGAAACTATCACTGATTTTTGCAAGAAAGGTCAAGTCAATTGTCCCTGAAAATCATAGCAAAATATATAGGCACTCTTTACAGTCACGGGATAAAACAGGAAGCACCAGGTGCAAGCCAGAAGACAGCCGAAATATTTTGTGGTAAAATTTCCCAGGGCTTCGTAACAATGTGTATACCGCAAAATCCACTTAATATTACCATCATCTCATGCTCAATACTCTACCCTTTCTAAATTCCAATATTTATTCACCAAACTTCGCTGTTGTAAAATGTCTACAAGGCTCATAGGCTACGATCAATAACCTCATCGAGTGAACAAAACGATTTTTCGCCAAAATTTTGATTCTTTGATAAAATATTCAGAGCGAATCAATTTTTTACGAGCAATTTCCCAGGTCTTCACTTCCTAGTTTTCTGGCAGCGCTCTAATTCACCACTATACGGGTCAATTTTATCCATGGAGCAATGAATATTTTATTTGTGGTGACAGCAGTGGCAAAATGGATCCAACTCACTAGCTCATAGCTTCCAAATGAGTGAAAAGGAAAGAGGGCATATGCGTCCGCAAACATCTCCATCATTGATCCGCGTTGAAACATCCACATTCAGTGCCGAATCAACACCCACCCACCGCTTGAAAAGACAAGTTTCCCGTTGTGGTAGGACCCAGTTCCATTACGAGTATAATCCCAAAGAAAATCCATGCAGTGGCTTCCACGTCTTTCACACAAACGTTCTCAGATTTTTGTTTGCTTTAGCAAAATTATTCGTTGCCGCTAATGCGGGATAACCGCTACTACTCAAGACTAGATGAGGAGCACTTTCAAAGACAGACTGGCTCGATGCTTTAATATAAGTGCTAGAGGTATTACGTCCTCATATCGCAGAAAAGCCCAAAATTGTACTTGAGTAACATTTTTTAATAATAAAAAAAAAATGAAGTAGCCAATGTTATCTAGAATTCACGACGAGAAACATGAGGAAAAATGTTTGCACCGTATTCTACTCCAAATAACACGAAGAAAAGCAGAGAAAATTCTGAAAAGCTTTTGAATTCCTCTTTTAGATGGGTCATAGCTTTGAAATCAAAATACTTTTCTTTAAGATGAAAATGTTTTCCCAGTTTCAATTTTAAAATGCTCCATCATAAAATATCTCACTTAAATAAAACTTTTTGTAAAGAATGAGTCGCAATATCCAATGGATGATAGGGATTTCATTCTACCGTAGAATGATGGATCACTTACTCAGTGATTGAACCCGAAGGTTGTAGGATATTTCAAGGATGCCGTGTGAACGGCGGTGAAATTCACATTAATTGACATGAGAAAAAATTGAATTTTTTAAAAATGAAAAATTGAATTTTGCTAAAGCCGTAACTTTGCAAGTAATAAATATAAGTTGTTAATTTTTTTAGAACAAATCAATAACTTAGTATTTAGTTGACATTAACTTAAAATATAAGAATTCCCACTGAAATGACCGCCTTCAAATTAAAGAAAACTTAAGAATCCCGATATGTCTGAATGGAAAAGTTATGTGAGCAAAGGGTACCTGGAGGTGACTCAATGAAGTTATTGAGAGAAAATGGTAAATTGCTTATAATCCAAAAAATTTTAATCAGTTTTTTTCAGTGCGGAAGGACTCAGAAGAAAAAAATCAGTTTCTTTTTCTTCCGAGAAGTGTTTTAAGCAAGGAGATAACGGTAATTAGTCTTAGAAACGCTATTTTGGTTATGACTATCAAACCAAATATCCATGTTTGAGAGTAAATTTTGCGGGAAATCTTTTCCAAACATTTTTCCTTAGAATTATTACTACAAGTTTTCCAGAATAGTAGTCAAGGCTGTCAGATATGATACGATGAAAGATATAACTTTATGGTCTTCTCAAATTTTGCATGCAAACATAAAATCAGTTCTAATTTCTTTTTAAATTATCATCCACGAGAAAAATGTGCTTGATAAGTTCAAATTTCGTTTACAAATTTATTTCGTCCAATTTAAAAAGCAGGTAGTAGAAAAATGATATTTATTGTAGTTAAATTTGGTACTTTCTCTTTCTGGCATCTATCCGCTGAATATAGTTTAAGATCCCTTTAACCGGTCCTAAGACGGGTGAATGACGAATATCTCTCCACCTCCCAGCAGAGCGCGCAGTGAATTCAGCGGAACGTAAGCACTCCAACGCAATCATGAGTCATCTCCATATATTACGACTCTCAGGCATGGGGAAGCACTCATTTTTTGCGAAATATCCAGAACTCAGGAGTTTTGTAGTCAAGTGACTCATTGGAGAAAGGAAATTTTCTTCGTCACTCACCATATTTGAATGTCAACTCACTTCTGAGCAAGGAATGAGAAAAGAGCAAACAAGAGTGCTAAGTGGACGTCACGTGTCCGCGGATGGAAGTGGGCATTGACAGGAATACGTATACCCCTTCCCCTCAAGATTTATGAACGAAATGGAGCATGATCCTCTTAGTTGGGAGTAATCACCCGAATAGGCTCTTAAATTAGTATAACAATAATATCCTATTAACTTAATAATGCATCATCAACAATTACCTGCTTCACATCCAGTAACAAAAATATTGCATTGGAAGAAATATTACGGAAATTGTGAACAGTTATATTTGTCGAGGCAGCACTTTCAAATCCTTTCAAATTTTCACCACCATTCCCACATACTTGGTGGTTACTGGCCTACAACGGACGTATGAGAAATGTTTAGCATTATTCTTTCTGGTTAAAATATGGATTTAACAGCAAAATTCTGAATGCGTCCTATACTTACATTATTCCGATCCCGCCTGTGATGAACTGGGTTATTTAATTGCAGAAGTCAATTTCCATACTTTCATTCTTTCTTTGCAGTTTTCCTTTGGAGAATCTTTGGCTCACCTCTAGTTTCCTGCTACCCTAAGTACCTCTAAAATGCCATTGCTTACACATGCCATCCATTTGAGGTCACGATATTTGCTCTTATTCCTTGTGATGCTGATCATTACCAATATTTTCCTACTTCTCTTACGCTCTCACTTTACATTTTTTCCTCAACTTCAATCATCAGCATTACCCCCAGTGTTAGGAAGCCTGATGAGACCAAAAATCAGGGCGTGGATTATTTTCAAGCAGCCTTGTGCCCCAACTTTCTACAGCCTTTGACAGAAAAAATGATGGTTCATTGTGGTAGCTTTAAAACAATTAACGCGCTCTAAAACTCTATTCCTATTAACATTCGTGGTAGTAAGTAGTTATTCGAGGAAGACAGCTGAGAGCCATTTGCATAGGTGAGTATTTGAGTGTATTTAAGAATTTTGCTGGAAAATGGTGAGGGATAGAGTGAAACTTACTATCAATATTAGTTTAATGTTAACAAAAGGTTACAAGGGATACAGAGTGTGACGTCCAATCCATAAGATGGAAAAGAGAACTTGAAGTACTTTCCTCACAACATTCATTTGCCAATACTGGGAGTCGAACCCGAGTCCTGAGGATGTGAGATCAAAACCCCAAACCCCCACACCAACCCGATTCCCTGTAAGCATTCATTTCATCCAAAGCACTAATGGTTAACTGCCAATTCACCACCTTTATCGACATTTTCCCTTTGAGCAAATGCACTTTTCACGGCTGGAAACTTACCACCCCATGCCCCATGCCCTTACGAGGGTTCGCAGAATAAAATATAGATTTGGATGAACCATGGTTTACAGCATTTTATCAGATACGTACTCCACCCAATTTCCCTTGTTTCTTTGAAATTTTCCCTCTCATATCCATTCCTACTCCTGCAATTCGCTCATATCTCCTCACTCTGTATACAGGTCTGTGGTACTGTGAGGAGATGAAAAGAGTATGACCAGGACGTCGAGGTGACCTCCCAAATCTTCCCACTCCTGATCCTCCTCATCACTGGGTTCGCGGTAACCCTGGGATATGGCACAAGCGGTCGCTCGGTCGGCTCGACGGAGCGATTTCCACGGAGGCGAACACACTCGACCCTCGTGTGCTAGGGCGGCAACCGCCGGTACATCCGACGTCACCGGGGTTCCCTGGAACCCTTCCAATCCCGCGGAAGCAATTAACCGGGAGGCCGCGGAGAGAGAGAGGGAGGGAGATGCGAGGGCCGGCCGGGAGGGAAAATTATACCTTTTGCCCCCGACGGATGCGCCGGCGAAATGGCGAGGTCGAAAATTTCGTCGCCTAGAAGGGGTGGACCGTGAATATTGGAAGCGTGGAGAGAGGGGGAGAGAGAGAGGGAAGAAGGAGGGGAGAGACGCGTGAGCAAGAGGGCGAGGGGGACACATATTAGGGAAGTGTTGAGAAGAGCGGGTAGACCCAGGTCGCATCCACGTCGGGGGTGGCGATTGTGGGGTGGTGAGAATGCATTTGGCCACATTGCAGTCCGGCTAACATTTCGATCAGAGAGAGGAAATGAAGGGATAATTTCACAAAAGCGAATGTGATGCGATAAGCACGGGCGTTCATTCATGGGAGAGAATAAAATGCAACGCATTATCATGGAGCAAATCCATAAATTTTGTTTTTACTTTCCAAACCTGTGCTTTCAGCTGTATAAGAAGATATTTATTTAGGTGAAATACCCCCTTCATATGAGCTTACTAACAAACTATTTCTTCTCATTTCGTCTATCGCTGGCATTGTTGCTTCCCGGATAGTCCTAATGTTTCACCTATTCTAGCTTTTATTTACCGAGTTTAGCATTAGACTATACTCTCTGTTGAGTTGAATGAAAGTCGACACATTCTCAAGAAACAAACCGTTAGCAGTCACGAAAGTTCAGCAGTCAGTTTAAATAGTATATGGAATTGATTTTCTTGGTATATCTCTCATTGAAATGCAAAAAAGCCATTAAAATTAATAGAAGAAACATACTTCCAGTTGAATACCATAAATTAAGATAGGAAATATCAATACATTGGTAGAAATTTACTATAATGGATTAGTATTGTAGGGTTAGAATGAAAATTGCGTAATATGTTGTGCATCAGGTAGGAACTTCTCAAGAAGCTACCGTTATTAGTAGAACTTTGCTAGGGATGATGCATGTTTCTGAAGATCATGTCGGCAAATATAGACAGGGGAGTGCTGTATTATGTATCACATTAACAAAGCAAGAATCCATAATGGGTCGCAAATTCATTAAAACATAACGTTGCTATCCGCCACAAAGGTATTAACCACAGCTTATTAGCTCACCAGGCATGAACAAGGCTGTAATTTTCTAAGTTTCATTCCAAATAACGTGAAGTACAGAAAACACAAATGGTAAGGCATATTTATTACAAAGGAGAAGTATTTACCATGAATCTCAGTAGTTATTTTTCAATCTTTATGTGCTAAATAATGAGATAACGCTAAGCAATTCAATTAATGTTTTCAACAAATAATAAAAATGTCTTTCTCTTGATAAGAACCTCTATGATGTTACACCAAGTAGGTAGAGAGAAAAAGACATGCAGCAGAAATGATGTTTATACATATGTAAATGTGTGATTCATGAATTATTCACGGGAGAAATCCCTCTTCCACCACTGTAAAAAACCACCTGAAGTACGGATAGCGCCAAGCACCAGGGAATGGTGGCTGGTTTACGGATATGGGTTGAGGTGAGTCTGATATTTTGAGAAATGCAGCCGTACTGATAAGAGGGAGATGAATGATGAGATGGTAAGAGTTTCCAGAATCCCATAGAAATGGATGAGACACCCGTCTTCAGGAGGTAAGATTGCACTTCAAATGAATTAATTGGAAACACTAAAGATATAAGATACAGAATATAAGTTATTTTCGATCAATATTAACAGCATTTGTTGCCCCTAGTCAGCACGTAGTTCCATAGATTTGAAAGCGTGCAGATTGAGAGGCAAAAATAAAGCCGGCATATTGAAATGGAATCCTCAGGTGGAGAACTGGAAGAGAGATTGGAGGAAAGAAGTTGTGAAGAGGCTGAGCAAAGTGGGCTCGGAATATAAGCGTGAGGGCTCTTTAACTGCCCAAAATTTGCAGACGTGGCCCACTTCCTCGTAATGTGGAACTCACTCTGTTATTGAATCCACGCTCAAGGATCCTTTGCATATCTTGCCGTTTGAATTAATTCCAATTTGGAATAAAGGAAACAAAATCATATCTAATTAGAATAATAAGCTTAAGTGGTTAATTCCTCTAAAATAAAAATAAACTGGGGAAAATACTTCTGACTCACTTTTGTTCTCCAATGTGTATGAAATTTACTCTAAATGGACTTTAAGAAAAAACACTAATTCTTATTTCCAGAATCCCATAGAAATGGATGAGACACCCGTCTTCAGGAGGTAAGATTGCACTTCAAATGAATTAATTGGAAACACTAAAGATATAAGATACAGAATATAAGTTATTTTCGATCAATATTAACAGCATTTGTTGCCCCTAGTCAGCACGTAGTTCCATAGATTTGAAAGCGTGCAGATTTGAAGCCAATAACACTAAACTATAATTGTTACACCGTCTATTATCTTATGAAATTTCAATTTGGAAAGGAAAAACTTTTCGCTTTAAATTTGCTGAGAAATATCCATCGCAAATTGCTACTCTTCTATCTCAAATTTAAAAATCACAAAAAATATGGAAAAACAAGAAATAAATAAGTATAACAAAGGCAAAGAGAAAGTAAATGATATACATAATTGTATTTGCATTTGTAATGACCTTTGTAAGGCTGATTTAATTTGTAACACTTTTATATTACACAAGTGGTGAACTAGACCAAAGGTGATGCGATTCATATGAACTTTGTGGAATTCCATTTATGAATGAAATCACTTTTACAATCCACAGGGTTAAAAATGTATAGGCAAAATCCGGATTTCAATGCTTAAGCATCATTTTCAGGTGCATAAATAACAAAATTAGACGAAAAAATCGTCTAATTTTGTCACTTATGCACCATTAGATGACGTTTAAGCATTAAAATCCGGATTGTGCCTATGTATTTTTGACCCTGTGGATTGTAAAAGGGATTTCTTTCATTGAACAAAGGTCTCCGGACCTGTATGAAAGGGTAGAATTCAGATTAAAAATTTAGTTTAATGAGTGGATTTTTTTTCTGGCCAAATTATTATTGATTTGCAAAATTGGACCAGTGAATAAGGTAAACTCTGAGCACGATTCGATATCTTTTCGGTTGACAATTTCATCCAATGCCTCAACGAATAAATAAATAGAATGCCTCTTTTCTCTTTACTCTTCTGGTTTGTGAGCAAACGAAGAAATCGTCTTCGAGGAATATTTTGGCAACCGTCCCCACGAAAAATAAGATAAGAAGATCAGTTGGGAATACGAGCTGGCCAAGGGGGGATGGGGAACGGCGGAAGATAAAGGAAACGTATCCCGTGGTGCCCGAGGTCTCGTCCTTCCGCTCCGCCCCTTTTCCCTTTTCCCTACGCTCCCTCCTCCGCAACCGAAATCGACTTTCACTCTCGAGGACGGGGAGTGGAGAAGTGTCGTGCCCCGAGGTAATCACGCTGTAAAATGCGTCCCGATCACGTTCCCTTCTTAAATTCCCCCTTTTCGTGAATCGAGCTGGCGAAGAGATCAGTGAACTTATTCTCGCGAGTCCGCAGAAAATAAACCGGGTAACAGTAGATTCGACTGCAGTAAAATTGGTAGTATAATGACTTCCCAGTCTGAAAATTCCTATCCGTGTGCAATGGGAGCCTTCCTTACAGTAAAAAAATTCCATTAAATTATCTCGAAAATAAAAATGAGAGGGTACTACAGAGACAGGAGTATGCCAACTCAAATAATCAATAAGGTTTCCACATGTTAATTTAAATTGAAAAAAGCAGTGATTCTAATTTATAATGACCCATGAGATACGAATTACTGCTGTTTAATAGCCATTACCGGTTACTTTTTATATATTTCTTTGAGAAATCTTCACAAAACCGAATCATTCTTGCTAAAATATTTTTAAAGGAGAACCTCTTGTTCCGGTTTACAAGGACACATAAATTGAGGCTTTCGACAGACTGAACCTGCCAGCTACCAATAAAATTACGTTTTGCAACAGTAGGATTGGTATAAAGTATTGAAGGAATTAAGCGAAAAAAAGTATATAATGATGATTAGGTTAGCTGATAAAAGATTCAAGTGCAGATATACGTCAAACCAATCTTAGTATTGCTGATCTATAATGATGATGATTAGGTATAGTATTACATGAACCGGTCAGTTTCTAAACCAACCCCATACTAACAAAAGTTTAACCTAGTTACAATTTTGACGAGATAGAAATACAGATTTGTCTGCCACCGAAACTACGCTTCCCGTCTGCAATGGTGCCACCCCCTTTTACCGCGTCGAGACGAGTCCGACTCTGTCTAGATCAGCGGCGCACTTCAGGAAGGCGGGCGGAGGACGAAGTGGAGAACTCACTCATTGCATAGGATATGCAGTTCGGTGCAGGTGGCACAGTTTTAAAACCCAAGGAAATCGATACGGGGTTGTGAGGACGGAGGGAAATGAAAGGAAAACGAGGACGCGGTGGAAAAGGGAGTGGGTGGGGATTGAGGAAGGGGGGATTTTGGTCGGAAGGGCCTCTTTCCATCGCCCGCGTGGTAGAGTAGGTGCTTCCCTATCATCTCCAAACCCTTCCCCCGCCTCCCCCTTTCCCACACGACCCCACTCGTGCAAGGGCCTTTCATGGGCGGAAAAAAACATCGACGAGGGGAAATAAAAATAAAACGGACGGCACTCACAAAAAGATCTCGGGGATGAAAAGGGGTGGAGCGAGAGAAATGAAGAGGCGTTGAGGGGAGGGAGGGAAGTCGGGGGAGTGACGTAGGTTGGAAGGTTTCGGTCGGCGGAGGGATGAGGGTTGGTTTTGGGGTTTGCTGGCGTTGGGGGTGGAGGGATAAATGGTTTTCGGTGCGATGGTGGGGTGGGTGGGTGTGGTATGGGTGGGCGGGGGAGTTGACGCACGGCATCACGTCACGAAGGCCATCTCACCCGCCACTTCACCCCGATGCCGGCCCAAAAAAAATAAAAATAACGGGAAGAAATAAGGGTCCCACCCTGCGCGCAAACACCCTGGCCCACCGCGAGGAGGCGCCGTCCCAATCCAACCCCCTTGTATCCTCCCGTAACCATACGGAAAGGGGAAAATTTCTCGGCTTTCCCGGCAGAGCACTATCAGTCTTTATCTCGGGCTCCGTTCACTCTTCATAACCCGTTCTTCCACCCGTACCCACTCGAATCCTCAGCGTCACACACACCCTCCCCGTCACATGACAGACCGGCCTCCTGGCTGGTGGGCGCTCCCGCGTTTCCAATCTCACACTTGACCCGGTCTCTTCCGTATTTCTCATGAGCCGGGCATTGAACACTCCGAAATGTTCCATCACAAAACAATGCACTCCCATGGGTTTGACACCCTGATTTTTCCAGCTGATTTTTTCCCTCTTGTTCATCATAAAAAACCGGCTTTAATGATTTAAAGGAAAAATATTATCAGGGCAACATCAACAATAACTACCACGTATGAAATACTCTGATCACAAAGATCTGAAGCCGTCACTCGGTGAGTACAACTGCCTAGATGGAGTAAAAGCTTGAAGATTAAGCTATTATAATTTATTCTACCTCTTGCATAGTCCGTATTCATTACTAATATTAAAATCAAACACCGCTGTCAGTTGTTGTTGGTTAAGGTATCATGCGTTTATTTCTCAAACAAATATAGCTCTTTGTACGATTGATGTGAAAATTATTAAGCTGACACTGTTCACTGTTTCAGGCATCACGTAGTGGAAGTGAGACATATTAGGTGAGTAGAAAACTTTAGCACTTTTCCACAATATATTTAACATTATAAAATTTGCACAACACGTGTTTCGGCTTACTAAGCCATCATCAGGTGTACACTCATAGTCAGTATACACCTGATGATGGCTTAGTAAACCGCGAAACACGTGTTGTGCAAATTTTATAATTTTAAATATATTGTGGAAAAGTGATTAAGTTTTTTACTCACCTAATATTAAGCTGATATTTAAGTTTAGCAAATGTTTGGCACTAGTTCTAGTTTTTGCGTGTTCTATTGGGGGGAGAAGAAAAAATTGAAACATATAAACTCGAGGGAGAAATGCCCTCGAGGAAAATACACGGAAACAAGAAGTTGGAGCCCAAAGTAAACACTTCGAACAGAGGAATCAGTCTTTAAAGTGCTCCGTTTTAGTTTCAGTGAAACTTATGATCTAAGTTCAAACACGAGATCCATTCCCGATGCGGATTTAGACCTATAACCACATGAATTGCGCTACGAACACGGCTACCATAAACATCTATCAAGATATAGAAAATCTTCTCGGATTTTCCACCGGGTCAGGTTGTCCATGGCCGACGTTTCGATGCTCGACTCGGGGACCGTCATCAAGACATATGGGTAAAGACGATGCCCGAGTCAAGCATCAAAACGTCGGCCATGGACAACCTGACAAGGTGAACCCGAAAAGATTTTCTACAAGTAGTACGCCGGGAAAACCTTCGATCTATCAAGCATTGTTTACATTGCTGTCTAACAAAAGTTCAATTTTTAGCCACTAGATCCAATTTGTGTATGCATGGCTGACATTTGTCTCGTCAGCCTCATGTCCTTTCTGTGCCGTCGTTCATCGTATCGGATCTCCTATGCGACCTTTCTCCCTCAAGTGGAGCCCACGCAATCCAAGAGTCGCACTCCACCCTACTCATCCTCTCCCTCAACGCTGAGATCTAGCTCTCAGCGTTGCCTCTCCATCTCAGTCCCTGATTCGTTGAGAACTAGCCTTACACATGGATTTGGACGAAACTGATTTATCGAGGTACGAGATATTCACAGTAGATAGGTTATTTGAAATTTGACTTATCTGGTCTGTCTTTCAGTCCAGTCACCACAGTTTTTTTTCGGTCCATTTTTCCTTTCATGATCAAGTTTTTTAATGTTGGGCATCAGAAACTCTTCACGTTCCACATTAAAATATTCCCATCAATAATTTCGCCCTAAGAAATAATTTAAATATTTTCAACCCAATGGAAGGCTCTGATATAATCAAAAATAGCTATCAATTAACATTCACGTGCATGTAATGCATTTTTGGATATTTAGGCCTGTAACTTTCTGGAAAAATTACCAAAATAAAATTAAATGATGGGATGAAACATGAATTACTGACTCAATTATGTTTTATTTCCATTTACAGTTTCGTAGCTCACCTTATTAATCTTTAAAAGAACAATATGAATTATTATGTATGTTAAAAAAACAAGGAATGAAATTAATTAATAACTATTTTTCTTGTGTATGAATTTGGGTAAAATATCATGCTTAGTAAGCAGCTTTATGTATTAATATGTAGGTATTCAAAAGATACTGTGCAAGAAACATAAATAAAATATTGCACTAAAATTTTAGTAGGAAGAACGGAATACAACCAAATACCTTCTTAAAATGTGAGACATTAGCAATGACTTTAGGAAGTACATTTAATTCAAATAAATGGCCATTCTCTATAATTTTAAACTATAATATAATGAATAAGGGAATTCTGTTAAATGACATGAAATTTCAAATGATTTCCATCATTTTCTCTATTGAATTATCTCTAACTAAATTTCATTTATATCTCGCATATTTATGATTAATTTATACATGGTACAGTAAAAGTCAATACTTTCTGTATTCCTTCTTTAATACGAAAATAACAAAGTTTTGATTTCCTTCACATAAAAGGAACATTTAAAATATAATACGTTTTGAAATGGCAAAAAAGAAATGAGGAAAGGTTTATTTCTCTTCGTGAATTCAGTTATACATTACCCTGGAATGGTTTCAAAAGTCTCACCACTCAATGGCAATTTATTATTAACTCAGTGGTGGTTCTAATGAAAATCCATATTCAAATAATTCTCCTCCTGACTCCATTCCAAGAATGTATCTATTCTCCAGCTTCATGCTTCTCTTTAAACACGTCCCAGGGAATGTTACCCATCTCATCCTGTTAAACTCCAAAATAAGAAGGGGATTAAAAAAATGTGGCCAGAAGTCTAGAATAGCTTTACCGGAATTTCCCTCCAGATGCTCATCCAGAGGCAAAATGACTATCTGACAACACAAACTTTTTATTGATCAAGTGATAAATTAATTAAAGGCAACAGACATTACTAAAGAGATAAAAAATACAATAGGGTACAGTAAATTGTTAAAACTAAGTCAACAAAATGTTCTTACGTCAATCTATTATTCTATTCAGCTTCCAGTACGTGCGAAAGTTATTAAAGTGGAGAGAGAGATATCACAGAGAGTAGGTACTTCTTATATTTTATTTTTAATGAAGTTTATTGGATGTGACCAAAGAATTGTAACAAAACTGAAAATGTATTTAAAATTGTTTAATTCAATATTTATATTCAAAACAGCTCGAAAATAATCAAATTAGATGCATAATTAAGACTCGGTAAATAATAATCTAAACTTTTGATCTCATAACTATTTACGGTATTTTTGCGAGTGGAACTAAATGTGGAGACTTCTAATCACCAGAAAAATATTAATTCTTGATCTTTTATGAGCAAAGCGAGAGCTGATTAGGAATTTCTTTCAGTATGGGAGTAAATATAAGAGCATGCAAAAAGAACAACATATTTATGCTTCCTATATATCACGGTTTATTTTAAATAAAAGCGCTCTATTAACATCCTTTATAAGAGAGCCAATCAGAAAAATATTCTTTACAAACAACTCGTTCGTTCTCCCACGCCAATGCCTCCTATATTATTTTTTGATCGAATATGGTTCTTTCTTGGTGACTTATATCGACACGTGAATCTGAACGTGAACGCCATTAGTCCACAGTAGTTCTGTGTCTGATATTAATGTTTTGCACATCACTTCATATTCCTCCGGGGCAACACATATTAGTGTACTCGTGTTCATGACCGCGTCCCCTCCCATCGCCCGTGGCTCCTCCCGTCGCGGAGCTTCTCTTCCACGTGCCACTTCATCCCCTCCCCGCCCTCTCCAGCCCTCATCATGTACCGCCGCACTCCTAGCCCACCTCACAGTGCCTCCCTCAAGGAGGTCTTCCTCATCCACCAGTGCTTGAAAATCTTTTGTGGCCTCCTACCTTTCCCCTTCGAGAGTCCTTCGTAGGAAACTGGAGGTGAATGCTTTTTTCGTGGTCAGCTTCATCTTTAAAATTTCACACTGGGCGCATTGCAAATTGCTGTTTTCCAATAGGCCTTTATTTTTACATGCTAATAACAAAAGCTACAGGATAAGGAAAATGGGTAGGTAATGCATAAAAGGACGACCCCAAGATTGTGAGGGTGGTCTAGCCAACAGAAAAAAGTTTGTTAAGGCAGGACCAGAACCACAGACTTCCAAATTTCCGGTTAAGGTATAATTTATGGTCGTAAGATACTACTAGGTAATAGATACCGTGTAAGTGTGATGTGAATGAAGTGACAGTGGCTTATTATCAATCTTACGTTAAATAAAAGCTATGCCTGAATGGGACAGTTTTTGTACTCAGGCGTATCTTGTGAATTGATGTGTCACATTAAAAGTACTTCCATGGGATAGAACTATTGTAATCATAATTTTGTATGTGAACGCTAGTAAATTGCTAAGTATTAATTTCCTATACTCTTGTTACCATACAGGAAAATGTGTCTTCGGTACACCGCAACGTAATATGCGTAAAAAATATCTAAACAGAAATATTTATTGAGATGTTGACTGAACATCTTTTATGGCATGGTAAAATATCACGTTGCGCTTAATTAGGGAATCAAGGTAAAAGATAATAGATTACAAGGATTACAGTAAGAGCAGAAAACCGATGCGACGACGCGGCAGTTATATCCAGAGCATTTTAACGATTTCTCCTTGTGTGACGCAACCCGCGTTACACCGTGTATTGCAAATTGCCAATCTTTACGGCGTACGTGCCCCTTATTGCCAGTCTGGGAAGAAAAGAAAACCCAGAACATCTCAACGTGAGACCGTTCAAGATCAACCGTTCGTTTGACACATGTTCCCTTTGATTGTACAATGCTGGCAGAAATTAAAACTTTGATGGAATAATGTGCAACGCGAAAGGTGTCCCAGTTAATTTTATATACTCAGGGGACTCGGCAAATTGTACACAGCTCCTGGATTCAGTAGAATTAGATATATATTTAATCTCAAGATCTCTATGGCTTTTACAGCTATGAAATTATGTTGTTTAGCTGTAGTGTGCGTATGGTAATACGAGCTTATCTTGTCAATAATGCTTGTAATCGTAAAAAAGAGATGTCTAGTTTAAAATTTCTTCACATTTAAATGCATTATAGCTATGTTAAAACCATATGCTTCGTTTATTAAATCTATTCTGGCCTGTGTAATGAAATAAAAGTTAGTCTTAGTGGATTTTGAGACTAAATGTGCCTTTTTGTTGATCAACTACAAATATACATGGCGCATAAGTACACACTAGCTAGTTAAGCATGGCGAATTGAATTCATTGGTTTGCATGCATAAGGGATAAATAGAAAAACTGCTGAATATGAACCAGCGAATCATAATTGGGGTGCACATCAGCCAGGCGTAAATACTGATCCAAATAAAAAAATCGCCATGAGACTCAATTTGGTAAAGCTGACGGAAAATTTTCACCAGCGGAAAGGTGTTAAGCAAAAGCGATGGGACATTAGGGAATAATGAACTCAAATCCATCGCAATCGAATTTGACAGTTACTCGGTGGATGATGATGACCCCATTACGGAAACTACTAACAAGCTCACGTAGGAAGCTATCCAGAAGGAAGCACATCCAATTACGGGAAATGTCATTTGACTATTACGTGAGATATCGAAAGGCGACCATGCAATCTCGCAAGTGTGTTTGAATGGGTAGTGTAGCGGCTGGGGACGTGCGTGACCAAACGAATAGATCTCTCGAAAGGCTATGGGGGAAGCCCACAAAAGAAAGGATTTTATTGAATGATACGGGGGCAATGACCTCATATTTTTCGGATACCGAAATATAAGCACTTTATTGTCATAAATGTAATGCCTCGTGTAATCTCATTACTTTCTTCACCACACATCGGATAATACGAGTACTTTACGATAACTTGAGCAAGAATAACAATACTCCATGCAGTTATTGATTTTACGTAATTTTGAATGTTTTACAGCAATTCTGACTCATAAAGCTGTGATAAATTTGAAATAGTGACATTAGAATGTAAAATTCAGTCAATTACAAATACCTCTAAGGCTTCTCAATTTTGGAAATAAAATAACTAATATTTTCAATAAAATTTTTCTGGAAGCTAATACAATAAAGGAATTACATGAGATGGAGTGATACATGGGATCAATTCCTGCACGTGAAAAATAAAATGTCAATAAAATTGAAGCAAAATATTTGAAATAGTAGTCATACGACTTGATAGGAATCCCTAGAATCATTATACCTTCTTCACAGTAGGGTAAGATTGAGTATTTGGGGATTGATTATTTGAGGGAAGAAACAAATCTATGTATATGCATAGATTTGTGCCGATGGCCTGTATACAATTCTTTCAGTAAAATGTAAAACCGTTCTATGAAAAGACTCATGATTGTTGTTTGGTTGTTGATTGTTGTTTGTCATGAGATGTTTGACACAGCGACGATAGCAAAAAGGCCGAGATGAATATTTCAATAAATTTAAGGAAGCCCTCGTTTCATCTTGTACTCGCCTTATATTGCACATTTGATATTGTAAGGACACTTATAAGACGTCAGGACTGTAGTAAAAATATATAGTTCAGTTACCTTATTAATATCAACAGATTCTTAAAACTTTTTCACTATAAAATAACTAACACGACAAAATGAAAAGATTAAATTGTCAAATTATTCCTATAGGCAATACCATTGGCGTGCAAGGGAGTTTTATAGTGAATATGTGAAAGAGTGGATATATTAAGAAAATTAGAAAATTACATGAAGGGAACACAGAAAACAATGAAGCCTTGAATGTTACAATAGCGGGAAGAAACAAAGGTAAACACGGAAGCAAAACGAATAATCGATTAGAAGTTCTGAAGAGGAAGAAGTAAGATATATACGAAAAGAGAAAGAGGATCCTGCATAAGATATTAGTAGTGTTTGGTTACAGGAAAAGCTATGGGGTAAAAATTGGGTAAATTATGCAGTAATTGTCCAAATGAACTACTATTGGTGGGAGATACTGATGATTATGATGACATATGAATGAGTGATTGATCTCGCTGAAATCATAGGAATTAGTAGTGAAGCGTGAATTACGCTCGCTCCTCCCGTGCAATGTTCCGCGTGGCGCAGTCACATCCTACTGCCATCCGGGACGTGACTTATTGGAAGGGATTACATCGCGAGGGGCGATGCGCCTCGACTTCGCGGGGCCACCGCGCTTGCCCCCAACTGCCAATTCGCATTACGCCCGACCGGCGAAGGGGACGATAAATCAGGAGCGCTGTCCGTTCGTCCGTGCGCCACCCCGCGATCCCCGAGTAGTGCGTAAGAAGAGGGAGGGAGTGAGGGAGCGTGCAAAATATATTGGGTGAGCGGGGCGCGTTTCCATGAATTTACGTGGGCCGTTGACGATGTTCCAGAGTCTCAAGAGGCGTGGGCGGGAAGAGGGGGCGGGTGGAGGGGGGAGGAGTGAGGAATGAGTTGGGGAAGGTGGGCAATAGCTCTCCGCTCTTGCACGGGGGATACCGGTGTAGGAATACTCCTCCCGAGGCAGCCCGGCCAAGTCACCAAACAGGTCCTTAAAAACCTCCCTCTCGTATTACTGGCCAAATCCAAGTTTCGCTTACACCGAACTTTGTCTCTTGTCAGGTAATTCAATATAATGTCAAGAAATTGGCATAAATACATGGGTTTCGGACCACTACGACACCAGAATTCACTACAGAAGTAGTGCGGACACCACAGTTAATGAAGTATCTATCCTGAATTGGTAATGATACCTTGTTCATTACGATTGACCTCACTTCTGAGCAGTATCATCCATATTTCATGGTAGCAGTCACATAAAAAGTCGTGACCATATTTCACAACGGTTCTTTTTTGGGGTTAAACAATAATAAAATTATGAAGCATTAAACGCCAATCTAACATTTAAAAGACTTCAATGCAAAGTATTTTGAGAAATCAGTGATTTTAAATAAATATTACGCATATGGATAAGATTAAGGAAATAACTAATACATTCTAACAACAAAGGGAAAAAGAGTAGCCTCATAACAAATCACACAACTGTTAAGCTATTATAATATCATGGAAATTTATGGAGATAAATCGACATGAAGATTGGCAGAGAAGACATTTTTTAAGCCATAGAAAGAGAGAAGAGGATGTATTTGAGAAAAAATGTAAAAATCATGTTTATGACTAGTTTATTCAAAACAAAATTTAGTAGAGGACTGTGTCAAACAAATGTTAGGATTGAAAAATATTGGCAATAGTATTTAATATTAACCCTTAAAAGGTCACGCATGGTCTAAAAGACCGGGTAGGTGGTAAATACATTTCGGAAATACACCTCAAATGGTGTCTATCGTTGAAAGAAATTGTCCCATAAGATTTCAAGTGAAATGAAATACTAACTCCAAACTATCATAAGTTTTAAATACTACTTCTTGACGAATATTCACTTCATATTTCCATCATGAGGAATGGTATACATTTGTACCATTTTCACATTCACAAACTCCATATTAAAGTTCAGGACTTGAATTCTCAGATGACCCTGTACATAAGTATTAGGAACATATTCATATATTTCCCGTTTTAGTTAGCAAAGCTTCCAAGAACTAAATCCGTAATAGGGAATAAATATATTTCACCTCAAAGTGCATAAACTTGAATGTCTTTCTCCACAAAACTTCTTAAACATTAATACAATATCTAGTCACTTAAAATGAAAAGAAAGGGAAAAATGAACAAGAACTATGACTGATTTTTACTCAGTATTCATCGTGTTATAACATGCACCACTTCTGCATATACAGTTACATAAGTAAATTTATGATCAAAGGAAAGATCCACTTGAATGGAAATTTGAAAAAAAATAAGTATATGGATCATAGATATAATTTATGTTTTTACAATTAGTAATTACTTTATGGAAAATGAGATGATTGTACCGCAAATAGTCTGTATTGGCAGAGCTCATATCACCCTAGTGCCTTGTGCTTTATCCAGTGATGCTATGGAGGCCTTTATTTCTTGATACGTCCACAGAAGAGGCCTTTACTGAAGTTGCCGCTGCGGCTTCCACCATACTTACATACACTAATGAACTGGAAGGTTAGTTTACAAGAGAGGAATATGGTAGAGGATACCATGAACATACTCCAAAGCGTATAAAAGTTGCTCATTAAGGGTTGGGGGCAGGTTGCTTGCTCTCAGCCGCCTGCGGTTTTCTAAAATGTTCTGAGCAACCGAAATTAGTGGTGAAAAGTTTCAGATAGGAGAAACTCAAAGAACACCACAAGGTTAACCCGGAAAATGAGGCCAATAAGGGCAGTAGACGATGATGTTACTAAATCAGTTAGCCTGTGAAATTCACACATCACGGTAGAGGGGGCAGTTCCTGTTTTTGTGACACCTATATTACATTAAAACGTCTGTTATCCTGACAGCCACTCAGATTAAAGCTAGATACGCCCAAAAAAGCATATCCCACATTTAAACCCGGGATCTCCTGGTCAAGTCAAAGGCTCAAATGAGATATCACACATTTTGGCTATTAAAAATGTAATTAGAAATGGAAACAATGATGAATGACTGTCAATTATCAACTTTAACCAAACGCCAATTCCATGATAGTGTAGAATTCACGCATTACAGGGAAGGGAAAGATACCTTACTCAGTGCCACCATTGCTTTTCATATATATATCTTGTACTTCGTAATAGGTTTATGCTTTTTCTGCCCAATGTGTTAATGAACATTTGAGCCTGGATCCTCAGGATGGAGATAAAATTTCCTATCGAATGGGTTACCACGCAGTCCAAAACAAAATCGCAACTGCTTACAGATTATTAACGAATTATATTAAGAACACGGCAAAAAATAAAAGCATTGAGTTTGAAAAGTTGTTCGAAGATTGCAGAAAAATTTGTTGTCAGCGGAGATGTATGCGAATATACAACCAAAAAAACCATTATAACCGAGGGGGAAGTCTGAAGGAATGAGATGCTGGGTGAGGAACAGGGACTGTCCTTCACGTTTGCCTCCTTTCTTTTCTTTTTTCCAGTCCTTCCTTCTCATCCGTTCCCCACGCCCCAGCTTTCTAAAACGCCACCGCATCCTTGTCACTCCTATTCCTTTCGAGCAGGGCAGTGTCAAGCCGACGGTGTCAAGGGGTGGGTCTGAGTCCGAAGCGATTAATGGCTGGAGAGAGGTGGGCAGATAGGTTTAGAGTGTAGAGGATGGGACGCGACGGAAGGGAGAAATGTTCTGGTGGGGGTTGAGATTTAAGAGAGTGGGAGATGAGGGGGCGGTCGAGGGATTGGGAGAAAGAGAGAGAGGACCGATTGGGCGGAGAGGGAAAAGGGATTGCAAATACACACAGCTCAATTCGGCAACTGACCTTCAGAAATGGTCATTTAAAAGATCCGATTTGGCTGCAGGTTAGGATTTACCATTGTGAAAGCCCTGGTTTGAGAACCGGCAAATACAGGAATTTTCCCCAAGAAGAGTAATTTTTGGTGAGCACTCGAAACACATCACTTCTTTCTTCTCTTGGATTGAAATTTAAAGGTGACTTCTTTTTACAACTACTACTACTTGGTTATGTTTTAAGGTGCTCCGAATGCTAAGGTTATATCGCAACAGCTAACGTAACTTATGACTGTCACAGAGTATCCGAGATACCATACACTTCAAAACATTTTTGAATCAAGTGAAAATCTGGCTATTCACGAGAATTACCATAAGTATAGAGGTAATTTAGTGGTTGTTCAAAATATTTATCCTTTGTTATACTTTACTACATATACATCATTTCTCTATTGCCTTAAAGTAACTGTATTAACCTATAACCTATAACTGTATTATCCATATAATGTTCCATAACACTATAAGTAATTTCTTGTGACAGTGTTATTCTATGTTCAATTGGTGACATTTGTTTCATGAGAATGTAAGCCAGTATTGCTGTGTGTGTAATTTGAAGGTGATCCCAACAACAGGCAAATGCCTTAGGGTTCACCTAAAATTCCAAAATTCTTATTATGTTATTTTTTGTATTGTTTATAACTTGCTGGAGCAATAAATATTATTATTATTATCAGCGTAACGTCCAGTATAACATCCATGCCAGAGGCGGAATACGAACCCGCAATCTTCGGGGTGTTGGACCGAGACGTTAACGACCTGGTTGGCACGCCTGGTTTAATGAACCTGTCCTTGATCTAAGATATTGTAAATGAAAAGAGTAACTACGTAATTCCACATGAAATCTATCATAATACGACCGAGCTTTCGACGGAACCCGTCATTATCAGGTACAATGACAACAGAAGACGAAGGATATAAAGAAACGAAATATTGGAGGAGGGAGAGGCGGGCGAGGGAGGAGGAGAGAGGGTGGAGTAAGAAATTTGGGGGGAGGGTGGGAGAAGAAATGTCCCAACATTATGTAGGAAGGCAATGCACCCAGTACGCTCGTGACTAACATGAGGTTCTGGCTCTACTGAAAGAACCCGAAGTATGTGAGAGCGAAGCTGAAGGACGGAGCACAGTGATGCAGAAGTATACAAAAGGTGGTCAAAATTGAAAAAAAAAAGTCACTATACAGAGTAATTTTAAAGTTGAGTTGGGTGCACCTATCTATGAAGTGGCGACAGATGCAACTAAGTAGGTGACAAGTGCACATCTGACCACCTACAGCACTATGAAAGTGAGTGCTGAGTTGGTGGCAACTAAAACGCATTGAAGAGTCGCATCAGCGCGTCAACTTTAAAGCTACGCCAAGTTTCGCTGACTTCACAGACATCTATTTTATGAAATGGCATCGCCAGGTCAAAGTGAGTAAAATGAAAATATTGCTCGCAAAAGTTGTGTCTCGGATATATCATTTTTAAAATAGCACTTATTTAAATTAAGAATTTCCACGAATTTTCACTTGAAAAATTATAAAAATTAATGAAAAAGTAACATAGCAGGGCAGAGAAGGGTCGTCAAGTCTATTGTGCGTTGTAGTTCAGACCTTTAGTTAATAAGAAAACCAAAGACCAGCTGCCAATAGCTGCCTATTCAATAATTAAAACTTCAAATGTGAAAATTAGCCCATTTGCTTTTTCGGTCAATTCTGTCACGTGGTGAAAATCTGAAATAACTTAATTGTATTTATCAGTCTATTCGTGGTGACAAATCAGTATATATGAAGCATAATGTCCACTTTTTAATGATAAACTATAGTTTATAAGTTGTGTTAATGAGTTAATAATAATGTTAATATGTATTGTGCAAACCGAGCGCGAAGGTGAAACTCCAAGGAGCGTCTCTTTTGGCGTATGCGTGCGACGAGTGTGAGCGAGACAACATTGTGAGGGCGAGAGAGGAAGACATTATTTATAACCTGGCATTATACTGTTCCAGGGTCTGATGTCGCCGAAGCTGGAAAGCTAATTGGTTTGAGGAGAGCAGACATTTTTGAGCTGGCGAAGGGCCGATTTAATGAAAATGTCAGCACATTGTACAACGTGATAGAAGAGGCAATGGCAAGTAGACTGCAGAGACCGTTTACTCTCCAAAAAGAAGTAAAACCAACTTTAAGAGAATTGTGGTCCAGCATGCATACAAAATGGCGGAAGGCTTCCAGAACAGAGTCAATTTTTTTTAAATACAATAAGGAATGGCTTGATAAATTTGTTTATTTTACCAAGAAAGACAATGCTGAAGAAATGAAGGCATCATCAAATTTAGGTCGTCCTCTATCTGACTTTGCATCATCAAGCGATAGGACGAAACGAAGAAGAGCAGAAGCATTAAGATCATCTTTATCGAACCCGGAAGAATTAGGGTTAGCTGCTGCAATGGAGTATAGAGCGGCGGGGAATGTTAATGCTGCTGTGGTGTTTAGTGATATTGCCTGTGGTACTCCAACAAGAGCCCAAAAATATCGCATGCATCTCGAACCAGTGAAAGCCATTCCTCACACGGATGATTCTGCTCTAAGTTTATTACTGGAACGAGATTTTTCGCAGCGAGATTATCAGGCGATCCGCAATTCATGTACGAGAAGAGGTTCCAACATGTTCCCAGCATATAGACACATTATGAAGGCTAAAAAGCAGTGTTACCCACCTGCAACTGATATGATCATTACTGGTTATAGCGCCGAAGTCAAGTTGCAGTCACTTCTCGACCACACTGCTCAACGAATCATAAACCATCAAGTAGATGTTATAGAAGGTTTGCCTCATTCTCCAATAATCAACCTGACACTGGTTTGTAAGTGGGGTTGCGATGGAAGTTCGGGCCAAAGTACCTACAAGCAAACATTCATGGACGGAAACGGAAGAGAAATAGATGATTCCAACATTTTCCTTACCTCTTTAGTACCTCTGCAAATAACTCACACCAAAGAAACAACAAAGGAGGAGTTCATTGTTTGGCACAACCCAAGGCCTTCATCTCCACGGTTTTGTCGCCCAATGAGGATCAAGTACACGAAGGAAAATCCAGAAAACACAATCGAAGAAATCCAGGACGTAGAACGTCAAATTAATGGACTGGTTGATTTTGAAACCATTGTGGGTCAAAACAGGGTAAAAGTCGCTTACAAGCTAGCTTTGACGATGATCGATGGCAAGGTATGTAATGCCATCACGCAAACTTTGTCAGCACAACGTTGTCATTTGTGCGATGCTACCTCTTCTCAATTTAATAACATTGACGCAATGTTGAAGAGGCCAGTGAAGAGAGAAAACCTGCGATTCGGGCTATCTAGTCTGCACGCTTGGATACGGCTTTTGGAATGTTGTTTGCACTTGGCATACAGGCTACCATTTCAAAAGTGGAGAGTTACCGATGAAGATCATAAAGTGAAACTCGCTCATCGGAAAAAGGATATTCAAGCGGCTTTCCGCAGCAAATTGGGATTGATCGTCGATAAACCTAAGCAAAATGATGGCAATACTAATGATGGGAACACTGCTCGTCGATTTTTTGAAAATTATAAAGTTTCTGCGGAAATAACAAATCTTGACGTCGACTTGATTCGCAGGTTTCATGTTCTGCTACAAGCTATCTCCTGTGGACATGAAATTGATGTAGCTAAATTTCAGCAGTACGCTGAAGTCACGGCTTTCAAATATCAGAAGATTTATCCGTGGTATTATATGCCAACAACACTGCATAAATTGTTGATACACGGAAAAGAGGTGATATCAAATGCAATATTGCCCATCGGGATGCTGTCTGAGGAAGCTCAGGAGTCAAGCAATAAGCTCTTCAAAAGATTCCGAGACCGGTTTGCACGGAAATGTTCCAGATCAGCAAATATGGAAGACGTCTTCTTGCGGCTCTTGGCTTGTTCTGATCCTTTAATGTCTAGCCAAAGGCGCTTATCTAGCAAAAAATTACGATCACTATCGAAAGACACACTTTCACTATTAACTTCAACGAGAACACAAAAACATGAGAATATATCCACACCGAACGAAAGCTCATCTGATTGCAGCGATACAGACTTTGATGATGATTACAAAGACATTTACTTTTAATTGCTGTTGTATGGACTACGTATCACGTTATTTAAACCATTTTAATTAAAAAAATCAATACACAAAAATGTCTAGCTGTTCTATTCATTTAATTCCAGTATTCCTTTTCATACGACTTACTGTCAGTTCACTTCCATATTTTTTTAAAGATATTATTAACAAAGCTTATAATTTATTTTTAATAAACTAGTTCAATTATATTGGATCCGTCATACTACATCCATACTACTATTTTCTTCAATTATGACCTCAGATTCATATTCAGCGCCCTGAAAAACATGTAGGTGCCCATTAATAAATCGATCTTACAATTTTTCGAATTTTGACCAGCTTTTGGGTACCTCTGCATCACTGTGCGGAGTGACAGTGAGTGTGATTTAGATGTTAGTGACTCCGATTAATTTAATCGTCATTATAAATTCATGAGTTATTCAATTGATGAGTGACATCTGTATGTATCTGGCATCTGTAGGTAAGGTATCTGACTAATTTTTCTGAGATTTTTATTTCATTTTACTAAAACTAAATATCATAGAAAGAGTGCTGCTTCTTTCTCTAAGTGCGAAATTGGATTCCATTATCGCAATTGTTTACGTGTGTTTCATGAATGTTTATTTGCAAACGTGTTTATTCTAATAGTTCTCTATACTTCTGTATTTATACATGAAATTTACATTACTTGATCATATTTCATAACTCTGTTCCATTATTTTTGTGTATCATTTTTGAAAGGTTTGTTTACAATTTTCCATGTTTAAGCTATAGTATACACTTTTATGTGTTCACAATTTCGGAGAGTAAATCTAAGTATCCAAACTACATACGTATTAATTATTCGTTTTTACCGGACACCTCATAGAGAAGAGATTGGTTCGGATCCGACCCGACAATACCTTTTGTTGCGTCTCACACCGCGTATCGCACGAGAGTTAAGGTAAGTTTATTGCCAATTTTTAAGTATATCATAAAAAATTATCGATGATGTGATGTATTATCACTCTTTTCGATCACAATTTGTCAGTTTCTCGAATCTGTAAATGTTTTGGTGGACGTAGGTACCATTTTGGGGTTTTGGCCAGGAATTTCGGAAAATTCGCCACTGTGGGGCGGGAGAAGGGAATTTTCGTTTACAATGTCAAGTAAATTCCACGAAGTAACCCTTCTGATCACGTAGATGATCTATGCTCGCTAAAGTATGTACCGTTCAAAAAAATCATTGTCCAAAATCAGACCCTTAGATCGGGAAGAAAGGGTTATAGCACCAAAATAACCATATTACTGCGGGGAATGAGAGTTGAAGGATAAGGAGCTTCTTGATATATCTCTGGAATAATTTTTTCCTACCTTTAATTTGAGGAAAACTGATTTAAAATAAATACATTGCTTTAACTGCTGAGACAGCAACTATAGCAATCGAAAATAGAGCGAAGGAAGTGAAAACTGCGGCGCGGGCACTTCCTGTTGCGGTACCCGCCGCGCAGGATGCGCTGTGGTTGGGATCGGTGGGGAACAAAAGGGGGTGGGAGGGTTACGTGAGGAAATGGCGGAGATTGGGAGAGGGGAAGGTAGTTTCGTGGCTGGAGTAGGGGGGGGGGTATGAATGGCAGCGAGGCCTATAATCTGCGGGCTCACTTCCCTTCCACATTCACTTCCTCGACCCCCACTGGTGAGACAGGCGAAGCCATTATCTTTTCGGACCGCATTTCCCGACTCGGCAGCTGTGCACAATTAGGGCCACCTCATTAGCATCCGCGTTTGTCGTCGTGAGGGGTAGAATGAGTACTGGATACCTTCTCTGAGGGACACGTTTCGATTTTTTGGTTGGAATTTACTCAGTCTTTTCTTAGATAGCCTATGGAGATAATTCAGGACTCGGTACACCGTCCGTCAGATAGGATGTTAGGCTACTGTTCCCTAGGTACTATTCGCTAAGCGTAGGTTAGCAATAAGTAATATTAGGCGTCGGATTGCGAAAATTCTTGACTTCCATGGAAATTAAAATAAGCCGCGCACTATATTCACCCTCTATATTAAAGGATAAGACCGACCATGGTTTCAGCGTATAATTTTCACTATCTAGGTTGACATTTAAGGCATCAGTGCCATTATCAATGTTAAATGGTCTTGTTTTTTTAATAGAGAGTGAATATAGTAGCTGATTTATTGTCTTAATAATGGAAAACGTAGAAGAATGCTGAAAATGAGTTCCTCCGCACCCTTCATCCTATCTTTTACATTACCATTCTTATATCTTTCCTTCCGGTCTGAAGAACATTTAAGCATGGGACTCACTTAAAAACTCTGATGAGAAATTTAAAGCTTTACAACAGAGTTCCAGGATTAACTTCATAATATTTCTCATTTTCTCTCTTTTTCCTTGGTCTTTCATCTTTTTCACCACCGCTGCTTGCTGAGGAAATGCCGAGAGTTTTCTACGTCGGACAAAAAACCACGCCACAAACTGTTCATTGCGTTACTGAGCCGCCTACGTTCGTCATACAAAGAAGGCGTCAATGGTGCACAAACAATTGAAGTAGCGTGAGTGGTGAAATTCTCCTCCGCGTTATATTGTGAGGGAATTCTGGGATCGTTATCGTGAAAATTCGCCGCGTGTAGAGACATGAGAAATCCGGCTTCCAGGTATTGCTAACCCTGTCATCAAGACCGCTAGAATGTGGCTTCAAGCTGACTTAAGATTATCAACCCACACTTGGCGAGATTTGAAAGAAGGGTTTATCGAGCGGAAGATTGAAAGGTGAGCGGAGACTGCCGAAATATTCTGGCTCGATTATATTCTCAGGCAATGACGTGGGTGATCATGGGAAGGGTATGATAGAGGGAGGGGGGTACAGTACCTCCCAGATGGGTGACTAAACTCATTTCGAGAGACTCATAGTGGTGAACTATATTGTTCACGATAATTTTTAAGACTCTAAGGAACACCGTTGCCATGGTAAACGCTAAATGTCAAGCTAAAAATAATTATTCTTTATATTCTGGTGGAATAAATGTTCACAATATCCAATTGAATGACCTCACAACTCACTCACTCAGTGATTCAACCCGAAGGTGAGAGTAGAGCTCACCCGGTACAAAGCCAATGGCGGGTGAGATACATACTTTCAGGGTAGGGGGGTCAGTTCCTCCTTTCCCTGGGCCACCTGCGATTTCCTACGAAGTTCTGACGCGCAGAAAATCGAATCGCAAGGATTTTAGATGAGGGTGTCCAGAAAGGCTCTTGCCCGGGATTAGAACCCGGGACCCTCCAGGTAGTAGATCAGTGCTCTACCCACTAGGCCCCCACGGACGTCACAACAACCAGAAAAAAATCCTAATTGCAGCAGTTCCATAGTTCAAGGTATATATAATAAATTAAAAAATAATGTGTGATTTATGAGTACTGTACGAATTAAATCAAAATCTAATCTGATGATTTTTAATTTCGCTAAAAACACTCCGCACTGTTCAGAAGTAGATTTTATAGGGTTGATATACAATATTTCTTACTCCATTTTACCTAAATATGAGACAGAAGATTTAAATTGATTCTAATCAACCTATGAAAGTTCTGTTTCACTCTAACATCATGGTGTAAAGCTTCACCTAAGACAGCTGATTCTCATACTTAAATCCCTCTTCGGCTTTACTCTGTCGCGTATATTTAAATAAATGCAAAAATATAAATCCAGATTCTCACTTATAAAAGCTAAGCCGATAATAATCAGTCATATCGTAAATGCAAATGAACATAAAGCATATTAGTGAGACTGCTATCCCAAACTTGGTAAAAGGAGAAATAAATGCCTTCATATTAAATATATAACCAATACATTATTGTCAAATTGCTTTGGCTCACCTTGTAATAAATTTACGGAATTTTTTTCATAAAACGCACATTACACTCTTGTTCAATGGACGTAATGAGAATACCGAGAAAGTAGTTCAAAGACAAGGGAGCAGTTCAGCGTGAAATACTGCTCCCTTACTCATCTGAATCACTTCTTCACTGGCTGAAAGTTCACTAGGGGAAAATGAGATAGCTTGGCGAAAAATAATAAAAGAAAAAAGGCCTTTTCAAAAAAATGTAAGTACATGTGCGTATCGCGTTCCAAGTGATGATATGAGCTCAAGTTAATCAAATAATAGAGGGGGATAGGGGACAACGTTTCCGCTGTCGAAGTTAATTTCATCCTAAACAATGTAATAAAATTAGGAAGATCGGATTAGTTCCAATGAATGAAGGCATTGCATCCTCATTGTTTTGAAGATAACGTAAGATATTCAAATTCACACTACTGCTCATATCGGATAAGAGAGGAGTGTAGAGGTATTTTAAAGCTAGGCAAAATTACTCATCTCCATTAAGGGTGGGAGTCAATAAACTATTTTACGCGAGAACCACTTGTTTATCATATTAAATGTTTATAAGCAAACCGCAGCAAAACTTTTTTATGAGATTTTGTGGCAAAATTGGCTTATATTCCACATTAAGGATAAGATGCTCCGGTTTTATTGAAAACAATTCCCTTGTTTCACGAGAGAATTTAATTTTTTCATAGATTTCATCTCAATTATTTATCGCTGTTTTTTTGCTAAAATATGCATCAGAATTGCAAAATATATAAAAACCTGGAGAAATTTCAAAGACGAATAATTAATTGTTGAGTAAAGCAACTGAAAAGCTATGAATTGAAATCAGCGATCTCTAAATGTAAAAATATAATCAGCATATTCTGAATATACTGCTGTTTAATTCTCCATTAATAAACTATACAATATTTTACACATTCAATGAACTGTCCCATTAAATGCATCCATACTACCCCGGATGGTATTTATTTGTTAACCTTACACATTTTTTCTCGTTTCTTACATCATTAATCAGGCAGAGAACAGTACCGCAATGCCTGCATACTCTACAACTTTGTAGAATATGTATTTACCTATATATATTTGCAAAAAGTTCAAACATTCTTTCGGAAGTTAAAATAATAATAATAAGAGGTCTTTGTTGGAGAAAGACGAAATTGTCCCCTAAGGCATCTAACTCCTTGTCAAAATATATGATCGTCCTCGTAAAAACTGAAGATTCTCTTGTGTCGTACAATAAAAATCTGAGGTAAAAAAGTTATAATTCAAGGAACGAACAAAAAAGTACTCCGTCCGTTGGATGTGACGTTAAGCCATGGTCCCCTTGTGACCTGTCATTAACAGTGGGCTAATGCCGACGCTGTGTTTATCTCCACCCTTCCTCCATTACCAGAGATATTCCTATCATTACTCAATTATCCACCTACCCTAAATGGCGCGCATGACATCCGATGTCGGTCGCCTCCCCTGAATAATACGAACAAAAAAATATATATGCATATGTGCACAATTAATAAACATTAAACATTAAATAAATAATGACGTGTGAAAATATGTGGGAAACCGGGAGCAAAACGTGAGGATTATAATGCGAAAATATCTTTTACAAAAAAATTCACTGCAGGAAAACACCCACACAAGAAGGAGCTTGTAAAAACCCTGCGAAATTCTACCTATGAAACCCTTACTTACAAAAAAATTAAATATAATAATACATAAGGAAATTAGTGTATACAATATAAAATTAATGAAAAAATTAATAAAAACACAAACAAACATGGTGCGAGTGTATGGTGTTATATGTGCTTTAATTATCTTTCCATCCGTGTTTTTAACTATTAAGTAATAAAATTTTAAAAATAAACAGCACAAAAGAATTTGGTGATTGAGTAAGTTGAAAAAAAACAGCACCTGGAAAATAGTCAAATCTAACCAGACAATTTTAAATAGTTTCGTGCCCCATCATTAAATGCCCAAAAAATAGGAATGGAATACGATGATGAAGGGAAACTAGGTGCTCAAAAGTTTTGCTGTCAATAAAACCACGCAAATGAAAGGGAGGGAGGGTTTGGGAGAAGAGGCGAAGAGATTCAATGTCCAACTCAATGAATTCCCTTAAATGGACATGCGTGTAAGAATGGCATCGAGCTCACGTGCAGCGGTGTTTGGGCCCGTGAGTGCTCACAGCTCAACGAGTGGAATTTTATTTATACCCATTGACGCCCCAGTCCAGGCGTGCTTACGTTTTAAGGGAGGGAGAGAGGGAGGAGGAGGGGATGAGGGCAGGAGAGGGAGGAGGGTGATGCCGGGGCTCGCGTTGTGTACGAGAAGCCAACAGATAAGTGGGGGCGCGGGGGTGGAGGATGAAAGGCAAGAAAGAGGAGGATTGGCATCGCTTTTCCGGATCTCCCCCCTCCACACACCACACTGTTCTAAATGTCCGACGGGAGTCCCTCTCGCACGCTTTTTATATTACGCTATCTTTTACCCGTCCTTTCAATGCCAGGCTCCCGTCATGGGTTTTCCGAGAAGCGACACATTTGCATTCCCCTGCCATGTCCACCAACGGGGCTCCTAATTCAGACACATGCTGAGGTTGCTTCAATTAGTCGCCTCAACGGGGCTAAGAAGTTTCAGAATCAATTTGAATCGTGGCATGGGCCAAATATCACTCTAATTCAATGTCCGTGTCTTTTACACTCCTCAGACCTATATGGATATTTTTAAGTTTTTGTCCAACAATAACATTTTTGAGATTGAAGATAAAGTTCAACTCCATCTAGTCCGCAATGGCTATAACCAATGATGCCGCTTATGGTCCATTAAAGTTATACAAATTCAGCAATATTGTAAAACAAATAAATAATGAACATTTGGAAATTTGATTATTGCGAAGTGTTTTCAACTCACAGCAGAGGAGAAAATTAGTCAAGTTAAATAAAGTTTTTTGCGCCATAGCAAAATGATTTTCTCATAAAAGTAAAAAAAAACTATTTGCAACAGTTTGAGATGTTATGTATTTTTTCAACATCATGGCAGGCCAATGGGTGTAGCACGAGGTCCAGGATTCCAATCCGGGAGAGTTACCGTAGCAAGTCAGTACATCTGAACTCAACATTTCTTGGTACCACGAGTGGTGCAGGGTATGGAACTAGCCATTTCAATTGATTTGTGAAGATCATTTCACGTTGTGTTAAGCACTTGATGAGTCCTACCCCCAACAACCCGACGGACCTTCAGGTTTTACGCTCTGGTTCGTATTTAAAATACTTTAAACGCATATTCTCATAGAACTTGTCGCATAAGGGTACTTCTTGCGAATAGGATATAAATACTCTCGGCAGTTTTCGTTCCCGGAGCGGATTAAATGCAGCATTTTTCTCTCCCTCCTCACTAATCTCCGCTCTTCCACCGAAAGGGAAAAACTCCCCGCCCACCGCACCATTTCTTCCCCTTCCACTCCCGCACCCGGCGCCGCGCATCCCTTCAACCCCTTCCGGACACGTGCAGCGGTGCGCGTCCGAGCGGCGATCGCGTGCGGGCGAGCCGTGATTTATTTCGCCTTCGATTTCTCTCTCTCTCCGACCGACGGATCCATCTCGCGGAAGACAGCGAGAGTTGGAGAGATCGAGAGATGGGAACAGAGTGAGAGATAGTCGAATGATTCGCTTGCCAAGTCATTAAGGGTCCGGTGGAGATATTTTTTTCTGGGATTTTCGGATGGAAGGAAGCGGGACCGTGAGGGTGACAAAGGCGGATCTCGAAAATAAATCAAAAACAAATCCTCCCGGATGATGCCGTCGTGATGTCACCGGTTCATTCCGGGGGTTTTTCGGAGAAAAACACCCCTCGGCTTTGACGTCACGGCAGTAAAAGTCGCTTGATGTGCTGCCGCTTTAATGGCGATGCTATCTTGAGTGGTGACTGAAGACGTGGTTTTCTAAAGTGTCGGCGTCAATATGGCGGTTTAAATTTGCTAACTCGAGGTAATGGTACAGAATGAATTGATACTTGAAAGGCCAAAATATAGCAATTTATTATAATCTCTAAATTTCTCGGATTTCCTTGAGCGATGACTATGCTATTTGGTTTAATTTTGATTTTTAAAATGCTTTATTTTCATTAACTGAGTTTTTGTTCACTCTACCTTTTATATGTAATTAAATATGATTTCCTGAAAACTACTCAAATAGCAATCATTCAATAAATGCAGGCCTTCCTTTTCCTTCAGAACTCGAAATTCCAATAAGATAATCATGAAGTCTTGGTAATTAACGTTTTAATTTCTATTTAGTTCCCAGCTACATGTGTCAACCACTAAATATATTTCATGACCACGGTTTCCTGTTTAACTTAATTAATTTCGCATCTATTTTCACAAATTCTGATAAAAGTACACACTTGGTTAAAATATAAGCGCGTATAATAAGGGTTTGAAAATGCTGACGGGTTTCATAATAACTTCAACACAATGGTTGTCTTCAGCCTAGCAAGCAGGATTTTGTAAGTATATCCTCAATGGCTTATTCTGAAATTCATTGGTAGGAAAAATTGCTATATTTTTCTATTCGACTCTAATAGCCCCACCATACTTTTGCAAAGGGTATCCTTTCAAATCAGATGATGTGTAGATCAATACGAGAAAAATCAAATAAATCTAATCATTTCCTTGGCTGAGGAAATATATTCTACGAAGACCATCGGAAGCTTTATAATTGATTGCATTTTTACTAAAATATGTGTGGGAAAATTAGTTACTCAAGTGCCCACAAGTAATGGTGAATTCAAAGGATTAAATCGTCACTGACTTGAAATGAGTATGTGCCAACGTTTTGAAGCTCTCTCTCTCGATAGCTCATTTCACCAACGTACCATAAAGCCCGTTTCACACGATACTTGGTCCAGCACAAGACCTAGTGTGCTAGCCACTACTTGATATTGAGGACGGAAACTAGTATGATTGGAACCGTACTGGGAGGTTTCACACGATCATCGACCTTGTGCTTGCTATGAATCGGTTATTCCATATGATTCCATACAAATTTAAAAAAAGAGAAGATCGCACAGCGCCAGTAACGTGACTTGATTGGTCGATGGCTACTGGGCTACTAGGTCCTACTAGAAATCTAGTACCGCATCAAGTACGAAATCCAGTAGCACAGCGAGTATACTAGCTAGCATGCTTGCCAGCCAGTATACTAGTTCTGTTCACACGACACTGGAAAGCTAGCATACTAGCGAGTATACTAGACCTTGTGCTGGATCAAGTATCGTGTGAAACGGGCTTTACCGTTGCTATTCTCATGATATTTGTCAGCCCTGGGGCCGCATCTGTCTCCCAGTCCCTTCACGGAATTCTCATTCTTCGCGTCAGCCTTGCACAACATTACCACTGCCCTTCTTTTTAAGTCCCCTTAGAAACCTTCTGCCCGCCTCATTCGACTTTCCTCCCTCCGGTCCAATTACACACCACATCCTCCCCTCTATCGCCCACTTCAACGTCCCTTCTCCTCTCAATTCGAGCGATTTCATCAGCGGCTCGAAATATTCCGTTTCCCGAGGCGATGCAAGAAATCCAGTGGCGTACGTCATCCGCCCCAGGGCACTCACTTCGACGACGACGGAAAAGTAACCCATTCACCCACTCTCATTCTTGCCGCGGTGCAACTGCACTCGGGACATTTTTCTTCAGAAGAGCCAGAAAAGGACTAGGGGTGAGAGGGGTGGAGAGTTTTACATGGCCTTCCGACGAAACGACTCTTCCCACGCTCTATGACAGCTATGAAACAAAATACGCGTGCGTGTAAAGTAGGGTGTTGCTTATTTTTTCTCGGATTTTCGATTTCTACCTCTTAAAATATTCTGTGGGGTGCAGAATGGATATACTAAGAATTTCAGGCCGATTGTTCAACATTTAGAGGTCGCTCAAATGACATAAATGCAATAACATTCAATTTTCTCGATTTGAGGAAATAACACCATTTTAAGGGGTAACGCACAATTTTACAGTCCATTTGGGTCGAAATTTGCTTCAACTTTACGTCCGCCAAATGGGTTCCACGAATAAAATATTTTTGCGCAAAATACAGCCGCGCGCCACACCCCTGGTTGTTCGTGGGCCGCATTTGCGGTCAGCTGTTAGTTCCTGCGCCCCTCATTGCCTTACGCTCCCCTCGCGCCTTCCCTGAGGAGAGTCTGAGGGGGAAGAGAGGAGTCGAATACCTTGGGAAACATTTGCAGACAGGTAATGATTCACACGAAGCTACAATCCTTACAAGGCCGACCTTAAACTCTAATTTATACATTTTTGTGCTATCATTTACTTGGAAGAAGAGTCTTGTGAGCGGTGCTTCAGGAAATGAACAGAGAATATCAGGCATTAGGGATTACCCGACAAACTTCCAATGTTTTACATTGTCATAAATTCAGGAGACTGTTTCGTTTCGACCAACCATAAATAGATGGAATCGTTTAGAATGATGCTTAGAGACTATTATGTGTACGTCCTCGTACCCAAGTTTGCATGTTTCTCGCTTCCTTTAACCCATCGCAGTCGGATTTACAATGTTGTGGAGTAAATATTCGGAGTGAAAACGCTAGAGCTGAAAACGATGTCGTTTACTACGAAACGTTTTCCTACGATAGCGTTAGTCCATATGAAAAAAAGAAACTTGCATGCAACCTAAAAAACCAAGAAGGCTTACCAAATCCTCCTAAACTACTGCCTAGGAATTTAGGATATACCAACAGTTTAGTGCTGGCAGATTTTGTCAAAACGAATAATCTCTCATTTTTTCGAATGCTTAGTATTCCAGAAGATTTTTCGGAAGAGGATCCTGTGTCATGGCACTACAAGAGCGGCTACAGAATTAGTCAAGATAAGGTGAAGGCTTTGCGTGCGATTAATTATCATACCGAACGCACTATCAAGTTGATGGAGACTTTCAACAAGACTATTACATGCAAAGAAGATAGTTTTCAGCATTTGCTTCTTGGTGCTGCTCACTTCCAAAGGGCTATAAAAGACTTGCGGAAGTCCATCGTTAAAGTGCATTGTCGTTTGGATTTGTGATAATAAATAAGGGTTCTTAATATATTGTGCTGACGACTTTGTGACAGTATTACAGTAAGGAAGTTTTTTCTGCGAATTTTTCTTGTCACTTTCACCAACTAACAGTTAAAAAGTATTTTTTTCCTCTTTACGACTAAAGCGTAAATAAGCATTCCCTTTGAATACCTACATGTATAAACTAGAGCTTAAGGTCGGTCCTGTAAGGATTGTAGCTTCGTGTGAATCATTACCTGTCTGCAAATGTTTCCCAAGATATTCCTCTCCTCCCACCCCCGCAGAGTCAGGGAAGGCGCGAGGGGGGCGTAAGGCAATGAGGGGCGCAGGACCTAACAGCTGACCGCAAATGCGGCCCGCGAGCAACCAGGGATGTGGCGCGCGGCTGTAGCTTGCGCAAAAATATTTTATTCGTGGAAAACCGTTGGACGGATGTCGACCCAAAAGGACTAAAATTGTGCGTTGCCCCTTAAAATGATGTTTCCTCAAATCGGGAAAATTGAATGTTATTGCATATATGCCCTTTGGGCGACCTCTAAATGTTAAACAATCGGGCTGAAATTTTTAGTATATCCATTATGAACCCCATAGCATATTTTAAGAGGTAGAAATCTAAACTCCGAGAAAAATTAAAAAAATAAGCAACACCCTAGTGTACAGCCATGCAACGAGTCCTCCTCCCAGCTTGATCAACCACTTATCTGCTGATTACCACCCCTCTCCTCTCCATTTGAGAGGACATGCTCTCTAGAGTGCTAGTGAATTAATAGCGTATTCATCCACTATTTGTTTTACACACCATTTAAATTACTTGGTTCCTAAGAAGGAATAACTATGTCATTGAAATTCTGAGATAAAATACGTGAATTCAGTAAATGATCAAAATGAATGACTGTGGTGCCTATTTGAAGTATGAAGATGGAGCCTCAATTGCGATTTCATTGCAATTTATCCACCACATGTCAATTTCTATCGCACTGAAAACGTATGTCTGCAGAAAACCCTTATGCTGGTATAGGTCCTTATATTCACTACAGTATGCGTTACCTGAGTGAAGTCGCATCTTGTGTCGCATCTCTTCGGGAAACCTGATGTTTTATTATAAAAACTTCCTTTTCATTTTGGACGGAATGGTAGACGAATGGGTTGAGTAGCAGTAGTGGGGGAGTTAGATTTTTAGGTTCTACAACTACTAAGATAATATCACACCGTTTAACTTAACTCTAGGTTTAATCCTAATACGTCCAAGTCACTCATGTCCAATATGGGATTTATACCTCGACCTTTAGGGCTGCCAGGCCGGTGAATTGATTTGAGCATTGGGTTAGTGACCGGAGATCTCAGCTTCAAATCAGGATGAGGCCCAATTATATACGCTCAGCGTTCATCTCAGTGATTTTCTTGGGTTTCCGCTTACATTGGGAAGCCATGAATTCAGAGGGAAGTGAATAGGCTCACATACTATGTGTGAAAATGTGGGCTCAGTATTGATTGAGCCCCAACCAAAGCAACCAAACCAATCGGGGGCTGACTGCTGTAGCTTATTCTTTCCTTTTTGGCTCGCATTTTCGCTAAATAGGGAAAATTTAACGGAAATATTGGAAATGGTAGGCCTCGTATGAGATATATAGAACAGGTTGTGCATGACGCAAAAGAGAGGAGTTGATATGAAGAGATTGGCCGATAGGAGAATGAAGTGGAGGGCTGCGTCTAACCAATCCTAGGATTGTTGACCCATGAGGTAATGTGGAAAAAATCAGAAAAGAGAGTGAAAATAAGAATGGACAATAATTTGAATTAATGAACAGCACCAGAAGACATGAAGTAAAAGATTCGAATGTGGGGTTAAAAAGATAAGTGTGGTGGAAAGAAAAGAGATGGAAAAGGCAATAAATCAAGAATTTATAGGAAGAATGAGAAAAAGAAAATTTGGATGAAAAGTTTAATTAAAATGGGTCAACCTAATTGGCCATATTTTAAGGCATAAAGTACGTACGGACACAAGTCGAGAGAAGTGAGAAAGGGAAGAATGGCAAAGGTATTTTATGGAGGTAATAGTGAAAGATGCAAAAGAAAAGAAGAATTATGCAAATGCAAAAAGACAGAAGACAGAGGAATGGACCTTAGGCCTGTCTCAAATCAAATTTAAGTTTAGTGACTATTGATGAGATCAGAGTGAGAAGAATATTGCACCTGATAATAATGTAAATAAAAAAATTATTATTTCGTCATTAAGAGTTTAAAACTCCTTGTTGGGAAGAGAGAGAGAGTGGGAGATGTATAGAGGGAGGATTGGGGGCGAACGACTAGACAGTTTTGGAACCCAGGAAACAGTGGACGCAGTCGTTTGCGGCTGGTGACGTCCCCGTATTTTTCACAGGTTCTTTCTTTTTTTCGCAATGGGAGGATGCTAATATGGGACATGTGTGTGAGAGAGGGGAGATGGAAGGGAGAGAATCCGCCTGTGGTGGTGGGAGAGAGAGAGGAAGAGAGAGAAAGAGGGAAAGAAGAGCGAGGAGGGTGAGGGACTCGAAGTTGGCTGGTGGACACCCAAGCAATCTTTTGATGCCACCGAAATCCCGGACTCCGCGTCAGCGAAAAATACGAGGGTGATAATGAGAGGGGGGCGGGGATAGAGTGGCTACAGGAGGAGGGGGGAGATGAGGAGAGTAAGAGGAGGGGAGTGTAGCGGAGAGCGTCGACGACCATGTGGGAGGCTTGTGTGGCGAGCGATGGAGCCTAAAGGCCGCTTTACACGATACAATTTTTTGTACAATTTCTTGTACAAACGCTTGCATAGACTGAACGAAATTATAAGCTGGTCTGAATGGAATTAGAACAGGTTCTATTTTACATACAGTCATTCAGACATTCGAACAAGCGTTCACACAATTTGTCTCTTTACACGGTGCAATTTCCTCATACAAGCGTTTGTACAAGAAATTGTACAAAATATTGTATCGTGTAAAGCGGTCTTAAGAGTAGCTGTGGTCGTGTGGCAATGGAAGGATCAATGGACCCTAGGAAGGGGAGAGGGGAGGGAGGGGGTCCGCGATCGAGGAATAATTATCGAGGGTGAGCGGAGGTCGGGGAAGCATCAGGGGCAACGGATATTCAGTCCCACCTTTGGTGAGCGTGGCACAAAGGTCGGGTGTGGAGAAAATTTTTGAATCCTCTGACCCCGTGCTCAATCTCTGATCGCGTCGTTTAATCATCCTTCCTTGTTCAGGCATCTAAAACATAATGTAGCACGACTCTGAGCTCCATGAATGAAACTATACATTTTTTGTCCTATTTGTTTTTCGTCCAATATATTAGGAAAAAACGGTGACGAAAGAGGTACCGATTATTTTGGGAAGGAACCAGAAGCTCTATCCTTTCATTCTTGACTATGCTCATTAATATATAAATTTACTATTCATTGGTTAATAGTTTTTAGGGGGATGTCTTGCAATCAAGTGGCAAAATAGAAATTGTTTCTATTAATTATTCAGATTCACATTTAGAACCCAAAAAAAGGTGCTGTTACTCGACAAAATCCCTTTGAAAGTTTATCTTTGTTATAAGAGTCGGATCCAATCACTTTACTTATGGTCACTTAAATAATTATTAATAAAACATACTCATTTGTCACTACAAGTTTGCTTTTATGAGAAAACTGATAATGACTTAATGAAGTTCGCATTACTCAATTTCTTACGCAGTGAATACATTTAAGGCTGTGATATTTAATTGTAAACGATGCGTTGAACGTATTTCAGTACCTAAGCGCATTGTAGCAAAGCATAAGAGGAATGGCATGTGTGACTTATTTCCGGTCTTAATTTCATTGAGATTTACTTTATGCTTTCAACACAAGTGCAGAGGTAAAAATGTGGTGATATTTTTGTCAATCAGAGGACCAAATGCCACTTGGAGTGTAAATTTGCTGTAGATAACTAAATTAACCATATAGTACCTACACTTTTTTTGGTAGGTATCCATCGAATGCCACAGGACTTAGGAAGGACCAAACCCAATTTATTCGTTTTAATTCGTTTAGGAAAAATTAACAATAAATCTTTCCCTCGTTGTCAAATTACTTAAAGCTTATGCTCTCGGACACGAAAATTGTCATTAAAATTCAAGTAAAGATAAATGTTGATGCAATCATTTTTGAGCCCTTTCTTATTTTGTAAAATACAAGTTGGAACCATACTACATCAAGTATAAGTCTAAATGCACAGTGAATAAGTCTATAAGTCACATTGAGAATAATAATAGAGACGTGGTGTGATCGAAAATCGCAGGACATAGGAACAGAATAGATGAAGTCATCGCGACTGTCGACACAAGGTTTTTTCGTAAGTGATGCAAAAAATGTGGGAAGAAATAGGATGCGTGGATTTCAGCATATTCGATGCGCGAATTTCGGCGAAATAGGGTCCATCGAATCCTCTTAACCCCGTTTCTCTAAGGCAGGGGCTGGCACAATCCCAAAATACTTCTTCAGACACTTTTTCCGTATCTAGACGCGATCACATGGTTAGGTTTTTTTTTAAATTCATCGGTCTAATGGGGTTTACCATATTTATTTAATTGCCGAATCTGATAGAGTTTGTAAAATAAAAAGACTCGTATTTTACCGTTTTTTGATCCGATAATTATTTCTAGAGTTATAAGCGGCGAAAAACTGAATTTTTTAACCCTTTCGAAAAAGTAGGCGTGGTGCAACCTCTGACGTCATCGACTTCGTCCAATCAGAACTGAGCCCACGAAACCATTTCGCCTTATCGCAATGGGGGGGGGGGGGGCATCTGACTCTGCCAGTGCTTGCGACAGGACCTTTGCAGCAGACCTTCCGAGAACCCCCCTCACTCCCCTCCCTTCCCCTAAAAGCAGTCAAGAACGGAAGGAAAATTACGTCAATGATATCAAAGCAGCTTCTTTGGTCAGCGTAACCTTTTCCTTATTTTAATTTTTGATTTATGAGTGAATGGTTGTGGTTAGAAGATTAATTTCTTCACTAAAATTCGTTTTTCGTTTCCATCTAACGATTTCGTGTACAAAATTGCGATTTCGGTTCCTAGTGAACAAGGCATTGTAAGAATATTACTATCCAACAGTCAACATTTCTACCACCGTTGCTGCCGCCACCAATGCTTCTACGACGAGCTAAATTCTTGAAGTGGTGCGGCGGGGATTCGAGACAGCATTGGAAGGTGGAAGGAGACGCTGGGGAAATTGGCGGATACAGCGAGTGGACTGAGAAACGAGGGTAGCCATTGGGAGTTGAATGAGTCTCCATGGGGAGGAGTTTAAGGAGTGGTGGCTGAGACTTCGATGGGAAACGAGGCGTGGGTCAGGGAATGGGGAGGAGGAAGTGGAGGCAGGGAGACGAAGAAGAAGGAAATAAAACAAACAAGGGTGAGGAGCGAATGGGGAAGGAAGTGGAAGTAACAGAGAGAGCCAAGCAATGTTCTCTCACGGACCGATCGGGAGGGATGCAGGAGATGGAGAAATAGGGGGGCGTGGCAGTTGATTGACGCGCATTGAACGGCGCGTTTTTCTCGAGTGACGCGCGCAGGCTTTTGGATCCGGCTCGCACGGAAACCGCGCACTAAAATGGCTCAAAGGGCTATTGACGTGATTTCTATTTTCTAAGTCTCCACGCCTCCATATATGGAGAGCGCGGGAGAGACCATTTGGGCCAATTTGCACCTCGCGAGACAAACCGGTAGGGCTAACTCGCTCCGATTTCTGAGAGAGGTGGAATCGAAGTCTGTGAGCCCGGGACATAAAAATCATAGAAATTGAAGATAAAATTTAGGAAGTGCCAAAGAGACGGTTAAGTTGCTAATTCTTCAGCAGAAGTCGTAGCTTCAAAACCTTTCGCTATTGCTTCAGCTAAATAAAGCGAATTCATAGCATGAAAACTTTAAAACAAAGCACAATCCAAAGTTGTTAAAGTTTGCCGTATCAGAACAATGACCACAAAAAATAACGAGAATTTCTAGGAGTGTAATATTATTGTTTACAAAATAGTCTTCACCCTACATAAATGAATAAAAATATCATTACGAAAGTCATGTTTGAGTACAAGGATGCTTGAAAATTAGAAAGTGGCCAAAATATAATAACTAATCGAAGGTACTGTGAGCTGTACACGAATCACCTTAGCGAAGTATCTTGCACATAAGCACACTAGTTTAAAAGTTATACCTACTGAAGAATACTGAACTAAAATCAATTATATAACATAAGCTGATGCAATGCATAAAAAAAATACAGTGGTTTTCAACCGTCAATAGGGAAGCCTTCGATAGAAGCCTAAGCGTCACACTTCCCTCATCGCTGTCGACACAAGTTGAGTCCAAGAACATCATCCATTTTTTTTATCGAGGAGGCTTTAATTTTGTAAAATACCCCGTGCTTCTCGCATTCCATTTTCAAAGAAGTTTGAAGACTGATCTAAAAAAGTGAATTTTAGGACGACGAATACGAAAGAAGTCGAATAGTTCCGATGTTTGGGACGTAAGAGAGACCCCTCACACCTCTGAGAAGGGCAAGAATGGAAAATGGAGGGCGAGAAACACAGGGTGTTTTACAAAATTAAAGCCTCCTCGCGAAAGAAATGCATGATGTTCTTGGATTCCACTTGTGTCGACAGCGACGAGGGAAGTATAGCGCTTAGGTTTCGATCTAAGGCTTCCCTCTTGGCGAGTTGAATGTGGGTAAATGTCCATTCAACACCCGATTTAGACTGTGGCCCTGTCATAGCAGAGAGATAAGAGTGTTAGCAGTAGGATCATGTTAGGCTTCTTGATGCTCCAGTTTCTCAGGCTATAATGGCACCCTCTAACCGAATTTAGTCCAATGGGAAGGACAACACCATGCCCGAGGAAGAGCATTCGAACTCACCGCCTTGGAATTGCTGAAACAGCGTGTCACAGGCGTGGCTCCTGCGGTCGGTGAGATAAGAACAACCACATAAGTTAGTAAGGTAAAAGTAAATCTTGAATAATGTGATCAGGTTGAGTAAAACTCAACCAGATATGAAAACGATTTTCCTCGGCATGAAGCAGTTGGCCTTGCGATCAGATATCCCCAAATATCGGGTATTAGAATTGAAACTATTTGGTGTTAAAACTGCCAAGGTCCTATCGTACCGTCCAATCTAACTTTTTCCAATCTTAGCAACATCCATGCCCGAGGCAGGACCCTAGGGTTGTTAGGCCGTCAAGTAAGAGACCACCTACCTTACTACATTATTATAAACAATGGTCACTGGTACCATGCCCTAACAATTCAGAGAATTAAGTTAAGACTAGATTGTGGCAATAAATTTAGCCATTGGGGCATATTAGATCCATGACTGAAACGGGATTCGAACCCTGAGCCCTTACCGACCTTGTTAGCGCTCTCAGCCCAAAGTTTGGGCAATGGCGGGCATTTAGGAAGTAAATTAAACTCCCTTCCGAATGCATTTTAGGATGCGATTGTTAGCCCAGTTTTATTATACCTGCTTGACGTTCAACAGCAGTTTGTGAGGATATTAGGTCAATGTATTTTTTAACAACAGTTCCAATTTCGTAAAGAATACAGGGTGTCCAACAACTGATCGGATTATTGGCTGTGAAATATAACGGGCTCAACGGTTCTCATGAGAAGAAAATATTTAACAAAGCATTATAATGTCTGGAAAGAATGTATTGGTATGGGTTACCTATCTTGTCAGAGCAACTTCTCCTTCTACCGCCTCCTTTGCCACCCAAAGGTGGTAAAATACACTTTAAAATGTTAAAAACTACGGTACAAGTCGATTATTAACATTTTAAATATTTAGTCCTCCCATTTCACTTTAGTGTGGTGGCTACAGTACTGGCTATTCACCTAGAGAGTTGGGTACAAATGCTGGTCGTAGCAGTAAATTTTCAGCGGTAAACCGGTCCATACTTCAGAGCTCCGTTTTCAAGTACCTTCACCCTATCAATCGTGCTCTTTGGTGCAAATAACGAAAGCTGTCGGTCGCCTCCCCGAGTAATAACTATTCAAAACACGTTGAACAAATTTCAACTTGAGATAGCATACTATTTTATATTAATTTTGAGCCATTAATAACGAAATAAAGGATCTAGCGTCAGCCACAGTCTACAGGAACCAATGATAAATTTAAAATTTTGGCGGTCCACCATGAGAATATGGTTTTAATCTGAGATTCGCTGATTGTCTGGGGTGCTAAAGTTTCTAAGTTCGAGCTAATGTCTGCAGGAACACCTAAAGATAAAAAATTTTAAACTCACCGTTGAAATGGATGTGTCTTTGGCACTGGTCTCTTACAGTTTTTTCACAATTGCCCCTTACATCATATCTCTTGGTAAAGTAGGACCACTTTCATCTACGTCCTCAATTGCCTAGAGCCAATTTTCCTCGACCCCGTTCTAATCCATGAATTTACTCTCCTCCTCTTCCGTGTTCAAACACTGAAATCCTTTGTTTTTAAAATTTGACTTTTCCAAAGACGGTTCTGTACAATTTCTTTCCGGAACTTTGTATCGTTCTTTGAAGCACATTGCAGGGATGAAAGTAATTTTCCAAGAAGAGCTCGAAAATTGGTGCTATACATCATAACCATCGGATACAACAATTTTCGTAAAAGTGCTAGATCTCCCTCTTAATTCTCGTCTTGGGGTAGATGCGATTACAATTCTCAAAAAGTTCACACCTATCTCCTTCCTAAACGTTTTTGACCGGCTAATTTGATCTATTTGTGACAGACAAACCCAAGAACGACTGGAAGAAGAGAAAAATTATTAGGTTTTTACCAGAAATCTGAGAGAGGAACACATAACGTTTTACAGTCAATTTGGCCAAATATATGGATGGTCATTTCAATGTCAAACTTCGGCGTGATTTCCAGAGTAGGGCAATGAAACTTCGAATCAAATGCAATTTCACTGGATAAAGTGTGCAATGGTTGTTTGAAAATTTAAAATTGTATTAAAATAAAAGTGAAAAATTAATGTAAAATAGATCTTTCTGGATCTGGCACTCCACTCAGAAGACGATGGAGGAGGAACTGGGCATAGAAACGTATTTCTTCTTGGCGAGACACGGTTCAAAATCCAGAGGACCCTCACTAAAACACTTCTTCTCCGTTTCAGTGCATTGAATTCAGGCGGGGGCGAGAGAGAGAGTTTAGTGGAGCGAGGGGAAACGGAGAGGAGCGAAAGGGGAAGACGGACGAGGTGGAAAAAATGAAGAAGTCCTCATCCACTGCATCTGATTACCAGGATTTTTCGAGGAGTTTGAAGAGGAGGGAGGGGTAGAATGGGTTTAGGGGTGGAAAGGGGTGGGCGGGGAGGGCAATTGGGAAGGAGGGGGTGGTGGGAGGGAGTGGAGAAGGGGAAGCGCGTAGAGCTGGGGTGGGAGAGGAGGGTTTTTAAGGGAAAAGAGGATGGAATGGGACCTATTTGGTGCGAAGCCAATTCCCTCGCAACGGAAAAGCTGGAAGGGGTGAAGATGGGGAAGGGAGAGTGGGTCAAACAAGAGTGGTGGAGGGAGTAGTGGCGTCGCTGAAGGGAATCTGGGAGTCTTGCGCAGGATTTTTCCAAAGGGGGAGGTTGAGTGGGTGGAGGAGGGAGGAAGGGAAAATGATGAAGATGTGAAAGGGGAGGGCCACGGGGGAAGGAGGGGGATTAGGGTTCTGGGGTGAGGCACACGCGTCCCGTTCTCTAGACCCAGCACCTTGCAGATCATCGCCCTCCACGCGCAAGTACGATCCGAGCACACCCCAACCTTCCTCTCGACAGCCCCCAACTCCCCGGACCACCTGCGGGGTTGGGAGTTAGGTGTGGGCAAGTCAGGGCCCTTGCTTCCCCACCCCTCGTTCGCAGCTAAGATTTTTCGGTAGCTGTAAATACTAAAATACCAAATACAAAAGGGGGCGTAATTTTTTTCTAAGCACTCCAATTTCATAGTTCACGTTACAAAATGGAGAGACGAGATTTCTTTTGAGTGGGAGTGCCCAGGCATATATACATAAATTATTTTATCGTTCGATTTTATTAAATCCTAAAATCATTTTCCCAGAAAGAAAAAAGCGAAACCTTAGTGAAATAGGATTTTATGTGCCCCAGCTAGTAAATCTAACCAAACTTCAACTCAATTCTTTGCATCGTAAGGGTACCGTTGCAAGGCAGGTCGGTTACATGACGGCCTGGTAACAAGGAGATAGCGGGTTTGAATCTCGCCTGGAGCATAGCTTGTGTTTGTCCTCGGGTCAGGCTTTGTATTGAGTAAGACAACATGGTGTTATAAAAATTAGTAGGATTACGTCAAAATCTATTTCTGCAACAACAACCTAACCCGTAGACAAACACGATATGCCTGGGGAGGGAGGGAAGATGACAGAAATTGAGATTTGAAACCATGTTTTTTATATTGCAAGTCCATTATACATTTATGTCCGACTCTATAGCAATCAATTATTAGAGCCGGGTGTTCGGGTGTTGAACTGGACCCCGAGTCCCAGCTGTTCCCCAACTAGCGTGATCTTCCTATATTTTGCCTCAAAACCACTAACGGCACTGGGATAGCTGCTATCTCCAGCGAACTGATTCCTGAATCCATAGCACAGATGGGATCAGTAATCATAGAGCTCTAATCTTCATCATCAAGCAAATGTACTCGTTTATAGATGTGGTTTAGGCTTTTGAAATATTACTTGGTATACCTACCTACCACCATACGCGAAATGTTTTGCGTCCTACTTAGTCAGGGTTAAACAGCGAGAAATTAAAATTCACGCGCTTGGTTCTCTTAATCCATTTTTCCAAGTCATCTGACCACCAAGCCTATTTTTGGGAGATATTTGTGAGGCTTCGAGGAGAAAGGAGGTGTTTGCGTGATTTCCCCGCGGTTATTTATATTGGCGATGTTTTTCACCGCGTCTCGCAGGCCCTACTGTGGGGGGCCTATCTCTCTCTCTCTTTCTCTCTCTCTCCGTTGGGACCTCCGTGCCCCTTGCTCTCCATTTTGATTTCTTCCTCAGCCTAATTTACACTCATTCGTTTTCGCGATTGTGAGAATATAGTGGGTCCCGCTGTGGAAGGGATTTAAATAACCTCCGAATGTGACACAATATAAGTGTGAACTGCGGGCCAGCCAGAGGGATAACACGCTCTCCTAAGGTTACCGCTTCTTAATCACATTCTTTGATTGCTGTTGTGAAAACTCCCGTTGAGTCGGCTTCTGGAGAATTTGGTCGCTAGCCCAGATTTTTCCCAGTGGGAGAATAAGCCACCACGAGGTGGGATTTCCAATGCAATGGCGTACGTAACTATTAAGCAAACGTAAATGTCTCAGGATACACCGTTATCCAGCCCCCAATTGGTTTTCATCAAATTATATCTTTCAGGAATATAGTCTATATCACGTCATTATGACGTCTTTTCCTGGAAAGATCGATGACGTTGGTCAGTAGGGATCTCATTTATGTGAAATTACGGAGAAGCACTTTTACTCGAACTAGACAAACAAAATGAACGGTATGTTTGAAATTTAATCTTAAACAACACCATTATTTACACATACATTAGCTTATGGGGATGAGATACCGGTAGAGATAAACATTAATAGAGGAATGGACGGTAATTAGTTTTTTGCTGTTTAGCGTGAATCCTCCCAAATGATTTCAATATCAGTCGTAAACAGCTTCATAGAATTAGTTATATTGATGGAATTTTTTGCCACATTTTTTACACATTTCATCCCTATATTTTAAGTGCTAAACTATACACGTCTCTAAATAAAATAAACATACAAAGTTGTTTTGTCTTCATAAGTCATCAGCGTATTTTTTTTATATTCAACATTTTCTTACACTAGATTATTTCCCTCTGGCAGAAAACCTTAATCATTAGCGAAAATGTAATATTATAAGAAAATGAATCAAGCATATTCATGTGACTTGAATTTTTTTCTAATGGAAAAATAAACTATATCACATTGCAGGCGGATATGAAAAAACAACTTGGATGGCAATGAATTCAAGAGGTCTTAAGGGACCGAAAAAATATTTTTGAAAAACTTCTTCACAGACTGTTGCTCTTCAAAGTGGAATGACCAGAGGTCACGTATTTAAGTGTGGGAGAGGCATTTCTTTACCTTCATCTGAACCAAAGCTAGATGACTTTTCTATACACTTGTACATCTTACTTGAAAACTGTAGGCGGCTAAGGGGAAGTAATCTAAGCCCATATCATGATACCTGAACCACGCATTCCTTTCAGCACTTTGAACGGCCTTGCCGTAAACAAACAGAACTTCGAGTATCTTAATGCTGTTCTGGGAACCCTTCCTCACGCTCACTGCCCATTTCCATATCAGGCGATCAATCAAGATTCCGTGGCAAGATGCCGCGGCGTCGATCGTCAATATATTTTCGAGAACGGATAGATGGGCGAAGGGATTCCCCGAAGCGCGCACCGATCCCGGGAAACGGAAAGTGCGAGTGTGCGGAGGAACTTTGAAGCATGGAGAAGGCCCATGAAAGGAAATGGGAGGATGAATGATGGGCGGTGAGGGGAAGGATTCGGAAGGAACAGCAAAAGGAATAGCGCGGAACATATCAGCACCAAGATAGACATGAGATTATGTGGAAATAAATCGCGAGCCCGGACCACCGCTTTCCCGGAAATACGACAACAAATATTTGAACTAATTTTCAGGATACCGCCCGTGTGGTACCAGTCAGGCGCGTCTTCCAGATTGGGGTGGGGATGAAAATTAAAGCACGCATTAAAGAACAAAGAAGATACTCAAAGGGACGGAATGGCCCGCCTCTCGGAAATTCAATCCTTTGATCCTAGGGTACGCGTCGCAGGGGGTTGAGCTGGAGAATGCTTGGAAGCAGCCCACGTATCTCTCCCCGCCACTACCCCGAGTGTATTCCGCGGAATTTCCCTTCTTTCCGGGAAACGGTTCGGTTCGTAAAAACGACGAAGAGCGGTGGTCGAAAAGAAACGCAACACGACGTGTTCTGCCTGTTGAACGGTGATTAAAAGGACCGGAATTGGTGAGAGGGGGAAGGAGGAATTGACGCAGCTGATAAACTGCATTTGTAGGTTGTGGTCTCTACTGACGATATTCATGGCGTCGGAGAAATTTTCGCTTCGATTGGATTGGAGAATAAGGTGGAAAGGATTTGGATAAATTGAAAAAGTAACAACCGTAATTTCTAAGAGAGTATAATAGGCCGTCGTGAGTATGGTATTGTAGACTTGGGTTTTTCGTGTTTCTACGGCTTGCTATATCACACCATCTAAAATAGGGTCTTAATCCCGAGGAAAACAAAAATCCATGCGCGAGGAAGAATTCGAACCCCGACTTTCGGGTTTACAGTCGGATGAAATACCGACCTAGCTACAACGGCCAAAGAGATACATAATTCCATAACTTTCCACTGGTATACTGCTGAGTTAATATTTTATTTTTGTTGTAATGCAAATGATACTAATTTCCTCATAAATTATTACCTATGTGTATTATCAAGAATTACTGTTCATGCCTCAAATCAAAATTGGCATATTTTTAATGCAAGGAAGTTACTCACCAAGCAACTATTAATTCAAATGTTGTTAACTCTTTTGAGATACCAAAATCCTTAATTTATGAACGCCTAAACCTATATTCTTGTATATACGTACATAGTTAGTCTCCCTAAGAACTTTTCTATTCCATTTTCTATAAATTATACGAGGATGAGATGAAAAATAAAATATTGCAAGCATAAAAATTGAGAAGTAAAGGTTGATACATACTGAAACAACACACATTCATGCAAACTCATTGATGTCCATTTAGTTCACTCCACAATGCAGTGTGCTAAAGATTGGAGCTAAAAATGGTAGTGATTTGAACATAATCACTGAAGATTTTATTGTGGATTTTTCATCCCCTTAGGAAATTAAGTACACAAAACTTACCTGAGTGGGTGAGAAACGAAAATAATGTTTATAGGGTATGACTGAGGTTTTCAAACACCATTTGGAATTAAAAAATTATACAATATACTCTCAGGGGTCCGGTTGCTTTAATTAAATTCCAAAAATACTTTAAACTGGAAGCAGACACTTTGGTAGGCTATTGCGGTTAAAATAAAAACAAGTTTTATTAGAGATCATAAATTATCATACAGAATCTAGAGTGTAATTTTCCACTGAGTGAGATACAAAATTAATTAGCGACCTAAATTTTGATGTGATACATTATCATCAGAGGATGATTATTCTCATCAAAACCTAGGTTGCCAAATATTTTTTTTATTTCAGTTAAAAGTTACAAGTTGTATTATTCATTGTATTAAAATTCCAGAAAAGAATGTCTGGTGCCTCTATTTTTAATCATAGATTATTAATCTCACCTCAATATCCTACCTACGTATTATCTTCTATTTGCATGGATTCCACAGATTTGCACTAAACGCTATTTATTTACGATAACTATTAACATATTAAAAAAGTAATGATGTTTTAAATAGAATGAGGTCGAAGAGCTATTACTCATTCAAATACTCAATCATATTATTTTTATTCAGCCCATTTAGAGAGGAGAGAAAAATAATTTTTCTGACCACTGTGTGCTCTCTATTAGCAATTGATTTTTTCCAGATGTGCTGTAAACAATTTTGAACTAATTACGGTAAAAGCACAAGATTTTATTTTTCTATTGACCATCTGATATAAATAAGTATTTTATTTCCAAAGGTCATCTAGAAGAAAAATAAACATTAGAATGCTCCATTTACTCCCTATTTTACAATAAAAATTCAGACTACACCATGCATGCTTGAGGGAACGGAAAACACTTCGACCGAAATGATTGAGCACCGTTAATTAAAAGCTATTTCACCATGGAATAGCTTTCAAGATTCACATTTGAAAATTTTTAGGATAAACAGAGAAACATTGAGATGGAAATTGACGGATGAATAACTAAAGAGTCTATCGGAAAATACTACAGGAAAATGAGCAAAAACATTAGAATTACGGTAAAAAGGTAGATTGAAGTAAGTGTTCTAGAATGAATGAACGTACAGTGTTTTCAGACGCAAATAAGAGACAGTTAGGCATGGAAAAAGTGAGTGAGAAAAACGAGGATGAATCAATCTCATTAAAATTGGGAATGTCGGCGGAAGAGAGACAAGTTGTCGGCTGCAACTGAAAATAAAACTACGCTTTGAGAGGAGTTAGCTGGATTCGCTGGATGAGAAAGAGCACAGGAAGGAGCAAAGATTTATTTTTCCTGTAAAAAAGGAATTTTCTTCAAGGGATTCAATTGAGCCAAGCTCCTGAGAATGAAGGGCAAATTATAGCCTAATTTGTATTGATTAATTAAAAATAACTTCTTTGTTCAATTAATTATTTTCCTCCTCTTTTCCAATGACTTGATTTCTGGACAACAGAAAGAGGCTTTCCAAGGAAAAGCACATTCCATCTTCTGTCTCATTTTTTCAGTTGTCTATGATTTTACTACCGATGCTGCACCGTATTACAGAAAAAAATGTTTTAAGAGCAAATAAAACGTGACTACCTGCATAATGGGAGCTAAAAAGAACAAAAAGTAATTATTTTGGTGCTAAAAAGATTGAGGAAAAGCTTCCTTCATTGTGCTTTCACAAAATAATCATTCTCCATACTCTAAACTACTGAAAGAATCTTCATGCACTTTGGTCTTTTTCAGTGATAAATTAGGCTAAAAATATGTAATAAATTTTAAAATACATAGGGAATCCAATTGGTATTTAAAAGACATATCACATCTGTTTCATGCACTGAACGTACAGCAAAGTAAGAGGGAACCTATGGAGAGCCTTATCATTAAGCCCCGTTATAGCAATATTTTAAAATATATCTTGTAGTCTTAAGCCTGAAGATTCTGGACAATTGATTCAAGAAAGCACATAAGCGATGGGAATTTCCAGGAAGAGCTTCTGAGAATCTAAGACACGGGGAGCGATATTTGGAATCCTGGGCGGCAGGAAAATGACAGGAAGAGTTGGTGATATACGGGATGGCCACGGGAGAGAGGAGAGTATATGCGAGCGAGAGAGAAAGGGAGGAAACCGAAGGTGGGCGGAGGCGAGGGCGGGAATCAGAGGAGGGACCCCTTAAGGATGTCAAGCCCAGCTGCATGTGGTTGAGTTGTGAGGTAACAATAGAGGACGATGACGGGAGCGCGGTAGAAGGGAGTAGGGGGAGGGGGCGTGGGGGCTGAGGAGGGAAAAAGGGGGCGGGGGAGGGTCACAGAGCGGGGGAAGGGTGTAGGGAAAAGATTAGGAAAGTGGAAGGGGGACAGGAATTTTGGCACGAGAGAGAAGACGAGGAGAGGCAGGAGAGAAGGGAAGGGAACGGTTTTTGGAAAGGATTAGAAGGGGGTGATGTACGGGGAGAAAGGGGGCTGAGTGAGGTGGAGAATAGGGGAGGAAAGAATTGTGGATAATGTCTAAAAAGGTTGGGAGGAAGAGAATTGAGTAAATGCAGATCCATGAGCGAAGAGATATGAAAGAAATATTGTGTGCGGAGGCCAAATGGAAGGAAATGAAAATGAAAAAAGGGAGAGTTGAGGATAGAGAAGAAGAGAAAAAAGGAGAGATGGTGGGAGAGAGGAAGTTGACACGTATATTCACGATTGTGTGTGCGAAATTTATGAGGGGATGGATGACAGAAAAGCGAAGAGGAAATAACTCAACTATTCCGTTTTTAGTAGAGGTTTTACTTCGGGAACATTTTAGGAGCTATTGAAGCCCAGGAAAAGTGCACCAAAAACTATTCCCATTTGGTAAAGTTCAAGCCAAAGGGGACGAAAGGGAACAATAAACCAAAGCCAATTCATTGCTCTAGCTAGTACTCTTAGTGATATTGATATTATGAAAGGAATGGGTAACCTTGCGAATTTTCACATATTTTATCATGCTATCGAATGGTGACTGAAACCCTAGATAAGGAACAAAGAAATGTATTTAATACTCAATTTAGATTTATTGCACGAAAAATATACAAAATGATATAGACTAATTCTTAGCATTAAAATAATTTTTAGTGCAAGCGGTGCTTAGAGAAACGATGGAGGAGGTATAAATATAATTGAAAACATTTTCTTTGTGCACTTAGAATTTTTCAAGAAGATTCATTTCCTGAGTATATTGCTAGCATTCTACGAAGGAAGCAGAAAGAGATTTGACTTATCATAAAAAACGGATTAAGTAATCGACACCTTAAAACATCTAAGGCAATAGAAATGGGTGGGGGTATTCATCTAAATTTTGGTTAGAGGGCAGAAAAAACGTGAACTTAGACAATGTTTAAGGAGAATCGAGAAAATAAAATTGACAAAAATGTCAAATGAATTAGAATGGAAAGAGCAGACTAATGTAGGATTAAATTTCATTTTGATATTATAATATTCAAGTTCGACTACACCTTTATGGTAAAACGAGTAAATCTTCACATTGGCTGCAGAGTTACTCTTTAACATCATATTATTATATATAACATATTATCGTATAATTTCGTTACTTTGGAGCTTGTTGGACTTATTGTTTTAGAAAGTTGATGCAACTTTACTTAAATTGGTGAATGTGACCAAACAGACAAGTTTTAAACTTCACTGTTTGGTAGAACAACAAAACTTTAGTCTCACGAATAATGCACTCTTTCGCTGACTCTGCGATTCCTCTCGATTAGAAAAGTCTGCTTTAAATAGTCCATATCCCTTATCCTCCATTTTAAAAACACGCCTCCCAAGCATATACGGGTTGACTGATAGAATCTCCCCGTCCCACAAGGGGCGCTTCTGACTTTTAAGCGCAGATTCCCGTCGATAAGCGGCGAGAGTGGTCGGCGTCACAAAACTCGGGATGCGGTGTGGGCCATTGGATGTGACAGACGATACAAAGATTGCCACAAAGTGGAGTAAATGGAAGCAGAAAAGAGGGAGAGGATGAGGAAAGGACTGAAAAAAAGAGGAAAAAGGGAACAGCGAAGGGAACACACAGATGGGAATGGAGTTATTCACCGGAATCATGGGGGCGTAGAATCCTTTCTCACATGTTTTGATGGAATTAGGGAGTAATTCGAAGCAAAAAAATAGATTTTGTAAAGTAAACATAGCCGCATAATCGGAAAACAGACTTATGTAGGATTTCAGATTGCACACAGCTATTATACGATCATTATTAGCTAATGAAGAGATAGCACAAAAATTTTGCGATTTGAGTGAAAATCTTAGTGCTTGCAAGGAGTTAGATCGTAGGCAGTGTAACTGCTTTCGGGCGCACCTCGAGAAAAACTGGCGTTGAGGATCGTACGAAAGCTGTTGTGCCTTAGCTTCAAATTCTTGGAGGCGCACATAATCAACCCTTTCTGTTCACAGAAAATCCATTCCAGCGTAAAAGAAAACAAACAATATCATCATTGAATCTTTCGAACGATAGACAAATATAAAATGCTAGACAACAACCTTGCAGCATTTTTTTCAGCAATTTCGTGATGCAGGACCATCCATGCGAATGAGGGGAAAAGATTTAAAGTAAGCAATCGAACAACAAATAAACTTAAACGAACTAAGAGCCCAGCCCTGGGGCGTAATATTGTGTCACTCCGGACGAAAAACAACCAGAATCTAGAACATTCTCCCTTCCCTCATTCCTATTCGAGATCGTTGACTTGAGATTCTTCCGCTTCCTCCATTCTGTGTGCGTTATATTAATGTAAATCATATACAATGTCATTCCAGCACAGGGAGTTATGCAATGTAGGGTAGTCCCTATCCCCTGAGCTACTTCTTGAAATTGTGGATTTCTGGAAATAAAGGAATAAAGTAAGGAAGAAATACCAGAATTATTTCAAGGAAAGCTGAGTACTGATTCGAATACATCTAAGGAAAATAACTGCTTTGTCATGAAAACGTTGGAATGAAGAGCAATATGAGGCGTAGTTTATCGAATTGTTGAAGTTTCTAATATCGCATAGAAGAACCTATCTGTATGCTGAAAATTATTTATCTAAAGTTAGTGGAAATTAAACGATGGTATAAGGGTTTAATCAAAACTCCCCGGGTAGCTATGAACATTTTATACTTGAGGCAATGAATTTCTTTATCATGTAAAATAGATATACAAACATGACGTTTAGTTTAGCGACTTTCAGTTCCAGGAATCTAGAGGATATACATATTATCTCCAAGAAAAGTTTACGTTCGAAATGAAAATGTTCAAAAAAATGAAACATAAAGTATGCAATATGTGAGTTTTGACACATAGTCATTAGAGTTAAATGAGCATGGTTAAATGATAGAATAAGGATGTGAAGAATGAGAGATTCAAAGTAAGTATAGATATAATACAGTGGTTGCAATCAATTGATCTCACATTATATTTTTGCAAATCTTCATACCCTTGGAAAGTCGAAAAATATATTTAAAAATACACGAGACAAATTGTCTTTTGGTTCGTGACGCAAATTTACGATAAAATGTGAGAGCAAATTAAGAATGAGGTCATAAGGTTGAAGAAAATATCATCATTTAACTAAAAACGGCGTCACGCTTATCCGATTAGCAGGAATGAAAATAGCGCACCTTTGCATCATACTGAATTTGTTTCACCTTGTTGCGACTGGCTTTACACTCGTTGAATTTCGGAACAGATTGAGTTCGTCGGAAGTGCATGCGTAAAGACTATGACTCAAGGTGTGTTTGTTTTCTTGAGAGAGTTAAGGGGCTGGGTTACGCTCTATCTTTATTTTTCTCTCGGGAGCGTGTCTGTCTAGAAGGTGAGTAAGGTACGAATAGAACAAAATAACTTTATCATCAACGTCGTGCGTAAAAAAGAAATCCTTCCAAGAAAGGCCATTCCAATCCATTTCAAACCTGACGTAGTCCAGTTTGGAAAAATCTCGAAAACAGATTTCAGGCGGTTTGTAATGAGGCGTATTAAAAATATAGATCACGTATACCAGATCATGCTCTGATAGGAAGCTTACGGGTTCTTGACCAAACTCGACTATTTTACTTTCATCATCAACAATGATGAGGTCAAGTAATTTGTGACTTGATTCCAAAACATGTTTAGCTTGAAACAAAGGGAGATGAAGATTGTAGCTAAACAGTAAATTTCGAAGATAACTACTCTTATGTATTTCTTTGAGCATATCAATGTTGGAATCACCACATATAATATTATTTTTATATAGAGGTAAGTATTTACAAATTAAGGTTTCAAAATCATCACATACATAACTGGTTTTTGGTGGTCTCTATTTGACAACAAACAAAAGCTTGCCATTTCTATGTGAGGCATCAATGAAAACAAATTCTTGTTTGTGGGGAATTCCATCGGAGAGTTCAAGCACTTTACATTTAACACACTCAATGCTGGCCTATTTCATGAAAACTTTGTTTTTTCTTTTATATGAATAAATACATTATTATAAATGGTTTAAACATAAAATTTTTGCAATATAATAATAATTTTTTACTTAGTAACGAACATAACGGGACCCTATGCCTTGACGTCAAGGCATCCGCCTCCCAGGGTAACGAGGCATGCCTTGAATTCAAGGCATCCGCGTTGAGTGTGTTTAGGCTATCATGAACATAGGCAGCAACATCATCACCGCCTCTATTAAGTCGATCATTTCGAATTAATTGGTAATTTTGAAGTTTCACCATGTCACTTCTTGTATATTCTTTTAGCCAGGTCTCAGATACTCCAATCAAGTGATATCTTTTGGAAAAAAAATAATTTCTAAACTCGTCAATATGTGCAAACAACGACTGAGAATTACATGGCATACTCTCAGTTTCGATAACTTTCTGTATGTAGGTCCACTACCTCTTGGACCTATTGACTTTTGTCATTGGAATACCAGGAGATTATCCTCGGTGCGCAGATGGTGTCGTCACTCCCATCATTTTGCCGAGCGAATATTTTCCGCCTCATACCCATAAATATTTTAGTTTACCAACCCTTTTTAAATCTCTCGCCCTTGCATACACCTTGCGATTCATAAGGCTAAGATATTGATTAACGTGAATGATATTGGTATGAGAATCCCTCCAGCCAATGTCTTGGGTCGAGATATTACATTTTGCTTGGCGAGCTTCTACTACTAGATTGCACTTCATGAAGTGAATTCTGACAGAATGGGGTCTATTGTTAATTTTAGAGCGAGCTTTAAGTCGGTAAATATAGGCAATAAAACAGGCGTCGAATTTGACCCCAAGGCCCAATCCAACTTGGCAGACTAGAGCTCCCAACACTTCACCAGGCTTGGTCGGAATGCCGTGGATTTCCACGACATTCCAAAGAGAACCCTGCTCCAGGAAGTTGAGATGCGCTTCAAGGTCGTTTATTCTTTTTGAAAGGTTATGGTTTTCAGCTACAAGACTATCAATTTTAGAACAGTTGTTCGAAAGGGACTCGTTTATGAGGGCGATAGGTTTTGTATGATCGGTGATCATACAAAAGCCGATATAGCTTTTTGTATTTCACTTATTTCACCTTTTATAGCTTTATAAAACTCGCATTGCTCGTTCTAAATCGCCTTAACACGTTCCAGTAACTCCTTAAGAACGGGACTGGAACTCTCGGGTTGATCGCCACTGAGAAGAGGTCCATTGCTTAAGGTTTTGATCGGGGTGTCTTCACCGCTGGTGGACCGAATCTTCACCATGCAGGTTTAGCAGTTCCAGGTGAGATTTGTGTCCTCAAGAACCTACAAATCAGCGTCACTGAGCGCAACGCAGGCAATATTAAACGCGCACACGTGCCACAGTTCACACTGTTTTGGGTTCGTTCGGTAGCTAAACTACATTGAGAAGAAGTGGGCATTATGAGGCCACTTCAGTCCCACTCCTTTATTCAGTATACAGCTCGAGTAAGAGAGGCAAGGCCAAGTAAGCGCAACACGTCCGATCACCACAAGGACTGAGGAGTATATATTGTTAAGCTTGAGGAGCACATGCAAAATAAGTAGTAATGAAATAAAAAACGTGGAATCCATTAAATACCTTGGAATAACACTGACACGTGATCTTTCCTGGGGTAAACACTTTCGTGAAATAATAGGTCAAGCGAATCGTAAACTGGGATTCGTGAAAAGAGTACTGGGTAAATGTGACGATCATGTAAGAGAAAGCTGCCAGTGTATGGGATCCCTATGAAATCGGTCTAAATAATGAACTTGAACGTGTGCAGCGAAGATCGGCAAGATTTGTAAAGGGACCATACGATAACGATATTAGCGAAACCAGTCTATTAAATGAATTAAAATGGGAATCATTGTCAGATCGAGGGTTGAAGTTTAGACTTAATCTCCTAAATAAATTCCAAGACAATATTTTCAGTGATGATGCTAAAAATATTTTGCGAACCCCAACTTACTATGGCAGACTGGACCATAATCATAAAATTAGAGAAATTGATTGCCGAACTGATAGATTCAAAATGTCCTTTTTCCCTCGTACAATTAGAGATACGAATAACGGTAAATATGTCCAATCGGAGAGTAGCAATGGATTGCATTGGTAGCTGCATGTTTGTATGAGTACTTAAAGCTAACCCTACTAACAGAATGTTTTTTCATGTTTGCTTTGCAATTTATATCTTTTTTAAATAGTGAAGTTCTGACTAGAATATTAATACTATTCCTTTTTTATGCATGATATGTAGTGCATTTTTGGTGAGAAATCACCCCCTGCCACACACCTTTGTGGTGGCTTGCAAATAAAGCAGTTTAAATCATTAAAAACGCGGTGATTTACTCTTAGTTCCTGGAGTACCCCAAATAAATCCATCCGCACATCAGTTGTTCCCGCGACCTATAAAAACGTACCGCTCCCTCCGCGCGCGATCGGAATGAAGCTCTCAAACGACGGCAGAGCGATCGATTGCCACTCCAACGACAGGAAATTGCCCGGATGCGAAGATTCACGCCGAGGGCGTCGGGGAGATGGATAGCTATCGGCAGGGAAGGGAAAGAAAGATACGCAATCGGAGAAAAGAGAAAGGGAAGAGAGATAGAGAGAGAGATGGGAAAAAAAAGATCCAAGACGAAGAAGACGACTTCCTTTTAATTCGATTTAAAACGCGCAAGATTCGGGGCCAAGGCGATTCGAGCGGTCGAGGAGGGGGAGGAGGGAGGAGGAGTAGTGTGAGAGGCGTTGGTGATAACTCATTCCGAAGGCAGAGTGGAAGGGGAAATCCGCGAGAGGAGAGTTCCGGTGCGTAACGGGAGGGAGGGGAGGAGGAAGGAGCGAATCCTAGGAGTCTGGAAATCCTTCCCCACTCCCACTCCCCTTGTGTGCTCGTCAGAGGAGGGAGAAGGATGGGGTGAAACAGGGAATAAGATCCGAAGGAACAAGGAAAAAATAATAATACTCACGGCGGAAAGATGCTTGGGGTAGGAGGGTACCGATGTGGGCGTGTGGATATAGGAGGGGGCAGGAGATAAGGAAAAGGCTGCGTCTAATAGACAGTTACTACATCAGACTGGAAGAAACGGTGGAGATGCCAAGGAAAAGGATTGGGAGGGGGCTGAAGGAATACCGATAATGTTGAAGTAAGGACGGTAAGTTTTTACGTTACTTTAGAATAGCTTTTTTCAAACTGTGCTCCACGAAACCCTTGGAGCTCCATGAGCATTCCCAGGGGCTCCGTCAAAGGCAGTGACGAAAATTAAAAAAAAATAATTGCTATTTACATGTAGCGGGTAAAGCGAAACTACGTCCATCAAGTGAAAAGTACGGTTAATGGTAGTTTTCTGGGGGGCAGACCAGATCAAGATCTCCCTCTATCAACGCTCTTAGCTGTTTAAAACCACCGCGTTTAACCTCCAGAAAATGCTACGTTGCCAAGTGTAGATGGCATATTTTTGATGGATGCATGAAAAACGTTAATTTTTATCGTAGAACGTCGATCAAAAGACGCCCGTAATTATCTTAGAACGTGTGATACAATGGCGGTAATAAATTGTTGCTCATTTAAATATTTAATAACTTTTAACATCGTATTGGACGCGGTCAGTTTCGTCCGCGCGGCCCCTTGCCGCGAGAGTCCGGTCGCTGATGAGGGTCGAAGCCGAGCGAGGGACGGATTAGGCCGATCGCGAGCAGAGACCCTCGCTAATGACCGTCTACCTGATCTGCCCCCCAGAAAACTACCATTAACCAAAAGTACTTTCTCAAATACTTTTTGGTTCTTCTCCCTACACGAAAGCATCAATAATAGCTAGAGACACTAGCCACTGGAGCCATCTGGAAATTGTTGATTGCCAATTACAACTCAGTCGATTCTCGAAATTATTTATGTATTATGTACCGGGTAGCGTTTATTACTCAGAATTATTGGGGGATACGGTTGGTGTAGCGGCTAGAGCACTGGCTTCTCAGTCAGAGGGTCAGATTTGGTTATAGTTGCTGGCTTCACTTTATTCACTTACAGGAAAGACATTACAAGTTGGTACATTTCCCACTATCAACCATGGTTTCGACACGTATAATTTCACTATCGAGGTCCCTTGATAATGACCTTAAAGACATTATATGTGTCGAATCATGGCGGTAGTAATAAAATAGTGTGGAACGTACCACCTTGTAATTTCTTTCCGGAGGGTTCGAGTTTGAATCCCGACAGAGGCAGATATTTATATAATAAGCCGTACTGCTCCTCGCTGCTTTATGAAGAGAATTCGAGTTCCGTCGGATGGGATGTTAAATAGTGGTTCACTTAGTTAGTTAGTTTAGAGCTGGCTAATTGCGATGCTGGGATTAACTCAAACCTTCTTGCTACCCCTCCATTCGCATCATTTTATGTACCTTACCTTCCAGTCTGGAGCGCCTATAAATGCGGGAGCGTAATTGGAAATCACAGATATAATAATCAAAGGCTCCGGTTACCGTAGTGACTAGAGTACTGGCCTCTTACCCAGGGGGTCGGGGTTCGAATTTCAGTATTGGGAGGATTTCGTCGGTACAGTGTTTATATGGTACTTGCGTGCAACTCTTTGATATATATAGTTTTAGTCTTGTGCCACTTATGTATAAAATAAAAAATTAATAATCAACATGTATTTAGTTATTCTTAATGACTACTTCTATTTAATTAGAGATCCAAATGCTACGGCCAAAAATTCCATAAATAATTCTATCTCTAATAAAATTAATAATGTTATTTGTGGCCAAATATGTAATTTTTTCTCATCCCAATGTTGTAAAATATTTTGATGGTATCTATATGTTTTGTACTTAAGAGAGAAATTTAATTTCTTTGTTTTAAAAACCTTCGTAGTTAGAATAGATGAGGGGTTATATGCAAGAAGGGAATATTTAGCCAAACTTCTGCACCGAATAAAGACGGCTTATAATTATCATTCATTATGTAATGCAGCAATGTATCCAAAAGAAAAATTCAATCTTATAATTACATCTTTATAATTATATTATATTATATTATATTATACTATACATTATATTATAATTATCATTCATTATGGAATGCAGCAAAGTATCCAAAAGAGAAGTTCAATCTTAAATTAAATCTTGTACTTACTCCAAGAGGCAACCAACACGAAAGAGAATGAAGAGGACACACTCAAAACTCACCTGAAAAGACAAATAGTTCAATATTAATCCAGCATGAATACAAAATGATTGATACAAAGAAAGCATGCGTTCATCATTCGTACTTTCAAAGGGATATAACAGAGATGGGGTCTGTATAAATAAGCTATTAACGGTCTCAAGACATCGATGAGATTTCATATAGGTGATTCATATGCTGTGAGGGCAATGCTGGTGTTATTCATTTGCATTGGCTTCAGTCTCTAAATATGCATATTCTGTTTTCCAAAATCAGGAGAGCATCTATCTCGGTCTGAAGCAGCTGTAACTGCGGGCCCAGCCTTGAAAATCACTGGCAAATAGTATCTATAAGGAGTCTGCTTGGTGTGGTGGTTAGAGTTCCGCTCTCTTACACCAAAGGCCCGAGTTCAAATCCCAGCAGTGGCAGAATTATTCATAGGTAGGCTTGCCGCAATTGAGTATTTTGTGGAGAGGATTTGAGTTCGGTACTTTGCCCGTCCGTTTGTACGCTAAATCGTGGTCTCATATGCATCTTTTGATGAGATTTAGATGCTCAAATATAATAATAATTCTAATTTTACACTAAAAACAAATATCGGCTGTCAAGATATTAAGCACTGTCCCGTTTACTTGAACTTTAAATGAAAGTTTCTTGACTTTTCAATTACCAAAACTATGTGCCAGCAGATTATTTGTATGATCAGGGATTTTTATGCAAATTAGGTTAAAAATTTATATTTTTTTCGAAAATGAACAAATTTAAATGGGAAATGGAGATTAATAATCCATGCTCAAGGTGAAATTGCTAATTATAAGAAAAATATAGCACTCTACACGGAAAGCATCAAGAACAAGTACCTGACATGTTTCTCATAAAGTTCAACCTTTTTAGGAAAAAATAACATAGAAATGAATGATTCATTGCCAGCAATAATAAAGGAACACTTCAACATTTTGCTTAAACACTTGGATTCTAAATTTATTAGGGACACTGGGGACATTCTAAAATGGATTAAAAAGAATTCTGAGTGGGTTGTTGATGTATTTTTAGTAATGTCAAAACCAGTAGTTACCATTGTGGCAGAATATGAGTTTCTTATTGACACGGTTTCGAACAGCCACTGCAGGGCATTATAAGCAAACCACTTCCAAAGCTCGGTTGTGAAACGAATTTTCAATGCCTAGTTTAAAAGATAATTAGTTCTTATAGTCTTTTGGTGCCAATTGTACCTAAATGAAAGACTTTTCGAGGCACACAGCTAGAAAAACTTAACATTGAGCTCGCTGGAACTCAGGGAACGATAGGCGACTTAAACTGAATTTTTTACACCATACATTTGGCAAATTCTTCAGCAAAAAGTAGATACATTGTTCCTATTAACTTTGGGTGTACATGTAAGATACGAACATTTTTCAAATACTACTTAACTAGTTGCAATATCATTAAGTAGATTAAAAAAAATATGTAATGTCTAAAGTTTTTGTTTCAGTTGCTTCCTTTCTAAATGTATGAACCTTATTAAATATACTTCCGTTTATCTAAACTGTGTAGGTATTATTCCTCATAAAACATGGAAAGAGCTGAGTGACAAAAATCTTTTCTTATCCACTAGAAACGTTTTCTTCAAAAAGGGCTACGTGGTTGAAAAGGCTTTGGAAGATTACGTAACTTGATTCATCGTTAGAGGAGTAAAACTGACTGCCTAATTATTCCATAGTGACCTTTGATCCATAATATTGGCGTTGTGTGGTGTTAGGGGGCAGGATTGCTTACGTATAAGGACTGGGTTTGAATTCTGACGGTGGCAGAGAAAAAACAAAGATTTTTCAATGTTATTCCAGTACTTCAGTTTACTGTTTGAAGAGTAATTGATGTTTAGTATTCCATCCTTCTATTGACCAACCATTTCATATTGATGTAATTCTTTTCTTTTACATTATTCACGACCTGCTCCATGCATTTTATTCGAGGCCTGCCTTTTCCAATCTTCCCATTCACTTTTCCCTCGTCGATTTCTTCATCAGGGCATCGTGTCTTAAGATATGGCCGATTGATTAAGTTGTCCCTTCTACTTTCCAGAGTTGTCAGCAGACTTCTCCTTTCTACCACTCTTCTTACAACTTCCTCATTACTTACTCGGTCGATCCATTTAATCTTCAGCATGCCTCACTACCGTAAAGAAGCATGCTCCAGATGTATGTTCTGATAAACTGTTTCCTTACTTCTACGCTTGTATTTCTAGCTGCAAGTAGATTCTTCTTTTGATAGTATGCCCTCTTTGCCTGGGCTATTCTACTAACTATTTCTTTTTTGCTTCGTCCATCGTTGGTTACTAAGCATCCTGGGTAACAGAACTCTTTCACCCCTTCCAGTTTTTTTTTCTTAGTTTGACATTGGTTTTGGCCTCTTATTTCTTGCTGCACACCAATTATTATTATTTTAGTCTTCTTATTATTTATCTTCATCTGATATACGGCCATTGTCCTTTCCATGGTTACTAGAATCTTGTTCAGATACCTCTCTGTCTCTTGTATGAGTGCTATGTCATCAGCGAATCGCAGCATGCATATTTTTTTCTCCGGGGTTAGCCACTCCAGTAGAATTCTCCTACATTTTATTGATGCTCTCCTATGTAAACATAAAAAATTACGGGAGACAGGGCATAGCCTTGTCTCACTCCTTAACCTATTCTTACCTCTTCATTGCTGCGGCCAGATTTAATCACAGCTATTTGGTTTTTATACAAACTGGGCAATTCTTCGGTCATTGTAGGACACTCCATTTCCCTTCAGAATTCCAAGCATTCCATCCCAATCTACGTTATCAAAAGCCTTCTCTCATTCCACAAATGCAATGAACGCCGACTTGTTCTTCTCCATTCTCTTCTCTATGAGCAGCCTAAGGGGTAGCATTGCTTCTCTTGTACCCTTACTTTTCTTGAATCCAAATAGAACATCATCCAGGAACTCCCCTGCTTTTCGTTCTATTCTTCTGTAGATGACCCTTGTCAATATCTTCGATGCATGTGTTGTAAGGCTCTCAATCCTAAAATTTTCGCATTGCTCCCCTCTCTTCTTTTTGGGAATAGGAATGAAGATGTTTTTCTCGAAGTCACTGGGTATTTCTCCTGTTGAGCACATGTAGCAGATGGTTTTGTAAAGATGAGTTGATGTCTTCTCTCCTGCATTTTTAATTAGTTCTGCAGGAACATCATCAATACCAGAAGCCTTGTTCATCCGAAGGTCCCTTACGGCAGCGTAGAATTTCGTTCTTAATATTGATGCCCCCATATCATCCTTTTCCACTTCGATTTCCTCTTCGATAGCTTTTGTGCTGAGATTGTTTCCGTTGCATAATTCTTCTAGATATTCGTTCCATCTCTTCACGCTGTCTTCATTTTCAATCAAAAGTTCTACATTCTCGTCCCTTATGGCATTGCATCTTGCGCTCTGTTCCTTGAAGGGGTTCCTCACTATCCTATATTTCCAAGTGCAAGTCTGTTTTATACATATTCTCATAGATTCTTTATCCACATCTCTATAGCTTCCCTGGCTTGGTGACTTATTTTGTTCCTTAATCTTTTGTAACAAAGCTGCTCTTCTTCAGTCTTCACATTGTTGTACTTTCTTCTTTTTTCTTCTATCAATTCTAATATCCTCCATGAACCATTGCTTCTTCCTGGCAACTTTTCTTCTTCCAAGTACTTCTTATGCGGCTTTCTGTAGTCCACATTTAATGTTTTCCCAACGCTTTTCCGCTGATTTTTCATTGAGATCCTCTCCTATGTTGTTTCCCAGTACTTTCTGAAATGCTAGATGATGTTGAGCCTTCTTTAGTTTTTCTACTTGCTACTATATTCTTCTTTGTTTTCTTCAATTTCTTACATTTTAGATGGCATTTCATCATCACTAAATTATGGTCACTGTCAATCTCTGCCCCTGGGTAGCTTTTGTAATCCTTCACTTGGTTTCTAAATCTCTGCTTCACTAAAATGTAGTTATTTTGAAATCTTCTTCTGTCTCCTAGCATTTTCCACGTGTGTTTTATTCGGTCCTGATTTTTAAGCAATGTGTTGGTGACCACTAACTCATATTGTGTGCAGAACTTCAGCGGTCTTTCTTCTCTTTTGTTTCGGTTTCCCAATCCGTATTTTCCAGTTATTCTTCCATCTTGACCTTCGCCGACGATAGCGTTCCAGTCGCTTAAAATAATTAGGTTTTACCTCCTCTTACTTGCTTCATAACTTCCATTATTTACCTGTATATCCTGAATGTGACGAATTACCTTAGTCGCCCTGAATTGACGAATGACGAAATGACGAATTTGGTCGCATTTCCCTTGCAGTTACACTAACGTAAACTTCAAAAAACGCTTTATTTTATGCTCAAAATAGCATCATACGAATCATTATTTAGTACCTAAATTGCTTACTTCGCTAGGTGGAGGAAGGATGTTTTTCCACGGCAGGCACGAAATACCTGAAGCTCGAACCTATTTCAAGAAGCGGCCTTATTCAAATTTGGGTCTCGCTCGATGAACTAGAGATGGCTTCTGTTTGCAGTACTGCAATCTGCATTTCAAAGAGCGACAATGGGAAGAGGGAAAAAATAGTCTCAGCGGAAAGACCAAAATGGTCTCTTCAACCTCTTGAGGTTCAAACCTACTGATAAGTCGGAGAAAAGGTGGCCTTCTGAATAGCTAATTTTCCTTGCATTTTGAACGAGAAGCAGGGGCACCGCGGAAACGGTTGAAAAAAAGGTTGACGCATCTTTTATTTCTGTACTGAATATAAGAGCAAAGGTATCGTATCGCATGGAAAGGCATACTTTGCGCAAATCGCATAGTACAGCACCGACGCCCCTTATTGAACGATAAACAGAGTTGCGTCACATATAGGAAAATCAGTTATTCAATAAAATGTATTATGAATTAATACATTTTATTGAATAAATATTAATGTATTGCTAATAAGGCAATGGAAGTAAATATTAATGTATTGTGAAAAATACCAAGGATTTTAATATATTACCATCATTAAGAGATTCCACTAAGTTCCCTGGAGGCATTGAAGTGGTCACTATATGAAGACGTGAGAGGGAAAGAAGAGAAACAAAACAATAATCGGAAGAATGAAGGGAGAGAAGTGGGTTGATGTGAGAGAGGATACAACAATTCCTCACTCAAAGTAGGATAACGCGCGAAAAATTCACACGTGTTCTTTTTTGAGTGAGAGGAGCAAATTGGAAATTGCCAGTTTTTCTCTCACGTGCAAGGAACCTCGCAAATCGGGCCGCGGGGTTGTTTGAAGGAGATAATACTCCGAATAACAACCGCATTGCATTGTGAAAAATACCAAGGACTCTTTTCTCTCAGATAGAGGACAGATTCTCTGCCAGACTGGAAAGTTCCACTGAGTCGGTGTTGAAGTTCAAGTTTGTGCAGCTCCTAAATACTTCCAATGTGAGAGATTTGTAAGGATAGGTAAAGATGGTATTATCGGCCGTGACGTGGTGGAAACGATTCATTATAATAAGAATGAATAAACTTGATGTTTCCACAAATTTTGTGGAAAAATCAAGTTTATTCATTTTTATTATAAGGATAGGAAAAGGTAAAATAGGTAGAGAGAAAGATGACGTTGGTATAAGTTTACTGTTAAAAAAAAGTCGGTGACTAACGTCCCATCCAACTGACGGAGAAATGGGCAAGGTGGACGTAAAAATGGACCAAATAATGCATTTCTTTACATGGTGCCCATACAACCACAAATAATATATCCTCGGGATGGGGGGCTATTGCTATAATCAGCGCACCAATTTAATTCCAGAAACCGGGGTAAGAAAACTGCCAATAGGCTGCCAAAACTGCCGATCAATTAAAAAAGCAATAGTATACAAGCCTTGTTTATAGATTGGCAAATAAAGGTTTCAAGTTTCCATTGAAAACAGGCAATGAGGTGAACATATAAATGTGACAACATTCCTTGAGGTAAAGGGCATTTGTTTCGAGATGCTGATGTAACTGTCCTTCATTCAGGATAAATTGGTGCCAATGCGCTTTGCAAGTGCCATCGCATACCGTGGACGATCGTCTTAACGTCCGAAAAATGGGATTTTTTCACGAAGATGTCATAATTCCTGTGGCCACACTGATTTATCACAGTTATTTTTTTCTATTCGCCGCCAAACGTCTCGTTCCGCCATATCCTTCCTCATTACAATCAAGTAAACACATGCTTTAGCGGTGAAACCCTAGCACTGAAAATAGATTTGAGGTTGGCCGAAGCAAGAACATTTGGTCGTGGATAAGACGAGACGAACGCTCCTGTCATCCTCGCTTTCTTCACTTTGAGAAATGTTTCTGTCACCAACTGCGACTGGCAAGGAAAATCTACAAGCTAGAGAGAAACACTTATTAATTATTGTTAATTTCCGTATTACTCAATATTATTTCCGTAATTCGAATCGCTAGCCTCTTTACGGTATTTTCATAAAATCTTATCGTGTCAAAACAAACCGCTTGACTGATATCACCTCTTCAAAGTCTCCTCGGGCAGTAAGCAGCATAACTGCATTCGAAAGCAACAAAATTATTGCAAGTTAACAATTGTGGAATATCAGTGAGTAAACGACCGAGACTATTAATTACTTATTCATTCAATTGAGAAAGTAATTGAACGAACCCTAAGATAAATAATTGACTGCATAAACTCAAATTAGAGAATACGGTTAGTCATCAGCAATATCCCGAATATGTTCAAGAAGGTATGATTCTGAGAATTCAGTGATGCCAATCAGGAATTATAACTACCTATATACAAGGAAAAATGATATACTTCTCCGATCTACAAGCATTCAATGAAATATGAATCACCAAAAGGCTCTATTTATTGCAAATGACATGAAATTAATTTTAAAAGTATTAACAATAATATAATTTTCACAATCCAAATAGTATTCTCGGGCACCATAACAATGATTTTTTTTGAGATATAATATCATCCTTGAATAAAAACTGTATTGTCTTCCAAAATAACATAACTCCTTGATTTTATCTTGCCACCTAACATCGAGCGCTTAGATGCCTCCTTATGGAAAGATTTAGCCCTCCAGATAGAAAGACCCTTTATTCTTCTTGGCTAAGATACATTCTAGTAATAACCATTATGATAAAAATGTTGTTCATAGAGAAGCTATCTCATATGTACCTATGAAAACCTGAATCTGAGGTAGATTTACTCAATTGTAGAATAGTCTGATATAACTTACCCAAAGCTTAGACGTAGCGAACATTTGATTTATCATCGCGTAAGAAAAACTGTTTCTCCAAAAGTGAAACCACATTACACAGCAGTCACTCCAGGAATACTCGTGATATCCAATTAACAGATACCTAATCACTACTGGAGAAATGCTTGAAAAAATAAGAAAATTATAATTTCGTACCTGCTTAGAGTCTATATCTATAATATAAAACTCCTAAGACAACACCAGAAAATTATATAAAGGATTATTATATATCCATAGGGGAAAAATAGTACAATTATTTTGTAATATTTTTCCCTTATGGAGAGTAGTCAACGGACTCGATCTTTGCCTTATCAGCGGATGTTTGTACCCTCCTCATATATTGTAAGACGATACCCTTCTCCCGAAAGTTCAACGATCACCGCAGAGCTATTCTCCGGCAGCTCGATCGCCGAAGAGACGGCAAATCATATTTGCTCGCTCGAGGGCTATTGAAGGGAAGAAGAAGCGTTCCTTCAAGCCCGTGGGTGTACAGAAATATCATACCGAGATTGCTTCCATTCTTTTATCCATAACGACCAAAAAAAATCGGGGGATTTTAAGACACGAGGACAATGACTGAGGTGGACATTTAGATGGCAAGTTAGGGTCCACGAGGGGCAGGGAGGTAAAGCGAGGGAGCAAGGGTAAGAACGAGCCTTTTTTTCAGGGGCGGGGGGAATATAAAGGTAGAACGGGACAGGAGGAAGGGGTAAAAGAAAGGAGAGAGAGAGAGAGGGGGGAAGCGGAGTGGTGGAAAGGGGGACGATAGATGGGAAGGAGGGAGGAGAGAGAAGAAAAGAAGGGGAGGGGTGGAGGAAGGGAGGAGGGGAGAGAGAGAGGGAACAGCCCGTGTGGCTAGCGTTACATCTCCGGGTCCAGATATAGAACGCGCTCGCCGCGCTAGGCATGCGAGTATTTTTAAAGGCTAGGCGCCCAGACCGTGAGGTAGAGCGGCCCTCAGAGAGCGCTCCTCTCCCCCCCCCCCCCCTGTCTTCTCCCCCCTCTCCCCCAGCCAATCATTTCCCTCCCCCACTGTCTCACTGTCTTTTTCTCTCTTTTGCTTTATTTTCTACCTCTCCTCCTCCTCCACATCCCTCTTTACCTCTCCCCATTCAAGTACTCCAGCATATTTGTAAGGAATTGAATACTGCTGGTGTCAAACATTGAACTACTCGTGCCTAAAAAATTACTATTCTAGTCTGCAGTCATTCGCGAAGAGGTGACCGACAGCTGAGGTCATTTGCACCATTAAGGATTGGTGAATGATTTGTGTAGAGAAGGGAGTTTTTTGGGAATGGAGAAGATGATGGAAGGAAACACGGTGTCTACGTTAATCTGATCTCGACGGCGCGTGCCAATGGGTTCACGTATCTGATAGATCGTGAACCCTAAGTGCTCCCCACAGGACATTCACGTAGGGATCGGTATACCGCAGAAACAATATGTCTTAAGATTCAGGACTGGGTGGTCAGGACGAGGAATCAGTACCTACCTTAGACACTACACCCACTTCATTCCCTACTGTTCACATAAAAAATACATTTTAAAATAAGATTAAAAGTTTTGAGCCAGTTACTTTCTTATAATGATGCTCCTTTGGCTTGTTTGTAAGTTTAAATTGGCATGCATCATCCTAAATATTATAGCCCTGTGAATTATACATTTTGAAAAAAATTCCTTGCACTAACACTCCAATATGAACTAAGAAAGAATATTAGAAAACAACTTTTTGTCGTGGATATGCACTGTAAGATATGGATTAAACTGCAACTTGATATATTTAGTGTACATTTTTCAATTTGCTATAAAAATCATACATAATTTCCTTCATTCTCACTTATGCATTATGTTGTATTTAATTGGCAATAAATTTCATTTTTAACAATTGATTAATCTAGACTGAAGAAAATGGAGTGAATAGTATTTCATTTTAGCCCTAACACTGAAGCGGCAGAGTGATGAGAAATTCTGATAAATTTATCTCCTAATTTTTTCTCAAATCAATGCGTTTAGTTGTAACTACTGGCCCTTTCCAGAAAATAAATCGCTCTGATCTTATAGCTTTGTCTTTTGGCCACATTCTCTATACAGCAACTAAGGTGGATATTTGTCATAATATATGCATCCGTAGGAACACTCTACATCCATCCTGGAATCGTAATATTAGATTAAAAACAGAAGCCTTTGTGTCTCAGAATAAGTTTCGTATTAAATCGTATGGCACAGTGTGGACTGTAAGTACCTGCAAAAAAACGAACATTTCAGGGACATGGCACATTAATTTATTTTGCCAAATTCGATATGTTACTTTATGCCCTTTTCTTCACTGCCAGAATATCCCAAAGATCGAAGTCCAAAACAGTTTAATTTTTACCATTTTATTTTCTGAAACCTACACAAGGTGACGATAATTTGGATGATTTGACAATGAATAAATCTTAATTTCTCCGTTTCCTGAAAAAACGTGTAAATTAAAAAGCTACTCATCATGTCACAGCATTTTTAAACTCTGATTTTGGATTAATGCTATCGAAATCTGCCATTCTAAGATGAAGGATGAATGATATAAACCATATGATATAGTTCCAACCTTGTTATACACCACACCCCTTAACAATTACCATTTATTTCCGTTGCTCAGATCAGTAGAATAGGGTGATACGTATTTCCATGAATTTGATTTCGGTCGGCTGAGGATTCGTTTCTCGTTTCCGTCCCGCCGATTTCCTTCTAAACGCGGCGTCTCCAACTCCCGGCCAACGATTATCCTAATCAATCCGATCACATAAACCGTTCTCGACATATTCTCATGAATACTCGCCCTTTCATATTTCATCGTCGCTCTCCCCCTGCCTATCCTATCACCACCCCGCCCCCCTCCACCCACTCCGTCTTCCTCCTCCTCCTTTCCTTCGTTGCTGTCATTAAGGAAGGTGGTCTTAGGGCAAACTAATCAGCATTAATCCAAAATCAGAGTTTAAAAATGCTGTGACATGATGAGTAGCTTTTTAATTTACACGTTTTTTCAGGAAACGGAGAAATTAAGATTTATTCATTGTCAAATCATCCAAATTATCGTCACCTTGTGTAGGTTTCAGAAAATAAAATGGTAAAAATTAAACTGTTTTGGACTTCGATCTTTGGGATATACTGGCAGTGAAGAAAAGGGCATGAAGTAACATATCGAATTTGGCATAGTAAATTAATGTACCATGTCCCTGAAATGTTTGTTTTAGGGCATTTACGCCACAAATATTGATGTTATTCCTCGTGAAATACACGGCAGCAAGTACTGGGCAATTCTAAAATCATATCAACAAATACTACAAGCATTTGAAATGTTAATAGCTTTGAGAAAAGCTACCACACCAATGAACGGGAAAAGATACACGAAGAATGTTCTGGTGCTTTCCTGGCGTATATTTTGAGTAAATTCTTCATGAGTCTTCATATAGGTTTGGATCTCCATCTCAGAAGACGCTTCAATTAATGACTCGCTCATCATCTTCACAGCGGCGTCGGAAGTGGGGGGCAACTTACAGCGGAAGGCCCTCCCCAGAATTTGCCCCGGGTCCTTGAGAAATGAGTACACTTCATTAATAAAAATTATATTTCACTTGTTACCAGCTTCCTTTTTCCCTTCTGAAACATATTCTCACACTTTCATATGCTCTTTTAGCGAAAATCTAGTCCCTACCACCTTGTATCTACAAAAAAATACGGGCCCTTTTCTTATTCGCCGGGCCCTTTTCTTATTAGACGGTCCCTTTTCTTAGTAGCCGGTCCCTTTTCTTAGTAGCCGGTCCCTTTTCTTAGGAGCCGGGCCCTTTTCAAGGTTAGCTCCCCCCCAGTGACATTAGTTTCGAATAGTTCCGACGCCCCTGCATCTTAAGGAAAATCATGCAAGACTTCACTCCCCTGAAGATGACGAGTGAGCCGTTCATCGAAATGTTGGCTGAGATGGAGAAACTAACTCGGGTAAAGGCCCAAAAAGAATTCACTAAATAAACTCATAATAAAATATGTATACTAGAAGAAATATAAAACAAAAGCCTGGTACAAAAATCATCAATTAAATAATTTGAGGACACAGAAATATGGAGAGACAATTGGCGCGAAGAAGAAGGAATACTTAAACAAATATGGAAACAGAGTGAGAGGTAGAAGATATTTGCGATGTTCACACAAGAGAAGGAAAGACCAAGGCTGATAAAGGTTGTAACAGGCTTGATTCCTTATACCCGGAGAAAGAAGAAGGATAGTGGGTATTTAAAAGAAGAAGAGTGGAATTTAAGATTGACAGAGAGAAGACTGGCGTAAGTAAAGGAAAACTGGTAACGACAAATGACTAAGGGAACACGAATAGATTTATTTCAAACTTTTACAAACCACAATATAATTCAAACTCACGACCCGGGTTTCGGCGCTAAGCACCATCATCAGGCCCAGGGCGAGACCCCTGTATATATACCACAACTGGACTGGAGGGGGGGGGGTGTTGTTGATGAGAAGAGGGTGGGAGGTAATTAGGATTACCTCCCACCTCATCATGGATTTCCTGCCCTTTGCATCCTCGTCATGGATTTCCACAAAGTTACGACTAAAAGTATCTCATTTATAAGGGAACACGGATTGACGTCCCAGATGACGCACTCAGTTCTGAAATGTCCACACAGAACTCAAAAAAGGGACTAGTATGCCAAAGAAAAATCACTACTTTTCCGGTCTTCTAACTTAGGCTTTACAGATAAGAAGCCAGTACTGTTGCCATCACGCTCTACCGACACCCCTTTCCTTCCTCCCTCAACTACATCTTTAACCAGTAATCCCACTTTATGGTTCCGTCGACAGCTTTACCTACCACCCTTTGCCTTTTACCCTCTTCCATTTCGATTTAACTCGGGAGGTGGCGGAAGTTGGCTTTGGTGGTGGAGACAGGAAGGCCGGGATGAGTGTTTGTTTCGAATCCCACCCAAACTGGGTCATTTGGTAGCCTCATCTTCGCGTCGACTCCGACCCCCCCTCCCGCGGGCAAGGTGTTCCTCTCCGTACTACAACTTTCCCTCTCCTCCCTCGTGTTTACCCTCCGCTCTAGTCCCTCAGTGGATACCTGTTTCCTCAGCGCGAGATAACTTGAGGGTGTCCAAAGTCCTCCGCAGATCATTTCGTTGTACAGTCACCGCTTCATCTCACTTTTGGGAGACGGTCCAGGACTTTTCGGGATCACTCTCTTGTTCCCCCCACCCAAATGTTAATCGTCTACTACATTCAATCTACAATAATCACCGTCTTTGCTCTCTAAACTAAAATATAACTTTTCGCATTGCCAACAGCCACCTGATCAAAGTAGCCTGCAACCATTAGAGACTCGTTAACTGTGTGGACACATTTTGGGAAAAAGGGTTAGCAAATCATAGAGATATGGATGGAAAAAATGACAGGAACAGTACAACAAGGTCATATTAGAAATTCTTTAATGACAATAACATTATCTATATGATAAACCTTGGAAAAAGAGGTTATAGTGGAATGGAGTTCAGGCAAACAACACAAGAGGCAGCAAAATAGGGTTTGTAGCTTCAAAAACTCGAAGTCAAGAAAAAAATTATTTTTAAGTCGTAATGTCTTGTAAACTGCATAGAAAACATGATATTAAGTAGGTGTGCAGGAGTTAAGGGAAGAAAAAATATTTTCACTGGCAATAGAGATGACAAAATAAAGTGCGGGTAATGAAATAGTGTGTTGATAAAAAACAATAAATGCGTTCAGTCACTTATACATACATTGCACGGTGACATACAATGCAGCTGAATACATTTGCACTTTTAACGTTATTATCTAATAACTCAGTGTAGAATTGTGACTATCTGACATTTGTTAAAAACTTATATCAAAGTAAAGCTTTTTTCTAGGCATAAACTCAGTTCATGATGACTAAGAGTTTTCTTTCCTGGGTCTGTCATTGGGTACATTTCATAAAAACACATGATGATAGAAATCTTGAACATAGCAGGCAAAAATATTACTATAAATCTTAAAAGTATAACTTACATTTACATGGACTAAAGGTGGACTAAACTTACTTTACATGGACGAAACTATTATCATCATCAAGGGTCAACAATCCTAGGATTGGTTTGACGCAGCCCTCCACTAGATTCTTCTATCGGCCAACCTCTTCATATTAACGTAGTTCCTCTCTCTCACGTCCTTTAAGACCTGTTATATGTAACTCATACGGGACCTGCCTTTTCCATTTTTCCGGTTCACTTTTCCTTCAACGATTGTTTTCATCGGGCCATCGTGTCTTAAGATATGGCCGATTAGGTTGTCCCGTCTTCTTTTTATAGTTTTCAGTAGACTTCTCTTTTCTCCCACTCTTCTAAGTACTTATTCATTTGTCACTCGGTCGATCCACTTTATCTCCACCATTCTTCGATACACCATATTTCGAATGCTTTTATCCTTTTCTTCTCCGCTTCTGTCATCGTCCATGCCTCACTGCCGTAAAGAAACATGCTCCAGATATACGTTCTGATGAATTGCTTTCTTACTTCCGAGCATGAAACTATTATATGCTCAATAATTCAGTTAAAATGTGTCTTCGCAGCTAATAGGACGTTACCCTCAACATTTTTCAAACGAACAGGGCATAATGCGCCTCAATAGGCTTATAATAGCATTGTCCTTAGCTGTGTGATGCTTAGTAAGGTCTCAGCCGCTGATGGGAACATGAAGGGCGGGGTATTATCGTCGTTTCGCAAGATCTGGGGGATGATGATGTCGGTGCTTTGTCTCGCTTGCCTTCTCAAAAGTGGGGACTCGGATTCAACATCTTGCGTTGCTTTCTTGCGTAGCTTCTCAGTGGGAGCGATCTCGCTGAAACAAATGACGTCCACTCCTTTCCGGACGGGGATGAACGGGGGAAGGGAACACCCTACTTCGCGATCCTGGCCCACACTTCTCCACGACAGGGGGCACGCTTGTTCCTCGTGGGAACCCTACATGAGGAATCCGTGGAGACTCTACAAAATTAGTTCAAAGAGAGAAGATAACACTGAGATGCGAGGATGTGAGACACACCTCTTGAACACAGTCACTGCCTCCTTCAATTCCCGAAATTTTTAACCTCTTAGGTCTCCCTTCCCAATACACCACGCCTTCCTTGATGACCCATCATAAATATTTTTAAGCAGTTTTGCATTCCTTGCCCTGATTTGCTTGCCAAAGACATTTCTGCCTTAAGTGTAAGTATATGACATATTAGAGAACGCACGCCACCCGAATTAGAATGGAATGAAATACTTTTTTGCACGGAATGGAGGAAATAAACAGACTAAAGAATCACACGATCAAGGAAGCTTTAAATAATGCAGGTATAAAAAGGGAATTGATGGATAAAATTGGAAGGAGGCATGCAATGTAAATAAAGAACATTTTAATTAGTAGTAATGGGTGGTCAAAAAGGCCATAAAAAAGAGTGGGGAAAGAAAATGGAAAGGGACTTACTTTCACGAAGAATTGTGGGAAATATGAAGAGAATAGTAATAATATCTGGAAAAAGAAGTCTGGTATGAGTGTAATTACTGCCTGTCCTGCAAATCTATATAAATAATTAGAAAGATTTATTTAATCACCTATAATTCTGTAGTGATAATTATTGAGCGCAATATGAAGAAAACTTTCATGACACATCATGTTTTGCAAGTAAATCGTATTATCATCATATATTCATTAAGGTTTTTCTGGTAGGATTTGATTATTACGGTATTAATTGCAAGTGTTTACGACTGGATATGCAAATTTTGCGTATTGAATATTTTATGAACAAAGAACTATAATTGTTTTAAATTTATGAAATTGGTGCACAGTCAAAAGCCTTGGTATCAAAGTCAAAGACTTCATCCATGATTTTGCAGAGTACTATTAAAAAATATAAAGAGAAACAGATATTTATCACCCGTAAAAAGTTATATATAGCTCTTTAAAAAATAAACACATTGTTACTGGTCTTATTTGGTTATCGGATAACAATAAAAATTGCTGTAATATTTCTGTAGAAAGTAACCAAGTAAATATTAAAACCAAATGTTTTTTATTTCCACCGGTTAATACGCTTGAGTCATTATCGAGGATCGAATAGTGTCGTTTGTACAATGATAGTTACGCTCGAACATGGAAATAATAAATTTAAATAAAAAATATTATCTACTTAAATGTATGTACCTAGTGTGAAGTGCATCCGAAAGTAAAAGCTGTAAAAATATTAGTGCCAATACAGGCATACCAAAACACTAGATATAGTCATTAAGCTATGGAACAAAGTTCCAACTTAAGACTCAGTCCAACAAAAGATGAACAATGCCGTTTTTAATTTATTTTTAAGAAATCACTTTCAGCAAATAAGAGTAACATTACATTATCGTGAGAAGAGAAGATCAAAATTATGACGAGAAGAGGAAGAGAATGAGCCGTGTAAAAATGGCCATATTTGAACTCTGGTCATAGAATTTCAACTTGATATTTATTGAATATCATAGGTTCATCCACTTCGAAAGATCTTAATAAAAAAGTATATTACAAATATTTAAGAGACCCAACGCTATTGTGAGTTGCTTAATTAAGTCGTCTTTTACTGTACTTTGTGACATGCAGGTATAGCTCCCTCGGAGAGTAGCGTGCCCTATTGAATCATTTCGGAAGAAATTAGGCTCGCAATCATTTCATTTCAAGCTTTTTAGCTGGAGATGTCAAATGCAGCAATTAAGAAGAAATCACTTATCAGTGCACTTTAAATACCAACAAAGCTCTTCTCCCTGAGATACGTTGAGTGTAACTGGAAATTTACAATCGGAGAGAAGGAGCTAATATAATATGAAGTTAATCCGTCTTAGTAGCCGGCAGGTTAAAGAAAAATAAAATCCACTTATTGGTTGCTGAATCACGTTTTTGATGTTCCAATAACAAATTCTATATAATACCGTATAATATCTGAGTTATGTCTAATTATATGAAAAAAATACAATGTTCTCTCCAGAGGAAAAATTTGAAACAGTGGCCTTAGCCTTGGCCGAATGTGTGGGTAGGTACTTGTGTTGGCGTATTACTGAGCTCATTACCGTGGCCGGTCATGGCACCTATGAAACCATCAGTAAGTATTTGGTATTGGTATCAGCATTACTACATACCAAAAATTGGTGTCAATCAAATACGATAAATGCTCCCTTATTACATGCTAAATAAAGTGAAGCAAGCGACATCTTAGTCCTAAAACATGGGTCGATGGTCCACCAGAAGATCACAGAACAGAGAGAGCAAGCTCATCGTTGCTGGCCGTGATAGCAAGGTTGCAACGCACAGGCCTGACAACTCACAGGTTGTGGGTTCGAATCTGACCCAAGAAATGGATGTTGTTTTTGTCCTTGTAATAAATTCATAGGTTTGACGGTGTGATGTAACGTTAACCATTGGAGCACCTAGCAAAATCAGACAACTGCTATCACATGCTCATCGTCACCTTTTTCCTGCTGTCATTTCAGACTTCCTTTCCGCTCGTGAGTATAGACCTCAAATACATGCTGAATTTTCATCTCCAGGCTTCTTGTGGACACAAATTTGCACGTAACTTGTTCACAAAAGTAGAGCAGGAAAATAACCAGCACAGTTCGTTTTAAGTTGTTTTTCTTAACAACTGGCTACCCATTGAGTTACCGATTGGCTACTGTATGCAACTACGACGTAAAAAATTTGAATTTTTACATCAAGGGATATGGAAATATGTGCATTCTTCAGTACACGTGGTTACGAGTGTACATCGTGTTACGAGTGTTAACGAAATATTTTTTCCTCATTAGAGAAAAATATCACTATCATACAAATGTAGTTAAAACGCAGAAATAAAATGTATCGAATTCAACAAGCTTTCTGTACACGATGAACGGTCAAGAATATTTTTACTAAGATTATGAATCATATATTATTGACTACAACAAATGGATGCAGAATTTTGCAGATTTTTAAAATGCTAGATGATATGTACCTAATGTTATACATGCGGTATGAATGAGCTTGTGGGAGAAACTCAAGTGTGTTGCTATGCCTTTTGCCGTGAGAATTGCATTGCGTCATGCGAGGGGAGCTTGAAATAAAGATAAGCAGGAATATTTTAGAGGAGCAAACATTATGCATAAGGGTGGGCGGAAACAGGCACATTTAGCGTCTAGCAGAGAATCACTTCACTCCAGCCACTCTGGGAGCATTATATAACTTCCTGCGGCATCGCCGGCACTCGCGGAAGAAGAGAATGAACCTCTTTGGCCGTGGCCACACCCAGAACTCCACTCCGCAGAGCAATGGCCTCAGGAGTGAATGAGAAGTCCGTATGAATCAAGCGGGATAGTGTTCCGAGCAAGCAAGCTTAGGAATATGGAAACAAAACCACTTTCTGCGGTGAATTCATTGGCGGAGGGTACCCGGAGGACATGTCTCTTTATATGCAAAGAGCTTCGGGACGCACTTAATGTGGTTCACGGGGGAGAAATTACTGTCCAACCATGCAACTAGGCTAATTAGTAGTTAATTATTAGTGGACTGTAATCTTTATAAGCAAGGCATTAGTATATATATTCTTCCTACTCAAATTCGTAGAAAATTAGGTGACTGATTTGACCAAATTCAGCGTGCATTCTTCAGTTAATATTTTTCGTGTCGGCCATTTGTGTAAAGTACATGGATTTAATGGGTTGGAAATACATGACTAAATTTTAGAAAGCTTTATGCAAAACAATATAGATTAGGATATATATGGCTAAGTACATGGAAATACGTGCATTCAATGACGGAAGCAACGCAATAAGACGGGTAATGCACTTCAAAGGAATGCTGAGGGCGTTACATCGGTGTGGTTGTTTAACTGGCTTCTCACCCCGATGCCCGGATCCGAATCCATGCAGCGGCAGATAGTTTACTTAGGTTAACTATCCCCTACCTCAGGGCTGTGTGTAGGGCTTTTCAAGTTCACTACTCCGTCCTTCGGATGGGACATTAATCCGTGGTTCTCCTAGCGCCTTTCGATAACAGAAATCAAATGCCGTTGCCAGATATCTCTCGCCCTATCATTCCTATCCTTGTACCTTCCCTTTCGATTTGAAGTGCCATTAAATGTGAGGACAGGCTTTAAATTCAGAGATGATGATGAGGCAGGTGGAAAAACAGAAGTGCTTCTTCTTATTGTGGCAATAAAAATTTTAATTCACCTTGGTAATTCTTGATCGTTTCTTAACGACCAAGTTACTAATTTCCTTACGCCCATTGGCCGAAAATCAGCATCGTTGCGCGCTGAATGGGAACAATTTTGAAATTCTGATACCAAAACGACACACCCACTCACAGATGCGAAGTGGCGTGGATTTTCAACGGGTTCAACCTCGAATCCTGTGCTCAACGTCCCAACACGCCCGTGCTCGGACTAAATATAGCACCGCCCAAAAATTTCGACACGGAGAGTAAGACTGGAGAGGTATTGCGCCTCGAGCCGGGTGAATTCAAACGGGCAAAGTGAGGAAACATGGCGAAAACCGAGTGACAGCAAAAGAAACCCCCGTTGAATGCGAAAATATTCCCACATTCTCCCTCTACCAAGCTGCACTGAAGGGGGACCGGAGGCGTTATATGCGAGCGACCAACGCATATGCACAAAATTACAGCGGCTCATGTTCCACGGAGGTGGGCGTGCCGAGGGGAGAGAATTCCCCATTCATAGAGTCGGATGGGTTGCTGAGAGAGAGAGAAAGGGAAGGATAGAGAGAAAAAGAGAGAGAGACCGCTTCCCGCCACATCCTCCTGGCCCTCACCCTGCTCGCAAATCTTTGCATTCCGAGTGTGGAATTCCATCCGCCACTTCCTTCCTCCTCCTCGCTCTTATCGGCCATCCAGGCTCTCTCTTTTTCTCTCCCACCTCCTCCCGGAACCTACCCCCTTCTCCCCTCACCCCTCCCACCTTTCCTGACCCCCCCCTCCCAGCGTCGTTACCGTCCTCCACCCCTCTCCCTATCGTCAACTCACCCTCAGACTTAACTCGGGTCATAAAATACATGCTCCGCTTCCTTCCTCCCGCGACCTCGCTCGGATATCTCGGTCTCCCTTCTTTCTTTCTTCCTTCCTGGGTCTCTTCGCCGCCGTTTCGATATTTTTTCCCATTTTAAACCCTCTTTCTTGGAGCTCCGACAAAAGTTTTCCTGCTTCCCTCAAGAGCGCAGATTCGTCTCCCAAGGGAGTTGGACCGATAAATTGAAAAAGTGGAATGATAGGAGAAGGCTCTCGACGTTGGTCGTTTTTTTTTCCTCAGGCGGGCACGTAGCCTCGGAGAGGGATTAATTACGTAGATGAGATGTTTGGGCCTTAAGAAATGGAGGATTGAAATAAACCTAAATGTTACTTCAACTGGCTGTAGTGTGATCAATCGGAGTGCTTTTTTCAGCATTTACTTCAGTACCGAGAAGAAGATTGTATTTCATACAGTAGGAACTTCGGCCATTTGAATTTACGAGTGAAATCAGCCACGTGGATTACTCTTTAAGGACTATACTTTCCCTATTTACTGGTGAAAGTGTGGGTACATTCTCAACCTACGCAGTCTCAATCGTTGGGGCTAAGAGCTTACGACAGCAATACCAATTAAGTAGTATTTCAGGCTTAGGCAAGGAACGATTCACATTGGTACGCTTCAATGATATAACTCGACAAAACACGTTGCGGACTACAAATACGCCTGTGCTTTGAAGATCTCTTCCTTGATTCACTCCAAGAGCATTTGAGTTGAGGTCTTCCACCGCAAATTTAGATGTCATGATTAATTTAAATCATGATGCCCAAGAATTAAAGAATTTTTACCTGAGGCTGTACCATTTATAATTTTTACCAGTCAGATTCGGCACCGTGAACATCGTTATAGGCATCGTTTACTTTGAAATAAAGCGTATAAATACAGTGAATGTGCACTTAGAATTTAGAATTTTTAATTCTGCCTTCGAACTTAATTTATAATTTAGAATTAGAATCAATTTAGAAACTTGCATGCAGAGAAATTTGTGATTTTCAATGAGCAACTTGTCATCAGTTATTTTTTAAGTAACATCTCTTCTCTGTACCATTATCTCTACTCGGATACTCTTTATTAAGTAGTTTCACTTGCCTTTTTATCCATGAGTAGCAATACTAATTATAATATGAACACCTCTAGATTTACACTCGTCTTGATGGAATAGAAGCCGTTGGAGACAGAAAATCTCTTTGGCGTAGATATATAGGTTTTCAGAAAATTCCTCCCAGTTGCATACATCAATTTCCGTATTCCTCTCTAATTAGTCCTTTAACTATCATTTTGATTTAAAATCTATAGTTTTTCTGATTTAATTAACTTTAAACAAGGGAAATTTGATATAGCAGTCGAAATATAACCATTTAATAAGGCATATTGGAACAGATCCTAAGAATAGAGAACTTTGAGAAGTGTAAGGAATAATAAGGATATCTTAAGGAAGTAGGAAAAGTAATTACGACTACTTCTCACGTACACAACGACACATAAAAAATAGATATCACATCACATTGAAATTTAATTACTATAGATGATCTTAAATATTCAATGCATTTTCAATAAAGTACTGAAATTGAATTTAACCAAAGCTCAACGGGGAATAGCATGTGCCCATTCACGTCCTTAAACATGTTGAAATACATTAATCAACATTCCGCAATTCCCTGAAGGTAGGCTGACCACATAATTCCAATTTTCTTAATGCAGACCTCAGAACACTCTTAAATAAGCCTCTGAGCAAATAGCCCGTCACAAATAAGACGTCACAGTAAATTACTGCTGACCTTTCTTAGAAATTCTGGAAATATACTTCCACTTGCACTCTATTCATGAAGTCATCACAATGATGACTCGAGTCACACACTCCTAGTTCTCTTAGAATAGGAAGAAGGAGACTACAACTAGAGTATTACGAGAATAGAGTAGATCGCTGCCTTGGCGTAAATATTTCTCAAAATCAAAAGACCTACTTTTTAATGTTGAGAAATTGATGAAAATCACTAAGCACAAAAAACACTCACCGCTGTAATGCATGATGATAGCTATCAAAGCCAATTATTGCAACAGTGTGCTATTCCAGAATTATAATATTTGTAAATTCTGCATAGCCTGTCATAAAACTTGAAAGAAATTTCCCCTTTCTCCAGGAGTTAAACACCCCTCATCTCCCGATGTATCCATCCACAGTCTCTAGGTGCATATACTATACGAAGTATAAGTCGTTAAGAGTTCCCCTAACAATTTTCGTATTTGGACGACCAAGTGCGCCAAGGATTTACGTCACATCCCTACCAATCGCTGATCTTCCTTCCCTTCGCAGCGCCCACGTTTCCCTCTTCACGGGTGCAACCAACCACTGCCTCTTCATCGCATTTCACCCCCTCGAGTCACAACTTTTCCTCCTCCATCTCCGTCACCCTTCCCTCCCCTTCTCCCAACACTATCATTCTCCGGTCTCCACGAAATTCCTCACCTCGCCCTGCCCCTCCCCTCCTTCCCACTCCCCCCACGCTCTCTTCCCCTTACCCCTCCCCCGACTCCAACCCCACCCAACCCGAGACCACACTACGACCACCTGTCTATCGCCGCCCACCCCCAAACCCTCCCTCTCTCCCTAACTCCCTCTACCCCATTGATAATCGAGATTTCTGACTCTCTTATGGAAAAACTTCCCCATCCTTTGAAGAGGCTATATCATTGAGCCTCTCACTTCACTGATCAAATTTTCTTCACCTTCATCTTTTCGAGTCTGTACGCGCAATTATAGGAGATTCAGACCGGGGGAAAGGTTTAATGGTAAAGGAATGAGAATGTGAGTGTAAAGGGAGTGAGAGTAAAGGAATGAGAGTGGACAGGAGGGTGGGTGGAGAGAAACTCAGCGTTGAAATTAGCCTGATCTTAACGAAATACCTCAGGAGATCACGGCTTAACGACCCATACGACGGACGGAGAATTGAACCCGAATGCTCTCCTCAAAGCAATCAAGTCGGGGTAAGTTTACGAATGAAAAACCACCTCCCATGGCCGGGATTCGAACCCGGGCCCTTTGGGTGAGAGGCTAGTACTCTAATCAGTACACCAACCTGACTTTCCGAAATTTCCTCGCGGACACATTGCAATGTATAGCCCGCGGTAAACAGTAAGCAGAGTTATCAGCTACTTTGTTATTTCTAGGAGACAGCCGAGAGTTTAAGTCATTTTCGCCATTAAGGAGAGGTGGGTGATAAGATAAGGGCTGGAATGCTTCAGGAAACGGAGAATGAGTGGAGAAAATTATGGACTCGGAATTACTCTTCATAAAAGCCTCCAAGGGGTCCACAGTTTAACCCCCCATCCGACGGACCGAGTACTGACCTCGAAGAGCCTCTCACACAGCAGTTAATTACGGACCGGTATGTCACTGTAAAATCTCTGCCTCTACGGAAATTCGAACCCAGACCTCAGGATGGGAAGCCAGTAGGTAGTCAAGCATCCACAGAAACCTGATCCCCAGGGAAACTATTTACCACAACCTCTTCAACATTTCCTTAAAATGAATGATTGTAATCGACTTGAATGTTGATTAGTCCCTCCTGAGAGTCCACTGCCTTCTGTCACGTCTTGAGCGGCCTTAGCTAAGTCTGTAACGTTTGGACTTGGCAAGCTTAAGATTGGTCTTAATAATCGTTCTGGGCATGGATGCCATTCTTGACTTAGATTTCACATGAATTCGGGTGGTGCGAAAAAAATCCTAAGCTTTTTGAGCAACTAAAAGGCAAATTCCATTAGTATTATCCACTGCAATGCTTTTCCCGTTCTAGTGGGAAAAGAGGTTTTTTTTCTAAAAGAGGTTTATTTCTGATATTTTACCAATTCATGAACGGACCGCTCTTCTTCTTCTTATTATTATTAAGGATTAGAAATCTGAGGTTTGCAATTCATGTTAGCATTTTTTGTTTTGCACTCAAAATATACCTTTTTAGTCACTGTATCCTGTTTTTTACCATCAATTATCCAGCTATTGCACAATTGACGTTTGACAAATACTCTACATACCGTTCACCGTGGAAATTTTTACGTCTCAACGGAGTGGGTGGAGGCTGGAGTTTTCTCGGAAACGGAGTAGTAATGGAGAGAATCATGGCGTCGGAATTCGCTCACTCTTCATGAAAGTCTCCAGGGGGTTGCAGATTTAATCGACTGACGGAGCACTGAATACAACGAGCCGGATCACTAAGATACAACGAGCGCATGGAGTGCTAAGCAATAAATATCCTCCAAAATTTCTCGATACAAAATATTTTAGCCACAAAAATTGATTTAAATTTTCAACTTGACCCCAAGCAAGAAATGACCGTTTCATTTTTTCAAAAAAATTAATACCCTGGCATCGGAAAAAATTAAAATTTGTATTCATCAAAAAAATATAGCATATTATAACGATTCTAGCGTGTATATTGAATGGATCGATATAAAAGCTATTCCGTAAACCTTAATGAATAGAATAAATTGTATTAAATTAATTACAAAGTAATATAAAATGACAAAGAAAGCAAAATCTTCCAAAAAACAACTCTAAAAATCAAAGTAAGTACAGGAAATTTTGCTGCAATTAATGGCTGATATAAGGAGTAATAAAATAGGCAATTGAATTTAACAAAATCTACAGTCAAACTCCTTATTTAAAGGCGTTCCTGAGTAAATATTTTATGTGACTCTTGGAAATTTTAAAAAAATATTAGTATTTTATCTTTGCAACTATGCATTTTATTTACGTAAAACCTTGACCAAAAATGTGTAACTAGGTCCTAAGAAGATTACTTTGATAACTATTGTGTTATTTTCAGATCTAATTCTCTTGTCCCAGGGAAAAGCTCTATTTTTATTGGTATTGTCACCCTATGGCTTCAAGCGCTCCCCGAAGGCTCTTAAAATAGACAACTTGAGTTTGAATGGGCGTTTGTCTGCTCAAGTTGAGAAACTAAATTTTAGGCTCGAAACTGAAGTGAATTCTATGAACTGAAGTCTAATTGCATAGAAGTACTTAAATAACTACAAAAAGTCTGTTAAATGGGAAGATGTGATTTTCACACTCATTAGTGATTATTATTCACTGATTATGAGTTCAAAAATGAAAAAATGATCCATTGTTCATTCTTAGGTTTTTTAATTTATTCCAAGGAATTTGGCTAAAGTCTAGGCAGCAATTAATATCCAAATAGCAGCTGCGTCACTGGATAAGATTCAGCTGGTTAACTCGACACGTGAATGGAATCTAACGATACCGAAACACACTTGATCGTCCACCGGCGCAGGTATTTGAACGACATTGGGCCTGAACGGTGGGAAAATACGTTCGCCCCTCGATATGAAAAATACCACAGACATCCTCCCCAAATTGTTCCCATTCATGCTCTGATTCACCTCTATTATTGCACTCGAAGGCCGTCCCATTCCCTTCCCACTCCAACAGGTTTGTCCGTCCCATCGCTGGCTGTTACTCGCACCCCACCCTTTCCCTCTCACGGAATTTCCTCCCCTTGCTCGGGCAGAGACAGACGCCATCCGCCAACGGGTCCGTGGTTCGAGGCCCGCGCGAGTGGTGCCCTCCTCCCTCCCTCCGCACTCCCCTCGCTCTCCCATTCTTCCCCTTCCCTCCCCTACATCTCCCCCGGCTCCCCCTCGATCTTTTTCGGGCTCGTACTGGGGCGACGCAGCAAAAATAGGCCGCCTACCCGAACCTCCGTTCCCGCCCCCCCTCTCTCCCTCCCGCTTCTCTTTGAAACCTCCTCTCCCTCTCTCCTCTTGCCATTCCAAATCCTCCTCCGTTCCCTCTCTCTTCTTCTCCTCTCTCTTCCACTCCCCGCTCGTGCCCCGCAATCCTTCGAGTCCCTCTTCTTCCAGTTCCCTCCCCTCCCTACCTTTCGTCTTCTCTTCCTCATCTCATTCTCTACCCCCCAAAAACACCCTCATAACTACCTCCTCCCACGTCTCGCTCCGCACCGCGAGATAGTCTTTCTTTCCGCCCTCCGCTTGCGGTACTCAAAAGCTCGACTGGGACCAATTACTTCCCTCGACCAGTCATCGCAACCTTCTCGCGCTTACCTCCGTGTCATATGGCAGCTAACCAAAACCAAACCATGGCGTTTGACTACAAGGTCAGCCCATTTGGTGCTTGCCTTAGCTGTCAAATAGATAATGCGCCCGTTTGATTACTTGAAGGTCGGATATTTTAATTATTGGGTTAAAGGATTGAGATGGGTTAGGCGGCAGTATAGATCAGATGTATGGCTATATTCAGGATCTCAACTAAAGTCTCGTTTTTACTGTCTACGTCCTAAAATCCCTATGAGTCAAAATGGTGTACATATTCCACCTCCAAAGGTGGCATTACTTCTCAGCGTGACGCTGAGAACTAAGTTGAGATTCTGAATATATCCTAGCCAAAGCCATATTCAGAATCTCAACTACAGTCTCATTTCTTCCGGTTGCGTGATAAAACATGTATTACAAATTTTAAAGGGCACAGATATTCTCCTCGAAATGGTTCAAAGTGGTATGCAGCGTGGTAATACTAACTTTGCAGGGTGAACCTACATACAAATTTGACTCGAAATAGAGATTGCAGGAAGCAGTGGAAGCGAGACTGTAGTTGAGAAGAATATGTCCCGTAGTCTTGACCAAGGTTCTTCCGAATTTATGTCAAACACCCCTTTTTTTATTCAGAGGAAAACTATTTTCCACTAGTTTTAAGTTTTTTAGACCATTTTAAATGAAAAAGTAATACTTTGTTTTTCCGCATAAATTTAACATAATACGACCATGGTTTCGACTTTACGTCATCTTCAGGTACAGATTAAAAATTTTTTTTATGATGATGATTCAAACTTTTTTTGAAAATGTACCTGAAGATGACGTAAAGTCGAAACTATGGTCGTATTATTTTCAACTTATGTGGAAAAACAAAATATTACTTTTTCATTTACATTGATCGGTAAATTCAACAAAGTCACGCCGGAAACCACCAACTTTTTTTAGACTCTTCGCATATATGTGTGTTTAACCCTTATCATATCACGTTGTAAACGTACGTACTTATGATAATAATAAGATTATAATTCAGTCTGTTGTGTGCCAATCAGTAGACTTTTAGTTCCTGAAGTGGTAAAAAGAGGGAAAAAATAATCTAGACATTATAGTCTCAGAAGTTGGACCATATAAGCAAATAGTCCATGAGTATATAAGATCGCAACAAATACTAAGCCCAACGGAGTGTGAAATGCAGGCATTAAGTTGGTGGAGCAGTTCCTTTCCTTTTGCCGCCTCTGTTTCTCCAAACAAATCTTACAACCATAAAATAACTATGATGGTTTTAATTGCGTAAATTCATACCCCTTTGCCAGATTGAAACCAAGAGATCTAGGCTATCACTCTATTCACCAAAAGTGAAAAGGTTTTATCATTAGGGCAATCTCTCAGTATTACTCTATATGCGCCTCCTGCAACTGGGTAGGCGCATTGAATTAAAAATCTTAGCAAATAATTTAAACTGTAATAATCCTAATTATTAATTTCCTGCGATTTATGGATTTAATAATTGATATTACATATTCCCTGACGTGACAGTCACAGAAAAACTTGGTGGAAGGAGATCTGATCAATCTCACTAAGGTTTTCCCGGCAACCCAAATGTCGCCTTGAATGGGGGAAGAAGGGCTCGCCATTGGTAGGTGAGATTCACACCTCAGGATACGGTGAGCATTAGCCTGTCCTACGCTGTCCTTGGTTATTCATGGAGACTGAGAAAAACTCACGGGCTCTGCTGAACAAGATATGCCGAAAGAGACCTATCTTGGGTCTAAACTAGGGTTACTGAGGAATAAAGGGCAGTATCCGAAATTTTTACCCACCGTGCTACCAGGCATGATTAAGGACCTTGGAAGGCAGGTTAGAGATCTCATCTTCCGTAGAATATTCATGAAATGAGGTTTGAATATAATGGAAATGAAAGAGAATAATTATATACGTGGGATAAGAAATTAAGAGAAAATTTTGCCAATGCTAGGAAGTAAACGATTAAAAAAATGGACACGGCATTTACAATAAGAGTTATTGAGGTTCCAAAATAGATAATTTTTGGGATATAATTATCCTTAGGAAAATCAAACTCTTATAGTATTTAACATGCATAAAACTATCATAATTATACATTATCTCAGTCGAAACCTTGACTCGATCGGTTGAAACAAGTCTATCTAGGTAATGGACCAGGCGTCGTTTAGTCATATGTTTTTATAAATAGTATTTTAGGGCACATTTCCGTGCTTAGTAAGCCATTTGCTATGGAATTTGAATATGGCTATAAAAACTCGAGGTAAATCAGGAAGTCATTCTTCTTATGCTTTAATTTCATTTGTGTTCACTCATTGCATTAAGGAAGTAAGTCCTTCAAAAGAATTATTTCATTCAAAACCCCAAAAAGAAGGTAAGCAGAAAACGTAGAGAATATTTCATCCGTAGGGATTTAGTCACCGCATATAACCAATTACAGGGTCATTAGTTTTATTTTCAGAAAGCAAAGTTTCCACCGAAATTCTAACATTCTAACTGTTTTTTACCGAAATTCCAACATGGCCCCTGACGTTGATGTATTATTTCAACTGCTTCTCGTAATTCACTCTCATGCTTCCTCTATAATGCGCGTAATGTTAAGCCACAGAAAGTTCTATTTTTAGACAACGATTTGTCCTGATTGTAACCTTGTCCTTCCGAAATTTATTTATCCATGATGGACTCGAGACTTTCTTTCCATTTCCATACTTTAATTGATGACCATGAATCGTCAGTTTGGGGAAATGATCCCAACGCAGTATATAACCACTAACGTTTATGAAACAATTAGTTAAAGATACCGCTGCTGTCGGTGTTAAGGCAAAATTATATTGGTAATTATTATTGCCACTGTCCTCAATCGTACATCGCGAGTATTTTCACCCGGCTTAATCAGTATTTCCAACCACTATTCAGACCTTTGAATTTGGCCGAAGAAAATCTCGTCATTGCAAATTGGGAGTTAGCACGAAATCTGATTTCCGTGCGGGTAAAATATCGCTGGTTGAGGAACTTTATCTGAGGTATTTCGTGACTCCTAGCTGAAAAGATGAAAGGCTTCCAATCCTCATATTTGATTTCTCGGTCTATCTTTCGCAACTGGTCTATTTCCACATTATCAGCAAGCGAAGAAGCGACAGAAATCAAAATGGAATTATTCAGAATGACCTGGGAGAACATGGATTTTAAAGATTTTGAATAATTCACATCTAACTTTTTAATTCAAGCTATAAGCCAAATTTGCGATGAATTCGAGCGTCAATTCATCAAAAAGTGATAACCTAACCAAGGAAGAGGTTTTTTGCGCGAATACTTCAGCAAAATTACGCGGAATACCACCGAGTTAACTAAGGTCTTCAAAAATATGGAACCACTTTATCATGTCCAAGCTTTGAATGGGGAATCAGCATTTGCTTAATTTACTCAGTAGACGACGAACATTATGGTGGCTATGTCTTCCATTGCTTACTCCAGGGAGGCAACCGACAGCAAAGTTCATTTGCACCGTTTACGATAGGATGGTAATTTACCAGGTTTTAGTTTGCTAGAAGTTGCTTAGAAAGAGGAGAGGGATGAAATACAACCCAGCGTCAGCATAAGCTATCATTAAAGTAGCAACCTATCATCTCACAGACCGAGTTCTGAACGGAAAGAATTCTCCACACGGTCCTGAATTCGGGACCGTATTTCCACTGAAAAAACTCTGCCACTTCCACATTTTGAACTTGAGCCCACGAGATGGTAAGTCAGTACCTTAGCCACCGTACAACCTAGTTGCCATAGCCTCATTCATTTAGAGGAACCAACGGCAGAGCTAATAACTGCTAATAACATCTTTTAACGGGAAGATTGGAAAAGGCAGGCCTCGTATGAGATACATGGAACAGGTTGTGAAGGGTGTAAAAGAGAAGAATTACGTCAATATGAAAAAGTTGGCCGATAGAAGAATGGAGTGGAAAGCTGTGTCAAACCAATCCTAGGATTGTTGACCAATGATGATGATGATGATGAACATCTTTTACCGAAAGTTATGACCATTTGCTCTATATGTATCATGATTGTAACCAGAATTTCACCCAGCAGTGAAGGACCTGCGGATATATAAGGATTCTGGAACAGATGATAGTCCTACCACATTAATAAAAAATACAGAAGAGAATACTTTTTCCCACCCGTAAAAGACCATCTGTGAGACGTACTCAACATGAGAGAAACCCAGGCCTTTCAGGTAAATATTATCAACCGTATTAAAAAAAAAGGGAGCTAACAAATTGTAAGAGCTAGGAAATTTTAGGAATATACGTATGAAGACGCATGCCTGGAAATATTAACAAGGATCATCTACAGAGGAATAAAACGAAACGTAGAGACGCTCCTGAATAAAGACCAATTTCGATTCAGGAAATCATGGGCACAAGAGTGAAAATGATAGCTCAATGGAAATTGCCTAATTGTATTCCATTAGAAAATTGTTTTTCCTCAACCGTTCGGGCCGCACTTGATTTTTTGCTATGATCAGTGGAAAATACATCGCGACAAAGTAGGGGAAATGTTTTCCGCAGCCACAGAAATGTTTAAAAGTTACATTAGGCTATTTACGCAATCAAATCTCCTCGATCCCGACTAAGAGTGGAACCCTAATGATTTAAGCATAGTGTATCTGGTCCACCTGTGGTTTCTCAGACAGTTGTGTGCCCTAAAAATATAGCAGAGCTCGGGGAAATTAACTCTAATTATTTCACCACGTTGGCTCATGTTGCAACAGAAATTGTGAGACAGCTTTAATTTCAGTAGGCCAACTTAGTGATGGTTGACAGGAGAAGCGAAGTCAGGGAAAGAGAGTTGTTTCAATCGGGAGACTTGGCATCGAGGTCTCGGCTATGCACGCGAATCCGAGCCTATTAGCACGGAGAGGCGGTGTGGCGAGCCAGTTGGATGCTGTATTTTTGGGGAATTGAACAGTGAGAGCAGGAGGGAAAGAGACCGAGCCTGAAGTTCGCGTAGGAATGAATGTAGGACGTTGTGGGAAAGGTTGGGGGGGGGGGGGGGTCCAGGGACTCGAATTCTGCCTCGGGGGAATTTTAACCGAGGAAAGATTTCGGTTCGGGGAAATACTCAATATTGTGCTGCACCGAATATTTAGGCCTAAAGCACGGAAATCTACAGAATAGAGTAAACAAGACGCTCAAACAAGTCCTTTGAAACACAACTAAAAATAAAAATAACCTTTGAGCATTTATAACGTCATACTAATTGAAACTTAACCGCAGTTTTGGTGAACGTCGTTGAAGAAAAAATGTAATTACCCTCATACATAAGGTATATCGGAGTCGACAATGTCACTCCGCACCTGAAGCCCACCACTGGTTCCAATTAATGTAAACGCAAATTATAAATGAACAAAAAGAAAAACTGACTTGATAAATCCTGCTGATTTATCAGTCAGTCAAGGTATTGACACGACCCGGGTTACAACATGTGGTGTCATCTCTAGGTCAGGTAATCAGTGTAATTAGCCAAGTAGTTTTTTCATTACACCCTTAATGGTTATTTTCCAAGAGGTAACCCATCAAAAATTTACTTACAAATTACAAAGTCTACTTAATTTTTTTATCTTGAAGTCATTCCAATATTAGATCGCAAGTGCTGGAAATATGGCCCTTCGGAATTGTGGGTGCATCATAAGCAGTGTTTACTATTTTGAAAAGATATAATCCAACATTATTCTTAAAAAAAATACGATACCTTCTATTTATGCATTAGCATGAAGTCAGACACTTTCGAAAATAAATCCAGAATCTTCCTTCCACCTGAGAAAATACTTGTACTCGATTAAATGGTTGAGTTCTTTCGTAACTTGGTGATAGTCACGGAAGCCATGCCAAGGATCTGTTTTGACTTCAACTAGAAGAAGAGAGGCTAAAATAGCCTTCTGTAAGCAATGCATTCGGAATTAAAGTCTTTAAATAGCTGCCGTTAAAAATTGGCTGATGAATATTAGCGTTTAGAAACTGCCTTGCAAAGTGTTTAATCTCCTCAGTGCTAGTGCTCTTAAAATTTAACCTCAGCAATATGGCGACTTGAAGCCCCTATTCTTGAAAATATTACTTATATGAAGTCAATCTTAATTTCAATGTCACTAGACTCGTTCTGCTCAATATCAAGTTATTAAAAATGTAAACAGTCGAAGTATACTAATGTAAGTTAGCATTGAAAGTCATTGCTTCGAGGACCCTTAAGTTGGTTTAGTTTTCTTTTCTTTGAGCATTTACAGCAAGAAACAACTAGTTCCGGCCTTAATAAATGATGCATAAAGAGACAGGTTTTGCATTTTAATCAATCCCTAGGCATTAAAAATTACACCCTAGTAAATGATTTAATGAAGTTCACGTTAAATGTTTTTAAATATCTGAATATTTTGAGGAAAAACTAAAAATAGAAAAAAGCATCTAAAAACTGATTATACAGAATTCATTTCATGGTTAAATGAATTTACTAGCGTTCTATACATAATATTATAACTCTATTCACTTGTTTTTCGGAATATTTATTATCTCACGTATTTTTCATCTTAGTCTCAGTAATTGAAAATGAAATATTGTAACCGTGGAGATAATTATAATTTCCCTGTGCCCATATGTCCAGAGCGTCTTAAAAATGACAGCAAAAAAATCCATTCGCTCCCAAACCTCCATTTTACAGAAGTGAAATTACCTTCCCCTTTCCCCTCTCTGGTTTTTTTTACGGCCCTTCTCAGACTGCTGAAGCAAAGCCGAGGATGAGCAGTTGCAATCAGGCAGGAGCACTCCTCTCTCGAGATAACTCCTGATGACTTGCCTTGGTGCGTCCGTCCGTTCGTCCGATGGCAGTGGAAACAAGGGTACCCTCCCCGCCTCCTCCTCCACCACCTCCCTCCCTCTTAACCAATCTATTTCCTACTCGCGATGGCGTCGAGGACGCCGAACAACAACACCCGGGGATCCCGGCAACCAAACACCCCTTTGTCCTCTGCCGGAGCCAAAACACAGTCCTTCACCCGTGCGCGAGACACCCACCCCTCGCTCCAGCCTTTTCTTCCTCCCCCTCCTGCCACCCTGCGAGCACCACTACCAACTCAATGATCTTTATTTCCCTTTCACCCAATTTCTCTCACGCTCCACACAACTTGAATCAAGTTCCGAGAGAATAAAGGCGGAATTATTGCTTATTCTCACTCGAGGTTGACGAATGATTTTTATCGTTTGAAAAGAAGAATGGAGGCCTACATAGGGTACATAAGATAGCCTACATAGGCTTTATAATAGTGAATATGAGGTATTAAATGCTCCAACTAGGGCCAGAGTTATATCACACTTTCAAACAAAAGGCCTTAGTATTAAGTTGATCACAGCAGTCATTCCCAAGTTGGAATTTAAACCCGCGACCCTTGGGCTTCCAAGCAGGTGCTTGACCGATCTGGCTAACGCGTCCGACCAACGAAGCATGCATAATTTCTGGTTTTATCACTGGACATTAACATGAAGTGGTCACAGAGAAGCCACTGCATTGAAAAGTTTCTAGTAATATTTACTTGAACGACCACAGCCTTCAAGCCGATTGTTGATTTGTACAATGTGTCTCACACGGTACCGAACACATCGACGAGTAATTTTCTCTCGTCAAGTGGATTTTTCTCAGAAGAAAATTCTTTTTTAATTTACATTAACCTTAAATTTTCCAAAGTCACCTTTTGAATATCAGCTCGATCTCTGAAGTCATTAGCTTAACATACTGGTGTATCAGGTGACCAAATTGATTGATGCTGAAATTACCAAGAGGGCATTCCTAGATCTAAATCCTAGTGAACGGTTATTAAAAACTTCTAATGCGGATGATCTCTACCTTGAAGTTTCATGAGAGATGAGAATGATGATCAAAAGAGGATTTAATCAAGACTAAAAAAAATAACAAAATATTCTCAGGGAGATTCCGATCTACTTGTTAAAGCAACCGATTGACACCTGAAAACAAGAAAAGGGCACACTTCGGCATCGACACTGATCTAATGATTGCAGGACGAAATAAAGGAATAAGAAAGAAAAAAATGTCTTTTTTGAAGTCGAAGTCTTTGAGGTTGCTTCAAAATGTATAGTAACGAAAATGTTCTTCAAAATTTTTGAGAGATGAAATGAAGAAATCTATCACGAAGGATATACAGGCGGGAGTGCAAAGATTCTTCAGTGACACAAGATGCCTGAGATTAAAGTTTCGGTTTGATGTAGCCGATACATTTCGCCCGTTGTTGTTCCGTATGGAGGCTTTGGAGGCTTGAGTTTTTTTCTCCCCTCAGAATTCCGTGATTGCTGGTGGGGTGGGAGAGGTGGTTCCGTCAAAGCATTCTTTTTCTCCTCCCACACCCTCCACTCCCTCCCCTCCCTTGCCACCTCCTCCCTAAGCCTTTTGTAAGGTCCTCCTTCTATTTCAAGATCGTCCCCCATCTCAAGGATTATGTCTTTCGTGTGACCAAGAAGGCTAGCGTAACTAGAGTGCCGAAAGTAATAATGTGAGAAAAACAAAAGAGGAAGAAAGAGGCTACCACGCTGGCTTTCTTAACGATTCCGTAGCCTGAGGGCAGGGAGCATAAATATCCAAACGAAAGGACTAATAGAGGCTGTGGAGTTAGACTTTTGTGCCCGAAAAATGACTGCATGAATGTATTCATGTTTATGCTATTCATTAGCAACGCAAATTCTACCGAAGCCCGTGAGAACCCATTAAATTCGACTCAAGTTTTAATTAGGTTGGATAGTTAAGAAGATATTATTCATGCCACAACAAGTATGAACTTGAAGGCATAGGAAAATTATAATTATAAGTTCCCAGATATCACGTATACGTTGCTAACAAGTTTTAATTTGCTCCTCTACGTTATGCAAAGACAACAAGTGATGAGCTGGCGCAGCACAAAATTCTCGTGAGAAGCCGGAGTATGAAAGCTATTCAAAATAATGAATGACTATGTGTAACAGAATGTTTATTAAGGACATTTTCAAGAACAGTACATTTACCACTAATAATTAAATTTTGAGACTTTATTAAGGTTCACTCCGTGTTAGCATATATGCAGGTTAATTCTTTTAAATTTGTCACATAACATTCGCAGCAGCGTGGCATAATATCTGTGTACACACATATCCTTTTCAAAGTGCTGTAACGGTCACCTTCAGTGAGTTTATATTTTCATTTTGCACACATGCAAGTATTTATTTTCTTTGAGCCGTGCATCGAGGCCACATCTGCGGAGTGTTTTGAAGAGGGTAAAAAAATAAAACGGCTCAAAATGAGATTTCAGAGTGAGACGTGACTCAGTAAGTCAAGAGCCATTCCTCGTAAGATTCAAAGAACTTTTTTTCACAAGTAATTTCTTTTAAATATAAACGCTAGTATTTAGTGCTTTTCTTTTCGACTGGATATCTATTTATAATCATCAAAATTCAAATTACCAGCGTTTTTAGGTTGATGAAACATTCCGGAAAAATAAAATCGACTATGTGACGACGAGTAAAATATAATACGAATTAAGTAGAAAAACAGTAATCTCCTGACAAATTCTCTTTCTCAAATTTTCTTTCAACTTAATCATGGGCGTGGAGCGGTAACTGAAAATTTAGACTTTTACGGTACCTTTTGCACAAAACGATATCCGCAGATATTTACTCACGAAAAGTTTTCGGAACGATTTTGATAAAAGCTGCGGATAGGACCTTGGCGAATGGAACAGGAAAAACACGACTTGGGAGTTAGCGCCGGAACGTGTTGAGTAAACAGAAAGGGGAAGTTTAAAAGACGACTACGGGGTGGGGGTGACGTTAAGGTGGACTTGCAAGCATATTTATAAGCACGTGATGCGGGAAGAGCCGGAAAGTGAGGAAGCACGCCATGCTCGCGAAATGGATGGCAACGTGGCAACTGGGGTAGCACCAACTTCAAGACAGAATCAACAGAGGGGCGATAAGATAGCAAAAGGAGTGTTAGGAAGGCAACAGCAGGCGTCGTCGGGGACCATGGGGATGGCGGATAAAGGTAGCTGAGGTGATAAGAGGGAAGGTAGGGCCCAGGGGGAGAGGGAAGGACACTTGGGTGGATGAGGAGGGTTAAGGGGGGGTGGTTACGAATTCCAGGAATGTGAGGATTCTGATCAGGTGAGATCGGGATGAATTGATCTCACCCTAAAGCAGCGTTTACACGTAGCAGTTGACTGATGCAGTCGCCAGATGCGCGATGTATCTATATCGCTACTGCTATGATGCGTCTGCATCAACTTCCATGCTGCTTAATGCCGCTATTTAGGCGTTGTCATAACAAATAAAAAGATTTTTATTTCAATAGTGATTGATGATTAAATTTTCATGAAATTCTTCAAGCAATAAATTCCATTGACGATTATCTTTTGTTCCCATTCTTTAAAGAGTAGAATATCCCCTTTTGGGGAGGGATATCCTTGTGATTATATCCAAATTCCCGATACCAGACGTCGTGTATTTCTTTCCGTTGGCGATTGTTGCGATTGTGTTGAATACATTTCCGCTGGAAAGTAGACGGACTTCAACTTTGCTAATAGCTCGAACTGGGATCGATAGTGTTCGACATGTGTCCAGTATCGACCTGGACTCGCATCGCAGTTGATGTTTACACATGCGAGTGGAGCTTAATAGTTGTAAGCAGTTGACTGTCATAGAAGTCAACTGCTACGTGTAAACGCGCCTTAACAGGTGAACGACGAATATATCGACATCTTCACAATAAAGAAACGGTCGCCGTACATTCAAGTTTCACGGGAGTGGAGGCGGAGAGAGGAATAAAAGGATTTTAGCAAGGAATATGGTGCACACAAAGTTTCCCCGTAAGTCTGCATACAAAGTTTTTGGAGTTGCCCACGCCTATCTCGCTTTCCATCCCTCAGCTCTGAAATGAGAAAATCAATACTGTTTCTCGGAGGAAAATGTGAACGCATTATGACGGGAAGTAAGTCAATGTAAAGCGTGGAGGAATGGAAGTAAGATGTTTATTTGGGATGAGGAGATTAAAAAGAAGGACATATACTTAAAAAGATGTTAATTTGAAGAAAATCCCACTCCATGCGTCCCCAGTTGGCACTCTCTGTTTCTAAAGTATTCTTCAAGATTTTGATGCTACTTGTTCAAAAAAGCACAAGGAATAGTATTGTGCCTACGCCCAACAGTAAAAATTCAGCTTGGGGATATTTTACGGAACAATTTGGTGAAATACTTGCACTACCTTGAGAAAAAAAAGCGTTTTAGTGTACCTATCGCAAGTAATTTTTTTACCAACATTAGGTGGATTTTTCTACCTATATAAGCAATTAATTGGGCATTTCTTAGTGAAGTAGGTATCAGTAGTCTTGGTGTAGAAATAGCATTCAAGCCTGCATATAGCTCCCAGATATGTTGTATTTGAGGAAATGGAAAGATTTTCCCGGAAGCTATAAACTTTACTCTAGTTTCCCAATATTAAACTAGCATTAATTAGAAGAGAAAGCGCTGAATAGTACGGTAATTTACTTATCGGAAGGAGAAGTTGAAAGGATTTGATGAGACCGAAATCATCCTTAACTTTAGACTGAGAATATCTTATGAGCCAACAGATTGATCTATGGAATCACCAACTATTACGTTACTAGGCGATAAAAAATATAAATACCTTTCGGTAGTACATTAGTCAGCTAGTTCAGTTAGCAAGTGCACCACGCATAACTAAAGCAGGTTTCATAAAATAGCTTCCATCAGAAAAGCCAAACAGTTAATTTTCTGAGTGACGTTGCAGGTCTCCAGGTAAAATTTCTAACACTTCTGTTCACATTGATACTTAACAAAGGCGAGAAATACGGGATAATGGAAGAAATAAAGTAAATGGTTGCCATTGCGTTTAATAGCACAGTTTACTGTATCGTATCGGTGCAGGTTCTCCTAAAAGGAGCGTGATGGCTTACAGAAACTATTTGAAAGAAAATAATTATCCAACAAGAGGGGGAAGAAGAGCTAAATGGAAGAAAGCGACAAGCTTTAATGTCTGGGGACATTCGCGTATCTTTGGAGCTACTTAAAACCCCACATCGCGATTGGCGCACACTCTTTACGGATTGCGTTTGCATTTTTTTTTCAGACGCTCACCTTCGTGGACTATGTTTCAGTCATCCTGCTCGGAAAATTCAATTCCTGGCGCACCCACCTGTTGTGTTTCTTGCATGGCGGGACAGAAAAGGAAGGCGTTAGACGAAGACGTTGACGGTTTCCTTCAAACTATGCCGGCACGGCGAATTGTTTCTCGGATATGACGTTTAAAAGCGATCAATTGCGTTGCCATACTGACCAAATTTAAGTAAATATGCTCAGCCTGCCAAAGATTCAAGCTGAAATTCAGAATTAATTACATAAGGTTGCCTACAATATATTTTTAATATTTATTTCATGAAATTATGATCATTTTTAAAGATAAATAATATGCATTAAAGGGAAATTGGTGATCGAGAAGAGGTCGAGGATTTTTCACGTTATGCACTCGCATATTTTTACTTTCAACGTTTTAGTAACAATTCTTTTATGGGTGACAGTGAGAAATTCTCCACGAAGTGTCATTTCTCGCGAAAATCATGCAAAATTCTATTCCGCGTAGAGAAGCGACGCTTCATGTGTAAACATTTTCTTTCTCCAGAACTCGCTCATTTTCCTCTGTCAAACCCATTCACTTCTTTATCAGGGAAAACAACTTTTCTGTGTAGAAGGTTCTTCACACAGCGATCAATACTTTTCTTTTCACTCAAATCCTTCTAAAAACTAACATTTTTCAAAGAAAACAAGTTATTTATTTTTAAAAGCCTTGTGAGAATCAACTTTTAATTTTACCCATTGATATCAGTGCCTCACTTAATGACGCCTGAATTAGGGGTGATTCAAAAACAATGAAAAAATTCTAATAATATTCTTTCTCAATATGGACGGAACAGAACCTCAGTTTATAAAGTGAACAGCAACAAAACCATAAAATGAATGTAGCTACTTTAAGTTACATCTACACATGTAGTTATAAAAGTTTCCTTGAGTTATAATCCACGTTTAAATGTGAAATTTTGATTGCAATTATATATAAAGTTAGGTAAGACATGATTTATAGAATGTAAGGTAGAATATTTTCACAATTTCAAAGGATTGCCGACTAAAATAATCTTGCAAGTGAAAAAAATGATGCAAAGATGGCAAAATACAAATTTAATGCAGTTTTTAAAGCCAAAATGGTATTGATTACTTTGTAACTACAATGGCATAAATACTAACACCAGTACTCCGATCCTTAATACTGTCTGATCCTCTAATGTATGTACAATAAATTATAGGAGACGAGGGTTTGATGATGCAAATCATGATTCTTCCTTTGAATACCCTCACTGAAACTTTACGCACTAATTCATTAAGTTTGTTTCCGCAACCTGGTTTAGGACAAGCATTTTTGTACGATTCACTGATTTATATCTGAAATAAAAAGAGTTCTTTTAAGAAAAAGAGCACATCGTTGTTACCTATTTTTAGATGCTTATCTAAATAGTTGGCTGTAATATTCCGTTTCAGATGCCTTACTCACATTCCATCTTAAAACCATTAATTCAGGCGTTATTTCTAGGGTTTGGAGTCCGAATGATTTCCTTTTACCCACTTTAAGTGGACGAAAACACCAGAAGAGAAAGTCAAATCGATTTTTTGAGACAACACTCACGGTTCGTGCACAGAGTCACATTTCGCCTCGTCCACTTCTGCTCCAAACCTCCCTCTGAGACGCTGTCTTTCAAAGTCATGCTGAAGCTTAATCACTTAAAGCCGATGTGTTACTCCTGTGCGCGCACCATTAACTGCTTTATTGATTTTCTATTCACTACCATTGAGGAATCGTTCAACTGAAAAATTTTCTTTCGAGGCTCACCTTTTTTAGCACGTAAAATTGTGCAAATTATTCGACTACGGTGTATGTACTCGTTGATGGCGTCCCTGATCAAAAGGTAGAACAAAGTGGTGAAGCTCCTTTTTTTTAATTAGTAGTCATTAGGATACTACGTAGAAAATAAATATGCTCGAGCATGAACACGATAATTTGAAAGTTGTGTGCTTTAAGTATGATAAGTACTTTTCTTGTTTTGATTTCCTTTACAGAGAGATGATCAACGCTTGCAAATCCATAGAAAATAAATTACGATAGTATCTGTCTGAGCGAATTTAGAAAAAAATATGCCAAATGCCGAGCTACAAATTCAACGAAACGTAGCAATGAGCGTATTAACTGTCAAAAACCACTCTTAATTCCTACAAAAAGTAATTTGCTATAGGCCCACAACTTGGGTTCTCTATAGACTAAAAATTGTGGGCAATGAGCAAGAGCAAGACTATCAGTATAACATATTCACCAGCGTAATAATTTTAATCTTGCTGGAGTTCATTTTAAACCCTATGAAATAAAGGGCAATTGCATCAAAACTGTTTGATATGGGAGGACATTCCAAATGGCGATGTAATTTACTATAGTACTAAACGACTTTCTATACCTACTCTTACAATGTAGTCGCTCAAATTAAAGATTAGCTTCATTATACTGTCTAAAACATAGGTACATTACTTATTTTTAGGATTGATTTAAAAAATGAGGATTTTCACCTACATATTTCCGCCAAATAAATTAGCCGTACAAATAATTAATAACAGTTCGAAAAAGTGAGCACATTTTTTAGAGATTCTCTAACTCAGAGCGCAAAAATTATTGTCCGAACCAATTTCATCATGTTTATCACACAAGTTCATCATTAAACACGCTTGTGAAAAAAACATGCCAAGGATACGTTATTAACTCCTAAATTCACTTCCCTTTCTTTCATTCTGAATCTATGGTAGAAGAGAGAAAGATTCAAAACGACGTGAAAACTGATGGACCAACACACTACTAAGAAGATTTAGCTAATATATGGAGTCAGTATCCCGAGGAAGGCAATCTTATACGTTTTATTCATAGTTTGCTCCACTTGATTATGGGCATTTTTACAAACTCTTGCCTCTGCATAAGATTGTTTGTCTTACAATATTTCTTTTCAGTAAAGCAAGTCATGACTGATCTCGCTCTCCTTTCTTTACTTATTTTAGTGTCCACACCATAGATAACTGAGGAGGAACCCAAAAAAAGGGATATTTTACGGTTGACATAGCAATAAAAAGAAGTTGTTACGTGCCTTGTCTCTTCTGAACCTGTACCCTTTGTGAGTCATCGGCCTAACGGCCCTTAATCTGCGGATTCGATTGAATTTGCTCTCGGTTACAAACCCAGCCTCCCTCGAAACTGCGTGGACCGTTCTCTCTCCATGGCCACGTGGCTGGTTCGGAGAGAGATTTGGCAACAGCGCCCTCGGGCTGTGAAAAGAGGGGGTGCCGATAAAGAGGGGTGGCTGGAATGGGAACGAAGTGGTGGGGAAGGGATGGCGAAAGAGGCCGGAGAGGCGGATAGCGGTAGCAAGAAGGAGATGAGGAGCAGGGAATGAATATATACGGGGAAAAGGATATAAGGACCGAGAGGAAAACTTTCCATGGGATGCTGCACGAAATCAATTCCTTTGCAGCACCTTCCGTTACTCTCGCCGATTGCATGGCACGAAAACCAAAACCTGTATTTTCTAAAGTCCAAAGAGAGCGTTTTTTGAAACTGGGAACGAGTATGTTAGCAAGTTTTTTATTGAATCTATGCTATTTAAATGTCAAATACACAATATGCATATATGACACCACAATGGATTCAATCGAAATAGCAGGTAGTTGAGATGTTAGGAGAGATGATGTTGATTTTATGCTTTTTTACATGTATGTTTGAGCATCTTAATCTACAAATCATGAGTATAATTTGCTAATATATCTCCTTAGATGTTGCGTAAAAATTGAATTTTTGCAGTGTTTGCCCCGGAGGAGGAGCTTGCACTAGGAGACTGTTATTATATGTTAAACTATCACAGTCCATTAGTAAAATTAGCTGAGTTTATGCTGAAATCTATAGTGTGATTACTAACAATAGATTTGTCTACGGTGTCACCAGGGCGGGACCAGGAGGTGAGTTTCACCATGCCTACTTTCTCTGTGGTTTGTAGGGTACTATGAAGGCGTAAATGTATTCAGCGACACCACTATTAATAAAGATAATTAGCCACAAAATCAAATTGATTAGGATAAGCTTTTTTTATCCGAACCGTGATTTTCCGTAGGTTTCTATTGATACTCGTTCAATCGATTCCGGATGCTACCTGCCCACTATGAATGGTTAGCTAAATAAAATGGAAAAAACCGTCACAAGGGCAACAGCTGATAACGAGATCGAAAAAAACAGCTCATCACCCAATTGGATGAAGGAAAAAGAGAGGTAGACTACGAATGTGACAATGTTTACAATATTATATTGCATATATACAAATTATATGCATTGTAGGTACTGTACTGAGTATATTTACAAGACGTTTTCACTAATATTCTTCCAAATTTTAAGACCTCTAATGATAGCAGCTTATGAAATACCGAGTAAGAAGGCGGGAAAACTAAATCGGCCACATCATGTGACATGATGGCCTGATGAAGACAATAGCTTGATGGACAAGTGGTTGGGAAGAACGGCAAAAGAAGGCTTCGTATTAGTTATGTATAACAAGTGATGAAGGTTGTAAAAGAGAAGAAATAGGTAAATATGAAGAGACAAGCTGATAGGAGAACTCTGTGGTGAGATGCGTCAAACCAATCTCAGGATTGCTGACTGATGATGGTGGCCATAATGTAAGCGCGCACATCCACTAAAACATTCGTTACGTTCGCAAGCCGCTTACGTAAAACGGCGGAAAAATCTTCGCTAGCCGGAAAATTCGTTCGTCGGATCAATCGTTAAAATAAGTATCTCTGAACTTCCATGTCCAAGATAGATAGTTTTTACTCAGGTGGTCTTATTGGTCGCCAGGTTTCCACGGCGTTGATCATTAGAATTTCCCTCAATAGCATTCAGGGGCCTTCATTGTGTGCGATGGCTCGAGTAGACAACAGTTTCGTTTCCGTTCCAAACAACATCTTGTCGTCGGCACAGGACAAATATTACGGTAAGCATCCGGAAAGTTAGGGAGAGAATTTCGCTTCATTTATTCCCATGCGTACAGTCACATTTAGTCAATAGGTTTGTGCCAGAGTTAGAAACATTCTAAGCCCTTAGCATCACAAGCGTCACTCTTTGCAAGGAGCTCCGCTGTCTTCAGCGATGCGTCAGAATGCCCAAGATTCAACTAAACCAAATGGTAAATTCTTCGCTCATCTTACTCCTACTTCTGAAGGAGAGGCAGTTACGAATTTACACCTCTCCTCGATAGATCTTTTATAGGCACATGACTTGGATCATCTCTCGCTTCAGAAGGAGGAATTTATATGAAGATTCCGGGAACTAAAATAGGGAGATCTTACTTTCACGAGTCGAATGAGTTACGACCATCCGGCTTTAACGATCCTAAGCTCATGTAATCGCAAGTCTCTACTACTGGCTCGTTCTTTTGCTTCCAAATTTAAAAATACCCAACCACCGTTAAATTTACAAGCTATGTAATCCTATCTTTTGGTCTCACCTACTTCAGTTGAGTTAAAAAAAATAATGTATGGTAATGACCATCAACTGATTCAAACCATACCCATTTCAGCAGCTTAAGTTTCCTGCGTTAAGTTATGAATTCTGTATTACAACAATGATCATGCTCATTCAGCACTACCCTCTTTAAAAAATTGAAGGTGGGGTAAAAATTGATGGAAACAAATAAAACAGTAGGAGAATATAATTTGTTTTAAGGGGGCTGAGTGTTAATCTCTAAGGGATTACCGCTTACCTTATTTAATTTGCATTAGTCATCGAAAAATGTATATTGATTGGAATTGGATAACTGCTTATGCAATACTATTATAAATAGAAGTCAATAAAATACCTCATTAAGAAAAAAAAATATGCATACGTCTCTTAATTACACACTTTTAAAATTTTATCCATTTCCTGAAGCACTCTGCTCTTCTAAAGCGGGCACTTCTGTTCCCGTGCAACATTATTGGTGGAACAGGTGCTTGAAAATTATAAGAATCTCGTATTCCAATTAACCATTTGGATTTGTATAGAAATGTTATTTTTTTAAGTCATAGTAAAGAGTTTGAGTGGTATGCTTTCAAGTGTAGTTTCGTGGAATTTCACCTATCTTAAAGAAAGAAATAACCTTCCTCACGATGGCAAGAGATGAACTAATATTTTGCTAGGAAGGGAATAATAAGGTTGAGAATAATAATAATAATAAAGTCAATACCTACGTGTGTGGATTAAATTTTAATTTATGAGATTCACAGAGGCATATCTTTAAATTTGAGACAATTTTACGTTACTCAAAAAATAAACAGACTTATTCATTTGGCGTGTTTAGTTTTGGCATTCCTTGTTTTTAATCAGTCGGCCAAGAACTTGTAAAATTAACATATATGCAACGTACTTTGCAACAGAGGCCATCTAAATCGGACATAAATAATTAAAATTCATTAGGACATATTCCGGAAATAGCAGAGAGTTTTCAGTGGGATCCTTTTCTGCGCTTGAAGGATGCGTAGAGACTTCAAGCGCAGTTCTCCGTCCGTTGGATAAGACGATAAAACGTCGATTCCTTGGCACCTTTTTTCAAGGGCATTCTAATGCCGGCTGAAAGCCTTCATTGTCTTCAATCAAAATATGTGATCCCAGCAGAGTGCTATCGGCACTTCTTTTCGGTCCGATTAAGGGGATGCCAACATTTTATACCCTTCTCTCGCGCTCCATTCCTATATAAATTTGGCTTAGAGCCACCGTCATTATTTGTAATCGGATCAAGCCCCGTTGCTCCCATTCATCCTACCTCCAATAATCTGACATTGTGCGCTCCAAGTGATCGGAATCCGGGAAAGAATGTGAATCGCACAGCCGAAAAATTATACTGCGGCAACGGCGGCGTCCCCCGTCGGTCAGGGTCACCGGTTTCTGCCTCACAGCGGCGCCACGGTAATAGCATGGGTGACAATATTCGGCCAAGAATTTTAAGTTCAGCACCATTCCTTATCCTTCCGTAGAGAACAAAGAACACGGCGAGATAGAATCAGAATGAAAGTGGCATCGTGACGTACGCTTTCCCGCAACGTGAACGCGTAAGCCCCGAGACCCAATTTGGCAAAAAACTCGAAATGAATGAACCACGGCAAGCAAGTTTACGTCACCGCGACGACGATTTCGAGATTTGGAATAGAATCATGGAAAATTTCTACGTGGTATTTGGCGAGGTTCTGACGTCAAAATGTCGTCACTGTCGAACACTGTGGTTCGTGACGTCAACTCCGAGAAATTTTTCAATTTTTTTTCAAATTCCGATTTTCGTATTTGTTGAGGTAGTGATGTCAGAAGTCCGTTTGTTACGATAGGGTGTTACGTCACAGCGTCGTAAAATAGAAATGTTTGAATCTCTTGATCAAGATAGGTCGTGGCTGTGGTGACGTATATTTCTCACCGCAGAGGCTTTACAATGTCGATTCCTCTCTGAATCAGTTCCCTTTTTGCCCTCGCGTAACGGAGGATTCCATAGAAACGAGGGCATGATGGCAGGCCCATAAAAAGAGATTCTGTATCCCGTAAAGTCAATATGAAGTTGGCCATTTTAGCTCGAGTGCCTCCCGGGCTGAATGCTCTTAATTATGCGACACACACTCCACTATTTTTCAGAAACAAAAATATTTATGGTGCTCAACATTTTATGCAAAAAATACGCAAGGAAAAATGATGAAATTTTGCAAATAATGCCTCCGAGTGACGCGACGCTACAAGAAGGAAGTTGATATTTTGGAAAGTCCAGGTTATGAAAGTCACCAATGACGCTCTGCTTATCCGATGGCTGCTATGTGACCAGACTGCAGTAGAGCGCATAAATGTCATGTTATCGAGTTTATGGCAAGAAAGAATGTCTCGAGTGAAAAATATCGGAAAAAATAAGACACGTTTTGAAAAACTCCACTCGGAATCCATTCTTTATTTCTTTATATTTCATTAATTGCGGCGAAGTATGTATGTACAACCCCTTCGCAGTGCCCAAAAATGGACACAGTCGCGAGTTAATGCACCCCTCTCCCATCTATCGATCAGCCTTTGATGGAATTGGTTGAAAGAAGCCGTTGAATGGGGCGGAGATAGGAAAAGGGGAGGAGAGAAGCCTGAAATCAGGAAAATGGGGAACCTCCATCACAATGGGATGTAACAAGGAAAGGTGAGGGAGATGAGAAGTCTGGGGTGACACTTCCACCTCCTCCCCACACACTCTTCCCCCATCCTCTCACATCCCTCGACTCTTTCAGACCTATTTTCCGTTAACGATCCACACTGGCACGTAATGGGATGATGCATCCCCGTCCTCCTCACCCCCCCTTTCCTCCTCCACCCCTCTGCTGCCGTTAAATCAAACTAACTCTTCCCTCGCGTTCCCCCCTTACTTCTTGTGCGTGGCCTCTCTCTTCTCAGTAATAAATAAGCATTTTTTTAACGTTGCTTGAGGTAGCTAGAAGTAAAGTCAGAATGATGAAAAGAGCGTCCTTGCCAAAGAAATGTGATTCGGATGTAATATTCAATTTCTATGACTGAAATTCGAAATAAAGGAGGTTCATGTTTCCTCCTGTTACGTTACCTTTGATGCCTTTTGCAGACATGAGAAGTAAGATTGATTTTACATGATCATCGCTGCTACCAAAGATCAAAAGAATTAATAAAAAATTAAAATTTGTTCAGTAGATATCTTATGCATTAATAAATAGAAATAATTCCAGTGACTGACAAGATGCTAGAAGTTGGCAAGATGTTATCGTGTTATGAACCACAAGTTACTTCCTGAAATAAATCATGGCGATTCTTATTTCAATTTATACCAGGAATACGAGTTAATACATTTAATGCCAATTTTTTCAATAATATCAGAAAAAAGTTGTTATCACAGAGTAAAGCGAGATACAAATTTTTAAACTATTTTCCTTAAGAACTGCATTTCTGCCACTTCATGACGGAAATCCGTGATGAAAATGTAGGTATTTCGTTTGGTATTTACAAACGCAGTACAAGCTTTACTTACTAGTACTAAGATGCTAATGAACATACCTATCAACGAAAATGCTGTCACTGCTTGAAAACAGTCTCTTATTATGCAATGAAAATCAGCAAAATAGTTGAATAACAAAGAAATTAATTCAAAACGCAGTCAAAGACTTGATGTATTGAAGAGCATAAATAACATCACAACATTGAATTGTCTATACATATTAATTTTGTAGCGCGTCAGTCAGTCAGTCACTCTGTATCCGTTTTGTTTTGTTCTCTTCCAAGTTCTGAGCTAAAAGGGTGAGGTTTGGCGCGTTAAGTGTGGATTCTCTGTCTGTATGATATCGGTAGTATTTTTGGGTTATTATAAGTTTGTAGTGCAGAGAATAATGCCAAAAACGTGGTTTTTGAGAGTGGGAGACAACATATAATGAAAATATTGTGTAGAAAAAAGTACAAAAATATAAAGAATAATTAGAGTGGGACACATTTCTCTATTTATGAAGTACCCATTTCCTTCTCTCTGCATACGAAATTCTTATGAAAAGTTGGCGCACAAGAGTGTAAAAAAATGCAAAGACTACTTAGAGTAGTGAAGCAGTAACTGCTTGCCTGTAGCAAAAGCACTACTGCCACCTATTGGTAATGTGTCATGAGTAGTTTCCAAACACTGTAAAATCTCATTTGACACTAGAACACAAAGTTCACTTCAAGACCACACCAGACAGACTGCCTGCTAACCAGGCCGCAGGTCTACTAGTCCTAAATTAGAAATTTTAACCACTAAAAATATGAATTTTAAATTAAAGAGCAAAAAGCTGCAAGAAAAATACGGGAGAAATATCACATTTGGTTGATTTGGAACAAAAAACAATCGGAGCATTAATAATCCTTACACATTTTCCATATCATTCATATATTTGTTTGCATATGAGGAAACGTGGAATTAAACTCTCCTTACTTTTTCCTCAAGTAGGAGAGGTTTGGCTTCGTATCTATATTCTGAGTAATTCGACCTTCGTTTTTGCACTACCGACTCTAATTCCAGAAACCTCTTTCTCAAAGAAGCAATTTATTATGCCTCAGGCGTCCCTATCTGCTTCCAATGAACATATTTCTCAGGGAATCACTTCGGCATCACCCTCAAAAAAATATATATACACCATATCACATTCAACTTGATGAACGAAGGATTTTGCAAATTTATCAGCGAAACATTATCAACAATCAATCACCCTTCATTACCTTACGAGTCATTAAAGAGTGAAAGAATAAAATATCAAAGGACGAGTAGTTTTTTTCTCGCTATTTCAGCGTAATTTTTACGCCGTTTCCTTGCATATTGGAATTTACATATTTGCCCTTCAAAATACGCAAAAGCATGAGTTATCATGCAGAGTTAGTTACGCGCCGAGCTGAATCTTGAATGAGATGCCTCGTCGGGAGTTCGGGGAAGTTCATCACTTATCGTAACCGTGGAGCCGCGTCGAAATCCCTTGGCTCCCCCATTCGCCTCAACAGTAGGCACCGTGGTCGACGTCGATATTGCCGTGGAGTCCCGCTCGCACTCAAATTTGATGAAGCGGCACTCACGGATCAATTTGTGAAGGATAAGCTATCGCCAGTTTGAAGTGGCCTCTAAGCCTTGTCTGAGGTGGGACATCAAGGATTTCCGACGGCGTGATGGTGAAGGACGCGGTTAATTGCGGTTAAATCCAAGTGTGGGAAATTGAAGTTGGCCAATTTATACTCAAATATCCTCTCATTCCCAGAATCTAACTTATTTTGTAGATTTTCCCAATCCAAGAGTTATTATTTCACCTTTTTGTGAAATCGAATGCAGTCGTCTTAGATTATCCTTACAAATGTTTCCTCTAGAATTATCTGGAAATGGCATGAAAGGCATAATATTAGCTAAATTGCTTAAAACCGACTCATTATACCTGATTCAAGGCATATCTATATCTACGTAATTCCCTGCCAGCCACTGCGAGGGTGTGTGGCAAGGGGTGGAAGATCACCGTGAATGCACTAATAAATGCTACACTGCTACTATTTAATGAAAACAAGTTAAATGTACGAGTCACATGCTATTTGATAGTTGGTATCTACATAGTAATGAAGTGATCACTGGTTAGAAGGGCATTTCTCTCATTAAACATATTTATCTTTATTCCCCTAATTTTTGTAGCACCTGTAACTCCCATATGATGCGAAATAATATCTTATAGATGTAGGAAAGTATCTGCTGCATCCATTTACCTTTGAAATCTTTCTACGTACTTGATGGACAATGGTATAAAATGCAGTAATTTTCGTTCAAATCGGATCCGCTAGTACAATGATATGCCGGAATACTTGATAACTTGGTTACATTTTGGTAATGACTTCAGGCTTTACTAGTGGAACCTGTCCATGATGAATTCGAGAATAAAATAATTAAACTTTGTAATGGTCCTCTTGGTTACATAACTTAACATTGGTTATATTCCTTCGAAATGATACTGGATTTTATTGCTGTTCATTAGGTTTTCAAAGACTAAAACCAAGCAACTCATTTTACGAAGAAACTCTTCCTCCCCCTCACATTGGATCACATATGGTAAACTGAATAATCCCGGAAGTCAAATCCTTATGTCCAACCACGATGACGCTTCTTCGCCGGCCCCACTCGGCCTTGTTCCTGCGTCAATGGTTTTCCCTCCCCATAGACGGTCCCCGAAGAATTGATCCCGTGTAAGGCGAACCGTGGTCTGCAAATTTCCCGCGGGATTAGGAACTCCTTAGTCTTCCTAATGCCCACATAAAAACGTAATTGTGAGATTACTTACCTGTGCGGCTGCATATGCATGTATATATTTGAATGCTGAACTACGCATGGATATATTTCATATCAGTATTACGCTTTAATTCCCATTCTTTATTTCTCTTTCTTTATTTCTCATCAAAACTAAAGTTCTCAACAGTCAAATTCTTTTCCTACTTCTGGTTTTGCTTAAAAATTATCTTCTGAATAGCGCGGAGCTTAGGGTCATAGTGTATTCTCCCTCTCCACCCCACCTCCATCTCACTTGCAGGCAAAAGTGGAATAGAATACGAGTAGATAACCACAAAAAATGTGGGGTTTTGGTTTTCAATATTTTTCCCAACGCACACATACAATAATAATTTACAGCTTTGAAAGGAGATCTGAAGAATATCGAGGTATACGTGGATGGTAACAAAGTAATTATCATACATGATATCGCTTACGAATTCGAACGAATAGTTTAGGGGCACTTATTGTAAGTCCATAGTACTGGCAATGAATTGCAGTACAATTTTTTGGACATTTGTCTTTCATTAACTGCTGAAATTTGCATGTTATGCAATTATACGAATTAATAAAACATACTTTCTTAACTAAACAAGGGGTTCAACCAAGGATGCTGACTTATTAAAAGATACATCTCAACTAGCATAATGTTCATAGAAATCATGAACTCTAGCTGATTTTAAACGCCTACATTTTCATTCCAATTACTATTCGATAAAGATGCTCCTATACGGTCCAACCCAAGGTTTTGTTTGGGGGTAGTGATTGCCCATACCGAGAAACCTACGAGTCAGAGAAGTGAATATAAGCCTTATCCTTCTGCAAGTAGAACACAAAGGACTCGAAAATAAACCAACTGCTGGAGAAACCAAATATTTCAAATCACAACACCGAGCAAATTTTCAATTTCATGCCAGGATAAAAATAGAAGGGATTTCAATTTAGCCTAGTGGAGGATTCTGAAAAAAATGTATCCTATTCCACATTAGAGCAAGAGGTTAAAACCGAAGACCTGTAGGCTTCACTACTATTCAATGACAGGCGTCTCAGGAAGCTTGAATACGAAAAACTACAAAATATTATAAATACACATATGTATGTGTATATAAAACTGTCCGCAGAGAAACATATCTTCATTGTCTTCCAAGTTAACCCAGGGTTTAAAAAAAGTATGCTCTCCTGATTTCGCATCGATGTGTCCGTTTTATGGCCATAAATTCAAAACCGCATCGGGAAAATATTTTTATTTATATCATAACATTTTTTTGATAATCAGAGATGCGAAAGCTCAGTACCGCAGCACACTAATCAATTCCATTCAAGTCGATAACTTCGGGTATGATAGCATTGGGGAAGAAAGATCATTTCCACATCGAAAGACTTTGACTCCTAAAATGAACTGACTCTCACACTTCACCTTCTCTCGTCTCTCTCCCTCGAAATATTCCCAGAAAGGGATAGACTTTCGTTCTGAGGGGCAATATTCCGAGTTATATGGACCGGAGGGGCTTCAGGTCGGGGGTTGGGGCAATATTCGAAGCGGAGTGAGCGAGGGAGATGGACTCGACTCCTTTCTATGGAATGGCAAGGTCCCTATGAAGCGGCAAGATGGTCCCTCGGAAAAATCCAAACGTGAGGCGATCGTTCGTCCACACAGAGAAAGAGCCCTAATCCCATCTCTCCCCATTCGCGCACCCATAAATGCCCTTTAGTGGACTTCAGATAATATCTACCTCGGTGTATTTATTCATACGTTCTTGCCCGGAGCTCTTTTAAGTCGACCGAAAAAAAATATTGCGCCGTATTCAACTCTCCCCAATCCTCTACCAAGTCTCTCTCCGTGGTCGTTACGGTGGCGAAGAAACTGAGGAGGAAGACAGAGGCCTGGGCAGTGGGGGAGAAGATATCATGATGAGTTGGAGGAGAGGATTTTCTCCTCGGAGAGGTCTCTCTTCTTCTCTCTTTTTGTTCCTCTTCTCCATCAAGGATCGGCGGGGGTGAGTGGGGGGAAATGAGGTGTCAATAAAAGGGGATAAAGTCGTGCGGAGAGAATGCAGGGGACACGATGATCTTCAGCGCAATTAAATCAACTGGTGAGTGTGAACGTAGCCACGTTTTCTTCAATGAGTATCCTATTATGTAAGGAACGGAGAGGGTAATTTCATCGGATAAAGTAGAAAATCAAAAAAATACCCAAGTAAGTCCTACAATAAACTTTTAAGAGCATGGTGAATAAATATGGCAATAGAAAAATTGACAAGTAAAAGTAACATCAGATTTAAAAGACTAAAGAAGGGACTAAAAATTTAGAAGACTGAAGAAGGAATTTAGAAGACTAAACAAGAACAACTAACTCATTAGTGTACCTTTGATACTGAATACATTAACTTCGAATAATTCAAATGTTTACAGCAAGCCACAGTAAAACTGCGTAATTGATTAGATTTTTTATAATGTCTCAATCCATTTATCGCAAGTAAATGAATGCTAACTCGTGTTTACCCACGTATTTACGAGTATATTTGAAGGGATGGATTTACTAATGACGTTAAATGTACCCACTCATAAGTACGTTTCATATCTGTCTCCTCCGCTCAATAACTCTATATTTTTTCATTTCAAATCATCCAATTTAGTCATACTTATAAGACCCAAAATAACCGGTTAAAACATTAGTTCAAGTCAGTTACTTGAATCCATTTCAAAATGATGACAACACAGATGAAGGCATCAGTGTATAAAAATATTTCTCAATGATGGGTCGTTATTGATTGGGATTCCATTTAGGTTACAGAAATTCCTTTTTCAGGCGAATAATCAAATTCCGATAATGCCAGATTCCGATTCAGGCGATGTAAAATCTCGTGGTAAGTTTTGCATAAAAAGATTGCAAAGTAAATGAAAATTGTAGTTGCTATATATTTATCATGATACGATCAGTCATAAAAAGTATCAAAGGTACTATTTTGCACCCTGACTTACTGTGAATACATTAAGAGTACCGTTTTCGCTATCTATGTGAAAACTTTGTTTTTAGAACAGTATTAGTAAACGCAATACTTACTGAAAATTTAAATTATTTTGGAAATTTGTAATTAATGCTATATATAATGCATATAAGCTGTGAAAGGAAATTGAGTCCGTGTCTCCGTGTGAAAAATATTAACCCTTTTGAAAAATAACCTAAATTACATTTTTTAAACTGTGCGTGCTGTTCAGTAAAGGTTTTGAAGGCCATAGGGTAAATGGCGATGGTACACATAAAGTGTAGGAAATGGTTTTGAAATAACGTGGTATGCATTTGAATAAAAAAAAAACTTTTTGAATCATATAGAAATGAATTCCAAAATCCAATCAGCGGTATGTTGCAATTATAATGATTTAAGGATATCTTTGAACATCCTTTGCCATCAGCGATACCTGCTGTCTAAATACTTTCTCACTTTTCAAAAAAATCCTGGCTTATAACGCTCTTAAATAACCATTGCGTAGAAATTAATCACAAATACTACCGTAAAATAAAACTCATTTGCTAAAATGGCATGGCGTAATTATAAAAAAAAGTAAACAAAATTTCCTCCATATTGAAGAAAAGGCCAAACTACGCATCAACTATTTAAAATCTAAAATGAAGTGAACATAAAAATATGCTTGAAAACGGAAGGACATCTGTGTAGGGGGCTAAGCCCCCACGGACCCTCCTCCACGCCCCTCGGAATCAAGTTTTCACTTTTATTCGAAAAGGTAAGGTCAGTAAAAATATTTTTATCCCGTTTACAATTTTTTCATCTGAAAAATGTTTTCTCTGACACATGAAACTTCGGAAGGGTAACAACGGCTGATCATTAGGTTCCCTTGATTTTCGTGATGCTGATCGAAATTAAATTTATCTTAACTAAAATTCGTCATTTTATGCAGATTATTACACCTACCTAACAAGTCGTAAAGTACTTACAGCGCGGAGTACTGAACTTTAAATGCTTTCTACACGGTTCTCAAAACTTACAGCACCGTAGATAAGACTTACAACACCATAAACACAACTTACAAAACGGAGTATTTAGATTGAAGTGCTCTCTGCACAATTAATCCTCATTACGCCTCACGGATCGGATCCCCTTTGACCTCGAGAAAACCAGCGATCCTCGGAAATTAATGTGTGGTCAAATCCAGTTATAAATGGGAAACGACAGTTATTCTGGCATGAATTGGTTGGGGTCACGATTGAATCAATATTTGACTGTTGTCATTACTTGTAAAACCCACGGATGCATGGAGGCCGGGCAGAATGATATACCAAAGATATTCTCGATACATAGAAAAACCCATGGTTTTCGTTTTCCCCCGGCCCCCACTAACCATCCGACAGATACCAGCCACTCCTCGACCTCTTGGCCACTTTTTCTGCCACTGCCGGGAATCAAGTTCGAGCCATCGGAATGGGAAGCCAAATTTGCTGTCCTCGTTAGCGACGGTGTTAAGTCCTCACCCGCTATTCCTGGTCTCACGAGTTTTGAGTCCCATTTCAGTCGCAGTTTCACCACCCAGAGCACGATTGTGGGTATTGTGTACTTTTTATTAGTTAAAGTGCCCGATGTAAAAGGCCTCTATACTGTTCTCGAGTTAATGAAATATAATCTGGTGAAATAAAGAAAACTCGAGCCACCACATCAATCAAATCAGGAAAGGGCAGCTATGGAACTCAATGGAAAAAAAGCAGGGAACGTTCATTGGCAAAATTTGAACATGAATAAAGAATGAATAAAGCAAATAATAAACAACACTTACACATTTTATACTACAGCGGTAATTAGTATGAGAAATATAAAAAAGAGTCTCCGTGCATATAGAAAAATCCGAACATTGGAATCAGCATTCCTGCACTTCCTATAAAATTCCTAACTCTTCCAAAATGTACACCTATCGCTAATGGCTCGAATGACTTCAGCTATCCTTGGCGTACCCCGTAGAAAACATCTCTTGTTAATGTGCCTATCACGTGAGACACGCGGTCACACTTACTAGGCAAACAAAAGCGAGGGGCCGCTAGTCACATCCCCCTTCCCCCTCCCCCTACCCCTCCCCACACCGTCGCACCACCCTCGTGTATTTCCGCACTAGGACAACTAGAAGACGCGGGAAGGATGGCTGGATAGCAAAGGGGGGAGTCGGGAGGTGATAACAATAAAGCAGGTCACGGCGGGGCACGGCGGTGTCCTTCCTCCTCCCCTCTTTCCCTCTCTCTGGATGCGTAAAGGGGAGGGGGGAGGAGGAGGAACCGACGGGAGAGGTGAATCCCGTGAGCGATGAGCACTAAATAGTGCAAGAAGGATGAAATGGAAGCTCGCTCGTCCCTTCACATTCTTCCCCTCTACAATGGACGGATCCAAACTTAATCGAACGGGAAGTCGGGCCGGATTATTCGATATCTTTCGGTCACGGTATACCTTAACCAGGAAAGGGCAGCTATGGAACTCAATGGAAAAAAAGCAGGGAACGTTCATTGGCAAAATTTGAACATGAATAAAGAATGAATAAAGCAAATAATAAACAACACTTACACATTTTATACTACAGCGGTAATTAGTATGAGAAATATAAAAAAGAGTCTCCGTGCATATAGAAAAATCCGAACATTGGAATCAGCATATAAAATGATATCCCATTTTCCCATTAACTTAAATTATCCTTCTCGTTCCATTCATTAAAACTGCTGCCAGATCTACTATAAAATGACTAAGACTAGGTGAGATAGCAATTAAATCTGCTCAAAGGTTATTAGTGTCGTTTTGTACCGTGGATCAAACCGGGAACTAATAATTAAATAACTCATCAGCAAGGGAAGGAGAGACGCAACATTTTTGCAAAAGTTAATTAATTTTATCAGCTTTTTTCCTCTCAATCATTTCCCTCAAATCTGCCCGTACATCTACCCTCCGCCCTAACCTTCTCCTGCTGGACGATGAACGGCATTATAGAATGAACGATGTCGGTGGATGAATAAAAAAAATATCACGTATGAATTAAATGCAAATTTATCATATATATTTTATGTTTTAGGCTTTCAATAAAGCCTTGATCGATGCTGATTGATTGGAAGAGCATGCCATGGAACGAAAAGTCATGGAAATATTATTATTTATCGTTCAACATTATCAATCAATATTATGAAAAAAACTTGTACATTTAAATCGATATATTGTACCTACAGTGAATTTCCAAGAAGAATCAGTAAAAGCTTTAAACGAATATAAATGGGTCTACAGGCGGTCTCTGTAAAAATAATAAATAGGTTGGGTCAATTGATAAATATAGTCAACATTTTAAAGTTATTTTCCATTTTTTATTAAGACGTCTTGTGAAATTAGCCTTAAAATATTATAAACTAAGAATGTGATATTTTGTGTTACCTGTTATCTCTTACGTTACTTGTGACTCGGCTGGAATTCCAGCAGCTAATGGGAGGAAAGTGAAATTGTCCACTGCGGATTACTCCGGCATATGACTCTCGGATCAAACAGTTAAATCCGGTCCAAGGAAGATAGCGTGGGGAGTGTAGTATATGACTCCCATTGAGCGTTTCCGTATTCGTAACCGAGTCGCGCCGACAAAAGTAGCAAAGGTCTAGAAATAGAGGCCTTCGTGGACGATAATAATAGGAGGGGAAGGGTAAAACTGGAGCCGCGAGACGGACAGAGGGACATTAATGATGATCGACCCGTCTCTTCCCGGACACACACACAAACAACTTCCCCCCCTCCCCGAAGCTCAACATGGGCCGGCCCCTCATGCGAAGGAATGGGCGCGTCGCGGACGATACCAAGACGCGCGTGTGCGAGGGGGAGAGGGAGGGGTGGAGTGGGGGAGGAGAGGTTGCGGGCCAAGGGTTACGGAGGAGGGTGGGGGGGAGTTTGGCATATGGGAATCGTTCGGAGGTACTGGGGTTTGGGAGGGAGGCAGACGGAACGGAGTTGTTGTCCGCAAGGGGAAAGGCTTATGCATCGAAAGGATATTTATTTCCCCGAGGCAATGGGACCCCTAGGAATATCAAAACGGCCGGCATCAAGCGCATGGAAACAAAATCCAGCCTTTCACGCCACATTCATAATTCAAACTGCTGAATGTAACAATGAGAGGAATGTACGCATGAGGATCATGAAATAAAATCCGAGAAAAGCTTCTTTCGAGCTTGATGTATCTGATTTGATCGTTTAACTGGCACGTACCTACGTTGAAAATATTATCATTCTCAATGAAGTGTACTATAACAAATACCTACCGCTGAACAATAGAAAACAGATAATTTTTTAGTCTATTAACATAGTCACTGAATAAAACACGACGAATAAAAAGAAGGGAAGGAAGAACTGAGAGTAGCAAACTGCAAATTTGCTAATTATGAGATTATGTTGTGGATATTACTTTGACGAAGAAATTGAGAGAAAAAAAGGTGCCCATTCCCAATGGATGGAAACCAATACTCGTTTGATTACCTTAAGCATAAAAAATTGAATATTATAAACGGACACAGTACCTACACGGACTTGATTTTACACGAAGGCATTGAGCCAGGGATCAAAAGAGGTCGCGGTTTTTTTTATATGCGAGAGGCTAAACCAGCATGGAGCAAGTCGTAGTGGAGCAGAAAGAGGGTTGGAATGGAATAAGTCCGAGGTAAGTGATTGAATAACCGTAAGGAGTCCAAAAAAAGGCAACACTGCTTGGCCATCCGCTTCGCCCCGGGTCCCTTCGGCCCGGTCAACTCCAATAACTTCGTTCGCAAGCAAGCGGCCGGGTGAACACAATGGAACGAGCTCTCCGCTCCATATAGCGACGAGTGAAAAGCGGATTTATACCGGAAGCACGAGGAGGCGAATGACGTACCTACCGCGATGATGATGAATTCTGGTGGGTGGAGAAAAGGAAGAAAGAGAGAGAGGGAGAGACGGGAAGAGGACGAGGGAAGAGAGAAGAAGGAAGGAGGACGTGAGTCGAATGCGAGAAAAGGGAAGAAGAGCGGAGTTGATCGAAGGGATGGTGCGCAGTTGGTGAGACAGGGGACGGCTCAAAGGCAAAGGAGGGAAAACACCACGCATTCCTCCAACGAATTACATCCTCCCATCGCTCCAAGGAACACACTTCGCTAGACCATACGTGACGCCGGAATAAGGGTGCTTCGATCATCGGCACGCAAAGTAACGTTAACAACACATTTGTCAGTGAAAAAAACGAACGCAAATGAATTAATTATACCATTCCGTTACCTGGCTTATCATCTTTGCTGAGAAATCCATTTAAATATGTTTGTGTTAAGGATAATTTAGTATCGAATAAAGTGCTTCGCTAAAAAAATTGAAGACCACCTGGAATATTTCTCGCCATGAAAGTGCTGGCTTGTGAACTCTATCACGAGCTTTACAAAACATCGAACTTATAGTAACAATATGACGTGTCTGTTTGGATCTCACGTCATCGGAAAAGGCGAAGTTTAAAAATGCATGCCCCAATCATTATCGTGTTCCCATTATCGCATGTTTTCCCACAACCTGCTCATCGAATATTAATCGGAGAAACGCCATCCCAAGAGCATGAGCTAGGGGTCCACCACTGTTCCAAATGGTGTAATATTTACTTCGGGAGATGGGTTTTTCTCGGACCTTACCTTGATCGGTAGAAATGACGCCGGAGACAGGTAGAAAACGTAGCAAAGTACACAATTGCTCATATTTATTAAGTGACCGTAGTAGGTTAAGCAACTGCTTGAGACTAGTGACGGAATTTTCAAACAACGAATGCTGGAGTTAACGCAACAAAGTGAGCTTAGTGTCTTGAGGTAAGGGAGCCAAGATTGGACTTTGGGCGGGCGACCGGCCATTGAGCTCTTCCTACCGTTCAAGCAACCTCGATTGATCGTCCTTTGACAGAGGCGAGGGCCGGAAAAGGCGGGGGTCTCCATTCTCTATCTCTTCCTCTCTCTCCCTTTTAGTTCACCCCACGGACGTCATTCGTTTAAGAATCCTTTTCTCTTTGTGCGGGCACCGCCGGGATGTGTCGAACACATGCGGATCATATCTTGATGAATGGGATTCCGCAGCGCTTTCGCCGACGCTAAGGAATATTGCATCTCGAGTGATGGACGTTCCGTCACAACAGCGGACGTGAGCGAGCGAAAGAGTGTTTGAAGAGAGAGTGGGATGAAGGAAAAAATATGTACCTGCATCACGTGGTGGGAGGTTTTGCAGCGAAGGGGGGTGGAACACAGAAATGGAGATGAAAAGATGTTTCCGAAGAGGGTTGGGAGGCAGGAAGGAAGTGAGAAAAAGGATTCCGTGCCGTCTGAGGGAGAGGAGATTTGCGTTTAAGGAGTAAAGATGGGGATGGAGATGGAGACGAATGGAAGTGGGGGAACGTCTTCTGAGGAAGGCAAGAAAACTGGGATGGGGAGAGGATGTTAGAGAAAGGAGGATGGGAAAAGAATAGCCCAAGGCGCGATGGGCAATTTCAGTGACGGGAATTCACGAAATTACGTCTGAATCAATCCTTCCAAAATGGTGAGAAAAAGGTTAGGCACACTAAATAACTCCTAGGAATAAAATGCTCATATTGCTTCTATGGTTTGAAGAATAAAAGCAAACAAAAGTCTTACCATGATTCTTTAAACTTTGCATTGTGAATTTTCCCAACACCTACAGATCTCCCAATGCTATCTTACCATATCTTATTAAATACAGCGCAAATTCCAAAGAAAATTTTAACACTATTTTATCCTCTCCATTATATTCCAGAAAATATTTTCTCATTATTTTACAAACTCGATTACGCATATAGTGGTTTTGGTACGTTATTATTTTTCTGATTATACTGACGCACTCATTTTCTTTGATTGTATGGAGTTAAATACATAATACACACAAATATATGTTTTTCTACTAAAAAGATTTCTTGTAGTAAAAGTTCGTTTTAATATACTCCATCAACTATGGCTATATGGTACCGTCTAGCCTAACTTAATCCCTAGCATGATTTTACGACAAACAAACCATCCATACCCAAGGAAGGTTCCGAATAAGCTACATTTGGGTTGCCAGGCAGGTAATTCATCGGCCTGGCTACCGTGGCCGGCAACATCGATTCCTTTTCTCCCTCTTCCCGTTAATGCTAAATTCTCCCTTCGATCGCAGCGCTCAATATCCAATGCCATTTATGGCCACCAAATATGTACCTTATTCAAATATTCTTCGTAATCATTTTTCATCCCTAATATCCCCTCAACCTTTCAGCCTGAAGGTCAGTCAGACAGGTTACGGCAAGGTACTAGGCACAAATATATGTGAAATTCACGCATCTGGATAGAGACGCTTGTTATTTTTACCTGTGGCTGTGGCTCCACGGTAATTGGTGCTCTGAAAATATCACGGCTTTCGTTTAAGCAGACATGTTTTCAGAAACTTTTCCCGTACTCAAACCTGTGACCCCAGGTTTTTCTACGCTCTAATCACGGGAATACCCAGCCGTATTACAAAAATTCATAAAATATTAAATTACTAATAAATAATTTAATACGAAACCAATCAAATTTTTTATAACAATTTATCAATGCTAAAAGGGTAAAAACATTTTCATATTTATTTTCATATTTAATTTTTATTCAAAGACCGCGAACTGGCCGCGAAAACTTTAGCGGAGTCACCCGCTGAAAAATTGCACAATAGCAAGATGTCCCGGTCTAGACGAATGATTTTTTTCTCTGTGAAACATCTTGCTATTGTTCATTTTCATATTTATTTTCATATTTAATATTTGTTGCATTTTTTCATAAAAAATGCAATAAATAGATATCCTCCCGGCGAGTACAACGGGACACAGTCGCACAATTTCCATTCCGCTAGGAAAAAGAATAAGGAAATAAATGGTATAAGCCGATGGGATGGTTGACCTGAATGGTTCCCATTCACCTCGGGGATCAAATCAAAGGAATTTCCCGAACCCCTGTGTCCCCTCGCACCCCCTTACGGGTACCCGGCCGCTCCACCACCGCCGGCGGCGTCCCCGTAGCGACGAGACGACCACGAGAGCATTTGAGCGCTCCAGCGGAGAGAAGCGGCCTCCCTCTCCGGCAGTCCAGATGGCTGGGAGCGGCGCGGGGTGGAGGGAAGGGAGGGCGAGAGAGAGAGAGAGGGGATGAGGATAAGGGGGGGGGGTGATGGAGGGTTCCGAAGGATCGAGGGGCAGGGTGCGCCGGGGGCGTTCACCTACGGCTGCGCGATGTTCCACTTTCGGCATCGCATCCCCGATGCTGCCTGCCTGCCTTTCTCTCTCTCCCCCCCTTTCCCTCCCACCCCTCTCTTTCTCCTTCCCCCGCAGACACCGCTGCCTTGCATCGGGGCTCACCCACGTGCGAGTGGGCACTGCCCGCGGGACGAGCCCGCTTTTCTACCCCCTTCGCCGATTCGACCACCTCGCCTCAATCGGCCGCGCCGGAGGCTTCCGATTCCGACCGGCAGCGCGCCCGCAGTCGCAGTGCGTACAAGCGCGTATATTGGCGCACATTTCCCCCAATAATTGAGTGCATTGACGCCGAATATTTTATAGCTGATAACTTCAGGCTTAACTATGTGATACCTTTCTATAGAGGAAAATAAAAGAATGAAAGTTGGTTAGGTTCACTTTATATTTAAATAGGCACGACCCGGGTTTCATAACGTAGTTACATCTTGAATGAGAAGCAGTAACTTTGTAATTCCACATGTATTTATTGCAAACGACCTAGGTTTCGACGTAGCACGTCATCATCTCGGTATCATCACCTGATGATACCGTGCTACGTCGAAACCTAGGTCGTTTGCAATAAATACATGTGGAATTACAAAGTTACTGCTTCTCATTCAATATGCTTAGCAAATTCCATGAAGTCACGCCTGAAACAACGGTAGTTACATCTTCAGGTGACTGATCATGCATACATCTTTATATAACAAGTTAGGTGCGACAGTAAGGGCATCTATCTGTCGGAAGGGAGTGGGGTGAGTTGGGAGTGGGATCTATCCCTTCTCATTCCACTCCCAACTCACCCCACTCCCTTCCGACAGATAGATGTCCTCACTGTCGTACCCAACTTGTTATATAAAGATGTATGGATGATCAGTCACCTGAAGATGTAACTACGTTATGAAACCCGGTTCGTGCCTATTTAAATTTAAAGTTAACCTAACAAAGTTTCATCCTTTTATTTGCCGAATATTTTGTTGGTGAAACCTAGGTTCCCTCTGATCAGTGTTTACAATGCTAAAGAACGAATTATAACCCCCTGGAGTTTGGAAATAATTTCACTCAATGATATTCCACAGAAAGTTTTATTTTTTCCGACCTAGGGTTTCGACTATTGCACAGCCATTATCAAGGTGCAATAGCCGAAACTCTGGGTCGGAAGAAAGAAAAATGTCAGTGGAATATTACTAAGAGAAATTGTTTCCAAACTATCGCAATGTGGTTCCACCAAGTTAGGCCTAAAAATCTGATGTTTACCCCCTGGAGTCTTGAAATTCCTAATCAGTCGTGGAGCACGGGAAACTTTCCACGGACATTATTCAAAACATATATGATAGTTAATTTTGACGTATTTAACATGGTTTCAAACGTACAGATTCCATTGTAAAATGAATACATTATGTATGATAAGGGGGGATACTTGATAATGCGAAATGCTGATAGCATGATGCGTCTATAAACTGTAGTATTTCTCTGCACCATGTGTACAGTGAGTCTGCATTGGATATCGTGAATATTTAAATAATACATTTTAAATGCACATAACATTGAATATAGTGAATATATAATTAATACATTTAAAATGCTCATAACGATACAATACATTTTAAAGGGAGCAGTTTGTGTAAGTAACTTTTCGCCGGTTAGGAAAAATGGAGAGAGTACAAATAGTTTAAAGTTTTCATTTTTCTGCTCCTGAAAGCAAGGTAGTGTACGACAGAGCATGTATACCATCTAAAAACAAATGCAGAAGTAGTCATCCTCACTGTTGGGTTATCTGAAAAATCAATGCTCTCTTTTGCCTTGGAACCTTGGATAAATTGTCAACTCCCATTCCATCCTTTGCGACAGAGCGCGGTTTGGCTTAGGGTTTTTGCATAGCACTGTCAATATGAAGCTCAATTTTGATCAAGATCTTCTCTTACATAGTGGTAGTGGTAGACTTAGGCTTTCAGGGAATAGGTTGTATCTCACCGCCCAACCTAAACTTGAATCTAGCAATAAAGCACAAAACATCTGGACTCAGATTCAAAGATCGAAAACTAGCTGAAATGGCGCAATAGCATATATTCCACAGAGAAAAAAATCATTCCACAGAGAAAGAGGACGTCTTGGTAGCTCAACTGGTAGAGCAACTTGCGGGAAATCAGCGGGTCCAGGTTCGAGTTCCGGTGAAGCTGTATGATTTTTTTCTTTGTGGTTTACCTGCTTTCCTTGGGTTGGATTTGAAACCGCAACCTTTACATTATTATGTGGCCTTACTTCCATGGTCATCTCTGTCTTATTGCAATACGAGATAGCTGTACAACTAATTGTGAGCCGTGATAGCGGGCAAACAGTTTTGTATGACTTGATTACGTTTCAATAAAAATACTCGCGATAAATTTTAGGGTGATAATAATTATCACCCTCTTCGATTTCATCTACTCAAAAATGTAGGGCGATATTTCCAAAATAGCGTGGTTAGAGCATTGTGTCACTTTCTGAAAACGTGGTCGTAGTGAAAGCGTTTGAAATTGAGCACTCATGGATTCCACATTCATTGCCTCGTTGCCTCCTATCTACAGCGTCTGGCTGAGAGTTGCAATTTTTCCCAGGCCTCGAACAGCCAATTCTCTCGATCCTTGCCGGTGTGACTTGCCAGCGGCAAATCTCGTCATCGACGTCGCTTCAGCCTAATGATTCGCCGCTTCGATTCCCTGAGGAAGATGGAGTTTATCGTGCCCTAGACAAAACGTCGAATCTTGGTGTGACAGAGCGCCCACGGCCCTGTGAGCTAAGATAAGAATCGACTCCGTAAAATAAAAGAGTAAAACTTTGTTAGGTTCACTTTATATTTAAATAAATACATGAACTTAACAAAGTGTTTTTCTTTTATTTTCATTAATGGAACGGTTTCACATAGTCAAGCCTGAAGTTATCAGTTATAAGAATCGATATCTTGATAGGATATAGTTGACACAACGCTAGCCATGCCGCTGTGTGGGGATTAGAGAGGTATTCAGGGGATATATCTGAGATTCGATAGTCTAAATTCGAGACGATTTTTGTGGAACCATAAAATATTCTCCTCTTTTAAAAAGGAGAAATTCTTTCTTCCTTTTTTCCTTCCATTAAACTCAGAGCACATTAACTGACAAAATTATTGACTGTGAAAACATGATATTACTCACACTGTGCATAAGGGTAATCATCATCATCGTAAGTCAGCAATCTTTAAGATTGGTTTGACGCAGCTCTCCAATGAATTCTTCTCATCATCATCAACAAGGGCATTAGCAATGATATTATAACGTTAAAGTATTAAAAATGGAGCTATAAAGTGGTGGAGATTTAAGGATGTCCAAGCAAGAAGATCCTAATACAATCTACTCAGAGTTGAAATGGTCTCTATCTTTACAATTATTGAACAAAATGCGATAAGATTTTAATGAGTAGGAGAAACTAATTTTTTTTAAACGAACAGGAAGTTACTTTTTCAGGCACATTCTTTAGGCATATCTATTGGTTTTATGGAGAATCTCACCGAGGGATGAGGGAAAAAAACACCAAGAAATACCGCGTAGGATATGTTTCTTAGGACGTAAAAGAGGAATACATTAGTAAAAATTGGTTTAATAGAAAAGAAAATGAAGGAATCGGCTCAGAGCTGCGTCAATTTAAAGACTGATGAGAAGTTACGTCCTTAGCTGCCAAAGTGCTGGGATAATTTTTCGCCACTCTTGGTCCAGAACAAGTACAGCAGCAGACCGCGGTATCCAGTTTGGTAAAACGCTTGCTCCACACTCATAAATTGGTGAGTTCGAGTTCCACCTAGGACATCGATATTGTATTCGTCAGAGTATTCATCTATGATGTTTCTTTATGGCAATGAGGCATGGACAATGACAGTGGAAAATAAAATGGTGGAAGGATTCGAAATGTGGTGCTACAGAAGAATGATGAACATTAAATGGATAAACCGAATAAGTAACGAGGAAGTTCTAAGAAGAGTGGAAAGAAAAGAGAAGTCTTCTGAATACCCTAAGAAGAAGACGGGGCAACTTGATTGGCATCATGAGACATCATGAGACATAATGGCCTGATGAAGACAATCGTCGAGGGACAAGTGGAAGGGAAGAATGGCAAAGGTATATGGAACAAGTGATGAAGGATGTCAAAGAGATGAATTACGTAAATATGAAGAGATTAGCCGATAAAAGAACTCAGTGGAGAGCTGGGTCAAACCAATCTGAGGATTGATGACTTACGATGATGATTCATCTAAGAATTAGATTAGACGAAGTTATGTCAACAAAGCAGTTGGAATACCTTATAATCCAGTTATATTGCTCTTAGTACAGCTAGTAGATTTTGCGACTGAAAAATATCTTCTATAAATTCAACGTGTCGGGGAAAAAGAGAGAGAGGAGGAGAACGAAGGCTGAGCGTCGGAACGCTAAGCGTCTCCGCTTTATGCGCGAGGGGGTGGGAGACGGGGATGAGAAGGGGTTGATAAAAAAGAAGTGGATAAGGGAGAGAACGTTTCCGAGGTGGAGGAATCCGTTTGGGTGGGGGAGTAGATGCGCTCCTTATCACGCAGGAAAATGGATCGACAGCGTATAAATAAATCTCCGAGCCCGATAAACACAGATAGCCGAAGCGGTGCGCAGGGGGGGGATATTTCACCAGCACTGGCTCTCTCCACGGCGCATTCCATCCGACACGAACCCGCACTTCCAAGCCGCTTCCGCGCAATCTAATTCCGATCCTGGAGATAGGCGTTCATAAATGTATGTGTGCACACACACACGGCCCTTGATGCATGCAAGCTTTGCGGCTGTGAATCACGGATTCCAGCCGTTATCTCGTTTCCTGTGGACAACTCAAGGTCGCTAAATCACTAAGAGAGAATGGGGCTGCTGAGAGAAGGTCAGGAGTTCAAACCTTCTCTTTCGACACGTTCAGCTAAACCCAAACCGACGTGATTTTCTGGGAACCAGACCTACGTTTGAGACATCAGGCCGCACAGGGAATGGGAATGTAGGTCCTCCCCCTTACCCATGCGTTTAAATTCCATACACCGTTGGGCTGGACACTTAGTGAACACTACATCCATCACAATTAACGATATTCCGAATGAATATTGTGTCAATAGTTAAATTGAGCCGGAATGATTCAACTCTTCAGCTAGCATGAACAGTAAAAAACAGTCATCGTCACGACCACAGCCTTAGCTGTCTAGCTCATTTCGAATAGGGCACCAGGTTATGAATGAATCGTTTACACAAGGCAATGGTAAAACATGGAATTGCATTATAATAATTTAGAGGCTTCATGTCCTCTCACGTTCCTTTCCACGTGGGATGATGGATTTTGATGCTTCACCATAATTATAAAAGGCCCAAAATCTGGAAGGACATTCAGTATTCTCAACTCATTAAGTTGGGAACAGGAGACACCTTGAAAGCGTGTACGAGCATAGCATGCACGAATCAGAAGGAAATATTTGAGCCTTATCAGCCCAAACATTTGTTGTCAACAAACTTTGGGTCTACTTGGCTAGTTAGTGAATCAAGAATGATGTATGAGAATGTAATTATGGATGACATTTACACCTGGTGGGTAGGCGCAACGTAAAATGACGTCGCGTTTTTCAGAAGTGGGGAATCAGATATGCACAATATTTAGAGGCGCGAGAAGAGAAGTGCTAGAATGATTGGTTACAAACAATGAAGGATAGCTAGAAGATTTGTGTAGTATTAGCCTGCAACGTACTACACCTAAGGGCCTAAATTTTCTTGGCCCATCCGGGAAATGGAGTGTTGAACTTGAGGTACTAACCTAATGGTATGTAATCCTTGTTATTTTCCTCATAGAATAAGAACATGTAACAAAAATAGTTAACCTCATCACCTATTGTATACCAAAAATAATTTATCTAAAAAATTGTTGCGGGGCTTCCTCCGCGAGATACGACTTGAAAAAAAAACGCTGAGCATTTTCTGTTCGCAACAGATTCACAGTTTTTCCTACACAAGAAAACACTGGAAATTCAAGGAGTGGAGAAAAATTCAAAGGAATAAGTTTTATCCATTAAAAGAAAATGAATCTGTCAAACAGACGCACTGCACAGCAGGCACTCTCAACTCTCCCCGCTCCTGCTTGGAATTGTTAAAATAAAAATAAACAGAAAATAACTAAGTATTTGTATAAGAGGCGTGTCTTTTCGTGAACGCAATGCCTTACTTAAATAACAAGGGGGTTCTCCAAAACAGGAAATTCTGGGCAATGACCATTACTCACGTAAAATTATTGCCTAAACTAATGTGTAAATTTTAACGTTGTAATGATGAATAATGAGTTTTGAGTTTATCAATCACTCCAGGATTGACTTCAAGTCGGTGATCAATCTTCAGGTGATCGCAAAGACGAATCAGGTCACTGATCTTTATTGTGAGCTTTTAGGCGGGGAACGAGGATGATAAATCTTACACGGTACTGTGGCGCTTCAATGCTTGATCATGCACTGGAACGGAGTGAGTTGTTGATTCGGTACAGGCTTCGGTTGAGATATATGAAGCAAGTTGTAAAGGATGAGAAAGTGAAGAATTATATCAATACAAAGAGGTTGTCCGATGGGGGAATCGAGTGGAGAGCTGCTTCAAACCAATCTCAGGGTTGTTGACCGATGATGAAGAAATATGTATTCATAGGGTCAGCTTCTGTTGAGAATAGAAGGTAATTTATCGAGATGGGGTCTTGCTTTTAGCTTCTATTTATTTTACAACACACTTCATTCGCACGCGTAATAAAAAATTTGAGTCTGGCTATGGCGTAAAACACCGAACTTAATAATCCCATCAGTGGCGCAGACAGGAGGAAACCAAAAAGTAAATTAGATGAAATGTTAAACCCATCGGATTCCTATAATAAGGGCTCGAGTAGGGGCATACGATAGACTGAAAACACATACCACCTGATTTTATTTAATTTGAAATCCGATTTTCTCCAAAATACCATCGATTTTTCTCCAGTATTAATTGAAATTAATGTACATAAAATTTTGCAAACTTTTTTTTGATGAAACCCGATGAAAAAACAAATTTTCATCGGATTTCATCCTGCCCTTAAGCCTGGGACTTAACGCCAAGTTTTGGCTACGCTTTTTAACCCAATAGATCGGTGAAGCACATTGATAGGTATATAAAGTGATAATATGACCAAAAATGATGTTGGATAAATTTTAATCATTTTAAATAAGATGTGAAGAGCAATTTGGGCATGTTACAAAACTCAATGTAAACGAAAAATATTAAAGGAGTTAACTCAAATTGCATTTGCATAAAAAAAGAAAATTGGGTACATCCTGTTAATTAGGTTCCATTAGATTAATGGAGGATTTATTCACTAAGCCTGAAAGAATCATGGAAGGGTATGAAATTGATTGACTCATCAAAACAACACGAGGCTCTCAATTACGGAATCATACACTACCTGCTGTAGTAATAAAATATAAAAAGATTCCACGATATCCGCCAATTAGGTAACATTTACTTGACGAGATTGACATACATTATGAAAGTTGAAATGATGTTTTTATCAAAGTTTTAGAAACATATGGTGGGTGAGCGACCTACGCCGTGAAGTATTAACTATCCTCAGCAATACCGTCGGTAACTACATCATCATTGGACTTACCTTTCGCTTCTGAAACTTCAACCAGGGAGATATTAGGGTTTGAGTCAAATTTGGGAATTTTCTTAAAACAATAATATTAGGGCAGAAAATACATATTCAGATGATTAAGTAACATGTGAGTAAAGGCAGAAACGTAAGATAGACGGGAAAAATCGTGACAGAGATTAATGACCCTAAAAACTCACTGTGAAAGAAAATCTGCGCCGCAAAAAGAGACCAAATTAGAATTAGAACTTTTTTTACCTGCTAATGTATTTGAAAGTTCCTTAACTGCAATTATAATTTTCATCAGAGGTATTATTTTTATAGTTTTATCAACATATAAATGGCGCAAATCAATGTTACAAAGTTTCTATTTCACTCGGGGTTTACGTCAAAGTTATTGCTCCGATTGCAATAAGCTCATTTGGGGCTGGGAGGTTTGTCAAATAAATCACCGAGCACAGAATTTGGCATTAAAATTTTAATCAGATGTATGCACTATTTGGCTGGGTAACAGAACTATCGAAATGATAAATTAACCCTTTTTCCATAATTTTATCCCACAATAACAAGAAAAATAAAAAACATAGAACTCTAAATTATCTTCTGTTAATTCTTCATCAGACTCATCATCATTCTACTCGCTCGATTCCTCTACGGTAGGAAGAATCCTTACCTCAGCAGAATATTGCTCAATATTTCTTTTCTGAACTCCTAAAATTGTTAATATCATGGAATCTAATGAAAGAAGTATTCTTCGATGCATATTTTCTTTTAAGGCGATCCTGGAAAATTTTCTTGTGTGGCGTTCCCGAAATCTTCTGGTATCCTTGTTCTTAGCCTCCATCACATCTTCGGACAAATGACTAAAAGGGAGGACATCCTTGACGATATCTAATCCATGAAATAGCAACTTGTAGATGACAGTTGCGATAGTGATGATGACACACACAACTTTCCACTTGCTCAGTAACCAACTAGCTATTGCTAGTTGGTTCTTTCCTCAAGCTCAAAAATTTAGTAATACCCACTGCATTATATTTCTCGCTATCCCAACCTAACCCTTAAATGAACACACGGAGTTCTTGGGCAAAATTATGATACAATGCTCTCAGCCCACTGACAAAAACAACATATTATTCTAGTATAAATATGAGGAGAAATGTTGGTTTCTTAGAATAAAGAGGTGTAAAAGAAAATATGTTTCCCATTTTAATGATTCTTGATGCTACAGGCGTTAATATATCCGATACAGACTAAATTGGACCAGTTTATTTTAATCAATTCAAGATTTTCACCTTCAGATGAAGTATTAAAGAAAGTGATAAACTTAACTAATTTGGCTTTTATACTTTTTCTTTTACCTGAGGAGAGATTAGAGAGATATATTCAAATATCGTCTGCCACTAAATTTATTCCATCCCCTTATAAATACGTAATTTCCTCAGTGGCGTACAGACGGGGGTGGGTTTACGGTTTAAACCCTCCCCACCCAAAAATTTTCCTGTAATTTACTGTATTCTGTATATTTTACACAATATTTTAGCATTTCGCTTATTGGACTGAAAAATATAGTTGAAATGTCTTCACGAAAAGAGAATGTTAATATAATTATTGTTACAGTGAAAAATAATCTAAGTATATATTTTTTTAATCTTTAAAACCTGGTGTGGATGCACCCCCTGCCACTTATCCTATAATATGATGACGCACATAAATACTAGTGAAATCCCCCCCACCCCAAGAATGAAATCCTGCGCACGCCCCTGAAAATACTCATGGGTTTCAGACAACACTCATCCCGATACCAAAATTGAGTGTTCTCTGCCATCTCTTCTCGTCTTTAAGATCCCACTCCAGGCCGCAGCACTCCCATCCAAGCTTATCACGCCAAGGGAGGAGGAACACTTCCTCCACTCCACCCTTGCTACAAGACCCGTTTCCGCATCTTTCCACCACACCAAATCTTCCCTCCCCCACTCCCTCCATCACTCCCCCCTCTCTCATACACAGAGAAGTTGCCTCTGGTCGACTCGATCCAAATTTCCCTCACCCGTGCTCATTGTCTCTCCTCGCCATCCCGTTGCCCAAAATTCCTGCGACCGCGCTCGCCTTCTAATCCGAGTGCACTCTTAATGGCCGACGCCATTGTGACGCGGCTCCTCGACCGGTGAGGCCATTAAAGACTCCGAATTTCCGGGGCTCGATTTTCATCCGGCAGAAGGGAGAGGGAACAGCGATGAATGGCTCGGCGAGAGAATTGGCTCGCGAAAGTCGCCTCTTCCGCTCCAGGACGCGGTTAGTGTGCAGCCAAGATCCAGTGCACTTTTTTCTATCCCCCCCTTAATTATTCGGGCCGATTAATTGGAGAGACACAACGTTCCAAACCTTCAAATCTACATGAGGTCATGGGTAATGAAGGTTTCCACCGCAGCTTCGATTTTCCCCTGCTAAAAGATGCAGCACTTGTCTCAAGATACCCGATGTTCTCGCAAATAATCCCAACCTTATTCCCCTCCCAACGTCTTGTCCATTGTCAGTCCAAGCAACTACCTAACAGCAACTACTGCATATTCAACGGAAAACATCCAGGACGGAGTGGAATAATACTAACACAGAAACCTGTCCCAGGGATTGGTCGTAGATTGTGAGGGCTCTTTTTATCGTTACTTTTTTTAAATGCCATCAGGAGAAAGAAATTTCTCGATTGATTTGGAAAATAATGGATGAAACCTAATTTAAAAAATGTGTGGCAATAAATTTTTGGGATAAGGTTTTCTCGATGGTGCCATGCTACTGCAATGACGTATCTAAAATTGGTAGTGAAAATTTGTGACGTGCTTAGGTTTTACGATTAATAAGATCTCTCGGGGGAAAATGCATCGGGAAATATTTGTTCCTTTTCATCAGCCACTGATGTTTAGCCCCATCAAGAACATAAGACCGTAACTAGGCCTTTGGGGCCTTGGGGTAGAAATTCATTAGGGCCCTTTAATGTAAGTGTGACTTTTAATATATATTTACAACTTATAGAATTACAATTTATACATTTTGCATAAATACAAACGTACGTGTTTTGCAGAATACAGTGCACAGTTTTCATAAAAAGTATTACTGTATTTAAATGCTTTTTGGTACCCCTCGAAGCTCAGGGCATTGCCCCATTTGTCTATACCTAGTTACGCCACTGCATAGGTGCATCTAGTGTATGGAATGCTAATGAAGTAGTTTTGCTAGAAGTAGAATGCTAAAGAAGGCTTTGGTATAGGATAGCGTGCAGCGGAGCGCAGCTATTAAAAGAAAGTTCTCGCAATATAAGCTCACAGTGGCTTGTAGGGAACTATTTAGACCTAAGAGAAAACACAATTGTCACTCTTCAAATTTTACCTAGTGATTCAAAAGCACTAATCCCAATTCGTAGGGCCATTTTTTTTAGATAGTTTCTACGAGGATTTCGTATGCTGAGGATTTTTAGTTAATAATAACAATAGAGACGAGGCAAAAGAAGGAGTAAATGTATGTACCTGACAATGTTATGTTTTAATTGTGTCCTCAGCCACATTGGGGTAAAAAGAAAAATAATGAAAGATTCAGTGCATTTGAGCCAGCCATAATGGCTAGGCTGACAACCTTAAGCAGCTTCAGCCATAAAAAGCTTAGAATGTTAACTGTTATGTTGGATTTATAACATCCCTCCGGTGAGGATATAGAGAGGGAGGTTAAAACGAGTGGAGATGACCACGTCGTTCCACCCGCTTTTCTCATAGAAAAACCCAAAGTAACCTCATTTTCCCGTACTTCGTTCTTAGTTCATTGTTAGAATTTCGATACCCGTTGAAAAAAATTATAAGGGCTCGAAAAGTTCAGTAAAATCATCTAATACCTGAAATGGATTTGTTACGCTGGGTTTCAGAGGACGTGCCACAGCGGCAGCTCTGGACATCTCTGAACAGTATCCTCGCCCACTTCGATTACAAACAATTACGGCCATATCCAAATTCACCCACCAGCTGTCTAAATGCTAGTGGGAAGGATCCATATTGAGATGAGCCCGAATACGTTAGACATTAGTTCATTTCAAGGAGAAGAGAAAAACTAACGATTCAATTCCACAAAACTTCTTTATTTTGACACGACCTGATGATGCTGCGCCACAGCGAAACCATGGTCGTGTCAAAATAAAAAATTTTTGTGGAATTGCATCGTTAGTTTTTCTCTTCTCCATTATGGAAAAATTCCACCAAGTTACCCCGGAAACAGTTTCTTTCATTTCAAGGAGGTTACAAAGTGCTGGAGGAAGTATTGGCATGCCAGCCTATGGGTGGCATTGAAGCTAGGGGGTGAAATGGGAACGATTACGCCCCCCCGCTTCCTACGTATGTACAAAAAGCATTCAATACGGACTCTCATTGAGACTGTATGTTATTAAAGTAAAAACTACAATGAATTGATGCACAAATTTCATCGCAGTGGTGTCTATTCTTAAGGTTATATAAGGGAGGTGTTACTGCATTTGATCCCCTTGGGAATTGATTTATTATTAAAACTAGGTCAAATTGAATCTATTGAAGCCAAATATTTGGTACTTGGTTGCGTGTTTGCGCACATTCCTCTGTATCTTTCACGAATTTTTAAAATGCATTCCGTGTTTTGTCGTGTGCGAAAACAACTTCATTAGTAACTGCGAGTAACAAGTTCGTATGTCCTTACCTACTAAGATGACCTCTGGCTTCTCAAATCAGCTGCGATGCCTCGTCGAAAATATTCTCACTTCCTTTGTTTATTTAGTCATCCACTGAGGCCATGACAACATAGAAGCGACGAGTGCTAACCCTTTCGAGACGCCATGATGGAATCCGTACCAGAAATTACTACCAATCCTAACCCATCTCATTTTATTGTGTAAAACCATATAATTTAGCGTGTAAATTATAAAAATAACATGAAATAATACAGTTAGAGAGCATTAATTTGAATAAATTATTCCATTAAATATGGAATTTGTTACTTATTTTAATGAAAGAAAACCTTTATCGATGCTTTTGGTGACAATACGTATCCATTAAGTTCGTTTGTTGGGTCTTTCAGTGATCTAGGATTTTAGATATACCTTGGACAGCTAATAAAACGTTATTGGTTCCTCAATGCCCAATAAAGTCGCATATCGGTTTAGGTGCATGATTCATGATCCAAAAACTGGCTCGCTTAGGAAGGTGCGGCGAAAGAGGTCAGCCCTGGGAAAACGCCCTTCGTGCAAACGCTTTTATGGAGGCCTTGGGAGCTTTCCCACCCCTTCGCGAAATCCTTGAGAATGAAATAAGGGCTACTCTAGAAAACAAAGACCCGCGAACGCAAACTCCGACGGTGATTAAGCTTACAGTGCACCTAATTATCCTCTGCCATGAGATCGACTTGGATTTGGTAGCCCGTGCTATTTAAATGAGGGGTAAGGCCTGCATTTGGGAGGGCACTGAATATGGAAAAGAAATCAGACTTCAAAGTCTTAATCTTTGGAGCTAAAATGTTAGGGCGTCCTATTGTCCGACCGGAAAACCACTCTTGCCAGGTGAAGTAATCGGAAGAACCTCTCCTGTATTAGACACAGCGTATAAAGTTATATCCTATATATTTAATCACCTATATATCCCGTTCACGATTCATCTCGTTCCTAATTTACGCCAAAAATTTTTATTCCCTCTCTGTGCTGTCAGTCTAAAGAGGTTTTTTACCAGGTTGTTTGAACCAAATAGAAGTATTTGTAATACAGTATTTGGTTGAGGGAGAGGACGTAAACTAATGACCACGTAAGTGTAATAGTATAACTAACAGTAGAATTAGGGAATAGATTTAGATTTTAAGATGCTCCAACGGCTAGGGTTATATTGAACCGTGAATGCTAATTTAATCCTGAGATAAACACGATATCCATGCCCGAGGCAGGATTCAAACCTGCGGGCTTAAGTTGTCAGGCCGGAGCATTGACCTGACTACCGCGCCCGGCTGGTATTCTATTGAACTAGGAGGTGTACGCTTTTCTTTCACTCATAGCTACTGGCATATCTGCATAACTCTTACTACCAAACAAGGTATGAATGCGACGTCATTGTAATCACTGTACTTCCTTGATAATCTTGTAATCTACAGCAAAAAATTTGGCGTGATGATAATTACAAAAATACCCTCGCATCCTACGCTTTACGATTTATGAATTTATGCATTGTATCATTTCATAAATCATGCGCGGCTTTAGCGCTGGATGGGGTTAGCCATTGGTTGCGGCTTCTTTGAAACCCTTTCTCCCTTGCATTGCCATCCTTGATGGACCGGGAACGCTCAAAATCTTGTAACTTGAACCTCGGTAAAATCGCCTGAAAAAAAGGATCCTGGGTAGCGTAGAAGTCTGCGGAGTGGCCCGGAAAGCCAAAGGTCCGTGGTTCGATTCCCGGTCCAGGTGAATTTTTTCTCATGGCAATTAATGTGAATTTCACCGCCGGCAGGCTTGAAATATCCAATAGCATTTACTCGTAAGAATTGTCGTTCGTTTAGCAGGACCTTGCACCCACCTTCAGAAAACGTTCCATTCTACGGAGCCGCGGCCGCATCGTAAGTAGAAAATAAAGTAATATGCGATTCGATCGGCAAAGATAAGAGTAAATGAATAGGTCTCAAACGCGATGACTGGGTTAAGTTTAGTCCAATGGGTGAGGTCATACCACACATTCTAATTCCAGAGCGGCACATTCCGTTGACAAACCACGGCGAAGTTCCCGCTCTCACTCATCCAATATCTCTCTCAGCATCATTCTCTTCCCGGCTCTTCCTCATCTCCTCCTCCCACCCTTCATGTCTTCACGACGACGGACTCCATTTCATGCTTCCGCTCGCGTCTACATTTTCCCGCCACATCTTCCTCATCGCATTTCACTCGACCCACCTCCCCTTTCGCCATCCGCTACTTCCCGCCTTTAAAGACCCTCCCTCCACCCCTTTATTTAAGGGTTCATTTCCCCTCTCGGCCACACCACCACTGACCCTGCACTCTGTAAAAAAAAAAGCAAGACACCCGAGTTTTAGGAGCTCTATCGTCTAAACGAAGCGATCAATTTCAATGCAACAAAAATGCATACGAGAGAGTGTTCATTTCTACGTTGTATCATTTACTTTCAAAAATCTTCGGCTCCATATTATTTCCTGTATTAAATTTTTTCTCAAAAATGTACCCGCTTTGGTATTCCCGTATTTTTCGTTCTAATAACTTGCAATTCTTATATAAGGAAGCCAGATCTAGTAGTAACAGTTTCCACAAAACAAATTGTTTATACCACTAAAATTGATGGATCTGTTGTAATGAACGCAAACCTCTGCTAATTTCGAAACCAATGGGTCAATTGAAAATTGATTGGTACCGTTGTATGCTGTACGATGAATGCCATCGTAGGTATCTTCTTTCTCGGAGGAGTCTCAGTGCCGTCAACCCATATTTCCTTCCTTCTCTGCGAGATCCTTCCTTATTTCCTCCCTCTCTCTCCCCTCGTCATCCCTCCCCCTTCGTGCTCCACTCCTCCCCTCCTCAACGCCGTACGCCTACGCAATCGATACGGTAGGGACTCTCGAGACACGCGCCGCCCCTCCAACTCCCCGCACCGCGCACACACCTTCCTCCCGACCCCGACAGGGTCGACCCGACCGTCTCGTGAAGATCCTCACACGACTGTATTCACCGAACGGGAGCAAAAGAGTGGACGACGACGCCGCCGCGGCGGTTAATGCTGGGAGTGTTTCGGCGGAGTCGGGATTCACGGGGCGTTAAAGGTCTGGAGAGGGTCGCACCCCAGGTGATAAATGGTCAGGTTGGGGCCCCAAAGGGAGTGTCGAGATAAGGGCTTCCGGGTCGTCGCGTTAGAGCTTTCTCACGTGGCTGGCGAAGGCGAAGACGTCGCCCACTGTCGATTGGGCTCATTGCGTTTTACTGCCGCCGAGTGGAACGCGTAGTGGGATCGGAACCATTCGAAACAGTTCGACCTCCCTCCGCTTCCGTCAAATGCTGACCCGACGAAGTTACCAGCTCACGCGAAAAAGTGCAAAGCAAAGCGGAAGGTGTTCGTGCTGCATATTTTGAATGGGATCGTTTACCATATTTTTTTAATGCCGAATCTGACAAAGTTTGTAAAATAAAAAGACCCCTCTTTTTCCGTTTTTTGATCCGTCAATTATTTCTCGAGTCATAAGCGGCGAAAAACTGATGTTTTTAACCCTTTCGGAAAAGTGGTCGTGGTGCAACCTCTGACGTATATCGACTTCGTCCAATCACAACTGAGCCCGCGAAGCTATTTTGCCTCATCTCAATGGGGGGACACTGTCTACTCTGCCAATCGGAGCAGTTGCGACAGCATCTGTGCAAGCAGACCTTCCGAGAACCTCTCACCACTCCCTTCCCTTCCTCGAAGAGCATTCAAGGACGGGAGGAAAATGACGTCAGTGTTATCAAAGCAGATTTTTCGGTGGGCGTCACCTTTTGCTTATTTTAATTTTTGATTTATGAGTGAATGGTTGTGGTTAGAAGATTAATTTTTTCACTAAAATTCTTTTTTCATTTCCATCTAACGACTTCGTGTACAAAATTGCGATTTCGGTTCCGAGTAAACGCCCCCATTGCCCATTAAATGGTTCCTTTCAGAACGACAGGAAATCCATCATACCCGATGCGTGCGTTAAGGTAGTCTAGACATCTATTTTTGTCATTTACATCCCAGAATGGGGTGCATTTCAAGCATAGCATTAGCGACAGTTTCGGAAAACTCAGCAGCACACTACTTACGTCGCCAAAAAGACTGATGTACGTGAAACACACACGCTAAAAGGCGTGTAGTCACAGATAAGAAAGGCAGGCGTGATTTATGCAACGTAAAATAAGAGGATTCATTTTTTCCCATTGCGATATAGCATTACGTAGCCCACATTAAGATGCTTTTAAGTCTTTCTTGTGTTTTAAAATTAACGCATGCAAATGTTTTTAAATAAATTCAATACTTAAATTTTCATGAATGTACTCTGCTTTCAAATATTTTTCTGGACGAAGGTGGTAAGGGTTCAAACTTCATTTCATACCTTGGAAAATATGAATATGGCTTTAAACCTAAGTTTTAAGTCATTCACTTCCATGACATTGCTACGTCTTATGTCATGATGAGCATAGGAAGATTCATTATGGAAATTTTTACAGAAATTCGTAATTCATAATTTTTTTCTCAATTACCCAAATGGACATAAAAGGATTGCATTTTTATATTGCATAATAGTTTGATTTTTCTACTCTTAATGAGTTACTATGTGGAATACTCATGATAAAACGGTACACATACAATAAGTATCTAATCTTTACAATGGAAAACAGTTCGGTAAAGAACTTATGAATTTGATTTAACTTGCGAACCAGAGTCAGTATATTTACAAACATAAAGAATAGCTCCACCACAATTAATAGCATAATAAACTTTAATTTTATAATTTCACACCGTTTATTGCGTACTGTCTGACTGGTTAAACAATTTCATGCTTACATTACTCGATAGCAAGTACAGGTAAGTGATACCGGTAATTTACTCTAAGCTATAACAGGACGGCTACAACAATGCAACATCGACAAGGCTTTACAATCAAAACGCTGGGTACGCCGCCTTCACTTCAGACTCGTCTTCAAAAATTATAAAATTTTATACAAAATGTGTTGGTATATTAATACGTTAATTGAATCGCAATAGAAATTTTAAAAGGTAGACGATCGTGTATTTCACGTGCCTCAAAGTTACATACTTATGCAAAAAACCATGTTTCGTAAATCTAATAAAATAAAGAAAACAAATGAAGTTAAGCATCTGAAATGTTACGTAAATTATTCAAAACATAGGACTCGTACCCCCTCTCACAAACACTTCCAATAGCTTGCAGCGTGATGTATAGATATAAATGTAGATATGCTTTACACTAAATGATACAGTATTTTAAAGTACTAATCAATCATTCTCTCTAAATCGTCATTACCACTTCTCAGTGATTCCAGAAAATTTCCCATGCATGGCGGAGGAGATGGAGTGTGAGAAAAGCATAGTTAACAATTCCGCCCGATGTCTCCTTACCCAAACGAACTGACGAGTTAAACGCCAGAATTAGTCACCTGCAAAACGGGAAAAATAGCTATGTAAAAGCTTATTCGTGGAAAGGATCACGCACGCGACCAAGAAGATATGAAAGTTGAACTGAAGAGGAATGGACAGGTCGTCGTATAGTTCGGAAACTACGATATGTCCCAGAAAGAGCTAATGAGAGACGAAATCAGACGAGAAAGTGCAACAGGCGATTGCACAAGTGGTGGAGTGCTTAATGACTGGAGAAGTAGCCATTTAGCTTAGGGAACAGTTGATAGCGTGGCAGAGGAAAATTAGTAAGGAATACCCGAAAAACCGTGATCAACATCAATAACGAACAATGAACCTACCACTTATAAGGATTTTATTTTTTAGAATGACATGCTACTGAGGTGTAATCTACGGCGGCCAGTAAATTTGATGTTAGGATGAACCAAAGATCATGCTTTTTAAATGTGGAACTGCTATATTAAACAAATATCTAAGCCACTGGAGTACATCTCCTTATATAATGCATAGTATTGTTGGCCCTTATTTCATCCAGAATATGTTTACTAAATAAAAACTTTGGAATATGTTAGGGAAAGTGTTTTGAAGATAATAAGATCGGGAAAACCTTCTTCAGCAGGCATCTTCTAATTCCACCAAGTTGAACATTCATAACTAAGGTTGCATGATTATTATTTTCCTCCAGGAAATGGGATTGTACGTCACACAATGACAAATAGTAAATTAATAAGTAAACTTTACTAATTAGGAAGGCTCATGATTCCATTTTTCTGTCGCGTTCCAGCAAAAATCCAAGCGGTTCCAGTTTTTAAGGATATTTTTTCAATATTATTGGCTAATTACACAGAGTCAGAAAACGATTGTTTTTTAACCTTAGGAAATGCGCGGTTTATACTCTTAACCATCGGCATTCTCCTTAAAAAGTTGACCAAAAAAATGTTAAAAAGCTAAAGATTAACAGCTAAGGGATGACGTTGAATATAAACATGGCAACTACTGCTATCCAATGCGGAAATTTTGCGTAAAAATGATTAATACCGTGCATTAAATCTTCAATTTCGATGAGGTTATGCGATAGAAAATGACGCACCCAAAGATCTAAACCAGAATTACGAAACCGAAAATCATTTTGCACCTCTCTCATAGCCGTTAAAGCTCGAGCATCTTGACCTTGGGTTGAACAGCGGCCCGCTAAATCTCCCCTAATCGAACGTTGGCGAAGGAAAATGGGCTCTCGGTTTGCAAGAGACAGGCATTACTCTAGACTCAACGCGAAACTCTCAAGTCAGCGCAGACATCAAACCGTTAAGGGATGGCGCAGAATAAAACGTGGAACCGAGCCGGAAAAATGAAAAACAAAGAAGAAACGGGGAGGTAAGAGGATCCGAGTCAAAGGGAAGGACTCATTTGGCGATGGGGAATGGGGCAGGGAGGGGGAGGGGAGTGAAGGAGGGGGGAAGAGGATAACGAGATGGGGAGAGGGGGTGAGACGGGGCGTAGTCTTAGGGGGAGGTAGGCAAGAGAGGGTTGGGGGGGGGGGGGGGGGAACAGAGGGGGCGAAAGAATGGGATTCCCCGGAGTGTACGAAGGTTATTTTATTCTATGGGAAATGATGACCGAATTTAAGGATACTCGTGAGGGAGTAGAAATACGAGAAAAGGAGAAGAATGAGGTTTGTTGTCCATTTGGGATGGATGGCAGTGTCTATCTCTCTAGTAGAATTCATTTGCTGGTCGAAGAGGAGGCTACGGAAGTCCCAAACCTTCTTTCAGACCCTCACAGAGGAGCGGGAAGGACAGGCGTCCCAAATTGAGAGCAAAGCAAGGCGGACAGATGGAATTGAGGGTAAGAAGTAAAAAAGGAAGAGGAAGATGAAAGAGATGGAGGAAGACACGTAAAATAATAAAGGGGCACTTCATTATGCCCCGAGGCAATCCAACTAATCAAGGAGCAAATAATGGAGTAATTAAACAAAGGAAGAGAAAGGAAGCGGAAGTCATCAAAAAGTCAAGATAATAAAGCGAAAAGTTTTAGATTTGAGAAAAGGTTGGAGGACTAGATGTCGAAATAAAACGCTTTCAACTCTCCGATGACTAACTTCATTAGCTAGCGGTAGCAATGCAACTGTGTTGCTTTCTGAGAAGAAATTCATTTCACTCTGAGCTATAAAAAGTGTTTTTTTTTTCAATATATACTTCAGCATATATACCCTGATGTTTTATTCATTCTTATTCTACCCTGATGTTTGTATTCATTTACCAAGGAGTGAAATGGAAGGTCGGGGCAAGAAGTAGGCTCCGAATACTCTGAGGTAGAACTTGAAATTGGTATATTATGTTCAGTTGCCTTTCAATTAAATTAGTAGACGGTTGCAGCAAGATTTAAGAGCATTCATAGCTCGTTTAATTTGTGCCGAGATAAACCAACAGAAAATTGTATCGTGGTATGTATGTACTTTAATACTATGAATAAATACGATTTCCAACGGTTTTCGGATATTCAATCAAAAATAAGAGGTAAAAGATTACCGCGAATAAAGACTCTCAAAATTACTATAAATGAGTTCAGTTATTTTTAATATAAAATAAAATTAGTCATATAATTAGAGTAATTGTATTTAAAGGTATATTAATTATTCTCTAAAAGAACATGGAACTTACATTGAATCCGTTAATCTGAGTATAAGTTTTCTAGTAACAATTAATTCCTAGGTTACATGCCTATAGATAGGTATACCTTCTTTTCTGTTTTCTGGCGGAAGATTGTGAAAGTATCATGCTCAACGCATGCAACATGAAAATTTTACAGATAAGTAAATACCGGCTTACAGTCTACATATAGAACGCGTTACAAAGTTTTTCTTCCATTGTTGTACCGTTCTATCTGTTCATATTATGAACCTATGAATTTGATACTTTGAAACTAACTATTTCTAACACCTATCATACCAATACATAAACTCATATTTTGATCAATAATACCTTATTGAACATACTTAAGTAATCATGTCTCAGGGATTATTCAATTTTTCAACGTTTAACATGCCAACGGGTGATTAAGGACGTAGTAGGGAAGTGTTTTTCTTAAATAATAGATAAAACATTGCAATTTTTACTCAATGACGTTGATTGTTTCTATAATATTACAACGATTGAGCGACAACATTTCAGTTCATATATTGACGCTTATATTATATATATGTGCGCCCCAAAGTCAGTGAAAATACAGCAATATAACTGCCGAAATATTTTCTGACAAAAAAGGATACATATTCTCTAACAATCGGAAAGACTATCGGATACTAAGGGAAAACTGAACAAGAGGAAAAGAAAGAAATCCATGGAAAGAAGAGGATAAGATGGTATTGGAAAAATTGGACAATTTGAGGAGAAGGAAACGGAGGAGAGTGAGAGAGAGATTTTTTAAAAGTGGGAGGAGTACTACAGAGGATGCATAGAGGCCGCCTTTCTTTCCAAGGGATTTTGTTATTTCATGCTTTAGGTGTGGGAATGAGAGGAAAGGGGAATGCTTGGGAAAAGAGAGGGGTCGGACGTGGAGACTCCTTCAGGGAGAAGTCAATTGAGCGAAGTCATGTAGTCCCCACATCCTCCGCAAACACAAAGTGCACACGGAAAGCCATGAACACACAACTTCGAAACACATGAGACACACACATACACAAGGCTTCGAAGACATTTCTCACGGTCGTGAATTGCGGGAGATAGTGAGGGGAGAAGGGAGCGTAGGAGAAAGGAATCGGGTAGTGGATGTCTTTGAGGATTGAGCCTGAAGGGGACTGTAGGTGGAAGAGGTGAGGATAACATGTGGAGTGGTAGCCACAGGAATGTACTCTCGCACTTGAGGGAGGCATTGAGAGAAAGAGGAAGGGGAGAGACAAGGATACCGATACTGTGGAGAGGGAGCTTCCGGCAGACGAAGGAAGAGCGTCGCTCCTTTTGTGGGATGAGAGGACGGTGGGAGGAGTCATTTCCGCCGCCCAAGACTCGTTCACATAATTCGCCCTCCGTACGTCGAGCGGGTATCGCCGTATCAAAGGCGACATTTATATACCTTAGGTACACATCCAGGGGCTCCTAGAGAGCCGTAAAAACTATTTTACAGCTGGGAATCTTTATATACCCATTTCATCCGATAAAGACGTTACGACTAACCTTTTATCGTTTCCCGAATAATTTGACAGATGTACGCGTCTGAATCGGATCAACAAAAGACGTCTTAGGCTCAGCTTAGACTCCAGAGAGTGAATCAGCGTGGAAATCATTCAAGATGTTTAACCAATTACCGTTTAAGGATTACTCATAAAATCAGTTAAATAATATATATTTTGTATAGATCATATATTTATTTTGTGTTTATTCGTCGTTCATGGATTGAATAAAATGTTACTTAGCATGGCTCAGCGTTGTGTCATAACTATTTCACATATTGATTTAAAATATTGAGTTGATGGAGTAATAAACAATACATGACTTTGTGCATTCAATACTCTATCTTAAAAAATGGAGTGAAATGTAACATCGAGAAATAAAAATGTATGCCTTACTAGGACCCAGCAGTACTGAAGCAAGCATAAAGAAAGGAGTGAGGCAAGGATGTGCACTGTCTCCAGTATTTTTCAATGTCTACATTTAATTAGGATGTAGTTAGTATCTAAAATAACGTGTACATGCTTTAACACAGGTAACTCATGTATGTGCTAAGAAATATAGGTTTATGATTTAGTTTATTTTTAGAAATTACTTCCTAGTAAAAATTATTATATTACTTTTTATAAACAAATAATGTAGTGCCATTTATAGCAAATATTTTACGTGCCTTGTGATTGATTTCTTAATATTTTCCTAATTTGGTGGTATCATACACTCTTGGTTTCATACAAGTAGGGAGCGTATAAACAGTTTTTTTTGCATGCCTGCATGGTAGTAAGTGTTCTCTCGGATTTATAATACATGCATGGTTATGGTCCACTCCCTGCCACCCAACCTAGCGGTGTCTTGCAGGTTATTACGTGCATGTAGATGAAGAAGTAGATACGAGACGAACTGAACTGGAGGTATAGATAACAAAAGTAAATACTTGAGGAGGGATTTCCTCAGTTGGTGGTCAAGCTTTTATCGTTCAGATCACCTAGACTGGCGTTATTATTATTTAAGCTTTGCTATTAAAATGGCTTGTAAAGGAGTACGAAGAAAACACAAAAGCAATCTAAGAATTTTATGTGTTAAACCAATACCTGGAAAGATATGAAAGCAAGAGATCGATCCATCCAAATCCATCGATCACCTACATAATGCCTGACTTGAACTAAATATCAATTTCAGTTTGCCTGCAACTCAATTTTATTTATTGACTAACAGGCAAAAGTAATCATTCGACATCCATTTTGACGAGGCTTCGAATTAAATGAGAAAAGGATATGATAGGAACACGCAACGGGAAAGAGCGATGAATTAAAAACGGTCGCAGCGTGGGAATCAAATATTAAGGGGAGAAAAAAAAACTCAAAGAAGGAGGAGGCAGGCGGCTTGTAGGTCTTTCTGCATAAATGACAAGGAAAGGAATTAAAGGGGCCGGTTGGAGACTGAGGAAGGGGGACGAGGATAGGTAAGAAAGGAGGGGGAAAATAATTAAAGAGCATCGAGTGTAGCCTTCGCAGCAGAGAGAGATACGTATGAGGAGGTACTCTTAACGAAAGAGAGAGAGAGAGATAGAGCAAGAGCAATAATGGAATGAGAGAAAGGAAGAGGAGGAATGTCGGATTGAAAATCCGAGTTGAGAGGGCAAGAAAATATCGATCCGAAGCTCACGACATACGGTGGGTCTAAGCTCAAAAAGATTCATCGCCGTCACTTAAGAGCTCTAATAGTTTACATAAAAGACAGAGGCTTTCCATTGTTAGTGTCAAGGATCAAGTTCTTCCTGGAGGGGCTAATATTTCCCCTAATTAAAAGTGACGTGATGATTGTGGCTTACAAAAGGCGTTGCCGTTCCTTCGGCATGAATGTCATTACGGTCTCTTTCACCTGATATTCTAAAGACTACACCGAATGCGTCATATCTAACCATCATATTGAATTGCTAGAATTGACAAATTTTACTTTCCGCAGATAATTTCATAGATAATGTCTTTATCTAAAGATGATGTTAGCATAAAACCGATAGCAAGTATTTGATGTTGCATTTTAACTCTCGAAATTAACTGATGCAAAAAAATCACAGTGGATCAGAGTGACAACAATCATAGCATTTGGTACCACTAAAAGTTTAGCTGTTATTACTAGACGGTGCGTGTAACTAATTAATATATATACACTACACTATGGGCATATTTCTCAAACCTTATGTCATTTAATAAGCTTCCATAGCGTAGCACAGCCCTATACCCACGAGCCTTTCCCAACACTCATTTGAAGAGTATATATACAACTTCTTTTGATTTTCATCTTTTTGGTATGTTGATACATGCATAATGCCACATCACTGCCATTACTATCCTTATTTGATTGCAATGTATATAGATGGATAGATATTTTTAATGCTCAAACTCATACATATAAATACAATGAAAGAAAAACTGAAGCTTAGGGTAGCTTAAAAGGGGAAAACCTGAAAAAAGCTACACTCAGAAACAATAGTGTTAGAATTGAAATACTGTTCAATCAAAATAAGTTTGTAATAAAAATATGAAAATTAACTAAATGCAATCAAAAATATGTATACATTAACATAACAAAAAAATAGAGTTCAGATGTGCAAAGTGAAGTAGAGTAAAGGTTATAATACATAAAGAATAATTCGAATCAATAGATCGGAGTTCAGCAAAGCAAATGAAGCTACATTAATAAGTATTCCACATTTTCAAAACAAAAAATTCCAATCTTTTAAATTATTAAGAAAGGTAGGTAAGCTTGAATTAGTTTTAAATGGACGCTGAAATTCATTGAATGATTGTGGCCAATATGTAGAAAACTTATTTTGAAAATCGAAATATTATGCTTGGGGAAGGGAACTAAAAGCTTCCTATTACCTCCTTCAATATGTAGTTAAAAAGTAAGTGAAGATATATTACAACTTCTGACAAAAAAGATACGTAAAACTTTATACATATACAAATGTCTTACAGGGAGCAACCTTAGACCAAAAATTTGAGGAAAACTTCGATGGTGGCGTTTTTTCTTAGTGATGATTTTTATAATACTTTTCTGCAAGTTTAGCACCGGTCTAATTGAATTTTGATAAGCACCACCCCATACTGATAGGCCATAATTAAGCTTTGAATTTAGTAGAGCATTATAAAAAATCTTTAGATTAATCGTTTCACACTTGTTGCGAATAAAATAAAATTTAGTGGTTTGACATCGCAGATATTTTTTGATATTAAACAAATGGTGGTGCCATTTCAGTGTATGGTCCAAAGTTATATAACAGACAAGGTATAAGTACAGAGAAGTGAAAGTTGTCAATTACGTTAGGGATGAGGTTTCAATAATCACTAGAGCAATTGCTTAAATACTGAGAACACTACAGCATGAATAGAGTTTTAAAAAAACCTAGGACATACCATGCACTCGAGATTGTTTCATATTGCATCTGTCGCCTTTCGACTAACATATTTTTCATAGTTAAATTTTAATATTCCTTATTACCTTAGTATAAGATTACGGAATAAAAATAGGATCAGAGGCAATAAAGTAATTTTCTTGAAAAACTCGACGTTTTTGTATTATTCTCATTACTATCAGTAGTAGATATTAAATGTAAGTATTCGTGCATTAATCATATGTTCTTCAGGAACGTAAAACAAAAACGACAAGTCTGTGTAATGCATTAAGGATTTGCCATTTTCATCGATAGTATAAAATGGCATTGCAACGAAAAATGCTGCGTAAATCACCTGATGAGCTTCTAAAGCGCCATTTGGACATTAAATTCTTTACAGAGGAAAAGAAAAGAAGTTAATGTCTTGAGAGTACTCATGAATAGCACAAATACAACCTCCTTTACACCTTATGAAGCAATGGTTCCCAACCAATTGGTTGAATTCCACTAGCGGAACTTAAAAGTCTACTGACTGAGACTCAAACTGACTGAAAAGTTCCAATACCTTCGGCGAGGAAATCGTGAATACTTTTGTCAGCAACACATTTATTTTCCAACGTATGTCCTTACAGTTGGAAATAACTGAACTTCCCTATATACCCTATTTTCATTTTACTGAGAAAGGAGAATGAGAAGCAAGACTAACAAGCCTGGAAACTCCTGGTAAAGAAGACAATTGTCTGTGTCATCTAGATCTATAACTATCGCTAAAGATCTTCTTTTAGCATCGACCATCCCTCTCTTCCCTCATTCCTTTAAAACGTAGCTCCAATGTCACTTCCGTCTTACGTAGAGTTTGCAATATCCAATTCCGCCTCAGTGGTCGACCATTTCTGCAACATGCTTGAACGTTTTTATACCCATGTCGAAGAGGGTTGAAATCAATCATTCATTCGAACGGCACACCTTGTCCCCTCTTCACCTTCGTTTGCCCTTTAAGGAATGGGAAAAATAGGACTCAGCTGCGTCGGGTGACACAACCACAGCGAGGAAAGGCTTAGCCTCGCACAATCCCGAGGGGTTCCCCAGACACACCGAAACCTTTAAATCAAAAGCGAAAGATGGAATGGAGTGGGTGAGACGAAAGGATTCAGAAGCAGAAGGGAATTGTGGGAGGGGCAATGTGGGAGGGAATGACTAAGGGAGAGGAAGGGCATGAGAAGGGGGGAGGATAGGTAGCGTTTCTCTGTTGATTCTTCTAATCCCTCACTCTTCAATCGATCGAATAAGGGAAAGAATTCGGTCAGAAAAGGGAGTTCCGATAAATTCAAGGGAGGGGCCTGGAAACGTAGGATGAATAATCACACAAACCGATTATAGAGCCACATTTCTCCATTGATAATGATAAATTAATGGGCATGACCGTTAATTAAGACTTTAGTAATTCATAGATTTCGAATGAGATGAGTTGAAGAGGGTTAAATCCATTTCCTCCCGATCTTTCATTGTTAAGTTCCACTGTATACCAAGTACATAATCACTTGCTTCTCCTTGCTCCAAGGTCCCAACTTTTTCTTAAATATTTTGATATATCTTTTTCTACGTGATTTTACCGAGCACCGTACATGCCCAACATTAAAAGAAATATGACAAACTGAATTTTCTGAAATTCATAAGTGATAATTTCATAGAAATTTGATGCTAAGCTGGCAAAAACCGTTGATGCATGAAACAATATAGGTTATTAAAGTACTCGGGATCATTTTAATAACTTATGCTGTAAAACATTTCTTCTCATTTAATTTTTCCTGGTACCGTCTAATGCACTAAGTACAGCTACCTATTTATTTTATACTTTATCAAATAATAGGCTCCAGACGAGACAAATGAGTTTTCTTTCGTTGCAAATTCTGCTATTGAACAGTTTGAGGAACATTTTATCATGACAAGAAGTAGATTTAGTATTATCCATACAAATATTTAATGGTCCCAACGTGTTTCCCATTAGTTTCAGCGTTTTCGTACAATCAACTCTTTTTAAATTCCCGAATATCCATTGAATAATACCAAGAAGCCCACCGAAGTAATAATCAAACCTACAAGTTCATTGACAGTGATAGTACCACATGCATTGTAATTATCGATTGGATGATTACCTTTTACACATACATGGACTGTAATTTCTAATTGGCATATAATCTTATCATAATCTTATCTCTTTCTTAGTATGAAGTATGGATCTTTGTTGCATTATAAAGAAGTGGACATGGACTCCTATGATATCATAACAAAGACTACTATCCTTCTTGAGTTCCACAATTATATTCGCCAGAAACAGTAGGCGTATGTTGATTTTGAAAAACGTTTGTGTTGAAAAGGAAAACTGAAAAAAAGCGCGAATAGTCATAAAACTACATATTCTACTAAGGACATTCTACCGCAAAAGGTAAAAATAATTCAGAAATATCCATTAATATAAATGATTGATGAAGATTGATAAAAGGAATTAGTAAATATAAAAATATAATAAGAAAATTACAAGGTCAAAACCTAATCAAAAGCCTAAGAAGACATATTAGGTAAGACAATTGAAATAGAAACCACAGAACGTTCACTCCTTGTCCACTTCCTAAAATGCCGCAATTTCAAGACAAAATTCATGGATACCACTTCATGGAAAAATGTATTTGCAATTCGGCAAATCCGATCTCCATTAGTGGACGCTATTATACAGCTTATGTTCTATTGTTCACAAGAATAACTCAATCAGCCACTAAACGAATGCGTCGTACGTTGATATTGATTCAGTTCTCTAACCACCTCGACTCATCGAACGTAACTTAATCAGATGGCTTTGGAGCCCGGAGCCGTTAGCGGCCGTGACGCAAAAGGATCGTCTCCCTCCACATTTGCATTCGAGGGAAAGTTCAGGCACACACAAACAGGGAGCTACAACGGAGAGATGGAGGCAGAGAGAGCGTGTGGGAAGGACGAGAACCTGTTGCGAAATCCCTCCGGCAACGCACCCCTGACTCCGAGCGAGCCAAACGCGTGCCTGCATTAATTACCCAAGCACTCCTCGCCTCGACTCAGGTCGGCGACGCGAGGCTCACCCTGTGTGGGCTCCTGGGGTCCTGGGATTCATGACTCCTTGAGAGTAATAGGCTTATGTGGTGCCTAAAGTAAAGTACTCGGAAGCCAAAGGACCGTGTTCGAATTTCGGTACTCACTCAGAGATTCAACCCGAAGGTTGGTTTTGGACAGGTGAGGGTAGAGCTCACCCCGGACTAAGGCACAGGCGTGTGAATTTCACACATTCAGGGTAGGGGGGCCAGTTCCTTTCCCTCGGCCACCTCGCACTCCGAGGATTTTTTCGTTCGGGGTCGTCCAAAGGCTTCACCCGGATTTGAACCCGGGACCCTTCGATCAGTATCCAAGTGCTCTACCCTTTAGGCCACCACGCTCCTTCCCGGTCCCGGTAATGAGAAAAAAATTATAATGTATGCCGTCTCTACTCTACCATTATTTGCATCAGATATAACTAACATTTCACGTGTCTTGAAACTGAGGGATTAATATTTCCTCGGTGTGGTAGTATTTTGGCTGCTGGTTTCACGTAAGCACTGGGTAATCTTAGTGTATAAATGGAGTAGCATTTTTGCATGCCTGTATGGTAGTAAGTTCATAATGCATGCCTCGTAATAGCTCACCCCCTGCCACACACCTTAGCGGTGGCTTGCAGGGTATCATGTAAATTCTGCGAGACACCAAGTCCAGTTCAGTGCTATGTTCGTCGTCGGGATCACTAACTGTAGACCCTTAGCGTTTTTATTAAGAGCAGGATAATGCCGACGAAGGATTTTTTCCCACCCGTCTTTCGTTCTCATGTCCCACTTTTATTTCCTTAGTATTTGATCGTATCTCCATCCTCTAAGCCCTTCTACCCTAAGGTGGGATACCCCAGTTGGTAGGTTGATCTACTAACTTGAGATTCTTGGTTTGAATCCGGAAGATATCACCTGACAAAAACCACAAATCCCGAGCTAATAATTTTCTGCCCACCAAATCTTCCTAGGAAATTTCAAGTAGTACAAAGGAAATAAATACTCCTAACCCTGTGAACAACTCGTTGTGGTTGGTTGGTTGGTTATTTAGGGGAGGCTGCCGACAGCTGAGGTCATTATGCCATATGGCATAGGTGGATAATTGGGTAATGGTAAGAGTTTTCAGGGAACGGAGGAAGTGTGGATAGAAACCCGGCGTCGGCATTAGCCTACTCTTAACGAAAGGCGCCAAGTGGACCACGGCTTAGCGTCCCATCCGACGGACGGAGTACTGAACTTGAAATACCCTCCACTAGGCACTCAAGTGGGGACCGGTTTTCCACTGCCACTGCCGGGAATCGAACCCGGGCCCTTGGGATGGGAGGCCAGTACTCTAGCCACCACACCAACCCGATCCCCAACTTGTTGTGCTTAGAATATGCGGAACTCTACCAATAAGAATAAGAGAGAGGTACAAGTTGGGCATCGTGTTTTTGTTTGGATGCAATCAGTCACCATCCCCTTAATGCTGCACCTAACCTGATCTATTAATCGCATCCACTGAACAGAATCGAACATTCACCTACTACCCCCCCCCCCCCCCCCCCCCAAGATGGCTTTATAACATTCCGTTCACCTGGAGGTTGGGAATAACATTCTGTGATGACTGGTGACGTCGTGGTGGTTGGTCGAAATTTACTCAAAGCAAAGTGTTTTGGAAAAATGAATCATCATCGGAATACGCATTGTGTTGATGGCATCTTGCATTTCACTTGGAAAAATGTTTCTAATGAGAAGGTGTTTCAAAGAGGTCAATACTCAGCCGCAAAAAAACATGCATAGTACGACAGGCAGTTTACAAATTGCTGGAAAAAATGGAAAACAAACCATTGTATTCAAATTGAGACGCAATCCAACTTGTGGACCTTGTATGGTCAAGAAGCATGAATTTAAATTGAAGATAATAATGAAGTAAGTATCTGACAGTAATGCTCTCTTGTAGCTGAAAGCGAGGACTTAGTCTGTAACTCATTTTAGATGGGGAACGAACTAGTTCATCGGCTTTTGTATTTCAACTCAATAGGGGCCACTGCATTCAGATCAATAAGATTTGGTCTTTAAAATATCAATACAGATTTATATTTAATGCAATGAAAACTATTCTCATAGCGCTTGATTTGCAAGTAGGTATATTTCCGTCCAAATTTTAAAAGAGATATTTTCCTTAATAGGTAATATATTACGTTCAAACTCCTACTTCAGCTTTTATCTATTTCTCTCCTCGTTCTGTGGAGACTCTAGAAATGGATGGATGATTACCAACACCATCGAAATTCGAAGAGAAGCAGTTTTATTAAGTTCCCAAAAGTTGAAAAGTTTCATTGAAAGACAATTCGGTGGCTAGGTTTTCATAGCTAGTATGGAAATGTTTCTTAATTTCTGACCCCGTACCGTGGAATCGGTTACAAGGGAAACAAGGAGCAAATTGATGCGAGGCAAGAGGAAACTTAGTAAATTTAAATTTTAAAAAATATCAAGAAAGTTTTGAAAGTGAAAAGGGTGGCTAACTTGAAAGACTTCGTTTCATTTGCGAGGGAGGGCCGGCGAGGGGGGGGGGGCAGCGTTGATGGAATGGGAGGAAATTCAACACTCACTCACCGCCATCTGCATAGGTTTCCGACCCGTAACCATCCTGCAGGCCGTTGGCCCAAGTGCCCTCGTAGCGGGCGTTGGACGTGGCAGACTGTCTCACTCCGTAGCGACCCTTGAAACCTTGCGTCCACTCTCCTCGGTACAGCCACCGGCCCCTCGATTCCAGACCGAGGCCGTGTCTCTTCCCGTTCTGCCACTGCCCCTCGAACGTGCTCCCACTGCGGACGAAAGCAGAGTGCGGGAGATAGGGATTAATCACACGTTGCAGATAGAGAGAGGGAAGGGAATTGTGTTGCCCTCACTCTCAGATTACACCCCGTTGGCATTGCTAACCTCTTCACGCAAGGCGATAAGCATTGCACTACGCCGTGCGAGCTGAAGGCAACTTCGACTTTAAGGTGCTCATGTGTAAACCAACAAAAATAATATTAACCAATGCTGAATTGATTTACGTTTTGTACATGACTGGTGGTGGGACTGCGATTTTCCACCAAATAAATTCGTACATAACGAGCAACTTCGACTTATAGATTGAGATAAGCAAGGTGAAAAAAAATATTTTTCTGAAATCAAAGTGAACAAAAATTAAGTGATGAGATAGCCATAACATATTAGTAAAATTCAGTTTGCATCTTGTAACAAATTTAGGTCAGTTCAAGTTATAACTGTGACTGGATCATGTGCATGGTGTATTGGTTTCTTAACCAGTTTTTAATATTGGCTTATTTCCAGATACCACAGTTGGTCATGCGTAGCCACTTTATGGAAAAATATTTCGCCTGTAATATCTAATAAGGCTTGAATTACAAGACACATATACTTGATGGATAAAGGTGTTATGATGAGAAATTGTGTGTTATTTATTCCCAAAATTAATAATTCAGTGCGTTAAATGCAAACACAGTTGATTCAAACACCATATTTCTTTAAACGTAAAACTAGGGAGTGTGTAAAACATTTCGGAGGGAAGTCAGAGGATATTCTCAAAAACCGGGATTCCTGTATTTATTTTTACAAGGACTCATAATTAACAAATTACGATAAATAGCAATATATTCGTATCACTGTACAGTGATACATATTCAGGGTCAAGTCTGTAGTAACCATAATATTCTCTGTTTGCATTTAAACTTTTCCCGTAGCCGCACATGGGTCGGGATCTATAGACTTGTTAGCCGTGCAGTGCAAAAAGCATCGGCTGATGTTCAGGATGGCCCGGAAGCTTCACCAAAATGCTTCTCTCGGAAACGATTCGGTGGAGTCGACGGTGAAATTGATAAGTTTACCATACATTTCGCGGAAGTCTTCAGATTTTTCGTTTCAAAAAATATGAGCCGAAACGCGTTCCCGGAGCAGAATTTTGTCACGAAGGAAGAAGGAGGGAAATGAATAGTGTGGGAGAGGGTTGTGAGGGGTTGGATGGATGGAAGCAAAGAAAACCTTGGAAGCGGAAAACCTGCGGAGAAGAATGCGCCAGGTGAGGGTGGATAGATTGGGGACCCGGAGTTTGGTCGGCCCGGAGTGGGAATTCGCGTCGGGGTCGGTGGAAGGCGCGGCGGAGGATAAAGGCGAAGGGAATTCGAGCCGTAATTGAACGGCAAAACGTGGAGAGGGAAGGGAGGGATCCCTTGAATCAGGGATGTCTCCCGTTCCACGCATTCTCAAGTCTCAGCGAAATAACAAGAAGCCCTCAGCACACAATGCTCCTGAGAGGTTTTTCATTCTGGGAGTAAATTGTGCTCAGGAATTTCTGTGAGTTGTGTAAAAATGAGGAATTCGAGAAACTTCCTCAACGGATAAATGGGCGGAACGATCTTATGAACGCTATTTGGAACATTAATGGAGAATTGCGGGAATGACAATTTTTCGTCCTCCTCAAAACATTCACCGAATACTAACCAAAATTCTCAAATTTACCGGTGAAAATCTGTTTTTATGTAGGTACTCCAAACCGCTAGGGCTACATTACACCGTCTAACCTAAACTTATTACATAAAGAAAATTAGTACCCTTGTCCAAGTCTGGACTCGTATTCACGACATTTTACACACTATGTGGGCATGCTACCCACCTGACTAGCATTGCCTGCACCCAAATTTCAGAAAGAGAGTTTGGTACACCCCTCAACTCTTTAACAGACTTCGACCATTGTTCGGATGATTTCGTTAGAATAGAGCTTGTTTAGTATTAACCTAAAAATTATCACACCTGCATAGGAGTTCTTTCCGTGTTCTGTCTAAGCTTTTGAGGCATATCTGGTTGCCGGGGCATCATGCAGCTTAAATTAGGCTTGATTAGCAAAAGGTGTTATCTGAATGGGGCCTGGGTTCTTTTCTAGTTCCACTGAGCTACTCCGCTGTAAATGTTTAAAAATATTATACAAAATTATCTGAATCAATGACGAGAATTCAGCAACTTTTTATATCAACTAACTTAGGCCTTAACTCAGAATACAGGACTTAGTTTTCTCTAAATATTATGAGACTTTCATTTTGTGACAAATTTTAAGCTTCGAAGCATTTTCATTGCATTAACACATTTTTATGATGGTTTGGATGCAAAAAATCTTCCACACCAACTGGTTCATTAATAACTAAGGATATATATAAAACAAAAACTGTAAAATAGGAAATCAGCAGTAGATGAATAGAAATATTAAATAATATGGAATATTGCATAAAATTCTTATGCAAACTAAAACCATCATTGCACGTCAACGAAATTAATGTTTACAGTAACCGTATTTTCGAATATGAATTATTGTGGAGTGTAAAGATACTATTTTTATTAATTATTTAATTTCTAATGCATAAATATTTTAGGGTAAGCAGGGACTTCCTCTGATATTTTATGACAGAATAACTGCTATAAGGGCAAGAGGGAAATGTTAAAGAGCCACAGTATATTCTGAATACCACTCCGACACCGAGTAAAGTATTAAAACCATAATTTGGGAATTACTCGGTGCATGCCATCATGTGCGTGACTGACGAGGCGGCGGCTGACACGAAGGTCATGGATTCCCATCCCGCTGCATACGGATATTTTACGGTCATGCAATACTCAGGTCACGTGAGAAGTTTACGCAGCCTCGTATTGTTAATCATTAAAATACCTTATAGCCTCCATATTACATTCCACGCTATAGGAGAGAGTACCAATCTCGTTAATTACGATCATATTCAGATGAGGAATTCAGTTGAAATGTACACATGTTTATCAAGCATTTATTGCCCAAGGAAGGGTAAGGGAAAGCTCAAATATTAGGGTCCTTCATGGTATCCAGCTCGAGTTATTTAGGTTTTCTTTTCTTTGTGTAATTCGTAACACTGCAATTTCCCTAAATGAGTTCATTACACACTTATAATACTAATTACCAATTACTTATACTAAAATAGTAATGCTGAAACTAATTACCACTGCTCAGCTCAGTGGTGGTAACATGCAAATAGTATAGGACTTTCTAAATACCCGTGAAAAACCATTTGAGATCCTGTTTTCAAATGAAGTAACTGGAAGTTTTAATGAAGTAGTATATTAGCATTGTACTGCTTATCCACTTGCCTTGATTTGATGCAGTTTCCTTTTAGAAACATTACTGCAGCTAATTTGCACCCTAAGAGACTTTGCCCTTTCTCAAGTCCCTAGGATTGCATGCGTGGAATGTCCACATCGACAAATATTCCTCCAGCCTACCATGGAATCCTTCGCAACAATTTATTTTCTTCGACCACAATTTTTATCGAGATTAACCGCTGTTTCCATTGTTAGGGCTATTCAGAATCTCTGCATGCCCTCTTGGCCGACGCAACTGACTCGAGCAATCCACGAGTGTTCCCATCACCACAATCTCATTGTTTTCGTTCCCTCGGTTCAAAGGTCCGGGAAATTGCCTCCGAGACATCCAATTTAAGAGCGAGGTCAAGGGCAGAGGTTCCTCGTGTGGCACCCACGCTGTTGTCCAGACCAGAGAAGATTCTATTTGGCACAAAATGGGCGTAGTACAAGGATTACAAATTTAGTGCAGAGGATTTCGTGGCTCAGATGATATGATGAGTATTAATTTTCCAATTTACAAATATCAACGCAAAATTATAATGCATTACACACAAACTGGTAAAGTACCGAAAATAATTTAGTTGAAATGCAAACCCTTAGTCTTTTTTGCAAACAATTGTGAAACGGTAAGTAAAAACTGGCCAGTTAAACAGGCCATCCTATTTAGTGGAAAACACTTCTCATGCATGTAAGCTAGCAACATGAAAATGAAGGGATGAGCGAAGACACGTACATGAAGCTATAACTTGCTTCCAGTTTGGGATAAAGATTTTTTAACTATGAAGCGAAGCTTAATTAGTATTATTTTCAGAACTCTTCCGCGCATACAGCACCCAGGTTTTTAGCGACAAGTATAACTGCTAATATTACGTGCTATGACAAATGTAAGAGCAGTCAATGCCCTCGCTAAACTTAACTAATTTGATGGTATGGTGATACTTGCTCACTATTTTAGCTCATAGTATTGAACTTTAAAATGTATATGCGTTTCAGACCTCAAAACTGCAAATAAGTTATATAAATTTTTATAAATGCACTTTCGTTGCTAAAGGATGAAGGACAATGATTTAATGCACGCCGGCCGGGTCGTTCCGTTGAATCGTGAAGTTACATTTTGCAAGAATTTTATCGAGTACGTACATTTGCGGAAAATTCTACATTCACGCGATTCATTCACATATTGGGCGATTCATTGACGATTTACCTCGGCCCAGAGGAATACACGAAGCGCAAACGAGTGAAACAGGACACGCTGAGTTTCCTCTGAGCACGAAAAATGATTGAAAATAAGCACATGGGCGTAAAACAAATACCTATAAAAGGAGAGAAATTAGTTCATGGAGTGAGTTCCGCAAATGAGTGCGGATTTGATTTTATTTTACTCAGTAAAAATGCAAAGACCTCGTTTTCTAACTTCTTTTATATTTCTAACTTTCTATTTCTAAATTTCTAACCTCTGTAGCGGCAGAAAATGTGAAAAATGGTACAAATAGGAGTGAGGATTTAGGTGTATTAGTTGGGATGAGGTTATAAGCTATTAGGGGTATCGTCAGGCAGTAGTTGTAGTAGAGGAAGCTATAAGAAATATACAACTTTATTTTTTGCATGTACCACTAAGCTGTAGAACAAAAAAACACACACTCCATAGAGCAGGCCAGAAAAATTAAAATTAGAGAATGGAGAGCAATGTGTTAGATTTGAGCTTTAAATCTTCGTTCACTTGCGAGATCCATCCACTCAAAACTACTTACCAGGAAAAGATCGTTTATAAAATAATAATGGAAGCGATTTCCTGCAAAGAATATTTGCAGCATGGGTTTAGTTAAAAATTCACAGTATGAGACGTTAAATGGTGGAACAGCATCGTGATAAGTTAAGAGATTAGTACCGCCTAGTGGTTTACTAAAAAATTCATTTTACATATTTAAACACAATATGGTTTTATCATCAGCTATGAACCATAACACACTAATTCCAATTGTATATACGATGGACAGAGATAGAAGGGGATGTAGGAGTGTAAAGTTATTATGGGTTCATTGCAATAACAAAAATTTATAAAAGAGATGGATAAGGGTATTCCATAAAATATGAACTAAAAAATGAAAATTATTTCTGAACATCTATGCTCTGTTTGCATTATATTTTGGGCAAAGCTTTCACAGTCCGTGATGAAGTTAAATTTACCCTAGGGTTTCAAAAGCTCAAATATATAAAGTAACTTTCCAATCCTTTTTGACTTTAGTTACTATGCTCGAAAGCTTAAGGTCAAAGTTTTTATATAGGCGCGGTGGGGAAAAAGTTGGGAGAAACCCGGTGTTGGCATAAGCCTTATCTTATCGAAAGGCACCAAGAAATTTACCATTTAACTGTCCATAAAAATGTAGTAGTAATCATCTTTACGATCCCTTCACGCAGCACACGTAGAAGGGGACAATGTATAAACGAAAATTCCCCATCACCCCTAGTATGATTCAAATATGAGCCCTAGGGATGGGAAAACAGAACCAAAGCCAATACACCCACCCAATCTCCCTCTATGTATGTGCGAAAGTGTTTTTGGTGAGAGGAGAAGAGCTACCAGAGAGCAGAGGGATTAGGTCAGATGAGTCTGGAAAGGATAAAAACATAGGAAGATTCCTCGATTCGAGGGAATTTCTGAAAAAAAAAGTTGTGGAGGCTTCTTATGGGAAGTTGGACACTTCACTCGAAGAAGAGCGCTTCTCTAGGCCAAGGCTAAAATGGATGACCCTTCAGACGAGTTCCTGAAGGAAGAGGCCATCTCCTGGTTCATTCTTCTCCTTTCCAAGATCATCGTGATCGCACTCACGGACTCCGTCATTACTCACAGACGCTCTCCTAAGTGTGCCCAGCAGACCCATTAGCAGTTCATTTGTTTCCTTACGGTACTTTTTCTATCAATTCTAACGCCATTCCACAACTGACCCAGAAATGTTAACATTTTCCCCCGTATAATTCCATGAGCCATTGGTTCCTATTAACGAGTGAACACGAAATGGTCGATTGCTCATAAAAGGGCGAAGGCAGGTAATAAAAATAATGCACCTCATATACTTCACTAAATTTATACGAGCATCCATATTTGCATTTATTTTTTTTGCAGCCTGAACGAGATTAAATAGTAATTAAATGATTAGCACAAATGTATCTCATTGAGCTATCTCGTGCAATTAAAATTGAGGAGCCCATCCCAACACAATAAGTATTTTGTCATTTAATTTGAGCGATCATTTTGTGAGTTGCGGACGTTAATGAGATTTTCCCTGGCAGCTTCACACATGAATTTGAAATAGATGTAATTTTTTTAAGAGCATGTGGTAGTTACATGAATTGAGAAGATGAGTAAATCATTTACATAGATTTTTTAACTGTTAAAAATGTACTTAAAATAATAAAAAATCTTAAAAATGTATAAATACTGTATAAGTTGCACCTGAAAAAAGAGCGATTTCTGGAAACTAAGACCCTATCCGTCATTATCAATTCCTATCCTCCTACTTCCATCACCAAATCATTCACAACGCATTGAAAAGCTAAATTAAAATGTGCATCTGGCTGTTGATAACATTTATAAAATTTTCATTCAGACTAATAGTTGGTTCTGTAACTCTCGGTGGCGTATTATTAGATTTCATCAATGGATAGTTTATATAATATAATCAATTTCATCAACCACTCGCAATAAATTGACGATATATGTTACGCAGAAAGCGGGAACGATAACTTTCCATGGAATTTAAACAAGTTAGCAAGTTATGTGACACAAAGACAACATATTTATCGTTGAAAATCATTGATTACTACATTCATCTTCATCAGTTTTTCAATCCTAGGATTGGTTTACTGCAGACCTACATTCTGCCCTATTCAGTGTTAATTCCCTCACGCCCTGATATGTTTTCTCTTTCACGTCCTTCTTTATTTTCTCTATATATTTGTCCCTTGGTCTTCCTCGCGGGAATCGTTCCCTTCAAAATTCCCCTCTGTAATATTTCTAACTAATTCATTGTGCCTCAAGATATGTCCAATCCATCTGGTTCTTCTTTGTCATAGGGTTTTCCATATTGTCCTTTCTTCATCTGCTCTTCTGCACACCTCTTCGTTCCTCACTTTATCTGTCCATTTAATCTTCAACATTCGCCTCCAGCACCATGTTTCGAAGGCTTCAATTCTTCGTTGGTCTGCTTTCCCGATGTTCCATGTCTCTGATCCATAGAGTGCCACGCTCCATACGAATGTTTTGATGAAGTGCTTCCTTGTTTGCAGCCGTGGGTTCTTTGAGCATAGTAGCTGTCTCTTCTTCATAAACGCCTCCTTAGCTTGTGCTATTCTTCGCTTGATGTCCGTCGAGCTTACTACATTGGAAGTCAAAACATCGGTGGTTATAACAGATAATTATTCCTTTCACTCAATTAAAGCCTACGCTCTGGGCTTGAAAAATAATTAAGACGGGAAACTCTCTATCAGAAGTTTCTTTAAAACGGCTGATACTCATCACCAAAACTGAAACTCATCATTTATTTTATCCTGAACTAAAATGTTCACAATGCCACTGGATCGAAACATAGAGAGGAGAGAAAATGGGGTATTCGTTTTTCCCGAATGGAATTACCAGGAGTTTCAAGAAGGATAAGTAGCCCGATTTCACAGGGGATGATGGTTCACCCCCCTGCCACACACCCTTACGGTGATTTGCAAAGTTTTGTGCAGATGCACGAAATTTCAGATCGCTATATCTTCTTATCCGCATATTTCCCTCGAATATAAATGTTATGTTCCTATAAGCGAGACTTGAGTTTTGAATCAATACTAGAAGTTTATTTTACCTTATTATCACTCTATAACGCATATTAAAAAAAGAACGACCAAGGGGCTCGAGGTTTTCTGGGTTCTGCAGTTCGGTCAAAATTAGTCCACAATGTTGGAGATGTGAGTGTTTCAGTGTTGTTACGGCACTAATTCACCACCATTACAAAGATGGCAAAAACAACGTTGTATTTGGCATATTCACTCAAGAAAAACACCGGCAGGCTCATCGTCTATGCATTTGATGAGGCTGAGTATGTATTGCTGATTTATAGAGCAGCATGCATCTAATTCAACGCTGTTACGTTTCACTTTGATAATTTAGGATATGAAAGGATCAGTCCAGCAATTTACACACATCATTTCTCATGCCATCAAAAGTTATCGAAAATTACGTCTAATAAATCATTTTCATGTGTGGGAAAAATAATCCTTGAGCAAATTCTGGAGCAAAGAGAGATTGTGTGGGATAAAGAACTCTCAAAGGTGCCTTTTTTTCCTTTGCGCTGCAAACCAGCAAAAGTTCTTCTCATCAGATAATGTCGGTTCAAGCTTCGGATGGTCTATGGCATGATGCACTGATGCCCAGTCACCTTTGAAAAGCAAAGCAGCCACACAATCACGTATTCATTCATTACAGTGCAAAGCACGAAAATGTGTTTTGGTCATAAGGTTATCATTTTGAGAACTAGCCATTATAGCTTCTCATCTAATTTACTGCACTTTCATGAGGTAGCAGTTTTATGCATGAGGAACTATTGCTTGGCAATACAAAGCGATTTCATGATACGTCTGTTTGGAAAACTGGTTTTTTCTTGATTTTCTTACTCCCTAAGTGCATTGTTTTGCCCTCAGGATATGAATTTGCTTTCATAGAGCTCGAATGTTAAGACGTAAATGTTGCCCATTCTCTCTTTGTACATTGTAACTGAGAATTAATATCTTACGTCGCATATTTCCAACCAGCTCGTCAACCACGCCAAGAATCTCCCCCTTCATTCCTCTCGTATTTCCACCGTAATTTTTCCCATTGATACGGCGATGGACGTCCGCACCATATGTGAGGGGATGATTAGTGGGCGGGGAGTCTGACAATGACCCGGGAGACGCCAGGAATGGGAGCTTCAGGGATTCTTTCCCTCTGCCGGAGGGCTGGCAAAAGGGAAGGCCGCGGATTATCATGGAAGGGAGGCAGAGTTATGAGAGGTCTCCCACCCGACAGTCCTCGAGCGTTGAGTCTGGATGGAGTGCCGAAGGGCGAAGGATGGATAGAGAGGAAGATAGGAAGAGAGAGAGAGGGGGGGGGGGTGTCGGCCGAATCCAAATTGGTCCAAGGGGGAGAGAGAGAGGGATGGAGGGAGTCGGACGAGGGGGGATAGATGGTGTGCAGCGGTGATTTATCGACGTGGAGACGCGCCCTGTTGTGAGTGAAAGGAATACGTTAGGATTCGCGCATTAGTGTGATTTATGGATCAGCCGAACGGAGGAAAATGCATGCTCAACATGATCGCGTGGAGGAGGAAAAAGAAACCTCGTCCGCGCTTTCCTGGTTTGGGGATCAAAATTTGGAGGGATGTGGAGCAAGGGTCAATCAAAATGTCCCGTAATACCCTGTCAGTCGTAACAGAGTGCTTTTGCTTCCCAACCACACAATGGTCGCGAATGCCTGCGCCAGTGTAATGTACTTACAAGGCATTTGTGGTCACAGCGGAGAGAAAGGTTGAAGAAATTTTTAGGCGTGCAGGAAATTATTTTTTTAGAGCTTCACAATCCCGTGGAGTTTAGCAATTGATGCTACTCCTAATTTCGTATGAATATGAAAATATAAAATTTGCACGCCATTTTGGAGAGATAAAAACCAAAAGAAATGAGAAAAGAAGAAAACCAAAGAAAATTATTTTTTTGGCAAAATTCACAATCCCGCGGAGTTTAGCAATTTACGCTACTTGTAATTTCGTAATGAATATGAAAATATTAAATTTGCTAGTTATTTTGGAGAGCTAAAAACCAAAAGAAATGCTAAGAATCCAAATATTTTTATGACAATATTTATTGTTGGATTGCCACTCAGCAAATATCATAGCGCAGAGCTTCATTTAAAACTCATAGTAGTAATACACTTTTATTTTTTGGTGATCCAACAAGAAACGTCCTACCTAATTTTTTAATCCAAACACAAGCACAATCCCAGATACAAGGAGGGATTCGAATCACGACCTTTGGTTTCTAAACTAGTGCGTCATTAATTTGGCTACCGTGACCGACAATGCAACCTGTGAAACCGCTTTTTCGTTAATTGTGAACAAAGAGGTAATGCAATTTTACTGCAACCGAATGTGACTTTAAAGATATTTTATCGTAAAGGCGATCGTTTCACTAAGTTGTGATTCCGATTAGAGCCTTATTTCCTCGGCACGAATGCTCCAAAAATACGGTTTGATATAAGCCGCTTTAGTGGTACCATGAAGCAGATAGCCCAAAAGAGCTGAGGAAAAATATCGTCGGAACATGTAAGTTCCAGAAGAGTCGTGAAAATTATCGCGCAAATCCGATGGCATCAAATCCACTGCACTCCATCGAAATGGCCGAACACTTTGCTGGTCGTTCCCTCACCCATTCATAATCTCCTATTTTCGCGCGATCCTTATCCATCGCTGAAGGAAGAGAGGGCAATTTGGGTCATCCCGAAAGCGTAAATCCCGCTCGACGAGGGCTCCAGGCGATAGGCCCGCCTCCGGCGTCGGCGGTCTCTGGATTGAGTGGGGAGGAAGGAATGTGGGTGGGAAAGGGGGGGAGGGAAGTTGAAATAAGACGATACGGCCAAGACAGGGCTCGGAGAGAGTAGAAAAAAATACTCTGGGTGAACATTTAAATAACACCGAAAAGTCCTCGTTACCCTAACTTAGGGGCCGGTTTCAAAACTCAGAAGATATTTCAATCCAATCAATTCAATTTGGAATCCTTTTTTTAATGCCGTAAAGACAGGATTCAGCGTTCAGTTGCCAAATGGCACAGAATTAGGACTTACATTTACGTTTTTATCTGAGTTATTGGTTACGAGAGGATCGGGTTCCTGTGGCGACTAGATAACTGGCCACCTATCCCGAAGGCCCAGGCTCAACTTCCGAGGAGGGATTTTTCATCGGTATCCTATCTATATTTGAGTGTGGAGAGCACTTCAAGATATGTAGGTATATTCTCCGTCCACCGGCTGACGCCGACGCTGGGTTACCCTTCACCGTTCCTTCGTTCCCAGAAAAATCCCAATCTCGACCCAACCTATCTTAAATTGTGAAAATTGCCAATGCGATTTATCGTCGCCAACGGGCCAGGTAAAAAAAGAAATGTTGATAGCTACTTTTCAGCTACTTTCTCAGAAAAGCTAGTAGCTATTATTTTAGCTATAAATTGAAAATATATAGTAGGCACTCTACAGCAACTCATAAAAAGTAGCTATCAGCTATTTTTTTTATTTACACTCTCAAAATAGTAGTTTTAACTACTTCTTTAACTGAAGAGTTAAAGTTGAGCTGTAAAACTCGTGTTACGGTACACACATTTTATCTAGCTTTCATAGAGCTGATTGCATAATGATTATTTTAGTTTTTCATCCCAAGTTCTCCATCTCACATACCTAATGGTAGTAGCTGAACAGTCTACTTTAGATTTGAAGGCATCTGACAAACAGCATAGGTACATGTTGTCTGAGAGAAATGCACTCAAAACTAAGACAACCAATCGTCCCGAATTACGACGATTTTTTCCGCATGGTAATGAGTTCCGGGAAGTTAACGCAGTTGCAAAAGCTGTAGAGCTACCCAAATTTGACATGAGATTTGAATAAACGTTGTCAATTAGTTGCCTAGGAATTTATGAAAAATACGTAAGATAGTAGTCAAATTACAATGAACCCCATAAAATACTAATGCGACATTTTTAAGTGAAATAGAGAAAAAAATTCACTCAGAGTTAGAAGCTAAAAACTAGGTTAAAGTCATCCTGCTATCATATTTTAGCTATACTTATTCCTTCTAAATGAGGCAAAAATGATAAATCTCTCAGTGTTAACTAAATCAAACGGGATGTTAGGATGATTCCATCACTGAATGTGTAACTGAATGTCTGCTCACTTAAGAAATTAAGAAATCCCACCTAGGGGTGGCACTTAAGGAATGACATTCCGTTCGATCAATTCAAAAAGTTACCCTATCCCCCATGAAAATAATTTTTAGAGTGTTTTTCATATGCCAAATCATCATCATGAGTCAGTAATACTCGGAGATAATTGGTTTTACGAAGCTTTCCACTCGATTCTCCTGTCAGCTGATCTCTTCATATTCATCTTTTACTTCCTACAACACCTACTCCATGCATTTCATATGAGGCCTTCCCTTGTCATTCGTCCCATATCCCTCGACGATTTTCTTCATTAGAACATCATCTCAAGATATGGCCGATTACGTTATTCCATCTTCTTTTTAAGAGTTCTTTTCACAAGACTTAGCTTATCTCCAACTTTTATTAGGATTTCTTCGTTAGTCTAGGACAAAAAGTTAGTCAGGTTGATAAACGCATAAAGGCAAAAAGTTAGTTAGGATGGTAAACGCATATTACCATTCTAAGTGAAGATAAAATAGGTTTCTTTTCTCCTTGTAAGTACTGGTGGCACTGGTATGCTATTCTCCACATTGTGAGATGATATTATCAAAGAATATAGCTGAAATGAAGCTGGAGTTAACTAACAAAGGCATCTATTATGATACAAAGAACGGTTCTCGGTGTCCAGTAGCGTTATCCATTTCTCCATTATTCGTAATTACCGAAAGTGTTTCACTAGTTAAGGTAGTTTTAGATATAACCTTTATGAATATTCGCCAATCCTTTGATTTTTAATTTGCTTACGTAAATAACAAGAGTAACATAATGTTATAGAACCATAATATCGTAATATTTGAAATTTTTATTTTACGGTATTTTAATATCGTAATTTTAGAAAATCCAAAAGTCTTCTGGTCGCACGTAAGGGAAGTGCAAGGCCATAAGTCTGCCGTCCATTCACTTAGAAATGATAGGGGTGAAATGGCCAAAAACACACTTGACAAAGTTAACTTGCTAAATTCCTTCTTCCAAACCGTTTTTAACCCACCTTCCGGGGATCCAACTGTCGTGTTACCTGACCTCTTTCAGCGGTTCATGCAACCAATTGACATTTCCTGTAATGGTATTGAAAAGTTACTTAAAGATATAAGCCCCAACAAATCTCCTGGCCCTGATCAAATTCCTTCCCGCGTATATAGAGAGTTAGCCTCCGAAATTTCCCTCTACATTGAAATAGTATTTAATAAATCCCTGACGGAACACGTCGTACCGATGGACTGGAAAGCAGCCGATGTAACACCCATTTTTAAAAGTGATGATAGAGAGACTAACCATCTACCTACAGACCTATATCCCTCACGTCCATTTCATGCAAGATCCTAGAACATATAATTGTCAGTTCAATCATGGGACACCTAGATAGCCAGGATTTATTGTCCAATGTTCAGCATGGCTTCCGAAAGAGCAGATCATGCGAAACTCAATTTGCTCTCTTTTCCCACGATATTTTAGTTTCTGGCGAATATAATACTCCAGTGGATGCTATATTTCTAGACTTCAAGAAAGCATTTGACAAGGTTTCTCATAGCAAACTAATTTTGAAATTAAAATCTTATGGGTTAGACAGTAACATTATATCATGGATTAATGATTTTCTGCATGATCGGGTTCAAAGGGTTGTTTTAGACGGTGATCCCTCACCGGCAATTAAAGTCACTTCGGGTGTCCCAAAAGGTAGTGTGATAGGTCCACTCCTATTCCTTTTGTACATACATAAATGATATCCATAAGGTGGTAAAAAGTAAGCTTCGTCTATTTGCCGATGACGCAGTAGTGTACAGGGAAATTCTATGCCCAAATGATAAAGAATATTTAAATATTGACCTACAAGCAATTGAAACTTGGTGTGATACATGGCAGTTAGAATTAAACTTTAAGAAATGTCTTGTAATGAATTTTTGGAAAAAGAATAGCTCTCCTCCTACCACTTACAAAACAAGTAATAATGAATTAACAAACGTGGAATCCAGTAAATATCTTGGAATAAGACTGACAAATGATCTTTCCTGGGGTAAACACATTCGTGAAATAATGGGTCAAGCGAATCGTAAACTGGGATTCGTCAAAATAGTACTAGGTAAATGTGACGATCATGTACGAGAAATCAGCTACTTTTCCCTTGTAAGACCTCACTTGGAATATGCTGCCAGTGTATGGGATCCCTACGAAATCGGTCTAAATAACGAACTTGAACGTGTGCAGCGAAGATCGGCAAGATTTGTGAAGGGACGGTATGATAAACTTACTGGCGTAACCAGTCTATTAAATGAATTAAATTGGGAATCATTGTCAGATCGCAGGTTGAATTTTTGACTTAATCTCTTAAACAAATTCCAAGACCATATTTTCAGTGATGATGTTAAAAATATTTTGCGGACCCCAACTTACTACGGTAGACTGGACCATAATCATAACATTAGAGAAATAGATTGCCGAACTGACAGATTCAAAATGTCCTTTCTTCCTCGTACTATTAGGGATATGGATAACGGTAAATATATCCAATACGAGTGTAGCAATGGATAACATTGGTAGCTGCATGTTGGCATAAGGACTTATAGCTAACCCAACTAACGGCATGTTTTTGCATGTATGTTTTGCTATTTTTATTTTTTTTTAAATAGCGTAATTTTGAACAGTACCTATAAAAGTACTGATCCTTTTTATTTATGCATGATATGTAGTGCATGTTTGGTGAGAGTTCACCCCCTTCCACACACCTTTATGGTGGCTTGCAGGGTATTATGTAGATGTAGATGTAGATGTAGATTTGATCTAGATAATCTAAATACACCCCAGATATAGGTTATTAGTTAAAAAATAAGGAACTCCATTTTTAAGGATTAATACAAAGTATCAGACTCTCTATGTGATCATTTGCGTATGCTATATATTTAGACTTCTTAGAATTGATAGGCTGGCTAAAATGTTAATGCTCCTAACAATGGGAAATCGACCATGAGCGTGTTACATATAATTAGTCAATATTTTTATCTAAATACTTCGTATAAGTACAGAAACAAGGCTAATGTCAAAGAGAGGAAAAATAAAAAGGAATTTACTTGCTCTATAACTACCACTTGCAAAGAGAAGATGACCATTTCGATGCATGTTTTTTTTTAAAGTCCTCTAAATGGGGTGTAGTTTGCTGCCTGAATTTGACGCCACCAGATAGTACCATAGATAACTGTCCTGTCCAACCGGTAAGAGTGTTGCAGTAGGCATGTAGTTAGTTCAGTAGCATTAAAACTGGTCATAGAGGCGAGGTTTCACTTCTTTTGCGAAACCTACGCTTCTGTAACCTTAACCCACTCTGATAACCTATATTTAACAGGACACTCTTTTTGGTGGCTGGAAAACCGTATTGGATACTACATCCTATCAAATCTAACGTCAGCAAACGAACAGTTATTTTAAAAATCCATACCCTCTATTTTAGAATCGGAAATGCTTTTAAAAGTTATCACATAAAATTAATTGGGAATAATAGAATTAGGGCCAACTGCGACAAGTCAAAAACTGAGTCTTGTTTTGTTAACTAACTTCGAGAAAGGTAACATGCCTAGCCACTGACGAGTTCACCAACTGCTTCCCGGACGTCGAGATGATTTAAAACGTCTCGGAAGAGAGAGATGGGGCCAGGAACACAACTCCTCCATTAAGGCATCGCTGTTCCCATTATTTATGTTTGATGGGAATCCTATTCCGGCGCAGTACAGTGAGCTCTTTCTTGTTACAAGCCCACACTCACACAGTCACTATTTCGTTCCACGTGGCGCTAGCTTCGCGCGTCTAGTGGTGAAAATATGGAGTGATCAAGCAGAGTGAAGGTTTACGAAAGAAAAAAAAAACAAATGAGGACGGATGAACGAGGATAGAGAACTGCACACAGAGTGATGGAAACAGGATGGGGTAGCATGGCGCTTGCCCCTAATCTAACTGCATGCATGACTCTAGTAGTCGTGCAATTCATGACTGTAATACTTTCTTTTACTGTTGGATTTAGAGTAGAATGGGTAATGTGTGTTCCGTATGACATTCATAGAAATCACTAATTGGTACATAGTACAAGTACGTGCATGTACTACGCATAGCACCCCTTGTCACACACCCGAGAGGGGTCTTGCACAGTAGTCAGTGGATGGATAGATAGATTTTGCTTCCATTACGGAATATCGTTCATCGATCGGGTGTGAGCTTCATTAGCACGACGTTAGATATATATTAAGAACCCCTGCGTATAATGCTAGGTTTGATCAGATTAACAAGATTAGAGAGATAGATTGTCGTACCGATAGATTTAAAATGTCATTTTTCCCGCGTACCATAAGAGAGAACAATAGGCAGCGTAACAAAGGGATAGGTAGGTGAAATATAGTCAGAGTAGTCTGTGGTGCATGATGCATGTAATAACAACCAATAATCCCTTTCCTATTATTTGGATACTAACCATCTAGCTGCATGTGACCTTATATCTAGCATGTATCCATTAAATATCCTAGTTGCATGCCCATAGTGTATGTCTGGTGATCTTCACCCCCTGCCACACACCCTCGTGGTGGCTCGCAGGGTATTACGTAGATGTAGATGTAGCACTAATGAAAATTCTCACGATCAAAATCCAAAATATTCTCCGGTGCAAACGTAAGATCCGGGCAATTAATGAAACGTCATTACTCATTCCAACAAGGGTACTAGGCCACTCACGTCCTTTCAAGAGGATTTTTCTCTCTGCACCCTCACCCGTGCCTTCGCCAAAAGAGAGATAATGAAGATTCGGGAGATAATGGGTCCACATAATGGTAAAATCTTCCCCATTATGAAATGCATCTATCAATTAAACCACCACATTAATATCCCAAGGATTCGCAGCTACTCCACTCCTTTCTTTCTTTCATCATGACGTAATGGAACCCTCTCGAGTAAAATATTCCGAGGTAAAAAAGTTCCCCATTCGGATCTCTGGGCGGGGACGATCCGAGAGAGTATATTAGTCGAGCGTGGTAATAATTTTAGGGTAGGAAAGTGGAACGTGCGATCACTTTGGACCTGCGGGAGATTGGAGAACCTTAAGGTGAAAATGTGAAGAATGGACCTCGACATATTAGGAATCAGTAAAATGAGATTGTCCGAAGAAGGAGACTTCTGGAGTGGAAGTTATAGAATTATTCACACTGGATCAAAAAATGGTGTTGGCATAATGCTCAGGAAGAGTGCAGGACTGCGCATGAAGAGCTTCCTGCAGTACAGTGAGAGGATTATAATGGTAAAGATTTAGACCTAGCCTACAGATACCATTGTGGTACAGTTTTACATTCCTACGTCGGACTATGAAGATGAAGAAGTGGAAGACGTCTATGAGGATATCACGGAAGTAATAAAGCACGTAAAAGGAGATGAAACTTAATTATTTTAGGAGATTGGAACGCTGTCGTTGGCGAAGGTAAAGATGGAAGAATAACAGGAAAATATGGCTTGGGAAGTCGAAATGTGAGAGGAGAAAGACTTGTGGAATTCTGCACACAACACTAGTTGGTAGTGGCAAACACATTGTTTGAAAACCACCAACGGAGAAGATATACCTGGAACATGCCCGGAGACGGATGAAGATTTCAAATTGACTACATTTCAGTAAAGCAGAGGTTTACAAACAAAGTGAAGAACTGCAAAAGTTACTCGGGTGCAGATATCGACAGTGACCACAACTTAATGATAATGAAATGCCACTTAAAATTCAGGAAACTGAAGAAATCAATGAATAACGTATGCAAGTAGAGAAACTAAAGGAACCTCAACAACGATTGGCCTTCCAGGAGGCAGTGTAAAACAATATAGAAGAGGGTTTGACTGTGAAATCAGTAGAAAAGAAATGAGAGAAAATCAAAATCGGGCTACATGAAGCAGCAAAAGAAGACGGGACAACGTAATGGGCCACATCTTAAGACACGATGGCCTGATGAAGACAATCGTCGAGGGAAAGCAAACGGGAAGAATGGAAAAGGCAGGTCTCGTATGATGAATAAGGAGCAAGGTGGGAAGGATGTAAAAGAGAGGAGATACGTCAATATGAAGAGGTTGGTCGATAGAAGAATCGAGTGGAGGGCTGCGTCAAACCAATCCTAGGATTGTTGACCGATGATAATGATCTATCAATTCCCTAATCCATATCCTAATCGCCCTATTATCTCACGGGAAGTCCGATTTGAAGTCGATTTAACCCACATGCTCAAATCCAAAAACGATTTTGCCATTCCAACCCTATTTTCGTTAATGTTGCTGGAATGGGTGTACCCACCAGCATATTAAATCTTTTTTAGCGGTTTTCATCAACATCGGAAGTTTTACATTGTGTAAATGAAAGAAAAGGCCATAGAATTTGATTGTGATATAAGGTTTCAACAACTAAAATAGATCTTCACTTCGCAGTACGAAGAGAAAACTACAAAGGATACAAAACAATATGGAATTTGCACATTAAACTACCGATATGACCATGAAAGAGCATATAAAATACGCTATAATATGTTAGAGCACTTATAATTACTGAAATTTAAATGGTCCCAGAGCTATTTTCCAACTCATAAACATCAATTCTGCATCCTTAAATGCTGACCGTTATATGTCTCTGTTACTTTTATTACTTACTGTGTTTATTAGAGAAATAGATTGCCGAACTGACAGTTTCAAAATGTCCTTTTTTCCTCGTACTATTAGGGATATGAATAACGGTAAATATATCCAGTACGAGTGTAGCAATGGATAACATTGGTAGCTGCATGTTGGTATAAGGACTTATAGCTAACCCAACTAACGGCATGTTTTTGCATTTATGTTTTGCTATTTTTATCTTTTTTTAAATAGCGTAGTTTTGAACAGTACCTATAAAAGTACTGATCCTTTTTATTTATGCATGATATGTAGTGCATGTTTGGTGAGAGTTCACCCCCTGCCACACACCTTTATGGTGGCTTGTAGGGTATTATGTAGATGTAGATGTACTTTTCTATTAGCTTTTCAGGATGCTTGCTGTATCCGACAATACCTGGGAGCAGCAAAAATGTTTACCTGAGTCATTTGAAATTCCCTCAAGTGAGGTTTGTTGGCTAAGAGTTCATGGTTTCACGGTGTGTACTGAATTGGAGAGAAGAGTTGACGTGATGCAACCCTGCCGACTTCGTCACGCTCAGCCAGTTCACTTCATCCGCCCCAAGTTCTACGCCGCCAGCGGAGAGGGCTTCGTGACTCATAGCCATGCAACCGCACAACAGGCCACGGCCAGGTTGTTTGTATTTTTGACCCACTACTCCTTCATCACCATCCGAACGAATGCAATTACTCCTTGCTTACCCACGAGAGTAAACAAGGTTCGTAGCGATCCATCTTTCCCCTTCCGCAATATTTTGATGATTATTCGGCTCGCCAAGGACGAATGGCAGCATCGACGAACATACACTTAATACCAATTGCCACCGAATTACTGGCAATTCATCCTTTCGGGAAGAGCAAGGAGGTGGCAGAAAATTATTCCCGAGCCGGCTGAGGTAGTCAGATCGGTAAAGTTCCCGGGTTGATGACCAAAAGGTCACGGGTTTGAATCCCTCCTCATGCATGCGTGTCGGGATAGTTTTTGGATTAAATTTGGTTATTTGGTGTGATATAACCTTGACGGCTGGAATGATAATCTGTATCAAAATCATTCCTGCTATCATAATTTATTGTTTTACAAATTACAAGCGTTAAAATTCCTTCAATATGTGTTTAACTTCAGCATGTCACCAAAACACGCCTCACTCGCCACTTCATTCTATTAACCATGCTGTTTATTTTACTATTAGTGCAATAAAAATACACGAGACTTGAATATTTACTTGTATTGGTGAAAATTCCGTACGAGGTCACGTGGCTGGAATGCCTAGTGGGTATAATATTGACCATGGGACTGAAAGGTCCACAGGTGAAGTCTCTTCAGCACTCTTGGATCGCGTACCGTTGACGACTGTTAGCTTCTCTCCTAACTGAAACCCATTTGTGTAATTTTGGAAAACTTAAAACAAAGACATGTAAAATAGTCACTTTACACGTATGGATATAGTTAACACTTAGCATCACGTAACCTACTAATTTAAACCACCTTATCAGTCAAAACAGATTGCAATATAGTTTTAATTTGACTGCAATATTTACAGATTTTCAAAGACAATCCATCCTGCAATATCCAAGAAGGCTAAAAAAAACTACTCTTGCTTTTTCGTGAGTAAGCTATAACAACGTTTAATCTCCAATACCTTTCGAAAAAAAGCTCAAATAATGTTCAATGCTCAGTTCTACTTTCACCGTGATTGAAATATTACCGTCGTTCTGAACGCCGTCCTCAATCTGACGTATCTCATAGCAATTTTTACATTTAAGGATATCAAAGCTTGCTTTTGTGCAACGGAACGCTATTCTCAATTCCATGGAAAATATGTTAACCAAGCTGAACTGAAGGGAACCGGCTGACATCCACAAGGTGACACGAAATTTGGGCCCCAAAGCAAAGGTTTAAGACCTTGGAGGGAGTTCGAAAATCGGAAGGAAGCTCCGCTTGTTGCGGTGGGATTACGTGGCTCATGAGGGAGGGAGCACTCCGCCGGAACGGAGACAGAACTCGCTCTCTCTCTCTCTTTCTCTACAGCGGTTATTGGGCGGGAAGGATGGCTGTTGAAGTGGAGGGCGGGGGAGGAAATGGGGAGAAATAACACCATTTCACGAGGAGACGAAATAATGAGTGCCTACGGCTCGGGAGGCGGTCCTTCGCCATTCGAAAACTTGTTTACTCTCGAGGGAGAAGGGATGGGGAGGAATGGAGCGGAGAGTGTAAGGAAGAGGTAAGTGAGATGTGAAAATCGATAGGAAGATGCACGTCGCAAAATGGGGAGGGCGAATGGATAGTTTGAGTTTCGGGTCCGGTTCGGTTGCGGCGGGGGTTGGGAAGGAAGGGGAAGACTTGTGGATCTCTTTCCCAGGATTATCCCAAGCCATTTGCCTCTTTCAATTCTCCCTTCCCTCCGTCATAATCCCACAAACGTAAGCAGCGCTCTTCGTATCCCCCCTGTCCATCCACGATGGTCCCCCTACCAGTTACACCTCCCCTTCATATATTAGGTTGCTAAAAAAGGTTGATTCAAGCAATTTGAGTCCCATGAGTGGGAGATTTATGGATAAAGTGTAATTACAACTTCACTATTATGTGTGTTTTTCATTAATGAACAACATAAGTCACAGTTTGATCACAGCGCATCCAGGCTTATCAAGCGATATCACTTTGAAACATATAATCACACAATATCCTTGATCAACGTATCTAAGAATCTTAGATAGACGGGTTGGAGGAGTTAATAGATTGTTGAGAGAATCTCTCAGATCCCCCTCAGTTTTGCTCTTGCAGCATGGTGCTTTACTTCCAATAACAACCCATTTACAGGATGATGATCTAAGGTAAAAAGATATGTTCTTCAGTTAGAGCGGGAAGAGAGCCTTTCAGCCCAAAGACGAGATATTTTAAAATTATTCTCCAATTCGGAGAAGCTCGTGACAAAAACATGAAAATTGACAACCTTACGCATACTTCCGGATATATTTTAAACCTCCGGAATCCTCTTCACGTGCACAATAGGATATGCAAATACGGCGAAAAGAAAAATATAGCTAAAGGGCAATCGATAATTGACTCTCATAAGGGTAAAAAAATCAAATAGATCAATTAGTGCCGCAACATGAGACTCATGGGTCACGCTCGTCCAATCAAAACAAAAACATTTACTTTAATTTCTTAAGTCTCAATTATTAAGTTGAAATTGAGGTAATTATAAGTAGTTTGAACCTATTAATGAAAGAATTTTTACACATACTAATTCCTGTAGGAAAAAAACGCCCCTTACTTTAGTTTTATACATACTTAAGAAACTTCACTTTGGTAGGTGTATTCGGGGTTTATATTTTCGATTTTATGCCTCAACTTCTCATAATGCTACACGCTTTCTTTTTTTGCGTTTCCCGCAACTAAGTCATTGGCCACAACGTGAAACTACTTTTGTCTACAAAGTCCCCATAATGAAATAAATTCCTCTCCTCGATTCACCTGTGGTTTTTACTTTTCTCTTCAAACGAAAATTTCCCAATACTAACTGCCTAATTAAATATTTTTCAAATGACAATCCTATATCTATTCTCTGTATTCCATTGACCGCGCTAACTCAGTATCCTTCTCTTGTATTTATGCATTTTTTCGCATTTATTTCCAAATTTAGTTTCATTCCCCGTTGTTCGTCCAAATTAATGCCATCAGGTCACGTGCTAAGCAAAAACTTTTACGCAATCCTTTATGTCGTGTTCCTCACCCCTTCTTTTCCCTTCTGAGTGGCCTCCGCGCAAGAAAAAATTAATGAAAAGATTTTATTTCGACAAATGTTTAATCATCTCCTGAAAAGTTCATCTCCATCCACGACATTAATTCCCTTCACCACGGTAAGCTGAATTTAATTATGAGGCCTTGTGCTGATACTTTCGGCAACGCCGCAGCATCTAAATTGAAAATAGGATCAATACATTTGAGACCAATGAAGGGAACTTTTAATTATTTCGTTCACCATAGTATAGTTAATTCCCCAACTTTAAAAAGTGTTAGATGACGTTCATAATACACTTTTTCATGTAATTCAATGGTTATTCCACACACCGATATTAATATCGGATATTACACACCTGCTTCAGTTGACTGATTTTGGCCTTTTTTTGTTTAAGGATCCAGATATTTTTTCAGGGCTGCCTCCTTAACGTCATACACTGAATTGCTTTTCCTCAGTTTTTAAAACACACGGATGTGTGAGCAATTTTACACGCATATGTACTGAAAAGGATTTTCGAGTCAAAATGGAAAATGAATGTAAAAAAGGCAGTGGTGATAAATGTTAGGTAATGAGGACCATAAAAATAGAAGTGAAAAGCATGGTATGCATGGTTGAATGGTAAATCTGAAAATTGTTGCGTTTTTAGCCGTGCGTGCTTAGCGGGCATTAAAATGATAATTTTTATGGCAAGCCATTCCATTTAGTTTTAATAATAACCTCCTCAGGGACACTTAATGAAATGAACAATTATGGTGAAGTTTTTAGAATTATTCATAGCTCTAGCAGTAACCCAATACCTTCAAGTGGATATCCGATTGGGCATTCCATAGGTAGGAAACAATTTAATCACACCTGAAATGGTTTGGAATGAATCAACTCTAAATTCAAAAGAAAATTAAATTCACTAATGACTAAAAATTAGGTGCATTTTCAAACAAGATATCCCTATCAGACAAAAAAGCGTACCGGGAATGAGTAATTCCAATACAATAAATACCCGTAATCATAATTGTATCAGCAATCATGACATTAATACCCGTAAATACCATTTACCATCATAAGTAAATATCATTTTCCTATACATTTACACTATAACCTGAAAGCCATTATATGGGTACGTGCCAATGCATGAAACGTCACCAGGCATTCGTTAATGCTAATTGATTTTGCAGCGTCAAAGGCAGCATAGGAAAAATGAATTGTCAAAGGCAAAAGGAACGTTTTTCGCACGTTGCTCGAAGGAGAGGAGGATATTGGATTTGAAAGTTAAGATGAATTGTAGGGACGTGGTGGCTAATTTTCGAGGAAACCAAGGCCACAGCAAGGATTTACTTGATCAGAGTTAACCCAAATAATTAATACCTCGTCCAGGAGTAAGATTCGCTTCTTTGCTTTCATTCGATTTTTTATGGAGATGGGGGTTATAGCGAGCATCCGAGCTCATATACCTTCCTTTTCTGTGTGGTGACCACTTACGCAGAACTCTAATCCATATTGGCTCACTCCCAGTGTGGTCTTCGAACTTTCAAGTCTCCTGTCTCTTCACCTCTTCCTTTTAATATTCCTGTGATAATAGAAAAATACGGGACGTCCCTGTATGGATGTTTTCCTCTCGCCTAGTCACCAATCGTGCATTCCACTTCATTAGCCCCACTTTAAACATTCCCTCCTTTGGTCAGAAAGTTTATCGAAATATTGAGAGAACGGGAGAGCGAGGTTGGGAATACAACGTGAAAATTCTCCCCACTGTTGGTAAAGGAAAAAGGGGTGTGGGTCAGGTTGAAAGGGGAAAGGAATAAGTGCTAGGGTGCCCTGGAGGGTGGGGGAATCGGAGGAGCCGCCACCGCCGCGGTTAGAAACGCCGGGCGGCGAAAAACCATTTTCCGGAGACCAAGAAACGAGGGTCATAACGGAGGAGCATCCGAGCCCTTGTTATTTCTAACCAACGCCGATATCGCGAGGGTAAAAACAGGAGAAATTCCTTCTGGGAGAGAAACGGAGGCAAGAGTATTGCTGTATGAGGTAGCCCTTGATAAGTTTCCAGTTTTATACCACTTCATTTATGGTGTAAGATGGTGTGGGAGAAGGGCAGATGGCATTTACAGTCAGGCTTGATTGCTTTAAAGGAGAAGATAAAATCTTAAGTCTTTCTGCTAGCAGTGCTCGAAAACAGATATTTCTTCCCTCACATATTAATAGCAGTGTAATAAAATGGCATATTAATTTTTTCATTTTAAATCCACGCATAAATACGGGAAAAATTTGATCTGTGGTATTTTATGACTTTTTGGTAATGTAATTTTTTACCAAAAAAAATTAACTACAAATATCTGCATAGAATATATCCATTGGTTTTTTATGTGCTATATTCACTAAGCGGCATTACATCTAACAAAATGAAGGAGAAACTCAAGAATTAAAGGAGTCATAAAATTGGAGTTTATTTTCCACATTATTTGCTTATAATATAAATATCAAAACACTAAATACATGAAATAATAATGCAATCCATTAAAATTAAAGAAAAACAATTTAGGGAAAAACATGCTTGTATGAAAACAAATAATTGGGAAATTCATGATGAGAATCGGTGGTATAGAACTAGCTCCACTATATTATCTGATGATATCTTGTGCGGCAGGCACATATAGCAATAAATAAAAATAGCTATCTACAATTACACAGTTAAGTACACATATTAGAGATATATCCTCTAAAGTTTTATCCATAATGACTGATGGTAATTCTTCAAAATACGACGGAATGTTAGCTTCAACAGTGTATCATTCACAAACAACCGCCGAGTTATCACCTTCACGTAACATATTCATAGTGTATTTGTATCACTGAAGCATAAAATACATGAATTTTTAGAACATGTGATTGGAAATGACAGTTCGGACGAACGGTGAAAAATGCCGGAGAACTTCATACACTACTGTTCACACAATTTGACACCTGCTATCGTAAAACCTTTCGTAAGCTCCACGTTAAATGGCGCCGATGTCACCACTTTGCTTTCAAAAGAAATTTAAAAGCGACCGCGTTCCGCGAGGCCGCGGAAACTTCCGAGTCATCTCCCTTTTCGAAAAAAAAACTCCAACAAGTCCGGCAGGGCTGCATTATGCGGGAACTGGGTCTGTTAGTTTATTTGTGCGAATTCAACACCGCGACTGCAACCCCCGCTCTGAGGACACGCCCTCATCCTTGCTAAATATTCTAAAAGTTCTTCACCTTGCTGTATGTCAACACCTGCGGCCATTGCAAGGTTATTGAGAAAAAGCTGTCAGTGGAAAGAGTCGGAGGAAATGGTAAATGCGTACCGTTAAATTGCCACGATGGTGCTCTGGTGAATGGAAAACGGTGGAGAGAGATATATATATATCTTGCGCCAGCATCAACCTTCGATTGTATTAAGGCGCCGGTTATTATGAAGCTCCATATCCTACCTATACATCCCGGGGTCGGATTTTGTGACCAAAATATTACAAGGATTAGGTTGGAAATCTCTGTCCGACCGTAAGTTATTTACAGGCTAAATTACAGGCTAAATTTGCCGCAGAAGTTTAAGAAATAGCTTCATTTTATAGAACCATAGAGGGAGAAGTAAAGCGGAAACAAGATCTTCATATACATCCACGCAATACAATTTGAGCCACCACAATGGTGTGTGGCAAGGGGTAAAGATCACTAAATATTTCTAGTTTTGAACTACATAGTTCATTCCTTTCCTCTACCGTTATACCCTACCCTACAATCATTACCCTGGCGTGGCATGCCCTTTTTACGATTTAATGATTTCCTATCTACGCGTTATATCATCTTGTCTCTGAATTATTATTTCATAATTTACTTCGCATGTATTTGTTAACTACTTTGCGGGTGACCTCCAGAAATGCTCTCCGCGAATCTTCTGTATCTAATCCTTTACTTTGTTCATCTACATCTAGAGATGAGGGAAAAGAAAATTAGATGTGCTAACTAATCTAAAAGGCGAAACAAGCTATCAAAAAGTGAAGAATCATATGCAAGATAAAATATTTTGGAAAAGAATGATCAAATGAGGCCTACCCCAGGCCTAATTCATCCAAGAAAAAAAAAGGAGCTTTAATGATTCCGAAAAATAACAGCAAATCGTAGGTAAAGATTCGTAGAAAGATTCTATAAAATACGATTAGAGAATTTGAGATAATACTTGTCCCTTATCAGGTCTCATTTAGAATACCCCACAAGTAAATGGGATCCATGCAAGGAAGGTATGATCAAGAATAAGTGCGTGAGCAAAGGAGATCAACGAGATTTGTTGAAGGCCACTACGATAATTCTAGTAGTGTTAAGAGACTATTAGAATAACTAGGGGGAGAGTTATTATCAAAACGCAAGTTAAAATTTAGACTAAAAACTGTTTTGTAAATTTGAAGCCAAAGTGTTTGCCGATGAAGTCAGAAACATATTTAGATCATCGGCGTATTACTCTAGATTGGACCAGAAAAACTAGATTGGAGAGACGGTCGTACTGGCAGATTAAAAATGTAATGTTTTCTCCCGTAGCATAAGAGAGCATAATGGGGATAGATATACAAGACCATTCGCAAAGGATAGGTACACATAATATCGCTAGTGTAGTTTGTAATATATTTAGCATGTTTAATCATTGCTAACTCATGCATACTAAGTAAATTTAAATTAATATATATTTAAATAAATCCATGACTAATCAATAATCATTCCATTACTATGTCGGTACTAATCATGTAGGTGCACGTGGATCGTGAAAGCATATTTAACATGATTCTCTAAAGTGGTAGAATTGAACATCTTGGCGTTATGTAAGTAGTGCATGCGCCGTGATATGTCGTCCCCTTGCAAACATCCTCGCGATAGGGTCTTACGTAGCTGCAGATGTATACATTGCTGATAACTCGCTCGGAAGACAGAACGATCACCGTGTCTCTTTTTTTTATAACTGTAAGTAATATACACAGCTGCAAAGCTGTTACAAGAAATGGAATTGATTACACATAAGCATTGCGTAAGAAATGAAAATATAAATAAAGCAGGATCCAGTGACCTCAGCTTTTGCAGGTGGAGTCTACGTGAGCGAGACAGGTGCATACACAAAACCTTCAGATAAGGTCGGATTGAGTTATTCCTCGGTTCTCAAACTTGTGAAGGCTACAAGAAACTTGAATTTGATCTCTACAGGGATGTATTCTCGTTTCATATGTGAGGACGGCAGACGGAAATCGAAAATGGCATCAGTAAGGGGGTAAAAATGAGCTTCGTCTATTTGCCGATAAAGCAGTAAAGTACAGGGAAATTCATAGTCTAAACGATAAAATACCTTTAAATGATAACCATGTAACAATTGAAAACTTATGCGATACATGGAATTTGGAATTAAATTTGAAAAAATTGTGTGGTATTGATTTTTTTGGAAAAAGAATGGTTCTCCTACAAACACTACTACATTAAGAATAATAAATTAACAGACGTGGAGCACATTAAATGTCATAGAATATGACTGAAAAATGATGTTTCTTAGGTGAAACACATCCGTGAAATCCTTGGTCAAGCTACGGATCGAATCCTTACGAAATAGACTTAAATAACGAACTGGAGCGTGTACAGCGAAGATTGACATGATTTGTAAAGGGGCGATATGTTAATAATATCAGCGCAACCAGACTATTAAATTAACTAAAATGAGAATCACTATCAGACCGTCGGTTGAAATATAGACTTCTTTTCTTATCTAAATTCCAAGACAATTATTACACTAAATTGTATTAACTCCGAATTACTAAGGTAGACTGGACCATGAGCATAAAATTGGAGAAACAGATTTCCGAATCATAAGATTTAAAATGCATTTCATTCCTCGTATAATTAGGAATATGAATAATTGTAAATATACTAAATGGTACATATACAAGTGTATCGATGGATAACAAATGTAGTTATATGCTGTTGTGAGGACTTCATGCTAAAACAGCTAACAGCATGTTTGTGCATGCTTAATTTGCTATTTAAATATTTTTATAAAATTCTTATGTCTCGACTAGAATACTTATAGACCATCTTTAAGCATGCTTTTAGTGCAGTTTAAGTGTGAAATCATTCCCTGCCACACACCTTTATGGCGCCTTGCAAGGTATTGCGTAGATGTGGATGAAATCAGTTGGAGACGGATAAAGTTTATGTGTTTATGCATGCGTACATAATGAGTGAGTGAGCGCTGATACAGATGCGCTCACACTCTCGCGTATCCACTCCTAACATTCGACGTGAGGACGTCTCGAACAAGGAAACGTTAAGGATCGAGTGTTCCGTGGAGAGGAGGAGGAGGTGGCGGAGACGATTTCGCGGTGTATTATTGGATCGAGCATTGGCTGGCATTTGAAGTGATTGGACGGGGATGGGGCTTCGATGGGGTGGGGGAGAGAGTGGAAGAGACGTCGCCCGAGTGCCATATCACAAGTCACTCATGATGACGCGATACGAGTTGAGGCGGTTTTGCGGAGATATTTGCTCCCGAATCGACCAGAAGCGACTAAGGGAAGCCTTCTTTACAGACAGCAGGTCTTCCTCTTTTGGATTTTGAAGGGCTTAGGCAGCGCCATGCTGAAAACTCCCCCATTCTTCGTCGAAGAGTTCTTTGTATCGACCATATCGAAGGAGTTGATGTGTTTTGATAGCTTCACCAATTCTTCAATAGATAGACAGCAAACCTCGGTCGAGAGGTTATATAGAAACAGTGGTTTTCAAATGAAGAAATACGCAAAATACGCAAATAATAAATACAATAAATCTTTCACGTTGATAAGAAAGTTGACTCTTGACAACAACTTTGACTCTAAAGTCACTAACTCATGATTATCATTTAAAAAATTTCATTCTGCATAATGATACGTCACGTCAGGGTTCATTATGATCAATAAATAGCCGTAATAGCAACAATAGTTTACGAGTCTTTGCTGGAATAAAGGAATAGCTAGTCGAATAAATTATCTAGCACACACTGACGACTTCCAGACTGGTTATTCAACTCGCCGGATAATTCGAAGGTAGCTGATTAAACTTCAGAATTGGTTGCATCACTTGATTTATTTCCTCAAACTACGGGTGTGAAATAATTGTTGGGGTACCTCATCAAACCGTTTCATTAATCAACGGCTCTATGTGACAATTAAACGATACGCCGTCCTACATGAGAGGGATTCCAGCTCGTGAAAGAATGAGGGAAGAGTGCAACACTTCTCACTCCTGCGAAAAAATTCTCGTCAACGGACCGAAACGATGGAGATGAGGGGATGAGGCGAGGAGAGAAATGGAAGCGAGGTGCCTCTGGAGCTTATTTTCCGCCGTGACCCCGCAATGTGGACGTTCCCTCTTGGGAAGAGGCGAAGAATACCGAGGGAGGAGGTTTGGGTCGGGCAAAGTGATGGTTTTTGTCGGATCAATAGGCGCCGACACCCTATCCGCCCGTGGTCTGCGTGTCGTTCCGACGCCTGCGGACGACCCCTGGCACTGGTCTGACCACTCCTCCCTGACCCTCCCTCTCCCGTCTCCCTCCTCATCCTTTCGAGGCTCCCCCCCATCACTATCCGCCCTCCTCATGACACCCCTTCACCCATCTCCTCCCTCAACACCCTCCGCCCCTCACGAATTCCTTAAACCCCTTTCGTTGCCATAACCGAACCAGCAATTTTCGCTTTTTTCCCCACTCCCAAGGCCTCCACCTCCTCCGAAAACACCCACTCTATCTTCCTCATGGGGATTACCCACGTCTCCGTGTTACGGGCGAAGTCTTCGGGATTTTCGGAGAGGCTATCCAGAGAGCTTTGTCCGCGTCCAGTTAGCGGAGCGGGGAATGAAAAAGCAGTCTCCGACCTGAAGAGAGCGATAGGAAAGGGGTAAGGAGCTCACCTGATGCTGGGTGTAAGTTTTCATGGATGACAGCAAAGTTTCCCTCCTGTAACGCGTAAGTCGCACGTGTAGTGGCGGGGCCGGTTCAACTTCCTTTCCCAATAATGCCTGGAAATTCCGTCATTCCCGTCTTCCAGATAACCACGTGGGTTACGTGTACATCTACGTAATAACCTCCGAGCCACTGTTAGCGTGTGTGGCAGGGGGTGAAGATCACACAACATAGTTGTGCTACTTAAATGCAACTAAGAGCTACAGTGCTAATACTTCGCGGAAACACGTCATAGTTATATTAGGCCAAAGAGATAACAAATTTGCCGTCAGGATTTTAACCAATACCCAACGGTCTGATAATAGTACTAGCAGTAGTTTTAAGGGGTGCATTGGAAATAAAGTCGTTAGTAAGTATATCGTATTCCTTAATCTCACGATGCTGTCATAAAGGTTAAGATCACACAAAAAATGTTGCAAATAAAAATATGTAAATTATTATTCAGTTCCGTTAAAAAAACAATTTTGTCAATTAACGTATTGGTGTTATCGTCTAAAACAGAATCAAGATCGCCCTTGATGTTAAATATGCAGCTCTGAACCTGATATAAAGCACATCTCGTTAGCAGGTTATTAAGGATGAGCAAGGAATCGCATCCAATGCAACGCGGACTAAATAGAGGCGGAGGCTGGGCCGGATGTATTCAGGTAAGAAATTCGGTCTAGCCCTCGTACCATGTCACACGCTTTTGGTCGCATGGAATTCGATATGAAATTCACAAAGAAAAACGCCACTTTCACCCCCTTCGTCTGAGTTATTGAGTGGATATAAATTTCAACTTTTGGTTGGTTTAAAAGAGAGTCAAACTTTGTTGATATTAAAGAGGTTCAAACGTTAATTTCGTTGGCTAGAAAGTTACACTGACAGTAGCCAGAGACGCGACTTCCTCTTTGAAACAAGAAAATGCTGGTCAACAAATATACATAAAATTCAAAGGGAAAATAAAATTGAGAAAGATGAGAAAATAAGTAAGATAAGAAAATATTTCGATGTTGAGTAAATCCTCAGCACTCATCGCAGTAGCCATAGTAGTATTATAGGTTAGCATCATCTGCAATATGAAGGTAAAGATAAAAGCATTTGGCCACTGAGCCTTTAATAGGCCAATTACTCGAGTTTAACAACGTCCCAACATTGCTATCGTCTTCTGGCGTGAACAAAGAGTTTTACGGTAACGTAGTCACATTTGCTTTTTTTCACTCTTAACCCGTTTCCCTCCCTCACACCTCTTCATGCATCAGTCACGCCCTCTTTCTCTCCTGTTTACCAAAGAGCGCTGCGAGTTACGCGTATTTTTTATCGCTTTGTCTTTTTTCATAGTGCGGTGAATTACAAAGGTTAAGGAGAGCTTGACACAACCACAATGCCATACCATTAATTAGATCGAAAGGTCGTAGAAGCTGTATAGAGCTCAGAAATACAATACTGTGAGACTACATAGATCGTAATTATGTTAAAACTCCATATTTTAATATGTTTTCAATAACTCATGCATTCAAGAGAATCTATATTATTATTTAGATAAATACTGCTATTCAGCAACCTTTATCTAAAAACATAAGCATGCAATGCATCTTATATCTGGTCATAATATCGACAAGATTCTTGGGATCAGATGGATTAATCAGGTAAAAATGATGATTTTGATGTTATTCCGACGCAATTGGTTTGCAGTTTCCAAACCATCAACACTGCTAAACACAAAGGTTGATTAAATGGCGAAGTGAAAAAAATGTGGTTCGATTAATTAGCATCGCGATTTTTAGGGAATGTGATTCACAAGTCCTAATTTTTCATTTTGCTTGATTTTATCCCCTTAGCAAGTCATAGGTTCTAACTTTCCAGGTAAACGAATGTTCCTAATGTATATGTAATGTAAATGTAAATGTATATGTTCCTTTGACCGCATTATTTTTCCAATATGTGTGTAAATTAACATTTTGTCCCTATCTACATTTAATTATAAACATTTTCGGAACTTTAAGGTAACCAATAGCCTATCTTCCTCAAATAAGGTTTAGACTTAATATCTTAAAATAGATTTATAATTTCGAAACTATTACGGATTTTAAGAAAACTTTCAAATAGCTGGTACGTCCTCATCTAGTTTCGCCACCATGCTCAATGATTTGTACAAGTTTTTTGTTTTTAAAAACAATTTATTCATTACTCGTATTCGATGATATATTCATTATTTCTGAAAAAATATATTTTAATGTATTAAATAATTTCCTGCTTACGGAAGCCAAGTTTGTGGTATAGAAATTTATTTAGAATTTTAAATAGACTCCGATTCAAAGTAACCAGTAAAAAATCAAAATATATAGTTTAATTCTATATAGATAGTCATCGTTACAAAAGATATGAGACTCACTAGAAATCAGTAAAAATTACTTTCGCTAGAAAACAACTTTCATGTCTCAACTAATATTAGAGCGTATATTTCAGTGGAAAAACTAAATTAACAATGGGTTTTAAAACAGAATGAGTTCGTTTCCATTGCAAAAATAAGATTCATCAAATGTCTATCGTTTACATCTTTCCAAAAAATCTCCGCCAAGACTAATATTAGATATTTTCGAATGAGCAATACATTTGTCAATTATCAGTACATATTGAAATATCTAAAGCCTTGAAGTTTAATAGACAATAAATGTTGCAAAAATGAACCACTGTATTACTCGATATAATAAAACGAGCAAATACAAATGAGGAAGGCACGATAACTACAAAAGGCTAAACACAAAAGATTTCTCTCTTCATTATCTTCCTAAACTTCAGATCAACAATTTTCAATTCCATATCACTCTTAAAGATTACTGGCTTATCGCAAACTAGAAAGCGATTTACCAATAAATTATATAATTTTTTCTCCTAAATTTTATACCCATGGCAGATCGTCAAGCTCATCAGCTATGGAGGAGGAGCTATTGAAGCCGGCTGTCCCTTTTGACAACTCACCCTCGCTCTAAAGGCGATGTACCGCATTAAAATGTGCATGCCACCATACTAAATTTTGACTCTTCAAAGGGTGTGTTTTTAAATTCTCTGGTTTATTCTCTGATTAGCGTTACTAATCTTAAGTTACGGTCAGGGTACAAGTTATTGGATTGCAAGAACGTGAAAGTATAAAAGTAGATTCCACTAAAAATATTAGCAGAAGTTACTGCATTAGGCTCCATAATATTGAAAAATCCCCAAGTAACTACTATACTGACGGAAAATATCTTTATAAAATTTAGGTGAAGACCTTACTAAAGAAAGCTTAACTGAATAAAAAGTTGTAACTATTTTTGCATGAGGTGTTTGACGCCACAGTATGATTGCGTAATATTGTTGAATAAAAGGAGCAACTATACTAACTCAAAGACCGATTTTTGAGCAAATATTTAAGGCTATCAAACATATTTTATGTACACAGAAAACGTTAACCTATGTCATCAACTACATTATGAATATGTTCAGCATGTCGATGTTCTATGAAAGACATTCCAAGAGAATGTGGTATCCCAAGATTTGTTGATCACACAGATTCCTTTAATTCGTTGTTGATCACACGGATTTGTTCAATTAAGAAAGGTCCATGCCATGAGAGTTTGATAATGTTAGTTTCGACTCAAGTACCTTTTGAAAGGAAATACGATGCTTAGCTTCTGAGATACCTCTTTCTCATTGTAATATGCACGATTCATAAACAGTATTGCACGAAATAGGAAGGAAATTTCAAAGAGGTTCTAAATTCGATGCTCGCAAAACGCTGAGCGGAAAACGCGGAAAACTGCAAAAATCTTCATATGCTCTAATGGTGTTTGAGTTGTTAATCGTTTGACCGAACATCAACCAGAGAGAAGAGTTAGACCAAGAAATTTATGAACAAATTAGGCCGAAGCCAGTTAAGGGTCACAAGCAATTTGAGTGCTTCAATTGAGAGAATCAATTCCTCAAGGAGAGAAAGAAGGTAGAAGTTTTCGGTTGCAAATGGTGGAAAACACGGGAAAATAGCCTTGGGCTCCAGTCAGTTATTAACTTCTTTCATCAAAAAGTGTCTCCATTTGGTGAGATACATCTAAGATGAAATTACATCATTACTTCCCAAGAATAATTAGGGTATCTGTACCCAAGAAGGTAGGTAATTTTTGAATGATAGAAGTAAAAATTGTGATAAAGTTCACTGAATATTTTTATCATAGATGATCCTCCGTAAAATTGTTAAAACATGGATATTTCAACGGCATCAACTATTATGGTTCGTGATGCGTTAGTCGAGCACCACTGGCATACTAAGAGCTAGTAAGCTGTTATTAGAGCACATTGTGATAAACTTTAATTAAAATCTGCCCTTCCATAAATACTCAAGACTTTAAAACGATAGGAAGGAATTACCTCCCACAGAACCGCCATTAAGATTACAGACGACACTTTCAGAAGATTATCCCGAAATCTCGCTCCCTGAGAAACTGTTTCGCGAGAATTCCGGGTATTTAAACCAGACCAACAGAAACACCGCAATCCGAAATAGAAAAACAATGCCTGTCATCCCATCGAGGAGGCGCCCTGGGGACAATGGAAGCGGCTTCCTTGCCTTCAAAGAAACGCATCAGTGCACGGCAGGAAAAGCGAAATCCCCTTTAATTTCCACGGCTGAATACGAGCGCTAAATTTCTGATTCACCCTTTCTCCACGCATACGCCCCGCACAAAGAGCGGGGAGCTCTCGGAATTTCTCACGCCTCCCTCTCAGCTGCTCCTTTATGGACGACTGCCGCTCGAATTGACGCAAAGTTATATTCCAGCAACTCGCTCACAGACTTTTCCTTTCCTCTCTCTCCTCCTAAATCCTTGTCATCTTCCTCTCTTTATCATAATCCTCCCCCTCTCAACGCATGCGTAACTCGGTTCCGGATATGTCCCGCAATATCCGTCCATCCCCCCACACCAATTCATTCATAACCGGCTGCTGCTCGAATTGACGTGAAATTTGAATGGAACCTGTACGGCGATTACGTTAAAAATACATTAGGAACACCAGTATATTGCGTAAGGTTTGATCAGACTAACAAGACCCGAGAGAGGGACTTCTGGCGGCGATTAATAAGAGAACATAATCGTCATCGTAGTAACCGTATAAACAGGTTAAATTCGGATAAATTGGTCTGTAATCCTCTGAAATATCTTCTTAACACCTGAAACTGCCTTTAACTTCTATCTTTCATGACTAATGGAATCTTTAATCAATACAATTAAAAAAAACCAAACCAATTCAAAGCCTTTTTTTTAGCGTGTGCATACAAATCACCTAGGTTCGGTTTTACAATGCCTAGTTAAATATTTTAAAGGTAAAAAAACATACGTTAAGCACTTATGTTTATAATGTTCATGTCAATTGTTTATCGTTTGACCAATGTTCTATTTGCGAGAAGTCTCGACAACCGCCAAACTAACTTCAGGTCTTCGTTAACTTATAAAAAAAGATCTTAGTGACACGTGCCATGTGAATTAATGCACATTGTATACACAAATACACATTTGTTTAACTATCTATTATTTTAACTATCAGTTGCATATAGGTAGTTTACGTTTGGTGATTATTCACTATCTGCCACACACCCTCAGGGTGCTCCGTGGGTGTAGATGAAGCTATTTTCCAACCTCTTGCTCACAGCCTTTTCTTTCCTCTCCGTCAATTCATTATTCCCTCTCCCTCCCTCCTTCCTTTCCATTTTTCCCTCTATCATCATTCTCCCCCTACCTCGACATGTGAGACTCTCCTTCCCGTCATGCCCCACAATATCCGTCCATCTTCCTGCCCGAATCACTCTCTCCGACCCTAGCTCATGCTTATCTCTCCCCAAGAGAGAGAGAGAGAAGAAGAGATGAGACAACAAGTGAAGTCGTCCCCCTTCGACAGGCACGGATGGAGGAGGAATAAAGAGGCCTTCTCGGGGTGAATAGGAAAGAGGGTATTAAACCCGGACGAATTTTTCGTAATTGGGAGGACGCAATTACTCGCCGTGCTACCCGCTGCGTCCTTCAATTTCCCATCACTCCTGCGGAGCCTTAATTATGAAAGTCGAGCGAGAACGTAAACGCAATGCCCTGCGCTTTTGTTGGTTGCCGAGAATAAGGCTCTGCGCTACTCTCAGCCGGCAATTAAAGCCGAACCACTCCGATGGACCTCTGTATAAGATTCCAATGATTCTCACATTATTGTCAGCCGCCTTCACCATCGTAATTGTGTTGGCATTAGACTGCCAATGATGATTCTCGAATGATATTTCTCGTATGCTTCATTTATTTTTCATATCAAGAATATGAGTGGTTATGATAACGCTCATAACTAAAGTGGTAAAATCACGGCAAATAGGTTTAATTCCTAAAATACAATGTAACCTTCAATTTTAAGTTCGAAGAATTCGACCTTAACTATGTGGAAATCATAGTGACAGCGAAAAATAACAATGCATATTTCCACTCCTGAATTTATTGACGGTACAACTAGTTTCAGCGCCTCTGCGCTATCATCAGGTACCTTGGGTGTGTCAATAAATTCACAGTAATAATAAATAATTCCAGAGTGGAAAGATACATTGTTATTTTTCTTTGGCACCTTCAATTTTGGTTTCACGGGAGACACACCAATTTACGTGACCCATTTTTTCAGTACATACTCTGCTATTCCGGACTCGTTCGTCGTATCGGATTTAGATTAAATTCTATATTATCGCAATCTTTATTGTTAGTGCTTACCCCTAGAGTAGCGCAGGGTTAACAATAACGGTATTCGCTCCGCTGATTGTGATTAGCGAGTTGAAGTTCTGTGCGAAAAATGAAGAACGGAAATCACGTTGGTTATTCAGGGGAGGCGACCGACAGCTAAGGTCATTTGCGCCGTTTAGGATAGGTGGGTAATTTGATATTGGTAGGAGTTTTCAGGGAACGGAGGAAGGGTGGAGAGAAACCCGGCGTCGGCATTATCCTTCTCTTAATGACAGGCGCCAAGGGGACCACGGCTTAACGTCCCATCCGACGAACGGAGTACTGAACTTCAAATGCCCTCCACTAGGCACTCAACTGAAAAATCCGCCACTGCCGGGAATCGAACCCGGGCCCTCGTGATGGGAGGCTAGTACTCAAGCCACCACACCAACCCGATACCCGGAGATCACGATCTCTCTGGCATAAGTTAAATCAAAAAATAACACTAGCGCACGTCTTATGGAGATCCATGATCGAGGCCCAGATTCCCGCTGTCTTATACCGTTTTAAGTTCTTCGTGTCATTCTCTAACGTCTGCTTTATTCAAGCGTTTTATGACAGTTTTTCCTTTGATTACGCAAGACGTAGGGTATTTAGTTACGCGCGAGAAATCAATCCGTGTACGTGTACAATACGATGCAAACTTGTCGCAAGAATGTTTGCGCTATACCATAGTGACGCAACTAATGACGTGGATTACTGGGTCGAAAGTAATTGAGCAATGATAGTGCAATCTTTCCTGCAACTCGAAAAATTAAATAACAGGATGATTTCAGTAAATGTAAGAATAGTTGCCTTGTCCAGTAAATATTGAGAATTTGCTTATCCACGGCAATAACATTTTAACAGCCATAATTCATTATCTCCTCAAAAACTCTCTGATCCATTTAACGCCGAGTCCTAATTTTTCATCAGATCAACGATCCACATTTGTCTTCAGGCTTAATTTTCTCCTCATGTGAACTGAGTGTATGAATGTATAGGAAAAAAATAACTAAAGAAATCAAGAAAAACAAAAGGTGTTAATGTCAACCCGACGATCAAAGACATGGGTCCAACCTTTGATATCCAACTGGAAAATTGGAGAATGCATAGTTATTGGGGTTTGTGGCAGTAAAACAAATGCAATAACTACGCCGCAAAGACATTGGTTAATAATAATGGCCATTACAGGTGTCAGAATTATATTTTATGGACCAATTTAAGGTATTAAATTTGCCTCAACCTCACCTGCGCTCCTATAAAGTCCACCTATTGTCTTAACTTTTTAATATTTAAGGGATGCTATAACACAAAAAAACGACCTCATTATTTTTGTAGCCATTTGAAACACTCTTTCGCAGTGAAAGTTGCATGACAATGATTCAACATAACTTCTTTGCCACACTTTCTTATCACATTGTTTGAGAATGGTGAAGCATAGCATTTCCATCAATCAATTAATTTTGGACAGAGTTCAGACATGCATATATTTTTTCCTCTCATATTCAAATTTTAAGCATTAGTGGAAATAATTACTCTTACAGAAAATTTTCCGTTTTGTGGCCTAATTTTCGTCCCAATCGAAATGCGGATGAAATTTCTTATGTCTAATTAACATCATACTACACTAGAATTAAGGGAGGAAGGCTATGTGTAACATCCTAAAACGGTACTATTTTTACCGAGTACCTTCATTACTTGCCAATACTTGTGCAAATCACTATTTCGTAAAAGTATTCATGCAATTTTCTAGCAAAAAGACCAGAAGTTCCAGAATTTTAATGACATACCTCATACCACAAGGAGTAATGTGAATATGATGTTTTTGTTACAATTGTATAATGTGCAGGATAATTAAGTTGTCGTTTTCTCCCTTTCATCGCGGATGATTTGGCAAGAAAAGAATAATTTATATGAAACATTTTTCACTTTCCCTAACTACTGATCGAGCATAATAGATTATTTCTGATCAAAGAGAACACTCAGTTTTATTATCACAATATAAGTATTTTTAAAATCTATGAAAACTTTTTAAACACGTGATTAGCGAAATATACTAACTGTCCTGTAAGAAACCAAGTCCTATGTAAATGGTTTATTCCAATGGTTTTATGCGCATATTGAAATTCATAGGGATTACTGCTAATGCAGTCTTAAACATTTTTGCAAGAGCTATTGATTATTTTTAAAGAGAATGTTTTACAAAAGAGCAGGGATAATAGCTGTAAACAGTAGATTGATAGAGGAATTAGTCTACAATGGTTAATTTTTATGGATAAGAGATATTTAGAAAGGCCACTACAAAAGCGTTTACCATAATACTTTAAGCTGTTAGGTTATTTATTGATGCCACTTGTTTAACATTGAAAATATAATGCAAAATATTACGCTGGAAATCAGGAGTTTACAAACATTATTGAACGCAGGATTGATATACATGGCTCACTCAATTGGTGTATTTTTCGCCCGAAATAGTATCTTTTCCGACTTTAGCGGAATATTCGAGCAAAGCGGGAACAACCCACCCGCTAAATTTCGGAATAAAATTGGATTACACCGCGGGACCCGCCATAAAACATGAGGAAGGAATGGAAACGGCCCCGGCCCCACTTTTCCCACCCTTGATCCGCCACCCTCCGCGCACCTGCGTGCCGCGGGAAACCATTATTTCACGCGCAGCAACACAATGGGGTCGCTGTCGGACGGAAGGGGTGCGGCGAGGGAAATGAAGCCGGGAACCGTGGTGCTAGAGGAAGGGAGGGAGTGTGGCGGCCGCACCCCCACGGCCCGGCCCGCGAGCGCCAGACGTCCACACTTCCGGCCTTTCCACGCGCCGGGCGCCGGTCCAGAGCGGGGCGGAGTTAACCAGAGGAGGAAGGTTAAACGTGCGTCGCAAGGATGCAGTAACCCGAGACGAAGTCCGCGAGGGAGGAAACGCTGAGGAATGCGCCCAGGTGCACGGGGTGGGTTGTGTATGGACTCCGAAAGCGAGAGGGATTCGTCCGTGGAAAAATGGTGCAGCCGAAGAGCGTCAGCTTGGCATTGCATCCGCTGGAAAAGGAATGCCATTCGCGAGTCTTCGAAAGGTGGCGTGACCGCGAAGAATTCTGGAATGAACGGGGGAAAAGCACTGCCGCTGGGCACTCACTATCACTATCGAAGAGCAGTAGTTACCAATAAGTTAATAAAGGTCTGGGGGAATCGAAAAATCTCGCCCACGAAGTAAAATGAAATTATTGTCACTCGGCGAAATGTGGTTCTTGACCGTTGAGTCAGCCAAGGCCTCCAAAATACTCAACGCAAATTCCAAATTTGACTGAGGCCCGTCAAGTAAAATATTCTGGAGTGGCCTCACGACTCGGGGCAACATGTATGTAAATCCATTCAATTGAGCCTTTTTTTGATGATTTATTTGTTAATGATTTGTAACTCATTTATAGTTAATGATTTATACATTATTTATTTATGATTTTTATTAGCCACCGACATCGGACGCACGCTACAAATAATCTTGGGTGTATTTGGCATTCGCATAATCTTTAGTTGAGCCCCTCCTGATATACTTAAAGTCCAGCGTAAATAATTGTCAAGGAAGAATAAAAGTATCATGCAGGAAAAGTATTATTGGGTACGTTATGATCAGTGCCTAATTGAGAATGCGAATTTGATAATTTAAAACGTTTAATTATAATTTTTATTCGATATATTGGTATATATGTTAAATTTATAATTTAAATTGCTAAAATTGCTAAATGACTAATGTCAAATATTTTTAGTTGGATAAAAATCAGTATTAGATTTAATTACCTTCTCTAAGAGACTGAGTTTTTAATACCAAAACATGTTCTCGTTTCATCAACAATTTATTAGATCACCTCCGGAATAGTAATCACTAAAAAATGTATTCATAAACTCCTATCTAAATTAATTTTATATATTTACATTTGGGAAAGAAATTATCATTGTAGTGTAACAAAGCGAGTAACTAAAACAAATTATCTATGCTACATCGTTGCAATCTAAAATTCCAAAGTTGCCCCAATTGATCTTTCCCACTTTTTTCGTTGCTATACGGCTAGAATACAAAATAGCGAATCATATTTCATTACCATTCATGATGTACGGCACTCCAATTAGTACAGCTCAAAGTCCCTCAAACACACTCATATTTTATCTTTCGCGTATTCACTCATGAATACGGAAAATGATGTTCGGAATGCACGTCTAGCAATAAACCTGGTCCGCGAGGTGAAGAGGTCATTATGGAGTCACAGAGTAGAAATTGATTCCCGCAAACACACGGACACGCAAGTTACTCTGCAATGATGAAAATATAACATAGACTAAAATTTCGAATTCTGGATTTGAAAAATAATAAATAAAGTGACCATGATTCAATTTGTTTCATGGCTCCCACTATTCCACTTATCTGATTGTTCTTAATTAATGAAAAGACAAATTATGCAAAAATAGCTGTTTGAAAAATATATTGATTTATTCTTTGCAGTTAACGCAAAAAACTTATATAAAATTTAACAATAATGTCCCTTGTTATATAATTAATTGAAATATATGCCCTTTGGAAACAAAAATAGCTGTACGTAGGCGGTTGCTGAGCATTTTATAGCAGTTTCAGCGAAAAAGGAAGAGATCTAGTTCAATCATTTTATCATCACTATCATCTTCTTCGATAGCCATAAGCTAAAGATTAGCTTAAAGAAAGTCTCCATTAGATTCCTTTATTAAGTAATATGTCCATTTTATAGCAGTTTCAGCGAAAAAGGAAGAGATTTAGTTCAATCATTTTATCATCACTATCATCTTCTTCGATAGCCATAAGCCAAAGATTTGCTTAAAGAAAGTCTCCATTTGATTCCTTTATTAACTAATATGTCCACACAAACATACTTCGTCTCTTTTATACCCCTTACTACCTAAATCAATCTTGTGAGGGTGGTAAATATTAGCTTTCGTTCCCAGTCTATAAAGGTGATCATATAGATATTTCCTAACGCAACAAAATTTGATCAAAATGACAACATTAGAGATGAAAGCAATAAAGATCAGACACAAGGCTGAAAAACCGTCTTCCTGCCAGGGTAATATTTGAATAAATAAAATCTATCAGGGCGCAAGTGCGTACTTGACAAGTAAAGTTTGAGTCACGTAAAACAGATTTTTAAATTTGTTAAGAGCTTGAATGTAGAAATAAATCGGTCTACTATGGATTCCGTGGTGAATTGATGAGGACTACGAGATATTTGGCGTTTCTATCTTGATGATGCGTCTTTTTGACAGAGGTTCTCACTAAAATTTCAGTTTCATTTTGACCAGAAGACTAGACTACCCAAAACATTACGGTCCGGCGTTAGAGATTGACTCGGTAGCGAAGACTTTATAGCAAAAGAAAGTATATCCTTTTCCAAGCACGGCCAAAAACGCAAGGATAAGTCGATGTCGACCAGTTCTAAATGGTTCCACAGGCTGGGGTGTGAGGATTAAGTGACAAGAGGTGGAGAAACGAGAAAAGAGAGGAAAGGAAGAAGTGTGGAAGGAATGGTTGCAAGAACGGACCGGGAAAGGACGATCTAGATCCCCTCTAGTGTAAGCGGGTCAAGGAGTCAAGTTGAGTGCAGCTTATCGGGAAAGAGGCTAACACACCCTCGCATGGGGAACCTTGTCACACTAGTTCGCATGTAGCGATAGAGTTTGACGCACGGAAGGGTACTGTAAAGAGGCCGTATAGAGAAAACAAAATGGGTTGGGAGGGGGGATAGACGATGCAAAAAAACCGACAAGTGGATTAAATAGGTTGAGATTTCACTGAGATAGATGCAGCGGGTAAAATAAACGGGAGTGTTCTACTCTATAATATTTTTAATATTTTAGAGTAGCCTGTAGTGCATGATGCATGCATTACTAACAATCCCTTAATTACCATGTAGATAATAACAATCTAGTTGCCTGAGACCCTATAGTAGCATGTTTGCATGTCTATAATGCATGCTTGGTGATCTTCACCCCCTGCTACACACCCTCGCGGTGGCTTGTAGGGTATTGCGTAGATGTATATTTACTGCTTTGGGAGACTAAATTGCAGAACAAAAGTCATAAAGTGACCATGACTTGCCTGGAGTCTATTTTATCCAACATATTACTACCACAGGAAAAGAACCACCCTTATTTCACATTGCAGTTTGCAAGCACCACTCCTTTCCCATAAGCTTTAAATATACTACTGAAGTTAAATTCATGCCAAAACCTTTTGAAATATTTTTCATGACACAAGTAACGCTAATGGAGAAGTTTTACTCTTAGAAATAAAATTAACGACCAGAGAAACAAAGTCTAATATAATATATAATATAAATAGGCTAATGATTTGATTACATTTTAAGAATTGAAGGGGCTGAATTTTAAGAAATGCATTTAGAAAAGGTAATCAAAGCGATCTATATCATTTAAAACCAATTTAGATATCGACGTCGGAAAAATTTCTACGTAAAACGTAATAGCTCGAGTATGTTATTCAGGGGAGGCGACCGACAGCTTAGGTCATATGCGCCAATTAGGACAGGTGGGTAATTGGGTAATGGTAGGAGTTTTCAGAGAACGGAGGAAGGGTGAAGAGAAACCCGGCGTCGGCATTAGCCTACTCTTAACGACAGGCGCCAAGGGACCACGGCTTTACGTCCCATCCGACGGACGGTGTACTGAACCTGAAATACCCTCCACTAGGCACTCAAGTAGGGACCGGTTTTCTACTGAAAAATCCGCCACTGCCAGGAATCCAACCCGGGCCCTCGGGATGGGAGGCCAACCCGATCCCCCGTAATAGCTCGAATAAGTGAATTAAAGTGAGAGGTGTATGATATTAGAGAAAGAAATTAGAGAGGGGTTAGGGAATAATAGCGTCATTGGACGCTTAGACGAGGCAAAATAAATATTATCTATTAAGAGATTATTGTGCCGCTGAAAACAACTGCAGAAATACCTCAATTTTTCAAAATAATCCTTACATAACATCCAATATTACTTTGATGAACTAGATACTGAATATATACCTAAATAGGGTGCTGGATACGAAATGGAATAAATTCAGTGATTTCTCCACCACTTCCAGGTGTTGAAAACCTCCATTCAAGGTCAATTAAGAGCCTTCTGCCATGACTGCAGCTGTGTCAGACTTCCGTAATGAGCATTCCACTTCACAAATGGCAGATCAGGACAATTATAATGCAAATTAGAGTGCGTAGGTATAAATTTTGAGGTTTTTGAGATACCCGATTACTGTTTTTAAACACTTAGGCGTGGTTCTAAGAAGTTCCGTTGACTAACCTAGCTCATAAATGAATTACTCTCGGTAATATATGAGTCCATTCATATTTTTTAGTTTATTTAACGACAATCGGTACATCTGCAGCAATGAAGATATCTCAACTAAATATGTGGAAGAATCCCTCAGGTTAAAGCATAAATCACAGAAAAATGAAAAAATCGGACCCTAAGAATAATAGCATTTAACTTCTGATTAATATCATAATATTTTAGCACCCAACGCAAAAATATTGAAATATAATGATTAATAAAAATATTTCAGGTCTCTCACTACTCGCTACTACTGAATGAAATGAGAAACAGGGCGAAAGTTGCCTATCTCAACAAAAGGAGCTTTACGATATAGTATGGGATATAAATATATTCAGCAGTTAAAACATAGTGTAATTGAATAATAAATCCAGTAGGACGATCCGCGAGGATAGTTATATGATGCTGTATTTTCATTTTATTAAAGGAAATTAATTCTCCTAAAACCTGAGTGCTTCCCACTGACCTATCCGTAGAACTCGCTGATGTGGACAATAATTAGTGAATAAATTAAACGCAATATCAATCAGATTAGACTCTAGCTCACTAATGAAAACGTTTGGTTAAAATATTTAAAAAAAATAGATTCGCGTACTTCCGTGCAAAGCGACGTGATGTAACGTATTTCTCAGTAATGAATAATAAAAATAAGTACCAGCAAGCAGTAGGGAAGACGAGCACATAAAATTCAAGAGAGGCACTGTCATACGATACCATCAACATTTTCATGAAACCTTTCTCATTCCCATTAACTAATATTACCGCTGCGCTCCGCACAACCGTCGGGAATTTAGTCATGAATTTTACTATCTCCGAGAGACATTGCATAAAAAACTAGGCACCCTGGATGGCACTCGTGAACCTTTATTATCAAAACTTGTTTACCACTCTAGACTTGCGAGATAGTCACTGGTCGTATATTCTGGGTGAAATATCATGCAGAATACAAATACTGAGAATATTAAGGCATAAATATGAGGATGGACTAGTTCCAGGGTCTAATCGTCCGCATTTATATTTCCTTTCATCTGCATACACTGCCGTGTACATCTGAGTACCCTGAAGTCACCTCGAGGGTGTGTGGTTGGGGAGAGTAATCACCAAACAAGCATTACTTGTACCCAGTTGTAGATAAATATAAAAAAAATAAGAATCATGTGCTAGTTATCCATATAATAGGCACACACAAATTAACGATTCGTAGCTACGAAAAAACTTAGATTTTTTTAGTGTTTTTGTCGTATGCTTGAATGGACTAGAGGTTAACTCCCAAATTGGCACGCAGGCGTGCAGTTTACATGGGTTAGTTGGTTTAAAAGCAAGGTATTTGTTTTTCGTTCTAAGGTTTCCGCGGCGTGAAATAGAATGGCTTTGCATGGCTCATGGATTTTCACCGCGTTTGCTGGCTTTAGTCGACGACCACGGTTTCGTCGGCATTCCATCTGGCGTATTCAGGTTCGACCTGATGACGTCAGCTGGAATGCCGGCGGAAACGTTGTCGTCAACTGACGCCAACAAACGTGATGAAAATCAACCGAGAACCATAGAAAGCCAAGGTATTTCATTACTTTATGCGGGTCGATTATTATTTAATAACTTTAGCAGATGCAGTAAAATGTAGCATATCTGTGCGCGCAGTTTACGTGGGCCAGTTGGTTTAAAAATAAGGTATTTGATCATTTTCTTCGGGGTTTTGAAGGTATATCATTTGATAACTATGGAATTTGCATTAAATGTCGCAGGTCAGCACATTGAGTGGCCTTTCAAGTTTTGAATGTGAATTACACATGCCCGATATGTGCACCCTTGATGACACGACTGACATCAATCCTGAATTCAACTCCTTTCCGCACCCATTCCGACATAACACGACCGATATCAGCGTCTGCATTTTCCATTCTTCCTTCCTTAATCTGCAAATACCCGATGCCACTTTTTATTAATGCTCACTCGGGGAGTCGCTGTAGGTACTGATTTGTTACCTTTTACATTGTTTGCTTCGGTTTATGAATGATATGCGTACTTTCAAAACTTCGGAGATAATTATGAATCAATCTGTACCCAAGTCATTCGCACACAGAGCAACTCAAAAGAAACTAATTGGTGACGTGAGTTACTAACTAGTCAATTATGAGGCCCTTTCTGTGTAATGGAATGAGATGTTCAGACCACAGATTATTGACCCGTCGACACTTATCAAACACCAACCAGTACATGATGAATTGTCGGCGACTCATCAACGGAGTCGCCTGTGCTAGGTGCACTACAGACTGCTCAAGCAATATTCCACCCACCCATTTGGGTACTATGTTGTCCATCACGTTCTCTTATTAGATGAAATACCTAATGCGAGCTTCTAATTTGGCTTGAATGAAAATGTCCGAAGACTGGGAAATCCAATTGCCAAATTAATTATGGAAAAAAGGATGACTCCGATACCAGTTTTTCGATTGTCAAGGTAATCATCAACGGGGAGAGCAAGGTGAAACAGGTCAGAACCTGTCGGAAGCCAAGCGGGAGAAACCAAGAGCACTCCCCGCTTGGCTTCCGACAGGTTCTGACCTGTTTCACCTTGCTCTCCCCGTTGATGATTACCTTGACAATCGAAAAACTGGTATCGGAGTCATCCTTTTTTCCATAATTAATTTGGCAATTTGATTTCCCAGTCTTCGGACATTTTCACGTTCTCTAATTGCTCGCGGGGAGAAGTTTTTATAATCAGCGGGTCACCCATTCATTCAACTACGCTAGACACGAATGTGGACGTGGTACTTCGCCTGCGTCGTGAGAAGGGAACGGTACCACGGCACCAAGAGAACGGGTGACGGAGCAAATACCGCGCCTGCCGGTCTCGGATGCGAGAGGCGGAGAAACGAGTGAGCTCGACGCCCACCCATGCACCACTTCCCACACACACACACATTCACTCGGCGGGGGTGGAGGAGCAATTAATATTTCAAGAATTCCGCTACGAATTCCTCTCCCTTTCTCCACTCCCCACTCTTCCATCCGTCCCGCGAAAAAAATCGATGCGATGCAAAAGTGCTGTGAGCGAGACGCGGCGGCGATTCCATTGCAGCCCCACCAACAAGGTGTCATTCCGAGACAGTGCCACTCTCTCTCCATCTTTTTACCATTCCTCCTCCTACTTCTCTTTCTTCCTCCTCCTCCTCGTCCTTCTCCCAGGGTCGCCTCTCCCGTCTACTTCCGCCGATGCCCCGGGGAATGCGACTCTCGCGTTTTCTTCCCTTTCTCTCAAAACATTTTCGTCCGTCGAATGCAGAGTCCATTTCCTCGCTCGCCCTACATGGCAGCAAAGGTAGCAGTGGTTGGAAGAAAACTGCCAGAGGAGAAAGTACGCATGGACCAGAAATCCATCATTTCTCTCTCCGGGTAACTGCCCCTGCCACAAGCCGTTAAACTATTCCGGATTTCTGATCCCCACTGCAATTTTAAGACGTGTTATAAGGTATTTGTGTTATAGATCTAATTTGAGAGGATTGCGAATTAGATGTGAATACCTTAGTTGAGTCACTTGCTGAAATGCACAGCGGCAGAATTTCCACATAGAACCCTCGAACCGGAAGGGCCTCGAACCCGGAAGATCCTGATTTGTGGCTAGGTATCCTATCAATTGAGCCAACAAGGCTTTCTTCTCCCCGGAAATCAAGAGGGTTCCGGTTTCTAGTCCCGATCAAGGTGGATTATTTTCTCTGTGGACATTCTGGTATTGTTATAGATCCTACTAATTGCTCAGTGGCTCAGTAAGCAAAGGTCCATAATTCACTTCCCGGTCCAGGTAACATTTATACTCAAGCAATTTTTGACGCACTCGACAACGGTGAATCAATTTCAAAAGCGGTTTCATAATATCTTTCAATAGTATCGGCCATTGTACCAGTGAATATTGATGGCGCTTCAATATGTGTCCTAATATTACTCCTGCCCTTCATATTTAGTCTCTAACTTAGGCGAAGTTTTAAATCATTTTGAGTATTGGCCACTCAAGAAAATTATTCGTGTGCCACAAATATTTGCATGATTAAATATAAACTATTTTCCCTTCCAGTTAGGTAACTGTACCTCTGTACCGGTAACTCAACACCAAATATAATAATTTGGCTAGTACTGTCTGAGTTTTACCTGCAAAAACTATCAAAATTTGGTATTAAGAATGCCAGGTAAATCATTCAAGTTAATAATAAAGCTATCTGTAGGAACAAAGGTTAATGAAGAGCAATAAGAGGAATGACCAGGAATGAAACCACCCAATGCATGGAATCACAACCACTTATAACTAGTTACTTATTTATCGGGTACAAATGACGTCGTTTGAGATTTAAAACTGTAATCGATCATATCTGTGGGTGGCCGAGTTGGTGTAGTGGTTATAGAGTACTAGCTTTTAATGTTTATTTAACTTGGTTTGTTAACCCACAATCTTTCAAGCTATCTTTGTTAATATATCTGATCATACATTTTTCTCTCACTTAGGTAGCAATGCGTATGTTCTTGTGGTGCGATGCGCGATTCAGAAGCCTTATAACTTCCACTGCTTTCGCAGGAGAAAAATTAGATATGCCTCGCTCTCAACACAGGCAAACTCCAAGAAATTTGCGAGACCGACTGACCTCGTGATTCATACACTTGATCAATAACCGTGACTCCAACCTAATTAATCAGTATCAGTATCTACGTAGTGAAAATGATCTTTGACGATGAAAATGAATCAAAAAAGGTCGTCGATTTCTGCGGAAAAAACGTGATTGACACAAACAGGGCAGATCTTCAATACCTACTAGTAATTTTGTGGTGTTTACATCGATTGGCTTGAGTTCAATAGGTAGCCACGACGTTTTTTTTCCTTCACTGCTTTCCTCCATATCTGATAAAACTGATTCTCTCAAGGACCCAATCTTGATAAGTGATCAATTTTTGTGTAGCAGATCGTGAATACACACTTTACTTCTAGAAAGCCCACCAATCCCTTGAAATAAATTCAAACCGTAGACCATATCTTACCGTCATTTCCACTCATTTTACACTTAATTAGTAGAAGTATTATTTTTTCATTTCAAGGAATAAATCGCGTTAATAAGGCTGACTAATGTCATCCATACGCAGAACTTTCTTTTTACGTAGTTCTTCCTAGGTTTCAACATATTTTTAGCTCTTTAAGTAACAAAATTAAGTTTTAAAATATGCATGAACTTGGGAAAGAAAAATTTTATAAAAGGAATTTTCGTATCGCCTTTGAGCCCTAAACCCGGTATAACCTCAATTACATAAAGACCAGTAGCCGCTGCCTAGTGATAGTCGCGAAAAATTCAGACCGTGATTGTATCTGTAGTGTACTACAAGGTCCTCATTCCTTTGCAGCAACTGGACATGCCGCAGACGAGTTGAACCGCCGGAGACTTAATGCGATCGAATTGCTCCTATTCCGCAAGGAATGGTGCCCCGATACGAAGCGAGAGAAATTTAACGATGGAGTGGCGCGGAATCACTACCGTCCCGAAAAATGTTCGTAATAGCGCATGTTTCGTGCGCCCCGGATCGTGCCGTCATTCTCTGTTTCGTGTCCTTTAATTTTCTCCTCCAACTGACCTTTCCTCTCGAAACCTTCAGCTAGACGGGTTTAGCAGCATGAGGGCATTTCGGGCCACCAACCAAGAGATTATGTGTTTGTGTGAGGGGCTGGATAAAGGTTGAACAGTTGAACAGCAGTGGCGGACATGCGTAGGTGGTTGCTTGAGTCCCAATCAGTTGCAGGTCGAGGCAATATTTCTGATAGGAATTTCACACAAAGGCGGGGAATTCGAAGACGGGAGGTCAGTGATGTGAGAAAGCTTTTGGACTTCGCGAAAGAAGATACAAGGCTTGTACTACACCATAGAGTAAGTCTTACTCTATGATTATGCTCAAAGATTCAAATCGAGCAAAAATTTTTAAATTTTCTTCTTTGGCTGTTTTCCTTACTGTCACTTATTGATAACGTTTGACAGACTAAAAAGTAAAACTAAGAAGCTAATGGTAGATATTAAGAGGCAATTGTCATTTCCCGTGATCAGCATTTATGTAAGAGAATTAGAGTATATTGATATCATTATGCTGAGCAGAGCATAATAAAATATAGACCACAATTCTGGTTAAAACAATTTGCTTGAAATGACTGAAGGAAGAGAAGGAATTTCGTGAGTTATTACCTAATAACTCGAGAAATAAAAGTTTACTACCTCTAACTTGCTACCAATGGAACGCTTTTCGTAATAAGTAGGAACTTAAAATCAGTTTCCTCCAAAAATTAAAGTTTTACGCAAAATGCAAACAGATTGCCTCTACTCCACACTTGTTCTCCCCATATAGGCCAGGTTTTTTAAAAGTGAGTTTTTTTTATACCGACATGCATATGAATGGTTTATGGAAGTGAATAGGAACAACTGCTCTGAAGTGAAGTAACAAATATCAAAGATTTCACACACAACCCCAGAAAGTTAAATCAAGCCCCCTTTATATGTAATAATAGCCATTTCATGTACATACGTAATTGTCTTCAACCTTTCCTGGTATATTTCTCATCACCAGTTTCCCCCTTTGAAGCCTCTTTCATTCCTTTAATGTCGCTGCATTGTTTACGATGTTGCGAAGCTATCTTTTACCAGGAATTGTTTTTTTGCCACCCAACAATACAAAGGTCTGAGGTTCATTACGCGGGCAAAGTCCCCCCTAAGTGGCCGCCGCCACATCCCCTAGGGCGAAATCTCTTTTGAACCGGCTTTCTCATTTTCCTCGATACTAAACGGACTCTCACGAGGTCCAGACAATTAAGATTAAAAAGTAAAATCGCCTTACACTCTATTCACATGTATTCTTCGTGCTCCAACGTTTCATTGTGTTTGCCTTCGCCTCAAATTTTAAGTCCCGACGTTTATAACTCATTAGATCTCTTTACTGCAATACGTGAAGTGCGCCGTTACTTATAGGATCATCAGTACGTAATAGGTAGATGAATCCGCATGCAGTCCAAGACGAGATGAAAATTTCAATCCGAGTATGCTAGGAAACGAGTATGCTCATGTGTAGCACAACGTAATGAAATATTGCACTAAATAAGTATTTTCTCATACGACTTGTAAACAGAAATTATTCCTTAATTACATTTCAGGAATAAAGTAAACGATGCTTTAAACAGAATTGTATTTTTATCACATTAATTGATGAAGACAGTTATTTCGATAATGTGATATTCAGCAGTAGAAAGTCAGTTTTCACACAGTTTTTAGGCTATTAAATGATATAAATGACATTACTTCGCATCTCAATTTAAATATTTTTACAGTCATATTTCCATACTGGCATCTTCATTGTTACACAATATGACACGATCAAGAATTTACACCTATGCTCTTACAGCATTAATTTACTTAAGAGGCAAATCAAATTGTAAATTCCACTCTTCTATTTTATATTACTTGGGCTCGATATCAGCTTCCTTCATCGTAGAAATATTTAGTTAATTTCTAATCAATTATTTGCAACCAACTATGGTTTCAACACGTTATGCCATCATCTGGATCATGAATGGAAGGTTATATAAAACGTTTTCAACAAGTGAACTCCAAGTCTCTTACGCACGAAATCGAAGTGTTGAGTGTCTGTTCATCATGATATTAGGTAAATAATGATTCTATTGCAAAAAATAAGGTACCTCAGTTTCAACATCGGTGCATGGAAACACTAATTCTAACTCAGCACTATCCGTTTGTATTATATCTAATACTCCGAATAGCTACTCAGTGTTATGATTTAAGGAAATTATTTTCATGTTTCATAAACTTTCTCCCCCTTGTTCCACAAAAAAATATCTGGTGGCAAGACAGTCATGCGTATTCGTCAATCGAGCCATGCTTTGGTAAACATATATAATAGATTAATTCCCATCTTTAATATCGCGTTGTGGAAATAAAGTATGCCATTTAATGGACTTCTTCTTGCAATGATTATTCGTCTGCTCCCAAGTAATAATTGACTTAGGCCGCAATAGTTCGGACTATGAATCCCCATCAAGCCTAAGCTTTTAAACCTTCAATGCCCGAGGTGGGATTCTAATCCGCGATTCTCGGGTTGACAAGCCGTCGTGCTATACACCAGGTTTTCGCGGTCGGATCCCTTCTCGCACTTAACACGGTCAATAACCTTCGGTAGGTCTATGAAGAAATATTTCAATCATGAGCTAGGACTATTGCATATATTAGAACAGTAAATAGGGAACAAATGAAATAAACATCAGTCAACTGATTTAAAAATGAAGGAAAATCCGTCTTGACAACTCTAAGAAAACAAAACACGAAAAGAATGAAAGTTGTTTGTGTAAGTTAAGGGCGAGCAGCGGAGACTGCGACGCGTCACTCGAGCAAATAGAACGAAGAACTCAGGGAATGAAATGCAAATTTATGCAATGGCTATCTCCCGAACAGAGAGGCAGACGACTGAGAAGAATAGCAGTGCGAGCGACAGACGCCATCAGAACGGTAATTGGAGACCCATCTAAACCTGTTGATGGCTAGGATTAGGATATTGAAATGCCCTTGGACATAAGAAATAATAGAAAATGGCTTTTAATGAATCTCATTTTCAATGACTGTTTACATTCTGCGCTCTTTTTGCTTGCGTGATGATATGCACTACAGGCACTAGTAATTAATTTTCATTTGAAACATCAATTCAACGCTTAACCTTTTTAATTTTTCCAAACAATATACTTGAGTAGATGCGCCAACAGCAGCAGTGTAAATTGGATTTGGTTTATTGTAAACAGAGCTATTAAGTAAAATGACTCACTGAAAATAAATTATCAATCAAACTGAGCAATTAAATCTTCGTTTTACTATGTAACACTTTCCTGTATCTAAAATTTCAAATTTCAAAGTGGAGAGGCTTTATTATAACAAGTAATTAATAAAACTACATCATTTTTATGACCCTCCTACATTGACGTTTGGTGTTTTAATGAGCGTTATTGATTATAAATTCTCCATGGAAAATATAACTCTATCCTAACCATATTTTTCTGGATATCCATTATTAATGCGTACCCGTTCAACACTTCTACCCTCTTCAATTCCGTCATCCTTATCAAGGCTAGTGACTCAATAACGCGAAAATAATTTTAAATTGTCATTTTTTATACTATACGATCTTTCGATACATTTTCTCATTACAATTTTGGTAAAATCCTTATACAAATACTTTCAAAATTTGTTTATATTGCTGTTTTCGGGAATTCCGTCGCGTGTTTATCTTTTAAGACAACAGTTTCTCCCCTCTTACTGGGGGCTTTATCAGGTCGGTTGGACATTTTGTAATTAATTATTGTTGTTGTGTGTTTTTTGGTTGTTATCTATTTCGTTGCCAATTCTGTTGACCGTTATGTTATGATGGACATAGATTCCAAATGTGTCCCCATTGGCCGTTTCTTGCTGTGGTCCGACCACTCTATCCCAGGTCGAGGCGAGTGGGTATCCGTCCTCCCGTTTGATACTTGGCAAGATAGTGGATATCCATCCTCCTCAATCCTGAGGATGGATACACACTCGCCTCGACCTGGGATAGAGTGATCGGACCACAGCAAGAAACGGCCAATGGGGACACATTTGGAATCAATGTCCATCAGAACATGACGGTCAACAGAATTGGCAACGGAATGCATAACAACCAAAAAATATATAACAACCAAAAAATACACAACAACAATAATTATTTACAAAATGACCAGCGGACCTGAAGAAGCTCCCAGGAAGAGGGGAGAAACTGTTTTCTTAAAAGATAAACACGCGACGGAAATTCCCGTAAACAGCAATATAAACGATATTAATATAAGTCGCGGAAGCCTTCAAAAAAACTCTCAAAATTTGTTCCACGATAATTCAGCCATTAGACTTTAAAAATGCTAGCTTGACAATCACAATAACAGCACGGTTATAACGAAAAATGGGTTGTAAAATATCCCTGGAAATGGAAATGATTTTCATTACGCGCAGAGAGACAGAGAGAGAATGATGAGACAAGAAAACTATTTGAACGCGAGAAAGAAGTAAACATGACCCTAAACATGATAGGGGATGAAAATACACAGACTATAGCCGATATTTAACGTTATAGTATGCTAGGGCTTCTTTGCAATATAATTCAACTCATTCTTATCAAATTGAACATTTTGTTCCTGATAAATACTAAAAATGACATGACTGGCTGTTATAAACACCTTACTTATTAAGTTAATTTCGTCTTGCTGGAGATAATTCCTTACTTGTTTAACGTATAACTCAATAAGGAAAAATATCAAGGAATAAATAATATTTCAACTTTAATAGCTTTGAAGACTCAACTATGATGTGATTTTACGTATGCAATGATTGATTTGACGATTGATTAAATAGTACAGAATCATGAATGCTTAATTTTCCTCTTCTATTTGCCATAAAGTAAGCATGCAAGAAAATTGATAATCTTCCAACTGGTCAATGACCGCAATCATTGAAATGAAGGCACTCTTATGGCACTTCATCGTCAACATTTGTGCACACAAAAGTTCAAATATTTAAAAAGTATTAAAAGAGGAAATAAAATGTGTTGAAGATTTTCTTTTTATACTATAGCGGATAAACAGTTGATTTTTCAATCCACCCACTAATTGTAATAAAAATATTGCTTTTCCTGCCACAGTTTCAAAATATCCAATTATATTCTTAAGGTTACGTGGCTGAGAATTGACGCCTTAAGTCCAATTATAAACTAACGAAGCGACTACCACGGAGTATGTTGGACATATTATTTCATATATCGTCTCCAATTGTAATTCTAATGCATTGCAATTAGCCACGAACAGTTGTCACATTGCACATTGAGATTTGAATTTTGGGAATCATAACTCATGTGATATAATTATTTATTCCCTCAACGTTTGTATTTTATAATCAGTATTAATTATAGGGTCACAAAAAATTACTCTTTAAAGTAGTATAAAACTCAGAAGTTCCATCAGCCGCATTTTTCACTAGAATTCTAGTGAAAATATTTGTACCATCGTCGATAATGAGGATTTTTTGTGCTTTTCTTAGAGCGAAAAACATGGCATATATTTCTGCACTAATGAAGCTGCTAAAATGAAACTATAAATGAGAATATCTCTGCTCTCTTTGAAAATTATACACTTTCCTTGAGGAGAGATGAAAAATAATTATGGTTTTCCGAATCATAACTGCGTAAATCTTTCATACCTTGTGATTTGCATAGTTGATTCCTCCCAAAAGCAAAGAGCAAATAAAAAAACGGTATTCCACATGCGCGCAGTGGACGGTTTCAAATTCCTAAGGCTTCTTTTCCCCACGATACTCCAAGGAGTGAGTTTATTCGGCTTGCCATTCCAGTTCGTCCAACGAAAAGGTAACCTTACTCCGGTACCGCGTCCTTGTTCCATACCTCCCGAAGAAGATACGAACCTACTCCAGCCCACGTATATCTACTCAAAAATTGCGACCTCGGGAGAAAAAAAAGACATAACTCCCTGCCACAGAAAATTTTTAGCTTCCCCTACAAACTCCGAAGCCGCAATCCCTTTGTGCATGCATCGAAATTCTCAAAGGAGAAATGAGTGCTTGACAAAGAAAAATCAGTATAGGGCAAAGTCACCTCATATGCATTCTCAGGAAACCGAAACAAAACTTGAACAAGGTGTGATGAAGTGGAACGAGGAGTCTCATCGAGGATTATAAAAAATTCATACTATTCTGTAGAAATTACCTGATTATGATTGAAAATCACATTTTGATCGATATTCTGATACGTATTCAAATCTATAGCCATTAGTAATTACTTTCCTCAGGAAATAATGCAAAAAATAACATGGATAAATTATCGAGTACTCTTATCTAAAAAGCTAGACAAGGGGTTCTCGGTAGACGTCAAAAATAGCGCCTTAAAAGAGCGAATCTCAATGCATAAATAATCAGTTGAATCGAGAATTAAATGTCCCATAAACACAAAGAAGCTAAATAAATACGTTTCACTCCTTTATATTTACACAAAGAGCCACCAATTTGTTTACGCACATCGAGTGAGGTGAAAGGAAAAGGAAGGGCTAAATCTCAAATTCTTCATCCTTTGCTGATACTTCAGCTCCAAAAGCCAATCAGGTGAGCTGCCTTTTGGATCCTTTTTTAGAAACATAATATAGTACCCGAACGTAATTTTCTAATGCATGGCTCTACTCTAACAAGTTAATTCCACATTAATCTTAAAGAATACCTCTTGGAATCAAAACCAACATTGCAAAATTATGTTTTGCACCTATTTTCTTTCTTATTAATAAAGTATGCTTACATTTAAAGAGTATCACTGCTTGCAATCCGAGTAAATAATAAGTGACTTAACCAATTAAATTATTTCGACTTCAAAGTTGCCACTCGGAGAGCAATAACAATGCTGGCAGAAGTCTAAAAGTCATGATCACGATATTAGCCTAAAATATTTTGTTACTTGAGCGTACGACATATTTTCAATGTGATCTTCGAAATAAATTAATAGGTAATGGACAAAATGTAACATGTAAGTAAAAACAAAGTAATGGTTAAATATACTTGTGTTACTACGCTTGGTAAGTACGTGAAAAATGAGTCTCCCCAAGTTTATATAAGTGCGACGTGTCTGGCTAAAACTACCTATGAACCTATGTTAAGATAGCCTTAATCCCCTAAATTACTGAAAGAATTGAGAGAGTAAAGGAAATAAATGAGTTACTTATCTCTAAATGAAGTATCTAGGTAAATAAATGGTGATTTACCACAAGCATTGTAAAAACTACGAAGAAAACTCATCCCTTTATATGGTAGTCACTAGCTCAATAGTAGATAACTGTTAATAAGAACACCACGATATTGTTAAGGCCAAATACATATTTAAGGCCAAATACATATTTACGTGTACTTGGAAAGTCAAGATACTAAATGAATGTGAATTTTTTTAACCTTTTTGATTGCACCTTGATATGGCTTGTTTTTATCGCAACATTTCTCACATACATTCATTTCTCGGCAGTTACTTTCGTCTATAAGTTAAGCTTATTGAAACCTTTACCTTTATGTTTATAAAAAAAATCAGTGAGCACTGAAAAATAGTGAAAAGTTCTCTATGGAGTATGGTAGTTATCACCAAGAGCCTTTTTACAGAGAGAGGTAAGATTTGGCGAAGGAGGGATATCCGTCTGGAGCAATCAGCGACTCACGTAGCTCGGTTTGGTCAAAAGAGATCTCTACAGAAGAAAAAAGTAAGTTGCCTACGGCCACGCCCATGAATTATTAAAACACTTAACAAAACAAAAGGGATGCTCCTGGCAATGCCTTCATCCCACGTTAGAGGAAAAGCCGTTCGGCTGGTGCAGATCGAATGAAACTTGTTGGATGCGGAAACTTTACTGGCGCGTATTTTGCAGGATGCGGAAGCACGCCGATATTAGGTATAAATTCCATTAAACACATAGTCAGTAAAATTCCAATAATGATACTAAATGATACTTAGCTATAACCAAGGAACAAAAGAAGGGAAAATATAGTTTAAAATTTAGGAAACAGAAGTGAATAAAAATTGATTGGAAAATAAGTGCACTCTCGCATTTATCTTATTTAAAGTTGAACTTACGAAATATACAGATGAGTTTCAAGCTATTACATCCACCCAACATGATTTGCAGTTGATATCTCAATCAGAAACATATATAGGTTTTCAAAAAGGAATTAGGAATCACTCGAAAAGCGTTGATAGAATTCTTCAAATTCTTATATAAATCTCTCTCTCTCTATCAAATGGTTGTACATCTTATAATACGATTTTTACTCAACAATAAATTGGTTGGATGAATTTCCTCTAGGAAGTTACATATAAACCGTTAGAAATAACAGAGTGAACTTGAAATAAATTAGTAACTTCTATAAAGTGATCCGAAAGACTGGGAAGATCCTGAGGAAATACTAAAAGAATGTGGCAGGCACTGCAGTTGGATTTGTTCGAACGGTTGAATAAATTATTTCCGTTATCCCGTGGGTGTGAAATTCAACTTCTCTCCCGCGAATTGAAAGTTAAGTCTCGAGAGAAGAGTCTAGGTGCCACATCTCAATAATACGGACCTTCGTGTAAGTTTCACTTAATTCAGCACCAATGAAAGCAGAAACTAGATGTCCGTTCGTAAAAGTTTACTCAATACTTTACATCCCAAGTTTCAATTTCCATAGGCTATAGTAACAGCAATGACTGACTACCTTGTTCAGTAGCTCGCGCCATGGATAGGGATAGTATCAACTCCCGGGATACATTCGGATCTCAGCTAAGGTCAGCTGTTCTTTCGTTTGATGCCCCACTTGGCTGCAAGGAGGGACTGAGGGTACGTTAGGGAGTTTGAATACTGAGGCGATATTCGTCTTTTGAGTGTTGAGCATGTTAATAGGAGGAATCCAGAGTCAACAGTTTTCTGAGGAAAAATGTCGTAAAGAATGCCCAAAAAAATGAGCGTATGAACAAAAACGTCATCGACTCGACATAACCATTGCAACATGAGGCAGTCCTCCCTAGGTTTACATCCAAACAAGGCCCTAGGTTTACATCCAGCTGACATTCGTGTAAAAAAACTCTGGACAAAAAGTGGTGATAAGCATAAAACAGACGAGGCCATAAAACCGATTCTCCCACTTGATTCGTTCCACGCTGTCACGAATCACAATTGTCACATCACATTAAATGATGAAGATGAGAGACTAAATTCGTTCCCGCTGGAACAGGTCGTGAAGGAAATGAAAGAGAGGAATTATGTTAATGTGAATAGGTTGGCCGAGAGAAGAATTGAGTGGAGGACTGCGTCAAACCAATCCTAGGATTATAGGATATTTCAATCCTGCCGCGTGAACGGTGGTGTAATTCGCATAAACTGCCATGCGAAAAAATTCACCTGGACCGGGAATCGAACCACGGACCTTTGGCTTTCCAGGCCACTGCGCAGACCACTGCGCCACCCAGGATCCCTAACCTATGCAAGCCTAACCTAAGCATGGCAATTTTACCGAGGCTCAGGTACTAGATGCCCTCGCGGTCCATCAAGGATGGCAACGCAAGGGAGACAGGGCTTCAAGGAAGCCACTACCAAAGGTGAACCCCATCCAGCGCTAAAGCCGCGCTTGGCGGTAAATGTTGGATATTTCAATCCTGCCGCGTGAACGGCGGTGAAATTCACATAAAGCGGAAAGCCAAAGGTCCGTGGTTCGATTCCCGGTCCAGGTGAATTTTTCCGCATGGCAATTTATGTCAATCCTAGGATTGTTGACCGATGATGATGATGAAGGAATAAGTTTCCACGTTGTCTCAAAAACATATTCAGCCCCATCACTTATAGCATATAAGTTTCTTGATCCCATACATGGAGGCCAAAACAGAACACGTCCCCTGTGTCCACAGAATTTTACCCCTCAACCAACGAATAACACTTTATATGCTTGAGCGTTCCCCGCCAAAGGCGCGGCAACATCGGCCGTGAATCCGGCGGCGATGGGACGGGACGGAAGGCGACAAAGAGAAGATGGGAGGAGAGGAAGGATGCTGGGGGTGAAAGGGGGGTGGGAGGGAGAGAAGCAAAGGGGGTGGATGCAGCGTATCCCCTCAAATGTGTGGGGGGGAGGGGAAGCGACGTTTCAGAGCGACGCCTTGAGCGACGCGCGGGGGAGGATGAGTGGGAGGTGGGGTGGCACTCGCGCCGCGGGCGACGGGAAAGAAGAGACACAGAGAGAGAAATGAAGGCAGGGACTCGCTGTGAATCACGGAAGATGACGAGGCGAGAGGGGACGGGGCGAAGGGAACACGAAGGGTGATGCGCCTGCCTAGGTCCCGCGAGGAAAACCTTATAGTGGAGGATTACCCCAAACGCCGTCGCGCCAGGCAACTAAGCCAACCGGGAGGGGACAAGTTCCCCTTTTACCCTCCACCCTTCTCCCTCCATCCACCACCCGAGATTTCCTCCCCCGAGGGTTTTAAGGCTGAGGCGAGATAAAGGGGAAGGCCTCCCTTCCTCCACACCCAACCACCCCCCACCTACCGTCCCCTCTCTCCTTAAATCTTAAGCGTATTTGGACACGCGGGGGGATTTGGCGGTGTCGGGGAATGCCAACCGACCGAGGATATTAAGAAAGAGGCACCGTGAGGAGAGAGTGGGGGAGGATGAAGGATTTCGAGCGAGATTGAATTTAGGATTTGGAGGGGGCGTGGAGCGCAATGGGGTGTTTTGTGTGGAATGAAGAGAGAATGAGGAGATGGAGCGCGTGCTGAAAGAATGGGCGAGAGGGGGTGGAGGCGAAAGAATGGGAGCGAATTTGAGCAGGAAGCAGTGATTGGACGTAACCAGACTACATTCGATGTCATGGTAATAAAACTTTTCAAGGATAAGGGTGAAAAAGTCCGGAAAAAAATTAAGCCCAAATTGAAATATGGCGTAAAGTTATGATTTGCGATAAGACGCTTCTAAAAACGGCCATCCAACATGAATACATATTCCAATAAGAATGGCACTGTTTACTTATGAATTTTAAATGCACTAAATCCATTTTTAATTGAATAGATACCAAGATTATGAGGATGAATATAACAATGATCACACAATAAGGCACGAATTATGAATATAAGACCTTTCCATCAAAGCATAATTACTTAATATAAGAAACATAATTTTTGGTCCAGTATTATTGCTTCCGACTCTGAATTTAACGGTAAATACAAACAGTTTCAGGTAAACAATGCTTTCGGCTAAGAATAGCTATCTCTATATCCATATTGCATGAGTCTGCAGACAAAAACATTAGCAAGTCAAATTAATGAAGTGAGAAAAAATTGCTCATGGTTTAATCGTTTACGAAAGATTCTTCGGGCCCTTCAGGATAACAATCCAATTTTGTAGCATAAAAAACACACCTCGTATTTTCAAGCATTTTTATACAAGATGATATTTTCTCTGAATAGAAATTAATTTACACACCAAGGGTTACTGGTGAACTACCGAAGTCAACGGAATATTCACAATATTTCATTTTATGTCCAATTTCCTTGCTCAATTGAAATATTTATTCCCAAATATTATGCTTCAATTGTAATTTGTCGAAAACGTTTTCGCTATGAATAATGAAAAGTAGTTTATTATATATGAGCACATCTAATATTAATTTCTGCTCAGTGAAATAAAACTCCATGGATATTAAGGTAAATTATGGTTGAAATAACTAACCCAAATGTGATCAAAACTCCGAGCAATACGCTATTTTGCTATCTCACAGCTGAATATGAAGCCGATAAGAAAGATATTCTTTAATAAGAGGTGACTACAATTCTAAAAAGATCGGCTGTAGATAAACTTATAAAATAATAACTTTTGCGTCTAAAAACGGAGTATTTTGCGATTAATGCATGTGGATAAGAAGATTAATTAATCCATTCAAATTACAAAAGCTTAGTGAAAACAGCATATTACGGCATAAATAAACGGTTCGCTTACTGACTAATTGCTTAGGAATACACATAATTAGCATGCCACAAGATAAGCATTTACGAAGTATATTTATATCACAAACACGAAAACGAAGTTTGAATTATAACAGCAATTAAATATTTTTCCTCGATACCTATCATGACAAATATCGCCACATAATTGATGAAAGACCGAAGCTTAGTAACTGTTGTTCCTTCTTCTGGAACGCACCTTTAGACCCAGCTACAATCTGATGCGACCACTTCCACTCCTAAATCTACGTTTTTCTCCACACACGCGCATCACAACTTCGATTCAGTGACACGAATATTCATACGTGGGGACGTGCACGTACGAGAATCCATTCACCATTTCAAAGAGTCGGGAATGCATTTCCAGTTTCACTCCATCGTATTTCATGGATTTATAAATTTTCTCTAGAGTTTTCTCACACGGCAGTGAGTCTGGGGTCATTTTCTAAACGATCAAACCCTAATCCCATCAACATCATTCACACCAGCCTCCCCTTTTGTGATATCTGTCTTCGTCCTTTGGCGCCTGCTTGAATGCATGACCGCGACGGCAGAGGACCCCCCCCCCCCCTCCGATCGCTCATAACAGTGTTATTTTCGTCTCCCTCGGCGCTCTAACTGAATTGCAGTATTTATCATCCGAGGAAATTAATCGGCCCGCGGAAGAATTAATCAGCGGTGCTTTTATTCGGCCTGCGTTCGCACGGGCGTCTGGTTGAGTTCGCGCCGGAGTCACTCGCTCCACCTCCATCAAGTGGCGCCCCCCTCGTAAATGGAACGGGGGAAAAAAGCGGAGTAGTGGTGAGGAGACTCCCTTTATCACGCGCTAGTATTGAATTGCCATCGAGGGAGTCGTGGGGTAATGGAGATTAATCGACCAGTGTCTAAGGGCCGGCGGCAGCGGGGAAGTAGAACGAGGGGGGGGGCGGCCGAGCGGGGGACGAGTCTTCGCGGGCATTTTGATGAGTGGGAGGCGAAGGAAGAGAGAGAGAGAGAAGGAGGAGCTAGGGGTACCGCCGTCCCTGTCCCTCTCCCCATAGGCGGCCGACGTCGTGGGGTTAAGGCGCCGCGTAGGCAGCGGGAAGCGGTGGTTTCTGTCGCGAAGAATGACGGCAGTGGGGAGGGGAGAGCAGCTTTGGCCTCGCACGTCTGACAAGGACAGCTTATAATCCCTGAGGAACAGCAGAGCACAGCACGGGAACAATGGGGACCAAGCGTGGGTTTTCGGGATGTTCACCGTTGATCATTTTAAAAATCGTTAAATTCAAGGTCGTGAGATATCCGTAAAAAATATTAAGGGACTTCAAGGATAGCGAAATAGACCCAAAAACCTAAACTTAGATGCCCGCTGATATCGTACGATTACAGAATTTTCACGGGGAAATAAATCATCCGCTTTCGCGTTCGAGGCAAACCAAGTTGCAGAATTTTTCAACAAGAAATTTGTAATAAGAAAAGTTCGCCACTCGTGTAAGTAGGTTGCTTCCAAGTCACTACGATAAAAGTTGAGAATAGTAATTCGTATCAACAAATTTTCATGGTGTTCAGACAAGAAAGAATATTGGGAGTCGGAAGATTAGCATGTGAATAAGTACGAAATTTACTTTAATTTTGTGAGAAAACCAGGTACCCATTAATTAACAGTCTGCCTGAAGGAGTTACCTATACACAATACTTCGATTCCCTATGAAAAAATATCCTGATCATAGTGGGTGAATTTTTTCTGTGGCAACTCTGCCATTGTGAATATCAGCGGGTAACTTGCTTTACGTTTCTTGCGTCCAGTTTGCAGCTTTGAAATTGTTATTACTTAAGCGCACTCTTGTTAGTGCGCTTAACCGCAACTGCTTTGTGACTGTGTGTACGGCTCTTCGTCACATCTAGCTGTTTTGAAGCACTTAGAAATCAGCATGAAAGATGTCACAACATTGAAGAAGGACGACTGGGTTAACCTTCATTGCTTAAAGCACTCAGCCATAAATCGAGTTATCCGCTTGGTCAAGCTGGATTTATCCACCTTGGAAATCTTGATAAATATCAACCTGAATCGGATAACTTCCTTTTCACAATTATCTTCGCGAAGCTTAATTTCATTCCATCTTCGTATCTTTTTCACTACTGGAGTCTTCGCAAATATATTACTTAGCTTTTCAGTAAGTGGCGCTGAGTATGTCTAGGAAGATAATCATAGCTAAACTAATATAGTTCAAAATACGACTGTTAAAGAAGTGGATAGGAATGGAAAAACATGAAAACAACTTGGAGATAGAGCACAATCTTTTGCTTATGAAGTTACACGTTGCAGCCTCCACTAAGTCTTTGAAAATTCTGGAATTCCGCTCCCCCCACTATGCCTAAGAACACTATAAATATGCAATAGTTCGTCAAAATAACTATGGCACACTCATTCGAAGTCTGCCAGAAGGAGGGTAAAATAAAGTGAAACTCAAAAGTAATTTAGACGTGTAGAAGCTTCAAATGTTTAAACATTAAGCCATCTTATTTAACTCACTACGTGATTTAATGCCATGAAAAATCCACAGAATATCGCAGCATTATCATATCAAGGACCTTTGAGCCTATGTGGAACACTAATTCACCAATTTTTCTTCTTTGCTTGCGGACACTCTTTAATGCTTTAGGCTTAGTGTTTTTCTCTGAGTAAGAGAAGATGAATTCTGTGAATGCCATAGATATACGGAAAAATTAAATGTAAGGATAAAATAAAATTTCACCTAGCCTCTAGCAAATTGTGGAACTCCTACCTATACACAGGTAATTCAATTGTTCGATATAAAATTAACTGAAAGACGAGACATAAATAAGTCAAGGCACCGTAATCAAATGGATTCTATACTAATCCTCAGCCTCACACGAGTTGAACTTCAATGACAGACATCGGATTCCCTGGGAGGAATTGGACACGAAAATGTTTTCATTTCTCCTTTCAATTTCCTTCAAAAGGAGTGACGACTATTGAGATGTATTTATTATTCCCGTCAAGCTGTTTCCTGGCCACAGCTACAGCAAAGGCAAAACGTTCCATCTCTCGCCTCAGGAATAGGATGGAGCGTCATCCACAGGCTGTGCCACTAATTTGTGGAGAATTCACGGAGGTTATAAAATGGCTGGCGAAGTTAAGGAAGCGAAGTATCCTGAACAGTACAAACACGAGGTATTCCGTCTCAGTATTCGCCCAGGATGAAGTGACGAACTTTTAGCTAATTGCCGTTGCCCCTTTTTGTATGTGAGGGTTTATGACACATGTATACCTATGTCTCATCAAACGCTTTAAACGAATATTACCTATTATAACTCACACAGCATAGCCATCAAATAGAAGCCAATCAAAACGGATTCAGTGCCCAAAACATTCTATAAGCAACCAATTCAAAGTTAATGTACAATTAGAAACTATTTTCTTTGATGGCACCGTCTGTCGACAGTAGGTGCCTGGCGAAGGTTTTCGCGGCGTTCCGATGATTGTAAACAGCTTTCGGGAGTCTTCTGCGTTGTCATACTGTTAAAATGGCGACGTTTCACTCTCTCTACTACGGGCATCCTCAGGCCAGGCTGAAGTGAAAATGCTTAAGCTACCCACTCTCCAACACGTGGAAACGAGTATTCACACAAACATCAACAGCCAATCAGCAAGCAGCAGCCAGCAGCGAGCAATCAGCAGCGGCCACCTCAGAAGACGAGTATAAATGAGCGTCAACTTCGAAACATTTTCATTTCAGCCTGGCCTGAGGACGCCCGCAGTAGAGAGGGTGAAAGTTCGCTATTTTAACAGTATGACAACGCGGAAGACTCCCGAAAACTTTTTACAATCAGTAGGTGCCTTTTACACTGAAATAAAAAAGTAAATATTGCACTTAATCACATGCTAATTTAACGAATTCCAATTTTTGTTTTGTCAGAACGCATAATATAATTTTTTGATACTATCCTATTTGATGCTATCCTGAAAATTTTATCGAACATAGTCACGAACATATCGAACATAGGATGCAAGCTACCACAACACCAGCGACGAAGCCCTTTATTACAAATTGAACTAAAAAAGTTTATTTCCATGCGAAAATCATTTATCACCCGAGTACATTTGTAAATTTACGAGGTCTCACTCAGTGAAATACGCAATTTCTGAGCCACGATGGAGTCCCATTAATTTCCCTCGATCGTGGACACAAACATTTCATAAAAAATGAATTCACCGCCGAGTTGAAGAGCCTGACTAGAGGCTCAAACGATACGACTGTTTACAGAGCATCTACACTAATCCAAACACGAGGACCCGATTAGCAATGCATTCAATGCAGGATAGATAGATATTAAACTAACGGTCATCGTAAAACTTTATAGGAGGTGCTAACACTTTAAATGAAAATAGACCACGTGAGGAATCACGGATGCATCTTTCGCGTTATCGCTATCTCCCTCGATAACGCTTACCCCTAAAGTAGCGCAGGGTTAACTATAACCGTCTATAAAATTCCCTTCAGTTATTGGGATAAGCAATTTGAAGTGCTGTGGGTAAATGAAGAATATAGATCACGTTCTCTACAACATAAGTGACATCAAAAATAACGATGACACTAGCGCACGCCTTATAAAGATCCATGATAGAGGCCCAGGAATCATAAATTCAACTAGCATGAGCTCAAAATAAACATTAAAAGTCTAATATCAACTGGGCTACGTTCAGAGTACGTCACTCTCCATCCACAGATTATGCTCATAATAGTTTGCTTTAATCTAGAGGTGATGGTATGCAACGCAGAACAATAGCAGTTCTTCATTGGACTCCACACAAATATTTTGACTCTATTCCATGCTCAGGAATGAACGGCACAGAATTCCCAACGAACACTCGCGGAATAAGCAACTGAAAAGCAGGCCTCCCGACTGAGCCGTATTGTTACGATGGGAACCCATTTCTACATGTCCCTCTCACCCCTTAATTTGTCGTTTGCGTGCTCGAAGGAGGCCGAAGGGAGTGAATGAGGGTGGATTAGCCGGTGGATTGGGTGCATGCCTCTGCGCGCCACGAACGGCATCGCATGGACAGCCTCGACGGCAGAACAGTCAGGGTGGTTGGAGGAAGCGCAGCATAGGTTTTAGACTCTGTCAACACGCTATAATTAAAGTTTTATTTAAGTGGTCGGAGCTTTTCAAGAGGTCGGCGCGAGTGGAGAGAAGGAGAGACTATATTTGAACCACCGGAGAGGTAATCAGACACAGCGAGTGATTTCACAGCCGCGGTTACAAACTCACTCCCCATCTACCTCTAAACAACTCCCTAATAATAGACGTGGATTACTGAAGTTCTCTCCATTATGTTATTCAAGGCATTTTTGATGTGATATTGTATACGCTTCGGTTTTGCAAATAAAACGAAATATTTACACTCCCTTAAAATTGATGGTTTCGGAACATTGGTAGTATCTCCATAAAATCAGATCGGATCCATTTAATTATGAATATTTAAACAATAACCTGTATTTTATGGGGTTTTGGGGAAGCTGAAGCCCTAAATTTCAATACAACCATAAGTTGTATATTTTCAATGTTTAGAGAGCTTATTCAAACACTGCGAACTGGCCGCGAAAACTTTAGGGGCGTTACCCGCTGAAAGTGATTTTTTCTCTGTGGAATATCTTGCTTTAGAGAGCTTTACATGTTTTGATTCGTCATATTCCTGATCATGAAGTGACTGACCGTTTGAACTCATGTACCGTAGCTAGCCATCTACCTAAAGGATTCTGACCTATAAATGAATCTGTTTATTTAATATCGTAAAAGAAAGCGCAAAACTGCATTGCGTTTATGGAGGATCGAAACGAGAAATCTTCACTATTTTTCGAATAGTAAATTAGATACTTGAATTAGCCATACATGAAAAAACATTTTCAGGCCAAATAAACCATAGATGTTAAACCTTTTTAGCAGCAGCGTGTGACATATATACCGGGGAATATTTCCCTGATTATATCGGGGAAATTAGAGTCCATTCCTAGATTTGAAAATTACGTCTACGGCATAAAGACTGAATGTGTAGTAGACGTGATTTCATGATCAGAGCTAGTCATTTAAAAATCATTGGACTTACGAGCCTAAAATGGAATTGAAACATAACAAAGCTTACCAAAAACTAAATTCGGATTGTCTAAACCCTGTAAATTTCCTTAGAGATTGTTTGTCATCAAGTGAGGTGTAATAAAGTACTTCGCACGCTTGTTTTAATCATTAATTCGCGATGTGAAAAGATACTTTCACCTTTCCAGCCATTGCATTGCGGCACCTTCACTAACATTAGCATGATTGTAACTTTTATGCCTTGCATTTTGCACCGGAAATGAATTTTTGATCATTATATAAATGTTATAATAGGTTTCATGTCAGCCATCGTAGCTTCTAAATAGTCTAACTTACAAAACAACAGTGGAACCGAGAGATAAGCATCCGTAACGAGTCATAAAGTAAAGAATACCCCACGATAACAAGATTCAGAATTCATGTTCAACTCAAACAACGAAATGGAAAGAAATAGAAAAAAATCGTGCTTCTAAAGCCTTTTTCATTGCAAATTCTAATTTCCCGGCCTTAATTTTTGTGCTAATATTAAAACTGATGTTGTACAATATTTTGCACTTCTGGAATTTATCACAGACTCATTAATAGGCCAAACATTTGGAAAGTAAATTATAATACAGTCCTTATAATAGTTTTAGACCTCAAAGAAGGAAAAAATATGCTTTTAGCATTGAAAGAAGAAGGGACAAAAGTGCTGGCCTGGTTAGAGATAGTTGCTCTGAGTTATGCACCCCTTTGCCCCCCTTATTTTGGTCCAAATCATCTCTCTCTCTCTCGCCTTTCTCCTTCCACCTCTCGCCCAAGCGTCGCCAAGAAGCATCTTCCTGATTCCAAACCCAACCAAACTCACTCTCGAAGGAAGAGCTTCGCAGATGCAACCAAGTCGATACCCAAGACCCAGAACGGGAACATAAAGTCGGATCTGACGATTACCCTACCGGCTCTCCTTCCAAGTGAAATCGGCGAGCCTGCAAAATCAATCGATCCGACCGCAGCCTAAAAAGGGCCCGTTCAAAAGGGAGCGCGGACAAAACTTGGCGAGCTTTACTCTACAGAAAAAATACTTCTACCGAATCTAATGCTGAATTTTGGCAACTCACCATTGGTATCCTGACCTCTTTTCATTTTTAGCAATATTGTCGCAGGGTTACGCCGTAACTACGGCTTCCAAGGACAAAATATTTGGGCACTGCTAATTTCTTCGAAAATCATGGAAGGGCGGGTTCATCTCTTTATCACAAAGTCTCCAGAACCCGAGGGTTTAAGAGGGTTAAGGCTCTCAAGATTCTATCAACGTGATTTAGGGACATAGCGATAAGAAATTTGTTCAATGTGAAGCAATGAAAGCCTAAAATTAAGAGTAAAATACCATTCTTTCTACATCAAACAATGAGTAGATGCCCTTTTACTAGGACATTTATCACAGAAATGCCTTCCAGCCTTTTGAGATTCGCAAAGTTATGACTCCCATGTGCAATGCAAGCTCATCGGTCCGCAGGTTTGAAACTTGTGCAGCAAAGTCTGACTCGCGTTTAACCTATTTCACCGACGTATAACTTTCCCCCACCCTCCTTAGTCCGTGTCGATGAGGCAATACCACATTGCGGTGGTAGTTGCTGATAAAATAAACAGTTATCCATTGCAAAGACTAGTTTTACCATAGACATTGCATAGACAGAATAGTTTTACCATGTAGCTATATCTCACTTTAGCTTATCACCCAATTGATAGATATTTTAGTAAGTCATTGTATCCACTGAGAATGCAAAACAAATTTTAAAACTAACGTAAGGTTACTGATTAAAAACAAGACATCAGTGGAATTAGCATGCACTCATTTCTTGATTTTTATCCAATGTGATTTGACTAATGTTTATTTACCACTCTCCCATTTGCAGGTTTTGTCTATTACGTCACTGGGCTCTTTCTTAGTCATTTTGCATTCGTTTACAAAACCATGTTATCGTAGTACTATTTATTCCTTTGGAAAAAATCCAATTTTTTTGGGAACATGCGCTATGCTGAGAATATTTACTCTCTTCAGTCCACGCCCTGGCTTCAAAAATGCGACTTGTTTACTACAAGATTTTTACAGACAAGTTAATGAGTCCTGGTTTCTAAACCGTCCTTCAAACCGCTGTTGTTGTCATTTGGGGAGGCGACTTATAGCCAAGGTTATATGCAACATTAAGAATATGTGGGTATTTGGACTGGGGAGGAAAATAGGGAGAGGAGAGAAACGTAACATCGGCATTATTCTACTCTGAACGAAGGACGCCTAGGGATAAGTGGTTTCACGTCCCATTCGACGGACGGAATAGTTAACTTGGGACACTTTTCACACAGTCCACAAGTAAGAGCCTGGATTTCAGGGATTGAACAACCACTACATCGTCATGGTTTGACCCGGGGACCTCGAGGTGGGAAGCCAGTACTTAAGCCACCACACCAACCCGATCCCCTCGTAGAATCCTTCCCATTGTCTAGGCACGCTTCCTCTCAATCTGGCATTGCATCCTCCAACGTCTTGATACCTTCTTCCGCCTCCCCTCTCCACCCCCTCCACACACCACTTCCTCCTCCACTCACACCCCTTCCTCCCAGCACAACTCTTCTCCTCCTCCTCCCTCCCTTCCCAACTACCCCCACCAGCGTTCCCCCAGGTCCGCATTCCTTTGTCGTGAAAGGGATACAGTAATAATAAAGTGCGCTCGGAAAATGAAGCGTGCACCTATTTTTAGGCCCGGGGCAATGCGTCCCGAGGAACGTTTAAGTTTTCTGCTTTGGAGCAAAATTTACAGCCCGCGAATGCAAGAGCCCTGAAGTGTCATGGCGAGAGCTCTCGAGGCAACAGATATAACTCCCCGCAATTCCAAGGAGAGAAAGAGAGAGAGATAGAGAGAGCTGAGCTGGGAGTTTTAAACGCGCCCTTTCTGCGCTCGAACACTTCAACTTTCTCCTCTCCTGCCGGAGCGACGATGGCTCGAGTCCACGCAGCAAGGAAACACAAAACTTCCTTATTTTGACCAGATTACGGGAATGACACGTCTATTGGAGAAGAGAAATACTTTAAGTATCATCATCATCATCCGTCAACAATCCTAGGATTGGTTTCTTCTATCGGCCAACCTCTTCATATTGACGTAGCTCCTCTCTTTTACATCTTTCAAAGCTTGCTCCATATACCTCATACGAGGCCTGTCTTTTCCATTCTTCCCGTTCACTTTTCCCTCGACGATTGTCTTCATCGGGCCATCGTGTCTCAAGATGTGGCCCAATAAGTTGTCCCGTCTTCTTTTTAATGTTTTAATGTTATCCACTCTTCTTAAGACTTCTTCGTTTGTCACTCGATCATTTTATCTTCATCATTCTTCGGTAGCACCACATTTCAAATGCTTCCAGCCTGGAATTATCTGCTGCTGTTATTATTCATGCTTCGCTGCCATACAGTAGAATGCTCCAGATGTATGTTCTAATAAAATATTTCCTCACTTCAACGCTTGTATTTGCAGCTGTAAGCAGAATCTTCTTCTGGTAAAATTCCCTTTTTGCTTGGGTGATTCTACTGGCAATTTCTCTTTTACTTCGTCCATCGCTGGTTACTCGGCTTCCCAGGTAGCAGAACTCTTCCACCTCCTCGATTTTTAACTTAAGTTTGCAGTATGCGGCTTTGCGAGTACTCTTGTTAATAACACACACTGCAATTGTAGTAAATGATGAATACCACCCAAACCTCTCCCAGAGGCTGAAACTAAACACGATCCCGTCATTTTTATGATGCTGTGGAATAATTTAATGTTCCAGTGTATTTAGTAGTCACGTCAAGATCACAACTTTCTGCTTTTCTAGAGAGTGTATTTTCGGATCAAATTAGCATCCACAAGCTATTTCTGCAAGGATAATCGGGAAATGAATTGAATATCTCACAGTAGCGAATTGTAAACAATACAGAAAGAAGAAATTGAATTTCTCCGGGGAATCTCCGACATTGCTCGGACAATAGTTTCGCAGTCGGCGTCATTAGGTCAAATGTCTTCAAGTCAAAATGTGATAACAAAGGCACTTGTACCTAAATGCGTCGACTTCAATGCGGGTGAAAATATAACACAAGCAGTATGGATCTACGAGGGAGACACCGCGGTATAAATTTAATTCCATGCATAATGAAAGAAGCCATCACAAGGAAAGTGGAAAGTAACCACTTATGTTTATCGCATTGCAGCAATTGCCTTAGTGTCTTAAGTCATCTTATGTCTCGTAGCTTACTTTAACAACATCTGAGAATGGATGATTTGGGAATAGGATCACTGTGGAGATTATAGCACTGGGTTCCTATCAGGGGAGTGAGGGTTAGAATGCCACAAGTAGCATAAGTTTTACAGCAAAATCACTCGCTAATCTAGAAATCTGTTCGGAAAATACTTCAGATACAGTGCTCCGTTTATAGGATGGGATATTTCACTGTGGATTCCGAGGAACCTTCGTTACGAGTAACCTAATGGTGTAATCAGGTTTCTCTCCACTTTTCCACTCACAAATACCCTACCTTGCAGCTAATCATCCATCATTGATGGCCTAAGCTGTGACACTCGTCTCAGCTGATCAGTAACCTCAGCTGTACGTGGTCTCCCTAAATAACTACCAAACCATTGCGAGTTACAAATTTCCATTTCCAGATAAAATGGTTTGCAAGGACTCCCATTTCTATGCTGACCCAAAAGGAATGTTATTCTTCATCTTTGGGGCTGAAGGAAAAACGGAAAAAAATTCCTTGGAATATCTCCAGAGAACACCATAACCACGCTGCCAACCCTTTGACTAGATTAATGGCGGAACTACAGCAGTGACCATTTGCCGCTGCCCTAAATTTCGAGCCTATTAGCGACGGCTCGCCAAAAAGGATCGCCGATCCGAACTCCCTTCAAAGTTCGCGCACGTACGCTTGGCACTACCGCGGCCCACGCCTCTCGTTTCCGAGCCGACTCGATTACGCATTCAAGGACCCTGCGAGTTTCTCCGCTCCGATCCCAATTCTGGGCCCTGGCGGTCGTCGGAGAGGATGGTTTTCGAGAACAGAAATCGAACAGCGAGAGAAATAATATGGATACTGAGGAGCCTAAACAAACACAATCAACCGGTGTTTGCCATATCGATCGATAAATTGATTAAGTTAAGTGGCGAATCGATTCTATTGGATAAATGGAGAGGGAACGGTAGCGTCACGGTCGGAAGAGCTTGGGAGGGGGAAGAAGCGTAGGAGGAAGGGAATGGATTAGGGGAAGGGATTTTGGCGGGGCATGGACTGGTCGGGGGTGGGGGGGGGGGGGGGCAGAAAGTTGGTTTCGGAGGATACGGGCAGATAGCCAGGGACACCCTCGCCCGGCTCCTCCTTCTCCTCCAGACCTCTTCCCACCCTCCCCCTTCACATTCCCACCCCCGGAGAAAATAAGTCCGATGCGTTATCGTGCGAGACAGAGAGAATGATAAGGGGAACAGAGGACGGAGAACTGGGAGAGAGAAAGAGGGAGACAAGGAGAATATTGAGGGGAAATAGGTGGCGAAGGCGGGAAAATGCAGAAGGGACTTGGCTAAATTGAAGGGAGAACAACGGATTCAGCGACCTCAGTTAAAGCAGTTACAACAACAGGTATGACCCGTGTACTTTTCGAGAAATGAGCCTCCTGTTCAACCAAAGAACTTGGAGAATATTGCTTTCCGAAGTGAATTTATCATTCACTAAACATTCCTTGGACTTGCACCGATAGTTAATTACGCAGCTACCTCGATTTGTTCGTGATTATGATGAATGTTCCGACCATCAAAACATTGGCAGCAAAAAGGTTATGACCCGGTAGAGATTCCGAGTAGCCTTTACAAAAAGGCGAATGCAGCGTTTCCTTCAGAAACTTTTATCGTTCCCTCTGATTTCAATTCCTGCACGGGATTTCACAATTAAATATATCTGACGGATATTTTAGGCTACCTGGTACATTTCACTTCGACCGGTAAAGAATCGATTTAGACTTTAAAAGTCTAAATCGATTTGGTAAAATTTGATAAAATAGGAGATTAAAGTTTGGTAAAAGTTGATAAATGGAATAAGTTAGTATATCTATGTCAAAATCTTCATGAGGGATCAAGTTCATGATGGCTGCGAGCTTATTATTTTGAGTAAATCATGTATCCGTTAATAAATAAAACTTGGGGGAATTAAAAATCCAATTCATTTCTATTTGGGCAAACTTGAATGTCAGAGAGGTGTGCGACTTTTTTAGCAAGAGAAAGAGACTAAAATACCTAAATAAATAGGGTGAAAAAGAAATAGGACCAGAAAATATGAAAAGAAGATAGAAAAAACGTCTCATGGATAGAATCCTGATTTAGTCATTAGTTTAATACTGCAGGCAAATAAGCACAAACATGACTGAAATATATACCATAATAATTGAATATTTTACGAACGATTATGAAGACTTGGGAAAAAGTTTCAATTTAACTACGATACAGTTGTAAGTTAGAGAAGAATATTTAGCTTCCTTTCATTCCACAGTCTGTTATTGGCCTTGTGAATTCTTAAAGTAAATTGAGATAAAATAGAACGCTAATTTGTGCATAAATACATTGAAGGAAATATGACGGTTCATAAGCGTGGTAGGTGAAATAAAATTTAATATCCGTGGATAATCGAAGTGGGACATGTTTTTCCTGCCAAAAACTGTTCATTTACGTAACTTTCCCAAATCATGGGTACAATAGAGTCGTAGATTTTCCGACTGAGTATTGACACTGTATAAAACAGAAATTCAAACTTTCGTGAGCGTTGATGCGAGAGCAATCAAGGTTGCGGACTCGGTCAATTCAGGCATTAACATGGAGGTGGTGCACACTCTAAGAGTAACCACAGATTTCGAGGACGGAAAACAAGAAAGAGTCGAGCCCATGGACTATATTCAGAACCTCAACGACAGTCTCGCTTCCACTGCCTACGTCCTAAAATATCTATTTCGAGTCAAATTGGTGAGCAGATTCACCCTTAAAGTTGGTATTATCACGCTTTATACCGTTTCGAATCATATCGAGGTGAATCCTTATACCCTTTCGAACTCGTAACAGAGAATTTCTGAGGTAATCAGTAGAAGTTAGACTGTAGTTGACATTCGGGGACATATTCCGAATCCCAATTCCGTTCCTAGGGGGTTTGTTTGAAACCATCGGGATTATCAAGAATAGGTAACCAAGGAGTCACGTGGTATAAACACGAATGCTTCACAAATTTGGTGCACTAAAACCGCTGATTCCAACCTCATTCTTTGTTTACGCTTGTGTTATATCTCAACTGGGGGCTCTGGGGAGACTGGTTATAATACAAGAGACAAACACTTTATAAGGTATACCAAACCCAACATTTCTATGTACAAAAGATCATTTGTGTATCTATGGCCCAAAATGTACAACTTGTTGCCATATCATATAATTCATGTAAATAGTACACCTGTCTTTCTTAAAAGATTAACAAAATGGTTGTTACAAAAAGAGGAAGTAGATTCATACTTGTGCTGATTATAACTGGTTTTTTTACTTACGATTTTTTGTTGTAAAAAAAATTAACTTTATGTTGTCTTGTTCTTTATTTTCATAAATTTTTGCTTACCTAATGTTGCGAGGAATATGTTCCCTGGCAGTGTTAAAAACTAAAATTGTTTCATTTTTTTCCATTTTCTTCGATTTCACATGTGCCAATGTTTGTAAGGGTGTCATATACAGGTACCCTTCTGACACCCTAAATTATCTCCACGTGCTAAGTATATGCATATATGTCTTGTTATATTTTATGTAATGCTACTGGAGAAAATAAATTCGTTCATTCATTCATTCTTTAGTTGCAATAGAAGGGAAAAATTCAAGTGAAAACAATTAATGATGTTGTGAAGAGCGATTCAGACATTAAATTTTGAAACCATTCGTGTTTGTATCACGTGACTCCTTGGTTACCTATTCGAGATAATCCCGACGGTTTCAAACACAACCACCCTAGCGTCATGTTGAGAAGTAATATCACTTTGGCAGGTAGAATCTGTACACTAATTTGACCCGTTGTAGGGATTCTAGGGCGTAAGCAGTAGAAGCGAGCATGTAGTTGAGATTCTGAAAATGGCCCTCATAGCTGGCGATCATGACGAGTGTGGGTACTGGCAGGGAGGGAAAAGGTATTCTGTCACTTAGCATCCGCAAAAGGGGACGCGAGTGGAGGAAGAAAGAGAGGTGGAGGGGTAGAAGGCAGGCACTGGACTAATGGGGGGGAGGAGAATGGGGGTTTACTCCAGACTGCAAACGCAAGCACTCTGCCTCGCTCTCCCCACGTTCTCGAGGACTGAACGAAACGGTCCACGCGCCTGCTTCCGGCCCTCGTGCCTCTCGCCATCATCTCCCACCTCCCTAACCCTTCCCCCTCCCTCATGCCCTGCCATCCCGTTCTCCCTGGCAATGAATTCACTGCAATATGTCGCTGCTATTATTCACCCTGCGATGGTTGCTTCAACCACACCCTTTTGTGCAGAGTTTCCCCTTCCAAAGCTATATCACGCTAGGACTGGACAGATTATGGGGTCGTTGAGAAGCATCTACTCGGTCCCGCACCTAAAGGTGACTTAAGACAGGGAAGAGAGTCATTGCGATGAAGTAGGACCGAGAAAGAGGAAAAATGGATGGAAATCAGGCGTCTACATCAGCCTAATCCTTACAAAGGTTACTAGAGAGATTCAGAGTTTACGTCCCATTCACCATTAGAAGTGTTGGACTTGAGATCCTACTAATAGGTAAGGTATCAAAGTTGGGGCCAAGATTACCCTGAAAATTCACAACCATGTACAGATTTATGATTTGAACTGAGGGATTGTAAACCATTAATCTGGTCACCACTAAAATCTGTCCTCTCTTTCATGAAATGTAAGGAAAAATACATTATTATTATTATTTCTGAAATTAGCAAAACTTACTGAAAATTCCGCCATGAAGGCGTATCCAAATTCATACCATAGTTGGCTAAATTCTTCTCTACAATAGAGTATGCAATCTTCAAAGAGACCTAGATTCGTCACTCTATCATGTGGCCTCCGGATTTAGTCAAAAGTCCTTACACCCGTGAAATGGAGCAACAAGTTTCTCTTGCTAAGTGATATTGGAATTGAAATTATAAATTTACTCCCAGGTACTCCTCTCTTGTTTTTGTAACGAAAAGAGTCCACCATTTTGCAAGCATGCGCTAAAGATGGGTTCCTCAGGACAATGAATGTAGGATTCAGAATGGGAAATAAATTTCAAACTCCTACTTTGATCATAGTTTTCCATGTCATAACAGTAAACTTTTACTGTTGGCTAATAGCGGAGAATCAATCTACTTCTTCTTCCCCATGAACTCATTTTATTGTCAAAGATTCTCTCTCTCCCATTCACCTTTTTTCATCCCTCTTTGGCATATTTTACTATATGGAATTAGCCTCGTTTCTCTGCTGGATGATGAAATTGTACGATGCCTAAGTTGAATAGAATTGCTTTGAAAGTCTCCGTTTTCCATCATATATTCAAGGGTATTTAGATTAGTGACGCTCATCACCAAGGCGTAAAAGAATAAATGTCCCGTTCAATTCAAAAGACTTTAAACTGAATTCGGCCAGCGAAATTTTTCCTATGCAAAAAAATAACTTTATCACAGAGACTCATCGTGCTTCAATTATGGATCAAGCCGCGGATGATTTGGAACGGTAGCATGTGAGAATCACTCCGTCATTGTTCACGGATCTTACGGACAAAGGAATGATGCATGGCTTGAGTCACGAACGAACGTGCGCTAACGTTTTCTCTGAAAAACTCGCTGAGCAATGCTTTTCTACCCGGGTGCAGCCACGACCCCTCAATACCATCTCCGTTCACTCCATTCGACTCCAACAGTAAGATGGCCGAGCCGGCGGATCTCTCTGCTGAAATAGCTTAGGATAGGAAAAACTTGGTGATCGCAGTTGACGTGAAGATAATGTCATATCGTGTTTCAATCGATACCTAATCCTATCTACAACAAAGTTATAGAATTAAATTTAAAAACCTTTTGTGCTTAGATCGTGATTAGTGATTATTTTCCCTCGCCCGCCGCCAATTGGTCTCAAAATCGAAATAAAGAAGAGTCTACATCGACATAATGACTAAGTATCTCACAGCCTGGATGGCAGTGATGATCCACCGAGTAATGAATTGTATGTCATTATCCACCTCAAACTTCAACTCGAGAGTGGCTTTGCCTCGAAATGGCACATTATCATCTGGATTTGAATCCAGGACTATTGAGCATAAATCTCTACCTACGAGGACAACACTCCGATATAAGTTTTAAAAAATTAATTGAATACACTATTAGCATTGAAATTCTCTGTTACAGCTCACCTGCAACACCAAGTCATTCCAACAGATGCTTTTCCAATTGCCTTGGAAAATTCGTAAACCCAAAACGATAATATCACAGTTAGTGCAAAGGCTTCCGCGGTACGTTAATTATGAAAGCTGTCCAGAAAACAACATCTCGGGGAATCAGGAGATAGTGAACCTATAGTTAATATCAAAATGTGCCCAACAAGTTCAACGGTTTATCGTTGCAGCAATCAAATGGAAACGAGGGAATTTTGAGACTCCAGAAAAGAATTTCTCACATATGGTCATGTCCACATCGATTACACCCTATGCTTTCATTACTACATGGTCAATATTTAAATTAGCTTTACTCGGCTTACAATTGATTAATTACCTATACAGATTAGTCTTTGAGTAGGAAAAAAAATGTTTCATCTGAACCTCAGCAATAGGGCCCATTTAGGACAAACCGGTTATGAGTTCTAAAAATCCCTGGAAGAAAATCAAGTTTAGCCACCAAATACATGTGCATACTCTAATATTGGAGGGTATTTTCGACTGGAAAAGCATACTCCTGCTAGTTTCATATGAGTCAAAAATTGTCTTTTGGTTTTAAAGCGCGGAAAAACTAAATAATGCTCATGATTGAATAATTTTTCACAACTCAGAGCTCAGTGATAACTCGGTGGTGGTCCCAAACAACGTATCCAAGAGTCATGTTCCTGCCGTCAAGAGCCACTACACATTCTTTCTCCTTCCTCCTCCAATTCCCTCGTAGCTCAAAACCGTACTCAAACATGTTTTCCCTGCATCTTATTTTTCCTCTCCGAGCCCTCGACTGCTCCTGAAGTCCGCCACCAGCCTCGTCCGCGGTGCAATATGTACGCGAGACGAATGCGCTTTCACGGGTCGTCGGGCACGGCGTGAATGCAGTCGCGAGGCTGACTCACGTAATACGCACAAGGTCGTCGTCATCCTCGTTGTTCCCCGCAGTTCTCCTGAAACACCGCTCTAGTGTCGGGTGCTCGAAACGGTGCAGGCAGTCCATTCGCGGAATTGCACCGTGGGACACCCGAGAGGGGTTCGAATTGGACGCGACCCGAGTGGAGATGGAGGCGCAAGGGTCGTTTCCGAGGATAGTGAGACGACTTCGACTAATGACCCTTCCGTCGGACTGGCCACCACGTGAAAATATCCTCTCCCTCCTGTCCTGAATATATTTCCTAGTTCAACGAGAGGAGGAATCCCGCCAAGGGAGATGTAGATAAATAAATAGACGTCTTTATTGCGGGTCGATGGCAGTTCTTGATATTTATGGATGAAACAAGGAATACTTTGCTGATCTACAACAATGTTTATAACTAGCGAGTAATACCTATTATTATGGAACTGCAAATCACATCTCATCCCTATCTCATCCATCATGAAGGAGTTCCACCAAGAGATGCCCCAAATCACTGCGTGTTTTTAACGTTTCGTTTCCTGTGAGAGTAAAACCACTACGATATTTGGCAGTATATGATCAGTTTATTTCCAACGATAAATCCGAGAACTATGGCAATTAATTAGCATCTCATTTGATAAAATAGTTCTATTGGTCACATCATAATAGGGTAGTTTCCTATTATTTTTTTATTGTCTTGATCGAAAGTTTATAACCTCTGGAGTACGTGTTTTAAGCCGTTCGATTTTTAAATGACGTTAAGTATTTTTCCTCATTAATTAAAAAGTGAAAAAAATCAATGGCGCGAAAACGCGACGGCAAACTATTGCATGCCGGTTAATCCTACGTGTGACGTTAAACTATTTCCTCTACCTGCCACCAGGTGGTGCTGCGGACGCTTCCAAATAGACGCCGCACTCCGTTAAAGCTTATGAACAAGTATTGGAGGCATATATATTCCGTTAATTAATTATAATTAACTTTTATTTATTTATTTAACATGACTTATGCAGTTGATTCATTTAAAATCAGTCAGTATTCCTTTCACAAGCATATCATGTAGTTCGCCTATCGCCGCACGACCTTCACGCCATGCTTCGTCGTAGCAGAAGACACAGCGAGCAGGACGTCCTTGAGCCTATAAAATGACTAATAATACCATGTTTAACTGAGAATTCTTTTCCAACGTTGATAGTTTTTACAGGTTAATACTAATAAATATTGACTAGAGCTGAGGGGCCCTGAAATACAACGGTAAGTTCAGGAGACGAATTTTCCTATGCTTCGCAACGTAAACTACCTTCCTGTTACGTCAGCATGAAGGCAGCGCACCCCGCCATTTCAGAGCCTTTTCAAATGGCCTTAAAATTAACATTTAATTCTCTAGTAAACTGGGATTTCTCAATACAAACTTTTTGCGTAAATTAAATACGTTTATGGCAGGGCACAAATCGCAATTAATGAAGTCCGTTTTCTTTGATGAAGGAAACTACCCTATTGATGATACGCAGTATATTTTTTCGTTCAACGCTCAGTTATAATAATGTCCACACACAAATTGGAAATAATTTGACAAGTCCCCCTGTAAATGAGTCCCAGAATCCAAGTCAATAGAATCACAAACTATTGGAGGTATTCAATTCATTACTAAGCATGTTAGGGGCAAAACATATTCACCTGGTTCAATTAGCTTGTCTTATACTCACATTTCCAAGTTCATTTGACCCGCTGTTACTGTATCTCAGGATAAAAATGTCCTTTCCTCTTAATCCACTATTATTCGGTTATATAGCAGTTATTCGGCCCGAGGAGGGTTAGGTTATCGTATAACTGGGGAAAATCACAGTGGTAATCGTGGTTTTCAAATCGAGAGCAATTTCTTCTATTACAGAGTACGTTCAAAACAAAATTTAACACAACCATAAAGTCACCTTCCAATGTAGCCATGTTATTAAAAATAAAATGTTATCAGTAACTGTATGTATTAGTTACTGACATGGGTAAAGAAACTCATGATTGAAGTGTTTTCTTATCTCAGGCCTAAAATCGAGTCGAAACTGGCTGGAGGGCTACATCATCAAATCAGGAAATTTTATTCGAAAAATTGCAGTAATTTGTAAATTAAACATAAAAGCGACCTGTTCACGTGTGATATGAGCTAAAGTATCAATCTCAATGGCGTACTTTCAAAATAAATACCTGAACGCTATTAATAATTCAACGCGGAGCAGCAAAGTTTTGCCAAAGATGACTTGAAAAATGTGTCCAAGAAAGGTAGAACTCTGTTGGTGCAAAGCGATAATAGAGAAGTTGTCCCACAATCACCAGGAACGTGAAAAAATGACAAATTCCCACTCAACAACGCGGGAGGAAGCGTGCAATCTCGCGTTAGCAGAGTAAAAAAAAAACCTCCTCCAACCCTCTCCAGAACGGAGGAGTGGAACGGGGAGCGAGCGAGAGAGAGGTCAGCAATTCGCGACGAAATGCAAGCCTTCGGTTGAGGCGAAAAAGGACACGCGTGAGAGAGACGGAAACAAAAGGAGGGAGGGAGGGAAAATATTTCGCTGCGGCGGATTCGAGTCGCCGAGAGAGGGAGAGAAACCTCAGCGTCATCTCCGCGTTTTTTTCCTCACGAACATAAACTCTTTTCCCCCGCACCACCAACCACCTTCCCGCACCCGTTTGATGCGGCGTGGCGTGACGGGACGAGAAGCAAGAAGTCGTTGCCAATGGAGCGGGAGGCCGCGAGCGCGGGGCGGAGGGGCGGATCGCGGCGGAGACAAAAGAAGCGAACCGATGCGCCGCCTCTTTATCTCGCGTCGAGAGAAATGAAAAGAAGAGAGAGAGAGAGGCCTTCATTCCGCTCTCTCTCCCTCTCTCTCTCTCTCTCCGCACTGATCCCAAATGAAGAATTCCTTTTCTATTACCTATTTTTCCTTAATTTTATATTTTATCAACTAATTTTCCTATTTAATGTCATATCTAATTTGTTTTTAAGCACTAGCTACTTTATCAGTAGGATTTCGCAGGTTTTTCCCACCCTCCGTTCTTGTGTCGGCGTTTTCCTGCAGTAGTTTTTTCGTAAAGCATGTAATTGTAATAATCCTCACGTTTTTCCCACAACTGTAAATAATTTCACACAGCATAATTTCCCACACTCCCTTCTTGTGTCGGCGTTTTCCTGCAGTAGTTTTTTCGTAAAGCATGTAATTGCAATAATCCTCACGTTGTTCCCACAGCTGTAAATAATTTCACACAGCATAATTTCTTTTAAGTGTGTGTGTATCTACATATTTATTTATATATTTACATATTTTTGCTCATTCCGTAAAGTATATAGTTTTACCTCAGATTTTCGTTTTACAAGACATGATAATCATAGGCACGTGGTCAGGGAGGTGATACTTCGAGGATGAGATATACATGCGAATCGCTCCAATAAGAATGGATATATGGGTCATTGCAAAAATCTGAAACGTTCTGGGGGTCTTCTTCTGCCATTTAAAGACGCAGTAGTAACTCTATCAACAGTGTAATTAGGTTTAAATGTACTCAAAACACTTACGGATTTATCACACCATATAGCCTACATTAATGCTGTGACAAACAAGACATCTATGCCTGAGGCGGAATTCTAACCCGCGACCTATGGGTTCTTAGGCTGCTGCCCTCACTACCTCGCCGGCTCCGACGTTAACGGGAATATAAAAATCAAAATTAGAGAATTTGGCAATGGAAATTAAGGCATTTGATCTAAAAATAAACCATTAAACTATAATGTTTAGTGAAAGACAATTTGGAGATTATTAACTGATAAATCAAAAGGTGGAAGTGGAGAAATTAAATTAGGAAAGAACGTCAATTACCAACCATAAAAGCAAGCAAGGTAAAACTTTCGGAGGTTGATGGACGTATCAAGAGGTGGAAAATACTCTCACAGGGCGAAAGAATTAGATAGAAATTACTTTCATCAGTAATTCACATGTAGATTATCTCTCTGTGAATGCAAGATTTGAGGTGATTAAAGCGAGGAAAGTGGGAGATAAGGGGACAAATCCAAAAGAGTGCGGGAATTTCCGAGAATGATCAAGATCTTAAGTCGAGCTCAATGGTTCGTGTGACAACCTTGGTTTGAATTTTTCTGTTTAAAAAATAACAGAGCAGGCGCGCTGGAATTCTCCAGTTGGAATTTTCCACGTGATAGATAGGTATATTCCGTATATCTGTTAGTGCTTGGGAGGGTAGGCTTGATGAAAAGATATTTTATAACAAAATTTCCTTCCTCCAAGATTTCAACTCTAGTCCTACAGGATTCCAGGAATAAAATCAGCTTTGTAGGTCACGTGGTGCAGAGTAAACAAAGTGATTCAGGAAAGAGGATACACGTTCGAAAAGTAGGCTATTTTGAATACTTCCTATTCATTCATTTTCCCTGTAGTAATTATTCATATAATTCTATAATTTAATTTGAAATCCTAATCCATTCGCTTTGAATCATACATCTTGACTCAAATGGAAAACAAAACTCCACTCTTGGAAACAAAAGCCCACACTAGACCGGGTCATTTATACATAGTAAGTGCAAAATCAAGGGTTAGGAAAATTCCTTAAGATGATGAAACTCAAGATCTATGATACAAAAATAATAAACGTTTAATTTAGAGTTGGACCTCAATAGTTATTTAAAGCAAACATAATTGGCATGGGTAAGCTTTTTGAGTTAAATTTAAATGATGGCGAATAGCAATGTTGTAATGGCTAGGTAAAATCATAAAATAAGAATCCTTCATTTTCGAAGTCCATATAATAAGTCATTTTCTCACGAATCACCGTCTGGGCTCAGCATTAAATTGAGCTACAACACTTAGCTCTGCAGTCAGGCGTTTACCACAACCTCATGTGCTAATACTTTTCATTATGGTACCAACTAGAAAGAACAAAACGAACAATTGACTAATAGTGGCTTGGAGGGGATTTCTTTCCTGGAGAAAACCAAAAATTTTAATGAGTTGAAATAAAGCTATTAGAGCTCCAGAGCCATCCTTATCCTTGATTTTCTCTAAAGTCTATTGTTCAGTATCACGTAAACATCTAACTTAGGATGCGTGACATAGACAGAGAGGAGAAAGAAGAAAACTTAATACATATTATAATTCCTACTTTTGGTTAACTTTTATTGCCGCCTAAAAAATGTGGTCTCACAACGGTCAAAAACGTTATTGATTTTACGCTAATTGGACAATTTCCCAATTTTCCTTTTTCTTGTCCTGCCATTGTCAAGTTGACTGCTTAATTCTTCACACGGAGGGAAAAATGTTTGATGGCATTAATTTTTTTCGCGCATTTGAACGAGTAAGCCGAAAAGGAATGTGCTCATCGCTAACCCCTTTCAAAAAATATCTCTTCAAGTGTTTAAAAAAAAAGACTCGAGTGATAGGAAAAGCGGAGGACAAGAGAATTGAGAAAAGGGTAAAAGAGGAGTGAGATGTCAGAGGCCCCTCCCGTCAGAGCAGCGAGAAAAGGACTCGTAAAGGCGTCGGGGCGTGTTTGGGCAAGAATGAGGCGCTCCTATTTCGGTGAGCGGGCGGAAATTTCCGATCGTATCCATAATTGGACCGATAGAGGGCGGGGGAGGGCGGGAGGAGGGGAAGAGGCGACCAATGGAGCGGGAAGGCTGAAAATGAGGCAGGGGGACCCACTGGAGAGAGACGAATGCGACGAAGAAGAGGGTGGATGAACGAGGAGGTGCCATGAAAGGGACGTAGGACAAGATGCCTCAAACTCATGAGAACGTTAAACGGGAGGGACCATCACCAATTAGTTTCAGTAACTGATCCAAATACCTTTTCTAAGTACACTCTTCGCTAAAATGAGAACACGGTTTGCCGACAGAGCTGAGACTCATATGAAACAATCAGTAATGGAACAGTCCGTTAGCATCTAGACTAATTAGAGTTTTTATTCGCTTACGTAAATGCTGAAACTTCAAGTGTTTGCTGTAGTTTGGCGTCATGATAGTTATTTTATAACTCTGTTCACACCCCACTGTCAGATATTTGATAGATGACAAGCTTTAAGAAAGGCTTTCATATTGTTTACTTACTTAGGTCATTTATGAACAGTCAGTGAAATTAGCATTATTATTAATGGATTTCTACCGGCCAAAGAAGATCTAAATGGACATTTAAATATTCCACGACGACTACATTTCGCAAGATGTCCTTCTTCAAGCTCTAATACCTTACGAGTTGCTCTCCGCTTGAAATATTTAAATTGATCTTCGGCCAGAAATGTATTTACTCTATTTTCCATCTTTCTGTTGATGATTCTATGAGCAACATTCGCAGGGAAATCAGACTTATCTTCCAGTAATCTTCGCATTCCTTAATTACCCTCTTTTTTGGTATAGGTATCGCTACAGCTTTTATTAAATCCTCCGGCTTAATTCCTTTCTTGTGTATCCTACGAACAGGTCATAATATCTCTCTCATCCACCTCTCCCTAGGTTCTTCAGTAGTTCATACGTGATGTTATCAGTTCAAACTTTACCCGCCATAATTTTAAGCAATGCCTCCTCGACGTCCCCATCCAGTATTCCTGGTCCTGCCTCATCATTATCTATGTACCTATTCTCTTTTACGCACATTCTTATAGATCTATTTTCGGTACCGAACAGTTATTCCACACATTTCTTCCATCGACACTGAATCTCTTCAGATTCCATCGATATATTTCCAGTTCCACCCTTGATGCTCGGTACCGTTTTCTCCACTTTTCTCACCCCGTTTGTTTCTCTCATAGGCCTATCATTTAAGCCAAATGAGTATGATGCGAAATAACCTGGCATAAAGTTTGGGAAAATGATCAATGAAGATGAACAAATGAGTATATAAAAAAGAATAATATGAGCAAATTATTTTGTATTAATCAATCATTAAACTATCTTATATCCGATATAAAGTAACAGGACCAATATAAATTTAGAGGAAATCAATGGATTATGCTTAGTTATTAAAAACCTTTAATCACTAAAAATCTGTAAAAGTGATCTCCAAAATAGTAAACACTTCAAGTGGAATTTATAGATGTGGAAAATGACAGTGTACAAATTAAACGTATCTTGCAATATAATCACTTAAGTTAGACGGAAGATTCAGGAAGGAATCCAAGTCGAAAAGCCAATTGGAGGAAGAAGAAACGATATCCTATACCGATATTTCGGTCAACCAGGTGATCATTCGAAGCGAGACGGGAAGGTTCGAGTGTGAATAAGATTTGTGTAAGATGTGATTACGATGCATGTGAGTAAAGTGTGTGTAAGTAAGATGTGTATGAATAAGCGAATAAACTCAGAGCTCACTCTGGGCCTAGCACTTTGCTCACTCACACCTATCTTCGCAATTCTCCCTGTGGATGGTCACCTGGTTAACCGAAATATCTGTATTGGAGATTGATTTTTCTTCCTTCAATTGCCTTTTGGACTTGGATTTCTTCCAGATCCATCTTCAGCCAATTTTCTCACTTCTAACTTTCTAATTCTAAACGGCATGGAATTTTATTCGACGAATTGTTTGACATTTCGCGTGTACACTCAGATGGAGTCAACTTTCGGAGTCTTTAAATTCATTTTACTCGTAACTGATTTCGCGAATACAGGATTCAACCTCCTGCGTGAAAATATATGTTTTATAAGATTTCACTCATTGCAGAATACAGAGCCAAATTCTGAGAGGAATATGTTCATCATTAGCTAGGATTAGATTTAGAATATAATAGAATTAGACCTAGAATAGAATTAGAATATAGGCGGTGTAGGTCTTAGGGGGCTTCCACTACTACGATTGCGTCACCCACTTAATACTAAGCTATATCCTGAGGCTAACAAAATACCCATTTTCGATATGGGATTCAATCCTGCTGCCTTCGGGTATCTAAATGGCGGATTGATGTCATCCATGAGAATATCGCCACCAGCCGGGAATTGTGAAGCCAAATCTAAATTTGAATTCAATAGTTTAATTGCTAATTTTCAACGTTCATATGCATAACTTTTGAACAAGTAAAAAATATCATCATTTATATGCAGCAAAAGTCATGGTCGAGAGCGACGCAAATATGAAACGGCCCAGAAAACCTGAAAACTACCTTTTAAGTCTTCTGCTCGCCGAAGACATTTCGTTTCCCTTTCTAAGTATTCTTCAAAGCATTATGGAGGGCGTAAGGTCATGTCCAATAGTTAAAAAAAGAATAATAGAACTCCACCGAGTTAAGTCACTCTCTACGTCTTCAAGGCGTGTGTTCCGCGCTGATGACCAAGCTCGACAAACGTGGCAATTCGTATCGCGACGGCGAAAGAAACATACGTATGGATGAGGAGGACTGGAGTCTGGGAAGAGAAAGAGGGAGACTGAAGGAGGTCGAGAGAAGGGAGACTGGGACGCCGGTAACGCAAAAAAACGGAGGGATTCCCGGAGGGGGGGGGGGGGCGGATGCCACATTAGAAGTGGGAGGGAGTGAGGCAGGGAGAGGGGAGGGGAACGGGGAGGGGAGGGAGGAGTGTGAGTCAAGAGATGAGCAAGTCCGACGGGTGAGAGGAGGACAGCGGTGGGGAGGGATGAGCCGGCGATCGGATGGTCCATTCGGCGGGGGTGAGACGAATAAGCATTTAAAGGGACGCGAGTGTTTAAAGGTGAACCCTGCCTTTCTTCCTAGGACAGGAACCTCACCCACCACCCCCTCCCACGATCGTGGGTCCTACCAAACCGGCGCATCCCCGCATGGACGTTAACTCAGGTTGAGTCCAACATCATTGTCAATAACATACAGGCATTTACTCGCATGTTGGCGCGTGATCACAAATATCTCTAAAGGCTTCATGCAGTGTCAGTCCCAGACATAAATAGTATGAAATTAGGAGCTGCAGTGTAAGGAAATCAGAATGATTTCCCACCTGAATCTATTAGGCAGTTAGATACCCTGATGAGGCGACCGACATATTAGGTCACGCGGGTCATATTAGATGGGTAATTGGGTGGAGCCTGGAATTTTTTCATGAAATGTAGGAAGGGTGGAGAGAAACCAGGCGCTGGAATTTGTCAACCATCAACACAAGGTGCCAAGGGGCCAACAGTTGAACATCTCGTACGACGGACAGAGACAGAAATTTACGTGCTCTCTACACAGAACGTAAACGGCAAGTTTATGGTACTGCAGAGTTTCAAACTATGGCCCACAGGATGGGAAGCAGGTATTCTAGCCATCAAATCAATTCCATCCCCCTTGATTGATTTACTCAAATAACACATTTTCAAGTATTTATTAATATGTATTTCTATAGAATTTCTGCTGAGTCTACCCCACATGATGATAGTTTGAAATAAGAAGCTGGATTGAACACCACACTGTTTCTCGTGAATTTATTCAAATTCAACTAAACCGCTACAATAGTAAAAAACCAAAAGAATGGTAAAGTACACCCACATTGCATACCGCACTTACTTTTGGTGGCTTGCTGGGTACTACAAGAAGATGTAGATGTGAGCACGTCATGCTCCATTCGTATTACGAGCGGTAGCCTCTCGCGTATCTCTGGAATATTTATTTTGCCTACTCAGACGTGGCTCATCCACCCTCTCCTATTGCACTCCACGTCCTCCCTCCGAAGAAGGAAAAGAGCGCTGTTCACGTCGGGCCTCGCGGGTTTGCGAGAGGAATTGATCCACCTACGGATTCGGGAGTGCCCGAAGTCTGAAAGGGGGGGATTCCCTAGAGCGGCGAGACACAAGACTTTCAGGGGCCTTTGCTAATCCATGGAATTTCCGGGAGCCGAGGGGTGGAAGCACGTACACTTCCGGTGTTCCGATTCCAACGATCTGCATTCCAAAATACCAATACCGTCGAATCCGAGTCGGCCGGTCGAAACTGGTGTTTGCAAAATATTTCGGACGCCGGTCAACGGATTTCAGTCATCGCGCATCGTCCATGAAAACACGAGCGATATCAGCAAACAACAAGCAGATCGAAGCATCAAGTGAATAAGTACTGGGTGTTGCCGATACAACCCTTAGGTATCCGTCTGATACTCTTCATTGATGGAACGTGAGTGACGTTTAACTTTCGTAAACTACTTGGACAGTACCAATTGTTTTCGAGGAAACGCAGTATTTACTAGGCCCAGTTCGTGGTTCCAAATCCTTAACCTACTCACTTATAAATGATTTCTATAAATGGTTACTAACCCTAGTAAAATTTCAATTTTCACAATTCGTAATTATCCCAATCAAAGGAATAAATTAGAATTTTCTAGCTACCTACAGTTCGTGGTTCCGAATCCTTAACCTACTCGCCTAAGCTTCCAACGGAATGTATAAAATAACTTAAAGTTAAGTGAAACGCTTATTTGAATCGTCAAACAGTGAGAGTTGAGAAAGTCTTTTACCGGTTGGGTTAGATTTTTATGGATTGTCTAAGCCCCTTTTAGCATTTCATTCACGAAGCGATTATTTCCTACATACATTATATCGTCGTGTTTTTCCTATCTCTCTTCATCCCAACCTAAATACCTTGTATTTTTCTTCCTCGTTCTCGCTTACTCAAAATTTCGCAGCCCCAGAGTACTCTTTTCAATTACCCATCCGGAATTCTAATTTCCGCACAATCTTCTTCCTTCTCCCACCATGTTTAACACTTCACTCGTCGTGGAAAAGTGATCAAACTATGAAAATGTCACTATAAAGTTTTTTATTTACGATCCGGGTTTCGAAATCTTCGGGTATTCTTCCGGTGAAAAAACATGTGGCACAGTCCATTTTTTGCTCAAGGGGTGGGTGTGGTTGTCAAGAGAGGAGTCGCTTGGTTGGGAGAAAGAAGTTGGGTCGGGGACTTCACTCGTCCTTCTTTCTATCCATCATAATTTTTCCATTCTCTCGCACATCCACTATTCTAAAGTCCTCCATATTTTCTCGTCACATTTCCATATATCAGATGTATACAAAGACACATTCTAATTGCTTTATACATCTGTTATTATTATCATTTTCGCCTGTTACTTCCTCACAATCACATTGGAGCATAATTATTATCTCGTCTTGCGGGATTCCCGTACTTATTCCTCATTAGGTCCATTACTAAAAAATTGAGTATAAACCGCATGCCTTGCCATTCTACTCATGATTACCGGACCTAGTAAAATTTTACTTTCCACAATTTGCAATTATCCCAATCAAAGGAATGAACTAGATCTCAGAATTAAATCAGTGCCGTCAAAAAGCATTTCTCGTGGCAGCCATTTGAAATTTCGAGGCTGGCTCAATTTAGCCCTGAGGGAATGAGATGATCACCTTCTCGTTTCTATGTGATGAAGCATTCCCTGCAATCGACCATACGAAAGACGATTACTCACTAAAGTCTTCTAATACCTCTCATCCAAGATTGTCACCTATGAGATGCCTGATGAATTGCAGAAGATGTCAGGGACTTCATTAAACCGGTAGAAAGAATGGCAAATTATTAACAGTTCTGAGACGAACGAGGGTGGTATTACGCCAGACCTAGGCCAACGCGAATCAAATGAAATAATTTTTGTCATTGATCCAAGCTTCCGCGGCTCCACTAAACTATCTGATCCCCCCTCCCCGTCTGCCCTCGTTCCTTATAATCCACGCACATGCACTGCCCCTCTCCCCCTTCCCAACCCACCGAGGCCCGCCCTTCTTTCGAACAACGACGAAAACACTACGTCAATTATTCCCCAACCCTCGAAAGATTTCGTGTGGCGTGCTCGCCGTCCACAACCACGGGCCAGAGTGGCACTTGCTCCCCATCCCACCACGCCTCTCCCGCGGTTGCGTGACGCGTACCACGCTCTGTTTCGAGCGAGAGGAGGGAACGCACGCGACAAGCGGGTATTACTCTCCAATTTTTCTGTCCCTCCCAAAAACTCCACACCCCCGCGCCCACGACAGACCAATCCGTGAAGTTCGTTTGGGAGGGTCCGAAAAAAAGTCAGGGCAAAAGCTCGCGTCGGGACATACAGAAAATCGTGGCGTCTTCCTCGCAGACACGAGTTTGTGGTCGTAAGCGGGGTAACGTGTAGAATAATGTAAAGTTTCGGAAGGAAAGACACCACCTCAGTCACACCGCATGCCTTTCCATTAGAGGTTGGGAGCGTGGAAACGTGCGGGCAGAGAGCACGGAGGTAAGCTGGATATTAACTCATGATTAAATGAACCGGGAAATATACTTTCACTCCCCTGCGGTCTGAGATTTCATGCTTAAAAGAGCACAAATTTACATACTAAGTCACATAAATCGGAATGAAAACACAATAAAATATTTTAAAATTTAGAGTCAAATTCTTTTTTTATTGTCCAATAAATTGAAAAGATGTTAATCGCGCAAAATCCACACCGAGACAAGCATTTTACGGCAAATGGACATACAATTTGGAACCTTCTGATTTAGGTCAAAAATTTTCCTTTATAAGAAATTTCTTTCATTAAAACAAACTTTTTACGCGTTTAGACCAAAAAATGATGAATTTGCCTCTTTTAGAGCTCTGTTAAAAACTTACTTTGGGAGACAAACATAATTTTAGGAGTCAGCATGCCAATTTAAGCGTTGAATTAGTAATGAAGAGAATAATTACGCTATTATAATATTAAAAGGTTTTTAATATGACAACCAATTACTGTTAGCATCTAAATGTCACATTTGTGTTTTCAAGTCTGTTTCCGTACTATTAGGCGCTTCAGAGTGAAAAGTACTAGGATGAGAATAGAAGGGAAAGGAGTAAGGGTGGAGACTAACCCGGCGTCGTCATTAGTCTCCTCTTAACGAAAAGGCGCCAAAGGGACCACAGCTTAACGTACCATCCGACGGACGGAGTACAGTATTTGAATGCAGTACTTGAATGTTGTGAGGAGCGGATTTTTAGGATTACCAATGAAAAATAACTACCACTTCCGGGGTTCGAAACCGGGCCCTACAGGTAAGAGACCAGTACTGTAACCACTACACCAACCTGGTACTACATTTAACATGGCAATGTTTCGCTTAGCATTAAATAAGCAATATATCAAACACAATCTTGACTTAACCTATATTATAATTTTTGCAGTTTTTTACACTTTGCTTTACCTTAACCTTATGGATAGACACTACATTTGCCTTCTTTATGGTTATTAACGGCTTAAGTCTTTTCACAACGACCAACCCAAATTACGGCTTCATTTATTTTCATAGCAATTTACAGCATTCACGTTGGTGGCGTCCTCTACCTTGAGAACTTCATTCCTCGCAGCGCCTCAAGAATTTGATGTATCCGACAAACCTAAGCCAACTAAATTTGGAGGAAAATCTGTGAAATTCAAGGAATACGAAGATAGATGTGTTCCTGAGTGTGCTCTTGACAACGGCCATATCCATTGAAATACACTTAGGGGAACCCACAAAGTTGGGAAATTACCACAAAAAATGTGCTAAAAAACATCAAGCCCTTACACTCCGACATGCTCCCAAGGTTGAGAGGAAGGATAAAATGCTGAAGGATAGAATCAAAATTAGTGGTGCTATAGCTTCATATATGATTTGTCCTCTCCTCTATTTCATCGCTTACGGTTCGTGCGCAAAAGTAAAAACTTCTTTTAGAGCCAAAATCTGTTTTACGGTCTCGTTTTCATGGAAACAAAGAAAAATTCAGTTTCATACATACAGAAATAAAAGTTCTTTGTTAACCATTCCCTTCACGGGAGTCACACGTCCAAAATATCATTGATACTCATCAGCATCGACTCAGCTTAAAATTTATGGGCGTTGGCTATAAAATAATTGGTGACTAACCAACTTTTATATTGAGATAAGAAAGCAATTACATCGAGTGAGTGTAAGGCACGCAATTCCTCCTTTCTCATTGTACACTGCAATTTTGATAATAACAATATGAAGATAATCTATTAGGATTAAAAGAAAGCGTATTTCTTTAGCTGTAAGTATTTAAATTACAGCTGTAGAGACCAGTCATTTCGGTGGCATAAGGATACTGTTCTGCTTTTGCTTAAAGAATGTATGCCGCCAGAAAGGGACTGCCAGTAAAATTATAAGACACGGGTGGTAACTCGAGGACAACTAACTTTACGCTCGAACAAGATTCAAATATTAGAACATTAATTTTTCAGATATGAATTACTCACATTAATGGTCTAACATTGATTTTAGAGCTTAATTAATAGAAAACAGTAGCTGAATTTTTACGCAAGAAGAAGCAAAATTATGCATGGGAAATTTTCATTGATCATATTTATAACTATGAAGAAATTAAAAAGAAATAGTTGTGGAAATAATAGGAGTTACCATAACCACTGCCATTGAAGAGTACACTTATGAATGAATTTGTCCATCAGCGCCTGGACAAAGATTAAATGAAACCAATTTCCTTATATTCCAGGAACTGAAAAGTTAATTCCTGAGTGCATGCGTATTTTTCTTGTTTTTAAACATATTCATACAGCTATTACGAAAATTTAACTTCATGTCTCAGAAACAGTAAACGATCATTTTTTTCCTATTTTAAACAACTTTTCCTGGCGCCAAGCAAGGGTAACTATGGTTATCATTAAATAATGTAACTCTTGCATGTGCATCAGAGGCATATCTGACCCCTACCACAGCTCTTGTAACGGTAGCATAGGAATTCTTTTATTTCTAAGAGGGAATCTTCCAGCACATTTTCACAGCAATAATGAACGGTGGTGAGCAAATAGAAGAGAATGCACCCAAAATATTTAAAATTCAGAGGTTTTTGGAATTTGAAGCTCATCAATATCACAATCTATTTCCTAAATATAACTATTTACTTAGAACACAACCTACAAAAATACTGCCTTGATAAAAATTCGTGGTGCATGGATCGAATAAAAATGGTATTTTATTACAGATCACTTTTAATCACTGGTATTTGTTTGTCTTCTAACTATACTGATCGCGATGCAAATTAATGGGAATGAATTGTCACGATCCTGCCTGTAGAACACAAACAAAACTGAGAATCTATTTTTAGCATACGCATTAAACGTTCAGCAATCAATTTATAAAGTATCGACAAATAATTATTAAGATCAACAAGCTCTTAATCATGTACACTACGGCATCATATTTCAATTGAATTTTTGAGGGAGTATGACTGCAAAAATATATATTTTTGGAAATAATATAAATTGACTGTGCGTGGAATAATACAGTGTGACAACCGCAAAAAAAATGCGCTCGAAAAAAGAAAAAAAGTGTTGTATAGTCGTTCGTTCCCGTCACCAGACGATGTAACATATTATTTTTAACAGTAGAGCCGCCAGTGTTTCTTAGAATAATAAATTCAAATTGAGTATATGGCCACCATTCACCAATGAAAATCGCAATGCACAAAATGGGGAAGGATGAATTTTCTGTATGGCGATAGTTACATTGATTAACGCCGTTTGCCGTTTAATACCAAAAGGTTCACCCAAGTGACACACAGGCCAAATAGAGAGAGAAAACGCACATTATAAAGGCCGAAAAATTCCAACTTCCGGGAAAGTTGCTGCGGACGTGCTTCGCCGAAACGAAACAATTAAAAAAAAATAAGATGAAAGGAATAAAAATTTCGCACAGACCCGCGGACACTTCAAAGCACCCCCTAACGATTCACCCAGCACCACCCACCCACAAATCACCCCCATTCTTCCCAGCACACACATGAACACACACACATATATACCTATCGGCCGGCGGGGCGCATGCGCCCAAAGGTGGGGTGTTTTTACACCCGAACCGAAGGGGAGGATGGAGAGGGAGGTCGTGCACTTTTTCTCCTCCCTCCGTCTGAGGGGGCACGTGGTTCCGGAAGCTGGGTGTGGGGGGGCGCTTCGAGAGGGGTGAGGGCCTTCGCATGTGTGACACGCATGTGGTGTGTCAAGGGGGACAAGAAAGCCCCCCACCCCTCTCTCCCCCCCCCCCCGCGAGCTGGAGTGCGAAACGATAGCGAGATGGGGTGACGGGGGTGTGGGGTTGGTGGGAGGGGGTGGGGGACACAGATCGTCGGCACGCGGGGTCCCCATCACTCACCTCGGCCACGTGTATACACCGGACACCTCAAAACCGTAGTGCCACGATCCGGAATAGGCCCCCTGTCCCTTGGGTCCCGTACACACGCCGTGGCCATGGGCCTTGCCGTCCTCCCAGCCTCCACAGTAAGTCCCGCCGTCGTCGAAATCGAACCGGCCGCCGCTGACGCGGCCGCCGCCGCCCGCGGCCGACGGCTGCGACTGGCCCGCCGCGGCAGCCTGGCTCGCGTTCACCTGGGGCCCTTGGGCCTGCTGTGGCCCCGCCCCCTGAGAAGGGGCCATGCTCCCGGTCGCCGGGACGTTCTGCATCTCGGATCGCCCTCCTCTTCGGCTCCCTCCTCGGTTCTCGGTTTAAGGGTCGCCGTGTCCCCTGCTCGCGTCCCCTCCGGAGCGGGGCGGGCTCTCCTCCGCGCCGCGGTCAAGCGGGAGAGTGGGAGAGAGTGGGGCCAAGAGGGTGTTTCGGGAGAGCGGAGAGTTCCGGTGGGGACGAGATGGCGGCGGCGAGAGCGGGAGGGTGGAACTCCTTCTTCAATCCCTTCGCGCGATCTCGGAAAACTCTCTCGTTTCGGGGTTGCGAGGAACAGTTGGGGTCGGAATCAACACACTCGGGGAGACGAATTGATAACCAATTATATATATATATATATTTCTTTCCCTCCTGGATTCTTCACCGGAAAACCTTTCGTAAAAATCCACACAGTTGGATGATGTCACGCGGCGGAGTGCTTCCCATAAAACACACACAAAATATATATATATATATTTTTTTTCAATTATATGCTTTTATGTATCAATATGATAATGGCACACGTGGTTACGGAACTGGGGTGAGCGATGCGAAAACTTGGTTACTCTCCTCTTCGTCGTCGCTTGCACGATGGGTCAAACAGGGGTTACACGTTTTTGAGGGACAAGATGCTGTAAAATGATCCCGGCACAAGTTTCCTCCCTCGGAAACAAACAAAAAAATCCTCTCTCCCCGTTTTCGATCGAAAAAAATTGATGGGGCTGCGGGCCTTTTTCCGGTAAAAAGGCTTCAAGGCGCGCGGTAGTCCGTCTTCGCTTCGTAGTCTCGGCCCACCAGCACCATCTCTCCTCCTCCGCCTCCTCCTCCTTCTCCTCCTCCGCCACCCGTTCCTTTGTTGGGCACACTCGCCGTCGGGAGAGGCTTCGTCACTTCCTCGCCCCGCGGCCAGCGGATCTCACTACACTCCTCCTCTCTCTCTCTCTCTCTCTTTCCCCGGGACGAAAAGGGGGGCGGAGCACACGGGGGGAGAAGAGTGGGGGACAGGAGGAACAGTGTGTGTGTGTGCGAGAGAGGAAGATGGGAGGAGACGGGAGGAGTAAAGGGGGGGACGAAACCCCCGATCCACGGTTAAAAATATATATACTTATCACCGCACCGAACCCGTCTCCCTATCTCGATGCCACCTCCCCTCCCCTCATTCCATCGCCCCCTCCCGTGTGTGTCGAGAAGGCGCGCTCCCTTTGAAAAACTTCCTCCCGGCTCCTTTTCCTTCCCCCTCTCGAGCGAAGACTTCCCCTCCGGCGAGAGCGGGGACGCGGAGCGAGACGCCGGCGTCGGCCGCCGTACGACTGATCCCTCGGGGACTGCCTCGGCACACCGCCGACGGACGCCGACGCGCGCGCTCACGGACGCGTCCAGACTATTCCGCGAGGGAAGTCGCGGGCGGTGCATGTGCTCTCCAGCGGTGGAATTCAACCGTCTCTCCTCCTCCGCCTCCTCTTCTTAGTCTTCCCGCCCTCACGACACTCACTCCTAACTACACCACCGCGTGGTTTTTTTGCGCGTCGGGGTTGGTTGATCGCGGCCGGTTCCTTCTCGTTTCCCGGCGCGGGGTTCTTTTGAAAGTTTTGTGTTCGTTTACGTGTTTGAACGTCTTGTGTTGAGTGTGTGTCGGAACGTTCGTGTTTGAGTGCGTGTGTGTCTGAGGAATCAATGTGGGAGGTATTCCACCCCGGGAACCTTCCTTCGCACTCTCTCGATCGGAGCCGCGGCGGAAATGAATATCACTGTGTACGTAACCTTCGATTCGACTCCTGCTCCTCCCCAGTTATTCGGGGCGGGGAGAATCGTTGTCCAATAGAGAAAAGTCCGAAAAAATGTGGTGTTTGTAATGTGTGAGTCCTCTCGGGCCACAGAGTACGGCACGCATTTGTGTATTCGCTTTAGTCCATCACAAATAATTCCTTCAAAGGTGAGGTTCTCAACGAGGATATTGACACGAAGAGAAAGGTCGTTCGGAGAATTAGTATTGTTTTTTTCTTTTTTTTTACAGAAATGAGAAATTGATTCAGCGGAATCCTGGAGGACACTACACGTCGGACGGAATTGAGAGCGGCTGGGCCGCGAAACAGTGAGATCGGTGGAGAACCGGAGGAGGCTTGATTATCCGCCGGATGAAGTCAGGAACCCTTTTACGACCCAAGCTGGAGATAACGGATCCTTTTCAGTCTTCGCCGTGGGGTCAGAATAGAATTTGTACTTCCCGCAGAGCCACAGAAGTATTCACGCTTTCGAGTGCTCCTAAACCATCCGGGCACCCGCTCGCACCTCCCTCCAACGCTTTATCTCTTTCGTCAGGGTTGGTCACACTTCGAAGAACGTAAAAAGAGCTGATCCCGAACTGCTTCACAAAAAGGAGACCGAGAGGGGGAACCAAGGAGTGTTGAGAGGGGAGTGGGGAAGGGAGATGAAGGCTTCTCCTTTCGTAAGGGCAACTTTGAAAAGGGTGAATAGAGGGATGAAACCATGGAACTGACAGGAGTGGTATTATCGTTATGTTTCTCGTGAGGTTTAGGTAGGAGGGCCGCTGCTAGATGGAGAAGTGGCATATGATAGAAATGCGAGAAACAAATGATGAAGAAAAAGGACTCTTGGAATAGAGGAATGGAGTAAAAAAGAGAAAGGAAATGGAACAGGTCAATTAATCGAAGGGGTGTCAAACGGAGTTCAGGACGAGTAAGATGAATTGAAAGGAGTCGGGTAGGTTAAGGGTACGATAAATTCTGTCTCTATATAATGTTAATGATTTTCCACCATTCCCGCTCCTTCCGACTCTCCTTTCCTAGCAGCCTTCCTCTCTATACCCTCACCTGTAAAACGGGCAGACACACCTAACCCAAGTCAATGTCACCAAAAAGACGTATTTTTTGTCTCCAAACCCCACAGGCATAGGGACAACTTTTTTCCTTACTCTTCTCTTCAACAGGGTTCCGCCCTCCACACGACTCCCTCCCACCTCCACACGTATTCACGCACGGCACCTCTTCCTCCTCCGACTCGCGCTTCCCCTCACCCCCTCTCTCCCTCCTCGCGAGAAGAGATCGAGAGAGAAAGAAGAAGAAGAAGAGACCTCCTCCTCCACCCGTTCCTCCTCCTTCCCACCCACCTTCCGCTCGTATTATTTCGGTATCAGCTGCTTTCAGGCGCTCCCAGAGAGATCCCCTCGGCCTGGCGGCCTCTCGTTAGGCGGCGCGGCGGGCAGACGTCGGCGCCTGCTGGCGGAGCGGCGGAACAGGAGGGGGTCGCGGGGGGGGGGCGGCGGAGGCGGGGGGGCAGCGGCGCGGTGTGGCGGAGACGGGGGCAGGCGCGGAGGAGGCGTTTTCCGGGAGGGGAGGGCAGTCTTCGTCGACGTCGGCGGCGGCGGGCAAGAGGTTCCATTACGCGGGTGGAGGGAGGTCGGGCAGAAAGGACGAGGGCGGGCGAAATTTCGGGTGTGGGGCAGCGGGGCCGTGTTTTGATGAGGGGGAGGAGGAGGAGGGAGGTTTCAGCAGGAGGACCCTCTCCCCCTACCCCCTCTCTCCTCCTACGCGAGAGGGGGTGCGTACGCAAGGGGGTGAAGGGGGCAGGATCAGACAAAGGGGTGATGTTGGCGGATGGTGTCGCTGCACGGAACCAAGTCGGAGATGGATGCTTGTGTCTGCGTGTGGCAGCGAGATGGGAATGCGGAGGCGGGGAGGAGGGGGATTCGGGGGTGGGTTTGGTGAACTTCCCGCAAGGGGCGCAGGTGGGGGAAACAGGAGGGTCGCAGACCCTTTCTGCTTTCTCCTCCGGCCCCTCCTCCTCTCCCTTTCCACTTGCTCGTGGGGCCGTATGGGGGGACAGGTGACGACCCCAGCAGTAAGGAGGAGCAAGCAGAGGCACCAGGGGAGGGGAAAAATTGTTGAGCGAATTAATTATTTGCACTCGTAATGTATCCTCACGGCGCTCGAAATGGCCTGTGCTGGGCAAATATTAATTCGGGGGGGGGGGGGGGGCACCAAAGTAAGTGGCGATTAACTCCCGGATTGGAACGAAGGTAATCGCTAAAAAACCAGGAGGAAGGGGCTCAGAAAAGCACTGTCCGGTGCCGGTAACACTGACTAAGGATCAATTCCCCTCTCCTTTCTAACTCTCGTTGCGAAAAGGGTTGACAGGGGTGCCAATTCGTATTGAATTGAGAGAGGGGGAAAGGACACCCTAGAGAGTCCGAGCCTCGCATCTATTGAGGACCAATGAATGAGGGAAAATATCGCTCAGTTCGCGAGTTCCATTCGGGGGGAGAAGGGGAGAGGCGGGGATTGGGTTGGGCGGGGACGCGAACGGGTTATGCTCGAATGGAAATAGCTCTCCTGCTCTCCTCGGCCATGCCCGTCGCTCTCCCGAAACCCATTCGGGTGTATTTTTTCATCCCGATCAAAGGGGATTAAATTTAATGCTGCCTTTTCCACCTCCACCGCCCCTCCGCCTCCAACCGCCTTCCCCGGCAGCCGCACCAACCTCCAACCCAAGCGACCGCGGCGGCAGATATTTGCTTCGGGGGAATTCCAAAGCCGGCGTGCATTTATTTTGAGAGTCCGCGACTAAAGGGGGGGGGGTGCCCGAGGAGAGGTGGGGGGAGGGAGGTTGTAAGGAAGGGGAGGACTACCCGGAGGCGGGGGTGGGTGTTCGAGGAAGGAGAGGGGGAGAGAGAGAGAGAGAAATCTGGGGTTGGCGAGGGAGGGAACTCGGTCGCTCGAACGGGCAAGTGGGACGATCGGGACGATTGATTCACACGAGGAGGACGTCCCGAAGGGGGCGGATGGGTCGGAACGTCCAGACCGGAGGGTAAGGATCCCAGGGACGTACAGAGTCCTGCCCACGAGGGACGCCGGGTTGGGATCGTGAGTGGGTTATACTCTCTCGCGGCCTCCAGTGATGCTGGAGACCGTGTCTCCCAATCCCTCTTCCAACTGACGTACACCCACGCGTGACTTCCTCTCTCCTGGACCCCTATCTCCCTTCCAGAGGTAGAGAGCAAGTGAGAGAGTATTTGAGAACGGTGTTTGGAGAGGAAGGAGAGTTTTGTGAGGGATTTAAGGCGGAGGAAGAGAAGGCGTGTCGCAACGGCGAGTCTCTGAGTCGCCGGTCGCAAAATATAAGAACCCCCACGGTTATCTCTCCCTAAGCTCTCCACCTTCGATCTCCTCCAAGTTCTCCCGGAAGGTTTTTTCCTTACAGCTCGTTTTCCCTCTCAGGTGAGACCGTAGGTCACGAGGGTTCCCGCGGCTTCCCTGACCACCCACACGAAGCCACGTGCGTCCGTCCTTTCCATGGAGTAGACAAGCAGCACCGCTGTAAACTCCCGTCTTCCAACTTCAGCTGACTTCCCTTGGACCTCAGGGTTAAAGGATGGCAGCGTTAGGCATCACTGGGACTCTTGAAAATACCGCAAAAGACAACTTCAACGTCTGACGATCGCGGATTGGCTAAAATATCGAAAAACCTCAAAAGGAAGCTTTAATAACAAGCAAACCATTGAATGAAGTCCCCCATAACTCGTTGTGGGTCAAATGGTAATGTCAAAATTTCAATTTGCATGAATAAATTCCACGCCTAATCTACTTCCGTCACAAATGTTGGTCCCAGAGTGCAACTATTGAAAATACGGTGAGAAACTACGCCGCTCTACAGGTGGAATAATCACCAACAGAAATAAATATAATAGAATTCACAAGGGGTTCCTCGTGCCACGGATGGAATTAAAATTTCTTTTCCCTTGCTTCGTATAAAATTTCGGAAGCATATAAGGTCTCCGCTCAAAACCGATGTCTTCAGCCATTCGGGCTCTCATTCCATTCCGTCCATTCCCACTTCTTCCTCTTCTACTCCTCTTCGTCAGATGTGTAGCGAAACCTCGGAATCACAATGCAAGTGAAGGATTCCATAGCATCGTACTACCTGCCCGTATCCCGTTTCGCGGATCCGTGTTTTTGGGGGAAATCCTGGACGATATGAATAAGTCAGAGAGGGGCTATCGATTTCCGCGTTACGTTCCATGGACAACAACTCCACGACTCCAGAAACGAGCAACGCCGCGGGGGTCAGGAGCTACTCTGCATCTCCCGAAGCCTTCAAACAGAGCCACGGAGTCGATGTCACCACGGAACACGCGCGGAGAGGGTCCGATCATGGCAATGTAGAGAGAGAGAGAGGGAAAGTGGTGGGTGCGACCTTTAATGACAGGTTGGCCACTGTTTACTGGGGGGATGGAGTATGTTTACAACCGATGGGGTCACCGTTGCGTTCGGTAGTATGCGGGGAGGGGGAATATTCACTTCACTTGGGTCTCACGCGATGCCAAACGAGTGACCGAAACACACTTCTCCAAGTAGGCAAATAGAGACGGAACGCCACAACGTCGGAATTTCTCCAGGGGAAGGACCCGAGGAGTAGGAGGCGTCCTTCGCTGGCGCCGCCACCGACGGACTACGAGCGGCGATTGTTTCTGCGTGCGAAAGCTTCATCCCCTCCCTAACCCCCCCACACCCTCGCGCACCCCCAGAATCGGCGTCGCACGCCGCGGACTCCCTCCGCCGGCCCGTGGACGTACTATCAACCCCCTCGATATGATGAGACCCTTCCCCTCTCGCCTCGAAACCCTTCGAAATCCCCCTCCACACTCGCCGTCCCAACCCTTTCCCCGCAAAACTATTCCGTCCACGGACACCTCTCTCCTACCCACCGCCACACCCGCGGTCCCGAGAATGGTTCAAGCCCATTCCTCGCCCATGCGCAAACACGCACCCCTCCCCTCCCCAATTTCCCCTCCTTCTCCCCTTCCTGCCACCCCACCCTTTCTCCGATTCCCCACGCCTACCTTTCCTTCTCCACATCCGCACCCCCTCTTTCTTCTTGCATTCCCTCTCCGCCAACTCCCCCTTCGCTATCTCCCTCGCACCACATCTAAAATAAAGGGTGAGGGAAATAATGGTCTTTGGGGTGGAGGAAGATGAGGGAGGATTTTTTTTCAAATTCGTGCGCTCCTGTGGCCGGCCAGCGGGGGTTGAGAACGTGTTTTAAGAGACGTAATGAAGAGCCATAAGATTTCTTAGCCTCTCCGGCAATGTACTGAGGCGTCAACTGGCGGCGTATGCTGGAACTATGTGATGTGACTGGATTCCTTGTAGTTCTGTTGGCTCCCGATGCGCGGAGACTCCGAAATGTGAATTGATGAAGTCGGAGACGGAAGTATGATGCTGCTTGGAGAAAATCCGTTGTGATTTCTTCCTGGTTTAATCCTCGAAAATCATATTCATCGATCCAATACGAATTAGTTTCAGCACAAAATTGTCTCAACTGCTAGAGAAAATGTTCTGGAAGAAAATTCATCGAATATGTTTACTCATTGTAGAGTTGCTGTGAATCCCAGATGGGTAGAGGCGCTCAGGTAACAAAAAATTTAAAGAACCAGGTTTTGCGAAAGGGGATGTGAATAAAAAATCAAGGTGATTGGTAGAGAAGTTCAGAAAATACAAAGTCTCAGGAACAGAGTTTCGGCCGGGCCGCCTAGAGACATTTGGGGGCCTTTGGCAACGCTCTCTTTGGGGCCCTCATTCCCCCTTTCCAGAAAGAGGAAGGAGGTAAAAACACAAGTAAACATGCATCAGAGATTACCGCCTAACTTATGCAACAAAATTTATTAATTAATAATAGAATATTACAGTGAAAGTAAAAAAAAAACTGTTGAGTTTAAAAACTAAAAGATTTAACTGAGCCCTATAGGTCTCTGTCGATTCATTTAGTATCGTCTGCATAAATAGTTTTCTCTTGCCTTCAGTTTGGCAAAATCGTCTTATTCCACTGAAAATTATGACCTTAACTGATTCATGTTCAATTCTAAGCATCTTGAGATTAAGTATCAAGGTGATTACGTCTGTCCTCATCCTTCGTTGACCTCAGATGATTATTTATCAGGGACATTTTGTTGAAGGCTCTTTCTCCTGTTGCTATAACACAGGAAGAATATGAAATAGTCTTAAGCTAATAGAAACCTATCATATAGGATTTCGGATGCCTTTTTTATAAACCTCATTCAGTCAATGTACAGATGAGTTTAGGTTCTTTAGTTCAGGATGAGTTTATGGTAATACGTATATATTCTTAGTTCATGAGCTCGATCAGTTTTCTTACTACATCTATTTAGACTGAATACAACGAGTTTGTAAAGCCTCTGGACGTTTCCAACTACGATTTTATTTCTGCGTTAGCCACCATAGTGTGAGTTCCACACGGATCCATCCGTGTGCACCACAGGGGGAAAAATGTTCATAGGACTTTTCATCTAGAAATCTAGCCTTTAATCCATTAAATCACCTTGGCATATTTGAAGCAACGTTGTATACTTTGCCTCTGCACAGCCGAAGGTTAAATTCACAGTTTTGAAAAATTACTTTTTTTTTATTAGCTATTACTTCGCCAGCCTTTTAGATAAGGTTAGAAAGCTCAACGGGCCTTCATAAAAACATCTCATGAGCCATTTTTTTAAGGGTGTATCTCATTATGAAGACTAGTTGCTACTTGTGAGGAACATCTGGCATTCCATTAGCTATATTTCTGTAGTAAAGGGACTCTTTATTTGCTTCAATTTTTCACTTGACTACCCCATGCTTTCAAAAATACATTTGAGCCCTCAACAATAGGTAGTGTGCTTGCAGTCTTTTTCTGGAATCGTTGGTACTTGAAACTGTTTTTAGATAACCCATAAAGTCAACGGCGTGTTTTTCACAATTAGTTTGGAGTGAACGGGAAATGTCTACATTCATTCTTATCTACTATAGAATTGCTACCTCTAAAAGGAAGATTTCTTTCTCCTAGGAATAATACGTCTACGTCTACGACAGCTGTTAAAGTCCTTCTCCATTTGGCATCTAATTCGATCTTCTTCTTCCTCAAAGCTTTATCAATTGCAGATTTTCCGCCTTTAAGAACATTGAGCAGTTCATTACCTTTCTATTTGTTAATAATAATAAAGTTAACAACATGGTTTAAATTTCGTTCATGATTTTTAACATCAACATATATCTTTTTCCAGTGGTGATATAATCTGCATTCAAATTAATTTAATTAAAATGCAATATTATTTTTTTAAATTTCAAATTTAGACTTTTATTTACTAAAAATATTTTAGTCAAAAAATCAATGAAGAAAAGAAAATGAATTCGCGTTTCTCTCACTCTAAACAATCCTATCTTAGTTCTTATATTTTCATTTGCCTATTTTTTTTAAGACAGTTATCAGGAAAAGCCTATCACTACTATCTCGTAACATTTTGCACAATTCACTAAGGGAGAGCCACTATAACTGGGTTGTTTAGTGTCTTTGAAACAGTCCTCAGGCAGAATTTCATCTTAGTATCGTTGTTTTTCTTCTTTTTCTTCATTGGTATTGGAGAGAAAAAAGCTATCGAATGCCCGTTTAGTATGTTCTTCTACAACTTTTCTTGTTTCTCTTTATTTTCTTCTCAACATAAGATGGATGGTTGCGCTTCATCTTTTTGGAGATTTAGACGTCTAAAGAAATATATTTTAATATTTAATATAAAGAAATCGCACAGTTAATAATAGAAACAATATTTTTTTACTGAATAAGGACATGGTAATGGTCAAAAAATGTTTGATGACCCAGATGGTCTGAATTGATAAAGCAAGGTTAATATTTCAGCTCCGAACTTAAACAACTGAAAACGTCCATGCCAACCCAACCTTCTGACCGCGGACATAAAGGAATCCGGTTTCCCACTTACCGGCTCCAACCGGTGTGGGCAAGTGTCAAAAATACTGCCAAGTAAAAACCGTTCAAATAAATACGTAATATCACATAATGATTGATGACGCATTAATGTGCGAAAATTCCACATTTTTAAGGTCACTCAAAATACTAGGAGTTAAAAGATGACCGGAGTCTGAAGGTACGGTTGTTATAGACTCAATATTTTACAAAAAATATTTTATTTTAGTTTTTAGTTAGCAGTCACCAGTTAATTACGCTGTTAGTCATGAAAATCCAATCAAAAAATGAATAACACGTCTTCCTACAGCCTAGTATTTTCTCGATAAGTGGAGACGTTTTGTTTTCTTTTTTGGGGCCTCCTACAGGGCTTCGTAAATTTGCGGGCCAGGAAAAAAGTAACGCAGTTTCCTCCCCTCTGGGCGTCCCTGAACTTTAGGGAATAGCACATGAATGAGAGCATTATCAGTATAGTTAAGACGCTATACGTATTCATTTAATAAGTGGCTTAAGTATTAAAACTTAAACAGCACGAGGCACGAGGTTTATATGGAGTATATGTTCAGGCTTAGCTACATAAAAAGACAAGGAATGGTAAAATATTCAAAAAAGAAGAAAACGCAATTATAAAACGTTCTCATAAAGTTAAAATATTAATAATCACAAAGCATACTACTCAGTGGTTTTGTTAGCATGATTTATTAAAATACTATAAATGGCAATGATATTAAAGTCGTGTTTGTACGAACTATGGAAACATTTTGCGGGACCGATTCACTAAAAGCATGCTTTTTCATCCATGCAAAAGGAAGATATACATGAACAGTAAAAATTATGAGGTACTAATAATTTGAGAACGGCAGAATAAATATTTGGAGCTATTGGGGAGAACTGAAAGCGTGCGGAAGAAAACGCTGGTTAAAACTGCGTGGATTTGTTCTAGGTAGGTATGAAATATAAGAACATTTGCTGGCACATTAACTAAAAGGAGAAATGCCAATTTCTAGAATGAATGAAATAAGAGTAAGTCAAAATATATATTAGATAGGCATGAAAACATACCTCAGGCTTGTAGGAGGAGCTTAATAATCGACCGTTAAATTTACACATATTTTACCAGTCAAATTAGAAACAAATTAAATCAACTCTGCATGATTTAATATATCACTAGTTTTCAAAGAATTGCTAGACAAAAACAAAACACATATGTGTTCAGAGTCGAAACAAATAAAGAACCCCTTCACGAAACTCCTACCCTAGAACCGTCGACCTAAATCATGCATGCCCAGTGGGTAAATTCACAGGGATAAAGGTCAAGTTGTGTTTCTGTCTTCTAAGCCAATGGGTTAAATAGGCAGGCACATCGATCGACCTAAATGATATTGTGAAGTGCCAGAGAAATGGCTAGAAAGAGTGGAAGTTATTGTATAAGCAGTATTGGTAGCACAACTAGCCTCCTATATATCTCTTTCCGTCTCTGCCATGACCGCCATGACATGTATCGGCAAAACGCAGAGTTCTAAATTTTTCCTCGAAGACATTTAATATTCAAGCCTTCTCCCTGAGTTCTTTAATGGATGTATACATGCATTAAACATACGGAAAACAATACACAATCTTGTCTTTTTCCTTTCCTTATTATCGCTTCTTTACTGCTGGATTCAGATTTTAATCTGTACAGACTGTGAATAATTCTTTGGTTATTTTATGATTTTCCAATTTCGAATAGAATTGTGATTATGGTGTTGCAATGTTAAACACGTAAAATTATATACTGCTATGGTATTCAAAATCGTAACAAATATTGCAACACTTTTTTTATAGAAAACTGAAGAGACATCTTTTCACGTGGGAAGTCAAATGGAAAATCAATGAGAGTTATCATTCATCATGAGAGCTTCATAGTGAAATTGAAATTCACTCGAAAAGTATTGAATTCCTAAATACTTGTTGTAGACATTTATTAGTCAGTGTTAGCATTTTTATGTCATGCCCCACACTGAGGCCCCCATATGTGACATATATATCCCATATATGTCCTATGTATAGGCTTCAGTTTGGGACATTACGCAAACGTGTGGATTTGGCTATGACTCAAAGACTATTGATCTGAAACGTTGAAACCTTTAATTTTCTTGACAAAGAGAAAAAGAATTGGTTTAATATAACATTTCAGATCCTATAGATACCCATTATTATTATTGTTAGTGATCTACCAGTTGAGGTAAGTTTAGATGGTCATAATGATATTCTCGCGACCCCTATCTTTTATACGATGCCCATCTCAAGTTCCTCGCACTTGCTATTTCACATCAATCAATCTTAACATAGATATTCCCAAAAAGAACAGAAAGGAGAAATGCGAAAAATTTAGGACCCTGACAACACATGTATCGAGATTGAAAAGGATCATCTGCACAGGAATAGAACGAAAAGCTGAGGAGTTGCTGGATAAAGATCTATTCGGATTAAGGAAAAGTAAGGGAAGAAGAGGAGCAATATTGGCCCTTAGTTTCCTCACAGGAAAGGAAATGGAAAAGAAAAAAAAACTATTTTAATTGCATTTGTGGGATCAAAGAAGGCTTCTGACAACGTGAATTGGAATTCAATGCTTGGAAGGAATTGGAATGTCCTACAATTACCGAAGAATCATCCTCAGTTTGTATAAAAACCAAGTAGCTGTAATTAAATATGGACACAGCTGTGAAGAAGCAAGAATAAGTAAAGAAGTGAGACAAGGCTGTGAATTGTCTCCCATAATTCTTAATGCTTACATCGAGAGAGTTATCATCGAAATCAAAGAGAAGTCTTCTGGAGTGAATATCCACTGAGAAAAAATTAGCATGCTGCGATTCGCCAATGACACAGCACTCATAGTAGAGGCAGATATGGATCTGAATAACATTCTAATACCATGGAGAGGACAATGACCAAATATCAGCTGTAGACCAATTAGAAAAAAGCTAAGATATTGGTGTGCAGCAAATGAGAAGAGGCATAAACCAACGTTAAACTGGGAAAACAAAAACATGAAAGAGTTCTGTTTCCTGGGAAGTCGAGTAACCAACGATGGACGAGGTAAGAAATAATCAGTTGAATAGCCCAGGCAAAGAGTACATTCAATCAATAGAAGAATTTACTAACAGCTGGAAATAAAAGTTTAGAATTAAGGAAATAATTCATCAGAATGTACATCTTGAGCGTGTTTCTTAATGGCAATAAGGTATGGACGATGACAGCAGCGGCAAAGAAAGGGGTGAAAGCATTCCAAATGTGGTGCTACCGAAGAATGATGAAGATTAAATGGATCGACCGAGTAAGTAACGAGGAAGTCCAAAGAAGTGTGAGATAAAATAGAAGCCTTCTGAATAACCTAAGAAGAAGACGGGACAACTTAATCGGCCACATCATCAGACATGATGGTCTGATGAAGACAATCGTTGAAGGACAAGTGGATGGGAAGAACGGCAAAGGAAGACATCGTATGAGATGTATTGAATAAGTGACGAATGATGTGAAAGAGAAGAAATACGTAAATATGAAGAGATTTGCTGGTAGAAGAATTGAGTGGAGAGCTGAATCAAACCAATCTAAGGATTGCTGACTAATCATGACAATTATTTCCCAACCATCTCCAGATCTATTCACGTCTCCCTCTCTCTCTCTCTCTCTCAAGTCCCTATATGTGTACTTTGAAAGGTCCTGTCCTAAAGGATGCTCAAGTCTTATCATCCACCGTTGACCACCTGGACTCACTGTTACTTGTTTTTACCGGTGCTTTCTGAAACACATACATTGATGTTCTACCCTTCGGTTCTACTTTAAAATGCATTAAAACCATTGCGTTTATTAACGTTTCCCTGAGAACTCAGTCACTCGCCTTCACAAAGTCATAACGTAAAGCGAAGAAAATCCTGATAGTACTCAAATCACCTTTTCGCAAAACATCCGAACAAAATGTAAACCATTAGACTAAGTAACCAATACAACAATATATAACAACCTTATAAGGAAAAGGTCATAACTTTTTACGTTAGATTTTCTCTACAACATACAATGGTATAACAAGAGTTGTTACATTATTTTCATGCAATGGACAAAAATTTCAATAGAAACAGAATTTAATGAATACGCGAAGAAATCGTGGAGCTTCTCTTATTATTACTTCTTTTCAATTGCATCTCTTTTTCTTTTCATTGTTCTGAAAACAAATTTAAAATTAAGAGAAAAAGTACTGATTCTAACTTATCTGTAGTAAAAACTATTGGTTAATTAATCAACTCATGGAGTTTTTCTCAATAGTAGATAAAATACATTATACTTTATACAATAGCAGATAATGGAAAAGGAAGTGATGAGGGAAAGAACCACATTTTTTCGGGTACCATTATGAGATTGTGAGATATTTTGTCAATAATTGCGGGAATAGTGGATTTCATATTAATTATTACAGACAGATTTTTGGGTGATCATGCCAAAATAAAAAAGCTGGTTTAATACATTTCCGAAAGATAAGTTTTCTATTACTTTATCCCGCACATCCCTCCTTGGGATTAAGAAACTAGGGAATCAAAAATTATATTATTCAGGAATTATAGATATTATCAGCAATAATTTCATCATCCGAAGAGTGACGTTGGATATGAGTTAGGAAAAAACAGTTTATGCAATAAATAAGGGAATTTGCTCACATATTTAAGTAGTTATCAAAGGTTTAAGGTCGCACTTATTTTTAAACTCATCAGTGACTACAGCGGCTATCAAGAATAAAATAAGCCTCGCCGATTTTCCTGATTTATAGTTACTGGTTTTATCTTTCTTAATAAGAAAAAACTTATTTCTTAGCAATGAAGCGGAACAATGCCAATAGAAAAAATGAAATTATTGCTTATATGAAATAGGGACTCTGGAGAAATATTGGCTCTGCATGTAAAAATATAAGAAGTAGACCTAGAGATCAGCATTCGAACCAGGGAGGGAACACGTTACCTGAGCATTTTAAAGATTAATTAAAACCAATTTCATTTCATCTACATCTTCCTCTACATCCACACGATACCCCGCAAGCCACCGCTAGGGTGTGTGGCAGGGGGTGAAGATCACCAAGCATCCACTACCGACTATGCCATTCTGTATCTATCGGTACGACAATCTATGTCTCTAATCTTATTTATCTGGTCGAATCTAGCATAATACGCTGGTGTTTTTAATATGTGCCTAACTTCTTCAGTAAATCTATCTAATTGAAATTTTTCTAATAGATTTAATCTCTACCTTAACCTACGCTCTGATAATGACTCCCACTCCATTTCCATCTATTAAGAAAAATGTAAATATAACCTATCTAAAAATCATCGATATTATCAGTCAAATATCCTATGAAAGGTTTGACGGACCCCTCCACTCGATTCTCCTATCGGCTAACATATTCATATAAAAAAGTTCGTCTCTTTAGTATTCTTCACAACTTGTTCCTAATATCTCATGCGAGGCCTTCCTATGCCATTCTTCCCGTTCACTTGTCATTCGACCACTATCTTCATCAGGCCATCGTGCCTTTAGGTATGGCCAATTGGTTGTCCCATTAAAATTTTCATCACACCTGTTTTCTTTCACTCTTCTTAAACCTTCTTCATTTTTTACTCGTTCAATCCATTTTATCTTCATCATTATTCGGTACCACCGCATTTCGAATGTTTTCAGCCTTGACTTCTCTGCTGCTTTTATCATCCATGCCTCACTGCCAAAAAGGAGCATGCTTCAGATGTATGATCGAATTAAAATGTTCTTTACTTCCACGTTTGTGTATCCAGCTGTAAGCAGAATCTTTTTTTGGCAAAATGCCCTTATTACGTGGGCTATTCTGCTGACATTTTTTTCTTACTTCGTCCAAAACAGATTACTCTGCTTTCCAGATATCACTACTCTGAGAATACTCATAAAAAGGTGAAAAAGTGAAAGTAACTATTACGTGGTTATGCTACGCAAACGTAGAAGAATAATTCAGTAGATGGAGAAAATGCAGTTTGAAAATTTTACTCGAGAAACGTTGTAAACAAAGTGATAACAGTGACGAAATGGCATGGTTGCAATTAGGTTTCAAAGTACTGTAACTGCTAATTTATGTCGCATGGTCAAGCGTGAAATCAAACTTAATTCTAAGGCTAAACATAAAAACCATGCTTGATGTTGGATTCGAAGCTACGGGTAGTCAGACCTGTCCTTTAATGACCTGGCTGCAGCGGCCGATGCATATAGGCGTAATGGCCAGCTTAAATGTTGAATATCTTAAAAATTCAGTTGGTGAGATAAAGGCTATTTGAAGCATACATTACTAAAGTGGTTGCGGCAGTAAATTGGGGAAGACGTCCAAAAGATAAGGACTATCCGATCTTTTAGGACTGATGGGTAACAGGGCACCGAAAGAATTTTTCAGGAAACCAGGGACGGGTGAGTGGAGTGAATCCAGTCGTCGTCCTACTCTTATTGAAAAGGGGCTCACCATTTAACGTACTCTCCGATGGTATTTATCAAAGTACTTCACACGAAGTGCTCTTCGCACATCGCTGAAGTAGGGATAGGTATACATTGGAAATCTCTACTCCGGCCAGGAGTCGAACCCACGGCTTCGGAATACGAAACCAGCACTTTAACCTCCACGCTGACCAAATCTCCTGTGAAAATAAATGTAGAATAGATTGTATTTAAGGCCGTGCATATGTCGGGAGCACATTAGGAATGTGTTCATTTTCACGAAGAGGGGTGAAGATAAATGTTTTCGATAATTAAAAGGAATGTTGGACAGTTATCTAATAAAGGCTGATCCTTACATTGGTTGTCATTTAATTAAGGGGTGAATATTAATTTCTTTTCGAGAAAAGGGATGGTTATATCCCACCTGGCATTCATACCGCATGAAATAATAGATGTGTTTCAGTAACTAGAGGAAATGTTAGTCTTTCATGATATCTAAAAAGCCCTAATTAATAGCCCTATTTACGAAATATTAAGTCAAATTAGCACACAGACGCAAACATATTACCGGAGCAATTTTGAGCATTGACTGATTTAAAGCAGAAATCGGTTGAAATGGATGAAAAATATATTCCATCACAAGGTAGAATTGATTGCCAAACAATGTCTAAAAAAAATCATTCAGCCCTTCCATCGCAAAAAAATATAATATGCTTGCCTTAGTAAAATACTTTGATCATATGTTGATACAAGTTACTTTGTATGTTCCCGTCATAAAATGCTTCCACTGCCTCCTTTGCTTTCGTGTATCAATTTTTGGAGCTTGATGGCGGAAGGGATAGTTTTGTCCCAATCTCACCGCAATAAAGACGTTCTATTATAATTATCAATTAACCCATTCAGTTACTGTTTCACGTGTCCATCAATCTCTTTGTGTAGCACAGAGACATGCTTTATCATGGTCTCAATGCTATCACATAAATCATGTGTGTATGTGAAAGCTAAAGACATTAGTGTCGTCGTGTCACCTTCGTCGAATATCGATGGTGAGCAAACATATCGTTATCGACTTAATTACATCGCTGACGTGAAAGTGGCAAGAGGGTGCAGAGGGGTCACTTGTTTAACACCCACAGAGCACGTCACATGAAGGTCAACACAGCAACACATATCTCCATCAGTTTAAGGGTAAGCAATGTCAGAGGAAGGGCAACAAAATGGCACTTGCCAGAGTAAAATCCAAAGATGGCGCCTTTGGGAAGCGAAGAGGAGAAAATATTATGTGTCGGATTCTATGTCCATGGTTAAAGGCGAAGAAAATTTGGGATGCCATCACGAAGGAACCTACGGGAAATTACGACAGAGATATGACTCGATCACGCGTTTGAATCTGCACGAAGTTGTGTAAAAATACTGGTGACCAAATATGAGTATAGTGTGAGGCAATCTGTGATAATTCTGTCAGGAATGACACTCAAGCTTTCATGGTTACATAATGCTTTCAAGGACATGCAAAGACCTTCCTCGTGTCGTTTAGTTTAATGAAAAAAAAGTTAAGCAGGAAACCCATTATGATAAAAATGGCGAGTGGACTAGGAAATTATCAACTGGACGATGAGTGATGCTCAAAATGAAACTTGCCCTCCACAAAAATGTGGGCAGTATCAAAAATACATGCATTTGAAAGGAATATTATGGAAACGTTTGAAATTTGTTTATAAATGACAATTTCTAAGTATTTTGTACCAAAATTTAGTAAACTTATCGTGTCACTTCAACACTGAATTTCAAACTTACTTCCTTCGCCTCATTCACATTTTGCTCTACCATTTGTGGAATATGAAATCACACTATATTCACTCCAATAAAACATTAAACTCAGAAACGAACGAAAACTTACAGAGAATGTGCTTGGTAGCAGAAGTTTGTGAGGTTCTAGGTTTTACAGTGGGACACTGTGCAATGTCAAAGGGAATGTCACAGATGAAAGGACACTAAAACGCTCGGTATATTTTACTTAGAATACTTAGCGTTTATCAAGGATGGAACTCGATTCTACAGTCAAAGCATATGTAGTACAAACTATGCTCATGTGTAAACAAAAATATCATAAGTGGGTCTTATATATCCACCACAAACTTCAAAGCATTGGACTACCTGTACTTAAAGTATATAGGATTTCTTTACACATGTAAGAGTAAGCATTACATTAGTATCTGCCCTCCATACATTTTTTTACTGTGCCTTGTTTGCTTCAGTTGATTGTTAGTTACTTTTTTGTAATCACATCTCGCTCTGCATTTTAAAACTGTTTTTTTTATTACAAACATCCAGTGTTTTGAGGACACATATACTTCAAGATCTTCAAAGCTAGATTTGATGTACCCAAGAGTGTATCATGTTATATAATTTGTAGAAAATATAAAACTACCGCACATTTAAAGGCAGAGGTAAGAGGAAGACAAAAACTGATCAGTTGATTAGCTTACATTATTTCAGGAAAACATATTTCAATTGACGACGCTTCTCGATTTGTCATACAACTTCTAAGAAATTTAAGCGTCATTAGACATTTTCGCTATATAAGTGTAGTACACTCACACAAATGCCTTTTCAGTGAGATATCTGAAGGTAAAACGTTCCACGACCTGAAAAAATATATGTTCTGGAGCCGAATTTGATGACCTTAAAACAAAATTTGTACTTAGCGGAATGCGACATAAGGTGACTGTGGAGAAAATCTTCTTTCATTTATATATTTGGTGATAATCCAGCTATTGTTTGCTCTGGGAGTTTTTAGGAGAATGAAGATTTTTTGAAAGCCTCAGAAAGTAAACTTGATTGGGTTTATGCCTTCAGAATCAACCTAAGTGACAGGGTGTGAAATAAGCGACGTTTACAGTTTGTTACTGGGATTCTAATGTCCCCTTCAGTATATCGCAAGGATGGAATTTGGGTTAAAGATAATGAAGGCAATAAGTCTGGACTGAAGATTTAAGATCAGAGAGTAATCTTGGTTTTTCTATTGTATAAAAATCATCTAATTCTAATGTATGAAGATCAATGGGATATCTTTATGCGATTCTACAGCAGTAAGAAAAATAAGTATCTCGAAATAAAATCAGCTATTTAGAGGTTCTAGGTCAAAGACTAGGAGGACCACTGAAAGATATTTTTGTTTGGTGAAGTGGTATTTTGAATTTTTTGACACCTACGCGTTGGCTAATCCAGCATTGTGGTTTTTTTTCAAATGCTGAAATAACATTGGATATGATTACATATGAACTATTTTAGAAATATTAAAAAGTTATCAAAATTCGCTATTTTGAATAATTCATTTACTTATATCAAGTGGTCCTATGCATTCAAAAGGTGGTGTACTGCGAACATTATTCTTGAAAATCATAACTGCGATTTAAAGTAGCATAAAATCCATATAAATGCACACAATGTTATTAGATCACCGGAGACTTCACAGTTATGTTATCAAATTATCCGTGATTGTTTAGTCAGCAATAGGTTTACAATTCGTGTTATTAAGGATGATATGGCATCAAATATATTGTTTATCCATTAAATGTTTTATTTTGGTCACCTATTTCACTTTCCAGCTTCAATTGTCTTTAGATTTCAAAATTCCGTACAAATATTTTGCAGAGATAATGATATCAGTATCTACAAAATCACATGTAGTACTATACAACATGGTCATATTCCCTATATTACGGCCTAAAACTAATTTTTGGTGTAATAAGTTCACGAATTATAATAAGACTTAATTAAATATTAAGCCATTGGAACATAGCAGTGCAATGAACACTAAATGCTTGTTAAAAATTTGATACTTCTTAAGGAGCATACACAGAAGAGGCTTAGGCAAAAGATCTATTTTTTTAGCACATAGATATGATTTAACTTTAGAATTTGTTGTTGGCACTTGTTTTATCTGCCTACTCTGTCATAAAGACACTACTACTACTACTACTACTGTCTACACTGCTACTATCACAAAGACACTACTGTGTCTACTGTGACACTACTGTCTGACACTACTACTGTCACAAAGACACTACATTCGGAAGCCAATTGTTGTCCAAATTTACTGTCTTGGTTAGCATACAGCGCAATGAGAAATAACTGATCGTTTTTAGGATCCCTGGAGTAAATGTCCGAGTGATGGAAATTGAATTGAATAAGTACAATAGAGAATACTGCGAGGTAATGTGTACGGGATGAGTGACCCTAATTTTCCTTACTTAATGCTTCGAAACCATGATTTTTTTTTCCATCATCAATGCATAAATTATTTTTCATTTCAGGAAAGGCGGAGGATTATACAGCTATCTTTTGATATTATGATACTCCATATTTGAAATTAGGTCTTCAGCAAAAAACTGCCAAATGTGTCTCTTAGTTTGCGACATAAGTTCATGGATTGATTATAACTTAATAGTATTAAGAACTATTACATTTTGAAGCTATGTCTAGGGATTTTATTGAACCTTAAATGTATTTTACCTCTTTACTGTAATTGTCAGCAAAAGCATATCCTTCGGAATCATACCAATTATTTCCTCTTCTCCAATGCGCGGAAGTTAATATAGTCAAGTAATAGAATAGCCTGAGAATAAACTCGGTCTTGATGGCAGAAAGCGCCCCATATGGAATTTAGAGCCAACAGGACAGAAAGAATTTCCAATCTGCTCTAGAGCCGTGATATGGTAATGATGGACACCTCGTTGGTTTTATTGTGATCGCAATCCAATCAAAAATATCCCGTCCTTCCCATACCCTTCTTTTATCTCAAGGTGATTAAAATGATTTATTTAAATGGCATTTAAAGAGATGATAAAATAGACCGATCACGCTATCTATGGTGGCATACACGAGTGAGTTACCCGACCTCATATCGACCTTCCTTACTATGGTCACCAGATCTTTCTCATCTCGCTGACAGGCCGATGAGAAGTCACTACGCAATAACCAGTTTTCACCTAATTTACGGAAAGACTCGTGCACCTGAAATTGAGAAAACTGACCACATTAGTCACCGGTCTTATCTCTTGTTCTAGTCGCGGTTGCTTATATAACACTAAGAACCAAGGCTGAGCATTCCTTTTCTTCGAGTGACGTCCCGACAATTGCTTCCCTTTTACATCTACCTCTACGCACTACACCACAAGCTACCGCGAGAGTGTGTGGTAGGGGGTGAAGATCACCAAACAAACACATGCAATTAGGCTACTAAATGGAAGACTAGTTGCATGGTGTTCCTAGTTCGCTTCCCACCTCCAAAATGCGAGTAAATTGCTTTTCTCAAAGCAATTGCTTTTAGGTTGTCCCTTCTTCTTCTTAGAGTTTTCAGCAGACTCCTCTTTTCTCCCACTCTTCTTAAGACGTCTTCAAACTGGGAAAAATACAGATCCTACTATGTTTAACTACAGTTTTCAAGTCATTTACATCTACATAATACCCTGCAAACCACCATAAAGGTGAGTAGCAGGGGGTGAATTCTCACCAAACATGCACTATATATCATGCATAAAAAAGAATTAGTATTAATATACTGGTCTAAACTTCACTATTTAAAAAAGATAAAAATTGCAAAGCAAACGTTCAAAAATATGCTGTTAGTTGGGTTAGCTTTAAGTCATCATACCAACATGCAGCTACCAATGTTATCCATTGCTACACTCGTATTGGATATATTTACCGTTATTCAAATCCCTAATTGAACGAGGAAAAAAGTACATTTTCAATCTGACAGTTCTGCAATCAATTTCTCTAATTTTGGGATTATGGTCCAGTGTACCAAAGTAAGTTGGGGTTCGCAAAATATTTTTAAGATCATCACTGAAAATATGGTTTTGGAATTTATTTAGGAGATTAAGTCTAAATTTCAGCCTGCGATCTGACAATGATTCCCATTTTAATTCATTTACTAGACTTGTTACGCTAATATAATTATCGTACCGTCCCTTTACAAATTTTGCCGATCTTCGCTGCACACGCTCAATTTCATTGTTTAGGCCGATTTCGTAGGGATCCCATATACTGGCAGCATATTCCAAATGAGGTCTAGCAAGGGAAAAGTAGCTGATTTCAGTATTAGACTTTACGTGAAAAAGAAATAAAATGGGCCAATTACGCTTCCCTGGGGAACATTCGATGTAACTATTACTCCGCCTGAGGAAACACCATCTAATATCTACAACCCTTTGAACTTCTTCATTTAAGAAGTAGCCTAGTATGCTATTGTTCATCCTGTTTAATACTCAATTCGCGAGTAACTTAAAGTGGGGCACCTCATTAAACACTTTTCGAAAGTCAAGAAACGCTGCGTCTACGTCTACATCTACGCAATACCCTGCAAGCCATCTTGATGGTGTGTAGCAAGGGGTGAAGATAACCAAACATGCACCATTGACATACAACTAGAAATACTGCATAAAACATGTTGATTAATAGGGTCACATGCAGCTAGTTAGCATCTGCATAGTAATAAAGGGATTAGTTGTTAAGACATGAATCATGCACTACAAGCTAATCTACCATATTTCACCTACCTAACCCTTTGCTATGCTCCCGATTGTGTTCCCTTATAGTACGGAGGAAAAATGACATTTAAACCTATCGGTACCACAATTATCTCTCTAATCTTATATGCGTGGTAAATTCTAGCATAATGCGTAGGTGCTTTTAATACATATCTAACATCTTAAGTAAAGCTATCCGTTTTTAATTTCTGCAACAGATTTAATCTGTATTTTAACCTACGATCTGATAGTGATTTCCAGCCTAATTCTACTATTATTCGGATACACTACTAAACATATCGTAACACCTTTTAGCAAACCTAGCTGCCATACGCTACGCTATATAAACGTTATAAATTCCACATATTTTCATATTTAAACAGGATTCGTTTCATCTGACGTCAAATGTGTAAATTTCAGTGATGATGGTAATAATGAAACATGGTTAGCAGTGACTTAATGATATTATTTATGAATAAATAAGGTATTTATAAAGAATCGCTATTGGTGGAGGAGGGATGTCAAATGTATTGGAACAAAAGCTAATTTCAAAGAAGATTTCTGAGCACTTCCACTTCGCCAGGGATCTCATTTACCCCAACGTTTCAGGGTCCAACTCGTTCCTCGCCATCCGGGCTTCAGATTTTCCGGCTACAGAAAAAGTTTATTATTTTAGGCGCGATTTAGTGGGTCATACAGCTCGAATTAAAAATTAAACACTCCGTACCGTCCCCGCAAATTTATTTAATTGGTACCTCCAATCACTTTTACATCATCACCTAACGGGATCTCCTAAATAAATTTACTTGAACGCCTTGTTCATTCCTAAATCAGCCAGCTGAAAAGTTCAAAATTGATTGATGGTAGCATCATAGCGAGAAGAAACAAATAACGGAATCATTAGAAACACTTTTACAATTCCTAAATAAAAATGTTTGTTCCTTATCACTCAAACAATTTTTTTTAACTACGTAGTAGAAGAAATAATTAGATTTGATCCAAAAAATAAAAATATGTGTAATTGCGGCTCCAATTCAGCTCATAATTTACGTGCTTTCCCCAAAACCTGTTTTCTTCCCATTAAGAAAAGCTATCTAATGTATTCGTCAATTTATCATTGGAGCTTAAGCTACTGGAAAAATTTACATAATGGGGAAGTGTTCTCAGAGCATCTTTTCAATTTTTTCTTGCCCCAAGTTATGTAATCGATTGCGTAATAAATAGCGCCATCTCATAGAACTAGTTGCCGTCAAGGGCGGAAAAAACATCTCCCCTGTCGCAGCGTCTAGACTGTTATCAGAACCGTTGCTATCCCAACCGGATTTATCACTCCCTGCTGAAGCGGTGAATAAGATTATTAAGAAGGAATTTTTCTAGGGTCTTCTTTTCGGAAAGCAGCAGGGTTGCCTTCAAGATTATTACTAGAAGTATTAAAATTGGATTATTATCGGAAACCAACACTCCATTTTTCAAACCCTAAATTAATACCCAAACTGAATTTATGCGTAGATATTAATCCAGATGGTGAACGTAGCTTGCGTGGATGCACATCCACTAATTTTTATGCGTGAACGCCGAGTTTTAAAATGAATCCCCAAAATTCTAAAAAAAAAACTCTTCCAAGCATCATTCAGAGACAAAGTATAACAGGGTTCAGGGTTTGGGTCAGAGTTTAAATGATGATACGTCACGTAGTCCGGTGTAGGTCAACCCTTAAAGTTTAGCCAACTCAAGGAAAAAAGTAAAATTACAATTGTATCCTACGGTATATAATTGTAATGTAAAAGATTACCTCCGTCACAAGGAGAAACCCTATGGTAATGGTAACTGCCGTCATGTTATATGGTTGCAATCTAAGAAAGGCCTCCATGCCGACCAGAGAAATTATTAGCTTGAGACTAGCGAGTATTTCGCATTTTATTGCTGTTTGCATATGAGTGAGTATTCATAGAATCATTTTGATCAAAAGTAGGGATGGGTCGGTTCCACTTTTTTTCGGTTCCGGTTCCGGTTCGGTTCTTAACTTCGGTTCTCGGTTCCGATTCTCGGTTCCGGTTCTTCATTTACCACTTACTTTTCATTGCTCAATGGTAAGATAAGGTAATCAATAATCATTTTCGGAGACTGAATTAGAATAATTTGCGACTTTGAAGCATCTAAGTACACTATTTCACCAGGTTTTAATGTGAAGCCTCCACTTTTGGAGTGTGAGTAGGTTTCAAACTGGTTTTCGCGCCAATTATTTCGGTACCGATTATTTTTGGCCTCGGTTCCGGTTCCGGTTCTAAGCTCAAGAACCGGTGGAACCGAGAACCGAAGAACCGAACCGACCCATCCCTAATCAAAAGACAAAGGCACTGCAACGAAGCGGAATGGATTTCGCTATTGGCATATAAAACTTTCTTTCAAAAGCTATCTAGATACCTTCGTCAACCTCAAACATTCGGTGACATTAGACGATCAGCGAACCGTCTCCTTCGTCACGACATGATGTACAGAAAGAACACGTTTGGTGAGCAGATCAAATGGAGGGCATGAGGATATTTTGCAAAGATGCAGCAACAGTCAAGCACAGCTATTTGGCGCCTACTGGAAGTGATAACGAGAAAAGATAACAGTAGAAGAAGTCATTATTCTTACTTCTAATAATATGCATTCTCGGCGAGGTTTTAAAAATTATGGTCACTGTTTTCAAATATTAAAATATCGCGACTTATCTAGGCTATCTTGCCGAAATTCCTGTTTTACCAAATCCATTTACGATTCCGTTACTACACAGTTGAACGAACTTTGCAGTGACTTGTTGGTGATGTAGCGTTAAATTTTTCCAACGTAAGGGTTTTGACAGAGGCCATCTTTTCACGCAGCCAAGTCAAAGAAATCAAAATCGTTTAGGGATAATATTTTCAAAGGAAAACTTAATAAAATAATTTTCAGAACATGATACTATCAAGAGAAATTTTCATATTAAATCCTATGTCATTTTAGCCGCAAGAGTTACTCCGCGAAGATGACCAATGAATAAGTTAATTCGCACCTTTAAGGGCCGGTTTTTGACTATCCGGTTGACATTAACCAGAAGTCTGTTTGACAATGGATGCAGTGGTTACTGGCAGGCCACGAATTTCAAAGGAAATCGATGAGTCAGATGGTTTACGTGAGAAACAACTGCTACTAAATACCACCCTAACAATTACTGTCATGCCAAGAAAATATTAAACCAGCTATTTCAATTTAAACTTTTTCTCTGCCGTTATGCACGAAAAGCGAGTTTGCAGAAAATTGCGAGAGGAAAAAGGTTCCCTGAACCGGGGATCGAGGCAGGGGCCTTTGGATTACCGAGACAGTGGGCATACCTCCTCCACGCCTCATATAGTTGGGAATATTCTTGAAGAACGGAGTAAAGGTATTATCGAACGACGCCCAGACGTCCATTATGTAACGTACCGTCCAGAGGCAATCCGATCCCCAAAATATTGCAAGAACATATTATGATATCCAGGAGAAAAACTGTGGTGATAAAATATGTTTATGATTCTCTTGACCAAAACTGGAACGCATTGAGGCTCTTTTGTGAGTTAATTTTCACCGATCATAATTTTCCAAGGCTCTAAACCACATAACTTTTAAAATAAATTCCAACGTGCCTCAAGAAATTTGGGAGTTGGCAACCTTGAAAACCTTGGAGAAGATGGAAAGATAAACGAGCAAATAATATATTGACATTTGCGGCAAAGGAAATGAATATTTTAATACTTAAATTATTTAAGAGCAGACCCTCTGCACACGTTCATGTCTACACAAGCTGAGTGATTCTCTATGCTGAACCTATTTCTATGCTAAATGGTTAGTTCAAACTCGCGTTTACATCTTACATTTACAGCAATTAGTGAAAATAGTCGAGTGATTTTCTTTCGATGACGTTGAAAATTAATTATTATCGATTTCTCCCTATGCAAATCCTTTTTGCTCAAATTCTGGCCCCTTATATGCTGGGAAAATGGAAAGCTTTAAAAAATTGTGCATCATTGCAATAATGCGTCATTGTCCAACTCGGCAGGTGCAATCATGACCAACTTTGACTTTGATTTATCCGACCACACTTTGTAAACCCTGTAATTATATCGTTGTAATCATTTATAGAATTCCTAATCTTCGTTATTAAACTGTAAATCAATTTACTCCCGCAATTTAGCGAAAAGGCTGCCAAGTCCGGGATTGAAAATTTTAAAAAATCCTGAGGAAAGTGTCGTTTACGTTGGTGAGAATTTGAAGTAATTATTCCTTTTTCCCATAAATCATAGAAAATCGTATTACATTCCCATAATATTTACAACAAATATCGTATTTAAGTATACAAATTTGATCTGCATGTGATATTATAGGGTATTTTGGCATGTATTTTATTGATTAACATTTAACCTAACAGCTGGCAGTTGAGCAAACCTTTTTATTTTCAATTACGAAACATTAGAATCGATCGCGTTTAATTTAGTTACTATACAATGTTTATTCCCCCAAATGAAATTACTCGTTCCTGCCAAGATACCAAAGCAACCATTACGAGAAACGTCCGTCACGCAAACTTTCTCACCAACGATTGACCAAAAGACTGATTTGCAATTGGAGAGGGGTGAGGATAGAATTGAATCGGATATGATTCACAAAGGCATCAGTTTCTTTCCCTGACTCACTTTCCAATCCCAGGGATTTTTAGCATTCCCTCTTCATCAGGAAGGCGGAGGCTTCAATGGGGTCCTTCGGTCCATGGCCAGGAAATTCTCTATGAAATGGTCTTTCTTCGACAATAAAATACAGAATATAAAGTGAAAACGTAAGCCAAGATGTAACCTGACAAGAGTACTTCGGTAAAAGATGCTTGGGTTTGGAGTTCAAAATAGAGAAGCGGCAATGTATGGGTTTCAAGTACCAATGTTATGTATAGTCGAACTCGAGAATGCAATATCAACTAAAAAGCCAAACTCCAGATTACATAAAAATGTTTCAATTAATATAGACAAATGTTTAAAATGTATGATAAGCAAACATTTTTGAACACCCTTACAGGTTTTACATTCAGTATCTTACATTCACTCACTAGTAAATAGCGATGAACGCCAAAGAACTCACAGCATTATTTATCCGTTTAACATTCCTCGTCTAGTCACTCAAAACTATGTGAGATCATGCTAAATTGTAGAATATATTAGTCAACATCGAACCACACAACTTTGTGCTGTGCTTGAGACCAGATATGTTTTCCTCATTTGGGTATTTCGATAGTTCCCCGCAAGTATTTGTGACAAGAGTTTTTTTTTTAATCATTATTTTAGCTGTGATAATCATTCATATTTTATATAATCAAGAGTGTGAAAATAATATGCTGGCGTTGCATCCGGGACAAAAATTCGAACCGTGCAATAAAAAAATTCGCAGTCGGTAGGATTCGAACCTACGCTCCCAGAGGGAATCTGATTTCTAGTCAGACGCCTTAACCACTCGGCCACGACTGCACACACTACAATGCCGACTTAACTTTTTAAAACATTCTTTACGTAACTACGGATACCAATTTGAGCTAATTTTAGACGCGAAACCACCTCCTCCTCCCACCCAACCGGTTCCTGAAAGGTGCGTGCTCACTTTCCTCCACCGTTCTTGGCCCCTCTCGTACGGACAGAATTAGTTTTCCCGCCTTCGAAGGAACTACTCGCTTAAGGGAAATTAAAAAAAAATGACTGACACAAAACGAATCATTCCTGTCGGCCTTCGGCATCGCGGGACCGCCCCAAGACCTCAGTCTCACGTCCTTTTCGGGCCGAGTCGCAGTAGTCGCGTGGACGGGCCTCCCTCGCCGGAGCGATCCCATTGGTGGGAAATGAAGGCAGGAATCCACTCACGCACGTGGAGCAGCACGGCATGTGTCGGAGGGGGAGTTGTGAAGGACAGGCGTGCGCGTGTGCTAGTTACGCCCAGAGCAAAATCGTCCAACCCTGAGGGGGCGTTGTCCTATGTCGCCACCGTCGTTGTTGCTCCCATAAGTAGGTATACATGGTTAGTTAATTTATTTTCCGAGGGAGATGATCGACAACTAAAGCCACTTGCGCTATTAAGGATAGGTGGGTTATTGGGTGAGAATAGAAATTTTAAGGTAAAGGTGGAAGGGTGGTGAGAAACTCGGCGTCGGCATTCTCTTACCCTTCAATCAAAAACACAAACAAATCCTCTGAAATTTATTCGTTGGAAATAAATTTCAGAGGGAGAATAGAAAGTTTGTGTTTTTAAATCAAAATTTTTTTCCACTAAGTTACGCCTGAAGCTATTGAATCTGCTCTTAACGAAAGGGGCCCACGGTTTAGCGTCCAACCCGACGGGCGGGATATTGTACACTAAGTGCTCTCCGCAAAGCACCCGATTGGTGGCCGATATGCCTATGAAAAATCTCTGCCTCAGCAAATATATGCGAACCCGAGCCCCCAGAATAGAAGGCCAGAACCAAACCGATCCTCATGAGGCTTTTTCACCAAATAGTTGAAAAATATGACTTGTATTTCCCTGCCCTATTTCATTTGGTAGCAAGATTAGTAGCTAAGCAAAATCACTGTCACGCTTTGAATAACAATAAATACCGAAATCCTCGCGTAAATTCAAAGGCAACCAAGTTTTCCGAGGGCGGGAAAATCTGGCATATTACTGTCAATTAGACTATAAAATTACGTACAATAAATGTACAATCTAACATACTATTTAATAATATTTAATCTACTATTTTCCCTGCGAATACTATTAATGAATGTTTCTCGGCCTTTCCAAAGGTTAATAGGCTCCATTTCTGGCAGAAATGGAGCCCATTAACTGGTGGAAAGCTCGAGAAACATTCATTAATACTATTTAATAGTTTTACATCATTTTTTTACACCAGCGCATCATCATTAGCGCATCATTAGATATTATAAAGAAGGAAAGATAGGTTTTCACGAAGCTTGGAGATCTGTGAAAACGTTTTCGCTTTTCTATTCTAAATTCATAGAGCCCCTAGTACGAACGTTTATCTTTCAATTCCTAAATACCTTAGTGTATGTTGCGGTATTATTGTCAGTTTCTAATTCTTTAATATTACACGCGAGGTATGCTCGTTGAAGAAAAACCAAGCCAATGTATGTTACGTAATTAAGGAAGGCATGACTTTCAAAATTCTACTGGTTCTGTGCCTTCCGTTCCATTATAATTTATTGAAATGGATTTTGGTTTAGTTTTCAAATGTTGTGTCCTACGATTGGGAACACTGCAACTTTATTTGGTCGAAAGCATCTTAATTATCCACGTCACGGCCAGAACGAAGGGGCTGGGACCGAGCTGGAGGCGAGAGTACAGGAAATGCAAGAGTAAGTGAGGTCTTAATGCTCGTCAAGGTCGAGGATCTCAAATACACCCCATTCACGATGAGCTAACTCATCTCGGGAACGATGAGGAAGAATCCCGCGACACGCATATCCGTTGAAAAACTTGTGTCTACTCTTTTTTTCCGCCGGCGAGCGAACCACATCGGATGTATTTGATCTCGTGGATGGACGTCCTTGACTATGAATCGAAGGAATCTCATGAGATCGGATTCTTGAGCACATTTTTTTCCGGAAGCGCGGGAGAATTCCTTTGACGCACGCTTCAGGAAGACTTGCGTCCGCGGACCTCTCTTTCCCAACCAATTTCCGAGTACGCATGCGATCTAAACTCTTAGTTACTGCGCCTCAAGAATTTCAACATTCACAGTATCCGAGAAAATACAACTGATTTTTCATAATGGCACTCATTCTTTGCGTGAGGCAACAAAGAACTGCCCAGAAGTAAGTCAAAAGATGAACTCGATGTAAAGTCCAGGCATTTAAAAAAACACGAAATTATGATTAAAATTAACAAGAATATTTAATGAAGACACGGGATCGAAGTAAGGTTATTGAATTACACATTCAGTTGATATTACATCGAACTGGACAATACAAGATAAATTTGTATTTATAATATATTTACATAATTCCAAGAATTATCTCTAGCGGTAGAAGATTGCATAGAGTGTGGTAAACGCACCGATCTTTTCTGGGGAAAGTTATGTTGCTCACTTGTCATTGATTTCGTCGGTGTACAACTATTGAATTTCCTTTCTATCCTATCAACCATTATGTAAAATCACAGAGACTCCTCTTTCCAAGCGGACCCGTGCGTTTCATCCAAGCAACAGTGAGGATGAGATTCACTTTCAAGTGCGTCTAAAATTTAGACATCCATTATTGCGAGTACTCAGTCAAGATTTGCAAAGTATACGCTCTTGTCTGCCCACAAGCCAACTATTTAGTTAATAAATATACATGACACTAGGGTCCTCTAAATTATGATCGAGTTAACGTATCATTTTGATGTACACGCTTATTAAACTCATTCTCGCGCATGTTTGGCACATAACTAGGAGTCTTTTAATAACATATGTACAGTACCTATTCTGTTGGTTTGAGTTTAGAGGATATGTCTCTTATGATGTCTCCTTGTAAAATTAGTTTTTAAAACTAAGATCGGCATTGTACTCACTACGAAATATGATTGATTACTCATCGATAATGTCTATTTGGTTTTGATTCACCATTGAGCTGGTTTACGGGTTACCATGTAGATATCGTTGACAAAAGGAATAACTGACTGGGAAAAAATATGCTAAAATTTGGTGAAAGTCATGTACAAGTCAACGTAGAGTTACATGACAGCTTTGTACAATCTTAATATCATGTTTCCGGAAAAATCTGGACTGAAATAATCCTTCCAAAGGCACCCAATAGAGGTCTCTTTTCCGGTGGTAAGCAAGTCACATTATTGCAACGCAAAGGTCACGGGTTTGAACCAGGCCTAGAGCATGAATATTTCCCGTGACTTGAATTAAGTACGATTCGATCCATAACTCAATCAGTTAGAGAACCTAAAAACGGATTATCACAAGTGTCTTATTTTGAAAGCATCAGGAATCCAATTGAAGGATTTACATCCAGAGGCTACCTAGTTACAAGAACGTAGTTTGTAACAAGTTCGAACAGGAAACTGGCAAGGCATTATGAAGTTTGAACTTTTAAAGTTTAGAAGCAGAATTGTGTTTTCTATATGAACGGACAGAAAAATGAACGAATCAAAAAACTATTCATGGTCATAAACATGATATTCTGGAGTCAAATGGCACGTTTTAACGCTATTTATAAGGAAAAAAGGGTGAAATACAAGGCATCAAAAGAGATGTTTCTTTTGGTCAGACAAGAAGAAATGCGGAGGAAGGATTAACTAAAAATGAAATGCATAAAACACTGATGATGAAATAAGATAAACCCTAAAAATAAAACAAACCTTTTTGACTACGTGCGAGCAATTTAAAGTAATAAATGAGAATGTAATGAAGTGGTTAGGAGTGAATAAAAAATACATAGTTAAATTATTATCAAGCGTGGGAATCCAAATGTAAACGTATAATGTTGGTGTCACTTTTGTAAAACTATGAAGTGTTATATATGTAGGGTATATGAAATCATAATTATGTAATGCGTAGTGTAATTAGATGATGAATCATTAGAAAGATAAACCAATATTCATAGGTATGGAGAAATAAGCTGAAGATGTCCACTGCAATGTTTCATATCCCGAAATAAATAAGGGTGTGTGGTAGGTACCATGACTAATGAGTGGCATGGCCGGAACAAAGTCCAGAGAGTTTTTCTTGATCTGAAAATAAAAGAGTACAAGGAATGGAGTGAGTCAACTGTGTACTGTGGCAAGTATTAACATTTATAAAGCAATTAAGCCACAGAGGATGCTTCAAGAGATGAGTAGAAAATGTATGCATGTTGCGTTTTACTGAAGACAGCTGCTTGGTAGGCAAAAGGAAACCCAACAAAGATGCAGGCTAGACAATATAAAGTACTGAGGCGACATCGTATGAGTGTTAAAAAATGCGTACCAGTAAAAGAAGCAGTGCAGAAGGCAAGGCATACATCAATCTGGGGAACCAAAATATGTAAGTGGATGGGTTTTGCTAATTGGTAAACATGATACTAAGAATAGTGTCACGGAAACTCAGAATTGGTGAAATTGTATGGCAATGAAATACGGTGATAATAATAAAGAGGCGTTTTCAAATTGGACATAAAGCAGCAGTAATCATGCCCACAAAAATATTCTCTTAAAAACTGACATAGAAGGAGAAGTAGCAGAATTAAGTGCAGGACAAGGATGAAATATGATTCAGAGAATGAATTACTAGAAAAATAAAATTTACTGATAGCTATTTATGAATTTATGAATAGTTAAAAATATGTACCTTACGTTGTATTCAAGAACTAGATTCTATTGAGAGATTAATATTTGTTGATATTCAAAACAAATTTTAGGATAAAGCGCGATAAAGTATAAAAGGATTCTGAGCGCGTGATTTTCAGTATAATCCGATTCCATGGAGAATTTCATGAACATTTTTCCATACTTGAAAAAGCCAAAAAAAATATGTATTATGTAACTATGCTTTATTACGTAATGTTGTTCGAAGAAACAAGAGGAAAAGCCATATCATGCAGTTGATTGAAAGTATATTGGACATTTATGAATAAAGTGTTTCGTAACAATTCATCAGCCTCCATTTTCTAGTCTGTTTTTCTTATGAAGGCTATCACAGCGTGTTGTCACTGAAGTCGGCATTTAAAAATTACTGGAGCCTTCACTTAGTTACCCTATTATGTTATCTTAGCCATCATATAACAAAGAACTTTTGGATTGTTGCCACCGTTAATGCCCCCAAATAATTTTTAATGGACAAAATAATAGAATAGGGTAGTAATGAAGTGGGAAGATCTAAAATCACAAAGCATAAGCCGAGGTGTTTCACGATAATCAATTAGGAAAATTCTATTACGCCGTTGCTAGATACAAAGGATAAAATTGGAGTTGGTACTCGTCAGACCATCACTATTGTAGACGTGTTGTTAGAAATGTTCGTAGAAATCTATAAAAGTAACAAAAATTAGTGAGTCATTCACCCCAATTAAACTGGTTGGTTACACAACAAGGATTAAATTCATTACATTGATATTTCAGTAAAGCATTATCAAACACTAAAATAAAATGCTATTGAAAACCTGATTGCGTATGAAGTTATTTATCGTTAACGAAACAATGTCTGCAGGTAGAAAAATTGATCTTTCACCGGGGCAAGAGGGTATTGTGAAGGAGAATTTTCTGGGGTCAAATGCGAGCAGGTTAGTAAGGAGAGGGTTATACACAACAAATATGACAATAAGTTCAGACGAAGAACTCTGAAGAAGAATATATACATTGGTAAGCAGGTAAACCCAGGGGATCGGGTTGGTGTGGTGGCTAGAGTACTGGCCTCCCATCCCGAGGGCCCGAGTGGCGGATTTTTCAGTGGAAAACCGGTCCCCACTTGAGTGCCTAGTGGAGGGCATTTCAAGTACAGTACTTCGTCCGTCGGATGGGACGTTAAGCCGTGGTCCCCTTGGCGCCTTTCGTTAAGAGTAGGCTAATGCCGACGCCGGGTTTCTCTCCACCCTTCCTCCGTTCCCTAAAAACTCCTACCATTACCCAATTACCCACCTATCCTATATGGCGCAAATGTCCTCAGCTGTCGGTCGCCTCCCCTAAATAACCAACCAACCAAGGTAAACCCACTGCATGAACGAGCTTAGCTCATTTCCGCTACCGCTTTCACATCTTGAAATCTAAAGGAAATGGACCGCAATTTGAACCAATATAAACATAAATCAGAAGTCATTTAAGGGTTTTTGGCGTGAAAGTTTGCCCTGCTTCACGAAATATAATGCGTGTAACAGATACTGAAGTACGCTTGTAACTGATACCCATTCACTAACTTATTTGGCTCTTGTGAAATGAAATGAGCGTTTATAACCGATAACATTAAAGAAGTAACATTTTCTTAAATGTCATTTCGTGCTACGTCAATAAAAATAATTTGTGATGAGTTATCACCCTTCTTTAGATCGTGTTAACATATTAAAGTCGGCGATGATTATGCTATGTAAATTGAAACCTCCGCTTACTTATGAAGTGGTCTGACTACTGACTACTAGTGGTCTGACTTCTGCTAAATAAATTCTTACGCGTGGGTTTCTTATGATGTGCTCTTGTACCGTGGCGCAGACGTCTGGCGTTTTGCTGTGTCAATTTTCAATACTATAAGATGTAACTATCTATCTCACCATCTATCTCCACTAATTCCAAAGGAATTAAGCAAATCGCACTCCATCAAATTGGCGAAGGTTAAGATTATGCATCTGCGTGATACTCAAGGATCTCTCAATTATCCCTAAACGCGATTTCCCCTCTGAAACTCCTCCGACTGCCAAGTTTACATCACTTCCCATATATCCTACGGGAAACATTTAATTCACGCAGATAGTCCGTTATCTTGCTACCATTCCATGCGGAGGGAATGGATGAGTTTATTTATCACTTCTTGGACCTTGTAACATTCTAGTTACGGTCATACAATAGCTAATTTAAAATGTTACAAACCACTCAATAAGTTGAACGGAGTGGAAGGCGAATGCCCTTGAATAGAAGAGTAGAAAAGCTGTTTCAAAAATTATTGACATGAGAAACGAACTTCACAAGTTTGAATACGAGGGCACCGGGGTCAGGGTGACCTCGTACAATATCTTTGAGCACTGTGATAAAATGAAAACTCTCTTCAATTTATTTACACTCTAGCACATCACTGAGCTTACAACATTGCAGCCGTATTGACCAGTGAGTGTGATCATTAGGGGATAAAACATAGGAGTGACTCGACATAATATATCCCGATCCATCAACTCGGCGTTGGATTTCCGATCGCGCAGTTGTCTGTGATTGATTTGGCAGCTGAGATTGGAACACTTCAAGGATAATAACTCGCTCTGTCAGGCTCCTTTGCGAAGGATACTGGCATTATTCTGCAGTAAACTCTCTATACCATTTCTCCACATTAAACCATCAATGTCTGTATAATTCTAGCCTGGGAAGTTAGGATCTGACCAAGACAATGCTGCCAATTGACTCGGATTTAGATGACTTGTCCTGTATGGTGATGAGTCCCAGAAAACGTTCCGTATTCACAACATTCGTTCAGTTTGCCTCGTGTTTATATCAAAATAACACTTGGAAATACTTTATTATACGGTCCTGAGCGCTCAACCACGTTTGAGTGTTTTTGAGGTGTCCCGGAAGCCCCGCATTTTATGCTTACAATTAGATATATCATAATATCCCGCATTGGCTACTCCGAAACCTGGCTGTTTTATCCTAAGAATAACACAATAAGTGTACCGTAGGCAGGATTCAAACCCGTGGCACTTGGATTGCCAGTCCTATGCACTATAACCATACTAAAAACTAAACATACTAGAAGTAGCTACCGCCGCAAACTCCAACTAGAAGAGATTCGGGCTAATTGGAAAAGTATTTGAGGAAACTCAAAAACAGCGATACTAGGCTCATAGACTTGGACATGTAACGGAGGAATTAAAGACACACCTGGTAACAAATATACTACACGCATTCAATGAACTTGTTGCAGGATATAAGAGAAATGATTTTAAACGAAGGATTTTTTGAAAATATTTAAACTGGGACAGACATTTGGAGATTCCCACACATATATGGCATCCAGAAAATAACTGGATTGTGTTTAGCTGGGTTTATACAGCCACATTTCTCCTGGATTTTAACGTTAGTAATCCGATTAGGAATCCTAATCCCAACCCCTGAAATGACTGTGCTATAAATCTGTCAGTATATCCATCATAGCTAAGAAACTGGTGATGATTTTCACTTTGATCCAAGCCCCATTATGACGTTAGGGCTTTCTGACGTTCTCCGGGTTTTTCCACATAATTTATGATTTTGAAGTGTATTTTCTGAAATATCCTACCTTTATGATATTTCAAAGTTTTTTAGTGCATGAAAAGGATACTAACATGTGCGTTTCGACGAGCTGCCCCATATAGTATACTCCTAAATATTGGGCTGCAAAGGCAATAAAATATTCCAAGGAAGCTATGATTGCATCCCTAATAGCTGTCGCATTGTGGTGAAGTAATTCATTGAAGAGTAAATCCTGGTTTAAAGGCCGAGCACATTAATGTAGCACAATGACTTTATAATAAATCCGGCTTGCATTACTCCAAAATTTAATTTCTTCAATTGTTTATCGGTTGCAGGTGTTTAATCCTCCTCTCCTACACGCTATCAATGCCCTTCATTTACTTAAGAATTCAGCTCCTCAACAAAATACCGTTAATCCAAGAATTCACTCGAGATGAGGAGCTCATTGGAACTTGATTCACATGACCTTCACTTAGATAATGCGCTCTATTATTAGAAAAATACTTTTGCAGGGTTTTCAGAAAGCAACGACAATATTTTCTTCTTTGATCATTTTCCATTTACACTGAAGCACTTCATGTGGGATTTTAATTACGTAAAAACTCTACTTGAAGAAATGCTAGTTAAAGCATCCATTCAAAATATTTCAATTAACTTTCTGATTTATTTAGTGGTGTCGTTAGACAATTCCGGTGATGAAAGACAAGCAAGCGAGTCCATGGCATCATTGCGCAATCATTTACTGCAATACCAATTCATTACGTAGGAACCTCATTTTTTTCATTTCATTCAAGAAGAGCAATGACCTGAAATGATCCTTCGGCAACCAGACTAATGCGTCGCTCCTTATACCTAGCTAGCCACGTAAAAGAGGCATTTCTTCGATAGAGGCGGTTAACCGTTGGCCGAGTGCTAAGCACAGGCTAGCGGTTAACACCATGGTGGTAAGGTAAGGTAGCTCCGCAGGAAGGCGGCATACCGCAGGGAAAAAAAACTAATAGATCATTACACTTTCACACGCTGGAAATCGGTCGTGACAATTACACATTATATTTCAATGTCATTTCATTGCCGTGCATTACTTTTAAACGCAAGGCAGTATTTTTTCCTAAATCGAATGCTCTTCGGTGGAGTGGAATGTAGTAACTTTAACGTTCTGTACCTATGGCAAAGCAGACTAGTATTTATTGAGAGGATTTAAATAAAGCTTTCTACCGATAAAAGTAAGACTGACATTTATTTCACTCTTGTCACGTCTCGCATTGAGAGTTCACATTAAGAATTTGAGATTTAACCTAGAAAAAGTATTTTTATTGATTAAAAAATGAAAGGAATATAGAAGGCTAGCCCAAAGTTCTCAACGAACTATATGAAAATACCACGTGGCAAAGAGAAGGAAAGAGATGGGAGTCTCAAGGGTATCCGAATCTTATTTGCATCACCTAAGTTCATAGAAATATTAGAATAGTACCAGATAGTAAAAACAATAATCGTTAAGAGTTCGAGGAAGAAGCAAAAGATATGATGCAGGCCTCAAATTATAATTGTTGGCGTGATCACAGCGGTAAATGAAGGGAAATGGAATTTTGAATACATCGATATACATTACCGTTTGCGCCGTGAAACACTTAAGATCATAACTGAAAAAATAGAAACTCAGAATAATCACTACTAAATTAACATAAGCGTACAAATTAAGCCCACTAGTAGTGGGCTTAATTTGCACGCTTTAAACCCTACTCATACTTGATTAACTGTCTCTTTCATTACATCGTCAACTACCGTTATAGTTGTCTTCCGAAAACCCACTGACTAACATTACGGGTGACTACAGAAAGACTATAGGACAGGAAGACTCGCCAACAACAGGTAAGGCATCACAACAAGATCTTCGAAAATACCACCTTACCACTCTTAACTATGATCATGCCATGCATTCCTCGCCATTATATGAATGAATTGGAATCCTCAAGTTAACAGCGCCATACATGCACGTAAACAGACTGTCGTGACAATGTGGTTGGGGAGGTGCACGAGACAAGAGGATCACGTTTGCTGCAAGGGCATCGGCACGAAACAAGTGCGTCACGAAGTCGACAAGACGCAGAGAGTCGTCTGCCGACGTGAAGAAAAAGAGCGCCTGCGGTGAAGTAGGTACAGTACTTATCTCAGATTACGTCAAGTTTACGGCGTGGCATGGGAAAATTGAAACTGATATTAATATACATAGTTAAGCAGGAAATGCAAAATATTATTCATAATTAAATAAAAAACACCCTTTATTCCGCGACAAAATCTGACGCCCGTCATCTACACAGGGTTACATGAATCTCCTCGGATCTTTTTCAATGCGGATGACCTTCAGGAATGGTTTAGGTTTCATGATTAGAAAAAAGGAGTGTACTGACTGAGGCGTCATTTTACTGAAAAAAACTTTTATTGCCGGTAGAGGAAAATGTGCTAAAACAATATGATAACGAAGGTTTGGATGCTTTCCCGACGCAAGGTGTTGGTACAGGCTGTTCAGGTACTCCACCGGGTAACACTGCATTTCTGTCAACGCTTCGATGGGAAAGTCATCCATCATCTTCAGGATTGATGGATGACTGAATATGATGGACGACTCGCTCATCGAAACGTCGATAGAAATGCAGTGTGAACCAGTGGAGTGCCAATATAATAAGCTAGGTTTAGAAAAACAGTGAGGAGTAGATAGAGTAAATATAGGTAGTTACTACTTAGACCCTTCGACTAGGCCAAATAACAAAACACACAACTGTACAAAATTTAATGGCATATTAAACTGATAGCGTGCATTAATGATTTCAAATTAAAAATGGCAAAAAATATAGCCAACGAAAACGCCAGTAGATCATTTAGAAATCTGTGAATGCAAGTTCCTCATCTAACCTAGGAATTGAATTTTAATTTCCAGTTCAATTATAATTGGAAATCAATTTATAATGCGGTATTTGAAATGGATTGAGACAGCAAAGCCAAACTAGCACTTATCAATAACTATTCTAATAACAGTAAAATGTTTTCCGTTAGCAGTATAGCAGGTGGCACCACATATCTTTCACGTAATCACATAACAGAATTAATTCATCCGCACCTTCTACTTCACCAAGTTAATATCAGCGAAAAACATAATGAAGAAAACATTCTATAATTGCTGTTAATATGTTGATCATCAAAGAAATTTTTAGCACCCTCCATAAAAATACTAACGTTGTTTGAAGTACTCAAATAGTCCAGTAGTCAGACATTTCCAATCATCCATCGTTTTATTAACATGCAATTTTTTTACACTACTTACTCTTGTTGTTCTTTACACTTTTTTGCGCAACCGGCATTTCACCTTGTATTGGTGATCGCTCCTCCATAAAGGATTTGTGGGAGAAAATTTCGAGTGAGAGAAATATTCTCGAAAAATCTGTCCGAGATAGAACAGCTCAATTTTTAGATAGGAAGAACGCAATTCCTACGAACCAGCGCAGCTTCCGCGCGCGCCGCTCTTGCGTCACTCTCCTTACGGGTACCGTTGACCGAAAGACGAGCAGAGCGGCGAGCACATCCGCGCAGCCTTTTTGGACTGGAGAAGGGCCTTTGACAGGGTGCCGCAATCAAGACAGCTCTCAAAACTCGAGTTCTACGGCGTAAGAGGAAAATTGCTGCGATGGTCTGAATGCTTTCTGTACGGCAGAACTCAATCCATCCGATACAGTAGTGTTCAGTCCGGTCCTTTCTCTGTACCAAATGGCGTCATCCAAGGGAGCGTTCTTGGGCCGCTCTCATTAAAGTTTTTGTGGCCGACTTGCCGGTTGCTATAAAAAATTCCACCCTCGTTCAGTACGCCGACGACTGCACTGTATACAATAAAATCGAGAAAGAGTAGGATATTGATGGCATGAGAGAACACCAGTCCATCATCGGTCTGGTGCGCCAATAACGGTATGACCCTCAACGCTAAAAAAATGCAAAATGATGGACTTATCGCGAGCGCGCATCCCTCTGCACTCACTTTTAAACGTCAGAGGCGCGACACTGCAATTTGTGTAGACGGAACGGCTTCTCGGCATCCAAATCTCGCGCGACCTGCGGTGGAATAAGCGAACAGAAATTGTCCGTAGGTAATAAATCGGTGCAAACACTCGGGCGTTTATCTCGATATCTGCACGGATACACTCCGAGGGTCAAACGGATGGCCTACATTACACTGGAGAAGCCAATTCGGTTTTATGGGACCCCCGCCTGGCACCTCGTTATCCAGAAAAATGTTAAAAAATGGAGCGCGTACAACGAAGAGGACTTCACTGCATTTTTGGCTAATGAGTACCTCCTCCGCAACAGCACAAAATAATGCCCATTCCCATGCAGCTGCGGTACACAGACTTGAACCTTTTCAAAAAGTGCATTTCTGGTGTAACCGGTTTCGACACCCGTGCACGCCTTATCCAGGTTCTCCGAGGTGACGACAAGGCACACCCCCGCCTGCAGCAGCCTCGGCTAGCTCCGAGTTGGGGCGGAGAGCCTTCTCATAGAGGGAGGTGAAACCGTGGAACGACTTGCTGGTCCCTCTCAAAGACTGTTAACCCAGACTTTTCCCTCCCTATGCATAAACTATCTATGGCAATATTTTAATAATTGATCGATTTGGTATTTAGGGCGACTGGCTTACTGTGGCCTCAATCTCAGAAATGAGAGTTTTAGCAAATTGCTTGGTAGAGGTCATGCATTTTCGTCATCCATTTTTTCGGAATTTCAATTGTATGATTTTCAAATTTTTTTATTCATAATTTATGTAACTTTTATAATTTGATTTTAATAACAATGTTGTGATAAACAAATAAATAAGTGGAATGATTCACTTTTCCACATTCTTTCTGAGTTTGTGCCATACTCATTCTCCCTTACAGATGCGGAGCATTCCAAAGAGCCTACTTATTTTTTCCTTATACGTTAAACATTCATGCCCAGTATTTTTAACATGGCAGTCACGATCTCTCTATCTCTCTCTTATCCAATCATTTCCCTATACGTATTAGGCCGCCTTTCTTCGCACCTTCTACAATGCTGTAATAGGCTCTTTTACGCGTACGTCCCAAGCTAACGACGGAGACTCTGGAATAGGTCAAAAAAGGTCCAACAAGCTTTTCCTTGGTGGTTACATTCATAGTTTATAATTGCTAAATGTTTTTAATCCTTCAAACAACGATTCGATCTCTGACTACCAAGTTAAATCTCTAGTTATATAAGGACTTATATAACTACTACAGACTACTTACTCAAGTATCATATTTAAGAATGAGTTTAGCAGAATAATTGTCTTTTGAATAACATTTATATATGCTTACTCAAGTATTATATTTAAGAATGAGTATAGCAGAATAATTGTCTTTTGATTAACATTTATATATTATATTTAATGGTACTTACGTCCATTCTTTTACTTATTACTCAATGATCCACTTCATTTACATCACTTTGAAGGACTTCTCGATCGTTCTCTTTCTCAGTTTTCTATCAGATAATGAATTTCATTCGCCCATACCCCCTTTACTAAATAGCATGCACAAGAAGTTACGGATCTTACGTTTACAATTCACTTCGTTGGCCTTAGAATAGAAATGGTACATATAGTACACAAAATACAAAAATAGCACAAAATAGTTCGTATCATAATTCTCCCTCATTTTAGCATACCTACTCATACCCTAAAATTTCCCGAGTATGAATGAATAAACAAATTAGATAAGCTGAAAATCACCGGTATCCATGAATCACTAAGTTCATTACTACGCTTTTTGTGCTAGATGAATGTAATTTTAGCCATTTTATTACGGCATGGTAAGATTAAATGCCCTTTATCTTAATACTCCAAAGAAGCCAATGCTCATTTCATCACTCCGAATAGGATTTTTGCCTGAGGTGGGAAGCCGACCATGTACGTGTCCTTAGAGCATCACTAATGGAATTCCCAGAAGCCCCGAGCATATTTAGACTCAGTGAAACGAGGGGTGCACGCTTAAGGTTTCGCCGGAAGAGCCAGAAGGAAAAGATACACATGAAGGGATCATTACTGAGAGAGAATCGAGTCCAAAAAAATGACCTGAGAGGCAGACGAATCATTGACAATAAAATAAAGAGTCTTAGAAGAAGCTAGTCCCAATATTTTTTTTTTACACTTTTACCAAAGAAATTTTTCAAACAAGACGCAATCTGGAGAGCACCTCAAATCAGGGGAAATTAATAGCTACTCTTAATCTCATCCTAGGCACGCAACGCCATTACTTCCCCGCATCTTTAGATTAAACATCCTCGAAGAGGATAAACTACTGGTTTAAGAGGATAATCACGGAGGAAGATGAATCATCAGATCATTATCAACTAACATTTAATTGATTAGACTGATAAATACAACTAATTATTATCATATAAGTAGTCTTATCATTGCATAAAATTTTGCTACGAATTCTTCTCTGAAACTTACACCTCGATTGAATTTTAAAGTTCTGAAATAACAATTAAAAATAAAATGCCAAATCCTAATTGAGGTTCATTTACGTAGCTAAATAACTTGTGTTATTGTAATAAACTCAAGTACTTATCATCTTATGGAGAAAATTATAGCAACTAATAGACCTAAGTAGCCCTTCCTTAAAAAAATTGCTTCATACGTCTTACATATTCTTTCTTTATTTTGATCCCTCGAATTTACATACTTTCTCTCAAGCTACTTATCAACTATAATCGATAAAATACCGACACAGTAGGTGATTCTGATATGTGCATCGTTTAAATTTCCAGCTGAATGAGTATTGCTTGGACCAAACGAATGTTCTGATTTTTTTCAACAAATGAATGCCACACGTGACTTCGTAAATAAAGTTGCAGAACAAATAAAACTTGATCCATGGCTAAGTACGTAAATAGAGAAGAATGTCATGAACGCATGGCTTTCCAAGGCATTGTCGATAAAATCTGACCCGAGCACAAACGATATCACGAACATAATTTCAATGCAAAGAGATAGATGTCGACACTATTTCACTGTCTATAATGAAATTCAGCTTCCGAAGAATATTCCGAAAAGAGAGCATCCATCCCAGCTGATAATAAACTTGTTTCTCTAGGGGTAGTGACGCAGATTGTAGCATGCTTACGATGTTTTTTTCAGATAATTTCAGTTTTTTCCGCCTTTATTTTAAGGCAGTGCACCAATGGAAAGATGCGAAGGATTCTGCTAAGCAGGATACCATCCCGCTGGTTTTGAGATCCTCAACTGTATAAAACCTCACAATATATATTTAAAACTGACAGTGTCAAAAGAACCTGATCTGATTTAACGGTGAAAGGCGCGATTTCTGGACAAAACTATCAGTCGTCCACTTTAAAGAGAGAAGGCTTCAACACACAAGGTACGATCCAAATTCGCAGGAAGGACATTGAAGATGGGCAACCAAATGAAGGGGAGAAGATATGTATGCCCTGGGGAAGGAAGCGTTTACTGTGGATAATAATTAAGAGGCATGCTAGCGTAAGAAAATCAACAGAGTGTAATAACTCATCGAGGAGTACGTTGGCGGCAATGAGTGTTGTCAATTTGATTTAAAGTTTGGTGTCAGGCACATAAGCCCTGGCTCTTAGAATGGCAGCCATAAAAGATTCAAAATGAATACTTAGACACACAATAATTAAGAATATAGAATAAACATTAGGGGCACTAGCCTTAAAGTTGATTACGTTTAGTTGTCCCTTTGGGGGCCAAGTGGATGACAAAGGGTCTTACTTCTCCGAAACTAAAAAAATCCTGTTGCTCCATCACCACCTCGAATCAACAAATGTGCGAAAAAATCCCTTCCTTATTTTCTTCACACTCTATAACCACCAGACTTGGGTGCATTCCCTTTTGTAAGGCTTCCCGTTTCCTATTCAAAGTGGAAAGCTACCTACAAATTGTCTAGTCATTTGGCTCCATCTCGCATATCTGAATCCCGGCCAATAACTCTCCACCCCTTGGGAAATGTTCTTTCATTCGAATGCGTGTCAAATATCTCCAATTAGTTTGCCAACGGAGATTAAACTTTCTATTCCTTTGACTCTCCCCATTTGTCTACGACTCAATTTTTTTTTATTTCACCTCATTTATATTCTCTTTTCTGGTTTCCCGACATATTTACAATTTTAAATATTTTTTCACCCCCAGTTCACCCATATATCTAGAGTGACGTCAGAAGTACTTAATAAAATCTCTTCAGGAGGCAATCTAAGAGTATACATGGAAACATGGGCAGGTTGTTTTTACTGAAACTTTACATATTTCTACCTTCTCCAATATACTTTTATCCGCCCGTTTATGTGATGTCTGACGTTTTCCTGTTTTGAATACTATTGCGTTAATATTAGAGGTGAGTATTGCCCGAAAATTGCAGAGAATTACACTAAACTTCAAGTAAATATAGATGAAATTTCTAATGATTTATTCAAACAGACTACTGGGAAAAGGCGCTACCCAAATTGAAGCACTATACGCAAAGAATATTGACATTGAGATCATAAAGAAATAATTGGATTTCTAGATCTCTAAAAAGTGGCAATCTAGAGTGACGTCTAGAAGAGAGCAACAGTAGGCTATAATACTGGCCTTTCATCCCAAGGTTCCGGATTTGAATCTCGGCAAACATTTAATTTGTGTGCCTGTCCTTCATTGAGTGTTGCGAGGAGAGCACTACTTCATATTCAGGACTCCTGGCCATCTGTGTGACGTTAAACCGTGCCACTGCAGCTCTAGGGGTCATGGAAACACGTACGTCCATCCTACTGCGACAAAGCGTAGTCCATGAGGAGGAGAGATCATACTGTCGATGTTTAAAAGCTGTAGAGGAAGGGGAAAACGGGAGAAGAGAGATTATTATAAGTAGGTATTAAAGATAAGATTAGGTTAAAGAGTAGATATCAAACCTATTTGATATTTACTCTTTGTGCTCAGAATATCTATATATAGAAGGGAATAAGTTATCTCTAGCATATATGAAGAGAATAGTCAACTATAATACATGTTCCGCGATCGTTCATCCCCTGCCACACACCCAATTTCAGTGTACTCAGTAGATACCTATATTTGAAACCGCAGACCTCCATTCCCTGAAATATTCCTACCCATATCCAGTTTTCTACCTCTTCCTCTTGGCGAAAGTAACCTTAGCTGTCAATCGCTAACCTCAAATTACTACTTCTATGTACAAGTGTCAGTGTATCGACGCTAACTGCTTCAATCGTCAATAATATATTTGTAATCATTTACCCTTTGCCTACAGCAACGAACAGTTTAGTTGGCAGAGTAAAACATCACCCAGCCAGCTGATATTAGGGGGAATAATAAATATTCTTTTTTCTTATATCTATGTTACTGCGTAGCAACTTGGTTTATATTAGGTTCTTAGATTATCCTAGGAGCATAATAGGTTTTAAGGATTTAAATTCTAATGCTAAATCTCATCATCTAGTCTAATATTGATCCTGAGACAAATATGAAACCCATACAAATATATGTACATACCTTAGAGTAGCAAGATTGTCACGAGCCAATCTATGCAACGCAAAGTAATAGATTTCTCATTTTAAATAGTAATTCATTCCAAGGTTTGAGATGAATGAGATGAATATTTTTACCACGTAACGTTGTCAAAGACTTTCAAAAGTTATATTTATGATGTTTTCTATGAATATAATTTGAAAATAAGAATTCTAAGTAAGAAAATACTTCTTTCGTTTCTCTGTTTCTCCTAATTCGGCATTGGCTACCCAAAATGCAAGAGATTCTCAGCAAATTATCCTCCTTTTCCTCGGTTTGTCATTCGAGCTCCGAATTTGGACGCATACGCGACAATGGTCGTAGAGATCTCAGTTTTAATTAACCAATCCACGTTCATGAGGTTTTGTGCCTTATTTTCCTTTGATTAATTTAATTGAAGCGGCCAAGCCACTAATAATATGCCTAGCGGAAGAGGTGGCCATCCAGTTTACAGATAATACGGACACCAATGATGCGGTATTTCAATAATGTGGCCTATCTCCCGCGGCACGCTTCATGACCTGAAGGGCATGCAACGTGACCGACCCCAGTCGTGAGGTCACAGTCGGAATTATATTTTTTTCCCTTTCATGCCCTTATTGAATATAACGCCAGGTTGGCACATCGCCTAATCTTACACAACTTTTCCTGCTCCATCCTATCCCTTTTTTGTCAACGTCACGATGGCAGCTTCCGTGGCAACTCAGTTTCATTCACCAGCTCCACATTCAGTAAAACGGCCCTCGTGTCGTCCAGAACGCCACATTATACCTCCGTTACATCTCTATTCCGGCAAATCCTGGACCCCTAGCAGTGGTCAGAGGTTCTTCCTACCTTTGTCCAGCAGCTGATACCCCTAGTTTTAAATCTCCTACTTACTTCCGTTTTTCGCTATTGTACTCTGTAGTCATCCCAACATCATATCCTTACTCGTATAATCACCTCCGATTTTCCAACCTTGGGGATCGGGTTGGTGTGGTGGCTAGAATGCTGGCCTCCCATCCCGAGGGCCCGGGTTCGATTCCCGGCAGTGGCGGATTTAAGTGGGAAACCGGTTCCCACTTGAGTGCCTACTGGGGGGCATTTCAAGTCCAGTACTCCGTCCGTCGGGTGGGACGCTAAGCCGTGGTTCCCTTGGCGCCTCTCGTTAAGAGTAGGCTAGTGCCGACACCGGGTTTCTCTCCACCCTTCCCTCGTTTCCTGAAAACTCCTACCATTACCCAATTATCCACCTATCCTAAATGGCACAAATGACCTTAGCTGTCGGTCGCCTCCCCTGAATAACCAACCAACCAACTATTTTCCAACCTTGATTTCCACCCCTTATGAATGTGCTGTCTATATGAAATAATTGCAATCACCGTGATTGGTATTCAGACATACGACTGGTTTGACAAAGCCCCACAGTCCCACTTTTTTCATATAACCTCTCAATGCAATTCTCAATTTTTATATAATTTACTGGCTGCATTCGTTGTCTTTCTGTACAGTTATTACCCTTCAATTCTCCCACGACTGTCTACATGAGATAATTGTGCCCCAGTATGTGTTCCATAAAGTTGTCCTGCAATATGGCATTATTTTTATTCCCAATGCGATTCTTGCCATTGTGGCCTTTACTTGGCCGTGTGTACTTTATGGCACGATTTAAAAATAGTAGCTCGGATGATAAAATTTTGCCTGCGTAAACATGCATGTACTGTTTTCCTACCAGTGATAAAAATGCGAAAAGCATGTATGAATTCCACAATCCAACTATGGGGTCCTTAACTATATTTTTTATTGCCGAATCTGATAGAGTTCGTAAAATAAAAAGATCCATCTATTTCCGTTTTTTGATCCGTCAATTATTTTTCGAGTTATAAGCGGCGAAAAACTGATGTTTTTAACCCTTTCGAAAAAGTGGACGTGGTGCAACCGTCTGACGTATATCGACTTGGTCCAATCACAACTGAGCCCGCGAAGCTACTTTGCTTTATCGCAATGGGGGGACACTGCTGACTCTGCCAATCGGAGCAGTTGCCACAGCATCTGTGCGTACAGAACTTCCGTGAACCCCCCTCCACTCCCTTCCCTTCCCTTAAAAGCAGTCAAGGATGGGAGGAAAATGACGTCAATGATATCAAAGCAGATTTTCCGATGGGCGTCACCTTTTGCTTATTTTAATTTTTGATTTATGAGTGAATGGTTGTGGTTAGAAGATAAATTTTTTCACTAAAATTCTTTTTTCGTTTCCATCTAAAGATTTCATGTACAAAATTGCGATTTCGGTTCCGAGTAAACTCCCCCATTCGAGATCATGGGTATTTCTCTTGGGGAAAAAAAGCAGATGAAACTAGAAAAAAATCTTATTTTCAGGCTACGAGAGTATTTCCCCTCCACCACGCGATTCCGCCTTTAATGTGTTAAGTCTGGTGTTAATGACGCTACAGTCAGTTTAACTGCGTAAGGAAATAATAATTGAAATTAATATTAACCAAATAATCTGCATATATACTTGCTTTAATATGCTGTACAAAATCCTAGATATTTCATCAGAAAGTCAGAGTTTTTTAACGGCAAATATAAGTTAGTGTTTGTTTTGTTTTGATTCCCTCCTCTCATTTGTTTCAACTCACAGGATCCACAGGGTCTTGAGTCAACTTTGCGCAAGTAAAACTACCGTCTCGTCAGCTTTCCCCGCATTACGTGCTTCCCTGCGAAAGTTCTGTTCACACATTACACCTGAGGTCCTGTCTGCAATTTATCCACATCTTCACAATTTGACCACATACTTGGCGGGCATATGAATATCAAGCTCGCACGTAATCCAATAGTCAGTATTTCTATGCCATTAAAACCAGAGCATACGCCCTAACAATTATTTCCCATTTACCGGTTATATAATTTTCCCTTTTAAGCGGTCGAGAAGCATTTGAAGTCGAAGCTTAATTCACGACCTACGTGAGTAAGAGTCATTTTCATTTGGATATGGAAGAAGAAGCCGTCATTCACTCAAAGGGTTTTCCCGGCGGCCGGACTACACTTCGCCAATCGTCACCTCATGTCAACAGCATGAGAATAAAAGACAAAACATTCATCCCCCTTGGCGCATCGCTGGTCAATATCTAAGAAGCTTATGTAAAGGGGGGTTGTGAAATCCCTCGCCATATTTATGTCCCACGCAATAGTCATGCTCAACTGCCTCATTCGCTCTACAGCCGAGAATTATCAGCATAGCCGATATTATACGCACACTATCCCTCTCACTCCAATCTCTCCTTCCGTCCCTCATTCCCCTGTATCTCCACCCCTTCTTCACCTCAAACACATGGTAAAAAAAATAACACTCTCCCGAAAGTTTTCTGCGGAAATATGCCTTCTCGTTAATATTTTTCCGCTGGTTTGCCTTCCGTCACTACTGTTGAATCCTCCAAATTTATCGGAAGGCTCCCCTCCATGGTATATTGAACTCAAGATTTCTATCGCTTTGGTTTCTTTTTTAGCTACCCATACGGGAAAAACCAAAACAGTGTATGTGGGAGTCTAACACAGCGTAAACCGGTTAAAACGAGTATTTTCTAGTTTGGCATATAAACATTTGTATCGGGGTTGGTCAACATAAAAGGCGAAAGTTGTCATCAAGGCTAATGCTTACCCCTGAAAGAGCATCTCTCCGCGAAGATTTTGAAGCAGTGGAATCACAGAATTTCTTGAATATCTCTCCTCCACTTCCGGTGTAAAATGGCGGTTCCCGCGGCGTCGACAGTACAATTCGGCCTCGTTTTGCCAGATGCCCAGCCGTAACTGGAGAAAAACAGGGTGTTTTCTCCAAAATTCCTCATTTTTCTGATTGAGGAAATGTTTTGACCAATTTTGAGAATCCTGTAAAATTAATTCATTATTATTATTAATGGCATCATTTTCTTCCCTTGCAATCTAAAACTAGTTTGCTTGGATCACTACTCATTTACTCACTCTTCTGTTCCGTGCCATGTGTGTTAGGATTGAAAGTAACAAAATTAATGTGGTTTTCATAATGCGAAATAATATCCCATCGTGTCTGTTATATGAATTTTATAATTTTCTCCACCCAAAGCATTAAAAGAAAAATAGCTTTTTCCGCGAGTTTATCACGAATCTCTCCAGGATCTTACATCTGCTGAGGTCTGTGCATGGCAGGTGGGAATCATCACCAAATAAACAAAGGTCCTAATTTGAGCTGGACTCAGTTGCAATACAGTAACGCACCGGTTGCAAAAAGTTTCCGGTTCGAATCCAGTATCGGTATGGCTGTCGTTTTTAAGGATTCAGACATTCGATTAGGCGGTACGACCTTACCTTAATCTAAGAGATTCGAATCCATTGAAAGTACTGTCTACTTACAGGTCTCCTTTCTTCGAAAATAATACTATTTCTTCATTTTCACCTTCTATTCCATTGACCCCTCCACATTTCCCGCACCAAGTTCGAGACTGAACACCTCTCGGATTGAATTATCGGGCCTATTGTTTTTTAGTCTCTGCGTTACGCACGACCGAACGAATCGTCCAAATGGTTCAAACGATCCATTCTAAAGAGACGCCAGAGTAAAATGCAGAGCATAGAACCAATTGGACCTATAACTACCATCGTGGGGGGGTAAACACTGCTCAGTAAATAAAAACAATACTCTCCGGCATACACAATAAACGCATCAGAATTGCAAATCGTACACAATGCAGTATTAGTAGAGTTTGGTTATGCACTTCGTCGCATCCTGAATCAAGCACGACCCCCATACACGAAGCAGGCTGTTCTCAATATAATCATGGTTACAGGCTGTGCAATACAAGATGGTAGTGACGTGACTGCGCAGAGACCCATTTGGATTCCCTTTTTTTCGCTTTCTCTTGCATACTTCGGCGAACTATTGCCTGGCATATAGCGATGTTAGAACCGATTATTATCAAAGTTGTTGAATAATAAAAACTTCCACCTGTATCGTTTTTGTAAGCGAATATATTCTCAAATATTTTCCCGTAAATTTTTTTGTTAAAAATTCATGGCATCCCCAATTTCCTATTTATTTATGCGATAACACCGTGAGACCGGACATAAAATATTTAAATGTTCAGACCTTACGAAAAATATCAATTCCAGTACAGGAAGTGAAAAAACAGTTGGTAAGTGTGATATTGCTCTAGTGTGGTTTAAGCTTACTTTTTCTCAAATGTCTCTGTTAACTTGGGCGTTTAGGAGCATCATTCGAGTAATATCGTCCCTACGCTATCCAATTTAAGTGGTAAGTGATGTTAAACTAGAGTTTTAAGATTAACAACTGTATGGGGGAAGCATAGTCTCATGACGATATTTTGTCGTTTTCATCATTAAGACAAACCCTTACAAATGACGTAGAAGGAGAATGTATGGTTCATGACGTTGATTAAATATAAGGTGAATGATAGGATGTGGATTTGTTGGGAGTTAGCTTGACGAAAAGCAATATAGTTTTTGTTATGTACGAATTCATGTTTGGTACGCTGGCATGCGACATCACTGATATTTAAAGTTCAACTGATGCAGCTATATTTACAATTTTAGTTATAGTGACGGTTGTGGTTTACTGCATGATTAGTGAAAAACCATAATCCATGGGGCCTTCCCTGAGGGAAATTGTTTAAGAAGCGTTCACCTTGTCATAACCAAATTCACATGAAGTTATGAGGCAAATGGTTAAGTGATGTTGTTGAAGCATTGGTTTTATTCTTCGAAAAAAAATTGTATCCTGTTTCATAAATTATTTTTTAACATATTGATAAGAAATAAATGAGAAGAACTGTTGTGATTGATGTCCATGATTAATAGAATGCACTGAGGGTGAACTTAATTTTCAGGAGTAGCATAGTATTGATCACAGATACCGATAGATAGATAGGGATCTAGTGACCGTGGAAATGATATAAGGTAGAATAGCGGACGAGCGTGGTATCCTTTAGCGAATAATTATTGTGTACACGTTTAAAAAGTAGGAACAGCTTAGTAATGAGATTATCTTAATGCGATTTAGAGACACATGCAGGTCAGGATATACATGAACCATGGTGTTTCGATACGGTGTAAAGTCTGCATTCCAAATTTATTGATGGTTTTTGACGCCATGAGTAAATTTTCAGAACCGCAGTCACGAAGGATTCAAATCAACCCCAGTCAAATGAGTTTCCACAATCGGATTCCTTAAGACAGTTTTTTCTATTAAAATAAACGTCTTTGGACGTCTCATAGAATAAGGACTTGGATCAGTTGATTCTCTCCTTTAATTAACTTGCTCTGTGCTCAAATTTGGGCTATTAATGTATTTATATAAATTACTGAGTCTAGGCCCATTCATTCATTACATCTGACTGAATTCCTTTGAATTAATTACAATTTCATTCAATTCTTAGTGCTTCAAGTCTTTCTCAATTATTGGCCTAATGCCATAATTTCCAGAGAGAAGAATTTAATCTTCAAGGGATGTCTACATTTATCTTTTAATGTCAACAAGAAGAGAGATAGAATACAAGTACATACATAGATTAGTAGCGAGAATATTGCATTTCCTGTCTTTCTACAAAAAGCACATAGTGAAGAAGTTTAATAACAAAGTAGTAGATACCACAGAAGTGTTGGCAAAAATGATTTATCTCTTTGTAAAGCGATGTGAATCAATGAAGCTTTATTATAGTTAGCTCCGTACTAAGGTTAATGATATCATGCCGATTATTATAATCGTTCTCCCTCAATTGCCTTCACGAATTAAATTATTTTAAAAGAGATTACACGAAAGCGGCTTCACTATCATGCAAATCAATGGAAAAGTTGCCAAAAGGAATTATCTAGGTGAGGGTTGCTGTTAATGGAAATAAAATCATATAATTGACTACTTGGCACGAATTCTTTCGGGAAATGCTATAATAATGTTAATTTATATCTATGGCCTTTTAAATCTCTTGTGATTTAAAGCACTCAATTTCAATCAAAAACAAAAGAATGCAATATAACTCAATAAAATAGAATTACTTGTACGACATCTGAAGTAACTGCACGATAATTTGTCATAGCGATCGTCGATTGTTCTGCTTTTCATTAGTTGTCAGGAAATTTGACTCGTTTTCCGGGTTCTCTGATTGGCCGAAAACCGATGTGTCGTCACTGATTTTGATAGCGTCCTTACCAACTTAGAGTGATCGGATTTATAGGTCCGACGTGGTGCTATCGTGGAGGATAGCGTCCGGGCACTCTAAAAAATCTGCTGATTGCGTTAGCCAGATGCCCGAACTTCACTGTTTCATAGGAACCCATTTTGACCCGACAAATGACGATAGTTTGGCGTCACAACCTCGGCAAACCCCGATTGCGTCCTTCAAAAACGGGTATCATGGGAGACTGCGACGTCACAAACTTCGATATTCCCTCGAGGTCGGAAGTAGCATCTGAGTCTTTCCTGGCTAAGCCCTCTGTTCCTTCCGTTTCAAGTCCCCTCCCCTCCACCCACTCTCCCACCAGAATGACCTCTTCTTGTTTACTCCAAGACGCATGCCACATCGTCTTCGCGGTTTATTTCACCCCTTCCTTCGCCACACCCTTACAACAAAACCCACCCATCGACCTTTGTGGTGCTCATTGATGCCCCTGCGGGGTAAGGTCATCGCACCATTAGTGCCGGGCCAAGTTTAAATGTCACATTCGTCATTTCTAAGTGATTGAAAACAAGTAGTTGTCAGCCATACTGATTTTTGCACGCACTTTGAAAGACCTCCAAGTCTTAACTGTGGAGTCTTTTCTAAATTCCCACAACAAGATTGAATAAGTTTAACTATAGGATTATGCAGCCACTGACAACCGATTCGGTATGTGATAACAATTCTCCGAGGAAAAAATAATTTCATTTATGCACTGCTGCCCTTAAATCCTAATTTACCAATACATTCTATCGGACTTTTAAAGATTGTTTACTCATACACCTTCGACCTACGCAATGGTAACAATGCATACGTTTCGAAGGAAGAATAAGCTGGACTCAAATTTTCATTTCGGCATCTGTCCCAAGTAACCATTAAATCTCTCATCATCTCAATGGCATGACTACTGTAATGGAATAAATACGTCGCACAACTAAACGTACAGTCATCATATACTGAACTTGTCACAGCAAACTATCAATGGGAACTGCTTAAAATATTTTAATAAATTCACATTCGATTCCTGCTCAGTCGGCTATGCAGTTACAAGAGAGTAGTAACGAAAATCGAGCAGAAACAGAGATTGGATTGCTAGTGCTTCAAGCTTACATTATATCTCACAGTATAACCTTACCCAACACCTTATGCAAACACAGCATCCATCCTCGATGTAGGCCTCAAACCTGCGTCCTTAGATTTGCCAAGTCGGCACCTTACCGAACTAGCTACCGTGAATATCATTGAAGCATAATATGCAGGCAGTTAATAGTTAGGAAAAGCATATGCCTAAGAGAATAGTGCCAAAGAAAAGGAGTGTCCACATGAATTTTGACGTATGTTTTGAGTTTTCTTTCCAGTTCCTTAATTTCCTGAAACCGTCGTCATTATTCGCCTCCTCGGGAAGAAGTGACGCACGGCTAGGACATCGAATGTCTATCATGCGTCTTATCTCCCCCCTCATTCCTTACGTTTGTTCCAACTCAACGTCCTCATTCAGCCTCCCTCTTCCCTCTTTCACGGCATTCAGTTTCCCCTCCCCTCCCTCTCTCATTTCCTCGAAGTCCTCCCTCCACGCTTCCTACACTATCTCCGCAAATCGCACATCCCCTCTCCTATATTTCTCGCGCTTTGTAAATATATATAAAGACCAAGATAGCTTCCTATGTATGCAAAACAATTTCTCGACACTCCACGACCGATCGCAACGAAGGGACTGCCGAGACCAGCTGAGTGAAGCTGGGCACTGTCATTATCAGTTTCAAGATTTCCTGCAAGGCGTAGGTGTTTGAAACTTCCTCTGCCACCTTGATTGCCCCAGGAATCTCTAGTCGTCGTCATCTTCGGATTCGTGCGCTCCAGCAAATCTCAGGAGTTTGGAGCCTCAACAGACCGCCTGGTTACCACAGTGAATCTACGCGCTGTCATCTTCAATTCCACTAGTTCCAGCAAAGCCTAAAAAGCGTTCCTCTCCCGCGAGGCCATTATATCTGTCGTCTTCCGAAACATCTTCGCCCCGCCCGCGAGGACCTTTCTCGATTTCTTCGCGCTAGGGAGCGCACGCAACTCGCCCCTCCCCCATCGCCGCACAGACCGCCCTACCACCAGACCTCGCCCGACCTCTAGCGACCCGCCGGAAGCTCGAGCAAGCAACTCTCGCACCGCAAGCCGTCAGACGTCTGTCCAGGGGGACGAGAACAACATCAAGGTTCTGAGCACCGCGTGGTCGTCGGCGCGCCGACCGGCCGAACCCCCCCGCCTTTCCCGCTCTCTCGACCGGCCCGGCTCCAACAGCCGCCAGGGCTAGTCGGCCAACATCTTCAAGTCGCACGGGCCGTGTGGTCTGGGTGTCACCGGCGAATCCAAGAGGGGTCGCCGCATGAGCAGGAAGCTGGGCGCGGGGAAAGCAGTTTCGTCACTCAGAGGATAGGCACCCTTGGAGGGAAAAGAGAGGTGAGTTACCGCCAATCCCGTAGTCGAAATTGTTAGTCTTAATGGTACCAGTTTGGAATTCGAAGTTCGCGCCCCGATCGGCCTGTTCGGTAGCCGCAGAGACGTGGTCTGCTACCTATTTATTTTGATTAATAAAAGGGATCTCCCCTCTGCGTCTCTAAAACGCACCTGAATAATAATTATTACTTCGGGGGAAATGATATCCTAACTGAATTGTTGCGCATTTGTCACAGATTTCGACGAAAAGCGCGACATCTGAATAAATTGCTGGGATGATAATCGTTTCTTGCATGCTTAGAAACTGTTTTCAAGAAATTATATCTAAAAATCTTTAAAAATGTATCTAAAAAATTTGGTTCGTACCCTTTAATTTCACTGTCATAAAAAATGTGAACTGATATAGCGTATTGCATTTTTTTCCTCAGTAGTGTGGTTGCTCAAAAAGGCGTTCGATTGATAAGTGCTTAGAAACATCCGTAAACGCAATGTTCGACAGTTATAAATCTTGTGCCGCAAAAGTAGACACAGGAAAGAGTTGTTTCTCAGTGGATGCAGAGTTGGGTTTTCAAAGTGCTCTAAATGATGAGATGATCATATAGTATCATCTATCCTAAAATAAGCATGACAGCCAAGCCCTAGGCGGGATTCGAACTCACGACCCTTGTGTTGTCTAGCAGGAATGTTACCGACCTTGCCACCACGGACGCAAGTGATGTAACTTAAGCATCAGAGTCCTTGACGGGGAATCGTCTCGTCATTGGAGGTGTAATTTCAGAAACGTGTGGGCAATATCTCCTGAGCCGGCTGGGGTAGCCAGATCGGTAGTACGCCGGTCTGGTAACTCCAGAAAGTTCACGGTATGAACCTGCCCAGGGCATTAGCGTCGAATTCCTCGCTGGATTGAGCTTAGTATTAAGTTAGGTCAGATGGTGCGCTGTAGCTTAAGCAGTCGGAGTGCCATAGAACCTAATTGTACCAATACTAACATTCCCTCATCTCAAGCTTGGTAACATCTTCCTCGAGACGGCCCAAATCTTCTTTGTACAACTTTCTTTGTCCCGGTTCAACGTTTGAGGCTTAACTTTGTGGAACCACAAGATTGGAAAAGAAACAGGGGCCGGCTCTTAAGAAAAGGGCCCGGATCCTATGAAAAGGGTCCGCATTTTTTGCGGGTAGGAGGGGGTAGAGACTAGAATTCCGCTAAAAGTGCATATGAAGGTGGTAGAATATGCGTCAGAAGGGAAAAGGCAAGCTGGAAACATTTGAAATTTAATTTTTATTAATGAAGACTCATTTCTCAAGTGCCCGGGGCAATTTCTGGGGGGGGGGGCGAATGCCACCCCTGCCCCCCACTTCCGACGCCGCTGAAAAAAAACGTCGCTTTGTACATTCCACACACGTTTTATTGGCTTCGACCAAGGTTTAGACAATTTACATGTCATTATCATGATTGATAATGACATGTAAATTGTCGAAACCATGGTCGAAGCCAATAAAGCGTGTGTGTGGAATGTACAAATCGACGTTTATTTTCCAATGTCCCAGTCTCTCCGAAATTCCATTCGCGACATACAAACACCTCGAGCGGGGGAATGAACTCGGCCATCCTTGCGACGTCCGCTCCTTCGGGCGAGCGAGTTCCCTCCGATCGACTTCTCCTCCGCCGGACTCGCGGTGACGTAACGCGCCTAAACGTGATCCCGCGCGCGCGTGAAGAATGAGCAAGAGGCTGAAGAATGCCGTGTTTCGCGGGATCGCATGGAGGTCGAACTGAATAACTCTCGACGACTTCACCCGCGGCCGAGTTTGTTTTCGTCGACGAAAAAAAGAGCCTCGGGTGGCGATAGCTGGACTGCGCTCAGTAGACGTCTTATCGTAACGGATTCCTAAGTGGTATATAAGGACCGATTAATGAAAGGCGCGCGCTGCGCCCTTCCCAGGCGTCATAGGGAAAGAGGAACGGTCACAACTTCATTTCTTCAATGAGGTTACGCCTGCCTTCGCGAGAAATATCCCATTTTTGGATTAAATCTTTCTCCTTTAGATGTTGGCAGGTATTGCTCATTAAACGGTAATATGAAGACACTAAAGATGCAAATTTAGTGAGTGATAAACACATTTTACATTGGACTCTTCTCAAACACTGTATGGAGCCATAGTCATCTGCGATACTACTTTAATTCCAATTTGCTCAAAGTAATCGAAAAAATTATTAGATAACTCGCAAAATGATAAGATTCGCTGCAGTCATTCATCAATAACCTTGAGGTGCGAGCGCAATATATATTTTTCACACAAAATTTACGGTCTTTACGCGTGCAATGCAGATTTTAAAATTTCATATACTCGGTGAAATATTCCTCGTTCTCACACTACGCTCACAGTATCGCACAATCGTATTTCTTTCTAAAATGTTATTTCCCATAAAGCTTAAGAAATGTGAAACATCGTTTACGTGAGTCGAAAGAGGGAACTTTATCTTAGAGATGTTACCAGTTTGAAAGAATATAATACACATTCATACAATACGTCGATCATTTTTTACAAGTTGATCAGCAATATTTCCATCATAGGCTGAATTAAGTTTTGGGATTAGAATTTATTTCTGGTCAAATAGATTCGAAATTAAAATGGAACGGAAGTTTTGGAGATACGTTGGAAGCAAAAGTAGTGAAACCAGAAGAAAATCTAGCATGATAAGTAATGTGGATCCTGCATCGGTTCCCGGTATACTATTTTGGTAAGGCATCTTTATTGTTTATTTCTGCTGAGAACCGGGATCATTTTCATTCGCACGAAAATGACTACCGAGAATATAATACGTTCATTAGTTATTCTAAACATATAATTAACATTAATCATTCAAGAACTGTGTAAGTCAAGATTAAAGCAACTGTTTGGTTTAATATATAGTGGTTGTAATATACTAGTATAAATTTATCCTAAAAATAAAGACATAGATTTGCTGAATGTTGTTGATTGAAAAACTACTTTTATCCGCTCTCTTACGACGCATAGAAACCAGTTGTCATAGATGCATAGTCAATGAGATACATCAAGTAGCCCATTACCATCTCGCTTGTAATAGGGTGAATGTTTAGAGCATGTAAATTTTAAATCACGAACCGATTTTCCGAATGTTGTACTGCTTGTTATGCATAAATATTATGCCCAAAATATTATGAAACCTAGCATGTCATTTTAGTGCTTCATCTCGCATGTAATGCGACGGATAAAAAAAAGGGGTTTGAGTTCAACGCGCGATTAGTAGCTTGCCCTCTAGAAGGAAGAAATCGAGCTGCTTTTAAGATGTGACATTCAAAGGGAAATGGGATGTAATCCAGGAGAATAAAAGACGTATTTGAACACGATGCCTTCACTTGAGACAGATCTTCAAGAAATTCAAAATACAAACGAGAATAGGAATGCAATTAGTAATCAACGCTTTTATACGATAGGGACAAAAGACGGCGAGTTTCTACGACTTGAGTGAGTTGCGGAAATCAACAACTCTCCGAAAATCCGTTAAATTCTAAAACCAAAGATTAACTAAAATTACGAGTTTTTCAATTCTTGTCTTTTTCAATTCTCTTCAAAAACTCGTTTGTCGAAAAACGAGTTTTTAAATTACATCTCCTCGAAGAACCCACAGTGATTTTCCAACACATTTCGCTTCAGTAGTTTTACTGATTTTCGGTACCTCGTTATCAATTACCTGAACGCACTGAAACACTTACTATATTCCATAGATGTACGTCAAATACTTTTTAAAACTAAGACAAATAATAAGTAAATATCGTAAGTATCGATCGTTTCAATTTTAGGTTACGCGGCCCAGACCAGTTTTGGTTTCGATGAGTTTTTTCGAACTTATCTTTTAGCTAAAACATAGATTTTTCTCGTCGTTAGCTGTGAAACGTATTTATACATTAATATGATTCTTTTTATCCCATGGAGGTGGAGAAAATGTATTGATTGCCACTTAGTAAGCCACTTAAACTTACAAAGTTGTACAATTTCAGTGATTTCAAAATTCAACATTGATTTATATATTTTAGTCTTGGATTATCATGGGTTACCTGGATTATCAATGGATAAAAATTATCTTTCATATAAATTATACCTCTCTAATTAATAATCCCTGGAGTCCAATTCGTTCATCAGACAAGTTGACCGAGTAAAACTAATTTGGTAGAGTGTAAGTCTGATGGTGAGGATAGTTTACATATCAAGGGGCCAGTCCCCTTCCCCGTCACTTGTTTTTTTTCCAAACTAACCTGGTGACAAATTCACAAAGCATGGATTTAATTGGACATGTCCGAAGGGCTTTTCCGGATTCAAACCCGAGACCCGCTTAGTACCAGCTCAACGCTCTACCCACTGGTCTACTTACTATACCATCACATTTCCACAGCATTAACCAAAACCGGAATTTTAAAATACCTTCTGTGAACCGCAGTCAAAAAGGATGAGCCGATGCCGACATTTAAGAATTTAAGTATAAAGTAAACTCCAAAGCAATTGAAATTACATAAGCATTAGACGTGCTTCTTGTCCTTACAGTAGGTGCTTCAGGAGATCAGATTACATCCCAGCCTAGAGTCCCGCATTTATAAGGTATCTCATGGGCACTAAATAGATCCACAGAGATCCGGAATTAGAAAACATGGGGAAGATGGGAATTCATATGTACTCTGAAATTAAAGACCACATGAATTTAACATAATTCTATGATTTTCTCAGATAAACAAAATACTAATCTCTTAGAAAAGGATAATAAAAGGTAATGCATTTAAATTAATGCAATTTGGCCAAACCTTACAGACATCAGAGGTCCGCTTACCTCCAAGTAAGTTTGAAATACGGCACAGTTACCACTCACAGCAAACTGTGAAGAAAGAGCTCTAAGGAAAGAATCGTCGTTGTTCCGGAATTAGTCGCAAATTGTCTCCAATATCGAGCTAGAATTACTTCAGGAGTGGAATAATTTATCACAAACTTGAATCATGATATTATCTTTCCTAGAAAACTAAACTTTTTTTCCGCCACACAAGTATATTTGATGCTGCCGGTTACGTAAAATACTCGACATCATCAGGGCAGATCACCCACATGATGACGGATATTCAACAAAACCAGTCGCGCCAAATATACTTATGTGGAATCTAAAATCTTTACATTTTCCATAAGTCATGAAGATTTACGAAATTGAGTTTGAAACCATCAAATTTTAAGTGTCATCTCCAATAAGTAAATAATAAAAATAATTCCAGATACCAGGTCCAGGAAAAAAAAACCTATGGCACACATTCGCCCTTCGAAAACTTTCGTCTTTCGATTAACTGCCGCGAAAATGTAATTGTAAAGAGCACATAATGAATTTAAATTATTAAATACACACAATCAAACTTTATTATGTTACCTTTCCGTCGAAGAAAACTTGGATACGATCACGATTTACACTTACATGAAGTTATCATCCATCTTTGAAGAAATCTGCTCTGAGTAAAAGTGCAGCGAGTAATTTTAATACGCACCATCACACTCCATCCCTTGTGGGCATCCCTTAAATGGCCCCAATCACAGTTAATAACAGAGTCCAAATGCACAACGTGCAGCAACTGTCGGAAAGGAACCACGAGCGCGATGGCGTGAAAGTTGGACCGATTCAAACCTAAGCATAATCCAGAGGCATTTCACAAAGATATGTGCGAACGAGGAAGCTTCGCGTCCCGAAGTCTCGCGAGGACACCAGTACGTGGGTGGTGTAAAACAATTGAGAGTCAAGGCGGCTACCACTTCCGGAGCATCTGGGAGTAGAAGGCGCGCGCGGAAGGACGTTGCGTCTCCGGTCTGATGTGCGTTACGCAACAGACCGAGGGCCTAGGAACACTCTGGAATAATTTTCCCCACCTTCAGACCTTTCACCCCTCCCAATCCACCCGCGCTTCCTTGACGCTTCCCCATCTCACTTCCTCCCCACACTTCACTGACGACACCCGAGTCGTCATCATCTTTACCCCTATCTGTCTCTCTTTCCCTCTTCCCCTCTGTCGTTACGTCTTTTCCAGCAATGCTCATATTTCCTTAGCAACAACACATCCCCGCCAAAGGCAGCATGTACTATAAGGTCATAACCCGAGTCACTTTCCTCTCCCCCGCCCCCCAATCAACCCTTCCCCCACTTTAAGCCTTCTCTCCTAAGAGAGCATTCGTCAATCACCTGATTAAAAGGCGGAGATTTATCGTTGGCGGAATCGATGAACACGCAATCGCGTTTCTTCTTTTTCTATCAACTGGCTCCGATGAGTGCAATAAAAATGGCATGACATTCGTGAAAGCGTTCAGTGAGAGCCACGTCAACTTCCTCAGTCAATAGGTCTCCCACTCCGAATTAAGAGAAAGGGTAGAGTTCCCCGGCGACAGTTCGGAAAAGGGTTCATTCTCGTTAGCCGAGGAGGATTCCGTCCCTAAGGATAGCCCTAAGGATAACGAAAGACTTCCTCTTCTTGGCTTAGAGCGGAACTTAGCGGAATACATATCTCCGAATGAGGAAAATATAACATTTCACGAGCAACATCTTACGGGAGAAAAAGGAGGAATCGAAACACGAAAAACCCCGGAAACTTTTTTCCGGAAAGTTTTCAACATGAAAAAAAAACTTTCTTTGGAACCCTCATTCAATGGTCATTTTTAACGAGGACGAGGCCTTGAGAACTTGCACTCAAGTAAATTTTACATATCCTCAATTACCAATCAATAAAGTACAATTTAAAAAGATTTTAAATCTTACGGTTAAATTTTAATATAGTCATTCATTACATTTTTCCTCTGATAATTTTTAACACACTTGCTGGACGTTCGCAGTAGCAAATTAAAATTATATTTTTGCTTTAGGGTTATAGACTATCAATTAATATTTTACACTCGAACTTCCTGCAGAAGCTTTCCGTTTATAACATTATTCCTTGAAGGAAGGGGAAGTAGCCCAGTGAATAGATCCTTGTGCCCCTAATCGTAGACTCCGAATTCAAATCAAATACAGACACAAATCTAAGACAGGTCCAGCTAAACCCTAGAGGAGTGATTTTCTGGGCACCAGATCTTCCTGGGAAGCCACACGGCACAGGTTAAAAAGCTTTCCTCAATCTCATACCCTGCGTGCGTGAATTTCCCACGCTCTTGGGCTTTGTACTTATCGAGTTCTACTCTCACTAACCAAACCGACCGAGCTGGAACAGTGTGGTTTGATTGTAGGGAAAGTGAGATTACTCTCGATATCCTTGAATAATAAGGCGGAAATGCTTCGATGGAGTCTGATAACTTGAGGACAGCCTTCGGAGGCTCTAAAACCATGGTCAGACGGATGTCTCCCTTCCATCCACAGAATAAGAGAAGACAAGGGTAGAGCAGAACAGGTTTTAAGTTGATACGCCTTTTATTAGGCTCGCATTGACGGGGTGGCTGTATTCCACACCTTTGAATGGTGAGGTCCCTTCTTAAGAAAAGAGAAAATTTAAAGTGAGAAAGTGCATGAGCATACATGATGGTGGAATTTAATTATAGGAACTCTTACAACAGCGTTGTTTCTCTACACCCTTATTATCTATCCTCATGCTTTGTTTCTCACTAAAATTATTCTTGGGCCAAAATATGTTTTCATGTTTAAAAAAACTAATTTTCCCGGAACTCCGAAGAACTTTTTTCCATATGCAAGTTTCACACTGTGTGTGCAACGCAATTAAAATCACATTTGAAAATGTGCTTTTAATTGGCCGATCTTAATAAATGAAGGTCAAATAATTAAGAAGCAATTAAGGCACTGGACAGTTTACCGAAAGATTTCAAAAACGAGTCAGTGAAGAATTCAGCCGGAACACGCCCACTGCGTAAGCTAATCATCTACGAAATGTTTTGCGGAACCGTCGCAAAGCTACGTTTTTAATTAGGTATAAATCTTCGTGATCCTCAACACAACTGATTGAATCATTTATTTCGTCTCTGAAATTGGCTTTGACTTCAATATTGTGGCAGATATTTGTCTGCAATGTTTTACTGGTTTTCATTTCAAAAATGGCCCGGGGTGAAAAACAGAAGTCCTCAGGCTCTACTTGTAACCGCATGATTGTAGCAAATAGAAAAACCCCTTTGGAAGATTTCTCAAAATTTTATTGAAACACCGACCTAGGTTTCGATTGTAGTACAATTATCTTCAAGGCCCTTGACATCAACTTGAACATCCTTGAAGATGATTGTACTACGGTCGAAACCTAGGTTGGTGTTTGAATAAATTTTGTGGAATTTTACAAAGTGGTTTTTCTCTTTGCCACAATGGCACGGGTTGGTATGATTTTGACTCTTAGTTTACTGCAAGTAGTGTATAAACGGAATTTTATTTTTTTGCATGCCTGCAAAGTAGTTAGTACAGGTAGTTAGTGTTCTATTTGATTGATAATGTATGCCCGGCGAAGGTTCACCCCATATCACACACCCTTGCAGTGACTTGTGGTGTATAATGTAGATGTAAAAAAATGAAGTTATGGCTCATAGACCCCTGTAAACTGAATGAAACTGAGAGCAGCTCTCAGGAAATAAATTTCTAGAAAAGAAACACCCGCGATTTACACCTCGGTGTTCCGCAACAAAGATTTCCGTAGCCACGATTCAACATTTTTCAGTGAAAAAAGTGAATCAATTTGCAATCCACTAATGGAAATCATAAGGCTATCACTAATAGTCGCAAAAACCACAATGATTATGTATGCCATGTTTTGAACTAGATTCCAAGTTAACACATTTCTTGGATTGGGGCGTGTATCTCCTCTAGGTCGCAAATATTTTGAGGATTTAGCTCGTAAAATTTATGTCATCACGAAAGCCTCTGAACTCTTTCTCCAAGAACGTTAAAACCGATAAAGATTTCTCCTGGTTTTTTCGGCTCACTCGTCGAAGCATTGTTTCACAGTTCGACACTTGGAGGCGCCTCCGTGTGGTTAATATCTCAGGGTGAAGCAAACGACCGCTGTCATTTCGGAAGATTTCCAATTTTTCTCTTCGATCTCTCAATTACGCGTCAGCTGCGCTCTGACAATAGCGATAAGGAGAACTCTTTAGGGGGCAGCGACCCAAACAATAGTCCCAAGCCCGTTTCCTGTTTTCGGTCAGGAATAATTGTCTCATTCACTCGAGCACAGAGAGATAAAGTGCTCCCTAATTAGTTTCGTTCGTCGTTCTTCGACGCTTACTCATTCCAAGGTCCGTGCCCTACTCCCAAGTACCGTCTTAGTCGCGCGCCCTCAATGCACAATCCGTGCACATTTTTATAAGTTCGACGACAAAAGAGGGTCACTCCGCGTCCACTCACAGATTATTTTATTCAGTGAGACCTCTTCCGATACTTTTTAACCAAGTTATGGACGAAATAATGATAAATATAAAAACCTAAAATGATATAGAGTCGAAGGAAATAATATAAATATTTTACGCTATGCAGACGACACAGTAGAAAATACAGAAAATGAAGATGGTTTACAACATACTTTGATGAGATTCATGGAAATTGAAAATAAATATGGCATCGAAATAGCACCCGAAAAAATGCAAAAATAATGGTAATATCAAAGGAACCAGTCAGATGGAAATAACATTTAAACAAGGGCATCATGGAGCAGGTAATGAAATTCAAATATTTAGGAGCAGGTATAACTAGCTATGGGCATTTTTTTGAAGAATAAAGCGAACAAGTATCCAAAGCGGGAAGGATGGCGGCTGCCTGAACCAGACAGTACAAAGAAATAAATATGTAAGAACAAAAGCAAAAACAAGAAAAAACAATTAACTAATTACACCTTTAATGACATACTCCATAGAAACGATAGCACAAATGAGCAAAACAAAGAATGGAGACTTCAGAAATGATCGTACTAAGAAAATAAATGGGTAAGACAAAATTAGACAGAATTTCCAAAGAAAACATCCGAGACGTATTTAAGATACCTCCAATAACAGAATGGACAAATGAAAGGAAACAAGAATGGAATGAACATGAATCAAGAATGGATGGCTCAATAAACGTCCAGATAGTAAGGGGCAGAATACCATTAGGCAAGAGAAGCAACCATGCAAAAAAAATTATCAGACAAGCAGGCAATTTATACAGGCATAATAAGAAACAACAGGCAAAAATTCCCTCAAAGGAGGAAATACCTCCTCAACTATTTACCGAATGCCAGGGCTGGGAAGTACTACATATACTGTTATCTAAAATTTACTCGGAAAGCTCAAAGATTTGAACTTATCAAATCATCCTTCAGCTTATTATTCCAGCTTATATTTTAGCTTATTACATCACCACGCCTCCGAGTCATAGTGTCTCACAATCAGACATCTTAAAATTAATTGCGAGTTTTTCCTCCGCAGCTAAAACTTCAATTTAATATGGGGCAGTCCCACGATCTCTAGCTGGAAACAATATTACTTCTAATGATGATGATTGCTTCGAATCAGATAGTCACGGCTATAATGAAAATTTTAATTGGTTTTGACGCAATAACACAATGCTCGTAAGTCATTGAGGATCAAATTATACGCCACTACCATGGTAATGCTTTTCCAGCCTTACTGTAACATTTAATTTAAATGTTTAAGGCAATTTACTTTACAAATTCTGAAGATTCAGGCGATATGGAGTGCAAGCGAAACATGATAACACAGAAAGAAAAACACGAGCCAAATCCACAAAAATAAACTTTACTACGACCCGGGTTGCACTGTATTACAGCATCGTCAGGTGACGATGGGAGGTGACAGGTCACCTGACGATGCTGTAATACAGTGAAACCCGGGTCGTAGTAAAGTTTATTTTTGTGGATTTGGCTCGTGTTTTTCTTTCTGTGTTATCAATTTACTTTACTTACAATGATTTAAACCCAGCAAAGATTTCATTTAATGCTGTTTTTTACCAAGTTCCATCATTCGCTGGGGACCGCCTATCTTGAAATAAATACGGTAAAAGCACTGGCAGTGATATTAGTCATGTTGGTGAGACAATTAGGGTGCAATTAGTGACCCCGCTCAATTGCGAACCGCTGCATTCCTTACCAAAGCTATCATAATGATAGTTGCTGTAAAGCGGGATGATGTATGCACATACATACATATAAATAGGCTAGATACGCCATTTGAGATATCTACGAGCCTCGACGGTAGGGCCTAGCCACCCTTGATACACCGGTTCCCGCAAGATGACCGAAGGTAAGCAACGTTGGTCCGGGACGGAATTTGGATGGGTGACCCCACTCCATACCTCTACCACGGTGTTCTTATCTCCTGTCTGCGAGTGGTGGGAAGGGTGAATGTGGGTTGGCACAATGTATCTAAAGAGGTCTAAGTGCCAGGGGGGGCTCCAGAAGGCCCCCGCCCACCCCTCCATTTTACATTTACGAGCCTCGAGAGTGTTCAAAATAGGCGTTCAATTAAATCCCCTTCTGATTTCCAAACTGAAATTGATATTTGAGAAGCTACTGAGACGATAGTGATTGTTTGTATTTTAGAGAGCTAGGGTGAGCATTATGAATTCATCTCAGTGCTCTCCCGCTTTCAACTTCGGAGATTATTACTTGAATTCTCATTATTTACATTAAAACGATTCGCTATGATAATATTTTCCATGTGCACATGCACCCAGTTTGTAGGCATAGAGTCCTCGTAAAAAAAAAGGGAACATTCGCCGAGTAAAATCATTCATCACCATAGCTCTTCAGATTCAGGGCAAGTTCTTCGTTACATCAGCTGTTTAAAGAAGCGTTCATCGTTTTTTTTCTTCCGGAATTCTATCCTCATCATGTCAATAACGTTCACGAACGTATTTTTTGTGGAAGAGTAAAGGTCGGTTTGAATGAATCCATTCCAATGTGGTAAGCAAGCGGTCGACGTCGCCGGAGAGAACCAGTTTATTCAGTCCGTTCAGAAGATAGTCTTTACTATGAAATTTGATTATCTCTATGGACACGGGCGTGGCGCTGGAATTCCTTTTATATCATCGTCCTGCTCTCCTCTCACCTGCCCTTATCGTTAACTCCATTGAAGCGGAAAGTTTTATTTTAACATCAGGATTCGATTTCATCATGAAGTTCAAATCTCCTGTCTAGGTCGGAAAGTACTTGGGTGGGCGCTCGGTAACAGATGGATATTGAAAAGTAGGTACATATATATTCTTTTTACAGGCAATAAAACTCGAAAGCCTCTTTTTATTCTCCTCCGTATTCCTCATAAATGGTTAAAACGATACGCTATATACCCACAAAGGAAGTTTTATTCTGAGAGAGTTTCAATCACTGAAATAGCATTTATATCCTCATAAATTTTCATTCGCCAGATTAAAGTTCCTTAAAGAAACATGAAATGAAAAATTGGTCATGTTCAAACTGCAGTTCATGACATTGTATGTAACTGAGTGCGTCTAACTCAATTACTCTCCGAAAGCACATGGTGAAGAAGAACGATAGGTTAAAGGATAATTAACTTGTATAATACACACGCACCCATAAAGTTTAATGAAGAGAAGAAGAAACCATTTCTTCTCCCTTTTCCTCTCTCCGCGAGGCATTTTCCGGCGTGTGATGCTTTAGAGAGTTGTAGCATCTGGCAAAGACTTAATCATTGCCCTCCGTAAGATATTCTAACTATCTCAAACTGTCTCTAGTAAATTACCACAACTCCCGCGAAATTGGGAAATCAGAATAAAGTCTGAGAGAACGGGATTTAAGCGGAATAAAATGAATCCAGAATTTAGTGGCCTTGAATTCTCAAATTACACATGTTATGGCCTCGCCAAGTTAAGACATAAAAGAGCTTGGTCCTTCTGTTTAATTTTGATCAGACATTTTATCTCTTTCTGTTTCTTGTGTCTCGCCATAAAATGTGGACTTACAAGGTCGAAGAGTAGGAAGAAATCCAAACAAAAAGCAGCGTACGGGGCCTCTGGCCGTTACTTCTCAATTCATTACGATACCCATTTGAAGTTATTTATTTTCCCGTTCTTCTCTGGAAGTATTCGCACAGGATAGTCAAGATTGCGAATAATAATAATAAGCTGACTTCATTTAGGGCGAGATGGAAACAAAATATTCCCTTCTTACATCTTACGCCTAATATATGAAAGTATGGAATTACATGCGAAGCTATGTAGTCTACATATTGCATGTTCCTAAATACTAATCATGATGATAGGATTATTCGAAGAGATGTTTTCCTATGAAAGCGTAGGTGTAAACCCACTAGACCGGCTTCTTGCGGCTTAAGTATCGATTTCGGTACTTGAAAGGCTTGCCGTTCACCGCGCCAAACCCACTCATGCATATGTAACAAAAATTACGAGGAGCTGTGTACGGCAGGATTTTCAAGCACTTCGGTATTGACAACTTGAATTCATGGTCCGTCTCCGAAGTAAAAATGCAAACCTGCTCCCCTTCTACCCGGCACAACCACAGTTCACAAGTCTAGACCATTTGAAACCCTATCCGCTACACCTCGGACGGTAGCAAGAAAAATGAGTGGTGTTGAGGGTCTCGACAAAGATCGGGTTTACTTGGCATTAAAGACGCAAGATCACTGCGGCGAACCACTTGAACCGAACTGGCCGACGACGTATCAATGTTACGTCCGTACAAGGAGAGAAATTTTATTCAAGTCCTTCACGATCTAGACTGTCTCTCGCATCAACGCTATATGTACAAGAATCGTGACTGTCATTAATTGCTCGGTAGATGAGGTTCTAGTAAGAGTTGTAGTCCTCCATTCTTTTCTCGTTTCCAGGAGTACCTACGTATCCGTTATTCAAAATGATTGTGAAATATGTCCAACAAATTCTTGGAGTCAAGACCACCATGATCCTTTCAGTGTCCGTTGCAGCCAACTCCATTCGTATTTATCTCGTTCAAGTTAAACACCTGTTGCCAAGTTATGCACAACTAAGATATTCATTTAGGAGACTCCATTACAACCATATAAAAAATTATAGGAAAATTCATTTTTGCGAATGTTGCAAGTTGTGTTCTCATCACTATTTGTCTCAGCTTTTTATTGCTGTTGTGTTTAGGTTGGTTCTTGTTGTGCTCGGTCTCGTCTCTGCTGCGTAACTGGGCCATATTTTGGCCTTACTACTTTGACGGACATTTTTGTTTTGGTTTCAATTCTTTTGTGCTTGTTTCTTCAAAGAAAGTCCTATAGACTTCTTCCCACTATGTTTGACTTAATGATTTCCTCACCAAATGCATTGTCTAGATCTGCACGACTTAAGAACATTACAAAATGATCGTGGATTTTAATCCTGAGCTCCGAGGAGTCGGTCAATAAAAAAATGTACCACGTCAAAAAGAAATAATAGGGAACTGGCTCGACCCACACCTTAATTTTCACTGACCCTGGTCACTTACTTCGTGTTAACCTCGTTTTTTTTCCCATCCAACACCGTCGCAAGGAAGTGAGCTCTCACCGCGAGGAAATTTAATGCCCGCGAATCATTTCCACACGGCAAGCCCCTTAAAAAATTCTCCAAAGTAAATCAAATCCCCCTCCCACGATCTCATGATTGGGAATTCCTGCACGCGAGCCTTCCCAACTCTCTACGAGACAAGGAACCAACCCCTTGGCGGGAGGATTGGGTGTTTCCAGGGGAATTGTGGTGAAGCGGGGTGAAGATTCGATGACCTAACCACTTCGAAGAGTCCGCCGGCGCTCGATGTCTTCGTCTTCTTGTGAGTCACTCGACAGCTTGCAAGGCCGCAAGGGAATGCGCCTTGACAGGAAAGAACCCACGTCGCCCAGCGAACTGAGAAGATTTCGAAAAGTGCTCGCGGAGAATCAACCTCTCATGAGATGCAACAGGAATGGACAAGCCTTCCGGGCCGACTGTCATGAAAACCCGTTTACCCATCAAAATCCTCCGAGCTGGTTATGAATAATGAGGCCCGTGCAATCAAAGAGACCTGCCGGAGATGGCGAAGGGGAAGGAGAAGTGCAGTGTCGGGTATTTAATCTTCGCTTCATCTGGGAATGGAAAGACGACCTGTAGCCCCAAAGGCGTAATAGTATAAATAAACCAAAAATGGTAGTACTTATATTAAAGTCAAGTTCACTAAGCTACTCGCTTTAGATTGGAGAAAAAGAAAATACCAAGCCGATGGAATTAATGCGTTTTTTACACCAGAGTATCATTAAGGTATTGGATATCACAAACTAGAATTCAGGAGTGTTTATGCCGATAAAAAATCGGCATAAAGATGTTAAGCTCCTATCCTCTGTTTAAATCGCCACTTACACGTATGTTTAAACTTTCAAATCTTAAATACATTGAATATTAGACTTGAGCTTAGATCAACTCCGAGGGTCCGGGTTCAATTCCTGTCAAGGTGGGTGATTTTTTCAATGCAAATCTTTGTGTTATTAAATACATTAATAATTTATATCAGTGAATTTGAATTGTAATTATCATCTCTAATTGTTTTATACGCTAAAGCGTCGCACGAAGAAAACTGTTCTGGAGAATTAAAACTGATTTAATTTACTATGGATCAATTTCACCACGTCATTCATGCCTGACACCGTTGCCTACACCTTAGTATATGTTCCGATAGTTAAATAATTTCAAATTCTTTAACGCATATTACGAAGCGTAAGTCCAATGAATACCTATTAACCCCCAGTTACAAAACCTCTACCTGCCTTTCAGGACATTCTGTACGTGTAGTTGTCTAGTAAGCTAACGAGGCAAGTCGTAAAAGCAGTTTCGATGCTTGGAACAAATTTTCCCCTCTTCATCACTATGAGGAGCTGCTTCACTTGGATCATTCCACCACATATATTAAAGTCTGACACCGATGTCACCTCAAAGCAAGGATGAGGAACTGTTGTCGAGCTTTCGATCCATCAAAAGGCTTCTCAAGCACTGATCTTCGCGACGAATCATCGGGGTGTGCGAACGAATCTATGGGATGATGCCTGTGACTTCATTTTCAAATGCCTTTCTGGGTGAAAAAAAAATCATTCCGAGGGAGGTTGAGGAAAAAAAGCAGTGCAGATAGTGAAAATAAGCGATTCATTCCGTTATGAATGTTAAAGTGAAAAACTTATCGACTGGAATGCAGATGCCAGATGACTGGAAAGAGAAAGGCGGACTTCGGCTCGAAGACGTACTACGCGAGGGCGAGTGAGTCTCCAATGGCGTCCGCCGACGCCTTCCGCCGCCAACCACTCTCCCCCGTCCGCAGTCTGACAGAGGATGGGGCGTCCCTCTCCCAATTGCTCTCCCCTTTCAAAGCCCTTGACGATACCAACGGCGTTATCTCTCCTTCTGAAAAATTTTGGGCGAACTAAACTAGCAGATAAAGTAGGTGGTTTTTGACCTAGCATTATGGAGGCGGTCCTTCAAAATGGCACCATTTAGTTCTTCTACGTACGATATGTTTGATACACGACCACTATAGAACCTACAACATAATATTCAGATACAAATATATAACACATAGTTCCTGGTTGGTTGGTTATTTATGGGAGGCGACCGACAGCTGAGGTCATTTGCGCCATATAGGATAGGTGGGGAATTGGGTAACGGTAGGAGTTTTTAGGGAACAGAGGAGAGAAACCCGGCGTCGGCATTAGCCCACTCTTAACGAAAGGCGCCAAGGGGACCACGGCTTAACGTCCCATCCGACGGACGGAGTACTGTACTTGAAATGCCCTCCACTAGGCACTCAAGTGGGGACCGGTTTTCCACTGAAAAATCTGCCACTGCCGGGAATCGAACCCGGGCCCTCGGGATGGGAGGCCAGTACTCTAGCCACCACACCAACCCGATCCCCACATAGTTCCTTGTAAGCTAGTTCACCAGAAGAGGGTAGTATGGGTGGAGGGAGATGTAAGACACTTGAATTTGAGGAAGGAGCCACAACTTCTGTATTTAAGACTGGAAATGTTCAAAAATAATATTTGTAGAGAAATTTAAGGAAGCAACGTCTGAACACTTTCATTTCAAGTTCTGTAAATTTAACAATTCCCTTTGAAAGGTTCTATGAGTAAGGTTTGTTCGCTACGGGGATTTTGTTGCCATTCCTTAAAAAGAAAATTCTCAGCATTTAATTAGCGTACAAGTACCTCAGAGGGAGCAATCTCAGATTAATGAATAATGGGAAGGAAATTTCGTAACAATTCTTTTTGAACATTACTCTGATAACCCTTTTGTGCAGAAGCACAGTAGGTTTTGCCGAGTTAAATTATGTTCCTCCCGAAGCATTACACCATGACTTACCTTTGAATGAACAAACTCACTGTAAAATAATCAACGTTTTTTAATGGAAATTTGTTGAAAATGAGGTAAAAGGTGCTAATGAAAATATATTTATGCTTGGAGATGACGTTGTAGCGTCAAAATCGGTCGTATTAATTACATCTTGTGTGGAAGAAGTAAGTTTTCTTTCATTAAAATTGGCAATGTCAAACGATGTCAGGTGCCGTAACCTATTATCGTAAAGTTCGCTAGTTCGAACCATCCGGTTAAGGTTAGCAGTCAGATAAAGCGCGAACCTGTATTGGGTTTTATAATTGTCTTGGGTTCACACCTCTCCTCGGGCATCATCATTAAGACTGATTTAACGCAGATCTTTACTCGATTCTCCTATTGGCTAACCCCTTCATATAAACATAATTCCTCTCCGCCTCGGGTCGTAATTGATTTAGGGTTGTGTTAAGGTTATGTTCGTTAGACGTTACGATGTAACCTTAGTAGTAGGAGAACCTTATAGCCTTTCACAACTTATTTCAGGGTCATTGCCCATGCCAGAGACATAATTTGAATAAAATAAATTAAACATTATACCTAGTAGTGCATATTTCGTAAGGATAGTCACACTTGTCACACAGCCGAACAGTTGCCTGCGGTTAGTTCCATTAATACGTGGATGAACTGCATCCCTGAAGCCTCTCCCGTCGAAAATATGCGCGTACAACATACAAAACAATGCATTATAAATAAATAAATGTTTATTGATGACAAATTGTAACATGAGAGACTTTGTAAAGAATTTTTCAGCGAGAATGTTTTCATTGTCATCACACAGCACCCAGAAACTCTGTGATTGCGAGAAATGTTATTTCTTCACCTTTGCGATTCATATGAGACTAACTTCCAGCTCATGAAACACAAAATGTGAACCAATATCCTTCAGAAGAGAAACTCATGCGTCAAGAAGAAAACGATTCAATGATATGCAGATGCAAACATCTTTGTCGAGTGAGGTAAACGCTGCGAGCCAAGTCATAATCAAAACGGCACAAAATATCCCCCTTTGTTACGTACAAATTGTTATTCATTAGTAGGCTATGAAAATTAGTTCACGATGATAGATTTAATAAATTATCCCTCCTCAACCATTTACAAGATATGAGCTCCCTCAATATGACTAATAACTGTTTTTGGGGTTATCCGCGTTTTTAGTTGAAAAGTAGCAGACGTTTCTTCTCCTTCGCCGGAGACCTCCTCAGGGCTAATGAATGCATTAGCCGCGAGGAGGTCGCCGGCAAAGGACTAATGCATTCATTAGCCCTGAGGAGGTCTCCGGCAAAGGAGAAGAAACGTCGGCTACCTACTTTTTAACTAAAAACGCGGATAACCCCAAAAACAGTTATTAGTCACAAGGGCTCCCTATTTAATTTCTAGCCTATTACAGCTGTTTTGGGTTGCACTTCTAGACTATGTGAGTTTAAATTTCAGCATAAAAGGCAGCACATTTTTCGTCCGCCAGTTTTCATTCACTTGGTTGAAACTCCATTCTCCGCCTCTTGTCTTCCGAGCATGATAACACTCCGAAGTGTGGTACGACGTCCAAAAAAAAAATAATTTCCGAAATCCGAAGATACAGTGAACTCTGCCACTTCTATTGCCCAATTACACTTATTTATAGATATCGCCTGACACCATGGTGGCCCTAATTTCCGAATTTGTGTTCTTATCTGAATGTCTTAGCCCCAATTCCTTTCCTTTTGCGGTCATGATGCCATGTGCGAATTCCTAGGCTAGTTCGTAAAATCATATTAACTCTAATCGCATGGCTCTTGAAGCTAAGAAAGTCAAGGAGGGTGCACAGTAAACCCCGATTATCCGTGCGCGCGTTATCCGGCCTGCGGATTATCCGTGAATTGCAAATCTATTTAGTTTATAGGCAGTGGTCTCATAGGTAAGTAAAATTTTGTTATTTTCCTCCAATCGTGACTTTCATTATGGCCGTACTAGTGATGGAAAAATCGATTTCGATTAAAATTGAAAATCGAGTTTTGATAGTCAAAGATCGAGGAAATCGAGATCGAGCCATGATCTTCGAGTTTCGATCCAAACTCGATTTTTCAACTTTGATCGTGACCATTTCGTTTGATCTCAGCAGCGCGTAGTAGTCAGTAGAGGTCCTCGATGAACTGCCACTGAGGTCACTTCTTGTTAGAAGTAGATGCCAGTAGAAGTTAGGCAATACCTCAACAGGCCACCCGTCGATAGGAAAGTAAACCCTAATCCTCTGAAAGTCTGGGAGGAGATAAAGGGTGAATACCCCAACACGTACCGTTTCGCGATCAGAGTGCTGAGTATGATAACGTCATCCGTCCCATGTGAAAGACTTTTCTCTAAGGCCGGTAAAATTGGAAAGGCACGCCCTAGATCATCAAGAAAGCATCTCAATCAGTTGATCTTTCTTAAAAATTTTAGTGAAGCCGAATGGTTCCAAGCGGTGATCCACATTAAAGTAAATTGTAAATTTTTACAACTAATAATTCAAGAATTTTTTCTAAGTACATTTTTAGGGATTTTTTGTATTATTCAACTATGTATTATGAGCGTTTTTCAAATGAATAATAAACATGTTTTTGTGCCAACTGCATTTTTTTCAAAAATGAACCGTAGATTTTTTCGATTAATCGATTTTTTGGTTCAAATTTCGATTTTTGCAGAAAAGTCGAGCTTTTCATTTCGATTAAAAATCGATTGCTCGGTAAATCGATTTTGACCGACATTTTTCCATCACTAGGCCGTACCAACTGGTCGGATGTCTTACGCCAGGCTTCGTGCCGCCACCCGAGGCTTGCGAACATTTAATTTCGGCCGGGACAACTTTACTGGATACTTTTTTGCCATAAAATGCTATTATGTACAGCAAGGATCTTTTCTTTGGGAGACTGTGTTATTTTCTTAGGGAGTTTGTTTATTTTGGCGGCGCGCCATAGAGAAATGAATCCGGAAAGAACCAGATATTGGATTATCCGTGTTCCTCGGAAAAATCGGGAGTTTACTCATATGTTTCCTTCTACTGCCGCGGAATCTGGGTGAATCTCATATGAAGACTGACTATTAAAGTGCAGCGGCATTCGCAGCAGTAAAATCCACTTGAACAGTAGACCTCACACAGCGAGCGATAGTCATTCTGTCATAACATATGTTAGCGACATCCTAGCCTGTTCTTTCACGCCTGGGAATCATGGAATTCACCGAGGTCCGTTATTCAATCCGCAACGGCCTTTCATCTCAATCAAAATCCGAAGTGACATTGATACAAACTTGTATTACACAATAAAAAAGAAAGACTAAGTTCAGGAAAAAAGCTGTCGTCCTCGAGAAAAGCTCTCGACTCATTTCATCGCGGAAGTGTACTGCCGAAAATTATCCACGGTGTGGTGTCAATACCAAGAGGCAGTCACAGACTCCGAGCATTCTGGCCGAGGCGTTTAATCTGAGGGAGGGAGAGAGGATTATTTCATGGTACTATCTACTGCCCCGAGCTACCTATGTGGTAGCTCTCGCGTTAGTTATCAGTCGAATAAGTTAGTCAAATAGTCAGATATCCAGATAAAGAGACTGCAATACTCATCTCGGAAAGGAAGAAAACTAATTAGCAATGTATATAGCCATCTCTCTCATTTAACGATCTGCCAGAATGTTTATTTTGAAGATAATGAAAAAATTCAATTGGTATTAAGCCCTAAGATGGACAGCATTCGCGCATTTTCAGCTCCTTTTTCTGATACACGAGTGATTTCTCACGTTCTGATCGAAGTTCTTATTATAGCACCTCTACCGCTGTATCACTTAGACAGTGCATACCCTTAAGGAGATGGTAGGTACTTTAAGAGGCTTCGTATGGATTTTAATCTGGGAACCACATTGCAGGTCAATCGCTATACCCGCTGAGCTAACATGGCAAATAGAAAATAAATTCCAAGTTCGTTTCATGAATAAAAAATATAAAAACGTAAATATTAGAGTAAAATCTTCCGCGGATACGCCCCATTGTTTATTTTTTGGGTTTCCTTTTGCATTGGATGGTGTCCCTTGACGATAGTTTCGCCAACATTACAGAGGGATTCTTCAGGCCCGAAGTCTTCAAACGATGGTGGTGAAACTTTTGTCTAAGGACACCAACCAACGCGAGAGGAAACCCAAAAACAACCCATAAAAATGTTAATTTTCTTAAGTCTATACGTTTATATAATGGAATTGCCCTTAAATAATATAACATATGTATAATATTCTGAATATTAATAATTTTATAATATCTATTAATAATTACATCATAGGTGCGTGTTTTAAATCGTGACTACCTTGATCATTATGGATAAAAATAATGTCATGGATAAGGGACGCAACACGAGCTGCTAATGTCGGCGAAAGAGAAGCAAAAAGTGGAGATAAATCCTGATTTATAATCATCAGAAATGTTCCCCATTCAAGGACCACACAAGCGGCCACCAATTACATGAACCAACGGAGGGCACTTCGAACGAATCGTGAAGTGCCATAAAGCGATCTCAGATATTGCCCATCCCTTCCGACTCGGGTCCCTTAAATTCCGGCGAATCGTGAACGCGATTACTCGTCACGTTAATTTCGTATCATTTTTCACACGAAACCATTTCTCCCGCAATTAACGTCCGGAGGAATGCCGTCCAATCTCGCTTTCCCGCCAGGACCAATCTCCAGCCATGCTTATACATAATGGCTTACAAGGACATTAAAACAGCCATTTATTTCTGTGTTCGAGACTCAAATTACTATCGACACTTGAGGCCTAATTTTTTTGATGCAGTGGTTGCACGTAAGCAAAGGAGTATCCAATTCGTCGTGTTTTTATGGACGAAAACGGCGGCGCCCCGGCCGACCGGTTTCACCTAAATGAGACATCATTTGAGAACTCCTCATGACGATAAATTTCGGAGTGCTTTTAGATAATAAAAAGCTGGAAGACAACGAGGATCGGCCACTTAAAAGAGTGGCAAATCATTTACTTACGGACAAAAACTGAATAAATATAATTATATCATTTATCGTGAAGTTCATATTGTTCCCATCCTGTTGAAAACAGCTGAGTCCTGTATCACAACTCCCAACCAAAGATATTTTGATTAGATTATTTAGTTTATTTTTTCAAATATCAGACCAAAACAGACTATTTAAGTAATCATTCCTACCAATTACTCTACTAAATCAATAAATATCGGCCGCCTTACAAGTATTTTATCACAGTTATTCGTAGAAGCTCTCACTGCCAAATATCTCACTCTCCTTCTCTCGGTTTCCTGTTCAGGTATGAGCATAAGCTTACTTCTCTTCCCAATTAGCGAAAAATGATAAAATATTTTAATAATTAAGCATTAAATATTGCTAAAGTAAAACTTTATTTCACTCTGGGATATTTTCAGCGTTGAATCCTTCAATATTAATAAGAACCTGAAAAATAGGTTCCACCCCTGCAAACACATAGTCATCATTACCAATATCCGGACACCAAGGAATATTTGCAAGAAAATCTGCGTTGTATTTCTAATTAAAATTTTTCATTGAAATATTTCGCAAGTTGTTACACTTAATCCTAAAATTCCGCAACAATGTACGTAATACCAAATGAGGTATGGTATATAATGTATACCCCAACGAAATATCTATAGGCAAAATCTCGCTTTTAACATATATTAGTTGCCTTCGTCTCTCTTCTCCCGGTGAAGAGACACTCACCAAGCGTCTAAATTATTTGAAAAATGAAAATTGTAAAGATGAACAAAATGGAAAATCTTTATTCGGACTTATTTTTCCCAAGAAACGATTGAAATCGCGCTATACACCTGCAGGAAATCGATAATGACTAATTCTGCCCGAGATATACTATATCCGAGGGCTCCACTCCCCCATTGCAATACATCTCTCAATGGATAGGATTTCAAGGACCTACTTAAAAATTAATTTCAACTCCGTCAACAGAGAAGCTGTGATTAAGTGTTTTTCTTCTAGACCGTATATTATTTTAATGCATTTTAATTTTTTTTCAAACACTTCTTTCACGAGCATTTTGTCGACTAAAATTTGCGATTCAGCCCCTCTCATAAAACAATCTTATCCTTTTTAGAGCCCGATTTTTTTTTAAGAAGACGGACCACTCCGCGCTCCGACTGGCGACGCAACGCGCAGATTCGGAGGCCGGGATTTGGAATTGAGATCAGAAGTCACTTCGGCCACTTTCGAACCGCAGCATCAGTCTTCGGCCGCCTTCGAGAGAAATGGCATCCGCAATGCAGGCATCGGTGAGTGAAATCCGCACGCTTCAATGGTACTTTCATACGTTTACATTTGTGAGTCGATCATTGTCTTTGAGTCTGAATGAATTTTCCACAATAGACAATTGCTCCAAGTACTTCATAATATGAAGAGAGGTCCACAGAATTTTGTCAAGTCTATCGTCAAGATGTCGATCCATTTAAATGGATTTGTCGGATAAAACAATTCTCGTATTCAATGACTCAAAAAAATATTCGGTTTATAAATGCAATTTATCTAAGAAGGCAACACCCATTTCAAACTTACAATTCATACTTAGGATCCAAATGCATTTCATACTTCATGACGAATGGGGCCCTGGAAGCTTGAATCTTTATCAACTTCCAGAGACTTCGTGTGGCTCTATAAAATCGTATTACACTGATTGGCCTTTCTCACGAAGACTAATTTGCTCAACGGATTCTGGAATATGGAGAAAGCAGCCTGTTAGTCTGAGGAAGACTAAGCGTGAAAACGGAGTGAATCGAATAATATAATCCAATTAGTATTTGATGAGCTAATGTACTAGCCTTTAGGGAGGATAGAGCTGAATTGGTAAATTGATAGTAAGTTTAAATTCCTGTCTTTGTATCGTAATAAGTACAAAATATACTATACTAAAATAACATTGCAACTATACCACACTATATACAGAGTAATATGTTTAAACTATACCACGCTATGCTTTCTCTCACTCATTTTAATATTCTTTTCGGCTTGAGAGGAATGTGGAATTCGGTATAGAAGCAGGTCGCGAGGCAAAAATTTAATGAAAATAATTATTTGTCAATCACTGCATTCCATGGAGAGAACGTTAGCTCCACTATTTAAAACCATCCAAATTAGAATTTTTCAATCCGAGTATTAACGTGTGATTAAGGATATGTCATTTAAACTATGAGTACCCAGGGATCATAAAATGTTGCAAATACTTTGCAGATATATGGGACAAATTTTCAGAGGCTGTTAAGTACCTACTCCAGGTTGATTTTCAACTCAGAACTCGCCGCAGATTCTCTTCTAAGCCCATAAAAACTCAAGTTTGAAAAGGAAGGGGCAGATAATACTTTGAAGCATGCAGTTTTGTATGTATTTCATGTGTTCATGAAGCAACTGAACATTATTCTGCAGGAGATACTTTTTAGAGCCTAGCAGCTGATTTAGAGCTTCAGAAAGTTTCAGCCTACGATATGAGAAAAATAAGGTCTCCATACTTCATACATCTCCATATATGTAAATACTGGTAAATAATATTAAAAATTTGGCTTCAAACAATACCAATTACTGAAATTACTGCACTTGTATGCATTTCTGAGCTGTTTCAAGCAATTCGTTTTGAGTACCCTATAAGAACGTCAAACACCATGCAGAAACTGGTAAAAGAATGTCGTTCTTTCGAAACAATAATATTCTCATAGGGTAATGACAATAACTAGCATCGGAAGTAGCAGTTGCCTATGGAAACAATGTGGGAGTTTAAGGAAGGGAAAAAGAAAATAACAGATTGTTTTCGGGATAATAACTGCCAAACTTGGAGGAAGAAACAAAGTGTTGAACAAGCATTGATTTTATTCAATTCTCCTGTCAATACCTACTTATATGTGAAAAGACAAATGATATGGGTTACGGGTATAAATGTCTCTAGAGATAGCAAATACTTCGCCCAAACATTACCAATACGGTGTTGGGAGGACATTCGACAGAGTTCAGGATAAGCTTGTAGCAACTTCCACGTTGGTTGCAGTGAAATGTTTTAGGAGGAATCCGGTAACATCATTAAGTATCCTCACTTCCTGAAGCGGTAGCGATCCGAAGAAACGCCATACAAATAATTGCGCGGTGTGGTAGTGAAATGATAAAAAGATCTTCGAGTCTTCTGTGAAGGTTTCAAGCGCCCCGTCATGATACTCAATTATGCCCACCTTTCATTTGCACTCTAATGAAGTACCTCCAGATTGGCTAGCGTTCTAATATTCGGCGCACTGACAGGCCCTTGTCTATCACGGACTAAAAATTCGAAAAACTAGCGGTTAAACTAGTGTGGCGAATCATCTTTAGACCATCAAATTCTGGAAAGCATTGACAATACAGAACTACTGTACATATTCAATTCTTTTAAATTCGCTGCATCGTATTTAAATATCACCATATTGAGCCAACGAATTGACCGTTCGTTTGAAAATTGAATGAATGATCGCAATCGGTAAAATAGGGCATTTACAGGTACCAAGAAAACGGAGGGTAGCAGCCTATGCATTGGAACCTTTGAGTTAGGTGTGAAATGTAAGATTGCGGAGAATATTTTTTTACGCACACACTTATGCAATTCAAAGATTTCTGGTCGCGTATTATCATCAATTTCACGCTGATAATACAACGTCGTATTCACGATCAGAATTTTTAAGCTTGACGAAAAAGGTCATTTCGCGTTGATCCAAAATCATGTCTTGGTCGTAGTCAAAGGTAAAATCTATGGATAAAAGCACCGACACTTAACAATATTATTACTATACAATACACAATGACGCATTTCTCAGTGTTTTATGAGTAGATGTTGCTTTTCAATTTCCAAGCGGTTAGGCATGCCAGTATTGAGAATTGCAATAGCAGAATGGAGGAGATATTTCAGTAAAATAAGAATTTTAGATTTTAAATCTTCAAAAAAGGATATTTGTAGCTACGGGAACTGAAAATAAAATCAAAGATAATCACGGCGAGCCATTATTTTTACACCTCAATGATCTTTATGAAATGAGAGTAGAGGATCCATCATGTAAGCACTATTAAAAGAATATTCTTAGGTTATGTCATTGACTCTCAAACGGTGCAATCGGACTGAGATCAATCCCTATTGAAATCCCTTACTGCTTCTAATATTTCTGATTCAATGAGAATTTTTTACTGCAAACTCCATTATAATATAGTATTCCTCTTGTCAGTGAATACCATGATATCCCTGCTACCAGGAAAGTCAATGATTACCAAAGCTTAACATAAAAAGCAAGTTTAAATGTTTACGTAATGCACCATTTAAGAAATTTCTTTATTTGGTCAATCTAAAAGAGCTCATGGTTATCCAATTTCCATTTCGTGCTTCTGTAAGCACAACAAAATGTATTTTCCCATTGAATGCTTTAAAATTATAATGTAATGATGATTATATAAGATTTTCCAAAAATCATAAAGAACACAGATGGCTTGGGCCAAATTATGACATCTTTCGTCTAAGTATATTCCGGAATGTTCTTTTAACGTGAAAGAGCTCATCATTCAACTCTTGAGGTGGTAATAATATACAATTTCGTGCATCTCAGTGAAGTTAATTCCCTGAAATCCTATCATGTCCGCTCCGATTATCCAGCATTTCGTCCAGCTGTCAATGGGGAAATGAAGCGATTTCTGTGATGTGTCTGAATACGTACGGATGACATCCGAAATGCTTTTGCGCGAGATCGCAAAGGAATCTAAGGAATCTGGTAAGTTATGATCATAACGTAAGCTATGAAAAAATAAAGTTTTCCGTTTTTAGTTTCGTTATTTTTGCATCCGTGACATTCACGCAATACGCAGCGGATTACGAAAAATGGAACCTTGTCGTCTTCGACCTCTGTGGACAATGACGAAATGCAGTTTTATGCTAGATGAGACAGCACGAAGATACGGCATTGACACGACACGAGGGCTAGACCAATCACAATCATGTGAGATCGATAGGCAAGATATCCGATCGATGGAGACGATATATTAATTATTCGGCAGGGAGTGGGGAGGCGGCCACCGACAGCTTAGATCATTCACGCCATTTAGGATAGGTGGGAAATTTGGTAGAGTTAGGAAGCCCGAGCAAATCCTTAAATAGTTCGATTGCCTACCTTCGTGATTTGGACTAATTGCCTTCACTCCCTTCACTATCTATAAACTAAAATTATCGAAGTCTTAATTACAAAACAATGACTATGGCAACAGGCTGCTGCTCCAGGTACGGCAATTTTGAATGCCAAACACAGTCATCGCCAACTAAAACCCTGAATTCGTTTGCACTGTATGGGAGTCGAGCAAATTTTAGTAAATCGCAAATAAAACATTGGAAATCTGCAAGAAAAAGTCCCAGCTTCATTAGTCAACTTCTCTGCTGAATAATTGTGTTTAAAACTTCTTTGGTTTGCATTTAAAATTAATATTCTAGTTTTTCTCTTCTTAAAACGCCAAAAAGGAACTATCCGAAGATGGGTCGTGGGCACAATAAAATATAATGCTGACAGCTGCTGGTGATCTTATCGGCCAGATTCACATAAGACTACCTCCTATCTTAAGGGCAAAGCTGAAGTCTTCGTAAAAGTTTAAGTTCAATAGGGCAATGAGAAGCAGTTTTCAATGCTTGAAATGCTTAACACGCTCCTTAGAAGAAGGTAGGTAATGCGCCCAATAGTTATAAACATTGGGCGCATTCAATTTAACGTACTGTGGGACGCAATGAGTAATTATGTAATGAAATAAATGCTAGACGATTTCTTCATTTGAAATAGAGTTTTCAAAAGAATAAAATGAATTTAAAAATAAAAATGGAGAAGCACTTAAACGAAAGACCGTATGGAAAAAATATTAAGCATATCAATGTCCGGAAGCAAGAGGACTTTCGCAATATCCATTATGTAATCAAAGAAATTTCCTCTTCCAAAGAAGATCGTTGCACAAGAACTATTCATAAAGGAAATGAACGAGCACTACCATAAAAAATCATGCATCATATAACATTAACACTTTTAAAATTTTCTTTTTGAAATGATGAAACTCAAGGAAAGAATTTTATTTGCTAAACTAGGTTTCTGCCAAGAAAAGAAAGTTCACTCTCATTCCTCTCTCTCTCTCTCTCTCAGGGGGAAAATGTCAATTTTCTCTAAGAGAACTCAAATCTCTAGAGAGAGTAAAGATAGAAGCCATATTTTAAAGCTAATACATAAGCATTACCTGCAAGTCCTCCATATGGGCTATACAGTTCAATCAGCAGAGATAGGTAGACTGCAAATATTCCTCCATGAAATTTCCTCCCTTTTCCATCACCTTTGCCATGCAGAACATGGTTCATTTACTCTAGGTGTATGTTATGCAGGAATTTCACTTGAAGTTCACATGAGAATTGGAAAAAAACAGCAAGTTTAGTCTTTTGCTCACTGCTCCAAGAAACCAGTAATACAAACTGCCTTAAGATGCATTCTTTTTTTACCTATTGTACAATATGATGGACATGATTGTACCACGTGGTACATCCATGTGGTATTACTTCACAGAATGTCTGAAGCAAGACTTGGCAACTAACAATAATGCATTATCGAATTTATGAGTTCCAAAATATGTGGTAGAATGCTTCTTTCTGGAGAGATAAGATACACACATTTTTCATTGTGTATGCAAAAATATGATTAATTTCAGGGTAAAATGTGTGAAACTAATCCCCTGGGCCAAATGTATCCCTTGGGCACATTAAATATAGTCATTTCATCACTGGATTATTTGGTAAGGTGCAAATACTCAATCAGTTGCTATTGACCCAGAATGGTCTCATAGCCATAACTAACTATTTTGGTTAAGAGGTGAATGAATGGGGTCGTTTACTATATTTTTTTTATTGCCGAATCTGATAGGGTTTGTAAAATAAAAGGACCCGTATTTTTCCGTTTTCCGATCCGACAATTATTTCCCGAGTTATAAGCGGCGAAAAACTGATGTTTTTAACCCTTTCGGAAAAGTGGGTGTGGTGCAACCTCTGACGTATTTCGACTTCGTCCAATCACAACTGAGCCCGCGAAGCTACTTCGCCTTATCGCAAAGGGGGGGACACAGCTGACTCGGCCAATGGGAGCGATTTCGACAGCATCTGTGCGAGCAGACCTTCCGAGAACCCCCTTCCACTCCCTTCCCCCTCCCCTGAAAGCAGTCAAGGACGGGAGGAAAATGACGTCAATGTTATCACAGCAGCATTTTCGGTGGGCGTCACCTTTTGCTTGTTTTAATTTTTTATTTATGAGTGAATGGTTGTGGTTAGAAGATTAATTTTTTCACTAAAATTCGTTTTTCGTTTCCATCTAACGATTTCATATACAAAATAGCGATTTCGGTTCCGAGTAAACGCCCCCATTAGCTCTGAAGAGGTTAGGCATTTGTTATAAAGTCATGTCAATTTCATTTCCTCAGTCAATGGATTCACCTGGTATCTCAATGATACTCAGCGATGACTCTGCCACAATGGACGGCCCATTCCCCTCAGCTGCATCATCATCGGGGACGGCATCCGCAACTGCCCACCATCACCTTCTGCCCCCACAGCCATCATCAGGGACAGGATCGACGGCTGCCTCTGGGCCACTGCCCCCTTCCAACCACTCTGCCTCCATGACCACCTCTGCCTCAGGGGCCTCCCTCTCTGGCACTGGAACGGAAATTCGATCCTCCAGCACATCCACCGAAGATGACAGGCTGCCCATAATTACCCTGGAAGAAGTCTCCTGGCATGACACTCATCAAGACTGCTGGGTGGTCATCAATGACAGGGTCTACGATGTCACAGAATTCCTCTATGAAGTAAGGAGAAGTTCTTTTCTTTTAAATTTTTCTCCTAAAGATTTATGTAGCCTGCAGTTTTTAGGGAAGTTAAGAAGAAAAACTTTCTGTACAAATCTAAGCAAGTAGAAGGATCTATTAGGTTTTCAAAAAAAATAAGCATGGATGCTTCCACAACACTGAATTTCCAATCATAGGTACTTGTTCACCTGAGCACTCAATATTAGAATATAAAGTATCTCCCTGTTGACATATTTTGGTGCTAATCATCAATAAGCAATTGGTGAAATCAAATTTACCAGACTCCGCATTGCTTACCTAAAAGAAACACAGCATCCAAGACAGAGTCAGACCATTCCTGAAGTTTTACCAATGCATGAATGTTATGTTTTCTAATCTAAGAGTTTATTTTTCTCATCTAATTAAAACACATCTGGTAATACATCCATTTTCCATTCTTGATTCAGGAAAGTATAAAACTCCAAAAATTAATGCATGTTAACATAGGCAGATTTAGGGAGGGGGGGGGCATGGGGGCACATGCCCCCTCCAGACGCTTAAAAAATAGACAAGATTTTTAATGTGGTCCCGTTATAATTACGTTTGTTTTATTTTGTGTACTGTGGAGCATCAATCACAGTACATATTTATTATGGAAAACTTAAATAATCGCAAAATTCGCTAATTTTCAAAATAGAGGAATGGAGTTACCAGAAAGTACATGAGTGAAACTCATTGTCCGTCTTTGCGAAACCAGTAAGTACCAGTGGTTGAAAAATACTTGGCAACCTAAAACAGACTTTAAGTTTCCACTGGTGAGTGAGGGGGAAAAAGCAAGCTATTCTAGTGAGCTGGTTAAAAGGACATGAATGGCTAGCGTACAGCAAAATTGCTGGTGGCTGATTGTGCAAAATGTGCATTCTTTTTGGTCGGCATGAGGCGGGTACAAATAATGTGAAGCTGGGAAAGTTGGTGTCGGAACCACTGAAAACATATAAAAAGGCCATTGAAACGATCAGGCACCACGAGAGCACAAAATATCACCAGGTGAACATGGTAACATCTCAACATTTTTTATGGTAATGAAGGGAAAATCAATGGACATTGTTGTCCAAATGAGATCCCAGGATATGAAAACTATTGAAGGGAAACATAAAAAACCTATAACCATTATAAAAAAAATTATATTATGTGGAATGCAAAACATACCATTAAGAGGTCACAGGGATAATGATGATTTGGAATCAGGAAGTTCCTATGGAGAAGGCAACTTTAGAGCGTTGTTGAAGTTCCGAATCGATGCTGGAGATGATATACTGCATGAACACGTTAAAACGTGTGCTAAAAACTCTTCCTACAATAGCAAGTCGACACAAAATGACTTCATTCAGTGCTGTGGGGAATGAATCACAACCAAAATAGCAAGCAATATTAAAAAGGCCAAGTAATTTACTATTATAGCTGATATGACCACAGATGTTTCTGTTTGTGAGCAACTGACCATTGTATTCACTATTTGGACGTAGATAAAAATGAAATACAAGAAGACTTTCTTATGTTTGTCAAAGTTGATAAACTTACTGTTGAAAACATTGCTCAGCATATTTTGAAGACGATCGAAAACCTTAACCTGGACATGACATTGTGCCGGGGTCAAGCATACGATGGAGGAGCCAACATGAGTGGTAAAATAAAAGCTGTTGAGGCCATATCTAACATTCAGCCTTTAGCCTTTTTTACTCATTGTACAAGCCACCAACTCAACTTAACTATCACTGCTGCCTGCACCGTACCCAGCATAAGAAATGCCCTAGGTTTTATCTCAAGTGTAGCAACTTTCTTTCACAAGTCAGCCCAACGAATACATAAATCTCCTCAGGGAAGAAATGCAAGTTCATCTGCCAAAGGAAAAACAAAATATAATAAAAAAATGTGTGGAAAGACATGAAGCTGTTTTGACATTTTTGGACGTCTTGCCATGTCTTCCTGGAATTTTGCAAAATATGGCTGAAGAAGGGGTCTGCTCCAAGCTATCATGTCATCGGAATTTCTTGCAAGCTTGGTAATCGTCGCTGATACTTTAGGAATCACGCTGCCGTTATCTCGATCATTACAAGCCATTGAAATTGATATACTTTCTGCAGTTTACCTTATCAATACGACCACAGCCAGTCTGCAGAGGCAACGTGAAACTAGCACGGATTCATTCAAAAAATCAATCCATTCAAACAAAAAAAAATTCAATATGGCTGAGGTTCTTGCAAATGGAATGGGTACAGAAATCACGGTCCAAAGAATTACCGGCGTCAAACAAATAGGTCGACTATTCAGACTGAGTCTATTGAAGAGTATTATCCACTTATAATATATATTCCTTTTCTAGATTATTTGTAAAAGAAAATTTCCTCCAGGTTCCCTAACGCTCAGCTGCAAAAAATCGGACAGTTGCAAAAGCTGCTGTCCCATAACTTCAGTAATGAATATATATTGAGGATGTTTGCAAGGTGCTGAAGTATATAATCAGGACCTTCCTTGTTTTTTAGCTTTGAATGGAGAGCTAAAAATTTGGCAAGAGATGAGAGAAAATATTATGTCAAAGTCTCCAGCAGATGCCTACAAAACATCAATGGTGCTGCCAAATATTAGAACTGTGTCAATTGTTGTGCACGTTTCCTGTAACTACTTGCACTGCTGAGCGATCTTTCTCCACCTTATGCCAATTAAAAACATATCTTCACAGCAGAATGAAAGAAGATCGTTTGAATGGACTGGCTTTAATAAATATCCATCATGACATATGTCTTGATAGATACACATGATATTGTGTCAAAAATGAACGTTAATGAAGTACTGGACATCTTCAGCAGGAAACATAAAAGAAAACATTACTGCACTACACATACACTACACAAAATACACACTATACATGTCTCTTAGTAATATTTTCATATTAATAACCTTTATGTTAAAATAAAGAGTATATTTTGTACAGTAATTGCTGTATGTTGTTTGTAAATCCCAAATATGAGAAGACTTTTGACCCGTCTGACCCTTGTTCCCCTCCCAGAAAAAAATTCTGGATCCACCCTTGCATGTTAATGCAAAATGTTAATTCTTGTGATACATTTTAAAAAGGATCAACAATAAATAATATCTTTTATTGATAATTAATTTCATAAGTAATAAGTAATTTCAAGTAGATAAGTAATTTCATGTGAACTGTTAGGAAGGACTATTCATATTCATTTATGATTTCCTCTCAGAAGACTGGTTTTCTGATAGCACACATTTCCAATATTTTCATAGGATTCATGCTTACATATGACAGGATAACACATATGATAGATTGACAATGACTTCAAGCAATAACCTGTCTCAATTCGGAAAGAAAAGCATTCTACCTAGAAGAAAAAATACTCTTGCAGGCCATCCTACTTACATGAAATACTTTATGAAATCCAGGACAAAATTACCTGAGAAATCTGATCCCTAACTAGATTCCTGGCCAATAACATATTTTGCCATGATTTAACATCTGTTGAACATAGCTAAGTATACTTACTTAGCTAAGTTACCTAGGTATACCTACTTTTTATTATTCATAAGGATCTATTCCCACGTATCACTTGATTTTTGAGATATATAATGAAATACCTTATTCATTAAAGTCAAAATCTCTCATCCCTCAACTACACAGCATCCAGGAGGAGAAGATGTACTACTAGAACATGGTGGACGTGATGCAAGTTTCGCCTTCACTGGTGCTGGACACAGCGCAGCTGCTGTCAGAGCACTGGATCGCTACCTTGTAGGAATACTACCAGAGTCTGAAAGGATATTTAGCTCACCAAGCAGGAGTGGCGCTGTAAACAGGAAATTTGGCTTTTTCTTTCTGTGACAAATCCATCTTAGCATATACTGCCATGAAATTGAAAGAAAAGATGTGTTCCTGCTGAAAATAAAACCAAACATTCTGCATCTAAATAAGTTAATAAGGGGCAATTATTTTGGTTTTTTAACTATTTTGGATCAGATACAAGGAAATTCATTCAGAATTTCCTAAATGCTGTTTTGGAAATAACTTGAATAAGAATACAAGCTGCCCCATATTTAGCAGTAAATCAAATACTACCATTGGATAATCCAAAAATATGATAAGACTGAATTATTCAAAAAACTTAAATAAATCCATTAAAATCAATTAAAAAGTATTTGCAACACTTTTGATCAGCAGAAAATGCATTGTAACTAAGGTACCTATTTATAGCTCTTTTTGCTCTTGTAATTAAAATATCTTTTGGGATTACATTTTTGGATTCTGCCAATGGGCGAAATGATGGCCAACATAGATTCATACATTTCTCATGTCATATTTGAAATCAAAAGAGAAAACCATAGAATATTAATGTTGATGCCAGATGGAATTTAAAAAGATATAGTCTATTTATTATGAAGGTGGGAAGAAGAGGTGAGAAAAAGGTTCATTGAACAAGTAGCAATAGAGAACAATGCCTCAGTACTACACAAAGGGCTGATTCTCACTCAAACACACAATGTTATCAGTCACCTATAAAAATGAGACTTTCTCTTCCCCTAATTATACCATTTCAGAGCAATATGGAAATAATGCAAAATACCTAGTATTCTGCACCATGATTTTCTGAAATTGATAAAGCTAGTATCAATTTATAACAATAAAATCAAAAATATGGTAGACTTCGGAGTGTAAAATTCTTCTCTATGTTGGTCATAAAGGCATTTGTATCACTGAATTTAGCATGAAGTATTATTGTTTCATTATGTAGTGCATTAATGTATACACCTGCTTCTTAATTAAAGGTCCATTATTTAAAGCACAATTTTTGTGCCATTTTAAGAGCATAATTCTTTGCTTGCTCAGGCTGACAACTACCAATGATAATATTATACCATGTATTAATTTTAACCTTTTACAAGTGTTACTCACATTCTCCATTGAGTACATTTATATGTATATACAAATATAAAGTACTTTTAAGTTTTAACAGTATTATTACCTTGATGGCATGTATTTTTATTTTTCTTAAAAATAAAATTTCAAAAATGTGTTTATAATATTTAAGTACTACACATGTTATAAAATAAATCTCTTTAAAAATTATTGGTTCTCTTTATCATTACAAGAATAGTGGACGGGATAGGTAGTGGTACTTTAACATATCTAAATGTAAATAAATTACCAATGGAGACCTATTGAAATATATCAAAGCAAGGATGAATGGTACAAAATTAAATCTACGTTTCTCCTGCCACAAACAGGGATGTAGGAGCAATTTGGAATGGAGGAATCAGTAGTTCAGTTATAAATCAAGAAAGATGTATATAACAGTTAACCATGGCATGCACATGTCATCCACCCTCTTTCCAGTGGTATTTTCTAAGCTTTTCAGCCCATTTACCTTTTCAATTTTACTCAGGCACCATGGTAATGCATTACATTAACTTCATTCCAAAATCATTCAATAGTTGATACTCGCGGACTTAAAAAGCCTCACAGTATGGCTAACATTATCCTTAATTTCTATAAATACATTATTTTCCTTAATTTCTATAAATACATTATTTTCCTTAATTTCTATAAATATATTGCAAGTGTGTGCCAAAATATATACAAAATTTAAGCCCGAGGGCAATCCGCTATTGACATGGAAAGTGCAGTGCAGAGTAGAGCAGCCTTCTGCTACACTGGGAGAGATGTATGTTGTAAAATTGATTTTTCACTCTATAGTAATGATGGATGTGATAATAAGTGAATAAATGACAACACTGAGAATTATTTACTTATAATAAAGAAAGTTTGTTTTATTTTCCACAAAAAGGGCAGGGTTAATTGGTATCATTACATAACTTAGGGGAGGTGGTCTTTGGAAATACTACAGAGAATTATATTGTGGGAAGGGGAGGAAGGCAAAAAAGTGAAAAATCAGCAATAAATAATATATGGATGGTGTCAGAAGGATGTGAGGGAAAATGATGAATCGAATCTAAGGCCATGAATGAAAAATAAGTGATAGCCGTGGCTTAGCACCATGCATATTTTTTTTCTGGCTGATTAGTTCTTTGGAAGCCACATCGTCTTGCAATTGGTGGTTGCAAGCTTCTTTACTTGCAACTTTATCCTTTGCATTTTTTCTGGTTTTATCATGGCTGTAAACACAAAGACATAAGAAAAAAAGGTGGATTGTGTTCTGAAGCACAATACAGCAGACATTATTCATTTCAGCATTGAGATTGGACCTCTATCGAATAATAACATTGCATTTCCCACTGTTAAAAAATGTATTGATGGTGAGTTTTGGGGAGATTCAGCATTTTCAAGTCACTCTCCCAGAGTCTCCCAGTGTCCTCCTTTGAGCCATTCTTCGGGTTCCTTTTTTTACAAGAGTAAAGTTTCTGAGTTTGGAAGTGCTTCAGTGTCATAACTTCATTGATTAGGTCAGGAGGATTGAGAGAGCGTGGGTTGAAAGAGTCTTTTTGGCTGTTGAGGAGGTTTGAGGGGACAAGGAAAAGTGCATGTTTTTTATTGGGTTGAAGAGATGATTTAGGGAGAGGGATAAGAGATTTTCTGATGGAAGGAAGTTTGGAGTAAGTACAAGCCTCTTTTGAGGAAAACTGGAGGTAGGGAGTGATTTAAATTTGGTGGGTTAGTGAAAGATTATGGACAGGAATGGTAAATGGATAATGAAAAAGACATTTTTGTAGAGAAGAGGGATGTTGTTGAAGCCTTACCACATCTGAAAAAGGAAGTGGTTCCAATAAAAAATGATTCCATCAGCAGAGAATCTAATATTAATGACAATGTTGTAAAGAATATGGTAAATGTGGTAGTAAGTTGAAGTAGGGTAACTGTAATATGGGCAGTTTACCATGAAATATTGAACCAAACTTCAAGGAACATTTGATAAAATTCAAGCCAAAGGTAGGTAAATAGTTATTATTGCCAAAGTTTACCTCCCACAGGGCCGAGTGTCAATAACTCAGAACTCGAAAATGTAATAATCACTCACCCTGAAAGTGTAAGTCTAATACCTGTAGTGCCCTAGACAATATCAGAAACTTCATTATATAGAATAAGAGTAGTTTCATTTGCTAACACAAGAAACACAGATTCATTTCCACATTTTAAATTAATTAACAAGAAAAGGAATTAAAAAAGTGAGAAAATTGTGAACTAATAGTAACAATAATAAACCATTATCCTGAGTTTGCTAAAAGTATCAATGAAACAATATGCATTATTTTATATTTTATACTTAACTGTACTCTATGGCCTGTTATAACATAAGTTCATTTTTTTATATAAAATATAGGAGTTTAAGGAAATAAAAAATAATTACCAGCAAAAAATTAAATTTGATGTTTCCATTTTATCAGATACTACTAGCTGGTCACCATGAATGCAAGTGTTTTTGAAATGATTCATCAAGGGATAAATTACATTTAAACAGAATTATTAACATCAAGCTGATCAAAAAGTGTACTGTTGCAATGAAATACATAGATTTTTCATTGTGGGTCAGAACTATTTCAGAGCTAAATGAATGTACAGAAAAATCAAATTACCAAATAACTATAATAACTCAGGAAATTTGGCATTCCTATTGACATTATTCACCAACTTCACTTACCTCAGAGTTTTGACCCCATTCTGTTTCCTGCTTACACAAGATAATTGAAAGAAAAATCTATGTTTAGCTGTGATTCCTCTAAAATTGGCGATGTGCTCCTGAGCATATTTTGCAAATTTCAACAAATTTTCTTGAAAGCCTCTTTATATATATACCACGTATATGTACCAACCACGAACAATATCTGCTTTATACTAGTTGTCATCTGCCAACAACCAAACAATCCATCCCATAGGTACTCTCCATCCGGGCTCACCATCTTTGCAACAATGCCCCCTCCCTACACCAAGCCATAGATAACCTCCATCACACCCTCCAGAAATGTGGGTACCCAGAGCCTCTCCTCTGAAAGAAAATTCTATCCCCTACCGCTAATTACACAGCCCGCATCAAAAATAACCCTCCCGACCAATTAATTGAATTTTACCACCACATTTTTTCCCGGCTCACACAAAATTAAAAGTATCCTGAGAGATCTTTACCCCATCATAAACAACAACCAAACTACTTCATGTCTCCTTCCCACCTGCCCTTCTGTAACATACAAAAAAGCACCCAATCTTAGGAATATTCTTAGATCCACCAGACCCACTCTTCAACATGCTCCCCTTCCTTCTTCTTTCTCTTCACCTTGCAAATGCCCGAGATGCAAATGTTGCTTTCTACTCTGCTCAGCCTCCTCATCAGTCCTCAACAAATCCTCCTCTATACTCTCCTGCACTTCCACCAACGTAGTTTACTGCCTCTCCTGCAATTTCTGCCCCTTCTTCTACATTGGAGAGTTCACTACACCTTTAGCTATCAGGATGAACAACCACCGGCATTCCATCAAAATTCCTCCATTCCATGAACCTATCCCTAAACACACACCCACCACAATCAGACTTTCGACAATTGCTTTTCCCTTGACATAGTAGAAGTTCTTTCTGAAAATACCACAAGTATTGAGGTGAGATCTCTTTGAGTGGCCTTGGGTATTGTTAGTTTCACAGTCACTGTTGCAGCAAAACTTTTCAGTGTTTCCAGAATCATCCAACTGACAGTACCCAACTCTCATCCCAATGCAACTGACAGTACGGTCACTCATACCATTTCAGGGAAGGCTGGTAAATTGATGAGGGTAGGAATATTTTATGAATTGAAGGAAGGGTAGAGAGAAACATGGCACTGGAATTAGCCTGCTCTTAACATAAGACACTCTTTAACATCCCATCCAGAGAACCAAAGTGCTCTCCACATAGCACTCACATAGGGATCTGTAAACAAATGAAGTATTCCAGTCACTGCAAGGATTTGAACCTTGCCCATCAGGATGGGAGGCCAGTACTCAGCCTTCCTACCAACCCAATCCCCTTCAGGATTAAACTGAGGTGAAATTTCTCAAAGAGTAAAACTGGAGCTAATGTTAATTTAAAGTAAATTTGAACGTGAAGCAATATTTTGATTCAGGACATGAAGTTTTCTCGCTGGGAGGAATTACTGGGGTATTGAGGGATCACTGTATAATTATATAACATCAAAATTATAGTAGCAGTGCATTGATATAATGAATATCAAATTCAACACATATGCATTAAATTTTTATGATGTAAATTTCATCATTACAAAGCACTGTGCTGTATGCTGGACAGAGCCCATGACTAAGAAGGTTTGAAAAGAAATTCAGGCTAAGCACGTGAAACTGAAAAAAATCTGAAAAACCACATAGATAAGATGATATATGCTCAGTATGGGAATGAAAGAGAAAAGAATTCCCATGATCAATTTAGATTATCATGACAGGTAAGAAAATTATAAGCTATAAAATGGAATTGAGCAATTCAGAGGGTGACTAATGTGGATTCACAAAAAAGTTCCAAAGTTATGAGATCTGCCTATTACATTTCTGGAGTACCTCAGACAATAAACGACTTTAATTAACACAGAGACATTTGATAAACTGCTTTCTCTTTAGTTAAGTTGGGTGCCTTGGGAGTAGTAAATTATGTAATATGAGGAATTGCAAGAGAATCATTCACATTTAACTAGGTAATATTATATATATTTTCACAGTACAAAACAATAATTTACAAAAACTGAATGATAATTATGAAAAGATGGTTAAAATGAAATGTGTTTTGCCTACCAATTATAACTGGAAAGCATATAGCCAATCTAGAGATTGCAATGAATAAAAAATTACAATACAGGTGCTAGTTAATGACTTCAATTACATTTTGATTCAAATGTAGTAAGATTATTAAAATAGATTTTTAAAATTTTAGTAGCATGGCTCATTAACAATAAGACAATTAATTTAAGGAAGTATTGCATTTTATGGCATAAATGAATGCATTAATATGTTATGCATTAATGTTGTCAATTTGAAGTAAAATTTTGACAATCAGCCTACTGAACTTAAATAAAATTTCCCCTTCCTTATAAACCCTGTAGATATCATAAAGATTTATTTTGTTCCACTGAGAGAAACTGCATTCATCATTACACTCATACCACATATTTGACTAATTCTAGTTGAAAAGTAGTCTTTATCCACACTTTAATACTTCATTGATAAGAGTAGAAAATACTTAGTAAATACCATACAAGATGTAAGGATTCATGTGATAATTTAAAATTAAGGACTCAATAGAGTAGTGCACATGCCCAAAGTAACTAGAGCAAACAGACCTTGAAAATAATATGTATATAACAATTTTGAAGCAACACTTTTGTACATGTCACACAGTTTCACGACATCAACATGTCTCTTGCATGTGATACCATCCTCCTCAAACAAAGAACTAATCCCCTTCAGGGGAAGTCTGCAGGGTAAAGCCAATCCCATTGGTTCCACCGGTTCTTTCACACAGTAATTGCCTGATCCATCGTCAAGAAGATGGAAGTAAAAGTTAGAGGATAACTCTTGTTCACCAGCCAGTTGCACAATCCAGCCAATATGAGGGCATGAGCAGTCCGCAAATGCATTCTTTCGGAAGGAGAACCCAGTGGCGTTACGGTCCATGCTTTCATTATGGAATGGAGAAATATCCCAACTTGGGTGCAAGGACAAAAGATCCACATCGATCAGGAGGTTATCCTCAAAGGCCATGTGCGGCAACCCATACGATATTTTGGAAGCCATTGGTTTCACTCCCGACATCGCACCTTCCTCCAGCCTCCCAAACCTATTCCTGCGGAAATCGACAAAAGACGCGGTGACACTGAAAGCGAACATTGACACCGACTCGAGCACAGTGTTCCGCGTGAACGAGAAGAAGTTGGCACTGCCCACATTAATGGAGGATGGACTAAGCCTTCCGGTGATACACCCACTGATTACGACCGACCGAGCACCATTAATGCTGAAGGCGTTCATGTTCCACATGCTGATGACGCTGTCCGTCACCGTGAAACCTCCCTGCGGGGCCTCGCACGACGTTTTCAATCCTTCCAAACCGTTGCTACCGGTTGCCGTCACCTCTGGCTTCAAATCCGTCGCCAGGCTGGAGTTGGTGTTCTCCCCTCTCGACGGGCCATCCTCGGCCCGATAGGAGGTCTCGCATGGGTCCACGGATTCCTCTTCGTCCGCCGCACGGAACATGACCCTGATCGCGTTGTGATCCATGACCACGACGTTGGTTCGATACCACAGGAAGTGGGACCTGATGAGCACGTTGGAGAAGGCGTTCTCGGAGAACCTCTCCACGTCCGACACGTTGCGGAAAGTCACCGATTCCATCTCCCACAGCTCCGCGTGAGGCAGTGACTCGGCCTGCGAGAACCCTGAGGGGTGGATGGAGGGGCCGGGTGGTGGGGGCTGGAAGGCGTAAGGGGGGAACACGCGGATGGCACCCACGTCTTCCAGGAGGACGCTCCGAACGGGGCCGACGGCGTGGGACTTCATCCTCAGTTCCTTCGTGCGGCGGACGCTCAGGAAGGACAGGGGGCGGGGACCCTCCTCATCCGAAGCGGCCCTCGCATACCTAAGAGACGGTTAATAGTACGGCTTAGTCATCCGAGATAATCCGGTAAAAGTCGGCAATTTTTTTCTTGAAGCAGCGAAAAATTTGAGGGCAAACGCAGTGGCTTAACTAGACTTTTGGGGGTCATGTGGCAGAACTACGAGTGGGGCCCTTCAAATTATGTTGCTAGAACTAAATATTAACAACATATAGAATTGCTAAATTATACATTAAGCATATTATGACAATATGCTAAAATATATTATTATTATTACGAGTAGGTATATACAGTCTTAAAAGGTCTACAATATTTATATCCTTTTTGAAGGCCCTCGAAGCTCGGACTTTCGGGACAATGCCCGGCTTGTCCACGCCTAGTTACGCCACTGGACAAACGGGAAATGTAACGACATAGAACGGAATGAGACGTATGAACCGAAGTCATAGCTGGATAAATAGATAAATTCCTTTTAAAAACAAACTCTAAAAAACAATTAAGGCAACGGTACGCATATCGGCTTCTTTTCTAATGGATAAGAAAGTTTTTTCCCCGGAAAACATAGCCTCTCGCGGTGTGAAAAAATTAATTGATTCGATGGTATCCCACCCCAGGTTCCGTCAAGTACTAAGGAAATACACAGTGCCTTAATAGCATATAGTGTGGTAGCCAGGTAGGCAACATGCCCGCATAGCTACCCAAAAATCACGGGGTCCGATCTCGCCTCGGCATTTGAGCCGAGTTTGTGCTAGGATTATGATCTCAGGTTAAACGGTGCTACATACCCTTACAACCTCAGGTCCAAATAAATAAAATCCTCTAAGCGTTTACTTGGGGAAATTCACTATTCACTAATCGCTATTCACAAAGTGAAAATATTTTACGTACTCCATAAAAACCTATTTTCAACAGCTTTTGTGAAGAGCGTAAGTTCTTCAGCTGCTGAAAAAGATTTTTACTGACAAGGAGAGGTCGTGTAATATGAGTCACGAAATGAGCTGAATTTTTTTCAGTGAAACTAGATGAAAAATAAAGGGATACGTGTCTCGGCTTTCTTCCCCATAGGCCCGGGTTCACGAGAAAAAAAATAAAATAGAAACGCAAAAATGCACCGCGGGTTGCCTACATTCGCCGGCCTCGGGTAGGCCGACAATGGCCGAGTGGCTGACAACGGGAGATAGCGTTCTATCCTCGTCGTGGTATAATGTTTTTCTTTCGGTCATTGTATCTAAAACTTTATCATCATCAATTTCCTACCCTAACGTGTGAACACTTCCTGTTTTCTAACATTATAGTGTAAACTAGATTTAAAAACGTCCCTATAATTCAAAAATGCATTGTAAACTTAATGCAATTTTCCGCAATTTTAAGTATGCAGAAAAAGACTTTCCCAGTCACTTTCTCTAGGGCCGACATTTATTATCTTCATGTTCATTTTATTGACATGTTAATTGACAAAGACATTTTAATAATCCATCTCTTATATGTGCCTACTGGTACTTAACAGTGGTTTTCAAGTTTGTACCCGCACATAAATGTGGATCGGACTGTGAGGAAAGGTACAAGGATATGAATAGAATGGAAAGGGGGGCATTTTATTGTACAGTAGGGTAAGACAAAGTTAATGCTACGTGACGGATAGGAAAATTGCATAGACATTGTAATAATCCATCTCTTTGATGTGTCTACTGGTACCATGGGCGGTATGCCTACGGTAAGACATAGTTCTATCGACGGATGGCCTTCTCAAAAAATGTTAAATGTACTTTACTACGGCAAAATTGTTGCCAAATATTGTTCCTTAAGTATCTACTGGAATAGTTTGCTGTATTCTTAGAGTAGGTTAGGGTTTATAACACCATGAGTAATTCCTAAAGTTGTTAATGGCAATAAAACGGGTAGGTTGAAGTAAAGGATAGCTACCGAAAATAAACGAAATTATTTCTTTTCAATCGGGTATTGAAACGTTAACATGTGGCCCCATTTTTTTCCATTCCATTATAAGATTGAATGCACTATGTAGTTTTGTTTAGACCAAGGAGAAACTTCATCTCGAGAACGAAACGATAGTTTTCGTAATTTTTTTGCTCCTAATTAACTTTCAGCCCCAAAACCTGGGTGGAGGGGAGTAAGTTTCATTAGTTTTAACCCATGAATAAGGATGTAATTGTGTTGTGGCTAGGGAAATGAGATCTACACAATGAGTTACTGTATTGCTTTGCCTTCGTCTACTGAAACATGATGAATGCATGAAATGTATGGTACTGTTTTGGTGGCCCATTGTTGACGCTCGCTCATAGAACCACGAGTGTCAACAACAGATATTATTTAGCCCATTGGTTCTTGCCCATAGCTCCTTGGATTTTATCCAATTTAGTTTTGCTTCTACAATTCGCTCCTAAAGAATGAAGCTATTAAAATGTTACTACTTTTTACTTCCGTTTCGTTTCCTTTGCTTTTCGTGGTTGCAACTGTGACAGATTTATTTTGAAACCTGCGTTATCAGTTAAACTTAAGTTACTGAGTAATCCAGAGCAGAAAAGCGCAGAAGAGAGAATCGAACGTATTGAAAAGTACATAGGTAAAATCTGAAGAGTTATTTAAAAGGAACTTAAATGGAGACAGAACTAATTGCTAGACCCTCCACGTGTAGCGGCTCATCAGCTGTACATTTTGTAAGCAGCCTTACGTCGGTATTATTTCATTACCATAGGATAGTAGTATCTGGTGCTGTTCGTTATTTTGAGGGTTAGTAAGTAATATTACAAGAACCAAAGATGAAGATGAAAGATTCGGGAGGACAACAAGGTAGCCGAAATATCGGTATCAGAGATGATTTCTCCTTCCTTCGATTGGCTTTTGGAATTCAATTTCCTCCCGAATCAATCATCTCAATTTTAAAATGTTAAAAAGGTTATTTTTATCAATTTGAACCTGAAAGGTATACTTATATGCACTATTTATTAAACTATAGAGACGTTACTGGAAATGGGACCGATTGATGTCGTTTCTGGCTCTGATGTTTTGCCGCGTTCAAGACTCATCGGAAAAGAAGATGTTGAAATATTTCTGGAAATGCTTGGTCAATATCAGTTAGTTAGGACAGACGAGCTGTACATAGATGGCGAGACTTACGAGAGTGATGGAAACCGTCATTCTTTGGATAAGGAGTTGCAGGAGGCAGCTGGATTTAGCATAATTCCCGATCCATCGCCGTCGGAGGGAAGTGAATATGAGCCCAGCCCGAAAGCTGCGAAGTATCAGCAAGTGCCCCTCATGTGAAAGTTAAGGTGGTAAATATTGCAAGAGAACATCCAAATTGGAGTCTTTCTACCCGACAGCATCAAGGTTCAGTTTATTTGAAACGTAAAGCGATCCTTCCTATTTGGCAAAAATACATAGAACGGGGTGGCACAAGGCGCGATAAGCCGCAGATGATAAATGAATGGGTACATGATCGTTTCATTGAAACCAGGAAAAGGAATGAATCAGTGACGACCAGAACCTTGCAGGAGTGGGCCCTGTCGGTGGGGTTCAGAATACATCGCAAGAATTTGAATTCTCGGCAAGTGCAGCATGGGTCAAATGTTTTAAAAAGAGGTTACACACAGTGCAGCGTAAAATTACGAAGTGTTTCTCCTCGAGCGAGTAGGCTTCATTGGAAGACGTAGTGAAATCAGCAGACTTGTTCTAATAAATGTAAAAAAGTTAATTTCACAGTATGACAGTCATTTTGTGATCAATGCCGAACAGACGGGTTGTGCTTACCGGGTAGATATGAGAAGATCATTTGCACGAACAGGGAGAAAATAGTGCAAGTTGCAGTCGGGAGCATGAGCAAAATGACACATTCGTACAAGGCGCAATATGCAATAACTGCGTCTAGAAAGCTTTTTCCGAACATGTTTTTGTGTATGCAGGAACCTAGGGGTGACTTGGTCCACGAGTGAATGAAAAAGTAAAAAATATGGGAATTGAATATGCCAATGTGGTTGTTACACGATCAAAATATGGAAAATTAAGCACTGAATTTTATTTTCAGTTTTTTGAAATTGTGTTGCAACCCTATTAGAATAAAAAAGTTTCTGCAGATTGTTGATTCGTGAGGGGTTAAACAAAGAGTGCCATTTATAACGAGATATTTTAAGATGATAATGGTGATCCAGCATGCACTTAGAAAAGCATACCACCAAGACGCACATCTTTAGGCCAAACCCTGAGATGTTTATTTTTACAGACAGGTAAAGCAGTTTATCTCACGACTACAAAATAGCACATTCTTGCTTCAAGAAAAAAGAGAAATTGCTTCTCGTGAGGATAATATTAAAATACTTGCAATAGTGCATAACCAATTGTCTTCACCAGCTTTTCATGACATGATAAAGTACGGATGGTATGCATCAAAATTAGTTTCTATTTGGAATGTGTTTAAAAATGTGTTTTATGATGCATATCATCCAAACTTGAGCCGTGAATTCATATCAGTACATAGCAATTCAAATTAATATACCTCATATACACAAGCATAATCTTCAACTAAAAGATTTTCAAAAGAAATGAAATATATTGAAAGAAGAGAGCCGAGACACGTATCCCTTTATTTTTCTTCTAGTTTCACTGAAAAAAAATTCAGCTCATTTCGTGACTCATATTACACGACCTCTCCTTGTGAGACCCAAAAGTGTTACATTTAAAATATTACACAAATAAACACTTCACCCGAAGTGGTAAAGCGATTATAGTATGTATCAAGTTCTAAGAACAGCGATGAGTGAAAATCACACATCAGGGTTGAAGGGATGATTCATTTCCCAGCATTAACTTTTGGACAAAAAAATCTCGAGTTTAAATAGATGTGATCAATGAAACCTCATTTACATTTTAATCTGGGTACTTGCGGTATGGCCTCGAAACATAGCTCGGCTACCACGCGGTCATATTACCAAGGGGAACAAAGGGATAACCGAAAACAAAAGTGATTTCTCTTTTCATAATTTCGCGGAAGAATAACAAAAATTACCGCGCAATATTTCAGACTGACTGACCCATCTTCAGGCGTACCTCCCTCCCTTCTCCGACTCCTCCCCCTCCGTCGTGGTTTCCTGCTCATCCTCCTCCTCCTCCGGAGGCTCCTCCGTCTCGTCTTCTTCTTCGTCGTCCGGGGAGCCCAACTCCGCCTCCCAGACCGCCTCCTCCCACTCCACGCCCCCCTCGTCCGTGGTCTCCGTGTCCTCTTCCTGAACCTCTCTCCGACGACGCCTCTCGCCCGGGAAATTCAGCTTCAAGTCACTCCGGGACGGCGGTCGTCCCCTCAGGGTCCGGGGTTCGTCTTCGTCGGATGCGTCATCAGACGGCGACAAACCCTCCAGCCGCACGAGACCACAATCGGCTATCTCCAGCGTGTCCGCGAGTTCGGGCAGCATACCTTCCCAGATCTTCAGGACCTGAAGGAAGTGCAGAAAAAGGTCTAATCACGTCTGTTAGAGGGTAGTTTTTGCAGAACTCACGTTAGAATCTATTGTACACAAGGGAACAATTATGCAAGAGTTGCTCACAAATCAAATCTTGAATAGACTTAACAAATCCGTGCTGAAGGAAGCTCATTTGAAATGAGGTTTTTACTAACGCCGATCACACTTTCCACCTCTCCAATGACGCTGTAGCTTGTAAGTATTGTTCTCCATTAACTAGCACGGTGGCTTCCACAAAGCGGCATGAAAATCAGAGCGGAGTCGACCCTGTCAGGTGAAAATGACGCTGAAGCTTCACCTCTGTAAATCACGCTACCACTGTGAAGCTAAGTCAAAGGCCAGAGACTGCTTTCAAAATCTATTCTCCTGCTTCCAGTAAAAAATCCTACCAAGTTATCGTTGTGTATGTAAAGTAATAAAAATACAACTAGGTATCAATAAAGCACTATCTACATCTAAGTCTAACCATTACAGGACACATGCCCCTGGTGCATTGAAGGCGTATCCTCAAAAAGAACCTATTCTTCATTCGTCGGCATGTATTTGAGAAGTCGAGAAAGTTCTCCTAATCAACTACGAATCTTTTCTCCCTTGACAATTACGAGTTAATAAATCATAATTAAACACGATGAAGGATTTTAAAACTGGGAAAAAGGAATGAAATTTGGGACTGAGAGACAAGTAAAATTTCCTCATATCAGTAACCAACGCAGGTAAAGGGTCAAACAAATCGGTATTTGTAATACTAGGACCAAGACTAGGACAATAGTTCAACAAACTTTTCGATATTCCATCAGGGAATAAATTCTCTCCCCTACCTCAATTCAATTTTATCTCTAATTATAATGTAAATAGCAGAGCCTTGCAAAGACAGTGATAGGATCGGTATAAATTAGAAACAGAGGACCCTCTAAAATTACTGTCAGCAGGTGCTGGCAGAAAAAAAAGTGCCACTAAGGAGGTGGTGCATTTCACAAAATGATTCAAATATCAACCATGTCTGAGTGGTAAGACTTCGCCGTTTAGATCACCTACATAAAGGCTAGGATAAATATCCGAACAAGTGTAATTCCCCCTTTGCCCTTATGCTGTTCTTTTCGTACACGTAGCAACTAAAGCTCTGTATTTAGTCTAAATACAGAGCTTTAGTAGCAACTGCGTAGACACGACATCAGACCAGTGGCATACCAAGGCTACTTGGGCGCCCGGGGCTAACTAGATGGTAACCGCCCCCGGTGGAAAAAAAATATTTTTTCTTAAACTAACAAAGGATGCTTTTCAATTTTGGCGCCTTCACCTTTACGGCGGCGCCCGGGCCGGCCGCCCTGTTATACCACCCCCCCCCCTCCTGATACGCTACTGCATCAGACGATTTCCAGGATTATTTAACGTCGATGTCATTAGCATGTTAACATAGTTGAACATCTTTAAGATTAAATTTATTTCAGAATACTTACGAGCATCGCGATTGATTCAATCATTTTATGATTAATTTTTCACGATACGCGGAAAACTCCGCCGTTTCCGGCCCCGTTAAGCTGACAGGTCTGACAAGTAATCAAAGAGCTTCATTCAAGACCAGTCTCCAGCATTAGTGTCATGTTAACTCCGGCGGCGAATAGGTTCATAACCGAATCTGATGCCTTACATTGCTCATCAAATTCCAAAGGTACTACCTAGACTACTAAAAACTCAACTGAATTCTGACAGATAAGATCATACTACCCAAGAAGTAAAACTGTCATCCAACCCCTTGCAAAACATGTTTAGGTATATATACTTATGAAAATCTTTGATAGAACATAAGAGAATAAAAAACACGCTAGCTTAAAACTTGAGTACGGGTTTAAGTAAACATGTACAATACAACAAGAAAAAATTTAAATAAAATAAGATTCCACACAAGAAAAATATCACAAAACTGAATTAAAAGGTACGATCATTTTTGGGAACGTAACCCTAAAAGAACTGATAAACACCCTCACAAGACGGGGAAAATCCTATGGAAAAGTACTGGGAGTACAGCTAGTGTAATTGAAGCAAGAACTGTGTAAGAATACTCACTCCATTGGTCCCTCCGCAACTGCAGCTTACGTCCACCACCTCCTTCCCGTCTTTGGATCTATTCTTGCAAGTACAGGCCTTCCGTCCGCAAAGGGAAATGTCGTACAGTTTCTCGCGCCTCGCCCTAAACTTAGACTTACGAGCTTTGGGTGGCATGGGGGGGAGGTACGGGGTCGGAGGAGGGTCATGTCGGTTCTCCCACGGGAGTAGTGTGACGGGGGCGACGGCTTGGTCCATCGCGGGGAGCTGAGCTTGGGACTCCTCGTGATCCTCACGCGGCATTACACGGTAGCCAAACACGAGGATGGGTGACAAGATCACCAGCGCCAAATGATGTGCAGAAATCTGCCCGAATGATTTGATAGTCGCCATCTTCAACACAGTCCTTCTCTCTCTAAGTCTAATCCAAATGCTTTCGGATGTCTAGCCGGCCAGAACGTAGTACTCAACTTTTATATTTCGACCGTGAAGAAGTTCATGTACTTACATGAGTGAAATTGAAGTCGATGATGGAGATATTAAAGAATTCATTGAAACAGCTAGATTTGTTCCCAACGGACGCAATTAGTCAATGGAATCAACATTTAAGTGTTTTAAAGTAGAATGATACCATCCTAAATTTCATTGGGGAAATTGATTCTACGAATCTTCGGAAACTCCGATTCACAACTGATATCAAACATTAATATTGCGATCGCAGTTGTCTACTACCAAATATGATGAAAGAACATTTCATAGTTTACGACGAGCGTTTTCAAATACTATAACTCCTCTCCAGTTGCATGCAGAAGCCTTCAAACCGGAGATGTGTGGCCCGAAATGGCACAGCGTCCCCTTTTATCACAGAGTAAAGTGGTGACCTTGAGGCGAAAAACACTTGATAAAAATAAGATCGCACTGACTAACTTAACTTCACCGTTTACACCAAGCTAAACACATTCCTGTAGCGCGGAAGCAACTTCAACTAATACCATATAACTGGAAAACCGAGAAGTTTTGACACATGACGTTAAAATCCGATTTGAGGGTAAAACATTTCCAAGCCTTTCAATCACGCTTTCGATGTGCGCGACCCGGAGAATCGCACATAAGAAGGAATCGTACCACACTACCTAATATCGCGAAAGCGCCATGAAAGTCAAAGAACAGAATCGCCACACGTGATTAGTGTAGTGGATTACGTACGCTGGTAGGTGGGCCACTCCCGGAGGTTAAACACGACTGGCAATAGCAGTAAGACACGGGTGAGATGAGAAGCGCGGAGGTCAGATGAAAGAGGAGAGAGAGTATAGACGGTTCGCAGAGCAGATTCCAGGGCGAGGGAGGAAGGCTTCGGACGGAGGGGAATGGGGCAGTTTTGAAGGCCCCTTCCCGGCGCGGAAACAAGATAAAAGGGCTTCCTCTTGGGAAGCGGATAAGATGTTGCGGGGGCGGTACATGCATGCAACAGTTGGGAGCCACTTTTCACGAAAAGTCTTCCCCTCCTCGGCGTCTTCTTGGCAGTAACTACTTTTCCAAAAGTAGGCATGAAAAGCATGCCACTTAATTGAGGAGACAGGGCTGAAGAGGAGACAAAAGGCAGTAAGTGATTCAAAGCTAAGCAAAAACTTAGTTACGAATGTAATCAAGTCTTCAATGATGCACGACACAATTTTATTTAGAAATCTTAATAAAATTCAGAAATGATATATCTTTCCTTTTTAACTGAAGATTGTGCTGGGTATTGGTGAAAATTTCTTATAATCTTCCAAATTTGGAATAGTAACAACGAGACGAATCAAAATATCAGTGAAAAATAAATTTAATGGTAAACAAAATGACCTTGGTGTCTACAGATGAGGACAAGCTCCGTAGTGCAGTAGGTATCATAAACTCTCAAAATACATACACAATGTTTATGCATGATGCTACGAAGCCATGGGAAGGAACTGCCTTTAGGGATGCCTAAGGTATGCCTCTGAATCTAGTAATTCACAGAGAATTTCTCATGAAGAAACTTGCAAACTACATAAATGCAGCTTACAACAGCAATTCCTGGAGATTTAGTGCATGGAGAAAATCACAGGGAACTTCCAAAAATCAATTAATGACTTGAGTAAGCGGTAGCCAAATTAAAGATGACACAACATAATGAATTTAAAATAATGCATATTAATTTCTTCAATGGCAAGGAAGAATTTGGGAGAAAACACAAATAAGCTATAGAATAGCTCCAAGGCAGAGTTCAATGGGTATGAACCAAGATTCACAACAATTTCAATATCATTAAAATCACATTTCACAAAGCAGAATAATTCATAAATTGGACTTTAAACTATTTAGAATTTAAGTTAACAGTAATAACATATCACCACCATTTAAATGCCCTAATTAACAGCCATAATCTATGAATGGCCTTCCTCTACTCACTAATCCACCCATCACTTCTTTGATCACATGAAGATTAACTATACTAACACAAAAAGATTGCCGTGTACCGTATTAAATCTACGCAATAGTCCCCTTGAGTCTTAGACTTACCTTGTCATTTTCAGTCACAGATGTTAGAGCATTAATTGACTACTCATTTGCTCCATATCCACTGAAAAGCTCCAATGACTATCTTCTCTAACCCAGTCCTGTCCCCCTCATAAATCAATGAACTCTTAATAAAATGACTTTCGTATATCCATGCACAACTTTCTGGACGAAATGGAACTGATACTTAACATAGTAATGAAGAAGCTTCATTGTTACTTCATTTGCAATATTTGTTAACGTCATTTAGAAAAAATATCTCTTTTCAGTTTCATGTGGACCAGTGAATTTCACACATCTTTGTGCTCAGTACCGTTACCAGCTGTACCATCACAAGCAAGAATGGCCTTCGGTTTGAACATTTCACTATGGTGGTTATACGCAAAAAAAAAATTGAATGAAGAATTTTGTTAAATAGAGGTAGGTTATTGTGTGCCTGGAAGAAGCTGAAGAAGTTCGGAAGACTTTTGAGGGAAAGAAGAAGCTAGGTAATTTGTTAGCAGTGAAATGGGGGGTGATTAAGGGGTGAATGTGATGTTAAAGTGATGACATTAGGATGGATGTAGAGGTAAAGATTGTTGAAGTATTTTGAGAGTTTTGTTCTAATAATGCTTAGCATGAGAGTAAAGTGTAGAACTTGGAATGGGAAAAATGAAAGTTAGAGGTAGAAGTAATTAAGTCTTGACATGAACATAATGAACATGAAAAACAATAATAAATATTGATCTAAAGTTGTTTTAAATATTCATACAACTATGCATGTTATAAGTAAATCACAAAAATGTTCAACATTCATTATGTTACACATTGGGTATCATAAATTATTGAAAGATACCATGCTTAAAATGTAATTCATTTGAATCTACTCCAGCCACGGAATTATTTTATTAAATGTCCTCCAGTATGGAGGGGATAAGAAGAGAGAAGAAAATTAGAATAACTTATTTATTTAAAGAATAGGTTAAACATGGAGCTCTAATCACAATCAAAAAGACTTCATATGACAAACATGACAAAATTAACTATATTAAATGAGGCACAATGAAACAAAATTCACAACATACATAAACTCCATAATTTGGCATTATAATCACAGCTAGCAGGCTAATATTCCTCATTTAATATGTATATTCATTAAGTCCACTCTTCGATGATTTTAGATGCCATAAATATTAAAAAATGGCCAATATAGTCATAACAGCAACATATTTAGCACAGGGGTTTATAATCCTAGGTAGACTTCACATGAGCTTAACTTCAAAACTAGCACAGCATTTCATCTCATCATTGATACACCTGACACCAATCACATAATACAGGTACCTGAACTCGGATACTGATCATGATATATTTCTGGGAACTAATGTAAGTTTCAAAGGCAATGAACGTTTTCCATCAATTCCACACACCAAATGTAGTGGGTTTTTTTGTTCAAAGATTGGAAAAATAATATTTTATGTTGTACTATTAGCTGATTACTTATCATGTAAGTGACTTAAAATTGACAGTGCATATATTTGGTGTTTACTTCCTTATGTAACATGATAGCCACATCAAAAAGTTGGCCTCAAACCACTCACTAATTTTGGATTATTGCTTCAAAAAAATGTTAAAGCACTATACAGGAATTGAAAAGTTTACCACTGCAACTAGGGCATATTTCTCTTTTGGAATGTAGAGCATAATACATATATACTTATGGGAAGAAATTACAACATGAGGCAAGTGACCCCAGCTTTCTGCACATTAGCCTTGCACATCCTTTGAAATTGCACTTTTACTTCAACTACATTGCGAGAGAGAAATCAAACTAATTAATAACTGTACAGTGAGAAGGTCTTCATCATCAATTCTATGATGTCTCTGAAATAATGAGTGGAAAAAATTCACCACAATCTACATAAATAATATTTCAATCACTTTTTAATAGTTAAATGTGTTATTAATTGTAAATGTCTGATCTTACCTCTCAATAAAATATAAATATCCATAGCTAGATGTCTATGATGTCTATCTAAACAAGAAAGAAAATACCAAATTTGCCATTACATAACTTCATAATGGAAAATGAATTAGGATTTTGAATATTTTAGAAAAGTCCGCAAAAAAAATGCTCGGCTGCCATTTGTGATGAATTTTTCACCACAGTTGAGGCAGTTAAAAAAAAGTAGGTGCAATGTAATTGCTATATTTTAAACAATGTGTAATAACATGAAAATTATAAAAATCTATTAACATTCATTATTGCATTAACCAACTTCATGTAAAAATGAATCAAAAACGTGGTATAAAGTTCTTTAGATAATTATTCACCAGAATAACATACAACTTCCAACTGCCTGGCTCAAGCAACAAAGAGAAAGGCAATTCACAGTATGTATTACTTTCTGAATTCCTCAGGCACTTGGCAATCTGACAACAATTTCTCAAGTTTACTAACTCAAATTCTATAACAATATTATTTGTCTCAGTATCATTAATAACAGATTTGTGTGGAATGTAATACCAGCAAGTATTAAAAAAATAAAACATTAGGAACTAGTATGAGTCTATAGTACACACATTCAATCAGTAAAAGTAAAATAAATTGTGGAAACGAAACAATCTAATTTAACAATTTTAAAGATTTTTATGATGATTGCAAATGCCAGAATAATAAATTTTGTTCAAGATTTTCTGCTGGAAAGTGCAGGTTCAACCATACACATTCATGATAGTTCCAGAGGGAACCATACAAAAGAGAGCAACACAATATCTGTGGTATGAGCTCTCTTCAATTGAGTTCAACATACTGACCCAGCTTATGATAATGGATACATAGATGCCAATAATGGACAAGTTTTGCGCAAATAACGCCACAAAATTGTACATAAAAACAAACATTAGCAATATAACAAGAATAGTCTTTAGTTTTTTTTTTTATAAGATCTTCCCTCAGTCTTCCATTTGACTATCAGTAGACAAATAAAACATGCACATCAGATGCACTTTTTGGAAATAATACATCCATGCCTTATTTTTAAACATTTCTTATGCACCACTACCAACATGTTTGTTCTTTGAAATTACAGTAAGCTACTCCACCCATAACATGGACTCATTACTGTTGACCACCCTCATCTATATACATTAATGAGTATTTTACTAATTACTTCATTCAATATATACAACCAGTAATCATTAGTCTACTCAATACAGGCCATTTTTAACTCTGCAATACTCTTTTAAGAGAAAGTGAACTGAGCAAAATTAAGTGCTTTATACCAGCAATAACTCCTGAATAGGGATGTATCCCACATAATGAAAACATTTTTACAATATAAATGCTCATTATCCTGCAAATAAATTCCACAACAGGAAATACATTAGGGTAATTCATAACCACCCTTTTCCATCTTCTTTATATGCCAGCACCGGAAAGTCATTCTCATGAAGTGAGCTCATGAACTTATTACTTAGATGCTATACATTTAAATCATACATGGCCTTCCATTTCATCCAACTTTTGATTACTAAATTCCACTGTCATGATCCAAATGTGTGCCACAGCATCTTATGCCATTCCAGAAACTTTGCAGCAATTAAAAGGACAGGATTTCCAGGTATGCCCTGGGAACTTTCCCCTTTCTGCTACCCCTTTCACATATTGCATAATCAGGCTCCAGTTCATATTCCTCTTCCAGAATTATGATAACCTAAAAATATAAACAATGGAAAAACAGAACATCAAGACAGTTATCATCACTAAACCTAGATGAAAAGAGCAGACTGTAGTTTAAGCCATTTAATACATATCTCAACCTCATGTTTCATAGCTGCAGAAACAGAAAATTATGAAATAAAATCTTCAAAAAGAAACACATTTTATCACATGCATGTCATACAGGCATTAATAAGATGCACCTTTATTTTGGTAATGTGTTTAGAAAAAACAAATAGGTAACCCTATCTTTAAAACCACATTTTGTCCAAGTTAGAACTGAGAAACAATCTTATTGTTGTGTCGCATTTCTATGTCCGACATTTATCAATTTAAATTATTTTTTGTGATTTGTTAAGTGTTGACCGGTAGCCTCTCAACGGGGGGAGTATGTTGTGTTGCATTTCCGTGTTCGACCCTTTTAAGCAGGTGTCCAGCAGCAGGTAGACCCTGTTATTTAGGGGCTGGGGGAGTGGGGGGAGGAAACCAAGACCCTGGACATCCCCCGGTGGAAGGCGTGCGTTTGGGTGTTCATTGCCCTTCCTCCTCCCCCCTTGCTACCTTTCTAGGAATTGTTGCCGCCACAGCTAGCCACAAAGAAGGTTTGGAGGGTCAGGGACAGTGCGGCAGAAGAGAAATGGCAGTCGTCCCTTGGCTCTCGACGAGAGCATGCGCACTTCACGCCATGTTGTATACCTATAGTTAAAATTAAATTTGCTTGTTGCTCAAACCCACCTCTGGTTATTTATCAAAATAGTTGGAGTGCATTAAGTTTTGCTTCAATGCTCGTGAACAAGTCGTATCCCCACCAGCTTTACGACCTAGCAGCACACGCAAGGCACATCTCCCTCTTCTACTTATAGGTATCCAACAATGCCAGCAAGGAGGACAAATTAGGAAAATGTTAGTGAATACCATATTGAAAATATTAGGCATTCAGTTTATAGGCACACATCAACAAAAATTCATTGCCAGGTACATAGAGCTGAACAATATGTGAATTTGAATATATCACTGTAATATGAACTTCGTATTAAAAATGCATCAATATGCAGACTCCACAATTTAAATTGGCAAAAATGCATATTGCATGATCTCCTGTATCATATAATATCATACCATCATCAGTCAAGAATCCTAGGATTGGTTTGATGCAGATCTCCATTACTCTCCTATCAGCTAACCTCTTCATACGTACTTGATTCTTCTCTTTCAATTCCTTCACCACTTGATCTATATATAATCATACTAGGCCTTCGTTCGCAATTCTCCCAGTTCACTTATCCTTCGACGATTGCCACCATCAGGCCATCACGTCTCATGATATGGCAGATTAAGTTGTCCTGTCTTCTTCTTAAGATTTTTAGAAGACTTCTTTTTTTCTCCCAATCTTCTTACAATATATACTACTATCATACACTGCATTATATCACATTGCAAAATATGATTTTTGCTGCTTGTTCTATACCATAAGCAGGGTGGCTACTGATAACCAATTTTCAAATTCCCTGACTTTTCCCTGATGGCTTTACTAATTTCCCTGACCGATCGCCAAAAGGTCTCCTATTATCGGAATATTTTTTTCTGCTGAATTAAATTTTCGCCAAAACTCAGAAAATATTAAAAGCAGAAATAAATACATTAAAAGCTATAAGAATGAAAAAATATATTGAACCTCCACCCTAATGAAAAAATATATATTAAACCTTCACAAGTTTAGCCCTCACACAAATTGTACACACTTTTAATACATTTTTCGTGGCCGCGCATCGTATTCCATGGCCGTGTGTTATCTTCGGTAAAATTACAAATTGACAATGTATAATTCTTCAAGGAAGAGGTGGCGTGTGGTGGTAGTTCTGGGGAGTTGAAGATTACTGAAAAGGCATCGAAGGGAAAGTTAATGGCCAATTTACTGGCGGACTCCGGAACAGGTATCACTAGGCTGCGCGAAAAATACAAGCCAAAGCCAAGTTCTTGGACTGGATCAAAATCGGATGGCATGAGTGACTTTTAGAAGCAAATAACAATTTGATTAACATGGTCATAATCCCTTGATTGTAATAGGGAAACAAACATGTAAAAAATATTTGTATAAACAAAACGTAATCGCGCCACTGCGAGCGAAAACAGGAGGTAATTAGCAAGGACAGCGTCATATTTAGGAATATCATATTTGAGATGGTTTGTGACCTGACTAAATTGCTTCGAAAGGGAGCTAAGGGGGCCATTCAATAATTACATCGAGCGTGAAAGGTGGGAAGGGGAGGAGGACTCTTCTTATGGTCTCGCGAAGGGGGGCATGGAAATCGAAGATGAACTTACGTAAGATTTTGTTTACACGTGTGATCGTACTTGTATTACCGTTTTAGTAATCATCATCCCGTATTTTTAGAACTACAAGCACGTAGCACAAAACGCGAGGTAAAATCTTCCGAACAACATACGTAGCCTCGGATTCCTTGTGATGAGCAGAATACACCGTGATCATGAATTTTAACACTACTAGGCAAATATCGCATTAAGGATATACAAAAGGGATACATTGTACGACTGATTCACAACTTAATAACTAAGATTCACAACTGAATTTTCAACAAATTGAAGAAGCTTATTCTATGCACTTCGGCAACGGACATTAGTTTTAGTTGGTGAAATATTTTGGAATAAAGGGTGGGAAAGACTGCCCGGTAAACGTAATTGCAGAAAAAAAAACAAGAATTTCCTATCCCAGTTTCTCCCTGACTGTTACGAGAATTCCCTGACTATTCCCTGACTTTTCCAGATTTCCAAAATTCCCTGACAATTCCAGGTTTTCCCTGGCGATTGCCACCCTGATAACACAATATCCAGAACATATCTCATGTAACAGAGGATACGTCACAAGATACCACAGCCCTACCAGTATGCTTTATTCCATGTCTAGCATTGGCACTGACAATATAAGATGTGAAATGGTTCCTTGGGAAAACTTTTATGGACAATCTTAAATGTCACAAAATACAGCATATGACACATGCTGAAATGTTAATTCCTTTTTCTCCCACTGCCTGATAGATGATATAAATTCATTTAATAACCCAACACTTTTACAGTTTACACTACATCAAAACCAAAAATAGATTAAATAATTGAACATAATATAATACCCATTAACCTTTAAAGGATGGCAATAAATCCCAATTGTATCATCTCTGAGCGGCCGGGCATTTAAATTACCATGGTTCTAAATGTAAGTAGCTCTACAGTTAATGTTAAGTAACTCGAAAACTATTAGTGCAAATCTAATGAAACAAAATGTATTACAAAGACAACACTATGATATCAATATGTTCCTTTTTTATATCCAATATTACAGAACCACTGTACAGTAACTGAGTTTACAGCAAAGAGTTATGAGATTATTTTATGAAGGCAATCTTTTCCACACATAATCGTATATATCACTTAAAATTATGAAATTGCCTGGTCATTTTTTATCAATTTATAAGTTAATTTATTTGTTTAGCAACTTTCGCTATTTCTTTTTTGTGTGATACTCCCAAAAATAGGGATCAAGGCACAGTCCAACGTCACACTTCACACAGTGAATTTTCATTTGCCTGATGCTCTTATTTGAACACATCTGACCTCACATCTTGCTAGTTCTTAAAGGCCAGTGCTCTCTTTCGCATCTTATCCCATGATACTCGTGATGCAAGGGTTTGGTCTCCCTCTACGTGTAGCCTCTGACCGATTCCCTACTTTTTCCTGAAAATCCCGCACTAACACGAGTCTAAACATACGGTGGGGTACACAATTTAAAAGTGAACTGAACTTAAATTACCCAACCTTACTCCATGGCCTCATTGTTCTGGCTGACAATAGTCATCATTGAAAGGATCAGGTTTTATTGAGCGTTTTGATGTAGTCATCAAGGACAGATATCTCCTTTGCAACTAAACATTGCCCTTCCCTTCTTCCCTTGCCAATAGCCAAGGAAATCAGAGAAAATACAAGTTTGCTTGGTTCGTACGATCACTTAGTTTGTCGCATTAATTCTATATGATGTTTTATTCTGGGCACATGCATAATCAACGATAAAAACGTTCATACACCCATACATATTTAGGTCATATCGCAGTACACATTTCTTGCCTTTCTCTCCTACCCAGCCCAAAAAAATATCCTAAAAGATATCTTCTCAGCTGTGAACCTCCGGAATGACAAGGAATCTTATGATGCTTTTGTAGCCTTGCGAGCAGAAAGCCTCGTCAGAATCCTAGTCCAATCGGAGGCACTTTCATCTCTCCCTTGCATTATTGAATGATACACCCTGGAGGACATCAGGGGTGGGAGTTAGTTGGTACCCAGCCAGTTTGAAATCAGGACACGAATTGACCGGGATCTTTGGGTAGGGGTGTTGATGCAAAAGGCTCAGTGTGTTAACATGGTGAAGGACATGGAACCCTCTCAGTTAAAGAGAAAAGGAATAATGTAGGAAGAGAAGGTGAAAATGATCCCGAAATTGAATCAAAAAAGTTACGTAGAAGAGCTGTTGCAGAAAAGTTTGGTCATTTTGTCACCGGAAGAGCTGACAACTTTCTTATAATAAACACTTGTTCATCACATTTCTTTTTTAATTATTATTCGCTGATTTCCTTTTCACAGATTGCCGGAAGTGATCGGAAATTAAGGGAAAGCGAAATGGAAATGCCTGCTCATTCCCAAGTTCTTCTCTCCCCAGGCAGTCCCCACCAAGAAAATTCCCCCAGTTTTCCATCTCCTTTGCTCCAAAACTTCGACTTTCTCTCCCCTACTACCTTGCTTTCACATTTGCTGAAAACCCAGCAAAGGCTTTCCTTCCCTTCCACACTAGTCATCTCGCCTCAAGGGACCCTCTTTTTCCTCTCTGGGCCTCTGAAGTTCCCCCTTTCACAAGGAATCAGTGCAAAAGGGGTGTAACACATTCAAATATTGTTTTGTGGGTATATCTTGATTCATGATAATAGACCCCACTCTCCAGTGTCTTGTCCTCCCTTCTGCAGGTGTAGCCTGTTGGTGTAGAGCAGGAGGAAGATAAGATGTGACTAGGCTGCATAAGGATATGATTTTTCGATGTTTATTTCTTGCGCACATCCCTTGGCCTTGATTCCCAGCTGGATCAACCTTCCAAGTGACATAAGATACTCGGAGACCATGAGACTCGTAGCTGTTTTTGTGAGTGTGAATGGAGTCCTCAGTGACGGGTGAAGACGTAAGACTTCGGGCGTGGCCGGAACTGGAGCTGCAATGCGCTGATGAAAATCCTCTTGCTTGATCGAAAGCAGAGGAAGAACAATACGCAAAAATATTCCACAATTTTTAGGCATATCGAATCTTTAAATTATGCCTGCAATTTAGTGGAAGAATATCAGGAGACCTGATTTGAATAGAGCTACAACTAAAGCTTTCGCAGACCACAATGAAAAACGTAAATTATGGATTTATGTTAGCATCGTTAGTAGCTAAAGAAGTGTAAAGGAAATCATCATGCCTTCACCATTGAAGTGTGTGGTTAGTACAATCTACTTTTGGAAGGAGATAAACATAAAGATGAAGTCCTTTTTAAGTTAATCTTTCAGAGCCTTCGACTCGGAAATAACCACCCAAAGAAGGTTATGGCTGTTATTTCTCGAAATTAATGGGCATATCACTATTTGTACAAATTACATGATTAATGAGATCCATCCATGAGAGAATCTTTTCACTGCTTTAGCTTAATTTAGGTCTACTCTATGATACCTGACGCAGAGCATAAGGTTTGCTTTTGGCAACAATTTATTCCTCTAAATTCTATATTCGGAGCAGCATCTAGTTGCAAATTATCCCGCAAATCACGCACTTCCATAGTGTATGCATACATCAATACTAGCTTCAAAATATGAATACATCGCCCACGCTTACGTTAAAGAGTTTTTCAGAGGAGGCATTTAAGTAATATAAAAAAATGCACCAATGAAGCTTCATAGGCCTAGTTCAAACTGAACGTAAATTTTGCAAAGGTGCTTGATTGCCTCTGACTCATTGGAAAAAAGGGAACAAATTATGTGTTTAACTTAATGAACCGTGTTGACATGATTACACATTTATAGATACATTCATGAATTATAACATCGTAAATCATGCAAGTACGTCGCGGGATTGCATATATTCCAGGAAAAAATAGCTTCATCGTGATGTTGGTCAAGGATACTCGTTCATATGATATTTGATATTACGAATTGTTGATTTTTCCAGTCCCGTTGACTTTGTAATATTGAGTTTCTGCTGTACATAACAAGTAATTGTTGTGTTTACATAAAATTCTTTCATTGTTTTAACTCTTGGGTACCGTTATCTCTCACTTAACGTGATATTTGCTTAATCACAATTGGCTATCAAAGATGTCGTTCACTTAGTATTGAACACAGTACAATGTGTTAGATAATTATGAGCTAACAAAATGATAAAAAGTTACATTTTAAGTCAGCAAATAAATTGCAAAGCATTCATTTTTTAGTAATAACCAAGGTATAAAAGGTGGAAATGTAATATAATTACCTCATTGGCCATGAGACTGAGTTCTGAACTATCCTTGGCATCATAGTTAAAAAGCACCTTAGCGCGCCTTCGCAAGTCTTTTGCAGTGCCATCAGTTGGTGAAGGCCCTCCAGCAGAAGATGAAGATGAACCACCACCATCATTGGTAGCCTGCTGCTGTGACTGGTTTAAGGGGATCTGGGTGCTCCCCGTTGACATACTGGTGGTGAAGTCATGGCACAATTGGAGAGGGGCAGTAGAGGGTACAGGATTGGGATAGGGAGGTAACAACAAAAGCATTGGGCCACGCAAATATGTCCAAAAGTGGTAGAAATATTAACAATAGCATTACATACAAGAAATGGAAAAAGCAGGTTTGAAGAAATAAACATCGAGCAAAAGATAAAATAAAGGACAGTTATTCATTAAAGAAAGCAAGGTACAAAGGAAAATGTAGAGAATGTATTTGCAAATGAAATGAGAATTTAGTCATGTGAGTTCAGTAGCAAATTTGTGAAGTTAATACAATGGACAATAAATGAAATATGTCAATGGCCATGACAATTGGTATCAATTACATAGGATGAGAAAATTAAAAAGAACAAGGGTATAATTTTCCAAGTTACATCAAATTTTTATTCATGAATATGCATTGAGAGAGTAAAAGGTGTTCATGTCACAAAAATTCAAAGTGTAGATAGGTATTGTGCATGAAACATGAGTCATCAATATTAAATTAATGGAAAGAGTAATAAGACGTTTAAAAGATATAAGAAGTACACATATAGGATGTTACATACCGCCAAAGTTGAATGTAATGCAAATTACAGATAGATGAAGTTGGCAAATACAATAATAGTGCAAATATCAGGAAGTGTGGTGTTCAGTGCCCAAATTTATGGTTTTGTGGGTTTTTGAGAGGTCAGAATGAGGGAAAGTTAGCAGATGAGTTGGAGGGAATGAAAGGGAGGTTAAGGGAGGAAAGGAAAACAAAAGAAACATAAAAAAATTGCCAGGGTAATAACTCACTCCAGTTTCTAAACAATTACATTAAATAGCTTCTGGAATCTTGGAGTACTATTCACATTCTGCCTTAACTATTCAAGGGAATAACAGGATTAAAATGCAAGACTTAACAGGCAGGGGTTCTACACTCCATGGATGTACGTCATTTCTTTCATTTTTACTACTGGGGAAAAGCAAAATGTATACACCTTGCAGATATAAATATTGCTACCATAACTCTGGTAATTTAAAGTTAATTTAGAAATAACTGCTGATTAAATATTATAAGGAAGATTATATCCAAAATCCATTTCAGTGGAAATTATGAAACAATTAAAGCAAGAATATAGATCTATTCTAAGAATAAATCTCAAAGGAAATACATTATAACTATTTCCTGAGTTATGGTTAGCCATAGTATGTACTACAATGCACTAATATTTACATTCACCAATAAGGTCTAATTAATTAAGGGGTAGCATAAATAAGATAAGCAAACATAAACCATAGTAAGTCAATTATATTGTTATACGCTACTGACTACAGCTTCTTTTATTCATCCACATATCTACTCACTGGTATTTAATATGCATTGTGCAAGTAGGCAAGCAATATCAGAAGTGACTACTATCAAGAGTTATTTTCAAATGATTTGGCCTCACTCACTGATGGCTATTTATATTCAAATGTGAAAGAACTCGGCAGCCATATATACACCATGAAATATTGAGCACATTATCACCATACACTTATCACTGGCACACACAGAGGCATCACATACTTTTAACCATTTATTTTTCATATAATCTAAACTTACAACAACACGCACTAACTAAACACTGTGATTGTGTGATGCCATTATCAATTCTTCATAATATGATATCTGAAGAAAAGTTTCCCCATATTTGACACAGACATAGTTCATGCAATTTTATACCATAAATAAATTAGAATTCATGCGACAATGTAATCAAAACAAAAAATAAAAATACTGGAATGCTAATACAAATTATTAGAAGACAAGGACCGTCGATTATCCATGAAGCTCATAATGAAACAAGAGGGAAATTGTCAAAGATGTGAAAATAAGTTTACCACTGCTATTCCTCAAACAAAGAAAATAAAGATACTTTTTCCCTCAGTACTTATGGGGGCATTTTATTGGCCACACAATAAGTCTCAGTTCATAATTACTAAGAGCAATGCACCATACTTTACAACTAAGACCACGTAATATACATACACAATGCAGCATGCATAGACAGTAGCAACATGCAACGGTATGATCTAAAAATGCAAAGAATACATTAGCTCATGAATGTAAAAGGTTTCCTGAAACAGTAATGTTTTTGTATGTCTGTAACCAAGTGATAATATAAACATTTTATTCAAATGGGTAGAGATATATAAGAGTTTTGCTGGGAGATGAGTATATTAGTCAGGAAGGACTCATTGTTTAAAACAATGCCTCATGAATAGCAATCCTTCAAAATGTATATTTTGTAACTCCAGCAGTACCAGATATTATGATTAAGTAATTACATTAATAAACACTAAATAATGCAAAATGTATTAAATTTCATCTGCATTTGTATATTGAGATCAAAATACAGGCACATAACTGGCAATCTATTACCTTCAAAACTGCTATTTACTAATACATATATTGTCAGGTACGCAACAGAAACTGCTGCAAGATTACTAGTCATCTGCTATCTGCTTTCTACAATTTTTTCATTATTACAACTTAATATACACAGAGAATGGCCCCAAAGGGGTAAGCCAACTATGTAAACATGAAGAAGTAGTAACAAGGTAGCTTAAAATTAGTCTATAATTCATTACTGGAAACCTCCAGAGTCATTGCTATTGTCAATCACATAAATAAGTATTCATGAAATTCCTAAATATGCCACTGCATAGAATTAAACAAAATTTACAGACAACTTGTTCCTAAATTCCAGATACATGGAAAAAAAACAGTGAAAACGCTTAATTCTAATTGGTTAAAAACACATAAGCATTATTGGTGTTGTTAAGCTATTATGCACAGCAGTGCAGCAGGCACTTGTCCAATTAATAAACTCTAAAGCATTATAAAACTGTGAAAGGAAAAGCTTTGAAGAAAAATTAGCTCAGTTAACAGCAGGTACTAATACTAGGAGCCATGATTCAATGGAAACCAATTGAAATCCCAATTTACCTGAGGTATTACAATGGACCAGAATTATTATGGGTTTTTCAAATCAATGTTTGACAGTAGATGGATCTACTACAAAAATTAAAAATCAAAACGAGCCACAATAAAAACTCTTTCATGAGATCTAAAAGAGTTGACAGATAACACTCTACACAAAGGGTAAAGCCTGAAGTGGAAGACTACTTTGATCCTCTTCCACCAAATTACCCTGTGACTGATATTGTCTTCTTGGGGCAAAATTCACATAATAGAGACAAATACATTACACTCTAACACACAATAAAAATTTAAAAGTTTTTTAAATAAAATGGAACCTAATTAAATTATTTAAAAATCATCATTCTTCATGTAATGGATGGATTGCTCAAACGTATTGTGATATGTAATGGTTACATATGACAAAACTGATAATTAGAAAAAAAGAAAGTAACTGGAATACACAAACAAAAAAAATAATTTTTTTAATACTAAGAAGGGAAAATTGGAATTTAGACTCCAAGGATTCTAAAAGGGACATCATCATCAGCTGGAGCAGATGCTGATGGATCGGCAGGAGGGGTAGTTGATGGGGTAGCAAGGTCAACCTCTTCACTATTCAAGCGCAACCTAGGAGCTGCCTTATTAGCTCTAATTTCGTCAACCAATGACGAATGAACAAATTGTTATTATAAAAACAAACATCAATAGAATACCATGGCAAGACAGCATGCACGACAAAAAATGTGCAGAAATTGTAAGCCAGAGCAAGTCGTTAAGAGGACAAATAATGGAGTTGCATTCAATTTATTTTTTATAAATCATGATCAGAGGATAATATCCGAGTAAATTTCATTGGTTGATACATAAAATAAATTAAACAAGCAACATGTGCAAGAGAAATCAAATAAAAATGGGCAAGGCAACATAAATTTTAATTTGAAAATGAAGTCAAGACAAACAGTTGTATGAAACAAGAAAGGTAGAGGCATCAGAGACAAAGGAAAAATAAATATTCATGGAAGGACAAGCATTGACATCCAGGAATATGGAGGAAAAAGAAAAACAATGTAGAATTAAGATGCACCCTATTTAATTAATTAATTCAATAAAGATTTTAGTTGACTTTTAACAGTTATAACTAACCTATACAATATAGCTGGTCATAACACTTACAACTAAATGATAAACAAATATTTTAGAACAAAATTGACCAAAGATTTACATTAATGATAAAATTACAATATAAACGAAAATCAGCTCTATAAACATAATCATATACACCACATGAAATTTCTAATTTACATACATTGAAGAGTGCATAAAAATTAAGTTCTACTCTCATAACAGAAACAAAACTCAGTAACTGAAAATCTTAACAAGCACATAGGCATAAATATATTTTCATTTTTTTCTTTAGTGCCCTCAACTAATGGTATACTTTTTAAATATGGTAGATACAACTTCAGCCTTCAAATCTGGAGGTAAACACAGTATAAGAAATCTCACATACTATACATTAAAGCATTAAAAAGGCAGTGAATTGAACAATAAGTACCGTATTTACTCGTGTAAGCCGCGCACCTTTTTTCCCGAAACACCGTTGAAAAAATAGGGGTGCGCGGCTTACACGAATCCTCCAGATTTTCGTGTAAACCGCGCACTATTTTTCCTCAAATTCCTGTTGTTTTTTTCCCCTAAGTTTCGCATTCTGTAAACATATCGACGTTAATTGGTAAGTATGGTCTAGTAGTAAATCGTACAATGTAAAGTATTCTGAAATTTCGAAGTAATTTGTAATAAAAATCCAAAAGTCTGAGCGTACGACGGTACTTGAAAATGCTAGATCCGAAGAAATTCTAGATCCGAAACACCACTTGACAAATTAATAGATTTATCGTGTATAGATCGTACTTAGGACAACACTTTGTAGCACTGATATTTAAATCTACATTTTATCCTGTAAGCTGCCACAAGGGGGCGTCTTTATGTCTTTTCAAAGTCGTAAGCGGAGTTTGTTTCAGTATCACGTATCTGTAGCAACATTTTTACGCAATAGATAGCTCCTTTTGTGTACACATTAAAGCTACATTGCAAAGACACGACAAAGAATTTGTTACATAGTGGCAAGAGTCGTATGCTGAGAGATTATACCTTCTTACTATCCGTGCGTGAGTGTAGTAAACGAGTTCGAATCGATCATTTAGCATTAAAAAATCACCCTAAAAATGAATTCTCATGTGAAATTGCGATTGTTTCCTGTGAGTACAAAACAACATATTATATGCGATGCCGAAAAAGTAGAAAATCGAGCTGCAGGAATGAAATATGGTGTATCTGAATCTAGCAGTGACGAAAAAACTAAAAATGGGAACTATTATGATATGAATGTTCATTAGTGATTTACGATTCTATTTCCGCGAATATGTTTTTCTTTAGTTTTACAAGAATTATAATTGTTATTAAATTGAGCTTAGTTGTTTCCGTGTGTTCCCAAGACTTTCCGGTGTTGTTAAATCGTCCAAGTCCACAGCTACTGCGCAGAGAGCAGACGAGACCACCGCTATGGTACGGATGGCATTCTGCTTTTATTTGTTGATATGCCAACGGATTTCCGTAATAATAAAGTAATCGCGGGTTGAAATTGTACATATTTCTGCAATTATTCCAGTTAGATGTTATTTTGAAAAGATGCCATTTTTATAGTAGGATGATGTGTCGTATGTAACTGTGAGATGCTACGAGAAAAAGATGCACAGTAAAAGAGGCCGTGCATCGATGCACGACGCGATGATGATCGTGACGATATTAACACGTAATTAAATCAATTAATGAGAAAGACGTACACGTAATATAGGCACAGCATTTCTCTTAAAGAACGTGCATTCATGTTATGACAAAATGATGCAGATTCAAGAGCAAAAAAAATAATTTTCTGACAAATAATTTTTTTCTTCACGAGCCTTCCTGAAAATAGGGGTGCGCAGGATACACGAGGGCGCGGCTTACACGAGTAAATACGGTAGTAGAATATCCACAAATTTAAATATCCTGCATCATTTATGACTTGCAACACTGTTTTGGGGAATCTTAAGTTTCAATGTGTGAAACCTTGAATTTACTAAGAAACTTTTGTAATACACTCAAAATATGTATACTCTTAGGGATAATTCACTGTTTCTCAAAGTCATCTATTTCTTTCTACCTAGGTAGTAACTGGAAATATCGTTACCTTCTGTAACCATTATACTGTATGCTTTTCACAGTTCCCAATCAGTATACAAACTACTCCTTTAAATAATGTAAGCTAGATAGTAGCTAGATAATTGAAACAAAGTTTTCACTATGCAGTGACAATGAGCATATTTCGCATTAGTGTCACACAAATTTTATATGCAGCACACAATTGAAATGGGCTATCTGTAAGGATTATTATATAAAGGGGAAGAAAAAAAATCAGGAACACAGTATTTGATTAAGTGAAAAGTTACTAATCATTCATAAGGATGATTACATAAAATATTGCCTTTGAGTTCGAAAATATGTAGTAAATAACACCCTTTAACACTATACTATTACATTATATGATACTTGGCAGTAATAAGTGAATGCAACTTGTCAAAGGATAAAAAATGCACTCTATAGGTAAGCAGACAATGCAGATTAGCTAAATATACCCTTCAATGAAGAAATGCAGCAATTTGAAGGGGAAAGAGGTTAAAATACTCTTTACTTTTGAATTGTCCTTCTGCCACCAGAAACATAGTTAAGTTCCACAAAATTATATGATTCAAGTGCCACTCACCATACTCAACCAATACAGCTTACAAAGAGAGGACCTTTCATGAAAAGTATACAGTGCAACTTAGAATCAGACCTGATGGTGCCCAAAAAATCACTCGTTGAATCAAATTCCTGCTCTATCGGATGAAACCAGAAGTGAAAATCATGTAGGATTTGCTTTAATATCCAGTGAAACCAGAAACCAATATCTCCCTGATAAGGAAATCACACTTAAATGCTTTATTGAAATTCTGAATGGTATGAGTAGTTATCTATGATCCAAATTTCCACCATTTATACTGGCCATAAAAATTAAAACTAATGACATTTCCCCCTCACAATCTCATAACCTGGTTTAAAAAAAACACAGTATATAGAACAATTTGAGTAGCGACCAAATAAAAAAGTAGAACTTTATTGAATACTGTGCTTTGTTTTAATCAGGTTGCAGTTCCACAACCGGAATCTGTCAACAATCAATCCTATGAATACTCCAGGTCCCAGACTTGTCAAAATTACATGCCACTTCCACATCTCAGCACACTGGTCTAATATCTCAGCAATAAGCTTCTTCCAACATTTTCTCCACCTATTCTGCATCATGTCTGGTCCCATTAATACTTATCCCTATCTTGTCCCTGATGGTTGATGTCATTTCCCATTTCTCACAGCCTTAAAGCATCTTTCACATGCATAGAACATCCATTTCTACCCTTTCATAGCAATTTTTCTATTGCCCTCCCCACCATGTTCCCCTTGCCCTGTTAGTTACTTCCTTGTGCATCTATATGTTAGCATAGTACTCCCTAAGCTAAGTTTAAAGTATGTCTCCATACCTGGCTCACTGTAGTACCGTATTCCTCCAAATATAGACCCCCATTTTTGGCCAAAATATTTGTGGAAAGTCTTGGGGAGGACTATATTCGAGCTCAAGGCTTCTGGCCTGGCCATTGTAAGATTCCATCCCCCAAGTTTCAAGGCCAATATCTTAAAAATGGTTAATGTGATTCTAACTCTTTTACTGCCAGCCCATTTAAGATAGACTGTGCAAAAACTGCCAAGCCCATTTCTGCGAAAATCGTAAGATTATTAATTTAAGATATACATATTTGAAGCACTTAATTTTAATGTATGAATTTTGTATTTTTCTCAATGTTGATGATATATTTCACTTTTGATGAGGATGAAAATATCATTCATGCTGTCTCTGATTTGAAGGAACTGCAGGAATGGGCGACTTAGGATTAACCTGAGAAAATTATGTGCAAGTCCTGCTTTGCATTTAAAATTTTTTTTTCCAAAACTGAAAATCAAAAATTGAGGGAGGACTATAATAGAAGGGGACTATATTTGGAGGAATACAATATGTAGCAACTTGATATGCATTACAAACTTTGATATAATGAAACTTCATCATTCGAAAGTAAATTTGGCATGCCCAACCAGAAGGAAATCCCTGAAGTATGGGCCAGAATGGGATATTATGAAATTCAAAATGTGGTTGCAGCACCAAGTAAAAAAACTTCTTGTTTTTACAAAAAAAAGGCAGTGGGTGTACAGCAATCCACATTGTGAATAAGAAATGTACATAATAAGCTACTAAATGTATAATATAACTTAACATATGGCCAGTGTGAGATTCTCCCCAATACATGAGGACAATGTGACTTTGAACCTTTTGCTATACATATGTGCCGAATAAGATGCCCATCAGAGTGGTTTAAAAAATATATGTACTCACATCAAGTTTATCTATTTCCAAGACATTATTTCCCAGGTTATCTATGAATGATATTTTGATTTTTTCCACTAAATTTTCACCTATGTATAAGTTATTTTAAAAAGAAAAAATCACATTATAATGTCCTCACAATGCAAGGATTTTTGCAAGACTTCTTTCCATTCAATTTCCCCAAAGAAAATGGAACTATCTTCCTTGCAATAGATTAATTGCTGTTTTAACCAATATCCACAAAATTCTATTACAAAAAAATGGTTAAATGTGTTGCGTTATGGATTTAGGGGAGGTTGGGACCTGGTTACACAAACATTCAGATTTATATGATTTCGAAGGGTACACTATATTATGCTGTGGAAAAGCTACTGAGCAGTATATGAAGCATGCAAAGATCTAATAATAGAAATTATACAATCTAGGTGTTCCTGTTAATTATGAAATGATGGTTATATACCAAGTTTTCCTCAAGAAAATTTCAAGAATTAATGTTCTTAGCCAACCATACAAAAACTTCAATATTTCCAACTAAGAATCAATAACTCAGGATAAAATAACAATTGAAAACGTCAAGCCCTATTTGTCAGGTGAATAACCATTTACCTAGTAACCTGATGGTAAAGAGTTTTAATATTGCCTCAGTCAAGGATGTTTCACTGATTTATTTCACACAGCTACGCACTCAACAAAACAAGACTCATCTTGGAAGAAACTCACTACTCTGGTTTCTTTATCTGCCACCAAACTGCTCAAATACCTAATGTGAAAAATTGTCATACCTCTCACCCTACCTCATTCAGAGATGAAAAAAAGTTATATATATATTATTTTTAGCAAGAATGCTACGCCATGCAATCACCAGGCAGATAACCTTCTCCAGAAGAGAGCTGACTTAAAGTTGTCAGAATCATACTACTGCTAATAGTGCCATGGTTGGAATTATAATCCAATATCATCAGCATTTACAATTATACACATCATAGTAATCAATTCTCATTTTCTTGAATAGGTATAAATGGAATATTTTTTGATTGCATGTAATCATAATTGCTGCAAGCAAGGCCACACACAAGCAGTTGTAAGTTCTAAATTGAATGTCATCAAGATATGTGTAATATCTTCAGTTGTAATGACACCTAGACACCAGGTGCAGGAATATTTTTTATGCCCACCCACTCCATAACTTTAATATTCACTACTTACAAAAAATTATTTTGATTTCAGATTCAATTGCTTGAGTTTCCAAGCCATGAAGTTGACTCTGACACTGAACTGGTGACATAAGTGAGGGGATAACAAAAAAGCAACGGAAAGTGCGTGGACAATTGAGAAATTCATATGTGCACATACAGGCCATTTTGAGCTCCTATTCCTGTTATAGAGTATCGCCCATTCCCAATGAAATCTTGCCCCTAAAGTTGGATAGGGCTAAAATTATTTCAAGTTACAGAGAAAAATTATATTTAGGAATAAAAAAAAGTAGATATAATGAAATAATATTTTATGAACTGCTAAATTTTTGTAAATAACATGATATCCATATATAATAATTCCCTCCTTCAACTTTTTTTTTCCATATAGCTAATCATTTTCCCAGAGATTCAAGGCTTTGCAATCCTTGTAGCACCTAGCAATTTTTTTCTGCTGCTTTCTTTATCCCAGCTTCTAACTCTTCCCTCCATTCTTCTGCACTTCTAATTTCCTCCCCTTCACTAATTTTTTAAAAGAAATACTATTTTCCATTTCTTCATTATTTTTATGCTATTTATTCCTCACCTCCTCAAAGTGGAGTATGGCTGAAACTTTCAGCCATACTCCACTTTGGTTCCTCTTATTTCCCTTTATCTAATTGAATTTAATATGGAATTTACAATGCATATACTTTATATAATCCTACCAGTAATTCATTCATGTTACTTGTGTTTATTTAGGATCACACATTAAACTGTTGGCCACAAATTGTGTGCCTAGTGTTTCCATCTTAGGTCATAACCTGCTTTCACAATTAAATTATACCTGACTGTACATTTCCTATGTTCTACCTATGTGAGTCATACTATTTTTTTTTGCTGGCACCCATGGCCATAATCCCTCTTAATATTTGATGTGAACTGTGTACTGTACCCAATCTTGTTTCTCATACTTCAGTCACCATGAGGGAATATAAAACTCTAAAGGTAAAAATATTGGTTTGCAACATAGCTGGAAAAGTACAGGAATTCTTGGGTATGTCATTTATTTAGATCATTGAAAAACATTAATTATGATCACATAAATGGTACCCATGACGGGTCTATATCAGAAAAATTCTTTGCATCATTCATATTTTGGTAAGAAGTCATCAGGAGTTAATGCCAAAGAAAAGTCAATGCTGTATATAAAGCACACAAAGACAAATAGAAATGATACTACATCAAATTTCCCCAGACCTAAAATAATATTATTAACATAAAACTCATAAAATAAATATGAAGAATACATGCAGTGGAATAATTTGATTAACACATCCGTTACAGATGATGCTAAATGGCATCATTGTTCCCTGTGTAGGGAGCAGAGTGACACCAATTGGCATTCTGAGAGCCTTAGGAAAGCCACCAAGCAGAGAGCTACAGCTCCGTGTCAGAATTTAAAATTTCTGAATGCAGCGAATGTGTTGAATATACACTTAATGTATTCAACTATAAAGGATAATAAATTAAGATGGTGAACCAAATTACATAGCTCACCCAGCAATTTGTGCTTGAAGGTCCTGCATGATGCGATGGCAGAGAGCATAATGCTGAGCCTGGGTTTCAATAAACTGATGAAGATAGCGCAAATGAGATGCATGGGAACTCCCAACTCCTTCCAGCAGCAGTTTAGTAATTTCCGCCTGGCGATCAAACTCAGATTGGGCCACTCGTAGATCTCGCTCCGCCTTGATAGATAAAATTTAAGTTTAAATAAAATAGACCCCAAAAACAACTTCACTATGTGTGTAAACAACATAATCCAGCAGTTAGAGTAACTGTCCTCAAATAAAAATACACCACAAGGTGACTATACTGAGGAGCAAAACTATGAAGTGAAATTACACTAAGAACTTATCCTAATTTATTGCTCATACACATCTTTTTAATGGATTTTTCATGTTGAACATCTGCATGTCCACAACACCATTAACATCACATTCATTTTTAAATTAATGGAAATAACTTTGAATTAATTTGTACAACAATAAAAATGATCAAATGATTTATTTTCACTGTAAATTTTCATATTTACCACTTAAAATGCATTCATGATAATATGCAAAGAACAAAAAAGATTTTCAAATTAACAAGAATATATCTTTTTTTCCTCCTGTCAGTATCAAATTTTCTACATGACCACGGAACAAATGTATGGCAATGTTATTTTCACTATCAATAGCAAGAAAAACATCTGTAAAATTATGACCACTCTGCAACATAAAAGCAAACCCATCGATCTAAAAGCCATTCTACACAAGGTGTCTGAGTACTCTGATGTGCAGGGAAAATTGCATAGAGTAAACCATGCAACAAATTAGATGCAAAACTTTCCAAATGCATGAATGACTGCAATTATTCTCCAATCTATTTCCATGCTTTCAACAATGCAATTTCCACACGTTTATCCACCCAATTCCCACAGCTTGATGCTACTCCAAATTCCCCCACTGCCTCCTCTTAAACAGCCTTAAAGAACTAAATGTTACAGACAGAAATATTAGAAGGCTACTAGAGCTGTTCTGCCTGGTTGAGAGCAGGAATTTTTTAATGTTAGGTTTTTTTAAAGATAAAAGTCTGATTTACTTTCCACACAAAGTTGAGAGGCCCAAAATCAATCTTCTGCAGCAACCCAAGTGATAAAACTTAGCATGATATGAGTAATCTTTTCTATAAAACTGCATGCCAAAAATATTAAAGGCGTTTCCCTGCAGTATTTGCAGGCTATGCTTGCATTTAATCTCTCCATTTCATAACAGTTTTCCTTATTTGACATATTTTAGATTCATTTAGAAGGATTATTCCCCCAAAATATTATTATCTATAGTTTTCATTTTCTTCCAATGACTTTAAAATATAACAGAATATTTAAGGTTCACAGCACCATTGACATATATAGCATTATGAACTCCCAAATTCTGATGGTATTGATATATGATGATTACATTGCAAGCAAGGTTCCATAAAAATCTAAAGAATATGAGAGCTGAACATACCTGTTCCAGAATTACTTCTGGACTTACTCCATCCTTATCCTGTGCAACGCATTGGAAGAAAAACCATTATTTTTACGAAAAGTTTTAATGAAAGCACATCCATGTCACTCAGAAGTGAGCGACAGAGAAGAAAGACATTCAAAGAATGTCATCAGACATAGGTGATATATGAACATAAAATATTATGTATTTCATTCCAAATGTACACCCCCATTGAAAAAACTATAACAGTAAATTTTCACACAAACCATTAAATGTGAAATGGCAAAATTCTAAAAGGGATTCCAAGGGTTTTTTCAAACACCCTTGTACCAACCCTATTTTAATAATTGACATTCCATAATATACCCAAACTACATTGTAGCCAAGGCCCAAGTAATGCACATCCATCAAAACAATGAAAAGAACGTATCTACGGCTGTAATAAATAACAAATGAAGATTAATATCCACAAAACCATAACCTTAAGGGGGCAAAGGAATAAAAAAGGGGGAAGAGGGGGAAGGAAGGATTATATATACAAAATACCTGGGTATGGCGGGTCACTGGCATAGGAGAAATCCTTGTAAACCCTGCTTGTGTGTGTGATTGAACTCATGAAGGTGACTATTTTGTATGCACACCTGAGTGAGTGATTGTGTTAGTCACTGTTCGTTTTTATTTTTACCTTGATTCCCTTAATTTTGAGTGTGACCGTTGTTTGTAACATGTGAGTGAGTGTGCAAATTTAAGTTTCTCCATTTCTTGATGCACGTGTGATTGAGAGCTCCCTTACTTTGTGTATACTCCTTCCTTTCCCCTCTCCCCCCTTTTTTATTCCTTTGCCCCCTTATGGTTATGGCTTTGCAGATATTAATCTTCATTTGTCACATCCATTACTTTAATCTTATCTAAATCTGATTGAAAATGAGGAACCTTCATTGTTTAAGAAAAAAAGCAGAATAAGAGCCGTTGCTGAGTTAGATTTTATAAAATATTTCCATTAACACTTCCACAAATTCCCATCATTGGCACAATACTTCCATTTAATTTCCAATACAATTCAACCACAAAAGGCTGTATTACCTTGAGAAGTACCACTTTATAAACAAAGAGAATAAAGTTTGCATCATCCGCTTCATTAATTTGGTATATTCAGAGTCAACTTTAAAGTTTGGCATTTAAGCATTGAAACATGATAGCCAAAATAAGCTGAAGAGCAGCACAACCCTTGTTCTTAAAATAGATGCCGAATTAAGTTACTCTCTGAAATGGATGACTTAAATAACACAGATTACCGAAAGTTGGGGCAAGTTCGGACATGCGGCGCGAGTTCGGACAATCGTGCCGGCCCATACTTACATAATGTTTTCTCCCGAAGCTCAAACTGCTATATAATTTAATCACGTCTTAGAGAAGATTAATGATACAATGTAGCATATTTTGTCTAAAAGCAGTGAATCTTGTTCCTTGTTGAGGCCAATCCGATTAGTTTGCCCCGCAATAGTTGGGTGAAATTTCGTATAGTTGTGCGCTGTTTGGTAAATGCTTCTGAATTTTATGAGATTAATTTTATTTTAAAGCTACATCATTTATCATGACATAAGAAAATTTACATTTAAATGCCATGAATGTTTTATCCACTAGAACTCATTATTCGATATTGCATAGCGTGGTGGGCGGAATGGCAAGATTTTCGTGAGGGTGTATGTGTAATTGGTGGCCGACAAGGGCACGATAAGTGGCAAATCGAAAAGGTTGTCAATTATGGAATCATGACAGTGCGGGTTGCGTGCAAAGAGTTTGGAGTACCAAAAATAAAGGCCCATGATAAACTGAAGAAAAAGCCTGCAAAAACAAAATCTGCGAGACAAACTGTTCCATCCATCAAAGAAGATCAGCTGACTCAAGGGGTTCTTGCTGCGGATTCCCTGACCTCAAGTTATTCCTATGAGTTCTTGAACAGGATGGGACGAAAAGAAAAAACATTTAAAGATAACTGCCCGGGAATGGAATGGGTGCGGGGTTTTATGCCGAGACGGCGAGAACTCGCAGCACGTTTGGGAGAAAATATTAAAAGGGTCCGTGCAGCAGTGACCAAAGAGGTTCTAGAAAAATATTTACATATATTTTAATAAAGGTAGTTGTTTCAGGCTTGATTTGGTGGAATATCATAGCGAAAGAAAAAATGGCAATTTTCCACAAGAATAAAGATATTTAATTTGACCGGTTTCGGTGTAGAACACCATCGTCAGGTGGTGTTGTACACCGAAACCGGTCAAATTAAATATCTTTATTCTTGTGGAAAATTGCCATTTTTTCTTTCGTATATTTTAAATTTCCACGGATTAGCGATTGAAGCATCCTGTGAATGTAATATAGGTGCATTAGATATTGACAAGAAGAGGCTGTGTAAATGTGGTCACAAAATTAGATGAAAAATTTTCCGTGCAACTAGAAGCAAAAAACAAGACATTTTTTTCCCAATTACCCCAGTATCATGAAAAAAAAAATATGTAGAATGCCACGCAGGTAACCCACATTCGCTGGTTTCAGGCAGAAATCAAGAGCTAGTGCCCTAAAGGAAGTTCGATCCCCATCTCAGTTTCATATTTTCTTTCAGTCTATAAATCAAAAATTTTGTTATTCAATTTAATACCCTAACATCTAAATACTCACTTTTTTATACTTTTTTGTTTAAATTGAATTTACGAATGTATCACTAAAACATTAGGGATGGTCAGGTGGAATCCAAAGACCCATTTCATTTCAATCGTTACTGAAATCAGATCTAAAGGTTATAAATTCGTATCCAGATCACAGATTTTTAAATTTAACGGCCTAGTGATCGATGCACCCCACGAACGGAATACTGACAGTAGATACTGAGAAGGAAAGGATTTGTAACTTGGGTCATGAAGCGAGTTGAAAATTTTTTCCGTGCTACAAGAGTGAAAGAAATACATGACTTGGATTTTTTCCCCACAGGCCAGGATGTGTGGGAAAAAAATAAAGCAGAATGTCACGTGGGTAGTGTACATTCACCGGACTCGCATGAACCAATGAGAGTTTGTAAAAATGAGAGCTACTGTACTACCGGTCGCAAGTTCGTTCCTTAACACTGCCTAGGAATACAGTCCATGCTGTATTTGTAGGTTAAGGCAAGCAGGCAGTAAAAAAAGTAGAAAAAGAACTTTCATGGCAATATATAAGTCAACAAATTAAACAAAAATAATTAAATTTGGCATCAGTAAAAGTTATTGGAAAAATATTTTATTACAGAATTAAAACTGTGGAAACAATACGTTAACTTTACAATTTATTTTTAAGTGATGCATTTGTAAATCTTGTTTAAGCGATTAAAGTACTAAAAAGTCATTATCCACATACCTACATGGGTTGGAAATTAAGGATAATAAAATTTTTGATTCAATGGCTGAAAGAAAAATTTTAAACAGCAATAAGAATCGAACTTCATTATCTGCATTACACTACCCCACTCTGCTATTGTCAGCTTATCTTAGTTCAGAGAATGCAGGTACCCCTCATGTCATTCAACCTTTTTTCTTGCAAATAATGGAGAAAAAAGCCAATACACATATTTCTTTATTTTGCTTCTCGTAGCATGAAAAAAGGCTCATCTCATTTCATGATCCAAGTTACACAACTCTCCTTATAAATAGAAAACTCAGAAATATCATTTTAGAGGTTATTATTAATTAGGCATTGCAAAATTACTATTTTACGTGCTTTAAATATTCTATAATAATTTTATCGTCTTAAAAATTGAATCCCCAGATATTCCATAATTGGAATCTCCTACCGCATTAAAAGTTTTTGTTTCTAAAAAAGAATTCGAAAGCATTCAAGAATTTGACTTACAACACCAACCCCAGTTAATGTAAATGTGCACTGAATTAATTTTAGGTTTTTTATTTTGTTTATTATTTAATATTGTATATTATATTATTCTTGGCAAGTGATATGCTCGGAAGTCTTTATTCTATAATTACATTTATACCTTTCTGAAAAGAGGGCGATACAATATGGCATCATTAGTATCTTATATTTTGGAAAATAATAAAAGTACATATTAATGAAATTGAACTTGAAATTAATGAATGTTTCACTCCTAACTATACCTACTCGAAAGAGAAGTTGTACAGGTTTCAAAAATGTGTTGTTTGATGAGTATGTGATAAGGAAAGTGAACTTTATGTTAGTATAGTAATAACATATAGTTATTGAATCCATATATCTTGATCAAGGAAAATGTTATCCATACAGATGATAGGAAGTTGATTTTTTCTACTATAAATTTACTGTATTTTTGGAAATACTATTGTTGCTGTTTTTCTGTACAGATTAAAAATGTAGGATTAGTAAAGAAATTAAATTCAGAACCCATTATCTGCAACTAAGGATCTGAAATCAAGAAAAAGATCCAAAACCAAGACAAGAATCCGGTTTTTGTTTTGTAAAATTGTATTTTTAGATTTCATGGACCATTTTAAAAATAATTTATAGGAAAACTAGGTAAAAATAGGTATACATGTATAGGTCAATGGTATCGGTGTCGAGAATCGATTTTCCAAGAACCGGAATTGGTACCAGAAATTGATAAATTCTGGTATCGACTCATCTCTAGTTAAAATACAAGAAATAATAACCACTCAACACATTTCTTTGGTGTTTTACAATAGGGCACATTCACTTTCACCATTTAATATCTATAATTATAATATAAAGTAATTAAATACTAGGTCACATCCACCAATGCAAGGCTCATAATATTTTTCAATCTATTTTTCCATTTCAATGGTTTGCCGATAAAAACAAGAAACTAAAAGCACATTCCAGTATTTTAGCACAACAAAAATATTAATACATAATTATTTTCAGTGTAAGAACATATTTAAATACATATATTACCTTCTTTTGTCACAAAAGTAATTACTCGGGATGAAAACTTAATATTTTACGCTTGCACAAACTCGCCCCACTCCGTGAGGTATGTTCGAATGGTGTTATTGAATATTTTTCGTTGTTTATAATTGAGACACATCAGCTTCTTTCCCTTTATGGTGTTTCTGAAGGTTTCTGGATTTTTAATTCCAATGTTTACATAAATCAGCAAATATATTGGTGCGTAAATAACGAATTTATATAATAAGTGTCCGAACTCGCCCCAAATTATGGTACTACCCAATTCAGCTGCTACACATAAAGCAGACTTGTTCTTGACAAAAATGCAAATAAGTTCAATTAATATTGAAAAAATGTTTACAAAATTCATTATTTATTAACCCCTTCTAGCATTTGCCCATAATATTTATCATGTGCAAACTCTTACACCCAAAAACAATATCATAATTATGTTCCATGAGCACTTAAGAATTAAAAAATACTATTATTTAAATGTAAAAAAAATGCAACACTAAAGGGAGTGATTAATGACTATTACCGATTCATGAAGATATATCCTAATTGTGACATGGTTCATATTTTTTTGCACAATAATTACATATAATATAGGCACTTTGAACTCACATTCTGTTGCCCCTGCATGGATCTTGCTTTTCTCAAACGGTTTTTGCAAGCATCAAGGTCAATTCTGAAATCAAAGTGTGTTTAGATTAACTGACAATTAACTATAATGACTCAGGAATCTCAACATTAATGACAATCACCTAATTAATTTCCCATAAGCACCTATTGCCGATGTGGCTTAATTCATCTACTAACATTTATATGCTTACATCTTAGACTTGCCCTTATCATTTTCCAAACAAGATTTTGTCCATCAATTTGTACATAAAAATATTCTTGTACATGGTATTAACAATTAAGGAAAAATTCATGCATCTTTCAAAATATCAAAACAAAGAAAGCAGGTAAAAAATAATAATTTTAAAATAAAAAACTGGACAGTAGAGAGTATACACAAAGCTTTTGATCTGACCTAAAGCTGAGAACTGTTAAAAATAGGGATTCATTTAACTCTCTTAATATCTTAGACCAATGTATTGGATGTCGCGCCATGTGAGAAGTGAAATGGGCTGATTTATTTGATTTTTTAATGGTCTTCAAGATCATTAGTTGACAGCTATTTGTTGAATTGATTTTTTTTTTGCTCCAGCAAGTTTTCTTTAGATCTGCAGTCCACCAATAATGTAGGGATTTCATGGTTCTGGCCTTGAATTGCTGCTTCATATGGTCTTTTTGAATTTACTATAGAGATCCTGAATATTTCCTTAGACGTTTTGCCTGAGTTTGTCTGCCAGACGTTAATTTTATAGGTCTTATATTTTTTCTTCATTTAGTAATCCAATATTGTATTGCCTTTTCTAAATTCTATCTTCTCCAGTAAACACACTTTTCATAAATGCACTTCAACATAATCGTTTTGGGTGTAATGCAGCATTGCAATCAAAATTTTCAGCGAAACAGGAGGCAAGAGTTGAGGTGGTAAAATAACCAATGGCTTTCTTGAATTAAGAGTATATAAGAAGAGCCAAGACCAGAAAAGGGTGGTGCGGAAACTAGAAATATGGCTTTCATCCAAGTCAAATAGTTATGTAAGCATTCCAGATTGATTTCCATTAATCTTTCAATAAAGCTCATATTAGCAACTATGAATTAAGCCACTCACTTTTTATTGAACACAAACTGATTGAAATACTAAAACACATGCAAAACTAGCTGACATAAAAATCTTTACTATATCTCATCTGGTAATGTATGAGATTTGATATGCATTTCCTGCTGCTCAATATAAAGCTGTTATGTAACAAAGCAATTAACTTTTCCACAGACTGACTGTTACGAACATTTAAAAGAGGTAGATTATAGGCTGATTAATTCAGTGATTACTATCATAAGGAAGAAGTTGACATATTACAACATATACACTCAATGGAGACTAACGAGTGAAAAAAGGCTGGGAAATATATTTATGTTTGAAATGAAACAATCAAAGTTTGGGGGGCATGGGTGGAACTCGATGGTAGCCACCTCCTCATGGTAGGTTCCGGGTAGTTTCTCCACGAAAATAGTGGAGCTGCTTTAATAAATACTTTTCGATCAGGCTGTGCCTTTATTCTACCTTGATTAACTGATTTTTTTGTGGTAATAGCACAACATGCATAAAATTCTTCATCATAATTGAGGTTAGTTGGTGATCTTCACCCCCTGCCACACACCCTCGCGGTGGCTTGCAGGGTATCATGTAGATGTAGATGTAGTTTTATAAAATTTAACTTTACCGTCTGTTTTTTTGTATTATCTATACCCAAATGAAGGAAGAGACATTTATAAAGGAACAGCATTCAAAAAAATATGAATTTATCCCAAATACGGCTCCCAAAAGTGATGTATTTGATGCTTGGGGCATGTGAAACTTTTTTGTTGGGCGGGTTGCCTATACTCTAAATTAGCTGTTTATCCTTAGGCATCGTATAAGCCATAGATTTCGTCAAATAAACTTCAAATTTCAGTGTTGTAATCTAGAAACATATATCTATCGTTGAACTCTACCAATATCCCAGTATTTGCAACAAATTATTCTCCATAACCGTTGGTTTCCCATTCCCGCCTGAATTTTTGCAAAATTTTAAACTTTAGAGCTCAGGCAGCAGTGATTAATATTGACCGATTTTGAAAAAATTTTGCATGCAAGATCCTGTTATCAGTACAAAACTTTCCCATATAGGGCAAATTTGATCCAGAAAAAAAAATTTTTTCTGAACCCTAGTGAACATACATCAGAGTGAACTGTAGGAAATTCTGAATGATTATTGGGAAAAAAGTAGATGGTATTTACACATAGGTCATAAGGACTAGCATTTACAGGGTGGCTACTGAGATCCAATTTTTAAATTCCCTGACATTTCCCTAACTTTTCCCTGATGGGCTCACCAATTTCCCTGACCGATCTCAAAAATGGCTCGTATTATCTGAATATTTTATTTCTGCTGAATTAAATTTTCGTTAAAACTCAGAAAATGTTAAAAGCTGAAATCAATACATAAAAAGCTACAAGTATATCCTAATGAAAAAGTATATTAAACCTTTGTAAGTTAAACCCTCATGCAAATCATACACCCTTTTCATACACATTTCACGGCCGCGTATCCATGGCTGTGTATCATATTTCCATGGCCGTACACATTTCCTTCGGTAAAATTACAATGACAATGTCTAATCCTCCAAGAAAGAGGTAGCGTGTCATCGTAGTCATGGGAAGTTGTGGATTACTGAAAAGGCATCGAAGGGAAAGATAATGGCCGATTTACTGGTGGACTCCGGTACAGGCTAAGGTGCACGAAAAACACAAACTGAAGCCAAGTTGTTGGACTGGATCAAAATCAGATGGCATAGTGACATTCAGAAGCGAATAACAATTTGGTTGATTGTAAGAGGGAATCAAAAGTGCACAAATATTTGTTTATATAACAAAACGTAATCGCGCCACTCCGAACGAGGCAATTAGCAACGGCAGCATCGTATTCAGGAATATCATATTTGAGGTGGTTTGTGACATGACTAAATTGCTTCGAGAGGGAGCTAAGGGGACCATTCCATAATTACGTCGAGCGTGAAAGGTGGAGAGGGGAGGATGACTCTTCTTACTGTCTCATGTATGGGAATCGAAGATGATCTTAAGTAAGATTTTGTTTACACATGTGATCGTACTTGTACTACCATTCTAATAATCATAGTCTCATATTTTATAACTGCAAGCAACGTATTTACCACGAGCTAATGTGCTCCACCTGCCTCTAGATCTGAGTCTGAGAAGTTAAAAAAAAAAGCCAGGTAAAATTTTCTGAACAACATAGCCTCGGTTTCCTTATGATGAGCAGAATGCATGTGATTATAAATTTTAACACTACTAGGCAAATATCGCATTCAGGATGTACAAAAGCGATACATTGTACGCCTGATTCACAACTAAGTAACTAAAAGACACAACTAATAAGATTCACAACTGAATGTTCCACGAATTGATGGGGCTTATTCCATGCACATCAGCGATGGATATTAGTTTTAGTTGGTGAAATAAAGGGCGGGAAAGACTGGCCGATAAACGTAATGGTAGATAAATAAGAAGAATTTCAATATGTTTCTCCCTGACCGTCACTAGAATTCCCTGACTTTTCCAGAAATGCAAAATTCCCTGACAATTCCAGGTTTTCCCTGACGATCACCACCCTGATTTAGGGCCGTATTCACAACCTCCAATGGAGTGAAGCTTCTACTCCTTATGACGTAAATCAACACTACATGGTATTCAGAAGCTCTATGGAGTGGCGGTCTCACTGCGGTTGTAGTAACAGCTGGCCTAAAGTGGTAGGGTACCCATACCCACCCTAAAATCACCACTACATAGAATATCAACATGGCCGACGGCGTATAATGGTCGACGCTTCGCAAATATAAACGCTGTTTTCATGCGATATAAGGTTATTAAGCGTCATTGTTACGTTTTGTAATATCAAGCAACATAGCAAGAGTGCACTGATATCAACTTGGGTGCGATCAATGAAACTGTTTGGCAGGATTATCTTGATTACGGATTCTGGGTAATGAACCAAAATTTGTAAGTTACAGACATTAATGACAGTTTGGGTTAGGGGTTAGGTGCTTGCTTCACAGTGTCGAATCCCCTGGTTCGTAACTCACTTCCTCCAATTTTTTTTCGTCGCAGTTCCGTTGTACGACTGTCCCTGGTTTTACATATTTTAAATCTGTTTACCCGGGATGCATTTTAACTATTTCACGTACTAATTACGTAATTTGCTAAAATTGCATTATTATTACGTAAAATAGTTAATAACGTTATTTACCTAAATCACGTAAGTAATTAGCACGTGGCGGAAATACGTCCGCACGCCCTGTCGTTTTTTGTGTACGAAATTAACGGAAGAGCATGAAGTGTGATCGTGATTTTTAATTTCCGTATCTCTGGCCACGCAGTCCCGACGCACGTACAACATTTGTTCTAATTTACCTGGTGTCGTGATTTTCCAGCGCTGTGCTTTTTTGGAAAAACTAATCGCAAGAGAAAAAAGAACTTAAGCTCTGCAATCATATAATTGTAAGTATCTACCGAAATGTTCGGGTGATCGGGCGAAATGTTCTGTTGGGAGAGAGTTTCGAACCAGGGACGTCGCTTGGAAACTGATAAAATACCAGCGGTAACAAATAATTTTGAAGAATTAATGTTTTGCACATTTACAGGAGCATGTTAGAATGCATATGATTAAATATCATAGTAATGTGGAGTGTATGTACGTAAGAGTATGGATTGTTAATAAAAACCAATGTTACCTATTCAATATTATAACTGTGTGAAAAATGTGCCATCCTTATTTTATTGCATATATTTTGTACTGAGAATAGCTATTTTACGAATAAGAGACTGATATTCTAATAATATTTAAATTATTGATCATGTATATCAGAATAATATAATAATAATTATACAATCCTATGGAGACCATGGTATTGATGTTCAAAACTCCCTCTATTTTACACCTTGTTCCGTATATAACCGTAACCAGGATTACGTAAATGTCGCTGCTTACACTTGAGTCGAGTTGGCAACATAGCGACCATCAACACTCCGGAAGAAGGAGTGGAAGTAGTGGTGCTGAATGCCAATTTGCAGGAGAAGGAGCACTAATCTTCATGGAGTGAAGCTGCGACTAGGCGATGTAGTGGAGACATCTGAATGCGGCCCTTAGTTTTTGATACATAAATGAGATGGCATTGTAGGTAAAAAAAAGTGATTGAGAGTCTTATGAAAAACAAAGACACCCAAATTGCCACTTTTTTCTCCTACAAGTTAAATTAGAGTAGCAGCATATTCTCTGGTACAAATGTAATTTAACAGTACATTTGCAGTTTAGACCACAGCAATACTTCCACTAGAAAACCTTTGTAAGCAGCTCCATGCAGCATCTTTTATTTGCTGCCAATACATCACAAAGCAAGTAGGGGTTTTCCTCTGCAGCCATTGAAAAGTTGATGGCTACAGATAGCAACACAACAAGGAAAGAAATATTGGCTTTATATGATAGTTTACCCTTGTTATGGGTGGTGCTTACCTCTTCCCTTCTAGTATGCTGCGCTCCTTCAAAATAGTCTTCATTTCACCATCCAGAAACTTCCTCAATGGATGAATGTAACAGCTCAACACTGAATTTGAGTAGTCTCTTTCAGCATGTCCCAGCTTCTTTTCAGATTCTCCCACCTTAATTAAAGTACTCCCTATTTTAAGAGGATAATTAGATCAGTGGGATCCTGAATACAGCTTCACACATTCATCAGGTTCAAAAATAGAAAGTTTGAAAACTAAATAAACATTACTGGCACCATTATTTGTAAAAAAAAAAAAAAAATGTACTGCATCAAAGCATCAATAAATAGCATCAATTGCAAGTTCCTCACGCAAAATAAAGCAGAAATGAATGCCTCATTTAATGAAAATAGCAGATATATTTTTCAATGTCATGTTAGTTAGTTATTCGGGGGAGGTGATTACAGCTGAGGTCATTTGTGCCATTCAGGATAGGGGGTAATTGGGTCATGGTAGGAGTTTTTAGGGAATGGAGGAAGGGTGGAGAGAAACCCGGCACCAGCATTAGCCTACTCTTAATGACAGGCACCAAGAGAACCACGGCTGAACGTCCATCCGACGGATGGAGCAATGAACCTGAAATGCCCTCCACTAGGCACTCAAGTAGGGACTGGTTTGCCATGGAAAAATCCACCACTGCTGGGGATAGAACCCGGGCCCTCAGGATGGGAAACCAGTACTCTAGCCACCACACTAACCCATACCCTTCAATGCCATGTTGTAAAGGTTATTTGGAAGCAAGGGGAGGAGGGGAAAGGGCTATTGACAACTGGGGTCATTTGTGCCATTTTGGATATGCTGGTGATTGTGCAACGGGCAGAATTTTTCAGAGAACAGAGGAAGGGTTCAGAGAAATCCTGTGTCATCATTAGTCTGTTCTTAACAAAAGGCACCAAGGACATAACACCCCATCCAATGAACAAGATACTGCACTCAAATTGCTCTCCGCAAAGCACTTGAGTCAGGACCAATATAACATTGCCAGAAAAATCTCTCACTACCAGGATTTAAACCTAGGCCCTTGGGATGGGAGGCCAGTGCTCTAGCCATCACACCTTCCTAACTCTTTCTCAACATCATTTTTTTAAACCAGTGGCACAAATTTAAGTTTTGGTAGCATTTGCATGTGTTCCTTGTAAAAAATATGAACTGGAAGGATGGTCGGGAGCCTTCTAAAGCCCTCCTGGAACTTTCCAAAATGTCTCTTGGCTCCATCAATCCTCTGAAACCAGAGTTAAATTTGTCTCATCTTCTAATAGAGCTTATTCTCGGTTTATTTTTCTTAGCATTTAGCATCATCAATGCCTTTTCTAAGTTAGGCAGTCTTTCTCAACTTGATTTCATCGTACACCATGAAAGCCAAGGCATCAGCAAATTGCATCATTATAATCTTAACCTCTTAACCTCTTATAATCTTAATTCATAGATAGTCAATACTGAAGCTTTCTATTGGCTGTCTTCCTGAGCTTCCTCAATGTAGACATTAAAATCCTGGGAACAGTGCACACCCTGGCCCTGTTACTTAATTTATTCTGGCTCCTTCACTGCTGGGACTAGAGTGAAATGCAGCCATCTGGTTCTAGCACCAAATGTTGAATGTTCTTCATCAAGCCTGATCTCCATAATTTGAAGAATTTCTCTTCTGTCAACTTAATAGAAAGCTTACTTCAAATCCATAAATGTATGCAAGTGAGCATCAGCTACATTTTCTAAATGAGCAGCAAGGGGAGGAGCAAGAAAATCATATCTCGAGTCGCAGCTTTTCCAGACTCCAAGAACTTCAAATCCAAAAACTTTGAAATATCCTCCAGTTATTGTTTAAGTTTACCAATTTCGAGCAATTTATTATTAGATTATGAATAGAAAATGAGTATTACCAATAATCTTAACTCTCAACACGGACAGTTCAAAACCTAAAGGTTTGAGGAGAGGGACAAAAGAAGGTCTCTTACAAGGGTATGGACATCCTCCCACAGACTCCTAGTTCTTGACTGATGGAAATGGATGTAAATTGAAAGTATATTTTTTGAAAAACCTTAAACAAAATAAAAAAGAGCAATAGCAAAAGGTAAAAAATCAATAAGTACGTAATAATAGTTGCAGAATCTATTATTGAAAGAAACTGTCTTAAGTCATGGAAATAACTGGTGCTTTCTGATTCAGGTTTTCCTGAATTGCTGGCCTATCGTCATGCATCAGTAACTAGTAAATGCTATACAATAAAATTTAAAAATTTTATTAATTAAACTTCAAAGTTTTACCCACTTCCACCCCTGTTTTACAGCATATTTTAAAGAAAGAATGAAATATATGTTAATACCCTACTGATAAAACAAGAACCAAATACAAATACTTCATATACCTACCTGCTGCTTAAATTTGAGGAGGTATTACTGGACACAAAAATGCAACTGAAATACTCTTATTTTGTTTAATAATTGAAAGCTGTTAGCATCAGTCTTGGACTTTTGGCAATTGTTAAAAATCAATGCCCAAAAAAATGTACAAATTCTTATTACAAATGAATTATACAATATAAACTCCTGTTACATAACACACGAATTGGAGTACCAAAAATTCCGATGCATTCGTTGAAATGGTAGTTTAATACATACACATCTGAAAATCAACACAACGAAGAACCATCATCCATACTTCCTCAAAAAATCAATCAGGTAAACTTCAATGGAAGTAACTCGATGATAAAGGAACACAAGAAAAACTTTGAAATAAATAGGTATAGTATGATGGAAGCACTGGCTTCCATCTACTGAGTTGCTGGGTGAAAATGTCTCTATATTTCCGATTCTATGTCCAATTCTGTTATGTAACTATGAATGCTTTGTATAAGTTAGGTAATCAATTTGGGTTAACTTCATCACAAAGTTCTATTTCTGGTTATCATTTGAGGTATGTAATAACATGGATCAACCCTTTACTGACATTGTAAAATATAAGGAAATTCAGAAAATGAATTTGCAAACATTGCACGTGGGAATTGGTTTTCCAAGACTGTCATAGCGAAAATAGCATGCTTATCGAGCAGCGATTCATTCAAATAAAAAGATATTCCATAAGAGAGTGTAACTCTAGTCACCATATCACGGTTGTACAGAATAATAACAACGTGCTATGATCAATGAGTAGCAACATGGAATTTGGGATGGAATGAGAAAACTCTAAAAACTGATAATACATACCATATGCTGTACCAGGTCCAAACTCGCTACCAGCCTGTATCATATCAAGGCCAAGATATTCCAAATTAGTCAAGCGGCTTGGCTTTTTCTTATCAATTTTCTCCATTAGGAAGTCTTCCACTCGATTTCCTTTAATGAAACAATGGGATGCAAAATACACAGGACATTTGGCATTATGATATCCTTATTGCAAGGATTTATACGGTGTCAATACATGGGATTTTGATTACCTGGATTTGGAGTCAAGACAGCTTCAGTATCCCAAACTAATTTTTCAGTCCATAGTTTAGTCGCATCAGACCTTTCCGCCAAGTGTTCAAATTGAGCGTCCAATTCGGTCTTGATAGAAGTCCCCAACTTTTCTTCGGTGAGCTAAGGAACAAGTAAAATAATAAAAACCAACGCTATAGTAGTTCGGAAAGTAAATCCTAAGTCAATAGGCACTGGTAAACTACCCTCAGCATATCAGACAATATATTTACACCGATGATTCTTGCCAATGATTACCGGTAATTAGATCATAATCAGTATAAATGTCCTCTTTAATATTTGATTATTTACCTGAACGACTCGATTAAAAACAGTTCCAGCATCTTTCACAAGCTTTTTCATGTTGAAGTCCATTTTGGCAGATTGCGCAGCTCGTATCGATCGTCCGTATTTATGAAGGTTGCGATGAAAATGAAAAGCGATGATGCGTTACGTCACGTGAGTAAATGGAGTTATTTGAATGATACGTTTATTATAAGTGACCTTAAATAGTCAATAGATATAAATTTGCTTCATCTGTAATGGGTTAACGTGCTGTAAAAAGAGCGTAGTTATAAGATTTAGCCGAAACCTACCTCTTCGACACATTTACGTCGTTACTGTGTTGAGGGACTGCGATTTATTGGATAATTTCTACTGGGTGAAATTCTGAAATTTTAGCCTATCCCTTCGTTGTAGACATTCTGATGATATGGAAGGAAATATCCTGTCTCTGCGAATTTTAAACAAGTGTCGCTTATGTGCGTACTTTGACCATTACTGCAACCAGTCACTACAAGTTAGGCGATTGCCGTGAATATTTATCTCCCGGAGAATGAAGACAATCTTATCATGCTTATCTTCACGATAAATGAACTGTTGCCCTATCACTTGATACAATTATTCCGATCAAATATTTTAATCTGTATTTTTAGTTATTATTTTCCGATTTTTTGTCACATAATCTACGACAAGTAAGATCAATTCATTTTTTTTGGAAAGGCGGGAACTGAAATCATCCCAGCCTTGGTGTTATCAGTATAATTGGCCTTCGGTAAATTGTGACAATTGGATATTAATTGACTGGCCATATTAATAACTGACTTAAGGCTTGCATATATTTAAAAGACAAATTGTCAGGGAAACGGTAAGGTTTATGTCTATTTTTTCTTCCGGTTTCTATTTAATCCTTACACACAAACAATTTGGAAATATACAACTATACTCTCCACTATACAACAAAACATTCGTGATTCCTGGTTTTCCAGTAGAATAGTAGGTACCTACTCATTTGTTCATCACGTATCTTTAAAGTAAAAGTACCCTAGAAAAAATTAACTCCTTTATGGTGGCTAGATATGGGTGTACAAGGATGATAGTACTCTTAACCTGCTCACTTCATTTCATGGAGAGTAAAGGAGTGGTAACATAGCACCCACCTCATATTCGCACTGGTCTTCTCTTGACTTACACCCCTCATACCTCTACCATATAATAGTATAAGGAAGGTCATTACGCCTGCTGTGCCCTATACTTGGCCTTTAACAGCTTACACACTGATTACCTTCCCGAAACCCACCCTGAAGGGTAAAGAGAGGGTGGGTATGCCTCCTATCTATACATTTCCACCACCTATGTTCCAGATGCTTCCACCTAGCCATGAAAAAAATTTGTGCTGTGACTGTGCTAAATCTGCACTCCAACTGTGCTAAAGGGAGTGTGCTGTGGTTGCACTGCGACTCTACTGGAATTGAAACACCACAGTGCAGTTGCCATAGCATTGTCACAGTACAGTTGCCATAGCATTGTCACAGTGCAGTTGCCATAGCATTGTTACAGTGCAGTTACCATAGCATTGTCACAGTGCAGTTGCCATAGCCATAGAGGGTATACCCTCGCTCAAATCCCAAGTTGCATTACCTAGAGGTTCTACTTTAGTGTAGCATCAGCTATTCTTAAAGTGATCTATGCAGATCTGTACAGGACTACATAGGAAGAAAGAATGGAAAACCAGAGTAGCGGCGAATACGAAAAGTGATTTGTGAACATTAAGTTTTCTAGATAGTAGGTGAGGGATGTCTGTCAAAAAATTTGAAACAAGCTGGAACAAATATTTGAAGACAAGTTGCTACTATATTTCAATGACCAGGAGCAATATCCCAGGACAACCAGTATATTTGACCATAATGATGAGGAAAGGTATTACTTTCCCAACATAGGCCTCCTTGCAGGTACAATTACATCATTATTTCATGATTGTCTGTACTCTCGTTTAGGGCTGACTGTTTGGCAAATAGCTGAGCAGTGAAATAATTTTTATGTCAAGAATTATATTTTATACACATTTTTTTGCATTTCTTGCTATCAGATTGGGAATTTCTGCATCTCAAATTTCAATGTATTAATGAATTCATTCTGCAAAAGCTGTTCCAGGATTTTTGTCAGTTTGGATGTACTAACTAACTATCCATAGTTTATTTTGAGGATTGATGACTTCAATTGCATCACTGCAAAACATATTACCTGGCCGGTAACATGTCCTAATTATTGCACTAGAGATGATGTCTCACCCGGTAGGTACTTATCAGGAGGCTTGAATTTCTTCCTATGAGCTTCCAAAAATGAATGAAAATAAAAAAAATATACACAACTTCCACTTAAATTGTCATTATTCCTGGCATAACTGAGAAGGGTATATCAATATGTGGAATATCCAGTAATTATGTAAGAGGAGAAAGAGATCGCATGGCATACTTCCATCCTACTTTTTCCCTATACTACGAGAGCTCGAGTCCTACACTCCACTGCCCATACCTTACAGCCCTGGGAAATGTGGGTGGGCGGTAGTGAGAGGTTTCCCTACTACTATTCTACCTGTCTCCTACCCTCAGATGTTCTAAACACCATCCCATTACCACTGCTTACCTGTAAGCCATAATCATGATGAATCACGACGAGCTGTAGGTAGATGCTAGTGCAGTTACGAACATATTGCTTTCTTACACTTGGCCCTCCACTTATTTTTGTCAGTATACTGCATACATATTATGCCATACATCATATTTTCATCACCATAAGTATAAGAAAATCCCAGAAAATGGTGGTCAGTCAGAAATGTTTACTTCTGCCGTGTTTTTTAGTTTCGATGATAGAAACAAAATACTTCCAAAGCCATTGTAATATGGCTCATTCCTTTCATATCTACTAAAACTAACAGTTTCTTTTAATCATTTCAAGTAGCTCTCTAAAAGTCATTGCTAATTGACAAGGGCTGATATGGGCCTTGCACAAGGTTAAGAAGAAAAGTCAATCATTCTAAAATGGCTGTGAGGGTATTTGCTCTAATTTTCAACACCATTTTGCAATGTGTCTGAATTTTCTATTGCATTCATGCTCCCTGTAGTCAAAAAAGTCTCCTTTGGCGTATGCAGAGCTGCATATCCTCTTCAGATTCTGTATGATTTTCATCAACCTGTCCACCCCACTTGAACATATCAACCCCCCTGGACTACCTCTTTAGACTTTGGATTCACAAGTAAGGTCTTAAGAAATCAATTTGGTGAGTATATCTCTCACCATGAAGATCTACTGGACCCTACTCATTATGAGGGCCCACCATGAGGGTGAGTGGCCCTCTACCCCCAAGGGCCTTGGTGTAAAAACAGAAACAAGAGGAATATTAACTCTAAGTTTATGTTTGTAGTTTTTTATATTACTCATTTTTCTTACCCACCAAACAAAATTGCCTTCACTAAATAAAAATTTTCCAGGACCCATTCAAAACATTTATACTACAGAAGTGTCAGTGTTTCCATTCAATCAGATACTGAAGAGCATCATTGTAGCCTTTTGCATTTCAGTCAAGACCCCCATTACTTCAAGTAACCCCTTAATGATACTAAAATTGGTATAAGATATTTGCAATGAATGGCTCTTTTTTTCATCCCTAATGGGCAATAAAATGCTCACGATGCAATGGTCAGCTCTACTGGCCATTGTTATTCCACTACTATTCTCTCAGCAGAGCAGTGAATGCAAAGCTGCAGAATGTTTACTCAAGGAGTTACCTCTGAAGGAGAAAATTAAAATGCATGTCCACATTTGAGTTTTACCAAGCACCATGGTCATTTACAGTGATGTTCTTTGTTATATTATTATGAACGCATGGTTATATTATGGTAGGGTGCTGTGTTCCACTGGCAGCTTTTCACTCTCCAAGTCTCTGCATTGAACTGCCATCGTTTTCATATGCCTTTCGCCTTGACACCACCTGCCAAGGACTTAAGTACCTAATGCAGGCCCGGTGACCGGATTCTCGGGGCCCTAGGCAACTGAGTGGTTCGGGCCCCTAAATCCCGATAAACCCCCCTCACTTAATTTAGACCAGAACTGCGAACTTTCAGGTTATTTTATAACCAAAACTTGCCTGATTATCAGCTTTTTCTGCAGAAGAAATGTGCACACTGTAATGCGTTATCTTTTGATTTACGATAAATTGTACTTTTTATGAAAAATAAACACATGTCAGTGGAAAGAGATGGGGAAACAATTTCAAAATGAAAACTTTTTGACGGTGTAACACACTTTACACTTTCATTTCACAGTAATCAAAACTTGGACTTACTTTAACTTGAACATTTTATAAAAAGCCGTAATAAAACGTACTTTTTTCTTTTTTTTCACAATTGGCATATCCACAGTTACTGCCATATTTTCGGAGATACGGAGATAATGAAATCACCCCCAAATTAAAATGAATGCAAAGAGTATTAACTTCTACTAAGCTTTGCTTTCACTAAAACTCTCTCAATCAAACATAACAGCAGGGAGTGAGTAAAAATAATGTAAGTTAAGGGTTTTGACGAACAGAATATATTTGTTATGCCTCAATATTAAGCTATTTTCGATAATTTGTTTCCTTCCTGCGTGCATAATTCAAGTAAAGTAGAAACTAAAGTTTTCCTAGATGAATAAAGTCTAATGTGACGTATAAATCAGGAATGCATATTTTAACACAGGAAAAACGAAAGATTTGAGTAAATTTTCTCGTTGAACGACCAAATCTCCGCCGTGTCCAATATGTACCTTTCTGCATGAACCTCCTGGTACGATCCAAGGCTTGGACTGCTGGGGCGAAGGGGCAAAGAAACGAAAAGAAGTCCTTAATAGTGTCCCTCTGGAACGTAAAATAATGTTTCATGTGAAAAATACAGGAATTTTAAGGCTTTGGGGGTTTGAATGAGATGTTTACTTTTGAGAGGAGAAACCTTGAACGCGATTTCGCGTACCCCTTAAGACATTAGTAATGTCCCGAACGGGCGCATGAATCGTGATAGAATTTTGTAATTCTAAACTTCACTTTCCCAAAAGATATTTGTGTACTCTTAATGGGCGTCGCTCAGAATAGCCAATGCCTCGAGGATAAGATTTCACTTTGGACTTCGCACTTCCCCTTCTCTCCTGCCCCTTGACCGAAAAATATCCTCCTTTTGCCTTCTATATAATGGCGTGCACGGTGGCTTTTGGAGGATTGGTCAATCGGTTGTCGTCAGAATGTAGTCCATCATTGGAGACCGATGCATGGACTGTTGGGTCCGTGCTCTAAGCCGCGCCATCCACCGGTACTGAACGCTCAATCTCTTCTATCCTCCCGAGCTAGAGGTAATGTGAGGTAACTCTTTTGGCTATTCGAGACGCGATTGGTTTAATTCTTGACTCTGAATAAATTCTGTCTTTATCACGAACCTTTTGCTTTATTACTTGTTCCCGACACCAAGGGCAAGAACCCACAATTATGTGGAAGGTTCAAGCCCCCGAGTAAGACCGATCCACTACAATGTACAGCATGCCGCAACCCGGGAAATTGGTGCAGCGATGCCCGGGACGAGGGAGCGCGTTCGATGCCACCGAGCACCATCTTCGAGGCGTCGGGACCTTCCCAACTATCACAGGGGTGCACCGCTTTCATCGGGGGGCAGGAGCTGCCGTCCTACTCGAATCACTACTCCCGGGTTAGTGGCCACACCCCGGCAGAATACATTCCATCAGTGGACGACATCCTGACCACCCCCGCCCTGCAGCATGCTAATCACAGCACCAGCGACGATCTGCGGCGCCTCCAGAGGACGGTGGAAGCGGCACAACGCACCACCGGGACGTCGACCGGGATTCCCAGCGCACAGATCCACGCCATGTTGCGAGAAGCAGCAGCCTTGGAAAGTCCGCCGATTTGGTTGCCAAGTCACCCCTGGAACTATCCCCTCTTTAGCGCCATCCTAACCTTAATGACCATCCTCGGGGTAGTCGGATTGCGGAAAAAATACCGGAGGACAAAGGGAGGCCCATCACCACGACACATCCGGGAACACCTCGTGGTGCCCTCTGCTCCGAGACGACCATGCCCACCTCTCGAGCTATTGGCCTTCAAGGGGGAGAATGAAGAGATTTAGTAAGTTGCAGTCTCCCTCCCCACCACCTCCCTCGCCGGCCCTCCCTTGAATACATGCCAGATCATGCCCCGTCAGAGTTCATAATTCCCAAAGGTGTCAACAACAAAGCATGTACGTGTTAACAGTACTGACCCTTCGCCCCATGGTGGAAGGGATGCACCCAGAGACGGAGGAGCAACTGTGCCACCGACTCAGACACCTCGGCCCCTTACTAATAGAAAACATCGGCGGGAGATACAGAGTCGTCATCCCGGCGGCTCCGAGGCACGAGGCGGCACAAAAGATGGTGGCGGCCATAGAGTTATTAAGGTAGGTTAGGTGAACTATGTATTCTAAGGTGGCGGCACTGATCGCCGTCAATGGAATATGGAGGGTAGGCGTGATCAACCATCTGTTGGAGGAACCACCCAGTTCTACAGATCGGCAACAGCGGCATAGATTAACAACAGAACCAAGTGAGGGGGGAAACAAGTGAATTGGTGAGGGAATTTTGTGCTTCATGTTCACAGGTACTGTTTTGAAAGGACAATGGACAAAGAAAAAAAACAGAGAAGTGATTTATTTTTTAACAAAATTAATGTCTAATAAAGGTGTTTTAAATGTGTATCGTCTCGTAAGAGACGGCACTATTTTCGCATGGCAGGGAGTAATGTTGTGAGTGGCTATTTAATGAGAGAGAGAGATGTATTAGGGAAGCGAGGCCATTGCCTCCCCCTCCGATGTTTCACTTGTAACTCCAAAATTTCCACTTCTCGCGAAAATATGTTGTTCTATTTGGTATGACTTCCAAATTTCCATTAGCTCGGGATTTTCCGCGGAGGTGGGCATCTACCCACCTCCTCACGGGAAATTCCGAGAGCATTCTGATTCGCAGAGCTGCTGTTTGGTCCAATTAAAATATTGTAAAAAATCAGAGTCGTTCTGACCGTCGTGGTCGCTTCCTTTTGTTACTATCCGAGACTAAGTACGCGAGAGCCGCTTTAAGGCAGTGTGTGCCAACGAGGGACCTCTGCTCCAACTCAACCGACCCAGCAGCCGCTCCGTGGACCGCCCGGACTCTTTCCAGCAGCCTTGGTAAGCCAAGCACCTTGGCCAATTATTATAGAGTATCGTGCCCTGTCTTAGGGTGATAAGTAGTCTCTCTCGCTCTCATTACCACCGCCCACTCCCCGCAACATAATTTACCCTTGTTTCGATTCCCCTGTGTGTGTTCCTTACCAATTGTAAATAAAAGATATGATTTCTGAATTCCTTGTACTTCCCTAATGTGGCACGTCGACGCCAAGGGCAAGAACCCACGGGTGACGCATAACAGATTTGACCTCCCACGGCGTCACCCTCAACTTTCGTAAAAAAACTGAAGTCGGGTGCAATATAGGAATTTTGGTTATGTTTGAGCCCATTTATCTCCGTAACGGTGACAGAACATGACCAATGATATGTATTCCTTGGTTGCCAATCAATTATGAGTATTTGTACCATGTTTCATGATTATATCTCCAGAAAAGCCGTTTTGGAATTTTGCTCGGTTTTTCGATTTCAGCCCACTGTGCATCGGTTCAAATTTTCCTTCCTCTCTTTTCTATAAACAAAATCACGCAAAATCATGACAGTGCGTGGGTGGGCTTTGAACTTATTTAAGTAAAACAAGGAAACAAATTTAGAAAAATATTAAAATGATAAGTTATACATCATGTGTGAGAATAACTTTCTGAAATATGTGTTCTCAAAATTTTAAATATAAAATATTTTTTCGTTTCCCTTTAATAATTTACCCGGGAGGCTAGGTTGGGGACCGCGGTCCCTCCCTGCCCCCATGTATGGGCGCTCATGTATACAAAACCAATGACACAACACTAGAATGTGTAGTTTTCTACTGCTAATCTGTAAATGTGACTGTAGAATAAACGATTATTTATAGTCTACCAACAAGTAAACAATGGACTTTAGGAGGGGGATGGGGTTTCCTGTGGTTTCCTGCCATTCAGGTTACAACATGTCGCTGAGTGTCGAATGTTCGCGGCAAAGGGAAGGGAGGTGAGCCACAGTGCCCGCGCTTCTCGCTCTGTCGTCCTCATCATTACAAAACCCTCGATGACCACTACAACAACGCTATCGTCATACTTCTCTATTGCACACTGTCACAAGTTCTACCTTGATTTGTTTTTTACTTTCTAAACAACAACATTTTGTATTCTTTATGGCATTTAAATTTATTCATACTTAAAATTTTTATTTTCAATTAATATTTTTTGGCCCGGGCCCCCTGATGGCCAGGGCCCCTGGGCATATGTCCCCTTTGTCCCCCCTTGTCGCCGGCCCTGACCTAATGCACAAGGAAGGGCATGCTGGTCACGACAAAGGTCTGAAATGGCTGTTTAGCTGTATACACTATCTGTCATTGTTTCATACAATCCCCACCCTCCTTCTGTTAGCTCCATTATATTATAAAATGTACTGGAGCTTAGAAAATTACACAATCTAATTAGTGAAACTGTACTATCATGTGGATGGGGTACTGATTGCTCTCCACAAAGCCCTCAACGAGGGGCCACGCCGGCTGGGCAATGAAAATTATCTTCCATTAGTGGTAACTTGGATCCACGTGGTGAGAGGCCAGTACTCTAACCGCTACATTTACCCGACTTCTTGCGCCTTTTCAGCATCTTGAAAAATACTTTTAAATCTCTATTTAAGTCGTTTCCACCGTGAATGTGCAAGTCAAAACAAGAATGAGATATTCCATCATTTCATTAATTCTGTTTTCCAAACGGAATAGATAAAATGATGTTTTAATGCTTCCACTAATGACATGTAAAACTATTGGAGTAGTGTAACCCCATAATTGTGCATTTAAGTTGATAAAAAATGAAATTGACTACTCTTCCTAGCCCGATGAGACGTGCACAGCGCCGTGACGCGCCGTCTCCAATGATTTGCGTGATATAAATGCAGTTTTTGTTAATAAAAACAGAAAATAATAGATATTATTTCCTTCATTTCACAACCGTTTACTTTCCCCGGAAGCACCTAATTAAAATTTCACTAAAGTGAAATTTTGTTAGGATGTTAATAAGAGGCATTTGCTAACCATAAGTTACCCCCATTCTCCAACATCTTTACCGAAATCACCTACTTACCCAAAATCAAAAGTCTTTGACGCATACGCAAGGTTAAATTAAAGAATCAAATTACGGTAATAAATTGAAAAAATGTTAATTTTTATCCGAGGTTTAATAAGTATTTTCTCATATCAGTCCAATTTTGTTTCTTATTCTAGATGTTCAAAGGCCGCCATAGAGTATGCGCCTGATTTAATTACATGGATACAGTGATATTTGAAAAAATGGAACTTAAGAAATAGTGAACTGGGGTGGGAGCTTTTCCATAACTTAATTCGCGAGTGAAACAAGTCGCATACCAGGCTCTCTTGATATATTGCTGATTCTTCTCATGTAATTTGAACTTTAAGTTTGAAATAAATCACATTTTAAATTAAAGCTGGTGCAAGCTACGTCATTTAATGAAATAATTTTCTTAAGTTCAACATAGAGATTAAAATTGAATTCGAAAAATCATTCAATTAAAAATGATAAAAGTGTCAAGGACTTGGCAATAACATTCAGCGTTGAAACGCGTTGTCAATTAAAGTATGTTAATTGCGCGCAGTAAAGTCGAGAGGAAAAATTTTAAAGCTGAATCAATTATTAGTTTTGATAGAAGTGACGAAACCATTGATGAATTCAAACAGGAAGCCTAGTATTATCCTTTGGGCACGTTTATAACGATAAATTATATTTCTAACTATAGTGTCGCTTTATTATGCCGGTCTTAATCTCTTCTCAGACACATTACCTTTGCCAAAAATCTTGCCCAGTGTCTAATGAGTACCACCATTACTATATGGTAGCATATACATTTGGACTCATCAGATGGACAGGCATAGTTTCCCTAAATTTTTATGCGATCAATATCAACTTGGCATTTTACTTCCTTTTTCTGAAGAACAATATCTTTTAAAGTAATGACTTTAAATATAGATCAATAGCTAGTAAGGTTTTTTTGGTGATACACTTACCACCAAAATGAAATGTACAGAGCTGATAGCATTCCGAGTGCTACCTGGAGATGCCACTAATGCCGGAGGTAATAGGCAACACCTGCCATCGAGCACTGCCCAATACCAAATGCGATATAAAAAAGGATGGGAAAGGCAGTGCGTCATCATCCTCCGAATATCTCCATGCCAGAAGAATTATATCATTTACCCGATATAAGCTTTGATTATTGTCGAATATTGGTGAATTTCAAGTGAGGTCCAGTTAAAAATATACCACAGTACTAATTTAGGGGTTAGTTAATTAAAGTGTAATCCAAGGATTTTCTCCCAAATATAATTCTTGCATCATGAGAACCCTCTTTCTTCCTAAAATTATCATGATACTAATACCGGGTTTTTATTAAAATTATATTAGCATGGTCATGACTCAATTTGTGCGAAAATATTTTTTTTTCGGCGTTTTAGCAATCCACTGAAGTAATATTAAAATTAAATATTCACAACCAGAATGAAAAAAAGGCGAACTCATAGACAACAAAGCTATTAAATATGGTACCCTCTGTTGCTAGGGCAAACAAAAATCGAAGATGCGACTAAATTCACTTTGATGAATAAAGTAATGAGTAAAAGATGGGGAGGGGGGTTCACCGGAGTTCAAGCCTTGAACTTCAAGGTGTCGAGCTGTTCGAGGGGGGTGGTAGAGGGGGAAGTCTCTAGTAGGGGACTACGGGAGCGGAAGCAAGGTGACGGATTTCTAAATTGGGGAGGGAGCGGGAAACAAACATTCATTTAGTATAATATACATTGTTAATATACAATTCGGGTCGTGCAATCTTTTTAAAATTTCGAGTTGCTCTAAAGAGTTCAACTCACGTCTGTTTTCACTGAATGCTGGAATACTCACATTAAAGTCACTTTTATGTCCTTGGATTAACAAATATTTAGAGAAATTACTTTTGTTTTCCACTTGATTTTTGAAGGCGCTGGAGTGTTTTTAGTTCGTAATTCAAAGTTCCTGCAAGTCTGCCCCACATTCCCCGGCACAGTCACCACACTCGAGTGCATAAATTCCACTTCCTTTGGATGGTTTAACCTCGTCTTTGCACTTGCTGAGGAGGGATTTCAAGTTCGTCTTGGATTTGTGTGAGATCCGGAAGTCCTCTGGAGAACTTGTTTACTATTCTGTTCGTTATATTGTCTAAGAATCTAATTGAAACCCATCTATTCTTTTCATTGCATGGGTGGCTCATTGTCAGTGGTAGGAGTTCAATCGCTTGTCGGCGGCATTTTTTGGATACCAATTTGTCGATAAGTTCCGGACGGTATCCGTTAACCGAAGCAATTTGCTTTATGTTATTTAATTATTTTTGAAAGTTTTCTTGGGATAGAGGAACAATCACATACGAGTCGCGGCTCATTTAAAAATTGAAGAATTATAAAGGACTCAAACCATGGTACTAATCCAGACGCCACTGCTGTAACCGATTGGAGAATAAAAGCAGCAACCAATGCTATTTTTCTGCCAATCCTGTTGGGAAAATGGACCACAAATTATTTAGATAGTTGGACATTTTTTCAAAGTATTGAGTACACATAGAACCGAATGAATGAATGACTTTATCTGTCGGCCCATATTCCGAAAAAAAAAAACATTTCCAATTAGTATTCCAAGCATGAAGGTCATCTGAACAACATTAGAGAGCTGTGTTCTGTCACACACTAAGTCCCACTGCATGAGTAATGAGAGCTTCATTAATACCCGAGCACTGGCTGATTATTTGACTCGGGCACACTTTATGGCCTTGCGCCTTTTAGAATGATGGTGCATCTAATTCAAATAAGAATGTGAGCGAATGAGAAGTGAATGAGGAACATAGCCATGGCAGTGAGTAGTCGATGCTTCACGAGTTCTGCCCTTCTTTGCCTTTCTTTTAAGGGGTTCCCACCGTTCTTTATCTCTCCGCAGCATCCATGTTTGCAATGGGGTAACACTCGAAATCCCTATCAATTCAGGCTGCCAGACATTGCAGATTCTCACCATGGATTGCGAATAGGTACTTGACATTCACACACCTGGCATCCTCTTTGAAATCGATACATGCCAAAGGAACAATAATAATACGTGATAAGTCACCTGAAAGTGAAAATACAACTGATTGCAAAGTCCAAAGTTACACTTATATTCATGTACAGGAACATATTCTGATTTGTTATACCTTATAGGATACATGGAATATGTTCACGCTTAACACCGATCCTTCCTCTTATGAGTAATCGCTTGCTATCCGACGACCCGCTTGTTTCCATAGAGAGATAGATCAACCCGTTAGTGAAATTTACGGAATATATGTCTTTTTTTATTACCGATTACGGTCAGAACTCAGTACTTACGAAGGTATTGTCGATAGAAACTAAATTATGCGTAAAATATATTTTAAATGCCTTCTTCTATTGTACAGAGCATAACAAAGCAACTCGTGTACCTGAATCTCATCCAAGGCAAGGGACGGACGGACGAGAAACAACATTCGGCTTTTATTGTTATATACTAGCGGAAAGTGGCCGTTGATTCTCAACGGGAGGGATAAAAGTAGGAAATATTCGAGCAATTGTGATTTTACAGGAGAGAATATTACACCTACCATCTTAAATTAATTTAATTTAGAAACTTCAATGTTCACGCACCGTCGCTTTATTCTTTCGTCTGAATGATATTTTTGCTGAAACTTCTACGCCTGAAACGACACATTCTTCAATCCAGAATGTCAGTCTTTATGAGGAAGCATAGTTATGGCGTTACCGTTAACAATCTTTATAGTTTCCCTTTAAACTGAAATACTGTATTAAAAAGTGTGAACTTACGTAAAAAAGGAACCTGTTTAACCTTTTCCGGTCACTATTGATGTTGAAAATAAGATGAAATGAAATATAAATACTCACCAATATAGACTAATACCAGCGGCGAAGAATTCAATTCAGGTATGTAGACAAACAGCAGAAGCGATAAATCAGCTCAAATAATTCAAAGGAATAAGCGTAAAGAGAAACACAAACGAACGTCTCAGTCGAAGAACCACATCAAACTAATTTGTAAACGAAGTCTTATGCCGCCAAAGAAAATAGCTGTTTAAACAGAAAATTTTCAGAAAGTTCCGCATGTATCTTCACAGTTCCGGTAATTTTAACCAAAATCACTATTCGGCAATAAAAATAAGAATCGTTATTGAATTTTCTTTCGGCTAGTGTACGTCTCAAGTTTGTTCCATGAGTTTGCTAATTAAAATTTACAAATGATATAATTAACTTAAGCAATAAGACCTTTGCATGTACATCTTATGAGAACAATTTGACTCGTCGGGGTTGAACCGAGGACTATTATTCACATGAACAGTAGCCCATCAACTGCGCAAGGAAGGCATTTATTAAATTTCAAAGTTTGAATACCGTACTACCACGCTTGCTTCTCGAGTTTTAGGGGACTGAATATGATCATGACTACTTTTAATTAATAACTAATGTAAATATCCCTGTAGTCGTCAAGGGAATAGGACAGTTTAAACTGAAAAAATGACCAGAAATAGTCATATTTTACTGAAATACCAGTAATATTGATCCGATCTCAGAATTCAACGATAAAAATAAGAATATTTATTTAGTTATCTTTCGGCTGGTGTGCGTCTCAAGTTTGCGTTTAGGTATTTATAATTAAAAAATTCAAATGAAAAAATGGCTGCGAGCTGTAAAGGCCGCTTTACACGATACAATTGTACAATTTCTTGTACAAACGCTTGTATAAACTGAACGAAATTGTATGTTTGTCTGAATGGAATTAGAACAGGTTCTATTTTCCATACAGTCATTCAGACATTCGCACAAGCGTTCACGCAATTTGCCGCTTTACACGGTACCATTTCCTCATACAAGCGTTTTTACAACAAATTGTACAAAAATTGTATCGTGTAAAGCGGCCTAAAGAAAGCCCTTAGCTTGTATTTCTTATGAAGGCTTGATTCAATTGGGGTTGAACCAAGGACCATTAGTTAAAAGAAAAGTAGCCTATTGTCTGTCCGAGGATGACATTTAATAAAGCTTGAAGCTTCAAACCTGTGCCACGTATGGTTCTCGATTTTTAGGCGAACATATTTACATACATACATTCTACTTTATACATATATAAGCTAGATGATAGCATAACGTTTTTATTCAGAGTTACGACATTAATTGTTAGTTTATCTCGATCAATTGTTCTTGGTAGGTACTTATTTCCATACCTTGGCAGAAGTGGGCCCAAAACTTCGTTTTACAAAGACCTTTCGGTAACAGCAGGCTTAATGCCAACGCCAGGTTTCTTTCCACTCTTCCTCGAAAAATTCCTACCACTACCCAATTCCTACCCAATCTACCCATTCACTCATCCTGAATTCCGCAAATGACCTCAGCTGTCGGTCACCTCCTCCGGATAATTAAGTTACTTCAAAAACTACGGACGTGATGGGATTGAATACACAAATGCCCAGCAATTTGGAAATTACATATATACTATGTAAAGAGATTACAACAATTCACCCTAAAATGCTCAAACCCCCGCCCTACAGCTTGAAATGGGAGTTCATAACGGTAACCACTAATTTACACCTACCGCTTTGTGGACATAGCATTCCTTTATTTTCAGTACCTTCTTGCTGGAGAAAAGACTCACATCGGCCCAACGAGAGCGTGAACGTTTCTCCAGTGCATTCCTTCGGCTGGGGCTTTTGTTTCGGGAGTTTATTTGACTCGCATCGCTAGTCCTGTTGCATACACTGCATTATCTAACTGTCTGCTATCGGCGACGTAAAGCTATTCCGTCTAAGGCCGAAGGCCCTTGTATGCTAACCCAAAAATGTTTTCCAAGTCCAATAAAATGGGCCGTGTGGGTGTAAATATACTTTTGAAGACAATGCACACATTGCTTGTATAGAAAAGCGACCAACCTCTTATGATTTCTTTCCGCAGGATGGTGCCATAATATATGACAGCTGTCGAATATATGACTTGACGTACCTACACTTCAATGACGGCCACTGGATAGAATCAAACGTTTGTGGCTCCCACATCAACACCGGTTGTGCCTTGCAGGTGATGGGAATACGATCGCTGCTCATTCGAGAAGACAATACCAGACAGTCACAGAGGTATCCTTAAAATATAATTTCAAACAAATATTTGAACATTTATGAAGTGTGGCCGCAAGGTCATTGAAAGACGGAGATACTTTTGACGTTTTCGTTTCAATACCAATAATTACACACAATTAGTGAATGATTAGAGTGGAACCCGCTTAAAGCGTAGGTGTTCGAAAATGCCTTTTCTAAAGGTTACAAGCTTGATATATGCGGGATTACGGGTGATTCGAGGATTTATTTAATATATATAATACATTTTTGGAGGTTCGAGGAGTTGCAAACGAGTGTACAGTGATTTTGTTGAGATCAGACGGATTTAAATAATTTCAAACTGGATTGAAAAATTTCCCAATTAATGGCTGTCGCTTTTGGATTCTGGAAGAGAGAAAAAAAGTTTCAATGCTTGACAGTATGACCATGATATCTCGTTCTGTTGGCAGCAAAAGTGACGGAGGACACAGTGGATCTCGACGCCTTCCTCCAAGGTAACTCTGGGTGGTGGCGTGGCGTTACAGTCGCTATTCTCAAACTTTTTATTCCTGCTCAGACCCCTCAACTGCGTGGTACTTAATCTCAGGTGATAACCTTAAATTAAACGATGCAAAATATTGTTTTCCCAGGTATTCATTGGATTCTTCTGGGACATTAGTATTCTTCCCTGCCGTTTTGCGAATAGTATCTTGAAACTTTTCCTAAATCGGTAGATCTACTCGTTTGGTGCAATAAAATCCATAACACACAGCTCCTCTGTTAATTCTTTGGTTTTTTTCTTAAGGGTCTCACCACCTACATGGATCTATCTTGTGCCATCCAGTCGTCAAAAGTTTTTCTAGTGCTAGATATTTTGAGTCTTTGATATACCGCCTCTTTTGGTTTCCCTGAAACACAACCACCTTGACTTAAGCTTCATTCTTGACGATCGTCTGCAAGGTGATAGGAGCGATCCGTAGCTTGTTGGCCAGGACGCCTTTAGATGTGGGGCGTATTCTGGACTTTCTGCAGAATATTAACATCGCATGCAGAATTGTTACTGCTTCTTGAGGGATACACACCCTTGAATACTCACGCGACTCGCGAGCGTGACTGACTGACTCGGGAAGGGCGAAGACGGAGCCGAGTCGGTGAGGACAGTGACTGGTAATGAAGAGACGACCAAACATGAAAACATCAAGAAAACCATTGACAGGACTTCAAACGACGTCAAACTCGATTGACTCGACGTCAAACGGCAGACAAGAGGGTAGGAATGTCAAGGGTGACTGGCGCCGACGACACGGCGTATAGTGTCGTCATTTTATGATGACGGTCTGTGGAAGCTCGATGCGTTCAAAAGCGCTTTTCTTTTAGATGAATATCCTGCGCACCTTGCTCATCAAAAAAGTACCTACCCTAGTAAATTTTCTTACGTTACAAGCGGTAAAGACGCGGGAAAGTGGAAAGGAATAAGCACGTAACGAGCGGAAATATGCTACAACCGGGGAATGCTAAATGCGGGATAATGTAAATATATTTTGTAATATGTTGAGGGGATTGCAATCCATGAACCGTTACAAATGGGTAAACGTTATAAACGCATGCACTCTATGTAGCGTTTTAGTTTACTTCTTGAGAGTTAGTTATTCTTAGGAAACAGAAGAAAATGAAATTTTGCAGTTTCTCTCTTGAGTTTAGGTTTATTGGTTGAATGCTTGGTAGTTCACCAGAAAATTATGATTAGCATGAAAACTGATCACAATAAGCACAATACACAGGAGAAAATTGCATATAATATTTCCTCTTTCGTGAAGTTTAACTACTCATAGAATCTAAAATGGCTTTGTGAATCATAGATTAGATTACATGGTTAATGGTAATTAAGCGGGGCCGTCGTTCAGGTATCTAGGGGGACGTAGGTCATTAGAGGGTTCCACCCTCGGTCTCCTCGAAAATCGAGCCTCGCCCGTCCCGGCAGCTCAGCGGAGGCAGACCTTTCCCAGCGGGTGGGGTCCCCAGGGAAATTGACCACTAGACATGGTTTATCGAAGTTATAAACTTTGGAACGTATCAACAATTTATCTTCTTCATTGTATCGTTCATTCCGAGACGTCGAAAAACGTTTTTTGATTGATGCTCTACGATGAAAATTAAGGATTTTCCTATTTATCGCGTAAAAAGCGGATGGGATGTGGCAACGTTGCTACCTGAGAGGGCGAGTTTGGAAAAAGAGAGCGGGAAAAGACAGACCGTGCGAGTCTTATTCTGGGATCTCAATGTTCGATGCTCCATGTCTCTGATCCATAGAGTGCCTCGCTCCTTTATTTTGTTGATTCTCATATTATATTCCTAACTAACTAGGTTCATAGTATTCCAAGATGTTTACAGGTCCTCTTGCATTTCTGCTAGAACTGCGATAGCCATTTGCGAACCGGAAGCATGTTTATTTACTCAACATTAACCTTGATTACTTTTATACCAATTTCTTCGGCTTCTCGTATTGATTATTTTAGTTATATATTATATGGAATAATAATTGCGAGAGGCTCCATCTTTGTCTAATTCCTCATTTATTTTGGCTTCTATTTTCCTTCCATAATTCATTCGTACTGTTGTGACCTGATTCTTGCGGAGGCGACGGAGTATTACTTTGTCGTTGTAGTCCATTCCAACTGCTTTCAGTATCTTGAACATCTTATTACATTCTACGTTGTAAAATGCCTAGTTGATGGAGGCTTTAACATGTATATGAACTTGGTATAAGGACTTAAAGCTAACCGAACTAACAGAATGTTTTTGCATGCATGCTTTGCAATTTAAATTTTTATTACAAATTTTATGCATGATATGTAGTGCATGTTTTGTACTCACTCGGGGCCGAAACTGCCGCACCGAAAGAAAAATAGGACGGGGAGGCAGGCCTACACGAGCCGGGTACTTGGTTAAAACACAAAAATGAATAAACCGGGACGAAAACAGTGGGAGAGCAAAAATAATTACGGGAGGACAGGGATAGGACAAGGGATTTGGGCGCTTACCTTGGTCCGGTCTATCATCGCCCATTCCGGGCGAGAGAACGTCAATTCTGACAGGAACCGACCCACGACTCCGATGACGGCCGACGACTTCCTCTCGCCCCGAAGTCGATTCCACACACACACTTCTGCCCCCTCTCGAGTCCAGCAGGACATTCTCCAGCAGACGAAAACTCGACAATCGAATCGAATGTCGAGTGGAAAACAAATGAAGGCCGGAAAGCGCCCAAGGAGAGAGGGTGGGAAATTTAAAATGGGGAAGGTAGGGAAACTAGTGACCTACCTCCCGAGTGGTGCCAACATCCCGCCCACCGGTGAATTGCCTCCAATTCACCCGAAAACAAACAAAAAAATAAACCCAACTAGGTGAAAACTGAACAAAATCTCCCCAACAAAAAATAACTGTCGATAACCCTTAGCCCGAAGTGGGCAAGGGTACCAATTTAACGACTGGCCGAGTTAACATTCCAGAAGCCGTTTTTAACTCGACCACTCTAACAACCCCCTTAGAATCGGGGAACAGCTTGACAACGCGTCCCATTCTCCATTTTGCAGGAGGAATGTTACCTTCCCGAATAAGTAGTAGGTCGCCAATACTAATGTTAGGAGAGCCCTCGAACCACTTGGCGCGCTGTTGCAACGTACGCAAATATTCTTTCGACCAACGCCGCCAAAAATTCAAATTAATTTGCTCGATGAGCTTCCAACGAGTAGGGAGAGGAATGTTGTCGTTACTTATGGTTTCTGGCAATCCTATTAAGGGCCGGCCAATTAAGAAATGACCCGGAGTTAAACAATCTACTTCCGATGGGTCAGCCGACCGGGGCGTTAAAGGGCGTGAATTCAGAATTGCCTCAATTCTACAACACAACGAATGAAGTTCTTCATAATTTAAAATTTGACCCTGAACCACCCTACGAAGGTGGTACTTCACCGATTTTATCCCAGCTTCCCACAAGCCCCCAAAATGAGGGGCAGAAGGGGGGTTAAATTTCCAAATGATCCCTGATTCTGGAGAGAGAGAGAGAAGATAACGCCTTCTTATGCGAATCGGACCGAATATGATGGTATAATTCTGACAGAAATTTATCCGCTCCAACGAAGTTGGTGCCACAGTCAGAATTTATAACTGAAGGAATGCCCCGACGGGAAATAAATCGCTGAAAAGCAGAGAGAAATGCTGGAGTGGATAGGGAAGTCACTATTTCTAAATGAACCGCTTTGGTACAGAAGCAAATAAACAAACACAAATATGCTTTCGAACACGAAGCATTTCGCCTATTACTGAATCTATATAAAACCGGCCCGCCGTAATCCACACCAGCAGAAGAAAATGATGGTTGGGGAGTAACCCGATGTTGAGGCAAATTGGCCATTATCGGCTGTAAAGTGTTACCTCGATAACGAGCACAGACTGAGCATTTAGCAATTTGGGAACGAATAAGACTTCTGAGAGAAATTATCCAAAACTGTCGCGCAACCACTGCTTCCACGGCTCTTGGGCCACCATGAAGAGTGACCAAATGATAGTGTTTAACTATTAACCTTGATAAGTGGTCATCCTTAGGAAGCAGTAAAGGTTGTTGAGCGGCAAGTGGAAGTAAGGAGTATTTGAGTCGGCCTCCTACCCTTATAAGTCCTTGATGGTCAAGGAAAGGGTTTAGTTTATTAATACCTGCCGAGATTTTTCCACCTTTTTTGATATTAATTGCCAATGCGCTAAAGTGGTAGGATTGAACCACCTTTACCACCTGAAAAAGACTACGGGTCCACTCTGAAACATCCACGGGAGCACAAGACACTCCACGTTTGGCCTGAATCGCGTCAATGAATTTTTGGATGTATCCCATCACTCGGACCAGCCTGATGTATGAAGAAAATGGTTGCATCCATGCTAATGGATGCTCCTCCTCCTGCATAAAACCAGTAGTTGGTTGCAGCTGCTTGATTTCTGGGAGAGAAGACGCTTCCAAACGTACATGTTCTGAGGGCCAAAGGTTAATAGGAAGTGTGAGAAATGATGGTCCTGACCAATATAATTCAGCACGCACTAGTTGCTGCGGAAGAAGGCCGCGAGAAGCACAATCAGCCGGGTTCTGATAAGAGTCAATATGACGCCATGAGGACATTGGAAGATAATTATTTATCGTTGTCACGCGATTGGCTACGAATATTTTAAGTAAATGAGGAGGAGTAGCCAACCATGAAAGAACAATGGTTGAATCTGAAAAGGCAAAAGTGTGAGAAATAGAAATCCTATCTTTCAAAGTAAGATAAATACGATTCAAGAGTCGTGACAACAAAAACGCCGCTAATAGTTCCAGTTTAGGTATGGTAATTGTCTTGAGGGGAGCTACCTTTGTCCTAGCGGCCAAAAAATTAACCTTGAGTCCCTCACCTCTGACAGAGCGTAGGTAAACTACAGCACCATACCCAAGCTCAGAAGCGTCAAAAAATCCTACTAATTGGCACTCCGGACGGTTAGGAAGTGCGACGAACCGGGGAATGTGAATTTCCGACAAAATAGGAGCTTGGGATATGAATTCCTCCCATTTAAGGAGATATTCTTTAGGAAGAGGGTCATCCCAACCCAATTTTAATGTCCAGAGAGACTGCATTAAGCATTTAGCCCAAAAAACAACGGGAGATAAAGCCCCAATTGGATCGAAGATTCTTGCAATATTAGAGAGAAGCATTCTTTTGGACGAGATATCAGAATCAAAATGAAAATAATAGGAGAAAGTATCAGATTTGGGTGACCAAAACATACCCAAGACCTTCAAGGAAGGAACTTCGTCGCCCTCAAAATACGATGCAACCTCACGCTCATCTTCCGGGAGATTACGCAATAACTCTATAGAGTTGCTAGCCCATTTTCCTAAAGGGAAGCCGCCTGAATTTAATAATTTAATGAGCTGAGTGTGCAAAGCTAAGGCGTCTGATATGGAATCAGCTCCTGTGACAATGTCATCGACATACGTATCTCTTAACAGGGCTTCAGCGGCCAACGGGAAAGAACTTCCCTCATCATAAGCTAGTTGATGGAGAACGCGAATAGCCAAAAATGGAGAAGAGACCACCCCATAAGTGACTGTATTTAGTTCAAATTTCCTTATGGAATCACTGGAATTTTCTCGCCACAAAATATGTTGAAACCTCCGATGATCGGGGTTTATTTGAATTTGGCGATACATCTTTACAATATCCGCTGTGAATACGATTTGGTGGACTCGGAAAGTAATTAAGATGTCGAAGATATCTCTTTGAAGTTTAGGGCCCGCGAGGAGCACATCATTTAACGATGTACCCGTGGAAGAACGCGCAGAGGCGTCAAATACAACCCTTAATTTCAAAGCCCCAGGCGTTGATTTAATTACAGAATGATGGGGAATATAGTAAGCGCCAGAATTGATTTCAGCTGGGGACATGTGCGAAAGGCATTCGTATTCTGACAGAAATCTACTATATTCATCTTTTAACTGAGGCTTCCGACGTAGTTTTGCCTCCATACTCAGCCACCTTCTCTGCGCTTGGGCGTACGAGTCACCTAAAAGAGGAGGGAAATTTCTGAAAGGTAACGACACAGTATATCTGCCCGAAACATCCCTGTTATGGGTTTGCAAGAAGAATTGTTCACACACTCGATCCTCTGGATTTTGACATGGTTCATTTAACGTTTCTTCTAATTCCCAAAAACGCTTTATCTGATTCTCAAGAGGAATTGCCTCACACGTAGTACATGATACTTGGAAGGAGGGAAGTGAGGATGTCGCTGATACACTACCCATTAAAACCCATCCAAAAATGGTATTCAAGGCGGTTAAATCACAGTCAGCGAATGTCTTCCGCCCACCAAGAAAAGCCTTTGGGAGAAGATCACCTCCCAAAATTAAGTCAACCGGTGAAGGCGAGTCGAAAAACCTATCCGCAAGGAACAGATGAGAAAAACGTTCTCGTAACGAATGTGGTAACGGTACCGGAGGAAGATCTTTCGTCAATTGAGGAAGAATGACGGCTTTAGTCTTCAAGACTGGGGACGAAGCGTGTCTGGGTAATAGACTGATGCAGACAGACCCTTTAGGCTGTTTTAAGGGAGTATGCGATAACCCATACAATGACCCGCTGTAACCTGATACGGGCAATCTCAGCCGTTTAACCGCGGCGGATGAAATCGCAGTGACCTGCGATCCACAGTCCAAAAGAACCCTAATTTGCTCCAGCTGACCTACGGCATTCCGAATGCGCACTACTGCTGTACCGAGGACAACCATCTGCGAAGGTTCACATTCGACGCAGTAGGTGAGAGAGGTATCTGGAGTGCCCGATGACCTTGAGTCCGACAGTGGAAGGGTGGCGCTGGGAACGACAGGCTCCGTGGAAGGACGAACGACTTGTCTCTTAGCAGCAGAATTGGAAGAATGAAGTGTCGAATGATGAAATCGTCTACAAGTCACACAGCGCATCCTTTTGTTAAAACATCTTGGGGCCCAATGTCCTGGATTTGAACAATTAAGGCACAATTTTTTCGAACGCACAAACTCCGTTCGCTGGTTGATCTCCATCGCCAAATACTTGGGACATTGATGAAGCGGGTGATTAGAGTTGCACAAAGTGCAACGTTCAGCGTGACATGAATTACCCTCAATGTTAGGAGTATTATCGCGAACAGAAACAGGCATCACCACACGAGAAGACCGTGAAGTGACACGCGAAGAAACAGCACCGACAGGCCCGGCCGATGTCAGCATTACCTCAATACGTTTTTTAGCGAAGTTGAGGAATTGAAGGACAGAAGGGAAGGGATCATCGTTCAACGTCTCTTCAAAACGGGCCATGGTTTCTAAATCAACTACGCGAACAGCCAGCCTAAACAGAATAAATTCACCTAAATTGGGAATGTCGAGCGTATTTAAGGCCCCGTAAGTTTCCGAAAACGTATTAACAAATTGCTGTAGAGATGACAAGGACCCAGACTTAATTGGAGAAAATTCCAAAATCTTATCTAAATAATTAAATCCTACGATTCTTGGATTATCATAGTGATCACAAAGTTCTTTCCACGCTGACGCATAGTGAGCCTCACCGAATGGAACTGCAGCAATTAATGCGGCTGCTTTACCATGAAGGGCAGTCTTTAAATAAGAAAACTTCTCCACATTTGAAATATCCTCTCTCTCGTGGACAACAGATAGAAAAAGATCGCGAAAAGATTCCCACTCCGAAAATACACCAGAAAAACGCGGAACTTCAATCATGGGAAGCCGGGATAGCCTACTGGTGACCGGAGAATTTGACTCCGCAACAGACTTATTCGATGCGAATGAACTTGATTTCTCTAAAAGAGAGAGAATGAAATAAAAGTTGTCCTCGACGTCTTCTGAAAGACTAGAATCCAAGGAAAAGACCTCCGGTTTGTTGGAATTGAGGCAATGCTCGAAAATGGTATGTTGAGCACTCTGAAATTTGGCGTAGACATCCTGAATGTGAGCCGCACGAGCGCGAAACATATCTAATTTGGGTTGAATGGAGATTTCCGCTCCCGAATCGTTTAACTCCTTGGCTAATTTATATGCAACCGAAATCGTTGCATTAAACTGGTCCCGCTTGAAGCGAAGAAGCTTTAGCTGAGAGTCAAACTGCTCCCTCGTCAGAGGTACCCCCTTCTTGGTTTCTTCCGTCCCGCCCATATTAAATAATACGGAAACGAAAAAAAATAGAAACAGAAAAATCCTCGTAATTAAAGAAAAAGGATCCCGGGTTTCGGTACCAAAAAATGTACTCACTCGGGGCCGAAACTGCCGCACCGAAAGAAAAATAGGACGGGGAGGCAGGCCTACACGAGCCGGGTACTTGGTTAAAACACAAAAAAGGAATAAACCGGGACGAAAACAGTGAGAGAGCAAAAATAATTACGGGAGGACAGGGATAGGACAAGGGATTTGGGCGCTTACCTTGGTCCGGTCTATCATCGCCCATTCCGGGCGAGAGAACGTCAATTCTGACAGGAACCGACCCACGACTCCGATGACGGCCGACGACTTCCTCTCGCCCCGAAGCCGATTCCACACACACACTTCTGCCCCCTCTCGAGTCCAGCAGGACACTCTCCAGCACGGTCGTATATACAGGTCCGGCAACTCCCTATATTACCCTACAGGCTGAGCTGGCAGACCCTTGAGGCTGAGAGAGTAGTTCCTGCTTAGTGGCGCTGGTAGTACATACCCCAAGTTTTCCGCTAGGAATACGTGGTGAGAGAGGCGAGTTATACGGTGCTCGAGTAGAAAAGTGCGAAAATCTTTGTCCATGAGTGGCTTTCAGTTTTCCTTGGATTGCAACTGATTCATCGGTGAGTATAGATGTTAATTATATACCGATATGTGACTTACTTTTGAATATACTGAGCATAAAATGCCATTTATCATGCAGGTGTTCACAATGCCGAGCAGTTGCGTGGCTCCGGGTTGCAAGGAAGCATACGGGTCGAAAAAGTCATCATTGTCTTTTTTTCCATTCCGAAAGATCCCGAGAAGCGTGCCAAATGGCAAGCTGCTATTCCAAGGAAGGATTTGGTATTGAGGGCAAGACAGGTTGTCTGCGAGAAGCACTTTGCACCTCAGGACATTCTAGGGAAAATATTTCTTTAAAACGGCGATGGAAATATCATTGAAGAGGTAAGTTTTTCATAAAGAAATTCCTCTCGGGTTCTCCCCCGGGTAAGTTGGTCCATGGCCGACGTTTCGATGCTCGACTCGTGCACCGAAACGTCGGCCATGGACCAACTTACCCGGTGGAGAACCCGAGAGGAATTTCTTCATTCAATTCGCCGGGAAAGCATATGCTCTTATTTCAAGTTGTTCATAGTTTTAATTATGATTATGCCCCCTTATTATTTTCATGTCAATGATAGATATCATTAACGAAAAGCCGAGCAACGATGGCTTATTCAGTCCTTCAGCTCCATCGGACAGATACTGTTAAACCGTCAGGTCACCATCAGTACTTTTCCTAAAAATTACGTATGTGAAAGTAGTATTCCTGCAATTAATTTATTAATTTAATTAATCTGTTATTATTAAATTTCTTAAAATGATATTTATCTCGTTATTGTTATTTTGTCATTAAGTTTAACTGCTTGAACAGGGGCGTCGGAACTTGTTCCCTGGGAGGAGCCAAACTTGAAGCCCGGCCCGGCTCTTAAGAAAAGGGCCCGCATTTTTTGCGGATGGGAGGAGGTAGAGACTAGAATTCCGCTAAAAGTGCATATGAAGGTGGTAGAATATGCATCAGAAGGGAAGAGCCAAGCTGGAAACAAGTGAAATTTAGTTAATTTATTAATGAAGACTCATTACTCAAGGGCCCGGGGCAAATTCTGGGGGGGGGGGGGGGCCGAATGCCCCCCCTGCCCCCGACTTCGGACGCCGCCGTGCTTGAATGTATGTAACCCTGAACATGCTTTTTAATAGGTTTTCAGGGGATACTTGCAAGTGTCATTGGTCCTTATTCGAAGAAATTTCTGGAAACCTTTGTCTTTTAATTGCCCATACTCTAGAATAAGGAGCGACAGTTTCTGACTGGAATCCTTGTGAATCACATCAGATTTGTGTTTCTTGTAGATGTTTTTGGAATTTTGTGTCATTGTTGCAGTGAAAATTTTACTAAATTTGTTTGGCCAAATAAGTTTTATCTTGCTCTTCAACAATCTTACTTGACATTGTATGACTTAATTTTATTTTGTATTTACTTAATAAATGAATGTTGATTCTTGAATTTGTTTTCCTTTAATAGTTCGAACTATATATAGATATAGATCTATATGCAATTACAGTTGAGCACCTTTAATCCGGGAACACCTAATCCGGCAATTTTGCCATGACCAACTTGTCATGGCAAATATTTGTTAGTGGAAAATGCCGAAACATTTTTAACCGGAACATTACTCCATAGCCTGCCGAGATATTATTCTTATATTAATACCGAGATACCATTCTTAACGTTAATTTTCTCATTTCGGGAATCAGAATAATTTAAACATATTAATTTCTGGTACTTCGTGTACACTGGAATTATTCTGGAACTTGAAGTAAACATATAAATTTGAAGACTTCGCCGAGACGGACTACGACTAATTTACAGATCGGCCACTTTCAATGGCGCGCGAATTTTTGATTGACCATTAGACGTAATTTGATAAAATTATTGGCTATATTCTTATGTTTCACCCAAAACATGTCTCATCCATACAGTTATGGCAACAGCACAAAACGTTAACCAACGCAGAAAAAGTGCAAGTTGTGAAAAATCTTGACGCCGTTGCATCAGTAAAGCGTATGACTGAAACATACTGAGTTGGATCTTCAACAATATAGAACATTAAGAAACTGTAAGCGAAAAATCATATGAATCTTTTACATACATACATACGTACTTATGAATCAATATGAAACTTTTAAATGTGCAGAAATATGCACAATGCTTAGATTCCGTTATTTTCACTCACTGCGCAACTTCGATAATTTTAAATTATAACTTTGAGTATTATGAAACCATTTCTTTCTGATAAATCTCAGTTACTCTTTTTAAAATAATGTTCAGTAAATGGCAAATATTTTGTTGTAAATAATTGACTCCTTTCAATGAAAACATCCCGGACGTCAGAAGTAAACTAGTTGCCATGCATGACCCATAGTCCGGCAAATTCCCTAATCCGGCATCACTTCGCTCCTGACTGTGTCGGATAATAATGCTCAACTGTACCTTGTATTATCTGTGTAATTTAGTATTTTTTTAGTTTCTCACAATGTACAGCATTGTGCATTAGTTTAGGTGGCATGGTTCCTATTTAGGGGCCTTTGGCAGTGGTAACGGAATTAGAACACTAGTACCTAATGATAATGCGGTATCATCACACTTCACTTGCGGTTAGCATTTTATGCGAAAAATACCGAAAGACCAGGTAGGTAATGTCAATGGGGCTGTCAATAAAAATTAGAAGCCGACTTTATTCGCATGTTCTGTTCATAGACGGTACGTAGGTACGTATATATCGATGCTTATGTGTGGGAAATTATACTTCGTCTTGTAAAGACCGTCTGATTCCTAAGCGGCAACGAAAGCTTTTGAATGCTAGTATTGCGACCAATAATATGTACTGGAGAGACTGACATCCCTTAATAGTAATAAAGTAACAGAAAATTACTTCCACGCGATATTAAGATAAGAATACGAATTCATTTACTTCCAAATTAACATTAGATTTCCCCAGCAGACGGAGTTTCCTGGACAAGGTGACTACCAGCGCCACGTAGTTCGCTAATCCGCCACGGCCTCAAGAATGAGCCAAACAAACCCCCCGAGTGTCACTGGCGTGCTCTCCAGCAGACGAAAACTCGACAATCGAATCGAATGTCGAGTGGAAAACAAATGAAGGCCGGAAAGCGCCCAAGGAGAGAGGGTGGGAAATTTAAAATGGGGAAGGTAGGGAAACTAGTGACCTACCTCCCGAGTGGTGCCAACATGTTTGGTGAGAGTTCACCCCCTGCTACACACCTTTATGGTGGCTTGTAGGGTTTTTTGTAGATGTAGATGTAGATATTAACATGAGTCACGGGAAAGATGAGGAATTTCAGAAGTAATTTTTCAGTGATGACAAATAATTGGCAATTAGTGTTCCTAAGATGGCTAATGGAGGTGACTATCAACGGCCAGAGAAGTTGCTAAAAGGTGAAATAATATATTTGGTAATAATAAACTGGCGTAGTAAAAATATAAAGTAGTTTAATGCTACCATCTCATTAAAAGCACCGATGCGGATGTTATTATAGGGACAGAAAGTTGGTTATCAAACGAAATCGCAGATAATGAATTTTTTTCCAAAATCGTTTACCATTTATATGTTCTCCGAGAGGTTTCCTCCAATCTTTCCTTCCATCCTTCGGCTGATTATTTTAGTAAGTTTTTCGATGCACCTGACACCAAGCTACGTTTCTCTTAGTGACTCCTATATGTTCTTCTTTATTGCAGCTAAGGATTTCTATTGCTGTTTTTAGGCCTCCAAATGGTGAATTTTGAATTCCAACATTTAGGCATTGTAATGAGTAAAAATCGGAACCCCCTCTCCAAAAAAAACTGGTATCCCAATTGAATTCATCGCAGAAACATTTTCGAACGTGGAATAAAAAAATGTCAACGTATTGGGATATAACTATTTCAAAACCTATTTCTGGACGTTATAAATGACCATGCAAAGTTGTGAAAGATTCATTCAGTTTCATTGCATAACGGACATATCTTGTTGATGATAACATTCATGCATACATGCATACATACAAACATTTTACTTTATTTATTAGATTGGGTAGTGTTTGCTTTTTAATGCATGCCCCCTGCCACACCCCCTTGAGTAGATTTTTAAAGGCATCATGTACATTTGTAAAAGCTCACTCCTGCCCATAGACACTCCTTTGGACTTGGCGATTTTGTTCCTAGTCTGCTACGAATATCTATATGCAAGACCCTTACGTTTAAAGCCAAGAAAACAAATATTGGGGGTTTTGAGATTGGGAGTTAATAGCAACGGACGCGACCCTCGTGACCTGGAGATGAGAACATAGGTAAGAAGAAACCATGCACTTCTATTCGGCATAAGACGCTCAATAGCTTGGTCGCCCCGCGACGAACTTTCACTTTCCCCCAATCTTCCCCCAACGGTCTCCCGCTGTGTCCTGGAGACCCTTCAGTGTGCCACTCGCTCTATTCGGATTTAGCGTACAAGCTCAAGCACGTGTCAAGCAAGGTTGGCATTGAGAGAAGCATTTGTAGATTTAAATACGACGACATGAACAGGAGTTACTGAAGTCGTTTAATAAAGTTTAGGAAGTTATTTTAAGCCTTTTTTTCTAATGTATTTAGCGAACAAAGCAAAGGATTAGATACAGAGGATTCGTGGAGAGAATTTCTTGAGGTCACCCGTAAAGCAGTTAATAAATTCATTAGTGATAATACAGAGCCAAGCTGGTATAACGCGGAGGTTAGGATATCACTAAAGCGACAAAGGGTATGCCACGATAGGATGAAAAATGCAGGACGGGGTCTATCGGTAGAGGAAAAAAATGAGTTAGATCAAAACTATAAAAAATCGAGAGCATTAGCAAGGAAATCATGTCGGGAAGCGTTATCACATTTCAAGAGCAAGATGTTAGGAGAATATTTAGATAGCAATCCTAAAGCGTTTTGTTCATATGTGAGAGAGCTTCAGGGAAATAGGTTCAGAGTGCACACACTAAAAAAAGATAAAGGAATTAGAGTTACCAGCAGTGTAGAAAAAACCAATACTTTAAACACCTTCTTCCAAAGCGTATTCAACTCATCGTCACAAAACGCAGTGGAACCACCGCCGAACACTTTCAGTGAGCAAATGCCCGAAATAAAAATTTCATGTCGCGGAATAGGGCAGAAGTTAAACATCATTAGTATAAACAAATCACCAGGTCCCGATCAAATTCCTTCCAGAGTATATAAAACATTAGCTTCTGAAATAGCCCCCTATTTAGAAATAATGTTCAATAAAACACTAAAGAACCACACAGTACCCAAAGATTGGAAAGTAGCTAACATTACACCTATATTTAAAAGCGGTGATAGGGAAGAACCTAGTAACTACAGACCCATTTCACTCACGTCAATCTCTTGTAAGATATTTGAGCACATTGTAGTCAGTTCGATCATGGGGCATTTGGATAGTCAGGGATTACTCATAAACAGCCAACATACTTTCCGGAAAGGTAGATCTTGCGAGACACAATTAGCTTTATTCGTACTCGATATTTTAGTCCACGGCGAAAGCAGTACTGAAGTTGATGCGATATTTTTAGATTTTAAAAAGGCTTTCTATAAAGTTCCTCATGACAAATTAATCTTGAAGTTAGAGAGTTTTGGTATAAATAAAGACGTTGTGTGTTGGGTAAGAGAATTCTTAAGTGGACGAGAGCAGAGGGTTGTCATAGATGGTATCATGTCGGACACAATCAAAGTCACATCGGGAGTACCCCAGGGTAGCGTAGTAGGATTTAGATGCAATTCAAGGGTGGTGCGAAAAATGGCAATTAGAGCTTAACCTTAAAAAGTGTGTAACTATCAATTTTTTGAAGAGGAATAATTTGATAGAGCGTACCTATAAAATTAGTAAAACGAAGATCGAAAACGTAGAAACCATAAGATATTTAGGTGTAACAATCACTAAGGATTTATCGTGGGGTAGACACATCCGGGAAATATGCGGCCGAGCGAAGAGAAAGCTAGGATTTATAAAACGAGTACTTGGGAAATGTGATGAGAAGACAAAAGAGCGATGCTATTTTTCACTAGTTAGGCCCCACCTTGAGTATGCAGCCAGTGTATGGGATCCTAATGAATTAGGTTTGATGAGAGAACTACACAGTGTGCAGCGTAGAGCAGCTAGGTTCGTTAAAAGATGTTACGATAGGTTTAGTAGCTTTTCAGAATTAATAAAAGAATTAGGTTGGGAATCATTATCAGAGCGTAGGTTAAGGTACAGATTAAATCTATTAGAGAAATTTCAATCGGATAGCTTTACTGAAGATGTTAGGCACATATTAAAAACACCAGCGTATTATGCTAGATTCGACCAGATAAATAAGATTAGGGAGATAGATTGTCGTACCGATAGATTCAAAATGGCATTTTTCCCCCGTACTATAAGATAACAGAATAGGCAGCATAGCAAAGGGATAGGTAGGGAAAATATTTTAGAGTGGTCTGTAGTGCATGATGCATGTATTACCCCTTCACATCTACATCTATACGATACCCTGCAAGCCACCGCGAGGGTGTGTGGCAGGGGGTGAAGATCACCATGCATGCACTACTAACATGCAAACTAGCAACTATATTGTCTCATGCAACTTGATAATTAGTGTCTACAGTATTAAAGGGGTAAGAAACGTTGAAACCGCGGGTTCAACGTTTTCGATCTTCTTGTTATTAATTCTATAGGATCGCTCTATCGAATTATTCCTCCTCCAAAAATTAATAGCTACACACTTTTTAAGGTTGAGTTCTAACTGCCATTTGTCGCAGCACTCTTGAATTGCATCTAAATCCTTGCTAAGTGATTTCGTGTCCTCTTCATTTGATATACTATAGATTATACCCCTTAAATACTATAGATACTAACAATCAAGTTGCATGAGACAATATAGTTGCTAGTTTGCATGTTAGTAGTGCATGCTTGGTGATCTTCAACCCCTGCTACACACCCTCGCGGTGGCTTGCAATGTTCTTTCTTCCTCACTCCGAAGCTTCTTCCTGTCTTCCCCACGCAAACACCATTGGAATCGCTGCATTTTAATGAATATATTCCACATTTGTCTAGTTCATCTATCGGATCCTTACATTTTACCAGCAGCCTTCGGAGAGTGGCATTAGGTCTAAAAGCCATGCGGAATTTGTCTCTTGGTAAATGATGAGCCATTTTCAGAGAAACTGCATCCAGGTACGTCACCGTGCACCACTGCTTCTTTTTACTCTAGTCCGCCGAAAACATCTAGTCGATAGCCAGTCTTCTCTGTTTTTTAAAAACTAATTTGTCTATTAAATTTTGTGAATAACCGTTGGCTGAAGCAATTTGTTTGATTGTGATGATTTCTTTCCTGAAGTCTTCATTTGACAGTGGTATCTTGAACAGGCGATGAATCATGAAATGAAAAGTCGTAAGTTTGTGCGAGTAATGGTGTCTTTAACTTGCCAGGATGACATGATCGGTATAACAAGGTTTCCGAAAAATGGAGAAGGAATGCGGGTACTTATCGAGTTTAATTGTAAGATCCAGAGAATTTAAGCAATGGTTGGTGTCTCTTTCACAGGTAAATGAAATTGTAGGATGGATATCACTCACAAAATTCAAGAACATATCCAGTTGCCGATCAGTTCCTTTCCAAAGTATGTACAATTATATCGTCAACGTACCGGTACCAGTATACCACAGAATTTAGTAGGGTTTCTTCTGAACTAAAACTTTTTTCTTCCAAATTAGAATTAGAATCTAGAGAGCAGTTAGAAATACTAAACATTTTTAATAACCAGTACAACACTCTCATCAACGCATACATTTACACATCTTTTTCCCCCATTCTGGCGTCCGTTTCAAAATTCATCTCTTTTTCCGTTACGTAACTAAGGTTACAATAATAAGATAAATAATTTACGCCTGATGATGGTGATTATTCATCGGAATCCGGGTCGCTTTATTTTTTAAAAAAGAAGTTGTATAAGTAAAAGTAATACATCCCAGAAACCTTAAAATGGAATACCACAAAGTTACGAATGAGTTAGTTAATGTGGTTCTTGAAGCAAGTACAGCTACTCAAGTTAAGTTATACAGGAAGTTATTCATCAAGAAACGGATCGCCTCCCTCAATACCTACTTCAACAGCATGTGTCCCTGGCAGAATCTTACCCCATCCTACTGGAACATCACTACATCTTCAAGATCACCAGCCGCCATCCATGCAGTTAGGAAGGCTTCAAGTGAATGGATTCGGAGAGAATTACGAAAATGGTACGGAATCCGGGATAGCATTTTTTACTATCTTATACAATGAATGGAAGAGGAGGCACATTGTGTGACCTTCTATAAATTAATGATGAATATGTAACTAGGGTAAGCGTAGTTCGTATCAGCGGCAACCGTCGACCATATTTACGAACTTTCTTCGATTTTGAATCGTGACTAGCGGTGACTAGTTCCGTTATGTTATTTGTCGTGAAAATACGAGAGTTTTGCCGGAATTCCATTTCTTAAAACTTTTGTATTTGCACCATAAATTATGCGGCAGAACCCATCAACAGACTCGTATTTCCATAGTTTGTAATTTCGAAAAAAAAATCACGTTATGTTTGGTGTAATAGACCAACAGTGATTTCAGTGCGTATATTTTGTAAAAGTTGCGCCACCTACGAATGCATTAAAAATAGCATTTCTTTCGATACTTAGTCCTGAAACGTAATGAATTCGTGTTTTATTGTTTTATGGCCGCTATTTCGTGTAACGTCGTGGTATTTTGATAAAGCGACTTCCTTGGACCCCTAATAATAACATTAAGTTATATAACATATGATCACAATGAAAATAAACAAGACTCAAATCAATTAAATATTAAAGTTCAACTCTAAACGGGAAAATTTTAAAATCCGATAAGGAATCTCTTAAATAAATTTTAAAGCTAGGAAAGTCAGCTCTTTTATTACTACTAAGTATCTTACGTTAGATTCCTCACATAGTACGCTTCTCATTCCCTTATCCATTACACCCGTAACATTCCTCACACCTACCCTCGCTCCCCTCTTTCTTGGAAACCACGTGTTCCCGTACATCGTTGCCAAGTCCGAACTATGATTTCCGTCAATTTTACAAAAAATCTTATTTTTAATCGTAGAGGATCGATCAAAAAAGGAATGTGATCTATTTGAAATGGAGAGCACTAAAAACTAACACATTGTTTATAACAATTATAGTTTCTAAAGTTAAAATTTAACTGCAATCGGGCGAGCTCAGCCTTATGACCACCCGTGGAGAGACGGGCCTCGGTGAGGGTCTCGGGTCGCTCGCGAAGGGTCGGATTAGGCTCGGAGTCGAGCAAGGTCCCTCATTAGCAGGCTTGACCGTCGGTAGTCCCCACCTGAGTACCTCTAACCAAAATTAATATTTAAAGATTCTCAAATTACCCAATGTTAAAATTTAAACTATTTTTAGCGCAGTAAGAAGCTGCTCGTCCTACCGTGATTCTTCTTCTCCTTTTACTTCTTACTTTTTTTCATACAAATTACTACTTTTCATAAAAATATAATTTTATTCTTATTAATTAAGTTAAAATACAGTCAGCGTAGAAGTCGCTTAGGACTTCGATGATAGTTTTCATGCTCACAAACATATGAATATAAAAAAGTTTGATGAAGACAGCTAAAGAATCAAAGGATGCTTTGCATGTTAGAAAAAATTACTAGATGGTAGGAAAAAAAGGATCTATCTGTGTCCATTGCACATATTTTTTAAATTTGAATGCATATAAATATAAATACCTAATTTAAACGTAAATACTCTAATGCTCGATCAAAAAAATAATACGTATAACTATGGTTACATATATTGATGAACCATAAAACAGTGTGTCGACATACATTGATTTCAGGTAACCGTAAAAAAGAAAAAAATCAAATCATAGAGTCCATAATTTTATAAATTCGATTTAAAAAAGGGAATGCAGCTAATTGAAGCCTCCAATACAAAGTAAATTAATTAAACAAGAAATATAATGTACCGCATATAAAGAAAAATTCAGAAAATTAAAAATGACAACTTATATTTTATTCAAGGTACAAAATGAAAATTTGACCCTAAATGGCACTCATTTATGCATTTTAATCCAATGAGTGCTGCAGGATAATAATGAGCACTGCAAATAACGTCGTAGAGTCATAAGAAGTTACATCTCATGTAGCTAAAATGCAACAAAATGGAAGTCAAAAATGAATTCTATGCGCATTTCAAGAACGATAATTGATATTATGAACGATTTATATTCTTTCTTCAGTCCAAATAGTTTCGTAGAATTTCTCAGCAAGCAGTAAATGCAGGGTCAATTTTTGCTTGTTTGCCGCCATTCTTAACAATACCGGAAAATATTTCTTAAAACTACATCTGCATACAAAAATGTATCAGCTGCGAAATAAACAAAATACTCTCGCGTAAGAGAAAACATTTTCCCTCGGACCGATTACGACAAATAAACATTGCCTAAAACTTGTACATAATGTAAATTAAAGTTCTATTTAAGCGAATCTATCAGATTGGAATCGGCCAAGTGGTCATTCACCAAGAGAAGCTTAAAAAACGCATTGTATCACAATTATATCACAAACCATCAAATTTTTAAAAAATCACAGTGAAAGATACAGAATTAAACTATAATATCATAAAATTTCATTTAATAGACCAAAGATCCTAAATTTAAATTTACAAAGTTCAATAAGAGATTCTCCATTGCGCCAGTTAGAAAGTAGTTGTAAGCAGTGCATCTCAGTGTTTGCATAGGAGTTGACAGCACGGTCAAATACCTGCCAACACTCCCCTAAAAAGTTGAATAATCGAGTATTTTGTTGACGCAAAATCAATCCTTCGCAGCTGAAAGTTTGAGCTGTAGTCAAGAAATTTCGATGATACCAAAATAATAACACACTTTTGCTAAATGTGATATCTATTACCATACTACCATACTACTAGAGTAGAGCATACGGAGAAAAAAATATATATATGAGAGTTTTATGTGAGTAATATAGCAATATTTTATTCGACATACATATATTTTCACAAAATGCGGAGGATATTGGTCCAGTCGGTTAATGTTCTTCGTCTTGGATCCTAGCACCAGAATACTAGCTACAACATATAATGCTAACATTAAACCATCAGATCTCATTGAATGGTAAAAAAGTAATAATTACTTCAGTTATGTTATGGCCAAGTTTCTAACCGTTACGGAAGGAATCTCTTTAAGTGTACCCTAATACTTGAAGGTTGCCAAATGGCAATTAGTAGTGTAGACTAGAAAAAATTAAAACCTTCTTTTTACAATGTTATATCAAATTAGCAGTGTCATCTTGACACAGGTAAAGCAATATTAGGAAAAAATTTTAATTAAATTAAACAAATAATTATAAATAATATGTTTAACGATAAAATGTGTAAAGCTGCAATTAGTATAGAGTTTGCAGTCTTATTAAAAACAGAAATCCATTCAGATAATGATAATTTTTCAGATAATACTTTTGGAGAAGATAAGCGAAAGCTAGCTTTCAAATGAAACTGAAATACAGGAAAGGGCCATTTGGTATACTGGTGCGGTAATCAGCATAGAAAGTTGACGGACACGTTGTGGTAAACAAATCCTTGCCATGGGAACAGTAAATGTACATTTTTCTACCTTTGTAATCCATATTCAGGCAACCGGCAGACCCCCAACTGATTTATTGTTTGGCGGGGAAAGGGGACGGACAATCATGCTACCACCAAAACACGCAATGATCCAAGAAGAAATGTAGGTACCTGACCAAGAGTACGAGTCGGATGTCAAATATTGTCGAATCACGAATGGCCAATATGACAACATAAGTATACCTAATATAACGAAAAAATGTTAAATCACCAAATTCTTTCGAAAACAGATTATATGAATTTAATTAACATAACATGATTCCAAAAATCCCTATGGTAAATACGGTGGAATATTTATATAAATGTAATTGCACATGACAATATAAACCGCCAAACATTCGATTGGCAATTTATGAAATATGTCATTCGACGAATATTTTATCACAGATTTATAATAGGTATTCGAAGAATATTTCGTTAGTAAGCAGGAGTTTTTTTCAACTTTCAAGAATAAGGTTCAAATGTAGCAATCCATAATTGGTTTAACAATGAGCGATGTAACAGCGAAGAAATATTTATCAGAGACATGCTTAACACTTTTGACACATGACACACTGAAAATGGCCAATATGAAAAAATCAAACAAATACCACTCACTTAAAATTCCACATTGTATTGTGAACATACTGGTAAGCTATATCATCCGTATATGTATGAACTACTTCTTCAAAGAGTGTAAGTACTGCGTTATCGAGGTTTTGTCGGAACTCGTGAAAAAATCAATTCCAAAAGGAAGAGCAAATAAATTCAAAACATCTTACATCAATCGCCTTTCAAGCAATCACCTGGGTGTACAACAAATAACGTTGTGCAACAAATTGTGAAAGATCACTTCATTCATATTAAGTCATGTAGCGCAAGTATTAGCGTTTATTGCATGTGACTACAAGCACCCATGTAAAGGCTAAAGTAACAAATTTGTATTTAACCCTAAAATATTAAAACTGAAGAAATATACCTAGTTGTATAAATATACAAATACTAATACGTGAATTCAAGTATTTTTTACATTTATGTGTATTATTTTATAATAACAATATCATCAATTCACAACAGGACGGTGAAAAGCATATAGCACGTACTGGACTCGTTAAGACATTATGATAAATAATGTTCTAATATTAATCACCTCAAATCAGCGGAATATATGTCACTTTATTATCATAATCACAAGTCTTAACATTTAGAATCAGTCGGAAAAAAAGGATTGGAATGCCGAAATGAGTGCTGTTCGTGTAGGCTCAATTGCATAGCATTATTTCTAATTCATAACTCGTACCCGCTAAAACATGCGATCAAGTATACAAAAGCATGCAGCTTCCAACAGAGTCAAAGATTTTTTCAGTAAAAAATTCATATTCTAGGAAAACTAACGAAAAATCAAAAATAAATAAAATGAATCTGATCACACTGTAATAGAAATTGGCGCAGCATATCATAGATGAAAAAACAGAGTACTTAAAAATTATTACAATATAAAAAAATAATGTACGCATTGGTGATTAAAACTAATTTTAAAGGAGTCCGCTGCTAAATGTAGGCCTATGGCAGACTTAACGCAAATTGCCAATGCAACGAAATAATGCCATAACAAGTTTCGTCATTTTAGTCATTCATTATGTGATTAGAAAGCGCATTAGTGAGAAAGCATAAAAGGGAATTGTGTATGTGCGTAGATAACTCATGTGAAGTATATGATTACGTAAAATGAGATGGTACAAAATAAGGAACAAATCAATCAAGCAAAAGAAGTTGCAGCCTCACAAATACAACGTAATAAAATTAGCGAGAGAACGCACATATGACATTGCAACTTTAAGGGAGAGACAGGAAGTGCAAACACAATGAATAGCACGCTACACAATGTAGAGAGGAATAAAAATATCTCGCAATTTGAAACTTAACAATGATGAGAAAATAAATGTTCCAATAACACTAACAATACATGCTATTTCTGTATATATTAATATTCAGAGTAGAAAAAATATTTCATATATGTACCTTTAATACATTTTAAATACTAAACATACTGGGAAAAATTATTTTATGAATGGAATATTTAAAAAGTTTAAAAAGTTAAAAATTCCATATCATTTCCTTTCAACAACAAAGATGTTTCCTTTTTTATTTTGACATAGAGGTATATCGATAAATTTAGTTGCTAACGTATTCAAAAGACAATATTAAAAAATTTCTAACGAGAGATACAAGATAAAATACGAGAAAAAGAAAAACGTTATAAACATATACGTACTTAACTACTACAACCCATCCACATCTACTACCAACCATATTTTTCTATGCATTTTGAAACATTGTTTTAAAACAATGCATATTTTTTTACACGAGAAACTATAGGTAATTTCAATTATAAATAGATATACTTCCATTTAGTGCAAAGTTTCAATGTTCGACGTCAATTGCGCAACAATCACAGATTCACCAACAAATACATAAACAAAATCAGACGAGATATTGATAATCTCATTGGATTCCCTGGAACTATTGCATGTTTTATACAATTCATATCACCCTAGTAACCGATATAAATCCATAAACCTTAAACTTTCTTTCGAGCGGAGAGAGCGATAAACAACATTCCGATTCTAATGCAACAAGAGAACATGGATGGAATTCCCACTACCATTCTATTCTCTGTGTACAATGAATAACACAAGTAATAAAAATCGTAGTCATAATTTAATAACAAAAGTGACCAGCTAATGACACTATACAGAGTATAATTCCACCATAATAACATATATCAAAAACATTAATGTTGAATTACACCACAAATATATTTGGTTAACATATGCATGATGTGTGAAGAATAGTAAAAGAGCAACATACTCCATTACAATTAATATTACAAATACTTTTCCACACAAATATGAATGTCAATAAATGAAGAAAATATTTAATAAAGATTTATTGTCAATACAAAAGTTGTAACTTAACCAGATTCCATGAAAACTTTGTAAATGGGAACTTAAATGCCTCGACAGAAAAAAGGTGAACATTGCCTGAAATACCCAGGATGAAAAACAATAACACAGAATAAACTTTTGATGTACATAATTCCTTCGACAAGTTTTTTTTCCTTATTGCTCTCATTTAGGTCTGCTACAAAGAGCCAAAATATTGATAATAACGACACTTTATTTACTTATACATTAATCAAACTAATCACGACGAGGTAAATTATTACCGCATATATTTATGTCTCATTTAGCGAAAACGTCAGTATTTACTCGGGCTTCAATGAAATAGAGCGTAAAGCGTTTGCTTGTTCCGGATGTGGTTAGATAAACCATAAACAGGTTAAAATGATAATAACCTTGTACTCTTTAATTACGTAGTTATTGCGACAAAAAATAAGGAAACAATAAAAATGTTATGCAAATTTGGTTGTTAGTCCATTTTGGTGTCAGCCAGGAGACAATGATAATTATTATTACATGATCATTACTTCACATGTCAACTGTGTAAATCACTATACATTTCACTAAACAGCATAGGTATACTTACAATATATTTGCAGGAATAGATGGAGTCAATTCATGTCACTAGATTTAAGTGGAAGTAGAGTTCCATACGTCAAACAACGCTTTGCACGGACAGTAAAAAAAATGAAAAACCATGACATAAATGAAGAAATAAACACATTAAAACATAAGAAAAGCAGAATATGATACAAGTCAAAAGATATACAGCAAACGACAATAGCAACTATTCGGCAGTAAAATGAGGTCATAGTTATAACGAAAAAACGACGAACTAAATTCCAAAAATAATAGAATGAAGTTATAGATAGTAGATGAAAGTTATAAATATTTAAATATGATCCAAATATGGCAGCCGTTTGTAGTTATTGCAGCTATTTCGAGCCTCTTTTTTCAAATCATTGTTCAATTATTACAAAGTAGTTTCAATGCAATGGAGTCGTTTCATGGCCTAAATATTGAAAAAAAATGTACATCTCAAAGAATAAAATGATACCACACATAAAGCAAGGGTCAGAGTGAAAATGATATAAAAACACAGGAATAAAATTACCACAAAAACCACCTTTTAGGCACTCATTCGCGTACTTAAATTCCAAATCAAAAACTGGAGAGTGACTTAAAACATTACACCTTAATAAAACATTTTTGACTTGCTCAACACTTAAACACGTTTAAAAAATAGCAAAATATAAACTATTCTCACATTCAAAGTATTTTAGATAGTTTTATCTAGGTAAAATTTTTCCTTTACATAATTAAGTCCATGCGAATTCAATGCAACCAACGCCTGAGTGATAACTGAAATATAAAAATTTACCAAGGTATTTTCAGGTAAAACGTGCTGACCTGATAGCCTACACATGGAGGAAATCTTTGGCGTTTATACTCTAAATAAGAAAAAGGAATAGAATAGTTACGAAATGAAAACGTAACTAAATATGAATAGAAGTTCGAGGAGGAAAATCATCAACCAACAGGGATATCGTAATCAAAATCGTTAATGATGAGGCAGAAAAAATGTGTCTATTTATATTAACAACATTCAAATAATCTATTGAAAAGCTGGGTTTGAAAACCATGGTACATATCAAGTTTAAAACAGACGACAGGACTTGGTGCCAAAATACAACCGCTCAAAACTCACATAAGCTTGGAGTAAATATAATCGCAGAGCGCAAGGTCATAGGGAGATCGATGAATGAAAGGGGACTTCGGATGACACAAGAAGGGAAACATTTTCATAAGAGAAAATATTTTTGTACGCTCAGTGGGTAATCCTTTTAAGTCTGAGGAGGTTGATCAATGGTATTTCAGTATAACAACAACATATAATAACTTTTAAATTTATTTGGTAGAATTTATGATTACTTTGAAAAGGGTTATTATTGTATCCAATTATATCATTCACACAACACACTCACTCACGAGCGTTATTCCATGCCGACCCAAGAGGTTACGCTCATCGGCTCATTAACCTTTATTTAACGTGGCGTTTCCCCCTGCGTTCCCCTCCGGGCTGCGCAGAGGTCTATTCCACGCATTCACTCCCAGGGCCAGGGCAAGAGACGCGACGAGATCAAGCGGTCTAAGAACTAAGAACCTGCGACAATAAGCCCTAGCTTCCCCATCTAAAATCCAACCACCCGCTAAACTAATTCTACTGCCTATATACCCTATGCCTACCTATTTCATTCGCATACCTATCGGCGCTGACCCTGTTCATCATCACGCATACACCAGTCAACAAAACACAAACGTACCATTCACACATTTACCTGCAAAAGAATATTAAATGAATTGGGGAAATTCCCGTAAAAGAAAACATATTAATCGAAAAACCTGAAAAAGAAAGTGAATTAAAAGGTCAAAAATTAAACAAGCAATTGCAAAAAATCGTAAAAAAGGGGAATAATATGAATTTATGTCATATTTCGTGATACATGAAATGATATCGTAGCGCAAAATGGCGCAATGAGTGTATTTCCTGCCTATGTCAAAAACTAAGAGCCTGTGCACAAGGCAAAACCGGAGTGCAACGACCTCAACTGGATTGACCCGGGTCAAACGACCGATATGAAAGCCCTACACACTATAAGTGCTAAAGATAAGGTAATAGATAAAATATTGCCGGAATATAAGACCACAAATAAATAAATCAATCGAAATGTACAAACGTAAACTCATAACGCGTTTGTAGCCGTTGGTAGTCGTGGCAGCTCTCTCTTCCTTCGTGTCCGCTGTCACTGCGAAGCAATGGGAAGGGTAGATTCAGGGAGGAGCATAAAAAATACAAGCACACATTTACATATAATTCCATATACTTGAGTCCAACATGTCCTCTTGAATCCCACCAACTGTTGGATTCGGCACTCACTTCAAATACACTGATTCCACACTGACACCACACTCACTTCTCCTGGTTCACACAAAACACTGGTCACTATCACTGCACTACTGTCCGGGGCGATGAGGTGATTCTAAAGGAGAGAGCGGGTTAATATACACAAAGTACAGTCAATTGGATGCGAAGTTGCTCGATTTAATTGAAAATTCCAAAAAAAAAAAATTCAAAAATTCTGATAGAGAAAACTAGAGACGTATGCTATTCACATTAAAAGGGAGGCAGCGTCAGAGACACCAATTCAGTGAATTTTGAATTTTAACACAAGAGCATTCTTCGCATCCACAAAATAAAGCTATCAGCTAAACGCAATATCCTATCTAATCTACCGTTACGACGGGCCAGAAGGGCCTTCCATTTAAAAATATTGGAAACTGACTACATATCCTACCCTCTATCAGGCCGGGGCGTTGTGGAGGTACCTAAGGAGAGAGCGGGTTAGTGAACATAATAAACATGCAAGCAATACAGATTGAATGCCAAGTTGCTCACATTTAATGCAGAATGCCGAAAGTGCATTTCTTAAAAATGCGAGGAATGATCGCTCAGAAACTAAGTACACCAGGGTGCACATCGTAACTGACGAACCAATTCCATTAATTTTGAAATTTAACACTAGAGCAAGCTCAACATCCACAAAATAAAGCTATCAGCTAAACGCAATATCCTATCTAATCTACCGTTACGACGGGCCAGAAGGGCCTTCGATTCAAAATATTGGAACCTGACTACATATCCTACCCTCTATCAGGCCGGGGCGTTGTGGAGGTACCTACGGAGAGAGCGGGTTAGTGAACATAATGAACATGCAAGCAATACAGATTGAATACCAAGTTGCTCACATTTAATGCAGAATGCCGAAAGTGCATTTCTTAAAAATGCGAGGAATGGTCGCTCAGAAACTAAGTACACCAGGATGCACATCGTAACTGACGAACCAATTCCATTAATTTTGAAATTTAACACTAGAGCAAGCTCAACATCCACAAAATAAAGCTATCAGCTAAACGCAATATCCTATCTAATCTACCGTTACGACGGGCCAGAAGGGCCTTCGATTCAAAATATTGGAAACTGACTACATATCCTACCCTCTATCAGGCCGGGGCGTTGTGGAGGTACCTAAGGAGAGAGCGGGTTAGTGAACATAATAAACATGCAAGCAATACAGATTGAATGCCAAGTTGCTCACATTTAATGCAGAATGCCGAAAGTGCATTTCTTAAAAATGCGAGGAATGGTCGCTCAGAAACTAAGTACACCAGGATGCACATCGTAACTGACGAACCAATTCCATTAATTTTGAAATTTAACACTAGAGCAAGCTCAACATCCACAAAATAAAGCTATCAGCTAAACGCAATATCCTATCTAATCTACCGTTACGACGGGCCAGAAGGGCCTTCGATTCAAAATATTGGAAACTGACTACATATCCTACCCTCTATCAGGCCGGGGCGTTGTGGAGGTACCTAAGGAGAGAGCGGGTTAGTGAACATAATAAACATGCAAGCAATACAGATTGAATGCCAAGTTGCTCACATTTAATGCAGAATGCCGAGAGTGCATTTCTTAAAAATGCGAGGAATGGTCGCTCAGAAACTAAGTACACCAGGATGCACATCGTAACTGACGAACCAATTCCATTAATTTTGAAATTTAACACTAGAGCAAGCTCAACATCCACAAAATAAAGCTATCAGCTAAACGCAATATCCTATCTAATCTACCGTTACGACGGGCCAGAAGATCCTTCGATTCAAAATATTGGAAACTGACTACATATCCTACCCTCTATCAGGCCGGGGCGTTGTGGAGGTACCTACGGAGAGAGCGGGTTAGTGAACATAATGAACATGCAAGCAATACAGATTGAATGCCAAGTTGCTCACATTTAATGCAGAATGCCGAAAGTGCATTTCTTAAAAATGCGAGGAATGATCGCTCAGAAACTAAGTACACCAGGGTGCACATCGTAACTGACGAACCAATTCCATTAATTTTGAAATTTAACACTAGAGCAAGCTCAACATCCACAAAATAAAGCTATCAGCTAAACGCAATATCCTATCTAATCTACCGTTACGACGGGCCAGAAGGGCCTTCGATTCAAAATATTGGAACCTGACTACATATCCTACCCTCTATCAGGCCGGGGCGTTGTGGAGGTACCTACGGAGAGAGCGGGTTAGTGAACATAATGAACATGCAAGCAATACAGATTGAATACCAAGTTGCTCACATTTAATGCAGAATGCCGAAAGTGCATTTCTTAAAAATGCGAGGAATGGTCGCTCAGAAACTAAGTACACCAGGATGCACATCGTAACTGACGAACCAATTCCATTAATTTTGAAATTTAACACTAGAGCAAGCTCAACATCCACAAAATAAAGCTATCAGCTAAACGCAATATCCTATCTAATCTACCGTTACGACGGGCCAGAAGGGCCTTCGATTCAAAATATTGGAAACTGACTACATATCCTACCCTCTATCAGGCCGGGGCGTTGTGGAGGTACCTACGGAGAGAGCGGGTTAGTGAACATAATGAACATGCAAGCAATACAGATTGAATGCCAAGTTGCTCACATTTAATGCAGAATGCCGAAAGTGCATTTCTTAAAAATGCGAGGAATGATCGCTCAGAAACTAAGTACACCAGGGTGCACATCGTAACTGACGAACCAATTCCATTAATTTTGAAATTTAACACTAGAGCAAGCTCAACATCCACAAAATAAAGCTATCAGCTAAACGCAATATCCTATCTAATCTACCGTTACGACGGGCCAGAAGGGCCTTCGATTCAAAATATTGGAACCTGACTACATATCCTACCCTCTATCAGGCCGGGGCGTTGTGGAGGTACCTACGGAGAGAGCGGGTTAGTGAACATAATGAACATGCAAGCAATACAGATTGAATACCAAGTTGCTCACATTTAATGCAGAATGCCGAAAGTGCATTTCTTAAAAATGCGAGGAATGGTCGCTCAGAAACTAAGTACACCAGGATGCACATCGTAACTGACGAACCAATTCCATTAATTTTGAAATTTAACACTAGAGCAAGCTCAACATCCACAAAATAAAGCTATCAGCTAAACGCAATATCCTATCTAATCTACCGTTACGACGGGCCAGAAGGGCCTTCGATTCAAAATATTGGAAACTGACTACATATCCTACCCTCTATCAGGCCGGGGCGTTGTGGAGGTACCTAAGGAGAGAGCGGGTTAGTGAACATAATAAACATGCAAGCAATACAGATTGAATGCCAAGTTGCCCACATTTAATGCAGAATGCCGAAAGTGCATTTCTTAAAAATGCGAGGAATGGTCGCTCAGAAACTAAGTACACCAGGATGCACATCGTAACTGACGAACCAATTCCATTAATTTTGAAATTTAACACTAGAGCAAGCTCAACATCCACAAAATAAAGCTATCAGCTAAACGCAATATCCTATCTAATCTACCGTTACGACGGGCCAGAAGGGCCTTCGATTCAAAATATTGGAAACTGACTACATATCCTACCCTCTATCAGGCCGGGGCGTTGTGGAGGTACCTAAGGAGAGAGCGGGTTAGTGAACATAATAAACATGCAAGCAATACAGATTGAATGCCAAGTTGCCCACATTTAATGCAGAATGCCGAAAGTGCATTTCTTAAAAATGCGAGGAATGGTCGCTCAGAAACTAAGTACACCAGGATGCACATCGTAACTGACGAACCAATTCCATTAATTTTGAAATTTAACACTAGAGCAAGCTCAACATCCACAAAATAAAGCTATCAGCTAAACGCAATATCCTATCTAATCTACCGTTACGACGGGCCAGAAGATCCTTCGATTCAAAATATTGGAAACTGACTACATATCCTACCCTCTATCAGGCCGGGGCGTTGTGGAGGTACCTAAGGAGAGAGCGGGTTAGTGAACATAATAAACATGCAAGCAATACAGATTGAATGCCAAGTTGCTCACATTTAATGCAGAATGCCGAAAGTGCATTTCTTAAAAATGCGAGGAATGGTCGCTCAGAAACTAAGTACACCAGGATGCACATCGTAACTGACGAACCAATTCCATTAATTTTGAAATTTAACACTAGAGCAAGCTCAACATCCACAAAATAAAGCTATCAGCTAAACGCAATATCCTATCTAATCTACCGTTACGACGGGCCAGAAGGGCCTTCGATTCAAAATATTGGAAACTGACTACATATCCTACCCTCTATCAGGCCGGGGCGTTGTGGAGGTACCTAAGGAGAGAGCGGGTTAGTGAACATAATAAACATGCAAGCAATACAGATTGAATGCCAAGTTGCTCACATTTAATGCAGAATGCCGAAAGTGCATTTCTTAAAAATGCGAGGAATGGTCGCTCAGAAACTAAGTACACCAGGATGCACATCGTAACTGACGAACCAATTCCATTAATTTTGAAATTTAACACTAGAGCAAGCTCAACATCCACAAAATAAAGCTATCAGCTAAACGCAATATCCTATCTAATTTACCGTTACGACGGGCCAGAAGATCCTTCGATTCAAAATATTGGAAACTGACTACATATCCTACCCTCTATCAGGCCGGGGCGTTGTGGAGGTACCTAAGGAGAGAGCGGGTTAGTGAACATAATAAACATGCAAGCAATACAGATTGAATGCCAAGTTGCTCACATTTAATGCAGAATGCCGAAAGTGCATTTCTTAAAAATGCGAGGAATGGTCGCTCAGAAACTAAGTACACCAGGATGCACATCGTAACTGACGAACCAATTCCATTAATTTTGAAATTTAAAACTAGAGCAAGCTCAACATCCACAAAATAAATCTATCAGCTAAACGCATTATCCTATCTAACCTACAGTTACGACGGGCCAGAAGGGCCTTCGATTCAAAATATTGCAAACTGACTACATATCCTACTCACTATCAGGCCGGGGCGTTGGTAAGGCGCCTTATTATCTGTGAAAGGATCTGAATAAAACAGCATAAAAAATGAAAACATTGCTCACAAAAATCATACATCACACCAATGAAAATAGGCACATATTACACATACAAGAAAAAACAATAAACATAAAATTCAGGACATCACATCATATAGAACACACAGTATGCCAACATATCCCTGCCTAGAGTCGACTCGCTAACCCAGGCAAGTGGCCACTTGCCTTATATTTGGAGGACCAGTCCTCCATGGTACCAGATAGAGTCGGTGCACCGACATCAATTACCGTATCTTAACACCATTAATCAAGCTTGCTTTACCCAATTACCTTCACATTTTACCAGAGGTATATCAGATCTGATATCGTCTAGAAATCGGAGCAATGGGCTCCTATGACAAATACAACAAACAAAATTAGTCATGGATTCTACCCACGCTTAAACATGCTTACTTTGCCTTTTAGACCGTAGAACCTGAAACAACGTTAGTTTCACCATAGCATTGCAAGCCATTAGCAAACCAATGTTAGTCCTCCTGTTGAGACAGCTTCTTGTTCTTCCGTTTCGGGCACCCATGAAGACTCTTCACTCTAACCCCGTCACCTTCCGTGAATCTACTTTACAAACCATGTTCGGCATCGTCCTGCAACGACAGAAAAAAAGAATTTGATTTAAATTTACGTGACCTCAAAACAATCTAAAAATGTACAAATGAAATACTAATATTTTTTATATATTATATCAGTTGTCAAAATTCCTATTCTCTAAGTTATAAAAAGGTCATATTGAAGAATAACATATAGGATAGAATTTTTTTATTACCTACGGTCATAGTATACACAGCTTACATTTAAAAAAATTTCATTCGTGTTATATGCAAAATAAAAATCTTAAGAGACACTAAAATAACGAAATAAGAACATGGAGAAGTTGTAAGTTAACAATTCAATGTACGAGTCAATAACGTAGGATTGCTGCTGAATACTTTTCATATCATGCTATTTACATATCGCAAGTAAATATTACTAATAAAGGTAGTTAATAAACTGCGTTCACATATATCCTTAGTCTCAGTCTTCTGCGTTTGATAACAAGTGTATTGTCCTTGTCCGACTACGTTAGCCAATCACGAGACGGCGGAGAACGTTCGTAGGGGGGCGAAGAAGGCGGGACGATATCATCTGCCATATCTTAATATTGATGAAGATAATTGTGGAGGTACAGATTTAAGGAGAAGAATAATGTAAATATGATGATCTTAGCTTACAAATGAATAAAGTGCGCTGGGTCTAAAAGAAACTTTAGGACCTATGATGACGACATAAATGCAATTATCTAAGAAAAATGTATAAATCACTTAAATTCGTGGAATAACATGGTTAATGGTACAGATATTGTTCCCAAATATCGATAGATAGGATACTGAGATTATCGAGGAAAAACTAGAGCAACTTTCGACCTAAAACTAAAACAAACATGAGAGCGGTCTTCTGAGCCCCACCTTGAGTCTGTCATCTCCATGACCCTCCCCCTTATTACAACGCATCTGCAGAAAAAATGAACTCAAAACCATGTTAACGCTAATAAATTTAACAAATTAAATGCGAGTAACTAAAAATTCTACGCAGAGGTTTTTTTTACGATAATATGCTTGAGGAGCAAGAGAAATGGATAAATATTCATAGTAAATTTGGTGTTGTAATAGAGTGACATTTCCTAACCTCCAGTTGCCTTGAGCTCAAAGTTTTAATAATCAAACTCTAACCTGAGAAAAATAAACTCTAAAATCGAAACTATAGCCGAAATCAAGCTTCACTGATGTATTGTATGTACATGCGTAATGCATCACAGTTTGCCTGTCTAAATTTACCTGTCTCTTCTAATCCTTTAGTAATACTCTTAACTTGCTGCATTATTGAGTGAAAAGATTAGTAAATTTACTACAACATGATAATTCTCTTATAACCCCTCAGAGGAATGGGATGACTGCATCTGTATTGCACCTTTTAAATTACAAAACGTAAAAGCAATTACAAGCGATAGGATATATGCTATTTGCTGCATTGAAATGTCTTGAGCAAAGATGTTTCCAAAATAACTTTAAAATTAAAAAATTGTTATTTTATAAATGGATCCTGTTACCGAGCTAAATAAAATGATAAAAACCTTTCCATTCCAGGCCGACAGGAAGTTAAAATAAGCAGGGGAAGTTTAATACGTTGAAGATAATTCTAAGTGTTCAGCAACATCAATAAAAATGTACTCCTATCCTTTACGGTCTCAAAGAGCGGGTCTCTGAAAAACATGGAATACTATACCTATAGTCGAAAGGAGAACCAGCGGAGAAATAGTACATACATAGTGGGCGGGTTCATATTATACATGCCCATGTACCTTCTCACTCTCTCTATTCATGTGGATTCAATAATGTTAGTTAACGGACATATTTCAGTCAAGCTTTTTAACTTTGGTGGAATAAAACAATGTCCTGCCAAACTTTACGTGAACTATAAGCGTTTAAAACGGGGACATATCATAGTTTCGAAGTAATATTTTGTCAGAACTCACAGTGCACCCGCAGTAAATTTCTACACCTACTTACCCTGAAAGAAAGTCGTTTAATCAAGATATTGCACAAATTCGCACACCCGCTATTGCGGTGACCAAAATCAGTTAAAGTTAACATTTCTTCCTTCTTCTTCGCCCTAATTGTTTTGTATTCTTCGTTTGATCAGATACTCCTGGGACCACCCACTTGTCCATTGCCTATACGAAATTAATACAGGCAGGCACTGATCATTAATGCGTGATAATTATTATATTCACGAAAGTCACTAACAAACTGGCCTCTCGCATACAGCCACAAAGATGAGTCACCGATACAGGCATAATATCACCGAAAGGAGTACACATGCAACAAATAGAATTAATTCAGCAGCCGAACGAAGGTGCTCTATTTCATGTCCCTTCAAGTGAGAGAACTATGTGTGATTTAAACTGGAATTACGAAGGCCGTCATATAAAATTAGGCTATCATATTTATATGAATATTTTTCGATGACCTAAATGAGTTGCTGTTACGAACTAACCTCGATTCTCTTAGTTGAAATTTCTTTAAAAAAACAGTTATAACACTGTTAATCACTTAATGCATTAAATCACTTTGCTCCACCCTCGGCGATAACGGGACTAAGCCATTCAATACAGGCAGGCACTGATCATTAATACGTGATAATTATTATATTCACGAATGTCAATAACAAACTGGCCTCTCGCATACAGCCACAAAGATGAGTCACCGATACAGGCATAATATCACCGAAAGCAGTACACATGCAACAAATAGAATTAATTCAGCAGCCGAACGAAGGTGCTCTTGATTGAATTAGATTGATTAATGAATATCACTCCCTTTGAACTTTGCAGCATACTGAAAAAAATATTATATTTCTCACTTACACGACAATAAAAGGGGTGAGTCAGACAATATTGAATATAAATCAACAAACCAGGATTGAGATCCATTTTTACATGTTCGCTATCATTTTGAATTAGTCACTTGAAGTACACTAACTACAATCTCAACTACTTAAAACATTTTACAGGTGATTCAACAACACGTGACAAGTATTGCAATTCAAACGGGCGAGCCAAATATCCTTTACCCCACGTTCCTCGATATCGCCTAATGATCAAAGAGGTCTTTTCAATGCAATGACCAGCACAAAAATTTTAAAATAAAAAAAGTACACCAAATAGAATGCGCGAAAAAACCTTGATGGTTTAAACATGCGATGTTAATTTACTACGGCGTGATTAATCCTGATATTTAATCTTGCGAACTGAAGGCAAGATGTAAACACTTTTAACCTATCCTTAATTACATGGTTTGGATAGTGTGCAAAGTGTTAAACCTCACTATGTGATAAACCTCGTGATAAACTTTCCCGAAATACCTAAAGCCTATGCCAAGATTTCTGCCATAAACCATTAAAATGAATGGGTTTTAAATATAATCGAAGAAAAGTTTATTCACATAGTAAATCCCACAACGTACACATGTCATGTTAGAACGCCGAAATTACTGCTTCGGATTGAACTGCATTGCAAAGACAAAATAATGCAAATGATGGGCACAGGTAGCTCATAAGTTCTATCAATTACATTACATGTACGCGGATTAGTCATACAAGTTCACAACCAACACTAATCTTAAAAACAATGACATTTCAAGTTACCCGTCGAAATAACTCAAACTATTGTGAGCATTAAATATTATTTAGCTAGAAATTTACCGCGAAGGAATTCAATAATGATCACCAAAGACTCAAGCAATTTGTTTAACAATCCCTCTTAACTAGGGATATGATTTTAATCCAAAGGCTCTTACCCTTATTCAAAATTTCAGTCAATCAGATAACAAAATATCTAACGTTCACGAGTAAACTGTGTAGTATTCTTACCAAGTCGGAAATCTAAACTAACCGTTCGCGGATGATCCATAAATCTCATGACATATGACGTGGACCCACAAACTCAGATTTGAACTCGTTACATTTACCAAGAATTACAGTTATATGCAGTTAGATACTGGTTTTAAACTTAAGTCTCGATTTGCTCAGCTACATTAAATATTTACGACGGTGGAACACTAAAAATTGTGATTGAGGAATGAATACTGTCAATAGATTTCACTATTCCTTCAAATAAACGATGAGTGACATTCAATCAAAAAATTCTGAACACGAAAGCAGATGGTAGGAATTCAAGTAAAGTGTCTTGTCCTTAATCATCAACTCAAAATATAAACTGTCTATACTTTCTGAGTACATTAACTCCGAGTACATTTAAATAGTGTTGTTCTGACTACTATATTAATACTATTCCTTTTTAATGCATGATATGTAGTGCATGTTTGGTGAGAAATCACCCCCTGCCACACACCCTCGTGGTGGCTTGCAGGGTATGATGTAGATGTATATGTAGATGTAACAGGCGAAGGCGTGGATAATAAGTCATTTATCGATATGAATAAATGAGGAAAAATACTCTAGCAACAATTCAAATTTACCCTCAAATGAAAAATTTTATGAAACCCGAAAATGCAAATGAACCCGATCGTACGAAGGCGAGAACGACGATGGAAAGCACAAAAGTCAAAGCAAATCTCACGAGAGACTCTCTAGTTAATTGGCATTCTCATTACTAAATCTTTTCCATCTATTCGCGAACTATGCACTTCCAAGGCACCATCGTATCTGCTGCTCCATAACGAAAAATATTGGTGCATATCAATAATGCTGCATCGTTTTCTATCTTCTAGTACTCTCCGTCTCGGTCTCCGTAGATCGAAAACGTTGAAACCATAAGATATTTAGGTGTAACAATCACTAAAGATTTATCGTGGGGTAGACACATCCGGGAAATATGCGGCCGAGCGAAGAGAAAGCTAGGATTTATAAAACGAGTACTTGGGAAATGTGATGAGAAGACAAAAGAGCGATGCTATTTTTCACTAGTTAGGCCCCACCTTGAGTATGCAGCCAGTGTATGGGATCCTAATGAATTAGGTTTGATGAGAGAACTACACAGTGTGCAGCGTAGAGCAGCTAGGTTCGTCAAAAGGTGTTACGATAGGTTGAGTAGTGTTTCAGAACTAGTACAAGAATTAGGTTGGGAATCATTATCAGAGCGTAGGTTAAAGTACAGATTGAATCTATTAGAGAAATTTCAATCGGATAGATTTACTGAAGATGTTTGGCATATATTAAAAAAACCAGCGTATTATGCTAGATTCGACCAGTTAAATAAGATTAGAGAGATAGATTGTCGTACCGATAGATTCAAAATGGCATTTTTCCCCCATACTATAAGAGAACAGAACAGTATCTTTTTTTAAATAGCGTAGTTTTGAACAGTACCTATAAAAGTACTGATCCTTTTATTTTTATGCATGATATGTGGTGTATTTTTGGTGAGAGTTCACCCCCTGCCACACACCTTTATGGTGGCTTGCAGGGTATTATGTAGATGAATAGGCAGCATAGCAAAGGGATAGGTAGGGGAAATATTTTAGAGTATTCTTGTAGTGCATGATACATGTATTAACTTCTTAAAAACTATAGATACTGACAATCTGGTTGCTTGAGACAATATAGTTGCTTGTTTGCATGTCGGTAGTGCATGCTTGGTGATCTTTACCCCCTGCCACACACCCTCGCGGTAGCTTGCAGGGTATTGTGTAGATGCAGATGTCTCCTACCTGTAGTAACAATCGGGCTACGCTACTTAAAATTATCATAAAAGTGTAGTTCAAAAGTCGATTTTTGTTTCAAAATTCGAAAATTAAAGCCTGGGGTCGTTTCAAATTAAGAACGAGTAAAATAACTTCAAATACAAATGTTTAACTTTTTGATTTCGTGGTCAATGTAATCAAAGGTTCATAGGAAAATGTAAGTGACCTCAGAACAGGAAAATTTACATTTTGCATTGCTGAATGCATACAAGACTACGAGGCTAATGGTACAGATATCGATAGTTAAGAAATTGGATCATGAAACTAAAGTAATCCGCAAAAATAAATTAATATTAAAGGGTGCAAGTGAGCATACGAGACTGTGAACTTCAGTTTCGAAACGGAAATCCTTTAATATCGGAATTAGATTAATTTCAAACAAATCGATAGAGAAACAGACTTCAATATCCAACAGCGTTAATGGTCTAGCGTCGAAACGTAGCTAGAACAGTCGAGAAACGTCCGAGAATATTGTAGGGATTCGAAACAACACTTAGAGATTTTGGGCGGGAAACTGAGAATATCAGAAGACACGACCTGGTATCGATCAGAAGTAATAGAATCACAATAAAAGACGCAGGCAACTTTATGCGAAAATAAAAACTCTCGTGAATGAAAAATATTAAAAATGACTTACCATACTGAAGAGAGTTCCTCGAAGCCAGTCTCTCGAATTCCCAGTTTTCCCTCACCCGTGTGATCGATGACGAAGTTCCAGCTTTATCGGCGCACGTAACTCAACTTCTCCCTGTAACAAATTCAAACCATTAACATTTGTAACCACCACATTTGCTGCACATCTGCTGTAAATATCCATCAATCTACGGAAAGAGTATTGCTTGAAATATTTACAGGGGGGAATTACTATGTAAAACTAGGATTTTAAATTTCGTGAAGTAAATCTCTCGAAATATATCTCTATTCTTCGTACAAAGAGGAAGATAAGTTACGAAGTTATTTCAATTTCCCCTCAAAGTCACTGCAAACTCAATGTACATTGATAAAGCATCCTGACTAAAACTACAACTTCGTTGAACTGGGGTGAACACTCACCTGGCCTTCCGTCACCGCGTACCGACGAATACTAAAGACCGATGTCTGATCACGCATGTAAATGCCACGTTCTGGCATGACGTCAACCAAACTGGACCAATCACCAAAGTGGAATGATAATTCGTCGTGAATAATAATTTCGAAAACATAAAAGGAATATCGCGGATTTGAACATTCTCTTGCTAATTCTATTACTGGATATACATTTCGGATATTAATATTTCCCTATAATTGTAGCATGGTTTGTTTTCGAAAATAGTTTATTATAAAATTAAGAGCGCCATCGGCTATTACTTCAGCTAACTACTCGTTTTGGCGGGAAAAAGTGACTGAACACGCAGTGGACTGTTGTAATTCTCAACTACCTGAAATATGTGCTAGATTAAAATATTTAGAAAAGAAATTGTTTTCAAACAACTACATATCATAGCATTTTGCACTGAGCGGACGTTTTATCTCTGGTCTACCAACTCTTAAATTTAGACGATATCTGATACCTGATTTCAGTTAACGGTGAGAAGAATTATTGCAGTTTTTGAATTATTTGCATGACAGATGTTTTCAGATTTACATGCCCGACGTTCAAATGGGAATTTTATTATACTCGACCATGGTTAGAAAATTAGATCAAATAAATTAATCAATAAAACCACTGTAAGCCCCTGCCAAACACCCTTTTGGATGCTTGCTTTCTGGATATAATGGGAAGTATCGAGTGTATCGTATATACGTTGAATTCCAAACAAAGAATGGTGCTTGCTAACAGAAACCTTCCGACCGCAACAACGACGAAATTCGTCGGTATCACGCAGAACTACTCAGGAACGCAAATCACATTTGAACGTGGTAGCTACGTAAATATTGGGAATGAAAGTAAGCCAATGCGATTGCTTACCTTTACGGAAAGTCTTGAAAAGGACCAGTGTGCTCTGATTACTGCAAGGGTAGCTTCACTGCAACAATTACTGGTTAATTCTTCTTGGCAAGGCACTTAAACCGCGAAGCATACGAACACTTCACAATATAACTTGCTCAGTTATCATATAATTCACAAAACTATACCACTACTATTCATATCTCACTTGCGAGGTTATGTTGGCGGATGAAACACTGCACAGGTAACACACGATAAACCATCACACAAATTCCGAGCAACTTCTTATTACAAGACGGAAACGCCTCCAAGCATTCTCGCTCGGATTAAACATCGCTGATCAGCTGTTCGGGATTGTGTTGTTGCCTCGTACGAAGAAAATACGAAACTAAATCGAAGAATTGACTAGCTCTTGAACTGGGAAGGCCGTGGGTTTCACAAACACTGAAATGATTCATTCTCACTTTCGCTCTCGAGGTCGAGAGGGAAGCATTTGTGAAAAAGACGCAGGTGATTGAATTTCGGAAAAGCGGACCTCGTCGGAAATATTTCAGACTCCGTTAATGAAATTGATGAATTGAGTGAAATATAATGAGCACGCAATCAATGTATTGACTGAAAAGTAATGAGTGCATTGGGTGAAACGTAATAACTGTATTGAATTAAGTGTAATGACTGATATGCATAGCTGGGCAGAAAAGCGTTAATCCGTTAATCGTTAATTAACGAAGTTAACATATTGCTTAACGATTTAACTTTTAAGTTAAATCCAAAAACTATTAACAGTCTTATTAACTTCCGTTAACTTTTAATTCCGTTCATTTAAGTCCGTTACTTTTGTTCAGAGCCATCTGGATTGCCATGTAATAACTTGTTGAAGGAGTTGTGTTGAGAATGCAACAGACTGTGGATAATTATTCGAAACATGAATATGCTAAAATAATTAATGCCCTACATGCTTCTACATCAAAATCGTAGCACGTGTTCTAATTTCCCCATACATCGTCGCTGTAAACTATTACTGTCCCAAATATTATTTGGTTGATCGCAGTTGCAATTGTACATTTGGTTGTTGTAGCTGGTTTAATTAATCATTTCAACTGGAGCTACTTTGATGACATTCAGGATGACTCAGGAGCTTTCCTACTCCATTTATAATATTGGTACTTTAAAGCCTCCGTGGTCTTGAGATTCAAGCATTGTAAATCCATTCTGAGTAATGCACTTCGTTTCGGTAGGAGACGGAGGTCACCAAGGGAAGGAAAGGTTCTGAGTCAAGACCGTCAAGACCCAAAGGTCCGAATTCTAAAACTGAGACGCCAGAATCTTTTGACTACTGTTTCCGTGGGGTAATTCCTAACCATGGCTGGCGTTCAATGGACTCAAATTATCACTCGTCGGAGAGAAATGGACCGAACGGCATTTAACTGGTAGGCCTAGTTTTACCACTCTTGTACGAATATTGGTCGGAAATAGAAAGAGCGGAGGGGTGTGTGTAAGCGCGGCATCGTGGGTGGGCCCTTGAGATCTCCCGCCCAGCTAAGCGACGGTGTGATGCTCACTTTGATCTAATTGATTCATCTTCATCTTCATTGACGTCACAATCGGCGCGTTACTCAGCGACCGATGAGTCAACTAATCCTATCGGTATTGCGAAAAACATTCATCCACAACGGAATAGAGGTTTAAAAGATGATTTAATGTCATGCATAAAAGAAAAACAGTCAGTATGAGTGATCGTACAAATGGTAGCGTTAGGTTTTAAGTGCTACAACTTGGTCTAACCTTACTTATACCGAAGCTTACTGTTGAGACCATACTCGACGCGGGATTGAAATTCGCGAGAGTTCCAATCCACAGACTGCCAATCTGAGTGCGGAAGAAGGATTCCTATTCAAAAATTCAATCATAACGAAGCATGATGTGGACACATTTTAATATACGACTTTGTGCCCTTCTAATGTACTGCACAGAGTGAACATGGGATGTAAAACAGCCTGAAAAGTAACTGATATGAAAAATAATAAAGATAAACAGCTAAGTCGGTAATGAGTTTAGCTACGATGCCATTGTACTTTATTCTATTTTTCACTTCCGATCATGATAGGACAAATTCCCCGAGGACAAATCTCATTCACATCCATTAATGTCCAAAAAATTTTATCGTATACAACATAAAACGACATCACAGTACAGCGGCGTCGGAAGTGGGGGACAGGGGGGGCATTCGGCCCCCCCAGAATTTCCCCGGACCCTTGAGAAATGAGTCTTCATTAATAAAAATTAAATTTCACCTGTTTCCAGCTTGCTTTTTCCCTTCTGACACATATTCTACTTCCTTCGTATGCACGTTTAGCGGAATTCTAGTCTCTATCCCCTCCTATCCGCAAAAAAATTTGGGCCCTTTGCATAGGAGCCGGGCCCTATTCTAGGTTGGCCCCTCCAAGCGAAAATAGTTCCGACGCCCCTGTCAAAGTATTTATTTCCTACCTCTAAACGGCACTCCGTGGCTAAATTAGCTCAGTTATACAATCCCCCATATCCCTGGTGATATTAAAAATCATTTGCATTATTATCCCTAGTCTCCCCAGTGGGAACGGGGGCGGCGATAAAGTGTTGGGGGAGCGGCAGAGCGGAGTGCTCTGGAAGGAAGCAGCGGCCGAGTGTTGTGGGAGGCTTTAGGAAGTGTCGCGGTAGTGTCCGGCGAGCAGATTATGGACCACTGGGAGCGTTTTCGGGAGAGTTTCGGAAGCGATAGGGGATCGTCGCGACGCTGGTCCGCGGTGGAGCGGTCGGTGAGGTGCCTGGGAACGTCCGACGCGCTCCAGAGAGCGTTGACAAGCATTCACGAGCCGTTCACGAAATGGTTGACTAGAGCATGCAATTTTACAGCGGAGCTGTGCCCATGTAGCGTAACATCGGCACGGCTCTATATAATATTAATCTATAATGTAAATGTAGTAAATGTAAAATGTAGTAATTTTGCTGTTAGAGACGTGAGAATGAGGGATGCTTCAAGCGCGAAGAGAGCAAGGCAGACTTGGGAGGCTGACGAATTTTCTTGGGCCACCAAGAAAATTATTAAGGCTCAACATTGTATTAATACACAGGATCATACAGACAGCGAGTGTAAAAGTAAACTGCATCTGAGAAAGATACGTATGTCTCGGAATTAGTTCTTCTCTTTAACAAACTGTCTTACAAGACACCTCGAGGGTTGTGACGGGTGGTGAGTCACATCAAATATGCACAAAGGGCATGTGCGAATGTGCAAAGGGCATTTAATACGTATTAATGAAATGAATAGGATGCAGGACACCAACTGAAACGTTACAATTTCATAGTTTATTACGCAAGGAAACAAGATTAACAACATTAAGGACACTAATTTTTGCACCAATAGATTTAAAATGTCATTTTTCCCGCATACCATAAGTGGACATACCATAAGAGGCAGCATAGTAAATGGATAGGCATTTGAAATATTGTTGCTGCAGTGCATGAAGCATGTTTTCGCTAACGCATGCATGGTAGTAAGGAAATACAGAAAAATATATTTAGAGACAAAAATTTCTAACCAGTATGTACTTCATTACTATGTAGATACTAACACCTAGTTATGCATCAGTCTTTTTTTTTAACATGTCTTTATGAAGTGGAAGCATTGTAGCACTTATTTGCATGTCAGTAGTGCACATTTCGTGATTTTAACCCCCTGCCACACACCTTCACGGTGGCTCGCAGGCTTTTACGCATATCTATGTGTAGTTGAAAAGTTTGTCATATGCTAGTAAAATGCATTAAATATGTCAAAAGTTCATTTGAGCAAAATCTAATCTTCAGAACTTTACCAACTCATCTGTATCTGTCCTTAATCTGTATTAGTATAATGTGTATGACTGCATGCTCACTAGGGTGTCAAAAAAAATCGAAGTTTTTTTTCATGCACACCCTCTTAATTTTTTTATACGATGTCAAAACAGTTGTAAAAAAATTTCATAAACGTATGAACTCGGCAACCGGTGCCGACTTGCATTGAAACATTTCAGTACTTACTATGTAAGGCGTCCCGGAAAACCTTCTATATTTTGATGGGAATTTAGCGAAAAATATGCTATGTACATTGTACTATTGTAAATTGTAAAAGGTGTCTACATAAATTAATGAGACTGAGTTCTTTGTATTCTATCGGGCATCACTGGTGACGCGACATCAAATAAAAGTTCATAACTGCCCTTGAATGGTCAAGTTCAGTTTTACATATTTACTAATATTCGTGAAGTTAATTTAAGTGTCAATGCAAGGGCAAATATCACTATTCGCGAATGTATTACCTTTTGGGAAAAGGTGCGTATATATACCAAATCTTTTCCTAATTGTGTGAAGAAACTAGAGAACATATTTCAAGTTTGGAGGATGTTACAATAAAATACACAAAAAACCCTAAACGTATTTGAGCAGTACCAACAAGAGTTTGTCATCAACTTAGATAATTTGTTGGACATTGCATACGCCGATGCGCTTCCATGAATAATAACACATAAGACAGAATCTTCTTTAAGTGACAGGGAGAGCCAGGTAGGCCTGGTCACTTAGCTGGAGTGGACAACAACTGGCTAATAAGGAGAAAAGGGCGCGCCCTCAGAACTATTGGAGAAGAAAAGCGACGTGCTACATAATATTCGACTCCAATTCCTTCGACATCATCTTATCTCATCTTCTGATTCTAATGAAAATGACAAGCATTCAAAAGAAGATTTTACAACTCTAACCGAGAACATAAAACCCGGAACCAGTAAAACATTATGCAGAAATATTTCATTACTCCAAAATTAGTAGCAGCAGCTACATAGGTGTCAGTTAAGTATGACAGATTAAGTTTTGTTCTTCAAGCTACCACTGAGGCACCTGGATATTATACTGATGAATTTCCTTTAAGTAAGTCCTCGATTCAAAGAATTCAAACAGAAAAACGGAAAGAGGAAGCCTTAAAAGGTAATTTTCAAAAACGGGGTACCAGATATTGTGGCTGCTCACTAGTATGGCAAACTGTGGCCTGATTAGAAATCGTGCCTGATAGTTATTTCATAAGCAAATGAAGAACAACTTATTGCATTTCTAAGGCTGGAAAGCTCTCCAGGAAGGGCGCAGGCGCAGGCTGTTTGGAACGCATTGGGGGCAATGTTTACTCGGAACCGAAATCGAAATTTTGTGCACGAAATCGTTAGATAGAAATGAAAAATGAAATTTAGTGAAAAAATTAATCTTCTAACCACAACCATTCACTCATAAATCAAAAACTAAAATAAGCAAAAGATGAACGCCCACCGAAAAAGCTGATGTGATAACATTGACGTCATTTTCCTCACGTACTTGATTGCTTTTCGGGGAAGGGAAAAGAGTGGAGGGGGATTCTCGGAAGGTCTGCTCAAGGGAGTGTGTAAATTATTATAGTTTCTCTGGTCTGCTCACACAGATCCAGTCGTAACTGCTCCTATTGGCAGAGTCAGCTGGGTCCCCCCTTTTCGATAAGGCAAAGTAGCTTCGCGGGCTCAGTTGTGATTGGACGAAGGCGAAATACGTCTGAGGTTGCACCACGCCCACTTATCCGAAAGGGTTAAAAACATCAGTTTTTCGCCGCTTATAACTCGAGAAAAAATTGACGGATCAAAAAAAAAAGGAAAAATACGCGTATTTTTATTTTACAAACTCTATCAGATTCGGCAATAAAAAATAAGGCAAACGAACCCATTGTAGACTGGAATCTCGAAGATAAAGTGCACATTCTTTGCTGTGATACTACGGCTTCAAATACAGGTCATATCAATGGCGTCTGTATGCTTCTTGAATAAAAACTTAACAGAGATTTGCTTATTTTTGCTTGCCGCCAGCACATGTTTGAATTGGTGTTAAAAAGCGTGTTCAAAGTAGAAATCAGTCAAGTGACAACAAATCCTGATATTCTACTCTTCAAAAACTTCCGAGATAACTGGAAAAGCGTCGATCCTGATTAAATACAGTGCTGTAAAGAAAGACTCGCATTGCACCTGACTGTTTCAGAAATTGACAATCTGCTGTACTGAACTGAACTGGCCGAATAAATAGCCAGAGAAATTACCATTTAAGGAGAAGGGTTGAATTTCTCAGCAAAAGTTTATAATAAACAGTATTTTTTATCACTTGATCGAAGAGTCTTTCTCTTTTATCGTGCAGTTGTACTTACTAGAACGCTGACGTACCGACATAGCCGTCCCCTAATATGTGATTGCGATTGTCGTTTATATGCCGTGTCAATTCCAAAATGTGATCGCATTCACATTTTATAATCACAGTGATTGTAACGGAACAGTCACATTTAAGGCGGTGACAAGAAAGTCACAGTTAGGGCCATCCCTGCTAGCAAGAGACGAAAGGTCAAATGCAGTTAATTTTAGCCGAAGCTGTTGATTTCTAGCAGGAGAGGAGAGCTGCTCTATTCCGCGACATGAAATGTTTATTTCGGGCATTTGCTCACTGAAAGTGTTCGGCGGTGGTTCCACTGCGTTTTGTGACGATGAGTTGAATACGCTTTGGAAGAAGGTGTTTAAAGTATTGGCTTTTTCTACACTGCTGGTGACTCTGATTCCTTTATAGTTTTTAAGTGTGTGCACTGTGGACTTATTTCCCTGAAGCTCTCTCACATATGACCAAAACGCTTTAGGATTGCTATCTAAATATTCTCCTAACATCTTGCTCTTGAAATGTGATAACGCTTCCCGACATCATTTCCTTGCTAATGCTCTCGATTTTTTATAGTTTTGAACTAGCTCATTTTTTTCCTCTACCGATAGACCCCGTCCTGCATTTTTCATCTTAGCGTGGCACACCCTTTGTCGATTTAGTGATTTCCTAAGCTCCGCGTTATACCACCTTGGCTCTGTATTATGACTAATATATATACTTGGTATGTATTTATGAACTGCGTTACGGGTAACCTCAAGAAATTCTCTCCACGAATCCTCTGTATTTAATCCTTTGCTTTGCTCGCTGAATACATTAAACGCTTCCCTCAATTCCTCTTAGATACCGTCGTAGTTTGCCTTGCCAAATAAGTATACCCTCCTCCTTGGTTTATAATGTCTTTCAACGCCAACAATAAATTTCGCATGCACTATTTTATGATCACTAATTCCTGTGTCTGTAACTGTATTTAGAACTCTTTCGGGTATATTTGTTGCTAATAAGTCTAGAATGTTGTCTCCCCTAGTCGGTTCTGTTACTAGCTGGTGTAAACAATGTGACGTAAAGGTGTTAAACAGTGATTCGCAATGTTCCTTATACTTACCTCCTGTTATGAAACTACACGTATTCCAATCTAACGAAGGGAGATTGAAATCTCCGCCTACTATTATTCCTCTATCCTCGTTCGGAGAAAGTAATGTGGCTATCTCTGACTCTAGTTCCATTCCTAGATAGTATATACTAGATAGTGTATTCAACTCATCGTCACAAAACGCAGTGGAACCACCGCCGAACACTTTCAGTGAGCAAATGCCCGAAATAAACATTTCATGTCGCGGAATAGAGCAGTAGTTAAAAAGCATAAGTAAAAACAAATCACCAGGTCCCGATTAAATTCCTTCCAGAGTATATAAAACATTAGCTTCTGAAATAGCCCCCTATCTAGAAATAATATTCAATAAAACACTAAAGAACCACACAGTACCCAAGGATTGGAAAGTAGCTAACATTACACCTATATTTAAAAGTGGTGATAGGGAAGAACCTAGTAACTACAGACCCATTTCACTCACGTCAATCTCTTGTAAGATATTTGAGCACATTGTAGTCAGTTCGATCATGGGGCATTTGGATAGTCAGGGATTACTCATAAACAGCCAACATACTTTCCGGAAAGGTAGATCTTGCGAGACACAATTAGCTTTATTCGTACACGATATTTTAATCCACGGCGAAAGCAGTACTGAAGTTGATGCGATATTTTTAGATTTTAAAAAGGCTTTCGATAAAGTTCCTCATGACAAATTAATCTTGAAGTTAGAGAGTTGAGCAGTTCCTGTTTCATACCACCATAATAAGCCTTACCCAGCAGCGGCGTCGGAAGTGGGGGGAAGAGGGGGCAATCGCCCCCCGCCCCCCCCCCCCCTCCCCCCCCCCCAGAATTTGCCCCGTGCCCTTGAGAAATGAGTCTTCATCAATAAAAAATAAATTTCACTTGTATCCAGCTTGCCTATTCCCTTCTGACGTATATTCTACCACCTGCATATGCACTTTTTGCGGAATTCTAATCTCTACCCCCTCCTATCCGCAAAAAAATGCGGGCCCTTTTCATAGGAGCCGGGCCCTTTTCAAGGTTGGCCCCTCCCTGCGACAATAGTTCCGACGCCCCTGATACCGAGCAAATAAATGTTTCCTTTCGGCTCGTGAGATTGTTAGCTCTCAGAGAAAATTGAGCCGTGACTACTTTATGGCCTCAAATGCCTTTCTCGGCTACTACTTTTACAACATGTTCTGGTACATTTGCCGCTAATAAATAGAAGGTATTATTTCCTCTGGTGGATGCTGTTACCAACTGATGCATTGAGTGTGTTGTGAAGGTACACAATAGTGACTCGCAGAGCTCCTTGTCTTTTACTCCGGTGATAAACCAATTCGTGTCCCAGTCTATGGACGGAAGTATGAAATCTCCACCTATTATTATGTTTCGATCTTTTCCGCGCGAATTTAGTTTACTGCTCTTGCTCTCAAGGCCTGAGACTGAACTGCCGTCGCTATCAGGCAGTCTATAATATACACATATAAAGAATCTTTTGGTTTTAGGCTGTCGAAGTGAACACCATACGCTCTTTAACCGACTCTCAGATTAGAACTCCCAATTATTGGTGTAGTAATCCTTAGCTGCAATAAAGAAGAACATATAGGAGTCACTAAGAGGAACGTAGCTTTCTTGTCACGTGCATCGAAAACACTTACTAAAATAATCAGCCGAAGAATGGAAGGAAAGATTGGAGGAAACCTCTCGGATAACCTATAAATGGTAAATGATTTTGGAAAATATTCATTATCTGCGATTTCGTTTGATAACCAACTTTCTGTCCCAATAATTACATCCGCATCGGTGCCTTTAATGATATGGTAGCATTAAACTACTTTATTTTTATACTACGGCAGTTTAGTATCACCAAATATATATTTCACCATTTAGCAACTTCTCTGGTCGTTGATAGTAACCTCCATTAGCCCATCTTAGGAAAACTAACTGCCAATAATTTGTCATCACTGAAAAATTACTTCTGAAATTCCTCATCTTTCCCGTGACTCATGTGAAAGCCGCCATCAACTAGCCATTTCACAACGTGGAATGGAATAAGATGTTCAAGATACTGAAAGCAGTTGAGATGGACTACAACGACAAATGAATACTCTGTCGCCTCCGCAAGAATCAGGTCACAACAGTACGAATGAATGATGGAAGGAAAATAGAAGCCAAAATAAATGAGGAATTAGACAAAGATAGAGCCTCTCGCAATTATTATTTAATATAATATATAACTAAAAGAATCAAAACGAGAAGCAGAAGAAATTGGTATAAAAGTAATCAAGGTTAATGTTGAAGAAATAAACATGCTTCCGGTTCGCAGATGGCTATCGCAGTTCTAACAGAAAGGCAAGTAGACCTGTAAACATCTTGGAATATTACGGACCTAGTAATTTAGGAAATTAATATGAGAATCAACAAAAAGAAAGGAGCGAGGCACTCTATGGATCAGAGACATGGAGCATCGAACATTGAGATCCCAGAATAAGACTCGCACGGTCTGTCTTTTCCCGCTCTCTTTTTCCAAACTCGCCCTCTCAGGTAGCAACGTTGCCACATCCCATCCGCTTTTTACGCGAAGAATAGGAAAATCCTTAATTTTCATCGTAGAGCATCAATCAAAAAACGTTTTTCGACGTCTTGGAATGAACGATACAATGAAGAAGATAAATTGTTGATACGTTCCAAAGTTTATAACTTCGATAAACCATGTCTAGTGGTCAATTTCCCCGAGGACCCCACCCGCTGGGAAAGGTCTACCTCGGCTGAGCTCTCGGGATGGGTGAGGGTCGATTTTCGAGGAGACCGAGGGTGGACCCTCGGTCCTGACCTCCGTCCCACCAGCTACCTGAACGACGGCCCCGCTAAACTACCATTAACCGATTACATTGATAAAATCAAATATGTCCTCCTGTTTAAATATTTTGTTTTTAATTGAAGTCAAATCAAGGAGACAGACAAATACTTTCATCGACGCGTCGGTAACGGTTTTTTCTTCATAAACTAACTGAAGTATTTTTGCTAATTTACTGTCCCTTGGATGAGATCCAGGTACTCGAGTTGCTTTGTTATGCTCTGTATAATAGAAGAAGGCATTTAAAATAAATTTTACGCATAATTTAGTTTCTATGTCCCGTGTCTCGAGTCCAGGCACGTATGAATTCGCACAGCTATATGGTCTCTATATCCTTAAATGATACGTATGGGGATATTGTAACGATTGGATGCAATGCTATGGGTTGTGTACGTACTGATTTTAAAGAGTGAGTTGTGCGAGATGTTCAACTGATGAGCGAAGAGCATCAATGGCATCGATTTCTTGGTATTTGTGAGGAAAAAAGCGAATAAATGACATTGATTTCTAGATGCTCACGTGAAAGTCATTTTTCGGCATTTGAATCATAAAAATATGCAATAATTAGAACACCGAGGCATATGCAGGCAGATGTCTTCGTAAGGCTGAAGTTTTGTTTTTGACGTAATTGATCTGCAAGTAAATTAGTACGTGCAGGTTGGATGCAGGTTTTTATTCTGGTTAAGGGCGTAAGAAGGCTGGTGAGAAAAAAACAGTGATGAGTTGCAGTACAAACATTTCTATATCTACGTAATACGTAGATATAGAAGTGTTTGTACTGCACCACCACTTCAGTTCCAAACCCTGGTATATACAGTCAATTAAGCAAAGGGAAGTTGGGGTAGTGCTCAGTCCCATGCCACTTTTATCTCAGAGCCATAATTAGATGTTAATCTGCAAATGGGTAAGAGAACTTTTGAGGCAACAGTAATGGAAGTCAGATGAGTTCTATCTAAATACATTCTATATTCTAAAGATATATTTTCATCTTCATAGTACCCTGCATACCACCACGAGGGTGTGTGACACGGAGTGACTACTACCAAACGTACACGACCTGCATACAAATAAGTGGTATAACGCTACTACTTGGAGACATGCTAAATATAAGGGTCACGTGCCACTATATGGTTAGTATCTACATATTAAGAAGCAATTACTCGATAGAAAGAGTGTTCGGGTGAGAAAGTAAAAGACTTGAAGAGAGTAATATGGAGGATGAAGGAACAATAGATGGAGGGTGATTTGAGGCGTAACGGATACTTGAGGAGAGGTTGTCGGGAAGGTGTAGAACATGATGTAGAAGAATTTGGATGTTGGGAGGATTCATGTGAATAAGTCAATGAGATAAGCAATGTAGGACAATGGTGCGGTGTGTTGTATGTGATTGAACGATTCGTATGGTCCCGAGACGAAGTTAATTCAAGGAATATCCAAGAGCCTACCTTTTATAGGGGATTGAACACGAGTTTAGTTTCACTTTAATAGTGGCTGTGGGTTGTTCATCAATCATGCTCCTAAGATATGAAATATTTATTAGAATGATTGATACCCAACCACAGCATCTTTAAAGCAATAAATTTGCGTTTGGATGGATTTATTTTCTAGGTACTTAGGACTAATCAAAAACTGTATTGCAGCAACTACCATATATTTTGACCTCTTTATTTAAAGTGCATGCGTAGTGACTACTCATTCCCACCACAAACCCTTTCGGTGGCATGCAGGGTACTATGAAGATGTATATATAGATAGATCTCTAGAATGTAAGTAGATAGAACTCATCTGACTTCCATTACTGTTGCTTCAAAAGTTCTCGAACACTTTTGCTGATTAAAGGCCGTATCACACTAGCGGTTGCCGGTTGTACAGTCGACCAATCAGCGCCAACTAGCTCTCAACGGTTGGATTATAGGAGCACGTCTATTTCCAACCGGCCGCACGGTTGCGCAACCGTGGCCAATAGGAGCTCACCTCGCGGTCACGTTCTGTTTGTGTTTACATATCGTGATAATTTCATTGTTATCATTCAACTACGCCCTAAACCTTAAAAATATTCAGAACAATTTAAAGAGCATTTAACTCTCTTGCATCATCTATTTTTTGTGAAGGATATATTATAATAGGATACATTTTATCGACGTGAGATTAAATGTAGGTACTTAATTTATTTGTATCTTGTATTTGAGGCATAAATCCTGCATTTGAGGCAGCATAGGAACAATATGTAAACAGAAACAGCACGTGACCGTGAGCCGAGATCCTATTGACTGCGATTGCACAACCGGTCGCTTATATAAGCGGTCAGTGTGATTCGAACTGTTTACACCAACCGTAACCAGCAACGGCAACCGTAACCGGCAACCGCTAGGCCTTAACATATTATTATGGCTCTGAGATAAAAGTAGTATGAGACTGAACACTATCCCTACTCCCCTTCACTTGATTGACTGCACATATCAGGGTTTGGATCTGAAGTGAGGAAGCCTTCGTCCCGAAATTTTCATCTCATCTCGTCCCGAAAATGTTTGCCTCATCTCGTTCCGAAGACTTTTTCGTGTCGCCCGGTCCCGTAAAATTTACCGCCAGCAGCTTTATCCGTTCCTTTATGTCTAGCACAGTATTGTCATTCCGGAATTTATCTACTCTGGACTTGATTTCGCTTTTCACCAATGGTTTTCTCCCTGACTGATTTTTCGCTTTTATAACAAAAGCACGACAATACCATTGTTGTAGCCACCCGCGTATATTTTAGAAATATGTATCGTTGATTTTAAAAGCGATCTTTTAGCGTTAGAACTTTCCTAAGCTTATAATTTTATTTCACACTAGCGGAAGCTACCCGTTGAAATTCAACGGGTGTGAAAAACATGGAACTTATTTTGTAAGAAAACCACTGTCTGAAGAATACTGTTAACGCGGTCATTTAAGGAGTTGGTGACCTATGTTGTACATACATAGTGGTCGTGGTAATAGACACGCTGGCCGTTTTCCAGGTGCACGGAGAGATGAGTGACTGTTGGTCCTCTTTCATGCACGGAAAATCCAAAAATGGCCCACGCAAACTCATCACTACGTAAGATAGATGGCCATCTCGTATTTTCGGTTCTCTTAGTCGCATATTGAGTGAATTAACAGCTTGATCGCTACCCTTGTGTATATACATTCATTAGCATTAAATGAATTAATTGAGCTGTTCTATTTAAGGTTAATATGTGGGTTGAGTATCTTAATCAGGATCTTAATCTAGTGAAGTCTTTATAATTTCCGCGATCTTTAAACAAATTGAAGTTTCGAAGCAGATGAGTCAATATTTGAACCAGATTTATAGGTGGTTATCCGTCCGTAGTTTTGGTTAAAATGAAATTTATGAGGTTCTTAACGTAACCCGGGAAACACCATGAGGAGTTGATGGATTTAGTTTCTAATTTTTCTTGGTGTATTTTTTTGTTTCTTTTTTAAATAATTTTTTTTTCGTTAAATGTTTATAAACACTTACAGCGAGAGCACAAAGTACCTCTATACATATTCTATGTGGCCCGTCTCTCGTACTGGGAAGAAAACTTTTTTTACGGTTCTTAACCTTACCTGAGAGACGCCACGAGGCGGTGACCGTTATTCGTTTCTCTTTTTTAACTTCTTTTTCAAACCTTAAGAAACATCAAACATGGGACCCTTGGGACTCTGGGCCCCTCTTATATAGAACAAGCTGACCCGGCCACGCGTTGCTGTGGCTCAATCTGGTTAAATGGAAAGCGCACGTTTATAGTATGTTTAATTTCACAATTCTTATGGGTATACAATATATCTCAGCTGATCGATTGTTTTGCAGCTGGACACGCATATTTGTATATAATTTTAACGTCTTTACATGTCGTCACAAAGTAGAATATTTCAGGCAAGCATTTATTTCATCCGCTAGTGTCAATCGAGGAATTACAGGTAATGTTTGCCTGAAATGTCGTGCAAGCAATATTAATGCGTTCTCAAATGGTCTCAGGATTCAACGGAAATCTTGCAATGATCGATCCAGAGCCTCGAGCGATGCTTTGTGCACCATTGTGCATTCATCCCAAGCAATAAGTTGGCATTTCTGAAATATTTGTCCCATGCCGGATGATTTGAATATGTTGCACGTGAGTGTTTCAATGAATTGCAAGTTCAATGGGATGCACATCCCGTCTCCTGTGTCGATATTGTATTCTCGATATTGTACAAACCTTCATGGAGTGAACAAAACAACTAACCAAAGCTTCATGGAAATTGGATGAATGTTGTGGTGATGCATGAAGTTATCAATATTGTATCGATACAGTATCGATATTGTAATGATACTTTATAAAACTTTGATAAAAAACATCTAAATATTTTCACCTCAATTTTGTATCAACAATGTATCGATGTATCCATATTTTATCGATATTATATCGATACAGTATCGACATTGAATCATCGATTTTGTAGAAACCTTCGCGGAGCGTACTCAATAACTTTCCAAAGTTTCATGGCGATCCGATGAATGGTGTACTAATGCATAAAGGACAAACACATTATATACATTTGATACAGTATCGATATTGCAACGATACTTTCCTTTTAAAAAACTAAATAATTTCACCTCAATTCTGTATCAATAATGTATCGATTTATCGATACTTTAGCGATATTATATCGATAAAGTATCGATATTGAAATATCGATTCCGTAGTCCTCTTTTCAGGAATGTACTGAACAACTTCCCAAAGTTTCATGGCGATCCGATGAATGGTGTAGTAATGCATAAAGGACATACACACACACACACACACACACACACACACACACACACACACACACACACACACACACACGTATTGTTGAACCTAGTGCACGCTCTCCACAAGTGCTCCTGCATTTACGTGTCTTTTTGTTGGTTTAAATAGTGTTCTCGTGTTTTTTAACGAAAGTGTTCCATTTACAAGACGTTCAGCTAGCAAGTGTTCAATTCTCAGTGCGCCCCTTGCCAAAATACGGGAGATATTCCTGTTTTTCTCCCAACGCCACGAGCCCGAGCCGAGTTGCCGACGCCGGAGGTTCCGCCCGCCGCCGCCGCGACGAACAATTCGTCCGCGGCGGCCGTGAAATCGCCGACGATGGAGCCTGCTTCATTTGGTGCCCTCTCATCATCCAGTGGCAGTTTATTCTCTCTTCCACCTTCAGATTGTGTGTCCCAGGATATGTTTACCTCCGATGTGCCCCTTGATCTCTCGTTCCCCAGTGCTCCCCTCTACACTGAAAGTGCTCAAGCTTCCCAATGTAAGCCCTCTCATCCTGAAAACGAGAGGCTTTTGCCCCAAGTGCCTTTTACCAGACCGTTACTGCCTCCCTCGTTGACCCGTAGCAAGCATCTGAATGCTGACAACGTAAACGCTCCTCCTTCTTCCGCGAGTATTTTACGACGCGAAAGAGGTGTCCTAAAAGTTAATTCTCTCACTGATGTGTCATCCCCCGCCCCGTCTTTTGTGCAAAAAGCCAGGCAGCATAGGTCTTGGAGTGATTTTTATTCGTCTAATTCCCCGCCTCAACGTGTACTTTCCTTCTCCGAGCTCGCCAATTTCGCTTCCGATTCCCCGCCATTATTTCCCGCGCGAATTTCTGCTAGCGTGGGTCCGCCACGAAATGAAGCTTCCTCCCCGCCTTCCCCTACGCCCAAGCCATTGTTAACCCCTGCCACACGCTCGCTCCCGATATCAACAATGAGCGCAAGCCCATTGTTGCCCCAGCGCACCTCCGCCGCCGCAAACTTCCCTCCTTCCACATCTTCCCCTCGCCCTCCGCCACTGCCTCTCGACAATCCACCTTCTCCCTCCTCACGCTCAGCTGTTTCCCCTCCGCCCAACACTCCGCCGCTCGACAACCCACCTCCTTCTCCCTCCTCCCGCTCAGCTGTTACCCCTCCGTCACTCGCGCACACAATAACAACAACCACGCCCAATTCATCACAACGCCATCTACCACAACAAACAGACACCAAAACATCGTCGCCCAGGCCCAGTTTTGCTCAAGTTTGTGGAGCCGATAACCCGCCAGCCTCAAGTAGTGGAGCGAACACCGCTCCAGGAACCTTCGTCTTCAGAACGAAACGGGTGAATTGCAACAGCACAGGACCAAACAAAAAAAATGGCATAATAATTCAAGCCTTGCCCGACACCCCCATAAAGGAATACATATTTGCAGTTGCTGATCTGCTAGGAGGAGGACACACCATAACTCATGCTACCAGGCTATCTTACGACAGAATTTGCATTTACTTGAAAAGCGAAGATCTCGTAGATCAGTTTATGCTGGACCACGGAGGTGTCACGATACGCAACATGTATGCCATGGCTCGACGAATGACCTCTAAGGTGCAGAGATTAGTCATCTCCCACATCCCCCCTGAATTCCCCAACGCCGACTTAATCGACGTACTCAGTCAGGCGATGAAAATCGTCAGCCCCGTCCGTGAACTTCCGTTTGGGATCCACCAGGAGGGCTACGCCCACATCGGAGGCTGGAGGCGACAAGTGTTTGTCGTCCTCAGAGATGGGGTCACCCTTCCCGATTCCCTCCTCGTCGAGACGGAGAACCGCATTAGCCTCAGAATATATCTGTCGCTGGATGACATGAGGTGCTTCAGATGCGGGAAGGAGGGGCACGCAGCGGCCAATTGCACCACCCGCTTGCAAGAAGAAGTCCAGGTGGCCGCCCAAGAAACATCAATGCCAGTCATCATCTCGGAGCCACAAACTCACACAGTTGACCAAAATCAGACCTCTCAGCTTCAAATCTCTGCCGATGACCCAGTCACCCTGTCTCCCTCCATTACTTCTACCTCCCCTCCTCCATTTTCCCACCCCGATCCCCTGCCTCCCCCCCCTCCACCTCTTCCATCGAATTCCTCCCCACCCCTTACTCCCACCCCCAACACCCCTCACCATGTTATTCCTGATACCCCAACTCCTCCCTCAACCCTTCCTCACGACACTCTGCCTCTTCTTCCATCTACTCCTAATTCTGATGATATCACTTATAATTCAACGGTTTCCTCCGACCTCAATCGCACCGAGACTGGTGGAGCCATTAAAAGAAAAACTCATCAAGATAATTCGTCCCAAGGAGCATCACCACCGAATTCACCAATCCGGAAAAAAGGAACCAGAGACGAATATAATACCAGGACTAACGCGCCGTACGCAGCCCCTTTCCTCCGCCAAGTCGCTAAGATTGTTGACGACGAGCAAGATCCGGCAATTCCTGGGAAGCTGGTCACGGAGTTTTTGGTGAAAGCCTTTGCCCATAACGACCAACTTTCCGTCGCAAAAAGCTTCACCTCCAATGTACCTGCCCTTATTGCTGCACTCCGAGAGGTCCTTCAAATGACCACCAGCAGAGCCTACAGAGTTAGGATCCAGCGGCTACTTGCCGCTCTAACGAGGCCGTAGGAAGGATATCTTTTTACAAAATTCCCCCCTCTCCTTTTTTTCTATTTCTTTTTTATCCATATTTTTGTAATTTATCATTTTTTTAAATCTTTTTTTTCTATTTTCTATCTTCTCTTTTTTATTTATTCCTATTTATATTGCCTTAAAATTTTTAAAATCCATTTAGCCTGAAATGTCTCAACTTTCATTTATGACCTTGAATACCAGGTCAATTCGCAGTCAGTATAAATGGGCACAACTCACCTTATTCATCAAGAATCATGCACCCGACATCCTATTCCTGCAGGAAACAAACACGCAGCATCCAACAATGCCAACCTTGGAAAACTACCAATTCTACTTTTCTCCACCTCAAACTACAAGCACAGGCACAGCCATAGCAATCAAAGCAAGCAATTCCCTTCACCTAATCTCATCAGAGGTCATCGTTCCTGGATACGCACTGGCAGTTGTCGTCAAATTTCCGCCTCCAAATCCATCCACGTATATTCTCATTTCATTCTACGGACCACACGAACAGAATAGAGCCATCGACGTCACCAACCGCGTTCATCAGTATATTGTAACCACCTCACAAGCCCACGGGAAGCCTTCCATAGTCATCGCTGGAGACTTCAACACCACCCTCACACCGCTAACGGATAGGTCCAGTGGCTGGGAGAGACATCCGAGATTCGCCGATTCCCTCCAGAGGTTGATCGCACACCACAATCTCGAAGACTGCTGGAAAACTATCCACGGAGACGCCCCAGGCCACACCTTCCTTACTCAGAGTGGGGATGGTTCACGTCTGGACAGATTGTACCTCTCTTCCCAACGGACCTCACAACTCTCCAAAATAACATTACTGCCCTCCTTCTCCGACCACAAGGCCGTGATGATGCACCTGCGCACATCCGCAAAGAGATATAAATCTCCGTACTGGCGATTCAAAAATTCCCTCCTATCCATCCCCACCTACTGCGAACTTGTTGCTTCACTTCTCCAGGGACTGTTAGCGCATCCAGACATCGCCATAAATCCGATACTGCTGTGGGAGAGATTGAAGGAGGAGATTAGGGAACACAGCTTTATTTTTGAACGCCTTCATCGCCGCCCCCCCCACCAACATTTCATTGACGGACAGACGGAGAGGGAAGCTAGGGAAATAGTCGCCAGGGTAGGGTGGGAAGAAATACTAGCAAATGATTCCCCTGCCGCGACGCACCTGGCACAGTGGGCAATCAAGACAGGCCCCAAGCCCCTCCTCACCCTTAACATCCATGGTAGAGCCGTAGAAAACTCATCGATTCTGGCCTGTCACGTGAGGGACCATTTCCTCAGATTATACAATCCCACCCCCACAACAACGACCGATGAACCAATCGACCAGAGTGCCTTCCTTTCGACGCTCGACGCTCTGGAGGAAGGGGACCGTGCTCTCCTGGAGACTCCACTAACCCGCACGGAGATCCTGCAGGCCCTGAAAAGCCTCAACAAACGCAAGGCTCCTGGAATCGATGGTCTCACCGCGGAATTTTATCTCGCGTTCTGGGAATACTTAGCGGAACCTTTTCACCGCATGCTCCAGGCATGCCTACGTAGAGGCAGGCTCCCCAGGACTACGGCCACCACTGTCATCACCCTGATGCCCAAGTCCGGAGACCTGGGCAACCTTGAGAACTGGCGCCCACTCTCCATATCAAATGTGGATTATAAAATCATCGCTAAAGTCCTGTCCAACCGCCTCTCCTCCGTAATAGCCACCCTCATCTCCCCTGAACAGAGCTACTGTGTTCCAGGACGCACCATCTTCGACTCCATTTCCACAGTCCGAGACCTTATCAATTTCCATAACCAAAACAACCTTCCCTTGGCAGTCATCTCCCTGGACCAAAAGAAAGCCTTTGACTCTGTGAACCACAAATTTCTTTTCTCCGTGATGGAGAAAATGGGATTCGGACCGTCCTTCTGCTTAATGGTTCGGACATTGTACGCAAACTCATCATCACACATCCGAGTCGGCACAGAGCTAACGGGCCCAATTCCCTTTCGTCGTGGGATACGACAAGGCTGTCCCCTTTCCGGTCTCCTCTACAGTCTCTCATTCGAACCCATGCTGCGGAGACTGAAGCACACGCTCCAGGGCGTGAGTATCGGGCGAAATCCAGCCATCGTTGTGAAAACAACCGTTTACGCAGACGACATCAACATCTTTGTCAACTCCGAAGCTGACTTCTCCCGAATACTCCCGGCTTTTGATGCACATCTCACTGGTACCCGACTCAACACGGCCAAGAGTCGCGGTCTCTGGGTCGGATCGTGGAGAGGGCGCCTCGACACTCCGCTCCCACTCCAATGGACCAGCACGGGTAGCAAATACCTCGGGGTGTGGATCGACAATAATGAAACGGCAGCGAAACAAATTTTGGACAAGGCCCTTTTTGATAGACTGAACACGGCGATAGAAAGATGGAAGCCAAGGCTCTCCTCTTTGTCACTGCGAGGCCGGATTGTCGCCGTAAACCAGTTTATCGCTCCAGTGCTATGGCATTCGCTAAAAGTCTTAACCCCCTCCCCTGACGTCATAAAACGCCTTCAGGCGAAATTAATTCATTTTTCATGGAATTATCGCAAGCATTGGCTGGATGCAACCACGGTGACAACACCCCTGAGGGAAGGCGGACTCTCCTTGGTCGACATCCGGATCAAGATCATGGCCTTCCGCCTTCACGCAGCGCAAAGGATCGTGACGGACACCCACTCATCTCCCTGGAAATCCCTGGCGGCCCTGCGACTGCAAGAAAATCACCCAACAGATGACATCATCGGCCATCTCATCTCCATCACGCACACCAATAGAAGGCGCTATCACCACGATCCCTTCTATGACTCCATCATACAGGCCTGGAAGACTGCAAAAGTCATCAAGCATCCACCCGACTTCGACTCAGTAAATCAGGCCACTCATATCCACCCCGCCACCCCCACGCAAACCCAAAACCTGCCACACCTATACATAGACAGTTCCCTCACCAAACGCCAAATTCCACTCCCACTCCCTAAGAGAAAAATATACCACGAACTTGTGTATAAATCCCACTTGAAACCCTGGCCCCTGAAAGGTAAACCAGACGAGGTGATCCAATGGCTTGCTATACGCTCTCCTCCCACCCTCGGCCACGATGCAGATGTGGCATGGCGGCTCGCGCATGGGGCGGTCGCAGATGGGATTTTCCTTCAACGCGCACGCATCAGGATCGATGACAACTGCCCATGGTGCCCCAACGTCATTGCCACGACGTGTCACCTTTTTTATCTATGCCCTAAGACTGACAATATATGGCAGAGGGTCGTTAAATCTGTTAAATCTCTCACAGGACTTGATACAATACTCCGTGCACACCTATATGGCGGCATTCCCAAAAAAAATTCCATAGATCAAACTCCTATTAACATTTCCAATTTCCTCATCACCCTAGCAAAAGCGTCTATTTACAAAGAGTTCACTCTGTACTCCCGTCAAAAGAAGCACGATGTTAACTACACTGCTGCCTTCCAAACCGACATTAAAAAAAGACTTACACGTGAATTAGATTACAACAAGGCCAACAACTCCATAGATCTTTTCTACAAATGTTGGGCATATAAAAACTTTATGTTCAATAAAGAAGAAGGAAATATCAATGTACGAAATCCATTATTTATGTAACTGTTTTTCTATTAACTCAAATGAAATAAAATCGCCTAATAAAATGTACATTTGTAACTGGTAATGCAGATTGTCTACGGTGGGGAAAACTAAAAGGAGCCAAGATTGCGGTAGCAGCCCCTTTGGCGGCTCTTTTCCCTAACCAACCTTTTGCTAAATTGATGAAAAAAAAAATGATGATGAAATTGATGCTTTGAAAAAATAAATGAGGTGACGCTGAAAGAATAAAAAAAGAATCCAAAAAAAAAAAAAAAAAAAAAACACACACACACACACACACACACACACACACACACACACGTATTGTTGAACCTAGTGCACGCTCTCCACAAGTGCTCCTGCATTTACGTGTCTTTTTGTTGGTTTAAATAGTGTTCTCGTGTTTTTTAACGAAAGTGTTCCATTTACAAGACGTTCAGCTAGCAAGTGTTCAATTCTCAGTGCGCCCTTTCCTCAAATACGGGAGATATTCCTGTTTTTCTCCCAACGCCACGAGCCCGAGCCGAGTTGCCGACGCCGGAGGTTCCGCCCGCCGCCGCCGCGACGAACAATTCGTCCGCGGCGGCCGTGAAATCGCCGACGATGGAGCCTGCTTCATTTGGTGCCCTCTCATCATCCAGTGGCAGTTTATTCTCTCTTCCACCTTCAGATTGTGTGTCCCAGGATATGTTTACCTCCGATGTGCCCCTTGATCTCTCGTTCCCCAGTGCTCCCCTCTACACTGAAAGTGCTCAAGCTTCCCAATGTAAGCCCTCTCATCCTGAAAACGAGAGGCTTTTGCCCCAAGTGCCTTTTACCAGACCGTTACTGCCTCCCTCGTTGACCCGTAGCAAGCATCTGAATGCTGACAACGTAAACGCTCCTCCTTCTTCCGCGAGTATTTTACGACGCGAAAGAGGTGTCCTAAAAGTTAATTCTCTCACTGATGTGTCATCCCCCGCCCCGTCTTTTGTGCAAAAAGCCAGGCAGCATAGATCTTGGAGTGATTTTTATTCGCCTAATTCCCCGCCTCAACGTGTACTTTCCTTCTCCGAGCTCGCCAATTTCGCTTCCGATTCCCCGCCATTATTTCCCGCGCGAATTTCTGCTAGCGTGGGTCCGCCACGAAATGAAGCTTCCTCCCCGCCTTCCCCTACGCCCAAGCCATTGTTAACCCCTGCCACACGCTCGCTCCCGATATCAACAATGAGCGCAAGCCCATTGTTGCCCCAGCGCACCTCCGTCGCCGCAAACTTCCCTCCTTCCACATCTTCCCCTCGCCCTCCGCCACTGCCTCTCGACAATCCACCTTCTCCTTCCTCACGCTCAGCTGTTTCCCCTCCGCCCAACACTCCGCCGCTCGACAACCCACCTCCTTCTCCCTCCTCCCGCTCAGCTGTTACCCCTCCGTCACTCGCGCACACAATAACAACAACCACGCCCAATTCATCACAACGCCATCTACCACAACAAACAGACACCAAAACATCGTCGCCCAGGCCCAGTTTTGCTCAAGTTTGTGGAGCCGATAACCCGCCAGCCTCAAGTAGTGGAGCGAACACCGCTCCAGGAACCTTCGTCTTCAGAACGAAACGGGTGAATTGCAACAGCACAGGACCAAACAAAAAAAATGGCATAATAATTCAAGCCTTGCCCGACACCCCCATAAAGGAATACATATTTGCAGTTGCTGATCTGCTAGGAGGAGGACACACCATAACTCATGCTACCAGGCTATCTTACGACAGAATCTGCATCTACTTGAAAAGCGAAGATCTCGTAGATCAGTTTATGCTGGACCACGGAGGTGTCACGATACGCAACATGTATGCCATGGCTCGACGAATGACCTCTAAGGTGCAGAGATTAGTCATCTCCCACATCCCCCCTGAATTCCCCAACGCCGACTTAATCGACATACTCAGTCAGGCGATGAAAATCGTCAGCCCCGTCCGTGAACTTCCGTTTGGGATCCACCAGGAGGGCTACGCCCACATCGGAGGCTGGAGGCGACAAGTGTTTGTCGTCCTCAGAGATGGGGTCACCCTTCCCGATTCCCTCCTCGTCGAGACGGAGAACCGCATTAGCCTCAGAATATATCTGTCGCTGGATGACATGAGGTGCTTCAGATGTGGAAAGGAAGGGCACGCAGCGGCCAATTGCACCACCCGCTTGCAAGAAGAAGTCCAGGTGGCCGCCCAAGAAACATCAATGCCAGTCATCATCTCGGAGCCACAAACTCACACAGTTGACCAAAATCAGACCTCTCAGCTTCAAATCTCTGCCGATGACCCAGTCACCCTGTCTCCCTCCATTACTTCTACCTCCCCTCCTCCATTTTCCCACCCCGATCCCCTGCCTCCCCCCCCTCCACCTCTTCCATTGAATTCCTCCCCACCCCTTACTCCCACCTCCAACACCCCTCACCATGTTATTCCTGATACCCCAACTCCTCCCTCAACCCTTCCTCACGACACTCTGCCTCTTCTTCCATCTACTCCTAATTCTGATGATATCACTTATAATTCAACGGTTTCCTCCGACCTCAATCGCACCGAGACTGGTGGAGCCATTAAAAGAAAAACTCATCAAGATAATTCGTCCCAAGGAGCATCACCACCGAATTCACCAATCCGGAAAAAAGGAACCAGAGACGAATATAATACCAGGACTAACGCGCCGTACGCAGCCCCTTTCCTCCGCCAAGTAGCTAAGATTGTTGACGACGAGCAAGATCCGGCAATTCCTGGGAAGCTGGTCACGGAGTTTTTGGTGAAAGCCTTTGCCCATAACGACCAACTTTCCGTCGCAAAAAGCATCACCTCCAATGTACCTGCCCTTATTGCTGCACTCCGAGAGGTCCTTCAAATGACCACCAGCAGAGCCTACAGAGTTAGGATCCAGCGGCTACTTGCCGCTCTAACGAGGCCGTAGGAAGGATATCTTTTTACAAAATTCCCCCCTCTCCTTTTTTTTCTATTTCTTTTTATCCATATTTTTGTAATTTATCATTTTTTTTAAAATCTTTTTTTCTATTTTCTATCTTCTCTTTTTTATTTATTCCTATTTATATTGCCTTAAAATTTTTAAAATCCATTTAGCCTGAAATGTCTCAACTTTCATTTATGACCTTGAATACCAGGTCAATTCGCAGTCAGTATAAATGGGCACAACTCACCTTATTCATCAAGAATCATGCACCCGACATCCTATTCCTGCAGGAAACAAACACGCAGCATCCAACAATGCCAACCTTGGAAAACTACCAATTCTACTTTTCTCCACCTCAAACTACAAGCACAGGCACAGCCATAGCAATCAAAGCAAGCAATTCCCTTCACCTAATCTCATCAGAGGTCATCGTTCCTGGATACGCACTGGCAGTTGTCGTCAAATTTCCGCCTCCAAATCCATCCACGTATATTCTCATTTCATTCTACGGACCACACGAACAGAATAGAGCTATCGACGTCACCAACCGCGTTCATCAGTACATTGTAACCACCTCACAAGCCCACGAGAAGCCTTCCATAGTCATCGCTGGAGACTTCAACACCACCCTCACACCGCTAACGGATAGGTCCAGTGGCTGGGAGAGACATCCGAGATTCGCCGATTCCCTCCAGAGGTTGATCGCACACCACAATCTCGAAGACTGCTGGAAAACCATCCACGGAGACGCGCCAGGCCACACCTTCCTTACTCAGAGTGGGGATGGTTCACGTCTGGACAGATTGTACCTCTCTTCCCAACGGACCTCACAACTCTCCAAAATAACATTACTGCCCTCCTTCTCCGACCACAAGGCCGTGATGATGCACCTGCGCACATCCGCAAAGAGATATAAATCTCCGTACTGGCGATTCAAAAATTCCCTCCTATCCATCACCACCTACTGCGAACTTGTTGCTTCACTTCTCCAGGGACTGTTAGCGGATCCAGACATCGCCATAAATCCGATACTGCTGTGGGAGAGATTGAAGGAGGAGATTAGGGAACACAGCTTTATTTTTGAACGCCTTCATCGCCGCCCCCCCGACCAACATTTCATTGACGGACAGACGGAGAGGGAAGCTAGGGAAATAGTCGCCAGGGTAGGGTGGGAGGAAATACTAGCAAATGATTCCCCTGCCGCGACACACCTGGCACAGTGGGCAATCAAGACAGGCCCCAAGCCCCTCCTCACCCTTAACATCCATGGGAGAGCCGTAGAAAACTCATCGATTCTGGCCTGTCACGTGAGGGACCATTTCCTCAGATTATACAATCCCACCCCCACAACAACGACCGATGAACCAATCGACCAGAGTGCCTTCCTTTCGACGCTCGACGCTCTGGAGGAAGGGGACCGTGCTCTCCTGGAGGCTCCAGTAACCCGCACGGAGATCCTGCAGGCCCTGAAAAGCCTCAACAAACGCAAGGCTCCTGGAATCGATGGTCTCACCGCGGAATTTTATCTCGCGTTCTGGGAATACTTAGCGGAACCTTTTCACCGCATGCTCCAGGCATGCCTACTTAGAGGCAGGCTCCCCAGGACTACGGCCACCACTGTCATCACCCTGATGCCCAAGTCCGGAGACCTGGGCAACCTTGAGAACTGGCGCCCACTCTCCATATCAAATGTGGATTATAAAATCATCGCTAAAGTCCTGTCCAACCGCCTCTCCTCCGTAATAGCCACCCTCATCTCCCCCGAACAGAGCTACTGTGTTCCAGGACGCACCATCTTCGACTCCATTTCCACAGTCCGAGACCTTATCAATTTCCATAACCAAAACAACCTTCCCTTGGCAGTCATCTCCCTGGACCAAAAGAAAGCCTTTGACTCTGTGAACCACAAATTTCTTTTCTCCGTGATGGAGAAAATGGGATTCGGACCGTCCTTCTGCTTAATGGTTCGGACATTGTACGCAAACTCATCATCACACATCCGAGTCGGCACAGAGCTAACGGGCCCAATTCCCTTTCGTCGTGGGATACGACAGGGCTGTCCCCTTTCCGGTCTCCTCTACAGTCTCTCATTCGAACCCATGCTGCGGAGACTGAAGCACACGCTCCAGGGCGTGAGTATCGGGCGAAATCCAGCCATCGTTGTGAAAACAACCGTTTACGCAGACGACATCAACATCTTTGTCAACTCCGAAGCTGACTTCTCCCGAATACTCCCGGCTTTTCATGCACGTCTCACTGGTACCCGACTCAACACGGCCAAGAGTCGCGGTCTCTGGGTCGGATCGTGGAGAGGGCGCCTCGACACTCCGCTCCCACTCCAATGGACCAGCACGGGTAGCAAATACCTCGGGGTGTGGATCGACAATAATGAAACGGCAGCGAAACAAATTTTGGACAAGGCCCTTTTTGATAGACTGAACACGGCGATAGAAAGATGGAAGCCAAGGCTCTCCTCTTTGTCACTGCGAGGTCGGATTGTCGCCGTAAACCAGTTTATCGCTCCAGTGCTATGGCATTCGCTTAAAGTCTTAACCCCCTCCCCTGACGTCATAAAACGCCTTCAGGCGAAATTAATTCATTTTTCATGGAATTATCGCAAGCATTGGCTGGATGCAACCACGGTGACAACACCCCTGAGGGAAGGCGGACTCTCCTTGGTCGACATACGGATCAAGATCATGGCCTTCCGCCTTCACGCAGCGCAAAGGATCGTGACGGACACCCACTCATCTCCCTGGAAATCCCTGGCGGCCCTGCGACTGCAAGAAAATCACCCAACAGATGACATCATCGGCCATCTCATCTCCATCACGCACACCAATAGAAGGTGCTATCACCACGATCCCTTCTACGACTCCATCATACAGGCCTGGAAGACTGCAAAAGTCATCAAGCATCCACCCGACTTCGACTCAGTAAATCAGACCACTCATCCCCACCCTGCCACCCCCACGCAAACCCAAAACCTGCCACACCTATACATAGACAGTTCCCTCACCAAACGCCAAATTCCACTCCCACTCCCTAAGAGAAAAATATACCACGAACTTGTGTATAAATCCCACTTGAAACCCTGGCCCCTGAAAGGTAAACCAGACGAGGTGATCCAATGGCTTGCTATACGCTCTCCTCCCACCCTCGGCCACGATGCAGATGTGGCATGGCGGCTCGCGCATGGCGCGGTCGCAGATGGGATTTTCCTTCAACGAGCACGCATCAGGATCGATGACAACTGTCCATGGTGCCCCAACGTCATTGCCACGACGTGTCACCTTTTTTATCTATGCCCTAAGACTGACAATATATGGCAGAGGGTCGTTAAATCTGTTAAATCTCTCACAGGACTTGATACAATACTCCGTGCACACCTATATGGCGGCATTCCCAAACAAAATTCCATAGATCAAACTCCTATTAACATTTCCAATTTCCTCATCACCCTAGCAAAAGCGTCTATTTACAAAGAGTTCACTCTGTACTCCCGTCAAAAGAAGCACGATGTTAACTACACTGCTGCCTTCCAAACCGACATTAAAAAAAGACTTACACGTGAATTAGATTACAACAAGGCCAACAACTCCATAGATCTTTTCTACAAATGTTGGGCATATAAAAATTTTATGTTCAATAAAGAAGAAGGAAATATCAATGTACGAAATCCATTATTTATGTAACTGTTTTTCTATTAACTCAAATGAAATAAAATCGCCTAATAAAATGTACATTTGTAACTGGTAATGCAGATTGTCTACGGTGGGGAAAACTAAAAGGAGCCAAGATTGCGGTAGCAGCCCCTTTGGCGGCTCTTTTCCCTAACCAACCTTTTGCTAAATTGATGAAAAAAAAAATGATGATGAAATTGATGCTTTGAAAAAATAAATGAGGTGACGCTGAAAGAATAAAAAAGAATCCCTTACCGGTAAAAAAAAAAAAAAAAAAAAAAAAAAAAAAAACACACACACACACACACACACACACACACACACACACACACACACACACACACACACACACACACACACACACACACACACACACACACACACACACACTCCGTGGCGTTCGGACGCTCTGATTTGGGCTCCCGATTTTCTGAGTTTTGTTGTGTGTTCTACAAACGTCATTACTAAGTGTTTAGTATCATAGTGTGCGCAAACACTACCTGGATTGTTTGGTATAACAACCATCTTTGAAAGTTCGGTGGTCTAGTTTTTATTGTTGTTTTTGTGTCCCGAGTCAACTCGGCTTGTCTGATCGCGAGGAAGAGGCCGCCGCCGGCCGGGCGAGAGCCCGGTCGGGCTCGGGATCAGCGGCGGCAGGTGAATCGCGAGGCGATGGCACTATTTCAAACCTCCTAACTTCTACCAACTCTACTGCTACAACAACCATAATGGCTAAATCAACTCCAGAATCACCCCGGAAAACGAAGAACGGATCACCAATAAGGAATATTGGACGCCTTAATCTTCTAGACAGTGCGGAGGAGACAGCACCTACTACTCGTCTGCGACGAGAGCATGGAATCCTAGTTTCTACTGTATGTACACCAGTGGTCCCAGTGCAATCTGAAATAATTGTAACTAGTGCATCTCGTGGTAATTGTCAGACAAAAGTCACAGCAAGTGACTTCTCCTCTACCCCCATTTTGCGTGCCGCTAGCTTAGATCGCTTTCCTCCCATCCCCTCCCACTTCGAGCCAATATCCCAGCCGATGACCTTGAAATCGCCGGCCGATGCTTGCAGTGCTTCGAAGGACCTCCCTCCACCGCCAGCCGCCTCCTCCTCCTCCGCTGGGGGAACACCGCCCCTCCATCCCCTCACCCTCGCCCCTACTCCTCCTCCTCCTCCAGCTGCTGCTGCCAACAATACCCTCTCATCCCACTCCGGCCTCCCCTCTCTCCTGCCGCCTCGCGCGAGAACTTTCGCTCGCGTGGCAAGGGGCGGTGGCGCCGAGAACCACACCGGCCGAGCGGACGGATGTGCTGCAGAGGGCAAGACTGTATTTGCTTTTCAAACAAAAAAAATCACGCCAATCCCTGGAGGGCCTAATAAAAAAAGGGGAATTATTCTCCCTGCCCTTCCAGATACCTCAATTCATACATATGTACTCAAAGTTGGTGAGCTTTTGGGGGGAGGGCATAACATTACTCACGCTTCACGTCTTTCCCATCAAAGGATATGCATTTACCTAAAGTCAGAAGAATTAGTAGAAACCTTCATGCTTCATCATGGTGGTGTCACCATAAAAAGCACCTGGGCGGAAGCTAGGCGATTTGTCACCAATACTGAAAAATTAATTTTATCAAATATTCCCCCTGATGTTTCTGATGGTGACCTTATAGAAATTTTAAGTCAAGCAGTCCGCATTGTATCCCCTATTTACCACCTTACTATTGGAATGAAGGAAGACGGTTATGATCACGTAAACTCCTGGAAAAGAATGGTTTACGTGGTCCGACGCGAGGGCGTCTTTCTCCCTGACTCCTTTCTCGTGGAAATCGGAGATAATCCTCATAGGATTTATTTACAACAAAATGATCAAAGGTGTCATTTATGTAAAGGTTACGGGCATATCTCATCGGATTGTCCTCGTTCCTTACCTCCGGGAGCTGAGGGCGATGAGGTGAATGCCCAACACACATCACATACCACACCACAGAAGGAGGGTGCTACCTGCCCCCCTCCCCCCCCTCCTTTCCCGCCGCAGTCGCTCGATGATGTCGTGCCAGATGGCACTGCCTCCTCCCGTACTGCCCTTCCAATTTCACCTATTACCTCTCTTTCCCCAACACTAAAAAACGCTATTGAAGATATTACGCAAAATACGCTCAATGATGACATTCTCAGTGAGTCTCAAGAAAAGGATTTTGACACTCAGTCCTTTTCTTCTCTCTTATCCAATGCTGACGAGTTGTATGATGATCATGCTCCAGGTACCTCTTTTATGGCTGAACGATCGGGTAAGAGGAAGAAATCTATCGACGAGGACAGCATCAAGAGTGTTCCTGACTCCCCAGAGCGAAAGAAAGGCTCCAAAAACTTGGACCTCATAGGGCTTCAACAGATTGAGGATTTTTATATAGAAAATCCTGACTTCAGTTCAATTCCCTTTGAAACGCTAAAGAGATATCTAAATGCAGTTAAAAGAGCTGATCCACGTAAAAAAGCGAAAGAATTGCTTATAGACGGCAGTGAACTACGATCCACTCTTACTGAACTCGATGAGAGAAAAATTGTGAAGGATCGGGCGCTGAGCATTAGGCTGCATAGACTTGTCAACTCTCTAAAATAATGAAAGCAGTCACCAGTAAAGCGTCTAATTATTTTATTTTATCATTAGGACTTTTTTTTGCATCTCCTAATAGACAACAACTGTCAATTTAATTAATTTATTTATTTGTATATTTTATCATCATACTGTTGCAATTATATTTGTAACACATGAGTGAGCTACGAGTGATGACTTTGAATGCTTGCTCAGTGCGCAGCGTTATGAAATGGGCTCAGCTGTCCTTGTTTCTTAGGAGATATGAGCCAGATATCGTTTTCATTCAGGAAACAAATACCGACTCACCTACTATGAGATCCCTGCCAATGTATGATTTTCATTTTACCACTCCAATGGTCCCACATGCAGGGACCGCTATTGCAGTGAGGAAAAGTGTCAACATTTGCTCTGTGTTACGCCATGTGATAGTACCTGGGTATGCTTTAGCGCTAAAAGTCTCAATTAACTACCCAGACCGTCAAACGTTCCTTTTTATTTCCATATATGGCCCTCACATACAGGATAATGCAGTCGAGGTAATGCATTTAGTTAACGGATACATTACAAACACTGTATCATCACATGTCAATCAAAACACATGGATAATTCTTGGGGGTGACTTCAATTGCACTCTGGTCCCCAAAGCTGATAGAACGAATGGAAATGAGAGATACCCAAGGTTTGCTGCCGCCTTAAGACGACTAGTTAATCAACATCGTCTCATTGACGTTTGGAGACGTTTGAGATCAAATGATCCTGGCTACACCCACATGAGCCATGGCGGAATAGCCACTGCTTCACGTTTAGACCGATTTTACGTCTCTGATCAGAGGGTTGAGCATGTTCGACGCGTCGAGACACTGTCTTCATTTTCTGATCACAAGGCCGTCATGATGTGGTTGACTGTGTCACACGTCACACGTAGGTCACCTTACTGGCGGTTTGACAACACACTCCTTGAAAGTGAGGAATACTGCAAACACACAGAATCACTAATTTCGTCCTTGTCAACGCTACGATCCAGTAATGGACCAATTGCTGATTGGGAGGTTATAAAGTCCGAAATAAAAGAGCATGCTATAATATATAAAAGGGGTCTCAGGATGAATACACGGAATGAGGAGGGCTACTATGCTAGAGAGGCCAAAGCCCTGGTGGCCAAGGTGGGCTGGGAGGGCCTCCTAGCAAATGATGCACCTGCCACCGCTCACTTATCTCAGTGGGCATCAAAGGCAATGCCGGTACCTATCACAAGACTCAAGATTCGTGGGAGGTGGGAATGCGATCCTACAAAACTTGCTGCTGAGGTTCGTCAACACTATGCAACTGTGTTTAGTCCACCATTACATGCAAATTTTGACCCTACTACAGACGATTCTTTTCTTTCTACTCTCACTCCTCTTACCGAGGATGATTGTCAGTACCTTGAAACCCCTCTCAACTCGGATGAGGAATTAAATGCTCTGAAGAGTTTAAGTAAAAATAAATCTCCGGGAATTGATGGACTGACCCCTGAATTTTACTTGAGATTCTGGGATGTTTTGAAAATGCCCTTCCTAAGAATGGCTGATGAAAGTTTCGAAAGGGGAAAGCTCCCCCGCACCACATCTACTTCGATAATAACGCTAATCCCAAAGACTGGGAGGGTGGAGACTGTTGACTCACTCAGGCCATTGTCCATCACGAATACGGACTACAAAATTATAGCGAAGGCCCTGTCGAATAGACTATCAAAAGTAATCTCCTGTGTGGTATCTGAAGAGCAATCCTATTGCATTCCCGGTAGAACAATCTACGACTCGATTGCTTGTACTCGAGATCTAATTAACCTTCACGCTAATGGACAAGAGCCATTAGCTGTTGTATCCTTAGACCAAACGAAGGCTTTTGATAATGTAAACCATGCATTCTTATTTGCAGTGATGGAGAAGATGGGCTTTGGGACGAATTTTAGTAAAATGATCAAAACCCTTTACACTGATTCAATATGCATGGTACGGATAGCAGCAAATCTCACCAGTCCCATTCCTTTTTGCAACGGAATTAGGCAGGGTTGTCCTCTCTCTGGACAGTTATACTCCCTTGTATTTGAGCCGATGATAAGGAAACTCAGATGCGAGTTAACCCCGATAGTCATCCCTGGCCAGTTACAATGCAATATTGTAGCAAGTGCGTATGCTGACGACATCACAATTTATATAAATAACAATGACGACTTCAGCAAAATAACTGAATGCTTTAATATATATTCTGAACATAGTGGTGCAAAAGTCAATATGTCCAAGAGTCGCGGCCTGTGGGTTGGACCTTGGCAATCAAGGGAGGACGACCCCCTGGGCATACAGTGGTCTACAAATGGTATAAAGTGCCTGGGCACATGGATAGACGTACATTCAGAGAGACAACAGGAAATCCTAGACACCGACATCCGTACTAGAATCACCAACGCCATTCGCAGATGGACCCCAAGAGCAGGGCCTATGTCACTCAGGGGTAGAGTACTGATATGCAATCAATTCATAGCGCCTACCATCTGGCATATCTTGCACTCATACTCTCCTTCTGAAAACATAGTACGAAGGCTACAGGCCTTACTAGTTCATTTCGTATGGTCTGAAAGGAAACACTGGGTCTCCTCGGACATAGTTTCAACGCCTATAAAAGAAGGCGGCCTCGGTTTAGTGGATATCTCATCTAAGTTGATTGCTTTCCGCTACCTTACTGCTCAGCGCATTGCCCTCGGCACAATGTCAAGTGTAGGGAGGGCACTGGCGCTGGAATGCATCAGACGTGAGTGGGAGGTGGATGATCCTCACGCTCTTTTCTCCGAGCGCCCTGTTCCGTCTGGCCGTCGCCATAGAATTGACCGCTACTACCGTTCAATCCTGGAGGCCTGGAGCGTCCTCCGAGTGGAACCTTTAACACCTCCACTTGTAAGGTTCTCCGAAAGACCAACTCCTACAGGATGGCCACCTCCATCGCAAACACCGTCTTTCACTTTCTTTAGTAAAAGAAAAGGAATAAACATCATTTTGCCTATCCCAAAAAATACTATCTACAAGGAATGCTTGTACACTCAGCGTGGGCATCTGTGGCCGCTCAAGGGGAGGTACTCAGACGATAAAATACCCTGGGACACAATCCGAACCTGGCCAACTTTTGGCGTAGATGCAGACACTGCGTGGAGATTATGCCACGGGGCTTGGGCTGACGGCGTTTTTTTATCCCGCGTCGGAATTACACCCACGGCGAACTGCCCATGGTGTCCTTGCACGACGGCCACGGCTTGGCATCTGGCCTTTTTGTGCCAAAGGGTGAAACCGCTATGGAAGATCGTAGTCGGGTGCGTAAAGACCTTGACCGAAGTTGACAAAGTCTTACTTCTGCACTTGTATGCTGGAATGCCCTGTAGTAGTTCCTTGCAGAGAAACGGCACTATCTTAGCAAACTACCTCATCACCATAACCAAATCGACTGTATATAGAGAAGTTACGTTATTTTATAAAAAGAAAAAACAAACCATTGACTATTCTCAGGCCCTGAAGAATAGAATAATGAAAAGGTTGATAAACGAAGAGGCATACCATCGTCATAAAGGAACCTTAAAAGACTACTTACGCCTATGGGGTCATAAAGACCTTTTTATAAAACAACAAACGGGAGAGGTCAATGAAAAATGCCCATTATTTTCAATTTGAATAATAAGAAGAGGGTTAACTATTATATTTTGAACTGCAGAATGGTATAATAAAAGTTATTAAAAAAAAAAAAAAAAACCTTACCCCAGATTAAAAATGGGTTATACTTAGGATTCCCCTTTACCCCAGAAAATAATAACAGGACATCCTTAGGTTTTTTCTCTTACCCTAGAGACTAAAATAGGATTCTCTTAGGAACTCCCCTACCTTAGAGACTAATAATAATAATAATAAAAAAACACACACACACACACACACACACACACATACTTTCATTTTTATATATAGAGATTTATTTCTACGTGTTATCATGGGCCTGCAGAAAAACGTGATATTTAAATGCTAGAGGCTTTAATGTCCTTTGAAAATCAAAGGACATTCACATCGATCTCTGGTTGTCAAGGAAATATGCTATTGTTGATTTCAGAGAAAAATGTGAGATTTTTCAGCTAAAATATGATTTTAATAACTATAATATATTAATGACAAATATAATATATTAATGACAAATACTAAGCGTAATAGGAAATTGATTGAAAGAATTAGAAAATTCATTTATTCAGCCATACGATAAAAAAAATTCCAGCCCTCTGTCTTGAATGGAAGTACTTTAAATAAGCAAAAAATGAGACCACTGACCCGAACTCAATGCTAGGGACCACCAGGATCCATCTAAGGGCCCATTCAGGGGCTTTTGGGGACCCTGAGGGTATTTTAACATAGCCTATGTTCTGCCCAGACACATTTTCTATCTACATGCCAAATTTCAGCTCAATCCGTCTGGTAGTCTTTGCGTGATTGAGCAACAGACAGACACCATACATTTTTATATATTAGTATGGATTAGGGACGTAAACCGTTTTAGAAGCATCCAGCTTACTGATAATCCAGGTTAAGTCAATTGCGTTCTTTTATTAAAATCATCCAGTTTATTCATTCCATTTGGAGTATTTAGGCAGAAAAACTCAATTAAATATCTCCAATCTTTGAAATAAGTTTTATTGTGATGTTGTTGGAAGCAAACAATCATTCTTTTCTCAAACTCACAATTTAATTTAGAATTATTTTGTGACAAAAATATGCATCTTGTGTACAAAAATATGGTATAAAATATATCAAGAATTGTTGAGTGTAACTTCGGGCTTATTAAACGTCTAATTCAATAACTGTCAGCTTTTCCATGCATGACTGTATGAACTGCGGAAAGAATTCAAAGTTGACGCCGTTTGTCTAAAGTTGACCTGACTGGGTCTCTTTTTCTCAGTATACGCAAGAATATTTAAAAAATTCTGTGCTGCTTTTCATTCGTTAGATGTTTCTTTCTCCTGAGATTTTCGTTTTCTCTCGATCTAAAAAACATTTCGTCCCGTTATTTTAATCTTTTCCCGCCCTGCCCAATTTCTTTCTTCTACGAATTTCGTCCAGTCTTATCCCAGCATTATTTTCGCCCGAAAATTTCATGTCGTCTAAACGCTTCTCTCCGTCCTAAAATTTTCGTCCAGTCTCATCCCGATATTTTGTTCGTCTCCGGGATTTCTCCGGGACGTCTCCGTGGGACATCCACGTCTGCGTTAATCATCAAAATATCTTATCATCATTATTCATCAATCCTTAGATTGGTTTGACGCAGCTCTTCGCTGAGTTCTTCTATCGGCTAATCTCTTTATATTGACGTATTTCTTCATTTTCACTTCCTTTATCACTTATTTCGTTTATCTCACATGAGGCCTCCCTTTGCCCTTCTTCCCATCCACTTGTCCTTCCACGATTGTCTTCACCAGGCCATCGTGTCTTAAGATGTGGCCGATTAGGTTGTCCAGTCTTCTTCTTAGAGTTTTCAGCAGACTTCTCTTTTCCTCCACTCTTCTCAAGACTTCTTCGTTTGTCACTCGGTTGATCCATTTTTTTCTTCATCAATCTTCTGTAGCACCACATTTCGAATGCTTCCACCCTTTTCTTCTCCGCTGCTGTCGTTGTCCATGCCTCACTGCCATAAAGAAACACGCTCCAGATGTACGTTCTGATGAATTGCTTCCTTACTTCAACGCTTGTATTTCCAGCGGTAAGTAGATTCCTCTTTTGATAGAACGCCCTCTTCGCCTGGGCTAAAATATTCCCATTTCTCCGCTCTCTTTTTTTTTGGGAATAGGAATGGTAGTGTTTTTCTCGAAGTCCCTGGGTATTTCTCCTGTTGAGTACATGTCGCAGATGGTTTTATAAAGATAGGGCAATGTCTTCTGCCCTGCATTTTTAATTAGTTCTCCGGGAATGTCATCTATTCCAGAAGCTTTATTCACCCGGAGGTCCCTTCCCGCTGCGTCAAATTCCAATCCTAATATTGATGCTCCCATATCATCCTCTTCAACTTCGCTTTCTTCTTCGATCATTTCGTGCTGAAATGTTTACCTTTGTGTAACTCTTACAGATATTCTTTCCATCTCTTCACTTTGTCTTCATTTTCAATCAAAAGTTCTCTTTTATTGTCCCTTATGGCATTGCATCGTGTGCTCCGTTCTTTGAAGTGGTTCCTCACTGTCCTATAGGCAGCTTCCACCTTTCTATGTGCAAGGTTGCTTTGTACATCTTCGCATAGATTCTTCATCCACATCTCTCTAGCTTTCCTTGCTTTGCGAATTATTTCGTTCCTTATTCTTTTGTAATAAAGCTGCCCTTTTTCAGTTTTTACCTTCTTGTCCTTTCTTCTTTCCTCAATCAGGTCTAAGACTTCTTCCGTGATCCATGACTTCTTCGTGGCAACTTTCCTTTTTCCAAGAGCTGCCTTTGAGGCTTCCTGTAGTCCATATTTAATGTTTTCCCAGCACTCTTCCATGATTTATCAGTAAGGTCCTCTTCTATCTTGTTTCCCATTGCTTCTTGAAATACCAGCCTCCTTCAGTTTTTCTGCTTGCCATATTATCTTCGCTGTTTTCTTTAATTTCTTGACATATAGATGGCATTTTATCATCGCTAAATACGGTCACTGTCGATCAAACTATATATGAACTGATTTTAGCCAAATCATTCCTGTCGCAGACCTCCACTGATTATTTCCGTGGGAATTTTTCACACGGCCCATCAGCCCATCACTTACCCTAACTCAGTTGTGTCCCTCCCTTCCCTGACTACTGCATTCCAATCTCCCATTACTATCAATAGCTTATTTCCAGTCACTTTCCTGATTTCTTCTGTAGTAACTCATATACTTCATCTATGTTTCCCCTAGTTATCACGTGCAACTTATATACAACTTTGTTGGTTGGGACCGCTTATAGTAATTGCCTGTGTTCTAATACACACCTCCACATGCTCTAATTTTCTCTGTAATTCGGAGACCAATATAACCGATACATGCTAAACGCTGAATATCTGTACCTTTGCTGTCTTTGGCCAGGTAGCTGTCATTCTAAGATTTCTCATTCTCCTTCCGTTCTACATCGACCAATCGCTACAAATCGTTATTTCCTCCCTTCATTTCCTACTTTTTCTACCTTCCCTGCCCTTACTATCATCCTAACTTTCCAAGTTCCTTTAATAATTGCTATTGTCGTCTGTTCTATTCTTTTATCTCCAGTTTTTGCAGCTATAGGATTTCGTGGTATGCGATCGCTAGGGTCATGCTTCCCCTTCGGCTGTTTCCAATATTCATTAATACCTACATATCTCGCGAGTCATTTACTGGCAATTCAATGTTCAGTTGTGTTCAAGTTTCTCCGTTGTTTGCCTTAATAATACTGTTTTCAACGTGACACCATTACTGGAGAGGTTGGGGTTATTCGCATAACTGAGAAGTAGACGCTGAGAGGACGGTGCGAGGACCGACATTCGTTTGGCTCATACATTTCGACCTCTGTAGCATGTACTGGAAGCAATTTCCATAACTCTTGTCGGTCCAGCTATTGAGTGCACTGGAAGATCGAAGAGGCGTAATTTTCGAGTAGGTAATGTGATATTTTGTAGCTGACTATTCCAGCTCTAAGAATAATATATACATTCAATATTTGACGTAAAAGGTTCTCTGGTAAAGGTGCATTACTTGATATGGATTAACTGGTTTCTTTTAAGATTCAGTTTTTAATACTAAAATGTGTAACTGATCAACCCTAAGGTTGATCAATTAAAAACTTTGAAATGGGATACTGAAGACTTGTTTTTGGACTCAGTAATTTTTTTATAAAAAGTTTTTGACCCTATCACAAACTATTAAATCCCAATCTCCTTTAGATATTGTAATATTTACCTTGATTAATGTAATTTGTTCTTGAAGAATGTTGTCAGATATAGGTCGTTGATAGATAGATAGATGTTGGGTCGTTTATATGTATTGCACAGCCTATCATAAGTGACGTAGCAAATACTATTGTCATGATGTGTAGGAACAGATGAGCTAAAAGCGAGGAATCGCGGGATGCAAGGACAACCTGCTCATCGATACATGTCACGACGCCATCCAATGTAAACGAAACTTGTCAATGTCGTGGGTGGACCACCGTAAGGCATCGGACTCCACTTCACATGAGATACTCTTCGCCACGCTGAAGCAGGTGAAAGTCTACCCAATGGTCTACCCTGAGGTTGTAACCTGCATACGGTTCCACTCTGGAACACGCGCTTTTTCCCGACCTCAGGTATGCATTCGATCTCGACAGAGTTGGTAACCTACCATCGTGGCGGTTTCCTAGAGATAGTTTGATCCCCATCCTGTTCTGCATTTCCCTTCTCCCACTGTCGTTCAGGCTTCAACGAGGGGGAGGATACAATCCCGGTGTCCCAGGTAAGGGAAAGCATAAGGTCACTAATTTGTTTTACATGGTTGACCTTAAGGTATAGGTTTTGAACGCGAAAAAGCTCCGCATCGTACTGGAAACTGCGGAAATGCAGTGAGGATATAGGGATGGAGTTCAGATAGTGTGCACACTGTGCATCTATCTATCTGGCAAGAGGAAAACTTTCGGGAAACAAGGAAGACATGTAAATCGTGGAAAGAGAAGAAAGTGGTTATTTGTCGAAGATTTCACTATGTAGCCCAAATGCAACACTAAGTTCAATAGCGACATAGGAAACGTAAATATGCCGAAAGAACAGTTCACGACGTACAACATAATTATAAGTAATATCTAGTTGTCTCTTTCGGTGGGTGCTGCGTGATAGACATTGCCGTCCGAGCTTTCATACCCGTTGCAGGGCACGCCATCACGGAAATAATGATTCGCAAGATGCTGGTAATGAGCGACTTTGACCAAAACAAGCTCACCCAAATAGGGTGGGTAAACACCAGTAAGCCTTGATAATAAAAGGTTTTCTCAATTTAATTTATATTTAAAAAATCACAACACTCGTTATATACTATTACGAATTTCATAAATCTGCGGGGCAAATTGATATCATTAATTGGCCCTAAGTGATTAATTGTTCTCATTATGTAAGCTATGTTAGCTCGACATAATGGATAAAATCACTCATACTTCCGAAATCAATGCAATAGTTTTCTTTCTCATCAAGGAAGCATCATGCCCTCTTGCAAGTTGCAAACAAATATTATTATTACCCTGCATATTATCCACACACCCCTCAATCTGATATTTTCCCCTCACCCTTTAGAATCTGATTTCTTATCTTTGCATTCGTATTCAGTTCCTACTCCTTCTTCAAAAAACGTTAAAATATATTCATTTCCTACAAATTCGAATCTTTATGCCAACATAAACCCATTCACTCATGCAAAATCGGACGTAATTATAAAATTTGTCTAACGCTTTTTTTATGGTAACGCCGCGCGTGCCACGGGCGCAACAAGATTTGCCTAATTGTCATGGTATCCTCGTCCGTTCGGCCTGATTGTTGCATTGCAGCTGAGAGGTGAGAGCCCGAGGCCCGTATTCATAGTCAGGTCTTGAGTCGATCTCAGCTCAGTCTCAGCTCAAGACTGAGATGAGACTGAGACCGCCATCCGTATTCATAGTTGTTTCTCAGCGCGATCTCAAGACTGAGATCGGCTTGAGACCAGCGATGCGCGGTTATTTTGGATATCGTTATTTTTCATACCGGAAAAAGTGACGATCGGCACTCCGCAAGAACGGTGAGAGTAAACTTAAAATTATGGCGGGAATAAACAAGCCCTTTTCTGTAGAAGAAAAGCAGCTTCAATTCAATTGCGAGCATATCCATCTATTATAATACAGCAATTTTATTTGTGGCTTTAATTATTAGTGCACAAATAGCCTTCCACATTAATTAATATCAATTATGATTGAACAGAAACTTGTAAAAAAAATTAGGTGAAGTGAATTATCGCTGGAGTTGTAATGACCTGGTGACTAATATACTGGTGAAACATAATTTTCATGTTTATTAACGGAAGGAAAAGAACCTATGTGTGCTAGATTAACTATCCATGTACAACTCAAAAGATTGCATGATCTTAATGCCTAGCATGAACATTGTATAGCCTTTATAACAAATACCTATGATATATAATAGCACCAATGGACGTAATGATAAACTGGTTAAAATTAGGGATATTCATGAGTTCCGCGGAATTCAAATTACCAAGCATTTATTGTATATATAGTGTAGGTAAAAAAAGCGGGATTTCAGCTCTTTAAAAAAGTTGGGAATTCACTGAAAGTCACAACATTAATTCACTATTAGTTCATCATTACATTGATAAGATAAGAGCAATGTGACGTATTTTTAGTAAACAATCAATGAAACTGCCTCAATTTTCTTTTGCAATGAGATTATGATATTTAAATTAATTGCTGATAAAAAACTAAGATATCGGTGTGGAGAAGAGGCCAAAACCCACATTAAACTAGGGAAGCCAAAACTGGAAGTGGTGAAAGAGTTCTGCTGCTAGAAAGCCGAGTAACTAACGAACATAAATATATGGTGGAGTTGGCTAAGGAGAAGATGAGACTGCTTGAGGAGGAAATAAAAAGAGTGACGTTTGAGGTTGAGGAGAGGAGAAAAGGGGAACTCCATAGGCTTCAAATGGCAATATTACAAAAGCAACTTAGCAAATGTAACCATTTTCAGAGACAATAATTGATTAAATTGAAACAACCTAGTTTTATTAACTATTGTAAAAATTGCTTCATTTACAACCCTATAGTGAAAAATGATTTGAATAAACTACTGCCTAATAACATTTCCACATAGTAATTTTGATTTTAGATGGGTAATGGCTGGTGGTTTTGGGCTGCATGGGGCACAGGTACTGTGTTTGATTCGTCATCCATTACATTTCATAGATCTTGATAGTGTGCCCCAATATTGTGCAGTACAAGCAACAAACTTGTGTTGTCCTCATATTTGCTACAATTTTTCTTCGAAGACACTGAAACTTTTGTTTCAGAACTCCTTTTCAATGATATTCCTTGTCCATCTGTTGGCTAAATTGCACCTGGAAAATAAGTTTTTTTGTTACCAAAGAGCGTTTATGTCTTTCGCGAATTAAAACTACGTTATATATAGTGGAATATCACATGCATTTGAGCTGCGCTCTGTTTAGTTTTCCTAACACTCAAGAAAGTTAGCCACATATTTACTAAAGAATGATTAGTATGTGGTGAGACATTTCACTTTATTTTCTTATGGTAATTACTAAAGAATTGATACTTTTTTATAGGTGCTTAGCCAAATAATTAACCTATAATTTATAATAAATTAATGAACGATTATAGGTTCTGTTTAATTTTCTTTGCAATTATTTCTTATTCTCATAGCTTATTAATGTTTAAGACTGCTTTGATTCTAGCCAATGTGCAAATCCCACATAATTTTTAAATTACTAATTACACCAACATATTAAATATCGGCAGTGTTCTCTAATTATACTATTAATGCAGGGTAGTTGTGAATATTTGGACATGCTGTGAACTTACTACCACTGGCAGGAGAGACAAGAAGAAATGTTGCAACATAAAGTTTTCCTGCTTCACGAACAAAGTATTGACACAGTATTGTACTCACTAAATTCACTTTCTGTTAGCTAATAGAATTTAATTGTATAGGTATTTCTATTTATTTCACCTGCCATGGGTAGTGAATTCATATAATGCCAAATATCCTCAATCACTCGTTAATAACTATCTTTCTACTGCATTTTTTGCATAATTTATGAATGCTGACTCATTGCCGATGCCATTACTTCCATTTGTGATATTGGCATTGGCTGTGTATGTTTTATGCAATCATATTTTTCATTCCGTACATTGACTACAAACACAAAACCTAAAAGTTAATTGTGGGAAAATTATCAATATTGGCATCAGAATAGCGCTAATATATAATGTGAATCAGACAGCATAAATATATTTATACACACCTGCAGAAAGTCTCCGGTTGCATAAAATCTTAGAGCAACTAGCAGTCGTAGCATTTCTGGAACTGGAAGACCCCTGTTTCACTGGCCCTCTTCGATGTCCACAATGGAGTAGGTAAATACCATTTCAAACGGTGTCTTCTGAACATAGGCGCCGTCTGTAAAATTCCTCGTCCGAATAATATTCCATGGGGTTCTCATTGTCACTAATATATCGCTTCGGTACTCTCTCTTCATCTTCGTCCAAAAAATTCATCATTTCCTAAATCATGGTACAAAACACCGACCATTACCCATCTAAAATCAAGATAACTTTACCAAGAATCAAATTCGAGGATGTCAGAGTCAGAAAATATAAGAAAACAGGAGAGTTACAAATATGAAACTGATCGTAATCGTCATCCAATATAGTGACTTAAATTGGTCAAAATTGCAACGGGAAACGATCTAGTAGAACAATTTCTTACCTGTGTTAAGCGAAGCCAAGATCAAGAGCGTATTCCAAAAGATATATCCACATCAAGTGAGAATGAAGTCTTGACCCGGTGGAGCACCCGTGAAAACTTTGTGAATTTTATGCGCACCAGATCCGGGAAAGCACCAGACCGTACTTTACAAGAGTAATCGTCGTCTAATAATGTAAATAATATCACCAAAAACCCTAATTATACAAAAAATAGTATATAATAGCCAAGAATAATTGCATTAGCGCCCGAGCGTTCGTTCACCCAATGTGTTTTCAAGCGGTATCCCAAACAAATAACAACAATCGCATTCACCCGTCAAAGTAATTAAAATGTGGTTTGCCTTTATTGTTAACAACAAATAAGTTAAAATAACTCCAAAACGTCGAAGCGTATGGAATATAAATGAATCTAAAAACGATATTCGGTGTTACGCCATCAGCCATATTGGTGCAAGTTGGTCTTGAGATCGGCTCAAGACTGCCCCATCGTTGTCTTGGCAAAATCTCCAATCTGGCTCAACGCGATCTCAAGTCGATCTTGAGATAGTGACTATGAATACGGAATCGCACAAATTCTCAAATGGATCTCAAGCAAATCTTGAGACTGGGACTATGAATACGGGCCCGAGTCTCCGCTCCGACGGCGCTCCGACCTTAGCTCCACTCCGAAACGGAGTGCTTCGCAGTTTTTTCCGCTCCGCTCCGAACCACTGCGGTGGTTCGCCATTCTAACCGGTTCAGAGAAAACCGCCGGAGCGGTTCAGCTCCGGTTCGATTCCCTGGCTGGTAAAAATAGAGGGGGCAGTATTCCCCTCCTCTCTCTTGGCCTTGGCTGGTCATTGTTTCCTCCACCGCCCTCCCGCTGCTGACGTCAGTTAAGTGGTGAGGGTCGTTCCTCTCGGAAGATTTTCTTCCAGACCGAGTTGAGTCGAATGCCGTCGTCTCGGTTGAAGCAGTTGAAGTTTCGACCCGGAATCCCGGCCTCTTTTCAATTTCGACGGCCGCTCGAATTAGTCGGGGGAAAGTAGGATTTTTCTCTCGAGATAACCTTCGTCCCCTCCGTCAAGATACGGTGTGGTCCTCTCCCGAAAGGGCGTGGTCTGCAACCACTGATTATTTTCTATTGCTGCGCAGGATCGCTCTCTGATGCCCTTTTAGTCGGCACGCCTCGGACTTTCCGTTTTGTCCTACGCATACTTTAGCGCACGAGCACGGTATTTCGTATACTCCTTCTGTGTTAAGGGGGTGAAGCCGGTCCTTCGCAGATGGTAATGTCTTTTGTTTTCGTCATCGTGCCGAACCGCGCCTCTATGCCTGCTTTCCCAAGTATCTGGGAAATGCATGCGGATGATCCGGCGGCGTAGGGAATGATGGCATATCCTTTCAGTTTCGGACGGTTTTTTTCGGGCAATATTGGTTCCATCTTCATGTGTCTCATCACGAACGACTCCGAATACCCATTTCCGACAAGAGAGGCAACCATGTGTGACTCCTCGTATTTTAGAGCGGTGCTCTCGCACACCAATCTGACCCTTTGCATCAGGGTTTTAAGTAGTGCCACTTTTTGCCTGGGATGGTAGTGGAAGGTAGCATGGAGATAGCGATCCGTGTGCGTTTTCTTTCTATAGACGGAATGCCGCTGAGATCCATCTTCTCCTCTCTTGACCAAGACATCTAAGAGCGGCATGGGTCCCATTCTCCTCCATCTCCATGGTGAATTGGATGGAAGGATTTAGTGAGTTGATTTCCTTCTAGAAAACTTGTAATTTTTCCCTCCCGAGAGGCCAAATGACGAACGTATCGTCGACGTAGCGCAGCCAGCAGGTTGGTCGGAGGCTGCAGGATGCCAGAGCAACTTCATCAAAATGCTCCATTAAGAGATTGGCCACAACCGGGGAGAGAGGACTTCCCATGGCTGCTCCGTCCTTTTGTTCATAGAATTCGTCCTCTCAGAGGAAGTAATTGCTCCTCAGGCAGAAGTCAACCATATTGGGAAATCGGTTGGTAACCCAAAAGGGATCAATTTTCTTAGGATATCTACGGAGTCCTTGATTGACACCATCGTAAATAGGGAGACAACATCAAAGGAGACCTGGATGTCCGTTTTCGCGACTTTCATTTGTTTTTTTCTCCCGGCGGAATCCGCGGAATTTGTCACGCATGAACCGGTTTGTCCAATGAAGGGTTGCAACTGCCGGGCGAGGTGAACCGATCACCAAATAAAGTTGCAGGCTTAACAATATGGAACTCAATCACTGGCAAGGAATCACACTTTATTTCTCCAACCATGGTTTGGACCAACAATTTCGTTATCAAATTAATGGGAAAAGGCGATCCTATGTCATTATTAGGTACTTACCTTGATAATGACATTGAATGTCAAAACAATGGTATGTAGAAATAAAGTGTGGAATGTACTAAGTCGTAATTCTTTTCCTAATACATACCGAGTTCGTCCATAGTCAAAACTTATTGCCCGAGCGGAGATATTGAAAGCTTATCAAACACGCAAGAAGGAGCAGGCCAAGAAGGGGTGCCAACGAGGTTATCCTGTATTCTAGCTATTAGAGACCATCATTCAAATGGTCGATACAGAATACTAAGAATTGTCCGCACTCATAACAACAATGCTTTGTTGTTTGTCCATATTCTTAACACGACGCTCAAAATAATATAACGAGGCAGTGAGAGTAATCCGCCAACTTCGCGGTCGGCTGGCTTACTGTATGGCATGGGGCAAAGTTCAGTTGAGGGTCAGAAACTCTCTCTCCCTATTCAACTTTTTATATAACACGAGAAATCCTCCCTCGGTCTGCTTGTTTATACTCCAGCAACCGCATTCATTCCCGCACACATCTCTTCCAATCAAACCCCCTCCATCCCTCTTTCTACTCATCCCCCTCCACCAAACCTCATCGCCCGACTACCTCCAGCAAACGCGAACAGCGACCCCTATGCTCCTACGTGCGTATCGCGAGTCATTTGTTTCTCGAGTGCCAGGAGAGAATGAGCTCGGAGCACTTCGACGGGAGCAGACGAAGGAAGGGTATTATCCAAATCAGCGCTTCTTATGTGCATGCAAGTAGTATATCATTACCTTGTGCGATTGATTGATATTTTATCAACATGTTATTCTTATCATCATGATAATGTCTCAACCTATCATTTGCATGGCTTTTGGAGGGATAATTGATCTAATGGAAGTTACGTGGATGAGAGTAATCACCGGTAAAGAATGATATTTTGGCTTCGCTGTTAATAATGTTTCCTGAAGTCGTTGTGGACTGGTGGGTAATGATCATGCTAGCGAGGAATACGTTTTCATTGAACGCTATTCACATGGAAAATTCCTCGTTTATGTTCATTGAAGTAACTTGAATGAATTTTCAGATTGCTGGGACCTAAGTGCTCAAGGATTTACTCAGCTGCTTAGCAACATATCAAGGAGTGAGTGAGAGAATGATGGCCCGTTATTGAAAAGGTAAATTAGTCCGAGAATTTCTGATAACAACTATGGGCGAGAATATTCGACCCTGGCAGAGGTGAGGGAATAACAATTACAACTTAGCATTTTCTTGTTATCATTGATGATATTGTTCCTAGAAATCATTTGGTCACGGTAATGTAAGTCAAGAATACCGATTATTCACCGCTGTCCCCTTAAAAGTTATTCGTGTATCACACTGAAGCTATCTTATCTAATTTTCAGAATTGTCGGTGCCGTGAAATGTGTTTTGCAAGGATTTGCTGACTGCTTAGTGTTGACGAATAACGACCCATGATTCAACCCTACAGCACACCTCATACCAGCATTGGGCTAGAATGTTCACCCTTGGCAGAGGAAAAGGGAGGAGAGCGATTACGTCGCATGCTGTTGAATGGGGCAGCTTTGCAGTGCCCGTAGCCAGGGGATACGAGATTTGGGACTTGTCAGGTAATCTTGGTGGTTGAATCCCACCGCTGAGACTTGAGGATCTAATGCCGACGGCCGCGAACTTCGTTCCATTTGCCGCACACTTGCCAACGAGTGGGGAACGGGAATTTCGTCCTCGTCGCCAAATATCCTTGACCACCTTATGCTTTTCCGGCCACCGTCCTCCGATTTAAATCCTGGGTGAAGCATGTCCTCGCATCTTGAAATAAGATTGCCATTGCTATCTACATTCATGTAGTGTGCTGCTGAGGTTAACGTTGTCTTTTCACCCAGTCAGCACCCTCAATTAAAATGTCTCCATAAAATGCTGGTGATTAAGGATAAAACTTGATTTTCGGGGCACGTATCTCATATTTTATTAGGTATGTAGAAGTAGTTAGCTTCTGCTTTTATCAGTCAGCTTTTCGTTTCTCCCCTCTTCCGCATATAAAAAAATGTTTCACCCTGGGTGCGTATTCTACGAGGCCTAATATCCCGAGGGTCCGGGTTCAAATTCCGGAAGGGGCTTTGTCTTCATTGGTCTACTGGCCACTGCTTGAGTGCTGCCTAAAGAAATGAGGAAGGAGGAGAGTGATGTGGTTGAAGTAGGATATAAGTACCTAATGGGGAAATGCTGAAAATCCATCAAAATCTTCACGGAACATTTGCATTTTTCACTATTTTGTTTCTAATTTGCATAGTGATCCCATGCGTAATCACATGCTCCTCCAATTTCAATGCCTTTGCTGTCAGGAGCCCGTACAGCCCTTACAGTAACGTAAGCGACGTTATTGCTTCTGTTTATTATCTCGGATCTCGTAACTCGTAGTTATCACATTGTCTCCTAAATATCTAATTCCTTCTTTACTATAGGCATAAAACTACTTTTTTAAAGCTCAGACACTGCATTAATATGAATAACAATTGTTAGCGGATGCATTCTGAACAAAGAAATTTCGCTCTTGAAAAACCTTGGGAAATGTTATTGCCAGTAACTCGTGAAGTATGATTTCAAATTGATACATAAGGAGATGCAGTTGGGCACCTTGTTGAATTTTATGAACCCGATTACATAACTTTTGCCTGAATCTTCATTCGAAGCCAAAATGTTCCGAACGGAAATAGTTGGTTTTAGTTCTGGAAATCAGATTATGCAGAACGTATTTTTTTTATGAAACCGCGAGAGGATTGGGTTGATGGATGGGTAGAGCACTTGCTTGTCATCCGCAGGGCCCGGGTGGGATTCAGATAATGGCAGAGTATTTTATTTAGTGGTATATAGGTCCGAACTTGGTTTATATCAACGCCGGGTATCTCTCCAATATTATTTCCCATAAATATCCTACCTGTATCCAATTATCACCTGATATAAATGGCGTAAATGACCTCAGTGATCGTTGTTCACTCCTCCCCCTATTAACTCCTACTTATCCTTTTATTTTGGACCCCATTTAGTGTTTTTGTCGGTGTATGCAGAATCTTAAACGTTCACGAGTTCAGGCTGCTCCCGTGCATTGACATGAGCTCATTTCCTCGCAAGCCACCACGTTGCTTAATTGGAGTAAGCGATCTACCGCTTACTTGCAACCCGAAAGGAAGTAACGGCTAAAAAATATGTATCGGGCGATGCTTCCAATTTCCAATGCATCATGGTATTTTAGCCCTAGATATTGTTCTACTTATGCATGATATTGTTTTATCCTCATCATCAGCATTTATGAATCCAATGATTCGGTTCATCTATCTCTCTACTTGTTTCTTTCATCATCCAACCTCTTCAAATTTGTATAATACTTCACTTCATTTTTAATGAAATGTTTTCCTTTTTTCCCTTATCGTATATCATCTTGCGCTCTGTTCCTTGATTCGGTGTGTCACTATCATATTTGCAGCTTCCATCCTTCCTTGTGAATGTTTGTTTTTGCGTCTTCCCATTGACCCTTCATCCACATTTCTCTTTCTGCTCGCGCTCTACGGCTTATTTATTTAATTATTCTTTTGAGCAGACATACTTTTTTAAGATAAACGCTTCCTGAATTTCCTTTTCTCTAACAGTTGGGTTTATTTACCCTCTTCTCCCAAGAGCTTTGCTCGCTGCTTCCTTCAGCCCATTATCAATATTTTTCAATCTCTCTTTCAGTGAGTCGAGTTCAAAATCCTTAAAATTATTTTCCAATGCCCTCTCAATAGGCTAGTCTATGTCGGATGCTAGACAAGTTTCCATTTTTTTAAGCCCTTCTTCTTGATTTTCATTAGTTTTTTTTATTCCGATGACTTTAGTGTGTGACTTACCTGTCGTGATCACTCAATATCTACATCTACACGATACCCTGCAAGCCACCGCGACAGTGTGTGGCAGGGGGTGAAGCTCACCAAGCATGAACTACCGACATGCAAACAAGCAACTATGGGGTCTCATGCGCGTATCTACGCGCGTGTAGATTGCAGTCTTTTACCTCATTCTTCATTAAAATAAAGGTAAATTGAAAACTTCTTCTGTCTCTAAGCAGATTCCAAGTATATTTCCTGTAGTTGTGAATTTTCATTCATGAGTTTTCCGTCACTAACTCAAGAGGTGTGACGCATTCTTAGTCGTCTTTTACTACTGACATTTCGATTTTCCATTCCATATATTTCAGTTTTTCTCCATCTTGCTGTTCACCAACGATAGCATTACTATTTCCAAATAGTACAAATTTTCTTTAATACTTATTTTATTACTTCCATGATGTCATGTTGAAGTTTTCCACTACTTCGCCGTTTAAGTATGTAGTTAACTAGAGTAACTGAAGGCGTTATTTTTTTCTTATTGCTATGCTTTCGCTATAATGTGGAAAGCTCCTAACATATATTTTTGTACTCTTCCTAAGCATTATAACTACTCCAGCATTTAAGAATCCGGGGTGTATGATTCTTAAGCTTCCCTTTCAAAAGTCTCCTCCTCCTGGCCACTTAATTTCCCGGATTCTTAAAATATCTACGTCCATTCTTCGTGTTTCCACCTTATGTCCAATCTCTGACCGGCCCAAAGCAATCTCACTTTCAATGCTCCATTCTTAAAATCCTAAACACATATGACTGATGTAATGTCTCGGGTAGTCCTTGCCTGAGATCAGAGTTGGAGACTGTTTTACACCCGGAATATTTTACTCTAGGGGGTTCCATCACGTCTTGTTAATAAGGGAATAAACACATTAACTGCGTCTCTTCAGGAAAGTCATTAGGTTATTTCCCCTTGCCTCCCACATCGCAGTACTTCTGCCGTTAAATAATTTTTTACCACGACTGCGGTGAAATGAATGACACTGTGCCGACGAATGTTGTCTTTACTTTCACTGTACGAAGAAGAGCTGCTGCCCTCTCCTCCGGGCGACGAGGCGCATTATTATTGCCGGCCTCCCGTCTTCAAGTCACGGCATCATAATCGGTTTCCATATTACTTGAAGGCTTACCTTACCGAAGAGGAGATAAACACCACCACCTACGTTCCACAGTTGCTTGTTCGACGAAAACTTCGCTTCATCCTAAACTGACCTCTAGTGTTTGACCCTCCATCCGGAAAACAGTGAACGAACTCGGTGCCATTAAGCTCAGCCCCAAGATTTTAATTCTAGTTATTGAACACTTGTGTAATGCAAAGATGGCCACCTTCTACGCTCATTGGCGAAGTAACCTTTGAAATAATTAGCGATTCCTTTCTGATCCCCAACTGGGCGTGGAAAGAAACTATTTTGTTTCAGTTTTGCTGCTGATGTAGAGTATTAATTGTCCCCTACGTTAGGCGGCCTCGGCGATGAATCTTTTTCTTCGCTAATTGACTGACATTTTGACTTCTAATGACTTTCATGAAATGTTTCATTAATTACTGGAAGCTTTGGCCGTGACATTACATGATTCATTTAAAAGATTTTTTATTTCTTTTTATTTCAACTGGTTTGACTGCTTCAGCATGTCATGAGCATCTAGTCTAAAATGTTTTACGTGAAAAATTGAGTGAAACATTGCACGTCATTGGCAGTTCATTAACTGGAAATAGAAGCAGTTTTGTGTTAGTGACGCTGCATTCACAGCCGAGGTAACATTCATTACCATTGAGGTATACCTCAATGTTCATTACCTTGTATTTGACGAATTCTTGCTGTATACCATTGTTTACATTGCCACTTGGCGATTTTTTAGACATATTTGGTAATTGTTGGTTAAGTATTGTTAGATACCTTTATTTTTACTAATCATTCTGTCTTGGCTATACATGAGTATACAATTGAAGTTACAGAAATATTTCAATTATAGCGGCTGATTATCAGGCATTTCCTTTCATTTTGTAATACTTTGTTGATTTGAACGGACGAGATGTAAAGGCTTCCCTAAATTTACACTACGATCTACGGGATATTCTTTTGATATGTTAATTTTTTTTCGGAATTTGTTACGTGTTTGTTCACTTGGATGAGAATATTTTACCATCGCTCCTGCTAGCTTACTCAGGTCGGATGAAGTGTGGATGCTTTGTTTTTATCCGTATTATGTTGGATGATTTACATTGTGCGACCGATTCCGTTTTAAATTGTTTTTGGGCATATTACCGTTTACCATTACCGTCATCTACGTTGATGTTATTTGTTTTTTTACCTTTTTTATTATCTATAGTCATTGTTAGGAAATATGTCTCCATTCGAAAATGATATTTATTCTTCCAAGTACAAGTTTTGTAGGACTGGTCCAGTGGTGTTTTGCCAATGTAGTCAGGCAAAATTTCTTTAAAAATATAGTCCACAGATATTCCTGGATATATACTTCTAAAGACCCGGAGGTCTGGCAGATCTGGAAGTAACCACGGTTACACTTTGCCTCGTTCACTCCTCCGTAAAGAAGTGAGCTCCAGGTGCACTTTGTCCATTGCTAGTGACTCGATTTCCTAGATAGAAATATTCACTCTCTCCAGATTTTGTTTTCCTAGTTTTACGTTGGTCTTGACGCCCTCATTCCTACTGCTTACCGTTACATTTATTTTATTTTTATTTATCTTCATGTGATATCTGGATATTGTCTTTTCCATTATTACTAATGACCTCTTAAAGCCTCTTTCCGTCTTTTGCATGGCAGATATGTCATCGGCGAATCGCAGCATGTTGATTTTCTCCCCGTGGAAGTTCAATCCCGAAGCCTTCTCTTTGATTTCATTGATTTTTTTCTCGATGTAGACATTGAAGAGCACGGCAATCAATGCACACACAAACTTGTATCACTGATTTCTTCATTATTGCTTCTCAATTGTATGGCCCTGATTTGATAACAGCCACTTGTTTTTTTTACCAACTGTGGATAATTTTTAGCCATTATATGACCCTCCAGATTCCTTTGCATTGATGGGAATTGTATTTTAATCCACGTTGTCAAAGGTGTTCTCCAAATCCAAATACGCAACAACGTCGGTGTATTTTTCTCAAATCTCTTTTCTATTAGTGCTCTAATGGCCAAAATTGCTTCTGCTATTCCCTTGGGTGGAATCAAAATTGGCCTTCATCTAGGAATGCCTATGTTTTTAGTCCTATGCCTCTTTAAAGAGGCACGTAGACAAAAATTTGTTTCGGGGGGGGCTAAGTGTAGTGTAACTTGAAACAAACCAGCCTTGACCGTTCGGTGCCCACACGTTACAATTCTCTTCCTTTAATTTTCTGTGTTTGGTATTTACTTTCACAGTGCCCATTCCTATCTCATCTTACTGGTAAAGTGCACTCCTTATCTTGTTATGAAGACGTTAATTTGTCCGGCCCCAGAACGGAAGTTCAACGCAAACATATCAGGCTTTAAAAAACAATTAAAAAACCACAAAATTATCAAACTAGTCATCACCATTAAAGGCATTCCCCGGTTTCCATATCATGCCCAGTTATAATCAGAACAAAATTATTGGGAAAAAAATTCGGGCGGGAGGGATAGGGGGTGGACTGAGCCCCCTCCCCCCCCCCTTCTGGCTACGTGCCTATCTGTAGATGATCCTTGTCAATATCCTCGAAGCACGTGTCATCAGACTTAAGGTCCTAAAATTATTACATTTCTCAACCCGTTTCTTTTTGCGAATAACTAGGTAGATTTTGGGAATAAGAAGGAAGAAAGCTCCCTTTATAGATTTGGATTTATTTCCGAACCCTTGATTTTTTGGCAATTTTCTCAATTTTAACAGAGGATGATAATCCCTCCTCATAGTCCAAAGTCATCTCTCATGCTGAGTAGGTTCATGTTGCAGATAGTTCTGTACAACTACGGAAATGTCTTCTCGCCTACATTTTTAATTTTCTCGGCAGATATGCCGTTAACTACTGAAGTATTATTTATCCGCTTGTCTCTTACTGCTACTTCAAATTCCGATCTTTAGATTGATATTCCTATTCGATTTCTTTTTCATTGGGGTTTTTCGGTCGTACAATTGCTTCATATGTTCCTTAAACCTCTTTACTTTATCTTAATTTTCAATTATAAGTTTTCCAGGTTTCACCTTTTCCTCATCATCATCAGTCAACAATCCTAAGATTAGTTTGACGCAGCCCTCCACTCTATGCTGCTATCGGTCAACCTCTTCATATTGAACTAACTCCTCTCTTTTACATCCTACACAACCTGTTCCATATATCTCATACGAGGCCTGCCTTTTCCATTCTTCCCGTGCACCTTTTCCTCGACGATTGTCTTTATCAGGCCGTTGTGTCTGAAGATGTGGCCGATCTTTTCTTCTACTGTATACCAATAACTAGATTTTCTTCATATCGATCTTCTGGTGATATCTGGTCATTGTCCTTTCCATATTTCCTAGTGTCTTCTTTAAATCTCCTTTTCTTTGTGTCATGACTACTATGTCATCGGCGAATCGTAGCATGCTGATTTTCTCCCCGTGGATATTCACTTCCAGAGACTTTTTTTTAACTTCTTGGATGGTTTTTCCCGATTTGGATATTGAATAATGCGGGAGACAGGGCACAGCCTTGTCTCAATCCTTTCTTTATGCTTGCTTCTCTACTGCTGGGTCCTGATTTCATTACAGCCACCTGGTTTTAATAGGAGCTGTGGATAAGTCTTCGGTTGTTGTATGATACTCCAATTTCTTTCAGAAGCTTTAGCATCAAGTTCCAATCCTCGTTGTCAAACGCCTTCTCCAAATCCACAAATGCAACAAACGTCGGTAGATTCTTCTCTATTCTCTTCTCTAGTGTATAGTCTGAGGGCCAAAATTGCTTCTCTATTGCCCTTGTTTTTTCTGAAACCAAATTAGTCCTCAGCCAGTAACTCGTCAGATTTTCGTTCTATTCTTCTATATATGATTCCCTTCTATATCTTCGAGGCATATGTCGTCAGGCTTATGGTCCTAAAATATTCACAGTTCTCAGCCCTCTTCTTTTTGGCAATAGGCATTATGACATTCTTCTCAAAGTCCGTGGGTTTCTATACTGTAGAGTACATGTTCAGATGGTTTTGTACAGCTGGGAGTGACAGCTTTGAGTGCTGTGAGCTGGGAGGGACAGATGTTGTACTGAACGTAAAATGCGGGAGAAAACACAGTTATAAATGTGTTCTCTCCCGCATTTTTAAGTAGTTCGGCAGGAATATCATCTATCCCCGAAGCCTTATTTATCCTTAGGTCTCTTACAGCTGCGTCGAATTCCGATCTTAAGATTGGGGCTCCCAAATCATCCTTATCCACTTCATTTTCCTCTTCGATTACTTCCGCTCTAAGATGGCTTCCATTGTGAAACTCTTACAAGTATTGTTTCCATCTCTTCACTTTATCCTCGTGCTCTATTAAGATTTCTCCTTTCTTGTCCCTGATGGTATTGAATCCTTCACCCCGTTCCTTGAAGTGATTTCCCCACCATCATGTAGGCAACTTCTACATTTCCATATGCGAGATTGCTTTCTCCTTTGCTTAGATCCTTCATCCACATTTAACTTGCTTTTCTCGCTTTACGGTTTATTTCATTCTTAATTCTTTTGTAGTGAAGTTGCCCTTCATTTTCCACATTTTTATATTTTCTTCTTTTTTCAATCAATTCTAAGACTTCTTCTGTAATCCATGGTTTCTTCTTGACAACTTTTCTTATCCCCAGAACTTATTTTGCTGCTTCATTTAGCCCGATATGATGTTCTTCCATCTCTTTTCCACTGATTTCACAGTCAGATCTTCTTCTATCCTGTTTTCCACTGCCTTCTGGAAGGCCAACCGCTGTTGAGACTCCTTTAGTTTCTCTACTTTCCAAAAGTTCTTGATTGATTTCTTCTATTTCTTGAGTTTTTAAGTGGCATTTCATCATCATTAAGTTGTGGTCTGTGTCTATATCTGCACCTGACAACATTTGCAGTTTTTCTCTGGTTTCTGAACCTCTGATTCACTAAAATGTAGTCAATTTGAAATATTCTTCTGTCCCCGGGCATTTTTAAGGTATATCTTCTCCGTTGGTGGTTTTTAAGGTATATCTTCTCCGTTGGTGGTTTTTAAACAATGTGTTTGCCACCACCAACTTGTGCTGTGTGCAGAATTCTACAAGTCTTTCTCCTCTCTCATTTCGATTTCCCAATCCATCATCATCATGGGTCAACAATCCTAGGATTGGTTTGACGCAGCCCTCCACTCGATTCTTCTATCGGCCAACCTTTTCATATTACCGTAGTCCTTTACGACCTGTTCTATATAACTAATACGAGGCATGCCTTTTCCATTCTTCCCGTTCACTTTTCCTTCGATGATTGTCTTCAGCAGGCCAATGTCTCTTAAGATATGGCCAATTAGGTTTTCCCGTCGTCTTTTTAAGGTTTTCAGCAGACTTTTCCTCTCTCCCACTTTTCTTAAAACTTCATTTTTCACTCGGTCGATCCATTTTATCTTCATAATTCTTCGTTGGCACCATATTTCGAATGCTTCCACCCATTTCTTCTCCGCTGCTGTCATGGTTCACGCCTCACTGCCGTAAAGAAACATGCTTCTGATATACATTCCGATGAATTGCTTCCTTGCTTCTAAGCTTGTATTTCCAACTGTAAATAGATTCTTTTTTGATAGAATGCCCTCTTTGCCTGGGCAGTTCTACTGACTGTTTCTTTCTCGCATCGTCCAACGTCGGTTACTCTACTTCCCAGGTAACAGAACTCTTTCACCTCTTCCAGTTTGTGTTTTCCTAGTATACGTTGGTTTTGGCCTCTTATCTCCTGCTGCACACCAATACCTTTGTCTTCTTCTTATTGGTCTGTAGCTGATTGGCCATTGTCCTTCCCATGGTTGTTCGCATCTTATTCAGCTCCTTCTTTGTCTCTGCTTTGAGAGCTATGTCATCAGCGAAGCCTAGCATGCTGATTGTTTCTCCGTGGATGTTCACTCCAGAACACTTCTCCTTGATTTCATTGATGGCTCTCTCGATGTAAACATTAAAAATTCCTCGATACAGTGCACATCCTTGTCTCACTCCTTTCCTTATTATTGCTCCTTCAGAGCTCGGTTCAGATTTTATCACAGATACTTGATTTTTATACAAACTGGTTAATTCTTCGGTCATGTTACGGCACTCTAATTCCTTTCAGAATTCGAAGAGTTAAATTCTAATCCACGTTGTCAAAAGCCTTCTCTAAGTCCGCAAATGCGATGAACGTCGGTTTGTTCTTCTCCATTCTCTTCTTTATGAGCAGCCTAAGGGCCAATATTGCTTCTCTTGTACCCTTACTTTTCCAATATCCGAATTGATCTTCAACCAAGGAACTACTTAGCTTTTCGTTCTAGTCTACTGTACATGATCCTGGTCAATATCTTCGATGTATGTTTCGTCAAGCTTATAGTCCTAAAATATTCGCATTTCTCCGCTCTCTTCTTTTTGGGAATAGGAATTATGATGTTTTCTTAAAGTCCATTGGTTTTTCTCCTGATGATTACAAGTAGCAGATGGTTTTGTAAAGATGATTTAATGTCTTCTCTCCTGCATTTTTAATTAGTTCTGCAGGAACATCATCAATACCAGAAGTCTTATTTATCCGAAGTTCCCTTACTGCAGTGTCGAATTCCGATCCTAATATTGATGCTCCTATATCATCCTTTTCCACTTCGCTTTCCTCTTCGATAGCTTTTGTGCTGAGATTGTTTCCGTAATATAACTCTTCCGTCTCTTATTCTTGCCATCTCTTCACTTTGTCTTCATTTTCAATCAAAAGTTCTCCATTCTTGTCTTTAATGGCATTGCAACTTGTGCTCCATTCTTTGAAATGGTTCCTCACTATCCTATAGGCAACCTCCACCTTTCCAAGTGCAAGGCTGTTTTGTACATTTTCGCATATAATCTTCATCAACCTTTCTATAGCTTTCCTGGCTTTGGGACTTAATTCGTTCCTTATTCTTTTGTAGCAAATCTGCTTTTTATCAGTTTTCGTATTCTTATGCTTTCTTCTTTCTTCAATCATCTCTAAGGCTTCTTCCGTGATCCATGGCTTCTTCTTAACAACTTTTCTTCTACCAAGAACTTCTTCTGTGGCTTCCTGTAGTCCACATTTTAATGTTTTCCCAACGCTCTTCTACTGGTTTCTCAGTCGGGTCCTCTCCTATGCTGTTTCCTACTGCTTTCCGAAATTCCAGCTGATGTTGAGTCTCCTTTAGTTTTTCTACTTGCCAAATGTTCTTTGCTGTTTTCTTCAATCTCTTGAACTTTAGATGGCATTTCATTATCGCTAAATTATGATCGCAGCCGATGTCTGCACCCGGGTAGCTTTTGCAGTCCTTCACCTGATTCCTGAACCTCTGTTACACTAAAATGTAGTCTATTTGAAATCTTCCTCTGTCTCCTGGCATCTTTCACGTGTATTTTCTTCGATTGTGATTTTTAAACAATATGTTTGTAACCCATAATTGTGTTGTGTGCAGAACTCCAGTTGGCTTATTTTCAATTTTAACCACTATAATCCTCTCACTGTACTGCAGGTAGCTTTTCACACGCAATCCTGCACTCTTCCTGGTCATTATCCAACTCCAGCGTTACCATTCAGTGATCCGGTTTGAATAATGCTATAAATTCCACTCCAAAAGTCTCCTTCTTCGGACTATCTCATTTCATGCATTCCTAATACATCGAGGTCCATTCTCCTCATTTCCACCTTCAGGTTCTCCAGTCGCAGGTCCGAAGTGATCGCACGTTCTACGTTTCAACCCTAAAATATATCACACTTGACTGATGTACTCTCTCGGGTATAGTCCCCTCCCGGAGATCTGAACGGATCTTACCTTCGGAACATTTTACTCGAGAGGGTTCTATCACGTCTTGATTAGAAGAAATGAGTGGAGTAGCCGCGACACCTGGGGATAATAATGTGGTGGTCCTCCGTTGCCTTCCTCATTGCAGTACTACAGCCGTTAAAGTAAATTTTACCACGCCTGTAGTGAAATGAGTATCGCTATACCGACCACTGTGGTGCCCTCCTTCACTCATATGAAGAGCTGCTGCCCTCTCCTCCGGGTGATGAGAAGCGTAATTGTTGGGGGTAGGACTGGGCGGTGAAGGAAATACTGAACCGGTTCTCGGTTCTGAAAATACCTTTTTGCGACGGCGATGCACCGGTTCAATAGATCGAACCGGTGTTTTCTCCTGAACCGGTGTTTTCTGCTGAACCGGTGTTTTCTACTGAACCGGTGTTTTCTACTGAATCGGTGTTTTCTACTGAACCGGTGTTTTTTACTAAAGCTGTGTTTTATACTGAACCGTTTTTTCTACTTTACTTTCTTTCCTCGTGAACTGCGTTTTTTGTTATCCAAAAGGTTTTTTGCCAAAATGTTTATTTTACCTGTTTTTTCAGACTTGTTTTCTCGTGAATATACCCCTTAATAACGCGGGTACGCTTTCCTAAACTGAAATGTAAAAAGTGAGGTTTGTGTGAACCTACTATGGTTTTTATGCGAGGCCTGGGCGTACATATAAACTGCTTTTTGTAATTGTAACGGCGATGAAATTCGCATTATTGCTAAAGGAAGACAGCAAAATTTCCACAGATATTACTTACCACAATGCGTTTCGTAGTTAAAACAACATTATCAAGTGCCTTCCTTGATCAGCCCTGATGATAATGCTGTTGTAACAACAAAACGCGTCGTGCTAAATTTATAGCTCATGCCTCGTGAATGAAAAGCTTCCTAGAGGCAGATCGACTGGTGTCTGCATGCAGACAAAATCTCTCAAATTAAGATCTGATTTAAGTCCTTCCAGGGAGTTGATATGTGCGGAGAGGCTGATTGATTTCGTCTTGGCTCATAGTTATATGCCTTTCTTAGTCAACATTTCCTTTATCTTTCATCTTGGCAACGATTATAGGGCGAGGGTCTGACTATGACACTTTTTTTCGAAACAATGTTAAAAATTGGCAGCCCGAAAACCACCCGAAAATTTCTGGCGACACTAGATGTCATATCAAAGTTTACCTTAGGTAACCGTATTTTCCTTATATTTACCATTATTTAAAATATTATTCGTTTCAAAATATCTCAACCATCTATTGGCATAAAATAAGTCTTGGAAAGAACTTACATATTGAGCATTAATAATCAACGTCAACATGTTCGAATTTCTTTTGCATTAGGCGCATCTTATGTACAATCATTCCCATCCATGTATGCATTACGAACACGAATTTTTAGGCTGCAGTAAGCAATTGCATTATCCTCTCACATCTTGCGTGTGGCAGGGGTAGATAGGAATTTGAAACAATGCTACTTCCTCCACGAAGTCTCCCAAAATCAAAAGCATTGGTTTAATGCAAATAGGTACTGCACTAACTTGAAGGATTCTCTCTCTTATTCTTTGTCATTGTCGAAAAAACAAAAACCTCATGAACAATCGCAACATCCTGCTGTCTTGCGTACGTGACAATGCTTTACATGGTACACTTTACAATTACTTTACTTTAACCTCTGCACTCTAGCAGCCGATTATTTGTGTGACGACAGTCAGGCGGACAGCTTATAGCACTGGAAAGTTCACAGGTGTGGTCGCCAGCCATCATGGCTTCGACGGCGGCGTGAATGCCGAGCAGCGAACGATCATCGGTGATTCAGAACCACTTCCCCGGTGCACCGGTTCAGAACCGATTCCTAGGTGCACCGGTTTTTTCCTACATCTGAACCGGCCTGCCAGTTCTGAAAAAACCGAACCGCTGAACCGGTGCACCGGAATACCACCTAGCCCGTGTTGGGGGCCTCCCGTCGCCAAGTCATGACATCTTCACAGATGTCCGTATCATTTAAAGGCCTATCTTACCCAGGGATACACCAATACCACCTCGGAGTGCCGCCGCTTTTTGTCCACGACCCCTTATTCGACGAGTAAACTCGCTTATCTCGTAGGTAACCTCCATATCTAGAGATCGACCCACCATCCGCAACCCAGTGGATTCACTCGGTGGCTTTAAGCTCAGCCCCGAGCACCTTTTCCTACTCAAGGTATTTTTGTTCATCTTCACATAAGTTCTTCATGCAGCATAGTTCTCCTTCGGCAGCGTATGCAGTCTTGAATTTTCTTCTCTTTTAAATCAGGTGTAACATCCTTTTGTCATCCATGACGTCTTTCTGACACCCCTTTGTCCCCAAAACTGTTTTCCTGCTTACTATAGTCCGTTTTTATTGTTTCCTCTTCTCTCTTCTGCTGAATTCAGAGTCAAGTCCACTCAAATCTTGTTTCCCTCTGCTTTTCTGAAAGGCCAGACGATGAGTTTTTTTAGTATACCAACATGAGCAGATTATTTAGAGGTGGTGGTTCAAACACAATCTATGGTTTAAATACGGGCTGGTTGATGAATGGGGTACTAGCAGCTGCTGCAAGTAAGCGCTTGGTGTATAAAGTAAATGATTATTGATAAGAAAGAAGAAATGGAGTAGTTGAGCAAGCGTTGTCCTCCATGTTGAAAGCTGTAGTGTTTTTTGTCCATAATCCTCATTACTGAAGACTCGAAAACTTTTTTCAGGTAGATGGTTTGCATTCATTTTTAACTTTATCGAATAACTTAACGTACTTTTGTTATTATTGCATCAAAGCTGACATTTTAAAATATTTTGGGGGGTTGAACAATGGATATTGGTTATCTGTAATATTTGCCTTTAAGTGTAACTGAAACATGCAGTTGGTCTAATTATGGGATAGCTATAATGGTCTAAAAAAGGGCTAGCCCATATTTGAACCGTTTTTCAACCTCTCGTCAATTTTTTTCATTCCTGCCATAATTTTTAAAATTTTGTTTGGCCGTTGTAATTTATTTATATCTTCCTAATCATTATGCCTACTCTAGCATTACCATTCAGCGTTTCCAGTGTGTGAGTGGTAATATTTTCACATAACCACTATTAGAACGTCTATTATTAAGGAATATTTTTATGATGCCATAACATACGCTACGTTTATCCTTTAGTTTTCGAAATGTATCGGTCGCGTTTCCTATGCTAAAGTATGGTCATAATTATGTGTCATGGAACATCTGCCTGGTACATGAATGTAGTTTGTTGTAAGTGCACAGAGTATTTGGAAAAAAATAAAAATTATGAAATTATTGCCTACTAATTTATTTTGGAGTCATCTGACTGCAAAGGAAATGACCGGGCACCGTAAAGGTAAGTGTGAATTATTCATAAGTTAATATATTTTATTAGATATTTCAAGCACTCCCTTGTGTGGTATATATAAGTGAATAATTGATAAAAACGGGCTAAATAGGGAAATTGGAATAAATAATCGTAGTAATCTCACTCCACAGGAAGATAATTCAACTACCAGTTCCTAAGATAATGATTTAGTTGAATTCTTGGTTTAATGCCACTAATTTTCCGGCTCAGTGACAGTCGTGAAGGTTACGAAGCAAAAACAGTTTCCAGGTTTTCAGCGATGTTGAATTAAATGAAGTAAATATTTTCCTTATTTTGTTGAAGTAATTATTTCTCTAAGTATATTCCAGTATCTTACTTTACGTAGATAGTGTTTAAATTTAATTTTACGTGCCAAATGTTATTTCAAAGTAAAAATGCGGTAATAGTACTGTCACTTGAATTTTTAATGTAAGTGATACACAACACGTGTTTCATTTACATTAAAAATTAAAGTGGACAGTACTATTACCGCATTTTTATTTTAAAAAGCTGTTCCACCATATCACGCCTAAGACTGTTGAATTTAAATGTTATTTCAGTTTTCATTTATTTTTTATTTCGTTACTGTAAATTTGACCGGATATTAGGTTTGCTGAGACTACTAAATTTTGTTTCAGGGCTTACTAGTAGTGTCATTCAAGGACTTACCCCTTTGTGTTTAGAAATTGATCATCTCCTTTGCAGTTAAACAACAGTTTTTGATAGCCATTGTCAATTGTTAAATTATTAATGTCAGTGTTAACTAGCATTTAAGGTAGGTCATTCATGTTTTTTATATGATATCCTTTATTTTCTTCATACCTCTTATCATCCTATCCAACTCCTCATCCTGTAATTAGTCCTTCAAAACTCCATCGTCCCTTATTACCTGTTCCTTTCAGTCTCTCTGCCTGCTCTAATATTTCTTCTATCAGCACCTTTCCTCTTATACAAGCTCTAGAACTTCGTCGTTCATCATCCTTTCAACCTCTCTTACATTCTCCATATCCACTTCTGAAGAGCCCTAAGTGAATCGTTAATCTCTCTTCTTAAAGTACACGTGTACGCTCCTTGTAGCGCCAAGTACATATTGACACATTCTTTACGTCCCCTTTTTACAACCCTATGATAAGTTCTCTTCTGCTAGTAAACTCTACTTTTGCCGGCACGATCTTCCGAACTTAGCTGCTGCTAAGCCACTTTTCTCTAGCACACTACCGTGGAAGTTAAGTTGATCCATCTCCAGGTTGGGACCACCTATTTCTCAACTTATTCTCCACTTTTCTTCATAGCGTACTAAATTTCCATAGATTTCTTATGATTCTTATTCGTTTCGTAATTTTTCAATTGCTTACGTGAAGCATTACTACCCAGTAAACACAATGTGTTGCGGAAACGTCGCAGAAAGGTTGCACGAGGTTGCAGGATGCCATGTCGTTTGGCAACGTTTCTGCAACGTCATAATTACGTCGCTGATGCACTTGTTTGGTCAGAAAAATTTAATTACAAAATATTTGAGCCAGAGGATACATATATTAAAATTCGATTCTTCCTCTTCATGAGACACTGATTGTATATGGGGTTGGAATATCCACTAGGTTGCAGAAAGGTTGCGACATGTTGCAGGTCGCTTTGCAAAGTATTATTTGGACTCAGTTTACCCCAAACATATATTCAAATATGGGGTTTTTATAGCGTTTTTTCATCTTCTAAAGCAAATTAGCTCTTTCCAGTGAAATATTTTTTTTTGGTCGTGAGACAATTTTTCGCACTTAGAAAAATTGCATATGAGATAGCGAAAGGGAAGACGGCATGAGATCGATATACATATTCAATTCATCGAGCGCTATGCTATCCCGTCAATCCCATCTGTTTACTCTTTGTCTAGCGCTTGCCTTTTTCGCTGTGGTTTTGTGTTCTCTGGGAATCTCAAAGGATATTCTACAATTATTTGAGCCCTGCCTGTTTGGATATCGATTTTTGGAAGTTATACTGTTTTATTGCCTCTCATTTTTTTTTGACCCGTCTCTATCGGATTGTGATTATTGGAAACTGTATTGGTACTCTCTTGTTAGCATTGATCCACACCTGTCTGGAATAATAAATAAATATTTTTTCTGCAAAGGCATATCTCGAGTATTATTTTAAAGGGTTGCATAAATGTTGCAAGTACGTCGCAGGAGTTGCATAAGTGTTGCAAATATGTTTCACCAGAGGTTGCAGTTATGTTGCCATTACGTTGCGGGAACGTGGTAGAGAGGACTTATGTCTGATTTTGCGACGTTGTCATTACGTTGCAGCAACTCCAATTTGGTTGCAGTGCAACGTTTCCACAACGTGTTCACAACACATTTTGTTTACAGGGTATCTTTTTAAGCTATTAGGTGACTGCCAGATTATAGCTTAGTCATATACGTAAGTTATCGGCTTCATGAAATTTTCCCTACCTAAAGTACTGCACCTACCATGTCTCTCCTACTGTTTCCTCCATGTATACATGTCGAAAGGTACATACCATTAATTAAAGATAGCCCAGTCTAACCCCCACCTCTTCCGATGCCCATAAGCTACTTTCCCTTGCGTTTCCTATAGTGCGACAATAGTTCTGTCTCTCCAGTCTACTCCTGTCGTTCGCTATATTTTCAACTACTTTTCCCTCCTCATTCTGTCGAACGCCTTTTCAACACCAACGGAACACGCAATACGTCCTGATTATATCCAAAATTCTCACCACTTGTATTTTCATCACTGTAATCGCCAGCTGTGGTAGGCAGGTCGGTAATACGTTAACCTGGCTAACCAAAAGTAGCGGGTTTAAAATCCCACCCCTTGCATGGATGTCGTTGTCCTAAGATTAACATCTTAGGTAATAATGTTTGATATATATTTAGCAGTTGGAGCTACAACCCAAGACCATATCACTGCAATCGCATCACCCAAGTCCTTCCCCTTCCGAAGTCAAACACTACCGTCACATAGATCTTGGATCACTCTTTTCCCGGTTCTTCTCCTGATTACTGAAGTAATGTCCTTCGTCCTAAGTGGTATTAAATTTATAGGCATGTATTCTTAGTTTTCCCTCATTTAGTCTATTTCTGTGCGCGAATGTTAACTAATTACGAAATCCCCGTAATTTATCCTCATTTATCTAACGTAAAAGCCATTAAACTTCTTCCTTCAACCGCTTCATAGGTTATTTCATAGCTTAGATTGAATTTAATCAATCTCCATCACTTTCTCAGCCTTCATTTCTAGAAATGGTTTCATACTCAATGTCTGAAGTCGTAGGCCTCTCACCACACTACATTCTTCCACGCAATGCTTCCGCCAACATTGAAAGTCTTCTCGTATTACCAATAGCTTCCTTCCTCTGCCCATCTTCGTGTGTACATTTTTCCATTTACTTTTTTTCCTCACTTCATTTTCTGAATGTTTTGTTAATGATCCTGACGTTGACAGCTCCGTATTTAACGTCCACAGCATTATATTACGTCTTCTCTGCTGATCTTCTTATGTTCTTCATTATTCTCATCCTTCAAATTTTCTTTCTTGTTTATCTTCTTCCAAGTATCAATACATCAAATCATGATAATTTTCCTGTTTCCCACAAGTTAGGGGTCCTACTTCTTTATCTATCTCCCTCGCTATAACTACTTCAATCTACCCGCGCATTTCATCACCAATTATAATGCACGTAGGCACCCGGGCAACTGCTTCCCTTCTCATGATTCATAGCATTTGATATCCCCCTTAGTCTCTGACCTTTTTCATGAGAACTCACGCCTGTTATGATGTTCAAACTATATTTTGTTTATAGCCAAATGTTCCTGCCGTAGACCACCTTGATTATTGCTGTGGGCATTTTTCACCCTGCCCATCACCCATCCTACTTAACTTGGGTCCCATCCTTCCCTGACACCTGCATTTAAATCTACTGTTATGATCAATAGCTTATTTCCAATCACTTCCTATCTTCTGTAGCTGTTCGTATAATTTCCATGCCAGAATATGCAACTATAATAAAACTTATTTTGTCTGCATTGTTTTTGCTTATTAGCTAGAAGGTTCCCAAAAGGCAAATTAAAAATCTTTTGCAACCCAGCTACCCTTGGTAAAACGCTGTGCACAAACAAAGACAAATTTGACCCCCTTCTCCAACAGGTCGTCTACAAAGTGAGGTGTGGGCGCTGTGATATGCATCGGAAAGCCGGGAATTTCAACGCCAGATTGAAAGAGCACAAGAGGGTACTGGAAATCAAACAACGAATCCCCTGGCAAAACACATGATACACACCCACATTCATGGGACTTCGTACCAGTGATTCTTCATCTGGAGAACAATGATAATGAATAAAATTGGATGGTTTGGAACAGTTGTTAATTTAATGTACAATCCTGGAACCAAAATTTATTAAATGACCAACTTTTTGAAAACTATTCCCCACTTCTCGATATTCCCTTCTCTAGGAAAAATCACCCCACCCCAGACCCTTCCTCAGTGAAAATTCTCCCATCTCGTTTTTCCCGCCTTTTTTTTTCATCCCGCTCACTGCTCACCCTTTCATGTTTACAACTCCCCCCAACCCATTCTACCGTATTTTCCTTCCGCTTCTCTCCCATCTTAAACTCCATAGTTTTATCTCTTCCCTTTAAGTTTATCATTCATTCACTTTCAATGCAATGTTCGGATGTGATCAAGTTTCTCCGTTGCCTACCTCAATGATATTGTTTTCAATGTGACACCATTACTGGAGAGGCGGGGGTTAGCCTCAACTGTGGAGCAGATGCTGAGAGAACGGTGCTAGGACTAAAATTTGTCTGGTTCCTACATTTCGACCACTGTGGAATGGGTGGCCATACCAAAAGCAACTTCAATTCTCGTCAGTTCAGCTGTTGAGTGCACTGGAAAGCCCATCCCACTACGAAAAATCGTAATGCCTGAGAAGGGAATGTGATGCTTTGTAGGGCAAGGGATTAAAGAGGACCTGTATTTGGACTTTGTGATGGGGTCTCACCATTTTCATTGAATTCATTATTAAACTACATATTCTCAATCTTAAGCTGTAGTCAGGTGAATATATTTCCTCAACTATCCAAATTTCTTCTTGAAGTACCTATGTTCCCAAGTGCAGGGCACAATGGATCGTTCATTTGTAATACATAGCCTATAATAATCTACGTGGTAAATACTGTCTATTTCATGATCGAAAATTCTTTACTGTATTTCAAGATAAAAGACAAATAAATTAGTTTACAAGATACCATTTGATTTATTTCTGTTAATCAACACGTTTGCAGAAATGTGAATAAACTGTATTAGTTCTGGAGAGAGAAATATACTTTTCTAAGGTTCTGAGGTCAAAACTAAACTATTTTTCAACGGTAAGTGATCGAGAAAGTAAAAGCAATTAGATGTAATTATCAGCAATATGGAAAAAATATTTGATGTTGGTGCCTAATTCTTCCAGACCACCATGTTGAATACAGTGGAACGTAATAGGATAAAAACTCAGATTAATGTGGGCAATAAAAAACTATCAAAGCTCATTGATCATAAGTAAGAAATAGTATTCGTTTTTGGACCAAGCCAATAAAATTCGATAACAGGCGCTTATTGGGCGAATTAAATCCAAACATGAATCTTCTGCAGCACTAGGGTTGCCCAATCGATTATCGTCATGACAAAATAAAACTTATTGCATTTGTTTGAGATTTTAAGTTGAAGATCGAAAAGGTCCGTGCCTCTGGCGGTGGAATATCTCTCTACATCCGACACTGGATAATCCAGTGGGAAGTGATCCAGTGAACGCATATGCCATCTAGTGGATAAAAAATGAACTGTCGTTCTAATTATTTTTTTTCCGTAAATTATTGAAAAAAGTTGCTCAGTAATTTGTACAGTAGGCACAGGAGCACCCGGGATGTTGAGAAAACAAATAATTATTGTACAATTTTGCTGAATTTTCCAGGATTTTTCCTGGCCGGCCGGCGGCCCGGCCGGAAAAAAACTGGTCCGTCACAGAAAAATGTTCAATAATTTATTGTTTTCTGGACGTCCCGCGGCGTCCTGAACCTACTGTAAAAATATCTGAGAAAATTTATCCGAGAACGAGACCAAGAAAATTTTTTTGCTAAATAAAAAAAAAGTTGCTGACAAAAAGAATTGGAGTAATACCACCTATAGGTTCCTCATAGGCAGCCACCTCTTACCACCCCGGCTATCGGGGTTCTTGTGAAAATGAGGTTCAAAATACACTTATATTCTTGTAAACTAGGGACTTTGTCGTTTTTTGAGAAAATTTGCTCGGCGAGCTCGGCAAGGCTCTGGCTCGAGGAATCCAAGGCATATGCCTAGCTGATCGCCTCTCTCGCCGGCAAAGGTCTCTGGACTTAGAATATTTTTCGCAGGCCGGGTTGGGACTTAGAATTTATATGAGGTGGGATTCTCTCTGATCCAAACACCTCATCTTGGGCTTCGGATTTTGTTTTCTTAGTAGCTCATGAGGTGTGGAACTTTGACTGAGCGGTTCTTGGCATTCGAACTGGGACTTTGAAAATGTTTTTGCCGATAGGTAGGTTCTATTTACCAAATCAATTTTAGCGTGGATCCTCAGCAATTCTGTTTTAGTCCAGATGTGTCCCAAAACTTTTGTTTTTCATCAGTCGATTTTAATGAGTGTAAATTAAATGGGGCTTTAATTATGCAACAATTCTTTTAGAGAATTTGCAAAATTGAGCTCAATAGCTGTATTATCAGTTACGATTCTAATTAAAGAGCAGTAATGCCAAATGTAACTTAAACCTTTCTACCTAATATGGAATCAACCATAGATTTTCTGCAATTTGTCATTGAGCGCAGTTCTCTTTCACTATTGCATCCACGTAGTTGACATTTAACAATTTTCAGTTTAAATAAGCCACTTTTGAATTGATATTCAAAGACATTGTCTAATGTATATACCCGGAGAATATGAATTGCACAATAATACTGTCATTACCCACAAAAACTGATTAACAATTTTAAATGGTTTTGAATGATTAAATTTGTACTTTTCAACGAAGAAAAAACTTTGTAAAAAATACATATTTTTAAGGCTCCACTAATACTTGTATTTTAGTCAACTCTTATAGTATTTACCAAATTAACAACGCATTTTCTCTGGTAAGGTTCTTAACTCAATCGATAACAACCATGGATTAAATCGTACGCTTCTTTATTCTTTCAAAACAATATTTTGCTAGATGAATACATTTTGAAAAATTTACAGAATTTTCTCTCTTCTTTCGGCGACTTGACTTCAATGACTTGTTTCCCGTCGTGAACCGCAGAATTCCTGGAGCACTGGCGGCCAAAACTGCAACCTGCGGTGAAAACGAAAGGTAAATTAATAGATACGTAGGCATTTGTTACCACCGTAATAGTTAGCACCTCAATCTTTAGATTTCGTGAAATACAAACACCAGCCTAACATTTTAACAATCAAAACTGGTGCAGATACCAGAACAGGTACTCAACATCTCAGACTAATTTAATATACATACATGATCTCCATTCTTACAAAAATCAGTTTGTTAGTCTTTCGATTAAGATTCTGATCAACACAGATGATGACACGATGAGATACACCAATAAAACTAGTTTTTCAAACCTTGCCATTTATGTTTTAGGAATTAGTGAAAATAAATCGACAAAACAAAAAATCACATGAATGTAAAATTTAACGAAAGGTTTCCAAAAAAATACGATATTACAGGGAATGCCTGTTCTCTTCTCTTATCAGTCCTGAAGAAGAACTTCTCGGTTCTTCTTCAGGGCTGATGTTAGGAACTAAATGATTGCTAAATACAATAGCCAATTACTCTCGTCAAAATATTGGAATAATTTGATTTTTTAATTGATGTATTTAGACAAGAGCTTTAAATTGATAAAAAATGCATTAGGATAATGGACATCAAAATATTACGAAAAGCTAATTTTCAACTTCTTTCACCATATCCTCTCCCCTGTAAATGTTCTTAAATATTCCATTAGAAACTCCTCACGTAAGGTGCAAATGAAAAATTTTTGGGAATGATAAAAATCTATCGCGTCAAAACACATTTATAAATAGCATAAATTCCAGAGAGAAAAATCCTTCGCCTTGACCGGGATTCGAACCCGGATCCCCTGATTTCCGACCAAGTGCTTTAACCAGTTATGCTACCGAGACGTCATCTCTCGCGGTGGAATATTAGGGCAGGTCAAGGCGAATGATTTTTTCTCTGTGGAATTTCTGCTATTGTGCAATATCAGCGGGTTACGCCGTTAAGGTTCTCGCGGCCAGTTCGTGGTCCTTCAATTTGTTACATTTATAAATATTTATCAAGGACTTAAACAAGATACTCTCTTTTACTCAGTATTTGTACCATGATTATTTTTTATGAAGATTAAAATCAATGCTTTTCCCTATAATACATAACTGGTAGTGGCAAACGACTGCCTCTCTGGAGCCCTTCTGAGAGCTGTACTATGTTCTTCATTGAGATTGGCTCCTGGTAGAGTAGATAGATAGGTCGAAGAGCTGGAGCCGTGCGAAGGTGCTCCACGTACCGTACTTGCAGCACCTGTTCCTCATTGAGAAGTCGTGTGATCCCAGTGGCGCGGCCGTGCAAGTGGTGATGTCACTTACATAGTGGAAGAGAGCATGCGGGAATATCAGTACCTAGGAATTGAACATAAGAAGAAAAGTAGTGAATGAAACAATGAGGAAAACGAAAAAAAATTTAAGCCTTAACCTTAAGGGAAAATAGCGGGGAGGTGGGGAAGGGGGATAGAAAAAAATATTCAAGTTAAGGGAGCACTCAATCACTTGTAACTCACCCAAAATCATGCATAAAGTAATAGAAATTAACTCAAACCACGCACTCGCGCACTAAGGAGAGAAATAGCGGATTTAGATGTGAGCGATAGAATATTGGCAATAGAAGTAAAATAATTGCCCACTAAAATAGGAATTCAGCTGTAAATAACAACTGGCGGAGCAAGTAGATTAAATGTATGAATAGCCGGGAGACGTTAAGGCAAGGGTGATGGGAAGTAAGAATGTAATTGTCGTGGGAGATTGGATTGCAGATGCTTGAGACCTGGGGACGTTGCCTAGGCAGAGAGTACGAGCTGGATGTTGGAAATGAACGTGGCGAGATAGCAGCATTGTACGAGGAATGATTTAGTGGTCAACACACGGTTTGAACACCATTCCAGCTGAAGGCACACTTAGAAAATACCGGGGGATACCGGGAGAAACAAATTTGGGTCCGAAACTCGCACAGTTTCCCGAATGCGGAGTCGGACGATGATCGTGACACGTATTCGAATCGAAGAGGGAGGTGAGATTATAAGAGGCTAAAAAGAGGAAGGAGAATAACGAACTGAGACGCAGGGATTTTTAGATTGGCGCAAATCAAAGGGAATATCAGGAGTAGGTGGACAGATACACGAAAGAAAATTTGTAAAGAAGAACAGCTGAGGAAAGGTGAGAAAAATTAAGGCGTGAATAAGAAGGGCGGTAGAGAAAACAATAGGGAAGTAGAAGACTGATGGATTAAGAAACCACGGGTAACATTATAAATAGAGAAAAATGAGGAGGGGAGGAAATATAAGAATGTAATCACGGAGCCAGGTGACAGAAGACTGTCAGGAAATAAACTTTGGAGAGGAACAAAGAGCTTAAGAAAAGGGGTGGAGGAGTTATGCGAGGAATCAGTCGACAGAGAGGGAGAAACGGCGCCCTCTCTTAGCAGGTAAGAATATTGTCAGGCATCAAAAAATACAATTCGGCATCAGTGAGATATATTTAAAGACATCATGAACGGATAGATAACTATACCGGGCATCAGGGTAAGAATTTATTGCCGATGAAAACCTACCTCAAGTGTTCGAACACTAAATGATGACAAAATCCTTCCCAAATCACTATCCATTATCTCAAGCCGGGTTTCTGGAGTAAATGATACCATACGTGGCTTAAGAGCAGGAAACAACATAGTCGTGTTCATTATGTAACAAAATCTATGGATATTCGACGTCAAACAAGACTACTACATGTATTTCGGATCACTAGTGATTCAATGAAGAGTACAAAATTCACGATTGCAGATAAATAGACGCTATTAAGATAGTTACAAGAAAAATACTCTACGAGGGCAAGTTATTCTCCACATCACTACGAGTACAATAAAGATATTCAGGCTTAAGGAAAAAGAGACCAAGTATGATATAAATTATAAAACAAAATTTGAGGCCTGGTACTTGAACTTAAATTCGAACTAATCAAATTGCAATAGTATAATTTGTAATTGATTGGGTTGGGGAAAGAAATTTCTTAAGCAGAAAACATACATGAGGGCAGAGCACTGGTACCGCCATTAGTTACCGTCGCAATTCCAAGCTAAACAGTACCGCGACTTAAAGAACATAAATTCAACACAAATTTAAAAAAACTAATTTGAAAATAGTTAGGGGAAAAAGACACCGATACGGAAGTCAAACCACTGACTTCCACCCCTAACCACTCCTCAGGTTTTGGGGAAGTTGTGCCTTTGGAGAAAAACACACACAAAATATCTCAAGAGATGTGAAAATCGGGTTCATAATATAATTACGTTATAAAGTGTGTTCCAAAAAAAGAAAATACAAGATTCCATCAAGGAGGGACTTCCGAATTGGACTTCAAACCTGCGATTCTCCTCAACCGCCGAGCATTCGTGTTGTTCCGTCATGAGCAACGGGACGACTTATTCATGGAAAAAATTATGAAAGTACTCCCGGCAGGTATTAGAAGTCGAAGTCAACTATAGTTTCCCCAGCAGCGATGTAACCTGCGTAAAAAGCGAGAACAATTTTGATTAGATTTTAGAATCGAAAAGGTGAGCACTTTGGTAAATTATAAACCCATAAATAAAAGCTCAAGCTATAAATAAAAGCTCAATTTCAAGGAGGATATATTTTTCGACCATTGATTCAAGTACAGGATACTTAAAAAAAATAACACTTCACACCTGTATAAGAGACTAGATAAATTTTCCTTTAATTAACTTCATAAATATTTGTTGATACTCTTTTCAATTCGTCACAGATGCACATCCATTGCCACTGAACCTTGTTATGTGATACACTATTGCTTCCCTAAAGTATTTAGGACTGATATATTTATTAAAACTAATAATTGAATTAAAATTTTCACCTGGTGACTTCCGTACTACATGGAGGAAAACTAAATTACCAAAGCTTAAATTGCACTAAAATTAGAAACTTATTTGAAATTTGCTATTTTCGATCTATGTATTATAAAAAATACCGGTGAAACTGCAACGCTCCTATATGTCAAAGGGCTTTTATTTGCATTAAATATCCAGCATTTTGCCATATGGGGCCTCAGAAATTCTCACATGCAAGCAAAACGTAATATTTTGTCATCACCAATCATTAGTTAAACAAATGATACACAGGGAAAACATCAACCAAAGAAGTGAAGGGTGATTTCTTGAAAATTAAATAAAACTTCAGACACGAACTATTGCTGAGGAAACTCTTATTCGAGAAAAAGCTGGAATTACTTTGCACAAACATTTGGTATGAATTAATGGATGTGAGACGATTCTTGATGATGGCTTGCGTGGAGTGGTGCAGCTTATGCAGCTGAACGCTTTCTAAGATATCTTACGCAACCAGTTAACATATGACGACAGTTTCATCGGCACACCCGATCGCATATTGTCTTAAGTACACTAACAGCAACGCCGCCAAAACTGTCGTCAGAGAATATGAGCAAACCCGGAGAATATCCCAGATAGCCAGCTGCTTCTGAAGTTATGTTATGAAGTTACTTCCCTGCCATCCCTCTTACTTGATCAAAATTGACGAAACTATGAAATAAAACTGCTTCCGAACCAATTTCATCCTCTCTCAAAGCAGGGTCAATAACAAGAAACGAAAAACCATTTAAGACCCATGAGGAAAAACAATTTACATTAGGCCTAGACCTTTAGAAAATTACATTGAAAATACAACTCCAGAGCATAAACTATGCCAAACTTGGAACAAGGTGTCGTTATAACTTATTCAAGACTAACCATTCTTGCCTCATAGAGGTTAAATCTTCTATAAAATGCCGAGTGATTTCCCAACCCCAGGTAGTAAAGACAACTTCACATATCAACGACTTGACTTTTGCTGCTCTTATTAATCATTCACAATATCAATTACGCTAAGTGTATTAAATTAAAACTACAGTTCTGTTCACCCAGTACTAAAATTAAATCATTCAACACGATAAAAAGGAATTTAATCAAGGTGACCTTTAAGTGACAAAAATATTCAGATTACACCTCGATTGGAAATGTTATAAATTATAATGAACAAACTGCCATAAGACTTGTCAAGCCTAGCATATGCCGTAAAAAATCCACGCAAAAGTGTCAGAGAAATTCCGAAAGGGATAAAATATAACAGCGGTGAGAACTGCCAAAGCGACTCCTTCGGGAGCCAACGCGAAGAATCATTTCCATTGAAATTAATTTGGTTTCATTTGTTGACGAACGTGAATTAACGAGATTTTGCCATCAACCCCCAAAAATTACTGGAGGTGGTGTTGCACAGGCGAGGGCAGTCACGGTATTAGGATACTAATGGCTTATTTTATTCCATGAGCAAATGGCTAGAAAGGAACCAGAAGTTGAACTCATCGTGTTAATAAAACCCCTTGTACCAACCAATTGAATCTCTATTGGACGTACACACAATATATTTTATCACAGAAATTAAAGGACATAAGAACAAGTAAAATCAACATTAACTGAATTAATAGAACACCTGACTGCTGACTGCAGGTACCCACTTCCTAGCAACTATCCGAATTAAATATTAAGGTTCGATAAAATCGGCGCTAAGCAACATCGCATCATTTACATGGAGAAAATGGAGGCAGGTATTCATTGCAAATAAATGCAGTCTTACTTCCGTGGAGTGTGGCTAGATACAGCATACAAAAAGCGTAGATGGGACGAGTCGCTTGAAGACTGCTGCCGTTGACTGATTTGACTGCGAGTACATCAGATTTCCGATCCCTCGACGCGCAAGGGGTCTCACTTGGATGAGGAGTACTCACTCCACATTCTTTGAGGCGAAACTTCACTGTAGCCTGGCGTGACGTTTACTGTGGAGGGTGAGAAAAAGTCTATTAACCCACGTGATCATTTGGATATGAAATCGTGAAAGCGTATGGAGTAAATAGATTTCACTTCGCGAAAAAATGAACATTGAAGTGAATTGAAGATAGAGATAGAAGATCTACATAGGATACATATATCGCATCCAAGCAAACAGCAGTAAACTCGATACACACACTACGGTAAGTCTGATACCGCAAAGCGTGGATGAAATGAATGAGCCTTACCAAGAATGGGTCAAATATAAATAAAGAATGTTCAAATAAACCCATTCCAATTTTACTGTTTTAGCACCAATCAACTAAACCCCATTTTATTCAAAAGCTTCAATAAGCCAACTATCAGGCAACTTATAGTATGATATAACTATGAGAATACATGCAATAATAATGAACTCAATATAATTACATAAAGTCTTACTGTAGTATCGGGCCCATTTTAACGGGAGAAAATTCACGTTCGACGAGCTAAAGAAACTTTATCCAACTAACTTACATTTCAAGATCACAATAGCTTTTTTAAAACCCACCATCAATGCATTTATTTGTAACTCACACAAATCCTCCCTCACACAGGACGTGCTTAAATATGGACTAGCTTAATCATAATGTGAGCTGGAGTGCACATTCAAAGAGATCAACATTTCTAACGTTAAGATTCAGGTCTACGATCTCAATGTTTGCATTCGTTACTGTACCTCAACGCCAAAATCACAGCGGTGTATCTCTTCCGCGGATTCAGTCGGTCTGCAAGTAGCGCCCATGATACTTTGGCTCCCCAGCGTAGAAGTAATGAGAACGGTCTCCGTCAGACCTCGTCGACGGCAACACAGCGACTGCTGTCCGAATTCGCATACCGCTAGGTGGTGCTCGCGAGGAATGGGAAGGGAGAAAGTGGGGAGGGGCGGGAAGGGGTGGTAGCGAGGATTGAGGGGTGAACGCCCTTTTTCACACACGGCCAAACTCACAAAGTACGAAAGCCTCAAACGCTGGCCAAAATGAGAAAATGATAACATTAACGATTAACATAAAACCTTAAATCCCTATTTTTTTGAGGCCGCGGAAAACAAATCTGAAAATTTAACCGCAATTTATTTTTTGTTAACAAAAACTTTAGGTGAAGTTTGTGGGGCCTCCTCTTTTTTTCATAATATAAACGTTGAGATTTAAATTCCAATAAATATAGCACGCATTTCTACCCATTTATAAGACATTTCGAACGCTGAAACAAAAAATAAACTGAAATTTGTCGAATTACCTATCTTTTTACTTAAAAGTTAAATATGAATAGAAAGTTAGAAAAAATACATTAAATGCACCTTCTTATAAAAGCTATACTCGTGAAACGATTCCTTTCTACTAAATTACAATAGCTTGAGTAGAATGGCTACGGTAAGGTTTTGTTGCACTTTGTAAAGATTTACTTGAAGCTTGAGTGACGGTCACTGTGACAGGGATTAGGGTGCACCTGTTTACATATCGGAGTTGTTTTCACGCACTTCAACCTTCACTGTTGCCAAATGGCTAATAATTAGGGACCGGAAAAAATAGCATTTATATTTTGCAAAATTAGCATCTATATTTTAGGAAATTAGCATTTATTTTCATGAAATTAGCAACTATTTTTTATCATCGAATATCCTAGAGTTAAATTTCTATTCTTAAGCTTGTTTGCACAATATGCAAATATATCACTTCAATAAATAAGTTTGTTTAAACTCAAACCAACCCTTTTGTGACAAATTAATCTGACACTGTAACAATTTTTTCTAGCATGAGAAAATAATTTAAAAATTGTCACTAATTTTTTCGCAAATTTACTTCAGATAAAATTTATTATTTAAAAACATTGTCGCCTAGTTTACGGCTGATTTATTTTAAAATTGAATACGACTTTATGCTAATACCTACTGATTATATCAATGATTCACTGTAAAAAGTAGATCTGATTTTAAGGTACAAAAGCGATCTGAATTTCAGATGCAACAATTTTAAGACAGGGTATGTTGAAATTCAGCAGTAATATCTTGTCTAAAAATAAGGCAGGTGAACGACTGAAAATCAGACCATCCAGAATACTGCTCCCTCTGCTTCCTGCTTAACTGCTCGTGTACCAACCATCCATGTTCCTGCCTCTTCCGCACCTTGCATCCGTGTTCCTGCCTTACAACCAGACAGCGCTTAAATTCAGATCGCACTGAAAATCAGATCAACTTTTTACAGTGTTGTTTCCAGGTTCAAGTAACCACATAAAAAGCAAGCCAGTCATGGGGAAGGGGAACTTGTGCAAGTAAAAAGAAGGAAAACTTTTAAATACCTATTTATTTACAGTCTATGTGGGCTTGAAATCGAATCAAATGACATGCTACAAAAAAGCATTATTTATCATCTTTTTAATTAGCTATTCTGTCATTCACAACCGTCTTATAGTGCAAAAAATGCTCTCACTCTCCACATTATTTGTAGCTGTATACGCTGTTTGAATGGCTTCTGTATAGTACTTCGAATGTTCATCCTTTATTGAGAGAAGAATTGGAATTAAATTGACTTCTCCGTTGGTAGGTTTCTCTAACTCCTCACGCAACGTGCTCTTCAGTACCCTGCAGCCACGGCAAAATACTTCTGTTATAAGGTCTTTACACCTGTTTAGGTACAAAGCCTTCTCCACAACATTAGAAGGGTTGTTTAATCGTATACTTTTGCTTGAAAAGACCTCCCCAATATTCGTGAAAACGTTTCCATTTGGATAATTTTTCATTAATATAGCAAGTTTATCTTTACACATCAAAGCTACACATCTGAATTTACCTTTCATCGGTGCACACTCAACCTCAGAACAATCTTTCAGTGCAGATGAAGTCTTAACTCCAAAATAACCTTCAAGAATGGCCTGAAGCACAATTTAAATTGATTTCAGCTTTGGGTAAAGGACATGTCCCGTGGGGTAGGATAAATTTTGACAAAGTTGCCTTGGAATTTTCTGTGACAAACTGAATTTGTGCCCTGAGAGCCATTATGTGCTCTTCACTGACTATATGCTTCACAATGATTTTTTTTCTCAAACGCAACTCGTACATTGTGATGCTTACAAATAAGGATTTTACTATTGAATGTATAAAGTGTTATGTTATAACTCGTTCAAACACAGTAACAGTACTACGTCTCATCTTCCCCAACTGAAACTCCTTAATACGTATACAGTAAAACCCCTTATTTACACTTTTCTAGAAAATGTGTAAATTGCTGGAAAATGCAAATAGTGGAGAAAGGACAATTTTCAGGTTTACATGCGAACTTTAACAATATAGAGTAATTGAAGCGAAAGCTTCCGCGGTGGTTAGAAGATGACTCTAGGGTTTCCGATTTTTTTAACGTTGGTTCATCCTAAGATTTTCATTCGGTCCAAATTAGGAGTATTTAAATGAATGCTTCAGCGGTGTTCAAATTTTGAATGTCTTTTTTTAAATTTTTTTTACGAGTTTGTGCATTTGAACCGACCTGGGACATGAAGAGAAGAGATGGAACGCTTTCGAAATCGTCGTCGATTGAAACAGCTTGAGATTTGAGATAGTTTAACATAAAACAGAGAATAAAATTCAAATCCCAATGTAACAAAATGTCTCATTACGTATCCGTGGGATGCTCATTTGTGCCATTGCAATGATGCTAAAAAGTTCGTACAAAAGTGATGCCGTAAATTGCGTTGCTCTTTTCGTGAAGATATTGAATGGTATTAAAAAAGATATCGCAGCTGATTCTTGAATCTCCATCGGCTATTTCATTCGGCAAAATCATACGGGATAACTTTTTGCGCTACTTCCAGATTAAGTAGGTAGGTGTGCATAGGGTAAAACTAAAAGTATTTAAATGTCTCTCCACTCTATTCTTCTATTGGCCAACCTCTTCATATTGACGTAAATCCTCTCTTTTTCATCCTTCACAACCTGTTTCATATATCTCATGCGACGCCTGCCTTTTCCATTCTTCTAAATCTGTACAAGGTTATAACAAAAGAATTTACTCTAATTAGAATAAAAGACATTAATATGTATCCGTAGGAAGTTCATTGACTCCACTGTCATGAAGTTGGAGAATTAAGACACGCAGAACATATTTGAAAGGCAAGAGAAAAAAGTTTTTGCCGAAGAGTTGAGTCCTAACATTCCCAAAAACCCGAATCTGGCCTGCCTTTTCCATTCTTCTAAATCTGTACTAGATTATAAGAAAAGAATTTACTCTAATTGGAATAAAAGGCGTTAAAACGTATCCGTAGGAAGTCATTGAGGCCACTGTCATGAAGTTGGAGAATAGAGACATATTCACAATGCTAAGTTTCAGGTCTACGATTTCAATTTTGTTATTTGTCACAGTATCTAAATACCAAAATCACAGTGGTGAACCTCTCGGGCAGTTCCGCTTTCAATGTTGTTATTTGTCACAGTAACTCAATACCAAAATAACAGTGGTGAACCTCTTTGGCAGTTCCGTCGGTCGGCAATCACCTCCCATAATACGCTTGCTCATCAGTGTAGAAGTATTGCAAACGGCCTCCATCAGATCCCGTCGACGGCAGAAAAGCGACTGCAAGCGACAGTATTAGACTGGGGGAACTCGGTGAGTGAAGGATGAAGCGTGCCGCCAGCTGGTGGTCGCGAAGGAGGGGAAGGGAGAAGGTGGGCGGTGCGGGGGGGAGGGGCGGTAGCTAGGGTTGAGGGGGCTGCGCCCTTTTTCGCACGCCGCCGTACTCGTGTGGTACGAAACACTCAAATGGTGGCCAAAATGGGGAAAAGTTATGCGTTCAGCATAAAATCTTTAATCATTAAGTTTTCGAGGTCTCTGAAAACAAATCTGAAATCAGAATTTAAAAATCTGATGTTTCAAATATAGTCGCAAAAATATGAAATTTTTGTAAAATTTGTTTTTGTGTGTGAAATGGTACTTTTTAGCATGATTGCAGCGAAAAAGCAATGCAAGTATGTTTTCTAGGCCACTGAAGACGAATTTGATGAATAGAATTAAATGAGATGAATATTTTTCCCAATTTGGTTGCAAGTATATAATTAAATTTTTTGTGAGTGGTTGGATGTTTCAGTATGCTTTCAATGAAAATGCATGTGTATAAATGCATATACGAGACCGGTAAGAACGAATTTCTAGTAATAAATGAGAAATTGTGTCAGTGTTGCTAATAATTTCACAGAATAGGGGAGGAGATTTTCTGGGAGGTTTCAGGGCAAAGATGGGATCGCTCAGGGCGAGTAAACTAAAAGAAAGGGGAAAAAATACAAGTACACATGGGCATGGTCCCAAGTTATTTGAAAAACATTCCAATGGAGTCCTTATGGTTCCGACTTATTATATGACCATGTATACCAGTGAAACCACCCACCTTGACCCTCCCGGTGGCTATCCCACCCATTTCCACTTCCTTCCCTCAACACAACCTTGAAAACCTTTGCTTTCCCCCTTTTCTCTGTTCATTCATCCAGGGCACCCCAGCTGCACCATGAGGCCTTCAAAACATTCTCTTCTCCATTTCTTCCTTTAAGAATCCTTTTATTTAAAATTTTGCCATAGGTACTATGTTTTTTGCTAGACCTGTTGTAAATTATCTGAGCATGGCGTTTAAAGTTCTTGAGGTCGAATAACATATTCAAGGTACCATAGGTAAGGTAAGGTAGCATATTTAATAACATATATTCTTGTGATAATCAAAGTCATAATTATAATAAAAAGTGATTTGTTACCCCTTCCTTGTATTTTCTATGGCTGTTCTTCAGCAGACCTGGAGTTGCACCATTATATTTTTAGACCTGAGTTGTGCATAGTTGTAGTATGCTTCTTCTAATGCATTTGGTTTTCTCGGAATAAATAATCATCACCTTCTTGGTTTCTCATCTATTTGCATCAGGTGAAAAGTACCAACTTTTGCCTTAAAAACTCAAAGCATATTTTGGACATATTTCTCTGAGTTATCATAAAAAAATATTTATTGAAGCTTTATACATATTAACAATCATTGGTACATTGAATATAATTTCATAATGGGAAAGTAACAGCATAAGTGATGTATAGTTGATAAACATGAGCTATCATCAATCCAAATTTACCTCATGTTGTGACTTCTTCACAGCACTTATTGACATATTTGGTGATTCTTGGCATCAGCATTACATTTTCAGCAGCTTAATAGTCCTGCATTGAATGAATATTCAAAAGTTTAGGTTGGATATGGTTCACAGAAATGAGGGCATAGGTATTTATTCAATGATCAATTAACGAAATAATATTAGCATTTTACTTCATGGTTATTGTCGATTGTTACAGTTAAATGTAAAAGAAGGGGGTGGTTTTCCCTTAAACTAGTATTCTTAATCAGGATAATCAAGGGATTACTGGCAGATCATGATAAAAGAGGTGCCCAATTCTAAGGCTCAGAGTTGTTTACTCCCACACTGTGCCCACCCCCACCAAGGGAAAACCACCCCCACAGAAGGGGGTGGTTTTCCCTTAGACTAGTATTCTTAATCAGGATAATCAAGGGATTACTGGCAGATCATGATAAAAGAGGTGCCCAATTCTAAGGCTCAGAGTTGTTTACCCCCACAGTGTGCAAACAATTTTGTTCTAATTGTTCATTAAATTGAAATTTTATTTAATCTTTGGCTACAGTGTGCACAAGTTTTTTCATTAGTGCTCCAAGCATATGCCTTACAGTGTTTATGCTTCAATAGATGTTTGGTAGAATAATGAGCGTATTTAACACTGAAAAAACAAATTTTAAACATCACCATGAGAAATGTCTTTCTATTGATATCATTTACAGTGAATGTTCATCCCACTCAATTTCAAATCAGACTGGAGAGTGAAACCCCTTGAGACACAGTGCAAAGATTTTTACATTAACAAAATGAAATTTTTAAGTGAAGTAACCTGCTCTTCATATTATTTCTTCTTATTTCTTTGTTTTATATTCTCACAAATTTTGAGGGATGACAATCACTTTTGTTCTCATAAGTGAAATAAAAAATTACTAACATTCAGCAGCATTAAGATCTGTGATCAAACCATAGATCTGTAACATATTTTCATTGACCAAATAGTCTCACCTTAAAATGAGGGAAGGAAGAGAATAAGCAAATAGGGAACTATTTTGATATAGGAGTGAGGATGACAAATAGGTACTGCATTTCTTTGCGTTGGGCCATATAGTCCAGTCAACGAAGGTGAAATAGGGGAAAAACATCGTGTAGTCGCAAATTTTTGCACAGTGGTAGGGTCGAGTCTCATACACAACCCACTAAAACCCCCCGCCGGTGGGGGGTGAGCGGGGGGGTGGGGGGTCGTTTAAAGGTCACTTTTTTAGTTTTTCTGGAATAACTCGAAAACTAACTAAGGATTTCCCGATGGCGGACGGCTAGGTTATCTTGTGGTGACCATTCGGCGTTCGCTTCCTGTTTCCGAACCCAATTTACCTCCACGAGCTCCTTCCAGAGTTTCCAGGCAATTGTAAGTGCAATGTGCAGTGCCATAGCTTCTTCTTCCTCTTCTTGCCCTCTAGAAAGAACGCAATCCCCGTTACTTATGGCATGGACTGGGAAAAAGATCTACACGTGTCAGGCGAAAGACAAGCAAACCCTGCATTTCCCTTCAAATGTCTCCCTATAAGTAAAAATACAATGATAATGACTCATTGGTTGATAATTGAAACGTTAACTCCCAGAGTAAGTTGTTTCTTTTCAATAAGTATTGTAATTTTGTATTATTTTTGGGTTTATTTAGCATTAAACGTTGATTTAATACACTTAAAAAACATTTTTTTTAAATTGCGAGTTTTCCATCCTCTGTATCTCGTAAACTATTCATTCTACATAAAATATTATAAGGACCTTTTTTGTAGAAAATTGTATGAAGTTTAATTTTAGTATGAAACATTGTTTTGCTAGAGGCCGCAGTTTTCGAGTTATTCCAGAAAAACGTAAAAAAGTGATCTTTAAACGCCCCCCCACCCCCCCGCTCACCCCCCACCAGCGGGGGGTTTTAGTGGGTTGTGTATGAGACTCGACCCTACCACTGTGCAAAAATTTGCGACTACACGATTTTTTCCCCCTAATCGACCTTTTTCGGCGTTCGTTGACTGGACTAATATGGATAAAGCAGGTTTAGGCCTTAGAAACAAGAGAGGGCAAGCATACAAAGTATTACTCCAACAGTGGCCCATCCTTGTGATCACGTATTTTCATCCTGCAGGAGGGTAAATGATTCCATTTCCTACCAATTAAATTTATGGACCATTTAGTGGCAGATTTTCATTCACCTAAATCTAAGAATTTAAATTTTCATGAACTTAAATGCTTTGAAAAATATGTCCTGGAAATTATATTGTAACAACCTATTTTAATTGCATGTAATGTGACCATTGATATAATTAAATTGTGGATTAGCATCCATCACACAAAAATGATTAAGAGTAGAATTTGCTTCAATTTTCTGCATTTATACATAAAAATTTTTCTATAACACTCTTTGGACATGGTGTCCCCTATTTTTCATATCATTCATTTATCCTGCATATATTTCACAATACAATATGGATTTCTAAGAATGTGAGACCAACTCCCATTTAAAAGATGCCAATCCAAAACTTTTACTTCCATTTACCTTGAGTAATTGCTCACAACACATCCACAGAACTGAGAGAAGTAGCTATTGCTTTTTCATTTTTAAAGATGCCAAAGCTTCCCCAAGAGCCACTCATATGTAAGTACCTAGGTACTCATAATAAGTCAAGGAGGAAAAATCCACAAGTTCTAGCTAATTTATTAATCTATTTCATATCTATTTAAAAACATAAGAAAAGCACTTACTGATAACTGGTGGGATGCATTTTCTTGTACTCCCTCTTTGCCACTGAAAAATTCAACAGTATCTTCAAGATTATCTGGGAGTCGTTTACCCTTTGTCTCAGGTAGAAAGAAAAGCAGAAATGTTCCTGCAATGTACACTCCTCCAATTGTCAATGGAGGTAGATATTCTCCATAATATCCCTAAATTTGAATGAAGGTAAGAATTGAAAATTCATAGGCCCATATTGTTACATAAAGCAGTATGGCTATCATTCAGCTGCACAGGATATGACTCTTACCAGTGTTGCCAAAAATGGTGCAGCCATGGATCCCAATCGGCCAAACATTGATGCAACACCCATCGCAGAATTACGGACAACGGTTGGAAATAATTCACCAGAGTAGAGATATAATGCTGGGAATGAGACTGAGATGCCAAATGTCCCTATTACAATCAAGAGCACTCGCGGCCAATCGCCATAGTACTCTCCTAAGAAAAAGAGCATGCATAAAATATACAAGTGAACCTTTAAATTAATATAAAATATCCTAAAACAGAAGCTTGAACTATAAAGTGCATTGGTACATTCACTTTACACAATAAGCTGCTGCTTCTGTTAAAAATACTATAGTATATCACATTTTTAACCATTATTATAGTACCTAATTATTTTTAAAAATGTTAAATACTATGTGTATGATCTCTTAAGATTCCATGTTGAACATTTCTAGTGCCTTGATAACAGTGCACAATCATGCTAAATAAGGTGGAACTTGAAGCTAGGTCTTTCATGCGCTCCCAAAATTTAACCCTTAGATTGTCAGGGTGCTTCCCACACTTTTCTTAAAATGCTAATGGTGCCAATATACCTACCAATATCAGCTCAAAATAATAATAGTCTTTCTTCGAAAATAGTTTTCTTTTAAAAAATTAAATATTAAATCGACTCATGGAGGAAGTTTTAAATTAGGCTGTAATATGTTAAAAATTTTCAAACTTCTTGGCCACATGGCTTGCAAAATTTTTTTAACAAAGAGTTAATATTTTAAATAGGTGTTTAGTATTGAGCTTTTTTGGAGAAAAAAACATAAAAGCCATGAAACCAAAAGGGTTAAATACCACCCAAACTATAGTAATTAAGAATATTCTAATCGTCGACTTGAGGGGTTATTGCTCTTAAAAGCTTTCCTAACATTTTTAGGGTTTTAAGTGTCATCCTGGGAGAGTAACTTGCATCTTTCCTCTCCAGTAGTGACAAATCAGTCAAGATCTGAAAAACCCAACTCAATTTTACCACTCCTGAAGGCTGTAATACATCATCATTAACCCCTCTAACCTAAGGAGATTAAAATGAGTCCCATCTTGTAATTTAGAGGAGATTGAAATGGAATCACTCAATTTCGTCGATTTCAATTAAAAAATTATATTAATACTTTAAAAAATAACTGCAGTTGTCAATACAAAAAGCCCAATTATTCCTGTTTAAAATCATGCCAAACTTTAAAAGATCGAAAAATATTATAATGTAGAAAAAATTGAGATATGAAGATACAGTCTGCTGGGATAAGTAAATGTAAACAGTGGAAGGTAGTCAACAGATATAAAATATTCACATGATTAAAGTCACTTACCAATGGGGAATGCCAAAATTAAAAGTGTGGCCACTCCAGTAAGCATCTGTGAAGCAATAATCGTGTTCTTTCTGCCAAAACATTCAACAATATAAACACATGCCAATGTGCCAGGAATTGAGGAAAGAGCTACAGAAAAAGCATATTTATACTGTCAGCAAGGAGTTTCCCAAAAATCGCATGCAATGTATACCTAAATAGACTTAATATATCTTCAACATAAGGAAGAAATTTCTAGTCATCCATAGAATTTAAGGAGGTGGTAGTCTCAAGATTAGGTGAAAACAGTTTTGATGTTGTTATCTATACATGTGGCCTGTTTATTTTTTGGAATAGTTTTACATTTTTACTATGGGAGTCTAATGAGAAACTAAAAATTGAGCTAATGACCAGGATTCAGAGGTCTCAGATTTGATACTTACAATTAGAGAAGCCCTTGACATATACAGCCAAGTGTGGTATATTTCTGATCTGCCGCTTGAACGGCAGTGAAATTCACATTAATTGCCATGTAAATGTACAGCCAAGGTGTAACTATACAATTTTTTGAATGTCAATTCTCTCTGGATGCAGTAAAGGGAAAGGAAATGACAACGAACCATGATGCTTAAATTAAACAAGCCCTTAGTATTTGGTGAACTCACCCTAACAAACCAAACTGAGATTCTCAAATTAAGAAAATTTAATTGTTGAGCATATATTTTCACAGCATGGCTAATCAAAATGGCATATGACCAAAAGTAATAGGGAAGGTAAATTTAGAAATCGATGAGAAGTTCTGAATTGATAATTTTAGGTAAAATGGTACAATATATTATTTCCATTGGAAAGCCTAAAATTCTAGTCTACAACCAAAACTATCTTGCATTTGTATTGAGATTTTATACTGCAATGAAATAAGTGACTACATCTATCCTATAGAGATGACTTTTTTCACATAATGGGACTAAAATTTAGAATATTATAGTAGGTATATGCAGTTATAATCCCAGAATGAAATACTTACATGATACTACAATGGTTATAAAGAGATTCCCACCAACATAGGCCAAATACTGTGACAAGCCAAAGAATGCCAGTCCCCCAAAGAACCAGTTGAAAAAGATGAAAAGAGTAACAGTTCCCATACGGGGCCATTTCATTAGGTCAAGAATTCCTGTTCTCCTTTCTGCCACTCTGTTGACCTGAAATACGAAAATGAAAAGAATCAATTTCATTATTTAACATACCTCTTAATTTAATTAAAATAGAACACTAAAAATTTAATTTAATTTCAAATCCTGTAACATATAAGAATATTTTTTGTTCTTACTGACTATGAGTATTGTGAAGAACAAACGAAATATGTACTTTTTCAGGGAAAAGCCTCTTCAGCTTTAAACAAGAATGCATAGATACCCCATGCAAATTTCCTTGACTGACATAAAACTGGCGAACAACTTTTAAAATTGCCTCAATCTTAAATAGAGGTTTCTCAGTACATGCCCACAGGAATTCCTCCAGAACCCCCATAAAAATTTTACTCTTTTATTATTAATATTAACATAGATTTTTGCTAGTCAAAATTATTTCTAATACTGATTTTTCCTGTTCAATCTTTCGTAGGAAAATTTATTTATGTACCCACTACCTCCACCAACCATGCTGAGCAACGTGTAGATAGATCTGGTTTGCGAAGGTTGAGTTCATAGAATAGTACTTAGCTGAATGGCCAGCCATCCACACAAAAAAATACAAACTGCTTCAAGGGCAAGTATTTCTGTACCATGTTTAAAGAGATTTTACAATAAGGAGGTGCAAGAAGATCATCAGATTATTCTTTTCACGCTGAAAGTAGCAATTAAAAGTATGACATTGTAATTGTGTATAATCCCTAAATGCACCAAGTTTCTTGTAAGAGCGGTTATATCAGCCGATAGTAATCTCGAAACTGCCAGTTTACACACAGCCCTGCTGGGAAGTACTAGAATGGGAGGCGAGAAGTTAGGAAATGCAAGGTTATTTTTCTTATGTCTGTGAAAAGTACTTACAGCATGATAGCCTAATAGTTGAAACGTTTGAACTGTTGATCCGGGAGGCTATAGGTTCGAATCCAGGAGAGACAATATTAATGTCCAGCCAAACCGGAGCTGAGTTATCCTCTACGTAGGTACCAGATCATTCTGGTGCACAGAAAGGCATAGGGAAAGAAATTGGCTCTCCTATCCTTCATGCTCGAATTTCACTTTCCATTGGGCTTAGCCTTTGGTGAGTTCTACCCTCAACAACAACAGGAATCTTGGGGTTAATCCATATTCAATTAAATACAAATTTACTTTGCAATAGTAACTAACAGGCATACCAAGACTATTGCGGAACAATTCATGGGGATATACTCATCCCTTTTCAAACTCTTTACCTGAGATCCTTTCTCCATTTGTTCCTCAATCCTCAATTCCTGCAAGGATTCGAGCGGTCTTCCATTTTTTCTGGCTGCATTTTTAACAATTTCCAAAGCTTGCTTCCTGCGACCAACTGAGAGCAGCCACCTTGGAGACTCTGGGATTACCCTGAAAGAAGAATATATTGTTGACACTGAAGTTAGGTATCTTTATGTATCATCAAAATCATAAATAAGAAATAATGATCGTCGTTACTCTCGCACATGTATCCTGGGAGAGCATACAACAATAGGGTATGACTTTGTTATCATACAAGAATGAAGTTATTGCATAACTCAACACCATTTTTTACTATAAAATTTACTTTGAAACTCGGTTATAAATGCTGCTTCGATAAAAAAATTTATATGCGTTTTCCTATATGATTATTAAACTTGTATTGTGCCACCTGTGTGAGACACATGCCAGTTGTGTGCACACACTCCTACACTCATGAGTGACATCCGTACTCAATGTGTTAAAGTCCTTAGGGTCACACTCATTTGTTGTTTCAGTTATTTACAAATAAATTGACTTTCATCGATATCTGAGATCATTGCATGATCTCAGATATCGATGACCTAACTATTGACTAGCTAAATTATTCCTAACTAAATTTTTTGCTAGGATTTCCTCCTAATCTCTGCCTTCTAGTGTAAAAAGTTTTTATAAAAGAAAAGCCTCCCTTGACTTTGCTTTGAAATACATCTTCTTTTCACATGGAACATTATATTCATATTCTGTCTTTCACTAAAACAATCATTTCATTTGGATTTATATCGAGATTTATAGTGAAATTTTGAACTTTTTGTCTTAAAAATGGCAAAAGTCTCCAGGGCTAGGAATTAACATTCAGCCTCGAAACACGCTGTCAATTAAAAACAATTGACATTACTGCATACAATGTTAATTGTATGGGCAGTAAAATCGAGAGTAAAGAGCGTCAAACAGAAATTAAAAATTAACTTTGATAAAGTTAACAAAATCACTGAAAAATGTAAACATGAAGCATATGCTTTCCACAAGTTTACGACGATAAATATATCTTTCCATGGAGTCATTTAATTATGTAGGCCTTAATCTCTTGTCAGACACCACATTTTACCTAAATCTGGCCCAGGTTCTGGAAGGTTGAGTGTTGGACTCATCCGATGAACAGGTGTAATTTCTCCTATTTTTACGTATCTAAAGCCAACTTGGTATTTTACTTCCTTTTTCTGTAGAACAATACTCATTCTAAAGATAACGACTTAAATATATATCAAGGGAGAGCTATTATCAGAATACTTTTTGATAAACTTACCACCAAAATAAAATGTATAGAGCCGATAACATTCCGAGCGTGAGCTGAAGATGTCTCCAATGCCGGAGGTAATAGGCGATGCCTGCCATCGAGCACTGCCCAAAACCAAATGGGATTTGATAGAGGATGGGAATAGCAGTGCGCCACCATCCTCCAACTATCTCCATACCTGAAAAATTATATCATTTTAACCGATATAACCTTCATTTATTGTCATCATATTTTATCATAATAACATTTCGAATCCGACGGCATTTGTCCATTTTTCCATGAGGATTCCATCTCACAAAATCAAATAAATTAATCTTTCTCATGATTTTAAATCTGAAAATTCCTGCATGAGGTCCAGCAAAAAATATATCGCAGTACTAATTTAAGGCTTAGTTATTTTAAGTTTAATCCAAGAATTTTCTCCCCAAAATAATTCTTGCGTCATGAGAACCCTCATTCTTCATCACATTTTTATGATACTAATACAGAAACCGGATTTTTATTAAAAATTATATTAGCATGGCCGTGACTCCATTTGTGCGGAAATATTTTTGTTTTCAGCCTTTTAGCAATCCGCTGAAGTTAACATTGAAATCAAATATTCACAACCAGAATGAAAAAAGGTGAACTTACAGATAACAAAGCTAGTCAACATGGTACCCCCTGTTGCCAGAGCCAGCAAAAATCGAAGAATTATAAACGACTCAAACCATGGTACCAATCCAGATGCCACTGCTGTAATAGCTTGAAGAGTAAGAGCAGCAATCAATGGAATTTTTCTGCCAATTCTATAAAATGAAATGTTCAAAAAATTATTTAGTTAGCTGTGCATTTTTCAAATTATTTAGTGTATGCAAGTAGCGAAGGAATTAACAAATTTACCTGTCGGCCCAAATTCCAAAAACAACATTTCCAATTAATATTCCAAGCATGAAGGTCATCTGAACAACATTAGAGAGCTGTGTTCTGTCACACACTAAGTCCCACTGCATGAGTAATGAGAGCTTCATTAATATTCGAGCATTGGCTGATTGATTGAGTTAGACGCACTATATGACCTTGGGCCTTTTAGAATTATGGTGGACCTAATTCAAATAAGAATTGGAGAGAATAAGGAACCTGGACTGGCAGTAGTCTATGCGTCAGGAGTTCTGCTCTTTTTGCATTTCTTCAAATGGGTTCCCACAATGCAATAGCTCTCCGCAGCAACCAAGTTGGCCTTGGAGTACCAGTAAAAACCCCTATCCATCCACACTGTCAGACATGGCAGATTCTCGGCATGGAAAGTCAATAAGTAGGTACTTGGCATTCACACTTATGACATTCTCATTGAAATCAATACATGTCCAAAGGAACAATAATATACTTCATTATAAGTGAACTGAAAGTGAAATTAACATAAGACCAAAGATCCACATGAAAATGACTCTTCACATTTGGCTTAGAAGGACATGTTCTGAGTGTTTACACTTTCTGGGATATGTGAGCAATGCTGGCGCATAACAACGATCCTTCTTTTTATGGATAATCTCTTGCTTCCCGACGTCCCAAGGCAGGGGCGTCGGAACTATTTTCGCTGGGAGGGGCCAACATTGAAAAGGGCCCGGCTCATAAGAGAAGGGCCCGGCTCCTATGAAAAGGGCCCGCATTTTTTTGCGGATCGGAGGGCATAGAGACAAGAATTCCGCTAAACGTGCATATGAGCGTGGTAGAATATGCGTCCGAAGGGAAAAGGCAAGCTAGAAACCAGTGAAATTTAATTTTTATTAATGAAGACTCATTTCTCAAGGGCCCGGAGCAAATTCTGGGGGGGGGGGCGGCAAATGATCCCCCTGCCCCCCACTTCCGACGCCGCTGTCCCAAGGCGTTGTTCGCTTTAAGAATTAGTTCGATTGATCCGTGAGTGACACATAATAACTTTCTTTCTTTCTAATCACCAATTAAGGAGACTTACTCATTTGAAAGTATTGGTTCTTAAAAATCTTCATTATACGCACACAAATCTATTTTAAATGCATTTTCTACAGTCCAGACCATTGAGAAGTAACGTGTGAACATGAACCCCATTCCATGGACAGCAAAAATATTTGTTATCGTTAATTTTGGAAAAAAAAAGTTGTCAACACTTCGATGAAAGTATCCTTCCTCGATTTGGTTTTAAAATAAACCAAAATATTTATGCACGAGGCGATTTTATTAATTCATCCGATCTATTAGTCCCGAAGTCGTATAAGGAAAGAGCAAATTTACGCGAGCTTAATCGGCAGGTTTTGCAGGCATTCGGTTTATTACACGGCCAATCCCCAAGGTTACTACATTTACATGTGCGCATTCAATCATAAAATCCGGGCGTGCAATAGACTGTAATTTATGTGAAAAACTGCAAATAATTCTTCGTTATCTATGAATTACTAATTCCTATGAAATTAATTAATTTTGTTCATGATAATTCTATTAAACTGGTTTCTTGTATTTCTCTGCATTTAGTTGTAAATGCCACCAGAGGGCATCTGAATGGCCAGCCCTCTTTGACCGTGCATGCGCTTAATTTTCATAAATGTTCAAACATTCGAATGGCAAATAATATTTCCAAGGATACCTCTGTTATTATTGTTTCCTCGAATGAGCTGCGATCGTACTCCCAGGACTTGCAAGGGATAACCGGCGTTGATGTGGACACCACAAACGTTTGATTCCATCCAGAGGCTGCCATTGAAGTGTAATTCAAGTCATATATTTGACAGCTGTCGTAGATTATGACACCATCCTGTGGAATGCAATCAAACAGGAATTGAGATGCTGGGCTGCACAGTAACGTTTCCATATAAGCATTAATTTATGGCAGAAGTTGAATTTAAACTATTATTTAAATATTACAATATAACTCATGGCCCGTAAAGAACAGTTACCCGGTTGCAACGGTTCACGGATTGAAATCAACTTTACACAATGTGAAATTCATTTGCAAAATATCCTATTCAGTGTTTCCCGTTTGTAGCGTCTTTCCACTTGTAACGTGCTGATTTTGCTGTATTCTCCACGCTTTTCCCACTTATAACATGATAAAATCAGGATTTTTTTTACTGAGAACGATGCCCAGGTTACTCATTCACAAGGAAAACGCTTTTTGAACGCATCGAGTCGCCAGAGACCGTGACCGTAAAATGACGACACTATACACCGTCTGCTGGCCGTACCAGCCGTACGATCCTCCAGAGTGAGGAAGAGGATGGCCCTGATAGAGACACCGGCGAGCACGAAGTCGACGAGGAGATCGCTGGTAGCCTGGGTGTAGGTCATGCAGAGCACTCTCCCCTTCAACATCTTCGTCGCTGCCAATAACATCGAGCCCAAGAGTGAGGAGCAGTCAACCGCAAGCATCGCAAAGAAGTGTCACACATCTGTGGAGACTGAGCAGGAACAAGAACCTTAGAAGAGCAACGGTAATGCCCCACCACCACCTGGAGTTACCTTTGAGGAAGGCCTCAATGTCGTCCGACACCTCTGCTGCCAACAGAGCGAGTTTCCTGAAGATATCATAGGCATCCTGTCACTCACCAATACTTTTTTTCTCTTTTCCAGACTCAAGAGGTAACAGCCATCAATTAGAGATTTTTTTTGAACTCGTTGTACTTCATTTAATAAAGTCTGTCTGATATCAACAAAATCAATTCCAAACGCCTCAAATATCCAAGAAATGTATTATATTGTCTAAATCCTTGAATCTACCCTAATGCCGCGTCTAACGAATCCTGTTCGTAACGTTATGAAAGCGATTCCCAGAAATTAACTCTTTAAGCGGTTTTTGCTTTGTGAGCCATAGACATTTCTTGCTTGTGGAAAGAGAATAATAGCAGATTGGAGGCTTTTTTGATGAAAATATTCATCTCTACGAATAAGGAGAAAAAGCAGGAGATCGAGGAAGATAAAAGTTATTTTGATATAGTTTTATATTAAGTGAGAAGTAGCACCATGAAGGGCAAATAGGGCAATGTTGATAATTAGATTGGTTTTGATGGAAAGTTTTCATATGATCACGGGAAGGGCAGGAGAATATCCTGTCCAGAAATCGCCAATACTAATGATAAAATACTCTCGTGGTAATACATGTTGTCATGTAATAAGATACAAAAATACATCGGATTGGGCATGATTTTCATATCCCTAAACACCGAAAAATTGTATTAAGAGGCTTAACTTCACGCATGAGCAATTAAAAACCTGGCCGATTAGAATTAATATCAATCATTGATTTCGCGGCTTCCGAAGACACATTTGAATGCCCTCGCCGTCAACGCTCTAACTTAGTAGCATGGAGAGATTCCATTCTTGTACTTTAAGCTTACCTTCTGGACAAATGGGTGGCTGATGTTCCTCCAATACTCCAGAGTGATGCTCGAACCGGGTGGCCTTTGGCACGTGGGCGGGGAGGGCAGCGGAGGGGCTAGGAAGACGATGCCGAGCTGGAACCACGCCACTGGAATTTTCACCAGGGAGAGGAGAAATGTGACCAGAGCCTGCCACCGGCCGAAGTTCCCAACGGCCGACAAAACAGCGTCCGTCTCCACGGAGGCCGCAGGTGAGGCATCACCTTGGCCTTCCAGGCAGAAGTCTCGCTTCTCCACATCTCTCCGCTTTTCTCTCATCGCGGTGCTGCGCTGGAAATAAGGAACCATCCTTCTGAGATACCGTCCGGCAGCTGGAAACTACCTGAGGAAGATTTAACGGGGTTTTCGAATCACTGGTCGAAGCAAAAAATACGCCCCTGCCCGTATCTCGAAAACACTAAATTTTCCGTACTTCGGCATCTTTTTTTCAAATGAAACACTAAATTTATTTGCGTTCGGTTGACAGTGAAAATTTATTCTTGATCCATATGAAGATGTCTCGAGAAATGTGACTTTCTCGTTCGAATGGTGAATAAGGTTCAACATGTATGTCCACGGCTGAGTCCTTGCGTTCGTTTTTCCAAAATGCAGGCCTCCCCACCGAACTATAATGCGAGTGTACGTAATATGCTTCAAGAGGCAGAGAGGAGGTTTATTGGAAGTTTTTGGAGCCCTAAATACTAATGTTCAGAGGTACAACAGATAAACTCAAGAGCTGTTCAGAGGCGCACAAGAGGTCTATCAACACAGCAAAGAACAACCGGAATGAATTTTAATTCAGGTGCTCTTCTATTCAAAGAGCAGTATTTATTGCTCTGGATCCCACAAGACAATTTTTCGCCATCTATTGTCTAAAAGAGGAAGATGGAGAGAAAAGAAGCCGTTTTTTATGGCTCGGTTGTAATACTGCTCCGAAAGAAGCTGTAGATAAGCAGAATCTTTCTCACGGAACTTGAATTTCGCAATTATGCTTGCCTTGATTTTTATTCCCCATTCTCCTGTTATGTTCGCATGCCTGAGTACACATCAATCATATAGGATCACATTTGTTTACTGAAAATCGTCCGAGTGTAAACAAGCCTCATTCTCCATTTCCTATATTCATTTTAACGGGAATTTCTTTCCTGCGAAGAGATTTCGACTTCCTTGTAGGCTCTCTTTTGGCCATGGGTCAGCGATATTTCATGACGAGCCTAATGAATTTCTTCGGAATCACAAGAAAAACTGAAAGTATGCATACTTGGACCATCTAACAAGAGGGCTCCGTCCTTCAGTGTCCTCAGAAACAATTTTCGTTTTTCTCACTTCCTATTAGAATAGAATAGAAATATTTTATTTTCCTTGGACGTCTTCGTCCACTAAGGACACAAAAAATATATAATTGCTTGAGCTCAAAACACATGCATCCATTTTCAAAGCGGTTACATCTTGATCAAGAGAAATAAAACAGCTTATTCTATAACTTTTTGCATGAATTTTAAATTAAAACCTTTCTTGGTTGAATAGGTGCCGAAAAAATCTTTTTTTAAAAGCAAATATTGAACTTGATTCATTAATACCGGCAGGAATACTATTACACAACCTGGTCCCAGCAACTCTGAAAGATTTTTGATACGTAGTAGTCCTATGTAGTGGAGTAATTAAATTATCAGGAGCCATTCCGGTGGCAACATTCACTTTATTTTATCTGGAAGGAAAAAATTGCTTTATATAACCAGATTGATGATTTTTAAAAATGCAATGCATAAACGAACGAAGCAAGTATTCCCTTCTGGTTTTGGCCTTCGGCCATGTAAGCCTGGTAAAATCAGGGGAAATATGATCATATTTCTTTAAGTTAAAGATAAACCTTACACACATATTTAATAAACGGTCTAGCTTAACCTTGAGATCTTCAGTACTATCATGGAATACAAGGCAGCATTAAACAAAAAGGGGGAAAATGAGTGAGGAGATGTTGCCGAGATGAGAAAAAGTGAGGAGATAGGTTGCTTACGTGTATGAAGGGGTAGGAGATTTTTCTGAATTTTAAGCTAATGGTGGATCATACTAACCTTATTGCTTATGCTAGCACATGGTTATGCCAAGACATTTTTAATCTGTAAAATCAGCGTGAAACCATCTATACTGAAAACTAGTGCTGTTTCAGTAGTCTTTGCCTAACATTTGTTCCTCAACTCGCTCGCGTTGGGTCGGCAGTGGTAAAGAGTGTCTTGTGCATTGTTAATGATACTATAAGCTATATACTTCTCCAGGGTGTGTTGATAAATGAGTAATGTTTCACAGGTGAGCGATGACGAGTTGATTTTCTGTTTCCTGACTACTTAATAATGAAATATACCCCTCTGAGTGACGTAATGCTTTCTCTTTAATTAGGGTGTGGACGATTCCTTTTGTCGTGTAAGATTTTTAGCTTTGTTATGCTAATTCTGTAACGAGAGAAACTTTATAATACTGCAATTGAGAGTCGTAAAACTCTTAGTGTCAGCCAGTTGTCTTGAAATGTTACTCAAAACACAGATTTGCCGAAAGTTGCGAGGGAACATTCTGCTGCAAGTACGAGTGTAGTAAATATTGAATTTGTGGCAGAGTTTCGCGTATATTCAGTGTACTGTTACGGCCGTACTTTTTTCAATTGTTCCCTGTGATGAAATAAATGCGCTTAAGACGGTTATTTCCTTCCGCAGACCTAAGTCCACTATGACAGACCGTGCAAATATTTTCTAAAAATACCTTATCCTAATCGCAACTCGTGATCTCAGTGTGTCTAAATAATTGTAATGTCATTCAAACCAGCCATAAGTGCACCACGGTCATACACAAAAGGCCGCCTAATTTGCAGTTAAACTCGGGGATGAGATATTTTCATTCAATACGGGGAGTAGAGAAAAATATTTTCATTCAACGTTCATTATAAGTCCAGTAAATGCTCAGTCAACATACAAGTAGTTACTATTCAGGTTTTTTTCATTTTAATGCTAAACTATTCGCATGATGTATTAACAGTTATGAAGGGAGGGCATTAAAGTTGTGGGCGCCATTAGAGATATTAGGGTGGTTGGTTACGATTTGGATTCACTGGGAATGGTGGAGAGAGACTGATATGGCATATAATTTTCATCTAAGAAGCAAAGGGGTCCAGCGGTCCTATCCGACGGATGAAGTACTCAGCTTAAAGTATCCACCTCAAAGAGAAATGAAGAAGAAACAGGTAATGCACTGGAAATCTTCCCCAGTGCTGGGATCCCACCTCGGGTCTGAATGGTGGGAAGCAAATGCTCTAGACAAAGCACTTAAAAACTTAAATACCTCACCAGCATTTTTCACTAAAAACGGCCATGTCGTGAGTCCCTAATGGAAAAAAATATCCTCTAGAGCATGTGTTCCAATCACACCAAGAGAATCACCCTTACAGAATTTCCATCACGGGCAAAATGGGGTCGTTTACCATATTTGTTTATTGCCGAATTTGATAGAGTTTGTAAAATAAAAAAGACCCGTATTTTTCCGTTTTTGGATCCGTCTATTATTTCTCGAGTTATAAGCGGCGAAAAAGAGCCCGCGAAGCTACTTTGCACTATGGCAACAGGGGGACACAGCTGACTCTGCCAATAGGAGCAGTTGCGACAGCATCTGTGCGGGCAGACCTTCCGAGAACCCCCTCCCTTCCCCTAAAAGCAGTCATGGAGGTGAGGAAAATGACGTCAATGATATCAAAGCAGCTTTTTCGGTGGGCGTCACCTTTTGCTTATTTTAATTTTTGATTTATGAATAAATGGTTGTGGTCAGAAGATTATTTCTTCACTAAAATTCTTTTTTCGTTTCCATCTAACAATTTCGTGTACAAAATTGCGATTCCGGTTCCGAGTAAACGCCTCCATTGTATACCCCACTCTATGAAACTCATTTTAATATCGGTTAAGCACTCCTCACTCCTACTGCATCCCAGTTTATAAGAGAATTGTCCCACTGCTGTATCGGAGGGATCGCCTTTTACGAGAGACAATCAGTCGCAGCTCTCCTGCTATGTTTACGACGTGAACTGAGAGATATACAGCTCCCCTGATAAGAACTCAACTCCTGGCTCCGATGAAAACATTCCCTCCATGCTTGGCGAGGGCACTGAACTGTGGAACCAAACCAAACAATGCCAGTTTCTACGAATGGTTTAACACTGTCAAGTTTTTTTTTCCCGCTGATAAATTTCTTTTCACTGAATGAATAGTAAGCGGCCCAGACCAAACAGGTGCGGATACCATTCCAAATGAGTGAAATAAATTCATGAATATCATGAGAGTTCATGCACCTAGTAATCACAGACAGATGGACAAGAGTTCAACAACTAAACATACCTCTTTCTCGCAAAAGTATGACTTGGAAAGTACGAATAGTCCAGAGCTCATGCTCATAAGGCATACCTAAACATGCTTCATTATAATGTTTTTAAATACATAGTCACCTATCTTAAGTTTTTTTTTCCACGAAACTTACTCATATTGTCTGCAAATTCATATTATTTACAGATCTTTCTCGGTAATTTAACACACTTGTGTGTCTTTGGTAAATAATTGGCAGGATGGACCGAGGTCTATGATTTTGAAGAGATTCTTTCCTAACGTATCTTCACTAAAAAATATACCGATCATTAATTTGATGCATGATGTGATAATAGCCGCTAGCATTTTGCATTTCACTCCACTTGCTACCAAACCGAAGGTTGGTTTCATAGGGAAGGGTTTATTGACACGAAAGCTCACCACCCATATAGCCTCAAAGCATGTGAAAACACCAAATTAACTTAATGCGTAGGTACCAAGGCTTTCACAAGAAATTTTCTATTGAATTTTTGGTCGGATTTATAAAATAAAACTTATTTAAGGGCCAAATAGGTTATTTTATTTTTAAATTTATTATGAGTACCACATGAAATTTCCTGTTTAGCTACAGTAGGCGGTAGGGCTGGAAGAAATTGTGAAATAGATAGATTTTACTCATTTTTATCACCAGAAGAGCCAGGAAAAGCTATTTTCAACTTTGGAAAGGCCCGGACTTTATTTTGGGAGGAAAGTTTATATGTATTTACATTGGTTAAAGACGGATTTATATTTATCAGAGAGCAGGTTTTCTTTTCTCACAGTAACACGCACATTTTCACCGATTCAATTTTAGTTTAATCCATTTTTTTTACAAATTTTTGCTACAACTTTTCATTTACCATTTGATGATTTTATTTACTGCTTATAAATCTCTAGCCACAGATTATTTATCTCATTACAGCAAATATTCAACGTGTACCCTCGGATAGTTTACTTATAGGAGGCTAATCATTTTTTCATTTGGTCGTATAAATGAATAATAATCATAATACCAAATCAATTATATCTGATAGCATAATAAGCTATTGCCATTGAATCTGTTGTATCTTTTTCTAAACCCCTAAAAATATCATTTGTGTATACAGACACACGGTATTACTGGCAGCCGCATTCCCAGCTCTAAATTGCTTATCATAAACCTATTCAACGGCCTCCACCGAAGGTAAATTGAAGTTCCACATTATTATATTTTACTAACGCATGAAGAATTATCTTGTTTTGATTCCCAAAATCATTGTTCCGATTGATGTCAATGCTCCTCTTCTCAACCTTGGATAATCCTCCACTTTACTGTTTCATTTTGCACTTCACAATCAAGAAAGAGCGAAAATTGCTTGTGAACACTCCTAACGACTATTCGAACACCTTGAAAATTTAAAAAATATTGAAGCACTTCTTTTCCCGGGAAATATTTAGATAAAGCTACATCTAAAAGCATATTCTAAGTATTAATAATATCACTGTTTGGTATGCTTGGAAAAGAGGCCACTTCTATAGTTAACCTTTATTTTTCATTTAGTGATTCGATACTTCACCCTATTGGAAATATAAGTAGGTGGGCCAGTACCATCCCTTGCAATACTTGCGATGTTCCAAGATATTACAATACAAAGCAAATTACAGATTAGATATTTACGATGGAATTATCCGGAGGGACTTCATGCAGGTTAGAACACGAGATTCTCCAGTTTCTAGTTCATTGCGGCCTACCGCGTTCTTAATATTCATTTGATTGAGAATTTATTCCTGCCAGAGGTTACAAGCTCTTACGGTGGAACTCATACATGTTCTTAAATCAAAAAATCCCATAAATTCTCCTCATTTCGTTCAAATGGTTCAGTTGTATCAGTTACAGTTAGTTTTTTTTGTATCTATATTTTATCTATTCCAACATGAAGGAAATCACTCTACATCTGCATCTGTATAATATACTGCAAGCCACCGCAAGGGAGTATGGCACGGGGTGAACCATCAGGCATGCATTATCAATCAGACAGAATACTTATTACCATGAAGGCATGCAAAACATATACTACTTCGTTTATACTTTACTTATGAAACCAATAGATCTAATACAAGCACCCCGATGGTAATATTAAGTATGTAGTTACGAGACACGTGATAATCGGATTGGTGAGGCAGCTAGGGTAGTGGCTTTGCATCTCGGGGGCCTAGATTTGAATGGCAGAGATATTTTTCATTTGTGTAACAGACTTTGCTTCAGCGCTGCCTGGAATACATCAAGTTCAGTGTTCTTTCCTCCGGTTGGGACGTCGTGGCCGCAGGGCACTTTCCATTAAGAATAAGCTTATGCCGAACCCGGATTTCTCTCCACCCTTCTACCTGAAAAATCCCCATTGCCATTCCATTACCTACCTATCCACTAATAATGGCAGGAATTACAAAATTTAAATATACGCTTGTGATAAAATATTTTGTAATTATTTAATTAAATGTCCATGGAGAATAGTTGACATAATATTTCATGTCACAACACTATGCTGAAATTAACAAAAATTGATTTGAGGATTTTGTAAGGAATATGGTTGGTCTTGTGGCTAGATAACTGGCCACCCATTCTGAGAGCCCAGGTTTTAATCCAGGCTTTGGAAGAGATTTTTCATTAATTTACCGGTCCCTAATTACCGTGTAGATAGTATTTCACTTTCAGTACTTCTTCCGTCTGATGGGAGGGAAAAAGATGGATCCTTGGCCTTCGTTTGTTAATGGTATATCATATGTCGATGTCGAGCTCCATCCTTCCTCGCGTTCCTTGAGAAATTCTTTCCCAAAACCCTTTCACCACCTCTCCTAAATGGCCCAAATGACCTTAGCTATCGGTCGTCGACCCAAAACTGCTAATACTTGTGGCCTTTGATTACATAGAAGCAAGGCTCGACTTATGAAGTACAGACAACGATGCTATGTCTGAGAATACACGACAGGACATTGACCTAAGATAAGACCTCACGCTTGAAAGTTATTTTTTGTGCCACAGAAATAAGATCAGATCGAAAATTGAGCATCGTGTCGATTTCAGACTTTACATGCTCAAGAATACGGCTTCCGAAACTTTCGAAAACGAAAATAGAATGGTCAACGGCTTGTGCCACCGAAATATGGGGCTAAAATATAGACTTAATTCAATTAATTATTATACCTTCTACCACATGAACCATTGATGGAGTTAGAAACGTCTCCATGCAGAAACTATGTAGAAGTAATATAAGGTGATGTACTGTGGCCATAATTAAATACTAATTAAAAAGTTTTATCATTCACCTCAAGTGGCATTTTAAAAGGGTATCGCCCACCATGGTGTCTCAAAACCTTCCAGAAAAGGACAGAATTTTTCTCATCATAAGTTATTTATTAGGGTTTGGACGTGACGGGGACTTATTTTTATTACGGAATCCATATTAAACAAATGGAATAATAAGATTAAATAGCATATATCATAAGATTGACTTCGGACCATCTCAATTCTCAATTAAAACATTAACGACGGCTTGGAATTTTAAATTCAGAGAATTGTTGAAAGACAGGTACCCAACTCACACACTGAACAGTGACAAGCTGCCCATGTGAATGCGTCCGTGATTCTCTTAAATAACACTTGTTTAATATCTCCTACTTAGGTTATGATTTGAGTTCAAAACACGAAACCATACAGAACTTTTTAGGTCTGCTATATCATGCAAGTTTTTGGAATTGTGGCCAATAATATTTGAACTAAGTTCAATTCAAGATACCAATGGTGAAGTTTTATTTTTTATCACGGATAAAACTTAGAAAGTGGTTTTTAGGTATGCTCAAACTAACTGCTATACTACTGTAATATTTTTAATTTACAGTTAATACTATCTCCACGATACTACAAAAATATGTACTATTTTTCTGACTTCCATATTATAAATAACCGGCCGTCTCTCGTTGCTTTTTAGACAGAGCGTACGAAGAAGGCATACTTTATTTTGACTTTATATTTATATGAACTTGACTTTGTTCCTGAGTACCCAAACTACTTCTTTCTTCATAAAGCGGAAACTAGATCACAATTCAAATTCTAATCTAGTAATTTCGGGGGTGAATGAACGAGCAAAACATGAAAAAATAATTGTTGCGAAGGCTTCCGCGGTGCTCAGGTATTGTCTCGAGGGTTTTCGAGTTCCTCCTGCGTTGATTCATCCTGCTGGACGACAGTTTCGCCGGCATTCCAGTCTGAAACTTCAGGTCCGAAGTCTTGAGGCCTTTTGTGAGGACTTCGGACCTGAAGATGCCGACTGGAATGCCGGCGAAACTGTCGTCCAGTAAGATGAATGAACGCGGGAGGAACCCGAAAACCCTCGAGACATGAAAAAATAATAGCTCACAAAAAATTAAGATTTGCACGAACAGTTTACTGAGTGCCCACACTTGTGTGGCGATGAATACTCGCCTCCACTCGTATTTTCCACTATAAAAAAGAATGTACATCCAAAGGTATTTGTACCACATGGGGAAAGCTTTGCAAGTAATGAGCCCAGTGTTTTCTCAGTGAAATGGAGTGGAAAACTAAAGATAAACTTGAAAGACTTTCTAGTTCTCAAATAAAATTGTACCAAGTGCAAACATTGCAGGAATACGGTAAGAGCTATGTTTTCTCCTCGCCTCTTCCAGGGAAATGGCTTATATCAAACAATTGAGAAGCTGCGAGTATACTTCTACTGTTTGCCTGTAAAGACGACCCAGTGTCTTTCTGCTGAGAGTATTGAATCTTCAGTAGAAAGGTACTGGAAATCCTATATCTCCAGTAGTTACAGGTATATCATGGAATGAACTTCCCACGGGGGAATATTGCATACCAGATAACCATGCACGGAAATCATGTGAAATTGGATGGGAATAGCTTGTCGTAATAACTATATACTAAGGGAGGTGGCCGATAACTACAGCTTTTGCGCATTGAATGGTATTGAGGCCATATGGATATTTTGAAAAGAGGTGGGAAACTTCCGGGAGTAAGGAGAGAGGGGAGAGAAGTCATGCATGGGAATGAGTCTGAGTAGGCGCTAAGGGGTCTACCGTAAAACGCCTTGTTATACGCACGGCTTGCTAGATTTGCAGTGCAGTTCACGCCACACTCAAGTGGGGACTGGCGTATCAATGCGGAACCTTTGCCACTGTCAGGATTTGATCTCAGACCCTCAGAATGGGTACCCAGTACTCTAGCCACAACGCCAAACTGATCCCTCAACAGGATTTATGTTTGCTGTCACAACCATTAAATTCTTCTCGTTACCCTTTAAAGATTTTACTTTCCTTACCACTCCCACGTTGGCAATTTTCCAATCGATTTTTTTCCTGTACATGTAAGCACATAGGTAGGTATACGATTTTTTGTTTGCTTGGCAGGTTCTTGGGCTCGAAAGAAATTGAGCAACACTTGAAACCCCAGAATACAATTCAATGCAAAGGTGTTTATTGACCGTAAATAGAATGTATACAAAAATTTAACAAAAATATAGCAAATAAATAAAGAACAACATTTAACGACGGCCGTTGGCCCTGGTTGGGTGTTATCCCCTTCAGGGCTCTAGATGAAGTCACTGGTTAAAGTCTGTACTATCGTTGCACCTTGCAGTTACACTAAACGGAAATGCTTTTATATTCCGAAATACTGAATTTTAGACTATACCTCTCGAGGAATAGAGCAACATTTCTATAACTTTTAATTACAACTTTAGATTTCACTGGGATTTAGACGCAAAATAGTGATTGTTTCGTCAATGGACTTTCTCATTCTTACATTCCCTAGTAATCGACTTTTTTCGTCTAAAATACGTGTAAAACTAGAATTTTTTATCCAAATGATTTTGTGATACAGTTCCCTATTATATATGGGCAATATGCCGGTATACCTCTGAAAAATATTCTACCACCGGCATTCGAACCGGAGCCCACAGGAATTAAGGCCGGTACCATGGTCATCAACCTGACCCGCATTACTCACCTAACGTAATGCCATTTCAGTATGAATTCTGCATCTGCTAATCACCCAGGTAGTCATTAGGGATGGGATGAAAGGATATTTGGCAGACGTGGGAATTTTCGGAGACGATAGAAAAAGTGTGGAACCGGTGCAGCGTCGGCATTAGCCTACTCTTTACGAAAGCCACCGAGGGGACCACGGATTAGCGTCCCATCCGACGGACGGAGTAATCAAATCGAATGCTGTCCACAAAGCTCTCAAGTAGGGGTCGTTTACTGATGAAAAATATTTTCCACTGACGGCATCCAAACCCTGACCCTCGGATGATAGGCTAGTATTGGAACATAGCTGGTTTGTGTTTATCGGTTGATATTATAATTATGTTTCAGACTACTTTACTGTTGCTCTTTAAGTAAAACTACTAGGCAAGTTGGGGAGAAACGACAGCTTTTTCCATAGTACTGCAGTATTTGGACTAATTTTATTTAAGAACAAGAAAATTTTCAAGGGGTTTCATTAGTTTCTTATCACATTTTGTAAAAAAGGTGTTGACCTCACTACGCAAAGCTTCCGAAAAATCCGCTAGGTACTCATCTGTCCTCAACGGCGCAAATGATGTCAGCTCTCAGTTTGCACTCCCCTCCCACCTCCAATCCCCCCCAACAACAACATCAACGACCAAATCCAATAATCTGTGATTGAGGATCTTTTTCGTATCGCCCGCAATGGTGTCATAAACTTTTGTTTTACGAAGATTCACCGCTGACTAGGAAAATACTAGGTATTTCTTAGCGTCATGATTTTCTCCCGTTCCGTTAACCGTTGACGACCAGCTATTACCACCACCACAGCATTTTTGACCGGAACGGCATGTAACCCACAAAGGTGACGTGCTAGAAATGCTTTAGACTGATAATTTTTCAAAAATATAGGTCACCATAGGTTCCAAGTGTCTAATTTGATTTCGTCACGCAGCCGATAGTCTCGTAAGGGCCAAGTTTAATCGCGTTTACGGCCCAATTTAGAGAGTAGTTTAAGTGGTTTTACTATAAGTAATTAAGGGACTATCTACTAACTAACAATTTCTTTTCCTAACAATTTTGCTTACGCACCGGTATTCTGCGGTAGTAGAGTATTTTCTGCTGCCGCTATGCGATCATCGGGCCATAAATTTACCAGTTCGTGGTGTCTAAAATGTTGGTAACCACTGCTCTAAATTTTTCCTCTTTCTCCGTCCTTTCAACTTATCCTTGAAATGTTCTCAATCATTGGCTAAAAAATCCTCCTTAAGATAAGCCGAAAAGCAGTTATGAAAAAATAATCTGAATGTATTCTTTTAAAACAACTAATCGGGATTGGATACAATATGTTAATTAATGACGTTTTCAGACCAAATCGCGAGAAATAAGTCATACTCAAGGAAAGAAGAGAAAATCGAATCTGTAAATTTCACTTAAAACTCATTGTATTCACGAATACCTTTTGTCACTATCGCCTGTGCCACCTGATGTTGCTGAAACATAGGTCGCGAGCACAATGAATTCAAATGGAATCCACCAAATTTATTACCTTTTCTTTCTTGACTGAATGGATTCCTCGCACTGCAACTCGACGCCGTTCAATTCGTTTAATACTTACATTATTTTGTTCCTTTGAGTGATTCCTAGTGGTCGTGAGATGTGTCCTAACTCTTCACGAACCGTTCCGTTGACGAACGAAGCGACCTCTGGACGTGAGCAGCACCACAGCCGCCGCCGTCGCCGGTCCAATCGGTCGGGCGGGCAGAAACAGAATGAGTTCCGAAATGCGCCCGACCTCTCCCCTTCTCCATCGTGCTGACCCTCCGCTAGCCCTTAGATTGCGGAAGTAGGTGGGTTGGATGCGCTCGGCCAAAGTGTGAGAGCATGCGAGAGTGGAGAAAGCTTTAGCGGGACTCTCCTTCCAGTCGCCTGACCAGCGTCCAAGTATCTGCGCCAGGGGAAGGGGATCGAAGGGCATGAGGAGAATGACTATGCCCTATCGGACCACGGATCTGAGGACGTGAGCAAGGGCATACGCTTTTTCGTGTTTGGCGGCAGTATCCATCGATTTGCGAGTGAAGCTAGCAGTACAAGCGGTTCGAAAGTCGCCGAGGAGAATTAGTTATCACATCATCGCACTATGATTGATTTGATGAAGCTCTAAAACCGAATATTGTATTAGCTAACGTCATTTTGTCTCAATCGGAATCCTCTGCCGTTTTATTCTCTCGCTCTATGCAGCACATTTTTCTTTCATTTATAAGATTTGTAAGATTATTGTTGCAAACTATTAGTACCCTATATATATTTTTGTAAATGGCAACATACTTTTGTTGTTTTTCAATTTACCGGTCACGCTTTTACGTAAATTGAAGGTAGTCTTCATCCAGGAAATATTTTAAAAGACTATCTAATATGTATTTCCTATTTTTTATTTAGTCCGATTGGTGGAAATTTATTTGTTGGAAGTAATGTGGTTTATGTAAATTTATTCATTGAAAGTAATGCATATCTTATCACCTCATATGATATCTCTTTCGAGGTCTTTCAATCCTTACAGTTTTCTCTCGAAGACTGTCACAATGCCTTTAAATGTGTCCAGTAATATCCTATTTTATTACAGAGTTTTTACCACATTTCTTTTCCCCTCTCCTTAAAATTTGTTCGCCATTTATTCGGACTATACATTTATTTTTCATCAATGCTCTCCATTAGATGGATTCGAATTCTTATATTATTTTCTGCTGCTATTCTTACTCATGACTCACAGCCACAGGAGAGTGCTATTAGCGGTAGGATTACTGTTTAGGTGCTACAGCAACTAAGGTTATATCGCACCGTCTAAAATATGTCCTTAAACCTAAGACCAACACAGCATCCTTGGGTTGCCAGGCAGGCACGTTACCGACCAGGCTAACACAACCAACGATAGTGCTACAGATTGTGCACTCTAATGGTGTCTTTATTTACTTTCAAGTTTATACTGAAGATGTAAATGGATTCTTCTCCTGGTAGATTGCCTTCACAAAATGTTCTAGGTGAGTATTGTGAAGCGAAAAAGTAGCAATCTTAGATCTTTGTTTAGACTTTTTCTGCAGTGCATGGCCGTCGTTGACAAATCATGCAGCGGTCGCTGCATGATTTGTCAACGACGAACGTTTTCGGGAGGAACATTTAAAATCCACCTCGGTGCTCTATGGAAAAATGTTGTTCCGTTGCTCGAATTTTAGTGAAAACTATTAGATCATTAATTTATACATTATAGTAGCTAATTATTATTAAAAGTGAGAACGGAGCTGATTGGTTGGTGTTAGGAAATAATAGGACATGCCGCAATTGTAACAGTCCCTCCACAAAGTGGCAATTGTACATAAGGTTCCATATATAGAGAGCAACAGCATTTAGTTCCCTGATTTGATATTTTTGTAATTTTATAGAAATAAAATGTCCTAGACCGTGGCGTCGGGAAAAAGGGTCCGAATGCCCCTCCAAAATTTGCCTCGGGGCCTTGAGAAATGAATAGTCTTCATCAATAAAAATTAAATTTCCCTTGTTTCCAGCTTGCTTTTTCCCTTCTCCCCCTCCCCCCCCCCCCCCTAAATAAAATAGTTCCGACGCCCCTGGGCCTAGTCAATGTCAGGAATAATGGACGGTGGTGGTGGAGGTACGTTAAGCATTTGAAAGTGTAAATGATATACATTCTGAACATTTTGTAAACATTCTCCAAAAAGAGAGAGACTAATCAATTCCGGTTACCATTAGAGCTGAGAGCAAGCTCAATAAATATTTCGACACAATCTTTCACAAACTATCAATGTTGAGATCGTCATCTGATGCATATACCCACTCAATTTTTCTGCGAGATCAACTTTTCATGTTAAAAAATCTTCTCTTTTGCATCCTTTACAAGTTGCAGTATAATTTTCACCCTTCTATTCATATTTCATGGTGCGTCCAATTACTTGGTCCCTTCTTCATTTTAGAATGTTCATGAGAATATTTTTCTTACTTTTCTTATGACGTCTTCGTAATTTATTCTGTCTATCCATTTGGCATTCATCATACTTCAGTAAAACCTAATATCAAATGCTCAAGTGCTGCTCGGGAAAAGTTTTAATATTAAAAAACTTGAACCGGAAGTCGCAATCTTTTCACGGTCTGGACGCTAATGATTACACAGTATTTGAAGAGAAACTCATTCTATGCTCGGCTAACTGAAGTTACCGAATAGAAAAAATGATATATTTTCAAGCAATTTCCACTATGGCCGATGGTCTGATGAAGACAATCGTCGAGGGAAAATTGAACGGGAAAAATGGAAAAGGCAGGCCTCGTATGATGTATTTGGAGCAAGTTGTGAAGGATGTAAAAGAGAGGAGCTACGTCAATATGAAGAGGTTGGCCGATAGGAGAATCGAGTGGAGGGCTGCGTCAAACCAATCCTAGGATTGCTGACCTATGATGATGATTCCACTATGGTGACTTTTTTAATTCAATGATAAGTGTTCTCGCAAGCTATACTCGCAAGATCCACATACGGCTAATATTACAAATAAGTATTGCAATTAGGATTAATTCCTCTTTTAATCCATAATATTAATTATTTATACATTTTCATGCGTCTGTTTAGATATATTCAATAAATAGTTAACGTTGTTTCTGTATCCCATTTGGGATAAAAATTGTGCCCAAGTAACTCCGTGCGCAGCAGTTGGGGGTTAAAAATTGCTGAAATCATCTATTGAAAGTAAACGGCCTATTTTTTCAATAGTAGGAATTCCACAGAGAACAAATCATTCGTCTTGACCGGGACGTGAACCCGGATCCAAGGACTCTTCCGCCACTATGCAATTTCAGCGGGTAAAACCGTTCAGGTTTTCGCGGCATGTTGGCCCTCCTTCAATATGTTATAAAGTAAGCACCTTAGTGTTTCAAAACTGGCTTTAACCTCGTGGATGGTGGCGTCCTGCGCACGACTACGGCTGCTTTGTGGCATAATATGTCCAGCAGTTCGGCTACATCTTGTTTCTTTTAGGCCTCTACATTTCCATAGGGAATGGAGATGGCTTGGCAGTTTAACTGGCCTAAGCACCTGACCGGAAAATCAGGGGGATCCGGGTTTGATTCCCAGTCAAGGCGAATGATTTTTCTCTACAAATGTCTGTTATTGACAATTTAGTGGGAAACGCCTTTAAAGTTTTCGCGGCAAGGCTCACGTTGAGGTTCTTCAATTTGGCCTATTTCTTTCTTGAAAGTCGTTAACGTCCCGGCATTGAAAGCAAGCACCAGAACCACTTCCGATGTCGGCAAGAAATATTTCATTAGCTGGTTCCTCATGGATGGTGCAATTAACATTGTTCGAGATCCATTGCTAGCGCATCGAATCAATGCCCTTGCTCGGGGAATGCATTGCACAGTCATGACTTCAATGCGTACTCTCAGCAAACATGTTGGTCTAAGCTATAGGTGAGATATTATTCCATATTTTCCAGGGTGTGACGTTGCAGCAGACATTTTTACCTTACATATATAAGTAAAAAAAGGCTTTTTAAATACAATACTAGGTTGCTGTCTTAGCTTACAGTTACTAAGTGGTGACGCAATGGTTACTTACACCAAGATAGCACCCAACAAACCACCGTGAGGGTATGTTGGAAGATGTGGTGTAAATAGGGCATCGGATTCAATGTTAACTTAAAATATATTCACTATTCCACGCTAGGCAACCACATGTTAGCGGGTTCGATCCCCGTCTAGATGGGTTTTTCACTACCTTTCCCTGCATGGATATAAATGTTCGTGTGCATTTATTGAACCCCAAGGTAAAAGGCCAATAGTGCTATTCGAGGGAATACACTAAATAGGAGAAAATATCGGATTCATATGCATTACAGCCTCCTGAAGTGTGAGGCAGACATTGATCGAACTTTGCACAAATATTTCTGATTGCGCATAAATATGCATGGAAGTATATAAAGCAATTACAATGATGCATTTAAAATATAGAAGTACAAGCAAAAAGCCTGTATATTGCCTCTCCTCTTTACCTCTCAGGTCACAGATTTCTATTTTTCTCCCTTATTTTACGAGGGGAAATGGCGCTTCAGTTCCCTCTGTATTATTATCTATCTAATTTTATCAAGATACACTAAGATTCCATTGAACTATGGGGTTTTTAATATATTTTTAGCATTTCGAGAAAAAGAATCGGTCTCAAATGGTAACTTTAGTCCGTATATTAAGCGATCTGATGGTGATTTCACCTAATTATAACAATAGGTATACCTTGCTCAATTTATCATAAACCCTTTTTACATAGGTACCTAGCTGCTCTCTACTACTTAACATCCAATTACGAAATCAAATTCTATATGACGGATTATTTTTGCCATTTACGACCAGACTTTCTCGAACAGGTTCTTTAATACAAATAATAACACTATGACTCTATCCTTTAAAATATCTGATTCTGTTCTTCTGATTTCTGTCATATTATTCGCCATGCTTCTCCACTGGGTATTCGAGAACAATTTGCGATTATCCGGTGTGCAAAAAATAAAAACTGTAGAGTGCTCTCCGGACATACTATATCAATTCATTTTACCCTTCAGGCGCTCAATGCCTTCGTGAATCTATCACAACGACCTTGGTGAACTCATACCGATAAAAAGTTTTGAACTGGAGATGGAAAACAAAAAAAATGACTAATCCCCAACTGTAGATAAAATTTCTTGTGAGCTCCTCTAAGTTGGAGGAACAAAGAAGAGCTATCTCTATAGTCTGATCTGCGCCGAGCACGTTAACAGAAAACCTCTCTCATTTTTAACAACATGTCCTATGCAAAATAGCATAGCCAAAAAAATGCGAGTATTATCAAATTTCAAAAGTCATCATCATCACATTGGTTAACGCTCCTTAGATTGGTTCAACACAGCTCCTCACTCGTTCTTCTTATAAGCTAACACCTGTATATTTATTTATTTATTTCACACCCATCACCCTTGATCTGTGTATCTCATAAAAGGCTTTCCTTCACCATTCTACCCATTCACTTGTCCCTCGACGACTGTCTTATTCAGACCTTCATGTCCCAAGATAAGGCCAATTAACTTCTTCTTCTTGCTTTCAGCAGACTTCTCTTTTCTCCCACCCTTCTTAGGACTTCATCGTTTGTTACTCGGTCGACCCATTTTACCTTCTTTATTCTTCTGTAGCACCACATAAGAATGCTTCCAGCCAGGCACGTAGCCAGGGGGTGGGGGCTTCTGGTGCTTCAACCCCCCCCCCCGAATTTTTTTCCGAAAATTTTGTTGCTCTGATTTTAGCAGTGAACTCTACCAGTGAGAAGAGATAAGTATGGGCACTGTAAAAATAAATACCAAGCACTGAAAATTTAGGGAAGAGATTTGTAGCATGTCGGCACAGAATGGGCAAGGCTGATTTGTTTCAAGTTACGCAAGACTTAGACCCCCCCCCCCCTCGCCCCCCCCCTCGCCCCCCCCCCTCGCCCCCCCCTCTCTCCCGAAGCAGATTTCTGGCCACGTGCATGCTTCCAGCTTTGACTTCTCAGTCCCTGTCATTATTCATATCTATTCCATAAAGAAGAGTGCTCCGGATATATAGTTTGATGAATTGTTTCCTTGTTTCGACTAATTTATATCCAACTATAATTAGAATCTTCTTTTGATAGAATGCCGGGAATGATGAATATACGGTCGTATTGCCATTCATATCATCCTTCCATATGAGCCTTTAATGTTTTACATATTTATCGATCACCTAATTAGAAAAGTTTCCATTAGTACATTTATTTGAAGAATTGGGTTGCCAATACTTCGGTGAACTCATACCACCATATAATTCAAAAGATATAACTTTGACAGTAAACACCGAGAGAGCGTGCGCCTCCCCTTTCTCCGCTTTGCTCTCTTGAGAATGGCTCATTCCTGGCGAAAATGAAAGCCTAAACCTTGTATCGCCCAAATTCGGAGAGGGACCACCGAAATTCAGCGAAATTACCAATATTCTATCAGTATGCCTACCGGCGACACGTCTCCCATTCACCAGCCACACACTTCCCACCGTCTTCGTATGATTTTCGGTTAATGAGCATCAGAAACATGGTTAACACTAAGAAAAAATAAGCGTGAATCTAAGGGGGTTAGGTTGGTGTAATAGCTAGTGTACCGACTTCCTGTCCCAAGGAAGGGACCTGAATCCCGGAGGAGGTGGTGATTTTTCATCGGTATACCGGTCCATACCAGGTTACTTTGTGGAGAACACTGAAAGTGCAGTACTCCGTCCGTCAGATCGGAAATTAAAACATTGACCCCTTGGAGACTTTCGTTGAGGGAAGGCAAATAGCGACGCTGAATTTTTCTCCATCCTTCCTTTGGTCTCTGAAAAATTTATACCTATACCCAATCACCACCCTATCGTAAATGATGCAAATGACCTTAGCTGATGGTTACCTCCACCGAATATCAAATATACTTGCGTTAATTTAGGATCTGGAGGATATTTGCGTAGAAGGTGACTTAGGTATAAATTAAGTCCGACAGGAAGGAAGACAACTCAAAGAATTTGAAATTGAATAAAAACGCCCAATGGGGGTAATTTAATGAATGAAGGAGACCGTAATAGATTGAGGGGCAGAGAAATGCTATGGATAAAGGGATATTGAGGGGGAAATTTTCAAATATTATCGGGGGACGGAAAGCGTGAAGAGATGTAAAGAAGTATGCAAGACTCAGGGCGTAAATACCACGAAATGTTGTCCAGTCAGCGTTGTTTTGGCAGATCATCATAAATCATCTCTAATCAGTAGAATTTTCGTAACAATAATTTTTATAATCTTTCATGCGGATGACAGCGATAAAATGTAATCAGGGGATCTAGCGATAGGAGTCTTGTCTTAATCTTCGATATTTATTGGATTAAATGGGGAAAATACTCGTCAGTCAGTGTTAGAATGCTTGCGGAATTAACTCTTACCTTGTGAGCGCAGAATCGGAAGTTGAGTGAAGTTGCGTTTGTCTGACTGAGTACATGGAGGTCCAATTTTTCCAGAAGAAGCAGATCGACCAAGAGGAAGAAAATATACTCTTCCAATTAAAGCCAGAGGCCGATGACTTTAAGACCATTGCAGTTCATCTTTGTTGAAGATAAAATGTAAGACTTTTTTATTTTGAATCGTAACATTATTGGAGAATCCAATCCGCGTAGTCTCTTCAAAATACTCCAGGACAGTTTTAATTACGTGGCGAGTGTTCCTTTCTTTGTTAGCCACTTTTTGTAAATTGAAAGCTTGAAATGTTACTTCCTTTATTTGTTGACAACAGTTTTTGTTTTCGAGCTAAAACGGTTATTGTGGTTTTTCTTCGGCAGAGAATTGTTCTCATGATCAGTCTCGCTAAACAGCATTTCTGAGTGAAAGTATTATTTTAACCTCGGTAAAAGAGCTACGGAAACTTCTGAAATGTTAATAATTACTTTTATGGAAGACTTAATGACTCAGTAAAGATATTATGAGCGGAATTCGCGTTTCAAAAGCGGTCATAAGTCTTTGCAGATGCTCCACGAAGTGGAAGATCTTCAGAATTAACTGATGATGATCATGTGGATCACGGGAAGTCCCACTTTTTGTGTTCTAATTTACGATTAACAGCCAGAGATCTAGCGGAGGATTGCGAGACGCATGTAAAAATGTAATAAAACTAATATCTGGAATTCTGAAAGGTCTCTGTGAAAAGATAAAAAGGAACAAGTTGAAACTTTTGTTGCTACAGTCCTCATTTATTTCAGCTTGGCATAAAGGTCCGTTTAGGTAACCATTCGTGAGTTTCCTTCAACAGAATCGACTTCTGTTTTCCTCTAGCCACAATGCTCACCTGACTACACCAGACTCGAACTAGAAAGAAGAGCTTAGAAATGTAAAAAGTCGAGTGGGGTCAATATGGAATTTCACGAAATCTGCCTTAATTACTTTATTTACTTTAATCAAAACATCACCCTTACGTTATCTCTTCTTTTTTATTTCCTTTATGCTGAGACTCGTAAAATTATTCATCTAATGCGTTTAATTTTATGAAAATTATCGTTTACTCATTTATTAAATGCATTTCTGCTAACATGATATCTGATAGACTGTAAACAACGCTGTGGATCAGGAAAATGCAAAAAATATACTATTTATAGATGTTTACTTTAACTATTAGCTCTTTATGCTGTTCCAAGTGTTAAAACTATAACCTCGGGATTTCAATAGAGAATAAATATTCCACTTTAACGAAAATTTGCTTGCGTCTTTCGTTCGAAATTTTATGTGGTGCCTTTTCCCCCTCGTGCTGACAAAAATTCAGTTCTACATTCACATACAAAGAGTTTTCATCACATATATTCTTCAGATCGCAGAATTTCATGTCTAAACAAAGAAGAGTACATATATATTCAGCGGAATGATAATAACATGCGATCGTTTTACGAAGGAAGCTGTATGACACATCAAAAGCTAAAAATGTTAGACTTTGATTAATACTGACATTGATTTTGGTAAGGACAACTCAAACTCTCTTATCCGTGAAATGATGAAAATATAATTAAGGTACCTAGTGTAACATCTCTTTCTCCAATTTCTCAAGACATTCCTTCTGCTAACTTCGCCGTTCTTACGCGTTACCTTGCATCTACATCTACATCTACACGATACCCTGCAAGCCACCGCGAGGGTGTGTGGCAGGGGGTGAAGGTCACCAAGCATGCACTACTAGCATGCAAGCAAGCAACTAAAGGGTCTCATGCAACTAGAACATGCAGCAACTAGAACAAGAGGAGATGCAACATGCATCTCCTCTTCACTTTATCCTACTGGCCACTTCAAGCAATGGTAGTCTTGGGTATAAGGTTCTTCATCGGCTTAGCATATGTAGCACCATTCAACCAAAGATATTCATCCTAGGATGATCATATCGGCCGTCCTCTGGGTAGGATTCGATTTCGCTACCTTTGGTTTACCAGGCCTCTGAGTAACCGATCTGGAAATCACGGCCGGTCTTGCTAATTAAGCTAATGTTTTTAAGTTTCCAATAGGCGCATAGTGCGACACAAGATTTTTGCAAGGTGATTTAAGTGAACTTTGAAAGGAGCTTCATCATTACCGGATACTTTCGCCGCTGAAGTAGGTCCTCCTTTTGTTTGTTTTATTAATGCAATTATAGGCACTTTTTCCGTAACCAAGAAAATCACAGTAATTTAGGTCGATGAGCTTGGAAAATGAGTTCCAGCTATTCATAAAATTCCATGCTTTTAACGTTGTGTTCTTGTAGTAGAATCAAATTTCACATCCTAACTTATCATTTTATAACTTAAAGTATATTTCATGAATGGAATTATAAAATTAAAAATTCTCCCAGTTCAATAGATTTTGCATGGATGTGAGATTAATTAGTGTTAATCGTGTGTTCAATTTAACTTCCCAGCAATCACTTTTGCTATTAACTTATAGAACTAGAATAGTATATAGCAGATTAATTCCTCAGAATATGGCTGAGGCCACAAATACTTACTTTTGTAAATAGCCTACACGAAGTCGTACAAATAAAATTCAATTTTACAATCGGATTTTTAAACGTCAGAAATCAACTTGTAAGTGTTCTACTTGGGTACGTCTTTCCTTTCAACGAATTTAGCATGAGTATTTCCAGACCAAATTTTTACAGAAAAATGCACATATTACGTGTACATACTGCATCTTATTTGCTTCGGAGATAGGGTTGTTGCATGATCACTCGAGAGTTCGAATACCATCAGCCAGTCAGAGATTATTGTCAGAGATCAAGTGGCGGAGATTGTTCAAAGGAATGTGCATTTCCGCTTGAGTTCCGCGCGAAAAGTATTTCAAGTCAGTCCCCCAATATCTTACAAAGGATTTTAAAAAGCAGTTGAGTAGGTTTGCCGAGAGTAGGCTGAAGACGACGCCGGTTTCTTCTACTATAACTCTTTCCTTTGAAAAGCTCACTAACTATGCCCTTCCATACACTTGTACTTGATGGCACCAAGAACCTCAGCTATCGGTCACCTTTTATGCACTTCCGATCTTATTCCGCTGCATGCTATTCGCAGCACAACTGCTCATTTTTCGAGCATGGATTGAATTGTTGCTGTAGTTATTGGGGGAGATAACCGACAACTAAATTCATGTGAGCCATTAAGGGCATGGGTAGAGGATTAAATCTTAAGCACCTGGATGAAGGGTGGAGGGAAACCTGGCATGGGCATTAGCCTACTCTTAGAGTAAGGCACCAAGGGGTCTACGGTTTAACATCCTATCCAACGGACATTCTACTATACTTGCGGGTTCTCCACAAGTAAGGACACGTGTAATGGAAAATCCAACCACAACGGGAATCAAACCTGGACCCTCGGGATGGGATATCGGTACTCCAGCTACCACATTAATCCGATCCCCATGAATTCATTTATCATCATAACATTAATGATGAATATTTGTTTTACCTCCTCCATTTTAACGTTGAGCTGCACATTCCTAAACAAACTACTATGAACATACAAGTGTCACTCGGCTGGTGGACAGGCATGATTAGGAAATCAAAGAAACTAAAAGACTGTTATAAATAATAAAGTTAATACGAAAAATTCAAATGGCACGAAATGGTAGCTGACTTTTATTCCTACCACTATACTGGCATTAGTGGTATAAACCTAAGCGAAAATTGAGAAAGTTAATCTGCGAGACCGAAAGATACAGGAATACTTTTTCCTCCCGCACGACACACGAACTATATTGCAAAGCCTAATTCTTAAAAAAATAACTATACGAATCATACTTGATGAATATTTCCCAAAGTTTTTCTTTATAATGTAATTTTCACGGCTTTTAACCTTCCACCTTATGCCACAAGCCCTTGCTGGGTCTTCCACGGCAACACATATCTACATCACGCAGATGCAGATGAGTTAAATTAGCGCCTCTGTATCAAACTTTCTTGACAGTTCCCGCTAGAGGGCAGTGACGTTTGTTCCAAATGAACAGCGCCATTCTAGAACGGAGTGGAACAAATGGGAACTCCTTACAGTTTCGCGCCTCTCAGCGTTGGAGGACATAATTAAAAACGCGCGAGGTTCAAATTAACAGATTGAAAAGACAGCATTTTGGGAAGTAGTTTGAAGTTTTGATTTGAATTATGAACACCTGACTTGATTACACTTCTTTATGTGTAGTTTTGTGTGGTACTTGTCCTTTTAGAAAGATATCTATTACATTCATACTGAAATTACTTTATCCTCATCTGCGTTTTTTAGTCTGTGCCCCACTTACAGACTTTTCAGACCGGTACGCACGGGAATGGAAGGGTATGAAGTAAGAGTGAAGAGAAACCCGTCGTCGAAATCCGATGGACAGAGTAAAATACTCTCCCAAAAAACACTCAAGTGGGGTTTACCAATGAAAAATATCCTCCATGCCTGGGATTTGAACCATTGCCCTCAAAGGTCAGAAGCCAGCATTCTAACTACCACACCAACTCGGCCTCCAAAGTACTTCATTAGTAGCCTAGCGTTGCGTCACAGAGCAATCAAGGAAGAACTTATTAGTGATTAGAAATATCTTATCAAGCAATAAAACTACTCCGCAAGGCCTGGTCTAGCGGTGTCTGTTTAAATATTATCGGTTAATTTGTGTAGACGTTAGGTTTGTTGTGGTCACCAGCACTTCCAATTGTTTCCGATATTTTAAAGCGCACCAGAGAGTCGGTTAGTTAATGCCAGCAGATACTGTGAAATGGTATATCGACGACGGCTCTTATGCCATGGAAATATTTAACAAAACAGAGATTATGAGTCATCTACATCTACAGAGTACCCAGCACCTTGAGGGTGTATGAGTAGCGTTATAGAACCAATAAGAATGAGCTACATTCATGCATTGATAGATACCATAATATTGTCTTAGTGAAACGTACTAATTATGCAAATACCAGTCATTATCAGCGTTATTTGTCATCTATCCTGAGGCAGTGGATTGTAGAGGCCAAGACTTGGTGAAATTCCATAATGTAGGATAAACTTTAGCGTTCCACAGGTTTAAAGAGATTTTATTCCGAAATGTTTCACTACACTGTAGCATCATCAGGTATATGTACAAGAAAATGCGAAACGCATGAATATATAGGAGTCCAGATTCATGCGTTTCGCATTTTCTTGTACATATGCCTGATGATGCTACAGTGTAGTGAAACATGTCGGAATAAAATCTATTTAAACCCGTGGAACGCTTAAGTTTTTCATCTTTCATCCTACATCTATCCTGAGATTGATTTCATTCAGCTCGATTCTTAGATCAGCCCCTTATAACCTCTTCATATTGATGTGACTAATGTCTTTTACAACCTTTCATATTACTTGCTCCATATATATTTCATAAGATGTCTTCCTTTGCCATTCTTCCTCTTCAAATTCCGCTCGAATATTGTCATCACCAGTTCATCATGCCATAAGGAATGGCCGAATAGCTCTTCTTTTTAAAGTTATCAACGGACTTCCCTTTTCTTAAGGCTTCATCGTTTTCTACTCGGTCGATCTGTTTTATATTCACCATTCTTTTCCATTCATCACAGTTCCGTAATCTTACATTTAAATTTGGTACTTCCAGCCTCTATTGTGCTTACGTGTGATATTGTGACAATATCCTTATTGCTTCGTCCAGCGCTGGTTATTTGGCTTCCCTTATAGCATTTCTCTTACTCTTAAAGTTTTTGCTTTTTAAGTTTCTACAAGGCACATGCAAATAAATAATTAGTATCTGTGAAGGAATATAATTTTCGTTAATGCGTCAGTCGTTTGTTTGAATGGATGCATTACGTTATAATAGTCATTAGGTATTAGATTTAAAGTAGAGTTAAGTATATTATTCAGATGCACTACACTATTTGCATTGCATTTGCCATTTTGATATTATATTGCCTGTAATTATTTCAATAATCAACAACTTTAAATCCATACCACAGTCTATTTATGCTCTCCTGGTCGGAAGGAATAGATTTCTCATCTCGCTATTAAGGATATGAACCTCTTCTCTTTATCATCAATGATTATGGGCCGGGTTGGTTTGGTGGATAGAGAACTGCTCTATCACCGTAAGGGATGGGAGTGCTAGCAGTGGAAGATATTTTCCATTGGCAATAGGTCCCTTCTTGAGTGTTTTTCGGTGAATATTCGTGTAAGGTACTCTGTCCGTCGGATGGGACGCTAAGCCGTGGTACCCTTGGCGCCTTTTCGTTAAGTACATACAAGCTATTGCCGACGCCGAGTATCTTTCCACCCTAACTCCTAACCCTTCCATTCCCGTCCTCGCACCTTTCCTACCGGTCTGAAGCGCCTATTAGTGTCGATACAGACTTGAATACACAGATGTGCAATGATGAGTGTTCACGGGCCCTCAAGAACTGTCTTCGTGCACAGCGACACATACACCTTGATCAGCCTCTGACGTTTCATGTGCCATCGTAAGTGGTACCTATTTTGATTGTTCCTCTCCTCGCTCTTACCTATTCAATAGCAGATTCCTGAACTATCACCCCAATGGTCCTATCTGAAGAACCATCCACGTTTTCGAACCAGGTGTGAAAGTTAGCTTTCACTAATAGCCTCTGGGAGCGAAGATGGCCAGGGGCGATTTAGAATGTTTCTGATCCAAAGTCTGATAGTCGGAGGAATAGTTATTGCTAGCGCAAATCTTGGAAAACTTCATTCTTCCAAACTTTCTCGCCCTAAAAGGTTCGTAAAAGGAGACGGGAGGACACAGTAAATTTCGCTACCAAGTGCATCCTACCATTGGAAGACTAGTGGCAACTGACTTAGAGGATTCAAAGCTGGTATGTACTCTGTTCATGTGAGCTTATGTCTATAGTTTCTTCCATCTGTTCGATTATGACAGCTGTTTGAAGTTTTAATGGTGACAGGGGGGCTCGTGGATAAATTGGCATTAGGTGACCTAATGTTAATGGAAGGCTAGGAATAAATAAGTGAGCGAATAAAACGTCAGTTTCACACCATAGAAAATATGAGTCAGAGTCCACTCTATCCAACTATTGTATTAATCTTGCTCTTACACTACAGGCCAGAATATTGAAATGTGACAAGTATATTTGTATTTTATATGAATTATTCACCCTTATAGATTCTAATCTTCCGGTAGGCATATTTTTAATCAGTCATCAAAAACGTAAATAAATCCACCATTGAATGTTTTCAGCCAATCGAAATATTGAAAGGCATTTCAATCTGGGGGGACAAAAATCCAGTACAGTGTTCACTACCTTGTGTAGAAGAGTATGTATTATTCGGTTGTTACTAAACTGTATGTATGTTTTCATTTCATCCCCCACCCTCATATACCGACTAAGTTGAACTGAAGTTTATTAACTTCAATAAAAAAAATAGGGCCCTAACTCAATGACACTGGACCCCACTTTCAATATGTGTACTAGATATTTTGACTCTACTAAATGTCATCATCATCATGGGTCAACAATCCTACGATTGGTTTGACGCAGCCCTTCACTCAATTATTCTATCGGCCAACGTCTTCGTATTGACGTAACTCCTCCCTTTTAAATTCATCATAACCAGTTCCATATATCTGATACTGCCTTTTCCAATCTTCCCGTTCACCTTTCCCTCGACGATTGTCTTCATCAGGACATCGTGACTTAAGATATGACCGATTAAGTTGTTTCGTCTTCTCTTTAGAGTTTTCAGCAGACTTCTCTTTTGTCCCACTCCTCTTAGGACTTCTTCGTTTGTCACTCGGTCGATCCATTTAATCTTCATCATTCCTCGGTAACACCGCATTTCGAATACTTTCACCCTTTTCTTCTCCGCAGCTGTCATGGACCATGCCTCACTGCCGTAAAGAAACATACTCCAGACGTATGTTCTTATGAATTGTTTCCTCACTTCCACGCTTGTATTTTCAGCTGTAAGTAGATTCTTCTTATGATAGAATGCCCTCTTTGCCTGGGCTATTCTGTTGACTATTTCTTTCTTGTTTTGTCCAACGTCGGTTACTCGGCTTCCCAGGTAACATAACTCATCCACCTCCTCAATTTTTTGTTTTCCTTGTTTAACATTGGTCCTGGCTTCTTTCCTCCTACTGCCTACTTATACCTTAGTTTTCTTTTTATTGATCTTCGGGTAATATCTGGCCATTGTATCGGGTATCAGAATCTTATTCAGATCCCTCTCTGTCTCTACTATGAGTGCTATGTCATCAGCAGCATGCTAATTTTTTCTCCATGGATATTCACTCCAGAAGACTTCTCTTCAACTTCGTTGATGGCTCTCTCGATATAAAAATTCAAAATTACGGGAGACAGTGATCAGCCTTGTCTTATTCCTATCCTTATTTTTGCATCTTCATAGCTGGGCCCAGATTAATGACAGCTACTTGGTTTTTATACGAACTGTGGATAATCCTTCGGTCATCGTAGGACACTACAATTCCTTTCAGAATTCCGAGCATTAAATTGCAATCCACATTGTCAAAAGCCTTCTCAAAATCCACAAGTGCAATGAACGTTAGTTAGTTCTTCCCCATTCTCTTCTTGTGAACAGCCTAAGGGCCAATATTGCTTCTATTGTACCCTTACTTGTCCTGAATCCGAATTGTTCTTTCAGAAATTCTCCAATCTTGTCCCTAGTGGCATTTCATTTTGTACTCAGTTCCTTGAGGTGGTTCCTCACTATCCTATAGGCAGTTTCCACCTTTCCAAGAGCAAGGTTGTTTTGTACATCATTGCATGAATTCTTCATCCACATTTCTCTAGCTTTTTGATTTATTTTGTTCCTTATTCTTTTGTAACAATGCTTCCCTTCTTCAGTTTTCACATTCACGTTCTTTCTTCTTGCCTCAATCAGGTCTAAGACTTTTTCCGAGATCCATGGCTTCTTTTTGGCCTCTTTTCTTTTTCCAATAGGTTCCTTTGCGCCTTCCTATAGTCCGCATTTAAGGTTTTCTTAACACTCTTCCACTGATTTCTCAGTAAGGTCCTCTTCTATGCTGTTTTCCACTGCTTTCTGAAATGCCTGCTGATGTTGAGCCTCCTTTAGTTCTTCTATTTACTTCACTGTTTTCTTTAATTTCTTGAATTTTAGATAGCATTTCACTATCACTAAATTACGGTCACTGTCGATCAAGCTATATATGAACTGATTATAGCCAAATCATTCCTTCCTTGGACCTCCACTGATTATTTCCGCGGGAATCTGTCATTCTTCAGTTTTCGCATTCCTGTACTAAATCTGCTAAATGTGAGTGAGGTAAAATGAAGTCCTTCATGCCTACACCATATCGCCTACAGTTTCCCTTCGAGCAAACGCGCAAAAATTCGGTATTCCAAGAATACCTTTTAAATCCACCGGAAACCACGGAGACCCCACCCTTCGGAATTTCGCTGTCCTCGACCTCGTATGCCAGCTGACCTGGTTACACTGAGTTGAGGATTTCCGCCGCGAGGTCGATTTGGCGCGCGTTTCCTGCCTCGAGCGAACGTAATCTTTGCAAAGGTTCAATTGTCGCGGGCGAGGGAGGCGTGTCGTCCCGAGGAGATGCACTGCGACCGATTCCCGAAGTTCGAGGACGCCTTCCCCGTCGAAAAGAAAAGGCTCGCAGTCGCCGTATCCACGGGAATCAAATCACCAGTTCAGGATTCTAAAGGAAATAGGCGTGTCATACAGTGGCCAATGAATGAAATCCACAGTTTGTATAAAAAACAAGTGGTTGATATCTAATCAGGACCGGGCAGTAGACAAACGGAAATACAGAAAAGAGTGGGACAAGGTTGTGCACTGGCTCCTGTACTCTTCAATGTCTATATCAATCAAGCCAGTAAAGAATTCAAAGAAAAGTTTTCTGTAGTGAATATCCACGGGGAGAAAATTAGCATGCTGCTACTTGCGGGCGATATAGCAATCATGGCAGAAACAGAAAGAGATTAAAAAAATACACTAGGTAATATTGGAAGGACAACGGCCAGATACCACCAAGTCTTCAATTAAAAGGAAACAAAGGTATTAGTATGAAATAGGAGAAGAGGATAGGAGAGAGGCCAAGATCAACGTTAAACTAGGAAAACAAAAACTTGATGAGATGTATGAGCATTGTTTTCTAGGAAGCCTAGCGATTAGCGATGTTTGAAGCAAAAGAGTCTGGAATAGTCCAGGCGATAAGGATATTTCCAAAAATAAGTTTCTGCTCACAGCTGCAAATTCAAGCGTAGAACTGGTGGTTTCCGGAGCAACTTCATGGAACCTATCCATGATTGAAATAAAAGCTTTACTTTGTAGTTTCACATAACTTTATTTAAAGTACGACCCGGGTTTCGACGTACGACGAGCAGCGCGAGTTTTTCGCGCATCGGTAATGATCTGATGATGACGTTGGATGTCAAGTTTTCATTTCAGCAAAGGTAGAAGTAAGGAAACAATTCATCAGAGCATAGGTACATCTGAAGCACACTCCTTTATGGCAGTGCGGCCTGGGCGATAACAAAGGCAGAGGTCAGAGCTAGAAGCATTCGAAATGTGGTGTTATAGAAGAACGATGCAGATCAAATGGATAGACAGAATGAAAAAAGAAGAAGTCCTAAGAATAGTGGAAGTAAAGAGAGTCCCGCTGAATACTTTGGAAAGGAGATGAGACAACTTTTTCGGCCATGTATTGAGACACCATAGCCTGATGGAGATATTCGTTCTTGGAGCATAGTGAATGGGAAGAATGGAAAAGTAAGGTTTCGCATGAAATACATGGAACAAGTAGTGAAAAAGAACAATTATGTTAACATGAAGAGGTCAGCGGATAGGAGAATCGAGTGGAGAGCTGCGTCAAGCCAATCTTAGAATTGTTAACTTATGATGATAATGATCATACTTTAATCCCGGGGCACAAGCAGTTTCCGAATCAATCAAGCATTAAAATCTGGCTACATTCCATTAGTCATCGAAATCACCGAAAATCTCCTGTGTCTAAAATACACAGCGGTTCGTGGACTGTGGCGATGAAATTCATTTTTTCATTAGAATTAAAGCGGTATCTGCATTTAATGCTTGCATTATTTTCTCAAATTTATTTTTCCTATCCCCGTTGCTCCTCGAAATGTTTTTAAACAGCATAGTAAATAACATAATTTTGCGCTTAAAACTTTTACTTCTAATTATGACATGAAGTCTCAAAAATATGGACGTTGCTCCTTTCCTGAACATAACATTTAGATGTCGAAACTTGGCAGCTGAACTGATGCTTAACGACCTCAGACACATTTCATGATGGCTTTTTTCCTACGAAGAGGGCAATGGCGTACGCAGGATTTCCTTCTGGGCGAGTTTCAGTAATATTTAGGTACATCATCATTAAATGATATTAAGATTATTAGTCACTAAAAATAATTACACTCATCATCAATATAAGTCATCAATCCTCAGATTGCTTTGACGCAGCTCTCCACTGAGTTCTTCTATCGGCTAATCTCTTCATATTTACGTAATTCTTCTTTTCACATCCTTTATCACTTGTTCTATATATCTTGCACGAGCCCTTCCTTTGCCATTCTTCCCTTCCACTTGTCCCTCGACGATTGTCTTCATCAGGCCATCATGTCTCATGATGTGGCCGATCACGTTGTCCCGCCTTCTTCTTAGGGTATTCAGAAGACTTCTCTTTTCTACCACTCTTCTTAGAACTTCCTCGTTGCTTAATCGGTCGATCCATTTGATCTTCAACATTCTTCTGTAGCACCACATTTCGAATGCTTCCACCCTTCTTTTCCGCTGCTGTCATTGTCCATGCTTCGTTGCCATAAAGAAACACGCTCCATGTGCACGTTCTGATGAATTGTTTCCTTACTTCTACGCTTGTATTTCCAGCGGTAAGTAGATTCTTCTTTTGATAGAATGCCCTCTTGCCTGGGCTATTATATAAACTATTTCTTTCTTGCTTAGTCCGTCGTTGGTTACTCGGCTTCCTAGGTAACAGAACTCTTTCACCTCTTCCAGCTTCTGTTTTCCTAGTTTAACGTTGGTTTTGGCCTCTTCTCTCTTGCTGCACACCATTATCTTTGTATTCTTGTTAATGATCTTCAGCTGATATCTGGCCATAGTCCTTTTCATGGTTATCAGCATCTTATTCAGATCCCTCTCTTGTCTCTGCTATGAGTGCTATGTCATCAGCGAATCTCAGCATGCTAATTTTTTCTCCATGGATATTCACCCCAGAAGACTTCTCTTTGATTTAATTGATGCCTCTATCGATGTAAACATTAAAAATTACAGGAGACAGTCCACAGCCTTGTCTCAATCCTTTCCTTATTCTTGCTTCTTCACAGCTGGGTCCAGATTTAATCACAGCTACCTGGTTTTTATACAAACTGTGGATAATTCTTCGTTCATTGTAGGACACTCCAATTCATTTCAGAAGTCCAAGCATTGAATCCCAATCCACGGTTCCAATTCCCCCAGGTCATTACGCCTCTGGAAGAGGGCATGTATGCACCTAATCGGAGAATTTGGTCAGGGTTTTAATGTTCAAATCCAAAAGGAGGCAAATTATAAGTCATTGGCATACTCATTGGAGTAATGTGGAAGAATGATTCGAGTTCAGTACTCTGCCCGTAGGATGGAGTACTAAACCAAAGACCCCGTGGCACAGTCATTTACGATCAAGCAAGTGACATGCCACACCGGTTCCACCTTTCCTTTACTCTCCGAAAATTCCCAAATATATCAAATACTTTCCATATATTATGACGGGAATGACCTTGATTCGACGGTCGCCTTCCCTAGTGGCAACAATAGCAACAACATAACTACTAAAAAGTTGGTGTAAAAAAGAGAAAAGTTATAAATAAATATAATGCGGTTGTTTCAAACATTAAATTTCTGTTGTGCACGAATTCCGTACGAGTTTGGCGTGCTTGAATAATATCCCATGTGTCATGATTCTCACTCAAAACACAAGAATACTGAAAACAAAACATGCTTAACTAATCATAAGAAAAGTCAATCTGCAAAAGTACGTCCTCCGAAATATTTCAGACCTCACTTCGTTAAACCAAGCCATTAAGAAATTATTAGTTTCAAATTTCGTCCATTCGATTTACTTACCGCCCTTTACCGTCGGATGATATACCGATCTATACTTTCAGCAATTTATTGCCATTATCATACGAAACTACATTTGAGGTTTGGCTAATGAATTCAGCAATGTCTCCCTGCTAGTGGAAATATTTATCGAATGCATAAATTCACCGTAAATTCAAAACACAATAATTATGCCATTTATGCTGAACGTCTCCTTACTATTCCGAGAAATAATGCGTACCTGAGATTGCAGTGTGATCCCGAAGAAAGCTGTCCAAAACTTCGAACCAATACATTTTTTAAAAATTACTAGTAGAGTCAAATTGCCAATGGAACGATTCAATTTATTTCGAGCTTCATCTATTCAGCTTCGAGAAGTTGTCAACCGAAAGGACATCAAAGTTGGTATCATCAAACGGGCTTCTAAGAGCGCCGTTTGCCAAGAACGCAAAATTTGCTGCTCATCAACAAATTCTGCGGAGCGCATTCCTTCTTGGCTTGGCGTATGACGATGGTGGTGAGTCGAAAGCCTATGCGAGGGCATGCATGAGCAGCCAAGTCCAACGCACTTTATTTCTCAAAAGAGATGGTATCTATTATTTAAATATCTTCTTTTACGCTGCAAGCCGAAGAAATGCCACGTGGTAGAGAGTGGTTTACTATAGTTTCCACATATCAATGTTTTGGAAGTGAATTAGATTAGATAAATGATATTCTATCGGTTAAGTGTGCTTTCAAGGGCCATTTCATCTCTTTTTCTTTTGCAAACCACTTCAGACTCTTGTAAGAGTTTTTTCTCCTCCTTTTGGCCAAGTCGTTAAGGAGTCAGATAAAAAAGCATCGGACTAAACTTCAGTATGTTCATATTCTAGTTACAGCTGAAAAACTTTTAATCCTTTTAACCGACAGACAGATGTATTTTTTTAATGTACCTGAATCAACAGGAATGGACAAAGAATATAGAACAACGGCAGATCTATTGGTCATGATTTTCATACACTACTTCTACTTTCATGCAACACTTCAGGACGTTACTGATTGGTTATTCAAGGGAGGTGACCGACAGTTGAGGGCATTTGAGCCATTTAGGATAGGTGGTTAATTGGGTAATGGAAGGAGTTTTCAGGGAACGGAGAAGGGTGGAGAGAAACGGCAGCATTAGCCTACTCTTAACGAAATGCGCCAATGGGACCACGGCTTAACGTCCCATCCGACGGACGGAGTACTGAACTTGAACCTCCACAATGAACTAGATTGGGGACCGGTTCTCTACTGAAAAATCCGCCACTGCCGGAAATCGAACCCGGGCCCTCGGGATGGAGGGCCAGTACTCTAGCCACCACACCAACCCGATCCCCTTAGGACGTTACTTTTCCAACGCTATCTTATTTATTTTATCTTACTTATTTACTATTTGTTACTACTTTCCCTTCTACCATCCAAAAAGTCTTTGTTCTCTTCACACACCTTCGCTTCCCAAAAAATTCGTTTCACAGCCTTCAAATAGTCCATCGCTTTTTTTATATCCACCCACCTACTGAATCTCACTCTGTGACTTTTTGCTGAGTATATTCATGCCAAGCTCTTCCTCAAATTGCCATCTTCCTAACCATCCCGTGGCAATGAATAGGGAGTGAGGTAAACGAACTCTCTTCCCTATCATTTCAGAAGTGTTTTTTTTGTTGTTTATTTCTTGACCTGCATATGGATGTGGTTAGGGGTTAAGAGTATGCTCTCAATAAAATAAGAATGTGAATTCAATGACTCGAGTAAAATATGACGAGCATCTGTCTGTGTTCTATTCATCTGACAATTAGAATGAGACTGCACGAATTTCTATATAACGTCTTGTCGTGTTTCAATCCGATATTTTCAAGTATTTGAGTAACGTTTTGAGTAATCTTGTTCGTTAAGGCCCAGTTCCATTATTTATTTGAAAAAAAGAAGCGCACATATAATTTCTTAGACCACTCATTTTCTGGATTATCAGTAAAATTTGGAACTGTAAATAGAACTAAACTGTCAGAATAGGATAGTTGTTCATCGACAAGTAGTCATATTCACCTGACGAATACGCAATCAGAGATTGCCTATTGCATTATCAATCCATATGCTGGATTGAATCCGAAAATTGACGATTATTGCTGTAAATCTTGATCTCCGTCGAAACATATGAATAAGATTTTGCATGCCAATGAAAGCGCAGCTCAGGATTTGGCATATCTCAAAATTATCTTGCATGTAGAGAGATTTGGATATTTAAATCCCAGTCGCCAGTTGGTACAACGTGTTCTTGGCACTTTCTTGGAGCTACGACGAAGCATCTTCTCCCTCAAATCAGGTTGGACGCACGCAGTAGAGTGGAACGAACGCAAAGAAAGAGACGATGGTTGCGTGTTTCATGTAGAGGATGAGGATGCGAAACCAAGATAGTGTTATCTGCAGCCCAAGAAAAAAAATCCCCAGACCGTGGTCGCGAAACACCGTCCCAAGCAGTTCTCAGATGAGTCTCCTTTCAGTATCTATGGTAGTAATCACTTCGTACTGGATCTACTCTTGACTGTCTCCTACTAATAATAGTTACGTAAACAAACGCGAGAAGCAAAATTGGATTGATTACAACTGCAGTCAACCGACCGGGAATGGCCCTGGCTACGTACCACAGGGTATCGTCGTTGGACTACGATGGTGAGTCAAGTTTCGCTACTTGTATGAACTTTATGGAGAGTGACTGTCGTTTCTTTCTTGGTGCGTTGCTGTTGATGGAGTTGTAAGTAACATCAATCTGTCGGACACAATATTCCGTAGTGTCTGACGGAGACGATGTCGGTTGATTTGAAATGATGGATGCTACTTTGAAGTGACATAGTTCTACTTTCCTTTCCTAACTCATCAGCTATCTTGTCTAATACCGTTTTTCGAAACATATCATTCGCTAGAGTTTTTTTCTTCGTTCAACCAGAGTTTGAATGAAAAAGTCAAATGCATTAATCTCGCGTGGGCCTATTATTATGGGATTCAACTCTGGTGTTCCGTGAATCAATTGAAAATAGCGAATACAAAAATTCGTAGTCATAAGTAAACTGGATGCTACATGTGACAGATGTTGCTAGTAACATCGAATCTTTGTGTTTTTTCATTTGATTAGTTCGACCTCTTACATGAACCACCCAAACTAGTCGTAATTTTTGTAAAACATACACTCATCCATATTATATCGCACAGCAAGAGCGCTGGTACCATTTTGTGCTGAAAATTCAAGTATGTGGTATTTATCATAAACAATTAATTCGAGGAAATTTACCATTTTGGTCTTCTGTGAAAACTCACGTCTTCGACTTGATGCCGGTCAGTCCACCTTTCTGTTTGCATGGGGACAATCTTTGTTGCCGCGGTAACTGTCAACATATTCGTCGTAGACACTCGAAATTGTTTTTGTTGTAATTTTATTAGGGCCCTATGAGCGGGAAGAAAAATCTCTCCGATGTGTTGTCAGTTTGATAAGCATAAGTCGGATCTCTCATATCACTGGCAGTGGTGTCTCCAACGAGTTGAAACTTACTAATTGGAGCACAGGAGAACATTTTAAACCCAGCGATTTCTTTGCTCTCCTGAGGGAAATTAAATAAAAATCTTTACGTGAGCAAGCAAGTTGTGTAGGTTCTTGATCACACCCCTGGGTCCTTTTATGGATCTTTATAATGTAATCGTTTCCGTTATCGTTATTTTTCAATTGAAATTGGAGATTGAGGCAATTCTAAAAGATTTGACTGGAGCTTCAAATCGCCAAACGCAGGCGGTAGAGAGTAAACCATTATGGCAATTACTGTGAGTTCTTAGGTAGGTGTGCGTGATTGATAACGATAGTGACCTCATAAAAGAAGGAGCCACTATCTTTCCCCTGTTTACTCACTTCCTCAGTGATCAATCTGGTGGCTGAATGTTTTGGCGAGTGTTCATCCCTCCTCGTACAAAGCCACTAGTCATAATACGCACACATCAAGAATTTAGACGGATTTTAATTTTGGATTATGAAAACAATTTTTACAATCCTTGGCCATCAGTCGTTTACTAGGATATTTCATTGCTCATAAAAGCAGGAACGGAAAATTTTAAGTGAAAAAGCTCAAAAAAGCTTTAACTGCATTTGAACCCGTAAACGTCCGGTAAGTACCTAGTAGTATGATTATGAATCAGTGGATTATGACGGCAGTATACAATAGATATTCTAATGGTACGATCAAGAACCCTTGGGTACGATACATGAGTTCATGTCGAGAAAATTTGTATAAGAGCGATATCATCTGTCACCGCATGGGAGAGGAAAATACTGTCTTTCATAATTGAAATGGTTAGAATACCGAAATCGTATTGAGTGTTATAGGAAGAAAAGTGGTTACATACGGGGAAGAGGTCAAGCCGATGTTTACTGTATGTTTAAGGCACTTGAGGCTTGAAGGGTAAAGAACCAGTAAAATTACAAAAAAAGAAAAGAAAAAGTAAATACGCACTTAGGATATTTAGGGTCCAGGACTACTGTCCTAGACCAATAAATATCTTTATTAGATATTATTACTAAGCATATTAGATTGTCATACGATGGGCATGGCACTATGAATACTAGATGGTTTCACGTACAAGGATAGCATTAAAATTAACAAATAAGTAGAATTCGTGTTGACACAGATACGAACACGAAATAATTCAGCATGGTTTCAATATACCTCGGCAACTTTCAATAGCAAACGGTTTATAAATGATGTGCTAAAACATTCAAAGATATATTTATGGTTATGTTTTACTGTAATGAAATGCAAAAGTAGGTGTCATAAATAAATAATGTATTAAGACAAAAATTACATCGAAACATTACAATAACTTATTAAATACATGTGTAGCTGATATAGATGATAAACTCAAATTGTTATTCTCAAAAACCTATCTCAATAAAACCAAATGAATACAATCGTTTTATATTGGAATATTCAAGAAATAAGTAATACAAGTGAAGGGACAATCGTCCCATTCTAATACTTAATGGCATCAGCAAACTGCTATATACCGATCACAATTCAGCCTGCGTAAAAACTTACGCGTCATTGACTGTAAGTTGAATCTTCGCATTCACAAAAACACTTCAAGAAGTAACGACTACATGATTAAAAAAATAATTTGTTTAAATCATCTCACTAAAGTACATAGGACTCATATAGGAGAAGACGCACTCAGGTTTTTATGAGAGTTTGAATGGATTTATGCCAATTCAGCATATTAGTCCTCTGCACAGCAGGAATAGTTCACAGCATAATGTGTTACTTTGCTTATATATTGCACCATTCAGCAAAACAAACTCGGCTTTTCGCTGCAACACCAGCGGTCTCCGTACTACTATTGTATATCATTACCTCAAATTACTCTTGGGAGGAATAAAGACCTTACAATTACCAGATATCACTCATTCTGCTACAGACATTAAAAAAAAGTATTTCGAAGGAAATAAAAATGGGTCACACAAAATATTAAAAGACTCAATCCAAAACAACTCATTCGCATTATTCATCACATTTGGCCACCACACTTATTCCAAACAATTATAGTTTAGCAAAGGGTTCGGAGAGCAAAAAATCACAAACAAATAAGCATAGCTAGGATATCAAGGGTATTACTATTTCTAGTTACACAAAAGGTGATATTTTTGGAAATGACAAACACCTCCCCTTTCATTTACAAATTTACGCACTGAAGTCTTTTGGATACCACAATTGTGGGAGCATATAAGGATAAATTGCGGCATAATCCAGAGGAATATTACTGGAATGCCTCAAGCCAGGAAATTGATATCGCAACGCAACACCAGGCTGGTTCTTATAAGCGCCTGCGTGATAATTCAGCAGAGGATATCTAAAAAAATAATGTTGGGCGCTCTCTTCACTGGGGGTACTAGTCGTTGCACCATAATTGTCAGAAGAAATACCTGACCGGGTGATATCTTTGCCCAGATTCGTAGGACCAGAATGAGCATCGGAATTTTGCGTGACGCCCTTAATAGACGCATCAGGTACCTTTGAATTGTGTTCATCAACATTATCAAATGCCTTTGCAGAAACCTCATCTTCATAGTCATAAAACGTAAAAATAGGATCGGTATTCATCTTCGGAATATTATCCGGAGCAGAAAGCGAAGAAGAGTGGCTCTGATCATTCGTAATCCCCATGTTCGCGACATTAGATGGGCTCTGAGGATCTTGCTCATAAATTCCTAACTTTGGAAAGGGAATAGGGGAATGGTTAGGGGGAACATGAGAGTGCAAACTAGATATTGAATAATGTGGACGATGATGACTTATAGAGGTATAGGGATCATCTAAATCGGAAACGGTCTCCTCAACGTAATAACCAGATGAATCACTTGGAATATGAGCAGGAGAAGCATGTGATAAAGGTTTACTTGGGTTACTTACACTTAAAAAAGGCTGATAAGGAAGAAGAATTTGGTTGAGATGAGATGAGTACTGAGGAGTCGAAGCATAATAATGAGGAGTCGTAGTTACAAGTATTTTCGGAGTGGAATATGGAGTAGTAGGAGTAGTGTAGTGGTGAGAGATGGTAGTTCTTGGAGTAGAGGATGTAGTGGTGACGGGAGTGCTGGTATAATAGTAAGGAGTGGTAGTTCTAGAGGTAGTGGTGGTGCTGGGAGTAGTGGTGGTTCTTGGAGTAGAGGATGTAGTGGTGACGGGAGTGGTGGTATAATGGTGAGGAGTGGTAGTTCCAGGAGTAGAGGAAGTGGTGGTGACTGGAGTGGTAGTGTAATGGTGAGGAGTGGTAGTTCTAGGGGTAGAGGTAGTCGTAGTTCTGGAAGTAGTGGTTGTTCTTGGAGTAGAGGATGTAGTGGTGACTGGAGTGGTGGTATAATGGTGAGGAGTGGTAGTTCTAGGAGTAGAAGTAGTGGTGGTGCTGGGAGTAGTGGTGGTTCTTGGAGTAGAGGATGTAGTGGTAACTGGAGTGGTGGTATAATGGTGAAGAGTGGTGGTTCTAGGGGTAGAGGTAGTCGTTGTGCTGGGAGTTGTGGTGGTTCTTGGAGTAGAGGATGTAGTGGTGACTGGAGTGGTAGTATAACGGTGAGGAGTGGTAGTTCTAGGGGTAGAGGTAGTCGTTGTGCTAAGAGTGGTGGTGGTTCTTGGAGTAGAGGATGTAGTGGTGACTGGAGTGGTTGTATAATGGTGAGGTGTGGTAGTTCTAGGAGTAGAAGTAGTCGTGGTGCTGGGAGTTGTAGTGGTTCTTGGAGTAGAGGAAGTAGTGGTGACTGGAGTGGTGGTATAATGGTGAGGAGTGGTAGTTCTAGGAGTAGAAGTAGTCGTGGTGCTGGGAGTAGTGGTGGTTCTTGGAGTAGAGGATGTAGTGGTGACGGGAGTGGTGGTATAATAGTGAGGAGTGGTAGTTCCAGGGGTAGAGGTAGTCGTTGTGCTGGGAGTAGTGGTTGTTCTTGGAGTAGAGGATGTAGTGGTGACTGGAGTGGTGGTATAATGGTGAGGAGTGGTAGTTCTAAGAGTAGAAGTAGTGGTGGTTCTTGGAGTAGAGGAAGTAGTGGTGACTGGAGTAGTGGTATAACGGTGAGGAGTGGTAGTTCTAGGGGTAGAGGTAGTCGTTGTGCTGGGAGTAGTAGTGGTTCTTGGAGTAGAGGAAGTAGTGGTGACTGGAGTGGTGGTATAATGGTGAGGAGTGGTAGTTCTAGGAGTAGAAGTAGTCGTGGTGCTGGGAGTTGTAGTGGTTCTTGGAGTAGAGGAAGTAGTGGTCACAGGAGTGGTGGTATAATGGTGAGGAGAGGTAGTTCTAGGAGTAGAGGTAGTCGTTGTGCTGGGAGTAGTGGTGGTTCTTGGAGTAGAGGATGTAGTGGTCACTGGAGTAGTGGTATAACGGTGAGGAGTGGTAGTTCTAGGGGTAGAGGTAGTCGTTGTGCTGGGAGTAGTGGTGGTTCTTGGAGTAGAGGATGTAGTGGTGACTGGAGTGGTTGTATAATGGTGAGGTGTGGTAGTTCTAGGAGAAGAAGTAGTGGTGGTGCTGGGAGGAGTGGTGGTTCTTGGAGTAGAGGATGTAGTGGTGACTGGAGTGGTGGTGTAATGGTGAGGAGTGGTAGTTCTAGGGGTAGAGGTAGTCGTTGTGCTGGGAGTAGTGGTTGTTCTTGGAGTAGAGGATGTAGTGGTGACTGGATTGGTGGTATAATGGTGAGGAGTGGTAGTTCTAAGAGTAGAAGTAGTGGTGGTTCTTGGAGTAGAGGAAGTAGTGGTGACTGGAGTGGTGTAATGGTGAGGAGTGGTAGTTCTAGGGGTAGAGGTAGTCGTTGTGCTGGGAGTAGTTGTGGTTCTTGGAGTAGAGGATGTAGTGATGGCTGGAGTGGTGGTATAATGGTGAGGAGAGGGAGTTCTAGGGGTAGAGGTAGTCGTTGTTCTGGGAGTAGTGGTGGTTCTTGGAGTAGAGGATGTAGTGGTGACGGGAGTGGTGGTATAATAGTGAGGAGTGGTAGTTCCAGGGGTAGTGGGAGTCGTTGTGCTGGGAGTAGTGGTTGTTCTTGGAGTAGAGGATGTAGTGGTGACTGGAGTGGTGGTATAATGGTGAGGAGTGGTAGTTCTAAGAGTAGAAGTAGTGGTGCTGGGAGTAGTGGTGGTTCTTGGAGTAGAGGAAGTAGTGGTGACTGGAGTAGTGGTATAACGGTGAGGAGTGGTAGTTCTAGGGGTAGAGGTAGTCGTTGTGCTGGGAGTAGTGGTGGTTCTTGGAGTAGAGGAAGTAGTGGTGACTGGAGTGGTGGTATAATGGTGAGGAGTGGTAGTTCTAGGAGTAGAAGTAGTCGTGGTGCTAGGAGTTGTAGTGGTTCTTGGAGTAGAGGTAGTCGTTGTGCTGGGAGTAGTGGTCGTTCTTAGAGTAGAGGATGTAGTGGTGACTGGAGTGGTTGTATAATGGTGAGGTGTGGTAGTTCTAGGAGTAGAAGTAGTGGTGGTGCTGGGAGTAGTGGTGGTTCTTGGAGTAGAGGATGTAGTGGTCACTGGAGTAGTGGTATAACGGTGAGGAGTGGTAGTTCTAGGGGTAGAGGTAGTCGTTGTGCTGGGAGTAGTGGTGGTTCTTGGAGTAGAGGATGTAGTGGTCACTGGAGTAGTGGTATAACGGTGAGGAGTGGTAGTTCTAGGGGTAGAGGTAGTCGTTGTGCTGGGAGTAGTGGTGGTTCTTGGAGTAGAGGATGTAGTGGTGACTGGAGTGGTGGTATAATGATGAGAAGTGGTAGTTCTAGGAGTAGAAGTAGTGGTGGTGCTGGGAGTGGTGGTGGTTCTTGGAGTAGAGGAAGTAGTGGTGACTGGAGTAGTGGTATAATGGCGAGGAGTGGTAGTTTTTGGAGTTGTGGATGTAGTGGTTATGGGAGTTGTGGATGTATTGCACTTGTTGCAAGGTGTTGTTGTACTAACTGACGGTGTTGTTCCTGGTGTAGTGGTTGTGGTAATTACCACAGTCGTTGGAGTATTGGTAGTACTCGTAGTCGTTGTAGGTGGAGTGTAAGTTGTGGAGTAATTATTATCCGGAATTTTGCTACTTTGAATCGGCCTTTTAATGATATCGTTATAAATTACATTTCCCGGAGCATTTCCAGTTATCGTGGGTATTCTATTTTGCTGACCCGGTCCTGGTATTAGAATGGTTAAGATGGATGGCCTTTTTTGGGGTCTCGAAGGAAAGCGCATTGGTGGCCTAAACCCATTGTGAGGAGCAGATACACCTGGCCTATCCAAAGAGAATGGGTAACCTGGGATAGGGATTATTGGTGGTCTCCTGTTGGGTCGCTTTGGTGGCCATTGTGGCCGGCCGTATGGACTCGAACCTGATGGTAAACCAACCGGCCTTGGGTAATTTACCGGTCTCCGTTTACCCATCGCCATAATGTCCTCACCAATAATTTCAGCGTTATCTGGTCCTTTGTCGATGGATTCAGCAGCCTGCGTGGGAATATCTCCAATATGAGTGTTCTTCGCGTCTGGAATAACTGTCTCTTCGTCAGCTCGTTCTTCATCGGCAGCCTCCACCTCGGGTTGCATCCAATTGTTGGTCGGCCAACGCCGCCGGAACCATTTGTTCCAGTGGTCCAAAAAGGAATTGGCCCAGTCTTGAGGATGGACGATAGTGGCTAAAGGTGACGGGAAGAGTGGAGGGGATGGCTCCTGCCGCAGGAAATGCAGAGGCTCTTCAGTGTTAGCCGAATTCGCTGACACGAAGACGGTGATGAAGAGCAGGATCCCAATAAGCTGACAGATTAAAGAAATTGACATTAGGATGGTCGAGCCCTCAATATCTTTTTCCCGTTAGTTATTCCACGATAATAATAATAATAATGTTTATTATGTTCAAGGATTTACATTCCCTATTAACAGTAATAAATAAGAAATGTTACAATAGAGCTCACTGTGTGATATAACAACAAAATATTAAGGGTTCAATAGAATATTACAAAAACATTGAATACTACGTGACATTTTGTTTGCAGTGTTACAATTTTGTATTTGGGTCAGCGGGAGAAAATAAACAAGCTAGATACAAGAAAAGTGATTACTCAAAATACAGAACATCACTAGGTAGATGGAACAAAACAAGAGATTTTCATTTGAATATTGCACCAAAGGGATTTTTCTTTCAGAAGTTTGAAGAGTTTTCTCTTGAATATATTCAAGAATGGAGAGTATTTTATATTTTGTGGGAGGTCGTTCCATATATGCGATCCTACAACTGTGACCGAATTTTGATAAGTCGTGGATCTGATTTGGGGCCCATAAAGATAATCAGTCCATCCTAGTTACAACATTAAGGGACTTTACCTTAATTGGATAAAATTCAACTAAATAATGGGGTTCATTGTGTTTAAAGAAGGAGAACAGGCCATCATAAATTTGCGCCTTGTTTTTGCATCAAGCCAAGAGAGGTAGGGAGAAATATGATCCTCCCTCCGCAGATCGAATACGTATCTGACACAAGAGTTTAAGAGACGCTGGAGCTTGATATTGAGTTCCTCCGTTAAATGATGAAATACCAATTTGCAGTAGTCGAAAGGTGGAAAAATAAGGGAGAAAATCAGCCGTGTCCTCAGTTAGGTTGGCAGCAAAGTTTTGTGTAATTTCAGCTGATGAAGGATTGCATTAACCCTATTGGCTACACTCATTATGTGTTCCTTCCATGACCAATTATATGTTATCGTAACACCTAAATTTTTTACACTGCTGGAGTAGGGAACACTGGTATTTTGCACATTTATCGTGGGCAGCGTTACAAGGTTAAGTTTAGCAATGGCCCTGGAATTGCCAATGATCATAGCTTTTGTTTTGTTACTATTTAATACAAAATAATTTTCCTGGGCCCACAAACTGATGGCAGAGACGCCATCGTTCACCTTATTTATTGTTACACCTTATTTATTGTTCATGTGGTGTACCACAAGGGTCGGTACCAATTTGTACCTTGTGGCACACCACATGAAATAGGAACCCATTTAGACCGGTTTCCATGAGAATCTTTCACTGACTGACGTCGCCCATGTAAGTACGAAAAGAACCAATTTGAGAGGAACAGGAAAAATTTCAGATTTTTAATTTTTTGAAGTAATAGTGCATGATTTACGCGGTCAAATTCTTTGCTACAATCAAATAATACCCGGATAGTTAACAGTTTTCTGTGCATGGCGTATCTTATGTCGTTTGTGACTTTAATGAGAATGGACTGCGTTGAAAAGTTCTTACGAAAACCAGATTGGAATGGATCAAACAGTTTGTTTACATTGAGGTACTCTGCAATCTGTTCGTGAACAATGTTCTCTAGGCATTTTGAAGCGGCGCAAAGTAAGGAAATGGGGCGATAGTCCGCCGGTGACGAGGGATTTTTAACTTTTTTGATGGGTCGAATTAGGGAAGACTTCCAGTAGGACGGAAATATGCCAGTCATTAAGGAGGAGTTAAAGATACTAGGCAGAGCAGGAAGCACAGTTGATGATGATACTTTTAGAAATTTTGTCGAAATATCGTCTATACCAACTGAGTTAGATCTAGAGGAGAATAGAGCTTTCTGCAACATTTCGGGTGTGATGTGATGAAAGTAAAAATTTTTGTCGTCGAACGGAACAACGGCATCCACAGACGAAATGTTGAAAATGGCAGCACCGGTATTGCTGGAAGGGGAATTACCACTCGAAGAGAAGCATTCATTCAGTTCGTTCAAGGAAAAACCACTTACTGAAAATTTATCTGGCTGTCTAATGAGACCAAGGTATTTCAGTTCTCTCCATATTTCTTTTGAGTTTGTAAGTTGTTAAAAGGTGGCCATATAGTACCCTCTCTTAGATTTCTTTATTAAGCCTTTGACAAAATTACGCTGTTTTAAAAATATTTTGTAAAGAGTTGGGCTTTGCGTCCGGATGAAAGCGCGTCTCTTTCTTTAATTTCTCGTTTTATTTCCTGCGTCATCCACGGAGCTGAGGGTCGTTTAGGTATAAGAGAACGTTTTGGGGCAAACCTATCAAGACAGCTAATAAAGTTGAAGTTGAAAAAATTGACTTTTTCGTCAACATTTGGAGAAGTAAACAGCTTTTCCCAATCGATCTCGGCCAATTTTGTCTGAAATCTTTCTACATCCATGTTCCTAGCTTGTCTAAAAGTAATAGCAGGTGACTGAGTAATGGCAGTATGAAATTTATACGTTAAGCAATTTTGTCGTGGTCTGAGAGAAACGTGACAGGTGACTGACAGTAGGATGAGACTTTGTCTTGGGAATCAACTATACATAGGTTAAGAAGCATATGACAATTTTCGGTATGATGGGTTGCATTCAATGGGATCAAGTACAAGTCATTACAATAAATGAGGTTTCTCAGAAATGTACTATAATAACCATAACGAAGCAAATCAGCGTTGAAGTCCCCAACAATGATTACATTTTTATAGGTGGGACAAAACTTCAAATTGGGGCTCCGGTGAATTCCTCGATATACATTGAAATAACATAACTGCACCACCAATCATGTATATGAGTCATTATTCTTCACTAACGATCATTTCATTGAATTTCTAAGTTTTACATACGAGTAGGTATATTAATATGGTAGCTTTAACACTATTACCTCAACGGTGGTAATTAAGTATAGATAACACATGAAAGGATTCCGACAGAAATCGATTACGGATGGTCCGCTCAATAGTTTTTCGCATGTGATTGTGCCTGCCACTAACCTCTGCACGTAGAGAGAAGATACCATCATGGGGGAGGCAATGGTGAAGGAGAGGCTGAAATGATATGAGAAGGCGGAAAAGAATATGAATTAGGAGGGGTGGCCATTGACTAACACTGAGCCTCAAGGAATTGAAAGCATTAACAACGCCACCAACAAGCTGAATCCAGGATCCGATCGTGGCCGGTAGCTGGTAAGCAAGAAACCTGCATTCTATGTGTTTGTGGTCTTTTCATGTGATTTCTACCGTATGAAATTTGAGTGGCGGATCGGTGGGGATGGAGAAATGCAGAAATAGACACTTTGAAAGAATGGCCGAAGGAAACGTCGAAGAAAGAGAAATATTTTGGACATAGGGACGGGGTTGTAAATACGAGGGATAGTAGGAAGATTGGTGATCATTTGTTCTGATGGAATAAAAATTGGGAGGAATATTGCATTATAGGTAATAGATAACTATAGTGGACTCACTGGTGGAAGATGGAATGAAAATGAGGGGATGGAAACGCTTTATAAAAGGTTGCACCCTGAAAGTATTTTAACCCTTCAAGCCCGGAGGAGTTTTAAATGGAATTTAACCCAGTCGCCAGAGGAGATTTAAATGTTTTGATACTTTAGGAATACCTGTGATCAATGACCTATTTCAATAGCTAATAGTTCTCTAATTTGGGGATTTTATTGATGTTACTAAATGTTATTCATTTTATATACAGCTTAAACACATAAAAAACTTAATTAATTTAGGAGTAAGACACTTTTTAATTCGTTCAAATTAAAACAAATATTAGGACCGAATGGAAAAAATTCCCGAAAAAAATTATATGCCAGAATAACATTTTTGAATAATAAGGACTAACGTCAACGCAGGTACTTCATCATGCATACAATAAAACTACTATTATGGAATGATTTGATAGACAGAATGTCAATGTAAACATCTCCGCGGCAGATGTTGGTTTGAGCCATTTCCAAGGCCAACTTAAGAGCTGGGTAGCCGAGCTCGTATGGCTGTCGTCAGTCACAAAGCAATTGATGCATAGTCTGCTGTCATAAGGCTTGCACCAGCAAACAGTCTCTTTCGTATTCCCGTGTTTGGTACAGACCGCACAGTGTCTTTGAGGTCTGGCCTAATTACCTTTACGAGGTATTATTTTTATGAAATGCCTTTCAGTTAGTCTTAGCAGCTTATTGTCTGGTATATGGAGGCATGGCACTCATTGTTTTACAGCAGAAAATGTATTATTGTTTTTTCTAATTTGATCTGCATAAAAATTAGTTTCCTCCACAATCATTCCTACTAAATCGTTATCAAAGAAAATTTCAAAAATATCTTCAATGCTTTCCAAATTATTTTCTTTGCCCTATGGACCGGTATTACCAATGAAATTTATTATTAATACCAATTTATAATTGGAAATGTCCTTCCAAGCATAATCTGAAGTTTCGTCCTCTACCTCATCCAAATCATAATATGTATAACAACGTGTCAACTTCGGAGCGATCGTTCACGTCATTCTCACTGTCGCCATCAGAACTCAAAACACTTTCATCACTTCCCTTTCAAGCAAGACGTTCTCAACCTGTTCATCACTCAACTCCTCAAACCTTTTCTCTCCTGCACACACCATAATTGATGGTAGAGGAGTAACAACCCTGATAAACACAAACACTCACAAATATTCCGCAATTTTAAGCGTACAGCTTGCGGAACGAAGAACTTACGGAAGAAGTGATATAAAGTGAAAGACTAAAATGTTCCTAAGAACAAAATAACATTCCTAATATATTCCTTCCAGAAAAGTTACTTAGGTTCAACTGACTTTGACTTTGGTAGGTTTACTGAGCTGCACTTCTTGAAAGAAATCTTGAGTCTCACCTCTACAATTTGCTCTCCCAAGTACCATTTCCACGCCGACTTTTCGACACCCTAATTTTCCATCACGAGCGCTTCGGTCTGAATGAGTTCTCCTGTCCCGCGGTCATCTCTAAGCTATGAAAATGGCGCACTTGGCCCCGCCTAGATAATATGCTGGGCTAAACGAAAAAGAAGTGAAATCATCGTAACTATCACCTTTATCCTTATCTCTTGTTGTCTTTCCAAGCCGAAATGAAGCTCGTCCCAAAGGGGCCTTGGAAAGGTAAGGTTAGGAGAGGAGATTGGGTAGGCAGCATATCATTCAGCACACATACATTAGCTTTTTTGTAGGGATGGATTGGTACCACTTTTTTTTGTTCCGGCTCCGGTTCGGTTCTTAACTTCGGTTCTCGGTTCCTCTTCTCGGTTCCGGTTCTTAAGTTACCACTTACTTTGTATTGCGTAGTGGTAAGATAAGATAGCCAATAATCATTTTCAGAGACGTACTGCTTGAAAAAGAATACCTACTTCATTATATTTTAGTGTTATATATACACTATATTATGATATAATTTACGAAAATGATATGAGGACTCGCACCTCCAAATGAGTTGGACGTAACATAAACCTATCAATCAGAATATCCTTATTACGGCGGTATTTCATCACTTACTAGAATTGGATGTAATAAAATAAATCATATAGTCATTTTAACGACTGAACTAGAATAATTCGCGGCAACTTTGAAGCATCTAAGTACACTATTTCACCAGGTTTTAATGTGAAGCCTCGACTTTCAGAGTGTGAGCTGGTTCAAACTGGTTTTCGCGCCAATTATTTCGGTACCGATTATTTTTGGCCTCGGTTTCGGTTCCAGTTCTAAGGTCAAGAACCGGTGGAACCGAGAACCGAATAACCGAACCGACCCATCCCTACTTTTTTGGAATACAAAAAAATCTCAAGATTTATTCCCCTCCCGTAATACAATTCCTAACATTGCTCGCTCAAATTCCCCCGCTTCCCCACTCCCACCTAAGACCAATCATACACTTCCCGCACGTTAACTCCCTCCCTATCACCTTCCTCCCCCCCCTTCCACCCCCGCCCACTCACTCTATTCTGTATATAAGGGGCTCATGATGTACCATTGTCACCTTGATAATGACTGTAAAAGTCGAAACCTAAGTAGGTTGGTTTTAATAAAAGTCTGTGGAATTTTACTAAGTGAATTCATTTACGTTATCAATATGTGGTTTCACGAAGTCAAGCCTAGCAATTTGTTATAAAATATGGCCACTTTAAATGCATGTATTTACTTGCTTTTTTGATGAGAATTCTCTTAGCTGTAGGTAATATTGCAATACTGCATTTCAAACACAGTAATAAACTACGCTCGATTGGTAATAATTCTTTTATTTCTCTTAAGGCCTCTCTGAGTCATTGGATATCTGATTTTTTTTATCTTTAGCCATTACTTAAAAATAAAACAAGTTTTAGTATTTACACTTCCCATCTCCTTTCGCAGATAGTAAAAAGAAAATAATGTGACAGTTTTATACGTCCTCTATTCAAAACGACCCTCATATTAATTCTTGTAATTTTACTTGACATATATTGACTTAAGTCGTGTTCAGTACGACGGTTGTATTGAGTAGTGAGAGCAGAGCTTAGCTACTAAGTATTAATCCATACAGCTCGAGTAATTTACACATCAGTACAGGAGGGCCATTCCCTTTACCTGAGCCTCCTGAGGTTTCTCAGAAGGTTCTGGCATCAAGAAGAAAACACCACTTGAGTTTGTCTAGAGGACAGCTTCAAACTTTCTTAATTTTGCAATAGATTTACTCTACGCAATCCTTACTTCTGTAAAATGTGTAATTTAAGTTGATATACGATATATTTTTCCGCTCTGTTCCGAGCCTTGCTTAGGCCATTAAGTACTCACATTTTTGTAATGATCGAATTTCGACTCCTGGTGGTAGCTTTACGGTTAAGTTTGGCTTTAATAAGATTTAGAAATCTAATATAGAATTGAAATTTCCCTTTTTGCGTTTGGCCAAGTGCTATATTTAGCCTAAACCCTCTGAGGCAATTTATGTGGCTACAATCCAGTAGCACTAAGATGATGAAAGATCTCACACCATATGTTAAGTGACGGGAAGGTGGAGTAAAATATGCCTCAACTTGCAATATGCTCAAACGGTGCAACCAGAAATTTTCACCTAAATCAGCGACTTCAGTTTCACATGGTCCCAGCTGTGTTGTCGGTGGCGTCATTCAATTAGGGCTCAGGTCCCTCCCCGCAATACTTATTGTTAATATTATACCTGCAAAGGTAGGCATAAATAGGTATTCTATTCTTCTCACGAGGCATACATTTCACACGATGTCCCTCTTCAGTCCCTCATACCTCCTACCAGCCATCAATCTATCCCAACTACCCGTTCATCTCCTCCCTCTTCCCCGCTTATCCAACATTCTACCCGAAACCACGTCTTCCAAAATACTTTCGCCCGGTATTACCTTCTCCATCCACATCTTCTGCTTTCTCCAAATTTCCTCAATGAAATTTCTTTCCTTTCCTACCTTCTCTCCTACTCCATCGTGTCCTCCTTTTGGCCCACTTTACATTCTCCATCCTTATCTAGACCAATATCTAAAAAACCTTAAGACGTATTCCATCTACTTTTCTTAAAGACCAAGATTCCGTGCCATACAGTGCAACGCTCCATGTACGCGATGAAAACATTAAACCTATTAACACTCAAGAAGAAATTTAAAGAACCGTGTTCAGCGTTCCTCTGTGCGAACTTTGAGAAAATTCCACTATCAAACTTTCTTAAGAGATACGTATAGGCATATGCCTTCCATCTGACTGGATGAAAAATATGATGCGTGGAAAAGGGGTTCTATCGTTAGTAATAAAATCAAGGTTACCTTCTTTTTGAAGCAACTCTCGGTGTACAACGAAGGACTAATCTCGGTGATCGGTTATGTAAATAACAAAAACAGAGAAAGAAATAGAATTTAAGGCACGTATTTCTTAAATTCTTCAAATTCTAATGGTTTAAAAATGAACAGGTTACTCAAAGGAATTAGATGAATTAAGGGCAATATAAATAGGTTAATTCAATGAAGAAATGGCTGGGCACGTTGCCCTACGAGTCACGGTAATACCTCCAGATACTTAGTGGTTTGCCTGGTAAAAATAGAATATACTTCAATACTTGCAAAAGTTAAAGAGAGAAAGACATGTTCAATAGAATGATTAACCAATATGTACATGTTATTTGGTGGAAATAATACTAATTGTTCACTATCTTTTAATTTGAAAAAAATGAATAAATGGGTAATTTTTAATAAACGATGATTTCCAGAGAAATTATTTCTCGTAAGAAAAGGTCAAACTGACCATTTATTTCATATTTAACTTTCAAATTTCATAATTATATTGTACATATTTATGATATTTTATTGAATATAACCATGTATCCATTATTACATTCATACGATCAAATATAACAGCAATACCTTTAATACGATTGCATTATTACTTTAATCCATCAACTTCCTTATTGAATAACCAAACTTCAGCTCATTACAATGGAAACAATATGTGAGGGGTGATCCAACAACACAATTTACGAAACGACCAGAGCTTTTCGATACGAGGTTTTCAGTATAACGCATATTTAATATTTCATGTATGTCTAAGGTAAACCGACCAATAAAGGGATTCTAAATGACCCAGGTGTGTTCTGGATTTCGTTAGACGAGACATCCTCAGCAAGGAATACCAACTACCAAGTTGACGCAATCAACGCAGCCACATACCACCAGTACGTACACATTTTAATTTCAAGTGATGTTTATCTTTGCTAAGCCCTCCGTGCCCTCGGCAAAGATTTTTGACAGGAAATAGGTTTAATGGGAAGTAGGACTGTGCGAGGACAAGATTCCGAAACTGGGAATCCCTTTGGTATTAAACCGAAGCGTTATTCCGCTGTCATCAGTGTGAATGTTAAGCCGCCAACGGTTAGAGTTAAGGTTGAGGAGGCGTGAAGGACGAAAAAAGAGTTATGATTACACATAAGGCATTAGCAAGTAAGACGTAAGACAAGAGTTAACATTGTTTGCGGTTTAATGCTGTTATTCAGGGAATATGACCGGCAGATATGGTAATTTCACCATTAAGATGCAAACTTTAAAGAAAGATGTAGGATCATTATAGGAAATGAGGAAGGGTAAAGAGAAACCAGGCGTCGAGATTTAAAGAGTCTTTACCCTTACCGAAAGGCTCCAAGGGGTAAATGGTTTAACGTCCCTTCCGATAGACAGAGTACTGAACTCAAAGTACTCTCCAAACAGCACTCGTGAGACCAGTATACAAACGAAAAATTCTGAGACTGACGGGGTTTGAGCCAGGGCCTTAATGATGGGAGGCATGTACCCTAGTCACAAAACTAATCCTCTAAGTATCCTATTGATTTCATACACGAAGAGTGGCTTTTAGTATAGATAATGATGCCCGAACTCAGAATCACGTCTATTTTCGCACTTCTCCGTGGTTGATCGATCGATAAAATCTTTAAAACAGCGATATCATTCAATAGCCCACTCCGAGGTTTCTATTGTCTGCTCGCTGTTTTTATGTGGTATTCTTCATCCGATGAATAATTATATGTTCAACATCTGCTCAGCCAACTGATAACGAAGATGTCTCTGACTCAAAAATCTGCCAAAAGGTGGTGATAGTTAAGGTTAGGGAAATGGATTGCGGAGACTCCAAGAAATATATAGACGTGAAAAAAATTAATTTCCTCCTCTGAACTGTCACAAAATATTATCACTATCAGCAGGTAAAATATTCCCATTGATAGTGATGATATTTATGTTTGGTATTTTCACTGATTTCCTCGGAAAATTTAATATGTATTAAAGTCTGCTTTAGTCAAAACAATAGCTTTGCTGAATGAGTAAATTCTTCTCGGGTCTTCATCCGGGTTAGGTTCCCCATCTCCGCCGACGCGACGTTTCGATGAACGACTCGCTCATCGTCTTCATTGCCCTTACTTCAGCTATGTGTTGACTGACGGATATTATAATCTTCTTAAGTCTCTCTGGCACTTAGAGACACCTCAAACTGGTGCGTAAGGATCAAGGATAGGAATGGAAGGGAATGAAGAAAGGGTGGAGAGAAACCTAGGGTCAGCATTACACTGCTTTTCACGGGAAGCGCTGATTAACGTTTTATCAGACGAACGGAGGACTTGAAATGGTCTTCGCACAGCTTTCTAGAAAGATTGCCCTGAAACTCCAAACGGAATATGAACCCGGTCCCTATGGGTAGGTAACTAGAACTACTATCCTACTATGCCTTCAATGGTATTGCGATTATAAACATAATTATAATCATTATGATGAAAGGTTGGAGAGGGGCAGAACGGCACTTGGCAAATTTTCAATGACACAAGGAAAAGAAAATAATTGTCATTTCTTAGGACACCTAATTTGGCATATCTAGCAAGGCTCCAATGGCTGCACTTCAACATAGCCGAGCTTTTGAAGCCGTAGAGCTCAGTTGCTATATCTATGTTGGTTTTAGTTGGTTTTTATATCTCTCATATAAGAACTTGAAAATGATGGTAGATTTCGCTTTTTTCCTAACCATTCCCACCACCTTCGTGTTTCTGGCCAATAGCTTATATTCCATGGAATAGCTCGTTGTAAGTTTTCCTACCTATCATTACGTCAAGAATCTATAAAAGGAGTTGATGAAAACTTTACAGAGCAGATGCTGTAAAGTCAGGGTTTCTGAAACACACCCGTATTTTTAAGTAAAACGTTCGTTTTCCCATCAGTGAAAATAATTTGGAGAGGTGTTTATCTTGCTATTAATATATCGTCATAAGATATAGTCTGCAGAATCCTTTCAGCTTGTTGCCAAGTAAGAGATAAAATCCAGGGTTATAGATGATATGAATGTCATTAATTAAATGAGATTGAGTAGGTACATCTACATAATACCCTGTAAGCCACCGGAAGGTTTTGTGGCAGGGGGTGAACCGTCAAAAGGCATGCATTTGAAATCAAGCGGTCAATCCTATGTTAGTTACTGCAATAGAGTTTTTTATTGACCCAAAGTGTCTAGAATTAAATGCGATTTCCAAAATGAGTAGTAAAGTATTGTCTCATACAATATCGCAGTGAAAGTAAACACCGTCTGAATCGGAAATCGTACATAAAGAATTATTTACATATTTGTCTACTATGCTAAAGATGATTAAATTTATTCTGACACAATTAAAGTTACAGGCATTCAAAAATACCAGTAAAACATCATTAATGGCAATTTTAATTTCCCCTGGTATCTCTGTCGTAACCTATTGCTTTCTCTGATTTTTCGCGGAAAAATTAATTTTTGAATTTCTCTCTCTTAATATCAATCTCTTTGTTTCTATCTTCAGGATCTTCCCTGCTATAGTACACTGATGTTTTTGATAAACATATTTTTAACATCTCCAGAGAACCTGTCACCCTTAAATTTTTGAAGAATAATTATTCTGTATTTTAACCTACGATCTCATAAAGATCTCGAACCCTATTATTCCAATACTTTCGATGCTAAACCTATCGAAACGCTATTAACAAACTTAGCCTCTCCATGCTGCATACCATCTAATTTTGTGGTTTGACCTAATTAATTTCAGGTAGGTACTCCCTATTGTAACAAGTTTATTGACCTTAATTCTTCATTCACGATCATATGTGCCACAAAATTAAGAGTTCGAATTAAAAAGAAAAACCTGCCAACTTCTACATTTGAACAATACTCTGCAAACCACCGCAAATGAACAGCGAAAAAACACCGCGAATGTGTGGCAGAAGTTGTTACCAAGACAGGCATTGTACATGAAATAAAAAATTTACTGCTAGGGCCAGTTTCACCAACGAAGATAATCGTTTTAACTCGGTTAATTTTGAGATGAACCGAGTTTATTTGAGTTTTTCTATTTCACCAGTAAGTACCTACTATTAACTCGGTTTTGAGGCATTATCTCGGTTAATATTCGTACCGGAGGTTTTCGTCAGGTGGACATTTGATCTCAATGATCGTTATTTAAGGCAATTACTAGGTGGATTAAGGAACGCGCTAATTGATTTGAACCCAAAGGCTGAGATTTTATTTATCCTGAATTGATTAACGCAAACAACGCAACGAAAAGCACATAGCAACAATTGTTTTTAAGTACTGCGCATGAATGGTACTGCGAATCTTCTAGATCAGGGGTTCCCAACCTTTTAGCAGCTGCGTACCACTTGAATTTTTTTAGAAATTTTGGCATACCAACAGTCCTAAATTTTTTTAGAAACATATTTACTGTCGAAAAAGTGCCCAATGGCTTGCTTTATTTTAATTAAATTACTGAGAAAACTTCATATTTAATTATTAATACGATTGCATTTCTGTTTTTTCAACCCTTTATCAAGGCAACAATAAATATATATAGATTTTTTTCAATATTTTCTTGCTAATTTTGATTTCAAAATATATAGAGGTATATATGGCGGAGGAGGGGACAGCCAGCGCCCGGCAGACGGGCAGCAGAGTAAAGTTTGCGTGCTCACGCACACAGAAGCCCTTTCCCGCCTATTGCTCGTAATCGCTCGTATCACCCACACGTACCACCTCAAACGTTCCCGCGTACCACCGGTTGGTAACCCCTGCTCTAGATGGTAGGGCAAATTGGTGAATTTATCGAACATCTTTATTCTTGGAATCTAAATATTTTAGGTAAGTTTTACTATATCTCCTGCCGAAAGATATCACTTTGTCTTTATGTTATGCTATTAGTTATATGCATGGTTACTGTAGCCACACTTATAAGTAGTGCCCGAATTTGTATTACCATGAGATAGTAAACTGTTGAATTAACTACCGGGAACTTATGCTTTTGGTTGCATTGATTGTATTACTCGATGTGTATTTGAATAGCTAAATACGGTGTGCGTCATTCGTTTTTCAGCGTAAAAAATACAAAAATGTAGTAAGGTGAGTGATATTAGCCATAAGTGTAAGGATTTCCATGAACAAAATGGCCAAAAGTATTTATTTGGTCTAATTCTGAAAATTCAGGCGATATGGAGTGGAAGCGAAACATGATCACACAGAAAGAAAAAAACACGAGCTAAATCCACAAAAATAATAAACTTTACTACGACCCGGATTTCACTGTTTTACAGCATCATCAGTTGAACTGACAATGTAAATAAAGGCAATGTCATTAAAGTTCATTCTAGTATTTTATTCCTGTACCTCCAAAAAGTAACAGTGAAGACAATAAGTGATATCTAAGGGGAGATGTTTAGTAGAAATAGGAAAAGCAGGCATTTAAATATCTTATAAACAAATAGATGATATTTGGAAGTTATTGTAGACGTTTTTTAGATAGGTATACGTGGAAGATAATGTAAATATTTTGTGGGCGTTTAGTTAATATTTTGTGCTTAATGGGTCCATTGGAAATGCCTTTAGTTACAATAAGCACGAAGTTAAATCAGCTGAGTTACAAATCGGTTAGTCGATTTTATTTGTTTGTTGACGTTTGAGTATGAGAAATTTACTAACCTAAACGATCTCAGAGAAATCTCGGTTTATAAAACCGAGATAAAAATAACAGTGGAGGAACGCAAACGAGAGATTATTGAGGCAATAATTTTAACGGAGATAACGTAAAATGCGATAGTGGGAAATTTTACCGTCATTGGTGAAACTGGCCCTAAGAAATTAAAGCCTCAGTATCATTGATATGCAAAATAAATTCAAAAAGAGATCACGTTGGATTCACATGCATCAGAGTTTTCAACTAATCAACCAATATTTTAAAAAAACATTCGGTGCACAATTGTTGTGCATACAAATATACAAGGGTGTAAGGTTAACATTCAAGTAAAGGTCTAAAGTACTTACACGAAAGATTTGTACTCTAAAATTTCTTGGTGACACAATAATAGCAAAAAACAAATTAACTATACTAACTAATTAGCTCCCCTTCGGGTGTCTTTGATCTGATCGATTAGTATCCCTTATTCCATGGAAAAAATTATAAAATATGCCGGTCTGTCAAATATCCAATTCTCTAGTTCTTCTTTTATCATGTATACCAGCATTCGAACCAAAAGCGATTTCGAGCCTATTATTCAAACAATTTTGATGCACCGCGAAACCTAAAATTAGGTACACCTTCTCACACACCTAACTGGTCTTCATTGAAAATTATCCAACCCCAAAATCACACGTACTTCAAATGTATCAATTACACCGACCGCATATTCTGGTTGAGTTCAAACAAGTGGAAAGTAAATGCTCCGATCCCTGTTCTGGTAGGATTCACATTGCGATTACATTAGCCTAGAATAATTACAGTTTTCCGGTCAATATAGTATTGCGGTGCCATATCACAACAATATTCCTCAGCGCGGATGTATCAATTACACCAACCGCATATTCTGGTTGAGTTCAAACCAGTGGAAAGTAAATGCTCCGATCCCTGTTCTAGTAGGATTCACATTGCGATTACATTAGCCTAGAATAATTACAGTTTTCCGGTCAATATAGTATTGCGGTGCCATATCGCAACAATATTCCTCAGCGCGGATCTCCACTTACTCTGGAGCGATCCATCCCGTTGATTTCACACCAGCAATCCTCGTCCGCCCCTCGGAGATGCCCACTTTGGGAGCAAAAGATTGGGAAAACGACTCCGCCCCGCTCAGCGTCGCTGCCGATCCTCGGTTTCGCTGCAAAAGGGTCCGCTTCCGAAGGATCTGCCGGTGGATCTCCGTCGGACCGAAGTAGTCAACGGTCACGCATAATCTGAGCCGCGAGAGTGAATATCCGAGGGAGATAAGTGCGGGCGTGCCCACATGTGCATTGCCCTCTGGACCCATGGGGTCGGCGCCCATTGGTCAAACCACCGCCGAACACTCTTCCCCACCCCCCACCCCCGCCACGCACCCGTGGCCCACCCTCAGTCCGCCGTTAACCCTAGGGATAGCCTTCCGGGAATCCCTCCCGCCCCCTCAAGAAACTCTCGGCTCGTCCAACCCTCATGCAAGCCGTTCGTCGCGATGACTTATCTTCCATCTCACTCCCCTCCACCCCGAGCCAACAATAGAAACACAGACGCCGGTCACTCACGGGACATTTCGGCTGTTTGCGCAAGCCCTCACTTACTCTCCTTCATTCACTTATAGAGGCCCGCTTGTCTTGGGCCACGGAGCAGGCATTGGGGGAATTCTTTCCGTGTCTAAGCACCCGGAGTGACCGTCATCTTGCGGTACGTCTCTCTCATGGAGTGGGCTCTTTCATTCACTCAATACCGGTATTTTGGACCCGGTGCACGGCTCCTGTGATGGTTCCCTACTAGCCCAATTGAATCGCGATTTCAAGCCTATTATTCAAACAATTTTGATTCACCGCGAAACCTTAAATTAGGTAATTAGGTACACCTTCTCAAACACCTAACTGGTCTTCATTGAAAATTATCCAACCCCAAAATCAAACGTACTTCAAGTGTATCAATTACACCGACCGCATATTCTGGTTGAGTATAATTATTTCACTTCCCCAAGTAATAGCGCAATACAATCACGGATAAAATTAGGTACCTAAAAAGACTCCGATAGCGAAAGGTTTAAGCATCCGTTCTCCACTCTCATTATTTGCTGCAAAAGTAACACCAAGATTTATATCTCCAATGAGCCTTTATAGTAAGACCTTCACACGGCAATATAATTGCACACATTGCATATAAGCACACTTAAAACCGATCAAATATTGTAACCCTTACCACCCGTGTGATAATAGCAGCCAACAGGGTTCACTGCATCCTACATTTATACTGCATGCTGCAAACCACCAGTACCTACTATTAGGGTGTGTGGCAGGGGGGACTTCCAACAAGTAAATACCTACCGACGAGTAAACATCATATATTGTTTTAGGATATTTCAACCGCCGCGTGAACGGCGGTGAAATTCACATTAATTGCCATGCGAATTAGGCATCCTGGGTAGCGTAGTGGTCTGCGCAGTGGCCCGAAAAACCAAAGGCCCGTGGTTCCATTCCCGATCCAGGTGAACTTTTTCGCATGGCAATTAATGTGAATCATATATTGTTGGTGACTTCTGACTTTCTAACTGGTTGGTTACTTTTCTAACTCTCTATTCTAAATATGTAGGTACTCTTTTCCAGGCCATTTTCCTTCGAATTGCTTTCGTGGGAGCCATACGGGAACTTTTTCATCTGACTATTACAAGCATACGCTGTTTATCTATGGAAATCTTCCGCCATTCGGACAGTACACATATCGATCGGGGCTCTGCACAATGTCTAGGGGATAGGCGTACTTATTTGTCGCCAAGACCTCTTTTAAAATGCGTTCACAGAAGGAAATTCCCTCGTCATCATTAACACTCATAAATCCTAAGATCGGTTTGACGCAGCTCTCTACTTGAATGAATGAATGAATGAAATATTTATTAATGCTCTGGGGTAACCCATAAGAGCAAATACATTATAACAAAAATGCACATTCTGCTCAAATAAACACAATTCAGAATTACACATACATAATTAACATAATAAATACAGAAATTAGACCAGTTAAACGCCAAAATATATTAATGAACGAAATTGACACAATTTAATGTCGATTATTTAAATAGAAATACAATTTCATTTTGAAGGATTGGAGGGAGGAGGAGGATTTAATGTGGAGGGGCAGCGAGTTCCAAAATCTGGAAGCCGTTATAAGGAAGGAATTAAGGTAGAGGTTGGTACGAGCATATGGAATGTGAAAAAGGCTAAGGTCGGTGCGAGTTATTCTTTGAGAAACACATGACCTAGGAGTGAAGAGGTTAAGTAGGTACTCAGGATTTCGATTGCGGAAGAGGGAGAAGAGGAAAGACCCCATGAAGTATTTCCTTCGGGAGTCAAGTGGTAGCCAATTCAGCTCAGCTGCGTACTTAGATACATGATCATCTCTGCGTAGGTCGAATATAAATCTAATACAACTGTTAAGTAATCACTGAAGATGCATATTAAGAGTATTTGTTAAATCACTATAGACTAATATACAGTAATCCATAATTGGAAATATACGTGAAGTTACAAGCATAACTCTGGTAGAAAAAGGAAGATTTTTCTTCTTGGTTCTCCTATCGGCTAATCTCTTAATTTTTTATAAGCCTTTTCTTGCACAGCCTTCTCTACTTACTTAGTGTACCCAATACGGTATCTTACTTAGCTAGTTTTCCCGTCCGTTTATCCATTTCGAAAGATTCCATGCTTGACATTTTGCCTCTTTTATTCGCCCATACCTCTCTGCCATAAAGAAATATACTCCAGATGTATGTACGTTTCCTGACTTACAAGCTTGTATTTTCAGCTGTAAATAAATCTTCTGGTATAATTCACTTATCCACATTAGGTATTTTACAAAATAATTCATTTTCACTTCGTCCAACGATTACTCTCGGTAATTGTAAAAGTGATCCAAAAAAAAACAGTATTCCTCGATATGATCAGGGAAGGTTTTAAAAGTGTGTTGTGTTACAAATATTACTTAACTTACCATAAACTCCCCTTTAACAATTCGTATGGGGGTAATAATGATTTTATTGTATATTCAAAGTGATTTAAGATTGCCAATTATCAAGGAAATCCTCCCTCCCAGCGTTTGTTTGCTACCTTGGACATATTTCTTCGTCAAAGGAGATATTAACAAATATTCAACTCCCCGATTGACTCTCCGATGCTATATTACAGAATTTCCTTCTTGGTGTCAAAAATAGCTGTATCGTGGTAGACTTCTTGTGCTTATGGCTTACACCGCGAAAATTTTAAAACAGCTGCACTTGGGATCCAGAATGAGATTAGATATAGAGAATCCTAGTCATTCTCTTGCCCTAGTGCCTGGAAAAGTTCATATTATATCAAATAATAATCTCTTTCCCAACAATATCAATAAAGATATCTCTTTCCAAAGAGCTGCGGCAGTTTCTCAATTAGTGGGACGCAACACACTGGTAGTAGATATTTCAAAGCCTCCTTGGGGGACTCGAACCGGCTGAATGCGCTGCCTACCATTAATTTCTGCAAGGATATCGTCAAAAAGTCTGTGCACAACATTCATATTTACTTAGGTATACGTGAAAACTCGAAAAAACTTTACTTCTCGTCCCATGGTGGAACTTGGCTTTTCTAAGTATAGGAACAGGGATTTAAGGCCCGATGATTGGGGAATTCTATGCTACAGAATCAGCTGAGATTAAAGAACGGATTTTTCTACGATATTAATGGCCGACATAAGAGCACGAAGATTAGTTTTCACAAGTGAAATCAGTGGTGTAGACGGTGTAGACTCCAGTAAGATGACGATTTAACCTTCAATAATGAACACATGGTATGAACTTACTCTTTTCCACAGTCGTTTAGCGGGCTTGCAAGATACCTACAATGTTGATGCAGAGATTACGCATGAGTTCCATGTAAGTAAATTGTAACTTGCGCAAGTAAGAATTCAAAGAAGAGTGAAGAATCTACGGAATCAACATCAGCAAGGCAACTACGTTGGCAATTCATTCTTTTAAAATATTTCTTGCAATTTTAGTCCTTGGGATTTAATTGTGTAAAACTAATAATGATTTTTTTTTAATTGTTTCATATATTTAAATCTACCAATAATGTAAAAAAGTCAGTCATGGCACAAATGTCTTTCTGATTGCGCAATTTTTATTTTAATCGTTCTAATATGCTTACATTATTCATCGCCGATTTTTATAAGTAAAATAGGGAAACTTATTGAGATTCTCAAAGTTTGAATAAATAAGAGAGTAAAAAACTTTCCTCCACAAACTTTCACAAGCAGAGAATTAGTGACTGGAGAATTCAATTTAATTTCTTTTAAATACGGGGTTTCACCACCACAAGTTTCGAATATTTTCATGGTAAATAATTATGTAAATACTTAAGGTGAATTAGCACGTAATTGTTTACTGTTCCAATTGTTAAAGTATAGGTTGGACTATACGGACATGAATGCTTCTAAATTGTCCCATGCAGAGGGCTGCACCTATGACCGGGTCCATCCAAGTTTGGGTCCATCGTTCTGATCTTGGGAAAGCTTGATTGAGCTAAATAGCCGTTGCCTACCTTCACATGATTTATGTGTGACATCACCACGTGATAGGCATCCCTACAAGATTGAGAAGCCTTTTTTCAACCCTCTCACCGAGAAACAGACGCTGCTTGGATTACTTTTTGTCCGACATCCACTCTTCGACTATTCCAGCATGAGTGACCCTAGCGGCAACGAAGGCAATATTAAATGACCTCGCCAGTGCAGCTCTAGAGGTCATCAAACGTGCTGGCCCATCCTATCGCATCAAGGGTGTAATCCAGGTGGAGGGTACCTGCCGGCAATTTCTGAAAAAGATTTTTTAAAGACATTTATGAGTTTGAGGGTAGTAAAGCTAGGCGTTTGACTTTTTTTCTTTGTATTCATCCTTACAGTATAAGTAACGTCAGCTCTATCTACACTCATTCTATCTACATTACATTTAATTTTCTTTTTATAGTATAGAGTGAACTAAAAAAGAAGTAGGTAGATGTGAATTATCATCACCAGAAGTCAACAATTTTATGATTGGTTGGACTCTCATATCGATTTTTCTTTCGGCGAACCGCTTAATATTTGCATAGTTCTTCCCTTATGTATTTTAATATGTTTATTGGTGATGACGGATTTCGGAAATGCTTGAAGAGATTAGTATTCAAAGGTAGAATATATCGCGGTTCAGAGGATGTTGCCTACTAGTTAAAAATTACTCTTAATTTAGGTAATAAAATTGCGAAAATCACAGTTGGATATTAGATTATCGTCAAAATATTTTGATTGGTCTTTGAGCAAAGGAATTTACATTTTCCCTTCTTTTATGGAACTATCACTTATAAACACAATACCTATCATTGGAAGCAAATTTAAAAAGAGAAATACTCTATCGTACCTATAGAAGGTGGCGGTGGCTGAGAAATGCATACTGAAATATGCATACTGAAATTAAAATTATGCTACATACCTTAATATGGATGGGTATCAGGTAATATTTAGCACATAATCTATTAATATTTCTTCATAAAATTCAAATGTGGGCATTGCAAAAATATTATAACGATATTCTAATATCGAACAGTGATTTTCGCAATTTTAATGACAGAATAAAGATTAATTTCTACCTACCGATGAGAAAAAAACGGGCCTCAATCTTCTACAGGGAATTTTTAATGTGCAGCACATCGACCTTGGAACTAATAACGTTTAAAAAGATGGAGTTATAACCATAATAGTAATGATAATGTAACATCGAGTAATGTAATGTAAGGACAGTAAGTATTAAGGACTTAAATGTATTTGGGTACTGAGGGCATAATATGGAATTGCAAAAGGGTATTGGAAGTCTTATTTTTTTAATATGTCTGTATGTTTGTCACTATATTTTTGCTACACTAAGCATTGTCATTGTTAATGCATAATGGATTGTTATTTGAATATCTTCGGCTAAATAAACGCCGTTATTATTATTTTACAAAGAAAATACGAACGCAAGTCTCACGCGACCGGTTGCTCTGCGACTCCTCTCGTCTGAGGGAAGCACTACCTACTTTTGCACTATTGCACCTGTACTCCGCTTCATCTCACTTTCCGTTTGAACTCCTTCGGCTCATCGTCGAGTCGTGCGCAAACATATCTCGGGAGCATTCCCGTCAAATATTTAGAGGAGACGGAGGAATGCCTTCGATCTCACACCAGCATATGAGACCGCCGTCACGTTCCCTCAATTGCCAAAATCCTCTGTCCCGTTGGACTAATGAAGAACGGCGAATAATAAGTCGGTCAAAGCACAAGAGAAAGAGAGGGGGGGGGGAGGAACGGGAGGAGCAAAAACAGCGCACCTTACGGTGTTACTGGATGCTTTCATTTCGCCGCACTGCGTTTCGGGCACTGTCAGACGGGGCTAATGACATCGGCGCCTTCGGGAATTTTTCAGTGGAAGGGAGTGGGAGCCGAGGGAGGGAGTGATGGGGGTGCGGGACGAATGAAGTGATGGAGGCGTCGCGGCGGCGGAGCGGTTTTCCATTTGGAGTGCTACTGGTATTCCGCTCGCCCTCCGAGGTGAGAGGTGTAAGTCGGCTCAAAGCATCGGAATTAATACAGGGAAGGGGAAATAGAGAGACAGAGAGAGAGAGAGGGTGAGCTCTTGTTTCAATCCCGTGGGAAACGGAATAGATTCACGCACTCAAGCACGAATTAATACTCTTTCAGGGTGTCACAAGATTGCAGACCTCCTAGATGCTGGCTGCAAATTTTTCATGCAGGCCCTATTTGCCAAAGAGAATTCATTAGCGCTGAGTAAGGGATGTCATCGTTTCACATTCTCCTGGCGCTAATACTTTAATTCTTAGATACTTAGAGACTTTAAATTATTAGTACTGAAGTACTAAGATATTTAAATCACCAAGGTGAAGAAAACAATCCACTTAAATATGTGATCATTCCTTAAAAAATCTAGTATTGATTACAGGAACAGGAATGTATGATGAGAAGACGAAATAGCCGTGTAAGTTTTCACTTTTAAAATTCCACGTATAATATTTATCCTTAATATGAAGACAAAGTAGATTATTCTTTGGATTTGTATAGCATGAAGCAACGTTTATCAAAAGCTCATATGGTTGATTAAGCCGTACCTGGATTTTCTGACCAATATACTGGAAACCATAAGCGGATTAAAGGCTAAAATACAGAATATTTCTCATCCAGAAACTAAAGGCGGATATTTTTAGCAGGAGTTGAGTTTGTGAGTTGTAATCGCCCACTTCTATACGCCATTACCTTGGATTGAAGATGTTAAGTAGATGTACTTGATTGCAATCTTCAGACATAAATAGAAGGCATAAAAACGGGATTGAAACGGGGAATTTAATAACCTGAAATATCATCCAAGGTTATTACCATGCTCTCCAATTGGTTGAGAGAAGAGCTACTTATTTCCCAACAAGTAATTTAGCATCAACAATTCAAATGTTTCAACCTAATTGCTTATTCGAGTTTTCTCTTTTACTCTTCACTATGATTTAGACAATACGTGAGAATGTATGCAGTCGCCAGCGTTAGTTCTGACGAATGGTTTCAGCTTAAGGAAACGTATTTTGGCTTCAAATAGCCTTATCTTTCAGTGTGAGAAAGAGTGAATCATATATTTGATGAGCTTATCTTGAAGTTCATGTCGATAGACGCCTTTGAAAAGTGATTATGAAGCAGATTGCTCCGACAGTATTCATTAAAAAAAATCTTCACACGTTCCGATTCCACCGACCTTAATACATTTGGAGTGCCATCCAAAAGATACAAGTATGTATCTTCATTCTAGGATGTAGGCAAAGGTTATCTTGTTTAGTATTTGTTTTCAAATTTGTAGCAAAAAGTCTTTATTTACGAAGATGAAGTCTTCTTGAGTTTGAAACCAGGTAAGCCTTTCCAGCGTCTCGACGAGCCATTTGCTCATGGTCTTTAGAGCTATCAAATCTATGAGTGATTGATAGCCCTGAAGGTGATGAGTGAAAGGCTTGTTGAAACTTCGGCGATGGAAAGCCCTATACTGTGCCGAACCCCTGAAAACTTATTCCACATCATTCACCGGGAAAGCCTAATCCCGGGAAAGGTTTATGCACGATTAAGGATGACCTAAGGTTATCAATTATTAATGCACCACATCATCTCGAGGATTACATTCAAGTTATACATATGTTTAAGTAACTTGAAGAAATTCCTTTAAAAGAGGATGTCATCCCTTTCTTCAACGTCAATCCCAAATCGCTTGGCGCTAGTCACCTAATTGACAACGTCAGGCGAAGAGCGATAGGCGACAAAACTTTAAACTGAGTTTGGCTGTTGCTTTGTCCACATCTCTTGCCTGGAACATTGGACCTACTATATAAAATTCCAAAACGGTTAACTATTAAGTAAAGTACTCCCAATTTTCTTCAATTGAAAAATTCTAAATAATTTTGGTTCATTTGCCCTTTTCTTCCGTCCTAAATATAGGCAAAATACTCTGACCAGAGCTCATGAGTTCGCACGTAAATAACAGGAATTTAATTTGCTTCAATAGAGATGTAGAACTATTGTTGTCTGTTATTGCATGCTTCTTGATGCCCAACGTTGCAGCCACGGCGATTGCGACAGAACTAGAAGTCCAAAGCAGACAAAAAACATGGCAACGGCATGGCATTGTGGCGTGGATTCATTAACAGTTCGCAGCGTAAGAGGTCGCTTTTTAATGTAAGATTTGGTGTTTTCCCGGCGAATTAGATGAGTGAAAGCTTTTCAGGTCTTCCACTGGGTCAAAGGCTCCATCTCTGCCGACGTTTCGGAAAACGAGTCGTTTACCGAAACGTCGGCAAAGATGGAGCCTTTGACATGGTGGAAGACCCGAGAAGCTTTCACTCGGTCGCTTTTTAACTCCACTTGATTGGACAAAACTTGTTGAATCTATATGTTATTCTTAATTACCCACAGCCAAAAGAAAGAACAGAACCTAATTTTCTTTTTCGTCATCCCTCACTTGCGAAATAAGTGTATCATGCCCTTTGAGCGTTTATTGCTTTCAAACTGAATCATTATGCTGCAGTATTGTCACAAATTCGTTTGCTCCGACTTCCTAATACAACTCACCAGGCTACCTAACTGACCAAAGTCTTAATGGGATACAAAAAATATTAGTGGCCCGAATATAGCCTGTAAAACCTCTACAATTCCTCCTCTACGATTTGAACTTGTTTAGCTTGTTATACATAAAGAATTCATTTCAACAGAAGAGCGGAAAGAGGAAAAGAGTTCTCGATGCTCACATGCCCTCTCTACCTTACTCCACTCCACTAATCCTTTTTATGCATGACATGTAGTGCATGTTTGGTGAGAATTCACCCCCCGCCACACACCATTATGGTGGCTTGCAGGGTATTATGTAGATGTCCCCTACATTATAAAAACATTTAGGTACACTAGGAGAGTTCCTGGGTAACTTCAAATAAACCCTCCCGATACCGTATTTTAGGAATTTTCATAGAAATTTTTAGTCCTTTTCATGATATTTATTTAAATATTTAAGTAAATGTCTTGTAATGTTTTAGTTGGTTAATTCAGTCAAATTTTTATTTATCACAGTTCTCTCAGTAATATAAAATTTAGGAGACTAATTACTCTAAATTATCACAACCTACTATATAGTTTAAAAAGATTTACATGATGCAGTTAATAAATGTTAAATGCAATATATCCAACACAAAGCAAATTTAATGTTCATAATCCATGGTGTAAACTGATATGACGCTCAGTAAATAAATTTAAATTTATCCTCATAGTTTTGCAATAAGAGCATAACCGTAAGGACATGTGATTAGTATGTATTGTACCACTCTAGTTACGTTGTTATACAAAGTATTTTACAAAACGGCATTCAAGAAAGTCTACGATCATATTGTGGAATAAATACAATCTCAAATGATTACCGTGAGGCAAAATGACCTCTGCCGTCGACGCACCCACAAACCCAATTACTACTACGATTACCGTGAGTTTTCTATGTATTATAGATGATAAAGTAGCGACTTGAGCCTGTGGCAAGAGAGCGCATTTATATGCCATTAAAGCACTATATTCATCGTAGAATTGCTGATTTTAAGTGCATAACATGTGAAGGAAGGGTTCTCTAATGAACTGCATGCACATCGTTTGAACGTCTGGCATTCTGACTCCACTGTACGGACCCGTCGGAGAAGTGATGACGAAGCCAACCTTCGAAGAGGTGATGTGCAAATGTCTCCTAAGTGTCGTAAGACCAAAATCGAGGGACAAGAAATGCTTGAGGGTGCACGCTGTCATTCTGGTCAAAGAGAATTGTAGCACCTGGCTTAGAGGCTCCGAAGAGTCATCGTTTCATGAGTGACACATGAACATGTCGGTGGGCTATCACAAAGCTTTCTACTCACGCGAATATCCGTTATATAGGGCCGCATTTGGTATTCATCAAAAACGTGTGCAGCTTTTAAATTCGATGAGACATAAGTCGTGAGAAAAGATGTAAATCAGACTTCCACGGTATCCATGACGAAATTAGCTATCTTCAAGCATGCGGAGAATTTCAGCTCTGCCGGGCCGAAGCACCGAATCGTTACCGAGTTTAAAACCCCATGATGCGGTCATAACAGACGCGTTTGTCACTTACCAAATCATAAAAAAGCATTTTTATTGAATAAGTCAATGCTACGTTGATGGCAATAGGAATAAGATGAGAGATAAATCAAATGATGACATAAATCAAATTGGTAAAAATTAGTCGAGAGGAGTTCCAATTGCTTCAGCTCTAATTTTCAAGGATTTGAAAAACAAGCATCTTATATCGACATTTTTGTACCACAGTTCACGCTTTACGTTGGCTTAAGTACGTAGATATATTGTTAATCAACGATAAAGTTAAGGGAAGAATAAGCTTAATCCTAGTATTTTTTACTTAGGCACGAAAGAATATACATACATATACATTAGTTTGTGTAGATTATATAAAGTAGATAATAAACAAATTGTTTTCTGGACACACTTCTTGAACATATTTTACGCTTACGTTTTACAATCCAAATGCACCCCAACGTCAAAGTGGGCATACTTCCGACTGATTACTGAAAATCCTGCAGATTCATTAGAGCGTTCCAGGATTTTCTATTGGATAATTTAAGACTTTTAAGAGGCTGTCAACCATATTTTTTTAAAGGCCCCAAATACTTGTTCAAATCATTGTTGAAACTGAATATATCTATGTATCACCAGCATAACGGGATGATCTTATAAGGTAATATAAACGAATTAAAAAGAGTGAAGTTAATGCTCTTCATCTTATTGTTTCATAAACACTGTTGATAACGACCCACGGTTGTCGAAAGTACATTTTTTTGGCCTCGAAATACTAATAGCTGGCATTTTGGTACTTTAACGAAATATTTTACTGCTAATTGTCCTGTGTTTTATTCTACCTCAATACCATCTACGCCGTAATATTGATGTTTCCCTCGGCTTTTTCACGAGACGTTAAAAAAAAGCCCGAAAATGAAAGAGTACAGTCACATTGATAGCGATGTTGATCCTCAGAGAGGGTTTCTAGAAGGCTCCGCTGCATAAATATTGCCATTCACGCCCATCAATCATGATCAGCATTCGTTCCATTAATGTCACTCAGTTACGCCCATAGACCTCGGCTCCAAAAACCGTGCCGTGGGAATCTGATCTCGAAATCATTTACCTCGCCAGGAAGAGGAAAAACTCCTCCGACCCCGCCCCAAGGTCAGTCTCGTTCGCTAATGCAGCCCGGGACGAGTCAGCATGCGTAAGCATATCTGCCTCCACGATATCGTCAATGCTGCACATCGTTCGTTAGGCAGAGAGCGGAGGGACATGAGCAAATCACGACATTTATGCCGCGTTTGAAGATCGTTTTACACGAATCAGTTAATCGCACCGTTTGAACCATCGTGAAAATGATGTAATTTCTCTCCACGCAGTACGTTACTTTCCACGGTGCAATTTTTATTGCGCATCTCCTTGCATCAGATGGCACAGTTACCAACCAGCATAGTGTGTTACGACCTTAATAAAACGGGAGTAATTGGGAAGAAATAGAATACTTTGGAATGAGTGATTGCGTCTCTCCAAGCGATTACAAAGCCAGTCAAATGGTTTAAAAAATCGCGGTACCTAACAGTAAATGAAAAAGTTTTGGGAGGTCATCAATAATTTTTCAAACCCCAGCTTTCAACTTTATTTGTTGAGCGATAGATTTCCTCAAATAGTTATATATAAATGTACAAGTCATACGGTCCACGATAGCCGGCTCGGTAACGTGCTAGCCTGACCACAGAAAGGTAGCTGATTTAAATCCTGTGTCTTGTATGGATATTTAATATTTTTCGTCGGATTGCGTATTAGTCGTGCAATGTAATGTTAATTGAAGCACCCAAAAGTCCAACTCTACGATTAGTTTACCAATGAAAAGAATCAGCGTTCATGGAGATTTCTACCGTCGTGTTCGCTAGCTACGCTGGGGATATTTGTAACTCTAGATCGCACAACTTCTTGCCATGTTTCCGCTCTCATTTATTACGAGGCCCAAGAATAACGGTTTCATCACCAGCCTCAATTTTAGAACTTGCACTTTTCCGGTAACTAAATCGGGAAAGCAACGCTCAAGTGTTTTGCTGTTATCATTTCCGTCGTGTTAGTAGCCGCATGATATACGATGCGCTAGCCTTCTCATTCCTCGTACGCGGACTCACGGGCCCTCGAGTCCATCTGCACTGCGTGGGACGGTTTAGTTTGCCTATTAATACGCGTGGAATTCCCCACCTGTACGAACCCCACCCCTCTCTCCAAGGCCGCTGCAAATCCCCGTTCCACACGCCCACCTTTCTCCTCTTTGACGCTCCCACGAACCCGTTGTCTGAGGGGCGGGCACTTCGCACGCATGACCTTGACCCCTTTTCCCACCAACTCGCTCCAGTCACAAGCAGCGCTAGTACCCACAACTTCCCGAGGTCGCGAGCCGCACTCTTTCAAGAAGTCGCCGAATGTCCGGCAAATTGATTGCCGAACTGATGGATTCAAAATGTCCTTCCTTGTGGGTTGTGTTTGAAACCGTCGGGATTATCTCGAAAAGGTAACCTAGGAGTCACTTGGTACAAACACGAATGTTTGGCAAATTTAGTATGTTTGATTCGTCCTTAACAATATTTTTCATCTTTTACACACGAGTTTTATCACATCAGGGGATATGCCTATGTCTATCATGGGTGAGGAATACTCAAGTAAAAACAATGAATATGAATGTAATGAGAGATTCACTCACTCCAGATTTGCGAACCATTCGTGTTTATACCACGTGACTCCTTGATTACCTACTGGAGATCATCCCGGCAATTTCAAACACAGCCCCCCTTGTGCAATTAGGGATATGAATAGTGGTTAATTCAAATGTGTATCAACGGATAGCATTGACAGTTTCATGTTTGTATATGGACTTTAAACTAACCCAGCCCAACTAACAGTATGTATGCTATCTTAATCTTTTTTGAATTGTTGAGTTGAGACTGGAATGTATATGGTTACTAATCCTTTTTAACAATGATATGTAATACATGTTTGGTGTGATTTCACCCCCTGCCCCACACCTTCATGGTGGCTTGTAGGGTATTACGTAGATGTGGATGAAATTGAAACCAAGAGTAACAATACTACCACACAAGGAAAATACAGGAGGACATACAGTCACGAGACACGCGAAATGTTAACTGTAAATTGCACTAAATTGTTAGTTAATACAAATTAAAATAATATTTTAATTAGTAATCCATCTCCATACAAAATTAAATTATGAACTTATATCTTACTAATAATCTAAATGAATTATTTTTATGTGCTTATAACGTTATCCGAAAACATATTAGCTTCGAGATCGAAGTGAATATCATGCCCGAATTATCTAACTCATCGCTACGTGTGCAAACACCTTACATGAGATTGATGTGTGTGAAATGGGTCTGCAGTTATTTGGTCTTCCCTTCCACCGATTTTAAAAATAGGTGTGACGTTGGCTACCTTCCACTCTTGAGTACTATATGCTTTGCCTTTTTTTATCTACACCTTACTACGCCTAGATTTATAAAAACGCTCTGAAAAAATAATACAATAAGTTATTGGCCTTATCTACACTGGATGGAAGTATTACGGAAGCTGCTATACTCCTTTAGCGAATGCAGTAAACTAAACTTTAATGAAACTATATAATGGTAAATGTAGTTCCATCAACATCTACACACACCCTGCAAGCGATATTCTGGTGTGTATTAGAATAGCTTTGAATTTTTCGTAATTAGGAAAAGTATTAGGATCTAAGCATCCTCCTTCCGCTAACCATCAAAAGTACGTGCCTAACATTCTCTATTGGTTAAAAAAACAGCCAGTGGCTGTTGTCATTCGGAGGAGAAGATCGACATGGTGTCTGGTTTGTGTAACGCACAGGGCTCTCACCTGGAGGGATCCTGTTTGAATCCCGGTAGTGGAAGATATTTTTCAATGGTAAACCGGTTCCTACTTGAATGTCTTGTGGAGATCATTCTAGTAGGTTATTTCTTTCTTCAGATGGGACGTTAAGCCGTGGTACCCTTCGCGCCTTTAGTTAATAATAATCTAATGCCGACGTCGGGTTTCTCTTCGCCATTTCTCCTCACCCATTCCCATTCCTACACCTTTCCTTCCGGTCTGAAGCACCTATGAGCGCGGGTTTAGACTCGCAAATACAGATGAGAGATGACGGATAGCTAAGGTCATTTGGACATTTTCGCCAGTTAGAACACGTGGCTGATGGGCTTGGGCTAGAAAATTTTTCTGTTAACGGGGGAGGAGTGGAGAGAAATCTGGCGTCAGCATTGTCGACTTCTTAACGAAGATCGCCAAGGGATCTACTCTTTAACGTTCCAACGCACGTGCAACGGACACGTAATGAAATCGAAGTGCTCTCCACAAAACACTTATTTTCTGTTTCTCAAAAATGTTTCATTAGAATTTCCCTCGAGCTGTCTGATGAAGCCATGTTTGTTTAAAAACAGCTGAAAATTCTTCTAATGTGCTTTCATCACTAAAATTTGGTGCTTTTATGACTCCAAAGTATTTCACATGCTCCGAGTTACTTAATTCATTACCAGCTATTGTGAATTTAATGACGTATTTTAAAAATGTTTTGCGCATTAAGTGTCATATTTGCCATTCTAACATGTTAAATTATGCTGAAGTTCCAATTAGGACAGCTGGTACGTGGGAAAACATTCACGTCTCTGTAGATCAATTCTTAAGGTTTCCCATAGGAGGCTGCACGGCAAGATATCTCCAGCTTAAGTATACCTGCTGATCTTAAAGACACACTGACGATGAAACGCACAACACGGAACGACTTAACCTCAGCTATTCTTTCCGAGAAGGGGCATTAACAATTTTTTTAGGTCATGTATGACGACAATCTAATCCCTTCTTAAGCTAAAAGCGGTATCACCATATTCTCAGGTTTGTGCTTCTGAATACTATGTTAAAGTATGCAAAATCTGGTAATTGGCGATAATTTGAAACAATATAGATAGAAAACGAACGCCTTACTCATGCAGTAGACGACTGGTCTACTCAGTGCCCATAAAAAAAGAAGGCAAAAAAAGAATTCCGCCAAGCAAGACGGGAGCTGAGATTTTGCATCGCTTGAATTCAACGACCGCCAAGGAATCCATTTATTACGAGTATTTTCTCCTTCCCTAGTTCCTATGGAAGGACTAAGGATGGAGAAAAAAAACGACAGTTATCCTACATTCATTGGAAATATGGTTTGGATCAGTGGTTGGCAAACTGTTGAGGCCGAATAGCCATCTAAACAATTTAAAGTTGATTCAAAAGTCACAGATATATTTTTAAGATATTCACTCACACACACACAGTAGGCTATTCGCAGTTGCACGGTTCCTACCCACCATCGAAGAAAACAGTGAAACAAAAAGTATTATTTACACGAATGCACCTCTGAAATTATCTTAAAACCTCCATTGAATGAAATATCCTGGTATTTTTGACAGGTGTTTACTAAAATGTTTATCTGAATAATTATTCAGACAAACATTTTAGGAAAAATATTTTACTATAGTATATGATAAACAAAGCTCTCTTTGCGCAGTGGTCCAGAAAGCCAAAGGTCTCTGGTTCGATTCCCGGGCCAGGCGAATTTGTTCACACGGCTAATTATGTGAATTTCACCGCCGTTCACGCGACAGGTTTAAATACTACAAAGCTCTCTTTATTTTAGACTCAAGCATGAGAAACACACAAAGGTACAAATTTGTTGAGTAGAAGAATACTGAAAATGACTTATCCAAAAATAAAATCAGGACCCATGGCTTTATAAATACTTTTGTATCGAGGAAACCTCTATGCTTATTCGTCGGATGATGTGTGATTTTATTTGAATTGTTTCGATTTTAGGTCAAATAATTCATACATAACAAATGGGAAATATGGCAGATTGGCAGTTAGGTACCACATTAAAAATTATCAAAAAGTGTTTCTTAATCAATATTAATTATCATGATAAGAAATAGAAATGTAATATTTTATCAAACGTAAATTTATCCAAATCTACATTGAGAATGTTTTCATGTTGTTGTACTTTCATTAAGAACATTAGAAAGATATATAATAAAATTTCTTTAATTATAGCTTACAATTAGCAATATATTCTAAGTTGGGAAAGAAACCAGTTTATTCAATATTATGGATATATTTATGTGTTCAAAAAAATATATTCTATCAGACAATTATTTCTGGATATTTTTATTATAAACATTACCTCAAAAAGTTATATGTGATAACATAGACTTAATCTGGAAAATTCCTTTTTTTTATGTATATGTGCATTTAGAAAAAAATTCAAAATAACGCAAAAAAATACACTTCATCGGGGTAAAAAGGCACAGATATTCCTTGATTCGATATTATTTCATATGCTTCGCATCCTGGTCTTAATTTTAGACAATTCATTTTACTATGTCCTTTATAGTATCCTGGATTTATTTATATAGAAGTCATATTCTTTACTCCTCGATACAGTTTTCTTTACATCAATGTCCTATGGGCACTAAATAGCATTGCGGAAAAAGTAAATCATCCACAAATGCGTTTAAAATAATTTTTCATTATAACGTAATACCAGAAAGCCTGTACGCATGAAAAAAAAGTTTTTGACGAGACATGTTAATATAGAACGAAAAAAATTTTAAAAAAATTCAATATCTCCCATATTCTGATTTGAAGTCAGAATATGGCGTCTGATTTTCAGTCAGACACTGCAGCCGCCAGGCCAACTCAGCTCATGTGTTCTGCTAGCTGAAATTTCGTAGTTGTCAAATGTGTCACGTTCACACTCCGCGTTCGGTAGCAGACAACTTCGAGAGACTATATGGAATACATTTCAAAGATCTCTCGAAGTTCAAATTTAGATACCCATGCTTTGGTCACTTAAAAGGTTAAGTATTCATCTTATAACAGCATGTTTATGGTTCTTGTTTAATTGATCAACCTAAAGATTACATTTTCGTCCAATTGGTGGCAATAAATACATTCATCAAGATATTATCGCGTCATTTTACAATGTGAAATACATATCTGTTAATAATATCCATTCACTATAAATTCCATGTGAATTTTGAAAGGTAACAGAGCAATATATAATACCTAAATAAATTACGACTTTGTCTGCGTACTATGTAGTAGGTTTTTAATATTATGGTCTATTTGCAGTGTACTGTCATAAAGAACATTAGAAAGAGAGTAAAAAAAATTTGTTTTATTATTGCGTAGCATGCTATTTAAAGTTAAGAAAAAAACCAGGTTATTCAATATTACGCATATTGAAATGTGTTCGAAAAAATACCATCGGATTTCACGCATTTATTTCTTTCTATTTTTATGCAAAACAGCAAATTTAAAAATTATACATGATAACACAGAGATAATCTATAATACTTTCTATTTTTATAGATATTGATCGGGGTATATTTACACAGATATTCCTCGATTCGATAATATTTCTTATGCTTCGCATCCTAGTCTTTATTTTATAAAAGTCATTTTCCTTACTCCTCTATAGAAAAGTTTTTTTTTACAAAAACGACCTATATACACAAAATATTAAACGGAAGAAGCATCGTATACAAATGCGTTTAAATTACTTTCTCATTAGAAGCAAAAAAAAAAAGCACGAACGCATCAAAAAATATATTATTTTTATGACGTTCCACATCTTAATATAGAAAGAAGAAAACAGAAAAAAATTGAATATCTCACTTATTCTGATTTGAAGTCAGAATATTGCGTCTGATTTTCTGTCGGACACTCTAGCCGCTATACCAAATCAGCTCATGTGTTCTGCTAGCTGAATTTTCGTAGTTGTCAAATGTGTCACGTTCACACTCCGCGTTCCGTAGCAGACAACTTCAAGAGACCATATGGATTAATTTTCAATGGTTTCTCGAAGTTCAAATTTAGAAACCCATGTACTGGTCACTTAAAATTTAAAGTATTAATCTTATTTCAGCATTTACGTACATCTTTCTCATACTACGTTTCGTTATTAAGTAAGAATTGTTAGCAGTATACTGATAGAAGCTTATCCTAAGCCGCTTACCCAGTCCTTTGTAAATGGTGAATGTATTCAGGTTGTTATTTAATTGATTAACCTAAAGATCACATTTTCGTCCAAATTGTAGTAAAAAGATCGTTCTTCGAGATTATTTCACGGCATTTTACATGGTGAAACACATATGCTAATAATATCCATCTATATAAATTACCATACGAATTTTGAAAGTAACATACCAATTACTAAAAACTTCATAAATTACGACTTAAACTGTGTACAATGTAGTAGGTGTTTAAAATTAACGATCAATTTGCAGTGTACTGTCATTAGGAACATTATAATAATCTTGAGATAAATTTCTTTTCTTATTTGATTAGCATGATATTCTATGTTGAAAAAAAAACATTTTTTTCAATATTATGTTTATACTTAATGTATTCGAAAAAATATCTTCTTCAAGACACAATTATTTCTATATATTTTTATTAAAAACTTTACATTTTAATTATTAGTGATAACATGGACTTAATCTGGAATATTCCTATTTTTATGTATATGTGCATTTAGAAAAAAATTCAAAATAACGCAAAAAAGTACACTTCATCGGGGTCAAAAGGCACAGATATTCCTTGATTCGATATTATTTCATATGCTTCGCATCCTGGTCTTAATTTTAGACAATTCATTTTACTATGTCCTTTATAGCATCCTGGATTTATTTATATAGAAGTCATATTCTTTACTCCTCGATACAGTTTTCTTTACATCAATGTCCTATGGGCACTAAATAGCATTGCGGAAAAAGTAAATCATCCACAAATGCGTTTAAAATAATTTTTCATTATAACGTAATACCAGAAAGCCTGTACGCATGAAAAAAAAGTTTTTGACGAGACATGTTAATATAGAACGAAAAAAATTTTAAAAAAATTCAATATCTCCCATATTCTGATTTGAAGTCAGAATATGGCGTCTGATTTTCAGTCAGACACTGCAGCCGCCAGGCCAACTCAGCTCATGTGTTCTGCTAGCTGAAATTTCGTAGTTGTCAAATGTGTCACGTTCACACTCCGCGTTCGGTAGCAGACAACTTCGAGAGACTATATGGAATACATTTCAAAGATCTCTCGAAGTTCAAATTTAGATACCCATGCTTTGGTCACTTAAAAGGTTAAGTATTCATCTTATAACAGCATGTTTATGGTTCTTGTTTAATTGATCAACCTAAAGATTACATTTTCGTCCAATTGGTGGCAATAAATACATTCATCAAGATATTATCGCGTCATTTTACAATGTGAAATACATATCTGTTAATAATATCCATTCACTATAAATTCCATGTGAATTTTGAAAGGTAACAGAGCAATATATAATACCTAAATAAATTACGACTTTGTCTGCGTACTATGTAGTAGGTTTTTAATATTATGGTCTATTTGCAGTGTACTGTCATAAAGAACATTAGAAAGAGAGTAAAAAAAATTTGTTTTATTATTGCGTAGCATGCTATTTAAAGTTAAGAAAAAAACCAGGTTATTCAATATTACGCATATTGAAATGTGTTCGAAAAAATACCATCGGATTTCACGCATTTATTTCTTTCTATTTTTATGCAAAACAGCAAATTTAAAAATTATACATGATAACACAGAGATAATCTATAATACTTTCTATTTTTATAGATATTGATCGGGGTATATTTACACAGATATTCCTCGATTCGATAATATTTCTTATGCTTCGCATCCTAGTCTTTAATTTATAAAAGTCATTTTCCTTACTCCTCTATAGAAAAGTTTTTTTTTACAAAAACGACCCATATACACAAAATATTAAACGGAACAAGCATCGTGTACAAATGCGATTAAATTACTTTCTCATTAGAAGCAAAAAAAATAAAGCATGAACGCATCAAAAAATATATTATTTTTATGACGTTCCACATCTTAATATAGAAAGAAGAAAACAGAAAAAAATTGAATATCTCACTTATTCTGATTTGAAGTTAGAATATTGCGTCTGATTTTCAGTCGGGCACTCTAGCCGCTATACCAAATCAGCTCATGTGTTCTGCTAGCTGAATTTTCGTAGTTGTCAAATGTGTCACGTTCACACTCCGCGTTCCGTAGCAGACTACTTCAAGAGACCATATGGAATACGTTTCATAGATCGCTCGAAGTTCAAATTTAGAAACCCATGTACTGGTCACTTAAAAATTATAGTATTAATCTTATTCCTGCATTTACGTACATCATTCTCATACTACGGTTCCATATAAAGTAAGAATTCTTTGCAATTTACTGATAGAAGTTAATCCTAAGCCGCATACTCAGTCCATTGTAAATGGTGAATGTATTCAGGTGTTATTTAATTGATTAACCTAAACATCACATTTTCGTCCAAAAGATAGTAAAAAGATCGTTCTTGGTAATAATTTCACGGCATTTTACATGGTGAAACTCATATGCTAATAATATCCATCTATATAAATTACCATACGAATTTTGAAAGTAACAATCCAATTACTAAAAACTTCATACATTACGACTTAAACTATGTACCATGTACTAGGTGTTTAATATTAACGATCAATTTGCAGTGTACTGTCATTAAGAACATTATAAAGATATTGAGATAAATTTCTTTTATTATTGCTTACCATGATATTCTATGTTGAAAAAGAAAACAGTTTTTTCAATATTATGTTTATATTTCGTGTATTCGAAAAAATATCTTCTTCAATACTCAATTATTTCTATATATTTTTATTAGAAACATGACATTTTAATTATTAGTGATAACATGGACTTAATCGGGAATATTCCTTTTTTTATATGTATGTGCATTTAGAAAAAAATTCAAAATAACGCAAAAAAGTACACTTCATCGGGGTAAAAATGAATAGATATTCCTTGATTCGATATTATTTCATACGCTTCGCATCCTGGTCTTAATTTTAGACAATTCATTTTACTATGTCCTTTATAGCATCCTGGATTTATTTATATAGAAGTCATATTCTTTACTCCTCGATAGAGTTTTCTTTACATCAATGTCCTATGGACACTAAATAGTATTGCGGAAAAAGTAAATCTTCCACAAATGCGTTTAAAATAATTTTTCATTATAACCAAAAACCAGAGAGCTTGTACGCATCAAAAAATAAGTTTTTGACGAGACACATTTTACTATAGAACGAAAAAAATGTTTTAAAAAATTGAATATCTCACATATTCTGATTTGAAGTCAGAATATGGCGTCTGATTTTCAGTCAGACACTCTAGCCGCCAGGCCAACTCAGCTCTTGTGTTCTGCTAGCTGAAATTTGGTAGTTGTCAAATGTGTCACGATCACACTCCGCGTTCGGTAGAGGACAACTTCGAGAGACTATATGGAATACATTTCAAAGATCGCTCGAAGTTCAAATTTAGATACCCATGCTTTGGTCACTGAAAAGGTTAAGTATTCATCTTATAACAGCATGTTTGTGGTTGTTGTTTAATTGATCAACCTAGAGATTACATTTTCGTCCAATTGGTGGCAATACATACGTTCATCAAGATATTATCGCGTCATTTTACAATGTGAAATATATATCTGCTAATAATATCCATTCACTATAAATTCCATGTGAATTTTGAAAGGTAACAGAGCAATATATAATACCTAAATAAGTTACAACTTTATCTGCGTACTATGTAGTAGGTTTATAATATTATGGTCTATTTGCAGTGTACTGTCATCAAGAACATTACAAAGAGAGTTAAATAAATTTCTTTTATTATTACTTAGCATGCTATTCAAAGTTAAGAAAAAAACCAGGTTATTCAATATTACGCATATATTTATGTGTTCGAAAAAATACCATCGGATTTCACGCATTTATTTCTTTCTATTTTTATGCAAAATAGAAATTTAAAAATTATACATGATAACACAGAGATAATCTATAATACTTTCTATTTTTATAGATATTGATCGGGGTATATTTACACAGATATTCCCCGATTCGATATTATTTCTTATGCTTCGCATCCTAGTCTTTATTTTATAGAAGTCATTTTCCTTACTCCTCTATAGAAAAGTTTTATTTTACAAAAACGACCTATATACACAAAATATTAAACGGAACAAGCATCGTGTACAAATGCGTTTAAATTACTTTCTCATTAGAAGCAAAAAAAATAAAGCATGAACGCATCAAAAAATATATTATTTTTATGACTTTCCACATCTTAATATAGAAAGAAGAAAACAGAAAAAAATTGAATATCTCACTTATTCTGATTTGAAGTCAGAATATTGCGTCTGATTTACAGTCAGACACTCTAGCCGCTATGCCAAATAAGCTCATGTGTTCTGCTTGAAGAAATATCGTAGTTGTCAAATGTGTCACGTTCACACTTCGCGTTCGGTAGCAGAAAACTTCAAGAGGCAATATGGAATACGTTTCATAGATCGCTCGAAGTTCAAATTTAGAAACCCATGTACTGGTCACTTAAACATTATAGTATTTATCTTATTTCAGCATTTACGTACATCTTTCTCATACTACGTTTCGTTATTAAGTAAGAATTCTTTGCAGTATACTGATAGAAGCTAATCCTAAGCCGCATACTCAGTCCTTGGTAAATGGTGAATGTATTCAGGTTGTTTTTTAATTGATTAACCTAAAGATCACATTTTCGTCCAAATGTTAGTAAAAAGATCGTTCTTCAGGATTATTTCACGGCATTTTACATGGTGAAACACATATGCTATTAATATCCATCTATATAAATTACCATACGAATTTTGAAAGTAACATACCAATTACTAAAAACTTCATAAATTACGACTTATACTGTGTACAATGTAGTAGGTGTTTAAAATTAACGATCAATTTGCAGTGTACTGTCATTATGAATATTATAAATATATTGAGAATAATTTCTTTCATTATTGCTTAGCATGATATTCTATGTTGAAAAAAAAAACATTTTTTTCAATATCATGTTTATATTTCATGTATTCGAAAAAATATCTTCTTCAAGACACAATTATTTCTTTATATTTTTATTAGAAACATTACATTTTAATTATTAGTGATAACATGGACTTAATCGGGAATATTCCTTTTTTTATATATATGTGCATTTAGAAAAAAATTCAAAATAACACATCAAAGTACACTTCATCGGGGTCAAAAGGCACAGATATTCCTTGATTCGATATTATTTCATACGCTTCGCATCCTGGTCTTAATTTTAGACAATTCATTTTACTTAGTCCTTTATAGCATCCTGGATTTATTTATATAGAAGTCATATTCTTTACTCCTCGATACAGTTTTCTTTACATCAATGTCCTATGGACACTATATAGTATTGCGGAAAAAGTAAATCATCCACAAATGCGTTTAAAATATTTTTTCATTATAACCAAAAACCAGAGAGCATGTACGCATTAAAAAAAAAGGTTTTGATGGGACACATGTTAATATAGAACGAAAAAAATTTTTTTTTAAATTGAATATCTCACATATTCTGATTTGAAGTCAGAATATGGCGTCTGATTTTCAGTCAGACACTCTAGCCGCCAGGCCAACTCAGCTCATATGTTCTGCTAGCTGAAATTTCGTAGTTGTCAAATGTGTCACGTTCACACTCCGCGTTCGGTAGAGGACAACTTCGAGAGACTATATGGAATACATTTCAAAGATCTCTCGAAGTTCAAATTTAGATACCCATGCTTTGGTGACTGAAAAGGTTAAGTATTCATCTTATAACAGCATGTTTGTGGTAGTTGTTTAATTGATCAACCTATAGATTACATTTTCGTCCAATTGGTGGCAATACATACGTTCATCAAGATATTATCGCGTCATTTTACAATGTGAAATATATATCTGCTAATAATATCCATTCACTATAAATTCCATGTGAATTTTGAAAGGTAACAGAGCAATATATAATACCTAAATAAGTTACAACTTTATCTGCGTACTATGTAGTAGGTTTATAATATTATGGTCTATTTGCAGTGTACTGTCATCAAGAACATTAGAAAGAGAGTTAAATAAATTTCTTTTATTATTACTTAGCATGCTATTCAAAGTTAAGAAAAAAACCAGGTTATTCAATATTACGCATATATTTATGTGTTCGAAAAAATACCATCGGATTTCACGCATTTATTTCTTTCTATTTTTATGCAAAATAGAAATTTAAAAATTATACATGATAACACAGAGGTAATCTATAATGCTTTCTATTTTTATAGATATTGATCGGGGTATATTTACACAGATATTCCTCGATTCGATAGTATTTCTTATGCTGCGCATCCTAGCCTTTATTTTAAAGAAGTCATTTTCCTTACTCCTCTATAGAAAAGTTTTTTTTTACAAAAACGACCTATATACACAAAATATTGAACGGAACAAGCATCGTATACAAATGCGTTTAAATTACTTTCTCATTAGAAGCAAAAAAATAAAGCATGAACGCATCAAAAAATATATTATTTTTATGACTTTCCACATCTTAATATAGAAAGAAGAAAACAGAAAAAAATTGAATATCTCACTTATTCTGATTTGAAGTCAGAATATTGCGTCTGATTTACAGTCAGACACTCTAGCCGCTATGCCAACCCAGCTCATGTGTTATGCCAGCAGAAATTTCGTAGTTGTTGAATGTGTCACGTTCACACTTTACGTTCGGTAGCAGACAACTTCAAGAGGCAATATGGAATACGTTTCATAGATCGCTCGAAGTTCAAATTTAGAAACCCATGTACTGGTCACTTAAACATTATAGTATTTATCTTATTTCAGCATTTAAGTACATCATTCTCATACTACGTTTCGTTATTAAGTAAGAATTCTTTGCAGTATACTGATAGAAGCTAATCCTAAGCCGCATACTCAGTCCTTGGTAAATGGTGAATGTATTCAGGTTGTTTTTTAATTGATTAACCTAAAGATCACATTTTCGTCCAAATGGTACTAAAAAGATCGTTCATAGAGATTATTTCACGGCATTTTACATGGTGAAACACATATGCTAATAATATCCATCTATATAAATTACCATACGAATTTTGAAAGTAACATACCAATTACTAAAAACTTCATAAATTACGACTTATACTGTGTACAATGTAGTAGGTGTTTAAAATTAACGATCAATTTGCAGTGTACTGTCATTATGAATATTATAAATATATTGAGAATAATTTCTTTCATTATTGCTTAGCATGATATTCTATGTTGAAAAAAAAACATTTTTTTCAATATCATGTTTATATTTCATGTATTCGAAAAAATATCTTCTTCAAGACACAATTATTTCTTTATATTTTTATTAGAAACATTACATTTTAATTATTAGTGATAACATGGACTTAATCGGGAATATTCCTTTTTTTAAATATATATGCATTTAGAAAAAAATTCAAAATAACACATCAAAGTACACTTCATCGGGGTCAAAAGGCACAGATATTCCTTGATTCGATATTATTTCATACGCTTCGCATCCTGGTCTTAATTTTAGACAATTCATTTTACTTAGTCCTTTATAGCATCCTGGATTTATTTATATAGAAGTCATATTCTTAACTCCTCGATACAGTTTTCTTTACATCAATGTCCTATGGACACTATATAGTATTGCGGAAAAAGTAAATCATCCACAAATGCGTTTAAAATAATTTTTCATTATAACCAAAAACCAGAGAGCATGTACGCATTAAAAAAAAAGGTTTTGATGGGACACATGTTAATATAGAACGAAAAAAATTTTTTTTTAAATTGAATATCTCACATATTCTGATTTGAAGTCAGAATATGGCGTCTGATTTTCAGTCAGACACTCTAGCCGCCAGGCCAACTCAGCTCATATGTTCTGCTAGCTGAAATTTCGTAGTTGTCAAATGTGTCACGTTCACACTCCGCGTTCGGTAGAGGACAACTTCGAGAGACTATATGGAATACATTTCAAAGATCTCTCGAAGTTCAAATTTAGATACCCATGCTTTGGTCACTTAAAAGGTTAAGTATTCATCTTATAACAGCATGTTTATGGTTCTTGTTTAATTGATCAACCTAAAGATTACATTTTCGTCCAATTGGTGGCAATAAATACATTCATCAAGATATTATCGCGTCATTTTACAATGTGAAATACATATCTGTTAATAATATCCATTCACTATAAATTCCATGTGAATTTTGAAAGGTAACAGAGCAATATATAATACCTAAATAAATTACGACTTTGTCTGCGTACTATGTAGTAGGTTTTTAATATTATGGTCTATTTGCAGTGTACTGTCATAAAGAACATTAGAAAGAGAGTAAAAAAAATTTGTTTTATTATTGCGTAGCATGCTATTTAAAGTTAAGAAAAAAACCAGGTTATTCAATATTACGCATATTGAAATGTGTTCGAAAAAATACCATCGGATTTCACGCATTTATTTCTTTCTATTTTTATGCAAAACAGCAAATTTAAAAATTATACATGATAACACAGAGATAATCTATAATACTTTCTATTTTTATAGATATTGATCGGGGTATATTTACACAGATATTCCTCGACTCGATAATATTTCTTATGCTTCGCATCCTAGTCTTTAATTTATAAAAGTCATTTTCCTTACTCCTCTATAGAAAAGTTTTTTTTTACAAAAACGACCCATATACACAAAATATTAAACGGAACAAGCATCGTGTACAAATGCGATTAAATTACTTTCTCATTAGAAGCAAAAAAAATAAAGCATGAACGCATCAAAAAATATATTATTTTTATGACGTTCCACATCTTAATATAGAAAGAAGAAAACAGAAAAAAATTGAATATCTCACTTATTCTGATTTGAAGTTAGAATATTGCGTCTGATTTTAAGTCGGGCACTCTAGCCGCTATACCAAATCAGCTCATGTGTTCTGCTAGCTGAATTTTCGTAGTTGTCAAATGTGTCACGTTCACACTCCGCGTTCCGTAGCAGACTACTTCAAGAGACCATATGGAATACGTTTCATAGATCGCTCGAAGTTCAAATTTAGAAACCCATGTACTGGTCACTTAAAAATTATAGTATTAATCTTATTCCTGCATTTACGTACATCATTCTCATACTACGGTTCCATATAAAGTAAGAATTCTTTGCAATTTACTGATAGAAGTTAATCCTAAGCCGCATACTCAGTCCATTGTAAATGGTGAATGTATTCAGGTGTTATTTAATTGATTAACCTAAACATCACATTTTCGTCCAAAAGATAGTAAAAAGATCGTTCTTGGTAATAATTTCACGGCATTTTACATGGTGAAACTCATATGCTAATAATATCCATCTATATAAATTACCATACGAATTTTGAAAGTAACATACCAATTACTAAAAACTTCATAAATTACGACTTATACTGTGTACAATGTAGTAGGTGTTTAAAATTAACGATCAATTTGCAGTGTACTGTCATTATGAATATTATAAATATATTGAGAATAATTTCTTTCATTATTGCTTAGCATGATATTCTATGTTGAAAAAAAAAACATTTTTTTCAATATCATGTTTATATTTCATGTATTCGAAAAAATATCTTCTTCAAGACACAATTATTTCTTTATATTTTTATTAGAAACATTACATTTTAATTATTAGTGATAACATGGACTTAATCGGGAATATTCCTTTTTTTATATATATGTGCATTTAGAAAAAAATTCAAAATAACACATCAAAGTACACTTCATCGGGGTCAAAAGGCACAGATATTCCTTGATTCGATATTATTTCATACGCTTCGCATCCTGGTCTTAATTTTAGACAATTCATTTTACTTAGTCCTTTATAGCATCCTGGATTTATTTATATAGAAGTCATATTCTTTACTCCTCGATACAGTTTTCTTTACATCAATGTCCTATGGACACTATATAGTATTGCGGAAAAAGTAAATCATCCACAAATGCGTTTAAAATATTTTTTCATTATAACCAAAAACCAGAGAGCATGTACGCATTAAAAAAAAAGGTTTTGATGGGACACATGTTAATATAGAACGAAAAAAATTTTTTTTTAAATTGAATATCTCACATATTCTGATTTGAAGTCAGAATATGGCGTCTGATTTTCAGTCAGACACTCTAGCCGCCAGGCCAACTCAGCTCATATGTTCTGCTAGCTGAAATTTCGTAGTTGTCAAATGTGTCACGTTCACACTCCGCGTTCGGTAGAGGACAACTTCGAGAGACTATATGGAATACATTTCAAAGATCTCTCGAAGTTCAAATTTAGATACCCATGCTTTGGTGACTGAAAAGGTTAAGTATTCATCTTATAACAGCATGTTTGTGGTAGTTGTTTAATTGATCAACCTATAGATTACATTTTCGTCCAATTGGTGGCAATACATACGTTCATCAAGATATTATCGCGTCATTTTACAATGTGAAATATATATCTGCTAATAATATCCATTCACTATAAATTCCATGTGAATTTTGAAAGGTAACAGAGCAATATATAATACCTAAATAAGTTACAACTTTATCTGCGTACTATGTAGTAGGTTTATAATATTATGGTCTATTTGCAGTGTACTGTCATCAAGAACATTAGAAAGAGAGTTAAATAAATTTCTTTTATTATTACTTAGCATGCTATTCAAAGTTAAGAAAAAAACCAGGTTATTCAATATTACGCATATATTTATGTGTTCGAAAAAATACCATCGGATTTCACGCATTTATTTCTTTCTATTTTTATGCAAAACAAAAATTTAAAAATTATACATGATAACACAGAGGTAATCTATAATGCTTTCTATTTTTATAGATATTGATCGGGGTATATTTACACAGATATTCCTCGATTCGATAGTATTTCTTATGCTTCGCATCCTAGCCTTTATTTTAAAGAAGTCATTTTCCTTACTCCTCTATAGAAAAGTTTTTTTTTACAAAAACGACCTATATACACAAAATATTGAACGGAACAAGCATCGTATACAAATGCGTTTAAATTACTTTCTCATTAGAAGCAAAAAAATAAAGCATGAACGCATCAAAAAATATATTATTTTTATGACTTTCCACATCTTAATATAGAAAGAAGAAAACAGAAAAAAATTGAATATCTCACTTATTCTGATTTGAAGTCAGAATATTGCGTCTGATTTACAGTCAGACACTCTAGCCGCTATGCCAACCCAGCTCATGTGTTATGCCAGCAGAAATTTCGTAGTTGTTGAATGTGTCACGTTCACACTTTACGTTCGGTAGCAGACAACTTCAAGAGGCAATATGGAATACGTTTCATAGATCGCTCGAAGTTCAAATTTAGAAACCCATGTACTGGTCACTTAAACATTATAGTATTTATCTTATTTCAGCATTTAAGTACATCATTCTCATACTACGTTTCGTTATTAAGTAAGAATTCTTTGCAGTATACTGATAGAAGCTAATCCTAAGCCGCATACTCAGTCCTTGGTAAATGGTGAATGTATTCAGGTTGTTTTTTAATTGATTAACCTAAAGATCACATTTTCGTCCAAATGGTACTAAAAAGATCGTTCATAGAGATTATTTCACGGCATTTTACATGGTGAAACACATATGCTAATAATATCCATCTATATAAATTACCATACGAATTTTGAAAGTAACATACCAATTACTAAAAACTTCATAAATTACGACTTATACTGTGTACAATGTAGTAGGTGTTTAAAATTAACGATCAATTTGCAGTGTACTGTCATTATGAATATTATAAATATATTGAGAATAATTTCTTTCATTATTGCTTAGCATGATATTCTATGTTGAAAAAAAAAACATTTTTTTCAATATCATGTTTATATTTCATGTATTCGAAAAAATATCTCCTTCAAGACACAATTATTTCTTTATATTTTTATTAGAAACATTACATTTTAATTATTAGTGATAACATGGACTTAATCGGGAATATTCCTTTTTTTATATATATGTGCATTTAGAAAAAAATTCAAAATAACACATCAAAGTACACTTCATCGGGGTCAAAAGGCACAGATATTCCTTGATTCGATATTATTTCATACGCTTCGCATCCTGGTCTTAATTTTAGACAATTCATTTTACTTAGTCCTTTATAGCATCCTGGATTTATTTATATAGAAGTCATATTCTTTACTCCTCGATACAGTTTTCTTTACATCAATGTCCTATGGACACTATATAGTATTGCGGAAAAAATAAATCATCCACAAATGCGTTTAAAATAATTTTTCATTATAACCAAAAACCAGATAGCATGTACGCATTAAAAAAAAAGGTTTTGATGGGACACATGTTAATATAGAACGAAAAAAATTTTTTTTTAAATTGAATATCTCACATATTCTGATTTGAAGTCAGAATATGGCGTCTGATTTTCAGTCAGACACTCTAGCCGCCAGGCCAACTCAGCTCATATGTTCTGCTAGCTGAAATTTCGTAGTTGTCAAATGTGTCACGTTCACACTCCGCGTTCGGTAGAGGACAACTTCGAGAGACTATATGGAATACATTTCAAAGATCTCTCGAAGTTCAAATTTAGATACCCATGCTTTGGTGACTGAAAAGGTTAAGTATTCATCTTATAACAGCATGTTTGTGGTAGTTGTTTAATTGATCAACCTATAGATTACATTTTCGTCCAATTGGTGGCAATACATACGTTCATCAAGATATTATCGCGTCATTTTACAATGTGAAATATATATCTGCTAATAATATCCATTCACTATAAATTCCATGTGAATTTTGAAAGGTAACAGAGCAATATATAATACCTAAATAAGTTACAACTTTATCTGCGTACTATGTAGTAGGTTTATAATATTATGGTCTATTTGCAGTGTACTGTCATCAAGAACATTACAAAGAGAGTTAAATAAATTTCTTTTATTATTACTTAGCATGCTATTCAAAGTTAAGAAAAAAACCAGGTTATTCAATATTACGCATATATTTATGTGTTCGAAAAAATACCATCGGATTTCACGCATTTATTTCTTTCTATTTTTATGCAAAACAGAAATTTAAAAATTATACATGATAACACAGAGGTAATCTATAATGCTTTCTATTTTTATAGATATTGATCGGGGTATATTTACACAGATATTCCTCGATTCGATAGTATTTCTTATGCTGCGCATCCTAGCCTTTATTTTAAAGAAGTCATTTTCCTTACTCCTCTATAGAAAAGTTTTTTTTTACAAAAACGACCTATATACACAAAATATTGAACGGAACAAGCATCGTATACAAATGCGTTTAAATTACTTTCTCATTAGAAGCAAAAAAATAAAGCATGAACGCATCAAAAAATATATTATTTTTATGACTTTCCACATCTTAATATAGAAAGAAGAAAACAGAAAAAAATTGAATATCTCACTTATTCTGATTTGAAGTCAGAATATTGCGTCTGATTTACAGTCAGACACTCTAGCCGCTATGCCAACCCAGCTCATGTGTTATGCCAGCAGAAATTTCGTAGTTGTTGAATGTGTCACGTTCACACTTTACGTTCGGTAGCAGACAACTTCAAGAGGCAATATGGAATACGTTTCATAGATCGCTCGAAGTTCAAATTTAGAAACCCATGTACTGGTCACTTAAACATTATAGTATTTATCTTATTTCAGCATTTAAGTACATCATTCTCATACTACGTTTCGTTATTAAGTAAGAATTCTTTGCAGTATACTGATAGAAGCTAATCCTAAGCCGCATACTCAGTCCTTGGTAAATGGTGAATGTATTCAGGTTGTTTTTTAATTGATTAACCTAAAGATCACATTTTCGTCCAAATGGTACTAAAAAGATCGTTCATAGAGATTATTTCACGGCATTTTACATGGTGAAACACATATGCTAATAATATCCATCTATATAAATTACCATACGAATTTTGAAAGTAACATACCAATTACTAAAAACTTCATAAATTACGACTTATACTGTGTACAATGTAGTAGGTGTTTAAAATTAACGATCAATTTGCAGTGTACTGTCATTATGAATATTATAAATATATTGAGAATAATTTCTTTCATTATTGCTTAGCATGATATTCTATGTTGAAAAAAAAACATTTTTTTCAATATCATGTTTATATTTCATGTATTCGAAAAAATATCTTCTTCAAGACACAATTATTTCTTTATATTTTTATTAGAAACATTACATTTTAATTATTAGTGATAACATGGACTTAATCGGGAATATTCCTTTTTTTATATATATGTGCATTTAGAAAAAAATTCAAAATAACACATCAAAGTACACTTCATCGGGGTCAAAAGGCACAGATATTCCTTGATTCGATATTATTTCATACGCTTCGCATCCTGGTCTTAATTTTAGACAATTCATTTTACTTAGTCCTTTATAGCATCCTGGATTTATTTATATAGAAGTCATATTCTTAACTCCTCGATACAGTTTTCTTTACATCAATGTCCTATGGACACTATATAGTATTGCGGAAAAAGTAAATCATCCACAAATGCGTTTAAAATAATTTTTCATTATAACCAAAAACCAGAGAGCATGTACGCATTAAAAAAAAAGGTTTTGATGGGACACATGTTAATATAGAACGAAAAAAATTTTTTTTTAAATTGAATATCTCACATATTCTGATTTGAAGTCAGAATATGGCGTCTGATTTTCAGTCAGACACTCTAGCCGCCAGGCCAACTCAGCTCATATGTTCTGCTAGCTGAAATTTCGTAGTTGTCAAATGTGTCACGTTCACACTCCGCGTTCGGTAGAGGACAACTTCGAGAGACTATATGGAATACATTTCAAAGATCTCTCGAAGTTCAAATTTAGATACCCATGCTTTGGTCACTTAAAAGGTTAAGTATTCATCTTATAACAGCATGTTTATGGTTCTTGTTTAATTGATCAACCTAAAGATTACATTTTCGTCCAATTGGTGGCAATAAATACATTCATCAAGATATTATCGCGTCATTTTACAATGTGAAATACATATCTGTTAATAATATCCATTCACTATAAATTCCATGTGAATTTTGAAAGGTAACAGAGCAATATATAATACCTAAATAAATTACGACTTTGTCTGCGTACTATGTAGTAGGTTTTTAATATTATGGTCTATTTGCAGTGTACTGTCATAAAGAACATTAGAAAGAGAGTAAAAAAAATTTGTTTTATTATTGCGTAGCATGCTATTTAAAGTTAAGAAAAAAACCAGGTTATTCAATATTACGCATATTGAAATGTGTTCGAAAAAATACCATCGGATTTCACGCATTTATTTCTTTCTATTTTTATGCAAAACAGCAAATTTAAAAATTATACATGATAACACAGAGATAATCTATAATACTTTCTATTTTTATAGATATTGATCGGGGTATATTTACACAGATATTCCTCGACTCGATAATATTTCTTATGCTTCGCATCCTAGTCTTTAATTTATAAAAGTCATTTTCCTTACTCCTCTATAGAAAAGTTTTTTTTTACAAAAACGACCCATATACACAAAATATTAAACGGAACAAGCATCGTGTACAAATGCGATTAAATTACTTTCTCATTAGAAGCAAAAAAAATAAAGCATGAACGCATCAAAAAATATATTATTTTTATGACGTTCCACATCTTAATATAGAAAGAAGAAAACAGAAAAAAATTGAATATCTCACTTATTCTGATTTGAAGTTAGAATATTGCGTCTGATTTTAAGTCGGGCACTCTAGCCGCTATACCAAATCAGCTCATGTGTTCTGCTAGCTGAATTTTCGTAGTTGTCAAATGTGTCACGTTCACACTCCGCGTTCCGTAGCAGACTACTTCAAGAGACCATATGGAATACGTTTCATAGATCGCTCGAAGTTCAAATTTAGAAACCCATGTACTGGTCACTTAAAAATTATAGTATTAATCTTATTCCTGCATTTACGTACATCATTCTCATACTACGGTTCCATATAAAGTAAGAATTCTTTGCAATTTACTGATAGAAGTTAATCCTAAGCCGCATACTCAGTCCATTGTAAATGGTGAATGTATTCAGGTGTTATTTAATTGATTAACCTAAACATCACATTTTCGTCCAAAAGATAGTAAAAAGATCGTTCTTGGTAATAATTTCACGGCATTTTACATGGTGAAACTCATATGCTAATAATATCCATCTATATAAATTACCATACGAATTTTGAAAGTAACAATCCAATTACTAAAAACTTCATACATTACGACTTAAACTATGTACCATGTACTAGGTGTTTAATATTAACGATCAATTTGCAGTGTACTGTCATTAAGAACATTATAAAGATATTGAGATAAATTTCTTTTATTATTGCTTAGCATGATATTCTATGTTGAAAAAAAAAACATTTTTTTCAATATCATGTTTATATTTCATATATTCGAAAAAATATCTTCTTCAAGACACAATTATTTCTTTATATTTTTATTAGAAACATTACATTTTAATTATTAGTGATAACATGGACTTAATCGGGAATATTCCTTTTTTTATATATATGTGCATTTAGAAAAAAATTCAAAATAACACATCAAAGTACACTTCATCGGGGTCAAAAGGCACAGATATTCCTTGATTCGATATTATTTCATACGCTTCGCATCCTGGTCTTAATTTTAGACAATTCATTTTACTTAGTCCTTTATAGCATCCTGGATTTATTTATATAGAAGTCATATTCTTTACTCCTCGATACAGTTTTCTTTACATCAATGTCCTATGGACACTATATAGTATTGCGGAAAAAGTAAATCATCCACAAATGCGTTTAAAATAATTTTTCATTATAACCAAAAACCAGAGAGCATGTACGCATTAAAAAAAAAGGTTTTGATGGGACACATGTTAATATAGAACGAAAAAAATTTTTTTTTAAATTGAATATCTCACATATTCTGATTTGAAGTCAGAATATGGCGTCTGATTTTCAGTCAGACACTCTAGCCGCCAGGCCAACTCAGCTCATATGTTCTGCTAGCTGAAATTTCGTAGTTGTCAAATGTGTCACGTTCACACTCCGCGTTCGGTAGAGGACAACTTCGAGAGACTATATGGAATACATTTCAAAGATCTCTCGAAGTTCAAATTTAGATACCCATGCTTTGGTGACTGAAAAGGTTAAGTATTCATCTTATAACAGCATGTTTGTGGTAGTTGTTTAATTGATCAACCTATAGATTACATTTTCGTCCAATTGGTGGCAATACATACGTTCATCAAGATATTATCGCGTCATTTTACAATGTGAAATATATATCTGCTAATAATATCCATTCACTATAAATTCCATGTGAATTTTGAAAGGTAACAGAGCAATATATAATACCTAAATAAGTTACAACTTTATCTGCGTACTATGTAGTAGGTTTATAATATTATGGTCTATTTGCAGTGTACTGTCATCAAGAACATTAGAAAGAGAGTTAAATAAATTTCTTTTATTATTACTTAGCATGCTATTCAAAGTTAAGAAAAAAACCAGGTTATTCAATATTACGCATATATTTATGTGTTCGAAAAAATACCATCGGATTTCACGCATTTATTTCTTTCTATTTTTATGCAAAACAGAAATTTAAAAATTATACATGATAACACAGAGGTAATCTATAATGCTTTCTATTTTTATAGATATTGATCGGGGTATATTTACACAGATATTCCTCGATTCGATAGTATTTCTTATGCTTCGCATCCTAGCCTTTATTTTAAAGAAGTCATTTTCCTTACTCCTCTATAGAAAAGTTTTTTTTTACAAAAACGACCTATATACACAAAATATTGAACGGAACAAGCATCGTATACAAATGCGTTTAAATTACTTTCTCATTAGAAGCAAAAAAATAAAGCATGAACGCATCAAAAAATATATTATTTTTATGACTTTCCACATCTTAATATAGAAAGAAGAAAACAGAAAAAAATTGAATATCTCACTTATTCTGATTTGAAGTCAGAATATTGCGTCTGATTTACAGTCAGACACTCTAGCCGCTATGCCAACCCAGCTCATGTGTTATGCCAGCAGAAATTTCGTAGTTGTTGAATGTGTCACGTTCACACTTTACGTTCGGTAGCAGACAACTTCAAGAGGCAATATGGAATACGTTTCATAGATCGCTCGAAGTTCAAATTTAGAAACCCATGTACTGGTCACTTAAACATTATAGTATTTATCTTATTTCAGCATTTAAGTACATCATTCTCATACTACGTTTCGTTATTAAGTAAGAATTCTTTGCAGTATACTGATAGAAGCTAATCCTAAGCCGCATACTCAGTCCTTGGTAAATGGTGAATGTATTCAGGTTGTTTTTTAATTGATTAACCTAAAGATCACATTTTCGTCCAAATGGTACTAAAAAGATCGTTCATAGAGATTATTTCACGGCATTTTACATGGTGAAACACATATGCTAATAATATCCATCTATATAAATTACCATACGAATTTTGAAAGTAACATACCAATTACTAAAAACTTCATAAATTACGACTTATACTGTGTACAATGTAGTAGGTGTTTAAAATTAACGATCAATTTGCAGTGTACTGTCATTATGAATATTATAAATATATTGAGAATAATTTCTTTCATTATTGCTTAGCATGATATTCTATGTTGAAAAAAAAACATTTTTTTCAATATCATGTTTATATTTCATGTATTCGAAAAAATATCTTCTTCAAGACACAATTATTTCTTTATATTTTTATTAGAAACATTACATTTTAATTATTAGTGATAACATGGACTTAATCGGGAATATTCCTTTTTTTATATATATGTGCATTTAGAAAAAAATTCAAAATAACACATCAAAGTACACTTCATCGGGGTCAAAAGGCACAGATATTCCTTGATTCGATATTATTTCATACGCTTCGCATCCTGGTCTTAATTTTAGACAATTCATTTTACTTAGTCCTTTATAGCATCCTGGATTTATTTATATAGAAGTCATATTCTTTACTCCTCGATACAGTTTTCTTTACATCAATGTCCTATGGACACTATATAGTATTGCGGAAAAAGTAAATCATCCACAAATGCGTTTAAAATAATTTTTCATTATAACCAAAAACCAGAGAGCATGTACGCATTAAAAAAAAAGGTTTTGATGGGACACATGTTAATATAGAACGAAAAAAATTTTTTTTAAAATTGAATATCTCACATATTCTGATTTGAAGTCAGAATATGGCGTCTGATTTTCAGTCAGACACTCTAGCCGCCAGGCCAACTCAGCTCATATGTTCTGCTAGCTGAAATTTCGTAGTTGTCAAATGTGTCACGTTCACACTCCGCGTTCGGTAGAGGACAACTTCGAGAGACTATATGGAATACATTTCAAAGATCTCTCGAAGTTCAAATTTAGATACCCATGCTTTGGTGACTGAAAAGGTTAAGTATTCATCTTATAACAGCATGTTTGTGGTAGTTGTTTAATTGATCAACCTATAGATTACATTTTCGTCCAATTGGTGGCAATACATACGTTCATCAAGATATTATCGCGTCATTTTACAATGTGAAATATATATCTGCTAATAATATCCATTCACTATAAATTCCATGTGAATTTTGAAAGGTAACAGAGCAATATATAATACCTAAATAAGTTACAACTTTATCTGCGTACTATGTAGTAGGTTTATAATATTATGGTCTATTTGCAGTGTACTGTCATCAAGAACATTAGAAAGAGAGTTAAATAAATTTCTTTTATTATTACTTAGCATGCTATTCAAAGTTAAGAAAAAAACCAGGTTATTCAATATTACGCATATATTTATGTGTTCGAAAAAATACCATCGGATTTCACGCATTTATTTCTTTCTATTTTTATGCAAAACAGAAATTTAAAAATTATACATGATAACACAGAGGTAATCTATAATGCTTTCTATTTTTATAGATATTGATCGGGGTATATTTACACAGATATTCCTCGATTCGATAGTATTTCTTATGCTTCGCATCCTAGCCTTTATTTTAAAGAAGTCATTTTCCTTACTCCTCTATAGAAAAGTTTTTTTTTACAAAAACGACCTATATACACAAAATATTGAACGGAACAAGCATCGTATACAAATGCGTTTAAATTACTTTCTCATTAGAAGCAAAAAAATAAAGCATGAACGCATCAAAAAATATATTATTTTTATGACTTTCCACATCTTAATATAGAAAGAAGAAAACAGAAAAAAATTGAATATCTCACTTATTCTGATTTGAAGTCAGAATATTGCGTCTGATTTACAGTCAGACACTCTAGCCGCTATGCCAACCCAGCTCATGTGTTATGCCAGCAGAAATTTCGTAGTTGTTGAATGTGTCACGTTCACACTTTACGTTCGGTAGCAGACAACTTCAAGAGGCAATATGGAATACGTTTCATAGATCGCTCGAAGTTCAAATTTAGAAACCCATGTACTGGTCACTTAAACATTATAGTATTTATCTTATTTCAGCATTTAAGTACATCATTCTCATACTACGTTTCGTTATTAAGTAAGAATTCTTTGCAGTATACTGATAGAAGCTAATCCTAAGCCGCATACTCAGTCCTTGGTAAATGGTGAATGTATTCAGGTTGTTTTTTAATTGATTAACCTAAAGATCACATTTTCGTCCAAATGGTACTAAAAAGATCGTTCATAGAGATTATTTCACGGCATTTTACATGGTGAAACACATATGCTAATAATATCCATCTATATAAATTACCATACGAATTTTGAAAGTAACATACCAATTACTAAAAACTTCATAAATTACGACTTATACTGTGTACAATGTAGTAGGTGTTTAAAATTAACGATCAATTTGCAGTGTACTGTCATTATGAATATTATAAATATATTGAGAATAATTTCTTTCATTATTGCTTAGCATGATATTCTATGTTGAAAAAAAAAACATTTTTTTCAATATCATGTTTATATTTCATGTATTCGAAAAAATATCTTCTTCAAGACACAATTATTTCTTTATATTTTTATTAGAAACATTACATTTTAATTATTAGTGATAACATGGACTTAATCGGGAATATTCCTTTTTTTATATATATGTGCCTTTAGAAAAAAATTCAAAATAACACATCAAAGTACACTTCATCGGGGTCAAAAGGCACAGATATTCCTTGATTCGATATTATTTCATACGCTTCGCATCCTGGTCTTAATTTTAGACAATTCATTTTACTTAGTCCTTTATAGCATCCTGGATTTATTTATATAGAAGTCATATTCTTTACTCCTCGATACAGTTTTCTTTACATCAATGTCCTATGGACACTAAATAGTATTGCGGAAAAAGTAAATCATCCACAAATGCGTTTAAAATAATTTTTCATTATAACCAAAAACCAGAGAGCTTGTACGCATCAAAAAAAAAGTTTTTGCTGAGACACATGTTAATATAGAACGAAAAAATTTTTTAAAAAATTGAATATCTCACATATTCTGATTTGAAGTCAGAATATGGCGTCTGATTTTCAGTCAGACACTCTAGCCGCCAGGCCAACTCAGCTCATGTGTTCTGCTAGCTGAAATTTCGTAGTTGTCAAATGTGTCACGTTCACACTCCGCGTTCGGTAGAGGATAACTTCGAGAGACTATATGGAATACATTTCAAAGATCTCTCGAAGTTCAAATTTAGATACCCATGCTTTGGTCACTGAACAGGTTAAGTATTCATCTTATAACAGCATGTTTGTGGTAGTTGTTTAATTGATCAACCTATAGATTACATTTTCGTCCAATTGTTGGCAATACATACGTTCATCAAGATATTATCGCGTCATTTTACAATGTGAAATATATATCTGCTAATACTATCCATTCACTATAAATTCCATGTGAATTTTGAAAGGTAACAGAGCAATATATAATAACTAAATAAATTACAACTTTATCTGCGTACAATGTAGTAGGTTTATAATATTATGGTCTATTTGCAGTGTACTGTCATAGAGAACATTAGTAAGAGAGTTAAATAAATTTCTTTTATTATTACTTAGCATGCTATTCAAAGTTAAGAAAAAAACCAGGTTATTCAATAATACGCATATATTTATGTGTTCGAAAAAATACCATCGGATTTCACTCATTTATTTCTTTCTATTTTTATGCAAAACAGCAAATTTAAAAATTATACATGATAACACAAAGATAATCTATAATAATTTCTATTTTTATAGATATTGATCGGGGTATATTTACACAGATATTCCTCGATTCCATAGTATTTCTTATGCTTCGCATCCTAGTCTTTATTTTATAGAAGTCATTTTCCTTACTCCTCTATAGAAAAGTTTTTTTTTACAAAAACGACCTATATACACAAAATATTGAACGGAACAAGCATCGTATACAAATGCGTTTAAATTACTTTCTCATTAGAAGCAAAAAAATAAAGCATGAACGCATCAAAAAATATATTATTTTTATGACTTTCCACATCTTAATATAGAAAGAAGAAAACAGAAAAAAATTGAATATCTCACTTATTCTGATTTGAAGTCAGAATATTGCGTCTGATTTACAGTCAGACACTCTAGCCGCTATGCCAACCCAGCTCATGTGTTATGCCAGCAGAAATTTCGTAGTTGTTGAATGTGTCACGTTCACACTTTACGTTCGGTAGCAGACAACTTCAAGAGGCAATATGGAATACGTTTCATAGATCGCTCGAAGTTCAAATTTAGAAACCCATGTACTGGTCACTTAAACATTATAGTATTTATCTTATTTCAGCATTTAAGTACATCATTCTCATACTACGTTTCGTTATTAAGTAAGAATTCTTTGCAGTATACTGATAGAAGCTAATCCTAAGCCGCATACTCAGTCCTTGGTAAATGGTGAATGTATTCAGGTTGTTTTTTAATTGATTAACCTAAAGATCACATTTTCGTCCAAATGGTACTAAAAAGATCGTTCTTAGAGATTATTTCACGGCATTTTACATGGTGAAACACATATGCTAATAATATCCATCTATATAAATTACCATACGAATTTTGAAAGTAACATACCAATTACTAAAAACTTCATAAATTACGACTTATACTGTGTACAATGTAGTAGGTGTTTAAAATTAACGATCAATTTGCAGTGTACTGTCATTATGAATATTATAAATATATTGAGAATAATTTCTTTCATTATTGCTTAGCATGATATTCTATGTTGAAAAAGAAACCAGTTTTTTCAATATCATGTTTATATTTCATGTATTCGAAAAAATGTCTTCTTCAAGACACAATTATTTCTTTATATTTTTATTAGAAACATTACATTTTAATTATTAGTGATAACATGGACTTAATCGGGAATATTCCTTTTTTTTTTATATATGTGCCTTTAGAAAAAAATTCAAAATAACACATCAAAGTACACTTCATCCGGGTAAAAAAGGCACAGATATTCCTTGATTCGATATTATTTCATACGCTTCGCATCCTGGTCTTAATTTTAGACAATTCATTTTACTTAGTCCTTTATAGCATCCTGGATTTATTTATATAGAAGTCATAATCTTTACTCCTCGATACAGTTTTCTTTACATCAATGTCCTATGGACACTAAATAGTATTGCGGAAAAAGTAAATCATCCACAAATGCGTTTAAAATAATTTTTCATTATAACCAAAACCCAGAGAGCTTGTACGCATCAAAAAAAAAGTTTTTGCTAAGACACATGTTTATATTGAACGAAAAAATTTTTTAAAAAATTGAATATCTCACATATTCTGATTTGAAGTCAGAATATGGCGTCTGATTTTCAGTCAGAATCTCTAGCCGCCAGGCCAACTCAGCTCATATGTTCTGCTAACTGAAATTTCGTAGTTGTCAAATGTGTCACGTTCACACTCTGCGTTCGGTAGAGGACAACCTCGAGAGACTATATGGAATACATTTCAAAGATCTCTCGAAGTTCAAATTTAGATACCCATGCTTTGGTCACTGAAAAGGTTAAGTATTCATCTTATAACAGCATGTTTGTGGTAGTTGTTTAATTGATCAACCTATAGATTACATTTTCGTCCAATTGGTGGCAATACATACGTTCATCAAGATATTATCGCGTCATTTTACAATGTGAAATATATATCTGCTAATAATATCCATTCACTATAAATTCCATGTGAATTTTGTAAGGTAACAGAGCAATATATAATACCTAAATAAATTACGACTTTATCTGCGTACTATGTAGTAGGTTTTTAATATTATGGTCTATTTGCAGTGTACTGTCATAAAGAACATTAGAAAGAGAGTTAATTAAATTTCTTTTATTATTGTTTAGCATGCTATTCAAAGTTAAGAAAAAAACCAGGTTATTCAATATTACGCATATATATTAATGTGTTCGAAAAAATACCATCGGATTTCACGCATTTATTTCTTTCTATTTTTATGCAAAACAGCAAATTTAAAAATTATACATGATAACACAGAGATAATCTATAATACTTTCTATTTTTATAGATATTGATCGGGGTATATTTACACAGATATTCCCCGATTCGATATTATTTCTTATGCTTCGCATCCTAGTCTTTATTTTTTAGAAGTCATTTTCCTTACTCCTCTATAGAAAAGTTTTATTTTACAAAAACGACCTATATACACAAAATATTAAACGGAACAAGCATCGTGTACAAATGCGTTTAAATTACTTTCTCATTAGAAGCAAAAAAAAAAAAGCATGAACGCATCAAAAAATATATTATTTTTATGACTTGTCATCTTAATATAGAATGAAGAAAACAGAAAAAAATTGAATATCTCACTTATTCTGATTTGGAGTCAGAATATTGCGTCTGATTTTCAGTCAGACACTCTAGCCGCTATGCCAAATAAGCTCATGTGTTCTGCTTGCAGAAATTTCGTAGTTGTTAAATGTGTCACGTTCACACTTCGCGTTCGGTAGCAGAAAACTTCAAGAGGCAATATGGAATACGTTTCATAGATCGCTCGAAGTTCAAATTTAGAAACCCATGTGCTGGTCACTTAAACATTATAGTATTTATCTTATTTCAGCATTTACGTACATCTTTCTCATACTACGTTTCGTTATTAAGTAAGAATTCTTTGCAGTATACTGATAGAAGCTAATCCTAAGCCGCATACTCAGTCCTTGGTAAATGGTGAATGTATTCAGGTTGTTTTTTAATTGATTAACCTAAAGATCACATTTTCGTCCAAATGGTAGTAAAAAGATCGTTCTTAGAGATTATTTCACGGCATTTTACATGGTGAAACACATATGCTAATAATATCCATCTATATAAATTACCATACGAATTTTGAAAGTAACATACCAATTACTAAAAACTTCATAAATTACGACTTATACTGTGTACAATGTAGTAGGTGTTTAAAATTAACGATCAATTTGCAGTGTACTGTCATTATGAATATTATAAATATATTGAGAATAATTTCTTTCATTATTGCTTAGCATGATATTCTTTGTTGAAAAAGAAACCAGTTTTTTCAATATCATGTTTATATTTCATGTATTCGAAAAAATATCTTCTTCAAGACACAAATATTTCTTTATATTTTTATTAGAAACATTACATTTTAATTATTAGTGATAACATGGACTTAATCGGGAATATTCCTTTTTTTATATATATGTGCATTTAGAAAAAAATTCAAAATAACACATCAAAGTACACTTCATCGGGGTCAAAAGGCACAGATATTCGTTGATTCGATATTATTTCATACGCTTCGCATCCTGGTCTTAATTTTAGACAATTCATTTTACCTAGTCCTTTATAGCATCCTGGATTTATTTATATAGAAGTCATATTCTTTACTCCTCGATACAGTTTTCTTTACATCAATGTCCTATGGACACTAAATAGTATTGCGGAAAAAGTTAATAATCCACAAATGCGTTTAAAATAATTTTTCATTATAACCAAAAGCAGAGAGAATGTACGCATTAAAAAAAAAGGTTTTGACGAGACTCATGTTAATATAGAACGAAAAAAATTTTTTTAAAAATTGAATATCTCACATATTCTGATTTGAAGTCAGAATATGGCGTCTGATTTTCTGTCAGACACTCTAGCCGCCAGGCCAACTCAGCTCATGTGTTCTGCTAGCTGAAATTTCGTAGTTGTCAAATGTGTCACGTTCACACTCTGCGTTCGGTAGAGGACAACTTCGAGAGACTATATGGAATACATTTCAAAGATCTCTCGAAGTTCAAATTTAGATACCCATGCTTTGGTCACTTAAAAGGTTAAGTATTCATCTTATAACAGCATGTTTGTGGTTGTTGTTTAATTGATCAACCTATAGATTACATTTTCGTCCAATTGGTGGCAATACATACGTTCATCAAGATATTATCGCGTCATTTTACAATGTGAAATATATATCTGCTAATAATATCCATTCACTATAAATTCCATGTGAATTTTGAAAGGTAACAGAGCAATATATAATACCTAAATAAATTACGACTTTATCTGCGTACTATGTAGTAGGTTTTTAATATTATGGTCTATTTGCAGTGTACTGTCATCAAGAACTTTAGAAAGAGAGTTAAATAAATTTCTTTTATTATTACTTAGCATGCTATTCAAAGTTAAGAAAAAAACCAGGTTATTCAATATTACGCATATATTTATGTGTTCGAAAAAATACCATCGGATTTCACGCATTTATTTCTTTCTATTTTTATGCAAAACAGCAAATTTAAAAATTATACATGATAACACAGAGATAATCTATAATACTCTCTATTTTTATAGATATTGATCAGGGTATATTTACACAGATATTCCTCGATTCGATAGTATTTCTTATGCTTCGCATCCTAGTCTTTATTTTATAGAAGTCATTTTCCTTACTCCTCTATAGAAAAGTTTTATTTTACAAAAACGACCTATGTACACAAAATATTGAACGGAACAAGCATCGTATACAAATGCGTTTAAATTACTTTCTCATTAGAAGCAAAAAAATAAAGCATGAACGCATCAAAAAATATATTATTTTTATGACTTTCCACATCTTAATATAGAAAGAAGAAAACGAAAAAAAAATTGAATATCTCACTTATTCTGATTTGAAGTCAGAATATTGCGTCTGATTTTCAGTCAGATACTCTTGCCGCTATGCCAACTAAGCTCATATGATATGCTAGCTGAAATTTCAAGTTGTCAAATGTGTCACGTTCACACTTCGCGTTCGGTAGCAGACAACTTCAAGAGGGAATATGGAATACGTTTCATAGATCGCTCGAAGTTCAAATTTAGAAACCTGGTTTTCAAGTTCAAATTAAGAAACATACTGGTCACTTAAAAATTATAGTAATAATCTTATTCAAGCATTTACGTACATCTTTCTCATACTACGGTTCGATATTAAGTAAGAATTCTTTGCAGTTTACTGATAGAAGTTAATCCTTAAGCCGCATACTCAGTCCTTTGTAAATGGTGAATGTATTCAGGTGTTGTTTAATTGATTAACCTAAAGATCACATTTTCGTCCAAAAGATAGTAAAAAGATCGTTCTCGGTGATAATTTCATGGCATTTTACGTGGTGAAACTCATATGCTAATAATATCCATCTATATAAATTACCATATAAATTTTGAAAGTAACAATTTAATTACCAAAAACTTCATAAATTACGACTTAAACTGTGTACCATGTAGTAGGTGTTTAATATTAACGATCAATTTGCAGTGTACTGTCATTATGAACATTATAAATATATTGAGATAAATTTCTTTTATTATTGCTTAGCATGATATTCTATGTTGAAAAAGAATACAGTTTTTTCAATATTATGTTTATATTTCATGTATTCGAAAATATATGTTCTTCAAGACACAATTATTTCTTTATATTTTTATTAAAAACATTACATTTTAATTATTAGTGATAACATGGCCTTAATCGGGAATATTCCTTTTTTTATATATATGAGCATTTAGAAAAAAATTCAAAAAAACGTAAAAGTACACTTCATCGGGGTCAAAAGGCACAGATATTCCTTGATTCGATATTATTTCATATGCTTCGCAACCTGTTCTTAATTTTAGACAATTCATTTTACTTAGTCCTTTATTGCATCCTGGATTTATTTATATAGAAGTCATATTCTTTACTCTTCGATACAGTTTTCTTTACATAAATGTCCTATGGACACAAAATATTATTGCGGAAAAAGTAAATCCTCCACATATGCGATTAAAATAATTTTTCATTATAACAAAAAACCAGAGAGCATGTACGCACAAAAAATAAGTTTTTGACGAGACACATGTTGATATAAAACGAAAAAAATTTTAAAAAAATTGAATATCTCGCATAGTCTGATTTGAAGTCAGAATATTGTGTCTGATTTTCAGTCAGACACTCTAGCCGCCAGGCCACTCAGCTCACGTGTTCTGCTAGCTTAAGTTTCGTAGTTGTCAAATGTGTCACGCTCACACTCCGCTTTCGCTAGCAGACAACTTCAAGAGACTACATGGAATACATTTCAAAGATCTCTCGAACTTCAAATTAAGATACCCATGCTTTCGTCACCTAAAAAGTTATAGTATTCATCCTGCAACAGCATGTTTTTAGGTTGTTGTTTATTTGATTAACCTATAGATTACATTTTCGTCCAACTGGTAGCAATAAATTCGTTCTTCAAGATAATATCGCGTCATTTTACAATGTGAAATATATATCTGCTAATAATATCCATTCACTATAAATTCAATATGAATATTGAAAGGTAACAGAGCAATACATAATACCATCATAAATTGCGACTTAAACAGCGTACTAATTATTAAATTTTTAATATTATGGTCTATTTGTAGAGTACTGTCATAAAGATCATTAGAAAGATATTTAAATAAATTTCTTGTATTATTATTGATTTGCTTAATATTCAAAGTAAGGAGGGAAACCAGGTTATTCAATATTATGCATTTATTTATGTGTTGGAAAAAATATCATCGGATTTAACGCATTTATTTCTTTCTATTTGTATGCAAAATAACATGTTTAAAAATTATACATGATAACATAGAGTTAATCTATAATATTTCCTTTTTTATAGCTATGTGATCGGGATATATTTATACAGACATTCCTCGATTCGATATTATTTCTTAAGCTTCGCATCCTAGTCTTTATTTCATAGAAGTCTTTTCCTTAATCCTCTATAGAAAAGTTTTTTTTTACAAAATAGACCTATGTACACAAAATATTAAAGCGTAACAAGTATCATATACAATTGCTTTTAAATAACTTTCTCCTTATTTCATAGAAGTCTTTTCCTTACTCCTCTATATAAAAGTTTTTTTTACAAAATAGACCTATGTACACAAAATATTCAAGCGTAACAAGTATCATATACAATTGCTTTTGAATACTTCCTCATTAAAAGCAAAAAAAGGAAAGCATGAACGCATCAAAAAATATATTATTTTTATGACTTTCCACATCTTAATATAGAAAGAAGAAAACGAAAAAAAAATTGAATATCTCACTTATTCTGATTTAAAGTCAGAATATTGCGTCTGATTTTCAGTCAGACACTCTAGCCGCTATGCCAACCCAGCTCATGTGTTATGCCAGCAGAAATTTCGTAGTTGTCAAATGTGTCACGTTCACACTTTACGTTCGGTAGCAGACAACTTCAAGAGGCAATATGGAATACGTTTCATAGATCGCTCGAAGTTCAAATTTAGAAACCTATGTACTGGTCACTTAAAAATTATAGTTATAATCTTATTCCATCATTTACGTACATCTTTCTCGTACTACGGTTCGATATTAAGTAAGAATTCTTTGCAGTTTACTGATAGAAGTTAATCCTTAAGCCGCATACTCAGTCCTTTGTAAATGGTGAATGTATTCATGTGTTATTTAATTGATTAACCTAAAGATCACATTTTCGTCCAAAAGATAGTAATAAGATCGTTTTTGGTGATAATTTCATGGCATTTTACATTGTGAAACACATATGCTAATAATATCCATCTATATAAATTACCATACGAATTTTGAAAGTAACAATCCAAATACTAAACACTTCATAATTTACGACTTAAACTGTGTAGCATGTAGTCGGTGGCTAATATTAACGATCAATTTGCAGTGTACTGTCATTATGAACATTATAAATATATTGAGATAAATTTCTTTTATTATTGCTTAGCATGATATTCTATGTTGAAAAAGAAACCAGTTTTTTCAATATTATGTTTATAGTTCGTGTATTCCAAAAAATATCTTCTTCAATACTCATTTATTTCTATATATTTTTATTAGAAACATTACATTTTAATTATTAATGATAACATGGACTTAACCGGGAATATTCCTTTTTTTATATGTATGTGCTTTTAGAAAAAAATTCAAAATAACGCAAAAAAGTACACTTCATCGGAGTCAAAAGGCACAGATATTCCTTGATTCGATATTATTTCATATGCTTCGCATCCTGGTCCTAATTTTAGACAATTCATTTTACTTAGTCCTTTATCGCATCCTGGATTTATTTATATAGAAGTCATATTCTTTACTCCTCGATGCAGTTTTCTTTACATCAATGTCCTATGGACACTTAATAGTATTGCGGAAAAAGTAAATTATCAACAAATGTTTTTAAAATAATTTTTCATTATAACCAAAAACCAGAGAGCATGTACGCATCAAAAAAAAAGTTTTTGACGAGAGACATGTTGATATAGAACGAAAAAAATTTTTAAAAAATTGAATATCTCACATATTCTGATTTGAAGTCAGAATATTGCGTCTGATTTTCAGTCAGATACTCTAGCCGCCCGGCCAACTCAGCTCATGTCTTCTGCTAGCTGAAATTTGGTATTTCTCAAATGTGTCACGTTCACACTCCGCGTTCGGTAGAGGACAACCTCGAGAGACTATATGGAATACATTTCAAAGATCTCTCGAAGTTCAAATTTAGATACCCATGCTTTGGTCACTGAAAAGGTTAAGTATTCATCTTATAACAGCATGTTTGTGGTTGTTGTTTATTTGATTAACCTATAGATTACATTTTAGTTCAATTGGTGGCAATAAATTCGTTCTTCAAGATAATATCGCGTCATTTTACAATGTGAAATATATATCTGCTTAAAATATCCATTCACTATTAATTCAATATGAATATTGAAAGGTAACAGAGCAATACATAATACCATCATAAATTACGACTTAAACTGCGTACTATGTATTAAATTTTTAATATTATGGTCTATTTGTAGTGTACTGTCATAAAGATCATTAGAAAGATATTTAAATAAATTTTCCTTATTATTATTGATTTGCATAATATTCAAAGTAAGGAGAGAAACCAGGTTATTCAATATTTCGCATTTATTTATGTGTTGGAAAAAATATCATCGGATTTAACGCATTTATTTCTTTCTATTTTTATGCAAAATAACATGTTTAAAAATTATACATGATAACATAGAGTTAATCTATAATATTTCCTTTTTTATAGATATGTGATCGGGGTATATTTGTACAGACATTCCTCGATTCGATATTATTTCTTAAGCTTCGCATCATAGTCTTTATTTCATAGAAGTCTTTTCCTTAATCCTCTATAGAAAAGTTTTTTTTTACAAAATAGACCAATGTACACAAAATATTAAAGCGTAACAAGTATCATATACAATTGCTTTTAAATAACATTCTCATTATTTCATAGAAGTCTTTTCCTTACTCCTCTATAGAAAGGTTTTTTTTTACTTTTTTTTTTGCTTTTAAAATACTTTCTCATTAAAAGCAAAAAAAGGAAAGCATGAACGCATCAAAAAATGTATTATTTTTATGACGTTCCACATCCACATCTTAATATAGAAAGAAGAAAACGAAAAAAAAATTGAATATCTCACTTATTCTGATTTGAAGTCAGAATATGGCACCTGATTTTCAGTCAGACACTCTAGCCGCTATGCCAACTCAGCTCATGTGTTATGCCAGCAGAAATTTCGTAGTTGTCAAATGTGTCACGTTCACACTTTACGTTCGGTAGCAGACAACTTCAAGAGGCAATATGGAATACGTTTCATAGATCGCTCGAAGTTCAAATTTAGAAACCTATGCACTAGTCACTTAAAAATTATAGTATTAATCTTATTCCAGCATTTACGTACATCTTTCTCATACTACGGTTCGATATTAAGTAAGAATTCTTTGCAGTTTACTGATAGAAGTTAATTCTTAAGCCGCATACTCAGTCCTTTGTAAATGGAGAATGTATTCAGGTGTTATTTAATTGATTAACCTAAAGATCACATTTTCCTCCAAAAGATAGCAAAAAGATCGTTCTTGGTGATAATTTCATGGCATTTTACATGGTGAAACTCATATGCTAATAATATCCATCTATATAAATTACCATACGAATTTTGAAAGTAACAATCCAAATACTAAAAACTTCATAAATTACGACTTATACTGTGTACAATGTAGTAGGTGTTTAAAATTAACGATCAATTTGCAGTGTACTGTCATTATGAACATTATAAATATATTGAGATAAATTTCTTTTATTATTGCTTAGCATGATATTCTATGTTGAAAAAGAAACCAGTTTTTTCAATATTATGTTTATATTTCATGTATTCGAAAAAATATCTTCTTCAAGACACAATTATTTCTTTATATTTTTATTAAAAACATTACATTTTATTTATTAGTGATAACATGGACTTAATCGGGAATATTCCTTTTTTTATATATATGTGCATCTAGAAAAAAAGTCAAAATAACGCAAAAAGTACACTTCATCGGGGTCAAAAGGCACAGATATTCCTTGATTCGATATTATTTCATATGCTTCGCATCCTGGTCTTAATTTTAGACAATTCATTTTACTTAGTCCTTTATAGCATCCTGGATTTATTTATATAGAAGTCATATTCTTTACTCCTCGATGCAGATTATAATAGAGATCTTACTTAATATAGAAAGAAGAAAACGAAAAAAAAATTGAACATCTCACTTATTCTGATTTGAAGTCAGAATATTGCGTCTGATTTTCAGTCAGACACTCTAGCCGCTTTGCCAACCCAGCTCATGTGTTACGCCAGCAGAAATTTCGTAGTTGTTGAATGTGTCACGTTCACACTTTACGTTCGGTAGCAGACAACTTCAAGAGGCAATATGGAATACGTTTCATAGATCGCTCGAAGTTCAAATTTAGAAACCCATGTGCTGGTCACATAAAAATTATAGTATTAATCTTATTCCAGCATTTACGTCCATCTTTCTCATACTACGGTTCCATATTAAGTAAGAATTCTTTGCAGTTTACTGATAGAAGTTAATCCTATGCCGCATACTCAGTCCTTTGTAAATGGTGAATGTATTCAGGTGTGATATAAATGATTAACCTAAACATCACATTTTCGTTTAAAAGATAGTAAAAAGATCGTTCTTGGTGATAATTTCATGGCATTTTACGTGGTGAAACTCATATGCTAATAATACCCATCAATATAAATTACCATACGAATTTTGAAAGTAACAATCCAATTACTAAAAAATTCATAAATTACAACTTAAACTGTGTACCATGTAGCAGGTGTTTAATATTAACGATCAATTTGCAGTGTACTGTCATTATGAACATTATAAATATATTGAGATAAATTTCTTTCATTATTGCTTAGCATGATTTTCTATGTTGAAAAAGAAACCAGTTTTTTCAATATTATGTTTATATTTCGTGTATTCGAAAAAATGTCTTCTTCAATACACAATTATTTCTAAATATTTTTATTGGAAACATTACATTTTAATTATTAGTGATAACATGGACTTAATCGGGAATATTCCTTTTTTTATATATATGTGCATTTAGAAAAAAATTCAAAATAACGCAAAAAAGTACACTTCATCGGGGTCAAAAGGCACAGATATTCCTTGATTCGATATTATTTCATATGCTTCGCATCCTGGTCTTAATTTTAGGCAATTCATTTTACTTAGGCCTTTATAGCATCCTGGATTTATTTATATAGAAGTCATATTCTTTACTCCTCGATACAGTTTTCTTTACATCAATGTCCTATGGACACTAAATAGTATTGCGGAAAAAGTAAATCATCCACAAATGCGTTTAAAATAATTTTTCATTCTAACCAAATACCAGAGAGCTTGTACGCATCAAAAAAAAAGTTTTTGACGAGACACATGTTAATATAGAACGAAAAAAGTTTTTAAAAAATTGAATATCTCACATATTCTGATTTGAAGTCAGAATATGGCGTCTGATTTTCAGTCAGACACTCTAGCCGCCCGGCCAACTCAGCTCATGTCTTCTGCTAGCTGAAATTTGGTATTTCTCAAATGTGTCACGTTCACACTCCGCGTTCGGTAGAGGACAACCTCGAGAGACTATATGGAATACATTTCAAAGATCTCTCGAAGTTCAAATTTAGATACCCATGCTTTGGTCACTGAAAAGGTTAAGTATTCATCTTATAACAGCATGTTTGTGGTTGTTGTTTAATTGATCAACCTAGAGATTACATTTTCGTCCAATTGGTGGCAATACATACGTTCATCAAGATATACAGATCAAGTAGGTTTTTAATATTATGGTCTATTTGAAGTGTACTGTCATAAAGAACATTAGAAAGAGAGTTAAATAAATTTCTTTTATTATTGCTTAGCATGCTATTCAAAGTTAAGAAAAAAACCAGGTTATTCAATATTACGCATATATTTATGTGTTCGAAAAAATACCATCGGATTTCACGCATTTATTTCTTTCTATTTTTATGCAAAACAGCAAATTTAAAAATTATACATGATAACACAGAGATAATCTATAATACTCTCTATTTTTATAGATATTGATCAGGGTATATTTACACAGATATTCCTCGATTCGATAGTATTTCTTATGCTTCGCATCCTAGTCTTTATTTTATAGAAGTCATTTTCCTTACTCCTCTATAGAAAAGTTTTATTTTACAAAAACGACCTATATACACAAAATATTAAACGGAACAAGCATCGTGTACAAATGTGTTTAAATTACTTTCTCATTAGAAGCAAAAAAAATAAAGCATGAACGCATCAAAAAATATATTATTTTTATTACTTTCCACATCTTAATATGGAGAGAAGAAAACAGAAAAAAATTGAATATCTCACTTATTCTGATTTGAAGTCAGTATATTGCGTCTGATTTTCAGTCAGACACTCTAGCCGCTATGCCAAATAAGCTCATGTGTTCTGCTTGCAGAAATTTCGTAGTTGTCAAATGTGTCACGTTCACACTTCGCGTTCGGTAGCAGAAAACTTCAAGAGGCAATATGGAATACGTTTCATAGATCGCTCGAACTTCAAATTTAGAAACCCATGTACTTGTCACTTAAACATTATAGTATTTATCTTATTTCAGCATTTACGTACATCTTTCTCATACTACGTTTCGTTATTAAGTAAGAATTCTTTGCAGTATACTGATAGAAGCTAATCCTAAGCCGCATACTCAGTCCTTGGTAAATGGTGAATGTATTCAGGTTGTTTTTTAATTGATTAACCTAAAGATCACATTTTCGTCCAAATGGTAGCAAAAAGATCGTTCTTCGAGATTATTTCACGGCATTTTACATGGTGAAACACATATGCTAATAATATCCATCTATATAAATTACCACACGAATTTTAAAAGTAACATACCAATTACTTAAAACTTCATAAATTACGACTTATACTGTGTACAATGTAGTAGGTGTTTAAAATTAACGATCATTTTGCAGTGTACTGTCATTATGAATATTATAAATATATTGAGAATAATTCCTTTCATTATTGCTTAGCAAGATATTCTATGTTGAAAAAGAAACCAGTTTTTTCAATATCATGTTTATATTTCATGTATTCGAAAAAATATGTTCTTCAAGACACAATTATTTCTTTATATTTTTATTAGAAACATTACATTTTAATTATTAGTGATAACATGGACTTAATCGGGAATATTCCTTTTTTTATATATATGTGCATTTAGAAAAAAATTCAAAATAACACATCAAAGTACACTTCATCGGGGTCAAAAGGCACAGATATTCCTTGATTCGATATTATTTCATACGCTTCGCATCCTGGTCTTAATTTTAGACAATTCATTTTACTTAGTCCTTTATAGCATCCTGGATTTATTTATATAGAAGTCATATTCTTTACTCCTCGGTACAGTTTTCTTTACATCAATGTCCTATGGACACTAAATAGTATTGCGGAAAAAGTAAATCATCCACAAATGCGTTTAAAATAATTTTTCATTATAACCAAAAACCAGAGAGCATGTACGCTTTAAAAAAAAGGTTTTGACGAGACACATGTTAATATAGAACGAAAACAATTTTTTTTAAAATTGAATATCTCACATATTCTGATTTGAAGTCAGAATATGGCGTCTGATTTTCAGTCAGACACTCTAGCCGCTATGCCAACTCAGCTCATGTGTTATGCCAGCAGAAATTTCGTAGTTGTCAAATGTGTCACGCTCACACTCCGCATTCGCTAGCAGACAACTTCAAGAGACCACATGGAATACATTTCAAAGATCTCTCGAACTTCAAATGAAGATACCCATGCTTTCGTCACCTAAAAAGTTATAGTATTCATCCTGCAACAGCATGTTTTTAGGTTGCTGTTAATTTGATTAACGTATAGATTACATTTTCGTTCAATTGGTGGCAATAAATTCGTTCTTCAAGATAATATCCCGTCATTTTACAATGTGAAATATATATCTGCTAATAATATCCATTCACTATAAATTCAATATGAATATTGAAAGGTAACAGAGCAATACATAATACCATCATAAATTGCGACTTAAACAGCGTACTAATTATTAAATTTTTAATATTATGGTCTATTTGTAGTGTACTGTCATGAAGATCATTAGAAAGATATTTAAATAAATTTCCCTTATTATTATTGATTTGCTTAATATTCAAAGTAAGGAGAGAAACCAGGTTATTCAATATTATGCATTTATTTATGTGTTGGAAAAAATATCGTCGGATTTAACGCATTTATTTCTTTCTATTTTTATGCAAAATAACATGTTAAAAAATAATACATAATAACATAGAGTTAATCTATAATATTTCCTTTTTTATAGATATGTGATCGGGGTATATTTATACAGACATTCCTCGATTCGATATTATTTCTTAAGCTTCGCATCATAGTCTTTATTTCATAGAAGTCTTTTCCTTAATCCACTATAGAAAAGTTTTTTTTTACAAAATAGACCTATGTACACAAAATATTAAAGCGTAACAAGTATCATATACAATTGCTTTTAAATTACTTTCTCATTAAAAGCAAAAAAAGGAAAGCATGAACGCATCAAAAAATATATTATTTTTGTGACGTTCCACATCTTAATATAGAAAGAAGAAAACGGAAAAAAAATTGACTATCTCACTTATTCTGATTTGAAGTCAGAATATTGCGTCTGATTTTCAGTCAGACACTCTAGCCGCTATGCCAACTCAGCTCATGTGTTATGCCAGCAGAAATTTCGTAGTTGTCAAATGTGTCACGTTCACACTTTACGTTCGGTAGCAGACAACTTCAAGAGGCAATATGGAATACGTTTCATAGATCGCTCGAAGTTCAAATTTAGAAACCTATGTACTAGTCACTTAAAAATTATAGTATTAATCTTATTCCAGCATTTACGTACATTTTTCTCATACTACGGTTCGATATTAAGTAAGAATTCTTTGCAGTTTACTGATAGAAGTTAATCCTTAAGCCGCATACTCAGTCCTTTGTAAATGGTAAATGTATTCATGTGTTATTTAATTGATTAACCTAAAGATCACATTTTCGTCCAAAAGATAGTAAAAAGAACGTTTTTGGTGATAATTTCATGGCATTTTACATTGTGAAACACATATGCTAATAATATCCATCTATATAAATTACCATACGAATTTTGAAAGTAACAATCCAAATACTAAAAACTTCATAAATTACGACTTAAACTGTGTAGCATGTAGTAGCTGGTTAATATTAACGATCAATTTGCAGTGTACTGTCATTATGAACATTATAAATATATTGAGAATAATTTCTTTCATTATTGCTTAGCATGATATTCTATGTTGAAAAAGAAACCAGTTTTTTCAATATCATGTTTATATTTCATGTATTCGAAAAAATATGTTCTTCAAGACACAATTATTTCTTTATATTTTTATTAGAAACATTACATTTTAATTATTAGTGATAACATGGACTTAATCGGGAATATTCCTTTTTTTATATATACTTGTGCATTTAGAAAAAAATTCAAAATAACACATTAAAGTACACTTCATCGGGGTCAAAAGGCACAGATATTCCTTGATTCGATATTATTTCATACGCTTCGCATCCTGGTGTTAATTTTAGACAATTCATTTTACTTAGTCCTTTATAGCATCCTGGATTTATTTACATAGAAGTCATATTCTTTACTCCTCGATACAGATTTCTTTACATCAATGTCCTATGGACACTAAATAGTATTGCGGAAAAAGTAAATCATCCACAAATGCGTTTAAAACAATTTTTCATTATAACCAAAAACCAGAGAGCATGTACGCATCAAAAAAAAAGTTTTTGACGAGACACATGTTAATATAGAACGAAAAAATTTTTTAAAAAAATTGAATATCTCACATATTCTGATTTGAAGTCAGAATATTGCGTCTGATTTTCAGTCAGACACTCTAGCCGCCAGGCCAACTCAGCTCACGTGTTCTGCTAGCTTAAGTTTCGTAGTTGTCAAATGTGTCACGCTCACACTCCGCGTTTGCTAGCAGAACACTTTAAGAGACTACATGGAATACATTTCAAAGATCTCTTGAACTTCAAAATAAGATACACATGCTTTGGTCACTTAAAATGTAATAGTATTCATCCTGCAACAGCATGTTTTTAGGTTACTGTTAATTTGATTAACCTATAGATTACATTTTCGTACAATTGGTGGCTATAAATTCGTTCTTCAAGATAATATCGCGTCATTTTACAATGTGAAATATATATCTGCTAATAATATCCATTCACTATAAATTCAATATGAATATTGAAAGGTAACAGAGCAATACATAATACCATCATAAATTACGACTTAAACTGCATACTATCTATTAAATTTTTAATATTATGGTCTATTTGTAGTGTACTGTCATAAAGATCATAAGAAAGATATGTAAATAAATTTCCCGTATTATTATTGATTTGCTTAATATTCAAAGTAAGGAGAGAAACCAGGTTATTCAATATTATGCATTTATTTATGTGTTGGAAAAAATATCATCGGATTTAACGCATTTATTTCTTTCTATTTTTATGGAAAATAACATGTTTAAAAATTATACATGATAACATAGAGTTAATCTATAATATTTCCTTTTTTATAGATATGTGATCGGGGTATATTTATACAGACATTCCTCGATTCGATATTATTTCTTAAGCTTCGCATCCTAGTCTTTATTTCATAGAAGTCTTTTCCTTAATCCACTATAGAAAAGTTTTTTTTTACAAAATAGACCTATGTACACAAAATATTAAAGCGTAACAAGTATCATATACAATTGCTTTTAAAATACTTTCTCATTAAAAGCAAAAAAAGGAAAGCATGAACGCATCAAAAAATATATTATTTTTATGACGTTCCACATCTTAATATAGAAAGAAGAAAACGAAAAAAAAATTGAATATCTCACTTATTCTGATTTGAAGTCAGAATATTGCGTCTGATTTTCAGTCAGACACTCTAGCCGCTATGCCAACCCAGCTCATGTGTTATGCCAGCAGAAATTTCGTAGTTGTTGAATGTGTCACGTTCACACTTTACGTTCGGTAGCAGACAACTTCAAGAGGCAATATGGAATACGTTTCATAGATCGCTCGAAGTTCAAATTTAGAAACCCATGTACTGGTCACATAAAAATTATAGTATTAATCTTATTCCAGCATTTACGTCCATCTTTCTCATACTACGGTTCCATATTAAGTAAGAATTCTTTGCAGTTTACTGATAGAAGTTAATCCTATGCCGCATACTCAGTCCTTTGTAAATGGTGAATGTATTCAGGTGTGATATAAATGATTAACCTAAACATCACATTTTCGTTTAAAAGATAGTAAGAAGATCGTTCTTGGTGATAACTTCATGGCATTTTACATGGTGAAACTCATATGCTAATAATATCCATCTATATAAATTACCATACAAATTTTTAAAGTAACAATCCAATTACTAAAAACTTCATACATTACGACTTAGACTATGTACCATGTAGTAGGTGTTTAATATTAACGATGAATTTGCATTGTACTGTCATTAAAAACATTTTAAAGATATTGAGATAAATTTCTTTTATTATTGCTTAGCATGATATTCTATGTTGAAAAAGAAAACAGTTTTTTCAATATTATGTTTATATTTCATGTATTCGAAAAAATTCTCCTTCAAGACACAATTATTTCTTTATATTTTTATTAGAAACATTACATTTTAATTATTAGTGATAACATGGACTTAATCGGGAATATTCCTTTTTTTATATATATGTGCATTTAAAAAAAAATTCAAAATAACACATTAAAGTACACTTCATCGGGGTCAAAAGGAACAGATATTCCTTGATTCGATATTATTTCATACGCTTCGCACCCTGGTGTTAATTTTAGACAATTCATTTTACTTAGTCCTTTATAGCATCCTGGATTTATTTATATAGAAGTCATATTCTTTACTCCTCGATACAGTTTTCTTTACATCAATGTCCTATGGACACTAAATAGTATTGCGGAAAAAGTAAATCATCCACAAATGCGTTTAAAATAATTTTTCTTTATAACCAAAAACCAGAGAGCATGTACGCATCAAAAAAAAAGTTTTTGACGAGACACATGTTAATATAGAACGAAAAAAATGTAAAAAAAAATTGAATATCTCACATATTCTGATTTGAAGTCAGAATATGGCGTCTGATTTTCAGTCAGACACTCTAGCCGCCAGGCCAACTCAGCTCATGTGTTCTGCTAGCTGAAATTTCGTAGTTGTCAAATGTGTCACGTTCACACTCCGCGTTTGGTAGAGGACAACTTCGAGAGACTATATGGAATACATTTCAAAGATCTCTCGAAGTTCAAATTAAAATACCCATGCTTTGGTCACTTAAAAGGTTAAGTATTCATCTTATAACCGCATGTTTGTGGTAGTTTTTTAATTGATCAACCTATAGATTACATTTTCGTCCAACTGGTGGCAATACATACGTTCATCAAGATATTATCGCGTCATTTTACAATGTGAAATATATATCTGCTAATAATATCCATTCACTATAAATTCCATGTGAATTTTGAAAGGTAACAGAGCAATATATAATACCTAAATAAATTACGACTTTATCTGCGTACTATGTAGTAGGTTTTCAATATTATGGTCTATTTGCAGTGTACTGTCATAAAGAACATTAGAAAGAGAGTTATATAAATTTCTTTTATTATTGCTTAGCATGCTATTCAAAGTTAAGAAAAAAACCAGGTTATTCAATATTACGCATATATTTATGTGTTCGAAAAAATACCATCCGATTTCACTCATTTATTTCTTTCTATTTTTATGCAAAACAGCAAATTTAAAAATTATACATGATAACACAGAGATAATCTATAATAATACTTTCTATATTTATAGATATTGATCGGGGTATTTTTACACACATATTCCCCAATTCGATATTATTTCTTATGCTTCGCATCCTAGTCTTTATTTTATAGAAGTCATTTTCCTTACTCCTCTATAGAAAAGTTTTTTTTTACAAAAACGACCTATGTACACAAAATATTGAACGGAACAAGCATCGTATACAAATGCGTTTAAATTACTTTCTCATTAGAAGCAAAAAAATAAAGCATGAACGCATCAAAAAATATATTATTTTTATGACTTTCCACATCTTAATATAGAAAGAAGAAAACGAAAAAAAAATTGAATATCTCACTTATTCTGATTTGAAGTCAGAATATTGCGTCTGATTTTCAGTCAGATACTCTAGCCGCTATGCCAACTCAGCTCATGTGATATGCTAGCAGAAATTTCAAGTTGTCAAATGTGTCACGTTCACACTTCGCGTTCGGTAGCAGACAACTTCAAGAGGGAATATGGAATACGTTTCATAGATCGCTCGAAGTTCAAATTTAGAAACCTGGTTTTCAAGTTCAAATTAAGAAACATACTGGTCACTTAAAAATTATAGTATTAATCTTATTCAAGCATTTACGTACATCTTTCTCATACTACGGTTCGATATTAAGTAAGAATTCTTTGCAGTTTACTGATAGAAGTTAATCCTTAAGCCGCATACTCAGTCCTTTGTAAATGGTGAATGTATTCAGGTGTTATTTAATTGATTAACCTAAAGATCACATTTTCGTCCAAAAGATAGTAAGAATATCGTTCTTGGTGATAATTTCATGGCATTTTACGTGGTGAAACTCATATGCTAATAATATCCATCAATATAAATTACCATACGAATTTTGAAAGTAACAATCCAATTACTAAAAACTTCATAAATTACAACTTAAACTGTGTACCATGTAGCAGGTGTTTAATATTAACGATCAATTTGCAGTGTACTGTCATTATGAACATTATAAATATATTGAGATAAATTTCTTTCATTATTGCTTAGCATGATTTTCTATGTTGAAAAAGAAACCAGTTTTTTCAATATTATGTTTATATTTCATGTATTCGAAAAAATATGTTCTTCAAGACACAATTATTTCTAAATATTTTTTTTAGAAACATTACATTTTAATTATTAGTGATAACATGGACTTATTCGGGAATATTCCTTTTTTTATATATATGTGCATTTAGAAAAAAATTCAAAATAACGCAAAAAAGTACACTTCATCGGGGTCAAAAGGCACAGATATTCCTTGATTCGATATTATTTCATATGCTTCGCATCCTGGTCTTAATTTTAGACAATTCATTTTACTTAGGCCTTTATAGCATCCTAGATTTATTTATATAGAAGTCATATTCTTTACTCCTCGATACAGTTTTCTTTACATCAATGTCCTATGGACACTAAATAGTATTGCGGAAAAAGTAAATCATCCACAAATGCGTTTAAAATAATTTTTCATTCTAACCAAATACCAGAGAGCTTGTACGCATCAAAAAAAAAGTTTTTGACGAGACACATGTTAATATAGAACGAAAAAGGTTTTTAAAAAATTGAATATCTCACATATTCTGATTTGAAGTCAGAATATGGCGTCTGATTTTCAGTCAGACACTCTAGCCGCCAGGCCAACTCAGCTCATGTCTTCTGCTAGCTGAAATTTGGTATTTCTCAAATGTGTCACGTTCACACTCCGCGTTCGGTAGAGGACAACCTCGAGAGACTATATGGAATACATTTCAAAGATCTCTCGAAGTTCAAATTTAGATACCCATGCTTTGGTCACTGAAAAGGTTAAGTATTCATCTTATAACAGCATGTTTGTGGTTGTTGTTTAATTGATCAACCTAGAGATTACATTTTCGTCCAATTGGTGGCAATACATACGTTCATCAAGATATACAGATCAAGTAGGTTTTTAATATTATGGTCTATTTGAAGTGTACTGTCATAAAGAACATTAGAAAGAGAGTTAAATAAATTTCTTTTATTATTGCTTAGCATGCTATTCAAAGTTAAGAAAAAAACCAGGTTATTCAATATTACGCATATATATTAATGTGTTCGAAAAAATACCATCGGATTTCACGCATTTATTTCTTTCTATTTTTATGCAAAACAGCAAATTTAAAAATTATACATGATAACACAGAGATAATCTATATTACTTTCCATTTTTATAGATATTGATGGGGGTATATTTACACAGATATTCCCCGATTCGATATTATTTCTTATGCTTCGCATCCTAGTCTTTATTTTATAGAAGTCATTTTCCTTACTCCTCTATAGAAAAGTTTTATTTTACAAAAACGACCTATATACACAAAATATTAAACGGAACAAGCATCGTGTACAAATGTGTTTAAATTACTTTCTCATTAGAAGCAAAAAAAATAAAGCATGAACGCATCAAAAAATATATTATTTTTATTACTTTCCACATCTTAATATGGAAAGAAGAAAACAGAAAAAAATTGAATATCTCACTTATTCTGATTTGAAGTCAGAATATTGCGTCTGATTTTCAGTCAGACACTCTAGCCGCTATGCCAAATGAGCTCATGTGTTCTGCTTGCAGAAATTTCGTAGTTGTCAAATGTGTCACGTTCACACTTCGCGTTCGGTAGCAGAAAACTTCAAGAGGCAATATGGAATACGTTTCATAGATCGCTCGAAGTTCAAATTTAGAAACCCATGTACTTGTCACTTAAACATTATAGTATTTATCTTATTTCAGCATTTACGTACATCTTTCTCATACTACGTTTCGTTATTAAGTAAGAATTCTTTGCAGTATACTGATAGAAGCTAATCCTAAGCCGCATACTCAGTCCTTGGTAAATGGTGAATGTATTCAGGTTGTTTTTTAATTGATTAACCTAAAGATCACATTTTCGTCCAAATGGTAGTAAAAAGATCGTTCTTCGAGATTATTTCACGGCATTTTACATGGTGAAACACATATGCTAATAATATCCATCTATATAAATTACCATACGAATTTTGAAAGTAACAATCCAAATACTAAAAACTTCATAAATTACGACTTAAACTGTGTAGCATGTAGTAGGTGGTTAATATTAACGATCAATTTGCAGTGTACTGTCATTATGAACATTATAAATATATTGAGAATAATTTCTTTCATTATTGCTTAGCATGATATTCTATGTTGAAAAAGAAACCAGTTTTTTCAATATCATGTTTATATTTCATGTATTCGAAAAAATATGTTCTTCAAGACACAATTATTTCTTTATATTTTTATTAGAAACATTACATTTTAATTATTAGTGATAACATGGACTTAATCGGGAATATTCCTTTTTTTATATATATGTGCATTTAGAAAAAAATTCAAAATAACACATCAAAGTACACTTCATCGGGGTCAAAAGGCACAGATATTCCTTGATTCGATATTATTTATTACGCTTCGCATCCTGGTCTTAATTTTAGACAATTCATTTTACTTTGTCCTTTATAGCATCCTGGATTTATTTATATAGAAGTCATATTCTTTACTCCTCGATACAGTTTTCTTTACATCAATGTCCTATGGACACTAAATAGTATTGCGGAAAAAGTAAATCATCCACAAATGCGTTTAAAATAATTTTTCATTATAACCAAAAACCAGAGAGCATGTACGCATTAAAAAAAAGGTTTTGACGAGACACATGTTAATATAGAACGAAAAAAATTTTTTTTTAAATTGAATATCTCACATATTCTGATTTGAAGTCAGAATATGGCGTCTGATTTTCAGTCAGACACTCTAGCCGCCAGGCCAACTCAGCTCATGTGTTCTGCTAGCTGAAATTTGGTAGTTGTCAAATGTGTCACGTTCACACTCCGCGTTCGCTAGCAGACAACTTCAAGAGACTACATGGAATACATTTCAAAGATCTCTCGAACTTCAAATTAAGATACCCATGCTTTCGTCACCTAAAAAGTTATAGTATTCATCCTGCAACAGCATGTTTTTAGGTTGTTGTTTATTTGATTAACCTATAGATTACATTTTCGTCCAATTTGTGGCAATAAATTCGTTCTTCAAGATAATATCGCGTCATTTTACAATGTGAAATATATATCTGCTAATAATATCCATTCACTATAAATTCAATATGAATATTGAAAGGTAACAGAGCAATACATAATACCATCATAAATTACGACTTAAACTGCGTACTAATTATTAAAGTTTTAATATTATGGTCTATTTGTAGTGTACTGTCAAAACGATCATTAGAAAGATATTTAAATAAATTTCTTGTATTATTATTGATTTGCTTAATATTCAAAGTAAGGAGAGAAACCAGGTAATTCAATATTATGCATTTATTTATGTGTTGGAAAAAATATCATCGGATTTAACGCATTTATTTCTTTCTATTTTTATGCAAAATAACATGTTTAAAAATTATACATGATAACATAGAGTTAATCTATAATATTTCCTTTTTTATAGATATGTGATCGGGATATATTTATACAGACATTCCTCGATTCGATATTATTTCTTAAGCTTCGCATCCTAGTCTTTATTTCATAGAAGTCTTTTCCTTAATCCTCTATAGAAAAGTTTTTTTTTACAAAATAGACCTATGTTCACAAAATATTAAAGCGTAACAAGTATCATATACAATTGCTTTTAAATAACTTTCTCATTATTTCATAGAAGTCTTTTCCTTACTCCTCTATAGAAAAGTTTTTTTTGCAAAATAGACCTATGTTCACAAAATATTAAAGCGTAACAAGTATCATATACAATTGCTTTTGAATACTTCCTCATTAAAAGCAAAAAAAGGAAAGCATGAACGCATCAAAAAATATATTATTTTTATGACGTTCCACATCTTAATATAGAAAGAAGAAAACGAAAAAAAAATTGAATATCTCACTTATTCTGATTTGAAGTCAGAATATTGCGTCTGATTTTCAGTCAGACACTCTAGCCGCTATGACAACCCAGCTCATGTGTTATGCCAGCAGAAATTTCGTAGTTGTCAAATGTGTCACGTTCACACTTTACGTTCGGTAGCAGACAACTTCAAGAGGCAATATGGAATACGTTTCATAGATCGCTAGAAGTTCAAATTTAGAAACCTATGTACTGGTCACTTAAAAATTATAGTATTAATCTTATTCCAGCATTTACGTACATCTTTCTCATACTACGGTTCGATATTAAGTAAGAATTCTTTGCAGTTTACTGATAGAAGTTAATCCTTAAGCCGCATACTCAGTCCTTTTGAAATGTTGAATGTATTCAGGTGTTATTTAATTGATTAACCTAAAGATCACATTTTCGCCCAAAATATAGTAAAAAGATCTTTCTTGGTGATAATTTCATGGCATTTTACATGGTGAAACACATATGCTAATAATATCCATCTATATAAATTACCATACGAATTTTGAAAGTAACAATCCAAATACTAAAAACTTCATAAATTACGACTTAAACTGTGTACCATGTAGTAGGTGTTTAATATTAACGATCTATTTGCAGTGTACTGTCATTATGAACATTATAAATATATTGAGAAAAGTTTCTTTCATTATTGCTTAGCATGATATTCTATGTTGAAAAAGAAACCAGTTTTTTCAATATCATGTTTATATTTCATGCATTCGAAAAAATATCTTCTTCAAGACACAATTATTTCTTTATATTTTTATTAGAAACATTACATTTTAATTATTAGTGATAACATGGACTTAATCGGGAATATTCCGTTTTTATATATATGTGCATTTAGAAATAAATTCAAAATAACGCAAAAAAGTACACTTCATCGGGGTCAAAAGGCACAGATATTCCTTGATTCGATATTATTTCATATGCTTCGCATCCTGGTCTTAATTTTAGACAATTCATTTTACTTAGTCCTTTATAGCATCCTGGATTTATTTATACAGAAGTCATATTCTTTACTCCTCGATAAAGTTTTCTTTACATCAATGTTATATGGACACTAAATAGTATTGCGGAAAAAGTAAGTCATCCACAAATGCGTTTAAAATAATTTTTCATTATAACCAAAAACCAGAGAGCATGTACGCAACAAAAAAAAAGTTTTTGACGAGACACATGTTAATATCTATCTAATATCACTCTAGCCGCTATGCCAAATCTGCTCATGTGTTCTGCTAGCAGAAATTTCGTAGTTGTCAAATGTGTCACGTTCACACTTAGCGTTCGGTTGCAGACAACTTCAAGAGACAATATGGAATACGTTTCATAGATCGCTCGAAGTTCAAATTTAGAAACCCATGTACTGGTCACTTAAAACTTATAGTATTAATCTTATTCCTGCATTTACGTACATCTTTCTCATACTTGGGTTCGATATTAAGTAAGAATTCTTTGCAGTTTACTGATAGAAGTTAATCCTAAGCCGCATACTCAGTCCTTTGTAAATGGTGAATGTATTCAGGTGTTATTTAATTGATTAACCTAAACATCACATTTTCGTCCAAAAGATAGAAAAAAGATCGTTCTTGGTGATAATTTCATGGTATTTTACATGGTATTTTACATGGTATTATACATGGTTACATATGCTAATATTATCCATCAATATAAATTACCATACGAATTTTGAAATTAACAATCCAATTACTAAAAACTTCATAAATTACGACTTAAACTGTGTAGCATGTAGTAGGTGTTTAATATTAACGATCAATTTGCAGTTTACTGTCATTATGAACATTATAAATATATTGATATAAATTTCTTTTATTATTGGTTAGCATGATATTGTATGTTGAAAAAGAAACCAGTTTTTTCAATATTATGTTTATAGTTCGTGTATTCGAAAAAATATCTTCTTCAATACTCAATTATTTTTATATATTTTTATTAGAAACATTACATTTTTATTATTAGTGATAACATGGACTTAATCGGCAATATTCCTTTTTTTATATGTATGTGCATTTAGAAAAAAATTCAAATTAACGCAAAAAAGTACACTTCATCGGGGTCAAAATGCACAGATATTCCTTGATTCGATATTATTTCATATGCTTCGCATCCTGGTGTTAATTTTAGACAATTCATTTTACATAGTCCTTTATAGCATCCTGGATTTATTTATATAGAAGTCATATTCTTTACTACTCGATACAGTTTTCCTTACATCAATGTCCTATGGACACTAAATAGTATTGCGGAAAAAGTAAATCATCCACTAAATGCGTTTAAAATAATTTTTCATTCTAACCAAAAACCAGAGAGCTTTTACGCATCAAAAAAAAAGTTTTTGACGAGAGACATGTTGATATAGAACGAAAAAAATTTACAAAAATTTGAATATCTCACATATTCTGATTTGAAGTCAGAATATTGCGTCTGATTTTCAGTCAGATACCCTAGCCGCCAGGCCAACTCAGCTCACGTTTTCTGCTAGCTTAAGTTTCGTAGTTGTCAAATGTGTCACGCTCACACTCCGCGTTCGCTAGCAGACAACTTCAAGAGACTACATGGAATACATTTCAAAGATCTCTCGAACTTCAAATTAAGATACCCATGATTTCGTCACCTAAAAAGTTATAGTATTCATCCTGCAACAGCATGTTTTTAGGTTGCTGTTAATTTGATTAACGTATAGATTACATTTTCGTTCAATTGCTGGCAATAAATTCGTTCATCAAGGTATTATCGCGTCATTTTACAATTTGAAATATATATCTGCTAATAATATCCATTCACTATAAATTCAATATGAATATTGAAAGGTAACAGAGCAATACATAATACCATCATAAATTGCGACTTAAACAGCGTACTAATTATTAAATTTTTAATATTATGGTCTATTTGTAGTGTACTGTCATAAAGATCATTAGAAAGATATTTAAATAAATTTCCCTTATTATTATTGATTTGCTTAATATTCAAAGTAAGGAGAGAAACCAGGTTATTCAATATTATGCATTTATTTATGTGTTGCAAAAAATATCGTCGGATTTAACGCATTTATTTCTTTCTATTTTTATGCAAAATAACATGTTTAAAAATTATACATGATAACATAGAGTTAATCTATAATATTTCCTTTTTTATAGATATGTGATCGGGGTATATTTGTACAGACATTCCTCGATTCGATATTATTTCTTAAGCTTCGCATCATAGTCTTTATTTCATAGAAGTCTTTTCCTTAATCCACTATAGAAAAGTTTTTTTTTACAAAATAGACCTATGTACACAAAATATTAAAGCGTAACAAGTATCGTATACAATTGCTTTTAAATTACTTTCTCATTAGAAGCAAAAAAAGGAAAGCATGAACGCATCAAAAAATATATTATTTTTATGACGTTCCACATCTTAATATAGAAAGAAGAAAAGAGAAAAAAATTGAATATCTCACTTATTCTGATTTGAAGTCAGAATATTGCGTCTGATTTTCAGACAGACACTCTAGCCGCTATGCCAAATAAGCTCATGTGTTATGCTTGCAGAAATTTCGTAGTTGTCAAATGTGTCACGTTCACACTTCGCGTTCGGTATAAGAAAACTTCAAGAGGCAATATGGAATACGTTTCATAGATCGCTCGAAGTTCAAATTTAGAAACCCATGTACTGGTCACTTAAACATTATAGTATTTATCTTATTTCAGCATTTACGTACATCTTTCTCATACTACGTTTCGTTATTAAGTAAGAATTCTTTGCAGTATACTGATAGAAGCTAATCCTAAGCCGCATACTCAGTCCTTGGTAATTGGTGAATGTATTCAGGTTGTTTTTTAATTGATTAACCTAAAGATCGCATTTTCGTCCAAATGGTAGTAAAAAGATCGTTCTACGAGATTATTTCACGGCATTTTACATGGTGAAACACATATGCTAATAATATCCATCTATATAAATTACCATACGAATTTTGAAAGTAACATACCAATTACTAAAAACTTCATAAATTACGACTTATACTGTGTACAATGTAGTAGGTGTTTAAAATTAACGATCATTTTGCAGTGTACTGTCATTATGAATATTATAAATATATTGAGAATAATTTCTTTCATTATTGCTTAGCATGATATTCTATGTTGAAAAAGAAACCAGTTTTTTCAATATCATGTTTATATTTCATGTATTCGAAAAAATGTCTTCTTCAAGACACAATTATTTCTTTATATTTTTATTACAAACATTACATTTTAATTATTAGTGATAACATGGACTTAATCGGGAATATTTCTTTTTTTTATATATGTGCATTTAGAAAAAAATTCAAAATAACGCAAAAAGTACACTTCATCGGGTTCAAAAGGCACAGATATTCCTTGATTCGATATTATTTCATATGCTTGGCATCCTGGTCTTAATTTTAGACAATTCATTTTACTTAGTCCTTTATAGCATCCTGGATTTATTTATATAGACGTCATATTCTTTACTCCTCGATACAGATTTCTTTACATCAATGTCCTATGGACACTAAATAGTATTGCGGAAAAATTAAATCATCCACAAATGCGTTTAAAATAATTTTTCATTATAACCAAAAACCAGAGAGCATGTACGCATCAAAAAAAAAGTTTTTGACGAGACACATGTTAATATAGAACGAAAAAATTTTTAAAAAAATTGAATATCTCACATATTCTGATTTGAAGTCAGAATATTGCGTCTGATTTTCAGTCAGACACTCTAGCCGCCAGGCCAACTCAGCTCACGTGTTCTGCTAGCTTAAGTTTCGTAGTTGTCAAATGTGTCACGCTCACACTCCGCGTTTGCTAGCAGACAACTTCAAGAGACTACATGGAATACATTTCAAAGATCTCTTGAACTTCAAAATAAGATACACATGCTTTGGTCACTTAAAATGTGATAGTATTCATCCTGCAACAGCATGTTTTTAGGTTGCTGTTAATTTGATTAACCTATAGATTACATTTTCGTCCAATTGGAGGCTATAAATTCGTTCTTCAAGATAATATCGCGTCATTTTACAATGTGAAATATATATCTGCTAATAATATCCATTCACTATAAATTCAATATGAATATTGAAAGGTAACAGAGCAATACATAATACCATCATAAATTACGACTTCGACTGCATACTATCTATTAAATTTTTAATATTATGGTCTATTTGTAGTGTACTGTCATAAAGATCATTAGAAAGATATGTAAATAAATTTCCCGTATTATTATTGATTTGCTTAATATTCAAAGTAAGGAGAGAAACCAGGTTATTCAATATTATGCATTTATTTATGTGTTGGAAAAAATATCATCGGATTTAACGCATTTATTTCTTTCTATTTTTATGCAAAATAACATGTTTAAAAATTATACATGATAACATAGAGTTAATCTATAATATTTCCTTTTTTATAGGTATGTGATCGGGGTATATTTATACAGACATTCCTCGATTCGATATTATTTCTTAAGCTTCGCATCCTAGTCTTTATTTCATAGAAGTCTTTACCTTACTCCTCAATAGAAAAGATTTTTTTTAAATAGACCTATGTACACAAAAAATTAAAGCGGAACAATTATGATATACAATTGCTTTTAAAATACTTTCTCATTATTTCATAGAAGTCTTTTCCCTACTTCTCTATAGAAAAGTTTTTTTTTTACACAATAGACCTATGTACACAAAATATTAAAGCGTAACAAGTATCATATACAATTGCTTTTAAAATACTTTCTCATCAAAAGCAAAAAAAGGAAAGCATGATCGCATCAAAAAATATATTATTTTTATGACGTTCCACATCTTAATATAGAAAGAAGAAAACGAAAAAAAAATTGAATATCTCACTTATTCTGATTTGAAGTCAGAATATTGCGTCTGATTTTCAGTCAGACACTCTAGCCGCTATGCCAACTCAGCTCGTGTGTTATGCCAGCAGAAATTTCGTAGTTGTCAAATGTGTCACATTCACACTTCGCGTTCGGTAGCAGAAAATTTCAAAAGGCAATATGGAAAACGTTTCATAGATCGCTCGAAGTTCAAATGTAGAATCCTATGTACTGGTCACTTAAAAATTATAGTATTAATCTTATTCCAGCATTTACGTACATCATTCTCATACTACGGTTCGATATTAAGTAAGAATTCTTTGCAGTTTACTGATAGAAGTTAATTCTTAAGCCGCATACTCAGTCCTTTGTAAATGGAGAATGTATTCAGGTGTTATTTAATTGATTAACCTGAAGATCACATTTTCGTCCAAAAGATAGTAAAAAGATCGTTCTTGGTGACAATTTCATGGCATTTTACATGGTGAAGCACATATGCTAATAATATCCATCTATATAAATTACCATACGAATTTTGTAAGTAACAATCCAAATACTAAAAACTTCATAAATTACGACTTAAACTGTGTAGCATGTAGTAGGTGGTTAATATTAACGATCAATTTGCAGTGTACTGTCATTATGAACATTATAAATATATTGAGATAAATTTCTTTTATTATTGCTTAGCATGATATTCTATGTTGAAAAAGAAACCAGTTTTTTCAATATTATGTTTATATTTCATGTATTCGAAAAAAAATCTTCTTCAGACACAATTATTTCTTTATATTTTTATTAAAAACATTACATTTTAATTATTAGTGATAACATGGACTTAATCGAGAATATTCCTTTTTTATATATATGTGCATTTAGAAAAAAATTCAAAATAACGCAAAAAGTACACTTCATCGGGGTCAAAAAGCACAGATATTCCTTGATTCGATATTATTTCATATGCTTCGCATCCTGGTCTTAATTTTAGACAATTCATTTTACTTAGTCCTTTATAGCATCCTGGATTTATTTATATAGAAGTCATATTCTTTACTCCTCGATACAGATTTCTTTACATCAATGTCCTATGGACACTAAATAGTATTGCGGAAAAAGTAAATCATCCACAAATGCGTTTAAAATAATTTTTCATTATAACCAAAAACCAGAGAGCATGTACGCATCAAAAAAAAAGTTTTTGACGAGACACATGTTATTATAGAACGAAAAAATTTTTTAAAAAAATTGGATATCTCACATATTCTGATTTGAAGTCAGAATATTGCGTCTGATTTTCAGTCAGACACTCTAGCCGCTAGGCCAACTCAGCTCTTGTGTTCTGCTTGCTTAAGTTTCGTAGTTGTCAAATGTGTCACGTTCACACTCCGCGTTTGGTAGAGGACAACTTCGAGAGACTTTATGGAATACATTTCAAAGATCTCTCGAAGTTCAAATTTAGATACCCATGCTTTGGTCATTTAAAAGTTTAAGTATTCATCTTATAACAGCATGTTTGTGGTTGTTGTTTAATTGATCAACCTATAGATTATATTTTCATCCAATTGGTGGCAATACATACGTTCATCAAGATATTATCGTGTCATTTTACAATGTGAAATATATATTTGCTAATATTATCCATTCACTATAAATTCCATGTGAATTTTGAAAGGTAAGAGAGAAATATATAATACCTAAATAAATTATGACTTTATCTGTGTACAATGTAGTAGGTTTTTAATATTATGGTCTATTTGCAGTGTACTGTCATAAAGAACATTAGAAAGAGAGTTAAATAAATTTCTTTTATTATTGCTTAGCATGGTATTCAAAGTTAAGAAAAAAACCAGGTTAATCAATATTACGCATATATTTATGTGTTCGAAAAAATACCATCGGATTTCACGCATTTATTTCTTTCTATTTTTATGCAAAACAGCAAATTTAAAAATTATACATGATAACACAGAGATAATCTATAATACTTTCTATTTTTATAGATATTGATCGGGATATATTTACACAGATATTCCACAATTCGATAGTATTTCTTATGCTTCGCATCCTAGATTTTACTTTATAGAAGTCATTTTCCTTACTCCTCTATAGAAAAGTTTTTTTTTACAAAAACGACCTATATACACAAAATATTAAAGCGTAACAAGTATCATATACAATTGCTTTTAAAATACTTTCTCATCAAAAGCAAAAAAAGGAAAGCATGAACGCATCAAAAAATATATTATTTTTATGACGTTCCACATCTTAATATAGAAAGAAGAAAACGAAAAAAAAATTTAATATCTCACTTATTCTGATTTGAAGTCAGAATATTGCCTCTGATATTCAGTCAGACACTCTTGCCGCTATGCCAACTCAGCTCATCTGTTATGCCAGCAGAAATTTCGTAGTTGTCAAGTGTGTCACGTTCACACTTTGCGTTCGGTAGCGGACAACTTCAAGAGGCAATATGGAATACGTTTCATAGATCGCTCGAAGTTCAAATTTAGAAACCCCTTGTACTAGTCACTTAAAAATTATAGTATTAATCTTATTCCAGCATTTACGTACATCTTTCTCATACTACGGTTCGACATTAAGTAAGAATTCTTTGCAGTTTACTGATAGAAGTTAATTCTAAGCCGCATACTCAGTCCTTTGTAAATGGTGAATGTATTCAGCTGTTATTTAATTGATTAACCTAAAGATCACATTTTCGTCCAAAAGATAGTAAAAAGATCGTTCTTGGTGTTAATTTCATGGCATTTTACATGGTGAAACTCATATGCTAATAATATCCATCTATATAAATTACCATACGAATTTTGAAAGTAACAATTAGAAGTCATATTCTTTACTCCTCGATACAGATTTCTTTACATCAATGTCCTATGGACACTAAATAGTATTGCGAAAAAGTAAATCATCCACAAATGCGTTTAAAATAATTTTTCATTATAACCAAAAACCAGAGAGCATGTACGCATCAAAAAAAAAGTTTTTGACGAGACACATGTTATTATAGAACGAAAAAATTTTTTAAAAAAATTGGATATCTCACATATTCTGATTTGAAGTCAGAATATTGCGTCTGATTTTCAGTCAGACACTCTAGCCGCTAGGCCAACTCAGCTCTTGTGTTCTGCTTGCTTAAGTTTCGTAGTTGTCAAATGTGTCACGTTCACACTCCGCGTTTGGTAGAGGACAACTTCGAGAGACTTTATGGAATACATTTCAAAGATCTCTCGAAGTTCAAATTTAGATACCCATGCTTTGGTCATTTAAAAGTTTAAGTATTCATCTTATAACAGCATGTTTGTGGTTGTTGTTTAATTGATCAACCTATAGATTATATTTTCATCCAATTGGTGGCAATACATACGTTCATCAAGATATTATCGTGTCATTTTACAATGTGAAATATATATTTGCTAATATTATCCATTCACTATAAATTCCATGTGAATTTTGAAAGGTAAGAGAGAAATATATAATACCTAAATAAATTATGACTTTATCTGTGTACAATGTAGTAGGTTTTTAATATTATGGTCTATTTGCAGTGTACTGTCATAAAGAACATTAGAAAGAGAGTTAAATAAATTTCTTTTATTATTGCTTAGCATGGTATTCAAAGTTAAGAAAAAAACCAGGTTAATCAATATTACGCATATATTTATGTGTTCGAAAAAATACCATCGGATTTCACGCATTTATTTCTTTCTATTTTTATGCAAAACAGCAAATTTAAAAATTATACATGATAACACAGAGATAATCTATAATACTTTCTATTTTTATAGATATTGATCGGGATATATTTACACAGATATTCCACAATTCGATAGTATTTCTTATGCTTCGCATCCTAGATTTTACTTTATAGAAGTCATTTTCCTTACTCCTCTATAGAAAAGTTTTTTTTTACAAAAACGACCTATATACACAAAATATTAAAGCGTAACAAGTATCATATACAATTGCTTTTAAAATACTTTCTCATCAAAAGCAAAAAAAGGAAAGCATGAACGCATCAAAAAATATATTATTTTTATGACGTTCCACATCTTAATATAGAAAGAAGAAAACGAAAAAAAAATTTAATATCTCACTTATTCTGATTTGAAGTCAGAATATTGCCTCTGATATTCAGTCAGACACTCTTGCCGCTATGCCAACTCAGCTCATCTGTTATGCCAGCAGAAATTTCGTAGTTGTCAAGTGTGTCACGTTCACACTTTGCGTTCGGTAGCGGACAACTTCAAGAGGCAATATGGAATACGTTTCATAGATCGCTCGAAGTTCAAATTTAGAAACCCCTTGTACTAGTCACTTAAAAATTATAGTATTAATCTTATTCCAGCATTTACGTACATCTTTCTCATACTACGGTTCGACATTAAGTAAGAATTCTTTGCAGTTTACTGATAGAAGTTAATTCTAAGCCGCATACTCAGTCCTTTGTAAATGGTGAATGTATTCAGCTGTTATTTAATTGATTAACCTAAAGATCACATTTTCGTCCAAAAGATAGTAAAAAGATCGTTCTTGGTGTTAATTTCATGGCATTTTACATGGTGAAACTCATATGCTAATAATATCCATCTATATAAATTACCATACGAATTTTGAAAGTAACAATTAGAAGTCATATTCTTTACTCCTCGATACAGATTTCTTTACATCAATGTCCTATGGACACTAAATAGTATTGCGGAAAAAGTAAATCATCCACAAATGCGTTTAAAATAATTTTTCATTATAACCAAAAACCAGAGAGCATGTACGCATCAAAAAAAAGTTTTTGACGAGACACATGTTAATATAGAACGAAAAAATTAAAAAAAAAAATTGAATATCTCACATATTCTGATTTGAAGTCAGAATATTGCGTCTGATTTTCAGTCAGACACTCTAGCCGCCAGGCCAACTCAGCTCACGTGTTCTGCTAGCTTAAGTTTCGTAGTTGTCAAATGTGTCACGCTCACACTCCGCGTTTGCTAGCAGACAACTTCAAGAGACTACATGGAATACATTTCAAAGATCTCTTGAACTTCAAAATAAGATACACATGCTTTGGTCACCTAAAATGTAATAGTATTCATCCTGCAACAGCATGTTTTTAGGTTGCTGTTAATTTGATTAACCTATAGATTATATTTTCGTCCAATTGGTGGCTATAAATTCGTTCTTCAAGATAATATCGCGTCATTTTACAATGTGAAATATATATCTGCTAATAATATCCATTCACTATAAATTCAATATGAATATTGAAAGGTAACAGAGCAATACATAATACCATCATAAATTACGACTTAAACTGCATACTATCTATTAAATTTTTAATATTATGGTCTATTTGTAGTGTAGTGTCATAAAGATCATTAGAAAGATATGTAAATAAATTTCCCGTATTATTATTGATTTGCTTAATATTCAAAGTAAGGAGAGAAACCACGTTATTCAATATTATGCATTTATTTATGTGTTGGAATAAATATCATCGGATTTAACGCATTTATTTCTTTCTATTTTTATGCAAAATAACATGTTTAAAAATTATACATGATAACATAGAGTTAATCTATAATATTTCCTTTTTTATAGGTATGTGATCGGGGTATATTTATACAGACATTCCTCGATTCGATATTATTTCTTAAGCTTCGCATCCTAGTCTTTATTTCATAGAAGTCTTTTCCTTACTCCTCAATAGAAAAGATTTTTTTTAAATAGACCTATGTACACAAAATATTAAAGCGGAACAATTATGATATACAATTGCTTTTAAAATACTTTCTCATTATATCATAGAAGTCTTTTCCTTACTCCTCTATAGAAAAGTTTTTTTTTTTACACAATAGACCTATGTACACAAAATATTAAAGCGTAACAAGTATCATATACAATTGCTTTTAAAACACTTTCTCATTAAAAGCAAAAAAAGGAAAGCATGAACGCATCAAAAAATATATTATTTTTATGACGTTCCACATCTTAATATAGAAAGAAGAAAACGAAAAAAAAATTGAATATCTCACTTATTCTGATTTGAAGTCAGAATATTGCGTCTGATTTTCAGTCAGACACTCTGGCCGCTATGCCAACTCAGCTCGTGTGTTATGCCAGCAGAAATTTCGTAGTTGTCAAATGTGTCACGTTCACACTTCGCGTTCGGTAGCAGAAAATTTCAAAAGGCAATATGGAAAACGTTTCATAGATCGCTCGAAGTTCAAATGTAGAATCCTATGTACTGGTCACTTAAAAATTATAGTATTAATCTTATTCCAGCATTTACGTACATCTTTCTCATACTACGGTTCGATATTAAGTAAGAATTCTTTGCAGTTTACTGATAGAAGTTAATTCTTAAGCCGCATACTCAGTCCTTTGTAAATGGAGAATGTATTCAGGTGTTATTTAATTGATTAACCTGAAGATCACATTTTCGTCCAAAAGATAGTAAAAAGATCGTTCTTGGTGACAATTTCATGGCATTTTACATGGTGAAACACATATGCTAATAATATCCATCTATATAAATTACCATACGAATTTTGTAAGTAACAATCCAAATACTAAAAACTTCATAAATTACGACTTAAACTGTGTAGCATGTAGTAGGTGGTTAATATTAACGATCAATTTGCAGTGTACTGTCATTATGAACATTATAAATATATTGAGATAAATTTCTTTTATTATTGCTTAGCATGATATTCTATGTTGAAAAAGAAACCAGTTTTTTCAATATTATGTTTATATTTCATGTATTCGAAAAAAAATCTTCTTCAGACACAATTATTTCTTTATATTTTTATTAAAAACATTACATTTTAATTATTAGTGATAACATGGACTTAATCGGGAATATTCCTTTTTTTATATGTATGTGCATTTAGAAAAAAATTCAAAATAACGCAAGAAAGTACACTTCATCGGGGTCAAAAGGCACAGATATTCCTTGATTCGATATTATTTCATATGCTTCGCATCCTGGTCTTAATTTTAGACAATTCATTTTACTTAGTCCTTTATAGCATCCTGGATTTATTTATATAAAAGTCGTATTGTTTACTCCTCGATACAGTTTTCTTTACATCAATGTCCTATGGACACAAAATATTATTGCGGAAAAAGTAAATCATCCACAAATGCGATTAAAATAATTTTTCATTATAACAAAAAACCAGAGAGCATGTACGCACAAAAAATAAGTTTTTGACGAGACACATGTTGATATAAAACGAAAAAAAATTTAAAAAAATTGAATATCTCACATATTCTGATTTGAAGTCAGAATATTGCGTCTGATTTTCAGTCAGACACTCTAGCCGCTATGCCAACCCAGCTCATGTGTTATGCCAGCAGAAATTTCGTAGTTGTCAAATGTGTCACGTTCACACTTTACGTTCGGTAGCAGACAACTTCAAGAGGCAATATGGAATACGTTTCATAGATCGCTCGAAGTTCAAATTTAGAAACCTATGTACTGGTCACTTAAAAATTATAGTATTAATCTTATTCCAGCATTTACGTACATCTTTCTCATACTACGGTTCGATATTAAGTAAGAATTCTTTGCAGTTTACTGATAGAAGTTAATCCTTAAGCCGCATACTCAGTCCTTTTTAAATGGTGAATGTATTCAGGTGTTATTTAATTGATTAACCTAAAGATCACATTTTCGTCCAAAAGATAGTAAAAAGATCGTTCTTGGTGACAATTTCATGGCATTTTACATGGTGAAACTCATATGCTAATAATATCCATCTATATAAATTACCATACGAATTTTGAAATTAACAATCCAATTACTAAAAACTTCATAAATTACGACTTAAACTGTGTACCATGTAGTAGGTGTTTAATATTAACGATCTATTTGCAGTGTACTGTCATTATGAACATTATAAATATATTGAGATAAATTTCTTTTATTATTGCTTAGCATGATATTCTATGTTGAAAAAGAAACCAGTTTTTTCAATATCATGTTTATATTTCATGTATTCGAAAAAATATGTTCTTCAAGACACAATTATTTCTTTATATTTTTATTAGAAACATTACATTTTAATTATTAGTGATAACATGGACTTAATCGGGAATATTCCTTTTTTTATATATATGTGCATTTAGAAAAAAATTCAAAATAACACATTAAAGTACACTTCATCGGGGTCAAAAGGCACAGATATTCCTTGATTCGATATTATTTCATACGCCTCGCATCCTGGTCTTAATTTTAGACAATTCATTTTACTTTGTCCTTTATAGCATCCTGTATTTATTTATATAGAAGTCATATTCTTTACTCCTCGATACAGTTTTCTTTACATCAATGTCCTATGGACACTAAATAGTATTGCGGAAAAAGTAAATCATCCACAAATGCGTTTAAAATAATTTTTCATTATAACCAAAAACCAGAGAGCATGTACGCATCAAAAAAAAAGTTTTTGAAGAGACACATGTTAATATAGAACGAAAAAAATTTTTTTTAAAATTGAATATCTCACATATTCTGATTTGAAGTCAGAATATGGCGTCTGATTATCAGTCAGACACTCTAGCCGCCAGGCCAACTCAGCTCATGTGTTCTGCTAGCTGAAATTTCGTAGTTGTCAAATGTGTCACGTTCACACTCCGCGTTCGGTAGAGGACAACCTTTCGAGACTATATGGAATACATTTCAAAGATCTCTCGAAGTTCAAATTTAGATACCCATGCTTTGGTCACTGAAAAGGTTAAGTATTCATCTTATAACAGCATGTTTGTGGTTGTTGTTTAATTGATCAACCTATAGATTACATTTTCGTCCAATTGGTGGCAATACATACGTTCATCAAGATATTATCGCGTCATTTTACAATGTGAAATATATATCTGCTAATAATATCCATTCACTATAAATTCCATGTGAATTTTGAAAGGTAACAGAGCAATTTATAATACCTAAATAAATTACGACTTTATCTGCGTACTATGTAGTAGGTTTATAATATTATGGTCTATTTGCAGTGTACTGTCATAAAGAACATAAGAAAGAGAGTTAAATAAATTCTTTTATTATTACTTAGCATGCTATTCAAAGTTAAGAAAAAAACCAGGTTATTCAATATTACGCATATATTTATGTGTTCGAAAAAATACCATCGGATTTCACGCATTTATTTCTTTCTATTTTTATGCAAAACAGCAAATTTAAAAATTATACATGATAACACAGAGATAATCTATAATACTTTCTATTTTTATAGATATTGATCGGGGTATATTTACACAGATATTCCTCTATTCGATATTATTTCTTATGCTTCGCATCCTAGTCTTTATTTCATAGAATTCATTTTCCCTACTCCTGTATAGAAAAGTTTTTTTTTACAAAAACGACCTATATACACAAAATATTGAACGGAACAAGCATCGTATAAAAATGCGTTTAAATTACTTTTTCATTAGAAGCAAAAAAAATAAAGCATGAACGCAGAAAAAAATATATTATTTTTATGACTTTCCACATCTTAATATAGAAAGAAGAAAACAGAAAAAAATTGAATATCTCACTTATTCTGATTTGAAGTCATAATATTGCGTCTGATTTTCAGTCAGACACTCTAGCCGCTATGCCAACTCAGCTCATGCGTTATGCTGGCAGAAATTTCGTAGTTGTCAAATGTGTCACGTTCACACTTCGCGTTCGGTGGCAGACAACTTCAAGAGGCAATATGGAATACGTTTCATACATCTTCGAAGTTCCAATTTAGAAACCCCTTGTACTGGTCACCTAAAAATTATAGTATTTATCTTATTTCCGCATTTACGTACATCTTTCTCATACTACGTATCGTTATTAAATAAGAATTCTTGGCAGTATACTGATAGAAGCTAATCCTAAGCCGGTTACTCAGTCTTTTGTAAATGGTGAATGTATTCAGGTTGTTATTTAATTGATTAACCTAAAGATCACATTTTCATCCAAATGGTAGTAAAAAGATCGTTCTTCGAGATTATTTCACGGCATTATAATGGTGAAACACATATGCTAATAATATCCATCTATATAAATTACCATACGAATTTTGAAAGAATACCATCATAAATTACGACTTAAACTGCGTACTATGTATTAAATTTTTAATATTATGGTCTATTTGTAATGTACTGTCATAAAGATCATTAGAAAGATATTTAAATAAATTTCCCGTATTATTATTGATTTGCTTAATATTCAAAGTAAGGAGAGAAACCAGGTTATTCTATATTATGCATTTATTTTTGTGTTGGAAAAAATATCATCGGATTTAACGCATTTATTTCTTTCTATTTTTATGCAAAACAGCATCTTTAAAAATTATACATGATAACATAGAGTTAATTTATAATATTTCCTTTTTTATAGATATGTGATCGGGGTATATTTATACAGACATTCCTCGATTCGATATTATTTCTTAAGCTTCGCATCCTAGTCCTTATTTCATAGAAGCCTTTTCCTTACTCCTTTTTAGAAAAGTTTTTTTTTACAAAATAGACCTATGTACACAAAATATTAAAGCGTAACAAGTATCATATACAATTGCTTTTAAAGTACTTTCTCATTATTTCATAGAAGTCTTTTCCTTACTCCTCTATAGAAAAGTTTTTTTTTACAAAATAGACCTATTTACACAAAATATTAAATCGTAACAAGTATCATATACAATTGCTTTTAAAATACTTTCTCATTAAAAGCAAAAAAAGGAAAGCATGAACGCATCAAAAAATATATTATTTTTATGACGTTCCACATCTTAATATAGAAAGAAGAAAACGAAAAAAAAATTGAATATCTCACTTATTCTGATTTGAAGTCAGAATATTGCTTCTGATTTTCAGTCAGACACTCTAGCCGCCAGGCCAACTCAGCTCATCTGTTATGCCAGCAGAAAGTTCGTAGTTGTCAAGTGTGTCACGTTCACACTTTGCGTTCGGTAGCGGACAACTTCAAGAGGCAATATGGAATACGTTTCATAGATCGCTCGAAGTTCAAATTTAGAAACCCCTTGTACTGGTCACTTAAAAATTATAGTATTAATCTTATTCCAGCATTTACGTACATCTTTCTCATACTACGGTTCGATATTAAGTAAGAATTCTTTGCAGTTTACTGATAGAAGTTAATCCTAAGCCGCATACTCAGTCCTTTGTAAATGGTGAATGTATTCAGCTGTTATTTAATTGATTAACCTAAAGATCAGATTTTCGTCCAAAAGATAGTAAAAAGATCGTTCTTGGTGATAATTTCATGGCATTTTACATGGTGAAACTCATATGCTAATAATATCCATCTATATAAATTACCATACGAATTTTGAAAGTAACAATCAAATTACTAAAAACTTCATAAATTACGACTTAAACTGTGTACCATGTAGTAGGTGTATAATATTAACGATCTATTTGCAGTGTACTGTCATTATGAACATTATAAATATATTGAGATAAATTTCTTTTATTATTGCTTAGCATGATATTCTATGTTGAAAAAGAAACCAGTTTTTTCAATATTATGTTTATATTTCATGTATTCGAAAAAATATGTTCTTCAAGACACAATTATTTCTTTATATTTTTATTAAAAACATTACATTTTAATTATTAGTGATAACATGGACTTAATCATGGACATGGAATTAATATTATGCATATATTTATGTGTTCTAAAACATATCATCGGATTTGACGTATTTATTTTTCTATTTTTATGCAAAACAGCATCTTAAAAAATTATACATGATAACAGAGAGTTAATCTATAATATTTCCTTTTTTTATAGATATGTGATCGGGGTGTATTTACACAGATATTCCTCGATTCGACATTATTTCTTAAGCTTCGCATCCTGGTTTTCATTTTATAGAAGTCACATTCCTTACTCCTCAATATAAAAGTTTTTTTTTACAAAAATGACCTATATACACAAAATATTAAAAATCGGAACAAGCATCATATACAAATGCGTTTAAAATACTTTCTCATTAGAAGCAAAGAAAAAAAGCATGAACGCGACAAAAAATATATATTATTTAAATGACGTTCCACATCTTAATATAGAAAGAAGAAAACAGAAAAAAAATTGAATATCTTACTTATTCTGATTTGAAGTCAGAATATTGCGTCTGATTTTCAGTCAGACACTCTAGCCGCTATGCCAAATCAGCTCATGTGTTATGCTAGCAGAAATTTTGTAGTTGTCAAATGTGTCACGTTCACAGTTCGCGTTCGGTAGCAGACAACTTCAAGAGGCAATATGGAATACGTTTCATAGATCGCTCGAAGTTCAAATTTAGATATCCATGCAATTAACTGATAGAATCTAAATCTAAGCAACTTACTCAATCTTTTAAATATGGGGGATATATTCAGGTTGTTGTTTATTTGATTACCCTAAAGATCACATTTCCGTACATAAAGTGGTAAAATTCAGATAATTTTACATGGTGAATCATATATCTGCTAATTACATCCATCTACTTACATATCCATTGAACCTTTGAAAGGTACAAAACAATAATTAAAACCCTCAATAAATACGACTAAAACTGCTTACCATGTAGTGTGTAATATTAATGATTAATTTGCAGTATACTGTCATTAAGAACATTATAAGGTATTGAAATAAATTTCTTTAAATTATTGCTTAGCATGATATTCTATGTTGAGAAAGAAACCAGGTTATGCAATATTATGCTTTTATTTCATTTGTTCTGAAAATATCTTCGGTTACACACAATAATATCTTTATATTATGATTAAAAACACTTTCTGAAAAAATTTATGTTTGTAACAAAGAGTTAATCTCGAATATTTCTTTTTTTTATAATTATGTGCTCTTGGAATAAAATTCGATATAATGGAAAATAGTACCCATCATTCGATTAAATTGGCACAGATATTTATCGATTCAATATTATTTCTTAAGCCTCGCATCTAGTTTTTTTTATATAGAATTCATTTTTTAACTCCTCTATAACATCCTGGTTTTTTTTATATAGAAGTCCATTTCTTTACTCGTCGATATAACAATTTTCTTTATAATAATATCCTGTGTAGGTACACAATATATTAAAGCGAAACATGTATATCATCGACAAATGCGTTTAAAAAAATTTTTCATTAGAACCAAATAAAAGTAAGAAGGTACATATGAAAAAAAATTATTATTTTTTGTCGTTCCACATGTTAATATAAGAGGAAAAATATTGAAAAAAATTGAATATCTCACTTACTCTGATTTGAAGTTATAATATTGCGTCTGATTTTCAGTCAGACACTCTAGCCGCTTAGCCAACTCAGCTCATGTGTTCTGCTAGCTGAAATTTCGTAGTTGTCAAATGTGTCACGTTCACACTCCGCGTTCGCTAGCAGACAACTTCAAGAGACTACATGGATTAATTTTCAATGGTTTCTCGAAGTTCAAATTTAGAAACCCATGTACTGGTCACTTAAAATTTAAAGTATTAGACAGTATATATAGTAGAGGACAACTTCAAGAGGCAATATGGAATACTTTGGTCAATGCTTTGGTCACTTAAAAATGTATAGTATTCATCTTATAACTGCATTTACGTACATCTTTCTCTTACCACGGTGTGAGACTTTGTAAGAAATTATTTGCAATTTACTGATAGAAGCTAAATCTAAGCCGGCTACTCAGTCCTTAAAATATGGGGGATGTATTCAGGCTGTTGTTTATTTGATTACCCTAAAGATCACATTTTCCTTCAAATTGTGTAAACATTAGATAATTTCCCGTCATTTTACATGGTGAATCATATATCTAATAATTATATCCATCTACTTTAATATCGATATGAAATTTGAAAGGTACAAACCAATAATTAAAACCTTCAATAACTAAGACTAAAACTGCTTACCATGTAGTGTGTAAAATAAATGATGTATTTGCAGTATAGGTACTGTCATTAAAAACATTAGAAAGATATTGAGATAAATTTCTTTTATTATTGATTAGCATGATATTCTATGTTGAGAAAAAAACCAGGTTATGCAATATTATGCTTATATTTCATTTGTTCGGAAAATATCTTCTGTAAGACACAATTATTTCTTTATATTTTGATTAAAAACACTTTCTGAAAAAAATTATATTTGGTTACAAAGAATTAATCTGAATTATTTCTTCTTTAGATAATTATGTGTTTTAGAAAAAAATTCGAATTAATGGAAAAAAGTACGCATCATCCAATTAAAATGGTCCCAGATATTCCTCGATTCAATATTATTTCTTAAGCCTCCCATCCTGGTTTTATTTATATAGAAGTCATTTTCTCTACTCCTCTATAGCATCCTAGTTTTATTTATATAGAAATCAATTTCTTTACTCCTCGATACAACAGTTGTCTTTATAATAATGTCCTATTTAGGTACACAAAATATTAAAGCGAAACAAGCATAACATCGACAAATGCGTTTAAAATAATTTTTCATTAGAACCAAATAAAAGAAAGCAAGTACGCAAAAAAAATATTATTTTTTGACGTTCCACATGTTCATATAGAAGGAAAAAAATTGAAAAAAAATTAACTACCTCACATATTCTGATTTGAAGTCAGAATATTTCGTCTGATTTTCAGTCAGACACACTAGACGCTAGGCCAACTCAGCTCATGTGTTCTGCTTGAAATTTCGTAGTTGTTAAATGTGTCACGTTCACACTCCGCGTTCGGTAGCAGAATACTTCAAGAGACTATATGGAATACATTTCCAAGATCTGTCGAAGTTCAAATTTAGATACCCATGTTTTGGTCACTTAAAAAATAAAGTATTAATCTTATAACTGTATTTACGTCTTTCATCTTTCTTTTACTGTATTTACGTCTTTCATCTTTACGTCTTTACATCTTTCTCATACCACAGTTGGTTACTATGTAAGAAATCATTTGCAATTTACTGATAGAAGCTAAATCTAAGCCGCTTACTCAATCGTTTAAATATGGGTTATGTATTGAGGTTGTTGTTTAAATGATTAACCTAAAGATCACATAATTGTCCAATTGGTGGGAATAAATTCGTTCTTCTAGATAATTTCGCGTCATTTTACATGGTGAATTATATATCTCCTAATAATATCCATATACTATAATATCATTATGAATTTAGAAAGGTAACACAGCAATACCTATTACGTTCATAAATTGCGACTTAAACTGCGTACCATGTTGTATTAAATATTAAGGATCTATTTGCAGTGTGCTGTCATTAAGAACATTAGAAAGATATTTAAAAATATATCTTTTATTTTTCCTTAGCATGATAATCTATGTTGAAAAAGAAAATAGGTTATTAAATATTATGCTTATATTTCATTTGTTCGAAAAGATATCTTCGGTTACACACAATTATTTCTTTATATTAAAAACACTTTCTGAAAAAATTTATATTTGTTAACAAAGAGTTAAGATAGAAGCTAGCTAGAAGAGCTTGAGATAGAAGCTAAATCTAAGCCGCTTACTCGGTCTTTAAATATAGGGAATGTATTCAGGTTGTTGTTTAATTGATTAACCTAAAGATCACATTTTCATTCAAATGGTGGTAAAAAGATCGTTCTTCGATATTATTTCGCGTCATTTTTCATGGTGAATCATATATCTGCTAGTAATATGCATCTACTATAATATCCATACGTATAATAACATATATTAGAACTTCAATAATTACGACTAAAACTGCTTACCATTTTATATTTATTATAATCGATGCATTTGCAGATTACTGTCATTAAGAACATTCGATAGATTTTTCAATAAATTTCTTTTATTATTGCTTAGCATGATATTCTAATTTGAGAAAGAATCAAGGTTCAATAATATTATGCTTCTATTTGATGTTCGAAAAAACATCTTTGGTGAGACATTTATTTCTTTTTATTTTTTTTAAATATTTTTTTAAAAAATTATGTTTGGTAACTAAAGGTAAATCTGGAATATGTCCTTGTTTTTAAATATATATGCTATTGGAAATAACATCGAAATAATGCAAAAATGTCACACATCATCCGACTAATTAGGCGTAGATTCAATATTATTCCTTAAGTCTTTCGTCCTGGATTTATATTTATAGAAGTTTTTCCCTGTATAAAACAATTTTGTTTACATTTGTGTCCCTTGTGCACAAAATGTTAAAGCAAAACAACCATACGATCGACAATGGCGTTTTTAATAATTTTGCATTGGAAACTAATAAAAGATTGCATGTACGCATGCAAAAAAATATTTTTGTTGGACGTATCACATAGAAGGAAAAAAATTGAAAAAATATTGAGTATTGCACATATTCTAATTTGAAGTCAGAATATTGCGCTTGATTTTTAGTCAGATACTCTAGCCGTTAGGCCAACTCAGCTCATGTGTTCTGCTAGCTGAAATTTCGTAGTTGTCAAATGTGTCACGTTCACACTCCGCTTTTGGTAACAGACTACTTATAGAGGCTATATGGAATACATTTCAAAGATCTCTCGAAGTTCGAATTTCGATACCCATGCTTTGGTTACTTCAAAAAGTATAGTATTATTAATATAACAGCATTTATGTACATCCTTCTCACACCACGGTTTGATACTATGTAAGAAATTATTTGCAATTTACTGATAGAAGCTAAATCGAAGCCGCTTACTCAGTCCTTTATATATGGGGGATGTATTCAGGTTTTTGTTTAGTTGACTAACCTTAAAATCACATTCTCATCCAAATGGTGGTTCAAAGATCGTACGTCGAGATACTTTTGCTTCATTTTAGATGTTGAATCATATATCTGCTAATAATATCTATCTTCTAATAATATCCATACGAATTTTGAAAGGTAACAGAGCAATAACTAAAACCTTCAATAATTACGACCTAAACGGCGTACCATGTAGTATTTTTTATTATGGATCTATTTGCAGTCTTCTGTCACTAAGAATATTAGAAAATTATTTAAATAAATTCCTTTTATCATTTCATAGCATGACATTCTACATTGGGAAAGAAACCAGTTTTTTCAATACTATGCTGATAATTCATGTGTTCGAAAAAATGTCTTTGGTACGACAAAATTCTTTCTTTATATTTTTTAAAAAACACTTTGTGGAAAATATTTAACATCGTTACTAACATTAAATGAGTCTTTTTTTTCTTGTTGCATATATGAATTTTTATAATTTTATTCGAAACAATGCTATTAAGTCGCACATGTACCGACTAAATAGACACAGATGTTTCCTCGATACAATATTATTTCTTACGCCTCGCGTCCGGGTTTTTTTTGTAGAAGTCATTTTATATAGTACTCTACTTAACTGTTATGTTTCCATCAAATTTCTAAGTACGCAAATTAGAAACTGATTATATGAATCAGTATAATAGCCCTTTAACCCTTTCAATGCGGCACCATATGATGATACCTTTGCCGGTGTCGGAATATGTTTTTTTGCCTAATTCTATTTGGTTTGCCTAATTTAAGCATAACATACATATAAATAACGTGTACTTGCCTTTTTTCATCTCTTTTTAAAAAAATTTTTTGATGACATTCAGGAATGTCATCCGCTCCTGGCGAAGTTTCCTGACGTATGCAACCCGCACTACTGATGCGGTGATTCGTTTCTTTTGCGAAATTTTAGAGAAAAACTTCAAATTACTGTCTTGGTTAAGTTCATTAAGAGGTTAAAGGTTGCGTTTATCTAAGCAAAGAAGTTTTCACACAGGTATTTGTCTGCTTATATTTTAAATTTAATTTTTGTTCTGTAAGAATTCATGTAATTTGCACTTATCTTGATCGCATTTTTTTGCTGTAAATATTTCGGCTTTGAGTTGAGTTATATGAAGATAAAATGTGTTCTCTATTCGTAATGGTTAAATACATTTTACTCAGCAGTGTTTTAAATTTTCCTTCTCCTTGTACTCAAATTTTCCTTCCCTAATGTACAAGAAAAAACCCCATATCTCTAGGCGCTTCAAAGATTTTGCCTCCATGTAAGCCACTAACAACTATAAAATTATATTGATCGTAGCTCAGGCAGCAGCACTATCACTATAGTTATACGCGCTAGCCTAACTGCATATACTCTCTGGTTCGTATTTACCATAATATAATTAGCGATCACGCCAAATTATTTTGGAATCCCATGATATCACTCGTCCGCTGGGTGTCGCCCGCTCGTAGCATGCCTGAGAATTCGTCATGGCAGACATTCTGCAATTGTCTCTATGAAAACCCCACTGATTCTATTAGTATCCTTGGAAAAACCCGTCCTCGGTAAAAATGTTTATGAGCCGCTGAGTGCCTCGGTCTATTGTACCCTTTCTGTTGTCCTACCCCCTGCCTCTCCCCCCTTCGGGTTTCACTTGTCGCTTCCTTTTCCCCAACCCCTGCCAAGCCACCACTTTCTTTCCTCTCCTCTAGTGGTTCCTTTTCTAACCCCTGACCATCCAAATTCCTGTTCCTTCTATTTCTTTTCCTCAATTTCATTGTTCACTTCCTTTTTTACCCATTTAGAACACCCAGTTCTCTGAATTTTAAGCTCGCGTATACACTTCAGAAATACGGAACTGTAACGAACTCAGGGAGCTACGTTGACTTACTAGTGATTTTAAACATTGGATAAATAATTGCATTACTTACAATAATAATAAATCAATCCGATGTGCATTGGATAAACTGTATTTTATCATAGTATGCAAAAATGCTCGATGCATACAGTATTCTTCCAAACGTAAGATCTCACAAATGTATGTATACATACATTTACACACTCATTCAAACATAGCAGTTTTGAATAATGCAATGGTACACAATAAAAAAATAAAAAATATATTCTGAAAAATAAGTCTATAACAGCAATGATAAAAGAGATGTCACCAATAATTAAATGAATTACAATATTTGCTACAGGAAAAATGTCTTTACGGAAAACCTTGAAAATCATGAATTATTAAATATTATAATAACGAAAACACAATATTTAAAGACTAAAGAATGAATCTAAACTTAATACCTTATAAAATGTATTATATTGGAATCCACAATTATGCAAACAATAATCCTACGAGAATAGATTTTCACGAAAACTAAAATATTTTTATGAAATTCCTGTAAGCAAGGGCGCAAGCAAAGTCACGGCTCGCCCTCAGAGTTAGGACAAATGTACACCACAGATTTCCGTACTCCCTTAGTGTGACATACTCTGCATCTCTCCTGCTATTTTTCCCTTTCTCCCCAGCAGCTGTTATAGCGGGAAAGTGGGCGAGACCCCTTTTTGGTTGCGGAAAAGCAATCAAAGCCTTTGTCCTACTGGAAAGTAAGGACTCAATTAACTCAAACCTAAAAGCATAAAGGCTCTTTTTATTCCCGCTATATTTGTTATAAAGCATATAGCTGTTCACCAGCATAATCTGAAATATGTGGATTCCTACCTTCTTATACCACCTGAGCGTTTTGTGCTCACAGGTGTAGTACGACGACAGCTGGTCGCAATGATCCACCCCCTCCGCCCCCTAAACTTATTCTAAGTAGCTACGGCTTCTCCTCTGCCTGGTCGTGAATTTGGTACAAAGTTGCTTCCAAATAAAGAAAATCATGGCAACGTCTGTCTTGTCTTTCCATCGAAAGACGCACATTCCATACTTATTCCAGCGAGTAATGACCTCTCCCTTTGGCAATTTTCGGCCGAAAACCCCTTTTACATTTTCTTTCCTGTTCGCTCGCAAGGTTCCTGTGCAGTACGTTTCACTTGAAAGCAGATCCCTAGTTAAACGTACATTGTTATAATAATTGTTCAGATAAACACTGTTTCCATTACGCTAAAAGTTCTCTAAACGGTTATACACAACTTGATCTCCATGTCCTCGTCCACCCAACTCATCATCTCCGGATCTCGCGTAAATAATCAAGCGGTGGACTAACCCTGCAGGTTCACAAAGCATATACATTTTTATGCCATGCTTGTGTTTTTTACCCTGAAGGTATTGGCGAAAAACCAAGTGGCCTCTCCAGAGTAGCATCGACTCGTCGATGCACAATTCCCTTCCTCCATCGCCTCCTGGAAGCAGTTTAGAAGTATAGTTTAGTCCCCTGCCACACACCTATATGGTGGCTTGCAGGGTATTATGTAGATGTAGTTGTAGAAGGGATCTTATTTTATATACACGATCTCTGGGAGCAAGATCATTCTCATCAGGATTTTTAGCAAAGTGCAGTGCTTGCAATACCCCTAGGAAACGATCCCTCGGCATCGAATCCCGGAATATTTAAAATTGAAAAATATCGATGTTTTTCAATAATCGGACATCCGGTTTGTTCTGATTGTCCCCATGTGGAAGAGCAGGCCCAACCAAACATTAAACCCCTCCCTATCCATGGCTTCCAGTCCGTTATCCTCCCTCTAGGAGATGGGTTGTTCAACAATATGCACTCCGCATTCCTCTCCGTCGCCCGAAGAATAAGGACATTAACCTCATCGTTAAACACCGAAATACTGACGAAGAATAAAACGCTACACTGAAAATCAATTGGTAAAGCTCGAATGCCAGTAGTAGTTCAGTAGTCACATGTAACACACAAAAAAACAACGTACATCGGAAAATATCACACTGGAACTACAGCGAAAAAGTAGCAAAAACTCAAAAAAATCGTAAAAACGCGAAAAACTGCAGAAAAGCTAAAATTCGGTGAAACCAAAAACGAAGCACACGACAGGACGGCCAGAACCCAACTGCAGAGCGGAGAAAAGAAAGCACCCCAAAACGGCCACGCGTAGTTCCGTTATAACCATTCAAAAAGATCCCAAGGGCATGACAGCCCTGGCTGTCATCCGCGCCGGCGGCTGGGAGCGGATGACTGCCAGGGCAGTCATCCGCATTGAATGGGTTAATAAAATTTTAAAATAGAATAAATTAATAATTAAGCATGCACTTTTGCAAGGAGATTTATTAGTTTACGTTCCCCCATTTCATATTAATAGAGAAAATAGAAAAAAAATCGGGTATCTCACATATTCTGATTTGAAGTCTGGATATTGCTTCTGATTTTCCATTAGACCATGTGTTTGGTTAAATGAAATGTCGTAGTTGTCAAATGTGTCACTATCACACTCTGCGGTAGGTAGCAGACAATTTCAAGAGGCTATATGTAATACATTTCAACGATCTCTCGAAGTGCAAATTTAGATACCCATGCATTGGTTACTTACAAATGAATTGTATCAATCCATGCAACAGAATTTAGGTGCATCTTTCCCTAACCATGGTTTGATATTAAGTTATAAATCATTCGCATTTTACTGATAGAAGCTAAAACTAAGCGGCCGACTCAGGCCTTTAAATATGGGGGATGTATTCAGGTTGATTAACCTAAAGATCACAATTTCGTCCACACGGTGGTACAAAAACAATTTCAAGAGGCAATATGGAGAGACTAATACATTTCAACGATCTCTCGAAAGGCCTAATTACCTAAAGGCCTAGATTTAGTTTTTGCGTTTGCGTTTTGCGACAATTGCGTTTAAAATACTTTTGCTTTAAAATTAATTAAAATTGGCTACTTAAAAAAGTATAGTATCATTCATATAACAGTATTTACGTGCATTTTCTCATACCATGTTTTGATTCTGTCAGAAATCATTTGCAATTTACTGATAGAAGCTAAATCTAAGCCGCTTACTCAGTCCTTTATATATGGGGGATGTATTCAGGTTGTTGTTTAATTGATTAACCTAAAGATCACAATTTCGTTCACATGGTGGTACAAAGATCGTTCTTCGGGAAACCTCCGCTCCTTTTTACACGATGAATCTTGTATACTAATACTATCAATTCCAAATACGAATTTTGTAAGGTAACAGAGCAATAATTAAAACGTTTAATAATAATTACTAAAACTGCTTACCAAGTACTATTTATTATTATCAATCTATTTGCAGTCTACTGTCGTTAAGAACATTGGTAAAATATTTAAATAAAAATTCTTTTATCATTTCTTATCAATGTTCTATGTTGAAAAAGAAACCAGTTTTTTTAATATTATCCTTATATTTGATGTTAGAAAAAATATCTTTGGTAATACACCATTATTCTTTATATTTTTATTAAAAACACTTTCATGACAATATTTAATGTCGTTACTAACAGATAAATCTGGAATATTTCCTTGTTGTTATATATATATATATGAATTATTAGAATTAAAATAGAAATAATGCAAAAACGTCACACATCGTCCGACTAAATGGGCACAGTAGTTTCCTCGATTCAATATAATTTCTTAAGCCTCCTGTCCTGGTTTTTATTTTTATAGAAGTCATTTTCTTTATTCCTCTATGCAACAGTTTTGTTTATTAATGTCCTATGTACACGAAATAAAAAAGTGGAACAATTATATGATCGACAATTGCGTTTAAAATACTTTTGCTTTAAAATTAATTAAAAAAGAAGCATGTACTCATGCAACAAAATATTATTTTTTAACGTTCCACATCTTAATATTGAAGGAAAAAAACTGAAAAAAGTTAGATATCACACATATTCTGAATTGAAGTGAGAATAATTCGTCTGATTTTCAGTCAGACACTCTATCCGCAAGGCCGCAATATCCGCAATAATCTGGCACCCCTCTTCTATGTTCTTGAACATAGTCAACAGAACAAAAATAATCAAAGAGGCTATAGAAATAACAAAAAGACCATCGAACATCAACCGTGAAGACGGTTATACTTTGGGGAACAATTTTAAACGGATTTTTTCAAATTCAAACATTCAGGCAACAATGGGGTCCACTCCTATACATAGGATGACGAGCGAGGAAACGTAAGATAACCTGATGAAGCTAGCTGGAGGGCTACTGAAATATTGTTGTACTATTTAAATAAACGCGGAATGAATCCTGTAAAAAATAAATTGTCAATGGTGCAACCGCGGAAGCCTACGAGTTAAACTTCCGTGCACCTACCTCATCTAATCGTGGTGATGGCGGAGGTAAGGGAAAGTCTGCTGTTGCTGCATCAGAATCACTTGCCAGGTCCATTTGGTCCTCAGACTTATTATCATATTCACTGTTTGCCGTTCTCTTTCTTTTTGGCGCACTAACATAAACCTCAATCTTGTGCACCTTTTTCAGATGACTGATCAAAGTACTAGTCGAGCCACGGTAAGTCAAGCTCGGTTGACACTTTGAACACCTAGCGAAGATTTTATTATTAATTGTTTGCTTGCTAAAATACTGCCAAACAGCACTTGGAGGAGCCATGGCTGATGCAAAGGGCGGCAAACAGCTTTCCGATCGGCACGACACGAACGGAACACAAGTAGCACGGTGATCAAAAAGTACGTATACTGGCCAACGCACGCAGCCTACAGTACCTACAGTGCGATTGAAACTTCATGGCCTATGCGCAGAAGACCATATTCGGAATGGACGAATCTATTTTGAAGAAGGCGAGTGCTCTGAAGCGATTTATTGAGAAAACGTTTACAAAAAAGGCACAAAGTCAACGCATATTATCATTTCGAATCTTCGTCTCACGGACTACAGTGTATGGCACAAAGTCAACGCATATTATCATTTCGAATCCTCGTCTCGCGGACTACAGTGTATTAATTTCGACCGCGAGTACCCGCCGGAAAGACTAGGGTTGTAATAAAAATCCGCAGCTCTGCAGTTGGCAACACCAACCTGTCGGTGTCCGAAGCACTTTGCCTCCCCTCCAAGGTTCCCCCACCAGCTATGCAGTGTGAAATAGCACGGCGCGGAGCAAAGCGAGGCGGCAAAGTTCAAATGCTGTGACAAGCTAAAAATCGAAAATCGATCGGCTATAATCGATTTTTATCGATTTTTAAAAACAAAAAGTCGACTTCGATTAAATCGAAAATCGGAGTGTGATAATCGATTTTCGATTAAAATCGAATTCGATTTTACAATCCCTACGTCCGCGCCGGCGCCCCCTAATTAGCATTTCGAGCTCGCTTCGCCCTCCTGCATCTCCTAAACGGCTAATGATAGGTAAAAACTAATGAAATTTCAGTCCTGAAGATTCGTAAAATCATGTATTTACTCTAGAAGCAGTTATTGTGATGCGATATTTCCATTTTTTGAGTGGGGTATTTTAGACCCCATGCGGCACGTGTTAACAATATTGCAGCTCAACAAAAATTTCACGCATGTGTTTTCTCATCAAAATGAATGTTTTGACGGGTGGAACTTTTAGCTTTTCCGATTTTCGAAAAAAAAAGCCGCACCTTACTGTCCATGACTGTATAAAGCCGTATAGACGATTATAGTAAGAGATATGTTTCGGATAGAAACAAATAATAAATATTATTTAGGGGAAAAAATTTAGTTAGTAAAAAGGCATTAAAAATTAAGAGTAGTAGTATTTTACTCATTCTACCACTAGTGCGGTAATTCATGTGATGGCAAAGAAGTGATTTATTGCCTTAAGGAGCCATTCTTATCCTCAGGATACAATCTAATCTTGCCATTGGCAAGGTATCGAAGGCATTCATGTTGGTCAATTACCAGTGTTTTTGGGTTTGGCAATAACTATTAAGAACGAGTGATCGTCTGGATCGCTTTCCATTATTTCGACCAAATTTTCAACGGCAATGAGCGCGTAGTCGTTTCCAAAGGACAATGGGGAGTATATGAAAATGCACGGAATGAATGATTCATTTGTCGGTTGACGGCTGTACGCGTTGTGAAAACTCACCTCCCGTTTCGCTTGCCTGCATTTTTTTTGTCTTTTCCGTTTCTCAATGACATTCAATTGTCTGATTCTAAAGTACGACGTCCATTTTATTTGCAGATTCATGAAAATCCTCGTCAAGAATCAACAGGATCTTTATGCTAATAAAATATTCCGCGTCACAGAAAATGGGTAGGGACTTGAGCTTAGAAAAGAAGTAAGTTTTAGTCTAAAATCTTATGCAAATTCATCACCAGGAATAGTGATAATATTATGGATGATCTTTTCAAAACGTTGCAGAGGCAATATCCCGTCTCAGGAGAGAAAAGGATCCGAAAATATTTTGATCCCACAGGAATGAGTTAATACAACTCGTTCAGTGCTAACAATATAGATATGTATTTATAAATGAAATTGGTCCTGAACTGCATGATATCCTTCCACAAAAGCACAGATGTCCTTCAGCCAGCCAAATTATCTCTCATTGTCAGAGAAATATCCCTATGGAATAAGAATTGATATAACTAAAGTTAAAATCAGTGCTTAAGAAAGGAAATGTAATTTGGAAGGAGTTCCTCATTGATTTGCCGCTGCGGATGCTAATGCTCCCGCTTGATATGGCCAACCTTCTGCCTCGATTGATCAATTTTCTCCTAAGGTTAATCTTTTCAATGGCTTAAGCTGAGCATTTTAAAATAATAACTACCGATATTTAGCTAGGGTACAGCTGCGATTTTTCAAATTCTCCAATCTCTGTTACGTTTCTACTATTAATTAAAATGCCACCTTGTCGAATATGCAAGAGAACATTTTGGGGGGACTTATTTGGGCTGGGAAAATATACGTTGGAAATAATGCACATTGATATGCAAATTTACAAAAGAATAATTCAGCCGGCATTCTGCAACATTTAGTACCAAACATTCGATAACTGTGCTCTTCATATTATTAACGTCCAGTTGAGCTTAGGGTAAGCAGGTTAAGAAATTCAATATCATTTTATTGGAACTCAAATACGAGGATCTCAGCTAACCATTACGAGACTTCACCTAGGTTGTTTTCCTCGTATACAGCATGGTGAACGCGCATGCGCGCAGGAAAACAGATCAGCAGCTATGTTTTAAAATAATGAACTATACCAATATGTACATACAAGGATTAACGGAATGAGGCCAGACGCTGACGCAATGCATACCCAAGGGTACATGAACCATTTAGGATTTAGTTTACGGTAAAAATTATCGTGGGAATGCGACATTTGCGAATTGATTTTTGCTGAAGTCTGACAATGAGTCAGTCGGAAAAATTCGGACCTTTAGTGACAAAAACATACGTGACCCAAATAGACGTCTGTTTGATGGGGAAGTAGGAGTCAAAACTTTTTTCAATGTCCGCACGGGACGTGATCACATCCGTCACCTCATTCAAAAAAGTAACCCAGAGCAAAGAGTTTCCGCATTTCGGCCTTCGATCCGTTTTTCCCACCGTCCAAGCCCAACCTAGAGGCATGTCAAGGCGGAAACAAAAGCAAAACGCCGGGGAGTTTTATTTTTTCATTCAGCCCCCCCCCCCCTCCCTCCCCCCCCCCCCCCCCCCCCCCCGGTAGTTTTAGGTGCTTAGACCGTGCGAATTCCGTCACTGACCACCGGAAAAACAGACCGCCTGAAAAAAAGACCGCCTCACGCTTCCCTGACCTTGGGAGGCGTTTGTTTACTCCAAATTCTTATCCAACCGTCCGTTACCTCACTCCCCACCATCTTGAAAACCACTCTCCGTCCGTTCCTCCCACGACGCCCGGCGTTCCGCTTTTTTTTCTATACTCCTCGGTGTCTCCGGAGAACGCATTTGAAAGAACACCCGCCGCTGGGTTGTGGGAGGAGGGGAAGGAGGGAGAGTGCAGTAAGGGCAGTACCCCGTCCGAGTCACACGACCTCGCACATCGCCCCAGCCGTAGTAAACACTGGTCACTCTCTCCCATTTTTTGCACTCGAAACGAATGCGTGGCCATTCCGCGAGGCTTAATTTATTTAAAAAAAACAGAGGAATAAAAAGAGCGAGGTCCTTTTTTTTCGCGCTCTCTGGTGGCGCGACGCGACGGTGAGGGAGCCACCGTATCGCCTCCCAGCACACGCGACAGCGGCTCTTCCTCCGTCACGTCTGAGAGCAAACAATGCAAGCACGCACCACCTCTCCCACTTTTCAGTCCCCTTGTGTCACGTTGCGTCGTCTCCCGCACCCGTATCATAAGCACCAGGTGCGGCAGCGACCGTACTTCGCTCAATTAGTGCCCGTTGCGAGTTAAGAGGTTCATTGCGCGTCACAGCAATAATGGGAACCGTCGCAGAGATACCTGCCTCGTCAGGTGTTTATTTTTATTTGGAGAGACGACCGGTTACAGAGGTCGTTTGCGCCATGGAGGATCAACCAGAGTGTGGCTATAGCAGTCGAATCGGGTTTTAGGTACTCGAACGGTTGACGTTATATTGCACTATCTAACCCAAATTGCACCATATTACGTATATTCTAGGAAACATGGGTTCATAATTTAATTTAATGTATCCATACAAATTACTAAAAAATCGAAACCTATTACTTAGTATTATCTAACAATTTAGTGTCATTTATAGATAACTTTTCAAATGTCTCGTCATTGAATTATAAAATTTTCCTCAGGATGGTAGCATTATACCTTTTGGTTTCATGTATGTAGTGTATAAATGGAGTTTTTTTGCATACCTGCTTTGTAGTGTTCTCTCCGATTGGTAGTGCATGTATTGTGACTGTTCACCCCCTGCTATACACCCTTGCGGTGGCTTGCATTCCATTATGTACATACATATCTGTAGCATTTGACGCTATCACTAGAGTTCGACGCCTGCCCTAAACGTTTACTTGATCCCTATCGAGAAAATATATTGGTAGTGAATCAAAAGTATGCATAAAACGCAAGTCTTTATCAAAACTCATGTTTGGAATGAATATATAACATTTGGCGACATTCTACGGAGGAAACAGGTGCGACAACGAACAATGGAACTGCATAATGATCTGAAATTTTGTGGTTGGTTGCGAACCGTAAAATCGCAGGAAACGAGCATTGTATGCTCCTCACAGGATGACGGCGGGCCTAGTGAAGATGACTTAAACACGAAGTCGGGACGGGTATGTAATTTTGGCAAGCAAAACTTAGCCCTTGCCTTAAGAACTGGAAGACCTCTGACCTTACCTGGCTCCTCCTCCCTCATCCACTCCCTCCTTCCGGCTTTTACATACCGCTGATACAGACTCGGCCTTGAAAAAAAAGCTATTAAAAATGTCATGAAAAATCACAACTGCGCGGCCGTTTCTTTCGAAATGAGTTTCAGCTAATGATGATATCTCTTGCAACGTAAACCGCTGTATTTTTTTTAACTTTTAACTACTTTTTGTATTGACACATAATTAATTTAGTGTACGTTATTGCATTAATGGATGGAAACTAATATGCATCGTTCGATTTTACGGCTGATTGATATTTCTATAAGTGATGATCAGCATATAAAGCTCGTAGTACTACCAGTATTCATCAGTTGGGGAAAGATTCTTACATGTTTTAGAATGATTTTTTTGTGCTATAAATTATTTCAAAATTTTTTTACGTGCTTTCAAACATCAAACACCTTGAGGCGTGCAAGCATTTTTTATATTCCTTGGATCGAGGTTACTATAATTGAACTTAAAAAAAACTAATGTCTATTTACACACATCTCGAATAGCAAAGGTTTGGGATTTATGTAATTGTGTAAGGATAGATAGAAAAAGAGAACAGGAATGTGGCCCAAGGAGAAAGCATGTAAGAAAAGAGTGATGCTTTAAAAATATAGTGCCAAAGGTAGACATTGCATCAAACAATTTGATAACATGACCTAACAAGGAATCAAGTGTATTGATAATAAATGGAAAAGGGGTCATTTCAATCGTATATAAAGGGATGAGATGAAATTTAACCCATCTTCTGATAGATAAAAGCAAAGAGGTCAACATAGTAAGGTGTTTTCTTAGAATAAATCTTGTATAATGCAACGTGTAAATATTGGTATTGATAACCAGGCACACAAAAATATTTGTCACGCTTCACTGTAGAACAAGTTGTTTAGATGGAAGCGTGTGGTTAAATTCACAATGAATTACGTAGGAGTATTTAATAACTTTCTTTACATTTATAGTACCATTTTCCAAAAATCAAGCTGTTTTGATGCATTTGAAATTTTCCTTCAACAAAGTGAAAATGATTGAGACAAATGACACCAGAGAAAAGCTATTCCAGCTCTGGCTACTGTGAATAATGAAAAAATATCCTAGGCATTTGAAGCATTTACAAGGAATATACATCATACAAGGAAGCACTACGGAGTAGCCCAAGAATACAATATATAGACGGAAATTAGTACTCAATTACATGCGTTTGAATGTGAGAAATACCTATGGTACTTAAAAAAAATATTTTTTTCTTAAATTCATTTCTGCCCATCATAATTCCTGGGAAAAATAAGCATGAAATGGATTTTTTTCTCTCAAGTGGTTATGGGGTTCTTTTCTGCATCATTCAGCATATTAGAAAGAAAATCACTAATTTCATTGTTGCGATCTAGTCTCCATAAATTCGAAAAGACCTGAAATTTATCGTACGAAATCTGTGACATTCTCAGCATGACATGAGTCATGCTTGGAATCGGGTCGTGTCGGTCGGATTTCCATTCCCTGATGCTGGGTTCAGCTGGGGCAGATTTTTTATTCATACACTAGTCACCACTTGGATTTTTTACATTCCAGTACTCCATCAGTCAGGTGGGACGTTAATCCGTGGATCTTTTGGCGCCTTTCGTTAAGAGTAGGTTAAGAGTTTGCCGACGCAGGGTTTCGCTCCACACTCTTCCTCCGCTCCTTGCGAAAATCGTTCCTATTCCAAAAAGCCATTCGTAAATGATGCAAATGACCTTATCTCTCGCTCGCTCACTCCCCCCTCTCGAATAATTACCAGGTTTTTCTAAAATTTTTATTCATTATATTATAAAATTATTATAAAATCTTTATTGCAAAGTACAAGGGCTATATTCAGAACCTCAACTTCAGACTGGCTTCTACTTCTTGCATCCCAATGTGAGTTAAATTGGTGTGCAAATTCTACCTGCTAATGTGGTATATCTTCTCAGCATGACGCTGAGAATAGATTTGAGGTTCTAAATTAGGCCCAGAATCTCAACTAGTCTTACTTCTAATGATTTCGTCATGAAATCTGTATTATAAGTTCGAAAAGGTAAACAATAAACAGAACACCTTAATATGGTTCGCTACGGTCACCAATTTTACTTAAAGTACATATTTTAGGTCGTAATCAGTGGAAGAGAGATCGTAGTTGAGATTCTGAATATGGCCCCAAAACTCGATTCAAAACACATTGTAGGCGTTCAAAACACATTGTTGCGTCTATTATTTGGCTAGAGCAGATGAAAAATCGGAATACAGTTTTTTGAAGAAATGAGCTCTAAATTGCCCAGAGTAGCATCCGTCCAGAAATAACCGTGAGTACAGTTTATCTCTTGCTTTCTGAGTGCAGGAATACGTTTGGGTCGTCATTATGAGAAGAGGATATGGGCGTCCCCGTTTCCGTCGCCTTGGACCTTGGAGAACACCCTCAAGATCACATCTCTCACTATCCAGCACTATCCACTAAATCCAGCAGTTTTTAATGCTGCCCCGATAGCTATTGTAGCTGGAGGACGGCGAGTATTGCGTGAGCATGTGGCAGAGATAAAACTTTCACTTCAGCCGTTCGAGTTACAAATGAGCGGTGTGAAGAATAGCGACAGGTAGACAGCGGGGTCGTTGAGATAGGTCATTCCCTCGTTAGCTTGTTCAGTGCCAAATGGCCTTTCGGATAAACCCTCGAGCTACTAGCAACTTGAGTAGCTTATGCGAAAAGCAGAAGGAGAATTTTGAGAGAAACAGCCATGGATCTAAAGTAAGAGGGATCAAATTGGTTGAGGAGAGTTTTCAAAGAAAAATCTTTTTGAATAATAAATGCAAGTGTGGACCGAATGATATTTCAAATATTCCAATCGGAAACCTCAGGTAGGACTGCTCGTCCAGGACATTGCTGACTGATAATGAAGGCATGACGCATTGTTTATCTGGGAAAAACTATTGATTGAATTCTAACATTATAATACATTCAGTTATGTAAGTAACTCAGACTGTGAGCTTAAAAGTTTCATTCAGTGCCTTAATATCCCCATGAGTAGTGTGCCATTTTTCCTAGGTCAATCAAAGGATTTCTAGACTCGTACCATCTGCGTACAAACATTTTCCGGGGAATCGGGTTGATGTGGCGATTGGAGTACTGACCTTCCATCCAGAGGGCCGAGGTTTGAATCCCGGCAGCGCCTAATGCCGACACCAGGTTTCTCTCCACGCTTCCTGTCCCTTGAAAATCCTGTCCCAATCCAATTACCCTAATTATCCTAAATGGTACAAAAGACATCAGCTGTCGGTGGCCTTCCCGAATAACTACAACAATTTTTCCAAAATTCGTCTCTACATTTGATATTACGCATTGGAAATTTTTCGGATGCGCATTACGCTCTGCATCCAAGGTACCTGAGATGAATGACCAGCGTCTTTTCCATCAAGAAGTTCGCGGAAAACAAATAAATGAAATCCCGTAGCGTGACTAGTTGAGGGCGTGGTCCTCATATGGCCAGCTTCCGACTGCTGACAAGGAAACTAATACATAATTTTTTCGGAGGCCCAGGGCTAACGCCCAAACTTCACATGGCCGACGGGTGACGGCCAACACAAAATGATCGTATTACCAGCCATCGCATTAATAACGATACGTAACTACAGGGTTATTCAAAAAGAGAGAGCAGATTTCAAACATTTATTTCTTCCAAACGCCAAATGATAGAAACATAATTCCAACGCTTCTGGACAGAGAGAATTTCAAAATTTCGACAGTTCGGGTAGATGTTCCAGTTAAGACCGCAGTGGCACTGTTGCTTGTCTGTAAAAAAATGGCTGCGACACCACAGTAACAATCATTGGTGTGCTGCAATTAGCAAAATTAGAGTCCATTGTTGAAGTGCAACGTGCATTTCGCCGCCAGTTTCACAAACAACCGCCTCGTAACACATGGTAACACAGTGTAACACATGGTGCTCATATTGAATGCATAAAAAATTGAACTTTTCTCTGTCCAGGAATGTTGGAATTATGTTTCTATCTATTATAGTTTGGAAGAAATATGTGTGTGAAATCTGCTCCTTCTTTTTGAATAACCCTTTATTTATCCAATCGCGAGTAACGAAGACATCGAGTGGTCATTAAGAAAACTCGGACGGGGGGGATGGGAGAGGCAGGTGAGGTAGGTTGGGGAGGGATATTAGCGCGGGAAAGGGTGAGAGGTCTTTTTGGAGGTTGACCTAAAAAACGGCTGGGGGGAGGAGGAACGAACGGGAGTAGGACGAGGAAAGGATTGAGCACCGTCCTCTTGATTGGCTGGGAGATCGGGAGGTCAGGAGGGAGCGAAAAGGGGGAGGAAACATGGCGAGGGGTTACATGATCTCGGAGCACTCTCTCTCAGTCTATTCCCGCTGCTCTGTTCGGATGCTGCACATCGCGGATACTCATAAGTGCATATAAAGAAGTCTGGAGAAACCAACCGCCCATAGGCTTAAACATTAATAGGTGCGTCCTTATCTGGGCAGGCCTTGGGTCCTTGACAAAAGATTCGCCGGATGATCCACGGATCGAGATTCCAAGAAGAGGAGTTCGACTAAGTTTCAGTATATCTGCTGGTTTTCGTGATTTGGCATCAACCCGAGGACCCGTTTCGGAGTGCCATCGCCGGCCGAGGAGGGGAGATATCATCATGCGGACCTTGACACTCAGAAGCTGCGCGGCCAGAGGTGAGGTGGATTGATGCGACCTTCAATTGCTGAGAGACGGAGGGATCCGCTCTCAGCGCAAGACGCTCATGTAAAAATTTCTCTTTAGTCCACGTGGAGTTCCACGTGAAATGAAAAAGAAATTGCCCGTGTTGCCATCCGCTATTAGGTGAAACATTGCGTATTTGTATGATATAAGAAAAAAGATACGTCATTATTATTCATCATCTTTTTTTTGTTTTTGTGTCATCGCGCACGAGGATGAAAACTATCTCATTTTAAACTAGGGTAAAGATTAAGCCTATAAATATAAAAATCCCTGAACATAAAAATAAAGTTTGTTCAATTCACATAAAATACTTTATCAGAGAGAAGATTTCAAAATAGCAACTGTAATTTTTGGGAGAGAAAGGAGGGATTTCTCAAATTATCGTTCTGTGCTCTAGCTTACATCAAAATTATTTCCTTGAGCTTCTTTGGGAAGAAACAAATCTTGTCGTCCACGACACCCATTTGTGCTAAAAAAATGCTTCTTTTCGACTTGTTACAACTAGCAGTTGAATTTTTTTATGATACTTTCTTTACCGTGCGAACAAACGTAAACAAACAACCATAGGTTTATGCCCACCGCGTATCAACAAAAAGTTTTTAATGTTCCAGTCGTAGGTTTTCGAATATTCGAATCATTCTCTCCCCACTGGTAGACTCTTTTGAGACTAAAAGAGTCCGCAATTGGCTGAAGGCTCTCATGCTCCATCCGGACTTAGATAGTGTTTTTGGCATCGTGATAGGCGTAAAATTCGCTGAACTAAAAATACACTTCCGTAGGCGTATTCAGCAAAGCTGCTTAATAGCTAAATAGCCCAGATTGAATCACCAATTAAAAAGTATTAATCAATTTGGGATTCTAAATAATCCATTAAAATCATCCATCCTCTGTGCTATAAAACACTGAACTAAAATTCATTAGGTATATGATTTTATTAAATCTACACATTTTTTTGCTCTTTCTAAGGAGTACACCGAAATAAACCAAATTCCATTAATTTTACTTTGAACTATCTAGTGAGGAACCTTCGGCTATCCTCGAGAAAGAAATACAGGTTAAATCGACCATTTGTTTACCAAGGTCATCCCCCAGGCTTCGTTATTTTCATTTCGTAGCTCAAACCATTTCATTCTGCGAACTTTGTCACAGGGAGTCATCTTCTCTTAGCCTTTCTCTCAAGCGGAGTGACGGGCCCATCAGCGTGGGACTCGATACTTTGTCAGGAACAACGGAGGAGAGTGACAGGGTAAACATTAGGCTGAAGGCGAAGCACACTGTGAAATCGGAAGTTCATCGTGAATATGATAGTTTAATCCAGTTGATAACATATCCAGACTCTTCCACCGTGGCAAGCTTGATGGTTCACAGCATTACAGCTAATTACAGGGTAATGGATGAAGGACGGATCGATTAAAAGGTTAAACGTTTAATGGCTCTTGGATGGAAAACTTATTTAGTTGCCCTTTTACACTGGTTATGGTATTTACGACCGAAGAGGTCTCTCTTGAATATTTCATTCGAAAAAAATGAAATGGACCAAATTTTAACACAAAGTCGTGGGGAAAAAATTGAAATTTATCATAACCTATCGTCAGCAAATATTTATCGAAATTTGAGATTAAATGTCAATTAATATTAATTGCACGTATCTGTTGATATTCTATGGGAAACATAAAATATAAATAATTAAAATATCCTTCTTTGACATGACAGCATCGTAATAGATGATCAAGAAAACAATGCGTTATTCTCTGTTTCTGAGAGGACAGGAACCAATGCTGTTTAAAGGCCAGCAGCACACATCATGAGGAAAATATTTCACGTCCGGGATCTTATTGCAGGAGGAAAGAGTAGGGTGATACCGACGCTTAGACATCCTTCACCATAAAGCACTGTAGAAAGGCTTTACGGCAAGTAAACTACATTTCCCTTCATCTCCACAAACCACATCGAAAAAAGCTACCAAACTCTTCGGCGCCAAAGAATACTGAGTGCAACTGATTAAGCGCTATTATTATTCAGTTAAAAGTATATATATTGGAATTGGAAGCAAATTTGACAATTATTCCTAGTAGTTACTATGTGAGAGGTACATTTTGGCCCTAGACTAATCGTACCATTTGTTAACTCGCCCTTCTTCATGTAAGTCCCGTAAACAGGAGTGATTCTCACGAGACTTGGTCGGGCTCACGAATCAGTTACACAGTAACATTGCGGCTGAAAATTGAAGATAGATTTTTGATGCCTTGATCCTTTCATCTTATATACCATATACAGGTTTTCATTGGTAATTACAACCTCCCTGAAATGATTTTTGATACCACAAAGCTCAATGGGCAACATGTGAAAGTTATAAACTAATGACGTATGTATCGACATATACAGAAATTATAATTACGGATGCCTTGGCAACACTTGAAAATATAAAAAAATACCCCATGAGTTTTCATGACGTTTCCATTTTGTAAGTCGGTAAAATGACTTAAAACATTTAGAATGATTAGAATCTGGTCTGAACTTTATTTTTTTGGTAAAATAATAGAGGATAATACGTGTTGAAACTTACGTCTCTTGGTGAATAAAATAAATAAGGAAGATTGACATTTTGAGTTATGGAAAGTTTAAAATATAGAAAGATATATTTGTACGCTAAAATCAAAACCGGGTCTTTAAGGAAATGATTATTTTGCCGTAACGCCCGAGGCATCAACAAAGCAACATTGATCGTATTGCTGTTTTTCAAGATATACTTCGGCAAAACTATTTCTGAGATGGAGAGGGAGTCGCGTGATAGTCACTGCCGATCATCATCATCATCATCAGTCAGCAAACCTATCGGTTTTTGGTTCTGATCTTCACTTGATTCTCTTATTGGCCAACCCCTTCGTAACATCGAGGCTAAATTCGAATTTCCGAGATCTCAGCTCTATGCCTCGTTTTCCTGGTCGTAGAACCTTGAAACAAGGCACACCTCTTTCAAATGGGTCTTTTACTAGCACGAAGGGAACAATGAGGCCATTGATTTCCTTAATGCTGACATAGAAGAGAATAAATAAACAATAGACATTTGTGTCAATCCATTTGAAAGATTCAATTTTGTTGAAACATTTAGCATTGAAGATAGTCAGTTCTTCACTTGCGCATGAATGTTGACGTCCATCATTCACGTACTTCGAAATAGTGAACACAATAATTTACGACAAATTGAATTTTCTCATTTCTCATGTAAAAAAAATATTCCACTAAATTACACCCACCACGTGAATTTATGCTTGCAGATTACACTGGGCAAGGCACCTTCAGCAAAATTCGTACCTAACTACACCTTTTTTCATGACGTCATGATATCAGAGGTAAATTATAACAACTCACTGTGATTCCGATACTTATGGCACGAAAGAGAAGTGATGAATTCCAATATCGCTCCTCTCCTAGGAGATAAAACTAGCTGGAAGAAAATTTAAAGATTAACCATCCTTCTTGTTTCGATGGAACGCAAACGCATTCACCCTCCCTCAGCAAATACACAAATACAAGCCCACATAATTTAGGACTTAAAACTTGCCTGTGTTTTTTTATCTGTGTAGACGTTTCATCACCTTAACAGAAAAACTATCCATTTCAAACTATACACCTTAACTAAGAACATTTTTGCTAATTATGACGCCAATTTGTTTATACTAGTCTAGCAATGCCAAAATGAATTTTAGTGGAAATATGCATATTGAAATGTAGTGGTAATATCCATATGCATTCAATGTTCAATTTGTTCAATTTAACACCGTCATCCATCAGTTATTATAGTATATTGCACGAATACCTCCATTACACTCCGCGAATTGGAACTGGAACGTGTAGCAGAGAATGTCAGACCACTAGCCATGAAAATATGAAAGAATGAAAAACAGATGAAAATGGAGATGCTATTTGTGTTTAAAGAAAACTGCAGTCATGCATGCATTGTATACGTGGATAATGCAAGGAGAAAATAAATTCATAAATCTGACAGGTCGATGAACTGTCACTCCCATTTTTGGCACAGCCACCTGTCCTGGTAATTTAATGTGGTAGTGGGTGAACAAGAAAATTTCCCACGAGAGGTGAAAACCACATATCTGATCCTAATATGGCTGTCAATTTAAAAACATGTAGACGAACTAGTGAATCTAGCATAATAATAATGTTTACACATGCCAGAACAAAGTTCACAACTATGTTCCTGGAGAGAGGAAAGAGCAGCAAATATGAATGAATAAATAAGAGAATATGCTATGAAATCAATTTTTTCTTCATTTCCGATGGATAGCTGATCAGTGAAAGGAATTAGAAATACCTACCTTCACACAGCTCTTCCTAATGCGGAGTGTGCTCTGAATCATCCTTCCTTCAACCTTCCTTTGTTGCATCTAACTCACGGAAGCTATTGTGCTGTGACCCAAATAAGGTGAGATATATTGCGTCAAATCAGTGCAATAAAGCATTAAGTATTCATCTCAACAATGATCAGAAGCGAAGGTTTGAGGTACTTCAGGAAAAATGGGAATGAGATTTATTGACAGCGCTCTCAGTAGGTAATATAAGGGCTAATCATGGCAAGCTTGCTTCAAAATAGCAAAACCTGCGAATGAAAAATGCACGTTTCTGCGGTGGCTTGACCGTGAGTGAAACTGCGAGAAATAGTGTACGTGTCAAGACATACGGCTGAGTGTCCGTACTCGCCGTAAATTTCACCCTCAATGGTTTTTATGGGAACTGATTCCATCACAAGCAAAGGACTTTGGAGACCGGTCACTTTTTCTAACCTTCAGGGACGATAGGTGTATATGGTCCAAGGGTTGGCAGGTTTGAAAAGCACGAAATCGTCCTTAACCGATCATCAATGTAATGCGTAGGGTATAGATTGTACGGTAGCAGTGTATTCAAGGCAAAGTAACCTGATTCCAGATTTATCTATTGATTAATATCTTCTAAAAGCAAATTTCACTAGCATAATCTAATATCACCACACTTAAACGTATTTTAATTGACAGCGTGGTTAGTTATGGGGTTTACGAGATATAAATAAAACTGGAGCATTCAACAAGTTTTTTAGAGGATTGAAAAGAATAATATTCCTACGATAACGGTCCACTCACTTGGTAATTACAGTTCATACATTCACTTTTGGTCTATAAGAAAATCACGCCTTATAACTATTATTTATCACTCGCAACGAAATACTAGCAAAAAATATTGGTGATCGTGTAGTGCACAGAGGTATAGAATTCTATTTTTCTAAAATACTAAATTTTCGTTCCTTGCACCAATGTTTTAAGGAAGCGATGACGAAAATGAGTTTGACAGCAGCAACCCATGCTGCATGAACCACCATAATTTAATGAATACGTAATTCACAACTCCTCTCACAAAAGCAATTCAAAGTGAATTATCCTGTGGCTTTCTTTCGGATATGACCCAAGAATGCTACCCATCCAGAATGAAACCACAACACAAAATTCGTAATTTTGCCGGGGTGACCTCGAATTTTATGCGGAATATTTTATTACCGAGTATAAATTGTCAGCACATGGAAAATATTGAGTCTCCATTCCTATGTAACTCATGAGGACTAATAAGCTGGAACTGTATATGCCTGACCGTATCCTTCACTCTCTATTGAAACGGTTGGCCTAGATTTCTTTTATGGAGCATTTGACAACATAATGGGCGAATCAGTTAAGTTTTAGAAACCAATTGTTAAAGAATAGGACAATTCGTTGCTGAGAAAAACACCTGAGAAGTAAGGTTGAAGTCAAACATTTTCATTTGAATTGCTGACTTATCCTTCTCACCATAAATAAAACAATTTTCGAAATCGAGTTCTTATAGCATTCAAACATAGATGAACGTTTCGTGAAAGCGAATTTGGCCAAAGGAAGCAGAATTAAATGCCGTAAATTTATACGCTGGCTTTAGCTTAATAATTATCGTGCGTCAGCGAAATTAGTACGCAGCTACGTAGATTTTCATTGGTTTTAAAAGGAACGTTTATTTAAGTTTAGATGCTACCTCACCCCTATTTAATTACTATCAATAGACAATTAAGACACTTCTTACTGCTTCACGCCCTCGACTTTTCTTCACCGAAGTTGATTGTTTATTAATATAAAAGACAGATATTTGGTTATATTTGTCAACTTATTCCCTTATTCAAATTCTGCCCTTTCAAGGCTCCATTTTGATTGGAGTAGTTACTTAAAGGGTAATATAGGATAATTGGGTCGTTTACCATATATTTTATTGCCGAATCTGATAGAGTTTGTACAGTAAAAAGACCCGTATTTTTCCGTTTTTTGATCCATCAATTATTTCTCGAGTTATAAGCGGCGAAAAACTGAATGCTTCAACCCTTTCGGAAAAGTGGGCATTTTTCAACCTCTGACACCATCAACTTCGTTCAATCACAACTGAGCCCGCGAAGCTACGTCGCCTTATCGCAATGGGGGGGGACACAGCTGACTCTGCCAACCCGAGCGGTTGCGACAGGATCTGTTCGAGCAGACATTCCGAGAACCCCCCTCCACTCCCTTCCCTTCCCCAAAAATCAGTCAAGGACGAAAATGACGGAGTCAGGGAGGAAAATGACGTCAATGATATCATAACAGTTTCTTCGGTGGGCGTCACCTTTTACTTATTTTAATTTCTGATTTATGAGCGAATGGTTGAGGTTAGAAGATTGATTTTTTCACTTAACAATAATTTTATACGATAACAGTCCACTCACTTGGTAATTACAGCTCTTACGTTCACTTTTGGTCTATAAGAAAATCACGCCTTATAACTATAATTTACCACTCGCAACGGAATAATAGCAAAAAAATATTGATGATCTTTTAGTGTACAATAAATTACTTACTCTTAATCATAACTATAAGATGATTTGACAGCCATTTCTAAGGCGATCTTCTAAATAACTAAAATTCATTTTTCGTTTCCATCTAACGATTTCGTGCACAAAATTGCAATTTCGGTTCCGAGTAAACGCCCCCATTGTACTTTCATTATTTCCTTTCCTTTTATAGATTTTGGACGATGTATTTATTACTGAAATAGCCTATAAGTCCCCTAATGAATTCACAGTACTTGGTATAGCGTATCAAAACATAAATGCTAGAGAGCAATGCACATATCATTCTCTTGTTAAAAATCTCGTCCTCTACATTTGATCCAAAATGAAAACTTCAAGAGCTAATAAAATGGATGCCAGCAAAATAGCTCTTAAGGCAATGCAATGCATTCTTCTTTGATTAAATATAGCATACCTCTCCTAACGCATTACCATTTGCTAAAAATTGTGACCTTCATCAGTTCCAAGGATGGGTTTCGAGCGCGGGAATTATTTCAAGTTACAGTAGCAGTAGAATCAGGGTTTTCAGTGCTCTATTTCTAAGGCTATATTGTACCATAGGTATAACATTACTTACTCCTAACCATAACTATAAGATGATTTGACAGCCATTTCTAAGGCGATCTTCGATCACAAGGTCTTTCAAATGCCAGGCCTCAGCTTTATCGTCCTGCCTACGGCGGCGGCGGATTCAATCACATTCCTCAAATAGCCGCGCGAGACCTGACTGCCGTCAGTCTTTTTGCCTCATACGATCGGAAGAGACGAGACGAACGTTGTCAAATCGGAGCCAAGGCAAGCCACCATTAAGATATCAATCAACTTGCTTTCATCCCATGATCCAAGCACGCGCGATTGGAGCGTCGTTGGAAAAATTAAGCCAAAACGTGCGTTTATCTTCACTGACACATTGCAAAGCCCGAACATCTGAGTGTGACGTGGTGAGTCACGTGAATTGGATGAGACAGCCTCCACTGCTTCAGTTTATTCTGAGACTATCAGGTTAATGAGGAGAAACTCACGCACCTTTAACAATAACGAGTTTATTTGGATGAGTCGACCTCAAATAAATGTGGAATAAAAGCTCCTGATGTCTCAGAATGAAGTATGTTTTGACATGATTTTTACAACCTAATGTAAATAATTTTCAAATTGTAAATATGCCGTCATCTAAGCATTTTCTTCATAAAATAAGGCTACATAATACGCCGTAGTAGCAGAATTTGGTTTTTAGGTGTTCCAATGGATAAATTCATATTTCGCCGTCTAACCTGGTACCTTAATTCCAATACAAACACAATATCAATGCTCTGGTCGATATTCAAACCCGCCACCTTTGTGTTACCAGTCCGGCTCTCCACTGACTTCGCTACCACGGCTGGAAATTTAATGCCACTTAAAAAATGCCCAAGCGAAAAATTTATTGTTTTTATAGTTCATTACAATGGGCGGAATTAGTACTCGTTAGTAATGAATTGGTCAAATTAAATGCTACCATCCAATTTTATCCCTGCTTTCCAACCTCACCGTTCTCTTTTTAAGGGTCAGTAACTGACTTAATGCTATTAACCTCATCTGCTTCTCTTTTGAATTCTTAAATTTTTTTAATTCTGATTCTAATTAAATAGTGGAGGCCTCATTAAGTGATTTGATTTTAGGTGAATAACATAGTGTGCACTGAAAACTATTATATTTAAGTGATAATTATTCTATCATCTACTCAAACAATGACAAACTACTGATTTCATAATATCGTTTCCCTCCTAAGAATAAGAAGGGCTTAAGAGTGCGCAGGGAAAAAGACGACGTGGAGTGACCAACTGTGACACTTTTTTCCAAACGTATTAAAAATACAGCTTCTAGTTTTGTAACCGCAATTTTCCATGCAATAAAAGATGACGCAGAAAAAGGTATGTCAACATTATGCTAACATGTATCAAGGTAACTACCTGCTATTTATATTATGTGCTCGAAGCTTGTGATTCCTGAACATTCTTAAACAAAAACCTCCTGGTGCTGAGTGAATTGTTTTTCATGTTATAACAATAACAAAAACAACAGCAATAATAGCACGCCAATACTCACTAACTACACCTTTTGGTATTCAGTATCTCTTTTCATAAATTCATTAAGAATCCACTTCCTATGAAGGGTGATATTCCACTTCTCTTCTCCCAATAGATGACGGGCGGCGTCTTTCTCGTGTAGGTCCGGCGACCGCTTTGACTTTTCCTGGTTTATTCTCTCCTCGCGAATCCTCAACTTCGTGGATGACGGCACCAGTTCACACTTTCGCTCGCGTGGCGAGATCTTTACACCCGTCTTCTCACCTTGGCCGGAAAAAATGATGGACTATATTCGCAGAAAAATCGCAGGGAAAGTGAAAGTTGAAGCTTTCCACCGGGAAACCGGACTATCCAACAATCTGATGAGTGGGTGAACAATCATTCAGTAGCTTAAGAGCAACGTATCTTACAATTAGACTTGATGAAATTTAAGTCTTAGGAAAGGGAACCCCAGGATGGTGAAAAGAAAAACAATTGAAGGGAGCGTTGGTATCGCAACACGAAGATCTTACAAGAGTTCCGTATTATGCTGTGTTTCTCCGTTAAGCCATGTAGTGCTCCTTCCGTTGATTCGATAATACCTCGCTACTGATAAATCTGTCATCAAACTGTGTTATCTTGGTTCTTTCCTTACAATACCCCTAACATCTTCTTACATTATGCTTTTCCGCAAATATTCCTAAAATGTTACCAATTGTATTCCTTTTAATTTTTAAAGTTTCTTACATTTTTGTTCATCATACTCTCTTCAGCTCCTCTTCATTTTAGGTTGGTAGATAAATATTTACTCCATTGGATATATTTCTCATTTTTTTAATTTGAATTATTAACAACATAAAGTAATGCATAGAGAACGTAAAGTGATGATAAAGCGACGCTTTATGAAGTGTCTAAAGAATTTATTCCATCCGAGTAACCACTTCCGTTTTTCTTAGCCATCTTCAAAGTGTTGCGAACGTTTTTCTCATTTCCTATACATTTTTGCGTTAAATATCTTTCCTGATTTCCCACACCACAATGTATTATTTAAGAACGGATCCAAGTTCACTGGAACGATTAAATGTTTTTAACTACTTAAACTTTATTATGATTACATATAATGAAAATATAAAAGAGAAGAACCAAAAATGTATGAAAAAATTAGGCGATAACAGACTCGATTGAAGAATGGAATTAAACCAATCATATGATTGATATCTGGTGATGATAATGCTGACTACATTTCTATTGTATTTAAAGGAGGTTAAAGTCCCTAATTCATATGTTCACCTTCTCTTTCAATCACTGTAACAGAACAGCTTCCATTTCACGTCTTTTACAGAATATTTTCTCCATCAGACAATTCATGAATCACTTTAAATTCTTTCATAATTCCCAAGGGCTGTATTTACAATGAGCAGTGTTTACGTCCCGACGAGGAAGTTAACAATCCAACATTGGTTACGAAACTTATTTTTTCCAATGATATGCATTTCCGTAGAAGAATGGAACAAAAGATGCGGACAGCTTCTTGGCCAACGAGCGTGGAGACATGCTAGATATATATTTTACGTGGGTGGAACGAAACCAAGAGGCCAGATCCTCTCTTAACGGAGGGCAGGGATTCTCATTTTTTCCGAAAAGAGTTTGAGCCTTTCAAGGGATTTCATCAGGGTTTGTATGTACCATAATCGGATAGGCACTATACCCCAGCTAAACCCACCCGATGATTATAATTTGAATAGCTGTCCTAGTGCTTTTTAAGGATCCATGACATTGGAGTAGATACACTGAAATACATTTTTATTTTTGTCATTATTAGCAAAGATATGAATGGAAATTAACATGTACTTGACGCATCTGCACATTAGCATGGTTTCACTGAGGCTACATGAAAAGGAAGAAATTGTGCAGGTATTTACTGTAGGTATAGGCTGGTATTTTTGCTGCCATATTTCAGATCATATTTTTTTGCATACATTATGCAATTAAAATTGCAAAAAGATTTGTATTATTTATATTTTCTCACCAACGAGAGTATACGCAAGCAATTGATTGACATTTCACTAACTTTTTGAACGAAATAAGAAGCTCCTCATTCAGACGAGTAATGCTTTTCATTTAACAACACGTCAAACTTTCACGAAATCGGTCTTCAACATAATGAGATTGGACGCACCCTTATGCAAAAGTTCTCCTCTCCGACGGTTATATCTGGAAAGTAGGTATGTCTATTCAATCAGTTTATCTTATTTCGATGGAAAACCTTACACTGTGCATCACGAAGAGAGATTGAGGCGGAACATGTTTTTTATACTCATCTGCCCAGAAATATCGTGGGGTATTTCAACTTAATTAACCATGCCTGAGTCATCTACTGAACCAGACCACGACTCCATAGATATTAGCGAGTGATTTAGTAGCATGTGGTCCCGACTCCCGCCCTCCGCAAATCCTTCCAACGACCCGTCGGTGTTCGACGACAGGCGGTCGCAATAACCGAATTTCGGGGGGGAATGGCGTTATCGATTTCGCATCCAGCGCTTCGTGGGCCGAGACGAGTGTTTTATTCGGACCCATTACCGCGCCGCAGGGCCTTCGCGACGCCCGGGAGCAGATCCGCGAGATCCCGACGCCGAAGTCCGCCGCCGTCCTGAAATTGCCGCTCCCGGCCCCGGGCAGAGAAGGGCTCCATCCCCGCCCCTCCACGACCTCAGTGGCGGGGCACCGGATGCCAGCAGCTCTCGCTTTCGCGTCTGTCTTTCGAGTCTGCGACCGGACTCGCCGGCAGGAGAGAGAGAACCGGACCATGTGCGGTTCCATTTCCCTCCGAAGCCTCTGCATATTTTTTTCCTCGCCTCGGGCGAACATTCAGCGAGTACGCGCCACGTTTACGACGCCGGATTTTCCTCCTTCGCGAGAAATATTCTGACGGCTCCCGCAATTTCTTCCAAGGTTCACGGCCGCATCGGATCGGAAAGGGTAAACCGAGGGCCGGCCTAAGACAAATTGTTCACTCGGGCGAGAGTGTATTCTGGCGCTCTCCCCTCTCCTCCCCCGCTTATCAACCCCTGTTGCAACACATATTCACCAGTTAAGCGCAGAAGTAAAAACTAAGTAGTAAAAAATGGTAAATTAGCTTGTTGGACATGAAATTAGTTGTCAATCCCCGAATAAAAAAGCTAATTCCATTCTCACGGCGCCCTTTCCTTCGGGGCGCACTGGGCAGTTGCCCGAGTCGCCCGGGCCTAGGTCCACCTCCTGGGTTTGACTTCAAAATCACTACTCGTCCGCAGGTTCTAATTTTTGCCATAATCTTATTTCACTCAAAACATCTAATTAAGGAATGGTAGGGAAAATATGGTTAACGGAACCAAAATTCTTAAAATGGATTAAGCATTTAAAATTCCTAGCTTTGAACTATGAAGAAAAAATCCACGATCGCAGTTTACTTTTGCAGTACATAATTCTGATCCAGGCCCAGAGTTTGTGACACCTTTTCAATATGAAGAATACTTTACAAATTATTGTAAAGAACTACTTATTGTCGATAAGTTTATAATGCATGTCAGAATTTAAAAATGTACACATCAATAAAAGTAGCCAAGAATAAAGTTATTAAAAACGGAATTTTGCAAATTAATCTTTACTTATTTTGTAATAAATACTATATTTTCCAAAGTCCATTCATTCTTAGGCATTTTACCTTTACAGGGCATACCGGATGATCGATAAAATAATGGTATTTTTAGGTAAGGATAGTAACTCGCCCACAGCATTTTTTACCTACCATTTTTACACAAAAATGTCATACAAAAGCTTCATGAATCAGAATTTGTACTTCAAAGAGAATTATTTTTCATTGAACGCATTTGAGAGGCTCTATTCCGACGCCAAATTGACGCTTATTTCTGCCGCCGCGAAAGTGCTTTTATGTAGTAACATCTTTCTAAGATTGCCTTAGGCAATTTCTGACGCTGACTTCGTTTTACTTGGGATTATAAAAATGTTCTCCGTAGGTCGGAGTTCTCTTCCTCCTCGTGATACAGCTTAAAGGAAAAAAAATCCAATTAAAAAAACGTGCTCAAATTTCTTCTGCGGTCATCGTCATAAATGTTATCTTAAAATAACAGCAGCACTTTCATTAGTGTTCTAAAACCCTTCGGCTGCTAAAGCTGAGCATTTTCTGCCAGAATTTGTACCATTTTAAAGTAATAACTGTTAGAGTGAACACGGAGTTGTTTCATGTCAGCAAAAGAATTAAGTTTCAAATGCTTTCTCAGAAGTATTTTATTTCGGGTTCTAATTAAGGCTCTTACAGGATCCATCAATCGGAAAATCCGACAAGAAATTCGATACTTCCATTATAGATTGTTTGGGCACCGGTATTGGAGTCGCTTGCGGGTATATGAAAGCTCTAATGATTTCCCCACGGATCATTAAGTTGGGTCGATGTCGTAAGGCTGTCAACGGCGCAGCATTGAGTGGCTGTTCGCTGTTTTCGCTGAATTAGCTCGTGCGGCATGTTGCTTGGGTATGCTGTTTGCTTCGCAAGCTAAATTTATTTTTCTTTGTCTTTCATGACCTCAGCCGCACTCTCATCGATATACGAGTTGAATGAGTGGGCAAATTAATAAGGTTAATAATCTCTAGAAATACGTGCAGGTGGCATGTTAATAATCACGACCTTCAGTGCCTCTTTGCAGCTCGTTTCAGAACTATTTTCTTTTTGAGTTGTTCGAGCTTCTTTCAAAACCACTGTTGGCTAAATAGCAATAATAATTATAAAAATATTTCCATGGTAGCCAGGTTGGGAACGCGCTGGTCTGGCAACACTAAGATCGCTGGTTCAAATTCCTCTCAGGAGTTGTTTGTAGTGTTTTCCTCGGATTAAACTTTTATGTTAGGCAGTGAAATATAACCTTAGCCTTTGGAGTACCCGAGTACTTTTACCAAACGCTAAAATCTTTCGAATTTTCATGATAGTAGAATGTTTAACTCTGGTGGAATACTGTTAGTATTCCACTCAAATTCTCTTTGATAATCCTGGTTTCAAGTGGCAAACAGCCATTATCAAGGAAAATGAGAATAACTATTGGCAAAAAGAAAGCACTAGTTTCTTGAAGGCATCACTGCAAAAAACGATCTCGACACCATCAGTGAGATGATGCATTCAGTGAGATCGATATATTGATTTAAAAAACGAGCATCGATCCATCACGCTGAAAAAAAAGCAGAAGAACGAATTTGAAAATTCGACTCAGAGTTGCTGAAATAAACACACAGGGCGTGCTAAGTAAATATATGTCGATAATTACTTCGGCAAGACTTGAGCAAAACACTTGCAAAAAGCAACTGTTTCTATAACTAGCATTTGCGATACAAATGAAGGGAAAATATAACTGCTTGATAGTGAAGGAAAGGCGCAATTTTTCCACTATAATAATGCCTTGGGTATTTCGGATTCATCTTTAAAAATTCTGACAAAAAACTCAGCAGAACACTAGAGAGGAGAATTCCGATATGGTGAAGAGTTTACACAAATAAATAAAACAAGTTTCACAGTTGCTCAAAAAGCCAGTCCCTGAAGCCACACCGATCATAGTGGATTTGCACTCAGTGCATGCAGGAAAAAATCCTGTCCTATTTTCCATACAGTGGTAGAGAGACGGTCAAGCATACAAATTTAAGCCTTCGTTTTTCACACGCAAATATACTTCCAGTGCACGAAAACGGGCAATATCTGACTCAGCTATATATGTACATATATATTCCTTTTCAGAAGTTTTTACATTGTCACTCAATTCGTAAAGTCCTTTGGCATCGTTCCTTGCGCTATGACGACGTTGCACATACTAAGAAATACGTAAAACTGGCATATTTTTTCTCCTACCGTAATAAATAAAATTGTGATTAATTAGGATAATGATGAATAAAATTATTATGAGTAAAAAAAAACAAGGAAAAAGGTATACGAGAAAGGTATGCTGTGGTACCTTTCTATATTCACTGTGGTAATTAACAGCTTATAAAAGAAAAGTCATTGTTTGAATCGTTTTACAAAGGTTTTTTGCAATTTTGCAATCAAGGGTTCAAAAAAACAAGCCTTTTATTACCTACCAGACACTTTAAAAGAGAAAGTGTCGAAAGAAAGAATTCTCCAACTCTACATTTCGATAAGTTAGCATGAGCAATTTTATTGTTTACGGTTCTCCGTTGAAATAGGTGTAATAAATCATTGAGTGAATGGGATGGCAAAAAATGATAATAATCGTGAATCGTGATTAATTGAGAACAACTACTCCATTCAGTTTTCCACAAAAGGTGTTGATGTATTTCTTTTACAACCTATCGTTTTCGCTTAAGTTTTCGCATATATAAATGGGCTGATTTTTTTACTAGCAGATTAAATTAATTCTAAAGATGTAATGAACGTTCCACCATTGTATATGAATTGCAATTTGCACGTTTGAGAAGCAAATTATATTTATTGCATACAAATTTTGTTACAACTATTACAGAAACTTAATTATATCTTACTCGCTGATTCATTGAGCAACAGAATGTTTGTTTGATACGAGAAGAAGATGCTTATGCTAAAGGTGTATGAAATTGACATATTAGAATACGAAAGCCATCTAAGAGCGAAGGTATTCTATGGGGAAAATGAATTCGGAAATAATGACATGAGAGACTTAATCTGAAAGCCAGAATTTGACGCATAGGGACCTGGAGATAAATAAGGCTTCTAGGATTGAAGATATTCCTGCCAAAATATTAGAAAATGCAGGAGAAATGCAAGGAAGAGGAGTGAGGCAAAGCTGTGTAACGTCTCCCGTAATTTTTAATGTGTGCATGGAGACAGCCATTAAGGAAATCCAAGAGAAGGGTACAGAACTAAATAGCAATGGGGAAAATAAAAAACGACGAGATAAGCAATTACTTTGACAAGAGATCCTTATACAACCTTTGATTTAGATGTTTATAATTATATTGATATTTTACAATTCGATTCCGGATGGCTGTCACGCTAAGATTTTTTAGCGACGGGCGAATCGTATCCATGACCGTATACGGTTATAACATTCCCATATTACTCAGCAAGAATTCATGAGGGTAAAATAAGTTTAATTATGCATGAAGTGCGTAGGAATATCTATCGGAATATATAGTGTACTGTTTAAAGATTAGATACGTGATATTTGTTCTAATTTATCCCAGTTCGTGGTAGCTGTGATAACAAACAACAGGTTACATCCTCATGATAGACAATGGAAAAATGCCGATGGAGATATTTCAATGTACTGTTTACATGTTCTGTTCTAATACTTTATTGCTCTATACCTACTCGTCACAAGAATTATCAAAATCTTGGAATACCTACATAATACATTATTTTCAACTCAACCTTCGCCCAAAACGTGAATAATTGAAGAACTTCGCCAGGTGAATGCCGACATAAATTACCTATAAGAATTGCATAAGATTATATATACTCCATGGGCACGCCAATTCATTGCATAAGTACGAAAAGCTCCGAAAACCAATTATAATTTCATTTCGTCCTTCACTTGTTAAAATTGAATCCTCTTCTATCCGCTCATAAAACAAAGACGGACGTCGTGCGCTCGTAGCACGTGATCATTCAAGGAACATGCGATCAAAATTAGAACATGCTCAAAATTAGAACATGTTCTAATTTTGATCGCATGATCATGCGAGGAGATTTCCGTATTACACGACGCATTGACTTCATACGCATGATTTCATTCGCATGATCATTCACAGTGTAAAACGGCCTGCAGACCACGTACAGTGTTAGCTGTAAGGAAAATGAGATCACATACATAGTTAAAGTATTAGTTGCGAGTTCTCTGCTCAATTTTTAAATCTTTTTCACGCGTAGCATTGATGAGCCAAATATGGGGTATTCAGGAAACCAGTGATACGTAGTCTTTAGCGGGATCTACCGCTCTTGCAGTTCCAAGTGTGTTGCTTTTATAAGGGGGGCGATTACAGATTGAGATGCAATTTGCCTCTCGTTAATATCCGAGGAAAATGGGGTAGAGAGGATGGAGAGAAGATAATAACACTGAAAAAAAAATGCTTCGGGCCTATAGTCGTATCACATCAGTTGAGTGAAGCTTGCACAACCCAGGTACTCAGTATTGGTCAAGAAATGTTTGCAAGGAATCGAATGGCCCTGAATTACATTTTGCTTGCAAGAGGGTTTAAAAAACAAAATCAATTTATGCTCCCTTCCCGCTAGGAGCTCAACAAATAGATACATTTATTATTATTTCAGGTAACAATCATTAGTAATCGATGGAATTAGGCGAGAACGATTATATTCATATGCACAATTTTCTAAAAAAATATGTTTTAATATCGGTCAAAAAGACCATATGCCGAGAGAAACGTGAAGAATCGACATGAATACTTCTTGAGATTAATTCCCCGCAAAAGTGAGGGAAAAGTGAAAGTAATGCACATAACTCCTCAAAAGCGATAAAATTATCTTTATTGAACCTCCATCCGGACTAGAGGTGAAAACTGAGCTGGATTTCATCCATATAAGGTATCTCTCAAGGACATTTTGCTTCACGAAAGATTTACTAACCGCTCAACTACTCAGCCTTACCAAATGAGATTAAGGGAGTTTTAAAGCATTAATTTTCCCGATTGAAAGCTTAATTAACATCTTAACGGGCTTCCGGTTTTGAAAAAGGAGGTCCTTAATGCCGTTGAATACTGCAATAATCAATACAATTTATGGGATGAAAATTACTTTGATTATACTATAAATATACATATAGTGCGTCATTGCATCGTTTCTAATAAATGGCATTTGGGATTCTAAGAAAATATTTTTATCATGAATACTTCCTAGTCCCGCTATTTTTTAAAGCTGAAAGGTAGCTTTGACAATTAATTCGTCACTAAAAGGCATACGATTCAGCCTCCATCGCATACTGAAACAGGTATAAAGGTCAGATTAAGTAAATGCGCGCTCAAGCTTTCTTGTGTCCACAGTCACAATCATTTAAATGGAAAAGCTGTTTCCTCTGCTAAAATGCTTCCAACATTGGACCATTGCCTTAAATAAATGAGCTTTGTTAATTCACACATCTTTTATTTATCATTAATTTCCTTTCTTTCGATTTGCACATTCTAATGAGTGAACTGACGTGATGACACACATAAAAATTACTAAATAAATGTTTGTATAGAGAAAAAATAAGGTACTTATAAAAAGTGACTGCTTTACCATTCACGAAAAAGAAAGGGGTCAATATCAAGCGTTTCGTTATTCATGGGTGGGGGTCGTACAGAAGGCTACAGAGCGTCACAGGGAGTTCGAAAAAGCTGACATCAGCATAACGGATAATAAGGAGCCTAACAGAGTGAGTTGTCAATGGCTGACTAGGCACAATGTGTTGCGTCAAGTGTAAATATCACATCAGACTCGGGATATCCTTTAGCATATGAGACGCTAAGTCTCTTTTGGTGACTCATGTTCCCAGTACGCTTTAAATAGATGCCAGATTTAACGTCCCACTTCCTCATCATAGTTTGAGTAGCAAACAGGAAAGTATGTAATAGAAACCGACAAAATCACAATAATCACTTTAGTGCCTCGATCAAGGCGTTCTTTAATTAACTTTTCATGGCAGTTTTACGACTAATCAATGTATTGCATTTTTTTATGGATTCCAGACATTGGTAACACATACTCTAAGTATGAATTCTTCTCTGAATCGATCTAGAAATCAGTCGAAACTGAATTACATTTAATTACGGGCGCTGAAAAAACAACCAATTTTCACTTTCAAAGTCTTTCATAAAACTTATATTACATGACCTCCAATCATTTATGAAATGTTCATTTTCAGATTGACAATTAAAATTTGCAACAGCATAAGTGTAGAAGTACCAAGCAGAAGGTTTATTTAAACTCAATTTGTTGCTTGTTAGCAATATACATGGTATTCCAGAAGAGGGTCATTAGAATAGCAACATTTCATTTCAGCCCGATTTATGTATGTGCAGTTGGAAGTGCTAACGGTAAAGAATAACCGTAGATTAGAGAACTTGTTGGTACTGTTGAGTCAACTGACAGACTGTCGGAAAAGCTTCTCAAAATAAGAACTAGTGGTAACCGAGACAATATTATTTCGTCCACACAATCTGTTGGTGAATGCTAACAAGGCATTATAAAACTGTAACACCATGTTTTTCACTTATCATTAAATAATTAAGTAATTCAGTTTTGATAACTAATCCGATGGATCTAATGGCATTAGCTTTCTGTATCCAAAAGAAATGAGGAAATAATAGAGTTCACATAGGTAAATGATAGAAAGAAATCCAAAAGGCGGCATTTGCCATCCTTCGTAAGTTCCTTATGCGAGCCCAACATTTTATTGTAATTGGTTGAGTGAATCTGAAGACTAGGCGTGTGAATACCCACGGTGACTGTTTTGAAAATATATGAAATTTTTAGAATATATTAGTTTTTTATTTCTAAACATGGGTATTCAACGCCATGCCAAAAGAGTAACGACACTAAGATAATGTTTAAGCAAAATATTATCTTAATAATACTTAATCTGCGATGCATGTCTCTAAAGCTGTAAAAACTAATGAAAATTGTGCGTAAAAAAAGTCTTCAAAGCTTTATTTTGTCAAGACATTTCAGAGATTCTGGTATTAAAACAAAGTATACTTCATCGTAATATGTATATCATCCAAAAATAAATAAAATATTGGACGATATTTTAACGAAGCTTTCTCTTGGATTTGGTTAGAGATTCTCTTTCCCTGTCAAAATATTTGATGCCAATACGTTTATACCACCGGTCTCCTCCGATCCTCCTTTGTTTATTATGTATCACATTTTTAAATTTAGGATTTTGGGCGACACGAGTATATTATTGATCATTCAATCTCTTTCAGCGAAATTCTTTCAGGGTTACATTAAGGAAAATGTTTCGCTGCCACCATTCCCAAATTCAAATGATGACGCCCTTAAAAATGCAGTTTTCCCCGCATTTATTTTTCCTCGAAACCTTTCACTCGTAAAATTTCTTCGATGTCCACGGAAGAGTCCGCCGTAAAGTTTTGCGGATGTATTGGTCGCACATTGGCGGGAGGGTGTCTGGATCCAACACATCTGTGCCCCATCGACCTTTCATAAAAACATTTTATCGCTCCCAGGTCAATATCACCATGCCCATTATTGATCATCCCAACGCAAGAGAGTCAAAAAATCCTCTTTTTAAGCCCTTTTAATAGAGAAAGTTCTTCCTCGGAGCTCGCGCATGAAGTATAACGAAGTTAAGCTGGTAGACGCCGGAGACGCTTAAAATTCAGATAGGTATCATCCGATTTCTGGGATTATAATAATCCGCTTGTAAATGGAATTCTTGTTGAGTTATCGCGGAAAGTTTTACTGCATGCACTATGTACAAATCTAAGGAAATTCTATTTCGAATAAGTAATTGATTTTAAATAAAAAACTGTTTCTATAGTACGTCATGATGGTAACAGCTTAGTTTTGCTGAAAGTAGATCCTTAACCTGAGATCAATTAAATAAAACATGCTTCCCAATTTGCAGCAATTCAAAATCAATAATAAAAATAGTTACTCTCAATAAACTTTTAAGGCAAGAATGCCAATAGGAATAAATCCGTTGGAGAGTAACGACTAAAATATGCTATTATTATATTCAGAGTAATGTTTCACGTCCGTCATATGGAGGTGATTTTTCTGCCTAACTATTTAACTAAAATAAAACTTGAAATAAAATGTTTTCCGGGCATTTTATATCAATATCATTTGTTTTTCTCTGAAAATAGCATTAAAAAAATGCTTTGATTCTATTACTCAAACTTAATCTACACAAAACCAAAGTAAACGAAGCGCTGCTACAAACCAGAAATACATCATTCAATTCCATAATAATTGAGAAAATAAGGACGAAAATTATTTGTTTCACAGTATCAAATAGAAAGACACTGACGAAATGCTTGATATTGATTACCAAACAATTAGGGCATAGTTAATTTCTCACTATTTGGATGCTGGGAGATAACTTTGCAGTCGATTTTTCTTAAATGGAACTTGAACGTTTTACGCGAGTGGGTAAAAGAGCGATAAATACATTCAGTGAAAAAAAGACTCTATTTAAGACGTGAAAACAGCTAAATTGTTGATCGTATAATTGATCAAAATTTACATTGAGTTGGTGTATTTACCATTATATTATTTTAAAATTAATCATTTCTCCTTTATTATTATACCATTTTACGATTAAAACCTTTAATTATATCCAAATATATAACCAAGTTAAATATATTACTGCCCTTCACTTCTAAACAATGTAAACTCTAAACCTATACGTATACGTTTCCTTTCCTCTCGTGGTGTATTCCATATTTACCTCCGATGCCTGCATTCAGGTTTGATAAAATTTCAAGTATTTCAACCCCGATCATTGATAACTTCAGCTAGATCAATATTTCTCGTGATAGAAAAAATATTGACATTAAGTGGCGCATCTTCCATAGAAAAAATAAATGCTTAATCTTATTCGTAGGAGCACACTCTAAGGTGGTGAGATATTGTCCTCAATTAAAGAGAAGTACAAAATGGAATATGATCAGCCTCAAAGGCATGTTAAAACCAGTTTCTCCGAAGTGACATATAATTAATGCGGCGAGACCTTTCTGGGTCAGTTTTAATAGGTACTAGGGTTAATGCCAGGTAAGGAAATTTCCACCAAATGTGGATTTATACCTACTTTCACGATATTTACATATTAATTTAGATAATTTTATTGTACACTGAATACATTGTTAGAATAATTTTAAAAAACAAATTTTGGACCTTTTTATTACATTAGAGTAAAAAGAGGGCCTATTTTTTTAGCACTACGGCGCCATGCGTCATTTTGACGTCTAATAACTGCCTAGCAGTGCGTTTGGATAAAACAAAATCTTAATACAAGGTGAAATATATTTTTATTAATACGTCTACGAAGTTTCAAGGTTTTAACTTTAGTGCTTATTGGTATGCTATACAATTTATAACCACACTTTTTCTCGGCAACTATGTATCATGGCGCCACGAGACCAAAACTATCATCTTCCTCTTTAAATTTCCAGAGCGAATCAGATACATATTATCATTTAGCTGAAGTTAGCACCTTATTTTATATCGAATTTTATTTTTCCAGAAAAAACGCGCGAGCCCAGAGTAGGACACTCCGCTGGCACGCTGCGTCGCCTCGCAGTTTTCAGTCAACAACAAAGTTATCTAAATTAATATGGGAATAACGTGAAAATCCGATAAATGGTTTCGGAGTTATTTAGGTTTAAACTCGAGTCTACAAGATTTTGGCGCGGACAGTACCTATTATGTAATACATGTGGTTTATACTGCAGTGATTTCGCAGGTTTATGAGGAGGCCAAGGCCTTTCGAGTCTAATTTCTCACGAAGCTGAGCACGGCACAATCTGTTAGTTAAGAAATATTTTCTATGGTGTAGTGGAAGTATCAAAATTTTCTTCCCATTTTGAGAAGCATTGAAATGATATTGTTCATTTTGAGCTGTTTGGTCTATTCTAAGGAAAAATTAACGGATTAGTGAATTAAACAAACGAAAAATCACCAAAATTTAAGGGTACTTTATGTGCGATATTATGAAAATAGGCGCAGGAAATTCTAGAGCACGAATAGCTAGGTTATATATTCACGGTCACGGTAAACCAATTCAATGCACTTTTTCAGGGTGAGGCACCACGATATAATCTTTACTTTTCAACTCCTACCATGAAAATATATCTGATGTGACCTCTCGTGGGCCTCTTGTGATTTTCTTTTTAAATTAAATAACTATTCAATGTAGGTATAATCAGAAACGTTGTTACTCTTACATTTCGTTCACTTTTCCTTATCTACCTCTACTCTACCTCTACTCTAGCTCTACTCTTGAAGCACTTTCACGGGCATAATACTGAAACAATATCTCGTTGGTAAGCTATAATACGGTATCACCAGTTTTTTTAGGTTCTCATTAAACTGATTTCGAGAGCATTATAACATTTTCTGAAAGTGGAGTGTCTCCGTTTCCTGTCAGCTTTTTTCCTTCCATTTGTATAAGTCCACCGCAAAAACTGTAATCAGGTTGTCTCCATGAGATGGAATTAAATAACACACAACCATGCGAAGCTGCGTTGCTTTTCACGAATCCTTCGGAAAAATTCGTGGAGCTGTTGTATCCCTGTGATCATTTTTGCGCCCCTAGATTACTGAAATTACACTTGGCGTGGGTACTGGAGCAACGAAGCTAGTTTTTTTTCAAGCGCACGTAATAGCACTTACGCATTTTGGGAAGCAGGAAACGGCAATTTTCTAAATCCCTGCCGGAAATAACACTAGCTTAAAGGGGAGCGCTTCGTCATACGTTCGCATGCTTTTTTTCCACATCGCGAGCGACACTTCCAGGGGAGACCTTGGAGACATCGAAAAAGGAGAGGCCTCTTGCAAATGTAGCATGCGATCGTGATAACCTTCGCCGACCTTCTACACGCTCTCGTCGCGGAACGAGGAGCACGGCGTTGGACTCATCTCTGGGAAAAGCGGACAGGTGAGGACGATCTGCACGCAAGACGCGGCCATAAAGGGTCGCTCTTGTGCGACACATCTCTTCTACTATCCGCGGAAATAATCGTCAATAACACGCGGTAGCATAATCTTCACAAAGAATCATGGAATTGAAAATCAATTTCAAGAATTGGGTGGTGGTGGTGGCTGGTACACTAGCCTCCCATCCCAGGGGGTCCGCGTCCTAATCTCGTAAAACGAAGATAGTTTTCATCTGTACACCGGTCCCCACTTGAATTATTTGTGGAAAGAACTTAGATATCAGTACCCCGTCCGCCGGATGGGACGTTAAATGGTGGTCTCCTTTCGATGAGAGATGCTAATGCCGACGCCGCTGGATTTCTCTCCACCCTTCGACCCGTTCCCTGAAAAATTCTTTTCCCAACACAATTACCCACCTGCCCTAAATGCCATCTGCTATTGATCACTTTCCCGACGACTACTAACTCGAAGTATTGTCAACAGGTAAATAATGGCAAGATTGTAAATTATGATGAAGAAAAATTAGGGTCATGAATCTTGAAGTCTCAACAATTCAGACAGTTAAATAATCAATGCTGGAATATTTTTACATTCCCAATTGCCCCAACATTATATACCTGGCTTGAGTTCCTCAGCTATGCAGAAAAATATTTTCAGCCTTTAAACCAAATTGATTTACTATGAAGGTACTAAATCGACGGAGGCTAAATATAGAAAATACTTTTGCCACAAAATGAAATTATAACCGTCTTATCGGTTACAGTATGAACCGTATGACCATGCAGAGATTTTTTGTGAATTCATACCCAGAAGAAAAAAATTCATTTCAGATACAGCAGGAGACGAGAAACGCACGTGACTTCGTCCAGAATCCTCTGCTCTCATTTCACGCACAAATGAGAAGGAATGGCCCGAGGCAATACGATAGCATTGAAATAACGAAGGGACCCCTGTAATTAGTGTTTCACTACAACGACGCCCAAATTTGCATGCATCCAAACCATGCCATGATTACTGTATGGGAAGCAGAATAGACAAATGAACGTCACCTCAAACTTTTATCATAGTGTCAGGTTCACCAAAGCACCAGAAATATGATTTCTCATTTGATTAATGTTTCAAAAATAATTCTAAATATACGTTGCTCATAAATGGGCAGGTAATAAGTGAAAGAGCACCTATATCCTCTGAATCTTTACCTCGGAATGAATATCAAAGACTTCATCATTGTAACTTTTTTGGACGAAATAATGAATGCTCTTTTCCCCTATGTTCTATTGGACGCTATATACTTTTCTTAAAGCTCAGAATGACATATTAACCCCGTAAACCTCATATTTTGAGTTTAAAAACATGATTACTTTATATACATGAAATTGTTTTTAATTTTGTCAAATGCGTTACCTCTGCATTGCCATAAATCTTTTCATAGTTTCATTTTATAACCTCATTTCATAAATCACTACAATTTTACAGGGGTTCATAAAAGCAATCCTAATTTTATTATACGCTTACAATAGTTATGGTCTCCACAACCAATCAACAACCACGTAAATGTCTATGAATTACCTCAGTACTTTTACAAAGCGATCTAAATTTCCAAGTATGTCATGACCAATAAATAAAATTAGTCAAAAGTGTGCTTTTTCTATTCCACCACTGTTGAATGATGTTACATAACTGTTACCCACATTTATGCTGTTACCACCAATCATTTAACGGATTCCGCGGTTTATCTCTATTAATAGAATAGTTTCTAAAAAGAAATACATGGATACGAAGAGTAATAAAACTCTGTCCCTTGAACCTCATTATCTAACCGACCCGTTCTCACTTCCCGGATGTGATTCATAATACATAAAGATTTAACGGGGAACTTTTGCAACCAGACCAAGTTAGTTGCTTCGGTAGAAGTTTTCCATGGATGCAACGTACGAGGCGAGGAACTAGTAAAAAAAAACTTGTGGGCGGGTAGAAAATGTAGCTATTTTAAATGCTGAAAATATTACGGGGGTTTTCACCAACCAATATACTGAGATGGAAATGTCATTACTTGGGAAACACGTTTTTCAACGGTGGTGTAGGTTAAGATTCAATTTCAAAAGGAAATCATAAATGATGCGGATGAATAGTTCACTAGTTTAGAGGCATTGAAAAGATTCACATGGTGATAATGACCGAATCTGACAGAATATCAAATAAATTTCTTTTTATTTAACAAGGCACCCCTCATTTTAAAGTAACATTTGTTTGTTGGAATTATCAGTCGGGAGCGGTAACCAGTGTGGCAAAGAGGCGGGTTTGGCAACTCAAATGCAGTGGGTACGAACACCGCTGGGGGCATTTTTATTTGTATTTTGCTTCACCATCGATGGCATGTAAACGCAGTATTTGAGGCACCAAATTTTACTCAAACTGGATGCAAAAATGTATATTCATGATTATGCTCTGCGCTAGATGAAAGACCGAGTATAATTGTTGGACTTGCTTCATGGGCATGCACATGAAGGCATGAGGCCGCGAGGAATGCACGCAGTTTCGCAAACCACGCTCCGGTTTGTCGCTGTAAGCAACATTCCCCTCGTTCCCTCCCGGACATATACAACTGCGCCACACCCAGCGGGACCCCAGTACTGCTCTCGGATGCATGCGATTGCATTGTAAATCTACATCAATATCTACATTATACCCAGCAAGCCACCAGAAAGGAGTGTGACAGGAAGTGAATTTTCACCAAACATGCAGTACCTATCATGATTAAACAGGATTGGCAATTATATTTTATTGGAATTATATAGCAATCTAAAAAAGATAAGCAAACATCCATTAACGTGCTGTTAGTTGGATTAGCTAAAAGCCTTTATACCAAGAAGCATTTCTTGCTGGCTATATTCAGTACGATAAACTTGTTAATATGGCACTGAATTTATTCACAGCTATTCAGATTCCTAATAGCAAGAGGAATTGTTTGCCTTCGTCCCTGCAGTCATTATCTCACTTTGAAAGCTCTGCTGTGTTTTGGGGAGCTGTTTCCCTTCAAGAGAAAGCCAACTGACAAATTACCTCGTGACAACGAATAGGTATTATCTTCCTCCCTACACAAGCACTTTGGTCGTCTTTTCACTCATGCAGCGCGAGCACCATACAAAGCATTTCGGATGACTCTATTGGCTTGCATTGAAACATTTGGATAACAATTTTCATGCGTCTTTTATTTTTAAGTAAGTGTTTTCATGTGAATCCGACATGGAGCTATTTCGTAAAGAAGTCTCAAATGTTTGAGGGGTTCGAGATTTCGGGGTATTCCATGTCCAGTTGAACCCATGTAGAGTAATTTTCTCGGAGTTACATCTGGAAAGCCACAGGCGGCACAGAAAGTGTATTTGTGAATTTCACACGTTTAGTGCCTGTTAATTCTACCCCCGCCAACCATGAGTCGCACGCCTCCTGGATTCAAAACACCAAGGTTTATTTCTTCCTCAAGAGGAAATGCTAGTAGTCCGCTCTTAAATATTTACGAAAAAGTAATGGAGGAAGTTGGAATTCTACTTATTTAACCAGGGCAGATTCATTCCTCGACCACTCCACGGCCATTAGTCATTAGCTTTGCCTCGTGTCATCTTTTTGACCACGGACTCCCTAAACGTGCAATGTGCTTAACGGACTAAGAGATTTCAGTGCCATACCTTAGAAGGATACTGCGCAGTAAGTAGAACGAATCGTCTATGGCGAAGCAAAAGGTTTTATTACGCGTAAATGGTGATTATTCTTGCCATTTAAAGAGCTATTTCTAGGCTCAAATCAAATTGACTTTTTAAGCAAGCTTGCATTAGAGTTTAAACCTTTCATGCTTCCTCTTCAAGGTGATGGCAATAATTGAAGGCTGATAATCTTCATCGAATCAATTAGACCCGGGGATAAAACATTCACCAGCTATTGTTTGATGACCATTTTTGATTCGTTGCGGTGTCCTGTGCATCTGAACGGAAGTGGCGAGGGACTCACATCAAACGAATGTGCCACGCCTTGGAGGATATGATTGCTAAAAGCCAGAGACAGTAACTTTGGGGACTGATATTACTTTTTTGCACATTCAACATCTTAGAAGGTTTTCAGTTTGCTTAAACGAAAGCCGGTCCGAGGGATAACTTTATTCTTCACCGTATCATCCATTGTATCATCAAGCCTTTGTTCAGATGTGTAACCACGCATGTGTTACTCGTGTCCCACAACTGATTCAGTTCTATCACAGATATTTTGTGACATCCAGCTCACACGATTTAAACTTCCACTAAAATCAACAATGTTATTATTAAGCCGTAACTTAAACCCACAGGGCAAATGCCGCATTGCAACGTTCATGACTACTATAAACCATTAATTTACGCTGTACATCAAAATAAAAGAGCGGTACTTAATGAAATAAGTAGAATGATAAAGATTGAATGGATCGACCGAGTAAGTAACGAGGAAGCCCTAAGAAGCGTGGAAGAAAAGATAAGTCTTCCAAAAACTCTATGAAGAAGACGGGACAACTGAATCCACCATATCATGAGACAAGATGGACTGATGAAAACAATCGTCGAGGGAAAAGTGAACGGGAAGAATAGCAATGGAAGGCCTCGTAAGATAAAATAAGTAATTAAGTATGTGAAAAAGAAGAAATACGTAAATATGAAGAGATTAGCCGATAGGAGAATCGAGTGGGAAGCTGCGTCTAACCAATCTCAGGATTGATGCCTGATGATAATACCGGTATCTCAAGTGATATTATATATTACCTAAATCTTTTTTTTTGATACTAGCATTTGCCTGCCGTAGATTTATTCCTTAGCGCATTATAAATATTGTCTCGTTAAAATCCATAGAGCGCTTTGTATTATTTTATCGATCTCGTTAGCTATTTTCAATCGCGGGAGAGTTCCTTGTAGCGCTTTATCTGCTGGATGTTTCCCGAGCTCGGTAAACCACTGCTGTCAGAACAACAGCGGGACTTCCAAGGAAAAAAAATTTAATTTCCCTTGACGCAACTGAAAATTCCCCGCCGGGCACCCCCTTCGCCTGTCTTCCAAAACAATTAACAAATAGCTAATGCCGGAGCAGATTGGGCGACCACGCGCTTTAACGAATCCGCTTCAGATGGCGATAACGATTGTGACGCCTCAGCGCGCCACCGCAACTTCCTCGAAGGCTCTCTTCCTGACCTCCCCACGTAACTTCCGGATCTCTCACATTCTATATCCACGGGCCACGAGTAAAGGAGGAGTCACATACATTTTTCATCGTTATTGGAGCGTTCTTCATCTCGTCATTAGGGCTAATTGCGTATTCCCTGCGATTAGCTCTATCCGGTTGCAATCACTTCCAGTTATTGTGAGCCGGAAGGAAGAGGGACCATCGTAAAAATTATGTAACGCCAAAAGCTGTTGGTCTAGTATTCAGTTACTTTGTGAGAACTATACATAATAAACTCATTTCCTGTATAAATGATGATGACACACATGAAAATTATTGAATAAATATTTGTATAGAGAAGAAATAAGGTACTTATAAAAAGAGACTGCTTTACATTCACGAAAAAGAAAGGATTAATAGCAAGCGTTACGTTATTCAGGGGAGGTGGTCGTACAGAAGGCTACAGTGCGTCAACAGGGAGTTCGAAAAAGCAGACATCAATAATGTAATATATTAATGGTCCTGGAAAATGTTGCTATAAACGTGCAAATGATGTTTCAAGTGACGATATATGACCATTTTAGCTCTCTTATAATACTTCAGGCCATTGCGTTTACGATGGTTGAGGAAATGACTCACATCGCAAACATTTTTAAAAACTTCTTTCTAGCATGATTTTGCTTGGATTTTAGCATTATAGTCTCCCACATACACTAATAACGACATGTACAGATGAAATCAGGCAGAGAGTAGAATCATAACGTAATTATCTGAGTAATATTTTGTAAAAAATATGCAAAAATGTTATGAAAAAGATAAGGATGAATACAGCGATGGCGAAAGAACTTCTACTAGCAGAAGAGATTTATCAATTGAGATAACAAACTTAAAGAATCTTGCGATAGAGAGAGAAAATAGATTAAAAGACCTCAGATATTTCGGTCCGGCAAACATAAAATAAAAGGAACTTATAGTTAATAGTGGGCTAATGTCCGAATGCACGCTTCCAGGGAACGGTGTAGATGAGGTAGGTCTTCCGAGTTTTGTAGCCGTACATCAAGACCAAGCACAAAATTCCCCAAAATCCTTAATTACGTGCTAATGCTATTGGAAGAGGGAAGGAAATTTGAAATTATAACAGAATTAGAACACCGCGAGGAAAGGATTAGCATTAAAACATAAGGAAAAGAGATGATGAGTTGAAATATAATATAGTTTAAGCCTCGCCATCATCGTTGGTCATCAAAACCTACTATAATTAGTTTGATGCAGCTCTCCACTATATTCATCAATCCTTTAGTCTATTAATTTTTGCATATCTCTATTGTCTCATTTTTCACGACTAGTTCCTCGCATGTATGAGGTCCTGTATACAAGGTCTTATTTTGTTATTCTTCCTATTTTTTCCTATTCTACCTACTATTCTCCGCCGTTGACGATCTTTATCAGAACATCGTGTCTCAAGATGTGATCTATTACGTTGTCCCTGTTGTGCCTTTTTTAAAATTTCCATCAGACTTGTCATTTCCCCACTGCTCTTAAAACTTCATCGTTTGCGACTCGGTTAATTCATTTGATCTCCATTATTCATCTGGTGCACCAAATTTCGCATGCTTCCAGTCCTGGTTTTTCTGTTGTTTTTATCACTCATGCCTCTTTACCATACACGTTTACGTTCCAGAGTAATTTATTCTTCAAGCCCTTTCAAGCCTGCTCCCAGCGGGTACAATTTAAATAATTTATAACTCCGAAGATATTTCACTTACGACTAAAGGTTATATTTACTCCCGTTTCAAGGTAATTAGCCCCAGTTATATCTTGAAATCCTTCCTTAAATATCCCTATGACTCAAATTTGCAGCAAATCAAAAAATATATTGCTATAGTATATGAATAGTAACAAGTTTTTCGATCTTTAAATGTCACTGAGCACTCCTTGCGTAGTAACGCGGAAATAATTATGTTTACTAGATATCATGTGATTCCTATCCCCAACTAGATATTAATCCGAAACGCTTATATACACCTTATAGAGGGACTTTTCTCTTATTGTTTTCCTGCATCCTGTTTCGCGAGACCTATAATTATAATGAGCGGGAAAACATGTTCACCCGTAATTGCTCAGAACGGGCTTCGCGAGGTCAAAGGGCAAGATATGATGCTAATGACTCTGCTTCACCACAATGAATGAGTTGGGCAAAACCTTCGGAGACGACCTTCCGGACTTCATTTATTAAAAAAAAGTCTCCTATCTGCAGGAACGGACCGATTAAAAACAGATGAAAATTCAAATTTCACAGACAAAGAGGAAATCTTGAGTGCTGGAATGATGCCCAGTGCCCCCACCACCAGACCATGTCTGGGGCAAATGATGCTCAGGAAGAAGCACCGGATAATTTCTTTAACTTTACGTTCGCACTTCCGTGCGACTTTTCAATGACTGCCAATCGCAGTTCCGTAATCCATGTCCTGCCAAACTTATGCTAAGTAGGTATGGCCTCTTTTAAGTCTTTGATCAACGAAGATATGTTTCGGCGAAGACCTGTGAAATTTAACGGAAGGTTATGTAAAACACGTTTATTAAATCAATACTTCCTTGTCTTATTCATATCGCGGCACACCTCACATGCATATTATCAACGAATATAAGTTTCGGCGAAGACCCGTGAAATTTAGCCGAAGGTTATGTAAATCACGTTTATTAAATCAATACTTCCTTGTCTTATTCATATCACGGCACACCATACATGCATATTATCAACGAAGATAAGTTTCGGCGAAGACCCCTAAATTTAAACGAAGGTTATGAAAATCACGTTTATTAAATCGATACTTACTTGTCTTATTCATATCACGGCACACCTCACATGCATATTATTTTCTCGATACACTCCAAAGGAAAATGTTTTTTTTTATTAATTTGAATAATTCCTTCTATTTCACACCAAGCAGTCCAGCTAGGCATTCATGTCACGATAGTTTTCCTATGTAGCCATGTGTACGAGATAAACTAAAACGGAATTTAAATTGATAATATTATCAATTTAAATTCCGTTTTAGTTTATCTCGTACAACGAGTGCTAATAAAGATAATTTTGATATTGAACTTGTGAGTTAAAATCATCAATGTTAACTGATAATTGTGATTAAGTTTTTAGGACATTTATTTTAATGAAAAAGCATAAAGGGAAAAGTTAATCTTTCGGCCGTCTAGCCCTCCAGTGCTGTGTTCTCAATCAAGACTTAAGCGGATTAAATTTTCGCGGCACATCGGTTGGGGAATACTGTTACACATTATTGACCAGCGAAAGTTGCCAAGTCCATATAGCCCAGCCCAGTTGGTAACCTTAAGGTCATGAGTTTGAAACCCTCTTCGGGTTAGTAGGCGGTGTTTTTTTTAGTAATATATTTTGAATTAAGTATTGCTAGTCAGCTTGATGCATCTTAGATATTAGATCACCTTAAAGCTTATTGCTACCAGTAATAAATCGTTGGGTGAGAATATTTCGGCATTAACATGGCGTGATTTTGAAATCATCGCAATCAGAAACACTAACAAATTTTCTCAGTTCTCAAAAACTGCTGAGAAAAAATGCATTGAAGGATTCGCTGTGAAGAATAATCATGCGTGGGGTCCAAGGGGTTATTGTGGTGTGCTAATGATGACCATCTGATGAGTGATGTGATTCATTTATATGATTTAGTGATTCATTCGAGTTTTGGCGATGATATTATGTCCACAAAATGTTTTTCTGGTCCATTATACAACATCTCCCAGTATCACATATTTAGATGGGAATGATTATAATGGTATTTCATGAAAACATGAAAAAAGGTCTTAGAAAATTTGCAAAATATTCCTTTGTTGAAATTATCGATTCGCATACCTCTACAAATCAGTTGTAATGTAATTTACAGGTACTTGCTAAAAACTTCATAAAAATGTCACCGGATCATTGATAAAGAATTTATAGGGTTCTTACTCAACAATAATAATTTCAATGGCATGTTATTTTCTTAAGGCATATCGCTACTGAAAAGCAGATTCAGAGTAAGAAATACCCTGACTCTCTTGATTTAGTTATGCTTTTCCAGGTAATTCAAGTGATGATGCTCCAATCAAAGCATTCCTCGGGGATTTTGATAAGTGATTCATTCTTAAACTAGAGAAAAGTACCGGGAAAAAATAGTTTTAGCAGGAGTCGTGGGCTCGGAACTAATAGGTATATTTCAAGATTATAAACCGCAATTTTTTCAAGAAATATAAATACATATCTACATGAGAAGAAATTTCAGCATCAGTACGGAGGTTTGAAGTGCATGTATGAGTACAAATCAAAGTACGAGGAGTGCATATTAAGTAAACAGGAGTGCAGAGTAAGCAGATACCTTGGGCAGAGCGCAACATTCGATAGCCTGCGAAATGGTCACCAGTACACCTTCCTTCTTTCGGTCTTCGCTCAAAGACATTTTACTCCATTTCACATGAATGGGGTATCCCTATACCCTATTTTTCGGAACAAGAGATAACGAATTGATACTTAGAAGTACGATGTAAAGTTCCATTTGGCGGAACGGAACAGGATTAAAATGCGTGGAGAAAGAACGCTTCGGGAGTGATGAACCAATTGTCATTTCAAAAGGACGGATAGAGAGAGTCAGGGGAGACGCAAGGCACGACGAAGTGGAATTCAGCGGCTCCCTGAGTGATGACTGTCCACTTGGTAACGATTTGAGCATATGTATTTCGGCCTCCTTCAATCTCAGTCCAGGGCCCCACTTCCTATGTCATTGACAAATAAGGTGTCGAAGTACACGAAAGGGTAGCACTTCTCCTCGTTTACATCAGCAAAAGCGATCACATATCCGCTATTACCATAGTCTTAGCGTTAAGTCCTATGCATTTGAAATACCTTTCGAAATTCCAATCATCTTTACAAGCAAACTTGAGAGTCAATACTAGGTTGGCAATACTTGCCGAGTTTTTCTAAACATTCAATTGATTTGGACTATTCTAGTCCTTTTATTCCTGAAGTCCTCCATTTAACAAGTAAAGGAGCTATTCTGGCATACCTCAAGCAATTTGAGATTCAGGAAACAAAATCAAATAATGTGAACCTTTTAAATGAATATCCTCCCTTTTAAATTTCCCATTAGCCTTCCCTCCTCCCAGAATACCTCGAACCTAACCCTGTACTTCCGTATATTTCTTCCCTATCCTCTTCTCTCTATTAACGTCTCATGTATGTGTGATTCATGTAAGCTATCCGACGTAACCTAAGCCCCCCTCCTCCTCCCCCACTTGACATACGGATTATTTTTCTGCGCCTAAACAGTCAAATCCCGGCTCGGAAATCAAATTATTTATGTGTGAACACCACTAAGCCTCTTCATCATCGTATTAATCTTTACGAGATGTAAGCACGGAAAGGTCATTGTGCGAATTAGACTATTTAGCGGGAGCTTAAGTGGTAGGTAGCCGCCTTTAATTCGGGAAGGAGACGACTCATTCATTTCTCGTCCTTGTTTCGCAGTCGCCGACTCACAACAACGTCCGGGTTTATGTATCCGCGGGAGGCGAAGGTCGCCATTTGATGTCGGGAAGCGATTCTCGCGGCTTCTTGACCGTTCCACGGTCGGCTGACGCGCGAGAATCTTAGAAAGAAGGCCCTATCTACGAATATTACCGCGCGCTGTTTTCGCAACGGCGAAAACGCTGTTTTCTCGGTGTCCGCCTGCCTTTGTGCAGATAATTACGCGAGACAAGGATTTAATGGAGAGGGCTTGTTCATTTCCTCGCACTCTTCTCAAAAGACTGTAAAATGTAATGGCGCGTCTCTTTTAAAAACTTCCGTTGTCCCATCACGGCATGCCACCGTTAGTTCATTGGTTCGCCTCGGAAAAAAAAACTAACTGGCGTCCGCAATTGTCCCCAGGTGAAATTTTGTTACCATTTCAATGGCGGTGAAACTGCTAGGCACAACAGTTAAGTGACTCGACGGAATTTTTTTTCCACTAACATGGAGTGCTGTGTGAAGAAATGTCTTTTTCGAGCTCAGTGTATGCAAAGGAATTGTCATATTTAATTAAGAAAACTTGCTTGGTGTGGTGATTTTAATTTAAATAAAAACCCTCCCCACCTGAACCCCTGGAAAGTTAATTTAGGGTGTTCTCATTGCCTCAAGATTAAAAATTCAGTCGCTGAGTTTCACGCATAAAGATATTCTAGCAGGAGGATATGTGCTTAAACCCTACGTGATGCTACTATAAAGCTATTTTCATGATTGTTTAGCCACGTACATCAACGCTCATAGATAACTTGGGTTAATTAAAAAACTCGTATTCTTTGTTACAAGTACTCGACCTTGGAAAAAAGGAGACAGTAATAATTCACAAACAAAATTAGCCTGCTAAATTCAATTTATTATTCGAATTTAAACTTATGTCCACTAATGTTGTAACTCTCACTTCCTTCCTTGGTCGTTCATTTAAGTTAAATTTCATTACCAGAGCAAGATTTCTGATGGGTATTTCAACATAATGATTTCCCCTGGTGATAAAAAATTAATTTTACCCAAAGTACATTCATTATGTTTTACGGTTCTGACGAATGCTCGTTTTATTCAAGCATTATTTCATGTAACTATTTTTTTCTCCTTTTACCACCAGCTGACACCTTTTGGTGGTGTTTGCTATTCCATTCGGTCAATTTGAAAGTTAGCTCTTGTCCTGATAATAGAGAGAGAAAGAGAGTGTTCAATAAAAATATATCCGTTGTGACAAGTGAAGTCACTTACAGATATATTCGTTGTAATACAGATATAAAATACAGATAGGTCCGCTGATAAAAATATTGATTCTTTTACTTCCATCTACAGCTGTAAACCTGTTTACTACAGTATATAAATTCATTACATTCCTAGACAAGAAGTTAAGATTGGAAGTAAAACAAAATGAATGTGATAAATTGGCATACCTTTATATCCTTGAAATTGTCACCAGGATGACACTAAAATCAATTGCTCAAGTGCGAATTTCATGTCAATTTAACATGATTTTGCTGATAATAATCTACCTATAGATAAAAGTGGTGTTTGCTATGTAAAACATTTTGTGGAATCACGAAGTCACTGTCCTTTCAACATGAGGTTCCACCAAGTAACGCCTGAAACCACCACCTACAGACAATCATCAAGTCTTCCTTGCAGTATTACGGTTAGTTACATCCGCGAATGGTAAGATATGACTATATTTCGAATATGAAGAATCAAACTAAGGTATTGTAGTTTTAAATTTCTTAACTCGTTTGAAACGTACAAATAGTTGGGTCCTGTAAAAATATCTTATGCCTTGAAATTCGAAAGCTATTGTTTTAAAAATTAGCATGCTACTATAATTCAGGGTACCGTATGCTTTCGATATAATTTGAAATAATTGATGTAATCAGAAGATTGGCATTGAATCAACGTATCAAAGGGGTATATAACAAGTATGGTAGGAATAGTCACGACATTTTCTTCCAAGTAGCTCTTCCGACGGCAGTAAAAAAGCGACTGCATCTCTTCAACTCAAGTATTCCTCTCCAGGTTTATGTATGTCATGGAGCAAGTTAACGGGTTTGCATTTCCATCGGACAAGCGTAATGCCCATAGCTCTCCGCAGCTGGAGCAACAGAGATAAAACGAGAGTCGTTAAGTTCCCTGCGGCTCCAGATGGAGCTCACGTGGAGGAAAGCATTACGATGGCAGGGACCTGGTACTCGGATGCGCCCATCTCTCCTGCGTGAGAACTGTGCCAGTTTGGGACGCGATGACTGGAAGAAAAACGGACAGCGTTGGGAATGTTTTATGCTATATGGAGAGTCATGAAGATAGGTTTACCATAAGAAGAGTTTATATCGGATGGCCGATAAAATTCTCGTAAAATAAGAAGATAAATAATAGAATAAGTGTGGTAACAAATATAACTAAATAAATGAAGAAGGCAGACGTAACATTTTCCGAAAAAAATGGCAAAACCACTACTATAATTAATTAGAATCATTCACCATCGGCGACGAATCTTAATTTGAAACAGAATCTAAAGTAGTGCTGGGGCTAAGTATTTTTCAAAGTGTTAAGCAGAAGTTACATGTTGTCAAGTTTATTGAAAAAACAATAAATTAAAATAATATAGCTCATCTTTGGATCAGGAAGATATAAATATTAGGATCAACATCAGATCCCATCTGCAAAGAGGGATATAGGATAACCAACCTCTCAGGACTCGTAATGGAATCCACTCAAAAACTTTTTTAAGGGTATGAAGCCTACCACAACGAAATGCTTTCCGCGCCCGTCATGGCCCTCTGAATTATGAGGTGATAAATACATCCTACGGTGATTTTTGCGCTTGCACACGGAGCGACAGGATCCGCATCCTCTTGCTTAAGGTTTGCTTTTCACACATAACTCATGCAATTACTTCCACAGCAAACATTCGCAAATGAAAAAATGAAAAAGTACCCTTTTTTAAGTGCAAAGGGAATAATTAATTTGTTTAACATTTGAGATGTATTTTACCGAGATATTGGTCGTACATAATTTCAGCACTATGACCCATCTTTTAAAAATTAAAGTAATCTCAAACTGGGGAAATATATATTTTTTGCTAGCGGTTCTACAATCTTCTCCATTCACTTAGAATGGACACTTTTAATGGATTTTTCCCAAATTATGCAAATAAGAGTTTTCATTTTTTCCCTCCAGAAAAAAAATCACTTTGAAACGCACATCGCCAAAAACCTCGTACATTCATTATTCATTTCCACCACTCATTAACAGTAATAAAGACAAGCTTAAAGTTTACACACTCCATCTTTATTCTTCTGCGCTTGAAAAAGTTTTGAATTTGAGAGAAATCTAATTTTCTACCTTTGGGTGCATTAGGATTAAAAGCTGATTTCCTCAAAGGCAATTAACGAACTTTCGTTTCACACCACCAGACCACTCAGAAGCTGTTATTACATGTGTACATACACCAACGAATTTAACTCCTTTATTGAGCTTTCTGGGAATGCGAAAGCCTTGAGTGTTTTGAAGAACGAAGAAATTAAGTCTGCTTGAGAAGGATTGTGTACAGAGGTTCATGAGGCGGTCGTCTCTTAGTAGCTGGAGTTCTTCTTAGAAGTAGAGACCTTACCACTTAAGTGAATCTACCGTGTAATCAAATTTCTAGAGACCAAAATTCTAGAGACCTGAGAGGAGAGAAAATAACTCATTTCTTTCTATTCCTTTGAATTTCCTCATGAATGATCTCGCTATCTGAAGTTTCGCAAAAGGATAGGAGTCAGCCGAATTAAACATGATATTGAAATGGTAATGGAGGTGAATTCGAAGGTTTTCCAAATAATGAGGTCATATAGCTCCGTCAAACCAATGGTTATTCAAAAGATAACCTTGAACGACTCCTGGAAACCAAGTGGCTAACAGCTTTTGAGTTAGCCAGTCAGCCACATACTTAGCACTTGAATGCTGCCGACAAGATATAAATATTCTATCATCATGATGAACAAATAAGGACCTAGTTTTAGGAAAAGAAGGTTGAAACACGATCATGAAATATGGTTGTCACAGAAAGTGAGGCTGAGGAAAATTGTGAGTAGCTAACTTATACAAACAATCAATTTTAGTTGAAGACGTAAATTTTGTCGGTTTCAGAAAGAAACTTGTTGTCCTTTTTAATACGAGATTACATTAACCATCTTAAAATCAATACTTTATATACCTTTTCACGCTATCAGTTTTTTACCCGTTAGCCTTCCCTATTATTCAGAAAATTCAGTGGTCCGAGATACGTCGATCGAATAAAAACCCAAGCGCCTCAAATCAGGAGCCGAGTGTCCAATTCACTATTCAGTACATATAACCGTACGATGAAGAACTGTGCGTGTTATAAAACCTATAATATTACTAATCCTTCAGAAGACATTAAACTGCCACAGTTTAAAAAAATATGATAAGACGAAGAGAAAAAATATTGCAATAATTTACCAATTCAATGAATAGTGGCTTAAATAAGATAGCAAAAATCACATGGCTCCATTTGGTGTAGAAAAGGCTGACAATAGAATTGGAGGATTAGAAAAGAAAAACCATGATAGTTGACCTGAAAGAATCTAAAGAATAGTATCTAAAGAATTTGATTACACTCTTTTCGACTGCGAATACTTTATCAGATTATTTGAACTCCCGTCACCTGTGGGTTATCAGGCCGGCAAGTTACTCATCCTGCTGCCGCGCCCAGTAGAGGTGAAACCTGGTTTCGCTAATTGCCAGGCAGGATGTGTGTCGATGTAAAAAGCAATAAGATGCGGGAGAGTTGAGCAAGCCCAGAAAGGCAGAAGAGGGAAAGCCTACTTGTAGGCAGAACAGTGAACAGGGCTCGGCAACCAAGACATGCGTGAGGATTCTACTGCTATGCAGAGGTGAGATTAGATGCAGCGGTAGCAGGAGAAAAAACAATATTGAAATTAGAAAATGGAGAAATGGAAATACGATGTTCTTGGGACATGATAATAAAGGGAGTTATCGAATGTTTAACAATGAATGGACAAAGTGATAAACGTACCTATATAAAATATCGAAAGGAAGAAACATCGTCAATCAAATGAATAGCATTTGCGGCATGATAATTGGTCCAGTTAAAAACTCCCCTATTTGTTGCTGAAGCCGGATAGCTATAAAAAATTAACCTGTATATGAAAGATATTTGAATGGTATAAATTAAGAAAGAGCAGTGTCAAGCCAATTCCAAGACGGATGACAACCGAGTGACGATGAATATAGCGATATCCGCACTTCTCTCCGCTTGTCTTTTACTCGACTCATCCCCCTGATAGTGCCGACGTGTATATTTTGCGTTGATTACGCCAAATTCTATTCACCTTCGTTTTCATAAAAACAATGAGCCCTCTCATTTTGTCACCATTGTGGAAACTGCGGAATCATCGGGAATACAGAAACCTGCTGGAAGCATGTGAGTTCGTCATTTTCCAAAAATCCATTACCAATGTCCACCGATTGCTTGCTTGGTCTTTAATTACTGAGGTAAACAACGGTTTCTTCGTAACTAAACGCTCTGGAGAGAGAAGTACCAGTAAACGTCACATCGATCGATATGCGTTATTTACACTTTCCAGTAAATAACTTCGATGTATAGAGCGAGATATGAGACACCTTTCCCAGCTGACAATGAACTCCGTCCACTTAAATACATCTATAGTAACAGCTAAAAAGTTACATTAGTGAAGGCAGTATTCCGCGGTATACGATGCAGCCAAGCTTTGTTTTGAAAGCCTTATTATTATCGATCGAATCAGTATTCTCGTTTTTATCTCATGACATTATTTTCTCCCTCTCGAATCCGATGATCTCTTCCCTAACGTTATGATATTAAAATATTTTAAAAAATTCATATACAGGATGCATATCGACGACAGATTTTCAGCTAAATCTGTTAGGCAATGACGCCTCCAGTGAGCTTGGATCTTACAAGAGATTCAATTTAAATTTACCGTTTGAAGCTTCTGGCGTCATTAGAAACAAGGTCGATGGGAATCTTTAAAGTTTTATTGAAGAGAGCTTAATTTACATGTGAAATTTTACAAAATGGGCTGCCGATAAATTATAAACATTCGCGTCAAACTATACATTGGGCCCTTGTTTGCGTACTTGGGTAATTTCCTCTGTTTCTTTGACAAATGTCAAAAATGCATTCATTCTTTCATTCATTCATTCCATTCCATCTTACTACTCGTTTTATTGCAGACTAAAATTTCATCCGTACGAGTATCGTGAGTAGCAAGCTTATATACCTACCAAGATGGCTGCTGACTTCTCTAATCAGCTGTAATGTCTTCTCCTTGCGATCGTCAATAAATTATCTGGGGTTCTTGATTTCATAAATGGAGTGGCTTTACTTTCGACTACTATTTAGATATTTTAAGCGGGAAATAGTAGTCACGCAACAATCACGTACTCTTTAACTTGCGAACTGTGATTTTTAAGTAGCTATAATTACCTGCTCAAGACTGTGAAATTCTGCGAGTGGTCATGATGCTGCTAGGAATCGGCATTTAAGTACAAGGACCTAAAATCTCGGCTTTCAAACTCGTAATTCCGATACTTTGTGGTGATAACGATGTTTCACGTACTCTTTAACTTGCGAACTGTGATTTTTAAGTAGCTATAATTACCTGCTCAAGACTGTGAAAATTCTGCGAGTGGTCATGATGCTGCTAGGAATCGGCATTTAAGTGCAAGGACCTAAAATCTCGGCTTTCAAACTCGTAATGCCGATACTTCGTGGTGATAACGCCGTTTCGTGAATCAATGACCAGCGACATATATACCGACTGGATTCCTAGAGAGTAAAATTCACGCTTCCGGAGTTCAAACGGCTTTACGTAATCTATGAACAAGAAATAATGCGATAATTCCATTGTGTGTCCGTGTTTTATTCGTTCAGAGTTATCTTAATAATTTAAAACATGCTATAAACCTATGATGCCCCCAAACTCCGATATTACCATTAAAAATTAAATTTGTTGTGGGATGTAAGTTCTACCTATATACATGCGACAATTAAAAACGTTAAATTTCTTTCGCATATAAATCTGTGAGTGACGTATAGGTACTCGAGTCAATGCTTTAATTTTTTTCTGCGAAATATGTCTTCGGAAATTACCCAAAACGTCATGACCTCTCAGTATACAATGAACCCCGTCACATAATTAAGACGTCAATTTTCACCCATTATCCCCTTAATTTTCGCACGGAGTCGAAAGAAACCACGTGAGGAGTTGCTAACAGCCTCCAGCCAAAGGATCCGTGGATGACTGACCAGACGAGACACTAGGAAAAAAGGGGAGAGAGAGAATTAGACAACTCTCCATATCTCTGAGATTCCTCGCGTCAGCTACTGAGGTAATGCGCTGCGGGGACGAGCATTTTGAAAAGTAAAACTGCCGTTGGGCTTGATCGAAGCAGACGAGAGTTTGAGTTCAAGGGAGAGAGGGAGAGAGGGAGAGAAAGGGAAAAGAAATGAGGAAGGGGGAAAAGGCTGAGAGGTGGTGAAATGGAGTGGGTGGAGACCTCTCTAGTTACGGCTGCGATTAAAATAGAGAGGCGGTGGGGAGTTGAAGGAGACGGTAGTGGCTGAGAATGCGATGAAAGAAAGTTGTTTTCGCCGCCTGGAAAAACAATGATCCCGTTGAGAACGCGAGGCATGCGTGACGCATTCATCACGAACGCCTCCAACGAAATGCATGCGACTTTGAACGGTATCACGCCCAACGCAAGAACGATAGCCTCAGGTTTCTCCGGGTTAAATTTATTTCTCCTCATGAAAGCCTCCAACGATATCATAAAACGTCATTTTCCAATCGCAATAAATATGAAACTATTGCTTTAGTTCAGTAAATTCCTCATCTATAATCAATTTCGTGTTCTAAGGTAGCATGTGAAACGAGATGTTTCACGGTTTTCGAGACGAAATTTACACATAATAATTCCCCATGGGTAATTACAAATTATTGTATTTTTCTTCCCATCTTAAAGGGCAGAGGCTTGTTAAAAGATGAAAAAACTGCTCTACAGAAAGCTGAGGATATCACTAAATTGACCCTAGGAGCGGCAACCCTCTCTGGTTTAAGTAAAATCGATCGATAAAGAGTATTCTTCACACTACGATTGTACCCTGAAATGAGTAGTTGATTGATTTTAAATAATTTCATATCCCTACTATAAAGTAACGGAATTATATTTTCTTATATTTCTGAGGCTGACGTTCAGCGGGAATCTTTACGCGCCAAGAAAGAGAGTGGATTTCATTGATCTCGATTTCATTTTTATTGATTTGGAAATTATTCTGTGTTACGTTGCCAGACTCAACATTTGGATATAATTGGAAAAAACGTGGAACTTAAAATACACCTACTCAAATACTGACACTATACTGCTTTACAAATGTAAAACGCAACAGTGATGCCGGTCTATTAAAATTACGAACAGCTCCGCCGCATGCTGGGTATTTTTGAGTTCAGTCCGTCGTTGATGCACGCTTAAAGGAGAAAGAGCATTTCGTCCCGATGGACACGAGCGTCATTCAGATCTTTAAGAGTTTTACGCGTTATTATCGACAGTGAGGCACTACCTACTCGTTTACAAAAAAGACTATCGGTGGATCTGGGTCACCTCAAAACTGTTTTGAAAACATCCCGCCTCCCGAAGGTTAAGAAAATTAAACAAACACGAATTGCGTCAATTTTGCTGGAGGACTACATTATTTGGGAGGATGTTTAAAAAAAAAAATATCCTCAGACGCTTGAGAGAGGGAAAATTGAGGGACGGAGGGAGGAAGGTGGGAGAGAAAGACGGGGGTGGGTGGGGGGAATGGAGAGTAAATGGAGCAAGATGGAACGCCCTCGAGTGAGAGAGGCGGGGAAGACGGTGGATGCGAGGAGGTCGAAACGAAAGAAGTAAACAAAGGAATGGATGAGAGAGGAAGGGACTAAGAAGGTGAGTGGGCGTGAAGCGGAGGGGTTGTAGGAGGGAAGGAAGAGGTGAGAGGTGGAGAGGAGGGCGCTGCAGAAAGTGCGAGTCGAGCTGCTGCTGCAGAGAGAAAAGACACCTCGTCCGCGCCAATGTTTACGGACGCGACTCGTGATCCCCCCCCCCCCCCTCCCATTCGGTTCCGTTGCTCCGGAACGCTTGTCGTAACACGGACATTGTGAGAACGGATTGTGGAATGGGATTCCTCTCGTGTTGCGAGACGACGTCGATGGTGGATGCGTCGCAAGTTCGCACGCCATGCTCCCCCTCTCGTATACACTTCGAGTACGAACTATTGAGAAATATCCATTTCCGGTGGGAAACCCTTGATGGTTATCTGCGGATACATTAAAGCGACAATTAAATAATTATAAATACCACAATTGCTTTCTTCTCAACGAGTTGCATTAGGAAAATACAATGGTTAAACTCCCTCGTTGGCATTCACTTTATGAGTGTTTTAATGACAGAGACAAATTGATTTTCTGCTGTAATATTTCATCAAAAAACAGATAGAAAAAGGAAAATCAATTTATTTTTATTCCATGGAAATCAAAACGATATTTTTTTTCTTTCGTAACTATACATATCATAGCTCCCATCCTAATTTGCAAAAAGGGCAATATGAGAAGTAAATGAAAAAAGGATTATTAAACACGTTACAGATCATATGGTAGGGAATATGGTAAAAATATGACAATGAAAGAATGACGATCTGGGTAGGCGGCAATGTGAAATTCACGACGCAGTAAATTTAATATAAAGACAGAGAACGCGCGTCGGCAAAGGATAAGAAACAGGCCTGCCAGAATCCACTAAATATATCTTATAATTACGGTAAATATTTTATATTAAATGGGATAAACTGATATATCTTCAAATGAGCACTGTGTCCAGACGATTTCTTAGGGTCAGATTAGGCTTCTATTCAACTGGAAAGTAAAAGGAAAATAAAAAAATGTAGGAATTATAGAAGCCAAAACATTATTTTCAAGCGTACGAACGAAATCAGTCCTCACGAGTTAACAGCGGGAATTAAGAGAATGGGCAAACAACTACGGTGAATTACTAGATTGGATTAAGAATATGGAGTTTTCGTTTTGAGGGGAGCAGGGAACACATCACGCTATTGACGTAAAAATCTTGTAAATCAATCGCAGTCCACATATGATCAAGATGTCATCGCTTTGTCGTTCAAAAGAAGGAGTCTGATAGAGAGTATTTCAGACGAAGTTAACTACACCTGACACCAGATATATACAGACGGGAGATAAAAACATCTTATTAGTATACAATGAGTAAGAAATTGAAGTAAGCGATTGTGAGATCTACGTGCTTTAAAGCGAAGAATTGTGGTGTTTAGATATTTGATCGAAAGAAAAGAGTGTAAAATAGGAGCGTCAGAAAAGTAGAAGCTTCTAAAAGTTGAGAGAGATTGACCAAAGTGCAGAGATGCACAAATGAAGAAGTGTTAAATATTTTAAGGACGGAAATGTACCTCGACGGAGACAGCAGAAAAGAATGGATGTCGTGTTGAGAGGTAAAGGGCCGGCAGAAGCAGCCAGGTCGGTAACGCTCCTACCGAAGGAAGACCTCTTTGTCTTAATATTAAACGAGAGTTAACCGAGCATACAACCCCAGCAGGTGAAGAACCTTAAAGCCTTATATTCTACTACCGCAAAGACAGATAACGGATTATTGAGGAGAGTGATAGGACCTAGTGAAAGGGTGGAGGAGGATGCTTTAAAGACGAAAGAGATTTAAGACGGTTCGAAGGTACCACTAAATGAGAACACTTTAAGAGGCACTTAATTTAGGATCAGCTACCGAATTGTCCCGTGAAGGAGAGTTCACATGCCACGTTAGCAAGGTCGGTAAGACGGTAGCCTCGTAAGCTAAAGGCCGCGGGTTCGAATCCTCCGCAGGAAAGTATGTTGTGAGTGGCTTAGTATTAACAACTTCGGTTGGACTGTACGACGAGACTGTTGGAGATCTAATGCCCGAGTCTATCACTATAAAATTAAGTTTGCACCGAGATGGCGTGGTTATTAAAGATAGCAACTATGTAAAGCATGCAATTTTGGTGTAATGATAAAATGCGAGATGAAATTCTTGAAGAAAGATATTTGTACATTAGATGCTGGATAAAATTACAATTTTATTTATGAAACATACACACTATGTGATATGCGTTAAGGGATTCGAAATTAAGGAAAATGGAGACAATCTAAATAAATATGCACCAACCCAGCTGGTCGAGTTTCTTTCAAGCAGAGAGAAAATGCTGAGATGTAAGCACAGTGAGACTCAAAGCGAAGAAAATTCCGGCTAAAATGAACATGAACGTCGAGTGCAAGAGTCAACAAGATTTATTCATTCCGTTAATACTTATATTCACTCACGTAAGTCACTATACCGAGTGGCGAAAGTAACAGCTTCGGGTAATGCTGCACGGCGGGATAATTATCTACCGCTTGGACCCAGTAGGAATACTTCGATTACTCAATAGGAAGGAAGGCCTAATCCAGGTCCCCACGGCTGCTTTTTTAGATTCCAATCTGGTTCATACAGTGCCTCCAGGCACTTAAAAATACCACAGGTTAATTATAGTTGTTTTGGTGGATAATGGTGGGTATGGGCGGTGAAGAAAAATCCTAAAACAAAAATGATTGCTCCAAAGGAACTGGCGTTGAGAGTAATTAAAGAGAAGGAGAGAAATAATGCTCTGCCTTGCGCGAGAAATAAACTTTCGGAAAACGAAAGGGAAACCTTAACGATTAGACCCTGGAAGTACCCGAAGTGGATCTCAAACTCCGTAAAACATAATGGACGAAACACACATTACTTATTGGTTTCCCTTTAAGTATACGTATTAAATTATAAATACGTAAAAATTATACGTATATATATTTACCATCGCTTATTATTTATGTTTTTTAATTCTGACTTGTTGAGAAGTTTGTTTCAAGCGAAAAACATGTATTTTGGAGCTGATTGAGTGTAAAGTCCCGACAAAATCCTTGAACCCTTCACAGTAATCCCATATTTTTTTAATCAGCCCTATTCTCTTATGTAAGGTTGCATTAGAGAAGAGGGACTGATAGAATCTATCTAGGCTAGAGCCTTCTATTTTTATTGCGTTCTCCAAAATTGACTGGGCATATTTTCCGTTGTGATAATTCAAGAGAGAATGCATGTATATAATGCATTTATAAGTGGGTCGACTCCAACACTCATAGCAAGAAGGAATGAATACCCCAAATTAGACATTTAAATTAGTTTTGCTGGATATTACCGTTACTTTTCCGATATAATTGACTTCGTTTACCGTTAGATGAGGTTACTGACCAGTATTTCTTAAAATCTACGTCGCACAGATATAGAGGTCGCACTACTGCAGCGTATGACCACATCTGGGAATAGCTTCAACTGCTTATCGGTTCCAATTTATGGAAGAGTAGCATCGTGTAATACATAACTTGATAATTTCGCACACAAGATTTAATATCCCTCGATCAGGTGCAGTGCTTTAAGGTCACAACCAAGGATTTAAATTGAGGCATCGGGATACGGTACCTTAAAATCGTAATATTTTAAATGGGAGTAGTAAACCGGAGGAGGCGTCAATGGACTAAGGTCATTTGTGCTATTTAGAATATGTGGACAATTCGGTAGGGGAAGGAATTTTTCAGAGAATGGAGAAAGAAAGAAGATAAACCCGGCGTCGGCATTAGCCAGTTCCTAAAGAAAGGTGCCAAGGGATCCGTGGTTAGACGTCTCATCCAAAGGGCGGAGAACTCAGCTTTAAGTGCTGTCCACAGAACACTCATTGCTCTGTTGGGGACCGTATAAAAAGGGAAAATCCTAACCACCACCGGGATTCAAACACGGGAACTGGATAATGAGAAGCCAATGTACTCTAATTATCACACCAAATTGATCTCCAACCTTGTGACAGTAGTGATTTTTTTAGACAAACTGGCAGAAATATTTTGTCAGAGCATGTGAGCCCAGGTAATTTAAAAAGAACAGACACAAGATCTGGTTGTTACAAAAAAAATCATTGTAACTGGTCACCTGTGTAATTTCCTCTCCAAATTTTACATTCAAACGACTAGGGTTTAATCGTGGATACAATGTCAAAACTTGAAATTGTAAAAGAACTTGTAATTGAATGACTTATCCGATTTCGTATGTCACGTTTCTACTCTGCTTTCTCCGCCTCCAAACTCTACATCAGAACTTCCCCTTCTTCACTTTCCCTTGATTATGACCAATTATTTTCACTCCGAGTTCTTCCTTCCTCCACCCACTGCTGTCCATTCACGGCACGACTTCTCCCCTTTATCATTAGTTAGCCATCTTCCTCCATTCATCTCTATTTTCAAGACTACACCAGCCCTTATAGGCGCTTCAAATTGGGAGAAATGGAACAAGGCTGGGATTGGAAGTTTGGAGAAAAAAAATCTGGCGCACGTTGGAATTAGGCTGCTCTTAACGAAAGGCGCCAAGGGGATCACGGCTCGTCCCAACCGACAGAGAGAGTACTGAACTCGAATGCTCTCCACAAAGCACTCTAGTAGTGGCCGGCCCCTGAAAAATATCTACCAATTCCGGGATTCGAACCCGAAGCCCTTTTTCCTCTATTTCTCTTGTGACTGCTTCCCGATGCCTCCCTTCTTACCCTTGACAAAGACATTGAAATGTTGAAACCGCTTAAGGTATTTTCGTGGGGAATTATTTGGTCGTATATTATTTCGTTGGCTGTTTGATAAATAGAATAATCCAACTCCAATAAACTCTTTAACTAGAGAATGAAATTTTCTTTCTGAATACTTTTCCTCTATAATAAAACCAATCTTGCAATTTTAGTAATTACTTCAACAAGTGTTCAGTATGTTTACGCATTTAACTGAAATGCATCAATTCGGTACATCTGTTTCCGCTAATTGTCTACTTCATTTTCTTCGTCTCCAATATCCTGGACCGTATTCTACCTATTGTTGAATAGTTTTGGAATTAGTTAACGAAATTGTTGTATAAATAAAAACATAAGTGAGAACTCTCGAACAAGATATTTTATATTTTTAATGATGCGCTGCTTTCAGTAGTAGTACTTAGTGCGTTGATTTTAATTTTTCTAGCAATGAAATGGAAATTAATACCATCGTAGGTATCATGATAAATGCCGTTTCATCTTCAAAAGAAGTCGGTGAAATTTTGAACCAACTTGGTTTGAATCGCCTACGATTAGGAAATCAACGGTATTCTTGAACTAGATATGCACTTAAACTATCATTGAGATTTCAAAGAGAATGCTATCAAAAGAACAACGGGTGATCTCTGATGAAAGGGTGGTTGCATGATATAGGCACTTCTTTTGCCAGGATTGAACTGTGCTCCTTTACAAATGGAGTAATTTGAGACATGGCTAAAACCAAAGCATAGGTGAATAGAAAATAGGCTGATATCAAAGTGATTAGCACGCATAAACGTACTTCAAGTTTTCATACCAGATGATTTTTCTTCAAATTGCGTTCAACAATAAGCGTTTGTACGACAGTTCATTCTTTCTTCTTGCCGCAGTATTTTTCCCAGCAAAATATTTCCAATAAATTTATTTTTCTGCCTGTCTTCATTACCAGTTAATTTCAATGGCGTTTTCTCTTACTCAATGTATATGTATGTATATATTTTGGGTTGAGTTTTTGCTTTCTTGTAGACGCGTTCGGTTTTCAATTGATTCGAGAACAGCTGCGATGAGGAGTAAAATAATGTGGGATGTCGCGAGAAATTACTAAGAGGAGCGATAGTATTTAAATTCTCGTGAACAAATTTATTTTACTGAATAAACTCTATATTATTAATACCTGTATTTCCTTTTATAAAATGTATTTGTGGTTGAACTGGAGATCATACCTGGATATATTCGTTTCCATCATTAAATACTGTCGTCATTAAAATCATTAAATACCACGGTCTAATGACCATTAGAGATATTCTCCAAGAAATTTCTACGGTAGAAGTCGATCAATCACTCGTGTAGCGCAACCGTTAAGTCAGCTCAAAAAGTAGATCCTAATATGTTCAAAGTGTGCGCAGATTTGTACACAGCGATCACGTTTTCAGTCGGCTTTGATTTCATGAAGGATACGATTCATTTTCAGATTAGGCATACGCAGAAATTTGTTGGCTAGCAATTCATACATTTTTTAGCCTCTCTTGTTAAAAGCTTCTTTTGTTTAAACAAGAGAAGAATTACAGGTAAAGAATTTTGAGACGCATGATATGAGATTTTTCATGCCGTTTAACCAAAATAACTATTTCCAAATTCCTTTGAGCCACATGAATCACCAAAACATGTAGTGTGTTGAAATAGGGCTACAGACCCTGATTGGCAGTTTAACGCGTTATTCATCGGATTCCGTCATGATATTTGTACTGAACTGAAGTTCCAGTCTAATAATACACATTTTTTCTAAGTATAAGATGGCATTGTGTTATTCCCTTTTGAGAAGCTATAAAGGTATATTATATACTCCGATAAGTAGCTCTCAATCCTCAAGAACACTGTCTATTATAATATATGCACATAATAAAATTTCACAGTAAGAAACCAACTGGTTAGCGTTATAATGCCACGCATTTTGTAACGATGCTTCAGCGTGGCTCATCAAATTTGGAAATGTAACATTCAAGTTGCGATTCATACTGGTCTCTGCAGAAATTTTTCTATTCTTTTCAAAGTTGTCCTGCGATTGAGAGAGGGTCACTGGAAGTTGTGGGGGGCAGTGGTGCTCCATTTAATTACACTTGACTCGCAATCCCGTTCGGACAGATTTCTTTGGCAGCTTCATGCCTGAGCAACCGTTGACCCGAATGCTTTCCCGCGCCGCGAGAAATTACAACATAAGCAGCTAGAGAATGTTACGCAACCAGCCACTTTTTTCCCATCGAGCATCGGTGCCTACGTCAGGAGTCTACACCCAGGTATCGAGAGCTACGCCTCGGCCCACTTGATTCCGATCCCTCGAATCCATCGCGATCCATTGCCTCACTCCCAGTGAGTACTCCGAGAAGTCCTAGATAGTGCGGGATATACCGAGACAAGCCGAAGATAGGGACTAAACAAGCCTTTGCTCCGCCTCAAAGAGGCTAATGGATTTCCTGTGGACTCGAAAAATCCCTCGGGGTATGGAAACACGACTCGCGATTTCATCTACTCCACAAAGTGAGCACCGATACCTATATATCGTTTTCTTTACAAAGCCTTTTTTTAGTACTTCTCCTCCAGAAAATTAGAAATCCACCTTCATTCTCCGCGGCTTTGGAAGGAGAGTAAAGAGTCCATCAGAATTCCGAGCTGTAAAACTCCAAAAGTGGTACTTCCATTTCTCCTTGATATTTTAGTACAACCGAGCAATTTCATTTGCAGCCACATAATTTCTTACGCTCCTATTACCTCATATCCATGGAGGGGTGAAGGCAGAAAATACCTTTAGTAAGGATATACATCCACCGCATTCCCGCTAATAGTCATTTTATCTGATCCATATTAATCGAGATTCAAATATAGTAGATGAACTAAGCTCTCTCTCTCTCTTTCTCTCACGATTTAAAATTACTATGATTTTGTTTTTGCCTTTAATCTCCAAGGGCTTTGTTTGGGCTTCAAATAATACCCATCACTGATCCTCAAACTTATCTTACTTTGACGTGCCATGAAGCATTTTCCGAGTGAACAAATTCGGAAATTTTTCTTGTCTAATTCAAAATACCAAGAAAGCATGTTCTTGAAATTGAGTAATCACCACAACTGACAATACTTGATAATGGAGCTAATACCATAAATGGTAGGTATTGTCGCAGCTAAAATTACGCGGAAGATGCATATTAAGACAGCAACCACGACGGAAAGATAATTCTTTAAGAGGACGGAAATAAGTCATGACATGGTATTTTTAGACATGGCAACGGAAGTACGAGTCACTTCTGTGAAATCGGTGGAACAAAGGAGAATGTAGCTCTATTAGCCGATGTCAATAGCAGATGAAAACTCCTGAAACAATTTTCCTCGAGGCAGAAATGAAGAAAGACATAAAATGTCAGTCCACTTCATATCTCTCGGCTCGATGAATGATCCTATCATAGGTACATACATGTATCCGTAAAACGTTTGATCCCGTGTTCAAAAGATACCAATATTATATTCAATAAGAGATGATGATCAGTATCCGTTATTAATTCAGGTTTTTACAGGAATGTACATGATTCCAGGAATCGCAATGTTTTAGTAACTCAAAAATAAATTTTTAATATTCGGGGTAAAAAAAATTACAAAGGTTCTATAAAATTGACTGATTGTCTATACTATTCGGAAGAAGTGAAATAGACTAAATTAGATATCTATAAAATGTTTGGTTCTTCCATTTAACAATGGTCGAATATTATGTAGATCGAACCATTATGGTAGTCATGAAAAACTAAAGACAAATCAGCTCAACCAAGATCGTTAGAATCGTCAAGTAGGATATCAAAAATTCATTCACAGTAAGATTCTGCGTTAATTGCGTAATGAATCTCTCGTTATTGTATTAATCGTGACCTTAAGAAATACGGTTCTAAAATATGCATCATTTGATACAAAATGAAAGAAGAAAATTTAGCATGATACGCACCATGCTCGAAATGAGCAGCGACGGTAACTCAGCTTTGAACAATGTGATAGGGAAGTAGCTCTTCTTCCATTACCTTAGGCACTGCTCTCCGACGACAAAATTTATCTAAAATATTTTTACGAAGGCAGTATTTCCTGTGGCTGACTAATGATTACCTCATTAGATTAGTGCTGTTATTGAAGTGATTTGAGACTGCTCGTTTATTTCGTGTTACGACGCTCGATGTCACGAGTTAAATGACTGATACAATATATTTTGCAGGAATCGTTAAATGTTCCTTCCGCTTATTTCAACATCCTTTGACACAAGGATTTTTTTTAATCCTTGTGTCAAAGGATGTCTTTTAATCCTAATATGCACACTTTCTTTGAGTGCTCACGTATTTTGTCACAAATTTTAAGTAGCCACAATTGTTTACACAAATTCCTTTATGGTTTTTCTTATGACTCCCATCCTCTCACTTTCATGGTCCACATTCTTTTTCAACTTATTTACATAAATTCCAGCTTATCTCTCCAATAACGCAATCAAAATCGTTATCGTTCTCATTATTAGGTGCAAGTGATATGGGTTAAAGGTAAAATATAACGGGAAAGTAAAAAGGATATTACATCTACATTTTCCCCGTGTGAGCCACCGCAAGGGCGAGTTTAAGGAGTGGTTAAAATTGCAGTTTGCTTTGAACAAAATAGAAATAATAAAGTTTTATTCGTAATTTATTTGAAAAAATTATCCTTTTACTGCGCTGCAGTCAGGTATTGGGAGTGGGAAGAACGAATTCTTTTATCTCTGATTCCAACATTTAATTCATCTTGTCACTCCTGCCTATCCAACTACAGAGTAAAATATTCGAAAACCATCCATTGATGCCATGAAGCGAGACTAAAAATATCAGTGAGATTTTTCTACCGCATCTTAAGGTATTGGGCATATAACTATTGGATTCCTTGAATTTTTCCCAGAACATCACCAGAAAGTAATCAAATCTAAGAGAAGGGGGTTGTCCAAAGATTTAGTTTTGCATAGGATGCACCTTCTAGGAATTCCCTAAGAATACAATTTGACCTAAAATTGTCGAAAACCGTATTGTCGAATACCCGTAATTATTTTGTAATTACGGCTTTCACTTGAGCATGAGAAGAGATATCCTGTAACAGAAATGGCATCGGGTAGAAATATTGGATGATTTTTTTAAATATATATGACATGCATGAAACAATTATATAAAATTCAAGGATTAAGAACTAGCAGCAGAAACTTAAACAGTTCTCATCAGGTATGCACAAGTGCAGAATATCCTCTGGGCAAAATCATTCACCTTCACCGGTTTCGAGTCCGGTCAAAATGAATGGTTTTTGCTCCGTTGAAAATCTGCTATTAAAAATATAGGAACAGCATCAGGAATCTTCAGCTGGGCAGCTTCAGTATAGACAACCTACTTTTCTGATGACCTAATAAAATTCAGAGACTTTACACGGCAAAAGTTGCCCTGGAAGAAATATGTAAAGACATAAATTTTAATGCAGAACGAGTCTTGCTTGGAGAGATGGGATTAGTTATAGTAGGCGTTGATTTATGAGGAGCGTATTCGTAATTCAGAAGAGAGCAGACGGACGCCTAGGAGAAGAGAATTAGAAACAGATTTTGCAAGTAAATATTATGCTTCAGCAAATGATTATCAGCTCAGTATCAATCTCATGACGACGACCACATTGCTATGGGAATTGAATGATAGAAATTAAGTCATATTTCGCGTACCGAGGAGTAAGGAAAGTGGTCGGAGGTCAGGTACAAGGTAGGAGGTATATGGAATAGAAAGTAAATAAATGTTCCCTCTAACTACCCTTCCTAGTTACAACTGGCACATCACGTACTGATTCATTGTTTCTCTATAAGGGTTTCTACTCCAGCACGTTCAGCAAATGACAATTAAACCCACGAGCTTCATCATAATAAAGCATTAACGGTATATTGTTGAGAGCAAGTGAGAAATAGAGGGAGAGTCCGGTAATAAGGATTGCGAACTAGCCGCGAATACCTCAGCAAAGTCACCCACTGAAATGTACGGTAGCAGAATTTCGACAGCGAACACAAAATCCACCTTGAACGTGAGTCGAACCCGGAACCCGGTGTCCGGCCAAGGGCTCTATCAATTGAGCTATCAAGGCTTCTTACCCCTCTGTGATTTCTGTGGATTTCTAGATACCTTAAATAACAAGATGACAACATCTTGTCATAGAGTCCAGAATGCCTGAAATTATAGCCTACTTTGTTATTATTGATTGCACTATTTAATCATCATTTCTCGTCTATCTAACTGTAACACCTGTAGATATTCAGATAGATGACGGCCCCCAGAAGTCACGGACTCTTGGTCATCCATCATACTTTACTCAAGTGCTGAGATTACAACAGCATCTCGAACGGAACAACTTGTACCTTTGATATAGCAGATGGGCATGCCTCCAATTTACATGCATACATTGTATAACTTTAAATAATTTCCATATTCTTGATATTACATCATTTATTCCTTAGGTTATGAGCCTAGCGTAGCGATTTGCGATTTTTCATTGATATTACATCACATCCTACCAACTGCATTATTCGTGGATCTCTCCATCTCCCGGGCTCCGTTGCGTTTTTTTTTGTCTGTAGTGACTACATTCTCGCCTGGATTCCACTGGACGTCTTAAGGTTGCACTACGATCTAAAAATCGCATCATTTTGTGAGAAATTTATCTCAGTGGTGGAATTGAGACTTATTGTTTTCCTCCCGGCAAGCAAAGTGTTTCGAAACGCATAGGATATTCAATTCTGGTATTTAATAATGAGATATTAAAGTACTGACTATTTAGATAATCTTACCAGTGACATTTAATAAAGCCAAATCGATAATTTTATCGACACTAGTACCGTATAATATTGTAGATCTAATTCATTAGCTGGTCTTGTCATCACCGGAAGTATGGAAAAGTTGCTTCACAACAATTTGAATCCATCACCGTCGATTGAATCAAACTAATCATACTTGTAATTATTGGTAGAATCAATAGTTTTGCTATCTCTCACAGCTTGATATTTTCCAACTGTGCACATAATTACTCATTCCACTTGTATCTGAATACTACATGTTGAAATGGAAGGAATGTAATTCTATTCCCAAGAAGAAGAGAGTGGAGAAATGCGAAAATTTTAGGACTAAAAGCCTGACGACAAATGCATCGAAGATACTGACCAGGATCATCTACAGAAGAATAGAACGAAAAGCAGAGGAGTTCCTGGATGAAGATCAATTCGGATTTAGGAAAAGTAAGGGTACAAGGGAAGCAATATTGGCTTAGACTGCTCATAGAGAAGAGAATGGAGAAGAACAAGCCGACGTTCATTGCATTTGTGGATTTAGAGAAGGCTTTTGACAACGTGGATTGGGATTCAATGCTTGGAATTCTGAAGGGAATTGGAGTGTCATACAATGAACGAAGAATTACACACAGTCTGTACAAAAACCAAGTAGCTGTGATTAAATCTGGGCCCAGCTGTGAAGAAGTAAGAATAAGGAAAGGAAAGAGACAAGGCTGTGCACTCTCTCCCGTAATTTATAATGTTTACATCGAGAGAGCCATCAATGAAATCAAAAAGAAGTCTTCTGGATGGACAATCCACGGAGAAAAAATAAGCTTGCTGCGATTCGCTGATGACATAGCACTCATAGTAGAGACAGAGAGAGATCTGAACAAGATTCTAATAACCATGGAAAGGACAATGGCCAGATATCAGCTGAAGATAAATAAGAAGAAGACTAAGATATTGGTGTGCAGAAAGAGAGAAGAGTCCAAAACCAATTTCAAACTAGGAAAACAAAAACTTGAAGAGGTGAAAGAGTTCTGTTACCTTGGAAGCCGAATAACCAACGATGGACGAAGCAAGAAAGAAATAGTTAGTAGAATAGCCCAGGCAAAGAGGGCATTCTATCAAAAGAAGAATCTACTTACAGCTGGAAATACAAGCGTAGAAGTAAGGAAACAGTTTATCAGAACATACATCTGGAGCATGCTTCTTTAAGGAAGTGAGGCATGGACGATGAGAGCAGCGGATAAGAAAAGGGTGGAAGCATTCGAAATTTGGTGCTACAGAAGAATGCTGAAGATTAAATGGATCGACCGAGTGACAAATGAAGAAGTCCTAAGAAGAGTGGGAACGGGTAGATTGGAAAAGGCAGGCTTCGTATGAGATACATGGAACAGGTAGTGAAGGATGTAAAAGAGAAGAATTACGTCACAATGAAACGGTTGGCCGATAGAAGAATCGACTGGAAAGCTGCGTCAAACCAATCCTAGCATTGTTGACCAATGATGATGATGAAATGGAACATATTCCTGTTTCATAATAATTACAGGCATATTTTCCAGACGATATCGATATACTGAAATTTAAAATGTTATCAAGCGTCAGTGTCTCTTAATTAAAATTATCTAAATTGAAGCACAAACATATTTTGACCTCTTAGATTGTCTCTATTTGAATGGGGGTTAGTATTCATTTTCTCTTTTAGAGTTGAACATTACTTTTACCGAACAAAGTCGACGAGATACAAAGTGCAGAGTTGAATAGCATTTTATTATTTTTTGTTAAAAACTTTACTCAGAGAAAAATGTTTAGAATGTTTTTAAGGCATGAGGTATTAAAAAAATGAATGAGTAGAAAGAGTACCCCTTTCTAAAAGTAGAAATCACCTTCAAAAACCATGAAATTTTTTATTTATAAAAATTAGTATCAATATGAGTCTTTGAAGGTATAGATTAAATATTTTTATTACAATCTTAATGGTATTTTAAATATAAATTGGTTGCATTTTCCACCTCCAAGAATCATCGTAGGAAATTATAACTGTAATTTCTTATGTGCCCATAAATTTCCTCTAGAGATTTAATGATTACTATTGGTTTATTTTCGAGCTCAATATTATTTTTTCTAACCAATATTATCAACAAAGTTGAGCGAATATGTTAAGAAAATATTAGTACAGAGTTCATGAATTACGATCCAGACATGGGAAACATTAATCTCTTACTCGTTGAGTTAGATTAACCAGAAAAAAATCATTCGCCTTAACCGGAACTAGAACCTGGAATCCCCTAGCTTCCAACCCGGTGCTAAAGTGAGTTAACTGGGTAAAGCATCTGGTTGGAAATCGAGTGATTCTGGGTTCGAGTCCCGGTCAAGGCAATGATTTTCCTCTGTAGAGAACTTGTTATAGTAGAGAGTTGTCGAATTTACGGATTCAGGCATGATTTCCACGTCATAATAGAAACGGAGAAGATAAAATCAGCGGAGAAGTAATCAAAGCACTTCGTGAAAAGGCGCAAGACGTACTATATAGAATCATCCAAGATTGCTACGAATCCGGAAATCTGCCTGAAGACTTCAAAAGGAGCTCAATGGTGACCATACCGAAGAGGGCAAGGGCTGAGAAATGCGAGGAGCACTGAACCTTCAGTCTAGTGTCATATGTCTCCAAAATCCTTACTCGGATAGTAGGCAGAAGAATTGAAGGAAAAATCGAAGAAGAAAACCAATTTTCATTTAGATGGATATAGGGAGATAAGGGAGGCAATAAATACTATGCCTGACACTACGGGTAGAGAAAATGATCCACGTGAGCAAACCATTGTATATAGCCTTTGTGGACTTGGAGAAGACATTCGATAATGTCGAATGGAATAAGATGTTCCATACTATGGAAAAACTTGGCTTGGACTACAATGACAGAAGAATCATCTACTAGCTCTACAAGGAAGTGGCCACAATACGTACGCAAGATGGAAAAAATATAGAGGCAAAAATTAACAAAGGAGTCCGACAAGGATGTAACCTGCCACCCGCACTCTTCAATTAGTACATGGAGGAAGCAATAAAAGAAATAGAAGAACAAGGTACCAAAGGAATCAAAGTGAATGAAGAAGAAATCAATATGCTACACTTCGCTGATGATATCGCTATCGTCGCAGGAAACGAGGAAGACCTACAGAACTCACTGAACATAATTGAAAAAGTGTTCCAGGAATACAACATGAAAGTCAATAAGAATAAAACCAAGATACTTGTGTGTGGAAGAGAGAAAACAGTGGCCGACGTCCGCCTCAAAGGAGAAAGATTGGAGCAAGTGGAATCATTCATTTACCTCGGGAGCACCATCACCTGGGATGGAAGAAGCACGACAGACATCAAGCGTCGAATAGCCCAAGCTAAGACGGCATTCATGGACAAAAGGCAACTACTCTGCTCGAAAAGCATAAGACTGGAGACAAGGAAACATTCGTGTGGCCATGGCACTCTACGGATCAGAAGCATGGACCATTGGAAAAACTGACCAGAAAAGAATAGAAGCCTTCGAGACCTGGTGCTGGAGAAGGATGCTGAAGATCAAATGGACGGATAGGGTGAGAAACGAGGAGGTATACAGAAGAATTGGATAAGAAAGAGCACTGTGTAGCACCATACGCCAAAGAACAAGGTTGGCCATGTCATGAGACACAACAATTACGAGGGAAGCATAATGGAGGGAAAAATTGAAGGGAAAGTCCCCAGAGGAAGACCAAGAGACAAGTACTTGGAGAAAGTCAAGAGGGATACGGGGAAGAAGAACCATAGGGAAATGAAGGAACTATCATGAGATAAGGAGAAATGGAGGGCTGTAGTACACCAATCCTAGGATTGTAATACTATTTATGTATGTAATAGAAACGGAATAAAATCACCTGTACTTTCCACAAATATATCTCAACTAGGACGCTTTTCGACGCCTTGCGTCATTATCAATTAGAAATCAAATGATAATCACGCAATACATCGATATATGCCGCGATGAAATACATATTTGTGGAAAATACCTACAAATGTAGGTCATTTTATGCTTGAATCCTTTGGGGAGGGATGACGAGAATGTGTTGTAGGATTTTGTAATGCGGAACCAGAGGATAATGGGAAAATAATGATGAGAGAAAGAAAGGACGGCAAATGATGAAATTTTGATGAAGATGGAGGGGGATGGGAAATCGACGATAGAAATTAGGAGTTTGAGCAGGGGGGATAGAAAAAAAATAATTTGGGGCAATGGAATACTGTAAGATGGTGTCGAAGGAAGAGTGCAAGTTAAGTGAGGAAGGATGAGAAAAAGAAAAGGTTTCTTTCGATTACATTTTCTCCGTAATGGTAATCCAGATTGGAAATATCCCAACAACCTACCGTAACCGGTAAAAAATTAATAATTGATTAACGATTCTTTGCAAAAATGGTTTTAATTTTTGAATTCATTAGGCTAAGCCAACATTGGGTAGACATAACGAACAGTAACTATAATTCATTTTATTAACAACTTTAATTGCTCTGAAGGTTGTTTTTTTATCGTTAGGTGTTTAGGCATAATGATGATATTCTAAGCCTTCTATATAGAATTTTATGATGAAGATGTCAAATTGAAAAAGGTTGTGGTATAATTAGATATTAGAGATACTGGTTTCCCTGGTATTATTACTTAGTATCATTTTGACTTGACGATAAATTGACTTTAGGATTGTATAAAAAACTATGAACAGATTTCTTCAAATGAAAATCCTGGGTCCCGAATCTAGACTTGAGCTAGTAAAATGGCTGATTTAGCACAGCGGTTTGGCTCATTCAGAGATTGGCGAATGAGCCTATACCTGGGAATCATGCGGCGAAATGAACTAGTAATAATGACTCGAAGAACAGATGAGACCACTCTCCTGATATCCACCCAGACCCCGCCAATAAAATGATATGGTCGGACTGCGAGCGTAGAATTTCATTGACCTCCCTGGCACACGTTATTGTCGCAAGTTCGGTCAAGAAGCGGGATTAAGGACCGTTGACTCCAGAGGGTGCAAAAAATCGCAAAATAGCTTCCGTCCAAACCCCGTGATATGGAACACGGTAGCCAAATGTAAGAGCGAAAGCCCTCCCTTTCTTGCGAAACCTCCCATCATTAGGCCCCTCTGGGTTTCTACGACGAAAACATACGCTTGTGAAGTGCCGGAAACATTCTTAAGAACGTATTATTAAAAATATCGCGATGGAAAGCAAACTGTAGGTTACAGGCCGAGAAAGAGTTATCCAACATCTGGCACATCTGAAGGGGGATCGGGGATTGGGGATCGGAGTGGTTTATCCTTCAAAAAACTGACTATCATGGTTGTGAGAGTGTAATTATTTTAAAAGTGTGACCTCGGGAATGCCTATTTCCTTCTAATGATTCTCAAATAGGCACATGATGTTCACAAACACCGCACGATAGGAAATAAATGGCCCCATTTTACTTATACGCATCTGGTAACGCATAATACAACCATATGGACAAATCAGCCTCGGCAAAAATGCTGGAGGTGCGTATTGAAAAACGAGAGATGCGTGGTATGTGTTTTTATATGATGGACCAATTAAGCACGAGTCAAACTGTCCAAACAACCCTATGCTCGCGGGTTCAAATACCTCCCAGGGCGTGGATGTCGCGTTTGCCTTTAGGTTTGTTTGGTTTAAGATATGATTAGAAGGTGCGATAGAGCGAAGTAGTTAGGGCAACTGAAAGCCAAATTCTACTAATAAAATTGTACGACTACGTTATTGTCACAAACAAGTGACCAATTACCTTAGTAGTTGTGAGTAGTTTGCAAAATGTATGAATGTCAGGAGGAACAATACATGAGTATTCATACAGAAACGTGCCCTTTGGAATGAAAATTAAGACACTAATTTACTTCGAGAAATATACACACCTTTCATTTGTATAACCTACTTCTTAGAATGAAAACAATCCTTTTCACATTGAAATACAAGAGAGTACAAAAAATACATTCACTTGATTTATTGCGATCATGTATATTGGAATGATTGATTTGAAGATCTCGGAAAAGATTTTCTCCGCGTCCAACTGCCTTTTCATGATTACTTCCCGTACAATCATGCTACCAGAAGGGGTCATTTTACCGTCATGGTTTAGTGCATATAATGAATAATAGATTTCAAGGCAAAAGCGACAGTTTTTCATATTCATTGCTACGATTAACGCATTCTGCTTAGTGCCAATTCTTTTTCACAACGCCGATTATTTTCCATCAATACTGCGTAAATCATGAGCGTTGCCTTGCTTCACTTCATAGATCAGGAAACTTCACGCTTTTAACCGCAAAGGCCACACTGACTAACTATCTAGAACTGAAAAAATGTAGAATTAGCTCCATGCGTTTTATTGAATGCATATAAAAACTGACAACATGGAATGTGGTATTGCATTATCATATGCATTATCGGGAAAGACAATGAAAACTAACAGGAAATTCTCATATGTATATTCAACTCAAATTAGAATAGAACTCTTGATGTGGATAATTTAACAGGGATTTTTTAATATATTATTACGCTGAGCTTCATATTTTTAAATGCTAATGGCAGGTAGTGTCTTCAAATAATCTACAAATAAAGTGGTGCATTAGAAGCCGCTGTATTTCCGTGATGTCTGGTCACGAAGATAAATAGACACGAAGGGCATCCCAGAAACCTAGATGCTCGATACTCAGAATCTCATTCCTCGAGAAGAGGCTTAAACTGCTAATGACTAAGTGTATGAGAACTAATGGAACTCACCAAGCAAATTACAGGTTTCAATACAGAGCTCACATCTATATTTTTCCGCAAAATTATATATTTGGAAGCAAATGCAGCACAATACTGGTTTCAATATTCTTGCATCGTCACTATTTTTTTATTATTGCCCAACCAACCCCAATTTTAGACCAGACATCTTTTTCCTCTATAATCTGTCACGCAATACAGACAATTCCAGTGAAATTATTTCTCGTTTTTATTTTTTAATTTCTTCTATGTAATATTTTTTCCTGCGGTAGCACCGCACGTGCATGTTATTTCACAGTGACGGCGCATGTTGTATTCATTTCAAGCAACAACCATGCCTTTAGAAATGAAACATGTAGTTTTATTATATAAATTCGATTGAATGCAGAAGTATTTTTTGCTTGATTAGTCATTAAATGCACGACAACTTTTCTTTTATTTTTCCCATCCATGCTAGCCTAATTAAATACAAAATATGAATAACTATACAATTTATTTAAATCACGAGAACATCGTACGAGGAAATATAGGTATGTGTATAAGGAATATGCATCTTTGATTATAGAGTAAAGAGTACGAAGAAATACCGCGAAGTGCATAATAACGAGCCATACACATCACGAGCCATAATTTGAAGACCCCCTACCGTAGATAGTATTCTTAAGTGTTAATTTTACTAAATTTAATCTACCAAGACGAAGAGAATTTAATCTACCAAGATCCAACATATTTCAAATGTCCTTTTAATGTTTTCTCGAGAGTCTCAAAGCTGAGTCATTTTTCAGGTGCCATATCTTTCTGCGAAAGCACAGACACAGCGCAAGTAAAGAAGCTTCCTCCTTAACTCTGAGGTTTTAAATTCGCTGGTCCGTGGATTTCAAACCAGGTGAGCTCTACCGCGTTGCTCAGAGCGACCTTTGGGTTGAAGACTATTTTCAAGATGACAACATCTATTAAAAGATTGAATGGCTGGAGAAATAAGATAATTTTATGGAGTACAGAATAATCAAATAACCGCGTGTTTTTCAATCATGTTTACTTATCTGCCTCTTTCATATTAATTTTGAAGCTTTCGCATCGCCTTTAAAGTCATCAGCTAAATTAAAATTAATTTTCTCTTCCGCCAAAGCAACTAAGGTAGAAGAATTCTTTTTTAGTTACAACTCTTCACTCAGGCATTAGAAGCACAATGGAAGCAACCTTAATCTATAGCTCTACGCATGAAGCAATGCTTTATCGGTGAAGTTTGACGCACGGTTTGATGGCTGACGTTAGAGTTTAAAATGCACAGCAAAGGGAATAGAATTCAACCATTAGGGAAAGAATACTCGTAGTCCTTTGACCAGTGTCTGGAGTGGTTTCTCAAGCTGATCTGATAGGTGGAGAGACACATGACTCAAGTGGAAACAAAAGCAAAGTGAAATACGTGGTTTGGACTATATCCCAGGAAGCTATGACCACGACGTGTTCTATAATCCAGGGAAGGGTGATAGGCCCAATTTTATTTTTTCTCTACGTTAATGACTTGAATACAGTAGTTAAAAATAGCAAGCTCCGTCTTTTTGCCGATGATGCAGTATGGTATAAGGAAATTAGAAATGAAGAGGACAGTCAGTCTCTAGCTAAGGATTTAGATGTGATTGATGATTGGTGTGTTATTTGGTAACTAGAATAAAATTTGAAGAAATGCGAGTAAATTAACTTTTGGAAAAAGAATTGCTTTCCCCGGAATAATTATTGCATAAAAGAAAAGAAAATATCTAACGTAGAATCTATTAAATACTTAAGCGTCACCATCACTGAAGACATGTCATGGGGAAACACATCAGGGAAATAACTAGTGTAGCAAACCGTAGATTAGAATTCGTAAAAAGGGTTCTAGGCAATTGGATGGGAGAGTACGAGAAAGAAGCTATTTTACACTTATCAGCCTCATTTAGAATATGCCGCTAGTATGGGATCCGTACGAGTAAGGTATGATAAAAGAGCGTGTGCAAAGGAGAGCCGTTGCCGTTGTTAAAGGTCGTTATGATAATTGTATAAGTGTTACGAGTTTAATAGAAGAACTAGGATGGGAATTACTATCAGAACACAGGTTAAAATTTAGGCTAAACCTTTTAAGTAAATTCGAAACCGATTTGTTCACAGATGACTTTAGATATATATTAAGAACCCCTGCGTATTATGCTAAGTTTGATCAGATTAACAAGATTAGAGAGGTAGGTTGTCGTACCGATAGATTTAAAATGTCATTTTTCCCTCGTACCATAAGAGAGCACAATAGGCAGGGTAGCAAAGGGATAGGTAGGTGAAATATTGTTAGAGTAGTCTGTAGTGCATGATGCATGTAATAACAACCAATAATTCCTTTATTATTGCGTAGATACTAATCATCTAGCTGCTTATGACCCTATTAACTAGCATGCCTCCATTAAATATCCTAGTTGCATGTCAATAGTGCATGTTTGGTGATCATCACCCCATGCCACACATCCTCGTGGTGTCTCGCAGGGCATTACGTAGATGAAAATACATTATTTCAATGAAAAATTTTCTCCGTGCAACTTTTGTTAGATATTTGGTAACACTGGCTTAAATTATTTCATCACATAGCAATTAAAAGTACCACTGCCGCGCTGAGAAACACTACGGATTTTTTTTATGTTGAATGAGTGGAGAACCATTACGTGGTTTCTTCGCAGCCAGGGTTTTGAATATGTATGTCGTTAGCCCCCCTGTTCCCCCAGCCCCTAAACCAAATACCAATTATTCCACAGATATAGCTCAATTTTCAATAAACCGCGATTTAAAATTTGTTTTTGCAAGTCCTCCCTTGTTTCGACTGTACGCATCTCAAATGGCTTCACGATCGCAAAAAAACTGGGCTAAAATGCTCTTATCACTAGGCAATCACGTCGTCCATATGGTATTGTTCATTGGAATCCATCCCTCACGTTAAGCACATTAATGTGAACAAAATTTGTGAGAGAACTAGTCCGGAAGAAGGTCGATAAGATAAATGCCACATTCTCGTCCACGAGGAATGAGGGGAAAACTGATTCATGTGAAAAGTGACCGAAAACCATGGTATTCATCGACTTGGTGAAGGTCACTGAATACGCGACGTGTAACACGTTATTGGAATTTATGGACGTACTCGGAGGACTGTGATGGATGAAAAAACATCTTTCAAATCACTGTGGTTGGACGAGGGGCAAGAGGGGAACGGAAGCAAATATTTCATGATCATAAATAAAAAAGGAGTCAAGACGAGGAGGCTACGTCTTAGCATTCTTATTAGCACGTGCGTGGAAAAGAAATAATGGAACCTCTTGGCTCTGATTTGACAGAACGTTAATGGGAAAGAAAATTAACACACACTCACACACAGTTTCTACGTACTAGCATATTTATGGACCAAATAAAGATGGTTGAAGGCCGAAAGAGTTATCTGAACTTACGAGAATTAGCATGGTATAAGGGAGACTTGAGGACGGATCTTATCCTTCATAAATTGGAGGAAGGACTATGTGTTCGCCATACTAACAAGTTAGATAATTTATCAAATTATAGTCGAAAAACTCTTCTGGAATTGATGTTAGTATAGCATGGGAGGAAATGGAGGGTTCATGATATTTCTAATTGCTAATCCATTTAAAATTGCTATTAGTAGTAGAGCTATGTAAAGGTACTCCAGCTGTTTGGATTATTTCGCATCATCTATCTTAAATTGGTTCTCAACAAAATCCTAAGGTACTACACTCATATTTTTCTACCAATTTCCTCACCCATATGGTCCATGGAATCTCCATCTAATATTGAAAAAGAAAGAAAAAGTTAAATACTATTATCTACACAATTTATTGCCACCACCGACCAGTGTTTCAACGGATCACCGTCATGTTGTAAATATCGGTTACCCGTTGTATCCTTAGTCCGTGGTGATAATAAATTTTGTGGATGATACTACTTGAAGTTTTTCTTTCTTTTTCAATAAACTAGAGTTCCACAAAGCAAAGCCTGAAACGATTCGTTAAATAGCATCTAATATTCCCCTTTAATCAGAGTAACTAGTTACTTCGGTGAAATAGTTAAATACAGTACTCCCCAGGCGGGGGCGTAGATAATTATTATCTCTGGGGGGTTCAGTCCTCAATGAAGTATAGGAATATCTTTTAGTATAATTGAATGCTGTTTGATTGTAAAGAGTATAGTTATACATGTAACCATTCTTGATGTTGAAACGATCGATCCTTCATCCTACAGTAATTTTTTATTGCATATGACGTTTTTTTCCTTTCGTTTTGTACAGGAAGAACGGGCATTGTTGACAACAATCTGGAATTTAAATTATCATATGATACCTTGCTGACGCATAATAGGTAATTAGCGGATAATAAAGATTTACAGACTTAATATTTATTCATTTACATTCTTATTTTTTATTAGTATTTCTTGTTTTGGGGGCTTCAGAGCCCCTCGACCTCGACCCCCCCATATCATCGCCCATGTCCCCAGATACGTAATATGTCCAATCCTATCTTCCATCTCCACAAGTTATTTTCCTAACTAAATACTTAAAATAGATTTAACATTCATTTATAGCACCCTTAACTCCACCATTGACAGTCCTCGACTACTTCCCCTCGTCAATTTCAGATTCCCATGCAGACTCCACGCACAGACTCCTTACTCAGCGTGCCTATCTCCAAATTATTCTTAATCAAACGTTCTCTTTACTTTCGCCACTCCTCTTTGCTAAATTCACTGTCTCACGACAGAGATCCCCTTCCGCTTCACGTAAACACGTTTAGCAGCCTCGCACTCTATCATCTCGTTCAAATTCACTGATTCTCTCTTCCCATATCCTTTTATATTAATGTCTTAATGGTTCCTTCTCACATTCTTTTTGTTCGATCTTTATCCTTATCTCAAGTTTTGTTACAGCTGTACGCGGACAATTTTTTAATAAACAAAAAATTAACCGTTTGATTGACTGGCTCTTGAGTTATCGACCTAGCTACCGCGGCCGGCGCTAATTTATCTCGCTGAGTAATTAAATGGAATGTACTTTCTCGGATTTCTTTGCCAGAAGGAATGCCAAAACTTTACTCTCGTACGCGCAGAGGGGAAAAAATCAATCGCCTTCAAAATTTAAGCAAGCCGTCGCAATTTAAAGACGAAAACTCGACCCTCTCACGACTTTCATCGCGCATTGACGTGTAATATTCGCTCGGCCCTCCCTCTTTTATCGCTGTCGGCCGGATGCGACTGCCGCATGAATCATTTCCAGCCAGAAATGACGGGCCGCCAAATGCCTCGCAAGCCATCGGAGAAAAACTCGTCAACCGTCCGGCGCGACACGCCGAAAGGTGGAGAGACGAGCCTTTAGCAAGGTCACGCAACATCCTTACATGACATGACAATGGGGACTTTTTGCCCGTCAAATCTCAGCCCTGACTAATCACAACACCCACGACACAGAGAGTGGAGACAACAGGGTACGCACTCGACAGCCCATACACTCCCTACCCCCACCCCCCTTCTAGCCTTTTGTCCTCTCCCTCCCCCCCCCCCCCCCCCACCCCACGTCACTGCTTTTCACGAAAGCCTTTAGCAGTTTGTATATCCCTATTCCCGCTCCTCCATCCCAACATCCCATTTTCCCCCCCACAGGATTTCCATCACCCTCACGTTCTCCCTCCACTCCTCTACGCCTCCTCCTCCCCCCTCCTCCACACCCTCCCCACCTTCCCCATCCCCCTCCAGACTACCGGTATGCCCCTCCAGTCCCTCCAACGCCGGCAATCGCGAAAGCCGCGCGCGATAGCCGCCCGCGGCCGATATACACAACCCGGTGCCGCCGACGCAGGAGCGCGGTCTTCAACGGCGGCGCGGTCTTGTTTTAAAGGGCAGCACAGAGGCGCCGGCGGTTGTGGGGGCGGAAGACGCATCAGGGAACAAAGGCACTCGCGAGGTTTTTATGCGGGGGTCCACGTGACAGGAGCTTTGTCTTCGTCCGTTTTGTCGTATTTGGGTTCGTTCGTCGGTTTCAAAGTTTGGGTGGGCGCCCTGCTGGAAGCGGGTGGTTGAAGGGTGAATTGCGCCACCGGGAGGGTGGGAGAGGGATCGGTCTCCTCGTCAAAAAGGGCTCGAGAGGGTGGTCCTCCGGCAGCCCCGATCTCCGAGGAAACCGGCTTCGTCGCCGCCGGGACGAAGAGTGACGGATTCCACGCGTCAGGAGGTGAGCGACGGGACGCGGAGAAAGGGTGAGTCTTCAGTTTTCACTCCCGGAGCGGGCGAAAGTGGTTCTCGGAGCTGGTTTTTGCGTGCCAACCTCACCTCGGTTCCCTCGGGGAGTTGACGCGCAATCGCCGGGATGAACGGTTCTCTATTGCGGGGCGGTGTGTGTCTCGGGGCGGGCGGAGGATGGGTCCTCTCATGGGACGGTCGGGAGGAAAGCGGACGGGGGCCCCCGGCCCTTGTGGATGTCGTCCCTTCCCTCCCCCTCGCCGTGGCCTACTTCGATTAGGGTCGGGGTCTGGTAGGGTCATTTCTCGCGCCGGTAGCTCGGGTTCGACTACCATCGGAGATAATGTACTTGTGTTGGTATAATTATATTTTTGCATGATCCAGATATAGAGGAAATATCGCACTGTATAACCTAACTTAATCCTAGCAAAAGCACAATCCGATGCGGGATTCAAACTCGCAATTTTTGAATAGCCAGGCCGGTGCCTTATCGAATTGGCTACAGCGGCTGGAAGGATGGACCTTTCCACAGCATCCGAGCCCAATCAATTTTTACACCCGTAAATAATTGCAATTCCCCATTAGAACAATGCTGTATTCCCCAAGATTTCGAGTTAGAGCTTCGACATCAGGTGATTAATGGAAGGTGAATTTGAAATCGAGGTCTAGGTGTGGAAGTCAGGCTACGCTCCTGGTAGGACTCAAAGGTCATAAATTTGAATGCCACCTCGGTCGTGTGTATGTTGTGTTTGAATTAGCATTATGTTTGGTTGCACAGAGCGATATGCCCAAAGCAGCTGAAGCTTGAAATCTAATTACACATAACACGGCATCTAAACAGAGTTAAAGTGTTCATTTTATTAAAGTAGGAAACAATTATTTACAACAGTTTCATGGTTCATGTCATGGTCTTTCACATAACGCCTGATTCTCCACATTTAACACGCTATATTTATTTCATAATACAGCATTGATATCCTCCGTAAGGAGGAATAATTTTCGTCGTAGCAGAATTGCTGAAATATTATTGCAGGAGGACGAAGGAAATATAAATTTTACTCCCTTTTTCTTGTTGAATGACAATTAAATGTGCGGAAAACCGAATTGTATGGGAAAATGATAAATCAACTATTGCACAAACATATCCCTTGAGAATTTTTTCTTTCAGTTTCGTTTTCATTTAACCGTATTCGGTATGGGTCACAGACATTAAATTGTCGTACCATCACCACTTCTCCTTGTAGCACATTCTGCCATTCAGTAGCATCAGTTTTCTGAAGCCATACCTGTGTATCCTGACATAAAAATTAGAGTAGTTACTAGTACATAATTAACGTTTAACACGTACAATGACCAAGACTATATCACATTGTCTTATCTACGTCATGAATACAAGTAAAACATAACATCAATCCCCGGAGGGGGGATCGAACTCGCAGCTCTAAGGTAACCAGACCAGCACTTAACCGACATTACTTCTACGTTCAGAGTCAATCCCTCTTCCCTCGATGCCATCAGTTCACAGTTGAGTGCTGCCGTCCCAATATTTACTACACTTAACTCATATATACGCCTCCCGTTATTTCACACGTTAATGTCGAATAAAAGTCGCCCCTCGTCCAACTCTACTGATATTAATGGGAGTGGAGATTTGGACGAATCCCAAGAGGGAACAATCACTATTCATTCATCCCTTGGCTTGAAATATTTCAACCTAATAAAATGTATCATCGCTCACACAGCGATCGATTCAGGAGATGGTTCGGAAGGTAAGAGTGACAGTTACCTTGTACATAGCTTAGAGTTAACGCAGAGGGTTTCTAACCCCCTTTCAATCGGGTCCATGATTTTGAATGAGATATCCACGGAGGCTGCAGCTGTAATGGAAGCGGTTAAATCCTAGCTCTCCACACAATTGACTTCTTAGTAGCATAGCTTTCAGATAAAATTTAAATTCAAGAGCTGACGTCATTCTGTTACGGTCGAATTTTATCGATGCGATTCCTCCCGAACGGTTGTAAATGAATTATGCATATAAAAGAAGATAAAACAAAGTGAACATGTATTGAAAAGTTTAATTACAATCGTCCCGATGGATTTTTCGTGGAATATTTATAAACTTATCCCAATAAATTTATTCCGAGGGAACTATTGCTGGGATATACAAACATACAGTCCAGAAATTTTAAAGGCATGTTTTATTAGGTACTTACGACCTTATTTATCTGTTCATAATTGCGATGCTAAAATTTAAAAATATTTGTCGGCGGTAAAAACAATAATCTGTCATACTTGCGGAGAGAAAGTTTTTTTTCAAAAAGGTCTTGTTTTTAGCATTGAGAATTTCTCATAGATGGACCTCTTATATTCTCATCCCTAATGTTTCATTATGCATCATTATCGATAGTTTATTTATTCCAAAACTTCTAAGTTTATTTCGCAGTGGTATCCCACTCTTCTGAACCATTTACAAGGACTTTGTAAGTAAGCAGGTATTATAGGGAGGAATGAATGGTGGACCATTTTACCATCATTGGCCGCAGAACCTGGTGCGGATTTTTCTAAACAATTTTTCATATACTTTGCGCTGTTACTGTAATGGTTGCGACCAACAGCTAAAGTCATTTGTGCCTTTAAGTACGAGTATAAGTGAATATTTTGGAGGAAATAGGAATTAAGGGAACGAATTGAAACATTGGAGAGTAAACCGTAGTCGATGTTCACCTACTCTCCACGTAATAACCTTGGGGTCTAGATTTCAACACTCAAAGTACGGAATGCTGAATTTTAAGTGCTGTTCACACGGCGCAAAATATGGACCGTTTATCCGATACCGGGATTTGAACCATGGGTCCTTGAACCTTGGGCCAGTACTGAACACCAGGGGTTCCCAACCTTCTTAACTCGTGACCCCTACATATACATTGGGATTAACTTCCAATTAATTGCAATATTAAACAATCATTTCTCACTCCCAAGTGACCCCTCCTGAACTACTTCCACGATCCCTAATTTAGAGGCGGGGGGGGGGGGAGGGGCATATGTTAAGAATCCCTGGCTCTGGGCAGCATTCACCAATGTTTACAAGTGTGTGCCCTCACTAATAGGCGCTTCAGACCGGGTGAACAGGTACAAGGAAGGTAAGGGTGAGTAGATAGGGCAGAGAGAAACTTGGCGTTGGGATTAGCCTAATCTTAAAGAATGCCGCTAATGGGATCACGGCTTAACATCCCATCCGACGGACGGAGTGCTGAACTCGAATGTCCTCCACACAGCGTTTAAGTAGGGACCGGATTACCAGTGAAAAATATCTTTTACTTCTGGGATACGAACCCGGGCCCTCCAAGAAAAGGCCAGTACTCTAACCACTACAATAACCCGATCCCCCCTGGCCAACACCCCAACCACGCGTCCCCCTTTTTTAAGTGCGCGGTCCCCTCGTCATCTCGTACCTCCGACCGTGCCTCTGTCAATCCTCCGTAGGGTAGATCAACTGGAAGCCCGCGCAGCCAGGCCCGCTCGCCCACATCGCATATACGCGCATTCTCATTTTTTTCCGTCCTCACACTCGCACTCATCGTCATCGCCGTACGGCGGAATGAATGAAGGTTGTGCCCCCGTCGAAGGGGGCAGCGGAAAAATTCATCGAAGTGCAGACGAAAACTGCGCGCGCGCGCGCTGGCGGTCGCGAGCGATCAGTCAGACCGAAGAGGAACGACCAGCACGTGCGTCCGAGAGAAACCTGGCAGCGGCGGTCATAAGCTGGAGATGAGAAGGCTTTGCCCGGTCGCACGGGAAAAGCTTCATATCTCTCCGTCGCCCCCAACGCTCATTTTGAGTTCGTCTTGCGTATCAGCGACTTAATACCGTTTTTATGACTGACGATTGCTTTCGTCACAGCAAGGCCGGAAAGGAGAGCTAATCGATGGTGTTTTTCCATCGTCACACCTAGACTGGCAGCACTGAGACTCTTAAAAGTTATTGGAGTGTTTTTGTTCTCATATTTAACGTTTTGAAATCAGTGCTGCGTCACGTGTTCCAGTAGGGTGATATTAAGGTGTCCAGCGCCGTAAGAATCATTTATATATGCACATAATATATACAGTTATACCTCAATTATCGAAGAAAATTTGCTCTGATGTTCGTTGGCCGAAACGTGATATTTTGAGGATCTCATTAAAAAATAGTTTAATTTGTTCTGGATGATGCCTAATATTTAAAGATTACCTAGTTTTAAAAAATAGTAAAAAGCACGCCAAAAAGGGCAACACTCATCAAAGGCTGAGTTAGCTGCTCAACTGGATGAAGGAAAACGGAAAAACTGACGGTATTTGCACTATTATGTTTTTATTGTATTATACTATACTATACACTAATATACACTCAATATGATTATTATAATAAACTTTAATAATTACAATCATTATATATATATAGGTATGTAATCATTAACTTTATTTTATTATCACACGATATTTCTATTTTTTCCCAAATTTCCTGAGTTAAGTCTTCATGATAACATGATAGTGCACACCCATTCGTTAGCTGAGTCCATATTCATTAAATATGAGTCCGAAAAAATCTTCTTTTGCGGGGTCACTCGTTAACCGAGGCATCACTGCATTTCTTTTTAAATAATCAGCCTTTTTCATACTGAAGCTTTTCTAAAAGTAATCTTAATTTCAAAAAGCATGCATTATCACATCATCTGTTTTTCCTACGGAAACGCCTCCTGCTATGCAAGAACATTTGATAGCCAGGACTATGTTGATGAAGGTAAATCGTTGCATTAACCTTTCAATCCTTTCAGTGAAGTAATTTTAGCCCTCGTGCTTTTTTCTAATGCCATGCACAAACCTATTTATCCCCATTGTCATCTAACATCCATCTCTTCAGTTGATCTTTCATATAGGACCTTCCAATCAACTGAAACGTTTTTGCTGCGAGCAATTCATTGCCTGGTAATGCGTAGCAAAGTATCTGCATCAAGGAAGAAGGCTTCTCCGATCTTCCACCGGGTCAGGGATACACGATCCAAAGTTGAGAGTGTATATGACGACATACACGGTCAAAGGTAGGAAGGATACTGATGACGGAGAGTGAGTCGTCCTTTAAAACTTCCGTCGAAATGGAGCACTTGACCCAGTGAGAGACCCAAGAAGCCTTCACTCAATTAATAAGCCGGTAAAACAGAAAACCATTTGTTTCTATCATAGTTGCCTAACTTTATTCCATGATCCGAATATAACCTACTTTTGTGTGCTTAGTCCTTTCTTGATTAGTTTTGTACACCTTGTCATTAGTGTCTACTTCCATCATATGACTTTGAAGACAACTATTTTTGCCAACAGTTAAGACCCTATAGCTATTGTTGCATTACCACGGAATCTACCTTTGGATCCGCACTATGCAAAATACATATTTAAAAATTTACTACCTTGCTTGCGACCGCACATGCTCTTTTATATTTGCTATAGTTGTGCAGCTCATTATACCTAATAAGCCTCCTCTACCCGATGAATTTTTATTTTGAGTAAGCTTACATCATTTAAACATTTCTTCTAACATCTATCCTCATAGCGCTACAGCTAACTGATTGTCTTGCTTCAGCCTTGAAGCACTTGAACCATTGCGTTCTGGGACTCTCGCAATTTTTCCCAAGTATGCTGCGTAAGAGTCATGTCATCTTTGGAATGGATCACGCTCTCTTCTGTCCTATTATCTTTGACATCTTGATGTCCATTTCTAGAATTATTTGTAGCATTTTCCAAATACATACATGCTTCCAAATATGTACTTTTATATACCGAGGAGAAGCTGTATCCTTTCATAAATACTCCTCAACTTTGGCTTCTATTTTCCTTCTGTTCTTCTCTCATATTGACGAATTGTTTCTTATGGTGCAAGTGGAACACTCTTGCAGTTGATTTAAAACTTTCCCTACTGATTTCAACATATGTTTCAGAACGATACTGTTAAATAACTTATCAACTCCACGTAGAGCACGCACAGTGGAAGAGTTATCAGTATCACAATACTCTCTTTAAATTCTCAGCAACGGTGTGACCTCCCTCAGTCGTTGGTTGTGAGTTCTGATTTTTAAAGTTTTTCACCGATCGTTCGGCTATTATTTTTTCCATAACTTTGGAAGTAATTGACTTTTGATATACTTTAACTATCGTAAGATCATTAGGTTTTACTTTATAGTAGTTAGTAATTCGGGTCAGGCAACTGACAGCTTAGGCCATTTGTGCCACTTAGGATAGGTGGGTAACTAGGTAAATGTAGGAATTTTATCTAAGGAATGCAGGAAGAGTGGATATTTACCCACCTCCGGCATTAGCCTGCTCTAAACGAAGAGTGCCAAAGGGTCCAGGGTCCCATACGACGGAAGAAGTATTGAACATGAAATATTTTCCATAAAGACTCAAGTGGCGAGCAATCTGTCAGAGTAAAATCCTTTCCAAGGTCTAATTTGTACCGGAGTGGCATTTGGCCTTCGGAGTGGGAGGTCGGTACTCTTGCGACCACTTCACCCAAAGTAGATATTCTTTTTAACCTCTTCTCAAAGCCCCTCACAACATCATACTCCCTGTCCAAATCCAAATTCCTCCATTTTCCAATAGATTTCTTTTTCCTGTACATACGAGCTATTCACGATTTTTCGTTGGTTTGGCAAGTTTAGGGGTTCAAAAGAAAATTGAGTGACTCTTCAAACTCCGGAAGACTTGGTTATATAGCGTAAACACTATGTGCTTCTATCTCCGGAAATTGTGAATTTCAAGTTCCATCTTACGGAGAAAAGAGAAAAATATTCATTAGTTTTAGTCAAAACTTTCGACTTCACTGCGAGATTGATGGAAAGTGGTGATTGCTTCGTCAAAGAACTTTCTTATTTATTTTGGCATTCGCTAATACTTGACCGTTACTTCCGTTTACAAATACCTGTAAAAAAATTTCCATTCAAATTATTTTCTGATACAGATTCCCAATATATCTTTGCCAATTTAATTATCCCCCAGGGCATTTAAAGAGTGGTGAAAAACGGCCGTGAAATAAATATTAAAGTAGACATGTTTCTGGTAATGACAATTTCATTTTCTAGTTATTATAAATCTTGTCAGCCAGTCAATGAATAGATCCAGTGCCAGGCCTATGGATAAATAGTTAAGGAGAGAGGGTGTCAACTTACATAGAGTGAAAAGCAATTATTACAGTGGTAAAGAATGGATAAGTTAATGTAAACCTTAATGTCGCAGGAGTTGATGAAGATTCGAACGACGCCCTAGCATGAATGAGCACAAAACTTCATGCGTACAATTTAACAGAGCACGAGGACAATATTGATACGAAGATAAAGATGAAGAAAATTAAAAGAATAATCGGGTTTAAGGTATTAAAAAAGACCAAATATAGTCCACTTTAGCGAAGATATAAGACATCGGCGGTGGAAACTTTAAGCAAGAAGACCTAGGTATCGTGAGAATTTGATATGGTACGAAATTTGATTCCAAAGTCTTGTCTCAAGGTCAGAGGATGAGCGTAAATCGAACGCACTTGAGATTCATTCTAGGAAAGGAATGAATCAATGAGATGAAGAGAACAAAAAAGAATAACAAAGAAATGTTGATAGCGGGTGGAAAGGAGTTGGAGGGTTCTGGAGTGTGGCAGAAATTTCTCACACATTCACTCAGGATCGTCAACCCGAAAACCTATAAATGCGAGGCATTATTCAACGTGCTTCCGAACCTTTTGATCCAGAACGATTAATGGCAAAATTGGCTAGGGGAATAGTATTATATCTCTTAGATTTTAAAATATATTAAATTCCCATCATAAACATCGATCAGCGCAACTATCTTGAACAACCATATGGTGGATGCTCCATCCGCCATTAGAGTTTTCTAGGTTTTGGATGTGATCAGCGATGATAAAAAATATTAATCACCTAGAATGCAACAGTAGATACCGTAATGAAAGAGGATCACTTTAATGCAAAAGAAAACGATTTACACAACTTTGCGATTAGCTTTTGGATTCGCATCTATTGTTCGCTACTGAATTGCGTGACAAATCCACTGAATATGCGAGGAGGTATTACCAGGAAATTCTAAGATGTAAGATCATAAACTAGTAGCTATTATTCCATCCAATATATGTGTATTTTACATTGTATCCGTATTCACTCAACGTGTAATCCTAATTTCCCTCCATCCCATCATATCATTTATTCACATCCTCTTACCTGCTAATACGACTTTCACACCCCAACCCCTATTTTCCACCGATAAATGACTCACTCTTCTCCCCTACAATACCAAATATTTCCTCGTTTGCCTTCCTAATCACCCATCTTACAATTAGATTATCCATCCTCCTCTGGTTTCACATCTGAACAGCTACCAGCCTGATTTAACCCTTATTTTTCAGCGTCCGCATTTCGGCATCATACGATACAAATATTAACTCACTTATCGCAAGGATAACACCCAAAAGGTCTAGTTATAATTCATCTCCCGTACATGAACGTATCTTTCGTTTGAGAAATTCTTTGCCAAATCTTCAAAGTATTTCATCTATTTTATCCAATAAAATACGAAATAAATAAAATCTCCTGTAGCGCCAACTTCCTTTAGTGTACGTCAATCCACATGCATGTTCACCTTTGACTTTGTCCTGGATAGGTAATTCCAAAACTTAGATATTACTGAGATTTCTCCTCTTTAATACACCGAGTACAATCTACTATGCCTTAGTTGATTAGGCAAGGAGCGAATGATCATACGTAAATTTCACCGTCTCTAACAACTAATTTCCACTTTAATCCCAAAGTAAGCTCCTTCCATGCTTCTCTAACCATTTCCTCGGAATATATCTTCAAGTGTCTTGGTGATAAAGGGAAATCTTGTTTTATATCCGGATCTACTACTACCCAACCCAATTCTCCATCCGCTATATTTTTAGGTTTTTAAATACAGGCAGGTTACAACAGGGTTTTTTTTCATGTAGCCACTATGTTTCCCTTCCCTAAATGGCGCAAATCACATAACTTGTCGGTTATCTCCCATCGGTAACAGTTATCATATCATTTCCTCTACAATTAGAAAAATCAATTTTCGTTCGGTATTTTATCAATGCATGTACATAAGGTCGTGATGTTACCTACTCATCGTTTTATTCGTTAGTCAAATACTTCTCTTAGCTGATCATATGAATTAATACATACGAGTATTAAAAAAATATATGTATACACCCACATACATATGTCCCACATTTTAATATTTCCTTACCAAGATACGAAACAAGAGCATAAGGTTTACGCAGAAGCCACCTCATCGAGAGCCTCTCAGGTGAAAGCGAAAGCAACCAAGGAATTCCCCTTGACTAGCAGATTTGGGATGCCGATCACGGCTCTTGGTTCACGTTGAAGGCATACTAACTCATAAAAAGATCGCAAACGTTGTGACACATTTACTAGCCTTTAAAGAGTTCAAGGTTATTCGGCTGGTCATCGAAAGACATGAGAGTCCTTAAAGACGCTATACCCCTCCACAAATAGTTTCCAAGTGTTTTGATTTCGCTTGAATTCAATTCAAAAACAATTTCTTTATTTCTATTCGTCAATGTCGGTCAGTCAGGATAGTTTTCCGAGTTTCGACCGAGCAAATGAATGCACGGAGACCTTTATTGCAGAACATCCGAAAATATGGCATGCTATCATTGATTGAAACTCGCGTCTTAAAATGAAATAAAATAAATAAAAATCTGCACGTCTCCTCTCTTTGTATTCAGTCATTCATTCTGCAGTTGAATACGAAATGTAAATACCATCATTTACATTTATACCGTATACTTCATGTGGCATTCACCTGGGAAAACAAAGTTACAAAGACGTTATTTCCTATTACCATAAAATTATATGCCCCTTACGATAAAAGAATGCTCTTAAAATTTTTCACGACTGGCTTATCTTTATTTCCATCGAATTTCTTTAAGGATGAATGGTGTGCTGGAATACCCAAACAGCAACGATCAAGGTCGTAACTAAATATTCACCAATGTAAGCATGCGTTATGAGATATATCTCGTGGTCCTATGGAAGCAGCACAAAAGGGTTTATTAACCAATCGAATTATTCGAATTTCTTTAAGGATGAATGGTGTGCTGGAATACCCAAACAGCAACGATCAAGGTCGTAACTAAATCATTACCAATGTACGTAGGCGTTATTAGATATATCTCATGGTCCTATGGAAGCAGCACAAAAGGGTTTATTAACCATGGAAGGAATGGGGTCGTTTACCATATTTTTTATTGCCGAATCTGATAGAGTTTGTAAAATAAAATGATCCGTATTTTTCCGTGTTTTGATCTGTCAATTACTTCTCGAGTTATAAGCGGCGAAAAACTGATGTTTTTAACCTCTGACGTCATCGACTTGGTCTAATCACAACTGATCCCGCGAAGCTACTTCGCCTTATCGCATTGGGGGGACACAGCTTACTCTGCCAATAGGAGCGATTACGACAGGATCTGTGAGAGCAGACCTTCCGATAAACCCCCTCCACACCCTTCCCTTCCCCTAAAAGCAGTCAAGAACGAGAGGAAAATGACGTCAATGATATCAAAGCAGTTTCTTCGGTGGGCGTCACCTTTTGCTTATTTTAATTTTTGATTTATTAGTGAGTGGTTGTGGTTAGAAAATTAATTTTTTCACTAAAATTCTTTTTTCGTTTCCATCTAACAATTTCGTGTACAAAATTGCGATTTTGGTTCCTAGTAAACGGCCCCATTTTGAGTTCTTGAGAAAATGGAAAAAATGATAAATATTAAAGCAGGAAATTTTCCGTTTCATCAATACAATCCATAATGTATCTTGATCGTAATTTCTCTATCTCCTCATATGACTTGATTTCTAAAATTCATTTCCCTCCTACCAAGATGCTCGCCTAGTGAAGCTGTGATTGAAAAAATGCTGCCGAAATATAAGCAAAGAAATGAGTTCAGGGGAAAGCGATTGCAAATTCAAATGGTGATCTTACAACATGAACCAACGTTTCATCACCGTTCTAGTTTCGCTGAACTACAAGAAAGACGTTGATTTGAGCGGTAGAGATTGACTTTTATTTCATATTCTTACTGGAGTTTTTCAACTTTTTAAAGTAGTTTAGAAAACTCAATTTCGTTCCGATAAATCCAATACATTCATAACAACTATCTGAAGTTCAAGGAGGATTTCCCTACTTAATTATGATTCCATCTAACTCTTTTTTATTTTGAAAGAAAAATACTCGTTTACTTCAATAGAATTTTCCATTTCTTAAGTAATATTAAGGACTAATTCCAAAGACATTTACTATTTTTCATGACGTAAATTGCTAGATCGGAAGGAGAAACAGTTTTTACACACATGAGTAGATAAAAAGTGATGGTGTAACTATTCTAAGATTAATTTTTATAGTATACATGGCTATGACCCCACGAGACAAAATGACGTATTCAAAAAACTACGATGGTGACCATTGGGCACGGCTCATAATCTAAAGGACACGTTTTATTTCGATAATTTCAAGTTTTAATTTAATGATCCTCCTGATACCGAGTTGTTATTTTTTCTAGTTTTCTGAGATTCCTATCTTTTCCGATTCTCAATCCACACTGCAAAACACATTCGATAAGTCACTGCGAGAATATGTTTCAATGGATGTAGTAATATGCGTAACATTGAGTCAAGCTAAAAATGGTAACAAAAACGGTGCATTCTTCAATTTGTTATACGTACTAGCTGTTAGACCGCTTAGGATTTTCTCAAGTGCTATAAACAGTATAGAGGCTGCCGAATGGTGACGAATATCGTTAGCTAATCAAGTCGGCCGTCACTGAAATGCTGAGTCCACCGAACGCCAATCCACCGGAAAAATGCTTCGTGAACGGGCCAGATTGTGGAATCGCCTTTACTCCGAAGCGAATTGGCTTTTGCTTCTGGGAAACCCATTGGAGGATAACCGCCACGAAATCCGAGTTTCGCTTTCACGGTTCCGGAATGAGGGAAACCCAGCGTGGGCACCTTTCCAACCTCAGTGAATAGGAATGAATGAGCAATTTCCACTCGAGGCCGCGTCTCTCTATAATACCATGTGATGGTAAGTAGTGATTTGGAAGGCATAATAATACCTCTAATAATTTCCATATAGCATTGGATGGTGGCAAATCAAATGCACAAGTCAAAAAAAATTAATCTAAGGAATTTTGCTCCGGGCAATAGGTCAAATTACTCTTCGGTGAAAACTGTAACGTAGGCAAATTTTTTTTTTTCGACCTCATTGCTGATAAAAACAACTTGACAGACACTCCTTTGCTATGCATGCAATCAATAAACAGATTCACAAGGAATTATATTCGGAAACTTGCAAAATATGTCAATTAAATTAGCCGAACAAGAAAGTGGCAAGCCTTGCGATGCGAAAAAGAAACAGAAATAGAAACCCACATTTAAAATTGAGTATGTGTTCCTATTGTGAGCTTTGGCTTCATATCCCGGGGAATGGGGAACAGATATCGATTTCGTACAAGCAGCTTCCAAGTCCCTATTTGAGTACTGTGTGGAGAGCGCTTGAAGGTCAGTACTTTGTCCAAAGGATAGAATTTTAAACTATGGACTCCTTGGCGCCTTCCGTTTTGAGGAGGCTTATGTAGACGCCGGGTTGCTCCCAATCCCTCATTCGATCTCTATAAAGCCTACTTATGCCCCACCACCCACCTTTCCTCAATGACTCAAATGACCTCGACTGTCATTAGCTACTCCCTATTTAACTACAACCAACAAATGAAAACCGACAGTAAGCCTGTCTCAACAAATACCGAGCCTCTTTTTAGCAATAATGGAAGCAAAGTTTAGCAATAACTATTTTTGTCACGAAATGCTGCAAGATCTTACCAAGTATGGAACTTGGTTCCCGTTAACGTCGACGGTGGACTTAATTGTGCGTATAATTCAGAAATTTTAACGACCTCAATGCAGCTTATGGACGGTATTGGTAGGTGTACAGATGCGATTAATGAGAAAAGTCGAGTTATGAAACAGTCAATGACAGTACCAAGTGGTCAATTTTAAACTTGATTTTAGATACTCTCACTAGATCTTTTGATGACCATTATCTCACCTAAGTTTCCGCTAAAAACTCTTTGCCCGCAAAGGACATTGAGGTATCTCAAGAAGTGAAATAACAAATCCTAAGTAATATGAAGACCTTAGTGCAAGAACCAGATAATGACCAATTTTTTTCGAAAATGAGATTTCCACATACACATGTAGCCCTTCTTGCCCTTTACCAGTAGACAGTCATTTTCGATGGTAAGTTCTAAATAAGTTCAGCAGACATTTTTGGAATTTTACGTTCTGCTCTCTGAGTGCAAAAACCAGATAATAGCCGGAGTTTTCTCGAAACTTCACTTTTGGTTATTATCTTGTTCTTGCACTCAGGTCTTATTGGTCAGCATCGGCCTGGAGCATAAAAGGAGAAGCAGTTTGGTGCTTATCATGCGATCTGCTATTATCGGCAAAATTTGCCGGCATGACTATAATTGTAGCTTGTTAGAACCCAATGTTCAATTATAGCAGCAGCTCACATCAGCGCCCTTGCATTTTTCAACATTCTCTGGAAATTCTACGTAATTTTAATTTCCATGTATTCTTTAACTTTCCTAGCGATGTTAGAGATATATTCAGTATTAGAAGTAGTAGTCATTAGGATAGTTACTGTAGCTTTCAGACCTTTGTGCATGCCTGCATGAACCCCACATATTTGAAATATAAAAACATGTAGGTATGTATTATTATTTGGATATATCCTTTCATATTGTGTAAAAAGTACTTGAACTATGTGATTTATGACTCAACTGATGTTTACTTGTAGTCTCTAATAAAGTAGTCCTTTACCAATGAGTGAATGCAGGAAGAGAATGTTTAGTGAATATTTACTCAATGCCCACGGAACCTTGATGCGGATTGTAGAGTGCTCAGTAAATGCAAATCTTCTCGTAGAAATGAAACTGAACCTCGAGTAGCACAGGATCGAAGCACAGGATTTTCACTTCTTAAGGATGAACTTTGTCCTTCAAGCACTTCAGTTTTGTAAAAACTCTGATCGCGCCTAGCCAATAGTAGTGGTGAACTACACATCATATTCTCGAATTATGGACTTTATGAAATAGATCGCAGTCAGAAAACTAAGTGCGTACATTAAATACAATCAATCAATCAATTTACAATCGATAAAAATTCCATTCACTTATAAGATTCCTGCATCAACAAAGTTCCCTGAAAAATTGTGTGGAAGTTTTTGACTACACGCCAGGTTTGTATGAGCATGAAATAAACAATTTAATTGTTGCTAGCTACATAGTCGATTTCACTAGTACGTCATCCATTTTACCTCTGGAACATAGTAGTTCCACATACCTATAATATTTTTTCGATTTCAGACTATCATCAAACGGTACCAGTATTCCCCTTAGTTAATACATAGTTAGCATTCCCCTTAGTTAATGCATAAATACTTGTGGTTACACGCTAAACTTTCAAGGAAGATTTAAATCAACTCATGCTTTTGCATTTAGAGATTCGAGCATACATGATAAACAGCGTAGAAGCTTCAACTTGCATCCCAATTGAATATCTACCCCATAACTTCGATTTAATCTTTTGTGCTGTGCCTTGTTGTGCGCAGAAAAATTATAGGAGCATATAATTTAAACCTCTCTACCTTACTATTAATCTAATTTTATCTTAATGGTATAACCAACCATAAAACGCTTGATATTTAAATACAGTATATGAAACATCTTCAATGGAGGCATCTGTATTTAATTTCTACGAGAGGATTTTAGTTTGCACTTGAACCAAGGATCTGATTGTAATTCCCAACCTCATTCTTGAAACACTTTCAACCTACCGCTAGCTGCAAGCAATACAACTCCGAAATCAAACGTATTTAATCTGGAAACCATATACTAGCTGCGTATTCTAATCAAGTCGGACAAGCGAAATTTTACTGTACACTTCTGTCTACTTATCATGTCTCCCGAGTACCCTTTTCATGAATCCTGACTTTCTTCGGGCTTAACCGCATCTTTTCTGGATTTTCGTGTTTTTTTCCATCATATAAAAACTGTCATTTCAGAAAAAGCTGCACGGTGAAGATTAATACAATACGACAAGAGAAAGCAACTGTTTTTTTAATTAAAAACAATATAAGTGTTATAAAATATTTGTTGGAATTCGGATATCAGATATGATATTTTTCCTACACCATTATTGACCCGTCGTTCATCAAGTAGGTTCAAGCAAATTTATGAATCTTAACCGGTATATGAGTCTGGGATAACGCTTTCCGTTGATTTTTGTAGCAGATAACTTTATCATCTGCATGTGTTTAAAGATGTACGACCCGACATTGGCCCGTGAATCGCTTGCTTCTCTCATTACAATACAGTAATCTATCACCATTGTTTTCATTATTCCATATATGTTACAAACTTAGTTACCTCCTCACGTTTCTTCTTTTCTGAATACCTCTTAATTCATTTTTTGTACTTATCATTTCCTTTTTTCTTGCAATGTGTTCGCCTTTTTTTACCGCGATTATGTTCTTGACGCATTCATCATCACTCAGTCTCCAATCCACCCATCTCCAACTACAATAGCCACTCTTTTGCACTCTCTATTTTCAGTCAGCTACTAGTCAACATAAAGTTCAAATAAAGTAAATTAAGGTGAGCCCTTTTTGAAATAAATGAGTCAGTTTTCAACGACACCCGTTTAAAAAAAAGTACTCTATATCAAGAAAAACGCATTGTTGAAGCATTAAATACCTCTGCAAGAGGCATGAAAGATTGGTAAAGTAATAAGCTCAGGAAGGATTGGAGAGCGAAGGCCGTGGGCAGCGAGAGTACTAGCTAACCTTTCCTTGAAAGGGGGGTTAAAACCCGGTTAAACCGGGTTTTAACCTCCCGAACACCTGAGTCGCTTTGGCGCCTCTCGATGGGAGCAGGCAGAGCAGCGAAATACGGCAAGAAGTACTCTATTTAACGTCCCGTTCGACGGATGGAGTACTTTACTTGAAGTGCTCTCCACACAGCACTCAAGTAGGGATCGGTATACCAATAACATTTCTTTCTTTGCCGAATTCAGATCCGGGTATATGCGATGGTAATCCGGTACTGTAATGAACTGTAAAGTATTTATAACGTAGTTCGAAAAGCAAACCCTCTCAGAGTTCCGGATGCAGATGCGCTGAGAAATGGATGTTGTCTTTTACTAAGTGGCAAGCACGAATTACCATTCAGCGTGTCACCACAGAAGACGATAATTATGTGAATACTTACAATTACAGCATCAACTGAAGATAATTGTTTTGGGCGAAACACATAATATTGCTTTATCGTGGTTGAAACCTCTAAATGCTTCAAAATTATTCTATGCAACAAGTAATTTAAAAGTTCTCATCGCGAATACTTAAAACCTGTGACTAAGCCTCACAAATTTCCCACAGTACGCAAAAAAATTGGATTAAGAAAATTAGAATGTTCACGAATCACCATGAGGAAGGGAACTCATGATCACTGAGAGGATTTTTTTCGTTCCAAGAGGAGGGAATCAACGCAGCTGAGTACTCGTTTCTGTGGCTATGCAGCTTCATTGATCGATCTTAGGTCCATTAAAATTAAAAAACCAAACGCTGGTTAAAAATGCAAAATATTTGCTTGCTTTATAGCAGTGAAATTTTACTTAGTTTTAATCATCAGTATTTCAATCCTAGGATTGGTGTAGCCCTCCCTTCCGCCCTATTCAGTGTTAATTTCTTCACACCCTGATAGGTTTTCTCTTTCACGTCCTTTATTTGCCCTATGTACTTGTCCCTTGGTTTTCCTTGTGGGGCCTTCCCTGCAATATTCCCTCAGATTATATTATGATTCTAACTAATTACTGTCATTCAATAAGGTCTTCCCTTCAATATTCCCTTATATTATATTACGGTTCTTATTAATTCATTGTGCCTCAAGGTATGTCCAATCCATCAGGTTCTCCTTTGTCGTAGAATTCTATATATTCTCCTTTTTTCTTCTGCTCTTCTGCATATCTCTTCGTTCCTCACTTCATCTGTCCAATTAATCTTCAGCATTCTTCTCTAGCACCATGTTATGAAGGCTTCAATTCTTCGTGGGTCTGCTTTTCCAATGTTCATCTAAATCTACACCTCATGAATATCCACCAAACAAACGCATTGGAGCGGGGAGAGCAGGGCAATTGATTATCAAACATGCATTTCGTATGTGCATGATGCGCTGAAGATTTGTACTACTTCGTAAGCGAAACGTGTTATTTATGCATGTACCAAGCACTTGCAACTACAAGGAAGTTGAAAAAGTTTTAATTTCGGACAATCGAAAGTCAAATGAGAACTCACACAGCAGCAAGCGGAGGCTGGATTTCCAATAAGCAGTGGAATAAAGGTTTGCAAATTAGGTTTTTGAGGGGGAGGGTATGGCAACAGGGCGAAAATTAATTCGGTCACGGACGAATACCTCCAGGGTAAACGGATGGGTGGTGGACGCAAGCGGCCACTCCCCTAGCCACCGACCTCTCCACAACCAAAACATGAATCTATTTTCGGCTCTTTCCGATCACGGGTCGCCGATCTGACGTTAGCATTTCGGCGTCCACGCCCGATTGACTCTCCTTCGCCTTCGGTAACCAGTCCGAAAGCGAAGTCGAGAGACTTCCTGTCCCTCTAAATGTCATGGGCCTCAGCCCTTTTGGACCGTACCCTGTTCGTACAACAGGCGCAAATAACGTTGCAGGTATTTCCACGTGATTAAAGGCGTGCTTTGATTTCCCTCTCCAGACCCAATATCCCGCTATCGATCAGTCTGATAACGAAGCACGTGTTCCGGAGCACACGTTCTCACTTATTAACCGGAGCATTTCCGGAGGGGAGGAGGTCATGGATGATAACAAATGAGCACTGTGAATGGCTTGGCGTCTGCTCGCAACCCCGATGATTAGAGGACTTTCGTGGAGAGATGGTCCCGTTTTTCGGTCACCAAATGAAAGAACTGGCTGTAAAAATCAGCATGCATTGCCTTAAGGTGAAACTGCATTCGCGCGATTGGTACATTAGCTGTCATGAAGTGGAAAGTGACAACATTTGAGATATAATGAAGTTTTAGGATCTCGAATGTCTGGAGTAATATCGTGTATGATGAAAATCATCTGACCGCCTGCAATTGCTTTCGTATCTCTGATTCGAGGGAAACTGGAGCATTATTTGGGATCAGCTTTGATTCACAATTAAATTTTTTTATTCCAGAGAAGAATATTTTTTTAAGTAATTCACTTTATAATGGTAGTTTAATTTGAAACACGTAAGGGAATCTTTATGGAAAGATTTCTCTTACCATTGAGAATACCACAGGGGTCTATTGAGATGAGTGTAAAAATAAAAGTTACCCTTTTTAATGATTTTAAAGATATCTCTATTTATTATTTTTTATAGCAAGCTTTTCCTTCGAAGCATATAACTCTAAAAAAATAAACAGGGGTTAGAAAAACCAACTCCAAAAATATCGATTTCGTGGTCGACTCAAATGAAGAGCGATGAAATTTTGAGGAGTGTGTATAAACGAAATTGAATAGGGCGAGGGCCATTACATGGAAGTTTGTGGGCTGAGAAACGTTGTTACGTCTACCTCTATTTAAGGATAAGACCGTATAAGAACCAGAAGAGCAGCGTGGATGCACGGTGGATTTGTTAATCGAACTGTGTGGGAACTAATCCGGATGAAGCCTACTCGAACTTCCCCTCGTAAAATCCTCTTGTTATCTCGGGTATCAGAACTTGTGGGAAGCTGCTGATTATCTTATTCCCAACCAATAACGCGAGTCTTTCAGTCGCTTTTGACCTCAGTTCTAGTACAAACATACATTCATATACAAATCCAACACTTCGAATTCAGACGTGTTTGAATAAGAGAACAGAGTTGCAAATTTCTTAAATTCACTTATTATCACACAATGATATTACGAGAATAAAAGGAAAATAGATGATAAATATATACAATAAATATTATTTCTGTTGTAATTTTATCTCTCATATCCAAATGGCTCTACCGACAGAGCTAAAATATTGCTTAAAAGTTGTTAATGTGTTTTAAAAGATAGCCAATGAAGAAATTCGCATCCCAACTTTTTACCGGAATTATCACGTCTGGCGTATTATCACTAGTAGGAAATGATAAAACATACCCACACTATCACGTTTTCAACTTAATTAAATTTAATTGAAGCTTTTTGCAAGCGTGAGAATTGGTCCAATATGTGATCGAAAGGTTCATTTTTTAATCCATCCAAATTTTCCACTGTAGCTATTGAAAATTTTCATATGCAGCCATGAAGTGCTAAATTTTATTATTTTTTCATCCCGGTTTAAAAACATGAGCAAGAAAAACATTCTTGTCCGGTTTAAAAACATTATTTCTTTCCCAAAGAAAAACCACCTTTCCCAGTGACCCTTTTGTCCTTAATGTCGCAATTCCTAAGCTATTCGTCGTCCACCTTGAAGTACCGACACTGCTACCGATATCTCAATACGTGCACTAGGGTTTTTCTTTCAACAACCTTCTGGTAGTACACCATTTCAGGCTGCTATGAGTAGTACATTTGGCTTGGAAGCGTAGAGAGCGCAGAGAACACCAGTCTTTATTTCTAAACACCAGAGGCATTATATTTTTGCCGAGCTGGTATAAAAGTGATGGATTTAGTATTCTTATTCCTTGGACTAGAATTAATTGTCCAACGTATGAATAGGTTTAGTGAATACATTGCTATTGTGGCTAACAGATTAGTCATTTTCCGATTATGTCGTATGAAATAAGGATGGAGTCAGGAGTAACTTTTGAAAAATCTTGGATTTCAAAGATGATTGAAAAACTTAAAAAAAAAAAGGGAAAAATTCTCCTCCCCAGGCCTCTAGTCACACCAGCCAGTTTTAGTGCCTCTAAAATTCAACCATTATCTCTCGTACAATTTTAGCGGCCTCGGGAAATTTTCAAACCTAGCAAGACCAAATGTCGGCAAATGTTGTCACGCTGACTCAAATCTCCCTCGCGAACGGAATGACACAACGTGCCTTCATTTCAGCTCCGTCCTTCTAAACTTCTCTCCTCCTATCTGACTTAGTAAAATTTAATGAGGTTCCGTTTTTAGCTTGCCAAGAAGAAAAGTGTCGATAAATGTGAAAATTTTATGACCATAAGCCTCGAACACATGCCTCGAAGATATTGACCACAATCATCGATGGAAAAATAGAACGAAAATCTGAGGAGTCCCTGGATGAGGACCAATTTGGGTTTAGTAAAAACAAGGGCACCAGAGAAGAGATTTCGGCCCGCAGGCTGCTTATAGAGAAGAGAGAAGAACCTACTGCGTTTGTAGATTTGGAGAAGGCATTTGACTACTTGGATGGTAATTTAATGCTGAGGACTGAAAGAAATTGGGGTATCATACAATGACCGAAGAGTTATCCTCAGCTTGTATAGAAACCAGGTGACGGTGATAAAATCATGACCCAATAGTAGACAAGCATAAAGAAAGGATTACACACAAATAACGCTCAAATCCAGGAGAGGACTCTTGAAGAACATCAAAGCTAAACCAAATCTATATGCGACACAGTCTCAGGTAAAACAGGAAGTTATTCATGGCAGGAGAAAAGCTATCAACACTGCTGTTTCCACATACACGTTTATTAGGCACGGCCATGGTTTTGTAGCAAGGCTACATCATCAGGTATCAGGCATCAGACCTGATGATGTAGCCTAGCTACGAAACCATCATCGTGTCTAATAAACGTGTATGTGGAAACAGCAGTGTTGATAGCTTTTCTCCTACCAAATTTATATGATTTTATGGGTACCAGATGTTTCTATAAAACCACTGGAGCCACAGGAAAAGGAATTGACGCACTCCCTCACCCTGATGTGTGAATTTCTCGCGCCATTAGGCTTGATATCGCCAAACTGAGTGACCTTCGGATTACACATTGTGATTTTGTGTAGGTATTACATCTCATCAAGCAGCGATAAACGTATAATTTATTGGCACCTGACCTGTTGTACCCATATGTTCTTTATACTTGGATTGCCGTTACAATCTCATCGATTCCATATTAACGATGAATAATATGTCCATAAAAAACCACTCCTCTAATTTACCCCTGCCCTCCACCCACCCCCGCTCTTCACCCGCTCACTTTGACCGAGTGTATTTATGCACACGCTTCATGGACTGTTGCGTACCTTTAAAATGGCAACTACTTGCTGAAACTATGGTCGGTGCCAGTAAAAATGTGTGGGCACATTACTAAGAGCGTTGTTCATCATGGTTTGATTCCACGAAATAATGCCTTCGTCTGTTTCCTACAATATCAAGGGCTTCCATGGATAAAATTCAAGTTTTATCATTCCATGCCCAAAGTCGTGAACCAGGTTTAGTTGTTACTTTAGCTCCCCCTCCGGGGGTGCCGCCAAGTGAACACTGCGACTTGCATTGGAAATTCCCCCTAAGTTCATGTATCGCTTTTCATGGAAACCTAATTCACACTCGATGTTTCTTTATTTCCTCTTGAGTCGTTGTAGTTTTTACCGCTACCTGGGGGTGTGTGTTTCAAACCGTCGGAATCATCTCGAATAGATAAGCAAGGAGTCACGTGGTACAAACACGAATGGTTTGCAAATTTACTTAGTCTGAATTGCTCGTTACCATATCATTAATTGTTTTCACTTGAGTTTTTCTCATTTGTCTCGACTATAGAGCCACCAGATGAGATAAAACACAAGTGTAAACAATGAATGAGGCTGTAATCAGCGGTTTTAACACATCATGTTTGCGAACCATTCGTGTTTGTACCACGTGACCCCTTGGTTACCTATTCGAGATAATCCCGACGGTTTCAAACACAACTACCCTGGTGGGAAATGTTTGCTTCTGACCAAATGGCTCATGATTCAAATTGAATAAAGCCGTTCTCACCTAATCCAAAAGTAGATGTTTTTATGAGTATCATATTATCAACATCAGTGATCCCTAATATAGGTTTGATGCGACTCTCCTCTTGTTTATTCTAACGGCTAACCTGTACATATTTACGCAATTCTTCTCCTTGAAATCGTTTAGTGTTTGTTCCATACATTTCATGGTACGAGGTCCTCCTTTTCCAGTATTTCCATCCAATTTTCCCTCAACAACTGTCTTCATCGGACCATCATGTCTTAAAATGTGTCAAAATTATCGTATAAATCAGCTAAATATGCGGGAGAGTGGAAAAGGATTAAGTCTCCCAGTTCTGTACGCAGATAGTCCACTTTTAGTTGGGCTTAGCACTGCTGCTTAGTAATTTTTGAGTGAGTTCAGTCCATATAAATGACCCAAAAAATGGAACGAGGACTCAATTTTGGTTCAGTCAATATGGTACATTTTCTCAGCTCTTTCCTTTGTGGAGTAAGGTCGGTCAGCCTTAGTTTCCATTCCTTTATATTCCATTCCATAATCTTAGTACCTCCCGATTGTTCATCGTTCTTTCAACTTCTTCAGTAACAGAGAATTAAAAAATTGTAAAATTTCTCATTCCATACGTTTTGCTGGTTGAAAACATGGTTTCTCTGCTGTAAATCACCAGGTTCAGCAACAGCAGATCAGTAGCATCCTTTTTTGCGTCACTAGCATCTTGCATTTCAGTGTTAATTTTATTAGTCCCGAGTTGAAATAGATCTTTGCCCTGTTCTTTGCTTTAAAAGCCCACTATCAGCTTTTTAATATTACATTTAGTTTGTGCATTCATCTGCTCTACGGTTATATTCCCCAATAATTACCTTCACATTTTTTTAAGAATGTATTCGATGTATTGTTATTGTGATATGTTAAGAATGTGTTATATGCATAAACCTAAGGACGAGTACAATCTTACAGCACGTTCTGCTATTAGATTCGTAAGCCTTCCTCTGAGGCCAATAATAAAAATCTTATATACATATTCTTCCATTAAGAATGAAAAAAAATATATTTTAGTGAAAATGAGCGAAGGAAAAGTTTAGAATGAATTTATTCTCATGGCAGCCAACGTGAGATACATGAAAAAAAGCATCATTAAGTTATTGAGAAATAAAAATTGAGGGATGGAAAATAGAGAGCTGAAATCAGTTATTGATTTCATTGAAATATACACGAAGATTAATCATGTTTTGGTCTATTATTCACACCTCTTCTTCAATACTCTCCCAGCTTTTTTATGTCTAAGTGGCCTGACAGTTTACGCTCGATACCTTGTTTGATTTTTACACTTTACTGAAGTAATCTTTCACGTGGTTTCCACCCAGATATCAGAGTAAGGTATTGTTGATTTGTGACTGTACCTACCCTTAAATACTTTTTTTAATCGTCCAAATAGAGAAATGGAGTCGATCTGCATAACCGGCATTTTTAATTCTTTCAAATAAAGAATTGGGCCCAATTTACAGGATTTGTACAAATACACTTATATTAATCGATAAAAAAATCCTGGAGTAGTATTATGATGTGGGCATTAGTTCTTTGAATAAAATTTTAAAAGTCCCGGTTCCTTTTCCCTTATCGTGAGTAGTGTGACTGGACCTCCCTCCGTGAGACCGTGCCGGAGTGCGCCTTTCCGAATAAGCCTCCCGCCGACGCCTCCTCGGTTCACCCGTAAAGTCTCGCCTCGTCAATCTCCTTTCCTCCGCTTCAGTTCTTAATCTGCCCGATGTCCTACTCTCGGGGCGCCCGTCTTAATGTCGGTCTTCGAGTCCTTTCCCGTGGGTTCTCGGGCCTACTTTTCCCGATGCGTCCGTCTCCCTCGGGTGCTTACTCCTAATTCTCCCTCCGCGTCCTCGTAACTACCCACGATCTCGTCTCCCGCATTCTTGTACATTATTGTGATCGTGTGCATAACTTATTCTTTGGCCGAGTGCAATGTCAACCCCCAGCGTTTAATATGTAATTCCTATTGTTGGCCGCGCGTAAAGCCAACCCGTGGTGTTTACCCTGTAGGTTCGCATATTTCCCCAGCTACATTTCGGCATATCTTTGGACAACCATCAGCAGCACGGTGTACTCCTCTGATATTAAATCCAGACACGATATCGGGAAGTAAAGAAAAAAACGTCCAGGTTCAGATCTGTGAGTTACACCGCGAGCTAAGAGATGTCAAGTAAAATGATGCCTAAAATCAAGGAGATGGCGTATCCCATCGACTAAAACTCAGTATCGAACTCGTCCTGCATCTTGGATCATGTGTCTCCCGACTCCCGACTACGGAATCATACATCTAAATCTACTTCAAAATGAAAACAAAATAATTATTTTTTTCCTCCCATTAATCTGATTTCTATATAAAATCATACCATCATCGATTGTTCTATAGCTAGATGTAAGTCTTGACTTCTACTAGAAGCTTCAATTTTAGCCTTCATCTTGCTTTCTCCCACCACCTTGTGAGTCCCACTGACCTCAGATCCTCTTCAAAGCCTGTAGCCATCTGTACCGTTGTCTACCTCTCACTCTTTTCTTTCCATCTTGCCGCTGAGTAGTAGTTTGGGCCGCCATCCCAAATGGTATATAGAGAATATAGAATGTCGATATTGTTGCTTATGGTCTATATTGGTCGATATTTCGAATATTGGTCCAAATCGGTTTATATTTTGCGGCAGGGTCTATATTTTGGACAAAGGTAAACTACAATGTACACTGAAGCACTGCGAAGTTTGAATATGTGCGCCACGGCCAGGCGCTGCTGCTTTGTTCGTCTGCTTCGTCTGGATCCAGCGGTGTAGCTGAGGTGCTCAGCTCTCGTCTCTGCTAGAGTACTACATTACCCTATATAGGACCTCTAGTCTCAGCCCAGCAGCGTGCTTGCCTGGCTGTTTCTTTCCCCCTCTCTTGCTACCTCACCTCACCCTTCCACCCGCAGGCTCACCCGCCTCAACAGCAACTTGCTCAACAGGCATCGACAGAATTGTTGTTTGTTTACATTGACGGACAAGCCAAGCGTCGTACGTCGCGCTGTGCTGGAGTGCTGGCGCCAGCAGGCCAGTTTTTCTTCAGCCACTGTTTTCTTCATAGCCGAGTCTACTATATTTTCCACGCAGCCTATTATAAAGGGCTAGATCATCTTAGCTGCGGACATGATAGTTCTGGTGCATACGTTCTTTGATGGATGGCCTTCCAGCTCGGAGGAATTCGAAGCGATCCAGAAGATATTGATGTTGCCTTCTCATCGCTTTCTGAAGCACGTTTCTTCGCGTTGGCTGTCTTTAGAACCAGTGGCTGATTGCCTGCTAGAACAGCTTCCTGCGATGGAGGAATATTTTCTCAGGCACTTGACGCGTCAGAATAAGGACCTTGCATCCAAAAAAGTAGCCACCAGGATTTGGGATGGTGTGAAGGACCCTTTTCTGACGGCTAAACTGCACTTTGCCATCAGCAGCGCTCGGCTTTTCACGAAGATCACTGGATTTTTCCAGGCAGACCATCCATTGGTGCACATGCTCTACTCAGAAATGGAGACTTTGGTGTAAAAGTTAGCGGGAGGAGTCACCAAAGTCGACGCTTACTGTAAGTTGGTACTGCAGTAATCTTGTATATCCTGAAAACCTGCTGAAAGTTGACGATGCTGACGTAGGGGAGAAGACTAAAGTGGAGTTGAAGAGGCTTCAAGATGTTGCTTACCCTGCTGTTGATATTCAATCCTTTCGGCTGCTGGCACAGAGACATATCGTTGCTGCCATTCATCACATTCTTGCCAATTCCGCACTCAGGAACAGGGGTATCATGAAAGCTTGGAAAAAAGGGATGAATAATGGGAAAGTATTTTCAAGCTGAAGCCTTAGGCCAACGTCCTGAAATACGAGCTCACCGTGAAAGTGATGAAAGCATCTCTGTCCCTAAGTCACAGTAATGCTTACAACGAACGTGATTTTCTATGGCCAATTTGTACATGATAAGGTTCGCATGCAAGAAAAATCTAAACGCAGCTATGACAGTCAAAAGTTCCATGCAGGTGTATGGCGGTCTGGAGGCATTGCCCATCAACGAGAATCTTCTGAGATTGCACCAAAATGCTAATCGCAGTTATTCTATCTCAAGGGAGAAAGGAAGAAGAAAATAGGAGACATGAACATGCTCAGACAGAAATGGAAGCTAGAAAGGAAGCACGCCGGAAGTTAGACGGAGCAAAAAAGAAGATAGTTGAGGAGGAAGAGCAAGTGCTAGAGTTGGCGGATGTCGTCAAGAGCAAGAAAGCCACTTCTGCTACTCTTCGCAGTGACGCCAATAAATGCTTGTCAAAAGCATTGAAGGCCCAAAATTTAACTGAAATCACGGCATCGCAAGCCATTCTGGAGGCCGCCGTAAAACAATTGGAAGAAGAGGAAGAGAAAAATAAAGAAGCCGTTCGCTTTACGGAAGTCAATCAACAAAAGAAAAACCAAAATCATCCACCAGCTGGAATCTATAGCCAAAAAAAGCCGGACTGATGAGTAGAAATTTCTCCTCTCGTATTTTATTCAACTTTATGAATAAAATTGTTCATGTTTCCAACTGCCTAGCTTCTCTCAATTTTCTCTGGTTCCTTAACCTCTGTACCACTCAAACCAGACAGCTTTTAAGAATAAAATGCACAATTTTGCCTAATAATGCAAATTTGGTCCTTTACCTTGATTTTCATACACGGTATTAGTCCGTTTTCGCCTATATTCTGGTCTATAATTTCACGAATTTGGGTCTTTTAACTCTATATTTTTTTGCCCTGAGCCTATGGGATGCCTGTTTGGGTATCCTGACCTCTTCCATTCTTTCTACATGACCCACCCACACCAGCCGAAGTGACATACAGACCTAACTATATCCATCCCTTTCAGTATTTTAACTATCTCATGATAATTCTTCACATCTCTCCTTCTCCAACTGAACAATTGATTTTTCTAACAATCCGCTAAAGGACAATGCATACGGAAATACTGCAACCTAACATCACTATTTACATTAAGTCTCCTTGGCAAAAACGGCAATGTTGCAGGTATCATGATTCGATAAAAGTGCGCCAGATCACTTCCTAGGAGAAGTTCGAGCCCTTGGACTAGATTACTGGTGTATATTCAAAATGTTATGAGAAGAGGGAGTAACAAGGAACACCTAAGTGACTGTTGATGCAGGAAAGCATCAACAAACCCATTCGCCCGGAAACTGAAATTTGGTTTGAGGGTGATTTTGTAGCGATCATTTCACTTCTCAATGGCCACTCCCAGCAGATTGGCTAATTTCAGGGATGCATGAGCATCGATTGCAAAGTTTGAATTCATTCGCATGAGTGCCCCTGCTGTCTTTACTTTTAGTACGTCGTTGCTCCAGTCAGCCGTGGAGGTCGCCGTTCGGCGCAAAAATACGGGAACAACATGCGAGTGAATGTTGGATCGAGGAGCAAGAAAGTGATGAAAGCTACCGGTACAGAAACACCGAAAATTCGTTCTCAGCAAAGTTTGCTTATCCCTGTATGATGACAATTGGCGACATTGTTTACACCGGATATATGGAAGGTGGAATACTTGTCCTTTGAGATTCTTTTATCCTCCCTTGACCCGTGTGATGTAATGAGAAAGCGGATATCTGAAACGATATGGGATCCGACTCTAATTTATGTAGTAAATAGGAGTGATTGTGATTGACTTCAGTCGCTAGGTGTTTTCCTTCTTGCCTTTTGGCCGAGTATAACTAGGGCTTCCAGACGTCCTGTTTTTTCCGAGCATGCACTGTTTTTAACGGCATTCGGCAGAGGTTTTGATACCTGCCCGGAATTATCCGGCCAATGGAAAACAAGGTTCAACATTTATTGTAACGAACTGGATTTTACTGGAGATCAATATATATTCCGCATCAATATGTTCCTACAATTATAACTCATTCTCCGCTAATTGTAAGATAAAATAACAAGTCCCCGAATACATCGCTACGCTTTTTCGTCGTTCCACTGATGCGTTATGAGAAATATGACATCAGTGATCCGCTGCTCTGTCATCTCGATCCACTTTATCTACACATTGATGCTTTACCATCATGATATTTAATAAAGAAAATATATAATTAATTAGAATGGTAGACCTATTTTTAATTCTTTGAAATAGCATCTTGCATGGATTCGCCTTTCGCCAGTCAGCTTTTAGTCGCGGTTTTGCGGAACCAAATATGATTTTAAAAAAGCGGGAACTACGCGTACAAGAGTGTCCCTTGATGTATGCGAACGAAAACATTTGTCCGGCTTTCATTATCCTACCTCTTGACTTCATGCATCTGGTGACCCTAGATAATCCGTAGTATTAGATGTTATAGTGAAATAGCATGGTGATAAAAGAGAGGATTAGTACTGTCCACTGGTTTATTTTAGCAATTCACGTGTGTCAGCACACTTTTCTGTCATCATCAGGTATGAACATCAATCCATAAATTTCCACTGGCATATAATCTTTTCAGAGAGGGAGAGGTAGAGGACTTTAATACTAGGAAGGGGATAGCGAGGGGGGGGGGGGTTGTGGGTTATCGGTTGAAGAGGGATAGGATGGGGTAATCAAATTCGGCGATCAGCATGGGGCAACCCTTCGTATAACTAACTCTTTCGTTCGTTCCCCTTTCCCGCAGCGATCGTGGCCATGGCTTCGGAGCTGCCGCCTCCCATCAGCAACGGGAAGGATGCGTCGGTCGGCAAGGAGGAGAGGGCTAAGAGCAAGGCGGAGGAGGCCGGCGACCAGCAGGGGCGGCACGAGGGGGGTGACGAGGAGGAGGAGTTCGACCCGGTGACGGACGCCATCGGAGCCTTCGGCAAATGGCAGCTCCGCCTCACCTTCCTGCTCTCGCTGCTCAACTTCCCGTGCACGTGGCACATCTTCGCCTTCACCTTCCAGTCGCTCGACGGTGACTTCTGGTGCACCCCGCCGGACGACCTGGTCCCACTCCTGGAGAAGGAGGGTGGCATCTCCGGATTCTGGAGAAATCTCAGCCACGTCCCCAAGAAGAATGCGGTGAGCGGATTTGGACTTTTGCTCTTCCCCTCGAAGGGCTTTGCGGCCCGAGGGTGTTGCCTCGTCCGTTTCGGCGGACTTGACACGAAACTGGATTAGGTCGTTGGGGAGTAATGGGTAGAGCGCTGAGCGAACGACAGCAAGGGCCCAGGTTCAAATCCCGGTCAGAAGCCTTTGTATATACCCAGCGGCGTCGGAAGTGGGGGGCAGGAGGGGCTTTCGTCCCCCCCCCCCCCCCAGAATTTGTCCCAGGCCCTTGAGAAATGAGTCTTCATTAATCAAAATTAAATTTCACTTGTTTCCAGCTTGCCTTTTTTCCTTCTGACGCATATTCTACCACCTTCATGTGCACTTTTAGCGGAATTCTAGTCTCTACCCCCTCCTATCCGCAAAAAAATGCGGGCCCTTTTCTTAAGAGCCGGGCCCTTTTCAAGGTTGGCCCCTGCCAGCGAAAATATTGTCGACACCCCTGTATATACCCGTCTGAAATCCTCACGATTCGATTTCTGTGTGCAATAACTTCGTAGGAAATCGCAGGTCGCCCAAAGAAAGGAACTGGCTCCCCCTGCGATGAATGTGTGAATTTCACACGCTAATGTCTCAGTACGTACGGGGTGAGCTCTACTCTCACCTATCAAAACCAAGTTTTGGGTTGAACACTAATTTTGACAAACTCCATTTCAGGACATGCAGAGAATCGTCGTCGATCACCTTATGTGACGACACGTTAAAGTACACACTACGTTAAGATAATTTTAATGCAGTTTTGAAGGCTCCGAAATGAACTAAAGTTTTGTAACTAAATAACTATCTTTGTCATTTTTGGATGTTCCATTTTTTTAAAGCATTAAATCCTTCTCACTGTACCTCACAAAGTATATTTGACTTGGAATGTTTGGTTTTCAAGTGGCGGTACCAAAGGTCATGCCCGTGATTGTTTCAAAATTGAATTCTAAATCTTTTAAATATTAAAAACTATTACTCAGCTGTGTGAAGTAAAAAAGTAAAAAAAAAACAAGTTTAATTCCGCTCACTATATACATATATATCTCTCTCCTTTACCGACCATGATCTAAAAATTGTGAGTCATATGCAAGATGATGCCTTGACAATGGCATAAGGTATTGAAACCTTGGTCGATTAATGTTCCTATCAAATAATGCCCTAATTATTGAAATTATACTCTCAAACCGACGGACTGGCTATGAAGCTTTCCGGAGCATCGCAAGGTTGAATTCTCGATTTTTCGATGAAATATAGGTCTAGATGTTCTTGCCAACAGAAATGTTTTCTTTGAAATTGTATAGTTTTTCACGCACGATGCTGCTCGTGTAGCATTGAATACGTTCTTCGAGTAATTTTCAAATAGGGATACAGAAAATCGTTTTACGCAAAGCAAGAGACTGCACAGTTTGAAGCAGTATCCAACCGTGAAAATAGCATATATGGATGCGCGGAAATGGAACAAGTGTTATTTTCCGAGCAATAATTGAGGAAGTTTCCCATTCAATTCGTTGCTTTAAACGACGCAATTTTTCCACTCCGCAGTACTCCATGCATTAAACAGCGAGATGACAGGCCTTTGTAACATGGCCTTTTGTAACATACCTGCAAATTACTAAATCCAAGTATGCACTTCTCTTCCTCTGCATTTCATTAAGCCAGTTGGACGAATTGGAGTATGACCCGTGCGAGATATGGGACGTCAACTACGAGGAGATCCTGTCGCACACGCCTCCGCTGCCCATTCCAGCGAACTCCTCCGTGAGAGCCTGCACCAGCTGGACCTTCGATGAGAGCGTCACTGGAAGGACCGTCAAGGGACAGGTGAGAGGTTACGACTTCAGGGGCACAGTCACATCGGGATAATTCCAGCCACATCGTCATTGGGTTTTTACTATTGAATTATGTGGGCTTCTAGTAAGAGAATAGCTATCTAGATTAAGTTGGTTTGAGGGAGTCTGATGGGACAGGTAGAAATCATTAAAATTAGAGGCAATTTTTGAGTAATCATTAATAGTGTTACCAGCAGGATCCAATAGATTAAGATCCTACTTTTGATTGCAGGGGATCCTGGACTCTTTTATTATTTTCCAAATTTCTTTGGATAGGTTATTTGCATTAAGAATTCTATGGTCGTTAAAGGATTTTTTGTTAGGCTTATATAATAAATAATATATATAATAATGTGTGCTCTCTGGTATAGGGTCTGGATTACAGATGATTTCTGCCAGGACAAGCAATATTGGAACTATGAGACAAGCAATATTGGAACTCCGAGAGGATGAAGACATACTGGTTTTACCTGCGGACAAAGGAAACGCAAAGGAAGACTACGGGAGGAAGATTTCCTGCTTACTGGATGACCCTACTGACAGGGAATTGAGCTCAGATCCAACAGCCAAGCATCAGATTCAGATGCAGATTCCATCGCTACAGAGAAACAGCATCTCCTGACAGTGCTCCAACAGAATGTATACAGCCAGGATCTCATCCTCAAGACCACCAGGAAGGAAGAAGAAAAACAAGGGATGGCCCTAAAAAGGACCTTCGAGGCTGAGGTCAAACAAGAGGCCAAGACCTATGCCCTGGTGCCATGCATCACAGGCACCTCTGAGAAGATCGCCAGAGTCCTCGCTAAGCATGGCATCGTCACGAGATTTAAGAGTGACATGAAGACCTCGGACCTTCTCAGAATGGAAAAAGATCACCGACAGAAGGACATCCATGAAGGCGTGTACGAGATAAACTGCAACTACGGCAAACCGTACATCAGCCAAACCTCCAGGTCCCTTAAATGTAGATTGGAGGAACATCAAAGGCCACCAAGAATAAACAATTCCACCTCTCCGCTGTCACAGAGCACACCTGGTCAGCTTCCGGACACAACATAAATTTTGATGATAGCAAAATAGGGAAAATAAATATTTTCCTCGGCTGATACAGGAGGCAATAGAAATCGCCAACCACCCAAAAAAACTTCAACAGGGATGATGGCTACCAATTCTCTAATGCTTGGAAGTGTATTTTCAAGCCTAACACCAAACAGAGCACAGTGGACCCAACGGCCAATCAGAGCGCTGCAGACCCAATGGCCAATCAGAACGCACCGGACTAACATTGAGCCTTATATAAGATGAACAATTTCCCAGCTTTAATCACTTCGGACCTGAAGCTGCCGACTGGAATACTGGTGAAACTGTCGTCCAGCAGGATGAATCAATGCCAGAGGAACCCGAAAACCCTCGAGACATTACCTGAACACCGCAGAAGTCTTTGCAACACAACATCCATGTCCTGGGTGCCAATAATACCCATCACCCATCCGGCTACCACAGCTGGTTCATCATACAGAAAGAGTATATTTTAATCACGAATGAACATATTATCGATCCATCAAGGGGTGGATATAAAACTTTGGGGCCCTGAAGCTTGAACAGCTATGGGGCCTTTGTTTCAACCACCAACAGCAGTTACGTGATTAAGTTGATTCAGAGGGGGCTTCCCAGAATTAGGGACACAGAAGTTTGTTACATTATTTTAATCAAAGTAACACTCTGAAAATGAGAATACCACCAACATAACCCCTCCCACAGTTATCTGGATATGCTAATGTGCATTGAGCTCAATTTTATTTTGTTCGTAAAGCTATTATCATTCCTCAAAAATTAGTTTTCAGCTTTGAAAAGTTATTGGGAATAGTATAAAAAAGGGCACTGCAGCAAAGAAAAAAAGGAAAGGCTCAAATTGATGTTTTTTTATCCATAAAACTTCATTTTACTATCATTTATTTCAGGAGAGAGACTAAAAGAGAAGATGCTCGCAAATAAATGAATACTTTTTCAGAAAGTTATTGCTATGATCTCACCGTTCATATAAATAATGCAATCTGTTCACCAAGTAGGTATTAGAAAGACTAAATTTACCTGCATAAGCTTGTGGGCTCAAAACCCTTGGTATATTTTTGATGTAGCTGGATGTAGATTTTTTTGTTTGCAGTTGACTAAAAATTTATATTCCTTGTTTTTCAGTGGTCCCTTGTGTGTTCCAGACATTATTTAAACATGATGGCTGAAATGACGTTCCTTGCCGGCGTAGCTATTGGAGGTCTGGTCTCAGGGCTTCTCTCAGATCGCTTTGGACGTAAAAAGACACTGATGGCATCACTGGGCCTACAGGTAACATGCAAAAAAGAATGAAAGCCAAATTTACTTCCTTTCCTTCTTAATTAATTTCCTTTCTGTCCCATTCTGCATACTGCAATTTATAAATTATTAAATTTTTGTGCAATCCTTTCACATTTCGCAGCATGGCAAGTGTAAGAGGAAATGAAAATGGCAAATTTATGTCAAATCATGCCATATATGATGAAAGGGCCAATTACTTCTCCCCATAAAGGACAAATTGCACTCATGACATACCATGGCTGTTGCTCAAAATATACTGATAATATGTTCAACTCCTTGATTCTATCCTGAGATGAGACATTGTCCAATTTTAGAGCAGTGACAATCAGTATGGCTATTTTGTGACCAAGTTACTAAAACTTTTGATGTGATCATGTAGTTACTACGGTAGAGTTGAAAGCACCAAGACAGAGCTCTCTACCATTATGTTTAGCTCAATATACCTATATGAAATTTGAATTTTTAATGTATGCTTCATTTATAATGTATTATCTTTTCATGACAGATAACATTTGGCTCCATACTTGCAGCAACACCATGGCTAGAGCTTTACTTTATCATCCGTTTCCTTCTGGGATTTGTGTCAGTCAGTGTTGTATTCAGTGGATTTGTGATATGTAAGTGCATAATTTTTTGTTAAAAATCACGAAGTTTCCAGCATTCATTGGCCTTGAAGTGGTCATGCAGGTTTACACTTGACATGATTATAGTTTTTAAAGGTTTTAAAATGCTTCCATCATTCACTCTCATAATGTATATTTATGTAATAACATTAGAATAGTCTTACAAATAATTGGTCCCGTAAGCATAATCTGATAAAAAATTAGATTCCTAATTTGATTGAAGAATATAAGGTAGCAACAGCAGCATCGGAAGTGGGGAGCAGGGGGGACATTCACCCCCCCCCCCTTCCAGAATTTGCCCCGGGCCCTTGAGAAATGAGTCTTCAATAATAAAAATTTAATTTTACTTGTTTCCAGCTTGCTTTTTCCCTTCTGACACATATTCTACCACCTTCATATGCACTTAAAACAGAATTCTAGTCTCTATCCACTAAAAAAATATGGGCCTTTTCCATAGGAACTGGGCCCTTTTCTTAAGAGCCGGGCCTATTCAAGGTTGAACCCTCCAAGTGAAAATAGTTCCGATGCCCCTGGGTAGCAATAATAGAGTCAAACTTCTATGAAATGGAAAGGAATGGTTTTGAAAAGACATGATCTTGCTGTAAGAACCCAAATTATTATACACTGTAAGAAGGAAATTATTGCATGTGAAAATTATATGTGACCTTTCATTAACAAAATTAAACTCAATAATGTTAGGGTTCCGCATTTTGAAGTAGTCTTTTTCACCATTTAGGCATGGAGATTGTTGGAGGAAAGTGGAGAACAATATCTGGTGTCTCCTACCTCTTCCCTGTTCCTCTCAGCTACATCACAATTGCTGGCATTTGCTATGTTATACGAGGGTGGCAATGGCAACAACTAGCTATAACACTGCCAGCAATTTTACTTCTAAGTCTATGGTGGTAAGTTCCCAAATAATACTGACACGAAAAGTTCATGAAAAAAAGTCTTCTAGGGTTATGAATTCTCCAGCCACTTTCAACTATAATTTCTTTTGATTCCATAATTAAAATATCTTTTCTATATTTTTCGATGTTTGATTAAAGTTGTAAACTAGGTTATTTTTTTGTCTGCCATGTACACAGTAACCCCTTAAAAGTGTATGGAGTATGTAGGGAAGATCTGATTATGATAAGAGCAAGGAAATCATTTATTTTGCATTATTTATGAGTAATATGATAAATAGCTCCTCATGTTGAATCCCAAATGATTTTTTAATGCACACTGCATCCCACAAAGGAAGGGACTACCTAACAGTTGAGCTTAGGTTTTCACAGCGTGGAGAATTTCCAGTAGTCTCTTTCTGGAGCCACCGTGTTTGGAGCTTTGTCGCCCATGGGTGACAAAGCTCTGAACACGGTGGCTCCCGAAAGAGACAACTGGGAAGTGACTACTTAACATATATGTGTATATAGCCTATCTATTACACAGCCTAAAGGATCAACTTTTGATGAGGCACCTTTGCACTGGACACAATATTGTGGCATATCGGCACACCTGCAAGGGTGAAGACCAAGTAGCATCAGATTTAGAGAGCAAGCTGGTCTATTTTCTATTCACATCCTAGGAAATGTATAATTGTGAATGCTCAGTTATTTTTTAAATCAGACATCTGTTATTCTAATCCTTAGGATTGTCCCAGAGTCTCCACGATGGTTATTAGCCATGGGAAGGATACAAGAGGTGTTAGTGATCTTGAAGGATGCTACTGATGCCAATGGCAGACCTCCTCCTCTTCCAGCTGATAAATTCCTCGCGCAGGTAATAATTATATGGTCTTAATGTCATGTCTACTCTTATAGATAGTAAATTTTAATGTAGGTATATTAATAGCAAAACCAGTTTTGATGGCTTATTTTTTCAGAGGGATTTATTAGTATTTTTATGACATGCTATATCTACAAATCAGCAATATTTTTAATGAATCTCATAAATTTTGCATTCAAATTTTAGATAGCCTTAAATGCAAAAGTTAATATAAGATAATCAAGGAATGAGAGCCAATGTGCTCAGAGAATATGTGGCGAAGAATCTGAATATATGAAATGCCACAAGCCTTCAGTATGCTATCTTCAGTGCACAGTTAACTTGTTTTGGTGAAGTAATCATCAAAGTAATTTTCCATAAATTTCAAGGACGGTATATATCTCTACCTCAAAATTTTGCTCTTTCGTTAATTTTAGGCAAATGCTCAGGCACCATCATCTGTGGAAAAAGGTCCAGAAGAAGAAGCACCCAAGCTTGGTTTCCTTGACCTCTTTCGCACTCCAAACATTCGGAAGAATTCACTCCTCTTGTATGTCATCTGGTTTGTTTTATATTTTGTGTACTATGGGCTAGTCCTGAACCTGAGCAACATAGGAGGAAATATATATGTTAACACAGTACTCTCAGGTAAGAAAAATCAGTGTATTAACATAAATAATGTTCATTATTATATTTACAATACAACGTACTGCTTGCCATCATTAAGATATACAGATTATGACAACCCTTCACTTGGCATCATTTCTCATAAATCCAGGGGTAAAAATTTCACTTCATATTTTAGTTGCATCAGCAAAGTAACCAGCAGTTAAAGTTTAATCAAGCAGACTTGGGTATTTTTTTGTGAAAAATGTGTCATAGATCAAGTATTGGCATGAATATCAAACTGTTAAGTGTCAATTTTTTTATATTGGCCAAATTAATGATTTTTTTATTTTTAATATTTGAGAATGCATATTTGGTTATATTATGTGTAAAAAAGGTTGAAGGTAATATCACCCATAATTCCAGAAAGAGGCTAACTACAATAAAACACTTTCCCTCCAAACATTTATGTTCAAGTTAACTACTATAGGGAGAAATTGAGGCAATATTAAATGTTGTTAATAATATGGAGATACTGGTTAATGTGTTGGACAATAAAGGAAATGATATGGAAATTAAATTTGATGTTTGTAGACATATTAAATCTATTTAGTACACATTTTGAAATTGATACTCACTGGCATATATTACTGCAGGGTTAAAATTTTAGTATGGGTATTCAGGTATATTATCAATTCTCAAATAAACCAGAAGTATGAACAATTCAACCAATAGTTCAAAGTCCAAACATTTTTCCATTTTTATTTTTTCCATATTCTAATAAAGCCTTATAGCAGCAGCTGCCTGATCTATCAGCCCTTGGGGTATGGGCATAAATAGCCAGCAGGCCAAACTATTGTCCCCTATATTTATTCGGAGTCAGTCTTTCTCTCCAGCTATTCCCCCATCTACCTTAGTGTGTTGTAGAGAGATTTCATAAACTGCATTGTGTTTCTTGAAGCCTTAACACTAGAATGCCTGAACCCTCCTTCCTACCTAGAACGCCTAAGCAGTTGATAAATCATGAGAACATTGTTTTATTTTAATACTCTTTAAAGATCATTACAGGAGTTATATTTAATAAGAAATACTTAATAGCTTCACAGAGCGTACTGTTTAGAATTTGGGCCTAATTGGGGATGGGGGGGAGTGGGGAGGGGGAGGGGAATGCGGGTTGCATTTGTTCCAGAAACAATTATTATAATTTAACTACTTTTTTGAAGTAATGAATAGATAATTTTCTTCCTTAAACATTATCAAAGGTCAAGAGATGTAATCAGTCAAATTAATGAAGCACGATTCGGATTTTTAATTACATGTCTGGAATAAAAATGAATTATCAGGTTCCTGAAATCAAAAATAAAGCAAACATTTTTAAGATAATAATATCATTATTTATCATGTCTGAAAATTATGATTGCCCAGAAAATGCTACAATTGGTACATTAATAGTCTCAAGAATAGTCACGTGTGTTTATATCCAATGATATTTTTATAAAATACAGAATAATAATCACTTTTGCACATCAAGTTATCTTGATGTGCATTTTTCACAAATAATTGTAACTATTTGAGTATGTCTAATGCAAACAGGTTTATTGTACTTCTCACAACTTTGCTGGGCCTTATTACGACATTTGGGAATGCCACACGTTGATTTTCTCATCGACCGCAGTATTATCACAGTCCGAATCATCGCATTCACCATTCAAATTGGAATTAGAGGTCTTTTCACATCGAAGTTCATCAGTTAAGCGTAAAATAAAGTTGTGATATGAGATCTTTCCTGTGACTTCTTTGTAAAGGACCCACACATTGATTACACAAAGGTCCAGGATATTTTGAAAAACGTGAATAGGCCAATGACTTGTTGGACTTCGTGATGTATACTTTCAGGGTATTTGGTCGATAATATCCACACCATATTTCGTGGAGATGTAAAATTTCACCGGAATTTTTTTTCTCAATGGAATGAAATTTTTTCTCAATGGAAATTTCAATTGAGTGATGAAGGGTGCTCAGAACCAACACATTTTTCTTGACATTTCTTTGATAAAATGTTATTGACTTAGAATATCTTTTCAAAAATTTTGTATCAAAAAGTAGAGCCTTCAAGTTGGAGACGTCAGGAATTTCGTGATGTTGCTTGTTTAGAGTACCATCAAGCTTGTATCTGCAGATTTTAATTATTCAGCGAGATTCATATAGGTGAAAAAGTTGGCTGTAATGATATTCCTACCTTTTTTTAGATAAGGCTCTGCAAGTTTAATGACCACATGCTCGCCAAGGGGGAAGTTATCTGAGTGCAATTCATCTTTCCCGAGGTATGGTTCTGAATTACACGCATACTTTGAGTCGACATCAGTCATTATCCAAAGTTTGATACCAGACTTATAAGGCTTGTTCGACATGTATTGAGTAAAAGGACATCTTGCTTTCGAAGGAAAAAGCTGCTCATCTATGATGAAATAGGGACCAGGCACATAACAAGCACCACAGCTCATCCCATCTCATCTCATCAAATATCATCCCTCATCTCACCAGAACTCATCCCAAACTTCTGAGGCCAAAGCAAACTCATCAGCTTATATTTTTTCTTTCCCCATTACATTTAACTCAAACGTTAAAAATTTCCCTTTCCATGGTCTGGCCAAAAATTGGTGACCCCCATTTTTTTGACCAGCAATCATGAACACTGACGGACTTTGCAATACTTCCTCTGAGATATAGGAGAACAATAAATCTCTCCATCCGAGTCGGCTTCCTTGATATTGCATATATCTCTCAGGATATACCTTGAGGTGCACAAACTTCAATTTTCCACATATGCGAAATGCTAGACACAATCATAAGAGAACCTTCCTCATCACACTTGAAATCACACTGAGAAAGGCTGAGAGAACCTTCCTCATCACACTTGAAATCACACTTGAGTATTCGACCCCGATGCTCAGTCGTAGCGATCCCAGATTTTACTGATGCAAGATTACATTGCATGTAAAGACAGTCCACTGATAGCTCACGAGCAACAGCGTCTCATGCCATGATGCAGCATATTATTTTTACGAACCAGTAAGAGCAAGTAATACTTTGTTCAAATGCATAACAGAGGGTATCTTCCATGTTTTTTATAAATCAGTAAGAACAGATGTCACTTTGTTTAAATCATGGATTACAAGCGACAACTTCTTATAATGCAGCATAACATTTTTATGAGTCAGTTTGAGCAAATAATACTTTGTTTGCATGCGAGAAATATATATAGCCTATCTTCATGCAGTTTAGCTTCACACGTTGCAGCTGCAGTCAAAATGACCGCACAGGTGTTCTAGGTGAAAGTGATTTTAAAAAATAACTAATTGACCTATCAAAAAAGTTTTACGCCAACATAACGTCATCATGAAGTTAGGAAAAGTCAAGGAAAGAAATGCTTTTATGACAAAAAATAAAGGTGTGGCGGTTATATAAAATCACAACTGCGGTCAAAATGACCGCACTGGCATTTTAGTGTTAAAGGGAAAGGGAAATTCCTTTATTTCTAAAGACTTAAGTTAGATTACCTGGCAGAAATTATGCATTATCATTGTTTTAAAATTAAGTTTTACAATTTTAGGAAATGCAAGGTTTCTCTATTGGCCTGGAAAATACTTAAATATTAACCAATCTCTTTCTTTTTTCTTTTATTTAACAGGTATAGCTCCAAATTTTCTTATTTTTGCAATTGTCTTGGGCTTGGATTTCCATTTTTCAAAAAAATTCAAAATTTACCAGATTTTGGGGCACTTTTTCAAGCACTGCTAATGCCAATTTCATTTTTACCACTGAAAGAATAACTGTCAATGACACTTAATGTATCAAATTAACTCAAAATAGTCTAGTTTTAAATGCCCTTTCAGTATAATTTAGAATTTTTTAGTAGACTGGCTCAATGTATTTCTTCTTTACTGCATAATGTATTTCAGGAGCTGTTGAGCTTCCATCAATAGCCATCTGCATATTATTTCTGCTACGGATGGGTCGACGATGGCCCTTATGTTTGTCATTGCTTGGAAGTGGTGTTGCTTGCCTCTCAACTCTCACAGTCCCCTTAGGTAAGTATGTGCACATGCTGTTTCAAGTGCTGGCCCAAGTGCATGACTGTGAAGTTTGGAAAGCTGCTATAATATTTCTCCAAAATCCAAACCTTGTAGGGCTACTTGATTGGTGATTGTTAAATTTCCTGATACTAGTTGTGAGATGCCACAGCATTGAAATTTATTTTAATTAGAATGAAGTTTTGAATAATGTAATTCTATTATCTCTGGATAATTTACATATTGTTCTTCATTTCCTGTTTTTCCCTCCGGACAATTTTATTCACTCCACTTCTGCATACTTTTTCTACCAATGTATGCACAAGTATTATGCATAAAGGAAACCACCAAGGTGTTTAGCTTCTACTGCTATAGAATACTTTACCCAACCCAATAGCTTCACGTCATACATGCATACACTGTCGCTAGGACTCATTGTCATATTCATGTTTCCCAAATCCTATCATGTAGAAACACTTGAAGTAGTTGCTTTAAGAATATTTGCCAGCCAGTCATGAAAATGACTATCTAACTGTGGCAAGATCCTTTTTTTACAGGTACCTCATTAAATAATAACTGTCAAGACTACCTTTCAGCCTATCCACTAAGATGTTGGATCACCTCACAGAGAGCAACTTCATTACTTAATTGATCCCTCCAGTATAGCTAGCAAAGGGCCGTCAGAAAAAATAAATCTCTCTAAAGATATCTCTCTCATCCAAGATATAGCCTTAATGGATGGAGATGATGGGTTAAAATTCCTAACTAAAGATGCAATTAGATCCTACCTTTTACAACATAATTTTTTTTGTTTTAACAATGGAGTCATCTTACTATTTTGATTTTTTGCTTATTAAAAAATATTACAAAAACAAGCTAATCACTACCACGTACATTATACAGAGCTATGCAATTTATCATAACTGTAAGTGCACCAATTAAGAAACTTCACATTAATTTATGATAAGAGTAATCATACATTCTAGAGCATTGATAGCTGTATGATAACTTTGCTTTTTAGTGAAATCAGTCTGCCAATGTTTATTTAAGTTTATTGATTAACAGCAACAAAATTGATAAATAGTTGGATATATAAAAATATAAAAGAATTTTTGGTGAGAATAAAAATTAATTTTTCCAATCCATTCTTCTTTGGCACTAGGAAGAGCAGATCTTGAGTGGGTAACTATTGCAATGGCCATGGCTGGAAAATTTTCCATTTCTGCCTCAAATGCAATGCTTCCAGTATTTACAGCTGAATTGTTTCCAACAGTTGTAAGGAATCTAGGTGTTGGATCATCAAATATACCAGCAGGAGTGGCATTAATGTTGGTCCCTTACTTGTGGGGTTTGGTAAGTAATTTACCTCAATGGTTCATACAGAACATGGGTAATAAAGAAGTTGACATTGAAACCTACATTCAGTTCTGTAATGAATGAATCAAATTTCATAAAGACTGAGATAATCACTGACGTCTCTACCCTAACAATAAATCATTGCCCCATTATAAGGGAAATCCATTTCCAACAAAAAGCTTCTAGCTGCATAATTGTGATGATTAATGACCAAGTTAAGATGCAAATTCATCTTTTTCTAATGTTTTTTTTTCAGTCTGCTATGGATGCACATCTACCAATGGGTACCCTAGGTGCATTAGGTATTATTGGTGGTTTGTGTGTACTCCTTCTCCCTGAAACTGCAAATCGGCGTATGCCACAAACTATTGAAGAAGGAGAAGAAATGGCAAGGTATGTACCAAAGACTACTGGCTGAAAGTAAGGACATTAACTTTAAAATGTGTATTCTCCTCTTTTTCAATGCTGGTTATGATGTCTTAAAATACAGGAAATAAAATGTACATCCTTGTAAGAAATTAAGAGTAAACCTTATACACTCAAATGTAATTCAAAACCTTAAATGAATATTAATGATTCATTAATATTCTGCATTTTAAAGTTCTTTTTAAGGAATCCACTTGATAAAGAATTCACTTTTTGCCGACAAATGTTAATTCATGCTCACTCGATTTTAATCACATTAAATTCATCACTGCAATTGCTTATCAGAGACCACTGATTACTTACTGCCACAAAATAAGTATTCTTTGCAATAAGTGGGTAAAGTAGTAAACAAATATAGGGTATTTGGGTCACTTAAACATTTAATTTAGCATGTACAGGAATTCCATTTCTTGAAACCAAAACTGTATGCCCTTTCCAAATGGATATTTCAGCAGAAAACATAATGCATATATTAGCACTAATAGCACACTTGACTGGGTGAAATCCAAATCAAAAACTAAGTAAGAGATTCAAGTATGTGCCATTTTCATGCACTCTGGTTCATCAACCCTTTCATCATCAGCATCATCATCATCGGTCAACAATCCTAGGATTGGTTTGACACAGCCATCAACTTGATTCTTCCATCAGCCAACCTCTTCATTTTAATGAAATTCCTCTCAATCTACCCTTTACTTACTTCAAGTATTGCTGAAGTATGAATTTACAGAAAAGCAAGTGCATGGCTTATATTTTCATTGAAACATAGGTTAACTGAAAGCAATTCCAATATGTCACAAAGTAAGCAGATTATACAACATATTTCCTTCTATATTCAAAGGTATTTCCTCTATGAATATTATATGTGCATGTAATTTTTTTGCTGATTTAAAAAAAATACAAAATAGTGTTGGAGTAAAGGCTACTATAGCATCTTGTTCTAACTGGTGCCATTGTTTAGGTCAGTACCTATTTGATGGTAACAGTTGCTCCCATATTACTGATGCCATCTTCAAATAGAAAGAAAATGCCTTCATCTTTAAGATGACTCATGTAATGGGAGAAAAACTGTTCTTATTAGATGATTACTTATAGTGCTTCATCAAGGGATGAAACCAGGCAATTAAAAGAGATGTCAATGAGAACACTGAAAGCAGAGTGAAAAATGATGCATCACTATGGAATTCATGAGAGATTTGCTCTTTTCTAAACATTAATTCTTCTTTGAAGGAGATATTTATTCTCCTACAAAGGTGAACTCCTCCAAAGATTCCAAATGTGGTCAGGGTTTCCACTATGGGCACTGCTTTGATGCACACCATTCATCATGGCAACAGCCTTAATTATTTCTTGTACTGGTAGAAATTCTGACAGGAGTTCATCTGGGTAAAGTGACAACTATCAGGATATCATTTCACTCCAACTGAAGCAAATTTAAATAGTACTTCTAGCATGACTTCACCTTCTCACCTTCCTCCATGAACCTCTCTCAACCAAATATACAGACACTCATATCATAGAAGAGATTATTTTTTATCAAAACTAATTGCCATAATGTATGGCTATGACTCCCAAAAATGATGCACTAAAGGAGGGTATGAATATGCATATATGTAATTTTGTTAATGAAGCTAAGAAACACACTATATCAAACTGACCCACCCAGGAATATCTAAATAAAATCTACATACGTAAGTAACATGAATTTGATATATGACTTCACGTTTCTTATTATGATAACTTCTAAACATGCAGGGCTGTTGCAATTATGTATTGATCCTAGATACTGTGACAGGGCACTTAACGTTACTTTTGAGTAAACCTTTCTAGCTTTTTATAACCATTGTTATGTTATTTTTGTTTTACATTTACACAACAGTCCTCATTTTCTGAATGAATAAAATCGTCAACAGCGTGAAATAAATACGGAACAAGTAGTTAGAGTCATTAGAACTGCACGCAGTATAACTTCAGTATATTGAAAGTAGAATTTGAGAAACTCAAAGGCATACTGTAAAGAATAGAAGAATAAAATGTACAAAGTTGTATTTTTTATACAAAGAAATATATGTGGTACATTTGTGAAAAACCTAGTTAGTGAATGCTTATCCTTAATATGGTGAAAATTAAATGCATGTTGCCAAAGACCTCATTCTCTTCATGAGTTCAGGATACCATATATGAATTGAACTGTTCTTTTTTATAGGACTGCCAAGGAAAAGAAAAAAGAAGCTTCTGCGAGTCATGCTAACCAACAACCTAGAGAGAATGCCACTTAAGTTGAACCAAAATCATATATTTAGGAGGATAGTTCCTTCCAAAGTTAAAATATCACTCAGCAAGCACATCATCAAATACAACTCAGTGAGCTAGAATGAAAGGTTGATGCGGAAGTGGTAACCACGAACAGTATTATTAGTGACAAGTTGAATGGCATTCCATTAAAATTCATGCATCACAAAGATTAATACTACATGGCAAAATGGTACTCATTACTCAAGCATCAATTAATGTAAATATATAAGTGATTGTATTTCAATCATAGATTGATGAGATCATCACTTCATGTGTATGTACTTATGGATATTAAGTTATGCTGTGTTTGACACTTCCAAATTTAGGAGTACAGATGCAGCACAATGGCACTGCCCATGATGAAACCTTAGTATTAGTATTCATTGATATTTCAGAGATATCCACTTCAGTTCATGCCCCATTAATTTCATACTACACATCACTCTGCATTTGTTTGAGCAACAAATCTTCCTTAGATGATATTACATGTGGTGATAAATACTTTTTCAGCACAAGAATACTCATGTAAAAGTTATAATTTCAATTAAATTAATGTTGTTAGTTTATAAGTACGGCCATCAGGGTCAGGGATTCAGCTGCATCCCAGCCAGTACAATTATAGCCGATAACTCACACTAGGGGTATATAAACAGAGTGAAAAGAATAGATATGCTATTTCCACTGTGTTAATATAAATTTTAGGTTAATATCAACATTGTGCTAGCTGGGTTATCCTTCACTGTTGCATCCTTAACCCTTCTTAAATGCTTGAATATATAAAGAACATAAATGGAAGTTATTTATGAAGATTAGATAATAACCTCATATATTAAGACATTTTTTTCTCTGTGATTTAAACTTTCACAAATCCCTTAACTGCCTCCTTAGCATATGTTGACAACCATTTTCAATGTACATGTATAGTCATGTCTATTCAATGACTAATCTGAAGATTTAATGTGTAAATATATTTGTACAGTTGTGATATGTTATAATTAAATAAATAATTTGCCAAAAATTAAAAAACATAGTGCTTAGGAGATGCCATTTGTATTATTGTTTAAAAATAAATTATCTCAATAAAAAAAACTTGATGTGACATATTTTATTCCTTCCGAATATATTCTTGCTAATTTAGGAGATAACAATAAAAATTATAAATTTCATTTTAATTTCTATATGTACACTCAGCAGCTGATCAAGTGACTAACTCTGGAAAATATGAGCATTTGTAGGGCACATGAGGCATCCAAATACAATTATTATTACCTTCAGATTGTCTTTTTTCCTGCAGGTGAAAATATTGTATGAACAGCCATGGAGAATAATTAAAACTGTGAATGTTCCACACTATATTTATGCTGACTATGGTTATGACAACCAATATCATTATCAGGGTAGAGATTTATTTTGAATCGTTCTTATTTAGTCAAAGAGTGGGGAGACGTGTGAGTGAAAGAGCAAGTGGATGAGGGAGGATGAGGGGGAGAGAAAAACATAGAATGTAAGTTCAGGGTTATGAAGTTTCATGTTTCTTGAAAGGCAAATGAGTGGGGAGGGGAAAAAATAGATGAGACATCGAGGCTCAAGTGTGACTCCACTCCAATATATTTTCGGCATAGGTTTCACCACTCTTGTTTGACCAATAATGTTCGAGTTATCGCGGAAACATATCCGATCCCTGAAAAATATTGGCGATATTCGCGGGGCCAATGGAGTTGTTGAGAAATTTTTTTTGCGATCAGTCTAGCATTTTCAGAGATAGAAAAATGGCAATTTGCGACCAAAGGAGGCGTTGGAGAGGGAAATGGAAGAATTTTCCGTAAATTTCCTTACGGGGAATCTCGAAAGTTTTCCCCTCTCTAGTTGGCGAGCAGTGGAACTATGCTCAGGTGGTACGCTGATCGATCCCCGTGTTGTAGTGCGTCTCGCATACTTCTAAGGATACTCTGATTGCGTGATTCCCTCTTTGCATAGACGTCAATACTGATTTCCTTCGTTCTTTTGCATTTCATTCGCGGAACAACAAAACAGAGAATCGAATGGTGCCCCTACGTTTATTTCATTGTCAATTGGAAAGATGATGAAAGGTCCTAAAGCGCAACGTACTTTCCCGAGTTACAGAACCCTGCATCAGCTCTACGAAAATCGTCGTGTAAACTCCAAATTTAGCCGTCATTAATTTGAAATGCACTTTAGACATATGGTGACTAAATTTTTCACTAGTTTTTCTTATTCACACTCAAAAGTATAATTTCCACCCGCGTTCCTTGAACAAAGTTAGGAATAAATAATTTCACTAAGTTCTGTGGACTGGAGTATGTGATTCGGTCGATGGTATGTTTATTGGTGTACGCTAGTATGCGACAGTGAAAATTTAAAAATCAAAAGTTACACAGTTCAAGAAATAATAGATTTACAATTAATTATGTAGAAAATAAGCCGTTTTGGAGCTAAAAACTGCTCAAGTCCTGATGTTTGTAGAGTTATGTGGAAAACAGCGGCCCACTGAATCTAGACTCTCCTCAAATCCATATCAGCAATATCTACCCTTCATCATCATCATTGATCAGCAATCCTAGGATGGGTTTGACGCAGTCCTCCACTCGATTCTTCTATCGGCCAACCTCTTCACATTGACGTAGCTCCTCTCTTTTACATCCTTCACAACTTTATCTACCCTTACTATCTTAAAAAAAGAAATTACTACTTATACTATTTTCGTTCGGAGGCAAAAGGCTTGTGCCATGGTGGTAACGGTAATATCTACACCTATCCTTTAAGCCCTTAGGATATCCGCAATGAATTTTTCATGATTTTAGTGATGTCACGAAACGAAAAACGAAAGATTGTGAAATGATATGAATAATGGAGTAGTAGGCAAACAACTAAAAATGAAATTCATCATCATCATGATGGGTCAACAATCCTAGGACTGGTTTGATGCACCCTCCACTCGATTCCTCTATCGGCCAACCTCTTCATACTGACACAACTCCTCTCTTTCATATCCTTCACAACCTGTTCTATACATCTCGTACGCGGCCTGCCTTTTCCAATCTTCCCGTTCACTAATAAATAAAAACTAAAAAATTAAATTAAAAACTTAAATTTCAAGTTTGAACCACTGTAATGTGGTTCCGCCTGACCTCCAGGTATAATTGTGCTCCTGGTATATCACGTATGCTACTCAAATCTGCTCGTATTACTCTCCCTCCGGAGTAGTCGAGATATCTTGGGAGATATGCAATAAACTTCTGCGTTAGGATGAAAATAATAATCCAAGTACATATAATATTCAAGAATGAGCCTTATTGAAACACTGATATTAAGTGATACCTAAGGAAAATATGTTCTCTACTGGCGAAATAGTTCTATCATTTTTAACTTATTATTGGATTTTCCAGCATTAATGTCAATCCAAAAACCTATAAAAAGAATAATGGTATCGCAATGGATGACTGCTGGGTACCTATCGCCTAGGCCTGGGTTCGAGTCCATCAATTAGAGATTTAATAGATAATACCGAAAGCGGGTTAATTTTTCCCTACGTCTCGCAAGTGGCGCACCTCATTGAGTTGAAATACTTTTGAAACCGATTGCATCTTCGAAAGGTCCATCCTGCTTCGTATTTATGGGGGAGAAACTACGGAGGAAATTGGCTGACGACAGCTTTTCAAAGGAAAATGTGTTCAGATTAATTTAGAAAAACTAACTCTCTATATTTTAATTTCGCTCTCACATCACGGTCTTGCACAGTGTAGTCCTACACTCCGCTTTCTATGAAATTATCTACTTTTTTTACGAAATTATCTAATTTTCATGCAATCGTACTGGGGAAAATTTTACTGTGGGTGCGATGCCCGTTGGAACTTGGTTGCGGCTTTGATCCGAGATTTTGGGCAATAACATGAGAACGTGTGGGAGTGGTGGTAGACTAATGGCTTCTCACCCCAAGGGTCTTGGTTCTAATCCTCGCTGAGGATGATTTTTCAGAAATATACCAGTCCCCTTTTGAGTGCTGTGTGGAGAGCACTTCGACACTCGGTCCGACGGGAGGGACGTTAACCGTGGATCCCTTAGCGTCTCCCGATCAGAGAAGGGTAATTCCGACCCCGGGTCTCACTTCAGCCTCCCCAGTTTCCTGAAAAACCTCACCTTTACCCAACAGCCCAAGCCCGCCTGTTTTTAAATGTGCAAATGACCTTAGCTGTCGGTTGCCTCCCCGGAATAATTGCAACTTAAACAATCCTTTTCCCCGTCTTTTCGTGGTCCTTCGCCTAGTAAGCGACGCCTGCCGTCCGTTCACCGACCCACTCACTTCATGTCCCCTTCTCGAAGGCCCCTTCCACAAGCACCCGCGCCTGGTTGTGCGCCCCTCCCCCACGTTTCGACCCCCTTCCTCCTGTTCCCTCCACCCCCTCGGCCCTGCGCCACGTCAATTGACAGTTTTAAGTGGCCGGGATGAGGGCGTTCGGGTGAACCGAGGAGGTGCTCGAGTGGGGTGAAGCAGGCAGAATGTGTGTGTGTGGATGAGGATGGAATTGTGGTTTCAGTGAATGGTCGGGGGACTGGATACTAGCGGTGGTGGGAGGGAAAGGGCGGAGAGTCAGGGGTGCCTTCAATGCTGTGAGATGAGGGAGGTGGGGTACACAAGAAAGAATATAGGGAAGTGTGGGTCAAGAGTCCACATGGGGCAATATTCATATCCCGAAATACCTATTTCGTGAATTACTCCAAAAATTATCTAACGGAGAAGAAATTCGTAGAGTGGCTGATTTATTCTGTTTCGAAAAATTCAGTTTTTTGTTACTGTAGTAAACTTTTTATTGCTGAAAGTATCTCACTTTCCGTCACATCCGGATTTTCAGACTGGCGAAATACATCCGGATTTCTAGCCCAACACGAGAAATCCCCTAGCCATTTAAAAGCATGCCAATCATGGCGAGAATTACATCTGTGTTTGCGCCTAGGCAAAAGAGTTGATGATTCAAACCAAAGACTCATTCATGCTAAGAGTGAACACTGGTATGAAGTATTGAAAAGGTTGCTCTGTGTAACGAAATTCCTTGGAACTCAGAGATTGGCATTTCGAGGAACAACAGATACACTGTTTAAAAAGAATAACGGGAATTTCTTGAAATTAATAGAGTACAATACCACATTTGATTTGTCTTGAAAGAGCATTTGCGAAGAGCAAGTTCTCATGAAGCCAGTGTTCATTATCTTAGGAAAAACATACAAAATGAATTCATTACTGTGTTATCAACACGCATTCAAGATTATATTTTACATGAACTTAAAAAAGCGTCATACTACTCAGTTGTATTAGACTGTACCCCAGATGTCAGTGGTACAGAACAGATGTCAATCATAGTTCGTTGTGTTCAAGCAGAGTCGGTTAAGACATAGCTATTAAAGAACATTTCCTTGGTTTTATTCCAGTCACAGAAACTACTGGTTTAGATCTAACTGACATTCTCTTGAACGAGTTGATAAGACGGCACATTCAATTATAAATATGCGAGACAAAATATGCGAGAACAAGGGTATAATGGCTCCAGTATGAAAGGGAAAAGATAGAAGTTCAAAAAAGAATCAAAGATCTGTACCCTAGAGATTTTTTCGTCCCATGTGGAAGTCATTCATTAGTCAATCATAAACCTTGTCGTGAACGATGCAGCGCTGTCATGTCCTGTCGCTGTCAATTTCTTTAGCTCGGTGCAAGAGATATTCAATTGTTTCTGCATCTACCTATCGATGGGGTATATTGAAAAAGCATGTATCTAATGTAACTGTAAAACCTCTGAGCGATACCCGACGGGAAAGCCGAATAAATAGATGGGATCCTCTTCGATATTATATTGATCAAGTGTACGATGCTGTTTATGAAGCCAGTGAAGATCATAAAAAAGATGCTTTTGGAAGAAACACTGCCATTGGTATCGCAGAAAAATTACAAGAATTTAAATAACAGTGGTCTGGTAAGAAATTTTATTCAAAATCAAAAAGGTAAGCAAAGTTCTCCAAAAGATTACTGTAAATTTACAAAGTGCCATAGATTTAGTTGAAAGTGTTGGCAGTTTTTTGAAGAAAATTAGGTTTGAAGAGGGGTTCAATAGCGTGATAACGGATGCAAAAGAGCTTACCAACAAACTTGGATCTAATTCAGATTTTGAAAAAGAAAAGCATATCCGTTTCAGGAGAGTGAACAAGCAATTTACGTGTGAATCTGATGATGATCCTATTGAAGCAGTAAAACGCAACTTTAAGGTGAATTTTTTCTACGCAATTCTGGATACAGCTATTAACTCACTAAAAGAAAGAGTTGAGCAAATGGGCAATCATAGTGATCGGTTTAGCTTTCTATACCTACGATATTCATGGTCTGCAGAAGTGGGATTGTGCAAAACTAAATGCTTCATGCATGTCTCTTCAGGCTGTCCTAAGTGATGGTGATGAATGTGACATCCACGGGAAAGAACTATGCGACTTTTGATGCTAGCGCCCATTCTTCCCGCCGAATCTTCTCCAACAATCTCATTATCTTATATTACAAAACTAATTTTATTGACATTTTTCCAAATACTTTTGTAAGTTTGCGAATCCTCTTGACCTTACCTTTATCTGTAGCTACTGGCGAAAGAAGTTTTTTCGAAATTGAAGTTGATAAAGTCATACCTTAGATCAACACTCTCTCAAGAGCGATTGACTGGGCTGTCAACATTAGTCATTGAAAGCGACACTTTGAAGTTAATTGACACAGATTCTATTTTGAAAGATTTTTGCAAATTTAAAGGCTATAAAAATTTCAGTATAATTTTTTTTACTCATAGGAACAATATTTAGTATGTACACGATAAAAATGTTAACAAATGTATAAGCAATGGTATTACTTTGTTTAATTTATAATTTAAAAAAATAGTAATTTGATATTTTAACTCACTATCTACTCTCTACTTTCCTATAAGTTTATTAGTTAGAATTAAAACATCTTTTTTCAATGCTTTAAATGTATCCAAATCAATAATGTAGTTCTTTGTGCGTTTGTTTCTATTCTGTAATATTTTTGAAAAAGAGCAGTTTGCTTTATTAAATAAAATTACAGTGGAATGTCTTCGCAATATTTAATTTAAATGAAGAAATAAACCATGTTATAATGTGTAAGAGTTTATTCTTTTAAGGCTCGAAAGTCCTATTAAAATCTTAAAATACAGCAAAAACACAATTCTTTGCGAGGGGAGCAAAATAACTACTTGGGACGCTATCCCGCTTGTGTGGAAAAATCCTCTCGGACCGGCCCTGTGTCTACCAAAAATGTATGAAATCGTAATAAAAAGGAAGTCCTTAGGCTTAACTTGGTGGAACTGGCCTTGAAGATGATTGGTTTCCAATCGAAACCTAGGTCGGTGTCACAAAAAATTTGTGGAATCCTACTAAGTAGTTTCTCTATTTGCTGAAATCGTAATAATTATTTAGGCATATGTACTTTATGTGTTTAAGGCGGCATCTTTCGGGTTTCACCGCATTGTTATTGCTTTAGGGACAACAGTTTAGCCAGCATTACGGTATATATCTTCAGATAACATAGAAAGAAAAACATAAGTCAAATCCACAAAAATAATAAACTTTACTACGGCCCGAGTTTCACTGTATTACAGCATCGTCAGAGTGAAATCCGGGTCGTAGTAAAGTTTATTATTTTTGTGGATTTGGCTTGTGTTTTTATTTCAATGTTATCATGTTTCGCTTCCACTCCATCGCTTGATCGTCAGAATTAGATATCTTCAGGTCTAAGCATCGGATGCCACATTTTGGCTGTCATTATATAGGTGACCTGGCAAATTCTCTCCACTCTGGTCTGTTGGTCACAGCAGCAAGTTTGAAAACTCTTAAATTTATTGCCAAGAAATACGCCATTTCCCTAAAATCATTCGAGCAGCAATTAAAATATGCAAAAACCCTCACAACTTTAACCGAGAAAACTGTCATCACATCCACTCCACCTGGAAGAGACTTTCACCCGAAATTCCACCTTTTTGCTTGACGAAATCAAAGTTCTCCATCAACCAATCAGAGTCCCTAAAGCAACAACGACGCGGTGAAACCTGAAAGATGCATCCATCACTGTCTACGTATCGCGAAACCCTATCACCGCCTTCGGTGTTTATTTAACGACTAAGTTTGGCTGTCGACATTCATTATTTGTCAAGGTGGTATTCCATCCACGTGCTTATCGTGGCTGGTATCCTTCCATTAAGAGATGCATGAATGAATATTTATGGCTCCAATAGTTATTGCAAAAATCTTTGATTTAGCTAACGTGGATGCAGTCAAGAATAAGTAAATCACACTTAAGACTCAAATCATTAAAGCCAAAGCCACTATTAGCTCCAGAATCTGGATCCAGAAGCTGTAAGAGCTTTCAATTTCGGACAAGATGAGCCAATAGACTAGGAGTCTCGAAGCTGTTTGATATTGACACCCAAATATCAGTATGACCCTACAAGGTCAATCTTTAAAGGTCGCGTCGAGCTCATAGTTCGATTAGGAGTTGATGGAAAAAATTCAATTAATAATTGAATTGAAAAACGTACTCAAATATTTTATAATAAAGTAGGAATACTGGAAAAATTATAAAAATAGTAGGTATAGTGCAATTCTTAATATTAAAAAAAAACTACGACCAATATGTAAAAAATATGCAGCATGAATTATACAATATTTTTTATGAATTGCCTCCGGATTTTATATGCACATACGAAATTGAATTTTCAACCAAATTCGTTTCGGGCTTCGACGCGGTGCATCATAATTTTGATTCGATCGAAACAGGAGAAACAGGAAACTGATAAAGTTTCTGAGAGCATGCATACTCTCAGAAACTTTAATTTCCGCGCAAGATAAAATGTATTGGCAAATTTTCCTTACATATGTTTTACTATGTATTAAAACAAATATCCATAGAATAATATCATTGCATAATTTATTTTCATAAATTTGGAAATTCAGAATAATTCATTCCCCAAGAAGAGTAAATTTATCGCATATCTTTACTTTTAAATATGACTTAAAAATTATACCCATCAGTAACCCAAAAGATAGCGAAGTATAACTTAAGTAAGGATATGTAGAGGAGTGAGATCCAGATATACATACTCCGTGAAGCCTCTGTTCTTCGGTGAAGCAGTAACAGTGGGGTCACCATTGTAATGATGGTGTCACGCATAAAACACCATTGGGAAATGCAATGGAAATCATCTTGAAATAGCGGATTAGGAATGATTATCCCTAGGATCGCACGGCCATTAGCTACAAAGACTCTTTGTACTTTCCCTAACAGATATATTTGCATATTCTCTTGTCGAGTAAATACAAAAGTTTAATAATTGTTAATGATCATATATATCCATTCCATTCCTCCCCCTTACTCTCCAACTTAGTCAACAAACCTTAGCCTTCACCTCGTATCTACCACCGACCTATATATAATATACGCTGGTACTTATATAATATAATTCCCTGGACCATGAATCAACATATTCCTATGCGTCACCTATATCTTCGCACCTTTGCAAAAAAACCAACAAGGACCACTCCCCATTTACCCCCTTCCCTCCCTCAGATTATCGCCATTAGATCCCCCTCTCTTGTCCAACAGCTGAATAAAAGCTCGCGATCACCACATCAAGTACCTTGATAGTGGCACTCTGATGCTGAAACCCTAGTGGGTTAAATACATCCTGTGAAAATTTACAAAGTGTATTACTATCAAGATGATATTCAGATGGGTATTTCGCTGGCCTGAGAGCCGAGAGCCCCTGGTTCGAGAGTTCGAGTTCCGTCTTGATCATGGGTGTTGTGTTCGTCGTAGGATTAAACTCAGTGTAACAGGATCTTAGAGGGTACAGCCCTTCAATGAACAGGAAATAGCAAGGCAACAGAGGGATCCATAATTTCCACATCCGCTGCCATAGCCAAAGAATAAAAGGTCAAAGGAATTTCCAACTCACATAAAGAGGCAGGAAGGAGTTAATTGACCGGAATGCGCAAACGGAACGCATAGCTTTTGAAGAAACGTTGAACTCTTAGCGAGGAAAAAAGGAACCAAAGGATAGCCAGCCAACGTAAAAGTACCTGTTATTGACTGCATGTTTGCTGGCTCCATGATCTCTATAAGCCATTCACATACTCTCTTTCCTTTAAAAAAAAACCATTGGAATATGTCAATTAGTCAACCCCCACGAAGTAAGCAAGAATACCCATTCCATAGGTATTACTTATGTTTTGGAAACCTTAGATCAGGCGCATTAAAGTAATATAAAATCTTGGTGAATAAAAACATCGGTACTGAAGATAAGAATTCTAAGTGGTAATGAAGATCAGCGAGACATATCTAACCATAAGTTTCCTCAAGATCAGTAAAACTTGTTATTACAATAGGTCTCTAAAATTCCTTTCTTAAATCGCTACATTTCAATGCTATATACAGTAGTCCGCTTAGCAAAGGCGGCTGAAGTATTACAGAGCCCTTGAACACGAACGCATACACAACAACTAACCCGGGCCGTTGCCTGCTGACCGCTACTAGTCAGTAACTGCAGTCCACTCTGCTAAGTGAATATCGTGCTTGTATGAGGCCACTAGGCCACCACAACCCTAAGAGTGTATATACTTATTACATTTAGTTCCTTATCTAAAGGAAATTTCCAAAAGTGAGGATAGAGCTGGAAAATAAGGCCAGAAGATTACAAATGGGAGGTAATTGAAGATTTTAAGATGACCCATGGGCCGGTAAGGAGGCTATACGAAGAATCCCTGCTACCTTACCTACTTATGGGATAGTTTGGCCGACCACCGGCATTGCAAGTAAAAGAATTATTCTTAGAGACTAGAGATTACTATCGGTAAGAGGTATGCTTAGTGGAGGCCATTGGTCGATGCAACCAAAATTTTAATATCACCACTATGTATCAAGTATTTCGCTGTGTCTTATGAAACGATATGAAAAAGGAATGGACCGAAAACCCGAGCAATTTAAATTTCTTTGATTTCTTAAGTTGTCGGAAGCTAAAGTCAATGCCAACATCTTTGTGGGGCAACATATTTTGAAAGATCATTTAGACTGTAGAGCTCGAATAAAACCCCAGCGAGGAAGAAAATACAACTTAGAATGGTTTTACCTTCGTCACAGGTTTCTTATGAAAAGAGTCACCAACACAAAGTAAAATTTTGATTCCCAGTGTTATCGATTTTTCCATACCAGGTACCCTCTTGTCAAAGAAAGAGATAAATTGTCATAAACAAAGATTAAATTTAAATTAAATAAATATATGGAATACAGGAGAAAATCATGTAGGTTTATACAAATATTAAATTAACTAAGCAAATTTAACCATTTAAACCATTAACCATTTAAAAGAGCAATATTCGGCATTCGACATTAATAATCACCGTCAGAATTTACACATAAATAAAATAATTAACAAAGTAAGCAAGCATAATGAACGCTGCAAGGCCATACATGTAGTCACCAATTGGCGAGAAAATGAGATTGGCAAAGTTTCAGCTCATTTTCGTAACGTTAAACTGAGCCTCATTGCGGTTGAAGCTAGGAAAAACCGTGATATTCAGCAATAATCTGATTTATCAAAATATAAAAATCAAATAGATTCAAGAAATCAAATTTAGAGGGAGTAGTTGTGCACTGGGAAGAATATTGCCTCAAGATATTTTGAATAAAGAAAAGGTGGAGAGTGTAGCAGTTTGTATTAGCTGTGGAGATGAAGAAAAGTTGATAGCTGTTAGACAGTTTGATAATAGCATGAAAATTACTCGGGTAAAAGCTGTGTATTCGGGAATTGAAGAGTGGGGGTGAGTTGGAAAAATCTAGGCAATGTGTTTTGAAATTTCAGACTGTATAATTTAAGTAACACAAGACGTACAAAACTGGATTTGAAGATAAAATTAATTATCAGGAAAAAAACAAGTAATCGCCGGATGGATGAGTAACATAATTTAAGGTCTCAAAATATATCTTTTTAGGGATCAATTTCCATTGACTAATTTAGTTACAAATGAAGGTATTTACCTATTATGTAGCAATATTTAACGAGGAAGTCCTGAGAAGAGTGGAACAAAAGAGAAGTCTGCTGAAAACACTAAAAATAAGACGGAACAACTTAATCGGCCATATCTTAAGACACGATGGCCTGATGAAGACAATCGTCGAGGGAAAAGTGAACGGGAAGATTGGAAAAGGCAAGCCTCGTATGAGATATATATAATCAGTTGTGAAGGACTTAAAAGAGAGGAGTTATGTCAACATGAAGAGTTGGCCGATAGAAGAATCGATTGGAGGGCTGCGTCAAACTTACCCTAGGATTTTTGACCCATGATGATGATGTAAAAAAGTGTGGTTCAATGCCCTTTAATCCACTTTTACCCCACCCAAGATCTGTTATTTGTAAAAATGATTTTTGAATGCATAAAAATTTACAAAGATGTTTCAGACAAGATACTTTTCAAAATGATAAATCCTCCATAGTATTTCAACTCGGAGCAAGTTGCATTTCCTTTTTTTTGTAAGAAAAAAGAGTTTAAAAAAACATGGCTGGAAAAATTACGTCCGAAGAGGATAATGATGAAGATGAATGTAATGACAGGGAAGTAAAAGCAACAATCAATCTCAAGTACATTAATCAATTATTGGACAAAAAAAATATTTTTGTTTCCCATTTAATTTCATTTTTAACGATATTTGAAATCGATACAAATTTTCTAAATACTGATCTCGATGTATGTTGTGAAAATTAAAATCATTTAAAATAGTGAACGAGTTTAGGGTTGTAATGACACAGATGAATGGGGGGTAAAATTAGTCCAAAATTTGAAATTCCTGTTCGAACGGAAGACGAAAACAACAGTAGTTTCTGTTACATACCGCATTCGAATGTAGAAATGTCATCTTGACTCTTCAAAAGCCATTTTATCCTAAACTTTGCCCACACCATGTTCATTTTAAAACTTTAAACAACAATCATTTCTTCGAATACATGCTTTGATACATTATTTTTTATCGTTTTTATAACTTCCTTGCTATTCGTTTTCCATATTTCCTTTTTTTTAAACTTGTATTTTTCTATATTTTCTTTTGAAAACAACTTCAATTCAAATTTTTTATAGCACCTTATGACACACACAAACACAAACATCAAAATCTGGGAAGCAGAACAGCTATCTCGATATAAATTACCTTTGCATTGGCAGTCACTTATGGACCATGACATGACATGAACAATGCTAAATATCACTAAAAATATAAGTTTTAGCTAATAAATGGTACATGCACATCTTAAAGAAAACAAAATTTCCTATGAAATGAAATAAGAATTAGGGTTCTAAGGTGAATATTTTTTATTATATCGAGGAAAACCTGCAATTTTTTGCTAAAAGTCGTAGTATTTCTAAACTTCAACTTAATTAAAGCACGGGTTAACATTATGAAAATGAGCGATTTCATTTCTAGCCGAACGGCAAATTTTAGGGGGGTTCCCCTGAAGATACGACAGGAAGAAAAGGTTCCCGCTATGCCTTGTAACCAGCGTAGAACATATGGCCTTGGATTGCCAGAATAAAAATCCCGGTCGCCTCGGCCAGAACAAAAATATCGGTCGCCCGGTAAAAGTACGGTAGAGGCGGGAGTTTTAAAATTTTGACAGTAATTTCGTTCTGATGAAAAAATGTTCCAGACCAACGAATGTCACATAATCGACCGAACGGATTATTCATTTAATCATGTAGTCTAAATCTAACCTCTTCATATCAATTCATCTGCTTTATTTCCTTCACTACTTGCGCCATGTATCTCATACGAGGTCTACCTTTACCTTTCTTCCCATTCACAATTCCCTCGACGATTGTCTTCTGTAGACCATCGTATCCTAACCTATGTCCTATTAGTTTGTTTTCCCATCGTTAGTGGACTTTTCGCCAGAGTTTCAGCAGACTTCTCTGTTCCCCCACATTTTTTAGGACTTTGTTTCTTACCAGCACAATTAATTTTATCTCATAATTTCAAATATTCCACAGAGAAAAAAATCATTCGCCTTGACCGTGACTCGAACCCAGACCCCCTGATTTCCGGCCAGGTGCTCTACCAGTTGAGCTACCAAGACGTCATCTCTCTGTGGAAATTATACAGGCTTTAAAGGAGCAAGATGTTGACGGACTGCTGGACATATCATGTCACAAAGCAGATGAAGTCGTGCGCATGGCGCCACGAGGTTAAGGCCGACATTTAAACACCAAGTTGCTTACTTGTAACCACGGACTTAAGGCTTGTAACAAATTCAAAGTTCACGAACTAGCCGTGAAAACTTTAGCGGCGTTATCCGTTGAAACTGCACAATAACAAATATTTCACAGAGAAAAAAATCATTCGCCTTGACCGGGACTCGAACCCGGACCCCCTGATGCGCCATGCGCACGACTTCGGCTGCTTTGTGACATGATATGTTCAGCAGTCCGTTAACAACTTGCTCCTCTAAAGCCTCTATAATTGCCGCAGAGAAAGAGGACGTCTTGGTAGCTTAACTGATAGAGCACCTGGCCGGAAATCATGGGGTCCGGGTTCAAATCGATCGAATCCGGTCAAGGCGAATGATTTTTTCCCTGTGGAATATTTACTCTTGTGCAGTTTCAGCGGGTAACGCCACTAAAGTTTTCACGGCTAGCTCGTGAACTTTGAATCTCATAATTTTTCTTTAAAACCAATTTTACATAGATAAATATAGATAGATTTTATTGCCCATACGCACATAGATTTTTACAATTTACAATATTGTGAGATATCTCAAATGCATCTTGACTGAATTTGTTGCAACAAATGTAACTTGTTGGGGATCACAAATTCTATTGCCTTATTTTATCCTCTTTAAATTCCACGATCCCCGACCAGGTACTAGCTCGTAGAAATGTCCAAATTCTTGAATTACAGATTTGTGTTAGGACATAATCACGTTTCTGCTGATATCATTACCGACACACTATCTTGAAAATAACGTCTTATCAAATATCTTATGACTCTGGTATCTTATGTGTTTGGGATCGATGTTTTCCTGGTCAAAGTAGTTTAGGGCTAATACGGAATAAATACAAAAAAGGTATCGAGGGAGTAAATACAGGGGAAAGACGTAAATTTTACGGACGGGAATTTTATTCATCCCCATTCTCGATTTTTCACGGCGATTCCACTACAAAACCCTAATAGGGGCATTTATTTACGATCAAACAGTTCGGCTTTATAGTTACTATTGAAGAAGTTGTAGTACATACATATACCGGGATACCTACCTATTAGCGGGCCGCAAGTTTCCGAAAATGAATGAGCGCCATCTAGGACGCATCTGATCGTCGATGCTAACGACGATTCTGGCGGAACAAGGATCATTTGATTCTGATTTGAGGTAAATGCGAATGAAAACATTTAGAAGGTGAAAATAACATAGTGGTAGAATTTTTTTCAACGTGCCCCAATGGAATGGTAGTATCGCACTGTCCTCCTAATTCAATTATATAGTGGGGCCCGAAACAATTAAGCATTAGGAATTAGCAATGCGTTATTAGCCATCAGAGGCTATATACCTATCAGAGGCTATATGTATAGCTATCGGAGCTATATAGAGCTATCAGAGCTATATAGCTATCTGAGGCTATATAGCTATCTGATAGCTATATAGCTATCAGATGCTATATAGCTATATAGCTATCAGAGCCATGTACCTAAAATATGCTATATAGCTATCAGAGCCATGTACCTAAAATATGCTATATACATATAAAAATATACCTATATTAAAGCAGTATAATTTCGTCGAAAGTAATCCATTTCCATTGTTTCGCGGTACTTTTTCGACGTCATAAATTATTAAATTCCAACATAGCATTGCAAAAGGATTACCTTGTTTGGGACCGTCCAAAAATTTCGTATCACTGAAGAAGGGAGGCATCTGGCAAGCTGTTACGACGAACTATCGACAGGGATGGGGGAAGGGTGTACCTTAAGTTGCTTTGCGATACGGATGCATTGTAAATACGTACCTCATCAAAAATATTAATGATATGCACAATAAATAGCGTGAAATACTAGTATAGAGAAATAAATAAGCTATCTATTAAATAAAAGTCTGTTTTGTCATTTATTGAGAATCTCAAATGATTGATAAAGTAAGGATGAAAGGAAAGGTTGCGGAAATTGATTGAGCATGTTTCTGACCCCTTTCCCATTTTTGTAACGATTAAAAAAAAATAATCTATCGAATATTCTCTTAATTTCGTCGAATGAGATATCGTGTCGACATTGTGCCGTGGGTGATGATGGGGAATGGGAGATATGGGATGAGGGGATGGCGGCCTCGGGCGCAATTGGGCACAAGAGAGAAGGATCTCCATTGAAAGCAACGGTTGCACGGGACACGTGATCGCGACCAATCGACGCCCTCGATGGAAGAGTGTGCCTCTTCACTCCGCCTTTTGTGCCCTCGCGCGGGATGGGGGTGAGGGCCACAGGGATCAAGTGGAGAGCGGAGAGCAGGAGGGAGGGTCAGCCGCTCCCAGAAATAAAAAGGTCTTTCGTCGCGCCACTCACGATCGTCGGGAGCCCAAAAACTTCTTTTCGCGCAATTGCAAATACTTTCGAGATTGCCTCCAAAAGCACCCTATTTCAAAACTTTCCACGTTCCAAAAAAACAAAAAGTCACCTCTGGCGCCATAGACCGTGACAGATAGTAATCTGAGGCTGCGAATTCTGTAAAATAGAAAACATAGGCGCATCGCAGCCCACATGAATTTCTGAAACCCGATTGGCTCGAATACCCACTCCTTTGCTCTCAACCGGAAGTAAATAATATGAATACACCGTCTTTATTTGGGGCGAGATTGAGACTAAATTGTCCCTTCTCCCACGTAACCCTATCTATACTAGTTATTATATTGAAAGTTTCCATATGATCCCCTATCAAATTCATTCCTATACTGTTGCTTTGCGTTTATTCGAAGGGATTCCAACCACAAGGATTGTAATTGCACAGTGCAATGTGCCCTTCCCGTGGGTGCAAAAATTCTTACTGAGAGTGATTAAAAAATTCACTAAATGCCATGTGCCTGCACGATTCCTTCTCCGCTACCCTGAGAATGGTAATTCCATGGAATATTGAAGATAGAATGATGGGTAAGCCAGGAAAAGAAAGGACACTTTAGGTATAACAGTTATCATAAATACCAAATTTGCAAAGCCTCGCTCTTCCTGTTCCGTACAAGACGAGGGATTTTTAACCTTTAAACTCTGTAATAAATTAGTTAGAACAGTGTGAGCCTGTAACTTTAAATCTTAAAATTCTGGTCTCCAATTAAGAGTTTTGACTAATATTTTCTGAACACTATCACTCAAAAATCCTGTCGTTAAAACAAAAATATTCTCTACTCAAATCATAATCATGGACCAACACTTCTAGTTTTGGTTTGATGCTGCTATCCATTTGATTCGCCCATCGGTTAACCTCTTCATATTTACGTAATCAATCTCCTTCAGATCCTTCAGTACCTCCTACATACACCTCCATACCCAATCCTCTTCCTAATTCTTCCAGTTCCCTTTGCCATCGATGATTTTGTTCATGAATTCAAAAATAATCTACTAGCTGAATTGGCAACTGATTTTCTAGCATTAGAGAGTTGGATTGAGGTGTAAATTAACCCACTTCAATGCAATCATCTAGTTGTGCTCAGTTGTTTGTTTAATCTCTCCTTTAGTTGTTGGTCATCTACCCAAATGATACAAACACTCTCCCCATCTCTCATTTAACCCCCTTCCCTTCACTAAGACTTGGCGTAGGTCCCAGTCCCATCCAACCCTAGAATTGACCATTCTGTTCGGTTTTAAGGTCGTTATTCCTTGATCTGTGCCATTGCCTACAAAGGCATCGCTCGTCTTTCATGAGATTTCTAGAATCTATCGTCCTCATCGTGATCTCTTGGTTGGTATTCTGGATACTTCCGGAATGGCCATTATATTACACTGTAAAAAGTTGATCTGATTTTCAGTGCGATCTGAATTTAAGCGCTGTCTGGTTGTAACGCAGGAACACGGATTTAAGGTACAGAAGAGGCAGGAACATGGATGGTTGGTACAGGAGCAGTTGAGCAGGAAGCAGAGGAAGCAGGATTCTGGATGGTCTGATTTTCAGCCGTTCACCTGCCTTATTTTTAGACAAGATATTACTGCTCAAATTCAACATACCCTGTCTTAAAATTGTTGCATCTGAAATTCAAATCGCTTTTGTACCTTAAAATCAGATCTACTTTTTACAGTGTATTATCCGTCTCATTCAGTGTAGTCGGCATGAGCGGAAAGATTATTTCTTTGGAGATTCCCTGGTTGAATATCCTCACATGATTAAAGTCTTCCCTTGTAATAAATTTCAAGGCTCTATATGGTACTGCATGAAATAAGAAAGAAAAGGCAAGTGATCTGAAGCTAAGCAGTTGTGGACTATGACATTCTAGTGCTGGCTGAGCCCTGACTTCAGGGTAGGTAGGGTGGGTCACTGTCAACGAAGATGGGGGAGGTTATGCTTAGTTGTACGATAATTTTTTGCCACAGGAAGCCCTCGCAATACGTAATTTTGTCCTCATAAGTAATCTTTCCTACCTGTTGATGACGGAGTTACAGACGGCGACATTTCACACATTAAGTCACACAGGTTAAGGAAAATAGGGACCCTTACCAGTAACAAATCAAAAAGTCTAACTGCGACTGGTGAGCTGCTCCTGTAGCATACCACAGCAATCACTATGATTTCTTCGTTCCCCTCCACTATATTTTCCTCAACAGTTAGTTGAACTACCGAGATTTCGTTCCTTATTAAAAGTGTGCCTCCTTCCAATTTGGTCTAATCCGTTTTAGAATTCCTGAAATATAAAAATATTCAATCGTGAATGGGACCGAATGTATGTACGTTTCTACCAGCCCCCATGGTGACTATGTTCTTCGACCTTGTGTGCTCTATAAGAAGGGGATTTTTTTGTTTTTTTTTAATTTCGGCTTTATTATGTTTATAAAATAAACTGCAGGTAATCCATCATACTTAATGATGGAAAACAAGGTGTTCCCAGACAAGACGGGAGTTCAAGGATGCCAAGAATCGACTCAGCAGCCTTTCTGATAATCCGGCAATGAAGTCCCGATTTTTGTTCCACAAGATCACTACAAGCAAACTCAGAAGATCGCCTTGGTACCTGGGACTCTTACCTCCGTTGAGTCCCGATCCACCGCCTCAATAAAACCTGATGCACGTAAATAGGGGCAGTGACACCAGCGAACGCGGTTCTCTAGGCCGCCGGAGGCAGCTTCAATGGGGGCGTTTACTCGGAACCGAAATAGCAATTTTTTACACGAAATTGTTAGGTGGAAATGAAAAAAGAATTTTAGTGAAAAAATTAATCTTCTAACCACAACCATTCACTCATAAATCAAAATGTAAATAAGCAAAAGGTGAAACCCACCGAAAAAGCTGCTGCGATTACATTGACGTCATTCTCCTTCCGTTCTTGAGTGCTCTTATGGGAAGGGAAGGGAGTGGAGGGGGATTCTCGGAAGGTCTGCTCGCACAGATCCTGTCGCAATCGCTCACATTGGGAGAGCCAGCTGTGCCCCCCCCCCCTTTGCGATAAGGCGAAGTAGCTTCACGGGCTCAGTTGTGATTAGACGAAGTCGATGACGTCAGAGGTTGCACCACTATCACTTTTCCGAAAGGGTTAAAAACATCAGTTTTTCGCCGCTTACAACCCGAGAAATAATTGACGGATCAAAAATCGGAAAAATACGCGTCTTTTTTTTCAAACTCTATCATATTCGGCAGTAAAAAAATATGGTAAACGACCCCATTCCCAGTGTGGTGCTCATCGCCTCAGTTTGGGCAGCGGAGGGCTTCGGCCTCGCAGTCATCCGTACGGTTTGACCCGATCACAGCCAATGGGGGCGTTTACTCGGAACCGAAATCGCAATTTTGTACACGAAATCGTTAGATGGAAACGAAAAAATAATTTTGGTGAAAAAATTAATCTTCTAACCACAACCGTTCACTCATAAATTAAAAATTAAAATAAGCAAAAGGTGACGCCCACCTAAAATGCTGCTGTGATAACATTGACGTCATTTTCCTCCGTCCTTGACTGCTTTCAGGGCAGGGGGAGGGAGTGGACGTGGATTCTCGGAAGGTCTGCTCGCACAGATGCTGTCGCAATAGCTCCGATTGGCCGAGTGAGCTGTGTCCCCCCCTTTGCGATAAGGCAAAGTAGCTTCGCGGGCTCGGTTGTGATTGGACGAAGTCGATATGCGTCAGAGGTTGCACCACACCCACTTTTCCGAAAGGGTTAAGAACGTCAGTTTTTCGCCGCTTATAACTCGGGAAATAATTGACGGATCAAAAAACGGAAAAATACGGGTCTTTTTATTTTACAAACTCTATCAGATTCGGCAATAAAAAAAATTTGGTAAACGACCCCATTGCGGAGTCTGCCCCTACAGTGACCATCTGAGTGGCCGTACTTCTGACGACGGGGACAATATTTGGGTTGTGGACTTGGAGAGTGTAACGCTTCGCAGAAGTGCTTCCTTCTCCAGAGTTCAAGACCATCACTAATGATGCGCTCAATTTTTGAGGTGAACGGGACAGTGATGACTCGCAGGACTGTTGTGAGCCGGTATTTCCGAGAGTCAATCCTCCAAACCCATAGGTATCCGCAGTTCCTGTGGGCCGTTCATGCCGGTCACCAGTGTGATAGCTTCACCCCCTGTACAACAAAAGAGAAGGAGAGTCTTAAGCTTGGGCGGGACGTGGCTGAGAGGGCCGGATCACGGGGAGGGCACTATTGCAGGCTTTCTCCAGAAGATGGTCAAGTGAACGCTAGACCTGCCCTGAGAAATACAGCAGCTGATACCAACACCTCATAGCTAAGTATGCTGTTGGTTGGCGAATATGGCCCACCTAGGCATACAAGCTAGGGCAGTACGGTCCGAGAAAGACGGTCAGGACCTGTCTCTAGGTCACTTTACGCAACAAATTCTTAATTTTTTTTAAAGCAAATTACAATATACATCTACATCTAATTAATACCCTGAGAGTCACCACGAGGGTGTGCGGTAAGGGGTGAAGATCACCAAACATGCACTATTTGCATGCAAATAAGAGCTATAACGCTACCAACAGCCCATTGTCATGGAGTGGCATCCATGTGAACACTCCTGTCGGTTTGAAGCGCCTTAGAGGGCGGAACTCTCTTCCAATTCCTCCACCGCAGTGTCCCCAGTTGTCGCTCAACCAGCCGTATACAGGCGCGATGGCCCAGGACACTGGGGAGAGAGGGAGGGAGTTTAATTCACGGAAGCGTGGCGAATTTTCTGACCACTCGTTTATGCATGCATGCATTCGTTGTGTAACGGAGTGAGGCCAGAGGGGGACAGGGCGGGAGCGGAAATGTATATGAAGGAAAGCATTTCCTATAGAGGGACGGGATGGCTGGTCTCCATACAATAAGGCAAAAGAGTAATTCGTCGTTCAAAAATTCGCGGCTCATAGCGATTAAGAGTAAAAGAATTGTCACGGGTTATCGCTGCATCAATGATGAGATTCCATCGGTCCCCGGCCGATGCTGGTTCCTTTTTACTGGGAATCACATGCCCCTTAAAATGTGACCAGCATCCGTCGTTAAATGTTGAGACTATCCAATAATTAAGTCGGCGATAACTCTTAAAGTGAAATTATGATTGTAAATAAATGTCAAATAAGAGCCAAATCAGGCCTAGTATATTCAATGACAGATTTTATCATTAAAATACTAAATAAGCGATCCCTGAAAACCATTATTTCCCTTAGTAAGCGATCGAAACACTCACTCAGTTATTCAACCCGAAGATTGGTTTTGGATAGGTGAGAGTAGAGATCACTCCGGACTAAGCCAGAGTCGTGTGAATTTCACACATTCAGGGTAGGGGGGCCAGTTCCTTTCCCTGGACCACCTCGCACACCGAGGATTTTTTTGTTCGGAGGCGTCCAAAAGCTTCACCCATCAGTAGCCAAGCCCTACCCACTAGGCCACCACGCTCCTCCTAAACATCGAAACATGATAAACAAGTTTTCATTTGCACTAAGCCTCTCACCAAACGCTGGCATGTAACATCGACCCGGCTACCCTTACAAGTAGAAAAAGAATACACACTCCGTAAGCAATACCTCCTTGGACCCATTCTGTAAAATTGAAGCATTTTATAATATTCACTTTTCTTCCATCGAATTTTCCTCTGCAAGTACGGTATATTCATGTAACACAGAGGCGTAAAACTTTCCTATACATGATAGACGCACATTGAAATAATATTATAAGAGGATAAAATGAAAATTCACTATTTCCACTAATTATTTCTTGACACGACCCGGGTTTCGACATGTTCCAGGTCACAAGATGACAAAACCTGAAGATCATAAATTCACCTAATGATGATCCAAAGTGTCGAAACCCGGGTCGTGTCAGTAATTAATAAGTGAAATTTACCAAGTGTATTTTCATGTGAACCATAATAGATATGTTCCACAAAGTCAAGCCAAAAACCATTTTCTCATATATTACAAGGAATTCAACCCAACATCACGAAATGGGCATATCTGCTTTCTCTTCTCTCGAACAGTTGCGCAGGTCGCACACCGATCATTGTCCAAGATCAGCAAGCATAAAAATCCCCATCTCTTTTTCTCTCGCGCCCACGTGGCACACTTCTCAACTGTCATATTCTCTGAATGTGGATCCTTTAGGGAATGATTTTAGACGTGTTTCCACCTACCCCAACAGTCACTTCATCATAATACTTACGATTTTATCAATCATTTTTAATCACTCATTATCCTCCCACACTTATTCATACGTACAACCACCTGTAGTCATTCAGAGAGGGCTCTTAGCCCACTCAGCGGCCATCGACTACTGCTTAATTTATATCACACCCTTTAAACTAATGCCAAACCCAAAGAAACTCAAAATATATACAACAAAGAGACGGAATTCAAACACGCGACCATTGGGGTGACAGGTCGGCGTGTTACTAACCTGGATATCTATCACCAATGGCCCATTTTTTTAAATGTCTACGTTAATTTTGCACCCCATTTTTTCCACGAATACTGTTAACATTCTGCTCACCTCTTGTATAAAATTTTCTCAAATTTTTTTCAGCCTTTTTAGCTTCTGTTAATATATTTACCTCTGAGTCGCAATGATATAAACTTCACTTTTTTGCCTCTTTAGGCTGAACTTTTACATCTTGGAGCTGAAGTGACAGGCAGCAGGAGCTTTAAAAGATTCAAAAATTGGAGTCTCCACAAACTGATCGTTGATGTATATCTTATTACCTGGTGGCTCCGTAAGCCTAGTCATTCTCTAAAACTCAAAATTGTTCAAAAACCTAGTCTTTATAATCTAATCTCACCAATTTCCTACAAAAATTCAATGCTATGGTAGGAAGAGCACTTAAAGTTCTATTTTTTTATTAAAAACAGCAAAAGTAAACCAAAGCAACTACCAATAGTACTGAAATATTTTACAAAAGATCGAGGGTGCCAAACTTTCAGATGGGTGCATAGAAGAATAGGGAAGGTAAGATGGCTGGAGGACAAAGGAGGAATGTTGTAAATGGTAAAGTGGGGAAGGAGAGGAAGTTCATATCAGTAACCAGGAGAAGAAAAAGTTAATGCATGTCAATTCATCCCATGAATACTCCTAAGCATTTAGCATTGATTTCATACATTGACAGTACAAGGAAAAGTAAAAGAAAAATTGGAATTATTTTCATTTCGATTAAAGGCGAAGCATGAAATCGGTGAACATTTATAAATTTAATAAAGTAGAGCGGGAAAGCCTCACTATGTATAAAGTGGAGAATTATTAAACCAATCACAAATATTGTTGTCTCCTTCATTTGAGCCTCAAGTCTTTCCGATCGGAAAATACTTTTCCCAAATTTGAAAAACGATTTGGGAAAAAATCGATTATTTCAATGTTTATAAATCTGGGTACAATAAAACTTAAACTTGAAACGAAAATACTTATTTGCTCATCAAAAATCTATTATTTTCCTATTGGCTCGATAATGGCGATATAATGCATTACTGGACATGTTACAAATGCTTCATTTTAGCTAATACTACATTACGTCCGCGACATCATCACCATCTTGGCCTCTTGTATCGAGTTTCTGCATCCCAAGATTTCTTCGTACATAAAAATTACTATCTTTTCTCAACGATAAGAGATTCTTTCTCAACACTTGAACAAACCTCCACGTCCTTCACTACCAGGCTACTAGGAGTTAATTCACTACTTAACTACCAAATACCATCCAATTACATATTTAGCTACAAGATGACATAGATAAATGGATGGTATCTGCAGAGGCATTTACATCCAGGCATGAAAAGTTTGCTGTGAAAAGTGTGGCAAAGTAATGCCTCGTATGGGGTATAAGGAGCAAGTCGTCCAAGGAGCAAGGATTTGACAAAATAATTATGCAAATATATAAGATTAGCCGATCAAGTGGGGAGCTTCGTCAAACAATCATAGAATTGTTGACCCATGATCATAAAATGTGTCTCTATGAGCTTACCCAACTTTTTTTTCTTTCGTTAGCACCACCTCCGATTCGCGAATATGCCAGACTCCTGATAAATGATTAGGCCGCACCCCTCAATGCGCGAACGTGCGTGAAGATCACCGGACGCAGTAAAAGCAATAAGTTTAAAAGGAACGTATGTGGTGAATAATTGTGTGCGGAGACCGAGTTCCAGTGAAGGATTGGGGTTGGGGGAGGAAGTGTGGCGGGGGTGGTGTGGGTGGGCGTGTCGTGGGGGAGGCAGGCAGCGGAAGGGGCCGCCGCCCCGACCAGCCAGCCAGCTTGCCCCCCGGCCGACCTCTCCCCCTCCCTTCACCCCTCCGCCCTCCCGAGCGACCTCCTCCTCCGCAAGCGGTTCAGTTGACGGGCAAACCCCGAGTCAGGAGCATACGGACCGCTGTCCGTTCTCAATTTCCCGATGCCTCTGGGAGGGGAAGAGCCAGAAACAGAAGACATGTGACGGGCCAAGCGGTCATCGGCAGCGGATCGCGAATCCGAACGGCGAGGAGGACGCGACAGTTGGGGCAGACGGTGAAAAGGGTTCTGTGTCCCGGGAGACGCGTATTTTGCTCCCCGCGGGTGGCAACTAAATCTGTTCACTTCACCCCAGTGGTCCGCGCACCGAATTATTGCGTCCGACACGACGAACGATTGTGTGACAGTGGTTCCACGAAGACGACGCAGACGTGGTCCCTCCCGTGACGTTCTAACGGATGGATGGACACCTGTTTCACCCGGGAACTTTGAACGCGGCAGTGGGTGTGCCGACGAGGTGACGTGTTATGGATCGTCGGGACTGAATGACAGTGGGAGCGCTCCGTTCTTGTTATCCGATTTAAAACGCGTAATCCCCACCATTTACTGAGTGGTCCGTCAATTTCTCGTTATCGATTTCCTCCGGAAATAAAAGATTGCATCGAGTCGCGAGTGTAAATACTCTGCGCCGCGAGGCGCCCTTCCGATCGGGAGGTGGGAAAGGCGAATAGGAGAGAGAGAGGACTCATTTGTGGTCCAGGAACTGCGGGAGCCATGGGAATGCGGCTGCCGTGGATACCAGCCCTGCTCCTCCTCATCCTCTCGTGGTGCATCGGGGTGACGGGCAAGGCGTCCACGGGCGCCGCCGCCGCCGCCACCTCCGCCGCCGCGCAGGCGTCCAAGGCTGTGGTCCTCGAGGCGTGCGAGAGGAAGTGCGCCGTCCAGGTGAGTGAAGCTGATGAGCCGCCGCATGTCGCGTTTCCCCGAAACATGGCCATCTCGATGTGCGGAGCGTATGGGGTAGCGGTTGCGGCCAGTATCGCGGTGCTCGTGACGTGCTAGGCCTCCCACGACACTTAGACAACAGTTTAGGATTAGCAATTGTTTTCATTCAGGAAAGGTGACCGGTGGCCACGTCAATTTGTAACATTGAGGATAAAAGAGGGATTACTAATTGCATTAGCAATGGTAAATGAGTAGTAATTATTTTCAGGGTACACAGGAAGTGTGGGAAGAAATCTCTAGGGTCGGCATCAGCTTGTTTACTACTAAAGGCGCCAATACGTCGAACCCGACGGACGGTGTGACAGACTCGAAGTGTTCTCTACGCAGAACTCAAGTAGCATGTCAATGAAAAATCTTTGTTATTACCGGTATGCAAATCGAGGTCCACGGGATGAGAAACCAGCACTCGATCCACCACTACAATCAGATGCTCGACAACACTTTAGGTCAGCGGTCTAACCAAGTTATTGCTAGAACTCCATCACTCTTCACATGCTTGAAATATGATTATTTGTTTTCTATGAAAGTATAACTTTAAAGTTGCATTTCAATAATACTGATTAATTCGAAAATTGATTCGAGGTCTTGAAATTCACTGAACGCTTCGAAGTGTTTCATATCAAGTTAAAAGCACATGACAATCCGACAGATTTAAATCCTTAAATTCCGCCCCTTTAAATTAACCCCGGTTGAGAGACAAGGTAATGATCATTGAATTTGAGGTATTGATGAAACCAAAATTTCTGGCATTAAAATTGTTGATAATACCCCAGATAATTCAAGTTAAAATTTCCTAAGAAAAGGGGATCCCATACCAGGTCTTGAGTGTGCTTTCAAATTTTCAAACCAACACGCCAATCACCTCATGTCCAGAATTTCTACCAGGTATCCCATATCAGGAATCAAACTACTACCCTCCTCATACAGGGTCAACGTTTGCACCATGAATGCCAAAATTGTCCACGAACATAAAGAAATGGCAGCGAAGGGGTCCAATCGTCACGGAAAACCGGAATTCCGCGTTTATAATCCAACTCGAGCAAGTTTTTTGGAACCAATTGTCGAAAAATACCCATTTTCTGACTCAAGTAATAACTTTCCTAATAAAAGTGCACTCTCAACTATTCTTTAGTATTGAACATTACCATTCTAGCAGAGATAGAATTTGGTAACCAGGTGCTCCTACTCATGTTATATCGCGCTATCTACTGAAAACTTGACCCTAAAGATAAACACAGCATCCGTGCTTGAGGAAACAGTCGAACTCACGACCTTTATTTGGTTGGTGAGTAACTGACCTGACTGCCAAGACCGCGCGGTGGCGTGTATTTCTAATAAGTACAAATTTACGTGATGAGTAGGTGCGACAGAAAACAACCCATAAGAAAAATATGCTATGCTGCTTCCCATTCGTAGCTTTAATTGTGCTAAATCATAGCTTTTCACAGATATATCGTGTTAATGTAAATCTATAAATATCTAAGTCTAAAAATAATGATAATAAAGGTAATGATCTCTCCTCTGCATCCGACGCAATTACGAAGCTCTCCGAATGCTTGGGAGTATTTCCATAGGGTGACAGTGACGAGCACCCATGTTCAGATACACGCTAGCAATAGAAGCTGCCGGACCAAGTCGATCATATGCGAATTACGATTAACACGCCGATGCCGCAAGCGCGCCGAAGATAATAAGGTCGAATGGGTCGTTGACCCATTATTATGGGTATTACGTTTGGGTGCACTGACAATAGTTTAGACAATAGTGCACTGGCAATTTTAATCCGAGATACGCGTTTCCGTTTAAAGTTTTTACAATTTCAGTCCGTCGATAGTATCCAAGCAAGATTACAAGCGCCACCTACAAGATTACAAGATCCACCTACTCATTACATTACAAATACTGGTAGTCTTGTATCGCCTTTCATTCTAAAAAAAGTTAGAAAGTGATTGTATTCGGCTACGGTTCGAACTTAAATCTATCGCAGTGCTTCCTCGGAAAAAGAGATAAACTACCACAATTAATATTCCTTTTAGCAAGGAATATTTTTTATGCGAAGGGACAAAGGTTTTGTAGAAGGGCTTCAGGATTTTTCAATGATTTTACTGTTCAATGCTTTATTGTCAGTTTTTGTAATGATCAATACAAAAGCGATGAAACTATTTTGTCGCTACATTATCTTTAAATATAAACAATGAACTAGCTAAATATCAGCTACTTGAGTCCCAATTAAACATGTATTCACTATTAAATGCCATTTAAAACCAAAACTCAAAAATATACTATTGTAAAAACTGCTTAAATTTATTATTTAGCAATAAAATTATCGAAAACTGAAAACACGAGTACGTAATTGAATTATGTCTCTATTCCGTAAAATACTTTATAACCTTTTCCAGAAGAAGTAGTCCAAGTGGTAAGCACCACGGAGTTCCCATAATTCTTTTCAAGGAAACCCGACGAGAGGTAACAAGAAGTACGGCCATCATTTGCATAAATTCCACTCGGATTCAGTCCTTTCATTAATCTTGCCATCTTATTTCTCGAAAACCGGTCCAAGGAGTTTTAGTTTTCAAGATCGCGTGTTCCAATTAAAAATAGTAGGTACAGTAAGTTAAAGGAAAAGCATCGTTTCCCGTCACACCACTGTTCTTTCCATCCATTAATCATATGCCTTATTCACAACTTCTCCATGATATTAGTCATTTTAATATACGAATGAAAGCTTTCACATACATGAGCATGCAAAAAGAAGATTTAAAATTGGCACACCCCTATTTATTTATGCATTTATCTACTAGTTTGAACTTTCATCCATTAGATTCCATCAGTAAAACCCTTATCTCTGTATGGCTGGTTTACGCCCAAATTCTAAATTTTTGAACAATTTTTTAGCATATTTTTTTTAATATTGACGTAATCATCGCTCAAAAATGACCTCGAAAGATCCAAGAAAAATGTCGGCCGAAAATTTACTTGATTAAGTTCTTAAAAAACATAAAATGTGTTTGTTTAGGGAAATGAGAATTAAATTTTTCACGTCCGTGTATTGGGCACCACGAACGAAATATTAACTTAGATAGAGAAAATCTATTGCAAGGTGTTTTCAACTTCTCAAATCGAATGGTGGTGGTGAAAAAATCTCTCTCACAGCCAGCAGCTGAAAGATCAGAAAATGAGGGCTACCTACAACAAACTGGGATTTCCGAGGCTTTCTATTTATCGTTTGATATTATCTAAGAATAGATGTAAGATTCGAGTGATATATTTAAAGAATCCAACCCACTCAAATACCAGACAACTTTAAGCATGGAAGTGAATCTGGAATCTCGAAACCCATATATAATCTCAATCTCAGTCCCAAAATCAACCAAATGCACACAAACATCAAAACACTGGATATAAGGACGAGTAAACAAAAATATTTGTCTTGCGAAATATTTTGAAATCCTAAACATGTGAGAACTTGAGCTCAATCAACTTTGTCAAAAAAGCCCCATAATTATTCCCAGCTTTATGTGTTAATCTTAAAATTACCATAGAACAGCAGGTGTTTTAATTACTTATTCATAGCGATATTTTAAGCAAGCGCATTAATTGACACTTCATGTGTGGCTGTAGTCGTTGCTAGTAAGTTATCTGTTGATAAAATAACTATATAGCATGGCCAGTTAAATGATTAAAACAAGAGAAACAGGGAAATTTAGTTCAGTAGGAGGTAAAATCCTTTTCTCGGCTTGCTCTCCTCGGCAATATTTTCCCAGGATTTGTTTCAAATACCAGTAACATCTTTGAACGCCTAGAATCTCCACTCGTCTCTCGTGCCTCGTAATTGGAATGTTTAATAAGCCGGCCCTCAAGTGTGTGTATGACAATCGTAGGGAGAAACAAACCCACGGTTTTTGCAGAGGAAGGCCAGAACATTTCATAAACGCCGACTACGGTTGCCGGGTCGGTAACGCGACGGCCTAAATATATACACGGTCAGTGCTTGTGTCTAGATTGCATTTGGGTTAAACTAAGTTGGAGTATCTAAAAACCAAATCCCACCACAACTACTGCATATTACAACTGCACGGTCCATACAAATTGATCTCAAAGGTCTTGGATCTTCTAGAATATCATTTTCAAAATTAAATTCAACTTGTAAAAAATAAGAGCAAAACCCTTTTATTGTGAATATCAGTGGATTACTCCATTCAGATATTTCGTGGCTAGTTCGCAATCCTTATATTTGCAGCGAATCTACATCTATATCTAAGCAAACACTGCAAGCCACCGTGAGGGTGTGTGGCAGAAGGAATAATAGCCTTCATATGTTTATAATCAAATGAATTAGTAGTTTTGATGCTACCTAAGTTGGCTGGCTGTAATTAAATAGATCATATGGAAAAAATAGATTCCACAATGACATCAACGGGAAAATACGGAATCAGCCCGCGACTTGAAACCACAGAATGGAGAAAGACTGAGAACGTTTAGCTACGCTCAAGTTATCGGAACAACTCACGAACACCGCACTCCCCAATACGCCCTCTCGATATGATGCGTAGACAACACACGCTGACCTCGCAAGGCATAAAGTTTCTTCTTTCTTTTTAAATGTCAGCTGTTTTAAGTTGAACCCAAAATAACAGTAAAATAAGACACTCAGCTCTTTCACTTTAAAAACACATAACCGCTTTTGAGAGGGCTTAAAGGCATGACCAGCGGTGGACATAAGAAGCAGCATTTCACGGGCGATGCGCGTTATTATCTCCAATCCCTCTCTACAGAATAGCACAAATAGAAGGATAAGGAATAACATTTACTCCTATCTTTAAATTTTAATCACTTCTTTGTTCGTCGATTATGGTTTTACGAAGTGAAAAAGATATATTTGCATAGAAAATAAAAAAAGAACGTGACTTTTGTTGAGGGAGGCGAGTATGTCTGGCGTTTTCTCAGGATGTAAAAGTTAAAATTTTATTGCTTTACCGTAGGATTTGATCTGTTGTGTTCTCCATAAGTACCATGCAGTTTTAAATGCTTGCGTCCAAAACTTTCAGCCCGAAGAAAGTAACATTTTGATGTCAAAGACTTCGCTGAGTGATCTTTCGATTACATAAATATCATTCAGCCGTACGCTACATCATTGAGAAAGAAACTTGTCTCGTTTCCTTGAAATTGTCAATTTTGTAGATTTTATGGCTTTTTGCGTCTCCGCGCTAAATAATAAAACTTGAACTATACCCTCATAGTGACCTCTTATGCCAATTAACGGGTTAATAGCAGCGGTAGTTAACAGGAGCACACCCCTGATCCGTTTTACCGCCGGAAAATGTTAAAGATTAAAATTCTCATAGCATTTTAGGAGAAAAACTGAATGAGATGTATTAAGCTGTTCAGTACTATCTATCACAGATGGATACATCACATTCATGCCACATTTAGAAGATCATATCCAACGGATACGCAGTAATACAGCAGATCTGCCGTTACTTTCGGAAGGAGAAATTCAAAACGACGTGAACATCTGGAGTCGAGAATATTCTTTTACGAGTTGACTTTCATTAACTGTTTAAGAAGATTTTACATGTTTAATTTTGTAGTCAGACGTCTGTCTGACAACGAACGCTAAACTCTGTTAGACACAAAAATCCAGTAAATCATCAAGTCGTAGATACTTGTGCATTCTTCCCATTTAAACACCGCAAGAGAAGTCGGGAGTGTCCAATTATAAAACAAATACAGATTCAGATATCCACACCCAAACTGCGAAAAACGTGTCCTGAAGAAAGAGGATATTGAGTTGACGAGACACCTCAAATGTGTTCTCTCTAGATACCACAAACAAATTTCAGCGGTGGCGGAGGATGAAGTGGCAGATAGCTAGGAAAAAAGAGAGAGGCAGCGAAAAACTAATAGACGCATGAGGTTATTTATGCCCTGCGGAGTTGTGTTCGCGAGTAACCACTTCAGAATGGGCACATGGCGTAGTTTCACAAACAAGCGTCCCCTTGACGACGGATGGCGAGTGGAAACAAGCGAGTGGACGGCAGTCGCGGTGAGGGAGCAAGGGCCTCCTCCGATTCGGGGCCGGTTCTCGAGGAGACGACGTGGATTCGGCAGGGGTGGCTTTGGCGGTGGGGAGCACCAGGAGCATGGTGGGAAACGGAGGCCCTCAATTAGAGGAGTAGTCAACATGGATGAAATAATCAGTATCTGGAAAGGTCCGAGTAGTTGATGGAAACGAATGGGAGCCACTTTTACATTATTTTTTCCCACTCGTCGAGAAGATTTGTGAGTGACTCCAAGACTGGGGCCTTTATTTCGGAGTGGGTACTGGCGTAGAGTATATTGATTTATTCAAATTTATTCAATTCACGCGTTTAATTGACTTAAGTAGTACTTTAAAAAAGAGGCCTTGAGAAATTTGTATTGATTGCTGAGAAATATTTAGTACATAAAGTCTGGAGACAACTATAAGTTTTCTCTTCAAATAACTTCGCCAATATTTATTGTAGCCCCGCATCCCCATATTAAAAGTTTCAAATTCACTTCGACGGTGATAAATAAAAATCTCCAACATTTTTTTCTGTCGTATACCCATGGCAAATCCATTTTAAGGTATCCGAGAAAGAAGGAACCAGCATCAACCAGAACCTCATCAGCACCTCAGATGACAGTACATAAGAAAGTTATTCATAAGGATTCTGGCTAAATATAAGATCATTAATGAATGCGGTCATTTTATAAGCTTAGAATGATTTATGCTCTAAGTTTGCTCTTCATGGATGACTTCCATTTTTTTAATAACATAAGAACTGAAAACATATTAAATACCTATTGCGAACTCTTTCTCATCTAATAGTTCTCATTATATCTTAACTCAATAATTAGATGCATTTCAGGGGGAACAAGAGCAAACTATTCGTATTTCTTCTCAATCTCTTGTTTGGTTTCCATCACGGATCTGTCCCGCAGAAAATCAATCAATTTGGACTTAGGTGGATACGCCACAGCCTTCTCAAAAGATGTGCAACCGCGCTCTCCACATAGCAGCCAGACGCCCAAACCTTTTTACTACCAAGCCTTTACTTTGAGTGCAATGCTGTATAAATATTAACCTTTGAAAATAGCGAAGTTTCTTCTGTCCATCGATATCAGAATATAAAACAGCGCGGTCGAAAATATTCGCACTACTTCGGATGAAGTCACAAAAAAGTCTACCCTTCTTCAAAATCGCGAAACTTATGAAAAATTGCAGTTATTCAATTTTTTATGCCCTTAAAATCCAAAGAATCTTTTTAAGTTCCTCAAGGTGAGTGATTTGATTTAAGGATGCGCATTTCGAAATTTCAACCCCATCTCTTATACTTTTCTCCTTTGAATACACACAGTCATGTTAGAATTAGGTAATAGAGCAAGGGTTAAATTTTCGATCACAGGCTCTGCATAAACTTATGTTACCCTCATACTGCTTTAATTAATCTCAAACAATATAATTTCATTTTTTTCTAAAAATAAACTCACTTATTACATTCTTCTTCTTCGAGAGTGAGATCTTTATTTGTTCTTATACTTTTATAAATTCATCTTAAATTCGCCCTAAACACTGTAAAAAGTCTAACCTTGTCAAAAGCTCAAAAATTTAATTAGAGTACCTAGGACCGTGTTTTATGGCTGTGATTAAATCTTAAAACACCCCACAATCAGTTAGTCGAAGACACTTTATTTCTGAAGTATTTCCATAAAACGTATCTTGCCGTGAAACTACAAAATTTTTGTTTCATCATAGAACTTTTCTATAGAGTGAATTGTTAATGATTCTGCCAAGAAAAGGGTGGAATATTGAAGAGATCTGAATTTAGGGGAGTGATACATTGACTTTTGACCATGAGCAAACATGTATTAGCTCTATTCTCCGTAAATGACGGGGTTACCTTGAATCTATGGTTCGAATATTACTGCGTTAATACGTTAAATCTCTGTTTAGCACTTTTGCGATGTGGAAAACCAACAGCCCTTAGAAGTTCAGAAAAGCATCGGGGAAACTTTCGCTGCCGCGAAAAGAAGGCAAATATTTACATATGAGAGCTCGACAGTAGAAATTCCTCACGCATTACTAGCATTAAGGTAAAAACTACATGTCATTTATTTTTGATAACGTTTAGTAGAGAAGTCTAATGATTAAAAACTTGACTCTCCTGAACTACTACACTCCACAGCATTGACTAATGAAGCCTGCAAATATTATTGTCAGCTCTTTATATTAGAAACTATGATAGTGAGAAAATACGTATTCATTCTCACTGTGGATGCTGACAACTTTAGTCATACCTCAAAAAAGAATGTCCAGAAAAAATACACTAAAATTGAAAAAAAATAACGAAAAAAGTACAAAAAATTTCGAAAAATTACACTGCATAAATGTACACTTTTCCCAAGCCAGCCCTAAATTTAAAACTGCTTGTTACTGAGTGCGGGTGGAATGATATGGCCGAGTGAAAAGGAATGAGGTGAGGGGGCAGGGAGTTTAAACGCTTGACTGAAAACACTCAATTTAACGACTCATTGACACCAAGTTGAAAAGTTTCGTTCGGGAAAAGATTGTCGGGATGAGAGTGACGGGAGAGGGGAGAACAACATTCCTGCGCGAGGGTGGAGGTTGTCTGGAGAGACATTAGCAGCTCGGGGAGGTCGTGAAATACGAAACCGAAATTAGTGGCGGGAGGGTCGGTTTGGGGACTGCGAGAGGAAGAAATGGTGCGGCCAAGTCAGAAAGGGGCCGACCATGAGGTAGAGAAAAGGTCGGCATGGGATGCTTTCCTGGGAAAGGCATTGGCAGAGAAGAGGGTCACAGTTGAGAGCAGAAAAAGCTAATGGGAGACGAAGTAAGACGTTGGACAATAGCATTCGCACGATTTAGAAACATTGACGGAAGTATGTCGTAAAATGATCAGTTTAGACTATCCGGCAAGAGTAAATACAGTGTTATTAAAATGGTATTTTACTTGAAAATGAGACATTACCGGCATCAATTTCGCAAAACTCCCGTAAATCACACCTTAAGTTTATTCTGTTTCCGGCCAGGTTTTACACCATTTCACGACAGCCGCTAATTACCGTACAGTATTGCTTAGTAGAGCATTTTGCTTCTCACTGGGCACACTCAATCTGAGTTGATAAGCCCACGGGTGAGTTGATGTCGCGCCGGAGCGAAGCCGGAATACAATTTCTATAAAAGCTTCACATTGAAATATATCAAGAGCGAAGTTCAAGTTATTATTACCGTGTGATAAAAGAAGAAGAGCGTATGTACACAGGACGGATGGAATCGCCAGCGTTGAGTAAATTGTTTACCACAACAAGCTACTCCCTATCAACTACTAAATTTAGTCTTGAAAATTGACTACTGCGTTAGTCTGGGGCAGGATCACCGATACGTCTGTCGCGTGGTAGTTATCGATAACGCGAACTCATCTAAAAGCGTATATCATACAGTAACCATACCAATGACTTGCTTTACTACCTGTGATAGGTTAATTGAAATACTGAACAAAAATATAATGGCTTCCGTCGTATTTTACGCTTTCCTGAGTGTAAAAAAATTTATAACGCGAAACGTTGCGCTTATGAATACTCGTATTCTTAGGCATGGATGTTGTATTTGTCATAATGTCAGGCTTAAGATTAAGTTACTTTAATACAATGTAATGTTAGGAGCAGGAGCATCTTAAAATCAATTCTACTTCAAATAATCACTGACGGGAGAGAGAAAAGCCGAGCTAGCCCTTGTAACCTAATGTGTGAATTCCATATGCAATTAAGCTTTGTACTTAACCATCTATGAACCATCGTTAACCATTCATCAACTATCGTTAACCATCTATCGCGTCAAAACAATCACATGCCACATTGCAGGATACACTATAACAATAACTTGAAACCAAAAATGCTGAAAGTGAAATGATGCATGTAGATAATTCAGTAACTTCCGCTTCGCTAAGAAATTGAAAGTTGCAAGCAATGAGGGATCCAAACACCATTACCAAGCCTATACTTTTTTCCTTAAAATCCCAGACTGGGAGGTCCCAACTTGAGAAGCCGCGCGAAAATACGAGTGCAGTCAAGGTACAGTGTCTTCACTCTGAGGAGTTTGGCAAAATTCGGCTTCAAGAAAATCCAGATGCCAAATCCAACCGAAGACGTATACCAATCGCTATCCACATGATGTGATTGCAAGTTCTCACCAACTCTTCATTGTTGTGAATGATTATAATTGAGATGGGCGCGCTAGTTCATTGAAGTGAAACCAAAGTTAGAACGTTGAAAGCTCGAATACATGGCGAGTTGCGTAAAGAAAGAGAATGGGGAATGTAAGGAAGGAGGCTGTTCTTTGAATGGGGCGGAAAAAAAGTCGAAGGGACGTCTTTTTCAACAGTTTCGGTGGTTGCACGGAAACCAAGATAAACATAGCGTAAATAAAAACACGCCCCATACCATATGAGTCCCTGGGGAGAGGACACGCGGAGGGGGGTCGAGGGGGAAGTCCTCAGAAGACACCGAAGACGCGACAAGTATAAAATCGAGGGAGGAGGGAGTGAAAAAAATATTTGTGGAGAAACAGACGCACCGTCTCCCTTCGCTTATTTTCGCCCGCCCGACACGGAGATTGACAAGATGCAAGAGTAGGCGCAGTGCGGAGGGAAGGGAAGGACAGAGAAAGGCCAAGCATGTATGAATTGACTTTCTGAAAATGTTCTTTCACTTCAAAATGTAGAAAACTGATGGATGAGGAAAGTATGGTGGCAAGATAGATGAAAGAGAGAGTATAATGAAAGGTGAGCAAGTAAATTTTCTGGAGGAAGTGCGTATTAGGAAGAGTTTGGTGGATGGTAGAAATAATTAGAAGTAATGGGATATTTAAGGCCAGGATATATAAAGGATACGCTTTTCGTAAGCGTGAATGAGTGAAGATGAGGAGAGGCATCGAATGTATAATGAAGCAAGCTCGATGAATGTTTTTCTCACCTTCCCACCATTCATGCATTCAGGTTTTTTTTCGTTCGTGCGCGAAAGAAAATGTTTTGCTATTTACTGACGAAAAGTTAACATCCACGTTTGGATGATTTTTAACGAAAAGACATTCACATATTTCTTTTATACATACATCATATTCATTATTTGTATTCCTTGGCTTTTGTATTTTAGACAACAAATGAAGTTTTGTTAATTTGTTGTCACGCTACCACAAATTACGGCACTTTTAACATGAGTCTTCCTGACGATGTGTCAATTTGGAGGGTTGTTGTAGTTGAAAAGGAGGGAAAGAACTACAAATCAGTATAAATTTTTTTGATCCACTCACTACTACAATCTCACCAATGGACAAACCGCAGGTGCAGTAAGACGGAATGGAAATGAGGAGAAAGGAGGGGATTACCGAGTCTATATAAATTGCTGAAGTTATTATCGTCAGAAATATGTGCATAATACAGAGGGATGGTGTTGGTGCGATGGCTAGAGTACTGGCTCCCCATCCCTGGGGCCCGGGTTTGAATAACGGAATGGCAGAGATTTTCTTAGCTATACCGGTCCTTACTTACAATTAGTGCTGCATGGAGAGTACTCCAAATGCAGTACTCCATCCGTCGGATTGCCCAGGTTTCCCTTCACTCTTCCGCCACTCCCTAAAATTACTACGTCCAATCCATTAACCACGCATCATAAATGGGGCATATTACCTTAGTTTTCGATCGCCTTCCCTGTATGGCCACGAATTCAAGCGTAAAGTAACTAGAGGGAATGGACTTCCGCCATACGAGATACGCAAGATCGTGAGTGAGAAATGATGATTGGGAGAGGGAGAAGGGGTTGAGGGAAGAGAAGGCGGGGTGGCGCCTCCATTCCACAATATCGGCAGTCTTTTTATCGCGCCACCACTCCAGAGGACGCCACGACGACCGTGGCGTCAAAGGTCACGCCGGGGGCAGCGCGGTTGCGAGGCGACCACGGGGCCATCGTTGGAAAGGGCATCCCAACTCCCGTGGAAAGTGATTTCCCCGCAGCACTAGTCGTGGTGGTGGTAGTAGTAGTAGTAGTAGAATTAACAGTAGTAGTAATAGTAATAGTAGTAGAGGTAGTAGTAAGTAATAGTGATAGTGGAAGTAGTAGTGGTAGTAGTAGTAGTAGTGGTAGTAGTAGTAATAGTGATAGTGGAAGTAGTAGTGGTAATAATAATAATAACAGTATTAGTGGTAATATCATCGGTAGTAGTAGTAACAGCAGTAGTAGTAATAACAGAGGTAATTCGTTTGTTAGATATCGTTGTAAATAATTTCATAAAACCCAAACAAAAAATTACCGTTCAATAATCTAAGTATTAATTCAATAAGTTGATTAAAAAATTATGATCCCACTAAGCACACATTTTGAGCTTGTCAACCGAAGCCAATATTTCAATATAATAGTAGCAATAGTATCAGTGGCAGTAGTAGTAACAGTAGAGACATTAAATTTTTAGGAGCTCCAACTGTTAGTGTTATATCGTACCATCTTTCCTGAATCACATTGAAGCTTTTTCTTAAGAAACTGCGATATCCATGTCCGAGGCAAGATTCGAACCCGCGACATTTAATTTGCCTGGCCGGCGCATTACCGCGGCTCTGGCTACCGCAGTCGGCAACGGTGGTTCTAGTAGAGGTGGAAATTACTACTACTGTTCATTGCGGCGATTGTATTAGTGTCTCAAGCTTCCTTAAACATCTCGGATTCAAAAACACTCTTAGAAGCTTGTTTCGACTCAGACTGAATGAATTAATTTTTAATTTTTAAATAAATTTTTAAGTAGATCAATTTTTCGTTCCGATTACGGAAACGAAATTAGAGAGGAACTCACAGATAGATTCATATTTTCCATCTTCACGTGAACGATAAAATTTTAATTTGATGTCTCGTTGATAGTAGATTGAAAAATAATGCAAGTATAATTGAAATGAAATGAAATTAGCCGGCCGCAGCAGGAGTGCCGGCAATGCTCCGTCCGGACAACCCAAAGGCCGTGAGTTCTATTCCCACCTAAGGAATGGATGTTGTGTTTGCCTCGAAATTAGGTTTGATTAAGTTAGGTTACGCGGTGCTATAACCCCAGCCGTTAGAACTTTAAATCCTAATTCTACTACTACAAAATACGTGTTAGTTAGGCATGCACCAGGCACTAACTAAATGCTTAATTAGTAGCGGCGAGGGAATTATGTTTTCATTGATGAGTTTGGCATTTTTTTGAATTCACAAAAGTATTTTTGCATGGGATATGCTACGGTGAAGTTAACATGAGTGAGTCAAGCAATTTTTTAATAAGTGCCCCAAGCTAGACTACCAGCGATATACCCGCCAATTAGGTTATTATTTATTATTATATTGCCTATTATGGACCCTTATTGTTTTCAGGAAGAGTGGGTGTTTTCAAATTATGTCTCATTTCTTGTCAAAGTAGATCGACTTTAGAGAGCCAGTTCCATCCAAAAGAATGTTCCACCCCATCCGCTTCGCGATTAAGACGAACAGTATTGCTTGATTAATGGGCAAATTCCTCCAATGTCGGACGGAGGATATCTCCGAGTGTAATGTGTTTTCTGAAAAGTGAAGAGATAAAATTGGATGGGGTCCTTTTTAAAAATGGGGGTTCGCGTGTGAATTGGAGAGATGGATATTGGTGGAGGAGTGGGCGTTTGATGAGGCGACGCCAGAATGCGGGGAGCGGGCGAGGGCGCAAGAGAAGTGTGTCCGAAACAGGCGGGAAAGCGTAGGAAATGGGGGTCAAATTAAACGGGGAAAGAGACGGCTCGCCAAGCGCTCTTTTTTCCACTCACTCCCGTCGCCTGTTTGACGAGCAATAAGTCAAACGAGCGCACGCCCAAAAAGGTTCCTTTCCTAAAGCGCCCAGTTTTTTTCTCGTTTGAACAGAGAATTAAGCGTACAAACACGTGAAAAAAACTTTGAAATTGACTCAAATTGAAGAACAAATTTATTTATCCCCTCGCCCCTTTAGGATCCTCGCGCCCCGCCTCATTCACTCCTGCTTCGGCGGAATAAATTTTGATGAAATTATTTCCGAGTGGTACACGCATGGGAGATGGTGGTGATGAGCAGCGGAGATGACTCACGATGGCCGCTGGATCTTCGGTGCCGGCGCGACTCCGGTCATCCGACACAATACGGCCTCGACCAGAAACGAACGCGAATTGAAAACTCTTTGGGCATCGGCACGGGACCCATGATGTAAAAAAAAGTTAACTCAGTCTCTCCCCTCACCGCAGAAACTTAGGGATCCTGAATTCCCAGCAGTGGGTTTGAGCTACCATTTCATTTTTTTCCTCGCAATATTCTAATTCCTTTGATTTATTGAAGCAAAGTTTCAAGAAATGTATCCCCTAAAATGAACCTAATTGTTCTACCCGAAGGTCTTTCTGGTTGATGGTGGTAGAACTCAAAACATTATCACCACAGCGTGAGAAATGCACACATCAGAATAGAGGGTGCTCAACTCTATTAGGTGTTAAATTCTTTGTCACCTATGGTTTCACAGAAAGAGCCGGAACCCCGTAAATTACTTAGTTCGGGTTTAGTTGGAAATGTTAAGAACGTTTCTCAGAGACTTGAACCTGGGACCTCCATTCGGTAATTCAATATTCCACCCACACAGCTACCACTCGGTCATCATTTAAAATATATATTCCAATCGAAGGTCAAGAAATTACGACGCTACATTAGTACGCACTGACTCTATTCCCCCTTTGTGGAACCTGATACGCTTATGAAAAAAGAATAATTTTCTCAATCATAGTCTCTTGATTTACTGTACGAGTTCCATTCCACGTGGTTTTTCACTCTATTTTGAACAAAAATGTATGGCTTGCCCAATTAGAATATTTAAAAGTGCATAAAAGGTTAATAATTATAAAACCAAATTAGTGTTTCTCAATGCTCTCTTGAGCAGAATTAGAAAGTATTCGAATTCTCACACTATTTCTGAAGGCAGTGCTTATCCATTCAATGATTCCTAAGATAAGGTCTTGTTTTCAAGTTATTACAAATAATACAATATGTATTGTTTTTACGAAATATGTAATATATCTTTGCGGGCATCAATTCATACGGTCATAATATTTCTGCATTCCATAATCAAGTAATGATCGAGGATTAGAACCACTCTGAGAGAGCTTCGATATTCTCAAAACTTGCTCGAAGGTTTTTGATGCAAGTGTCAAAAGTGCAGTGAAAATACACCCTAGACTACGTGACCACATCAAAACCATTTAATGATTGCAAAATATGCGAGATGGCATATAAAGCCAATCCATTCCAATCAATTAGGGAGATTCGTAATGTACCGAGAATGTTTTTTCTAATACCTACTTGAAAGGTGCGACTTGAGTCACATGAGGTGGAACGGACGTACGGAAAACTCCGTCTATACCGCGCTCATCCAATGCTCTACTTCTTATGCATTTTTCTATAGTCTATTCACATAATATGTATCAGTTAGCTTTGAACTTTATATCATGGTAGTCCAGTGGATAGTGTTGGGCTGCTGGGTGAAGGTTCCAGGTTTGTATCTCGGGAGGGACCTTGGACATGTCCAGCCTAACCCAAGTACAGTTATTTTCTGGATATTACCTCTTAATGGGTAACCACAGGTGGCACGGAGAAATAAACTGCCCCCTTACACTGTGATGTGAAATTCACATTCGATTGGCCCTAATTAGTATTTGGGGTATTTGGTGAACTCTACCTACACCAACCAGACCATCCCTTAGCGTTGTTTATTATTAGGGGGAGGTAACCAACAGCTAACTTGGGAATTTGCGCCATTTAGGGTTAAAGGGATCTTTGGAGAGAGAGAAAGTCTGCGAGAAAACTGAGGAAGGATAGAAGGAAATCTAACTACTGTATCAGCGTGGTCTTAACGAAAGTTACCAAGGGTCAAAACGTTTAACGTCCCATACAACGGACGGGATACTGTACTCGAAATGCTCCCCAAACAGCACTCAAGTACGGACCAGTATAGGTACTAAAGGAAATCTCTGCCACAGCCGTGATTCGAACCCGGGCACTCGAGATGAGAAGTCAGTTCTTTAGCGACCACATTAGCCTGATCCCCTAATCCTTTGCGTTTTACACAACTTTCTTTTGAACTTAAATTGTCATTTGATGGCCTCGGGGTGTCGGCGGGGTAAAGTCCTCGCCTGCTATTCCTTGGGTCGTGGGTTGAAGCCCCGCCTGGGTCGGATTTTCACTAACCAGGGCATAGCTGTTTGTGTGTTGTGTATTTGTTACCAGTTATCGTGCCCGATGTAATAGGCCATATGTGCTGTTTTCGGGTCTATGAAAATATATAAATAATTTGTACCTATTTTAGTTCGAATTCATAGATTGCCTTCTAATTTAGTTTTCCTAACGCTCCCGAAAGATCTTTAAAAATAATGATCGACGGTTGAAGAGATTTCAAAAATAACTCAATGCACATTGATGCAGGGTACAAGACCGGGTTTTTCTAGCCTCATATTCCTATCCCTTCTTCTTCCCCTTAACGGAGGGGGGAAACTGTTCCTTGGGAAACTCGACGAATGCACGGGAGGGGGGGGGGCGCCTCCAAATTGACGAGGCGGGCTCGCCCAATGGAAGAGAGGAGCAAGGGCCTCGCCAGCATGAAAGGGAAGAGAAGGCCCGTGCGTGAGGTGGACCGGAGGGGAGAGGGCTGGCTCCCGAGGGCATCCTCCTCCCTAGACGAGCTCTCCTAATAAACAAAGCAAGCGGGGCACACTTGAAACGTCGAATGTCGTCAGCGCAGCTGCCTTGGAGACACGCGGCGGACAGGCTTCTCCTCCTCGGGGAGTTAACAGACTCACGGAGAACGTCGCTCGTCCCTCTCGTCAATGACGCTCTCTGGGTCCAACCAAGCGTCACCCGCCGCCGCCCCCGCTCGCGGGACCACGAACGAACAGTAGCCTCTCCCAATTGACAAGAAACACGCTCTGCACCCCACTGCCCCGTAAACCTCTCTCCTCCCTCCCATTCTCGAGTCATCGCCCAGCCACCTCCCGTCCACAACTCAATCGGGGGCTTGCCTTCCAAATGGGCACGGGTCCCTCCCCGAAAACCTCCACTTGCCCCACATTATAAATCAGCAAACACTTGGTTTTTTTCCCAATTTTTATTCCTTGGTACAAGCGGTTCCAACCTTTCAGGTCATCATCAAGTGTAACCAGTCGTGACAAGAAATAAAAATTGTGGAAAACTCAAGGGTTTGCTAATTTATAATGAATCTTTTCCGCCACGCAACGGCCAATACCACTGAGTTTATCCCAAATTTCCCTCACTCCACCCAGCGCCACCTCAAATATTCGGTTCGTTTTCAGGACATAAACTTGTCGAAGGATACTGGGTAAAAGTAGCTTGGCACGCTTTTTTTTTTAAAAAAAAACCTTTCTTGTAATGTGACCTTGCCATCTTCAGATGCACAAAGGTAACAAGGGGAAAGAAAAAAGACGGGTTAACGAGGAGACACAGGCCTGTTTTTATCTGAGCAAAGAAGACGATCGGAAAACGAGAACGTTTTTGAAGGGGAGAGGATGGCATGCAGTTCATGGCTTACGACGAATGCGTTGGAATCTAGATAAACAGATCTTGACTTTTTTCTGAAAGGCAGTACATAGGTACAGTATTTCAAATAGAGAAGTGGTGAACAGGTAAAACATGTAAAACTAAGGTACACAGCCAATACGTTAAATCATCCCCTTGCTCATAGTTACAGCAATAGACAAGTGCGGTAGGAGTATAAGTTGATTTTAAGTAAACCAACTGCTAAGTTCATAACTCACAGTCAAACCTGCAAACCCAACTTAAACTTGAACTAAAGAATAACACCAAGCTCAAGGTGGAATCCGAACTCGCGACCTTTGGGTTACCGGACCGACTCTTTACCGACCTGACCACCTGGCTGGAGGCTGTTCTCATTTGTGCTTTCAAGACTGTACCCACACTCATAGGCGCTTCAGACCTGGAAGAACGGTACAAGGCAGGGATTGGAAGTGGAATGGTGGATAAAAACTCGGCATCGGTAATGCCTGCTTTTAACGAAAGGCGCCAGGGGGATCACGGCTTAACGTCCCGTCCGACGGAATACTGAACACGATTGCTCACCACAAAGCACCCAAGTAGGGGCTAGTTTGCTAACACAAAGTATCTTCCACTGCCGAGATTCGAACACGGGTTCTTCGGGTGAGAGGACTCACTCTAACCGCTACACCTTCCCTGACCCCTTACCCTAGGTCCTACGTCTCCAGTAATACCCATTAATTAAAATCTGAGTACTGATTAGAATCCCATGAAATCCATTTACTTCGCCAATTATGGATATCATGCATTACAATACACATCCCTCAATACGTTTTTGGTTTTATGCAGACAGAAATGATTTTGGCTCCTGATCTGTCGCAGTACTAATGTAGGTATTTCATTTTCTTCCACTCATGTTTATTTATGTGACACTATTCTTGTGTGATAATGTAATAAATTTAATTTAAGTTTTATAGAATAATCTACGCCTAAAATGCTTTGCCATGATTGATTCAGGCGTATTTGACTACTGAGTTAAAAACTATCATTTGAAGCCGTAGAGATATTAAAATTAGACTGGCCTAACTCCGACGGTTCCTTGGAAATATTGAATGAAAACCACTTTTAACATGAAGTTTGGTGTACTTGGAGAGGCTGCAGCTCGTATTGGTATGTGCCTTCAGCCTGAAATAGCTTTAAATATGTGTTAGATTTGTATATTTATTATTATTTGAATAGTAAAATTTGTCGTAAACCTAATACTACGAGTGTCATTGTTGTTTTTCAAGTCGTTACTCTACCAATAAAATTAAACCAATCTATTTCGAGGGGGCTTCTTGATAGTCGATCACTCAGATTGGAACTATGTACTCTACGATTATTCATAGTCGAATCCCCACCCGGTCAATCAAAGTTCAAAAATCTTTATTATTTTCTTTAAATTTTTCATAATCACTTATAAAAAGTATTTTATGGTAATAGTACATTCTTCGTTTCATCTCTATAATTGTATATTCTGTCATAAATAATATACTATGAAAAGTTACATATATGTAGTTCTTCTCTTAGTAGTATAACGATAAGATATATGATATTTGCTGTCCGACTCCTGAGATGTGAATACAAAAGGAGCTTTACAAAATGAAACACATTCACACGCTCATCATAAAAGGAGTCCCTTCATTTTTTGCCCGGTCAAATAATTTTGATCTGAGGTTCACTTTTCATGCCGTTTCACATCTTATGAGAGGAGATGAGAGCGATTTTTAAGAGCTCGCTTAGAAAAAAACTTTAGGGGGACCTATATCTTAATGCACTATACCGATACACATTTGAACGCAGCATGATGAAGAGTGGTGGCAGAGTTTTTTCTGCCCCTCAAATGGAATCTTTGAGTCTCGGTCCCTAATGGTGTCTTGAAACTCCAGAAGAACCTCAACCCCTACCAGCTGGGTTTTAAATGCTACGAAAACAGAACCGATTACCGACGAATATGTTTTCTCTCCGTTGAAATACTCTAGAAAAATTACGAGTTGTTGCCAAGAATGAAGATGAGCTCGAGAAGTAAGGCATGAGGATGGAACAAATCAAAATCTCAGGAATTAGGTATTTCTTAATGTTAAAATGTCCCGAAAGCTTTCCGTTTCCAGCCTCGTGCACTATATTTAGCAAGTCAAATGATTCAAATATCGTTACAAACATTTAAATGTATTGTTTTATACATAAAATTTAAATGATGTTTCATCACAATTTAAAGACATTGACTAAAACTTATGCTGATGAACTAAAGGGCAAAAATTAACCAGATTTTTTAATCTATATCAAGTTGAAGTAATACTACGAGACCAGATAAATTTAGAGACTGCTTTACTTATCTCTTTCATTAAATACAAAAGCCAATTGATTTCTTGTCCTATTTGAATGATGCACTAGCTCCATACTTAATCAAAGTTGCTCATCCAATGTTATGGTATCAAACGAGGAATCTGGATTATAAAGTCAAAGTAATAAAGACTAATGGTAATGTGAAATGACACCATAACGGTTCAACTGTGCCGAGTTTATTAATCGACATGAAATGATTCACCCAGATTGATATTTTATCAACATGGTTACACTTCCTCGTAGATTTCATTGATAAAATAACTCATTTGGAATAGTGAAATGATAAAAAATGTGAATTGATTTTTTACAAAGACCACTGAATATTACTCATCCCCATCATAAGCTTTGAAACATATTATAATGCTGAGATCATGTTGTTGCAAATTATAATTACTAAAAAGTAACGGGGTTTAATAAAATAAGACGGGCATAAATAAGGAGTTAACAGATAAAGGTATTTTACATATATTACACTTTACAAACCAATAAAGGCCTTAAAGTCCATTTTATTTAAGTCTTAAAACTGAAAACTAGTCTTAAGAAATTACCAAAAATTATTCGTTTTCGTATTAATATTTTTCACCCTGCCAAACTTTACGGCACGGTACCATGCCCAACCTTCGAGGCATTCGTCGCTTTGTACTGCAAATTTTATGCAATAATGCATACAACTTAGGTAATTATCAACCGAAACCATGGAATATCATGAAGATATCACTCCAATTAAAATCTGATACTCACCAACTGGTGAGCCAACTGCCATATCTCATGTGTGTCAAAGAATATGCAGCTACATTTCAATTGACTGAGTACAGAATATTAGGCACCCACACAGAGTTGGCTGGACATGATTCATGAATATGCAGCAAAAAGATATCTCCGTTATGAAAAAAGCTATGATACGGCTCACGCGATAAATTATTATAAAGGACTAAAATGTTATTGACACATCAGCCAGTTTTGGCATTTTTATATTATATTATATTCGTTACATTAGACAGGCAAGGGCACAAAGCAGTGCGTGTGTTTTTAGAGCCATGAGCTATTTACGGATATACTATAAGCTAGGCTACCTATTCTCTACCTTAGTGTATTTTCATAAAAACCAGCCATATAAGGGGGTGGATGAAAAAGAAAATTTTTAAGTATAATATACAAGATTGTCTTCTCAATCTTGAATACGAGCTTTTTGGTGAGTCCTTTCAAGTCTTGAGTAATCGTCATACACGATAATTATAACCAGCGGCGCAACAACACCCGGAAACGTGGGGGGTGCAAACACCTTGAAAAATCTGTAAAAGCGGGGGGGTGGGTTGGGGTTGAGGATGGTTGCATAACTTACAGAGTGACTTATCTGCTGTTAAGTTAGTTTATTCCGTAGATCGCTGTTGTTCATTCATTGTCACAAAGTTTCATTTGCAATTGTTACATCTCTCAAGAAAATACGTATGATGCCTTACGTTGGTGGGAACTCAATAATTAATTACGACGATAATGACCAAAAAGCACGTTTTGTATACACAGTCCACGCGAAAAGGCTCAAGTTGAAGGATTTATGTCTCAAAAACGGAAGAATAAAACATTCATATAGAGCATATCAGCGTGTGGAATGAGTTATCATATGATAATTCATTCCTTCGTTTAATTCAGGTAGGACTTTTTTTTAACGATCACTTTTGTGGCATCTCTTTGCAGCGAGGATGAAAATTACACAATTTTTTTCGAGTCGTAGAGGGCAGCGTCACTTTGGCGGTTGTCATATCAATATGAAATGCACGAATGAAAGGGAATTCCGATAGAATATGAATTGTACTTTTTCATGATACCCTTTGAGTTTCACATGATTTACTTATATTCGTTTAAATTATTCTAGAAAATTTACGAAACAGGGTTTTCTCCGTAAGTATGCAACATTAGAAGCACGCAAACGCCTTCGTCTTCAATTTAAAGTTTGAAAATAAGAATCTATTAACTTCATAACACTTAACCATGCCTCAATACTTTATTTGAATTTTATATTTTTGAAAACGAGTTGAGAGCTAAGGCGGAAACGCCGAACAATGCATGCGTTTAGTAGATTGATCTTGTGTTCAGTATTGATGGCAGAACTTCAATTTGTCAATTTTTAAAGCACAAATAGTGCTCAGCCTCGCGCGTAATATCGTCTCAGAGAGGCAACTGCTCGCTTTTCTCGCGTCCGAGTTACTCAAGATCGTGCTTAGCAGCCTGACATGATTTCGCCGTCAAAACGAATAAAAAGGAAGGAAAGAGCGGGAAGGAAAACATCGCAATAAAATTACTGGGCGTCTGCATAATCAGCCATGGAGTCGAATGCTATCGTATAGTAGGCGCCACGCGATAAGGCGCTTACACTTGGTGATGGTGGGAATCGTGAGAGAGGGGGAGGGAACTCGATGGGGAGTGCGGTTCAAACTCTCGGCGTCAGCCGCCGAAGGAGTTGGAAGGTCTCTCGGCGGAGAGGGTCAACCTCCACCGCTGGATGGCAACCGAACGCTCGCCCTCCTCCCTCCTCCGCCAAATACATTATAAATTGATCACGGCACGTGATCGCGTCGTGAATCTAGTTTAACTCCGGGGAATCGAAATTAAGTACGGGCCGCCGCGTATTCCAGACAAGCTACTCCAGAGATTTAATTTTTCCTCGCCCTCCCTCCTCATTCCCCCAGCTTCTCTCTATATTCTTCCATTGTTGTCATCTTCACATTTCAAAAATGATTCTCGCTATACAACATGTTTATCCAATCACTATCCAAAAACCACTGTGCATACGTCACTTTCCAATACACACTGCAGTTAAGCTTGGTATCCCGGTAAGTAGAGTATTGGGCTGCTTGTCCCAGGTACGAATGCAGAGGCCACGAGACATGTCCATCCAAAACGAAGCTGAGTTATTTCCTGTATATCAGATCTTTCTGTAGGTGGCATAGGGAAAGGATCTCCTCCCTACTACCCCGATGCGTGAATGTCATTGCCATTGAGCTTAGTATTTCTGGTGAGCTCTGCCCTCAACAAACAGACCAACCTTTGGCTTGAGCACAAGTCCACTATTGCCTTTTTATATTACACTAGAGGAAGGTGCCCGTTGAATTTCAATGGGGTGTGAAAACGAAACAGTTATCCAATCAACCGTCATATAGACGGTGGAAAACACGAGAAGTTTTCTTTTGTAATGCAATTTGAACTACTTATTTCTATATCCACGTTTGTTCATTTATCCATAAACTTTCTGACTCCACTTCACGTTATTCCATGAAGTACATCACATCAACTTTGGATTGATGAAGTGTTTACTTCGACTCTAGCCGATAAAGATTTCTGCATGTTGCCCCCTTAAATTTCACCTTCACTGCTTCGTCCGTTCCATATTATCGTTTAAAGAGTACGCGTGAAAAATATACGAACTGCCTTATGCCATAAAAATAGTTATGAGAATCAAAATCTATTTCTACATTTGCGATTTGTAGTTGTATGGGTGAGGCGACCGATAACTTAGGCCAGGGGTGGCGAACCTTTTGGCGATTGAGTGCCAAAGTTTATGAAATAAGAGTATAATCGCTCGACTCGCGTACCAACCCATCGAGTGAGATAGAGGTATCGATCGAGCGCCCTCCCAGCTCCGCGTGCCGCTTTGGGCACGTGTGCCATAGGTTCTCCACCCCCGACTTAGGCCATTTCTGCCAGAAAGGATAAATGGGTAACTGGGTAAAGGTGAGAGATTTAAGGTAAGGTAGGTGGATAGAAACCCGGCGTCGGCATATGGCTGCCTTTAACAAAAGGCGCCAAGAGGGCCACGTCGTAATGTTTCAGCCGACGGACAGAGTATCAAACTCGAATGCTTTCCACTTACCTCCCAAGTAAGGACCGGTATACCAATTAAATATCCGCCGGGATTTGAACTCTGACCCTCGAGATGAGTCCCCTATTAGCATTTTTTTGTGAAAAGAACAAAATAGAAAATACAACTCTTTTAATATTAGTGTTGTAATTTTTTAAGTTATTTGGTTTTTAATTTTAAAATAATATTTATATTTTGATTGAGGGGTTATACGATGTTCATTATGGTGACGCTTGACACTCTTGTACCAGGACTCGGAACTGTAATTCATAAAAACTCCGACTTTCCGAATTTTAACCGGGTGCCACTCAGGTGTAGGAAATCAGATTTAGATTGGCTTGAACTCAGTTTAAATTGTACCATTAAAAAGATACAGAATGTTGTTAGCATGTTATAATCATATTGGGTCCTAATATTGGTCGTGGTAAGATTATTCAATCTATATTTTTGGTTCTGGGCAAATTACTAATAACTGAACCATACTAAGGATTGCACTGACAGAACAGAATGAAAAATGGAGCTATCGATTTAAGATATCCTATCTGTAGGCAGTTAGTTCATTCAGAAGCTTCAGAAGTAACAGTAAAATATGTATAGAATGTTAGCTTACACTGTTAAGTTAGCTGCGAATTAGGGAGCTGAAAGAAAGGTCCAGGACCTTAACCGACGTAAATGTAATATGTTTTCGTCTCATGAAGTGTTATCTGGTTTTTCTACACCTACCAAAACGAAACCACCCGACTAGGAGGACTTGGACTACCTACTCCGTGCACGCCACATCCTAGACAATGTATACAAAACGCGCCATGTCCCTTATATGAGTCACAGATCATATTCCCCGAATAAAAAATACAATACAGTAAGCATAAACTTACTCTGTGGAAATACCATAGCAGGTTGAAGCAGTTTCCTGGGGTATTGAATAGGCATACGTGCATTACGGTGTCTTTGTTCTCGAACGTTTCAATCCAGATCCTCGCTCGGCAGCGGATGTCATTAGAAGACAATCACTTGCATCGGAAGAGGACCAGCACAAGATTTCCGAGTCCAGAACGATTAAAAAAGGCATAAACTCTGAGCAACAATTTGCTACCAAGCATACCGTCCAAAGCTTTTTGCAACATCTTTCGATCGTCATCCTAGATTTAAATCAAGAATTATCATCCTTCAATAAAATAATGACTATACGAGGTATCTGATTATACGAAGCAAGGATTCAGCGGGGGAATTAAAACATATAAATTTAGAAGCGGGAATTTTAATAATCAAGGTCCTTGAATGTAGGGATGCATGTTCAAAATGAACAATACTAGCCAAACACCCTGTGCCAATACTAAATTAAACGCTATTTCCTAAACTATCTGCAATATAGTTTATCAATTTTCACTTTTTTACGGGTAATTACGAACTTCAGAATATCGGATAACTTTGCTGCTTGTTCTCATTTGCTACTAGAGCCCTCCGCATTGTCATCAAATGTCATTCGATTGATAGTGTTCCGCTGATTGGTGTACTAATATTTTTGGAATGATTTTATCTAACGGCTCCTCTCCTATGCTATCAAGTGTGATTACTATTCATTAATGGAAAAATTACAGGCATAGCATTTCTAGAAACTATTTCAACGTATGTCTAGAATTCGATGTATGTACAATCCAAAGTAACCAGGTTTTCATGTCGATAAACACGGGCTTTGAGAAGTATTTCACCTTGAACTGGCTTCGCAGACAGGCGAAACAACCATCACTCTTCTGGTGCTGACTTCTAAACTCAATAATACCTTAGCAATTCACTTTCATAGGATGAGTGTTACCTATCTCCAATGGAAACTCTCTTAATTGCTGAATCACATTAAAGTCACTTACTGAATCTGACTTCACTAACTATTCTTTAGAGGGAGATTTAATTTTACAGAAAGAATCACAACAAGAACACAAGAGTTCTTTGAATATACCCAAGCTGTCTAATCTTATACCTAAGTGCAAGGAAGTTAGAAGAATATTTCCTACTAATTTCGTGAAATTAAAACTTTGATAGAATTCTGCCCGGACCCAGTCTAGGGGGATGACATTGCGACAGGCGGGCGAATTGAAATGAAAAAAGAGCCGTTGCTCTAAATATTGCAAATATGGAATATATATAAAGATATTTTGTTGGATATACTAAATTATATAATTAGGTACCTTCTCCTGCCACTTTTAATAACTTTCTCTTTGCCAACTATTGAATGAGTCAAAATCCTCCCATTCCACGGGAGGTTAGGACGAAGTACATTAAGCGGTAAATATTATGGTGGGTTTTGTTTAATATTTATTCAGCATCTCCACCTGCATACACATTTAATTCATGGGAATATACATTTAATGCATAAGCAAACATGGACGCCTCTCATTCTCGACACCGAAATGGAAACATATGCGTGCACGTTTTAGTAGGTAGGATTTATGTACTATTCAAGGATGTGTCCGCTGATGACTTCCAGGAGGCAACAACGAATCTTGAATATTGCCCAACGTTTTTTGGATTGCCACCAAAATCCTCCGGCCGTCTTCGCGTCCATCCTGTCGCGGAGGGTCAGTGCAGTGCCATCAAAACACGCGTCCTTCCAATTCTTGCGCGCGAACCGCCCCAACTCCCATAGCTAGCCAACGACAAACGGGGCTGAGTCCCCCTCGATCCAAACCTCCTTCCTCATTTACAGACTGAGAGAAGAGAGAGCTAGCTAGCTGGATCGCCATGAGCGGACGCCAGTCAGGACGTGACGACACCACGACGCAGTCGCATTCCTACCCTAAACACGGCGCACATCCATCAATGCCCCTCGACGCAGAATATGTAACCCCGAATATTATCCACGACGTAATCAATTCGGTGACATGCCTCGCAAACAAAGCGAGCGCATGGAGATCTTGACTGCAAACTGATGCAGTGATCTCGCTGAGAGAGTAGCGAAATCTCGGTCGGATTAAAAATAAACGGGATATTACGGCAAAGAATATCGTCCATGGCGCCCGACACGCTTCCTTTCCACGCTAATCACGAGGGGGCGTGTAAACTACTGGCATTGAAGGGTGCAGATTGAAACGGAGTGCGATTGGCATAAATCACTCATCTCCCGGCCATTAAAAATTAATTGCAACGACGCTGAACTTTGACCTCCTGTGGATGCGTACGAATTTCACAAGACGAACGCATATTAGTAAAGCAACGAGGATTCACTCAAGGTTTTGTGAAATTTTCCCGAAAAGTTGTCAAGTAATTGAAATTTAACGAGTTATATTCATCTGCTTGACAGAAAAAAGAAAAAGAGCCGACATTTTGACACATTTTGTACTTCCTGAAAGTTCACCTTTATGAGTAACACTGAACCTTTCGGCCCTTTAAAAAAAACAAGTTTACGACTTTAAAAGTTGCTTAAATGTTTGAGGGTATTGAAACTATTACCTATGATCATTAATTATACAAAAATTTAAAATACTGGCGTCTATATATAGTGAAATAGAATTATGTGTTCAGAAAAGAAAATCTGTTGTTTTGAAGTCCGAAACTATTGAAATAGTGGCACACTGATCTACATTTGTAGAATACTTATGATAACAGGAAGATAATTTATTCCTAACCATTAACAACGAACTATTAATCATATCTATATCTTTATCAACTAACGATTATTCTTCATGTCATCACTATGATGCACACAGTATCATGGATATAGTACTTTCAACGAGGTAACCTTTTAACTAATTGTCCTTTTGCTATTATAAAGTAAAAATGCTAACATTTACTGCATAAATTAAATTAAGAAGCGAATGATGCAATGTGTAGTAGATAATCTGTGGGAATGCCGAACTAATTCCAGTCCATGAAATTGCATCCATTTAGTGCTTTTTCCCCGCGAAAAAAAAATTTACTTTATGGATTCATATAGGTTAAAGTCAAGATATTCTCGTTACGAGAGATGTGTTTTTAATAAGGAAAAGCAACATTATTTCCTTGTTTCTGTTTATTACACAAAAAATAAATCACGTATCGTCTATGCAGTCCGAACACCTTCTGTAAACACGGGTGCCTACCCAGACGCTATATTATGGACTAAATTAGGCAGGTATTTTGCAACTTAAAACGCGGAAGTTACAACTACAGTAGACTTCTGAATGCTTATAATGAAATGATAACAGAATTAAATAATAAAAAAGCCCACTGCTTGCATACAGATGGCATGACTATGAGCAGATACAATGATAGCTGAAGCTCAGTGTGGAGTGAAAAGGTAAAAAGAATGCTGGGTATAGCAACACTTAAGAGTCAATTGCTATTTGTAGCAAGGTCCTTCATCCCTAATTTCCAGTCAGTTAAAATCAACCCGGTCCTGCGAAAACTACAGTGGTGAAGTCACTTCCAGGAACACTATAATGGACGCGGGAGGAATGAATCAGCTTATTTTAGGGTCTGGCGTTGAGTTGACCAATAAAAATCGCTTCCGAGAAGCGAGTAATCTTGAAAATGGAATGGTTTTTTGGCTACAATATTTAGCTTTTTGTGCTAAATATGCACTGGTAGACATGTATAGTGTTGATGAACACAGTTGGGCTGCCAGTCAGCAAGAAACGGGTTCACATGAGCACGATAAACGTTCCTTCATCGAGGACCAGTAAGCATTAATATCCTTGCGATACTTCCCTCGAAAAACTTCGGTTACATAAGAAGAATGTTCAGTTTTGCCATTTGTCACTATTTCCACCGCTGAATCCGCAACTCAACATTCAATGAAGTTGAAGGTCTGACAAGCCCTACCGACGTCACCATCATAATTAGTAGGCAATGTAAAACCAACCGCCCTTTTACGTGACTCAACATTTGAGGACACTTATTATTGATGTTATCATGTTCACCATATGTAATTGGATATTCTCCATGAGTCGATTTTCCTCAAGAACGTATTACAAGTCTTGTAAAGTGCTCCTTCTGAGGATGGAGAAATGGGCAGTAAAAATTGCGTCGTGTAAATCAATTAATTGTGTAGGAATACTTTCCAAACGCAAGATCTTGTGTGCGGAAATATCACCAGTTCATTTCATTTAATGAAGTTTCATGGATTCGACACCCACACATCCTCCAAAGCGGACGGCCGGGAGCTGTTAGGGCCATCAGTCGAGAAAAACGGGAAGCTAAGGAGAAGGGAACTAAGAAGATAGAGATGCTCACAGCTGTGAAGGCACACCGAAGTGGTGCAATAGTTGCTACCACCTCCTTTGCAGATCTATTCACACGAAGCACACAAATGCGCCTTTAAAATGCTATCGCGTTTGGGGCGTCATTTTGGTGGAGCAGGGAAAAGATTTACTTTACTCTCCTTCGTCCATCCCCAAATGAAATTTTGCTTTGCACACAATAAATGACTCAGTTTAACCGATAGACAAAAAGGAGACGATAACTTTATGGTAGAGGCTATAATATTCCACTTTAATGGACGCTAAAGAAACTAGACCATGAGAAGCACAAACAGAAACGAACACCCCCGAGAACATTTTACTTCCTCCTCTACCATGAAACATTTTAAATAACATTCAAACATTTACTAAACATGAAAAAATAAGGGATAACGGAATAACAAAATTACCCATCAACGTATGCCGTTATTATCGTCCAAGTCAATCAAGTAAATCGTTCCCTTAGTTCCCAACCAACAGTCCACTAAACGGGACCCCGTTCTACATCTGCTGGTGCTTTTGCTAGCTCCTTTACAGAGCATACGTTCATTCGCATATGTAGCTAATACGTACCTTGAAAGTGTTGGAACTAAATTAAACTAGTCCTCAATAAATTCATTTCTAAAATAGTGGGAAATTGTAAAGTTGCTATTCACTGTACGTTCATTTACTAACCTACTTAGGAAAACATGATTATTTCACGGCGGACAGGAGAACCAAAGGTTCCATGGTCAACTCCTCTCGGTCACGACATCATGCATATCTAATATTTCTGCTTTTATTAGACGTTGTGTTAGAAGTCAAGGCGGAGCTCCTTAAGACTTAAGTATACTTCTAAACATGCATTCTTCTATTCCTCTCACAATCATTGAGAGGGTATCGGACTAGTGCGGTGGCTGGAGTGCTGCTTCCCATCCCGAGAGTCCGGATTTGGATTCCAACAGTGGCAGATATTCGCACGCATTCATACTTTAGCGCTGAGTTGTGAGCCCATCCAGTGCAGAACTCTTTCCGTTAAACCTTTGACCCTTTTGCGTATTTCGTAAATAGTATCCTGATGCAAAAGCCAGGGTTTCACTCCACCCTTCCTCCGTTCCCTGGAAAATTCCCATCTCTCTCCAGTCACCCATATGTCCTAACTGGCGCAAATTACCTCAGCCGTGGTTCGCCTTCCCCGAGGAACTACTATACTTTCAAGTGCGTACTGTCAAGTATGCCGATGTCTTTTTAGGAGGGAAGCCGGACGCCGAGCGACTCATGGGGTCTACTGGCGGCGGGGAGTAGAAGGGGGAGGGTCGGGCAGGCAACGAAGGCTGCCTTGTGGCTGGTGGGGGAGGAGGGTCTTCTTGTGAGGCTTCTCTGTCTTTTTCGCTTCGGAGGGCCCAACGCGAGAGGGTGGGAGGGGCGGCGGGTAAGGGCCCAAAAGGGGTCGAGGAGGGTTTTGTGGGTGGGTGACGAGCGGCTTGCGGTGAGCCACTGAGCGCCCATCTCGGAAAGAAAGCAAGCGATCACGCAACGTGGCGAAAGAGGCGTGCCGAAAGGCTTGCCATCGAGCGGATTCGGATTGAGGTACGAAAATAAAAACATACCCTTGGCGACGGGGTGTAAGATAAACCTGCCTCGAAATAAGAACTATTATCCTTTATGAACAAATTAGTAGAATCAGGTGCCCCAACCGCCCAAAACACCAAGCACAGTCCAATATAACTTCATTCTGAACTAAGGCGAACACTACATCCGTGACCGAGGTGGGATACGAACCCGTGAACTTGGTGCTATCGCCCGGCACATTATTCTTTAGAATACCGCGGCTGGCCTCGTTGAAAAAAGTTGAAATAGAGAAAAGAGAGAAAAAACTGGAATGAAATGTTCCCGCGGAACACTTTTCAAGTTCAATTTTGGCTAAGTATTAGCCTTAGTCTTATGGTGAGTTGAAATGAATTTAACATACAGCGGCAACTGACTTTGCAGAAAATTATCGCAATTGGCGTTTCCCAGCGATATAAGGTTTTAAGAGTAAGCTAAATTATAGCATTCAACACGTTTTCTCAACTACCTTTACCGGGGTACCCGTGCCATTCTTTCGCTCTGTTTTCCCTCACATAGAGGGGCCAATAAAAATAAAACCAAGATAAAGGCTGTAAGATTGAACATATCTCACCTACAGAAACAGTTAGGGTGTCCATACTCTCCTCCGCATTTCACATAGAGGAACTATGAAAAGAGTTCAAAGATGGCCTAATGACTTCAGCAAAGGCATTATGCCATATTCAAGAAACGATATTAATCATGCCCTTTCAGTTACCGGAAAAAGTCAAAATGGCCAATATGATTATTCATTATAATGACAATTTACAGCGGAAAGCAGTTCAAAGTGTAATTGCGGGTACATCTATCATTAATTTATAATCAGAGCTTTACAGGACTGCAAACTAGGGACTGATACATTTTTTCTTATCAGAAACGATATTCTATGATGAGATTTACCTCCATGCCTAATTTCCCCCCAGGGACTACAGCGGGAAAAGAGGAAGAAAAAGTGAAGAACAATGAAAAATCACTGCAAATTCTCATTAAAAATTATTGAGACCACGTAATTTTCGCCTATGTGCATCATCATCAGGTAATCGCCATATTACTGTTCCTCAAAATTAAACATAAAAATACGTGAACAAATATTTGCCGATCTAACAAGGGCCGTAGCTGTGAGTACCGGCCTCTCATTTAGAGGATACAAGATCAAATCCCGGCAGCTACGAAGATTTACAGATTCTCTACGTGCCGTGTCCAGAGCACACAAAGTGCAAAACTCGGTCCGTCGTACGAGACCGTAATCAGCCCATTGACGCCTTTTCTAAGAGTAACCTGATGAAGACGTCGGGTTTTTCTCCACACTTCTTCCGATCCCTGTATCCAACACCTCAACGGCGCAAATGAACAAAGTTGTCGGTCGTCTTCACTTACAACGAGAGACCACCGTCTCAGCGTCGCGCGATCCGGTCCGCCGATGTGAACCCGCGCCAACTGCGAGCCCACGGTTTTGAACGGTCATCCCTCCCATTGGACAGCCATTCGTCCCGATAAGCGAACCCCCGTCTCCCACCTCACCCCACTCGTCCCCTCCTCAAAAAAATCCCTTGTTGGTTAACAAAGCGGGCGTCGCCTGAAGAAAGAGTGAGGGTAGGAGCTCGCGAGCGGGGAGGACGGTGGCGAATTGTTCGACAATTGGACTCCGCCCCGTAGTCAGATCGGAAATGGCAAATCGGCGTTCGGACCAAATGACCGCGGGAATAACGCGTGCATTATCGGAGAGTGCTCGATAAACGACGACAATTCGCTCTCGAAGAAAACGGCAATTTTCGTGGTAAACATGCACCGTTCGTCAAACATTAACTCATCAATTCCATCCCAGACGTTTTTGATCAATTTAGTTTTTAGGGGCATTCCCACGACTAAGAGGACTGACTTGCTTCAAAAGCGGCTCAGGTTGCCGTCCGGCTTGAGTCATCCCCTCGGCGATGAACGCTAATGTCGCGGAATAGCATTCCGCTGCGAGGAAGCATGCGTGCATTTTTTTATTACCGTGGAGCCTATTTTACAGAGCGAAACCGCTCAGATGAATAGTGCATCCACGCACAAAAACCGTCCGCACCGACTCATAACTTGCCTGATAGAAGTTTCCCACGTCACCTTATGCCGAGTTGATCGAAAATTGATTACACATCACCTCAGGAGAGAGTGACCTTAAACATATTGCCTAAACACCCCAAATTGTGATCAAAGATAGGTTATAAAAATAGGTTGATCATGTTGGCCATTCACAGAGACAGTAATACCTACCCCTTTGAGTCAATGTCGACTACTTTGGGGGCCCTTGCTTTACGCTATACCCAATTTTCCAATTTTCCGAACGGTAGAAGTAGGAAATAGCACTGCAAAATATAGTGCATCCTCTGTATGTAATGCTTTCTACACGTCCTGAAAGCGGTACGAGTCCAACAACTTAGGTCATGAAGGCAAGAAGGCTTGAGAATTGGTACCACATCAAAACTGTCTTTGCCTTGAACTACATTGGGGAAAGACTTTCTTGACAGTAACAGACAGCAATTGTAAATGAGCTCTTTTTTACTGTAACATGTTGAACTGAGTAGGAGCACGTAACAGACTAATGAAACTGTTTATAAAATATTTTTTATTTAACGATAATAATAATAATGTATACTATTATTCTTGGAAATTATAGATGTGCAAGCAATGAAAATAGGATATTATAATCAATATGCATCTGAAATCATAATTATTATTTAGCCACATGTTCAAGTAGAGTACCTGTTGTCAAAACTAAGTTCTGAAGTACTGAAGCTAGAAAAACAATGGCACTCATGTGAACAGTAAGAAGGAGAGGCTGATTACCTACCTACTTATAAAAATGTATTTGTAAAGTTAAATAAAAAGTCAGTGATTTCTATGGGTGAAACCTATGCCGATTAAAAATTTAATATGCACCAAAACACTCCCTAAACACAATATAGTTAGGAGAAATATGGTAGTAAGGTAGGTTTGGTGATTGAAATAACTACTATATCTCCTTTGCTCCCTCCAATAACCAACAAAATTAAGGTTTGAGCTCGATCGATGTTAGAGAAGGAATTAAAAATTAATCCAAAGAAGATGACGAAATGACGGGGAAAGACGTTTGGACATAAGGATTCAAAAACTCGTTTTTCCCACGCACCAACCGTACGACCATCACGTTAATTCTGTTCAACTAAACGACCATAAAGTAATCTATTTAATTCGCTAATACAGCTTAGCATATACGTGCATCTCTGTTCATCTCTTTTATTCCGTTGTTTTAACCAATTTTTCCTGTCTTGATTCCCATTTTCCATCTTCCCCCTTTCATGGCTAGTAACTTAACACCTTTAGCCTTACGAATCGCGTCAGCCGGAAGAAGATGCAGATCACCCCAGTCACATCCATGCATTGCTTCATTAATACTCTGAGCTATCTGACACTCGTAATGACCTTGCTCTAAGGAGCCTCTTCTAAAACACCTACCCTAGACTTTCTTGATCTTTCTTTAGCTACTTCCTCTCAGTCCATTTTATAAACATCCGTTGGGTGATTCGATTCTCATTCATTTTCTCAATCTTTATCAAACTATAGAATCACACTCTTTTTGTACTTTCATCACCGGTACATTAAGATCTCATTCTCTCACGATGTATCCAGACCTCACACCTCCCGTATTTTTTCCAAAAGCATCTCAGGTAATCGAGATACCCCAACCGAAAGATTCATCTGAAGTACTTCTATGGCTTTTCCACTGCTGCTGTGATCAGACCCGATAAGAAAGGGGTTGGAGGAGAGGAAGGCATTGAAATCATCAGCCACCGAGGTTTTTTTATAACCCTTAACATGCGACTATCAAGAAGACACTGTGGGAATCGAATTGGTATAGTAATAAGAGTAGCTTCCTATTCCGAGGCCCCGGCAGTGGACATTTTTTCAGTGAAATAATTCCTCCCCTACTTGAGTGCTGTGTGGAGCGCACCTCCAGTTCAGTTTTCCATCCGTCGGATGGGACGTAAAAAACCATGTGTGCCTAGGCACTTTCCGTTATGATCAAATTAATACCGACACCAGGTTTCTGTCCTCCCTTCCTCCGCTCCCTTCTTTCCCACCTCATCTCCAATATCCACATCCACCTAGCCTAAAGGACCTGATTTGTCGATCGCCTCCATTAATAACAACAGACACTGCGGATGTCCGCCATATTGACAACGTCACCGCGTCACTCTTGACGCGTAGAGTATCAGGACGTCGCTGCTTTCCATTTATTTTTTCCTCTCATACTCTCTCTTCAACGCGTCCCCGCCGATGGTGCTCGCATTGGGCAGACTCTCATTACGAGAGACGCGGAGAGATGAGCGAGAGGATAGAGGAGTGAGGGTTGGGGAAGGGATGGAGGAAATGGGAGGAGTTCACGGGCTTGGGAGGGGGATGGGGTGAGGAGGAGTGGGGGAGGGGGGGGCTCAGGGGGGGGCTCAGGGGGGGATGGAGGGAGGAAGTGAAGCCACTCTCTCGAAATACCCTCCCTAAACGAGTCCCAATCGAGTGGCTGAGCTGCTCATTGCAAAATAGGCTCCATATGAAATGAAAGTTGCTAATTTTAAAACGTGCCATCAATCACCCGCTCGTGAAGATCGGGGAGGAAATTGCCTTCCACGCGCTTCATGGGAAATTTTCGAAACGTTCGCCCTTTTCCGAAGGGGAAGCTGTCACAAGGCGTAGAAGAAGTAGAAAAGGATACACTTTGGAGGGAAAAAAATGGAGGAAGGGGCTTAAGTGACTCATTGTTTGCTCATTCAACCGCGGCGGCCTCGCTGGAGGGCGAGCTGAGGGCCGAAATCGTTTGAAGGCCCCCTTCCGACGAGTTGTTCAGCATAAAGACTTAGCGAAATTCGTGAGCCTCAAAACGTCGTCGAAAGTCAATCACCCTTCTGCGGATATATTTTCATCTCGAAAACCGCAAAACGTATTTGAAAAGTCGAGTGAGGACCTTTGGAGAATTATTATCATCAACTTAATACCCCTAAAACTGCCGCAAGAGAATGAAGCGAAGAGCTTGGGGTCACCATGAAAACGGTGAGGATGCAGGGAAGGAATTAGGACAAATGGTATCAAACCGAAGGCTCGTGTGGATAAATTGTTTTCGCTTTGCCTTTTCATGTTCTGCAAGTGTGCGAGGGAAGTTTGAGTCCTTGAATCTGTTCGCCCTTCCAACTGAGGGACATCAGTACCATATCCTTCAGTGACTTTCAACTGAAGTTCCATCAGTTTTACCTAACACGTAACGCCTGCATTATAAACGTCTATGCCACTGGTAGAATTTGATCCCGTGACTGTCAGGTATACCGGCGAGCGTGCTTGTCACCGAGATAGCCTGATCGGTGACGTTGCAGATAAAATCACCAACAAAAGCAAACTCGGATTATAATGTTGGTGTAGTGAGTAAAAGTGAGGAATCTGAGGATCACCCTCACTTCAAAATTTGCCTTGGGGGAATCATATTTTTAATTTATGAGGCACAGCGCTGAAGAGGCGGGGATCTATGAAACGAATCGTAGAAATTGTTCCATTGGAAAGGATCGAAAGGAAATAAAGATGTTATTTCATACTTGTATGGCCTCATCTGGAGTGTGCATCTACATCACTACATCAGCTTAGTAGACAGAAGCGGAAAATTAAGAGAAATCAACTATGGGACCGAGCGATACAAAAATTCGTTTTGCCCACGCGCAATACGTACACGACTAAAACGCAAACAATGTATAATTCTTTCAAACACATTACTCAAAGTTTTTTATCGTGAACTAGAAACTTTTTTTCAACTTAACTTCGCGGCTGGTGACATACAACCCCCTGCCACACACCCTTGGGGTGGTTCACAGGGTAAAATGTAGAATTTAAATTAGCCGTAGTGAATAAAAAAATCAATGAAAAACGGGAACTTTTTGGTGTAATTATTCTTATGGATATGTGGCCACTTTGGCGGCTACAATTCACCCACCATAGGGCGCAACCCACGAGCGTAAAATCCCTGTACAAGCATATGAATGGACCGAAATCGTTGACCTATAGGTAATTGGGTTCTGAACTAGTCTGAGGTAGTACCATGATATCTCTCATTTGCTCCTAGGGTAGTGCACGTTTGTTGGTCTTCATCCCCTGCCACACAACCTCGCAGTACTAGCTCGCAGAGTATTACGTAGATGCAGATATAGTCCCCCAGCAAACCAGCCAAGTTCCGCGCGAGCTCCACCACACATTTCGAAACCCAGAAGAGAATGCCGTTGGCTCGTCACCTTCCGCGATTGCGGAATTCCCCGCCGTAGACCATAAAACATCGCGCACCCACGGCCAACAGAGGTAAATTAACGTGGACGGAGAGACGGAAGCAGGCATTCCGACCGTGAGCTACTGAAATCATCGCTGGAGTCTTCTGGTGGGCGGGTAGGGGTAAGGAGGAGAGGGATAATCACGCGCGTGACACCGATTTCGAACTCCGAAACCAGTGGGTAGAGGGGCACGGGAGTTAGGGAGGAAAGATTGGGAGCTTGGGTGGGAGGGGAACGAAACTAACGACTGAAATGGGTAGGATTGAGAGAGAGAGAGGAGTGGGGAGGAGGTTGGGGGGGAGTCTCCGGCGAGAGTAGTTGTCATGGAGGTTAGGGGATGAGGGGTGCGAGAGGGAAGGGGACAGGATGCCCCACCGGAAGTGGACGACTTTTGTCTGAGGTTATTTTTTTCATTCACCTGCGGCTTGAGGGCGTGGACTCCCGATGGCTACTCGGTGCGGAGAGCGGGTCGCGGAGGAGGGAGGTGAACGAAGTATGAGGAGTGGAGTACGGGTGGAGAAGGGGATGGGATACCGGTTCCAGACCTCACATTGCTTTAAGTCCACCCTCGGAAAAAAGTCGTTCATCTTTGAGTGAACTTTAATAAACTCTCGGGACTTTTGAAATGTTTCAATGCACGCTAACCTGTCCGTTACTTTTCATCAAATTGATGGCCCACCCATTCTTAAAAATTATTTTAAAACTAAAAAAATAGTAATAAGAGAAAAACTGGAGCATTCAGCGAACCAGAATGTCAGTCCTCAGAGCGAGTTCAACAGCTCTTCGTCCCAGCAGAACTAGTGGCGGTAATACTTCGAGAGAGGTAGGAAACACATCATGTTTACTGTATACGCATAGGGAAATCATTGGAATATAAGATGATCTGAACTATATCAACGCATTTAAAATAGGGAATTGAATTCTACAAAGATCGATTTTATTTACCTATTTCCCATGCACAATAAGTGATCACAAGAAAATATTCGTAAGGCAATCCGTAGAGCTACATTGATCTCTTGAATCCAACGCTCTTTTTGGTGAAACAATTTTTTAGCACAGAAACGATTAATGACTTGAGATATAATTTAAGTAGTATGTCCGTTCGGCCGTTTATCCCCCTCCATATTAGGTTTGTGATAAAGTAAACGATGTAATGATGGTGTTCTACAATTTTTTTCCTTAGTGCTGCAAAATATATCTTAATGAAGATCACTTCAAATGGTAAATTAAGTCTATATTTTAACCGGTGGTAAAATAAAGACCCAATTTCGAGTTAACTTAAAATGTTTAAATAAGTTAAGATTGTCTTAAAGTCTCTTTGCTTTCACAACACTGAATTGTACTTAATGATTGAGTGTATTTTTTTCCACAAATAGAGGCCCTCTTACAATCCAAAAACCAAATGATCGTGAGAGAACATCAAATCAAAGAATTAAAAAAATGTTTTCATGCTTCCCAATGACGATAGGTAACTATATAAACCAGTCTAGGTGAGGAATGGAGTTAGATGGAGAAAGGGACTTTTGAGGGAGTTGAGGAGGGGTCCGGATTGTTGTGGTGAGGTCAGGGAAGTGTCTTGGGGGAGGGGTTGGCGTGGGAGGAATTATTCCCACGCGAGGAGGGGTGGGGGAGCCCCATCTCACTCGGCCGGCCCAGTGTCCCGTGGGAATCGCCGATTCCCCGGCGAAGAGCATGAACTCCAGCCAAACCTCCAGGACACCACTCAACCCTTCCCCACAAACATCCCCCCTCGCCACTAACTTCCTCCTCACCAACCACATTCGCCTATGCCCATTTTCGGTCATGACGACGTCTAGTATGTAGGGTCGTGCGGTGCATGTAGTAAAAATAAATTAGTGAACCCACGGACGAAGGAGATGTTCTTCACCCCATATTCAGTGAGACGAACGCAGGTGTCACTTTGTGAGAATATAAGAGTGCAATCGCCCATCCCATCCCCGTGATTAGATTCTCCGAGCGGGAAAATGAGTTTTTCTTGTGATTGAAAAATATGAGAATTCTACATTTAGTAAAACGTTTCACTTTCATAAGCAACAGAGAGATGAGAGACGAGATCCGCATCGGGTAAATGAGTCCTTCGAAATGAAGTTGAAAATATCCTCCATAGCCCAATAAAAATTTTCCTCGCCTAGGAACTACCCCTTGATACAAAGCTCAACTCTCACAATTTCTTGCCTTTGACTTTTATGCCCTCCGTGAAGATTGCCCGGTCAACTTCACAGTAAAAGCACTCGCTGGCCAGTCAGAGGACCGAACTAATCAGCCCCGCCAGTCTTCGATATTAATATGTATGTACATGACAGATGACATGAGAAGTCGCAAAATTCATTATAGCTCCGTATATTGAAGATATTGAAGCATTTAAGAAGATAATCGGCATTAATGCCACCATGTAGGAACGTGACAAACACGCCACCTCTTTTCTGAACGTATACCATATTTCCTTACCTTAAATCGAGTACAAGCTCGAAGAGCGGATGCCCAATCCGCTAACTGCGATTACTTCGCTGCTATCTTCAATGGAGTTCACAAACTCTAGTCAACGTAGTCAAATGTTGTCTCTTCAGGCAGTTTCATCATATTCGCCCACTTCATGACCACATAGATGCCATCATGCTCTGCTTCAACGTATTTTCGCTTGATGTGCGCCCCCTATCAGAGAGAAAACATGAATATTTCATTAGCAACCAAAAATGGAGACCGGGAACCAAATTTTCTATCTCGAGAGTCTTATAGTTATGTAACGTAATTTTTAGTACTGAGAGATATGGAGATTAATGATAAAAATTTTAAAATTGTTCTAACAATTCCATTAATTGCCGTGCTATTTTAAAAGGAAATATTAAAGATACTTGCTAGAGACTCACTACCGCACACTCAGCGTCAATATCATAAGAGGCGGGAAACATTTTGACGCAAAACTCTACTCCTCTGGCTTTGTTCTCCACGATCATAAAGCGCTCCCCGAAACCTGCATTGATCGTGGACAGCCATAGTATCGTCTACTGCGAATGAAATCGACGAATGATGCTCGAAGTGGACGTGGCATAGAGTTAATGACGGATGAAAAAATAAAGATAAGTATAAAGAGCCACTACTCGATAATAGTACGGTTACGAGGTAATCTTCACCTTCTTGGGTAATTAGATACAGTGACATCAAAATCATAAAGTGAAAGGAAAAGGGAGAGAAATTTTGCATCAATGCCATAATGTTCATCTAAAGCCATACACAGACTCTTGATATTTAGCTCCACTCGTTTAATAATAATAACTTTTACTCGATCATTAGTAGTTCCCCGGGGAAGGAGAGACAGCTAAAGTCATTTAACCACTAAGGTCAGGTGTTCGGGTGTATGCGGGAATTTTCATAGACCGGATGACGGGCGGAGTTAAACCTAGAGTCAGCATTAGTGTCGTACTCTTAGTGATAGATGCCAAAGGGTTCCCGGTTTAACGTCATATCTTGCGGAAAGAGTACTCGACTCGAAGTACAATCTACACCCCAATCATGTGGGGAGAAATGTACAATGAAAATCTCAGCCCCAACCGGGTTGAGAACCTGGGTCCTGGGAATGAGAGACCAGTACTCTTAGCACCACACAAACTCAGTCACCAGGTTTCATTCAAAGATAGGATAAATAGAATAAAGAGTTGAAAAGGGGAGAAAAAGTCAATATTTAGTTCATAAACATGCTTCGATCCTGGAAAATATAAATAAGTAAAGCCATTTATAAATTTTAGTAGCAATCATAATAGTGACCTTTGCACTTAGGAGCATGGAAAACCCATTAGAACAATCACTCATCTGAAAAGATATTAGAACATTTAAAAATTTTGGCTGCACCTTTGGCGTAATTGTTAAAAAAAGTCCACGTAGCAGGAAAATGAAAGAGGGAGAAGGGGTCCGAAAAAAAGACAAATAGCGTCCAGTGCACTATTTCAACATCCCCTAACAACAGACACTGATGAAATTAATGGTAACATTTCTTACAGAAAATAAATTGGAGAGGATTGGTGCTGTGGCTAGAGTTATCGCCTCCCGTTCCAAGTGACTAGGTTTGAATTCCGGTACTAGTAGACATTTGTAGGAAATCGCAGGTGGTCCAGGGGAATGAATTTGCCCCTCTACCCTGTGTGAATTTCACACGCCAACAAAAACCAGAAAGTTTATCATCACACAAAATACCGAACTCAAACATTCAAATTCCCATGTTCAGCTATCCTATACAACCTTCTATCTGCCGCGGTGGGAAACAACATGTGTAGCAATAGGGACAAAAATGCAAATTAAGGTACTTTGCTTACACCTGCCTCGACAAAAATTTCGTGGGAACGAAATGTAACCTTCTATGCCCGGGATCACTCCAAGCGTGAAGTGGTGAGATATGAATAAAGTTAATGGTGATATAAATCTGTTTAAACCGGAAATGAATATTTCTTTCACTAGTTAGCTTCAAACAATCGGGTTGAGACCATAGATGGTGGCTGTCGGAATCATTTTCCGACGAAATCTCTGTAAATGGCCCACCTAAAGCAATATCATTGATATCATAACGTTGAAGAAAGCTTCGGAATACATAATGAAGGAAAGAAACTATAGATATGTGAACTGAACGACAATTAAGGATCATGAACGAAATATAGGAGACCGAGACATTGTGGAATTCCATAATGAGATATAGAAAAATACAATTGCTTTGCAAAATTCCACTGTAGAATAGACTGTCCTGCCCAGTCCTGAAGATGCCATGATGTGGTGAAACATGTTGACTCAATAAATTTATTCTACAGTGGAATTTTGCAAAGCAATTGTATTTTTCGATATCTAATTAAGGATCAGTTGAATGTGACCTTAGCCCTCCCAAATTAGACATTTTAAGGATTATAAGCAGTGCGATACTACCTTAATGTAATTTAGTGAATCACTGAACTATTTCCGATTCCAGCCATAATAGCTCTTCAGTAATTCTTGAGATTTTATCTTCATGAATTAAGAAAGGGAAACAATTTAAGGGTAATCAGAAATACACCAGTAATACGAAACGGATTGAATCATTTTTTGGCCTGGAGTAATTTTGGTACTGTTAACAGTGAGCGGTAATTTTTGTTACATATTTAAAATAAAAAAAACACATACTTTATCAAATTTACATCACGTACAGCAAAGTCCTAAATGATGTTTCTATTCAATATTTGTGCGTATCAACTAACATTACTAATATACACGCCATTATTAGATTTCATTTCCAAATATTTTCTGAGGTTCACAAAATCCTCTCATTTTAGCAAAGGATTTTTTTATTTCATCATTATTTAATTTAGAAAATTATGAATCATGGACCATCAAAAATGCCAAAAAATATTAAAATGAATAGAAATAAAAATAAAATATAGTAGTTAATTTCAAATAAATATGTAGCATAAAAATTAGGATACTTTAATATTTTCAAAAGTAAAATGATACGAAGCCATTGTAATTGACCTTCAGCATGAACTCCACAGCTCCTTTGGTCATACTTCTATGAGCAACCAAACTACTGCTATCGCTGCTAAGCTTAAAGACAACACTTTCCTGTCCTCCAAGAGAGTGGTCGAAAGCATCTGGAGAATTTATGACGCATGTTTTCCTCCTAATCCGCCTAATTTATAGCGCTTAAATCAAGGGGTAAGCAAATTGACTCGATGCATCGTTATGAGTTAACGAGCTTCACGCGATGGGCACCCTTCAGCCAGCTGCGCGCGAGGTTGGTGTCTGTTCGAGATGTAGAGGGCGCTGTACGACGAGAAGTTCACGCCTAAAGGAACCAATTCGAAACGTATCTAAAAACTGAAGGTTTCTTGCGCCAATTATCCTATTTTCCAGGGCAATTTTTCATTAAAAAGAAGGATGTGAGGATTAGTATATTCCACTGAGAACATCATTCGCATCGAAATATTCTCTAAATCCAAAGTATACCGTTCCCCATCAAGTTCTCAATATCACCCTTGATGTAGAACTAGCGACGAAGAGGCCTTCAGGCACGGAGACTGCGGAGACTAAGAAAAAGAAAAGAAGATATCTGGAAAACTTTGTCGCTTTCAATTACTATTGTCTAAGGCGCAAGTAACAACTACACTCGTCACTATCTTTACTCTCTCAGATCATCATCATCGTTAGCAATAAAGCCTACCATTGGTTTGACGAAGCTCATCCTCTGATCCTCCTATCGAGTAACTTATTCATATTCACATGATTCTCCTCTTTTAGATCCATCGCTACTTCCTCCATATATTTCACACCACGCTTTTCTTTGCCATTCTTCCCAAATACATTTCACAACTGTCTTAATAAGCAATCATGTCTAAAGTTATGGGGCGTTATGAAATTGTCCCCTCTTCTTTGTAATATTTTAACTCCTCTTTTTTCCTCTCTCCTTAGAGTATTTTGTTGGTCACTCGGTCTAACCATTTCTTTTTCATTATTCTTCTATAACACCACATTTGAAACATTTTAAGACAAGCCATTTGCACCGACTATTTTCAATGCCTCACTGGCAGAAATACTTATCGGATAAAATTTGAAAATCGCTAATATTTTAGTCCTACACTAAATTAAAAGTGGAAAATCGCTGAGAAAGACCAATTATGGTGAAATTTTAAGTTATAACGTCATTTTTCATGTTCCAGATTATACTGACCAATGGTAATTCATTGTCATTCTCTCCATAAAAAATTAAGCGACGCTCCAATTGGACTACGTGTTTAACAGTTTAAATAAACACTAATTGTTCCAAATTGACTTCCGTTGACTGGAAATGTTTTCCTTATGCTACTTAGTCACATTGCGGCCTTAAATAGCAAAATTGACCACATAAGTCTATTAACTCTTAAAGCAACTACGAAATAAATTTTGCCCTCCAAGAGTGAAAAAATATGTTATGAATATATCTACGAAAAGATAATTGTTATATGTCGTTCACACAAATTCTTATTTTTTCACTGTGCCCAATATCCACGGTCGCGCAAGGGTACCTCATGAAAGTACTTGAGCCCGTCAGAAATTCAAAAATTCCAAACAGTGGTGTGAATGAAATTTGATAAACAATTCGTCTGATCCGGCTGAACGGGAGAGAATTTTTACGAGGAATATGGAATACCATATGAATCAGCGGCCATCGCACCGTCATTCATTGAGACGTGGCTCTTTCTTTAACCGCCGGAAATGCTTCGTGGCAAAAACACCGGTTGAGGGAGACAAAACGAACGCGAACGGCGAACACTGAAAAGGCCGTTACCATTTCCCTTCGAGGTGAGGGATGAAAAGCGGAGTGAAAGGATCGAGGGAACGGAAGTGAAGGTATGCCCGTAACGAAGGCAGGAGCTTCCCAGCTATAGGGTGGATACGAGAGGGAAAAAACAATCAGAGGGCGCTCGGGACGAAAGGCTGCCGTACTGAAAGGGAAAGGGAGGAAGGAAGCAGAAAGTGTGGGGGCGGATAATTAGCCGGCCGGGACTGTGAAACGAAAGGGGCAGAGACCCAAGGGCCGAAAGGGTCCCTCGGACGGAAGGAAGGAGGCAGGAAGGGATGTGGGGAGGGGCCGTCTGAGTGCTCGAGAAGTCAGTTGCAACGAACCCTGTGATTGCGGGGATAGGTACCGGCAGGCCACCCACAACCCCCGCGGGCCGCCGACACGACTACACCCCTGGTCGCCCCTCCCTCATCCGCCCACCCTCCTTCCTTCCCTCTCAAGTGTTTTCCGCCTTTCCCTCCCCCCGCCTTCGGAACCCTTCCCCAGTCAACACCCGCTGTTGTCGAAAAGATTAAGGAGGCGCAGGGTTACGCTCACCACCTGTCAGGCCAAGGAGGAACGCCTCGATGGGAAGCGGAGAAATCAATCGGGGCTGGGGGCGGGCGGAGGTGACGATGTCGGCCTGTGAGGAGGAAGAAGGAAGCGGATGGAGCGTCGAGTTACATAAATGCCTGCGTGCTCGGGGAAATCAGATCGCCTTGACTTGGAGATATATTCTAAATTTGCATAGTCAATTTTCCACTCATCAAACTCTTGGAACGTGAATTTGTCTGGGCTACGAAAGGTGGTTACCCACCACTGAATCAAATTCTTTTACAAAAATATAACAGTATACAATACGACTAAATAATATACGACAGAATTGTGTCTTTAATGCCGAAGTCATCTACTGTAATGTGTACATGACTAAGAACAAAAGTCGTGGTACGTTGGGGCAAATGAATATATGAATGACGATGGACTCAAGAAATGATGTCCCGCTGAAAATTTTGCCCCTGCCAAAAATAGCCTTCCTATCACATTCAAAGCAAAAACTGTAAGAAACCTTGGACAACGCCAAAATAAGTACTCTGACAGAAAAACTAGCACCGTCCACTTTCTAACAAAGAGGACTAATATACTGAGGAAAAATCGAAGAAATGAAAATGACTGGCATACATAGAAGTATGGTCAGAAAATACGCTTCCTTAATGCTTATAATCTAAGGTTTTTCGGGGAATTGTAAAAATAAAAACGTGGCTCTCAATTATTCTGATGATATCTATGCGCTTCACGGTAACCAAAACAAATCTATCGCGTAAAAAGAAATTGGTATGTGTATTGCCTGAGAATAAAATCTAGAATCTCAAGTTAAACATAGATAATAGACTAATAGACTGCGGAATATCTCCTTAGAGAAGAAAGAGTTCGAAACTAAACAAAAGGAATGCCTATGTAAAAATAAAAAACACAATATTTTCAGCTATTAGATAGATATAGATAAAATTTAGTTAATTATAGTTTTCACTTTTAATTAACAATGAAGCATGATAATGAGGAGAAAAGCTGTTATTTTTGTGATTAAGATGAACTTACTTTTAACTCTTCATAATAAGTATTTAAATATTAGCCAACTTTAAGCTGATAGGAATCAATTGCATCACCATGACTCAATCATAAAATAATCAGCTTTCTGTATCAAAACAGCCTGGTAGATAATAATGAAGATAGTGGTGGGACATCCGAAGGGTTTAGGTATTCTGACACCAAAGGCGATTATTTTTTAAGTCAAGTACTTACACATCTAGAAAGAAATAGAGCTGGCATACCGTCCACAATAGTAAGGGAAGAAAAGACTTGAGGGCGTATTCAACACTATCATTTGGCACATAATTTGCGCCACAATGAGAAGACTGGCAGCTGCGTTCAAGTCACTCGAAACTGCCAGCTCTTCTTTGCATCCTACTTTTACTCAATGTCCGCAACTCATCGTGATTTGCAGGATAGCGAGGATATACCAATCTGTACTGAATTCATCGCCTTCTTCGGATTATCTCTGATGCGTTCAATTACCTAATATTTCAAGTTGCCAACTTCCTTTGAGGTCTTCATAAAAAAGGGAGAATCTCAACATCAAAAAAACTCTTGGTTATCAGCGGAAGATAACACTAAAAGAAAGAATTCTTCGTCACTGTTCGAGCTATTATCCAGGACTATACCCTTTTGACTACATACATTATATCTTAAACGGATGTATTAATCATAAGGTCTTATGAAAGCTGAGTTTAAAGTCGGACAAATAGAATTTATTTCGGTACTCAACTTGCTATTATTATCACTCAATTGTGCAATTAACCACCTCAAAATCCTTACAAGCATCTTGTTCCTTCGTTGCCCTGGAAGCCAGTGAATCGAGAAAATATAAAAAGTTACATCGCAAAATCCGAAACCTCAATCTAAGTGATTTCTTGCAATTTAATTATTAACTCGAACTAATTTGACTTTGAAATTAGTAAACGATTAAGGAGCAAGAGCTATGAAGAGTAGGTACACGGGCAAAAAATTGGAAGAGCGTAGAATATACAAGGCTGGTGTTACATTTTATATTGCATCGAAAAATGCAATAGACAAATAATAATAGTGGTAAGGAAACCAAATTCTTTCTTATCAATTATTTATTACGCAAAAAAATTAGAGGAATAATTCTTCGTCAACTTTTATTTACTATGTCCTGTCTGTACGACTACTCCCTTCTCAACACCGATATTTTATTAATATCCCAAAACGTTCTGAGGGACAAACTTTAGAGGGATTGTTATCAAAAATCTTAAAGAATTGAAATAGTGGAATGTTTTTTCCTCAAAAACGTCCCTATACTTCTAATATTGACTCAAAATAACGAGTCACGCGAAATCTTTGAACGGCTTATCTAAGGATTTAGATTCTAAAAGTCTTCAAAATACCTGTGGATTGAATACAGGAACTACATTAAATTTCAGGATAGTGCAGCATTGGTGTTGGTTTTTTGTTCTGGCCAATCTCCGTGCGATCAATCTTTCCACGGAGAAACCGTATTTGTTTTGATAACTTCCCATAAGGCATGCGAAGGAACTCATGGGAAGGAAGCCCCTCACTCAACAAATTTCTAGTAATTTCCTAACCCCCCAAGCTCTCAGCCTAAGTTTCCCCGTCCGAGTCACTTCCTCCCCCGCCCGGGGCGATCCCCTCACCCCCGCCCCGATTGCCCCAAACACCTGCCCCCCCCCCCCTCCCTATGGAATCCCTTTAGATTTGACGCCGAGAGGTAGCCGGGGAGGGGCAGGAAGGGGGTGGTTCGGCGTGCGGCCGCACAAAACGCGTGTAATCGTTGGTCAAACGGAAACTATAAATCAATGGACACTCGTTGCTCTCGTGGCCAAAAAAATAAAACACGAGGAAATCACGGAACACTATGGAAAGCATAGTCATGCATAAGTTCTGCTTCCGATGGAACATTTGAAAAATTGGAAGAGATACACGAGTGTACATGGGCGGCGTTTCACGAATATTCCACTATGTTAATCTTCAGCCAGGTCTATAGTAGTATCACCGAATTTTACTGGCAAATATAACCGTTACATTAAACGAATGGTAAACATTACGAGACATTCTGATGAATTGGTCAGATAACTTCCAGGGCGAACATCAAAACTTTAAGTGCAAGTACGGCATTGTGATTGCTTTTCTTTGATTACTTGATAGGATCTAGATTTCAATTTAGAAGAATGCATGGTAGTACGCTTCTGGCCGAACAGTTACATCAATGCCATATTTATAATGATGGACGAAAAGATAAAAGTGAAGCGAGAGAAATTAAACATTTTATATTTAATGTTCCATTGTTTTTACAATTGACTCTGACTATAGATGAATCAATCCTGGAAAATACGAGATACAATCCACGAGGGTGGACGACATACCCAAAAGGGAGGGCAAGGAAAGGCAAGTCTTTCAAGTTCGGTCCAAAATTAATCGTAATATTACAGAAATTGGGATCATAATGGAGACGACTGATACAAATTTATACCTAGGGAGAAGAAAGGGTTACTGAATGAAGTCGGGAAGGATCCGAGAATGTGGATGGAGAAGGTAAAAATGTACTTCTTTCAGGTTCAGGTTAAAAGTTTCTTTCAGGTCGCATCAGAAGGGAGATAGTTAGGTAAAAGGAGAGGAGTATGAGATTAGGCCGTTTGGATGGGAAGGGCTATGGACGATGAAGGGAAGTGGGCATTACTCGGAGCTGAAGGAGAGCATCAAGCGTAAAGGCCGCTTTACACGATACAATTTTATGTGTAATTTCTTGTACAAACTCTCGTATGAGGAAATTGTACCGTGTAAAGCGGCAAATTGTACGAACGTTTGTGCGATTGTCTGAATGACTGAACGGAAAATAGAACCTGTTCTAATTCAATTCAGACAAACATACAATTTCGTTCAGTTTACACAAGCTTTTGTACAAGAAATTGTACAAAAAATTGTATCGTGTAAAGTGGCCTTAATACAGGCATATCCGGCTACAAAAAGCTTTTAAATTTGTTTTTATGACCCAATTTAATATATAGAACAGCAATAGTAATAAGAAATACTTTTACAAGCCACTCCCTACGAGGTAGAATTTTACCAATGAAAGGAAAAGAAACTGTGTAATGCAATCAACATTTATTGCTTCTTTTCTTTTTAGCTATGAGCAAGAATTTGCGCGCGCATAAAATAAGGATTACTTCTTCTTTTATTAGTTGTTTAGCATAACTATTATTTGAGAGCTATTACTCATACGTTTTCCGCTCTATTTCCACAGAAGCAGACTGAAGAGCTGACGCTGGACGTCGGCTGCGGGAATCAATGCCGTGTCGAACAGGTAAGGGATTCTTTTGTATTTCCAAGCAAGGGAGTCCAAGAACAACTCATTATAAGGCACTGCTAAAATTACGACACATGAGAATTTGTACATGTTTTATTCCAAACACAAATTTTCTTCAAATGCATGAAAAGCACGTTTTGCATGGTTTCTGAATTGCTACCATGACTTGGTGTCGTCTGCATGGTATTAACGACTGAAAGCACAACCTTGAAAATGGTAAACCAAGGTTTGATTTAACTACATTAAAATATGTTTTGATCGACAGCATGTCAATAACTTCGCATGTGAAAAACAGATGATCCGAGAGCATCTGATAGCGGGAAACGGAAGCATCACAACGTTGGTGAGGGTTATTTTGATAACACTAACCCATTGGTACATAAAAACTCCAGATCTTCCCTCTCGAGGGAACTAATCAGTGTGTCCAGACGTCCAGACCAAGGTGGTTAGAATGTACAGGAGGAGTCGCAGCTGCTGATTTTAGAAGCCAGCGGCCATCTTGCTAGGTACGGACACACATTACTGCGAACGAGTATTCGCGAATCTAGTTCGGATGAAGTAGTTTTTTACGCGGTACAAAAGGTAGAAATGAGAATTGAATGATTTTTCAGATTTTCAAAGAAACAGAGAAAAGTGCGCAAGCACGTCAAAAATCTCCAAATATGAAGTTTAAATATGTTAAATTCGAACTAGTTGTAGCAATAAAATTAACTCCCAAGATAATAATATTCATTAATACCTCCCTTAAACATCCTTAAGAACATTAACTGACGCCGCATCGACGAAATTTCGGCACGATTTCACTGATACCTATGTTTTAAATACAGTGTGTCCATAAGAGGCGGTATAAAACGCAATGTTTTATACGGAGCAGGTGAGGTCTGATCGTTCCCAAGCACCCCCATTCTAGCTTCATTGTTAACCATAGGCTAGCATGTTAACGCCTACTCAAGTGCATTCTAGGTCCAGACGGTTGAAAAGAAGTGCGAGTCCAGGCTCTCGACATCATCTCTTGCACTTGCGGTTCTAATCTCTCAAAATGCGATGCGGCTCATCTCTCTCCCCGGTGATGCATCGCGGCAAAGCGACGTCATCCTTGTTGAGAGTGGTAAATGACGGGGGGGCGTGCGAAATGCACGGCTCGAGGAGACGTCCAAAGCACTCTCGAGGGCGAGACGGACGCGGGGTGTGAGAATTGCGGGACGTGGGCAGACACCCACGAATGTGCGAGTCAGTCTGCGCTCGCAGTGCGGGAGGCACCGCCCCCTCGAATTGCCACTTTGGCCCACTTCCTGCGAGCATGCGTGCAAATGAGTGCCACCCCACGTGACGTAGAAACAGTAGTATGTACTTTTCGATGGGTGCTATTGAAAGATGAAGTCCTTCGCGCCTTTGAGGGTGGAAGGATGATGGGGTAACAAGACTTTTGCGAGTAAATGATAGCTTTCAATTTCCTCCGGGATATCTCCCGCATAGATTTACACTGCTCGGATAATAATTTTGCCGGCGTTACAGTCGGCGTCTTGACCTGAAGACGCCGACAACAACGCCGGTGAAACTGTATTCCGAGCAATGTGGACCTACTACGTGGAGATATCCCGGATTAAATCCCATACCACCTCATTTTCATTTCGCTTTCGGATTACTTTTGATGATATTAAGTTTTGATTTCATTATTCCCCCCATGTTTTCAATTCGTCAGTATTAGTGTTGTTATTTGGGGGAGACAACCGGGTAGCTAAGGTCATTGCGTTATTTAGGGCACGTAGGTTATTGGGGTAAGGTAAAAATGTTCTTGGGTAACGGAGGAAGGGCGAAGAGATACCCGCATTACCCACTGTTAATAAAAGTCAATTGCCTCTTTTTAACGAAAGGTGCCAAGAGATTTACTGATTATTGCCCTCTCATCCCACTAAAGAACTGAACTTGATGCTCTATCCACATCGCTTTCAAATAGCGGCCAATAGACCAATAAAAAGATCTACCACTGCCGGGATTCAAAGCTGGATCCCCGGGATGTAAAGCACGTACTCCAGGCATAACCCCAGCCCGATCCTTCTACGATGATGACCGTGAGATGAAATAGATGTTCCGTGTTTACACAACTGGTTACATACAACTTGAGTTTCTCTTCCCTGAGAAACAAGCAGGTTAACTGATCCATTATAACTACGACCTCAGTAATACGATCCCTATTCTCCCCTAATAAATATGGAGGAAAGTAGTATGCGGAATCAACCCTTGAAAATCGGAAACACTCGTTATTTCCTCGAGAAACTGGTGTGGCGGGATCCCTTTGATCTCCAGGCTCAGCTCTCTAGTGGGTAGATTGTCTCTCTTCGTTTCAACTCACAAGCATTCGCGTAAACATTTTGACAACGTAAAAAAAATAGCAATGATCGCTGTTTACAGCTCTTCTTCTTTGAGGCATAAAATCGCTATGCAATAAAAAAATTTCTTTATATAGACACCAAAATGTAACTCCTAGAATAAACATTTGTGGTAAAATGCAATTCCGTTCACCATGGGCACCGAGGGGAATCATATGGGTGGGAGTTAGGGCTCCACTAGGCCGTTGTCTCGGTGGCCAGCCACCGTGGAGGAATCGCTGGAGAGCTATGTTCTTAAAGAGGTGGCGACGGCGTCTAGGGGGACGTGGGCAAATTACCCCGGGGCGCCGCCGGACGGCATGCAAAATGGATAAATGGCGCGCGCGCCCACGCGTGGGCCCTGAGGGTGAAATAATGAGTGGACAATGGGGCCCTCCGAAACCCCTCTTCCCTCTGCATCCCCCTCGCCGTCTCTCTCACCAACCGACCTCCAAAAGAGCACCGTCCTCATTCCTTACCCAGCATCCCTCGTAAATCGTCTCCGTCGACTCCTGATGGCATAAGTAGGTGCTTCTACGAGAGGCGGCGTGCCTCACTGAATACAGAACACCCTCGATAATGCCAGAAAACTCTTTCAAATGGTGGGATCACGTTGGTGTGTTTTCTAGAGAATTGGGTTCCCAACTGTATGGACAAGGTTCGATTGGTTGGTTGGTTATTCAGGGGAGGCGGGCTGAGGTCATTTGCGCCATTTAGGATAGGTGGGTAATTGGAAAATGGTGGGAACATTTCAGGGAACGGAGGAAGGGTGGAGAGAAACCCGGCGTCGGCATTAGCCTACTATTAACGAAAGGCGCCAAGGGGACCACGGCTTAACGTCCCATCGTTTGGGAAGTTAGCTGTATCTCCTTGGCGCCTTTCGTTAAGAGCAGGCTAACTCCAACGCTAAGTATCATCCCACCATTCCTGTGTTTCTTGAAAAATTCCTGCCTCTACCCAGCTAACCAACAATCCTAAATGGTGCAAATGACCTCTGATGTTGATAGCCTACTCTGGATAATTACATCAATTACAGCGGACAATGGAGAATACGTAGTAGGGGTGGAATAAGGTTTTAAGCTCCTACAACTGCTAATGTTTTACCGCACTGTGTAATCTAATTTAATCTTAATCCTAATTCTAAAACCAATACAATACTCATGCCGGATCGGAACTTTCAATCCGGCATGAGTATTGTATTGGTCAGGTCAGTGCGTTACGTTACAGCCTACCGTGGAAGGCATAGAGAATACCTAAGGCAACTATTATAGGGGAAGTAGAATGATTTCATTGAGTATTTATCTCTAGAGAACTTCCGAGAAATGAGCATGCAGTATTTTATAGCTAGAAGAGACTAATTGAATTCTTCCTTCTTCTGTAGAAAATTTAAAAAAATATAGCATTGTTTGATAAACACCGAATTTCGATTTTGAACTAAGTTTTTTCAACATAAAGAAAATATGGCCCGATGGCCTGATGAAGACTATCGTCGAGGGAAAAGTGAACGGGAAGATTGGAAAAGGCATGCCTCGTATGAGATACATGGAACAGGTTGTGAAAAATGTAAAAGAGAATAATTACATCACAATGAAAAGGTTGGCCGATAGAAAAATCGAGTGGAAAGCTGCGTCAAACCAATCCTAGGATTGTTAACCAATGATGATGAAAGAAAATATGAATAGTCTTTTAAAGTGTTCCATTATGTAACATACGTTTCTAATTCCTAAATATTTAAATGCACAATAGCGCCATTGAGTAATTTTTTTGGGCATTGATTGCAGTAGCATGGGTACCATTCCATACGCGGATTCCCGAATGTAGGGATTTCAAATGAGGGTTTCTCGCGGGAAAACCTAGTGATTCTTAGTAATCCTCCAAGGAAAAGATTCAGATATTCGATGAAAGGATTGAGATGCTGGAGCGTGATCAGGAACTGACGGGGAAGGGGGACAGACACCCACTTGGGAGGCGGGGACGAGATATGACCAGCGCACTCTCCGACCTAGCAAAAGTCCTCAAAATGCGTAAATAGGGTCGATTAGCATCAATATAGGATAAGAGGAAGAAGAAGTGTGAAGAGACGACTGAATGGCGATCCTCGTGGGAGAGAGACTGTCAGTGGACCGTGAGGAGCAGGTGCACTGGGCGGTACGAGGATGCCTCGCTCTCCGTCTTCAAGAGACCGGCAGCTGACGACTTTTAAGCATTTAAGAAGTCGGAAAGGAAGGAGCTGGAACATGAAGAGGCCTGGTCGTCGCGAATGGAAGATAGCGTAGCGGGACGCTGAAGATCACAACACAAGAATACCCTTTAATTGGCAAGGCCACGTATTTTACATGCAGAATTATAACCCGGAGCATAGCGAGTCATAATAGGATAATAACCCAGTTTTTTTCGCTGTCGCCTCTGACATAAATGATAAAGTGAGAAATAAGGTCTCTCTTCATGCGAAAGAACAGTCCACCATTCAGCAGGAAATCGCTATTCTTGCGGATACCAGTTAAGCATGTGTGGCAAAAACATCGCAAGAATGAGTATTATCACATATCGCATGTCGGCAGTAATTAAAACATAGCGAATTGACCGGAAAAAGACATAAGATACTAATATAAAAAATGGCTATTATAGGGTACAAGTGGTATAAAACGCGACATTTTAATGTCCTTCGTCAGATACAGCCAACTACGTTATTTTTCCTCCATCGATAACAAGGAGTTAATCATGCATCAGTACTAATACTGCTTCGTGCAGATAAAAATTGGATTCGTTCTTACGCCAAAGCACCAATCCGCATCGGTAAAGCCCTTTCAAACGACTATATAACCACGACTATAACTATATTCTTTATCTAAAGTGAGTCGTATATAATCTTAAAGATTATATGAGGTAGAACGAGGGATAGATTAGGCTGATGGGAGGTATGTAATGATCGCATTAATGGCATCGTCTTGTATCCAAAATCTGAAACTCTTTAATAAAATCAGAGACCCATACTGAAGCAAATAATTAAGCCGTAGTTACATGCCATGAGACGAAAATAAGTCCTCCACAATATCAGAATAATTTATAATAGTTAGGATTACACGACCTATTTTAAAATGAAGACTGGAGTTTGTTCCTCTTTTTCAATATTTCGCAATTGATCTAAATGATGCCTATTTTTTCATTTGTGTTCTCATTTTATTCGCTGACCATCATATCATAAAGTGAATTAAATACTCAATAGAATCACATTTCATTCCCCATTCACGCTCATTGTACACGCACACAACACCGCTCGATTTTAACCTCTTCATCTAATGCAGAACTACACCCTCCAAACACGAGCAGATTTTTAGTCAGACAATAGCTGTGTACCATAAACATTCACTTTAGGTATTTAAGTTGTCGTATTTATTCACAGTTGTGAATCCACAGTTGAATACGCCTGAATACCAGAATCCGAATTGATGCTCAGTCGACTGCCCTAGTACACCGACGAATTCTTGTGCGTCTGAATACTGGTTTCCGCTCGACCGCTGATATACGCACAACTCCTACAAGATTATCATTTCCCTCAGTGCCTTGAACATTTGTAATCTTGAGGGAACCAGTTGAGTGCCAAGATTCAATGAAGGTACTTGGGTACCTGATTATGGAGGTTCTCAAAGTCACATGAGTACTCATTTGGGTTCTCATATTCAGCTGTATTCAACTATTTATTCAAGTATTCGCCGAAGCGCTCAAGTAGTTGCTGTTGTTCTCATCGGGGTACTCATATATCCATCGAGGTACCCATGTACTCCCCCAGGCACTCACCTAATCCACTACCTATGAATAAATACAAATGGCACACTTCTACAGGGCATCACCTAAGGGTAACTTCGGGAGAGGTCCGAAAGATAAACTCCCTGGAAAATTTCAGTTTAGCTGCGGACCACTTGGCAGTTTTTGCCAAAAGTAGGTTAATGCCTACGCCGGGTTCCACCACACTATCATACCGCTTCCACACTCTGACCAAATTCAAAGTATCCACCTATCATTTATAGCGCAGGTGACCTTACTATTTTTATTTAGAAGTCGTCGGTCCCCTCCTCCGTATAACTACTACTAATACTCGTGCAACACTCACTTCGTCTCTAACGACGACAGCGGGAGTGGATTTATTGAGAGAATTCATCAATCCTTGTGAGAGGTTGTCTCCTATAATGTCCTCCATCGACGAGCCCAAGCCAGGATGGACGAGATTAGAATCTGTTTATAAAAACAGTAACAAAACGGCCGCGCCATTGACGGGCCTAAAACACTCAACCAACTGGTCAGCAAGCGATTAAATTCCCATCTATTCGGAATCCTTGATGTGTCCTGTATAGATTCCAAGTCTTAACGAAGGAGACAATAATAATAAAATTAATTAATGAAAGAGGCTATTTCTAAAATAAAATACTATAAAGATCACATCACCCACCGATTTACAAACTAAAATCAAAATTACTGTCTACTAATTATTTTATCTATAGCAAGGTTTATCAATGAGAGGGATTTTTCCCAGTAATGAACTCCTTCTGGTGCCGAATTATAGATTTTTCGTAAAAGGTATAATTTAAGTAATAAGACAGGAAGAAATATTCTTATATATTGTCTTGTCTCCTAATATAATAATTCCTTCTACTATACCTAATATAATTATCAATTAATAGCTAATTCCCAAGGTTTTCGAATAAATCGTATTACTGAAATCCACGCTTTAGGAAGACAATTTAAACTTAAGTCTTATAAAATTGTCTCCAAATAAAGATAAATGTCAACGCGTTTAATTTTCGATCAATTAATAACCTCATAAACGCCAATTGAGTTTCATTTCAACCTAAATAAGACGCATTTCTGAAAATGGCAACGAATGAATATGTAAAGCCTCACTCAAGTAGTAAACATGGTCCCGTCTGCGGTAAATTTTAACGCCTTATCCTCCCAATTTTTAAATACTCTTAACTTTTCAATCAAATCTCTCCACTAGGCTTTCATGCTTAATTTATTTTATCGCCCCTTAGTTTTTGTGGAAAGTTATATATAGCCTAAAGATTTATCGCGGCGACCCAAGAGGAAAATTCGGTCACCAATGGACACTCGGAGCGATAGTTAAATTCTTAGACGTCTTATTTTGAATGTCACCACACGAATTCTGATTCTACTGAAGTCGTGCCGCGGACGTGGTCGGGTTCTTGACCGGTTGGCCTTCCGAGGAAGAGGAAGGGGATTGCGATAAAGCCTGGTGCTAAGTGTCAGCCTCGTCACACCACTACAGAAATGGATACGAAGATAAATAGCAGCCGAATAACTCCAAAAATAAAAACTGTCCCCTTATGAAGACTTTCGATACTCTCAAAACGCTACTGAATAAGAACCGCTATCGAGTAGGTACCTAGTAGCAGTAGACTTAGATTTTAAGATACCTACTCTAACTGCTAAGGATATATCGAGCCGTTTAATCTACCTTACTCCATAGCCTAATCCTAATACAAATACAAAATCGATGACAGAGGCGAGATTCGAACCTGCAAATTTTAGATTTTCAGGTCGACGCTGTTCTCGAAATTTTGGCATAGGTAAAAAGTATATCACTGAAAAATTCTCCATAATGGCCATTTAAAAAAAAGAATTTATATTCAAAATTTTAAAAATTATTATCATCTGTATTTAAAAGATATTTCAAAAGCCTCCGTAAACGATTAATATGTCCAGAAGTAAGGATAGAGGACGTAGGTTGGACGTAGGTTTTCAGCATAAAACAAATACTACCTGATAAATATCAATCACGGTAGATTTATGACGGCACAAATGACTTAAATTTTCAATAATTCACTAATTTCATTAACTGATCATATACAATGCTGTGGACTTAAGCTGATATGGAATCCATGCTTTTTAAAACAATTAATTTATCTGAATAAATGCTACACATACGCCAACACCGCAGGAGCTCACACCACCCCACAACCTCGGCGTTACTAAGGAAGGGCTGGGCGTGCTCTAATGCATTAGAATGCTCGTGAAAAAGGCATAATTTGCGCATTTGAGATGACACCAATTTCATCAGTAAATGAAATCAAATTTTTGTGTATTCTCGCTGCATAACCTGGTGCTGGTTCACATTCACAATACTTAACGAAGTAGGTTCGGAAATGAAACGAGGTGAGATGAATCAATATATCGTGCGATTAAACCGCCCCACCCCCTCACGCAAGCCAGAGCGACCAAGACTAGCCATTACAGCATCTTGTATAAAGCTGTTGTTATTGTTACAGGGGAGGCGATCTACGGGTAATGCCATTTGCGCCATTTGGGATAGGTGTGAATTAGAGAAAAAGTAGGAATTTTAGGGAGTGGAGAATAAGTGGACGGATACTCAGCTTCGGTATTAGGGTGTTCCCAATGAACGACGCCAAGGAGCCAGGGACGCAGCCGGGGGGAGGGGGTGGGGGTTCTGGGGCTTCAGCCCCCCTTCTCCCCGCCACCGAAATTTTTTTCCCAATACTTTTCTTGTTCTGATTTTAATTGGGCATGATAATCCGGATTACACTGCGTATAATTCAAGTATCTCACCTGTCTTGAAAAGTGAGCACTAGTTTGATGCATGTGTGTGGTTAATAATTGTTCCTTTCAATCTGATATATAGGCATGCGTTGAACTTCTGTTCTGGAGCCGGTAAAATTAACTGCTTTATAACAAGATAATCAGAGAACTTTACCTGCGAGAAGAGTAAGGAATGGGCACTGTGAAAGTAAATACCAAGCACTGAAAATTAAGGGAAGAGATTTGTAACATGTCGGCACTGAATGAACAAAGTTGATTTGTTTCAAGTTACCCTACACTAGACTTAGCCCCCCCGAAGAAAATTTATAGCTATGTGTCTACAATGAGCTCACAGTACTTACGTCCCAACTGACGGACGGGATACTGAACTTCAATTGCTTTACACATCGCACTCTAGCGTCGACCTGGACTACTGCCGGAACGTGAACCCGGGTGCTCGGTATAGGAGACCAGTACTCTAGCCTTAACTCATCGATGATTATACATCTTCCAATTAGCGATCCTCTTTCACCTTTTTTGGATTAGGCTTACCGAGTTGAATATTGTCCTTGGCATCTACTCTTTAACTACAGGCTAGAAATTACACGTTTCCTCTTGGTGGCGCCAGATTAATCACGGCTAAATGGTGTTTATTCAAACTGTGGATAACTATTCGGTCAACTGTAAGAATATTGAATTTTATTTAGAATTCTTATTATTAGATGAGTAATAGGAATTATTTCGATCGTTTTCAAAAGACCCCATAAGAACCTGTTTCAAAATTATATAAGTATTTTACTGTTTAAAATTACACTAGTAGAGTCCCCGATATTGGTAGAGATTTTTCATAGGCATACCAGCCCCTACTTCAGTGCTGTTTTGATGGAGTAAAAGTTCAGTACTAACTACATACGCCAGATTGAGCGTTAAAGCGTGGACGCCTGACCGCATTTTGTTCAGAGCAGGCCAGCTGGATTTCTTTATACCCTACCTATGTTCCCAGAAAAATCCTAACCCACGTCCAAATACCCACCCATCGAAAATGGCGCTCATGGCCTAAGTCATGTCGGTCTCCTCCCCCACGACATTTAATTCAAACCAGTCAAATATTCATCCCATTAATTCGCTTCGCGTTTCGCAAAATATTAGCATATGTAAATCACTGTTGGTAAATCCTCTTCCCCACGCACCACGCCCGAGAATCACAAATATATTCGCACGTCCGAAATCCGAGCGTTCAGAGTCCTCGGAAGGCTTGTCACGCACGGCGAAATCCCGACGACGAGAATTTCTCAGAGCCGTGACAGTTTGAAAAATAACCACCGCTGTAAAAGTCACAGAATCGAGATCCCGAACGGGTTTGTCCTCTCTAGATGAAGGTAGTAAAAAAAAAGAGGGACGAGAGAGGAGGAGGGATGAGGAGAGGATGAGGATGGAGAGGAGGGTAGGCGAGAGGGGAAGATGAGGAAGTGTTCAAATGAGCGGACCGAGTCTTTTATATTGGCTACCGCCCTTAATTCCCTATGCCACACTTGTCAGGGAAGTGGGGTGGGGGTGGAGAGGGCGGGGGGAGGGGAGGGGTGGCGGGTGGGCAGGGCACGGCGCCGTCCCCCGGTTGGAGCAACTCCCAATGTGCCCGGGACTGCAGGTTTACGAGTTGCTCCCCTCCGCGCCACAGAAAAGACCGTCTTTACGTCTATTCACATCTACATCTACATATACACGATACCCTGCAAGCCACCGCGAGGGTGTGTGGCAGGGGGTGAATATCACCAATCATGCACTATTGACATGCAAACAAGCAACTATAGGGTCTCATGCAACTAGATTGTTAGTATTTTTGTATTTAAATTTTTGTATTTATCATGCACTACAGACTACCCTAAAATATTTCCCCTATCTATATCTATCCCTTTGCTATGCTGCCTATTCTGTTCTCTCATAGGACGGGGGAAAAATGCCATTTGAATCTATCAGTACGACAATCTATCTATCTAACCTTATTTATCTGATCGAATCTAGCATAATACGTTGGTGTTTTTAATATGTGCCCAACATCTTCAGTAAAGCTATCCGATTGAAATTTCTCTAATAGATTTAATCTGTACCTTAACCTACGCTCTGATTCCCATGCGATGGATTATTTAATCGACGATACATCTACTGCATCTATTATACATCACAGATTAATATAGATCAAACCAATACTCCACGGAAAGGATAAGGAGGGCAATTTTTTTTCATTTGTGCCTGTCAGCATGTACCTACCATTAATAAATATACAGTCAGTCGTACGACCACGTTCGGGTTCCGACAACACTGTCGTAAGTCGTACGTTCACATTTGTTTGGTAGCTGTCGATAGAAATAATTTCTGCACACGTCACCCTTTACTCAAACACAAATATTTTATAAGGCCATTACATTGCATTGTAATACGAAAATATATTCTTAAGTTCCCTAGGCATAATTTCTTTTTTTCACAGTTCACAAGTTCCGTTCAATTAAGACGCAAATGAAAGACATTACGCAACCACAGCCGCTACTGTCTACAGACTGACAATTGTGAAAGTTGTAGCATCATCCTGCAGAACAGCGCTATGCATGCCGATGCTAAACCCTCGGTCGTACCATCTCAACCGTCTGAAGTCGAATGGGTCATAAGTCGGCGGATGTCTTAAGCGCATGTTGGTAGTAGGTATTTGTTAAATATTGCAGACTTGCATGTCGGATGAAAAGTGAAATGCGTAGTATGAGTATCGCACGATGTTCAGAGTAATTTCTCATTCAGTAGTTCGTATAAACATCGGTGTATAAACTTAGTGAATAACTTACCCCCTATCACACACCCTCGAGTAGTCTTTCAGGGTAAAAAAATGTAAATTGGAGGGGTAGGTGGGGGCCTTCTGGAGCCCCCTGGCACTTAGACCTCTTTAGATCCATTGTACCAACCCACATTTAACCTGCCCGCCACTTTCAAACAGGGAACAAGAGCACCATGGTAGAGGTATGCAGGGGGGCTACCCATCCAACCTCCGTCCGGGCCCAACGTTGCTTAACTTCGGTGATCTGACGGGAACCGGTGTATCAACGCTAATTAGGCCCTTGCCCGTCTTTCAGGGTACTCGGTAAATGCATGCTAGAGATTTACTTGAGCTCCCTGGAATTCATCTCGAGGGTATGTTGCAGGGGTGAATTATCGCTGAGCATTCATTGCATACGTGTAGTAATTGTTGTTACATTACTCAATTGGATATTAATAATATCATACGGGACACACACGTACACACTATAAAATTCACCTTTTACACAACATGTAGAGAGATTTTCAAGAAAGACTACACTCATGCATTGTGTACTTAATGGTTCATGCAGACATGCAAAAAAGCCTAAAAATCCACATTACCTACATTAATCATTTGGTAACTTTGGTTTAATCTAGTTTTAACTCTTTATAAATAGTACATACAATTGTATTAACATAGTAGAGGGACTAGGAAGGCATATTTGAATTGTATCTTGGTATTGGTTTGTGTTGTTGTCGAATTGTGCAAAAGAGGAATGAATATCTGAATATATCAGATATGATTTTTCCCTAATCAAATCTATTAGACCCTGCCTTCCGAGATAGTACGTTGCCTGTTCATACAATGGCGAAGTCAACTAGATAGGCAAGTAAATTCGAAGTGGGGTCGTTTACAATTTTATCATTTTTTGTCGTCATCTGGCAGAACTTGATAAACAGCATTAAGTGCATATTTTTCGCTTGTCCATCCACTGACTGATTACCATTCTGTTGGCGGCTGGACGTCGAAGCGCCTCTTTAACCCTCTTCACGAGAGGGGCAAACATTTAATTCTATTACATCACAAGTCGTCCGGTCGCTACTATGGCGACGTGACGGTGACAGGCGTTGACCAAGCTGAGTCAACAGCAGGAGACCAAGTCAGGTCCTAGCCTGACAGAAGTAGAATTAAGGTTTCAGATGCTCCAACTGATACGGTTACATAGCGCCATCTAACCTAAACTTAGCCCTAAAGATAAACACAACATCCATTGCCGGGACGAGATTCAAATCCGTTAGCTTAGGTGCATAATAAAACGCAATGGTAATACTCCACACTAATTAAATGATAGTCGACCAGGGTTTCGGCAACTCAGTGCCATTTTCAAGGTACATAGTCCTGAGGCGGTTGGGTATATTTTTTGGCCTTTTTCTTTCACTTTCACCTCCTCCCCTTTCCACCTTGAACCTATATATAACCAACCGCCACCGCATATGTACCTTGAAAATGGCACTGCCTAAGTTGCCTAAGCCTGAGTTGCCGAAACTCGGATCGACTATCATTAAATTAGTGTGGAGTATTACCATTGCGTTTTACTATGCATATTAAAAACTTCCACAAAGTCACGCCTGCAATGACTTCTTACATTCGTTAGCTTAGGGTTTCTAGGCCGGCACGTTACCTCCCTGACTTGCACGGTCGGCGCCTATTCCGATGACGTATTAAACGAAGCACGAGTAGTGGGCAACTTTTGCATGACTGTATCTCCGCTCAATACCTGAACGAGTTGGCCGCGTTAGTCAGGTCCTTAACGCGTCGATAAACTTATAATTTAGTTTGTATTAAGAAAGGTAAGATGGTGCGATGTAACATTAGCAGTTCGAGCATCATGAAGCCCATTTCTTCCACTACTATAGTAGATGTATAATGCTGTATACACCAATTGGTCTCAGAAGAAATAGATTGAACTAAAAATTCTATGTGAGCCCCATTTACTGAATTTATAACATACAAAGATTCCCCTCGTCACCACGATCGTCGGCAACGCGGTCGTCGTCTCCTCGGGCAACGGCAAAGGACGCCATTTCATTCTAGTGAATCAATGAAATCTCCAAAGAAAAGACGGAAGATATATTAACCGGGAACATCCAGTTGCTAACTATAAATGCACGGCGTTAATTCACATTTACGAGTGAAGTGACCTCAGGAGGAGTAGCAATGTTATGAATGCGAAAATGACGACATTATTGACAATGGCACTAGGCGTTGAAACGCATCGCCATGAAAATATATTTGTGGACAGTACAAGTGATTTTATTTCGTTCCTACAATAATTAGCCTGTTCCTCTATGTCACGCCTGAATCCGTCAACTCATCGTAAAGTACTAACTTACCTACTATTTTTCAAGTATATTGCTTAGTTTGCATCTGGCAATGAGTAATATAATAGCTATGGGTTCTCAAATATAACAGTCAAATATTTCTTCGCATACCATTCGTAACGCCAGATCTGATTATTTTTTTAATGAAACCAATTATTACATAATAGTGGGTTCAACCAAGGAAGGTAGAAGGGATTACCTCCAAACCTCATTGGGTTAAACTCTCACTTCCCAAAATTATTGTTTTACATGGAGTTATTCTTGCATTATTTATCAAGTTTTGGTCTTCATATTGAAATGTTATCCAAAGTCGAATAAAATTAGTCAACTCGATACAGCAAACAAGGAACCCTCATTGAATTGAAGAAGCTTGACTACTTGGAGGTCAAACCATAATTTTTCCATATCATCACGATACTTCCTCCGGTAAACTCTTTGGAATTTATGGCATCCCAATCTTATTTGCAGTCAATTGAAAAATGTTCTCATAAATTTCCAAGTGATGGTAAAATTTTGGGAGACATTGGATAAATTCTCCCAAACAGTTCTCTCACTCTTCCATGGATATATTGCGTTGCTAAATTAATTTACGGAACTACGCTACGTATTATTCCCTGATTTTCATTAGTTAAAACTAATCCCTCTTCTATCAGTGCGATTTTTTAGGGTTATGATATGTTAAGGCCTCAAAATTCATAAACCAAGGAGACTGAAATCGCATCCGCATTCGACCTTTATATAACAATTGAAAAAAATCCAGCTAGTTGCAATAAATACAAATACGAAAAATGCATAAAATGTAGACCATTTTTATCAGCTGAAACTGCAACAGAATAAAGAACACCGAGCACCTGCTCAGACCCTTATCTTTTATGTTATTAACCGATCCCCTCAGACAGAATACGTCATGACTACCGAAATTCTACCGAAGATTGCAAATGGTATTTTTATGCTGCGGTGACTGACTCCTGTTCTATCTGTTAATGTCCTGAAGACACTGTATTATACAAAAGTTCATTTTTTTCTCCTTTACAAAAGTTCATTTTTTTCTCCTTATTTTCTCCTTTCCTTTGGCATAATCTTTTGGGGGAAAGACAGTAAGAATATAAAAGCCTTTTCGCTGCAGAAATAGGCCGTGAAGGTCATATGCCAAGATCCCTGTCGGGCTCATCGAAAGCCCCTATTCATAAAACTGGGCATTTTTACTTTCCCTTCAATATTCATTCTACGTTGCGTGATGTTTGTAAAAAGTTTCCCCTCACCTGTTTTCCGTGAATGCTACCTCACACCTGTATGACACTCGCAGGAAACTGGATGTTCACCTAATTTCACATAAACTGAAAATAGGCTTAAAGGGACCGCACCATACTGTTTCCATTCTGTATAACAAACTACCCAACTTTATAAAGTTTGCTAGCTCCTTGTATATTTTTAAGAAAAGAGTTCAGTTGTTACTCCAGGGAAAAGCCTATTATTCAGTGTTATGATATTTAGATGACATGATATGATTGTTTCTTTTTGTTCTCTTACGTGGAATTTACAATATTTGAGTGTTTTATTTTGTATTCTTGTGGATTGGACCATGGTGTATGTCATGTACTTTGACTGACAGATCCATAAAGCTATAACGATCATTCGTTCTGATGATGACGATTATTCGCACGAAACCCGGATCGTGAGTGCGTGTGTTTCTCAGTTTTATTTTGCCAAAGTTTATTTTTCCTCAATAAATATTGTTGAAAATTTGAGACGATGCTTTGATGTTTGTTGAATGTCAAGGGTTATTCACTAAGGGTTGGTCATGTCGAATAGTAACGCATCCTTTCGCTGCAGTGTTGTTTCTGAATTCCGTTCGATTTGATTACTTCCGCCACCCTTTAGTGTGACAATATTTATTTACATCCCATCTCTTCCCAATTTTAGCGGCACAATTGAATTTGAACTGGTCTGTGAAAGCCAGAAATAAAAATGAAAAAAGTTCCGGCCGGCAGCATTTTCATTACTAGCTAAATTTATCGTTCCACTGAGGTTAATTGAAGGATCGCGAACTAGCCGCGAGAGCCTTAACGGCGTTACCCGCTAAAATGCACAATAGCAGAAATTCCACAGAGAAAAAATCATTCGCCTTGACCGGGATTCGGACGGTAGCGCCATGCGCACGACATTGACTGCTTTGTGGCATAATAGCAGTTCGAGAACATCTAGTTCCTTTAGGGCCTCTAATATTCCACAGGGAAAAATGACGCCTCGGTAGCTTAACTGGTTAAAGCACCTGGCCGGATATCAGGGGATCCGGGTTCGAATCCCGGTCAAGGCGAATGACTTTTTCTCTGTGGAAATTCTGATATTGTTCTACTGAGAGTCTTCCTCAAAACACTTAGTCGTGGTTTTTGACCGCAGATGACACTAACCGCAAGCTGAACGGTGATATGATGAGGAGGGAAAACAAATCCGCTTACGACGGCTTCTATGGTGCATTCTCTCGTTTGATTTCGTGGATCTTGTGCTCCTAGAATGAAACCTTACTTCCAGTTTATCCCACGGTGAAGCCTTTCCAAAATGAATCTTTCACCAGTCGGAACTTCCACACGAAAGGACAGGAAGTCGGCTCGGGGTGATAGTTCCGAGGCGATGACAATGAATTCTCCCACCCCACCCCCACCACCTCCTCCTCCGGTGTCCACGGCAAGGCCCCACTCCTGCCAAAGTGTTACGCACGGCTAATATATGCATAAACTTCACAGAAAACTCTTTGGGCTTGGGCGTACTCTCACTTACCAAATTTTCTCATTCACAGCTGTATGATTTTGCATAAATTCTTCATCTAAATGTTTTTGAAAGCTAAAAAAAACATATCCTTTTCCATCAAGCCAATATGCAGCCTTATTTAGAGTCATAGGTGGTCAATATTGAAGTGATATGCCACCACACTCAAAAGGGACAGACCATCAAGTAATACGCCACATGACGCCCGATTATACGGCGCTGAGTAAATGGCGACCATATTCCGAAAATCATTACCAGCTCAGGATCTTACTAACAATAAGTAATATCTCGATATTGTCGATTAACGTCACCTAATAGTCTTTTTTTGTGCCAACCAGAGCTCCTACGTCCTACTTCCTTATTCTATTTCCTTTTTTAACCTTTTGAATATCACCTCACACTTCATTGTCACTAAGTTATGGTTCGAGTCTGAATTTTCACCCGTGAAACTGTATGACTCCACGCTCTTTCTGAATCTTTGCCTAACCATGATGTAATCTAGTTGGAAACCCCGGAATTTTCGTAGCGTACCTTGTCCTGGGATGATACTTAAACCATGTGCTGGTGATCACTAAATTATATGCTCACAGAAGTCTACTTCTTTCTCGCCGCGCTTATTTATGACATCCAGCTCATGCTCCCCTACCTCACTTCCGTCCCACCTCCCCCTACTACTGCTTTGAATTTTCTATTTCTATCGATTGTTACTCCTCTGCCTTTTCCCCATCACTTATTCCAGCTGTTCATATGTTCCTACTACTTCTCACCCCTCCCCCTCCCAGTTGGCACCTACAGCTGAATGACAACTAGGATCGTCGGCACCGTTTTCACTTCCATTACCATCATTCTATCACTCAGATTCACTACCCTTCTTCCTAACTTCTCACTCAACACCAATACCACCGCTACTCCTCGCTGGCTATCTTCCCGTCCACCGTATATAATTCGATAATCATCACTCCATAAGTCTCCCCGGTCTTTCACTCAATTCCAAACCGGTCATTTAACTAATACGTAAAAATGGAGGGCCCCTGAGGATTCCAATGAAATTTCTACTAGTTTTCGAACCCATTCGCTAAAAATGACGAAAGAGAAACAAGTCATCGTCTTTGCTCACAATTTCATTTCAAATACAAACGTCACAACGCGTTTCGACACTTTTTCCCCGTCAAGTTTATACACTTTATGTCACTATCTAGTGTACGCATTTGATGATGACAGAAAGTGTCAAAACGCGTAATAAATTTTGTGTTTAAAATAAAACTGTGAATAAATACAACTTGTTCCTTTCTTCATTGTCATTTATGTTCCATGTCATCTCACCAGAAACGCAATTTTTTACCGATCTCTAAGTGTGGGTAGTGATGGCTGCTACTGCCACTCACCATGGGTGGGGGAATTATGGAGGGCCCTTTCCAATCCGAGAGCGAATGCTTTCGGAGACTGACGCCGCAGAATTGACCATGAGAGATGATCATCCCTCCTCCTCTCCGAGAGGAGTCAGAAAAGGCGTGGGGGAATCACGCTGAAGTCTCCGCTGATGGAAGAAGAAATGCCAGAGCGGCTCGCCAGGTTTTGGCAAGCCGTGAGGAGGGAGGGGGGCAGTTGAAGATGCGAAAGTGGAGATGAAAGGAGCACGGAGAGGGGGGAGAGAGAGAATGGGTATCGCGTGACAGGATCCTCATCTGCCGTCGGATTGGCGTCTGCGGCAGCGAGGATGAGTCCTTCAACGACATTGCCCCTGCGTGCAGCGGGAACCAAATGGGGAGGGAGCAATTGCAGCGTGCACAATAGTCCAACATCCGCGGGCCGGAGGCGACAGACTCAATCGCAGCGATGTCTCGTGAATAGGTGCATCGTCAGTCAGGTCATCGCCCTAGCCCGTGTTCCCGTGGGGATGCGAAATGGCGGCGTCCGTTTGATTGACTGGGCTATTTTTTTTATATCCCGTAAACGTCGGATAAATCCATCAGCCGATTTGAAAAAGGTATCGTCTAGTATCGTCGCGATCGCTTCTATTGCAACCGCTGATCCCAACTTCGATTGGGGCATGCGCACTGCGCGCTCCGAGATAGCTAAAAGAAATCTGTGGAAATAAATGGCAGATCAAAGTAGAGAAATATGAAAGAGTGGAGTGTTTTTTATCTGATGAAAAAAGAAAATTAATTTTTTCTACTTTTGCTACTAATGCTAACTCCACAAATTTACTTCGTGAACTTGAATGGAGTTGGCCCAGGAAAGGTCGAAAAAAAAGTGAAGATGTTTCGCACTTCTTTAACGGAACATTGTATCTTTTATATAATGATCTGAATATTTATATCTTCTTGAGGAACAAGAGGTCCAAAATAAGGACAACAAAGATATTTTTGAGTTACGAGCTACATTCACAGTGGATATGCTATTGTATGTACATGTCAGTGAGTACTTCATTAAAGTTTTTTACAGCTACTTCGCAATCCTTTATTTCAAAAGTGACACAAAGATAAAGAGATATATTTGTATTTCATGCTTAAGTTATGAATGTTTTCATGTTGCAGCCAAGATCATTGTAGGTAGGCGTTTGAGAATGGATGGGTTATTTTGAGAGCTGAAAAGGAAGGTCAGAGAGAAACCCGGCGTCAGCAGTAGTTTACTCATAATGGACGGCGTAAAGTTTTCCAGAGCTTTAAGTTTCATGTCACGGACGGAGTACTGAACTTAAGGTACTTCTCATGAAGCATTTAATTAGGGAATGGTATGTTATTAATATAATCTCAGCCACTGCCAGGATTAGAATCTGGACCTCTCTTGTTTCATGATTTATGTTAAACAGCGCAAGATGAGAATAATGATTTCCTTTGGGTTTAATTCTCAGTTAATCTAGAAATTACAATTAAATATGACACCATTTAGTCATATATTAATAAATGTTTTAATATATTTCAACATACGTATCAAAACATAACTCTACCTAAGGACTGTTTACAATTGGTTGACCCACAAAAGGCTATCCCGTCATTAAACTTCGAACGATAAAAGTATTATGCAAGTAATCATCTCGTTCATTATTATTGCTTCATTATTATTGCTTCATTTTTTCTTGCATTAAAGTGAACACGAGTTCACTTCCAGTGTGAATTCGTGCCCCGAGGTAATTTTGCTTGGTGACGCACTGACCAGCTGTGAGTTAGCGCCTAAATACTAAGTGTTCTCTGTTAACGACCAGTTGTAATGCTCTACGTCAATTCAAAACCAAAGATAAATCGATTCATAGAAATTTTAACAGGAATGGAAAGAGATAAGGAAGGTGGATAATACACGTTTGCGGAACTGTTGGTCAGATGTAAATCAGTTTGTTATATGCTTTAATTTTCTAATGTGAAAGTACTCCACAGATATTTCCGCGGAACACGCATTTCAATTCTATTTAGGCATAATCGAAATGAAATGTCCGTATCAAAAATGGGCTCAGCGATGGCTGTGAGCGCTCAAGAGATAACATTAATGGGCTAAGATTGTTTTCTTTCTCGTCCTTGAAATCTGGGCAGCAGTGCAATATAACTCAAGGGTCATCATACCAACGCACTCGCGTCTCGTAGGGTCGTGACTTTCGGCGGAAGGTTCATGGGATCGACATAAATAATTTTCACCGGGATGTCCCCTCGTTTTTTTTCGTAGAATAGGGTGCCATAGCTGTATGCTTGTACATCATTGCTGACGGGTGCTTCATGGTGCGATTGCTAAAACATGTCCCTTAGAATTAAATTCAGAAAATGGGTGCAATTATCTGGTCTCTCACGTTCATCTACCACTACAGCGGGACCAACGATCGGCCTGTCGCAAGTCGGAGATACTATACGGACGCAGACACTAAAATATGATGCAGGGGTTGAAGATGATTGTTGAGGTCTCGTGCGGTCTTGGAATCATTTCGTTCTAGAGGCAGATGGTGTCGTTGCTTCGGTCGCATTTGCAAGAGGAATATACATTGTTTTTATCAAAACATAGCGACGAATATTTCACGGAGCTGATGACATGTTTATGTTTTCCATCGCATCCAGTTTGAATTTAACTGATAGAAGCTACTCTATTTAGGATTAATTTGTGATTTAGATATCAAGAATGTTTCAACTACTTCTTTAAATTTTTGAAATATGTCATTTCCACTGCGTGATGCCTGGCAAATAATTCAATTATGCCTACCAAAGGTTATCTCGGGATGAAAAGAGATGATGATCTTTTATACTTTGTTTGCACATCTAATACCGAAGGCGTCTTTAGTTCTCGATAAATTAAGAATCTAATGCCTCTCACAACTGTAATGCTTCCTTAGTAGAACATCTCTGGACAACTTATTTAATTTTCATTCACTGTTTCTAAAAGAATGGTACAATACTTTAGGGTAGGTGGAATTTGTTATGCAAAGACATAATATGTTTTTATAGATAAATTATCTCAAATATTTCCATCATTCGATTTGTAAGGATACTCAATCGCAAGGCATTTCACTAGTTATCTACAAGTTACCAGGCTTATCTAACTTGGACTAAGCTTCTACATTTCCAAACCTATCCAAATGCAAGGTAAGCTAAAGTTACTTATGGCATGCATTCTTTATAGCAGGTATAGCGAAATATATTTTAAATCTTCAATCTCTAGGAGAAATTTTGTTTGCAACAGAAGACTGTTCACTCCTGTCACCTATTAATCGCACATTACAATTTCAACCCATGACCGTGTAAAAGGAGTCCGTCTAATAAAATACGATGACAATTACGTAACGAACATAGAAGCTAATACCTCAGGCATTCATTATAAAATTTCCATACAAAATTCAATGTAAAATAGGCCGTTTATCAGAAATTTTCAATACATATTTATGTCCACAAGTTCACAGAGAGTATCTTTTCAACGTAATATTTTTAGCTTGACTTTGATAGTGAGCCTTTGCTATTACTATTTTCAAATATTTCATGGTTGGGTTATTTAATAGGATAGCTTTAACTTTTATAATAATTGTAGAAATTATCTTGTCGGTGTTTAGTTGAAATTAGCACATCATGACTTTGTACTTGGTCATGATCTTAGTTATAGAATGCTACGAATGAAATATTATTCCCCATTATGGCTCAATATATTTTGAATCAAGTCTAAGTCGAAAGCCTATCAATCATGAACTGGCAAAAGATCACTTCATAAGGTCGAGTGATAGTGTAGTGACGTTGAAGGGTGTTCGGATATGGTTTTCAAGGTTATTTTAGACAAAGCACGCAGAGCATTAACGAATTGCTCTTACACTATATTTACGATGGATGGTTGTTTTTTTATAATTTGCTTGAATTTATCGACTATTTGATAGAAATGATTGACGTGATGCACTTGAAAGGAACGTGTGCATTTACAGTGACTCCTGGTAAGTCGTGCGTGTTGTGTGTTTATTACAACAGAGTTAAAATATGTTGTTGTTTCCTCCACATTCTATTATTTAATCTTTTTCGATCCAAATGGCAATTTTTCAGCAGTTAACGGAAAGTTATGATGTAAAATCTTAGTGGAGTCACTAAGATTTTACATCAAACGGGTGGGTGGCACCCAAATTGGTTTATAAAGATGACGTATGCATGATCAGTCACCTGAAGATGTATCTACGTTATGAAACCCGGGTCGTGCCTATTTAAATATAAAGTAAACCTAACAAAGTTTCATTTTTATTTTCCATTATGGAAAGGTATCACATAGTTAAGCCTGAAGTTATCAGAAATATTAGGTATTCCACGGACTATAAGGCAGATATGACCTAATATATGAACATGGGGCAAAAAAAGACAACGCTAGAGAATAATATAGCAGATTAATTGAGGAAACTCTCATTTTCCTGGGGTTATTGACAAATAATGCGCCCTTTTGCGCAAGTTTTTCTCATCAATGTAATCGAAAGCACCCAGCGGAACTGGTATCATACGGAAGACGCAGACACGAAACTAACTATGGAGAAAGAAATTTCAGACATTTCACCGAGAACACTTGCGCCAACCACATGTGCAACCAAAAGAAGTAATATTATTAGCTTGATGAGCGTGTTTCAGCTTCCTCGTCAAATCACGCCCTCGCTCTACATTAAACTAAAGGAATGCAATAGACTTTATCAAGTCTCACTTTCACGAACCAAGCCATTATGAAATCAATAATTTTGTATTTCATTAAAGTAAAACAGATTAAAAAGGAGAGATCTGGAGGTGGCAGTAAGATCTGCAACGCGCCGGCCTGGCATTCCAAAGGTCGTGGGTTCAAGTCCCGCCTCGGGCATTGTTTTTGTTTTAGGATTAGGACTAAGGTAAGTTAAACGGAGCGATATAAACTAAGCACTTGGAGCACCTTAAAACCTAAATCCTCAACTACTACTAGCAGCGTGGTGGCCCAATGGTAGGAATGCTGCTGACCTGAGATCCCGAGTTCGAATTTGTGGGACGTCCAGACAATACATAGGTGTCTTGTTTTCTGATTGATGTGGTATTTTATGGATTCCAGATCTTAATGGGAAACCGCAAGTGGCACAGGGAATTACGTATGAAGCATGTTTGAATGTGATGTGGAAACGTTTGAAATTTGCACATCATACACCGAGTCGGCCATATCCTAAGACACGATGGCCTGATGAAGATAATCGTCGAGGGAAAAGTGAACGTGAAGACTGGAAAAGGCAGGCCTTGTATGAGATATATGGAACAAGTTGTGAAGGATGTAAAAGAGAAGGATTACGTTAGTATGAAGATGTTGGCTGATATAAGAATCGAGTGGAGAGCTGCGTCAAACCAATCGTAGGATGGTGGACCGATGATGATAAGTCAAGTACTGTAGACCCAACGGCGTATCATTGAGCTTACAGTGGGTACTTGGTGAGTTCTACTCTCACCAACCAGACCAATCCTCGGGTTGAACACAAATTAACTTATTACAACTACAGAAAGCAAATCTACAACAAACACTCATAGCGGTGTTTCAGAATCAAGACTATGTTTCTGATCATGTAACGATGTGCGCGAATTATATGGAGGCTAGAGGCGGACGACCGACGCGTCGATCAATTCTTTTTACAGCCCTCCTCTCTCTTTTGAGATTGGTGGAGAGAGAGGTGAGAGGTGAAGTATGACGGGAGGAAGAGGAGGATGGAGCGTGCTGAGGACCTGGCAAGGACGGCGGGTTGTCCACTCATTCATCAGTTCTCGCCCACTTCCGGCCTGGGAAGGGAGTACAATTGGTGGACGAGCGTTGGGAGAGTTGAGGTGGCAGCGGAAGGAGGCACGACAAGAATAGCGCACTTGTCCGGGCACGGATTGTGTGTCACTCGGACGTCACCTTGTCGCAAAGCGATCCATTCCCGCGAATCCCTATGTGTTCGTCAAACGCACATGTAATAGCACCCTCTAACCCCACAGTAGATATTGTTCGAAAGTATAGGCTTTCGGGTGTTCCTCCACGCCAGGGGGTCTCTTGGTGTCTTCAGGTAAGAAGTGACATCTGACTTGAAGACGCAAGCTACATTACTGGAGAAACCGTTGCCGCCAAAGAAACCCTGATGAGGAGGAACATTCTATATTCACCACCACAGAAGACGAAGAACTTCTATTTAACACATAAAGAAAAAACACACGAGCCAAATCCACAAAAATAAACTTTACTACGACCCGGGTTTCACTGTATTACAGCATCGTCAGGTAGCTATCTGCTACCTGACGATGCTGTAATACAGTGAAACCCGGGTCGTAGTAAAGTTTATTTTTGTGGATTTGGCTCGTGTGTTTTTTCTTTATGTGTTATCATGTTTCGCTTCCACTCCATATCGCCTGAATCTTCAGAACTTCTATTTAATTTCTTTTGTTGTAATTTTACATACTCGTAGGAGGTGACCGAAAACTGGGGCACTTGAGCTATTAAGAATAGGCAGGTATTTGGGAAGATGTAGAATTTTTTAAGGGTCGGAACAAGGACGGATTTAAAACACAGCTTCGGCATTTGCCTGCTTTAGACGAAAGGCACAGTTCAACTTCCCCTCCGTCGGACGGAGTACTGAACGTAAAGTGCTCTCCACACCGCACTCAAGTAAGGACCTGGATTGCAATGAAAAATCCGCCACGGCCGGGACTCTAATCAATCCTAGGGATGGTAGCCAGTACTCTAACCACAAGTCACTCACCTTAATAAAAACCCAACTTTCGTTCTTTCGTGTTTCGTTGTGGCTATTTTAACATTTTTTTTAATCTGGCGATTTACATTTCCTTGGTGTAACCTTAAATGGGAAAAATCAACGGTGAAACAAACAGGCAATTAACTAAGCACTCTATTATATTTCAAGGGGAGATTATATTTCGACGCGTAACCTTCCGTCCCAATTCGGTTAGGAATGATCCTCTTGAAGAATACTTTGATTGAATATTTATCAAATCCAGACCTTTCTAGAAAACCGTAAGTAGCACAGGGAAATGAGCTGCCCACCAACCCTTACACCAGATTCAACATACCTTTACTTCATTATTACTTCCTAGTGGTAGATATAACACAAGTGATATTTAGTGAAAGAAATCACTACTACCACTAAGTTTCCACTCAAAGTCATTATGTACCACTAAAGACGGTGTCCTACGATCAAACTTTCAAACAACATTTTTATAAAAATTTAGATATAATTGAGTTTTCCCGTGTGACAAGGTGGAATTGTATCAAAATGGATTTTGGTCCAAACGTTCTAAATTTCCATCCAAAATAATGAAACCAACCAATCACAGATTTTCGAAAAAGTAAGCATCGTACTCCGCTTTTTTGAGATTGATTTGATTGGAGCTCTATGGATTGAAGTGTTGCAATCACGTAACAGATGGAACCGACGTATTTATGAAGTCCTGACGCAGTTGTTATGCATATCATGTGAATGAGAAAGATGAATTTATATACGGTACCATATGCATGGTTTGTTTATATAACTTAGTCCAATTTATGCATGACTTCGTAGGTAAAATTACAATTGTCACGGCTTAGTTACATTCGGTTTCGTCAGCCATTTTCATAGTTAACTATTTTCTCGCATTTCATTGGCTCGTGTTTCGGACCAAAATACTGCGCATTGAGACACCCCATTTCTGCTTGAGCCAAAAAGTTGTATGGAACGGGTTGGACCAAAATATTTCATGAAAACTTGACCGTGGGACACCTGCTTAACATATGAGAACGATTTCCCAACACTCATGCGGAGAGGAAGTGACCGAAAACAGCACTATGGTTCCGTGCAAGTATAAAGGTTGGGGGGGGGGAGGCGAAGGAGAGGGGAGTGAATGGGGATGATATTCGTGAGAAGCAGGAGGACGCATCCAACCCCGAGAAAAAGAGGCGAGTACGCGGAGAAAAAAAGGAAAACGTAATGGAGCGTGCAGGGAGGCACGGGGATGGAGCGAGGTAGGGATTCCGCCGGACATTCGGAAACGAGGGAACGCGTGACTTGATTTCCGGGGCGGAGGTCGTGCGCGAGCGGGGAGGGAGCGAACGGGGAAACGAAAAGGCACGAGTGAAGCAGGCGAGGGGAGGCGTGGGACTCAGGTGGCGTGGTTCCCTTTCCGGTCAGTCCTTTCCGATTGCGACCGGGGGCTGGGGTGGAAGAGGGGAGGAAGTTGACATGATCCGCTTTACATTCCGTTGCATTAGAGCCCTCGGCGTTCACCCAGTGAACTACCCCGGAGCACGTTTTTTGCGACTTTTCAACGCCGGAAATGGAATAATGGGAGGAAAAAACCAAATAACTGGACGAATTCTCTTCTCTTTCTCATCCGCTCCTAAATACGCCTACTCCTTTCCAAAACACTCACCTATCCTTAATAGAGCTAATTTCTCTTTCATTTCTATAATTTCATGATCTCTATGCAGTCTTTTAAATCTGACATTGGTACCAGAGCGATTCCCAAGAAATATATGGTCATCAATACTGAAGGCTTTTCCCACCCTTTACATTCAATTTTAACACATCCCAACACTGACTGATAGTTGATACAAATGCTTAAATTATCAAATGGAAAGCACTACAAGCTTGAAGGAAGTTCTTGACACAATATAAACATGTACTACGGCTTCTTAATCAGTCACGGTAATCTACCGGATTGCGATGTGGCCGATGAGGGTAAGGCCAAAGTAGAGCTTACCATTCACTGAGACAAAGAGGGAGAGAACTTCACACAAAATGTCGGGGCCAGTATCTTTCTCTGTGCCGCCTGCGGTGTCCCAGAAAGATGCGGTGGCCAGAAAATTCTTCATGTTTGGTTACACTCGACGAATCCAAAAGTCTATCCCGGGCTAGAACTCGGGACCTTCATTCATATACCAACGTTCTATTTACGCATGCATTTATTATCATGCAAGCCACCTCTAAGATGTGTACTTCAACTGATAAATCGGCACCAAATATGCACTACATACATGTACTAATAAATAGAATACTATATAACCAGAGAAACGTGTCACTAGTAGTTATGCATGTGTTGGGAAGAGAAACTAAATGATTGGTGAGTACGAAGGAATATACTTTTTATAAGGAATATACTTTTAAATAATAAGTTCAGCAGTTACGCCTGGGGACAGTTAACATGCGTTATTAAAGCTAAGTACTTCTTTAAGAAGAAATGGAGACTACTCTACCTACATGTACTCGGTACCCTGTAATGCTATTCGAAGGTGTGTGGCAAGGGATATTTAATCACAAAGATTCATCATATATATGGAATAGTACCTACATAAATACTATTTAATAACGAATACTGTTCACCATTCATGCATCCGGCGCGCTTAACTAACATATTAGCCTACTCAGCTTACTAGAGGTCAAAACTGGCATAAGTAGGTAAATTTAACTAGTGAGTTAAAATGAGATAGTGTCCTCAAATAATCTGCTCGGAAAAAGATTTCAAACGAGCTGTACGCGGACCCAGTGGTTACACTACTCTCTGTTTAGGCCAGCCGCTCCCTGGCCCCCACATCTCCCTTCCTGGCAAAGCCTCCCCAAGTTGACGGGAGCGGAAACGCGCCATTGATGCGCCAATGCAAGCACTACAAATGCGTCTCGCGATGCTGCAGGATCTCCGTCCACGCCTCCACGAAGGGCAGCGAATATTGAAGGCGGAAGGAATACAGCAAGATGGTGTCTCCAATACCTTTCGACCAGACACTTTCATGGTAGAACCAGTAAAGCAGTATAAACAAACGAAATGAATACTTGCATGATACTTTTATAGTTCATTGTTTCAGGATGGGATAAACTTTCGAGGTCATCCAAATATGAACAGCAGATAGCAGAAGAAGCATGGTTATGAGAAATTGTCTTCCGGATGACGCTCTAAAATACCTCAGGAGCTCTTACCTGGGAACTAAATTTTTTAAAGGTGATTTGATGTTTAAAAATGTAAAGAATAACAGTTAAGGCTACTGATTGCATTATATTGACGTGCAATGGATAAGAAAGCCTTGGAGGAATGTCAAAGAAAATCAACATAGATAAAAATACGCGAATCGACTTGATTTTTTTAACGAAATAAACAAGTGTTTGATCTTCAAAATAGTTTAGATAACTCATCAGGAAAAAAAGGTTTAATTTCGTGTTTTTCACTATTTTATTTTTACAGAAACAACGTATAGAACAAGATACTAGAATCGTTTCAAATATTTTCTGTAAAATTCCATTGACTATTCGTTTTGAAAAATATTATTAAAGAATTAAGAAATAACGCCAATTTTCATAGCATTTTCACTTTTGTTGTCCCTATAATTCATTTTATAAAAAACTCAACCTTCTCAGCGTTTGTAGATTATTATTACTAGCTAGTCTCGGTAGCCAGATCGGAAAAGCACTGACCTGTAAATCTAAAAGTAGATTGATCGAGTTCCACCCTGGGTATAGATGTTGCGATAGTTTTAGGATTGAGTTTAAAATTTCATTATGATAGCCGGTACGATATAACTTTAGCAGTATTAGGAGCTCTTAACCCCTATTTCTGCTGCTTATTATGGCTAGCTTTCCTACTCATGCAACAGGAAATAAGGACTCCTTCAAAGATCAATTAAAATAGTAAAACTAAATTACCATATTTACCTACTTACCATATTTACCTTTATCTACTATACTTCAGTAAAAAATTGCACTTTTTTAAGTTACGACTATTTTTAAATAAAAATTTAAACCTGAAATACGAAATTTATTCAAAATCGATATAATATATCCATCAAGGTTACAATAATTCGATATAAATGCTACATGAACTGAGACCAAGAAAAAGAAAGTTGATGCATAGAGATTTTTCCGTCGATACGATCTGAGATTGACGCAAGTCATTAATTTGCTATTCATTTGTTGAAAAAAAAAAGGTCTCATTTATCTTGCATTCAAACTGATATCTTTCGAGGTGGTAAGTCAAAGGATGTGAAGTCTGTAACTGCTTGTGGTAATTGTTTTGAAAACATCTTACTATGGCCCAACAAATTTATGGTCCCTTCTGCATTAGGTAAACAAGTGCGTAGGTATTTATTTCTGCTTTCTGATTCAGGCCTCGTCTCTTTTCGTGATGACATCGTATTTCCGTTGATACTTTTTTCCGCTTCTTGCCAAGAACGTGCACATTGACAGGCATCAACACAACGTAACAACCAAATTCCAAGAAGGGTTCGGCCACCTGTTACATGGTCCGCCAGCGAAAACCGCGAGCCGACTGTTAGAAATAGATAGATAGCAATAAAAATCACGCAAGGGACAAAAAAGCTATTACATAATGACTTGCAATAATTTAAGCAATGAAATAAATATTAATTAAATTAATAAAATAAATAATGAAATAAATATTTATTATATTAATAAAATATATAATAAATACAACAAATAATAATTAAATAAATAAAACGTAATATTTTTAAAATATTGGATAATAGCGATAATAATGGATAGCGATAGTTAAGATGTTCCTTTCTGGCAAGTAAGTAAAAAGTAAGACCGCTTCTAAAAGTTAATTGTGCCACCGAAAATTGCCTGTGAGCTTTCTTTGAGATTATGAGGACGGGTTTTTGCCTGCAAGGAATAGTTGAGATTTTTGTACCGCGATAGGCTCCAGCAAATTTTACTTAACTTCTTTTCGTAGGTTCCATTAATTGTTAAACATTATTATGCACAATCAAAGGCTTTGTGGGTAGCTGGGAAAACTTTCGAAGCTTAAAGCACCGTTGAGCAACCTCTAAAATCTTAATTGCACTCGCTTGCCTTTCGGAACGGCAAAAAAATATCTTGCAGTGCGTTGCTTTCGAACTTAGCTTTGAATATAAATATGTAGACTGAATACACCTACACTCAAAGACATTGTCTTCTTTAACTCCAAATAACGAGTACCATCCTTGGTGGACATCTGGATGAGTACTAGCTCCTATACATCTACCTAAAAATTACCTTTTGGTTCAAAAAACCTTTGTAGTATGGTACTAGGCGCATGGGTCCGGAAAGCCAAAGGTACGAGGATTGATCCCCGGTTGAGGAAGCATTTGTCTTCTGGCAATTTGCGACACTCGCTTGCTGTTCGGAACGGAAAAGAAGTGCGTTACAGCCACGGTGGTCTTAATTAAACATGACTGGACGCGACAACTAGAAATATTTTGATGATCATCGGGGGGTACAAGCCTTAGAACAAGATTTTCCTTCCGACCCACATCCTAAAAACCTTCATCAATCCTCTTTCCTGAGGATCCAGATATCGGATACACATGACGCTATACTACATACCGAGGTGTATATTTAAATTTTCACGGAATTACATCCCCAGGTTCCGGTCATAAGTACTTTCCTGTAGACGAATGTCCGCTTTGCCCAAGCAATTCTCCCAATACCGTAAGTACTACACTCAAATTCCTCCAATAAGCTTCCTAAATAATAAAAGTGTCCCACATTTCTACTTGATGCTCTACTGCTGAATGCTGACTCTCCATAACTGTGAGCTGAAGTTCAACATTAAATCCAAAGAAAATATCCCCCAACCCATAGAGTATTCGTGATCCAGGAGTGAGCTCAAAGAGGAGAAAAAGAGAGGGGGAAAAAACTCGAATTTCCTTTTAGGAACTATTGCGCGGAATTGACTCGAAAATGCGACGCAAACGATGAAATATGGAGCTGCCGGAGAGGGATGATTTAGAGCGTCTGCTGCCGTGGGGAGTCGGTGACCGGGAGGAAGGATGGGGTGAGAGTTTAAGCCACGGGAGGGAGAGCTATAAATGGATAATTCACGCACTCCGACGTGGCGCGAAGGGTGGACGCAAGGGGGGGAGGGAGATGGCCTTCATCATGAAATGAATGAAACTGCAGGAAGCGGAGGAAGGAAGTTCTTGGGGTGGAGTAGAGAGGATAGACATTGGATAGTAAAAGGAAGGAAATGTGCAGAGCACAGAGAGAGAAAAAAAATAGTAAGTGTGCAACGAGAAAATTCACGAGTCGACTCGCTCCTCGCTTTTAACTTCAACCATACGACAGGGTTAATCAACCAGCCAGTGAACTGACGGTGCAAATTTTCAGGGCATTCAATTTTTACAGCTCTCTTTGGTCTCAGGATATCTTCATATCATTTGAATACAGAGCCAACATGCGTACTTATACTCAGACGGAGAATCAGAAAACCTTGTTCGTCAACGCTCACGTCTACACCTCCGTTGTTCAGACGATCAGCTGACTTTTCCCGCCAGATCCGAAAAGCAAAATTACCCACCGAGGTAACAATGGCTCCGAATGAGAAGAGTTGATGTCATTGTAGATCACCTAGACTAATCTGGGGGTCTTATCCAGCAAGGAAACGACATTATCGGTGGTGACAAAATTTTGACGTAAAGACCATGGCAAATCCCGAGTGTTTCGCTGGAAAATTTTTCGAGGCTGTGTCCGCAATGTCTCGATATTTTCAGGGCTCAACTTACTTTGAGGCCGAGGAGGAGTAAAATAACGGCCATTTAAGATAGGTTATTGATATAACATAATAGAAGGATTGAAACTGGCCAGTGGGCATACATGGAAAAGGAAAACGTATATACAGATGAATATTGAATAAGATAAGAAAGAAAACAGTCAAAATTCATATTAAACGGAGGAGAATAACTGCCGAACGAAGGCACCATTGCTGGAAAGAAAAACTATTTAATACAGACAGTTCAATATGATATTTTACTAACTGATGACTGAATACATTGGGAGAAATATTACAGTTTGTAATCTCGCTATAAGTTACTGACTGTTCAAAAAGGACCCAAAGTATGTTTAGGTATAGGAGAGGAGCAGATAACTAATCTACGCTCTTTCATCAATTGAAGGTATATTTATGCACCCAGGATAACAAACATCAAAACCACCTGAGTGGTGAGCCTTTACCATGCCTTTTTTGGAAACGGTCTCCAAATAGTATTTTACACAAAGAATGGAAATGTAATTCAGTGATTAGCTATAATATGTTTTTGATATTTTTACTTTACACTCCTAATCAATAAACTATTTGAATTAACTGTATGATTAGGACATGGGGCTCCGATTTTTTGACGTTGTTTCAGTCAATTACTTGAACGGTTTGAGGTTTCACTGCATGTATTTTATTCGTAGCAGAAATAAAAAGCAATTAACTTGGTGAATTCCAATTCAGGCCTGGCGTTGATTGTTAGCCTTTTTAAAAATTGGTATGCCATGAAGGTACTCGTAACATCCCATCGGTAAAAGTTTTCGCCAGTAACTTGAAAACACTTTAAATTACTCAGAGGGTTGGTGCAAATGACAATAGACTTTTATGGGAAACTACATGTGCCACGTGGATAGGAACTGGTCCCTCTGCCCTTATGTGAGAATTTTACACATGGTTTAACCCAGTATTTAATTAGTTCTACCCTGAAAAACCAGACTTACCTTAGTATTGGACACAGTCGTTTTGGTTATTGTGAAAACGATAATATAAAAAAACAAATGCTAGCACCTGCTTTAAACCTTCATAAAATCACATTTGTCACCGATAATGCAGAAAAAAACATTTCTCGTTACGTATTTGCAGTCAGGATAATACAAAAGTTCGCTCCCAGCCACACAGCTGAGGAGGTTAACTTCGCGACTCATGAAGAGGAAATGAAAAAAAGCAACACCGCTCCTCTTCCCGAGCGAGTTCATTTCAGAACGCGAGTAACTAACGGTGATGAGAAGAGAGAGATAATAAGAGAAAGGCTAGAAATAAATCTGGTCCTTCCTCCTTCGGCATTCGGCTTGCACCGCCCGACGCTACTTAGATACAAATCGACTCAGGGTGTCCGTTGAGAAAGAACGAGAGAGGGATGGGGAGCGTGGGGGGAAAGGAGGAAAAAAGTCAATCTGTGTAAAGCACTGGGGCTGTCAGTCTTGATTGAGTCAGGAGCGGGGGTCCCAGCAGCAGAAACCCCAGAGCCGGGAACAAACCCACCACTCGACACCTCCTCCTACATAAACGCACGAATCATGGAAGGAAACGGAAGGAGTTACTTCTCTCGGAGAGTAAGAATGATTGTTCTGAGCGCAGCCCGTTTTCGAGGTCTATCTGGGGGTAGAGAAGGACCGGGAGGGGGTTCGGTTGACTGGAGGGGAGTTGGGCGAACGGGAAGGGGGAGGAAGGTTGGTAGGGTGTGACACCCTCCTTCGAGGGCAGCGGGTGAGGGAGGAAAAGGGAGCGGGGGCGGGAGGTGCTTGGGGAGGCGGTGGGACCTTATGGGTGTAAAGTGGGGAGCGGGAATAAACGCAGCGCGCAGAGGGAGAGAGAGAGGGATTTGAGTGGGGATCACTTTCCAGAGGCGGATGGAAAGTAAATGAAAAGAGGTTTCGGGGGCGGCAAAGGCCGTCCCGGGACGCGCCGCAGGGGCGATGAATGGACGGCGAGGTGAGGCTGTGGTGGGAGGCGGGCGCGGCGATACCCCCACCCCCCCTGTTGCGCACTTCCACCTTCACCCCTGCCGAAGAAGAGGCCGCGTTACGCTACTTCCCCTGCGCCCCCTTGCTGCGTCTCTGTCGCGTACACTCTCGCTCACCCGCCGCGCCTCCGGACAGACAGACTCGTGGCGAGCGGAAGCCGGAATCGCCAAGGGAAATCCAATTCGCGAGTCCCCAAGGGGTCGTCCGTATGTGACGTAACGGTAAAGTGGAGGTTCGAGCTCACTGTTACAATGCACTATTGACAGGCATGGGGGGTCCATCATTCCGTTGAGAAAAAGATATATTATAAATTCATTCTTTGATCAACCCCACCGCCAATCATGATACACCAAGGATCGTTAACTTCCCGGTAGATTAACTGGATATAGTAGGTATTGTCGGTCTTAGCACCGTGTTAGGCTTTCCATTGTCGAAGTTTCAAATCGCTCATGTTCCTCAAGGTGAAAAATGAGCGTCGTCTTTTGAAATTTTTCCGGAATTTGGGAAAGAGGAAATTGAAATCAAGGAGGAGAAAAATCTTAATCGAGTCTAAGACAAACTGCAGCAAAATCAGGACGCCATTTATTGAGAAGATTAAATGTGCACGTAGAAGAAAGAAGCTAATTGGCCAATCAAGAGCCACCTGAATGGTTAAACACAGTATGGATACCGGAACAATTTCAAAATTCGGCACTCACTTTTGTCCTGAGGAAGATGAGCGTCTTACTCCTCGAAACATCAACAATGAAAGCGTATCCCGGTAAAAAAAAACCGACAAGACTGTATCCATCATGATGCATATTATAATCAGTGATTAAATAATGGTATCAAGAAATAAACTAGATATTTATAAGGCACTTCCGTTTTATCACTTCCAAAATGGAGATAGTTCATTGGTAACGTGTTTAATTAAGGGGAGAGGAATCTAAGGGGATGTTACGAAGCGTTATAAGGGAGGAAAAGGGGTTTAAAAAAGTGTAAAATCAGTGTCTCGTGCCTTGATGGATGCCTTCCAAGTGGAGCGACATGGAAATTTGAATCCTGGGCGATCTGAGTGCGATGAGATCACTGCGGGAGGTGATGTCGCCAAATTGAAATGAATAACTCGCATGGCACCGGCCCGAGATGATCACTCGGTCATAATGCTGGAGGCAACGTTGCGCGAATTCGAATAACTTTACGACTTCTACCAAATAGGTACATTTGGTAAGTATTGACAGTGTGGTAGACCGCTGGGTAGAGCGTCTGGTTGCCGACCAAAGGTCCGGGGTAGCAAATCAGTGCGTGGCCTTTTGGGCGCATCCTATAAAAATCAAGATGAATGATTCACCCGAATGATCTCTCTGGGAAACAACAGGCGGTACACGGAGGGGAACTGTGCCCCCTACCTTGATGAGTGCATTTCACACACCGTTCGGCTTAGTGCTTGGTGACCTTTACTCTCACCAACTATACCAACCCTCTGGTCGAATATTTTTCTTATTATTTTAAAAAAAGTAACTGTTTTATCTAAGTGTAAATCACAATGCCTCAGTCTATTTGCTTCAGTAATCAGCGCTGAAATACTTGCACACTATCCAAATACGAGATTCTAGCCTATCGGTATCTACTTATAATGGCGATTTTGATAAAGAAATTATAGCTGTTGAGAGATTAATTTTTACGCATTTCATGGTATTCAAGTACCGCATTACCCTCGCCAAAACATTCATCGAACCTAATACCTCTAGTAGAAGCAACTTAATCATAACGTTTCGTCAAAAGGGTTATTATTTTAAATCAGTTTTATTTTGGACACTTAACATGTTTCGCTAAAACCATAATTATGCGGCATCAGTTCCCAAGAGGCGAGTATTTATTAACCATTTAGAAAGACTCCTTACGTAATAACTCTTATATCATGGTTATGACGAAAAACAATAAATGCGTATACGCTAAGTAAAGATTCTCAAGTCCGACCTCTGAGTTAAAATCCGGGGGTTTACTGTATGAAGAAAGATTTTTAATTATCACTCCAGGATTCATTTTCGCCACTGAAAAATTCTATATACTTTTTTAAACGATGAGAAATTAATTTTATGGTTCTCATAATCCTATTTTCATGGTATTTGAATAACCCAAGTCCCGACTAACGTATGAACGCTTCCGAAAAAAATTGAGTCTAAATGGCTCCCGTATTCACACTCTTTCCATCTAGCTATATGATTGGAAAATAAACGTCACTTTGTACATTCCACACACACACTATACTAACTTCAACCATAGTTTCGACATTTCAATGTCATCATTAGCATGTAAATGTCATTAACCTTGATAATCACATTTACATGTCGAAACCATGGTCGAAGTTAATAAAGTGTCTGTGTCTATAATGTAGTACATGGCGACGTTTCTTTTTCAATCTCGTGATTCTACAAAGTTAAGCCTCAAACGCTAAACTGTGTAACTATATGATTCTCGAATTATCGAGTTATAAAGGGCATTTTAGGAGACCTGCCTACCAACACCTTGTTTTATGAAAGAAAAACAGTCGTCGTGAGTCCTGTATATGATGATTCGTACCCAAAGAAACCCAATGGTGTGTGTTTATCTTTTCTGAGCTTGGATAGGTTGCCGGACTGGGAAGAAATTGCGTGAAACGAAATGACACCTTAATTTCTCTTCTAGTACCCGATCATCACAATAATTTTCAAATCCAAATTCGGAGACATGAACTAAAATGTAGGAGAGCATTGGTTGCAATGACTTCAAAATCCCTACGACAGATGAATATATGTCCTACATCTCACTATAACAGCCACAGGCTTTTTTGTGACAAAACTATACATAAAATCTCTTCATGGAGTTGAATCGTCTACTAAGTTCATCATAATCCAAACAATACAATGACAACTGTCTCTACGGTTCGTTAACCAATCATGCCAACGGGATATTTTACTTCATCTATTCGGCGGCGGAGCCGATTCTCACACCCTATTGGCAAGATTTATAATTTTAGTTCCAAATTATGTCAAGTCCGATGATTCAGGGCACTTTCTGAGCAGTAATTTAGATGCTCTTTTTCGTCCATTCAATTGAAACTAACATGCTCGAATTCAATTCTTGTCAAATAATATTTTCTCAGAAAATTTTTCAGGAAAAAATACATATTTCCTCGAAGTCACAACTCGATTTGTAAAACGTCCTTAAAAATCTACTATCAATTTATAATAATTTTAAATTTAAACAAAATTAACAAATTCAAAAAGCACATTTTATAACTATCGCCTTTGTGTGGAAAAATTACGAGTATTTGTGAACTTAACGCGGTATCGAGAGATGATGAGATATACCTGAGGGACATGATGTGCGAATCCGACACTGGCATTGCAGAATAATATAAAATAATGTAAACCCATTGGCAGGTTTTCTTATAGGTACTTCCCTCCATGAAGGACTAACAGAGGACCTGTTTTTTCTACAGTAAATTGTTACCGTGGCATGATTGAATCAACACGGATCGTAAGGCGATATAAAAATTTCGCCACGCGCGATAGAGAAGAAATTCAATGTGTATGCACTACACCTTCAGGCGGAGTTACGGAAGGAAATGATGGCAAAATATGAATGGGCGCCAGCGGTAAAAAAAATAAAGAGGGGTGAGATGATAGTTCCCTTTCTTGTAGCTGTCGCTTTCGCCCTCGCTAAAGAAAACTCCCCTGGAAGCGTAACACTCGCAGCAACCGGAGGATAGACACGCCAAGACAATTATAATTTGAAGAACCAGACATGATTTTAAGACTGACGTTCACGTTTTCTTTCTCCTCGTCTGGATTTAGAGAAATAGGATAAAGTTCGCGATCGAGTTTGGGAGATCCGCAATCTAAACCCAAACGACGGAACGCTTCGATTTCGATCCCCGCTGTCGCTTGGGGATAGAAACAATGGAAAAACCCAATTCTGGCCCGACACAGCCGCCGAGCCGGGCCGCGGGGAAATGCACGAGAGTGAGCGAGTGAGTGGGAGGTATCAAAAAATAAAGTGCCGAGTCCTGCGGCTCCTGTATTTTATCCCGCGCACGATATTTCTTTTTTTCCCCTCAAGTGGGGAGTGGGCGGGGTTGGCTGCGAGCTTGCTCTCCAGGGATGCGCGGGAAGGGACGATGGGGAAGGGGACGTTTGAGCTGGCGTGACGCTCCCGAGGGGTGGAGGGGGGAGAGGCGTCCGTCTATGCACGGCCCCAGGGGTTGGGGAGGGGCGACGGGGGCGCTCGCGCAAGGGGTCCGACCCTCGATAATGAGGAAGTCGGGAATTAGCGTCCCTCCTCATCCCGGTCCCCTTCCTTCACTCCAACCCCCAGCCCCCTCAGCTACAGGAGTGACGATGCCCCTGACTGGAGCCGTCAAACACCCCCTCCTCTCCATCTCTGCCACCCCTTCCAGGAGAATATGACTGAGAGAGAGGGAGAGGAGGAGGGGTACACCATCGTAACTCCCCTCCAGAGCCTCCCCCCCTTCCACTTTGACCCCTGCCCACGCCACTCTCCCCTCCTCCCCGAACCGTAAACAAGGATAGTTGTGGCACATAACATTGAGAAAGAGGCCTTCTTCCCCTTCCTCCCCCTCCCCCCTTTGAACCGTTCCTCTCCCATTCAACAGCGTCGTTCGAAACCGCGGGCCCGCATAGAGGCGGATCTGTTTTGCGGGCGCGCGCGCGTAACGCAGCGTCGACCCCAGACGCGGGTGAGGGAGAAGGAGGCCTTGCGAATATAGAGGGCGGGAGAGAGCGAGGGAGAGGACTAGTGCGCCTCCGCGTTTCGGGCACGGGAAGACAAAGGAAAGAGGGAAAGATTAAAAAAACTAGAAAGAGAGGAAGAAATCAGTAAGACCATAAAAGGAGGAACGTGCTTTCACAGCCATAATTCAATACCCTAAACGCCAGTCCCAATGGTCGTTTCGCGTCTTCATTGTAGACCGATTAAACTGCCTCAAGTTAATCGACTGGAATAAAAATCACGAATTTGTTCCACATGGGTGTTCCATGCTCTTGAGGGGGCCCCCGCTATCGACAGCCTAACAAACCTTGTCTATGGGCAATACATTCCCTGCTCGAGTCGTTACCCAGAAACCTTGCCCGCGAAACGGGGTATTAGCTCATCTACATACAAGGTTCATAATTTCATCGCTCACTACTGGCTTGGATTAAAGTATATTATTTTTCCTGCGCTACGGATACGACGAAGAGCGCACTACGGCTCTTGCCGCCGATGAGGAAACATTGTGCTTCTCACCTAAACTATCAAACTCCGTTAATGGCCGATTCGATACACCAATTTTAACAAATATCAGCGATAACATATTTTGATAAAAAATTGAAGACGTTTTGATTGCGCTTCCTCTTTATAAAGTGTTTGAACTCATCATTGGTAAATAATGAAAATAGGCCCTATATTCCCTTTAAAAGTCTTCATTTAGTTTTTTGTAATTAGTTGAACGATTTCAGCTCAAACGGCAATTTCTTCAAAGCGCTGTTATTTCTTGCGGAGCGAAATCCGTCTCTTTCAGCCGTCTTCTGCGAGCGCGAGACGGTCCAGTCCACTTGCGGCAATTATGGTCTTTAGATTGGCGAGCGGAATACGCGACGATGAAGAAAACTTTCAAAGAAAAGGATCTCCCGACATCTGGAAGAAGGCGGCGCCCGCCTTTCCACTCCCTTCCCCTCGAACGAGTCCTTTCCCGCGCTAATTTGCAGGCAGGCCGAAAGGCAGGAAAACAACACATAACTACAGCCTGTGCCTGGCGCTGTGAAACCCAAGCGTCCTCTTTTTTTTTAAGTGTTTATGCTCCGGGTGGGGCAACTCTTCCTGTTCACGCCTACAACGCTCGACCTCAGCCTGAAGTTCAGAGGAGGGGATGGCCGGCACTTACCATGTTAATTAACATCTACGTGACATACCCCAGCCCCATTTACTTGTAAGCCCAACCAACTTAGGTGTCAGGAGGCATCTATATCTACATTTACTAAGTACTCTGAAATCACCCGCGAGGGTGTGAGGCATGGGAATTATGGGCACGCTCCACCGTCGCGAACAAAATCCAATTGTCGATTACTACACTCCAGTTTCTTTTCTGATAAGTCTAATCAATTCACGTGGGGACCAAAGCAGCTACACAAGAAACACAGTGTCTAATGCCAAACTATCATCATGCGGGATCGAAACTGTAATTATAAAAATATTTGTGGTTACATGTTATTCATGCGAGGAAATGCCACAAATACAACTACTTATATATGGTACATAAAAATTCGTATACAACCATAATAACGAAAATTGCCAATCCTAACTTACTATTCCTATTATCTTTGGTGTAAAATGTTACTACCACACATTGTACGCGGGAAAATTTTCAACTTGAATCTCTCCTAATCATTTTCTCTCTATATTCTTATCTTCGATAAAACTTACCATAATACGATGGAATCACGCCATAGTCCCTGATGATAACTGAACCCTAGATCGTAATGAATATTTTTAGTCTGTGTATTTGCTCATTTTTGTCATTTTCTTCGATGGATTTCTTTAATGTCTTTTTAACGTCTTCATAAAATCAATATGCCTTAAATCTCTGATTAAAGGTCAGCCTGTGTTCAGCTTTTATCTAATAGAGACTCCAAATTTAATACTTACAGCAATTTATATCTATCAAATACAGCTAAATCTATCATAGAATCCTTTCACAAAGCTAGCTTCTCTTCTTTTGGCACGTGTTTTCCTTTCCACATGAAATTATCGTATATAATGCCATGGAAATACTGATAGGCAGTCTGTTCTGTAGTTTAGTGCTCCAGTTTTTGTATCACCTGACTGAAAGGAGTACTCTGGAACATAGCATACATAATCAACATCCCGAGTAAAATTGGATGAATGATATATTTGTAATATGATGAATGCACAATTTAGTTCTCACGTAATCAGAGATTCCCAATGCAATTTGAACCAAATATGTTACTGCCACATTTCGCCGTAGTTGCCGGCTACCAGAGGTAATGCACGTTTATAAATAAAAATGGTTATGAACACAGCCTATCTTTTAATAGATGTGATTCTAAACTAAGTTGAAAGGAATAAACTGGTACATAGATATAAAGGTTTTTACTTAGATGTTAAGTATGATAAAGCAAGCTACATGAAACTTAAGAGCTGCTTAATATTAATACAAAATGTACGATTTTCAAAAAGGATATAATGCAAAACTCATTAACACAAATAATGCATAAGTGATAAAAAGATGCCTGTCGAGTATGCACTTAAACGACTCATTTTTCTTTCACGAGTTGACGAAGTCAACATAAAGAGAGAGATACAGCATAATAAAATATAATTCCCTTTCATTGTCTTATTTCCCTCCGATTCCATACGTCACCTTAAAACACCCGGCCATATGGCAAAGGGGTGGGAGATGAGGAGATAACCAACGGAGATGAATTGCAATTAAAACTGATTAAAGAGGCGGAGAGCTACCCAATTTTTGTAAGCCCTCTAAAGAAGATTACATACACGAGTTTCCTGTTGTGTAAGAATCAGCAGAACTATTCCTTCACTCGTTCCAGCTTCATGGACCCCTAAAATGTTTTGTTCATTTGCCGAAGCAGTTTAAAAAGTAATTGTTCATCACGGCAACGAAATCGGAAAGTTGCCATAAAAATCTTCCGAGGATCACGACAGTAAACTACTAGAGAGGAGGCCATTCTGATGGATAACTGAGTCATTACGTTAACACCATCAAGAGATGAAAGTCTACCCCTATTCCGTGGCGAACATCGTTCAGCGTATCATTAAATCGAAAAAAACGATTCCTCGAAATGTGTTGCCCTTGACGCCGGCAAGTATAATTTTTCTGAAAATATGTAGGTCCTACCATGAGGGCGTTCCACTTGAGTTGCTCGCAGCAAGAGGACAAAGGATAGCGAGCCGGGATTGGGGCAGGGGGAGCATTCGGGGAAACACGTAACATAGGGGCGAGGAGGGTTCGCTGGGTAGCAGCAACATCAAAGGAAGGAATTCGGCTGCTGTAAATGACTAGAAGGGTGTGAAAATAATATGTGCCGTGGGCATCGGGCGGAACATGGACGAAGAATTGGCCAGTGTGTGTTAGATGAGAGGGGAAGGAATCAAAATAAGAAATGAAAATGATAAATAAAGCGTGATCAACTTCATTCCCTGTCCTCTACTATTATCCCAAACAACATTCATTTCGACTTTATGGACCTGAAGCTTAGCTTCAGAAGAATTTTTTAATGATTCAGCATCATGTATTACGGTGTTTGTCATAAGTCTACATCGTATTCCGCGATTCTCGTCGAAGGTGCTTCGGAGTGATCAATGTCAGCTGACTTGCGCCAGGTGCATTTAGCCAAAAGATTGAATTATGTGGCAAGAAAACTTGTCTTAGTGAATTACACTCTACATTCATTATGTAGACGATGAAATTAGTGTATCAATGGAATAGGAAACAATATATTTGTCAAACATAAGACACTAAAAACTTCTGGCTAATTTTATGGACACCTGGATCTTTACGACGTATATTCTTCTATAAGTAATTAATTGTGCGTGGAATTAAATTAAATTAAATTAAACTTGTCTTTATTGATCTGCGAATTTAGGACTGTGTAGTCCTCTCTTACAATTAACAGATTATACAATCACTAACATCCATGCCCCGGACAGTGAAAAATCCTCCCCGGGTGGGACTCGAACCCGCGACCCGAGTCCAGGCGAGAACCAGGCGAGGGATTTACCCCGCCGCCACCGGGTGGGGCATGGAAGGAGGACATTTAAAATTTATCCGTTCGGCAGTCAGTAATCCAATGTCTGTAAATAATGAAATAAACAGTAATATGAATGGGTAGGTACTCAAAATATTTTTAGCATACAAAATGAAAGAGATCCGTCCGTAGAAGACAGAGTCCCGACGTAATAAAAGAGATCTTTGGCTTCAAAAAATTAACTTGAATGCTTCAGCATATATTGCAATCTACGATTTGATAGCACTTCTCATCTTAGCTCTTGCCATAAGCGTACTATCAAGTAGATTATCCACCATATTTCCATAAATGCCGCAGATTTTCGGGGTCATATCGGAGCCTTCTCCTTAAGGATATTATACGATGGCTAAACTGTGCAGTAAAGGGAGGAGTAGTATTGTCCTCCTACTTTATGAACACATTTACCTAGCGCTCTGTGATTAATGCTATCGGTCTGTTCGCTAGACCCCTTACCTATATCCCAGACTCTCAGGATAGATTTTGAGTGCCCCCTTCACCGAAGAGTTTAATTTATTTTAAGTTTCCTACTTCCCCTTAGGTGATATTGAACGTACTTGCGGAAATTACTCATTGGCGAAAATTTTTCACTTTTTTAAATTCCAATTACCTCGTATTACACCAGTTTCACAGTGATCATATAAGAATAGAGATAGGCTATTAAGTGCTTGAGGCACCGTCTAACCGAAGGACTTTACCATAATAATAACGCAAAATTCATATTCTGAGTTGAATTCTAACCTAAGCCATTCAGATTACCAGGTAAGCCCGTTACCAACCTGACTACCACGGCCGGCATACATAGTTTTGGGCCGCATGTTAACGCCTGAGCATCATCGACACTTTTTTTCTAATTACTCGTGAGTCGCCGACAAATAGGAGAAGCTGATTGCAATCACGGTATCGATGTAAGAGAGTAGCGCTGGTACGATGGTATCCAATATACCTCTTCTTGAAAACAATGCTACTCTAAATACTCATCTATCTCACTTGCTATCAATCGGGGAACTAAATACATCGGAAAAAATACCATGTACATATTTGTTTAAAATTAAAATGAAGCCCAGAAAAGTGTCTTTAACTCGGCCGTATATGACATCCAGCCCTACACGCCCAGCACAGAGGATGACGTGCGAGCTCAGTTATTTTTATCTGTGAATGGCATAACCCAATCGTGAAAACTGCTGAGGTGAAAAAGACGAAGACCAAATAGCGGAGTTCAAAGAAATTATTTGTTCGGAACGACAAACCTTTGCAGTGTTATCTTCATTTAATCTAATCAAAGGTTATGACTTAAATACCAAACACCTTTTCACCGCGGAAATGTAGGAATTCTTGAATCAGCGATTGATAATGGTGCGTTGCATCAGCTTCTTGCAAATCCGCTGCGAGAATGAAAGCGGCGTCATTCTTACCACCAGGCAAGAGCCGATTCATGGGTTTCGAGGCGGAAGACAAAACAAGGGAAACTGGCGATGAGCCTTGAGAGGCGACACGGCAAAGTGTGTACTACGCTGTAGAATTAGGCTACGAGGTGATCATCCTGCTGAGATTATATCGCACCGTCTCATCATTGTTTCAATACGTTTCAATCCTAAGAATACTAAAAATGCAGCCCTTTCCTCTATTCTTCCATAGTTCAGTTAGATCGTGGAATTTCTAGCCCTGTCTCTTTATTCGACCCGCGCCAAACGAAGAAAAATTCGGGAAATACATTGATCCCTTGGTTCCCCCGTGCATCATTTATTCTATTTTTCCCTCAATTATAATTTCAATAACCTCGTTACGTATGCATATTTCTTTAGGTTTTTTTAGAGTTGATAGGTTATTTTGTTCGCTGTAATTATTTGATAGGTTTCTCAGTAATCTGAACACCTCATTCTCTTTCTTGTTTCACTAGACGTATTCAGTGCCCTAGTCCAGGTCTACCACTAATATAACTTAATACTAAGTTTGATCCAAAGGCAAATGAAACTCATATGCCAAGGGCATGATTGGAACTAGCTTTCTTTGAGTAATCAGAATGTTTACTCCCTTACAGTTTTCGTCCATAGAGTTCAGTTTACGTGGTTCATCTCCAGTTTTCGGTGTTGTTCAACTAATCTCAGGTTTCTGAGAGCTTTTAGGCAATTACTTCAAAGAATAAGTTGACGAATTAGAGTAATCGTTTCAGTATATAGCAGGTGAACAAAAATTAATTATAATATGTATGGAGAACACTACATAATTTATTATTAAAACCCGACCTACAATCAATAGTGCATGCTTGGTGATCTTCACCCCCTGCCACACACCCTCGCGGTGGCTTGCAGGGTATCGCGCAGATGTATATAGATGCAGTGTTAACGATTATTCAACGAAAGGCATCATATAATTTACAATTTGTCAATAATTAATTCATAACACAGCACATAAATTTTTATTTTAATACAACTTTATCTACACCATCTTAATAATGCCATTCAAGCCACCGAAAGGGTGTGTGGCAGGGGGCGAACCGTCGTCGGGCATGCATTAGCAATAGCTTACCACCACGCAGGCGTGCAAAAAAATTCTCAGTATGCAGTTTATTTTGTGTGAAGATCTCTCGGGTTTCACGCCGGGTCTCCATATCTTCCTCCGACGTTTCGATGCGCGACTCGCCCATCGTCTTCAGGGATCCAGGAATCCTAAGGGTCATGAGAATCTGACCCGGTGTGAAACCCGAGAGATCTTCACACATATTATTCGCCGGGAAAACACCAGATCTTAAGTTTATTTTGTCTATTGTTTTATCTTAAAGCGTTTACTGGGTATATTTTTATGTAAATCAAATTCAAATACAATGTTTCATACCATTTTTTATGTAAATTTAATTTCCACAGCCTATCTTCCGCAATCCTATCAACGTCATAATCTCCGTTTTCTGGCTGTTGCTAATGTAAAAATCTTCAGTTTAAGAATCCTCGTAGGTTGACAACCCTACTGATCAGTACGGCGCGTTCCCGACCTGACTACTGCAAAATGGGGATAGGGGATGGAGTGGAGAGAGGCGGGTGACTCGAGAGTGAAGGAGGGCGGCTCCGGGGAGGAGGGACTCCTTAACCTATCCTAACGTCGTGATCCCACTCTCGCCGCCGAGAGCGTCGTCGATGGCAACGTCTAAGGCGTCAATTACGATTCAATCTGGGGAATTGGGAGGAGAGGGGGAGCGGGAGGCAGGGGCTGAGGATTTTCGGCGGAGGAAGTTGCACTTGGGGTAGGCCGAGATGGCCTCCGTGACGCCGCTGCCCTCACCGAGCTCGTTCCCCTCCCGAAGTCGTGCGTACGGCGAGATGTCTATCGAGGGGAGTCGATCAAAAGAATTGGGTAAGCCGCCCAGCTCGCCACTTGAAAATGATCTCCGAGAACTGAATGCAGAGAGGGACCTCGGAACGGACCCACGTCCATCTTTCACTTCGGGTCGAATGGAAGAAACCAGGACAAATACATTAAATGTATCGACAGTATGTCAAGACATTCAAGGACACGATCGCTTTATATTGGTTTCTCATTTGGCTTCAAGATGCTCCAACCCCTGTACTCCTAATCGTAAGTAAACACAGCGTCCATTCCCGAGGCGTGATTCAAACCTGCGAACTTTGGGTTTCAAAGTCGGTGGGTTTCCGGACATGATTTGGAATTTCACGCAAATTACCTCGTGTCCTCAAGCGACCTCGTCGGCCTCAAACGAAAGTATTCCGTCTGGTAAATTTTATCGCGAGTAAAGGAAAACATTAACTCATCAAGTGAAATCATTTTGATTGGGGAACCGGCACCTTTTGATGATCGTTTGAACCTTTTTCACGATGGGCAAAGTTAGGAGTACCTGACACTATAGGTATAGTCACTTCAGTAGCATTCCTAAAGATGCACTGTCCCGCATGATTTTGCACAGATAATGTTGACTGATTAATTAACAAAGTTGCTTGCCAAAAATATTTCACGATTTTTTCGAATCATTCGATTGCTCCACGCCTATCTTTTCCTTCGAGTGAAATGACAGAAACCAGAGCAAATAAATTAAACGTATAGTCGGCATCAAGGCATTCAAGATCAAGACTCTGTCACTGATATTGGCTATACATTTGGTTTCGAGATGCTTAAAATCCTAAATCATTTATAGTTGGAATTGCATTTTTTATTTAATAAATTAAACAACAAATATTTTACATGGTTTGTCGCGATACGCTCGACTGGCTAATCCTCATAAGAAAAACCTGCTGATCCTTACAACATGTTCATGACTTAATCCTTAACTTCATGCGGGAATCATAACCTTACGACGCGCCTAGAGACCATCACATTTCAGTGTTGGATTGAAAAAAGGGTATCGTCATTCAAAACTCAACTACTTCATAAATGCATGGGAATTATGCGTGATAACTATTTACGAGCTCTAATCACCCAGATAAGCGGCATAAATAGCTCAAATTTGCTCAGCATGCCATGAATTTGCGCGCTCTTTCTGACTTCGCAGCGAGAAATGCATATAAATACTGTCCCCGGAGCAAGAGTTCATATCGAATGCGTGCCATTTGTTTTTTCCGCCCAAGGGCGATTGCAGCCTGTTGTTTTCCTCAAGCGCTTCTCCAATGTTCCAACGGTCGTTACTATTTGTCCTCCAACAGGATTTAATGGCGCACCCCCCCCCCCCCCCCAAGATATCCATAGCAATAAATTGCCGAGATCCTCTTTTACTCTCATCGAATTTCAAACTGTGTTGCCTCGATTCCCGCAATGAGTGTTCATTCCTTCGTTTTAAATTGATATATTACATATGGACAGATGGTAATAAATACTCGGTAGGCGGGAAAATAGATATTTCATTTGCATTTACGAAAAATTGTTATGTAGACCAATCATTCATGCGAAACTTATGCGTCAGCCATCCCTTGAAAGTCAAACGAACTCTTCATGTTTTAAAGATAGAATCAGATTGTTTAGTGTTACAACCTTTTTAACGTTTTACTGCGCTGTCTAATCTAAACAACATAAAGCGACTATTCCATGGATTAGAAAACGTTATTTCTTCTTTCCGGAGCTATAATTTTACGAGTTCCCTTATCTTAGTAATGGTTTAAAAACATCCTTATTGAAATCACGGAGTTAAGAGAACTAGAACAAAAAACCAAGTTTATTTTTACAGCACCAAAATCCTATCATCTTCACTTGTCCTCATTCGGAAGTTCTTAAGATGAGGGCGTCTCTTCTCTGATAAATGATTTATAAAATAAAAAAAGCCGTAGGGCATGATAACCTGCTTCAGCTACATTGTGATGTATACCTAGTTCTCTAATAATCGGGCCATGCAAATGAATTGAACCTTTATGTGGCTGCTTTCTTATGGGCAGCGGAATTTCACGCAGCTTTCCTTGCTTCCTCAATCGACTTCAAACAAAACGTTTCCTGCTACTTACTTTTTTCTTGAGTAACGAAATAATTAACTCATCGAGTGAAATCACTTTGATAGGGGAACCAGAACCCTTCTCAACGATACTAAGAATCTTTCACGATAGGCCACGTTAGGGGTAACGAACACATTAAATAATCAGTTGAGTAGCATTCCAGATGCATTGTTCTGCCTGAGTTCTCACAGTTAATTTTCACTGATGACTTAACAAAAGTACTGACCGTAAATGAATTCAATAGTTATTTTGCGAATAACTCGACTGTTCCGAGAAGAGTCTTCATTCCACTGAAATGGAGTTTCAGGTGATGAAATTGACAGAACGTTACCACATCTCCAAGTAACTCTCAACTTTGAGCAAAAACTACTTATTACATTCTCTAGTGTAAAATTCGAATGTAACAAGATTTTGTCCAAAATTGACATCCGATGACGCGTGCACGAAAATTCAATCAAAAAACGAGGAAATGTAGAGAGGAGAGCTGACAATAGCAGTGTATCTCATGGCAGAAAACTATGTTTGGATTCGCCCGTTTTAATTCATCCGTGTGCACTATACAAGTCGAGATTCGTGGTCGGGCGATGGCGTGCTTGTGCCAGGAGAGCAAAGGGCGTAGACCAAACGACACGGAGGGAGGAAAACGAACGGTTAAGCTGAGAGAGCGAGTACAACAGCAGGAACACTAAGTAGGGAGAGGATTGGATTCTTCATCGCATTTAAGCACACACTCCTCGTCCGGCTCAAACATCAGTCATTAAGCTCCTAAGCAGTCGAAAAAAGATGGAATCAGATGACCCCGAGCGGATCCGATGACCCCAGCGGATAAACGGAGCCTGTAACAGGAAAGACTCTCCCCCTCCCAACAAACCTGTCTCTTCGCGACTCCGAATGGGAAATAATCCCGGCCATATCCTATCTCGGGCCTTATCTCCGATACGATTAACGCCGGAGTAATCTTGACGGGGTGGGGAACGAAGAAGGTTTGGGATGAGCGAGGAGAGGTGGAGGCGTGGTGCGATGAGGATCCCCGGTCCCGTGCGCGACACCAATTACCCCCCACGTCCCTGCACACCGCGTGCAATTGCATCCGTGGGTTAAATGCGTCGTCAAGACAATAATGGCCTTAGACGTGCCTCTAATGCCCTCAGCAGAGTGCGCGGTGTGTCGGGCGGTTTAGACGGGTGAGGCCGAGTGCTTGATATCGCCCGTGGACACGCGTTCCACTTGAGGTCGTTGCGACCGAGGAGGAGCAATGGAACAGAGAAATCTCCTCCAAACCGCCTCCCCCCTGCCGATGTCACCAAATGATATAACCTCATGCTATCCGAACATGCACCCAACCTTCTCAGCCTTGAACAAAATCGATCGCAGTAAACTAAAATATGAAATATATTATGATTAATGATATCTTCGGAAAAGCCAGTAAGTGTTGAATTTTAGATTAAGCATGTGTTCACACATTTAAAACTCCAATTCTTAAAGCAGACAGCTTTATTGGAATACACACTTATTTTAGCTATTGTGTTAATTTATCACTAGAAAAAATGCCGCCAAGTATTAATAAGTAAATTGGCAATATTTATATTTTATGAAGTTTTATAAAAAGGATGAGGATTTCAAACTTGCGATGAATCATAAATATATTAATTTTAGCTCTTTGCAATCCGCGACTAGACACGGATAATATGAGAATGGTGGTGCGCGCCGGTGACCAGTAGCTCAAAATTATTGTGTTTCAATCTCAGTCAAACAATTAAATGGCAAGGAGGCCTTTTTGATGTACTGAAATATGATTATTAGAGCTTTCAGTTAATTTGTTTTTGAATTTAACTCCACGATTAAAAAGTATTATTTGCACAAATGAAATTCACAAGATGGGCTTGCATATAGAAAAAAATTAGAATAAAAATCTAAATAAGGTATAATCATTACCACTTGAGACCTAATAGTCACGCGACTTCATCTTCAACTAACGTGAAATTCCCCGTCAATTAATAATAAAATGTCTATCAAGTATTTTTAATCTGACTAGAAACAAGTAAGTAACCAGCGATGGACGAAGTAAAAGAGAAATTGTCAGTAGCATTGCCCAGGCGAAAAGGGCATTTTCACCAAAAGAAGATTCTGCTTACAGCTGCAAATAGAAGCGTGGACGTGAGGAAACATTTCATTAGAATATCGTACATCTGGAGTATGCTATTATATGGCAGCGAAGCATGAACGACAACTGCAGCAGAAAAGTCAAAGCTGGAAGCATTTGAAATGTGGTGCTATCGAAGAATGATGAAGATAAAATGGATCGACCGAGTGTAAAACGACGAAGTCTTAAGAAGAGTGGGAGAAAAGTCAAAAGTCTGCTGAAAATTCTAAAAAGAAGACCAGGCACCGTAATCGAGCACATCTTAAGACATGATGGCTTGAAGAAGAAAATCGTCAAGGGAAAAGTTAACAGAAAGGCCAGCCTCGTTTGAGATACATGGGACAAGTTATGGAGGATGTGGAAGAGAAAAATTACATTAGTATGAAGAGGTTAGCCGATAGAATAATCGAGTGGAGGGCTGCGTCAAACCACTTAGGATTGTTGACCGATGATGATGATGATAGGAACAAATGAAGTCCAAATCACTTCTGTTTTCGTAAGCTCGCTTATGTTCATTACACAACTCCAATGACTGCTTACCTTCTGCAGAACCTCGAGCGGGAAACGACTCCTCCCAAATCTCTTTTTCCGCCAAGTTTCATTCTTCGGGTCCCATTGACGAACACACACGCCACACAATTATATTCTACTACTCGAAGATGCATAAGCGCATCTATGAAAAGTCCTCGGGCTTCCAAAATGGTATTTTCCTTATTAACACCTTCATGACACCATGCGGCTGGGAATCGATTCCAACACAACAACCAACTCACATTCATGTTCACGACTACTTCTCCTCCGATGAAACACGGGGTTCCAGCATTGAAGGGCAGTCGCCATCCCTAGACCCTTTTGGATTCTCGGTGCTCTTAGCTATAGAACGAACTTGGGAATTCGAGCGCTCGCAACTAACTGTGCGGAAAACGTTTGACTAACCCCATTTGCCTTTCCTTTCCCTCGTGTTTACATCTCATGTCGGCAAGAAAATACGACTCTTTGTTGTACTGGTACATAGACCAACTATCTAATGTACACTGTGGTTTCCAGTATGAAATTGAGCCATAACAGTTATCACATGTGATGGGAAAGAAATATTCTAAAAATCAGGGGGCATTAGTGGCAACAAAAAATATCGATCATTATTCTTTTTCGAGCAGAATTTTTTATCTGTCTTCTTTAGAAGATCGCCAATGACTTTCGAAGACAGCCACATGCAAAATGTAAATCGCAGCTAAGAGGTTTCAGAGTATCTAATGGTCTTTGCACGTTCCCATTGCTTAATCAGACTATTTGTACAGATCATAATGGACTTTGTAATGTTCCAAGAACGTATTAGCACTCTCCGCTTCAACATGAAATAGGACGAATAAAAATGGTTCAAATATTTTTAAGCTCTATACAGATTTTGGCTTTAGCGGGAATAGATTAATGTCACAATAAGACGTGGAAAAGTAACGAGATTCCTTTAGGTCAGCTGAAATAAAATAAAATGAATATCAGGGCATTAAGCTTCAGCGGAAGGAATCCACTGTTGAATACATTCTAACTGTATGAGTCAGAACGATACAGTCCTCCTCTTCGGACATTACCTTGCTTATTTCGTACCATTTATAACATCTGGCAGCGTACGTGGTTTCCAATTGAATTTATTTTACTTTCAAGCTCGAGGATTTGTGGATGTTTACCAAGAGATTCCGTCGCTAGATCAAAGAATACAAACTATGCATAACTCGATGCATGCAGATGTAACCCTCCCGTGTACTCGAGACGTCGCGACATGTTTTTAAGTTCAGCCTCATTTTATTCAAATGAAGAAGATGCCATGATGACTTAACTCTAAAGAGTCATATATGTCAATTTGCGAACTACCTCCTTTCACTCAAGCAGCTCTTTTGCCCGCAGGACTCCAATTAGTCTCTTTAAAAAAATCATTGGGTCCGTGGGGGAGCATACCTCTTGAGATACACCACACTCGTAAGAGGCCGAGCGCACTGACGGAACTAAAGGACGTCATTTCAAAATTATCGAGCGAGAAAGGTACCTATGAGACTAGCCCATACTAGCAGTAGCCAAGGTTTGAAGTTGCTCAAAACTGCTATATCGTACATAATACCCTATCTTAAATACAATTTTAATTATTAGATGAATATGAGCTACCTATGATAGTCACGTAAGTAATTCGTAGGAATGGCAACCTAAAGGTCACGAGTTCTAATCCCGCCTCCGGCAATGTGGGCTACTTAATGTCTCATGTCGCAAACCAGTGAATCGCGTTGTACCATCAAATATCTGTGGAAAGGTATTATTTTTCTTGTTTTGAGATGAATTTTCATCTTAGGATTGAGTGATGACTTAGTAATGATACTCATTTATTACTTCCATAGAGTGAAGCTGGAAGCAGTTGAGCTTATTTATGACATTGAGTGCAGTTGATGTTTCCAAGAGAAAATGCTAGAATGCACCAGGAAAGATCCCCATATTGAACCTTTCCGAAGAAGAGGGGCAGGGTGCCAAAGCTGACCGCTTGTGACCAGTGGAAGTATACGTATGGGGGGGGGGGGTAGAAACGAGAGAGCCAGGGGAAGGGTGGGGTGAGAAGTGGGTCGAGAGTAAAAGAAATTCTTCCCACGCGACGGGGGGTGATCACGGGCAGATGTCTCGAGAGAGTCCGAGGGAAGACGAAGTCGAAGACGGTGCTTGAAGTCGTCTTCCCTCAGCGGGGAATTTGCATGAGAGTGAGGGAGGGGCTTGGTGAGATTGAGGGGCTGGGATCCATCCCCTTCACTCGGCCGACTTGGCGGGTAGGGGCGAGTGTGGGGTGAGGTGATCCCCGTGCTTGGAAGGAAAAACAAATTATTGGTGAGCGGCGGGCGCTACGCCAATCCTAATTTCCATGTGCGTCCACGTTATTCGCGTAGCCAGGGTCGGGGGAAGGGGAAAACTGAGGAGGGAAGGGAATAAGGCTTCACAAATTGACTGATTTGGCTGACTTAAGCTTTCAACCACGTTTACGTGACAACCCAATGCCTCGGATGCGCTTTTAGATGGCTTTCGCATGGCTTTTTAATCAGACACAAAGAGTCAGCAGCTGCTTGCAAAAAATTGTTACTTGTGAAAGTGTTACTTAACAGGACTATCGTTTATTATTACGGCCATTACTATTGCAAACTCACACTTTGCGAACATTTGAAATGGTCAAAAATACAAATTAGTCTAATGGAGAGAGTTACGTTATTTGACGCTCCATTGTTACCAGAAAAATACTACGGACAATTAAATGCGGATAAAATCGATTGTCGGCAGGTTTACTTGGTGGAACTTAGACGTAGTACTGAAAAAATATTTGCTTGATTCCACAATTTATTTTGACTCTACCGGTTTCAACCTTTACAGGTCATCATCATATGGTACGACATTGTGCCAGACTAAAGTAACAGGAAATACTCGACATGCCTTAAAGATGAGTAGTCATTTGTTGGATAAGAACTCCTGATGATGACCTGTAAGGGTTGAAACCGGTAGAGTCATGATATAAATTGTGGAATCAACCAAGTATTTTTTAAATTACTAAACCGCGGAAATCAGAATGGTAATATAACTCCTATTATCAACTGACTTGTTCTTTCACGCCTGTACATTCTCTATGACTTATCAGGGTAAAAGGCAACTAACATGTACCCTAGAATCATAAAGACGATTTTACGGAGTTCCATTAGATTCTAGGGTCTTAATAATAAAATACTAGAATGGGCTCTTTGAAAGATTCCCTTTGCAGCACGTCACGAAGGTTCTGGCAGGGTGATGTCATGAATTGACCAGTAATTGGCAGGGTAACCGGTCATTAACCAGCATCCAGACTTATGGGGGTAACGACAGACGATAAACATCAGCATCCACACCCCTGCAAGCTGTCGCAGGAGTGCGCATGTCAAGAGGTAGAGTAGCGCTGAGCTGTCCAGCAAATTGTGTGGGGGAATACGAGTCCTTGAACCTGTCCGTCTGGGACTCTTTTATCCTCTGTCAGTAATAGCTGACCTATCGATGTACTATTAGGCTTTCAGTCAAGGGAGAGATGGAAGCGGAGAGAGAGAAAGAGACCAAGGGTTTCCTACAGCTTCCATTCCACTTCTCCTCGTGGCTAGCGGGAGGAAGAAGTGAGCGAAGTAAGGAAGACGCAGTAGGCAGTTGGCATGGTTGAAAATGGACCAGAGCAATAATTACAGGGCAACAAAGAGAAGACAATCTTCGGAGCGGGGAGCCCTCTTCACAAAGTGGCCATGAAAGGGCAGCTGGATCAGGGCAAAGGGAGGACACCGTCGAATCGGTGGAGTGGGGAATGGACGGGAAAAAAGTATGACGACTGCTTTCAGGGAAGCACTACTTGATTGAGAGATGGGATGGTAGGGGAAGAGAAAATAGCCCCCGGAAAAGAGGGAGAACTCTGAAATAAGCTGAAAAAGAAGGATTAGATAAAACAGTATCGAGTTAATGAGTAGATGATGCATAATTGAACTAGATCTCCAAATGCTGAGTAAAAGGAAATTAGAAGGCATCACAAGTGACACGAAAGGAAAAACACTCAATGTATTTGGATTCCAACAACTAAAATCATTAAAGAATTAAATGACCCTCAATGACGATTAAATTGCAACTCGTGTAGAATTACATGATGCACTTAGCCGCAGGGAAGCTGGACGAAGCTTTAAAAAAGGCAAATTCACAGCCAGTGGAACATTTCAAGTCACCGAGCAGCATTTTGTTCAGAAATGGATACAGTACAAAACCACAAAAAAATATAGTTGCATTGGAAACAAAAACGTTTAGAAGAATAATAGCATTGAAAAGGGACTCACATTATGAATTAGTATGATTATTCAAAATGTAAATACGAAACGTAGAACTTTACAGCACCGAATCTTTACATTTGAATAAAGAGGATAAGTTCAAACTGTGTCAATAGCAAAAATAGTGGAGGAAATCTAAGCGCACCGGACAATGTGAAGGAGGATAGAAACTACGAAGAGCTATGGTATGACATTATGCCAGAAAAAAGTAACAGGAAATACTCGACATGCCTTGAAGATGAGTAGTCATTTGTTGGGTAAGAATTGTACAAATACATACAGTACATCTACATTTGATAGAATTCGAATGATGGTGGTAGATATCGATTAATAATACTTAGGTGCCGGAAGCGGTAGCCAGGTCAGTAACGCAATGGCCTGGCAACACTAAGGTACGAGTTCGAATCTCGCCTAGGGTATGGATGTTGTGTAATCCTAGGATAAAAATCTTAGTTCAGACGGTGAGGTATAACCTGAACTGTCGAAGCATCTAAAACTAAAGACAATTACCATCATAAAATACGTAAGTCCATTTAAATACACGTTAATAGTTGCAAACCACCATACAGGCATGTGGCAGGAGGTGCTAAGACACTAGAATTCATTTGAGTAAAATTTTGTTTAAAGGTAATGCTAAAAACTTCCGGCTAAATTGTTATAATTGATATGGTATTGTTTCCTTGATAATATTGGAACTCGTGTAGTTTGTCTGCATACCGTGGACACACTAGCTACGAAATTGAGTAGTCACCGTAGAGGAGAGCGGCTATAGCCCACACCAAGTACTAGGCACTTCTAAGGAAAGAATCTACGGAGAGTATCAGCCTGTCGTACTTCGATCGTCGTGCTCGTAGAAAGGGATGAATGATCTTTGCTTTCAATATCATTTGGCTAAAAAATATCGAGGTGACGAAACCAATCTGGAATTTTGGTCCATTAAAATAAATCGAGTATAGCATTCACCTATAGAACTACTATGCCGATGAATACCGATAATGCCAGATTAAAATCATCCACGCCGAATTGAAATCCTACATTTCCCACATAGTGGATCAATAAATATCCAAATCGGTGATTTCACCATGACCATCAGTCGGGTCGATATGGAACAATATCCATAACGGATCGATCGATCGTCATATATCATGGTAATACTGGTATATCCAGTTATTCAGTGATCAATTGGCGTTCTCGTTCCAAATCACGAACTAGGCCAGAACAGCCACAGAACAAGCTCCGAGGGACATGGTGAGGGAAAAAGATAGATCACGTGCGGAGACGGGAAGTTTTCGTTCCAGAACTCAACTGTTTGGCTCCAAGTGCACAGCGTGTCTCTGAGAGGGAGATTGATCATCGCCCAGCAGCATCCGTAAAAATTCCCCTGCTGCATTTTTCTTGTTGCAAGCGCCGTAATTCTCCGTCGCGACGGATTCAGCCTTGATGATAATTGCCCACGCCTCCCCGGACCCAAAGATTCCCAATCACAAAGGAGCGAGGCAGCTCGGATGGCCATCAAGGACAGATTCCATCCTTCAATCGTTTGTTGGCATCCGTGATTTCAATTTCTTCGTCATTTGCTGGGTGCATTGAATTCAAAAGATCATGTCCGTCACCATCATATATATTACATGACTAATCATACTGATGATTAATCATGCTTAATATATATCAGTAACAACAGTGATGTACCTGATTATTTCACGATTATAGTTCTCCCTGAGCTCCAACATAAATATCAAATGTCTCAACTAAATGAATAAAAATGAGATCATAATCAAAGAAGCTACCAATTTCGGCAAGAAAATCGTCCCGAAAATTCAGTGACTAAGGCATCAGATGGACAATCAAATGAAGAGCAAACTTTAATATAGGTGCAAATCTCAGAGTTTCTTTAACATACACGGCAACCTGTAGCCCAAGGTCATATCGATAACTTAAAATGAAATAATCCCCGACGACCGTAACACTTCGCCATGAACAACCATTGTGCTAATATAGGCACAATAAAATTACGTGAGCGAGAGAATCATAGAATGAGCTATGCCCAGATCTACATCCACAGAGCCTGCATCTGTTTCTGCCCGTATTTGCAAGCCACCTCGGGGGTGTTTGCCAAGGGGTAAATTATCACCCAACTTGCACTATCAAATCGCAACAAGAGAAAATTACTACGCATTAAGACAAACGTGTTAGTTATGCAAACACCATTCACGTGTGCTCAAATGATTAGTAACCAAGAAGGAATATAATTTTTTCATGTGCATTAGGCATTTGCTGAAATTCACAAAAGCATTTTAAACTAGGGAATGCACTACATACTTGGCTACCTCCATTCCATCTACCAAGTCTAGTTAGTACGCTGCCTATTATAATCAGTGACTCATTTGAGGGAAGAAAGGCATTTTGAATCAATCCGTCCGGTAGTTTATTCACATAATTTTCTTTTCGTGATCGAATCGATCGTAATAAATATTTCCAATGTCATCGGCTAATAAATCATCTTTAAATTTGCTTAATAGATTGATTCTGAATATTAACCTACGGTCTGATGGTGGCTCCGACCTGACTATACTAACTATATCTAGAGTGTAACGATAGACCTTTACATATTTTCTTGATGCTCCTTTTCGTTGCAGCCTTTAGGTTACCAGCCCCTCTTTAGAAATGCATAGGGATTCAAAAACAGACCCCACTCATGAAATAGGAAGAAGGATTACAGAGTGGGAGATGACTGAAAGAGGAATCAATGACGGACACACCACTGTCACTGACTGCACCGGGAGGCGGAGCGGAGAGAGAAGGGTGGAGGAAAAGTTCCTCGAGTGAGTGATGGAAAATTGATGTCAGGGAAGAGGTCAACTTTCTCCCGATGCCCGGGCTGACTGTCGGCTTAAGAGTCGCACTCAGGGGACAAATAGCAGACCCCTAGACCAGGGAAAACCGAGCTCCGACCAGAAGGCAAGGCGGCTCCGCCTTACTTCAACAAGCAACACCTCTTGATGGACAACACCCAACCCCTTAAAAAGCCTAAACATACATTCAAACCTTCGTCTCCTAACAGCGTACGTGATGTGTAAATACAGATGGTGATACAGAACGGGGAATTTTAAGGAACGGTTTTGGTGGTCAGAATGGGGATATTTAAATGACAAATATACAATCAGTAAGTTTAATTTTCATAATGAGTAGTGTAACTCTACAATATAAGTATATTGAAGGTGTGGCTCTAGAGTGAAAATTCTAATAAATTTATCAAAATTCATTACACGTATATTCTGAGCTACTACATCCAAGTATTGACGACAGTAACATTCAGCCAACTAACATAGCCACTGCGAGTGCGCACAATGCCCAGAAAAAAAGGGATCACTTCATCTTGAGTGTTGATCTATTTTAACAAATGGGCACGTCTGAGAGAGTGAGTAAAACCCTTGGCGCGCACCTGCCCCTATCTTCTTGTGTGCACTGGACCACAATAAGATATTTACCATGACCCTAACAGCCGCTCACATTCCCTTCTCTCCCATGGAGTTTTCCTGCTTTGACGTTCAAACAGTTCCGCGGTTCAAACTAAATATTGAAGCAATGTACATAAAAAGAAATTAGAATGCTCAGGCCCGGGATTTAGAAAATTCCTGGCGCACGGATCACAAGGCTGCTGCCTGAGAGTACTCACCCATTTAAATCGTAGAAGACAGCCAGGCACTTGTGAGACTGTAAGTCGGTAACCTGATTCAGTTTCCATGTTATTGCTCCATTCTCAGAGAACGATCACACATGAGCTTTTTAAGGGAGTAAAATGTGAGATCTTTGAGGGAAAATCTGTATGCGTCCATTTTCTCGTGATAGTATGAACTCGTCAAGCCTGGTGCAACAAGAGCGAATAAAGGGAGACCACGTGTGTAAAACATAACAGGGGAGAAGTTGTATTTTAGGGAGAGTTGCATAAAGAAGTTGCAGTTGAGTGTAAACCCGCCAGGAATATGGATCTGTGCGGTTTTTGCGCTGATGAAAGCACGTACGTATGTCCAATTAATGCATCTCTGGCTCTTACATCTGCATTGATAATTTAAAAGCGCGAGGCTTACGTGTCTTCTTCTTCTTACGTTCAACGCTTGAAATGAATGGTAGTATTAGACGGTTTTTTTAGGTGCTAAAACAGCTGAGGTTATGTCGCACCGTCTAATCTAAGATCTTAAACCTAAGAAATTGAAATTAACGACAGAGAATACTTTAAATTAACGACATTGTCAAGATTTAGTTTTGCGTCATATAGACGTCAAAAGATGAATTTACAGTTATTTAAGCATACGATAACTTCCTTGATGATATGTAATGGAATGATAACAAAGCGTAACCTTACCTTTGAGAAAATAAACTCTCCCGGAACAAGCAGTATATCATCAATGACTGCTTTATATACTTGCTTTGCAAGAATCTTAGGCCTGATTTCCTTCACTTATATCGTTGACGATCTATCGGTATATTTATAACCACATGTAATATTCTAAATACCTCAAAGCCATCACCAAGGAGCAGAATCCACCATTAATACATATTTTGTTCTCCTTTAGCCACTCATAATTCCTACTTCTGATCATACTATCCTAATTACCCTTTCCTCTCCTCCTTTTTTCCCGCTCCCTAATTTTCTCCGCTTCCCCTCTATCACGTCCTTCAAAACCCCCTCTCCCCTTATCACCCGTCCCATTCACTCAGCCTGCTCAAAATTTCTCCAATCAACTTCCTCTACTCCGCAGCCGTTGACAGCACTCACATCACCGGTAACTGCTTCGTTCACGGCGGAATCACAGAAACGGACTCCTCATACTTATAACAGTAGAACAGACTCAGTGAACAATATATTTTAAAGTACAACTTGGAAGAACTAGGAGTAAATAACTTATTAATATAGTGGTTAAACTTTTAAAAAAATATATTCGATCAAAGTACAAGTACCTAATCAATATAGCATTCACCTATCCAGGATGAAAACTTGATTTCCTAAAATACTACCTCACTCGCGTAGTTTCATGGTGCGGCACCTATATGTGATGTGATTACTTCATTCCCAAATTTTAGTAGTATAATGGCTCACTTTTACTTCTTAAAAAAAGTTGTTGAAATTAGACCACGGAAGAAATTTTCTCGTTTAACTTCGAGTCAATTAATAGAGTAACACATTTCACATTATTACTGACATCAAAACTTGTGAACCATTTGGATAGTACAAAATCTTAATCATATGCGAATAATAATAGTAAAGCATCTCTTACGAGGCTTTTCGTGGCTTGATGAGGTAAATGGAAAAAAAATGTTATCGATGAAAACCTTGAAGGACTCTTAGAAAACTTCTTGTGGCTCAATAAGCAAGATGGCTCGTCATGAAAGTTCAGGGGTACAGTTCTCACTTCTCTCTAACGTCACCATATTTTATACAGTGAAACATCACCACCTCTAAAGACAGAAAAAGACTTGCGACATGGAAGAATATTCCAGAAGAGTCCAAAACCCTTAAAAATAGAGGGGCTCATTTGACATTGGGTCATTTCTATCCAATTACGATGCATGAACGATAGAAATAATATTTTCGCCTGTTAAAGCAAATCTGTAAATCATTTGGATTATCCTTTTGGCGAATCGCATTTCAAACAATTTAAACGATGGAGCATGACTTTCATCTTCTTCCAAAGCATGCCAACGTCACTTGCCTTGCTCGCAATACTGAGCGAGCTGATTTAATTGTGAGAAAAAATATCCTAACTGAAGAAAATTAGACAACTTCTCTGATAAATAATAAAAATGGTCGAAGTGGAGGAACACATCTCTGGAGAAAAGAAACATCTGCCAATACGCGCAGGGAGAGCATCAACGCCTTTTAGAGTACTCACCGATGCAGGCCTGAGTGGGATTTCCCGCCATTCGCCTCCCCGGTAGGAAGAGGAAGTCTCCCGGGGTCACGAGAGGAGAGGAAGGAGCGCGGCAGGAGGAAGGGAGGGATGGCCTGTAAGGAGGAAAAGACGAGTTCAATCACTCAACGAAATGTCCGCACCACGGCCAACCCCCGGGACTGCCCTAAAAAGTCACCACACAGGAAATGGTGGCTCACATTAGGCCGACTCCACAGCCTCTGCTCCGCATATAATACAAATTGGACACTCATGCGAACACTGGGATATACATATTATTTATATATGTGTGTACATATATCTATATATTCCAATACCTCCTTCCGTGATCCCTCAAACCCTTCCTCATCACCTTTAACCCTACGCTCCATTCACGACGACGCGATCCCTGTGCAAATAATATGCTCGTGACAGCCTCCCACCCCAACCAACTTCCTCCTCGCTAATTGGACCTGGAGCGTTTATGTAAGCGTATGTTTTAGAAGGGTGGAGAGTAACGGTGAGAGAGAAAAAAATTCGAACGGCGGAAAAAAAGAGGACGCGCCAAGGGAGAATACAGTGCCTGTAAAGAGAGAGAGAGAGAGAAAACAGGATGCAGGCCAATTAGACCCGACAGGACCCTCCGCCTTTCAGGGCCTCGACCGCAAGGATACGCTCCTCTGGAGGGAAGCCTTATCACGACCAATCACACCAGCGAGCACGTAATGCGTTCATCCATATGCATAGGTATCGGTGTCCTTGCGCGTGTGTTTTGTGTGTCGATGAATCCATGCGCGCTTATGCAAGTGCGTGAGGGCGGGCTCGCGTTCGACGCGTGCGCCTCTAGGACGGACCGAGTCCGAGGACCTCGGAGGAGAGAGATGACTGAAGGGCGAGCCATACCTTTCGTTTTGACCGCGAGAGGTTCGAAGGAGTCAACGCCTCTCCATTAAGTTTTAAACGTGCCCGCCGACTGGAAGGAACCTCGGCGCTTCGCCAGCCGCGGTCGTCAGGGTCATCGTAATTTTTTAATTACTCTCGTGAATGGGAAAAATTTGAAGGTATTCCTCGAAATTTTGTCCAGCGCTTCAAATCGCCAATCTAAATTGGTAGAGAAAGTCAATAGGAAGGGTGTCTACTGTGAGAAGCGAACATCCAGGGGTGTTCACGTCATTGATAGTAATAACGACGGTGGTTCATTTAACACCGACTGCCCTAAACAGAATCCTAAGGCGTAGACGACTTTCTTACCCCGCGGTGGGATTCGAGGCGGGGCTGGAGGAGGCTAATGCCGACTCCCCCATTTGTAACTGCCGCAAAATATCAGCTGTCGGCTGTCTCAGCTGCCTCACATTGAAAACTATGGCATTGCGATGTGAGGTGACTAAGGTATGGCCTATGATCCTGAGGGCCCATGTCCGAGAACCGGCAGTGGAAGAAGTTTTCCAGTGGAATAACTGTTTTAAGTACTTCATCTGTTAGATAGTGCATTAAACTATGAATCCCTTGGTGTCTCTCATCACGGGCAGGCTGATGGTTTCTGTCCACCCTTCCACAGTTCCCTGAAAAACTGGAACCTTTACCCAATGATCCCCTTCTTCTAAATGCTGAAAATGGCCATAGCTGTCACTCTTCTCAGGCACAACACTATTACCATTAAAAATCAACAACAGAGAAGGAAATTACGAACTGAATACTTTTTCATCTCTAAATAATAAAAAATAAGAGATGATTATAAAAAGAATAAGAAGAATGCATGGTGCCCACAAATATGTGTATAATATTGATATTATCAATTATCCAAAATTGATTTCTAATTTTATATTTTCACAAATCTCCAAATTTGACATAAAAATATAACTGACCCCTTTCTGTGCACTTCCCAAGAACTTTTCATTCTCACTAGCAGTAGTTTGTCGAGATTGCATCACCCATCATCATCGTCCCAGGATTTACCCTCTGCCACCATATGATTTCCTAAAATGATCAGCTTTTTGCGAGTAGATAGAAGAGTGGGGTAATTTTTCATAAAAAATCTACTTGTAGGAAAAAATTTACTGATTGAACCATAATAAAGCATACATTTAACATGAGAAGCATTGGCAAATTAACCAATATTTTTTAATAAAATAGACATTTTTGAAAGGTGTTTTGACATTGAAATTTCAGGACAAGGAGTGAAATTTGCCTTAAGCCTATATGATTGGAAGGAGGCCCTGAGAATGCATTACTCCAGAATTTCTTGATTCTCTCGGTGGCACTGGGCCAGAGGGGATAACCTTATTCATATTAAAATGAACTTCATTGTGATACTTTTCATATATTTCACGTATCTTTGATGGCAATGGTGTTTCCTGATCTACATTAAATTGATCCTAAGTTAAATATCATACCAAACCCACCTTCTCAACCAGGATATTAGTCAAAGAATCAAAAAGTGAATAAGGCTTATGGTTTATATATTATGTGAAATACTACCAGCAAATTGAGCTCTTAAAGATTTTCAACAATTTGCCTCAAAACTGAGTAAAATTCATTTTATTCCTATTTCATTAGTTATTCTGCCATTTTATTTGACATTGAAGAAGTAATACATAAAGATACAACTAATAAGGAATGAATGAAAGTCACTTTGGAAAAATAACTGTGCATGTTCATTTAGCATTTGCATTCTATATATTGCTAATTAATACAATCTGCTTACTTACCCTACTTCATATATGATACTGCCAACATGGGAAGAGTGATTAATAATGTAAAGTCATTGAAGTATTCAATTTTTTTCAGTGCTCTCGAGGATGTAAAGCATGGCAGAAAGCATTAGACTCCAGTTGTCCAGATGTTTGTGTAAGTACAAAACCATTTACAATGACTAATGAGAATACATGTTAGCTAAGCACGAGAGAGTTTACATTTAAAGACATAAAGATGAATTCAAGTCTCACTGCCAGAGAGCATAAATATTATAATTCAGCCTATGAATAATAATTTATTATTCATAGGCCATGGTTTCAAAGAGTGTATCATAAACTAAAATTCATAGACCCAAGATCAGCAAAGATGTCAATTGGCCACTATTGGAGTGGAGAAATTAGTCGCATCCCTCCTCTCAACCTATGGCATATAAATCTGGAAAGAGATACTTCAAGTCTGATCCTGATCCACTCAGAGATCTTAACTCTTGTTCTAACCTCCAAATAATTATTAACATGAAGCAGCAAAGGTAATGAATGAGTTTACAGTTATGTTGGCCCTGCTCATGTGAGGATGTATGACTAATTAACAAATTTGGTATTGCCTACTTTTTCAGAATGGAACCCATGCATTCCTTGCACCTAAAGAGCTGTATTGTGTGATGGGGTGTAATGATGCAGTGAGCCAGTATATTCATAGGATAAAAGGTAAAAACAATATTCTAATACTTACACCATAAAACAAATAATAGGTACTCCTAATGCAGTCTTACATGTAATATTTTAACAGATCTCTATTATCAAATTTGTCATAAAATATTTAGTTATGCGGGATAGTATCTGCTTCTTTGGATATTAATTAATTTGTAATCTGCAATTTTCTATATTTATATTTGTAATTTGATCTTTCAACAGTATTTCTATAGTTATGTAGCATTATGTTTTTAGTTGATGCTCAATAGACAGTAAAATTAGTTTTGTCTATAGAAAGATTTTGATTTGGTACTCTTTTCATCCAAGTCCAAAGTACCAATCACCAATGGTATACAATGATGGTATACAATGAAAATGGTCTGCCCTCATATGAATACATACTCCTACTTAGGTCAATATTAATTGATTGTTGTCTTGTTCCTAGGCCAGTGATTCCTAGAACCTTTTATTTTACCAGCATCCTTCGGACTGAGGTTACAATCTTGGGGCACCCTTCTTAAATTTATTAATCCAATTGGGCTGTCCTCTCCATCACCAAGGATAATTAGCACTTTATATCAATTATTCCTTGGGTTCCAAGAAGTGCTTTGATTACTTTCACTATCGGTTGGTTGTGAGAGTAACCAATACATTTGATTCTGCTGAGCATTTTTTTGGTTTTTCCACAATATTCTCACGGCACCCCTACCTGGTTACTCTGAAGTGCTGTGGCACAACAGTTGGGAACCACTGCCCTAGACAATATATTTAGGTAAATAATATGAGCCTTTGTTTTCTTTTTATCATAAATGAACATAATTTAATGAGTTTTTCATTGATTCTCAAGGATTAAAAGCAGTCAATGCCCTAATGTTCGAATGGCAAAGGAAGCTGGTAAAACATCAAAATGAGTTAAGATTCTGAGGCCATATAGATCATCACATAGAGTGACTGAAAAATTGTAACTGGAAAGCATTTAGCTTAAAAATTAACTGGAATGTCTTTTTCTGAATACGTTTTCGAAAGAAGCCATTCCAAGAGAATTTGTGAAGCCACCTTAATTGTGCTACATATGTCATCTATCCGTGGACACCGGAGGAAAAGAAACTAATTATGACTTGTAAAACATTTAAAAATATTCAGTAACCATTAAGTTTTCACATGCTACAATAATCAATAGCAGAGCCAGTGTTATGAAAATGTCACAATGAAATACTAAGCTTGTTTAAGAAATAAATTCTGAGTTATCAGTATGTGCCTTAGGTGATGACTGAGACCCACAAATAGGCTGAGAATATGACTGACCCAAATCCCCTGGATTATGAAACCAGCCAGCAATTCTCATTTTTCCATGCATGGGAACACCGGCTAATATCCAGTTCATACTACTTATGTCCTGTCTAACGGGAAGGACACAGCATATGGATCAGAATAGTTGTAGTAGGAATAATCATGGCTTTGTAAGTGAATAATGTACTTAGGTGTCCAGAAGGTGATCATATTTCTAGTCACTCAATAAATGACTAGCTCTCATACCAATACATGTCAATCATGGTCTTTTGGAAGCATTCACCCAACTCTATTCCATGAATACCAGCTATTGCATGGCTACCTCTCAGTTAGTCATGCAACCACATGTTTCTACATGTAGTTGAATGGCATACAACTACATGCTACAGATTTTTACCCCCCCCCCCCCCCCAATGAGTCCTCCTCCACATACATTTACACATGTTCCAGTAATCCCAACAACAATTAACAGTCCCAGAGTCTGTAATATTGAGAAGGTTCTATTATCAGGTCAATCAGGCCCATCCTCCCTTGGTCCTGGTTTGTTGCATTTAAAAGCATCATTATGAATATGTGTGTCTTATTGTATATTACCTTTAGGAAATTAAGTGATGTGGCTTCATCATTTTTTCCATCAATGTCAGCTAATTAAAATTTACCATGATTAACAGAAGGAATTGGGATCCTGAATGCCCCAGCACTAGTAGCGGACACTTTGGGACCAACATCCCTCAGTTTGGAATGGGAGAAAGTCCCTAATTTGCCGGGAGCTGTGTATTTAGTGCAATGGCGGTATGAATCACCATCTCCTAACCATGGCCAAGGCAATGGTCGCATAGAGAATGAATGGCAGTACTGTAGGAACATGAGCTGGGGACCAGAAACTATGAGGAAAATTGAAAACCTCAAACCATATACAAAATATAGGGTAAGCCATCTCGTATAGAAAGTCTAACTTTTACTCATGCATGAGAACACTCATTATCAGTAGAAAAAAAATGATTAGGAGATAAATCCTTAAAATAATCTAGAAGTTGCTAACTGAGTGACAATTTCATATCTACTCAAATTGTTTGAACTGATTTTCTGAAGCATGCTCACATGTTCTTGTTGACTCTGAAGAATGAATTACACCATCAATGAATGATAATTTTTTTTGCTATTTTATTTTCCTGCCAAACATTCAACTAACCACAGTTCCGCATAGCTGTACTGCTTGGACCACCATCAAAAGGGCTGACAGCTGGAATGCAAGGAATGAGTGGTGGCGGAGTTTTAGCTGAGCCAGAGGTGGTGGCTGTCTCTGAGCCAAGTGTAGTGGTTGGAACACTGGGGGAGGGTCCACCATCTTCTCCTCCAGCCAGTGTGAGAGCTACAGCTGCAGATCCAACACGTGTGTCCGTGTCATGGGAATCTGGTCCTTTCCCCAATGGCCCAGTCCTGTCCTATGTGCTTGCCATATCAGAGACCATTGCAAACTCAACCAATACAAGCTTGTCTTTGCATCAAAGTGGTGGTGTTGGGAATGGATGGCTGACGAGGAATGGGAACTTTCATGCAACCAATGAATTGCCTCCTGGCTTCTCAGCTGTGAAGGTTTGCTGATTAAAGGAGCCTCCTCCTGAAATAAATAATATAGGCAGGGAATTAGGCCTAAATACATTCTGCAGAACCATATTTAAAATAATGAATCTCTTTCTTTCAAATTCATTCAAATGCCTGTTGATCATTTCATACACTTACTACTGCTTCTTTTCCATGGACGTTTAATAATATATATTCATGGAAATTATTTGGTCCCAAAATTTCACTACTGATAATAAATGATTCTCAACTAATTATAGCCCTGAAATTCCTTGCCTATTTTGTTCATTTTCATTTACAATATGCTTACAATAGATTGATTCATAAAAACTGTTTAATTACTGAGCTTCAGTATGTGGAATAAACAGATAAAATAAACCTAAGATTAATCACTTTTGGGCTTGCATGCCACATCAGAAACATGGTTAACATTTTTTTCTTGATGGGAATAATAAATTTAAAACTATTTTTTATTAAAGAATAGACAATACTAACATTCAAAATCCTCACCAAATGCTTCCAAGGAAACATGTCTCAGGTGTAATGTGTCGTCTTGATTTATGTGGTATCTAATAATTATATGTTGCTCATGATTTTACCCTAAATGATTTTACTAACACTGCATGCAATTGGTAATACTGGGTAAAAATTGGTTTACATGGCTGCTTGTATACTTTTCTGAGAAATGTGATGTGGGTTTAACCTTTATACCAGCTCCTTGTTACACGAAAGCATTATAAGGAGCAATACATAAACAAACCAAACTTTTTCATGAATTTTACAATGTACAGGGTTATTCAATTATTTATGCATTATAATTTTATCAGATTTTCTTATTTTCCAATATTTTCATACTAATATCCTAATTTCTGCAATATTAAGCTTTTGACAAATAAAATATAAGATGAAGTTGAGTGAGACTGATAGATAAAATGTTCATTGAATTTCCTAGTCTACATATATTTAAAATAAATCACACCATCTGTAAAAAGCAACAAAGCCAAAACCACCTTTGTGATTTAATCACTAGATGGATATATTTCCATTTGCTACGATAATACCCATTCTATTTAATGGTGTTTCTTTGTTAATTTTAGGATATTCCAGATTCAGAGAATGCAAATACATACATGTTCCAAAACCTTATTCCCAACCGGAACTATACAGTATCTGTCAGAATGAGAAATGGAGTTGGAGAGGGTCCAGTTGCATTAACAACTGTATCTACACCACCTGAGCCCACTGGTAAGTAACCAATGTATATTTAATGAACAAAAGTTTTTCAGGGTTAGAAATTCCATATTAAGCATGAAAGGAAGCTCATACATATGAGGATGTTTAACAAAAGGAATTTTCGTAAACTAGCAAGCAGTAATTGCAGTAATAATATGCTCACCAAAAGAGCTGATAGCGACAAATTTAGTATTCATCGTTTGAAATGAGCAGTCAACCACTTGACTGGTGAATTCTGTTTTCAAAAAGTGAATTTTATTTTGGGATTATGTTAGGAAAACCCAGCATACCAATATGGGTTTTATGAAAATGTACACGTCACACAAAGGCTTTCTAATATCATCCATCTGCTGGGTAAAAAGCATATACGAAGTACTGAGAAAAAAGCATAAGAAACTTCAAGTGAAATCTCTTATCACACCCACGTGCAACATTGCAAAATTGTGATTGACGAGATATCTCATCACTCATGGCCAAGTTGTACAGATTTTTCTGGCAAGAATGGAATTTCCCAAAAATGTGATGGCATTAGAGTTTTGTTAGCAAATTTTGGAGTTACTTCATTGTAATTATGGAAACCTTCCATCACGTCATAGCTTCCAATTTTGATTTTATGCAAGTTTCCTAATCATATAGGTGCCGACAGATGTTTCATTAGATGGGTAACAATTATAAATCCAGCCATGGCCATCAGTGACCTGCAGTTGTTAGTTTGTTCATTATTCAAGGAAGGCGACCGACAGCTTAGGTCATTTGCACCACTTGAGATTCGTGGATAATTGGAAAAAGGTAGGAGCTTTTCAGGGAATGAGGGACTGGTGAAGAGAAACCTGGTGTCAGCATTAGCCTACTCTTAATGTGAGGCACCAAGGGGTCCATGGTAAAACATTTCATCCAACGGACAGAGTACTGAACAGAAAGTCCTCTCAGCATAGCACTCAAGTAGGTACCTACTGGTATTGTCATGTTCAGACATAATCACATGTTACTTTATCACTATGTATTGACTAGTGTTTCTTTACACACACTCAGTTCCATTTCTTACATATTGCACACCAGTCCCTCAGGATAGGAGGCCAGTACTCTAGCCACCAATCCAACTAATCCCCATAAGTAATTTTTTAATGTTCATCAACATTATTATTAATAATTTCATTACTACTACAAAATACAGTGTAGTTAACAAAGCAGGTTTCAAACCATTTCCCCAAGTCATGCCACCACAGTGCTGCATGCAAACATTGAAAGTATTTTTCTCGTAAATGTTTATTGTATTGAATGAGTAGGCATTCGAAGTATTACTCTTACTAAAATGTAATCGCTCACTGGAAAGCATGTGAACTTCAAAACAAATATATTTTCTGGAAAGCAGGCAGAATATTTCAAATTCGAATGTCTGAAGTCTAAGAACAGCTTAAGTATATATATTTTTATTTTGTTTATTTAGGTAATGAATATATGATTTTGAACATAATCTAGTGTTCATACAAAATGGTAAATATGACAACCATGAAACTCTTTTCTTGTACTGATTGCCTGAATTGTACAGTTCCTAAAATATTGGTTACATTTTCCTGATGAAAATAAAGTGTGCAGTAAAACGTGAAAAAAATGTGCACAAAATATGCAGGAAATGCAAAAGATTTGGGGAATGTGATTTGGCAAAAAATGTGAGAGTAATGCACAGAAAGTGTGCCAAAAGTGGAAGAGTGTGCAAAGACGTGTGCACACATTATTTGCACACTTTATTTTCACCAGGGTTGGAGATGTCAGGGGCATTAGACAAACATTATCACTTTAAATGAATACCTACCACACTATTAGTACAAATGATGGTGAATGTTTTATGTGGTACCTATAATGTGAATAATAATCTAAGGATGAGTGCAAAATTACCTGCAACCACATTGCCAATAACATGTTGGAGTATTTTTTTTAATAGATGCAATTTAAAATAGCATTAGATCCCAAAACTTATATTTTCTGGTAGATACAGAAATGGAAGATTATTTGTGCAATGCTACCATTGCATTTCTCATCTTATATAATAATTAAAGTCTTCGAGAAATGTCTGTGCTGTCTCATTTTTGTGCAGAAAGAAGATAAGGAACTTTATTCACACATTGTATAACATAAAATGTTAGAGCATTGACATATTTCAAGATTGAATGGGGAAAAATTGATAGCTGAGGTACTATCAGAGTTTTCATATATATGAAGCAATACTTAATACCAGTACATTCAGAGCAATATTTTATATCAATATTCTCAGATGTCTGAGGATAGCATGTTTTGGGGATGTTTAATGAAATTTGCATATTTGTAAATAATCAAAACTTTAACGATGTTGTTATTTTTCAGAAAAAGATAATTTTCAGCCTGTTCTCATCCTTGGATCTCATCACTCTGTCATCAGACAAGGAGCTGACATGCTGGACGAGCCAACTGTGATATATAATAGCTCTCATCTAATTAAAGGTACATAATATGATAATTGATTGAGGGAAGATCAAATCAGTCACATCAAATTTCGCATCTGAATATGGCTATTGTTGTTTAAAATGGTACCTTCTTGCAAATTCCAAAATCATGCACATGATGCCAGTAACATAAAAATTGTGTATCCAAATAATTATCATATTAGTAGAATTGGTTATAAGGCATTCCAACAGCTAAGGAATCCAACATCCGACCTTTATTCTTACACCTACAACAAACATAATAACCATGCCTGAGGTTAAATTCAAACTCACATAGAGAACATAATATGGTAGGGTAAAGTGCATAGTGGTTGGCACTGTTAAGCAACCAAATTATGCACTTTTGCCCCTGAAATTCACATTTTGGTATTATAAGCAATTCTATTTATGGATTCTGAATAAGGACAGATAGAGGATGTAAACAATATAACACAAGCACTCTTTGCTTTCGCTTTATTTTTTATAAATGTTTAATGTAAAATAACGAAAATTACTGTCATTGGCACCTCAACATATAGTGATTGGCACTTGGATGATACAGTCATTGGCACCCACCAGAACTCATTATCCTAAATGTTAATATGGAAAATATTCCACAAAATGTTAAATACATCATACATGTTGAACATCACATTAGCCCACCAATGATTAAAATGTAGGATATTCTATACCACATACGGCACATACCTCGTTTACCGTTGCCTGCGACACTAACGCCACTAGCAGAAGAACTTCTCTCCACTTTACATTTCTCTTTTCATATTTTCATTTTAGGACAATTTTGCTTCCTCTCCTCCCTTTTCTACTTTCTTTCTTGTTTAGCAAGTTCTTCTGCCTTTTTCTTGTTTTCTTTTTCGTGGAATAAATTTTTCTATGATTTTCGTGTCACGACGAAAGGCATTCTCTCTGTGTTTCTCTTCCTTTTTGGTGTGCTTGGCCATTGTAGAATTTCTTACAGTGGAGAGATATCCATGTCACTGGGCCTGATTTCCTGATCCTCGTCAATATCAGAATTACAAGAATTAACAGCCACAGTAGGTGAAATATATCTGTTAGCTCCACATGAGGCCTCTTTTCTGTTTGGATTTGGCTGGAACCAACCTCATCTGAAGTAAGGCTTTGGGGATTGATCACTTCGAACGAAGTCAAGGGCATTTCCAGAGCTTCAGTAAGACTCCTAAGGGCCAATTCTGCATCATTTATAAAATCTTTAGCCCTAAGATCCGTAATAAGGTCAATTCCAACAATTTTCGGGAAATGTTGAAATGTGAGGATATTGGTACAAGGACCTGAAGGCTCTCGTTCGGTATATTCCATGGATACAGGCCACATGCTAGAAAATCACTTATTGTGAAACGTTCAGGGCCATATTTTTTCACAGCTGCCTACAAAACTGGTGCAAACCATTCTTTTATTAATATTTTGTCAGGGTTTTCTTTGTGCCACTCCAGAACTGCTACTTTTCAACTCATTTTAAGTGGCCCGAATGGTACAATATCGAGTGGTTGAAGGATTCTAGTCACAATTGGATAAAGAGGCATCAATATTATGTTCCACTCCGAGCAGAGCTCACTCATTTGGTATGTTAGGTGGGTGCGAAGTCCATCAACAAAGAGGATCACTGGAAACGTTATTTTCTGCCACTGAAGGAACGGGGTGAAGACATTGCCAATATACTCGTTAAACACTTCTGCTGTCATCCAACCTAATGGACTATGTCCTACACCCCAATCAGCAGGGATAACTGGATGCGGTTAAGCATTGCATGCTTAACAACTGCATGCGGTATTATCTGGCATGGATATATCAACATGGGTGAGCACATTAATCCAGATGCAGAGAATAATGAAGTTAGAAAATTAAATAAAATCAAGAGGCTAAATATATTCATATACTATAATATATTCATTAATATTTTCAAAAATTGGCATCTGGTTATCAACTAAGACAACTTTATTAAGAGTAAGCTGGAGGTTGGTAAAATTCACGGCATTTTTACCATTTCCGGACATCAGCCTCTCCAACAGTGGCACTTGCAGCTGTAACAATTTCACTTGTACAAATGGTTACTCCAGGATGCCAACGAAGGAATGCTCTTAATCACCCATCTCCTGAAAAGTTATCTTTGAAAGGAGTTTCTCTCTCATTTAGTGTCAAGAACTCCTTAACTGACAATTGGACATCTAATTTCCTCTGAGGAAATCCTTTTCACGAGGTTTCAATTATCCTCTTCAACTAGCAGTTTTTCTCGTTGTCAGTAAGTATGGGAGATGGACCCATTAAAGGTTTTGAAAATTTGTCATTACGACGAAATTGCAATATAGACCATGGAATGTTATATTTCTTTGATGCCGCCTTCTTTGACAAGCCTCCTCGAAGTTCTTGTAAAGCATGCTCTAATTCAGCAGGATGCACATTTATGCACATTTCCTTCTTCTTTCTTTCCTCATCTCTATCCCTCCCGAGTTAAAATTACTCATTTTGATATCCCTAAAAAGAAAAATTACTCCACAATAATACATTGGCACTGCCAATAACTATATAAATGATAATCATTTGCTCTTATAGGGGTCCTTGGCACCCCATGCCAATAACTGTTAAATATGAAATCAGGCCTTTCATAAAAGGATGATGGATGATTAATTATTAATGAAGTCGAATACTGCTTTAAAATATGTAAAAAAAACAATATTACAAATTTGCACAGTTATTGGCACTAGGTGCCATTAACTAAAAATATTCCATATTACGACACAGTTGTTGGCACCCCACCATTACGAGACCAAGAGAAGTTATTGAGCTTTTATTTTTACATGTTACATGCCAGTATTTATAGAAACTGCCTAAATAAGTTAAACAGTACTGATACATATAAATAATCACTAAAGAGAGAGCAGAAGTTGTGAGGCAAGTTGCTTAAGCCTTACCATAAGAAAAAGTTATTATTATTAAGCAGAAGGTTGTAGTAGCTCATGGAATCAAGCAGCCATGACTTCAAACAAAGCTCATGGCAGCAACCTCCAGAACCAAAAAAACAAGAACAAAGTAGCAATTTCAAACATGGCTCATAGATGACTCTGATGTCAACCAAACCCTTATTATGGCAAAGAATGCAACTAAGGTGCCAATTACTATGTGAGTGCCAACCACTGTATAGCTTACCCTATTTCATAATTAGAGCTCACCGTATTGATATTTTTGGGGACATGTGTTCCACTAATGTAAAATAATATCCTTTTTATATTAATATTACAAATAACTGATTAATGCCTTGATTTTTACTTTCCAACATTGAAGACTTTAAGATTGAGGTGATAAGGATAAACAAAGCATTTTCATTCCATATGTACTTTCATTTGACTCAATGGATGCTGAACATTTTGTGGCTTGATTTCCATGAAGTCTATCATGAAGTATTACATCTCCCTTGTTTCTCTTCAACACAGGAGTAGGGCTGCACATCTCAAAGGATTTACTCTTTGTGTCTGATGGTGCTGGAATCGTATGGCGCATGCCTCTAGGAGGATCCCTTCCTGGAGTAGGGAGTCCCACAGTCACGACAAATGGCAATAATAGGAGAGGCATCAGTGGTGCCCCAGGGGGCATCACAAAACCTTCCATAGTAATAACTTCCACCCAACTGGGGTCCAACCCCCTTGATCTCAGTGTGGACTGGTTAAATGACCAACTCTACATTCTGGGTGAGGTCATCACTGAAGAGGAGGTTCAGGTGGAAGAGCGGGCTTGGATGATTGAGAGCTGGCAGATAGCAAGATGCAGACTTGATGGAACTGGATTGACAATAGCTGTTGCAGGATTCCATGCAAAGCCCAAGCACTTTGAAGTGGATCCATACAATGGGTGAATACAAATCTTTCAACTCATTCTTTTTAGATATCAAACAAAGTACAATATTCTCCAGCCCATTGGATGTACAGCTTATTAGATGCACTATAGTATTTCAGGCTAGATGTAAGAATAAAGATATAACAATAAAAAACTGTTAATATTAACAATTCACAGTTAGAAAATGGGATTGCTGATTTCCAAACATAGCAGCTGCATTAAAGTTATCCATCCTAAAATTCCAAAAACAAAAGAATGTCAAAACCTTTAGCTTACTGCCACAATGCAGTATGCACAAGGTGGAGTAAAGTGAGGGCCACCTCTAATGGCAACACAAAACCAGATGCTAGAAAATGTAGCTTAACCCTTGACTCATAATGCAAAATGATTTTAGAAAACATTATTTTCAAGTAAAAAAAGTGCATCTTATGGGCTGGGATATACAGTTATAACGTTTCCCGATGAGTTATGAGTGATTACAATGCCTACATTATTCAATCCTCATCAAAACAATATCATTTTTTTGTTATTAATTAAAATACTAAAAAATTGCATTACATTTCCTTAGGTATTTATTCTGGGTTGTTCCAAGAGGTTCACCACCACCTTGGGGAGGTGGACTTTACCGAATTGATTTAGCAGATATCAGTAATGGAGTTCGACATGAAGTGAATCCTACATTGCTCATGGCTGCCCCTGACCTTGGAGCATTTGCTGTTGATCATTCTGGATTTCGAATCCTAGTACCTGATCATTCACGCAACACAGTATTCTCAGTTTCCTTAGATGGGTAAGTTATTGCCAAGGGTGGAGATAAACCTTTGTCATTCATCAAATGCTTTCTTAGTTACTACAGCTGATATATTCCATGCAGGAAAGAAAAAACTGATCTCCGTGGAAATACTCAACAGCCTATGTTCAGGCACGTAGTATCTCTGAGCTGGGCTGCTGGATTGTTCTACTGGACAGATGGTCAGGAGGTTCTTACGGAAGAGTTCCATCCAGGTCAGCGTGCCTACTTCCATAACACATATCCAGCACTCTCAGGGGATCAGCCGTTTTCCAGAGTAGCTTTGGCGCTGCCTTCAGCTCAGCCGGTACCAATCCCTGTAAATCCACCAACTCAGTTACAAGCAGTTTTGGGAGCCACTCTTGCCAAGGTGTCTTGGCAAGTACCACATCTAATTGGTGTACAAGGTAGTTACAATCTGAGAATAATGAAGGAAGGGAATTTCAAGTGGATCAATTAATGCCTTCAGCAGTCTTTTCATCTTCTCTCTCAACACTGTTTTTATGTATGTTTCTTCATGTATCATTGTCACTGCCAATTTACAAATTCATGTGATTAACTGCAAAATTACATTAATTCATGAATGATGATGTTTTCCACGATGGCAGGGTAGTCAAATGGGTAGACCATTGAGCTACTAACCAGAGGACCTGGAATCAAACTGGGAGATGCCTTTAAAATCATCCAATTAAACCAAGCTTAGTGATTTGTGGGAGAACACAGGTGGAATATGATAAGGAATTAGCTCTGCAACCCAAATTTTTGTATTACACACGCCATTGTGCTTAGCACTTGGTCAGGTCTACCCTCACTTGTCAATCAGACTACAGCCAGACCTCAGGTACAAGGCTATATGACTTGTACCTGAGGATCACTGGTTGGTTGGACGTTTTCCAGACCACCTTTTTATTATTATTATCAGAAAAACTTTTTTCCTTTCATTTTCCATTTGTTCCAATAATCATTAAGCATTTTACCTATGCATAATTAAAAAATGCAATGTATGTATCTAAAAATCACCTTCTTACTGAGCTAATTATCTCAGTAAAAAATACTACAATGCAAGATTTGTGGGCATATAAATCTATTACTGGCAAGTACCTATATATGCTAATAGGTTTTAAAATCAAAGTTGTATCTCCTACAAAGAAAATTAGCTCATTGGTTGCACTATTTGCATAAAAATCCAAGAATTTTAGTTGTCTCATATAACATATAAACTTTATTTTAGAGGGAATATGAATTTGTTATCCAGACAAAGTTCTATCATATTCATTTGAATGTTTTACAGATTTTAACCTTTAGATTTAAAAATTCATCAAATTTAAGTATTTATTTGAAAGAGAACAAGAGAGCTTTCTATTAAAAGACATATAAAGAGAGATGGTTAAACAAAAGCACTGCAGGTTGCACAGTTTTAGCTGAACTTTATTTAATTTAGAAATGATTATAATGATTAGATTTAAAAATTCATTAAATTCAAGTATTTATTTGAAAGAGAACAAGATGCTTTCTATTAAAAGACATATAAAGAGAGATGGCTAAACAAAAGCACTGCAGGTTGCATAGTTTTAGCTGAAATTTATTTAATTTAGAAATGATTATAATGATTGATGACATGCAAAAAATGTAAAAAAAAGTGTGTTCTACGTACTCTAAATGCACAGGTAAAGGAGCATGGCAGAACTGGTCATATGAATTGCAAGTTCAAGAAGAAAACACAGGTACGATTGCCCTCCGAAAAGACATCCACACTCCCTTAGATGGACCATCACCATCACTGCCAGTTATGAGTGTTGCTACTTCAATGCCAATAATAACAGTCACTGTGCATGGGCTAAAGCCTGATACTCCCTACATACTGAAGGCTAGAGCTTATACTACCAGAGGGAGGGGACCATGGTCGACAGAGTTTAGGGGCCGAACTTTACGATCCAGTAATTGGAAAGGCTCCATTCCTTCAAGTACCATTGATGAAGATGAAGAAAGTATTTATCTAAATGCAACAAAAGAGATAGAGCAGAACATCTCGGCAGATGGAGGAGATCCACTTGTCTTATGGAGTGCAGATGCTGGACTGATGGCATCAGATATCACAGGAGAGTCTGTATGCATGCTCATTCACAAGGATAACCTCAAGGTATTGCTGAATTCCTAACACCCCGATCTTTTTTTAAAACCCTAAAGCCGAATTTACACGACGCATTTACCAGCGCAAGTACGTTGCTGTACAGATGCGTGGACGACTACAAATTGCTCACACACATTCACCAAAATAGAACAGAGGCTATTTTCTGTCCACGCATTCACGCATTTGTGCAATTTTGAGTGTTTACACGGTGCAATTTTGATGGTGAATGTGTTCACGCATCTACCCGCGCCTGTAAATGCATCGTGTAAACTCGGCTTAATAATTTGCTGCTATATCTGTAATTACCATGCATATAAAATAATGTTATTTCACAATCATTAGTTGCACAAAAAGGTGGAAATAATTTGATGGCCTTTCTAGCAAATTACATAGAGTTGTGAGTTGAAAAAAATTAACTGTAATATCTAACCCCTGAGAAATTTGCAGTCTGGGAAAGGATATAATGTAAGGGACTATGAGTTAATGAGTCATTTTAGGTATTAAGAAAAACCAAAGTCCAGAATGATTGACTGATCTTGCAACACTGAGATTTTTACTGGGCTTCCCGAACAATATTTTTATTGCAGTCCATCAATGATCATTGTATCTCAGCACAAAGTAATGAAACTAATCAAACCACCAGTCACTTTCACCATGATTTTTCTTTAACTTAACACAGGATCCAGTTCCAAATGGTGGCAGTTTTCATGTGCAAGATGCAGCATGGCTTGGAACTGATATGCTATTTTTGGTAGCAAATACAACACGTTTGTATTGGTTAAACACAACATCACATTCATGGGGAAGTGTAGGAGACATTCGGCATGCAGGAAGTGTAGCTGTTGACTGGATTGGCCTCAGATTATATTGGTCAAACCCAAAACAACAGCTGGTAAGTTGCTGAACAATCAATACACTCAATTTAAGTTCAGTTTATCATTACAAAACCTTGCTTCTGAAAATTTTTTGTTCATCCACAATGAATCCCTTCATTTTATACACTGTGTTCAGAGAAATATTTGTCTGTTTCAGTCATAACATAAGTCAATGGCTTTTCAGCTCACATATGAAGAGTATGTCACTGTTTCTTAAATTGAATTTTACATAAGGGTATATGCCATGAAGAGAATGAAAAATATTATTCATGGTTTACTAATATAAAATAATAACAAAAGTCTCAAAGATATATCTGCGAGGACTGACAGCTATGCTGAATATATTCACTTGATGGGGAGGATTCTGGATATAGAAATTATCAGTTTTGGAGCTGAGAATACATTTTACTGCTCTCATTTTAGAGGATAATTTTCTGAATTTCCCAAACAATATCAATGATTTCAATTCACATTATGTATTGATGACATAGTACAGAGATATTTTTGTAAGTTTTGTATAATCAGTCTTGTAAAATGAAAGACTTTACATGATATGTGTGATATGCTTGGCCACATTGATATACAATGCATTTTGAACTCATGGGAATTCTGGATCTCAAATTAATAGTAAAGAAATAAATACACTGAGTCACTTTGTGGTAGTAAGTCCACAATATCGCAAAAATTCCATCATGCATAGCTACAGAGAAGGGATGCATGGGACCTTAACCCTTTTGTGCCAGAGCCTTAGGAAGGGGATGCTTTCTCTGTTAAGAATAGCATGAGCACTATCTTTACTCCCCTGTATGGAGCTCTCTTGTGGTGAGAAAGGAGGCAGGTATGCCCTTTGCCCATTTTGGGACCCAACGCAGAGGGACACTGGGCCCTTTTCCCTTCCCCTGGGTTTGACCATCCAACCCTTTAGCAGACTCTTGCAGCATGAGTTCACAGTAAACTGATTACATTAAAGCAGTATTTTTTAAAACAAATCTTGTGTATACTCCAAAAATTTAAACTTAATAATGTATTCCTAGCGTTTTGCTGAGCACTTGAAATTTTTAAACCAAATTCAAGTGTTAATATTAATGAATTTAAGACTGATCTTTTATTGCAGCAAATTACGATTTCTAAAAAATTCTTCAATTAAAACTGCAAAATCGTATTCCCCATCCCTCTCTCTCATCCAGGCCATGGACCAGCATTCGTGGCAAGTCTCTGGCTCACAATCTGAAGTCTCCTCTTCTGAATCCAGAAAGATATCTTCATCCTAACTATCACTCTTGGTTGATAACCCCAATATAGAGTCCTTGAGCAAGCAATTTTTCTTGGACATGACTAAACTTAAACAAAAGCAAATGTTTTGCAACACCACCACAAAGAGAGAACTTACTCCGAACCAAGAAATGGCTAAAACACAGGTGCACAGAAAGAGCACTGCTTGCTTTAGAGCCAAGACTGAAGGGAGAGGTAAACAAAAAAAGGGGGAATTAAGGTTCCAATGGATGGGCACATGGGGGAAGAAATGTATTCCTAATGACATGTTTTCTACGAAACTGAAGGGGAATCCAGCAATTCAGTAAAAATGCTGTTTGAAGATGCTTATCACAATCAGTGGAGCGACTTTTATAGAAGGTTATTGTTAACCCTGCACTACTTTAGGGGTAAGCATATTCGATACAGATTGCGATAACGTGAAAGATACATACATCCATGATTCCACACCAGGTGAAGAGATGATAATTCTTCAGGGTCGGTTTTTGAAGAAACTGAGAGGGGACCCAGAAATTCAGTGACAATGTAATTAGTGACTAATATATGACCATTAATACACGAGAAACAGCACTGTGGGAGGGGGAGCTATAGTTTTTCCAAAGTCTATTTACTGAAACACTGTGGGACAATTAGCGATCCAATTTAAGTGCTTTTTTGAAGAAACATCATGGAGAATATGTATGTGTATACACATAAAGCTATTTAAGTTAAGCACCACCAAACATTTAATCACAATACCAATGTATGTGGAAAAGCAATGGTTTATTTAAGATCCATTTCCTAAAAAAACCAGAATATCGGTAATATTCTATGAGAGAAAATGAGGAAATATTAAAATATATGATAGGTGAGACAGTACAAAATATGATATGGTAGAAAAGAGGAAATGTAAAAATACATAAGTGAGACAGTAAGACTCAAGATTACACCAAACTTTGCATTAAACAGCAAATTTATCCAGTTGCGTATTTTTTACTATTGATATATGTACCTAAGAGTTGAGTAGAGTTCTGCACTAGAACTCCGTTAATATTAACGCTCAAATTTCATTTAAAACCTCAGTTCATATGCATACATAAACACAGCAAGAAAAAAATAATTCATTTTAAAGTTTAAATTATAGGAATATATAACAAATATTTATTTAGAAAAACTAGTGCATAGACAATTAGTTGACCATGGAGTAATGCAGCAAAGGGGGTTATTAATGCATGAGAGGGTTGAGCCCAGTTGTCTGGGAAAGGGTATTAGGAGGTCACTTCTCTTCCTCCTTGTCAGCTATACCCGACATTTGGCACGAAAGGGTTAAGATTAGCTCCTGCCAATTCAAAGAATATCCCAGGAAGTTTATGTTAATCTGAATAAGCACAATAGCATTTTCTATAACATCATGATTCATTAACGCTATGGAAAAGGACACCAAGCAGTAGTATGTCAATCATTGATAAGGCTACATATCCCAATTATTTATAGGAATTGATGTATGGCTAGGTCAGCACATGATATTCTTTGGTTTATCAAGGGCATTACTTTTTCTATCATGTGGCCAAAAATTGTTTATTCTTTGCACACACACACATATCACTGAAAGATATGTTATTATTGTAAAATATATTATAGACTGGCTTTGGGTATACCATGATTCTTGTTGCAAAGTTACTAACATATTAATGTTTGGCTATATTACCAATGTTAATGAGTTCAATTCTAAAATGAATCCTAATTCAGATTAACAGGGGAAACCTGAATGGAACACAGCAAGAATCACTGACTATTCTGACAGTTGCAAAAGAATTAAACATTGATGCAGTGCATGCATTCATCTACTGGTCAACTGGGCATGCTGTGGAATGCTCTCGTCTCAATGGAGAAGATAGGAGAACATATTATCATGCAAAACTTTTTTCTGGCAAACAAGGTAATGTCAACAGGAACTACACAAAATGTAGCAACCTGTGTTTAGTCCTTCATCAATAAACCTAGAATTCATTTATTAGAATCAGTACTTTTACTGATGGTGCATAATAATTCTCTTATCAGATTTTTTACCATCTCAAAAGTAGAATTGACTTTTATTTTATTTTCCTTTGAATCCTAACTTCTGCTAACATCAGAGAGTATCACAACAACATTAAGAGAATTAAGTCAAACCAATGCCAGTAAAGTATGAGCTGACAGAAGCCTAATAGGATAAGTAATATAGGTCATAATATTACCTCCCTGGGTTTTGTAATTTGGATAGCTTTATTGGAAACATGTTCTGTAAAATCAAATGAAAAGACTTTGGAGGAAGCTTCAAAACAGAAACTGTTTATTTTACAGTGATGGGACTGACTTTAGATGTGGACAGAAGAGAAGCATATTGGATAGTGAGAAGCTATGAGGGTTCTGTTCTCTTCAAAGCTCCCATGGCTAATGATGGCCAATGGCCACCACAAAACAGTGAAATTCACTATGAAAGGGTTTCAAGTTTGCAGCAGTCAATGGTTCAAGGTAAGTCACCAAGTAGGGGTAGAAACTCATGAAAAAAAGTATTCTTAAATTTCATTATTCATTGCACCATGCATGATCAGTATAATATGTATTATCAGGGTAATTACCTATGTAGGAAAATATTTACAGAAGCTATTACTATATCCATCATTTATTTACTGCATTTTCTATCAATTAATTGGCTCTTTTTCCTCTTCAGGCCCACTCCTTTATTTTAGTAATCATCTACTCTGGCTACAAGGGGACCGAATAGCAGTAATTGGAGATATGACTGGACAAAATGCAGCACTGGTCAGTGGGGAAAGTCTCACAGGACTTCATACAGCAGCAGTGATTGATCCTGCCTTGTATACATTTCCAGGCAAGCATTTTTATTTCACTAATAGTTATAGGATTAAATTTTTATCAGCCTTGTGTACCCAAATTGCTGCGCCATATAATAAAATATTATGTCCTCTTATTCTATAAAATTTATGATTTATTCACCTGCCCAGATTCTGTTGAAAGGGGGAAGGTGAATGTCATCCCGAATCCTGTCCCCATCGACTCAATTCGCATTTCTGGCACATGGGACTTATTCAGGATAAGTTGGTCCCCAGTGACCAATGTTAACCATGGAAAAGTATTTTATGAAGTTAAAATGGATGACTTCACTGGAAAAGAGATAGTGGTAAGTTTTACATACCAAACTGTGATGCATCATTATTCACTCAAAAAAAGCTAATTCCATTGAAAAAGATAAATTACTATTTTTAGCCAAAAGAATGATGAATTACTGAAAATCAATTGACTATGCTGTAGATACTCCAACAGAAGCATGTGTATTGAGTTAAAACATTGATATTTTCTATCAGGTTGTTGTAGAAAAAACATGGGTGGAGTGGCCACATGAGGCCAAGCTGAGGCCTTATACAAAATTGACCATATCTGTGCGACCATTCACATACTGGGGAGGAAGTAGTGGAGTTGGATCTGGGGGAAGAACACGTCGAGCAGTACTCCGAACTCCCCAGCATCTACCATCAGCCCCAATTTCTCCACGAGCTTTCATCTCTTTCTCCCGAGATCCTTTGAAGGGTTTACTGCAGCAGGTAAAAACTAAAGTGAAAATGAGAATGCCATGAGTTTTCAAGGTCATATTTCAACCAAATTTGTAGTTGGAGAATACAATACTGTATTTTCCAGAGTATGTGATGGACTTTTTTCTCCTCAAAGTATGCCTAAAATATGGTGCACTTCTTAGGCACTGGAAATCAAAATAATGAGTTTAAATTTCACTAGGTCTAAATTATCTTGTGTTCACAGCAATACACTTCTGTGTCCTCAAAGCCAAAAGTGCACAAACTAACATTTTATAGGCAACATCATCTTATGGAAAGGTAAATGAATAACCATTCAACTTTAAATACCAAGAAAATGTAAGGCATTTATTAATCTCACAGGAAACCATCGCTACATTTAGATGGGACCCTCCAGCATCAACCAATGGAGTGATTCTCAGTTATGGAGTAGACTGCTGGCTGGAAAATTCTTTTCAAAATGACAATGAGAAAATAGGATCAATGCTATATGATGACACCCAAGAGCTTTTGAGGTATTGTGATGGAAATGCAACTGATCCAGACCATCACAGAATGGATCCCCAGCACCTAGAATTTATTGCTTTGAACTTGAGAAGAAATGCTACCTACTATTTCACGGTGAGTTTGTGTATGAATTGTTTTTTTTTTTCAACTATTTATACCTCTTGATTATCAAATGCAGATTTGTAAAAGCTAACACTCAGAACAATATGACATTATTTCTTGTCTATGACAATGGAGTTTGGAAAATTGTATAAAAAGGTGAATACCTATCTAACCATTTTAAGCCTCCAACTTCACTGAAAAATGGTAAATAATATATAAACTAATTACAGTATTCTTCTAATTATTATCATATTATCTTCACTGATTATTTTCAAATATTCACACAGATGATTTATTATTCAGCATAACATTTTCTTAAATGTTATTATAAACCTACCATTTACACTGGCAATTGTCATGATGATGCAACTGTTGCAGCATCACTTTCCATCAATCCTAAGATTAATTAATACAGCTATCCACTCAATTCTTCTATTGGTTGACCTCTTAATATTCAAGTAATTCTTCTCTTTAGCATAATTCACTATTTGTCCCATTCATTACACAAGTCATCTTCCTTTGCCATTCTTCTCATTCACTTTTCCCTCAATTACCATTTTTATCTGCCCCTCACATCTTAAGATATGGCCATTTAGGTTATCATATCTTTTTTGGGGTTTGATTAAACTAACTTTTCTCTCACTCTTCTTAGAAACTCTTCATTGTTCACTATCAGCTATAAGAGTCTATCCATTTTATTTTCATCATTCTTCTTTGACACAGAATTTTGAATGCTTCCAGTCTTGACTTGACAAATTACTGCTTTTATCAATCAGGCCTCACTGCCTTGAAAGTACATCTTCCAGATGTACATCCTAATGAAGAAGGAAGAAGTGAAGTATTTCCTAACTCCCTAGCTGGTATTTCCAACCATAAGTAGATTCATCTTTTATCTCTTACATTCCCATAGTTTTGCCAAAGAATGACCCAGTCAGGATAAATGCACACAAAAGAAAGATTTTTTTTCAGTATTCACATTTGGCTAAAAATTTATTGAATTTTGTGTTACCAAAACAAGGTGGTACATATCTCGATATAAAGAGAGATGAAAAGTACTTGAAAATGGAAATCTCCAGTGATGTGGGAAATGAAATGAAAAAAATTTATTCCAGTACAGTAAACTCCATATTTTCTATGCTAACGACTGGTAAAGAGTGCACGGATAATCAGGAAACATGGATAATCCACTATTTGGTTCTTTCCGGATTCATTTCTCCATGGTGCATCACCAAAATAAATTAACTCCATAAGAAAATAACACAATCTGCCAATGAGAAGTATCTCACAGTACATAATAGCATTTGATGACAAAAAAGAATCCAGTAGAGCTGTCCTGGCCACAATTAAATGTTCGCAAGCCTCGGGTGGCGGCACAAAGCCTGGCATAAGACATCAGACCAGTCGGTAGGGCTGTAGTGAAAGTTATTATTGGAGGAAAATAGCAAAAGTTTACTTAACTTTGAGACCACTGCCGACACACTAAATAGATTGGTGATGCATGGATAACCAACAGCCCGGATTACGCATGCACGGATAATCGGGAGTTTACTGTAGAAGCCTTGGATTTTGAGGTGTTTCAATGGATGAGGCTCTATTGCACTGCCTAACCTATGATCCTTAATCCTAGGACACACACAACATCAATGTCCTAGGTAGGATTTGAACCCTAACCTTTGGATTGCCAGTCCAGCACATTAATGACCTGGCTATCACACCTGGCAATTCATTCCACATTAACCAAACTTTTCACTACCAGTATGTATAAATGTTAATAACTATTTTGAGCTCCATAATCTTCTCATTTCTAAAAAGGATCAGAGTACATTAACCAAAAGTAAGGTAACAAATTCGGCAAGCCAAATAATTAGCAAAATGCAAAATTTAATTCTTACAGGTCAGAGCATACACCATCGTAGGCGGGGGACAACGCACTGCAACAATTCAAGCAGACACTGGAGAGGAGAGCCCAGTCCCAAAGTTGTTGCTATCCACAGGAAATAGCGCTGTCCAAGTGGCTGATTTTGACAGGCACAAAGGTATTGCAAGGCAGCCAGAGGATGAGGCCTACACTACAAAGGGAAAAGGTGGTTTGAGTGGAGCATCCGTTGATGTGGCATTCATCAGTCATGAAGACAGAATATTTTGGTTGAGTGAAACACAAACCATTATGTCTTCAAGGCTGGATGGTTCCAATCACTCCAAGGTAAATTTTGTTATAAAACTTCATAGCAAAATGTATCTGTGAAAAGTGTCTAACTTAAGAAGAAAAATATGTAATTGACAATTTCTATTAAATACATATATTTCTCTGTGATGCATAGGTAACTATATTTGAGTTACTATGATCAAACTCCAATTTATTACATAAAAGGCTTTACGAAGTAGTTTGTTAGAAATTAATTACTCAATATACTTGCATGAATGCTGCCAAGCATAGTCATCGAAATATATTTTTTTACTTTATCTATAGATAATATCACTGAACAGCACTGGGATGAGTATAGCTGTTGATTGGGTGGGGAGATTCCTGTATTGGTCTGAAATGAATTTTGATACAGAAGAAAGCTTTGGTAGAGATAACAGCATGCAAGAGAACTGGGACTGGAATGATGGCAACAACAGAGTAAATCAAGGATCCTCCATCCGTTGCCTTGATCTTAGTGAAGCTGATGTTGGAGGAGTACGGCCATTCTTAGTTCTGCAAAGTTCAAAGGTCATCCACAAAATTGATATCTCACCACTGACCAGGTAGAGCATCTCAGATAATACAGCTAAATATTTCCGTCAAGTGTTCTACTATGCATAATTTCCCCATGGCAAAACCCTTTTACAATGTTAAAAGAACTGATTACTTAGGTATTATTACCCTAGTAGCAGAGATTGTTGTCACAATGTTACATGTACGTTACAATGGGAAGAGCATTAGGCGCAAGCAACATTGTCGTTGGTACACACATTGTTGCATGCATGTGCACTGGATGTATGAAGTTCCCACCACAGCACATTGTCACAATGTTACATTGTAACATCAAAAAAAACTTTTTTCTGTAGCAGGGTACTGTTGAGCGCACAGTGAAATTAGCACCTTTAAAACTGAAGGCTTTATTCCTTTGGGATTACTAGATTTATAAATCCTAATAATCCTCCTTTGCTGTACATCTCACTAGGGTTTGCCTTCTGCATCAGAATTGATACTCTCAAGGGGGAAGAGGAAGTGGGTGGAGAACTTTCTGGGTGTTTTTTTCTAACCAGAGTGTACTTGAAGCCATCACTCACTTACCTTCTGTCCCAGATCTAATATAGTTGCATTTCTTATTTCAATGGCCTTCCTAAAAATTTAAGTCCTAAGGCATTCCTTGCAAGAGATGAAGATCAGAGAGTCATGGCTACTTCCTAGAAAGAAAAATTAACACCAAAAATGTTCCTTAATCACTCCTCTCTCCTTGAGAATATAAATTATAATGCAATTACACAGTATTGATTAGTCCTGATGTGGAGAAACAGAAATCCCATGTAGCACCAACGGTTGGTCAACAGTTATTATGGCCATTTAACCAACCCATATCAAACTACTTTGGCCCAACATTTCCCCAATTTTTGCCCCAACAATTAACCAGCAATCATACAACAATATATTCCTATTAACCTGTGTGTTTCCATTAGGCATAGCATTGGTTGGAATATGCCCGTGGGGAAATGCCCTGCACCTTCCCCTTTCTCTAAGCCACCATCACTGAAGATCAGGTTGGATTTAAAAGAATACAGCTATTTTTTGCTCAACCTCAGATAGTATAGAGCAGATCATTTCTTTCATCTCAATGTAAGCTAAAATAAAACCTGGATGTAAAACCTAAAATAAAATCTGTTGGAAGTTAATGCAACGTGCGAATTACAAAGTAACCTTGTGCATGTGCATGTAACATTGTGACAACGACCTCTGCTACATTATAATGCATATCAAAATAATGGATTAATTTTTGAATTAATAAATTAATGTTTCATCAGCCCTTCTCCAAAGACAGTTTCATGATTAATCATATTTTTAGGTGAACATTAAATTAGAGTTAAGTTATAATTTAAAAGAAGTGATAAAATGCACTGTACCCAAAACTTTCAGTCCTATACAATTTCAAAATTCTCATTTGACTATTGCTCATGCACTCCTCACATAAGTATGGGAGCGTATAAGCTGAATAATATTTAGTCTTTAACTTTAAATTTAAAATTTTACCAAATATTCAGTCCTGAATGAATGAGCAAACATTTGTCATAAAAATACTTGAAATAATTTATATTATACAATCATGGTCCAACCTATTTCCAGAAATCCTAGTGTAATCAACTTTGTTGTGAAAGGTACCTATATACCTACCCTTCCTCAGGAAAATGTATCTTTCTTCACTTTTGCATTAATTTATGTGTTTTGCCCCTCACTGAAAAGATTTTGGAGAATAAGTTGTCTTTTCTATTCCATAGTTTGTCTTCTGTCAAATACTATAAAATGTTTTTGAATCTTCATATTAGGAGTGAATTAAGCTACCAGACTCTAAATGTAGCCTTAAAAATTCCATCTGCTACAGATTATCAAAAATGCAGAAAGATATTTTGAAAGCAGAAAGAAATTGCATTCAGGGATGAATGAATTTTTTTTCACCTACAGCAAAATATTTGATCCAATGTAAATAATGTATCTCTCTTTACACCCCAAATGCAGCATTTTTGGAAAAAATTGAAGTAAGTTACTGAGAGGATATATAGTCAGATGTTTCACCATTGAGCATTCTTTTAAACTCAATATGAAAGCATAATGCTTTACACTAAGAGGGTGGGAGTTTTGCTGTACCTAGAAGGACGGCAAGGTGTTTGACTCCAACTTCGTTTTACCAAATTATAAGCTTTTATGCATTCCCATGGATTGTTTTCTTGTAGCGGTGTTGATTTTTATGTAATACTTATACCACGGAGCATTTGATAAGGTATTTTAATGGTTATAAATACAAAATTATCACTTATGTAAATCATAATCTAATTTTTAGTCAATGATCATCAGATTTCAATGGTTTCAAGTTTATAAGATAATCATGCAAATGCAATTATTTATAGCTATTAAAGTTTCACTTGAAAAATTTATGAAAATATTGTGATGGTTTAGGATTGGTTGATATAAAAATACAAAAAATATTACTTATCATCACATTTTAGGCACATGGTTTTCTTTTTGGCACACATTCCACAAAATATTTTTTGCATTGAAAACAACATAGAAAGCTATGGTTTTGAAAATTTGGAAATTTTTGGCACCTTATTCTCTTTTGTGCTCTTTATATGGACATGAAAGTGGTATCTAATGAAGTTTTGCCTGTTTAATTGGTGCATGATGGTGGAGGTTCATTCATAAAGATAACCATTCCTGGATAAAGATACACATTCATGGGAGTGAATATGATTTTTGAAGTATGATACAAATATAAGATTTGCATAGCAAGAAAATTACCCATGCAAAAATACCACTGGAATGTGAAATTCATATAGAGGGAAGGGGGGCATTTACTTTCCATGTGCTGCTTGTGGTTTCCCCAAAAGATCTGGTGCGGAGAAAGTCACTCAGCTTGAATTTTGTTGTCAATGTCCAGAGGCATGGAGCCGGCATGAAATTTGTAACAAACTTGTTCTAAGGTGCAGAAGCCAAACAAACTTCATCTGCCCTTAGCACTCGACAACCAGTTGCCCTTGATTAGAATCGTAAATGTTTCATTATATTCAAGAATTGTTCCCAAGACATTGTGCTAGAGAATATATTTGGCCCCAGGTTTCATCCAAAAGCTTTTTATTGGCAAATTCTGCAGTCCCAAGATGCCTCTTGCATGTCAGTGCGATAATTATAAGAAGGTCCTCTCTCGACAAAAACCAATTGTGATTATGAAACTTCCCATGCTCCACAATATATTTTACAATGCTATCACTCACCAACAGGCTGAGCATGCTCAATATCGTCAGATCTTGAATATTCATTTTGGCATATGGTATAGGACTTGGTACTAAATGGTACACACTACTGAGGGTGTGTCCCAGACACACGGTGGAGGGGCAAACACCCAGAAAAAAGAGCAATGGCGCGTGTGTATGCAATCCGGGCTGGGGAAAAACAGTCATTTGAAAAAGAGGATGAGGGGTCGACATCCATAATATTTCGCACCAGTTCTCAAATCCCTCCAAACCATTCCTGTATAAAGATACACATCCATGGGAATGCATGTGATTTCTGAGGTAGGATAAAAATATAAGATTTGCATAATAAGAAAATTACCTATATAAAAATACCATCGGAAAGTTTATAAATTCATACAGGGGAACATTTATTTCCTGAGCCGCTTGCGGTTTCCCAAAAAGATCTGGTACAGAGAAAATCATTCAGCTTGGATTTTGCTGTAGGTGTTCAGAGGCATCACCCGGAATTGAACTGGGTACCCTTTGGTCCATAATTCAAGCACCAACCCATTTGGCCACCTCACCTCTGAGTAAAGGGATCTTAATAAAAGATTGTGAGACTAGAGTAAGAGGAATGTGAAGATATACTGCGAAAACAATTTAGGGGTCAAATGACCCACAGCCATCCTTCTAAGTATAACATCTTGTAAAAAATTAAGGTAAAATGTTAGAGTAATTTTAACCCTGTTTTATAAAATTTCAGGCCAAAATGGACAAACTAAAAAGTTTCAGTAAAATTAAAAATATTTTACACAGAAAAGTTAAGTTTAATTTAAAAAAAAAAGGGTCAAATGACCCCTCCCGTCCTTCTAGTGTTAATCATGGAAACTTATGCAAAAAGTTTCATCAAACTCAGATTTTTGAGAAGCAGAAAGAAAGTCAGCAGCACATTCATTATAATCAAAGCCTATTACTTCAGGGAATAATATCATTTTGGCAAAATTAGATAATGCATGATGAAAATATCCCTAAATAGTTAAGGAAAAGTAAAACGTTAAGGTATTTCTACTGACATTAATCCTTCTCATTTAAGACTGCTTGAACACTTCCTGGAATGTTTTAAATGAGGCTTGTCATTTAGCAGTCTGATACATGGAGATATATGCAGTGGAAATTATTATATATATATATATATATAATAATTAATAATAATAATAATAATATATATATATATAATATATATATATATATATACAAATATAAATTCAGACAGAAGGTGAAAGAAAGAGACAGTGAACATACAATAAACAGTGAACACAATGGTGGTGTGGAGATGAAATGATGGTCGAAAACACATGGAAAAAATTTCGCCTTGACCGGGAATCGAACCACGGACCTTCCGCTTTCCGGGCGACTGCACAGACCTCCATGCTACCAAGGTTACTCTAATTTCCAGTGAATTCGACGGGGGTTTATAGCACCAAGTGCCCCCCAGATGAGCCCATAGAAGCGGCCCCATCATTTCATCTCCACACCACCGTTGTGTTCACTGTTTATTGTATGTTCACTGTCTCTTTCTTTCACCTTCTGTCTGAATTTATATTTGTGTATTTGCGCCTATGGCGTTGCGTATGAATGGTGTTTTGTGTATATATATATATATATATATATATATATATATATATATATATATATATATATATATATATAAAATATGTAGAAGAGAGAGAAGAGATGTCCTAATAAATGCTAGCAACAAGGTGTTGAGGGTGGGGGTGAAGGAAAGGATAATCAGTGGACACTTACCAGTAGATGACCCATGGAGAGCCTGGTGTCCACTGCGCTTTGGAGCTTTCGGGTCACGAACCCTTCTTCAGCTGGAGGAGATCACTACTGGGGTGTCACACTGGAGTCAAGGGTTTCGGTTGGTGTGTGAAAAGGGGATTGGCTAGGGTAAAAAGGAGGGAGGGGGAAGAGGGTGGACTAGGAAGGGGAAATGGAGAGGGAAATTGGACGGGTGGAGAAAGCTAGCGAATGTTGAATATATATATATATATATATATACTCTATATATATATATATATACTCTATATATATATATACTCTATATATATATACTCTATATATATATATATATATATATATATATTTGATAACATACAGCCTTAACAATATATATATATATATATATATATATATATATATATATATATTGTTAAGCAAGTCATACACATGGCTGGTTTTTATTTATTATTTGTCAAACCCCAAAGAATAGCACTTTTTGCCCTTTTACCCTTGTGGGTATGTATGATAATATAAATGAAGACAAAACACACTTCCATGCCCAAGGTAGAGTAAATCCCACCTGACCAGGATTCCAACCTGCAACCTCAGGATTGACAGTTTATATAATACCCAAGGACCATACATAGGCATAGGATTAGTCATGCAATGGAGAGTCACGATTAATTTTCTTACATCAAGTGTAAATCAGGGCAAGGGCCTAGCCATGTTGATACACCGTTTCCATAAGATCACCAAAGTTAAGCAATGCTGGGCCCGGACAGAGGTTGGATAGGTGACCCTCCTCCATACCTCTACTGTGGTGCTCTTGTCCCCTGTCCGCGAGTGGTGGACAGGTTAAATGTGGGTTGGCACAATGGATCTAAAGAGGTCTAAGTACCAGGGGGGCTCCAGAAGGCCCCTCCCAACCCTCCAATTTCTTATTTTTAATTGTAAATCAGTTGATAACATACAGCCTTAACCCTTATAGTGCCACCAACTTTAGCTATACATGCAAGCAGTGTCACAGAGATTTTAGCAAAAGCATAATACTTCAGAAAATAAAATTCTCCGGAAAATTTAACTTCTTTGATATCAGTTTGTAATTTACTTTAACATGCAAAAACTGAAATCTCTATTAGAAATAAAATTGTTTTAACTAAAATGTGGCAAAAAGCATTTTTGATATTTAGCTACAAATAGTTTATTATTGATCCCAGCAAGAGCAAAAATATTGGTCCTGGGTGGTTGAGTTTGAAACTATTGAGATTATCTCGAATAGGTGACCAAGAAGTCTTGTGGTACAAACAAAAATGGTTAGCAAATTTGGTGAGTTAAAAACGCTGATTACAATCTCCTTCTTTGTTTACACTCTTGTTTCATCTCATCTGGGGCTCTATAGTTGAGATAGATAAGAAAAACTCAAGTGAAAACAATTGATGATATTGTAATGAGTTGTTCAGATACACTAAATCTGCAAACCATTCATGTTTACACCATGTGACTCCTTGGTTACCTATCGAAGGTAATCCCAACAGTTTCAAACACAGCCTCCCAGGGCACACACACACACACACATACAAAGGAGTGGTAGGAAATTGGGATGTATGAATACAGGGTGAAATGCTGCATTATAGGGAGCAAATGCTATGAGTAGGCATCTTTCTTCCACAATAAAAAAATATTTATTAAAGAATATAATAAACCCCACGAAATAAGGTTAGTAGTTGCATTGGAATAGATTCAACCAAATGCATGAAGACCTTGCATTAAATAGGTGGCCCCTTTGCTATTTTCACCCATATAACCATGTTATTTCCATGATTTGGCACTGCTTTTAACTAGGCATGCAATTTATTGCCTCATGTAAAACAGCCTTCACGCAAGCAGTTTATTAATAAGTTACATTGCTTTGATGTTCAATAGCATAAAATTATTAAAAGTATCAAAGTATAGTATATAAATGTTTACAAAAATTAAATATTCTCAATTACAGTGAATTAATATGGGTTGAAGTTGGAAAGAAAAGTGCAGGGACTTTAATGAAGAGCTACATCAATGGAACAGGCATCCAACCATTCTTCAAGACAAATAAAATTCACTCAAGGTAATGATATTACAAAGTAAAAACAACCAAGAAATATAACTGCACTTCATTTAAGGTTAAGTGCATTTAAAATTTGTGAGATTTTCTTCCTCTTAGTTACCATACAAAATAGTATGAACTTCTTCATACAGTACACACTTATTTGAATGGATATCTAAAGAATTGTGAAATGACAATAGAACATCTCAATGAAGCTCTAAAAACAAAAGCACTCACAAAACTACTCTCTTTTGAATTAAGGAGGCACAAAAGAGATGATCTTCAAATGAGAGATTCCTGCACTTGCCCAAGTGATCCATCAGTTGGCTTGGCCATGACAGTGGACCAGTCTCATGAAATGAACAACAAATTATGGGAAGAAAAAAGTGAATTTATAGATGAAATGATGATTATTAAACCTCATGTACTTTGGGTAGATGCAGTTGTGGGACACGTGTACTTGGCTGATACTGAAGGCTGTCATTGCCAGTTGGTGGTTAATGCAACGATTAACAAAGGTACAAAGATATTTAATAGAACTAACAATTATGATCTATTTGTAATTTTATAGCTTATCTGTGAATTGAAACAATCAATTAAATTTGTGAAGTTGCTCATGAATGGCTACCATGGATCATGGAATTAAAACACAAGTTCATTTCCTAAACAGGTTTACCGCCAACATCTGTGACTAGTGATGGCCGTAATGTCTACTGGTCTAATTCAACTGAAGGAAAAGTTTATTCTATACCGAGAGTGTTTGAACTATTTGAGAATAAGGAAGAAAGCCAAGGTAAACAAAAATTGTTGGAGCCTTCAGTTCACCGAGCTACAGCAATGGAAGTCACAGGTGTCCGGCGAATAATTGCACTTGGACCACATCTACAGCCATATCCAGGTAAAAACTTAGTATTAAAATTTCATTTCTCCTAGGTACTCCACCGAGGTTGTTAAATTTTACTGAAGTTATATGTAGTCCTAATAAGCCAAATGTTGATGAGGCTTTCCTATGGGTTGGCCAAACATTTATCTATGATGCAATACAATTAAAATTGCCTTAAAATATACCTTTCAATTTTACCTCACTGTATTACATTATTTATTATTATTTCAAGCCAATGTCAGGATCTAAATAGTTTTTGTCAAGCAACAAAGTAAACAAAATTGTGAAATTTTATTAATGTTATACTAATTTCCTATTTGGGTGTATTGATGGGCCTGCCCATAAAGTGGCCTGCGTTTATATTCAAGCTTTCTTAACCTAATCCTATCCTGTGTAAAAGATCATAATTACATTTCCCAAAAGATATTTAAATTAGTGCTTGTTAAAATTAAAAGGGATATCATTCAAAATCAAGTCTTTAAAAATGTAAAGGTTAATACCTAATGAGTAATATGTAAAATAAAATTGATCCTCTACTTTAAAAGCTTCCATAAAAAACTCTATGAATTAAATGAATGTGATTGTACTGTAAGACTAGTGGCAATTCATTTTTAATAACAGTTCATGTTCCTTTTTCTTCATTGTCTTCATTATACTTTTCATTCCGGACTATGCACGGTACATTTGAAAAATTTTGTGTTCTTGGAAATATTAAAGTCAGGAGAATAATTTACTAAGAAAAAAGTGAACTACTCTTGTCATAGAAGATTAATGTAATGCCATATTTCAAATATTACAGCACCTCATTGCTTGTCTCCCTGGAGGAAAAAGGATAATGGAGGGAAAGCACAAAAAATGGAACTTCTAGAGCGGACCAGTCACTCTCTCTCCCTACAACTACCAATGCCGGAAAAATCTCCTGGCTGTCGATCAGTTAGCCTTGCATCTGTTCAGTATACCATTCATTATGGGAAAATTGATGTTGATTTACTATCCCTCAATGATAAGGAGGATGAAACTGAATCAAACAGCAACAGCAGCCCACGTAACCACACATGCAGCCTCAGTTTGATTGGATGTAATACCATGGTAAGTATTTGAATGATAATTACACATTAAAGCCACATAGTAAGACATTATCTGATAGATCAGTATTTTCAAATTAATTTTTTGATATCATATTGATTTCAGCTGACCTACTCAAGAAGAATTGATGTCACTGGGCTAGAACCATTTTCAAGATATGCATTTTTTGTTTCAATGAGTAACTACTATGAGCAGCTTGAAGGAACCCTTCCGGAAGTTAGCACACCAGAATATTTTGAGACATCACCTGGAGGTATGGCTGCCTACATACTTTATTCTCTAATCAGGGAAACCATCACTAAACATGTATCCCCTGTTGGTAGGTTCCCTCTGGAACCATTCTGAATAGATTTTGGGAGAGGAACTGATCCATGGAGGAATTTCTTTGTGTGAAACCATACTGATGATACAAGTTCTAGGGCAAAAGTATTCTGGACAATTGGAGAAGGGAAATGAGCTAAAGGGGGTTTTCCTTGGGAAATATCCACCTCAATTCCCATCAGATAACCTGTAAGGTATCCTAATTAAGCACTTAATAATAAAAATAAGCTAAAATGTCTAAAAATACAAGGAATGGATCATTAATAATCAGACCATGGTAAAGTTAATCCTACTCACACTTACTCTTGGGTCAAGCACAGTAAAATATAGATTCCCCCTGGACCTTAAGTTCCCCTTGAACATGACACGGGGAATCATGTGGGAACCAAGGGAAACTTTCCTAAAGTGTTACAAGTATATGGCCTGATTGTTCAAATCACATTTCGTAAAAAATTTCTGAAAATCCTTTTAACTAAATAGATGTCTCCAGGAAAATAAAACCAAAACACCACATTGCATATCCATCCACATCATGCAATTACTTGCAGCATGCCACTTTCCAGCCCAATAAGCTCTAGTGCTTCCAACCTTCCCTCTCACATGACTCTCTTTTTTCAGTGATTCCACTCCAACATTTGATCTTCATTCACCATTAAGAGCAATGTCAATGAAAACTAGTATCATGAGTACCATTTAGTCAGCCCTCTAATGTGGAGAATATTTTAAGTAGAGACTTCAGTCTTTCCAGTAGGATGAAATTGGTATTGAGGCTTTTGTGGTGATTAGCTGGCTTTTGTTTATTCAGGTTTTTTCCTCATTGACTCACTCTGAGAACTACAATTTCACTGGCATTCCAGCTAAGTGTTCAGGTTCCCAATAGGAGTATAAATACATAGTAGGTATCTAAGAATCTCTCGTTACATGGTTGTACTGATGATTGAGTGATCTTTAACTCTTCTCCTCATCAAAAAAACACTTAAAACATTTTATTGGATGCCTATTCCATAGGTCTGGTCATATGTCATCACTGCCACTTTCAAACAAATAAAACAACAGTTACCATGAATGCTTATTGATTCCGAAAATATAAATTCCCATATTGGAGGTCCTAAGGAGTTGAGATGTTGTTAACAAGCAATTATTAAATTAACTTAAAAAATGTTGCCCATTCTGCCCATTTATAGCAAGCTGTTTAGCTTAACTTGCATGTGATATCCACTCTCTCACCTTGTTACAGCCTTACCTGCATTTTATACGATATTTCCTCCTCATTTATCCTTAGCTCCTCCACCTCCTAGAGAACTTAGTGTCACCGTAAATGGACCATCAACAGCAGAGGTGCATTGGCTAGCACCTGCTCAACCAAATGGGCACCAGCTGAAATATGAGGTACATTGGAAAGTAGAAGCTTCTTCAGCGGGGACACGGCAGACAGGAGCCCAATCAGTAAGCCCATCAGTTCATCTTGGTCGAAGCAGTGATGGAAGTGATAAGAACTTTCTGTCATACACAATTCAGAACTTACTACCAGATCAGAAATACTTAATTTGGGTGAGTAATATAAATTAGTATATTTTTCTTGCATAGCTGTCTCTTTTTAAAGAAGATACATGATCAAGGCTCAAGGTCGCCTATAAATGAAAACAGACTGGAATGGGACAAAATTTTCAATGATGATGACTGTATAATGATATGCATGAGGAATCTGGTCAGTATTTTATCAATTCTTTACCCTTGGTTTAGGTGAGAGCATTCTCAGAAGATCATCAAGAATATAGTGAGAGTGAAACCATATCAGCTGCCACTTTCCCAGAGCCAGGTAATTTAATTCTCTTGACTGCAACATCTAATACATTGAATATAAGCTGGAAGCCAATACAGCCTACTGCCGATCCCCATGCTTATACACCCATGTGAGTATTCAACATTTTCAATTGAAAAGAAAGAATTTTCAGTATTATTTTCCTCATTTAATATGTTGATTTATTTCTTTTGTACCCCAGGCACACCATCCAATACACACGAATGGGAATGGACCAATGGGAAAATATAAATCCTCCATCAAAGAGTACCCTCCAGTCGCATCCGAGTGAAAATTCAGAGGGAATTTTGAGTTATTCTATCAATGGGTTACAACCAAAAACAAGATATACTTTCCGATTGTCTCTGAAGTACCCACTTTCCAAAGAGCCATACATATGGCCACCAGATGGAAGATTTACCTTTGAAACACTTGGTAAGTAAAGTTAATTATAGAAGTTTTCATGAACATTTTCAGCACAAAAAAGCTAGGGAATGACTTCAAGTTGCAAAGGTAATACTGCAAGACTAACCATTATATCCACAACTATCTTACTTTTACATGGCAATATTTGGAGCATTTTCCAAGACAATAACTCCTCTCCCCCTGGCTACCAGAAACTTAATCTTCTTTTCATTTACATTAAAAAAGAAATAAGTACATATGCATAAACTCTAACAATAAGTAGTCAATCACATGAAGTTGTGCAATACTGTGACAATTAGAAGCACACTAGAAGAACTGATTTTGAAACTATGTAACCTAATAAATGAAATATGTAAGCCAGTATGAATAGGGGTTTATCATATTTGAAATGGATCTAAAGATTACCATAATATATATGTACTTACACATAGCATTAAAAAATGGTCAAATAAAAAATAAACGTATGGTGCCTATGCTCCCAGATCTTAAAGTTTGGAGGAACCAAAAACTAAAAGCTTTCAACTTATAAATAATAATCATATAATACTACATTCCTGAATTAATGGACTTCTACGGAGCACTAATTTTGCAATTCCAACACAACATATTTAAAACTTGAAACAAAAAATTAGTTACATGAACAATAATAGAAACTAGGTGCTGATTACTCCAATACAAAATTATAGCTTGCCCCAGAGCATATATATATCACTCTTCTCCACTCATGAGATCTCTAGAGTACACCACTGTTCCAAAATGCAAAGACTTTAAAAATTTTAAACGGACTGCCAATATTGAGAGAAGTACTTTGTATGGGAATCAGTACAATTGTATACCAACAATGACTTTTGTCTTGTCAAATGTTGAAAGTTCTTCTATGAATAGATCAATAAATTATGAATATACAGCACAAGTTCCACAGAGGAAAAATCATTCATCTTCATTGGGCGATATTAATTGTTAAGCTTCTCATGGCCAGTTCAGGGTCCATCAATTACTTATGAATATGTAATCAATATGTACATCCACCTCAAATCCAAAAATTTACATTCAGTTTATTCACTTTCAATTTTTTTTACCGTGCCAGATAAACGGTTCATTGCCAATTTTGTAGTTGTAAAGCAACCTAATGACAGAAAAAATTGTCTCACAATTGGCCCAAATGGTTATATTAATCTGCATCTCACATCCTGACTATTTTCAGTAAAACTTTTGTTCTTTTCAAAGGCATAAATAGAGAAAGAATTTTATGACTCTATAATGCCATAGAAAACTAAATTCCATCTGTTTAATTTTCGTTCAAATACATAGGAGATAAACCAGGCATGCCAGGTAAACCTCCAGTTGTAGAATTTCGCAGAGGACTATTCCAAGTTTCGTGGGAGTTAGCACATGATAATGGAGCACCAATACTTTACTACATATTGGAAGGTAGACAGATTCAAAGCAAAGTCAGCAACAATCCTAAGGATACAAACCCATCAACGATGGTGTTTGCATCAGATGGGACCCAAGGAGACAGAATTACATCCAGATCAACACTTCCAGTGGAGTGGGTAAATCTACACAATGGAAGTGGTAAGAAAAAACTTTAAATAATTTTTTAACTTTTAATTCTTTTCTCCTTAAAAGGAATTTTTAAGATGATCATGCTGGAAATCTTAGATCACACAACAGCCTTTGTGCAACCTTATCTTGATATAGGGCAATTTGATAGTGTAACCAACAAGAATCAAGTGCTTAATCATACAATTGATATTGTAATAATGTAACATGTGGCATTACCTGCATGTAATTCCAGGCTTGATTACATAATTATAATTGAAAATATCCATACATCACCAACTAACAAAAGTTAAAAAAATACATATGATTTATTCATGGCATCTCACATATTTGTCTCACAGAAAACTACTGGATCATAAAAAACCTGGTACCTGGGGCACAATATGAATTCCGTCTGCGAGCTGCTAATCTGTATGGATTAGGGGAGCCTAGTCCAATATCTTCTGAATTTACGGTCCCACTAGAAGGGCCTTCAGGCATTATTGCCGCAGAAAGAGGAAATAGTGGAGCCAATGGAGCCTCTGCAGTCCCAGCCCATGATAGTGGAGGGCATAAGAAAGGATTGTTCCTGGTCCTTTCAAGCACACTATCTGCAATCATTGTCATCATGGCTGTGGGTGTCTTCATTTTTGTCTGCTGTGAGTTTTTGAATTGATGATTATTGATTTGAAAAAGATTTGTGGCAAAGAGAAAATTTCCTAATGAACATTACTGGTTGAAATATGTATCAAACTTTGTTACTAATGCTAGGAACAATCCAGTTTAATTTCAATTACTGCCATGGTCAACAACGGATTTTGCCACATTATGGTCGTCATTTGAAAACTCTGTGAGGTTTAAAAGAATAATTTTATGAATATGAACAATACTAGTTCAGTAGATGAATTAACTGTGATGATGAAGGGGCATAATGACTTAGTTGTTAGTATCTTCATAATTACTCTCAGTTCACTGCAATGGCAATGAATAGAGACTTGCTACCAACCACCAATAAAAGCCCACCCCTAATAGCCATTTAGAAAGAGAAGGTCCTTGTTCTCACTCATTATTGCTGGGTTAAGGCCAAGACCTGAACAGTTCTGTGATAATTGCAGTAGATAGTTTTACCATACTTTCAAGTGCAATTGAAGTTAATACAAGCCCCAACCAATGTACATTATAAAAACAATATGTATTTTCCAAATAATGTATCAAAAAGTAGCAATGCAAGCACATACCATAAATAGATCAGAGCACCAAAATTTTTTTTAATAAGCCTCAAAATACTAATTTCTCTCAAACTTCTCTTCCAGTGTCAAGAAAGCGTGAGAAAGAGCAGAAGAGCATTCATGGAAATAACATACTCAGTCACACAGGATTGCTGCCTAATCATATACATGGTATTCCGAATAACCTACATCATCCTCACTTACATTCTCATACTCACTCAGCACATCCTCAAAATCAAGGTATTGTCACCACAGTCCCCCCAATTCCAGCAGATGTGGAATTAGCCACTCTCCGAGAGTTGCCTCGGCATGGCAATTTTATTCATGCTCGAAATGCATTATACTCTCCATCACAATTACCCGACATACCAAGTATTTTAGCACTACAAGATCAAGCACCGATAATACCTGGCATAGGTGCAGATATACTGGAAGATGGAGAGATAGCTTCTTTGCCACATATTCGTAGAGACCAAATTACACTGACTAAATTCCTTGGAAGTGGAGCATTTGGAGAAGTTTTTGAAGGTGTGGCTAGAGGATTATCAACAGCCAATGGAGAAACTCAGGCGGAAACAAGAGTAGCAGTCAAAGTGAGTTTTCTGGGCACTCCCAGCCACCAACTTAAAAATACACACAACATTTGCCTGTTTTCATTGTGTAATCATTATTTCACTGAAGAATCAATAATACTGAATGAACTAAGTAAAAGATCATCTATTGATAAACTAACATAAACTAAAGAAAATCTACTCCCATTAGAAAAGTTGTGATAAAATAATCAATAACTTCAAAGGTAGTAAATTTGTGCTGCAAATTAACACATTATTTGCAGGCCATAATTTAAGACACTCCCCTAAAGTTAGATCAATTTTATTTCAATACCAAACTGAAATAACGACCACATCAATTGACGTGGTCCACACTGAATGTGTTCAACAGTATATATAAGTGTATATTTTCGCTAAGCAACTTTTTTGTGCATGAGAGGCTTCATCCTTATCCATAGGTAATACTTTATCTAAGAGCCACTTAAAACCAATATTTAGCACATTTACTTATAATAGCATGCATTTATTTCATTTTTTCTTAAGATACATTTGAAAGTAAATATACTTTAGATAAAAAATCTATTGTCTACTTTTTCATCATGCGATTGAAAAATTTCCATCATTTTATCATTAACACAGACATTAAGAAAAGGAGCCACAGTGATGGAGAAAGGAGAATTCTTGAAAGAAGCTCAGTTGATGAGTAATTTTCGCCATGAGCATATTTTACAACTTCTTGGTGTATGCCTGGATAATGATCCTAATTTCATCATTATGGAGCTAATGGAAAGTGGTGACCTTCTAAGTTACTTGAGGTCATCAAGGCCCTTGATTGTAAGTAAATAATAAATTTATTTGTTACAGTGCTCATTTTATAAGCCATAAATTTGTTACAATGTAAAAAGAAGTCTACTTCATTGAAAATGCATGTACACTTTAACACACACATAATTACTATCCTTCTGCCAGTCATGTTAGAGTTTGATGAAATATCCCCGATACATTTTCTGAAGAGCTCCCATGAATGATCACCTTGATGTGGTGGGTGGGTAAGCACATTCTTCCATCCATTAAGCTAGGCTGGTGGGAGCAATGATAGTTGCTTCTAGTGAGGCAACCATGTCAGATGGGTCAAATGGAAAAAGAGCTAGATGATAGGTATCCCATACAGCATCTGTCCCTCAGCAAGGCAGGCTCAAAATGAAGTCAGACCCCAGATGACCAGCCACATATTAAAATCACTACTGAAGGATACAAAGAGAAACCAACCTAGATCTATCCCATTTTACATGATGGGGTTAAAAATAGTGGCATATATTCTTGATGCAAGAATAAATAATAATGATTCATGATAGATGAGATGGAACTGCTTTATCACAACCTATAACTAAATCCATAAAAATGTGGAAAAGAGAAAATTGTTCTTTACTAAGGCAAAATTTATAGGAATTTATTTCATATGCACTCCAAGGCTATAGCCTGAGGAAGCTAAGGCTATAGGAATATATTCGTGGAACCTAAAACTTTGAATCAACAAAGCCTCTTTAAGTTCTTAATTAGAGAAAAGGTACGCGATGGAGAACACCCTCATCCTCAAATGATCTCCTTCACCTGTGGAATCTCAGGATGATGAAAGAAATGAGAGAGATCCCACCATTAAATTTGATGAGTTGGTACTACCTATCCCATCCACTGAAATCAGTAGTCAAACAATGCAAGGCAGGTAACAGAACTACTGCACCTTTTTTGTGGAATACCTTGCAACTAAATCTACATCATTAATCCTAAGCTAGAAATATTATTGTCTTTCCTGAAACTAATTCTGTCATAATTTATCCTTATAAATAAGTGATCTTTACATGTCAAATGGTACCATTTTGATAATTTAAGTGGTCACAGTCAAAAAGCTGCATCTTGAATTGATATAATTCCATGGACTATTGGAGTTACTATAGTTCTGGATAGTAACATGTGTAAACCTCTCCTATTATTTCCCATCTCTCATCCATCAGAAAAACCCAGTATAGTTTTGGAGCAAATAAAAAACTACATTGATGAAAATTCTACTGCATTCAATACTATAGCTGAAAGTTTTCCATTAATGTTATATGTACCAGAAATATTGCCACGTATGAAAATTGATTCAATAAAATAATGAAATTCACAACAAAAATTTGGAGTAAACTTAGAAATATACACATGATTAGGGATCCTAGAAGGAAGATCAAAGTTTTAGATAATATCACAATAGAATCTTTTTAAATATGATATTAAGGGGTGAACTACAGTGAATTGAACTATATTTTGCGTCATGTACAAAAATGAATTTAAGGAAACTACATGAAGTTCAATGTTGACGTTCAGTGAAATTCTTCACAATATCGTACTTTAATCCTAAATAACTTATATGTACTCATCATTTATTTTTCAGTACACACCCAATGCATTAACACTACTGGACTTGGTAGCTATGTGCGTTGACGTTGCCAGAGGCTGTCGATATTTGGAGGAAATGCACTTTGTTCATCGTGATTTAGCTGCAAGGAACTGTCTCGTTTCAACACTTTCTGCTGACTCTACTCCCATAAATGGTTCCATCAGGCACCGCCTTTTAGTCAAAATAGGAGATTTTGGTCTTGCAAGAGATATCTACAAGAGTGATTATTATCGAAAAGAAGGGGAAGGTCTTCTACCAGTTAGGTAAGTGTCAGTTTTCAACATAAAGGCTTATTTTTACATTGCTCTACTATTGCAAATATATAACACATATATCAGATCGGAATAATCTCTAAAAGTAAGATTTTTATGGTACACAACCATTATATTAGGAAAAATAACTTTTTGCCATCTCCACAATATAATTGTTCCTCAAAAGTGTTTCAAGACCCAAGAATGACTTTTAAAGTGATAATGAAAGCAGGCTTCTGGACTACCATTTAACCTTGGGGAGAGATTGAAGTGATGAGTTTGAGAGAATAGAGTGGAGCATATAAGGAAGATTTCGTTGATAACTCTCTCGATATAAACATTGAAAATTACGGGAGACAATGTACAGCCTTGTCTCACTCATTTCTTGTTTTGCTTCTTCACAGCTGGGTCCAGATTTAATCACAGATACTTGGTTTTTATACAAACTGGGTATAATTCTTTGATCATCGTAGGACACTCCATTTCCTCTCAGAATATCAAGCATTGAATTCCAATCCACATTGTCAAAAGCCTTCTCTAAATCCACAAATGCAATGAACATTGGTTTGTTCTTCTCCATTCACTTCTCTACAACCAGCCTAAGGGCCAGTATTGCTTCTCTTGTACACTTATTTTTCCTGAATCCAAATTGATCTTCATCCAGAAATTTCCCAGCTTTTCGTTCTATTCTTCTGTAGATGATCCTTGTCAATATCTTCGATGTATATGAGTTGTAACAGCAACAATAGTATTTCCAAAAATAAGTAATTTTATAGTAGAAAAAAATCAACTACCTATCATCTGTGTGGATAATATTTTCCTGAATCAAGATTTATGGATGTAATAACTATATGTTATTACTTCTAACATTAAGTTCACTTTCCTTATCACATACTCATCAAACAATGCATTTTTGAAACCTGTCAGGAGGGTTGAAACTAGTTTCCCTGGGGGGGCCAACCTTGAAAAGGCCCAGCTCCTAAGAAAAGGGCCTGCATTTTTTTTGCGGCTAGGAAGGAGTAGAGACTATAATTTCACTAAAAGAGCATAAGAAGGTTTGAGAATATGTGTTAGAAGGGAAAAAGCAAGCTGGAAACAAGTGAAAATTATTTTTTATTAATGAAGACTACCCATTTCTTGAGGACCCGAAGCAAATTCTGGGGGGGGGAGGCCTTCAGCCCCTCCTGCCCCCCACTTCCGACGTAGCTGAAACCTGTACAACTATTCTTTAGGGTGTAGTTAAAAGAGACATTATAAGTTCATTTTCATAAATATTTGAATTATTTTCCACAATATAAGAACTTAGTGATGCCATATTGTATCACCATCTATCCAGAAAGGTATAAATGTAATTATTGAAAAAAGACTTCAGAGTGTATCACATGCTAAGAATAATATAATATAGAATATTAAATAATAAACAAAATCAAAAACCTAAAATTAATTCAGTGCACAATGGGTTTACATTAACTTGGGTTACTGTTGTAAATCAAATCCTTGAATTCTTTCAAATTCAGTTTTAGAAACAAAAACTCTTTAATGTGGTCAGGATATTACATTTATGGAATATCTGGGGATTCCATTTTTAAGATGATAAAATTATTTTAGAATACTTCAAGCTGGTTAAACAGTAATTTTGCAATGTCTTATTAATATAACCTTTAAAATGATATTTGTGAGTTTTATACTCATAAGGAGTGGTTGTGTAACTCGGATCATGAAATGAAATGAACCTTTTTTTCGTGCTACTCTACTAGAAGCAAAATAAGGAAATATGTCCTGGTTTTTTTCTCCATTATTCACCAGAAAAAAGGTAGAATGGCATGCGAGGAGCCTGCATTCTCTGAACGCGGGTAAGCCGACAATAGCAGAGGTGTAGTACACTGCCGATAATGATGTTCGATTCTTATTGCTGCTAAAAATTTTTCTTTCTGCCATTGAATCATAAATTTCATCATCCTTAATTTACAATCCTTGTATGCATGTGGATACTGACTTTTCTGTACTTTTATCGCTTAAACTAGATTTACCAATGCTTCACTTAAAAATACATTGTAAAGTTAACGCATTGTTTCCACAGTTTTAATTCTGCTATAAAATATTTTTCCAATTACTTTCACTAATGCCAAATTTTATTATTTTTGTTTAATTTGTTGGATTACATGAAATTTCTGATAATCTACTTTTTTTAAACTGCCTACTTGCCTTTCCCTAGTAATACAGCATGGACGGTATTACTAGGCAGTTTTAACGATCGAACGCGCACCGACAGCACACTAGCTCTCATTTTTAACCACTATCATCAACTATTATCGGTTCATGCGAGTCAGGCGAATGTAGGTGACCCGCGTGACATTGTGCTTTATTTTTTTCCGCTCATCCCGGCCTGTGGAGGAAAAAGCCCAGACCTGTATTTATTTATTTTGCTCTAGTAGCACGGAAAAAATTTTCATCTCAGTTCGTAACGACAGTACCTACATTCCATTCGCGGGGCACATAGATCACTAGGCCGTGAAATTTAAAAATCTCAGATCCGGATCCGAATTTTTAGCCTTCGGATATAATTTCAGTAGCAAATGAAATGCAAGATCCGTGGGTCTTTGGATTAGACCCGATCATCCCTAATTTTTAGTGATATATTCGTAAATCTAATTTAAACAATAAAAGTAAAGTGAGTATTTCAACGTAAGGGTTTTAAAATCAATGATAGCATTTTTTATACAATGACTGAAAGAAAATATGAAACTAAGATGGGGATCGAACTTCCTTTAGGACACTAGCTCTCGCTGTCCGTCTGATACTGGCGAATGTAGGCTACCCGCATGGCATTCTACGTACATATTTTTTTTCACACGATGCCGGGGTATGGGGAAAAAAATATATATTTATTTTGCTTCTAGCTGCTCGGAAAAAGCTCATCGAATTTCGTGATCATATTTGCACTACCTCTCCTTGTCAATATCTAAAGCACCTATATTCCATTCATGGTGCATTTCGATCGCTAAGCCGCGAAAATTTAAAATATACGATCCGACCCTCCCTAGTATCGACTTTAGGCAATCCATTCTCGATACCGATACCAATCCACGAGAATCGGTGGTATCGAGATTCGACACATCCCTAAGTAATACAGTTCACTTCACAAGGACTGCAACTTGCACAAATTTAAAAATATCATGAGAATTTGTGAATGCCATAATTTAAACCTTAACTTCACAGGTGGATGGCTCCAGAATCACTCGTGGATGGTGTATTCACTTGCCAATCAGATGTTTGGTCATTTGGTGTTTTGGCTTGGGAAATACTTACTTTGGGACAGCAGCCATATCCAGCACGCAATAATATTGAAGTTTTGCACTTTGTTCGTAATGGAGGCAGACTCTCTCGGCCTGCTAACTGCCCTGATGTTTTGTAAGTTGACTAGTATCATGTGGAATGAGATAACATAACCTTTCCATTCAATGAGAAAGATTAGACTTTTTCAGTGTCTACTCTGAAGAGATTTAAGTATTTTTTTTTAATTTATATTTAAATAATTTTGATATATATTTAATGCATAAATGTATTTCTACATTACGAAAATTCCAATGAAACAATATTTTTTTCTATCATATTTTTTCAGGCATACACTGATGAACCAATGCTGGAGCTATAATCCTGAGTCTCGTCCAACTTTCAAGTACTGTTTGCAAACCCTAGAAGAGCTCCAAGCAAGCAATACACTAGTTGGTACCATAGGCGCAGTACAAAATGGACATTACATGCAACAAGTAACACTTCCAGGAGTTGGCTCACAATCACTGCATGGTTTTAAGGAAGGTGAAGTGCAAAGCCATTCTCATGGAATACCAAAATATCTAGAGCTGCTGCATGAGGGTGAAGAGCCAACAGTTGACAGAGTCAACGATGCTTCAGAAAGTGTTAGCACATGTGGATATGAAGTGCCAAGAGCGCCACGACTTGAGTCTGTGCCAATATCTGAGGATATAAGCAGTAACCCTCCAGAGAGACCAAATGATAACGACAACCAGAAAGCAGTAAGGGTAAGCCGGACATTCTCAACGGCATCGACAGTGAGTGAAGAAGGCATCAGTGCAAGCAGGGATAGTGACGTCTGTGGTGTTTCTGACGATTCTCACTATCAAAATATGAAGGGAGGGGAGGGACATGGGAAAGACAGAGAAGTCACATTAGACAAAACCTCTGAGAGAGGCTCTTGGAGTGAACAGGACACTCCTGTCTCATGTACAGATGAACTGTTGCCCCAAAACAGAGTGACAGGGGATGAGGTCGAAGACAGTGCAGTGGAGAGTGCCATTCCTGAGGAGGAGGAGGGTGATGCTACTGTAGATGAAAGGAGTGAAAGGGGTTACTGCAATATAGCAAATAGCACACCTCTGTTGCACTCATCAAGAGGTATTCCAGATGTCACGCTTTGACAGAACCTCTAGTGAGTGAAGGCATAACGCTGACATTCAAAACACTTAAATGTGCTCATGTGATAAAGTTCCCTAATCTATATGGGGAGAAATAGTCAATTGGCTTTTGGTAATGATCATCAACCCATATTTTTGTAACTGTGATGAAGGTACAAAAGTGTATTGGTGGTATGAGTGAACACATGGTGTATGCTGACATTAACATCTTCATGACTCCAGTCCAATAGAAAGGTAATCAAGTGGGTACGAAGCACCACTGTCCATTGATATAATTTATGGTTTTCTTAGTTAAAGTGAAGTAGTGAACTTATCTCATCATTGACATATGAGAACTTCATTTCATAGAGCAACATAGCTCCATGACTCCTGATTGTCATATTGACAGGTCAGTTTGCCTATTTATGAATTTACCCTAAATTTGCTTATATACTCAACCTCCTCAATGCATCTAGAAGTAACAAAGTATAAAGTCCACTTCTAACTCAATGGAATGGTTTCCCCAGAAAAGGAAATTCTGTATTTTGGGTCTGGAATGTAATTTCATGAATGTATTAATCTACTGCTATTGTCTCACATTCCAGGTATCACATAAATGGTGCTTTAGTGTTAACAAAATGTGGCATACCTTGGTTAATTGTTGACAGATTTTATACTCTTGGTATCTAAGAATTTTATAGTATTCTGCTTGAAAACATCTGTGAATTTTAACACAGATTTTAAGTCAATTTACTCACACAATGAGTAAAAATGTTCAAATATTTTAGTTTATTTTCTACGCCTCAATGCAGCAATAAAATGCCATTATTATAGTATAGTTCATACAAGTAACAACTTGTCCATCATGAAGTTTTAAAATCCTGATTCAGAAATTCAGTTAAACTGTCATTATGACTGAAGATCTAGTCTAAAATAAGCCACCAGAACTTTCCAAAATAGAATGATGAAATAAGTGATGTCTGGATAAAAATAAAATTCATGAATTAATGAGGGCTTCTTACAATGTCATTAAAAAAATTAGTTGATGATGTTAACAAAACTGCACAGTAAATGATAACTTCAAAATTTGTTCATCTTAACTTTGAAACATAATTCTTTTAATAACATTCATATTTGTTTGAGAACAAATTTATGTCTGATGCACTGCAAATAGCACCCTGTTTTTATTTTTAGATAGAAAATTTCAAGTCATAAGTTTCAAGTTATTGCCTAAACTTTTCCAAGTAAGACAATGTAACCCCCCAAGCAAGTGGAATATCTTCAGGAATTGGTTTATTCTTTGATTTTTAGATTTTTTTCCAGTTTCAAAATTTGGAATCACAGACTTCATCCCATTTACTAGTCAGCTATATAATTTCATTTCCCTTTATTTAAGTATGAACGTGCTTCCCAGCAATATTACTAGAGCTAAATTATTTACCAACTTGAATTACAAGAGCACCTCGGCCAAAACCATACATAGTTATCTACCTCAGAGCACAATCTAACAAAGAAAATCTTCAATTGATAAAAATGATATGCTGGCATGAGCTACATGAGCTGTTAAATAATTGTTAAGAATGAAACTTGTAAATATTATTGGACATATGTAAATAATGTATTATAAACTAATAATGAACATATGATGAGTTTTAGTTTATTGAAATTTTTATTTAATCCCATACAGCAACCTCCAACTTTAGTTCCTGAAATGGTAACCATTAAATGCAACTTTCATAATGTTTCTTTTGTATGATGAGCAGTTAATGTAATTTAAATAAGAAAAAACTAAATATAGATAAAAACACATTATTCTCATTGTACTTGGCTAATTCTCATCAAAATACAGTTATATTCGATTAGGCAGCTGATTGCAGCAAGCTGTCAAATAAAGTTGGCCACATTCAATGCTCGCTGCAGATTTCTGTACAGAACTACTAAAAACTATTGTGGATGGCCTGAAATACTGGAGTAAATCCACAAACAGTAGTAGACAACTCAATAAATTTGCAAATTATTAATTCTGCCACTATGAATGGTCAACAATTGCATTGAAAATTCCTGGAAGAAAATAGTTTCTTGGACCATGAATCAAACCATGGTCCATGGCTTTTGGAATGTTCCACAAACAACTACACTTTCCAGGAATCCTGATCCCAAAGGCAAAGAAATCCATGGATTCCCAAATGAGGAAATATTTTTCCTCAGAAAAGTTTCAATTAACCCATAAATCTCCAATATGCTATGTTCCAGACATAAATTTATTTCAGTGAGGTTGCGTAGTCTTAGGAGAAGTCAAGTATTCATGCTGCTGTAAGACGCGACCCTTGTTTATTCTGCGAGCAAGTTTAAGAGGTCATGAAAAAATCATTTTCGTATGCCGTATTCCACCGATTATTCACGGTAATTGATGATGAAGCTTGATTGGTTAACTGAGAGTCATGGATGGTCCATGTTTAATTTCATAGACAATTTGCCCCTGGTTTCAGGGCCACAGTCTTGCCCCCTGCATATTTAATAAAATTATCATTTTTTCCTACAATTTCATTTATTGATCAGTCATTTAATTACCCTACACTCCACATCACCTAAAACGAATGCCTTTTATTTACGCATATTGACTACGCCACATCATGTTGTTGAACATTCAGTTGTGCATTTTATTCTCAGATGCAAAATGTATCTCCTTTGCATATATCTATGTATTAACTGGCAGTTTTTACTACATTTTTGGAAGGATGAGGATAGATTAGCTTTTACATGATCAAAGTGTTATATTGTGCACTTTAGGAAAAAATGAGCTGGCTCAACTGCCAAAATTGACAGCCGTGGCAGCACACAATCTGAGTGGGATGGCATGAAATATGCTGCTTCACTTTCTGGAAAAAAACACTTCAGCCATGGTCGCCTCTGTGATTGTTCAAGATCCAACCTGAGCTCAATGTTTCACTCAAAGAAAGTGTCAAATTATATTTCTGTACCAGGCTTCATTTGCTGAGATGCAGGGGGAAGGCTGTGGTGGGGAGAGATGCAGGAGGGGGGACTTTGAGACTTAATTGGTACATGTAGTCACAGTCCAAGGAACAGTCATCTCTGCTAGCCACCCAAAAATCCTGCCTCATTTTAGTTGTCATGTTTCTTTCTTTCCTGTGGTAAACATGGCAACATTGTAGCGACTGCGTGCCTGCTGGTAGGGGGCGTGGCGTGGTTTGGATGAAATAATTTTTAATTACTGCCTATGTATTTTTGAAAGGAAAAGAAAAATAGCTTCTTATCTGTGTAGATTGGTGGATTTTTGTAAAATTTTGTGCATGTGTGCATTAAGTCAATCCCGGCAATTAAGCCGGCACATTTTTTCCTTAAGACGCACTGCATAACATATCGTCCATGCCCTTCACTGGAAAACTGAGAGAATTCTCTCATTTACGACAGAGAAAATCATCAGACACATCGAGCATTATTTCGATATCGATAATGAAAACATCTAAATGCAGAGAAAATAATTTATATGCAAAAAAATCGTTAAATAGAGGTTACCTCAATGTTTGGGCCCAGGCACGGACTTCGTTCCACGGAGGTTTCCCAAATATGGACGTTCATTATGGAAGGTTTTTCTGCTTTCATTATGAATGGGAAGGTCCCGGGACTGGGGCCTATGACTTCGTAATAGGGAGGTTTTCGTAAAAAGGGAGGTTCGTTATAAGGAGGTTTCACTGTAGTGAGTCCAATAACTACAATGAAGCTACAGATTGGGTGACTCACTAATTCCAGTTAAATCACTAAATTCCTCCTAGTAGACTCACGAATTCCAAATAAGCTCACTAATAACTGAAAATGACCAGTAATTTCTTTTCTGCTGTATGTCACTGGAGTCACACAAAAAATTGCAAGAGCACTTTGTAGACAATGAGGGGATGAGGTTTAAATATGTCACCAACACAGCAGACATCCTCCTGAACTCCAAGGACTGCCTGCCAGAAGACAAGTTTGAAGAAGTAAACCAGATCAAATGCAAATGTGGCCACTCCTACATCAGCCTGAAATGCCAACTCCAGGAACATTGGAGGGCCATGAAAAACAATTCTGCCTTTCAGCAGTCTTGGAACATCAGTGGAGTGGTACCATACATAATATGGAAACTGACAAAACTTAATTACTGAAAAAAGAGACCCGGTATTACCCAAGGCTTGTTAGGGAAGTAATAGAAGTGGCCAAAACCCTGGACAACATCAACCGAGAGGATGGCTAAATGCTCGATAACACATGGAAATGAACATTCCGCCAAATAGAACAAGATGCATCCTACATTATGGAGCAGCTATATAAACCCAGCCTACACCTGCATCAACACTTCTGGAGACCTGAAAAAGCCAGCTGTCCTGAGAACATGAATAGATGCAGAAGAAGACCTGGAAATCAAGCCTCTTCAGTAGTTTCATTTAGTTTTGTTTAGAGTCCATTGATAACAATGAAAACACATATCACTAACCATACATTTTTTACCCACCAAATTTTGAAGGAGATTTCACATGATATTCTGATTACGAACATATCTAAGTCAACTATTTAATTTGCATTATTTGTCTAGAGTAATTAATTAAAATTAACTGATAAACATATTATATACTATGTAGTACCAAATCATATTCTTGAGCCATTCACAATTCTCTGAAATACTTTTCTATTCATAATGAGCAGTTATTGAATTAAGTCAATTAAGTGCAAGAAAACTGTACGATGGAACCGACCAAATTTCAGTTATATAGTATGTTAAACATGGCAGATCACAGAAGACTTTTCATGTTTTTTATGAATAAAACTATGGGTGTAGTAATAAACTCAGTATAATGGCTAGAGACATTACAATGTACAGTTATATATAGTGTCCTTGATTAAAAGATAATGAAATCCAAAAGATCTTCTGGATGACTTAAAGTAAGAGATAAGAAAGACTTGAATTAATGCATCCAATCAACACACAATGCTGGTAGACTATTCTCATTGTACCCAAAAAGCTATCTCTGTCCTCACTTACCTAGCAATCTCCTTTTCATTACACCATTCATAAGCATGGATGATCTGTCAGCCCTCCTCAATTCAGCAAAAACTGCCAGAGGCCAACCGACTTTGCTTGTAGATAAAGGTGGGACTCTGCCTCAGATAATTATATTGAATAATTCTATCATTTTCCTAAACCCAAAAACATCATCATCATTATTTAAATAAATCATCAAAACTGTGTTCTTAAAACAAAGCAAAATCAGGTACCATACAACTTCATGAAAATGAGTTTGGACAGTCTTAATTCAGTCTACTGGCATGAATTTGGCAGTATAAAGGTTAAATTTGGATCAGCATATCCCATTTAGAAAGGAGAACATATTTAACACCAACTGCAACTGGCATAAATTATTAATACAACAAATCAATCAAATGAGTTGTTTTATACAGAATAAAGGAAAAAAGAATTGGAACTGAGAGAGAGAATATTATCTTTCTTTCACAGCAAAATACAGCCATGCCACAAAATACACTTAAACATGAAATGAAATTGCGGGTGAAAAAAACTGCAATTTTCCAGAGTTATGTACATTCCAGCCACTCTTCCAATAATGGTGCAAGGCATCAATGGGGTTATGAAAAGAAATTAATTAATCGAATATCTTCATAGAATACAACTCAGTGCTGATGATAACATGATGAAGTTTCTGGACAATTCTGAACAATTACCTCATATTGGAATAAATTCATTGTGTCATAGGCAAGTGAATCCAATAATACCAGCTTCTCAGAGGAATTATTTGTTGGAAATTGAAGGTGAACCTTGGTATTTTCACAAGCAGAAGCTAATAACTCTGAGCTGCGTCAAATGGAGAAAACCATGCAAGGTATTGAAAATGTTCATGCAGAGAACTTAGATTCATGGATCAACAAGTGGAAAAATGTTCCAGCATATTGCTGATGGGGGATTATATGCACAATTCCAGGGTATGAGCAACCTTGAATATTCACATTCTCTGGTCACTCATCCAATCTTGGCGTCTTCATCAACCAAGATCATAAAGCATTCACCATAATATAAATTAGGATTATGGTGCAGTATGTTGAAAAATCATTTTTGGGAAAATGTAACTTTAACAATCACATTTCCTCAATGAACAAGAACAAGTCCATAGCAAAATTACAGTATAACTTCGATATTACAAAATAAATTTGCCAATCCTGACCAAAATAATATTCAAATGCATTGGACAGCATGCAATTTTAAGAAGTTTTTGGTATCATAAAAAATTCTCATTTTGCAAAAAGTGCATTGGCCTTGAAGCAACCTAGAGTAAAAGAAGAAATTTAATATGCTACCAAGTGTGTCATTATAAGAAGACAGAGCCAAATTCTCACACGTTATGATACTGTGATTTTGAACAATGTGGTATGCATGTGAAAAAGATGCCCCTCTAAGTAAAAAACTCTCACCTAAGCTTAATCATCTCCTAGAAATCCATATTCTGGATTATCCACGTGTTTTATTTTTATATTCTCCGCTGAAATTTTCACCTATGTATCAGGATTTTTTAACCAAAAAATTACATTATGATGTTCACACAAAGCGAGGATTTCCAGAACTACTCTTCTTGTTCAATTTCACCAAATATAAAGCAATGACTTTCCTTGCTGGCTTATTGATGTAAATGTATTTTTCAGACAATAACAGAGTTGAACACTATTCATTAATGGCTATATGTGGTTTGTAATTGATTTTAGGAAGCTCTTATCTGGTGGTCCGATCATTAAGTGTCAAATATTTTTTTTTAATTTAACTAGGTTTTGCTACAGAAATGCTACTAAGCAGATTACCAAACATGCAGTGATAGAAAAAAGAAACAATCACTAAATTCGAGGTGCTTGAGGCAAATGATCATTTTGATAATGAAAATTAGAAAGATTCATGAATGTATTTTTATATTTTCTTTGCACTGGTATCCAGTAAAATATTTTGTTAATTTTTTTAAACCAAAAATAATGCAACAGTCCAGCAATAAGGCAAGGTTCCTTTCTAACCAAACACAAGCTTCAATTCTAACAAACGTCAACTTATGAAGAACTCAGAAATAAATTAAAGTAAAAACTGCAGGCCACAGATGTGAGGTGAATAACCATCCTCCAGAAAACCTGATGGTTGCTAGTTTGAATCTTGCTTTGTTCCAGGATATTTCACTAATTTAATCTTTTCATGAGTACTTAAGTTACAAACTCCCAGACACAAGAATCATCACATGGTGAGACATAGATATGAAGGAATGGCTTTGTACTATTCTAAACAAACATTTAATGATTGGACTGCAAGACAAGCAGGACAGGAAGCAGACAGGACAAAATTGTTACACATGCCAAATCCAGCAGCATTAAGTGACACTGTACCACACAGCCCTTAGAATGATTTTCCCCCTCACAAATTCATTTTTACACCTTGTTAACCTACAACCATCTTTGGAATCAAATTACTTTGAGAGGGCACGTAAGACCTTACCCTGGAAGTGGACTGTTTTAATAATGATGTGGACTGTTTTAATAAGTGTTGAAACCAGTCGGGATCATTAAATGTTTGCATGGAAAATTACAAAGCCTATTTATTTCCATCATAAAAAACTCATCCTTGTGATATATCATAAAAATAACTGCTAATTTTTCGGTCTTGTAGATTTTGTAATACTATCACATCATCAAAAAATTCATGACATTAATCAGAGAGTCTAGAGATGAGACAAATACCAGATTTCTCAAATTCAAATCTTGAATAGTGATCATAACTCAAATATTCGAATACTAGAATGTCAATTAATATATCAATTATGCTGTTACTTGATTTGTTGTCTGTTGAAGTAAAAAGCTACAACTTGATTAAGTAAAAAAAATATTCTTGTTTTAAAATTTTAAATATATAATAACATAACTTTATCACCAATTATGGACTGTTGAATAAATTAACATTTATCAGCATTATTAATTGAGCAGAATGTGTTAATGCTAAACATTAGACAAATAGCAGGCTACTCAAATATGATATTTGAATTCGAATATAAATCATAATGCGAATATTTAAAAATCTTGAATTTTTAATACTAGCATTGAAATTTATGTATAAAATATTACTGTTAATTTTTTATTGTCTGTTGCCTGAAATAGCAACTGTTTGGAACTAATAGCAAATTTCTTGAATTTGAATATCAAATTCAAATATTATTCATAACTTGAATATTCGAATATCACGAATTTTGAATACCTCGAGTATGTATGTACTAAGATTGAAATTTATGCATTAAATATTATTCTGATAATTCATTTGTCGCCGGTTGAAGTAAAAACTACAACTCAATTACATTAAAAAAGTCATATCTCGTTTTAAAATTTCAAATATATAATAACATAACTTTACTGCCAATTATGGAAAGATGAAAACATTAACTATTATAAGCAAGAATAAGCAAGCAGAAAGTGTTAATACACCTTAAAGTTCTGTTCGGTTTTTAATTAACCACAAATTAGTTTATAATTACAAGTCAATTGAAAATTTACAGAAAAGATATAAACTCAGACCTGACAGAATGATCTATGGTATTGCAAGAATGATCTATGCTATAACAAGTAAAAATTTTGTAGCTATTGATACTCAATTCATCAAAGATCTACTATCAGTAAAGTACGTCCAGACCAGGGGCACAACAATGGGAGTAGGCAGGAGGGGCATTGCCCCCCCATGCACGATTTTGGCAGAAATCAGAGATTGTGGCTCACTTTTTAATGGACACTCCCCGATTTGTGAAGTTATTACTAGCGACTCCGCTCTGATTTTGAACGCTGCACAAAGTTGGTACAGTCTACAGTGAACTCTCGCTAGGACATTCCTTGATAGCACGTTTTTCTCGTTAGCACGTTCGTTTCCTCAGATCCGCACAACAGTGCATGTAAATAATACTAGTGAGCACGTTTTGCTTACCTCTTAAACACGTTCAAAGGAGGACCAAACCAAATTTTTCCCAGTAAAATAATCGCCGTATAGGTTGATTTGATGATGGATATCTCATAAAAGGTTTAAATCTTACATTAAAATGATTGTTATTGCTTACAAAAATATTTTAATAGGGAAAATATGGTGAAAAAAAATGTTAACGTAGAATTAAAAGGGCACACAAATGCCCCAAATTTTATCATGATGTTCGTTTGTTTTGCAAGTGTCGACTTAATACAAGGCCGTGTCTCAACATACATGCCCGACTCTCACTCCTACAGGCACATAGCCAGGTGCTTCAGCCCCCCCACCCTCCCCTGAAATTTTTTCCCAATACATAATTTTGTTGTTCTGATTTTAGCAGAGAACTTTACTAGAGAGAAGAGTTAATTATGAGCACTGTAAAAGTAAATACCAAGCACTGAAAACTAAGGGAAGAGATTTGAAACATGTAGGCACTGAATGGGCAAGGCTGATTTGTTTCAAGTTACGCAAGACTTAGCACCTCCAGAAGCAAATTTCTGGCTACTTGCCTGCACTCAATAATTTTGATGTTCTGGTTTTAGCAGTGAACTTTACTAGTGAGAAGAGATAATTATGGGCACTGTAAAAGTAAATACCAAGCACTAAAAACTAAGGGAAGAGATTTGTAACATGTAGGCACCGAATGTGCAAGGCTGATTTGTTTCAAGTTACACAAGACTTAGCCCTCCCCGAAGCATATTTCTGGCTGCGTGCCTGCACTCCTATGACATCATGAGAGTGATCCGATGAGAACTCCTAGTGTGGAGAAATGTGAGATGTACTTAGTTTCAATACATTGACTTGTTTAATGTGGTAATTCGATCTATTTTCATTCCACTAATAATATTCCATCGCTTACCTGTAATACACTTACCACCCTCATCCCAATTTGAATAAAACAACCTAAATATGATAATAATTTAGGCGTTTATGGACAACTTTTCCTAGATTTTGTAACATTTTGCCGTTTTATTGAATCCCTTTTATTTGTACATTAATTATTCTCAAGAATGTTGCTCATTGTCCCAATATTTTTCTCACCAGCATTGTAAGTGACACTCAAATACAAACCGCTCCGATTAAAAAAAAATACGGCACACAGCACTTTTCCCCCCATCTGAAACACTTTAGAATGCTTTTTACGCCAATTATTATTTAAAAAGCACGCAATAGAATTGATGGTTTCAGGAATTACTTTATGTATCGTCGAAACCATGGTCATAGTGTGAGATAAATAACTGTGGAAATACCAAGTTTAGTCTATCATTTATTATGTTAAGCACGCAATAGAGTAAATAATTTTATTTTTCAACATGCGAAACTAATAATTTACTTAAGTAGACGATAAAAATTGTTTTTGATTTACCTAAGTTTTGCACTGTATTTCTCCATTTCAAGCTTGTTATGCTAAATACGTAAGGTTATACAATATAACTTATTCATAGACATGATTGGATAGATAAATTTCTCATCAGGGCAGCTTTCACCGATCCTTTTGCCAGCTTCTTCATAAAAAACTGTAGCTCTTCATTAAATTTTTATCAGTGCTTCCCAAAAGTAGAACAAGCAAGAAACATAAAAATTGTCATCAGTAACAGTTATATGAGGCGCTCGGGGCTAGATAATGGTAAGCCATATACTGAGAAATATTGAGATCTGTACACCTTTCTTATCTGCTAGACGATGGGAATCCACTGGCGGAGTAATATTTGAAGAAACCAAGAGATGGCAGCACACACCTTGTTGTTATGTATTGCACCAAGACACAACACCTTATTTATGGAATTTTTTGAACCTTCAGATGTCACTCCTGTAAAATTTCCTAAATGTGGCTTACCATTATCTAGCCCCGAGCGCCTCATATATTCAATTAAGTTGGAAACTTCATTTAGTTCTAAGCAAGTAGTACTGAATACTAATAACACTACTGAGGTTTTCTTAATTAAAAATATTCTCGGTGCCATGAATACAAAGTGGAAGACAATGGCGATATGAAACTAAAAGAAATTCAGCGGTCAAGCTAACCCCAAGGTGAAGAATACTGAGAAAATACTATTGCGAATATTAAGAAAATAAATTAAGTTGATATACTATATAAGAATACTAAATGACAACAGTTACAAGGAAAGTGAAAGGAATTTAACTTGCAACCTAGTACGCCAAGGTAAATAATGAAATAGGCATGTTAATTACCGTCTAATTTTGTTTTACCGCTGTTAACTTCGCCATCTTAGGATTCCAAATCCACAAAGATCCATATAAAATACTATTATTGCATAAAAAATGCAAATACTAACGCTAAATACTACTACAAAACGCTAATACATACAATTAAAACAGCAGGTTTCACACTCCCAACCATGGACAAACAAATGTCAACAGTAAAAGTCCTATAAATAAGCCAGTAAACAATTAGGCAAAACCTTTCGTTCAGATTTCTTTCGTGACATAAAAGAGATTTTTGTCACATGCAGCAGGCCTGTTTATCGAGACGGCCATGCTATATATCAAAACTACGCGAGTACCAATACTTCCCGGCATCAAATGTGAGACAACTGCTTACCATTAACCTTGGGAAGGTCTGAGGTGAAAAGAAAATTATTAATTGAAAAGCTCAACCTCCTTCAAAAAGTAGAAAAAATCCAAGTATGAAGCATGTTGAAATAGCGGCAAAAATTGAAGTTCTGTCATCAATACTGAACTCCAGATCATTCTACTCAATGTATAAGTTGCTTGGCATTTCTGGCTTCGCTCTCAAATCGTTTTCAAAAATATGAAATTCAAATAAAGTATTGCTTCATGGTCAAGAGTTATGAGGTTAATAGATTCTCATTAGAAATTTTAAATTGAAGACGAAGGTGTTTGCGTGCTTCTAATGTTGCATACTTACGGAGAAAACCCAGTTTCATACATTTGCTAGAATTACTTAAACGAATATAAGTAAATCATTTGAAACTCAAAGGACATCATTAAAAAAGTACAATTCATATCATTCATATTCTATTGAAATTCCCTTTCATTTGTGTATTTCATATTGTTATGACAGTGACGCTGCCCTCTGCAACCAAAAAAAAATTGTGCAATTTTTCATCCTCGCTGCAAAGAGATGCCACAAAAGTGATTATTAAAAAAGTCTTACATGCATTAAACAAAAGACTGAATTATCTACAAGCTGATATGCTATGTATGAATATCTTTTATTCTTCCGTTTTTGAGACATAAATCCTTCAACTTGAGCCTTTTCCCGTGGACTGTATATAAAAACATGTTTTTTTGGCCACTATCATCGTAATTAATTATTCAGTGCCCACCAACGTAAGGTATCGTACGTATTTTCATGAGAGGTGTAACAATTGCAAATGATGCAAATGTTACAATGAATGAACAACCGCGATCTACGGAATGAACTAACTTAACAGCCAGCCCACATATGTTCCCCTCTATGTTATGCAACCGCCCTCACCTCCTCCTCTCCCCCGCTTTTACTGATTTTTCAAGATTGTCCCCCCCACGTTTGGGGAGCTGTTGCACCGCTGGTCCTGACACCAGAAGTTGAGAAGTCATCTTTTCCAAAAGAGAAAACCAATTTTAATGCAGTTAGATAATGCTGGTAATTATTATATCTCTACTTATGTATAATCTTCAAGCTGACATCAGGCCACAATGGTCCCATTCAATTTTCAGTCAAGTCACCAGTTTTGTAGTTGGGTTTTACAAAGTATATAACAACTTTTTTGTAGATTTTGAATTAAAAAAGCTTTATTCAAATTGTTTTATAAATCATAGGCTTTATTTTGTTGCAATTTCAATTTAATATGACAACAGCTGACAGAATAACAAGCACACAATTCTAGGTCATCAGATGTTCAGTCACAAAACCCTTTTTTCCAAATAAAATTCGGTAAAGGTTTATTTAAGGTGACAAACATTTTTATTTGCATAAATAAATGCAGAAATGAACATTCTATTAGATACATTTCACTGCATTAATATTGGTTTCCTCTATTGGAAGATATAGCTTATCAAACTCAAGAGGTCTCAGAGTATTCTCGACGGAAAAAAGACAATAGTTCGTAGTGATAGCAGAGTAGAGGCATGAGCACACAGTAACTCTTATGTAAAATTTACTAGTTATTGGCAAAACTACAATTTGGAAGAAGAAATACATTGTGTGACCTCTTATAAATTAATGATGAATTAGTAACTGAGTAAACATGAAGCTCGAATTGAGCAGCAATCGTCGATGATGTTTATGAACTTTCTTCAATTTAGAAATGTGACTATCGGCGATTGGTTTCAGCACGTTATTTATGGTGAAAAGAAAAGTTTTGCCTGAATTTCATTAGTTGAAACTGCTGTCTTTCTACTTTAAACTACACGGTGAAACTCACCAAACACACTCGCACCTCCTCTGTCCTCTTGTGGAACACTTGATGTAGCGTATCAAAACGCCAAATAGAGTGCTGTATGGGTGCCCATTGGTGTATGGCATGATACTCAAGGTATTTGAACTTTTATCTTTCATCATAATTATTTGAGATATCAAATATCAATTACTTTCTCATATTCAAGGTAATATTTGTAATCTCTAATTTTTTTCTTATTTTGAAATACAAAGAGAAACAAATAATGAGGGGCTCCACACATTGCTAACTTAGCAACAGCTGTTGATTTCACTAAACTAGAGTATGTATTGTCAATACCAGTAAAATTGATTACCAGAATAAAGCCTAGTATATACCTAATTTTTCACTGTTGTAATCCTTTTAAATAGCTGTAAAGATGGTAACAATTACTATGGTTAATAAAAAAAGTCCTAAATATGATTGCTTGACTCCGATATCAGAATTTATGTTCTGGAAAAAATATTGATAATACTAACATACTATTAATGATCACAATGTATTTACATGGCAGTGATTGACTGAGAGGTTACTTTTCCTAAGTTATCACTCAGAGGGTTGTCATTTGTGTGAAGGGAATTGTAAATTATTTTGATGGAAAAATAATGCATGTTCAATGGATTCACAAAAAATACATTAATATGACCACAGCAATATATTTACCATTATGTCAGTGACTTCTGGAAGAGATAACAAAAATACATCTGATCAATATAGATTATCCATCTATAAATACTTCACAGTAAGCCTGGAGCATTAAACATTAACATACAACAATGGTAGAAAAATGCCCAGTTACGATAGTACAAATATTGCTAACCCTTGATATAAAATTTAAATTACCACTCTGTGTGTTGAAAACAGCTAATAGCAGCATCTGATTGAGCAGAGGCCATTGCTATTATTTTCAGCTATATAAAGAGCCAAGAAAAAAATGTAATGGAAAATGAATAATTTAATACATTGAACCACACCCATGAGCACAAATCATGGGAGTGATGAGTAGAAATAAAGAGAATGACACAACTAAGAAATTTAAACAATAACCAGTTTCTTCAAAAGTATAAAATGTGAAAAAACGCACTGTCATGGCACCCATGATAACCAGCAACAGATAATATCTGGTGTTAGCTTCCATAAGCCATAACTTATGTCATGTGAAAATGAAGAGCAACTTCATTGACTCAATTTTCTTTAAATGAGTACCAGGAAAAATGGAGTGCCCAATATTTACATTATGCTTGATTTATCATTTTACTTATAATGACAAAACTCCATGAACCCTCATCGCAAAATTAAAAATAAAAAAGTCCAGGAATATCTCAAGTTCCACTTCATGAAATTGCAGGCTAACACTATAATCCTCATTTTTTTCCAAATAGCCTACACTAGCATAGAAAAATGCAACACAAAACAATTATACTTATGTGCCTACAACATCATCATCATCACCTTCACTCTCCTTACTTTGCTCATGCAGCAGCACATATTCACGAGAACTGTAACCAAATTTCATCACATCTCTTTCCAATAGTTCCACATACTTCTTTGGGTCAATCTTATTATTGTTCACAAATGTTCCATTGGCAGATTCCAAGTCAATTATGTAAGGACGTACCTGAAAGTGTAAAGAAATTCAAGGTCAGTTACACATGGGTAGCTAACTCACATCTAGATTTATCAGTGAGTGTTTCAAAAGAGGATGGCTTTCCCATAAAAATAGGTCCCAAAATATCATGTCACAATTAAAACAATTCTGAAGAGCTCCAGACTTATGGATGCTTTACAGGTAAAAGTTAGAACCATGATTATGATTTCTTGTGAAGCCACGCCTTGGCACTTTCTTCCACTGTCAATGGACAATTTTTCCAGAAAATGTATCTTCATGCTTGTCATTGTTTTGTACCACGCAAATGAATTTTTTGGATATAAATATGCACGAGTTCCTCACAGTATTTACGAACTATTTACATATGTGTTAGCAGGAGATTTATTAGATGGAATGAGCCTCATAAAACATACATACTGGTCTGAAAAACACAATACTGGATAATTTATAGTTTCATAAAAAGTAGGAACTTATCAGATATTGACAATGAAAAATCCAAGTACCCATTATTTTAGAACCTTTTTTTATACTTCATCAATAGGGTAGTTTCCTATTATTTTTTTATTGTCTTGATCGAAAGTTTATAACCTCTGGAGTACGAGTTTTAAGCCGTTCGATTTTTAAATGATGGAAAGTATTTTTCCTCATTAATTAAAAAATGAAAAAAATCAATGGCGCGAAAACGCGACGGCAAACTATTGCATGCCGGTTAATCCTACGTTTGACGTCAAACTATTTTCTCTACCTGCCACCAGGTGGTGCTGCGGATGCTTCCAAATAGACGCCGCACTCCGTTAAAGATTATGAACAAGTATTGGAGTCATATTTATTATATTTATTTATTTAACATTACTTATGCAGTTGATTCATTTAAAATCAGTTCGTATTCCTTTCACAAGCATATCATGTAGTTCGCCTAACGCCGCACGACCTTCATGCCATGCTTCGTCGTAGCAGAAACACAGCGAGCAGGACGTCCTTGAGCCTATAAAATGACTAATAATACCATGTTTAACTGAGATTACTTTTCCAACATTGATAGTTTTTACAGGTTAATACTAATAAATATTCACTAGAGCTGAGGGGCCCTGAAATACAACGGTAAGTTCAGGAGACGAATTTTCCTATGCTTCGCAACATAAACTACCTACCTGTTACGTCAGCATGAAGGCAGCGCACCCCGCCATTTCAGAGCCTTTTCAAATGGCCTTAAAATTAACATGTAATTCTCTAGTAAACTGGGATTTCTCAATACAAACTTTTTGCGTAAATTAAATACATTTATGGCAGGGCACAAATCGCAATTAATGAAGTCTGTTTTCTTTGATGAAGGAAACTACCCTATTCACAAAATTATAACTTCCAATTAAAATGAATTTTAAAACTACAAGCACAATAGAAACATAAAATAAAACATGAATTAAGAGTCAATAGTTACAGAAGGGAGGTTTAGAAAATGGCGGATAGACTGAAAGAGAAAAATAACATGGGTAGGTTTATAAAGGAGGCACATAACTTTCAGAAGCAAGTAACATTTAGATTCCTATAGTTGATTTGGCCCCATATCATATGTATTATGCTAATGTTATTGAAGAATAATAGTAGTGTAATCTTTAAAACCATTAACACTTTCATCGCTGAGGCAAAATTTTGCATTTTTACTAGTAACTGAAATATTTTTATTGCTTTAAATTTGTTTTATCACAAAAATGATATAATGATCATTATTAAATGTTGTGCTTTTATGCTTGATGACCGTTGTCATCCATAGTATTGTTATGTAGTACAGTAGAAACTGAAATTATGAAGTCAACGGGACGGGAAAAATCGACACTTTGTAATATCAAATATTGTACAAATGAGTATTCTTCATCAACATCGCGATGAAGCTATTTTTTTGTTTCCTGAAATATATGCAGCCCCAAAACATATTTGCGTGATTTATGAAGTTATAATTCATGAATGTACCTTTTAATGTGTAATCATGCCAATAGGGTTCATAAAGTTAAACACATCTAACTTGTTTCTTTTTTCCAATGAGTCAGAGATTATGCAATCAAGCATCTCACTAAAATTTTTGTGCATTTTTGGTTAGGCCTATGAAGCTCCATTAGTGCATTTTTCTATACTACTTTCATCTCTATTGAAAATCTCATAACATATGCATGGGCGATGTATTTATACTTTTTAGGTAGTAGGAGTAAATTTCTGCTAGAAGAAAATCATATGCTCTGCATAAGGCATATACATTAGACCTAAATTAAGCTATAACAGTGAAAAGATTGTCACAGATGCTATGCCAATCATGTATTTTGTACAAGTAATGATATTCCTGTTAATTTCGTGAAATAGCAACCATAATTCTCCCCTGGATTCATCTTATCTTCATGTGGTTATTTTCGAAACGAAGGCTCTGAAAGAAGAGCTTAAGGCTCCCGGATACCTCGGGGCTCCGCGCAGGCAAGCGCTTGACGTGAAGGCTGGCGGTGGGAGAGGCGAGCCTAGCAGAGCGATAGGCATTGGAGGGGGGAGAGGGGAAGCCCGGGGTCGGGGAAGGGGAAACCGAGGGTATGGGAATTCGACGGTGGTGGGGGCCATAGAGTTTTCGGAGGGCTACACTACAATTCAAAAGCCATAACATGCGTATTCTATTGTCCTACCTAATCGTTGCTATGACAGGTATAACAGCTGTAGTCGACTGACTGCTCATGCTGGTGGCAGGATCCCAATTCATCTAATGAACTGAAGCCTTGTTTGCGAAGGAGGTTTCCGCTGGACGTAGAGAATAGTTGACTCAACTGCTTTATGAATTTTCCACCAAGTCGTTTCATGTCAGGACTTTGCCTGCCACCCTGCAGGCGTCTTCAGGTCAAGAAGAAGCTAGCAGGAAACGTATGAAAATACTGCCCTGAGCATGGATCGACTCGGTGTAAAACGTTTAAATCAGTTGAGCCAACCTCATGTGATTTAGGCACTCATGAATATTCATATTTATTTGATGTCCTAACAACGGCACACATTACCATTTACCTGCATTGTTCTGCTTCGTCTTGAAGTTTTTCAAATCTAGCATTCTACTAGCAGATTCAAAAGAAATACTACTGTCTACCTGGTAAGAATATGAAAGAATTGAGATGATAACTATCTATAGCACTTTCATACCGTATGGGGCGATTCTGTTTAGAGAAAACAATGGTATCATTCAAATTTAAGAAGCAATAAATCATATTGTTATGAATATTCATACTACTGTAAGATAATTGGAACGGAAAGGATAGAGGCCGTCAAAAATGATGTATTCCATTGAGTAGGTTATCATTGAAATATGCTGCAATTGGTTTCAAAAAATTATTTATTTTTTTCTAAATTCAGTATCTCCGGTAGAAGGTGGTTCAAGTAAAATGATTTAACTTCTCCACCATTTGAGTTCTCCAGAAATCCTGATCTCTCTGGATCTTTTCCACCATGAAACCATGTGGGGTCCAAATCATAAAGGTACAATAATCCCTTTTAGCTATGTTTAGTTGCCCTTGAACTTGGTAGAAATAATCGGACTTTCTGTTCAAATACAAATTTCCCTCCCGAATATCGCAGTTTTTTATTTCAGACGAGAAAACATGAAACCACGCGAAGACAATGTCATGGAGGGCTCATATGCCTTACTCGGTGGCATCACGTCGTCATTACTACATAGCTGAAGCCGGGAAAGAAGGGTCACCTGAAAACCTCTGATGGATAGCGAGGGGGAGAGGTTCATTCAAACTAACGTATCTGTTACAATGCGCCAGTCAGCGCATTGTCTTACAATGCCTGTACTTGACGACATTGCGTCGTCAACACATCAGTCCCCGTGAATCGCGAGAAAAGGAGCCCAGGCACACCTCAGCATCTACTGTAACTATATGTAACTTAGCAGTTTCCACTGCAATTTTACAATTGCGATGGGTTACTTCACATCGCAATGTGGGGATCAATATCCTTAACTAACCTTAATGCAATTTCTACCGATCAGAACAATCTTTTATGGCAAATTACAGATGCACCATGGGTCGTCAGTAGTCTTACATTCACGACAACCTGGAGACACGTAGCTACTTATGCACGACTAACATATTGGGAAATTCGAGAGGTCGAAATATATATATGTATAGGGGTCCCTGATAATATTTCGTGGAAAGAAAAGGAACTTAGTCATCCTGTGCCTTTGTGCTCTCTTATGAAAGAAGTGAGAAAAAAGTAATTTGAAATAAAATATATTAATTATATATTTTCGCAAAGAACATTTAGCGCGCAGTGTAAAAATAACTTTGCAGTCAGAAAAAAATCTGTTTGCCATTTTATATCTCGGGAATTTACGGTATCATAAAAGTGAAATTTTGCACGTAATTGCGCATTAAAGCGATATTTTCAAATACAAGCAATTAAAACTCCTAATGATTTGCATTAGTAAACAAATTGAGTCTAAAGCTAACGTTTTTTTTCAAAACACTGAAAATGGGGCATTTTCAAACCAAGTCTATTTCAATTCAATTCTCATATCGTCACGAATGCAGAATTCTTTTAGTGGAATTGTTTCCGTTTAAATTTCAAGATAAAAAATACGAATTCTTTGGATGCTGATTTCCATATACAGGGCTTGTTTACTTAGCTTACCTTGGCCTAGAAATGGTTCTGATACAAACAGTCGCAACCGTAAGGCTTGGTCGAAAATTTTAGTTTATGAAAATCATTAGGAGTCCAAATATTTTTCATTTGAAAAAAATCTCACTTTCCTTCAAAATTATCAGTTTTTTTAAATTAAAAAAAATCATAAAATATTCACAATATGCAATACTCATTGTATAGCATATTTGTGTAGGCAAAGCATGCAAAACAGTTTTGTGTCGTGAAAAGCTTTCCATGTTCTGCTTCGACTTTGAGTCGGTCCCTGATTGCGAGCGTGTTGTCAGCGGGACCGGCCCCTACCGCTATCCCCTCCCCATCCTCTCTCCCCTCCATGTACCGCTCTCCCCTTCCCTAGCGCGTGCTAGGATTGCTCTCCAGCTAAGGGAAATTCCTCGCCCCGAGAAAGCACACGAAGGACAAGTGGAAATTGTGTTGCATTGCTTCGGGATTACGGTCACTGTGTTGTTGTTATAAACAGTACACAAAAATACCATGGACCTACGTGGAGACGAAGAATTCCAGTTTCAAAGGAGTGTCATAATCAGTCATTATGTTCGGACTTTAACATCATACACGTCATGGAAATCAGCCTATTTTCGCCAAAATTAGCGTTTTTCTGAGGTCAACAGAATTATGAGAAACGCAATGACTGAAAAATTAATACATTTATTTAATAGACCAATCCTTACTCTCGAAGTTTGCGCAGAAAAAAACTGTTTAAGTAGCAAAGCAGGGTCTTCAAGTCATGAGGTGTAGACATCTGCGGAAGCATTTTTGACCGTGGTATCCGACAGCCTTAAAAAGGAGTTCAGCTTAAAGTTAACCTCCTTTCAAAAGTAAAATGTATAAGCCATGCACTTCAACGGTGAAGGTGTGATAATTTCTTTTACACTTATTCAGCTACTAACGATGGTAACATCATAAATTAATAATTTATGTTTTCACTATGCTCTGTGAAAGCTTTAGTAGTGGCTCTATTCAAATAAGGTCACCTGCTCTTCATCCACTAAATTGCAGGTATCATTTAAAGTTTCGATATAGCTAAAATTTGTGGAATATTTTTCATTTTTCCTCTGCTTCTGATCAAGCAAGGGGATTTTCATCAGAACATTTCAGCTCCAGTTTTGGCAATGCACAAAGTTGGAATTGGGAGTCTTATCCTCTTTTATCCATCTCACCTCCATCCACCCTCACAAAAAATGCTACGAGACCAATGGTCTTGGAGTATCTTTCATCACTTGGGAGGTTGATCCAGCTAGGATTCAAGGCCAAGGGATGTGCGCAGTAAATAAACATCGAAAGAATCACAAATCAAGATATGCCCACAAAACAATATTTGAATGTGTTAGACCCCATGTACAGATTCCTTGCGAAGGGGGGCACTTCAAGGGGCCCAAAGGTGGGCTTGTGAGGCCTGTTGAGCCAGCAAGGGACACTGCACCTGTTGAGCGGAAAGGAGGGGGCAGCTCATGAAGGGGCCTTATCCTGGCCAAATAACTGGGCCTGGGTACCAACTAACTCCCACCCCTGATGTCCTCCAGTGTGTATCGTCTGATAACTCAAGGTAGAAATGAAAGTGCCTCCGATTGGACTATGATCCTGGTGAGGGTTTCTGCTCCCTCTCTAATGGCATGAATTAAAGTTTCTCATCAGATGGTTCTACTTATCATCTAATCTTATGTTTATCTTTGATGAGGATTAGGCTACAAACCCCTTATCATATTCTTTATCACTTCACAGGAATGCAGCTGATAAGCTCTCTTTTAGGATATTTTTTCGATTGCTGGGTTGGAGCGAAAGGCGAGAAATGCACACTATTACAAGACAAATATACATGGGAGGATGAAAATTTTTTACCATTGATTATGCATGCGCCCAGAACAAAACATCATTTAGAATGAATGTGCGACAAACTAAGCAATCGTAAGAACCGAGCAAACTCATATTTTCTCTGATTTTCTTGGCTGTTGGCGACGGAAGACGGGAAGGGCAATGCTTACTTACGAAGAGGATATCCATCCACGATGACTTCATCGAAACACTCAATGAGAATGGTAAATAAAACCTGATTCTTTCGATGATAACTATTGTCAGTCGGAATAATTTGGCCATGGAGTAAGGTTGGGTAATCAATCAATTGCACACCATTGGCTACTTATATTTTTGGAGCCCTCAAACATGTTATTTTTCATACAAATGCATCATCGGTCACATCCAATCCTACTGAACCCCAGAAATTAATGCTGACCATAGGCTGAACTTTATACAGTAAACTCTCGACAATACGATAATACAAAGTTACGATTATACAAAGCAAAATGGCCAGTCCCGACGAAAATCACATAGTAATAACATGGCAAAATACGAAGTTCAAAAATACGAATTTTTCAAAATTATGAACTTCGGGGCCAATCCCCAGGAAAAAATGGAATTCGTTTTTACAAACTTCTGCGAAAAACAGCATCAGCAAAACTATTTTTGACTGCATAGCTTTCATTGTTGCCGATTGTGGTACATCAAAAATGAAATACATGGTTAGTTGCGCATTCATCTCCCACATATGCCAGTATCTCCCCATCATTTTCCGCACATAACTCCGCGTATCATTTAGACCTTTAGTAACGTGGAAATCGTAGCTAATGCCATTATTTATCCTGGCTATTTTTTGCTTTACCTGTTACCAGCATTCTCATAATGTCCACGGTTCTCTTTTAATTAAAGCTTACATGGGACGGCACATACCATACTCGCTGCCATGCATCTGGAATTATGGCAGTTCAAATTCTCCGTGAACCCTACCTCATCCTTTAAGGCGAGCAATCCTAGCTCAGCTCTCTGTGAAGGGGATGACTGTCATTAGTCAGTCATTGTAAGAGTTAAATAAAATAAAATTGTAAAAAACAAATATGTAGTCCCAACTTCAAAAACCTAGGAAGTCCCACAGAATACCACAGCAAAAATAATGTTTGAGAGGACTATAGTAGAGAACTTTTTTCTCAAGTGTGTGATTTCCACTGTGAACTAAAGAAACAGAATGGCACATATGAACTACTTACCCTCTTTCCCATAGTTCCATTGGGCCTCTGATAGGGTACCAGTCGAAACTGGAAAGCTGCATGCTGCTTTGAACATGACGGGTGATCCACTGGAATATCAACAACTTTTCGGTCTCGCCCAATCAAAAATGCACTTTGACGATGTAAGTACAATGTAGGCAGATTTTCTTCTCCTTTGAAGACATATAGACGCCATCTTCTACGGGGTTTCCGAGCTTCTGGTGGTTCACTGTACTTTATCACCACACCATTCACCATGTTAGTATCCTCGGTCAGTTTTCCAGAGAGGCCAAAGTTTGGTTTATCCTTTTCCAGATCTTTCTCTGAAATAAGGAAACTTAATAAGCAAAAGAAATCTAAGGTAACCACCAGAAACAATAAAATAACAGAAAATGACATAACAGATACTAAAGAAGTAGTCTATAAAGCATAACTGATAAAATATGCAATCTACATTAGTCCCCTATGGTGCAGCAGAGGAAAATAACTCTTTTTGACTTAACCTGGCAATGTATGGAATAATGTGGAAGGTTTGCCAGATCAGATTAGTGCAGTACAGAGTTTCTTCCCATACAACATCTTCCACTCTTGACTGAAGTTTTCATGCTTAAAATCATGCTAGTCACATTCCCTTGGATCAGATTTTATTTTTTAATTCATTGGATCAGAAACAGCACCAATGCCTTTACATTGGGTACTATAAATTGAATAAATTACAAACAATATATAACAAGAACAAGACAGAGAAAGTCACACAAAAGAGACAATCAAACAAAGTTGAGATGCGTATGCATTACCTTGGACGAGGAGATCAAGGGGTAGATAGAGTATTGAATAAGGAAGGGAAACAGAAGAGTGAGGATATTGGGAAATTGACAGCCAGAATTAGGGTATGTGGAATAGTTCACATTTGCAAGAGCCACAGGCTGAAATGTGGAGAGGAAAACATGAGAGGGAGTTTTCACAGCAGAAAGACCCATTCATGATTAAGCAGAGTAAAAAAGGCCAGAGGTTAGCCACTGTCAGGTTACGCGAGAAGTCCAAGGGGGAGCATATTTTCTTCAAGAGAAGAGAATCTGAACCGTTAATGGAATTGAATGTTTTGGAAAAGTCAATATAACAGACATACAGTTGAGATCTCTTTTTTTTATTATAGAGATTATATGATAATTCAAGATCAAGAGGCATGACTCTGCTGGATGAGGAAAAAACCATGCTGGAAAGGCAAGATACATTGGAGAGTGAATTGTGGAGAATGCACAAAAGGACTAAATATACAAAACTGATACAGCTAAGGCCCCATATAACAAGTATGGAATATAGGTAACAAGAAGCTGGAACAAGCAAGGAATGGTCTAGGGACCATTTATTACCCTAAGATTATGCATGTAAAATAAATTGGCAATAACGAGAGAAAAAAGTTCCTTTGAATGGGTTCGTTCAATATTACGAGTAATAAACAGCATATTGCAAGAACAAGCTTGGGCTCATGATGTCTATCCTTTGCACTGAAATGAAAACAAATTTTTCTGCAGTGTACCACCCAAGGGTCAAGTGTTCATTTACAACATTCCGGGCATACCCATATGTGAACATGTGGTTTCTCAATAGTTTGTGCACTTTTCGTTGGACTTTTGTTATACTCCTGCTTCTGTTACCAGTTCACCTGGAGAGCCAACTTCATGGCTGGGAAAGGTACGTCAATAGATGTGAAAGCAGAACTTTGTTTAATTAATGATTACAGAAGTGGCTAAGCAGGAAGGCATTATTATCAAAAAGATCAAGCAGCTGGTGCTAAAAGTCATTACAGCAGAAAATATTATGCATAACTTGATGAAATTCACAACAGTGTGTGTGCATCCTGGCTTGCAACAATTATGATTTCGCTCAAATATCAAGACAATATTGCTCAAAAGCTATGACAATTTTTCAGGTTTCAAAGTTTTTGACGATGATAGTCCATCATAATGCTATATTACTTGCTGCCATGACGCAATTGGAACTCAAGAAAGTACAGTAATGTGCGGGGTGCTAAGTGTCAAGAGTTGATGTTTTATATTCCAAATAATTACATGTAACAAGAAATTTAACATCATTGACAGTAAATACAACAATGGGTCAGTGAAGTGTGTGAAAATATATTTTTTTTATAGCTAGCACAATAGGATCTTCAGGCTATACACTCAAAACATCCAAAATATCGGTTAAACTAGCATTTAAGTCATAGGAATTGGCTGCAGAATGATTATTTAAACACCTTTGGTAATAACAAGGGTTTGATATAGCAGGTGATTTTTTAGCTCTCGTTATATGGTGCTTCCAATGTAATATGGAAGTGAAAGATACTTTCCAACTTTATCATTGGGCATGAGCTTTAGAATAAGAGACACATCGGAATTTTCCCACCAAGTAGAAAAAGTTCCTGATGACAAGAACCTGTTGAAGACAATGGAAATGGGATTATAGTACGTGGCAGATGTATGACAGATAAAAATTGAATCTATATACTTAGATCATGTTGCTTTTGTAGAGGGAAAAGTTGATAGATATGATAAGATTTCTTGAGGAGAGTTGGTGATGGATGCAAGGGGATAAATGGAGATGGGCTGAACAGCAGGAAAGTAAATATTAAGAGAGTAGGGGTGAAATAAATACATTTTCAGATACGTTAACCCCAGATACGATACCCCAAAGGCTGATAGATCAGCCAGATGGCACTATAAGGATGATAAAACTGGTGATGTTTTTTATTATTGTCTTCCCTTACAAATCTTTTGTTGAAACACCCAAAATATCCTTTTAAGCAACTTATATACTGCAGAATTTACCACACCTTTGAATAGCATTTTCTATCAAATTAAATAAAATTGCACAGTTCCAAAGTAACTCCTTTCGGTTGGTCCTCTGTGTTTAGTTAGAAGACAGAAACTGCTGTCTTGCCTTCTGACCTGAACATCCCAGCAGGATGGCTAGAGAAAACATCTTCATCAAAGGACCACTCAACATATAGAAATGCTCAAAAGCAGCAACCATGGAGCATGAACACCATGTGAGTACAAAGAAACTTTTCTGGTGAAAGAGACATCATGGATGATTTGATGAACTGAAGCAGCATGGAATGTCTCAACAAAGAACACACTGCTGCTAAATATCTTTTTTTTTTCCTTTTCCCCTATTCAACTGCAATTAAATTTATAATCTAAGTATGCCATGCTAATATGGCAAATTTTGTCAAACCTCAGCTTAGTTATTTCGCACTACAACATGCACATTACTTGAAAATCTTTCCTTGGGATCCAGAATGAAATCGTTAACCATTAGCTAACTCCATTTCAAGAGACCTCAAGCACATTATTTTCCATGCCAATGCAACATCAGCCACATACAATCCTATCAACTTCCTAATACCACTCTCTGCCACCTGAGTTTGTAATCACACCAGGTGGAGTTTCTACATTGGTCTCCCCTAAGTTCATAACAGCCCGTAACTCCCAAATGCATAACAATGTTACATTCTTTTCAATTCACAGATGGCACTTAAAATCACAAAATATGCATATATAGTTCACATAAATCCCAAATGATAACTCTACTGGAAAATTTAATGTAAACAAAGATACCTCAGCACAACATCAAAAACTTGAAAAATCGCCAACCTTGTTTTACTCCATTTTCTGGTTTAATTCCCGTTGATTTCTTCCTCCCCCACTCATAGTTTTCACTTTCATCATTATTATCTCCTGGCTCTTGCTTGATGGGCCTGTTACGAACATAATCTGTAAACTGATTTCCTTCATTGGAATTTTGCCCTCTTGAACCCCCAGACCGTGAACCTTCACCGCCATCATTCCAACTGTTCCAATAAAGAAAATTGAATTTGAGGTTAAGTTTCTTGAAACCATTTTAATCCTTAAAATTTATTATTTACAGATAACCCACAATTAATGATTCATATGTAAGATCATGTCCCTTGTTTCAGGATGTATTTCAATATGTTAGCAATTTAAAACTAACACCATTATTAAATCATAGTAAATATTATAACACTTCTTTAATAATTATAAAACTTCTATTTTCCATTTAGTACTCTGCTAGCACATGGAATACTGTATCCAAGTAATGAAATGGATATACTAGGGAAAAGATGTATTTCGGATACAAGTAACAGATATCTATTACACAGAAAGCATGCCACAGACTTATCTATAATGATCAATCTGGTTGGATACCCAAAGTGATACATTAATGGAAGTACATATATTTGCAATAATATTGCCAATGTTTTTTGCCAACGCCAGGAATGACAACATTTTTTAAAACTTTTTTCATGCATTAAATTCAATTTGTTTTTGTCAAGTCTCCTTTAATGCTTTAAGGAAGGCCATGATAAGGAAAGGTGGCAACGCAGTGTCCTATCTTGCAGTCTTGTAATCATTGTGTTTAGGTAAGCTTTGAGGTGAGATTGTGGCATGAAAAATATAATATTCCTGGCATACTGGCACAGTATCATGAGCTAGTTCAGATCGCCTCTGCAGTTGGGTAGGTATATACCATGTGAAAATAACTAAATTCCAGTCAATGTCAGTAAAATAGGGGAGGCTGGGGTAAATAGAAAACATGGGGTATTTGGGACAATACCATATACCTATCATATATTTGTAAAGCAAAAGACCTAAAAATCATAAGATACTTGTATCCTAAAGATCATAAAAAATAAGTGCATATTAATACATTTTATTTTGCAAGTATTTTTCCCTCGATAGTGCAAAAAACTTAACCTTTGACTTTACAACTCATATTAAAAAGAAGCATGGAAAATGTCAGGCATCAGGAAAAAAAGATTACTGTGGTACGAAGTATTGCATTCCTAATCATAGAGTTAGCAATTATTTTAAATTTAACTTTATCAAAACCTAATTGTTAGACCATGTTCTAATGCCTCAAAATGTATCACTGGTGTAATTAGAACAGTATGCCTGGGGTTACTAGAGCAAGAGGAAGTCCAAAAGTGACACATCACAATCAGCTGATAAATTGCTAAAATTCTGCCTCTCAGTTCATCCAAAACAGGAAGAGATGGATTATAGATAAAATATTCTGCCTCACAGTTCATCCAAAACAGGAAGAGACGGATTATTGCTCCACTCAACAAGAGGTGCGGAAGGGCTCCTCCCCCCTCCATCCCCTTCTCTCCTCAAATCCCTTGTTTTGTTTGTAACCATATTTTGGGGGTACAGAATCAACATGTGAATGATAAGTATTACATATGGCCTGCCAAGTAGGAAACGTATACATTATAATATCAAAAGCCCTCAGTATGTGTACAACTGTGATGATACTGGTTTTAATCTAGATCCAAAAGATGTCAAAATAGATGCTGAGAAAGGGAAGAAAGGAGTTTCACGCAAAATTTCAGGGCTTGGGAAGGACTACATAACTGTATTAGCATGTGAAAGTGCAAGTGGGCATATTCTTCCACCCTTCATTGTTTTTAAAGGGAAAAATTTGATGCAGAGCTGGTTTACTTCACATGAAGACTTATATCCTGACATAGGTTACAGTGTTAGTGAAAACAGTTGGATGGGAACTATTATTTTAACTATTGGTTTTCCACTGTATTATTGAGACACCTCAAAAGAGGTTTGCTGTGGACAAAAATTTGTTTTGTTTTTTGATGGCTACAAGTCCCATGTTAATTATGAACTTGTTAAATCAGCTTATGATAATAATGTGGTAATTGACAAGTTCCTGCCACACCTGACACACTTAATCCTACCTCTAGACAAAACAGCAATTAGTTCTCTTAAGAAGGGCAGGACATGGATCATGTATAAATTGATTGGTGAGGTGGTTTAAACCACCAGGTGGTGAACGTCTGCCAAAGGATAAGTTTGGTCATTTAATTGGGAAATTGTGGTCCACCTGCTTTAAACCACAATATTTTACACCTGCGTTTTTAGCTTGTGAGCTATATCCTGTGGGCAAAGGTAAATTTCCTGAATGAGATCTTGATCCCCAAGCACTTCTAAGATATAAAAAGTGGGAAAATGATGGAAATACTTCCACAAAAGATTCTGTGAATTTAAATCCTAGTAAAAATGAAATGCCTGACTTTCAAACTCCATTCCTGACAGAAACTGCACTAGGCATACTGAATACAGACTCGAATACAAAATGTAATAATCTTACTCTCTCATTTTCATCCTTATTACCAGTAACATCCTCACCAATTCATGCAAGCACTTCTGCACAATCCAGTGAACAAATTTCTCCAGAAACCAGAGAAACTACTTCAAATAGCTCAATATCAGATAGTGTAACATTTGAATTGTTCGTCTGAGAATCTCTAAGCACCCATCACAAAGAAAAATCAGATAAAACAGTAAGTTAGCAGAGATTAAAAATTAGATACTATGGTGGAATTTTAACATACAAGGAAATAATGGCACAGCTTAGGAATGACCCTGAGCGAAAAAGAAACCTCAAAAATTAAAAATTTAACTGCTGATGAATACAAAAACCCAAGCTTGAGACTAAAAAGCAAATCATTGAGGATTTCACATCATCTGAGTCTGGAAGAGGGTCACAACAGGGGTCAGTAAGTTCCTCAGATGAGATGAAGGAAGAATTTCAAAATAAATTTAGCATTCCATCTAATGCTCTGGAGGAGCATATGTATTATGCAGCATAGTATGATAAGCAATGGTTTCTTGGTCATTTACTAAATTGAAGTGATGATAAAAGAATAACAAAAATTAAATTTTTACATAAAACAATGCAGGACACTTTTGATTGGCCCAAGCAAGATGACATATCAGAGGTAAAGTCTGACTTCATTTTTTATGGTTCAGTTAAACTGACTGGCAATGGCCCATTTCAAATATATAAAGAAAAATATAGTGATGAAATATAAAGAATTTAAAAAAATATTTGATCCAATGCTAAAAAAACTGTTCAAAAAGTTCATCTTTAAAAAGTTTCTATAAATTTATTTTAAGTTTACGAATATATTCTAAGTTACAGTTGTACATTAAGTTGAATTCATGAAAATGGCATAAGTGCTGAAAATTATGAGTTTTCATTTTAATTTGAATGTGATCTAAAAAAATTTCTTGGATCTTTTTTAAACTTGGATCATAAAATGAGTATATACCATCCTGGTGAAAATATCCTGTGCAGGAAGCGTGCAGGGAATGTGAGGGAAGTGTGCGGGAAGCGTGAATTCGGACATTTGAACGTGCAGGAAGTGTGCATGTAATGTGCAGTTATCGTGCATGAAGTGTGCGTACGCTTCCTGCACAGTATTGCACGCTTCCTACACGGTATTGCACACTTCCTGCACGGTATTGCACGATTCCTGCACGGTATTGCACGCTTTCTGCACGGTATTGCACGCTTCCTGCCCAGGATATTTTCACCAGGGCAATAGTGTCTTATCTATTGCATCAGAATATTTCCTTTAAATTTAAGAAATGTCTTGATCCCTGTTCCAATAACCCCTTGTGGGGGTAAATAGAACATTTTTGAAGCTTTACTAGTTTGAAGATACTTTTTTCAATTCACATCTACAGTGACATACGTCTAATCTGATATTCTGCATTAAAATATACAAACTCTTTACTTACGCAGGAAAAATAATTTTAAAATCATGCATTTAGTGTGCTTGTTATACCCTGACAAAATAAATATGCTTTTATCTAGTTCCAATCACCCTGTCCTTCCCTATAGCTAAAAGAACATGATTTAGATTTGAAATTGAGACTCGTGAAAGTTCCATAGGGGATCTCAGAACCATCACCTTGAAATAAGAGAAGCCTATGTTAAAATTAGGCATGGGGTGTAGATTATTATAATTTTCCAGAGTGAAATAATCCAGAAGAGACCAAAAGAGTGTCCCAAGTTGTAAACAGAATTTTAAAAATAAAAGAAGATAAAGCAAAATTGAATTAGTACACACACTCAAATGCAACTTACCCTGCAGGCACGCTCATATTCGTTTATATAAACCTTGTATCAACAGCAGGGAAAAGGTTGATGCACTGGCGTTGATTATGAGTTGAGCTCAATGTTATGTATGCCGTTGAGTCTGGGTTGACTGTCATGAAAATCCTTTTCATATCGCCCTATTTGTGTGGTTTTGAGCACTCAGTCTTTTGCTAAAAGTTGGTGTTAAGTTATTCTCATAGTGAAGATATAATAAATGTATGTGTGTCAGAGTTATTACCAACAGTTTTTTCTGAAATTGATTAAATTTCTCAGAATTAATGGATACATCAAATTGAATGGCATATACCAACGCTTGCCTCTATAAAATATGAATATTCTCTACGCAATTTGTCATGTTGATAGCATGTTTCTTAAGTATGCGGAATTCAGGGCTAAAATTTTCGTTCGAACGATTAATTGTGTTCGGCCAATCATTCCCGCAGGTATATTTATAATTCCGAGATTGGATCCAATTGGATACTCATATCGCGATATAGTATACGCGTATGCTATAGTAAATTCGTATACGATAAATAGCAATGTGAATAATGAACGTATTTACTCATTAATTTACTAATTTATTTAAGCATCTCTTTGAGAAATTCGTATGCTTTTATAGTATTTATTATCGAGGATACGGAGGACAGAAGTGAAACAAATTTTTATTAGATAGTCGACCGTCTGCATATTCATAAAACCGCGCATTACACGAGTTGAAAGCGTGTTGGAATATTATAAAATGCAAACGTCAGCATAGGAAAATGAATCCTATAATATTATATACATTAATGCATTCGTTAAAGTGCGTTATTTATAAACTGCAATATAAATATTTACTTTTGGGTCCTTCGTTTCCATGGATGTCCAAGGTTTGCGGCAAGATTGTTGAGTCTATCAATAGGTCCATATTTTGGTCATTGATCTTTATCTTAATTAAAAGATAACAACTAATAATTTTAAAATAGCTGAGAACATTTGTGGAAAAACGTGTGCCGTTTGGAGTGGACATTGAAGACGCATTCATGAAGTACTTGGATATTGAAGACCATTTAAAGAGTCTTTAACCCTTTAAATTTATTGCTTTCTTGTTTCCGGCATTGACGGAAGAGAATTTGTGTATACCTCTTCATGCCGAATTCGAATTTCTTCGGGAAGATTGAAGGTAAGTTCATGCATTTCCTCAGCTTCCCGATCTATTTCTAGCAGAATAAGTAGCATGCATTGGAGAAAAATTTGGCATATAATAGGAGTTGTAATAAAAACGACTAATGTACTAGTGCATGAGGGTTGCGGGTGTTACTTAATTAGTTTCTTGGCATATATTACAGCTTCGTAAGAATCCCGAAAGGTAGTTATAAGCTGTGACAAGGACCCAACGGTGGAGGCTTCTACAAAGGGAGGCGCGGGAACATGTAATCGGCCGTAATAACGTCGGAGAGGAGGATAGGAAGTATAATGAGCCAATACTGCCAGTCAAAAGAAGCTTGGGGGAATGGTTCCGTGTCTCAAAATCAAGGACTGCTGAAGGGAAAAGACGGAAAAGTGGCAACATGAACCAATTGAGGAAGATAACATAGAATACATAATTGATTTGTGATACTCCTTATTGCATAAATAAATGTATTACATTGAATAAGTGATTTATTTCATGGAGTTCCCTCTGAAATTCCCTTAGTCTGTATTTCTAATAAAATAAAATTTTAAAATACGGGTATTAAATTACGTATTAGTAAGAAGTTATGCCGCCAGATAGAGCTACTGTCTGCATTTGGTGGATCTTACTGCTTGGATCTGCCGGTAGATGACTCTGTTGCTCGTTTAGATCAATGGTTTACATGAAATTGGTTAAATTTGATGCCATGATTTATATAGAGTTTATATGGAGTTTATATAAAGTTGATATCGACGGTTGTGCACGTTTCCCTGCTGTTGATGTGATTTTTACATGAACGATGTATCAACGGAGGATTATGTGCTTGCTGGGTACAAATCTCAGAGGATAAAAGATATGAGGATTATTTGTGACCTGAGAAAGATATGTACCTAGTTCTATAGGTATATAATAAGATAAAATAAGGCATTGAAAAAGAAAGGTCACATGATAGGAATAACAAAATTGGCAGACCTGGGAAGTGCCCACACCATGTGTATAGCTAATTTAGGCTTAGTTAATTACCCTTTATGCATAAATTTCTAACAACATACCGTTTTCTTCTCTCTTCTCCTTCGTGCAATCTCCTTTTGCTTTCCTTGCGATTATTTTCATCCATATGCCTCCTATTGTGCCCCTCTCCTCGATGTTCTTGATTCCGATCATTACTGTGCACTCTGTTAACACTACCCGAAGAATCTACTCTTTTATCACTGTATCTTTCACCACCACCATCCCTTTTATGACCACCATCACCCTCATAGTGCCTAGAAGTATTACATTACATGAGTTCCCATCAGTAAAAAAGATTAAAGGTATGATATTACAACAAATACTTCAAAATGAGTCTTATTACCATTAGATATTTTGAAGAGCTTTATTGTGCAATCGCAAATATTATTACTTCAGCTATAAAATCCAGCTAAGGAAGGCACTTTATGTGATCTGAAGACAGCCGAAAAAATAGCGATGTATTGGCGACTCATTACTCATATATACTCCGCCAATACATGGCTCGTGCCATTCACAACAAATAAACCTATCCTTCAGTTTCTCTTAAAGCCCCAGTCAATGTATGTGATAAAGAAGAAATTATTCCCAAAGTAACTGATAGCATATTCCACATGAAAACAGCTGGATTGCAACATACCAGTCAAGCAGTGCCCATTGTGAATTTTCAAATGAAATACTACAATGTGATATGCTGTCAGTAATCTGAAATGGACATGAAAGGTTACCCAAGGGGATATCTTACCTTTCTCTTATTCGAGTATGATCTGATGATCGAGATTCAGACGATAACTGATGTTCTTTCCTCTGATTGCACCTCAAATTCTCCTTTTCTCTAGGCCGACTTCTATCTTCCTCAACTTCGTTTCTACGCCTATCATTCTCTTTGCAAGAATGATAATTTTTTCTCCTGGCAGCAGTTATATTTTCTTCTTCACTTTCTGAATTCCTTGAGTCTAGTTTCCGATGGTGAGAATGCTTTTTTTTCTTCATTTTTCTATCGACATCATGCCCAGAGCTGGAATCAGATAAGTCTTCTGATTGCCCTTTATTTCGTCTTGCTGTTTCCTTTTCGTGCTTTGAAGCATTATTTTCTGAATTATTAATCTTATGTGACATTCTACGACTACCATCTGGAGACGAACATGAAGAGCTTCGCTGACGACGTTTGTATCTCACAACTGAGGACATTTCTCTCATTTTTCGTACCTAATATTTAACGCAAGAACTAGGGAACTGTAACTAGAACGAATTTAAATAGATAAAACGCTTCAATATTTGACTGAGATGAAATAAATTCATGAAAGCATCAAACAGACCAAGGCAAGCTTTTTCAGGTAGCACTATACAAGAAGAGTGCAGGACTGAAATAAGATGTTTACTTTACAGCTAACCTTACTAAAATATACTCGTCTGTTTTAGCAAGTACAACCCGTTATTTTCCAGTCGTAGACAATCATAGTGGAGAGGGCTACAAATCTTACAACAAAAACATTCAATCCATGTTGTTTTCGAGCCGCGCGCACGTCGTCAGTTTTTTGTAGCCCAAATGTCAGAGGCAGATGACCGCTTCATTTGAATCATAATCCAGCAGATGCAGTGCGAAATTAGGATTCTCGATGAAAACATCGAGCATTGGGGGTTGTTGAATCAAGTAGTAAGAGGAATGAAAGACGCCCATTTTTTAAATGTTCAAATCTGTTATTTTTAACGGATATTTATTTAACTTCACGAAACTCGACAAATAATAATAGACCAAAGATGGTTCCATTAAAAGCAATCAAAACAAAATATCGGGATAAATTGAAATTGACATCGCTTTTCACTACCACTATTCAAAAAAATAAAAATATCATAATTTGCCGTATGCAATTCATTCTTAGTTGTAAGCTAATACTGACTAAAATATAGGTAACGAATTTGGCAGTGTGGTTATCTAAAATTTGCCATAAATTCTGACACTTTAAGCAAAAAGATTGTATCAACATGTGATGTGCTTACCTTTAAACTAAAATACTACAGAAAGGACCAATATACCTACCTATAATAGGGTTGGTGCTAAGTAAATGGCTTGCTTTTGTGGTACCACAAAACTATAATGGTACTGCTATTGGCCTTGGCCTTTGGCTTTCCGGTCCACTGCGCCACCCAGGATCTTTAATTTGCATGGCAATTTTACCGAGGTTCAAGGTACTAGATGTTGAGCCCTCGTGGTCCATCAAGGATGGCAACACAAGGGAGAAAGGGCTTCAAAGACGGCATGACCAAAGGTGAACCCCATCCAGCGATAAAGTCGTGCTTGGCCGTAAATGTAGTATATTCCAAGCCTGCCGTGTGAACAGCAATTTTTAAGCACCCAGCCAACACAAAACATGGCCACATTATGGCAAGCCATTATGGCCACACTGTGGATGGCCATAATGGTTTTGCCCCCCTGGCCACACTCAGGCCAAATTAAGTATGGCCACACTCCGGCTGGCCATAATGGGACCACAATCTTACTCCACACCTTACACAATAAGAAATCATTTTTTATTTCATACAAATAATTATTTAGCATAATACATACTGAACAAAATTTGGAAAAAAATCAAAATGTTTGCAAACATCGAATCCTTAAATAATCATATTTCTTACTTTATATGTAGGCCTCAAAAAGGTTTCTGATGTTCTGACCAATCATGAATTTTTGACTTTCTTCTCTCTGGTGTCAGAAGAAAAAATGTGACTACTCAAAATTAAGATCATTTTTATGCCCTTTATTAGTCAGCTCAGCTGACATCATTTTTGCATCAAAAAACAATATCCATTAAATATCACTTTAAGATATGATCGATGGTATCAATTTTACATCGGAGATAGGTATCATTTAGGTCATTTTTATACTGGCATTATCAGCCAATGTTAAAATGCCATTGGTGCGATGTCAAAATGACATTGGTCTGACGTATAACTGCCATACGATGCTGCTTAGTAAGCCTCACGTATGCCATATTGTACAATGTTAACAACTGCATTTATTCAGTATTGTATTCAGCCTACTTAAGGTTTTTGTTCAAAAACCAACATTTTTAGCCTAGCTAGATCAAGGCGATTTTGTTTCTGGTCACAAAAATTCCTCACTGTGCTAAATATGATTCTCATTTTTGACGATAAACTCTCATGTTTCGTATTCTTTTAGGATTTTTAATCTATACAGAACAACAGTAGCAATGGTATTTCCAAAAACAAGTAAATTTATAGTAGAAAAAATCAACTTCCCATCATCTGTGTGGATAATATTTTCCATGATCAAGATTTACGGATGCAATAGCTACATGTTATTACTTCTAATATAAAGTTCACTTTCCTTATCACATACTCATCAAACAATACATTTTTTAAACCTGTACAACTATTCTTTAGGGTGTAGTTAAAAGAAACATTATAAGTTCATTTTCATCAATATTTGAATTATTTTCCAAAATATAAGATCCTAGTGATGCCATACTGTATCACCCTCTATCCAGAAAGGCATAAATGTAATTATACAAAAAAGACTTCTGAGCATGTCACATGCCAAGAATAATATAATATAGGAAATTGAAAAATAAACAAAATCAAAAACCTAAAATTAATTCAGTGCACGATGGGTTTACATTAAATTGGGTTACTGCTGTAAATCAAATCCTTGAATGCTTTCTAATTCTTTTTTTATAAACACAAAAAATAGTTTAATGAGGTCAGGATATTCTATTTATGAAATATTTGGGGATTCAATTTTTAAAATAATAAAATTATTATAGAATATTCCAAGCTAGTAATTTTGCAATGTCTTATTTATAATAACTCTTCAAATGGATTTTTTTAGTTTTATATATACTCATAAGGAGAGGTTGTGTAACTCGGATCATGAAATGAGATGAGCCTTTTTTCATGCTACTAGAGGTAAAATGAAGAAATATGTCTTGGATTTTTTCTCCATTGGCCCGGGATCCCAAGAAAAAAAGTAGAATGACATGCGGGGAGCCTGCATTCTCTGAACTGGGGTAAGCTGACAATAGTAGTAGGGTAGTGTACCAGGAGTGTCGGAATTATTTTTGCTGGGAGGGGCCAACCTGGAAAAGGCTCCTATGAAAAGGGCCTACATTTTTTTGCAGATAGGAGGGGGCAGAGACTAGAATTCTGCTAAAAGTGTGTATTAAGGTGGTAGAATATGCATCAGAAGGGAAGAGGCAAGCTGGAAACAAGTGAAATTTAATTTTTATTAATGAAGACTCATTTCTCAAGGGCCCAGGGCAAATTCTGGGGGGGCCGCATGCCCCCCCTGTAGTGTACTGCAGGTAATGAAGTTGGATTCTTATCGATGTTTAAAAGTTTTGATGAAACAACTTCGGCCATCACATTGTGGAATTTTTCCATGGTTGAAAATAAAAATCAACTGTAATTTTCCACATGTTTTTTAATAACCAACCGGTGACGTGTCATCATCAGGGATCAGGTTCAACACTGACGTGCCATCATCAGGGATAGGGAGTCCCTGATGATGACACGTCAGTGTTGAAACCGATTGGTTATTAAAAAACGTGTGGAAAATTACAGTGATTTTTATTTTCAATCTTTAAAAGTTTTCTTTCCGCCATTGAATCAAAAATTTTATCATCCTTAATTTCCAACCCTTGTATGTGAATACTGAATTTTCTGTACTTTTATCGCTTAAACTAGATTTACAAATGCATCACTCAAAAATACATTGTAGAGTAAACGTAGTTTCCATGGTTTTAATTCTGTAATAAAATATTTTTCCAAACACTTTCACTAACGCCAAATTTTATTATTTTTATTCACATTGTTGACATATTGACTTGAAATTTCTGATAATCTAAATTTTTTAACTGCCTGCTTGCCTTACACTAAAAACTTCATTATCATCGGTCCAGGCGAGTCTGGCAAATGTAGGTGACCAGCGTGACATTCTGCTTAATTTTTTTCCCATGCATCCAGGTCTATGGAGGAGAAAAAAAAACAAGACCAAAAATGTATTTCTTTATTTTGCTCTAGCAACACGGAAAAATTTTCATCTCATTTCGTGACCTGAGTCACAAATCCTCTCCTTGTCAGTATCTACGGTACCTACATTCCATTCGCGGGGTGCATCGATCACTAAGCCGCAAAATTAAAAATTTCCGATCCGGATACGATATTATAGTATTCGGATATGATTTCAGTAGTGAATGAAATGAAAGATGCAAGGGTCTTTGGATCCAACCCAATCATCCCTAATTTTTGAGGGGTACATTCGTAAATCTAATTTAAACAATAAAAGTATAAAAAATTGAGTATTCAGATGTAAGGGTTTTAATTGAATGACAGTATTTTTGATGCAATAATTGAAAGTAAATATTAAACTGAGATAGGGATCGCACTTTCTTTAATACACTAGCTCTCGATGTCTGCCTGATCCCGGCAAATGTAGGCTACCCACGTGACATTTTATATATTTTTTTCTCGCAATGCCGAGGTAATGGGGAAAAAGTCATATTTCTTTATTTTGCTTCTTGGTTTCACGGGAAAATTTTCATCTGATTTTGTGAACTGAATTACACAAGCTCTTTGTCAATGTCTACCACACCTAGTACCGCAGGGGGATACTTCGATCGCTAAGACACGAAAAATTAAAATCTATATCGATGGTATCAGTATCGACTTCAGGCGATCAATTCTTGATACAGATCCTCAAGAATCGGTGGTATCAAAAATCGACACATCCCTAGATTGTTTGATATACTGAAGTAGGCACTTCTATGTGGTACGGAATTCAACAGATCAACTCTAAATATTTCTCAGAGCACTGTGACTATACATAGAATCACTGTCTTTTATGAACTCAATAAAGGTAGACTCCAGCAACCCAAACTCACTAAGTATCTCACTTTGCAACTTGCCTCTCTTGAATGCTGTTACATTTTTTAGTTTGTCAGTCAATGAAAACACTAAAATTTTTTGCTCACACGTACTCAGTATGCAACAAACCTCCCAGAGTGTTTGACACTCCTTAATTAATTTTCCTATGATTACAAGTCAAACATGACACCTTTTGGACAAACCAAATACTTGGGCATGAAATTTCAAACACAATATCTAGCATTTCCAAGAAGACACTTTCATTTATAGAGGCAGTCTCACTTATAAAGGTCCAGTCATGAAAAATGACTCTCACTTATAGAGATTTTCTGGTGCGAAAATGAAGGGAACTGATGAATAGTCTCACTTGCCGAGGTATCTCACTCATTGAGGTTTGACTGTAATTGAGTGCATTAATTTATTTAAATGTTTTGAGCTCCCAATATTTTACCTTAAGTCTAGTTTCCTTAAATCAAACTTACTTCTTAAAACAAAAATGAATGCTATCTATATAGGTAAATAAGATTGGCAACTCTCCACAAAGAACTCCCAAGTGCTCAAACCCCTCCTGTGGGCCCAATATATTGATGACATTTTCCTCCTGTGGCCCCACGCTGTGACTCTCTCACCTCTTTTATCTCTTCCCTCAACTCTTCTTCCTCAGTCACGTTCACCTCCTCCATCTCTGATTCATCCACCACCTTCCTAGATATCAACCTTCTTCTTTCAGACAACAAATTCATCCCCTCCATCCACAAAAAGCCTACCAACCACGAACAATATCTGAATTATACGAGTTGTCACCCGCCACACACCAAACAATCCATCCCATGATCTCTCTCTGTCCGGGCTCACTGTCTTTGCAACAATGCTCCCTCCCTACACCAAGCCATAGATAACCTTCATCACACCCTCCAGAAACGTGGGTACCCAGAGCCTCTCCTCAGAAAGAAAATTCTATCCCCTACAGCTAATTACACACCCCACATAAAAAATAACCCTCCCGGCCGATTGAATTTCATCACCACATTTTTTCTCGGCTCGCACAAAATAAAAAGTATCCTGAGAGATCTTTACCCCATCATAAACACCAACCATACTACATCAAGTCTCCTTCCCACCTGCCCTTCCGTAAAATACAAAAAAGCACCCAATCTTAACAATATTCTTAGATCCACCCTTCAACATGCTCTCCACATCCACCCTTCCTTCCACTTTCTCTTCACCTGGCAAATGCCCGAGATGCAAATTCTGCTTTCTACTCCGCTCAGCTTCCTCATCAGTCCTCAACAAATCCTCCTCTACACCCTCCTGCACTTCCACCAACGTAGTTTACCGCCTCTCCTGCAATTTCTGCCCCTCCTTCTACATTGAAGAGTGCACTACACCACTAGCTATCAGGATGAACAACCACCAAAATTCCTCACTTCCATGAACCTATCCCTAAACATACTGCCCAGCACAATCAAACTTTCAACAATTGCTTTTCCCTTGGCATAGTAGAAGTTATTTCCAAAAATGCCACAAGCATTGAGGTGAGCAATTCTTTACTTCATTCGACATCATTAGCCCTGAAGATGATGGCCGAGTCGGACATCGAAACATCGGCAAACTTCAAGTTCCTGACCCGGTGGAGATCCCGAGAGCTCTTCACACAGTCTATTTGCCGGGAAAGCTCCAAATCATTCTTTGTGGAAATTTGCCAATCTTATTTAATTATGTTATTCCACCACATCATACCTGAAACGACTCTTTCCATCTATACAGGTACATATGTAAGTTAAATGCCAATAAATGAGGTAATTAATTGTAGTTTTGTAATACCTTATACAGTAGAAGATCGATAATCCGGAATTCTAAATAACGGAAGATCCAAACAACGGAAGGTTTTCCGGAATTATTTTGGGTATGCAATTTTTTAGTCGTACCGCCGAAAATACCACTTTGTAAGCGGTTTAAGTGTTGCTTCAGAGCCTATTAGGTTTCTTCAAGGAATTATTTATATTATTATTATTCATGGACTGCATAATCGTTAGGGACATGACATTTTCGCGAAACGTTTTTTGCGACAGGAATCACGAAATAAGCGACTTTAGGGTTTAATCACGAAATTAACCGTGTCTTCTTTGAAACGCGATTTTTTTAAACGAAATTTGAGATATTTTGCAAATGCCGAATTTTTGTAGCATGAAATATTTTCTTTAGTGATTGTCGGATCGGATCTTTCATTTTTCTCGGTTCCGGATTCGGATCCAAAGACACGGAGTAAAATCGGATCTGGATCGTAGATTTTAAATTTTCGCGGCTTAGCGATCCAAGTGCCCCGTGAATGGAATGTAGGTGCGGTAGATATTGACAAGAAGAGGATGTATAACTAAGGTCACGTAATTAGATGAAAACGTTCCCGTGCAACTAGAAGAAAAATAAAGAAATATGACTTTTTTCCCCCATTACCCCGGTATCGCGGGGAAAAAAATACGTAGGATGTCACGCGGGTAGCCTACATTCGCCGGGATCAGGCGTACAACGAGAGCTAGTGTACTGTGCGAAGTTCGATCCCAATCGGAGTTTTAATTTTTTCTTTCAGTCACTGCATCGAAAATGTTATCATATTCAATTTCAAACCATAACATCTGAATACTCACTTTATTATACTTTGTTGTTTAAATTAGATTTACAAATGTACCATTCATAAATTAAGGATGGTCGGGTCGGATCCAAAGATCCACGGGTCTTTCATTTAATTCGCTACTGAAATCATATCCAGGGACAGTAAAAATTCAGATCCGGATCGGAGATTTTAACATCTCGCGGCCTCGTGATCGATGCGCCCCGCGAATGGAATGTATGTACGTATGGTAGATACCAACAAGGAGACTCGGGTCACGACATGAGAAGAAGATTTTTTCCGTACCACAAACTAGGAAAACAAAATAAAAAAATACTCGTCTTGACCTTTTTCTCCATAGGCCGGATGTGCGAGAAAAAAATTAAACCAAATGTCATGCAGGTCGCCTACATTAAAAATGAGGGCTAGTGTACTGCCAGTCGCAAGTTTGATCCTTAACATTACCTAAGAATACAGCCGTGCTGTATTCCTAGGGTTATGCTAGCAGGCAGTTAAAAAAAGTAGATTATCAGAAATTTCATGCCAAATTATAAGTAAAAAAAATAATTAAATTTGGCGAAAGGAAATGATTGGAAAAAATGTATATTACAGAATTAAATCGTGGAATCATTATGTTAACTTTACAGTGTATTTTTGAGTGACGCATTTGTAAATCTAGTTGAAGCGATAGAAGTACAAGAAAGTCAGTATCCACACACAAAGGTTGGAAATGAAGGATGATAAATTTTTTTATTCAATGGTTGAAAGAAAAATTTTAAACAGCATAAGAATCGAACTTCATTACCTGCAGTCCACTACTCCACTCTGTTATTGTTACTACTATTTTCTCATTAATTTACCTTTAACTTAATTTTTCCTACTGTGTTTTTTATGTTGCGTAGGGTAGCCATAACTTCTGCATTGGATCTCAAATGTATGTACTATTAACTGTTTGTTCACATTGGTATGAAGTCTTTATTAATAATATTTTAAAAAAACCCTTCCTTTAAGACTCCTTTTTCCCAACATTAAACACAGCTTTCACCTTTTTAAAACGATTTTATTTACCGCATTTGTCATTTTAAACACCGCTTTTGATGATTTTTATTTACCATTTTTCGGTGTCCCTAATAATCGTGTTTCTACCCATCCCATGGCGTCAGCCACATACGACATCTATTCTGCGAACTTGCGCGATCTCTCTACGAGAGGAGGAATGAAGTGGGGAGAAAGCTTACATTGCAAGCGCCTCGCCTCCAAAATTTCAATGTATCATGGCCGAGTAGATGTTACATAGTGGGTACCTCTCAGTCGCCTAGTCGTAATTTGATTACTTTTTTCTTTCCTTCCCGGAGAGGAATAGCCCTACGTCCTTCACCTTCACGTGTTCTTATACCATGATAATTCCTTACGAGAATTAAAGTATAAAAACGAATTATTTCAGCTTTAGTTTTCAGGGTAATGAGAACGAGGCAATTAAAAATGAGAAATCTTGGAAATATGCTTTTTCTAAAATAAATATTGTTATAACACGTTTATTTTTATCATTGCTTGCCACCTCATTTACCATAGACAAATTCTCACTGCTCACTTTCGACGATACCCCAGCGCTCTTACCGCTGAATTGCCTACTGTATTGCGGTGTTGCCTACGTCAAGTAAAGCGATCTATTCACCGGAAATATCTTTATACCGGAACGTGTCTGGTCCCGGGCATTCCGGATTATCGATCTTCTACTGTATATAGTTAATAAATCTATTAAAAATAATATGATTTTATAATCTCTCATCCATTAAACATGGCTAGCTCCATATATCTTTGATAATTAGGGACACTGAAAAATGGTAAATAAAAATCATCAAAAGTGGTGTTTAAAATGACAAATGCGGTAAATAAAATCGTTTTAAAAAGGTGAAAGCTGTGTTTAATGTTGGGAAAAAGGAGTCTTAAAGGAAGGTTTTTTTTTAAATATTATTAATAAAGACTTCATACCAATGTGAACAAACAGTTAATAGTACATACATTTGAGATCCAATACAGAAGTTATGGCTACGCTACGCAACATAAAAAACACAGTAGGCAACATTAAGTTAAAGGCAAATTAATGAGATAATGGTAATAACAATAACAGAGTGGAGTAGTGGACTGCAGGTAATGAAGTTCGATTCTTACGCTGTTTAAAACTTTTCTTTCCACCATTGGATCAAAAAATTTATCATCTTCATTTCCAACCTTTGTGTGTGGATACTGACTTTTTTGTACTTCTATCGCTTCAATTAGATTTACAAATGCGTCACTCAAAAATACACTGTAAAGTTAACGTAATGATTCCACGATTTAATTCTGTAATATAAACTTTTTCCAATCATTTCCTTTCGCCAAATTTAATTATTTTTTTACTTATAATTTGGCATGAAATTTCTGATAATCTACTTTTTTTAACTCACAACTAGCATTACCCCAGGAATACAGCACGGCTGTATTCTTAGGTAGTGTTAAGGATCGAACTCGCGACTGGCAGTACACTAGCCCTCATTTTTAACAACTACGCTCTCATAGGTTCACGGGAATATGACGAATGTAGGCGACCCGCATGACATTCGGCTTAATTTTTTTTCTCGCACATCCGGGCCTGTGGAGAAAAAGGTCAAGACGAGTATTTTTTATTTTGTTTTCCTCGTTTGGGGAACGGAAAAAATCTTCTTCTCATTTCGTGACCCGAGTTACTTAACCTCTCCTTGTTGATATCTACCATACGTGCATTCCATTCGCGGGGCGCATCGATCACGAGGCCGCGAGATGTTAAAATCTCCGATCCGGATCTGAATTTTTACTATCTCTGGATATGATTTCAGTAGCGAATGAAATGAAAGACCCGTGGTTCTTTGGATCCGACCCGACCATCCTTAATTTATGAGTGGTTCATTTGTAAATCTAATTTAAACAACAAAGTCTAATAAAGTGAGTATTCAGATGTAATGGTTTGAAATTGAATATGATAACATTTTCGATGCAGTGACTGAAAGAAAAATTAAACTGCGATTGGGATCGAACTTCACACAGTACACTAGCACTCGTTCATGGCTCTCGTTGTATGCCTGATTCCGGCGAATTTAGGCTACCCGCATGGCACCCTACGTATTTTTTTTTCCCGCGATACCGGGGTAATGGGGGAAAAGAGTCATATATCTTTATTTTGCTTCTAGTTGCACGGGAACGTTTTCATCTAATTACGTGACCTTAGTTACACATCCTCTTTTTGTCAATATCTACCGCACCTACATTCCATTCACGGGGCACTTCGATCGCTAAACCGCGAAAATTTAAAATCTACGATCCGGATCAGATTTTACTCCGTGTCTTTGGATCTGGAACCGAGAAAAATGAAAGATCCGATCCGGCCATCACTAAAGAAAATATTTCATGCTACAAAAATTCGGCATTTGCAAAATATTTCAAATTTCGTTAAAAAAATCGCGTTTCAAAGAAGACACCGTTAAATTCGCGATTAAACCCAAAAAGTCGCGTATTTCGTGAATCCTGTCGCAAAAAACGTTTCGCGAAAATGTCATGTCCCTATTGATAATGAACAGTATCATTGAGGGGAAGGAGACTTCAATGGTCTGCGAAGGAAAAGAAAACAGGCAGAAATGATGTAATATCCAGTTAAAAATTGTATGTATTTAGTTTATTTGATCAAGTTTTTGATGCTACTTACCTTGATTAGGGTGTGTAGATGTATCATTTACTCATTTGCATTAGTATTATGATTAATTAATCTCAAGAAACCAAACTGAAAAAAGTTGAAAAAATTAAATCAAGAAATTTGGAGATATGCAACACCACTTCTGCCCTACTATGACATCCATTAACACCTCTCAGAAGAGACAAAGAATGGAAATAGCAGTATCAAAGCCCTCATTAAGTTCTTGGTTAACATTATAAATTGAGTACTCACAAAAGTATGCAAGAAATGTGTGACAACATTTATCAAGCCAATTTCTGCAATGACACCGGTTCTTCCTTCACACTGAAGGCAAATAAGTAGCTTTCTAATTAAGATAATGAAGAATTGTAATGCACATCCCACTTGAACAGCATTTTACTGGTTTTGGTTAAAATAATACAAACATTCAAAAAGAAGGAAATTCATTCCTAAATATGACAGAGAGATAAAAAGGAAAATTAAAAGATTGTGATGTTGTGATTTTAACAATTCAATATAAATGACCACAACTTGAGTCACTCAAATATCGATATATTAAATGAGAAATGAAATCTTGTACTGCATTTTGCAATAGTAAGTAACTTCAAAAATTTGAAGCTCTTTTACATGGGCCTCCATTAAAGTCTCAACTATATGATCTGAATAAATGAAAATAAATCACATTTCAGAAAAGAGATTCAAAAACAGCTCTCAGTTATGAGCATAAAATTAATAAACAACAGTTCAACTTGAAGTCTTGACATCTTCACACAAAAATCTTGCAACACTGGGTATAATTTGCACAGGAAAGTGAAGTAAGTTAAGACACATCTTGTCACTGTTCTAAAATGGAATGACTTCTTAAGTTCTCATTCAAACGAATGATGTTCTTCTTTACATCATGCATACATATGCATGGTAAATGCCAAGAATCAAGTCAAATAATTTTTCCACTCAATGAAGTTGGGTACCTGTAAATTTAAGAGAAATAAGTTAAATTCTGTTATCATTTATTTTTTACATCAAAACTCATAAATAAAAGAAAAAAACAATTAATATTCTGAAGAGACATTTTTCCCACTTCATCTACAGCTGCAGTTTAAGGCTTGTGTAAATCTCAAACACAAAACATCTAATTCAAAACAACCTGAATGCATTAAAATTATTTCCAATTTCATTTTATTAATCTGTGTTGTGTTATTAGTATTTATTATGAATGGACATAAATCCTAGAGGGACTCGTGCATGCCTTCATGATTTTTTTAAGTTAATACTGCAATACAATTCACATTAATAACAAAATCAGTAAATTATTGATATTAATAACTACTTATAAGTAGAGGTTGGTAAATTACCGTAATTTTCAATTGAGGTAAATTACTGTGGAAAATTACGGTAATTTTTGAAAATTACCATAATTTTAAGTTTTGAGCTGTAAATCCTCATCAGAGGACTCCAAGCGAAATCAAATAGCATTGAGATATAAATGCCGACGCTTACATCAAACATATCACGAAGTTTATCTATTATAACTCATTAAAAAAATTAAAACGAAGTTGGCAGCAACACGCAATTTGCCTCTCTTTTGTCATCCTATGAAAAATTTTAGTTCCGAAGACATACCTCGGCGCATTGTGCGTTTGTATTTTACTCTGAATTAATTGGAATTACTCATGGACACAATGTAAACAAAATCGTTTTAGCTTCTTAATATATAATATTACCCATTCCAATGTTTTCTTCATGAGGATGAAATTTTCTGAAAAAGAACTTTTCTGAAAATTACCGTTTATTACGGTAATTTTCAAGGGTGTTGGTAATTTACGAAAAATACCACGGTAATTTACCAAGTTGCCCATCTCTACTTATAAGGCATTTTAATTATTTAACATTCAATAACACTGCTATGGATTTCACGCAAATCACTCAGATTTCCTAAAAACTAGTTCAGGGTATCTTTTAAGTTTTGACTTAGTCTGAAGAAAATGAAAGAAACCAATGTTTTTTTGTCATTCAGGAATACTCATGCCAAATGGCAACACAAAGTTACTGCAAACATTCACAATGGCCTCACCTTCTCTATTTAATGTCCTTTAAATTTTCAAAGGGTATATTAAAATCAATTAAAATGAAATTCATGATTTTATTGAAGTTATCAGCATTCAATTGTTTTCAATACTGGAGTATTGTTCTCTCAATCAAAATACAATGTTTTTATGTCATAGCTTTCCAGAATGCAGGTATATAAATTGTAGCTAAGACTTCTCTCCTGAAATTTTTTCTGGCATTTTATTAAGATTATAAAAACAGTTTTCCAGTTGATGTGTATGTTAGCAACTTGATTATGTATCTATGACAATTTTCAAAGAGCAAAAAATATTTTAAAACTAATTACAAAATCTACTCCTGCCAAGTTAATGAAAAAGATCATATGATAAAATGTCTTAAACATATCTCTTTTATCAACTTTCCTTAACAGATAGTTAATCTCCCATAAGTAATGTTCTGCAAGTTCATCCATTGCTAATGATGAAAAGCATTCACAGTAATGGACAAAGTATTTTTAAACTATCAGCAGGTACACAAGCCTAGCAAGTATACATGCCTTGAAAGAGTGAGTGACACTTGAACTCCAGATGCTTCATTAATTGACGTGCGTATTCACTTCGAAATAGGTATCCCAAAGATAATACTCTAGAATGCTTTCAACACTTACAGGCCTTTTCATTTTGACAATGACATCAAACCAAAATTTTGTATCAGAAGAGTATCTGGCACAATGGCAAAGACTGACTTCGGAAAAATCAAAAGCTATGACACCAATTTTCGCTTACAGGTGCCTCTCATACATGAACTGATGGTAGATTTATAAAAGTACACCAATATATAAATGTGAAAGCCAATAGATTTAAAAACAACTCTAGCAATTTAAATTATGCTACCATCTTCGACTTTCAGCTACTCAAGATTGCATCCTGATATCATTAAATTACCTCTTGAGTAATTTAAGTTATAGATCCACATGTTCACATCACAGAATGATAAAATACTATCTCACTCACATTTGAACAGTCATTTCATAATTGTACAAGATGAGGTCTATGTACTGCTAATTACTAGGTTAAAACATATCGAAAAAGAGAGAAAAATAAAAAATAGCAAAATGTGTTACGAAGCCTTATAATGAAAAGATTTTTTTGAAAAAAATATCTGCACATGTTATTGGTGCACAAATTGCATGAAAATCTTTGATCGTGTACGACCGTCAACCAACTTCTTGGTCAAATCTTGCCATTCAATTTATGGTACAAGATCTTGTACAAGAAATTATACAGTGTACAATGGCCTTAAAGGGTATAAAAGTATATATCTCCAAAGCCAATGGTGCTACACCATGTTCAAACTCCTGCCTACTAAAAAATTGAGGTTTCAAAATGCTGAAAGTGCCATTGCCACTTACTATCAATATATGGCTGTGCATGGAAACACAAAAGAGAGAGAGAGAAAGATGGGAATAGCTTTCAAATCAAGACAACTTCAACTTTTCAAATACAGATATGCTTTCTCCATCCCATCAAATTTTTATTTTTTCTTATTTTAACTTGAAATCTTTCAAATATTATACCCATTGGATTTTTCCCCAGTCCTACAATTATCTAATTCACATAATAGCTATTATCAGCAATGAATGCAATTATTAATTTCATACATCCTAGTGCAGGTATCACTAGCTTAACAAAAGTTTGCTACACACTCAGAGAGCCATACCGGTCAATTTGACCCAAACCAACTTTTAATTTGTAAATAAATTCAGAAATTTTACAGTAATGGAATGGTATTCTGTTACTTTTCATGAAATGTGTTTTTTTTTAACTTGCATAAGTTTTACCTCTAAGTGTTTACATATCATGCCTCAAAAATATTACAGTGAAGACTGAGGTCACTCATAGTGGTTTTAACCCTTTTACTACTGAACGAAATTTAGATTTTTTTCTATAAATTCGGTGCCATTTTGAGAAATAGCGCAACAGCGAACTCAGGTCTGAGGATGTGCTGACACAAAGAAAAAAAATTGACAACACATGAGTCAGCACTAACATTGATGCGTTACAGAAAGCCTACACACCGCAGATAATGAAGACCTTGAGAAATAACTCGGCCGAAAAATCAGCCCTCTGCAGTTTTCCACGAGTTAAATGGGCTAATAGGTCGGCCCATCCACAGTAAAAGGCTTAAATATTAAGGTCTACTAACATTGTTTTTAACATTTTAAAACATAAAAGCAAAATTTATTTCTTTAGATGTCTCTTTTGTTGCTGTTTGAGATGGATGAATGGAGGGAATGAGTGGAAGTGGTGGGGGTGGAAAAGAGATCATCGTGCATACAATGCAAATTGGAGGGTGGGCAGGGGTCTTCTGAGGCCCCCTGGCACTTTAACCCCTTTGGATCAATTGTACCCACCCAGATTTTACCTGCCCACCACTTGCAGAGAGGGGACAAGAACACCACGGTAGAGGTCTGGAGGAGGGTCACCCATCCAACCCCCATCTGGGCCCCACATTACTAAACTTTGGTGATCTGACAGAAACCAACATTTCAACATGGTTAGGCCCTTGCCTCCAATTAGCATAAAATACATGTAATGACATTTTTCTAGTCCATTGACTTCACGACCACCAAGTATATTTCCATTTGTTACTTACAATTAGTAGTCATCAAGCTTGTTGCTATGTATATAAACTCCATTTTGTCTTCACTTGTCATTTTGTCACCAATAGATAATGACTTTCTCTTCTTTAGTCATCTAAAAATTGCTACTCTATCAGTTTAGTTCAGTAATTTACCTCTATTGATTACCTCTATGAAATGACCCAGTGTCATATCTCCCAAGGCAGACTCTGAATATGCTGCTAGAAATTTAAAAAATGAATACATAGGACCCTAATTAGCTCTACTCAGACTGATTGGTTGGCATCAGGAATATCTACAAGTCTAGCAGTACTTGTAGATATTCCTGATGTACCTAAAAAAACTTGATGAATGATCTACCAGGTGGTAAAAGATACTTACTGTACATATTAAGTGTTTTTCTATTTGAAACTATGAAAACCAATGATGTGCCAGCTGTATTTTTATTTTTCATGTGATTCAATGAAAGACCAAATGAATGATAAAGAGTATGTTAGAATCTGGAGTTGATACTCCCAGGCAGAGGTAGCTCAAAATAATGCGAGTGAAATTTCAAGTACAAAGCTGTTTGCAAAACATTTAGTGGAGAATAACAGTTCCCTCAGCACATGGCATCTGCTTTTTCCTTAAGGAAATCTAAAGCACATACAGACATGCACACAAGAACAGACTCATGGAATCACTGACGATAAAAACTGTACAGTTTCACTTGTGGAGCCGGATGTGTTCATCACTGTGCTTTATGCTTGTGAGGCATGTGGTAGTTCTAACTGATCTAGATGTATACTGGAATATCATGCGGAGCTACAATTTTTTACCAAAAGCATGTCTAAAATAAATTCAAAAGAACCATTACTTACCTAACATTTGATTAAAACAAATAGGTCTTAGATGTAATAAAATACCCAATTTGCTCTAAACTGAATGGTGGGACAAATTTATTGAGAATTATATACGTATGTACTTTGTTACCAGTCTGGGGATAGTTTGAGTGACGATAAACATTTTTTCCTCCTGTTGATGCGGATGCTTATTCTTCCGACATATGCCAAAGAAACCTGGCAAATATAGCTTAAAATTCTGAATGCAAGCTAATTCTAAAATAAGTATACGTGTAATGAGGCTCCTCATCTAGGGTATTATGAGCTTCAATATCTTGGCCAAAAGGTTCATCATTAGGGAAGAGCCGATAGAAAATTCCGATATAAGTACTGTCTGATATTCAGTTATTAGTATCAGAGCAGCAAAATCTGATATTTTTTTCACATGGAAGACTGTCTTAACATACCCAGTAAAAAATAGCTTTTACGTCCTTGAAATTTACGTTTTCCTGCCATTACAACTTTTTCTCCAAGTTCCAATAATTTTGATACAAACTCAATGTAACGTCTTCCCTTTATTTTCTACTACGAGATGATTTGCAGTAAATATCCTCCAGGTTGCATAACTCGAGAAACTCAATTGGCTCAGTCAAAGTCAAACTCATATGGCAAGTCGCCCCCATGAAAGAGTAATAAAATTTGCTCAGACGCACCACATGTTATGGTGAATTTATTCATAGACACCTTAATACCTCGAGAGATTACACTGCATCGATTATGCCACGATTGTTGTCCCTGTTGCATAATTCATTTTCTGCCTGGGGATATCGTGTTGGTGGTGAAATTTTATTATTTCTTTATAAAGTGTATGATTTTCAGCATTTACTGGCTTGTCTTCCTTTCCTGGAACAGGCATTATTACAGCTTTAAAAAATCCTCCAGGCAAACTATCTTCATACATTTTACAAACAAACCAATAAAATCTCTCTCATCCTTCTCTTCCTCGAGTCTTGAGTAGCTTTGACAGGATATTACCAATCTCCACTGATTTCCCCATATTCATTTCTCATAATGTGTACTCTATCTTACTATCCAATATTCTTGGTCCCAGCTCATCTCTATCTATGTCATTTTCCTCTTCTATGCCCAAGCTCTTTTGCCTATCATTAGTGCCATGCAGTACTTCCATGCATTCCTTCCCACTACGTTGAATCTCTTGAAGTTCTAACAGTAGCTCTCCTGACTTACCACTCAAGTCCAATCTAATTTCCCATTTCTTAATTCTGGATAACATTCTAACCTTTGATTACCAGGCACCTATTTCCCCTATTCTGGAGCCTTAAAAATGTTCTCTCAATCTCCTCACATTGACCTTTCTACTACTTTTTTTCACTCTCTTCATAACCCTCCTAAGTGTATTGCTTATTTTCTTTTGCCTAGCTGTGTTTAAATCTTTCTAATTCCATCAATCCTCAATTCCTCCTTCACTTCTGCTATTACCCAATGTTTCTGGATCCCTCTAACATATACTGCACCCATTTTTTCCCATCCTTAACTGGTTGCCATTCTGCACATTCCATCATACATATGGACACTAATGCATGATATTCCCTTTGATTTACATCTGTAAGAGTTTTTCATGTTGTTCCTAAATATTTGCCCAGCCATAATGTAATCTGGTTGGTATCTCCCTATGTCCCCCTGCTTTTCAAATCAGAGACTATGCTATTATTAAAAGTTTTTGTTATAACTATATTTCAAATATTGTAAACTGTTTTTCAATGAAAACAAGATGATGGGTACTCAAAATCAAGAAGTATGGGGATATTCTTTCAGGTAAAACTTTCATAACATTATGCACACCCTCAATTTACACTTTCCTGTGATTTACTCTCTTTTCTTTTGTCCCCCACAAAAGTACAAAAGAGGGGTTTTATTGTAGTTGAATATTTCGTATCACTGCACTTACTGAATTGTGTAGTTTGCAAACTTATGAAAGAATCTACCAATTGGCACTGTATTCTGTATTCACAACAAAACTTGAGCCACCAGCTGTATTTTGTGGTTTCAGAACCTTGTGATTAACTTACCTGAGTGGTAGTTTCAAATGTCAAACATGTGGAAGTATTTTGTTGTAAAGCATGATGACCCCAGTAAGACATCTTGAAAAATTTGTAATATACATGTCTTAAGGTGGAAAATTCTAGGTCTTGAACTATAACAAACTCGAGGATTCATTTCAAAAGCAATCATTTGATCCAGTTCCGGGAATTGGAAAATAATCAGATATTTCGGGTAATTGGATCACAATATTGGGTATCGGTTATCAGAAAAATATGGCTATCGGCTCACCCCTAGTTATCATGAAGCTAACAGGGCCTTACCTTAACAAAGGATGGATATAATCTTACCGAAGAAAATTATATTGTATCTACATCTCTTGCAAGGAAGTTGAGAGCATAGGACACTAATGCTATTATGGCAACTATGAATTGTGCTCAAAAATAAGTTCCATCAGTATCCAAAATATAAGATGCTCCACTTCATTCCACCGTTACCATGAAGTCTGATTACATAATGCCTATTGCATATAAGTGTAAGAAAAAAAAGAATTACTGATACTAAGTACAATGCACCCCTTTTTTAATTCCTGTAATGAAAAACAAAAGACTTCTTGAAACTGCACTATTTTATGACACCAAAAATTTTTTGCGAAATATTTCGATCAAATGGCACACAAGTATTCTGAGCAAGATTCTCCAGGTCCCTAGACTAAAGCGTTTTATACTTTATTGGATCTATCAGCCATAAATGCAAGAGTCTTACATAGTGTAGTTGCAGAGATTGAAATACTATGGTACACAGCTGGCCACTGAACTTTGCGGGGAATACAAGTAGTCCAATGCATTACACAAAATTATTATTGTTGATTTACAAACTACTTATGCTAAAAGGAGATAACGACTGATATTTAAATGCTAGAAAAATAAATATAAGACAGTTGATTAGTGGTGTAGTTGTAAGAGGCCAGTGTGTGGCAAATACACAGCAAGGATTTTGAAAATATGCTTAGTTTTAATACGACTCATTTTTCTAAAAAAACATTATGTAAAAAATAATATATGTATGATTATTACAAAACACACTATAATTATAGGTACAACGGTTCATCATTAAACTAAAGAAAACACTGAAAGCCATAAAAAGAGGTGCTCTGTACCAACCAAAATATTCCAGGCCATCTTATGTTAACAAATATTCGCAATAACATGATTGGTCCTCAAAGAAATCTTTCATTTAGCACGACCTGATTTCCCTCCTTATCATGATGGTAATTATAATATGCCTTAATATTCTCAAACCACCATTTGCTTAAGTTATTAGGTAAGGAAATAATGAGAAGAATGATCCGACATCATCTAACTTAAGTATATTCATTAATTCATTGACCCTTAAAAATGACAATGACCTTCGCATTGGACACTGAGTGATGGAGAATGATGACTAAATTTGCATTTGTTGAGGGGTAGCACACAGAAGTACCACGGTCAAAGAATTCATATCTCTGCTCAGGGAAAAAAATCCATTATGATATAAGAAACAACTTCGCATCAATTAATTTACTTTTCATTTGACCATGCTTTCACCTTAAAGCATCGTCACAGGTAAAGTTTCAGCTCCAGCTGTTCTGGGGTGATCCGAATAATAAGAGTGCAAGGAATATAACAATGTTTTCATTCCATAATAGAAGTAGTCATCCACTATACCAAGTTAGCTGTGTTGAAATGAATAAGAGCATTTTGATTCTTCTAAATTCTTATGCTGCTATGAAACAGCTCAGTAAATTGATTTAAATTACATGGTGAGCGGGATTGATTGTCGCAACAAGTGAGGTCTTGATGGTATGCCACAGCATGCCATAGAGCACATCATTTGGAATCCATGATAATATCCAAGAAATACAATCTGCTTCAATTTAACCCCTCCCCTACATAACACTACCATGATGATATCCGTGCTGTGCTAAGCATTCAATGGTTCATACTTCAATGAGTATTACGGACTATTGTGGTTTTCAGCATATCATTTACATTAGGTATTCAAGCATTTCCAAAAATATAAGTTCACATAATATTATTGTCATAAAATTTGTATCAATAACAATTCCACTGTAACAATGCTCATAAAAATGTTATTAGACTGGATAGCAGTTTTACAAGGTTCAAATTCATTATTCCTCATAAAGTTTCTTAGGGTTTTTCAATATTCACTTAACATGGCACTTTATCAAAACTTAACTTTTGTGTTAACTGGGGGTCACCTGCATCGCACCTGAGATAAGAAATGAACTGATGGCAAGTTCTTGACAAAATATGACACTTTAAAATCATTCCTACTAGAGATACATTCCAACACCCAAACTAAACTGTGTACACTAAAACTGTGGATAATAGGGAACTCTTACGTGTTGGTCACTTTCCCCTTACATAAATGCAGTTCTTATGATCATACCCTTATTCTGATTAGATCTTCTCAGAACTAATTTGCTACATACTGGGCATATCATGAAAAATTTACCAAAAAAGTAATAATTAGCAAGTACTAGGGTCATAAATATACTTATTTTTTAATGGGTGACACAGCAAAGGCAAGTATACCTTTTCCTATCCCTCCATACTTCTCATAAATGGGAATGTAATAAGAAAAGCTCACTTGGCTTTTCTTGAATCAATAACATAGAAGGTCAAAACATTTGATATATACATGGTACTGTCCTTTGAGAAATCATCTTGATCTCAAATTGGAATCACAAGGTCCATGGGAATGAATACGCAGATCTTCACTATCGCTATTCCCAGGCCATTGCCAGTTGCCTTGCACTCAGTCCAAATAATCTCTTTCATATAAAGCAAAGTAAGAAGCACAAACATGAAAGCTGCTCAATAATATCCCAAGGTCCAACACTTCAAATGACCTAAATGAGCTGCAGTGACCCTAGGACAACACTGACAGGGACTGATGATTGAACAGTTGTTAACCTTAGTATTCAGCTACAATAGAGCTTTAGTCTAGGTCACATTATAAGTTCTACCGGTCCATAGAAAACAAAAGGGCACTAGGAATAATACGAGGAGAAACTTTCATGAGAAATATCCCCTCACTATTTAAGAATTGGATAGATTTTTACAAGTCCCATTTAATATCAATGGTGAATACCTGTTAAAATCACAAAACCCCCATGTCTAGACAGTACTAGGTCTCTCTATTTTCATATTCCAAGAAAAGTAAATCATAACAAAACAATACCTATGCCACCACTTTCCAAACTGAGATCATTATGCTTCTTCTTATACAGTGGGAACCATGCAGGTGTAGAATCAATACCACATGAAAAAGTACTTAAACAGCCATATTTTCCACACATTTTACCTAAGAAACAACATCTTTTAAATGTACACCTCAAAGAACCTTTTCACATATGTATTATCAATGAGCATCTACAATTAAGTCAAGTAAAAAAAATTTATTGTATAATTAGAGCACACATTCACAATAGTTTTACTCACTAGTGATTCAACTGACAGACTTCATCAGCCTTGTTCTCTTTTTCACTGGTTTTTTACTGTCTTCTTCACTTTTGTCAGCATCCTTCACATCTTCTGCTTCCTTTGATCTTGACTCTTCTTCGTCTACTGCCTCACCTTCACTGCCTTCCTTTTCACACCTCTCTCTCATACTCTCCTCTCTTTCAGTGCCTGCCTCAACACCATCACCATTTTTGGACTGGGAAACTTCCTGATCTGATTGCATTCCATTGTCTCCTTGATCAATTTGTGGTTCCTCATTTAATGCCTGTTCCTCATTTGCTGCCTGTTCCTCGTTTGCTGCCTGTTCCTCATTCACCGAGTTCTGAAACAGGAGAAGACACTTTAAAGACTTTCCAGATTGCATCTAAAAGCAGGTACTGTATTCCTCCAAATATAGTCCCCCCCCTAATTTTTTGAAGTTCAATTTTGGAAATTTTTTTTGAAATGCAAAGCAGGACTTGCACATAATTTTCTCAGGTAAGAGATTAAGAAAATTTAAAATATACGATCCCGTTCCGATTTTACTCCGTGTCTTTGGATCTGAATCCGGAACCCAGTAAAATGAAAGATCCGCGGATCTTAGGATCTGACAGATCTGATCCGGCCATCGCTACTTTTTATGCATGATATGTAGTGCATGTTTGGTGAGAATTCACCCCCTGCCACACACCCTTATGGTGGCTTGCAGGGTATTATGTAGATGTAGATGAAAAGACTATTAATTATTGCCAAGCTCATTTATAGTTTGTCATGTGTATATAAATGATTTTGTACAAATAATACATTGCACAATAAAATAATATGAAAACCTTATGCATCAACTTTTTGTTACCTTTATATCAAAGTGGCAGGAAAACCTGCAAGTAAAAAATATTGCATTGCACATTTCCTACAGCAATAATTTTTTTTAGGCATATATTTGGGGTCCTTAGGAATAAAAATGACAAGTTTAATAGAAATCGGCAGAAAAAAAATTTTGGGCATTAACACATTCAGCCAATTGACGTGCTCCTGTCCAAGCCGAGATACGGAGCACATCAATTGACGCGCTCTGCGGGTCGGGCCGGGAACCCAATTCTCCGCCTCCGTACCAGACTAATACCTGCTCCGGAGTCTTCCGACCGTGTATATGACCTTCAGTAGGCTTCTGTCTTTAATGCCATGTGCATTGTTTGTGGATAGATAGCTGTGGCTAAACGGAAACATTGCGGGAGCCTTCCTGTATTTTTCGTCCATATTTTGCAGTCCACGTACGTATATGTTATTATTTTTTATCAATATTTATATATCAGTTACTTGTATTATTTTAGTTTATATATACCATTTTCTCTTTTACATTTTTACTTTACCATCTTCCCTGTTTTCTTTTTTTTGCACGCGTATTTACGTTAAATACACATTTTTTAAACCATAAATCTGCATTATATATTAGCTGATTTTAGTGCTTTGTTTAATTATTACCTATTTCTTTTATAGAATTTAAAGAACTATGAAGAGGAGTAATTCTCCATCTTTTGAGTCCCATAAGTTTTTTTATTTTTTATTGCTGCCTATGTTACCCTATTAGGATATTTTATTTTTTCTACGCAAAAATTCTTTCCCAAAAATTCATCGATGTAATCATTAAAAATTTTATTCTTAATTTAGAAGCATAATCGCTTGGGATTGATTCCGATACGTAACTAAGGACTCACTCGTATGTTTTTACATAGTGTTCGGGATTATTCCGTACCAGAATCAATCTCGAACGATTCAAGCACACCCCCCCAGGTCCATCTTCCAGAACGGATATTTCTTTCGCTACACCATCGAGACCTCAGGGAAGGAAAAAAATCCTCCGTAGCACCTGGTAAGTGTGGCAGTAAATTTTCATGCCATCTTTGCATAAATATTATATTTTTTTAGTTTTAATTCATCGATTGCCTTCATATTTCTTGATGTCAGGAATCGTTGATCGTGATGTCAGGAAAGGTGCCTAAAAAGTTAGTAAATTTAGAAGTAGGTGTTGCATCAAAAGAATGATATGTAGTGAAGATATTTTTGCTTATGTTTGTCTATGTACATAAAATTTGTAAAACGTAAGTGTTATATTTATCATGACTTCAGCATATGATCTGACTTTCTGTGTCGTAAATTATTCAGTAGCCAGAATATCTGCTCATTTTCGTCTATCCATGTGCGCGTAGTACCCGGAAAGCCACTTGAAAGGTGTATGGCAGAGGTTGCCCTATTGCAGGCATACACTAACTGTCAAACACTATATAATACTATCGTTGCTATATATTGTTGATATGTTCAGCTAACTATCGTTGAAATAGAGTTTCTCCGATTTGATATTAGGGATGTAAATAATTTTAATATTTGACTTATCATCAGTGTTCCTCTGATTGCGATGTGTAAACCCTTACGCTAGGGAAATGTCTGAGGTCAGATTTTTTAAATAGCTCCACTGCGTGAAGGAGTTTTATGTAAATGTATTGTTTTTCTATGTTAATTTTTCTCGTGAAACTGCTTTTTCTTTATTATATTTTGATACTTATGTTTGAAATATCAGAATAATTATAGAATGACTTCATTTAAGTATAGCATGCCACAGGTCTTTTTAATTATACAAACTTCTACTTTTTATGCCTACGATCTTAAAAATACGTATTTTAATGCATTCATATGACCTTGTTCCGAAAAAACATCGTTTCATTGCTCTTTTATGTTTGCAATACGCTACCTTATAATTTGAAGTAATTCGAAGAATTTAGAGTAAACTGAAGATTTTCTTTAGGCTCTAAACATTTTTTCTTCTGGAAAATGTTTGCACATATGTATCTCTCTCTCTTCGTTGCAGAGTAACGTTATTTATTTTTCAGGGAGGCTTCCTTTTGAAAAGGAGACCTATATGGTGACCGAGATGGACACTGAGGACATTTTTTCTTTCCTCTATTCGGCGAATGAGGGGGAAACTGATGTAGAGATTGGGTCTAAGGATGAGGAAGAAGAAACCGGCTGGATTGGTACTCATTCCGCCTCCGCGTAATTGATTACCTGGTCAGTTGCGGGGCAGTTCCTCACCATGAACAAAGGGGTACTATTTCCATACATTCCCACTTCCCTAAATTCCTCCCCCCCACTGTCTCCAGGAAAACTTCCCAAAAAGACTGAGCCAAAAAGAGTTTGCAGAGCCAAAAAAATAAGGAAGCAGACGAATATATACTGCCCAGATTGCGAGGATGGTCCTCGGCTCTGCCTGGATCCCTGTTTCAGGGAATACCACTAAGATAAAATTTAATATATTGTAAATATTGCACACATTGTGTATATTGCACACATTGTGTATATTGTACATATTGCATATGTTGTGTACATTGTGTATATTGTGGTACATATGCATATCTTATAAAGGCTTTGTAAAAATTACTCCTGAACCCTATTGTGCCATATGTATATTTTATGTGAATAATGTGGATCGACATAAAGGTTGTACCTCGTATTTCATTTGTTTCCTTCGACTAATTCCAAATCTTCTGATTAAAGTTAGGTGGAAAAGTTATAAATTCTTGTAAATCAATGTAACAGCCGTGGATATTAATTAATTCTCATACATTACGAAACCATATTTTATCCTTAGTCCACTATCAAAAGGTATACTCTCCTAGTACATAATAAATTACGTCAGCAACAGGGTTTATAGGAAATTTTCATTTTCATTTTCCCTGACTTTTCCAGGATTTCCAGACCATTATTAGTGATTTTCCCTGACTTTTGAGTGCCTGAAAATGCCAAGATTTTGGTCATTTATAGAGATAAAAGTGGTATTGAGGATTGAGTGGTATTAAGCGCTACTACATGAAACACACCACGACAAGTAATAGCCGCTATTGATCTTGACGAGTCTCTTGCAGCCCGTGACTTCTGGAAGGGATACGACATCTACAAAGCCATACTAACGCTAAGCCATACGCTCGAGTTTCCCGCCAGTCGTATACGAACTCGAGTCGCATGCGGCTAAAAGCACGCGAAAATTGGTATGCTGGAACTGAAATCAGTCGTATGCGAAATCCACCACTCGAGTGAGTGGATGGAGGTGTGGCAACATCGCCGGAGTGCACCCTTCGAGTGCGAAATGGCCGCCAAATTTAAACAACAAATAATAATTTGATAGGTAATCGTATGAAATGAGCGGAAATTGCTATAAACTGCATTAATATTACTTTGATAGTGTAATATAGACCTCAATGCTTGCTTCTGAAGGTCATGTAAGTGTTAAAACTACTAAGTACATACTGTAAATGTAAACTCATGAGACCTCATCACTGTTATCCAATATTCTTAAAGCGTAGATATGGTGTTCAGCATCTTTTTGAATTGAGAAATGGCATTAACGTATTTGTAAATATGATCAATTACTGAAACGGCATCTACAATCACCGCCGGAAATGTCTAAACCTTCATGTAAGTATGATCACACTCATGGCATTTATACACGGTAATGCGTTTTATCATTTTAGCTGGTCTTGACACTATTGTAGTGTTTATGCCACTGCCGTTCAGTCACAGAGAAGAGGTATTCTCTATTGAACTCTACATTTGTTAACGAGATTCGGGTCGGCGTCTTTATGTCTTTTCAAAGTCGTAAGCGGAGTTTGTTTCAGTGTTACGTATCTGTAGCAACATTTTTACGCAATAGATAGCTCCTTTTGTGTACACATTAATGCTACATTGCAAAGACACGACAAAGAATTTGTTACATAGTGGCAAGAGTCGTATGCTGAGAGATTATACCTTCTTACTATCCGTGCGTGAGTAGTAAACGAGTTCGAATCGATCATTTAGCATTTTAAAATAATTTGCAATTATCACCCTAAAAATGAATTCTGATGTGAAATTGCGATCGTTTCCCGTGAGTACAAAACAACATATTATAAGCGATGTCGAAAAAGTAGAAAATCGAGCTGCAGGAAGGAAATATGGTGTATCTGAATCTAGCAGTGACGAAAACTAAAAATGGGAACTATTATGATATGAATATTCATTAGTGATTTACAATTCTATTTCCGCGAATATGTTTTTCTTTAGTTTTATAAGAATTATAATTGTTATTAAATTGAGCTTAGTTGTTTCCGTGTGTTCCCAAGACTTTCCGGTGTTGTTAAATCGTCCAACTCCACAGCTACTTCGCAGAGAGCAGACGAGACCACCGCTATGGTACAGATGGCGTTCTGCTTTTATTTGTTGATATGCCAACGGATTTCCGTAATAATAAAGTAATCACGGGTTGAAATTGTACATATTTCTGCAATTATTCCAGTTAGATATTATTTTGAAACGATGCCATTTTTATAGTTGGATGATGTGTCGTATGTAACTGTGATTACTGTGAGATGCTACAAGAAAAAGATGCATAGTAAAAGAGGCCGTGGAGGCCGTGCATCGATGCACGACGCGATGACGATCGTGACGATATTAACACGTAATTAAATCAATTAATGAGAAAGACGTACATGTAACATAGGCACAGCATTTCTCTTAAAGAACGTGCATTTATGTTATGACAAAATGATGCAGATTCGAGAGCAAAAAAAATAATTTTCTGACAAATAATTTTTTTCCTCATGAGCCTTCCCGAAAATAGGGGTGCGCGGGATACACGAGGGCGCGGCTTACATGAGTAACTACAGTATTTATGCACTGAAATTATTACTGCGCAGTCATAAAGAATGACACAATTCAATTCAATAATGCACTCCAACTGTAACTTCTGCCTCTTCAGTTTCTTTTTTTTTTAATGGTTGCATTCATAGACATTATTCAGATTTGATGCATAGACACTGCCAAGGAGAATTACTACAAAATAAATAATACTTTCCAGTAGCATCTGTCTTCTCTTGAGAAACAGTTTGGAGTTGCTTGATGCAATCCTGGGACACACTCAAAAATGTTTTGCAGACCAAAGACAACAAATAAGGCCAAGCGAAGATGGCTGTAGCAGTCACATCCAATCTCACAACAATCATTATTAAGTCCATTCTTCCTTCTTACTTTGGTGTGTGTACAAATTATCTACCTCACTGAGGTGATATTGTCAGGCCATGAGGACTTTGAGCAAATCATGTATACAAACCTACAATGGGGGCGTTTACTCGGAACCGAATTCGCAATTTTGTACACGAACTCGTTAGATGGGAACAAAAAAAGAATTTTAGTGAAAATATTAATCTTCCAACCACAACAATTCACTCATTACACAAAAATTTTAATAAGCAAAAGGTGACGCCCACCGAAAATGCTGCTGTGATAACATTGACATCATTTTCCTCCCATCCTTGACTGCTTTTAGGGGAGGGGAAGGTGGGAGGGGGATTCTCGGAAGGTCTGTTCGCACAGATGCTGTCGCAATCACTCCCATTGGCCGTGTCAGCCCTGTCCCCATTGCGATAAGACAAAGTAGCTTCGCGGGCTCGGTTGTGATTGGACGAAGTTTATGTACGTCAGAGGTTGCACCACGCCCACTTTTCCGAAAGGATTAAAAACATCAGTTTTTCGCCGCTTATAATTCGAGAAATAATTGACGGATCAAAAAATGGAAAAATATGGGTCTTTGTAGTTTATAAACTCTATCAGATTCGGCAATAAAAAAATATGGTAAACGACCCCATTGATGCTCATACAGAAATAATTACACTTAAAAATAATCCCCAACAAGTCAGCAACAACAACGTATTCAACTTTACTTTTTTACATCCCTCTATTAATCTCTTCCATCTATATTCTTTTTTTCATTTTTATGTTTCACTTTCCAATTGCATTTCCCGTTCTCCAGCAAAGTGCAAAGAAATTCATGGTTACCTCCTGTCAACCAAGATCTGATGTGTCACTAGCCGAAAAAAAACTACTCATGACTATCAGTGCCCACTGTAAGCGCCCCAACATCCGATGGATGCATTTCACGCCCAACAAACAAGGGGAGATCACAGTACTCAGGGCGTAAGTGGGAGTAGACTGCCAACTGAGACTAACTTCCTGGCAAGGTGCCATGGTTCATGAGAGTAAATGTTGGCCTTAATTTGGAAAGAGCATCAATAATCATTAATTGTATGAGCAGAAGAAGGATCAGCATTGCCAAATATGGAAGAAAAATGTTCATTTCAAGTTACAGGCATCTCAAAGGCTCACAGAATATAGGCAAAAATACCAAGTTTGAAAATTTTTTGATTGAAGAAAAATGTTAAGAGAAATAAGTGTGCACAGCAATAAAGCCATTATTGGAAATATCTTAAGCGCCAGCTACAGCCTTTTGAGTTAAGGAGGCTCCACTGAATTATGAAATAGATGTCATTTTCGTGAAAATTTCAGGAGACACAATTTTTTGGCCCTTCTATTGACTGGCAATAAAATATGAGGCCTTACCATTATATACAGTAGAACTTGGTTAGTACGTTTTTGAAGGGACCACAAAAAATGAACTTGCTAACCAGAAAAACGCGCTAACGAGGAAAGTAAATAATAGCTATTATGGTAATTGTAATGAGGAAAAGTCATCATATCTTCTATTACTTTCATAAGTTCACGTAAGATCGCCTCTTTGCACGTTTACAATTAATAAAATGGGCGGGACAATGCCAAAATGATACAATATGTATGGAAATCACAATGTTTCCCGAGACAATTACATAAACACAGCGGCATTTACCCGTGATTTATAATGTATATAAGGAGAGGACAAGTTAAGTCAAGTCTTTTCATCTTTCTTACGTCTTACTCTGAGAATAAAATAACCGTAAGTATGTCAGTTTGTTGTTTTAAAGCTTAGTAAAAATAAGGTAACATTTTATATTATATTAGGCAACAGCTGTACCGGCTGTAACCATTTCGTTCCTTCGTTCTTGGTATAATACCATTTGATCGATCGATATATCGATTAATAACGCAGTTCGTGTTTATTACAATCATGTTTTGAAATGTACAGTTTAAATTCAAATAGAAAATTTTTCCGATGTAGTCTTTTTTATTTATTGTGCCGAGATCAAGTATTTTTGCATCGAGCTTCGCGTGGAGATCCAAAGCGTCGTCTGCTCCCACAACACTTAGTAATTAACAGCGTACGTTCTCCATAGCCTCCACTGTTTTGGCTAAAGTGGGGACTGGATCTCTCTCAATTTCTTGCTCAGTATCGTTTTTGTCCATTTCTACCAACTCCTGCTCGTGAATTTCGTCAATCGAAATGGTCTGTCAAAGAGTAAGATTATAATCGCACTCGCAGTATACTCGTCGAAATTCACCTCTTTAGCAATCTGACGCCACTCTTCTGGGGGGAAATGAGTCAGTTGTGCCCCCTCTGCTGTGTCATCCGTTATTTCAGACTCTATACAAGTAAATCCAGCAGCTTTAAAACAACTGGTGATGTTTTCTTTGGTAATGGAATCCCATGCATATTTGACGAAGTGCATGGCATGCATAACGTCTATCTCATCTCAGCTGTTTGTAGGTTTGTCAGCCTCGTTTGTACAAACAATCTTTATTTTTGCTTGCAACATCGGATGATCCCTTGGTCAAGGGCCTGAAGGTGACTAGTTGTGTTCGCTGGAAAGAATTCGACCCGAATGTTTCTTAGGTAACTTGTTTCTATGGGATGAACAGCACATTGATGGACAAAAATGAACATTTTCTATTTTTGCCCAGCCAGTTTGGCATCAAACCCACGCAGAAAGGTTTCAAAAATAGATGTCATCATCCATGCTGAAGAGTTGGCTGTGTATTGACAGGGAAAGGTTCGATCGTTCTTGAAACACCTCGGGTGTTTAGATTTCTCTATCACTAGTGATAGTGACTAGTGATCACTAGCTAGTGGCATCAGCTTGTCAGTTCCACTCTCGTTGCAGCACTACAGAACTGTCAGCCTCTCTTTGTTTAATTTTCCACCATGGCGTTTTTCTCCTATTGAAGATGTAAATTTGATCTGGTAAGTTGAAAAATAAACCAGTCTCATCGGCATTGTAAATATCATCGTCCCGATGATATTTACCATGCCGATGATTCGCAATTGATTTACAATTTCGTGATGATTCCCATCACGAATACGCTTTCTCTTTTTGTCAGCAAGACTTCAGATTATTTCACAATTACTTAAAATCGTGCTTAAAGTGGATTCAAGAATGTTTAATCTTCGCACTAACTCATCTCACTTCGAGCCGCGTATTGTTATTCACCACGTCAAGAAAATTGAGAAATGCATATGGATGAACGTTAGACGGTCAAGGATTGATAATAATAAACTAACATGTAAATTCAGTGGCATACACAACTTAAAAATATACAGAAAAGGTCTTGCAGGTTGCTTTAAAGCAAATAATTGAACGTACTAACCAGGAAAGCGCCATTTTTAAAAACGTACTAACCAAATTATTTTACCTGTATTTTGTACTGATGGTACTGGGACGAAGCGAAATCGACGTACAAAGGAGGAAAACGTGCTAAGGAGGAACGTACTAACCAAGTTCCACTGTATTTGAAGAAAAAAAGACATTGAAAATCAGCTATTTTATACGTGGTTATACAGCAGAGCATGGCTCTTGCAATAAAATTAGCAGATTAATAATATGAAGAGAAATGTTTTGACGAAAAACTAATATAAGATGAGCAATCTTATGTAGAATTTAGCCTTGTAAAAAAGTTCCTGCATTACCACACTTGTTCAAATGATATTAATAAATGTTTGCTCGAAAAAAAGCAGAAAAGCCTTAGTTACATGAAAGTGGCGTTACAGTATGTTCTTATCATTGGCAACGGTACTTGTGACAGAACGTGCTTACAAGACTATTTACAAACTTAATTTAAGAATATACCTTACCAAAGTCCTTCTTATATTTTTTAAATGTAATTTAAATATTTCATTGTTTATTGACATGGTGTAATTAAAATCAATAAATTTGGAAAATGGTAGCAGCGTCATTGTTGCCACACAATTTTCAAAAATATCAATATTAATAAAATTCAAAACAAAGAGTTGCATTAGCACGGGAATAGTTTAAACCTAAGTAAGAAAATAATTAACCTATTTTAAAATATGTATTAGCAGGATTGAGCATGTATTCTCACTTTGTAAATTAAATGTGGCAACAACACGTCAGTCATGCTCCGAAATCAAAACGAATTAAAAGAGCTTGTAAAAATTAGAATGCAACTACAAGGTGCTATATAATAGCATACTCATACAATTATAGTGTATGCGTTATCACCCTGTAGATGATTTTCCATACAGGCGTTTTTCTGGATCAGTATTTATTCATTAAATAACATAGTTCTTTTACGGGAGTTTGAATCGTGGAGTCACGGTGGAACCTCCTTAAGGCACAGAGCTTTAAACTGACTGTGTTTTTAAGGAAAACTAACTTAGCAGTCAAATTATGAAATCAACACAATGCACACAAATTGACAAAGTCTAAAGAAAATTCACCTCAACTGGTTCAACTTCTTTCTCTGGAGGTGTACTCTTTGGTTGCTCTTCTGATACAGGGGTACTTTTTTGGATAACATTTCCCACACTCTTAGTGGAAGTCTTCTGTCCTTGATTAGTCAGTGGTTCCTGAGAATCGCTTTGGGTTGTTTCTTTTTCTGCTGTTGAAACTTCAGTTCCATTATCTTTTGAAACGGGAGCTTCCTCATCTCCAACATTTTCCAAAATCACTCGTTGTGCCAATTTTTTGGCTTCATTGGGCACCACTAAAATAGAGAAAGGATTATACAATACAAATAAGAAAGGGAGGAAGCATGACACAAATTACCAATAAATATACAATTTAAATAAACTTTTGGGATTTTGGACTTACTTCCTAGCCATGGGGTATTAAACAAATCTAAAGAGTTTTGTTTGTCATCAGATTTATTTTACTATGCTATTCTTTTACTGCTTTATACGGTAAGATGGACTTATAATCTTCGAACGTATGACTTTGCTATTTATTTGATTATTGAAAAAAAGTATAACGCTTTAACATCTACCTCCATAACACATTTTTGAGGGAAATATGATAAAAACTAATGTTGGGGCAGAAATTTGAAGATTCGATCGAATTAATGGATTAAGGATTTGAATACCAGTTGTGCAGATTCTATGTACCAGTGGTGGAGAACTACCAATAATGAAGCTCTTTGACAGGTAACAATGTGCAGCAGTCAAAATATTGATAATTTTTGATGTTGCAATTTAGCTGACTGTGTGGGCAAAGATTAGATTAATGTTAGAAACTAGAGGTATCCATAGCTGAGACTATCGCAATCATTAGCAATCTTTTGTTAGAAAAGATACAGTAGAACTTGGTTAGTACGCTTTTGAAGGGACCACAAAAAATGAACGTACTAACCAGGAAAGTAAACACTAGCTATTAAGGTAATTGCAATCTGAGGTAAAGTCGTCATAATTAAGATAACTTTCGGAAGTTCTCATAAGATCACCTCTTTACACGTTTAAAATTAATAAAATGGGCATGACATTGCCAAAAAAATACAATATGTATGGAAATCAGAGTGTTTCATAGATTTCCCCGAGACAATTACATAAACATGGCGGATTTACCCATGATTTATAATGTACATAAGGAGAGGGCAAGTTAGGCCAAGTCATTTCATCTTTCTTACGTCGTACTCTGAGAATATAATAAAAACCCTAAATATGTCAATTAGTTGTTTTAAAGCTTAGTAAAAATTAGGCAACATTTTATTTACCTAAAAATCAGCAACAGCTGATTGGTGGTTGATACAACTTAAAAAGATACTAGAAAAGGTCTTGCAGGTTGCTTTATGGCAAGTAATTGAACGTAATAACCAGGAAAGCACCATTTTTAAAAACGTACTAACCAAATTATTTTCCTGTATTTTGTACTGATGGTACCGGGACAAAGCGAAATCGCCGTACAAAGGAGGAAAACATGCTAAGGAGGAAAACTTGCTAAAGAGGAACGTACTAACAACCAAGTTCCGCTGTACACATAATTGCTCATTTTTAGCATTTAAATTGTAAATACCATGGTAAGAAATGTTTAAGCAGCATATTGTAAACTAATAATTCGGGATTGAGCAGGGATTTGAAGATTCGGTCGAATCCTATCAAATCCATGGATTCAAGATTCGATCGAATCCATGGTTAAAAGAATCGATCACATCCAAAGATTTGATCGAATCAATGGATTAAAGATTTGAATACCAGTCATGTGGATTCTATGTACCAGTGGTGGAGAACTACAGTAAGTCCACGACCTACGTTGATCTTAGTTACACGGATCCGAAAATACGCGGATGTTCAGTTAGGCCGATGACATGCTTGTTTCTGTTGTCCTGACAGATTTAACCATGTGACGACACATGACTCATTGCCTAGCGACCAAGAATTGATGCCAAACTATGGTTGTTTGGAACACCACATATAGTTTAAGACATTACATATTTCGATAGGTGATATCATCATGATGGTGAAAAAGTCTGATTTGATCAGGCATCAACGTCTTTTTTGGCATAGTTTGACCTTCCCATGTATATCGACACGTAGTTAATACTGTACTCCAGATGACAACTGTTTTCTCTGGCAGCAAAAATAAGAAGTTTTGGGAAATTATACTTATTTTAGATTTAAATATCCAGTGAAAGAAAAATTGGATTTGTGTTCCTCTCAGCTTTGTCACATTATGTTGATTTAAAATGGCCTCTCAAAGGTGGAGTTTTCTATAATCGTCGCTAATTGCCGCCGTGAAAGTGGCACCGCTAATGGTTCAAAAATTGATTGGTAGGTGCTTCGACTTATGTGGATTTCTACTTCTTTTTTTTTTGCTGTAATGGAAATCAGGCGTCATCTATGGTATAGATAATAAACTACATGTCAACTTACATGGGAAGATCAACATCAAGATCAAGAAGAAGATGTTCTTTATGGTACATTTATTTTATTCCATTGATAAATATTTAACTATGTAAATAGGATCTGTATGGGTATTTTTGTATACATATTTTTTGTAACTAAATATCGACGTGCCGTATATCATGGAACATGTATGTAACAAGATCTCCAGGCAAATAAATATTATTATTATTATTATTATAGAATTGACACTGATGCCTTTATAAGTGATCTTTTTACTTGCATTCTATGGTGATTTTTTAAAAATTTTGATTTTAGTGGCATGAAAAAAGGCTAATCTCATTTCAAGATCCGAGTTACACAACCTCTCCTTGGGAGTATAAAATTCCCAAATTTCATTTTAAAGGTTATTATTAATAAGACATTGCAGAATTACTAGTTTAGCAGCTTGAAATATTATAAGATAATTTTTTCGTCTTAAAAATGGAATACCCAGATATTCCATAAATGGGATCTCTTGGCTGCATTAAAGTTTTTTTGTGTTTCTAAAAAAGAATTTGAAAGCATTCAAGGATTTGATGGATAATTGGAAAATAATTTCTTTATTAATTAAAATGAACTTATAATGTTTCTTTTAACTGCACTCTAAAGAATAGTTGTACAGATTTCAAAAATGTATTGCTTGATGAGTATGTGATAAGGAAAGTGATCTTTACATTAGAAGTAATAAGATATAGTTATTGCATCTGTAAATCTTGATCCAGGAAAATATTAACCACATAGATGATAAGAAATTAATTTTTTCTACAGTATATTTACTTGTTTTTTTGATAATTCTATTGTTACTGTATTTATATATTTATTAAAAATCTAGGATTAGAAAAGGAATGAAATTCAGAATCGAGAATCTGAAACTATGGCTCTGCAACCAAGATAAAGATCCGAAACCCAGGGAGGGTCTGGTTCTGGATCCGACAAAAAACCTGGATCCGTCCATCATTAATACTTACATATTCAATTTAGACTCAAAAGAATACTAACCAGCAGGGTCATAAACCAAGGCATATTTCTGTTCTCTGGTTAAATGCTTAGTTGCATCTTGAAAGATTTCCACTTGCTCACCAAAGGCCTTAATAAAAGGCTTGCCTTCAGGAACCATAAACACAGACTGAAAAGCAATAATGGTTTGGTAATAGAAGTGACACTAATGGAATAGATTTTTAAGATAAACTTAAATAGCCATAAATATGAAGGGAATAAAAAAGTTCCTAAATCAACTATGTACTCCTAAATGAGAGAGTATTGCAGGACTGCACATTTTAACTTAGCATTGTGCACAGTTAAGACATTCTATTAGTAAACACAACCACATAATCTTCTTAAAGACCCAGGTCAATTTTAATTTGAAAGATGTCAACAGTACTCTGATTACTTCAAGCAGCCTCATATCATTACTGGTACACTTACACCAGTTCCTGTTAATAGTAGCAGGCTGGGCATTTGAAAACAAGACACTATATGCATAGTAGCAAATTTAATGCAATAGTTCAATATATAATCATCAGTAACAATTATGTTTTCAGTGAACTTGATCAGCCTGTTATAGTCCACTTTCTTTCAAGTCAAATTATATATCATGCAAGGCATTTTCATCCCTCACTGAATTGAGACAATAATGAAATATATAATCTTCACAAGTTTTATGACAAAGTTATGGAAGCACTTATTAGGTTGGCTAACAGGTGTAGCTAAGTATGGAGCACACGTGGCTTTATGTTACTCTCATATCATGGTGAGCATCTTAAGTAATGAAGTGCAACTTTGTTGGAGGTATTGTACAGAAGCAAGTAAAGTGAACCAAATCCACCGTAAAAGATGTAGTTTATGGTCTATTAAGGAAGTGGCATTTTCAGGTTCCTTTAGAGAAATCCTTTTTCTCAATAATTTGCAGGGACAATAAAAGCCTAAGATGATAATATCGTCTAAGAAAAAGAGAAGGACATTACCAAAATCAATAGTCTCTTAAGTTTTAAGTTTAAAACACCAGCATGCCTATACAACATAAAGAGAAGCTACTGGAATCCAACAATCATTAATTCATGACATTTATTTCAGCATTCAAATAAGGATTAAAAAATAAAATTCTTATGCAGAAACCACCAAGAAAGTATGTTAAAAGAGGCAACAAACGAAGAGCAAAATATGATAATGATGGACTCAGACATTGATGGAGAATACTGAACAATTTCCTGGAGAAATAAATATAAAATATTTTTTTCCACCTTAAACAGTGAATACATTACACATTTTCAAATAAATACATAGAAGCAGTAATGTATTTTACAGAGTCCTGTCAGGGCAAAAAGATGCAGCTCAGAAGGATCAACCTTATTCAGTGCTGATATATTAATGACCAATTAAATTTTCAATGAAAACGGGAACTAATTTCCTCTATATGTACAGGGTAATTAATGTCATGAGGATGAATATAATAAAACACAAAATATGAGAGAAATAATTATTACGAGACAGCACAGTTTTTGATTTTGAATAATGGTCTGCATACAGAAGTCAGCCCAAAAGAATATAACAGAAAAAATATGTACACACAGTGGACTCTCATTAGGACGTTCCTTGTTAGCACGTTTTCCTCGTTTGCATGTTTATTTCCTCAGGTCGTGTCACAGTGCATGTAAATAATACTGGTTAGCACATTTTGGTACCTCATTAGCACGTTCAGAGGAGGGCCAAACTGAATTTGTCCTGGGAAAATAATCACCGCACAGGTTGATTATTTTCCTGGATATGGATATCTTGCAAAAGGTTTGTATCTTGCATTAAAAACATTGTTATTGCTTACAAAAATATTTGTGTGATATTTGTAAAAATATGAAGTAATGTTTTTGAGTTCAAAAACTTGGTTAATTGACAAATAATGACATAATAGTGGCTAACATAGTTATGCAAGGGTGATAGAAAATGTTTCTATGGAATCTATGTACTTTGATAGACAAGATGTAAAAATTTCATGGTGATATATCATTTGGTTACTGAGCTATGAATTTTTAACTTGTGCCCTGTACTCTGAAAATTGAACCCCACTACCAAACTTCCCAAACTTTGACCCCTCATATCTTGCAAACTATGAGGGTGAGAGCGGAAATATTTTACATGGGTAATTAAATTGGTGATAGTAGCTAGTGACAAAAATTTCATCAAAATCCGAGTCGATGGGTGACATGGGCTGGATGAACTGACGTGGAATGACTCAATAGGCACTTCACTGTTTCAAACTACGAGTACCATACTTGGAAGTGGGGGAGTGAAAATTTTTCAAAATTATTTTGATGGCCTTATCTTTTATTTTCAAAAATTTCTAACAAAAATATTTGGGTACAACTGGTTTTTTTAATTTAAGTGGACTCACTAAATCCGCAAAAAGTCATGAAAAATCCAGAAGTCATCTTAAAAGTGTTATGGATCATTATAATTTCAGAAAACAAAGAGTTGATGAAGGCTTGAACAACACACTTTGAATCAATAATACCTTACACAATCAAAAAGTGAAAAAGAATCGAGAGATTTTGAAATGCTTGATTGATGTTACGTGTTTTTTAGCTAAACAAGAACTTCCGTTTCGTGGACACAACGAAAAGAATGAGTCTATGGACAAAGGGAATTATGTGGAAACTTTAAATCTCTTGAAAAGGTAGGATCCAGTGCTAAACGGGCATTTAGAATCGTCTACAGTGTTTAAAGGAACATCCAGTGATATTCAAAATGAACTAATTAGTGTTGATAGTAATGTTGTGAGCGAAACAATAGTGAAGGAAACGGAAAATTCTGATTTTGTTTCCATCATGCTGGATGAGATGTCTGATGTTAGGAGCAGGTCACAGCTCTCAACTGTATTGAGGTACGTAAATAAAATCAATGGGGTCGTAAAAGAGAGGTTTATAGGGTTTTCAGACGTTAGTGCTGATCGAACTGCAGACGGTTTATTCAAGCATGTGGACAATGTTGTAAAAATGTACAATATAGGAAAAAAGCTCATTGCTCAAACATATGATGGAGCAGCAGTAATGTCGCGCCACTTATCAGGGTTACAAAGAAAAGTGCAGGAAGAGTATCCAATGGCTTTGTTTACTCACTGCTATGCACACGTGTTAAACTTAGTCTTGTCTCAGGGAATGGTTGACATCACTGAATGTAAAGCATTTTTTTCAACTCTAATGAAGTGGAATTTCGACTTTCTCATCTCACTCAAGTAAGAGATCATTTGCTATTCAAGAGTACTTAAAAAAGTCGATCCCATCGTTTGCTTCCACTAGATGGTGCTTCACTTCTAGGCTTGTCAACACTGTAGAAAAATATCGGGAACTTATCATTAAATTTTTTTCAAATATTCATGAAAATATTGACGATGAGTGGAAAGAAGCTGACAGGTGTGCAGCATACGGCTTCAAGAAGTTTTTAGAAAGTTTCCAAAATGTATTTCTCCTTAACACTTTTTCCCCTATGTTCATGCAAACTGATATTATTTACAGCATATTGCAAAGTGAACACCTTGATAGTATGACTTGTTTGAATGTTCTTCGGGACTTTGAAAACCAGCTGATAATTGACAGAAAAGGGTGTGTTCATTGCACTGAATGCAAAAAAAAGTTAGCCGCAAATAGAATCACAGAAGGAGATAAATGTAGCAAGTGTGACATCATTGGCTTTAAGCCAGTGTGGGAAAAAACTGTTTCTATGCTAGGACCTCCTTCTTTTTCTAGAAAACGAGCTATCAATGAAACCGATAAAACTCTAACTCCTGAAGAGAAATATAGACGGCTTTTTCTCAATTATTGACTACCTTTTGGGCCACCTGAAGGGTCGTTTCTCATCTTTGGAGAAATGACAATTTTTTGAAATTTTAAATCCAAGAAAATTCAAAACTTTTTCAGAAGCAAAGAATTTTCCAGAGAAAGTGTTGTGTGACCTCCATAAAATGTATCCACACATTTTTGACCAGTAGGGACTAAAAAATGAACTGACTGTGCTCTATAGAACTGCCACATTCCAAGAAAAAAGCCCCTGAACGTTATTGCAATTTTTGAAAGATAGGCATTTAGAGTACGCTTTTAGCGAAGTGTTCCGCTTGGCTAAGCTTATCTGCACAATACTAGCCACAACTGCCTCAGTGGAGAGGAGTTTTTCTGCACTTAAAAGAATACATACTTTCAAGAGATCCACGCAAGGAGAAGAACGTATGAGTAACCTGGCTCTGCTGTCAATTGAGAAAGAACTCTTGGTGACCATAAAAGGTGGAGAAGACTTCTATGAAACAGTTATTAAAAAATTCACTGCAAAAACTCAGAGAATTGAGTTCATGTACAAATAAGGTAGGAATGTTTTGCTTGTTTTATTAATATGTATTTAAAAGAGTAAAGTGACCAATGCGCATAAATACTTTTTTAATCGCTTAATTAACCCTTCAACGCCGTCAAATTATAGAGAAGAGACTCAAGTTCTTTCAAGAAGTGCAGCTCAGTAAACCTACCAAAGTCAGAGTCAGTTGAACCTGTCGGTTTTCTGGATGGAATATTATAGGAGTTTTATTTTATTCTTACAAACAATTTAGTGGCTTACTTTATATCGCTTACTTCTCAAGTGCTTCGTTCCGCAAGCCATACGCTTCAAACTGAGGAATATTTGTGTCTTTTCTTTATCGGGGTTGTTACTTACCTACCGTCAATTATGGCTTGTGCAGGAAAGAAAATGTTGGTGGAGTTGAGTGATCAACAGGTTGAGGACGTCTTGCTTGAAAGTGACTCTAAGCAATGTGTATTTAGTTCTGATAGCAACAGTGAGAATGACATAAAGGATCGCTCCGAAGTTGATGCGTTGGTGTTTGACGATTTGGATGAGGTAGAGGATGAAGGTTCAGATTTTGCTTGGAAGGACATTTCCAGTTATAAAGGAAAAAGAGAAAATTTCATTGGTAATTTTGGTCCACAGGGCAGAGCAAAAAATTAGCAAAATATTGAAGCAATATTTCAAATTTTTTTTGCTAACGATTTAGTAGTAATGATTGCGGAGGAAACTAATTGTTATGCAAAGAAAATTAGTAAAACAAACAATAGAACATTTGCTGTAGAACAATGAGTGCCAGGCTGCCATATATCAGACAATATGCTTCCAAGACTAACTGAAAGCCTTAAGTCATTGATCACAGGTCTTCATATGGTATCAAAACATTTATATCTCCTCCGTTGACTGGATTAAAATCCATTTAAACCTCCAGCAACCTATGGAATGAACCAATTTGATGGCCCGCACAGAGGCGTAGCGAGAGGTCCCGGGTCGATGGGTCTGCCCCAGGCCCCGTTTCAGCATAGGCCCCCAAATTTTAGTTTTTCCTGTTTTTACCAGACCCATAGTACCTTGGTTTGAATGAAAAATTGGTTGTCTCAGCTGTCTTTTGAACTACATTGTACACTTCGTAATAAATGAATTGATGAGCAAAGAAACAAAGTATGAACACTGACTTAGGAAGTTTCTAGCCCCACCGTACAACAATGACATAAGCCCCGACGAGAAGAACAAGAGAAGAGGGCAAGGCATAGCAGGTCATGCAGATGGGCAGAATCAGCTGATCGCCACTCATCACCCACTTTACCCTCCATCCATTGTAAGTCAACTCTCTATGCAATGAATGAATTTTCCGATTATAACACATATATATTTTTACGAGGAAACTGTGGGAATTTCCTAATCACCATTTGCAATGCGCATTCGACTTTTTGAGAATGACACTCTTCGCTATTATCTCTGCTCCGTTCAGCGCCCAAAAGAACATCGTGCAAAGAAATGCTGCCTATGTATAACTTTTCCCTATGCTCACGTGCTCTTTTGCTTTTGGTTTCCATAGATATTGGTCTATTTGTCGCGGCAAATCGTCCATTCATGTCTATGGAAATATTTTATTCAGTAAATAACTGAATTGCTATTCACTACATAGTGATATCAGTATTTAATTCGCCATAGCTTTTGTCCGCTCATATCGGGCTCCATCCGATCTACTTACGAGAAATATGTTGTGTAATTTCGAGATGCAACTATTCTGAGGTTCTAAATAGGCAATTATCAGAAACTTTGTGGATTTAGTTGCTACTGGGCTTTGAGCTATCACACAAGGAGAATACTGTGGTGGCCTATTTGTGGCCGATGAGTCTGAGTGAGCAGTTCGCATTTGCTGGAAGATAAATTGCCCAATTTCTTGCTATTGAGGGGATTCATACATTGTGGCAGACAAAGTATTGCTAGAGCTCACCTAGAGGGTCTATTGAGGGTCAATTATTAAGGTAGTGAAAAACATTGGCAAAGGCGTTTATTCTAAAGATGCACATGAACACGCGCAATAGTTTCTTCTCTTGTTAATCTTGAGAAAATCTTGATACAAGAGGAACAGCGGAGGTGTTAATAACAAGCATTAGTAACTTCAATTTTCTTTGTTTCCTGCACTTTTGGTCATCATCATTAGTCATAAATCCTCAGATTAGTTTGACACAGCTCTCCACTGAGTTCTTCTATCGGCTAATCTCTTCATATTTACGTATTTCTTCTCTTTCACCTTCTCCATCACTTGTTCCATATATCTCACACCAGGCATACCTTTGTCATTCTTCCCATCCGCCACATTTTATTTGAGGTAAATCTTGCCCAGAAATACTTGCAGATTGAAAGGATCAGTTTTTAAAAGTATGTGTTAAAGCTCAGAAGCTTGAATATCTTATTAGAAGAAAGTTGGGAAGAACTGGTTAACAATTCTTTTGAATATGCGAGTACAACTTAAACTAACATGGACATAGATATTGAGAGCTGGAGATGCATGTGTGTTAAAAAAATTATAACAGGAGAAAAGACCAAAGACGCAGGCTCGACTCCATTGCAGGAAGTGAAGAGTTCTATGTTGGAGTGCACTGGTGAGTTTCTTGTAGAGCTAAAAACTAGATCAAGCTCAATGGAAAATGTTTACAAACAGTTTACTGCTGTTTATCCGATGAATCTTGTAAAAGCAGGTGATGACCAACCCCCCCTTCTAGTTTAGCCACAAACAAAAACATTTGATGATTTTGAGAAGAAAGAAATGGTGCCAGAAATCATGAGGTTTCGAAGGCATCTATAGGCTTCAGGGATTTCTAAAGATGATGCAGTGTCGTGGTCCGCTTAGAATATGCTGCAGTTCATTATCGAAATGGATTTTCAAGAGTCGTTACTAAATATTTGAGAAGCCCTAAAACTACTTTTGACTGTATGTGTGTCAGTCTCTTCATGTGAAAGAAGTTTTTCTACACTTAATTAAAAGCTATCTTCACTCAACAATGAGCCAATCTCACCAGACAGGCCTAGCCTTAATATTGATAGAGAACGCCGTTGCTAAGTGAGTAAATTTTGATGATGTAATAAATCAGTTTTCAGAGATAAAAGCTCGCAAGAAAAAATTTTAATTCTTACTACTGTAATATTTAAATCTTTAACTTTTGGGTTTGATTTCTATAGTAAATAAAATAATGCTGTAAAATAACTCTTCATGTCATACCTATTAAATATCATTGCCGATGTAATAGCATGCTTACGTAAATTTCCTCCGGTACTGGTACTTCAAAGTTATTAAAAGAGTGTAAGGATGCATTTAACCAACTATTCTGTGAATGCTGAGATACATGACGTAATCCATTGATAAATAGTTGATTCTGGGTCTGCAGGAATACAAGAAAAAGGCATCTTCCTATTATACTTGTGTAGACGATGTCAATGTTATAAATTCCAAATGGGCCCCATATCGAATAGCACCCCAGGCCCCCAACCATGTCTGGGCCAGCATTTTGTTCCCCTGAACGTTATGCAACTTACACATATGTCTTCAAGTAACCCAGGAAGGCCTGAACTTTTTAGTACGTTTTCCTCGTTACGACGTTCAGGATTTCCGGTCCCCATAAAAACATGGTAATGAGAGTCCAATGTACAAACATAGTGTTCAGACACAGCCCGTTAGGGGCAGAGACTGTCCGGGACAGGGTAGTGGACTGATCTGCCCTCTGGGGCTTGCTGAGTCAACTCTGTTGTAGCAACTAGGTTAAGACAGTTAGTCTGCCTCGAACGGTCGCTCGGTATGGTTGGGATGGGAGCGAGTGTGTTGTGTGGAGTGTGTGTGTGGGAATCAGGAGATTGTGACCAGTGATACAGTCTACTTGTTTATGTGCGGATGGGGAATCCAGAGATTGACACCAGCAATACAGTCCACTTGTTTATGTGCGGATGGGAAATCCTGAGATTGTAACTAGCAATACAGTTCACTTGTTCATTTAAAGTTTTTTGTTGTTTCATTTGCTACCGAACACATAGTCTATTTCTAACCTACATGCCTAAATTTTCTGAATGAATAATTTGAAAAATGCATTACAAGAAATTTTTTTCAAATAAAAGTATTAACTACATCAATTTCTGTACACCAACCACACATGAGATAAAGAACATAACTTGCAAACCTGAAACTGGAGTGATCAAACCACTTTGAGTTCTGAACTATGGCAAGCTGGACAGGACTCCTCATAAACACTAAGCTAAGGACATATCTTCTGACTATATTCAGCAACAATGCTTAAAAATTAAAAATCTGCAGCCAAATTACATACCTTGAATTTATTGAATAAGTGCTCAGATTTAGCTCTAACTATTGCTGTCTTCTGAATGAAATCCGCCTGAAAAGGATTACAGGTAAAATTAAATCCTTCCACAAATTGCTGAGGAGAAAAAGGTACAACACAAAGGCAAGATAAAAAAAGTAACTTACCTTCTCCTGATTAGTCATACTCCATTTGCTGTAGTTTCCAATATAAAACCTTAGCTGAATGGATCATAGATAGGAAAGTTTTATTAAAAGCAATTTTCATATATATATAATAGTTATCACCACAGACAAATAACATAAACGGTAGGTTTTCGACATGATCAACTGAAAAATATGATAGCTTCATGTGAATGAAGCTATAACAGCTTTCATGATTTTTTACTTTAATTTTTACCTCTTCATGAAGACATTGAGAACTCACAGTTAGATTACAGATTAAAAATTAGTTCACATCGAAAATATAAAATATTTAAAGTAAACTTGTTGCAAAATACAAAACCAAAGATATTGAAGAGGAAATACAGAAAAAATCATGCATTAAATTATCTGATTTCTACAATAAAATGAACTTCAATACACTTTTACATTGTGAAAATTTTCTGTTCTTAGTATAATTTAATTACCATTCTGACAGTCTGCACCACAGCTGGATTTTTCTTCAGCATCAGTGGAGATATTGTCAATTTGTCCAGTTCATCCATATAGTAAATAGCCTTATCACAGTCTGCATTGTTCAAGCTCATGTTGGCTCTGATGTAGGCATCAAGTTCTACCATTCGGCATTCTATCTGCAGCCACCTAAAACACAGTAAGGCAAAAATAATTTAATGAAGCAAATCATTTTACTATTGAAGGATTGATATACCCTTTCATATTATGTAACTAGCAATGAACTTTCCATTTATTATAGTCAGTAATAAATCATATGCGAAGAAGAAAACTAACCAATTATATTCATTAAAAGTGAAGTAAAAACAACAATTGATTCATCCTTTTATAATGAAGTATCTCACAAGTCATATGATAATTATAATAATTCTTAGAAAAGAAACAATTACTTTTCAACATCCAATAATAAATTTGATAACTATACCCACAATATAACGTGCAACATGAACAGACTACCCTTTAATCCAAACACATTTACTTTTTGCATTAAAGAAATTTCAGAAAATTTAGCAGAATATACTTGCTACTTGGAGGTATATTAACATCTAAACTGAATCATTATCTAAAAAAATTATTGTAATTCTGAGTCACAAGATGATTTACTTTTAACATTACAAGTAAAAAAAAAGTGCAAATCAAATTTCAATCTCAAAAAAAAAAATTAACTATTTTCACGGTGTTTCAAAAGATTTTAAACAAGATTCTGATACATCTCTACAAACCAAAGGCAATAACCTCAAGGCTCAGTGACCATGCTTAAGAAACAAAAACCATTAATTATTAGAAGATGAGGAATGGCATCAAAAAATAAATACAATACCATTTAAAGGGAACCAATTACACACTCCAAGATGAGCACTTCGCTGGCTTCTTACTTATATAGCTTTTAAAGACAAACTTCAGCAAAACAAGAGTTTCAAAATCAAAATGGCAGAAGAATATTATTTAAAATAGTACATGTATAAATTCCCTCACACAAATGCAATGTGCAAGAATTGTACATCAAAATTGCAGAAAATAATGGGGAAATGACCTGCAAGTGTGATTTTGGATTAAAATTAGTGAAGGTAATAGGAGGAATACAAGCAGGTAGTGTGAATGGTATAAATGCTTATGCACATATGCAAACTTGTTGGTAAACAAATGGAAGACAAGTTATGTGCACTTACTACACAAATAACTATTTCTCAAAATCCACTCTCGCTGCAAGTTGGGAACTAAAAACTTGAAGGCCAACTGAGTGCAGTATAAATTTCCAGAGAAAAGGTCTCTCGGTCTAGGAATCAAACCATGTACCTGACATTTGGGGAGATAACGCATAAATCACTTCAGTCCATGTATCCTATAATACTAATCATCACAGTGTTCTGTGCACTTGTTCAGCAAGCTAAAGTTCCATGCAGTGATTCCTCATTCAAGAGACCTTTCTCCTCTGGTAATGTGATTCACACTAGTTCCATATTTCCTATACACTACCTCCACAGCTGTTTGTCTGAATTCAATCTTTTAACACATTTCCAGAGAACTCCTTCAACATTTCCTGTGCTGCGTATTTTCACTGAGAATATTAAATAAAAAAATGAGACTTTGAAAAACCATGGAATGCAAGCTATGCATTTAAGGTACATACAGATCCTAAGGTATACACAGTCGCCCAAAATTTGATCATGTGGTATGCCTTAGCCCTAGGTGATTTAATCATCAAACCATACATTTAAGGAATGAGACTAAATAGCCACACTTGTTTTCTCTCTTTTTAAACTAATAAAAGCCCCAAGAATGTATCTGAAAGATGGAAACATCAATCAGCGACACTAGAACATGCAATTCCTCACAAATAAGATTCATGCATTATCAGGGTAAGACGTAACAAAGTTTCAATAGTAAAAATCATAAAACTAAAAACATTTCACACACATACATACTGAACTTGAGCACTTAAGCAACATTTAAACGTTTTCTGATTAGAGGGAGGATTCCAGAAAGGTAGTGCATGGAAGGATGACTAACGGATATCATGAGAATCACAAACAAAAGCACTTACAATATTCCATAAACTAGCTAGTATCAGAAACAGTAACTTTATTCCAAACTATTCAGACAGAACATTACCACTGTCAAGGTAATAACCTAACACAAGATAAGCAAAAGGATATACCTAATTTCCACAGCTAATGAATGCACAGTACGTCCTGGGATACAGCGCTATGTATTAATGCATTTACATAGCAGATTTTTAGCTAAGGGAGATGAATCAATATGCTACTTCTCTGCATTAAACCCTGATGCCTTCCAAAAACCACGGAGAAGATTTTCTTCCAGGTGCATTCATGCACATGTTTATAGATTTTCATCACATCACATTTCTCTCACCATAGCATCAAAATAAATAATTACAGAAAATTATACGATGTAGTTAAAGTTCTATGAGGTGACAAACTCATTTACCCACGTTTGATTTTGAAAAATAACTTTACACATAGATCTATTCACTAATTTTTTTTATCATTAATAGAATGGGTAGAAAAAATCAACTTTCTTTGGATAAAAACAACCAATATTTTGTTGAACATTTTTTTCTGTTAGATATGATCAGACTAACAATGACATGTGCGAATGATATTAAGGGACTGTACCTTTGTCAGATAGTAGTTCACTTACATTAATTATGATAGCAGTCTTTCGAGTATTGGAATTCAATTGCAAGATAATCATGCCCTAGTTCTCACTAAATGAATAAGTGTATGCACACTATCCCGATGACAGTTACTCTAAAAACTAAGATTGTATATTAGCTAATTTCAATGGTAAAATAAAGATCCTTATTTCAAGTATATTGCATTTAATGGTAAAGGCAATATTTGTGAATGATGCATTAAAAAATTCAGATGAATACCTAACTGCTACGTGCAGCCTCAATGGGTGTTAACCTAATTCTAATTTATCATAACAGAAAATCACATTTTCCTCCCCTTTAAACAGAATGTCAGAACTTAGTGTACCACTATCTGTAGTCAAACATTTAACCCAGAAGTTTAATACTTGATACCCTGCATCCAATATTTACCACTAATTTGTGAATGCATCAAGACATTTTATCTTATAACAAAAAAAACAAATAAAGAGGGAAGAGCAAACCATATTACTTTTTACTCAGTGAAAGCTTATACATTCTTCAAAGGAACATTCTCCATGCTGTCAGAGGGTAGGTGTGCAACCCTCAGATCGGCAATGTGGGAGATGAGGTAAAGTTAAAAAGGCCTCTAGCTGTATAATTTATCATCATGCCTAGCCCAACAATATATTTCAACTATTCACTTCTATTTTTAACTATTTAACATCTGGCATACTTGAAAAAACCTAACATGGTTTTCTCCAAATGATGGTAATTTTGCCCTGACCTTCGATTTTACATGTTTTCCTGCTTACAGTCCCAGATTATTGGAGTTTGAATTACCACCTAATAATTTCTATTTTAACAGGTTAGTTACTTGTACATTTTCTAATTGCAAAAATATAGCGATTGAATAAAATTGGCACCTATGAGACAGGTACTACTCACAGATATCTCCAGCATTATTAAATTCAAAATTAACTTCTTTAACAATAGTGTTTTATGCAATTAATGCACATTTATATAAATATTACTTAATGTAGAAAAATATTATATTTGAACCAAATTCCTTGATCTTTCTGAGTTTACAAGCATGAAAGAGAAGTGCATATGTATATTGGCACATACGCCAAAAATGAATTCACTCATATTTTCATTAAATGGTCACTTCAGTTAAATGTATGCAAACATCTGCAAGATTTATGAAACTGTTTATCAAAGGAGCAAATTTTACCTCAAGAAAAGACATTTTATAATTAAGTTTTGGGAAAACACAGGGACCCTATATAAAATAAAACTGTATCTGATCAGCAGAGGAAAATAACATGAATGAGAATAAATCTCTTGATGCAATAATTTCAGAGTTAGGATTACTATTTTGCTAATGTCCTTTTAATTTATATCCCTTACTAATGATTAAAGACATTTATAACCACAAGGGAGCCAACATTAACTCTATAATAAACAAATACAAGAGGTGCACTCAGTTAAACTTTTAGGTTTCCACTTAGACTAAAAATTAAGCTGGACCACACACATTTCAGCGGTGTCACCAAAAAACTCTCAACATCATTGTTCATACTCAGAAGGCTAAGCTTCCTAATCCCTGCATAACATCTAAAATCCATTTATTATGCTCTGTTTAATAGTCACCTGAACTATGGGATTGAAACGTTGGGGAATGCCGCGGACATGAAATCACTCTTTCTGCTACAGAAGAAAGCTGTGAGAATAATAACTCATTCATCCTCTACTGAACACTGTAGGCCAATTATGTATTCATAAAACAGAAAATACTTATAACGTACTTGTTCACGTGAAAGCCAACCTCCAGTCCTATACAACAAGACTGGAAATGCACAGCCATAACACACAACAGAACAATCAATTATTTGTTTGCCAAAACAGGTTAAAAATATCACAAAATTCTACTTCCAACATGCACATTAGGCTATATAATCATCTCCCTGAGTCTGCAAGAGGAAGCAGCCCTACTAAATTCAAATGAGTGGTATATTCATGGCTGGTATCAAAATCTTTATATTCTGAAAATGAGTTTTTTACTCATTCAGCAACTGACATGGTTTTCTGAAGGAACCTTTATTTGTATCTGTGTTTTATATTGTAATGTTGTGATGTTCATGTTTATCCTGTGATAACTGACAAGGTCGATTGTAATCCCTTACCTAGCAACCAATAAAGATATTATTATTATATCAAATACAAATACATAATACTTTTTAGGATTTAAGATGTAATTCAATTTACAATTATTTGTTATTTCCCATAAATGCCTTCAGAAAAAGTGAAACTCAAAGAATTATTTATAGCCTAAAATAGAAGAATACTCTATTATTAGTGTACATTATTTACACTTAGCTACTACGTAAAGACTCAAAATACATGACAGTACTCAGGAGGAAATTGTGAATTTCATGTTTTCTCTCTTAAATTGTAAGGCATGGTTTTTAATGCCACCTACCTAAGGACGCCTTAGTGCATGAGTAATTTATATGGAACTAAAAGGGTTCTAGGAGAACAGCAAACAAATGATGGTTACAGGTTGCAACTAACTGTTACTATTCATACTGCTTAAGTTAACTTCATGAACAACCTGGATTACAAGTCAAATTAAAAATCCAAGGAGGAATTTGGCCACAACTTAAAGCAATCACAAAAGAACTAAGCCACATAACTGCCTTGAGAATCGTAAGTTCAGTTTTTGATTGATGACAAATTTAACGAGGCAGAAACAAAATAGCTTGGTAAAAATGGCCCCAGGTGCATGCTATTCCAATCAAATACAGCTTTTAAAGTAATTTTTTCTTTTCTGAACTTACGCACTCTCCATACCAGCTAGGCTTCTGCCATTATCTCCTCTTGGATTTCTGGGGAAGGACACAAGAAAAGTGAAACAAAATCAAACCAACGCCTCAGTACGTAAAAAGCAACTTTGAATGGCAATTGAAAGACGTCCGCCTCAAATCAAAAACAAGAGTAATGACAGTGAACATGTAATAGTTTTCTATAATGTAAGCAATCTATATCAATCTAATACCATTACCAAACGAAATATGTTAACAGCTCTTCTCTAAGAAGAAAGTAATTATTTAAGTAAATACTAATTTTACATAAAATACAATAGTTTTCAAAGGGAAAATAAAATGGTTCATAAAAATGCAAGCCATTTCAGAGTTTCAGCCTGGGTGACAATACATTCAGAGCAAATATTCCATTTTGAGATGAACAATATGATAAAAACATATTTGTGAGAGAGAATCCATGTGAAATAAGTAATATCTTGAGAGGATGAATGAATGTCTTTTACTACATATGTGCAAATATTATCCCCGAATATTCAAATGCCTCAAACACTAGAAAGCATTTGTAATTCAAGATATCGAATAGTGATGTTTAAAGAAGAAATTCAAATGCCCTAAATATTGCCCCATGCACCATTGGGTGCATCAAGGACTATATTGACACACTAAATCAAGTGCACTGCAAGGAGATTCAATTCTGTTTCATAAATACCTTTCTTTAATAATTTCAGGAGAGCTCATGCTGGATGATCTATGCTGCAATCTACGACCTTTTTCTGAATTGTGCAACAGTAATGAGCAAAATTCTTACCTTATAGTTGTATAATCATGCTTTATTCTGTCAAGTATGAGGTTAATATTGCCTAGTTCTATATTTCTGTAAATATAGCATTTTTTGCCACTAGTTTATGGTTATATTCAAGTTCGACTGAACTTGAAGGGGTATTATTGTTGTGACCTGTTACAAAAAAGGACAACAAATAAATGAACAGCATAATGTCTAGTACATTATAGCAGCTCTAGAATTTGATGTATTAAAATATTCAAGGCCTTTGATATATGATAAATACAGTGGAAGCTTGGAATAACGAGTGCTCTCATTGGCTGGGAAATCACTCGCTATAGCAAGCGCTCATTATATCCGAAGGTCATGTATTTAGCTTCTCAATTCCCACAGTTGTTCTTACTTTCCATTTTTCTTTTGTTACAATGCTATTAGAAACAGGTAGAAGGGATGTTTTCATGCACAATTGCATATTTATTGTTTATTCTGCGAAATAAATCTTCTAAATCAATAATTTACCCTTTGCTGAAATCTTAAGAGTGTTAACCAGTACGTCCAATGATTAGGTAAGTTGTCGTAATGATTCGCCGAAATATGGCATTTTCGACAGTAGAAAATATTTCTTGCATAATTACCTCTTCCAAGCCGTTCCTAAAATTCACATTCAGTTATCTCTTGAAAATTAGTTTCAGCGAGTATTTATTTACACAAACAAATGCCTCCATCGGTTGTGATGCACATTGTGTGTAGTACTAGTGTTGCCATCTGGAGGATCTAGAGCGAACAGAGGTAACTACCATGAAATACTATTGCCGAGTATCATCAATGTATTCACTCAAAATTGTATGCATCCGTGAAGTCAGGAATCATAAAATAAAAACTTGTTGAACAGGATAAATTTTAATTAATCGCACAACAACGGCCCTGGCAATATTTACGTAAACATTGAAAAATATTCACAAATTAACAAATGTACCAGAAAACATACGAAGGTATTCCCATTACTTCTGCTAACAGGAAAAATAATCAAAACCAGGACGAATCGTAAAATTTTAAGGATATAATTCTTTGGCAATGGAAAACTTTGGTGACTTCGTCATCATGATAAAAAGCATAACAAAACAAGCATTTGACCTTTAGTATCACACATACGCACGCTTCAATTAACAGCACAGTACTTTCAATTTTTATTCCCGGCTGCAAAATCATTCAAACATCATCTGCTTCAGTCTACTGACCATTGCCGAAAGCGCAGATGCTTCCACTTTACTAAATTTGCTAAAGTCGTCGGCGGAGGTATCACTGTCCTAGTAAACAATGCTAATTTTTCTAAGAGCATGCTGTGCTTTAGCTCTAATCGACATAGGCACGGTTTCTTCTTCCGAAAGAGAACTAATGTAGTCGTCACTTTCGTTTCTCACCGAGTTAATCAACTCCTTGTCCGTCAACTACTCCCGCACTGGTCGACAAAGACACGCGGGCTGAACTCTGCCCCTTACCCACTCCTCCGCTGTTGTGTGACTGACTAGATGCTTTTCTGCTTGTCCATCTTCTGCCCATTCCGCTACTATGCCTCCATTTGAACTTGGATTAACAAAAGAACAACTAAAAAGTGCGAGCATGCATGCAAGGCATGCCAGGGCCGGCCGTAAATCATCAGTGCGTGAACTTGATTGGACTTTAAATAATGAAGAGATGGAACAAATATTGTACTCTATGTTGTAGTTGACAAATAATGCTTCTAAAGATAAATACCATGTGTTAATTTGTACTTTGCAGAGCATCACCCTCATGAAATATCGCTCGTAATACCGAACATATATCGTGGCAGGGGCTTCTTGGCCTCGCTATATCCATTTTCTTTTACATGTTAATCATGGGCCTTTCGATGGTACATAGCCAATCACTCGTTATTGTGAGATTCTTGCTATATATCGTACTCTCTATAACGGGCTTCTACTGTATAAGAATTTAATATCTGAATTTGAGAAATCAACTATTTGTCTCATCTAGATAATTTTTATTTGTCACAATATTGATTAATTGGCTCCCAGATGGAAAAAGTTATCAGATAATGACAAATGACCTACACTATTACATTAGCAAATCAAAATAAAGAGCCTCAAAGAAAACAGCATGTCTAATTAGCTAGGAAATTTAAAAAGTGGATTCAAAGTACTAATAAGAGATGAATTAAATCACAGGAAAGATGAAAAAAATTATCAGAAAAGAGTGATGCCAATTTTTGCCTCTGGATTGAAAAGGATTAATCCATTTAAAAAGCTATACATAATCCCTATCAAATTCACTGGAAAAATATGTAGCAGATAAGGGTACAAAAACATTTGAACTTCCATCAATAAAAACAAGGCACCCAACATTCCCTAGGGGAATTTTTTTGAAAAAAAAACATACCTTATTACAACAGGAAAGGAAGGAAAAGGAAGATTACATAAGATAGGAAAAATCAGGAACCCATCTCAGTATCACATTTCAGAGAGCCTAAGTTACAAAAAAGTAACGACAACAGCTGGATATGAGACAAAATCTCACTTCAAGCACAATATTATATGTAGTAAGTTGCATACACAAATTTATAATAGGAGTTTTGGTTAGACATACTTAATGAAAAACTACACACATGCTCCATCAAACAGCACACCTATTTTAAAATATAATAAACCATAGGAAATTGATAAGAATATAAAAAGCATTGGGATATTAGATACTGTCAACTGTTTTCATACAGTTGGAATTAAAAATAAAGGTATGTAAATGCATGGGATTGGGCATTTTAGTGATTCCATTAAATATTCGAAAGGAAACAATTTGGCACAAATGGGATGCGAACCCGCACTATCTTGAGGGGTTGACAGGTACAGCACCTCAACTCACTCAGCCATGGCCATTGTTAATACAGGTGTGCCTTACAAAGGATTTACGGAGGAAAATTCTATAGTTCTGTTTTTTCCCGAACCCGGGTTCAAGAGGAAGGAAACCATGACACTTTTCCTGCATTCCCTCTATAGTTTAATTATCAAGATGGCCAAGCGGTCTGAGGCGCCAGACTCAAGGATATCCTTGCTTGCTTCGCGAGCTCTTGTGAATTCTGGTCATCGTAAGAGGGCGTGGGTTCGAATCCCACTTCTGAAAAAATTTTTGTCGTCCCCGGTGGCGGCGGGGTAAATCCCTCGCCTGTCAATCGAAGGGTCGCGGGTTCGAGTCCCGCCCGGGGAGGATTTTTCACTGTCCGGGGCATGGATGTTAATGATTGTGTAATCTGTTAATTGTAAGAGAGGACTAGACAGTCCTAAATTCGCAGATCAATAAAGACAAGTTTAATTTAATTTAATTTATAGCTTCAGAAAATAATTGTGTCATTAAGATCCCGAGCATGTCTCACAATGTCTCCTTGTAAGTAGCTCTGGTGAACTACACAATGAATTACGAGTTGTGCCACATGTGGGGAACGATTTTAGGAACTATGCTCTGTGTTTGCAAAATTTTCTGGAACTAAGTTTTGAACTATGTAGTTCCAGCGAACTGTTGGAATGATTTGAACTAAGAGAACTGAAACACCCAGAACTAATCATTCAACCAAGGCTTGTCAGTGAACTACAAGTGGTGACACCTTTCAGCAAAATAACTGAAATCATTGTCTGCATTGCCTGAACTGTCGGCAGGCTATAAAAAGAAGAACTTTAAGATTACAGAGTAGGTGGCAGACATTGGATTTTTAGTTCAAACTGAATGATTCACTGTCTGAGGACATGAATAGTTCACCTAGTTCACTGAAGTGAAAGGCAGTGAGAACAACCCCAACCTTGGCACTAGAAACTCTACTGAATTTTATCCCACCTCATGTGGAGGCGAAGGTTCAGGCAAGGACAGCTGCTTATCATCTCAAATGTGTGGAACAGTGGTATGACAAAGGAAGTTCTTTTGGTCATAGATAAGTTTGGACTGAGCTCATGAAGTCGAGCCCCATCCATGAGATGTGGAGTGATGGAATGATAGCAAGGTTCAACCAATTACCCCTTCATTTCAAGACCTGCTTTCCTGATAGAGAGCAGTGGGTTGGAAAAGAGGGGAAGGTACTTCATATGGGGGCCAACAATGGCTCCAGGAAAGAAGGAAGAGCAGGAGCCTACAGCTGTAGCTCACCAAGAAAGCTCTCTATCCCTGAGGGTATGCTACTACGTGACAGTAAAAGTATATGCACTTCTGAACAGCGTGTATCCTATCAAAGGGGTTGGGATGTTTAACAGACCAATACAAATATTCACTGATATTCAGGCTGCTCTAAAAGCCCTGACATCATCATGGTGCAAATCACAGCTGCTGCAGGAGTGTCATGAGGCATTGAATGAGATAGGTAGATTCGGCGAGGTGGAGCTTTTCCTGGTCATGCACGCATATCCGGAAATGAGATGGCTGATGAGCTGGCTAAGACCAGATGCAGCCACAATCTGAATGGACCAGAGGCAATCATAACTATTGCTACCTAAATAGGGGTGGCAGAAATCAGAATGCGGGACTTAGCCAGGCATTCTGAGATCTGGAGAACCATACCAAATCAACGACAGGCCAAATTACACATAGGTGAACCTAGACCTGGGCCTCGATCATGGATCTTCATACGGCGTGCGCTAGCGTTATCGTTATATTTTGATTTAACTCATGTCAGAGAGAACGTGATCTATGTTCCTCATTTTTCGCACAGCACTTCAAATCGCTTATCACAATCAGTGGAGAGAATCTCATAGACGGTTATTGTTAACCCTGCGCTACTCTAGGGGTAAGAGTTAACGGTAAAGATTGCGATAACGTGAAAGATACATCCATGACTCCACACCTGGACTCGCAAAAAGACTCCTACTTAACAGGGGTCAACTACAAATGATAATGGGACTCCTTACCGGGCACTACTGAGTAATGAGGCACCTACACCTCCTGGGAATCGCAGATTCACCCAGATTCAGGTGGTGCAAGGAAGAGGATTAAACCACATCCTACATATTATGAGAGTGCCCTGCTGTGATGAGGACTCAGAATAGGTACCTGTGCACACCATTCATGGAGCTCAGGGAGGTTAGGGAGATCCCCATTGGGGACCTGTTGGCCTGCAGTAGGCCGACTGGCCTTTATGATTGATTTCACCAGAGGGGTGATTGGCACAATGGACCAATAGGTCTAAGTGCCTTAGGGCCTCCTTAAGAGGAACTCCACCTAAAACACAATTTACATCTACGTAACTGAAGTGAACAGTTCTTTCTGAATAGTTTATTCATGAACTACCCATCTCTATGGCTCATTATTAGTGTGGATCCTGGAAATATAATTTCCTCTTCACCCATCTTTTCCTTCGCCATAATTGATATGAAATTAAAAATTTTAACTTCACTCTGATGAGCTATAGACATTTTTTTTAACAACAACTGTTTCCATTATGGCCTCAACACTTTGAAATAATGTATGAATTTCAATTGACACACACAGTCAAATCTAGTTCTATACACACTACCTGCAGCCTTAATCTTTCTGCAGATGACCTTCAAACAATTTTCTTTTGAGTATACCCGTTAACCACATCCATTTTGGGTAAACTCCATTTTTATATTCTCATCTAACCTAAATCATATGTCTCTTCCATGAAGATTCTCCATCTCCTCTCCATTCACCTAATACCAATCCACCAAACCCAAAGCAGGTTGCTGGTCCTTTTATAGTACTTGTATAATCAATTGTATCTTAGATATGTCATACAAAAATGTATCACATTTTTAAGTCTTTAAATATTATTTTTACAATGTTTATGAAAATTTTGTTGGGAACAAGTGTTGGGAGCAGGCAGCGGGCTAAATATCACTCACAAAGATGGTGATCATTACCTACAGAGCTGCTATGCAGTGGTCACATCCATAGGGAAATCATTCAACTGTTGACTGATTACTAAGTGAGTGATACTCCCACTGGATGCACCAATTCATTATTTTGTCATCCCCCTTCAGAACATTAATTTTTTATAGCATAAAATGGAATGAGTCAACATTATCAAACTTAAATAAGCCAGGTTCATGGCTGTGACACAATAAAGTATGTATCATCTTTGAACTCACACTTTTTATAGCCTAACAGAAGCCAAGAATGTTCTAAGTTTCAACAGAATACTAACACACCTTTGGCTACTATTGGATACTCAAGATGATGTATTGCCAAAAAGAGACACTTAAGTGCAACCATAACCAGGGTTATTCAAGATCACTGAGGGAGTCCTATGAAGGCCCTATTCAATGCTAGCAAAGAGAACTTGGTCCTTTATCCTGAATTTCTTTCTTGAATAAAACTCATATTTTCGTATGACACTGAAATTTGCATTAAGAGACCACTGATGGTTCCATTGAAAAATGGTCATTAAAAGGTCTATGCATGCCTGGATAGATTCATATACATCTACGTAATACCCTGCGAGCCACCATGAGAGGGTGAGGCAGGGGGAGAACATGCACTACTAACATGCAACTAAGAGCAATATGAGCTACAAGAGATTGTTTCTGGCAGCATAATCGCAAGTGAGCTGGCACATAATTTTAAAAAATGGGAAACCAACGAGCTCAGGTATTATTTAAAGCTACAAAAATTGTGTTTGCTTCTATGATATTAGTTAATTTCTGAGGAATTTTAGATGCATAGAAATCTAATTAACATTAAATATTGTCTCACTACATAATTATATCGCACAGGAATCTTTCATGAAATACAATGTACTATAGAAATGAGCCTATGATACCTGTGAAAACGTTAACAAGTAAATATTATATATGCATTTACCAACATACAAATACCATTGGCATAAGAATGAATTTCGACAAAAATGTTTAATTCACTCTAGCCGATGAGGTTTAATTACAGTATGGGGCTGGCGAGGGATAGTAAATATGGTCTGAAAGCCATAGGAGCTGTTTAATAAATAAAAGATTTTATTAAGAATAGAGGCTTTGCAAGATGATGATGACTATACGCATTCATCAAAACATTACAAAAATATTCATTGTCTTCTAATTACTGGTACTGCGCACTTTGAGGAGAAAACAACTTTCATATGGAAGTTTGTTTCAGGTCTCTGCACTTTTTTCCCACAATGGAACAAATCTGCTAACATGCTCTCAGATGAACATTTACCTGTTCTTCGATAACTTGAACCCATTCCTCTTAACTCAAACAAATTCTCAACACCATCGACTAAGAGATCATTCTGTCACTCAAAGTGAACTTCCATGATTAACCCTTTGAGTGCCACCGATTTTTAGGTGGGTATTCCCAGAAGTGCCATGGGTATTTTGCTAATTTTGTAGGCCTTTATTCAAAAAATCATTTTTTGTTTTTTTGTTGATATTTTTAAATGATTTCTTCTGCATTTGAAAGTGAATACCCTCTTCCAAATTAATATGAAAAAAATCGGATGATTTTCTCAATGACACAAAATTGTTATAGTTTAATTTGGAATTTACAGGTTTGAATTATTTTATTTCTCAATTTTGACCAATAAATCGAGAAATAATATCAACTTTAAAGAAATAAACCATTGATAAATATACAAGATTATTATTTTTCTAGGAAATGATCAAATATAATATCCAAGGAATTTTCACGAATTTTCAATAGATATTCGATTGGTTAACACAATGCAAGTTGCATAAAATTCAGGGGAAATGATCAAAATGATTGGAGGTATATAATGTGAATATTTTCGCAGACAAGAGAATATTTGCTTGTGAAAATGTTCCGAAACATGGTATCTGAATAATAATAACAAGAATTTAAGTCTGTTATTGATTGCAAAATGTTAACAATTACATTACAAATTATTGAAAATATATACTCAGAAAACGATGACAACATTACAAACCCTATTCCAAATCAAATAACTAATTTTCATATTATTCATAAATATGATGAGACACACAATTTCCATGTAGACCTTATTCACATTTCATGCAGTTCTAGATCTACGGACAGGGCCACGGCTCAGTCTAAACATACAGTCTTCTCACTTCGGCACTATTTTGGAAACCCATCATCTCCATTCTACGAGAGTAAAATGAATATTAAGCAGAGAAATTTCGAGAAACTCCGACACTGTTTTCCATTGATATAAATGTATTTAATTTTTTTGATCAGTTAAATAAATGTTTATATTGTGGAATAAAATTGATTAACATGCAAGTTGACTGATACACGTCACTATCTCTACGGCTGATACCATGATGGCGTACGCAAGTCTGTGCGTTCAAAGATCGTTCAAAAATATTAATGATTTACGCAGCAAAATTGTGAGTATTTTACGCCGTTTTCCTTTTTATATTATATTCAGAGTTTTATATATTCATTTATTTTATTCTTATTTTTCTTAATGCCAAGAGTAGCAAATGGTTTGCTTCTTTTCTGGAGTTTCGACAACTCACTCTAAATTGTTATCAATGATCTTCGATGATACCAAATTTCCTGTGCCCTGAGTCAATAGGTAGGTACATTGATTGATATGGTAGATATTTGTTGCGATTACAATTAAATATTTTATATTTTAAATTTGTCACTCAAATGCTTCTAGTACTTCAATTGTTTTAGTGAACATAACTACGAGTTTGTTTTGAGTGAAGCATGCTGATTGTTGCCTCTTTAAAATTGGTAGTTTGCATTAAGTAAACTCAAGATCACATTTTGAATCTGTAAGGAAGTTCTTTTAGAGCCAAAGGACAAAACACTCAATACTATTGTTATTTATCTGCTTATGATAATGAAAGTTAATTTGGCTGGAATATGTGAATGTGCTTTCAGAATTTTTATGAGTTCTTGCGCAAAGTACATATTATTTAAATTTATTGCTCGTAGTCAGCCGATCACGGAACAAGTTGCACCGATCCTAGGGTTAATGCCATTCTGTATTGAATTTTCTTATCTTGGTCGATCGAAATATTTCATACATGATATGAAGTGTATGTCTTTAATACAGGTATCCGACGGCAGTATGAAAAGGGTGGAGAATGAATTTCTATTTTCCAGAATTTTTATGAGTTCTTGCGCAAAGTACATATTATTTAAATTTATTGCTCGTAGTCAGCCGATCACGGGACAAGTTGCACCGATCCTAGGGTTAATGCCATTCTGTATTGAATTTTCTTATTTTGGTCGATCGAAATATTTCATACATTGATATGAAGTGTATGTCTTTAATACAGGTATCCGACAGCAGTATGAAAAGGGTGGAGAATGAATTTCTATTTTCCAGAAAATGAATTCCATTGCTATGTGTGTGTTGCAGATATGGAGACAATGAAGCACTATTTGTGACGAAGGATCTATCAGAATGTTATTGGTGATATTCATTGCTTACGAATTCTGTGAAAAATGTTTCGAAATATACACGTTCGCCACGATAGTATTTTAGTCTCCCCACTTTAGTCTGTTCCATTAAACGCTAAGTTGACTCTCATATCTTAAAGGCCGTTTTACACGGTACTTTTTTTTTACAATTTCTTGTAAAAACGCTTGTATGAGGAAAATGGTACCGTGCAAAGCGGCAACTTGTGTGAACGCTTTTGCGAAGGTCTCAATGACTGAACGGAAAATAGAACCTGTTCTAAATCCATTCAGACAAACAAATTATCGTTTAGTTTCATACCATCGTTTGCACAAATAATTGCACTGTGTAAAACGGCCTTTCCAATGAACTAACTTTTTCCTGCTTTATTCGTGATTTTAATGTGTGTATTCTTCTTTGCAGGCAATTTATGGCATTGGGAGAGGAGACAAACTTCAAGGAGAACAGCTCTAACTATAGAAGTACACAGATTGAAGCGATCGTAATTAACGTTGCTCATTAGGAGTGTATATAATACTGTGATTTAAATTTTTATAATTGATGTACTTTAAACGTAATATGGTTCGTGTTATATGCTAAACTATTTTTCAAAAAGTATGTTGACCCATAATGTAAAAATGGAAATGTATTTTTTGCCCTTGTTACAAGTATTGTAAATGGCAGTGTTTTAATAAAAATGTAATCGCGGGAATGAACATGTAATTTTATTTCAGAGTTTATATTCCCCTTGGTTTTCTGTCCAAATATATTCATATGTAAATAACCTGTATTTTACTCATTTTGATTTTCTTCCGGATAAATTTGAATTGAAAATCGGAAAAATATTATGGTCTGCCCTAGTAAGGTATTTTGAAAATCCCTCTTCACAGCGTTGCCACATACTCAACTAGCACATTCATAAATTTGGCAACGTTTGGTAAAACAGAAAGTAGGCTCACCAGCCAGCTAAGGGTTTCCCATTGCTCTTATGGGAGTAGGAAGACTGTATGTTCAGACTGTGGCCACGGCCTTTCCTACTGCATACAGCACAAACTTTTTCCCTCCGCCCTGAAAGTTTCCTTATCCCATATATTCCTGGTGATACTGTCCTAGGAGTTGACTGACTGGGATTATTCCATCTAAGTAACCATTCACTCACAATTGTATCTATTATTTCTGAAAAAAACTGCACTCTTGATATTTTTTTCAGGATTGTTGGATTTGTAGGTAATATAAGCATTTAGCACCATTTTAGAAATTACATTGAAGGCCATTTTCTTCCAGTATATCAAATAATCTCTCATCTAAATACAGGTACAACATAATATCCAAAGAATAAATGCCTCCCTTGTAACGATTGTACTGCTCAATGATTTGTGAGCTTTCCTTTGGAAATTCTTGATCATTGCGAATGACTGAATTGCTTTTGGCTATTGAGTTGGTGGAAAGTAATCAAACTGGATTTTTTTGTTATTTCTTTTCTCAATAACCAAGAATAAGAAGCTCTTCACTTCTAAAACACTTTTTCTTGCCCCCACTAAAGTTTTATTTGAGAGGTTGAGGTCCCATGGTCCAGAATGTGTTGGTAAAAAGAGGTTGAAGTACACGATTGGAGAAGATTTTGGTGGTGGAAGTTGTTTGGGAAATAATAGTTAGAAAAAAATCTTGCATGAAAGCAAGCATATCAATTAAATAAGAAAAATACATGTTTCTAGGAGTGAAAGAAAAATATTTCTCAAGTTTAATGGGAATCCACATTGCTTGGAATTCTAGACAACCAGGAAGAAGAGTTGAAATCATTGTTTGCTATGCACAATTGTGGCATTAAAGTTACAAACATGCAATAGAAACAAAATCCAAGGCATCTCACTATATTGTACCAATATTCAAAAATAAAAATATGCTCAAGACACTTGATTTTAATTCCTTGAAATCAATGTAACATTTTGGATTACATATCTAATTGATGATGAAGAGCATAACTGATAAACATTCTGTCAATTGCTGCCAGGAAAAGTATGAAATCAATGGAAAATGTTACTAACACCCTTAGGTACCTCCGAAAATTGCAGCTAAATCATAGATATTTTTACAAATGCAATAAAACTTCTATATACTTGGTACCAGTGGTACATACAATTCAGCCATTCTTAAATGTTTGCATAAATTTTGTGAGACTAGCACCTAAATTTAAAAAACTAAAATAGACTGGTGATTGCGGGCTTGATCATTAATCAATGTGATTGTAGTGATCATTGAGATTAAGTAATACTGAGGAAAATGTAGCTTCTGGATATAACTTCATTATATATTTATGAGGAAATTACTGTTAAAAAATAGATTTTTAGTTCTGATTTACCAGTTACTGTTCCCATCTCTGGAGTTCCCTAAATGTCATGATTTCAAGATCATATGGAGACTAAGCAGTAATAAAAACAAAAACAAATGTCACCAGTCTTACCCCAAGACATCTTGCTTCAATTTAGCCAAGCGTGTTCTCTTAAGTGCTTCCCTTTCATTATCCTTGAGAGCCAATTTTTCTTCAAGCTCTGCTCTGAGATGAGAAGGCACATTGTCTGGTGATTCAAGGTTCTTAAGACGAAGAGCATTCCTTGCAACAGCAGTTTCCCAACGAATGCGAACTTTGTCTAGCTGTAACATTAAATTTACATTAATTAGTGCTTTACAACAATGAATTAAGTAGGAGAGATTAAAAATATATAACCAAAAACAAGGTTAAAAAATACCCTATGAATGGAATGATACCCACAATGGTGTCAAGTGGGGAATATTCCAGATACAATGATAGAATGAGATTTTTCTAGGAAGAAAGGAAATTACTATGAAATTACGAGGTAGTGTTCAGTCACGGAGTTTACACTTTAAGGATGCAGAATTTTGGCTATAGTACCATTAAAATATATATAGCCATATAACTTTTATTTGTGCAGTAGATTCTAGTTTTAAAATATGAATCAACAGGACCTCCATTTCACATTCCATTTTTTTATTTATGTTATATTTCCCCGGAAAGGGTTGTCACCATAAAACAGAGAAACAATAGAATTACACATTCAAAATAAGTTATTGGTGGTATTGAGTATGTGACGTCCACATCTGAATAAAAGTGAGATGTTTACCATATGAATTCTAATACTTCCCCTTGGGAAACATCACTGATACATACAATAAATGAATGAAACAAGCAGTTAAAGCTGAACACAATAATACAAGCATACATAAAATTATACGTTCAATAAATTACAAAAAGTTATAAAATATCGGCACGAAATTTGCTATTTGACCCAATGGTTAGTTGGTAAATTAAGTAGGGATATGAATTACTGCCAATACTTTCCCCTTATTTAGGAATTTGTGCTCAGACTCTCCGGATGGAAATACTTCCGTCACCACACCAACCTGATTCCTAGAAAATTGTTGACAATAGGTTTCATGGTGATTATTTACACCAACCTCGGTAAAACGATACTTCACTATAGCGAGGGTTTTCTTGGGCACAGTGAGGTCTCGTTTTAAAGAGGTTGCACTGTATTTAAGAAAATTTATCAACTCTTGTTTATTGAGAATCTATGGAAAATTACTTTATGAATTAATCTAAAATTCACTAACTAGCTCCCTTTCAGGAAGGAGGGCTTCATGGAGTGTATCTGAACTCGTTAAGCACCAATTTTAGCTGATGAGTTTTATCAACTATAGTATACTTCAGCATAGAGAGCAAAGAGTTTATTTTTTTGTGTAACACCATGCTGATATCGCATTCATAGCAGAAATGACCACCAATTTTCTTTCTCATTTTTTTTCAAAATAATATCGTTTAGCAGGAATACTCTCAGCATAAAATAATAGAAACAGACAATATAAACTTCATATTATTATACCACACTGAAATATAGTTATAATTAATTATCCTGATGAAGGTAAGCTTTCATTGCCACATATATCATTACTATTGACCTGTCTTGCCATTGAGTATTTTAGGCACCTTTGATGGCTAATGGAACATGGCTGATTCTTACTGTTTAATAAATTTGGACATAACTAAATTTCACCAACAACAATACTTGCCTACAAGTTGATTTTAATCAGGCAGATATGTGACAAAAAAAGTAAAACATGAACTTACATGTGTTAATGGTGGCCTATTTGATTGGACAACCATAACCCTTCGATGTGTTGATGGAATATCGTCATCTTCATTTGTAACTGTAATTAAAAACAAATATGAACACATGTAAATTAGGGATTTACAAACAAAATGGGAAAATTTTATGGTTGAAGAAAAAACTGGCGAATTAAAATGGTAGAACTCAAGGACCAGTAATAATGCTTAAAAATTAAATAAGAAACATATGCTGACATGATGAGATTTTAAAATGGTTGAGTTGGACTGAATAATACTTTCCCAACAATGATGATAAGGTTATCATTGGTGTTAAATGAGGAAATCTAAGATTTTTCATGATGGATGATTTAACTTAAATCATATATCCAATTGATTATTTATCAACATACATTGAAATATATAATTAGTACATTAGAGAATAAAAATTACATTAAAAACAACTGCTTCTATATATATGCTTGAAAATATTAATGACTTAATTATTAAAATGTGATGTCATTGATTGTACCCCATCCAATCTCTACCTTAATACATGGGGCAAATTTAGGATGACTTCCGTCAATGAACTTGAAATGTGGCATTCCTCAATCAATGTTTCATCATTTATTATGCAAATCCACATACAAATAATGTGCACATGTGCAAACAATTTCACCAGTTTGTGTCCCAAGTCTGTCAGAATGCCATTCTATAAATATGATATCTATTTTCCCATAAAGTGCATCATAAAGTAGTCAGGATTGAATTTTCATGATTTATTTTTTTATTACTCATTACATTGCATTGGGTAGTATGCCTGGTGGTAATGGTTAACATTTCACTACATTTAAGATGTAAAGTTCTCTCTGATGAAACTTACGACACATTATGATTCAGGATTGTAAAAAATATTATCCGCAAATATTCCATTAGTCAGTTTCCAGAAACCTATTATTGGCAGTGAAATTATTTAAATCATAACCTAACAATTTAATACGATGTGGACCCTTAAATAAACAGTATTTCATTTGCAGAGAAATAGTGTGGTAGCCCAATGGATAGAGCTGACTGGAAGTCGGTTTGAATGAGAAATCGGAGAAGAAAACAAAACCTTCACCTTCAAATCCACAGAAGCTTTCAATTCAACATTCCTAAAGAAAGTGGGTCCATGTTTTCGGTGCAAATTTGTAAGGATTAGAAGGGTCTCTTAGTTAGATGCGATGTGCCATTAATTACCTTCTAATGAATATTTAAGAAATATTTTCATCATGATTACAATACCATATGTGGCCTCAAGTACTTGGAGGAGCCGAAATACCATTCAAATTTGGCAGGAAACATATTCGGGATTTTTCCGTTGAGTATAATGAATCAACACGTGTGCTTCATAATTATAGTATAGTGTTCAGAAGAATAAAAATTTCCACTCCATGTTGCAATACTACATAATTATTACAACAGGGTCTTTTCCACTACGCATATTCTCATAAAACGAGATGAGGGTCCGCCGCTACGATTATAAGGAATCGTAATTTTTATAAAAATTACGATAACAAATAATCGTATTTTTATAAAAATTACAACTGTACAATGCTTGATTTCCATTCAATCAACCAATTCAATACGCCAAACTACCACCGTCAACAGTTCCGAATGCAGTAACACTCCATCCGTAGGCAAACCGACGCAAAAATAGAGACAAACGCCAAGGCTAAATAAAAACCACTAGATTTGGGGTCAAAAATTGCATTAAGGGCCTTTTTGCACTCAATCACTTACTGTGTGCCAACGTTCTGCTTCTAGTAATCATTTTCTCTTGCAGTGACAAGACCGACAATTTGCCGCATAATTTGAGTTTAGCATTCTTATTCAACTTGCCCGGCATTGCACTTCTTCAGAAGGACGTCCGTTTCCTGAAATCGGTTGAACGATTTAGTAGGAAATTAATTAAGTCGAAACCCCGAGCAAAGATGCTCTTTTCCCTGAGTTTGATGGGGGCTTATCAACGTACATTACTGCCGTTCTGAAAATGCTCGAGCGGTAAACATTTACATAAGCAAGGGTTAAGAACAGCAATAATACTGTCGGTTCAAACGTAAATTCACCGTGATAAGGAATGTTGCTAATTGTTATTCATAAAACAGAGCGAAAGGTTTCATCCACATATATGAAAGGTCAAGTAATCAAACCTTTTATTCGATTTGAAATCAACACATGTGCCTTTCTCTAAAACATCGCAGTTGTAACGCGCGCCAGCGCTGTTCAATTGCCAAATGAATTATCGCAGATTTAAATAACGCGTCACGAAGGTAACACGCGAGTAATTGTAGCACATATGACATCAGACATTTGATCCACATTATGACAGTCATAAGGTGAAAACTTCTAGACTTCGCCGAATAGGATCCTATCCAATACTTATTAATTCTTCGAAACCTTGTTTCGTATCTCAGGTCTTTTGCACGTACAACATAAATTGTAGGCTAATAGTGACCACTCTTCCGTTGGGAAGGTATGCAAGACGAAAACACAACGACACCCTATTTAAGATAACGATCGCGGGGCATATTTAAGATAACGAAAAACGTGTGCAGGTTATATTCCACGACGTTACACCATTTACTGATAGGTATTACGCTGTTAACGAACGTCTTTGAAATCCACAAGGTAACTGGTATTTAGTTTCATTGCGGAAACATCGTTTGCCATGCCGGAATGATATCGTGAAAGCTTATCAGAACTTAATTATATTTATCTTCAAGAGCTAATAAATTAATAGAAGGCTGTAAAACAATTGTATAGTACATACATACAATTATTTTTTCATCACGTTAGAGAACTCAAGGGTAATGTTATCATTCACGGGCAAATTACATGGTATGAGATCAAAATTTACTCCACTCTTTGCAGCAATGCTTTCAATTACAAAAACATGATTTTTATCATGCCACTTACACATGCATACATGTTAATAACCCATTCTGGGCCAGTGTTTATTTTTGAGATAGACGAAAGTTACAACATAAATTTTATTTCTAAACAAATAACGTCTAAGTATCTGTTGACTGTGGTTTTATCATCACACAATGCATTGAATTTGCAATAGAGGTTAATTTCATTTGGTATTCCTTTGAACCAGGCTGAATTAAAGTTTTAGACTTTCTTCTACATTAGCATGTTTCTACGTCAGAGGGGTGAACTACACAGTTTTTGCATTATGTTTGCAGCATGCATCATCATGGGAATCTATTAACTAAGGTTTAAAACCTAAGGATTATTGTGAAATGGAGTGGAATTTGTCCATATTGGAATAATGATGTGCCATTTTCCACAAAATTCACACAAATTATTTTTGTGGAAAATTACACATATCATTATTTCAATATTAACTAAGGATTTAATAACGGATCTACTTCATAAATACATGCTATATAATTAGTAATATTCACGATTGCGACCTGGCCATGAAAAACCTAAATAGAGTAACCCATTGATATGCACAATAGCAGAATTTCTGCAGAGAAAAAAAAGTTAATGCACACATTTTCATATACGACAATTACATAATAGAAATACTTTAGTTACTTTGAAACCTGTTTCATAAAATGCAAACAATAACTGTATTAACTGCAATCCAACAAAACACAATGTTTCATAGAATTAATAATAAGGCCTTATGAACATTTGCCTCACATCAACTAGGGTATTTATATATTTCATTTTGTACATTTGTTAATTTACAGACCTATTAGTTCATCATACACCTCAAATGAGGTGTTCCTTTGTCTTTCTTCCCATTAACCGTTCCCTCCAAGATTGTCTTAATCATATTATATTTAATTAGTACTATCTTAAATATATCATGTAGTTGGTTAAGTTGCCTCATTTTCGTTTTTAATATTTCACCCGATAAATATTTTCTTCCATTCTTCTTATGACTTCTCCACTTACATCAAGGTCTGTCCTATTATCATCATTCTTCCATAATGCCACATTTCAAATGCTTTCAGTCTTGACTTTTCTGTAGAATTTATTATTAATGCCTAAGTGCTAATGCTAAATGTCCTAATTAGGACGAACTCTCCAGATGTAAGTTCTAATCAAGTTTTTACTTTTTCTGAGCATATGTTTCCGGCTGTAAATACATTTTTCTCCCATGTCCTCTTTACTTGTGCTATTCTAATGTTTCCTCATTTGCTGGTTACATATATGGCTTCCCACACAGCAATACCCTCTCACTTCCAGCTTATGCTTGATGATTTTAACACTTTTCTTGGCCTCTGTTCTTTTACAGCATAATATCTACAACTATTTATAATTTTTGAAGGTTCTATCTCCCGGTCCCCTGCTCTCAGAAATGGTTTGTCCCAGTGAGGTGCCATAAACTGCTATGTTATTCTAGCAGATTGAAGGGCCTGGGAAACCTAATATTATTTCTAAAAAGTATTGGATTCCATTCCTGGCAGCAACTATGTGTTTACATCGGTTTTGATTAGGTTTTACCAGGAAGTGAAAGCTATTCGGGTGCTCCACCGGGTCAAACCGACGCTGCCGACGTTTCAAGGAACGAGTCGTTCCCCATCCTCAGGGCTGTATGTCGTGTGTGGTGAAAATGGCCTCTATATATACCCCTCGCCGAGGAGTCAGGTGCCTTCTGATTGGTCCGTCGATTCTCTGCTTTTCCTAGCCAATCGGATCCTCCTCAATATGGGTTTCCACGCATTGCTGAGAGAGTACCCGGCATCTCTGTTAATGGAATTGTCCTCGATTCTGATTTCGATTGCTTCCTTTGTCAATCTCTCCCAGTAATGGTTATCTCGGCAAAGGACTTTCACCTGATCCCATTGTATAGCATGGTCTTCGTCTATGCTATGCTCGGCTATGTCAGATTTTTTGGGCAGACACAGCCTGCGATGCCTCCAATGCTCCTTGATCCTTGTCGCAATCGTCCTCCCGGTCTCTCCCACGTATGCTTGCCCGTTTTTCACAGGGAATATGATAAACTCCCGGAGTGTAGAGTCCACAGGGATCCTTTGCCTTAAGCAAATGGTCTCTCAACTTAGTGCTGGGTCAGAAGTAGGTGTCAATGTCATATCTCCTCAGAATCCTGGATATTTTGCCGGAAACGGTCGAGATGTAGGGTAGTCCGGCCCTTGCTACATGTTGACGCTGTTTCTCTTCCCGGCCGGCGGGCCGAGGATTAAAGGTCCTTTTTAGGGCCAAAGAGGGCAAGGGCCTTGCCACGTTGATACACCGGTTCCCGTCAGATCACCGAAGTTAAGCAACGTTGGGCCCGGACGGAGGTTGGATGGGTGTCCCCCTTCCATACCTCTACCGTGGTGTTCTTGTCCCCTGCCTGCGTGTGGCGGGCAGGTTAAATGTGGGGTGGCACAATGGATCTAGAGAAGTCTAAGTGCCAGGGGGGCTCCAGAATGCCTCCGCCCACCCCTCCAATTTTTTAGGGCCAAAGAAATTTCCTCCTTTCTGTATCCGTTTTGGTGGAAGGTCCTCTTCAGGTGTTTTATCTCTTGCGGAAGGCTCTCCGAATCTGCTATGGTCCTGGCCCGATGGAAGAGGGTAGAGAGTACCGCTCTTTTCTGGGAGGGGTGATGGTGGCTCCGACCGTTCAAATAAAGGTCCGTGTATGTAGGCTTTCTGTAGACGCTGTGTCCCAGACGGCCATCCTTCCTCCTACGGATAAGGATGTCAAGGAAGGGGATCTGGTCGTTTTTCTCCATCTCCATCGTAAACTGGATGTTGGGATGTTGGCTGTTCATGCGCTGAAGAAATTCGTTCAGCCTGTCTAATTCGTGCGGCCAAATGATGAATGTGTCATCCACGTAACGAAAAAAGCACTTTGGTCAAAGGGGAGCTGAAGAAAGTGTTCTCCTCAAAGTTCTCCATGTAAAAATTGGCAATCACCGGGGACAAGGGAGATCCCATGTCAACTCCATCCGTCTGCTCGTAGAAATGGTCGTCGTATTTGAAGTAGGTGGACGTGGTGAAAAAGATTCACTGTGTTCTTGTCAAATATGGTGTCCAGGAGCTTCATCGTGTCCAAGAGAGGGACACGAGTGAAAAGGGATATGACGTCAAAACTGACCATCATGTCCGTTTCATCCAGGTGGAATTCGGCTAGGGTCTTCACAAACTCTGAGGAGTTTTTGATGTGATGTTCGCTCAGGCCAACGTGCTGGGATAGAATTCCCGCTAGGAGTTTCGCCATTTGGTATGTGGGTGACCCGATCGCACTCACAATGGGTCTCAATGGAACTCCATCCTTGTGAATTTTCGGCAGCCCGTATAGCCTGGGTGGAGCTGGTGCTGGAGGATGTAGGCTCCTGGCGATCTCTACTGGAAGACCGGATTTCTTAATCAGGGAGACGGTCTTCCTGGTGATAACATCAGTGGGGTCCCGGGTCAGCTTCCGATATGCTGGATCTTGGAGAGTTTCTGAGATTTTCCTGCGGTAATCCTCGGTATTCATCAGAACCGTGGCATTCCCTTTGTCTGCTGGAAGCACCTTTATTGCTTCATTGTCCCGTAGAGCACGAATGGCAGCGCGTTCCTCTCTGGTGGTGTTGGGTCTAGGCGGGACGGCCCTTTTCAGAGCCAAGGCAACTTCTGCCCTCGCTTCTTCTGCCAAATCTCTGGGGACTCTGCGGATGGCCGGTTCTATTCCACCCAGGAAGTCCCGATAGGGTATGGATCTCGGTGCAGCAGCAAAGTTGAGCCCTTTTGACAGGACCGCAAAAGTTGGGGAATCGAAGGTCTTGTTGGTTAAGTTGATCACCAACCGCTTGGTGTCCACCTTTGATGATTCCATCTTGGAGGACGGTAGTCTGCTGTACTTTCTCTTCTGTCTTTCCGTATCTTTGATGAGAAGTAACTCTCCCATGGCCGTTGTAACACGATCAATGTACTCCCAATCCAGAGGTGAGAGCATGGATGCGAGTCGTAGGTGGACCTTCATCAACTTCCTCGCATTCTGATCAAGGCATCTCCTCTTGTCGTGAAGCCGTTCACGGACCAACGCCATGCTTGTCTGCTTTAAGATCCGGTTTTACCATTTTGAAGAATGCAAGGTTTCTTTCATTCACTCAGTACAATATCAACTGATAACCGATATCTTTTATTTTTTCCTAACTTGAAGGGTAAAAATTCGACATATATTTCTTATTCAGTTTGGCCTTGCTATCCAGTTTTTATAAAAATGAGCAATTTAAACAAAGTTTTTTTTTTAATTTCAAGGCTTTTTCGAGCATTGTTAATGCCAATGTCACCATAGAAAAATTTTCATCCACCTTGAAAAAAATATCATCCACCTTGACCGAATTCAAATCCAGATCACCCAGGGTATTCTCTATGGAAATCTGCCGTTTGTGCTCATCAACCTGTAACTACAGTCATGATTTTTGTGCCTTGTACACAATTCTTGAACTTGCCAAATTCATTATTGCCTCCAAAGCAATGTATTTAGATGAAGCTTTAAAATATCAAATGCATTTTAAAAAATGCCATTTTGAGTATAATTTCCTCCTGGTTAATTATTATCGGGTCCTACTCAAATGGATCTACAATATTTACTAATATTTCCACATGGCTATTTCTCTGCATACATTTGTTAGGAAATATAAATTTTAGTATTTTCACAATGGTGGGACCCACTTGTGTGTCCCGGGTTTCTACTTTGGGGGTTTGGGACCCACTGGTGGGTTCCAACTTTTTTTACTCATGGATGGAGGGGACCCTCTAGAAAGTCCTGTTCTGCTGACTTCTACAAGCCTTGACACCTGTGGGAAAGGACCTCTCATTCATTGACACTTCTCAGAATGGTCTCTAGACATCAACTTGATTTTTTTCAGAAAAGGCTGGGAATATCAATGTTTATGATTTTATAGGAGAATTTTGAATGCAGACAACAAAACTAAAGAAATATGGAAGATAATAAATGAATCAAAATATCCCAAAAATCTTAAATCTGATCTCAATCTAATATGCAAATGGTAATAATATCACTGATGGCTTGACTTCTGTCTTGAATGAATTCTATTATTCTCAACAAGCAACTGGCAATTCTAGCTCTAATATATATCCACAAATCTCTCAATTTAGTCATTCATTACAGTTGTATCCATGCAGTGATCAAGAATTAAAAAATATCTTCCAAAAATTAGGTAACAAATTCACCTCGGGTTTGGATGGTATTCCAACTTTTGTAATAAAAAAATCCTTTAATGCAATTAGGTCCCCTTTACTCTTTTTAATTCATGAATCTCTCAGACTTGGTGAGTTCCCTTCTCCACTCAAAATAGCCAAAGTCCTACCTCTGTATAAGGGTAAAGGCGACAAACAAAAAATGAGTTCTTATCAACCTATCGCTTTGCTAAATCAATTCAGCAAAATTTTTGAAATGATTTTTTATAATCGTCTTATATCATACTAGGAAAAATATAATCTATTGTCAGCTTTTCAGGAAATCTAGATCGACCTCCACTGCCACTTACCATGTAATAAATAAAATATTGACTGATCTGGACAATAGATTAGAATCCTTGGCCTTATTCTTTGATTTTTCCAAGGCCTTCGACTTAGTAAACCATCAAAATCTACATTCTCAACTTTCCAGCTTTGGCATTAGAAGAATGTCCTTTGATTGGATCAAATCATACTTGAGTCGAAGGCAACAATGTGTTTCCCTATATAGAAATGGGATTAGATTTGTTTCACCGGCAAAAGATGTTAACCTCGGTGTCCCACAGGGTTCAGTTTTGGGTCCGGTGTTATTTCTCCTTTATATTAATGATCTCCCACTCACTTTAAGCTCTTTGACTGGCACTCTTCCAGTGCTGTATGCTGATGATACAAATGTTTTAGTAACTGCTACCTCCATTGACAACCTAGTATCAAAGTCGACTAGTGCTGCTACTCTTCTGCATGAGTGGTGTGATCACAATTCCCTTAGTTTGAATGTTGATAAATCTAATCTAATTTACTTTGCAAACCAAAAAAAGCCTCAGGCAAATATTACTACAATACCACAGAATACCATTTCTCATTTCTTAGGTATCAACATTGACAGTAGATTATCCTGGGACAGTCATATTCACAACTTACGGAATAAATTGAGTTCTGTCTGTTACCTTATAAGATCTATTCGCATACGGTTAACATTGATGTGTTATTGTCAGTCTATTTTGGAGAATTTTACTCCCATGTAATCTATAGTATTCTTTTCTCAGGTTCTTCACCAAAGGCGAGTGTTATATTTAAAATACAGAAAAGAATTGTTCGACTTATGTGTGATGTACCCTTCAATGCACCATGTCGCCCTCTTTTCAAAAAACTTTGCATCCTGCCTCTTCCATGTGTCTATATATATGCTGCAATCACCTGTGCTAAACTGAATCTCTGTAGTTATAGCCCACATTACTATTATCACAGTTATAACATCAGGAGTGCTGCAAACCTACACCAAACTTATGTCAGGACTAGACATGCTGCACTAGGACCGAAAAATATGGGCCTTATACTATTTAACAAGTTACCAATTGAAATAAAGAACTGCGAATCGTTCAGAGCATTCAAATTTGCACTCAATCAATACTTAAAAATAAATATCTTCTACTCAGTTACCGAATATATGCAGCAATTATAACAATTATAACTTGTATTAATATTGTCTTGACTTGGCCTATATTTGTATATTTTAAAAAAATCGCTGGTCAGTTTAATGTAGTATTGTATTAAAATATGTATATATATTTTATTTTTTGTATTTCTAAATGACGGATCCTATACCTACACGTTTGTATGGCCGTTGGAGATAAATTCTATTCTAATCTATATGTTGGAAACGTGGTTAACATGTTTGAAGAAAAACTAACACGTACAAAATCATGAAAGAAAATAGATTGTTATTGAAATAAATATTATATAGGTACATTTCGTACAAACCAAAATGGAAATTTATATGGAGGTAGAAAAAAAATGTCTTGAAGTAAAGTAGCAAATGTTTCCACTGTTCTTTACATAATGCATTTCAAGAACAGTACTATGTATGTACAACGCAGTGGTGCACCTATGGTGGGGGGGGGCCAAAGAGGCCCTGCCCCCTCTCTAACCCCCCTTGCTCTCCACAAAACCCAAATTAATCTTTATGTGACAAGTCACAGTCACATGGTAGCAGCAATTGGAAAAATAGGAAACACTTGTTACATCATTTTACTTGAGTATGACAGGACAAAGATGGCAATATTTGTTGAATACTTCTTGCATATAAGAAAATATGGCCTACTACCAAAATACACTGATTAAAATAACATTTTGGTTCAATGTTGCAAAGATCAGGCAGATGGTAGGCCCACCTCATAAAAAAATTTCTGGGTGCACCACTGCTACAGTGTATTATTCTTCAGCGTCACGTTTTCATGAAACATTTGAAATTATATTATCTTTTAAATAGTGATGGCCGGATCGGATCCGTCGGATCCAAAGATCCGCGGATCTTTCATTTTTTCGGTTCCGGATCCGGATCCAAAGACACGGAGCAAAATCGGATCCGGATCCTAGATTTTAAATTTTCGCGGCTTAGCGATCGAAGCGCCCCGTGAATGGAAGGTAGGTGCGGTAGATATTGACAAGAAGAGGATGAGTAACTCAGGTCACGAAATTATATGAAAATTTTCCCGTGCAACTAGAAGCAAAATAAAGAAATAGGACTTTTTTCCCCATTAGCCCGGTATCGCGAGAAAAAAATACGTAGGATGTCACGCGGGTAGCCTACATTCGCCGGGATCAGGCGGACAACGAGAGCCAGTGTACTGTGCGAAGTTCGATCCCTTTCGCAGTTAAATGTTTTCTTTCAGTCATTGCATCAAAAATGTTATCATCTTCACTTTCAAACCATTAAATCTGAATATCTACCCACTTTATTATACTTTTTTGGTTTAAATTAGATTTACAAATGTACCATTGATAAATTAAGGATGGTCGGCTCGGATCCACGGGTCTTTCATTTCATTCGCAACTGAACTGACAAGGAGAGGGTGTGTAACTCGGTCGCGAAATGAGAAGAAGATTTTTTTCGTACCAAAAAAACAAAATAAAAAAATACTCGTCGTGACTTTTTCCCCATACGCCCGGATGCGCGAGAAAAAAAATAAAGCCGAATGTCACGCGGGTTGCCTACATTCGCCAGATTCCCGTGAACCTATGATAGCGTAGTAGTTAAAAATGAAGGCTAGTGTACTGCCGGTCACGAGTTCGATCCTTAACACTGCCTAGGAATATAGGCTATGCTGTATTCCTAGGGTGATAAAGTAGGCAGTTAAAAAGAGTGGATTAACAGAAATTTCATGTCAATTTATAAGTAAAAAAAATATTGGAGTTAGTGAAATGATTGGAAAAACTTTTTATTGCAGAATTAAATCGTGGAATCATTACGTTAACTTTCCCATGTATTTTTAGCAACGCATTTATAAATCTAGTTTAAACGATAGAAGTACAAAAAAGTCTGTATCCACACACAAATGTTGGAAATGAAGGATGATAAATTTTTTGATTCAATGGCTGAAAGAAAAATTTTAAACAGCGATAAGAATCGAACTGCTATTGTCGGCTTACCTGATTTTGGAGAATACATGCTCCCCACATGTCATTCTACTTTTTTCTTGCAAACCCGAGCCAATGGAGAAAAAATCCGAGACTTTTTTTAATTTTTGCTTCTAGTAGCATGAAAAACGGCTAATCTCATTTCAAGATCAGAGTTACACAACCTCCCCTTAGGAGTATAAAATTCTCAAATTTCATTTTAAAGGTTATTATTAATGAGAATTGCAAAATTACTAGTTTAGCAGCTTGAAATATTCTATAATAATATTTTCGTCTTGAAAATGGAATCCCCGGTAATTTCATAAATGGAATCTCTTGGCCGCATTAAAATATTTTGTTTCTAAAAAAGAATTTGAAAGTATTCAAGGATTTGATTAATAATTGGAAAATAATTCCTTTATTAATAAAATAAACTTACAATGTTTCTTTCAACTGCACTCAACTGCACTGCACAAAGAATAGTTGTACAGGTTTCAAAAATGTATTGCATGATGAGTATGTGATAAGGAAGTTGATCTTTATATTAGAAGTAATAAGATATAGTTATTGCATCCGTAAATCTTGATCTAGGAAAATATTATCCACAAGGATGATTGGAAGTTGATTTTTTCGACAATAAATTCACTTTTTTTTGGCAATTCTATTGTTGCTGTATTTATATATTTAAAAAAAATCTAGGTTTTGAAAATCTGAATCGAGTATGTGAAACTAAGGATCCGAAACCGAGATAAAGATCCGAAACCCAGGCAAGGATCCGGTTCCGGATCCGGATCCGACAAAAAACCTGGATCCGTCCATCACTACTTTTAAACTTAATACACACATGGTTTCATGTAAAATGGATAGACAAATGGAGGACCAAAGGTTATAGAATTCACAACACAAACCCTATTACAACAGCCTAATAGGTGAATCGAACTAGGTGAATGGATGGGAGAAATACGCGTATTTCTGCTACTAACACATACTAAAATTTCTCTGGACTGGAACTCTGGAAAATGATCTCTGATAATAGAGTATGGTTTCGTTGAAATTGTCTAATCAAATATGTAGTGCACAATGATGGTAATAATATTACTAAAGGACTGAATAATTGTAATTAAAATTGTAAAAATTGTGTGTAGACAAAATGATACAATAACTAAACATATTATGTTATGGTTGCTAAATATATTCAAAAGTATCATAATCATGACAGAATAGTGTAGGAGTTTATGGCAAATACTAAATGCATATAATTACCAATGCCTTATGTTTGAGGGTTTACTGACAATACCCAAAAGACATGGTATAATTGGTCAAGTGCCACTCGAAGCAAACAAGTGCGACTGGCCAAGCACATCTGCTTTCTTCTTTCAAGTACATAATATCAAGCAATTATGTTATGGCATCTAACCAATAGTGGTAAAAACTGACTGGCTATATGGTATAAAATATGAAATAGTGCTTCATGGCATACATAGCAACGAACAGGAAAGAACACCCTACATGCAGAGCCAAACAATGCTGGAAAATAGAGCAAATACAGCATATGGCATAGAAGTTTGGAGATGATAAACATTACCTTTCAGGAAGATTTGGCATTAAATGAGTGTAAGAATGTCACGTAAATATCAGTGTTAGAGATGAGATGGAGTGGAAGAGGATTACATAGTGTGTGTGGCTCACCAAAGTACAGGAATGGCAGCCTTATGCCCACAGCCACACAACTGTCCCCAACCAAAACTATCCGTGGTTAAATGACTCAACCTTCCCTAATCACGTTCGGTTGGAAAAACCTGGTACAGTAGGGTGAGGGTCATTTTACTCCACAGATATTTCAGAGGGCCCTTATTGTACCTAGGCAGTCACTGACTCAGAGACCTAGGTTATATTCAACTATGTTGGGCAATCTGAACAGTGAGAAACCAAATCAACTTTTCCCAAAACACTAGGAGTACAAGCCAAGGCCAAGACTAGCCACATTTACATTCAGTGAAAAGCTCCAGCAGCACCTCTCTGTCATCTGTCAATAACTAGGCTAATTACAAATTATTCTCACCTAAATCTTAAATGCTATAGGCACACTAGGCAAAGATTTTACTTGACAGTGTTGAAATATTCCATTCCAATGACCAACTATATTCGCATCAAACACTCAAATTAAAATCATAATCTGCAGCAACATATACTCTGCATAATCGAACTCTTGTAACTGCAGATTTCACCAATTACTACACTACCTGGTGATTCCCATATCCGGGAAAGCAGAATTTTAAAAAATCGTATGGAGGTGAGGATAAATCACGGTGATATTGTCTGGAAATCAGGAAAAAACATCAATATTGATTGGTATTCGATAGATCATAGCTCATGAAAATGCATTGTGCATGATTGTATATCCACCAAGGACATTCGGAAAATAGTGAAATGGGTATTTTAGAGCTTTTACATGGGGTAGTTCAGAAAAAAAGTGATAAGAAAGATCCACATTTGTGCATGCTACCTATAAATCAGTAGTAAGTGAATATGATGGAAAATAAAATCCTTAGTGAAAAATAAAACTTTTTTAATAATTCCCATGGTGGCATACAAAGTAGAGATGTGGTCAGAAAAAATCAACAAATTATTAACAAATGTTTTCCATGCCATACAAATACAGTTAAACCTGCCTAAACAGCCACCTCCATTCAGTGACCACTCTCCCTAGGAACTGAATGTACCATATTTTCTGGTCGATAACCCATGTTATCTATACAAAAAATATAGAAAAATGATAAAAATAATAGTGCGTGATACACAATGGAAAATCTCGTTTCGTTTAATACTGAACTCTGAAACAAATGACTAAGCAACTCACGTCATATAGCGTGGGCATCTCAGAGTATTCGAGACTCAAGTTACCACGAGCGGCGCTGGTGTCGGTGACGTAAATTTCCAATATGGCAATAATATGAGGATAAACTGTGAAGTTATACATGGTTACGCATAGGTGCGAAGTGTTGTTTGGTGCGGTTAGAGGAAGAAAAAGGTGAATAATGTCTGGCAGAGTGAATCTGAAGTTTGAGGAGATGGTGAGATATTTGGGAGGGAATGTAGGCTCACGATATGTAATAGAAGGGGAATATGTGTACAATGCGGATCTAGTGATGGTAGTGAGTACGTGGGGAAGGAGAGAGGATGGCAAGTTGAACATTTTGTTGTTTTTTTTACAAACAAGTGCACTCTCCAAAGACCCATTGCAAGTTTCTGGTTTGTTAGAGGTCACTGAGGAGGGAGATTTGACATTGAACAAAATGTGCTGTTCCTGTACAGTGGGAAATTAAGAGAAATGCAAGCATGTTAGAGCCACGTTGTGGTATTTCTACAGGTGAATTTTAGATGTAATTTCTTTCTCCAGAATTCAGTTTAAATGGATTTTATGTGTAAAATGTTGATTGTCATGCATTACCATACTTTCATTGTAATATTTGGTTATCTATTGTGCTAGGAATGATGTAGAAAGAGAAGAAGACTGTCCACAGACGTAAAATGTCTGTGGATGCAGCGGCAGAAGAACGACGCTGGTGCCAACTATGCTGCAGCTAAATCAAATAATTTTGCCATGTTCCTCGAGCAAAGGAGGAAAAGACTAAACGGCTGGATTTCAGGAATTTATGCCCGAGGACCCTGCTAGTAGCATGCCCGAATTCTGCCCTAGCATTACACCGGTAAGATTTTCTACTTTTTCGTTAAGATTTTACTTTACTTTCTAGTGATTAAGTTTAATTTCGTTTGTGTATTTCCATGTTTTTAATCAACAGAAGACGATTAATATGATTTTTATTACCTTGTCCTCAGATCTTTATAATGGAAAATAATGAATAATTCCAATGCAGATAAGTTGAATTAGAAAAACCATGACCACATGTGGTGGTTTTTAAAGTATATCCCCAGGAATAATGAAATGCTCAGTTGGAAGTAGGCTTGTGGCAGGGATTCGAAGATTCAATCAAATCCATGGATTCGAGATTCGATCAAATCCAAGGTTAAAAGATTCGATTGAATAAATGGATTAAAGATTTTAATACCAGTCATGCGGATTCTATGTACCAGTGGCAGATATCTACAGTAAGTCCTCAACTTACACAGATCTGAGTTACATGGATATGGAGTTACGCAGATGTTCAGTTAGGCTGGTGACATGCTTGCGTTTTCTCCGTGTTTCTGTTGCCACGACACATTCAACCACGCACAGACCCGTGACTCATTGCCAAGCGCGCATGAGTTGATGCCAAACTACGAGTGTTCGGAACGCCAACTCTAGTTTAAGACATTACATAATTCGATAGGTGATATTTGATCATTGCGATGGTGAAAAAGTCTGATGTGATCAGGCATCAATGTCTTTATTTCGGTGTATTTGGGACCTCCCCGTGTAGTCAGTTATTTACTCCATAGATGGTGCCTGTTGTCCATCACAGCAAAAAAAAAGTTTAGGGTGATTATACTTATTTTAGATTTAAATATCCATTGAAAGAAATATTGGATTTGCGTTACTCTCGGCTTTGTCGTATTATGTTAACTTAACGGCCTCTCAAAAGATGGCATTTTCTGTAATCGTTTCTGATTGCCGCAGTGAAGGCGGCACTGCTAATGGCTCAAAAATGGATAGGTAAGTTGTGGTGTTTTGACTTATGTGGACATGTACTTCTTTTTTTTCTGTAATGGACAACAGGCGTCATCTACGGAGTAGATAATTAATTACGCGTCGACCTACACAGGAAGGTCAAACTATACCAAAAAAAAAGACTTTGATGCCTGATCACATTAGACTTTTTCACCATCACGATGGTATCACCTATCGAAATATGTAATGTCTTAAACTAGATTTGGCGTTCCGAACAACCATAGTTTGGCATCAACTCTTGTCAAATTGGCCATGAGTTGTGGGTCGTCACGTGGTTGAATCTATTGCAGCAACAGAAACGCGGAGAAACGCAAGCATGTCACTGTCCTAACTGAACATCCACGTAACTCCAGATCCATCTGAAACATCTGTAACTCAGATCCGCGTAAGTCGAGCACTTACTGTAATTGTTCATTTTTAGCATTTAAATCGTAAATACCATGGTAGGAAATGTTTATGCAGAATATTGTAAGCTAATAATTCGTGTCCACACATGAATTCTTTGAAATTTCCCAATTTGAAAATTCTAACAAAAAAGTTCCTCTGCATTTTCCCAGCAACAGTATTTTCAGAAAGAGCCTTCAGTACTGCTGGAAATTTGGCGGATAAAAAAAGAATTCGATTAGATCCTGACAGAATACAAATGCTGCATTTTCTAAACAAAAACTTGTAATCTTTTTTCATCGAATTTTCAATTTTATCTAAGAAAAATTAAACTTTGATTTTCTTTTGATATTACCCATTCTTTATATTTGCCCTCGAACATGTCCTTAACCCTTTTACTGCCAGCCGCTTTAAGGTAGAGTGTGCGAAAACTGCCAAGCCCATTTCCGTGAATATCATAAGATTATGAAATTTAGGTATATTTGAAGCATTTAATTTTAATACTCATATAAATTATAAATTTTTCTCAATGTTGAAGATATTTTACAATTTTTATGAGGATGAAAAAATCATTCTTGCTGTCTCTGATTTGAGGGAAATATATTATTACAAATATGTAATGTAGGTGGTCCAAGATATCGATCCTTGGCAGTTTTAGCACAACCATAGAGGGCTGATATATCGGCCCACTGGAAGTATAAGGGTTAATTTCATTGAGTATGACCATTATTTATTTATTATTTACTTTAAGAAATAAAATTCAGGGTTGATTGGATTTAATTAGAGAATTCATGAGAAAGGAAGTATTATTTAACAATTTACAGAAAAAAGGAAGACTTGAATTTACTAAAATTTAGGAGGATTAGTATTTGGGATTAGGATTCGAGATTCAGATTCGATAAAAAAGCAGGATTCAGATTTGGGATTCCGATTCGATCAAATTTTGGATTCACCCCATCACTAGTTGGAAGGGAACCAAATTGTGGACTGAATTCAAGCGAACATCTTCAAAGTGTGCTGTGTAGAAATATTTAAAATGGCATGGAAAACAAAAGGCAAATGATGAAACAAATTCAACTTTACATGATGTTAAACGAGTTTAGTATTTTAATTCTGTTCATACATTCATCGAACTTTATTGATTTTGATATGACATTCTGAAGCTTGAGCTTTTCTAGTGTAAGACGATAACTGAAACTTTAGCTCTAAGATACTCCTCACATTGCTTGTTGTAGGTAAAACTATTGACAACAATAGAAACAAAAAATTTTTGTGGCATATTTTTTAAGAAGTGGCAAGACAAGTACCTTTCATTCTAGTGTACAATGGGAACTGTATGAGGTCACAAAACCTTTAAGGTTAATCAACATCATTAGTGTTGAATAAGAAGATGCAACCTATGTAAATTTTCACAGACTTTTATTTGTGGTACAACACGTTTCGACGCTAAGGCGTCATCTTCAAGTCAAAAAACGCATTGAAATGCGTTGTACCACAAATAAAAGTCTGTGAAAATTTACATAGGTTGCATCTTCTTATTCAACATGAATTTTCACCAAGTGAAAGCCGAATCTATCGATTTAATCATATTGGTTTGTCCATATTTTCTTGAAGTATTATTTGGAAGGTTGATTATTTGAAAATAATTTAATTGCAGGGCAGGGAGAATACAGGAGAACTGGCTTGAAGCTGAAGCAGATGATGTTGATATGTTGGAGTGAAAACCATAACACCATAAAGGCTTCTGTCCATTGAAGACCTATTAGGCAGATAGTGCGGGAGAAAATGTTTTTCATTGCAATGCAAATGACATCTGTCATGAGCACAGCCTTGTGCACAAGCAATGTGTGACATGTTTCCAGTTGTCTCTTTCGGGAGCCGCTGCGTGTGGAGATTGGTTATCCAAAGTTTCGCATCCATTACGGGCCGTATCATCAGGGTTAAAATAACAAAGAGGAAGTCTCGGCTATTTAGGATAGACATGCCTTCTTCCTTACTGTTCTTAGCCTTATTTGGTATTGTTTCTGGTTGATGATTTTCCCGCGCATGTCAGATGGCGATGAGTCAGCCTGGGCCCTTGGTGTTTTGGAGGACTTTACCTAGGATGGTGGACAAAAGAATCAATTTCATGTGCAGATAAGTTTAATGCCCTCATCACAGTTGAAGTTCCATGGACAATTCTCTACTTTATCTGCCTCCCGTATCAATCTTGGGTAGTAGTGAGGTTCCTTTGATATTACCCGTGCCTTTTCCGGTAAAATTTATGTACCCTTCCTGGACCTCCGAAGGATGGGTGTTCTGCGATCATGATAATACACGTAGTAAGGGCCATAAGCACCTGCTATGTGCCTCTAAATAGACATCAGCGTCACCCGTGGCCAAAGATGAAACTTCTATTTATAACACGCCCAGTGGTAACACTTAAAATATGAAATCAACATCCTTTATACAGTGTTCTTGGTCCAGACAGACAAAATTCAGAATTAAATGGTAGGTTAACAACATTCTGTTCAGGTTGTCCAAGTGCCAAGATTGAAAATGGGAGATACATGTCCAGTGAAGGCAAGAGGTCAATTAAGGGTCCGATGGGGTAATCCAGGAGGTGCAAAGGTCAAATAGTAAATCAAAGTCCAAGCGAAGCAGAGGTCAAAATATTAATATAAAAATTCGAGCTGCACGCAAACAAAATCCCACACCCAATTACCAAAAAACAATGTGAATATCTCGCTTACGTTTTATAACACTAGGCCACTAGGTGTCTCCATGGAAAATTACAGCTGAAAATTGAAACCTAGATTTGAGAAAGATTGGTCTGTTAAATAGTAGTAATGGTGGTAATCATGAATTGTCATCTTTGACTATTTGAATGTTGCACTTAGTAAAGATGAAAACATCAACAATATGATATGGATATAAAGATGTGCTGTGCCAGGCAGAGAAGATGTATAGACTCATCCAGGTAGTTGTCTGTAAAATATCCTTGTGCAAAAACATTCAACACATTGTAAAAATGTAAAAAACATCTTATTGTGCGGCCGAAGAATGTTAAAAGAAGTGATGAAAATATTGCAACTGGCACCATATATTTTAGACATAAATCAAAATATACAGATCTAAATCTTTAGATACAAGCATCGCATAAACAAACATAAAATAATGATATGTGGGTTGCCTACCTTGATATTTTTTCCGAGATGAAGATGACTCACACAGTGACTTATGTGATTTCTACACAATAAATTAAAATAAAAGTTGCAAACATTTTTCATAATAATTAATACTACATTCATCATACTGATGTAAACACGAGACAGAGCTGAAAAAAATTACTGCCCCTGGTAACAAATTATCATTCTCATTAGTAGCCCAGATTCTCCTGTTTCCATTGGTTTTAAGTTCCCACCTCTGGATTAATTGAATAAATGGCACCACAACTAGCAAGTGACAAATTATGGACTGTGCTTTTCTGTATCTATCTAGTCTCTATCGTTGGTCAATGACTTGTGTAGCATTTTGGGTGAAACACATTCTTGTACAGCTGTATTGGTAATGTTCTAGAAATGTTTGAGTTTTTGACCAAAAATGGTAACTTTACATAGTTCTTCTTGAAGAGGGTATAAATGGTAACAATGGTTACCTCATGGGTTGTTTATTTTCAAGTCTATGTTGGTAAAATTTTGTTATAAGGAGTGCTGCTGTGACAGCATTGTAACAACTCTCAATAAGTTGGTAAAATTTTGTTATAAGGAGTGCTGCTGTGGCAGCATTGTAACAACTCTCAATAAAAATATTTTGGAGAACAAGGAGTGATTTTTTCTCCTTAATATTATTTGTCTATTCCACACCTGAATCCATTAACACAATACACTAACATAACTACGAGGATGAGTACTTTTCATTAAATTTCCAGTTTTTAGGTCAATTTTCACAAGATACAAATTTTCACAAATTTACCACCATACCAAACGATATATTAGAAGACAAATCTTACAAAAAAATCCAACATGGTATTAAATAGCATCAAGAAAAGAAAAAGATAAGATGATGTGTAATTTGAGAATGATCGAATGATTCTGATACACAAAGTATTAATTATACTCAATCAACAACATCCTTCAGATTAGAAAATCCCCAGTACACCTAAATTACTTTCCTGTACCACTTACAATGTTTTATTTTAAAATATAACATCAAGACTTGGAATATAATATACTTTATAGCACTTAAAATGCACCTTTTTCCGAAATTATGACTAAAAAATAAACCCCTGCATTTTTAATGCAAAGGTTTGGCCTTCATAATTAACATTAAGAATGTTGCAGGTTTAATTGCTATTACAGTAGTCTTGATTTTACGTAACACCTTGGGACCCAAAAATGGGGTGTTATGTAAAATCAAGATATTAGTGGATTTTGAAAAATATGTTAAGATATGTTAAAAAAAAATATGTTTCACAATGTGTGAGAACGCAATGACATTGAAACTATTTTCACTAAGAAGAGATCATCACTGGTAACGGCTTTCGGGCGTTCCTCCGCGTCGTGTGTTGTCAGGGTGACGACAGTTTCTCCAGCCATCCTACTGTCGTCACCCTGACAACACACGACGCGGAGGAACGCCCGAAAGCCGTTACCAGTGTTGAGAAACGCCGCGGAAACCTCAGAACCAAGAAGAGATCATATTGCATACATATTACACTGTAGAAAATAAAACTATTTTAATTGTGGTGGAGAGATAACTATATTTTAAATCAAAACGTACAATAGAATTTCAGAGCATAATGACAGCTGTTTGGCTGACGCACACCTCTGTATGGAGGAACTGTGGGCGAAATGTCCTCCTTCACCTCAGGCAGCAGCATCTAAATGTTACCACGTACCACTGAATCACTTGACTCTGAATCGACAAAATGTTATCAGTGCTTTGGTATGATATTGCGAAACTCACTGCCCGGGCGAGTCAGAATGACAATGTCGCATTTGATGATCCAGCACCTATGTTTCTATCGCTGAAAAGTGTTCTTTGCACCCACTGAAATCTATCTGTAAAATCGCTGTGTCGTACCTATGCTTAGATATGTCATAACATTGTAACACTTTTTCGCGCTTGTTAGAAAGCTGTCAGTTCATCTGTTTCAATGAGGAAGATTCATTATTCTCATATCAAATTTCGTCTGTGAGAAGGGACAAATAATAAATCCAAGCGACATTATGAACGGGAACATTTTGTATTTTGCCCTTTGTTAGCAAACGTAACCGTGCTCACACGTAGATTATTCAATTGAGGCATAAGAGTGTCATTAATAACCGACGTAGATCTTTCCACATAAGGGAATTAACGGCATATCAATACGGCTCTGCTGCTAGGAGATATGCAAGAAAGCAAAAAAAATTGTTGGCTGCGGAAGCCCCCAAAACGTGGCACAACTCCTCCCCCACTAGTGGAGGCCACCTGGATTGAAGCGAAGCTGGGCGGGGGTAGACATTTACAGATAAGGGGGAGTGATCTTTTTGGGTTACTCCTTTCTCTTTCTCACTGAATGAGTCACGCCCATATGAACTTTGTCATGCTCAAGGGTTATTAGCTAAGAGATAGAAGAATAATAAGAGACAAACAACTCTTCATGGGCGAGAGGGGGTCTTTTGGGGAAAACCGGTTTAAATCTATCAATCATTTAGACCCGACTGAGGGATCGACCCTGAAAATGGCAACTTTATCGTTTCCCCTCCCCGCTCTCCACTGGAAGCTTCAGTGGCCTGCGGGAAGGGGTAATCTCCAATCTTTCGTTTCAGCATGGTAGATGCCTTCACTGTGTGGGTCAAGCATTTGTCAACATACTCGGTGGTTTTATAACCATTACAATAAGTATCACAATATTTGTAGCATGTTGGGATAATATAAGCTCAGAGTTACATTTACAGTGGACGCCCAGTATAGTGAGTACGGCTTATTGCGAGAATTGCATTATAGTGAGTGATTGTCTTTGTCAAAAGGCCTATGTTTTACATGTAAAATAAAGTGGATATACAGTGGCCAAAAAGTTCCTTCCACAGTATACGTTCGGTATTACCACAGATATCTCTCGAGGGCGATGCACCGCCAAGCAGAAATAAACTATTGAGTTTTGTATTATCTGCTTATTAAACTAAAAATACAAGATGTGTGCCATACTACAACACCTAAAGCCAGTTATGTCCAAACGATAGCGGCCTTCAGTACGCTATGCGCACTCCCATTTTACGTTCTTCTTTTGTTAGGCCCAGTCATCAGTGGGAGGGGAGTGGGCGGACGACGAGCAAGGTTAGAGTAGGAGAGGGAGTTAGGTTCCCTCTACCCTTTGGCTGGCTCCGTCGCTAGGCGATGTATTAGCGCGGACACTGTCACATTGTGGTGAAACCCCCTCCATCTTTTCCCGTGTCAGGGATGGTAGTGATGAAAGTGGAAAGCACAACACTGTCATAGTTATATTGGTCCCCTAATATAGATTTTTGACTTATGGAAATCTAGAGCCATGTTACTTGTCACTGCATGCTCCCCGGCGATGTATATTTCAATCTTTCATTCATGCATGGGAATGTAGATTGATCAAGATCTCGCCAGCTATTGCCATGCAGGAAAATCTCTTACAGTTATGACCAAGGTGGTAAAGTAACCATCGACCTTAGGTTAGCGAGTGAGGACTCAACACCGAGGCCGAGGAAACAGCGGTAAAAAATGTTGTAATAGCAGAATTACTGTACTGATAGCAGAAATCCTCTTGCTTAGCGACCAATCACAGCGAATCTTCATTATCTCTTCTTGATGCTCTCCAAAATTCTGTATGATTCAAAGTTTTGCACCATATCAGCAAAACTGTAACGCAATCCCTTAAATGTGTTTTTAAATGAATGGCAAAAGAAGTCGCTGGTTACCCTCGAGGGCTATGCACTATGCAAGCACGATTAATAAAATGTGGATTCCTACATCAGCTCCATTGAATCTCGAGGCATTGATTAAAAGCTCCTATATTACTGATTCCCATGTCAAAAATAATATTCCGCTCCGAAATTGCAGCAACCAGGAACCTGATTCTGGTTCTTTCTGGCTATAGCCAGTGCGATTTGTCGAAAATATTGGTGAACGGAGTGCGCATTCGTATTCTCATTTTCATTCGCTAGCTATTTTGCCAGGAATGCTTCGCTTCGTCCATCTGGCGACAAAAAAGTTATTCTCGTTCTGTCTGGCGAACATATACCGAATGTAAACATTCGCCAAGAGCGAATTTCACAAGCGACGACAATGAAGTCGCTCTAGCGGCTTAGCGAAAGAATTGACGAGAGACCGACTCGTGATTTAATTACCGCTATACACCATTATTATGTTACATTTTTCATCCCAATAAGTCTCATTGTTATTAATATGTTTGGCATACAACTAGTGTGTAGCTTTACTCGTCTTGTCGTTCTATGTAATTAAATAAATGGGAATAGAGGTGTTTGCATTTGAATGAACTGCGAAGCGTTTGTTTGATAAGCGTATTGTACTACCGTGGGTGTGCTGTTTTTTTCTGAGCGTATTCTTGTGTTGGATTGCTTGAGAAAACTTGTTGTTTTGGTTCTTTTGATTGTGAACGTTTCACCAGGAACAATAAGAAAGACACTGACGCGGGGGTAGAAAGATAGGAACGCAACAGGTAAGGCAAGAAGCAGAGGTTTTTATATGGGTAAAAGTTTTGATGAACATTGTGAAATAGCATTTGGATCTACAACTTCACTATTATGCATTAAGGACGAGAATGGCATCTCTAGTGCCAATGCTAAATGCATTAGCCGTGGAGGTGGAAGAAAATGAAGAGACTGCTGTTGTGTGTTCTCTGAGGGATCGAAGCAACGCATTCAATCTCTAACATGAGCGGTTCATCTGTATTTCCACTATCTACCGCCATTGAAGTTTTGACTTGTTTTTCCTAGCACACCACTCAGGCGCCCGGCAGCAAACTCATGTGCTAACATGTAGTCAACTAAATAATTCAGCTGAGCTCCAGAGGCTCGGGCGTTTTTACGCTGTCTTTGCTAAAAAAAATAAGAAACTAGTATTTAACTCATGATTAGTTAAAAAATTATCCAAAATTGGCTTTTAAAGTTTGTTACATTTCGTCAAAACTCGTATGTACTACTTAAGGACAAACACTGAGAACGGATCTTGATACTGTTAAATTATGGATAGGATTATAACAGGTTATATGATAATAATTTATGGGAGTATAAGGATCTCGTGCCTTATAGTTGTCCTCTGAGTGAATATACCACATCAAACACCGGTGACACACGCACACAAAAGAAACAAAATCATTTACTGACGTTCCTATAAAAGATGTTTCAATCGACTCTAACTTCATGAAAAGTATTACATACATGAGTGATACCATCGTTAACAGTAACAAACACGAAAATAAAAATTGTAAATTCACGAACTACTTAGGTTTGCATTGAAAATACTAACCCATAAGTTTCTTTTGGACTCATCGTGTATACCTCTGTAAAAGATGAAAAACAAAGAGAATGGTTTTATGTTCAACTACGGAAAACGATTAATGAATTAAAAATATTGTACAACAATAAAAAGTGTAACAATTTGATAGTTTCACCAAATAAAACATGATAATATATTCTAGAAATATGATTTGAACTTAACACCATGCCTCGAGCTGTTCAATTGATTCAAACTGCGGAGACAAAGTGTGTTGATTGCTGAAATTTTCTTACACTCCCGTTGGGTTTTCATCATAGGTTTTCATACCTTCCCATAAAGAGTCATCATACCCATTGACTTATGGGTAATTCGTCATTGCTTACGTCACAATCTTTCGCCAAGAAACGAAGATACCCGAACTGAAGCGATAGGCGGGGCGAAAAGAACGAGAATAATCGGGGAGAAAATTTTCGCTTCACTTCGAGTTGCCAAGGCGAAGCGAAGACCCGGGCGAAAGGAGAACGGGAATCGACGCCCAGTCCTCTCATCACTTCTCATTCAGCTTGAGGCAATGTATGAGGTGCTTAGAGTACGATCCGTGGCATGGGGTCTCAACATTCAGCAGAATGAGAGCGATCTGTCGGAGCGATTGAAACACTCCAACCATTCCATCGACTGGATGCACCCAATCACACGGCAATGGAGAGGTGTGGTGTGGGTAAGGGGCAGAGTTTACTCGGTAGGAGGGGCGGAGTTTCGTGATTATGCCGATGACAGTTTGCCTGTGCTGGAGGAGTTGACGGAAAACGAATTGATTGACTCAGTCAGAAACAAAGTTGACGACGAAATTAGTTCCGATTCCGAAGAAGAAACGGTGTTGGCATCGGTTGAATACAAACTTTGCCTGTACTTTATTCCGCTCAATAATGCACGCAAGTGTCAAGACACGTGTGCTTATAGGCGACCAAAAAACGAGCTTCAACTCGTAACTCGGAACTGCTGACAGGGTTGCTATCTCAAGGTCATAAAGCAGCTTTGCATGAGTATTCTGGGATTCCAGCACAACTATCATAGCATAAACAAGTAAACACCTTGAACCCATTAGTTTTCATGTTGAAAAATGGGAAAAATAATAATAATATATATATATACCATTAAAATGCAATGTATTGATTTGTTACAGTTGAATTTCTCTGTAGTATAGCGTTAAATTGAAGATTTCCTTTAAAGATGGGCAAGAATCTGCCAGACTTGTTTAAGTTTCTTTAAGTTCTGTTGTTTCATTTCGTAAAAGCGAATTGATATCTCCATTGGGGACCAAAATAGTCTTATGTAAAATCTTTAATTGAATTTACCTAAAATAAAATAATGCTTCCATAAGAATACTACAGGAGTCGGCCGGGACTGCTCATTCACTAGAGTAAAATCAAATTTTACGTAAAATCAGGTTATGTAAAATCGAGATCCTACTGTATTATGTATGTATACCATGAGCTACACAAGAGTACTCTGGTATCCTGCTTAACATTTCACTCACAAAGAGACATCGCCTGACTGATGCTTGGGATCCAAATGACATAATAATTTTCTTAAACTATAGAGGGAATGCCGGAAAAGTGTCATGGCTTTTTTCATGTAAGCCCAGGTTTGTGAAAAAAAACACAACTATAGAATTTTCCTTCCTATAAACCCTTTGTAGGGCATGTCTTCATTAAAAATAGCCGTGGCCGAATGGGTTATGGTGCTGTAAATGTTGTTCCCACAATATGGTGTGGGCAATGAGAGTCCCAATTGGGGCAAATTTTTCCTTTAGAAGATTTTACGGAATCACTGTAAAATTTCCAATCCCAAACATTTACGGCAGTGACAAAAATATTTTTTTAATTTTCAAAACATTTGCTGGATTTTCTATCAACCCCCTTGGGAGACTTTCGAAGCAAATTTAGGAATTCTATGTTTTCCGAAAAGGGGCATCTCAAGCTGATAGGTCAAATGTGTTTTGATTTTGAAAATACAAGGATACTTCCGTGAATAGGATGGGCTTTGATTGGTCAATAATGTATGAAGTATGTAGCAATATAAAAGTATAAAGCAATTGGTACCTAAAAAAAAACAACACTCACCATCACCGCCACTAGTTTTATCACTTGGTTTTTCATTTATTTTTTCCTTCTTTGCAGTATCAACCTGAAATAGACAATTGACTGGCAATGCATTATTTGTTACACATAATCATTCTTTCGCAGGAAATATATATTACAGTCAAAACTGTATATAACAAAGTTAAGGGATCAAAATATCGACTTCACTATTACCAAACATATCAAATGCAGAGCAGTTTTCCAGAGCAGTATTTTGATGCCCACTGTTGTTATTTAGCGGTTAATATTCAATTGACTGGTTCAAAGTAACTCTCCATCCCTCGTGGTTGGCTGGGTAGCAAAAGTGATATCCCATATGGAAGTACCAACAATGCCAAGCTACCAAGTGAAACCAACATCCATGTTTGCTATAGTATAGTTCAAAATTACCATAAGTGAGCAAATTAATGGTGTAGACAGCAGCAATGCTATGCCAACTCAAAGGTTGTCTATAATGTAAGCCACCCATCAAAGTCAGTCGACTAAGGGTGAGGAGCATCGAATAACACATCATAGCAATAGTCTGCCATCACGTTTTATCACGATTAAATTTTTTTACTTTTCAAACGATTAGGAATTATACTTAACGTAATATTAAAATCAAATGGTTTAAAATTGCACTCCAGAAGTTAACTTTTCATCAAGACAATAAAAAAATAACAGGAAACTAACCTATTAGTAACCCATCCCTAGTTGTAAGTGGGATTTTTAACACGGTAAAATGACCATTTTACAACTAACAGAAGTAACATTGTTAAAAGTGAACTTTGTTAAAAACAAGTACATTATAAGCGGACTTCACTGTATTGAATTAATACAAAAATATGAACAACAATTGGATAACAGTGTTAGGTTCAAAGTATAGGGTTTTGTGCTCAGAGTAATCACTAATCTAAAGGAGGATAGGCGAGGCATGAAGGGTGACGTTTATTAAGCAGATGTGCTGGGTATAAGCAACCTTGAATGCAGAAAACTAAAAGTGGCTCAATGAAAAGGATATAGGAAGGATCTATAGCAGAATCTACCTTCATTCACTTGATAACAGTACTATTTAATGCCAGCAATAATATATCTCAATGAATTCATTACTAAGAGAAGAATTAGGAAATTAAATTAATGCTATTACATAAATCATAAGCCCTGTTGAAGCCTTAGTCCTTAAAACAAGCCATTATTTCAGTTTAACAAAATTACTTGCCACAATGGTTATATATAGGTGAGTATTGAAATTTAGCTGATTTAAATGGGAAAAGTTGACATTTGGAAACTAAATAGCATGTTATTTTAGTAATTTCTTCATTTTTGTGCCAACTAACTATTATCTATTTAAAATTTCTATTAAACTTATTTAAAAATGGAAAGGCATGAATTACCTCACCCTCTACTGGCACCCCCTTTGAAGATCTTCGCCCAGAACCAGAAACCTTACGGACTGCAGCAGTTGTAACTGGTGTTCCTTGAACAGCTGGAGGAGGGAGTGAAGCATTATCCTCCTCAACAACCTCCATTCCATCTGCAGCAAGAGGAGTTTGAGATGCACCTTCTTCTTCATCGGCAAAACGTCTTGGCTTTATCTTCCTACCACTTCGACTCACTCGTTCTGCTTCTGGGGATGCTTCTTGACGTTCACTAGGAGATGGAGCTGGCAGTGATGATACAGCAGAAGTTCTTCTGATACCTGATGGACCGCTACGGCTAATACGTCTAATTTTGCTTTCAGGCTCCTGAATATAAGAAAAAATTTGTAAATTCAAAATACAGTAACTCTTGCTTAGAATTCTGATTACCCGAAGTACTAAGAGCAATGGTAAAATTAAAACTTAAAATAAGAACACAATTCCTATGTCTTATCACTAACTGGCATGCATTAGTATTTACAAATTAGGCTTAAAAAATAAAAATTCCTCAATCTAAGAGTTCCTCTTGTTTTCTGGGAAGGCCCCTGATAACTGAGATCATTTAGGGCATGAAAGAGAGGTGGGTGGAACAGGGTCGGTGAACATGAAAAATTGAAAGAATGGTGCAAAGAGACTATGCACGACAGGTGGAGAATAAACAACAAACTTTTCTCTTTTTAATGCATATATTCATGCTATTTATCTGGTCTCAGTTTCATTTATTTTTTGTTTCAATTATTCGCATTGTAATTTGTTTTGAGGTATCCCGGGCACAGGCTATGCCTAAAAGGGATTCCTAATTTATCCTTACTTCATTGAAATGTAAGATGTGCTTGTAATGTTGATTCATCGGATAAATAAATATTATTATCATAAAAAAACAGCACTGGCATTGACACTCTAAAGCCTAAGCCTGATTATTCCTCAGGTTTTATCCTTTTATTTAGGAATCACCAGACTGCTCAGGCTGTAAACTTTAGACACATGGAAAAAACCATGGAATTTAAAAAATAACTCACATCTATAAAGCTTTTATACTTTCTAAAAAAAAGTTCAATTTATTAAACACTGAAAATACAGATTTCACACTACAAAAATCAAACAGTTTGACTGAGACTGGGTTTGATAAATCGCAATATCATTTATCTAAATCTATCATGTTACCCCATGATAGATTTGAACTAAGAGTGAATCCAAGATATTAAACTTTCCTGGTCACACTTTTGTCTACACCATCAACATTATAATTTTGAGGTTGTTTTAACTTTTCTTGTCAAATGCATTACATATTACAGAAATGTTTTTACATTTAGCCCTCAGTATTGACACCAAGGATTAATACAATTAAGATCTGCTGTGAGAGACTCATAGTGAGTCCTTTTCTTACTTCGTTATATACCACGCATCATCTGCAAATAATCTGAATACAGTACCTCTTTAAAACGAGACCTAACGGTGCCCAAGAAAACCATCGCATTAGTGAAGTATCATCATACCAAGGTTGGTGTAAATAATCACTATGAAACCTATTGTCGACAATTTTCTACGAATCGGGTTGGAGTGGTGGCAGAAGTATTTCCATCCGGAGAGTCTGAGCACAAACCCCGAAGGAAGGGGAAAATTTTTGCATTAATTCATATCCCTACTTAATCTAATGGTTAACCATTAGATCAAAAAGCACTGTACCTGCTCCAAAAAATGCTAAAGGCCTCGAATTGCCGACCATTTTCCCAAATGCACAACTGACCAAACTACTTTTTTCTAATGCTCGTTCCATTTTCTAATGTTCATTCCATAATTTTGATTAGTTTCACCAAAAATTTAAACCATAACTGGTAAATCAAAATTGCATTGTCTTTATTACTAGCCTTTACGCTTTCCCTTGGTTGGTCTTAATTTTTACGATCAGTATATTCACGTTCTTCGTGACATTTCACAGACGCCATTTTGAATAACATCTTGAATTTGTTTCAGCAGACAAAACGAGACCGTGGAAGTGGTGGAAGGGATCCTGCCTTGGAGGGCGTTTTCTATCATCTGATGTAATGTTCACATTGAAAAACAATCTGCTTCACCATGTTTAACAATTTTATTGAAACAGCTGTTGTATCACAATAAGTTCTTTATAAAGATTTGGTTAGGCCCTCGATGTACTTACAGTAATTTTGTCGGGTGTATATGTGTATGATACAAATGACTGAAAAAATAGGTCTAATGAAGAGCCGTCCCATACCAACAAATGTGTTAAGTATTAATTCATATAATTGCTCAATAATGGCAGCAGCACAATAGACGCATGCAAAGTCAATAAACTGAGAGCGCTACTCCTTTGGTACCACGTTCATCGCATCACATCAAGCATTTGCAAGTATGGGTAACAAATAATAATTTGCTAACTTCAATAATCTCGTAAATTAAAAAATTAACACACGAAAATTTTCAACATTGATAAATATAGAGTGAAAGAAAAAATGAAAACAAATTTAGGAGAGACAATTGAGTAGCTTGCCGTTTTCCCTTCCGACACTTTTTTTGCATTTTTAGGCCATGGTGTCTATCTTGGAAACGCTCTAAACCATTCTCAACTCACAAACATGTGAGTGTGATCTCGACCACCCGGGAAACAAAAGAAGATCAAATGCATATTCGTAACTGCTAATGCTGCAGTATTTCCACCAATATTAACAATAAATTAATTGATGGTGATTTATAATGTGTAGTTGATACATAACAATTCATATTAATTGAATTGCAAACAGATCAAAAGCTATGGCAGATGCTGGCCACTTTTGATGTTTGTGTGCCGGTGACGTATTCAAAGATTAATCGCTTACCAAAAATATGTGATTGGACTTATTAAAAAAAAAATAATTATCTTTTGAGCCAAATTGGAAATTTGGACGAAACTTCAGTTTTTTTCGACATGCTGTCGAATTACACGGTGAACGAGAAAGGAGCAAAGTCCGTCCTTATCAAAACTACTGGTAACGAAAAAATGCGAGTGACTGTTACGTTGGGAGTATTAGTAGATGGTACTAAATTAGCACTGGATGTGATTCTAAAACAGAAAACTATGCTCAACAGACAAATACCAAGTGGATTAATAGTAAGATGCCATGGAAAGGGATGGATGACAGAAGAATTAATGAAATATTGGCTACATGTGGTGTTGAATAGACTAATAATACTGAGACATAGAGCTATGCTTTCACTGGATTCATTCAAAGGGCACATAGGTCCTGGAGTTAAAAAGGAAATCAGTGAAATAAAAACTGATCTTATTGTGATACGTGGAGGAATGACATCACAACTGCAAGTACTGGATTTTGCTGTCAATATGTGTTTTAAACATAATATAAAGACTTGGCATTCTGAGTGATTGCAGAGTGGCACTCATAATTTAACAGCAACAGGAAAACTTAGGAAGCCTGAAGTTGCACTACTTTGTCAGTGAATTAAGACATGCTGGCCACAAATAAATCCAAACACAATAGTGAAGGGGTTAAAGATGTGCTGCTTGTCCAATGCTCTAGATGAGAGTGAAGATGACATCTTGTGGGAAAGGGATGGTGATTACTATATATATTTTTTATGCTCTTAAGAAAATTCTCTATTTTTATGTTTCCATGTGTTTATGTTCAGAAAAAGTTGTTTAAGAGTTATTATTTGTGTCTATTTTATCATGAGAACAATAGATTTTTCATTTTCCAGAAGTCAGTACATCCACTGTTGTCTTTTTTTTTCTTTTCTGATACAGAATGTTTTTAAGTCTGAATGGTTGTATTGCAAAAGTTATCCAGTGATATTTCATGCCAGAAGGCAACTGTGAGCAAGGAAAGCATCTGATTTTTTTGTTGCTCGGAATTAAGTTATAGGTATATTTCTGTGCATACGAGCAGTATATCTTTAATTTTCCAAAAGTTTGAATGTTTTGTAAATGTTTTTCCTTATTTTACTCTTTAATAAGATGTTTTGAAGCCTGAACAATTCTATTCCAAAAGTAATCCTGTGGTATGCTAAAAGGCAAAAAAATACAAGGAAAGTATCTGCAATTTCTGTTGCTCAGGACAAAGTTTATTTAACTTATGCGTTTTCTGGTTAAGTTTTGTTTTCTGTTAGAATTTAAAAAGAGTATATGTTTCATTTTCCAATTTAGTGCAAGAAAAGTAGAGAACTGATAAATATAAGACAAATAGAATACTAGTTATAGGTTATGTTGTCATTATAATTTCAATTGGGTGCTCAAAATGAGCGGTTGTCTTAGAGTTGGGTAAATATGGTAAGTAGGGATATGAATTACTGCAAAACCTTTCCCCATCATTCGGGATTTGTGCTCAGACTCCCCAGATGGAAATACTTCCGCCACCACATCAACTCGATTCCTAGAAAATTGTTGACAATAGGTTTCATGGTGATTATTTACACCAATCTCAGTAACACAATACTTCATTATAGCGAGGGTTTTCTTGGCCACCGTGAGGTCTTGTTTTAAAGAGGTTGCACTGTAATTGCTTGTTTTTAGTACATAAGTCATAAATACCATGGTAGGAAATGTTTAAGCAGCATATTGTAAACTAATAATTCTTGTCCACCCCAAATTGAAAATTATAACAAAAAATTTCCTCTGAATTCTTCCAGAAACATTATTTTCAGAAAGAGCCTTCAGTACTGCCGGAAATTTGGTGTTGGTAGATAAAAAAAGAAATCGATTAGATCCTGACAGTGAAAATGCTGAATTTTCTAAACAAAAACTTGTAATCTTTTTTCATTGAATTTTCAATTTTTATTTAAGAAAAGTTAAACTTTAATTTACTTTGGAAATTAACCATCCTTTATATTGGTCCTCGAACATGTCCTTAATTTCAGTGAGTGGGGACTATATGACCATTTTTCATTTATTATTTACTTTAAGAAATAAGATTCAGCTTGGATTGGAATTAATTGAAGAATTCACAAGAAAGGAAGCATTGTTTAAAAATTTACACATAAAAGGAAGATTTGAATTGAATGAAAATGAGGAGGATTAGGATTGGGATTCAGATTCGATCAAATTTTGGATTCGTCCAATCACAACTTATTTCTCAAAAAGGTTTAAGTCTGGAGATGTGCACATTCTACCTGCCAATAATAAAATAACTATGCTAAAAGAAAAAGTTCAAATACCTCAAATATCAAGAATTGAGAGCTTGTTATTCTGTTAGCTGTGGTAATATTAAAATGAAGTTATTATTACCTGTATTACCTAGCTGCATTCAAATTGGTTTTCTCTTTTGGATGATATGGCTTCACTACCTCTAATGCCTCGATGTATCAGCATCGAGGCATATCCTTAGCATATCCTTGCCAAGGAAGGGGGTTTCACAGTTTAGAAGTGCAACAATGGTTCTACCCACAGCATAAGACTGGTGAATTAGGATAATGGTGGGGAAAATAACCAAAATCAGAGATCAGTGGAATTGTCTGCACTCACTCATGAACTTAACATCGTAGTGAAGTCAGTTTTGTTTTAAATGAAAATCAATTACTTTATTAATTTCAAAGCACAAGAAAAAATCTAAGCATTGCAAGGTTAATGCTAAGTGAAAATACTTGCCATTGAGCTCCATGCCAATGAAAAATGCTGCGTTAATTGTAAAAGAGTAACACAAGCGGAAAGCTTTGATACTGGCCAAAAGTACCAACTAAGGTCCCTAAAACCTAGTACTAAGAAAATGATAAAAAGCCCAGAAATTTTGAATGACTTCAGAAGATTTTGGTTGACGTGATGCATTCCAGAAGGTAGAAATTTGAGCTTAGTTTGTCACTTATGTTTGACTTTAATAGTCAAGAAATAAAGAAAATGGAGACTGAATGAAGGTTCAACATTTCATCTACGTACTAATGGGGGCGTTTACTCGGAACCGAAATCGCAATTTTGTACACGAAATCGTTAGATGGAAATGAAAAACGAATTTTAGTGAAAAAATTAATCTTATAGCCACAACCATTCACTCATAAATCAAAAATTAAAAAAAGCAAAAGGTGACGCCCAACGAAAATGTTGCTGTGATAACATTGACGTCATTTTCCTCCCGTCCTTGACTGCTTTCAGGGGAGGGGGAAGGGATGGAGGGGGGTTCTCGGAAGGTCTGCTCGCACAGATGCTGACGAAATCGCTCCCATTGGCCGAGTCAGCTGTGATAAGGCGAAGTAGCTTCGCGGGCTCAGTTGTGATTGGACGAAGTCGAAATACATCAGAGGTTGCACCACACCCACTTTTCCGAAAGGGTTAAAAACATCAGTTTTTCGCCGCTTATAACTCGGAAAATAATTGTCGGATCAGAAAACGGAAAAATACGGGTCCTTTTATTTTACAAACTCAGATTCGGCAATTAAAAAAATATGGTAAATGCCCCCATTCACGTGATATGAAATTATCTTTGAATCATAAGTTTTAAAAAAGCTGTAATGAAACATACTTTGTAAGCATGTAGCAATGTATTTTGTATTTTAGAATGGGAAAATACTAAAAATTTGTATTTGAATACGAAACACAAATGTATTTCAAATACATATTTTAAATTACTATGTAGTATTTTAATTACTGCCCAGCCCTGACCACTGGTATACTTATTTTGGAGAAGTAGCAGATGAAGGGTGCTCTCACTACTCATGTGCTTTAATTCCATTGTAACTATACATCCCCTCAAAGGTTTTTGGAAATCATTGGTAATTAAAGAGGGAAATCAACAGACTTACCTCTGATTCACTCCAGCCACCTTCTTCTTCTTTTTTCCTCTTGTTGACCTTTCGTTTCTGATCAAGAACTATCACGGGAGTAGCACTTGATCCTTCCACAGGTACTTGTGGAGTTTTTTGTTTGAGTACAATTCTTGGAGTAGGAGTTTCATCAATCACTAGTGTTCCTTCAGCTTCACTATCTGTTTCATCCCTAGGAGCAGCTGCACTAGGAACAGAAGCTTTTGCTGTTGGAGTTGGGGTCTGCGACTTTAACATGTAATATTATAGACAAGAAAAAGATTTAATGAGGTATTTAAACTTTTTTCATTCATAACCTAGAGCAACAATAGCTTCAACAAAGTAAAAATTGGGCACAGTCAACATTCTACAGCTACTGATTAGGAGATGGATTTCTGGATGCTAACTACCACATATCTTTGCAGTTTCCACAAAAATTACAAGTAAGCTGGACTCAATTAGCATTATTAAGCACAAAAACTACTAAACAAACATAGAAACAACACAATGACGTGATTAATAACATATGTAACTGCATTTAAAACACCATAGAATAAAAATAAACTTTCAGGGAACTACCTTATTCTCATTCACCTGCACTTTCTTTAGAGTCAGCTGGGGATCATTCTCAATTTCCCAGAGGGCTTCATTGAATCCTTTTCGTCTCTTCTGAGGCTTTCCAAATCTTTCCTTATTCTCCTCATAAGGAAATATGTCTTCCAATTTACAAACAGCCCTAGAGCATAGATAAAACTGAATGAAAATCCAGAGAAGAATTACAGGATGACTACTTATCTTTATACATTGCCGTTTTTCAGCCGTTTGCCCAATAAGCATTCTTTCAATGATATACTTTAGACATTCATAAAATTCCATGTGCTCAGATCTTCAGGCATACCTTTTCATGAGTACCTGTGACCAACTGTTTCCTACTGATTTACCACTCCCAAAGAATACTAATTAATGTAGGCACTCCACCACTTTTTGCAGCACACCACAGGGCTACACTACTCAGTAAATAATGAGTGAAACAGCAATACTTAATCATTTTTGCTATGACAACAACTGCACAATATGTATATATATCTGTGAAAAAATATGCACTCATTGCAGTATGGTTATCGTAGTAATTGCTTTCAACCAGAATTAAATTCAACTGTTGTGTTCCATCTATCACGTCTATTAAGTTATCCACTTCAGAATTAACTGACCTTCCTCGATGTGGCTAATTAAAGGCAAATTGGAAAATGTTCTGGTTGTGCAGCTACCATTGGGAAGGTAAACAGTCAAGATTGCTAAGAAGAGACAATAGTAACAGATAGAGCAGCACCAACAGTGAAGCAACCAGTGTATATCATCATTAATTTATTAAACTGGCAAAGGTTAAATGAACCATGAGTTGCATCAATTTGAACTACATATCCAGTTCATTTTAAAAGAGACACAAAAGTCAATAATGCAATAAACAATAATCAGAAAAAATCACATTGAAGAATGAATAAGAAGGTATCAGGCAGATATAGTAGAATTTAAAATTGTAATTTGTTTTGTCAGCAAAGTGTAGAATTTGAGGATTCCAGCATCTGTGGATTGAATTTCCTTTTCTTCTTCTCCTCACAATTTCTATCTTATCTTTTCCATGACAAGAAGCATTCCTCATTGAAAGACAACATCCTCAAATGAAGGGAAGCATCTAGCTTCCCTTCATTTCAGTCATGTACTTAAGTTTTATTAGGACTTTCCATTAATTAGGTACATACATTCCTCAAAACAGGGCTTGGGCTCATACCAGTGACAGGATGCAATAACAAATTTATTTTTCAGTTTTTTTCCTTGAAGCTAGTCCTGGTCCCAGAATTTAATAGTAACCAGTAAAAGCCCCATCAAGCATGGAAGAGCGTAAGTTGCAAGTCTACAACTGAATATATTACTTATTTAATATATACATTTTTATAAACTTAAGGTATGAATTTAAAGCATGCAATTTAAATCTATAAGTAAAAAGTGTGAATGCCTATAAAAATACTTTAAATACTATAAAAATTAATCCAACACTATAAAATTGATATATTTTCTACTGTTATGGTACGTTTTAATAGTTTATTTTTCATTCATCTGCTCTACCTTCTAACTTTACAAGCAATGCTCTCTTTCCTCCAGCTATATAAAACACCTCTACTATCACTCATCTTTCTGTCCATCACACTCTCTCCATTCTTCTCCACACAAACATTGTTAAAGCTTCCAAATCGGAAAACTTGTTTGGAGAGAGTGAAAAACCATGAGCTTGAACCTACCAACCTCACAACTGGTTATACTGTGGTTACTAACGGAGAAGAGAAAAACAAGCACTGTAATTTCCACAAAACTTTTATTTCGGCATGACCATGGTTTCGTGGTGGCCCAGCATCTTCAAGTGGGTATACAAAATGCAGCATCAGTTTATACATGGTGACAGTCAGAGTGGGGGAGGAATGGAGTCGGAGAGCGAGGGAGAGAAGAAGTGACCAACGGATGGCAGGTCTGATGAGAGTGGCGATGTGTGTTAGGGTGTTTGCCTGGGGGTGGCTAGGGTCTGGCTGGGGGAAGGGGTGACCAAGGGGTAAGCATTGAAGCTCGGGGAAATGGGAGGTGTAATATTGGGGAGCAGGGATAAAATAGCTCATTCTTGGAAAACACCCTAATACATCACCACGCTCACCCAACCTGCCAATCCTTGGTCACTTCCTCTCTCCACTCCCACCCTGACTTTCACCGTATATAAGGCTGATACTGTATTGTATTAAGAGCTCTCAGGATCTCCACCAGGTCAGGATATCCCGAAGGCTCTTCATACAGTCTATTTGCCGGGAAAGCACCAAATCCTGATGTATTGTATACCCACCTGTAGATGCTGCGCCACAGTGAAACCATGGTCATGCTGAAATAAAAGTTTTGTGGAATTGCAGTGTTCGTTTTTCTGTTCTCCAACATGGAAAAATTTCACTAAGCTTGCAAACAGTTTCTTATTTGTGGTTACTAATACAAAGAATGCTGCACTGAAAATTGTTCATCGGAGAAACCAACTCGTCCTAAGCAGGCTAAGGGACTGCTTCAACAGAGGTAAAACAGCAATGAATGCTCAATCTGAAGAGTCTCTTGACAAGAAACTCCAATGCCTACAGGTGTCCGTTTCAAGGAATATTGCTATTGAGGAAACAGTTTTAACTTATCTGGGTAGGAAGTTGAAAGGGGGTAAGTACAGGGATCCTTTTACGCATGCTGATAAACTGAAGGTCACCCAGCAATTACAACTACTTCCACAATAAAGAGATATTGCCCTTACCCTGTCCCTTAGCATGATAAGGCATTATGTTGGGAAAATTAGCAGTAAGAGTGGATTTGATCACAAGTTTTTCAGCACGCTTGAAAAGAACTTCAGTGCAAAACAAGCATTTAAGCTTCATGGTGTACTGCTAGACGATGAGATCTCTCTTGAAGAGAAGCATCCCTGTTTCCATTTACTTCTACATCGTTACCTTAAACTATTTTCATACTGGAGGATCGGGTTGGTGTGGTGGCTAGAGTAATGGCATCCCATGCCAAGGGCCCGGGTTCAATTCCCAGCAGTGGCAATTTTTCATTGGCAAACCAGCCCCTACTTGAGTGCCTAGAGGAGGGCATTTCAGGTTCAGTACTCCGTCCGTTGGAAGGGACATTAAGCCGTGACCCCCTTGGAGCCTATCATTAACAGTAGGCTAATGCCGACGCCAGGTTTCTCTCCAGCCTTCCTCTATTCCCTAAAAAGTCTTACCATTACCCAATTATCCTAAATGGCACAAACGACCTCAGCTGTCGATTGCCTCCCCTAAATAACATAACATTTTTTCCAACCTAATAGTACTGTTGGATGAAGGGCATTTTTTAGCAATAATAATTTTAAATTTTGGTCAAAATTTTTAAAATAAAATCTTAAATGGAGTTCACATTTCTCATTTACATACAGCTCATCAAAGAAGAGGAGTTAATGTTTCACTGTTGTGAATTTCAGCTATGAGGAAAAGCTACACACCATTCTGTTACCCAGCTTAGATCGCGACCATTTCTGCTTCCAAACAAGCTATGCCCACTTCTACTATTCGACTCCGGTTATGCCCACTTTTGTGATCACTTTCAACAACTGTTACCGCTCAAACTATTTAATTATTGTTCTTGTCTCTCACATATATTACTTTCATGAAGTTAGTCCTTGAGTCATAAAACATCCTGAAATATGTATCCATCTCATCTTTTACATTTAAGTTACATTTAAGTCTGAGTATTTTCTGTTTATTATGACTAAAACTCATATGCACCCTTTGCGGCCACCTTGTGAACAACGTCCTTACTAAAAACTAAAGGATTAAGTTAATAGAAAAAATATTTTTGATATCCAATAAGATGAGATTTTCCATTATTCATATTTATTTGTACAAATACATAAATGCTATCTGCCAGACAACAAGGTTCTTCTGGCAGTAAAAAGACTAACTCTCAAGGAGTGCTCCAGTAACTATTTCATTAATATACCAATATTTTCAGAGCCATTGTAGCAGTCTTTTGAAATCCATTGTATAAAGAATCTTTGTGGAATCTATTCATAAAGAGATTAAATCATGAGCACTTGGTTATCACACATAACCTATGTTTACGGCCAAGTTAAATAATATACATAAAGTCAAATAACCAATTAATTTAGTACCAGTGCCATCTGCACCCAGCACTAAACTAAAATATTTTTTTTTTTTATTTACCCAAGCCTAAAAATAATTATCTCATTTTTGTACAGCACAAAACAAAAACTTGTAGTCGTGGTGGGACCTTCACTACATACCTATTGGTTGTAATATTTATCTCTGTTATTTCATTGGAAACAGCTATTTTTAACTTAGTGATATGGTAAATACAATTGAGAAACACACCAGCTGAGTACCAACAAAACATGCTGACAAAAATCAGGGGAATAGCATTCTATTTATACTATACAGGTATTTCATTGATGAATTAAACTTTCCCAGGGTCATATCAACAAAATTCTGAGCGAATAGTGTAAATTTAGCACCTTAATATTTAGTTATAAATTTCCATTACATATAATGTAAACGCTTTAGATGATGTTAAATAGCTATTCAGGGACATTTTAGCAAATCAGAGGACATGGTTTAGAGACTGATTATGGTATTCCACGGGATGTGGGGAAATTTACTAGATGACTCAAACGCATTAAGTCATGTGCTCTCTCTATATCCCCAATTCATAGACTATTCCATCATATAAAAAAACCTGCATGCTATTAATAGGAATAAATAAATATAGTTAAGGGAGCTGATTCCCTAAAAACAGTGGTTTTTCTGCCTTCATACCCATAAATTTTCTCAAGTCGCCGCAATCAACTTCCAAGGTCTTCCAAAAAATAATCTTGCTTCATATTCCATTCAAAATGCATGCTCAATAATTAACTTGTCTCTATTGTCTTTAGTCATTTACGGAAATATATTTTGGCGATCTAATACACAAAACAGCATCAGGACTTGACTTCCTTTAAACTCACGTTTCGTATGTTCCAAAGAAGAAAACATTATACTTCTGGGCCTTATTACCGGCTGAAGGATCTGGAACAGTTTCCACCTATACATCAGATAAAGTTCATTAGAAAAACAAATACATTGGGGAATTAATCATAATTATTAAATATTATAAATTACCCGGGCTGGCCAAGCTGGATACCCACGAACTTTAGCGAATACTATATCCCCAGGTGAAAACCTTTTCGCCATTATTATAGCTGAAAATCTATAAGGAAATGAATGCAACCCATCACTCACTTTAAATATAGAGTTAAAACCATGGACAAACAACAGTTAACACATAGGCAGTGCCAAGGACGGAATTTACTCAAAAGTCTACCCATAAATCTTATACGCACCTGTATGTTTTGATATAAATGAACCCGACTAGAAAGAGTAATCACCCAGTTACGTATCCCCGCACATTAGAAACACGTAGCGTTCCCCTAGGTTGTGTATTTTTATTACTTCCCCGCCCGTTAAACGATACTTCTCCTCAATATCCTTTACTATGGTTCGCGGCACCTTGATGCTATTTTAAAACAGCGTTGTCAAACATGTCCCTACAATCCTTCAGTGGTGGCGCGGGGGCGCCGCATCGGTTTCATTTTTTTTTAATTTGATAAATATTATTCGAAGCGAGTTGACGCTCTCAGTCAGTTTCTGTCCTGCATATCTTTCAGTGATAATGTTGTCGTAATGCAACTAACTCATGAATCAATAGATATTACCTGGAAGAACGGAGATCAAAATTTTTGCATATGCTCCTCGAGTTATCAATGTAAGATGTAAATACACAATGCGGCAACCTTGCAAAGACCAAAGACGGGGGTTCGGCGTTCGGCGTTTACACCACGGTCGTATATACACGAACAAAAGGATACCAACATCATCACATAAAACTTTTGCCGCCGTTTGAAAATGTGAAACTTGATACCATTGGTAGCTCTGAAGTCTGTGTGAAAATCCAAGTGAATAACGAATTGTGGTATTTTTCAATGCGGTCAACACGTGTGTTTTCAGAGTTGGATCTAACCTCAAACGTGCCGAACTTTAGAGCTTAGCAGACAGTACAAGTCGAGTGCTGTCACCAGTCATATTTTCTTGTGGACTCATTAAAGGTACACTAAAATACACCGTTGACCGTAGTAGTTGCCATGGTGGAAAAAAGTGAAATCGAAGAAGGAGAACTGGCGAAAACCAGCCCTTTGCCTCATGGTTATAGCCCCAAACAGGTAGCATCATTTGAGTTCATCATTAACATTTTCTGTGTGATTGCATAGGATCGAAATTTCGACGTATTTTTTTGTCGTAGGTGGAGGATGGTGTCAAAGTTCTTTTCCAAGTCCTTGAAAAAGCAGCAAAAAAGTCACTTTTTGTGGATGAAGGGGAATATATTCAATTGCAAATCTCATCCATCCGCATCCCAAAAAATAAAAAAAAGCATTATAGATTGTGAGTATTTGATCCAGTGTTGTTTTTCCTATGGAAGCGACACGATTACCTACCAATTTGATTGATTGTGATTTTCTCTTTAGCACTCTGCCTAATGGCTACCTCAAAGATACAGCAGAAGTGTGCTTGTTCGTGAAAAATCTTTCCAAGGATGATAGAGAATATGAAAATACGATTAGGCATTTTAAAAATGTCATATCTGAAGCAGGAGTTAAGAACATATCTGAGGTAAGTATGATGCATTGAAATCCATTTACCTTGATTTGAAATAACTATTTCAGTAACGATTATCACCAAGTACCATTGGTGAAAAATGGTCATCATTAAGTAGATTCAGATCACAGTCATTCAACATCACCATAAGCATCGACTACCAATTTGCTGCTTCCCTGATAGCAAAGCCAGTTGGAATCAAACTGGATTCCAGCTGTGCTTTTTACATGATTCCAGCTGGTTTCAAGCTGGATAACAGGTTGGATTCCAGCTGGATTTCAAGCTTATATTCCAGGCTGTCTCAACCAGCTAGATTTAAGCTACATATTCCAGCTGGATTCCAGGCGTTTTGTCGAGCTGTAATCATTTAGCTAAAATTCAGGCTGGAATCCAGCTGGCTTGTTATCTAGGTTGTCACTGGATAGTTAATTCCACCATTCCATATTGGTGGATTTTCAGCCTAGCTGGCACTTAAGTAATATGTTTCAACTATTATTTCTTAGGTCATATCTGTCAATCAACTAATGCAAGAGTACAAGACCTATGAAATGAAAAGGCGTCTTGCAGCCAGATTCGATATGTTTCTAGCCGACAGTGCTGTTAGTAACTGGCTGCACGGAGCTCTTGGGAAGGGATTTCACCGATGCCGAAAGTAAGTATCTCTCTTAAAGTTTCATGATTTACATTCATTCTTCTGTGCTGTATCTACGGGATCATTTCATTGAAAGTTTTCTATGTAAATTTAACCCATGTTATTTTTCAAAATGAGACTTTTTTAACGTAATGCACTCTCCTCTCCTGTTGCTAATAATAGAGGTGTTTAAATCTAATATGCTTCGATCACCAAGCTTCATGCAATATCAGTAATCTATCAGCAACTTCAATTTTAGGTCATTTAAAATAGTGTTGGCAACGGTAACCTGGTGTCAAATCCAGGAGACACTTGATTACATTAGCAGAGTGATTTTGTGTGTTCTATATCTTCGTAGGAAATGGCAGCAAAAAGAATTGTTTCTACAGCCACAATTTGTGAATTTTGTTCTTGGAGGGGGGTATCTATTATTGAGATATATATTTTTCCATAATTCATTTCGTAACATTTCAATGTCTTTTTAGATTCAAATGCTGTTTTTAGGTCCTCTTTGTTGCCCCTTTAGTTACACAACAACCAAAAAAATGAACTTCCAATGTCGGCATCACAGCGCCATCTCAGGATCGAACCATCAACTGCAAAATTCAACTAGACTTAACCCTTGCTGCTGTGAACGTACCTGGTACGATAGACTGCTGTGAACGTACTTTTTCGTTCTGCCTATAGCGCTTTCACTTTTCTGCCGCATGTGACGAGTAGGTTTCCAGAGAGTGAGCCACAGCGAAAGGGTTAACATTACTTTTTTACTTCAACACTTTCCCTTGTTAATTAAAGTTGAATTTAACAACATAAAGTAAACAAGAAATACTGAAAGAAATGCAATTACTGTCACAAATCACATAAGCACACCGATAATTGTTCATTGTCCTTTCTATTTCACATCAGTCCTATTTTTACAGACAAAATCTTCAGACTTCTCCTTGGCAACGGCTCTGTCATGATATCAGCCACTTGATGTTCTGTGGTGATCTGTTCAACTTCAAGCTTGCCTTCTGTCACTTTCACTCTGGTGAAAAAGTGCTTAATGGAAATATGTTTTGTCCTGTGATGAAAATCTGGGTTCTTAGCCAGTCTCACCATTGCTGAGTTGTCGACGTGAAAGACTGGAACATGTTTAAGCCGTATAATTCCTCTGAACAGTCTGCTGAGCCAAATTGCCTCTTTGGCCCCTTCGTTTGCTGTGATGATCTCTGTTTCAGTTGTCGAAGTTGCTATGACAGCTTGTCGTTGGCTCATACATGAAATCGCCCCTCTTGCATAACTAACAATGACTCCAGAGGTTGACCCATCTAAGTGCATCCTCCAAAATCTGCATCGCACTAGATATCCAGAAAACCCTCATCCACATTGCTTCGATAGACTATCCCCAGATCCAATGTCCCTGCTATGTATCTTAAGACTCTCTTGACTTGTAACACGTTTTCTTGAGTTGGATTTTCGAGAATCCTCTAAATGAGTTCAACACTGTAAGTCAGGTCTGGTCTTGTGCCAAGCATAAAATACATGTGTCAAGGGAAACCTTGGTGCCTCATCATCTTTCCCTGGTGTCGAAATTTCTGGACTTTTGAGCATTGGAGTTGAAACCGGTCTACATTCTGAAATATTGAAGCATACTAAAATTTTGTTTGCATATGCTCTCTGACTTATCTTATTGAACTTCTTTCTTGCTGAATTTCAAGGCCCAGAAAATAGCTTGCTCAGTTGGCAACGATTTTGAACTCTGTCTTCAACTCTTCAATGAAAACTTCCATCCCTTGTAGATCGGTTGCTGCCATCAAGCCATCATCTATGTAGATCACAAGTATGAGCTTCGGACCATTCCTCTCTTGAATGTATAAACATGGATCAGCAAGGCTGGCCTTGAACCCTTGTTGTTGCAGGAATGCTCCAAGTCGTTTATTCCAGCATCTAGGTGCTTGCTTAAGTCGGTAAAGACTTCTCTTCAGCTGACAAACCTTGCTGGTTCCATCTTCATGTCTTTGAGTGGTGACGCTGACTGAACCCCTTAACAACCAATCTCCCCTTGTACTTGTCATTGCTGCTGTCTGGATTTTTCTCGAGTTGAAAGACCCGTTTTCATGGAATTGCCTTTGCACCTAGTGGAAGCTCTGTCAAAATTCAGGGTTGATTCTCTTTCAATGAAGCAATTTCATGATCCATAGCTTTCTTCCACTCGGCTAACTCTTCGCTTCTCAACGCATCTTCAAAGGTCTCAGGATCCTCCATCACTTTATTCAAGAACTCCTCCACTCTCATGGTGTAATCTTCAAGATGTTTTGGTCTCTTCAAGGTTGATCGATTTCTCAGAATTCTTCCTGATGAGTGCTTGGGGTTTTCTTCCTCATCTGTATCTGACTCACCTTCACCAAGTGATATCTCAGGTAAAAATATCTCTTTTGCTATTCATTTTAAACTGATTTTCAACACATATTCTTTACTCATTTGCAATTCATCTGTAATTGCTTTGCAATTTGAAACACGAAGCATATCAGTTGAAAATCGGTTGCAGATGACCTCAAGAAAAGGTGGAAAATGAGTTGCGAGCCAGATGAAAATTAGTTGAAAATCAATTACAATTGATTTTAAAAATAGTGGAAAATGAGTTGCAATGCAGTTGCAAATCTGTTGCAAAATAGTTTTTAAGTAAAAAGCAGTTGCATCGCAGTTTTATTTAATATGACCCTGAGAGCACAAAGTTTGCAGTTTCATGGTGGTGCGATCAACACAAAAATGTAACAAGGCAGTAAACTTTGCTTTTCCCCGCAGAATATTAATATACCTACTAACTACGTAGTTTAATATTTAATATACTAACTACGTAACGTGCGTTTCTACGACACTTCATCATCAGGTAAACTAATAATTGCGGTGCGTACTAGTCGAAACTTATAGTGGTACAGTACTATTCTGTGCACAAAAACAATTTAGTTGACTATTACAAAAAAATGACTTCGACAAAAATGGCTGAAAAACACCAAATCCAACCGCTTCTACAGGAATTACGCCAGAAACCATCAACACATAACAAAAATATAATAATAAATACCTTTATTTACCAGAAGTCCAGTTCAAATGAATTATACAAAATTTACACAACAGCACCTCAACACACAATCAATGGCACTTCCTCAGCACAGTCTGTGCATTACCAAAATTTTAAACGAAAAGAAAGAGTTCATTGATATCACATCATATTGTTTCCAAACACAGTTATTCACTCGGCAATATAATGCAAACAAAACGGAACCTCACTTGGCATCAAATACAGGAAAAAGGTCCAAATACCCCACTACAGTACCATATCTGCTAGCAGTAAAGTAACACACGTTGAAACTTCAAGGATCCTTCGTTCAACGACGTATTTTTTAACAACTTCGTAACGTTACTGGTAACTTCGGAGAACGAGTATTCTACGGTTGAGAAAATCTGTAAAGACAATAAAATGCAGATGCTACAGAAATAAAAACGGATTTCTAAGCAGACATTATTCCATTGCCTTGAATTCAAAGTACACTTACCACTACGATACAGCCTCAGTACACAAGTAACTAGTGGATGAACCGGAAACAAATTATTCTTTAGACTGCAAGAATGCATAAGACAACTGTATATCATGTAACTAGAGTGTGTAAAATGACACTGAGATGATAAATTTCAACTACACTCCAATAAGATTCGGCACATGTTTACGTCTTTCTTGCGTTTCCATGCGCGGGCACAATTTAACACGTTCAGTGCTGAGGACCGCTCGAGCGGCCCTCTTGTGTCCCATCTGGTGGCGCACGGCCGCCCGGACGGCCCCCGTCTCCCTTACGTTTTATTGCTTGGAGGCGGGGCCAGGCACACGCTCTGACACTCTAAAAGCTTCCTAGCCGTCAGTTGGAGTCCAACCTTCCTCTGTGTATGGTTCGTTCTCTCGTAGTGCAGTTTTTTTTTGCGAGTGTGAACCAATTTGTTTATTGATTATTCCTCGAGGAGAAATTTCTCACCATATATATATTTATAGTTTTTTGTAGCTGCATTAGTTTAGTTATTCCAAAATGCCTAGAAGGCGAAAAGGAGCTTCATTTTCTGCGAAAAAACGAGCTCCTGCAGTTAAAAAAGGTCAGTGTGGATGTTAATACAATTATTGCATTTTTACCTAAAATGAATATTTTAGTTAGCAATATTAATATTATGTAAATTTTAGGTGTTCTTAGTGAAACGAGTGATGAAGATATACGGGAAGAGGCCGATTCATCAAAGTTACGCAAACTAAATACGGAAGCAGAAGGTAAGGAATTTCATTTTTTTTACTACGTATAGTAATCGTAATTTACAAGTGGCCGAAGAGAACAAGCTATTTTATATCTCATTAACATTTATTTACTCTCTATTAATATTAATTAAAGTGTAATTGGAAATAAGAAATAAATTACATATATATTTGTTTGACATATTTTCGCCAGGGTTTAGTTTTATGCATTATAATTATTTAAACAAGTTGCGTTCGGTGAAGCTTTGTGGAACTGGTACATTCTGAAATAACGCGAGTCAAGTAGTAACGTGATCGTTGAGGTTAGTGGTCAACTAGAGAGGGTCAGGCACTGGAAGGTAAAGCGTTATTATATTAATTTGAATGGAAAGTAAGGAAGGAGAGGATGGTGTCACAAATGATACAATTTCATAGCGGGGCGAACATTTGTATCAATGCCAATATTGTAGCTGATTGTGCTCAATGTATTTTATGGAGAAACACCTAGTAAATACTTTGTTTTTTCACTCCATGTTTTTTTAATTTAATTATTTATCAATTTTTTTAGTGCCTATGGAGCCTGGACCATCTAAGTTAGCTGTACCATCTCAGAAAAATGTATATTTATCTGGGGACGATGGCTTTTCTTCATTTCCGAAAAATATATCATCGGATGAAGAAGATATGTGCTCTGATGATTCAAGTGAGTTCGACACTGCAGAATCCAATGTTGAGTCGGAGGAAGAAGATGATGTACCTCTAACTTCACCGCCAGTGAGTAAAGACATTGTGTGGAGTTGCGCAAAACCGACGAAGAATGAAATCGCATTCCATGGACGTCCCGGCCTTCAGGTTCCCAATCCAGGTAGTTGCGCTGTTGATTTTTATAATCTTTTGGTCACAGAAAGTTTTTATAAATTAATTGTTGATAACTCAAATGTTTACGCTAAAGAATTGTGTAAATCCAGCAGTACACCGGAAGCCCGTTTTAAACACTGGAAAGAGTTGTCAATTACGGAATTCAAACGTTTTCTGGGGCTCTTATTGCACATGGGAACCATTAAATGCAACAGGCTTGCAGACTACTGGAAGAAAGGTCGTCTTTTTGATTTGAAATGCATTTCAAATTTTATGAGTAGGGACAGGTTTATGCTGATTCTTCGGGCATTGCATTTTTGCAAAAATCCTGTAGAAGGAGAACCGGTGCCTCAGGATAGGTTGCACAAAATTCGACCCCTTTTAAATTACTTCAATGAGACAATGGATAACATTTATTACCCAGAAAAGCGGTTATCCATTGATGAGTCAATGGTTCTTTGGAGGGGGAGGTTAATTTTCAAGCAATACGTGAAGGGTAAGCGTCATAAATACGGAGTGAAGCTTTATATGATGACGCTGCCTAATGGTTTGGTGCAGAGTTGTACCATATATTCAGGTGCCAGGGATGACGATATAGGGGGGCCTAATCACGCAGAGAAAGTGGTAAAAATGTTGATGCGCGGTAAATTGAACAAAGGTCATTCCCTATTCATGGACAATTTCTACAACAGTCCAAGATTGACTAAATTTCTTTTGGGCAATAAAACGTACGTAACTGGGACACTCAGAGCGAATAGGAAAGACAATCCTACAGACTTAGTGAATGAAAAACTAAAAAAGGGAGAATGTAAGGAAAGATATACAGATGATGGTATTTGTGTGATGAAGTGGAGGGACAGAAGAGATGTGCTCATGATATCCTCCGAGTTCGGCAGTGAGATGGTTGAGGTAACGGGGAAAAGAGGTAGCAAAGTGGCCAAACCGAGGGCAGTGTTAGAATATAATAAGTCGATGGGTGGAGTGGATCTTTTCGACCAGATGATGGCTTATTATCCATGTGAGAGAAAGACGCTGCGCTGGTACAAAAAAATTGGAATACATCTATTTCAGATGCTGGTATTAAATAGTTACTTATTATTCATCATGCATAATGAAAAGATACCATTCTATGAGTTTAGATTGCAAATTATTAATGAGTTGATTGGAGAATCGGAGCATTTCATGTCAGTCAGAAAAATTACTAACGATGAAAAAAGAGTGAATGCCGGACATTTTCCTACAGTGGTTCCCTCAAGCGAAAAAGGCAAAAAACTATACAAAAAGTGCAAAGTGTGCACCAAAACTGGTATTAGAAAAAATAGTGGTTTTTTCTGTCCAGGATGCCCTGACCAACCTGGATTATGCCTTGAAGAATGTTTTATTTCGTTTCACAATTTGTAATGTCATTATAACCAGGTTTCGCAAGAAAATTTTACTTGGTACAGTAACTGTACGTATTAATATTGTATTTATAATATTTAAATGAGATGAGAAATAAAATTTTTTCGTTGTAAAATTTCGTACTTTGTTGTCATACTTTCTTCAATCATACACGGGAGGCAAGTATCCCATCATCGATGAGAATTATTTTTTATAATTTTCAGTATACCTTGTCCCATTTTCACTTTTGAAATTCCTTGTTATAGTTCTATTTCGAAGATACCGCAAATAAACGCAAAAAGTGTGTCATTTAATGTATCGAATATGCAAATCTTCAATTTGAGCATCGTAAATTAGCAGTAGCACCAATGGATGTGAGTTCGGTTGAGTCCGTGGAAAGGTTGACCTCACAGGGAAAGTTTTCTGTTCAGGCTGGGAGGGTTATAGAGATTCACATGGGTGCTAAATATGGGTGCCACTCTGCTCGCCTGGGTGTGAGAGATGAAGAGAGGCGCAACCCGAAGACATTTGACGGACCTTTCCAAAATGTCACGAATTTGGCCTAACGGAATACTTGCCGAGTATTGGTGGTCACCCGTCAGCTGGGCGGGCGACCACCTCAAGGCCGGGCGACCGCCCTAAGGTCGTCATTGCTTCGTGGTCGTAATCGGCACCGCCTGTATCTTTCTCAAGGGTCTTTGGGCTCACCCTCAGGATTAGGGTCGCAGGTTGAGCCATAAAAATGGTCGCACGTTGGGAGGAGTCCTGCGGAAAGAAAACATCTTGTCTTTTCGTCCTTCCTACAAAAGTGCCGCTAGCGGTCTTCTTTCAGGTTTTCCCCTTCTAATCTTCCAGAAGATCAGACACAAATACATCGAAGCGCCAATGCCGAGGGAACAGTCTGCTGAATGAAACTTTATTGTACACTTCCAGATAAGCAAATTTCTGAAATCACCAAATACGTTGTGTATATCAAAGTCTAAAACTACTACAATGAGGAAATCTTAAGGCTACAGCAAAAAAAGAACACTATTTTCGTGACGAAAATAATTTTTAAAGTGTGTTGTGCGGGTTTGCATAGCTATCATTCAAAGCCAGTGGCGGAGGACCGCTCTAGCGGTCGTCATTAATATTAGGATTTGCGATATTTTTTTTTTTATTTTTTCGTTATAAATATTATAAGGATAACATATGCATACAAATTAGGCAAAAAACATAATTAGCCACCACATAAAGTTACTTATTGTCTCTTAGCATTGAACGTGTTAACAAAAGAAAACTGCCGAAGCAAGCGCAGCCAACTTGGCCAAATGAGCGGAATTTCTACCTGATGATATTGTTTAGGATCAGTAATGGGCTAATAATGACAAAAGAATGTTTGCCGATGAACCAGTAATTCCGTTTTTTATAAATATTTAAACGGGTATCATGGTGAACTATTGAAAACATATTAAGTTAAATTTGTTTTGTTTGGTAATTTTTGGTTTCAAATTCGGTCGACAGCATCCGTCATTAGGACTTATCGTCTCTTGGTCTACAGCAAACTTCAATCAGTTACGTTATCTGTAGACGTTTAATTGACCAAATTTAGAAGTCTACAATTTTTAGTGTGATCTCAGGGGATTCGTAAAACAGTTTTAAAATCGGTAGCAAAATTGAGTGAAAATCAGTTGCATAAGAATTAAAGAATAAAAATCAGTTGCATAACAGTTTAGCAGAAAATCAGTTGAAAAATAGTTTGATAATGTGTTGCAAAATTGAGTGAAAATGGGTTCCAAATGAGCATGACACTAAAAATTGGGATGTAAACCAGTGCAAATCAGTTCAAAATCAGTTGAAGATGAGTTTATTGTGTTTAAAAGAGTTTCAAACCAGTTTCAAATGAATTGCAGAAGAGATATTTTTACCTGAGATTACATTACTAATTGATGATTCTTTTTTGATGTCATTCTCTTCTTCCTTCTCCTTTTCGTCAAATTCGTCTCTATGCCCAATATCTTTCAGAATTCTTCCAGATGAGTGCTTGGAGTTTTCTTTCCTTATCTGTATCTGACTCACCTTCACCAAGTGATATTACGTCACTAATTGATGATTCTTTTTTGATGTTGATCTGTGGCTCTTCTTCCTTCTTCTTTTCATCAAATTCGTCTCTATGCCTGATATCTTTCAATGGTAGCTTGACTTCATCTTCTCATTCTTTAATTCTCTCTTGGAATTGAACATCTCTTGACAGGATAACTCTGTGTTAGTTGGAACATACTGTAGCCCTCATCTCCATCCTACTAGGAATCCTTTCACTGCCTTCTGGTCCATCTTCTTCCTCTTTTCGGATGGAATGTGAATGTAGCAGGAAGATCCAATGATGCGCAGATGTTTGATTCTCAGTTTCTTTCCCATCCACAGTTCATAAGGACTGGCTCCATCTTCTAACGATTTTCCTGTTCTGTTGAGAATGCAAATAGCTGTTGTCACTAGCTCTGCCCATATTTCATCTGGAAATTCAACTTCATTGTTCAAGTACTTGAAGGTCCTTGACACGACAGTTGTTCGATTCTCGCGCTCACTGCTGCCATTCTGCTGAGTTGTGTATGGTGCTGTCAGTCTGTGTGATTCCACTCTCTGCTAGAATGAACTTAATCTCTTCACAGTTGAATTCTCCTCCATTGTCACTGAGTACCTCTTTAATGTTATTCCCAAGTGTCCTTGCATGTGTTTAAACCTGTTTTAACACAGCTTTGACATCTGACTTTTGTTTAATTATGAAGCCATAACAAAACTTTGTGTAGCTATCCTTGAACACAATTAGAAATTGTTTTTGTTGAAGGATTCACAAAATGGGCCTACAACATCTGTGGAAAAAAATTCTGCAAGTCTTGTTGCCTTTCTCCTAGTGCCACACGGTATGCGATGTTACTTGCCAAAAGTGCAGGGCTCCACTTCAGGGTGGCCATGGCATTGATCTGAGGGGCGCTCTTCTTTGGTCGTCCATCAGCAATCCACGTGCATGAAATTACCCAATGCCCTTTCTTCTTGCAGTAATTACAGGTGTCATTCTCTTTTGACCCCTTTGGACCTAGATTTGACCTTGATTTTCCACTCTTCACCAATAATTCTACCCCAGTGTCTCCCTTTGCATTCTTTCTAAAATTTTGCTTGTACATGCAAAACTGGGTGATTAGCTCTTCAAAAGTCTCCTCTTCATCTTTCGATAATAAAATCCAGCTGGATCTGAAATTCTCGAATTCACCAGTAGAATTTGCAAGACTTCACTAACTAAAATCAAGTCTGGCAGCACATTTTCATTCTGGGCTTTGAAGCCGTTATTGAGCTCGAACCACAAGTTGTTCAACCTTGCAGCATGAGTCAAAATGTCCTCTCCATTAATCCAGAAAAATGCAAAAAACTCAGTGCATATTTTGAACAGCTGGTCTTTGGATGATGCCTTGAAATTCAACTTTAATCCTTCCCAAGCCTCACGCGCTGACTCTTTATCCATGATTTTCTCATAAATTGCATCAGTCACAGAACTCGAAATTATGGACTTTGCATAACTATTTGCCTTACGGAATAGATCGCTGACCTTCTTGTGCTTTTTGGTTGCCTCCACCGTAGAATCAGGTGACAGAGGCTTGAGAGGCCAGTCCGACTCTCCAGCCAGGGGTTTGATATGTTTCGCCAGATCCATTCTTCAAGAATGATGGATTACGAGACTTCACAGCAAACTTAACCTTGACATGATTAGCACGACCTCGCATGCAACTGTATTTACTTAAAAGCAACTTGCGTGAGCTGGGCAGCCTGGGCCCAGAACCTATTGAGATACATATTTTTCCATAATTTATTTAGTAACATTTCAATGTCTCTTTTTACGTTCAATTGCTGTTTTTAGGTCCTCTTTGTTGCCCCCTTAGTTACACAACAGCAAAAAAAAACAATTAACTTCCATAATTGGCATCACAGCACCATGGAACCTTTAGCTACAAAATTCAAATGGACTTTAACATTACTTTTTCACTTCAACATCTGTTCTCTACTTAACCACTGGACTGGGTAGGTTGCTTGGCAAGAAGTGGATTCCATTTGGGGGTAGCCGATAATTTCTCTTTTTTAGTTGAGTATGTTAAATACATGTATTTTACATATTTTAAAAATATCCACAATGCCAATACTTATTTGCTCCCATAAATAATAATACTGCATTTATTGCCTACTGCCTACTCCTGGGCAGTGTTCATGAATGCATTTTTTCATGAATGTTTCACACCGTGTCCAATACTGCTATTCCCTTTTTTCACTTTGGCTTCTGTACACTACTCTATCTCAAGTTTATGGACCGTCTGCTACAGCTCCCATACATGTCTGTACACACCTTGCTTCTCCTCACTCCCCCCTTCTTTGTTTATTTTTCCCATTCTTGTCCCCTCTCGTCTCCACCATTGCTTTTCCCCAACTCCCTCTTTCCTATTGTCGATGTTTCTTTCTCATGTCCCTGGATGCACAACCACCCACCTCCCGTGTGCATGCATGCCAATAATGGCAGCCAATCGTCAATATGACCATGGCAAATGAAATGTTTTGCCACAGTACTTACGGTGACTTTTTTTACCATAGTCGCAGGTAAATCATGAATTGCAATGATCAATGGAAAACAAAAATGTGACGTTCTATCTTTTACATAGATATGAAAAATAGTCAAGATTATACACAATTTACTGTACAGCGGAATTTATACTATGTTTTGTATAAATGATGCTATGCACCAGTAAACATCAGTTCAAACTCCAGTTTTTTTCTTTGATGTGTCCTTCTTATAAGCACAAAACTCATCGTTAACCAAGGATTTCGTTTTTTGAAGGGTGAGAGGAATAATTTTAGGGAAATATCTTTCAATCAGTCTCCAGATAGATATGGTGACTCCGATTGAATTCTTTTTTCCATGTTTCTTCTCTTTCACATCCTTCATCACTTGTTTCATATATTTCTATTTTAGTATATCTCTCTAGTTAAAACTATTATACAGTTACAACAAACATTCTAGAGCTGAGCCGCCTAATGCAGTGACAACATTTATAAATTGGATGCGGTGCAGAATGACCTCTGCCGTCGACGCACCCACAAACCCAATTAATACTACTACTGTTTCATATACCTCTCAAGAGGTCTTCCTTTGCCATTCTTCCCATCCACTAGTCCTTCAATGATTGTTTTCATCAGGCAATCATGTCTCATGATGTGGCCGCAAACTTTTTAATTTTCACCATGTATATTATGTTGATCAAGTATAAACCATTGAGTTTATCATATAATGTCATATTTCATTAAGGTTTGACATTATACTATTTTTTTCATGTTTTTTGTACATGCTAGACAGCCAACTCCTGTGAACTTGAACAGCAAGAATTTGAAAGAAGAAATTGATAAAGCTTTAATGAAAACTACTTTAACAGTTACTGGGAAAGGAGCTCAATTTGTAGCCAAGGTAAGTGCATTGTCTGGTGAACATTTACAATTAAAAATGAATAAGTTATAAATACATATTTAAATGATTTAATGGAAATTTTTGTACAAGACCCTATATCAATTATTCAATATCCTTTGTATATTATCAATGTAGACTTAAAGAGTGTTGAGTAAGTGGAGAATCATTGATTTGTTGAGGAATTTTTGTGAAGGCACAAGAAAGTATTCACTTCCATTGTTCCATTGGAGAAATCGTTTTGCTTGAATTCATTAATTGTAGCCTAATGAATTTTCATATAATCTTAATGAATTTTTTGCTGCCAACCAATTAAAATTACCTTAATTTTGGCCACTAACCTTTCCATCGGAGAAATCCACTCCAAATTCACCTGAATCTTACATGCTATTACACTGTCTATATGATGTAAATGACCAAAACTAGGGTGTATCCTTAGAAGTTGGAAAATATGGAACCCATATGATATGCTGTTTCTTGAAATTTTGAGTTTGCAATCTTAGCCTACTCATTTGTTTAATCATCATTTCTTTCTAAATAAGAAACTCAAAATTTAATGATGGTCTATACCATCAGAGAAGTTACATATGCTTAGAAAAAGTACGCAGCTTGAGCTTTTATTTGCTTATGTCACCAGTAGTTATGAAAGTAGCATTTGTTGAGAGCTGGGACTTTGAGCTAGGGAGGATGTACTGTAACAACAAAACCTCAAAAGTTAGAAGCAATTATTGCTGAGTTGAAATCAAATACTTCAAGTTGGTATAGTGCACGTGTGTACCTATACCAACTTGTTGCTATTAAAGTTCAATGACAGAATTTTATAAGACAAGATTTTTCTCTGAGAAATTTCTCAGTAAATCATTCTTCATTTTATGGGGTTGCTATCAGGCTTGATATGGAAACTGCTGGTAATGAGTTATTGGTGAAACAGCGCCTGGTGTACTGAATTATGAGTAACTTCCCTTCAAAATCCATGCCTCTGTTCTCCATTTGCCATATTTATTTACATTATAGGATGAGAAGTAAAAACTTTAGCGTTCCACAGGGTAAAGAGATTTATTACGACATGTTTCACTTCACTGAAGCATCATCAGGTACATGTACAAGAAAAAGATAAGACACATGAATATATAGGGGTCCAAAGGGAAGGGGGGGGTAAGGATCAGGCGGAGAGGGGGGGGGGGAAAGGAGGGTAGGGATCAGGGGGGCGAGGGTGCTAAGGTTGGTCCCTACAGTGGGTGGGAGCGGTCGGCGGTAGGTGGGTGATGGCGGCCGTAGGAGTGAGGGCGGAAAGGGTGAGGTGGGATTGCCTGAGGGTTGAACACCACAGGGAGTGGGGGAAGTACCCTTCCGCCGAGTGGAAACAGAGTGAAGCCACGGGATATCTAGGAGGGGGGAGTGGTAAGGGGACAAATAGTCATTAGTGATATTTTTGCTGTTCTTCACCTCCGAAACTATTTCCATCTGCTCTAGAATGTCCATTCTGGTTCCTTTTACACCTTGGTGAATCATTTCCAGGATTGAAGTCGGCGTCGTGGCCTTCCTTGAGGAGGTGGGCTGCGAAGGGTGAGCTTGAGTGAAAAGTGAGAAGGAACGTAAACATTCCTCCATCTTGTTACGTAGCTCAGTTTGCTTAGCTGCTAGTGTGAGGGCACGCGTAGCGGACGTCTGCTGCGAGAACAGCTCTCTTGCTTAGTGTCGCTTTCGGTGTGTGGCGGCCTTTATCCATCTCGAATATCTTGGGGGCTGAGAGGCAGGCCTAAAATTTTTAGGGGTGAGTGAAGAGAAAGATGTCCGTTACATGACTTTCAAAGATCAACCTGGGATGCAGGAAGTGTGGCTTAGCCTCTCAAAAATTCAATCTCTCTCAGACCTCCATGGATTGCACTTCATGGATCTGCATACCATGTTGCCAATTCATTCAGTTGCCTAAGATCGATGGCGAGAATGATGATTTGGATGACTGCGATGCAGAAATCACCATGGCCACTCCGTTTGAGTATAGAATGAAACTGGGAATGCCTACTATTTGTTTTATTTAAGCTTGTCACTACTTTTCTGGAAATTCAAAGACTTTTAATAGGAAAACCATTGAACTGCCATTTTTCTAGCTTTAAAAACATGTATTGAATGACGTGAACAATGTCAAGAGAGGGTTATATTGGTAGACTTATTCCTGCTTGAAGCACACTTCTTTTTGGGGGACAAAATGTTCTCTTTTTAGCATTAAGTTATGTTTTTTGCTCTCAAAATTCCACCTATGAATTAACTTGTTTGTTCCTAAGGTCTGTTATCTTCCATAATTGCCTGTGGTGAAAGCCATGATAAGAAAATCCTGGGATGAATGCATTGATCATCCTCTGTTTTTCTTCTCGACATAGGCAAAGGCTGGGCAGAACCTGTTTTGAAGACAGTTGACATGCCATCCATAGGGCCTCTCTCACCAAGGATCTCTCGGATATTTTGCCTGAGGAAATTAGGGACAGTAATCACAACAATTTCAAGCTTGAGACTTCCTTTTTAAAGGCAATTCCCTGCCCCCTGGCATCAAAGACTTCGAATTGCTCCAGGCTGTCCCGAAAGCACTCACCCCCACAAATTTAAGGCCTGCCCCTTAGCCCCCAAGATATTTGAAATGAATAATAACCCTATGAACAGACCGCACAGGCTGTAGTAAAAAGAAATAACATCAGTTGTCTGTAATATCTTAATTGCTTTAAGAATTGAAGTTTCCCAAAAATATTTACTAAATTTTGCACCCTGTCAATCCCCCCTTAACTCATTATTGCAAGAAATACAAAGGCAACAATGGATATACGGCTAAGAGAAATTTTGCAAAATGATTCTCCTATTTCAGTCCTGCAAAGATTGGTACCCAAAGGAAAAGGCATGGAGGAAATGACCCAGCTTTGAGGAAATTGATGAAGCAATCAAGAGAGTTGAAATTATGAACAGAACTGCAAATTCCTATGAATCATTACAAGGGGTGTTTAATGAGTGTCATTCATGAGGTGGGTGGAGACAGTGGATGTATAGGATGCCTACTGTGCAACACCAACTAATTCCTCAGCTTGGCCATGTCCATTGAAGTGGTCTTCTTACTTTCTTTAAATATTGCATGGGAAGAAGTTCCTGCACTATTTGGTTACTCATTCTGTGCTGCTCTCTTTTACAAATCCAATCTGACCCAGCAAAAATCTATTGTAACTTATCTTTTTCTAATTAAACATCACACGAGCAGCCACCAACTTTTGCATCTAATTATGACTGCTCTCAGGACCACTCACAGACAAATGGATAAGAAATGATTTTAGTTGCAGGGGAAAAGGTCTGGCGAGTTCTACTCTCAACCTTCAGTGAGTAAAAACTCTCCCAAGGAAATTTTTCAATCCTTGAGAGGTAGTGGACACCTAGCTTTAGTTGTAATACATTATTTTTAGAGGACAGTGGCCACATCTATCATCAAGATAGAACTCAAGTTTGATTATTATTTAATTAGTTACTATAACGTAACTTCCTCCTCCCGAGTCTCCAGCTAGCATCAGGTTTCATTGCTGTCATAATTGCCGGAGACTCGAGAGGGGTTATGCCTAAGGGTAGCCACATCCGCCACTGTCGGATAGGTATCCAGCATTAGGGTCATGAGCACAAAGCTGGCGGAGGGACCCGAGAAGGACAGACTTCTGCATTGCACTTGTAAGCGCATCCACTCGCACCCTGCACTCTGGGATGCACTTGAGATTCTCAACCAGTGTGCTCTTGACACCACCAAGCACGCCCACGATGAGGGCTACCAGTTTCACAGAGTAGCCCGCGCACATTTGCCGGAGTTCGCACAGCAAATCTTGATATTTAGTCCTTTTTTCCATCTTCGCAGCGATGTTCATTTCAGCCAGTGCCGAAAACTCGATCACGAACATGGCAATTGAGAGATTGTCGATCGGGTTTTGTCGCCTCCTACTGCCTGGTGGTGGAGAAGGAATTATTCCACCAGATCTTGCACTTCTCATTCTCCACGATGGACTCGATGTCTCCAGGGGTGTAAGGCAGCACCGGATTCGCATCTATGCCATTATGGTGTCTTAGGTGGTAATTTAACACCCACAGAGCCGAGTTGTGCCACTTTATGTATGCGTTCTTCGCATAAAAGCTGCAGCCGGAGAGTAGATGACCTAAAGTCTCCGGCTGCCTTCGGCACACTCTACATCTCGTGTCCGTCACGTTTGCCCCAAAGATGAGGCGATGGTACACGAGGGTGTTGATGACACCATCTTGGCACGCGAGTATAAATCCCTCAATTTCGGACTTCAGCCCTGCGGAGTGCAGTAATGCGAATGTGAGCTCCTTCGATATCCCATGCATTTCCAAATTTCGTTAGAAACTTCCATGCATGGGCTTCTCGGTATGCTTGCAGGGCAGGGTCATTTGCTCCGCATTCTTTATTTTTACCTTTAACACATCCGCCTTCAGTGACAAGATTGATTTGTCGCACGCTTCTCCGCTGAAAGTAAGGTCCATGTCCAAATCGAGGCTGTCTGCTGCCCTTTTTGCCGCCTGGAATAGGAACGCCCCACTCTTGTGCTTGCTGACACTCTTGTGTTTCTTTACGAGCTGCATAAGGGGGTCCGTGCTGTGGAACACATGGCACGCTGTATTGAGGACTACTCTGTCATGAAGGCACTTCAGACTTATCAGCCCTCTACCCCTTAGCTTTCTTGGGGATATAATCAGGCGACGGAAGACTTCGGATGAAGACTATAATAGATGGTCATTTTCCTTGTTCCCCTGTCGAGGTTTTGCAGCTTGTGGACATTCCATTTGATGCAACGAAAGGCATAGAGCAGTGTCCTAACCGCGAAGGTGTTGGTCGCAAGAACCTTGTTCTTGCCAGACAGGTCAGAGCTCGAGATTCGCCTGAGAGTCTGTCTGTATTGGCTGTAATCCTTTCCTTCACTGCTCTCACCTCCTGCATACGGCGCTGGGGGACACCGAGATATTCATACGCTTCGGCATCATCAAATTGATGAATAGCGTTTCCGTCAATGAGCTGCACGTCTCCCTGGTCTTCCGAAATCTTTCCTTTCGCCAGATGGATGGTCACGCACTTGTCCAATCCGAATTCCATCCCTACATCTTCACTGTATCTGCATACGGTGTCCAACGCCAAGTGCAGGTCTTTTGCACTTGAAGCATAAAGCTTCAAGTCATCCATATAGAAAAGATGGGTGACCGACCTTATGCTCCCTATTTGATTTGACACTGCACATATATCCCCTACCTCGTCTCAACTGAACGGACAGTGGGAAGAGAGATAAGCAGAACAGGAGGGGACTAAGGCTATCACCTTGAAAAACGCCACATGGTATGTTACCAAATCCGTGTAGACAGTCTTCTTACCAGATGGTATGGCGAAGCGCGTCTTCCACAGTGGTACCAGGCATTCGATGCAGGACACAACCTCTGGGTGGTCTTTCATGTACCTCAGCATGGCTATAATCAGCTCATGAGAGTTGGTATCAAAAGACTTCTAATAGTCCACCCAGCCCATTGACAAGTTACGCTTGTATTGACAAGCGTCCTGGCTCACACACCTATCAATGAGCAGGTTGTCCTTGCATCCCGCGATACCTTTCTTCGAACCCCTCTGCTCGTACACTTCCTCCCTTACTGTTTGGATGTGGCGGAGGATAAGGTCATTCAAGATGGAAATGAACACCTTATATAGTGTTGAGACAGATTATAGGGTGGTAATTCTTTGGATAGGACACGTCTCCCTTTTTCGGTATTAAAACAGTTTGCTCCTCAGTCAGCCAGGACAGAATTGGCTCCGTCCCTGAAAGGAAGGATGTTAAAGTTCTGGCAAGGTGTTTGTGTGTGGAAGGGAACTTTTTCCACCAGAAGTTATTCACTTCGTCCATTCCTGGAGCAGTGAAGTTCTTCTTGCCAAAGAAGACCTTCTTCACATCACTTGACGTGACTGAGTTGGGCCGATCCATATCCGCTAGGTGGCGGTCACAGAACTCTTTAAAGTGTCAATGGCTGGAGTGCCTTCGTTGAATGGCTTCGTGGTCTGGTAGATGTCCTTCCAGAGTGTCTCCAAAGTGGCAGACACTCGGGGAGAGGCCAACAGTGTGGCGGCAGCATATACCATACAGTCTATTTCCCAGATGGTAGTCATTTCCGTCAGGATCATATCTACGATGCCATTCAACTGGGACAGCTGTTGGTCCTACAGAGAAATTTTGTGATGAACATTTCTATGCTTGGTAGTCGTCTCATCATAGTTCATTGTGTTTTCCAACTGCTGGAGTAGATCAGAGTCGGCCTTCGGCTCGTCTCCCTTTACCGAAAAATCAGTGGAAATCCCGGCAGTAGGAGGTTCATCTGCCTTTGTAGGAGATAGAACCTTAGCCGGTGGTGTACTGCTCTGACCTTGCAGTTGGGGTGTCATTTTCTTGTGAAGGTGATTGGCATAGTCACGCAGATTCTGCTGCAACAGATGGTTATATTCAGGATGCATCTCACACCACAACGAGTGCATTCTCGCCATGTGTCCCCTGCGACTTGGCTCACTGGCAGCATGGCAAGTTAGAAGGTCTCCCCTCAGGGTCTCCGTCCACTCCATGTGAGCTCCCTTTTTTGATGGGATAGATTTGCCACACCCAACTACTAGGGCCCTCATCCGAGAAGGGCTGGTTGTGATTGGCGTTACTGGAATTCTTCCGTACCCAGGATTTCCGCGAGTGGGAAGGTTAACCCCACAAGCAGACGGCCACCATTAGCCAGCCGAAGCCGTTTCTAGGGATGCCACAAGGTGGTCCATTTTTGACCCCCTTATTATTATTATTATTATTACTAAGAGGCGGTATCTACTAAGGGTTATTTAGCTTTCTGTCTTCACCTCCATTAATTAAATCTTTCATTTCATTCATTCATTTTCTTTTGAGTCATCATTTCATTTTATTTTTGACTACCTATACATACTGTAAATAATAAAGTTACATTTTCACTTGGTTTTTTATGTGATTATATGTCAATAAAATCTTTGAATTTTTACAGATTGGTCACACTAAGCAAAGTATTCAACAAATCTGCCAGAATATTGAAGCTTTTGTGAAAGGATTGAGGTATACAATGCCTGGGAAGTGGATTAATGTAAGATCTCTACTGATTCGAACAGATGATTCCATAGCTGTACCTTTGTATTATTCTTTTGGTAAGATGAACATTAATAATAATATATTCATGCAAATAGGAGTATGTATTTTGGACCTTAAGAGTTTTTATGTAGGTATTCTTTTCAACGTGAATTTTTATGTTTGAGTTGTGAAGAATTTAATTGAAATTGCAGTATTTATTTGGCATATAAAAGCAAACATATCTGATAATTCATAATTTGATACCTATGTTCAGTTATCAACTTATTTTGCAAACTTGGAATTTCATGATTCCATATTATCCAGTTCTTTCTATTGAAAGCAGCTGTTGATTGTCATTAAAATTACACCACTTAGAATGAAATTGTTGCTGCCATATATTATGTTGTTAATAAATTTCTTTGGTGTGGTGTGGGAAGATATGTACATGTGTAAGTGAACTTTGAAGTGTGTCTGGTCAACTATCGTTGTAAGCATTCTTTTCATGTGGATAATGATATTAGTAATAGGAGAAATTATGTGAAGTGCTGAAATGATTAGAGTAAGTTAAATAATTATAGGTAGCCAACTGAGATCTTAGCTCTCGATAGTTATTGAGAAAAACTAAAAAAAAAATTAGAACCAAGTTTTAGAAGCAGGCAATCTGGGATCACTATGGGCCATGATTCAAGATGGGCAAGGAATTGGGCAGTCAACTCCACACACAGTTGTAGATTTGAGTCTCTTGATCAGATTCTCTCCCTAAATCCCCTTAGTTTCAAAGAGCATTTATTAGTAATATTACATCAGAATAGTAGGTTAGGGATTATAAGATTATTTATTAAAATATCAAGAGTTGCTTGTTCTTGATTGGCTGATTTTCACTGTGCACCCTGATCCACTTATGGAAAATGAGCCAGATCAATGACACAGCAGTCATTAGTACATAGTAGTAATCCAGGGAGGTAAAAGTTAAAATAATTTGTGCCAATTAGGGAAGGTGGGTTATTTGATAAGGGTAGTAATTTTTCAAGGAAATGGGAAGGGTGAAGAGAAACCCTGCATCAACATTAGTCTACTTTTAATGAAAGGCATTGAGGAGTTAATGATGTAATGTCACATTATGAATGGAGACTGAGCTTAAAGTGCTGTCCACTCAGAACTCAATAGGGACTCTTATACCAATATACATTTCTACCACTGTTAGGATGGGAGACCATCATACTAACCTTCACATCAATCTTTAAAAGTTGCATACAACTAAGGTTGATCTGGTTGGTGAGGGTAGAACTCGCCATATACTGTAAACCCAACAGATGAAACATTATCACATCAGGGTAAGAGGGCTTGAAACTTGGTGGCAATATTTATTAAACTTAATGACCAGATGTGCTATTTTTGCTCATTGTACAGTCACTTGAAGTAGATAAATTGGACTTTCTTCTTATAATACTGTTGCAGTTGGATGTTGTTACTGTTGCACTTAAACTGCTTTTGTTTTACTTTCATAAATACTTGAGTTGAGGGGGAAGAATGATATTATGAGTTGGTAAATCATTAATCCCAAGCTAAGACAAACATTATATTGCAGGAACCATTTGACAGCCCAATATTGCTATCTTATCATCAATTAGAGATTACCTCATCGTAGAAATCAATGCCAGTTGTCATAATTAACACCTATCATTTGCTATTTTTATTTGATAATCCTTTAGAGAAACTAATGTCATATTTAGGCATGGTACATCATTTCTCCTATCAGTATTTTTTGCATTCTGGTTGATAGCATTTTGAGTGTTTTAGCCCTCATACTTACTACGGTCATTCTATTGGCCAACATCCATAACATCTTTATAAGTGTAAATATTTATTTCTTTCAAATAATTGTCAACATTAAGATAAATGTATACTTCATAAATTAAAATTAAGTAGTTAAAACGATTAAAATCAATAGTCTTACAAACTTCAAGGAAATTGCTGCAGAGTTTTTGTACATTCTACCTACAAGTGGCTGGTAGTAACAGGGCTAATTACATAAATGCTAATGAATGCTTAAATTGAGCCTCTAAATATAATGTGTATTTTTTTCCAGCTCATCCAAACAGTGTAAAAGTACCGAAACAGGCCCTGCCACTGCATAGGAAGACGATTCCTTCGGAGGTGGATGAGATTACCACATTGCCAGATGGCTATGAAGTAATGGTGCTACCCAGTGGAGATGTGAAAGTGAAAGGCAAAAAATCTGATGGGACAATTGGTTGGTTGAGTGATCAAGAGTTAAGAGGATTGGGAGACTTTGAGCCTTTGATGGATGATGATGAAGATGTTGAAGATGGAGATGCTGATGAACTAATATCAGAAGCTGAGGGAAATGAAAAAGTTGAGACTGGAAAACAAGAGAGGGAGGATAATTATTCTGATACTGATGAAGAGGAAGCTGTTGTAGAAGCAGCTGAGGATGCCTATCTCAAGGAGTTAACAGAAAAGAAAAGGGTGAGCTCATATGCTTCCTCTTGACTCGCTTGATTGACTGAGCTTCGTAATTTTTTTAAAGTTTTGAATTGTGAAGGCACAGAAGTGTATGAAAACAACTCTCAGCCATTGCAATGATGTCCATTGGATATCTCGCATGGATGTTACCTACATCCATGGGACATCTATTTGATGTCCCATGGACTGCCTATGGATATCCAAATGTCCCACTTGTGGACATCCAATGGATGTCCATTTAAGATTTTGAAAGGATGTAGGCAAGTATTTCAGTTTCTTGGGATCTACAGATGCAACCCATATGCAGTGCGATCATAAGAGAGAAAAATTTCGTAATTAAAAACATTTATTCTGTAAATTATCCTTAAACAGCATGCACAGCTGTAGCTTGAACTGCTTTTTTTTCTGTTGCTACTGTGCCTCAGCCAATCCCTCATCACTCTATCCACTTCTATTTTTGTGGCTATAGGTAATTGACACCTGTCAGTATAAGCAAATTATCAGAATAAGGCATAGTTTCCAACATCCTTGATATATGTAACAGGTTTAACATTGCACTTGTCACCCAGGCTAAAGCCCTCGAATTTGGATTATCTAAGACAACAAGCGACTAATTACATGACAAAACAATTAAAACTCGCCTGAGAGGTCAGCTAAGTTGTGCCATTTTGTTAAGCTGGTGTCATTACAGTTGAGCACCCTTAATCCGGGAACACCCATAATCCAGCAAGTTTACCATGACCACCTACATGGTACTTCATAAAAAATGCCGAAACATTGCTTCATAACCTGCCAAGATATTATCCCATTCCATTCTTAATGTTTATTTTCCCATTCCAAGAATCTGAATAATTTAAACATTTTCTTAATTTCTGGTATTTCGTATGCACTGGAATTATTCTGCAACTTGAACTAAACATACAAAATTGAAGACTCCGATATGGAGTACGACTAGTTTTCAGATCGGCCACTTACAATGGCACGCACGTTTTTCATTTAGCCCTAGACGAAATTTGATAAAATTATGTGTTATCTGCTTTTGTCTCTCCCTAATCATGTCTAATCTATACAGTTGTGGCAACAGCAGAGGAATGAGGCATCGGCACTAAACGTTAACGATCAAAAAAAGTGCAATTCGTGAAAAAGCTTGATGCCGTTGCATCGGTAAAGTGCTTGTCTAAAACACACTGCGTGGGAACTTCGACAATAAAACACATTAAGAAGCTGAAAAAGAACATCCTCAAAATTTTACTGTTGAAGTGACAAGAAGAAATGATAGACAGAGAAAAACTATGAAATAAGATTTAAGTGTTGATTTAGATTGCGTGGTTGCAATTGCGTCGGAGTGAAGGGCTTAGTTAATATTTATGGCCAAATGCTAATTGAGCAGGCTAAACTATTTCGGAAGCAAATATAATCTAAAATACGATGTGGGAAATTTCGCGTGCATGGAATATAAATACATAGTCAGATCTTAAACACGCGTGGTTTAAATTGTGGTCTGCTTTAAGGTTTGATGTAGACAAAGTATGTGGAGATTTCAAAGGATTTCATGTTTTTGACGATAAACATATGATGATGGAGTTGGTTGACAGTGCAAGCAGCATCAATAACCCCGAATTAAAGGAAATTGAATTGGTACAGAGTGAACTAGAGCAATGGTTTGCTAGCGACCACGATTCTCTTATCACACACAATCATTACGCAGATGATGAAATCCTTGAAATGGTAATTAATAACAATAAATCCGAGTGGGGATGAAGATGATGGACGTGAAATTGTTGAAGGAGGACTACTGTTGATGATGGTCTTTAAAGAATCATCTAGTCCGGTTGCTTGCGACGTAGTGATGGGAGGCCATGTAGACAACACAATGTATTGACAATGCGCTGAATCAGCTGATAACAAATCAAGCGCGGTAGGAAATATGTTGCACGAAGCACAGCATAAGAAATATTAAATTTGATATACCCTTTTCCGATAATAATATTATGCTTTTAAATGTGCAGCAATATGATGAACACGATACTAAGCTTATGTTATTTTCACCCACTGTGAAACTTTGATACTTTCAAGTAATAACGTTGTGAATCAAGAATCAAATTCTTTCTGATTATTCTCTGCGACTCTCTTAAAAATCATTCAGTACATGGCAAACAAATATATTTTGTAATAAATAATTGAATCCTTTCAATAAAAACATCCGGGATGTCAATAAAAAACCAGTTGCCATGCATGACCCATAGTCCAGCAAAATCCCTAATCCGGCATCACTTCGGTCCCGACTGTGCCGGATTAAAGGTGCTCAACTGTACTATTATTGCATGAAATATTTTAATGATTGTGATGATTTATTGTCCCACATTATCCATATGATACTAATTTTATTTTCCCATATTATCCAAAAGATAATAAATTTAAGGCTCATCATGCTGCGAAATCAGTCAACGTCTTCCATTTATTTCACTTTTCGTGTCTTCTGAGCTCATATATAACACAACTCACGAGCAATAACGTCTGTCTTGACGTACAGACCTGACACTCACTTTTATGATGTCATGAGAGTAATCTGACGAGAACATGTAGTGCATAGAAATGAGAGATGTGTTTTGAATACGTTGAGTCATTTAGCGTTGTTACTTAATGTGGTTCTAATTCCATGAATAATATTCCATTGCCTACCCGTTATACACTTATCACCCCTATTCAAATGAATAAATCTAAATATGATTATAATTTAGGCACTTACAGAACACTACTTTTGCTACGTTTTGTAATATTTTGCCATTTTATTGCATCACTTTTATTAATTATTATTCAAAAACAACAAGCGTGAAACATGAAAATTGTCATCAGTGTTATCTTTATGTTCAATTAAGTTGGGAACTTCATTTGTTTCTAAGCAAGTAGCACTGCATACTAATAACGCTACTGAGTTTTTCTTAATTCAAAATGTTCTCGGCAGCTATTGAACCACAAATAGAAAGTGAGTGACTACATATATGGTTATTAGAATCTTCAAAAAATGCAGCTTTCAAGCTTTCCCAGAGGTAAAGAATGCTGAGAAATTACATATACAAACCCATAGAATCAAACTATTACTAAATAACAACAGTTACGAGGAAATGGAAAGGAATTTAACTTGCAACCTAGTACGCCAAGGTAAAGAATGAAATAGGCATGTTACTTACCTGTCTAATTTTGTTTTACCACCATGCACTTCATCCTAGGATTTCAAAACCACAATGAAACATATAAAATAGTAAAATTGCACAAATAATGCAAATAAACGCGACTACATATACGATTAAAACAGCACTTTACACACTCCCAATTGTGAACATACAAATATCAACAATAAAATTCTTATAAACAAGCTGGGGAAACAAGCAACACCTTTCGTTCACATTTCAAGATACCCCTTCAAAGACCATTCAAAACTAAAACCTTGGACAATTGGACATCATTTCCTGGCCTCCATATTGACCTTTTTAGGATGTCATTTTCATGGCATCCAATGGACATCCAAAGGATGTCCTGCATGAACCTTTTTAGGATGTCATTTTCATGACATCCAAAGGATGTTCATAAGGGACTTTGGATGTCTGGATGCTAAATGGACATTCATTGGACATTATGCAGTGGCTGGAAAGCTTATGTTACTCAGGCAAATCTGTCTGGTCCAAAGCCTATGGCTTTATTTGATTGCATGGTAAAAGTTGATTAGAAAAACTTGTTAGCAACCCTCAAATTTTATTTTAATAAGTGAATAAGTAGCCATAAGTAATGCGTATGAAACAAAGAAAATGTCATTCTAAAAGCTGTAAATTGGATCTCCTCATTTTTGTTTACACTGTTTTAAAAAGTATTTGAGCCCTCTATTAGCATTTTATATGTCCTTGAAAATATTCTTGAAATATCATGCAGCAAGTAAAATTGCATTTTTTTGTAGAAGTACATTGGAAGCCCCATATAACAAGTATGACAGTTAATGAGAAGCTCAAAATAGTGGGAGATGGCCTAGGGACAATTTATTACCCTATGATTTGCATGTATTATAAATTGGCAACAGTGAGGGGAGCAAGTTGCTTTCACAGGGCTGGTTCGATATCATGAATAATATATAGCACATTACTTGTGCATAAGCTTGTGCTAGTGACGTCTATCTTTACATGAAAATGTGAACATGAATTTTTCCATTGATTGTTTGTTGCTGTATTCTTCTTATTATACCAGTTAACTCGAAGAGCCAACTTCATGGCTGGGAAACATTGGTCATTAGATCTTAAAGCAAAGCTTCATTTAATTAATGAATTTGAAAGTGGTGGGACAGGAGGGCATTATTATCAAAAAGATCCTGCAGCTGGTACTAGAAGTCATTACTGCAAAAGATGTTATGCATATCTCGATGAAATTCAATTTGGACTTTTAGTGTATGGCCTTACTTGCAACAATTATGATTTTGAATAATCAAAAGAATATTCAACACATTATTCCTGTCAATGAGTATTGATAAAATTTATGTGTATACCTGTAAATGCTGATTTAGCACTCAGTGACTCCGACTGTAGGTATACATATATGCTACTAGTAGTAGCTTGGTTCTGCATACTTTACTGTTAGCTGTTTTCTGAGATGAATTTATAGATAATGAAAGTGGCCTCTTTCTTTTCTGCCTCTATTTTAGAGAAGGTTACCTGCTTGGTGCCTGTATGGAACTACAGTAGAACCTCTTTTTTACGAACCTCTAATTTACGAAATGACACCAATTTACGAACCATTCCGCCGGTCCCGATCTTTGTATATAGGAAAACCATGTAAAATGACCTCTATTTTACGAAACCTCGATTTTATTGATTTACGAAGTGAGAGGCCGGTCCCTTGGAGTGATTGACCTCTGTTTTACGAAGTTTTTGAAATGATTTTGTAGCACTGAACTCTGTACAATGGAATAACGATCGCTGTATACCGCGAGAGGAGCAGCTGAAGCCAGATAGGTAGAGATCCGTGAAATTCGCGAGACGCGATATCGCGAAATAACGCGAAATATCGCGAAATCGGGAAATAAATCAAAATTTTGCCTTTTTCGCGATTTTTACGTGAATTAGCGAAAAAGTCACATGTAAAGAGTCATAAACGATTAAAGCCTAAGCCTTCATTGTTTAACGCTGATGACGTTCATTCGCTCTATCTCATTACGATTCAAAGGTCAATTGGCTTGTTTTATCTCGCGCATATCGATTTCGCGTAATATCGCGCAATGTAGTGATCTCTCCGCCGGAATTTGCCGTTAAATTAATCACCACCTCTCTCTTCGATTCACATTTATCAATCCTGAAATTCTCGGAAATATCTAGAATGATGCGCTTTCTCTCCTGAAGAATTAGATATTCTGAACCAATAATGTGCTGAACACGGCCGCGGAAGATCGGGAATACAAGCTCGCGCCCGCGTCAATGCCGAGCAGTAATTCCGGTGACTCACCGCGACGCAGTAGACAGCGTAATTGGATAACTTGTTGCAGGAAAACCTTTAGTGTGGGCCTAATGTAACAATTTTGTAGACTTAAACACGGCCGCTGGCCGGGAACGGAAGCGCTAGCAGTTGAGGCAAGGGGGGAAGTAACAGAAAAGATAGGAAGAGAGGGGGTGCTACTTATTGGCGGTTGATCGTCGGATATTCGGCGCTCCACTGAGCTTCAATGCAAAAAAAATCATTTCGACACACCCCCAGTTCAAGTTTCTTTGTTTCCGATTGTGTTTAGTTATGCGTGCTTCTTCTATAAGCATTCAAATATTGATGCAATCATTTGAAGTGTTTTACGTCGTTAGGTTAGTCGTTAGAATTCGCGATCGCTTTCTGTAGCCGCGAGTAAATAGTTCTCGCAAATCACCGCTAGATGTCAGCACTGTAGAAAGCATATTATAAAAGAGGGAATTTCAAATTTACTCGAGTGAAGTTCTAAAATTGACTTAAATCAGCTGCGAAATATTATTAAATGTATTTCAAACAATGCGCTTTCTTCAAAAAAGGCATTTTCTGGTCTTTTCAGGGAAATATACTGGGTTAGTTGGAACTTTGTTTTGAAATTTCCTAGTTAAAATGTATCCCTGGCTTTCCCATGTTAAAATGGCTTCTTTAAACAAAAATTGACTAGCACAAAATATACCCCTTTCGTTAATTAATGCATAACTGCATATGCTTAAAATACACTGCAGGGTGAGTTAATTCTCTTATTCCCCTTATTTTGAGATTTACCAACCAGCTACAAGAACTTAAATCAGTTGCAGCAGCCAAGTTCATACCATTATAAATTTCTAGAAAAATATCCACCTGTTTTTTTTTAATTCATGGCTGTTTCATTCTCTTTTACTAAAGTGAGTGTCCTAGCCTTAGGAATAACGCCTATGCTATACAGCGAATCAATACAATTGAGGTGTAATTTTTAAATCCTTTCAATTTATTGCAAATACACTGCACACAGAGAATTTCACGTAATATTTGTTGTTTTTCCCTGAATGAGCAGATGACCATTATTTGTTATAGTAATTAGTTTGATTTCAACCCTAACATAACTATTTGACTAGTTACGTGCAGCATAGTGTTTAATTGCATTGAAAGTATACTCGCATTCTAGTCAGCAGAGTTTTAGTAGATGTACATTTGTCGCAGATCGCGGATCAAGTCTCTTATGTGCATGATGTGCCTCCATGCTGTGCGAGGTGTTGCCAGAGCATGGGAGTGTCACCGCAATAACTATTTCCTACTGTTGGAGATCAGCTGGTTTTGGTGACACATCAGTTCCGGAGACAGAGGAGTTAGTGGAAGATAACCTCCATTTTACAAACCCTCTGATTTACAAAGCTCAAATTTTTGGGTCCCTTCAACTACGTAAAATAGAGGTTCTACTGTAAGTCCTTCAGGGAAATATCTTGAGTATGCCATTACCTAGCGTTCTTTTAAATTGTAATGAATAGAACTTTCTCTGGCCCATCAATATTTTTTTTACACCTTTAGAGAGTAAGTGGGAGAGGTATGACAATTTTTCTGTTTCCATAATTTTTGCTGATTATAGTCCATCACATTGCTATATCTTAGTTGCTGCCGTAGCATATTTGGAACTCAAGAAAGAATGGTAATGCATAGCATCTTAAGTGTCAAAAAAGTAAGGTTTTGTATTCCAAATAATTACATGTATGATGAAATTTATTGTCATTGACAGTGAATACAACAGCGGGTCAGTGAAGTGTGCAAAAATATCATTTTTTATATAGCTATCTTCATGGATCTTTTGGCTATTCACCAAATCTTTATATATTACCTACATATCACAGCTTCCAACGTATACACTTAGGAACTGGATACTATCCAATGCTGAAGAAGATACGGAGCCCTGCTGTCGTGCTTCGGCAATGGATACCATCCACTACCGGACAGTATGCGAACGAAATATCAAGGCGTGCAATGTCCGCTACGAAGGAGATACGATTAGATACGAGGTGTAGGAATACCACATCGGTCCCAAGATCTCACAATCGATAGTCCTCGATTCTCACAATCAATAATTCTCGAATCTCACAGTCGATATCCATCGAATCCCACAATCGATTGTTCTCTAATCTCCCGTTACCAAGGTTACCAACTGAAGTTGACTAAAGTGAAAAATAAAAGTGTTGGTGACTAAACAGTATATTTCCAATCCGCATTTACATCTTTAACGAAAGTTTCAATCAAATTACTATTAGCAAATACATTTCATGCATAACTTGCCGTTGGCTGAGAGCCCACTAGCTTCAGTGACTCCTAGCAATGAACCACAACAATCAAATCACCTCGGCAGCAAAGAAGTTTTACTTAAATGGACCTGCGACAATTGGTAATAAGGAACTTTTCCACACTCAGAACATACCTTCGGCAAGAGCAATTAGAGCTTCCCGAAATAAAGTTTAAACTTTGTCACAATTGTGATTGGCCGCGATCATGGATCTTCATTCTTCATATTTCGCATGACACTTAATATTGCTTATTAGTGGAGCGATTTTTATTGACTGTTACTGTTAACCTTGCGCTACTTTAGGGGTAAGCGTTATTGATACAGATTGCCATAAGGCAAAAGATGCATCCGTGATTCCACACCAGGACTCACTGGAACATGCTATTTATACCTGTATGAGGAAGAGAGGAAAAGTTTTGGATCTTGAAAATGAAAAGATAATGCAAGGAGCTACGCAGAGATAAAAAATTAACATTAAAATAACTAAATATACTCACCCTCTGACTTACACCTACAACAATGTCGTGGTTCTACGCTTCTATCAATATCGTTCAGCAGTTGTTTGCTGCAGAGCTACCTATGCATGAGCTTAAAAAACTTTTATCAGTACATGCAGATTGCCGATATCCTATCACAAAGAAAAAATTAAGAGCTTGAAAGTTAGTTATTAAAATTTGATTTATATTTTTATTAGAGGCTCTTTAAAGAGCTGACTTCCGCATCATCTGTCCGTAGCGCTGACGAGTTAGACAAAAAATAGTTCCTAGAACCAGATACGAAAAGATACATGTATCCTGTCGCAATCCAATATGAGGAGATACGTATATCCGATACGAAAGAATACGATGTATCTTGTGTACTGATTTTCCATATTAAGAAAAAAATAACGCTCACGAGTATATTTCATCGACATATTCAGATTTGCATCCATTTTCTTAGTGTACAAGCTCATTCGTTCTTCAATTGGTGCAAAATATTCCACAAACGCCTTTTACAAATGACAAATGTGTGACCTATCTTATCCTGATTGTATCCATTCAGTTCCAGATACGAAAATGCCCGTGCTATCTGGGTATATAAACTAGATTTTTTTATATTATATAAATATTGGTTAAACTAACATTTAAGTTGTAGGGATTGGCTGTGGAAAGATTATTTGAACATCTTTGGTAATAATCAGGGTTCTATACAGCAAGTGAATTTTTTGCTTCTGAAATCTCTTGTTTTTACAAATCTTCTACTTTAGTTATTTGAGAAACAAAAAAATAATTTTGATAGAGTTATGTGTTTGATGAGAAGTTGGTGATCAAAATCAGTGATCGGAGTGGGAAATCATCATTTAATAGCAGTACTTCTGACTAAGGTTTAAGAATTTAATGAAATCTTAAATGTTGGAGATTTGACTTAATATAATGTCTACAAGTTATTAACTGTTAAATACAATTAATTTACTGGGGTTTAAAGTGTATTTACATTTTTTTCCATCTATTCATGTTAGTTTGTATCTTTGAGGCATATGGAGAGGGCTACCTATGGTGGCCAATGCTTGTGGCTGAAATATGAGCATGGCCTGTCTGTTGATGGCAATTGCAAAAATGTTCACATGGTGGAACTGGCAGGCAAATGGGTTTGTAAAAAAAAGCAGCATGTAAAGTAAATAGGTGCTTAATTGGCAAAAAATTAAAGTTGGAACACAAATGCTGGACAAAAAGTAAATGACTTAGCCTGAGAAAGTGCAGTGGTTATAACTAACAGCTTTTGTAGGAACTAGGTACAGTAGAAGCCCGGTATAGTGAGTACGGCTTATTGCGAGAATCGCGTTATAGCGAGTGATTGTCTTTGTACCGCCAAAAGGCCTATGTTTTACATGTAAAATAAAGCGGATATAGCGAGGCCAAAAAGTTCCTTCCACGGTATACGCTCGGTATTACGACAGATATCTCTCGAGGGCGATGCACCGCCTAGCAAAAATAAACCATAGTGTTTTGTATTAGCTGCTAATTAAACTAAAAATACAAGATGAGTGCCATATCTACAACACCTAAAGCCAGTTATGTCCAAACATTAACGATTTACGGCCTTCAGTGCGCTCTGCACACTCCGATTTTACGTTCTTCTTTTGTTAGGCCCAGGCATCAGTGGGAGGGGAGTGGGCGGACAACGAGCAAGATGAGAGTAGGAGAGGGAGTTAGGTCTAGGCATGGGCGATATTGATAATTCAATATCGGGATACGGTAATTTCAGCATATCATAAGGTGGCGATAACGATAACTCAGCGTGACGATAAACATCGTCTTATCGTGCCCCGATAGCATATCGGGGCGCGTCGGGGCACGATGAAATGTCGAGGCGCGATAAGATGTCGGGACGCGATAAGATGTCGAGGCACGATAAGATATCGGGGCGCGATAACATATCGGGGCGCGATAACATATCGGGGCGCGATAACATATCGGGGCACGATAACATATCGGGGCGCGTCTGGGCACGATTAAATGTCGAGGCGCGATAAGATGTCGGGGCGCGATAAGATGTCGAGGCACGATAAGATATCGGGGCGCGATAAGATGTCGGGGCACGATAAGATATCGGGGCGCGTCGGGGCACGATGAAATGTCGAGGCGCGATAAGATGTCGGGGCGCGATAAGATGTCGGGGCACGATAAGATATCGGGGTGCGATAAATATCGCTATCGGTAGGTATCGCGATAACTATCACGATAAACATCGTGACCATGATAAATATCGCGATAAAATATCATGATACCGCGCCCCGATAAAATATCACGATATCGCGCCCCGATAAAATATCACTATATATTATCACGATAAATATCGCGATGGACGTACCGGTTAACATTCGAAAACTCGACAAAGCTGATATTATCGTCATGACATATTCGCAAAATTATCCAAAAACTTCCACAGTATACCTATAATATTTTAATTCCGACTGGTTACGCTGTCTTTACAGCTTTCTTCGGCGATCGGAAATAGAAGAACTGGAAGAAAAACATCGTAACTAGGGGAATTAATATTTTATATAATGGAAAATGTCCTGTTTCTTTCATGAAATATGTTGATATTCTACCAGATTGTGCCTGAAATGACTTTTTTGCTGTTTACCTTTGTCAAATACCACGGAAACAAAAGAAAAACTGTAAATACGAACGACTATGAGAATTAGGTGGGTTTTTTCAACACCTTCGGATATAACGAGCGCTCGATTTAGCGAGTGATTTCCGAGGGATTATGAGCACTCGTTATACCGGGATTCCACTGTACTAATTAAAACTGCAGAAATTGGTAAAAAGCATGTTACAGGCAGCCTATTCCTTCATAGTCATCACCTTCTTCAAGAAAATTTACACTGCAAAACCTAAAATATGGATTCCAATTTCTCCTGCCATCTCCGCTGCACTTCACTACATGCTTAGTACACATAATCATAGACACTCCTCCGATTTCTTTTCCATGCACGAAGAAACAAGGTATTCAAGTCATCATTTCATAAGAATAACTATTACTGGTTGGGTAGCAAATACTCATTACGAAATACCAAGTCACAGCAATTACCTATTTAAAAGTGATAAGAATACTCCATTATCCAGCATGAATCAATTTTTTAGAGCCTAATTATTTTCAATCAAATTAGTAACTAACACATCCATCTGAACAGAATAAGCAGTTAATTATGTGAAGAGCATAAACCATATGCCTAAAAGCACATGTGCTTCAATATTCTCACATAGGCAGTTTTACTCTGGTGAAATCAAATAAATATTTGAATAACAGTCTATATAAATATGTGTGTCTCAAACCTATGAAAGGTGTCTCTGGGTATTAAGCAATCACTGTGACTACTGCACCCAAATGCAGCACAACACCCAATCGGTTAACATTAATAATAATTCATATTTCCAAGGAAAATCGTTTGTTGAATTGATAAGAATTGGTAACTCAGAACAGGTACATCTAAAATACAATTCAAGGCTTACTCACCTTAAATGTGTGAGGGAAGGCAGTTATTCTTGCTTGATATTTCCCAATGGTTTCACACTTCTGTTGCTATCCAACGGCCAACTAGGAAATAACGGGGGAAACAAATACGGCAATGTTCAGATCTCTAGGTCTCATGCCCCCTCCATATGCCTCTATGGTAAGTAGCAGTAATTATTTGTGATCAACTGCAATTGCTGCTGTGATTCCTTGCAGGGATTGGTGATATATTTTTGTAGTTAATTTGGTAAAATACAAGTGTTTAAATCATTTCATCATAAACTTTTAAATGGATGTTTAATAACCCTGTTTTTTTCTTACCTACAGTCATGCAAGCAAAAAATTAAGGAATCTGATTCTAGTAAGCCAAAACTAGAGGAATATTCTAACAAGAGGAGTTGTGAAAACTCTGAATCTTTCACTGCTGTAAAAAAGGCTAAGAGTGTCACAAAACCAAAATTTGGCATTTCTACTGATTGGAAGGTGGAAGTGATTACCAATACTAATGTGTCTGGGGCTGAAGTAAGAAAAAGTGTGAAGAATGTTGTGCAATCGTGGAAAGTAGATGAAGTGATGCAGACAGATGTAGCACATAAGGACTTGTCAGGATCTGAAGCTAAAGTGAGAACTGAAGAAAATATTGTGAAAAAGAAGAAAAATACACCATCTATTACTGAGGTCAAAAAAGTTCATTCTAATTTTGGTGCTAAGGGTAAAGTTTCAGGAAATAAGCTAGGAACCAAAAGAAAATTAAAGCTTGACTTAAAAAAATAATAAATAATATAAGAGTGGACAATGGTGTAATTCAATGGGAGAAGAATCATTACAGAGTTGTACAAGCCATCAATAAATTTTTGCCATTTGATGTGGGAAAGACATCCTTTGTTTCAAATTGTAAAGTGTATGAATATTTTAGTTTTAATTCATTGTATAATACTGATTTGTAAGTCATCAGATCACTACTCATCGCCATTAAGATTTGTTTGAATTAACTCTACACTGAATGGATTAATACTTTTTGAATTTTTCATCTCTTGAGAATCAATGGATGTGCCTTATATCATTTATAATTAATAAAGTAATCACATATTGTTTTCATGATCTTTGGGCAAATAAACAATGTTACTATTATTTTAATTTGCATCAGATTTAACTTCACTACTTCATCTTATTCTCATCATTGGTAATAGCGAAAAATATTTTTAACAAAGATTTTCTCGTGGGATGATGTAAATACATATTTCTATTAACATTAGTATCTATGGGATCACATGGACTGATATTGTTAAAATCATTGGTCAGTAGTGATATCTTGACTAATGCAGATAATTCATTCTGGAAAGATATTCGTTAGCCAAAATGTGTAATCACATGTTTCTTTATAAAATCATTTAATAGTAGAAGGGTAAAATTTACCAAAAACTGAGATAAGCAGTGATTCAATAGGATTAGGGAGAGTTGGTAGCTCACAACAGGATTGTGATCAGCGAGCATGGCTTGTGAGTCAGATGGAAACAGAAAGGGAATCGTCATGCACAAATATGTTCTCAAAGTACAGAAATCATGTTTTAATCAAACAATATCATGTATATTTCATTGGGATTACCGGGTGGTTCATGTGCTCGTATGATGTTCCACAAAAGCAGTTCCAAAGGTATTTGTTGTGTTGCCATTGTATAATGTTGAGTAATCTCTTGTTTTTATCATGCCCTTTCCTTTGCACCTTATCTCCTGTAGTGCCACTATTTCCACCTAACACTTTATCAATTCAGATGTTAAATTTTCGAATGTTCCTGGTCTTTGCAGGCTTCATACATTCCATGTCACTATCCTAATTGTTTGCCGTTTTCTATGCTTGGGTTGTGTCTGTTGGTCCCGTCCTGTTCCGAGGCTTGATTTTGGTTTTGAAACAATATATTTTTACTGGGTGAGGGGGTTATCCTCACACCATACCCCCAACTTTGAGGACCACGTACTTTGATTTTAGGGTGTTCTTCCCCTAGGCAGATTGCCTTCTCTGCGGCTTAAAAGTCCTGCCTACCCTCGCAGTTCCCCTGCCATTCTGCCATCTTTCATCTCCGCCAGTTGATCTTTAGTCACTAGCCCTTCTAGCCGAAATGAGAAGCTACCGAGGTGAGCCGAAAAATTGGCTTTAAACAAGGTAGTTTCTCAGATAGGTAGTAAATGAGAAACTAACTTGTTCAAAACGAATAAAATGAGATATTATAAACATCAGTGGTTTGAATTACCTTAACTTTGTGGCATAGAGAAGGATTAGGTAAATATAGTTTTAAGAGTTGTATTGGGCTGTGGCATCTTATATATCTTTTTTACCTCACAGTTTGCGTAGCCTGTATTGGCATAACATTTTCTGTGTTGGAATCATTCCTGAAAGAGAGTACAATGAGTAGAAAATATACAATTGGGAACTTAAGTAAGGGATTAAATGGGAAGATTTTAAAGTAGAGCAAAGAAAAACACTATTTATTTTTCTGCTAGCCAAAAACACAAGATTTGAAACTTGTTGGATTGAGAGGCTTTGGTTGAAGTGAAAAGGATGGATGTGAGCATAAAGCCAGAAAATGAAATTCTGAGATAGCAATGAAATAGGGATAGAAGTGGATGGAAAACTATGAAAAAATAGAGTTGAAAAAGGAGGAATCAGATGAGATAAAATTGTATTAACCTATTTCATCTGCCTTTAGGAAGAATGCATGAAAAATAGTTTCAAGCATAAGACATTTAAACAATTCAACATTAGTTACAAATATATTTGTTTTTAAATAGTTGATGAAAAGGACACATATATGGAAAGGTTCATGTGCAGAATTTGGCCAAAGAATTTATGTACTTAGAATTCAATGCTTGAGGCAATAATCATAAAGGGTAGGGAGCATGGAAAATGAGGCTATGAAAAAATGTTAGCACCAAGAAGCAGAAACAAGTCTAGAACAAGATAAGCTGCTTTTCTATGGGTTTGTACAGAGAATGACTTTCTCTGATCTTTTATGCTAAATGATACTAACGAGTTAGCAAGTTTTCAGATTGGATGGCCAGCACATATAATTCTCTAGGTAAATCATCATTTTCTCACAATTTATTTATTGCACATAACATACATACATGCATGGGCAGTTCCCCAATTTTAGAACACAAATTACATCTGACGTCAAAAAATTTTTTGCAAAAAGTAGGTACTTAGTTGGCTACTACAAAATAATTCTTTTAAAATATGAAAAAAAAATAAGTTACATAAAAAATTAAATTATAAAATTAAAATAGACAACACAAAAGGTTGTAAATCAGTCTTACAATTCGTTATAATTCATGAGATGCTTTTTTAACTGTCTAATTGTATTCACGTATTAAATAAATTCACATGGTAGTTCATTTGCTTCACACATCATTCTGGCTATAGGACAATGCTACAGGTAAGTAGTTTGTACTAAAAAAATCTCTGTGAAATTAATCATTATTCCGAGGATGAACTTTTGGGTTCTAAATTGAATTGTCTGCAACCAAGTTGGACATGATATGTAATTGCACATTTAACTTTAAAGAAAAATATATCATCTGCATTGCAATGCAGAGTTGATACAGTTTTAAATCCAAATTCCTCATGCATATAATTTATTGAAATTTCATCATGTTAAGTGGTTCATTTCCTGACACACAAATGGATAAATCTCCTCTGAACCTTTTCTATACGCTCTTTATAACATGAGTAAATTGGTGACTATAGTACTTCCATACTCTAGTATTGGTAAAATAAGTAACAAGAATAGTTTTTTAAGTGCTGCTTTGTCTTTGAATTCCTTAGTAAGCCTCCAAACAAATCCTTGCAGTTGATTAGCTCTTTTACAAATCATGTCAATGTGGTTTTCAAAGTTTAGATCTGTCATAAATATCATGCATTATCACTATTAAGGTCATGAAATTATCATTAATATGATAAGAGAAAATCACAGGATTTTTACATCTATGATAAGTAACAAATGAACGCTAATTTAAATTAATATCCATATCATTAATTTTGTACTAATTGGAAAATTCTTTCAAACTCTATCGAATGTTTAAACAGTCTTCTCTAGAATTGACTTCATGATAGACTTTAAGTTTTAGACAACAGACATTTTGAAGGTTTAATTGCTTGTTCCATAATACAATATCATTTATGAAGAAGTTAAACAAAAAAGGTCCCAAGAGGTACACCAGATTCTACAGGGAAGGAATGAGACAGGTAAGATTTCATTCTTACCATTTGCCTTCTATTGGTATGATCCTTAAGCTATTCTAAAAGGTTGCCTCCAATACCATTTGCTCTTAATTTATTAACTAAGATACTATATTCACTGTATTAAATGCTCTTTGAAAGTCAGTATAATGTATTACATTACTTGACATGGCTAAAAACGTTTAAAATATATCTTTGAAGGACCATTAGGTTTGTTACGGTAGATCTACCATTATTCTCCACCATTAGATACACCATGTTGCTCCTCTGTTAGAATAGAATGCTTAAAAAAAGAGCTTTTATGGTCATGACTGAGCTTTCAAATATCATGGCTACACTTGACTGAACGGAGATTGGTCGATAGATTAAGTGATGTCACTTTTAGGCCCAGATTTATGGATAGGCACAAGACTGACCTAAAATTAGCAGGGAAAATGCCTGCTGATAAAGATTGATTGAATAAACAGTCAGTGGTTCAGCTGGAAACCATCCACAGTGCTTTAGAGCAAAAGGAGGAATTCCATCTGGGCCAGGTCCTTTTTTAGAATCCAAAGAGTTGAACTTCTTAAAAACATCCAAAACAGAAAATACAATAGAACTTAGATTAAGATAAATATGAAATTCATCAACACTAGAAAATAGTAGGTGGTTAATATACGCTAGAAAAATATGAGGCAAAAAGATTAGCAAAATCCCTGGGATTGTTGGTAGTCCTATTGTCATAATAGAGTTCATTGGTCAACTTATTTCTCTTTCTAGCTGAGTGGACATAATTCCAAAAGAACTTAATAGTCTGGTGGATGGAGCTCTGAACTTTGCAAATGTAATTATCATATGTTTTCCGAATGTCCTTTTACAGTTCCCATGAGCACTACAAAAATCTAGATAAATAGTATGTAATTTAGAAATTTTATATTGATGATGTAATTTCCTCTTACGATGCACTTTATAAGTTCTGGAATAAACCAAACAGGAAAATTAGTACCACCAATTTGTCCTGTTGGGGTACACTCAGTAACAGCGTGTTAAACACTGATTCGAGTTTACAGAAATTATCTTACCAGAAACAACAAATGTCCAATCAACAACAGAATAGGTTAAATAGTTGATCAGTATCACAGTTATTTAAGTCTAAAGATTCATTTTGGTAGGTCAGATTATCAAGTATTCCTCCTACAATTAAAGAGAATGACAAAGGAGGATGATGACCATCAGCAGAGAATAGATTATTATCAGGAGTGGAGACCAATAATTCATCCCCAGGTAGCATTCCGATGTCGGCCCGACATTGGCACATGTCGGCTGCAGGTCGGCCCGACATCGGCCCGACGTCGAAATGATAACGTTTTGCCGGGCTACAGCCGACATTCCACCCGACATCGGCCCGACATCAAACCGACATTGGGCCAACATCCAACTTACACTGGCCCGACATGAAGCCGACATAGGCCCGACATGAAGCCGACATAGGCCCAACGTGAAGCCGACATAGGTCCAACGTGAAGCCGACATAGGCCCAACGTGAAGCCGACATAGGTCCAATGTGAAGCCGACATAGGCCCAACGTGAAGCCGACATAGGCCCAACGTGAAGCTGACATAGGTCCAAAACCAGACGCACAGGCAATGCACCAGCATTGAGGCGATATATTCCGAATCTAGCAACATATGTGATATATTCATTTAATATTAAGTCAACATAGGCTCAGGATTGAATCAACCTAGGTGCAGCATATAGAAATTATATGAAGTCCACAAACTAACAAACAATCGTTGAAATAATTCAGTTATGCAAGATGTATTCGGATCACCAATTACTAGAAGCATGATAATATGTTTGGAATTAGATGAAATTAATTAATTCTGTGTAACTATTGAGAAAATAAGTGATTGTAAATGCTGGTGAGAGGATAAATCAAAGGGAAGTGATTTCAATCAAATCGATATCCAAACCAAAACAGCCCAAGCAGCATTTTGATGCTGGCCCAATGCCGGGCCAACACCGGCCAAAGTCGGTTGTGCATCGGCCCGATGTCGGATGGTGACATTGGCCCAGTGTTGGAATGATAACGTTTGCCGGTGGAAAACCGACATTGGCTGCCAATGTTGGCCCAGCATCGGCATGATGTCGGCTAGTGTCGGGGTCATGTCGGCCCAGTGTCGGGGTCATGTCCGCCCAGTGCCGGGGTTATGTAGGTCAACACTGGCTTGATGTCGGCTGCTGACACAGGCCCAATGTGGGTTGTAGACATTGGCCAATGGAATGCTAACGTTTGCCAGTGGTAAAAGAGTTTCCAATGTCAGCCCAGCATTGGTTACCAACATCAGGATAGCATTGGGACAACATCAAATGGTGAAATTACAATTTCAGAGGATTGATGTTTGAAAAGTTTTGGCCTTGTGTTTGAAAGGTTGGCTAGTGTTAAATTCAAATTAGGAACTAAATAACGAAGGAAATCTATAGCAGATGTAGAAGACCAGGAGAAATACATATGTATACACGTATTCAGTTAAAAAGAAATTAAGCTAGACTACATTTAGGGTATGTAACCTAAGAAATGGGTACACAAATTAATACTAAAAACAATTTCAGTCAGAGAAATCCGAGGAATATATACTCCCGTATCACCTAAATTGAAAAACTATGTATTCCACATAACTACTTATGACTATACATGCTTTAAAACGGGAATACAAATTATCACCAAAAGCTGATAAGTTGAAGAAATAAGTAGCATCACTTGGCATCATATGAGTGTTATAAAGAGCAGTTAGCTAAATTCAACCATTATGAAGTTGCAACTTAAGTAGACTTACACAAACCCCATGTAGCACCAACAGTTGGGCCAACGTCGGGGAACAGTTACGTCAACTTGTATTCATGTCCGTTTTTCCAACCATTATGGTCCAACATTTACCCAAGTATTCACTAACAATCATAAAACCATATATTCCTATTAACCTGTGTTGCCATTAGGCATAGCATTGGTTGGAATATGCCAATGCGAAAATCCCTGTACTAATTACCTTCACCTTTCTCTAAGCCAGCATAACTGAAGATCAGGTTTCATTTAAAAGAATACTGATATTTTAGCACGACCTCAGATAGTATAGAACAGATGACGGAATGGGCTTCCATAAAGTGACGGCTACAATCAATAATCGTCATAATATAACTTTCAGGAACAACTCGAAAGCAACGTGTACGATTTTAAACAAAAACAGCTTCATACCTACTTTAATATTTATTGGCACTACTTCAAATTTCAATGATTGCATTCACTTGCCTATGTAGCACACATTTGAAATAAGATTCCACATTTCAGGCATTATCCAACGCTCATATTCATGCCAACGCTACATAAGTCACACCACATGGCATGGATATCAACAGCTGCAATCGAGCTTGCTTCTTGCACAACACTAATTTTTAAAAGGTTCATCTGGGTATTCAGTAACCAGGGGTCTTTTAAAAGAATAATGGTCCACTCAAAATTAAAAGTAGATATTTTGAAGATGGAGTTCTTTGAAATATCATCGAAAGTCATGACTGCACCGTGGACACAAATACACCAAAAGTTTCACATTCATTACAAAGTTGAGTTGAATCTTCGTTAGGTCATCCCTAATGTCCCAATACGTTAATGGTATAACACGTGCCTGTAAAAATAAAGTCACTACTTGTGTTAAGAATTCAATCAAGACTACACGAAAGGCAGATCAAATCAATGACAAAGTCGTGAATTTTCTTCCGCAGTCTCGCTTTGTACAGACAAAATTGCTCACCGTATATTATTCGTCCATTCCAGTTTAAAAGTAAGCTTCTTTGGTGACGAACTTCATGAAAACGCTATGCTTCGAGATCAATTTCATTCCAGTTGCTTGCCTCCGAGTTGACTTCACATGATCAATTAATAATAATTCACAACAACGAACCGAAAACGCAAATCACAACTGCCATTTTGAATGTAGAATTCGATTGGATTAGCATTGCGATTATATCGATATAGTCGATACGGTCGATACCTTTCACAGCCGCGAACTATGAAATGAATATTCGGGTTAAAGTCATTCGTGTGCACCAAAGATGTAATTTATCGTTAATGATAGTGCTCTAATTAAAAAACATAAGTTTTATAACCTGTAGTGCGTTTGAATGTATGTACTTTGAATTTCATCATTGGAAATTAAAACGCAATAGGTAGTTAACTTGTTGAGTTGGCATGGAGCTTTTGATCCTAGAATTTTACTTCTCCTATTAATATATTTAAGTAAGCAATGGTTTTAAGTTTAACTAGAACTGAATTGCCAGTCCGTACTGAATTTTTTTAATGATTGTCACGGAGGAGAAAATTTAGTCTTTCGGCACATCGGCAAGTCACCCCCGCTCATGTGGCCATGATATGATTTTCAAGAACTCAAAATGAAACATCGGGCCACCATCGTACCGATGTCGGCAAGTGGTGTTGGCAATGCTACTTGAAGCTGGTGTTGGCCCAATGTTGGCAAAGTCGGCCAACCATAGCCGATGTCGGCCCAACGTGGGCTTAGGTTGGCCGACTTTGCTGACACAAAGCCGACATTGGGCCAACACTGGGCCGATAGTTGATGTTGCCTGGGAGTTGTCAGAGACCCATGCATATCAGAATCCAAATAACTATGTCCACTTACACGTTAGCAGGGAACCTTAAGTTAAAGTTATATAAATACTAAGGAAAATAATTTAGTTTTAAGACAAATAATCTAATTTATTAAAATTGATAGGAATTTACAAATTTAGTAAATAAATTCAACAAAAAATAAATTATATATTTTGCTCTCTATTAATAAAATGTAAGATATGGATTAAATGGTTTTAAATGTAAGATATGGATTAAATGGTTTTAAATGTAAGATATGGATTAAATGGTTTTATAAAACAATGTAAGATATGGATCAGGGAACATCCTATGATTTGATTAATTAATAATAATGATCAGGGATATGGCCCTCTTTAATACAGGGAGTTAGAGTATTTGGCTTGAATGCATAACTTGTTTTAAATGAATGGAGAGGTATGGGTAAAAAGATTTAATTAACATATAAAGAGGGCACAAATTAAGCCAAAGTAACATATCTAATAAATATTATTGGATCCCTTAGCAGCAGAATGTTGAATACTCCACCGTTATGAATAACGTACTACGATAATTCTTATATAGAACTAGTTACAGGACACTAGGAAATCAATACTAATACACGTCTTTCACCAAGGTTGTATTCCGATGTCGGCCCTAGGTCGGCCCAACATCGGCATAAGTCGGCTGTAGTGTTGGTACGGAACGCTGTAAACCGATGTCGGCCCAATGTCGGTCCGATGTCGTATATGTCGGCCGACATTGCCGACATGAAAACAATGTCGGGCCGATGTCGGGCCGACGTTTGATGCTACTTGGGTCATTTGAGGACCAAACCAAATAGCTTATCATTTACATTCAAGATATTGACTTGATTCAAATGTAAATATGAAAAGGAGTAATTTATAACATGAGCAATGGAGCTTGTAGAGTCATTGGATACACTTAAACCCTGGCTATTCCAGGTGACTCCAGGCAAGTTAAGTCACCACATATTATGATATTAGCAAAATTTGAATTGGAGATTCTTTTCTGAAAATTGTATAATTTGGTATCCCTAGTTCCTAGTCCAAAATGTCATTCAACAGATTAGTTTCTGTAAACACAAATACATCACCTTCTAACAATAAGTCATACGCCCTGAGTCGTAGATGCTGAAGTTTAGATACAAGTTCTTCACATTTTGATAATAAACAGTAAGCTGCCCATTGCTCAGTGTTTTTTTATTTCAGTTGACAATTCTATGAATATCATTTATGTATTTGATGACCAAGTTTGTCTCACAATTCTCTGTTCTCTCGCACATCTCCTCTTTCACTTTTGCATAATACTTTCTTTCTCGTACAGTTTTGTCTCCAGCAATGTTGACATCCTTGAAGGTTCCGGAACTCTCTTTTAAATTAATGAGCCAAAAAAAGGAATACAGAGGCTTCTTCTTCACTAGAAAACATTACTTTTATTGGTCTTGGGCCACTGTTAATTCCAGGATGTCCCATCCTATTGCCACAAATACGATCAAATGAGTATACAAACAAAGTTTTATGGGAACCTGCACTTGAGATCTTGTTTATCACATTTGTGACCGTATCCTTGTCAGAAAGTGCAGAGCTGGTAGAGTTCAACTTCAAGATGGTAGAGTTTGATAGAACAAATAATAAATTGTAGAATTTAACAAGAAAAACTTTATTACATAAGGCATGTACATCTATTCCGAATGTTAATGAAGGTAAGACCAAAAAATAATGTTTCTCATTAAACCTGAGTACAAAGTAGATTAGAAATTACATAGACAGGGGTGATATTATTTTGTACGTAAATTGCACTTCACTTAACAATATCCACAAGGCACTCATATTAGAAACCATTTACTAAATTATTTGAATATAAATTATTCACACCCATGTGATGTTGGGACCGGAAAGCACTCAACATTGAAAACTACAGGGCTTAACTCATGAATGGAAACAAAAAGGCCCTTTAAATAATATATTGCTAAGGAAGGTATTTTCTGTATAATTTAGTTGTGAGACTTAAAGATAAATAATCCAGATAAAACTTCCTTCCTGTTACATGTTCATTGACCAGTAACATTACTTCAAAATATAAATAATAATCTCACTGCTGATTATGTTTTTAATGTTCAAATACAACTTTTAAAGCATTGGTTTACTTTCTCCATTCTACCTCGAGGGAATTTCTGCAATATGAACGTGAAATGATGTCAGCCCATTAGGAATTGCATATTCTTTGGATAACCATTAACAAATTTTAATTTGGGCATACAGTCACTAAATGCAATAGGTAGGCCCAACAAACTAAATGTTAATAATACTTTATAAAAATTACAATGTATGAGATTCTTTTAATAACAAGCAAACTAAGTCTCACGAGAAAAGTAAATCTTAAAAAGGTATGAATTAGTTTCACATAGATAATGAAAACTTTCCTCTTTCAAGACTTATAAGACATATTCACCTTTGAGAAATCTAACTAAGTAAAGGATTAAAACATAATCAAGGCATTTTCAAGAGTGATTCTCTTACAATATGCAATCACAACAATATTTGTACTTGTTAGCTAGAAACACACGATGTTCTGAAATTCAGTTATTGCTATGAAATATAGCTGTAGACATACTGCTGCACTGCTGAGCATGAGATTAAACAAACTCATAGTTGTTACAATCAGTCACAATAATACAAATTTGACACATGAGTAACACAGGTAAAAAAGGTCAGACTAGTAAATAATCTAACAGAGCAAACTGATTTTTATATGCCTCTTTTTAGTGATTCATGAGTCACCAAAACATTGGAAACAAGTCTTCACATACACATATTACATTACATGTCTGCCACTTAAAATTACTTCCACCATTGGAACGATACTACAGTAGCACCTCTTACTTTCTTCATAGAGCAATGACACTTTGCATTACCCTTAGTATTAACATATATACTGCTCATTTGATTCTTTCTATAGACACAATAATGAATTTTCACAGCATATAAATTTGAAAAATCAAAATGGCATTTTGCTACCAGGAGATTCACAGAAATTAGGTTATGTATAAGTCGAGAATTCATGTTTTTTAAATTAAGTTACATATAGTTTTTCGGCCTTTAATTCGAAGAATAATAACCACATGCCATTTGTCATTTAGTTAAAAATCCTTTTTATACAAATATATCTTCAGTATTGAACATTTTCCATAAACATATGATTCGATTAACCATTTTAATTGCACACTGACCTAAATCAATCTTTTTTTACAACCTATTTCACAGAATTTCATTACTCCAGAATTAACCTCCTGAAAACCTTCAATATATCAAAATTTGAAATAAAAACAAAATTGAGTATTCCTTGGTCATAATTATTCAGTCAATGTGATGTTGCATTAGGTAGAAAACATGGTTTTCACACCTAAGGGCATGGTCAATCTCCATAATTAATATTGTATTATAATTTTTTATTAATTTATCTGGCTTGTGTTAAACAAAATCCTGAATTCAAACCGGACTAACAAGTGTTTTGTCTATGCCACAGAGTAGATATGGAGTACCTATTTTGAACAAATAACAATTCTCATTCATTACTAAAAATTTTAATTTAAAATTTTTTTCAAAATCATTATAATAAAACTATTTTCCACCATTACTGATTGTGGTACCACTGAGAGGTTTGTTATAACATGAATATACTATGTACATCAAAATATATAACTTAATATAAAACCTTCCATCCTGTTGCCCACACAATTCAAACTAGGAATCATGACACTGCATGAAACAAGCGTAGTAATTCTGGATTCATTTCATGGTGACATTACTATAAAACACATATTGAGTCCCCAACATATAAAAAGTCCATCTAAATAAAATAATAATTAAAGGTAAAATTTCAGTGCTGTTGCAAACAAATTCTTTCCCAAAATAAGTCATACAACATAAAATTGATTTTCAATAAGGCTTCCCATTAATAATTCTGCTTCACATAAACTGAATATTTCTAGAAAAACAATATTAGTAGAACTTTCACAAATCATTATTCACCTTGACTGGGATCTGAACCTGAATTCGTGCCAGGTGCTTTAACCAGTTATGCTACCAAGGCATCCTTTCTCCCTATGGCTCCCAGAAAAGTGAATAATTACTTCTCTTGGAAATTGTGCACATCATTGGATATTCTGCTAAGGTTTTTCACAGCTTTTTCACAATCCTTGACTTTCAAAATAATTTATTTTCTTTCTTCACTTTATTCTAAGCTCACTTCCACATCACAGTAATATTAAAACGAGTATGTTTAAATATCAAGGCTACTGGCAAATAAAAAAATGATTTTTAAGACTATTGAGAATAAATTACACATGGTCTACACATTCCACCCTCTGACAATGAACAGTTCTGCTAGTTGCAGTTTCAATTTGTTGTAATAGTTTCAAGCCTTTGAAATTTTTCAACAGTAAATTGGGCGATCCGTTGAAATCCAACAGTTTTTTTGCAAAAGGTAGGCACATGGGGTTGGACCTCTTAGATGCCTCTTTAAGTCAATAATTCATATTTTATAATTGGGTTACTTCAATGTTTCATACCAAAAGTAAAATACTCACTGAGAACTCAATTTACTCTCTACAAATTCTTTAGACCATTGTTATCAGTAACATTTGCTTTCCTCCACAGAGATTTCTCTCCTTAAATAAAGTTAAAAAAAAAACATTTTTCTCAAAACCAATGTTTAAAATAATTGATAGTAAAAAGTAGACATACAAATCACATATTAAAAACAGCATAAAATTAATGATATTATCTTTGTAATCCCATATTTGAGCAGCTTAGCAATCAATGCTATATCAGAGTGATAAATTAGATGAATTCCCAATAAGGATGCATAATTAAGGTTGGAATGTAATTATTATCAATAATTATGAAAGTAATTTTTGATGCATTTTATCATTTACTCTAAATCTACTCTGATACACCAAGTGCCAACTGACTACAAGTGCCATACCAAAACTGCATCAATAGCTGAAGATGAGGTTATCCAAGTGTCTTGTTTAAAAATCACTTCCCATAACTTTTAAAAGCAGACATTTAAATTCCTACCCATGGTTCTGCTGACTGGTTTTATTGAAAATGTTATTAACATCCATATAAGTCCAATAGGACCCATTTTTTTGCAGAAGTGATATTTCCTTTCAGCTGATAAAGAATAAGTAAACCAACCATTTTGCAGAGAGGCTGAACTATGCCATAATTCTGACACCAGTTTCATAGTTTATAATTTTCTTATCATAAAATTACCATAGTATACATATCCAAAAGGACAAAAAAGTGATTGAAAACTAAAAATGGGGAATTCTGGACAAATCACAAGAACGCTGGATATTCCTTAAAAGACATTTTCTGCTATCTCCAATGAACCATGTTCAAATGAAAGTAGTACCAAATCTACTCATTTAAGCCACACACCTTTCTTCCCAAAAATAAGAGGCTGTACAGCTTACATGAATATTCCAGATTATCTCGTAAAACATGAATATTTTTCTTCAAATTCCTACACTTTGCACCACACATTTTTTCAACAATTCCCATTCCTTTTTTTAACCTATTCCTATTTCCTTTTTTATTGAAGAATGAAGTTTCAGGTTAAATGAATAGCAGCAGGATCAAGGACAAAAAAATAATTTTTTGATTAAAACATTTTTCCTCATCAACCTGCCCGAAAATGGGGTGCACAGGACTCATAAGGACAAGGCACGAGTAAATATGGTACTTAATAAAGTGACAACCAGAATTGACCCGAGCACAAATAATTACATTTTGATAATAGTCTTATTTAATTTTTCCCATATTCTCCATTGAGAAGTTGCTACATAGTTCATCACCGTAATTGCTATGATACGCGATGAGAGGAAAACATAAAAATCCCATTGGTTATAAACAGCGTGCCTTACACTGAGTGAATTAGCAACTTATTTTGCAACTCATAACAGTGGAATTCTCCCATTTCTCAATTCTAGAATGCACTTGGAATGATATGATTCAATTCAAATCATTTATACTAACTAGACTAACCAGGGAGTTTTGAGAGAAAATTTAAAAGTGCCAACTCAAATTGGTAAGTATCAACTTAGGGCGATGGAATTTCATTCCTAAATAACTAAAAATGGAAAATGAATTCAGGGATTGTTTCTCATACACACAAAATCAGTTTTGTGAAACCCTTTTTAATTTTATCTTAGTTCGGGAGTGAGATTTCAGGAATAACTCCTTTCTTAAGCAGCTTCTAGGCTGTTGCACTAGGATCGCATTGCTGATGGAAGGCTAAGTCAATTGTACCCACCAAAACCCAGGAGGAAACTTAAAACTCAAGCCACTTTTCCTGACTACTATCAATTTCTTCAGTTTATCATTCATAACATTCAGGACAAAAATGATTTTCTATGACCAGTAACCACACTGTACATTTGAAAGTAATCATAAAAAACTCTCAAAACCTTCCAGAAACAAAAAAAATGTTAAAGCTGTTAACATTTGAATCAACTAGATGCGACTGAGGGAGGTGACTGAATGCTTGAGGTTATTCGTGTCAATAAGGTGAGTTGTTTGACATGAATATCTGGCAGTGAAGGAAGGGTGAAAAGAAACCCAGTTTGGCATTGTCTCTTAATGAAGAACACACAAGGATTTAATTTATAATATCCCATCTAATTAGAGTAGCAAACAGCATGAGCCAATTAGTGCACTTGAGACATCATACAAGTATGGACTAATATTCCAGAGAAAAAATTCAGCCATAGCCAGGACTCACACCTGGACTCTTTAGTGCTGTACTTTAGTCACCATAATACAGTAGTCCCAACCTTTTGAGACAATTATACTTTATCATAAATTTTCTGTACGTGGTGACAACAATTAGCAATAATTTGAGAGAATATGAATAAACTATGCCAGGAGGTCGAATAGAAAATAAATGTATCGATGCCCTATTGCAGGTGAAGCTTGGAGTAAAAAGACTAAAAGAAGTAAAGTTCAGTTGATTCATACAGTAAGGAAAAAAAATTCTTGGGCCTCAAGAATAGTAATGCAGTGATGTAAAAATATCTTCATTGCAAAGCCATGACGATGAATCCTCAAGGCATGAAGCCACAATTAGAGTTGAAATCACACGCTGATAAAATTCGCCAAACTCTGGTGAACACTGGTTGTCATTTGTAATATTGTACAAATACATTAAATACAACGGCTCAGAATTTCCATGGGCAACAACGTGCCATTCAGAGCTCTAGAGCAGTTTAATTCATCATGATAGAAGCAAGCAACAAAAAGAAAATTTTTATGAATTTCATAATCGATTTGTGGATTGAACGTCAAAATATGCATCTTAGTTTTTGCCCTTAATCCAGTAAGGCTATACAAGAAAAGTACTTCTTTAACTGACTAAAAAAAAACCTCAAGTATTTTAAATGATTAACTAATTTCAATTAACTTGTAGGCAGACATAGCATGCATATGGGCATATTATAACCATATATAGGAGTTCCAAACAAGAAAAAAATGTTATAAAATCAAAACTCAGACCATGATACATAATATCACCTGCGATGTATCAGCCACTGTGATATCTTCAATTTTTTCCAGAATTTATCTAGTTATGTTTGAATATCACTGGCAGTGGATAGCAAATTATGAAATCAGCACCTTTAACATCATTTTTAGACTAAAATGCTATCATGGCTTCTATTCTACATGAAAGAAGTTAAATTTTGGGAAGTAATTTACAAATTAAAATCAATTACAAAAATACTGTAAAAACCCGTGTACCATGCGCACCTTTTTCCAAGAAATCATAGTTGAAGAATAGGGTGCGTGTCTGACATGATTTCCTTATCTCTCTGCCCTTCTCAGAAGTCCCAAGGCTAGCTGGACACCTAAAAGCTCAGCATGAGCCAGTAGGGGGAGTGTATTGTTCGCTTGCTTGCCATTCAAGGCCATCACTAGCTTCCACCCAACCCAACGATATTAAAAACACCCTTCCACCAGTCTGTACATTCTGTTTTCTTCACATGTGTCTGTTTTCCGGAGAATACATTGTTAATTTTCGCATTTCCTTTGAAAGTCGGAATATATCTCTATGTAGTTTTCAAAATGAATAAGTGCACTTGCAGTCTTTTACGGAAAGTGAAAAACTGAAAGTGATTAAAGACTCTGAAGAAATTGGAAATCATGCTGCATGATGAACGTAGCATGTGCTGGAATCGTGCACATGGAATTAGAAAAAGAACATGATTGCAGTACTCCATAATAATAGGAACAGGAGAGCCTTAAGGGGGAATTTCTGCCAGTTAACCCACCTTAGACCAACGGCTGTCTGAGTACATAAGGGTTAGATTTTAATGCAGTTTTACACCTAAAGGTGTTTCTTCGTGGCGAAAAGTTTCGATAATTTTACATAGCTTACACATGGAATTCGACAAGAACTTCCTTGGTATCGTTCATACCTACATGCAACTTATAAAAGTTATATGCGGCTTGTAAGAGGAACAATGGCTGCATTCACTACATGTGTCACGTCCTAAGCAACTGCTACCAGTGGCGTACTTTACAACAGAAGTCTTCGGTACTGGAGGAAAGTTCTCAGGTTCCCAAAACCTCACGCTATGAGACTGAAGGAAGCCACCAATTGTTTTTTTTATTGCTACACTTATAAAAGGAGGGTGCGCAACTTACATGGCTGTGTGTGGTACGAGAGTTTATACGGTATATGAAAAAATAGCATTGTCAGAAAGGTAGCGGGAGAGTTAGATATGACAATTAATAATAAAGTTTTACTTATATGGGGACTTGACATTGCATTAGCTACAATTAAACAAAATTTTCAAGTTGAGAGCTCATGAATCTACTTAACACTTTAGCACACATACAGAACACAACACAACCTTCCTGATTACCTTCCAGAATAATATTACCTTCCTGATTTAAAAATATGACTTTCCACAGATAAAGAGGCACCTATGGCACATTCCACAGAAAAAGAGGCACATTTGGATTTTTAGACACTTCAAAATAGATATACTTAGAAATTGATTTGCTAAATGTGCCATGCACAGATCTGAAATTAATAATTGCACCATGGATGAAATATATTTTGTTTCCTCTAAAACAATGCAGATTGCATTGTTATGCCATTATAAAAATATCAGCTCAAATACTGGGCTTTATATTTTAGGGCAAAAGTGCACAGTTAAAATATATCTCCCAATCACATCATCTTACATGCGCATTGACTTTCCAGTCACTATACATTTATGCATAAATTAATAATTCCTTTATAATAAGGAAATTGTCGATTACCAGCATTCTTCAGTAATTATGTGAGAGTCACATTTGCACAAAATGATGGGATCATCTTCTTGGGAATGCCAATCCACCAGCACAGTTTCTACTGTAACTGCAGCCACTGACAGGTTTGCCTTCCCCGAGATTTACCAGTCCTTCCCGATCTGCACCATGGCTATAAAGGTTATTGCTATCATTTCTTCTCTGTTGGAAAGAGAGTGGATTATATTCTATTAGGCAATATACCATATTCTTAACCTGATAACAGTATTTAAGTATATAATGGTATACTAATGTTCAAAAGATAAGTAGAAAGATATGGAGAAAACTGAAAGAAGAATTCCACAAACATAGGAAGCTCTTATATAGTTAGCAAATAATGCAATGTTCTTTTAGATGAATACCTTTAATTCAGTTGCAATACACATAAAGGCTTCATCGATATTAGTATTTTCTTTCGCTGATGTTTCCATAACAGCCATTATTTCCGGAATGTATTCACACATTGCTTCAGCTTCAGCAAATTCAACTTCTCTGAGAGTATTAAGGTCACACTTGTTACCTAAAAAGACAAAAAATTATATTAGCCTTCCATCAATACCACTGTCTGAAATATTGCTAATTATTCAAATACCACGTGATATTTGACATGCATTAAAAATGTATCATGACAATACATTTATATATTTATACAAATATATAAACACTAACTACGTTTCCCACAATGTTTTAACTCAGGATGTAAATAGTCTGGGAAAATTATAGAGCAAGCAGGTATTTCAGAGCTCCCAATGCTATGCTTAATGCTGCTCTATACTTCCACCCTTTCTCAGATGTAATGGTTATTGGGTTTTGTTCTATGATTCCCCACATAAGTGGTGGTATAAAAAAATGGAAAGGGAGGGGTGCATCCCCCTCTTTTCCCCCTCCTCTAGATGTTACATGATAGTGGTCCGAGCATCTCCTGGGTACCATCCCATGTGGTTTTGTTGTGATGAGTAAACAGAGAGATATTGCCCCCTCGGTCACTCGAGATGTCAACAACCTGACCTTTTCTTATCTCTCACTTAGTAACAGTTGGAAGTGGGGGGGAACGGGGGCCGAAGGACCCCCCAGAATTTGCCCTGGGCCCTTGAGAAATTTGTAGACATCATCAATAAAAATTAAATTTCACTTGTTTCAAGCTTCCTTTTTCCCTTGTGACACATATTCTCACACCTTCATATGCTCTTTTAGCAAAATTCTAGTCCCTATCACATTGTATCTGCAAAAAAAATGAAGGCCCTTTTCTTAGTCGCCGGGCCCTTTCCAAGGTTAGGCCTCCCAGCGAAAATAGTTCTGATGCCCCTGAGTAGTAACGTGTTTGGCATTACTGAGTTGTCAGTGGTAGGCTATGCAATGAACAACGAGAGTAGCAAAGTATCATAAATATAGGCATATTATAAAACAAATTTGGAAGTTAAAATAAACAAAGAACATATTTGATTTCCTAGGACTCTGAATTCATATGAGCAATTCTTATGAAAACTTGACACCGTACATTTATTGTAGAGAAACGTTCTTTCTCGGCCAGATCCTCACTGATGAAGCACATTGGCAGGTTAACTTTTATGAGACTTCTTTTGCGAATGCTAATCCCTTTTAGGATATAACATAAAAGTGTTGGTCATGGTTTTAAATTCCAGAAGTCGAAGAATGATCCTTCCAAGGAAATGAGATAATGAGACATATTTTGAATAGATTTCGTAGATAACTCGGCAAGAGCAGCATTTCCTTTTTCACAACACAGAGATGAGTTTTTTTAGAAGGTCTTACATTCAATCACGAGTGGAAGAGTAATATTATTGTAAATAGGGATGGGTCGGTTCGGTTCTTCGGTTCTCGGTTCCACCGGTTCTTGAGCTTAGAACCGGAACCGAGGCCAAAAATGATCGGTACCGAAATAATTGGTGCGAAAACCAGTTTGAAACCTACGCACACTCTGAAAATGGAGGCTTCATGTTAAAATCTGGTGAAATAGTGTACTTAGATGCTTCAAAGTTGCGAATTATTCTAATTCAGTCTCTGAAAATGATTACTGATTACCTTATCTTACCATTGAGCAATGCAAAGTAAGTGGAAAATGAAGAACCGGAACCGAGAATCGGAACCGAGAACCGAAGTTAAGAACCGAACCGGAACCGAAAAAAAGTGGAAACGACCCATCCCTAATTGTAAACATAGGTTAGTATATATTTCTGCTCCCTGAATCAATAGGGAATCAGTGAATCGGCAACCAAAAATCCCATTGCCATATCAATATGGTTTAGAAGTTTAATATTCATAAAGCTCATACATTAATATACCTAATACCCAGCGAGCCACCACAATGTTGTGCCCCTTTTAATCCTATTTTTTACCATTGATTACACATTTCTTGCATGCTTTTCCCCTATATTGTTCTTTGGTAATCATTAATCAACATCTGCAATCATTGTCTAAATCAAAACCCTTCATCTCTGCACTAGGTTTGGCTCACGAAAATTGAGATCTATTCCTAGAACTTTAATTGAAATTTATTACAATTGTACTATTTACAGGCTTTAATATGTGTGATCATTTGCCATTAAAAATTCATCAAAGGTACTTATTCCAAAATAGTATTTTGTTTATACTCTGGTTCATTGTATATGAATATCTGTGACGTAATGCGCATTGGTGTAACCCGTAGTTCTGCACAACAGTGGGTTTTTAAAATTTCCTTGGTAATTAATAAGCCCATATATTAAGTATAAGTCAGTTAATCACATGATATAGTAATATTAAATAATAGAAGTTTGAAAACATTGATCTATAAGAATTTATGATTCAAACAGGGAGGTAGTATTTTATAATGTCACAAGTAGAGTAGAAGAATTACAATTTAGAAGCTTCATTTACTCAGGTTAAATTACTTAATGCAACGTAAACTAACTATGGCTAACACAATCAATATCGAAGATGGGATTAGAACTACGAACTGGAACCGAAGTAGGCATAGGATTAGTTGGCATGATATCAATGTGACTACCGCAGTCAACTACACAAATAATCCTGAAAGTTAGAATGGAAAACTTTGGAGATCTGGTGGACAGGTACACAAGGGATGGGCCATTAAGGGACCACCCCCAGCACCTGTATCAACACGCCTACCAAAAGGGAAAATCCGAGGAGACAGCACTCCACAATCTTGTTAGCAGGATTGAGGGAGTGCTGGAACACGGAATGTACAGCCTGGGGGCATTTCTTGATGTCGAGGGAGCATTTCATAACATCCGATCAAATCTGCATTACAGCAGTAAGACATGGCATCCATGCTTAGATTGTGAGCTGGATTAGATACATGTTGGAACAGAGAACTGTCAAGGTAGTCTTGACAGAAGGTAGCTGTGACTCGAGGCTGCCCTCAGGGAGGAGTGTTATCTCCACTCCTCTGGAATATGGTAGTCGACAGTCTTCTTGTAAAATTGAATAGAACTGGCGCATACACTCAAGGGTACGCAGATGATGTGGCTATACTCATCACTGGAACCTTGTTACTGTCTCTGGACTCATGCAGAAAGCCCTGAATAAGGCAATGGGTTGGTGTGCAGAAACAGGGCTGACTGTAAATCGGGAGAAAACTAAGCTTGTATTGTTTACCAATAGAAGGAAAATGGAGGGCTTTAGACCTCCCTCTCTGCAGGGTTCTATGCCCCTCACCATCGGTTAAGTATTTTGGGGTTATTTTGGACTCCAAGCTCAACTGGGGAGAGCATTTGGAGACCAAGCCAAAGAAAGCCTGTGCCTCCTTATGGATGTGTAGGAGGACTCTTGGTAAAACATGGAGACTTCAGCCAAAAGCCGTTAGATGGACTTATATGGCAGTCATTAAACCTAGTTTCTTGTACTGCTCTATAGTTTGGTGGAATAGAGTCCGGCTGAAAACTGCTGGGAATAAACTGAATCATCTTCAACGAATGGCCTGTATGGGCATTACAGGGGCTATGAGAACAACCCCAACTCTGGCACTAGAAACTCTGCTGAACCTTGCTCCACTCCATGTAGATGCAGAGGTGCAGGCAAGGACAGCAGCTTACCGTCTCAAATGTATGGGACAGTGGTATGACAAAGGAAGTTCCTTTGGTCACAGACAAGTTTGGACGGAGCTCATGAAGTAAAGTCCCACCCTCGAGATGGGCAGTGATGGAATGATAGTCAGGCTCGACCAATCATCCCTCTAATTCAAAACCCGCTTCCTGAAACCTGATAGGGAACAGTGGGCTAGAGAAAAGGGGAAAGAACTTTACTCTGGGGCCGAGGTATGGTATACAGATGGCTCCAGAAAAGAAGAGCAGGAGCAGGGGTCTACAACTGTAGCACAACAAGGAAGCTCTCAATCCCTCTGAGAAAATATGCTACGGTGTTACATGCAGAGGTATATGCACTTCTGAACTGCACGTATGACATTAAGGAGATCAGGATGTTTAACAGACCGATACACATATGCAAGGATAATCAGGCAGCTCTAAAGACATTGACATCACCACGGTGCAAATCACAGCTGCTGCAGGAGTGTCGTGAGGCACTCAATGATATAGGCAGATGCGGCAAGGAGGAACTTTTCTGGGTGCCTGGTCTTGCAGATATATCTGGAAATGAGATGGCTGATGAGCTGGCAAGGGCCGGTTCCAGCCAAAATCCGATTGGACCAGAGCCAATCATAAATATTGCAACATTAATTGGAATGGCAGAAATTAGAATGTGGGGCTTAGCCCGGCATTCTGAGATCTGGTGAACTACAACAAGTCATAGACAGGCCAAACTACACATAGGAGAACCTAGGCCTGGGCTTGCCAAAAGACTTCTGTCACTAAACAGGGGTCAATTACGAACGGTAGTGGGACTCCTCACGGGGCACTACCAGGTGATGAGGCACCTGCACCTCCTGGGAATTGTAGATTCACCTAGATGCAGGTGGTGTGAAGAAGGGGATGAAACCACATCCCACATATTATGCGAGTTCCCCGCTGTGAACAGGACTCGAAACTGGTACCTGGGTTCACCATTTTTGGAACCCAGGGAGGTAAGGGAAATCCCCATAGGGGACCTGTTGGCCTTCAGCAAGGCCATTGGCCTTTATGGGTGATTTCTTTAGAAGGGTGGTTGGCACAATGGACCAATAGGTGCCTAAGTGCCGAGGGGCATCCTTGGAGGAACCCCACCACAAAACATTCTATCTATCTATCTTGGAGATCTGGTGCTGTATGAAAAGTTTAGAGATTTATTTTTCTGTATAAACATTAGGGATGTGTCAATTCTCAATACCTAATCTCGATACCACTGATTCTTGAGGTTTGGTATCGGTATCGAGAATCGATCGCCTAAAGTTGATACCGATACTGTCGATACTACGGAAGGTCGGATCGGATCCATTGGGTCCAAGGATCCCCAGATCTATCATTTTACTCGGATCCAGATCCAAAGACACAGAGGAAATTGGATCCGGATCATAAATTTTAAATTTTCGAGACTTAGAGATCGAAGCATCCACCTGCGGTACTAGGTGTGGTAGATATTGACAAGGAGAGTTTGTGTAATCCAGATCACGAAATTAGATGAAAATTTTCCCGTGCAACTAGAAGCAAAATAAAGAAATATAACATTTTTCCCCATTACCCAGGCATCGCGAGAAAAAAAAATACTTAGAATGTCACATGGGTAGCCTACATTTTCCGGGATCAGGTGGTCATTGAGAGATAGTACACCTACTAAAGGAAGTTTGATCCCTATCTCAGTTTAATATTTTCTTTCAGTTATTGCATTGAAAATGTTATCATTCGATTTAAAACCCTTACATCTGAATACTCACTTTTTCATTCTTTTATTGTTTAAATTAGAGTTACGAAATTATCACTCAAAAATTAGGGATGGTTGGGTTGGATCCAAAGACCCATGGATCTTTTGTTTTTCCTACTACTGAAATCATATCCGAATACTATAATATTGTATCCAGATTGGAAATTTTTAAATTTTGAGGCTTAATGATCGATGCACCCCGCGAATGTAATGTAGGTACGGTAGATACTGAGAAGGAGAGGATTGTAACTCGGGTCATGAAATGAGATTTTTCCATGCTACTAGAGCAAAATAAAAAAATACATGTCTTGGCTTTTTTTCTCCTCATTAGCATGGGAAAAAATAAAGCAAAATGTCATGCCGGTCGCCTACATTCGCCAGACTCGCATGAACCGATGATAATGAAGTTTTTTAAAAATGCAGTGAGCTAGTGTTCTGCCGTTTGTGCGTTCGATCCTTAACACTGCCTAGCAATACCGTCATGCTGTATTCCTGGAGTAAGGCAAGCAGGCAGTTACAATTAGTAGGTTGGCTTTTTTTTCTCCTCCACAGACCTGGATGCGTGGGAAAAAAATTAAGCAGAATGTCACGCGGGTCACCTACATTCGCCAGACTCACCTGGACTGATGATAATGAAGTTTTTAGACCAAGGCAAGCAGGCAGTTAAAAAAATTTAGATTATCAGAAATTTCAAGTCAATATATATGTCAACAAAGTAAATAAAAATAATAAAATTTGGCATTAGTGAAAGTGATTGGAAAAATATTTCTTTACAGAATTAACCATGGAAACAGTACGTTTACTTTACAATGTATTTTTGAGTGATACATTTGTAAATCTAGCTTAAGAGATAAAAGTACAAAAAATTCAGTATTTGCATACAAGGGTTGGAAATTAAGGATGATAAAATTTTTGATTCAATGGCTGCAAGAAAACTTTTAAACATCGATAAGAATCAAACTTCACTACCTGCAGTACACTAGCCCACTCTACTATTGTCGGCTTACCCCAGTTCAGAGAATGCAGGCTTCCAGCATGTCATTCTACCTTTTTTCTTGGGATCCCGGGCCAATGGAGAAAAAAGCCAAGACACAGATTTCTTTATTTTTCTTCTAGTAGCATGAAAAAATGCTAATCTCATTTCATGAGCCAAGTTACACAACCTCTCCTTATGAGTATAAAACTCACAAATTCCATTTTAAGGGTTATTATTAATAAGACATTGCAAAATTACTAGTTTAGAAGCTTGGAAATTGTATCATAATCTTTTGATCTTAAAAATGGAATACCCTGATATTCCACAAACAGAATATCTTTACCGCATTTAACTCTTTTTTTTTTATAATAAAGAATTTGAAAGCATTCAAGGATTTCATTTATAACAGGAACCCAAGTTAATGTAAACCGATTGTGCACTGAATTAATTTTAGGTTTTATTTTATTAGGATTTTATTATTTAATATTTTATATTATATTATTCTAGGCATGTGACATGCTCGGAAGTCTTTTGTATAATTACATTCATACCTTTCTGGATTGAGGGTGATACAGTATGGCATCACTAGGATCTTATATTTTGGAAATTAATTCAAGTATTAATGAAAATGAACTTATAATGTTTAACTTTAAGTTTAACTCTTTAACTACACTTTAAAGAATAGTTGCTCTGGTTTAAACAATGTATTGTTTGATGAGTATGTGATAAGGAATGTGAACTTCATATCTGAAGTAATAACATATAGCTATTTCATCCCTAAATCTTGATCCAGGAAAATATTATCCACACAGATGATGGGAAGTTGATTTTTTTCTACTATAAATTTACTTGTTTTTTGGAAATACAATTGTTGCTGTTTTTATATATAGATTAAAAATTAGAGGTGGGACGAATCCTAAATTTTCTCGAATCCTAACCCGAATCCTAAGAAGTTCTCGAATCTCTCGAATCCTACATATAAAGTTGATAATAACAGAAAAGAAAAGACTTTAGCAGCTGCATTCAATGAAAAACAAATTTAAGAATAGTTTTCCAAAATACAACTCTTTATTGCAATAATACAAATAAGATTTGGAGAGCTAACACAGATAAGTAATAAACATGATACACAAATTTTTTTGCATGAAATGAAAGCATGTGAAAGTTCTAGGAGGCATAGCGATGATATGTTTCCAAAAAGTTATTAATCTGATACTGAATTGCATGTTTAAAAACTATATGTTTTGTCCAATATTGTCGTGTCTTCAAGACTCATTCACAGCAATATACCAGCTGCTTGCAGGAGACAATTCCTCGTGTGTTAAACATTGTATTGCATTGTATGCAGGGAGACACGGGGAAATATATTAACTAGATTACATATGGTTGGGCCAACGTTAGGAACAGTGTGAAAAAATTGTAGTTGTAAATCGGAGAGAATATCAGGAATTAGTTTACAGGTGTATGAGGAAAGATGCAGAAAAGCCAGCAGTATGGTGCAGTAGACACAAGAGTGGTCAAGACACATTGGGTGTTGGCACAAACTATGGAGGAAATTGAGGAATGATGGAAATAGAAAGATTTAAACACAGCAAGGCGAAATAAAATTTAAGGAAACAAGCAATAGACTTAGGAGGGGTATGAAGAGTGTGAGAGAAAAGTGGCAAAAAGGTCAATGTAAATAGGTTGAGAGGTTCCAGAGAGAGGGAGAAATAGGTGCCCTGTACTCAAAGGTTAGAAGGTTATTCAGCAGCAAGAAGTGGAATACGATACTGTGCATGAGTGTTAAGTCAGGGGAGCTGCTGATAGAACGTACAAGAGATTCAGCAATGATGGTAATGAATACGTGACAAGAACTGCATGGCACTAACAATAGGCAAGGGAACTTGGGAATAGAAGAGAAGGATATAGATAAGGATGAACTGGGACCAGGAGTCCAGCCATGCTAGTACGATAGGGTAAACATTATGAGAAAAGAAGGTGTGGGAAACTATAATGTTATCCTATCAAAGCTACTTAAGAATCGAGGTTGAGAAGAACGTGATGGTTTTACTGGTTTGTTCGCAGGATGTATGAGGATGAAGTTTGGCTGCAGGATTTTTTTTAATCTCTATTAATACCAACCAAAAAAGAAAGAGAAGGCCGCAAATGCTGAAAAGTATACACTTAATAAAAGAAACTGTTTCCGGGGTAACTTGGTGGAATTTTTCCATAATGGAGAAGAGAAAAAATAACGATGCAATTCCACAAAACTTTATTTTGACACGACCATGGTTTCGCTGCGGCGCAGCATCATCAGGTGAGTATACAAACACTGCATCAGCCTTATGTATGGTGAAAGTCGGGGGGGGGGGGAGGGAGGAACGGGGTCGGAGTGCGGGGAAAAGAGAGGATGTGACCACGGATTGGCCAGTCGGGTGAGCGTGGTGATGCATTAGGGTGTTTTCAGGGGTGGCGGAGGTCAGGTCTGGTGGAAGTCGGGGTGAGGGAGGAATGGAGTCGCAGAGAGGGTGGGAAAGGGAAAGTGACCGAGGATTGACAGGTCGGGTGAGGGTGGTGATATAAGTTAGTGTGTTTGCTCTTGGGGTGGTTAGGGTTTCGTCTGGGGAGTGACCGAGGCGGAACCGTTGGAACTCAGGGGGAAGGGGAGGTTTAAAAGAGGGGAGCGGGAAAGATATAACAATTCATTTAAAACCTCGCAAGATTTGGAATTTAAACAGATTGAAATTTCTATTTCTTCGAGACCATCCAACTTGAGACCCTTGTTTTCGACGTGTAAAATGTGTGGTGTAAAATCACTGCTATGTTCGTGTTGTAATAAATGTGTGGCGAATTGGGAAGTGTGTTTGTGGTTACGGAAGCAAGCTTTGTGTTCTGTTATCCTCTTGCCAAAGGTCCTCCCTGTCTGTCCAATGTATGATGCCCCGCAGTCATCACAGACGAGTTTATAAACTCCGCTCTCTTTCATAATATCAAATTTATCCTTTGTTGACCCAAGTATGTCTCTTAAGGTAACACTGTAGAAAGCGGCTCTGATATCTTTTTTGGGGAGAAGCTTCTGGACTTTGAGGGATAGTTTGCCAAGAAATGGTATCCGTCTCCACCTTTGTGTGTCGTTGTCACACTGTGTGTTGTATAGGGACCTAACAGCCAATTGTGTTTGTTTTCGTCTGTAGAGTGTGTCGATTAATCTTGTGGGATAACCATTGTTGAATGCAATCTGTTTTATTGTCGCGAGTTCTCTTTGTTTATTTGTGTGTGACATGGGAATGTGGCATAGTCTGTACAGCATGGAGTGGAAGGCTGCTAGTTTGTGTGTTATGTGGTGATTTGAGTGAGAATGTATAACATGGTCAGTGTGGCATGGTTTCCTAAAAATGGAGAAATCAAACTTGTTATTTATAATTTTTAGCGATAGGTCAAGGAAATTAAGCATTCCGTCCTTTTCCACTTCACACGTGAACTTTATGTTACTATCCTGTGAATTTAACAATGTTATGAACTTATCCAATTGTCTCATTGTCCCTGTCCATACACAAAACACATCATCCACGTATCTCGACCAATGAAGGACCTTTTCTGTGAGGGGGTGTCTCTTGGAGAACAAACACTTTTCCAGGTTGTCCATGTAGATGTCTGCAAGAAGCGGGGAAACAGGTGAGCCCATGGCTAGGCCATCTGTCTGCTGATAGTAAGTGCCGTTGAATAAAAAACTGCTCTGATTTACACATGTTTCTAACAAGTGACACAGTTCACTGATAACAGGTGCTGGTGCCTTAGCTTTCGCGAGGGTGATTTCAGCTAGGTTGAGAGCTTCGGATCTTGGTACGCTCGGAAAAAGGTTGGTCACATCAAAAGAAACCATGAGGCAATTGGAGGGTAAAACTTTGTGGGATAACATCTGTGCGAATTCGTACGAATTTTTTATTCCAAACTTGGGGGTGAACTTAGAGTAACTCCTAAATAGAGAATTTACTTTGTGGGATAGTAGGTGGTTGGGAGCAGAGACACACGACACTACCGGCCTAATAGGAATCTTATCTTTGTGGATTTTCGGCAGGCCAAAAAATCTCGGAACCTTGGGATTCATCTGTATAAGTTTGGCGGATTTAGAGGGATGTAATAGCACTTCACATCGGGCAAGGGCACTTTTGCACTCGGTTTGGTATTTCGGTGTTGGGTCGCTTCTTAAGGCCACTATGTTGTTGGAGTTGATGAAATCTAAGCACTTATCAATGTACACTCCTCTCTCCATGACCACAACCGCGTTGCCTTTATCACTTTTGGACACTATGATGTTATTTAGTGTGAGAGATCTCTTCAAGGACGACACCGTCTTATATTCTGCGTGTTGGCTGGTAACTGCTTTATTTTCAGTGCTGCTGATGTATTCTCGTATTTCGGAAGAGATGAGTTCCTTGGCTCCCGAAGAATCCTTCCGAAGCACTATGTTGCAGTCCACCGCGAGATTTTTTAACTGTTTAGTTGAAAGGGGCATATCGGGAGCGTATTTTAGTCCTTTTTGTAGTAGATTCCACTCATCGGGTTTAAAATTATGTTGGGATAGATTGACTACCCTGTCGTTAAATGTGTGCTCAATTGGTGGTCTCTCCGAGTCGAGAGTTTGGGTTTTGGATAAATTGTCAAGTTTTTTGCACATTGCGGTTCTTTTCTTGAAGGCAATTTCACTTGCTCTTTGTCGAACACTGTCGTCTAATGATATCCATTCCGCCCAATGAAGGGAATTTGTTAGTAGCATGAACAATAAATACAGGTAGTGAGAGATGGATTGTCTTTTCACATACCATTCGTGGAGCTCTCGTTTAATCCACGTACGTTTCGCGCGTTCCACAGCAAATTTCCCGGCTGATGACTTATTCTTACTCCAGATGCTGACGTATCTGGGGATAACTCCACGGGATAGGCATTTACTGTTGAAGAAGATGTTCAGCGAGGCGATACGATGCTTGATGAAGAGTTTCCGATACAGGCTGGCCCGTTCTGCGTTGCTGGCGCACTTAATAAAAGAAACTGTTTCCGGGGTAACTTGGTGGAATTTTTCCATAATGGAGAAGAGAAAAAATAACGATGCAATTCCACAAAACTTTATTTTGACACGACCATGGTTTCGCTGCGGCGCAGCATCATCAGGTGAGTATACAAACACTGCATCAGCCTTATGTATGGTGAAAGTCGGGGGGGGGGGGAGGGAGGAACGGGGTCGGAGTGCGGGGAAAAGAGAGGATGTGACCACGGATTGGCCAGTCGGGTGAGCGTGGTGATGCATTAGGGTGTTTTCAGGGGTGGCGGAGGTCAGGTCTGGTGGAAGTCGGGGTGAGGGAGGAATGGAGTCGCAGAGAGGGTGGGAAAGGGAAAGTGACCGAGGATTGACAGGTCGGGTGAGGGTGGTGATATAAGTTAGTGTGTTTGCTCTTGGGGTGGTTAGGGTTTCGTCTGGGGAGTGACCGAGGCGGAACCGTTGGAACTCAGGGGGAAGGGGAGGTTTAAAAGAGGGGAGCGGGAAAGATATAACAATTCATTTAAAACCTCGCAAGATTTGGAATTTAAACAGATTGAAATTTCTATTTCTTCGAGACCATCCAACTTGAGACCCTTGTTTTCGACGTGTAAAATGTGTGGTGTAAAATCACTGCTATGTTCGTGTTGTAATAAATGTGTGGCGAATTGGGAAGTGTGTTTGTGGTTACGGTGATGATGCTGCGCCGCAGCGAAACCATGGTCGTGTCAAAATAAAGTTTCGTGGAATTGCATCGTTATTTTTTCTCTTCTCCATCAAGTATACACTTCTTAAATAAAAAAAAAATTTCATCAACTATGCGACAGCATAAGCCGATCCGCGAGTTATGCAACCCGGACAACAATGGCGACAAAAATTACGTACGTGTACTGTAATTTCTCGTAGCATTACAATTCCACAGATGACTGAGGTCACGATAACTGGTGGTACATCTGAGAAAATTTTACTTATCTTTAATAGTGGTAACTTACTGCATGAGTTTTTACTTTGTCTTTCCCAGAGCGTTGAGTCCATTCACCAGTTATGCAACCAGGATGACAATCACGGCAAAATCATCTCGTAAAACGCAAATGGCGAACCAATCAAAAATTTGCTAGCGTAAATAAAGGGAAGATGTTATTTGCGGACATATGAAAATTATTAGGACTTGAAGGAAAAGTCGTTAATGGTGGGAAAACAAATTGCGGGGCGTAACAGTGAGGTTTAACCTTATTTGTAATGAACGTTTTTATCGGGCGAAACTAATCTGTTCCAAGTTATTACATAAAAATTCGGAGTTTATTTATATTTTAGGATTCGAAAGATTCGAATGATGAAAATAGCACAAGGATTCGAGCATTCGTTTTTCGAATCTTTTTCAAGATTCGAGGGATTCGAAGATTCGATGTCCCATCTCTATTAAAAATCCTAAAAGAATGCGAAACATGAGAGTTTCTCGTCAGAAATAATAAACATAGTTAGCACAGCAGGAAACATTTATGACCAAAAACGAAATCGCCTTGATCCAGAGAGACTAAAAATGTTGGTTTTTTGAACAAAAACCTAAAGTAGGCTCAAGGGTTTGTGTCGTGACTTTTTATTCTTATTTCTTAATGTTTAAAGTTTGAAATATAATTTAGGCTAGTGTTTTTATTACTCTTATCAGTAATTATTAATCATATTAAAATTCAACTTATGACATGAGTCATATTATTTTAAATCTGTTGACATTTTTTATGTGATACCTAAAATGTTTTGTTATTAAACATGGCATTTATTATTAAACATGCTCATGCAAAATATATACATATAACTCATTTGTTATCAAACAGTTTTTATTTTCAAATTGATCTCATAGTGGAATATCAGAAATTTTTTCCCAAAGTAAATAGTATATTCAAATTTTTGTTTCTTAAAATATCATTTTTAGATTTCATGGAACATTTAATAATAATGTACAGGAAAACTAGGTAAAAAAACATATATGTATAGGTTGATGGTATCGGTATTGAGAATCGATTTTCCAGGAATTAGTATTGAGAGTCGATAAATTTTGGTATCGACTCATCTCTAATAAATATCCGAGTCTGTATTCATAGATTTCTGGTAAAACCTGGGATTGGAGGTTTATCTTAGTCCAGTCTAAGTATGGTTTAGAACGGAACTAAAAGTTGGTAATCATAGCTGCGGTCTAGGCCTCAGGGACCAATGGAGTCCGAGACTTGCCTACTGCACGAGGAGGGAACGTCTGGGAACACCACTATACGTTAAGTAACTTCCGGAATTTTTGAACTGGTTTGTTTGTTTAGATCTTTTGTTCAGTTAACACGGGAATGTAAAATAATTCGCTCTATTGTTATAACCTCTGATTCGTCTAATATTTCCTCATAATTTAATCCTGCCATATTCATATTCACATAGCTATATGATATCCATATAGCGCTCATTTAGTATGGAATGAGAAATTAGGGGACATATATTTTTTTATCTGCGGAGAAGTCAGTTTAAGTGGTGAAAAATACCCCTCAAGTTCACCACAATCACAGTTTTTTTGACAAATCTTCACCTTCATAAGTAATAAAATTCATACTCAAAGTTTGAATGATTTATCAATACTATGTATACGCTTTGTTTACCACCATTACGATACTCGGGGGTTGCAACCCCTATTTTTTATGAGGGTGAATCTGATTTTTTACACATATTTTGGACCATTCAAATCAATCTAAATTAATTCCAAATACATAAAACCAATTTCTTAAAGGAAAATGTATTTCAAAGTTTACGTGCTTTGTGTTTTTAAAATTATTTTAATGGGTTAAACCAACCATCAACAATTTGTGTTATTTTTGCGTTGGAGAAAGTCACCAAGTCACTTATTCTATCTGCGGAAATGTTTTTTTGATTGTCTTTTTTGATTGCAATGACTTTTCTAAAGCCTTTGACTTGGTAAATCACCAGCTTCTCCAGTGGAAACTTAGACGATATGGTGTAAGAGGCATCCCCTACAAATGGATTGAATCCTATCTAAGTGCACGGCATCAACATGTTGTACTATGTAAAAATGGTACAACATATACATCTCCTGGTAAAGAAGTAACACTAGGTGTACCACAGGACTCTGTTCTGGGCCCTCTGTTATTTTTTTATTTATATCAATGATTTACCTGAAACATTAAATTCTGGACTTGGAGCTGACCCAATACCCTATGCTGATGATACAAATGTTATAATATCAGCGTCATCAGTGAATAATTTGACTCACAGAGCTGTAAGTGTTGCCCAGACTCTGAGTGACTGGTGCCAACACAATTTTCTTAAACTTAATATTGATAAGTCTAGTTTCATTTATTTCTGTAACAAAAACAAATTGCCTGCTGAAATATCAGTCGCCATAGATGGTAAATTTGTCCCTCAAAAGTCTAGCACTAGTTTCCTTGGAGTTGTTCTCAATAAATCTATATCTTGGAAAGAGCACATTTGCAAAACACGTGGTAAGCTACGCTTCATATGCTTTCTCATTAGAAATATAAGAAATTCTGTAAATGTCAAGGTACTATTATCTATTTATTACAGTGAATTTTATTCTATTGTTATATTTAGTATTTTGTTTTGGGGTTCCTCTGCCCATGCTGATTCTATTTTCAAAACACAAAAAAGGGCTGTTTGGCTTATGAGTAACGCTCCTTGTGATGCACCCAGTAAGCCTCTTTTTAAAAAAACTGTCAATCTTACCAATTCCATGCATATATATTTATATTGCAATTATGTATGTTAGTAATAACATATCTGAATACGTGACAAATGACAAATGCCATTTTCACTACACGAGAGCTTGTAAAGATCTGCATCAACCATTTGTTAGAACACAAAATGTTGCTCTTGGGCCCAAGTCAATGGGATTAAGGCTTTTTAATAGTTTACCATAGGAAATTAAACATGAAGCAAAGATACCTGTGTTCAAAAAAAAGTTATTAACTTTTCTGAAAACTGAAATGTTTTATTCTGTAAATGAGTTTTTGAAAGAGTGATTTTCTTGTTTTGACGTGTCCTATATTTGTATATGTCTATACCACAAATCTCTGGACAAATAAATGCATCATTATTATTATTATTATTGGAAATTTCTTAGAAGTCTTATAGAAATTCTTATAAGACTTATAGAATTCTTGTAAGACTTATAGAATTCTTATAAGACTTATAGACTTCTTATAAGAATACTGAATACTAATAGAATTCTCACAAGAAGTCTGTGAGATGTTATAAGAAATTTCCAACTTTGTAAAATTAGACTAATATTATTCTGTAATGAGAAGCTATTTAGGCTATTATGAATTCCCATGAGAGGTTACTGAAAATTCTTACGAGTATTTAAGATCCTATGACAATGTTATGAATTTTAAGGTCTTAGAACTTAAATTATTTACCATAGTAACTTAACCCAATAATTGTAATAAGAAGTTTTTTTTAACAGTTTATAAGTCCCTAAGAAAATATATTTAACAGTTACAAATTTCACAAAGTACTGTCTCTGTGCTCAGCTTGGTACACTGCGGTTGTAATAGGAGAGTTTTGGTGGTTTAAGTGAGCAAAAAATTTTAGATGTCTAGTTGTAGTGAAGGACTTTACGAAGTGCTGATACAAAAAACTTTTCAACTCCTTGATTAACATTAAAAATTGAGTACGGTCTGACAATTCAGTTCGAATTATACTTAAAAACATTTTTTAGTTAACAATATTAATATGAGAAAACATGTCTTTAAACAATTGCGTTTTGATTTTCAATGATGAAATTCAAAGTTTGTTCAAACTCACTAAAGTTAAGAAAACTTTTTTTTAATAAGAGGACTATCATCAATGATAAATCACAACTTTAGTGTACACGAGCAACTTTAAACCGAACATTCATTTCATAGTTCGCAGTTTTGGAAATGTATCGACTGTATCGATATAAGTGATGCTAATCGACTTCTTCCTTCAAAATATTCAAAATGGCAGTTGTGAGTAATGTGATCATGTGAAGCAAGGAGAATAATAATAATAATATTTATTGGGAACTACACTCTTTAATGTTAAGTCAGCACGGAGGCGAGCAACTGGAATGAAATTAATCTCGAAGTATAACATTTTTATGAAGCTTGTCACCATTGAAGCTTACGTTAAAATTGAAAGTGACGATGTCAAGTTAATTCTTTCCTTTACAAAGTGAGTCTGCTGAAGAAAATTCACGAATTTGTCATTGTTTTTGTTGTGATCTGCCTTCCATATATTCTTGATTGAATTCTTAACATAAAATGTGACGGCATTTATTTATTTTTACAGGTGCGTTATATCATAAACATATTGGGACATTAGGATGGTGCTAAGCTAATGAGGATTCCGATCATCATTGAACTGTGAAAAAGTGAAAATGTTTTGTGTATTCCTGAGTGCAGTGATGACTCTCGACGAGATGTAAAAAAACTCCCTCTTGAAAAAAATCTAACTTTGAGTGGAACATTTCTTTCAAAAGACCTGTGGTTACTGAATGCCCCGATAAACCTTTTAAAATTTAGTGTTGTGCCAGAAGCAAGCAACTTTTGATTCTCATGCCATGTGGTGTGACATTGGCTTATGTCACATCATGGATTATTCCTAAAATGTGGAATCGTATTTCTTATCTGCTACCTAGGCAAGTGAATGCAATTATTGAAATTTGAAGTAGTGCCAATAAATATTTAAATATACAGCTGTTTTTATTGTGCTTTCGAGTTGTTCCTGAAACTTATATTAGGCTGATTTTTGGTAGCAGCAGTGCTAGTCAGGAAAATTCCTATCTCTTATTCTCCTACAGTTATATTTTTAAGGGATTTCACCAGTTTTTAAGGTCTTCAGATTTGCAATGGAATTCCTATTGGTCTGGTAGATTTTCTTTGGGGTTCCTATAGGAGTCTTATAAGTCCCATAGATTTCCAATAGGAATCTTATAGGTTTGATAGAAATTTCGTCTAGGTCATCAGACCTAAATCCAATAGAATTCCTATAGGAACAGCCTATAGGAAATTTTTGATAGGGTTCTTATAAGAAAAGTGTCCAATTTCTGATAAGAAATTATCTTATAAGAAATTTCCAATAAGGCAGAGCAAATACTTTAACTTGAAAGTCCTGTATTTTCTACTAAATTACAAGACTAATACTAAAGAATTAAAAAAAAATTGTAATTGGGATCTAAAATACAACAATAATACAATTCGCCAAATAATTGTATTATTGTTGTATTAATATACAGCCATAATAGAATTTGTAAATCTCTCGTATTTTGCCACTGAAATACCATGGTATTAGAGGACATTTGACACTGTATTACAGCTGTAGTACAAATATCCCTCTTTTGTAATATGATTGTAATAATGTAATAATACCAAATCATGCTGTCTGGGTTAAAACTTGATAACTAATTTCAGCTCTATGACTGACAGTTTTTCATTAATTTGGCGCATATGGACAGAAATGCAGAATATGACAAAGAAGCTAATGAAAGCAGATATTCTTACCTATGAGATCAGATGCCACATTGAATGAGTAGAACCATACATGCTAACAACTACCTGGATATTACATACGTGCTTCTGACTGCGTTTCTGGTATTTCGTGGGCACATGAATGCCCATGACCTTCACATTTTTCACCCATGGAGGTCTATCGGGCATACATACCTGATCCTAACATGCTCCAAAAAATTAATATCTAAGCGTTTTTCTTGTCTCCTCAAATAATGAACAGGCTATTATTGAACGTTATGAAAACATTCAATTACAACACCTCGATCACTTAATTATATGGTAATTGATATAATCAGTAATCACTCAAAGATCATATTCATGCTATTAACTAATCCTTACCAATCAAAATTGTCAATGCATTAGAAGCTGTGTATTTTCTAACTTCTTCAATCCACCTCTGCAAGCTTAAAAATGAAGATCTGTTGGTTATATCATATACTAGAAAAAGATAGAAAGAGATTAGATAACTGCGAATGGTAAACCGAAAATACTTCAATACTGACATAAAAAGCAGGAGCCGCACCAATTATTACTCCATTTGCCGATCTATAGTAACTTTGCGTGATGGTTCTGAATCTCTCTTGGCCAGCAGTGTCCCATATTTGTAACTAGAAGAGTTTTTATTACTTAGTTAAGGTGAGTTAGTGATGTCTCAAAGAAAAAAATATATCTTAAAAAGTGCTACCTTAACTCTTTTCCCATCAACAATCACAGTCTTCATTGAAAAATCTACTCCGATGGTATTTCCATGGCTTTCAACAAAAGTTCCAGACTTGAATCTTCTTACAACCCAAGTTTTGCCAGTTCCACATTCCCCGATCAAGACAATTTTAAATAAATAATCAAAGCCGTCATCACCAGAATTAAACGAACTAGTACTTAAAGCAGACGTCATGCCTTAAATTTGCTATGATTGACGACGTTTTGAATCAGAATTCGTACATTAAATATAATTCTTTGACAGGGAATTGGTCATAACACTTCGACGTTCTGATGGTAGCGACGGTAGCGACATATGTTGGAGAATGTAAGTCGCATTTTCGCTATGCTTCTGTCACAATTGTTTTCGGAGGATTCAAAAGTCAGAGCTCTTGCAAAAGTTTTTGCTTAATTCATTTGATGTTTTTTCTTGTTGTCAAAGTAATGGTGATGAATCTATCGGTGTGTCTGCTAAAGCGTTGCTGATGAAGTGTTCGTTAACAATACTTGCTGGTCAGTTGTGAGAATTCTCAATGGAGTAATTGGTTTGAGTTGTTTACCAATTGTTCTTAGTTCTGTACAATCACCTCGTAATGATCATGATGAAATCCTTGGAAATTAATCGTGTTTCAGGAGCATTTTGATGTAATGTTACGGTGAGGTTACTTGATTGCAGCGTTAGTAAAAATTCTTAAAATGTTAACATCATTACACCCCTAGAGAAATCACTGGTGTACATACTCTGGCCTGTAGCATGAAGGCATGTGTAAATGTGAAAGAAAAGGCCATTTACTCTTTCCTGTTAAGATTAAAATCAAGTCTCGAAATCAATGTGTGGGTGACCACCAACGGTTGCTAAATAATAAACGATGTAATGATTATTCATCGCCGCCTCTTTACAACGTATTTCTTCAATTGGCCCTTAAGCTATAGCTGCAAATTGTCTTGGACAGTAGGCCGATCTTAAACAAGGAAAGGAATTTTCTGCTAGGTGTAATCTCCTCGCAATTGCTGAATCCATTTTGGTTACGGACATAACGCAAAGATGATGGAAATGTTGTCTATGTTTATCTAGAATATAAACAACGAATTATGGATAACGCCTGTGTTCCCGAGGTTGGTAATTTCGCGTGTAATTGCCTGAACAGAAGGATTGATGTTCTACCGTGTCTATTTATCACCTGATCCATCACCTCTCTCTACCTAATAATTTTCAACAGCAACATCCACTACTCCCTAGTATGCTTAACTTTTCTATGCTCGCCTTCTTTTTCACCCATCTTGCCCCTTCAAAACAGCACCATGTAAGTAAATATTTAAGCATAGATGAAAATATTACAATGAAATATAATTTTTCTTCAGGTTACCAGATTCGCCTCGCAGTAACTCTCCAGTAGGATTAAAAAATACAAGTTAAAATAAGTACAGCGACGACTCTGCGCACATCTCATGTGTCAAAACTTGAAGGAAATGGATTTAGAACCAGACATTGAATTGGACTCAGAGGACGAGCCAAATAGTAGGAGACCACCATGGAATGATACCGAAAGTGCCTCCGATGAATCATTTACTCTTAATTTAAACGTTTATGAAGATGATGTGTACAAAGGTGATTCTTTGTCAAGTGATTTAATTATTGCATCATCTGACAACGCCTCAAAAAATTGTGATGACAGAAGAGAGGAAAGGTAAATGAAGAGTTCATATTACAAGGTCTAAAGCAGAATGTATTTTTTTGAAAGTTATGGATATTGTTTAATTACAATATTTCTTAACTACGAACAGGAGGATTAGTTTTGATGACGATATTCCTGTGGCATTTGAAGACATGGAGGATGAAATTGAGCGGCAATTAGATGCTAAGGCTGCAAAGTCTAATCTAAGTGTTGTGAATGTGAAAAATATATTGAAGGTAAGTGAACTAACATTTGGTACCTATATAATTATCCTAAACTGTAATTTTGATCTGATTTCTTTGCCTAAAGAGTGTCATCACGAATGAAGATGTCATGGCAATGGTTCGCCATTCCATGCTTAATGATGGAGATGGAAGTTGGCTAACATATGAACCTAAATTAACCAGATCAAAGGCAAAGTGAGTATCATGTTTTGTTAAGTTATTATGCAATAACTTGACAATGATTGATAATGGTTGAATGATTCTTTTGGCTGTGCCTTAATTCATATTTATTTGCATGTTTTTAATTACATTTTAGAGAATTAATGAAATCACAGCCAGAGATGACTCTTCAATTACTCACTCCAACAAAGAAGCAGTCGGAGTGCCAGATACTAATTGAAAAGGAGTTGTCAGAGGACTCCAGTGATGATGAGTATAAGCCTATTGAAGATGAACTTGAACAGGTGAGATCATTTATACTATCCTTAAATGAATTCTCTTTCAGGGTTGGCTCATTTTACAAGCTAACCCCAGTAGCGGAGTGGTAACATCTTTTCAACCCAATGTACGTGGGTATAAATCTTGTCTCGTGCTTAGATGCTGTAGATACGATAAAGTTTAGGTTGGGCAGTGCTATATAACATCACCTTAGGAGCACCTAAACCAAATCTTATTCCTCTCATTTTAAAAGCTCAATTTGAATTGGAAGGAGGCATGGCAAAGTTGATGTCAGGAGCTTTGGCAAAGCATTTTTCTGGCAAACTAAAGAGAAATGTTTCTTGCCAAGCCAAGAAGTATCTTGGCTTTCTTCCCCATGGGTTCAGTCGTACAAGTAAAAATTTTTAAAGTTATTAAACAGTGTAAATAAATACATTTCAACTGTAAAGTTAACAACCCTGTGGTGGTTGTTTGAAGGGTTGGTATTTTTGTTCATTGGAATGAATATTGAAGAATTCTTTTCCAATAGCTTTTGTCACAGAGGTAACTTGGTATGCTCTCATCTATTTCTCATTGAAGAATATTTGCTTGTTTTACTTTCAAGATTGGGAACATTCTTGTAGAACCTTGTAGACTATGATCTTTAATACCATTCCTTCTAATATCAGCTGTGTTTAAAAGGCCTGAATTGAAACACAAGCTATACTTTTTGCTATCAAATTTTTGTCATTGTCATGGTATCATTAATGCAATTTTTTTTAGCTATAAACACTTGACAAAAAGTAGTGATTTTTTAAATCTGTAAGGAGTTCCTATGGGATCAAGTTGGTGTGGAGGGTATGCCATTAGGGTCCCATTCCGAGGCCTGGGTTATAATGCTGGTGACAGCAGAGATTTTTGATTGGCATACTTAGCATATACTTGGCATATACTGCTTGAGTGCTATTTTAAGAGCACTTTGAGTCAACTACTCTTGTCCGTCGGATGAGACCCCTCCGCATTGATTTAAGGTCAGGCTAATGCCAATGCCAGGTTTCTCTCCACCCTTCCTCCATGCCCTGAAAAATACTGAATTCCTACCTGAACTCCTACCTTATTTCTATCATCCACTAATTCCAAATGGTGCAAATTATTTCAGTTCTCAGTTACCTCTCCTGACTTCCGCTTACTACAGCAGTAAGGAGCTTCTTTCTATTCCTTGAGAAAGTTTCCAACCTTGAGAGGAGATATATGGAGTGTGTGATTGGTGAAGTTTCCAGAGGGAGGCCCCAACTTGAAACATTGTGTCAGCCACCTTACAAGTGGTCACCCTTAGAAGTTAATTGCCTTACTCAATGTGTTTCATTCTTTTCTGTGCACTACCTGCATCTGGTTGAATATGATTCTTAGGAGTTGAAGGTGTTTAATCAGTTGATAGTGGGTGTGGAGCCCCTCTATCATTCATAATTGACCCCTATTTAGTGGGAGGAATCTTTTAGGAGTTCTGGCCTTGTTTCTCATATGAGGAGTTTGAGCTGTGTTCAACCAGATCTCAGAATGCCACCTTTTTCTCTCGGATCTCAGAGCCCCACCTTGTGATCTCTGCCATCCTTGTAGAGATTGGGATTTTGAAATTAAAGGATGCATATAATTTTCTTTATTCTTATAATTATTTTAATCGTTATTTATAAGGATTCCCATTGACATCCATAGCAGAAGTTATTGTAAAAATTTTCTTTTTGATGGAGCCACAAGCCAGTGTCCCACGATAAGAGCACTAAGCCCTCATCAACCGCTGCCTTGGGGCTGCTTACTGTATGATGGAAATGCATTTAGCATGTGCCACTTATTATTTTTTAATATTTGTACTCATTAATCTTGTGGAAGAAGTCCCAAGAGGTCACTATGTCTCCTCATTGCTCGCTACTTTTGTGGAAAAATAGTCTCATCTCAATATTACATACAGAAGATCTCTGCATAAATTGTTTAGATCACAGGTTCTCTTTGGTCTTTCTCCTTTGTTTTCTGTCATACTAGCCAATGTAGTCTTCACTTAAATCTTATCTTACCTTCTCAGTCTGGTCTGATCAAGTAACCATACTTTCACTCTCAGTCATTACTTTAGTTCCCAGTCCACAGTCTTTTATAATCCACTCACCCATATTGGTAACTTTTAGTAACTTTTGTATAAATTCTATTCATATTGTTCATTGTGACTTTTTACAAATTAGGGAGATTATCTTTTTGCATCACCCTTTGGTTTCAATAATAATGGGTATCAGTAGTTAACTTTTTGAGTTATTTTGACATGACTAGGGTAATAAAGTTCTTCTTCCACTATCATGTTAAATGTTTGATACCAGCGTAAAGTTGCGATGTATTTTAGGGAAGCATGTCCTTGCCATCTGGTGTAAACGTGACCTTTTTACAAGTGCATTTTGTGTGACTATACTTTTTTCCATAGAGAACTTTTTAGTTGGCCTTATAATTGTACTGAAAAAAGGTGGTTGAGTGTAAAAACTAGGGCCATGGGAACTATTATATTGCATGCTTGTGTTAAATATGTATTAGTGTTTTTGGTTTTGGTACTAATATTTTTTTCCTCGTGAGAATTTAAATTAAGCTGGTGAATGTTTAACTCAATCGCGATTTACATGTATGCAAATTTTAATTATGGATCTGTGAAGACCAGAAAAGTGCAAAAGTCCTAATGAAATGGTTGTTTGAAAATAAAATAATATGTTATTACTATTTGTTGATTATTCGTAGAGTGAAGATGAGAAAAGCTCGTTGGCAGACTCTCTGTCCTCTCCTGTGAGGAAAGTTACCACACCTACTTTACAATTATCTCCTGATGTGAGAAATATGGATGCTAGGGATGAAGATACTGTGACCAATGTTGAATGTGGCACTCAAACATGCTGGTCTGAAGATGGCCTTTTTAAGATTCCTCAGACAAGACAGGAGACAGCAGAAAGAGTTGAGGTATGTTTTGTCCTCTGTATTCATAATTATAATTGATATTCCCTTGTTATTACATACATTGGTTAAATTAGTGATAGATTTCTAAGAGCCTAGTAAATTCAAACATCGTTGTAGTATCCTCTTACAAAAGCTTACCTCACTAGCAGGAATGGTAACCTGGTTCAATAAGATACAAGGCATTTTTTTAGGCATCCTGAAATAACCATTATCTGTAAGATATTATCTCCTTATATTCTTGCTGTCACTTGTAATCATACTTATTGGTTTATGCATGGAGAGAGTACACATTTTGTTTTAGAAACTCAATATTTTTTGAAGAAAATTTTATCTTAAAAATATGCAAGCTCTAAAGTGGTATGGAATGTAAATACTAAAGTACATGCCCTATATTTTCATATTTTAGATTTTTGTGTTAAACTCTTGCTTTTTATTGCATCTTTATTTTACTACAGGAAAATATTGGTCAGCGCACACGGTCTAAACTTAGTTTGAATAACACACCCTTGGAAGTCATTGAAAGTGCATTTATTCCACCAGATATTACTACAGATATGTATGATTCAGATTGTGATGATGAAGATTGGACAGCTTTTCTCAAGGATTTTGCTCTGAGTACATTTGTAGTTAATTTTTACTAGTTTAGTAATATGTAATTCTCTTATCTTAAAAGTCATATTTTTGGGCATGTGAAGATGCTGTTACCATTGTTTTGCAATATTGGAAATATATTTCATGTATCAGATCATTTTCTGAGAGTCCATGTGACTCCAACCAATGAGAATTTAATAATACATTTAGTACATTTAGTGTATATTATTCATGAATTAATATGAAGATGGCTGATGGTAAATAGAAGAATTACCCAATTTTTTCAATGGAGATATTCATTTTTTCAGACAATGGTGACAATGAGAATATTGATGATGACGATGCAGCTGATCCTGAGTATAATGTATTAGCTGACTTTAATAATCAAACAGGTACGTTTTTGAAAATTTTGCTCACCAAGAACTTTGAGCTATGACAATGATTGTTAACCTTAAACTCTCATATTTTATTTTTCATTTTAAAATGTAGTTGATGAAGAAGAGCTTCGAGTTGATAAGGCAGTAAAAATCAGCCGCAAGGAAAAGAAGGTTTTGATGGCTGAAGCTCATGAGCCTCTGTTTAGCGATGATGATGATTTTGACCTCTTACAGTTCTTCCCCAGTGTGGACAACACAGATGCCCAGCCACCCCAAGATTTGGTATGTCCTTTTTGATTTATATCAGGCCTGTTTTGTATTGTGCATGCAAATACTCTGGATTTGCCCAGTTAGGATGCCAATGGGTAGCTCTGCCCATTGGCACCTCATACAAATCTCTCACCTCAAGGTGAGTTTACTATGTTCTCTATCACCTCTAGGTGAGTTTACTATGTTCTCTCTCACCTCTAGGTGAGTTTACTATGTTCTCTCTCACCTCTAGGTGAGTTTACTATGTTCTCTTTCACCTCTAGGTGAGTTTACTATGTTTGTATGTTAGGTTAGTGGTAGAGACAAATAATGTAACAATTATGGGACCTGATAATATGTATGTATATCATTACATTAACATTGTTGACAAGGTTGGATATTCTGTTTTAGTGTCGAAACACTTGGTGAATAATCAAGGCTTGGCAGTAATTAATGTACCTATCTAAGATAAAATTTTTGCACATCAGCTAAAGAAGCATTTTTGATGTAATGTTTCTCAAGTTTCTTGGAGATTCCTCAGGTCCATTTCTGCTCCATTTCACAGAAATAGATTGAAATGTAAATTCAATAGTATATTATTCATCCTTGTAGTAAATTAATCTTGAAGTAAGGGAGTTTTTGTATTAATGAAGACATTACATGTTGGATTAAGGATTTTTTAAGTGAATGCAAACAGTTTAGGTATGTTAAATGTTTTTTAAGCAGAAAGAATTATTTCAGCTTTGGAGGGTTAAATTGATTGATGGATGATTTAAATTTATTGATGGATAATAGATTATAAAGATTAATACATTATCTATTAATTTTCTGAACGTTCATCTAAGAATACCTTTATATAATATTCTACCTTGTTTTAACAGTTTGATTAGCATTTGTTTTGTAATTGCATGGAGAATCTGTATTTTCTTCATGAATTCTAATGAAGTAGCAACCAGGGATATACCTTTTACATTGTTCAAAAGAATAAACCATTGTGAATGAATCTTCTATAAATAAATGCATTGAAGTTGTTTTAATTGTGTTTTCAACTTTTTATTATTATGTTTTTTAATTTATTCTAAGGCTCCTGAGTCTCAAAATTCTCGGGAAACAGAAGAGCGAAGCTGGGGCCTTCTTCATCCTGACAAGAATTTGTACACACATGCATCTCATGAGGTATCCAATCATGGACAGTCCAGTAATGAATCTCCTGTACAACCCAATGCTATACAGTCCAATAATGCCAACATAGAAGGGGCATCATGTTTTAGACCACTCTGTGCTACCCAATCATCAATTGCAGACCCTCTTCCAGATATGAGTGCAACACAGTTGGCTATACTGAACCAGCAAATGCGTCAGTATGTTCAAATTCTTACTCAGAATTTCCTGCAAGTGGCATGTCATCCTTATCTGAGCCATTATGCTGGAAGATGCAAATCATTATTGGTACGTATTAATTGTGTTTCAAAAAGCATTTTCACTGCACAGTGGTAAAAAATTATTAAGTATATATACAGTTGAGCATCTTCAATCCGGCACAGTCAGGACCGAAGTGATGCCGGATTAGGGATTTTGCCGGACTATGGGTCATGCATGGCAACTGGTCTATTTTTGACGTCCAGGATGTTTTCATTGAAAGGAGTTAATTATTAATGACAAAATATATTCGTTTGCCATTTACTGAACATAATTATTAAAAGATTCACTGAGAATAATCAGAAAGAAATGGCTTTCTTAATTCACAAAGTTATACTACTGAAAAGTATAGAAGTTGCGCGGTGAGTGAAAATAACGGCAGCTGAGCATAGTGTTCATCAAATTACTGCACATTTAAAAGTGCAGTATTATTATTGGAAAAGGGTAGGTATATAAAATTTGATATTTCTTAATATGTGCTTCATGTAACATAATTTCACCGCTCTTTATTTGTTATCACGTGATTCAGTGCAATGTCAAGGCCTGGGTGTCGTCTGTATGGCCACCCACGACTACGTCGTGGGCGACCGGAGTGGATGATTCTTTAAAGATCATCATTAATTGTAGTCTTCCTTCAACATTTTCTGGATCGTCATCTTCGTCCCCGCTGAGATTTATTGTTATGAATTACCATTTCAGTGATTTCATCATTGGTGAATTGTTGTGTGGTATGTGCTATCTTGGTTGCCAGCTATCCATTCCTCTAAATTTACCAATTCCATTTCCTTTAATTGAGGGTTATGGATGCTGTTTGCACAGTCCAACTCCAACATCATATGTTTATCCTCAGAAACATGAAAGCCTTCAAAATGGGTTGGGACCCAAGACCCAACTAAACCAAGAACTGTATTCCAGTCTCATTTTATTATCATGCGATTTTTTATCTAATTTTCAGCAGTTTATCTTTCCATTGCATGCGTCAACTTCTTCATCAGGATGTTGACGTACACCTGTGTGAGATATTTATATGTAGCATTTTCTACTCTATATTTGCTTTTGGAAGTGGAGGTGGTAATGATCTGTTTAAGTTAAAGAATGAATTTTAAGATTGAGTTATTTTTTATGTGTGTCTATTTTTCTTTCAGTTGAATTTGAAGTGTTTGTCAATGTACAAAAATGGGAGTAATTTTGAGGCAGAAAACTTACAATCAGCAATAGAGTTGGTGAATGAATGGGAGAGTTACCTGGATACCCATCCTGAGAAAAAATATGAAATGCATAAGTGAGTAATGCTTATTACTTTTTAGCCTTTGTTTTCAATCACATTGCCCCAGACAGGCTATTACTGGAAACTTATTCACATTTAGGTTCCTGGATGCTATATCAAATGATGCTATGCATTAGATTACCTTAAAGATTGTCCCATTCAACATTATTTTCATCTTTTGTCACTTTCATATGGAGATTACATATCTGTGTATTATCATTAGTGTTCTACCAGTTGAGGTTTCATTAAATGGATACAAAGCATATACTTCTAAACTTTCCTGTGCATCAGGGTATGCTAATGTTTTGTATGTTCTCCTTCAGCCCCACTCACTTTCTACCTCCCTTCATTTTGTCTAAAAATTTATTTTTGATGTGTAATATGATGTTCAAATTATTTATATGATCCAGTGATTTTTTTCCATTTCAGTTTCATCAAATCAGAAATTGTTAAGGGGTAAGTGAAGCCTCAAGTATAAAACTATAGCTTTAGCTTGGTGGAAAATATCAAATTTTGAATTAGGATTTTAAGTATGTTATTTCTTAGCCCCTTAGATGGGAAGGGAAAATATATTCACCTACCTCAGTCATTCACGTGATGGGGAGCATGGATATATCTACCAATTATTCATTTAAACTACATTGTGTTCCCCACCATGGTAGTGGAGAGGAGAAATTCATCCCCTGCTAATGGGGCCTTTATAATAATAGGATAGTGTATACTTTCTTGTAATTATTGCAATTCTAGTACCAAGGTCTTTTTTTTACCACTAGGGAGAGGTTCAAAAAGAAAAAGCAACTGTACAAGGGAAGATTACCAAAAAACCTCATGGATTTCATGGCTGATAGCAAAGTTTTTCTTTATCCAATGTTACTGCCTGAGGTGGTATTTGGACGTGATAGATTAGAGCCTATTCATTATCTCCCTTCTGAAGAACAGTATGTATGAGAAAGTTATTTTTAATAATCTTTATAAGCCTGATTCTGCTGTTTAATGTCTATATTATTCTTAAGGCTAATTGCCATAGGTTTGGAGCAGTTTATCCCATATTTTGAATCTAATGAAGGACTTGGAAAAGGTGGAATATTAGACAAAGTGGTGTGCTTGATGCATCAGCTCTTTTTGCCACATCGCACCTACATTTATACCAAGAAGTACATACGTAAAGCCAAGTATGTCACACACAAAGCTGGAGCTATCAACGTGAGTACCACTTTCATTGTGAATATTGGTCTTCTGTTTGGAATGTTATGGCATTAATTTGAAAATATTTCTTTATAAAGTATTACTATGAAAACGGCAGAGCTCCTGAAACTCATCATTATGTTTTTCCAATGAAATGGGACACAGCCTTATGCTTGAAGCATATTTCTAAAGCTAATCTTCCCGAAAACTGGGCCCGCTATCTCCATGGGTTTTCCAAAGAAGAAGATATGGTAAGATGGTAGTTGCTAATGATGAAATTAAAACATGTCGTATCACTTAGTAATAATCAACGCTTATTATTTTTAGCCCCAACCAATTTCAACTTTAATTGTAAGTAATGCTGAGACGCCAAGCTCTCTGGACCTTCCTGAAAATGGTATCTAAATTCAAAATAGGTTGAGGCCAAATATAATGAGTGGGGAATATTATCAAGTAGTTTGTCTAGTTTTAATCAGGTCACAATTGCATGAACTTTATTTGATAATGACAAGTAATCCAGATAGTATTTTGCAATGGTGACAGGTGACAGTAATTCTGTTTATCCTTGTTCCTGCTTCTCTCCTTTTTGAGGGCTCTATATTAGAATTCTCTCTTAAGGGACTGTTTATTTGGCATTATGTTGGCATAACCAGGCTTGAAATGTTCTTACATTCTTTCTTGAGGTGAGGTATTTTCCCAACAACTTTAACTGAATGGTTCTCTGGTGGCAAATGACTGGAATGCTTTTTTGTCTTGTGCACATCATTACCATTTGATTATTTGTCTGGGAAAGTTGTGTTAGACTTATCCAGACTGTTTGCAATGTACAAGGTAATCTGGGCTAATCAAGCCCTTTTTAGCTTTTTTTTTTGTTTTGACCCTCATGCACCCAGGATTGCCATTAGTATATAATTATAGCCTTTTGATGTAGGCATACCTCCCATTAAACATTCTGTCTCATGTGTAGTTTCAAGTCTACTATGCTCCTCAAGAATCTTTGGACTGGGAGGAAAGGTTTGGAACGGTAAGGAGAAAGGGTGAAGAGAAACCCAGGATTGACATTAACCTGCTCTTAACAATAGCCACCAATGGGACCACAGCTTAATGTCACATTTGACTGATCGAATACTGATTTCAAAGATCTCTCCATACACCACTGAAGGAGGGGCTAGTTTTCCATTGAAAAAATATTTTCCACGGCTGGGATACCAACCCAGGACCTCATGGTGGGAGGCCAGTACTAGCCATTACACCAACATGATCCCTATGAAATATCAGATTTATTATGGCATATGTATTGTCGTATTTTATGGAAGTTTCATTTGTTCCATTTGTTGGAAACAATAACTATTTGAAATTGCTACTAGGTAAGGATTATTAACCACTTGAATGGCAATTGCTGTTTTCAAAAATTGAAGTTTATTTGGATGTGGTTAGGCCCCACATTGTTACAGATGCAGGGTTTTACACAAATTTATCCTCATGCAAAAAACTTTTGCACATTACCCATCAGCTGGTTAAATCATACTTGAAAATGTAAGGAAGAAGCATAATAAAGCTCTAAAGTGAGATATTCCCAAATATAACAATGATAAAATTAGACTTGGACCATTACCAAACCGATACCAGTGGCCGATACCAATAGTATTATTTGCTGATACCTTACTTATTTTTCTAAAAAAATTTGATGAATATTATAGTGCTTTCCTTCTCATGAAGTCAACTTAGTAATCAAAAGTGTTATAAAAGAGTACCTAATTATTGAGAGAAATGATATTGTGACTACTCTTTTATTTTGCTACTCTTACAACTATCACTGGAATTAGATTTTAGACACTATCAGCCGTATTCATAGATTTCTCGTTAAACCTGTGTTGTGGAGGTTTATCTTAGTCCGGTCTTAGGGTGGTTTAGAACGGAACTAAAAGTTGGTATCCATAGTTCTTGATTAAAACTCTCGCGGGTCATTATAGACGTATGTTTGTTTTTCGGGTGTATCCTGTGTTCTATACCAGGTTTGACCCTGACGTTTCGTGGCCGTTGCTGGTCACTTTATCCAAGGGAATGAGGTGTTTGTCGAGGTGGAGGAATTTATATAGGGGATTCAGGGAGGGAAAAGGATGGGAAGGGGGGGCGTGGAAGGTGTAGTCATTGTATTTTTATTTCGGTTTAAAGCTGGGTCCCATGTGTGGCTGACTTGGAGGCCACAGTCCCTATTATAATTTTGCTGGCATTTCCTTATTTCTAAAGCTTCGCGGATCAACCGGGGTTTGAAGTTTTTCACTTTGGCGATTATCTTGGTTTCTTTGAGGTCAATCGCGTGTCCTGAGGCTGCATGTTCCGCTACAGCTGATAAATAAGGAAATGCCAGCAAAATTATAATAGGGACTGTGGCCTCCAAGTCAGCCACACATGGGACCCAGCTTTAAACCGAAATAAAAATACAATGACTACACCTTCCACGCCCCCCCTTCCCATCCTTTTCCCTCCCTGAATCCCCTATATAAATTCCTCCACCTCGACAAACACCTCATTCCCTTGGATAAAGTGACCAGCAACGGCCACGAGACGTCAGGGTCAAACCTGGTATAGAACGCGGGATACACCCGAAAAACAAACATACGTCTGGTATCCATAGCTTCGGTCGAGAGAGATAGCCTCGGGGACTAACGGAGTCCGAGTCTTGCATGCTGCACGAGGATGGAACGTTTGGCAACACCGCTATACGCTACGTAACCAGGGTACATGCCGGGTTTATTGAATTGGTTTGTTTGGTGTTGTTTGCTTGTTTAGGTATTTTGTTCATGTAAAACATGGAATCTAAAAGAATTTGCTCTGGTAACTGGACGAAGGAGGGGAAAGAAACACTTCTGGAGCTAGTCAGTGAGAGAGTGGGAATAATTGAAAGTAAGTCGTGTGATAGTAGGACCACGAAAAGGAAGCAGGAATTGTGGCTTGAAGTAGTTTGGCTCATAGTAAACTGTATCTGAGGTAACTTTGTGAAACTGCTTCATATTGAAATAAAAAAGCGCAACTTAGTTGTCCCACATATATGTTTTAATGAACGACCCGGGTTTCGTCGAGAATCGATATCATCAGGCCTGGAACACAATGATTTACATTTATATTACTACTTACATACCAAGTAATTTTATTTCTTTTTCAGTTATATTATAATGAGAGCGGTTGATAAAAGGTAATTATTATTCTTTACGCGTTCTTCTTTATTCTAATTTACGCATGCTGGTGTTCACTGCCTTAAGACCACAAGCATTAATGTGAATGCACCCATATGAAATCATTGTGTTCCATGGTGATTAGGAAGTTGATCACTATCATCAATGGACACGTAAATTAGTGAGCGAATCCCAGAGTTGTTACTATATGTCATGCTTCCGCATTTGGAATAAGACGTCAATAAAATGTGTCTAAGAAAAGGGTTAAAAAATGTTCCTTCGTCCGGTGAGACCTGCTGCAATAGAAAAAATGAAAATTAATGAAATCGAGACAAAAAAAACTTCCGACATCACGACTCGATCCAACCACCTCGACACGGGAGTCGGCGATCGTAACCACTAGACCAATTCAGTTCGTTGTAGAGTACGTGTTGCCTTAAGGTTATGATTAGCGCACTGAAAATAATGAATTTTAATTAATTTATTACAGCCTACTAAAGCCTATTCAACCAAACTACGACGGGTTCCTAGCAGCCTTTGGCATTCCGAACATCATAAAAATATGTCATCTAAAAAGGTGTAGCAAGGTTCGTAGTCTCCCCTTGTTAGATCATGCTGTAAACAAGTATACTTGTTAATATTTGGACCTTCAAGTGATAAAAAAGAGAATATAAGTGAACTATAATAACTGATTCAAAAAATCTAAACACTTAAGTATAGCGCCTGCTTATTAACCTGTTCTCGCAAATGAAAATAACAAAAAGCTAGATTAACTAATTACCTAACATGAGAACAAAACTACTTTATTAATCTACTGCAATAAATCTAAAAGTATTAACATATGAATAAAATCTAAACTATTAAGCTAACCATATCCGGCGTGATACTACAGATACAAATAACTAATAATACTTTCACGTTGGTGTTGGAGGAAGAAAAAATACTTGTATGTCCAATTATAAGGCAACTGCCTGCCTTTATTTTGTTGCTCATTTGTTTTGTTTATTATTTTGATGCAACGAGATTTTCTCACCCTGTAAAAATGAGTTAGTCTAGTAGAAACAGTATTTCGCAACGGTTCTCTCCGCCAATTTGTTCTTCTTTTGCTGTATTATTTTTACCCCGCCTCTCGAAATTTCATTCTTTTAAGGAAACACGAACATATTTCAACAGTAGACTACCTGTAAAGAGGAGATAAATCGAAATATTTCAGAGAACACCTTCGTAAATCAACACTTCACAAAAACTGATGAGAAAATAGCTACTCGATGCACTTAAACTCATTGTTAAACCATGATGCCGTAGGTTTAACTTTCTCTGGACTAAATCTACCTGGATTAAGGTCGGTCCGTGCTAAAACGGCACTATGAATACGGACGAACTTCCTTAAACCTATCTTAGTCAAATACTAACGAAAATATGAATACGGCCGTAAGCATTTGTAAATACTGAAAATTCATTTTAAGAAATAGGGCTCAGCAGTTGAGCGGGTTCTTCTATCAGGACCATAGCTCCAATCTCTGAAAACATTTGCTCAGGAAACTCTAAATCTGCAGGTACACCGAAATACAGTGGACTCTCATTTGCACATTTTTGAAGGGACTCAAAATCCTGAACATGGTAACGAGGAAAACTTGCTGAACAGGTTAGGCCTCACTGGATTCAGTTAAAGATGTGTGTGTGAGTTGCATAACTACCAGGGGAACAATATGCGTTCCATCAAGTTAGTTCATTCCTAGCGTTAATTTATGCTAACAAAGTTTCATTTTCAATTATTGCACCTCCTAAAAAAAATACATGCTATACCTTGCGTTTATGCGCACTCAATAATTAATGATGACTATATGACCAAATAGCATGCTTAGTGTATGTATGCTATTCACGCAAGAATTGTATATATGTATAGACTCGACTTTGAGGCTTCATATGCCAAAAAAGGAAGAAGTGAAATTCGTAGAGATAATATCAGCATGTAGAGATTTAGCCTTTTGTTTAATGCAGGTACCAGAATTTTTTTTATAATTACTTTTGAGGCATGTTTTTGCAGAGAGGATGAAAAATGGCACATTTTTTAGAGTCACAGAGGCCAGCATCACTTTGGAGATGGTCATAGCAATATGAAAAGCACAAATGAAATTTCCATAGAATATAAATCATACTTTTGCCATGACATCCTTTAAGTTTCAAATATTTATTATTATTCGTTTAGTATTTCTAGTCAATTCGTGAAACTGGATTTGCTCTGTAAGCATGCAACATTGGAGGCATGCGACAAACACCTTCTTCTTCATTTTAAAATTTCTATTTCAAATCAATTAACATCGTAACACTTGACCATGCCACAATATTTGAATTTGGTGGAAATGCCGAATAACGTATGTGTTGAGCAGAACGAACGTGAGTTGATGGCAGAACTTTAATTTTTGCGGCTATTTCACAAAATTTCTTCATACGTGGATTTTCATCTACTCTTTGGAGGAGATTGAGTTTTTCACCTCAGGCTTTCCCTTAGCCAATTTTAGGTATTTGTTTTCCTTTTAATGGTACAAAGATCACATCTAAGTAAACAAATACGTGACACTTTGGTAAGCCAGTTGAAGGCAGGATTTCAAATTTATTTTTTTAGATGATTTTCACCGAATGAATACTTTTGAATAAAAGTATCCAAAAAAAACGAATACTTGAAAGTATCAAAGTATCACGAAAATGGCCAATACCCGATACTCCTTAGCTGTATTGGCTCAAGTCTGGTAAAAATGTGAATTATAGGATTACTCACCACTCTCCAATTTGGGGAGAACTCTCACCTAATTCAAATGATATATCTATTCAATATGAAGAGGTATCATTATTTTTAGCCAAATTTCTAAAAGGCTGGATTCATAAGCTAATAAGTACTACTATGATTCTAAGCCAAACTTTGATCTCATTGAAGTACATAATCTTTAGCAATTAAATAAGAATTACTGATGTACCATAAGTTGGAGCAATTTCTGCCACTTTTACATAAATTCGTCATTTATGCACCGATATATTTGCCTATATGCGTAAAAATTGGAATTACAAATTTATCAACCTTCAGGAACATGGTGAAGGGAAAAAAAACTGATGTCACTTAGTTATCAACATCGAAAAATATTCAATAACACCATTTGAACACGCATCACAGAGTGGGGCGAGTTTGGATACGTGTGAAATATTTACGTTTTAGTGTCGAGTAATCACTTTCGTGACAATAGAAGAACTTATATTTATTTAAATACATTCCTTATTTGAAAATAATACTTGATTAATATTTTCGTTATGTTAAAAGACTAGAATATGCTTTTAGTTTCTTGTTTTTATCGGCGAACCATTGAAATGGAAAAATAAATCAAAAAATATTATGAGCATTGCATTGGTAGATGTGACCTAGTATTTGGTTACTTTACATTATAATTATAGATATTAAATGGTGAAAGAGAATGTGTTTTATTGTTGAACACCTAAAAAAATGTCAAATGGTTAATATTTCTTTTATTTTAACCTCTATATCAGACCTACAGAATCATAAAATTTCGAAGGCTAGAAAAAACTTGATGAAAACGGGAATGCAATTGCAGTGCAATGATATTAGTCTCGAGCTTAAACAAAATGAATGAATTTTCAGTACAGAACTAGCCGGGAATTTAAAATTCCGTCTTATCAGCAAATGATATTTTTCTCCGAAGAAACATCTCCCACTTCCTCAACAAATGCTTCATCCACCCATTCAGCAACCACACTTTTCCAATTGGCTGAACTTTTATGAACTTCGCAAGTTTTCCTCCTAGATTTTTTACCCTTAGGTGTTTCTACACGGGATAATGCTAGCCATTGCAGAAATGCATCTGACCATTCAATGCTTCTGACGGCATTGGCCAAATTTTCCTCCGGATTTAAAGGAGAGACTTTGTTAACAACTCGACCTTTCTTTAAACGAAAAATTCCTGAGCCTCTAAACCCTGCACAAACTTGGTCAGACAAGGTAGATTTAATTGATTCATGGCAAATTTCAACAATGTGGGGAACTTGCTTTTAGGAAGAACCTCGCAATTTTTACATTTCCAGTGGTCAAGACATTTTCTCCATGCGATCTTAGGCGATCTAAAAAAGTAAGGCTGGCATAAATGGGTTGCATTAGGAGGAAGCATCACGAAATGCATTCCTGTTTCTTTACATAACCTAATCACTTTGATTGAGAGGTGACTCTAAAGATTGTCTCCTATCAAAAGTTTTGGCCCCTGCTTGTTTTTGAAAAATGGTGCAAACTTTGTGGTGAACCAGTCTTCAAACGATCCAATGCAAAAATTCTGTCAGTCAAACCATCCACTCAAGTCAAGGCAAAGTCAAACCATCCACCAGTGGATGGTTTGATATTGCATCGTTTGATAGAATTTCCCTTCACAGTGCTCCTTTTGGGAATGGTACTACCCACCTCTTCAGCAAATAAATTTTTTGTCTGGCCTTTTATGTATGTAATTTTTGTCTCCAATTCTCCAACTTTATGACAGTGGCATCAATGAACTTCCTATGGATAGGTAATAATCAGGGTGTTCGCAAACTGGGAAAACCTGGGATACTCAGGGAATTTTGGTGTTCTGGAAAACTCAGGGAATTAGGCGAGTGTTCTGAAAAAATCGGTTTCTGTCGCAAATTTGGAGATTACATTTCCTTCCCATCATTTAAAGCTGTGTAATGCGTAGAGTTAAGTATGTAGTTGCAGTCCCTACAGTGATGGTGGCAGAAGGCAAGGCGTTCACTGAAGAAATGTGAAGGCTTTTATGCCTGGTCTACAATGGACATAATCTGTAAGACATATAACGTTAGCCGTAAAGGTTTTCTTACCACAGCCTCTCTCCAATGGGAGACATAAGCTGTAAGACGAAATACAAAATCTGAGAGCAGACGGGAAACAGTTTGAGTTCCGATATCATGTCCTGTCATTGTGGCTTGTGCTTTCATAATGTTTTTTTCACTTTATGAATTATTTTACCATGCTATTTTTTGAAATTTCTAAACTTTCAACGACGTTTTATAATGCTCTCTTCATCTCTGCACCATATTTTTCATTGTTTTGAAATAGACCAAGCGACCTGAGACAAACGTAAGGCCAGCAACTTGTTGGCCTTTATCTGATGTCTTTATCTGCTCCTTTCTTTTCTTGGCCACTTGTGGACCATATTTTGCTCTGCAGGTATCAGCACTGGGAATGTCTCCTGCTCCTGAAGTTATTCAGAAATTTTCAATACTTAGTGTGCAATATGCAAAGTCTCTCAATGAAACGAGGGTGCTAGAGGATATTCCTTTGAAAATTCCTGCCCAGACTTGTCTTTTGTAGATACTTCCCGGCCACGTTGGCGACTCCGCAGCTTATTCAAAATGACATTGCCTGACTTTGCCTGACTTAAAAGTTTGCCTGACTTAATTTTTTAAAAATTTCTTCCGGACAAATAATGCAACGCATCATATGGAAATATTAGTGTCCCTTTCTCTTACTTTTTACCTCCCCGCCATGCTGGCGACTCTCCAATCGCCGACCATCCACCATGGGCGCCAAATCAATTCGCTGCGGTATGAATGCCATCGAGCCAGAGTCGTATCATAAAGTTGGCAACATATACCCAACATCTGTCAGTGAATTCGATAGCTTATCCTTAAATAACTCATTTTATCTACCCGAGGAGTAATTATGACATGTCAGTCGAAGCTTAGGTCGAGCGCTCTTTGAATAAAATAATTATGTCCAATTGACAACTTTTCAATTTTCAATTTCAAGACAATTTGTCTCTTCGTCCAACCACTATGACATTTAAGATAGTCTTGTATAGCATAACTATTGGTCCCATTATGTAACGCTTTGTGCAGACTTACTGAAATCATCTTTCATAAGTGCAAATGCTGGAATGACAACTTTTCTGAAGAATCTTTCGGGATAAATACTACGCAAGTATATTTCGGCAGCGCAACAAAAACAATGTGCCCCCACCCCACCACCATAAATGCGATCTAGGGAGACTATCAAAAGAAACTTAAATAATTTCTGTCTTTTCACAAAATATCATGCTATGTTGATATCAGTTGATACGAATATGATGTGGTTTAAAAAATGTGAAATTTCGTGCAAAATAACGCAATAACAGCCAAATACTCTTCAATTTCATGAATAGAAAGTTATTTGCAAAATTACAGTGAATTTTTCTTATGTTAAAATGGCAAATTTTAACTTATCACGGCTTTTAGCATCAAAACAACAACTTTTATGCTTTTAAAAAAAATTCGCAAAAAAACCATTCGTGAAATTTCAGGGTCCCTATTTATGGCAAATAGCAGTATTTCAAGATGTTACATATAGCATCACAATGACTCAACCAACTATTCCTGATTCCTGGAGTTAATAATTAATGCACCATGAGCAATATTAGCCAAAAATACATATGTTTAGGACTGGAGAGCATGCTGGAAAATGAAACAATTCCCCTGGAAAACCTGAAAAACTCAGGAAATTTCTAAATTGCTTTAAAGTGGACACCCTGAGTAATGCATTTTATTCCAATTAAGTAGAGTAAATTCAATTTTTTTAGCCTAGTACAGATTTATCCTACTTAAGTACTTGTCGCTCGGTTGACTATATTCACACCTTCTACTGTATATTTGAGGTATAAGCAGGGATGGGCATGATTCGTCTTCATGAATCACGAATCATGATTCACGAATCACAAACTGTGATTTGTGATTCGTGCTTCGGATCATTTTTTTTAATGATTCGTGATCCGTGAGTCGACTCTTTTTTTTTAGTTGAGGTGATTCGTGAGCCGAACTTTTGTGATGCAGCTCACGATTCACTGACGAATCATGAATTAATATCACTGATTTCACTGCTAGAAACGTACATCAGTCTTTCACCGACAGTTACTGTGTAAGTATACGCCAGAAGTGGAACAATATGGTTAATGCAAACTTCAATAATATATTTTACACTATATTACAGATTTGTTCAAATGTGACTTTAAATTGTTTTGAAAAAATAGCAATGAAATGTCCTACATTTAAATGATGACCACGAATATTACATTTATTACATGTAGACTCCTTGATGATGACCCACAAAAAATTTAAAAATGGTGTGATATATGGCAGTTTGAATTACATTTAAAAAAAGTGCGGGGTAATGAATTTTTGGAAAAAGAATTCTTCTCCTTCTAGCACTTCAAATTAAGTAATAATGAATTAGCAAACGTGGAATCCATTAAATCTTGGAATAAGACTGTCACATGATCTTTCCTGTGGTAAACACATACGTGAAATAATGGGTCAAGCTAATCATAAACAGGGATTCATCAAAAGAGTACTGGATAAATGTGACGATAATTTACGAGAAATCAGCAACTTTTCCCTTGTTAGACCTCATTTGGAATATGCTGCCAGTGTATGAGATCCCTACGAAATCGGTTTCGCCACCGAGTGCATCCACCGGGTTGCGGATGGTGGGTCGACCTCTAGATATAGAGGTTAGCTGCAAGATAAGCGAGTTTACTCGTCGAATAAGCAGTGGTGGACAAAATGCGACGGCATTCCGAGGGGGTATTGGTCTATCCCTGGGTAAGGTAGGTCTCTCAATAATACCGAACCAGTGAAGATGCCATAACTTGGCGACGAGAAGCCGCTAATAATTACGCTTCTCATCACCCAGATAAGAGGGCAGCAGCTCTTCTTCACATGAGTGAAGGAGGAATGCCTGTGAAGGGCTTCCTGCAGTACAAAGAAAGATAATAATGATGAAGATCGAAACCAAACCTGTAGATACCGGAGTGGTGCAGGTTTACACGCATACGACGGACTATGAAGATGAAGAAGTGGAAGACGTCTACGAAGATATCACGGAAGTTATAAAACAGGTAAGAGGAGAAGAAAACCTAATTATTTTAGGAGACTGGAACGCTATCGTCGGGTAAGGTCAAGATGGAAGAATAACTGGAAAATACGGATTGGGAATCCGAAACGAAAGAGGAGAAAGACTGATAGAGTTCTGGACACAGCATAAGTTAGTGGTAGCCAACACATTGTTTAAAAATCACAACCGAAGAAGATACACATGGAAAATGCCAGGAGACAGAAGAAGATGTCAAATAGATTACATTTAAGTGAAGCAGAGATTTAGAAACCACGTGAAGGACTGCAAAAGCTAGGGTAAAAAGTTAGGGTACAAGGGAAGCAATATTGGCCCTTAGACTACTCATAGAGAAGAGAATGGAGAAGAACAAGCCGACGTTCATTGCATTTGATTGCAATGAACGTCTGCTTTAGATTTAGATATTTAGAGAAGGCTTTTGACAACGTGGATTGGGATTTAATGCTTGGAAATCTGAAGGGAAATGGAGTGTCCTACAATGACCGAAGAATTATCCATAGTCTGTATAAAAACCAAGTGCCTGTGATTAAATCGGGACCCAGCTGTGAAGAGGCAAGAATAAGGAAAGGAGTGAGACAAGGATATGTACTGTCTCCCGTCATTTTTAATGTTTACATCGAGAGAGCCATCAATGAAATCAAAGAGAAGTCTTCTAGAGTGACTATCCATGGAGAAAAATAATCATGCTGCGATTCGCTGATGACATAGAACTAATAGCAGAGACAGAGAGAGATCTGAACAAGATTCTAGTAACCATGGAAAGGACAATGGCCAGATATCAGCTGAAGATAAATAAGAAGAAGACTGAGATATTGTCGTGCAGCAAGAAAGAAGAGGCGAAAACCAATGTCAAACTAGGAAAACAAAAACTTGAAGAGGTGAAAGAGTTCTGTTACCTAGGGAGCCGAGTAACCTACGATGGACGAAGCAAGAAAGAAATAGTTAGTAGAATAGCCCAGGCAAAGAGGGCATTCTATCAAAAGAAGAATCTACTTACAGATGGAAATACAAGCGTAGAAGTAAGGAAACAGTTCGTCAGAACATACATCTGGAGCATGTTTCTTTACGGCAGTGAGGCATGGACGATGAGAGCAGCGGAGAAGAAAAGGGTGGATGCATTCGAAATGTGGTGCTACAGAAGAATGCTGAAGATTAAATGGATTGACCGAGTAAGTAACGAGGAAGTCCTAAGAAGAGTAGGAGAAAAGAGAGGTCTGCTGAAAACTCAAAAAAGAAGAAGGGACAACTTAATCGGCCATATCGTGAGACTTGATGGCCTGATGAAGACTATCGTCAAGGGAAAAGTGAACGGGAAGATCGTAAAAGGCAAGCCTTGTATGAGATACATGGAACAGGTTGTGAAGGATGTAAAAGAGAAGAATTACGTCACAATGAAAAGGTTGGCCAATAGAAGAATCGAGTGGAAAGCTGCTTCAAACCAATCCTAGGATTGTTGACCAATGATGATGATGATGATGACGAAATCGGTGTAAAAAATGAACTTGAACGTGTGCAGCGAACATCAGCAAGATTTGTAAATGGATGGTACGATAACTTTTTTAGCGTAACCAGTCTATTAAATGAATTAAAGTGGGAATCATTGTCTGATCGCAGGTTGAAATGTAGAGTTCTTCCCCTAAATAAATTCCAAGATAATATTTTCAGTGATGATGTTAAAAATATTTTGCGAACCCCAACTTACTATGGTAGACTGGACCATAATCAGAAAGTTAGAGAAATTGATTGCCGAAATGACAGATTCTAAATGTCCTTTTTTCCTCGTACAATTAGGGATATGAATAGCGGTAAATGTGTCCAATACGAGTGAATCAATGTATATCATAGGTAGCTGCATGTTGGTATAAGGACTTGAAGGTAACCCAACTAACAGCATGTTTTTGCATGCTTACTTTACTATATTTATTTTTTTAATAGTGAGGTTTAGACTAGTATACTATTACTACTTTTTCATGCATGATATGTAGTGCATGTTTGGTGAAAATTCACCCCCTGCCACACACCTTTATGGTGGCTTGAAGGCTTGTACACAGAACTGGTAATTTATGATATTCAGTTAATCCACAATGTATCTACACAAGTGTTAATTAACCGGCGAAAAGATTGATATAGGTTCCCAATTAATGGGAACAATGTTCAGAATGTGACCATTACTTAGTGGTATTGTCATTCTGCAATAATTCTATGATTCGTGATTCGTGAACCGCACGAATCATATTTAAAGGAAAAATCACATGATTCATGATTCGAGATTTGAATCAAATTTACAGCTGTGAATCGTGATTTGTGCTTCGAATCTTATTTCCTTCGATATTCATGATTCGTGACTCGAATCAATACTAGGTGATTCGTGCCCAACCCTGGGTATAAGTATATTACAATTTTTTTCATCTCGCTACTGTTATTTTTGATTAGACTTCATATAAGTTTCTTGTCACGTTCTTATGTCTCAAAAGACAACAATTTTGAAAGCGGACCACTTTGGAATATGGTCTAAATCCATAAAATGTTCACGTTTTGAACCCCGCAGAAACTTTCATGAAAATACAAATAGCTTTACCAAATACAAATTATTTTTATCTGGGAGTAGCGCAAAAAGTAAGCCTGTATGATTTCTCCAAATGAAATGGCCGATCTAGATTCAAGAATTAACTGATATACCTCTTTTAGTATCTTAGCCAAGGTGGCGATCGTCAGGGAACACTGGGAGAACCAGGAATTGTCAAGAAATTTTGGAAATCTGGAAGAGTCAGGGAATTCTCGTAACAGGCAGGGAGAAACTGTCCGTCGCCGAATTGCATGGAATAAGCCCCGTCAAATCGTTGAACATTCAGTAGTGAATCTTAGTTATTTAGTTGTGAATCAGTCATACAATGTATCCCTTTTGCATATATCCTTAATGCAATATTTGGCTAATAGTTTTAAAATTCATGATCACCATGTATTCCGCTCATCACAAGGAATCCGAGGCTTTGTTGTTCGGAAGATTTTACCTCTCCTTTTTTTTTTAACTTCTGCGACTCAGGAGGCTAAATATTTTTTCCGGGTACTGGTAGACGTGGAAACATATTTTGGTATGTAAATTAATTCATAGTTTGTGGTTATTGGGTTTTCTGAGTGCTCATATGCTCACTGAGAAATGAAATTATGCTGCTTCTTTCTGAGTATGCAAAATAAGCAGATGTGTCTGCTATGTGACATCAAACCCCTATCAAAGTGATGATGTCCAAGACTTGTCAGGGAAAAAGATTTCATGGACCAGTAGTTGAACCATGGTCATTTTGCTTGCCAGGCCAATGCTCAGGCCATCACACTACTTTGAATTCTGGTCCTAAAGGCAATGTTTTAGGAGGATATATGGTAGCTAGTTCTCTTTCACCTTTTTAATTACGTTCCAACTAGGATTGCACACGTGAATCAGAGTTGTGCTTCAAGGAAGCCACTGCTCATGAGGGTAGTTCATATAAATTATCGCAAATGGTGGTAAGCCAACTCTGTAAGATTATAATATATTCTCCTCTGGCAATTTTCAACATCCTTGCTTTGCATAACGATGACATGGAAATGATACTGGGGATTTTAGGCACATCAGAAATTTCAGCTACTTTTAATGCTTTTTTTTTGACCGATGTATTGCTTTAAAAACTGGTATTGTTATTGTCACTATTTCTCTTTGGGCCCAGCGGCATTGGAAGTGGCAGAAGGGGGGTAGGGCCCTCTCCAGAATTTGCTGTAGACCCTTGAGACATGAATAGTCCTCATGTTCTTTTAAGATGTTATGCAAGAGGCAACCACATAAAGAGTCACTCTGTCTGAAGCATAAATTTTAGGTAGATGTAACATTTTTTGCCACTTGTTAATTATTGTACATTTTTAGATGAAATTAGTGATCCTTGTTGTAACACCCAGCATTGATGCTGTTTACTTATTGTGAAAGAACTTAAGTTCAAGTTTAGTTCTCTATAGATGGCTGCATCAACTCGAAACAACGGTATGTTGCAGGTAATTAATATCGATTACATAAATGTTGAATAATATAATAGTTATAATAATTCTCTTTGGCCAATTCAAACCATTTTCAAGGATTTTGAATGAAAGGATTTTGGGATTATCTATTAGAACCTCATCTTGATTTATCAGTATTGGTTGATTTCAATAGCTACAAATTAAGACATGGCAATAATGAATTTTTTCTGAGATATAATTAATGGCCATGAAGTCAATGCGGTCTACGTCACGCAGTGCACTGAGACATTCTTCATAATTTAGGATTCAAACATACCGCCAAAAAGTGGCTTCCTTGGCGTGAATAGACAGTCGAAAGTCGATATATTTGTTATTGTTTCGTCGGCGGAATGGGATGATGATCAAACGTAGGGGATGGTAAATTTACATGTAGTTGATTTGTACCTAGCTTAAAGTGGTGAAATAACCCGCTATCTACAATAATAGCATTTGGAAATCTGAAATATTTGTTCGTGATTATTTTATGCTTTGAAATTAAGCAAAGAAGGTGTTACTTTTATACGTATTTGTAATGAAGTGCGTTTGTTGTGTTCTTGTTCTTGAGGAGGCAACCGCAATCATTTGCTAGGGTAAGTGAATTTCTGGTGTAAATATGACTCACAGTAGTCCTACAATCGATATTCTCTGTTAAAAAGAAGTTTTTTAGGTTGACGGGATTAGTAAAAATTTAGCTAAGTGGGCCTATCTTAATTTAAAATTTACCTTATCGAACTGTAGGTATAGTTACGTTGATGAGGTGTAGTCGTTGTATTTTATATTGTTTCATAATTTTGTATTTCAGCTCCTCAAGTTCAAGAAGAGGCGGGAAAAACGGAAGTGGAGTAAAAGTTATGCCATTCCGGTTTTGTTAATCGGGGAATTTCCCGATTTTAAAACTGCGAAGGAATTTGGTCTCGGAACTTTGGATTACTCGCATTTAGCAGGAAAAGTATTCAAAATGCTTCCAAGTATGCCTCTGATATCCACCATCAGTAAAGACATCGTAGAAAATCCATCTGCCAGTGCGGAACTTCCAAATGTTGTATTTTCTGTGGGAGGTGTGGATAGATCGACTCAGACAAAAAAGCCCCACTCGCCGATGTCTCTGCCTATCTTGGCATCGCCTGTTAGTGCCTCGAACAAGAAAGCTTCTCCGCTCAAGAGAGTTACTCCCATTTTGAAGAAATACAACAGTCATCGCAAAGGAAAGGGTGGAGCTGTCACCAAAGGCATGGGGTCCTCCAGCGACAAAGGTGTTGAGTACACTCCGGTAAGTTTGCCTCTAACGAACATTTGCATGTATGTTTATTATTTTCACTAAGTTTTTACTTTTTAATTGATTTGTGAGGTGTCAAATCTTGTATGATAATTGTCAATGTTTCAAACTATGATAAAGTTGTTTTGTTTGGAGAGGAATGGTCGAGGGTAAGAAATATGGAACTTTTTATGCAATCAATATTTTGAATATACAGGTGGATTTTAAGGTAAAATATTCTTAGGAAGAGTGAGAATGACGGCACTAAGTAATAGGTGTTGTTTTATGGTCTTATCAGTGAGTTTGATCTGAAATGTCTTGTGTAAAGCTGTGGAAGAGGAAATGAGTCAAGAACTGGAGTAGGCACGTTTGTATGTATATCGTTGAATGCTTTCCCTGAATTCGGTGTGAATGAGTGGTAATTAGATGCTATTAAAGCCCCTGTGTAATGGAAAGCTTTCATTATCATCATAAGTCAACAATCCTGAGATTGGTTTCACCCAACTCTGCTCTCAATTCTTCTATCAGCTAATCTCTTCATGTTTACATATTTCCTCTTTCACATCTATTAGAAAGCTTTAGACAAGATAAATCTATGAGCAAAGGTTTTAAAACTGGCTGGTCTAAATTAAGCTGAGCATAAGTATGTAAGAGTTGATGTGTCACTTCTACTGTTTAATGTTGCAACAGATGAGGTTTCCAAAATGTAGTTTATTGTAGTTGATGCATAAATTCTTGTTGTTGATGAAGAGACATTGCTATTGTTGGACCTGAAGGAATCTTTGGTGTTCATGGTAACTTTTGTGTGGCATCAAAAATGAATTGTGGCGAAGTTCTTTAAATTTGCTTGGAAAGAAGAATGAAAGAAATTGTCATTGAGCATAAAGGGTGAAAGCATTGAACAAGAGCATACATTTTTGTATTCTTAGGCCCAGTATATGTGTGGAGATGAGAGAGAGATGTGTGGAATGCCAATGCTGATAGAAAGGCTGCCGAATGTATAGAGTTTCAAATGAAAGAGTGATTTTCTGTTAAGCAAAACTTACTGTGAATAAAAGCATCTTCCTCTTTACTCCGCAGTGTCAAAATAAAAGTATGGTATGCCAATAGAAGCAATATAACCAATTGCCATTACAATAACACCTTTCCAAATTTGGTCAGTGTGTGATACCAGTTGTGTGTTGCATGAGGTGAGAGAGGGTTGTGGGTGTCCTCAGATTAATTATTTCTGGGTCGAATGGGTTTTGTTTTTATAAGCTTTTTTATTTATAATTCATATTTTCTTTTGCTTACGATCATGTTAATTGGAATTTCCGACCTGTAATCACAATTGTCATTCACTCCAATCAATCTGTTTTCAGGGTAAAGCATCACCAAGAAATATTGCTCCTAAGCCAGTGGTGCTGTTTGTTCCAACTGAAGAAATTAACTTTCCAGAAATGGTAACGACGGAGCCAGTAGATTCTGCAAGTATTCAGAGGTAGGAGTATCATTTTGAGAAAAGCTTGCAACAGTGATTGAATATTAGCGTACATTAAGTATATTACTAGGGCTCATTGTATACACAAAACTGGTACTGTAGAAACTCAATATTATGAATTCAACGGGACTGTAAAAATAGACAATTCGTAACATCACATATCGTATGAATGAGTATCCTTCATCAACATAGCTTAAAATAAAAAGGCTGCATCCTGAAGTGTATGCATTCCCGCAACGCACTTGCATGATTTACGTTGTTAAAATTCTTTTTCTATAAATGTGAATTCATGCCCACAGGGTTCATAATGTTAAACACACCTAACTTGTTTCTTTTCCTCAATGAGTCGGAGAAGCAATCAAGTGTCTTTGCAAAATTTTCGTTCAGTTTGGACTATGCCTAGCCCTGTGAAGATTCATTAGCACATTTTTTTTATATTACCATATTATCTGAAAAACTCGTAACGCAAACGTGAGCTGTGTATTTATATTTTAAGCTACGTATGCATACACTATGGAAGTGGGTGATTTGCGCGATCATTTGCAACTAGATGCTGCTCCAGATACAGAATTTAGAGGAATAAATTGCCGCTAGAAGAAAATATATATGCTCTGTGTCAGGCATAATAGATTAGACCTAAATTAAGCTAAAACGGAAAATATACTCTCACGGATGCTATGCCAATCATGCATTTCGCACAAATAATCATATGCCCGTTAATTCCGCGTAATAGCAACTGTAATTCTCCCCTGGATTCAGCTTATCTTTGCGAGGTTATTCCCAAGATGAAGACTGTAAGTGAGCTTAAAAAGGATTTCAGGTTAATGTTCACCTTTCAAAAGTAAATTGCACTAGCCACGCACTTCAACGGTTAATGCAAGATAATTTCCTTTACACTTCTTATGTTACTAATGATGGTAACATTATAAATAAATAAATTACGTTTTTAACTATGCTCTTCGAAAGCTTTAGTTGGTGCTCTATTCAAATAAGGTCACCTACTCTTCATCCACTAAATTGGCCATCCATCCATCATTTAAAGTTTCGATATGGCTAAAAATTGTGGAACATTTTTAGGTATCGTTCTTCCTTTATTTCCGATCAAGCAAGGAGATTTTTGTCTGAGCATTGCAGCTTCAGTTCCAGCCACACCCGAAGATGGAATCGAAAGTCTTACCCTCCTTACCTGTTAATAGGGTGATTTCTCCATTCACCCTCACTAAAATAGCTACGTCCCATGGTCTTGGATCATAAGTCACTCGGGAGGTTGATCCAGCTGGAATTCAAGGCCAAGGGATGTGCACGGGAAATAACCGTCCTGCGGGATGAGAGGCCGCCGTCTTTCGTCCTTGCCCGACGAAGGCACAGTGGCAAAGGGGGGGGGGGGATTATCACAGTAGGCCGCTCCTGGTCTTCGAGCCCACAAATAAGAAGAAGGCGGTGAAAACACTGGCCTCTGTCCGCTAAGGGGTATCCCGGGGCGATGTTTCGAACGCCAGGTCCGTGGAAGGGGTTGAGATGCTCGGGGAGTTTGTCCACATGGGCGTGGGGGGGGGGGTGTCACGGGGGGGCACTTGGTTAAGGTAGCACAATGAAAACTCACGTGGGTCAGGGAAAACCAGTGAGTAGAGGTTTCCCAGTTCTATGTGTGGTTTTTCCAACTCCTACCCCTAGCACCATTTCTCCCTCCTCTCCTCCCTTTTTCCGTTGTTACCCTTGGTTTAGGCCCTCTTCCCCTCCTCTTTCCTCACTCCTTTTTTTTCCCTTGGTCCCTCCCCTTATTTGTATATATACTTTGTTGAGATTTGGTCACCTGATGATGATGTATCACATCGAAACCGATCGAAGTAAAGATTTCTTTGTGGAAAATTGCCAATTGTGTTTAATAAGGATACCTTACCTTGATGATTACATCAAAACGCTCAATGAGGAGGGTAAATGAAACCTGATTCTTTCGATGATAACTCTTGTCAGCCAGAAAAATTTGGCCATGGTGAAGGTTGAGTAATCAGTCTGAAATATATAGGGAGAAAAACGCTTCCATGTATGATATGCATGACTGAATTTATTGCCCAAACGCCATAGCATCTCTTCCGATGCTTTTGAAAATGTTTTTGAGCACACACAGTAAACGATTTCTGTACCAGGATGGATGGATTTATGTTTGGGGAAAACTGGTAGCAAAAAATGGCAGATCATAAGAGGAAAGTGCTGGTTGTAGCTATAAGTTTTTTGTGAGCAATAAGTATATCTATACTAGACAATTTTACTTTTTTTTTACTCGTTGTTGGCAAAGCCAAATGTATTTTTAGCCGTATTGGTGATGTATTTTATATACTACTTTGCCTATAATTCAAAGTTGTCCTAATGCATAATGTACTTTCCAAGGATGAATGATTAAGAGCCTTACTCTGGCAAGGAGTGTCTGAAAAATGCTGCCATGATCCGTCATTATTCATAAAAACGAGTAATTGTTTCATGTTGGGACTGAGAACCAAGGTTTGTAATGTCAAAACGTCATTATTTCGTAATATCAAGTAATGTTACATGTATTTAGATTTCCTTTTTGTTGGGACTGAAGTTTTTGCTTTGTAATATCAAAATATTGTAATTTCGAGGATCGTAATTTTAAGTTTTACTGTATGTGCCAAAAATGAATAAATTTAATCTACATCCACATAATACCTTAAGAGCCACCGCGAGGGTGTGAAGCGGGGGTTGAAGGTCACCAAATATGTACCATTACATGCAGCTAAGAAGTACCAAACCATGCGGCCTTGCAATGCTAACTATGGAACTAAGAGCTACCACTTTAGACTACTCTAACAATATATCATCTATCTATCCCTTTGCTATAATGCTCTCTAATGGTACATGGGAAAAATGACCTATTAAAGCTATGTTCAGGACAAACTCTCTCTCTCTAATCTTATTTATCAGGTCAAATCTAGCACAATATGCAGGGGATCTTAATATATATCTATCACCTGAGTGAACCTGTTTGTTTTGAATGTCTGCAATAGATTTAACCTGTACTCTTTACTTACAATCTGATAATGATTCTCAACCTTTTTCTTCCATTAATTTTGATAACACCGCTAAACCTATCATAACACCTTTTAGCAAACCTATCTGGTCTACACTGCACACTGTCCATTTGGATCCCATACACTGACTGGAATATTTTAGGTAGGGCCTAACTAATGAAAAGTAACTTGCTCCTTTGTTTTTTTGTCACATCTCCCTAGTCCATTTTGTGAATCCTAGCTTTCTATTGCCTTGGCCGCACATTTCCTGGATTTGTCTTCCCCACAATAAATCTTTAGTGATTGTATCACTTAAGTACCATGTGGATTTTATGCTTTGAATTGTTGGTTTACTTATAGTTTACGATTGCTCTAACGAATTATTCCTCTTTTAAAAATTAGTGAAAAGTGATTTTAAAAAGTGACACACCTTTTTATCTTTAGTTCTGTCGTTTATCGCACAACTCTTGAATTGCGTTTAAATCCTTGCTCAGTGATTCCTTATCTTCTTCATTTGATGTACCCCTGTACACTACCACGTCATCAGCAAAAAGTGCAATTGTAAGCTTACTACTAAGTATGGGCAAGGGCCTAGCCACGTTGGCACACCGGCTCCCATGAGATCACTGAAGGTAAGCAACGTTGGGCCTGGATGGAGGTTGGATGGGTGACCCTCCTCCATGCCTCTACTGCGGTGCTCTTGTCCCCTGTCTGTGAGTGGTGGGCAGGTTAATTGTGGGTTGGCACAATGGATCTAAATAGGTCTAAGTGCCAGGGAGGATCCAAAAGGCCTCCACTCACCCCTCCAATACTATTAACTATGGCACCCAAATCATTAATGCATAAAAGAAATGAAAGGGGACCTATTATGCTACCCTGAGGACTCCGGTTGAGACATTGTATTGGTGAACTCTATCAAATTGGTGTAAACATTAAGTTGGGTAAGAATATAAAATTTCTATCAAACTTGGTAAATAACATATAATTGAGGCTGCATTTATTCTTCCTGAGGAATGTTTACTGGAAACATAATATCAGGCCTGAGATATAAATCTTTCTCTGTGGTCTTTTTCCCCACACTATCTCAAAACATATTACAATTTTGGGTTGTCAGTCAGCACTATAATACATACTTGCTCTGTGATATTAGTTAGCTATTTGCTAGAAAATTAAAATTTGCATGGTGTAAAAGTGTGATTGAGGAGTTGATGGGATGTGATGATTGCCATCCAAAACACCTCCAGTAGTCCTCTTCTTCCATCCATTCCTGTCTTCATTATTTTTTTCTGTATTTTCTCCATTTGTTAAAAATTTCCAAGCCAAACTTATTTTTATGTTTATTTTCTTTTAACTGAATATCTCAAATATCTCTCTGCAGTGACTGTGAAGCAAATGTTGCACATAATACCTCTGATAGCACCATGTCAGAAATTGTTGCATCATCTCCTGTCAACCCAGTTCGTGGTCAGAACTCAAGTCAAAGTGTAACCCAAAGAAGTGCAATTGTTGATGTTCAGCATACGCATTTAACCAACAGAAGTTCATTCAAAGAAACTGAGAAAAAGGTATTGTGTATTTAAATATGATATTTGATGTCTATATTTCTTGTAGTGTTTTATTAAATGCTCCCTTAGTCATTCATTGTCATCTTCCCTGCATTTTATTAATTTGCTTTACCAACCATTGTCAAAGTACCAAAATTGTTTAATAAAACAAAAAATATTAGTTTAATCCTTTTAGTTTATTATTTTGACTTCAAAACAGGCTATATTTAATGCTATACACTTAAGTTGATGAAAAATTCTCTCGTGGTAACACTTTTAATTGGTACTTGCAAGAATTGCCTTCAATTCCTCCTGTGAATTAGGTCCCCAATAGACTGGAAATATCTTGCATGAATTGGTAATTTAAGTGTGGAGGAAGGACAAGGGCCTAGTCACCTTAAAACACTGGTACCCATCAGATCACTGAAGTTAAGCAACGTTGGGCCCGGACAGAGGTTTGATGGGGACCCACTTCCTTACCCTTACCATGGTGCTCTTGTCCCCTGTCTACAAGTGGCGGGCAGGTTAAATGTGGGTTGGCAAAATGGATTTAAAGTGGTCTAAGTGCCAGGGGGCCTCCAGAAGGCCTCCACCCACCCCTCCAATAAGAAAAAGTATGAGGGAATAAGTCATATGGGGCTACTCATATCTCAGTACATGACTTTTTATATAGTCCACTCATGATTGAAAGATCTAAATTGGCATTTTGAATCATGCCTGCAGCAACCGGATAATGAAAAGTTTTTATCATGGTAATATACACCTACAGTAAACTCTCGATAATATGAAGTCAGCGGGACCGGAAAATCAGCGCTTCATAATTTTGAACATTTTAAAAAAAGTCGTGAAAAATATTTTGTCTTTGTTTTCTCTAACATTGGTTCTCATCGTCAACATTTCGTATCTTTTGTGGTCGTTCGTGAAAGCATTCTTAAAAGTCACAAGTCTGAAAAGATCATAAAATAAGTACCCACTATGTTAATGCTTTTAAGCCAGTGATCATAGCATTGGCAAAATTTCATCCCAGTATCAAAAAATTATAGAAAACTAAGGTTGAACATTTTTTAATAAGAATTTTATTTTCAGAATAGTCAGTAGAGATGGGAATCTAGCATGGATGCTAAAAATAGACATTTCCTTCAAACATCCACGTTGTTATAATGGCAGCTGGCCCAACCGCACTTTAGTTGTCTTCTATCGCCCAATTATAGCTATAAAAAAGCACGGAACTAAGCCCATTTACAGCAAAAATATCTTTCACAGGTTATTACTTGTAGCGTCTTCCGTCTATCATCAGTGGATCTTGGGAGGTTATATTGTTTCTAATACTTTTCTACCACTAAGACCTTGATGACAAATGGGGCGTGATTCGGCATATATACCGCATTGTCTCCTCAAGGATTATATGATGGCTGGGGAGTTAGGGTTTACCGTGCGTGGGGGGTAGTGGAGAGTAAAGATCCCAGTTGCGGGTGTATCTTTATCTGTCTTGCTGAGCTTGAAGGGGGAAATGAGAAGGGGGTGGGGGAATAGCGAAGGAACATCTGTGACGTTCCTTCCTCTTCTTCTGGACAACCCTGGGGGGTATGTGCAGGTGGTTACGGTTGGATCTTCGAGGGATATTGGGGGGGAAGGGAGGTAAGCAAAGGGGATGGTCTAGAGGTGTCAGAGTGAGAGAGGAGGGGTTGAAGACCCTCCTGATAACAAAGGATGCCGCATCCCTGACCCTCCCCATTCCACTCAACTCCCAGAGCGGTTCCAATCAGCCACCGCCACTTGCTCCCCAGGGTTGCCCAGAAGAAGGAACCTCACAGACATTCCATGGTGCCATCCAACTTCCCCCTCCCCTCCTTCAAGCTCGGCAAGTAAAAGATAAAGATACTAGAGGCCTGCACACAGGCACAAAATAAGGGCAAGGGTCACCTGCCTGAGTGTGAGAGATAAAGAGAGAGGCTCAATCCGAAGACATTTGATGGACTTTTTCAAAGTACAGTTGAGCACCCTTAATCCGGGAATCCATAATCCGGGAACACCCATAATCTGGCAATTTGTCATGACCAAACACCCGTGCCTACGTACAGTTGAGCACCCTTAATCCGGGAACCCCTAATCCAAGAACACCCATAATCCGGCAATTTTGCCATGACCAACTACCTGGTACTAAGTGGAAAATTCCAAAACATTTTTAACCGGAACATTCCTTCATTCCCTGCTGAGATATTATTCTTATATTAATACCGAGATACCATTCTTAACATTAATTTTCCCATTTCGAGAATCAGAATAATTTTAAAATATTAATTTCTGGTACTTCGTGTACACTGGAATTATTCTGGAACTTGAAGTAAACATATAAATTTGAAGACATCGCCGAGACGGACTACGACTAATTTATAGATCGGCCACTTTCAATGGCGCACGCATTTTTGATTGAACGCTAGATGTAATTTGATAAAAATTATTTGTTATTTGCTTATGTTCCACCCAAAACATGTCTCATCCATACAGTAGTGGCAACAACACAAAACGTTAACCATCGCAGAAAAAGTTAAAGTTGTGAAAAAGCTTGACGCCATTGCATCAGTAAAGCGTTTGACTGAAACATACTACGTGGGATCTTCAACAATATTGCACGTTAAGAAGCTGAAAGAGATGAATCATCAAAATGTTACTGTTAAAGTGACACGAAGAAGTAGATAACAGAGAGAAAAACTGTGAAAGAAGATTTAAGTGCTGATTTAGATAACCTTTTTTTGATTGCGTCGAAGTGAAGGGCTTAGTTAGTATTTCTGGCCAAATGCTAATGGAGCAGGCAATAGCATTTCACCGTCCATTCTAAAACATGCATGGTTTAAATTATGGCCTGCTTTAAAGTTTGATATAGACAAAATAAGTGGGGATTTAAAACATTTCATGTTGATGAGGATAAAAATATGAGAATGGAGTTTTCAAACATCATCCATAACCCTGAATTAATGGAAATGGAATTGAAAAATTTAGACCAAAGGATAGATAGCGGCCACGATATTCTCACCACACAACATCATAGATGATGAAATCATTGAAATCTTATCATCATTGTAATTAATAACAATAAATCCGAGTGGGGATGAAGATGATCAGCCTGAAGTTTTTGAATGAAGACTACTATTGATGATGGTCTTTAAAGAATAATCCAGTCCGGTCGCCCGCGGCTACGTCGTGATGGGCGTCCGAACACACGACACCCACACGTTGGCATCGCGCTGAATCAGCTGATAACAAATCGAGCGCAGTAGGAAATTATTTTACGCAAAGCACAGAATAAGAAATATCGAATTTTATACCCTTTTCCAATAACAATGTGAAACTTTTATATGTGCAGCTAAAGGTACAATGTTTAGATTCCGTTATTTTCGCTCACTGCGCAACTTCGATAATTTTAAACAATAACTTTGTGTATTAAGAACCCATTTCTTTCTGATTATTCTCAGTAACTCTTTTTAAAATAATGTTCAGTAAATGGCAAACGAATATATTTTGTTATAAATAATTGACTCCTTTCAATGAAAACATCCCGGACGTCAGAAATAGACCAGTTGCCATGCATGACCCATAGTCCGGCAAAATCCCTAATCCGGCATCACTTCGGTCCCGACTGTGCCGGATTAAAGATGCTCAACTGTATCACGAATGTGTCGTAACGCAGAACTTGCCAAGCATAGGCGGTCACCTGTCAGCTGACTGGCCAACTGCCCTAAGATCGTCGCCTCCGTGTATCTTTCTGAAGGGTCTTCGTCATTTGCAATATTTTCCCTCACTCTTTTACCTCCCCTCCCCTCAGTTTGGGCAAGCAACCCAGGCATCTGCCTAGGACCCGGTCACCCGCCTAGGATGCGGGCACCAGGGACGAACGGGCACGGTCGGGTATCTATGTCACACGGGAGGAAGCGAACACGGGTGAGGATGCCCAGCACGGGCAGGTGAGGGTCTCCCAGATTTGGTGCCCATTTGCAGGCCTCTTAAAAGATACGCCCTCAACTGGGACCTTCCCTCTCCACAACCGGACCCTTTTCCCCCCCACGCACTGTAAACCCAAACTCCCCGGCCGTCATAATCCTTACCCCCACAAACACAATCCACCCAAACTTCCTAACGGCATCACCCACCCTCACTTAACCCATCCATACTACAAGATTTTGGTGCGGACATCTCCTTCACGGAGAGCTGAGCTAGGAATGCTAGCCTTAAAAGAGGAGGTAGGGTTCACGGAGAATTTGAACTGCCATAATTCCAGGTGCATGACAGCGAGCGTAGTATGTGCCATCGCACGTACGCCTTTATCAAAAGAGAACAGTGCACATTATGAAAGGGCAGGTAACAGTTCACAAAAAATAACCATGATAAATAATGGCATTAACTACGATTTCAACATAACTCAAGGTCTAAATGATACGCAGAGTTACATGCCAAAAATGATGGGGAGATACTGGCATATGTGGGAGGTGAATGCACTAGTATGCATTTCCTTTTTGATGCACCACAATCGGCAACACTGATTAGTTAGATGTCTACGCAGGCAAAAATAGTTCTGCTGAAACAGTTTTTCGCTGAGGTTCGTAAAAACAATTTCCATTTGTTCCTGGTGACCCAGCCCGAAGTTCATAATTTCAAAAAATTTGTATTTTCAAATACTGTCATGTTATTGCTAGAGGATTTTGGTTGGGACTGGCCATTTTGCTTCATATAATCGAAACTTTGTATTATCGGCTTCATATTATCGAGAGTTTACTGTATCATGCACGTCCAGAAACAATTAAATGCAATTTTTTTGCTTAACTTTTATTAATTATAGGTCTCAACCAATAATCATGTAAATGTGTACTATTTGCAATATTTCTGTTGCCAGGATAATGAAGATGAGCTTGCTGCATTGATGCTTGCTAGTTCAACTATCCGTGGCCCTACAGCCAATCTTGAGAGAAAGAGAAAATCTAAGCAGCAAAGAGATAATGATGCAAAGCTGGCTCTTCTGTCTCCTGAAAAAGGATCAGCAACTGAGGAGCGGGACTATAGTAAGGGCCACATGTTGTCTTTAATATTATCTACTTTATATTTTGAGTTTTTTCACTATAGGGTTGTCATGTGCTGAATTTCTTGAAAAAGCAAGTGATCTGGGTAAGACTAAGTTGTGTAATCATTCTTGTAAATTATTGATTAGGAATCCATCTCCCATGTATTAATAACCTTTGACAAGTTTCCTTGTTTCACCCTCAGATCATGACATGATCCTTCATTGCATAATCTCTTCTAATTACAGTAAAACTCCTTATTTACACTTTTCTCGGGACCGCTAGAAAAAAGTGTAAATTGCGGGAAAAGGACAATTTTCAGTTTAATATGGATACTTTAACAATACAAAGTAAATATATAAATAAGAAACACTGATGAACTGAATTAGAACAATATTATTAATTATTTCTTAAAGTATAGAGCTGTCCCGATTTACTTTTGTACGATATATGCATTTCTAACAATGTTTCTACAAACCCAACTGTTGTCAAGTCCATAATTCCCTAACTTATGCATTGTGCAATGCCTTTTCTCTTATGACAAAGCCATTCACAGAAAAATTTGATGATCCAGAACTTAAAAAGCACTCTTTAAGTCAGTATTACTTCATACTACTTGACATTTACTTTTTTCGACAGATATTCTGCACTAGCATGCATGTTTCTGAACCACAATACGATTTTTCATAATTGTATCCATTTTAGGGACTGGTAATCATAGATGTTTCACAGCATCAGTGCAAGTTGCATCATGAGAATCAACAATTTTTATTTACACCTAAATTGAAACTATTCTAGTTGCTGCGAAGGCTTCCGTGGTGAATAGAAGATGAGTCGAGGGTTTCCAGTTTTTTTCTGGGTTGGTTCATGGTCCTGGACGACAGTTTCGCCGGCATTCCAGACGGCATTTTCAGGTTCAAAGTATAGGATATTTGACATAGGAAATATAGAGTACCAAGATACAGGAAATATACAGAACGAAGATGTAGGTAATTTGATGGGACGTGATCTTCGGACCTGAAGATGGCGTCTGGAATACTGACGAAACCATCATCCAGGGGGACCAATGCGGGAGAAACCCGGAAACCATGGAGTCATCTGAAAATATTGTAATTTGCATACATTTCCCATTTTCAATTAAATAAAATTTATGTTCAGGAGGAATAAGGGATAACATAAACAACACTTGCGAATAATGAGCTACCTCATTGGTCGGCCAGTGTAAGAAGTTATCAAACTTAAAAGGTTTCTCAAAAAAATAATTTTATTCATTCAATGTGGTTTTCGGGCAATAAACGAAGTTTGTTTTGAAGTAACCTGTAATAAAACTCTTTAAAAATTCAAAACTTATGAATAAATTCTAATGGATCAGGTTTTGTTAAGTTGAATGCTGGAAAATGTTTATACAGTTGAGCATCTTTAATCCGGCACAGTCAGGACATATGTGATGCCCGATTAGGGATTTTGCTGGACTATGGGTCATTCATGGCAACTGGTCTATTTTTGACGTCCGGGATGTTTTCATTGAAAGGGGTCAATTATTTATAATAAAATATAATCGTTTGTCATTAACTGAAATTAATTTATAAAGGGTCACTGACAGTTATTAGTAATAAATGGTTCCTTAATTCACAAAGCTATTACCGTATTCCTCTGACTATAGTCCCCCAATTTTTGGTGACATATAGTCCCCACCACATATTTTCAAAGAGCCTAGGTTCAACCTCATTTTGAACTTCTCTAGCCATCCATTTGAAGTTTGAAAATCCTCTTATCCCAGCTTTAATGCTTCCTCTTGAGCTTTTTCTTGGAGGATGGGTCCAGATACAGGAATATTTTTCCTCCTGGCTTGCATAAGGCAATCCTACATTAGTCAATCATAGTCTTTGTTTGTAGCTGATGGAAACCATTTCCTATTGGGCCCAATTTGTGCCAAGGACTCAATATGGTCTCTTTTTTTCAAAATGTTTGTTAAAATCCCCCCCCCCCCCCCCTTTCTCATGTTGCAGAAAATCTGAAAATATTTTGCGAAAGCTCACACCCCCACCTTTCAAACTCATGAGTGAGCTCTGCAACAATGAAGCACTTCACATTCTATGTTGCAAGTTCAAAATCATGGTGAAAAAAGATCGCTATTTTGAAGTAGTGAGGTAATGGATCACCATGGGTTCAGGTAACCCATTCTATATATGAAGGATTATGCATTAAAGTGGTACTAACAAGGAGACATCGCGAGAGTGATGTTCGGGATCCGAATGCCGATGTTATTTTCTGAAACTATAAAGGAAATGTAGAAAAAGCGTCACAGCTTTCTTCCCAATAGGCCCGGGTTCGAGAGATAAAAGCAAGTAAAGATTTGGCGCGGAATGAGTATCTTTGAGAGAGGGTGCACCTTCAACAACCACCGTGGCTGAGTGCGTTGAGGCGCGTGGCCGAAAGCTTTTGCCCCGAGCGACCTGGGTTCGGGTCCCGGTGAAGTCAATTTTTTTTCTTTCTTATAATTTAAGGAATCAATGTTACAACCCATCCCCATTCATTTAAGTCAGTTACGTTAATAAGATAATTAATCAATGCACCGGTCGGTACACCATTCATCTGAAACATACTGCGTTGGATCTTCGACCATTCAGTAAAACCTCGACCTATTGAACCTCTTTATTTCATAAACCTTTTTAAATAGACATGATGGCAAAGACCCGGCCATTCACAATGTATTATAATATGGAAAACCTCTCTACTTACAAGGAGACATCACGAGAGTGATGTTCGGGATCCGAATGCCAATGTTATTTTCTGAAACTATAAAGGAAATGTAGAAAAAGTGTCACGGCTTTCTTCCCCATAGGCCCGAGTTCGAGAGATAAAAGCAAGTAAAGATTTGGCGCAGAATCAGTATCTTTGAGTGAGGGTGTATCTTCAACAACCGCTGTGGCCAAGTGCGTTGAGGCACACGGCTGAAAGCTTTTGCCCCGAGCGACCTGGGTTCGAGTCCCGGTGAAGTCAATTTTTTTTTCTTTCTAATAATTTAAGGAATCAATGTTACAACCCATCCCCATTCATTTAAGTCAGTTACGTTAGTATTTTTTCTATTTTCAACTCATTTTATGGATTTTCAATGGACCGAGGACTTACGACGCGAATTAGGGGATTTTATTTCCCCATTACAGGCTCACATGCTGCCCGACGCATTTGGTTTGGATTTCGAAGATCCGTGAATACTTCTATGAATACCAAGGGCTACAATTGTTCGCTGGACTACCTCAAGACGGTAAAGAATGAACTAAATGCTTATTACACTGCGATGGTTGCCCTCGTAAATTCCTCGGAACCGCCCTGGAATTTTCATTTTTATCACTTTATTTTTCCTTAAATAGTGAGCATGATATCGGCAGAAAATAGAAGGGCATGTGAAACATATTTAAAACGATTTTCTCAAGGTACAACGTATTTTATTAAAGTGAACCCTTATCGTGGGCGATGGGAAGATTTTGAATTTCTACACAAATAAATGTGATGTAGCGATAGAACTATTTTTCTTCCCACCTCATGTTTTCTTTCGGTTCAATGAATGAATTTAAATTTTCATTCGTGGCATGTAATTGCCCATTATTTGATTTTAGCCATTGATAAAACTTTTGGAGCAAGGTATATTCCTTGATCGCGGGAATCGTTGTTACATACCCAATCCCATACATTTAAGTCAGTTACAATAGTATTTTTCTATCTTCAGCATATTTTATTGATTTTCAATGGACCTTCGAATGGTGACTTACCACGCGAATTTGGGGACGTATATAACGACACGTGAAATACCAGGTAATGCATTCTTCTACGTAGTTTCCTGCAGTAAGTCTTGTGCATTATTTAGTTTTCACCTATCTGCAGCTTTGTGTCGGGAGTTCTCGGAAGCTAAATGAAGAGTGTTCGAGAAATCTGTCCGTCGTGCAGTGACGGCTCCTCATTGTCAGAACATGATAATGACAGTTCTCCATCGGTGTTGTCATCATCCCAAGAAGACAACACTGGTGCTGTGCGTTGCTTTGAAGGTGTGTAAAGTAGTGATTTTGATAATAAGCAGTGTAATAAGCATTTAGTTCATTCTTTACCGTCTTGAGGTAGTCCAGCGAACAATTGTAGCCCTTGGTATTCATAGAAGTATTTACGGATCTTCGAAATCCAAACCAAATGCGTCGGGCAGCATGTGAGCCTGTAATGGGGAAATAAAATCCCCTAATTCGCGTCGTAAGTCCTCGGTCCATTGAAAATCCATAAAATGAGTTGAAAATAGAAAAAATACTAACGTAACTGACTTAAATGAATGGGGATGGGTTGTAACATTGATTCCTTAAATTATTAGAAAGAAAAAAAAATTGACTTCACCGGGACTCGAACCCAGGTCGCTCGGGGCAAAAGCTTTCAGCCGTGTGCCTCAACGCACTTGGCCACAGCGGTTGTTGAAGATACACCCTCACTCAAAGATACTGATTCTGCGCCAAATCTTTACTTGCTTTTATCTCTCGAACTCGGGCCTATGGGGAAGAAAGCCGTGACACTTTTTCTACATTTCCTTTATAGTTTCAGAAAATAACATTGTCATTCGGATCCCGAACATCACTCTCGTGATGTCTCCTTGTAAGTAGAGAGGTTTTCCATATTATAATACATTGTGAATGGCCGGGTCTTTGCCATCATGTCTATTTAAAAAGGTTTATGAAATAAAGAGGTTCAATAGGTCGAGGTTTTACTGAATGGTCGAAGATCCAACGCAGTATGTTTCAGATGAATGGTGTACCGACCGGTGCATTGATTAATGGTGTCAAGCCATAAGGTGTTCAGCCTCAACTGCATAGATTAGACATGATTTGGGAGAAACATAAGCAGATAGCAAATAATTTTATCAAATTATGTCTACTGGTAAATGAAAAAGGTGCGCACCATTGAAAGTGGATGATCTGTAAACTAGTCTTAGTCCATCTCGGTTATGTCATCAATTTTGTATTTTTAGTTCAAGTTGCAGAATAATTCCAGTGTACACAAAGTACCAGAAATTTATATGTTTAAATTATTCTGATTCTTAGAATGGGAAATTAATGTTAAAAATTGGATAATATCTCAGCAGGTTATGAAGCAATACATATTTCTGTAAAACATTTTTCGACATTTTCAACAAAGTACAGGGTAGTTGGTCATGGCAAAATTGCCAGATCATGGGTGTTCCCAGATTAGGGATTCCCGTATTAAGGGTGCTCAACTGTACCAAATTACTACTTAGTTATTCTGTGCACTCATAGGTGTTGCAGTCTGTTTAGTTTCGGCAAAATGATTTTACTTTTTATTTGCTTGTTGTGGATGAAAATTTATGAACATTTGATCAAATTTATGATTGTGGTTTATTTTTTATGCATTGATGTCATATTCAGTAATAGCCTCTTGATAATTTCTGACTTTGTCACTTATTTATTGTATTTAACTATTTGAATTAATAATGGTGCCACAATATTTATAATGTATAATGTCAATATATTTTGTGGTGTTGAATGCTGAAATGCCTTTAAAGACGAGGGATCTGCTTTTTTATTACAGTTTTTGCCCATGCTTTCTTTAAAAAACTGGAAGCCAGATTGAAAAATGGCACTGAAGAGGGGGATTCTTCTTTTGAGACTTTAGTTCACACCCTGAATGAACTTTCAGAAGAAAAGCCTAGTCATGAAGTAGAGAATTTGTTAAAGCGAATCCTCACTATTCTTGGTCCTCATCGTGATTTAGTGGAGGAGTTTTCCTGCTTTCTGAATTCCAAACAGGCTTTGCATCATGGCTGTCTTGCTAGTCACCTCTCTGGAATACAAATGCGTGACTTTATTCATAAACTGGAGGTAAGTGATTAAAATTTATATATTTTGTTCTTTATTGATTTGTACCCTTTCATTTGCTTTAGAGGTGTATGTTTGGCTATGTGAAGAGGGTGAGTGAGTCCTTAAGAGAAAATCATTGTGGGTTTCAAAAGAAAAGGGCTACTAGAGATGCCTTGACTAATAAAGGTATGAAAAGTACCTTGGGCTGGGAAAAAAAGATTTTATATCTAGTTGGTTATAGTACCTAATGTCTTTCAAAGCAATGATCAAAGACTTCATTTAGGATGGTGCACAACTGTGCCATCAGTTATGTTTGTTAGTAGTGAGTTATGTTTGATAATAGCTTGGGGACATATTTTGCCTCCACTCTTGGCATGTCTGAATTCTCATTTAGATTGCTGACTGGGGAACAAAAGGTGATCCCTACCTCATCAATGGACAAGTGGCCATTGTTGAAATGATTGAGTGAATGAATGAATTTTGTGTTCAACCCTAAGTTTGGTGTCTGATTGGTGAGGGTAGAGCTCACTCCATACTAAGCCATTGTTCCTAGCCCACCTAAAGCGTGTGAAACTCACACATTCAGGGTAGGGGGGCCAGTTCATTTCCCTGGGCCACCTGCAATTTCCTACGAAGTTCTGACACGCAGAAAATCAAATCATGAGGATTTTAGGTGGGGGTGTCCAGAAAGGCTCTTGCCCAGAATTTGAGCCCGAGACCCTCTGGTCAGGAGTTCAGCGCTCTACCCACTATGCCACCATGGCCCAACGAAATGATTGTACCTCTTTTTTAATTTGTGAAACCTATTTCATTTTTCTGAGACATTTCATTCTGACATTTCATCAAGCAAAACAATGTCCGTCGCCGAAGTGCATAGAATAAGCGCCGTCAATTCGTTGAACATTCAGTTGTGAATCTTTGTTATTTAGTTGTGAATCAGTCGTAAAATGCATCCCTTTTGTATATCCTTAATGCGATATTTGCCTAGTAGTATGAGTAGTTATTGAATGGCCCCCTTAGCTCCCTCTCAATGCAATTTAGTCAGGTCACAAGCCACTTCAAATATGACATTCCTAAATATGACGCTGCCATTGCTAATTGCCTTCTGTTTTCGCTCGCAGTAGCGCGATTATGTTTTGTTTGTTTATACAAATGTTTTTATATTTTTGGTTCCCTCTAAAAATCAAGGGGTTATGACCGCGTTCATCAAATTGTTATTCGCTTCTAAAACTCGTGCCATCCGATTTTGATCCACTCCAAGAACTTGGCTTTGGTTTGTATTTTTCACGTAGCTTAGTGATACCTGTGCCGAAGTCCGCCAGTAAATTGGCCATTAACTTTCCCTTCGATACCTTTTCAGTAATCTTCAACTTCCCAGAACTATCACGACACGCTACCTCTTTTTTGAGGAATTAGAAATTATCAATTTGTAAATTAACCGAAGGAAACATACACGGCCACGGAAATACGATACACGGCCGCGAAAAATGTATTAAAAGTGTGTACAATTTGTGTGAGGGCTTAACTTGTGAAAGTTTAATATATTTTTTCATTCTTATAGCTTTTAATGTGTTAATTTCAGCTTTTAACATTTTCTGAGTTTGACGAAAATTTAATTCAGCAGAAATAAAATATTCCGATAATAGGAGACCTTTTGGCGATCGGTCAGGGAAATTGGTAAAGCCATCAGGGAAAAGTCAGGGAATTTGAAATTTGGGTATCAGTAGCCACCCTGTTTTGACAATGAACTATGATATAACTATGAAAAGATGAACATTTTGCGCATTATTGCTGAACAATTAGGTAAGGATCTACTGTCTGCATAATGCATCGAGACCCCTGAGATTGAGAAGCTATCTCTTTCAAAAGGAAAAACCAGTTTCAATGAGGTTTGGGTTGCTGATTCGCAACTAGCTAATTTTTAACTGCTATTATTCATTGGAATATAGCAACTGCTAACATCAGGCAGAAATAGCGGCTACACCTTCTACTGCCTGCTACACTGTGCTTGTCTCCCGTCCTTGTCCCCCTGCAGAAGCTGAAACTGTTATTCCATGAGGCACTGTTGCTTGTACACTCGTGCTAATGGTTAGCAAGGGACAAGAGTGTGTGTGTCCAAAAGCAGTTATTTTTAGCAGAAGTGGCAGAAGCAGTTGATTTTTAGCGGGAGAGAAAAGTATATGCACCATGAAGAAGTTAATTTATGCAGTAGAGTTCATGCATGGAGAAGCAGCTGATTTAGCAAATGAATACTGCAGGAGAGGAGAGTGCTTGCATCATGAAGCAGATAAATTCAACATTAGCAGGTGAGGAGAGCACAAGAATAGTGTAGCAGTTAACTTAATGAGTAGTATCGGTTCACACTCATTGCTAACTGCAACACAGTGTTGAGCATCAGGATTGTTCCAGCCTGCAGGTGGTGACAGTGCGTCATTCTTGACTCCCTCACCTTCTAAGGGCCTAGCTCAGTTCTGCTGGGGGTAATAGTTTATTTCAGGGGTGGGCAACCTTTTTGAGAGTATGTGCCAAAATCAGCAAAATCTCTAGAACAAATTTTTCTACATTCCAAACTACCTTAGAAGCTCCATTTAATGATAGCTCTTGGGAACCAAATAATCACTTACTATATCAAACTCTCTGTATTGCTGAAGATGTTAAAATAATCATTTTGCGGCGAATTCCTATGACTTTGTATAGGTGTTTCAAAGGAATAGTGAGAAGATTCTATTAAGATAACTATTAAAAGTTATATTTTTGTGAACTTCATTGACCCGTGGTTGTATTGACTGGCAATGGTATTAGATTTCTTGTTAGATGTAAATATTTGGAATATAAAAAATTGACTTTTGACACTTAGCACCCCACACATTACCATACTTTGAGTTCCAAGTACATCAAGGCAGCAAGTACTATATAAATATGATGGATTATTATCCACAAAAACTTTGAAAACCAGAAATGTTATCATACCTCTTGTGGAATATTCTCTTGTTATTCGATAAAAATCTTAATTGTTGCTGGCAAGGCCACACACAGACAGTTGTAAGTTCCAAATTGAATTTCAAGTTACATATAATATCTTCTGCTGTAGTGACTTCTAGCCCAGCTGCACCATCTTTTTGATAATAATGCCCTCCCACCTCACCACTTTCATATTCATTAACTAAGTGAAGTTCTGGTTTTAGATCTAATGACTTATGTTTCCCAGCCATGAAGTTGGTTCATAGAGTGAACTGGTAGCAGAAGCAGTAGAATAATAAAATAGCAATGAAAAGTGCATGAACTGTCAAGAAACTGCATGCGGATATACCCAGAATGTTATAAATGTACACTTGACCATTGGGCAAAATATTGTGCAGAAAAATTTGTTTTCTTATGAATTCAAAGGATAGACATAATGGGAGAAAGCTTGTTCACTCACAATGTGCTGTTAATTACTCACAATATTGAATGAACCCTGTGAAAGCAACTTTTTGCTGTCGTTATTGCTGCCTTATTTTACATAAAAATCATAGGGTAATAAATGGTCCCTAGGCAAACCCTCACTACATTGAGCTTCTCATTATATATCATACTGGTTGTATGTACTCCCACTGTGTATTTTATAAACATTTGATATCTTGATGTTTGATTTGTAAGTGATTATGTAAATCATGTATAACTGACTAAACGAAAAAAGATGCTTTTAAATTCCTGCAGTATCTTTTGGATTTGCAAGAGTAGCATCGTCTGCTAATCAAGCCTAGTCAATCATCACTTAAAAATTAATAGTTATTCCATGACTCCACCAGGATTAGCAGTTGCTAAAGTTAGCTGCTAATTTCGACTTCTAATTTATGTTAGTAGTAGCTATTAACTACAACAGTAAGCTGATAATATGCTGATAGCATTATGGTTGCAACGGTCCCACTATAGTTTGTCATGTCTTCAGTTTTTTGTAGGGTTTTACAATTTCATAATATCTTTTGTGAATTCTAAAATAAAGAAAGATTACTTTCTTCAAATTGTCATAAAAATTAGTCTTTATTTTGTTGAAAATTCAATTTAATATGACAAATCTAACAGAATAACAAGCATGCAATATTTAGTCATCAGATTTTATCTAAAGTGACAAAAAACTTTTGATATGATACATTAATAAATTCATTCTGTAAGACTCTTCTCTTCTTCTCAAACTCGGGTGTCTTGAAGTATTCTCGATGATACATATCATGATGGCCAAAAGACCATAGTAAGATAGCAGAACAGTACTTTATTTAGGCTCGATGTCAGGGAAGCGGGTCTTGAAATGGACGAGTGATTGGTTGAACCTAGGTATCATTCCATCACTGCCATTCTCAAGGATGGGATGTGAATTTGTGAGCTCCATCCAAACTTGTGTATGACCATAGGAACTTCCTTTGTTATACCACTGTACTATGCATTTGAGATGATAAGCCACTGTTCTTGCCAGAATATCTGCCTCCACATGAGGGATGAAGTACAGAAAAGTTTATAGCATCAGATTTGGAGTCGTTCTCATTGCCCCTGAAATGCCCGTGCAGGCCATTCGTTGAAGGTGGTTTAATTTATTCCTGGTAGTTTTCTGTTGGACTCTCTTCTACCAAACTGTAGAACAGTACATAAAACTAGGTTTAATGGCTGTCACATAAATCCAGCTAATGACTTCTGGCTGGTCCCCATCCTTTACCAAGGGGTCTAGTACAACTCGGCACGGCCACCTCAGCGCGGCCACTTCCGCACGGCCGCCTCGGCGCAGGCCCATCTCGGTGCAGGCCCATCTCGGTGCGGGCCACATCGGCGCAGGCCACCTCGGCGCGGTCCATCACGGCGAGGCCAATGTATTTAATACTTGATGTTTCTAAGTGTGGACTTTTATATGGACCACATTTAAAATTAAGTGTAGGAGGTAGTTTGTTTACTTGGGTTTATATCTTAAATGGAAATGGACGCAGTAGGAGGGGAATTTCTTTGACGAAAGAGGTGTTTACTAATGTGAGAGAGCTTTTGACGAGAAATTTGAGCATAGATGTATACACTTTTACATCTATGTGGTACCCTGCAAGCCCCCGCGAGGGTGTGTGGCAGGGGGTGACGAACACCACACAGTCACTATTGATTGACTATGCAACTGGAGCTACCATGTAATGCTAACGATGCAACGAAGAGCTACCACTACAGGCTACTCTAACAATTTTTCTAGTGATGGCCGGATCGGATCCAAAGATTCGCGGATCTTTCATTTTTTCGGTTCCGGATTCGGATCCAAAGACACGGAGCAAAATCGGATCCGGATCCTAGATTTTTAAATTTTCGCGGCTTAGCGATCGAAGTGCCCTGTGAATGGAATGCAGTTGCGGTAGATATTGACAAGAAGAGGATGTGTAACTCAGTTCACGAAATAAGATGAAAATGTTCCCGTGCAACTAGAAGCAAAATAAAGAAATATGACTTTTTTCCCCATTACCCCGGTATTGCGGGAAAAATTACGTAGGGTGTCACGCGGGTAGCCTACATTCGCCGGGATCAGGCGGACTGGTTTACTGTGCGAAGGTCGATCCCTATCGCAGTTTAATTTTTCTTTCGGTCATTGCATCGAAAATGTTATCATCTTCAATTTCAAACCATAGCATCTGAATACTCACTTTATTATACTTTTGTTGTTTAAATTAGATTTACAAATGTACCATTAATAAATTAAGGATGGTCGGGTCGGATCCACGGGTCTTTCATTTTATTCGCTACTGAAATCAATCCGAAGACAGTAAAAATTCAGATCCGGATCGGAGATTTTAAAATTTCGCGCTTAGTGATTGATGAGCCCCGGGAATGGAATGTAAGTATGGTAGAAACTAACAAGGAGGGTGTGTAACTCGGTCACGAAATGAGAAGATTTTTTTCGTGCCACAAAAACAAAATAAAAAAATACTCGTCGTGAATTTTTTCTCCATAGGCCCGGATGCACGAGAAAAAAAAATAAAGCCGAATGTCACGCGGGTCGCCTACATTCGCCAGATTCCCGTGAACCTATGATAGCGTGGTTGTTAAAAATGAGGGCTAGTGTACTGCCGGTCGCGAGTTCGATCCTTAACACTACCTAAGAATACAGCCGTGCTGTATTCCTAGGGTAATGCAAGTAGGAGAGTTAAAAAAGGTGGATTATCAGAAATTTCATGTCAATTTATAAGTTTAAAAAAATTTAAAAAATTGGCATTAGTGTAATGATTGGAAAAATTTTTTATTGCAGAATTAAATCGTGGAATCATTACGTTAACTTTCCCATGTATTTTTAGCAACGCATTTATAAATCTAGTTTAAACAATAGAAGTACAAAAAAGTCAGTATCCACACACAAAGGTTGGAAATTAAGGATGATAATTTTTTTGATTCATTGGCTGAAAGAAAAATTTAAACAACTACATATAAGAATCGAACTTCATTTGCTGCAGTCCACTACCCCACTCTGCTATTGTCAGCTTACATGATTTTGGAGAATACATGCTCCCCACATGCCATTCTACTTTTTTCTTGCAAACCCTAGCCAATGGAGAAAAAATCGGAGACTTTTTTAATTTTTGCTTCGGGTAGCATGAAAAACGGCTAATCTCATTTCAAGATCAGAGTTACACAACCTCTCCTTAGAAGTATAAAATTCTCAAATTTCATTTTAAAGGTTATTATTAATGAAACATTGCAAAACTACTAGTTTAGCAGCTTGAAATATTCTATAATATTTTTTCGTCATAAAAATGGAATCCCCGGATATTCCATAAATGGGACCCTTTGGCCACATTAAAATATTTTGTGTTTCTAAAAAAGCATTTGAAAGCATTCAAGGATTTGATTAATAATTGGAAAATAATTCCTTTATTAATGAAAATACACTTACAATGTTTCTTTTAACTGCACTCTAAAGAATAGTTGTTCAGGTTTCAAAAATGTATTGCATGATGAGTATGTGATAAGGAAGTTGATCTTTATATTAGAAGTAATAAGATATAGTTATTGCATCCGAAAATCTTGATCCGGGAAAATATTATCCACATAGGTGATAGGAAGTTGATTTTTTCGACAATAAATTCACTTTTTTTGGTAATTCTATTGTTGCTGTATTTATATATGTTAAAAAAATCTAGGTTTCGAAAATCAGAATCGAGTATCTGAAACTAAGGATCCGAAACCGAGATAAAGATCCGAAACCCAGGCAAGGATCCGGTTCCGGATCCGACAAAAAACCTGGATCCGTCCATCACTAAATTTTTCACTTACCTTTAAATATGCTATGCCGACTATTATATTTTCTAATGGTAAGAGGGAAAAATGACATTTTAAATCTATCGGTATAACAAGCCATCTCTCTAATCTTATTTATCTGGGCAAATCTAGCATAATACGCAGGAGTTCTGAATATATACCTACCTAACTACTTCAGTAAAGTTTTCCATTTTAAATTTCCTTCTGTACATAAATGATATCAATAAGGAGGTAAAAAGTAATATTCTATTTGCTGATGATGCAGTGGTCCACAGAGAAATTATTAGCCCAACGATAAGGAATCTTTGCATGATGACATATTAGCAATTGAGAAATGGCGTGATACATGGCCGTTGGAAATAAATTTTAAAAAATGTGCGGTAATGAATTTTTGGAAAAAGACTACCTCTCCCCCTAATACTTATTACATAATGAATAGTAAATTTACATACATGGAGTCCGCTAAATATCTTGGAATATTACTAACACATGATCTTCCTTGGGGTAAACACATAAGAGAAATTATGGGTCAAGCTAATCGTTAAACTGGGATTCATCTGGGTAAAATAAATTATATCTGGGTAGATGTAAATATAGACTGGGATTCAGCAAAAGAGAACTGGGCAAAAATGACGACCATGTACGAGAAATTAGTGACTTTTCCCTTGTTATACCTTATTTAGAATACGCTGCCAGAATACGGGGTTCTTTATCTAGACGTATCCCTCTAATTTTATCTTCATGGCGTAACCTTATATGTTACGCTGGTGTTGATAAAATAACTGCAGCTTCTTCTGATAGCCCGTTAACCTTATATTTTTGCATGTGATTTATTTTGTATTTCAACTTACAATTTTATAATGATTCACAGCTTTTATTACTTTTAATATTTGTAATACTCTAGATACATTGATAAAGTGTAATAATTAAATGAACATTATCTTATTGTGAAGACAATACAACTATATTTTTCAGTCCAATAATCAAAATTCTAAACACCAATGTAAAATATAAAAAATGTAGTAAATTACGGGAAACAGTAACTGAATATTAGCAATGAAATGATACATTGGTATCGGCACGTCCTTATCAATAGTTTCATATAATTAAACTCACTCTTCTATATGTCCCATAAAAATAGTCGTCAATATAATTTATAATTTTTAGCATTAAGGTATGTTGCCTGGCAAGGCATGATCATTTTCAACAATAGCTTTTGAAAAGTTGTCTGTTGAAGAGGCAGATACTCGGTGCCATTAGTAGTTTTACATGAGCATCTGTCCCGGTACTTAAGATCTCTGTTCTCCGCGCCGAGGTGGCTTGTGCCAAAACGCCCGCGCCGAGGTAGCTGCGCCGAAGTGTCCCATTCCCTTACCAAGGGCCCTCCTACAAATCAATCAAGGAGGCACAGGCTTTCCTTGCTTTTGCCTCCAAATGCTTTCCTGCTGCAATACAGATTTAATTGAAAGACTCGAAGTTAAATGCCCATTCTGCATCAAGGAATGACCCCAATCCATATAATCCATGTTCCAGCACACCCTACTTCCTGCTTGCAAGATTTTGGAGTGCTGTCTTCACAGGCTTTCCCTTTTGATATACATGTTGATACATGTGCAGGGAATGGCCCATCCCTTATGTACCTGCCAGCTATCTTTTCTAGCATTTTCAATAGAAAAGACATGAATATAAAAAGTCATTTCAGGCATGACTTTGTGGAAGTTTGTGATATTCATAATGAAATACAATAGTAATACTCCACACTTAATTTTTAGTGCCGTTTTCTAGAAAATGGCACTGAGTTGCTGAAACCTGGGTCGGTTATTATTAGCAAGATATTCCACAGAGAAAAAAATCATTCGCCTTGACCGGAACTCGAACCCGGACCCCCTGATTTCCAGCCAGGTGCTCTACCAGTTGAGCTACCAAGGCATCCTCTTTCTCTGTGGAAATTCTAGAGGCTTTAAAGGAGCTAGATGTTGCGGGTAACTCCGCTAAAGTTTTCGCGCCTAGCTCACGAGCTTTGAATTTGTTGGTTATTATTAAAAATTAAGTGTTGAGTATTACTATTGTATTTCATTATGAAGAAAAGACATGAGTCCTGTCCTTCCTGAAGAAGTGCAGGAAATACTCCATCCTCACCAACAGCCTTGAAGGGGCTAAAACTCATTTAATTTCCAATTTAATAACAATGTACAAGGAAAGTCTCCATTCTGTAGAAGCGAACGGATGGGATTCCTCCCATAATGCATCTTCTTCAATTCCATAGAGCCTGGAAAGTGGGTCTCCAGCATTAGCTTTGGTGCTTCCTTTTTAGAAGACTCCAGATGGAAGCAGCAGAGGAGTCTTTCGATAGGACCTTGTGGAATTTCGCCATCAATTGAAGTGTCTACGCTCACACAAAAGCCTCTCAATGAATCCCTCTTGCACCACTCAATCGCCACTTTGTACCGCTGTTAGGCCACCTTATAGTTTTTTTAATCCTATGTCATTCTCGTCATCTTTGCTTTGTTAAAGAGTTTCCTAATCTCTTTGCGTAGACTATTTCTTTCTGCTCCCCACCAGGGTTATTTACATCCTTCCTTCTTAGTCTTTGTGGGACAGCTGTTTTTGTAGAATGTGATGATGATTCCCTGTAGATAATCTACAGCAGAATCTATGTCATTCAAATTTAATCTTGCTCTGAGGGACTCCTAGGGCAGCTCCCAACCTCTCCCGATATAGTCCCCAGTTGCTACTTGTGTGCAATTAGATTCCAAGAGAGTGAAGAGTATGTGTCTAATGTTATCTCCTCTAACACCCTCCACTTGACATTACTATGCATCAGAGGGCTGGTGCAGAGGGTAATATCTACATATCACTTTCTCCCTAACATTATTTGCGAAGGTAGGTAGTGATCCTTCGTTGAGTATGTGTAACTCTGTAGACATAAGATATTCTAACAGGGCCTCTCCCCTACCGTTGGTTCTTCCACTCTCCCACACAATGTGGTGCGAATAAGCATCACAACCTATAAGAAGATCCCACTTGTTGGTCTTGCAGTGACTCACCAGCCTCTCCATCTCACTCGATGGTGGAGGAGCCGGTGAATCATCTGGCAGGTAGGAGGAGCAGAACACAGCTCTCTTTCTGTTCTCACCGTTCCCAAGGGTCAGCAGAACTGCTGTATGATCCTTCGAGGTAAATTCTGATAAATGTGTTGCATTTATCCCATTCACTTAGAATCATACTCTAGGTCTATCAACAATGTTATAGTAAAATACTCTACCCATTGTCCTACTAAGTCCCCTGACTCTACCATTGGAAGGCCCAGGGCTCCTGAACCAGAGCTATTTTGACCTCACCTTTTGAGAGGATCCTTTGCAGGACTCCTGAGGCAGCCCTGCTATGCTGTAGGTTTGCCTGAAGCATGACAACACCCATCATGCGATGGACCTTAAAGCGTCCTCTTCCTCCCCCAATGACTTCCCTTTGGTGGGATGTTGTACCTTCCTTCCAAGGGGAAGTGAAGCCTTCTATGCCCCGTCCTTGCCCAGGAGGGTCACCTCGTCCTTATGTAGGGCTATGGCCCCCTGAAGCTTGGAGCTGTCAGGCACTTCATAAATGCCTCATTCTCTCCCAGTACAAACCTTGTACCATGGGAGGTGTTGCATCTTTCATAAGGCCTCCATTTGCAGCCTTGGATTGACCCTCTTTAGTCTCCCTAGGAGGGGTTTTGGTGTCTGGTTTGCTTAGTCCAGGGACCCAAACCATCACCCTCCTCCTCCTGATGAGGTTATCAACTTCCTCAGCATGGACGATAGTCCCCTCAAACGGTCCCATCTTCTTTGCTGCTTCTACAAGCCAGGCTGCCACACAAAATCTCCAAGGTTTCATTTGCAAATCTGGTACCCTCGAAGGTCCTGATCCAGTGATACTTAATCCTAGAGATTCTCCAGTGTCCTCTCTATCCCCTTGTACCATTCTTCTGTCATCATCACCTGAGGATATGCTGTTGGATGAAGGTCATCTACTTGAGGTCCATAGTCACATTTGCATATAAGGACTGGGACCTAGTCGTGGCCCTCATGGCATCCTGGACCTTGTCGGTAGGCATATCCCCTGGGATCTGCTTCCTCTTTGCATCTGAAGCAGGGAGTCTCTATCAGCCCCTCCCTACACTGGGGCACTACCGGCAATGGCCTGGCCAGTCCACTTCTGCCCCATAGAGAGCATCTCCATCCTTTCAGAAACACTCCCCATGGTATTGATAATGGCTCCCGAATCAGAATCTGTCCCCTTGGATGAGCCTTGGCTCAGTGCCTCCTTGTTGGTTGACTCTGAAGAGTCAGGAGAGGTTGTCCAATTCTTTCCCTGTAGGATTGAAGGGGCAACTATGATAAGTTGGTTTCCCTATTGGGAACCCTCACAAGTAGGTATGAGGTAGTGGAGGCCGAGTCCCCACAGGGGCTATCCAACAGTATAACTTCCTCCACTGAAGAAATCAGACTGCAAGAGACCATGTGAAGAGTGTGCTTGTCAGCACACTTCATTGGGTTTTGATTTTTTGGTTTCCATATATGGCCCCACAAGTAGCTAGGGAAAGCCCACGCAGAGTCCCGCATGCATGGGCATGGCCAAATAAAACCGGAGGTCACCCAGTATCAGGAGTGTCTGTTAGTGACATCTTAACCTCTACCTTCACCTCGCATGATGGTCCTGTTTCCCACCCTGTGGTGCTCACCCTTCACCACGAAACTGTGGCTAACTTCTATTTCACTGTATGTTAACAAAAACAATCACACTTTTCTATCATAATCTATTGAATTAACCACGGTGAATGTGATTACTTTTTCACTGCATTAGGCTCAACTTCCATAGTATCAGTCATGAACAACACTATTGGTGTTTTTTACATAACTGCAAAGGATGACAGTTGTGAGGGAGTTAATGTCAGTCATGCAATAAATATTACATTCATAGTACAGAGCGACAGAAGGCAATCTATTAAAATCAACCATAAAAATAATAAACCACCAAAAAACTCCATGCAGCCTTTGAAAAATTTTGCATTCAATTAAATTATTTGTACAAATTTAAACATTAATTTTTTCTCATCGAGAACAAAACAAAATTCATGAAATCAATTGCTTCTATTTCGATGTCGAAAAATGTATATTTTGCTGTATATATAACATCATTACTATTCATGTAAATAATTGTAACTTTTCTCAGAAATTACAGATGTTTTACTGCTTTGCTTTTTTAATAAGTGTTATAAACAATCATTTTTATGTTCTATATTTGCCTTTTTATTCCTGAAATCTTGGATGTTATGCAAAATTTTGGATAGGCTGGTGCTAGTCACAAACTTCCTTTGGCCAAAATATATGAATTGAGTGTTATTGGTAAATATTAATGGGCAATAGTAAATTTAATGACATAGTCAATAAATTTAGTATTTTAATTATTATTATTATATTGTCATGTCTTTGTTTCAATTGCAATTCTGTGAGAGCACAGTAATGTTTTAATTAATGCACCATGTTTGTTTCTTGTAAACAAACGTCAGAACCTCAATACATTTAGGGGGTGATGAGATAAGGCCGGCTATTGAGGCGGTGATGTGATATCACCTAGTTTGTGGTGAATAACATCACCTCGCATTACAGCATTGGAAGAGTGATGATAGCCTTACCACCAGTGCAGGCTCATCACCGGTGACACTAATTACAGAATACTGACCCTGGACTCGCGAGAGATGATGAAAAGTCTGGTAGACTGAAAGGGAGGAAAAATTATTTATGTTGAGAAGATTGAAAATGTTGGGAGAAAGAAGGTTGTTGATGTAAATCATGATGCAGAATGGGATAATGGAACTAATAACTAAGCACAATTAGCCATTGAAAATTGTCATTGAAGGCAGAATGTTGGGTAATCAAGGAAGAGAGAGCAAAAGAAAAAGAATTTTTATAATAAGAAGATAGGAAATACATATTCTGGAGAAAGTACCCTAACCAGTAAAAGATTATAGCAGGTAATTGTATTTTCATATCTCTCTGCTCTTAATAAATTCTTTGTTACTTTTCTTTTTCCCTCAGTTTATACTAATTGTTATAGGTGTCATGTTGGGTAAACAGTGTATAACATATGAAAATCCCATGCTCTTTTTGCTATTGCTGTGAATGTCACTTGTTTTAATGCCTCAGTCCCTCCTAATTTGAATCTTTTGCTTTTGCTCTTCTTTGTAGCATTGTTACTCTCTGGAAGTATCAATATACTCTGTTGTAGCTGAAATGACTGAGGTATCCATTCATAGGGTAAAAAATATAGGTGGTAAAATGTTCCAACCTGATGTTTGATTCTGTCTGAATGGTGAGGGTAGAGCTTGCTGAGTGTTATATCCAAAAATTTTAATCTTAGGCATTCATGATTATTTTGAAATTTCAGGTCTACTTTGCAAAGCAGCCAAATCATGTCCATAAGATTATGGATGCAATATCAGATCTATCTAACCGGCCAAATATTACTCTGGAGGAAATAAAAGAAGATATTGTACCACTTCTAAAAGGAAACTTAATTTTATTGCATAAGTTGCTTCAGTTACTGCCTACTGAGCGCCCCCTTGACAGGTAGGTTTGGGTGAAATTTTGTTTAAGGGTTCTCATGTCTTGGAACATTTATCTTCTGGCTGTTCTGCATGAAAGTAGTTGTTGGTGGCCCTAGTGAAATCTTAAACTCTGAGGCCATGATTTTGGTATCCTTGCTATATCTTGTTATATTTTTTATTTATTAAGGTATTTATTATATATGATAAATTTATTGGTGAAAAATGTATTTTTTTAGTTTTCTGTGGATTTCTCATTACAAACCAAATTTACTTCAACTTGTATTTTTGGACCTTGGCCATGATCCATCTTAGGGCATTGAAAATCCCTTAGCATCATCATCCTCTACATTCTCTGACTCCAACTGATTTCTTTGTTACTTCTTGGGATGCCTTTAGAGTCTTACTGGAAATTAGGACTGTATGCTGGCCAGAGTACTGGATTCCCATCCTAAGGACTTGGGTTCAAATCTCAGCAGTGGCCCGTATTTTTAGCAGAATACTAACCTCCCCTAGTGAAATCAGACATTTTCCTGATGAAAAATGGAATATTAAAACTGAAGCTCTTTTCTTGTTAACTCATTGTGATGTTGGCCTATATCATGTTTTTAATGTATTTGGTCTCTCAATCCTCAAAAAAGAAATTGGGTCATTCTCCTCATTTCAGAAGATAAAAAGTACTTTCCTCTCCTTAGAAGTGCTGTAGTGTCCCTGCTTCACTTCTTGCTGTTCTCTTTTTTTCATCTCATGCACCAATATTTCCCTTTATTAATATCAATAAGTGATGTTAAATGAGGGACTATTGTGGAAAACCTACTGAAAAATTACAAAAGGAAAAATTTGTCCATCTCATTAGAACAATGTTTATATAAATGTATAGTGTGGCAGTAAAAATAGTAATTAAGTGGTCATGAGTTTTCACAGAGTTAAATGAGACACTGGTGCATATCAATGATTTGTCAGTATAGAGGCCTTGAGCATGCTACTACAGTAGAACCTCTTTTTTATGAACCTCCAATGTATGAAGTGACACCAATTTATGAACCATTCCGCCGGTCCCAATCTTTGTATATAGGAAAAACCATGTAAAATGACCTCTATTTTACGAAACCTCTATTTTACTGATTTACAAACTGAGAGGCTGGTGTCTAGGAGTGACTGACCCCTGTTTTACGAAGTTTTTGAAATGATTTTGTAGTACTGAACTCAGTACAATGGAATAACGATCGCTGTGTACCGCGACAGGAGCAGCTGAAGCCAGATCGGACATGTTTAGAGGGCCCTCGGCCGAAGTATTTTATGTGGGAAAATGTGGAAAAAATCGAATGTGAGCATAGTGCTTTTTGACGTGCTTAAAACTGTAGCAAAAATCCCAGAGACTGATCATCAAAATTACAATTCAATCCTAATTATATGATTCTAGGAAAAAATGTTCAAAGATTCATGGCATGACGCCTACTTCTCGAAAACAATGCCCCAGTTGCCCCAATGCCTCATAAAATAAGCAGATTAGTGCTTGGTAATATCTATTCCTTTTCTATCATTTTGTGTATTGCGAATACCTAACGCGTTGTCACAAAGGATCCATATTTTCTCTGGAATTATTTAAAATTAGCTTTAAGATAGCTGCCGCAGCCACAATTCAGGACTTTGTTCAGCCTTTCACTTGAAAGTAGCATTCCCGTAGGAAGTTCTTCGCTGTAGCTGTCTTGGAACTTAGTTTCATTAAAAAAATACTAATTTTGTTGTAATAAATTACTTATATTCAAATCTTGATGCATTTTGAGTACCTATTTAATTTTTCATTAGAAGTGTTTTAAGTCGTGAGCTAAGAATTGTGATTGCGACTTATAGCTTTCTGTAACCGCGAGTAAATAGTTCTCGCAAATCACCACTAGATGTCAGCACTGTAGAACGCAGATTAAAAAAGAGGGAATTTCAAATTAACTCGTGACATTTTAAAATTGACTTTCATCAGCTGCGAAATATTATTGAATGTATTTCAAATGGTATGGTATCTTCAAAAAAGGCATTTCCTAGTCTTTTCACTGAATTATACTGGGTCAGTTGGAACTTTGTTTTGAAATTTCCTAGTTAGAATGCATTCCTGGCTTTCTTATGTTAAAATGGCTTATTTTAAACACAAATCGACTAGCACTAAATATACCCCTTTCATTAATTAATTCATAACTGCATATGCTTAAAATACTCCGCGGGATGAGTTGATTCTCTTATAAGTTATTCCCCTTATTTTGAGATCTACCAACTGAACAGCTACAAGAACTTAATTCAGTTGCAGCAGCCAAGTTCATACCATTATAAATTTGTAGACAAATATTTACCAGTTTTTTTTTGAATTCATGGCTGTGAGTTTCCTTCACTTTGGCTAAAGTGAGTCTCCAAGCCTTAGGAATAATGCCTATGCTATACGGTGAATCAATACAATTGAGGTGTAATTTTTAAATCCTTTCAATTTGATGCAGATACACTACACACAGAGAATTTCACGTAATGTGTTTTTTCCCTGAATGAGCAGATGACTATTATTTGTCATAGAAATTAGTTTGATTTCAACCTGGACATAACTATTTGACAAGTTTAGTACAGCGTAGTGTTTAATTGCATTGGAAGTATACTCGTAATTACTGTCAGCAGAGTTTTAGTAAATGTATATTTGTTGCAGATCAAGCCTCTTATGTGCATGATGTGCCTCCATGGATATTGCTCCATGCTGTGCGAGGTATTGCCAGAGCATGGGAATGTCACCTCAAAAACTATTTCCTACTGTTGGAGATCAGCTAGTTTTGGTGACACATCAGTTCTGGAGACAGAGGAGTTAGTGGAATATAACCTCCAATTTACAAACCCTCTGATTTACAAAGCTCAAATTTTTGAAAGTGGGAGAAAAGAGAAGTCTGATGAAAACTATAAAAAGAAGACAGGACAACTTAATCGGCCACATCGTAAGACACGATGGCTTGATGAAAGCAGTTGTCGAGGGAAAAGTGAACAGGAAGAATTGAAAAGGAAAGCCTCATATGAGATGTATGGAACAAGTTGTGAAGGATGTAAAAGAGAAGAACTACAGTGGCTCTGTATAACGAGTGCTCACAATGGCTGGGAAATCACTCGCTATAGCGAGCGCTCGTTATATCCGATGGGGATGATTAAGCCTCTCAATTCCTGCAGTTGTTCTTACTTTCCATTTTTCTTTCGTTATCACACTATTAGAAACAGATAGAAGAGCCGTTTTCATGAAAAATTGCATGTTTATCAATGATTTTGCAAATTAAAACCTTCCAAAACAATAATTTACGCTTTGCTGAAGTCTACCAGTGTTAACCTGCATTCCATTCTGTCTATTGGTTAGGGAAGTTTTCATAATGAATCGCCAAAGTGCGGCATTTGCCGGCAGTCGAAAACATTTCTTGCATTAATGCCTATTCCTGGCCATTCTTAAAATTCACATTCAGTTATCTGTTGAAAATTAGTTGCAGCAAGTATTTATTTACACAAGCAAATGCCTCTTGTCGGTTGCGCTGCACATCGTGTGTCCTACTGGTGCTGCTATCTGGAGGATCTAGAGCGAACGGAGGTAACTCCCATGAAATACTATTGCCGAGAATTATCGATGCATTCATAAAAATTGTATGTATCCGTGAAGACAGGAATCATAAAATAAAATAAAAACTTCTTGAACTGGATACATTTTAATTATTAACATAACATCAGCCCTTACTTAACAAATGTACCAGAGAACAAGTAATCCCATAACTTCTGCTAACAGGAAAAAATAATTGAAACCAGTATTTATGGATCGTAAAATTATAAGAAAATAAATTATTCTTTGGCAATGGAAAACTTTGATGACTTTGTCGCTAGAATAAAAACCATAACAAAACAAACATCGGGTTTTTAATATCACACATACACACGCTTCACATTAACAGCACAATATTTCCGATTTCTATTCCCGGCTGAAAAATGATTCAAGCAACGTCTGCTTCAGTCTACTGGCAGTTGCCGAAAGCACAAACCTTTCCACTTCACTAAATGTTCTATGGTCCTTGGGGGAAGCATCACTAATTATTCTAAGAGCCTGCTGTGCTTCAGCTCTAGTCGGCATAGGCACTGTTTCTTCTTCTGAAAGAGAACTAATTTCGTCATCACCTTCGTTCCTCACCGAGTTAATCAACTCCTCGTCCGTCAACTCCTACCGCACTGGCAAACTTTCATCGGCAATAACATAGGCACAAAACTCGCAAAGGCCAAAATGCTCTGTTATGTCCTGCCAACCGGTCAGGGATTCTCTGAATTTCTTCCAGTTGCTCGTCAGCCTGATTCACCTCACTGTTATCCCTGTCAATGAATCTCGCATGTCGAAAGCAAGCCGTTATGTGTGCTGGAGAAATTTTTTCCACGCTGATTGATACGGCTCTCATGGCATCCAACACATTCCACTTAAGTTTCTGCATGTCATGTTTTGGCAAATGTGTCACTAGGTAATTTACTAATAAGCTCCTGAAATTGTGCTTGAGAATTTTGATGATGCCTTGATTGAAAGGTTGCAGAATACTAGTGGAATTCGGTGGTATAAAAATGATTTCCACATGTCTTAGTGTAATATTTGGATGGGCTGGGAAATTAACGATAAACAGTACAACTTTACCATCTTTTCTTCCGATTCTTGTGTCCAAAGGTCGTAACTACTGCGTGAATAACTCAGATGTCATCTATGCATTTTTGCTGTGCATGTAGGTGCACGACAATGATTTAACGCTCCTGAAACATCTAGGATGGGTGGATTTCCCCACGATGTATGGCTTGATCTTGTCGGAACCATCCATATTTACACGCAACAGAACTGTCAATCTCTTCTTACTTCTTTTTGTGCCTTTGCAAGGGTCCCCTCGAACCGCAAGAGTTGTGTTAAATAAGAGGTTGTAAAATAGACCTGTCTCATCGGCGTTGTAGATATCGCATGGTCTATATTTTCTCATGTAACATTTTAGGACTGGGTCCCACTCCTCCACAGCTTTCAGATTCACACTGCATGACTCCCCCGATACTTGGTGAAGGGATATACCCTTCCTTTGCTTGAAATGAGCGAGCCAGCCATCTGAGGTCTTGAAGTTCTTGATCCCTATTCCCAATGCCATGTAGTCTTCTTTCGCCTTGAAAATCGGACCGTTTATGGGTAGTCCTTCAGATCTTTGCTGGCAAAACCACTTGAAAAGCACCGATTCCATTTCAGGATATTCCCCATGCCGCACATATTTTTGGCTGCTGGGTCGTCCTTGCTCAGTCAGTGCTGCACGAATTTTTTCTTTGTTTTTCAAGAAAGTAACAACGTGGAAGACGAGACACTGAACTGCCTCCCAAACTCAGGTTTTGAAGATCTGTTACTTTTACACACGTCAATTATTTTAATCTTGGTTTGCAGGTCCAAAGACTTACGTTTCCCGGACATGATGCTGCCGCAGTTTCATTAGTGATATGGGACTGTGCAGAGTGGTGGGAATGAGCGGGCGGAGGGGGGTGGAGGCAGGAGGCCAATACAGGCGGGCTGAACTCCACCCCTTATGCACACCACCGCTCTCTGCTATGGTGTGATTGGCTAGATGCTTTTCCTCTGGTCCATCTTCTGCCCATTCCGCTACTATTGCCCCGTTTCCACTACTAGCGTATCTGCGCACATACCAACCAGCGATGCGTTCCCACAACCATCGTAAAGCTCAGTGCTGACCTCCCGTGGCAGCGTGACATAACAAAAGAACAGCTAAAATGTGCGAGCGTGCGCAAGGTATGCCAGGGCGGGCCATAAATCATCAGTGCGTGAACTTTAAATAATGTAGAGATGACACAAATCTTATATTATAAGTTGTAGTTGACCATTAATGCTACTAAAGATTAATTAATACCTTGCGTTAATTTTTACTTGGCAGTACGTCGCCCTCAAGAAATATTGCTCGTAATACCGAGCGCATACTGTGGCAGGAGCTTTTTGGCTTTGCTATATCCATTTTCTTTTACATGTTAATCATAGGCCTTTTGATGGTACATTGACAATCACTTGTTATTGCAAGATTCTGACTATATGCCGTACTCACTATAACAGGCTTCTATGTGTACTTCAATATGAGGAGGTTGGCTGATAGGAGAATTGAGTGGAGGGCTGCATCAAACTAATCTTATGATTGTTGACTGATGATGATGATGAGAGGCCTTGAATGTTTGGCAGAGAATGGCGTATTGTATTTATCATGTTTAGGACCATGTCAATTGATGTGATCCACACAAAGCTATGGACCACGTCAATCGATGTATTTTTTTCAGCTTTGTATTGAAATAAAATTGATCCGGTTTTAGGGGAATATCTTAAATTACAACTTGCATTGAATGTGTTAATATCTTTGGGAATTTTCCCATAGTATTACTTAACATTTTTCCCCCAAAATATTTGCCTTTATGTATATGTTCTGAAAGTACTAAAAAATGAATAAGCTAATTATTTTAGACCAAAAATAAAAAAATAACTCAAATTAGCAGATTTTTATATTGCATGCGAAGTTTTTTTTTAATACTTTTTCTAAAGTTATAAATACTTTCAGTATTTTTAAAGATCTGCTTAGAAGTAGATTTTAAGAGTCAATTTCATCAATTGATGTTATTCATTTTTTTATTCCTGTAAGCCTGATGACTGACTTTGAGGAGTTGGAATTTGGGGAAGATTTGAATCTCAACAGTGATAATGAGCCTGTTGAAAATGTGAGGCTGCCTGATAAAGAACTTGTTGATCGTTTCGGTGGGGAAGGCTGTGAATGCCCTTGCCACTCAGCTTCTCCTCCAAGTGCCCCTCAAAGTGAAAAAGAATCATCTAGAAGTTCTCATTGCAATCGATGTGGCCTCAAGGTGAGTTGTAGAATTCAAATCATTGAGTGTATTATTAATAAAAATATTTTCTCTCCTTCAGGGCCAATTTCACCAACGAGGATAATCTTTTTAACTCGGTTAATTTAGGGAAAAACCGAGTTAATTTGACTTTTCTGTTCCACCAGTACTATTAACTCGGTTATGGGGCATTATCTCGGTTAATATTTTTACCGGAGGTTTTCGCGAGGTGAAAGGTTATTATCCGAGATAATTCTGTATAAGCAACATGGCGTGCAGGCGATTTTGTCAGCTACTTTTAGATATTAGCCGAGACATTTGAGTTCAATTATCGTTATTTAAGGCAATTCCTAGGTGGATTAAGGAACGCGCAATTTATTTGAACCTAAAAGCTGAGATTTGATTTATCCCGAGTTAATAAACGCTACGAAAAGCACTTAGCAACAATACAGGTGAAGTCTTATCGGGATTTCCACTGGGTTAAATATTTATATAACATCAACTTCACTCACCCTGAAGACGATGGATGAGTCATCCATTGAAACGTTGGTGTTATATAAAGGATAAATAAAAGCAAATAGCACGTATCCAACCTTTAAACTCTATCTTATTTAAATGTAAATAGTACACTTCTCACAATAGATACTCCTACACACTTCAACCATAATTAAACATTTTATAACACTCATGAACTCTTGCTGAGTAATCAGGGAACGTCATAGCCGCATACGGTCATGGAAATGATTCGCCCGTCACTATAAAATCTTAGCGTGACAGCCAGCCGTAATCGAATTGTAAAATATCAATGGTTGATCAAGTATCTCGTCACCAAAATTACTTGTCTCGTCGTCGTGTTTGATCTTTCATAATCACGTCTGGTGAGATTTAATGTAGTATGAAATTGTTCCAGTGTCTTTCTTAATAAATTATGATAGGCCTCACATTCCTATAAAAACTGTTTATTTTATATCAGGCCTAACGTACCTCGACCTCTATTTCTCCTCTCTCGTAGCTTTCTCCGAAAAAATAGTGGCTGCCACTGTTGTAATGGACACTAGCAGTAGATGCGAAAATTAAACCATACCGATTTATTATTAATAGCTCTACTTCACTTCAGATAAACTCAAACCTCAATATCTAGAAGCTTTCTCTAATGAATACTATAATTACACCATACTTTATTTCACCTATCACGCATCACTTCTAAACAAGGCATAAGACGTAAACAAACCATTCAGACCATCGATACAGCTGCGTTGGTCGGAAATCTCCCGTGAATCGATATGTACTATCGATAGGCCTACCATTGCGCATCCTTTCTGCACGTAACATTCAAGGAATTAATTCGAAAGATCATTCGCCGTGTAAAACGCCCTAAGCAGAATCAATTTCAGGTCACCGCCTAAATTCATTCGCATGATAATTCACCTTGACACCATTGACAATGATGAAGGAAATGCTAAGTTTTAAGTGATCGAAAGGTACCTATAATAGCAGTTACTGTACGTTTTCAAGACGCTGTAAATAAAGGCAATGTAATTTAATTTCATTACAGTATTTTATTTCTCTATCTCCTAAACGTAACAGTGAAAACAATAAGTGATATCATAGGGGAGATGTTTAATAGAATTGGGAAAAGCGGGATTTGAAATATCTTATAAACATATAGACGATATTTTCTGGATAATCGTAGAAGATAATATAGATGTTTCGTGGACGTTTAGTTAATATTTTGACCTTCATGGGTCCATTGGAAATGCCTTAAGTTAAAACAAGCACGAAGTTAAATCAGCTGAATTACAAATCGGTTAGGCGCTTTTATTTGTTTGTTGATGTCAGGAGTATGAGAAATTTACTAACCTAAACGTTCTCAGAGAAATCTCGGTTTTATGAAACCGAGATAATAATAGCAGTGGTGAAACGCAAGCAAGAGATTATCGAGATAATAATATTAACGGAGATAATGTAAACTGCGATAATGGGAAATTTTACTGTCGTTGGTGAAACTGGCCCTCAAGTAAAAAGATTATAGCCTTAAGGTTTTGAATTTTGGCCATAGGTTAGAGGTGGTTTAAATGAAAACACAATTAATTATGATGAATGTGATGTTAATTAATTAAATGCTCTTGCACCATCATCCTCTTCATGAAAGAAACCATTTTGCATCCATCAATGATCATTAAATAAAATATTACCTGATTGGAAAATGGAAGTGAAAAAGTATCTGTACATGTTGAATCTTTTTTGACCTTGACTCACCTGGTTGCTGTGAAAATTCTTATGATTTTGAAATATTAATTACCTGAAGTATCTCATTTAGAACTCAGTTGGTAAGAGAAAATGAGTACAATTCACAAGTTATTTTATTTTTGGACTACTTGTGGCATTAGCAACATGTAAAGCTATTCCTTTTGTGGTTGGGTGATGAGATTTTGCTTTTTTGTTGATTCTTAGCGTAGTCGAAGTGAAATCATAGTAGCGTAGCTTCCTGAGCCAGGACATAAGCAGCCAGGTGCTAGATAAATTCTTGTGATTCGTTTAATTTTACTTGCATAGACCCTATGGATAACTCTCGTCTCTTATGGAAGATAGTATTAAGGCCGTTGTACACGGTACAATTTCTTGTACAAGATCTTGTACCATAAATTGAACAGCGAGATTTGACCAAGAAATTGTACAAGAAGTTGGTTCACGGTCGTACACGATCAAAGATTTTCATGTAATTTGTACGCCAATAGCATGTGCAGATATCGTTTTCTGTCGACCTGTTGAATTGCGATATCCGATGATGATAGTATTTTGAAAATACTGCCAGAGTTACTGGGTTACAATGATTTGCTATCATTAATCCTAGCATTAATAAAATGAAATTATACGATTGGTTACTTGCACTCTTTCATCGGCTCATGAAACCCATTATTTATGTTCCAAATAACTTGGTTTTTCTCTCTGGTAGCAAGTAATTGCAGATCTCATAGCTAAAAACCAGACGGAGAACCTTCATTCTCATAACCCGTCCACGCACCAACTTATTCAAAATATGAGGTCCTTAGGAGCACTCCATAACCTAATTTTTACAAGGGCAGACAAAGGCAACAGTATAGTTGTACTAAACAAGTAAGAATACTTGAGTAAATGTCAAGATTTTATCTCCTCTAACAACTTTGAAAAGCTCAATAAAGACCCGCCATTGAAAGTGGCTGATCTGTAAATTAGTCGCAGTCTGTCTCGGCGATGTCTTCAAATTTATATGTTTACTTCAAGTTCCAGAATAATTCCAGTGTACACGAAGTACCAGAAATTAATATGTTTAAATTATTCTGATTCTCGAAATGGGAAAATTAACGTTAAGAATGGTATCTCGGTATTAATATAAGAATAATATCTCGGCAGGTTATGAAGCAATGTTCCGGTTAAAAATGTTTCGGCATTTTCCACTACGTACCAGGTAGTTGGTCATGGCAAAATTGCCGGATTATGGGTGTTCCTGGATTAGGGGTTCCTGGGTGCTCAACTGTACAAGAAATTGTACCGTGTACAATGGCCTTTAGAGGAGTGGTGATTATTTCATTCAATGCCTTATATTGTTTTGGTATTCAGAAAGCATGATAGATGAGCTATCATATACGTATATAGAGTAAAATGTGAATGACTGAGACCTCATCAAAAGTATGATTGTAGGTATTCATCATTGTTTGTTTCCATCCTAAAATAGGCAAATGATAGTTGGTATTACATATGGGAGTGACTAGTTTTTGTACATGATACTCCTGAGATGCTAACTATTCTGTTTAATTCAAAATTTTTATTATTATCATCCATTGTTGGTTTGTATGTATATTTTTCTCTCAACTTTAATACTTGTCAGTCGTACAAACATGTATGGTAATGTTATAAAGTATTGGAGAGGATAATTTAAAAAATAAACTTCAAAATATGAAGTTTTCTTCATATTATAGGCTGTCAGCATGACAAAAGCCCTTAAAATTGGCACTGGCCAAAAAAAACATAATTTTTCCTGAACTTTTTTAACCCTTGTAGATTATTCAGTTTGCATAATACGTATAGTGCCCAAGTTATACATGCAATGTGTTTGGCTGTTTGCTGTTTAACTTGAAATTATCACAAGTCTGAATTTTTAACAGTTAAGGCCTGCATAACATGGGGGCTGTCTACAATTCCAAATTAGAGGCCTCTTTTAAAATCAGAGTCAATATTTTGGTTATGAAGAGATGAATAGTATTTTACTTGGATTGCTGTTTTTTAAAATTGTCAATCCATAGGTCATTTATATTTTTCTGTTTCAATTGAACTTATCATTTTCCAACTTATGACTAAATATTTGTTAAAATAAATGGTTGGCGAGTGATATTTGTTATTTCTTCAGTATTCACATCTACATAATACTCTGCAAGCCACCACAAAGGTGTGTGGCATGCGTGTATTCCTTGTTTTCTTAGTATTTTGACGATGGTCTTAATTGTATAAGGCAAGTCGACCGAAATAAATTTTTTATTATTATTCCCCATGGAATTACTTACTTTGATACTCTGTTACAGTTCATCAATGGCAGAGTAGTCTTGCAAACTGCTAAAGGAATTCGTCCTGCTAGGGTTATATTTGATAGTTCTGCTGATTTTCAACGAGTGGTTGTCAAGGATACAGTGCAACCTCCTCGTTTAAATAAAGGACGCTCTCGTAAAAAAAGTAAAATGACTGAAAATAAGGATGATGGTTCATCCCCTCCTCCAAAAATACGAATACTACAAGGTGTGGAGTCAGAAGAGGATACTTCATCAACCCGTATTTCTGAACTCACTAGCTCACCCAGAAGTCAGTCTAGAGTGAGTAGTAAGGGTGCCCGAAATGTGTCATCTAAAGGGAAAGATACTAAAGTTACGTCTGTAACACAGAAAAGTGTACCGAGTGAACCTAGTCAATCTGGTGATAATACTACAATCCACAAAGCAAGCACCACTGGTGGAAGTGATTTGAAAGAGTTGCCAACATTATTGGGAAACAGAAATTCATCTGATGTTCAACCAAAAGCACTGAAGGATGATATTATACCTTTAACTGGGAAAGTTATTGAAAAGGGAGATGGTGGCCTTTCCCAAGAGTTGGTAAGTTGGAACTTTTTACATTAATTTTTGTTTCTATGTACAATGTTTTCAAAATTGAATATTCATGTTTAGCATTAATAAATCTAATTTCTTCTGCACTATTTATATGAGCTCCATTTTCCTTAAAACTGAACCAATTTTTAAACAGTTAATTACTCTGAACAAGCAGTGCTTTTTTGTCATGTTGGTCCTTAACCCTCTTAGTGCTAACCTTTCTCCAGGGGTGCTAGTGAGAAATGCAGAGGATAATTTAATAAAATGTAGCATATTAGTAGAAAAAAACATTATGAAGCTATTGTCTATATATATAAAAATGAATGAATGTATGTGTGTGTGTGTGTCTGTATGTCCTTTATGCATTACTACACCATTCATCGGATCGCCATGAAACTTTGGGAAGTTGTTGAGTACATTCCCGAAAAGAGGACTGCGGAATCGATATTTCAATATCGATACTTTATCGATATAATATCGCTAAAGTATCGATAAATCGATACATTATTGATACAAAATTGAGGTGAAATTATGTAGTTTTTTAAAAGGAATATATCGTTGCAATATCGATACTGTATCAAATGTATGTAATGTGTTTGTCCTTTATGCATTACTACACCATTCATCGGATCGCCATGAAACTTTGGAAAGTTATTGAGTACGCTCCGCGAAGGTTTCTACAAAATCGATAATTCATGGTCGATACTGTATCGATATAATATCGATATAATATGGATACATCGATACATTGTTGATACAAAATTGAGGTGAAATTATTTAGGTGTTTTTTATCAAAGTTTATAAAGTATCATTACAATACAGTAGAAACTCGAAAATACGAACTTCGAAATTACGAAATTTTGATTTTACGAAGCAAAATCGTCGGTCCCGACCAAAAGGGTATCCAAGTGTATGTAATAATACGCGATATTACGAAATAACGAAGTTTTAAAATTACGAACCTCGGATCTTGGTCCCGACGTGAAAAAGTTACTCGTTTATACGAATAGTGATGGATCACAGTAACGTTTTCCGGCGCTCCTTGTCAGAATTAAACATCTAATTAATCATCGTCGCCGAATACATTATGCACTGAATGTATTACCTGAACGATATCTCATTTTTCAATGCTACAATATTAAGGACGACTTTGAATCTTAGGCATCTTAGCTCATAAAATATGAAACCAATCTGACATAAAATGCGTTCGGCTTTGCAACCACGAGTCCACAGAGTTACCAACGAGTAAAGAAAACGTAAATTTGTAATTTAACTAAATACATATTCTTCCACATCGCCCAGCCGCGGAAACAGGATGTAGACGCCTGAATGAAACCACCCGGCCGCGTCGTCTAGCCGCGACGTCCAGACGCGACAGTTGGACGTGGCCGCTGGACGCCGCAGTGAAACCAGACCTTAAGGACGACTTTGAATCGTAGGTATCATAGCTCATAAAATATGGAACCAATCGGACAAAAAATGTGTTTTGCTTTGTTACCACGAGTCCACAGAGTTGCCAACGAGTAAAAAAATGTAAAGTAGTCGTGTACGGATATACTCGCCGGCGAGAGACTAATTGCTACAACCAGCATTTTCCTCTCATGATCCCTGGCATTTTTTGTTACCAGTTTTCCCAAACATAAATCCATGATGAATATTCCTGGTATAGAAATCGTTTGCAATAACTATGACATGTATCGGAGATGGTGCTATGTTGTTCGAGCGGTAGATTCAGTCGTGAATATAACCCAAGGAAGCTTTTTTTCTTCTCACTATTTCAGACTGATTACACTCAACCTTGCTCGACGGCATAATTATTCCGGCTGGCAATAGTTATCATCGAAGGACTCATGTTTAATTTACCGTCCTCATTGAGCGTTTTGATGTAGTCATCGAGCAAGGCTCTTCATACGCATTTCCCTTCCCTTCTTCCACCGCCAACAGCAAAGAAAATCAGAGAAAGTACGAGTTCGCATGGTTCATAGGCCCATTTAGTTTAACGCACATTAATTATAAAGGAAGACTAGTTCTGGGCGCATGCAAAATCAATGGGAAAAAACACTCAAGCACCCATATATACATTTATATCGGAAAATTGTGTACCCTCTTCCCCTTTCACTCCAACATAGCGATCGAAAAAATATTCTAAAAGAGAGATCACTAGGCAGTCCCCACCAGGAAAATTCACCCAGCTCTCCTTCTCCTTTGCTCCAAAACCTCGGCATACTCACCCCCATCACCTTTCTCTCTCACTTGCGGCTAACCTATCCCTCCCACAATGGCCTTCAAGTGACCCTCCGTGTCCCCCCTTCCCGCTCTATGAGTGGGCACGAGCCATCCCCCTCACACCCAAGCCCCCCCCCCCATGCCCGCCCTCCGGGATATCAGGCCCCTTCGAGTGCCCCTCCGTCCCACCCCCTCAACGCTAGGCTAGCATGAGATGCCCCACGCTGACTTTGCAGGAATCTGTGCACGCCGATGGGTCTAACTCAGCGTAAATATTGTTTTGCGGGCATATCTTGATTCATGGTAAAAGCTCAACTCGCCAGAGTCATGTCTTCCCTCTCCGCCGACGCAGCAAATTGAGGTAAGGGAGGAGGAAGATAAGATGCGACTATTCGGCGTAAAGCTGATGATTCATTCGAGGTCGTCTTCCCGCGCAGCCCTTGGCCTTGAATCCCAGGTGGATCACCCTCACAACAGACGTAAGATACTACGAGACCATGGGCCTCGCAGCTGTTTTTGTGAGCGGGCGAATGGAGTAACCCCCACCCAGAGCGAGGGGGAAAGGAGGGAAAGAAGGCATCTTCCAGCTTGATGCGTGGCCTGACCTGGAGCTGCATTGCTTGGACGCAAGTCTCCTTGCTTGATCGTAAGCAAAGGAAAAACGATTAGCAAAAATATCCCACATTTTAATTCAATAGCGAATGTTTAAAAGAATTCTGAGATATAATGAATGAAGAGCAGGCAGGCAGACCTAATCTGAATAGAACCACAACTGAAGCTTTCGTGTAGTAGAGTGAAAAACGAAAATTATTGATTTGTAATGTTAGCATCGTTAGTAGCCGATGAAGTGTAAAAGGAACTATCAATCTTCACCGTTGAAGTGCGTGGCTTGTACACCCTACTTCTGAAAGGAGGTACACAGCTGAACTCTTCTATAAGCTCTTCTTTCAGCTCTATCATCTCGGAAATACCCACGCACAAATAAGCTGAATCCAAGGGAGAAAAACGATTGTTATTTCGGGAAATTAATGGGCTTAGCATTATTTATACAAAATACATAACGTGTATCCATCGCATAGCATCCGCGAGAGAATCTTATTTTCACTGTCTTAGCTTAACGTAGGTAGATACATATATTATGCCTGACGCGGAGAAAGGACCATCTTCTAACGAAATTTTATTCCTCTAATTTCAATATCGGGTGCCAATGATCGCGCAAGTCGCACACTTCCTTATTGTATGCATCAATCAGTATTACTAATGATTAAACATCGCTCACGCTTCAGTTAAAGAGTTCTCCAGTTAGGAAATAATATAGAAAAATGCGCTATGAAGCTTCATAGGCTTATTCCAAACTGCACAAAAAATTGGGCAAAGATGCTTCATTGCCTAATCATTGGAAAAAAAGAACGGCAAGTTAGTTGTCGCGATGTAAATTTACGCGGGGCTTAGATGGGAGTTTATTTCTTCCGAGTTTCGGGATTTCCGCCGTGAAAAGATGGAACGATGTGGTGGAAATCCCGAAAATGGGAAGAATCAACCTCCGACAAATTAGTTGCGTTAAACTGTTTGCACCTTGTGGGCATGAACACACATTTAAGTATACTTTTATGAATTGTAACTTCGTAAATCATGCAAGTACGTCGCGAGAGTTCATCTTAATTTAAGGAAACGACAAAGAGCTTCATCGCGATGTTTTTGAAAGATACTCGTTGATACGAAATTTGATATTACGAAGTGCCGATTTTTCCGGTCCCGTCGACTTCGTAATTTCGAGTTTCTACTGTATCGATACTGTATCGATACAATATTGATAACTTCATGCATTACCACAACGTTCATCCAATTTCCATGAAGCTTTGGTTAGTTGTTTTGTTCACTCCATGAAGGTTTGTACAATATCGAGAATACAATATCGACACTGGAGACGGGATGTGCATCCCATTGAACTTGCAATTCATTGAAACACTCACGTGCAACATATTCAAATCATCCGGCATGGGACAAATATTTCAGAAATGCCAACTTATTGCTTGGGATGAATGCACAATGGTGCACAAAGCATCGCTCGAGGCTCTGGATCGATCATTGCAAGATTTCCGTTGAATCCTGAGACCATTTGAGAACGCATTAATATTGCTTGCACGACATTTCAGGCAAACATTACCTGTAATTCCTCGATTGACACTAGCGGATGAAATAAATGCTTGCCTGAAATATTCTACTTTGTGACGACATGTAAAGACGTTAAAATTATATACAAATATGCGTGTCCAGCTGCAAAACAATCGATCAGCTGAGATATATTGTATACCCATAAGAATTATGAAATTAAACATACTATAAACGTGCGCTTTCCATTTAACCAGATTGAGCCACAGCAACGCGTGGCCGGGTCAGCTTGTTATAAATATCCAAATGTGGTCTTTTTACATTACTTAAGTTGAACAATATATTGATATTGAGCCGATATATCGGCCTACTGCACTATTCATCCGAGATGCAAAAGCTTATATATTGACCCGCCGCACTAAGAAGGTTAACCACAATGGCAGTTTCCTACTAAAAATGACGTAGCATTGGCATATGTGTAATGAGTTTAATATTTATATGTATTTGATTATTTTGTATCCACTGGACAAATTATTTAGGGGTGTGCTTCAATGGTTAGTTATAAAGTGGCTGTTAAGGGCTGCAAAGGGTGAATCCTTTGCAATGAAAACTAGGGTAGCATGAGGCTTTCTTGTTGGCAAGATGATTAATGAGTAAATTGGTTATTTTGTTCCAAAAGTTGTTCCTTCAGGAACTCCACCTTTTATGGAAATGGTACCTAAATTATGAGAATCAGTGCTGATACACAGTGTACTCTTGTTAGCATGTTTTTGTGGGGACCCATGGTTCTGAACGTGGTAACAAGGAAAATGTACTAAACAGGTTAGGACTCCCTGGGTAAGATGAAGAAGTAGGTGTGAGTTGCATAATATCCAGGGGAATAATATGCTGGCGTCAAGTTAATTAATTCTATATGTCTATAGATAGATGGTTTTCCTTTATTGTAACTAAGTTTCATTTCCAATTAATATGCCTCCTAAGAAAATGCATATGATACCTTGCATTGATGCCCACTCAGTATTTAATTATGACTGTAATGACCAAGCAGCACATTTTGTATTTACAGTCCACACAAAAAGACTCAAGTTTAAGGTTTTATGTCTCAAAAATGGAAGAAGTGATATTCATACAGAACATATCAGTGTGTAGATTATTTAGTCGTACGTTTAATGCAGGCAACAGACTTTTTTTAAATAATTAATTTGGAGGCATGTAATTGCGGTGAGAATGAAAAATGGCATAATTTCTTTTAAAGTCACAGATGGTAGCTGCGTCACTTTGGCGGTTCTCATAACAATATGAAGGGCACAAATGAAATGGAATTGTGAGAGAATATGAGTTGAACTATTTTTAATATGTTCGTTTCAAAAATTTCAATTGATTTACTAATATTCGTTTGAGTTATTCCAGCAAATTTATGAAACCAGGTTTTCTCTGTAAGTATGCAATATTAGAAGCACCCGAACATCTTCATCTGCAGTTTAAAATTTCTAATGAGAATCCTTTAATGTCATAACGCTAGACCATGCCGCAATACTTTATTTAAATTTTGTATTTTTTGAAAACAAGTTTGGAGTGAATGTGGAAACATTAAGAATCTAAGCACTTAGTATAACAAACTCTAGTTTTACTATTGACAGTAGAACTTTCATTTTTGCCACTATTTTGACATGCTTCATATGCTTATGGATTTTTGTCTCCTTTTCGGAGGATGCTGAGCTTTTCAATTATTATTTATCATTTCACCGGAGGATTTTCCATGGCTTATTCTAAGCACATCTCTTACAGTCACAGAGTATTTGTTCTCGCATAGTTTTGATTGGTGATGGACGCATCCAGGTATTTTTTTCGGAACCGGAACCGGATCCTTGCCGGGGTTTCAGATCTTTATCTTGGTTTCGGATCCTTACTTTCAGATACTCGATCCTGAATTTCATTCCTTTTCTAATCCTAGATTTTTAATAAATATATAAATATAGCTACAATAGAATTACGAAAAAAAAGTAATTTAGTGTACAAATAATCAACTTCTTATCATCTATGAGGATAATATTTTCATGGATCAAGATTTACGAATGCAATAACTACATCTTATTACTTCTAATATAAAGATCACTTTCCTTATCACATACTCATCAAGCAATACATTTCTGAAACCTGTACAACTATTCTTTAGTGTAGTTTAAAGAAACATAAGTTCATTTTTTATTAATAAAGGAATTATTTTCCAATTATTAATCAAATAAAGGAATTATTTTTCAATTATCAATCAAATTCTTGAATGCTGTGAAATTCTTTTTTAGAAACACAAAGAAACACAAAAAAATTTTTTTGCGGCCAAGAGATCCCATTTGGGTCATTCCATGTCAAATCAACCAAAAAAATGGTAAAATTTACCTCACCCTTTGCGATTTTGATGAAAATTGGTAAAGTTGTTGGTCCTGCAGAGAAACTAAATAATACCAATTATTACAACCCTGGGCCAAATACTTTGTTAGAAAATTGGGTCTAAATATTGCCCAAAAATCAAATTTTAGGTCTGCAGTGCACTTTTTGAATTGTCGTAACTCTGATACAAACACACTTAGAGAGTTGTGTGAGGTGTCATTTTAAAGCTCTTAATATTGCCTTTCATTTGATATTTCACATGCCGAGGTTAAAAATAATTTTAGGTCAAAGGTCAAGGTCAACATAGTTTGACCTTGAATTATGAAAAATGGGATTTTTTTATTTTGCATAATATTTTTTCTTAATAACATACATATTTCATTAATATATTACCAACTTTCAAAGTGGGACTCCAAGTATGACAGGAGATACGAATTTTTTTGTACACCTATGACACTGGAAAGTTATCACTTCATCATATAATGTTTGGCCTATATACATGCAGGGATCATTTTAGACTTCAGCAGATATATCCTAATAATTTTTAGTATTAGTATTTTACTACATCTCATATAGCCACGACCTTGATCTATTAGGAAATTTTTAGGCTTGCATTAGTCTGCTGCAAGTATTCCAAATTGGGGAGCCGACGGTGCCAAGCTCGTGGAGCGCGAGAGAAAATTGTAAAAGTTTAAATATAAAAAAAAACACATTTATGAATTGCCACTGAATTTTATTTCTGGAATAGTTAGCTGGGTATGTTTAGATTACGGGAAAAAAGTTTTGGCCGATTCTGAGATGGAGTATTTGAGAAAAGTTTACTAACAATTTTTTAAACATTAGTAATTAACAACAACAGGGTGTAGATGAAAATAATTTTTATTGACATATTTGCATTCAATAAGAATTAACTTTAATAAGAGCTATTAATCATTGCTGTATGACAATTACAAGCTGACATATAAGCGATAATATGATTTAAGGCTCGGATTTTTGCTAAAAATGCGAAAAAATTAAATGTGTATAATTCGCTCAAAAAATTTTTTTTCACAAAACTGTTTGAGAGTATTCAGCTTGAGTTGATTTTGTACCCATACACCAATTTTAATCAAGATCTGAGACCCTAAGGGACAAATGTTTGTTGAATTGAGGTGGAGCTTTGAACAAGCTTAAACATTGTTTCCAGTGTCCTAGGTATTCAAAAAAAATTCGTATCTCCTGTCATACTTGGAGTCCCACTTTGAAAGTTGGTACATATATTAATGAAATATGTATGTTGTTAAGAAAAAAAATTAAGCAAAGTAAAATATCCCATTTTTCATAATTTAAGGTCAAACTATGTTGACCTTGACCTTTGACCTATAATTATTTTTAACCTCGGCATGTGACTTATCAAATGAAAGCCAATATTAAGAGCTTTAAAATGACACCTCACACAACTCTCTAAGTGTGTTTGTATCAGAGTTACGGCAATTCAAAAAGTGCACTGCAGACCTAAAATTTGAGTTTTGGGCAATATTTAGACCCAATTTTCTAACAAAGTATTTGGCCCAGGGCTGTAATAATTGGTATTATTTAGTTTCTCTGTAGGACAAACAACATTATCAATTTTCATCAAAATCGCAATTGGTCAGGTAAATTCACTGGTTGATTATTACATGGAATGACCCATTTATGGAATATCTGGGGATTACATTTTTAAGACGAAAAAATTATTGTATGTAGAATATTTCAAGCTGCTAAACTAGTAATTTTGCAATGTCTTATTAATAATAACCTTTAAAATGAAATTTGAGAATTTGATACCCCTGAGGAGACGTTTTGTAACTCTGATCTTGAAATGAGATTAGACTTTTTTATCCTATGTACTAGAATCAAAATTTCAAAAATATCTCAGGTTTGGAGACGTACATAAGTAACAAAAAGGTTGAGCAGAAGAAATTAATGTTGCTTTTAATCATGCAAATAAATAACTAATAAGTGGTATTGAAAATACCTTCACATTAATGAACTGTCTTTTCTATTTTGTATGTTCACTTCCCTGACTATTTAATTTCAACAAACCAAAAAAATGGCTTAATTATTTTGGAGGGGGGTGGAAGGTTGAATGTGCAAATGTGTTGCACAGGTTTACTGAATTTCTTTCTTTGTAAAAATATATTCTTGGTCACAAATGATTTCTAACGTTTTGTGTGGTGCAAGTTTTGACCCTTCAGTCTCAACAGTTTGCCGACCCCCTGTTGTATACTGTTCGTCACCATACAATGCATTCGATGCTTTCCACATCTGACTTTGACTCATCTTTATTAAATATTTAACCAGTTCTAATTTTTTATATTACTGCTATCTTTCAGGAATATCAAAGTGGCTCATTGGATTGTGGGAGTACCTTGAGTGAATCTAGTCCCAAAAATCACCAAAGTAATTCATGTGATGAGCCAGGTTATGAAAATTCTGATGAAGTTCCTTGGACAAGAGAGGAGGATAGAATTATTCTTCAAACATTTCAAGCTGATGGAGGAAAGAGTGTTGCTTTAGTCAAAATACAGCAAAAATTACCTGGAAGGAGTGTTGCAAAGGTAAGAACTTTTTCCATGATAAATTGTATCAACATCTCTGAATTTTAGGCTCAATTTCCTTTTAAGTTGGTCCTAAACATCTTCTCAGGAATGCTAATAACATCAGAACTGAAGATTTTGATTTTTAAGTGGAAGTTATATAGGTTTTCTCTAGAGATGGGACGAATAGCAGATTTTTGTAATTTTATTATTAATCATAACTTGAATATAAACATCATCATTTCTATTCCCAAAAAGAAGAGAGCAGAGAAATGCGAAAATTTTAGGACTATAAGCCTGACGACACATGCATCAAAGATAGTGACAAGGATCATCTACAGAAGAATAGAACGAAAAGCAGAGGAGTTCCTGGATGAAGATCAATTCGGATTCAGGAAAAGTAAGGGTACAAGAGAAGCAATATTGGCCCTTAGGCTGCTTATAGAGAAGAGAATGGAGAAGAACAAACCGACGTTCATTGCATTTGTGGATTTAGAGAAGGTTTTTGACAACGTGGATTAGAATTCAATGCTTGATATTCTGAAAGGAATTGGAGTTTCCTACAATGATCGAAGAATTATCCACAGTTTGTATAAAAACCAAGTAGCTGTGATTAAATCTGGACCCAGCTGTGAAGAAGCAAGAATTAGGAAAGGAGTGAGACAAGGCTGTGCACTGTCTCCGGTAATTTTTAATGTTTACATTGAGAGAGCCATCAATGAAGTCAAGGAGAAGTGTCCTGGAGTGAACATCCACGGAGAAACAATCAGCATGCTATGACATAGCTCTCATAGCAGAGACAGAGAAGGAGCTGAATAAGATGCTAACAACCATGGAAAGGACAATGGCCAGACATCAGCTGAAGATCAATAAGAAGAAAACTAAGATATTGGTGTGCAGCAAAAGAGAAGAGGCCAAAACCAACGTTAAACTAGGAAAACAGAAACTGGAAGAGGTGAAAAGAGTTATGTTACCTGGGAAGCAGAGTAACCAACGATGGACGAAGCAAGAAAGAAATAGTGAGTAGAATAGCCTAGGCAAAGAGGGCATTCTATCAAAAGAAGAATGTACTAACAGCTGGAAATACAAGCTTGGAAGTAAGGAAGCAATTCATCAAAACATATATCTGGAGCATGTTCCTGTATGGCAGTGAGGCATGGACGATGACAGCAGCGGAGAAGAAAAGGGTGGAAGCATTCGAAATATGGTGCTATCGACGAATGATGAAGATAAAATGGATCGACCGAGTGACAAATGAAGAAGTCCTAAGAAGAGTGGGAGAAAAGAGAAGTCTGCTGAAAACTATAAAAAGAAGATGGGAAAACCTAATCAACCATATCTTAAGACACGATGGCCTGATGAAGACAATCGTCGAGGGAAAAGTGAACGGGAAAAATGGAAGAGGCAGGCCTTGTATGAGTTACATGGAGCTGGTAGTAAAGGACGTGAAAGAGAGGAGCTACGTTGGTATGAAGAGGTTGGCCAATAGAAGAATCGAGTGGAGGGCAGCGTCAAAGCAATCCTAGGATTGTTGACCTTTGATGATTATGATGAACTTGAATATTCAGATACCTTTAGTTTATTTAAAGCTCTAATACTTTAATTTCAATTAGTATCTAAATGATACTAATTGCACACTTACTTTACATACATAATGAACCATATGATAGGCACACCAGCTGGTGTTACAGCTATGCTGAAAAATAATTTTCTTTCTTCAAATAAATTTAAATGGCGGTCAAAATCGGTGACATAGGTACAGGCAAAAAACGATTTTAAAATTTAAAATTGTTATAAACATTATAAATTTGTTTATATTTTATAATATATTCCCTTATTGCATATTTAAAAGTCATGGTCTTTAAAATATTCCCTTTTGCACATCTTTAGGTATACTAGTCTTGGAGATATACCATAAAATGTGTAGTAGCTTTTGTAAAATTTATTTGCAACGTTGCAATATCTCATAAACGGTTGCATTTATTGCAAAATGGCTTTGGGGTTTTCATTTTCTTTCCAAATGGTGCTGTTCTGCCAAATTTGGTCAAAATTGGACAACCTAAGGGCAATTACCTGCTCAAATTGACATGGAATAACCCTATGTATTGAGTAATGAAAGTAAATGACCTCGAATAACCCTATGTATTGAGTAATGAAAGTAAATGACCTCTCAATTGTTGATCATTAGTTTTTTTCATTTAGATGAAGCATTTGACTCTTCTAATATCAGATTACATGTAAATGTTATTAAAGTAAATAGAATGATCACTTGGTAAGATTCCACAAATTTATTTTACCACCCACCTAGGTTTTGATTGTTTGACAATCATTATCAAGGTAAGCGCGGAGAGTCCCCGAGCTCATTATATACCCACAAGGTGTTCATGTGATCCATGGGTTGGGGCAACAATGGGAAATGGGGGGGGAGCAGTAACTAGTCGTGACTTGGCCGGATGAGGGGGGAGAGTTAAGGAGATGGGTCAAGTTAGGGAGGAGAGAAAAGGTAAGATCAGGAAGGGAGAGTTGGAAGGGAACATACATTCATTTAACAGGTGTACATTATTTCTGGTAGCAGACGCTATCTCCACTGTTCGAGGAAGTTCAACTTGTGGCCTTTGCACTGGGTGTGGAGCACTTTGGGGATGAAGTCACTGGTGTGGTCTTCTTCAATGAGGTGTTTGGCAAATTGGGAACGATAATCCCCTTTTCTTAAACAGTTATTGTGTTCTTTCACACGGGTGTGAACAGCTCCTCCGGTTTGACCAATGTAGGAGGCATCACAATTATTACATTGAAGCATGTATACACCATTTCTGTCTGAAACGTCATATTTGCACTTGGAATTGAAAATTAGCTTATCCAAGGTATAGGGGTTATAAAATGATATTCTGAGTTTGTCTTTTGGGATGTGATTAGCTATACAATGAGAAACCTTACCAAGAAATGGGATTTTGCACCAACGTTTTTTAGAAGTCTCAAGTTGGGGGGCAGATAAATCGGTAATCAAATGGAGAGCTAATTTATTTTTAATGTGTTGCACAGTTTTCTTGATAACTTCGTGATTGTACCCATTGTAATAAGCAATGCTTTTTATCATGCGCGATTCCGCATTGTAATCATCAACAGACATAGGGATGGATAGTAATCTGTTGATCATGGAATAGAAAGTGGATAGCTTATGGGTTTGGTGGTGGCAAGAATCGTTAGGGATTATTACATCGGAATACGTTGCTTTTCTAAAAATGGAGAAGGAATGGTGATCATTGGTTATTTTAATTGTCAAATCTAAAAAGTTTAAAACAAACATAAAATATCGTGAACATAATGGTACCAGTAAGTAACGTTAGATAAAAGTGGGTTATTGGAAGTAAAAAGTTTGTTTTCTAGGCTGCACATAAAAATATCGGCTAAAATAGGGGAGAGAGGTGAACCCATGGATAGACCGTGGGTTTGTCTATAGATAAAACTAGGGATGGGTCGGTTCCACTTTTTTTCGGTTCCGGTTCCGGTTCGGTTCTTAACTTCGGTTCTCGGTTCCGATTCTCGGTTCCGGTTCTTAATTTACCACTTACTTTGCATTGCTCAATGGTAAGATAAGGTAATTAATAATCATTTTCAGAGACTGAATTAGAATAATTCGCGACTTTGAAGCATCTAAGTACACTATTTTACCAGGTTTTAATGTGAAGCCTCCACTTTCGGAGTGTGAGTAGGTTTCAAACTGGTTTTCGCGCCAATTATTTCGGTACCGATTATTTTCCGCCTCGGTTCCGGTTCCGGTTCTAAACTCAAGAACCGGTGGAACCGAGAACCGAAGAACCGAACCGACCCATCCCTAGATAAAACCATTAAAAAGGAAATAATTTTGTGAAACACACAGGTTGAGCAACAACTGTAATTCGAAAATAAGCCTGGATTGCCGGAAGCCGTGAAGCCTGAGGATTTCCTTCTTGTTTGTAAATGTTATGTTCAAAATACAGTAGAAGCCCGTTATAGTGAGTATGGCCTATAGCAAGAATCTTGCAATAACGAGTGATTGGCAATGTACCGTCAAAAGGCCTGTGATTAACATTAAAAGAAAATGGATATAGCGAGGCCAAGAAGCTCCTGCGCTCACTCGGAATTACGAGCGCTAGTTCTTGAGGGCCATGCACTGCAAAGTACAAATTAACACATGCTATTTATTTTTAGTGGCATTATTAGTCAACTACAACTTAGAAACGTCAAAGTTTTCCATTGCCAAAGAATTATTTATATCCTTAAAATTTTACGATTCATCCTGGTTTTGATTATTTTTCCTGTTATAGAAGTAATGGGAATACTTATGCTTTCTGGTACATTTGCTAATTTGTGCATATTTTTGTAAATATTGTTAGGGCCGATGTTATGCGAATAATTAAAATTTATCCCATTCAACAAGTTTTTATTTTATGATTCCTGACTTCATGGATACATGCAATTTTGAGTGAATGCATCGATATCGATGGCAGCACTAGTACGACACACAATGTTCATCGCAACCGATGGAGACATTTGCTTGTGTAAATAAATACTCTCTGCAACTAATATTCAAGAGATAACTGAATGCCAATTTTAGGAACGGCTAGGAAGAGGTAATTATGCAAGAAATATTTTCAACCTCCAAAAAATGCTGTATTTCTGCTAATCATTTCGGAAATTTTCCTAATCAATGGATGTACTGGTTAACACTTGAATACTTCAGCAAAGTGTTAATTATTGATTTGGAAGATTTAATTCGCAAAATAAACTGTAAATATGCAATTGTGCACGAAAATGGCCCTTTTACCTGTTTTAAAGTTTTAAAGAGTAATATCCTTGTTAGCTAATAAATTTCTCATTCTAAGAGTTATAAAAAAAAATCCATGTTCCCCATTGTATATGAGTATGTTATCCCTGCTGTGCTATATATATGCTGTGGAAATGACCAGACTTCCCGAGTTTTCCAAAAGTTTCAAAATAAATAATTTATTGTCCTTTAGTAAAAAGTAATTACATATGTATTTGAAAATAATTGTCCACTTGTCCTAATTTTCATTTTTTGGTGGACCACCTCTTTCTTTCATGCATGTCAAATTATTATTGTTTTGTATATCTAACAGCTATAGTCCATTCGCGTTAGCCTGGCCAATGGCACCTCGTGAGAGTTGAAATAAGGAGAGGGGGGAACATTTTAGGGTTTATGCACAGTGAGTGAGTGTGGTTCAGACTAGTGCAAGTTTGCGCTTGTCTCCCCTCTCTCTCGGCACTGTCACCCCTATTCTCTGAGTTGGTCTAGGCCCACCTGCGCATTAGACCACTGAGTGTTGGCCCAGTTAAAGTGAATGAGTATTGAAAATTGGGTTTCGTTTATTTCAGCATTTTCTGTTATATTACTTTGGAGGCTGCAAATATGTGTAATTTTCTGGGATACCTTTTTCATTCTCAAATCAGACTTGAAAAATGGATGCATATTAATTTCAATGATATATTTTCAGATTGCCAGCAGGTTTCAAGAGCTGATGAGCCTATTCAGAAAAATGACTGTGCCATCATCAGGGGCAGAGGATGATGACTTAGCGATGGAAAAGAGGATGACTGATGAGAACTAATTCTTAATTAAAGCCTGAGGAAATTTTTTAAGAGTTTATTTTGAGAGCCATTTATTTTTATAAGTTTATAATCCAACTGTGATATTATGAACCTCATTCTGCCAAAATGAATTCTAGAAATACAAAATATCCCATTCTCCTCTCCAATGAAATACATACATTGCATGCATCTCGCTGTGACTGGCAAAGAATGAAAGTGAGAGGTTAAGTGTGTACATAGTTGCTAGCTAAATTTTAACAGGGGAGGTAATTTGCCTGTTGTTGAAAAGTTATGCATATTTTCTCCAAATATGCCTATCAAGTGTTTTATTTTATTGTTTATTCTGTTTTGAAATCTTAGCATATCATTTCCTCATCAGAATGCCCTTTGGTATTTTTAATGGCAGGAAATTGAGGGTTGTATTCAGAGTAATGTTATGTAGTTGTATATATAAAATAAATGCAAATAACATGTGATTTATAGATACTATTAAATTATTAATAAATAATGGAAAATTTTAGCTAAAATTTAATTTATTTCAAATATAGATGATATAAAACTGTTTCTTCAGTACAGTTTGTTTTTCAGGGTAGGTGATGAACAGCTTGTGTTTTGCACGATTTAGAATAGGTGTGTAGGATAGAGCTAGGATTTTTTCAGGGATCGAGGGAATGATGCAGAGAAACCTGGTGACTGGACTTAATGAAGATACCCAGGGGTCCTCCATGTAATGTCTCATCTGATGACCATAGTGCTAAACTTGAAGTGTTCTCCTCACAACTCACACTCTTTCTCCACTGAAAAATATCTGCCACAGAAAGAAAGGTGTGTCTTCACAATACGAATAAATTAAGCAATTTAAATGGGCAAAATTAAGTATTAAAAAATTACTTTTTCATGGTGCTTGGGGAATCTCCATAGATCACAAATATGTAATATATTTTTCATTAGCATGATTAACAGCTTCCATTCTTAGTTTGAAGGGTTCACATGGGTGATCTCAATGCTGGTGAACTCGGCCTAAACAGTTGTCCTAACAATGGACATTGTTAATGACCATTTAAACTATTCTCCAAGTATAGTAGTCCAAAGGATCTAAATCTGGGATCTCAGGAGGCCATAATTTCAGAATATTGGCGTTGTCTGAGAACAGATTTTTAGACTAAAGCACTTGTGTAGGCTGGTAACATGTCCTACTGAAAAAAACATGACCTTCCCAATTCTAAAATTAACATTCCATGTCTTCACAATCAATAAGTAGTTGGCTTGCTTACACCAGCTAACTGATTACAACTTCTGCAACGGTTCTATTGTGTCTTAAATCAGTGATTGAGCTTTTTTGATGAATGGTCTGTTCTGAGGTGTTCTTTGTCACATCATAACCAGTTGGTTTTTGGTACCCAAACCTGAATTATTTCTGTTGCTAAGCACGCAGAGTGAAGGCCTGTGATAATCAAATATATTCAATTGTTAACAGAAAGATATTGCAATTTTCCTCAGAAGTAAAAATTTATTGTGACTTGTTTCAATGTGACTACATCATTATCAAGAGAAGCTTTCCATTTTTCAACAAGTATTTATATTGGAGCAAGTCGGTCCTTTGGCGCAGCCTTTCAGGCACGGCTTGAGGAGTCCTCTGGAATTTAGGGGGGGGGGTGTGAAGTGGGGGAGTGGACGGTTCCAGAATGTTGGCTCTTCAGTTAGGTAGGAAATCCCTGTGTGAAACAGGTTGGGAGAAAGGGGCGAGTGAGAGGTGGAGGAAGTGGTGTGGGGTTACAAAGGGAGGAAAAATGGTGGATGGATAGGGGGTAGTGGGGGTGGCAGTGGATTAATGAAGTGCTATGGACAGTAACAGAATGGGAAGGAAAGGTTTTAGGATTGGGTATTATCAATTTTATATTGAACTAGCTGTGCCCGGCCACGCGTTGCTGTGACTCAGTCTGGTTAAATGGAAAGCGCACGTTTATAGTATGTTTAATTTCACAATTCTTATGGGTATACAATATTTTTTGTTGTTCCATTGTCTGTGCAGATATATAGATTGTCTGGTTTGCCGACTCCAGAACACGCAACAAAATACACGTTCATGTGAGAAGCAATCAGTGTCTAGATCTAAACTGCATAGTTCTAAAAATTGGCCCTGAGCTTTGTTGATGGTGAATGCAAATACCAATCAAATTGGGAATACAATCACTTAAATTGAAATGGCATATCTGTTGGAATCAGAGGAATGAGGACATCTTCGCCTTTGAAAGTTCCTGTCCAGATCGTGGATTCTACGACGTTGCTCATTAATTTATTTACTGAAAGTCGCATGCCGTTGCAAAGCTTTGACTGGTTAATATTTAGCAACATGATAATTGGCACGCCGATTTTAAATTGCAGTACGTGCGCTGGCATCCCTGGCTGATCGAGTAAATTCAAAAATTCCATTCGATAACCAATTGCCTCATCTGCTTCCACAACAGTGTCGACGGTCTTGTACATATGTGCATGCGTCGCTTTGAGTGTTAGACTGAATAATATTGTTAAGTTCGTAGAAGTCTTTGTTCTTGGCCGCAAGAATAGCTCGTTCACTTAGCCAATCATGATCCTTATAATTGATTTGAATATTGGGAAATCCTTTTTCAACCATTTCTTCTTTTGACGTTACTATATTGCAAAAGTTATGAGGCAATGAAATTTTTCCTGAGGTCAGATCAACCGGCACCTTTCCATTCCCAATTTCTAGCAATTTATGTGAGTATATCTCAGCTGATCGATTGTTTTGCAGCTGGACACGCATATTTGTATTTAATTTTAAAGTCTTTACATGTCACAAAGTAGAATATTTCAGGCAAGCATTTATTTCATCCGCTAGTGTCAATCGAGGAATTACAGGTAATGTTTGCCTGAAATCTCGTGCAAGCAATATTAATGCATTCTCAAATGGTCTCAGGTTTCCACGCAAATCTTGCAATGATCGATCCAGAGACTCGAGTGATGCTTTGTGCACCATTGTGCATTCATCCCAAGCAATAAGTTGGCATTTCTGAAATATTTGTCCCATGCCGAATGATTTGGATATGTTGAACGTGAGAGTTTCAATGAATTGCACGTTCAATGGGAGTGTCATAGAGGAATGAGAAGTTCTTCCATCTGGTAGCAATGTCGCTGCTATTCCGGACGACGCAAGAGCTAAAGCTATGTCATTGCGTTGCTGCAATCTCAGAAGAAAGGAAATCCAAGGAGACTTGTTATGATAACATTCAATTTACGTTGTGTCGTTTGATAATGTTAAATAATAAATATAAAATATAAATTTATTAAAATTATATAAACATATACATGCACATCCCATATCCAGTATCGATATTGTATTCTCAATATTGTACAAACCTTCGTAGGAGTGAACTAAGCAACTAACCAAAGCTTCATGGAAATTGGATGAATGTTGTGGTAATGCATGAAGTTATCAATATTGTATTGATATTGTATCGTACAGTATTGTTATTGTAATGATACTTTATGAAACTTAAAAATAAACTTAATAATTTCACCTCAATTTTGTATCGATTTATCGATACAGTATCGATATTGAATTATCGATTTCGTAGAAACCTTCGCAGGAGCGTACTCAACAACTTCCCAAATTTTCATGGTGATCCGATGATTGGTGTAGTAATGCATAAAGGACAAACACACACACATTCTTTTTTATATATATACATAGAAGATTATTTCCAATGGTTCCAAGGCATCCAGTTTCTTCCCTTTCTTGTCCTTATGTAAAATGTTTGGGACAAATCTGCACTGATGACCTGTGTCCATAAGATGCTTGGCAATGGTGGACGTGTCCTGTCCTTTCACAAGGCACTTCCAATGTTCGTTGATTCTCATGTGGAAGTTTCTGGATGTTTTTCCCACATATATCCCTTTGCAGGAATCACATTCTAGTGCTTAAACCACACATCTACCTAGTATGTCCACTTTATCTTTGGGTCTGCTGATTAATTTTGAAAGATTCATGGGGATATAAAAGGACACTCATTGTTTGATAGAAAAATCAGGCTTTCACAGCTGCCAGTAATGACCTCTGGTTGATGAAGCACATGTTGGTTAGAGGGAGGGTAAAGAGGCACCTGGCATCAGTATTAGCCTGCTCTAAATGAAAGGTGCCTAGGGGTCCACAGTTTATTCTCCTGTCTGATGGATGGAGTACAAAACCAGGGTGTCTGGCGAACTGGAAAACCAGAAATACTCGGGGAAATTTTAAGTCCTGAAAAAATTAGGGAAATTATAATATCTTTCTGAAAAATCCTGGAAATTGCATGGTGGCCGAGGCCTAACTCTAGTGCAGAGAGCACCCTTGCCATCCTTCTGCTTGGCTCTGGGTTCACCATTCATATCTTACTCTACCCGTAGCTGTGTGCCCGCTTGCAACTTGTTTCACCAGCCAATTCGCTGTCCTACCCAGCCCAATCACATGCAAGTTCTGTACGAGTCATGTAGTATTTATGGTTGATTTATTTGAGAGTCGGTTTGATCATCGACACTGAAACTGGAATCTATCTTTTCTCATTTTTTTTGACAATTGATTGGTGGGATATGGAAGTTAAAATACATTGACTTTTTTTCTTGTTTCACATTCTTATTGTTTAACTGCCTATTTTACATGACACGTATGCTTATTAAGCTTACTGATTTCAATCAAAAGTTGTCGGTAACAAAGTGGAATGAGACCCTGGAAAATCCAAATATTTACCTGGCCAACTCGGGGAAAATATATTGAGATGTGCCTGACACCCTGAAAACTTTTCATCTCCTCAAGTAGTGACCAGTATACCACTGAAATTTCTACTGGGGCTGGGATTTGAACGTGTGCCCATGGAGAAGCCAGAGCTGTTGCCACCACACCTAATGATCCCCACGTTTAGGTATTTTTGTTCCCCATGAAAGTTCATTCGGGGATGGTATTGGGAATTCCCAATCCCAGTTCCCAATTTTCCCTCTTGATATATCATCATTATTGCTTGCCAAAAAAGGTTCTCAGCTCTGTCATTTACTGACTACAATGGTTGTCAGAAGGTCAGCATGTCTGTCATGACACAAAATGCTCATAAAGCTGATTGGCCTGCAACTGTATTAAAAGACCTCAACCATTCAATACAAAAAAGGATGTTAAGTAAGGTTACGGAGGATTTGAGAGTTGGAAAAATTAAAGTAATAAATGGAGGAAGGAATAACGAATGCTTAGGACTTAACTACAGTGATATAGATTGATATCCCAACTACTCAAGGAGAAGCTAACATTTATTATTAATACCTTTAGCAGAGTAAGACTGCATGAATCTAAACGTGCACTATTTATTCCTGTGGAAAACAAAGATAACATTTTTAAATCAGTAATTTATACTTCTTGTGTCTAGCCACCAGGACTTTTCCCCTATATTGAATGGAAGGAATTCATGAAATATAATGAGAGAGAATCAAGTGAGTTTATTGGTCACTAGTTTTGAGCAGATGATTTAGGGCATAAATCTGTGCATAGAATATGTGAGGGTTTAAGAGAAGTTGTGATAAAAATAAACACATATGTCTATGCAAACTAGAGCTTGTAGGAAAAAAAACAGAAAGGGAAATGGCATTTTTTCCTGTTAGTGAAACACATAGTAGTAGTCAGTAGAGTGGATGTGATTGTCGTGGTGATCAAAGTAAGAGAAGGAGTGGAGAAGTCTAGACTATGAACAAGGAATGGCCACATATGACTTCTGAATTGCAATGATTAAAGATTAAAATATGGAAAGAAATAGTGTTCCTTTTATACATAAACAGGGTTTATAGGAACCTGGAAAAGTCAGGGAAAATGAAAACGGCCATGGAAATCCTGGAAAAGTCAGGGAAATTAACGTGTAGTCAGGGAAAAATCACAAAACGTTCAAATTTCGGAATTTATCACGTGAAAATGCCAAGAGATAGAAAACTGCACATCGGAGCGGAGGGCAGGGTGAAGGAGGGGACGACTTCGCTGTGGAGGCAGCCCAGGGGCCCTATTCTGGTTCTTTCTGGCTATAGCCTGTGCGATTTGGTGAAAAGATTGGCGAAAGATGTGCACATTCATATTCTCATTTTCATTCGCTAGCGATTTTGCCAGGAATGCTTCGCTTTGTCCCTCTGGCGATGAAAAAGTTATTCTCAGTCAAATTTGAAGTCACTTAGCCAACTTTGTAGAAGGATGTGAGGAAAAAAAATCAAAATTGATTCAAATAGCTACTTTAACATGACATCAGGTTAGAAGGAAAAGCCAGGTTAGCTTTCTTTGCATATATTTTTCTGCAATTAAAACCCTTTCTGAAGGCATATCACAGTAAGTAATGATAATTTTTATTTTGTTGACTTAAAGTTGTTGATCTCTTATTACTGGAGGTTCATATGATTAATAATAAAATAAACCTACAATTTTTCATAAGTTTAGACTTCTTTGCTTCCTCACTACCACTTTTATCTCTATAAATGGTGGAAATCTTGGAGTATTCAGGCACTCAAAAGTCAGGGAAAATCACTAATAATGGTCTGGAAATCCTGGAAAAGTCAGGGAAAATGAAAAACTTCTATACTTAAACCCTGATAAATTACCTTCCAGGATTGTTTGAATCTGTGCCCAGCTCACTTCCTATACTGTATGCAGATTACACAAATCTTTTGGTGCCTGCCTCTTCAATAGACAGCTTGGAGCTAAGAGCAAAATAATGCTGTGTGTCTCCTTCAAGAGTGGTGTGATAAAACATTTCTCTTTATCAACAAGGATAAAACTAACTTAATGTACTTTGCTAATAAGAACAAACCCAGATTGATTTCTCTGTGTGTTTTGATAATGTAATGATTCCAATAAGCTCTAATGCCCTTTTTCTAGGTGTTACTCTGGACAGTAGATTTATGGGATAGCCACTTTTCAAATCTCCGGAGTAAACTGAGTTCAGTATGTTTTCTAATCTGTTCAATTTGGCTAACTGTCAATAATCAAGTACTGCTTTCTATTTACTATGGTGAATTCTACTCTCATGTTATTTTTAGTGTTATTCTGGGGTCCTTCACCCAGTGCTCATGTTATTTTCAAAATTCAAAAGAAAATTGTAAGACTTATGTGTCTTATTTGTATTTTATTTTAATGTAAACATGCAGTTCCACCAAGTTAAGCCTAAAACTGCAGTTTAGCCCATGCGTTTCCAAGTTTCGATAGTAACTTCCATGCATTGGCTTCTCTGTATGCTTGCGGAGCAGAGTCTTTTGCTCCGCATTCTTTATTTTGAGCTTTAACACGTCCGCCTTCAGCGACAAGATTGATTTGTCACACGCTTCTCCGTTGGAAGTAAGGTCCAAGTCCAAACCGAGGCCATCTGCTGCCCTTTTCGCCGCCTGGAATAGGAACAACTTTGCCGACACTGTCGTGTTTCTTTACGAGCAGCATAATTCGCTCAAAAAATTTTTTTTCACAAAACTGTTTGAGGGTATCCAGTTTGAGTTGATTTTGTTCCCATACACCAATTTTTATCAAAATCTGAGACCCTAAGGGACAAACGTTTGTTGAATTGAGGTGGAATGACCCATATAGCATGTGATTTTTTTGGCTCCCGAGACCTCTCTAACGAGAGGTCTAGAGGTTCTACTGTAAGGACTCCCAGGACTCGGGTTTCAATGCCAGCTGTTGAAGTTTTCCATGGAGTTTTGGGCTATTATCATCTAATATGACATTGATTATATGAGATAACAGGTGATTTTAAGTTGATTTCTTTGGGAAAAAATAGCATCTTTTATGCTGGAAAAAAGGGTTTATCTAACTCTGCACCTCCCAATATTACATATTGCCAATGAAATTATCTGTGGTTTGCTTCTGGTGATAATAATAACTATTTGCATTTGCCATTTAAATGGATTTGATTTTATGAATTTGAATAATTTCTTAGAGAAAAAATACTACAGCCAATCACAATAACGTTGGCTGAAAAAACTTTCAAACTCAAATAAATCATCAATGGTACCAAAATATTTTTATTGTAAAACATTAAAAGGAATTATCAAAACCAGGTGTACAATACATTTTGTTCGCTATGCTTCAAGTCATATGTCAGCCAATCCTCACCTTGGTGTTGAATAAATCCAATCATCTTCATAAAAAGAACAGCAACTTTAACATTTACATCTTAGAAGAAACAAATAACTGGAAAGATAATGCACCTCACTGCCATATTCTCTCAGATGAGGAACAATGAATTAAAAAACACAGTGCTACACCCACTCTTTAGGATTTCTTAGAATTTCAGTCAGCAGAGCCTCCTTTGATCCCTCCTTTGGGGAATGCATATATTCCCATTTCTGTAAAATGAAGAATAATATTAGCAATCTTGGATAATCAACAATAGATAAACTTAAATTATGAATGTACATACAGCAGCCAGTGGAAGAGACATAAGTATGCTCTCATATCTTGCTCCAGGAGTGAATAGCCCAAATTTTGTTCCTCGGTCATATATGAGATTGAATTCTACATATCTTCCTCTTCGCAGTAATTGCCATTGCCTTTCAGCATACCCATAGCCATCGTTTTTGTGCTTTTTTACTGAAAAAAAAAGAAATGAAAAAAGCTTTTTGATCTGTGTATAGAATGACATATGAAACTTTAAAGGTACACTGCAAGAAGATTTAAGAGGAAAGAGCTAAAATAGGATATACGTAATACTTTTCTGTTTGGTACTTTGGTGGGTGATATAAAACTTAAACGAGCTACAGAAGTTATGACAGAATGGGAAGTAATGGTTAGGGGGGAGCAATGCTATGAGAAAATTCACAACAGAAAATAAATGTATTGGCAAACTTGAGGGAGAAAAAATGTTGAGGATGAAAGAAGGTTTGTAAAGATTCTATGCAAAAAACTGTTGAAAATATCAACAGTAAATTAGGCTAACTGTTGAAATCCGACAGTTTTTTGCAAAGGGTTGTTACTACTTATGCACGAGTAAACTACAGGACATGTCAGGACAAATACACAGTGAGATAAGCATATCACTTAAATACAGGTTAGCACATGTATGTACAAATGATTCAGTTTTTAACCTTTCATTTTACCATTAATACATTCTTCTTCCCTGCAGTACTTTTGTAAGTATAAATCGTTTTAACTGTATTTAGGAAATTCCAAATGACAAGGCATTTTAAAATTTTTTGGTGAGATGATGGTATGTTAATATCCCCGATTGTTAAGGGCCAATTCCTAGGCGGTTAAAAACTTAAAAAATGAATACCTAAACGTTTGTCTGGTACCATAATTTTGGATGACAGGTCGTTGTAGGATACTGTATTCTATAATTTTTTTCTAATGAACAGACCTAAGATAAAAATACAGTGGAAGCTCGGTATAACGAGTACTCTCAATGGGTGGTAAATCACTCGCTTTAGAGAGCACTCGTTATATCCAAAGGTGATGTATTAAGCCTCTCAATTCCCACAGTTGTCCTTACTTTCTTTTTCATTTGTTACCATGCTATTAGAAACAGGTAGAAGGGCCGTTTTCATGCACAATTGCGTATTTATCATCTATGTTGTTAATTAAATCTTGCAAATCAATAATTTACGCTTTGCTGAAGTATTTAAGTGTTAAACAGTATGTCCATTGGTTAGGAAAGTTGCCGTAATGATTCGCAGAAAAACAGAATTTTTCGGCGGTCGAAAATCTTTCTTGCATAATTACCCCTTTCAAGCCGTTCCTAAAATTCACATTTAGTTATCTCTCGAAAATTAGTTCCAGCGAGTATTTATTTACACAAGAAAATCCCTCCATCAGCTGGTTGCGTGTTGCACTGGTGCTGCCATCTGGAGGACCTAGAGCGAACGGAGGTGAAATACCATTTCCGAGAATTATCGATACATTCACTCAAAATTGTATGCATCCGTGAAGTCAGGAATCATAAAATAAAAACTTGTTGAATGGGATAATTTGAATTATTCTCATAACATCGGCCTTGGCAATATTTATGAAAACATTGAAAAATATGCACAAATTAGCAAATGTACCAGAAAACATAAGTAGGTATTCCCATTTCATCTTCTAACACGAAAAATAATCAAGACCAGGATGAATCGTAAAATTTTAAGGATGTAAATAATTTTTTGGTAATGGAAAACTTTGGCAATGTTGTCACGATGATAAAAAGCATAACAAAACAAGCGTTGCACCTTTAGTATCACACATACGCATGCTTTACATTAACAGCACAGTACTCTCAATTACTATAACCAGCTGAAAAATCATTCAAGCATCGTCTGCTTCAGTACTGGCAGTTGCCGAATGCACAGACCCGTCCACATCACTAAATTTGCTAAAGTCGTCGGTGGAAGCATCACTGGCCCAGTAAATCGCTAACTTTTCTAAGAGCCTGATGCGCTTTAGCTCTAGGCGGTATTGGCACTGTTTCTGCTTCCGAAAGAGAACTAATTTTGTCGTCACCTTTGTTTCTCACCAAGTTAATCAACTCCTCGTCCATCAACTACTCCCGCACAGGCAGACAATGACAGGTGGGCTGAACTCCACCCCTTACCTACACCACCACTCTCTGCTGTTGTGTGACTGACTAAATGCTTTTCCGCTTGTCCATTTTCTGCCCATTCCACTCCTATGCCTCCGTTTGAACTTGTATTAACAAAAGAACAACTAAAAAGTGTGAGCGTGCACGCAAGGTATGCCAGGGCCAGCCATAAATTGTCAGTGCGTGGACTTGATTGGACTTAACTTAAGAGATGGAACAAATATTGTATTCTAAGTTGTAGTTGACAAATAATGCTACTAAAGATAAATACCATGTGGTAATTTGTACTTTGCAGTGCATCGCCCTCAAGAAATACTGCTTGTAATACTGAGCGTATGCCGTGTCAGGAGCATCTTGGCCTCGCTATATCCATTTTCTTTCACATGCTAATCATAGGCCTTTTGATGGTACATTGCCAATCACTCGTTATTGCGAGATTCTCGCTATATACCATACTCACTATAACGGGCTCCTACTTTATACGAATGAGGTAGGGTCACAATTCCATACAATATAGAGACAGACTTCCATGATTCCCTCCTTGGAACTTGTATCATAATAAGTCGTACTACTTATTTTTTGCGAAGTAAAAACCTAAATTACACTACATTCATTTAATGTTACCCTTTAAGGCCACACGAATGAGTGTGGCGAGAGGTCAATGATTATGATCAGCCATGACAAGTAGTTTAAGATGAAAAAGTTATGGTAAAAATTAATAGAAAGGGTGATACGAATGCATTCTCTGTTTTCCGAATTCAATCTATAAATGTAGGATTCAACCAATTGCTTAAGTCATAGTGCTCATGAGACCAAACATATGGAACCAAAAGTGTGAGGTATCCTACGCCTAAGAAACGGCATATTCTAATTAAGTTACTAAATTCTGCATACAGAGAGATACAATTTTTCATGGATATCCCTTGTAAATGGTGGATTATAATATAAGTTGAATTGTAATAGTTTGGCTTCCCTACATCATTTGAAACTATGGTCAGTCAAAAGCAAGGAGATGACACTTCTAATGTGTCGATTTTCATCAAAAATATATATTTTCCATTTCCATTAATATATCATTCGTCTTTTATTTATTTTCTACCTTTTCATCAACACTTATCACTTAAAATATATTATAAATTTATCAGGCACATAAAAATGTTGGCCAACCAAGGAAGGGAGATAAGGGGCCCACTGTCATGAAGAAAGAAATTTGGGATAGAAGGACATGTCCAATGGTGACAAAAGAAAGGAGAAATGGTCCATAAAAGATTGCACTGATTGGCACAACACCACTGATGTTGAAAATGAACAACATTATTACTGTCTAACATTTACTTTCCAAGATCATCTCACAAAGCCCATGAAAATGTATCATCCCCTTCAATTGAAAAACCATATAACCTGTGACAAATCTGTCCTTACCTAATGGTATGTATGAAGGTACTACAGCCCTGGCACATTCAGTAACAAATGCAAAAGCCTTTTCTTTGGAAGGAGTATCAAGATCATCAAAAAAGATGCCACCCACTCCTCTTCTTTCACCTGATAAAAAAGTAAATGATAAGACATCCTGAAATCAACAATGCATTTTACACACACAAAAACAATGATTAGTGCAGGATGCATTAAAAGAACTAGGTCATGACATTATAATATTAAAATCCTGAAGCATAATAATTGTCAATGATATGCATCACAAGCAGTGAAAGATTGCGACTTATTTCCACCAGTACAACCATCACAATTGTGGAATATTATTACAGTTATGATAACTACGGCCAGGTTTTATAATAAGATCATGGGAAGGAGTAAGAGTGATGAGTCTAGTATTAGGAGCATTTTATTGGATGCCTTCATTTATAACTAGCTCCTCAATGTTGACTCAATAGCACATCAATGAGAAGATTAACTTTTCATCATACTGTTTCAAGGCTAGTTCTACATACAATGTACAGGTACTACTCTGTCATCATATTTTGTAATGATACAATCTGTATTATTGAATCCAAGGAATTGATGTAACTCACCTCATACAGATGAACAAGTAACATTGAAAAAATAGATTTTAAGAAGAATTTTTGCTTTTGACTCACCCCTGTGCGTGACATGGAAGTAATCATCACACCATTTTTTAAATCTCTGGTAGTAAGTTTTATCATGTTTGTCACAGGCATTCTTCAGAACTTTATGGAAGTGTCTGCAATCACTTTCATTAAGGTAATATGGAGTTAAATCAGTACCTCCACCAAACCACCACTGTGAACAAACAACTTCTTATGAAAAAATGGCAAAAATGAAAGAATTGTCATTATGGCAACCAAATTAATTCCACGTGTTAACCTGAACAGAGGAATCTGAAGGATCCTTGACTTCAAAGTATCGATAGTTGAAGTGGATTGTAGGAACCATGGGATTACGGGGATGAATAACGGAACTTATACCTGCAGCAAAGAATGGCAGGGGTGTTCCCTCCTTAAACTTTTTCCCCCTAAAACAGAGAGGCATTATTTACAAAATGGTTTGGTAACATGAAAAGCATGGCTAACTTCAGATGATATGCAAAGATAATGTTAATCATAGCCAACAGTCAGGACAGTAAAATTAGAGAGTCACAGCATTACTAAAATCAAATGCATTGCCTCTCACAAACATGAATAAATACCTTGCTCTCATTTGAGTGACTGCTGCTGGAGGGAGATGTCCTGATACAACTGAAATATTCACACCTGCTTTCTCAAAGGTTTGGCCATCTTGAAGAACACAAGTTATACCACCACCACCTTCCTGGCGTAACCATCGATCAACTTTGAAAGTATCACCACCCTCCTCTTCAGCTTCTAATGCTCTACATAAGTCTGCCTGAGGCCAAATACATTAACAAGGTAATAATGAAAAAAAGCAAGCATACACACCTGATTATCTGACTGAAAATATTCCCCATAAATCATAAAAATAATACTTTACTTATTTACTAGCTTTCCATGACTTCAAATCATTCATAACAGGGCACATGCTTACTCACCCACCTAATTATACTTGAATGCATCAACAACTACAGTTTACAAAAAAAAGCTTATATCCATCCCATGGAGCACAATCAGCTGCAAATATATCTATAGGCTGTTTAATATCCAATTATTATCTTGTGTAAAAACCATTTAGACATGTGCATAAGTGGAATAAATGCAGTCTACATATAGTTGTTTGTTGGTCCCAAACTAGATAATACTCATCTATGGGCAAGGGTGCAAACCAGGTATTAATTTAAATGTAACTTTACCTAACAATTATGTAGTTAATGCAATTAATATGTAAGATAGTCAAGGTAAACATGTTAAAAATATTTAAAACCAGGGATGGTTGAACAACAAAACTGCGATAGAAAAAGAAAGGGCTATCAGCAGTCTTGAACTAAAGACGTTGATTTTAAGAACCGTGAACTTTAGCCCTGACCCAACATCCCTTGACGGGATATGCATAATTAGAAGTGCTATGATTGCAATAAAATATTTCCAACTTTTTGTTGAAGCTATTTATATGAAGGATTTATAACCCGATAAGGTGATTTATGAATCACCAGGGGGGTGATTCATAAATCATCAGTGGGGGGATTCATGAACCATTAATAAAGGACCACCTGACAGCCAAATTTCGTCAGCATCCTAGACCCGAAACTTGGACACTGCCCTTTTAAGATCTTTGGATATCAATAAAATAAAAATTGATAGAAAGATTGAATTAGAAGTAATAATGTATTTCCAGTTTTTTTACTGTGTTAAAACCTAATTTTTACATTATTCTGAAGAAATATTTCCTTCGAGATGAAATTCAAGGAATTAAAATCTTATTAATCTGACATCTACAGATGCCTATATAATATAATACATATGTCCATGACTTATACAAGTGTTTAAGTAACATTTCTTTGTAACGCAATATTGCAACTCAATTTTAATATGCAGTTTGCACCAAGGAAATATAAATAACAGCAAAGGGACATAACCTGAAAAATAAATACACCTACGTTGTAAGTAAACTCACTTTTGAAAAAGTTTACTTATTTGGGGGCCGAAAATTACACCAAAACAAATTTTGGAGGCAAAAAAATGCAAATTTTGGCGTTATTCCTTACCATCTTTCGACGAAGAGCACACAAGTATATTTCACCCCGGTGCTATGTGGGATGGTTAGTAGTGAGCAATAGTTTTCAAATATAAATGAAATTCCTCTCAGAAATGCTAATAACGATAACAGTGGCTACTATTAGACATTTTGGCTCTTTTTAAGAGGGGTTGTCTCAGATTTTGAATTTATTTATAAGCTATGTAATGGCCATATTAATTGTTCACCACTATGGGAATTCTCTACTTTAATTTTCCTAACCTATATACTAGAGTTACAACATTCTCCAAAGCAAAGTTTTGTAATGGTAACTATACCAACTATTTCTCTCCTGATCATATGATGTGCTTATTGTACGAGTTACCAAATATTGTGAATTCTATAAATGTTTTTGATATTTCTCTATGTATTTATTGCTCCTAGAAGATGTCTAGTTATTTTTACCTTACTTTGTTTGTTTCTGTTACAATTGAAAAAGTATGCATTTAATTTGGCCAGGACAATACAACGGCGACTGAGTTTTTATGCATTTAACATGATGTCCGACAGGAATCTGAGTCCTTGGGATACGAAGATATGTTCTATTCAGTAGAATGTCATAAAATATTAAGTTTACTGTGCCCAGAACAGTTCCAAAGGAGTATATGACATTTTGAGACCCTGGAAACTAGCCAAAATTACCAAGTAACGTCAATAACTTCTTGACTGCTAAACTTAGATAATTATTTCAGCCATAAAATCATTTAAATAAACATATTTAAGCCTGTAAGGCGTTTACAAATGAAAGAATGCTTTGCTCTTCTACAAACTGTTTCAGTTTTAGAGAATTTACAAGGGAAGACTTGATATCATTGGCTAATTTTAATTTAAAATGGTTAAGGTTATAAATAACAGAAGACAAAAAAATTTCTATCACCTGTACTCCCATTATCATTAGTTCCATTTTTGTTGTCATTTCATCCATTGAACTTTTCAATTCTCCAGAATTAGTGATAGGCTCAGCCATGAATTTAGAAAAATTGAGCGATGAACCTTTACCTCTAACATAGGTTTCAATATAATCATTAGGAGAATCCTTTGGAGTAAACATTGACCAACCGAAAAGTACGCCGCCAGCATAACTGAAAAAAGGAAACCTCTTTACACCAGGTTCACCTAAAAAATTTAGCCACATCATAAAAGTTTGCCAATTCACCTTAACTTAGTTCCTTTTGACGAGTAGTAAAAACTTACGGCTCCAATGGCCTTAAGAGTTTTCAAAAGAGAGCCGCTCATTTTGTAAATTCATATAATTGGACAATCAACAAGACGAAAAAGTATGTCAAAGTAAATTATAGCTCAGTAGAACTTTTAATGCAGTATCTGTCCTTAATTTTGCGCACCTGGCCTCTTTTCCTGCTAGCTTTCCTTCGTAACAACCCAAGACCAAAAACAAATATTCGCCGCGTTGCAATGACCGACACGCTAACACAATTTCATTTGTTTATAGGGATTTGGAAAAAATCAATGGGATTTTGCGGATCTGAGAAGAATGTTAAAAGAAAATAATGTGCACTAATTTCATTTTAATAATAAAAAAATATTTTTTGTTTGATTCAATAACATTGAATTGCTCTTAAGAGAAGAAAATTTGCTTAACTTCGCAACCCCTGTGTTTACCCACAATGCACTGCAGTGGTGTCTGTTTCCACTTCCCAGCAGACGAGGTTCTGGATTTGGTATGTGGTGACGGGGCATTGCAATGCTGCGATAGGTAAATGGAGATCGTTGGTTCTGTGTTTAGAAAATGAAGAAGTTCACCTTTAAAGGTGTTTTAGACGGCTTCAGATCATCTGTCAGCCAGCAGCCGAGGGTTGATCAAGAGATTGTGGAAACTCTTCGGACCGAACACTTTCAAGTAGCGAAGGTAATTCATAGCTATGTTAAGATGGCGCCTTATTTGCCGCCTTTCAGATTTCGTAGTTGTTTATTCTTAAGGATGTGCATCAGGAGTGTAATCCACAACATGTACAACCTGTCAGTTGAAGTTTAAGGTTGTCTGTTATTGGGGTTACTCTTCGGCGTCAGTCGCATGGTGCTACGCTTTATTGGGACTAAGTTATGATGTTTTATTGCCATATATATGACCGATTTTAGTTACGCTTTCTTACTGTGATGTGCTCAAACCATACAGTTGAATTTTGACACCTAGGTTCCATTTGGATGTCGTCATTTATTAAATTATTTCCAAGACCGGGTATAGCGTGTTTTCGCTTGACAACCTTGTGACGTACTGCGGAAGAGGTGTGTCTTTCGGGCTTGCGTAATACGCTGACAGCTGTATACAAACAACCTCATTTATTTCTGTAATCTAAAAGAACGTACTAAAGGACGAAATGAATTGCTAGTATGTTGGAGACATCTCATTTTGTGTTTCAACGGTTAAACTGCATTCCGATATTGCAAATGAAAAACAGTTTTTATATTGATTAAATGAGGCCATTAAGTTAGAAATATAGCATTATGGTCCTGAATGTACATTGATTTAGCAAATTACCGTCAGTGATCGTTCGTAACATCGTTCAATTAGACTAAAGCCTACTTAGTGATCTGTCAGAAAGTATTGCCCGTGAAGATAAGCTATTCATTTTTGGTATCATAAACTTAACCGATTATTTCCATGGCCTTCAAGGGTGACTGGAACTCGTCTCCTACAAGTTCGTAGTACCTATCATCTCTTGTAATGCCTACGTATACGATTTCTTGACGCGCTACTTGCTTTTGGTTTCTTGAATTTAATTTGATAATCCGTGGTTTACCATTTTCCGCAACTCGGCAGTATACCACTTGTTTTTTCCATCTTATTAAGTTGTGAATTCTTCTTGTTACATCTAGCATAGTAAGTAATCGTTCTGGAGAAAATTATTTTAAATTGTTTCGAACGAGTTTGGGGTATTGAATTTTCAATTTTCTTTATTTATGCTTTCAAATGACGCATACTCTCAGGGAAATATGAAGGTATTTTTGTATTTGGTTCTTATAAGAATTATGGTTGTTATAACTTAAGTGTGGGAATATGCATTATTTCGTTTTTTCTTGCCGGAAAAGTATGTCGAATAAATGTTGTAATTTTATAATTATTTTATTAATCTTAGTTACTGATTGAGAATTTTTTTTCTCGTTAGTCAAATTCTGCCTTTAGTTACTTTCAGTATCATGTTATTTTGAATGGGACTCTTTTGTCAAGGATTTTTAAAGAATACTCTCACCTTGCCTTGATGCGTAATTTTTTTAGCGCTCTTTGCGTGTACGAAGGATTTTGTGTAGGTTTTTCCAATGTTGATTTCGGTTAGGAAATTTGTATTAATTTTATTATTTATTAGCTTTCGGCTGTTTGACCTTGACATGCAATATTTTGACCACCCGTTTTTTCGTTCAAGAATCTTAAGCATCCTTAATTTTTTTGGAGTTGGAAGATATTTTGTGTAAGATGCGTAAACCATCGGTAGTTCATTCTGTTTTTGCGATAATTTCGTCCATAAATGTCACTATAAATAAAATAAAAAGATTTGAGCTCCTACGCATTGGTTGCGATTTACAGAGCATTCAATATATTTCCCTGGTTCCCCGAAATTATCTGTGCATAATGCAATGTCAACGGCATTCACTGATCGTGGACTCGAAATTGAGATTACTTGGCGCCTTCTTTTCGAATTTTGGCGGAGAGTTCCTTATCTCACATCGATATCTATATTTTCATCTCTGCTGGCGTGTGACGATGAGAATCTCGGGGCAACCATTCTCGTGCTAGTGGCACTACTTTTGCCGTATAGGATTGCTAAGGAATGTTTACAATGTCACTTTCCAGTACTATTAGACATTTCAGTAGCCTTCTATTCATATTCCTCATTGACCGTGTTCTGTTCGTTCACGGTTTCCGAATCATTAGGCCGATACTTAATGTAATCTATTAAAAAGTATGCTCTCAGTTTTACTTCCTATGGGACTACGGTTTAAACTTTAGTCCCGGAAATTTCACAGAATATGTCCACGATGTCCACAAGTCCACAGAAATTTCTCGCAAATGAAAAGATGCCCATGGAATGAACTCTTAGCCTCATTTGAGGAAACGTCGATATTTATGCCTTTTCTTACATTTTTGCAATTAAGGATTGTTTCTCATGATTGATCATTTTCCTTCCAATAGTTTACTCCCTGCTAAAAATATTGTTATCCTTCGGCAGAGCAGTATCACGGAGTATTTTAATGTAGCAATAGCAAACATCCTCTGTATCCCTCGTTTAGTTCATTTTTGAGCCATTCTCCTTGGATATTATTAGTTATTTTCCTAAGTTTATGTCACTGTATGTTCATTCGGAAACTACAATCAACTCCGGAAGGAGTCCGATAGCTTCTTCATTCATGCTCCTGTACAGGAAGAAATCCTGCCCTGTAAGAAATTCTTACACGTGTAAGGATTTCCTTTGATTTTGGGCTTTAATTTAGGATAATGTTTGGAAGTTTTGTGAAAGTTGAGGAAGTTTTCTCGTCATCCGAAGAGTTGGTGGTGACTTCGATGTCCTATTGAGCCCAGCTACGTTTCGCCGTCCTAAAATGCTGCCTCTTGTCCACACTAATGCTTTGAATTTCCCGATTTAGAGGTTAGTTTAACCATTAATTCACCAGGGAAGTGAATGAATATTAAGAGGATATCTTCTGTTTCATCCGGTCGTCGAAATGGAAAAGAGACAGTAGGATACTTGAAGGGAGTTATCGTGTAATGGAATGTTGAGCACGAGATGCAGAGGTTTCGTGTAACACAGGCAATTTGCGTTTTTCCTAATGTGGTTGCGTGCTTTGATGGAATAGATAGATTTATATTTTGATCGATAGTTCGCAGATCTTGGTTACGTTATAATTACTCGGAAATTGCGGAATCGCATTGTACATGCCATCGGGTGGAATGGTAAAAAGTGAAAGGGCGATTTAAAAACTATGACTATTTGCATTTCGTTGTTCTGTTTGTAAACTCATTCATGAGAAATTATGCCGACAGCGAAAAGTAGAAGTCCACAATCCTTCTGGTTTTATGGTACAAAAGAAAACCAATCCTTGGTTTTACTACAGGCTGTTATGCGGAGTTGTCCTGGTAACTTTTAGAATGTCTAACGTGAGTATTTTAAGGTTTTCTACTTATGCACGAATTCAGAGAACAAACCAAGATCTTAAATACCTCTTCCTCAGCTCAATTTTGATCACTTGCTTGAGGTAGGTAGAAGATACGTTGTATTTTTTACAGTAAAACGATAAATTTCAATATCATAATATAATATCCGTTGCTGACTTTTCTTTGTAAATATGTAATTAGAATTTGTGTAATTTATCTCTCTGAGCTTGATTTTTTCGCATCAACATCGAGGTATTTTAATTTCTGATTCGAAAAATTCGAAAAAAAAAATCGATTCCTACTGAAATAGTTGGGCTTGACAAATATGCTTTGGCCTTGGCTCTTGCTTTATCGTGAATGTAAAGGCTTTTGGTGAATGAGTATGAATCACTAAGTTTTACATTTATGTAATGAAGTCACGAACAAAAATACGTTATCGCGGCCCTGAGCCGTGGTATTTTAGAATTAATTTTTAAAGTACTCCATCCTCTGAGTTGATTTCCTACCGTCTAGCCTAGCATAGCCCCTATACAAAAACAACCCTCAAGCCAAAGGCGGTATTCGAACTCCCGACCTTTGGCTGCTAGGCTGGCGTGTTGCCAACCTGAATACCGCGACCGTGCTGCATAATAATTTTAGGTCTGTAATGTGATTGGTGAAATGTGAAAATCTTAAATCTGGAAAGCGTGTTTATCGTTTTGGCCAAAGGGATGGTTGGCTTAAGGGGCGCATTCCGTACATGGATGCCACTCTTTTGAGGACAGGGAGGACATGCCAGAACGGCATGCCTGGATTGATTGATGCAGTCTTCTTTCCTTACGTCACGTGCATTCGCCGCTCTTGACCTTTCACGGCACGCATTCGAAATCCACGTTGATTCTTCTCTTAGTCGCACGATAATGTCGTAAGCTTGCTTTTTCAACACCCACACGTTGTTCCCTTTCGCCAACTTAGGCCATAGATCCGATGTTTTCACAGCATATTCCATAACCATCTTTCTTAAAATTACTAAATATTTAGAATGAGCTTCTGCTGATGTGGGTGGAGTCTTACTGGGTTTTACTCAGGGATAGGCTTGCAATCGCCGTTTCGGAGACATCATCTACATTGGCCCCCGGGAAAGCCTACGGTCTTTCATTAGCTTGTACTAATGACAACCGCAGTGCTAAACCCGAATATCGCGCAGGTAGGTAAGGCTGGGCTCCTTAAGTACTGAACGCAATTATCCACGCAGCAAGCTGGGGGGGATAGTAAGTTTCTCTGTACCGCCTATGGTTTCCAACAAAGATATCGGTAGCCACAATATCACGTAATTTCAGTTAAACTGAACACGTTCAAATGCCTCTCACTGAGTCGATCCCAGGACCTCAGATAAGTATTCGTAAGATCTATCCATTTGAGATCTACGCCGTCCAAATACAATGTAGTTGGCTTCAGTTTAGTGGCTTTCATTTTCAGATTACATTTGAGTGAAGTAGTGAGCTTCTCCAAGGTGAACCTATAATCAGCAATAAATTATGCTGAGCTTGTGATTTTAGATTGATGCTGGGAAAATTAGTTACTTGGTTGCGAGCGATACAATCATTGTTCAATATGTATCTGGACCAGGAGCTAAACTCTCATTGCACGTTAACTAATAAAGTATGTGAAAAGTTTCTTTTATTGCTGCTGTTGTCATTTTTATGAATTATGGAAGAACAGTCGAGTCGGTCGAGTCTAGTCGGTAAAAAAATATTGTCAATATGTGGAATAATATCTTTTATTTTGTTCTTTCTTGTGAAAATAATTGATTTATTGTGGTCTTAACATTTTAGTTACCTAGCGTGAAATATCTATATTACTTTTTTGTTGTTATATGTTTTTATATTTCATTTGGTAATGGGATCGTTCGTCTCATTCGGTATGTGTTTTAATGTTCCAGTTAGGCTCCTTTTAAATTGGATCAAGTCTGCCAAGTTTTGATTGGAATCAGAATTTTGCTTCGCATAAGTTCCACGGCAACCTTAGGTAAATTTCCTCTGTTACGTTTGCGTGATCAAGGTGGATTTTGGAATGTTAATGCCGTAACGTTCTTGAGCCAAAGTCATCAACTCCGTGGATAACCCTTCCTCTTGCTTAACGTGCAATTAAAACAGGACGTGTAGCGTATTAATAAAGTGGGGATCCGTTGCTTGCTTTTATGGAGAGATTGGAGCTGTATTCCGCCACATGCAGAGCGATTCGAGCGTAGTGCTCGCGTCACTTGCGGCTCGTGATATCCAGGGCGCGGAGGGTGGTGATAAGCGTGTCGGATGGTGCGGTTATCTCTACAGTGCCTATCCATGCAGACCACCCTCGACTCCACTCCCCAACCTGCTCTCTTTATTGTCTCTCCTCTTCCCCGCTCCTCGCCCACCTTTAGTTCGCGTCCCCTCAACCTTCTTCCCATTCCACTCTAACCCCCCCCCCACAAAGCCTTCCCTGCACCTCTTCCTCATTCTCTCTTTCGGACGTTATTATTTTATTTTCATTCGGAGCCGTCAGCAGAATCCCCAATTGATTTACGACGCTCCGCACTGGTCTTTTATCCTCTTCTCCTTTTGTTTCGTCCATTTTCATCGTCCCTTTTCATTCCTCATGCACTTCCCATCGTCATCCACTTAGCCTACTTTTTGTCCTCCCGACCGTCTCCTTTTTTCCTCTGCCTCCTTCTCCCGGTGTCTATTGCGACCTGATTTAATGGGCCTCGTTTCTAGCGGCGTGTCACAGTCGTCGTTGCTTCGTTTGAAACTACCTTGCTATTTCGGCATTAGTTTCGTTTGTTTTGCGACGGAGAAGTGGAGACAACCTTGTGTTACCTCACCCCGTTAGATCTACCGGGATTGAGTGAGTCCATTTATTTTGTGGCCTGGCTGTAGTTAACTTAGAGAAGACTGCCTGTGTGTATTCACCGATGTCTCCTTATCTTTGTACATTGGAAAACGTTATCACTTCATTTTACTATCCTGGGTCAAATCTAAGCGCTCGTAGGCCGCGTAGTTTTTAGGCATTCAGTTTGTGCCCCCACAGGTTAAGTTTCTGTTAATCAGTATTTATTATACAATTATGTGAAGGGTAGGATAAGTAGTCCGCCCGATGTTTCCATGCTCGCACTACAGCGGCGAAAGAGTATAATAAAATTTTTTTTATCAGCAAGGACTAATTTTACTTTCCAAGGTTTTTGGGATCTATATCACATGCTAAAATGTTTATGTAGAGCTATTTTTCGAACCTCCAAAATTTAATGACCATGTATTAAAATTTTTCGCGGAAATGTTTCTTTTGTATTTTAAGCGAGATAGATGCAGTTTATTTTCCATCCCCACATCTCCCATGATGCTCATGAGCTATGATTTTGATTCGGTTGTTTTTATCGTACTATTATCATTTTATGCATGCTTATCCGTTGATAAATTGCGATTGAATATAATATTAATTGGAGATTTTTTGTAGCAACTTTGTCGTAGTAACAGGTTTTGATCGGGTATATGTTTGAAAATTTGTCCATATTTTAGTTAATATCTCATGTTTAAAAGTTCATGGCATACACTTCATATTTTAGTGTTGAGTTACAATTTCCACGTGTGGCGGTAACCATGAGTAAGTTGTCACCCAGGTCACCTTTCCTTGAAGAAGAAAAAATGTTTTCTTGCCATACGACGGAATGTGCACTTGTCTATTTTCAATTTAAATAAAATTATCTTTATTCCGTATGAGTCATGTATTTCGTGCAGTATTCCTTAGTTGATGTGACAAGAGGGTTTCGAAGCATCTGCGCTCGACTTCAAGGTACATGAAAGTTTGAAATTTTGAGCAACGGACGATAAAATTAATATTTCCGTGAACTTTTACCATTTTCGTGGATTATTTTTTCCTTTATTTTTTAAATTCTTGCTAGTCTATAATGATATTTACAATTGATTCTCCGTAGCAGTTGGCCGTACAATATTTATGCCGTTATGTATATAACGCTGTTTGATCAGAGGACGAAGCGCGAGACCGAGTGAGTGGAAAGAATGGATCTTTAAAATGTTAATCTCGTGCAATCCCATGTGGGATGGGTGTTGACGTCATTGGAGCACGCGCTTAGATACATTCGACCCAATGCAACTGGAAAACATTAAAAATCGTACGGTATTGAGAATTTTTTTTTACATTGATGGTCATAATGGCGGGCGTCTCTTTAGAAGTTGCCAATGCATGTGGACTTGGAGAATGTCGGGAATCCGTCCTTTTGTTTATAATCCCACTATTTTTCGAGTGTCCTCAACCGTAACGGAATGCTTTCATCGGAAATCGATTCCCACTCGTGCCGCCGCCACCTCCAATCCCCTCCACGTCCCGATCCCTTCGGTCCCAATCACACTTTGCTCGGCTAATCTTGCGCGGCCGCCGTCCCCGCGCGACGTTCTCTCCCCGCGCGAGGTCCCTGCGCCAACCCATCGGCTCCAGATCCGCCCGCCGCAAAGGCGTTTCAGTGCCATTTATTGCGATTGGCCCGGGATTTTCCTCTCGATGGAGAATTATGCCTCAGCATGGGGGCGGTTGGCGAGGCCTGCCCGAGCGAGGGGATCGTTGGTGTCTTCCTGCCCAATCAGGAATGAATTTGTCTCCTGTGAGGGGTTGAAGGGAAATTATTTCAGTTTTTTACTTCCCACAAATTCGTTTGGGAAAGCGAATTAGTTTTTCTCTCTCTCTCTCTCTTCCGGAAAGGCTTCCTCTATTCACTGTATCGAGTTCAGCGTTGATTTACTTATATTCACGTCTTCATTCTCGTCTCAATTGTGTCTATTAGTGGAGCTGAAATCACACGTTTTGTTCCTCTTGGTAAAGTCGGCGAATATTCCATTGTTCTAGGTTGTTACCTGTGTTCTCACAGTCTACCCCTTAATTATGTCAGCCTCATGTTCAAGTACGCTTAACTGGAGTAAACTTTTATGATGATAGGCTTGGATTACCGTGTTTGTTGTCTTCGTCTAGTACCATAAAATGTCCAATCTCTGATATTTCTTATTCATGCTGCCTGAGTAATTTATTTTAATCGACATTATTTTACTAACGCCCAGTTGTACGTTTTTGAAGGTGTTAAAATGTTTATTACCCTGGATTGAAGTAGAATATTTGGAGCCTGTGCGCAGAATGCAAGTCAATCGAAATTTTTTGTTTACTATGCCATTATGGTATGCTATGCTAAATGCGTAAGGTGTAGATAGAAATATAAGAGTAATCATTGGAGGCGTATCAAGTGTGCACAATGTAATTCCTATTCTCAGAAATACCTAGTCACTCTTGAGTGAGCTTGCAATTGATTTCTTTAAGGGAAAGAAATTGCGACGAATAGTACCTATCCTTTGTTTTTGATTGCATCGTGGTCAGCATATGCCTGTGTATATGCGGTAGATAAGCATGTGTACGGATTTCACTCCCCGGTATCAACCAATCTCTTGTTATCTTGAAACATGTATATCATAAAACGCTTATTGTATTAGTCATAGCGTTAATATCTAGACTAAGGATTTTTATAGTTTACGAGGGAAGCAAATAATGGAACAATTTAATTGCTTCAAACATGCATTATGAAGACCGCCGCATACTAATATAGTGTTGGAATCACTGTTTTATCGGTTGTACTTTGCTAAAATATTTTTAATGTTTGAGTTAAAGTAAATTAATTATATCCATTTCTCTCTGATATAATATGGGGAAGCATGTGATTCAGTTAATCCGAATTGTCTAAGCGAAAAAAACTTTTTTGAATCGTTATCTCATGTACGACCAATTTCCGTTCCAATTCATTTAAGCCGTATTTTCATCTATGACATAACTTTCAAAAATCCTATTTATTCACTTCCGCCTATAGAATTCCGCCATAACGTCGTATTTTCAAATATGAAGCTAACTTCCTGATTAACGTTTCGCGTAGTAGGTACTTGATTCTGCTTATTGCAAATAATTCAATGATTGAATTGTGTGCGCGCAATTATCTCCTAAACTCTTAAGACCTTACCCCCAGGACTACGACCGTGAAGAGATTGGAGAGCTGAATTTTTGTCTAACCCATAGATAAGGACTGGTGCTAACGATGATGATTGCACCCGGCAGATAGATTGAACGGCAAGACCCTAGCGGAACTGCTGTTTATATGATGTTCTCGTTCAGATCAGTATTCGGGGAACTACTCGGTTGATCATAGACAGAAGTAAGAAATCCTGGAAACCACTGTACCGAGCGCAGTAGTCTGGTTGTTAAACCTGACAGCGGGAAAGGCGAGGCCTCCGCGTCCATCATCTTATGGAAGCCCAGAGACCAGAACAAAAGGGCTGGAGACTGAAAAGAGTACCGCGACAGTTAGAATACACTACTCAAACAATCTTAAATCTGTGCTGATGGAGGAGAAGTAAGAACATATCAAGCTATCAATGGCACAGGTCAATATACTGCTATTTACGATGTGAAAGAACAGTGTCGATACGTTTTCATCATTGCATTTTACCAATGATGGTAGATCTCTAGGGAGCTCCTGGCTTTATGCACTGTGTCTTATTTTTTTACATGACTTCGTGGAAACACAGACTCCTCTACCGTTTCCAAATGTTCATGTTCCAATGATGTTATCTTAATGATATCTCCTGGCATTTTCCTGTTTGCCCTTAGCACTTATTATGACTAGACATAGTATAGACTAGATTATTGTGTCTGTGAATAATTCACCTTTTCTTTCGCAAAACTTGACGGTCCTCGCTCGGTCATTTATCACCTCTTACCCATGTCCCCGTAACGCCCCTTGTCGAGCACCTGCAATTGCGTTCACGTCACCCTTGACAAGTGTCTATTCCCATGAATATTATTTATAATATGTACTCGTTATACTACCAGATCGCATATGCCACGTTTTTGTGATTTGATGCCGCCATATAAACTGGATTATGACTATATGCCTAGTGTGTGCTCTAATATTTACCAGCCTAATCCAGTTCCTCATATGAAGCTAGTTGTCTTTAATATTACCTAATCTTTTCTTCAATGTTAAGGTCTCCGCCCCGCTCCGCTCTCGTCCATCTGTAATTAATTTGCAACTAACAGCATAACAAGACTATATCGCTATCGCGTCTTAACCTCTCCGTTTCACTTCTTGTTTCTCGTTTTCTGGTTTTCCCGCACTAAGATTTCAGGGACTAAACATTTCAAGTGCCATTGTAAATCTTGCCGTCCTATTTAATATCTTTTATCTGCTGCAAGGATTTTGCAAGACGACGACAGCGGTCTTGTCTCCCCCGCTACTGGGCACGACACCCGCCCTAGTGAGTTGGGAATGGGTTTCATCTTGTCAGCGTCAAAAAATTACTTAAACCGTCCATTTTCCTCCTCGGAAAATTATTAATTTGTTGCTGTCTCACTTCCAAACTCAGTAGTGATTAAGCAACGAAGTAGCAGTATTAGATGGTACACCGATGATTCAGTCATTTTCTGAGAATCAAATACGAATGTACGTATTGTGTAGGCCGAACGGGCTATATTACTTAAAGTGTTATTTTAGTGGAGAGGAATTGTAGCTATGGCAAAAAAAGTTACATCAACATCTATCTTGGGAATGGAGACAAGCGTAGTGAATCAATTTATTATGTGGCTGGGAATCACTCTACTTTCAAAACTATCTGTGGATGATCACGTTCGAAATAATTTGGGCACTGGATTGAAGAGGCAAAGAAGAGTTCTTAGCAAATGAAAAAAAGAGGTGTCATTTCATTCTGATAAGATTTCATGCATATTACTTGTCTAGAATTTGGGATCCAAATAATATTAGTATTACTATATTAATATCAAGATTAATTTATTGACCAATTAAGACTTGAAGTAAAGGAGGGCGCACCGTGCAATTATTTCACGAACGTACTTAAAGCAAATGAACTCGTGGAGTGGTTTAGAAATTGGTGGAAATAACTTGATAATTCAAAGGCCTTAGAAATAGGAACTCTCGGATGAAGTGAGAAGTGAATCAGCGAGCTTTTTCTGGAAAACATTTTGACCTGAATCTGCACATGACTTCCCTTTGTTTCCGAGATGATATCAAGGACATTCATCTAAGTTACATCTGCATGTTAATCTCTGAGCCTCCGCAAGGACTCGTGGTAGAGGCTAGTAAGTCACTAGCCATGAAAATTAATTTATCGTGGTAGTACATAGTATAATTCTGTTTTTAGTTGCTCCAACAGTTTAGATTATATGATTTCACTTAATCTAAAGATGACATCCATTTTTTTCGACGCTATAATGACCTAGCTACTGCGGCCAGCAGTTAGATACACTCCAAATTTAATTTCCAACGTGTCGTCGACGACGACAATTCCAAGTTTAAAGCTTTCCACAAGAAGGGGTACCTTTATTTCCGCCTCTCCCGGACATTTTTTTCATCTCAACTTCATTTTTAAGGCTTGGTGACATATCACCCTCTGTCACAAGTCTGCAGCGACTCATTGGGTTTCATGTAGGTGAATGTAACTCCATAACTTAAATGTCCACCCTGCTGAGGTCAGACGTCGCCTTTACAGCCATCTCAATGACGAACAAGGATTACAAAATTATTACTTTCAGTGCAGTTCTAATTTTCGTTGGAGCTTGTGAGCCTTTGCATCATATCTCGGTTGTATTCCACTGTGTGTAGGGCAGGGCTGCCCAAACGCTGGGAAGCTTGTGAGCCTTTGCATCATATCTCGGTTGTATTCCACTGTGTGTAGGGCAGGGCTGCCCAAACGCTGGGAAATGCACATGTGCAAATCTGCGGGCACAGGTGCACTGCGCCGTGCATCGGTTATACACGGCTCGGCTCTATTAGGGTCACCTGGGGCCCGATTCTGTAACGTCGAATTCGAGATTTCGAAGTCACAACTATACCCATATGTGGAAAAAACGTCATAGTTGGTAGTACAATCCATGCTCCCTTGATGCGCGACGGTGGCCGGTCGTCGCAACGGAGTCGGATCATTTTACAGATCATTTCGTTCATAATCCGTCGCCAAATATTTTTTGGCGAGCAGGCACTGCTATCGTGATGGGTAATTGTCGATTGTAGCAGACGACTTGTTGATATTTATCGCACGGGATACAAGGTGAGAATGCATCTACTTCTAGATAATGATTAATTGTTTCATGTCTCCGTTTCCTTGTCGCTTATACAGTTAGAAGTTTATAAAACTATTTGTTTTGTTTTCAAATGTCGTCATTCATTGTTTTTGTTTAATGTTGAATAATAAATTGTCAGGTTGACTACACATCTAGGTTTTTTATTCGATAGGTTGTTAATTTTGTTATGACCGAGAGGGAGAAAGAGACAGAGTGCGAGTCCCTTCGCGCGCATGAAACTGTCATTGTTTGCACCGTGCAAGGGTGCACTGCGCGGTGCATGAACGCTGGGCAGTCCTGGTGTAGGGGAAAGAGGACCGAATTTGGTAATGATATGAAAATTCCGTAGTGGAGCCGTCAGTAAAGAACAGGCGAGTGACAGATTACTCATGGTTCACTTAAAGTCAGACCAAACGGTATTTTTCGTTATCCCGGTGTGCATGTGTGCCTTTATATCCATTGGAGGGAATATGGTTACAGAGTATCAACTTAGCTAGAAAAAAATGATCTGAGGAATTTCAATAGTAACCAGTTCTTCGTTTTGGGAAAGTGGGACGCCGTGGCGAGTGAAGAGTGGGATATGGGAATTAGATTGAGTAATGTGGACTCGATACAAAACGGCTTCTTAGAGCGTAAATTCATGAGTTGTGGGAGAAGCAGGTTAGTAACTACAATCACGTAATTAAAACACTACTTCGGGCTTAGGTAAACGCAGAAAATTCCGTGCGATATTGGGAAGTATGTACTATATGGCGGTTACGTATAGTGCTGGAACAGAATCAATCATTGCCTTTCTCTGGTACTGACGCTAACTACGAACACAACCTGTTGACTATAAAATAGCATAATTCAAGAGAATAAAAGGGGGGTTAAGGTTTTGGAATGAAATTAGGTTTAAATTGGGAATGCCTTGCGATGAAAGTGGGATACCCAGTCTTAGTGGATAGCGTTTCAATTGAGGATCTGATAATGGAAGGCCGTTGAGGAGAAGAGGCAACATAGGGATAATTGAGGCTGCGGAAAAAGCAAACAGCTCGTAAATTTGAGAAATAAATAGGTTCTCGGTGTATCGAAGAAACGATAGTGGTTATTATAGAGATCAGAAAGCGGTATGTTTTAAATACTAGGTAGATAATAACGCCGAGAGAAGTAGTAGGGCGAATTCAACGCGTCGAATTTCCAATTACGCCATGCTTCATTTCTATCAATTCTCAATTCTTTCAAACTGTCGTGACGGATTGAGAGTTTAGATTTGATCGAAAAATTGGTGACGTATATGCGGAAGTAAAATAAGTATTTTGTAAGAAAGTTAGTAAGTACGTAAATTAGTAAGAAAGAGTAAGCGATTTCGTGTGTTGAGGACTAAGTGTGAAAATTGCTATTGGGACTGAAATTGGTTCTGGCTTAGTTGTATCATAGTAAATGTATATGTACTTGCTGTGTGAGTATATTGAACGGGAGATACAGGCCCCATGCACTCCTTTATTTAGGGCGAGTGTCACTTTGACACTATGTACATTATTTCTTTCCTACGTGGGGGAAATAATGTCTGTAGCCTGCCGTTTATTGGTATGGCTCTGGTTATCATTTGAAGTTTACATTAATTTTTGAGATTCGTATGCATGCGTAATCTAACAGAAAATTTATGGGTGTATTTACATGGAGATCTTATATGTGGTGTACCTGGCTTTTAGTTGCTTTGGGTTTGTTGCATCTGCATTGATGGAGATTAGAAATATGAGTAAGTCAGGAGAGTTGGGTATCCAGATGGCTAAGGACCTCTTCTGGAAACAATAGATTTGAATGAAAGTGACTAATTATTATTGATATTTCAAAATATTATTGAAGTGAAGTAGGTCTCTTCGGAGAGGTCTTCTGCTAAAGGAATACGGAGGCGGCTTTACTTAAAATTCAGCTTCTAACGTTGAAGTTATTTTTGCCGTGCAGGACAGACACTGAACGCATCTTTGTAGTCACCTACCCAACACGCTAGGAAATGTCCAAAACAATTTTATGTTTTAGTTAAGCGTTGTATACATGTATTATTTATTGCAAACATGATAAAAATGTCTGTAATCTACATTACCTCTGCTAATAATATCCGGGGTACTTCGGCTCCATCCTTTTCTATGCGGAAAAAATTGAAACCTATGTCACACTTGTAGTTTCATTAATTTTATCTTTATGATGTAGCCTACCATAGTGCGGATTTGTTTTAAGTATATTTCTAACAGGGACTTCAGGGAAAGAATCTGCCTGAACGTTCAGCAGGAGACTGCTCTTCTGCGTATGATCTGAGTGATTGCCAAACTAATTATTCTAACAATTTGAGTACGTAACTAAACCCTTCATAACACCAGTTCACAATTCTATTAAATCTTCGCTGCTCATTCTCCAATTCTGGAATTAAACCTACTGCATTTGGATTCCTTATACAAACAACATTAATTTGTGGGAACTAACTAATAAAAAGCTATGTGGTGATGAACATTTGTAATTTTCCTTTCAAAAGGTTTTATCATCTGATTAAAGTGAAATTAAGTGCGCCCGAGGACTTGAAAACGACTTGTAAAAAATGACACTCCTATTTCGACTTTTTATCGCATTATATTTGTATTCTTTTAATTAATCCTGGCTTTCCGTTGCCTCGACCGCTGATATCCCGGATGTGTTTCCCAAGATAGGCCTTTGGATTGATAAAATTGAAGTATTTAATTGATATTTGCATCCATTATTTTTAGAAATATTGCTCTAGTGAACTTTTATTTCTCCTAAGGTTTTTTTTATTTATTCTGATCGAGATGTTACAATAATGTAAAATAAAACCATAGGAGAAATAAAAGTTCACATGAGTATTGCTCTAGTGAACTTTTATTTATCCTAAGGTTTTATTTTACATTATTGTAACATCTCGATCAGAACTGCAAGCTTTTAGAATAATTCCCAACCGGTTGTTTTAATCAATTTTAAATCCTTAGTAAGAAGGGTCAATTATTTGTCTTTTTTATTTTTAAGTATAATGAATTAATTCTCCTATAGATGTTCACTTAATATGCTTGTGTCGATGTTTATTCTTTATCAGAGGCAAGTAATATTTGCAGTCAGTTACATCCTTAGTTGTCTAATCGAGGATTTAGTGTTTTAATGTGCAAATCAATGACTCATTCCAAAGTTTCACCCCAATTTTAAGGAATTTGTGGCGACCACACCGCGCATATGTCTTGGTTACTTGAGTTGACTTAGTTAACTTTCATTAGTCTTGAAACTGATTTTATGCACGTTTTAAATGATTTACCATGGTAGACGAGAAGTTAATGTAGATTGGTTCCTAGAGTCTAAGGAAGACATGGGCGCTTTCCATGTTTAAATCGTTACCTTGTCCTTTTTTTTTTAAATTCTCCATATTGGTACCTGTCAAAACCTATGCTCAAGCCAGTATGGTCAGTTTGGGCAGAGTTTACCTTACTAAGCCCCAGATATTGTGTAAAGCGTAAGGGAGTTTCTTTTCCTGAGCCGCCTTTGGTTGCCCGAAAGCCCGAATCACTGAGCTTCATTTTATCAGTTTGCGTCTATAGCGTCTATAGATTACCCGGATTTGAAGGTAGCATTTGGATCCAGGTAGCATTTATGGTTCTCGTATCACGTCCTTTGCTTTATCAATTGGGTATACCCAATAAACCCTGTCCGTGATACTGTGCAGTGTGCGGTTCTAGTAGTGGTTTGAAATTCATTCGTTAGAACTTCGCCGCAGGACTTTTGAAGTATGAGTGAAATTATTTTTTTTAGCGTTGCAACAGTCCTGTTTGTACAACAAAATAATGAATGAGGTATATCAAAGTACATGAAAAAAGGTTTGGTGGTCTGTGAGGCTATATTATCCTAATATAATATATAATATTATCCTCTTTGGGACAAAATCTATGGAGAAGACATAAAAAGTGCTGTGCTTTCTTGCCGTGTTAAAAAAAATGATAATAATTCCTTTAAAATAATTATGAATATATATCTCAGTAAGTGACGTGTCCACCTGGTGTGCATCCATCAATCTCAAGTTAAATAATGCTAAAACTACCTGTTTACTTTTTCACACAAAAAAGATTCTGCCCCTTTCAAGCCCTTAGCTAACACTAAATGGGTCCAATATTAAACGAACAGAGACCATTAACTTCCTTGGCCTTGCCCTGAATGACAACCTAAGCTGGGAAACTCACATTAATAATTTTACAAAAAAAGTGGCTGTTGGCCTCTTCATGATAAGAAAGCTCACATCAGTAATTTCCCAGGACTGTCTTAAGTGTCTGTATTTTGCTAAAATTCACTCTATCGTATCGTATGACATTATCTTTTGGGGCAACAGCTCACACTGTAATAGGGTTTTTTCTCTACAAAAACAGGCCATCAAAGCGATTGCCAGTGTCTCCATTAGAGAGCATGGCAGACCATTTTTCAAATAGCTTAGAATCCTTAAATTATCATGTATTGATATTTTACAATGTTCAGTCTTTGTGAGGGAAAATGAGGAAATATTCCTTGCAAATAATCGTTTCCATTCTCATGCTACGAGGGGAAAACAAAATGTACACCTAAATAGGTGCTACTCGAGCTTAGTAAAAATTGCCCTTTTTTAGTTGCCCACAAATTTATAACAATCTTCCAACAGAATTTAAATCCATTACTTCGACAAAGGAATTTAAATCTCAATTAAAGCTATACCTTATTGAGAATGCTTTTTACAACATTAGTGAATATTTTGGAAGCTATAATATTTTTGTATTTGTATATGAATTTGATTGATTTGGGAAATTGATAAAATCAGTGAGGTTTGCGGATGACCAAGCGCTAGTATGCCAGTCTGCCCGTGGCTTGCAAAAAATGCTGGATGCGTTGCAGGGACAGTGCGAAAGATACGGGATGAAGATAAACCAGAAGAAAACGAAAGTAATGCGGTTTTCAAGAACAAAAAGAGCCAGCATAACGATAAAAGTGGGAGATCAGAAGCTAGAGCAGGTAGAGCAATTTACCTATCTAGGTAGTGTGCTGGAAGAAAAAGGGTATAGCAGCATTGAAGTGAGAAGGAGAATTGCATTGGCAAAAGAAGCCTTTACTCGTAGGCGTGAGGTAATGACAGGGGCCTTGAGTAGGGAAGTGAAGAAAAGACTAGTGAAAAGTTTAATATGGAGCGTTGCACTATATGGGGCGGAAACGTGGGCTTTGCGAAAAGAAGATGAAAATAGACTTAGGGCTTTTGAAATGTGGGTGTGGAGAAGAATGGAGAAAATAAAGTGGGTCGAAAGGAAGACGAACGATGAAGTGCTAGAATTGGTAGGAGAGGAAAGAAATTTGATAGATGAAATTAGGAGAAGGCAGAAGGTGTGGATGGAAAAGGTAATAAAAGGGGATGGTGTTTTGAAGGAAGTGATTGAGGGAAGAGTGTTGGGTAAGCGGGGAAGAGGGAGAAGAAGAACGGGTAGCTTGGATGGAATGATAGGTGGCAGAAGGTATGAGGGGCTGAAGAGGGACATCGTGTGAAATTTAGGGGGTGGGAAGAATTAAATGTCCATTTAAACCTACCTTAACCGGTAGAATACTTATAATAATAATAATAATATGAATTTGATTTGTTGTACTTTTTTATTGGCGCCTTCTTATGTCTGATGACCTAAATGGAATAAAGATTATATTGTTATCTCATATGATATCGTGTTCACGTTCTGGTTTTAAACTCTTTGTATCATGCTTTTTCAGCGGCTAGTTTTACATTCCGTTCATTTTGCTTTCGTTTATCTTTCTCTTTCGTTATTCTTGAAGGTGATTTTCGTAATGTCTATTTAATATAATTTTCATATAATTGCTTTTTATGAGACAAGCTGAGGATAGTGAAAATTACGCGGGGAAGTAGTTAATAATTAAAAATATTTTTGTGGTCAGCGTACACAGTTTTGTGTTATGAAAATTCTAATGGATATTTTTTCATCCAGCTCTATAATAGTGTACTTAAAAAGTCATTCGAGCAATAACAGACAAAATTTTTATACCTAATTATGAATTTCTATTTACTCTTTCTTCCCATGCCGCGTTAACCATACGTCACCGCTATTGCATTCTTCTATATTCCTTTTTATTTTAATTCGACCCCATCCATTTTTTCTACCTCTATGGGTCTCCTGTCTGGAGCTGCCACCGTTCTTTCATTTCTACTATGTGCAACTCATTCTCATCAGTATTCCCCCCACAAAATTGTTTAGTATTGTCTATTATTCTGCACAGCCACTTTCCAAAAGATTATCTCAACATTTTTGGCCCATTGTCCAAGAAAGTCGACTTCTGTTTCCGCAAATAATAGTACCACATAGTGCTACGCTCCATTTTGGAGAATTGGCTAATATTTTTTTCTCGTCATCACCTTCAGTGCCCTCTTTTTCTCTTCGATTAATTATTAAGCCTGCTCAATTTCTGATGTCTCATCACTCATACCGTTAAAATTGAAAATACTCACAAAATATTTAGTCTCATTGGTCTTAAGCCTAAAATTCGTAATTGAACATTATTTTTAATTTCACATGTAAATTGTTAAAGCTCTCCCATCAGGAAGCTTATCAAACTGATTTTTACCTCCGGTTGTTTGAATGGTGCTGGACGAAAAGGAAAACGCCCTGCTCGAAAGCAAAGACCTTACTGTTAACCTCACGTTTATTGTAGGCACTGAACTTTCTAGACTATAGTCTCCTTTCGAAGCTGATGTTGAACTAACAAAGTAATCAAGGAGATTTTGAGTAAAGAAAATAAATGATTTTGACGGCTGAAAATAAGAATTTTTAAGCCAAATAAAATAAAAAATATAAAACTACGAATAAAAAAGGCTTCGTCTTTATCTACCCGATGATAAAAGTTTCTGGGCATTTTCTCGAGTGTAACTTAAAAATTAAAAAAAGAGATTTGTCAATGTAGTATTCAAGTCTTTTCTTTTGTGGAAAAATAAATTCAAAAGTAGGATAAACATTCTCTTACAACTGTTATCTCTTTCCCAGTTTTTCCAGATTATTTGGATTAACTGATTTTGAGCATATTTGTGATCTTTCTAAAGCCAAATTCGCATTAGTTAAATTGGTATAAAAATGAAAGTTTCCATTGCAATGTTCGAAAGAGAACAAAAACATGATGACTTTTTGTATAATGCTCCTTTTCTTGAAATTCATCTACAAAATATTCAAATTAATGGTAGGAAAGGATGATAGTGTTCTTAGCAGAATAAGGAAATCTAACGCATTTTATTAAGTAGTGGTAGATAGTCCTGGTAGCTGTACAATGGAAACTGGCACGTATACCAACGTATAAAATTTAATTTATTTCCTGGATTTAAACATGAGTCTTTACTTGAATTATTTTCCCTTAACCCTTTTGTCTAGTGCGAAAGCTGAAATCCACGGAATATTTCTTCGTCAAAAATTTTCGGAGGCAGAGAGTGGGTGAAGGGATTCTTCCCAAAGTTATTTGTTCATGCATGTTTTTATTTCGTGCACTTACGAGGTATCCTTGTCAACAAACTAGCATTTCATTGTTTTATTCTTGACTCTCTTGTATTGTGGACAATTTCTTCTGTCTTTAGGCTGTAGTACTTAACTCGGACTTGATGATTGTTTCCTCCCCTGTGTATTTTTAACTCATTCTACCAGTGGGCACAGGGGTAAGTACATGAATCGTTTAGTCATTCGCTTAATGGTTGAATAGGTTGACTCTTAAATTTTCGCTGCTATGGAAACTAACTTTTTCCCATTCTTATCAGAAGTCAGTACAGTTGATGTGCATTTTTTCTCTTTCACATTCACTGGAGCACCTTTTCTTTGCAAAATTTCTTTTTTCTGTTGACTCTCGATGAATACATCCGTGATTCTCCAAAGAATACCGTCCCTGAGTTTGCTGAAATTCTTTTCATGCTCACAAGTGTTCTGAGTACAGCTTTGCAAAGCATTACGGGCCTGCAACGGTACAAATTGTTCTGGGGAGAAGGGTAAAATCCGCTCGCACTTAGGTCGATAGTCTGGTGGCCAAACTCTCGTCTCGTTCACCGTACGCACTCCTCAAATTAAATCCTTCTCATTTCTTGGAGCCGGGATCCTCTTTCACCGTTCTCTTTCCCGAGGAATTGCGCGGGGCGCTGGCGCGATTCCTCTCTTGGACCCTTCTGCCGAGTTGAGGGGCGTTGGCTGGAAGACGGAGAGGGTTGATAAGCTTTATTATCTGATGGGCTGAGGGGTTTGGTGTGGGACGGAAAAGGGTGAGGATCTTTAAAGAGGCGAGGAGCGCAGGGGATGGGGGAGATGAGCAAGAATTGGGGGAAGCGGGCGCGGAGGTGGAAGTTTATTCGTGTTACTGTCTCGGAGACGGGCGTTGCGCCGTTTTCTTAACGCTCCCGCCGTCTCACTCTCCCCTCAGGGCGTCTCACAAGATCCGCAGAGGAGTGGTGTGTGGGAAACTCCGGTCCTTCTCCTCGTGGAGTGGGGGAGCCGTAGATTAGGGTGGAAATGGGGATTGTGGGAGTGGGTCGGGTGAGGGAGGGAAGGGAAGTAAAGATGGAGACAGGTAGAGAGCGACATAGATATCGATTTGTGCTCGTGGGGATATAGATGGGGAGGGTCATGCTGGGGATTGAGTGGCGAGGAAGAGGGGCTGGAAGGTGGCGAGGATTGCGATGGAAGTGAAGAATAAAACGGGAGGGAGAGAGACGTACTGTGGGTGGGAGAGGCTTCATCTCCGGAGGCTGCATTGGCTGAGGGGTGTGTGTGTTACAGCGTGTCCGGAAGAACGGATGTTATGTGCGTTGGAGTGAGGGGAGGGAGTTGGTAGATGGGCTGGGGATTGTGTGACCACCCCCTGCCCCCTCATCCGCCGGCGGATGTACCCCGACATGCGAATATCCCAGTCGTTTCTTCCGCTTCTTCACGCGCCTCCCTTCGCACCGCTCCCTGCCGTAATTCGCCGGTCCCCTTCCTGTTTCCCTATCCACCGCCTTTTCCCCCGTCCGTCTGCTCCCGTTCCTTTGCCTTCTCATCATTAGCTCCTTTCTCCTTTCGCCTCGGGTGGCCCGAGTTTGCCCCCTCCCGAGTTGTCTGAGGTACGCTTTCCGATGCTCACGCGGTCGTAGCCACATTTTGATCGCGGCTCTTTCTGGAATCCTGTGGTGGATTTGAATTTAGGTCCTCTTGTTCTTTTCGAGTGGGCACTTTCTAATTCCTACTCTTAATCTATAGTTTATTCGTAGTGCTCCATGTATTTGTGGTTATTTAATTTGGATACGGAATGAACTTTGCATTAACAATTGGGAACGAATCTGCCAGCGATCATACATATAATCATGGGTGATTTAATATAATTTCGGTTCGGATGTATTATTTACTTATTAATGCGCGCCTGTACTGCATCATCATCAAGGGCCAACAATCCTAGGATTGGTTTGACGCAGCCCTCCACTCGATTCTTCTATCGAACAACCTCTTCGTATTAACGTTGTTCCTCTCTTTCACGTCCTTTACGACCTGTTCTAAGTAACTCATACGAGGCCTGCCTTTTCCATTCTTCCCGTTCACTTTTCCTTCGACGATTGTATTCATCAGGCCATCGTGTCTCAAGATGTGGCCGATTAAGTTGTCCCGTCTTCTTTTTATAGTTTTCAGCAGACTTCTCTTTTCTCCCACTCTTCTTAGGACTTTGTCACTCGGTCGATCCATTTTATCTTCATCATTCTTCGATAGCACCATATTTGGAATGCTTCCACCCTTTTATTCTCCGCTGCTGTCGTCGTCCATGCCTCGCTACCGTAAAGAAACATGCTCCAGATATGCGTTTTGATGGGTTACTTCCTTACGTCCAAGCTTATATTTCCAACTGTAAGTAGATGAATGATTTTGATAGGATGGCCTCTTTGCCTGGGCTATTCTGCTCACTATTTCTTTCTTGCTTCGTCCATCGTTGGTTACTCTGCTTCCCAGGTAACAGAACTCTTTCACCTCTTCCAGTTTCTGTTTTCATAGTATTACGTTGGTTTTGGCCTCCTCTCTCTTGCTGCACACCGATATCTTAGTTTTCTTGATATTGATCTTCAGCTAATGAATGGCCATTGTCCTTTCCATGGTTGTTAGCATCTTATTCAGCTCCTTCTTTGTCTCTACTATGAGAGCTATGTCATCCGCGAATCGTAGCTTACTGATTGTTTCTCCGTGGATACTAACTCCAGAACACTTCTCCTTGACTTCATTGGTGGCTCTCTCGATGTAAACATTAAAGATTACGGCAGAAAGTGCACAGCCTTGTCTCACTCCTTTCCTTATTCTTGCTTCTTCACAGCTGGGTCCAGATTTTACTGTACTACATGCTCCAATAAAAAAATGATATTACAAGATCAATATAATTTATATGACGATAGCTTTGGTTATGGTCTATATTTCAATGATCGATTTCATAAGGATTGCTTTCGTTCAGATTTATTTTTCTTGAATGTATGTGCTTGATATTTTTTAAATAAACTGAAATTTTAGTGCATCTATCAAATAAAGCCAGTGCTTCAGCTGCCATGGTCACTGCGACGAGTTCCCTACCTTGTTTTGTTTCCCGAATTAGGAACTTTTTATGGCTTTTTTTTTAAACCATATTTACATTGCGAGTCGTGATGTATCGTAATTGGAAATAAGGTGGAGTGGAATGCCTGGCCCGGCTTTCGAGTGAGATGCGTGGAGCTCGGTCATTGGATGGAGATGAGAGTGGAAGAAGGGTTAAGAATAAATATTTTCTCGAGACCATGGCCCTGGAGGAAGCCAGAAGAGAACGGTTTCGAATGGATTGAGATGAATGGGAAATTAAAACGGGTGGCGGAGAGTGGAAAGTGAAGTGAACCAAATTGTACTTTGTGCGTTGGAAATATTTTGTATCTGATTCGGGAGGAGGGGCTTCTTTCCTTCGGCTTATGAGGTATCTCTTACGTTGTGGAATAAAAGGCAATGTTTCCTTCGCGGATTCGGGTTTTTTAGGAAATGTGGTGGGAACAGATTTTCTGCAATATCTTAAAGCTGAACGTAAGAAAAGAAACTTTTAGATACCTCCATATTTTTCTTTTGTTTTGGTGGCGCTAACGCATTATCAGCATCGACGTCACGGCTACCGATAATAAATAGGTATCATTGCTGATTCTTTCATATCCTATGGTAATATTTTAGCCCTTAGAGAGTAAATTCGCAACTTTTCGTGCCAGTATAGCATTCAGTTGAATTGTTCAATTATTAAGGCCTGATTACACGATACATTAACACGTACGAGTTAATGTGTAAATACATGAACGCGAGAATGAACGCGAAAATGCACCGTGTAACCACCCCAAAATGTACAAATGAATGAATGCGTGAACAGAAATTAGAACCTGTTCTATTTGGTCCATACATTCGCACAAGTTGCGCTGAAACCATTCACGCAAATGTACATGAACCCGTACGTGTTAATGTATCGTGTAACCAGGCCTTTAGAAAGTATTTAGAGTGCAAAATGATTACTTCAGACGATTTTGTTTCTTATATTCTTATCAAAGATTGACTTGACGGAACGTTGCTATGCTGCTTCGTCCTTTCAACCCCTCTTTACCAGTCTCTTTAACATTTTAAATTCTTAAATTATTTCCGGATTCATTTTATATGGCCGATGCCTATGTTTGTCCTAATCTCCAACTTAAACTTTGATGACTAGAGAACCTTAGTAGAAAGATTTTGGTAATTTTAATATATTTTCGCCATAATTTCACCTGCCTCTCAGCGATTTCCCGAAAAAATTCTGTAAGTGGCACTAAAATTTATATAAAATTATAAAATGAGATAATTTCATTGAGGTACGTGTTTTTGAAATTGTAAATTCTCGAGCAGCATGATTAATTTTATATTTTGCTGGATTCTGGATGTATTTATTACGACTAGCATCTAATGTAGGCTCAGAGTAAATTATGTTGGGTTCTCAAGTTTTCTGTTCCCCTTTTTTCGATCATTTAATTACTCTGCACGGAAATTCTCCTTTGGCGTTTTAGGCATTGCTTCATAACTTCATGTTTTATTATATGGGGATATGGTAGTAACTTGCGGCATTGGAGGTCTTCAATCCCTTTGTGTTACTTTTGCATCTAATCAGGGTCACCTATATATGTTGAGTCTAATTTGGATCTATATCTTTTTTAAATGTCATTTTCCGAAGAGCTGAGATAGAGACTGCTTTGAGCTTAATTCTTTTGCAGTCGGACACCTTGATGGTGCTTCATTATTGATTGAAGCTTATGGTCACTCTACATGAGCCCGGGGTGGAGTTGATTTGATGCCTCCGGAAATTGCGAGAGATCAGTGGACTAAACGGAAACCTTCTAAATCTTGATTAAGTCATGGTGACGTTCCATCTCCTAGGATTACCTTCCCTAGCCTTACCTTACCTAGAGTATATAATTGGATGAATTGCTGTAAGTTTATGGGCGTAGCTATTGCTGTAACAAGAGTTAAATTTTTCTCCGCAGACATGCGTTTGCATTGTCTTGCTGATAATTTTTTGCCATAGGATAGCCGTTGCGGGCTACCTTAAAAAAGGGAGTTGTGGTGACCTGGTGGGCAGAGAGCTGGGCGGCGGACTAGAGAGTTCCGGGTTCAAATCCGAGTGATGACTCTCTGCGCACCCATCCTTGCATCCGATTTCCGGATTGTCATTCCTTCGTGGGAAATCCCAAGGAAAGAAACTGGTCCGCTAACCTGAATATGCGTATATCACGCGCCACTGGCTTAGTATGATGTGAGTTCTGCCCTCACATGTTTGACCAACCTTCGGGTTGAACAATGAGTGAGTGAGTTACCTTAAAAATATATTTTGCCTCTCTTAGTCTTGGAGCAATATCTGTCATTTTATTGTTACCTCATGACAATTATTTTAGCAAGTTGACGAGGGTGAGTGTAGAACAGGGTGTAATCAAATTAAATCGTCGTTCATGAGAGCCAACAGTTTACCGATTTTCCCGATTTGACGGTAATTTATTATAATGTATGGCTAAAATTTAAAGCCTGAGTACGGTATCAGGTGCTGCGTTCGTAAGTAACCCTACCCCCTGGTTCTTTCATGTTCCTTTGTCCACTTTCCGCGTAGGTCAGCACAAAACGAGGATGCTGCCGGTGTGCTATTTGGCTCCTTCTGTTTGCTGTGTTCGTTTTCCTCCTTAAAGTGTGAGCTCTGCTGTTTTTCCAGCCCCGCCGTGGTAACCCATCTCTCCAGGCCTCGAAAACTCTGCTTCAGTCACTTCCCTGACTTTACCGGCGCGTCCCACGCGTTGTTTTCCGTACTTGACGTGGAGGTGGCCTCCAACTCGCTTCAGCGATTTCATTGCTCGTCCGCTCTCTCTTCTCCCCTCCTCATTCTTTCATCGTTTTACCAGAATTTTATTTAGGCTCGTATTGTTCTTCTCTATTTGTGTGCAGGGGAATAGCTAAAGATTACTATTGGTGCAAACGTATGTTTTCTTGAGTAATAAAACCGAATGTTAACATTTCACGTATCATGAAAGTATATTGCAAGTGTGTGTGTGTGTGTAACAATATAGTAATATGTAGTGTGTATGTATGTAACGGTTTATTTAGTGGGTCTTTAACGCAAGCCGGGAGTTTGATATAGGCGGAATGGCAGGGGTTAGAGTTTGGAGGGATAGCAGTGGAGTCTGGTTGACGTGGTATGTGTGGTGAGTAGGCTGCCTTCCGCCCTTCATTAATTTGGTTCAAAATCCGAGACTGAGTCGGGGAAGGGGAAGTGGATGATGCGTGTGTGGGAGTGCATTAATTATTGCGAGCGCTATGGCTTACGTCCTCCACCCTGATGGATCCCTTTTTCTCCCTCGCGAGAAAAGTGAGTCCTGATTGCCTTCATTCTGTTACGTGCAGTTTTATGTTCTGCATAAAAGTGATCGGAATTACCACCTCTCTGCCAATTCACATTAATTTATACGTCTTCCAAACATCGTGACTCTTTGTGAGCTATCTCCTTGTTTTTACTTTTGTCTTCATATTATAATAGTGACGGTGGGAAGTATTTTTATTTTATAAGCCCAAGTTCTGCCATTTACTTAAATTCTGAGTTTATTAGCAAATATCAAATACGCTATGCATTACTGTACTTGATCATTCGATTTAAAAATTGGCCAGGAACTTTGACACATGTTGTACAATTTTATATTTATCTTATCACTGCAGGTCTTGTGCTATGTTATTTTTACGGCTCGAGCTATAAAATAAACCCGGAGTTTTCATATTTCGACAAATTATCCGTATAGAGTATTATTACGTATGACTTTCTGTTTATAGTCAATAAGTAATTAATGCTACATATTTTTTTCATTGATGCTTGCCCATCCAAAAGGATTACCTCGTGAAGTTCGTCTACGTTTCTCGTATTCATATCTTCTAGGAGCTATATTATTTTGCTATCCTCTGGTCACAAGTTTCCGTATTTAATAGTACCATACATTTTTTTGGAAAGTTACTAAAAGTTAACTTTTATTATTGTTTTCTTTCCCTTATTGAGGGCGTTTTTCATTGTTTATCCTTTATAATAAGTTACCAAAAGAAATTTCTCTATCGGTGTCTTCCTGTTGCATCAATTTTTTGGATAATTTCTTCCTGCATTGCGTTGCATTTTATCATACCTATCCACATTATCATTAACGTTGAGAGTCACTATAAAATATCTCCATTATCGTTTTGATATGACTTATCTTCATACCATCTAACTAATCCTTACTACAATGCATTTTGTTAGTGTTCACTCCCTTTGCTGACTGGACATCAATACCTTTGCTTCAAGTAAATTTAGCTAAATTAGCTGCCTGATTACATATTTCCTTTTCCTCGAATATTTCTCTTTACTATCTATCTATCGATCTAACGCATATCGGGAATAGTAGCTTGATGATCATCTCTGGCCTATTAATTGTCATTTTCATGTTGCCGTTTTCATTTTCCATATGGTAAATGTACATTTTGAATAATGCGACCAATCCGTTTCTTGAGCTCATATTTCGTGGAATTCGTTTAGATTTATTTACTGTTTTTCTCCTTTTTGTCTGAAAAACCTTGTGGAGACCCGAAAAGTAGTTCTTGTTACAAATTTGGCGAAAATCAACATATGTACTTTACGTTATAATCATCTAAAGTATCTTACTCGGAGAGATTATTTCGAGGCAGGTTTATTACTTTACGCTCAGACTTTATCTTATAAGTCTCTTATTTCCTAATTACGGATTAAAATTATGCAGAGAACATTTTTTTTCATGCGAAGGGACCATTTATATGTAAATTCCATTTATGTGACCGTAACAATAGGTTCCTTAAACAAATTTTCTATGGTTCCTTGATTGGATCAATGCAGGCACAAATCATATCCCTTCAAGAACGTTATTGGAAATTTATTGCGTTTATAAGTACACCCGGTCGCAGTTCCAACAGTTTGGTATGGCTCTCCTTGAGATTTTTCATTTGATATGCATTTCTTTGTCTTTTCTGAGGTTTTAAATTAATTACCCTTCAACTATTATCAGACCGTTTTTCAGGGATGCTTTCTGGTTTTTACCTTCGATGGTTGAAAAAATATATTAATATGTATATGCTTATGTATATGCTGATTGAGTATAATGTAGAATTTTATGGTGATCGCGAACTGAGTTTCTAGGATAAATATTCTCAGTTACAACCTTTTTCTAATGAAAAGTTACTAGCGTTTTATGGATTCTTCTTGCTTTTTTTCGAAACCGGTGTCAAGCGGATCGAAAATAAAATGCATGATGGAGGTCCATTTTTCTTTTTCGCTAATCTTTCAAAGCTATTTTTGCTCATGCTTCGTGCTGTCGTGTGCGTGAAATCATCTTTTCTGCTCCTTCTCAGTGCGTTTACGGATTCCCGTCTCCGAAAGCATGAAGTTCCCCTGCCCTCTGCCCACTTCCGATCCTTTCCTGCCTCTGGTCGTTCCTCTTTCCTTGTCCCAGGAACTGCACTCATTTATCTCTCCTTGGGTGGCTGAGCTGTGTCCGTGCCAAGTCTCTATTCTCTGCTGTCGCTTGCAGTTTTTCATGAGGAAGCTCTCTTTCAGATGGGCGGGGAGCGTGGTTTTGTGGCCGTTTGCCCCACTACTTTTGTCCTCTCCCGTCATTAGAGATCGCCTGTGATAACTTTGGCTGTGTTCTTGAAGATATTCCTTCCATTCAGTTATTTTGTCGTAAATATAACTACGGAAGTTATTTTTTCATGTATATCTTTGCTTATCTCAGTTAACTCCTAACTAAGTCTTTTACTTTTTCAAATGGACCTACTTGGTAATGTTTCCAAAATTATCCGTTCTAACTAATGAAGCGATTTATGCCCTGAGATTTCATATTCATTTTCAGGAACGAATTCTATTGCGATGCAACGCGGTCAAAAATGTGAGACTAGTATGTTGGAAGATATTTTTGGTCATTTCTCGATAATCGGTTTATTTTAGTTTTCATTGAATCTTCTTTGCATTGTTCCATTGCTGTAATCTAATGCCGGGAAAGACAAGCATTTTTCCTTTGTAGCTTCAAAGCAATCATCCTAGGAGTAGTAACTTAAAATTCTTGGTGCGCCATATTTCTTCATTTAAGGTATTCCTTGTAGCAAGGAGAAAAACCTCTTTGTTAGATTCCAAATGTATTGAGACACCGACGTGGGTTTCGATTGTAGTACAATCATCTTCAAGGTCTTTAGGCTTTACTTGGTGGAACCGCATGATTGTAGCAAGGAGGAAAACAGTTTGTAAGATTCCACAAAATTTATTGAGACGCCGACCTAGGCTTATACTACAATCGAAACCTAGATCGGTGTCTCAATAAATTTTGTGGAGTCCTACTAAGCTGTTTTTCTCCTTGCTACATTCATGCGGTTCCACCAAGTAAATCCTGAGGACTTCCTTTTTAAGGTATTCCTTTCTGCGGTTATTATCCTGCATCCTGTTTAAATATCGGGTTAATTATCGCTAAGTGTGGACCAAAAATCAATATGAAAGAACAAGAGTGACAGTTTTCTACTGCCAGTGATCTGACATCAGAGTAGCAACGTCATCCATTTGTGCTTGTTTGTAGTTCTGTGGTAGGGATTTTACGTCTTTCAGAATGACGTGCGTTTTTCTTTTTTGAAGATGTGGCCATTCTGATGATGCTACAAACATATACGCGTTGCTACTTGAATGATAACTTCGCAGAATCTAAGTTAACTCCCAGCTGTAAGACGCTGTTTTGATGGCAAAAATTAAGATTATCGCGCGATGAAAAAATCATTTTTATTCCCGTAAAACAACTTTTGATATCACATATCATCAGCAGTGTGCCTGTGAACTCAATTCACATGAAGTAGAACTTTGAACTATGTCTTTGGAGCTAATGCGGAATGCATGCGAAAAATGCATGAGCATCCATTTTTCGCTGGCTACAGTTTGGTATTTGGTTTAGTGATAAGGTTGATTTTTTAAATATTAGTGCTTTGCGATTTGCCTGTTAGAATAATGCCTTTTTTAATAACCTCGTAATTCTGTTCACTCAGTGCCGTGAGCTATTTGCTGGTTCAGTCGAGGGCCTCCCCCTCTATTTACGTGCCTTTAGCCCCTGCGAATAGTGGGTAGATATCTCGCACAACACGCAAAACCATTGGGTTGCCTACATTCACGGAGCTCAGTCGTCCTCTTCCCTTGTGCCGTGTGTCCGGGTTCGCTTGGTAAATTAATTTCATGGGAATTCACTCATCCAATCCCCTTAGTCCTTAAGAGTTAATTAATAATAAACGCCCAGATTATAGGGAATTGATCACACTGTGGATCATTCATTTTCGACCGACAGGTGGACGTCAGTTTTCAAGCCAATGTTTGTTTGTGGCCATCGCTGCGTTTCGGGTGTCGGGGGACCTTAATTCTTTCCCCCTCGCAAACGTATCTTTTTTACTTAATCATGTCGAGGGTTTTGTCCCAAAGGGTCAGAGTGGAATGGCTCCCCATGAGGATCTGGAGAGGGAGAGTTCAGCGTTAGGGTAGCGGGGGGAGGAGTGGGAAATATAGCCTGTCACTCTGTCAGATGAGTGATGTAGGGAGTTGGAAGCGGTAAGTGGTGAGCGGTTCATCCCCACCCCATCACGTTTCATCTCCCTTGCATCCCTATCTTTCCACACATCCTCCCTCTGATTATTCCATTGTATCTCTCTCTCTAGGCCCCTTCCCTCCGGTTCTTCCCGCATCTCTCCTCTGTCTTCTCACCTGTCTTCTACTAGATATTCGTTGCTTTTCCCCCTCATGCATTCAGCATCCTTTTCCCCGCCATCCATGCTCCTCACGTCGCCGCCCCTCCTCCCTGCATAGTATCCGTGAGTCTGGCCCTTCCCCTCTCGACCTCCCACCCTTCACCTACTCCCCTCCCTTTTAGTGACTTCACGTCTTCCACCTCGTCGACCCACTTTCATCGGCCGCCGCAAATTGCTCCTTCCCCCTCCACGTTCCGCTTTCCCCTTTCATACCTCGTGGCAGGCGACACTTTTGCAACCGCCCGCTGTATTGTTCCTACTTTGTGCGGATTGGCGGATTAAGGTCTTCCGTGCGAAATGCATTTTTTCCCTTTCCGCGCCAGTGGACATGTAATCTTCGGCATTGACACCATTTCGGAGAGGCCTCCACTGGGTCTTGCTCATTTGACATGAATTGAGCCTCCCTGGTTGTGACGCTTTTTAAGCGCGTAGTGTTTTACTTAAAGCGTAGCTAATTTAGTTTATCCTTTGTGTTGCCACATTGCGAGTGGTTTTGAACATATTTGGTAATATTATTATTAGTTTCCCAGCGGTGAAAGGAGATTTAATGGACGTTGAAATCATTGCACGACCCCGACACCACACCCCATGGCTCTTTTCAGATCTGCGTACTTCCTACCTCCTATAAATATATCCAAACTACCCGTTCTGCTCCTCCCTCTACCTCACCTACCCGCACCTACCTGGCATTCTTCCCTATATCATCTCCTTCAAAACAGTCTCGCCCTTTATAATCCACTCCGTCCAGTCCTGTTCTCTCCTAATTTCCTCAATCAACTTACTTTCCTTCCCCATCATCTCCAACACTTCGCCTTTCTTCCCACCTACCTCACCTTCGTTCTTCTTTACACCTGCATCTCAAAAGTCCTGAGTCTATTTCATGTTTTTCATGTTCGTTAAAGTATTTTTTCGTTGCCATTCAGTTCCACGCTCCATATTAGATTTGCCGCTGTTATTTTCTTTACGTCACTACTTAACGATCCCGTATGTTTGAGATAAATTTCTCATTTTCAGTGAAATTAAATTAATTATCCCTAAAGTCGCTCCAGCCATTTGCGATGTCAAGGGTACGTTTATTACTGCATATAGGCTAAAAGCCAATAGCTTAGAGAAAAATGGTTTCTGCATCAACCAGTAAAAATAAGAGGGACCCTATCTGAGGTTTCTAAGTTCGGTGTATTTTTCGTTTTATACAACTGGCTCAACGCGCAACTTTTAGCGAAGCATCCAGTAGCCCACGGAACAATGGTTTTTGTCAACAATGAACTGTTGAGGAAGCGTCTAATGCATCGGCCGAATTGCGTTAACTTAAATTACATTTCCTTCAATTTATTATTTTTTATGAAATAATTATATTTTTGACTTAAGTTATGTCTTATTGCATTTTTTTACTCGTCTTGAAGGAAGGAAACGTGGTAGCTCAGTGCATAGGGGGTCAAGGTAATATTTAAAATATCGTTAGGTACACAATTGTAACAAACATTTCCATAGCTGGCGAAATCAGTGGTATGCTTTTTTTTAAATTAGTAGAATATACTAAATGAAATTGGTTTTATTTCATAGATTTTTAATGTTATTCTTAGATTAGTTCGCAAAATGTGTCCAATCATGTTGGTATGTAAACCCGTTACGCTTACTTTTTCCGCCTGAGTGCATGATTTTACAGTTGAGGTTGAATATTACTTCCTTATGGGTGTTATTTCTGCGCATAGTTGTTCTCTTTCTCATTGAAAGATATGGCTCTTAATTGTTGCCTGCGACTGGATTAATTTCCATAATATATTAAGGAGGTGCTCGGTTTTTGCAGGCTTATTGTATTGCTTTATCCGAGTGTCTCAATAAATTTAGTGATGCTCATTAAAAATACTTGGAATTGAATTAGGAGGTATCCGGCGAGATGTGATGGAATTGAAACATATTGAACAAATTGTAATTTTCCACAAAATGAAGATTTACTGACAACCCAGGTATCGATGTACTTCATCAACTTTATGATCATAATGCTTGGCATTGTTACAGGGCTGTTAAATATCTACAAATGTGTGTCGATTGTGCTAGAATTCTTTTAAAATAAAAAAAATGCAATCACTCTTTCGTCGAGGGTCTTCTTCGATTAAATGGACTGAGCTTGACTCACGAATCTCGTTTCACGTAATTCTCTGAAAAAATATCGCCGGAATTCGGTCTTTATTCTATTTATTGGTTGTGTACTTTCATAAATTTTGAATCTGATTTTGTTACCATAACTTTTTCCTACTGGTTCATTGCTCAGGATAACTGAAATCAATTCTTAAACGATATACCGTCTTAAATAACATGCGTGATACGATTCTTGTTTAAAACGGTTCTCCTGTGATTATTGAGCTGTTTTATAAATGCTCTGAAATTCCATTGCGGTAGGTCATTTCCGTTATAATAGTATCGATCAAATTTTTAGAGCCACATGTTAACATTTGGGAATCATCAGGCTTATCAGCGAGTACGTCAAACGTTGTTTGTGGAAGCAATTACGTCTACGTCTGTGAGGGGTTGTCCAAGCCTTGTAGATCGAAGGTTAAAGGCGAGACGAAAGGCAGTCCGCTCAGTGTCTGTGTCTCAGTCTGGTGACTGCCAATGAGTTTGGTCTCAGCGGGGAGGCCTTATAATGGCGTCACGTTAAAATTCTCTTGAGGCGGGCAAAGGAATATCTTGATTATCTTGATCTCGCTGCGCATTTTGGATGCAATGGAATTCTGTATTTAATTTATCGCAATATTACTTATGTAGCATTATCTGCGTTTATAGCTCTTATACCTATTCTTCGTCATTTATAATACATGTATATGAGTAGGGAAGAAGTCCATGAAATTGATTTTGTATTGTGATTAGTTTGAGTGCTAGCCTCTCGAGAGCCTGGGATAAAATCCTGGAAGATAAGTATTTTTAAGTGGAATCAAAAGTTACTGAAATGCAATATGTTCCACGTGCGACGAATGGGTTGTTAAACAGCTAACTCTTCGACATTTTTCGTTTAGAGCATGCTAATGTAGATTCTGGATAACTTTACACTTACTCCGTTCACTTGATAAAACCTAACTTCTCAAATACTCATCGATAATTAATGCCACCACGCATGACCTTAGTTCCCTTATGATTCCCGTAAACATCAACCATTGTACTCTCTGTAACGCTTCTCACTGGGAGGCTTTTAATCCCTTAGGTGTAATTTGAGCTCCTAGCTTCTGTTATCAATAATTTTACATTTTGGTTTTAGTAAACATCATCATCATCGGTCAACAATCCTAGGATTCGTTTGACATAGCCCTCCACTCGATTCTTCTAAATGCTCCCAGCCTCGACCTCTGTGCTGCTGTTATTGTCCATGCTTCACTTCCATATAGTAGAATGCTCCAGATGTATGTTCTAATGTAATGTTTCCTCACTTCCATGCTTGTATTTGCAGCTTTAAGCAGAATCTTCTTTTGGTAAAATTCCATTTTCGCCTGGGAAATTCTACTGGTAATTTTTCTTTTACTTCGTCCTTCGCTGGGTGCTCGGCATCCCAGGTAGCGGACCTCTTCCAACACCTCATTTTTTCCTTGTTTAACATCTGTCCTTGCTTTTCTCCTGCTGCATACCGTTACCTCAATTTTCTTTTTATTGATCTTCAGATGATATCTGGTCATTGTTCTTTCCATATTTCCTAGTGTCTTCTTTAAATCTCCTTCTGTTTCTGCCATGAATGCTACGTCATTGGCGAATCGCAACATGCTGATTTTACTTGGATGGCTTTCTCAATGTCGATATTGAATATTACGGGAGACAGTGAACGGCCTTGTCTCACTCCTTTCTTTATGCTTGCCTCTCTACTGCTGGTCTTGATTTGATTACAGCCACCTGTTTTTTATATAAGCTGTGGATAACTCTTCGGTGATTGTTCCATGTATCGTCTACGAGGCCTGCCTTTTCAATTCCTCCCGTTCACTTCACCCTCGACGACTGTCCTCATTAGTCCATCGTTTCATAAGATATTGCCGATTAAGTTGTCCCGTCTCCTTTTTAGAGTTTTCAGCAGACTTCTCTTTCCTCCCACTCTTCTTAGGACTTCTTCATTTGTCACTCGTCGATCCGTTTAATTTTCATCACTCTTCTGTAGCACCACGTTTCGAATGCTTACACCCTTTGCTTCTTCGCTACTGTCATCGTCTATGCCTCGCTGCCATAAAGAAACAAGCTACAGATGTACGTTCTGATGAATTGTTTCCATACTTCTACGCTTATATTTCCAGCTGTAAGTAGGTTCTCCTTGTGATAGAATGCTCTCTTTGCCTGGGCTATTCTACTGACCATTTCTTTTCTGCTTCGTCCTTCGTTGGTTACTCGGCTTCCAAGGTAACTGAACTCATTCACATCTTTTGTTTTTATTATTTTTATAGTTTAACGTTGGTTTTGGTCTCCTCTCCCTTGCTGCATACCAATCTCAGTATTCTTCTTAAAGATCTTCAGCTGATATCTGGCCATTGTCCTTTCCATGGTTATTAGAATGTTATTAAAATCCTCTCTGTCTCTGCTATAATTGCTATGTCATCAGTGAATCGCAGCATACTATTTTTTCTCCTCGGATATTAACTCTAGAAGACTTTTCTTTGATTTATTTGATGGCTCTAATTCATCGATGTAAACATTAAAAATTACGGGAGACAGTGCACAGCCTTGTCTCACTCCTTACCTTGTTCTTGCTTCTTCACATCTGGGTCCAGATTTAATCTCAGGTTTCAGTAATTGAAATACATATATTCATATTGGTATCAAATATGCTATTCATTATTTGGTAACTGCAAGGGCATATTCTCATCTTTGGTGGATATCATAATGATTTATAAGATTCGGGTAAAATATGCATAACGTGGCGTAAGTGTCCGTTCTTTTCCCTCGAATTTGGTGACGTTAGACGATTATCTATATCTATAGTGAATCGTTAGACGATTCACTATAGTATGCTGGTTCTCTTTCTTTTACTCTCAACGTAAAATAGGTTGGATGATTGGAATCTGTGCGACTATGACGAAATCTGTTCCATATTGCCCATAATGATTTATAGTTCTCGTCTAGGTAACCACAGGTACCTTTTTTAGTGATGAGCGCGGTAGGTGATGCAATGATGCATTGTCTCTACGGTGCCTCGCAATAGGTTTGCCATCAACAGCGTTCTGCTCTCTAGTCGTTCTGACCGACGGTGGACTCTGCGAATCATTCCTTTTTGCCATCCCAAACGTTTGGGATCAGTGCTGGAGATAAAGGCACATATTTAACGAGTCGGAAGGGGTTTCCGAGGACGTCGTGGTGGGCAAAGGAGAGGCAAAGGATTCGGTCGGTTCCGGGCCGCCGCCGGCCGAGGACTCTGGCTCTCGACACTCCCAAAACGAGATTACCCCTCTTCTCTTATTATTATCTCTTCGCGGCAGGAGCCTCCTTAAATTCTATACTCTGCCGTGGCCGCAGAAACAATCCCATCCGCGAGGCGACGCCAACGTTCTCTGTCCGATTTTCGCCGCGACAGTTTTCGCCTTCCCCACATCCCGTCCTCTCGCCCTTACCTCCTAGGGACCTTTCCGTCTGTCCTCCCCCTCTCCCCGCACACCAGTGTTCTCAATCTCCCTCGTCACTTCCTCTGCCCGCCCCCCAACCGTCCGTTCCCCGACGACCGTTTGCTCATCAAGCGAGCAAATCACGGCGTCTGCCCGTGTGTCCACATGGCCGTCGCTCCCCCTCCCTCTTTTTTTTGCCCGGCTCCCGTCCGCTCCTTGGGTGTCAGCGGGGGAAACGCTCTCTTGACGCCGGGCCCATTTATTAGAAGGGAGGAACGGTGTCAGGCGGCTCGTGCCAGCGCAGGGACACTCACCCGCAAGTTCCGTCCCATACACGAGACGCTCACACCTATATCCTCTCCGCTATCCTTTCCTCGCGCGGCTCCGCTCGTTTAGCTCCCTTTGATTCGTCATTTAAAATATAAGAGAAAGGGAGCGGGTGTGCTCGCAGAATTATTCCCCGAGCCCGCATGCCAAGCCGTTCTGTCGGAGCATTTTTCATTCCTTTGCGACAGGGCCCCTTCCAGCCAAATTTCCTCCCTTCGCCCTCCTCGACCATTAGACCTTTTTTTTCGTTCTTATTTCTTCTTTCTCTTTCTCCTCAGTCCTTCATTCAGATGTTTAAGCCACGGGGAGATGGGTAAATAAAGTTTCGTTTTTTATCCACGAGGTTTTCCGAAATAAATCCCTTTATTTATTAAGCCTTGAAAGCTTTTTCGTCCCCATCTCTCCGCTGTCCCCTCTTTCCCTTCTGCCTCTTCTCCGCACGCCTGGTACATTCCTCTAGACCGCATCCCGTCACGCCCTCCCTGTTTTCATTTATAGCCCTTATTTTTTCACCGCTCCGTTCCCGCCCCGATACTCCGATATTCCCGGGGTTTCCTTCGATTTCTCCGTCGCGCTCTAGAGTCGGGCTTGCTCGCACATACGCTCCGAAGCTTTCACACTCACTCCTGTGTGTGTACTACCCTCCGCCTCTCGTACACCCAATCACGTATCCAATCAGAGCTTTGTGTGAAACGTACGGTCTCCCTCACCCGTGTTTGATTCCTGAGCGTGTTTTCGCCAGCCCCTCCCCCCCCCCCCACCCTGAGCCAACCGCCCAAGCCTCCCAACTCTCCGTCCCCTCATTCCCGTTGACGACGTTTCGCCGGCGCCTTGCGGGCGAGGCGGAGCGGACCCGGAGGGAATAGAAGGCGGTGGTGTAGGAAGAGAGGGCGGAAGGGGGGCGGCGGGCGGGTTGGCGTCTCAATCGCGGCCTCCCCGAAGCTATATCTCGAAATGGGGAGGTTGAGTCATGGTCCATGTTGTGCTGGACACTGGGGATTAGGTGTAATATGGAATGGAGAAACGGGCGCGCTTGGACCACCCAGGGTCGGAGGAATTGGTGGGGAAAAAACGTATGAATACTTATTTATAGGCTCGAGTATAGCTACTTGTTTGTGCCTATCCGTACATGTGTGCGTGTATATGTGAGAGATGAAGTCTATTCCAAGCCTTTCGTGAGGGTGGATTTAGATTACACGCAATTGTGTTCGTTGTAAAGAAAATCAGCTGTTGTCAACGCTTCTTTCTTATCGGCTCCTCTTTGAAAAATGCCAAGAACATTTCTGTTGCCTATCAGATGTCGTAGTGTTCTTGACCTTTCCATCCAGTGTAAATAGGAATCTTATCTCTTTGGTATGCTGGCGAATGTGAGCTCGCAACCATACTCTATAGTAAATACGATTTTTATTAGATTCCCGCCTTCTTTTCTAATGTAGTGTCACTTTGAAGTTCAGTGCGCAATTTATTAGGTAAGAGGTTAAGCCATGAGTCAGTAAAAACCTTGTTTACCAGAGTGCTGACTCTCTTGATCCTATGGATTTTTCTCCGTATTCTCTCTGCTATAGTCCTTGTCCTAATTACCTCTAGCATCCTTCGTTAATTCAGGAAATGGCATCGGATGTGGAGCGTATCCCAATTTAGCTCCTACTCCTATAGTGGGATTACGGTCGTTGGCGTCGGGATGCCTGTATTCTCATTCCAGGCGCGACGTTCCCCGGAACAGAAAGCACTTTACTGTTCCCTAGTGGGCAAGTGGCTTGTTTTTATTTCATTATACATTCGCCACGGTACGCCTAGCCACCCTCTCCTACCTTGTACTCATATTTACTAGAAATTGATTGAATTTATATCAATACGTACTGTTTTGCCATTTTTCTGCAATTTCCATATCTCTTTGTGTTACTTGAGTATCCCAATTTAAGTAATCACAAAGAATCCAGTCTTCATTATTGTTTCGTATTTTCCTTTCAATTGTGCTATCACTGAAACAGTGCGGCTTTCTGATTACTAGCTCACGAATCACTCTCATATTATCTTTAGCAATGGAATAAAAACTTCAATTTTTCCTTCAACTCACATTTGTTAATGATAGACTCAAGGTATTCACCGTTGTGGCGCTAACAAAAGCTTAAAAAGAAAAATGTAATGATAAAAAACTGAATGGGTGTTTGTTACATCACGATGTAGTAAAAAAATGTGAAAATGTGTCATATTCTTTTAAGGCTGGTGGAAAGAAGGAATAGGCTTAGAGGAAACCTAATACCATGGCAACGAAAAGAGGGGAGATGATTTGAATAAATACAGAGGAATAAGTACTTAGCTGGTGTGTCGAGTGAAAATGTAAGTCCTGGAAATTTTTTGGAGAGTAATTATGGCATGTTGTGGAGAGAAAAGATTATGTTAGCTATTTTTATTTTGCCCTACTCTACCATTAATTAGCCTTCTCTTAGGGGCCTTACGTAACTCGATCTGTAACGAAGCTTGCTGTCTATGAGTGGAGGGAATTTGAACGTAGTCATGAACATGGCTTTAGGGAAGCGTATGGACTTCGCTCGAGGCACTGGAATACCGCGGAAGAAGAATCAAGATTCTCTTCAGGTTTTATTAGGAATAGGACCAGGTTTGATGGTTATATCTTTCTTATAATGATTGCATCAGCAAACATACTTTCTGCTCTTGATTTTCTCATTATTTCTGAGGACGACTAGATAAATGCACTTAAAAATTCTAAGCTGAGTTGAAATACAGGTCACCTTCGTTCCACCTGAGTTCACAGTACTGCGCATTGGAAATTAAATTGCACACTTTTGGTCTTATGGCACATAAGGAGGATCGTTCGACTCACGTTCGCATTCGTTAGTGGAAGATGACGGCGTGGGAGTCGTGAAAGGAGCTGTTACCCGGAGTTCCTTTGATAAGACTTTGTGGAGATAGGTAAAATGAGACGAGGAATGGCAGAATGAATGTAGTCGCGGAGTGTCGGAGGATGCGGAGAGTTGAGGGAGGACATCTCCCGTTAGCGTCGGCGACCTGCTTCACTTCATTTCGCTCTTTCCTCTTACGTTTATATTTTTCGTTTCCCTCTTTCATGCAAGTCACATTGATTCAGTCATGTTTCGTATGTTTCCACCGTATTTTCTTCAACATCCACTTGTCCCTGTCGCACGATAGGCACATTTGGTAACTTTATATGCACAGCTTAGTGTCAATGAAAAATTCACACGGAGCGGGGTTTGAGAGAGTAGTAAGTTTACGTTTCCATCGTCGTTGCTTTTTATACACATTCGCACACGAGAACACACCATCCCCTTCCCCTCACTTCCCTTCTCTCTCTTCCCCTAACTCCTTTTCATTCCCCTCGCTTCCCTACGAAAACTTCCACTCCCTGCGACGCGCGTGTCCTTCTTCTGATTCCATATCCTCCTCTCTCCCTCTCTCTTCCTGGCCTCCTCTTGGTCGTTTCCCCAGCGGGAATTCAACCGCATGAATTCTTAAAGTGCGTCTTCTCAATGGTCGAAAGTTTTTATTTTCGAGCGCTTACCCGGACCAATTTTCTCCTTTCCTGGTTTTTGTGTGGGAACTTGGGGGAGAGGGTCAGGGGGTGGAAAGTGTGAATTTTTACGCTGAGATCGTAGACAAAAGGTCGTCGTTGGTTAGGATTTAATTTGCATGTCAGATTTCGTCCATCGCTGGTATTGGGCTTACATTGACGCACCGCCGCGAACGATTCCTGGATTGCTTTTGTGGCACAGAGTGGAAACGTACGATGCGTTGCCACAAGGTCGTTTAAATTTTCTTAGCTTCCGGACGTAAATTACGAAAATAGAGGACTTATGCCTCCGTGCTCCAGAATCGAGAAAATTTTGGACGTTCTTTAGCAATCGGGATGACGGAAATAAGGATTTTTCGTGAATTGGAGTTCTGAAACTTCACATTTTGACTTAGGCGTCATGACTCCTTAAAATTAGTCTTTGACTCAAGGATTCTTAAATTAATAGCCTCTATGCTATGGATTTCTGTTTTGGGAGTGGGTAGGTATCAATTATTCCGTTCGTTTAATATGATGATCCAAGTTCTTTTAGCTGAGTTTGGTATCTGTGATGTCAGGGATTATACATTGTTTTGATAGGTAGAAATTCTGTGTTTAGCTTTGGATTCGGGATTTAAATTGGAAATCCGCCGCTTTATCTCTCCTGGATAAAATGTTGTCGGGAAGGAGCTGAAAATGTCTTTTTATTGCCTGGAAAATTGATAACGTTGACACGAAGTTTCTCTCCCCATTATATGCTCTCACCGGCACATTTTACCCCAATCCTGATAATTTTTTTGTTAAATGGTGTTTGCATAATTTATCTGAGCTGCCATTTTAACTTATTCGAAAAATTGTTTCTTTTCCTTGGCAAAGCTTCTTATTTTTATTTATTTAAATCTTTGTCGAGCGAAAACATTCACTTTTCAATATGCTGCAACGTACATACATGTCTGCTACTTGTCTCCTTCGTTCGCTGCTTTCTGCTTTTAATGAGCCTCGAGGAGCCTTCCTCTTCCCGACATCCGAATAAAATTCATCTGTTTCTGCCATCTAATTTTATTTTCCGGCGAGGAGTGGCCCTCCGAAATTCCGTCTCCTTTGAATTAGTCCGCTCTAAGCTGAATTGGCTCCCTTTGAAACCGGAGTAATAAGCACGCGTGGCTTCGTTTTTCGCCCCCCTGCGTTTACGTCCCGGCCGTGAAATTTGCCTTGTTTTCGCCCTCACCGCTTACGTCGCCATCTCGCCGTGGCTCTTTGGCCCCCTTGTTCATGTCCTCGCCTCACCACTCACCACCGCCACTCTCCGCCCCCCATCCACCCTCTCCGCCGCCTCCCCAACAACCGATTTCCTCTTTCCAGACCAATACCACGCTCCTGCCAACCCCCCACCACGACATACTTCTTCCAATACCACTGGTATTGCACCAACACCATCACAGAGTCCCCCCTTCCTTCCTCCAACCCTCTCCGCCTCCGACCCACCCTCCCACACCCCTTCCTTCTTCTGCAGTGCCTGTCTCTCGGCCACGTGACTTCCACCGACAACGTCCCCGTATCGATTGTTGGAGTCAACAAGTTGCATCATCGAGCTGCCTCTGCCCACCATCCGAACCCACCCTCCCCATATTCACCCAAACCCTTTCTCATTCGGGTCCCTCAACCCGGCTCTTGGGAGACTCCAACAAGGGTAAAACATCGTCCTGCGACTTTGTGTGACCTCTGGGCCACGACATGACGAACTCCATCTCTTTCGTTCCTGTTTAGTTTCTATTTTTTCGCCGTCATCCCCTTTGAGTTTGGTGCTTTATTTACCCTAACCCTCCCCGGGAGCACTCCTTTGCTGATGGGTAACAATGCATCAGTGGGTTCCGGCACGGAAAGTTAATTCCTTTGCCGTCGGATTTTTGAGCTCTATTATGCCTTTAGTGCATCTGGCTTTGTTCATTTGATTTGATTAACTTTTTCAATTTAGCTACATATAGGGCGGGCAGTGATCAAACCTACTTAAAATAAAGGTTTAATTTTATTCGTTGTTTATTTATTATTATTCGTATCGAGACAAGTGTTTGGACTGTCTGGCACCAAAATAAGAATAATTGACGGTGTAGCCTGTTTCTTGTACTTCGATCAGTTTTATTTCTTAATTTGTATTCGTAATTTTTATATTCTAATGCTTCATAGTAATAGGCGTGGGTATTCTTGGAAAAATATGCAACCTTCCTTGACCAACCTTGACTTTTTTCCTTGTAAACCTTCTTTCCCCCTGTAATGCTACATCAAAAAATGTACTTCGGCATTTCCTTAATTTAAGATATAATTCAGAAAAACAAATTTAAAGAATTGCATTACGTATTTCCTTTAAATGGACCTTCAATACATAAGAATGATTTGACATAAGTATATTCGTCGAAGAAACTGAAAGTTTGACGAACGTATATTTGGTAATAACCCGCGGATATGCAGTTAATGTAATAGTATTTATTTATGTGTAAATATTCTCAAACTTTATTTTCATGTTTACCAAAGTGTACCTCTCGGCACGACAACCAGTGCAACCTTAAATGGTAAGGAATATGATAGAATCGATCTCGGATATCTTGGAGTATGTAATTGATATATGTCCAAGTTATATACGTAGGAGTAGAAGTATCTACTTATTTGTAATGAATCTGTTTGGAAAATAGTGTTTTCTCCTTCAGTAACCTAATATCCAAAGTTCAGGGCCTCTACTAGATGACAATACGCGTTTATTTATTTTAACGGTGATACATTTTTGATTCACTGAGTTTCAAGTTTTATCCCATGGTGATAATTAACGTTATAAAAACTATGAGGCAATTTAAGTTAGAATAAGTTATTATTTTAGGGTTTTCATGTTGATCAGCTTCGTTTTGGAGGTCAGGTTAGAAGCATCAAAATGGTGGCTGTGCCAAAAAATGACCTACTATTCAGCTATTGTCGGCTAGTTGGGGGTTGGTGTAGTGGTTACAGAACTAGCCTATCACCGTGGGGACCGGGTTTGAATCCCCGCAGTAGAAGAAATATTTCATTGGTAAATCCGCCCCTACTTGAAAGTTTTGTGGTGAATATTTGAGTACAGTACTCCGTCCGTCGGGCGGGGCATTAAGCCTTAGTCCCCTTGGTGCTTTTTCGTTAGAGGAGGCTAAAGCCGTCGCCAGGTTCCTCTCTACCCTTTCCTCTCTACAATTTAATAATAATTACGTATACCTATTGCCTAACAAAAGACGTAGTGTTTTAGTTGGGAATGTTCCCAAATTTAACAGTGATTAATAGTATTAAAGTAGTGTTGTAAAGGGAATAATTTCGTCCATAAAGAAATTGCTATTTGTTTCATAAATTCTTCGTGTTGAGAATATATTCTTATTTAAATCGTTATGATTGCGCACAGGTCTATTCGTAAATGTTTATGTTATTTTAGTACTTAGCGTTTGTACTTAACAGGATCAACTTTGTATCTATCCTAATTTAATAACCATTGGCATTCGTTTAAAATGGACAGTTATGGATTTGAAAGCGTAGTAAATTTATTCTAACATTATTCTCCACAAAATTCGTAATGCATTGCAACTGTCGTATCGCTTACGGAGTACACTTAAAGGATTATATCCAACGATTATCTGCCATAGGGGTTCGAAAGTTCATTTGTCAAGGAGACGAAAGAGTGGCTTAAACTGTCCTCTTTTGTGCGCGTTCCCATCTGTGTGAAAGGCAAATGTCGCGATGGAATTTTCATGTCATTTCCTGTGGTATTAGACACGAACACTGGTGCTTCCACTAATCTATACTCTCTTTCGTGATAGCTTTATTTATCTGCTCATGCATTTGCGAGACGGTTCTGTCGAAGCCTTTATAATCCCTTGTTTACGTGATTAGTTTTTAACTCTCTGCCTCCGATCGCAGTAGTTAGGTAACGGATAGATAGAGACTAACATTTCTTGTCCCGCAAGAGCTTTTCTGTATATATAATTTAAGAGTTAGCGCGAGTCATGTACTGAACCTTTCTAATTATGTTCCCTATCACTTCTCATTTCAACATTTTTAAACTTAATAAAATATTTGCCAATTAAGTTTGCCATTCACATACATTTAGAATTAGATACAGAAAACAATGGTTGAGTGGGGTACGTTTCCCATTCAATACTTGTCCTCCGGTTATATATTTCAGAATTAAAATTCCGAGTGCAATGCAATGGAAACATTTAAGAATTATTGCATTTGATGTATATATCGTTAAAATGGAAGTCTTTTATATTAATATCAATTTCATAGCTTGATGTGGACTAATACTTCCTTAAGCAATTCATCTGACGAAAATTCGACTGGTTTACATTTTAAGTATCAATTTTTTCGCTGAAAGTTATTTCTTAAGGCTATCATTGATCAATAATTTCTTCACGTTGTTGAAGCAAAAATCTCGCTTATGTCTCTCTCGCGATGCTAATTTTAGGCAATGCCATATTATGTGATTTGTTGCCGGGAATTGACCAAAACACCATTGAATATAAGGATTTTTTTCTAATTTACTCTTATGTGGGGTGTATACCACATAAGCAAGATCCTATAGAAGGTTTTGTTGAATGAAGGTATAGAGTAATGCTATGGAATCGAATCCCATTTCATGTCCTAGCTGTGTGCTTGGGCGGGAATCGATTCAAGTAATTTGGCAACGTGATATGCTGGTAATATGCCACTTGTGTTGAATCTTCTGTTCATATTTTTTCTAAATCAATTCATTTTTCAGGTGAGAAATATCTTCCGCTTGCATTAATGATCGAGATTCTCTAGCTTTTTCCTCTTCGACGTTTCTTTTTTTTCATATCTTGGTTCAAAATTTCTTAATTCTCCATCCCTCTCACCTCTTCATCTCTTCCTTTTCCTATTTCCCCCCACAGAACATTCTTATTGCTTTCTCCGGATCTCATTCTCATCACGAACCAGCCACCTGAGACCTCCCAACGAAGTTAGTGTGAATGAATACTCATTGAGCCGAGAGAACCCACGCGCTAGCGGAGAATACTGCTTTGATGCAAGTGCTGGTGCATATAACATGCCCAACATGTTCTTTATTCATCAACAGTGGAAATTATTTCCCAGAGAAGGTTATGGGAGAGTGTATGGATTGGTCTTTTTACACTTATTGTTAAATGTTTCTGATTTTTTCGTCCCGGTTTATTTGAGTCAGGGTCGGTTCTTGAGGCGTGTAATATTAGAAACTAATCTGTTTCTGTCTCTGTATACTCGTGGGTAGGACTGAGATTGAGACTTACGGATTAAAAAGAGAAGCGACTGCTTAGCCACGCTTGTGATCTTTCCATTGGTGTGTGTGCAATTCCCCTCTGGCTTATGTTTTCACCATGCCGCACGTATATATTGTAACTAACATGAGGCACAAAATAATTATGAAATAACTATTTTTCACCCAAGGTCTTTAATCTAATACTTGATTTAAGTAAAATAGGTAGTACATCAACAGGAGTCAGGTACAGTAACTGTGTTGCCACCCTATATCAGTTGCTTATTTATTTTGTGTTTATCTCTCGTTGTTGATTCAGCCATGAATGCTCGTGGTTTCATACGTGTGGCAAAGGAATCCCGAATAATTTCTGGGTAATTTTTTAAGTTCATCTATTATCTCTGGAGAGACTATGGAGCATTTCTGAATATTTATTCATTATCAACTCCACCAGTTGTTATATAGCTTGTTTGATTGTTTGAGTATTATTTTTTATGGCAATGTTGCGTATATCTGCGTGTCCGTTATCTGCAAAGACGTAATGCGCCCTGTTTCTTTTTTGCAGACTTTCAGACATGGCTTCCCGTTCCAACCAACCGCTTTGGCCTACGACCCCGTCCAGCATCTTCTGGCAATCGGCACCAAGTCTGGATCCGTCAGAATGTATCCTTTTTATATATAGAACTTTCGTTGCAGCGACAAGGTAAGGTAAATAAGCACATCGCTTCCTTCACACTCTTTTCTTATCGTTGCCGCCGTTGTCGTAATTAACCATTATACTTTTTACTGGGGTCGATGTTTTAAGGTGAAGTATTTTATTATGACGTAAAAATAGTTGTTGTATTCGACGCGGTCATTAAATTCAAACACATTTCGCTAGGCCGAATTCAAACGCTTCCTTTTTTATTACAATCGTGCTTAGCAGTTGATATAATATCAGCGTTTCCAAACAGAACACTGCCCCTATTGTTGATTTTGAAATATTGGATAAGAATATTTGATAAGGAATAGAAATATTGGATAAGAATATTTGATAAGGAATAGAAATATTGGATAAGAATATTTGATAAGGAATAGAAATATTGGATAAGAGTTTTAAGTAACTATGCTTACTTAGGGCGCTTCTATATCTTCTGACTTCACTTTCACTTGTATGGTTCATTTATTTCAAACCGAGATATATTCGTCCATAAGTTTTAACTTTTATTTTTTTTTTAATCGACGCTATTGGCATAGATTCCAAAATTTATGAGTTCATCTCCGATTTTCCAGTTGTCTTATGTTTTTCAAAATTATTTACTCCTTAAAAATGTAATGACTCAGAAGCGACACTAGTGAGTTTGGTGAAATATTTCAATTTTCTCCCTATAGGAATTTTTATTTGGAGAAGATGTGATAACTCCTCCTTATAATCTTTTGGATAAGTTGGGAGTTGCTAATTGGTGCTTGGTATTGTTAACGCCTCCGTCCTTGGTTGTGAAACTGCGCCGCGCGTACAAATTATACGCGATATGTTTTTTTTCCAGATGAAAGTAGCATACGACTTATCTCCTCAGATATTGCCATTTTTGGTGGAGCCATGTATTTCGAGTGTTTGTCGTGGAATCCCTAGCGTGATATCGAGGTAGAAATACACTGCTTCCAGTGGCTACACGGCTCACTCGAGGTGGTATTGCTGGGACGTTAACGTTGCCTTTTTGTGTGTTTTTGGTTCATAACAATTCCCAACTGTTCGGCTTCCTTCATATTATCTTGTAACCCAGCCCAGACGACGGGCGTGGTAACGTGTTCGCGGACCCTAGTCGATAGCATGGGAAAGGTAGTTTTCGGATACCGCTGCATGCTAGGCGTGTATCCCTCCACCACTACAGTTGTACCTCGTGAGCGCCGTTGCACCTGAACCTCTGCTGTAAAAAATTAACCCTCCTCGTTCAATGGTCTTTGCTACTGCTATAGAAGAAAGCTAGACCGTACAGCGGTGGCTCCTATTTTATGAATCAGCGGTTTGAATGAATAACTTTGCTTAAATTGAGAATTGCTACATATTTCATTTTCTCCATTTTTAGATTTAATCTTTAATCTAATGGGATAACTTTCGTAACGCCATAGTTCGTTCCTTCCATTAATTACGTTTGCAAATTACTTAGTGTAGTAAATACTGAAAGGAATTGATCAAATAATGCAATAGCAACATTTTCATACGAAATCGTTTTTTCAATCGGTCCATTCTGTGAATGGCTATTTTTAACATCTGGTGAGTTTTTTGATCTTGGAAATAATTAATGGGATTATTTAACAATTTTTAGTAGTTACGGAAAATTTCCTATTGTTGTCTATTGTGCTACGGAAATATTTGTATCTTTTGGAGAAATGTTCTGAACAAATTTTGGTCTTCTGTCTTGATAATAACTTATCAACTGAAGGTTAGTATTAACGTTGGTAAATATTAGTACTATCTACTGTCACTTGTATAGAATGCTATCCTTTGCCTGCGAAACACTGTCCAGGCGACTCGTCCTCCAGACGTATTGCGGAGGTACCCTACTCCCTTTATCACATTTGACGTTAACTGCTGCGAAAGAGAATGATGCCGTACGCCTGCGATCCAAATAGTTCTCTGAACATCAGCATGCCTCTTGCTTCTTCCTGCGAGCATGAATTAGGGCCGGCGGTAGTGTCTCCCTCCCATTATTTATCTTCCGAGATGCGGTACCCCGAGAGAGGTTGTTTTTTCGAGTTAGAAGTCTATATCTCCTCCTCCACCCGTACATGCTGCCGAAGTTGGACATCCCCCGAGAAGTTTCGGTATCGAATGTCGGCCACTGCGTCGTTTTTTTGTCTTCCCGGGCCAAGTATGGCGAGCGGCAGCAGCGCATCCTCCCCCGGGAATAATAGGGAATTCTAACCTGCCCGCCGGTAGCCTCGCGTGAACGCGCGGACCTGCTCGTTCGAGAGCCCGCGTAGTCGGCTATTCGCGGTGGTGTCTTTGCGGAGAGTCGAGGGGGCGCCGCGACCACGGCGGTCGTTGGGGGTTTGGGATCCGTGTAATCGCGAGATGGGAGGATGGAGAGGACGAGGCAGGGGACAGGGGCGTCGGCGCGTGGCGTCGAGGAATGGGCGTGTTGCGGGCGCGGCGTCCCTTGCGGCCGTGTACCGCGTTGCTGTTTAATTTTCGAACTGCGTGTGCAGGTGTGCAATTTGTCGTCGTATTCCACCGCTCGAATCACGGGTACCTAAATTCAAATTGGCGACGAGCATCGTTGATGTCCTATCCTGTCTCTCTCTCCCTCTCTCTCTGTCCTTCGTTCGCTGTTCACTCCATCGTGTTGGGTCTTGACGGCCAAGTTGTGTGGCTTAATATTGGGAGAGATAATATATTTACGAAAACCTAAGCAGAGCCTGGATTGTTCCGTGTTCTGATGAGAATGTGCTCTCCACATGGTATGGAAATGAATGATAATAGGTTGCCTCAACCTCGTATTTGAGAGCTGGAAAAACTTTTTTGCAATCCAGTATATTACCCAGGATTTATTAGGATTAATCACAACTGTCAATTTCGGAAACGGGTTTGCTTAAGAATGCGGATGCAAAGAGATGGCGCGCGTAAACCTCATTGTTTGTTCATTCTGAAATTTTCGGGGTAGCATCTGGGTTTCTCTCGTCCATTGTCCCGCGCGCCCCGCCATAAGGCCTGCAATCTGCTCCCGTCACATTTTTACTTTCCTTTCCCGTTGTCTCGCTTCTTAGGTCTGTAGTGACTTTCCGTCTGCAGTGGACTTTCACTTGCGTTACGTTTTGACTTGCGTCATCACTTGGTGACTTCTCTCTCCGTGGTGGGAGAATGAATTTCATGAGACTTCGTATACATTCCATTCAAAACATGACATAGCACTCAAATTTTACTTCCCGTTTACATTATTCCTGAAATATCTTATACTCTATCCCTAATTTATGCTTTATTTCTTTTAAAATAGTCTATTATTCACTGCGTGGTGTGTAAGTTGTGGACTTCTTTTCTAGGGGTGTATTTTAATACATTGACATACTGTTGCTTAAGAGGGTGCGCTTGTCCATTTAGAACTTAGGTGACGATGGAGTAGACGAAGTGCTTTCATGTTATCAGTTATCTTAAGGGAAGTCATCATGCTATCTTAAGGTTATCTTCCCTTAAGGGAAAGTAAATTTTTTTTTTTTTCGTTTTTATTCTGCTAATCGTGCTTCAATCGAAATAAGTGCGATTGGTTTTTGATTAATTCAAAGCTCTTAAGTGGTTGCGAATTGAGTAATAGCTTAATCTCTTTTTTACCCTGTGTGATGCGCTAAATTAATCGATTGCCTAATGTTTTTATGCCGGTTTGAAATTATTGATGAAATTATTATTATAGACTGAATATGAAGTAAGTTTTGAGCTCATTTGGAATTCAACTAGATCTAGCGTTGGCAACGTAACTTGGGACTATTTTTACTGTTAATTTTCAAATTTTCCCTGAAAGATATTTTCCCTGAATTGGTTTAAATTTGCTAAACTATCCACTCTTGAAACAAGGGTAACGTATTTTCCCTGAGATTGAGTGAGGATGCCTTATTTGCTATTATTTTGGAATAGAAATTGACTCGTGGAATAATACCGTTAAAGCTTATCTGGTTCTCCTAATATGGGTTTTGCCTGCGGGAGTGGAGAGATAAAGCGTGTTTGTTTTTGAGTTCCCTCTTAAAAAACTGAGTTTGACGTTCCTCATCTGTGAGTAGAATTCGAGCCTATACACCCACGTGGGTAATCCCTGTGTGGATTTAGATGGTCAGAAGTATTTGGAAAGGACGAGTTAAAAAGCGTTAGTGTGGTGGTTACCTGGACCTTTTTCTCCTTCCCATTCCCTTCCCATCCGCTCCGTATCCACCTTTTCTCCCCCATTCTCGTCCCCATTTCTCATTATCTCTTTCATTCGTGGGCCATGGACGATCACTACTTCCCCTCTCCGTGCCCGTCCGTCGCCCACGTCTCACCTCCTTGTCCCTCAACCTCCGCCTCACTTCCTTCCGCGGCTGCCCACTCAACCTTCCTCCTATTCCTTTGCTCTCCTCACTGGTGCTCCGCCATCATCCTCTTCCCCAATTCCCTCCTCTTTTTCGACGCTTCGCACCGTTCCTTCCCTTTAGGGAGTAGGTTTCCGTGTTTTCCCCACAGGAATAGCACCCTCCTTCCTGCCCCTAGGAGAGTTGCAGTGCGGGCTCGAAAACCTTTTAGGCAAAATAGGACTAATGCGGAGTCGTCGGCCGTTGGTGGAGAGTGTGGGGAAGAACTTCCCTCCTTCTCCTTCTCTCTCTCACTCCGTAGTTATGAGATTCTGTCCCCCCTCTTCATTTTCGACTCTTCAACCCGTGCCAAACGATATTTGCGTTCCGTGCATCAACGTATGTGCTCGTTCTCTCTTTCCTCTCGATCTCTTTTCCGTAAAATCGCCGGTGGTCAACCCAGGGGTCGGGAGGTTTATCACGGTCCAAATTTGAAGCGATCGGTAGACTTTACCGAGATTCTTCATCCCCGCCTCACCCTGTTGTGCGGACTCCCGGTGCGTTGCGCTGCTGTCCTCGCTTTGGTTTTGGTTTTATCCGCAGCACAAAGGCTGTGTTTTAGCCAAGCGTGGAAAGCGGTTGGCCATTAAGGGTTTTGGTTTCACATCGGAATGCGACTCTTTTGATAACCCCATTTAGAATCCAAGTTTTTCAGTCATTTTGAGACCGGAACTTCATAGGAAATCGCAGGTGACCGAAGGTAATGACCAGCGTCCTTCAATTAATGTGTTCATTTCGCATGACTCTTTGTCGTGAGCCATTATAAATATGCTACTCCTTCAAAGTAGCCCTAGGTTGATCACAAATAAAATGCCAGCGGTAAGTGTAGCAATGCTATTTAAACAACCCAAATACTTCCCGAAGCTGTTGATTTAGCATGGCGTGAATTCTAACTTCTAATCAGCAACATATTTGGTTGGTGGGAGGTTGAATTTGCTAGCGAGTTATTTCTTTCCCGTCCTTCCAATAAATTAGCGGACTGTAAATTAATTTCTACAACAGCCCCGTATTGGATGAGTTCTCATTTCTTCCCATAGCATTTTGTGCTCAATGTGGCTCTGTTCTCGGAGCAACCACACTCGAAAACATTACCTCTTGCAACCTCACCTCCGAAGCGACGCAACCCAACGCACATCCCCCGTATCTCTTTATCCGTGCCGCTCGTCCTCCCCCTTAAAACTCACCCATCCGCCTGCCTTGTGACCCTGCCTTCTCCCTCGGCTCCTCACTCCCTTGCGCACTTTTCCTCCTACCGTTTGCTCTGCATTCCCGTGGCTCCGCAAACAACTCCGTGACCGAGATATCTCGCAAATACGCCTCTCGGAGAATCTCTTCCCTCCCTCCGTCCCCGACTTGCCCCCACCCCCTCCCTGGCCAGTGCTTTTTCAAACCCTTCCTCTCCTTGTGCTCTCCATGCGAGTCCCCTCTCTGCTTCCCCCGGCTACACGGCCGCCATCCAAGCCCCCACCCCGTTGGAATCGTCGCCCTACTTAATTCATCCTCGTATTCCTCATATTCTCTCGTCCCTCCACCCTCCCTCCCGGTCGCCCTTCCCGCTGTTGCGCTCACCTTTTGGTGGTGAAGAGCGAGGGAGAGGGAAAGAGCTCTCACACTCTCTCTCTTGCTCAGTGAATCCCATTCCTTCTCCCGCTCCACTTCACTCGTATCTCCCTCGTCCAATGTCACCCTCGCCTTTCGTCTTCCGAAGCGTGCGCGGTGTCTTATCTCGCGTCTCCTCTCTCCCGAGACTCCCACCCGCGTCGTCGCTCCCCTCTACTCCTTCGCAAAAATCCATCCCGAGGGTCCTCTGCATCCTCCTCGTTTTAGCCGCCCCCATCTATTGTCTCCTCCCTTACCTTGGGTCATTGTTTCTGCATTCCCATCGGGTTTTCGGTCTCCCGCCCCTACACCACGCTATATCGAATTAAGGTTCCTCTTCCCACCCTTACTTGGTGTGTGTATAAATATATACTTATGTATTAATATATGTACAGGAGGCATTGTACCATGGTGTTTTTATCCACTATCTGCTGGTGTCCTCCCCACCTTCACATCCTTCTCCGCCCGCAACACCTTGTTGCTTGCATTTCTTTACTCGTGAAGTTCTATGTTTTGTCCAATATATGCATGTATTTCGCCCCTTTGTTTCGCTCTTCCTTCGCCTCCTCCTGCATCGCCGTCCCTCGCCGAGCCAGCCTGTGCTCCCCCCCGTGTTGTCCTCGCCCCTTTCCTACCGATCCCCACGCCTCCGCACCGCCATTCCCATTTTCGCCTCCCTCCCGGCCGCTTCCGCCCCCACCCTCCGCCTCCCCCGCCTTGCCCCCTTCGATGGAATCCATTAGCAGAATTAATCATCCCCAAGCTTCTCCTCCCCCGTTGCTTTCTCTCCCTCTTCGCAGCCTATTCCCTCCCTCCTCTCCGGCCACCTCGACGCCCTCTCCTCTTTCCGGCCATTCTCCGGCCGTGTCGTCCCCACCCCCTTGCGCCTTTACCTTGAAACATCGGGGATGCTGCAAAAGAGAAGAGGCAGGGACGAGAATGGAGAGAGAGAAGGGAAGAATTGGAGCTCCCTTTTACACAGCGGGGGTTCCCCCTGTCCCTTCTCTGCCTTCCTTTTTCCTCTCTTTCCACTTTGTTCGAATTTCCGCCCGGGTACGCATTATCGCAGTCACATTTTAGTTCCACGTCGGCAATTGAATGCGCTCTCGCGACTCTTGTGTTCACTCTACCTCCCTCTTCTCTCCTCAGGCGTCTTTTGAGTTGGCTCTCCTCTTCACAACCTAGTATTCTCCTTCTTTTACGTGCTTTCCTTCCCATTACTTTTACCACTGTGTTCTTTTCACGCCAAGCCTTCTTTTTTTAAATACTCGTGCGGGTGTTTGGCTCAAGGGTGTATGGGTGCCTATTGCACCTCACACTGACGGATACTTATGTTTTTACGTCTTCTTCTGCCGGGCATGAGCGGACGACTCCATGTGCGTGTGTGAATGGTGCGCCAATCTCGTGTGGCTGCTGCCGTTTCTACCCTTCCACCGTTTTACTTTAAACTTTTCGTTCGTCCTGTCGTCAATTAAGCTGAATTTATGGAGAGGCGCCTCTTTCCAATGGAGCGTGGACGTACTGATTTTATAGTCCTTCCAACTTCCTGATGACGCATCAAGATGCTACCGGAAAACTTTTGAATCGGCTATAAAATAGCTACCGTGTTTGACGGTACCGGTAATGGTTCCTCTTTTTTCGAGTCAGGAAGTGCTGTCGAGTTTGCAATTTCCTGATTACCTCCCAGCTCCTTCTCCGCTCTGGGAGTTTATTTGTTTGGCTAAATTGCCGCTGGTTTAATGTGATAACTTCGGCATCCCCTGTGCATCTACACTTAGTGCCATTACCTCACCTCTCCGTGTGGATCGCAATAAATCAGCCGATCGATCGTTTTCCTCAGATCCAATCTCGATGTATTCTACCTACTCGTGGAGCGGTACGCATCCCTTTGGGCCTCACGCAGTTTTTGTTCCATTACTATATTTCTCACGTAGTTGAAATTTTAAATTAAGGTTTTTATGAATAACAGTGTAAAGGAAAAACACGTCCAAGTGATAAAACCGGTTGAATATGTGGATGGAGGTTGTCGACTGTTATGATCTACCTACAGCAGTAATTGAAATCATTTGGCTTTTTATACTTATTCGGGATAAAATTTGATTTCATATGTTTTATTGCTGGGGTCTCGCTGTGATAATTGAAAATAAAACAAATGCAGAATACCTTTTCGATGCTTGTTTCTGTATGTACTGTTGAATAGGAAGGAAATAACTTCCTCTATTATTTTTATTTCTAATGGAATTCTACGGATTAGAATAGTGTTTTTAAGACAGCTTTATACTACACACCCTCGTGGTGGCTCGCAGGGTATTACGTAGATGTATACCTTCCTGGGACACAGATGTCCTTTCAGCCCTAACACATTGTTTCTTCTGTTTAAGGTATGTATCTCACACCTCTTCAGTCTTCCCTTACCTTCTTCAGCCATTTCGCATCATTCTATCATCTAGAGTTGTATTCGGGTTATTCGGGTATTCTATCATCTAGAGTTGTATTCGGTATCCGATCGCCTCGGACTACTTATAATATCCACCCAATCACTCCACCTCTTCCTCTTTATTTCCTCCGACCACTTTCATTTTCTCTTTCCATCCGATCCTCCCTTCCGTTCTTCTTTCCTTCAATCCTCTGGTGAATGCTGAATCTGATTGGTTCCGAGTATCTATCAGTTTATCATTTTAGATGTGCTAACAGTATATGAGTTACTTATGTCACTTGTGCCATTTACGTGCCATATTAAGCTTTACCGTTACTATAGAGTAATACTTGTATCGAAATAACTGACGACGAATTTAAAGTTCTTTTTAGCTTACCTAGTCAGGGAGTTCCAGTTTTCATTCGGTCTTGTTCGTACGCCGTACGTCGACTGGAAGAGAATTTCACGTATTAGCGCAAGACGCAGTGATATAAGTCTTTTCTTGGAAATTCATTTCCCTTTCCCCCTCTTCTCCTCCCTCCCTTCTCCATTAACTTGCCCGTCGCACCCTATCCCTGCAATTTAGGAAACTCGCATTATTACGGGATTGATGTTTGCTGGTAACAGACTGTGGAATTTTCTCGCAGCCATGCCTCTGCCCTTCCCTCTCCCCTCGCTGTCGCTGGCAGTGGCGGTTGGAGGGAAAATTTGGGGCTGCCTCCCTCCCATTTCCCGAGTCTGGGGGGATAGGGCAGGGTTTCTGACCGTGGGAGTAGGAGCTAGGGCGGTTGAGAGGCCGGGTGGGGTAGGGCAAAGGACAGACGAGAAAGTAAAGTCGCTATCCCCTCCGGTGAAATTAACTAGTTCTTGCTCACTCTCTGGGAACAACTTATAAGGTGGGTGGAGAGAGTGGGTGGGGTGGTCGGCGACGCGAGCCTATCCGTCTTTAAAGTAGCCTTAACTTTCCCGGTCTTAAGAGAGGGTAGCGGTAGTAGACGAATCAGCAGGAAAAGGATGAAAGTGCCTTTTCTGGGCTTCTCCCACCTGGACCCCCGGACGTTAGTTCGGGTCCTCTTCTCCTCCTATGCCTTCTGCTCACCTCCCTCCCATCCACGAGGCCCTTCGTTCCTTCTCGATCCAGAAACTTAAGCGACTCATCCCCGACGATCTAGGGCCTCAAAATAATCTTAATTTACGAGTTCTCTCCCTCCAGCCTTTTTTGAGGCACTTTGGTTGGATACTACTTCTTGTTCCCATCCCTCCTGCCGATTTTTTTAGACCAAATTATCCGTCAATTCATATGCGAGGGTAGGGTCCTATGAATGCTGAAGTGGGTGCTTATCGCCGCAATCTAATTATTCTGGCACACCATTCGGGAGAGAGTAAATGAGTAGCAGCGGGACCTCGAATTCATTTTGGAGGTAGTTACATCGTGACTGCGCCGGTCCGTGCCAATAATATTATTCTTATAATATATTCTTCTTCTAATATTATTGCTGTTTTTTGTGGCATTCAAAAATGTTTGCGATAGCGCACCTCCGAAAAATCTGGCAATCAGGAAGAAGATTTGTCGGTTAGATTTAACTAAGTTTAACTATTACTCTCCTTGCTCTGATGATCTAATTTAAACGTAATTGCTATCGAATTGGAGCAACTTGCTTGTAGTAATTGTAATATTTACTAATAAGCTAAGGAGTGTTTTTGGCTTTACTCAAAGACTTTAAAAATAGCATTTTATTTCAATTTTTTCTCTTAAATGACATGGTTATGAATACTTTTTCCTACGTGACGCCCATGTGACCACTACTGCCATGGTAAAATATGGTTCGGAGAGGTAGGAAACTGTTAGCGTCTGTTAAGTAAATGACGTATATTTTTAACGAAAAGTATCTTAAATGTGAAAAAAACATTATACTGCTTCCATTTCATGAGCAAAAATTAACAAATCAACGGTTGCCTCTCAGAGGGGAACGAGATGCGTGGTTTCCAGTGGAAGCGAGTATCCTGAATTATGTCCACGTACGGTGGCGTCATGGACATCACGTCCTCAACAACTCGTCCTAGGCAGCCAACACGTTAAACTATTACCCACCATCCACCAAACCTTTATCTTCGCCCCTCTTTCTACCAAGTGGTCTCTCTCACTCTCCCCTCCTCCTTTCCCTTCTCCTATCTCAGCCTCTCTCATTCCATTTTGAACCCACTTTTCCCATATCTTGTCTTCCCCAACCTCCAAACACCCCTTCCACATTTGGCATCTCCCTGCCCTCGCCGCCCCTTGCTCCGTCGACGGCCCCTGGCTCTCTCCCGGCTCAGCCTTCACACCGTCGCGCCCCGAACCGACTTTGCCTCCGCAGAAATCCACGGACACTTCTGCCTCGCTACCAAATGCAATTAGGAGGATGCGAGAAGGCTACAGCGGGAGAGGGTATGGTAGTTTTGAAGGGCGTGGAGCATGGGGGGGGGGGGGTTAGTGGGGTATTTCGGGTGGGGATGGCTTCTCTCGCGTGCGCCGGGGAGGGCGGGGGTTTTGGAGGGTGAGGGGACGTAGGCAAGTAGGCGGCCGTGGTGACGGTGGGGGCGGGAATGGCGGGGGCTGGTTCTTGACTCCGTGGAAAACTTTGAGACCGAACGGGTGGCAAAGTTAAATCTCCCTCTTTTGGTCCCTCATCTCCACCCAGGGTTTCTCGCTCCACGTCTCCACCCTCAATTACCTCCGCTCCCCTCTCCAAAACTAGTCGGGCCCCCCTTCCGTGGGGTGGAGAGAGGTCGGTCGCCTGAGGCCACTTAGCAACCTTACTCCCTACTCCCACCCCACCGCGACCTTTCCGTTCACGTCTTCCCCTCCACGGTCGGTACTTCCTCAACTGGACACTCGTGGACTGATGCAACCTAACTTGCATGCCCCAACCGTTTTTAGCTCGCTTCCTTATGAAATGCTCTCACGCTCTGGGTGATGGCTGTGGAGGAGAGAATCCTTTCTTATTTGAGTTGGCAGTTTTTTGTTTCGGCGTGTCCGGATATCCCGGTCGTCCCGCAAAGAGACGGCTGGGATAAATGTAAGTTCATTTGAGGAAGTTTTCTTGATGGCAGTGGCTGTGAGGGAGGGACTTTTAAAAGTTTTATTTTAAAAAAAGCTTTCCTTACTTGTCATGATGAGATCTGCTCTCTTTGCTTTCAAAACTAACATATTTTTACCCAAGGTAAAAATATGTTAGTTTTGTTCAATCTGGCTTAATTTCTTCCCCGTTGGTGACTATCTTTCATCTCCTACCTTAACCGTGGCGTTATGAATTTATTTAGCGGCTCCAACGATGAATTCTTTTAACAGAGTTAGTTCCTTAGTTGTACAGTGTAATTAAGCTAAGTACTTTGCTTTCGTGGCTGTAAACTGAACCATCATTTCAGATATGAACGGTATGAATTTAGCCGCTTATTCTCCGATAACCACATCCATTTTATCAGGAAAATGGTGATATGATGTGGAAGAGAAATGGTGACGCTTTTTTGATGTATTGGCCTTATTATTCGTAATGGCCTACAGATGTTGTACACAATCACAGCAGCGTTCCAAAATACGAAGGCTGTATCATGAACCAGTTAAAACCAAAGTAACTTCTGTCCACTTAATTCTGTTGTGTTTATAATGTAATGATTGGAGGAGGGACAAACTCGGTAGCGCTTACAGACGTGCAATTCGTATTGCAAGATGAGTAGGTAATGTGGGATGGTGAAATACGATACACGCCTCATTTTTCTGAATAGTATCTTTATTGCAACAACAGAATTAGTATGTAATTTAACAACATGTTGATTATAGGCTTTTTCAAAATACTCGGCAAGTCCGCGCTCACCCTTGGCAACATCTCATGTTTGTTGTTAATTTTGACAATCAGGGGTGGTGTGCTTGAATCGTTCGAGATTGATTCCGGTACGGAATAATCCCGAACACAATGTAAAAACATACGAGTGAGTCCTTAGTTACGTACCGGAATCAATCCCAAGCGATTCAAGCACACACCTAATTAGCCTGTCACTGTAGTGTGGTTTAGGAATTTACTTCCAGTTCTCAATTAGTTATTGAGTAATTTTGGCTTGCGATTTTTAACTACTTCTTCCCTCACTCTGAAAATATCAGAATAGATGTATTGTGATATTATGTGGAATGGTAGTGTTACGTCATGTAATGATACATTCGTTCAAATACTTGAATTATACAATAGTTGAATAACACTGGGAAACCGGCATTGCTTCAAACACCGGCGCAAGCGTAAAGTCATGTTTTGAAGGAGAATGTGGCAGACTTTCAGAATGCTTGTGTTTACGATGCATACTGTCTTTCTTGGAAACAATTTATCCTAAAATTGTAGAGATTAACCATGAGAACTTCGGCAAGCAGTATTGGTTTTACGTGTAACTCCCTATCGAATAACTCTGGCTAGTTTTGTGTCAATTCTCTACGGTGAAAATGAGTACTAGAGTTGATAGCAGCGTAACGATTGAGGGAAGGGCTGGGCAGATAACATTGCTTTGCCTGAAGGATGTATTTCGCGAAGCTTGAGAGAAGTTTGAGTGACTTGACGGTGGGATGCATTTGAATTCGTTCTTCAATCTGGTGAAAAATTCGCTCCTCTTTTCTCTCTTGACTTTTTCTGGCATTGCATTGCATTGAAGAAATAAACCTCTTATAGGCCACAATTTGTTATGGTCTCTACCAAATTCATCTCTTCACTCAAGTCTCTTCACTCTACTTTCTCCTTTTCGATAAAGGGTGTATTTCTTTGACTACTCGCCGCAGGCATGAGACGGGTATGACTCAATTTTACCGTCCAGAGGATCTCACGGAAGCGTGGACTTCTCTGTGCTCAACAAGTCTAGCAGATCCTTCGCCGTCTTTTCTAGGTTTCTTCCCTCGTAGAATCTTTTCTCCTCTCCCCATTCACCTCATAAGTCCCATTCGCGAGCAGCCTCAAATAAAGATTCCTTTTGTCTCCCGTTAATGGGGCTTAATTGATAATTAACTCGGCCTGAGTGAGGTTTCTAAGCCGGCATTCTCATCAAAGGGGTAACCCTTCCTCCTTCCCCGCCTTGCTTTCATGCTGCCGTCTCTGCGTGTGTTACTTCGCCCCCTTCTCCTCCTGCCTCCTTTCCTCCCCCTCGTCCACACACACACGATTCCCCCCTCCTCTTAATGCCGCGAAGGCATCAGCGGCGGTTGGGCAATTATTTCCAGCTTCCTCTCCCTTCTCCCGCTTGTCGCCCCATCCTTTTGGTTGGGGCAGTGGGCTTGACCCCTCCGTTGCTGTATCTCCTGGCGCCCGACGTCTTCTCCACTCTTCCCTGCCCTCTCCCGCCTCCCTTCTTTCCTTCCTCCTCTATTATTCTTCACCAGGATCCCTTTCTCATCGTCACATGACCTAAAAACCCCTCCCCCTTCCGATGTCTCTTCCTGCGACCATCACATTCATGCGCTAAAGAGTCTCTCTTCTTCTTTCTTCCCGGAATTACTTTGCACTCCCTTCTCTAGCTTCCCAGGCAGTCGTTTTGTGTACTGATCGAGTAGCCCTCCGTTTATTTTTTTAATTTTTGTCAATTATCAATGACCGTCGATTTCTTCATGAACTATCCTTTCTCCTATTTATAGTCGATTCACTGGAGTAATTTGTCCGCAAGTCTAGTGGACGTACATTTGAATTCGGGAAATTTCGTGATTGTCTGGATTCCTTTCGCACCTTTGTTTGTCCATCAGGTAATTATATCGGAGAAACATATTTTGATTTTGGTGAGTTGACTCCTGAATAGCGTTTCTTTTTAGGGGGGAAATAATTGAAATTTTGTGGTGGGAACATTTTTTGAAAATTATGTTTCGCAGGAGGACAATGAGGATAGCATTGGAGTTATCTTTAATACTTGCCGTCTTTTGCTTAAATTATTTTTTATTTGTCCTGACTCCTATCTTATTTGATTGGAAAATCCTACCAGTTTTTCACTCCTTTAGTCTCAGTCTTACATTTTGTCTCGTGAAACTCACTGTAGTGTTTTGTAATTCTAAATGTCCTTACTTGTGGTTGTGTGTAGACAAGAGTGAGTGTGGTATGTATAGCACCAGGGAATCTCATAACTTGGCACTTGAAATTTCAGGTTTATTTCTGGTTACTCATCAGCCTGCTAGTTAGCGAGTTGTTTCGATGCCTATAGCATGTGCCGTAAATGTAGAATTTAGTGCTCGCTTTCGCCAGTGTAATTTTTAATGTTTATCTCTCATCTCAGGCTATACGGTGATGCGTTTATGATTTTTCGGTGGCATTTTCTCCAGCGTTATGGAGCTAATGGCTTCTACGCCATCCTCAGCTATTATTATACCTTATCACTGTTTCATCGCCAGCATTTTACGCCCATCCCACATCCTGTGGCCGTGTTTTGTTTGCTGAAAAGGCCTCGATCGTGAAAAAACTCATTTAAAAGCCTTTACCTTCACCTATTTTGCGCGGGAATGTTTTTTTTTCTCCACTAAGCAAGCGGACCATTTAGGCAGTGTGGTCAGCGTCGGTGATTTTGATTCCGTATCATGCATATGTGATCTCCGCTGCACGCATCAACGGTTCTCGGTAGACTTTTTTATTTTAGGTCCACGGTCTTTTCTGATGGGAGGCCATAACGTCCTCACCGTTCCCATTTCACCTCTCCCCTTTCCTTGGGTTTTCTTCCTTCTTCGTCCACATTCGTCCACTCCTTCCTTTGTCGTCTTTGAATGGTGAGCCGGGATATTTGGGTTTGTTGACTTCAGTTACGAGATAGTCCCTCTTTATTACGGCGAAAAGACGCCAGCAAACATTCTGGACGCACGGAAGTGGAGTACGTGTTGTACCATTGCGACAGTATACTTCGACTTTTAGTGATATTTTGGGCGGTGTTCATTTTTAGAATATCTTTGAAAAGCTAAGGTTTTTACTCGGAGTACCCATAAAACCAGCTCACCTCTCTGGGTCATGGGTAGCTTTTATTCTTTATGGTAATCCCCTGCTTCTCCGTTGCTGTATATAAAAAAAACCTTTTATACTGCCAGTGTTGTATTTGCCTTCATTCTCCCTTGTTGATGGCGTATTGTTTGACACGGTTGTGCTTAGCGTTAAGACTCCGTATTTTTTTGTCTGGAGCTCTATTCCCTACGGGCATAAAAATTTTATTTTCCCCTCCGCCTTCCTTTTCGAATGCCTAATACAACAATCTATTCAGTACCGGTAGCCTCATGGGAATGCTTCTCAATTTGTGCAATTCATTCGGGAATTGTTGCGTGTGCTGCCCGATTCCGATGTCACGTCTCGTCGCACGTACGTACCATGCCCAAGAGATATCCGTCCCTGTTGGGTATGCGTTCTTCGACCTCCAGCTTGGCGATTCTCTTTCGATCGAGCCAGGATTCCCTAAATGCGGCGCACTGACCTCAGAAGCGGCGATTTTGGGTCAGCGTTCGGACGGTGAAGGGGGCATTATAGTGGCGAGCAAATTCTGGATTACTCTCCTTTCTCTCTTTCTTTCGCTCTCCTCTCCCCGTTTCCCCTTATCCCGTGGAGAGCGTTTTTGGCTTTCTTTATCTTTTTATCGCCCCCTCACTCCGCAGTAGTAGTTGCAACTACGCTGTCTCCGCTCGTGCCATTCGGGAGATTTGTTGGCCCCTCCTTTCGCGGTCGAAATCTTAGCGCCTCATCGTCGCCGAAGCCTGCGTGACCAACCCGAAAATAAACCATTTCCCCGCATTGTAGGCGTTCGGAAGCGCACAGAGTCTCCGTTTCACTCCGCCTCCGCTTCCGTGCATTCCTATTTGCCCCTCAGTTTTACCGCTCCGGCATTTTTTGTTTATTTTTACGTGAACTCCTGGAGGGAAACTTTACGGCACTTCTATGTCGGTGAGTTTAAAACACCCTTCTCCGATGTGCTCCTTGTTTTTACGTCTCTCGGAAAATTTCCCCAGAGTGTGCGGAAAACGGAGGGACAGAAAGGCATAGGATAATAGATGCGGTAAGAAAGAACGCCGGCAAAAAGATGCAGATTGAAAGGGATCAGGATAAGTTTTACGTATATGTCATGGTTGCTAGTTGCGGATTCCCGGAGCGAGATCGTTTTTGTGTTGAATTGAAAAGGAGAGGGATAATCTCTGTGTGTGAGAGAGACGACGAGGTTTCTTCGAAAATAATAGCTTTCGGATCCCTGAATGCAGTCTTTGTGTAGAGAAATAATTTACTGGAGAAAGACTTGTTGCCCCCAGTTTCTTACTAAATCAGTGGGCGTGTTGGAGTATCCTTATTTTAGTTTTTATCTAAGCTGGATCGATTGGTAGGAGAGGGATATTGTATTCACAAGTTATTTTCGCCCTGGTGGAAAGGGGCTGTCACTGGCATGACGGGCGTAGTCAAGAGTCGAACGTGTTCAATTGCGGGTGGTTTGTAAGTTAGCGTGGGCCGCAGTGCCGTAGTAATGCTTCCAGAAGTGAATATTCAATCCCGCGCTCAAACAATGAAAAGGATAGCGACTATGCCGTCATGGGAGCGCGAGCGACGTAGCTGACAAAGTGGCGGTGCAAGTAATGGGCAGAGCACATGGGAGAGAGAAAGGACGAGAAAAAATGGGCGAGAGAGAAAGAGCTGTTGGGGTAAGTGGGTGTGGGCTGATGGATTGCGAGCGAGCGTGGGTGGAGGGTTGGGGGAGGACGGAGTGGAAAGGCCGAAAAGGCCGGAATGAAAAGAGAGCGGGATTGAGGGAGGAAAGGAGTGATCGAAGCTCGGGGTAAACGGGAGAGGCGGAGGGGTCGGGAGAGTGGGGAAAAATGTTTTGTGGAGTTATTGCTGGTGCTTGAGAGAGAGAGAGGTGGGAGATCCGTGGAGCGGGAGAGTGAGATGCTAGGTGGCGCGCGTTGTAGGTACGTATGGGGCTGGGGAAGCAAGGGGGCCGTAATGCAGGCGCACCCACCGCTCCCTGCCCTTGTGTGCGTGTGACGCTGGTGTTGGTGGCGGCGGTGATGTTTTCCGAGTGGTGCGAGGAGGGCTGGTGGGAGAGTTGCAGGTAGATGCGTCGGTACGGTGGTCGTTGTATGGATCCGGCGGGTGGGAACACGAGGAGGTTGGGGAGATGGTGTGGGCGGAGAAGAGCCGCAGGGGCGGCGGGGGAGGCAAATGGACCGAAGGGAGTGTGGGCTGCGGGCGAGGGGGATGGGCCAGGTGGACATAATTCGGCGAGGAGTTTTGCAAGTGGGCGGCCGGGTGGTGGTGGAAAGGGAGAGGACGAGCAACTTTCTCTCCCTCTCTCTGCCCCATCTCTCGCGTTCCCTCCACCCATTCCCTCCTCCCTGTGCCAACGTTTGTTTTCTCTTCTATCTCCCCTCGCCCTCTGAACCTTGGGCCGATCCCCATCCCACCCAAAACCCCTCGCCGCCCCTCTTTCCTGAAGGACCAATTCCTTCCTTCGTCTCCTATCCCATGCTCTCGTCCTCTCTCTATTCTGGCCACCCCTTAAACCTTCGCTGAGGTTGTGTGACACTGATTCTTTCTGCGGCGCAGATGTCGAATTAAAATAAAAAAAAGGGGGATAGGGCGCGGGGCAATGGAAAAGAGTGCGGATTACCTGAAATGCGTCCCACCCTCCGTGTAGCGCTTGGTGATGTTTCCGTCTTTCACTCCGTCATGTTTCCAGGGGTCTCTGGAAAAATCCCCCGCGGTGCGAATGTGACTTCGCTCGCTTTCCTCCCCAGTCCCCATGTAACCCTACTCTCCGGGATTGAAAATCTTTTGGGAGACGTGTTTTAAAGTGATTTCTGCCGTGTTGTTTTTTGCGTGCCCTTGTTTATCAAGCGGGTCGATGATTTCTCTTTGTTTTTACATAGGCGAGAGAAGGGTCTATGGTCGTCGCGTGCTAGGTGCAGTTATCCAGTTTTCAGAGTAAATAATTTAATCACTAGGAAATGTGGAGCTCGTCGCATTGCTTGGGTCATCTCCTTCATGCCAGCGAGCTGTTACTGGAAATACTTGTTACTCATTGTGATACATTTAAGTGTTTATCTTATTTTGATGATCTTTCAACCATGAGAAATAGAAACTTCTCTAAATCGGCCTTTGGTTGCCCTTGTTGTCTATCATTCCCTCCCTTACAAGATACCTCCATATGCTCCTTACGTTTTGTCTCTTAAAACCTATACCCATTGAATATCTCTTTTCCACGTCCCTTTGTAAAAACAGAGTATTATAAGCTAAAAATCCCAACATACTTCTTCCTATACATTTTAACACTAATTATCAATAATCCCATTTAATGTTGTAGGAATTTCTTATATCTACGCGTATATTGAGCACGGGCCTTCCTGAATAGTGTAACATCATTTATTATATTGTGTATTTTATCTCTATTCCGTGTAAACCATAAATATGTAAGCCGTGATCTTAGTTCATTCTCGAATGACTTTTGATATGAAGTACCTGGAAATGTTAGTGGCCATTATACATGAATCCGGGAATATGAAGAAGAATTATAGCTGGAATTCATAATAAAGGTTCCTAATAAGGCTGGAATAATTAGTATTAATAATGTTCTCTCAATAAAAATACAAATTATCAATAAAAACTCAAGCACACGTAAATAGATGCGAAATAATTAAAGCATCTATCATTCTAATGGTCGAGAATCTATTAGTTTTTTTTCATTGTGAGATTTCCGGTATTGATTTTATAGGGCTTTTCTTAAAAGTAGAGACAACTACTACGCTCAAAGAACCTATGGCTGCAAACAAGGAAGCACTTCATCAAAACATTCGTATGGAGCGTGGCACTCTATGGATCAGAGACATGGAACATCGGGAAAGCAGACCAACGAAGAATTGAAGCTTTCGAAACATGGTGCTGGAGGAGAATGTTGAAGATTAAATGGACAGATAAAGTGACGAACGAAGAGGCGTACAGAATAGCAGATAAAGAGAGGACAATTTGGAAAACCCGAAGGCAAAGAAGAACCAGATGGATTGGACATACCTTGGGGTACAATGAATTAGTTATAAATATAATAGAAGGGAAGATTGAAGGGAAGGTCCCGCGAGAAGACCAAGGGACAAATATAGAGGGCAAATAAATAAGGGCGTGAAAGAGAAAACATACCAGGGTGTGAGGGAATTAACACTGAATAGGGCAAAATGGAGGGCTGCAGCAAACCAGTTCTAGGATTGAAATACTGATGATGATGAAGAAACGTGTTCGAAACATATCTCTAATGGTTCTATTGATTCAATATTAATTGGCAGGAATAACAAAAAAGATTGTTGGTAAAGTTTTGGTTTTGTGTTAGTATGAATTGAATGGAATGAAAATTGGAAATAAATGTAAGTCCATTGCATGAATAATTATTGTTTTTCAATTGTAATGCAGGGTTATTAGAATCCTTTCAGGGCGGGAAAATATTTAATGCTCTTTTAAAAAATGTCTCCAAACGTGGGATTTTTATTTGACGAACAAAAGATTGGAATTTTCCGAATGAACGATTGTGAAACACAAATAGGGAGAACCATTTCCTGCGGCTTGGAGAACGGAGGCACAATTCGATTGTAGGTGCTATTTCGAGCGTACTCTCTGCAACAACAGTTCCGTGAGGACTGTTGCTTTATCGCTGTTCGCCGTGTGTGTCGACTTCACCCTTTAAGAATCATTAATTTCTCCCGCGGTGTTTCAAAGAGCTGCAAGTGATTACAGGCCCTGTCGTGCTTGTTTGCTGGTGTGGTCAATGCAACGTGGAACAAAGGTCCGCCTCCCCTTTCGAGCGGTATACGTACTTTTTCGCTCTTCGGAGGCGGAGGTCATTTCGCACCGTGTGGGCTTTAATTATTTTCGGCGTGAATCATCGGTTGACAATCCCACCAGCCGTCAGCGTGCGAATACGACTCGACCGCGCACGCCCTTTGCCGTGTGTTTCCTTTCCTCCCGATTGCAGCCCTCTGCTTCTCTTTTTATCCCCGTGCTTGGGAAATACTCGTATGTGTCGCGGCATCCTCACCACGGCCTTTATGTCAAGGCCAGCATGCATTAGCCATGTTTACTTTGTCTCGAGTCGTCTGAAATACTGGAAGGACGGAGCATCACGATTTCGAGAGAAAATTATGGAAGCGTTTTAGTTTATCGTCGTTGCTTTGCTGCGCTAAACCAACCATTTAGCCGTATCATCCGGCACTTATTTTAAGTCCCTGAAAGTTGCGAGCTGGAATTCACGGTAGTATAACTGTGGTTTTCATGAGTGAGGGATGGGTTACTTGCTAGATAGGGCTCGCGCAGAAGGATGAGTTTCAGTATATTCTGCCCAGTTTTAACAGCCCATCGACTCATGCGCGGTATTCGCGAGGACACTTCTGTCCTATGAGTGATGCTTCCAATTTAATGGCTTTCGGAAAATGTCTCGCTACTGTAATTCAGTGCCTGAGTTGCCTTTTTTGGCGTTCCTCCAATGGCTTAAATATTCGACGCCGCCACCACCGTCGTACGTAGGTAAATCCTCCCGCCTTACCATGCTCCCGATTTTATTGGAGTGCATCGTAGCGTGTGTATTCACTTGTAAGCTCCGCTCCAAGTGAACCTCGCATTTCCCCGCCGCCCCCACCCTCCCCGTCTTGAATCTGTGTTTATGATGCAGGGGCCGTGCGCTCCCTTTGTAAGCGCGCATCACGCTCTCGGGGCAACTACCCTAATGAAGACGCCGGCCATTGCGGCAAAATCCCTATCCTTATCAAGTCGACGTGAATGCCCTCCCCCCTCCTCCCACGGATCTCGCCGTTGACGTTTGTGTGTGGAGAAGTTACGGAGGGGACCCTGGCGGGCTGGGGGGGTTGGTGTTGGGAGGGGAAGTTCACTTTGAATTCACCCCGTCGCTCACCGTACTCATCCTTCCCTTTTGTCGCTCTCCACGCTAGATTTCCTCCAACGGCCCCACAACATCCTCCCGCCTCTTCCCCTCCCTCTCCTTCTCCCTGTCTCTGCTAATCGTCGGTATCCCTCCTTGCCACCCTCCTCTCCCTTAGAAAGGGCTCCTTCGCTCCCGTGAGGCAGGTCCTTCCTCTCCTTTCTACGCCGCCCGCTCCCCAAGCCCTTTCCTACTATCAGATGGTGGCGGTGACTCCAATGGGTGGTGATGCGGTGGCCTATGCGTGACTTCCTCTCGTTTATCCTGCTCCTTCCCCCATCCCCCACACTTACCCTTTCCTCGCCCTTCCCCACCCCGATTCCCGAATCGTCCCCCTCGCAACAACCCGTGCATCAGCCCCACGAAACCTCTCCGACAAAACCCATTTCTATCGCACCTGCCTTGTTCCTTTTATTCCCTTATGTCTCCCCATCCGTCTGTTTTTATTCCTTTCAGTGTTGCACCCACCTCTTTCGTTGACGTAATTAGTTTTATACACTTATTTGTTTTGATTTCGGAAAACTAAATTAATTTATCGTTGGTCCTCAAAAATTATTTTTCCCGCTCTTTCCACCTTGATCATTTATTTCTCCGAGCAGGTCTTATCTTCTTCATGGCCCCAATCTCTCTCACTTCGTGCTCAGTGCAAAAGTGAATGTTTGTTGAGCATGTACGCTGTTGATCCAAGGGTTTTGATGACACCGGTGGCTGCAACGTTTGCGCAGTCCACAGAGTGATTCTTCAAGTCCGCCGTAATTTTGCTTGCATATTCAGCGTGTATATTCTACCTTGCTATGTACATGAAGGAGGTTGATAATTATCCCCATTCTTCGATTCCATTACAGCCTTTTCATATCGACAGCTCCTCCAGATTTATAAACATGAAATATGATGTCATCCTATTGATTTCTCATGCTCTCTCAGCCATTTAATTGAAATGGGAAATATCCATTAATCATAAAATAAGAAATGGTTGTTAAGTACCTTTACAGTTTTCTTTATTTTTCTCAGACATATGTTTACTCTCAGTGTGGAAGAATTTCTTCGTCCATCAAGGGTAGCGATTTTGTTATTCTTTCCACTGTGATTTGGTCTGCGACGCAGTTACGTAGAAATAAAATTCGTCGACAGCAGCTCTTGGAAAAACCCAATCCATGTTTGCGATGGATTGACGCGAACGGTTCATTTTTATTGATGTTTTCGCGGAAAATCCAAATCCTCATGATATTTTTGCTGCTATTTTTTATATTTACTGCTATTTCTGAATGTGGATCAAAATCAAGAGCACATACCTTAACTCAGTATCCGCTATTTCCCATTCGATCCTTATCGTCTGCTAGTTTCTCTTTATCACTCTTTTAATGAATATCATTGTTTGAGAAGCGGCGTTGGAATGGGAAAAACAAACGAGGAAGAGAAAAGGACGCCCTCCGCGGAGAGAGGCGGGCCTTAGTGTGTACCTTCTCCCTCCGTCTCTCATTCGCTTTCCACTTTTCTGCCCCCCCTCCACCCTTACCTCCCCTCCTTATTACTTCTTTTTTGGCGCGGCGGTTGGCTAGTGGCGTGCAAGGGACCCCTTTCATGCCTAGCAGGAGAAAAGCCGGCCCTCGGGAGAGGCGCTAATCTGGTCCCCATAACTGATGGCGCTTTTCCGCGTGTCTTCCCACCGCCACCCTCCCACCCTGGTCGGCCCTCCGAGTCTCGCAACCCCTGCCCGCCTCGCCCCCGCATGCCCCCCTCTTTCCCCTTCGCACACTCAACCCCAGGCCCAGCTATAATTCCATGGTCCCCTCCTCCCCTCTCCCTTTAACGACCTTACTCGCCTCGTTCTTAACCTTCCATCCTCGTTCTATCTATCTCTCTCGATGGAAAATATTTTTCTTCCTTTCTCCTCTTTATCTATTTCGTTTTCCGCATCACCCGTATCGATTGTTTAAGAGAAGTTGGGCTAACAAGTTTTCCCCTCTTGCTTCTTGCAATAAAAGAGAATTCCGGCGTCGTATAGAGCAAATCTATGAACGGAACACGTCTAGCGCATGCGCGACTCCACTCTTGCGTTCCTTTTTTCACGTAGCGTCGGGAATTTTCTTATATTTGGGTCAGGCTGGATTTGTGGAAATCAGCTAAGCAAATAGAATTTAACATCGTGCGGTGAGTATTGATGGAGGAAAAATGTAATTTCCATCTCTGTTAAACTCTTTGACGTGAATTCCGAAGTCATTTTTCGTCGTAAAGCGTATTATGCTGCTGGTAGCGACTACGTCTATGAATTTAGTCTGTTGATGTTTCAGTAATAAGAAAAAAAATCTTCGGGTAGCCTTGATCTAATCTCCTGTAATTCCATTGTGATTGCATACAAATGTCGATGATGAAACGAGATTATAATTCAAACTAATTGAAGTTTGATTGCTTATGCTAAATAAGGATACCAAATAATCGAGGCTTCAATCTCTATTTCTTTCGACTTACAACTTCGAAACGTGAGCCTCATTCAGGTTATTCTGGTCGTTCTGGATACTTTGTGTGGTGTTTTTTCGGGCAGAGTTTATGCAACCTGCTCACTTCAAGTTATGCACCGCATTGGAATTGATCGTATGAAGTGATTTAAAGTTTTTGTATTAGAATTTCCTAAATTATGGGTTAATACATCTATAAAGTATTTATATTTCGTATAATATTAGTTTGAAAATGCCTATAGACCTAGTTGTTGAGTGAGCTTCTATTCCCCTTTTCTATACGTGCTCGATTACTTTCTACAACTTATCAAAACCTATTTTTCTGCTCCGAACGATAATGGGAAAAAGAAGAATGAGCTACGTATTGAATCCTTAATATTTTTCATGTAGAGTTTTTTTGGTATATCTTTTAATAGCTGTTGTTAGAAGAGCCTAAGTTCCTCATTATTGGAAAAAGGAGTGGAGTTTTTTTAGCACAGCCGGCGATGGTTTCCGCAGACCCCTCTCTTTCACATCATGTTTTTTTTTGATACCCGAAAAGGGTCGTTTATGAAAACTCCCCTGAAGGATATCGAACGCGTTACTCTCAACTGTTCGATAATTATTTTCTCTCACTCTCCACGCTATTCCCTTCCCTCTTTGGATTATTAACTTACCCTCGAAGATTCAATTGCTCTTCTCCCTTTCTCTTTCTCTCTCTCAGCTTGGTCGAATCGCTTTTTAATGCATTAAGTCTGCTTCAGCAACCTCGATAAACTCACTCACTCATCCATCGCTTGTTCTGGCGGTGATGGTGTCTGTGGGAGGAGGATGAGGGAATGTTTCGTGCAGAGAGACGGCTTTAATTCGCGTGGATGTTTCATGAGAAGCACCCTTATGATTTCTCCCTTTAACTCGCCTCAATTCACTCCATTCTCTCTATTCTCAACCCCACCCAATGCTTTACTCATTCTTTCTCCATTTCCGACTCATTCCCCTAAGACCTCCCCACGGCCCCGTCACCCGTCGACGCCACTATCATATCTGCGTTCAGGCATTCAGTTCCGAATCTCTCTTCATTACACCTTTTCTCAAACGCCCATCTGTCCTAAAATTTCTCGCTTCTCATGCGAGCGTCCGGAGATGTCTCTCCCTCTCTTTTTATCCCGAACATTCTTTCAGGAATCACATGCTCCCCGATAGACTTTGAGACCGTCTAGCGTCTGCTTTTGTTGTATTTTCTCAATCTTTATATTTAGTCCACCCGCGGATGCTATTCTATTTTAACTGCAATTCTAATCTTTTTGGTAGAGGTGGCCATATAGAGCGTTTTACTAGTTTGAAAAGGTTACATTTATTTCTAGGATTTGACCAGCTTGTTACAGTTTTTAAAACCAGTGATTAAATGCCATTGAAAGTCTTTACTGTTTTTATTGAGGTCGATCAGAATTTGCTGTTACCTTCTATATACTCTGCCATTCACATAATTTTTTTAAAAAGTATGTGAAAAATGGTACGTTTGAAATGAAAATTTGATATTCATCGTCGCTTTACATTGAGATGTTAGAAATTAAAAACTAATTATTTTGTACCTTAATATAGAATTATCAATGCTTGATGCATTTGATGGCTTGGCTTTGTTTCGATTGGCTTTTTTTTATTCTACGTGATTTAGTCTTTTTTCTCTCTCAACGTCTTTTGTGTCGCTAAGTTTAAGTTATTAAAGTTCTCTGACGCTGAGATATTGGTCCCTTTTGCTCTTCCTTCATTCGCGCGCCTCCTCTGCCAATCCTTGCTAAATTTCAGACAGAATAAAATTTCCTACCCCTAGCCATCCCCTTATGGCCACTCGTTCATCATCCATTTTCCCTGGCTCCATCTTTCACTGCCCTTCCCCCAAGCTCCCCTCTCATCCATAACCCATTCCCTGGATTTGCCTTTTCCCTACCTTCCACACTCCTCTACCCACCACGCTCCGCTAACCGTGTCCCTTCGCTCCTTAGCACCTCCGCCCTCTCTCCGCCCCTGACTCCTTCTTTCCCACCATCCTCCGCCTCGGCCTATCTCCTCCTCCATCCCTCGCACATTACTGCTGTGTCATTTCTAGTTTCCCTCGCCCGGTACCAATTGTCTCCTCTCCTTTTCGTTCACGTTCCTCCTCCTCCCCGTCTCCTCTTCTACCCCTACGCGTTACATTTTCGTTTCGGCCCGTCCGTCTGTGCCTTCCTCCGTGCCATTGGAAATCGATTTGGTCGCTGTGGAGGGAAGTGCTTCGAAGGGTGGGTAGAAATCATCTCTCTCGGCTTCACCGCTAGCTCGTGGGCTCGCATCCCGCAAATATTCCTATCCCGCCCATTATCCCTCGCTCGCTTTCGTTATTTTCCCTTCATTAAACCGCTATTTTTCTCCGTCCTCCCGCCATCGACAGCAAGTGAATGCGGTTGTTTCATGGGCTTCGTCTTTCTCTTCTCCTAGGGCAGTCCTTGTCCACTTTCCGGATCTGCTCTTGATTGAGGTTTGCCTTAAGTTTTTTCTTTTTCCACCCGTGGATCCCCCGTTATCTAAAAAAAAAGTGGCCCGGCTTCTGCCTTCCCTTGGCGTTCATCATCCGAGTGTTCTCGTTGAAGCTCATGCAGTAATTGACCTTTTCGTCGGGGGATAGCCTCCTACGTGGGTGGATTCCAGCACTGCTCGCATAGCCTCACACGTCGCATTTCTATTCCTCATAATTATTCTGTGAGATTAAGAAAATCAGATTTTAAAAAAATTTCTTTTTGAGCAATAAGTAGTAGCCCAGTTTTCATGTTGCGTCAGCAACTTTGGCTGCTTTTTTCATGTAATATCTTGTTTTTTCTCATAATATCTTGTTTTTTCTCATAATATCTTGTTTTTTCTCATAGTATCGATAAGTCAGTGCTTGTTAATATCAGTTCTCGCGCTAATCCGTTGGATCCCTTCACGATTTGTTTCCTATTTGTTGAAACGTTTTTTTTTTATTATTTCAAGAGACTTATGATATAATCTTTACAATAAAGCATTTTTCCAATTTTTGCTCTTTCGTGTTGAGTGTTAACAGCTATGTTGTATATGAAAAATAGAAGTCTTCTTTTAAGAAAAACCGAAAGCCACGTGATTTTTTTACCTTGTTTTACCTTTCCCGTTTCTTTCTCCACTAAGTTCCCTTGACCATTACGTGAAACGTTGAGCATCCTGAATTTTATACCGGATTCCACTCCTTGTGTCGTACACTAAAGAATACTGCTTCATAATCATTAGTCAGCAATCCTGATATTGGTTTGACGCAGGTCTCCACTGAATTCTCTATCAGCAAATCTCTTCATATTTACCCATTTCCCCTCTTTCACAAACTTCATCACTTGTTCTATATATCCAATACGAGGCCTGCCTTTGACGTTCTTCCCGTCCACTTTTCCCTTGACGATTGTCTTCATCAGGCCATCGTGTCTTAAGGTATGGCCGATTAGGTTGTTCCGTATTCGTTTTATAGTTTTCAGCAGACTTCTCTGTTCTCCCACTCTTCTTAAGACTTCTTCATTTGTCACTCGGTCGATCCGTTTTATCTTCATCATTCTTCGGTAGCACCATATTTCGAATGCTTCCACCCTTTTCTTCTCCGCTGCTGTCATCGTCCATGCCTCACTGCCATAAAGAAACAAGCTACAGATGTACGTTCTTATGAATTGTTTCCCGGCTTCTACGCTTTTATTTCCTGCCGAAAGTAGATTCTTCTTGTGATAGAATGCCCTCTTTGTCTGGGCTATTCTACTGACTATTTCTTTTCTGATTCGTCCATCGTTGGTTACTCTGCTTCCAAGGTAACAGAAGTCTCACATTTTTTCTTTTTATTTTCCTAGTTTAACGTTGGTTTTGGCCTCTTCTTTCTTGCTGCACACCAATATCTTAGTTTTCTTCTTATTGATCTTCAGATGATATCTGGCCATTGTCCTTTCCATGGTTATTAGAATCTTATTCAGATCCCTCACTGTCTCTAATATGAGTGCTATTTCATCGGCGAATGGTAGCATGATATTTTTTTCTCCGTGAAGATTGAGCACTGAAAGATTTATTTCCGTTTGATTTTAACAAATCTAAACTTTGTGACTTTTACAAAGAACGTAGTTGAATTAAAGAAAATCACTGTTTAGAATGAGATGCCTTATCCTCCTTATTAGGCAGTAAATTGTTTCACGACACGACGGGTTTAGGAGTCATTAATTTGCTTTTAGATCGTAGCAAGTGTAAAATGAACTATGGTATATCCCTCCATCGCGTGTGGTGGAAAATTTCCGAATTCTCGACTAGCGTGCTGTCGTTCTTCAATGCGACTCCAGGGTTCAGAGCAAATTCCACTACAATTCCTCTTTCTTCTACATTTTCATTATTTACTCTCGCTCCGTTGTGCCCGTAACTCCCCGCCGCCGTCGTTCCTACCACCCCTCCCCCATTATCCGTATCTCCCTCAATCCGTGTTCTCTTATCTCGCCACATGTCATTCCCTGCAGCCCATCCCTTATCCCCTATCGCCGCTTCTTTTGCGCACCTCACCTTTCGTCTGCCCGCGGACCTCTCTTTTTCTCTATATCCCTCCTACATCGCCCTCCACTCATCCACATAGCGTCACTGCGTGCGACCCTCCGTTTTATGGGCGCTATCATTTTTACTTGTCCAATAAGCGGCTCGCTGGCGCGTAATAAACGTCCATTTTACGCACACACACACCCCGGCACGCAAACCTTTTTCAGGCCGGCCCGTTTTGCCACGTTGTCATATCAACATACGGTCGGAGCGGGACGGGCGCTATCTTCCCTCTGTATTCATTCCATTTGCCCCTTCCAAAGCCAACTTCACTCCCGTTCCTGTTTTTTTTCCGTGACGCACAGATTGTGTGGCGTCGACCACATGAGGATAGTTCCGATTATATCCCTCCGCACCCAATGTGTACAATTCAGCCGTGCCGGGGTCATGTCGGGAAGGGCGTAAGACCTTATTCCCGCAGAGCATTCGTTTAAATAGTCGTGTGCGGCGGAGGGAGGGGTCTCGATCCCCATTTCTTTAACTCGCACCGTATATATCTCCGGCGCCCCTATCTATTGACACCAGGGGAAACTTCCATACCATCTGGGTTACGTAATGGTGTTTTTGCTATCCTTGTAATGTATTTATTTTTCCCCTCTCCGATTTATGCACAATCCTCCCCACCTCATCGTTATGGTCCTTGAGAGGCGAGCGCCGTCACATGCATTTCCCTGCCTTCTCGTCTTCCTACGCCGCCGCGTTATTCATCACTAATGGAAATCGTTCTGCCGACAGTTTTTTCATGGGCGTTCCGGGTGGTGTAAAGAGTGGACTCCGATCCTTTTCCGGCATCTTTAACCGCCCTCCTCTTCCCTCTCTTTTTCTTCCACGCCCTCCTCTTCGTCTCTCCTGCGTCTTCCTCCCTAAAGTAGCATCTTCTATCCCTCCTTTTTTTCCCGCCACCTCGACCCTAGGGACATTGTTGTCCGCATAAGTTTTTGTGATACATGTGTTCTTTAAATCTTTGTGTGGAATATGAAGGCCGGATCAGGAATTTCAACCTTTCGCCCTAATGAATTGTTGGCATATTTTTAAAGTTAGGTCAATGGCTACGAGTCAATTTGTTAATGGGAGTAAAAACGGCATCACTTGCACGTTAAGGTGCGTTTAGTAGCGCGCGCATAATCGGGGATGGCCTATGTTTAATTTGAATCATTGTTTCATTCTCCTTTGCCATCATGTCTATTTGTAAATTTGTGTCTCTGTGTATGTATATGTACATAAGCGCGTATGTCTGTGTAGTATCTGTTTGAACAAAATCTCGGCAATAGTAATTGCAAACATCAAGCTTAACTGTAGTGATTCGAAGTTGCAGCGAGTCCATGATATTGATCTTGTTTCGCTTGTTTATGTGTAGTGGTCGCAATGTTTTTACTGTTTTTCGCGGCTGTCTAGTGAGAGGGAGGAGGTGTATAGGTTTTTCCGCGCTCTCTCCGTCAATGCTGTGGTTGTGCATTTTACGCTCTACTTCGGGAACTTATTTCCAGGGGAATACCCACGCCTTGTCGTGGGGAGATTTTAAGAACTGAGCTCCAGATATTATAGTGAAGCAAAGGCATCGGACTTGGCAAAGGGGTGGCAATGGAAGCAGACGGGGTGAAGAGCAAAGTAGTAGTTTCTTAAAATGACAACGAAATAAGAAGTAAACGTATAATATCTGAGCTAAGTCTTCATCCATTTTTTAACTATCCCTCCTCTTTTCGAGTTTTCTCGATGAACCAAGTATCTGGAATTTTACTGTGGGGAAGACCCTGCTAGGGATTTTTCAAGTACTTTCCACGATTATTTGTCACTCACTTATTAAATTAATTGCGTAAAGTATTTGATTACATACCTATAAATGAAATGCGATACAATTGATTCAATGAACGTGATGGAGATATACTGTGATGTAAAGTGACACAGTGGAGTGTGTGAATCGAATGCTTTGAGTGAGTATTATCTCTGATTTGTTGATAAGATAATAATTTGAAGGAAGATTGTTTTTTTTCTGGCTTCTAGGAAAGGCTTTGGCTCGTTAACCGATTGAATTTTCATTTAATAATGATGCTTTGCTGTAACCTACGAATATATTAAATAATACTAGAACTCCAAGAATAGAAGTTTGTTTTTATTCGATCGTGTGCCTCTTCAGCGGAATGTTAAGTGAGAAAACGTGGCTATCCCTGAGATCTCCAAGCAGTTGATGGAAGTGATGGATCACTGGCGGACATAGCTGACAAATTCTGGCCATATTGTCAACTAATGTTTTTCGACACCATTCTTGTTCTTTCGGAATGGTATTTTTGGGTGGAATCCAGATCCCAAGTAGGTACTGACCAATTTAGTGCCAGAGATGGACTGTAATTAGATTTATTTGAGGTCTTCAATTAGGCTATACTGACCACTGCTTAGTTCCTTATGCTCTGAAAATAAAACTTTTGCGTGCCTTCTACGGGCCTATGCGGTTGCTGTGAAGACCTCTCAATGCAAAAGATTTACGGAACAAAATCCTACGGAAACATTTTCTCTCGTAAACCTGAGCCGGGGACAGTTTCGAATAGAATATGTTTCGCCGGCTTTCTCAACATCTTTTTCGGGAAGTCTCCCTGTAAGAAAGTTACTACTTGGGACTTTCCTCCCTAGATCATACTGATAATATTTTGGACATTATTCTCACAGTCAATTCGCTCGTCGCCAGTGGAGCAGGATCAGCAAAACTGACAGTCTCGCCCTTGCGTTAAAAATTGGAATCACATTTTTCCGGAATTCATTCCTCTCTGCTCTTCACAATTTTCATACAGTTAAAAAAATTCGCGCCTTTAGTCCTTGGTAGCTTTTTTCTAGTTGATTTGTAACGTGTACTGACGCCAGTCTTTTCCTCATTACTTGTTCCTTTCTTCAAGGACGTTGCTTCCACCCGTTGCCCTCCTCTTCGAATTTTTTTATGCGCGCCCCTAAATATATCCCAAAGCCTTCCCGACGTAAGCCTCTCCGCCATTACCTTTTCCTTCCCTGCTGCTATTATTCGCATAAGACGGCTCGCCGAAAATACCCCTGCTCCCGAAACGGTGGTATTAGCGTTGTTTATCCCCCTACTCTATGAATTATGCGCTTTGCTCAGATTTCCTTTTCCCTCTACCCGGCAGCCGACCGAGCAGACTCTTGTTCTCTTCTTAGCTTCCTCCTCCGTATATTTTCCGTCACTCCACCTTTAGTTTAATTCCCCTTCCCCGTGTTTCGTCCATGCTCACTCCGCTGGTCCTGCGATGCATGTGTGTTTTTTTCGTCGTCTTCTCTTTTAGTCCCTTGACTTGGGATCTGTGTCTCCTTCGCGGATCAGGGGTTGCGGAAGCGTGGGCGGGCGGTAGAGGAAGGAATGATGGGAGATGAGGAGGCGGACAGGAGAAGGGGTAAAGAGGGAGACCTTTCCTTGTGCTGACTCACCCTTCTGGAATCAAAACGCTCTTTCCCTCTTTCTTTTTCCGTTCCTGCTCCGCCGCAGAATCTTTTCCCTCCTCCCGTCCTGCGTTCCCCGACTCGTCTTCCCTCGTGTCCTTTGCTCTTTCTTCCCTTTTGGGGATCCTTCCTTGCAAGCCTTAAAACCCCATGCTCTACCTCTCGACTCATCCAAACGAGCATTAGCACCTTTTACACAGCGCGTCTTTCTCCCCCTTCCTCTCCCTACTATCCCACCCGCACCTCGCTGACCTCATATTTTGGCTTTTCTCCGCTTCCAAACTTTTTTGCTGCCCCCTTTTTCCGTCCGATTACAAGCGCCTCGCGGCGCAAATAATAGGGCGTATTTAATTTCTCTTGGCCCAAATTCGTTGTTCTTCGCCCGACGCTTTTGTTTTTCTGCCCCGCGCCGTAATCTCCGTACGATGACTCAGGTTTCATTTCCTGGATGGAGAAGAGCACTTTTTCTTTTGTTTTGTTTAGGGTGGGAGTAATTCTTAACTCGGATGCGATGGAAAAGGAGGCGTATTCGAGAGACAAAGAGCCCTCTCCTCCAATCGGATTAAAGAAAGAAAACCTCCAGGGATTATCTAAAGCATTGTCACTTGTGGAATTTCATCAAGAAGATTGTCAATATTTAATGGTCTTAATTTTGAATGTTCCTTTTATGCTTTTGCTTTGAATTTAATTACAATTTTTCTTTGATTCGTAGGTCTGTTCTCTGTAAACTTAATTCATGGTCGGGCAACCTTTTTTTATATCGTAGCATAACTTGAGAGGCATTACCAGCCTTTGTATCGAGTATTTTAATGGATTTGGTCGCATTTGTAGATGAGTTCGGAGAAGATTAAAACAGCAAGAGGTAAATTACTGAATGAGAAATTTGTATTTTGATTTTTCAGAAATGTGCTCTTTAATTTGTTTTCAAGGTTTTGATAATCCTAAAATAAACATCGGATAGTGTTACGTGAAAAAATTAAGAATTTTTTTGATGTGACTTAAAAGGATAAATATTCTAAAATATTTAATACCCCTGGGTATTAGACGCTCTAATTTCCATATTTTTAATAATTAGAAAGATCTGGTTCACCTTGAGTAGATCTCTATGCTTTCATTTTTTATTTTGCAAGCACTCACAAGAGTATGTAGTCCGCTGATGAAATTCCATTTTTAATTAATATCTTGCATTTTTTGATGACGTAGTATATTTCATGTTTTCGCGAGAATAGTTTTAATACTCTTCCTATTAGAATTCCTGCTCTCTCTCTCTCTGTGATGTTGATGTAGTATTATGTCCGAATAGTATAAGACTACATTTTTAGCCGCAATCTATAAGTTATTGACCCAGATTTGGGCAAGTTCTTCTGATGAAACTCTTGGTCATCCTCACCATGAGTACAATAGAAGATGGTTGAGTGGAAAATAAGTTCGTACCCGCGAAAATTACTTTAGCGTAATCGTGTTTTGTGCTCATGTCTCTCGAGGTTTCTTCCCATTAGATTTTTTTACGAAGTTCTCATATGCGGTGAGGCTTTTTAGAAACTATCTGTCAGCGCTGCCGGCTCTGTATTTGAGCAAAATCCTAAACCCTGGCTTTCGCCCCTCGCCACATTCCACTCTTGAAATAAAGCCCATGTCTTTGCACGTATGGGCGCGTAATGTTTGTACATCGTTTCTGTCGTGGTTCTGATTTTCTGTCTTTAGCACGCGGTGGCTTTACCGCAAGAGATCCGTCTTCCCCACTTTCCACATCCTCCACCCTTTGAAAAGCCAGTGTCAGGTCCTTTTCCACGTCTGGCGTAACAGGCTTTCACTCTGATCGCTCTAAAACTCCCTTTCCCCGGGATTTCTTGTGAGCTCCTCATCGGCGTGCGAACGCCTGGCTGTGTGTGTGTGTTTGTTTGCGTGTGTGGAACACCCTTTTGCATAAGTAGCCCTATTAATTCGCCCAGAGTCAGGGTAAGCCCTCGCTCCTTGACGAGGGCGGCTGATATGCGTCCCTTCCAGGGGCACACACGAGTCGTACCCTCTCACTCCCAACCCTTGTATTCCTCCTCTCCAGGTCTCCGCTCCTACACGTTCCCACAATCCGCTTTGCAAATCGATTCCATCCCTTTCAATCGGCCGTTTGCGGGTTTTTGATTCCTCTTTCGTCCGTCCTCGTTTCTGCGGTCTCTTTTGCTCATTAATACGATTCTCTTCCGTATTCTCCGTGGTCCACGTTCCAAATTTCCCGATCCCCCTCCCGAATCGGAAATGTGGTCGCTTTCGTGGACGCGGGAATAGCGAACTCGGGGACACGGAGAGGTGATGGAAGGCGGACGTGGTGCGGTGGCGAAGGTGAAGGAATAAAAGCGTTTTGGTTTGGTTGGGGGGGGGAGGCTAAGATGGGGTTGAGGGAGGAGGGTGCACAGTCAAGAAGGATCGTGTCCGTGGTGGTGGTGGGAAGGGGCTCGGCGGGTCTTTGTGGGGAGACGAGGACGTGGCAGTGGGGGGTAGGGACGGAGCTGGAGGAAGGGGCAGGCGAGGTCCTTGGGTCCTGCGTCCCACCAATGCGGCGCCGTAACGCCTTCACTCTTACGTCAGCGGCCGTGCTGTGTTCCCTCCGAAGGGGTGGCTGGGAGGGAGAAAGGGAGGCGGCGGAGGAGAGTGTGGAGGGAGATGCGAAGGAGGGAGGATGTTGCGGAGGGAGCCGCGGCGGGTAGGGGAGGCTTGGGTATGGGTTGTTGGGGGGAGGGGGAGAAGGAAATGAGGTTGGTTAGCAATGGGGGAGGGGGTGGAAAGAAGCGAGCGGAACTGGGTTATAAAATGGAGGAGGATAACGAAGAGGAGGCAGGGAATGGAGGTGGAAGAGATGGAAGGGGGGGGGGGCAGCGACGGACACGGGGAGTAGGAGTGGGGAGGTTAAAATCATTGAACGGGGAAGGTTGAGTGAAAGTTGAACGGCGCTGATGGGTAATTTGGACCGGGGTGGATAGGAGATGAAGTTTTTGTTTGGGGGAGGGTAAGCAGGCGGATGCATGGCGTAAGGTAGATGGCCGTTCGAAGGTTGTGAGTGAAAGGAGTGGACGGGGGGTGGGGCAGAGTTGATGACGTTGAAGGGGACGTTGTGGGAGTATGGCCGAGTTGGTTGTTGGAAAACATCTGAATGGAAGGATGGGGTGGAGCAGTTCGTTCATTTTCATCGCTTGGGATGGCGGTAGATATTCGACCATCCCACCCTACAAGAACTCTTCAGAAGACGTGGGACTAGCTGAGTGAGCTCGCGGACAAAAGAGAATTTTTTTCCTTTAGTATGCATCCTTTTACGTTATTCCTGGATGATGTTTGCCGAAAGGGCGATTCAAGGGACAGCGTTGACGTTGTTCATTGCTATTTTAAGCTTACTGTTACATTGTTAAACTCACATCTGATCCAGCTGAATAGCCTACTCTTAGAATTTTTATTATGATCTATTTTTGGCATTTTTTATTATAACTAAAATTTTGACGTTTTAGATATGATGTTTTGTAATCGACGTGTTAAAACTATTTTTTAGTTGTCGTTCGTATTTTATCTAAAGGATAAGGATATCATTGCCTCGCCTCTGTTATTTCCGGCTCTCAAGTTTTCCCTGAATCCTGATGAAGTATTAACCCATATTTAGTTCACTAGTTTGATTGGGGTATTACTCTCTCATGGAATATGGTGGTGTTAAGTTGGTAACATCACATACCATTCTGTTGAAATTAATCCTTCACATCAATTCTAATTGCAATCAATCAAAGAAGTGACTCAAACTATACTTCTGATGACTTTACCCCATAATGATGCATGTACTCATATAACAAGAAACTGACTGTAAAAATTGTCACACTCGAAATGTTTAACGATTGAGGGAAAGGATGTATAGAGATGCTAAATATTTTTATTTCCGTTGTTAATGGAAAATTTCATCTTCTATTCAAGAACTTGGAGTGATTTTTTCGTATGCTTTGCTCTCTTGTAAAAAGTCATTCAATGGAAAAATCTATCCTCTTTCCCGGAAAACCAAGAAAAATACATTCAACTAGTGTTTCCTCTTTGATTGAAATACCTAAACTCATATTTTATGATTCATTCCCCTTTGATTACTACTCATAATTTTCAGCTAAAATGAAAAAATTAAATTGAGACATTCCTCTCGATGAGGACTCCATTATTAAATCCTCGAGGAGGTCGTCAATAAAATTTTCATGAAACTAATTTCAAAGTTTTCCAATTTCGTGAGTACTCTTTGTCTCACTATAGAAAAATCATGTTTTATGTTTGTCTGTGGCCGTCTTCTTCCCGATGTCTTCTCGTTTTTTCAGATAACTTCCTCCGCACCGCGTTACGGAAAATCGGCTACGGTGGATACTAGGCCAGAATGTTCATCATAAAGTTACTCATATAGTTTGAGGATAAGTACAGCGTGTAGCGAGTATAAGGAAAGCATTATTTTTCCAACTCTTTAGTTAGGAGTATGAATGTGATGGTAAGTGAAAACTTACGTTATTTCAAGAGTTAATTTTTTTTCAAAAAGAAAGCATTCTAGCTGGCGATAAAATTTTTCATTGACGTTTTATTTTTATTTCCTCAGAATTATATATTTATTTCCTCAGAAATCTGCATTTTTAAACTGGTTTCCTGAAAGCTAAAAAACTTTATCGTTAAATTCTTTGAATTCCGTATGTTTCGCACGTCTCGGGTTCGCAAATGTTATTAATTATTATAGAAACTCGTGGTTGGCAGTGGCTGTTATTACTCGTTTTATCATCAGGGTGGCGATACCAAATTTTGAATATAAATGAATGTGAGAGCTGTTTAATTCTTTTACGTCTGGATCCACGCTGCACGCTCCTAAATGAACTCGTTGCAAGCGTGAGGTTCATGGGTTGTCTATGTACTACTATAGATTCCTCAAAGACGGTAGATTTAAAGGTAGTTATCAGTGTTATCGTCCGCTGCTTGAACTTCTATTCCGTTGTCTGTTAGATAGTATTACGAGATTTGTAATTATAATTTTCCCTATTGAGCCGGGTAGCAAGTTCATTTTCTCCTCAAATGATTCAATGGTGAGGTCATGTATGAAGAACTGTGAAGTGTTTTTAAAGCTCCCAAATTAACTAGGTACTTCTCGGTGTGAATGCTGTCTGTCAGTCTCAAATGTTACGTTTTCAAATGTGTAATTGTTGCAGCTAACCAGTCATTTCTTACCCTCTTTTCAGTATTGCTATTTCGTTTCGCCTTCGTTTCTACCGCTTAAGGGATACTAAGTGTAGTTAACAGCATTAAAGGGTTGCATTTATGCTCCTTTTAACATGGCAAATGGCTTTCATCTGCAGCTGAATTTATCGAACTAAAACGTTTTTATGAGTAAAATAAAAAATGACTTCCGGCGGGTGTAGGGCCCGAAGTAGCAGAAAACGTCTTTCCCCGTGGTTTACGGGCTCTGGATTAGTCGGAGGAAAAGGATAGTTACATATCTTCCCTTGATGACCCTTTTAGGTCTCTTCGGAGACGTTGAGGATGAGGCGTTGGGTGGGTGGGGTAGATTTCTCTCGCCTTGTCCGATATCACCCCAAGCCGCTCCCTCTTGAGAAATACGATTCCGCTTCACGGAGTGGTCTTGTGTGAGCGGTCCGGAGGGTGTGTGGGGGACAGTTGGGAGGGAAGCAGTGGGAGATAGGCAAAGAGTTTTATTGACCAGGGGGTGAGAGTTTGGAAGGGGTCGAAAGCGGAGGTCTTCCGGGGTTGGGAGTTGGGGAAAACTGAATAAAAGAGAGGAAAAAAAGAGACAAGAACTTCTCTCTCACAGTCGTGAATAGTCCAATATTATCGATGCAAGACAGTTGCGGTCCCTTCTCCCTTCGTATGCCGCCAACTCCTCTTGCTTCTCCCCGCGAAGCCCTCCACCACCGCGCACAAAACTTTTCGCTAATCTCGGCCGCCCCATCCCACCCCCGCTTCCACATTAACGTGCCTCGCGTTTTTCTTCCTTCCTCTTTTCCCTTCCTGACACACAGAACTCTCACATGCGCCTACACTTCCTTCCCGACCACGAATCCTTTCACTGCTCCCAACGCGCGCACTCCCACAATCCTCATTCTCTCTCTCCTCATTCCAATTCGTCCACCTCAGCCCATCCTCCTCCCCCCACTTCCCACTCCTTTGCCATCCGCAGTATCGCGCCTGCTATCTTCCCGACGTCTTCCAAGGGTTCCCCCAGTGAAGATGCGGGGGTGGACGGGGGGCTAGTAAGTAGGGGTATACCATCCCGCGACCCTTTTATAAAACGTGCCCTCGCTCCTCACCCCCTAGCCCATTCCGCACGCATTCAGCCAGCCCTTATCTACGTAGCTTTCCTTCCCCAACCTCCGTTGGCTCTTCTCCCCGCAGGCGAAACGAGGATTCACCTTAAGGGAAGAGTGTAAGTTTGGAATTTTGGGCCTCATACGTAAAGTTTGTATAATTATATAGTCCCAGTGGATGCCGTTTTTAAGTTCATATACCTTATCAATTGATTTAGAATTCCAAATTGCGGGTTCTAAGTTGTGAAAATTCATGTTTACGAGAAATGAATTCGTATTAATTTTTGTTTTGGAGAACCCTGTGGAAGGGCACATGCGTTTTGTTTTAGATTTTCAACACTTTCCATAATAGTTAAGTAATTGTTTTATTGCTCCATTGAATCTTTTCTCTTAGCCATCTGAACCAAAAGGAAATGGTGTAATAGAACAAATACTTATCTATTGATATTCTCCCAACCGCGATTCCAGAAATGGCTTCCATTTTCAATGGAATTGTTAGTATAAAAAGTTGGATGTAAATTAATGTACCTATATATTTTAATCTATTTCTTCTTTTCTGAATTTCGCCTTTTACGATGTGATTTATCAGCTATACTTCGGTCACGACATCAATACCTATTGTTGTAAAATTTATTTACTATTTTTCTTTTCATTGTGGAAGTATGTTCAGAGTTTAAACAAAGGGTTAGAAGTATTTCTTGAACCAAGAATGATAGTAAAACAGTAAGTGTTCTATAGTATCTCTAAATTCTCTGGGGGAATCCGATACCACTATCTACTACATCCGTTGAATCTATTGCCCTACGAAGGAGGGATGCTCCTTCCACGCTTATCCCTGTACATATCAAGCTCCCTCGCTCTATTCCTTAGCTTTCCCCTCTCCTTCCCTCAGCTCCAGATTTCGACCAAAAACAGCGAGCCTTCTCCCACGCCGACCGTCCTTCCCTCTTCTCTTCCTCTGCCTCGCAATGCCTGGCCGTTCCAAAGACCTCGAGACCCCTTCCCCTAATATCCCTCTTCCCGATTTCCACCCCTGCACCCATCCCCCTCCACCCAGTGCGGCCGAACCCTTTATACCCTTCCCTCACGCCCCAGGGCAATCGATCCCATCCCCACCGCCGCATCCTATTATTGAGCTTTTTGAGTGTTTACGGTCCGATTACCGCGGCGCACTTCTTTTTCCTCTCGCACGCAGCCCTCTTCTCCCTCATCCCATACGCACGTACGCCCCTCCTTCCTCCCCCACCCCAATCATCCCCTTATTTAGGCCCCTTCCCCAATCGTTCTTTTTCTCTCCTGTGACTCTCTCATCTCCACAGTTTCAGTGCGCCACCTTTCACGTTCGCTCACCCTAGTTACCCTTTCCGTCTCCCCCTTGACTCCTTCCCTTCGTCCTTGAAAGTGGTGTTTCCTGTCCGTTCAGCGTAAAGCTCTTCGTACGGAGAAATAGAGATAAAATGATGGAATTGGAAGGGTGAGAAATTAGGTCTCTGGGGAAGGATCGTAACATCTTCCGTGTAATTGCCATTTTACCCAAGTTATCATTGATCAGTAGATTATAGTAAATAAATTGAATTGTTATAATTCAAAGTTTTCTACTACTGTTAAAGTGAAGTGATTTGCTAATAATTATAGTTTGACGGAGCATCACGATGAGGAGGAGCATCGTTGAACTAGGAGTCGCTATTTAAGGTGTATCTATCTACCCGGAATAAACTCTACCTCCTATACCTATTCTGTAAATTTTCCTCCTGCTCTGGAGGGTGTACTATGACTGAGCTGGCTTGAAACGACTTCCATGTTCACGACCGTTCTTCGTTGGTAACACAGATTCTCTTCCCTTCGCCCTCTCTTCCGCCTCCCTTCCTGCCTTTGGTTTTCTTCACGGTGCTCGCTAACGGAAGGGATATATATCCACCCCTTTCTCTCCTTCCCTTCCTATCTGCGCGCCGCAGAGCTCCGGCTCTTTCTTGGGTTAAACCCTTTATCGATGGCCCGGGCTCTCCAGGAAAAATGTCGAAGTGGAATAAGTGAGAGAGGTAGGGGAAGGGCAACGGCTGCCATCTACTGGAAACGAGTGAATGTGTGTGCGTTTGTGTGTTTGGCGTTGCGTCGCTATGTGAGGACGAAGAGCTTGGATAAGGTGGAAAAGAGACGTTCAATTCCTTTTTCGAGGCTCGAATATGGTCTTCTCGCGTTGTATTTTTTTGCCAGGAGAAATAGTGGTCGGACGCGGTCGTGTTATGGCCTTGTGTGGGCTCTCGCCCGACCGAGGGTGGCTTCCATGGTCGAATCAGAGCCTTGCTTTATTCGCTTGGGAATACAGGAGCGATATTCGCTGCGCTGTCATCCGTTATACGGTTTTCAGGCGGAATAATACAATGCTCTTCGCTGGGATAGTGCTGTGCTTAGGATTTTGTGCATGCCGAATCAAGAGCGTTTCATCTGTGGATAGGGCTTCTTTTGATTTTCTTCCCTCAATCTGGTGTATTAGTGAGGTATTTTTATTTAAATTTGTTTCCGGTTTCGGAGTAAAATCTTTTTCCCAGATAATTTGTGATCTGTGCCTAGATGTTTTTCGTGGTAGACGTGATAGTGGAATACTTCTTTCTCCTACGTGTCTCTTCGTGTGTACTTACTCCAATTTCTTATCGTCCCATGTAGGTACATAATTTGACTGTTCCAGTTGTTGTTTGGGTCATGGATATGAGCTCAATCAGAAATTTTATTTCTGAATAAGCCAATCTCTGTGTACTTGGTCAAATCTGAATTATAAGTATTGCTAGGAAAGAGGAAACGGAAATGTTTCTCATTTACACGGTACGATTTACGTTATCGCTGTTCACTTCTAGAGTCGAATGAAGTTGTCAGTTTTATTCTTATGTGATCGAAAAGTCATTACTTGTCACTTTTTCTGTGTTTAAAGATTCTTGTTACGCTTATAACATTTCTTCCAGTAACTATAAAATGAGATCATCTCTTAAGCCTTGCGGTGAATTGTGCCAAATTTTCAATAATGGAGTCTTTTATCTTTATTGAAATCATTTCTGTAGCGTTATCAATCGAGATTGGTTAAAGGTACTCGTTTTTCATTTTATTATAACTTTGTGGGCAACAAACATTTTAATAATAGTGCAATTATTTTGCCGGCTTAAATTTTCTCTTCGTATTTTTAAATCTGGAGTAGTCGTCCTTACCATAACATCAAGTATTATAATTTAATAGATTCGTCATGTTTTCTGAAATTTCCCTCGAATTGTTAATGCGTTGCCTAGTTCATCATTAGGTTTAATGAAAAAGTCTTTAGATGGAATAGGCCTGTTCTATAGTTGTTGTCACCTAGCGTCTCTTGAACTCTACTTAAAATGCGATTTATGACCAAGGGGTACATTATTCCCATTTCGGCGATATGGTTGAAAGACTGTATATTTAGCATTCGGGCTTTCGTGGAAATCCGAATTGCATTAGCGATGATGGAGTAGCCCGCCTGAGCGATACAATGCCCCTCCTGTCGTGCTACCTCCCAGACTCACGCGACCCAGAGAATGTTAATTAGCTTTGCGCTGTCCTTCGCCACACGGTTGCTAATTTTACCGCAACGTGGATGCAGTATGATCAAATGATTACATGCGTTTTAATTGCTGGTGCAGTGAAGTCATGTATAGTCAAAAAATTTAGTCATCTAAGTGTGACGAAGTACTTAAAAGTTAGTATCATTGCTATTTGGTTGAGTTACTATGCTGAAATATGCATCTATTCAGGGGTTATAAGAGGTTGATTATATGCGTGTGCAATGGTGAAATGTATCGCACTCTTTCTTGGTTACCAGTAGGTTGATATTGTAATTCATTCTATGTGTCATTGTTCATTCATATGAGGTTCATATTGCAATGGACTACATTATCTTGTAATGGGATGATTTATTTTTTCTATTATAAAATTCATTTTGGGCATTGCCTCTTGCGTAATACATCACTGACTACATACGCCGATCGCCAATGAAAACCATTTGAGTCGTCTGAAATTTTGGTATATATTTATTGTTACTATTATAGAAATCAATTTATAGCTACTATTGATTTTCGTTCATTGAATGTATGATTATTGTAATTCATATTTTACTCTTATTTCAAAGAGTTTTAAATCAACTCTAATTTAATGAAATAATTAACGATAAGGTTTACAATATGTAGCTCAGTATTTTGTCGGTAGTAATTTGAATCAGTTTTGCTCCTATTGCCCTGGATAATTTTTGTAGCTCATTCTTTTGATTAAGAATAAGTTATAAATTTTTTTATTAAATGCTTTATTCACTTCCAAAACCTACAAATTAATCATTATAAATTCGTTTTATATTCTTTAACATTTATAGTAACCATAACTAAATAAAAAACAGATTAGACAGTTTTCTATATTACTTGTAGGTTTGTTCCTTTTATGTTTTAGTCATTGAGTGGGAGCCCAAGTGGTTATAAATATTCCGTCTCTCAAATTTGCGCAAGCTGTGATCTAAAATAAAAAAACAGTGGACTCTAGAGAGAAAGTATTGTATTGTATCCCGTTGGATCACCAACCAATCACTCATACCATCTTATAGAGATAATTATTTTCTCTTCACATGGTTCCCGAGGGTGTATCTTTATTACTTTGATCGTTCGCTCAGTGGTGCTATTTAGAGCCAGAGGAAGCGAGGAGGCCGTCTTTGAATCCCTCAGGTAACATTTGGGGCAATGTGAGCACAATTATATGGAAGGAAATCCCGAGGTAGAAGTAAAATAGCCAACTGAATAGCTTTATTTCCCATTTGCAAAGAATCGGGCGAAAGTTCCCCCAATTATGGCTTGTGCTAATAAAAAAAAGCCTCTCGTAATCTTTCCGGCCTGTTAGGTGCGGCGGCTACTTACGAACAAGTTTGTAATTGCGGGAGAGTGATAAAAAGCATTACTTTAAACGTCTTAACTCTGCCATCACGCCAGCCGTGACGGTGGAGGCGTTTCGTCCCGTGCGGGAATCGAAACCCTAGGCACGCAATCACATAAGGGCTCGCACACACGGATTCATGCACACGCTCACCCCTCGGAGCCGGCAACCGTTGAATCAATCATCCCTACGACGTGAATCCCGCCCTTCCCATTCTCGGGATCGCTCCACTTGGCCTCCGCCGTGCATGAAGAAAACCATAAAGGCGTCCGGCGCGCATTGCATCGGCTTAACTACGATCGATTGTTGGGAGGTTAAATCCCATTGACAGCGGTTTGCTGCCATCTTCCCTCGGGTAGAAAATGCACAAAGGGATCGTCGAGGAAAGGAACAAAAAAGAAAGGAATCCACTCCGATAAACTTCTATTGCTAAGGATTTACCGTAGGGGATGACGAAGTCGCGCATTTATCGTAATTATGTCTAATAACTGAGTCTTCTATATTTTTTTTATGGAAAAAGCAGCCGAATTCCTCCGGAGAAAATGATATCCTTCTGGCATAATGGAGCGCCCGTAGTCGTTTAACGAACTATTAAATTCTCCCTCCGCCATGGAGGGGGTGAAAAAAAGTCCCCTACTAGTCATTTAGATTTAACCACGAGTGCAGACCGTGTCCTCTCGACGACCATCTGTTTTTTCAATGACGTTTCAGTATATTTCATTCCCAGTGCGCCATGTCGCCGGAGAGCTCAATTTTTTTGTTTGCTCCTGTCGTTTCATTCCCTCCCCCCACCCTTCCGTCCCGCGTGTTCCCCCCGCCCCCCCAAAATCCCTTATGCCCTAGAGAGCGAGAGTGGGGAAGGATAGGGTTAGGGGCCAGGGGAGGTAGGAAGGAGAACTGAGGCACCAGTTTATTCTCACGGTGAATTATACATTTTTTTGTGCCCACCGGGGGTTGACTGAGATTATGGAAACGTGTATGATTCGCTCTTCCCATTCTCCTTTCTCTTTTTATTATTGCCGAGAAATCACGCGACTTCCTTGTCCCTCTCCCGCTTTTCTCGGGGCCCCACACTACTCTCCATCCGCTCACCCACTCTTTCCCTCTCTCCTTACGCCTATTTCCCTTTACGTTCACCCTCGCTCCACTTCTCCTATCTTCTCTCTCTTTCTCTCTCGCTCTGATCCCCGTCGACTTCTTCCCTCTCCCGCCGTCATATCGTTTCCTACCCCTCCTACGCTAGAGAGATACCCCCACCCACCGTAGTCCTCCCTTCTCCCACGTCCTTCCTCCTCCCAATACCCCTTCTCCCCACCAAACCCCATTGTGGCTCTCCCGAGGCGCCACGAGGTGAATGTCGGGAGAGGGGTCGAAGGCGATGTTGCCACGTCTCCCGCGTACGCTCGGCAGCTATTGTAAATATCATTGGATGTTGGAACGACGTAGATTAACTGATAATTTCATGTGGGTATCGCAGGGGGGGGAAGGTATTATTTTTTCTTCGACTCGAGATCCCGCCGATTGCATAAAATTAGTGTACAATGTGTATTATATGCTCAAAAAACGTAGTTGTTTTTTCCGTAACTTTTTATTTTTATAATCCTATAAACGGTTCCAATAAAAAATCTACCCTATTAAGATCTTAAGGTATTAATGAAATGTAGAACATGCGAGTACGTACGAAAAGATTTTGTGAGTCGATAAGAGCTCTTGGCGTGTTCAGTGTGTATAATAGTAGGTACTCGTGTGAATAAGTACAAATACGTTCTTAAATTTGATCCCTTTGCATAATTTATATCTAGAGAAGTATTTATAGTTTGGTTAGGGAAAGGCCTACTTAATATGCGGCAGACGTTCGTTTTATCTAATTTTATTTTAATTTCTAACCGTGCATCATTAAATATCTCTGATTTTTGAAGTTGGAAATTTAGCTTTTAATAGTTTAAAACGAGAAGCAAAAAGTCTCGAGACTTTACCGTAGTATAGTAGGGGGAAAGGAATGATCGAGAATAATTTGTTGGAAGTATTCGCTTTGCAGATTTAATTTTCACCACTGTTTACTTAAGTGTTTTGAAATAAAACGATTTTCGTAAAAAATATCTGTTCTAAACGTCACTGATATGCCTTCGCTCAACGTTAATTGATCAGCCTAGCCTGTTTGGAGGGAAAGTCACAGAATGTCCCATTGTTTATGCCAATGTTTTTGTTACTTGTTGCTCCTTACTTGTTAAGTTGTCTGTGTTTTTAGATCTAATCTAATTGTTTTTAAATATTATGCGCTTACCAATCGGATTGTAATATTTCAAAATTCAAAATTATATAAGATGTGGGAGGAAAAGTAAGCGGAGTAACCTTAATAGCGAAATCAATTCTTAATTTACCGACGGATGACTGGAGAACCTGCTAAGATATTACGTGTTGAAGAGTCTGTCGGCGAATATGCAGTTTTCGGTGGCACATGCGAAAACATTATTTTCGATAACTTGGCTAACACGTTACCAATATTTTCTCCGCTCTCTTTCCTTTTTTTCCTCCTCAGTCGTAAGATAAATTTCCTCGATTAATCACCTATGATTAATGGACAAAATTTTGCCAAACCAAGGAAAACGTAATCTGGTAATTTTCCGTTAATTTATCGTGTTTGTTTGAACGGTATTTCTTGTCTTGCGTGTTTTATGCATGTCGTTGACGGCGGAACAACGCCTGAGTAAACAGGTGAGCCTCCGCTTTCAGAGCAGGTCCGTGGTTCTCGCGGTGATCGTGCATTCCGGACGCGTGGGACAGGGAGGAAATATTGTGCGACCCATTTTTACGCCTGCCGTGAATGCATCAACCAATTTGCTTGCGTGTGCCGCTGGCGAAATGAATCAAGGACATGGTCTGTGGAAGGAAAATGGATTTCGCTGGGCGAAGCGGCGAAATAAATCCTTTTCGAGAGAGAGAGAGAGGGAAGAAAAAATAAAAATTCCCCGAAATAAGAAGTGGGGAGGGGTCGGATTTGTAAGGGGGTGAGGGGAGTGAGATTTTATGACAGCAGGGCGATCGAATTGGAGGGCTGGGAAGGAAGTGAGCCGAGGACGGTGCGTGCGTGTGTGTGTGTTCTGAATGGGGGGGGAGGAGGGAGAGAGGAATATTAGGGTGAGGGGCGGTAGGGAAGGGGAGATGGTGGTGGCGGGGTTGGTGGTTTGTGCTAAAGGTTCCACGCCGCCATTATGCTGTCCAAATCAAGGACGAAGAAAGTGAGGAAGAAGGATGTGTGCTAAGCCCAGGGCCGTGTGCGGGCGCGTCTCTCGCGGGTCAACTTCGCCAGAGTGATGCATACCTGATGGCGGAGGTTTATAAATAGCAGGGATAATAATCAGGGTTACTCCTCCACTTTAATCACTTCCGACTCCTAAATTATTCATCTCCGGTTTGTGCACTCCTGAAAGTTTCATACGACGGACTCGGAACATTTCGGCACACCGGTGCTCGCCGGCGCGTGGATGTTTTGTTTTCCTTGTGCTCCGGCCGGAATTATTTCGGACCCCATATGACGTTTACCCTATCCTTTGAAATAGAATTTTTTTTCGGATTGTGGGCGAAGTGTGTGAGTAATTGCTTTCTTTTTTTGTCATGATCGCATGCGTTAGCCGTTAGAGCAATTTTATCCGAGCTGCAAGTAGGAACCTGTCATGTCTACTTAATCATAGCCCCTGTCAGGGTGTGATTTATGATTTCAATTCCGCGTATAGCATCAGTAAAAAAGTTCAAGATTTGTGAGATGCACATAAGAATGATCCGATTTTAGTGTTTTAGTGAATGATATACCCCTACTCTAAATAGGTACGTCGAATGAAAATATGTAATTACTTCTGAGTTTCAATGCGGGAATCGGAAATATTCGGAAATGTTTTAACCCGCTTGTAAAATGCTGGACTTGGTACTCTTTAGTTTCCTTTTAATTTATACCTATATTTGTCTCCATCAACGTTTCATAGAATTTTAGCTTGAGTTTCCATTTTGCCCCCGTTTTTGACTTCGCCAAGGGCTTTATCCTCTTTAGCTGGTTAGTCCTGATTTATGTCCTTTCCCGTGCCTGTTACATCTGATTTTAAGTCATCTGTCTACATTCTGGAAACCTCGTGAAATGGAACAGCTACCATATTATACTCAACGGAAGGTACTCACGGTAATGCAGACTGCTCATCCCCTAGGACAAAAAAGATTTTTTATTCCTTCATTTTCGCTTAATGATGAACTTAAATAGAATATTCAAACAAAGTGAAAATGTCACCGCTTGGATCAAGAACATGAATGCCCAGACCGATCGCATTCAAATATGTGCTACGGTATTTGTGTACACATTGATGATAGGGTTTTGCTATATCTTTAGAGCGCTAAAGGATTTCTGCCGGCGAGAATCCTCCTTTATAGATGAAGGTTAGGCAATCGATGTAATCCTTCAGTTTCTGCTGAGGGATACTTTTTTTAGTTAAATTTTTATCGTGATGTTATAAAGATTATTAAGCTTCAATTGTCTTGAGCAGTACCAACTAAATATTTTTCCCATATACGAGTTATCCTTTTTAAGATTAGGTGATTGTAATCACCATTCTATATTGATAATCGTAGGCTGAAAAAGCAAAATAAAATACAGTGGGTTTATACTCTCATATGCTCTTTTTCTACGTTGTGACTGGAACTAATATTTTAAACAAAGTGTCTTTGACCCTTGTTTCAGAAAATATTGTAATGATCTGGGTTGGAATTAGTAAATTAATGGAAATGGATTCAAATGATTTGTTCATGACTATAGTGATACCCTTATGTTGATTTCTTTGTGCTTGTGACGTTAATCTATTAGTTCTACGGCCTTGATATATATCTGAAGTACTTAGACGATGCTTAGGGATTTATTTTGATATTATTTTCCGTGGAACGTGAATTGGTGTGGTTAGTGGGACGCTGATCGTTCCTGTAGGCGGTCGCAAGATTAGGCGCATGACTTTTTCATGCGTGGTGGAGATGCATCACCGGTCTAGACGTACTCTCAGCTGCCTCCGCCTCGGGAGCGCCGAGTCATTCCCACTTCCCCACAATGGGAGCAGCTCCGGTACGAGGGCGTAACGGATCACACCTTTCCGTCCCGTCGTCTCCGGCGCGGTCTTTGGTCGCGGGAGGCACAAAAGGGGCCGCGGGGCCGGTGACCATCACAATCGCAGGGCAGAGGGAGATAACCCAGTGGATCAGAGGACCAATCTTTTGCCCACTCCGTATCTTTGTTGTCGCATGGATTAGCCCGGGAAATTCCCCCGAACAGCGGCAACGCCGCAGATGGATGAGGTCCAAAAGAGGTGGAGTGCGGGAGAATGTGAGCGTGAACTCGGGGAGTGGGGAGGATTGGGGGAGAGTTTGGTTCCTCCGTGGAGTGCAGGAAATTCCGACGAGGAGTGGGCGGAGGGTTAAGGTAGGGGCTGGTGGAGGGAGGTAGTAAAAGCGGCGAGGGGGTATGCGGAGTGGCTCTGAGAGTCGTGAGGAGGTTGAGGGTAGGAGGGAAAATGGGAATGGAGTTGGAGTGGCGGGTGGTAATGGAGAGAGAGAGAAAGAAGGGTGGGGCAAATGTGTCCTTTACCTCACTCCATAGTTCTTCCTTTTTATTTTATCCCATCGCGTGGATCACCTCCACCAAGGAAAAGGGCCCTTTCTACTCCTCTCCTCCTTAACTACCGTGGCGTCATCCACCTCCTCTTTCTTTCATCGTCATCCTCCTCATTCCTCCTCGCCGCGCCCAGTGCAACCTATTCCCCGGCACCACTCCCGTCCCTTTCGCCTCTCTCTGGCTCGCTTTTGTCCGGAACCGCTTGGCGCTTGGCACTTCGCGCGTCGCAAAATGTTACACAATCCCCGTGCTCCACCCCTCCGGCACTCGTTCGTCTCAACGACCCCGATGTAAATCAAGTCCCAGGTATCTCCCGAGAGTGCGCATCCCCCCCCGCCATCCCCCAGACGGTACCGTAACTCGGGGAGGGTTCACTCGCTGAGTGAAGAGTGGGAGAGCCACGAGGGAAAGAGACAGATCAGGAGGAGGCCGCTCCGCGCGGAACTAGAGCGTTTGCCAGCTTGCTGATAAAAAGCTACACACACACCGTCCCTGGTTCCCGGAACGATATGTGGACCGAACTGAAGGATTGTGTGTGGGAGTGTTTATGAGGGAGCGGACCTTACCAACGACCGCACTCATACTTGTGTGTGGGGGTTTGTGCAAGACTCAGACTCTTGCCGCCGCCATCATCGTGCACGTATGGACGTCGGCCCGCGTGGGACGACCGATGGGCCCTCACTGGTTTTCGAGCGTACGAGAATTTATGGGACCGATATAAATCGGGGAGGGGATGCGTGGGACGCCGTCCCCGCAACGGACGAAGGTGGCGGTGTCGTGGCACTTAACGAGGAGGCCATTTCGTAGGGTTCCCATCGAGGCGGATGGGACACCGGGCGGAAGAGGGAACGAATGCCGGAATGGGGGAGATGAGATGAATGAACGGGCGAAGGGGGGGGAAGGAGAGAGGGGAGTGCGAGGGAGAGGGACGGTGCTTGGGCTCGGCGTGCGGAAATGAACGAGAGATGAAAAGATTATAGGGAGAGATGGCGGCGAGTCGTTGGGAAGGGAAGGCGGGTTTGGAAGATTTAGGCGATAGGGCGATGAGAGAGGAGATAAATGTTCGGAGGGGGGTGAGTGGGGCGGGAAGTCTAAGACGTGATCGCGACCGCCGAAAGTGGGTGGGGAAGGGAGAAGAAGTGCAGGAAGAAAGGGGAGAGTGGGACGCAGGGTCAGTGGAAGGATGCGGGCTTGGGCGAGTTGTGTGGGAGAGGTTCGAAGGCGCTAGGGTTGCGGGGCAAACGTAGGTCAAGCAGAAAATAGCACCGCGGAGTCGGGGTTGAAATTGTTCCCTGTCTCCGCCCTCGTCCGTCCTTCCGTTTCGCCGGGAGCGGGAGGGTTGGCCGCCGTCAGTGTCCTTCCTCCTGCACCCTCCGAAGGGGTCGGGCTAAACGCTCTCCTCCCTCCTTTGACAAGAGATCGCGGTCTCGGAGGGTGAGGTTTACGGGACAGGATTGAAAGGCCGTCATTTTCACCCCGAGGAACCCTCATTGTTCTGAGGAGCGGGTCCGGCCAAGTGTGTTTCGAATCGCCGTTTCGCCCGGCTCTAACAACCCATTATCACCGAAGCGGGCCGTGAGGTGGGCGGTAGAACGAGGTTATATGGGAGCCGTTATGACGGAGGTGGAAATACATGGGGATTTGCACGGAGCAGTGAGAAAGGGAGGTGAGGGCGGGAGGGAGCTCCCCGACTATCCACCCGCTCATCCATCCTCAACGGTTGCTGATGAAGGCGTTACGTTTGGCTGTTGGGTTTTTAGTTGACTAGATTTGTGGTGGTTCCCTTCCTTGAATTGACGTGTTTCAATTTTTTTTGTTTCGAAATCATTAGGGCAAAGGGCTAAATGGTGGAAACAAATCATTAAAGGTTGTCAGAACCATCTACCTTTCGTGGCCGGTTCAGACGATGTTACTGTTTCCGTATCCCATCAACCGTCGCTAGCTTAAAAACCGTAGCAGTGTTTTTTTCTTGTATTGATTTCTTGCCTTTTAACTTTGACACAAGATTCGACAGGAATAGTTTTCCTTCACAAATGAAGAGATCCCGGAAACATTTGTCGTTTGGTTTCAGCGTCAAATTCAGGCGAGAACATCCCTTGGTCCCCCTTACCTAAGTATAAAAATATATTTTGGGAATGAGTTTGTGAAAGACATGTCTCCAGCACCTCCCATCTCCGTCCTTCCCGTTTGTTTCTGCAAATGGAGTTTGTTTCTGGAGAAAATTTTATCCCCGAGAAAAACAAAAGAATGGGGAGCAAACCGCGCTCTCCACCAAGTTGTGGGCGCCTTGAGAGCTTTTGCTTGTTTTCGGAATCCAGTAATACACATGTATAAATATTTTTTTTACATGCACACTTAAAAGAAAGAAAAGTCATATACATGGTTATGTATACGTTTGCGTGTATATGTTCCGCCCACACTTAGCATTCTATTTAGTGTGCGCGCGTATCGGTCTGATTCTTCTGGTATGTTTGCTTGCCTGCGTTTGCTGGGATTTGCATTTATTCGGACGGAGATTCGGGTGCGAGGTGGGAGATAAAAATGAAGGCCGGCGAATCAGGAGGCGGTGCCGGGCTGGGGGAGAGAAGAGGTTTTTTCGCGGCGCGGCAGAGGATTACCGTGCTAGGGGAGAAGGTGGCGGTCCTATCCCATTCCCGTGGTCTCCCATGAGGTGGGAGAGGAATTCAGAAATGGAGGGGCAGGGTTGGGGACTGGTCCGCTAACCGTGAATTTTTGCTCGTCTTCGTGTGTGTTTTTCTGTGTGTAGAGGGCGCGTGGAGCGGTTTGAGATGTGTCTCCTTCCCAGCCTCTGGAATATTGAAGATGAGAAAGATGCGTTTGAGGACTGGGACGCTGGAAAGGTAATGAAGGTCGTGGGGAGCGGAAGACCTCCCTCCCTGTGTGTGTAGAATGAGGAAGAGTGGAGGAATCAGAGGGAATGGAGAGGTGGAGAGAGGTAAAGTGGACTGTGAAGGGCAAGTGCGGGGAGGCTTGTTTTGGGGGCGGGGGTGGAGGGATAGAGGTGGGGGGGGTGTCGACTTGGCATTGAAGCGGAGGAGTAGAGCGTTGGGGGAGCAGCTCCTCGGCCGTGTGCGGCGAAGGAAGGGCACGTTGGGTGGGTTGGAGCGAGCCGTCTGCCTCTCCATCTGCGAGGAGAGAAAAAGGGGTCCGCGAGGTTGGCCATCGGAGCGTAAGTAGAGGCAGTTACCCGAGGAGTGGAGAGAGAGAGAGGAAGTGTAGAAAGAGTTTGGGGGAGAACACGCCCACTCCTCATCACCGACACCGTCGGGTATCTGCTCGGCACGGCCCCTCCCGCTCCCGATTCCACGCCCCCCCCTCACCCACCTCGTCGACCCCAAGCAACCTCCTTTCCTCGTCCGCCCGCCTCTTCGCGCGCGGCTCGACGGCTGAGAATGACCTCCATCTCTCCTCCGTCTTCCGCGCTTCATCCCTCCCGTGTCCGCACACACACCATCCCCCTTTCCTTTCCCCTTCTGCTCTTTCCCCCCCGCCCCTCCTCCGTGTAACGTGTCAAAGTGTGCCGCAGAGGCGGGTCCTCCACGAGCAGCCGAGGATGATGGCGGTGGCAACAGTCGCAGGAAGATAAATGAATGGAAATGGTGAAGAGTGTGGAGGATTGGGAGTGGAGAGGGACAGAAAGGGAGAGAGGTGGGCGAGAAGAAGAGAGGGAGAAAGGCGTAGAGAAAGTGGATGGGATAAATCTTTACGCGGAGGTGAGGGTTGGGAAAGGGGTGAGCAAAGGGTGCGTAAAGGGCCGTTCGGGGAGTGTGCTTTTGTCCGATGGGGTACAGGAATGGACACGGCAATTGGAGGGAAGAGTTTGGGGATGACGAGCCGCGGAAAAGGAGACTTAAGGACCAGCTTTGTAAAGGCTTCGCGCGTATTCGTGAGTGACCTTCGAGTAGGGAAGAGTGGGATAGGAGATGGGTTGCCGGTAAAGTGTTTTGTCAGGGAGTGGGAGGTGGGCCGGGAGGAAAGGTTGAGCTAGGTTTTAAAGTATGGTAGATAGTTTGGTATTGAGAGGTGGAAAGAAGGAACGGAAGGAAGGGAAAGGCGATAGTTGGGATTCAGAGTGGCTCAAAGGTTATCTTGAGGAGATATTTTCTCTCGTGTTTTCCTCAAGCTTAGAAGGAGCTTGGGAGCTTGGAAAGAGAAAAGTTTTTTTTACTCTCCGCCGGCCGCTTCATGTCGAGTGTGTATAATTGGAAAGGGTCGAGATGAGAACATGAAGAGGATCGTGCTGGAACCTTGTCACCCGAGACGCATTGGAAGTACAAAAGGAATTTCTATTTTAAATCCCCAGTAGAACGAAGTTCCCGTTACATCATAGTTAAAACAATTTTTCCTTAATTTTCTCAGATGCTACAATGTCTTATTGCTCGAATTTTGCGTTTGAATGGCTCTACTTCAGGTTTCAATTGCCGTGATTATGGTCATTCTGACTTTATTTTTTTGTTGATGAAAATTAGTGGAAATTTCTTACGTGATGTAAATTATCAGTAAAGATAGCAAAATACCTATTATTAAAATTTTATTATCATCGAAAATTGAAAACCGTTTAAAACCAGCAGCGTTTTAGATTGGACTAAATGTCGTGCCAAGATCCTTGTAAATCCAATCCCCTTTCTATTACCCGTCTAATTCACGGCGGAAATGAGATTTTTAAATTCCTCCCGGAGCCTGCAATTAAATCGACCCCATCCACCCCCGCAATCACCCCCACCCGCACCTCATTTGGACTGGTATGATCCGCCCGCCTCTCTCGCCCGTCACAGTCTCCTCCTCCTTCGATCCCTCTCCCGCTTTTCGGACTGACGTCTTGAGCGGATGCCGTCGCATCGGAAGGGAGAGTTTTCTGCCGGGGAGTATATGCAGAGGGAAGAGACGAGTGGTGGTTTCGGGTGAAAAGAATGAGGGAGGCGGAGGTCGCATGGAGAGAAGGGAAGAAGGCTGTGGGACGTATTCCATCCCCGCGAGCTTGTTCCCCTGTTTCGCTCTCCTCGGAGGAGGGGGGAAGAGTGACGAAAGGGAGACTTGATAGGGCGGAAGAGGAGGAGAGAAATAAGAAGGAAAATAGGGGAAGCACGCGCGCGTCGTGAGTGTCGGCATTTGCGTGTGTCCGCGTGTGGCCGTAGTTTGAATATATGTGTATATGGTGGGCGGGCGCAGCGTGTGCACGGACGGAGGAAAGCGTAGCCGGAACGGAACTTTCGGCGCTCGGCTACCCTCCCCTCGCTCAGGAAGGAAAACCTTGGGGAGGGTTGCGAGGGGAAAGGGAGGGTAGGAGATGGAGAGAGAGAGAGAAAGAGAGGGAGGGAGAGGCGGTCACCCCCGGGTATTGATCGTCGCCACGCGATGCTGGAGGATGGACGGGTGAGGGGGATGAGGAGAAGGGGGAGAGGGAGGAACTGCCGGGATAGAGGGAGAGAAAGAGGGAGAGTGGGAGATATTGGGATGAGGGAATGCCAACGGGAGAGGGGAGAGTGAGTTACGGGTGGGGAAGGGAGCCGAATGAGGAGGGGAATAAGGAAGGGGGTCAATGGAAAAGAGAGAGGGAGGGAAATGTACGGCGAATGTGCGTGGAAGAGGAGAGGAGAGAATGAGGGGAGCGTCGGAGAAGGGGTGGCGAAGAGCTTGCTGGCTTACGGAAGGGGTGAAGGATAAATGTGGAGAGAGGGCGAGTGCTGTCGGTGGTAGTGGGGGATGGGGGCTAACCGTAGAGCAAAGGGGGTGAGAAAGGGTTCAGGGTAGGGCAGGGAGCGAAAGGGGAGAGAGTGAATCGGAGGAAATTAGGAGGGAGAAGTGATGGAGCTCCGACGGGAGAGGCGGACGGAAGTTGAAACGTGGAAAGGGCGAGGAAGGGCCGCGGAAGGACACAGGGAGGAAGGAGGCGAAGACGGAGACGTTGAGAAAGGAGCCGCGGGGCCAGAGAGGGAGGAGGGAAATGCATCACGGGGCGTAGGAGAGGGAGCGAACAAAGGGGGAGGAGGGGGACGGTCGGACGCGGAAGAGGAGCATCGCGGGATGTTGTTGCCTCTGAGCGCGGGCGGCCTGGGGAGAGACAAATGAGAAGATGGTGTTTGGATGGGGAGGGGGGCGGAGATAGGAGCGGTGGGCGTTGCATGCACTGAAAGAAATGAATAAGCGGAACGCGAGACTGTTATAAGGGGTGCGGGGGCAGAGGGAGGGTAGGAAGGGGTGCGGGCGGAAGTCCCGCGGATGCTCTGAGAAATTGATATAGAAGTGGTGTGGGGAAAACTGAGGGCTGAGGTAGGTGTTGAGACCTCGCGTCTGGCTTTGAGTGATCGTGGGGCGGCTAGGGTTATGATGGAGATGGCCAGAGTGTAGGCAAATGAGGACAAGGTTTCGAACACGTATGTGGTGGAGGTTGTGGGGGGTGGGGGGTTTGAGCCGCTTGTGACTTAAGAGTGGGGCGAAATCCTAGGGAAAAATCTCTGGGGGTTGGATCGGTGTGAAACAACTAACGTGGATTAGTTTAGGCATGCCTTTTCCTTTACGCCACGTCCGGAATGATTTATGCATGTGAATGAGTGCGTGCACATAATGTGGCTTAGCTTTTCTGTGTGTGTGCGTGTGAGCATACATATATATATATATGTGTATGAGTATTTGACGTGTGTGGGATAGGGAATGAGCTTACTCATGCCCAAAAGGGATATTTGGGGAAGGCTCGAAGGGTTGAGGAGACACGCTTTAGGATTGGGCATGCAGAGTAAAGAAACGCTATTTGTGCAAAAGGGAAAAGGTTTCACGTGCGTCTGAAGCGAAAGGGACGAGAGAGAGCGAGAGGGCGGGGGTGTTCTGGCTGGGCTGGGGTAGGAGGGATGCCCTAAAGGGCGGCCGGAGGTGGGTAAAGGAAAAGGGATGAGACTTCGGCCGGGTGACGGCGTGGGTAGCAGTGGCGGAGGATGACGAGCAGACCGGGGCTGGGGAGAAGGTGGGTCGGATAGGGAAGGATTTTCGGATGGGGGTGGAGGAAAAGCCGTGAGGAGGAGTGGGAAACTCTCCCTTTCTTTTCCCGGGATGCTCCGCTGCTGAGCGGGATAAGGAAATGAAATCCCGTACAACGTGCCCCGTTTCAATTGCTCGGTTTCACTTAGTGGCTTTTATCCCCTTTGGTTGATTCAAGTGCTCCCCAGGTTTTAGTGATTGCTTTATTCGGCGGCGTCGCTAAAACCATGTTGAAATGAGATTTTCGGAGGGATCGAGACGTTAACTGTTGCGTTAGAGGTCAGAGTCCGCCTTTCGGTCCGAAATGTGAGCCGTTTAGCTGGAAATGCCATTCTTTGGGTGCTGTAAAAGTGGTTCTGGCAAGTTTAGTTTTTTTTGCGCCGCTGCGTGTTATTTTTGTGCACTCTAGCTGAGGCGAATGTGGCTTTTCTTTTCGCTTTACTTTTCCGGAAATTGCTGAATATCTCGCTGCCAAATGGAGGGTATGAAAGAGAGAGAACGGAAGCCCTAGGGAACGGGGTGGAGTGACGTTGGTGCTTGAAGTGCGGTCGGTTTGTGGGTCCCTGAATGATTGCCCTGCAAATCCCTTTTCACACGTGGGTAGTCCGCGACGTTGGCGGCGGTAAACTAAGGATTATTCCGACCCTTAGCTCCTCTGATCCTCGAATGGATCAGAGTAATGACTATTCCTGTTTTTACAAATTTCGGTACGTGAGCGACATTCAGAGGTGCATGAGATCCCACGTTCAGAATGGATGGATGGAAAATTACAGAGGGTCTCTCGAGCCCTAGCACGCTCCTTCATTTTTCCAACATCCTGACGCCTAACTATTTTCAAGTCGCAGTTTCCTCTCTCGCAGCTCCCAAGGGCGTGTTACGAAAAATATCGACCGAGCTGTTTCTTAGTTCACTCCGTTTTCGACGTGATGAATTTCTTTGTGTGGCGTGAAATCTTCAAATATATTGCGAAGCCAAAAACGTTGTCCGCTTAAAAATCGCTCTTCACTTTTAGGAAGGTTTTTATTCGTTTTGCGTCCTTTGAAAGCTTTATCGTGGAGATCTAAGATATTACTTCACAACATGACAATTTTTTTCATTTATTGAAAAACAAAAATTAGAGAGTATTACTGCCCTAGGAATGATTTTAGTTTTGATAAATACGGTGTTAATGCTCCGCGGAGTGAAGCGTTTTAAAAATTGCTTACTGGTAGGGTAAATATCAGTAACTCTGCTATCAATGCTAAAGTAAAAGTTTCAATTTTTTGCTTGCGAAAGGATCGATTGTTGGATTCCGAAATTCAATGTACGTGTATTTTGTAGCATTGGAATCGATTTTGAAAAGTTTATTTTATTTTGAAAGGAATTTAAAATCAGCACTATCATACTTTAGTGATTTAACTCGCCAAAAGCAGTTTTTCATTAGCCATTTAGTCGATTTTCGAAAAAGTGTTTGCGTCTATTATTTAGAGCATTAAAATAAATATTTCAGTAATTTGAGTGACATGTTTAAGTATTTTATTCCGCGGTGGTAAAACTATGGATTTTTCCGTTATCGATGGCACTGCTCTTAAATTCGGTAAAATCTTTATCTTCAAATTATCTTCCCTTCCGGAATTTGGATGGCTTCATTTCTCTCGTAGTCTTTTTCCTGCAAAAGACCACATAAAACATTTATCCTTTCCTGACTGTCGGGCTCATCGAAATCGCTGAGCTAGGATGGAGATTTAGGAGACTTAAATCGCCTCTGAAATGTGTGCGAAACGAGATGGGGTGATGTTAGGTGCCTGAAGGATCGGCGTAGATATATGAGAAATCGGATGGAAAAGAGCTTTGGATGGTGCTGAGTGATCAGTGAATATCAGTGAATTCCTCCTTGGTTAATGAGGCATGTGAGCTTTTACGTTCTATCAATGTGTCCATTGCATAAGTTCGGTCTTCCTTCTGTTCCCCTCATCTTTATTAATCTCTTCTCTCCTCACCTCTCTTTTCTGCGTCAAGTAAAATCTCTTGCTTACAAGTAAACTTGGCCTCTTCTCTTTCGGCTTCTCGTGGTCCACCTTAGAGATGTTTTCCCTACCCCTCTCTCTGCATCCTAAACTGTAATTACATCTTTCTACAGTCGTTCTGGTCATCAAGAAAACGATTTTGTGAGCCCCCTAAAATAGTTTTTCACCCTTTGTCTCTCTTTTTTGTATCCCTTCTCTCTCTTTTCTCCGAGACTGTGGTTTTGGGGAAAATATTATGCTGTTTCCTTCTTACCTTTTCTCATGTCTCTGATAGTCTATTGCTTGTACTTCCTGCGTTGTTATGTTTACCGCGTTTCGCGTCTTGCGTACATGAAACTCGTTCCTCGTTGATTGTGTCCTAGCCTTTAATGTGGGCGTTCCTTTTTGTTGATATCGAGTTTATTAGAGTTCGTTTTTCTCGCAATTTTTTTAGTGTGTTCCCTCTCTTGGGATGATATAACTCTCTCGTGCATTTCGTAGGAGTTTTTACGAAGCGCTTTCATATTTTCCTCTCGATTTGGAGGTTATATCAGAGAAAACCTTAATATAGGACTATGGCACTCTATGGCAATCGCTGATATTCTTTCCGTTCCCTTGTGGTTAAATCTAGAGCTTTTAAATCGTGGAGGGTGGTGAATTAGTCGTACGCTTTTCCAGACCTCAATGTAATAGCGAAGAGGTGTTTTAGGTAGGACATCAACATATATTTTCCTCAGCTCCTGGAAAGATAAGTCGATTGTTAACGGCCAAAAGTGTTTTGAATTGAAATGTGTCTATTTGAGGAAAAAAACGATGACGGTGCCGTGGAAGTTGTTCTCGCTTATAATCCTTTGATAAAGAGCTGATTTGTTGTTTCGCTTCTATACGAGACCATGATGGGTGGTAGAAAGTATTTTCGTCCTCGTGCCATCTATGACCAATTTGAACTATTGGGGCCGTAAAAGTAAAACAAAAAAATGTCGGAGACGTGCGTGTGAGAAGGTAGTAGAGTTTCCATTAATATCAAGAAAGTAATTGGGTACCATTTTCCAGAATAAAATTCATGTTATTCTTCAAGATTGGAACTATTTGTCGTAATTCTGTTCATCCATTTCTAGCCACATTATTCTTGTTTTGCGTGACTTGGGAATCACATCCCAGTTCATTCCGTCCATTTATCATCTGCGTGCATGGGGCAAGGAAACGTCGAAAAGTGAACACCTATGTTATGACAAATGAGCCTTTCCATAAATGTTTATGCTCGGGAAAAAAATCATCAAAATCGAATAATTTGTTTGTATTTGATGACTTATGACCCTCCAGCCTTGTATGTGTAAATCAATAGTTCTCTAGTGTTGGAGTGAATCCATTGCAAAAAATTCAAAACATTCCGTCATCGTTCTCGCATATATTTGTTAGCACTCGCCGAATAATCGAGGCTACTAGCCCTTTTATTTTTGTGCCTTTTGCTCCCTCTTCGCACACAGCTTTTGCTCGCTTTTCTCATCCCGTCAAATCGCGTGATGCTTATTATAAATTACTCCCGCAGGGGAGTCGGGGAAGAGTGGAATTTTTCGGGATGAAAAGAAATGAATTCAACTCAATCTCACGTCTGGGTCGGCCGTAATTGAATTTTTAGTTTTTATGTGACCATGTGGCCCTAGGCTCCTAGTTCTGCATTAAAATCTAAACGTAGTCATTCCTGCTATTGGTGGACACCCCAGAGCGAACTTCTCCAATATACTGTGGTCCGTGGATTTCGAAATTGTATTTGAATTCCACTGTGTTCTTACACTCCGTTCATTTTTGATCCGGCTCACCCGTATCCAAGTCTTTTATTTTGCTTTCATGCCTTTGGCCTTATAAGACTCCGGCCGTGGTAGTCAGTTCATTATAGCCTAGGCCTGGAAAGCCAAAGGTCGCTGGTTCAAATCCTGCCAAGGGCATATGATTTGTGCTTTTCTAAGGATTTACTTATATCTTACTGTGCGATACAACATCAGTATCATCTTAAAACTTGATTCCACTTATATTACCAGTTATTCATGTATCTCGTGATTTTTTTCCGGTTAGTGCACAACTCGTGTTGTATTTATGATATGCTTTATTTCTCCTCTGGTCGCTCCTAGAAGTAAAATCCTTCAAATTAGATCTGCTTAGACGTAAATTTGTGTGCCAATTTCATTCAAAACATTGCAATTTCTCATGCTTCAAGCCTTCCTTCCAATAATTCCACTTGCTTCTTAAGGTATATCTTTTTCTTCCCCCTATCCACGGTGCTTGCTTCCCTCCTCCCTAATCATAATTATGCGTTAGTCTTGTTCTCTCCATTTTCTCAACTTTATCTCTCGAGTATTACGCTCCTTAATTGGCCCTCCGTTAAACGGACTTTTAATGCTTCCAAATCACCTTGGACGAAAGGGTTTTATCCCTTTTTATCTCTCCTTTTCCCCTCCCCTCTTTCCTATTCACCCTCCCTAAACTCACCAGCCGGCGATTCCCCTGCTCGATGCTCCTAAACCTCTCATTCCCCTCTCGCCATCTTCCCTGACCCACGTCCTCCCTTCGTCCTCGACCTTATTCCTCTCCTCCACGCGAAGCTTTCTCTTTTTGTTTCGATCGTCGTGCCTACACGTTCTTTTTATCTCCACCACCTTTCGCTCTCGCTCCGCCCCGCCCGCAATGAACCGCCTCCTTTGCCCCACTCTCGGGCTTCTCCTCTCCTCCTTCAATGCCCCTCCACCGACTCTTTCGACCTCCCCAACTCCATTCGAGTTGAGTCAGCCTTTCGAGCCCATCCCCCATTTTGCCGTGTTCATTCCCTTTCCAAAGATCCTCCCCCTCCATCCCGCTTCCTCCTCCCCTCGCTACGCGCCCATTACCTTTTTGCCTTCCCGCGCGTTTGATACTTCTCCTCCCGTGTGTGAGGGGGCGCCTGGGGAGCAAGGCATGAAATTTGACGTTGGTGCGTCCGTGAATAGATTTCGTGAACATGAAGTAAGCTCGGTGAGTCTCTTGAGAGGGAAGAACGGGGGAGGGGTTGTGGCCATATAAGGGTGCTTTCGGGAGGGGTGGAAGGAGGTGAGATCACCCTTTCCTCTTTCTCTTCTTCTCGGTTGGTGTATGAAGGGAAACGAAGAAGGCTAGAGCGTGGGAGAGGGGTGAAAAATAAGGGCAATCGGAGATTCTGGCAAATGTTAGAGCCAAAGTAATCGCACCTAAATGAGATACCTCCATTAAATATATTGCCAGTTCAGGAGAATGATTCGAAGTCGAAATTCAAATGTTTCAGCCGAAAATTAACGCTAGCAGAGCAAGCCGAAAATATTTTATACAGTTGAGGCTTTTTAAAGCCTACAAAGGAAAATAAACCTAGAATTTAAGTAAAGGTAGCAGCGGTTTTGTAAATTAGAAAGGAGTAAAGAAATAACAGCTAGTCAACAGGGTGATATTTTTATTACCTGTCAAGTTTTGTTGTTGAAAATGTGATGATCCCATCCATAAACAAGAGACTAACTTCCTCTGTCGTAACATCTAAAACACGGGAAATGATGAAACAGAATTTACGAAGAGCATTTCCCATTTTTAGACGAAAGGTCCGTAAACATCCACCGTCCTGAGGGCTTTATTAGGGAGACGGAGGACAGAAAGTGATACAAACTGTTCTCAAAGTTAGCACAAGCTAAAATTAGATAAACGGAGGCGAAAATTTACGGAGTGTTCAGAGATCAAATGATGGCAAAGTTTGGCATTTAAGTGAAAGGAGAGGATGGAAGGCAGAAGTTTGAGGGGATGTCGAAGGACCGTGAAAATGGAGAAGGGGACGGGCAATGATTGAAATTGACGTTCATTATCGGAAGCATCGCCGGGATCCCGATGTGAAATCAAAAGAGTACTGTTCGGCAAAATGGCAGACTCAGTCTCAAAAGTGAACGCGGAATCGGAAATAAAATTTTGAGGAAACAATTTACAGCTCGTAATCAATTTACTGCTCTTTTTGAACTGAGGGAATCGGGTGGTAAAACGGAAATCGAGGGCTGAGGGGAAATAATGGGAATGATGGTTGGGGAGTAACATGTCTCACCCCTCAGTCGTTTCCCGGTCAAAACGCCTATCTTTTGCGTTGGTATGCACCCCGCACGACTAATGAGCTAGGCGTTTTGCCGTCCTCGCTGGATACCGAGTGCGAGGGGATGAAGGAAGGCCTGGGTGAAAACGGCTGTTCTATGGAATGGGAAATTACGAGGGAGTTTTGCGGACGGTTTTTCGAAATATTTACCAGTATATTAGTATAAATATTCCTGTTATGAGGAGTAATATTTTTCTTCCTTCCGTCTGTGCAGCCCTTTCTTCGCATTTCATTCGCGCGCTGTCCCGATCATCAGCAGAACATCCATGTGATTAAACCATTTCCTCCTATACCTGCTGATATACGTAGGTAGGGTCAATAGAAATACAGTGGGATGCAGGTAGAATTATTGTATCCGGAAGAAAATGTTGGCAGCAATGCATCTGTTGTTAATGATGAAGCAGAAAAAAATGTTCACTCTTTTGCGAAGGAACCCAGCTCTGTATATCACGATGTACTGTTGTATGACCAGTAATTCTTGCTCAAACTTCTCAGATAAGGCTATATTTTTTCATGGTAAACGTTTTAGTATTGCAAACATCCGCATCAAAAATACGTACTACGAAGAGCGTTGACTAAGTATAGTATAAATTGCTGAAATTGTACTATAAATATTATTAGAATACAGGTCCTCTGATAAACTAGCTGTCGATCAGAGTAGTTCAGAGATTTCATAAACAAACTCTTGGGATTGTGGGGTAAAGGAGGAAATTAATGATTGTCACTGCCATTTGTATCTTCTGTTGACACTCCTAGGAAGTCACTGTAATTCTGCATTGTGGAGAAAATTGCTGTGAAGTCTATGGGTTAATGAGTGAGGAGTAGTCTATTTTTGATATTTCTGTGTTCCGCTGCAAGCGGTCGGATGAGATGGCATGGCATGGTGGCTCACGTAACAGATTTTATATGTTCCTCCTCATAATTTATCGCGGTTCCCCCGAAGTAGGATTGATCAGGTGACCGCGACGCGAGTGGGATCGGCTCTATTCGAATAGTGGCTGTGCGTCATTTGATTGCGGGCATAATACATACTCTTGTTCCTCCCCTTCGGTTCCTCTACAGAGCTTGGTGCCTCCTTGTCCATCGCCATGCGTCCCAGGTCACGTCTGCCCGGAGAGGCTTACATTTTTTTGCACTCGCAGCCCGCTGGGACGGTTGGACTGCGGCATGTATGCTATTTTTTCTCTTCTTTTCTTATTTTATCTCCCTCCATCCCTCTCTCTCTTTCTCTGTCTACCGTTGCTTCCCCTTGTGTTACGGGTTGAATTTAACTCCACGGCCGACATTTCTGAACGAGGAAGGTTCAGTGATTCCGCTTATATTTGTTGAGATTGATTGGGCTATTCTCCGCACCACTCTGCTGTGTTTGACCTCCCTACATTCAGCGTCACCGATTCGCTCTAGTCTGCACCTTTCATGTCATTCGAGGCGTTTGTTACGGGTTTGGAATTTTGCAGAGAACCGAATGGGGTCAACCTTCTGCTCCCTCCTAGTCCATCGCAGTGGGAATTTGAGCTTTTCGCATTATAGTTATTCATTGCTAATTAAAGGATTTTAAGTGATGCATGAATAAATCGAAAATTAGAGGTGTTTTCAATGTTTTCTCCTTAGTCTGCCATTTTTTTACAGGTAACATTTGATCGATCCTCTTTCCTTTTATTATTAAAATCTTATTTTATAAACCTGTTTTTAAGGCCTCCTTTTGCATGTTGGTACTTTTCTTTGAGTAATACATGTTCTATCTATCGTAGAGATGAAATCATGCTAAACTTATGCTCTATTTCATTAACCTCCATGGCATTTTCTTTATCATAATGTATACACTAGCTATAGCTTATGCTAACTTTCGTGGGATACAAGGTTTGAGTAATATTTAATGTGATTATTGAGGAACGTATTTATTTAAGTACGTAATTTTCAGATTTTTCGCATATTATTTATTTTATTTTAACGTGATGCACAATTCTCATCTTTACACCTAAGGAATGTACTAGTGCCAGTCTTTAGAATTCAGTGTTCTGAATAGGAGAAAAGAATGTTGAGTAATAGGATTATCGATAAATGAAAAAAATACTGTTACTCCCCTTGAGGACCTCGGCTGATGTGGACTCAAAAGTCGTGCTTATACCATATTTTCGGATCTGTAGTCACTCCACTCTTTTCAGGCATTGATTTCAATTCCACTTGTGTGTCGATTGTGTACGCAGAATAGTTTTACCGAAGGCCGAAATTGTCTGTTGTGCTAATTTTATGCATACTGTAACGCATGTTGATCATCTGTAACCAAATTAATGTGAGCCAATCACAATTAGTCCTGCAGATGATGAATTCAATTTGATTTTTTATTGCTCCCCGTATTTAAATCCGCCGTTATTTCCAATGAATGTAGTTTCATTGCTTATGGACGCATCATAACCATGATGTTAATTCGTTTTGAATGACTTCCATGCATACGCAAACGATGCGTCAACGTTAAGAGAATTATACAAATCGGGAGATTAGTGGTACGTTATCTGTCGAACTGTACGTAATCTGTCACATGTCACAAACTTCTTCCAACTTAAGACTGGAATATTTTAATACGGAATGGAGGTAGGTTGTATTTATTGGAATCGTGGAGAGAAAAAAAAATCCCGTCCTCGAAATCAGTATCCTGTAAATGAAAAACAACAAGATTCTACAATGAATAGAATAAATTGGTTATAGTCCACAAATATTTGTGGAATATAGCCAAGTTTATTCTGTTCGTCATGCATTCATTCCACAATGTGAACTCGCCAACCATCGATTGCAAACAAGATTCAACGTCCCTAACCAGGGAAGAAGCGTGTTTATGGATGCCTTCTATACTAACTAATATAAAAACGATTGGAACACCACCGGATCCTCTTTGAGTGCTAGTGCATTAATTAACGTTGTTATATAGCCCCTATATTTGAGTATGTACTGATCATCATCTTTTGCTCTTATTCTGTACCAAATTGTTCCATTAGGCTCATTTTACTAGTATAAATCGACAGCCTATATAATTTGAGTAAAACAAACAATGCAATAATTAAGCCAATGTAATATAACTTCGACCCAAGCGTATATACCTATATAAATGTGGTTGCGCAATTTTTATTATTAATTCATTCAGCTGCTTCGTATTGCTCTTTCATGTGGCATTTTCTTTTCCATTCAATTCGCGTATAGCCCTTGGAATAAAAAGTTTCTAATTCACGGGAGTAGACTCATCAGCTACCACCGGAAAGTCCCCAAAACGAAAGAAAGGCCGCTCTTCATTAATGCAAATAAAATCAGCCTCGAAGTCTGCGGTAGTTAGATTCACATTATAATTTTGATTTATTCCGTCATGCAAATATCCCCTTGAGTTGCATGCCGCTGAAAAAGGTAATAACGAGAAGGGACATTTTCAGGTGTTTTCGAGACAGTAGTTCAACTAGTGATACCAGTGGGCCTTATATGTATAACTTTTAATTCGATTTAGGTTATCATATGCATGATACTCGTATTAGTAGTGATTCACTTATTTTTGATCCCGTGTATGTAACCCTTATTAAATATTTCTAATATTAAGGAGCGGCACACTCGCGTATGTGCCCAAGTCTCACTCACTCCATTCCTTCCTCAGAATGACTGAAGTGTGGAAAGAGACTATTTCAGATATTCGTTAAATTTTAATGTTAATTAATTCGTTAATTTTAATGTCTGGTTATTGAAGTTGGTATGAGCTTTAAAAGCAAGTATCTCTTTCATCATCGTGCCCTGCCATATATTTTATCTGTTAAGCTACCATACCGGTATAGATGATGAAGTCTGTTGTGCGACGTTTTTATATGCTGACGTATTGAAAGTTACTTACTTAATTAGAAAAACATATTTTTGTATGCCTATCCTTAGCATTTGTTTTCTTTTGCTTTATATGAGTATCTGGCAGACGGGATTCCGGGTTGAATTTGTACAATTTGAATAATCATATTTATCATTATGCCAATCACAAATAGTCCTGCAGATGATGAATTTCATGTGATTTTTCATTGCTCCCCGTATTTAAGTACGCCGTTATTTAATAATAATAATTTCTGTAATGATAACAGGTGCCCCCAATTGCGATCATTGTAATATACATTTAAACAACACATTTAAAAACACCCATGCCCTGGACAGTTGAGTGTTTACCCAGGCGGGACTCGAACCCGCGACCTTCGGAATGGCAGGCGAGGTTAAGTCCTTTATTATCATTATTTCCAATGAATGTAGTTTCATTGCTTATGGACGCATCATAACCATGATGTTAATTTGTTTTGAATGACTTCCATGCATACGCATACGATGCATCGACGTTAAGACCCCATTACCTAACACTTGAGTTACGAATAACCTTCTTATGAGATCTTCTACAAGAAAATAATTCATTTCCCTTGATACGTTGCTTTCTGTTCAGCCCGTGGGGGTTTATCCACGAAGGAAACAATTCGTCACGAGTGATTGTTGACTGTGGAGCACCCAGGCCTGCGGGCCATTTTTTCAAAGGGAAAAACAAATATAAGTAATTTAATAACTCGACTAAGTACTACTTTTACAGACTTTAACACGTTATTTCTCGTGAATTCCTGTGTTTATTTTTCTTTCATTTCTTCGTAATCTAGGCATACAATGCATTTTAGATGGCTATAATAGGTATGCTTGAATTTCACAATATTTTGGCTTCGAAAATTATCGTTTACTTCGTGCACCGTTGGATATTTTTTATGTTGTTTCATGATATTTAATTCTTTTCTAAATATTCAGCTTTCTAAAGTCATCCAGTAATTGAGTTTCGCATATTAGTTTGTCGATTCGTGTTCACTGGGCATGTAATTGAATTTCGGTGGAAAAGCAATGCGTAGTTGCATCACGTAGGCTGAATATCCTGGAGCACTGCTTTTTAACAGGATTCCTTTTTTGTGAATGTTATCACCAGCTGCTTGAAATTATTATCGTGTTAAGCAAAGAAAGGACTGGGATATAGAGAGGTAGTGAGAAGACCTGGAATTCCTATTAGCTATTCGCTGTTTTTATTTATTGTGATTAATTTGTAGCCAGTGTAACTGTGAAGAGATTTTACTAGCTTTCTATTGAAATTATTTTGGCATACCTTTCCCTCCGGGACGGTAATTAAATTTAGCCGTAGAAAATTTTTATGGCAGTGCAGTTATTGCTATTCTAATGGCCCTAAAGGCATTAAGTTGACCTTCGCGGTATTGAAGCTATCCCCACTATCTCTTCACACATCCTTCTTAAACAAATTCGTTGCTTTTCCTGCGTGGAGGTCGTAGGAGACGAGGAAGGAGAAAGGTCTTTACTCTTTTCATCACACGCGCGTGTTTTACGATTACACTCCTTCTCCTCGCTCTTCCTTCCCTCAGTATTCTTTTCGTTCCTTCCACCACCCCCTACCCCCTTCTCAGCAATCGCCCGTTTACTTCCTCTCACTTCAACCGAAATCCTTTTCCTGGTTTGGCGGCCGCCGCCATTGCTGTATTCTCCGAAAAAGCCTCCGCTTTTTTTGTTAGCCCCCCCCCCCCACTCTCTCCCAAGCATTTTTTTCCCTTCCATGCTCAAGTGGGCCCCGGCCTTTCCCTCCCGTCTTGAGCATCGATTGGCAGGCCGTGGTCCCAAGTGCCGCTCGCTCAGTCTCTCGCGTGGCTCTTCCCTTTCAGCGAGACTCTTTGCTCTGTGCTTAAATCGTTTACCAGCGCCTCCATGTTGTCTCACTCTTGCGTCCCCTCCTTTCCCCCCCACCCTCTCCTCCTCACCTCGTCTTCGTTATGTGCGCCGCACGGTACCCCCTTCCATACCGGTTCACCTTGAAATTTCTCCTTTTCTCGCCTCAACTCCGCTCTCTCTCTTCGCGAGAGTTGGCGTCGGAGGAAGCTGGCAATTTTTCGTGCATGCGTCATTCATTTTTTTCCGCGGGTGGCACTCCCCTTTCGTCGCTTTGGAGCCTGGCTGCGTCATTCCCCTCCGGTGCAAAAGATGCCGACGATATGTTTCGTTTTCTTTATTTTTCTCCATGGTCGTTGCTCAGTTGTCACGGTCTAATGTCTTATCGATTGATTATTTCATTTGCCGTTGTTTCTAAAGCGTGGGCGCGAATTGATTTCGATGCGCTCCAATTACGTGGGACGCCATTTTCTACTCGTTACGTTTGACTTGATTTGACAAGCGCAATTTACCAGGTCACGCTCTCGGAAATTTCTCTATCTGATCGCGGCTGTCATTTGAATGTCAGGACAATAAAATTTTCATTAAGCCGTCATGTGTCGATGTTTGGAGAAATATATTTGAAGAGAAAATGGAACACGCACGTCTACCTAGACGACGATAATCGAGTGTAATGAGGTGACTTTTTTTTCATTTAATTGGAATCGATTAGCGGAATCACTTTTTTAAGCAGTGGGAAAAGCGTCATTCGTATTTGTTTTGCTCATATGTTTTAGCTCATATGTTTATCTTTCGCATGTGTAAGATTCCCGGGTTAGTAAAACGGAAACTGTGCTTTATTATAGAAAAGAGTTGTGCTAAAATTAGTGTATACAGACAATGGCTACTTCTTTCTAATGCTTGCTGGAAGATAGTATCTCAAATAAAAAAAGTAAATATCTTGAAGTATACGCTTTTCGGATCATAATTTTGAAAGCTCGCTTCTTATTATCTTACTTCCTTAAATGGTAAATAACTTAAAATCATTTTAAAATGACGTCTTCTCACTTTAAAAAACATGTTGAGACCTTTTCTGTATGACTTATCTCATGTGTGCCCTTTTTCTATGCTGGTTTTATTTTTGCTGGGAAGCCGTGATGACCATTTTATGGCCGTAGTTGTTTTCACTTCAAGTTTTCAGAAGCTAAGGAGGACATATCTTTGGGGTAATAAGAGTTCGGGCTGTGATTGTGAGTGAATAGCCATCTCACTTGCGCAATGAAATGATTTTTTTCAGTGAAATTTCGGTTCGTTAGAGGTGTTCAAAGCAGATATCCACGCATTAATTTTACTATATTTTCATCTAAAATCACCTTATAGCAAATTTCACCATTTTTACCTCTTTTTTGGAGCGTAATTATAGCCCTATTTTGTTTTCAATACACTACCCGTTTCGCATTTAATAGTTTTTAATAGGTTATGCGATAGCTATGGTGTACAGGTCAGATTTTAATCCTTTATAATAATTATGTTTGTTTTCTTTTTCATCTTTTTTACCATTATTTTGAATAAAGTTTAGTGCTGAAAGCAGCTAATTAGCGTTTATTATGCTCAGTAAAAGATAATAGCTCAGTAATAACTACATTGTTCATCCCGGTGCCCGATATTTCATAATTGACTGAAGGCTGCCTTTCGGAAATAATATTTTAATAGTATGTATCACTGCTATTAATTTGAATTACCACCCGATTTTCCATATAAAAAAACTTGCTGTATTCACGAATGGATGACGGTGTTTGCATTCTCGTGAAAAACTAGCTAATAGAATACCTAATCAATTTAATGGCAATTGGGTTTTGCAATATGTGATCTGAATGTAATTCAATCACCGAATATGTCGGCGATGAAACATTTGTCTGTTCATCCACATTAACTTTTAGTCAAGATGGCTCGTAATATGACCGTGCAGTTAATATAAATTCTCGATAATTTGCCACTGTCGGGAACTTTTTCCTGCTCATTTGTCAGCAACCTCCTTCTGAGAGAAAATGCTGAAGTTTGATTGGTATAGGCAGAGTGATTGGTATCCAACTATTTTACTTGTTTTTCCAGCATGGAAATTATGATGCATGAATACGATTCAATATAGTATATGAGTTTAATGACTGGATCTTAAGGCCATTTTACGGGGTGAATGACCATACACATAACCATGTGTCATGTGTCTTGTAAAACAAAAAATTCCTCGCATGAAAATCACGCGCATGATCATGCGTTCAAAATTAGAACATGCCCTATTTTCAATCACAATATTCCGTGAATGATCGCATGGTACTAGTGCACTTTATGTTTAAAGCGGGTAGAAGAGGATTAAAATGAAGCAAGTTTAGGACGTTATCTAATTAGCTGTACTCCTCGTACATATCTAATTTATTGGCGTGCCCATGGAGTATATGTATTTATTATGTTCTTATTATATCCAAGAGCGTATTCATGGTGAAGTTATTCAATTTATTACGTTTTGGGTGAAGCCGAAGTTTATTATAATATATTATGTAGGCATTTTTTATTATTCTCGTACGAAGTATAAAGTAATGAAATAATGGAACATAAGATGAAAACTGGAACTGAAAAAATATATTCAAATATTTCCTTGTGCACTTTTCCGTTGGCTGTTAAAATTGTGCCATTCATGAAGATTTCATTTTACTGTTATTTGTTATCACTGCTACCACGAACCTGGAAAAATTAAAACAAAGAACACTTATATTACCTTTGAATATTCCGCTTTCATATTGCGATAGATACTCGTACATACGTTGGGTGTATACCTATTTTACTCTCATGAATATTTGTTGAGTAATCAAGGAACGGGACGGTCATGGATACGATTCACCCGCCGCTAAAAATATTAGCGTGACAGCCAGCTGAAACGAATAGAAAAATAATAATGCTATGATTAACATGTACATCAAAAGGTGAACAAGCTCTGTCAGCAGAAGTTGCTCCTCATCATCGTGCCTCATCTTTCACAGACGTAATGGCGACGTGATTTTAGTCCATGCATTTGGTAGCACAAGGAAAAATGAAAGAAATCGGTTGCGATACCTATTACTTCGGACGGGATTGTTTGGAAGGAACATGTTTGCTGTGTATATGCCATTTACATAAAAAAGTCCAACAACCCTTTTCATACATTGATAACGCTTTGTATCTCTCCTGCCTTTTACCTCTCTAAATTTCCTCTTTTCTCATCTTCAGTGCTTCGTCTTATGTCGCTATGTATCTCAACCCCGTCTTTCATTAGCCATTTCATACGGATATCGAAATAAATAGACCCATTACAACCCTTTGGCCAATAATTGGCGGTAATTAACACGTTCTCCTTCCTATGTCTTGGGATAATGCGGAGATCTGAACGATCCGGAAGGTGGCAGTTGCCGCAAAAGCCATTTAAGGAGACGCAATGAATTTAGAAGAGGCTATCTAAGGGTCTTGGGGAGCATCGTGGGACGACGAACTGCGTCCCAGCGAGTTGGGTCATTATCGTGGCCCCAAAAAATCGCGGGAGGAAATTAAAGACGCGCGAGCAAAAAGCTGGAAGTACAGGGATTTCGATGCACGATATCACGGAACAGCTTGCATCTTCCCTCCCCCCCTCGATCTTTTTGATCCTCGTCAGCTCATGAATGATGGATGTGTATACCCCAAGCCTCCCTTCCGTCCCCCCTTCCCTCTCGCTCTTGATGAGTTTTGACCCTTCCACTCAACTCCCGCCCATCCCCTGCCCTCCGGCGTGCACCTTTGAAAGCGTTCGATATGACCTCCTCCGCCTACCCCTCAACCCTTTCCCTCCCCGAACCCTCTCCCACCTCCGAGGGGGGATCGTTAGGTAATGTCTGGCGGGGAGCATGTAAGATGAAGGAGTGGGGAGGCTGGGAGAGAGTGTGTGTGGGTGTGTATCGGGGTGGAAGGAGAGGGATGATTCTCTACCCCGCTTACGATGCTGCCGCCTTCGAGCAACCTCCTCCTCCCCACCGACACGTAGAGCCCGCGCTCTGTCGTGGGAGTCGCGGAGCGGTATCCTCGGGGAGAGGTGGCGGAGCGAGGAAGGCGTAAATGAAAGGGAACTCTTGTGTGTGCCGGGATGAGCCCCTGGCCGGGGTGCCCCAGGGTGCCGAGGCGAGGAGGGGGGGAGGAGGAGTACGGGGGTAGGTGTGGGCGGCGTAGGGGACGGTCGTGTGTTTGTGTGTGTGGCCGCGGCAAGAAATGAGGCGGGGAGGGATGCTGGAAGGTGAGAACCGCTTTAGGAGGACGTCCCCGCTCTCCCCCACCCAACATTCCCGTCTTGCCTCGATCCCTTCCTTTCCCGTGACGGGATTTTTTTTCCTGATGAATGGCCGTGGGTGTGCCGGGGAATGAGATGGGCTGGAATGCTTGGCGACACAGTGGAAAGGAGGGGGGGAATGAGAGAGGAGGGGGCGCGAGAGATGAGGAGGTGAGAGGTGCCTGCCTCTTGAAGGAGGAGACGCCCGACTCCGACCGCGTTGTTGACACGGATGAGTCGCGGGAAATGGTGGCAAACACCGACAATTTACCTCCTCCCCGTGGATGGATTGGAAAGGGGGAGGTTGTATGCGCCCTCGTGGGTAGATCCTCCGGGAGAGATTTGGATCCGTAATTTTTGTAGTCTTCTGTCCGCGTCGTCATCCCTCGATCCGGATTTCCGTTTCCCTCCCCATCAGCATTCCCTGGTCCTCCTCTTGTTTCCTTCCCTGCCACTTCCTCTGAGCGATGGCGAGGGGCGCAAAGGGACATCCTTTGGGGTCAACGTTGCGGAAAATCCAGCCCGGTGATTAACTCCGAAGGAAGCGTTAAAGGGTTTGAAAAATATGCTGTCAACTTTGTGGCGAATGTATATCACGGGAGCTTGAAGGCTTTGTTTATTTTAATACGGTGAAGAAGGGTTTAATAATCCGTAAATATCTTTCGAGCTTGCTGTGTGCAGTTTATTTGCAGCGCCGTTGACTTCCTTACGCGTTTATGACATGTGATTTTTTTCTTCGGGTACTTTCTGCATCGCTTTATTAATTTAATCCGTGGACAAGTGAGGATAGTGGGGGCTTGTTCTCACGATGGATTTATTTCCCAGAAACGATGAGGGAACTGTATTTTGAAGCGCTGATTTTTTTATGACATTGTTCATTGAAATATTTGTAATCTTAGTCTTTTTTCTCGGTTCTCCAGATTTAATAGGATAGTGCTATACTGATAAGGCCAATTATTGAGTAATGATCATTTGACGACAATCGCGAGTAGTAGTCACAGTACATCGCTTTCATAAAAAGGACTGCCTTCACAGGACTGAAGACAGTTGCTGGTAATCGGAACTGATAGTCAATGTCGTCATAAAAACGCTGTCTCTGTTAATCTGGCATTCGCATGTTCCTTCACGCAGTTTATACCTATATATCTGTTATTAGTGTGCTTGAAATGTGAGCTTGACAATCTCATTACTTGCGCCAAATATAGTTTCTGATTTCCCATTTTATGTATTGTTGATTTTGTGTTAGTTGAATTTAGATAGTACTCTGTGTAAACTTCAGATGCTTATCTAATTAATCTATGTACTTGTAAACGAATCATCCCCCAAAGCATCCTGGAGTGTTGAAGGAAAGATGTGTTTTTTTAGGATTACGAAATGCTCACCCTTGTTACAGTCAGCTCTGCCGCTAATCCTATTCCCTTGTTAAATCGACATTCGACTAAATTTCGTATCCTTTTACAAATTCATCAGTTTAATATTACATGTATTTCATTCAAATTTCATTAGTTTTTTCTCTGGGTTAACCCGATCGTATCGAAAGGTAATTGGTACTTAATTCTTTTCCTACCTTTTCCTTATTATCATTATCACAATCTCCATGTTCATATAGAACATTAAGGTAGCAGTTGTCGTGTGTGTTACGGAAAATTCAAAACAATGGAGGGACATTACACCCCTCTTAGTGACAGGAGGAGGGAAAAATAGAACTGCGTGAGAGCTTCGATCCAGGGTGGGATTTTTAGTTCACAATTGGAAACATTAACATGCAATTAAATTGCGTTGTTGAGCGACTGAGATCCACTGTGCTCGTAAATGGCTTAATCTATCGGATGACATTAGTCTGACTAGGTGTCGCAGATGTGGGGTTGTGTGCCACAGCCATGTGAAGTTGGAGGAGGGAGGGGGTGGGGAAACGGTCAGGAAAGAGAACGTTCATCGCACGGAAACATTCGCGAGGGGTGAGATCCAGAGAGAGAGAGGGTGTCGAGAGTGGCCCGTCGATGCAAATCTTTTAATCTCGCTCTCCCAACCCCCTCTTCCCTCCCCCCCCACGCTCTCCATTTCAATGCGGGTGAGGTGACGCAAAGGCGATTTCGCAATCAGCCAGACTGACCTATTTGGGGCACGCGGTAGGAGATGGGAAGAAACGGAAGGGGTTGGTTGTAGCATGGGATAAAAGGATGGTTTTGGGGGTGGGGGATGTGGAGGGGAGCCGCGGCCGTATGAAAAGCGCGCATGGAATTAAGTCAGTTTGTTGGTGCGGAGAGAGACAAGTGTGAAATTAGGAGCTGACCGCGTCGTAATCCGCATTAATGGATGGAGTGTGGTGCAAGGGCGGGCATTGGGAATGTAGTGTGTGTGTGAGAGAGAGGATGGGTCGAGGGGAAGAGGGATAACCTCTCCAACCCAAGGGACTTCCCCAACCTGGGGCATTTGCTCAGTTACTTAATTGTGGATCTTTACCATCCAGAAAATCTGGGAATTCACCAAGTGAGTTGAAACCGCGGATAAGCCGGGAATTCCGACCACGATCCAAAAATATTTCATTATTCCTAATAGATTCGGAGCTAAAGTATCAGCTACCGGTTCCTGATCCATTTATTATCGTCAACCTCGTGATATAGTTGATAAAACAACCGTTTCCTGAATAAAGTTGACAGAAGGTTGTCCAGGTAAGACAACGTGCGGCCTCTTCAGCAGTGGCTAGCTGGAACAATCGTCGTCAAGCAGATTAGGGACAGGTTGGGCCGGAACAGGGACAGGTTGAGAAAAAACAGCCCGCAAAGTTCCACGAAACCCCCAGTTGTTATTGCTGCCTCTGTGTCTAGGAGTCTGCGATCTTATTGAGGGGACCAAATCTGATAACCTTTAGGCTGCGTGATTATGATAATGAATGATAAGGGTGAGTAGGTAGTTATTCTCATGGCTGTAATTTCCTTCCCTGCAAGTTATTTTTATCGTGGGAAAACCTGTAACCCCTCCAGCCATGCCCGGCAGACTCACTGCAATCCTCGCTCGTCCTTGGCCCTTCCCCGACTCCCGGCAGCTCTCGTGTCTCACTCGTCCGCCTTCAACTCGGCCGTTCACGTGGTGCGGTAGAGGCGGATGCCCGACTGCCAATCACTCACCGCCCCGGCAATTACTGCACCCCTGCCCTCGGGCATACCAATGAGCGCGCCTCTCGCCCCCGTCCACGTTTTAATCCCACGCACGCGCCCTCCCCACTCCGGAGTCGTCCGACCCGGCGCGACATCCCGGACTCTCGACGCCGCCGCTGCCGCGAAAAGGGCAGCGCTGTAGCGGAGAGGCCTGGATGAAAAAAATAGGGGAGAATGATGGCGGAGCAGGGATGGAGAATGGTTCAAGGGGTGAGGAGGCGGTGGTCGTCACCTCCGGCGCTTGTTTGTGCCCCGAGTCTTTCTGCCTGCCCATTGTGGACTCTTAACGTCGGAGGAGGGAGATGCGCGGAGACCGATTCGTAGAGCATGCACGGTTCCCATTGCCCATTGCACACATACACGGTCGCGCCAACCCACTCCCAGGCCGCCCGACCGATGCATGCATTTCCCATTCCTATATATATCGCTTCCCTCTGCAAACGTTGGGAGGAGGGCGTCCCTGTGTGCCTATCTTCCTCGTCTCCTATCTCTCTCCCTCCCCGATTCGCTCTTTGCACCCCGGGGCCGTTTGGGTTGTGTGACGGCGTGTGTTTTCGCGGCCCTCGTGTGAGTGTGTGTTTGCGCGTTTGGGTGTGCGGTAGGTTGGCTCCGGTGGGAGAGAACGGGAACTCGGTGCGATTCAGCCAGTGAGTTAGGTTGTAAAACGGCTCATTGAGAGTTCGACCCCGGATTTTTCCTTCTTTTTTTCCGCCCTGATCCCGAAGCCCTGTTCGCGCCTTCCAATTTTCGTCTTGCGTCCATTTTCTTTCTCCTTTTACGTTCCGCCCGATTTTCCCCATAAAATGCTTGTTACTGACGGACACCCTTTTCAGCGTGTTTCGGCTTTGCCCTTACCTTTTTCTTCCTCTCGGAGAAATAACACCGGGCTCTCGATAGTGAGGCGGCGATACAGCGCGACGAGAAAATTGGTCCTATTTCCTGTGGCGAGCGCTAGATTTGGGATGGTCAAAGGGACCCTTGCACTGTGGCTCTTTTTTAGAGTTACTTGCGCGAGGACCCATTCCTTTTGTATAAGCTTCGTGACAGTGTTTCTCATGCCCGTTTGTGACCAAATATGGCATTCAAACTTTATAATTGGACGCAGTTAGTGAAATAATGCGTTTATCAATCTGCTTTGCAATGCTGGCTGTAGTTCTGCACGCTGTTTGATACCACCCTACTTTCCACTCTTTATTTAAGTTGACTATTTTTCTTCGTCCCCCTTCACATCCCAGTTATCGCCTCTCCCTTCGCATCATTCCCTCAGCTCTGCTTTAATTTTCACCCCCTTCCTACACCTCATTCTCATTCTGCCGTCACCCCGCTGCCCTCATCCCTTTACCTAATTTCCGATTCGCCACAGGTCCGCGAGGGGCTGGATTGAGGGCCGAGCGAGGGAGAGAATGTATTTCACCCCCCATTATGCACACTTTTATCCCTAAACCCTCTCCCTCCTCGGTTTTTTATCTATTTCTCGGGTCCAAAACACACCCACACTAGGGCCGGTGAAGCCGTCGCCCACTCACGTCCCATCGCGTGGGTGTGCAAATGCTCTTGGTAGCTCAACCGCCGCACGTGGATGCAGAGGATACGCCGGGTGGCGTTTCCCACGCTGGTTGACCGTTGACCGCTCGTCCTCCTCTCGTAGCCTTAATTGTAGGACGCGTTCAAGTTGAAGCGGGCTCCTAGCTAAATATATTTAGGTATTTTAAGTCCTTCAGAAAATCTGTCATTTGCGTTCGCTCGAAATAATCTCGTTATAGTTCACATAGTAGCAGTTATTCGAGGAAGGCGACCGACAGCTAAGGTAATTTGCACCATTTAGGATTAGTGAGTTATTGGATATTGATAGGAGTTTTTTCAGGGAACGTATGCATAGTTGGTGTGAAACCAGGAGTCAAAATTAGACTGCTCTTAATGAAAGGTGTCAAGTGGTACAGGGATTAATGTTCCATCCGACGAAGGGAGTAATGAACTTGGAGTGCTCCCACACAGTAACCATGTGAGGACCGGTATACCGATTCAAAATCTTCCTTAGCCGAGATTCAAAACCTGGCCCTCGGAATCTGAAGCCACTCTGCCAACCCGATACCCTATTTAGTGCATCTATTGCAATGCGGAAGTACCTCCATAATCGAGAGTCGGGAGGAGTCACAAAACGAGTGTTTTGGGTGAGGTTTCGCGTTGTTTATTTAAAATTTTCTTCGTGTAATATAATAGAATAGGGTTTTTGGTTGTTCCAGTTGCAGAGGTTATATCAAACCCTGTAACCTAATTTAATTCTAAGTTTAAGCCTATGGTAAACACATCTCTTATGCTCGAGGCGAGATTCGATCTCGCGAAAATAGGGTTTTGCAGAAATGTGTTACCAACCTGACTTTATAATTTACCGACGTGGAGCGTAAAAATCACCTTGGAAATTTTAGTCAAGAATATTTTGTTACTGAAACTATTTTTGTCGTGTTTTTGTGATAATCTTTTATGATAATTTCATCTCGTTCAGTGGAAACGTGTACAAATAATGCATTTTATCTCGAAAATTATGCTCGCCGTCGACTTTTTCTTGCTATCGAATTCCCTATTATCTGAGGTGGCCTGTGTCCAAATTACCCAGGGTAATATACCATCTTGTGACGCGTTGAATTGTAAATGGTTCAATGTGCACTTAGCAAATGAAGGGAGGCGGTGCAGATTTGGCCGTGCCTCAAGGGCAAGAGAAGTTTGCGACGGTGGCTGAAAAATGTGCTGCCGTGGAAGAAGGGGGGCCCAAGTTGCGGAAGAGTCTTGAATTGACCTATTCACCGGGGGAGGAGGCGGTGGGCGTGGATCCGGGAACAAAGGAGGCGGAGGGAGGTGCGCCGAGGGGTCGCGGTGCGGGGAGTCGGGGCGGTGAAACTCGATTGTGTGCGTTCTGTCGGCCCCACCGCCTTCTCCGGAGTTGACTAATTCACGGCCCGGTGTTTCCGCAGTGGTTGACTTTTTAGTTTCCCCATGGGTTTAGCCTCCGCAGGAGTGGCGACCGTGTGAACTTGTGGCGGTGGGCGTGTTTTGATTTCTCATCTCCATCGTTTGGAAAAATACTTGGGCTCTCGATTTTGGTCGACTCACTTCAGGAACATTTGCTTGCAAAAATACGTCCCCAAAGGCTCGGTTGCTCAAAGCGGTGACCACGTTATTTTTCCCTTTCTCCCTTTCTCTTCTATTTTTATATCGGCTGAGATCGACATTATATCCGCAGCGATGTAACATTACTAAGGGTATTTAGGAAATATATTAACTTTATTTTTATGTTGCGAAAGATGATTTTTGAGGTGGCGAGATATTATTTGTGGAAAAAAACTCATTGGTCTGAGTATTTTATCATTCCAATGGGTGCATCCGTAAAGATAGTGAAACAAACAAGTTGTTTTATGGTGTTGATTGGAGAAAAATATGGAGACCAAGTCACTCTTTAAATCCAATTCCTTAAGGTACACTTTTTAGGAAATAATCTCCCTTTGTCAGCAATGCCGTGGAAGTATGATTCAAAATGTGATCATTCAAAATGTGTCCGAACTGTTGTTTTCTTTCAAGTTTATTTGCCAATAATGCGTTCACTTAAGATTTTTACTCAATAATAACATTTAGATATACATTGAGTTTCTACGTTCAGCAAGAAAGACCCCAAAGAGCATTAGAACGCTCTCTAAACTCAAATAAATTTTAGTTTTAAAATATCACTGGATACTGAGCATAGATACTGTAATTAAAATGTGGGTGATAAAAAAGAATATATATTCCAGCATTTTCCAAAGTTCTTGCCATTCTGATCCGAAATCGCTAATTTATTCTGAATTCTGGTGTACAGAAACTACCAAAAATTCACGCAGCACAGCAACTTTAAACCTGCTGGTCTACCTATTATATTAATACTTTATATTTAAACTGCATTCATTGTTGTCAGGTGGATTACAGATCTCAGTTGTATATTAACTTTTATGGAGCTCATTGTAGACATATCAGTAATGTTCTTTGATTTTTCGGCTAGAGTAAATTATGTAACACTAGTAATTCAAACACAGTTATGTTTATTTCTTAATATTTCAGCTAGCAAACCTGTAAATATATTAGTTTTTCTTTCAATGTACTCATGCTTTCCTAGGATATAGAACATGTGTGTAAGTACTCAATATTTAGTAACTTTTTTGAACTATCCGTCGAAAGGTTGTTAAGGAATCTACTATTACGGAGGCCGTTTCCAAGTGTACTCAAGAAGTATTCGTTTTTTATGACATGTTTTAGCGGGTATTCTATTAAGCTCTTAGTGAAGTACTTAGCAATATGTGAAGGGTCTATTCATTTTTTCTTGCTCCTTCAAATTTTTAACTCGAGTTTAGTACGAGTTTTATTACATGTTGCAACATTAGATGTGGGTAGGTACAGTCCTCCATTTACGAATTCTGTCATCGCCGCCTCTTTGTCCCTTTGAGTCTTGTAAACTGGTCACGTACAACTCGACATACTTTATTCCCTGGACACCTTTAACCAATATATGATTACTTTTCCAACTCCTGGAAGTCCCGTTACTGTCTAAATACAGATGACTTTCAAGAAGATTCTTTTCCCGCCTTTTTTCAATCTTTTGTTGGAGGTCACGGTTATACGGTGATCAATCAGCTTCAAGCGCTTCATCGCTATACATTTTGAAATACCCCAAGTCTAGATCTTCCATTCGCCATTTCATTGAAATGATGACCACGTCTGAGAATTCTTAATACAAATGCACCATTTCAAGTACTTCTTCAAATTATTCTTCTCTTTTTACGAAGGAGATTAGCGAAAGTTTTAGGCGCACAAGTCGATTATTCCTTGGCTCATCTTCAGCCCTTTCCTCGTCCCACCCGCCTGATTCTCTCATTTTCTTCTTTCCGCGTTTCTCCTTTCCGTCTCGGATCGTTAGCGCAAAGGACGGTTGGGTCAGCATTTAATGTTCCCTTCTTCCAAGGAACCCTCTCAAGATGCACCTTGTTTCTGCTTCTTATTTGCAGTTGTCTATGGCCTCTACCCCCTACCCTATTCATAAAATTATCATTCCTTTGTCCTAATGCTTTCGCCGCACTAACATGATAAAGGCTTGCGACGTGACCCGTTTCCAGTTTCTTTTCCTCCTGTGCTGACTTTGGTGTTATGATCTAAATTTAAGTAAAATTTAATTCCGGGAATGCATTCACCACCTCTGGTTCCTCTACGTCTTGTTGTTTGTGCCGTCCGGGATGAAACGAATGTTGTGCCTCCGAAATTAGGAGCAACCTTCACCAATTTTTGGCATCGCTTCCTCATGTACTGCATATGCTACGGCTCTGGTTAAAAATATGGATGCAAATTAAAATACAAGTTGCTAGAACTTAGTTCAAGCAAATTAATTTAGTTAAATGTCTTGCCTTTCTCTACGCATTTACGAATGTGATACCTTTTAAAAGAAGATATTTTAAAAGATACAAGAAGATATGTTAAGTATAAATGGGGTATTTTTTATTAAAGAATATAAAATGTGGACAAGTCGTCTAACGAATATAATGTAATATTTCATTCCTGTTTGTTCCGTTCTTCCTTATCGCAAGGAAGTGTAGATATTTCTTAAATATTTGGGAAGGTCTTACATTGATTATCAAATCAATTCAGTTACCTCGTACACAAGGTGACACCAGCTATAGGCTCTAATTTGAAGAGTAAACGATTGAATATTCCCCGTTATAATAAGCTTTATATATTTGTTTCCTCTCTCAAAGATTAGAAAAAAGTTGCGCGATCATTACTGTTATGTTGTTTGAGTAGTGCGCGGTAGGGTATTAATTTTAGAAGTGCTTCTCGTAATGGGTTCGAATATTGTAAGCGGGTAAAGCGTCGAATCATTATCCGCAATTCATCCTCTTTCCTTCATCACTCTCATTCCGTCTACATGTTACTTACTTTGCATCGTAAGGGTATATCACGGGGACTGAAAGGTAATATGAAAGGAATAAGGATGAGTAACTCTCCCGGTTGCCAACTCCAATTCTTGAAAACATTTTACACCCTCCGGGTAGGAGAAAAAGACGGAGAGAAGAGGTGATATTCGGGAAGGAGGCAAGGTGGAGATATGATAAGGAAAGGGGAAGGAAGGAGAGAATTGGGCGGAGGCCTGTCGCTTGAAGGGCCGAGGGCGGCGAGTGAGAGGATTCGCGCGCCCAGATTTCGTATCTGGGCGAGGAATCCCCCGCAGCGCTTCCCTCCGGCTCGAAATGGGTGGGGAGGAGTATTTACGGGTGCGGGGGCGCCGTGAGTGAACGAGGGAAAGGGGATGGGAGAGTTTTGAAGAGGAGGGCGGCCGTCGGTGGCTGCGAGGAATGAATCTCCTCTCCCACTCGTTCCTTTAACCCTTCTCCTCGTTTGATCCCGCAGCGATCCTCGCCCTCATCCTCTTTTTGTACCGCCTTTCCTCTTCTCCCTTTTTTCCTCCAGTCCCTCCTCGCCCTTCTCATTTTGTCCGTCTCTACCTTCCATCACGCCTAATGTCTTAAGTAATCTCTTTCTCTCATCTCCCTTTTTGCCCTTCACGTTCCGCTCTAGCGTACAGTAGCAACGACCTTTAGTCCTCTCCTCCCTTCCTTCCTGTTCTTGGGTATGGCCTTTTTTAAAAATGTTAATCCGGCCGTTTTTCGCTGTTTTCGCGGCGTTGCATTTTAATGTCGCGGCCGAAAAGCTTTTTGTTGCTACTCGGCTCGCTTGAAGGCGCTGACATGCTGGTGCTTCCGCCTGCTACCCCCTAAAGGACACGCCTTGCTTCAAGCCGTCGGGCTCTTCCGACGTAACTAATACAATATTAACGTTTGTTTAATTGTCGATGTGCCCCGACTTCCTTCAAAGCGTTGCTTTCAACACGCCTCGTGTAACATCATTACGATGTTAATAATATTAGACCCTTTGCAGTCTTCCAGCGTTAAGTATTCATTTAAATTTAATGGTTGACTATGCGTGTATACAGAAATTCCATCTTTTTATGATGTATTATTCAAATACAAAGGCCTCTGACAAGATTCTTCAAATATTAAGGTGCCTCAGAGGTAGCTCTTTGCCTTTTGTTCTCTATTACTACGCTCGTTAAACCAACTTTTTTACGGTGAGGAAGCGAGGTTTAAATTGATGCAAACATTTCCTTTCCATTCGTAGTTCTCTGTTCGTATATTTTCTAGGTTTCTTTTGGAGTCCGCGCGCCGCACGGTATTGCGTGTTGGTAGTGAGATTCGCCCAGCGGAGCCTTCCATCAAAATGGGCGTCGTAACATTTTAGCCCCTTGGTACGTGCTTGCACGAGTGGGCCTCTGTCAGCGGAGAAGTTCTGATGCAAAAACGCGCGTAATGGCCTTCCTGTGAGAGAAGACTTAAATGTTTTGAGATTCATTGTAGTTGTCTATAGCCACAAACTTGCGGTTTAGGTCTTCATTCTGCTATCTTGTAATAGTAGTTTTTATCTATTTGAAATTATCTCTCATGCATATTGTTTGATATAGTACCTCATCCGTTTCCATTCCTGGCCTTAGTTGATCCCGAAACACACTCTCGTGATATCTGTGTGAGCGCACTCGTGCGATGCCTCAAATTCGAGACTGGAGTGTCTTACTGAGAGTTATATGACTTACGAGTTTTTTTTGCTGTTTTTATTTTTCTTTCTACATTAAGTTTTTATTTCTTGGTCACTCTTTGTTGGTAAGTATTTTAGGTCCAGTAGATTCATCTTGGTATAATAACGGCTCAATTCGGTTAATATTAGTGCCGAAGACCAAGTAATGCAGCGAGAGAAAAGCATCGAAGATCTCTTATGTACTTTGTTAGCTTTCGAAATGACATGAGGTTGGGGCTACCTCATCAGACCCGCACCCCATTTTATGTTAATCTAGGTTTTCAACATCTAAATCATAATGTTATGCCATCTCGTCGCGGAACCATTGTTTTTAAATTAGGTGTTTCATGTTATCGTTGTTATTCAGATGAGCATTTTATAATACGTTGTTTCTAGAAAAGTTGAAAACCGAGCATTTTACTACCAAATACTACTATTATCTAATAATGAAGTATTCTCACGCTACTCCTAAAATACGTATTTTTTAAGTTCTTCACGCTGCCAAGATTATATCAGGTGAAAGGTATCCAACCTAAGTTTAATCCCAAAATAAATGCGGTATCCATGTCCGCGGCGAACTTATAACCAGCTGCTTGTCTCAATATTCCGAGTTTCTGTTGTTTTCCGTTTTCCATTGCATGTTCAAGATTTATTCTGCTTCAAGCGAGCACATAATCATTTTGGTGTTGCAGTAGAATTTGACACCTACTAAAAAGAGCTCCTCAAACTCGGGTGTCTTGCTTTTTTTTACAGACAGTAATTCATGTGATACTTCACTTATCAGGCTGCTCAGTTCGTATTTTCCTCTGTGTTTGGTCAGAATTAAGTTTTAAATAATCTGTATTAAAATCACCCGTCCTTGCCTTTCCCGTCGTTTTAAAGTCTTCGTCCTTCCACTCTTAGCGCAGTTGCAATGCTTTCCGCCTATCTTCCACCCCCTTCTCCTTTTTCATCCCTCTAGCCTCCCCCTATAGTTTCCCTCTTCCGTAATTTTTGTGGACTGTCGCCCCCACTACTTTCTCGGTCCGTTCCAACTCTCCTTAATCCTTTCCTATTCGCACTCCAGTCGTCCCTGCGACTTTTTCTTACTTCCGTGCCCTCGCCTGCACCACCAAACAATGAAGCCTTCTCATCCCATCCTACGTTACTGCATTTCCCCCATAAATTCTGGGCGGGAGTCAACTGCTCAGTGGGGACGAGTTCGTCGTCTACCCACATTTGACGAGCAACAGCACGCGGCCTTCGTCGTCGTCGTTCCCCAGAGAATTAATGCAGGAGGAGGAGTTCGGAGTATCGAGTCGAGACCGGGGAGTTGCATTTTCCTTCCTCGGGCGGGAGGACAATGGGGGAGGGGATCCTTAATGGGCGACAGGAGAAACACATATCGGCGCATTACTTCATCCATGGTTTCAATCGATATTGGTGATTTTTTTCCGCCCCACTCCAAAGTTTTCCAATAAAGCACTCGCGATGTAGAGTGCATTCCAATAGAATGCGCATACAGCCAGCCCCCTCAGACGCACCGTGTGTTTTGGTTTAACTTTAAATTCGGTGTATTATCCCCGAATGGATTCACGTTCGTTTTTTTGGTGTGGTGAAGGCAGGAAATTAATTCTATTCAATTTTTGGCTCACTTTACCGTAACTTGGGCGGGTATTTCTATAATAATGTCACTCCATAGGCGGTGAAGAGGGAGCATTTGACTTTTGGAAATGAGAGTTTTTGCAATCGATCGCTTTTTCTCTCTGGCGGAATGAGAAACGCCGATGTTGCTGAATCCATTTTAAATCTCTTTTTAAATATTGATTGATGATGAAAAATGGCCACCGCTTTAGGACTTTTAAGGCGCTACAGTTTGATTTGTAGTAGTTTTTTTGGTGATTAGATGTTGAAATATCATTATCACGAGCTGTCAATTCCAGGAATCGTGTGTCGCAGTTTGCTATTAACGGGCTTGTCCTTTAGCTTGTTCATGATTTAATATTGCCATTGTTTGTTTCTTTTTCCTCGTGGCGGCAAGCGAACAGGGTGTTTATAAAAGTGCAATACGAAGTTTCAATATCATCGATGCCATGGATTCAATACGTTATTTCACATTGCTTGTTTCTTGTGTATTTTGACTAAAATGTATTGGGTTATATATTTGCATGTGACTCTTTATAATTAAGGCCTTCGGGCATATGAAATTGAAAAAAATTGGTTTAGTACGTGCATTCTGTATTACACCTCGAGTGTCCTATTAGCTCGTATTAATAGTTATTTATTTATGAAGGCCAAAGTGATATTTATGGAGAAAAGTTAAAGTTTCGTGTGTATTTTTGGTTGTGGTGTTATCGGAAAAAAGTTGGCGTGTTAACTATGCCATTAGCACTAATGATATTGAGAAGGGGAATAATGCTCACATACGCGCATTCTTAAGGGATACCCGGTTCGATTTTTAGTACATCGTGGCTATAGTTATTGCCTCATTAATGTTTGAAGGAATGTACGAAGGAGTACACGCGTCCCTATTACCCTTCCTTGTGGTCCACCCGATGCGAAATTAACTTCATCGTACCTAATATTATCGAAAACGAGCCTGTATGCTTAATGATTTTAGAATTAACTAAAATATTTTTTACCCATGATTTATGATACTAAATTAATATTTCAATTATCATGTAATACGTGTGACGCTTTGTTTTATTCTTTAGTGGTATTTTTATAATGGATGGTACTTGAAAATTGATTTTATAACTAAACGTTTACTATCAAGATCAGATTTGGAGCGGGGTAAACATGGAGGACCAATTTATTCTTAAACGTGTAACTGGCATGTTCTCCAGTTTTTCCTAACCAACAGTATTTTCCCAACCTCACGTAAGGTAAGTGAATGAAAGGGATTTGACCAATATCCGTTTCATTTGCATTGCACCATGAGCATCTGTATTTTCCTTAAGAGCTCATAAAATCAAGAATGAAACGTCTCTTTTCCTTCATTATGAAAACATAGTAATCCTTCTCTCTATGAAAAGCCGTCGAAGTTTAAAAATCACTTGACTGAAATATTAATTGAATATATAAACTTAAATCTATAAATTACATATTTTTACATTTTATTTAATTATTAGGCTTATTGCGTTAGGAACGCCTCCAGCTTCTGTTAGCGAGGTATGAATATTGCCATAAACGTCCTGTACCAAGATTCTTCATCGACGTCTTATCTATTTTACTTAATTATCAATGCATCATCGTTTCAATTACAAAGGTAGTAGAAATGAGTGCAATCGAGCAAGTTTTCTCCTAGCACCCTTTCGCGATTCCTCTTAAGTTCGTACTCGACCTTTATATGGGTCGTGACCTGCAGACAGAATCCACTCCCTCTATCCTGGATAAAAGTTTGGATCATGTCCTAAATATTTTGCGTATTTTTAGCGGATCGAATTTACCCTTTCCTGCTCATTATTTAACGTGACCGTATTTTGACTGGTGAAGGTTTTAATACCTGTCTTTCGTTCTTTACATTGATTGTTTTAAATAAATTTTCCCGAGAGAAAAATACGCCAATTTTCCTACAGTTAATTGTGTTAGGTTCTCGTTGTATTTTGCGATGCTTTCCTGCTATAGGTACAATGATGCGCACTTCTAAGAGAAATAGATTATTTTAGAAGCCATCCAAAGCAGTTAAAGTGTGCCTCCCTGGAGACACCCTTAATTGGGGGCCTCTACGGCATACGCCGTCGAAACTTCGTAATAATGTCTTGGAGAATTATTCACGGCCAGATAACTTTGGTAACCTGACGATGGATTCCTCTCGGCATTCCTTTTCTTTGTCGATGATAGCAATCAAATTAGTTCTCCCGGCGACACACCTGATTGAGTTTGTATTTCGTCCGATGAGAGAGGGAGGGGCAGGGAAAGGGGTGGGAAGTGGGGGAAGGTATTTCGAGTGACATACCATTCCCCTACTTTGTCCCGCCTTTTCTCCCCCTCCATTTGGTACCCTTCCCACCCCTCCTCTCCTCCCACTGGGAGAGCTATCGGCTCTTTGTTTCCAACGCGTACAATGCAAACGCCGCTTCGTAACTCATTTCCATCTCCCCTCCCGGCTTCCCTCTCACCGTCCCACCCACAATTCCCCTCGGCACCCCCCTCCCACGGGTCGCTCATATTAGCGAGCGGGGGTGGGAGGTGTGAGGTGGATGGAGGCCAGAGGTGCTGGAACTCGATGGCTCCTAACCTCAGTGGCGTATGGTTGTCGATCAATCCGGCCGCGTCCTTCGCGTTCAAAGCAGTTCGACGCCGCCTCCAGCACCTCGAAACACCCCCCTCCTCCCTTACCACGCACACCAACTGGCCCTGGCCCAATCGTGCGTTCCGTCCCCCCTCAGAACGCCATTTTATAATCGTGTTCCCATTCTCCCACTGCGCTCGTTCCCCAATCCTTCGTTGCAAATCAGTCTATCCTCCCCTGTCTGCTCTCGAAACGCGTCTAGCATCGGGTGATGGCCGAACATCATGGAGTCATAAAATTCGTATTATAAGCGAAATATTTATTGTATTCATAAAAATCTGTTTCCAATCGGGGAACATAATGGAACGGACCTCTAATCACTCGACAAGGATAATGTGAAACGTTGGCATGGTCATCACCGTCTGATCGCCATGTATCCCGTGACGTATTCATTAAATGCGAAGCCATCGGGCAGAAAATATCATAATGATACGTAGAATAATTGGAGGACGGCGTTTTCAGCGATATTGGGGACAAAACTCCGGAGGAAAAACATCGGGAAAATCTCGAGGGATTTTAGTTTCCAGTTACCCTCGCCCCCGTGGTTTGCGTTTCCCTCGACCTTCCTCCCTCCCATCCGATGATACTCTTCTTTCAAGATGCTCGCCTTTTTTATGTCGTTCTGCCCTCCTCCCTCCCACAAAATCCCTCCTCCTCTCCCCATCCCGTACGTACACACACGTACGCGAGAGTCACAAACCCTCCCGCTTCGTTCGCTTGCTCGCCAGGAATCGCTCCTGCGGATGACTCCCCTGCCTGCAGACTGCACTGCGGTACGATAGAGAGGGAGAGAGGAGAGAGAGAGCGAGCGTGAGGTAGAGAAAGACGGGGAGAGGGAAGGAACGTCGCTTCACCTCCCTCTCTCGGCAGAGGAGGCGGCGTTCTCAACTCCCTCCTCCCTCTCACTCTCTCTTTATCTCAACCCCCTCCCTCCCGTCTCTCTCCCTTCCCGCTCGCACCTCTTTCGGAGGCTCGCCCCCCTGACCCAGCCTCGTACCTCCCCACTCCTCGACCTCTCTCCTCTGCCCTCTCTCTCTCCTCTAACGTCTACCGTCGCGTCGGCACCTACCACTTTATACCACCACCCATCCCTTCCCCTCCCTACACCCACCCATCCCTCACCTCCGTATCAAATCCTTCCCCCTCTCGTCCCACCGGCGTTTTCCCCTTCTTTCGGACGACCCTCTCAACCTCCATTCTTCACTATATCCGTCCTTCATGCGCTCTCTCTCTCTCTCTCTCTCGCTACCCCTTCCCCTCTCTCGTTCCTCGCCACCCCTCCGTTGACTCTACCTTTTTCTCTTTATTTTTTCTCTCTTTCCCTCGCGCCCGCCTGGTTGTGTTTTTTGCATCCATTGGTGGGCAGGTTGCCTAGTGGTTGGTCGGCTCTCTGCTCCATCACACGTCAGCGGCGTAACACACGGCAGAGGCCTCTCTCGCGGAAAAACGTGGGCGGGGGCGGGTGGAGAAGGGGGGAGGGTGTGTTGTGTGTTTATCGGGGAGGGGAAGGGTGTTGCTCGGGGAAACTTATATTATCCTCCTCTGGTGGGGATGGGTGTAGTCTCTCTTCCTCTCTATCTCATTCTCCGTCAGACTTCGTGATCGGTTCTCCCCTTCTGTCGCGGAGCGGAGTCGGAGATGGCTTTTATAAATACTCTGAGGTGATAAAGGCACTTTGACACTGGATCTATTTTTCGCGATCCATCTCCAACTAATTGTGTCGACGTCAACGAGAGATCCTTGTCGCCTTCGAATCCTCTCCCTTTCTACGGCTTTCCCGTCGTTGCGTGTCTTTTAATCAGATGAAGCAGCTCCCGAAGTGCGCTACTCATTTTTAGGAGAATAAGTGTTATCGGAGGAGTACTTGAAACGGTAGGTATTCTTTTCGCGAAAAAGCTGTAATTTTCATTTTCATCACATCTGCACCTAATTTTCCGTGGCCGAATCAATACCCTGAAGAAGAGCATTAGATTTATTGCATTTCTTTTTCATTCGTCTTAATGTAAGCCGGTACAATATTTATTACATCCATGCGTTATATATCTATTGTATTTTTGGAATCTGAGTTATTTTTTTACAACAAGGCTGAAGGAATGATGGGAAGTGCTTGTAATAAATTTTCTATTTATTTTGTATTTCAGTCAATTTCTTATATGCTCAGGAAAGGAGATACATTCCTAATCTGAATATATAAAAAATCAACTGTTAGTTTTATCAATCATTTAACTGCCATCGGGTAGTTTCGGTATTTATTCATTAGAAGTGTTAAACGTAGAAATGTTTGGTACCCTTTTTGCTATATTTGTTTTCATTATTTCAAAGTGCTCTATTTTTCTATAACTATAAACAGTCATCACTATTATCACAGACACTTGCGGCTAAAAGCTAATCGCATCACCGCTTTACTCTAAGCTGCGGATCCTGCTATCTGGGGCCGATATTTTCCCCTAATCATCGTATTGTCCTTCAAATATACCTGTATCAAAGCTTCGCCGCTGAAGTGTGATAGGCAAAAATATCTTAGGAATTGTGTGATTGTAAATTCATGAAAACACTCTGAATTGAAGAATATTTTAATAGAGAACATACAAGCCTTTATTATTGAATTTAAATAGTTCTGTAATATCATACTACGAGTTAAATTTTTTACAAATTTAAAATTATTTAGAGACGTAGAAAGGTTAATATTTTACTTCTTTTATCATATTTGCGAAGCGGCTATCATATAATGCTTTTGCGGAAAATGTGTGGGCTTAAATGTGCTTCAAAACGTGAAAGAGAATCCCGGTTCAATATTTTTATGGCTTGTCTTGGCATTCATTCACAAAATAGGGTTCTGTATCAGTTTCCTTAAGTTATATCTACTCTTTGATTTGTCGTTAAAATTATTCATTGTGCAGGTCAGGCCTCCTTTTGTTCGCGAACGTAATCCCATCGTATTGATTTTCTGATGCTTCTGATATGTCAAATTACATTCTCATAATATCTTCCTGAGTTTTTCTTGTTTTCTTATCGGTATTTTCGCTTTTGTGAATGTGCTATAGCTCTCCTGTTCTTATCTGATGTGTCAATTAATTTGTAATAATTCGTAGGTGTTGTGCTACGACTATTAGACACTTGATTGTCTCCGGTTGGTGAAAAATTTACAATATGTCATACGTTTTATAGTAGAAGGCTTCTTTATTATAGTAGAAGATGGTAATAGTAACTGATACATCATATTAACTAATTTTCGTGTTAATTCAAAAAAAATTGTTTAGTTCATTCATAATTCCTTTGGGTGTGATTTATCAAGTTTCATAATGCATTGTTATTACTTGCATTTAGTTTTGCTTGCGTTATTTTTCTCTAGTGTTCCTTCGCTGTCTCTGTTCCAGTTTGTGTCTTATAAGTTTTTTACGGTCATTTTTGGGCTTAAAGAGCATAATTTACTCTGAAACGGGAGTAGTAGGCATGCACTTTCCCGTAATATATTTTTTTTTGTTTTCTTCTTATCAGCTCAAGTCGTAGTGCTATAGCGGCTCTATTTGTCGTTGCATTCGTTCTAAAAATATTTTGAGACCCATATTAAGAGTCGCGTGTTCTCGGTCGCCTTCGTGTCACGTATGTTCACAGCAGTTCACGCTGCTGCGTGGGTATTGGCTACGTGTGGAAATGTTTTCATACGGAGAAATCAAGTAGAAGCAAAATCGTCATTGACATATACCAGCAGCGTAGGGATACTTATGTATTTAGTTCGGAACACCTGAATTTTAGAAAGAATGGCAGTAGTAACAGATTCTATTGTGACTGTGAAATGAAGATTTCATGTTGGCTAGTATTTAAGTGGTTTTTTGCCTGCTCGAAAGATAGACGATAAGTAATCCTCCTCATTCCCATCCTTAACTCGGAGACGTAGTGCTTTTTTCTCCTTCCTAATCGAGAAAAAATCGTTGAACGAGCCTGCTGTGAGCAATATGTGATCACCCCTTCGAATGTGGTCTTCTGGTTGGTCTTTGCTCTTCTATGCTGGGAATTGCCTGCCTTTCTCCCCCGTTTGCCTTTTTCTTCCTCCTCATTCCCATCCTTGTCCTGTCAACCGTAAGTAACCAATGGATCAAGTTGGAGAGCCATCGAAACAATACACTAAATAAACCTCGAGGTATTCAATCGCGCTAAAATTCCCTCCAACCTGACCTGCTGAAAAGTCTTAATCTCCCCTCGCTCTCGGGCCTTTACGAGTTCCCGTTTCCGTCCGTTCTCTCCTCCTCCTGTTCGCCCCTCTCCTCCTCCCATCGCCGATGACTCCCGAGCGGAAGCGGGGGGCCCTATTTGCGACCTCCCAGCCCGCGACGACCGACCTTTTGCCTGACTCCCACCCAGCACAGTCGACCGTGCTCGCACAAGCATGTATCTAGCGGAATGGGGTGTTGTCGCTCCCCTCCACCCCCTCCTCTCAGAGGTTCGTCAGCTCCCTCCACCATTCTCCCCGTCTTTCGCTAATCTTCTCTCTTCCCCATCCCCATCACCCACTTAGTGCTGCCCATTACTTCTCCCTGTCTTGCTTCCATTTCCTCCCCTCTCTCCCCCTACCCTCCCCGCCCGCCACGCCATCTTGCAGCCCATTACCCTCCATGACTTGCATCAATTGCCTCCGACTTAACTGAGTTTCCTTGTCCTCCGCGACGACGGACTCCCGCACTGATTCGACTACAGACGACTAATCACTCTCCTAATTTTTTGGTTCCGGTTTTGTCTTGCGCTCATCGTGATTACCTTTGCGTTCTCCTCTTCCCCCAGACTTCGCTCGTCTCAATTCGGCGTTCATCTCGGAGTCCCAGCGAGTAGTACGGTTGGCTGAAAAGGTCGTGGGTCCGAGTGACGCCTCCGGCCCGAACGTTGTGTTTGATTAATTGATTGGGAGCATGATGGATATTGATGGTGTGTGGTGACCTCTGCTGTTGGAGTCCCTGACGGGCATGCATCTTCGATGTTTCTCATCGAGGTACGCTCGCTGTCATTTGTGGATCTGCGAGATATATGCGCCGGGTGTTGTTCTTAGAATTCCCAGGGTACATTTGCGGAATGAAATATTGCCATTGCTCTCTCATTGCGTATATCAGTTGAATGGGGAGTAGTGTTAATATATTTTAACTATTTGTAGTTTTTTCCTAAAATTCTTTTGCGCGTACGGAGTTACGGGCGATTAATATTCCTAAATGGAGCTTTGTGTTTAGTACCTGTGCTCTTAAAGCTTGTAATTTGACGTTTTCACCATTCACGGGATCATTGTGGATTTAATGTTTGATGTTTATTTGATATTTATCAGATATTGACAGCAGAGTCGTGGACCACTTCCATTGTAAAACTTGTCTTCGATTTTATGCAATTCAAACTGAAAATTGTTGAGTGTATTATATTGTTGTTGACATTTCCTGCGAACGGGAAGAGCCGATAGTGTTTACGTAACGAAATGTACCTCAGAAAGACTCCTTTTATTCGAATTCTGCCTTCTATGTTGCGCTTTTGCTCGCAATAATATAATTGCTAAGTTTGGAAGGATTATTTCAATCTCAATTTAAATGTACTTAATAGAAGCTTACATCGCGCCATACATAGAGCTTACATAGAGCCATCAATCAATCCAAAGAGAAGTCTTCTGGGGTGACTATCCACGGATAAAAAATAAGCATGCTGCGATTCGCTGATGACATAGCACTCGTAGCAGAGACAGAGAGGGATCTGAACAAGATTCTAGTAACCATGGAAAGGACAATGGACAGATATCAGCTGAAGATGAATAAGAAGAAGACTAAGATATTGGTGTGCAGCAAGAAAGAAGAGGCCAAAACAATTATCAAACTAGGAAAACAAAAACTTGATGAGGTGAAAGAGTTCTGTTACCTAGGAAGCCGAGCAACCAACGGTGTACGAAGCAAGAAAGAAATAGTAGAATAGCCCAGGCAAAGAGGGCATTCTATCAAAAGAAGAATTTACTTACAGCTGGAAATACAAGCGTAGAAGTAAGGAAACAATTATTCAGAACATACATCTGGAGCATGTTTCTTTACGGCAGTGTAGCATGGACAGCAGCGGAGAAGGAAAGGGTAGAAGCATTCGAAATGTGGTGCTACAGAAGAATGATGACAAATAAATGGATCGACCGAGTAAGTAACGAGGAAGTCCTAAGGAGAGTTGGAGGAAAGAGAAGTCTGCTGAAAACTCTAAAAAGAAGAAGGGACAACTTAATCGGCCATATCTTGAGACACGATGGCCTGATGAAGAGAATCGTCGAGGGAAAAGTGAACGGGAAGATTGGAAAAGGCAGGCCTCGTATGAGATACATGGAGCAGGTAGTGAGGGATGTAAAAGAGAAGAATTACGTCACAATGAAAAGGTTGGCCGATAGAAGAATCGAGTGGAAGGCTGCGTTAAACCAATCCTAGGATTGTTGACCAATGATGATGATAATAGAAGCAATTCTCTCGTCTTCAATTCGTCCTCGTCCTGCTTAGCAGCGACAATGGTGCCTCCCTCGAATATACCGCTCGCTCATCAAATTTGTCTCTTTCTCGCAAAGAAAAAATTCTATACACGTCCTACTTCCAGGATAGTTTGGAATAATGAATTCCAGAATTCGTTTATGTAGTTTTCTGAGAGGACGAGAGTGTTATGCAAATAGAGCCGTCGCCGGGGTTTTAAGTTCGTGGCGCTACGGCTGGATCGTTAAGGTCGAGCAAATAGATTATTACTTCAGCTGCCCACTCGCCTACTCTTACATTTAGTCCCCACCCCCTGCCTTCCCCTTCGCTATAGCGGACTTCATACTGAGGGCACTCTTTTGGCGCTCATATCTTTTTTGACTTCTTACGGTCGGCTGGGCAAATACCTCTTTGGCCACGTTGAGGAGATACGCTTCCAAAGAGAGATATCAATAAGGACTGCACTCTGCCCTTGCTCTACCCCGTCTATCCCCTCATGTATCTACAACTCCCGCCTTTTTTTCTTCATACTCTGACCAGAGGGCATCTTTGTATTTACTTCCTCAAATTTCTCGTCCTTTAACCTTCATATTTGTTCATTTTTATCCCCTCTCTCGTCTTACCTCGCAGAACCTCGGGGCTTCTCTGTTCAAACTTTTTCTCTCGCTCCTTTAACAGCGTTCACTGTCCATGGAGGTCCTCTCGTAGGTCTCCTTTTGCATTCCGGTCCCACTTTTTCTTTAATCTTGCGGTGATCTTTGACTTTCTCGCTAACTTGTCCACGCCCGGCTACTCAACCAACCGTCCCTCTCGTACGGCGTGACCCTCACATCTTCCAAATTCTCTTTCCCCGTCCCTTGGAGACTCGTATCAATGATCCCTTCATGCAATGTCTTCTTCGTGTTGCAATAATCCTTTTTGGTAGATTTTGTTCCAGAATCTTCTTTCTCTTCTCCCTTCTGGCGATTACAGTTTCTGTCTAAGTTGGAAGGTCTTCCCGAAAAAGTTTCGCGTCGGGTGCCATTTGCTGCCGTAAGGCCTTTTATTGGTAGGGGAAGCACATGTTTCCCAAGACTTTTTTCTCGAATACTTCTTGCGTTGCTGGGTATTGGCGTTATTCTCTTTGGTTATGGCTGCCTTAATTTCTATGGCTTTGAAAAATGACGTTTTTAAATGTGCCATTTCGTCGGCCAATTATTCGGGTTTCAGTTTGCAAAAGTTTTGAAACGAAATGCCAGATCCGAGTGCTGACGCTAAAAACATGATCTCGGAGATTTAGACATGTGTACTCGAGTTTATTAGTCAGTTTAACAACTTTTTGGAAGGATGGAGAACCACTTAAGGTCTGCTTCGGTGAATGGGGTCCGTGATTTTTTTATTGCCGAATATGATATAGTTTGTAAAATAAAAAGACCCATATTTTTCCGTTTTTTGATCGGTCAATTATTTCTCGAGTTATAGGCGGCGGAAAACTGATGTTTTTAACCCTTTCGGAAAAGTGGGTGTGGTGCAACCTCTGACGTATATCGACTTCGTCCAATCACAACTAAGCCCGCGAAGCTACTTCGCCTTATCGCAATGGGGGGACACTGCTGACTCTGGCAATAGGAGCAGTTACGACAGCACCTGAGCGAGCAGATCTTCCGAGAACCCCCCTCACCTTCCCATAAGAGCAGTCAAGGGCGGGAGGAAAATGACGTCAGTGTTATCACAGCAGCTTTTTCGGTGGGCGTCACCTTTTGCTTATTTTAATTTTTAATTTACGAGTGAATGGTTGTGATTAGAAGATTAATTTTTTCACCAGATTTCTTTTTTCGTTTTCATCTGACAATTTCGTGTACAAAATTGCGATTTCGATTCCGAGTAAACGCCCCCATTGGCAGTGCTACTCTTGTTTTTTTCCTAACGTGTTTCCTTTGCTGGAATTTGAGAGTTGGGAGACGTCTCACTTTGTCCTTCTCTTTGCCTTACTTCCACTTTCTTTCTCCTGCATTTCCCACTCCCCGCAGCATGTCTTCTTTTGTTCTCCTTCGATCCAATCCGTTCAACCAGCTTCCTCACGCGGAATTAACCTCAACCCTCGAGATCTTGAGGAGAGGAAGCGGAGCTACGGGCCTCTCACCCTATACATCTCTTAGGCCGTGCCTATCTTCCTAACTGTGCTTCCCATATACCTTTCCTCCTCTTTTGTCTCTTACCTCTCCGAAAGCTCTAATCCTCTGTTCAGAAGAGGACCTCTTCCCATCCAGACCACCTCCCTCCTTCGTTCTTGCATCCCGGCAAAAAATATATGATGAATACCAGTGCCTATCTTTTAAGCTCATCGCATTCACTTTCTTCTTTTCTGCTCTCGATCCATCCTCGGGATCTTCGAGGTGCTCTAGTCCCTTCCTCATTTCCTTTTCTTCGCTCTCTCTGCTCTTCCCTCGGCCCTCATTATTTGTGGTAATCGCAAGTTCTATTCACGAGGGATTTTCCCGAAACTCGCTTCGACTGTTCCGGTCGGATGGTCTCTGCGTACTAAATACTCCTTAACTGAAAGTGAGGTATGTATTGATCGCTCGTCAGCCGACGAGCAGACTTCTCAGGAAGGCGGCAAAATATTAGTTTACTAATAGAGAATTAAAGTGGCCACCGTTCATAACAGTGGCTTCTAGAAAATATATTATCAATTGTTTTTTAAGTTTTCGTTGATTGCTGAGAGAGTTTACCCTGATAAAGTTTCCTTGGATATTGACGTGGGAAACTGCACCTTCCTTTTTAATTTTGGGATCATTCGTGAGGTCGGAAAACAGAGAGGTTCCAGGAAGACGCTGATGAGTGTAGAGGAAAAACTAATTGGGCACATTCCTGGGACTTTAACCGGAAAACGTTGTGAAAAGAGCTATGGGAAAGATGATGATGTGAACTCGGAAGGTTTAGGGGAGTATGTTAGGAAAAGCGATGCACAAGAAACTAGTTACGGAAGGAATCAGTGCTGGGAACATTGACGGAATGGAAAATCTTCAGAGCCCAGGTACTGTAGAGAATCATTAAAAGACGTTTAAACTAATGATGTATTTTTGAATGTATAGTTGTACTTATTAATGGTAGTATTCGGCGATCTGATTAATTAGCGCGGGGCATAGTTTTTACCCGTTAACTTAAATCTCTTTGAGTATTTAGCGCTCTCGCTCATTGAATTGTCAATACTTATCTTCACCCATTCTGCTTCGTTATCTATCGCCTTCCTGTGGCCCCCTCGCCTCTCGCTCACTCTCGCCTGGCTTCAACACCCCGTGTTCGCCCGCATCTTGATTTCCCCTCCCTTTTAATAAGCCATTTTTCTGAAACTCCCTAAGCATGCCCTTCACCATCCCGACACCTCTGTCTTATCCCCTCCAACACTCGCGCTTCCCTATCTCTCTCTCCCAATTTTGCCCACTGCTCGAAATGACATTCACTCTTTGGCCCTCTTTGAGTCGTCGCGAAGAGGGGCGTCCCACTCCCTTCCCTCACCGGAACAACCCTCCTCCGGCCTCCCTGCCCTCTCTTCTTTCTCTTCCACCCTCTTTCCACACTCCTTAATGACATTCCTTACCGAGGGAGAGGGGAAAAGAATGGAGGTGGCGGTGGGTGGGTGGGTGTGAAGAGGGAGCTTCAAAATTTCTGAGGATAGGCGGTGGGCTAGAATGGGGTGAGTTTCAGAGGTGGACGTAGGAGAGGGAGAAATCTGGTAATATTGTTTTCATTTAAACGGAAACAACTGTTTCTCGAGGCCGCTCCCTCTCCACCTTCTGTCCTCGCTCTCTTCCGAATCTCCCCCTCCCCCCAAGCCCTCGATGAATTTCTCCCGATTAGTCTCCATTTCTGAGGGGCGTTTATTTTCTCCCTCCCCACCGCTCCGCCCCTTCCCTTCCCCACTCTCTCGGCATCTCACGACTCGTGTTTCTCGCCTCTCTCCACGGTCTCCGGCAATTTTTTTAATCATCAAAGGCAATAACATCGCCGCAGTGAATTACCATTGCCTTGCCCCTAACCTTCTCCTCCCACCCTCTTCCTCCCTCTTCGCCTCCACGACCTTCATCGTTCTTCCCTACCCGAGGCAGGCAATTAGGCGCGAAGTAGACCTTAAAGTGATGTCGTTCTCCCTCCCTTATTTTGGTTGTGGCTGCGTGGAGGTGGTAGTGCAAGGTAAGGGACTCGGTCGGGGGGGCTCGTTGGGGTGGCTCGCTTGTAGTTTTCGGGGGGTGGGGAGAATAGGAGTGACTGAGAGTGGGTTATTATTCCAGCGAATGGGGGGGGGTTGGTTGAGTGCAGGTTTTGACGCACAAACACACGACCGTCCGTCCGCCCTTCTCTCCCGACCACCCCCCTCCTGTTTTATTCTTCCCATCTTCCCCTCCTCGCCTCTTCCTTCCTCACCGTGCCGAGAGAGCAAACAGAATGAGTGGGGGAGTGAAAGGAAGAGGAGAGAGGCCATTATGAACCGGGGAAATCGCGCTCCTCGATGGCGCGTCTGTGTGCTCTCCTGATTACTCTCAAACAATGAGCCCCTCTCTCTGTTCCTATCTCACAATCCTCAAGTCTTCTTTTCTCACCTGGCCTCAGCCCACCTCCGTGTCCCGTCCGGTCTCTTTCTTGTACTCTTCGTGAGGTTTTTGCGCCCTAAATGAGATTTTACGATATCCAGTTTGATAAACAGCCGCTTCCACTCTTATTGCGACTTTTCCCTCGCATTTTTTACCCTCTTTCATCTGTTTAACTACCTTGTCGGTCATGCTATTTCTTCGCTTTATCGCGCAGAGGTATGTGCATTTGAACTTATTTTCGCTCTGTAGAAGTATAGGTACGCTTCATCTCCGACCACATGAAAAAAATACGTTTTTCAGTTAGAGGTTCAATACTTGCTTTCTGACGTTATTCTAAAGCTAAAGGAAAACATGAAGTGTGAGTTAAGTGGCGCGAATATGAATTCTAGTCGATTCTCGAGAAGCGAAATATAAGCATTTCTATGTGATGAATGTTGACTCGATGAAAATACTTAATGCTGGTGAATTTTCATCCACAAGTAATTGTTCAGAGTCCGCCTAGGGGTCCTTTCATTCATTAGGTTTCTATGAAAATACTAAATAATGGTGAATTTTCGTCCATAAATAATTGTTCAGATTCCGCCTAGGGGTCCTTTCATTCTATTAGGTTACTATTGAAACGTTAATCATCATACTTCAATACAGACATGGTGAGGTTATATTAATGCTGTTTACTTTTTGTGATTATTCAGTATTAATGTATTTCAGACAGTGGAATTGTAAGGACTGTGCTTTAATTCTAGCTTTATCCCTTATATTGCATTTCTGTCTTATTAAATAAAAATTAGTTTTTTTTTCTCTTTTTCCGTTTCTCATTCCATCAGTTCTTCCCTGTTCGTCCATTTTTGTCATTTTTTATGAGTCCCCGAGAGCTCATGTATGATGAAAGTCTCTTTAGGCCTAGGAATTTTTTTGTCTTCTCTGCACATTTTTTTAGCATTGAGAAATATACATCTATGCTGAAATATTTTGTAGAAATTTTTCATTAGAAATGCCTCAAAATTACAAGATAAGGGAAACAGTAAAAATCTATTGGGACCTAGTTGAAACAGAATGGATGTCATGCAGGATTTGAATGGATATCATCCATAAAGACTAGTTACGGAACCCGTTCTCGTCGATAAAATTTAGTGTTCTCCATGTTTCACTTGTCACGATTCCCAAGACAACTGGCTACAGCGTCTGTTGACGTGGTTGACGGCCCCAGTCATGTCGCCCGCGAAGTGAAAAACACCATAACAGTCAGAATGAAGTAGTAAGTGATTAGCTTGGCTCTTGGTTTACGGCAAAATGGAGAATGCATTGGAATTGTTTGCTGTCCGTCCTTCAAATTCTATGACTAACATTCCGTGAAATAAGCACTGCTGTAGATTCGGTGCTTCAATGACTAGCGAAGTGATGCTGATTTTTCAGGCTATTTTATGTACGTATAGGCAATCGTCTACCATTTTGAATGGTATATGTAACTGATTGCCGTTTTTCTAGTACGATAAACATTTAATCCCTGGAGAAACGTATTTTACCTTTTGCGGTGGTTTTTTAATGTGGGGCAATAAATATAAACCATAATTGTATCCTGCGAGATCATAATGAATGATGTGCCAGTATTCTTTGAAGGAACAGGAAAACTATAAAATGAACAAATTTTTCCCAAATGCCTGAATTGTGACGGAGTCCGAAATTTAATATCTTGCCCAATGCTGCTACCATCTGGCATTGAAATTATTTTTAAGAGCGTATATTCAGACTATGTCTTTCAAATTAGATTTTGAGTGTATTTTTAGCTAAATTACAAAAGATTTTACGGGTTGCTGAAGATCGCTGAGACGAATACATTTCAATTTTTTTCCGCTCGCTTTGCCTAAAGCCAGCATTTTGTTTCATCTTCGATGTAATTTGTTTGACGGAGGTAGCTCACTAGCCCTGATTGCTCTGCTACGTCTTTTCATCACTCCTCTCCTGCCTCGGTAGCTTTTTATCTCCTTCTCACTCTTTTCTCGGGTCTTTCCTCCACCTCATCCAATGCTGGAAATAAAAATCCTCGTTTTACCCGATGCTTTTTGCACTTTGGCTCTCAGCCCTATTCTCCCCTGCTTCTTGGGAAGGTGGAGACGCCGTTGTAGAGCAGAATAACCGTTTTACCTTTGATCCGCCGCCCCTTTGCTTTCACGACGGCGAAGGTTTGAGAAGGGGTTACACTGAAGCTTGGTAATGTTGCACTGCAGCCACTCATCCCACTGAATAAATAATCACACATATTTATCCTTTCTGTTTTAAATGCCTCTAACCTCCTTTTCTCTCTCTCTCTCTCTCTCTTCACCTCTCGCAGCATCCTTTTAACTCCATTCCCTTTGAATGAAAAATTCAGGCCCTCCCGACCCGTGTTCACCTTCCTAACATCTCTCCCCGCCCGCCCGCACTCGATTCGCGGCGCCGTTCCGAAGCCGCGGCCACGAATCCAAGCCTGGCACGCGCGTGTGGAGAGCCGCATTCACGGCCTGGATGAGTCCGCTTTTGGGGTTTCCGAAAGAGAGAGAGAGAAAGAGCGGCAGACCTTTTGACACCGTCGCGTATTCCGTCAATTCAAAAAGCCAACCGTTTGGCGGGCGATGGTGGTTTTGCCTAGGGAGTGGATGTGAGGCTCGGACGCGTGTGAAGTGGGATGCGTATTCCACTTTCCAAGCTCTGTTGAGTCGGATTCTTCGAGAATCCAGTTAAGCCGGTATTTATTCCTTCGGGGTCGTGAGCAACGTTGTGTGCGTCCTTGGACTTTGGGGAGGGGAGGGGGGGGAGCGGGGGAGGACCTCTTCATCTCCACAACTCGCCCGAACCCCTTTCCTCTCCCCTGCTCCCTTCCGTCCTCAGATCCCTCGGGAAGAGCCTCCAAATCACTCACGTCCATCCTCTTGGGAGGACGACGGAACTTTCGGCTCGTTCTCATTGTAGCGACGCGCGCACACACACACAGCCACTACCGCCTTGAGGTCAATCGTCGGGACTCGATGCCGCTTGGATGAATCGCCACCGTTTCTGCGAAGGCGTGGGGTCTCTGAAAAATCTCCCCCGCCTCTCTTCGTTCTCCGTTGCTCAACTCCATTCCGCCCTCTCGCTCGCTCTCTCTTCGACTTTTGCGACTCCCGCCTGCTGCTAACTTTCCCTCCCTCATTCCTCCCCATCCCTCTTCCTTCTCTCCTCACACTTTCTCCGTCTCTCTCGTGAGCGCACGTACGCTCTCTCCCTTTCGGAGTTTTTGTTGGGATTCTCCTCATTTCCTCTCCACGTTACTAATGATGCCTTGCCCGTGGCCCGTGAGGAATGCGTTTCAAAATCTTAGGCGAACTCTCTCCCTCTCGCTGTGTGTGACGATGAATTACTCCGGGCATTACAGGTAGGACCGGTTGTGTTTTTTTGGGCTCAATTTCCCGTCGGTTCTCTTAGGTGCGGCCGTTAATAAGGCCGTCAAAATATTTGAGAACAGGATTTATGCTTATCACATCCCTGTCGACACGGTGCTGCTAGATTACATTCGTGAAGGATGCAAAAACTTCATATTTAGAGTTTTGGAATTCCGGATGTTATTACCGGAATGTCCCTCTACCTATGAGATGCATAGCGTGATATGCTTTGTATTTATACCGCTTTGTTGATCAGCTTTTACATTAATTATTCGGTAAAGAACTTGATATTTGACCTAAAACTAAGTTTAATCTCGTGCACATAAACCTTAAGACTAATGCAACTGATTTTAAATGTCATAGAGATTGTGTGCATGAAACAAACGTTAATCCCTAGCCTAATTATAAATTTGAAGAGCCGAGTGGGTGGAAATAGTACCTGAGGAAGTATTTATTTTTCGTTTTCCTGTCTTCAAACTTCCTAGGGGAATTCAAGTTTGTGAATAATTCATATTTAAACTTGGATAGAATGATAAAAAATGTATTCTTAGCTTGTTATCCACGTAATTAACCTTGCCCAAAAGGTACCATTACAGTTATGAAGCCTTGCTCGTGTTCGCTCAATAATGTTTATCCCCGAATAACATTTTAATATGCCTGTTCGTTCGCTTGCAGCGCCATACTTTGTAGATTTTTCGAGTAAACTCTAAGAATTCGATGGAATTAGTTACGATAATGATTAACCTTTAAAGGGAGAAAGTTTTATTTTTTGGTCAAACTGAGGTCTTAAATGGCTTAGAGTTGCGGCGCACATTTCTCTTTAGAATATTCATCGCCTGGAAGTATCGCTTGTTTTGAGGCGGACTGGAATAAATCCCTGATTTTAAGGGACGGTCGGCCTCCGTTGTTACGACCGCACAGTTGATTGTCCAACAAATAACCGTATGGGAACGGACTGGTCGGAGAGTGGCTAGATTCAAGCAAGCGTTTCCCTACGGTTGCAGAATATGCCTTCTTCCTTCCTACGTTTTTTGTTTTTGTCCCTCGCTCAGCAACTACGTCGCAGTGTGTTTCTTCTTTACTCAAGCACTTTCTTCACCATTCTCCTCCTTTCTCGGCTAAAAATCTGAAACCTGGTAATCTCTCCGAAAAGTCATGTTTTATTTCGATTTTAACCTCTATACGTAACTATTTTTCCTTTTGCTGTGCATCGTGCCCGCATAATGCTTAATATTGAAAGTATTCACCGATCATCCCACACTGAAGCCCATACATTTTCCATATATGGGACATATATGGAAAATATATGTCCCATATATGTTACATATATTTCCCATATATGTCCCATATATAGGCTTCAGTGTGGGATTCGCTGATATCGTTTGACTTTACTTAGGTAATGGTATTCTACGTATGTAAAGAATGCTATAATTTCTTCTGTTACGTTTCATTCTGTCTAATTTCTCACTTTTTTATATACCGTGTTCGGATAACACAAGGCAAAGTCCTCGTCATCCCCTCAGAGTCCTCGCCCACTTTCATTTTACCTAAGGCTTAGTCTCGGAGATATTTTCACATCATCACCGCAGTTTCGCATCATCGGCGATTCAGTGAATTTTCAGTGAGCACTGCATTAATTAAATCCGATGAAAGCTTGAGTTCGCCCACCAACCATCAATTCTCCTCAGTTTCCACCCTTTAGTTTTCTCCCCCCTATCCCCACCACAACTCTCCTTTGGGCCTGCATCCACCTCTTTTGTCGACCCTCCTGCGAGCCCCATGCCCGCGAGTAAATTCCTTTAAATCGTGCCTCGAGGTTCCTTTCCTTTTTTTAATCACACAAATAATACGTTTTTAAAAAATCGTTGTGAATTCCAAAACTCACTCCTCTCTTTCTATCTCTCGCCATCCTGCTGCCCTCACTCATGCTTCATTCCCGCTCTCTCGCTTTTTACGTCTCAGTACCCGCTTGCTTTCAATCTCGCCATGGCTTTCGTTTTCTTTGGCACGACAGCGTTTTGATGTCCGGGAGACCGAGAGTAGCAGTTGGGGGAAGAGAAGCAAACAAGACGGACAGATGGGAAAAGGGGGCAAAGAAAAGGAACCTGAGCTTTTTCCACCCAAAGGTCAGGAAAGAATACTACTACGTCGCAGTGCGACATGATTTTCCCTCGGCCGTTCGTTCCCCTCGCCTATCTCCCTTTATTTCTGCTTCGTGGACCTTGTCACCCCATTTCCCTGCCTTCCATTGGTGGGCTTTTTTCCATTCTTGGTTCCATCCCGTCCCTGTAGCGTTCTCATCCGCTTCTCTCTTTCCCTCTCCGCTCCTTTTCGTTTCCGTCGCTTCAACTCGGGTTCCGCCGCTCCGGGATGACTCGAAATTCGCCCAGCCTCGCGGTGGCCCCCTGATCGATTCTACGCGGAAGCACGACTTTAAACATGCACGCCTTTAAGCGTCCTGCATGGATGGGCACTTAAGCCCTCCCCTCGCAAGGAGCTCGTGAGCAACGAGGCAATTTACATTCTACGTCGCCCCCTAATGGAGCTGAATTTTTCTCCGCATCCACTTTTTTTGCGGTCTAATTGATCCATGTTTTAATTTGCATCTGACTGGTGCATTTTTCACGAATAAATTTAATCATACGATCATTGTTCTACTCCCTTGGGCTAAATCGATAATATAATTGCAATTAAGTACGCCAATTAGTTCCTCCCAGCGCCGCAAGGCTTTCTGGCACTTTACATTGTATCATAGTAGGCACATTATTAATGATAATCTCTGTTGATGCCAGGGAGTGACTTGGAATTATCCAGGGGAAAATTATGAACTTTAAGTTCTAAGACCTGCTCATACCTGGTAATTCTCTGCCATCATTACTTATCACGGTGGTGAGTACTTTTTGAAGCACCTTCTATACCATGAGACTGTATGCCTCACTCTCTCCCTAGTAGGCCCTCAGTTACTAATGTCCTGGGTCGTTTACGGACTCGCGAGCATTAGTAGGCCTCACCTCCTTAATATCCAATTCCAAAGTGCTCCCTCCTAGTCCACGTAACTTCCCTCAGCCTTTGCCCTCCCTCCTTCACCTTCTTCAAACTCTCTCCACGGTGATTAGCGCGTGCTCATGTCGATTACCCTGTCGGAATTGGCCACCGATGAGACGGAGGAGCCTTCCTCGAATCCCTCCACGACTCCATTCCGCATTTCGTCCATTTTCCTCCCGCACACTCGCCGCATTGCTTTATTCTCTTCCTCTTCTCTCTCTTTTACGCCTTGGATCCTTTTGTCGCCGTCCCGTTCCGCCGGCATCCACACGCCGTCCTCCTCGGTCGCATAAACGCTCCAGCGGCGAGGGTGAATGGCTGGACGGGTCGGCGGGAGTGGGTTCGCCTCCGGGGGTAGGTTGGGTGTGGGGGGAGTGGACGCAAAAAGGGGGCGTGGCGGATGGGGTAGCGCGCGGTAGTGGTGCGGATTTTGTGGGGGGGCGGGGTGGGTTGGTGTTCAGTGGGTTGGACGGACACCACGGGAATGGGGGCGGCGGAGGACGGACAGGGATGCCAAAGAGGAGGCGGGGGTGAGGGGCAGCAGGGGAAACAGTGGGGCGGTTTGCTGCACCGCTCCTCAGCTCGCCCGCACCCGCTGCGTGAGGATTGAAATATGAGGAATAAACGACCCGAGGTCCAGGCGAGGAAGTGGGCGTAGGAGTAGACCTGTAGGTTAGGGAAAAGTGGCCGGTGGGAAAGGGAAATGTTAGTGAACCGTATTGAGAGGGAAGGTGAGAGGGTGCGGTGGTGTCGGCTCTGATGGCGGGGGAGGGTACGGGGAAGGAGGTGGAGGGACGGGAATTCTTCAGTCTGATGGGAATATGGGCGTTCTGCAATCCCCAGTTGGTGGTTTGGGGATTTTGGAGAGGGAGGGTATAAAGATAGCGGGAGTTGCGCCAGTGCGCACGTATTGAATTGTGTCTGAAACGGTTTGATGGGATAAGGTTTTTACGATTCCAGCCACCGAACAGATGTCGGTTTTTTCCCCCTTCCTTTTATTGATTACTTTTTTTCTCTCCCCGCGCAGTTTCCAGTTTTACTGACCTCACTCCTTGCCTCAAAAATGCTGCTTTGCTGTATTTTCATTTGAAGGATTTTATTTGGAAAGGCGGTTACATATTGTTTTCTACTTTTTGTAGCATTTTTAACGAGGCTGAGAGTATGTGTTTTTTTCCGTTTTAGTGAATGATCCTTAAGACCTTTCTGTTGTTCCTCTATTCCCATGACCATAACGCCACGTGCTGGAATTTATATGTCTATATTAGTATATATGTATGGATACGCACATCTACGAACGGACGGCCGACGATGGTGCGATATAAATTCCGTGTACATTATATTATTTTACCATTTTTCACGCTAGGGAATTACGAGGGAGTAGGGTTGTGGCGCTGGAAAGGGAAGGTATAAATTCATGAAAAACGCAAGAATTCTCAGAAATTAGCTTCTCTTGAATTTTCGGGAGAAATCCATTCTCTGTGGAAGACGTTTATTTCCTACCGGAAATCTCTCTCTATCCCTTTTTTAAGGAGTTTCTTTCGTCGTTTGTTTTCGTTGCGCCGTCGCTCCTCCTTTCCCCCACATTCCCGTTGCCCGCAACCATGTCCCCCGCACCCTCGTCGTAAATGTAAAAAAAATATATATAAAGAGAAAACTGTAAGAATAATTGACTGAGCGACGCTCGCGGTAGAAACAGGCCGGAGGATACCGAGTGAATTGCTAGTTGGATTAGTCCTGGAGCGCCGGGGAGTGGGGCGAAGGGCCTGGCAAAAATGGAAGGGGAGGTAGGACGGTGAATGCGGGTAAGTGTCCTCTTCATCTCCGCCGGGTTTATTTAATTTATTTTAAAGAAACACAGTTTCTCTTCGGGACGGGGTCTTAAGGTTCATATCTCAAAGTTGGGGAAGCGGGGTTGGCGTGGGGTGAGAGGAAGAGCGAGTGGCGTGCAAAAGTGTCTGGGGTATTGGAGAGGTCGGGGAATGAAGGAAGGACGAGAGATGAAAGGGCGATAATCGTGGATTGCGCTCGCTGTTTTGCGACTGGCGAAACTGGCATCCGGAGGGAACGTGAAGCAGGCGTAACACGAATATTTGCATCCAAACTGAAGAATTAGCTTATTTAAATCCACTCATTTAAAGTAAAAATTATTTTTTTTTAACTACTCATTCCTAAGCAATTTGACTTCCCAGGATCTTTTAATTCCTTTAATCGATCACCGCATGTCATGTCTTCATTTTTCCCGCGAAGTTTATTGCTACCCATAGATATTTCAGTGTCTTAAACCGTTGGTTTTTTAATACATTTTTCTATGTAGCATATCTTTAAAGCCTCACAGAAGATGCGAATTCCTTGGATTTGCCCTTTCCCCTTCGATGTGAATTTAATTAGATGCTTGGAATTATTTTTTTTCATCTGATGATTTCAAGAGTCTGTAGATAGGCAAGTTTCCTTGATGCCTGAAAGAAATCTCTCTGCTTAAACTGCTTAAATCCGCGACGTTAGTAGATTGGACCATTGATATGGGAACGGTCTTGCGTAACTAGGGAGGAGAGAGAGAGAACACTGGCCAGCATTAGCCGGAATATTAACCATTTTGACGCTAATATTTATCGAAGCAGCGTTTGGCGGGCTTGATGTGAATGATGCCCAAGAAAATAAAACTTATGACTCTGCGCAGGGGAAAAGCAATCCTACCCAAATGCCTCTGATCTGCTCTATTCTTTGACGTTTGTTCACAAAATACTTCGCTTATTGAAGGCAATCGTCTAATGAGATGGTCCACCGTAAAATATTCCTTGAAAGTGCTGATTTATATTACTTAAAATATCCACTCCTTTATATTACCAATATTACTTAAAATCTTCATTCCTTTATATTACTTAAAATCTCCATTCATTATGAATGTATCGTATATGCTCTTATACCGAATGCAAAGTGGCCAGAAATAGGATATATGATAGAAGAGGCAGTTAATGGCTTCACTTTAAGTAGTTTTTTTACCGGTTATAGTGATTGTAAGTTACTAATAATGGGTAAGATCATGGAAGACTTCAATCTTGAAAGGATATTTGAATGGAATCATGGCTCTTTGATCTTTGAAGAGCGAATGTTTGTAAAGTACTGGCTCCTCAGATTTCGGTTGAGGAGCAAAATGGTAAGCACAAGATTTTCATTAGAGAGGAGGAAAAAATCATAAGATTTGGTTTTCAAGACAGGCAAGTAAATGAATGGGATGGGTGACATATTGAGATGTAATTGTACGTTGAAAGTGCCGTCGAGGGAAACTGATTGACGACAGCGGAAGTAGAGTACATTTATGTAAAGAGATGAATGCTATGGCCTGAAGAAAGGTTGTTGGTTACCATGTACCCTGTTTGCAAGGGGAACCACGTGTCGTTTGATGATGATGTGGGCTAATATGTCACGAGGTCTCGTATACTTTTTTTTGACGGATCCAGCTAAATCCTACCCCTAATCAGTCGATATCCATTTAATTTCATGCCAGATAAATGTGTAATTGAAGTATATTTTTTCTTCCTCCCTCCAAAGGAGCCAAAACGAATGAAAATATTGCTTTTTAAGGTGAAGTTGATGTGGGCTCTCCGAAGGACTGGGGTAGGGAATGGGCCTAGAGACGTAGACGCATGGACGGGGGAGCGTGGGCGTAAGGAGTGAGGGCCAGGGTGAAGCATTTTGGGGTAGTGATGGAGGCTTTAACGTGTGCTTATGCGAGGGGTTGTTTGGAGGAAGGGAGAGGTGGAAGACCCGCCGGAGGGCGCAGGAATTAGATGGAGAGGGAGGTGGTGGATGGGAGGGGGAACTAGGGACAGGACGAGGAGTGGGTGAGCGGGAAAGGGAGGCAGGAGAGGAATGGGGATATATATTCGAAGGAGAGTGTATTGAGGCGGAAAGGAAGGGAGTAAAGGGAGGGAGGAGGGAGAATGTTCGGTGGGAGATATTGATCGCGGTGGAGGAGATAGAGCGGCGCGGCGGGTGGATGATACCAAGGGCGGGCGAGCTCTCGGAGTGAGAGGGGAGGGAGGGAGGAGAGGGAGGGAATGAGGAGGAGGAAGGAGAGAGAGAGAGAGGAAGAGAGGGAGAGAGAAATGCGTCGAGTCGACGCCTGGGAGAGGGAAGGGACCGTGGAGTCACAGAGAGGTTGGGCAAGAGAGCTCGCTTGCTTCTCCCCGCCTCACTCATGCATAGGTACGCTCTCATACAGGCCACGAATCTGGGGGAGAGAGAGAGAGAAGCTTAGAGAGGAGGGAATCATGAGAAGGGAACGCGTGTTTGTGTGTGCTTGAGGGAGGGTATGCCTCCTCCCGCCTCAATAACACCCTTACTCGCGACCGTTACCGTCTCTTCCTCAACCCCCCGCCTTCCCCCCACGTTTTCAACTCTTCCTCCCGGTGCAGGCTCATTCCGGCGTTTCATGAAAATCTCACTCACTTCTCGTCGCCCGCGGGACTCTTTTTCGGGGTGGACGTCCTAAGGGGTGCGGGGTTTTGAAGTGGTGATGCGAGGGGGTGGATGGTGGGGGCGATGCCCACCCGCTCCTACCCTTTAAAACTTCCCCTTCGCCGTCCCCGCCACACCGCCCTGCGGAGCACGCGCTCTCTGGACCGACTACCTTTTCTTCCTCCCTCCCACGCCTCCTTCCCCTCCTCCCCCCTCTATCGCTCTCGCCGCGCCGACACGACCTTCCCGAGGAAGATTTCGGTTCTCTTGCTCAGGGAGTGGGCAGGTGAGGGAAGGGCGAGCCGAGGCCAAGGAGGGAAGGGATTCTCCTCTCCCCGAGGGCAGGAACTAATACGGAGCTCATGTTACTGATGTGCGCGCTTGGACGGAAGGAAAAGTTTCCGGTTATAATGCGTGTGGAGTCGACGTTCTGCGCTCCGCATTCCCTCCCCCCCTCCTTCCCAGAGGCCTTTTATTTCATTTCATTCCCCTCCACGTCCCATCAGCTCACCTCAATCAGTGGGAATCTTTCGCTCTTTCCCTCGCTCTCTCTCTCTTTCCCGAGCGGGGTTGTGTAATCTCTTCTGAGAATTTTGGACGCAATAAATTTCCCAGTGGCCCCTTTGATGTATCCTCCCGATCAGTTAATAAATATTGGATCCCGGGTAGTGCTCTCTATGATGCGTCTCGGGATTAAATCACGTTCCGCGAACTTGCCGTACACCCAGTGTTTAAATATGGTTCCGGTTTTGCTTGTCTTTAAACACTTGTTCATTCCTCCAAGGTTTCCGCGGGGAATTACCTTTTTGTTTTGGCGTATGCTCTTCGTAATTGGTTTTAATATTTTATGAGTCCATCTGATATTACTGGCGCTAACTTGTTCTCTAGCTAAGCTGAGAGAGTATCGTTTTTCGTCGTGATATTATTTATTTGCTTTTGTAGATTTCGCAGCTCGCACCATGAATGAGCCTCTCATCCCAGGTAGTGTTTTATTGCTCATCAGTTTGTAGTATTGCTCATCAATGTTTGTAACATGGATATGAACTAATTCGTGATAAATAGTAGGAGAAAAGTTATCAACACTGCTGTTTCCACATACACGTTTATTAGGGATGACCATGGTTTCGTAGCAAGGCTACATCATCAGGTGAACATTTAGAAAAAAAATTCCCCCTGCTTCTTTTCCTACATATTTTGCTATATATACTGGAAATTTCTGCTAAATGTTCACCTGATGATGTAGCCTTGCTACGGCCTTGCTACGAAACCATGGCCGTGCCTAATAAACGTGTATGTGGAAACAGCAGTGTTGATAACTTTTCTCCTACCATTAATAACTTCCACAAAGTTTTGCCTGAGACTGTGTCGTGATAAATATCCTGCAATATATTCTCAGGGAAATTATTTTTTAGGTATTACTCTCCTATTTGGAATATCATGCAAAGAAAAACATTCGTGGACAATTCGTAGTTAACTTATTGTTATTGTTCGTTGTTAACTTATCGTCGCCGTTTACTCATTCCCTAAGATTGCTCCATTTCCTGCCCAACTTTGTGAAAGCTGGGCGTAGGGTTGCTGTGACGGCTTGGGTACTCACTGGGATCTTTCAGTGAAACACCGGTCCCTAAATGGGCGTAGGTAATTTTTCAAGGCAAGTAATCCTCGTAGAGGTACTCATTTGTAGACTTGCACTCCGTTACCCAAACATATTGCCTACCCACTACCCACAAGCCTGAAATGTCACACATTCGGTACTTCAGCTGTCGTTTGCCTTTTCGTAGGGACTAGTAATTCTTCCTGGGTAAGCTATCCGTATGCCATCACGGTGTATCTTACTGTCGTTTCTGTTTTAGAGCTGAGGGAATCCTGAAACTGGTTGATACCCGGATGGAAATGGAGCAGATTGGATCGTACTTTTATTGTTCAGTGCAGCAGGAAGTTGTCGGAGATCATCATTTTTTGCCTCAACGAGAGCATGAACGACTCAGTGTTTCCATCCAGTTTATCAAATGCATGGCAGCCCGGTAACCGCGAAGCGGAGAGAGGAGGGAGGAGTGGGACGAGTAGAAGTTGGACGTCTGGGAAGGATAGCTGTGGGGAGTGCATTTAGATCATGTCAGATCAAGGATTTGGAGCGAAACTTGGAAATACTCTGAGGATCCCCTTATCTCAATTCTTTTTCACGAGTCCATTGCTCGCTAAATTCTTCGACTTTTTTTTGCCGAATACGTACCAAGTTTATTGCAAATTCGGCTGAAACGAAAGTCTTCTTTATCATGCAATGCCTGCCGTTCTCAAAGTAATCGTTACGTAATCTATGATATGTTCAAATGTGGGTGGGAAACCTTTTTTAGGCGGAAGGCCCATTCTTTCCTAGGAGATTTTATCAGGCCGCTCTCTGTATTTTAGGTCACATATTCATATTGGTGCCATGTTTAGTATACTTGTGGTAGGAATATAAATATACTTGTGGTAGAATACTTGTGGTAGGAATATAAATATTTCCACGATTTCAGAGCAAAAGTAATAAGGAAGAGGGGAAACTCGAATACCATATTCATTATCTTATGCTCGCTGTGGAGTAACCAGTGTCCTGTTGCGTCGCTCATGTTGCATGCGTGATTGTCCTGCAAAAGGCCGCATTATGAGTCACTAAAGGCCAAAGATTCCCCACACGTCGTGCATGCCATTTTTAAATGCAAAATGATGTCCTCCCTCATTATTATCAAGCCTTCTTTTGGCTGCAATGTGAAATAGTAGTACATTATGATGAAGGAATTAAAATGTAGATGCAATTAAACACAAAGTTATTATCGTTACCAGTCTTTCTATATGGATATCTCTCGCTAAATGCATCTTGAAAGTAGCTCCAGCTTTTAGCAATTGTCTAGTTATGCCTATTATGTACGCGAGCGACAGTGAAAAAGCATGGGGTTCATGAGATAGTGAGAGGGCGTAATGAAGCGCCATCCGTCATATCAATTTATGATCTCGGAGCTCAGCTTGTGAAATTCTTTTCCTGCAATGAAGCGTAGCCTGTGAAATTTATTCTTCTAAATTGTGTTGGGTACCAGGTGATAGTTGATCCTCGAAACCTAGGGATGGATTCTTGTCGGATTCCGAAGCTGTCGCAAATTCACGGCGGAGGTGGAGGCTGGAATTCGGGGAATGTTCCGCTGTTCTCCACTCGGAGCAACTGACCCAAGAATGAATGACAGCGTGACGTCATTCGTGTCCAAGCCAGAGCTCTGTCCCATGCATCAAAGTGCTTTTGTGTGCGTTATTTCACGGCATTCCCATCTCGCAATGACGTGGATTAACGCTTGGCGTCATGAATTTTTTTGAATTGTTTTTCGTCGAACTGTTGCTCCTAGTGGAGAGGTAGAATATGGTATGTTATCACGATATAAATTGAGGTCAGCGGTGGTTTTTCATGGGGACGAATTCAATTCTTGTAAAATTTGAAGATACATGTTTTATCTGCTGCAGTCTCCAGTGTATTCCTGGGCAATTTTTTCCCTTCCACAACAATGTTTTTTTGCGTGATATTTTTAAATCTAAGCTGTGCTTTTATGAAAACTGGTCTACGCGTTTAAGTATAAATAGGGGATCATGTGTAGATTTGCGCCGTGGTATTCATTATAGTAGTGTGTCTTTCGTTTTTTTATCACACTACAATTTTTGGCCATTTTACTGCTATTCAACCTGTAGATTATAATAACTTGTGTTATATGAGGAGTGAAAGTAAACGAAGGCTGGTATCCTAGCCTTCTTGGCTGCGCACCCTTGCGGCGGCTCCTGGTGTATTGTGTAGATGAAGATATTTAATATTATCATTGTGTTTATGTGCCTGTTATTGAGTTGAATAGTATCATATTTTTCAAGTTGAGGAGAATATATGTAGTCTTTATTAGAAACTACAGAAACAGTAATGATGCATTTCGTTCAAATGTGGGGTAATCAGTTGATTCCCTTTTATATATGCACGCCAGTTGGCAACTTTTGTTCTTTCTCGTTCTTTCTTCCCTTATTGTAGGACATGCATACGGAGACTTTCCTCCTGGAGCCCTCAGTTTTCTCTCCGCGCAAGTTTAATTGCCTCATCCTCACGGCTTTCGCTGAAAGTTGTGAACTTAACATAGACTTGATTGCAGTTTCATCTCGTTAGCTCACCCACCGGAAACTCAGGTGTCCATGAAATCTCCTCTTCGTGCATGTAGCATGCCAAGTTATCCGTTAGCGCACCCAGACACCAGTCATATTCGAGTGGCGGAACCGTGTTCCTGCATGTAGGTGACTGTGGTTTGGTGCCTACCCAAGCATATCTAGCACAAAGTCATCTGCCTGGTGGCTTGGAACTGCATTCGGTTGGTGCAGGCTTGGGGATTCTTTAGAATTTCCTGCTCTACTAAAAGTCGTATTACTAACTTTTTACTTAGACTCCCTCGTAGGACTTCTCCCGTTATCACTAGATCTTTCGTGCGTCTAACTCACAGTCATATCTCGTTCTTCTCATTTCCTCCCTTGAGGTTTCTTTGCAGTTCTGTGCCGTTTCGTCTCATGATCACGGACAATGGAACTGTAAATTCGTGGAGGATTGTGTTCTTGGATTTCCTCTCCTTGTGCGGGCGCAGAATGTATGGATTTTTCCTGTGCCCTTTCATGTTCTTTATCATATTCCAGTATAGGCTTTCAAAGACTAATGGCAGAGTACTTCTGGGGTGGTTTTAAGAGCGGTGACGTTAGAATCCCTCAGCTTGGAAAACTGGAATTGTTCGGTTTATTAAAATTTTATTCATTGTTGGTTCGTTATTAATGTTTCGCAAACCCAATTTTTCAACCGGGTTATTCCCTGTTTGCTTTAAGATTTTTGTATAATTCTTTATTATGCCCATTAAGATGGCTCAAGGTTTTATGCATAAGGTGAATTTCAAAGGACAGTAAATCCAGGGGTATTAGTAAAAGTTGTCTTTTTCTTCCTTAATGATGGAAAACCTCCAAGTAAACCTTGCGAAAGTGATTGCCCCCCACATTATTATTATTGTTATTCGAATTAATATGGTGCCTAGATCAACCTTCCAAATCGCGGGTCGGAGTTCGAGTCCTGTCTGTTCCTAGGTTTTTATAGGGACTGGAATACTGGTCCCTATAAGAGTGTTTCGTGAAGATCGCTGATCTCAGCCCGTCGGATAGAACTTTAAACAGCGTACTCTTCGTTGCCTGTCGTGGACAGTGGGCTCGTGCTGAAATGATGACGTGGGGTTTCTCTCCTGCCCTCCCTCGGTCCCAAATATCCCAATTATACCTACATCTACGCAATGCACAGCAAGCCACCGCGAGGATGTACGGCAGGGGGTGAAGATCACCAAGCATGCACTAATGGCATGCAACTAGGCTACTGCATGGAAAAATGTTAGATAATCCCACTACCCATCTATTCATTAAGGTGGAAATGACATCATATCTCTTCAGCCTCCTTTATTAACGAAGGTACACAATTTCTTGATTCCTTATTTATCTTAGCATTTGTCGAGATTCATGATCTGAAAATGAATATTACCTAAGTGTAAATTCCTCTCTTCTTTCCAATTTCGTCACTTGAGTATTTTCTTCTTCCTTGTGTGAGCTTCCTGAGAGATAATCGCACTTGTTACTTGCTCTACGCATGATCTTTTGTTTTGTATGCTCGCCTGGAATTCCACAATTTGTGAACGGTGAATTCTTTCTGAGTCTTGAATGGTGTTTATTATAATTTGTTAGACTCTGTGATTCATAATATGCAAATTTTGTAGAGAACTTAAGTCATTTTCCAATTGGGCTCTTAGTCAGAGTTATCAAGGCTGAATGTTAATTCAACCGTGTCAGGCGTTGCGTGGTGGGACAGCATTTTAAAATTAAAATTAAACGTTGGACCTTATACTGTCCACTTGTGCATACATTAAATCAGTGGACATTACACCTGAAGTTTAATTTAAGGCTTTTATTTAAGTTTCATTTAAGTCTTCGAATTCACATGGCTATTATCGAATTCACATGGCTATTATTTTCCTGAGTGTATACATTGCTGAATGATTGGTAAATTTTAGAAAATTGAGTTCTGAGAGCATTTTCGTCACTTGTGTTCGTCTCAATACACCTTTCTTTGAAACATAGCCTTATATATTGTCACAAAGGTTCTCTAATAAAGGCTGGAGCATCACAAAGGTGGAAGTATGTTATTCGCGGGAGGATTGGGATGGTGGTATCAAAGAGGCCTTCCTTTTCATTCTGCCTATAGCATTATGGGTTCCTCGTCAAAGGTTTAAAAGGAATGAGAAGCTTCCTCGTCTTTCACATATCTTCATGAAAGAGTCAGAGGAGGATGGAATCGAACCGCCTGTAGGATTATTAGGACGAAAACTTATTGCAAAGAAGATGCGTCATCCCGGATTTGAACGGGAGGGGTCTCGATGAAATATTTTTCCGGAGTCTCATTCAGGGATTCCTATTTTTTTTATTTCATTACATTCGTGCGGAAGTGAGATAGGGGTGGGGGTGGGGAGGCTTGATTGAGCGCTGACGTCGATTCAGTTTTCCAGAATTGCGAAATTGGTTTTTATCTCCCAATCCCCCGAGGAATCCTCTGGAGGAAGGAAGAGGCACCAGCGAGGAAGGCGCTCTTTCGTTTATTCCACCTCCAGCGGAAGTTCTTTCCCCTTCACGGGAAATTGGATCCCTCTCTGAAATGTAATAGATGTGTAAAAAAAAGTCCCTAGGCAGCTGAGAGCTATAATGCGCGATTTTTGCATACCTGCGAATTTCGTTGTACGGGAATCTTTTTCTTTTTATTCCCTTACATAGAAGTTTGGAGTAAATATATTTTCGACAATGGCGATTACCCAGCGTTTTTCCTTACATTTTTGGGAGGGGTTTTTGAAAGAACGCGGATTATTTTATCGTGAAAATCACTCGAATGAATGGTCGCATAAATCTGTTGAAGTCGCTCACCATATTTTATAAATATAATCCTTTATCTTTCCATGAATCGGCTTTTGTCCAAAGCCACGGATCGATCGATATCCTCTTCCTTTGGAGTTACGAGAATTGGTCGCTCTCCAAGTGCAATGAAACCGCCAACCGCTTACATAAAAGTAACTTGGAATAAAGCGGGAATAGTATATGTTCAACAGGAAATTTTATGGAGCAGAAGACCAATGGCGAGGAGTGAATTTTGTTGGGCTCGAAAAGACTCCTTATCTGTCGATACATTTACGCGTTCCGCGGAAAACAACTGTGGGAGGAAGGGGAAGGCTGCCGAGGTTATAAAGCGTAGAGCTTGCGAAGATTGGAGAGGATAATGACGAGTGTGTTGCCAGGAAATAGATACAGCGATCCTGTGATATAAGCTAAAATGTTACCTTCGGCAATGTTTGAATGAATTATTATCGTGTGACTATCAATGCCTTTATATCATGGAGTTGAAATAAACGGAACCTATCTCTTCGTTTTATCATAAGTGACACTTGAAGGTATTTATTTAGCGGCCTGAGAATTTTATATTTTGCGTCTCCCTTTTTTTTCCTCTGACGATTACTGCTAACGAACCGATAGCTAGTCCTCGTTCCCGAAATGAAAACATTGTACGAAGCTAGCTCTTCGTTATATTTCCCCTCAGCAACGTAGGAAATCCCTCTATTGCTTTTCTCCTATCCTTTCGAATGCGGCGTCGTCCTCTATACTTTTTTTTCATTCTCATTAGGCTCAATGGCAGAGATATTCATCGCTCTCCCCTACTGCGCTGCTCCCCCTCTGCAACCTCCTTCCTCCTCCCCTCGCGTTCACCCTCTCCCTTCATCTGCTCCGCCCACGCATGCCCCTCTTCTTCCTCACTCCCCCTGGCCTCTATCAATTGATCCTCTCTCTCTCCATCCGTCTCTCTCGCTCCTCCCTCGCTCCTTTCTTTCACCCCTTTCGGATGATCTTTCCTCCATAAAAAATAGGATTGAAGTTGTTTCTCATTGGCTTTGGATTTATGGAGCTTTCCCCTCGATAATAGAGGTATTTTTTTATCAGGAGGGGGATTGGAGTGGGGGGAGGAGCGCATGCCATTGCGGGTCGCGTGGGGGCGACCTGGAGGGAGGAGGACGGCGTGATTGACTGAGGCAAGGGATGAGGAAAGAAATGAAGGGGAACGAGTCTGGGAATCTAGGGGCGAGGGATTGCGGGGTGTGGTGGACTGTTCGGATGGATTTTCAACCCTCCAGTGTGCTGTGCGGAGAGAGTGAGGGAGATCCTGGGGCCCGCTTGGCGCGGGCCGGCCGGGTGCTCCCCCGCTTGCTTCATCCGCACTTACCCCCTGCGCCCCCCCCACCTTCTCACCCCGCTCTGCAGCAGTGGTGGTGCGGGTAGAGGGAGGAGGAGGGCTGGTACGGGGTGGCGGTGCTGGGGGTGCGAGTGGCTTGGTGGATGCTTCACCGAGGGAAGGTGGAGGAAGGAATGGATGGGAGAGGGAGGGAAAGAGATTATTTCCCGTTTTTTTTCCACCTCGACTTTGCCTGCGTGGTGCCCGCTCGGCTCCCTTGTTCCCATCGTCGGCAGGCCCCGCACCTTCCCGCCCTCTCCATTTTCCCCCTCCCCCGCACGTTCTCCGCGCTCCACTCTCCACTTTCTCCTCTCTCCTTCGTTCCCGCTCTGCCTTTCGCAAGAACTTCGTCGCTCCTATACTTAGGTAAATAAACGCCCGTGGCTTTTGGAAGTTTGGGGAACAAAGGAGACTTTTATCGAAGCGTTTCACGGATTTTTTTCGGTTGTTCTTCCTCGACTTTGTTCTTTTCGTTTGGGAATAAAATATTTCCGTTGTTCTTTCGAGGGCGACACGGCGGTCGCTCGTACGCTTTTCTGTGATTGATTGCTGCCTTGAGTTCATATTGTCTGCTGTGGCATTAAAGAGATGTTTTGTTCGCTATTTCCTGTCTCAGAAATTCAAGCGATAGAAGAGAACTACTGATACCTTCACTTACGGCTACAAGTCCATCGTGTCCCCTAATCTTCATTAGTATCAAACGATGCAAAAGGAGGCCTAGCTCTTGAGTTCGTAAATGACCTAGGAATGATTAGGAATTATAAGGAAGTTGAGCTTATTACGACTGGGAAAATAGTGTTGCTATGAGCTCCTCGTATTATTAGAAGTTTTATATTTTCATGTTTTAAATGATAATCCAAATCAGTCGTGCATAATAAGAGGATACTCTTGTGTAAAAAATCGGAGTCGATTTGGGTTCAGATTAAGCGCGCATTGCCATCTTGTCTTCTTCTTTCCTGTCCCATATCCTCAAACAGCCAAGCCTCTTATAATCCCTCTCCATCCCCGGCTTTCTAGAATTGTCACGATTACGCGTGATTTGTCACCCAGGCTGATAGGCATCCCCTCCAAATCGCCCCGTCGACCTTTTCAATTGCCTCCCAGATAACGGACTGCCGCAGTGAGAGAGTGTGTGTGTGTGCGGATTCCGAAATCGTGTCGAATTGGCGCTGACGGAAGCGCGACGACCATTAGCCTTACGATGACTCACCCCTTCTACTCCAATCCTTTCCCTCTCTCTCTCTCACCCTGATTTTTTCTCGCTTACTCCTTTCAGGAGGGCACGAGAGAGTGAGAGAGGGGATGATATCCTAGGGTCGGCGTGTAGTCGGAGAGAGGGATCGTGGGCGTACCCCGGGGGTCGCAGAGCGATCGGAGTGGTCGCGTCGCGTTGGCTCGCTGTAATTGGTGGAACTCACCGGCGTCAGTGTTCCCGGGCCTCGTGGACGAATGCCGGGGAGGGCTGCAGGCGGTGGAGGCTTGGCTCGTGAGAGCGAGGACCCCGAAAGACAGATGAGAGGGCGATGGGCATTCGGAGATAAATGGGATACGAGACGGTCGGCGGACGTGCGTGGGTGGGGTGGAGAGTGTCGCGGTGGGAAGCCCGGGTGGGCGGAGAGAGGGGTGTCGGGAGGGTATCGGAAATCGGCGATGAGTGGTCGAAGCGGTGGTGTGGCTGGATTAGGGGCGGGAATGCTGAGAGTGTGTTTGGGGGTGGTGGGGGAGGGGGTGTGACGGAACTGGCGTGCAAAACATGAAGGGATGATGGGAACGGCAATTAAGGGTCGTAGTTAGCGGAGAAGGGGATGCAGTAGGAAGGCAATGACTTTTTATACCGACAAAATTGACTGCGATAGGCTTTTCGAGAGCGTTACTTAATGCGAGCAAATCTAAATGGTGAGAGACGTCATTTTTTAATACTTTACCGTAATTTCTAACCTCACGTAGCGTGTGAAAATCGATCACATTAATTATGCCGGTTTCACTGCCTGGTTTATCTGGAAGGACAGTAATCACGCCGCGGATTATTCTTTTAATGGAGTCTTGATTTCAAAATGACCTAATGCACAAGTGTTCTCCAGCACTCGAAGGAAGCCAAATGAATTTCGCTTCGCAAGTATCTTTAGCTATTAAAAATATTAATGAAATATTCTAGAGTAAACAAAAGCTATCTGGTCAAAGACTGTAATCACGCCGCTGAATATTCTTTTAATGGAGTCTGGATTTGAGAATGACCAAATGCACGAGTGTTCTCCAACTCTCGGAGGAACCCATCTGCATTTCGCTTCGTAAGTATTTTAAGCTCTTAAAAAAATATGTAATATTATAAAACTAAGTAAAGCTATGCTTCATATTTTCTCTTAATGTGTTCTGGACCTTACCATGATCAATATCTATTTTTTTTCATTCATATATCACAAAATAATGGGAACTGAATAGTGAGAAAATTAACAATGCGTGAAAAGTGACCCATGATTTTAGTTTCATGTACCTGAGTACTGTGATAAAAAAAACGAAAAAGGCCGTATGAATTCCGGAGTTCGTTTATGGTTAAGTTCCCTAAGCATGACTTTACTATAGATATCAATCATTGCTATAGCTGAAGTCAGAATGTTTGCTAGCATGATTAAGAGGTTTGCATAAATTTACAAATCACTTGCTGAATACATAAGAGCTTTGACCACCTGATGTGATTGTTTTGATGGTAAAAATCTTCCTCACATTAGGTTTTGGGTTAATATTTACCTTTATCACTATTTCATTATTATTGTAGAGAAACGATTAACTTAAGTCAAAACATTATCCGCTGGTATCGAGTGATGTTATTAAAATTGATAGTAACACCGAAAAACATTTAGCATAACGTGGCTATTCATAGATTTTACTGTTAATAATAGCGCCTGAAACTGTAGTAAAGTGCATAAATACTTCTTGTAAACTGAGTATTTGAAATTCTGTCCATTTTGATGCGTTTTGCTTCTCTTTGACTCAGTAATCCGACTTAGTGCGGGAATTAAACAAAGAATTAGTTGATCGGGGCAGTCAAAATTGAAACCATACCCTGTCTGCCTGCGTATGGTTGGTTGGGCTCTAGCGATCAAACAGCTGAATCCATCACGCCGGGGGATGGAGACGATCTGGGTGATATAACTCTCGGATCATAAATGAAAATTGGCGAATAGGAGGGAAGGAGTGGGGGCGGAAATAACTGATAAGGGGCGAGTGGGGATAGTTGGGGAGAACGTTCGAGGAGCGGTGTGGGGAGAGGCACAGCTTTGCGGAGAGATTATAGGATAGTGGGTGCTGAGTGGGTTAATGTGAGTGCTGGGAGGGTGGAAGCGTTTGGAATGTGGAGAGAAGAGCCATTGGGTGGGGGGTAGGGAAGAGAGCCGAAGGGGAAATCGGACCCGAATCTGAAGAGGATTATCTCCCGGAGAAGACCAAGTTTTCGTGAGGTGAAAAGGGAGGATGTTGGGGGAAAAGGTGGATGGCTGCCGAGAGGCGCCGGGAATGAGAGGCGGTGGCCCGGGAGCAATGGAGTCGGCCTCTTCGTGACCCCCCCTGCCCCCTGAAGGTCCGTGTCCCCGTGTGGGACGTCCCTTGGTGTCTGTGTGTTGAGCGTCCCACTCAAAGTGGTCGTGAAGGGAGGATCGCTAAGGGGTGTTGGGGGTAGGTACGAGTCCCCCCTCCCCCCCGGGGTGGAGTAGTCGACCCCTTCATCCCCCCCGGGTCCCACATCGCCTCGGGGCTCTTTCCCGTTTCCCCTCCTCTCCAACCGACTCGCTCACCAACCGGCTTCGCCTTCGATTCCGCCCACCCCGTGTTTCTTTTTCCTTCCTCGCCCCTTCTCCACCCCTCCTCCTCCAAACACCCCCACATCGCTCCGTCCCGGCCCTGAAGGGAGATGGCGAAAAGCGTCTGGGGTGACTTTTTCTCCCTTTAGTCCCACCCCCGAGCCACGAGAGTATTGAGATCTAACCGTTGAGAGAGATGGGGCGGAAGGATGGGGCGCTGAGGAAATCTCGGGGCTTTGTTCGAGAGGGGTCTTAGAGGGAGGCAGAGAGGGACAGAGATCGAGAGGGAGAGAGAGGGCGAGGAGAAGCGGAAGAATTCAATGGAGGAGCGGGAATGGGCGACGGAGAAGCAAGGGGGTGGTTAAGACGGGCGTTATTTTGCCAGGGTGCTCCTGATCTTAAAGGGAGAGCGGGGATGCGGTCGTGCAAGGAAAAAGATTGCGAGAAGTGTTTTTGCGTGCATCGTCCGAGTCTGTTAAGGACATATCCGTGGCCGGGGAAGCCTCCTTTACCTCCGCTACCTCTTCTCAGCTTGTGACAAATCTCTCTTACACGTGGGGTGAATTGCCCAAAAGTTTTTGGGGTATGCTGCTGACCTCTTTTTGTTGCATTTCCGGGTGGATTCGCATATTTGCTGCGCTCCGTCCAGTTTGAATCCTCTCCCCAGACGATCTCTCATCCCTCTTCATGCCCACGTGCTCTCCTTCTCTTTCTCCCTCCACAAAGATGCGATGTTTTATTTCCTCACTCGTTCCTCACGTGCTCCCGTCTTCGCAATTGGTGCCCCGAAACGGTCGGCCGATATCTCTTTGGGGGTTATGAGGCGGACGGGACGAGGAGAATGGTGGTTGGGAGTTTGGTGGGTGGGTGAGTGAGAAATATATATGGAAGAGGGAGAGAAAAGAGAGAGCGGGAATAGGTCCGAGGGCATTGGCGTGCGGAAGGGAGAGAAGTATATAGGTACTAAAGTTGATATAAAAAGCCAGTGGGCGCGGAGAGACTTTGAACGATTGCCTCCTCCTTTAAGCCTTCCATCTCTTGCGATTCTTTCTGCCCTATTCTCCCTCCCCGGCCATTTCTGTCACCTCCTTCGGGCCCACCGTCTCTTTTGCCGCTATGTCTCCTTGGTCCTCTTTATCACTATTACCCCCGCCATCCGCTATCTCCTCCACTTGTATCACGCTGACTTTCAGTCCTTGGAGACTATTGAGAAGGCCTCGTTCCAGTCTCTACCCTCTCTTGTTTTTGCCACTTCAAATCCTCTTCATGCCTCTTCCTACTTTCTCCCCACGTTCGTCCGATGCATCCATCTGTATCTTTTTGCGCGCCTCTCCTTCCGCGTCGTATTATCCCTTCGGCTGGAGGCTTGTCGGAATCGCTCCGAGGACCGCCGAGTGCTCGTCGAGAATCCGATTGCCTCTTTCCCCGTCATAGATGGCTGTCTCATTCGCGAACCTGGTGTCGCTTGAGTTTCCTACGTCTGTTCACTTTATCCAAATCTTCGGAGTACCCCTCTAATCACCTCTGGGATGTGTAACAGGAGGTTAGTCACCAAACATGCAACGCAAAATAAATAATCATTTATGAACTTCATGCGGAACTGACGCAGCCAAGTTCACTTTTTCTTGACGTGCAAAGAAATATCTAAAAAATATTACACACATACGTTGTACACTTAGAGGTTATCTGATACGTAAGAAAAAATGCTAAAATATCTGTTATCTATATCTGAATCGCCCCGAAAAAATGACATTTTCAACCTCGCTGTCATGCAATAAATCTCTCTCATTCTATCTTCATATTATAATGTATCATGGTACGATGGGGTTATTATTATATGTATATTTTTTTTAATTGAAGGTGTCAGTCTTAACTTGCTGATAAAGAGTTATTATGTACTTCAACCTACGATCTAATTGAATTTCTAGCCATATTCTGTCAACAATTTAAACACACAAAATTTAAAAGCACTTCCATTTCAAGGTCAAAACCTGTTTATCAAGATGTCCAAATACCGGCAGCATATTATATATCTATATCTACGACATACCCTGCAAGCCCCCTCGAGGGTGTGTGGCAGGGGGTGCATACACATAAGGAACAATGACACAACAAACAAAAATGAACACTACAAAACAAACACTACACCTTTAAAAGTAATTGGGGAAAAAAGAAGGAAAACTACCAAATCCCAATCATGCAGTACACACCCATGAATGCCATGCATGCAAAAAAAAGCAATGCACGTGAGTCACACGTTGATTTGAACATGCAGGTAATTTAAAAAAAAAAATACTATGGACCTACTCGGAATATTACCTCTATAATTATTACCGATTTACGCGATGTTTAACGTTCTGATCTCGAATCGTACGCGGAAAAAATGACATTTTAAACCTGTCCGTCCTGCAATTTTCTCCTTAATTATAAATCTCCTTAAAAATCTCCTTAATTTTATTAGAATTATCGAGCCTACCATAATAAGTCGGAGCCAGCAATATATGATTAACGTCATTAATGAAATGTCCCTCCTTAAATTTTCCTAGAAGATTAAGTCTATAATTCAGCCTGCGTTGTGACAGCGATTCCCATCCCAATTCGGCTAACATACCAGACACACTGCTTTCCTATCGTAGCACCCTTTTACATATCTCGCCGCTCCTCTTTGTACTCGATCTTATTCGTAAATTAAGCCTGCTTCATAAGGGTCCCATATACTCGCAACATATTCTAAGTGTGGTCTAACAATTGAAAAATAGCAACGTTCCTTCACCCTCTCCTCACTTTTCCCTAATATTCTTTTAATAAACCCCAACCTTCTATTTGCTTGACTGCATATTTCCCTGATATGTTTCCCCCATGATAGATCCTGAGTAAGTGTTACACCTAGGTACTTAACTGATTCCACGTTTACTAATTCCGTTCCTTGAATCATATAGTTTCTTTCTATCGAGTTTTTCCTTTTCCAAAAATTTACTGTCACACACTTTTTTATGTTCAGTTCTAGTTTCCATTTTCTTCATTCTAGCCTGAGCCTAATGTATGCGGTTTGAAATTACGTGGAGAGTTACTAAATAAGTAAATTGAAATACATTATAATATTTAAATGTTACAATATAAGCAAGTAATATATTATTTACTCATATTTTGTCAACCTAAAGATGATACATTTATTGTAAACATTCAAGCACATCTCTTGTCCGAGGACAGAACTATAAGCAAAAGTTCTGTTAACCCTTGGGAATTTTATGTTGAAAGCCATTATTCATGTTAAAAACATTGAACATGTTAGCTTTTCTGTAGTTTGGCATTTTATACTCACCTCAGAGTGTTTTAATTCCCAAAAGTATGCATGTACACGTGTTAGAAATCCATCTATACTTGTGTGGTACACTACTGTTTAATTGTATTACCCCATTAAAGAGTTTAATGTTTATTCTCATAAGTTCAATCACAGCCATTTTCATGGCAGAGCAGATATAAAAAATTAAGTAATCTATATTTATATCCCTTAAAATTTTCTATACCATCTCCTCTGACCGTTATTATCGCCGTAGTTGATGCGAACGCTGGGAATGGAAACTCATTCCACCCTTTTTTTTCCTTCGATTGCTGACGAACCTTGCAAGGAAAATGGTTTTATATCTTCTCGGCATTGACGTTTTCTCAGTGCCATCCTCCTGGTGCTCCGGTGCTTTTTATTACTCTATTCCTATCAAACTCGAGTGCTCCCCCGGCGCATCTTATAGTTCACATCCTCGGGGAAATGCGAAATCGAGGTTCTTGCGGCGTCTTGCTGGGTTAACTTCCATTCGGTTCCAGACTCAAGCGTCTTGTGAAACTTGATCATCCTTCCACTTCTGTTTGAGCATTGAGACGCCAATTCTTTTGCTTGTTTTACCTATCTTCAGTGGAAACCTCATTTCACCTCATTTGTGTAGGTTTTGCGACCCCTCGGAGGCTGAAACTTCGTGGCTTTTCGATTATTTCATTAAATTGTTTATTCATGAGTGAGCTAATTTTAATGAGCGTTGATTTATGGTACCTAATTATTAAAAGGTTACCATGCTTTTCCACGTGGCTTATTTTCCCTGTCGCTGTCAGTCGTATTCATTAATATTTAAAGAAGACTTAATAATCTATCAGCCGTAAAATGAATGGATAATTTTGATGCATAAAAAGGTTTTTTTTAGCCGGGAGTCGAAGGAAAACAAATCAGTATTTTTTCATGTTGGCGGCACAAATTTAAAGAGTAAATTCACCCATGTATGTGTGTGCCTGGTGCCTCTTTGAAGAAGTGGGCGTGCTTTGGAAAAAATATTTATATTTGCCTCTGGCGTTCCAAAGGTCAGACTCCGTGCCCGAATGAATATTGCAGGTCGAAAAAAGAAATTACGGCAACGTCCCCAAAATAGCTCCCGCGATTTCTCGTAGATTTTAGCAAAAGCATAATGGCGGTGTATTGCCCAAAATTCACGGTATTTTTTTCGGATTTTATGCGCACGGAGATAGAAATTCTTCAAACGCTTGAAGTTTTTTTTTAAACTCTTGAAGAGAGCACATAGCAATTCGTCTGAGGCATTTTCACGTAGTTCGAAGCAGCAGTCACCGAGTTTAACAGCCTATTTTTGCTTTACTTTCTCTGTTATTGGATCACAGAGTTATATCCTTCCCATCGTCATGCTGCAATATCTTTTTCCTAGCACTTCGGCTTCATGATTGAGTTACATACTTCACTTTCTAGTGTCTTTTTATCTTATTACAGCAGACGAGATTCCCTTGTGTATGGAAAAAAAACTCTTTATCTTGCATGCTGAATCTATTAAACTCCTGAAAAGTTTTCTCGACTTCCTCCCATTCCTCGTCTTTTTCGAAATTTTTTTGTAGCCTGCATCCATTTGTTGCGGGCCATCCCGAATTTCAAGGGAAGGAGCTGTTTCGAAGCTTTTTTCATTTTCAAATTTTTTGCTCCGTTCTTCCAACGCCTCCCCCTGGGAAACTTTTTAATTAGATTTTCACGATCGCACCTTCCTTGTCGCGACTTATTAGCTCCTTAATCATTTCCTTTGCGAGAGCTCTCAAATTTCCTCCCCTCGATTTGCCCCAGCCGATCTTCCACCCGGCTTGCTTCACCTTTGCCTTAGCAATTCCACTCCTCCTGCCTTTTCGCACCAGGCCACCACCCGCTGATCACATCCTCTCCTTAGCCATCCCTCCCTTCTTCCGTCAAACCCGCCCGCTTCCCGGCCAATCACCATTTGGTTCTTGGGCCAGGTCGTCAGGGTAGTCCGCTCGCTTTACTCGAGTCCCCAAGTCGCTTAAAATGCTCTCATCTCCCTCTTCTGCCCTCCCTTCCCGACGCCATTCTCCGCAGATACTCGGGACCTTGTGAAACAGTCAATCACGCGATCGATCCGTTGCCTCGATTATCGACGCGGGTTGTGTTTGCTTCGAAAAAGATTGAACTTGGTATTGTGGGGTGGGGTTGAGAAACGGATGGTTTAGGGGCCGGAAGGTGGGTGGGTGGGTGGGTGGGCCGGAAGGAACGGAGGGTGGGAGCAGGGCAGTTTTCGGCCTATTCTTCCCCTCCGCAGTTCCGCGGGTGGAAAGGAGGCTGGACGGTGCGGGGTGGAAGGATCTCTGTATTATTGTTTCCTACGTACTACATCCGTGTCTTCCCATTTTCCCGGCTTCCAAGCTTACTTCCTTCACCTCATTTGTTTTTGTGTAAGGAAAACGAACATTTCTCAAAGTTAGCACTCGACTACAGACAACAGGCGTGATAAAAACGTTGAAGAATGTTGTCTCAGTCGTTGGATTAGGTTAATCTGTTACTCTCTCTTCCCAAATTTTGCCGACTATGATTTTAAATAAGAGTGCACCTGATCACCCGTTACTCCGCGCGAGTCCATTAAAGCGTTGTATGCAAGTAAATTTTTTCACAGGAGCATTGAAGTCAGAGAAAGTAAGACGAGAATGGCACAAATCTATAGCTTTTTGTAACATCTCTGGGAATATGCCGTTGTGACCATTCACCCGTAAAGTATGACTCTTAAAAATTCTTTATACTTTGTTAACCGCCCTGGTCATCTATGGTAAAATAAGCCCTCATTAGGGTACCCTCATGCGTGTAGAATGGATATTAGAATGACCTCTGATCACTGTGTGAGACACGCATGCGTATGGAGGCGGCATGAGTTTCATCTCGTCAAAATTTTCCAGCGGCGTTGACGGATTCCCAAAGATGAATACTAAATGGGTGAGGGACTCGAAGAGTGTCACCCTCACCCACTATCCTCCAGCTCTGATCTCAAATGACGAATTGCGAATGGCGGATTTGGCGAAACGTACCATGGGGATGCTTTAGTTAATGAAGCTAACCTTTTTGTATCGTAAACTTGTCGATCGCGCTATGTAAATGTGAACGCATGAATAATTTATAGAATGCCGAAAACAGTATTGATATAATATTCTAATCCTTAACGTTGCCTCTTGGAGTAAATACTCATGACTACAGCAGTGTGAAATGCCCTGATGAGTTTGGAAAACATACCCTTCGGTGCGATAGAGGCCTTGAAATGCGTGATTAGTGATAGAATCACTTCATATTGTGTAATAAAAGCAACTGCAAGTGAAATACGTTTACCGCAATTGACACCAACCTTTCCACATCCGGCTCTGCTACTTAGGGAGCGTGGTTGGAGGTGGTGTGGTGGTGAAAAAAGATCTGAAGTGGAAAGGGGAGGGTGTTGAGCGCGAAAGGGTGGGCGAGGAACGGGGGTGCCGAAAAATGGTCGCGGGCCGGGTCCAAGGACAGAGGGGTGGTTGTGAGAATGTAGGGGGAGGAAATACGATTTGCACTCCTTTGGAACAGATGGAGAAGGAGAGTGGTTTGTGGATGGGGAAAAGTAAATGTGACGCGGACGCTAGGAGTATGTTGGTGAGGAGTGAGGGATGTTGAATAACCATGGGTTTGGGAGTAGAAGTTTGGGTGTGAAATTGGTTAAGGGGACGTCTTTTCACGCGTGAGATGTGGATAATTGGTGGTGGGTGGATGATCGGTGGACCATCGACGGTTGAATGGACGGGTGAAGGCGAGCGAAACAAGAGGAAGGGACGAGAACACGATTCGTGTTCATTAAGCGTCTATTCATGACGGGCGTGGGAATATTTTTTCATCAAAGGTTGTTCCCGTTTGGGCGCACGGTGGGCGTAACGTTCACTGACCATGGTGGTTAACAGTAAGCGTTAGAGTACCAGTTTATCGGAGGAATGCGGATGAATGTCCTATTTCGTCTTGCTGCCTCGGCCCAATTTTCCCGAGAATATTTCATAAATAGTTTTTTCGACGTGGAGAGCTCGAAGTGAGCTTTGTTCGTTCACTCAAAAAATGCCTCAACTACTTGCTGACACTGCATTATTCTTTATACATTTCAAGGAGTTGAGTTTCTATAAATTTAACTGACTTATTAGATCACTCAAGGGGTTAATTATTGTACATTTAGTTTGATGCAATGAGTTATACGCAAATGAAGAAATCGGTTTTGTGGCGTAAGGTGAAATTTGAATCCAATTTCATTGTCGTACGACGCTGGCCTGTAGAAGTAGACATCTACATCTACACGATACCCTGCAAGCCACCGCGAGGGTGTGTGGCAGGGGTTGAAGATCACCATGCATGCACTACTAACATGCAAACAAGCAATGGGGTCTCATGAAACTAGATTGTTAGTATCTATAGTGTTTAAGGGGTTAATGCATGCATCATACACTACAGGCTACTCAAAAATATTTCACCTACCTATCCCTTTGCTATGCTGTCTATTCTGTTCTCTTTTGGTTCGGGGGAAAAATGCCATTTTGAATCTATCGGTTCGACAATCTAGCTCTCTTATCTTATTTATCTGGTCGACTCTAGCATAATACGTTGTTTTTTTTAATATCAGTTTTTTCTCATTATTGTTTAATTCTTAAATATTTTTCGATATCGGAACTCTGTGCATAGCATGTTCTTGCGCAACAATTACATATAAAGTGTCTTATTAATTCACATCACCTAAATTTATATGTACGTATGGATTCGAAACTCAAGTAGCATTAGAATTCCTCACGCGATCTCGGATTCGCATACGCGACCTAATTTTAGGTACTTTAAACGTATTAATATATACTCGCACAACTGCAATTTTTATCACCTTGTTGCAGATTGAATTCAATGTCACATATGCCTATTTTCATTTGTTTACGTGTCTTCCTAGAAGAGCCATCGAAAATGCCCTTTAGAAACTGAGGTAGTGTCAACGAAGTGATCCTAAGAATCAACTTTCAAATGATGTTAATAGGTTAAGATAACTTTTTGAAAAATATCAGCTGATAATTCGGCTGGTAAACATAGCTTGTCGTTTATGGTCGCAACCTCCCTTTCTCGGGATTAATAGTCGTTGCGAGAGGCGCGAGATGGCGGAGTCATGAGCTCAATTCGGAAAGAGCGATAATTTAAGGTCAGGAATAAGGAGGCGTGTGCTATAGAGATAAGGGAAGACCCAACATCGGCAATAGCTTACTCCTGACAAATGACAACGGAAGTTTAACGCAGTGACTCTCAATCTTATTAAGGCTACACCCCACTTTGATGTTTGATCAAATTTTGCGGCACCCCAAACCCTACTCCAAGGAACTTCACCGAGCTGCTTGCTACGTTTTACCCCATACATTAACCTAACATCATGAACTTGCTCGTTGCATCAACAGTGTGCAATGACGGGAGGTCAAGCGTTGTTATACGCCTGAAGTGTGCCTTCCAAGTTCCTCAAATAGCCGAGGACCAGCATATCACGTGAATACTGTCACTTCAGGCAGTCAGTCTTCCTCCTTCTCGTTCGTAGTCTGCACCTAGCGAACATCCGATTCCATGAAAAATTATGAGACCTTCCAGTGTTGATAATGTGATGCCGTAACTTATCTCTGTCCTTTTCTGGAGAACTCATCAATTCTGTTTGGTTTCGACTTTCTCTTCACCTAAGGCTTCCGCTGTTTGGAAGGTGATGCTACATAATTGAAGTTTGAAAAAGACAGGGGTAAGCATGAAAGAGGAATACAAATATTAATACCAAGAATCTGTGCATAAAGTGGCCAGAAAGCATAGATCAGTGCATATGATTAGTGACACTTGACGACTGATTCTCATTGATAGGTGTGTCGGCAACCTATTTTTATTTCTTCCCACCGGTTTTTTTTTCATCTCTCCACGGAAGTTATAGACCGCTCTACCCTTCTCCATGCTCAGCATAATTATGTAAACTAAATGCAGAGCATTTCGAAAGCCTAACAATCCTGAGTGATTGTACTGCTGAGGAGGATATTCCATTGGTTCTCAGCTGAAGCTGCTTAACAACGTGCTCCGAACCAGCCTCCTCATGAATTCTATCGTTACGCCTTCATTTACAGTCTCTCTCCCTCAGAATAATGAGAGCGCTGCGTAGTCCAACTGCAAGGAAGCAAACTGTGCGAATACCCCAAAGAAAGACCTTGCACGTCATTGCCGGTCACATTCCTTGCCCTCTGAGCGAGAATAAATTTCTTAAAGACGTTCGGAGCAGTCACACGTCTCGCCGAGCACGCCCCTTCGGATTGAGAGACGATTCTTCAAAGGAATCAGGGAGGCTGCGCATCTAAAGGAGGCCGTCTCGCGGTGGCGGTGCGACCTGACCGGGAGCTGGCGGAGGTGGAGGATGGAAATAGGGGAATGCGTTGGGGGAAAGGGGGGGGCTTGTGGGATCGATGCAGTCGAAGTAAATGCACGGCTATGGGACCGTGAAAAGGAGTGGGACGGATAAAGGGAGAGGAGCGGTGTGACTTGAATGGGAATAAGAGGAAGGAAAAGTAGGAGGAAAGAAGAGAGAGAAAATACGATGGTGAAAAAATAAGAGACGAAGGTCCGGAAAGATATGGGAGTTTTTTTGAAGTGGAACAGATTGAAGGAAGTCGTTTAGTTAGAGGAGCTGGGAGGATGAAGGTTTTCTGGGAGGAGCGAAGTGGATTGTGGAGAAGTGGGGGTAGGAGAGTCGTGAGGAGCGGGTCGCAAAAGGGGAGCAGAAAGGAGGGCGAAAATTTGAAATGGGAAAGTTTATGACAGCGGGATCATTTCGTTTTTATTCCTTTGGGGTGTCATGGGGGTGTGAGGGTTGTGCGGCGAGAGAGAGGGACGAAAGGGGTGGTTTTTGGAGTAATGTGACATCAATCCCTCTCCCACATCTCACCAACTCCCTCCACTCTCCTTAATCCCGTTTGTTTTGACGTCGTTATACCCGGATCTGGGGATTATAGCTCGCGAGACCCTCCGCTGCTGCTGAGGAAGCGTGTCATTTTCGGCATTCGGGCGGTGTTTTATTCGTTTTCACTTCCGATCGTCATTTGTCACGGCGGATTATTCGAAGCGCGACATTATAAACCGCTTGGTGCCCGGGCGCGAGATCGGCGCGTGGGTGTTTGAGGACGTAATGGTCGGTGGAGGTTGGTGTTGTGGTGCTTCGGGCGCACCGGAGTTGGCAAATCATTTGAGAGAGGTGTCGGGGGTGTTCGTTTTGCGGTGCGGTAAAGAGGGAAACGGAGGGGGCGGAGAGCACGACAGTTTCGAGGTGGATAGGAGGAGTGAGGCAGATAAATGGCGGCGAGGGTGAATTTTCGAGGACGGCGAGAGAGAGAGAGGGGGGGGGGAGAAAGTAAGAGAGAGAGAGGGGGAAAACGGGCCCGCGTTATGGGATGAGCCTCCCGTTGGAGGGACGAGAGGGTCTTTGTGAGAGAGGTCGGAATCGGATGGAGAGAATATGGCGCGTGTTGGGTGGAGTGTGGGGTGCGGAGTCCGTTGTTCGAAGAGAGTTGGCGTGAGTGAGTGAGGAAGAGTGGAGCGAGAGAGAAAGGGGAGGGAGAAGGGAGGTGGGCGAACTGTGCGAGTGAGTGGAGTCGGGAGTAATGGAAGTGGAAAACGACGGAGATGATGAGTCTTTGAGAAAGGGGCGTCCGTGGCGAAGGGGGAAGAGGAGCCCGTTGAAGACGAACGACTTGCCGCAATAGCGTCAATGGAGCCTAACTCGGTGGAGAGGAGTAATTGCTTTTGGGAACAGGAACGACAAGACTCATCCTTCACAGCTTCGTCTTATGCCTCATCTATCCTTTTCCCCGCCTTCCTCCTCTCCATAATTCCGCTCTGCTCCTCCCATGAAGGCGGAAGGCATCGAATGCTCTCCCTTTTCAAGAGACAAAACGCTCTCCTCTTCCTCACCGCCACTATCCACTGTCGAAGACCTCTCGCCTCCTATGTTCCTTACCCTGCCAGTTATGTTCAAGCAGGACTTGTCCCTCGCCCTTGTCTCCATCCCGTCCGTCTCCCGACTGCGGAAAAAGATTTCCGAGATGTGCAGCCTCTTCGTCATCTCCCGGCCGTGTCTCTCCCGGCAAAGTAGAGTTCACTGATAAACCCTTGACCTTCTCAACACACTGGATGGTTGGCGTCTGCCTGGACCCTCCCTTTCACCTTCCGAGAGGTGCATCCCAGCGTGGGCAAATGGGTCTCTATCCCCGTCCTTTGGTCTCGCTTTTCTTTTTTTTTTTTGACACCCACTCTCGCGCATCCAGAATTCAATTTTGCGGAGTTTTTCCTTATTTCTTGATTCGCTTTCTTTGTTGCGGAGGAAAATCCTATCCTCAACGCGCTTCGTATATCTCGCTCTCTCGTTCTCATTCCTTATGGATGGGGCTGAAAATCAGGGTGACGGTGAGAGTTGAGGAACTGGGTAATGGGATGAAGGTGTGTGCGAGGAGGTTGTTGGAGGTAAGGGAACGGATGGGAACCAAAGGCACGGAGGAAGTATTTAGTTTACGAAGGCCTTACGGGGCAGAAAACGTTAGAGGTAGTTGGCTGACTAAGGGTGGCACAGGGTTATACGCTTCCCCTCCATCGTTATCGAGTTTCAATTAGAGCGTTCCTTGAATGCGCCGCCTGACATTACAGAAGGTGATGTGTCCGTAAGTTGGAGAACAATGGCTGAAGTCGTAGGAATCTCAAGTTTCTGACTCCGTGGAAAGTTTTGTAGCTAATTGTTTGTACATGTATCACGTACTTACTTTTAGCTGGAATGGCATGTTTAATAACCTTGGGTTAATATTTGATACTTAGCAGGCAAAAATTATCCTTGAGGAAATTCCTTTGGTGGTTACTCATCAATATTCCTATCGAGTGTATGAGACTTTTCGAAATGGAATTTTAAAATACAGCCAAGGAGCCACCGTGCTATTTTCTGAGAAGCAAACGTTACCTTTTTATGCCTCTTCTTGATGTGAGGATTCTATTTTAAATACGGCGATTTCATTGCAGTATTGAAACGCTTTTATATGACCATACTTATTTTACATTCTCGTCCTTATGAGTGAAAATATGCGAATCGGAGACTTTTGAAAATATGTCCCCTTAAAAAGATTACCTATACTGACGCGGTTGCTCATACAAAACTCCAAAGCTGCCTCATATCATTATGATTCCAGGGATAATTTTGGAAGCCTTAGTTTGATGATTTAATATTGCATGCTAAGAGTTATTTTGAGGTATGTTTAAATCTTTTAGTATTATCGTTCCAAAGCATCGGTCACAGCAATACTCATACCTTGTGTATTAAGGAAATATTTTTAAATCTTAATCGCCACCTCATAAATGATTTTTTATGACATTTAATATTTACACAACAAATGTCTGAAACTTTAAATGCCATATTTTAGTTGTTTCTTTTATCTATTCGGTATTTTCGCAACATAAATGAATGGGGATGATGTACGTAAGGAGGATGACAACAGCATCAAAGGATCGTGACCGAAACTCGCTTGAACTGAGTTTTCTATGTGGCTTAGTCGTTTATATACAAGAATACAAATGTTTAGTTAGCAATAGTAGAAACTGGACAGCTTACCTGCCATTTACTTGTGTACGTCTCTTGTATTTATCCGGAGGGTACTTGGTTTGGAGACGTTTTCCCTTCGAGCTTGACTTCATTGTTTCCATTCGGGCGTGCAGATAAGTCACTTTTTCATATTTTTGCAGTTTTATTTCCAAAGAGTTCATTTAGCATCTGTTCCTTCAGTCTTTTTTCTGCTGAATCATAAGTGGTTTTTAAGGAGTGAAATGCGTAACATTGAGGTCCATACTACGATGGCTAAAACTTATCTCTTCTGGGCACTTTTTCCCCTGCTGGGTTCTGAACAACATTCATTGGAATGCCATACTCAATGAGTGGAACTTAGAACTTGTAGTCATCAAATCAGTTGGGGTAATATGTTCATATATGAAAATCTAAGAATACCTACTGCAGCGAAAGAAATCGTTCGCTCTGGCTGGAGGTCAATCCCGATTCTCTCGATGTCACGTCGAGTACCTTATCCTATTCGGCCTGTGATGGTATTGTGTAAGTGGTTGATATAAGCACTGTATATCAAGAGTATGGGTTCAAATACCTATCAAGGCGACTGATTTTATCTCTGTCGATTCTTGTACTTAAAATTATGTAGCTACCGTGTTTTGAATGATATATGTTGATCTCGAGAGAAAGAGAGATCGATATAAATTATTTGTGGTATTGGCCTTTTGTTTCTTCCCCTCTGAGATTAATGGCTATGTAGTGGCCTAATTATCTTCGTTTTCATGTGCTTCCATTCGGATTTTTAACGTTTTAGCGATTTCAGTTAGATAACTGGAATTTTATTCTCCCTTGGGGTTCATTAATTTGAATGGTGATTATATAGGTATTTATTTATTTTTTACAGCCAACTGTACTTGTTTTTGGACGAATCGTGTTTAATTATATAAATTATCTCGCTTTTAATTTCGAGCTGTTTCATAAAATGAAATTTAATGAATGACAAAAACATAAAGATCTCACTCTTTGAGCTCTCCCTGTTTGCTAGAACTGTTTTTCCATCGATCATATCAGCAAGTCAAATGGAAATCAGTAATGTGCATTTTGCTAACCTAGCGCAGTGGCAGGTATGGATGTGTAATCATGTAAGCCTTCTATAATTTATTAGGATTTCAATTAAATTTCTCGACTTATGGGACATTAATGTTGCGTCAATTGTCTCACTCCTCTTTTATCGGTGGATGTGAAATTAATAACCCGATGTATGTCATAAATCTGACCTTAATCCGTGGACGTATTGGGAAATGTCCATCAACTTTCAGTTAATGGTCGAGACGACTTATTTCCTTTTTACGGATGTATTGAAATGTGGTATTTCCATTATTAAATTCTTATCGTGTTTTCAAGATATATTTGACCATCGAATGGAAGTTTTTGCTCCTCTTTTTAAAATTAATATTCTTTCAATTTTGAAGGTTTAAGGCAAATAAATAGCTCATCATGTTATAGTAATTTATTTGAATTAATGTTGTCGCCAGATGAGCTTCCTAATTAAAAAGAAATCAGGAGATTCTTTAGTAGCTACCATTTGGTGCCATTCAATTATATTTGACAGCAAATTTGTTTTTTCTTCATTCTGTTAGTTTGTCAGTCTCTCGCTTCGTTTTCAAAAACTCATCAAGAGGTGCTGCAGATAATTTTTCCCCAGTTTTTTTTATAGAGTGCGAAAAAAAATGTCTGGACCAAAATTACTTTTTCATGAGCACAATCTTTCTTTATTCTCGAAAAAAATTTTCTCAGATCTTTTATTTTATTTAAAATATTCGCACCTGAATTGGTAGATGCATAAACGAGCTTCACTTTGTTTCAATAGAAAAATAAAAATTCTCCTTTGAAAACTATTATTTCTAATCCACTAGCTCTCTACTTCTTTCCCGGTTTTGCAATGGAATTCGTTTTTGTTGTTTTGATGCAGAAGTTTCTCGATTACTTCGTTAAATGAAGTGATGCATGCGCCTTGATATGTGATCTTTTTCGTCGCAAATTTTCTTAAAATTTAAATAACTGTCATGAAATAAAATCTCTTCCCGTTTATCTATATGTGCAGTCATTCTCTTGATCATCTGCAGTCGGCTTCAAAACTATCAGTTCATCGCCAGTGAGTGATTCGCGCCTTTGTGTTGCATGATTTTGATTTCACACGATTTCTCGCCACTTCATGTGTTTGACGTGTGGTCGTCTCTTGATTTCATTTCGTCATCCCCTGTTATTAGTATCCACTGGTTATTCTAACCGTTTTATTATGGCTAGGAATGATTACTTTGCATTAATTCCACAGTAAAAAATTAATTAGTCCATATGTTTCATTGCCCTGTAGCATAACTGAAGTGACTTAATGAATATAAAGTGAATGAATACTGACTGAATGAATACACAGCATCGTTTTCATTTATCTCATGCTCTAGACGAAATCCAGTGATTATGAATCCTATTTCCCTCCCAAGGTTGCTCTTTTAATCGGTATGCTTATCGAAAAATGCTAAGAAGGCACAACTCTCTCGAGGCATTTGAACGTTAAAGCGTTAGTGAGTGAAATGGGCGATGAAATTTATCTCTTTGACTCTTTCGGGAAATCCTAAGATTCTCTTCGGTCGAAGAATTGAAACCCTATTGTTGGCGTTGAAGGCTGACAGTAATTGGCTCAAATAACTTGACATTTCCCTTCTCTTGTCTTGCTCCCTTCTTGATATCTTTTCCTGCCTTCTCGTACCCTTCCATTGCTTGGAAGTCCCTCTGCTGTGTCATCTTTCCATACCCGCTTCAATCCTCCTTGCCCCAATTTCTTCTCCCTAAGGTCCCTACCACTCCCACCACGTTCCATTCCGCGGATGTCTTCAACTTCTCCCATCGTGGCTGCCATCTTTCCCCGGCGGAAGACGTCGGGGATTATTTTTTATTCAAAGTAATTAGATGAAGTGCATGTTTCATCCCAGTCCTTGTGGGGTAAAGAGCTCTCACTTTGCTGAATTCAAATGCCTCTCAAATTTTCTCGCTGGCACGAGGAATTGGGATGCTGTCATCATTTCAAAGAGGCGAGGTGGGACTTGAAGGCTTCAAACGGGAGTATCTTGCCTGAATGGCTAGAGCTTCATCATCGGTCTCAGTGTTTTTAGATTTTTTTCCATTTGCGTAATAGAGGACGTTATACCTGCTGAAGATTGTTCATTAAATCGGCACTTAGAGTATTTAACGTAATGTTTGTGCAGTGAAATATTATTTATTTTATTTTATAATTATCTATGGTGCCGCATGTACCCTGTTTATGATATTAGTGGTCTCTCTCACGAAGAAAGCCCTTAATTTCGAGAGGCAAGGGATCAAGTGCGGGACGAACGCGACTCTTTTTTCCAGAAAAGTATCACGAAATGAAATTACGGCTAAAATATATCTTTTTCGCGCCTATTTAATATCGTACATTCCTCGTTATTCGTCGCAGTTGAACATTGTTTTGGACCTTGAGTCTTGGAGTTCGAAATGGAATATTCTTCATCCACGCTCAAGGAATAAAAAGCGGGATCATATTTTGTAGTTTTAGAAATGCATATTATTATGAGTCCCCTTATACTTTCAACACACGGAATGACACTGAAAAGCTTTCCGCGACTCGATTTTTTATGACTTCGAATGCCTGCCCCATCCGTACATCCCTCTTTCTCAACCGCAGCATTGTCCTCTTAAACTCAATTCCTTTCCTTTATCTCTCTCCCTTAGTCTCTTTACCTCTCGAACGTGTAACGTCTCTCATTTACTTCATGGCCAAATAGTCCCTCCTACCTTTCTCCAGCGCCACGTTTCTGTGTTCGGTAGCTGCTGCGTTTGCATATACGGCTACATGAGCGACGGTCGTACCACTTAGCTGTGCACGATTTTAAGAAAGTATGGAATGAGAACCATTTAAATGTGGAGAGCTCCCTGTCACCATTTTATTCCTCTACTCCGGGAATACATTTCAGTCCACACTGCATCCGTTGGCTGCCGTGATGGAAAAACATTATAGACATGCGTATGAGTAAATAAATGGAATATCGTCACCGTCATCCCCGCACCACTTTTGATCCAAACAATGTGGGTAGAAACGTTATTTAAGGATGAAATGAATAATTTCTGTCACAGCTTACATGTCCTCTTTTCAGGTAGTCTCGTATTCTCCGTTCGCATCTCACCTTTGCCAAAGTAGTTTGTGTTTGTGGAGCATTCAAATTGGCGTGTGATCGGTTGAGATGTCTTCCCTCGGATATCCCGTGAGCGCTAATATAATGGCATAGCATAATTTATCGTGGCAGGATTACCACTGGTAGCCCTAGCATTACCCGAGGAGTACGTTCTCCACCAAGGTAATCCGATCAGCCTCCGGACGGCGACTTGGTGGCGAGTGGTATTGCGCTATGATGCTTTACCTTGCAAAGGCAATCCTCTCTCGTTTTCCGAGGTTGGATTGATCCGTACGTGCTTTTCCGGTCCGTTACGGCGCAGCAACTGGAGCCTTGCTGCTAAGCTCCCTCCTAGATTGTGCGTGATGAGAGCGTTGGTGATAGCGTCATTGTAGGACTTCACTGAAACTCCATTTAATATTTAATTAAAGAAGATTGGCAATTTTCCACAAAATCCAATTCACACATTTCACAAATTCCAATCTTCTTTAATTATGTTATTTCACCACATGACGCCTGAAACCACTCTTTTTATCCATTTAATACATGTGATTGCGATTTTTGAATTAGTATCTCTCGCGTCTATAATCGATCAGAGTAAATATTTTAGTACTGGCACTATGTAAAGGTTACCGGAAATCTCCAATATAGTTATTCGAGAAGGACTTCCGACTGCTAAGGTCATTTGCGCTATGTAGAGTTGGCAGGTAATTGGATAGAGGTTGGAAATTGTCAGAGAAAGGATAATGGTGGAGAGAACTCGTTGTCGGCGGTAGCCTACTGTTAACGAAAGACTTTGTTATAACGTCCCAGACTACGAGCGGGGTTTTTAGCTTGAAATGCTCTCCGCACAGTATTCAAGTGCCACTAAGAAAATCTCTTCCATTGCCGAGTATCGAATCCGAGCCCTCGGGATGGGAAGTCATAACTCTAGCCAGCACACCCACTCGATCCCTTCAGCCCCAATGTACATCCGGAGTGTTCAGAAGACTTTCCCCTTTGCCTGGGTTCTCTGCAGCCTAACCATTATTAATCCTTCTTCCACTATTCAATCACCAAACCTCCTTTTCGAGGAGTAATGCTGTTAGAGTTTCATTTAAATGCCCATTATTGATATCGTAGAATTAATTTGGTGGCACTTACCTGCCTGCACAGCGAGAGTGGAAAGGGTCCGTGGATGGGTTTTGGGATTGGCAGAAGAATTTGAGGGCCCTCCCTCATGCTCTCGCTTTCCTCTCCATGACGTCACACCCTGCACAGGCAACCGTCACAGAGTTCGGCGATACCTGTAACCTCCGTGGACGTTGTCGTTGGGTGCAATCTGCCGGCTTTCTCTCCTCCCATTTGCCATCCCTTTTTCCCTTAATCACCTCTCCTATCCTTAAGCGGCGCAAACGACCTTAGTTTTCGATCGTGCCTCGTCGATAGCTTGCTCATTTCATCATCCTCCCAATCTCTCTCATCTTCGCGTCATGCCATCGTTTCCTCCTTCATCTCGATCCGCAGCCTTCCTTACTCGTCTTTCCTCCGCCCTCGTCTTCCCTCCGCCCTCGTCTTCCTCCATCCCCATCCGTCCTCCGCACCCCCGATACCCCCTCCTCCACACCCCCGATACCCCCTCCTCCACACCCCCGATACCCCCTCCTCCACACCCTCCCTCCTTGCCTCCCCTCCGTTCTTATCTCCTCTCGCGTCCTGGTTTCCCCTTTCGATTCTTCCGAAATACGCTTTTCGCCTCTTCCCCATAACTCAGTGCGATGCCATCTCTCCCCGCCTTCTCTTCTGCCCGGTAGAGATACGCAGTGAGGGAGTAGAGTTTTTTTTATCTCCTTCTTTCCTCCCTCTCTACTTCCTCCTCTCATTTTTTTCATCCCTCCCTCACCTTTTGTAAATCCCACCCACCGCAAGCCACCTCAATCTCTTCCATTTCACTCTCTCGGTAACCCTGAAATAAGAAAGATAAAAATTCAAATTCGTAGGTTCCTTTTTTCCTTAATCTCCCCTCCCTTTTTTTCGGTAATCTCTCTCTTCGCTGTGTGTGCCTCGTCTCCCATCGCCCTCCGTCACTTTCCCTCCTATGCGTTTGCCTTCTCCGCCTGCCACTATTCATTTCAAGACCCTTTTTCCCACCATTGTGGCTCCCTGAGTCCCTCCCCTCGCCGCCTCCCCTTTGAACTCCTTCCATAACTCCCATATTGCAATTTAACCGGAGAGCCGTGAAAAAAAAATTATACGGTCTCCTTTTATAGAGAGGCCATTATGGACGATAAAGTATAATTATTCATCGAGAATTTTTTTCGCCCCACTCCTCCCCCCCACCCGGAGAATTAATTTTTCGCCTTCTGTTTTAATGCCCTTCGGCGGCTACGAGCCGTTGCTAAGCCGCCTTCCATCTGTCAGGTCGATGCTGAAATTTTATCGCTTCGATGATTGAATGCATTTACCTCTAAATTATTATCGAGTTCTCTTGGTGCTTAAATACTGTGGATGCATCAAATCCCACTGTTATTTCCATTCAAACAATTTCAGGTTGTTGAGCGGGATATGAGCAGATGACGCAGGACCGGAGTATGGATGCCTTCTCTCCATAAACTTGATGGGTGCGACCTTGAGTGTGCGTCTGCGTCGATGACGTCAATGAGGACTGGGTCACGGGCGTTAGAGAATTCGAGTCGTATTGCTCCATAGTTAATTAGTAGCTTGCCACTACGAATAAACGACGGGGATAAATTGTATCGGAACAATTTTACTCCCGCACCCTCGGGTTAATTAACTGTCGCTGTTACCTCATGGCCGCCATTGCTCTACCACCTTCATCCCTCTCCCCTCTTAGCTCTTTCTCTCCCTTTCAGCTAGTTATCTGGGTGCCTGCTGCTGTGGGATGAAAGTCTCGTATTGTGATTTATTTCCTATTTCGTCGCTAATTCCTAACGCGTTACGACGGGATTTAATCATCCTTTCAGAGGGCCATTCCGCTTCAATTCGGAAATATGCGCATTACTACCGTTTTGTTCCCGTTTTACCAGCGATGCGGTGGTTGGGGGCTGGGGGAGGGAGGAGAGGGGAGAGACTGGTGCGGCGGCTCTGAGCGCCATTGTGCGGGAGCTGCGGAGCCGGGGGACGAGGAGCAGTTGTCCCGGCAGTGATGCCTCCCGTTCCCCGCCGCGTGCTCCTCCGTCCTTTGTCCTCCTCCCTCGGAGGAGCTTCTGCGTGCTTTACGTGTGCGTCGTCTCGATTCATCTGAGTCTAAATCCCTCCTTCTCTCTCCCTCACTCCGCCTCGATCGCAAGACCCTTTTCTCCCACCGGTGCCTCGCACACAACTGTCAAACGTGGAGCGCGCGCAACCTGGAGCGGCTCAACGGAGCGAATGTTGGATATAAACAATGAATCGCTCAGATAGAGGAACCCTCCCCGAGAATCTCTCTGGTCTGTTATATACCCCGAGCATCCCCCATTACTTCCGCCTTAATGGTTAGGCTCACAAATTCCGGCGCATTAGCTATCCGTATTACGTTCAGTATTTTTTTTTTAATATTTAGGTCTTCCCAAACATCCACGTAAAGGAATATGAAATCCAGGTGGAGGCTCTTCATGTGGAACGAATCGAGAGTTCGGATCGCGTTTCTGTGTATGCCGGTAAAGTGGGCGGATCAGCCTTTCAGGAATTCCGTGGCCGGACATGCGTCACGCAGTCATCCTCGTGTTGTTGACTCCGATTCGGCTGTGTGTATTCGGCTGCTTGATATCGGCCTGGTTCGTTTCTCAAAGCGGCGTGACGTCCCCTAAAACGTTAGACAAACGTTATGTCAACGTGTGTGAATCCTAATTGAATACGCTTGACGCTGTCTCGGCTATCGTGGTTCAGTGTTGTCGTTTATGGCGATTGGAATGCCGAGTATACGGCCGTGGCAGCTGTTCTTTGCGTGTGAACGTTTTGTTTCACTCTCCGGAATTATTTCCTCCGCCGTGGGAGCGGTTGGCATTGAATTTTTCATATCCTCCGCGCCCTCCCCTCGGTCGCCTCATCTACTAGCTTGTAAATCACTAGTGGCGGCGGTGCGTTGAAAATCCATCGGGAAGAATAATTGATGGTGGGATAATTACGTGGTAAATTCCTCTCGCGATGTGATTTTGAGGAATTCATGCTGGCGTCGGTGAAATACGCGAGCGAATGAAAACAGCGCGGGTTGCATCACATTCGATGAGCGCATGCATTCTGGACAACTTGGAGCGTATTTATTCGCTCGTCGCGGCGATAATTTGCAGCGCTATGACGTAGGGTGCGTATTCGTCTCGACCGTGCCTGTTTTTCGCTCCCATGCTGCCCATGCATCGTCTGCCTCTCTTCTTTTTCTCTCGCGGCGTGCGCACGGTGTTGTCCTTCGATCGTAGAGTCAATAGTAGGACCGGCGTAATTGACTGTGGAGTAATTAACGGACGCCGCATGATTTCTCCTACTGTGTACTTTGCCATTTAAAGGTCTTTTTGAGCCAATGGGTTTGCCATGGCGCCCGGGACGCCGGGAAGCGTCGATTCTTCGCCCTTGGATGGGGGAGGAGGGTGCGCTCGTTGGGAGAAGGGCCTGCCACGATCCGGCGCGCGGGAAAAGGGCGCCATAGCCAGGATTTCTGTCCTTTATCGGGCGATACTCATCTCTGTTTCTGTGGGGGTACCTCATTGTGGGTCCTCGGAATCGTATCGTGCCCCAAAATGCGGATTCATTGCTGTGAGTCGGGTTCGATGTCCCCTAACCGGAAGGCATCTTAAAAAAAGATCCCCAGAATCCACGGATTTTATATCGTGCGAAAGATGAAAACGCACTGAAAATCATTTTCATTCGAGTGATAGACCAAGTAAAAGTTTAGTAACTTCACTGCAGCTCATATATTTCATAGATACGCCATTTCATTGCTCTTACATTGCTCTTTTTCGCTAAATTTTTTTCATTTTGGAATGGTGGATGGTAGATGGTAGATCGCTCACTCAAGAGTTAAGTACTCACTGTGTTTCAACTCCATTCTACATGTGAAGCAACTCCGTGCAGTCATTTTCGGGTTATTTTTTTAGTTATGATTAAGTGGATGCCCTATTCATTATTCATTGAAAAAGTATACATAAAACGTTTATAAGTAGTACTGAAATGAGTCTGGAAGGCAGTAGGAGCTCATTTTTGAACCTGAACCTACTGGTTTCGTTGCAGGTTTCGCCACGTATTTAAGATGCTGGAGCCGTGTGCGCGATAAAGTGAAAATCCTTTCCGAAATCGTGATTTGGGCGATGTGCCCGATGATTCTGAGGAAATCGTGCGACTTTCCCACCTCTCTCGTGGTCCCTAGCGAGGATGTCTGATTGGACGGCTCGAACCTCGTCCCTCCCGCTGCCTATGCCGGAGCCCCTTCATCCTCCCGTCCCGAGAATCCCTTTCCCTCCGGGTCCACGCCTCTCTATCCTCTCGCCGCTCTCCCATTCGCACACCCCGGACGTACTCGGCGAAGAGGAGAGCCCCCGCGTGCTCCACCGAGCGCGTTAATACACTCGCTTCATCCTCTCCTCCCATCGCGGCACCCTCCTCTCCTCTTTGGGTTTCCCGACCTCCGCCTCCTGACCGAATCGCCCCTTCCTTTCCACACTTGTGCCCCCGCCGTCTCCCCTTCCCTCCCTCTCCTAGGGTCCAACTCTGCCGCCCCCCGCCTCTCTTCCCCTCCTCGCCACACGCAGCCCTCCTGTGCATCGTGCCTCTTTCCCCGGGGGCCTCCCGCAATTGAATTCTGATCACTGGATCCATAATGAAATTTATAATACATCTCGCTCCCTAATTTGGGCGTGCCTTTTGTTCCCTGTCACTCTTTGATAAGTCCTTTGTCCATCCTCATTTTTTTGTCGTTACATGCGTGTGACGATTTTTTTTCCGGCATGATAGAGTCATTATTTTCCCCGGAATTTTTATATTCTTGCCAGGTTGATGGACGTTTCCCTTTATGTAAAATAACTCCGGTCGACGTATCCTTTCTCATTTTCTGCGTTGGATGCTTTGCCTTCTGGCTCAGTGGAAAGTTTTCGCATGTAAATTACATTTCGGCATATCAAGCTTTACTCGTGGGTGAATATCGCCTAATGGCTTCCCGTAGACCATTTCCCCTCTGGTTTAATTCCGTCAGAATCCATTGCGGGCCACTCCTGTCATGAGGCCTTTGTTTACTCGGTTCTTCTGTGGAGTCGTCATCTTAAAGCCTATCAGATGAAATGCCCACTTTGCCATGGCATTTGAATCTGGTCTCGGGAGCCCGCTCCGTGAAAGCCCTGACGTCCGTAATGCATTTCGAGTGAAATGGCCACCGCGGAGAAGCCGGCGCTGCAGGAGACGAGTGGGGGGAGGTGGTGGACATAGTGTGGCGGGCTGAAGGAGGTTGAAGAGGCTTGAAGGTTCTTCTCTCCGTGCCCATTACGCTCCTCCTCCAACAACGCTCTCGACTCTTGTCTCCTGCACGCAGGCACTCCCCTACTTATTACCGTAGCCCCATCTACTCCTTCCATTTAGTTGCTCGCATATCAGCGCGGTGTGTCCTCGATGGATCTTTGGGACAGGGATATGGAGGATACGGAGGCGTGGGGTATGAATTCAAGAGTTGAAGGCGGTTGATATGCAGCGTTAATTGAGCGATTCTGCTGGTCACGCCACGAGACGTAAATGTGTAAGGATTTACCACAGTTGTGCAGTTCCTTCTTTTTGCGTCGCGTATTTGTTATGTCCATATCTCTTTTTCGACACGTTTATTGTTTTCTTCCACTGTAGTACCATCCGGTGTCGCCCACTTTTTTGTCCGGTTTACGTTTGCTACATCCCTAGCCTCTATTCTCTTCTTTTGAGAGGTCAAAATGACTCTATAATGGATTACAGTGCCTCAAATGTACGAGACCTTACGAAAGAATGGACGTAGGGGGTGCTAACTTTCGTTGAATGTCGATTTTTTATTCGATCCTCTCTCAAAATTGGTCTGGTCTCCATCACCGGCCAACCCTCGCGGTCTTTTTAATGGCAAAGCGTGAATTTCTGCTGGAGAGAGCGGAAAACTCTCCCAACCCCGTCCACGTAGGTGCCCTGCTGAATTCATTGGACTCTCTGGGGAAGATGGAAATGGAATCAATTGTATGGGACACATTGTGTACTTTTTATTTCATTTCGCCATTCATTTTGTGTGGCGTGGTGCCGCTGCCACTCCCGCGTCTGGTTCGTCTCACACATTCCTCTAAGCGCGTTCGAAATAATTTTTTTCGTCTATTCTCCGCTATATTCGTTTTCGCCCATGCGCTCCATTAAGCTATATAGGGGATTAATTACTTCGTAATGTGTGCATGACTGTGAATTACGTCCATTGTCGGCGTCGTTGTCGTTAACTCCTCGGAGGCGGTTTGCTGCGGTTGGTTGATATGAGGGGCGCGTCGGAGTGGATGAGAGGATGGTATTAGAGAACGAGAGATTTTAGTGCGGGGGAGGGTTAAGGGTGGTGCGGGAGAGGAAGAGGGGGGGGGGTAGAAGGGTTTAAATTCATCACCGCTAGCACCATTGTCCCCTCCAAACCGTTCGAGTTCGCGTTGACGCATTAGTGCGCTCGGCCGTTGATGTGTGGGGCCGAGTGGCCCCATTTGCAGATTGAAGTTTGCCTTCCCTTCCCTCTCCACCTCCTCCTCTTCCCATCCCTTGGCGTCGTTTCATCCCTTCCCTTTCCTTCCCCACCGCCGCGACAAGTTCCCCTATTCCAGTTCCCAAAAAACCCAACCGCAACCGACGTAGGCGTCAGTCACTTTTTTCCCCGCGTGCACTCCTTCGTTTTATTTTCAGGGTCGTCATCCATCGTCACCCACCGTCGGGGTGGTGCCCCGGCATTATTAGCATCGCAACATTTCTCTCGCTCTCTCTCTCCTTTTTCTCAAATTCCCTTTTGTTGGCTACCACCGTGCGCTCGGTGGCAGGGCGGGTCGGTTCGGGCTGGAGAGAGAGAGAGAGAGAAGGCGAGTCGGGGATGAGAACGTGACAGATTCCCCGGAGCGTGTCGTATTTTATTATGTCCCCCTCCCCGCCTGCCTCCATCCCATCCCGTTCCCACTTCATCTCTCCCTCCCACGGCGCGCCTCCTCCGCCCACTTTTCCCCCACACCCCCTCCCTCAAAAGCTCACTTTGCTGTCTCCGCCTCTCTCTGTCTCTCGCGAATTTTACACATTCCCATAACATTGCTGTTTGTGTGGGAGGTGGCTGGAAACGTGCTCTTTTCACTCGATCCCTCTCGTCTCTTGATTCCCATCGCCTGGCAAGCGAAGCGGCTGTGTACAGCACGTTCGCGTAATGCATGCGAGGGATGTCTGGCTTTCGACGCTTCGAGGTTCTGTGCGGTGTGTGTATCATGAGCGCTGCTTATCTACTTGCAGGAATTATACCTCTGGCGCGATGGTATCCTTTATTTTATGATATTTTCTCCCCGTCGCGTGGGGATGTGTTGGTTTTCCCATCCCGCTAAACTTTTGCGAGCGTGTCCCATTTTTTCGGCGTGGATGTCCGTCCGTCTTGCCCGTAGATAGTAATTCTTGTACGGTCATGCTTTGCTTCGTTTCGAGATTTATCTCTGTCCTCTCTCGCGCGAGTAGTCTTGTTTGCCCTGCAAGTCAGCCAAACGGCTCTGAAAGTAGTGCTCTCGCCAAACCTGGGGAGAAAGTCGTATGCCATTGCCGCCTTGCCGTGTTGACTCGGCAGTGAATGTATAAACAGTCTAGGGATCAGAAAATTTCCTGAGAGAGGAGGGAATACTGTCGTACTTGGAATTTTATTCGTTTGCCTTCCGGTGGCAGGAGTGTATATTGTCAATAGTGCCGAGCTGTGGCCATATTGCTCCCGAAGTGAAAGTTGGTTCCCGGTTTGCGGAATTATTAGCTTAACCTTGCTCGGGTGGAACGGAAGGGAATTATTATTCGTGTTCATCATTAGAGATATCCTCATAGGTGTGTTGGAAGCATAAGTATCGGTACATATCTACAGGAAAATATTACGCAATATTGAAAGGTGCCACCTGGACTAGTCTCTACAACGAGGCGGAGTAATTTTCGTAGGTATCTGCGATGACAGCGTAAATAATTGGAGATCTCCTTATTGAATTAAAAATGTTCGTTAAAGTACCTATTATTTGGTTTTATAAAACTTATGTTGTTTATTCTTGACTATTATGTCATTTAGATATCATTTCAATAGATATTTTTAGATGCGGGTTAATAGATTATTTCAATAATATTATAGGTGACATGTATACCCCTTCACTTTCTAAAATTATATAAGACAGGTAATTTATTTTTGCTGTACAGTTTGACTGCTGAGATATATTAAAGAAACTAGGTAGAAAATTACTCTGCATTCTTTATTACTCTATTACTCTGCATGATCAAAAAACACCTTGGATAAAGCAAAAATGATTGACGTGTGTTCTTAATAATTTTTTTAAGTTAATCACATTGCTTGTAATTACTGAACTTATATTTATGTAACGCTCGATTCAGCGGAAGATTCCCTGGTAGGTCCTTGAGCGAGAGATCGTCAAAATAGAAAAGAATGGCGATGGTGTAAGATTTAATTGAAATAATGCTTCCAGCATGGCGGACTAATCTTTCGGCAGAATACATTTTTAAATGATGGAACGAATTGATGGAAATTAATGAAGTTAAAATTTCCTTTTATACGCTGATCCCATATTCCTCAATTTCCAATTCTCGCCGGGAAGCAAATTTGCTCTGCAGGCATTTCTCTGGTAGTGGTTTTTGAAGGCGTAATTTAATTTCTACCTCATTACCTAATATCGCTCAAACGGGCCATTTTCTGCGACGGAACTCCCACGATGGCTGTTTTTGCAGCTGTGAAACCACTCCTATTCAGTATCCTTCCTCAAAATTTAATTTAATGGCCTAACGACGTGAATTGAAAAGTGCGGGCTCTGCATTTTCATTGTATTAGAAAGGTATATCTGAGGGTGACGGAATTACTACATTTTACTGTGTCTACACGGCTACTTTTTTATCAGGTGTTTCAACTTAATGCTTAATGGACCAATTTTAAAACTTTGCAACTGGTGGTGATGGTATTAGAATGACTATGGCACATAGTGTTTTGTTAATATTCATTATTTCATTATATCCTTCAAGGTATCATGAATGGTATCAAGTGCATTCTCTGGGTTTATTAAAATACTCAGAAATTTTTTAAATTATTAATTTATTTTGTGTTAATTATATTTATCTGCCTCTACTAAAGCTGTTAATATTGACATAGGTTTTACTTTCGCGATAAAAATATTTAAATTCAGTTAACACTTTTTCAGTTTGTATTATGTTGGTTTTCCGCTCGAGTTTCATTTTTGGTTTAATGTGTGAAATTACGACCTCTCCTCAGAGTTTCTTGTTCTTTTTCTGGCCCGAGCTTTATAGAGCTATTAGGGAAACGCTGGGGTTATTCATTTAATTTTTTTGGTATTTTAAATGAATGTTCTTTCTGCCTTTTCTTATTTTAAAAATTCACCTATGGGATATAATACCCACGTCTTGTTATGGGTTTCTGTGATTACTCCCGCTACCTCATCTCACGTTCATAAAATGTTGTGACCGCGGCGTAGGCTCTGAGGACCTTGTCCAATTCCCAGTTGCTAGTACAGTACAGTTGCTTTTACACAAACCTTTTAGATCCGAAGAAGTCCGTCTCCAGATTTTGCAACCATATGACGGCAATATTAATATTTACTACCCAAAACCTTCCCCCATTCTATCTACCAACTCATACCCTTGCTCTTATACCTATTCGTAGTTTTCTTGGTACTCTTGTTGTGGCAACTGTTATTTTCTTGTATAATTATTCTTGTAAGGATTATAACCTACGTTTATGCTTTTCGAATTTTTGTTCTATGACGTATTCAATTGCGCAACTTTGAAAACTTCTCAAATAGCATTATACGTGGCTGCGCAGTTTTTGTCCTCTGATCTCCTTTCTTTTTTATTCCTTATTCAGAAATTCTTATTTCCTCCAGAACTTTGATCTAGCCAAATGCCCCCGTCCCTCCATTTTCCTCTCTTCCAGCATCTCTGTTCCCCTGTAGCATCTTCGGTCTTCCTCCCCACACGACTTATCCTTTCCCCTTCCAACCCACCGCAAGACACCCACCCTGAGTCCATGCCGTTTTACCGCGACCTTACGCCCGGTTTTCACTTTGGTTTCTCCTGGGGCCTTTTGGATAGCCAAAGACCAGCGGACGGCATCCCGCAATACGTCTCTCTTTTCCCTTCTTCCTTCCGTCGCTTTCTCTCCTCTTCTGTTTCATTTAGTCGCTCGTCCTTTTCCATATGCTGCTGCTCCCCCCTCCTTCAGCTCCTTCGGTGGCGTTCGGCTCGTATGCATGCACCCCATCTCTCACCGCCAGGAAGAAGCCGCAGGAGTGTGACACATAGAGGGAGAGAGAGAGAACTGGAGGAGGGGGACAGGGCAAGGAGGAAGCAGGGGCCAAAAAATCGCTGACGGGTGTATTTTTCCACGCCGTTTTCTTTTCCCTTATTTCGGTGAAATGGATCGGTCGAGTGGTTGCCGACAGCTTCAATACATTTTTGTGTCAGTGTCAAAATCAATAATGGCGATCGATATGTGTTGCCTTTTTTGAGGAAGCTTGCCAACTTATACATTATGCCCCTCTCTTTCTCTCATCTTCCTCCCCCGCTTCCTTCCTCCTCTTCCTTCGTTCCCGTCGGTTCTCTCGCGGGCGTCCACTCCCCCACCTCCGCCCCGCCCTATTCTGTCTGATACACCCATAAAGGCACGCCACTGCGTTCTGCCCCCTCTCCGCCACTCCTTCGTGGGCGTGCCCATCAGTGCCAGCAGCTGCAGCCTTGGCTTCGTTCCACCTCTTGCTTAGGTCTCCCTCCTCGCTGCCCCCCATGGCCCTCTCACCGCGCCTACTCCTCCTTCCGCCTCGCACCTTGCTTCCCCGAAGCCATTCCCATCATGCCCCCTAGCCTTTCCCTCGCGACTACCGCTGCCACGCCTCCTCTCCCTCCCTACCTCCTCTTCGAGCGGGGACGCAAGGCGGTGTTTGAGGTGCGGTTGCTTGCGTGGGGCGACTTGGTTCCTTTTCGGAGGGTAAAAATCGACCCTGAAGGTCACAAGACGACCACCACCAACGCCACCGACTAACGGCAAAAGGGGGGAGGGACGAGGGGAGTGGGAGCTCGTTGACTTGAGGTTTCCGAGTCGAGAAGTGGCTAATAGGGAAGTCTCTGGGGCTGTTTGAAGTTGCCAAATGTAGTCCTCGAGTATTGGGGCCCCCCTTAATGTCTGGTGTTTGAAGGTGAGGGGGAGAGGAAAGAGTGGCCTGAATTGTCTCAGGCATTCGTGTCATTTACGGGGTACCAGTTCCTCGGCTGATGGTCGAATGGAAATGATGTGGCTCCCGGTCCCGAATTCCCTTGAACTGGTTTGCTCCTCTGTGAACATAATCCTATCTTTTTTTATAGTTCCTCGTATCCCATTCAGTGTGCTGTGCTTTTTTCTCGGATGTGGAGATGCGGATTTTGAGATGGGTGGATGAATTCTAATCCCACCGGAGTATTACAATTTTAAAACTGTCCTCGGTCATCTCGGAATTTTTTCGCGGGGCAATTATCTCCCAGGCATAGAAATATATTATCGATCTGACACTTAATGTGAATAACAAAAAAAATTGAAAAGCAGCAGAACAGAAGTTCACATGGAGCGTAGTACGGTAGGGAAGATCCTGGTGAAATGGATACCCTGGGAGGCGTAATAAACACTAAAGCACTTAGTTGGAGGGGAAGATATAATTTTAGATCCCTTGAAGTACAGCAGGAGTACATCGCAAAGGCCTTGTGATGAAGAATGGTGGAAATAATTTCTCGGATAAAATACCATTACTGAAGAATTGGAAATAATTGAGGGCTAGAAATTATCCTCTTAGAATTGAAACACTTGTGGTAATTATATTGAATGTAACTAAACTTTTCGGCCGGATGACTTTTTTGTTACTGAAAGTTTCGGCGACCGCCAACGTACCTCAATCTCTATCTTAACTAACGGTCATTAACCAGGTTAGCTAACCAGGTATATTTAAACCCGGCCTATACGTCCAATGCCACTGTCCAGTATTCCTGTGCGTTATTGCGAAACTGGCGGTAGCTGCTATCGACTCGCCGGAAGCTAGTGCAATGTTTCAGCGAAACTGTGAGCTCTATGCACTGCGCTGCTTTCGGGATCTCGGAAGGAGGGAAAGCTTTCAACGAAGGAAGGCTCTCTCCCGTGTGCTGCGGGAAGGATTCCGAGAAAACTAGAGCTCCGTACGCGAGAAATATACGCCGAGCAGCGGGGCGGTATGGCGCATTAATTAAAAAGGGAGCTGACGTTGGCGATGAGAATATATCTTTGCACATATCTTAAACTTGGGAAAGCTGGTTGGAGTCGAGACATTTAATGAAATAATTAACTATTCTGCACGCCAAGCTCATTCCCAGTGACATGGCGATCGTAAGAAATATTTTGAACCCTGGAAGTGGTGAATTAAGTTTAATTAATTTGAGTTAAAATTTGTTGAGAGTGAGGAAGCACGTTGTCTGCCATCTCTGATGAAACGGCTGCGGTTTGCAATGGCGGCTTTGAAAAGAGGTGGGATGCGGGAAATGAGACTGTAAGAAACGCGAGAACCGGCCCAGGGTTTTTGAATTACCAATCGATGAGAACGGTATCCGCGAGTCGTCACCATCTCTTCCACGTCTGTAAATGCCTGTCTCCCCTCTTTGTGGGCGCCCTCACCTCCACCGCGTCCCCATCGCGGTTGCATTTCTGGCGACGGACAAATGCGAGGGAATGCGGAGTCAGGCCGTGCTAATCCTTTAGTCTCGCCTTCGCCGTACAAAAGAAGTCCTCCTCCTCCCACCTCCCTCATCCGCCCCCCGCTGATTTCTATCGGATCTCCCGAAGGAGAGGAGAAAGAGAGAGAGGGAGGATCAGCGGGTATCGGGGCGCTGGTGATTTCGCGATCGTGTAAGTGTGTGTGTTCACGGAGTGGAGAAGAAATAGGTCAAAATGTTTTCGTAGGAGGAGGGGGCGGAGGGGAGAGCGGGTGCTATTTCGTGTGATTCCCTTTCCCACATTTGTTTCCGTCTTTCGCTCGGGTGAGGCCGCCACAATGCTGTAAGTCACGATCTGTGGTGTTCCCCAACCCAGCAAACCCTCTCTCTCTCACTCCATTGGATACCCCCTTCCCTTTTCCACCTTGTACCCCAGCCACGGCCGCAGAACTTCCGCCAGAACCTCCCCCATCCCTCCCCTCTTTCCCTCACCACTTCAGTTCGATTCCTCGCCTCACTCCCTTTTCTTCCGCTATGATGACGGAAATCCCATTTCCACCTCGACATCGGTTTCTTCCCATTTGTATTTCCCCTATGCTTCGTATTAACCCTTGCGTTTCCAGAATCCCCTTCCAACACGGCTATTTCTTTTACCCCTTTTAAGATTATTCGTGTTCCCATGTGCACAGTTTTGCTCGGAAGCTTTAGATTGGCGTTCCTCGACGGGATAATTACCGGGGAAACCAATAAATCCTAAGAAAAATCGTGGAATAAACGCTTTGGGTTGATGTGCACCAGGAGAACTATATTGCTCAGCGATTATGTAATTACTCAGTTGCACCTGTTCATGATGCCATTTTTGGATTTACGCCCTGGTGGTTCCGTATTTCTGTTTCTTTTTCTTACTTATTATAGAGTATGTAACATTGGTGTGGAATGATCTTTGTGGACCGTTTCGAAAAAATAGTTACATGGCTTATCACCAACCTTTGTCGACACGGTTTATGTGGAGTTAATGCCTTAAAAACTATTATTTCCTGTTTGTCACATAAAGTTCGATTATTACCGGTGGTAGATATTTTCAGTTTTAATATGAAAATTGATTATACCTCTTTATTTGGTTGCTGTTTCGAATCGTTTGTCTTTGATTGATGTTCTGTTTCTCTTTGGATTAAATGTACGGTTAACGATGCTATATTACGTAAACTTAAAAGAACCTTAAACCCAAACCTACTACCTACTAACTTTACACTTTAATAAGTGCAATTTTTCATTGATAAGGATTGGGAAAGTTGGTCGCACTCGTCGTCTTTACCTCAAATTATGAAGTACATGAAGTGAGAGCCCTTCAACTATATTTGGTAGAATTCACTTCTGTGCTAATTAGATCTGTTGCTTTCACTTCCATGGCGCACACTCTGGATTAGAGTGCAAAGTTGAATCTTATGTTCTGAATGTCAACTATTTTAAGGATATGGATTGGTAGAATTCTCCACAAACTGCCACCTATTAGATCCGTAGTGATTATCCTGGGGAGTAATACTCTCGCCAAGCTGCTGGTGAACCAGGGACGTTAGTTACTATGGCCTCGAAGGCCATACAAGGGAATGGGTACATTGCAATGTACAATTATCTAATGTGGCCATAGTTTTGGTGATTAGGCCGAAACCATTTTAAGGCCAAAAACTTAATTACTGCTGACTAGAATCACCCTCCGACGGAAGTTCAATTAGATTTTCTATGGAACGTTGTCTGGCTTGCGTCTGAAGGTGACCATCGGTTTTTTCTCCCATTTTCTTCATCTCCATTCCCAATCACACTTTACCAAATCGTGCCTTGAATTGGATGCTATAATGGAAGGTTTTAAACGCAGTTCCACTCGGCGCATGTTCTTGAGGGAGGCTGAGTGCTGACTTTGGATTTCTCGCGGCTTCCTTGCTTCATTACTCTGCAGCGTCCGTTGAAGTAAAACAAGTTCTTGCATGAATGTAAAAGAGGGCGTGATTGATACTGAGAAAAAGGTCAGTGTAGTGCGATCTCTCCTCGCCCCCCTCGTATTAGCTGCTGTGATTTGATACGCCAAGTGGGTATTCTCTAATTATCATCCGCTCTCGGGCATAATAGGCGCAAGGTATCCTAGTCCCAGTCCAAAGCGTGCTGCTGTGCCACTCCGGCCATAAAGCCAGTGAGCGCGGCGATATAAAAGGTTCGTATAGGTATTGCATCATCACACCAAAATTTGTCGGCAATGAATGTGTTGCACAGTGAGACTTATGAAGACATCGAGTCATGTTCTCGCAAGGCTACGCAAAATACGGTGACTATGCATTCCTCTTTCTCTCTGATCATCAATTTGTTTATGAAAGTAATGGTGGAGGCCGATACTAAGTAGAAATCACCTGCAGGACATAAAGTGAGTATGCTTTGCACTTTTCCACCATAAAATGTATTCAACGAGTCTCTATACGAGACGTATACGTGTCTAACGAATTAAATACATTTTATAGTGGAAATTTTGAAAGCGTACTCACTTTATTACCTATTTCTTTAGTTTATTTTATTGCCTTCGCGTATCTTAGTAACCTTCATTTGCTCGTCAATCTTACTTCTTTCCTTCTTCAGAGTTCTCCTTTTGTTTATAGTCCCTACTTCAGTTCTTTCTTTCCATCTCGTCTTTTTTTACCTTTCCCGTTCGTTTTTAATGCCTCGAGTTTTCGAAAGCAGTTCTCCTCCCGTCCTCACCTCCCGCCCGCGTTTTTTCATTCTCCGCGTCGCGTGTGGATTTATCCTTTCGGCAAATGGGTCGACTGGATCGGCTGTTTCGAAATACAACATTTTTGATTTATCTCGACGTTCTCTTTATTTTCCTTCCGACTCACTCCTCTCGCTCCCCTCTCCAACCCCTCCACGCCGCTTCGGTGCCGGAGGCTCTCCCCCCTCCCTCCCCTAGCACTTCCCCCTCCCCATCTAGGCAAGGCAGCGACAGGGGCTGCTCTTAAACGGTCCTTGTGTGCGAAAGCTCCTCTCCATGTGGCCCTTCTGCTCTCCTCTCTCTTGAAATTTGGCCGGAATGCTCGATCGGTTGGTGGGACTCGCCAACTATTTCGCGGTGGGCGCCGGCGGAAATGAGATACAGAACTTTTCCGTCATTATTTCTATAACCTCTTCCTCGGTCGACGAAGGGCATTTTTGCGGAATCCGGCACCTTAATGAGTCGGGTTAATGAAAGAGGGTGGGCATTGTTTCCCCTGCAGGGTAAACTTAATTTACGTCTCTTGTGCCACCGTCTATAGACTTATTTCTCGCCCGTGTAGCCGAGCAAAATAGGTGGTTATTTGGCAGCAAAGTATTGCCCGGTAAGAATCCGATCTTAGCCTCCCTCCCTGGGAAATACCTCCGCGTTGTTTTCGCTTCATTAATGAAATTCCGTGGAGGTGTTCGAGGGCCGTAGAGTTTTCTTACTCCCGAGTGTTTACCGGAGGAGCAGCTAGGCGCGTCCCCGCTCCCGTCGGAGGAAATGGTTCTCATCTCGGCTCGCTTAAATTATTACTTCTTTGGGCTGGCTAAAAGCTTCGTGCTACCAAACGTGGTTATATCCACTTCCTCCTCAACCCCTTGGGCAAGCACAATCATAATATCTCAACCCGTAGTCTTCCGTTCCCCTGCCTCGCTTCCTAACGCTCAGTGGGGGGGAGGGTGGAGGCGGGGCGAAGGAGAAAAAGGCTTTTATGCGTAATGAGAAAATTGGGAGCGGCACCCTCTCCGCCTATTGTTCCCGTAGTACGTAACTCCATCGATTCGTTTTCCTTCGCGTTGTTTTTCTTAAAGCGAGAGTCTGTGAATTTTTTTCGTCTTCATTTTTATTTCGCTTCCCCGACCCCCGCGATGCCCTCTGTCGTCTTCGATCGCCTGCGGGGAATTTTTCGCTCCGCTACGGAACGTGCTGTGCCGATGCGGGGGGGTGTTTCGGGGGTGGGATGGGAGGATGTGGGCGAGTGGGGGAGGCAAGAAAAGGGCGAGGACAGAAACGGGTTAGGTGTCGGAAAATATGGGCGTAACAAGGTTCGTACTAAAGTCGGAACTCCTCCGAGACCTCTATTTTTTTTGCTACGCCTGTCTCACTTTCACCTCTGCTCCTCTTCAGTGTCCTCAGCGTTATTTCGCTTCATTTTGCTCACTACGTTAGGCGGAGGACTTCATCTGCGAGTCGTGCTGAATCATTTGAATAATTAGTCACTTAACTTCCATTCTCGATAACCTATCATAATTTTTTCAGCATCATTAACTCTATCAGTGGAAAGTTAATTTTTATATACATTACTCCATGCTAGGATTTGTGTGCCAGTTCTTTTTTGTGCTACTTTGAGACTATAGTACGTTTGGAAAAACATACAATTTATGAATGCCTTGGAATCGCAGTTTTTATTATTTTATCTGTTGAAGAAGGCTGTGATAAACTCAACTGAGATAAGGAGTCCTCTCGGAGCAGAGGTTACCTTATTTCCGTTGTCTCAACTCATTAATTTTGAGGTGAGGGAAGATGATAAATCCTTTCTCTTCGCATTAATGAAGACGTTGATTAATCAATTAATTGATCGCGTCACAGCTGTCACCTTTCTTGGTCTCATTAATTGTCAGTGTACACCAGTCTATGTGATACACTTTCATTATTAGTACCTTCTATCGCTGTTTTTTTTATCGTTGCTGCGGCTACCTATGTACTTGGCCCCTTTCCACAGTTTCTCCTGTAGTTTTGCGCCTGATTTACGGCCACATTTAGCACACGTCCTATAATGCTGGTGTGATATAATTGAAGGAAGTAAATTAGTGATATTGCTGTCACCTCTGATGAATGCAAACGACTTAGTCCGGAATACGTTTACTCCCTGTTTGTTGTTTGCTCATTATAGTAATGGTGCCTTTATGTTCTTAGCTCCAGTTCCTTCTTATGCTCAGGTCTATGTAAACTGGAGGTTGAGGTCGCAGTGGTGCACGCCGTTTCCATTCCTCTCTCCCCTTATCTCCTTCCCTTTCCTTTCCTTCCGCCTCGTCTTTTCCTGCCGTCTTCAGCACTCCCGCCGCGACGTCGAATCCCTTTTGCTTTCTCTTCTTCTCCCGTGATCTCCTTTGCCTCCTCGTCTTCCCAGAATGGGAATCCTTGTGTACCGAGACACAGAAGGGGGGAGAGGAGGGATTCGTGAGAATTGCGGGAGGGGATTTGGTTGCGGGCTTGGACCAAAGGTTGGCTGCGAGAGATGCGGGGATGGAGAGCGGAAGGGATTCGTACGACGAATCTGTTTGCCCTGCTCGGAGTGCAATCCACTCACGTTGCGGACGCCATTGTATCGCTAAGTCCTACCGCTTCTTTATTTTCGTCCATCGAGTCGCGGAACCTGGGTTGCCTTGGCGGTTCGAGAAAACTGGGGGTGGGCGAAGGATGGAAGAGTTTACTCGGAGGTGCCCTCGGTCTGCGATCTCGTGGTTTTTTTTACATGAGGTGGAAAAAGCTTGCGAGGGGTAACGTTATGGTATATTTTTATATGGATGTGGTCTGTTTTATTTCTGGCGGAGGGGAAGGAGTTGGCTACATTCTTTCCCTCAAACTGCGTGCATGTGCGGGGAATGGCAGAAGGAAGTGGCTGGGGGAGGAACCGGGGAAGGAGCGCGTGGTGCTTAAGAGGCGGTTGTGGGAGTTGATCGGGCTTTTGGGGGCGCCGCGGGTGGGTATTTCGGCTGTTGGGGTGAGATGGAGGGTTGACACGTGCTGTTTCCCACGGTGACGCCGTGAGAGGAAGGAAAGGAGGACCTAATAGCGGGCCTTTAAGAGGCGATAGGGGTGGGGGGTGGTGAGCGCACGTAGTCCTTCGTGGGTGGGGATGAGGAGTTGAGGGATTCGGAAGGGAGACCGAGCTCAGGTTGAATAATACCCTGAGGTAGTTGGCGTGGTGGAGAGGCCGGGTCCTGGTTGCGAGGGCTTAGGAAAAGAGTTTACGGCGCATAGACGTGTCAATTGTTTTCCGGGCAATAGAGCTGTCCTTTGGTGTGTTCAGATCGCGGCTATGAGAGAGGGAGACTGAAGAGGCTCCTACATAGGAGAATTGGAGAAGAAAAAGAGATGTAGTGCCGGTTTGCAACCGTAAAAGCCTGGGCCTGAGAGCACTTTGAGTTGCATCCTGTCCTGTCCAGGGAGTAAATGTTAGTCCACGTGATGCTTCTTCTTCCATCTCTCTTTTTCTTCCCTCCAGTCGTCCTTCTGATGTCACTTCTTGAGCTGGACTTGTATGTCGTTGGTATATACGTGAGTTGTTCAGATATATTTCGCACTGAATCTGTAGGAATTTAAAAATATATCCATCGTCAATCTTTATCGTCGGTATTTGTTTTCTTGCTAAATAGTCGTAACCTATTTTTAATGTTTCCAGTCATTTTCTCACGAATCCGCAAATCACCACTTCGCCATTTTTAATTATTCTTTCATTGCGATATTAACGATCACCTTATTACAATAATATTGTGCTTCCCATCGCGTACGATGTCAGCCCAAACTATTGGATAAATTATCTCAGCCAGTCAGTAATTGGTGATACGATATTCGGATAGCTTTGATAGAGATTCTTCATCAGGAACTTGCTAGTGTAATTGGAGCGGGAAAACTGCATTCTATTGATCAGTTTCATTTGCTATGTTTACTTCACTGTTGAACACACATTGGGCCTAGAAGTCGTTTCTAATTCGTTTTCAACTTTGCTGTTCGTCATGGGAGCTTTAAAAGCGTAGCTACGTGTGATTCTGTGATGGCAGGATAGTGCCGAGCTAAGCAGCCGATGAGAGAGAGTAAGGAAGGAGATGGATCTAGGAAAGGCATAAGTGTTTGTTCCTCGATTTATTTTTCCTCTCCGCCCTTCACCTCCCTCCCCTTACCACCTCCGTCTCTCTTCACCTCCCACATCCCACCGATCTCCTTTCTTGTAGTTTCTGCCTCGGAAGAATAAGGTTGAAGGCCCATTAAGGCTGGTGTGAGTGGCAGCAGATGGCTTGTATATTGGGCGGAGGGTGGACGTTCAGAGGGGAGGAGAGAAGTGGGTGGCGATCGCTATTGGATGGAAATGGAGGAAGGATAGTGTTTGGGATGAGTGTGCAGTCGATGGAGTTCCCTTGAATGGATACTACGATATCTCGTACATAGATTGATTATTTTGGAGCCTGCCGTGGATGATGTGTATTTATGCTGAGCTCATGTATGTATATATAACTAATACATACACACTCCTTATAAACATGAATGCGTATGTGTTTTTTCGTTCCATTTCCCGTCCCGGCATATATACCCCACGCCTGCTGTTTAATTCTTTGTCTCCGTAACTAAAATTCTGCCCTGGGATATATACCGGTCTCCTCGAGTGGACAGAGGGTAACTGCGCAAAAATTCATGGCGTCACAAATTGGGGGAGGAGAGAAGCGTGGCTGCTGTTAGATTTGCGGAGGTTTTGGAACGAGCGTCGGGAGTTCCTAACGCGGGGAGTGGAACTGCTCTGCTCCACTCTGTAATCACTGGAGGGAATGAGAGACAGAGAGAGAGCGAGAGAGGGATATCGACGTGGATGAAAATAAAATCATTCTGCATTGACTAGGGATTCTCTCTCCTTCGGATTATTCGGTCGGATTATGTCAGCATTCATGTACCCAGGTCTATTACATGATTTTGAGTTCTTAACTGGTCTCTTTTTTGCAGATACACCAATCCGATGAATTTAATTTTTAAAATTTATTTGGCTCCTGGGAATATACAGTTTCTCTCTTGTTTGTCAGTCCAGACTGAAACGTTGTTCTCTTCTTTGTACATCTGCTTGGCACATCCGATATACAGGCAGTCCCCGAGTTACGTATAATATTCGTTCCGACACAAGCTGCGTAAGTCGAAATTGACGTAAGTCGAATATTTCTCCAAAGTCTTAGTTCCGGAGATTTCGATCATTGCGGAGAAATTCGGGGAAATTTTCTAGCTAATTTCCTTCAGTTCACTTAGAAATTCAATAATTCTAACTTTTCTCCGTAATTTAAAGCTTTGTCACCCTCCTCCCCCCCTCAAACCGAAATTATTGCCAATACTTCTTAAATATACCTACGAATTACTTACATTTGTGACAGCGGTTGTGATTTTCCGCGGTTTACATCTTATTCTCAATGTCCAACAAATACTCAGACAGTACTTTTAACTTTCATTATTAATCCAACATTTTCGAGTGATTGTTTTACCATATGTAGTGTATATAATGTTACGTCCAGAGTATGACTGATTGGCGTATTTATATTATATTATTGAATATATAGCGTAATATCTTCTATTGCTATTTAAAATAAGTGTGAAAATTCGGGTGACTATAAAAAGTGGCCATGTGTCGCCGATGAAATATCTTGGAAACCTCTCTAGGACAACGGATGAAAAATACTTGAGAACACTCTGTGCTGGTGAACATATAAAGGTCGATTCTTTACCGCCAGTGCCTTCAGTAAAATAACTCTTCAACACAGATGGCAGTTAAATTATAATTTTCAGGCTTTAAGTCTTTCTAGTTAAGACAACTCAGCTTGAAACTATTCATGGGCGAGGCCCTTCTCGTCTAATACTGTATATTGGCATGTTCTTGTGATATTTTTTGTTCAGTTTGTAGACTTGCTCCGATTTGAGGGCATTAACAACCAAGGGGTTGGGACAAGAGTAGTTGTCATTCGGTGACTATGTAGTGTTCAATCAATTCGTCTATCGTGGCAAATTGGACCATCTGTATGTTTATTCGTTCGCAGAAATCATCTTTACGGTTAGGGAAATGACCTCTCACCGCGTTGGTTCATGTTCGAATCCTGGTTTTGGCGGAGATTTTTTTGGTGAAATGCTCTATAGATTTGATGGAACAGTGGACCTATATCTTTGAGGGCAAGCTGATGCTGATATCTCGACAACCCTCCTACCTATTATGGAGCAAATGGACTCAGCTGTCGGTTGACTTTCATAATAGTAGCAACAGTATTTCTTTAATAGCCCGTACATTTTATTAACTTATATCCTTGTCAAAACGGAATTCATATAATATTGAATAATGGAAGTAGGGAGATTTTTAAGTAAATTATGCGTATGTGATGAGATGTTCACGTAATTTAGTTATAAGGACGAGGAGGATACGGAAATATTGTTAATTAACCGGCTATAAATAGAAAATGCGCGCAAGTGTGAATTTAATTTTATTGTTCGGCCCTCTAACAGCGTAATTAAATGATATTTGAAGTGGTATATTGATGACCAGTTTCCAAACGTCAAATGAGATGCACCAATGAGGAGTTGTCGCATACATAATTTTTCTCTGTTTCTAGATGTATCCAGAGAGATGAATGATCCAATTATGGATACGTGTTTTATCAATGCGTGTTAAATAGCTAACGGCCCATCATTTAACCTTTGATAACAATGCATTTTTAATTTTACATGACTAGTAAAATTGCTTTCTGTGTTCTACATAAAGCCGGCAATCACATTAAATGTAATATTCCCTATCCCCCGTGGCGTACAGGTATCATGATCATCGTCTGTTTCTTTTGCTTCCTTTTTAGAGCTGTCATTATTTCAATAGACTATTATAACCAGAATATATATGGAGATAGAGCAGCGCTGTTCAACGGCCAACCAATCACGACGTAGCCATATCCCTTGCGGTCAGCGAAGCCAATTATTAAGCATGGATTATCCTTTAGAAACCGACATCCCCTTGCGAGAGCGAGCTCCGGCTCTTCTGGTTGAGTTATCCACTGAATTGGATATTCGTGTGTTGCAGCGGCCGTATGCAATAGGCATGCCATAGTCTGGCCGTCTCGTACCTATCCTTGAATCTACCTCCTGTTCTCTCTCCTCAATCTTCTTTCTTTGCGCGCGTCCGAACACAAGCTTTCGAAGTGAAGGACCTGTAGTGTGGTTCAATGACTTGCATCAGCATTTCATCGTGGGGCTGGAGTGATCCAAGCGAATGTAGTGAATCGCTAGTTTGTTTGTGGGGCCATGCTACTTTTATGATGTTTGTGACGAAAGTCCGTCCGCAGCGTGTAATACATGAAGCAACATGGCATTTACACCATCCATATAAAATATTAACTGCCTGCCACCCGTATGTCCTAGTTACGGATTTCCTCCATTCGCCGTGAATGCGAGAATCTTGAAAAGGTTTTTGGTGTGCTTTATTTAATATAGATTTCCACGGTAATTTATAATTATTGTATCATCCCTCAGTGCCTTGTAATTACTTACTATGTTTTCCGTAGTAGCCTCACGCCTGTTATTCCGTCTCCACTCCTCCCGCAGATCCCATACTTCCCCCCTCTCTCTCTCCCTCCACGACCAGTCACACTCTTTGGCCCCGATGTTACCCTAAAATGTCACTCCTGCTGAACAAATCTTCATTAAAATCTTGACCCGACGACATTTCCCTTCCCGTCATCGCCCTCATTTTCGCCGCCCCGGGGAACATTCTTGAAAACCTTTATCTTTCCGTGTATCCGCGTAATGATCGCGAAAAATGCGTAAATACGAACGAGCGTCGTGTCCACGCATGTGTCGTAATGTTCGACGGGGTGAGACGGCGGCAGAATGGCCGTTTCGGAGGGCGGGGACGGAGGGGGAAGAAGAAAATGGTAATGGCAGAGGAGAGTTAGCGGCGGGAACAGTGCAGGGGTTAGGGGGCGGGGAGGATTTAGCGGAGGGGGAGGGGGGAACGACAAGTGGGGGCTGAGGGAGGAGACTCGTTCGTGTGTGCACGCGGTGTGGAATGGGCTCTCTCTTTCCTTGCTTTTTTTTGGCGACCGAGTTGCGTGAGGGGGTCCATTTATGGTGGCTTGGTCGCCTCATTGGGGTCCCTCCCCGGAAGGCCCCTCTCCCCTGCCTGCCCTTTGGGGATGGTGAAAGGCGGTGGGGAGAGGGAGGTTGCGGTGCGGGGGCGGCTTTTCCCCCGCGGGGCGATCGAACAGAATCTCCTCCTCGTCTCCATTCACGATACGCATTGGGAAACGCCGGGGAGGCGGAATGCGGGGCATCGATCTTTCCACACGAGAACGCCATCGGAAGCGAGGCCGGAGGGTACGGTTGGGGGGGGGGGCGAGGTGGGTAGTGGGAGGGCGAGGCGTGCTGGAAAAGGAGATGGGGATTTGGTGGCTGCAGTGTGAAGGGGAGGGGTGGTTCGAGGTGAGAGTCGGGAGGAGGGGGGGAGGTGGGTGTAACCAAACCACCAACTTCACGGCCCGATCCTTTTGTTGTTTCGATTTTGCGGCCCTCTCTCTTTCTCTCTCCATCGTCGAAAAAAAGTTTTGTTCTGGAAGAAATCCATTTTCCCAGTGACTAAATTCCTGTTTTGGGGAATTAAAGGAAAATTCGCGGGGGCAGCGAACGCACCTCTCCGCCGCTAAATGCTGAATGTTTTTCTCCGAGCTCGTGGGCAGGGAGTGTGGCAGCGCTGAAGCATGATAAGCATAAACTTTAGTGGGGCAGACAATATCGAGGATTGGAGCGCGTGAGGGTGGACTTTTATTCTCCACCTGCGGTAATTCTGTTAAATTACATTTGGAAATCTCAATCTCCAATATCTTTTTTCCATCTAACGCTCTGAAATGGAAAGGCATTCAGCGTTATGGTGATGCATGTGACAGTTAGTAATATTTAAAGCATATTTACGTGCAACCCTGCAGACAAGAGTTATTATTTAAGTCGATACAGTGTCGGCCATGGTGTTTTTTGCCGATAGTTTTCTCTTCTAAATTTTACGCCCTTCTTCAGCTCGAGTTTGATATCAGTTTCCGCTTTAATCGATCTAAGCTTTTTTTTACACATTTTCTCTAAGCTTTTTTTTACACATTTACATATTTTTTTACACATTTTCTCATATTTTCTTTCTTGAGTTACTTGTCATACCGGCTGGAGTGGGATTTTTTTATTGATTGATTGATAAGGATAAGTTATGTGATAAAAGCAAGTAATTTAACTTTAAACAGATTAGGAGTTCGGCTCGGGCTTACCAAAATTACCAATTCAGGATCTAATGATTTGAATTTTACTTAAATTTACGCTCTAATTACTCTGCATGGCGTAATAATATAGGCATGGCACTCAAGCGTCTTCATAAAGTATCCTTATTCGAATGAGCATGGAGCCTAAAATAATGCTGCCATGTATTTTTACTCCATTTAACCATCGTGCGGAATTCGGTTTCATGATACGTTTAACGCAAGTGGAAACTGTATGGTCTCCATTCCGACTGGATAAGTCCTTTTGTCTATGACGCCGCCATCCTTATGTCGATTCAGTGGAAGGAACGCGCGGAGGTCGCGGACAAAGGTTATGGACCCCACGCTCGTCCCCTTTACTTTCTCAGAGGAAATTTACGCGTCTCTCATCTGCTCAGAAATCGATCGGATGTCGGTCAGAAAGCGATGCGGATAGGAACCCTAAGTATTTCCTTATCTCTACTTCTGGTCCTCAATTCAGTTTTCTTGAGCCAATTTGGTCTCGGCCGATTAAATTTTCTTCTAGTATTTTTAGTCCATGTTATGTCCGGGATATCTTCATTGTGCGATCATTTTTAGTGTGGCGATAGCGACAATCGTTCCCATAAGTATTGCAATTTCCGTTGCCTTCATTTTTAATTACTGCAATAGATGAATTCAAACCTCGGAGAAATGAAAGGTTCTCGTGGAAAAGTCAGGAGATCGATAGTTGAAAGGACGAGCACTCCTAAAAGGAGAATAATTTTCATTTATTGTAATTTATTTATCTTGCAGAATCAGTTATAATGTTATTAAACACCTACATTTTCCTTAATGTGCATTATTTAATTTTTGGTTTACTGTCACGCTGTTAATGTTTGCTCATCATCATTGGTCATCAATCCTCAGATTGGTTTGACGCAGCTCTCCACTTAGTCCTTCTGTCGGCTAATCTCTTCATATTCACGTATTTCTTCTCTTTCACATCCTTCATCACTTATTACATACATCTCGTATTAGGCCTGACTTTTCCAATCTTCCCGTTCACTTTTCCCTCCACGATTGTCTTCATCGGGCCATCGTGTCTCAAAATGTGGCCGATTAAGTTGTCCCTTCTTCTTTTTAGAGTGGTCAGCCGACTTCTCTTTTCTCCCACTCTTCTTAGGACTTCCTCGTTACTTACTCAGTCGATCCATTTAATCTTCATCATTCTTCTATAGCTCCACATTTCGAATGCTTCTACCCTTTTCTTCTCCGCTACTGTCATCGTCCATGCCTCACTGCCGTAAAGAAACATGCTCCAGATGTATGTTCTGATGAACTGTTTCCTTACTTCTACGCTTGTATTTCCAGCTGTAAGTAGATTCTTCTTTTGATAGAATGCCCTCTTTGTCCGGGCTATTCTACTAACTATTCCACTTTTGCTTCGTCCATTGTTGGTTACTCGTCTTCAAAAGTAACAGAACTCTTTCGCCTCTTCCAGTTTTTGTTTTCCTAGTTAAACGTTGGTTTTGGCCTCTTCTTTCTTGCTGCACACCAATATCTTAGTTTTCTTCTTGTTGATTTTCAGCTGATATCTGGCCATTGTCCTCTCCATAGTTATTAGAGTGTTATTCAGATCCTTCTCTGTCTCTGCTACGAGTGATATGTCATCACCGAATCGCAGCATGCTGATTTGTTTTCCGTGGATATTCACTCCAGAAGACTTCTTGATTTCATTGATGGCTCTCTCGATGTGAACATTAAAAATGTCAGGAGACAGTGCACAGTCTTGTTTCGCTCCTTTCCTTATTGTTGCTTCTTCACAGCTGGGTCCAGGTTTAATCGCAGCTTCTTGGTTTTTATACAAACTGTGGATAATTCTTCGCACATTGTAGGACACTCCAATTCCTTTCAGAATTTCTAGCATTGAATTCCAATCCACGTTATTAAAAGCCTTCTCAAAATCCACGATTGCAATGAACATCTGTTTTTTCTTCTCCATTCTCTTCTCTATGAGCAGCCTAAGGGCCAATATTGCTTATCTGTAATGTTTGCTAGCTTACAGAAGTTGAGATTTGGTCGTCAAATAAAATGGGGAAATCAAGGACTGAAAGAAGGCATTGATGTGAACTCATGTAGGTATGTGTCTGGTACACTTCATTCGTTAGGTGGCAGTTGGCTCTTTCCTTTTTATTAACATTTGACCAAAGATTAATAATGGGCTGCAAATGAAGATTACATCTCATTTATGGAGGATTGTCTTAAAAGCTTTGAGCCACCTTGGATTTTCCATTATTCTGCTGTAATCCTTTGGCGCGAAGGAAACTATAAACCGCTCATTAATATTTATGTTTACCTTCTATGTTGCTTCTTGGTGGGGCCGAAAGTATTTGAGAAATTTAAGTCTTAGTCTGAGAAAAACGATAGGTGCCGTTTTAATATTAGGGAGACTGATGTTACTCGAGCGAAGTTTAATGCAATGCGATTCATTAGTCCGCAAGTCTTTATGCGGACGAGCGGACGGCTATAAAAAAAGTCATGGCGTCTGCCTAAGCACTCCCCATAATATGTTCACTCTGGAAACAGCGCTTAAAAGGATTGAATTAATGCTTGGTACACAGTTTTTTCCGGTAGTGTTGTTTTGATGTAAGCATGAGAGAAATTATGATTACTCTTCATTGCCCACGAGAATGCAAACCTTGCGTGTAAAAAACAGTTTTTATGTGAACACCGAAAGGTCAGGCTCAAAAAATATTATTTTTTGCAATAAGTGATGAGTTTTCCGGCGATTGTCCTTGACAAAAATGGATTTCCTTATTTTTTTCATTAAATCATATTGATTTTTTTATTTCTTCAATTTTTTATTTTATCCAATTACCTGCGATTAAGGTATTGCCATCATAATGTTTGCATATGTTTTCAGAAATAAAATATACTTTCCCCTGATGTTCACTGTTTTTTTTTAATTCCTGTTTTGAAATAAAAAAATATGCCTCATTTCATAGATGAAAAGGCAAATATAAATTTTGTTTTCTTAATGTACTTGGTCTTGTTCGTAATTCAAAGTTATGTGTTCCTCTGCCAAGTGTAATCTTGGTTTTAGGCATTATCCCAATTGTGTAACGAAAGGCCTCATCTTTTCGACATAAGGGCTGAAGTGCCAGCAAGACTTTTCCAGAGATATCGACCAAAAACTTAAAGGGGATGGTTGAGGAAACAAAAAAGTATTTCTTTTCGAAGTCACATTTCTGTAAATATTATTTCTTGGAAATAAACCAATCCAGCTTCCAGCCATTTCCAACAATCCCATCTTTTTACTAATTCATCTTTCAGCTATATTTCATTCAAATAAAATTCAGGTACATTTGACCTCTAATGTCTTAAGCCTTGCTTGCTGGGGTTACTTGGTTCATTGGAAACGTTCTTTTAAAATTTCGAAGTCCCATTTTCTAAGGAAAACTTCATTTTATTTCCTCTCGTGGAACATTTTTGAAACACCTTAATGAGTTGAGTGAAGGATAATTTTTTGGCATTACTAATCACAAAAGGTATTTATTGGTGACAATTATTCAGTGATCAACAAATTGTGGGTCAAAATTTTTAGCCTTTGACAATAAGTGCATTATAAATATATGTTGTTCTTATTATTGTTAAAGTAAAATCGTTCTTATAATTGTTAAAATGATAAACCTCAGCAATGAAGCTTGGTTAGATTTTTCTCCTTCAAATTCAACTCTGGAAATATTTCAATGCATGGAAAGCTGTCGTAGCTTCATGTGATGATAAAATTCTTAGATAAAAGCCGTTAATTAGGCATCAGGGAAAACAGTCTATGTTACTAAGAACCAGTTTTCAATATTTATTTTATGCTTACAATGAAGGTCGTTATTAGGAGAAATATGCTTGCGTATAATGAACGAAATTCATTAAATGTTTCTTTTATCTCCCCATTAAAGACGCTGTCAGGACTTCGTCTCATTCTCTCGCCCTCCGTGTGGCTGTCGAAAAATTTCATTAAGCGTTGACGCACGTTTTATCAATCTGTTTCATTTATTACCCGACGTGTTTCATTTGAATCCGCCCTGTCTCCGGCGCCCCTTGCCTCTCCCGCCCCCAAAGCCCCATCAACCGTCGCCGCTTTGGATATGCCTGACCGTATTCCCTCCCCCCTTTAATATTTTTCCTCCTTCCCTTTCCCTCCGCAGGGATTCATCTCCTTTCTCCTCATGCCTCCGTGGATTTCTTCATCCTGTCTCATAAGCGCTTTTTCTGTCGCCGCACACCTCCCCCTTCCTCGCCCCCTGACATATTCCGCGTCAGCTCCTCGACAGCCACCGCCCCCGGCCTTCCTTCCATCGCAAGGCCCTTTCCCTCCCTCCCACCACCTCCGCCCATCCCACTCCGTTCTTATCTGAAATTATCGACCTCCCGAAATCACTTCCTTCATCGCCCACTGCGGAAATTAAAACTCCTTTTCCTCTCTCTTTTATTTCTCGCCTTGTTTTTCACTTCCCCGCTGCCTCCTCCCTCCCCAAGTTCGGCACCTTCACGTCCCCGTTAGCTCCCTTCGCCTCGCCCAGCTCCTCCGGGTCCTCGTTTTGTCCCCTCACCCACTGGATCGCCCTTCCCTGCCCTCGTTTCTCGCCTCTCCCCCCTTTCTCTCCTACCCCCGCAGTGCCACATGTCCCTAATCGTCAACTGTTCGCCCCCCTTCAGTCTTCCCTTCAACTCCCATCCTCGCTTCCTCCCTTCTCCCCTTTCCCTCCTTATCCGTCGGATGTTTTTTCCCTTTGGGTTGCTGGGCTTTTTGAAGAGCCCGTGTGTGTGTGTCTGCTCCTCTTGCTCGTATATGTGAGCGCCGCGCGGATAAATTGATCCGATAGAGCTGATTAGCCGTTGATAACCCTCCCCGAATGATTAATGAATGCGTTAATAGAATGCGGTCTTGTCAAATCTGCGATCTCCCCGTCGGTGGATTAACTGCAGCGCGCAAGAGTTGCGAATATGGTGTTCGCTTTTGTTGTCGCCGACGTGCCTGCCCGTCTTCTTCCCTCCTCTGGAAGCATCTTTCGTGTCAGGACGGTCAAAGCTTCTTTTGTCCAGGTTATTAATCGACGGTTTGGTTGTTTTTTGCACCCACCCGCAGTTCTTCTGCGAAACCTATCTCATTGTCGCGTCACTGGAGTCCGTCTGAAGTTTATTTTTTCCCCGTGATCTTTTGGGCGGTGAATGTGATGGAATTTTCTCCAAATTCGGGTTCCCCCCGAAATTAATGACTCGTTATAGTTCCGTGCTCTAGCTTCTTTATATCCGTTTCCATTTGTCACATAGTTGCTGAGAAATTTTCGAGTGCAGTTGTGATAATTAGAGTGCGAAATTGCTGTCTCCGAGCAATTTTATAGAGAAAAGCCTTGTAATTGTAAGGATCAATAAATAAGATTTACTAGGTTTATGGGTTTGATGACTCGTTGAGTGGACGCTCGAGAGAAGTTGGCGTTGCGACTTGGAAGGTTAAGGTTTAACGTCGGATACGCTCTTAAATATATTTGTCGCAGTTAATTGACTCCCTCTTAATTTTTTCTTACTTCGTTTATTTCGAAATCGCCTTTCATTTTTTAGTATAGATGCGTAAACCTTTACACTGTACTTTATGTTGCTGAAGGTTAACTTTTTTGTACTTTTGAGACTTTTATTTTGAATTTTAATAACATTTTGAGCCTATGAATCGGACTGAAATTTTGCCAATCGTCTGTATTTTAGGAGAGGGAGGCTTCTGGAAAGCAGGGAGAGGAATCCGAAGATACAGGGATGAGGGAGGAAGAAATGAGGGAAAGAGATTTATCTGTCCTGTTACGTCTTGTCCCAAGTACTTCTTGTTGATGTTTGGAAAGCTGAAATGCTGAAAAATGCAATATTTTAAAATCTCGTAAGGTACAATAAATATCCGTAAGTAAGCGTCATTGATTTCCGAAGAAATTTCCCTTTTAGGTTCCCAGAGATAGAGTGGAGTAAGTGGTTGATTTTTATCTGGAAACCGATATGAGATCAAATTTCGGTTAGTGATATCTATTTGGCCAAATTGTGTTGACGTGATGTCTTAGGCATTTAATATTGAGATGTGAAATAATCTAGCCTGACTTATTGGTGATATGTCGTAAATTGGCTTGTTACCAATTGAATTCTTCGTTTATGTGACAGAATTGGGCTCACTAAATAGACTGCTGTCGAGTGTATTCCAAGTTATGGTGCCTCTTTTGGTAAGCTCATTGAAGTTCTCCGCTTCCGACCCGCTGCTCGAAAGACCTCTTTACGTGTTGAACATATTTCTTCCTCGATTGAGCTCTGAGAGAAAAAAATTCGACTTAGAGTTTCGCCGGCGAAGGCAATTTGTTGGTCCGAACGGGTATGTAATGCGGCACTTTTTAATGGCCTCCATGTCCTTTCGAATTCCCTTTGGAAGTCATAAACCAATATTTCCCGTCCTTTTTGAGTTGACTCCTCCATTGTTACCGTATTTCCTCCCCCCTACTCCCTCCTTATCACAAAGAGCAGATCTTTCCCGCTCCATCTTACGAAACCTCCTCTCCTTCCCCAGTCGGATCGCTAACCGCCCACCCAAAAACCGTGAGACTTCTCTCCGGAGCACTCTTCCCGACTCACTTCCTCCCACCATCCCAACAGACCCCTCTCCATCAAACCCTCCCCTCCCTTCTCCCTCCCACGTAATCCTTTCTCAGAATTTTTCGACTGGTATGTCCCTTCGTCCCCGGCATCCGCGCGTCCCCCTGTCCATCCCCGTCTACACTCCTTCCCACCCCTTTAGTTTTTTACCTCTCCCAAAGCTCTCCCTGTACGTTGTCATTCCCCCCCTCTAAAGTCTTAACGTGCTCGCCTTCCGAGCCTCCTCTTTCTCTCTCTCGATCCCCGGTACTGACCCTTTAACCTGCCGTCATATTTCCTTCCCCCCCCTGCCCTCTCCCGTGCCTACCTTTCCCTCTCCTAATTTCCCCGATCTTCTTATCCCCACTCCTCCTCTCTCCCTCCGTCATCACAGTCTCGTCCCCACAACCCCCACCCTTTGTCACCGTGTACCTCTTTAGCGCCGTCCTCTCCCCCCTCAATAACCACTCCATCTGCGCTGCGGTGAAGGGGTTTGGAGGGAGACCCCTTTTCCCTTTACGCGTGCACCGAGGGGGCCGTGAGGAAACCGATGCTTTGTGTGAGGCATTCCAAAACCTCTTACCCTCACCTCTCCCTCCATCATCCCTACATCTTCGGGTCTCTCTCTCTCTCTCCGCTTTTCCTGAACCCTCCCCCCTCCCCAAATTGATTCATCTTTAGAGCTTTCGCCAGCCGTCTTGTCTCCCACTTCCTGTCGCCACCCGCTTGCCCTCCCCCGTGGCCCCGCTCTCCAGTCGACCGCGAGCCAACTTTCGGCGGAGAGTTTGGGCGGCGAGGCGAAGTGGAGGGGGGTGGGAGGACTCGAGGGGGATGGGGGGGGGGGGGAGCTGCCGTGTGGGGGAGGGGAAACGGGTGAGGTTGAAAGAAATAGGATCTTGGGAGGAAAGGAGCTCTAGGGAGCCCCTGGGGGGGCGGGGGATTCCTCGGTTACACGGCTTGCTTTCGTCGCCTGGTTGTTCATCAGTCCTCCAGAGAATTCCCCGGGACTGATCAATTCCTTTTAAGCCTTTATTGGACAGCCTCTTTGAAAGATTCCCATAACTCAGGAAAAACAACAAAAGGCGGGATAGTTATCTTTTCTGCGTCTCTCGTCTCCCTTCTGCAGGCAAGCGGGAGCATGCCAAGTGGAGGAGGAGGGCATTCTCATCTCATTAAAAGTCTTTTTTATCGCTCTTCTTCCTTTTTGTCATCGTCATTTGTTTCAATTTGTGCCAGCTTTCGCTGACTTTCAAGATTTTTAATTGTTTTTGGGAGGAGAAAGGGTGGATTATTTTACGCTCCATGCTATGCTATTCTTGCCATTTCTTTTGTGGCGATTTTAATTGTTTTAAATGTTTTGTTCCTGTAAAAAGTTATGGCAAAGTTTTAATGAATCATGGATCTATGCTATTAGTCGTAAGGCGATTTCGTTTATTTTAGAAAAGATTAGATTTTGGCGTTTCTTCTGCTTGTGGAAAAGGAAACATCTTGCGTCCTTGCATCTTGTTTCTAAAGAGTTGCAAGAAATATCAAATTTCATGTGCTTTCCCAGGATTCGTTCATTATTTTTTAATCTCCTAGTTCCTTATTTTTCCTGCATTAGCCTAAAAATTGCACATTAAATTATGCTTGTTAATATCTTCTACAAAACTGATTGTTTTCGCTATGCGCCTAATCTCATTATACATAAACTTGGGCTGGGTAGTAAGCTTTTTCGTTTCAGTTTTTTTGTTTTACACTAATTTGCCTTCAAATTTTCCGCTCTTCTGTCTCTAGCTAATTAGAAGGAAAAATAAAACTGTTCCGGCTAAATATCTCGGGCAACCTTATCTTATTTTTTCGGCATATTGTTGTTTGTGCAATTATCAAATAAGCGTATACCGATGAAAAAATGAGTTTTTTTGTAATGAGTTGAGAAATATGAACAGTAAAAATACATTTGGAACTACTTCAACGGAGAGTAATTCTCAGTATTGAAGAATTTTTAATGATGATAGAGAAATATTCGCCGCACTTGCTTATTTTTCAGTTGTTTGTGAATGATATTGGGGTAAATGATGCGTATTTAAGAGATATTTTAACGATTGCGTTTTGAGAGAGATGCTGTTTGTTCTAATGCCACTTAATTCATTCTACTCTCTACCGTTGCCTCTTACTTTTCTGCTTCGTTTGCCAATAAAGCTACAATTCTTTTCACTTTGTAGTATATTTATTGTACCTCATTTCTTTAATTTGCCATAGTGATGATTAAAATTAGAAAATTTGGGGACGGATTCTCGTTTTCACATTTCAATGTATCCTTGCAATGGTTGAAGAATTGGGAAACAAGTTCTTTGAAATATGACATTTCAATTTAGGCTTTTGAATTAAATTTTCGCAGATCTTTAAATGAATTGAAACTCTAAAAAGGATCGGTAGCGTACTCGTTTAGGTTCGCTTTTTCCGTGACCTATGGCGCTTGGTCAGAATACTCGAGGAAATTTGGATCTTGTATGTCATTTCACATTAGAATTCCACCTCGGCATCTATTTCCTGTATAATAAGGTTTTAAATACTGACCTTGATGATTACTCTTTCATGATAAATAGGTTTTAATGCCCTGTTTACATTTTCGTTGGAATCAACGTAATTATGCCTGGCATCCTCTGGGCACATGCTTCCTCCATGATCTTACACCTTTTAAAATGTTTTTTCGAGATTTTATTCCAAGAAACAATTTTAGCCCTTGGGTTTATTTTAAAAATTGGAATACGTCGGAAACGTTGGAAAAAGTCTTATCAATAAGTCTCCCATTAAATGTGATTCTCCCGGAATCGAAAATGATCCCTTTAAAATATCAGACTCAATTTCTTATATGTCGGTAGGTATATAAAAATAAGAATCTCATCTACGATACCAGGAGGAAATGAATTCAATGAAGCCATGAAATACGTTTTCAGTTCAACTCGAGGAAGAAGGGAAACTTTTGTTATTGGTCCGAATAAGATTTTCCCCACGTGGAATGTTTTTCTTTTGTTTTGCGCTCTGCAGTCACGGATCTCTATTCTTTAAGTTGCCTTCCTGCTGGAAGAAACGAATCCATGTACATCCAAATACTGATCCACTCCCGCCCACAATAAGCCACGGGAAGAACTTAAAAATCTTTAAAATCCGAAATCTCTTTTCAACGTCGACCGGAGGACAATGCCTCTGCTCTGTTCCGTGCTCCAATGCCGCCGACGTTGGGAACGGAAGACGAGCCTGATCATCCCCTTTGCCCCTGAGGCCCGAAAACCTTTGGGCACATCCATCTCGTTACTAACGGGCTTCATCTCCACTTCGCGTCGCTTCAATGTGGTCCCGCTGTCGGGCTTCCTTTTGAGCATAAATCACTGGCGTGCTCCCCCTTAAACTCCTTTTGAGTGTTTTGCTTTGCTTTAACTCCATGGCACCCATCCTCCCGCCGTCTTATGGCTTCCCAGTACACACTACCCCTCTCTCTCTCTCATACATCAGTATCATCATCCCCTTTGGCTCTTTCCGCTTACATGCCGGCAAATATCCTCGCTAGTAGCGCTAGATCCTTCGGCAATTACCGCTCCACTCCACGCCGTGAAGCTCCTCAAATGCAGTTTTGCAATACGGGTGTCCTCAGAAGGAGGAATCCCACCCGCTCCCTTCGGCTCCCTTTGTACGTCAGGCCGACCCCTGCGTCCCGAGGAGTAGTTCAGCCCTTTCCGACGTCCCGTCTCCATATCTAGCATACCTGTCTCTTTTCTTTCTCCTCCTCCTCTTCCCTCCTCCCTCCCCACCCGCTTCATTGTTACCCAGGTTACCCCTAGCTCGAGGGGATTGCAAGGATGACAAAAGAGTTTAGTCCCGCCATTTCGTGAGCAGTTCTCTGCCCTCTTCTTTCTCTCTTCATCTCCCAGACTCCACGTTTTGATGTTGATGAACGCATGCGCTTTACATGCAACGCTGTGGATTGTGGCAGCAAGCTTGTTACGTAACCGAATAACTGTTGCCTATCTGCTTTGTTGTTCGTGCCCTTTCGTGTTTGTATTGAATCTGTTGTTCGTGCACTTTCGTGCTTGTATTGAATCTGAATGTAAAAACATATATTTATGCGTGTTCGTACGCATATATCCCCATGGAAGCGTGTTTGCAGTTTGCAAGTTAATAGGATGTTCAGTGACGACTCACTGGAAAAATATTTTGTCGCATAAAAGAAGGATTTTAACTATTTTCACTTGTTGTTGGTTATCATTGCTGTCAGCAAGCAGACGGATGGTCATATTTTGCCACATTCCTATCCACTTTGGGCTCGTGGAAAATACATATTTGCCTTAGGCTCACTTTACGAAGGTGTATTCGTTCGGATAGAGAAAATGGGTGATGGGCGGTGAACCTCTCAGACTGAGAGATGTGTGGAACGACTGAGATGGAAAGGAGTCCAGTGTGCGGTGGCGTGTCTATAGATGATACAATGGTGATTAAGATGTGGTCGTCGGGGTTATCGCCTCTCCGCGGCCGTCGAATAGTCGTAGTGGCATTTTTAACGAGACCGGCTGGATGGCCGCGTGTATGTGGTCCGTTTAAGCGCGTGCTCGTGTGGGGTTGCTTGAAAGAGGGGTGGGAGACATTCTCCACACGTTTTACCCCCCCCTTCCCTGCGAAAAAAGTGGTCGGTGGGGGTGGTGCCGAGGAGGGACATGTTGAGGGAGGCGCGTCATGGCGTGGGAGTGAGTGAAGGGCATCGCTGGTTTTAGGATGGGGTGGGCGGGTACGTATGGGAGGATGACTGAAATGAGGTGAAAGTATGCGTTTCGAACCATTTTTTTTGCACACGTCCCGTTTTGTTATCCGTTTTCTCGTTTTCCGTTTCTGGAACGGTTTAGCTCTTTCCCATCCCCCTCGCTTGCTTCCCACCTCCCCCACGCCGCCCATCCTCCCCGCCCTAACCCCCTCCCTCACTCTCCCCACCCTCCCCCTTCCCTCTCTCTCTCTGTCACTCCGCAACCCATGTTCTCCCTTCTCTCCTCTTTGTCGGACTGTTTTGGATAGGCGTCGCTATTATTTTCCTTTCATTCGTGTGTAAACCTCTCTCTCTTTTTCCCCCAACAAACAGACGAAAAACAAAAACGTGCCACTTCCAATTCCGTGTATTTTTTCAAGAACCAAAAAGGCGTAATCACGTCGAGCAAAATGAGCAGGTAGGCATGTATTTCGGTGGTCGTTTTGCGTTGTGCTCCCCGTTTAGATGACAAAATCGCGGCGGTGTTGTGTTTTCCCTTGTAATGAAAATTCATATTCTTCATTTAGGGGTGAGGGGGGAGAAAGAGGGAGAGGGAGGAAAAAAAGAATGCCCGCGAGTTTTGTCAGTTCTTTGTAATGGTTAGTGAGAAATGCTGGGAGGTATACTATTTGTAAAAAAATAAATACTCAAATGATAATGTCCCGTAAATTTTCCTCTCCGTTGTCATTCTCTTTATTGGTGTGGTCTCGCGAGCTGATAAAAAAAGGAACCAGAATCTGGAACAGCGTCAGAAATTACTACGCTATTGGAAAATACTTCATATCGTAAAAACTTAGGAAACGAACATAGATACGTATAGGTAATTCAGTTTTGACCATGACCCGATGAGCATCAATTTTAATCAGGCCGAAATGGAGTAGAGTGTAAACATTGTTGAACACTTCTCTTTAGTGTTTTGTGTGTAGAAACATTGTCACCATATGATACCATGTCGCAGAGTAATACATCTTTGTTCCTGTGCATAGTCTATGGGTTTTCAAAACTGAATTAATTCAGTATCAAATACTAAATTATATTATTCTGGCTGTTAGTAACTTAAAGTTTGATATTTAATGTTTCAGGAAGCGTCTAGTTACCAGCATATTACCATTCCTAATCTAGGAGGAAAGTGTCGCTGATGTCTTATATTAACTGGCTAATGGTGCAAGTCAGGACAAAATATGGATGGTATAAATCATGTTGTTTTATTTTTTTGAATTTATCAAAAGAGGCAGTGTGGCAGCCATAATGATCTTTTCTTTTGCTCTGGAAGGAGCTTCAACTGTACCTTTGAAATTAATGCTGAGCGGAAGTTTATCTTCATTTTGGACGGAAATGACTAACACCACTTGGCTTACTTAATCCCTTAACGTTAGGTCTCCATTAATCCTCATGAACTGTCACGATTTTATATCTTTTAATAAAACCCACTTATTGGTGGCAGTGGGTTGGTTGAAAAGTTATCTTGGCGCAAAATAAAATTTCTTACATACTATTTGCTAAACGACTGAGCATATTTTTCTGAATCTCGTAAGTCTAAATGCCACGACTGAACCTCATGATGCGCAAAGCCGAGCGTTAATTGATACCCGAGATACCCTTGCGACACTTCACGGATATTGCCACTGTCTTTAATTAAGGGAGTGCCAAGATGAAGCAATGGCGTGGTCCCGTGTGTTCCGTGCATTAGTGCCTGCTACTCTCGTTAGGAGACCCCTCATTTCGGGGAGCCGGAGATACCGCTTTTAATGCCCTTCCCATGTGCTGTTGCTTTCTCCTCCGTACTCAACTGTCGCCAACTTTTCCCGAAAGTGCGTCAAGGCATACACGGATGAATATGAAGTTTCAGTCAATGGGGTGTGTGCTTTTTCCATTTTCCCGTTGGGTGTTGTATGGCTTGGAAGGGGGAGGTTAGGATTTTGAGAGAGAGGTAAAAGATGACTCTAAGTGAGAGGTGTGGTTCATGTTGGAGAATTGCGACGAGTAGAGAATAGGAGGCTTGGGTGGACTAGTTTAATTTTTTAAGGAGAAAGGTGAAGGGGGCAATGCCTCCTCCGAAAAAATTGCGGATCAAAAAATATATGGACTTTCAACTCCTTTTCCTCTTGTTGTACTGTTTGTATTTAGCAGTGCGCTTTATTAGTCTTGTATTCATACTTTTACATTTGTTCGATATGAGTGTAATCCATGAATGTGAAGCTACCTCGTTGTGACGAAATTGCCTTTCACTTCCATAGCCGTTAAACGGCTGCAGACGAAATTTTATGCGTTTGTGAGCCTCCATGATAAACCACCAAACAAATACAGCTCCCGACTTTGTACTTCGACGAAAAAAGCCACATATTCTGCTTTTTATACTTAATTATATCTTTTTTTAAGTTTCTTTTGTAAAAGAACTTAGGTAAATATTAAGAGTTTAGCCGATAGGAGAATTGAGTGGAAAGCTCTGTCTAATAAATCTTTGGATTGATGACTGGTGATGATGATGATGAATTAGTTTCTTTATTGGTCAGGAAGAGTTTGGGCCTGCTCTTTCTCCTTCTTCATGTCAGGACATTTCCGAATCCTTTTCCTGTCTAAAATATGTATTCTTTTCCTCCCTCTTCCTCGTTACCCAACCATGCTTCATTAACGGCCTTAAGTACTCCATTGAAATAAATTACTCATTCCCTACTCCTACTCCGGTTCATACGATTTTTCGCCGGAAACGTTTTTCCCTCCCTACCTTGCTCAACATTTTTCCTACTATATCAGTCCTCCGCCCTTTGGTTGACTTTTACGAATATTCACGGCCCATTTCAAAAGCCACCAACCCATTCTCATCATCTATCCGTAGAGTTCAGGTTTCTGACCCATGTAACACCACAGTCCAAATCAGGGGTGTACGGGCAGTATTTTAAATCTTTGCGTGTACATTATTTGACATTTTCAAATGTGATCTCTCATTGACGAATGCTATTGTATAATGGGTATCGAAAATAAGCACTCTGGGACTATCCAAGTTCTCCAATGCTCTCCATGACACCACGCCATCTTGCGAGTCTGATACGACGCGACAATTTCCGCACAAATTTCCTTCCTTATCGGATGAAACGTCTTCCCTTCCCTGCGAGCCATTTCTTATTTTACTCATTAAAAGGCAATGCAATTCTGCTGAAGTATTCAATTCGGGGTTAAATTAAAACTAGACATTAAAATATTCTCATTTTTTCCTCTTAGGATGTCAGGGCTCTACGATCACTCGTGTCAATATGCTGTCCCGTAAATTGTGCCGCTCAATTCTCACGCTTCCCTCCCTCGGCGTAGCACGGATCGGTCCATGGAAATGGAAGGAAATGTTACGTGGGAGTTTGAAACGGTTTGGAGGAGGCTAGGAGTCGTTCGGGGGAAAGGTAGGGGGGCGGGGGGCGGAGCCGCCGCCACGGTCGGGGCGAAAGGGTAGAGGGCGCGCTGGAGTGCGCGAATCGGAAAGGCGGCTTCATATTCGGGCGTCAGATTCGCCGCCCTCTCATTCATCCACTCCTTCAATCACCTCTCCACCGCCTTTGTCATCTCGACGGGCGTCGGCCCACGGGCAGAAAGGTGAAGTGCTGTCTGGAGAGGGCGGCGGGGAAAGGGGAGGAGGGCCGAGGGGATGCTATATCCCCATTCACTCACTTCGCCCTCACCCCAGTCCCCCCCCCCCACCTCCCTCGTCTCACCTCGTCTCCTTCCTTTCGTCTCTATCTCAAACTCACTCTCTCGATCGAGCGATTTTTCCCCCAGCTCCCAAGAAGTCCCGCCCACCCTCGTCCACCCCCAAGCCCTCCTCCCACGCCCGCCCACGCCTCCACGTTGGCTCCACAGTCGCAACAAGGAGGCAACAGGAAATTGGGACTCCTTCAGGGAGAACAGAATCAACCTCCGCCACCTCCTCCTCCACCGGCTCTCTACCGGCTTTTAGCCGTCTCGCACACTCCCGCGCCCACGACATCCTTGCCGCGCTCGGAAAAGCTTCCCGTTTATACACTTGTTTGTATCAGTGAGTGGCAGTCCGTGTGGGCATTATTAAAGGCCCTTGTGAAGTCAACGTCTTAATGATAAGCATTAGGCACCTGGAGGTAATGTGATGGAATTGTAATTTTAAGGCAAAAGGCTAAAGAAAACAAGCTAACGCTTGCCTCATGAAATATAAACTGCAAAATAAACTCCTTGGCTCTACATCTTCACTTTTGGAAAACGTTAGCATACCTACTTATGTGAGCAAGAGCAACGATGTGTTTCCGGAAAATGTTGAGTCGTCCTAACCAAGAGGGAGTAGATTACAGTCAATCAGTTTCTGAGTCTAAGGGCTAATGATAGGGGAAAAATACCTGTAATATGGATAAAGGGTCAGTCCATTTTACTAATGCAACCTTTTACTTAGGCCGATATAGGGCAGCTCTGCATCTGCAGGAAATCCTGCAAGTCAACTCGTGGGCTAGGCGGTGAATCCTCACCGAGGTGTTGAATGCAGGCAAAAGTAGTGAACTTGAGCTGTGACCAAAAAAGGTGATAGTAAAGTGATTCCCTCGGTGAATTCTGGTAAATGGTAAGGAAACGCGAGGTAATTCAGTTTTTATTAATCGGTCAAGTATTTGCGTGTCACTCAGCATGCTCGAGTCTTTCCGTAGCTCGGTAGAGGTTATTCTAGTCAGACTTCCCTCGCATGAAAAGTTCCTTTTAATCTAGATAAGAATTTCAAATGTAAGATGAAACTTGAATTTTACACATTAACATATGCCTACATACACATACACACACATATACATACATTTAGGCGACAGTTATGTATATATAAACTCTTGCCCAAATACACTCCCACACACAGGCTGACATTTATTTCACGTTTTCATCGCGTTACGTCTTCATTTCCCTCGTGGCTCTTGAGATGTACCTATCTCTCTAGTGGAGTGTCATCCGTTCCGCCCACCATCGCACTCTTTTTCCTCCGCTCTACTCCCATTGGCCCTCCCCCGCGGGTGCCTCCCCCTCCCACACTCAGGTCCCAGGGCCGCCCTTTCCTCCTCCATCGGCTCCCTCTGCGCCCACCTCCTCCGCATCCGTCGCCCCCAGCTCCTTTTAGCGCACACCACCCGGCACCAGCCCTGCATCTTTTACCTTCTCCACCCCATCCCAGACGGCCTCCTCCTCTCTCTCTCTTTCTCGCAACTTTGTCATGAAATATTCCGCCTCGCCTTGTCCTCTCCCGCCTCCGGTCCTGCCCCACTCCTCCCGGGTCTTTCTCTCGCTTTCTTTCTCCGTCTGCGTCCGCCTCGTATATTTTTGTTTCGTCCCAGAGCACGCCGCGGCCCCTTCCGTCGTCTCCCGATCTGAATCCCTGGGATCACTTGGCATTTCGCGTCCTCCTCCTCCCCTTCCCCCTCTCCTGCCAACTCCTTTTGTCTCCTCTCCTTGTACTTGTCTTGTTTCCCGTCCTCCTCCCGCGCGGGGTCCGTCTTTTCAATCCGTCCCCTTCCGCCCCTTTCCCCCTCCCCTCGCGCACCTCTCGCTCCTTCCTGGAAACTCCTTGCGAACGGGGTTAATCCCTTATCTCTCCATCCTCACTCCCCTCCACGAAATTCCTCCGCTCCTGCACCGGACTTCCTCCTAAGGTCTTTTATCTTGCGACGTAGCGGCGCTTCATTTCCCCTCTCCTCTTGGCGGCTCCTTCCCTGCTGGAGAGTAAAAAAGCTCAACAAAAAAGCGTTACATCCTTTAAAACCGTTCCAGTAGTCTTTTCCTTGCCCGCACGCTCTCTTCGGCTGGAGCATCCGAGCGGGGGAACTTTTAAACCCCCACTGACTCTCCTCCCCGCCCACAACCCGTATCTCGCGTCCTTAACGGCCGGAGTCTTGGCACGGAAAATGGTCCACCTTGCCCGCGCGCCCCCCCCTGCCTCGCTCCCACGTCCTCCGAGCTGCCTGTGCGGCGTTCGAGGATCCATGATTGTGTGCCTGCGTGACTCTCTCCCTCCTCTTCCCCGCCTTTGTCTTTGCTGAGCAGTTGCGTCCGCCGCATCTGAACACCCGGAGGTCACTTTCGGCTCCTCTGCCAATGACGCCGCCTTCCCTTCGTCGGTCTACCTTTCCAGGATCTGTCCCTCCCTGGAGTTTTGCGGGGTGTCGATGAAATATTTTTTAGACCAAAGAGACTATCTGGGATGCAAGCGTGCACGTTTACTATGTACAAGCCGAACTGATACCCGCGGAGTCCTGTGTGACGTAATATCTCCATTCTGTTGATTTCGCAGAAATTACGAATTTCCTCCGCTAAGTCATCTTTGGACTGTAATATTTTTTCAGAATTTGCATAAAATCTCTCTCGCTTGTATTCGGTGATGGAATGTTACATTTTGGCAAGGAAGAACGTACATCGGTACGTTTTACGAGCTCTGTTTATTTTCGTTTCTAAAAGATATAATTCCCTCATGATCTTCCGTCAGATTTTCCTTAATGCATTGCGTAGCACGATATCCCTCTGAGTTTTGTTGTATCGATTGTTTTTTCATTTTCTCAGTCCCCATACCTTTAATAAGCAAATGTAAACGAATGCAGCGTTGACAATCCCCGTTTTCATTTTGCGACCGAGCCATCGTCTTTTTTTTTGGTTATGCTATTTTCGCCTATGAAAAATGTCATGCACTGTGGATTAGGTGAGAGCTCGAAAAATACCGTATAACATGAGATAGAGCTGAGAGGAAAAGCGGAAATAAATGACGATGTGATGGAGAAAGGAGAAGGCTGAATAATCTTTAGACATGAGTACCGGCAAATTATCTCTCGTGATGCGGACATAAAAGTCATTTAGGCGTCTCCTTTCGTGATGGTGATGGTACATGTGATAGGTGAAACGGCCGAATGAGTGTAATCTCTCTCGAGCTCATTGTGGAGAGTGTGCTAAATGTCCGGTTTTCATTGCCGTAGGCAGAATTTGTATGCTTTTGCAGGGCCGCTCCTCGCCCTGTGTTAAGAATTCCACGGACAGCTCTCTATCTTCTGTGATAAGCGTCGTAAATGTAGCTTTTTACGGACCATTTGTTGGGAGAAGTCTATATCCTGCTCCAACAGCCTCTTACTTCTTGCTACCCTGTGCTCAGCTTCCCTCCGTTTTTGTATGCCCTGAAGTCTTTATCCTCTTAGGCATCGCATGTTTTCGCCGTAATTTGTCGTAGCTGCACAAGTCCCGGGTATGTGGGTATGTCTTCTTATAAATGGTGTAAGTGTAAGCGGACTCTGTCCATTTGTTTCCTTTTGAGAATGTCTTCTTGGATGTTATTTAAATCATTTTCATGAACTGCTTGATGCTGCACGAGAAAAATTTCAATCGTTTCCATGGACTTATCTGTGAGAACTACGAGTTTTTCCACAGCTAACTGCTAGTAAACCATGGTTATTTGGAGATAATAGAGCACTGTTTTTGATGTTTAAATGTTTGTGGACGTTAAGATTCCCTTGACCCTCCTCCCTAACATTTGATAGCTTTCAAACTCCAGTCTGTGGTTGCACAGCTATCCAAATTCCTGTTGAACTCTTGAAATACGGAATTTCTCGCGCGGTTTCCCGGAAGGGACGCGGATATTTGAATTTCAGAATACTTTTTCACCAAGATAGTCATAATTATGCGTCCCTTATTCGCGGGTCGTGCTACCCTAAAATTTTAAAATGTTTTTTCGACGTCGCTTTTATTCTGGACTGAGCGAAGATTTTGATGCGGAATTTGGGAGGAGCCTATTCCCCTCGAGGCTTCTGAGGGAGCTGGTGTCTTTTCTTTAGGACCTCTCTACTCTCGTGCTTTGTCAGTTGTGCTAGAATTGTTGCATTTGGTTAAAAAGCACTTATGAGAATGATCTTAATTCATGGCGGGTGCGTTCCAAAAAGTGCCTCTCACTCCTCCAACTCCAGCTGTTTTTTCTTTCGCCGCGATTATCCCTACACTACGTTCTCTACATCTGTGGTCACCGTTACCTGAAACTTTAACCCAACTCCCTTTCTTCGCCGTAGCTGCACCCATAGAGAGTTCGGGGCACACTCCTCAGCCGGGTTTCTCTCCTCCGGCCTCGTGCTCATCCGCAATTATTCGATCACCGCCTCTTCTCTCATCCCTCCAAACTTCCCCCCGCACTTTTCCATTCTCCCTGGTTGTCTCCCGGATGCCGCGTTCCGTTTTTACTCCTCCCTCCCTGCTCTTTTCTCGTCCGTCCCACCCTCCCACCGCCCCTGTCGCAGGAACTCGCTGAATGGAGAAACTTTAACGTCGTCCACCCCGGATTCCTTTGGTTGCCCACAGCGTATGCCGAAGCTGCCAAGGACGACTTATGCTTGCCCCACCCCCGTTGCCCTTATCTCCTCTCCAAGCCCCGCTTCCTCTCGCCAGCTCCCATTTATTTCTCTCCTGCGCCATCTAGTCAGGACCCTCTCTCTCAGTCCCTGACCCTCAACCTATGACCCTCCCCCTTTTTGAGGTCCCAAGGGACAGCGTCCTATCCCTCCACCCCGAAATTCCTCCTCCCCGCCGCCCTATATCTCCCTCTTCCTTCCTCCCCCGACCGCCCTCATATCCGACTTCACTTTCCACTCATTTTCCCCCGTTTGCCGGGAGTTATCCCATTAGGCTTACTAGGAATTACTGCTGACATTTTCTCTTTCTCTCGTCCCTTTGTGTGGGAGTGTGTGCTTGTTGGTGGAGCGAGAGCGGGGTAGGTTTGGGTGGTAGACGCGGTGGTGCTATGTGTGTGGGGATTAACAAAAATAAAAGTTTGCTTCACCAGGAGGGGCGGATGGAATGGAAGAGAGGGAGAGAGTTGAGGCATGTCAATAATTTACGCTTTCTTATCTTTTTTTCGGTCCATAATCCCTCATCGTTCCTCTTTTCTGCAGGTTACCTTCGCAGCGTAACCCTTTCATCCTCCCCCACTGAGTTGTTTTTGTGATTGCCCCAGAGCGTAATTTCTGATGCCGTGCTTTGTGTGTGGCCGCACGAGGTATCTTTCCTTTGGCTCAGTCTGTGACATGGCTTCTACGCCCTACCTCTCTCCTCTCATCATCCACGCGATTTGTCCGGTTGCGGGGGAGGGAGTGTGTTTGAGAATTTTTTTTCTCTTGAAGGTTAATTACCGAACTTTTTAATGCATTGGCTCTGTGTTTTTCCTCCGCTCTGTGGGTTCCCGAACGGAATAATGTTGTGCACGCGCGGGGGATTAATTCGACCCATCAAAGCATCGGGATAGCCTTGACCCCCCTCCCCAACCTCCTCTCATTAAATATGGCTGTGTGGCTTTTTATTACCTATTTATTTTTCCCTTTTATGCGTCTTATTTGCTTTGCTTTCGGGAATTTATTTGCTTCTCTCGGATGAGTTCTGGAGAGTAGGGCCAAATAAGGATTATCTTTGAGAGTGCATTTTTTTCTCCCAACTCGAGTTTTATGATTAATTTTGCAGCCGCGGTATTCTTTTTGAAATGTATATTTTCTTTGCCGACGCAAATCATAAGGGCCGTTTAAATATTTTCTCAGGACTGGGAGGAGGAGTTCGTGCTGAAGTTGACAGATTTGTTTCTTAATTCCTCAAGCCTATGACGTTGTCTCATTAAAATCCGAGTAATATATCAGTGGCCCCCGGCGCATTTGAGATAGAAATACCTTTGAGAACATCTAGTTTTGGAGATTTGTTTGTTTTTTTTAATCATCGCCAAAAACTAAATGCCTCGCTGGATACCTCGTAATTACTCATGCTAGAAAGTCGATGGAAGTCTCTATATATCCTTTCTACTTTTGTAGAACCCTTAGAAAATTAAGGGCTCTGTAGTTTTTTCATTCTCTGCTAGAATGTTGTCACCCACTAATTCTAAACCTCCCCTAATAATTTCCTCCAGTGACCTACGAGGGCACATATGGGACGTTGAATATTTGAGACCCAAATAAAGAAAGATATTTTGTATCCCTTGTTAAATTATTCTTGCGCGACATTGTTAGCATTGTTTTTAAAACATCGAAGCCTGGATTTTTCGTGTTGCGGATTCTTGGTACATTAAAATTGTCCTAGAGGGTACTCCGAATATCTGTGATGACATTTTCCATGGAGAAACATAAGAATCCCTTGTTATCTTCGGAATACATGTTTGGAGGTATCCTTAATGTTGCAATATTAGTAGTGCTGTGTTCAATTTGTATCCCATAGCATATGACGTTTTGAAATCCGAATCAACTCATGCACCCTAAATCCTCTTATTAAAGTCAGATGTTTAATTTTTCTAACTGAATCGTTCATATTTGAAATGGTGTCCAATTTTCTATGATGAGCAGTCACTACAGGATCAAATTTTAGGAACTTATGCGTCTCCAATTTATACTTATCGTAATTGGCATCGAAACAGACGGTTCAGTTGCTATATGGAATGGTGTTTCTCACCCATGATTTGTCCTTTCTGTTTTATTCTAACAATAGCGGTTCTTTTCTGAATTTCAATTTTCGGAAGTGGTGTGCGCGCAATTGTCGGTTCCTAAGCACTATAATATACAAGCCATGAGGCATTGTGGTGATGATCCTTGACGGTATATGTCAGTGTGGGCCGGCCGGGAGTGGACTGCCATGTCATGCACCCGGACTCGAGCGTGGATCCGGCGGCGGAGAGCCTTGGTCTCAGCGGTGGGAGTGGCTCTCGGGCCGTTATACAGATGCAGTTCGTTCTGAACGAGGGATTACTGCTGACGGCCACCGCAGATGACGTTATCCACCTGTGGAATTTCAAGCAGAAGAGGCCGGAGGTGGTGCATTCCCTCAAGTTCCAGCGAGAGAGGTGCGTATAACACTCTCCTTCCTCCTCGAGTTAGATGCATTCATCCTCTGAATCCCATTAATCTCTCACCATCCCCGCCCTTATATAAATATATATATATACTCACACATCTGCTCCTCCCCCCCTCTCTCTCTCCTTTTTCTCCCTCCATCCTTCCCTCTCCTTTTCTAAAACCTCTCCACGACCTACCCGCCCTCTCCCCCTCGCCCCGGATCTAGAGGAAAAGGTCATCGCCCATATCGCCTTTGCGAAGTCGAGTGCCCCAGGGGAGGGTTTATCTTGGGAAAAAAAGGGACCAGAGGTCAGCCCCCAGTTATGGGATTGCGTGGGCCTCTACTCATTATTATTTCTACCTCTCGTAAGATGCTGTCCATCATAGCTGTGTGCCCTGGACTTTTTTTAATCAATGCCAGGGTGCCCTAAGCTTGGACCGTCATTTTGAGTTGAATAGCTCAAGGGTCTTGGATCTGAATGCCTTATGCCTTTACCCGAGGCATTGCTTGAAAGCTCTGAATGGAAAAATGATCTCTTAGATACAAATTTCGGTGGCTATGCAAATAAAATTTTATTAATCTTATCTGGAACCACGTATTGATATTTTGTTTCCTTTTCATTCTTTTATGATTTGGTAGCTATTGGTGTTCCAGTTTTTTAAGTTCCTCTTTTCTCTTCTTATTTCTGGTGCTCATTTTCTGCTGATCTCTGTACTCAAGTTATGCATATATTTCAATTAACTCTCCGTGTAAAGAGATCTAGGCACTCAAGTTATGCATGTATTTCAATTAACTCTCCGTGTAAAGAGATTGATACTACTTTTTGTGCAATGCATGATATGGAGCTTTGTGTTATGTTTCATATGCTGTTGTTCAGTATGCATTTCATACTGACTTTTCATTGTTTTCATACTACAATTCACGTTCATTTATACATTTTACCGTAGAGATTTCTTTCATATCAGTTTATATTCTAATTAGGATGTATACTGCCAAGGTTCTTATTACAATAATTATGAAGTTAGTTTTTGATGCATTAACTAGGATTCCAGATGTTTTATCTCATTGTGCTAATAGTAAATGTATCGAAGAGGACTATAGATACTGCTTTTCGGATTGATTCTAGCTTCCTCAAACAATCATCATCATGGGTCAACAATCCTAGGATTGATTTGACGCATCCCTCCGCTCGATTCTTCTTTCGGCCAACCTTTTCATATTAAAGTAGTTCCTCTCTTTCACGTCCTTTAACAATCCATGACAACTTTGCTCAAACAATCCATAACAGTAATCAAAAATGACATAGGATCTAGTTTTTTCCCGGCGTATAATGCTGGTGAAGTCTTCCCGCAAGCCGTTTCCCTGACCCGGTGGAGAACCCGTGAAGACTTCACCAGCAAAAATGACATAATCACTTTGCAATATGTTCCTTCTTGCGTCTTGGCATGCTTTTGTAACTTTTTTTATGGAGGGAATTTATTGTATGGAAGCCTTCGAAGAATCTGCGTCCACACTCCGTTCCTGGAAACGCTAATGCAGGAGAACGGAAGCTATCGATTTAACCCAACAATTCTTCCACAAATTATGTATATCCTCATGAAAAGTATCATCGAACAGCATTCGTTAAAATTTGGCCGGAGACTGATTTGTGCATTTATTTTAGTCCTCTAGTTGTTCCACAGTCCATCCCCGTCATCCGCATTTTCTTTTTCCCATAGATGTACTGAAGCAAAATTAGTGCCAAAATCAACTGTTTGTGAATAATGTGTTTCCGCATGAATTACAGCATTTTATGCCATTACTTATCTTACTTCTGAATAAAAATTGTACCCATATCATTTGAATGTAATAATCCATCACATTATATCGCGTAACTTGCGCTCTTGGATCATAGTTAATGCTATCAGGCGTCACTTTGTGAAAATGAGATATGTGCATGATGATTAATGAAAAGGACGAATTACTATGTTCTCGCTATATACGCTTTCACGCAAAAGACCGACTAAGGTTTCGACAGCCGAGTGTCGTCCATAAGTATGTCAAATTAGGGATTAATTTGTGACTTTTGAAATGTAGTTGGTTTTTGTTGCCGTGATTTTGAAAAATTCTTGGTTTTATAGTAATATACAAGTGGCGTTCGAAACAGGTTCTTTATTTTACCTCATTATCACTGGATCATAATGGAATGCTTATTTATTTATTTGTATGCGAGAACAAGAATAGTGCTCTGGCTTCCGGTGATGAGGATCTGAATACGAATCCGGTTATTGTTCACTGATTCTGAGGGAACCATGTCACTAATTCTATATTATTTGGAAAGCATTTAGAATTTTTAGTGTCATTCGTAGATACATTTCTACATAGTACAAAGTATTTGGTCTCGAAAGGTCTTTGTAAACGGATGAACTCCATGTTATAAAAAAGCCTGGTTGTGATCGAAATCGGTTGGAAAATTACTTTCAAAGCCAGGAACATTCAGGCCTGGCCGAAGAGTTTTTTATTTGATTCCCCGAGATGCAGGATGGTTTGTATTGAGCGTATCACGATGTCCATCAGCATATTTGGGTGTAGTTTACTCAAAGCAGTAATTCAAAAAGCGCTGAAATAATAATTTGGCCTTGGCCCATTATAGATTCATCATTCGCATCACATCTCTTTTAACGGCTTGATGAGTAATGTGATCGAGCAAAATGAGCGTCTCTTATTAATGAGGAATTTAATATGCATGTTCCGCTGACATTGTAATGAGTCTCTTCTCTTACTCCCTATACGTTCTATTGCGTATTTTCGCCGAAAGTAGTTCTACGAGAGGGATAATTGGTTTGTTCGGAAAAATAATTATTGTTTTGTCCGTAACTCTGTTGTCAAAATTGGCACTTAATATTTAAATGCTGCTTTTTCGCTTCCAATTCCATCACCGTGTGGAATACAGTGCTGCGATTTGAAATAACAATATTTGTTAAAGCCTGCATCTAGTTCTTGAAGGCTATTCTGTATTTTCAGTATTTCATTTAATATTACTGGAAATCCTGGATGTTTAAAAGACATGTTTCTCATGACGGAGGTCAAAAACTTAAGGATCGCAGAGTAAATGACTAATTAGAACGGTTATAATAATATATGCAGAGGGGAAAAAGAATAAACTGAATAGTGATCATGCCCTGCGAATGAACTGGAGGATTGGAAGTCTAGTGTTTGGCTAGTTTTCCTCTACAGACTAGCTAGGCACGTAATTCCAGCGCTTTTTAATTTAAATAGATTTTTTCTGTTTTTAATTTTCCAATATGAGCATCCGTTGGATTTCAAGAAACTAAAGCAATGGTGTCGTTCTTATTAAGTGCATTTCCCTCTGGTAAATGAATATCTATACAACTTTCAAGTCCCTTCCAGTTTAGTATCTCTATCATAGTTGCGTTTCACGTATTTCCTTCTCCCTGCCAGCTTCTTATCCGGCTCGATAAATTCATTTCCTGTCTTATCTTTTGTGGTGGATATCTTTTTTCCTGTGTTTTCTTCCCACAGTCGTATTGTATTTTAGTAAGGCCCTGCCATTGCTATATTGCTGCTTAGCTCGTTCCGTTTCTATCGTTAAATCTTAACTAGCTATATTATCTCTCATCTTTTCGTGTAATTTAATACTTTGAATAATCTTTTTCGTACTCACACCTTGAATTCCACTGGTTTTATGTTTCTATTCTTTTTTTTTATCAAAACGTCATATCCACTGATTTGTATTTCATGTATTTATCGTTTCCTCTTTTCCTCTGCTGTCTATTTATGTATTTTATAGAATATTATTTTCTCTGCTCTATTTCAAAATAAACCTATTCAAAATGCCTCCAACTTACTTGTTTAAAGTTTGTTCCAGCTGAAGCTTCTCATTTCTGATTTCTGGTATCAGCATAAAGTAGCTTTACTTTTTGCTGATACCGGAGTATTCTGGCACAATCCTTATGCTTATATGTTTCTCGTGATGCTGGTAGCGGTTGCTGGTAATTATCAAAACCAGCTCTATTTTAAAACTCTAACTCTTTTCTCATTGCTCTCACCTCTTCTTCTGGCTATACCTGTATTTTATTCCCCTTGTTTCTTTACTGCATATCTAGTGTTCTTTATAATTTCATCGTGGTTTGTGAGATGGAGAGCTCTGAAGACCGCTAATTAACTGCTCGTTACCGATTAGACTCGTCTACTAATTGGTGCAGGCTAAGTGTAAAATGAAAGAGTTCCCTATTTTTATTGCCTTTCATTTTCATTATATTAATTTCCCTTTAATCTCATTTTCTGAGATCCCGTATCCATGCCCTTAAAGTCTGAAAATCCCTATGGTTAGTTCTCCTTAATGTGGAAAAATGTATTGTCCTCTGGTCCGTTTCATAATGGGAATAAATAATCATTACGGCGTTAAGTTTAAACTGTTTTGAATTTAAATCCTAGATTAAGGATAATGAAACTAAGAATATTCTTCTACAGTGCATTGGAATGTGTCACTACGATTATTAACCCCATCGGCAGAAGTTATTTTGCGGTAACTCTGATGAGAATACCTTGTTCGGTCGAGGTTAGTGCATGGTTATGGCTAGTTACGGAGCGATGAAGTTCGAAGTACTAGTCTCTTTGGCCGTGCCAACGTAGCAACTTAGTCATTTCAGTCATAATGATTTCTTGTGTAAAACTGTTATTTGATTACGGAATTCATTCCATTTTTTGTCGAACCTGTAGTGCTTGAAAAAAAAGAGTAACCTGATTACTCCGTATTTTAATACGTCTTCTTCAATTGAATCCCGAATTGAACTCCCCTTGAAAGATTCGGGATAAAACATTTAAGCAAGTTAATAGTTTATCTCGCGTATCATTAGGATATTATGATGGAGAATTATTCATTTAGGATAGTTATCATATTTTCAGTTATATTTTGCTCAAAATTTGAGTGGCTAGCTTCAGTATAGAGACGTGCTTCTCTTCAAGAGCACCTGGCTACCTTCTTGCCTGCCTACTCACTTTTTCGAAGGTTGGATTCGCTCAATACTTCACCATCGCGATTGCGTGCAAAGGCCTGGTCTGCGAGCATAACACCTTCCGTGGCGTAAATAATTCAAAGCGGAAGTACAAAATGAAAGTCTCCTGACCTCTCGGACTGATTTGATTTCTCCCGGGGAATACGCAGTTCATACCCCTGGGGTCTACGGGTTCGAGGGTCCCCTCCTATCTTGATGGACGTTGGGAATATGCTGACGTACCGTCTAGTGGGCGGCCGTATACCGTTACACATGCGACGCGACCGTGAAATTTTCCGCTCGACCCTCTATCATTTTTGTTTTTCACTTTCGTGCTCACCAACTCGTCCTCTTCTTTTCTTCCTCACAGGATAACGTCCATGCACCTTCCCCTGCAGAGCAAATGGATCCACGTTGGTACGGAAAGGGGCAACGTCCACGTGGTCCATCTGGATACTTTTACCCTCTCCGGTTACGTCATCAACTGGAACAAGGCCATCGAAGTGTAAGTACTTTTTATCAGTGCACCCGTCTGAATCTGTCAGTCTCCGCGTATAAACCCCGCGCGACCTACACCTCGCGAAGCTCATCATCGTCTCGAAAGTTCCTCCGGTGTCCAGAGGTCGGGCAAATCCCCCGACGACCGCCCTAATCCCCCTCCGCCGCCACTAAAATTATTCCAGCGGGCTCAGCTGCCGTGCTTCTTTCGGTTGATTCGGAATCCGCAGAATCGAATCCTACATCAAGGATAAGTCCCGTTTCACCGCAGTTCTCAGCCCCAGAAAAGAATAGTTGAAGTTCTATGGTGGTTTTACCGAACATTCCGGGATTTTCTTGAAGTCTTAATGTCTAAAGTATAAGGACATTAGCCAGTGTTTTTTTATCCCCTAATCTTAGGAACATCTTGCGGTGCGCCAGTTTAGGCTACTTACATTCTGACCAAGAATCTAAATCCGGTGAAAACCCTTTTGGAAACGTGTTGGATTTCTTAATAGAAGGTCCTGAAGAACACATCGGACAGAAATGGATCCCTTAGCTATGAAATGTGCTTTTCATATTCCATTTTGGCTTTTGTGGCTTCCATTGATTGATTCATGTTTTTCAAAAGTGTCGGTAGTTGGAAAGCTATCAACTGGCTAAATAAAAGTAAGGAATTTTGACTGTGTGATTGAGTTGATTAACGTGAAATTCGTTTTGCCCTCAAGAAGCCGTTGGCCTTTATTCTCTGTTCAATGAAGATTCAGTTCTGATTTGCTTACCTTTTCATAAATCCATGGCATATTTTTTAGAAGGCAAATGTTGATATTTATTGTTGTGTGTTGGTGAATGATTTAGGATTCAAATAATGTGGGTGAGTTTTTTAGAAGCGTCAAAGTACTCCTCCTTAAAGGGTAATAAGTATAGCTGTAGTCGGAGGGCATTACATTCTTAGACAATTTACCTAATGTGCGTATATTGAATGTGCTACAGAATAAGCTCCCAAGGTTCACGATGCAATAACATTTTTAGTTCACTTCCTGTTCATTTTTCAAAGTAAGTATTTACCTTGTCGCTTTATGATGAAGAAACAATGAAATTGTAATTATGTTATTAATCTCACGCTTGGGATGTTGATAACTCTAAAAAATTTCCTTGGCAAATACTATAGCTTAAATGGAAACTGTCGAGGAATCTTTTAAGAGGATTTAGGTGCACGGTATTCTTGGCTTGATCTTTTCTTGGGGAAAATACCGTGATGGTTGATATCGATTTGAAGAATTCGTGCTCTCAACTCTTTCAAAGTACACAATTTCATATCCAGCGACGAGCTTCAGAGGAAGGTTAGCAATAGACCTTATTGATTAAAGAAGTTTTAATACCGGGGAAAATATGTGCATACCCTGGCAAAATAATTAAAATTCGCCCAAAGTGAGGGAATCCCTTGCACTACGTCTGCTGGTGTCCCATTAATTAGCTGTGGGAGTTAATCGTACTGAGATAAGGACGACGCTGATAAAATAGAAATCGTTTGATTGCCTGTTGAAGGATAGAAAAATGAATGTACAGCTAGTGCCGAGAGTACCTTAGCTAAGGTAAGTCATTGAATTGTGAGAGCTCTTCATTTCATCGTAATATTCATTTAACATGTCAGTAAAAATGACAGTATAATTAATAACAAGGAGTGTGCGACGGTATTGCATGACTGGTGTGGATGTATCCCAAGCCACGGGCACTCGCGGTGACTTGGGAGGGTTTATGTAGGTGTAGAGGCAGGTATAAGCATGTACATCAAATGTATCCTGCAAGTCACCTGGAGATTGTGTTACCGAAGATCTGAATCACCAAACGTGCACTATGATTAGGCACTAAAAATTGCTTCATTAATAGAAACGTGTTAGTAATGCATGTCCCAGATGTGTGCAACAAAACGATTAGTGTTCATAAAGAATATGTAGATTTTAATTGTGATTTAGCGTAAATTTGACTAAAGGCATTACGTTTTTATTCCTGTAAAGTTTTGGCATGCAAGCGTGCAGCTAACATGAGTTATTAGCACTATGTAATTATTTCAGATGCACTACAGTTTATTCTACCAACGTTGCCACAACCTAACCGTTCACTTCGTTTGCCGATCATTATCTCTTATTGATTGTGGGAATAATAGCAGTTAAACATTATCTTTCAGGGAGTATTTCTCTCTTATCTTATTTTCCTGGTCGTATTTGGCGTAATGTTCAGGTGTTTTCTGTACAATTTTCTCGTCATTTCAAAACCAGATCAAATTCAAATTTACTAAAAAAAAGATTGTTTAAGTGTTACCGTTTGTTCTGATAACGATTTCCATCCGAGTTCTCCGGGCATGAAGGAAAACTTGAGGAATTCAACTTTCAAGTCTCTGCTGTCACCATTATGAGAATGTTGACATGTCTGTGGCACATGTGTCGGAAAGCGAAGGAAAAAGTAGTCGACCCAACCCCGTCTCCCAACGTCCGCTCCGCACGACGGAATGGAGCCATTAGTGCCTAGGCGTCCCCCGCTGTTCATCTCCTCGGCATCCGCAGCCTCTCTCACCCGGGGATCCATAACGGCGCACAGTGTCGCAGAATCCCCGATATGCGGTCGTGGCAAGTAAAAATAAAATTACTATTCAGGGAATTTTGAGTATTGGGTTGTCCAAAGGGATACCTGACTAGCCTCGAGTGGCAGTCAGTTGAGTGATAAGCGAGCACCAGTTGGATATAATCATTTTGAAAGAAAGCGTTTTTCAGGTGGCAGGTCCATCGACTGAGGTCAATACAGTGCAACGGATACTTCAAAATCATGTGGAAGTCGTATTTTTCGATCTAATTCTATTTTGAAAATTGTAATCACCAGGATATAGCAAGTCGAATTCAATAAATAATATATTAGTAAGCATAATATAAGGAAGTTATTTTAATTTGCGCAAGTAATAGCTATCGAAAATATGAAAATTTCATGAAAAGAATCTTTATCAAAGATCAAAACTTAAAATATTCCTGTAGATTCGTGCGTTTAAAAATAGTGCAACGTGTTTGTTATGATCTTAACTATCGAATTAAATAAAAATTAGATGCATATATCTGCCATAACAATTGTTATTAATAATAAATGAAATCAACTCATGCGTGCAAGCGCTAAAACGGTTGGTTCAACAAAGTATATAATCTAATTTTCGGATTTTTACACTAAAATAATGATAAACAGCTTCAGCGATGAAGCACTATGACATTCTCATTATCAATAAAAATTATGTAAAATGTCGATGTGTCTTACGCATTACATATACGTGTTGTTGTTTGACAGGTGTAGAGCGCAACGAGTTACCTTCCTATTCTGGACTCTGAGCATTATTTAATGATTTTACAGAGTTTGAACGATTTTTAAGCATAAAATGGTACTTTGAGTACCTACCTAACAATTGTTGTTGTTTATTTGTGTTGTTAAATACAAATTTAACAATATTTATTTAAATTTTCATAGTGCTTCATCGCTGAAGCTGTTTATCATTATTTTAGTGTAAAAATCCGAAAATTAGATTATATACTTTGTTGAACCAACCGTTTTAGCGCTTGCACGCATGAGTTGATTTCATTTATTATTAATAACAATTGTTATGGCAGATATATGCATCTAATTTTTATTTAATTCGATAGTTAAGATCATAACAAACACGTTGCACTATTTTTAAACGCACGAATCTACAGGAATATTTTAAGTTTTGATCTTTGATAAAGATTCTTTTCATGAAATTTTCATATTTTCGATAGCTATTACTTGCGCAAATTAAAATAACTTCCTTATATTATGCTTACTAATATATTATTTATTGAATTCGACTTGCTATATCCTGGTGATTACAATTTTCAAAATAGAATTAGATCGAAAAATACGACTTCCACGTGATTTTGAAGTATCCGTTGCACTGTATTGACCTCAGTCGATGGACCTGCCACCTGAAAAACGCTTTCTTTCAAAATGATTATATCCAACTGGTGCTCGCTTATCACTCAACTGACTGCCACTCGAGGCTAATCAGGCATCCCTTTGGACAACCCAATACTCAAAATTCCCTGAATAGTAATTTTATTTTTACTTGCCACGACCGCATATCGGGGATTCTGCGACACTGTGCGGCGCGCTCCGGCTGTTCGCGCTGGACCATATCGCGATCATGTTATTGTTTAGTTTCTGATTAAAGATGAAGTGCAAGTGAACGCAATGTTCCTCGTTTTCAAAAAGGCTTTCGACAAGATATATTCATTGCCAGTATACTACCGATGCTAGAATTTTGGCGAAGTATTTTATAATTGTAATTTTGTGGAGTGGAGAGCTAGCAAATTTTGGGATAGGTAAAGTTTGATACATAATGGGAAAAACTAACTTTAATTAGTCATATTCATCTACGCGTAACTTACAGTACTACTTTGGTTGATAATTTCACGTGTGTCAATTTTTTGCACGGTAATGCTATTTTAAATTCACTGCGATAATTTCTACTGTGAAAATGCTTGGGTCTAATCTAAGGTTTCATTTGGACTATATTAAAGAAATTAGATGGACTACAGAGTTCTTAAAAGGGTTATTTTCTTTTTATTAGTGTGGAATTAGAAGCCGTATTCTTATCGGGGCTGCTTTCTTTCCGTATCTGACTGGATAGACTGAAGTCAGTGATGTAGTTTTAGAATTTAGGAGCGGACAATAGGATTATTTATTCGACGGAAATGAGTACCTGGTTTTGTGTCACTCTTTTCCATACGTCCTTAGCGAAACGCAGTGTAGTTATAGATGTGTTTCGCAAATACGGGGACGCGCGGCCGCAGTAACGAAGGCGGTGGTTGCGGCAAATGTGGAAAGGGAGGTGGGCGAAGGTTCCGCCCGTGGCATCCATTGTCCTCGCTTGCGTGTCTCGCCGGAGGCCGGGCGGAGCGCCGTGCACGCACGAGGTCCGTCCCTCCCTCCCGCCCGGGGAAAATCTCGTATTGGAGCGGTCGTTGTGCCTCTTGGCTGTCGCGACCCGCGAGCAACGGCATATGGAGAGAGTTTGTGTGGCAGGAGGTGAATCATCACTGAACGTGCGTCAATAGACATGAGACATCCACAAGAGGTTTTCCGGGTTTTTCTTCCTCGTCTTACCATTCTTGGCGATGGGTGTATCGCAGGCGCTCCAATCCACTTCTTCAGGTCTCTAGTGATGGCAATCCATCTATTGTATGGATGAGAGGCTTCCCTACGCGGAAGACTTCACGCCACGCTAAGACATATTTAGATACATAATGAGAAAAACGAGTGCTAGTTAGACATGCAAAAAGCACGTGCATCTTGGTGATAAAAAAAGGGAATATAATTTTTTTCACAGTTACGCTTTTTTAAATTCACTACGGTAATTTATACAGTAATAATGTATTTAATTTAACTTGTTGGTTTAATAATTAATGATATTTTTGAGTGGACTATAAACTAGGCCTCCTACAGCATGTTTTCTGAAGTTGTGCATTTATATAAGTACGATTTCGTGAAATATTCAGTGGCATATACAGAACCTTTGTTGACTTTCATTAGGCTACCCACAATGCTAGCAACTATCCTGTCCCTATTTTTTTTCAAAAATGATCTCTTATTGTTCGCGGGAGGAAAGACGAATGGATGGGCAGAGCAGCTGGGAGGTGTCATGCCGATCTTCATCAATGTCTATCCGTATTTCTCTTTGTCTCATAGACCATGTGGATGTGCTGAGTGATCAGTACATTTCCCACCGCCCTTTCCTGATCACGTGAATGTGCTTACGTAGAAATCATGTTTTGGCGGCGATAACGTCCGCGTTCGCCACCGCGTGAAATGTGTCATCCCTCGTCTTTCTCGCGATCTGGGTTGGTGGTTCGGCGTCGCTCTTTCCCCAGGCATGGCGAGGGTACGTATTGCGGTCGGGCGACTTATTAAGTGCTGGAAACGGAAGGGAGGCGGCATCGTGGTATCGCTCGGTTTTTGCGGTTTTGTCCGTTGACGCCGATGATTTTGATTCTAATTTTCCCCATCATTAAAAGTTGGCGAAATACTCCGTCAAAGTGGTTTCCCCAATGTTGATGATGGACACAAATGTGACCGCGAACGACATTCATTGGGTGTAAACTCAGGTTTTCCATTTTTTTCCAGCTGGCTCCGTTGCGTCTGCCAACGAGGTGGGCTTGAAGTGTGAAGTTTTGATCGTCAAGTTCCGCCGGAGGCTCATAATGGCGTTTCTTTTTGATGAGATTAGACAAATTAATACCCCCTTGATAATTTTTGTGACAGTTTGCGATCACTAGGTGAGATACGTTCGATAGAAATCATTTTTTATTTTTTATCACATTTTCGGTGTTTATATCGGGCCTTTTAATGGTGCGATAATCATCAAAGAGAATAATCGCTGCTTTTTTGGCCAAAAAATAATTAATTAAGTAATTAACGTAAAGTTATTTCCGGCTCAAGTTGTTTTCACTTGTAACCTTAAATAAATTGTGCTGCTATAGTATTTGAATAAATGTTGTATTCCCCGCATGAGAATTATTGTACGTTTTATCCATATCGCGGTTGTTTGCTTTATATTGTCGTGGCTTATCATTAGTGATAAGGTCTCAAAAGCAGGAATACGATTTGGGATGGAGTGTTACAGTTCCTTTGACATTAATTAGTACATATTATGGGAATCTAATCCTTGTTTTATGTCCTGCTTCTTGGTACCCCATAGCGTGCAGTGCTGAGATTTAATTAATTAATTTAATTTTGCATGTGTACATAGTCATTCGTAGTCATTCTCTCATATTTGGCCAATTATTCAAATATTTATAATTCGTCCATAGTTTGTCTTATGTTGCGAGTTAATTTTTTTATTTTTACTCACCTGTTCTATATATTGTCGCTGACAATTTCAGCTCGAATATCGTTAATGGCACTTTCGTCTTTTTTTCATAATTGAAAATTTATTAGCAAAGTGATAGGATAAATAAATAATGGTATTTTTTTCAAATGAAGGGGAATTAATATCACTTGTTTTTAGAGTGTTCTCAACTATTTGGTTAGATTATTTTCGATCGCACAATAACGCCCGCTCAAACCCCCACCAGAAGTGCTGATGCCAAATATCATCGACTGATTCCATTCCAAAAGATTCCATTTTACTATTTGTAGTCTATACGCTGTAAAAGATTGATAAATTGTGATAGGTCATGATGATAAGTACCTATTACGTTTCCGTGTATATTTTCTCTCGTTTAAATTATTTTGCCTTTTTATGTCGCAAACTGAACTTACATTGGTTTTTGGTTGCCCAATAGTTTGAAATGATTGAGGAAAAACGAAGAAAGGTTTATTTTCAAATATGCTCTTGATTAGTTCACCTAATTACCTACACTTCAAAATAGTTATTAGGAGTGAAAGCAATTCACTTATTTACAACAGAAGACTGCAGTATGTTATTTAGTTTAAACATTTCATATCATTTATGGATACTAGTAGATGAATGCTGTGACTTATTTGTATTTGATGGAAGCATATGAACTTTTTCAGTTTTCAAGAGAATTTTCTATCGATAAGTAGCACTTCATTATTGGTTGCACATGTTATCTCATAATAATATTATGCTCATGTACATGTTCATCCAAACCCACTTATCCTCAGTTAATACATTTAATTTGTTCGTTCGATGGCTAATAATTTTTCTCATACAATACCTTCAGCATTTGTTCCACTTTCTTCATATTGTGTTGTCACTTCTACATCTACATCTACATAATACCCTGCAAGCCACCATAAAGGTATGTGGCAGGGGGTGAACTCTCACAAAACATGCTCTACATATCATGCATAAAAAAAGGATCAGTACTTTTATAGGTACTGTTCAAAACTACGCTATTTAAAAAAAGATAAAAATAGCAAAACATACATGCAAAAAAAAGCCGTTAGTTGGGTTAGCTATAAGTCCTTATACCAACATGCAGACCAATGTTATCCATTGCTACACTCGTACTGGATATATTTACCGTTATTCATATCCCTAATAGTACGAGGAAAAAAGGACATTTTGAATCTGTCAGTTCGACTTTTTTTACTATGTTGGGCACCACTTCTAAGGTCACATAAATTCTTCCTTTTATTTCTGCCTGGTTTTGCATCAGTTAGAATTCGCTTTAATTTTCCTGTAAGGCGAATATATTTAGGTCATTTGACAATCTTTGTTGGAAGTTTGGAAGCCTTTTAACTCTTAGTTGGTAGCTATTTGTATTTATTCATTAGACTTCGGGAAAATGTTTTGCGGCCTGGTGAAATTTTATTCATTTTGCCTTTTTTAGCCATAATATTGCAAATTTTAGGCTCGTGAAGGTTGTCAATCGATTAGCGCTCTGGAACTTCCACAAGATTATCTCGACCTGATCCGATAATATTGGTTTTGTTTCTACTAAACTCTTACTTCGATGAACAGGGGAGAGCCTCGTGTTGGAACGACCTGCCCGCTGCCCCTATGCCCATGGGTCAGCGTTCGATTTTCCACTCCATCGGCACTTTAGCCAGGAATAAACTGGGCTTTCTTGTGAATTCTCAAGTTTTAAGCTCGAAGCGAGGTCCATTGTATGGGAAGTTAAGCTTTATGAGACCCTCAAAGGGCTCTGTTGTTTAGATTAAGTTAATGCCAACAGAGGATTCTCTCTCGGCTGGCTTCAAGGTTTACGGTTGCTTATGCTGGGAACGAGTGGACCATCCTGCTGCCTCGTCTTAAGCCTGTGGAGTGCTGGATTCCTGGGCGGTGATAATTAAGCATCAGTATTTCCTTGAAAGTTTGGTGGGACGTATTGTCAACCTCCCATAAGTCAAGAAGCCCTTATTTACGGGTCTAAGCGCATTATTAATTAATTACATACAGCTTGCTTCCAAATGAAATTAATGTTCAATATTGACGGAGTAATTTACGGAAGGAAACGGCGAGAATGTAATTATGTCTCGCATGCTCATAAGACGTTGTAAACGTTTGGAACATGCGTCTCGGTTTCCCAACGAGCTCCCTTGTTTACTCGGGTGGTCCCAAAACTATGCATGTTGTGTAGGCGGGTATTATAGCATACTATGCAGGTAAAGTTTTCCTTAATTTATGTTTTCAGTCAGGTCTTCACGAAACCTTAATGGGAGTGTGTGGTTTCGTAAATATCGCAATCCTCTTCGATGATAATTTTAGAATTATTTTCTTAATTTTTTGTCGCTAAAATTTATTGGTTGTTCAGGGGAGGCGACCAACAGCTGAGGTCATTTGCGCCATTTTTAGGATAGGTAGGTAATGGTAGGAACATTTAAGGTAATGGAGGAAGGGTGGAGAGAAACCCTGCGTCGGCATTAGCCTACTCTTAACGACAGGCGCCAAGGGGACCACGGCTTAACGTCCCATCCGACGGACGGATTACTGAACCTGAAATGCCCTCCACTAGGCACTGAAGTAGGGATCGGTGTGCCATTGAAAATCCGCCAATACCGGGAATCGAACCCGGGTCCTCGGGATGTGAGGCCAGTACTCAAGCCATCATACCAACCCGATCCCCCGTTAAAATTGAGTTTTGAACCTGTTATATTGTATGGAGTGGAACTATAAGACGATAAAATATTTTATTATGGCAAATATTGGAAATAATGATATTCCTTCAGATTTACACACAGATTTTTGTGTGCGAAATCACTTAATCCTTTTGCATGACATGTAGTATATACATGTTTTCCCGCGTGTATAGAGAGTTAGCATCCGAAATTTCCCCCTACCTTGAAATAGTATTTAATAAATCCCTGACCGAACACGTCGTACCGATGGACTGGAAAGCAGCCGATGTAACACCCATTTTTAAAAGTGGTGATAGGGAGCAGCCATCTAACTACAGACCTATATCTCTCACATCCATTTCATGCAAGGTCCTAGAACATATAATTGTCAGTTCAGTCATGGGACACCTAGATAGCCAGAATTTATTGTCCAATGTCCAGCATGGCTTCCGAAAGAGCAGATCGTGTGAAATTCAACTTGCTCTCTTTTCCCACGATATTTTAGTTTCTGGCGAAAATAATATTCCAGTGGATGCTATATTTCTCGACTTCAAGAAGGCTTTTGACAAGGTTTCTCATAGCAAACTAATTTTGAAATTAAAATCTTATGGGTTAGACAGTAACATTATATCATGGATTAATGATTTTCTGCATGATCGGGTTCAAAGGGTTGTTTTGGACGGTGTTTCCTCACCGGCAATTAAAGTCACTTCGGGTGTCCCACAAGGTAGTGTGATAGGTCCACTCCTATTCCTTTTGTACATTAATGATATCCAAAAGGTGGTAAAAAGTAAGCTTCGTCTATTTGCCGATGGCGCAGTAGTGTACAGGGAAATTCTATGCCCAAACGATGAAGAATATTTAAATATTGACCTACAAGCAATTGAAACTTGGTGTGATACATGGCAGTTAGAATTTAACTTTAGAAATGTCTTGTAATGAATTTTTGGAAAAAGAATAGCTCTCCTCCTACCACTTACAAAATAAGTAATAATGAATTAACAAACGTGGAATCCATTAAATATCTTGGAATAAGACTGACAAATGATCTTTCCTGGGGTAAACACATTCGTGAAATAATGGGTCAAGCGAATCGCAAACTGGGTTTCATTAAAAGAGTATTGGGTAAATGTGACGATCATGTACGAGAAATCAGCTACTTTTCCCTTGTTAGACCTCATTTGGAATATGCTGCCAGTGTATGGGATCCCTACGAAATCGGTCTAAGTAATGAACTTGAACGTGTGCAGCGAAGATCGGCAAGATTTGTAAAGGGACGATACGATAATTATATTAGCGTAACCAGTCTATTAAATGAATTGAAATGGGAATCATTGTCAGATCGCAGGTTGAAATTTAGACTTAATCTCTTACACAAATTCCAAGGCAATATTTTCAGTGATGATGTTAAAAATATTTTACGAATCCCAACTTACTATGGCAGACTGGACTATAATCATAAAGTTAGAGAAATTGATTGCCGAACTGACCGATTCAAAATGTCCTTTTTCCCTCGCACAATTAGAGATACGAATAACGGTAAATATGACCTATCGGAGAGTAGCAATGAATAGCATTGGTAGCTGCATGTTGGTATGAGTACTTAAAGCTAACCCTACTAACAGAATGTTTTTGCATGTTTGCTTTGCAATTTCTATCTTTTTTAAATAGTGTAGTTCTGACTACTATATTAATACTATTCCTTTTTTATGCATGATATGTAGTGCATGTTTGGTGAGCAAGCACCCCCTGCCACACACCCTTGTGGTGGCTTGCAGGGTATATTATGTAGATGTAGTCGAAATAACTTTGCCCTCAAACCACGATGGAATTCATTCTGTCGCTCATTTCATCCAGCAATGCTTAGCATCTAGTAAACGAGTTTATTTTCCGTTCGGATGGATCGCCCATCACCCCTCCTCTCTTTGAGACTTGCGACGTAGGCTAAAATGTTTTACTAGTTAAGGAATAGTACTAATGAATCAATGCATTCGTCATTAGCCTTTGGTCTACGATCTGAAGTGGAGCCGAAGGATCGCCCAAAGAGACATAGAGGCATTTCAAGAGCCTTTGAATTAGGATGTGTTTCTCTACCTCTTGAAATAGTTAGAATGTTGTAGGTAAATTTCGAGTTTCTTTGCTGTGGAAGGTCTAGAATCACATTTGTCCTTGTTTTTACATATCCCGGGGTTTCATCCCTATTCCATCTTTAGTGCATTTGTTTGTTTTGTACGAGCCAATTAAAAGTAATGACTAAACCTACTACCCAAAGTTCTAATCCAAGGGTTTTCACTTTAACTGCATAGACTCTTGACTTCCTTACTGGGGAAACATATATACTTGCCTCTTGGAACCCGTTTATTATATTTTCATTTCTTTCCGAGGAGGTTTATCCCCGCTGCTTTTGGAAAAATTTTGTCACTAAGGGTCTACACATATGCGTATGTGCGGGTGGATCATTAGTTATCACGAAGGAAATCTTACCTCGTATCTCTAAAGCATATACTAAAACCCTGAATGTGATGGCCGCCGTAGCGCTTGTTTCAATGCCTCGTGACATAATTGATTTCTTCTTGTAAATAGTATTTAAACGTTAATATTTACCTCAAAAGAATTTTTACTATGGTAATCTGTATCGACATGCTGTCCATTAGAAATATTTTATACTTGTAATGCTTGCTTTGCATTAGACTCTCATATGTAGTGTAGTATTGACACATTTCGAAAATTTAAATTTCCTGCTAACAGAAAATATCAGCGATAAATACATTTTTATATTCATTTCGCTGTTTCAATTCTTGCCTCTCTTATTGATTTTGAACGTCAACCTCAAATATTGCCTGTTTTAAAGATGATCTTATTTGGTTTTCTCTAATACTTCACTGTAAATCTACAGCTTTTGGAACAAGGATTTGAGTTAAATTTTTAACAATAATGTAGCTTATAAATAATAGCTTATCACTATAATTTTGCTTATCCCTTACGTGGAACTACATGATCGAATTCTCTGGTAGTAATTGAAATGTTTTGTCTCCTTTTGTCTTCAGATCAAGCCGCAGTGATGCTATAGCACGCGTGGCTTTATCATATTGTATACTATTAAACTAAGTTGGGGAAAGTTTGTATTTTGGTTTTTCCTTGCATCTCACCATAAGTGTTTAAATGCCGTTTGTACAACACATTCATGAGAAATAAGTGATAATATTGCAATTAAAATATGTGTATCTTATTTATCCAAACTTTATTGTAGCACCTTCAATCCTTTGTGTGCTTGTATTCCTTCGCAGGCAGCAAAATTTCGCGCCGGAAAAGGTCAGACTCTTTCTCTAGCACTGGAGTATCGTGTGTGCTCCAAAATTCATTTTAGCTTTGTGTATCGCGCTGTCCCCGTGCAATTTTCATTTGTTTGACATGCCGAGAGAACGTGCCGAAGGCTCTGTAATTTTTGATGTCGTGGGTCTTGTTTTACACCATATTTTGGAATGGCGATGCTGTTTGAATTCGGGCGGTATTGGAGGATGAAAAGGGTCGGGTGAATTTGAAATGCTAGCCACAAGCCACATCTTTTTCGAGCGCCTGCTCAAAATATCTTGGTTTGATCGGGAAACTTCATTTCCGTTGAAACAACATTCTAACATTTTTGCAGGCAAAAGTAAATTTGCAGGTCAAAAATTTGTACCAAAGGTAATCCAGCTTCGTAATTCGTGCAACCCTTAACTACACAAAAGGCTTGCCGGGGGTTATAATTGGATAAAAAATGAAACTTTGCACAAGAATATTATACACTTTTATTGGCGACCGATTTCGAAACATCGTATCATTATTGTGCACAAAACATCATCCGCTCCTGATGATGTGATTGATGTAACGAAGCCGGTTGCCAATAAAAGTGTGTAATATTTTTGGGGAAAATTGCAAAGTTTCATTTTTCATTCAAGTGTGATCATGAAGGAGCAGCACACAGTAGATCCAAGTACGATTTCTTATACTAGCCGGAGGATGTCAGATGTGCTCTTCAATTGGTTTTGTTTATCGTATCTTCTTTACTGTTCAGGCTCTATACTGTGATCCTGGGAGGTTGAATTGATTTGTTTGATATGATGTGGTAGCTTAGAAGTGAGCGTCATGTTATTTTACGTTAAAAAAGTCTCTGCTCTAAAATTACAATTTCTGCTTGAGAATCAAAAGTCGCCGCGGTTCATGCATAGTTCTCATTTCATCTATTTCTAAAACCATTTTTCGCCGCGTGTCTCTCTAGATCATGAAATTGATCTGACCTGTGTTCGGTAGAATATTTGTTAATGGAGTTATTGCATGACTTTGAATTTGACCTGGTTTTTATTTTAAATCGCCCTCAAAATCAATATTCCCTAGAAAAATGTTGACTGCTATGTTATAAGCATGTATCGTGAGCATAGTCGCAGAGGGAAAAATGATTAGGAAGAATGAATATGGAAGGCATCGTATGAAATGTCTTGAATAAGGAGTGAAGGGTGTAGTAAGGAATAATTGTGTTAATATGAAGAGATTACCCGATGGAAGGTTGGAGTGTAGAACTATATCAAACCAGTCTTAGGATTGATGACCTGTAAGTCAATGATCCTGTGATTGATGACATGAGGACGACAGTAAAAATGCTCTCAAATTTGTTAGATCGTGATTTTGTGATTTTAGATGCTGTCTCAATTAGGGAATCGATTTTTGAATCGTTCAAGCCACGCGTCCCAAAAGCTTGGAATGGAGACTATCTGGAATAAAATAAAATTTATTATAACTGCTCGTAATCTTTAAAATTTTATACTTTTCTGTTACAACTTCTAAAACGTCTCGACCTCAACCGTGGGTGGCTAATAATCAGAGTTATCCCGTAATATTCATGGCGCTTAAAAATTTTTAATTTTTAAGCGCCTTTCATTTTCTTACATTTTTCTGCTCCCCCTTCGTAGGATTCTTACAATTCACGGATGAAGACCGCAAGAAGTGAGAGGCGTTTAGTAAGGTGAAGAGCCGCAAAAATAGAGTGGTGGTAGGTCTAATTAGTCCCTGCGCACCCGTTTTCTTTTCCCGTTGTCATGGAATTGGGGAATTGGTACATACATGTATTGTGAAGGTGTCTAAGTTAGACTTAACTGTTTCCATTTTCGGAAGTATCAGGAATGACACCAAACGATGAAATAAGAAATCGAAAATCGTTTAGCATTGGCGAATGCAGGACGAAACACGGGGTGAAATAAATGTCACTCACTAACCTTGAAAATAGACTGTATCGGTTTATCTCTCGAAAATTTTGAACTGAGGAATAGCTAAGGACCAGTGAATTACATCTAATTAACGGGTTTATGTTATTCATAATGTACAATTCTCTTTTACCGTGTCTTCCAAGGCCAATACATCAGAAACAACACAGGTTGTTCTCCTTGAGGTGTCATACGAATGGCGATTAAATCGAAGGAAGATAAAAGGTGGTGTCACTCTAGTATTATATAACCAAATTTCGATCAGAAAAGTCTTAGATTTTCACTTATGTGGAAATGCTAACGATAAATATTTCAAAGGTCAAATGAGAACTCATTTACTCGCAAGAAAATCCAGCATGACTGAAGAGTAAGACTTGAAATAATATGAGATTACTATTAACGCATAGGGAATATATAGACTAAGTGCCTAATAGCTACCCAAATTAGGTCTTTACCTAATTTTCTTCATACTCAGTAAGCCACAATCTACTCATTAGTCACTCGCTTTTCAAAATTTACTTGTTTCCCCATGGGAAATTCCACTAAGCCGGATTTCCTTCTGAAAGTGTTTAGCCTCCATTAAGCATCGTCTACTGATCTGATAAAGTGTCCGATGGTGCTGAAAATATAAGAGTTTCTCTTTGTGCTGTGTGGCTCTGCTGAGTTGTAAAATATAATATAGTGTCATAAATCTGGACCTTTTATACTGCTTTTGATTTTTACTTTATATTTATACATAGGTATTTATTGTTATAAATTGGATTGTGCGTGGTGCAAAATGACCATAGCTGTCGACGCACCCTATAAATCCAAATCTACTACTACTACTACTACTCTGCTGAGTTATCATTGAAAAACCTTAGAGAAATTGGTGAATAACATTTCGGTTTTATAGTTTTAGGCCTCAAACTAGAATTTCCCATTTAAATTTAATGGAAGGGTTGGGCTTCGTGTATCCAAAATAACAGCTATTTATCATATTTAAAAAAACATGTCATCAGAAAATTGAGCAGATAGGCGTCACTTCAGTAATTCTATGTTAAAAACGCGGGAACCATTCTTTGGATATACAGTTTCAAGCTTGAGTTCCGGAGTTTTGAAATGGCAGTAAACACTTCCCAAGCCTCGGGTCGTCGTAATATGGGGCATTCTCAGTGGAAGTGCACATTGGTGTACCAGGCAAACACCTTTTTGAAGCTTTCGAAATGACAACGGAAAAAGTTTATGCTGGTTGTACATACATACGCAAAATACCAAAATGCAAATACCACTACTCTGCTACCGCTACTCTGCTTTAATTTTTCATAAGAACTAATTCAGGGTAGGAATACGAGGTCCGAATAATACCTTGCACGTATTAAAAAGGTTAATGCCTTCCTTTGATAGTGTTCTGAGGTAATTGAACATTATTTGATGACTCCTGTAGCTTTACTTTCCAAATCATATGTGAGTAAAGTTCAGGCCTATTTATTTGTTTTTCGTGGAGCCAATTGCGCGAAGTTCCTTCCCTTTATTTCCGAATGCATTTGATTAAGATATATTGCACTTCACTGTAAGAATGCGAGTATTCATGTGCATTTGAACTGAGTCTCGAGATACTATGGTGGGGAAAACAGAACCTCTTCGTGTTTATCATTCATTCCTTCATGAACATTAGGTGTGAATGATTACAGCATCAGAAATTTGTTTCATGGCCGGTGGTAGAACATACTGTCCCCTACTGCTGTCGTATGAACCTGCTGAAATTATTATGCACTAGCGGAAGCTACCCGTTGAAATTCAACGGGTGTGAAAAATATTTAACTTATTTTGTAAGAAAACCACTGTCTGAAGAATACTGTTAGCGCGGTCACATGAGGAGTTGGTGACCTATGTTGTACATAGTGGTCGTTGTAGTAGACACGCTGACCGTTTTCCAGGTGCACGGAGAGATGAGTGACTGTTGGTCCTCTTTCATGCATGGAAAATCCAAAAATGGCTCACGCAAACTCATCACCACGTAAGATAGATGGCCATCTCGTATTTTCGGTTCTCTTAGCCGTATCTTGAGTGAATTAACAGCTTGATCACTACCCTTGTGTATATACATACATTAGCATTCAATGACTTAATTGAGTTGTTCTATTTAACGTTGATATATGGGTTGAGTATCTTAAGGGGCCGTGATACATAGCTGTTTTTCAGACCTATTTTTCAAGGAAGATTGCTCCAACAGGAAGCTAGGTATCGGAATGGGGTTTTCAGTAATTAAAAGAGAGAGTATCAAACTATTACTCTATAATCCTAGATTTTACGTAATAAGCCTTGTTAAAAATATATCTCGATGTAAAAATAGACCTTTTTGTTGCAAATATTGGGAGACAGAGGGGCTATTTTTTTAACTTTCGTTATTATAGAGTACAAGATTCAAGCTTAGTCTGTTGGATCCTTGAAAATTATTGATTTTTATTAAAAGACACGCTGCTGAGATATTCTGAAAGTAATTTATGTTTTTCGCCAACTCCAGCCCAGGGATACGCCTCTAGCAACGTGCAAATCACGAAACAGTTCACACATTCTCCGCCTACTGCGCTACTCAAAAAGTGGCACGATCCCTCTACCCTATATCCTAAAACGGTAACCTTGAGGTGTTGGAGCTAGGGGGAAGGGAAAGTGAAGGCGGGCGGGAAGCAGGCGAGTGAGACGGAGTGTCTGCTTTACTGACGGGTTATTTCTTGAGTCTCAGCTTAGGTTGTCGCTCTCGGGGTGTCTAGTAACAGTCAAACTGACTAATAGTCAAGTCTCGAAATTGCATCGGAAGCGTACCGATATCGGAAAATTAAAGTAGGCAGTCGCTTGACATTTTCGATGGCGAGGAAAAAAAGAAAGGGTGAATTTTTGGCCAAGCGGAGGGAAGAAAAAAGGTAAATATTGTCATTTTTTGTGAAAACACTATCTTAATGTAATGATATATTCATGTGTAAGTATGCAAATTTCTATTATTCGAAACAGGCGTATCAAAATAATGGGAACAGAGTCGCACGTAGGAGGAACTTCTTGCGCTATTGAAGAAACCCCGTCCAATATTGACGATTCAGTAGCTGATGAAACTTTGCAAGATTCATTTGACGATATGGCAATTGCCGAAGAAGGGAAAAACGAAGGTTTATCCGGTGGAGTAACGGGAAGAAGAATTATCGACTTAAAATATGCGACAAATCGGTTTCCAATTTACTGAAAAGGTTTAACCTAAATTTCAACCTGCGTTCTGATAGTAATTCCCAGCCTAGTTCTTCTATTAAACTCGTAACACTTATACAATTATCATAGCGGCCTTTAACAAATCTAGTGGATCTCCTTTGCACACGCTCTAATTCTTTTATCATACGTTCCTCGTACGGATCCCATATACTAGCGGCATATTCTAAATGAGGCCTGACAAGTGTAAAATAGCTTCTAGTACTCTCTCATCGCATTTGCCTAGAACTCTTTTTACGAATCCTGATATATGGTTTGCTACACTAGTTATTTCCCTGATGTATTTCCCCCACAGCATGTCTTCAATGTTGGTGACGCCTAAGTATTTAATAAATTCTACGTTAGATATTTTCTTTTCTTTGATGCAATAATTTTTCTGGGGAAAGTTTTTCTTTTTCCCAAAGTTCATTATCGCGCATATATTCAAATTTAATTCTAGCTGCCAACTATCACACCAATCATCAATCGCATATAAATCCTTAGCTAAAGAATGACTATCCTCTTAATTTCTTATTTCCTTATACACTACTGCATCAGAATAAATACGTAAATATGAAGAGATTAGCCGACAGGACTCAGTGGAGAGCTGCGTCAAACCGATCTGAGGATTGATGACCAATGATGACTGCTGCATCATCGGCAAAAAGACGGAGCTTGCTATTTTTAGCTACTGTATTCAAGTCATTTACGGAGAGAAGAAATAAAATTGGGCCTATCACGCTGGGGAACACCCGATGTAACTTTTGCTTCGCCTGAGGTGACACCATCTAATACCATTCATTGAACGCGTTCATGTAGGAAATCTCCTATCCAGCCTACCACATGACTATCTATCCCGTATGATGCTAACTTCGCGAGTAAATTACAGTGGGGAACCTTGTCAAACGCTTTTCTAAATTTAAAAGCGCTGCGTCTACCTGTACGTTACCTTCTCCGGAAACTAAAATATCATGAACGAAAAGACCTAACTGATTTTCGCAAGACCGTCCCTTTCTGGACCCATGCTTATTTGTTATCAATAAATCCTGGCTATCGAGGTGTCCCCTTATTGATGTAACTATCATATGCTGTATAATTTTGCACGACAGTGACGTTATTGATATTGGTTTATAATTCGATGGATGTTCCCTATCGCCACTTCTAAAAATTGGGATCACGTTTGCTATCTTCCAGTCTTTGGGAACCGCGTGTTCTTCGAGGGATTTGTTAAATATTACTTTAAGATACGGTGCCATTTCGAGAGCTATTTCTTTATACACACGAGCAGGAATTTCATCACGACCTGAGCTCTTGTTCGGGCTAACATTTTTAGTAAGGATACGATTCCGTTATAAGATACAATTATCGATCGGGGGCATTATTTGTTGAAATCGGTCTGGTATTGTTTCGAGCAAACTACGCTTAGATTGATTAAAAACGCTCTGGAAAAATAATTCAACAAATTAGCCTTATCTAAATATTTCGCCCCTATACCCTTTCAAGGAATTAACCGTTGAAATTTTAGTTCCCTGTACTTCCCTAACATATGATCAAAATGCTTTCGGATTCCCCTCTAGTTGTTCTCCAAGTACTTTTCTCTTGAAACCACTTTACGCTTTTCTAAGGGCTATTTTTGCGGCTGCTTTATATGTAACGTTCGATAATTTTTGTAGATCGCTATTAGCTACATTTTTCTTAGTTTCGCGTGGATAACTCGTTGTCGTTTTAAACGTTTTTTTAACCTCCACGTTGTACCACCCTGGTTCCCTATTCTCACTCTTATACTCACTCACCGTGTAATTTGGAGGAACTCTTTCCATGTCTGCATCACTATTTTTTCTGATGTTTAGAATTTTTCAAAAGAAGTCTGTAAGTCACGTTAAAATCTGCTTTACTTAAAAGGCAAATCTTTCTTTTTAATTTTACATTTTTGTCAGTATTGAGGGATAATTTAACGTGTACTACCTTGTGGTCACTTATTCCATCGACATTTTTAACTTCAATAACTTTTTCATGGATGTTTGAGGCAAGTAAATCGAGAACATTCTCCCTTCTATTATGCAAATTTACTATTTGATGTACTGCATATTATGCGAACAGGTTAAAAAATGACGAGCAGATTTCTTTTTCCCTACCCCCAGACTAATGACTACATGTTTTCCAATCTATCGATGTTGTATTGAAATCTCCACCTTTCAATAATCTGTCGTTCGTTGGTATGAGAATTAATGATCTGTTTCTCGAGTTCTAATACTGAGTGTACATCGGAATGGGGTGGTCTGTAGTAGGCACAAACGTATATTACTTTCAAATTACCACATTTAGACATTAACACGTGCAAGCCAAGCTACCAGCTGAGACCACCTCCTATTTGTTGCAGTTCTTACGGCTAAACTGTTGTCACAACAACCAATCAACGCGGCTACCCTGAAAAATGAAGTCTATTCATGACTTGGACCGCGGACGCGTTCTCCTGCAGCTACGAACCCCACTAGGACCAGACCGGCTCGGTTCTTAGAAAAACGTAGCGAACGCATTTCCGCGAATTCCACGTTGCCACATGGTATAATGTGGAGTCTGCCAAACAGTTTGGTCCCATCGTATGTTGAAATGGCAACATTGCGTCTAGTGGTCAGCAATGGAAAACTCCGCGGACAGAGGGGATGAGAGGGAAGGGTCGTTATTGCCTCATCACCTCTGCGCAAAGAATTAAAGCGTAGAGGAGACACTGAAAAAAAATATGGCTGGTTGGGTAGGCGCCGACTCTGGTAACTCTACCGGTCGACAGAAAAACTATCTCCATCATCTCAGCACTCGAAAGCGAAAAAATAATCATGTACCACGGCGCCTTAAGGCTACTCTGACTGGGAACTGGAGACGCTTGAATGTGAATGGCAAGTCTGAAGGAATGATAGGAATTTTAGGAATTAAAACTTCCTCTCCCTTAGCGCACCCAGTCAAAATGGTAGCCTGTATAAGATTTTGTTTCAAAGACTTAACCAACAGCCTTGTACCATTACAGTCGTGTAAAACATGAAAATATCTAGATAATATGAAAGACAACCTGGAACGTTTTTAAGCTTTCACCTTGAATGTGTCGTTTTTAAAACCTCATGCTTTAGTTTTTGATTTTTCAAAACTTTCAAGTGATCCATCAAAGGTTTTACAATGATTGCGTACCAAGCATAAATTATGGCGGAATCCCCTTTAATTAAAGAATGGGTTAGCAAATCCGCATTGCCGAACAGCTCATGATAGATAGAACTACATAATTCTCTACTTGTCGTGATCTCAATGTTTAGCTATTTTCATATTACCCTAATCTGCCGACTCAAATCACGTTTAGGTGCACCAACCAAACGGTCATGCAGCGGGAGCACAAAGTACCTCTATACATATTCTATGTGGCCCGTCTCTCGTACTGGGAAGAAAACTTTTTTACGGTTCTTAACATTACCCGAGAAATGCCACGAGGTGGTGACCGTTATTCGTTTTTTTTCAACTTCTTTTTCAAACCTTAAGAAACATCAAACATGGGACCCATGGGACTCTGGGCCCTTCTTATATAGAATTTATTTCTGCGTGTTATCATGGTCCTGCAGAAAAACGTGATAATTAAATGCTAGAGGCTTGAATGTCCCTTGAAAATCAAAGGACATTCACACCGATCTCTGGTTGTCAAGGAAATACGCTATTGTTGATTTCAGAGAAATGTGAGATTTTTCAGCTAAAAATATGATTTTAAGACAAATACTAATCATAATAGAAAATTGATTGAAAGAATTAGAAACTTCATTTATTCAGCCATCCGATAAAAAAAATTCCAGCCCTCTGTCTTGAATGGAAGTACTTTAAATAAGCAAAAAATGAAACCACTGCACCGAACTCAATGCCAGGGACCACCAGGATCCATCTAAGGGCCCATTCAGGGGCTTTTGGGGACCCTGAGGGTATTTTAACATAGCCTATGTTCTGCCCAGACACATTTCCTATCTACATACCAAATTTCAGCTCAATCCGTCTAGTAGTTTTTGCGTGATTGAGCAACAGACAGACGACAGACAGACACCATTACATTTTTATACATTAGTATGGATAAGTGTATTTTTCTATGTTACTCCGGTCGTTTTATATAATGCCCTCAATTGTTGTCGCCTACACATTTTGAAATTATCATTTTTAAGTGTATTTTTTCCCAGATTTTCTGTCATTGTACGTATCAACTGTTGTGGGATTCTCGTTAGTGGTATCCCTTGAACATAGTTTTGTATCTCTTATATTAGTTAGTGGTATCCCTTGAACATAATTTTGTATCTCTAATTATTGCTTTTCTATCTGCTTTTTCATTATATTTAATAACTACAGGTCTAGAATAATTTTTAGTTATGAGAAGCATGAATACACTGCCATTTTGTCTAACCCTGACTAAGGTCCAGCTTATTTTGTCTCTCTACGAAATACCGCATATGCAGCTATTAATTCAGATAAAAAGTGTCCATCAGTCAATTTTTCTAGCATCCTTAATCTGGGGCCCGATCGCGCTTATTTATAATGCGCTTGATTGCGTTATCCTTTTTAAATTATGCTCTGGGAAAGGATAATGTGGACGCCAGCACCAAACATTTTGCCCAGCGCTTCAAGTGACCAATCTTAGTCACTTGAGTAAGTTGTTACGGTGACTGTTACTGTGCGCTCCTAGATCAGTTCGCGGTTTTTGTAAGAACGACGACACCGCGAAAGAAGAATCCGTGTTACCGCCCTAGGTATCCACCACATCTTGTAGGTATTCATCTCGTTAATGTGGGATATTTTTTAAAATGACTATTATAATAAACAGTTCCATGTAAGGAAAATTTTATGTTAGCCCTTAACGAATTTCAGTCATAACCAAACTCTTTAGTACTTACGCGTCTACTGTACTGGTTGATACCGTAGCGCCATGCGTTTACTCTTTTAATTGGGACTTGTAAAGCATTTCCAATGTAAAGGGACATTGGTAGATAATATATATAATTGTGTGTGCAAGTGTTTATGCGCGCGCGCGAAACATAAGAATTTCCTCCATTTTGCATCTTTAATGATGAGCGTCGCGAGCAATATTGACGTTGAAAGTAATGAGATTCATGGCTGTGTCCCACCGAGCATTTCATGCATAGTGAGTTTTTACTGGCCAGCACGCGGGGAGTAATTCCTTATCCCCGGCAGTAGGTATTACCTTAGTTTTTTTTAGACCGTTAATCTAAGTCACTCGAAGAAGTTGGAGAATTATTCTGGTCAGATTTATTTGTCTTCACCGTTACTTCACATGGATTCCGCCTCAAGCGCTCTACCAGGGACACCGTACTCTAAACCCTCTTTCATAGCTTTTTATTCCTGGTACAGCTTTTAATGGTTTTTAACCGTTGACTTCCGTCGGTGTGACATTACTTTTCATAACCGGACCGTGAGTGGAGTGGCAAGGGACGGCCGGCTTTGAATTTGTCCGGGAGAGCCCATTCGTCTGCTCGCTCGTACGTGGTGCGGCGGGAAGTCCGTACTATAAGTCATACCGTCGCCGGGAGCGGGACGCTCAATGTGATGTGTTATCCCGGGGGATGGTGGGAGCTAGGGGCAGCTGGAGAGCGTTTGGAGGAGGTAGGGAAGGGGCGGCAATGCCTCAGCTCTCCATCAAAATGGGATAGGAATTGGGGAGAGGAAAAAAGGGCGCCGAGAGGCGACGGAAGCTCGAGGAAAAAATCTTTGTAATCCGCCCGGTCCGGTGTGGTGATTCCGATACGGGACCAAAAGCTCAATTCCGTGATCCGTGTTTTGCAAACCATCGATGCCGGTGTATGAGATTTAAAAATGTTAGCAAAAATTTCAGATGCATTCAAATCACTTATGCTAGACGTATACTTCAATGCAATAATTGCAAAAACAAAAGCAAATTTTTGCATCTTGCCTTGAAATTTTTTGACATTTTCGCATTCAAGAAAGGCAGTATTTCACTGAATACATTGTATTTTGACTGTATCATCATCGACATATATCGTATTAAATTCTTCTTGTACTAGTATCTTTAAAAAGTTATTTTGGTTGTTTAAATGAGGTGGTAGTAATTGTCTGCATATTTTATTGTTTATAATATAGTTTTGAACTATTTTAAAATAATGTGTCCAATTACTTGGTGCTTATGGCATTCATTTAATGCGGAAATACCGGCATTTTAATTACTTTTGCCGATATTAATGCACCACCAGAATATACGGACTGTACGCGGAGGTAGGAATCATTGTCATCGCGAGAATCATTCACTTTAGTTCTCTCCGCCACCTTTCTCCCTCATCACGCGTCGGTCTCAAACTCTCCGCATCCACAGCACCTCAGTTCCTCCTCACCACGTTCGCTCGACACCTCGTCTCCTAGCTCCTTGTCATCCTCCTCTTTCATCTCAGGCCTCAGCTAAGAGCCTCGGTAAATCCCCACGCAGGTGGCGATAGGGGAGATGGTAGCACGGTGTGAGCCTGGGTGAGATGGGAGGGGGAAAAGAATGGGACGGGGTAAAGAAAGAGGGAGACAGAGACGCGAGATTTTCACCCACTTAATTTTTTCCGATCGACTTATTTTTCCCGCCTAGAGTGACGCTTCCAGATTCCTCGCCGTGAAAACTCGTCAGCTTCCTATTATCCTCGGTCGTTAGTGAATGATCGTCGAGGGTTCTTCTGGGTCGGTCGGGTGTACTTTTTCGCCCCGTCTTTCTCTCTCCCTGCCTGTTTTATTTTCATCTTCCGGCACAGCACCAGTCCCCGTTCCGATGCGCAAGGAGTTAAGGGGGGCGGGTCCGGGTTATGATGGAGCATTGCGCCACTCTTTAACACTGCCGCGGACAATGTATCATTTTAGTTCGAGAAGTTTGATCGTTGAATTTACCCTCCTCCGAAGCTCTCCTCAAGAGTTTCCAGGCCTCATTCTTCATTGGGCGGAGGAAGGTGTTGGGGGAGGCGAGCTGCGGGGGTTAGGGGGAGAAGGCGGAGGGGAAGGGAGGGGGGTGTGGCATGGAAGTGGTCGAACGATTTGTCAGGGAAAAGTTTGGGGAGCATTTGCTTGCTAATGGATTAGTCCTGTCACCGAAACGCATTTTGTGTTTCATTATGTGATGCAGCAATGTGCCAAAACAGGGATTCCTGCGAGCGGTATTTTTTTCGCCTCTTGCCTTCTAAGTAGATGTTAACTTTTCTGGAACGAAATCCTTTTTCCGTTCCGTGATCAGAATAAGGTCTCTCTCATCATTTATATTTTCTAAAGAAGGCCTTTTATCTTGGCGTAATTTATAATCGATATTCCAACTTTCAATGTGAACGTGTATAAATAATAATGATAAACTAATTAATGATTAGACCACATTTTCTGTGCGATACCCAGTTTCCATAAAATTTATTCCTGCATTTTTCTTTTTAAAAATTAATGAATGTGGACACAGGTTGCCGAAATGCTATCGTTAAATTGTGTTCTACTCTTTGATGCTTTGCCATTGTTGTGCTCATGATACATTCATAATATTTTAAACGTTGCCTGTTACATTTTTCGTAAAGATTTTATCTTTCGAAAGCTGTAGCTTACGTTTGAGCATTTTCTTTTAATTACTGTGTTTTCTCCAAAAGAAGCTTTTAGGTCCCGAAATGTTATGTGCTGGGGAAAATGTTCGATTAATAACGCTCATATTGTTCAAACTGAAGTCACGATCGACCCTCACCAGGGCCACACTACCGAAGTTGGAGGAAAAGTTTCATTGAATATTTATGTAGGCCTCGATCTATAAATCCGAACGCGAGCGAATTTTGATTGATACATATCGTGGGCCCCAACGTCTCTTTTGTCTTCTTTTTATCGTACCCCAGCATATTTTCATTCTGAGAAAGGAATAAGCTCGAACGCGGTCGTTTGCATCCATCTGTCCCTGTCACGATGAAAAACACCTCGCCATTTTCATCGTGGCAACATTTTTGGGTCGAAAAAACACACGATTTGCGTGCCGAACTAATAATTCTACTCTAAATCGGGTGAATATATTATTTTCCTTTTCTAACCCTTCCCTACCGGCTGCAAATCTTTATGCCAATTTTAGGAGGAATCTGACGGTGTGAGAAGGGTATTGGAGACATTTTGAAGTAGGAAAGGTTTATTTCTCCTTCCGTAGACTTATTTGAGGAGGTCCATAGGCTCCGTAGACAATTAATTGGCTATGATTCAAGGAGCCGAGCTGTAATGGTTGATAAATGAACTTCTTTTGCGCTTGAGCATCACAGTCTTGGGTGTCATTTCAAGGAGAGGAATTATTTTATAGGTATTAGTTAGTGTAAATCTTGTAAATCTTAAATTTTGTAAATCTAGTATGTAATTTTTTCAAATGGAGTTTTATCAGTATTAAATCCACCAACGTATCATCCATAGCACAAGGTGTCGTCACTTCATTAAAGTTTGAGGTTGTATAACCCCATAGTTTTATGATTTATTTTATCTATTGTTTTACTGTCAAATCATAGATGTAATCAGACGTTTTCCGCGATAAAGTGATTCCGAAACATACCCTAGGGCATTTTAAATCTAAGTAAGCAGCTGTTGAGCATTGTCTTGAATTTGCCTTATCAAGCAAATAAAAATACAATTTCATAGAACCTATCTTAAACTCAAATTAATTGTACGTAGATAGTGACGACCTCCGTGAAATTTATTTTAATTACAGAGTATTTGTTCTCGATTGAACACCAGTCATTTAATCCGAAAGTAGTGACACTATTTCTGAACCAATCTTGAGAAGTTGACCTCATCATCAGGTGTGATATTCTATCCATCGTCATCATTAGCGATGCATTGGTTGAGGTAGATTTAGATGGACATGAAACTAAATGTTTATTATATTGCATTATTTGAATTTTAATGCTTCCTTTTTGTCTCATCTTTTTCTAGTTACATTATGATTTTTTTAAATAAGTAATATTCAAATTTCTGGTTTTTACGCCATTGTACTATCAAATTCTCCTCTCTCTCTCAAAACTCTCAAACATTTTTGTCTCTTAAATCGAGATATCGATTTATTAAAAGGTGTTCTCATGTCAAGGTATAAAATGCCAATATATTGCTTTGTAACCCGTTTTATTACATAGATATGTCAATAATAGCTTGACCTCTCTTTCCAAATAACTCAAATAGGATCCGATAACATTTTCCGATAGGATTTCAAACACTTTTTTCCGATTCTGTGCCAAATATATTTTTAAGCAGCCAAATCAATGATCTTTTGCTCTCAAAAGTATATCATTTCCGTGCGTTGAGCTTGAGATTTTTGTAGAAATACACGTTGCTACAGGGCATCAAATATGGTTATCGCATGATGATCCGACCTTATTTTCATAATTCGGTATGAGCGGTTAAGTCCTAAGTTGAACGCAGAATCTACTACTATTTGTAAGAAATCAAGTTACTTGAACTTCTAATCGCAATATAAACTCAGGGCTCCTGGTCAAGGAACGCTTACTCTTAAGGAGGTTGATCCAAAAAGTGAAAGTCATGTCATTTTTTTATATTTTCAGCACTTATAGAGCTAAAATTCCTCTGAATAATAAAGTAAAGATAATTATACCAACCCATACTCCTTTTTGCACAAATTGCATTTGAAATTACATACGATTAACGGCGAGAAAGGCCATCACATGGAAATACGAGCGTATAACGTTTAAAAATACCATAGTTACATGTCGTTTTTGCTTAAAACTGATATTTTATGCGTAATTTTACAAGAAATGAAATGACACGAAAAGAAAGGCATCAACCCACCGTATTTTTCGCTAAATCCACCAATGTCTGCGCTTATAGCAGACGAAATGCGTTAGTTGTCTTCAAGTGGCGCTGCGGTCGCTCTAGCCAAAATGTATGGCGTATGAATAATATCATTACTAATGAGATATTAAAGCATATTTCAGAAAAATATTATAGCATAATGTTTGATAGTAATATTCTGGTGTTATATATTAGTAAATTCATTGAGTACATGAATTTATTTCTTTAAAGTAAATGCTGAATTGACTCCATAGTCGAGCTGATTAAAATTATCATAAAAAATAAATCCTTCGACTTTCCATCGTATTTCTTGTGATACTTATGACTTTCAATAGCTTAGGTAATTTTCTTTGTGAAGTAAGGATCACCTAGCTGGCATATACTCGTACTTAAATTAATAAGATTCCTCAGACAACTTGACTCAAGCAGTCGCGAGCCAACCTCATTAAATATGCCGGTGTTATATAATTTTATCAGCCGGAGATAATTGCATAAAAGTTGATTTTCTGAATATAGTGTGCCGTTATTCCATAACCTATTTGTTTGATATTTTCTTCCGACTTTCCTGGTCGACTTTCTTCGAAAACTTTAGTTCGCTCACATTCCTCTACAGGACTGTTGTATTTATGTAGATTTACGATACTCTTGGAGAATCAAATTTCTCCTCGCGTTTTTTCTCTTCCTGATTCTGTACAAAAGATCAAAATTGTTGGATAATTTAAAACCTTTATGACAATTCGTTTCTCTTGTTCTCCCCAGCCGGGTATTACGACCATGAATCCGTCCAGATTTATGTTTCTTGTTCAATTTTTTCACGATTCATTTCAATTGAGGGCCTGATTGGTTTGACAATGAAAAGGTCTTTGAGGAAACAGAGGAACAATTTCTTTTTTAATGTTTGAGGAGCTGAAATTTAAATGAAGAGAGATGGGAATAGCTGAAAAATAGAATAGGTTTAGAAAAGGTTTAGAAAAATAGAATAGGTTTAGAAAAGGGTGTAGTCCATAAAGCAAAATTAAACTACTTCGCTGTCAAAATATGCGAAAAACAATCCATCATGTGTCTATATTGTTAAAGAACATCTACGAATATTTTGTTTTCAGTGTCATACATTCCAAATCTTGTCAGTTGCCATCGGTACTGTTGTAGCCGTTGTTTTTCTTTCGTTTCGTTTCGGAACAATCCCACGTTATGTCTGTACCTGATACTTATGTACATGATGAATTACACTGCAATAAATTACATCTATTTCGGTACGCTTTATGCGTTTGTGTACTGTGGAATTATCATAGCTTTAAAGCAGCATGATTCTTTTTATGCTCTCCTTTTTATGCTCCTCTCATTTTTACGTTTTTCAGTCTTTTCCATTTACTACACGGGCACAAGTTTTACGGTTACACAATCAAATCTTGACGTCATTATATTCAGTCTCTCAGAAAGTTCCTGATTTGGTTTAACACGTTCACTGCGGAGCTGTTTAAAGCCCTACTCCTCACAGCGCGGCGTGACCCACTGGTGGGTCACACTCAGCCTTTTGCATGGGCGGTGTGACCCACCGGTGGGTCACAGTCCTTCCGAGCTTCTGGCCACTGCCGAGGGATGGTGGTTGAAGCAGCAATATTCAGCTGTTTCCTGAGATTAGAGGAAGGCTGGGGGAGGCTACTCCCAGCTTCGCCCCCAGCCCACCCCTCCCCCGGCCACGTGGGGCACGCTATCTTCTAGACCCTGGGTTGGGATGGGGGAAGAGAGGGCCAAGAATACAATGCATGTGGTAAAGAATTGCTGACGTTCGGAAAACCCAGGAGACTCCCACCCGTCTCTGTTTATTGCGCCTGCCCTTGTTCGCGCCCGTCTGTGAGACGTAGACGCCCGTCCGTGCGTACCGATTACCCAGTCTTGCTCACACTCTGAGAAAAGGGAAGGGGGAACCTTTGAAAAGAGTACATAGTGGTTTGTCTCACTCAGAAAAAAGTAGTGTCTCTGCATTTCGGAAGACGTTCACCCGGCAAGGGCACGGTCACTCATCCACCACTGAGGGATTGGCTCAAGAACGCTACGCGACCCTTTCCCAATTGCCCATTCGTAGAGGGGGGGGGAGGAAGGGAAGAGAGAGTCTCAATCTCTCACACAGCGTGGCGAGTGCAGTTCGGGCTGTTTAGTTTCGAGCAACTGACGGACAGCCAAGAGGTTGAGGAGAAAAAATTGTCCTAAACATTTTCATTATTTAAATAAGTTGATATGTTTTACTATATCGAGTATTGTTCATCCTTATGTATAAACATCGCATAAACATGAAAAAAAAACAAAAAGAAAGCAAAAAATAAACGTATTTTGGATATATTACGCTAATATGTAAATTTGTTCGTGACCCACCGGTGGGTCACACTAAGTGACACATAGCAGTATGTTATTTGAACTGTGACTAACCTCTGGGTGAAGTCACTCGAGAAGATCTCGATTCCTACTCTCACAATACTCCTCGCAAGTTAAGACAATTCAAAGAATTAAAAGGCCGCGGCGCTAGAAGGATTAGCGTGACCCACCGGTGGGTCACGCCGCAGCGAACGTGTTAAATTCAATTTTTGGCATTGTTTCTGTAATTTATTTGCATTTCATGAAGGCAAGAACGCCTTGTCGAATGTTACGCCTTCGAAATTTTTCCTAGAAATAGGCATGTCGTAGTTCCTATTGAATAAATTACTTCCTCCGCTCTCTATATGTTTAAACCTAGCTGTAGGTTATACTTCAATCCCTCGTTAAAATATAATTGTTTGCTTAGACACTTGTTCGAGAAACTACAAGTTTATGTATGTCATTCATTTTAAATTTTTATTCCGCCATGTGTATCAGGTCTCAGTATTTTTTGAAAGGTGAAATAGTTTCTTGAAGTACTTAAGCCGGATGTACTTTCAAGTTTTATTTCCTGTTTGTATACCACCTCAAGATAAATTGGTCGTGATAAATATGAATGTTAATTATTCACCTCTCAAGTTTTAATGGCGTATAATCCCTCGCAGTAATGGGATGTGGTTTTAATCTATTTATCATTCGCTGGAGCAAAGCCAAGGTGTGAGGCGAGCATTATTTTCATGGAGTGAAGAAGTCAATTACTCAAAAGCATAGGGGAAGCGAAAAAAAACTGAGTTTGGGAGTTTGCCATCGTACGAAATGCTTTTTTTCTTGAAAGGTTGGATTTAATATTGTCTTAAAAATCATTTGCCTCATAGCTTGGAGATAAATTCTGCTGGGGGTGGGCTGGACTTGCATAAAATATATACTCGAAGAGGAGTATCGCATAGTCCTCATCCGTGCGTGGTAATTAAGTTCCAACTCCATTCGGAGGGAAGACTTCCGTTTGCGAGTCTTTAATAATGCCATCTCGGTCAAATCCCAGGAAGAAAGACTAGCACCACGTCTCCCCGAAAGCCTCTCCGTTTTAAGGCGTCGTCTTGCTCACGATGGGTCGGGTTTTATGTGGCGCGGTGACTGGAAGCGACGGCCGAGTTTTTAGCGATGAACGAAGCCAACGATCGTGCCGCCGTTAATTTTTAATCCGCACCTCACGCGCGGAGGGAAGGAAAAGGCTCGAAAGATTCTTTCTTCTCCGTTCGAGAAGGTTGTTGAGTCGCGGCGGCCACCCTTTTGTCTTCTTCTGCCTCCACACCTCACCCCCTTCCCTTCGCCCCTCCCCCCTCGCCCGGCCGACCCCCAAGCGGCAAGGACCCCGCCTCCGTGGTGTTAGCAACCCATCACCCTTAATGTCCGCCCGCGTCGGTTCAATCCCGGGATCGTCACGTCAGCATATCGCAGCAATTATGCATGGGAATCGTTTCACATTCTGGTCGGGATAAAATGGGCGAGGCGTGTGTGCGAAGAGAGTGGTCGGGGGGAAGATGAACTACCTACCGAGGGGGGTGCGGGGAGGTGGTTTTCGGGTGGGAGATAGGGGGGTCTGTCTGGCGGAATGTAAACCACCACGGTGCCTAGGTGCGGGTGGCTGAATAAAGCAGGAAGGTGCTTACCGTGGAGCGGCTGGGCCGCTCGTGATGTGGGCGACCGGGATACGAAGTGGTGCGGACGCATGGATGTGTGTATCTATGTGTGCGCATGCATAATATTTATGTCATCTCTCTTCTTTTCCGCCCAACGTCGCGGAGGGAATGCGGGGGGAGGGGCGGAGAGTGGCTGAGGTCGATGCTTCGGCCGTGCTCACCGTCGGTGGAGAGCGCGTGTGTGCATTTCGAAATAAAAGGGGGCGTAGTGTCTGTGTTTGTGTGTGGATAACGCGGTCATAAGTGGAGGGTGCGCTTTTTTCCCCCCTTATCGAGGCTCCTCTTCCCCGCAGTACGGTCGGCCAATCGCCATGGACACAATCAATATAGGTTATCTCGTGGCGTCGTGCGGTTCTCCGTCACGGGAGAGGGTCGGGGGCAGTGCGAGTGGAACGGGTCAGGCGGCACACTAAAGGAGGGGTTGGCTGCGGTCGGAGTGAACGTCGACGTTGTACTCGGAACGTTGACATTGAGCGTCAAGGTCCAGAATGTGGACTTCTTCTCACAAAGGAGCACTGTACCGATTTATACCGATCTTAGCGATGGCGAGATATCGTGTTTGATGTGACTACTGCTGTTCAACTCACGCCACTTGTTCGTGTGGCTCTAGCGTTATCTTACTTGCTTCGCCTGTTCCCGCTTGAGTTAATGTCGATGCATCTGATTTTAAGTGACCTCAGGCCGAAAGTTTTCGGATAGTCCAAAGACGCTAACGACTAACAGTCGTTTGTCAAATGATAACAACGATGGAGCAATTAGAGTCGTTTGAACATCGCCGCAGAGGCCCTCTTGGCAAACTAAGTTCATCTGCTGACTGGGAGGCTCGGGCTCAAATTTAGTAGAAACCTTTTGGGACTCGATCATCTCTGCTTAAGCTGCGTGATTTACTGGCAATACTTTAACAATTTGGGGAATATATTCCGGCAACGGTGGTCAGGTCGGTAACGCGCCGGCCTTTTAAAATAAGGGTCTAGAGTTCTAATCCCTCCTTGTACATGGGTTTTGTGTTTTTACTATCGTTAAAAGATTTGGTTGGAATGTACGGTATACCTTAACAGTTGGAGCTCCTCAACCAAAGTTCCAGTACTAAAAGAAGTATTTAAGAAGAAGAAGTAGTAATCTCCCTTCCCAAAATGTATGAATTTCGCTCCCTCTTGAACGTAGTATGTGGCTCTATCCTCTCCGATCGGAACGATGTCTAGGTTCGATTCTGTTGTTTTGGCATTGATGTGCTATTAGTATACATGCTGAGTGGGAATTTCACACTTGATGTTTCATTGCAGGAGAAAGATTCTCGTTTCCTTCCACGTCATGTCTATCTCTCACTTTCGTATCCATCTCGGATTCCCCTCGCCGCACTCTCTCTCATCGGAATTTCGCTCCACTCCTCTTGACAAGATCATTTTCCGCCCACGCCCGCCCGCCCGCGCTCTCTCTTCTCTTCCCCTTCCCCATTCCCATAAATATCCCATCCAATCTGCAAACCCCCGTGTCGCCGATAAATCAACTCAGCGCGCTAGGTTGCGGCGTTTATTTTTCCGATCGCCTGGGATACACCCCGCGCGCGCCATTCTCTCTTCCTCTCTCTGTTTCACTCTGTGGGAGGGGCTTCATCGGGTAGGGTGGCAAAGGAGTTTGCTAGCTCGTGTAAGCAGGATACGGAAAGGGGTGGCTAGAAGGAAGGAAGGAAGCCGACTCCGGGAACTGAGTGGGGGGGGGGAGGGGAGGGAGAAAAGAAAGAGATGGATGCTGGGGTAGTGGGAGGTTTTTTGGGCGTGTGTGTTGGATGATGTGGGGATGGCAGTGGGAAAAGAAGAGGTTTTAGAGCGTGGGGTAGAGGTAAAGGGGAGACCGGCGAGAGATAGAGGATTGGCGGCGGAGATCGGTTTGAAGTCAGGGGGTCGTAATGCCCTTGGTTTTGGGAGATAGGTGAGGCGCTTGCCACTCACTCAAGGCTCCGCGGTAGGGGCGCTGTCGGCAAGACTTTTCTCTCCTGGCTGTTTTCTGTGGGGGAAGATTTGTGGAGGGTGTGGGGAGGAGTCCCGTCTCTCGTGGGGTGATTCTCCCTTTGCCCTTTGTCTTTCACCCCCCCCCCCCCTCTCCCTCTCTGTCTGTTATACGCTCACAGACGTATGAACTTTCCCAAACCGGCCTCTCATCTTCGCCTTTCCCGTTTCTGCTCTACTTCTTCCTCTCCTCCTATCTACCCTCGCGACTACTTAGAGGAATATTCCTCAAGTGATTTAACATCCTGGGGGAATTTTTCTTCACCATTTCCCCTGAATTCTTAATCCCTTTCTCCGTTAAGCCGGTAGTCCTAGTCTAATGCCCTAGTCTTGATATACATGTCGGTAATGATTCGTTAATCTACTTACGTATTTGTTTCAAATCCAACGCCCATCCGTATATTTAAATGGTGATTTCGGCGGATATTCCTTATGATTTATGCCTCGGATTGTGTAGGGGGCTGACGTAAATTAAAGGTTTAATTCGAGAAGTTCGTTGGAATTTGAATTTGAAATTATCCCTCGGGGAAGATGAAATGATTTAACCTACCTTTCCAATGACTGTTCTCCAAAGATTGTGGGTTTTGGCGATCTCCCATCCATTTTCCGGATATCTGCCAGCAAAGCAACTCAGCTGAAGATGGCTCTTCTTCCTCGTTTGTCGTACGCGTTTTCCCTCAGTTTTGCGGTCCATCTCAAAATATACTAGTGGTTTTTGAACCATTATCTGTGAGACAACCGTGTAATGTTAGTATGATATTCAATTGGGCATTTCTTGTGCTTTGGGCCGGAATTATCGTAATCACTGCTCATTCATGTGTTTTATTTTGTGAACAATTCAGTCAATCAAAAGGTTTGCGCTAGATGTTTTTGTACCTATCATAATAAACTGAACTAATTCTTCTGACTAATTTGACCTTCCCGTTGGATTGCGTACAATGTCTAGGCTTTCTGATTTTAAATTGAGAACTAGGTGTATCAAAACCTACGGGGAATATGAATAAACTTAGTTAATTCCATTATTGAATTTTAATCGCTCGATCCAAGTTTCAATTCATAGTATCGTAATCAGTTATCATCATTTATGTATTGAAACCCGGGTCGTACGATTAAATTTCAGGAGTGGAATCAACAAAGTTTAATCTTTCTTCCCACAATGAATATTTTCCATAAAGTCAATTCCTGAAACCATTAGTTATGTCAAAAACTGTCTTCATTTTAGTTAAATGAAGTTTTTAAAGTTCTACTTCCAAAGCCTGTCTTTTATTTCCTCCTAACTTCGACGGATTTCGGTGATTCTCATGACTGAATGTTCTGCAAAAGTTTGGGAATAAAGTACTCTTCATCTACTGATTTGTTATTATATTCCTCAGATCTCAAGGGAGGATATTTTGCTCAAAACTAAAATGGATTTATATGTTCCGGTTAAATTGGCAACGATTCTTTACATAGATCTGCACGGCCTGAACTTCACACACTCCCTCAGTCCGGCTCTCTAGTCTCACAAGCTATAGAATATCATAAAATATTCTTAATTTTTAAAAAATACTTCAGCATGATAGTTTCCCTTGAGTGTATTTTCCTTTTGCTATCGTTAGTGGCCGCAGATATTTCGTTTCGCTGGTCAAATAGCCTTTAATATATCTTTATTTGAATTGCGATGAAACTATTCCCTCGATGTAACTTAATTCCTTAGCTTTACTTATATAAGTAAGTAAATAGGTCAATAACAAACTTCGGATGTGCCTAATTCCAGATGAGGCATATTTCAGTACTCTCCCAATAAATGCTGCAATGACGATTTAAATAAATGAACTTCCTCTCAGGTCCACATGTTATAGTTAACAATATAATAAGTCGTAAAATTTAGCACTTTTCTCGGTCTAGTGAGCTGTGTGTGTTTTCCTTTTTACCAACCGAGCTATGCCGCTTAGATGAAAATGGATTTCAAAGGTTTACAATGAATATAACCTTGTGCTAATCTTCATAGATTATTGGCTGAAGGGTCTACTTTCGTGAGTAGCGTAAACAAGTGCCCATCAAAATAGTCGTTTGCTGGTGCCCAGGATGTATGTCACGTGAGGCGCATCACGTGGGACGTTGGGCACTGGAAGTGGGTACCTTATGATAGCGGTCTCCGGGTCTTCCCTCCGGGCAGTCGACGTCGCAGCAGAGCCCCCTGATATAATCATCTACTCGGAATGACCGTCCTCCTTTGTTGCCGCTGATTGTCCTGATGGAGCGAACGGGGCTGCATTGGCAATTTGTTGCGCCACTCTCTCTCTCTCCCCAGGATCATTAATGATGTCCAGGTTTTGTGGTTCCCTCCGTCCTCGCAGAACAATGTGACGTGACTCCCCTCACTCCACGTCCCAGCGAGAGGCCACATTGAAAATCATGGCTCTGCTCGTCCATCGATTTTCATTCTCCTCCTTCAAGAACGAACTCGATCTTTCTCTTTCTCCCTACCCTTTCTCTCTCTCTTTCCATCCATCCCCGCCATTCAGTGATCGGGGGGAACAGGCGATCGACCGAGCTGCGGTAACTCTGCCGTGCGAGGACTGACCATTGTCCGCCCGTAGTAAATCCCGCCCTCGGTGAACGAGAGATTCGCCGCACGCGACCGACTCGGCGCAATCCTTTACGACGAATTGATGATGCCATAGTTTGTCACCGCTGAAAGTGAATCCGCAATATCGTGACGTTTAGCAACAAGTTTCCGTGATGCGTGTCGCCAGAAATGAAAAAAAGTTGGCGATTGATCAGTTGAAAGTATTTGCGTATTTGGATGCATATCCAAAGACACGTTCCTTTGAGAATTTTTATTATGCGCTGATAAACATAGTCCCTCGTATCATCGCATTTTCACGCCAGCTATCTCAGTTCGTGGCGAAATCCCTTCCCTATCTTAGGAGATACAAACCTTGCGGGACGTTTATGTGTCAAGAGAGAATGTCATTTATACCAAGTTTTCCGAGTTTACTTTTCGTAATTGAATAACCGTATTGTCTTTAGATTGGCCAACCTTCTATCAGATTACAGCTAAGATTTCATGTGACTCGCACTTATATGTTTTGAGTTCATTGTATTTTATCTAAAAAACAAGCTTAATATTCGAAGAAGATCTTAATTACACTGCTGAACTAACTATTCTGAGAACTTTTGAATTAAAAGTTAGGCGCGAGATGCTTTAATTGGAAGGTCACTTGATAATTGAAACGTGAGTTAGAAAATTCCCTGTAATCATTTTCGATTAATTCATCTTACAATTGCCAAACAAATTGTTTGTTGAAGTAGTTGAACATTCATGGAAATCCTCTCTATGAAGGCTATAAGGCTGGATCTTTGGCTCCTCGACCTGCACATGTTAAAATATTTCGTCACGGCACGAGACGCTACGTTGGGAGAATATTTTTCATGTGAATGGTGCTTATAATTTTTCACTTGATGAATATTTAAAAAAAATGTATTTATCATCTATATATATAGGGCCAAATGGAACTTCGGTCACGTGAAGCCAGCTTCTCACCCTTCGATTTTGCATTCTATTCTCGTTTTACAGGCAGAAACAATCTTTAAAATATTATTGTTGTTGAAATTAGATGCAATATAGGCTGATTTTGTAGAAAGGTGTTTTCAACCCATATGCTTACTATTTAGATAAAGAAGACTAATGTCCTCGTTATTTTTTTACTGCTTCCCTGAGTGCGCCAATTGACCTCGCTTTAATCTCGAGATATGCGTGGTTGTAATTACTTCAAGCAGCATTACCCGACTGTTCTCACTCTGGAGAACGCCCCCCAACTTTGCTGCTGATAAGTTAATCTCTTGGGCTCACTCACTGTCGCTCATCACAATTCCATAGATACAATTGCGCGGTATTTTGTCGGGGGCCTACCCGTGTTTGCCGATATCCAGCGGGATTCGATCGGGGTTGTTTCATATGTGCATTCATTGGAGCTTAATTGTGGCGTTTTTCATTCGGGCGATAGGGGGCCGGGAGAGCTCCCCCTCAATTACCGGCTTCCTCACCTCACCTGAGAATGGGACTCGCCCAAAAAGCGAAAGGGCTGCTCATTGTCATTCGTTCGTTCGGTCGGTACGCATCCCCTTGTCCCCCGCTCATGGGAATGGTTAGATTAAAAAGTTATGTGTTTTTACGATCGAGGGCGGAGGCCGGGTTTTTGGGGTGAGGCAGGGGGGGAGGCAGTGCGGTTCCATGAGGAAAAATTGAATCATTGATAGGGATTGTTTTTGTTTCACTCGCGTAGATCGATGCGCACGGCGTCATTCGTTGTTCTGGAGGTCGGTAAGTTCGCTTGACCAGGCCAACTTAGGGCGTTAGACTGTCGTTTCGCGGCGAGCATTTTAGCTCCCTTTGACTCGGACATTTCCCGTGGAATTGGCGCGTCTGGGTGAGATTGTTTTTCATCTCGCAGACCTTAGGATGTCACGGGTCGGATGCTGGAGAAATATGGGGGATGGATACCATCGCCCCCGTGGCATAAATAACTAATCAGATGAGGTTTGAAGGGAGTTAGATCGGTAGGAACATTTGCCATTCACCCCGTCGGCAATGAGTGAGTTGAACCAAGACGTTAAATATTCATCAAGTTCGCATTGGAATTGGCGACGCTGTTTGTAAGTCCCTCCCATTATTTTCCTTGTTTCTCGAACGTCACAGACGTAAAGGATACTTCAACTTTTTCCCCGACTCCATAAATATTCATATAAAATCCGTCCGCGGGCGAGTAGCGAGAGGGTTGGCTTGGCTAGACGCATCCAGTGAACTCATTTAATGCACTCCCGAAGAAAAAAAAACGACGTTACTTACTGGATACGTGAATTGTCGCAGTCCTTGCGGGTATCGACTCTGAGTCGGAGCGAGTATTAACCCGATCCAATCGGAGTTTGACAAACTTATCTGGGGGCTGCATTTAAATGGACCCATTAGCTCGTGATGGCGACTTGAATTGATAATTAGCCCGTTCGCGCCGTTGGGGACGGTCCCCGACTCCATCCATCCTCCTTTTTTTGCTCCCTCTTCTCCTCTGTGTATTTTTAATCCTCCTCCGCAGTGGGTGGAGGCTATTTTCCTCTCTCCTGTCTTTATTCGATCCGTATTTTTGCAAGGAGTCGATGGCGATCGGTCTTCCGCCCACCCCTAACCTCCCTTTTCGAATGAGTGAGGGCTTGAATAAACCACTCGCGAAGGCGTGGAGTTCCTCGTTTTGTTATTTGAATACTATTTGACGCCCTCGTTCCCATCGCCCCCGTACCCCCCTTTCGCCCGTCGCTGTTGGCAGCGAGAGGGGAATGGTAGGGAATTGGTAGATATGTATGTGGGTGAGGAAGGGAAGTTTAGAAGTGTTTGAGTGGCGTGGAGGGGGACTGGAGCGCGGGACTAAGCTTTTTGTTCGATAAGGTTAGCGCCTCACAGTCGCTATCTCTCTCTTCCTCCCCTCCCTTCTTATTCCTCTACTACTCCAGCCTTCCTCCCCCGTCCTCCATTCCTTCCCAATTTTCCTCTTCTCATTTTATTTTCGTGTTGCTTTTCCCTCTCTCTCCGCGTTCACGTACTGTTCTACCGTGGGAATGTGAGGGGGTGGAGGGAGGTCACGTGGGCGTCACCCGCGGAAATGAAACGGAGCGCTCATGCCCGAACATCCACTGTTTTGGCTCCCGCAGCCATCGCGTTCAGTTCGCCCGCGATCGCTCACGTCGCGTCCGTTTCATTTCGGTGCAGTCAACCGTGCGGAGGGGCGGCAGCATTTCGTTGAGGTCCGAAATTCTCCCTAGTTGGTCAATTCAGCCTTGCAACATGCTTGCTTAAATGTTGAATTCTATATGAGCTTGGTGGTGATTATGAATCGGCGAAAACTTTCTCTCTGCCCGTCCGTTCATACTTCGTCATGTTATAGTCTATTGAATTAATTTTTTCGGTACTCTTGGGAAAGTGTGGTTAACGTGTGAAATTGTGCATTTTATGCAATTCTATCAATATTTGTTGCACGAAATTGGTTCGTCGTGATTATTTCTACAATTTTCATCTCATTCAACGTAATTAAGTCATTTCACAATATATTTATGACTGAATTCCTCTATTCCATTAGAGCTGATTTGGAAATCATGACTTTTTCCTACGGTAAACTAATTATATATTAAAGGCGTTACTTCATAACACATAATACTGCAATGGTTACTGCAATATTTACCGCCTCACTGAAATATTTTCTTAATGAAGTCGCAGTCCAAGGATCACCACCCTTCCCCCGCTCCCCAAAATTGACATTATATTTTGCCTAAATCCACTCAGGTTGGTCCTAGATGTGGAAAACGACTTTCACGCTCCGCTCAACCCCAATCCGGCCCTGAATATGCTTGATAGCATGCCATCTTCAATTATTTTGTTATGATACGAGGTCTGCATCATGTTAGTCTCTAATTCTGTGTTTTTTCTTTGACATTGAGTTTATAAAATTATTATCTGTGCATTTCCTACAGCAAGCAATGAGGTCATAGGATTGGCTTATTTTCTAGGCTCAGTGACCAAAAAATATATTTCACGCCCTTAAGCACACGAAAAATATGAGAGAACCTAAGTGATTTAGTAATTTAATGGACCTCATAAATGCTACTGCTTCATATATATCTTTCTAAATCGCTATTTTATTGTTTTGATTGAGTGCATTTAATGTTGGTCCTTGAAATTGCAATGAAAATATTGTCTCGTACCAGCAGCCATTTTCCTTGTTGGGATGTAGGAACTTACTGATAATAACAATTCTTCTTGACCCTTTCTCGATGGTGACGTTTACTGAGTTCCCTCCCAAGTGCCCTGTCAACACGTTATTAATTGTTATCAGCAGTCAAAATTATCGTATTTTTCTCTATGCTTACGGTTGTAAATTATTTCATTTGCAACCCGTGAGTGTTGGTTCTTAAGCTTTGAACGTTTTCTTATACCTAATAGCATTTTTAAAGACGATCTATTTAGCTTTTGTCTGTTTTTCTTCAAGGTTACAAGGCAGATTAGTATTTATCGCCAAAATACGAAAAGAAGCGTTTCCATTAGCGTGACAGTCATTTTTGTCCCTTCGTATAGGCGTAAGTCTCTCCTTCATTAAAGAGTGGTCAGTAATTCCCTTTTTTCCATGAAGATTAATTGATTCGTCTTTATAGTTAATGGCTAATGAAATATATTCACGAATAAAAAGAATGCGCGAATGAATTGAATAAGTAAGCGTTTAAATGTTATGAATGGTCTCAGAATATGGTAGGTAATTTTATAGATGCCGCAACAATCGCATATTTTAGATTGCCGCGTATGATGCGTGTCTCATCAGCGTGCTGCAGCGTTATAAGGATTTGTATTCTATAAATTGTGCTGTAAGGAGTGATGTCAACCGTTTGTGGTACCTCGAGGAGAGTAACTCAAATGGCGAAGAAACTTTATGGAATGACACATTTTAAATCCGTGGGGGATGTGTGGGCTCTAGACATCGCGTGTCACTTATAACTTTTTCTTTCATAACTGGATAACTTTGTTTGAGTTCAGGTTGATGCGAGGAATTGTAAGCTTTCCAATTTTCTGTTCAAAACTTTGTAAATAACTTACAATAGACGTGTCTCTACTAAATTAGCACTCTCTTTGGGAAAGTGCTATTTATTATCTAGTATATATATACGTATTTTTATAGTACATTCCTTCTCCTGTTATTCTCTGTTTTAATTCACGTTATAGAAAAATATGGTAATAGTAATGTGTGCCACCGTGGGCCGAAATCATCCAAAGAGTTTTATAACAAATTAATGGCAAATGCACCGAAACTTTGCTGGTTTCGATCATTAATTTTGAGTCACTCCACTTGGACGTAAACAAAGCTTTTCATAATAAGCGATAAGCGTTTGGTTCTGTGATTGTACGAGTGTCGAGTTATTTCCTTATCCCTAATCCGATGTGTTAGTTGAACGTAGTGTTTTACTGCAGCCTCCTGCTGTTAAACAGTTCATTGCTTCTATATTATGTTGATTGGGTAGAATAACGGACTATTTAGTCTCAATCACACCCCAAATAAATACAGTTTATTATTATAATTGATTCCCTGTCCTTTGGGACATTTGAAACCAGGAAAGCAGCCTCAGTAAAATTTGAGTACGACTTCAATCGTATATTTTCGTGGATGTAGATGGAGAAACATTCATCCACGATTAGCACCTTAATCTTGAAAGTTAAAATATTTAAATGGAGAAGATTTGCAGTGTATTGGTTTTTGTATTCGTTGCGTTTTATAAAGATATAATTAACTTTAATGTATATCCCATAGTTTCCAAGAAATGTTTTCTATTTTGAGGGGAAAACATATATGAGGAAGCGGTTATAAGATCAGTAGGTATTTCTGCAGCACAATTACTTTCATTATCTCTCTTGCGTCACGCAATAATTATCATAGACTTACATTGAAACCATTAAACTAACATATGCCATAAGACTACCATTTTTCCGAAAATTCTATTACTGTATCATCTTCGCCTGTAATACTGGTGTAAATTAGGTTACCATCAGTGGAATACATATGCATTCTTTTGAAATAATTAAAATTGATTGTAAGTCCCTATAAGTGCGAGATTATGTTCACCGTTTTGGAGGATAAAAATGAGGGTAAGTGAAACAAAATATAATTTCGTGTAGGTATTTTATTTGCATTTTTATGTGAACTTTTCCTTATTGCAATAAGCACATTCCGACATCACATGATAATATCGTATTTTATGCATTCCCTCCATGGCCGACGAATTGCGGTCATGGGTGCTGCTTTAATGAGGGTTCAGACCGTAACTGAACTTTTTTTATTAAACCTTAACTTTTTTTTATTAAAGCTCACCTTTTTCCCAGTCTTGATCATGTTCGATCGATTGTCACAAAAATTAACTGGGCCAGATAAATTGTTTGTTTTTCAGTGGTGTAATTCAATGTCTAGTATATAAATCGTTTTTCCTGAAGATGGTGTTACTTTAGAAGATATATTCGTCTTCTTTCTCAAAATATTTAGTCTTTAATGTGGTTACATGCGTGAAGCCAATGAATTTTTTTTTCTCAGCTTACAATTTTTATTTTACTCATTTTATATTTCAACGTTATGACCAACACTAGTTTGCCACAATTAAGTTGAGCATATCTGTTCCTCATGTTCATCGTTTCAAAATCCTTTTTTAAAAATGTATTTTGTATCCGCATTATGCTCAAATTATAGCCATCCTGTTGCCTCGTGTTTTTTCTCACAACTTAAAAAAGCGACTATCCGGCTTTATCCTCGGCACAGGAACCATTTGCTATGATCACCGGAAGTCTTACAGTCCATTACTGGAGTGGATCTTGTTAGTTGTCCCGAGCGGGATACGTGTACGAACGTCTTTGCATCATTCCACCATGTCAGTCAGTTTTCCTCTCGATTTATTTTGGCGCTCTTGTGTTTTTCTTATGTTTTCCCACTCTCCCCCCGTAGCCGTATTTCATAAATCTCTGTCGTTACCTGTCTCTCTCTCGCATAATCTGACTGATTGTTTGCTTCAAAACTTTCTGGAACATTTTTTTCCCGAATTTGCTATAAGTGGGTGGTTTTCTTGCGTCATTCATATTCGTTTACTGTCTTTTCTGTTTTTTCCATCAACTCTGAAGCATTTGTGAAAATCTTGACGTTTAATTTAGGTAAAATTGAAGCGAATATGCGGCCTTCTTTATCTTGTATGTCTTCGATAACGACACTCTAAAACAATGTGTTGAGGCAACGTCTCTCTGGCTTAATGTCTGATTCAAATGGAACAGTACTATAAGACGTAGACTTTTTGATTGATGAAAACTTTATTATTTCATCTTAATTCTTCTATCGGAGTAAGTGTCTCATGTTTCAAGAGTAGCTTGGGTGCTGAACACTTAAGTCGGCCATGGCAGGGAGGTCGGTAACGCGGGCTCGAATGAGTATGGATGCCGTCTTTTTCTTAGGAGCAAGTTAGGGTAAATGGTGTGATATATCCTTAGTTGTTGTAGTTGGAGTACCTCAAAATATAAATCTAATTTTACTTCTAATAGAGAATTTTTAGCTATTTTTTTTCTTATACTTTCTGGCACTACTCCTTTTCTTCTTAAAGAAAGGGCCTCTGTAACAGTAATATTTTCCAATTAATTTTTTAAATGCTATTCACAAATAAAATACCAATTTGTCATGACGTGGGCGCAAAGCCTAATAAAAGAGGTGCGGCTTCACTGGCATGTAGACCAAATGTAACCGTCGCCCCTGAAAAGTGAATCTATTCTTCAAAATACCAATTTAAAATCTGGCTTGTGCTACCTGCTTCCTGCAGTGTTGCTTGATATAACTATGCCTTGGAACATTCTACGACAGTGGCCGAACATTTTCGTGTGTCAGCTTTTAGTCTGTAGGCTCGTAACTGATAAGTTTCTATATTTGTTTCTATTGCCATTGTTTTGAGAATATAAATTTTCCTGTCGATAATGTGTTGTCCTCATTGAATATTCTTTTATTGTGTTGAATAAGGCAAGTTAATCAAAACGCTGAGGACAGCGTTTTTTGATGAATGGTAAGGTGACAGTCCTGTGTTGTGGTTTTTCTGTTTTTTCGTAAACATTATGCATCCAGTTCGTTGAAAAATTTAGGTCAGACTTATGCTTGCTTCTCCAATTTTTATATGGAATGCGGTGCCTAAGTTGGCTAGGACCCTGGTTCTCCACACGGAGCTATTAATATCGATTCCCGGCAGTGGCTAGACTTGTCCCTCGCGTTTATCCCTAGGGAGAATGCCGTGTAGAGAATGCTGTTGGTGAAATGTAGCGGCCTCTTGAGTGGACATTAAACTCCGAACCATGCGACTCCTTCCGTTGGAAGTTGGCCGATGCCGCATTTACAGCAAGGCGGTCTCTCGGCTCCATTTTCTGCATTATTACCATGCCCCAGTTTCCCATCCATCCGAAACGGTACGAATGAAATTAGGTGCCGAGTGCCTCCCTCAGTGAATGCTAATACAATTTCTGCTAGACGCTTTCTTATAATCTCTGAATTCTGCATTTTAACGTTATATCATGCATTTTAAAGCCACATCAGAATTCCGTGCTCACTGCCAGTTTCCTTACAATCTACTTTTCTACTCTGTGCATCAGAGTAGATGGTGACTTGAAGATTTTTTAAGAAATGTTGGATTGTTCAATGTTCACAGATTTGTTTCAACCTCCGAGCACCAAAATTTGACTTTTTTTCTATCTAAAGCGTTATGATTTTACTTTGGTGCACAAAAAACTACCCGAAAGAAAGTGTTTGGGTTGTTTTTGCTAGCATAGAAGTACTATTTTCGTTGCGAAAATAAATTTCTTTTTCGGGGTCAGTGATAATATTTTTGTTTTAAATTCATAAAATAGCCGAAGCCTTTCCTATTGCAACTTAAATATAATGATGTTCATTTATGGACATATCTGTGCCTCTTGAATGTCATAATTGTCCCTGATGGTATGTCTTTAGATTTCTGTGTTGTCTTATCACGAGAGGATATGAATTCCGCAACTGGAGGGAGCATATAAGCAGAACGAAAGAAGAGGAATACTATTGGTATTCTCCACTCAGCATAAAATAATGATGAAGAATAATTGCTTAGAAAACCCTAAAGACGCTAGGCGATTTAAGGAAAAGGATTCGCTAAGGCGAAGTAAGGAAAAGGCTTCTGTCCCCGTCGATGCTTAATTTCTGCATAGAAAAAGTGACAAGCTTAGGAAAGGTTTAAACGATGAAAATTCACGGAAGTAGTATTTTTTCTATTTACTGACTAGATATATCATGGCAAAGAGAGAAAAAGAGTGATGGATAAGAAAGCATTAGTTACCCTAAAGAAAATAACGACAAAATATTGCGTTCAGATAAAAAAGCATAAGAAGGGGAATGAGTCTTGGGCAATATCATCAGCAGAGAGAGCAAGGCGGGAAACATTCTAAATAGGTGTCATGGAAGAGAGTTATATTGGAGGTATCAAATGTCATCAACCTCTCAGTGTAATTACAAGGGGAAAATCTCATGAAAATACTGATTGGAAGAAGGGTATACCGTGAAGGGCTCAACTCTGGGCTTATTAGTATCTTCAGGAAAAATCATTTTAAGGGGAAAAGTAATTGAAAAGAACTGTAGCGGAAGACCACGAATGGCATGCATTAACTAAGTTCTGATTTGAAAGAGAATTGCCGTATTGTGCATGTATTCTAATTTAGGGAATGTGACCCATTATTAGGACCTTTAATTTCAACAGTTTTTTATGTAAATTACCCTTACTAGGCTTTAACTGAATTGATAAGCAAAACTATGATACATAAGTGCCAAAATTCCAATGAAAAATGAGTGTGTTATTGCTGAGTGAAAAATGAGTGAACAGTTTTGAAGTGCATTTTCATTTGCCCTCATCAGCTTCTTAAGTAGTTTTCTGAAAGTTCGCTACTGTTCATATTCGAATGAGGCTTCAGTATACCGTGTAAATATGCATTATTTTGTCCCGCCTGAGGAATACTTTACATAAGCCGGATAAATAGAACAGTTCCTTTAGGTTTGGTCTCTTGTTTTTACTTTAGGTCTCTGCCGCTCTCTCGCTCAAGAAGTTGAACCTCAACTTCGCCAGGAACTCTTTCTTATCAGCTTAGGCCAAGGTCAAATGAGATGCTCGTAGGAACAGAAGCGACATTCTTTGAGCAAACTCAACGCTGGTTGCTTGGTTTCATTACTCTTTTATCAAACTGACTTGCGTAGACGAAGTTTGATAAAATAGTAATGTTTTCCAGGAGAATCTGTTTTCTTTGTGCTTTCATTGAAACGTTTCTCCAGTCACTAGGCTATTGGAAAAATACCGAACATCATTTTACATTCAGCTATGATCACAAAAGCTATCTAAGAGCTTGAAATAGACGGTAATTCTCCGAAATCTGATCAAGTAATTCTGATGCAGTATTTCATTAAGCTTCTTTAGTGAGTATCGATGAATTTTCCCAGTAGATACTTCAGTTACAAGTCATTTTTAAATCCGTATCGAAATCGTTGGTATCTGTAAAGTTACGCAGGTTTGAAGTTGACAAAGTTGAAGGTATAGTTTTCTTTACCGTCATAATTGCGCAGGTTTACTAAGCTCTTGCTTGCCCTGTAGATTATGATATTTTAGTGGAAAGATAGTCAGTCAGGTCTTTTAACATGTGACAGTTCCACTGGGTTAGTTGACTGCCTGTCAACTAATAACTACACTTTCAGCAATTAAATTGATCCATGCAAAAAGGGAACTGATTATCCTTTCTCTTATCGGCATTTACCAGGCCTTTCAACGCTACACTTTTAAATACACCCCCCGATCGAGGTCTCTTCTATTACCTTGCGTGCGAAATTCATCCTAATACCTACCTTGTTTTTTAGGATTTAGTACAATTAGTGGCAGCTGCTTCTTATCCTGCTTGTCTCGCTCTTTCAGAACTGTGATTCAGTTGTTTTATCTCATGCCCTATTTTCATATTTGTCTTTTTTACTGATTAGATTTTTTGGGCGTCGAATCTCTCAATTCTTTCGTTTTACCTTTTTGTATGGCTATGGAAATAAGATTAATGTTTATGCTTTCCTCTATCTCATAGCCTACGTGTTCGGAGAAGTATCTAGTTTGAAATAATGTCGTGTGAAAACCGATGGTGATTGTGTGGTATCTTTATGGGAGTTAGTAGTGAAGTAAATCATCCTGATGGATGTTCAAGCATATGCCGTTAAGCTCCTATCGAGTGTCTCGATACAGCAACGTCAATTTAGGCTGCCGTCGACTCGCACTGGTCGTGTCATGCATCACATTTTCATTTTCACTTGGCGTGACAGTTCGGAGTTCTTTGGGTGACATCGTAACTGGAAAACGATGGAGCCAACTGTTTAGCCGCTTCCCAGCGTCGGCTTCGCTGGTTGTGACCTGGGGGAATGTTTTGTGAGTCTGAAAGCCCAGAGTGGATAAGAATATGACAACACTGGTGCACGATGCTTCCACACGGTAAAGCAGACTGTCGGAGTGATAAAATCCCAGTTTACGCGTGTACGCGGCTATGTGTTGCGATCCTTCTTTTCACGCGAGGAAAAAATACGTTTCTTAAGAGAAAAATTCCGCCATTTATTCCGCCGTTCAATCGCTCAAAGAAACCCGGCGTTCCCTGACGTACTTTCCGAATTTATTACCCTTATCCAATAAGGGGATCGAGGAACTTTTCCGTACGAGGATAAAATTATGCTTTTATGTATAAATTCATTAAAAGTTTATTTTTATGTAGGGAGTGTATTTGTTGATGTTAATTTATAATATATATGCACGGCTGTGTGAATAAATATCGTGATGTATATGCAAAATAAACCAAATCCGTAAAATCAAATCATCGGTTCGCTTTTGAGAGGTTTTTTTTGTTGCCAGCCAGCCACGAAGTTTTACGCATGACTGGCATGCATTCTTTATATTTGCTGTGCTGAAATCGGGATCAGCAGAATGTATTGTATATTCTACTCTAATGATTCGCCCAGTTTTATGTGTACAATAAATGAAGGCGCTCTTTCGCCGTTTAAATTGCTCAAAATAGTAGTAATGAATGAAGAGCCTATGTTTTTTTCCTCTATGCATTATGTCTCCAACATGACACATCATTTATGAAATGAATTTTTGTATAATAGTCTCTGTGAAAGGATCGATATTCCATTTTACCCACTAAATTTTGGAAGCTTTCTCAAACACCACAGTCTTTGCAAAATATTTTTTCGTATTTCTGTTTCTAACACTTTATCGGCCTTCCATTAAATGGACTTGGATACCATAACCCTTAAGGATGGAATAACCGAATTAAATAACGGATCATTTCTGGGGTCCATAATTGGTAGAAAATACCGTATGTACTTGCACCGTGAAAGAATGTCACCTTTGATTAAAGCAAAATTCCTGTGTTGATGTTATGTGTGTGAATCTACTGCCAGAAGTTACTCTAGCTTCAAATATATTCCTTACTACGATTATATAAGTAATCCGAAACTTTACTCTTGATATCAGAAAGGTAAATAGCCCGCCATATTGAATTGTTTATTTTCTCTGACCAGAATTGTTAACACTTTTCTCTAATGGTCCTCACTTAGCTTCTTCAGCGCTCGAAAAAGAGCCACACGAGCTGGTTAGGTGCAGTAAATTATCACTTGTTTTACGTTACTCCATAGTTATTCGGAATATATCAAATGATTTCCTCCTCAGTCCCAACGATTTGAAAAGTTTCATCGGCCGCTACTAATCTAAAAGCAATGAGTTATGGTTGTGCCGCAGGTACGCGGTCCCAAGAAGCAATCATGAATGCATTTCCTTCACTCTTGTTGGAAAAATTATTCTGGATCAGTTTTCTCAGTGATTTAATTCCCTCAATTTGCCTTCTGTGCTCATTTCTTAGAAAGCGATTTGGAATGCGCGTGCTTTTTTTTGGCGACCTTGACTCGCGTGGCGGTAGCAAAATTAATTGTGCTGCACAGTTTATATGAATTATTCAGCCCAGATTTAATTATACCATTTATTCTGCGCAATTTCTGCTCACATAGCGTATTGTTAGTGCGGACATACGTGAACGCTGTGATTCCTTTTGCGAATTAATTACATCATTCAGTTCCTCGTCGTTAATGAGATGCAAACAAATCCCAATGCTCGATATCTCTATATAGACCATGTGCTTAGTTTGAATATTGATTTTGGTCCTTGCTTAGGTGTTGATAGATATAGTGACGAAGGTCACAGAAGTAAAGTACGGTTGCTAGTATTTTGTCTGTGTTCAAAATATCTCTTATTTCGAAACGTTTTCATCTGCGGAAGTTGTTCCATACAATGAAGTTTAGTGACCAAAATATGAGGAGCGATTATATATTTTGCAATATTTCAAATCATAGATGTCATTTTTGTGGCCGGTAAGGAATGACTGCGAATGAGATACGTGAGGGCAAACGTGTAACATCCTCGTTACTATTACCACACGAAATACTGTGCGGAAATTTTTATGACTTAATATGTACTTATCATTTTTCTATTGATTGCATCCATAAGGAGTAGACCTTAACTTCTCCAGAAGTTTCGTTTCGTCTTAACCTCGTTGAACTTTGTGCACCAAATTCCTTTCATGTGAATACTATTGACTTCATGATCAACAGTTCTACTTCACTCTGCGGAAGAGGTTCGAGGGTTTGCCGGTTCATACTCGTTACCATATTTGTTTAATTAATCTCTCTTGAGTTAATCACCGCATTTTCTTGTGTCCCGGTTATTCATTCCAAACTTAAATGTCTAATGATATCCGTCTGAAAGAGGGCCATTTCAGCAGGAATTATTTTGTATATCTTCTTCAAATCCTTGCCTTCCAGTCTTCGATGGTCTGTCATAAATCCATAGAATTGGAATTTTTAATCATCTGCGAACAGGTGCTAGTACTCTCTTCTTCTGTGTGCCTTGTTCATAAGCTTCACTGATGCATTAACGCTCAAACGTAAGCAATTTTTATTCTGAATATTAATCGTGGTATGAAATCAAGATTTTGTTTAAACAAGAAGTGATTACGCCAGAGGCGCAACAACACCCCGAATCGTGGGGGGCGGGGGGGTAAAATCTTTGAAAAATCAGTAAAACGGGGGGTTGTGGGTTAAGGAGGGTTGAATAACTAAAACTATCTAACTAAAGGGGGTTCAGGGGGACCATTATGCTGGCCGTCAAGTTCATTCCATAGTTCACTGCTGTTCATTTTTTGTGACAAAGTTTAATTTGAAATTGTTAAGCCTCTCAAGAAAGTACTTACGATACCTTACGTTGGAGTGCTTTCCATAGATAATGACTAAAAAGCACGTTTTGTAAATATGTAAAGTCGGATTCAAAAGTAATGCAACAAAAAATTCGTGCACGCACGGGGGGGCAATGCCCCCTGTTACCCCCCGTTGTTGCGCCCCTGGATTACTCAGATGAAATTACTGATCGCCTGTGGATTTTGTATTGAAAAGTGTGCCTGTTGCAAATTTGGAAGAGAAAACCTCATCCTCAGCTTTTTCTAGCATTGAGGAATAAGTAATTTTAGCTAATCCAGTGCCGATGAGAAAAGGGTCCTTTGGATGTAAAAAACGACTATCATGTTAATATTGTCTAATAGATTATCGAGGCTTCACTAGTTTGTCCTAAATCAACTTCCGGATGCTATGCACAGTCTCTCTTCAGTGCAAATTCCCCAATATCCATGCTCTTCTAGGGAGCCTCCCTAAATATCCGCCGATTGAAGCCGAGGATAATTAAAAGTCCATTATCAGGTGTTACCTACAAACGGTGGATTATCCTCGCGGCGAATATTTGAAAAATTATTTGAGCATTATATTTGTTTATCTCTTGTTGATTCTTGGAGTAATTTTTTCCAATAATGATTTGACATTTGCGGAAAAAAAATTTAATAATTCTTTATTCAAGTTCATTTTTTTCGGGGATATTTCACCAGCAAATGCTCGAAAATAGGCTCTCACACGCCGCACGTACCTCCCCAAATGCGATGCCATCGTTGGGAAATCAATCTCCAAGCACCTTGATCCAACCGGGCGCAGCTGTGACGTTTGGTAGCGGTAAAACCCATTTCCTGATGGCGTGGTGCCTGCGCTCCCACGTCGGCAAAAAGTCCGGATGCTTCCTCTCTCGTGCACGCCAATATCGCGAAATATAATGCTCTCCAGCCCCCCCCAGTCAGCCTTCGGCCACGCCCACGCTGGAGTGTGCGTTTAATTGCAGCGGGTTAGGCACCGTATTGAGAGTGATGGCGCGAGTAGTCTCGTGGAAATGATAGGTGCAGTAGCAAGCAGTAAATGCCGTGCGAATTCCACTCTCGCTTACTCGCGAATTCCACTTCGCTCTTAGAGGATAGGCTCTACCTTGCCCCCTCACTCCCTAGATCTCTTTAGATTTCCTTCTCACTCCGCCATCCTCCCATTAGAGAATGTGTGTGTATATATTATATTCTTCGGGAGGAATTTTATCTTCCCTCCGCGTGGGAAAGTAATTGTTGTCTCCTGCACGAGGGTGTCAGGGCTTCAGGGAGAAGGAGGGTAAAGGGAGGATTAGGGGAAGGGCCCGCGGGGAGGAGGTGGGTCGGGGGAGCCAAGAAGGGTTGGACGAGTGACAGAAGCGAGTGCTGGCAATGCGTCCGCGCCTTCCCCTTAACATCACCAGCCCTTAAAGAGGACACACTTTACCCGTTGAGGTGAGGGGAAAGGAACGGTTGTTTCTTCCTCCATCTCTTTTTAATCTACTTTTTTCCTTTCGGAGAGAGAGAGGTTTTTATTTTACATCGTCCTGCCGTCCTCTCCCGAGCCCCCTTCTGTCCGAAAATCTTCCCTCTTCCTCCCTCCCCCACTATCTTCTCCCCGCCCGCCCTTCAGATTCAATCTCCCTCCAATCTTTCTTTCCACCCTCCTCGCCACCACCTCACTCCCCGCGTTTCCTTCGCTCATCTTTCTTCTCCCTGACTGAGGTTTTTTTTGTTATGTCCTCATTCTTATTTCCCTCCTTCACTGACTCTCTCTCTCTCTCTCTCTCTTCCTGCCGAGCCCAAAGGTCGTGGGTTTGAATCTGGGTCTGGGGCGCGCGACGGACGGCGACTTGACCGCCATTTTATATATATAGTACACGAAAATATCTTTTTTTTCCTAGGTTTTCCGTCGCAAGGCCGTCCGTGCTCTTTGCCGAGTCCTCACTTGCAGGACAAGTAAACATTCGGAATTCTTTCCCGCGGCTCCTCCCCTCCCACCTTCTTGCGTCCTCTCCCTCTTGCTTTCCCTTCTCTCCCCCCCGCTGCCCCTCTGTTTTCCTCGCTCGAGCATGCTGCTCCTCACGCTCAATCTCTTCGCTGGAAATTCACTCGCGCTTCGTTGGTCACGTCTGGCCAAGCCTGTTCTTCCTTCGCCGTGCCACTTTCGATCCCCCTGCGGGCTCCCCTTTGAATGCCTCTCGCCTTAAATACAGCACGTTTGGTCGGCGCACGCCTGTCTAATGCTCACCGACGCTTGCGAGTGCGCGGTGATCCGACTCCTCGCGAATGGGGGCGTCTCGCGAGCCGAAGTTGTCGGTGGCAGTGGCTTTCCGCTGGTCTAATCTAATCACTCTCATTCTGGGGTGAAGATTCAAAATGACCAAAAGCTTTTTCTAAGATTTAAGATTCTATTTATTCCCAACTTGAGTACAAGTTGAGTACAATAAATGAGTTCATTGGCGAACTTTAGGTTGCCTCGAAGTTAAAAACCTGTTTTGAGGTTACCATCAAATATATTTTCATGCATTACATTTACCGCAAAAAAGTAGTCAGGTGTTGACAATTTGGCTGTGCTTGTAACGAATTTTTCTGATTAATGGAAAAAATAATCAGCCTCATTTTTCCTCACAAAGATACATTGCAATTTGGCGCTAATTGGGTGTCAGCCAAGTAGGGAAAATTGGTGTATGCTATGTATTTTTCGTGGTTCTTTCCGCGAAAGGTATTTTATTTTAAATTATTATAACATTTTATTGCATTGTTGTAGTTCTCACTGCTGATTTCAATGTATCTTAACTCCTTTTTTGTGTATTCTCTGACGTTGTTTTCTGAAACGACAGTTGAAGCAGCATCATCAGTGGAAGTCCTATGTACTCCATATTAGTATTATTTGGTATTCTGCTGGTCGGATTAGGTTCCGATTAAGTACTTATACTCTTGTTTACATTTTTATGGCGATCTTTTGACTTTCGTTCGTTAATAGTTAGTATAGGTTACTTATACATACCATTATGTTCACATTGTTTGCGATTCATTCCTGTTGCAGAGTATTTGCGTCCTTATTTGAGTGCATTGCACTGCTACCGTATTATCATATTTTCAGTATTATCATATTTTCGGATCGTTTTCAATTGCCCTTCACTCGATAAAAATATGCGGATTAAGACTGAATTGAGAGGAAACTTGAGCTCTTGAAGGCAGATATTATTACTAGGTGGGATATGTTGAATTTATCACTGTGAATTATTCGGGACGAGATAGGAATGGAGAGTGGAGGAGAAGCGATAGAGTAATCTAAATGGGATTCTGAACTCACCCGACCCGTTCGTCGAGTATTAAGCTAGAGAAGTGGTGAAATGAATTATATGTTACCAAACGCCCTGGAAGCCTTATGTCTTTTTTTTAATGGTCTGTAGTCGCTAAGCTTCGGAGTATGAGCCGGCCTAATCCGATGAATGAAATTTAAATTACTGTAATCCCACTTCAGCTACTGGTGTAGCTTTCCAGGAAAATACCGCACGTGTGAGCATCGCAGCTAGTAAGACCGTGGCTCCGTAAGATAGTAATAAAAGGATAGCTGTAGATTTAAGATCGCGAGTAGTGAACCTCTTGCTGCTGATAAGGGCTCTGGAGTTTTTCACATACACCAAGCACGTACAAAAAATCCGGAGGTCCTTTTTAAAGCTTTCATATATAAGGTGACCTCGCTTAAAATTTACTGCTGAGAGAGTTTCAGTTGGCGATGTACCTTTCTGCTTCGCGATTGATTCAGATGGAGTAATTATCTTAAGCCTTTCTAACCCTATAAGTTATTTATCAAATCCACGTTTAATTATTACAAAGTGTCATACAAAAAGTACTCATGGCTAATAGGGATACAGAAAGTTATTGATGAATAACTTAAAAAAGACCTTCAGTCTCAGAAATTTGGTAGTTTTAATCTTAGGCTGAATAATTTTCCTGTAAGAGCGGTGTTTTTGTTTTTCCGGAATCTAAAGCTAAGCATGGATTCAAGGCACTTGCTACGGAAATTCATTTATACAGAGAGGAGGAAAAAACTCGGATTATGGCTTTTGCAACAGCTTTTTAGTTGAATTCAAAATCATGCTCGTTGTTACTTACTGGCGTAGTAAGTTTCTCACCCTGTACGCGATGAGGGTAATGATGAAGTCAGCTCACCAAATGCTTCTACGTGGAGTTCGCCGTTGAATTCGATTAAAATCGCTGAGTAGAACGAATATTTGCATTGAGCCGTTGAGTCTATGGGGAGGACAGTGTTTTTTTCTTCATTTTTAATGCATAATGTGCTTCCCTCTTGTTCAATCCTTAAGTCTTGCTGTCTTTCCCCTCTGGAAATCTTCTTCCTTCACTCCTTTTTAATCCCATCCCCTTCTTCTCCAGTGACTCTCTCTCCTCTAGTTTTGAGTTCGCCCCTCCTTCCCTCATTTGTCCCCATTCTTCCCCGTATCTCTTTACTCGTCCTTCACCTGTCCTCCAAGGCCGACCCTCCCGCGCCGTCTCCTGCACTCCAACTCCCCCCTTACAGACCTCTCCACTCTTTTACTCTCATTTTCCTTTCCACTCCCACCCTCCTCATGGTCTACTTGTCCCCTCGGTTTTATTTTCGTCCGAAGCCTCGCCGTTGATTTCACGTGCTGCGCCATATGAATTAATTCTCCTCTTCCTCACAGTGGAAATTTTCGTAAACAGTCCTCCTGTTACACTGTTAATGTTATCGTGGCCGTGGAAACTATTCCACTAAGGCGATTAGGCTGTAAGCTTGGATCGCAGGTTTTTCACGCGAAAGCCCGCACGCTCAGCATCGGGTGTGGCGCTTTCCTGCATGAATTTTTTACCCGAATGGCCGCGCTTGGCTCATGGTAGCTCTCTGCATCAAGTAAAGCCCTTTCCTGGCTTCTCTTCGGAATCAGTGTGCTCACCCCGTAAATCTATTCGACTGCTTTGTGTCTGGGAGGAGGTTATTTCCGTTCAGATGTCGATTGACTATCTCCCATTCCGTAAATATGCACCGTACAATCAGGCTTATGTGATGATCACGTTCTGGCATACCGTCCTCACAATTCATGCCCTTCATCGCTAGGGTAAATAGACTCCCGTATCGTACCTAACAAGTAAGTATAAATGCTTAATCTCTCAGGTCCGCCCGTGCCTAGAATTATCTCCACGAAGATAATTCTATCTAAAGTATCCTTAGCCTTAAGTAGCCTTATCCGTTAACATATATTTTCAGTTATATTTCGTTTAACGATGTGTTTTTTCGAAATTGCACATTGAGGTTGATTTTTATTCAGCTGTTGATATTTCGTTATGTGACTAACTCGCCTTAACAGATACCTTTCGATCTGCAGCATGTGAATTTTTTGCGAATACATTAATGACTTTGTATTGGTTGATAATTGTTCGTTTTCTGTAAGTAATATCTTGAAAATTCTATAAACTTTTATTTTGATGAGACGTCTCCTTCGTGACTGTGATAGTTTCTTTCACATGTTTGTTATATAGAGATGTCACGCTTTGCAATTTAATGCTTTTCATCCACAGTTTGAACTAAGATTTCTCCCTTATATCTCAGATTAAAATACATTAAAAATACGAGTAATCCAAAGGTATTATTCGGGCAATATTAATGCGGTACTATTCCTTTATCGGCGATGATTTGGAGTTATGTATTTGTGATTACTGACCGCCGGGATTCCATTTTAGGCCTTTCATTGGTCATTTTTTGGTTTTCTCCCGTGCTCCTTTTTCTGAACTTCTTACAAGCCTCTATCTCATCCTCCCCTGTCCCTTCTCGTATCCACGCATCCCTCCCATCCACTCCCGCCTCCCCTTCTCCTATTTCCTCACTCACAAATCTTCCTTCGCCTCCTCACCCTCTCTCCTGCCCCGAAAAATCTTTCACTCTTCCTCCTTCCCTCGTTGTACCTCTCCTTTTGATTTTCCTTCTCAGAAGAGCGCTACTAAAACACTGAAAATACCGATACTTTTAAAATTGGCCTACAGTTTTGTAGCGTGAAAAATATTCTCTTGCAGGGTTTACGCCCGAAGAAATGTGGAATCGCCTTCAGTTTCATTTCCTTTCCCACCCCCTAGACCCTTTCTCACGCCCCCCTCCTCGATACCCTTCGCATCACTGCTTTCCGCTCTGTCATCCCTCATACTTTTCTCTCCCAACATCACTCCTCCCGCCATTTCTCCTCCTCCCACTACTTCCTCCTCACATTCGTCCTATTGCTGTCCCCTTCCTCTTCTGCCTTCCCATCCTCATTCGCCTACTCAATGCCGAGTCGTCTTTCCCAATCCTGTTCTCTCTCCCCCCTTTTCTCCTTATCCGTCCCTCTCTCCAGTCTCTTTCATCTCCCTCCATCTCCGTTCCTTAATTCTCTCCTTTTTCATCTTCGTCCACCTCGAATTTCTCTTTCCTCTCCATCCTCTTTCTCCACATTCGCTTGTCGCTTCAAAGGAATCGGTGGTGGTATGGCGGCTGGAGTACTGGATTCCCGTTCCGATGGCCCGGGATTGAATCTTGGCAATGGCGTAGATTTTACGCTGGTATACCGATCTCTACGTGAGTGTTGTGTGGAGAACGCTTCAAATTCAGCACAGCGAGAGAAGGCTGGTTCCTCTCCGCCCTTCCTCGCTCCCAAAATGTCTACTTCTTCCTATGTCCCATGTCCTTCCTGAAGTCCTATGATATCGCAAATGCCCTCAATTGTCGTTCGCTTCCCCCTAATACCAACTCTGTCACTTCTCTCCTATTATTTTCATTTGCCTTTCTTCCCTTCTACCCCATTCCTCACTCCACAATCCTCTTTTCTCCTTCGCTTTATCTGCCTCTCCGTCTTTTCTCTCTTCCTTCTACCTATTCCCCCTCTTCTTCTTCTCCCTTCTTCTCCCCCCCCTTATCCATGAAATTTTGGGAGTATGTTGGCGGGGGTGGTGGTTGGGGAAGTGGAGATGAAGGGCGAGGAGAAGTGGAGTTGGCTTGTTGTGGGAGGGGGTGGCTTTCTCTCCGACACCCTCCCTCCTCGAGGTACAATATGATGCTGCATCTCTCAGGCTTCCCCTCCACCTCCCATACCACCTCTCCTCCAACAAACACTTTCCGAGTTTCTCCACCATTTCTCCTATTCTTCCCTCGCTCGCACTGTCATCTTCTAGGTCCGCTATATCCATCTCTCCTTTAGTTTCCTTCTCTCTCTCCCTCCCTCCCTTCCCTCACCTACTCTTAGTCCGGTATTCTTGCTTATTTTTCCCTTTTTTTATTTCCAAGTCCTACTTTCCTCCCTCCCCTCAGCCATGGGTGTCTAATTAAACCTAGCTCTGTCATGGATACGCTTGGAGTTTCGCCAAAAATATACTTTTCGATGCCTCTGGTGGGACAGCGACAAAAACGAGAATTCGATCAAGGGTTTCTGACGCAGTGCTATGCAATCCAATTTTGATATCGTTGTGTTGTGTTATTGATCGGTCGAAATCGTGAAGTCACTCTTTGTTTTATTCAGCGGTGGGAGCCGCATGCAGTCGCCGGCGGCAAAGCGCAGTGTATTTTCGAGATAACGATATTTTGTGTGGCTTTGGTTTAGGAAAGATTCTATTCGGGAGAATGACTTGGAACGCTAATGCTTCTCATCTCCGAGGAATTCGATGTATCATTCGTTTCTTCAGCAGGAAATTGTTCGTTTTTTTCTCATTGCCAATTATCATCATGTGTTTACCCTAGAACTTTTGGCGTTTTGAAATCATTAAAGTGAATGGTAGCTATTGCTTATAAATCCTTATTTTGTGCCATGCATATTACCTTTGAATTCAATTAATTTCTATTGTGTACATTTTTTTAAAAAGCACCCCCGCAATAAACTGAAGAGATTTATTACATGAATGTTCGTCTTTTTCTTCCTTGTTGGCTGATAAGGTCATGGTCGACCGAAGAAGACGTGAATGAGCTTTCATATCGTAGATATTTAAATTATGAGATTGGCGGTAAAATTCATTCGAAGTGCGCCTACGACCGTGATGTGCATACTCGGCTGGAGTAAGATGTATACTCTTTAACTGTAGTAGTTTGTAAATATTAAGTATTCAATTGAATTGAGCCATGCATAATAATTTATATGCTTACTTTTTTTAGCATGCCCTACGCATGCAGATGATAACTCAATTGTTTGAGTGCTGGGTTACTGATTGTTCTAGATTGGTATCCGCGAAAAACCTCTGGATATGTCCAGTGAAACCCAAATAGTTTTTTTTATGGATAACATATATTTATGTGAAACCACTGGCGGAATAGGGTACCGGCTCCTATTGCGATGCGTGAATTTTACTCTAGTACATACGATGTGTCCTGTCTTGTGAATTTCACGCGCCGTTGGGCTGGGTTGTACGTGGTGATCTTTACCCTCACCAGCCAGAACGACCTTCAGGTTGAACGCTTTGATTTAAATCATTTTTTAATATTAAATATTCTCATTCCCGGGTTTTGAGCTGGGAACTTGCAAATAGCTATGATAAAACAACTGCGCTCATCTAGTTTTACGACTCTCGAGTGAAATTTTCTGTTAAAACTGAAAATTTCACTGATTTGAATCTCACCAGCGTCATTAGTTTTTCATTAGGGTTTCGTATTATTTTCGACAAGTTCGTCTAGATTATTAGAACTAAAGCTGTAAAAGCAGTTATATATAAATTAGTACACTCTTCTACCATCATCTTCTGATATAACAATACTATGGTAAAATGACCGGATAAAATATTATTTGCCATATCTTCTGGTGATGACAAGCAAGATTTAATAATTTTCTGTAATGCATAGTATGCATTTCCTGTTCCCCGGCACACATATCGAGAGTGCCTTGTTCCAGTAACTGTCCTCATTTTCCCATGTTGTTGATGAGTAAATTGGAACCAGAGTTGACTCTACTTAAATAGATTGAAGCCATAACCTGTGATTAAGGTTGAAGATGTTGGTTCGGTCAGATTGGATTTTAACCAAAGAAGACCAAGGACCGGCACTTTTATGTAGATACTTGCTTAAAAGGAATACAAAATGATGTTCAGGTTTTAGTTAGCAGGCTTGGACTCACTGCTTGTACGTTCAGCTCTTTAAGTATTTTATGGATAGACTATTAATTGTAGTATTATTTTTCAGTATACGGAAGTGTATTTTAATTGTTAACCACTTTCGCTGCCTATGGCTATAATATAAAGCCGCAGCCTAACAGTCCCCAGTTAGCGAGGCTAAATCCCTCCTGGGTTGGTATTATATACTACCCAATGCTTGGACGTATAGACTTTAATTCTTGTACATTTTTTTCCGTGTATGTTTGGAATTATACTTCCATGAGTGATCCTATACATGCAGCATTGATATTGAAGAAAGAATTTCTTTTTTTCCAGGTCCAGGAAAACGCACCCAGGCCCAGTGGTTCACCTTAGTGATAATCCAGTCGATGCAAGCAAAGTAAGTGTTTCATTTTGAGGCTTTTTGGGTCTCGAATAGTCTGGGGCAACGGTTGAGGAAGTAATAAATGGATTGTGTATTTTAAACTCTTATTTTATGGTATAAATTCTGAATTTCGGAATTTACCGGGTGAATTAATGCCAACTTACATGTCATTGATGGCTTTCGTTATATTCTCCATTTGATCATTTTAGGGCTGATTTTTTTGTGTGAATATTCTTGTAGTTGTGTAATTTTGCGAGGGAATATAGGTTAAAGGCTAAACAAGCGAAATAACATCTTAAAGGGGAACAGAGCCGGAGCCCTGAAAGAACTCAATTCCCCTAGCGGTAAACTCGTTGCGCCCGATCAAATATTCATCGGCATAATGCTTTCACTGCTAAAATGTTGACCTTACAATATTCTAGTCAATAACTGGTATTTAATGCAGTTTTCGCTCACATTCACAGACCATCTCATCGTAGTTTTCGTCGAAAATATCGAACTGAGTTTAAATATTTTTTTGTTCCCAATCGATTGTTTCTGGTTCTATGGGTTCATATTTGTCTGTATTGCACCATACTTCGCTGTGATTTAACTTGTCTTTAATGTTCTAATCCGTGTCGTTCACTTCAGCTCCTGATCGGCTTTGAATGTGGACAAGTGGTTCTTTGGGATCTGAGGGGACGTGTTGCGGAGATGCGCTGGCAGGGCCCAGAGCCTCTTCGGTCGGCATCGTGGCACCACGAAGGAAAGCAGTTTATGACTTCCCATGGAGATGGCTCCATAGCAACTTGGACGGCCAGGGTTTCCTATGCTCGGCCCGCATCGCACATATACCCCCACGGTAATTGCCTCCGTGCGTTTGCCGTGAATATGTATTTCATGTTGTTTCGTGCAAGTGAGAACATTGTAACTCGTTTTTTAAAGTTTTTTTTATAAAAGCGAACGAAAATTTAGAGGTATTTGACGATCAGATTCCTGATCACTTCTGTTGATCATATGCTTGTTTACTTCTAAATTTACTCAAGAAAAAAATGAGTCGTAGTACAGCCTCACCATCTCCATGGTCATCGTAACCCCAAAGGAAGTTGCCACCAAACATTGCGGCTAAAAATGAAAGTATATCCAATTTAACTTCCATTGTTTTCCTTGGTCACTGTCATGCAATAGCGGTGAAACTTCCATAATGCCATACATGTGATATAACTGACGCAGATTATTCCGTCACTTATTCAAGTATTCTTTGTTTCTTTTCTTTCGGTTCTGTTTTTAAGAATTGCGCTGAAGAGGTGTCTATAGACAGGTGAGATACCATGGCATTTCATCTGTCATCACCTCCATGTACTACTGAACCTGTTAATAAGAGTGATCCCTGCTCTTCGTCTCCTCATCTTATTGTTAGACAGATACCATATTCTCTTGTCCATTTACAAATAAATAATGCATTGGAAGTCAAAGGTTAACCGTTAAATAATCGTCTGTTTCAGGTAACTGAACCAAGAAATTTGGCAATTATTATTAAGTTTGGCTCATCCAATCATAATTTTGCCATATGTAGTGTGGTATGATTTGTATCATACCACACTTCATGTGCATATCGAGATGTATATCAATTCAGACTAGCTCACCATGTCAAACAAGTTCATTCAAATCCTTACCGCATAATTATAAGAATAACTACATCTATAATTCGACTTTCTTTGGATTCTGTAGCAACTTTTTTGGCCGATTGGCTCTTATGTGGCTACTTCTATTGTATGGGAAACTCCTGCATTTTGTCTTTTGTGCTCACTTGCAGGAACATTCTAGAAAAAACTCTTTGAGCTTTTCCTTTTATGTATTACTAATGTGAACATAATGGATGGTGATGACTAAAGAATCATTTAATAGTATTCCTAAGTAATATTATTTGTTAAAATCTCTCAGGATAAGGCATCTATGAGAGTTATTCTTAACTTTGTTGTACTTTTGATCTCTTTACTCAATTAGCAAAAACTAATAAAGATGGAAAGCTTGAGCCATGTAAGCCGATACAAAAAATGGAATGGAAGTCTTCGAGGATGGGGTGAGTAATTATTTTTTTCATTATCACATGTTATTGTAAATCATGTATTAATGTAAATTAATTTCAAATGTTTAATTCTTACAGAGAGCCATACATAATATTTTCTGGAGGCCTAACATACGATAAAGCTGGAAGGACTCCTAGTATAACCGTTATTCATGGGAAGACAACTACAGTCTTAGAAATGGAGCATAACGTTGTGGATTTTATTACCCTTTGTGAAAGTCCATGGCCTAGTGGTGAGTTTGTAAGCGTAACCAGTATCTACATGACCGTGATAGCTTTATTAATAATTTATATAATTTTCTCTGGCACCATTTTGATAATCTTTCATCTGTTCAGTAGTTGAAAAAATATGTGGATGGTTATTAGGGTCTTGGTAAAGTTGCTCTGTTGGATTTTTATGTTTTGCAGAAATGAACAAGTAATTGATTGGATCTAGATGATTTGATATTTGCAAAAGTAAGAGTAGAGACATTGTTCACCAGAATTCTATCATTATGATATAGGCTCGTATCATTTGCAGAGTTTACATTTCTTGCTTAACTTTTAGATCTTTAATTTCTTATGTGGTGTTTCCTTGTTTGTCATTTAAATTTGAACTCCACTTGTTGGATTGTACATCAAGAGTGTTTTAGCCTTGCATGTCTTATTGCTTTGCTACTGAGTAATCATGAAATTCATCAAATTTAAATATTAATTGGATAGAAATTTGTGCAATCTCATGTACTTCACCAATACACAGCTATCAGACATGATTTTCATCTTCATGCTCCATATATTTTGTATACTAACAAGAGAATTACATCACTTCCAGAGAAATCCTCAGGGTTAAATAGATTAGTAAAGTCACTGGAACTTATTCCCTGTTATTTGGGTGCAATCCAAAAATGCCCTCCCACTGTTGAGAATAATTGCTATGCACTTTTGTTTTCTTTTTTCAGATTTTCAAGATCCTCATGCGATTGTCGTGCTGCTTCACAATGACGTTGTTGTGATAGATTTACTTACTCCTGGATACCCTTGCTTTCAAAATCCTTACCCAATGGATGTTCATGAGGCTGCAGTTACGTGTTGCTCTTATCTAGCTGACTGTCCTTCTGACCTCATCCCTGCTTTTTATTCTGTTGGTGCTCGGTCCACTCAGAAGAGAACTGGGTTCAGCGAGCGGGAGTGGCCCATCTGTGGGGGAGAGTGGAGTCCTGCCTCTTGCTCTTATAATGAAATAATTCTAACGGGGTAAGTGCGGGGTAAGCCTCGTGTAGCTCTTATCGCGGGCGTATCCTAAATGATCTGCAACCCACAACACACGTCACTGTTGGTTTTGTGTTAGTGCCTAGCTGTCAGGGTCGAATCTTTGGCTCCCAATTGAATCCTCATTTGGCTCTTTTTTATATTTGGCATCCTCATTTGGCTCCACTTAACTTTGTTAGTGGACTTTCACCACGTACCTAGTATTTACCTAAGCTTTGATTGCAGCATTCTGGTTTATTTATATTGATCAATCTGACTGCCTTGTTTTAAGAATGGAAATCTCTGCATTTTACTTGAAAAAGCCTGTGAACGTTTTTATAAGGCCTCATGTATGTCAGTCTGGTATTCAATATCGTACATTTTGTTTTAGGCCTCAAAGGAATTAGAGTTAGTGTATGATTGACTTTGGCATGAGATATGCAATTTGAATTAACTAAAACTAAAAAAAAGAGTTATTTAGTGTTTCAATTATTCCTAGGTGTGATAATTGTGATCAGTTAATCTTTGAGATGGGGTTATTTTCTAATGTACACGTGGATGACCTCAGTTTATATTGAATGGGGTAATGAATCATAATAGCATAGTAATATGTTCACTTCGACTAAGAGCCTTTTCAATAATGAATATATGATTTGTGTAATATTTTTATTTTCTATATTTTATCATATCAGTTAAGTCAAAATTGTATTAAACAACTTTATGGAGACCTCGTTTTGGAATGTAATGAATTAATTTTCCATTTTTATGATGTGTAAAAAATGTTAACCACCCATGAAAGCTCATCCCTTTATTCATGCAGTTAATGCAAGAAAAATATTTCCCCAGGCATGCGGACGGTAGTATAAAATTTTGGGATGCCTCAGCAGGAACTTTACAAGTGTTGTATAAATTGAAGACTGCTAAAGTGTTTGAAAAACCACGGCCTCGAAGTGTTGACAGTGGCGGAGGTGGAGGAACAAGTGGTGTGAATGGGGAGGATGACCCATTTGCCATACAGCTCATATCTTTGTGCCCTGAGAGCAGACGACTCTGTGTGGCAGGGAGTGGTGGCCAAGTGATCCTGTTCAAATTTCGTCGTCAGGAATCTGTATCTGATACATGGGTAAAGTTTTAATTACAATTATTTCAGGAAATATCATAGCTTTTGAATTCCCATAATTTTCCCTTATCATAATGAGAACTAATAATACCTATAAAGTATATGAAATATTACATGGTACCCAAAGATAATAGTTAATGTTTACAAAGTTGTTCATCCACACATATCTGTATGTCAAAAAGGTGTGATGTTTGTAGAATAGCTCATCTAGTCTAAAAATTGGACAAAAATAAAAAAATAAACTTTTCACAGGTGTTATATGTTTTCAATGCTCTAATTGAAAAAAAAATTTGATATTAGTGCATCACTGACTTGGATAAACCATGCTCATGATACTGTACTATTAAATTATTATTCTGTTATCTCAATAGGTTTTGGAAATTCCCATAACCTATGAAGTATATGAGGAGGGAGCAGCTGGCGATTTCATCACTCCTGAAGGAGATTTCCCTGCCCCACCAAGGCAAGCTGCAGTGTCTGCTACTCGACCTGAGTCTGCTGATGGATCTGATTCAAAAAACAAAAAGGTACATTTATATTGGCATTAATTGGTAAAGTATTCCTGTCGTTAAACTTTGTGGTTCTTTGTGGATCAAAAAAATTATTCTGTATAGCTATCTATAAATGTCTTGACATCATTTTTTTGGTGTGTGGGAATTATCATATTTTCCCTCAGGGACTTCCCAATTTTTTTATCACCTTTTTGAGGTCATGTCATCAATCATTCTCCATCCTGGCGGAAATATATGCATCCCATATTGCTATGTGCATAAAAATATCTTCTTTCTCTTTGTTTACAAATCTCACTTTATGACAGCCTTAAATATGGCTGACTGAATAAACCAAGATTAGCTGAGGTAGCTTTGAAAAATAGTCCCAATAATATAATTTAGTTTTTTATAGGTTAAAAGCCTATGTACCTACTTATTTATTCATTAGGTTTATATATATTGAAATGTGAACACTTTGCTTTGCAAAAGTATTAAAACTCTGAGCTCTTGAGCATGTTAAACACAGTTTTAACCCTCTTCGGCTTTTGCATCTCGGACGAAAAGTGCGGCGTGCCGATATGTCGCCCCAATATAAAAGTATTGCTCAACCGTATGACACTGAAATAATAACATTTATTTTCAGTCCAAGTAAAACATTTGTATCATTATTAATTAGTTCAACTTAAATAATAAAAAAATGCATTTGGATATATAAAACAAAATCTTCATAGTGTTTTTTTTTCCTAAGGTGCTACATTTTATTAAATTACCCTCCGCATTTCTCACTAGTACCCCAGGAAGAAGGTTAGCACTAAGAGGGTTAAATCAAGTGGTAATAACTAGCTAACTTATAATTTATAGTTTTGAAGTATGTCACTTACATTCTATAGAAACTGATAAATTGAATTTTTTGTCTCAAGTTATTTTTTTTAGATAGATCCTATTTTAAAAGCGAAAAAATAAATTTTAAGGACTAAATCAATATTTTCTATTTTAATAGCAAATAGAAAAACCACTTTGTAAGATTCCACATAATTTTTATTGTAACACCGACCTAGGTTTCGATTGTATACCAATCATCTTCAAGGTAAGCATGGAGAGTCAGCGAACTCCTTATATACCTGCAAAGGTGTTCACATGATCCATGGGTTGGGGAAACAATGGAAAATGGGGGTGAGAACTGTAACTAATTGTGACTTGGCTGGAGGAGGGAGGGTTAAAAAGATGGGTCAAGTTGGGGAGGAAAGAAAAGGTAAGGTCAGGAAGGGATAGTTGGAAGGGAACATATATTCATTTAACAGATGTAAATTGTTTTTGTTAGCAGATGTTATCTTCAACTGTTTGAGGAAGTTCAACTTGTGGCCTTTGCACTGGGTGTGGAGCACTTTGAGATGAAGTCACTGGTGTGGTCTTCTTTAATGACGTGTTTAGCAAATTGGGAGCTATAATCCCCTTTTCTTAAACAGTTTTTTTGTTCTTTCACACAGGTGTGAATAGCTTGTCCAGTTTGACCAATGTAAGAGGCACAGTTATTACATTGAAGCATGTATACACCATTTCTGTCTGATACATCATATTTACATTTGGAATTGAAAAGTATCTTACCTAAGGTATAAGGGTTATAAAAGTATATTCTGAGTTTGTCTTTCAGTATGTGATTAGTTATACAATGAGAAACCTTCCAATAAATGGGATTTTGCATCAACGTTTTGTGGAAATCTCATGTTGGGATAAATCGGTAAGTAAGCAGAGGGCTAATTTGGTTTTAACGCATTGCACAATTTTGTTGATAACTTCGTGATTATACCCATTGTTATAAGCAATGCTTTTTATCATGTGCAATTCCACGTTGTAATCATCAAAAGGCACTGGAATAGATAGTAATCTGTTGATCATTGAATAGAAAGTGGATAGCTTATGAGTTTGATGGTGGCAAGAATCATTAGGGATTATTACATCAGGATATGTTGCTTTTCTAAAAATGGAGAAGGAATGGTGATAATTGGTTATTTTAATTGTCAAGTCTAAAAAGTTTAAAACTTTACCACTCACCTCAAGGGTGAAGTTAATAGAGTCATGTGATGAATTTAAAACATTTTTTTAAATGTTAAGCTGATGAAGGTTACCAGTCCATAAACATAAAATATCGTCAACATAGCGGTACCAGTATGTTACATTAGATAAAAGTGGGTTATTGGAAGTAAAAAGTTTATTTTCTAGGTTGTACATAAAAAAATTTTGTGGAATCTTACAAAGTGGTTTTTCTATTTGCTACTATCATGTGGTTCCACCAAGTAAAGCCTGAGGACTTCCTTTTATTTTCTATTTTATTGAATAATTCCTTGTAATGTTTGATGGAATTTAAATGAGTGGAGATGGTAGAAGGATGTCTAAATGGTTAATAAAATCCAACCTGAACCAGGAGATCACACAAAATAAGAAAGTAATTTACAAAATGTTTACCTTTTCTAGAATTTAATCCTTCATGCAACATTTGAAAAATTACCCTGTCTTTACCTAGTGAAAGTATGCCTCTCTTCATCTTTAGGGTGGTGACTGTGGACTGAAAGTGAGAGTGGGTCAGCAGAAGAAACCACCTGGATTCCAGGCTCACCTTGTGTGCTTAACTCCATGGGTTGATGGACATTCCCCTTCCCCTATCACTGCTCTTGCTATCAACTCATCTTATGGATTGTAAGAATTCATTATTTTTGATTGTTTATATTGAAAACCTGGTTGAGTAAAAACTTACAGTCAGGTGGGTAGTGCTACCATGTTACAGTAACATGTAGTGCTACATTATATAGGTTTCCACCTAGGGCCATTTCAGGAGGGAAGGGACACCTCCCTGTCATCCTTACCTAGAGTCAATGAATATTTGGTCGGCTATAAAGCTGGGTTTTTTTCACCCTTGCTTTTTTAAAATTATTCCTCATTCATGGAAAGGTAAATACTGTCTTATTAATGTAAGGTACCCTTTGCTCATGATGATACAATGTGTTGAAAAATGTAGTTTCCAACATCACAGGGAGTTTTTTCACAGTTTAATGCAGATATTCTGTACTAATTTAACTTTTGTCTACTTCTTATTTTTCTTAGGTTCACTTTATATTTAATTAGGCACGACCTGGGTTTCATAATGTTGTTACATCTTCTGGTGATGATGTGAAGATGTACCTACGATGTGAAGATCTACCTAAAGATGATACTATGTTATGAAACCCGGGTCGTGCCTATTTATATATCAAGTGAACCTAACAAAATTTCATTCTTTTATTTTCCGTTATGGAAAGGTATCACATAGTTAAGCCTGAAGTTATCAGCTATATTTCTTATTTTTCATTTTTTTTTAATGAGGGAATGCATTTTTGTAATTCTCTTATCCCTCAATATTATTTTTTCTGTTTTAGTATAATTTGTAATGGGTCAGCACTAGAATATTCATTTCATTTTTGTTATCTGTTGATAACATTGTTTGTTGCCTTACTGTGGACACTGGAACATCTAATGATTTTTATGAAATAAATAAAATGATTTTTCTGCATATTTCCTTCTATAGTGAATGGTAAAACTCTCCTTTAACTGGAACTCAGTTAGTAAGGATTTTTTGTGGTCAATGGCTTTATTTATATCTTGTGAAATATTTGCTCTTGTAGTTCTCCAAGAAGAGTACCTCAAGAATTATATATCTCTAAGAGAGTTAGTGAGTCACTGGTGGTAGGTTACTATGTAGGAACATAAACATATCAAATGTTAATTTTTAGTAATTTTTGTAAGTAAATCGGATAGACAAGGAATATATATTCCTATTTTTAATTAAACTGCTGGTAGTTCATTGCATGAGGTAGGAAGGAATTCTGTCACCGAGAACATTTTAGAGGGAATTTTGACATGAGGATGATGTTCATTCAGATGTAGACTCCAAATACTACATTGAATTTCTTCATTTATTCACCAGAGTGATATTCTTTAAATTGCAAATAGCCTCTGAATAATAATATAAATGTTAGCCTCGGGAATGAAGATCATACTTGGGGGTATTTAGGAGATATAGCAATCTAAAGCTAACTTAATTATTTCTAATGATACATTAAAATGTTAATCTGGTTCTTGAAAATGAAAGATCGTTTTAGCCATTCGCAAAAAAATGGGTATAAAATGGCATTTATATATTTTATCTATTACATTTTCCCTTCAGAATGGCTTACGGTAATGAAGTGGGTCTGGCAATTGTGGATATGGTGCAGAGGGTCTGTCTGCTCAGTGTTGGAACACCAGATCTCTATGGTGCAGCCGACCCTTATCAGCGAGTGCCTCGATCACCTAAACAGCTTTCATCAGGCTTTGGCTCATCCTTCACAGCTATGTCCTCAGCCACTGGGGATGGTACTGGAAGTGCTGATCAAGGCAAAGAGAGATTGGAGCGTTGGGAAGAGTTGGAGGAGCAGGGGAGGTGTCGCTCCCCTAGTGGTGATCAGGTCAGTTGTATCCTCTCCTGTTTATTAAGCATGAAAACTACACATCGTACAATGATAGTGAGATAACTTATAGTTTATCTTTGCTGATCTCTCTGTTTCATTTCTGAATAGTCTTTTTTGGAAGAAATGCACCAGTATCCTCCATTCTGAATCTGAGAGAGCAGCTGCAGGAAACAGTGTGGCCAAAGTCCCTGTATTTTCACGTACTGATTGTTTATTCTGAGAAACCTTGCTTATTGCACACTTTCCACCCTCTGAATCAGTAGTCTGAATGTGTGGATGTCTGCTTCCTTTCAAACCCACAAGCACTCTGTTTGTCTTTCAGGTCTATTCATTTCCCCCTCCATGCTGGGGTTGAGGGTGCACTCTGTTAAGTGTGAACTGTTGCCTTTGAGCTCAAATTTGTGCCGTAAAAATGGCCTTAGAATGTTTGATTGTACCACTTGGAAGCATTTTGATCTGTGTGCTTATTATACAGTGTTTTAATAATAGTTTTGTCTAAATTAAGCTCTTCTACAACATTTCTTTTGTTCTTTTTGTTGCCTTCTACACTTATATAATTATACTTTTTCTCATTGAAATTACTTCGAGATTGAAGCAATACCTTTGGTACACAAAACAGGTTATAGAGGAAATTCTGTCTTTTGTTTGGCACTTCGTTTGTGTAAAAATATAATTTACCAAGAAAATAGATGCTAGGTCATTGTTCTCATAATTGTCTGCGTCGTCTGCTTGACAGAATTTACTTACACTAAATATGTATTGCAGATTTAAGCCCCTGGTAATCTAGGAGAGAGGATTAAACTTTGTATCACTTGAGAGAACTGTTAAGTTTAAGGCTTTATACTGTTCATTAATATCCATGTTAGAAATATCTTTATTATGAGTTGCATAGAGATAGATATCATTAATCATATAAACTTTCCTTACCTAACCAATTCTTGTTTCCAGTTTTCTACTTCAATTGTGAGATTAAAAAGTGTTTATGATTAAGTTAGGGGCCAAGAGAAGTCACAGCAGCAGGCACATAATACCCCTTATTTTGGTTGAATCTTTGAATTATTATCTGTGGAAAAATTGTCTCAAGGGATAGTGATTTCTGTCTCCATTTTCATAGAACTAAGAACAATGAAAGTAGATTTATTTGCATGGAGGTACTAATTTTAAAATAGAGGCTTAACTGTTTACTAGCCTTGGGTGACTGTTTTTCAACAATTGAATTTTAGGATTAATGTTCAAATGTTGACAAATGGGCATGAGAAGATTGTCAGATTATGAACCCTTAGTAAATCTGTGGGAAGAAGCATATCATTGCATTCTTTTTCATATTTTACTGAAAAATATTGAAAATATGCAAATTTTTATTCTTTATAATCATTGTCACTTTGAGTGCAAGTGAGTTGATTTGGAACATCTATGATATTTCAGATATACTTTTGTTCCCAGTAGAAGCAAAGTTTTTTTTTATGAATGTAGCCCCATTATCTGTGATTATTTTTCTGACTCACTTAGAATTTTTTATTATAATGACATGAATTTTAGTGGTAGTGATCATCACCCAGATCATTATTCTTCACTTCCAAATCTGCAGCAAACTAAAACAAAGTTGAAATTTGCATTTTCATATTATCCTAAGCTCTTTTATGAATCATAACAAATGTAAATTTACACTTCCATTCTTCCCTTCTGACCTTGACCAATTATGATGCAATATGTCTATATGCTGGAATTCTAACTCACTTTCTTCTTGGTCCATCATTTCCATTCAACTGGGCATTGGACTTCATCATTCTTGAAACCTGGCATGGCATTAATCAGTTCCTCTAAACCTTGGTTCCACAGGAGTTTTTCATAGCTGCTTTTGAAAAATCTCGCAGTTTTACCTTTGGTGTCAAGTTAAAGTTTGTGCGAAAATGAAGCGGAATGAACATGTATTTCATCTAATATTGCCAACTTCAATTTATTCACTGAATTTTCTCCTGAGACTGTTAGTGCTCAGAAAGCCTCCATGCCTTTCCCTTTTCCCTGATGTAGTGGCTCCTCAATTTGTTATTTTAAATATATATGAGACTTTTGAGAGTAAATACCTTTGACTTTTGAGAATAAATATTATTGGGTGTTAATATTCTCAAATTTGAGTTGAGAGAGGGTTTGGATGAAAATTGAGTCAAATTCAGTATTACAGTAATACTGCCCCCTATTAATTTTTTTGGCACTGGATTGGTAGAATGTTGAATATGTATGCAGGATTAAAATTTGTCTTTTTCTTACTGTACCCATATTCAAAAAGGTAGTGACATAAGTCCATGATTAGAACTTCAAAACTTGTGCCATCATTTCAAAATTACTTCATAAACCACTCAATCATTAATCACTCCTCATTGTTTGGTATATTTTACTCATTTCTTCCATGGTGCCAGTTCATTAAGTGGTATTGTCCCACTGACCACTACAATACTACAAGTTACTTTGATGTTGAATACCTCTAAAATGTAATGTATAATACATATTTTCTATTCTCTCTAGCAGATGTATTTTTATCATGAAAACACAAGTCTCATTTCACTCTTATGCTGCTCAAAGAATGCTATTTAATTAAATTGGTTTAATTTGTTTTTTTTTTTTAATTTTATACATTTTGAAATGAAGTATCCCTTGTTTTACATATGCATTCAGAGAATTTTTTCTTTTATTAAATTTTGTGTAGATGATAAATTGGAAATGATTGTAAGCCCTTTTTCCTCATCAGATGATCATCCTTTTGGGGACTTTCATAAATATTTATGAATCTATTTCTTTTGTTTCAAAATCCTGAATTAAAACTATTTGCATGAGTAGTAATCTGTCACATAATCAGCATTATTGCACTTATGCCCAAAAAGCTGTTCTTCCTTCTTTTGAAATCTGGTGGTTTGCATTCGTAAAAGAAGTGATTGTTCATCAGGAGGTTATTAAATCATTTATCCAAATTCTGTAGCTTGAGATTACTCTGTTTTGATGGTTTACTTTTACTGTTTTGTGGCATGTAATTTTCCAGTCAAATTTACGCGTATAATAATGACATGCAGTATGGAAGCATTCTTCTAATTTCTTGCTGAAATTATGCACAGTAATTTGATGAATGTTTTCTGATAATTCCTTTCTACACTACTGAAACAGACCTTGTGTTTTCTAGATGTTTGTAATTGATGGTCACTAATTTATACTTGTTATCCTTGGCACAGTCGTAGGTAATCATTAACTTACAATTCATATTTAATTCACTTTAGAACTTACAACTGCAACTTGTTTTTTTCTCAACTTAAATATAGTATCATAAAATAGTATTTAATTTCAATTTTTTTAAGTCGACTGTTTTGAAATTTTTTAAAGAAAAGGTATGCTTTTACTAGTGATGTACACTGCATTCTAAATAATAGTTAAACTCCCTAAAATAATTAAAAGTTATTGAAAATGTAGGGATATTTGAATTAGCATTTATCGAATAAAACAATTTTATGATGAGGGAGGCTATTTTTTTGGAATAGGTGGTACTTTACTAAATGCATTTATATAAAAACCAATAACTAGGAAGTTATTAACAATATTTCCATCTTTCATCACATTTGATCAATAAAATGCCCAGTTTGGTTTCATTTATTTTTTGCATATAACATCAGTTGAACTCCTGAGAAATTATTTTAAATATGCATTAAATGTGTCATATACTGTACTGTGCTAATTGTAGAAAAAAATCTTGTTCTTTCACTAATATTATTTAAAAAAAGAGCCAGAAAAGTTATATTTATTTATGGCTGTTACATACCTGAATATAAATATGTAGTTATGCTAGTGGAGGGGTAATGCTTTACCGTGAGGTGAATAAAATACCTTCTTAAAGATGTGTATACATACTGTAAACTAAAAGCATGCACAGTCATGCCATTGGTGATAATGTGATGTTACGCAATCTTCTAACCTCCCCTCATGATATTTGATATGCCCTGATGATTCAAATACCCTTGCCCATTCTATAATTTAAATTCTAGGCTAGGATGACAGATAGATGATAGTAGAGGTAAGTTTTCTTGCAGGGAACAAAAATTCAATTGTGGTGTGGGAAAGTATCCTAGGGAAAGTAGAGGAGGTTTTTTGTAACCTTCCTAGAATGAGATTTTTACACTTAACCTAAATCTCTCTTCTAACAGAATATCAAGTCAGTGCAAAATCCTAAAACTCCTCATATTATTCTCATATTTCCCATTCCCTGTGTCGTTATCACACATTTATTTATAAACTCTCTGTAGTGTAGTTATAGCAATTTATGCTTTTCTTTTTCATACAGTAGAACCCCTGTATCTGCGGTTTCAGTTTTGTATTTTTCAATTGCCTCAGATAACAATGCATCTAAGATCCCAAAAAAATTCACCCTATGTACCATCCTGAGCAGTGTAACCTCAGCTCTTGGCCTTAAAGTGACATTTATGACTCTATTCTTTCCATGCATTTTTTTGGCAAATCAGAGAGCAGAAGATGCACATCTGCAGCGCTGTAATTCCGCCCTTCATATCCTGCGGAGGTGCTGCAGCAGTGCACCCAACATTTTTAAATTGACAGAAGCATACCAGAGGCAGAGTGGTGAGGCCATTAAGGCTGTTTTACCCATAGCAATAAACTTTGCAGTTGAGGCTGTGTTATATCATGGAAATTGCATGGATGAAAGTATAGAAATAGATAAAGGTTATTTTCTGTGCAGTCATTCATGCATTGGGAAGTTTTCCGTATGATTTTTTGCTTTGCGCAGTTTCAGTTTCACTGCACATGTCTCCATACATCAATCGGACTGCACAATGACAGCGAGTCTTGTGTAAAACAGCCTTTAAACACTTGAGCATAGATATGCGCATAGCATGGGTTAGTTCCAGTTGTCACTTTCAAAAGCCGCAGCATGTGAAGCTTTGTCATCCATGCTTTCGCATCCATTGCAGGCTGCATCACTAGGGATAAAAAAAGAAACTGACCGCTATTAAATTTTTTTGTATTTGCTGAAGAGGCATAACTCCTTCCCCTTTTGTCCTGGTCTATCTATATTATTTACTCCCCTGCTTATGCCAAGAGGTAGTGAGTAGGCCTGGCTGCTGGGTCCTTTCGGGAACATTCCTTCAGGCTGAATCTGAAAGAGTTTGTTCCTAATGGTACTGAGTCGAATTACATTGTCATCGTTGACATGGAAGTCCCTCGTCATAGTGGGATGTTGCTTGGAAAAGTATCATGGAGCAGGTATCTTACTATTACTGCTGCCTCAAGCCTTGGGTTATAGTCCCTGAGGCCTGCATGGCAAAAGGGGTTTTGGGGATAATCAGGTAGCTTTTCTGCTGCCTCTACAAACATTGTCTTTTGAGAAAGAGTTCTTTGGAGTTGTGAGTAAGGCAACAGCTTACAATCTTAAAATGGCAGAGGAAATCTTAGATTTAACACCCCTTGGACCTGTGGTTTCAACTGAGGGAAGAAGATGAGGCGGTATGGCATTTGGACAGCTCGCATAAAGATATCTCTATGGTATTGAGCCAAGAAAAGCAACACATTATCTCCTGTTTTAAGGATCTCGGGTTTTCCCAGAGTATAGACTGGAGGAAAAGTTTTCAGTTAAACTACACAGTAACAGTGTTCCTTAGCATTGTTTCGAAAGCTGAGTCTTCTTTTATCCCTTTTACCCACCCTTTTATAGGAAAAATTGAGGAACAAAGAAAGGGTATTTTTTCACTTAAGTATGTATAAGGGAGCATGAATATGTCTGTGGCCCACGAATATGCTATTATTAATACTTTTTTAATGGATTTCACATAAATTCCCCAGAAAACGTACATAAATATTCTATACTGACCAGAAGTGATAACAATTGGTAATCTACACTAAGGTAATCTGACTGTATTTTAATGAAGAAAAAGTGACTTATTCGTCGTGATTTTGCATGCACAATCATCCACTTTACAATGGAAGTTCTTTGAATGCATCTCACACAGATACAGGGGTTCCACTGTATTACTTAATAAAAAAATCATATGATTGATATTAAAGCACATACATACCTATTTCTTAGATATGAAAAGTATATGTTGATGCATTAGTAATATATTTGTAGGTATATTTCTGAGAATAACTCTAGTAATAAGAGTTGTAGTTTGTTATTTTTGGAAGCAACTGATAGCTTAAGTCATTTGCATTATCAATAAGAATGAAATACAGACCATTTCATTCATAACTGAAGGTATAAAATTCATTCATAGGGAAATCAATAGTTTAGCTTTCATTCTTACATTTGTAATCCTATTTTGTTTGTCATTGTTGATTCTTTCGCTCATCATTGTCTGTCGGTCCAATATGCATAACTGTTAATTGGCACAGGAATAAAAAAATAAATCATTGGCAGTTGTAGAAGTACATATTTTTCTTGAATGAACTGAAGTCTTTGGCAAAAATTTACCTTGAATTTTAGCTTATTCACTGTGTTAAATGTTGACAAAGTCATTGAAATCCTTGAACTCACTGAAGAAGAATTGGCCAAAAGGGCATTGTCTTTGGATATGGTAATATGGAAGAGAACTTATCTTAAATTCTCTTTAGCTATTAAAATGATCATTATGAGAAAGCATTATTCCCTTGCACGGTATATTTATGGCAAGAGACAGTCCAGAAAAGATATCATTTATTGGAACTTACTTTTATCCCACCCATTTCCATTTATCTACCATGTTCTTTTTTGATGACACCCAAATAATAAGATATTCAACTTTATGACACCTGGTACCTGCAGCTCTGTTTTTTTTTCATCTTTTCAATTTTAAAGGAGAAATCCATTAAATTTCTTCTTCCTCTTTCATTTGAGCATTGCCATGGAACTCCTGTGGCCGCAATTATTTCATGCCAAGACTTGGTAGAGTCTAGCACATATTGTGTAGGTTTACCTCTGCAGCCACTTCTAAGAAAGTGGCATTTATAATTATGATGATTTTTTTGTGCTCACAAAAAATTGCAAAAAAATGTATTTTATTGCTGTCTTTCAAGGGATAAAGTTCAACAGTATAAGGCTTTGAATAGTTCAACTATTCTACCACCAGAAAGTCTTGTTCATTATACTTTATTGTTCACTAGTTTGACGTTTAAATCCCCTAGATTGCGTACATTTTGTATATTTTCTGGGGCTAAGCCACCTTAGAAAAACAATACAAATTAACACGTTCACTGCAGCGTGACTCACCGGTGGGTCACGCAAATGCATGTAGCCTTCCTCTATTCTCAGGAAAAGGCTGAGTGTTGCCGCTTGAAACACCAGTGGCCAGAAGCTCGGAAGGACTGCGACTCACCCACTGGTGGGTCACAGTCCTTCCGAGCATGCAAAAGGCTGGGTGTGACCCACCGGAGGGCCACGCCACGCTGTGAGGGGTAGGGCTTTAATCAGCCCTGCAGTGAATGTGTAAAACTTGTCTAGATTGTCTAGACCTAGTCAAAAATGGTCTCTCATGACTGATTATTTTTGACAGCTCCTCATGTGTCTAAAGATTTATTGAAAGTTTTCTGCCTGGAGATTTCAGCAGTGAGAATACATTTTCTATAAGAGTGAGCCTTTAAGCTGCTAGAATTAAAGTAAAGCAATTAAGTTATCAGTATAAAGTATTTTATATGTTATGAGACTTGCTGTTTAGAAATATTTGATAATTAAAACCAGAATTATAGTATTCCATCATATGATTGTAAATAATAGCATTTTTCTCAGAAGCTGTTTTTTTTATTGCTACAGGATGTTGAAGCAATGCTTTGTGTTAACAAAGCATTTTGGTAGTGTATATTCTGCTAATTACCATTTTGATTTTCTTTCAATTTCATCAGGTCTTCAGTGTTTACTATCAACATAGAGTACTAAGTGTTTTCTAAATATGTGGTATTTTCATTCACTTTCATAAAATTTCATATTAATACTAGTCAAACATGTATATGTATCACATTTGATATTTATTCCTAATTTATGACCAATTGATAAGAATATAATCAGGTTACTATCAAATATTTATGCTGTCATAAATATGATTTTCATTTATTTTGTGTTATTTTTATTTTTTTGACATGCATAGTTCTTTTTATTCTTTCGCTGCCAAAGAAACTTGTTAATCCTCATTTATATCCTTCTGTTTTTATTTTTCAAACACCTATCCCTCCATATCCTACACTTGAATCCCTTCCATGACCCATTTGATTTCCAATAACAGCAGGATTCATCCAAGGTGACTGCCCAGGGATTAGCACCTAATCTAGCCACCCTCTCAACTAGCCCCTCCCCTCCTAGCATATCTCCTAATCCATCCGGGAGCAAGGATTCCCTGCTGGAATCTGAGGGTGAGAGGGAAGAAGCAAAAAGTGTGGAGGAGGCAACTGTTTCATCTCTTGCCAGTACAGGAGTGAAAGGTGATGATGACAGTAGTGTGGATGAGGATGTAGAGGAGGCAGTAGAGGAAGCAGTCGAGGCCCTGCCTGAAAACATGCCTCGAACTGGTAGGAGGCACTCATGGAAGGGTTTCAGTCTCAAGAAGAGGATTAAAGATAAGTTTTCCTCAGATCGTATGCAGCAGCGTAGGCAATCTTCAGTGGCAACATTCTATCCATCAGTTTTGGAAGCTCCTTTATCCAGTGTCCCGACCTGTCTTGTTACACCATCTGACCCTGGTGAGGGTGCATCTAAGCCCAATAGGCCTGCTGACCTGATGCTTCCCCCAGAGCCCCCTCCCTCCCGACCTCCACGAGCCAGGGGCAGTCGCCATGGAGGCAACCCATCTGAAGTTGCATCTACAAAGCAGAAAGAGAGTACCGTCAGATGTCAGCTGCAGCCACCACCTCAACACAATCTCTCACAACAGCATGGAACTAATCCCCTGGGGAATCTGTTTCGGAGGTTCAGTAAGTCTGTGCTCCCCGAAATTTTGCTGTTGAATTTCTGGTGGCTGATTAATGGAGTATGATGGATCCTTTGACTCTCCCTGTTCTGAAGCCTGTTCGTAGACTCTCCTCTTCATGGATGCCTTTTTAACCTAAAACCTCAATTATAAATCAAGTCAATTGATGCATTAGTTGAACCTCAATAATTTCAGTTTTATAAAGAGGATTCTATAAATTTTCTAGTAAACATTTGAACCAGTTTTAAATATATTTCATTTCATAGCATGGTTGAAAAATTGTTTCTCAGCTGTCATTTAGCTAAGGAATTTGAAACGTCATAAAAGTTAATACTTACATTTTATCTGTCAATGAAGACAGCTGTTAAAAAGAGTGAAGACAAATCCATGTGGTGCATTTAAAAAGTTCGAGTGGAAAAATTACTTTTTCCTTAGAAGCTTGACTTTCGTGTTCAAGATTGTTTGATAGTTAATGAGTTGAAGTTTCATTGCATGTTTAGTTAGCTTGATCTTTATTCGTTGTGGATAAAACTTTAAATAATGTTATTTGTTAGTTAGCCTTTTCCAGTGCTCAATATGATAAGTCTTTTACTGCATATCAGTGTTGAACTATAAAATTGTTTTTCCAAAAATTTCCGAGTTATTGCTGTGTGTTTACTGAAATGTTTCTTTAAAACTCTGCAGGTAGGTCTTTGTGTAGTAATTGCATCACTGTGCTGATTTTTTACTACGAATCTTGGCATCTCTTTGAGTCGTTGTTTTTTGTAGGTGTTATGATGTTTTCTGCTGGATCTAAATGTTGAAATTGATAAATCTTCCTGGACTTAATGTAATCACATCTGCCCTCTGAGATTGACTTGATCCATTATGCCTGTTCCTAAAACGTTCTTCATCATACTACCCTCTGGGCTTCCTCTCTCTTTTTCTGGCATCATTTCTTCTATTCTGAAATAAGTTTTTCTACCCGACATTTAAGTCCTATATTTGATTCATCTTACAGTCTTCATGCCAAAATAAATCTACCTCGGGCAATGAACTATCAGAGAATCTTTTACTTATTTGACACTGTGTGAGTAGGGATTTTTTCACTAATGTCTGAAGGGAAGCATTTAAGTCTATTCGGAGGTAGACTAATGAGTGATATTTTATGCGAAAATATTGTGACTTACATCCTTATACAGGGACCTTCTTGTTTGTTTCCTCTAATATCTAATATGAAATAAATGCTTTACAATATGTGTACCACCAAACTCATCCATGAGATTTGTATATTTCTTATTTCCTATGTCTACTTACTTGAATATATTATGATTCATCCCAGTTTTGTTACTAACAATTTTATGTTTCCAATGTTGTCAAGCAACTGAATTTATATTCCTATAAATTTTTACTCTGTTCATTTCCTCAAATGGGTCTTCCTTCTACCACTCCTTTTATTATCTTTTTGCTTTTTAATTTGTGTTGAAGTTTGTGTGTAACTTGTGTTGCTTATATGTGGAAATGCTTTAAATGTTTGTTTTTGTTAACACAAAATTTGTGTTCTACTTTTACTTTTGGAAATCACCTGTGTTAATGAGGCTGTGTTTCTTGTTGAGCACATTGTTAATGGGTTTTTATCTTGTTATTTTTCATTATTAACTGATCAATTTGGATGGCATACCACCAGTGCACACATAAGACCTACCTTTTTGCATCATCCATTAACATATAATCTTCTTATTTTCAGGTGTTTCTTTTCTTCTATCTGGTTTTGGTTTTTTGGTGGGCAATCATTGACCAATAGCTCAAGACAACTAGTAACTTCAATGTGACTTCTTACAACTTTTAGTTCAATGTAAATTTACTCTTTAATCAACTTTGGTTTTATTTCCAATTCTTGAGTAAATTAGTTCTCATTTTTATCTTACTGCATCTTATTTCCTTTCAAGGACTGTGATGGGGTCCATAGCTGCCTAACATACCTATTTCGTATCCATGTTTTTGGTAAATACAATTTTACCTGTATCTATAGTTTCTTTTAAATTATGTATGCCAAGCTTGGTCAGTCGAAGAAAGTGTGCAGATCTACATTTTACATCAGATTTCTTACAAGCCAGAGATTTAATCATGTCAAGGAGATTAAAAAAATTATGTGACTCCTATTAATTTTCAGCAGCTATTTCTTTTGAGCAATTGGTCAAAACATCACTTTGAGGAAGGGTACAATCCCTAAATCTGTTACATCTACTTCCAAGACCTCTTTGCCACTTTGTAATAGGGAATAATCATTCTTATTATATAGTTTCCTACAAATAGATATTTATTTCATTGATCCTCTTGAATATTGTTTTAAATTTATATTCATGAACAATCACTGAGTACCAATTAACACATTGATATTTTCAAATTGTATTTAACCCTTGCAGTTGTGCCTAACGTGGGTATCATGCCTTGGAAGTGGTATTGTACTAAATCACTATGTAGAAGCATGTGTTTGTAATTAATACAACCTTGTCTGTGACTTCCAACTGTAGGAGGATTTGACACATTAGTTAATTGTCAGCATTTATAGATGCTGGGTTTATACAACTAACAATGTTATCCATAGGCATAGGAATTAATTTTAGGAAATATTTTACCATATTTTTTTGTTGTAGCACCTTTGCTGAGCATTGTGATGAAGTTGTAAGAACACTTGTAAGTGCTAGTACTTAATTCCTTGCCCTTTTATACATCCTCATGTTCCATAAAGTAATCACTATGTTTTTTCTTTGACCTAGTTTATTCCATGGAAATTTCATTCATTAGAATCTTAACAAGTGTTTTGAAATGTCACTCTTTTACCTTGACATCATTCCAAAGTCAAGATTATTCACATTTTTTACACATTTGAATTTTCAGAATTTCTCACCTATAATAATCAAATTTCAAGTGAGAGTAACTTTTTCCAGCGTAATGTTTCTCACTGAGCAATATTTAAATAGGCAGACCCTGATCTTGGTTTTATTGTTAATTCCACATCTTGGAGAGACTCCAAGGGAAATTTTGAAATTTGTAAACAAGCTAAATTCTTCAGAGTTGTTATTCACAACCTGAGTGTACATAGAACACACAAAATGCACCCATATTTATAAATGCTGGCTGCTTGTATACTAACCAAGCCGTCCACTTTCCCCCTCTCACTCCTGTCTCTGGCCTCTTTCAAATCCAACATACCTTTTCCCTACCTCTCCTCTAACCATTCTGTAGATAAATGGTCTCTGTGTGTCTTCGACTGCGGGCAAACAGAACATAAGTGGCAGCACAAGCTCCCCGCGCAGGCCTGAAGCCGTCAAGCGGTCAAAGTCGCAAGGTACCCGGAAACAGCTTCAGAAGTGTCTGAGCATAGCATCGTCATCGTTGGAGGAGGGGTGGGGGTGTGTGACGGTGGCTGGTGGGGGGGGAGGAGGGGCTGGAGGAATGGGTGTTGGGGGGGGAAGCTCTGGCAGTGGTGTCGCCTGCGTCGCTGGTGGCTTGAATCGTGCTACCCCGACATCCCTATCCCAGGATTCACGCTCGCCTAATCTCCTAGTAGCTCGGCAGTATTGCAGTTTTGGTAGTATTATCAATGCCCTGGTCTCATGTCCCTATGAATCTGACCCTCGTTTGATTGTCTGAGGATATCCCTGAGTAGCGTGATGTATATTGACATTTTCATGGTTTTGATTTGTACGTTGATCCCTCTGCATGTGTGGGCTTCCTATGGCTAAGTTATGACATCAAATGTTATTAATGAAACTTAATGTATGTGATTTCTTAAAATGCTCAAAGTGAGGAGTGTTTGTTATCATTAAATTATCCAAGGTTTTAACTGCTGCAATTCAATCAGTAAAATTGTGGCATCTGGGCACAGTGTGGTAAATGCTGCAGTGTTGGGTACTGCCTCACGCTTAATGATATTTGAACTCCCTTAAGACGTGATGCATGAATGTGAATCCTCCAGTGGATTCATTGTGTAACTAGTACTTAGCCTCTCAAATGTGATTTTCATTTTCAAAAAATGTTTTTAAAAAAAATTATTGTAAATTTGGAGTTTGAAGAAACAATCCAACAAAAACTTGAGTAGGTACTTTATTATTGTGATAACTCTGCCGAAAAGGTGTTTGAAGCATAAAAAAAGATTTAAATACATTATATTTTAATTCTGCCGTTGAATAACACTTGACATGCTATTGTGCGTATTAGTAAAAGAAAGCCACCAAAACGCATCTTCATGCCCATTGTTTTCCTTTTATTCTTCCCCCGAAGTACCATATAATTGGGTGACTTTGGCCATTTTTAACAGTTAAAAAAATATTTCTTTGAGTTGTGTACTTCAATTTGCCCCAAAAAGTTATGCATATATAAGATATCCATAAATTAATGCCTAAATCATTTCTTAAAGCCACAGAATTAGTCTAAAAAATGAAGTGTATCAGGGGAAGGCTGAAATGGTCTGACTCAGGCCACAAATATTTTTTCCTTACAATCGTCCATCATGCTATGATAATAATAATTATGAGTGGATTTTCTTTTGTACTTACCAAAAGACATTAAAAATAGACACCAGATAAAGTTTTTACCACTTTATTTCCAAATTCTCAGAATTAAAAATCAACATAGCTTCACTCGACAAACTCTGGATGCATTCAAGAGAAATCAAGTCATCCTTTTCAAATATCTGATGATGTCAGATGTCATGATGAGAAAACTTATTCATAGCTTATTCTGCTGTCTTGGGAAGGCAAATGATTGTTTTTCCTAATGTCATGCTTTCTCATTTAAAAAATCTCAACCAAATCGCTTTCCGCCATGGGTATTACTCTTAATTGTCATGGTTATCACAAACTGTGCTGAACCAAAGTTGATAACACACTATCCTCTCTGCCTTGTTGCTCCTGTCTTAGATGCTGATGGCAACTCAAGATTTTCACCCACAGCATTTGTTATATTTGACACCACATAACTTATACCTATATACCATGTCTTCATTGGAGTCTGCTCCAATGTCACATGCTCTGATACTTTTTCCTGCTGTTGTAGTGGGTTGTCCTCGGTTATTTTTTCCAAGAACATTCCTCAGCCAAGCATCTTGAAGAATTTAGGCGAACAGTCTTCTGAGATTCTTTCTGTTGGTGCCTAGGCAAGGTGGAAGTCACCCCACAATATGGCATTTTTTTCTTATAAATCTATATTATACCAATTTTTTGTTAAACCTCTTTAACTTTTTTAATATTCTGATTATGAACAAACTAATGAAGTTATGAGACAATTTTTCCTTGCCTGACTATTGCAGGGACAATAGTTGGTTTAGTCTTTGTAGAATTGATTTGAGAATTCACTAATCTCAGCTGCACTTATAAATATGTACTAACATTTAAAATTTCTATCGTACGGTAAGCATCATGAGAGGGGAGGCAAATTTTCTTAGTGATGCTCTAGCAACGCTCTGAAAAGTGGGAATAAATAGCCACTTCATAAAACTTATGATATTATACTAAAAAATTTTGATTTGCGAAGCAGTGAGGGCATGGCCAAAGTCACCTCCACATTATGGTATTCTGGAGATGAATCTAAATATATATTTTTCCTCTAAATAAAGTATTTATATCTTTATTTCTATGCAATGATTTTGTGTGGCCTTCTTTTCTTATATTTTTACATAGTACAGTATTATCCACTAAGTATTAATGGTGTTGCATTTAAAGTTACAATTCAATCAATGCACATAAACATTCACTCTTAATTTATTTTCCCACTAATAATGAAGTCTGATCTCATTGCACATAGGTTACTCCCATAGAGTAAGGAATATACATATCAATTAGAGAAAATGTACAGTTCCAATAGCCTAACATTTGCAGAGGGATTCTATTCAAAACCTTTCAGCTTACCTTCAAAATGAAAACTGCCTGATGCAAAAAATAAACTTTTATGACCTCATGTGATTAAAATACATGCATTGCAAAAGTAGCTTAGATTAGCATAGATATGTCTGTTGCACAAGGCAGTGACTAAGCAGTACAGGCCACTTGATAATTTAGACCATAAAAATGACACTAAATCATGATTAACTTTTAATGAAACAATTTGCGTTTTCAAGGTATTTATTTGTCAGTTGTCTCATATGGAGAATTCTGTGACATTCTCTTGATTATCATTCTTATCTTGCTCTATCTTTCATGGTTTGTCACTGTAGCACAGTCTGTAAGTGATTGGTGAGGCTCTCTTCTTTTTGGCACATCTGTTTTTACAACTTCCTTTCACAGTCATTGTGTCTTAAGCATGAACCAAGAAGTTCCGAGGCAGTGGATGTATTACTATCCAAAACTGTTCTATCCAGCTGAACTTTCCTTTAAACCTATACTCTCCAATTCATAAAACTTTTTAGGAAGTGAAATTATTTACATTATCATTTCTGAACTGCTTTTCATTATTACTGTGGATTAAGAACAGGTTTACCCTGCACACCTTTCACAACCATTGATATTTTTCTTTCTTGAGATAATTATATACCATTGAGGTTTCTCAGTGCAGTTCTCTCACCTGCACTTTTCTCTCCTTCCAAGGAACACTTATTATACCATTATTGTATGGTACTCATTAACTGTTGTAATGTACTATCTGATCTGTGAAAAAAAACTCATCTCATTATTGTTTGTCAGTTAAATGTTCATAATAATGTTATGTCCTAAATTTAAAAAGTCTGGTCTAAGTTTTAATCAAAATCAGACCACTTGCATCCATTGGCATGACATATGTACAATTTTTTCTGACAGGTCCCTGAGGTTGAGCCATGAATATGGGTAGTCTAATGCAGTCTTTTTTTTTACTTTTTACTGCCAGAGATTTTGCCAGGAAAGCTCTTTTCTCCCCTTCCAACACCTATTTGGGCCCAAACAAAGGACTGCCACAACTTTCACTCTCTCCTCCAATTAACACTTCCTATAGCCTCAATTTCTCTCTTTTTCTTGTATCTATTACTCTTTTTCTCTACTATCTTTTCTGTCTTGCATGGCCTTACCAAATCAAGTGATTCAAATGCACAGGAAATTATGACCTACCATGTGCTTCACTTGATTTGAATTATGCATATTTTGTAATTTACAATTTTCTTTTTTTTTCCTTATTGTCAGCTCTTACTGTGCTTTAATTCATTTAACTCCTGATGAGATTTTGGTGATACTTTTATTTATGCAGCTGAATAATATGTTATTATGGCATATATTTTGTATTTGTTAATATTGTCTATGTCATCAATATAAAATAATTAAAAAATGCTTTAAACAAAAAAAATGCTGTTTGCCCGTGGTCATTACTGCTTGACCTGCTATAGTGATGCTTGTTTCTCTCTGGTTCATGAGATGACTTTTCACCTAATATGGAACTTTACTAACTCTGCTCACTATGCATTGAAGTTTTATATTTTTTATTCTGATGTAGACACTGAACCAATGAGCCATGTGATGTTCTGCTTGCATGGGATTACATCTTTACTGATGGGTTTCAAGAGATATTCCTGTCTCTCTCTTCTAAGCTAACATACTTCTTTAATGAATGATGTCCTGTATGCATTGCTTTTTCATACTGCAGATGTGGATTGAGTAGTTTCTCGTGCATCAGTAGGATTCTACAGTAGGTGATTGCTGGACAGTATTAAGCAAGATTGAAATAGTGCAGCCTAAAGATAGTTGCTGAGCTCATACATACATTAACTTTTAGAATTCAGCAGCGCATAATTACTTCTTTACTCCAATAAAATATTGATGCAATTAAAACATTTGAGCAATCAGCTCTGCTTTGTAGACCTTTGAAATTTATAAGACTACTACATTTTGAAATCTTATAAGACAAATAGAAAATTGGTATGATGGGCTGGCACTTATCGCTTATTCTACATTTTATTAAAATAATTGTGAGTCATTCTGTTCATTTTTATTTTTGAATCAGTATTATTGGATAAGAGTTGTTTGGAAGCATTAATTAAAATCTTCACCTTGCATAATGTGTTTGCTTTTGGCTAGAATTATGCATGTATTGCTTTATTAGTTGAATGCTTTATTATCATATTGAGTACAATCAAACCACTTATTCTGATTTTTCCTTTTTTATAGACAAACTTGACAGTTCATTTTCAAGGTCTAGGAGCTCTAGTATGTCCAGTTTAGAAAATATAAGCTCCGAAGCTATACAGTGCCTAGTCTTTGCTGATTCCTACACAAAAAAATCAGGTAAGTGCGATGATAAACCCTATACAATTTAAGATTTATAAAATCAGTGACAAGGAGTTTGTAACTTGGATAGTACCTATGTTTTTGTTTGAAATAAGATATGCCAACCAGCTGGTCCTATCAATTAGGATGCTAGCTAATAGAAGTCATTATGTATAGCAATGAAGCCATCTCATATGTGACGGTCTTCAAAAGTTTTCATTATTTTCTGCTGCCTTTTTTTATTTAACCTATAAAAATTGAACCAAATCAATACATATTGGAAACTGAGCAGAACTGACAACTGGCATTCTATGAGAATTTATGGATGTTGAAATGATCAATATATGAACCCCAAAGAGGTTGCATGGTACATAGGAATGGGAAGGGTTTAACATAGTATAAAAGACTGTGTTTACTAAGTTGGCAATATGCATTCTTTTGATCCAAATGAAACATTATATTTAACTGTATATAATATTTTATTAACTTGAGGTTGGTTTTGCAAAAAATTAATTTCATATATTTTTTGGATAAATGATTCCCTTGAATTCCAACCAGGGCTGGGTCTCTGATTATACTGTTGTCCCTGCATTTCAATGGATAAGCATAGAACTCTCATTGTGTTGGTCATGTGTCAATGCTAGTGAAAATTAGTCCATTCCATTGTGTCTCAGGACTAGGTTGCATGAAGCTTCAACTTGAGTCAGTTCTAAGCTCATTGTCAAATTTATGTTTATGAATTACTTCTTCCTGTGAGATCCTAAAACCTCATTTCTAATTATTTGACCACTGTTAGTTCATATAAGTATTGATGATGAACTAAGGTTATGTTTAAATATACATTATGATTAATTACAACTTGAAATTCTGTTGTATCTACCCTTATGTTTTTGCCACATTTTAATAAATTATAGCGAATCAGATTATTTTAAATTACAGTGACTCAGCTGAGGTGGAGTCATGTACTTTTAAGTCTTGATCTTTTTGTGATGGGATTAGAATTACATTCCTCTTTTAATATCTCTTATAGAACCTACTACATCACCTACTCTTTGGGTTGGCACAAGTCTGGGCTCAGTGTTGACCATTATGATCAACATTCCAGCCCCTGGGGATCCACGGCTTACTCAGCCCGTCATTGTTTCCCCATGTGGTAAGGTTTTTCAGAGTGGTGGTCCTTTACAATTTTCATCCAGTATAATGATTCCAGGATCAAAGATTCTCTTTCATGAAATATGGAACTATGTATTTATCAATTTATCATTTCATTGATTGCACATGCATTTGGCTCACATTGAATGGGGAAAAATGTAAAAATACTATATTGCTGTCTGTAATAAAACAAGATAGCATTTTTTCCACAATTTTTATGTCGGTACGATGCGTTTCAACCGTTAGGTCATCATCAGGTACATATATCTGTGAAAGGTCTGTGAGCCGTGTATATACCACTCAGAGGGGGAAGTAGGGGGTGGGGAAAGGAATAATTAGGATGGGGGAGGGGTGAAGTGGTTATTGAAAGGATGGATGCTTGGGAAATGGAATGGCGAGGAGTGGGGAGTGACACGGAAACATTTGTTCATTCAACAGGGTACTGCTTCCTCCCTGCGCAATTTCCAATCTTTCTAACATGTCCAGTCTTTGGCCTTTCCTCTCCACGTGGAGTATCTCCGGGTCAAATGCACAAGTGTGGTGTTCTTCAAGATGTTTCACTACGAGAGAGGTGGGGTCTCCTTTCTCTCAACATTTCTTGTGCTCCGACATGCAAGTGGCGAAGCTTCGGCCCAGATAGATAGATAGATTGAAATAGTGGTGGAGTTCCTCGCAACGGAGGCCCTGGAGCACTTAGACCTATTGGTCCATTGTGCCAACCACCCTATTGGAGAAGTCACCCATAAAGGCCAACCGCCTTGCTAAAGGCCAGCAAGTCCCCGATGGGGATTTCCCTTACCTCCCTGGGTTCCAAAAATGGGGAACCCAGGTACCTGTTTCGAGTCCTCATCACCGCAGGGCACTCGCATAGTATGTGGGATGTGGTTTCGTCCCCTTCTTCGCACCACCTGCATCTGGGGGAATCTACGATTCCCAGGAGGTGCAGGTGCCTCATCACCTGGTAGTGCCCCGTGAGGAGACCCACTACCGTCCGTAGTTGACCCCTGTTTAATGACAGGAGTCTTCTGGCAGGCCCAGGTCTAGGCTCTCCAATATGCAGTTTGGCCTGTCTAAGGCCTGGTGCCACTCGCCAGATCTCAGAATGCCGGGCTAGCCCCCACATTCTAATTTCCGCCATCCCTACCGACGAAGCAATAGGTATGATTGGCTCTGGACCAACCGGATCTCGGCTGGAAAGCTTCGGCCCATCTGGCCAATATATATTTTGTTGCAATCACAGCACTTGATTTGTAAACTCCTGATTGGAGGGAGGGAAGTAGTTTGTCTTTAATTCGGCACAATAACCTTTCTAAAATGATTGGGTTGTAAAAAGAAGTTCTTAGTTTGTCTTTCGGGATCAATTTAGCAATTTTATACGAAATGTCACCAATGACCTTGCGATGGGTTCTCCCCGGTCCCCGTTGCTGGCCAAAATTTTATGGCTAATTTTAATTGAAGCTTTTTAATTCGGACACCAACTTTTGAAAATGTGACATACTGGTACAGGTATGTTGATGACGTCATCTGTTGCTGGTCGGGGAGTGATCGCCAGTTGGACTGTTCTTTAAAACTTTTAAGTAATCAACACCAGTGCATCAATTTTAAGTTGGAGAAGGACAAAGGTGGATGGCTGAACATTTTAGACCTGGAAATATCGATAATCAATGGCAAACATAAGTTTGGAGTGTTTCGTAAAGAGTGCTCCAATGACGCGGTTATCCCCAGTGACTCAGTTCATCCAATGTCACATAAACTGGCAGCCTTCAATTCATTGATCCATAGACTGGTGTCCTTACCTCTTCAACCCCCAGAATCCACAAGGAACTCGGAATAATAAAACACATAGCTTCATCCAATGGTTATGAAGACAGTATTATCAACAAGATTCTGAATAAGAAACAACAGAGCATAGATTAAGAAATTTGAGTACACTCTTAGTGCCCCCAACTAAACCATAAAGTGGTGCAAATTACAGTTTACTGGTGACATTTCGTATAAAATTGCTAAATTGATCCCGAAAGACAAACTAAGAACTTCTTTTTACAACCCAATCATTTTAGAAAGGTTATTGTGCCGAACTAAAGACAAACTACTTCCCTCCCTCCAATCAGGAATTTACACAATTAAGGGCTGTGATTGCAACGAAATATATATTGGCCAGATGGGACGAAGCTTCGCCACCCGCATGTCGGAGTACAAGAAATGTTGAGAGAAAGGAGACTCCACCTCTCTGCATTTGACCCGGAGATACTCTGCGTGGAGAGGAAAGGCCAAAGATTGGAAATTATGCAGGGAGGAAGCAGTACCCTGTTGAATGAACGAATGTTTCCGTGTCACTCCCCACTCCTCGCCATTCCATTTCCCAAGCATCCATCCTTTCAATAACCACTTCACCCCTCCCCCATCCTAATTATTCCTTTCCCCACCCCCTACTTCCCCCTCTGAGTGGTATATACACGGCTCACAGACCTTTCACAGATATATGTACCTGATGATGACCTAACGGTTGAAACGCATTGTACCGACATAAAAATTGTGGAAAAAGTGCTATCTTGTTTTATTACAAACATGTATTCTGTCCACTACATCTCGCCTGCCTCAGTAAATTATATTGTTGTCCTTTTCCCTTATGCTATATTTGCTGCAGTTTACTTGGATGAAATGGAAAAACTTGAGTTGTCATGACATTAGTGATGGACAGATCCAGGTTTTTTGTCGGATCCGGAACCGGATCCTTGCCTGGGTTATGGATCTTTATGTCAGTTTTGGATCATTAGTTTCAGATACTTGATTAGTGATGGACGGATCCAGGTTTTTTGTCGGATCCGGATCGTTGCCTGGGTTTCGGATCTTTATCTCGGTTTCGGATCCTTAGTTTCAGATACTCGATTTTGAATTTTATTCCTTTTCCAATCCTAGATTTTTAATAAATATATAAATACAGCAGCAATAGAATTATCAAAAAACAAGTAAATTTTCTGTAGAAAAAATCAACTTCCTATCATCTATGTGGATAATATTTTCCTGAATCAAGATTTATGGATGCAATAACTATATCTTATTACTTCTAATGTAAAGATCACCTTCCTTATCATATACGTTTCAAGCAATACATTTTTGAAACCTGTACAACTATTCTTTAGAGTGCATTTAAATGAAACATAAGTTCATTTCATTAACCCTTTGAGTGTCACCGATTTTTATGTGGGTATTCCCAGAAGTGCCACGGGTATTTTGCTAATTTTGTAGGCCTTTATTCAAAAAATCATTATTTGTTTATTTCTTGCTATTTTTACATGACTTGTTCTGCATTAGAAAGTGAATACTTTCTTCTAAATTAATATGGAAAAAAATCGGCTGATTTTCTCAATGACACGCAATTGTTATAGTTTAATTTGGAATTTACAGATTTGAATTATTTTCTTTCTCAATTTTGACCAATAAATCGATTAATAATATCAACTTTAAAGAAATAAACCATTGATAAATATAAAATATTATTATTTTTCTAGGAATTCATCATATAATATCCAAGGAATTTGCACGAATTTTCAATATATATTCGATTGAGTAACACAATGCAAATTGCATAAAATTCAGGGGAAATTATCAAAAATATTGGAGGTATGTAATGTGAATATTTTTTCAGACAAGAGAATATTTGGATGTGAAAACGTTAAGAAACAAGGTATCTGAATAATAATAACAAATTTTAGTCTGTTATTCCTTACAAAATGATGACAATTGCATTAGAAATCTTTGAAAATATATACTCATTCTTAGAAAACGATGACAACATTACAAACCCTATTCCAAATCAAGTAACTAATTATCATATTATTCATAAATATGATGAGACACACAAATTCCATGTAGAGCTTATTCACATTTCATGCAGTTCTAGATCTATGGACAGGGCCACGGCCTTTCCTACTGCATACAGCACACACTTTTTCCCTCTGCCCTGAAAGTTTCCTTATCCCATATATTCCTGGCGATACTGTCCTAGGAGTACACTGACTGGGATTATTTCATCTAAATAACCATTCACTCACAATGATATCTATTATTTCTGAAAAAAAAAACTGCACTCTTGAGATTTTTTTCAGGATTGTTTGATTTATAAGTAATATAAGCATTTAGCACCAATTTAGAAATTACATTGCAGACCATTTTCTCCCAGTATATCGAATAATCTTCACTAATCTAAATCACGTACAACATAATATCCGAAGAATTAATGCCTCCCATGTATCATTGTGCTCATTGTACTGCTAAATGATTTTTGGACTTTCCTTTGGAAATTCTTGACCCATGCGAATGATTGAATTGCTTTTGGCTATCGAGTTGGTGGAAAGAAATAAAATTGGATTTTTTTGTGATTTCTTTTCTTGATACCCAAGAATAAGAAGCTCTTCACTTCTAAAACACTTTTTATTTCCCACACTAAAGTTTTATTTGAGAGGTTGAGGTACCATGGTCCAGAATGCGTTGGTAAAAAGAGGTTGAAGTACAGGATTGGAGAAGATTTTGGTGGAGGATGATGTTTGGGACCAGGAGTTTCCAGAAATTCAAAATGTGGAGGATGGAGTGAATCACAATTCTCCTGAACCTCAATGGTTCTGCAGAATGATACCGGCTTCCACTTTCACGTTCATTAGAACTGACGATCATTACTATAGTCAATAATTTCCGGTCTCTTCTTAGGAAGGATTATCACGCTTTTATCTGAGCCTGATAACACTTCCTCTTCACTGTCTCGACGAAAATGGGCGAAAAAAAATGTGGTCATTTTCCACAGAGTCGTCGTCATTACTTAGAGAATTTATGTATTCGGCTAATCTGTCATCGTCAACACCAGGTGAAAATTCATTTCTAGAAGTTGGCGCCATTTATTACGTAAAAGATTTATTTCACTTTCAAAAAGCCACTAGTGAAATTTCAATGTGTAAACAACAACAAGAGATGCACACATTGCATTTTTTTATGCACAGCATCATCTTTCAATTACTACTGCCGCATCTACTATGATAACGAGGCTGACAATCGGAGCCACATTGCTGACTCAGCACCCCAGCTGACTCAACGCACCAGCTGCGATAGATAGCATGATAGCAGTTACGTAGTATCTTTTCGTCTGCCTGTCGTAGCTAAAAATCAACGACTTGATCGCAGTGAAACAGCAACAAATTATCTCATCAGAAGCGACATAGCAGTGATGTTTTGAAGCCTAAAGTCTTTTTTCTATGCCATGAATTGTTCCAAAAACGAACGAGAATGCGATGTACTTCGGAGAGAATAAAATGTTTCTAAGCATATAAAAAAAATAAGAACGCGCCAAACATAATATCTCCGACATAAATACAAAGCTCAAAACATTAGAAGAAAGTCAATTGGTTTTAGGCTAACAAACAATGTAGTTTCCAAAGTGTCGCACCAGAAGCAGTTTCGTGAGAACCAAATGTGGCGCTCGGAAAAATCAATCCGACATACAGTTATTTAAATTACCAAAGCTGTTGAAAATTTACATTAACAATCAAAATTATTGTTCCGCGTAGTTATTAAAATATCATTCTTTTACTATGTACAATTTACAAGAGTTAAAGATTGAGAAAAACATTGTTTTAACAGGTCTCCTCAAGGACAACGATATATCGTCGTTGGCACTTCTGGCACATTCTGCAAACGACGATATATCGTCGTGTGGCACTCAAAGGGTTAATAAAAGAATTATTTTCCAATTATTAATCAAATCCTTGAATGCTTTCAAATTCTTTTTTAGAAACTCAAAAAAATTTTTATGCGGCCAAGAGATCCCATTTATGAAATATCCGGGGATTCCATTTTTAGACGAAAAAATTATTATAGAATATTATTTATGGAATAATCGGGGATTCCATTTTTAAGATGAAAAAAATATTATAGTATATTTCAAGCTGATAAACTATTAATTTTGCCTTGTCTTATTAATAATAACCTTTAAAATGAAATTTGAGAATTTTATACTCCCAAGGAGAGGTTGTGTAACTCTGATCTTGAAATGAGATCAGCCTTTTTTCATGCCACTAGAAGCAAAATTTAAAAAAGCCTAGGATTTTTTCTCCATTGGCCCGAGTTTGCAAGAAAAAAGTAGAATGACATGTGGGGAGCATGTATTCTCCAAAATCAGGTAAGCCAACAATAGCAGAGTGGGGTAGTGGACTGCAGGTAATGAAGTTCGATTCTTATCGTTGTTTAAAATTTTTCTTTCAGCCATTGAATCAAAAACTTTATCATCCTTCATTTCCAACCTTTGTGTGTGGGTACTGACTTTTTTTTACTTCTATCGTTTAAACTAGATTTACAAATGCGTCACTCAAAAATACATGGTAAAGTTAATGTAGTGATTCCACGATTTAATTCTGCAATAAAAACTTTTTCCAATCATTTCACTAATGCCAAATTTTATTATTTTTTTGATTTATAAATTGACGCATTACCCTAGGAATAAGGCATGCGGGGCGCATCGATCACTAAGCTGCGAAATTTTAAAATCTCCGATCCAGATCTGAATTTATTCTGTCTTCGGATATGATTTCAGTAGCGAATGAAATGAAAGACCCGTGGATCTGACCCAATCATCCTTAATTTATTAATGGTACATTTGTCAATTAATTTAAACAACAAAAGTATAATAAAGTGAGTATTCAAATGTAATGGTTTCAAATGGTTTGAAGATGATAACATTTTCTAGGCAATGACTGAAAGAAAAAAATTAAACTGCGATAGGGATCGAACTTTGCACAAAACACTAGCTCTCGTTGTCCACCTGATCCTGGCGAATTTAGGTGTGACATCCTACGTATTTTTTCTCATGATACCGGGGTAATGGGGAAAAAAGTCATATTTATTTATTTTGCTTCTAGTTGCACGGGAACATTTTCATCTGATTCCGTGACCTGAGTTACACATCCTCTTCCTGTTAATATCTACCGCACCTACATTCCATTCACGGGGTGCTTCGATCACTAAGCCACGAAAATTTAAAATCTACGATCCGAATCTGATTTTACTCCTTGTCTTCGGATCCAAATCCGGAACCGAGTAAAATGGAAGATCTGCGGATCTTTTGATCCGGCCATCACCACGTGGCATGAATTGCTTGTACTTGCTGAATGGTTAAGAAGCAATATTATAACCTCTGTTAATATCTTAAAGAAAATAATTTTGCTGCATCTACAATTAAAGCCTTATCTTATTTTCAGTTTTAAATTTTACAATTTATTCTGACATTTTGCCTTAGGAGTTCAGGACTTCTATAATGTTAGGAAGCTCTTCTTTTGTGTACAAATGACGTACCCTGATATTAGAAAATTTTTACGTCTTCTCTCTCTGATTTATGGTTCTTCTCTTTGCCTATCTCTCAAGTATCTTTTTTCTCAATGAATATTTTTTTTAATTCAAGGAAGGATTTTCTATCTCATTTTTTTTTCATCCTGTCAAGCAAGAGCCATATGAAAAGGCAAAAAGGTGGAATAAAAATGAAAGGGAATTAGAGGGCTCAAATACTGATATTTTCTGCTTTATATTCCTGTCACTACCCTTAAACCTTACCTCCCCAGAGGGTTAATGAGTTTTTAGTTTTTATGAAGGTTAATGTGGTAGCAGTGATTGATAGTTGATGTTTCTATTCATGAGGTTTGCTTGAGGTCAATGAAAATTGGAATACTTCTCAAAGCTGTAGGTTAACTTGCCTTTGTTTGGTTGTGCTGAACCTTATTCTAGCATTTAGTATCCATAAAATATCACTTATGCTAATACTATGCATGTGCAAAATTTATTCTCCTTGCCCTTCCAAAGATGGGCTTCAACAGCCTTGTCAAAACTTCTCATTGAAAACCTAATGATAATATGTTTGTGTAGTACTTAATTAAATTGTAATACTGTACTTTACAGATTTAAGAATCTCCTAAGTTTTGATAGTGTTGTGACAAAGAATTATTGATTTATGGACACAATATTTTGATTTCCATTTCATCTGCAGTTGATGAAGTTTAATTGTAGAACAATTCTCTAGTCATAAAGCAAAAATCTGCACTTTTACTCAAAACTGTATTTGTGTACTTAATTTTTTTAGATAAACTGTAATTTTTTTATATCTTTATTTGAAGGCACCATATTTCGGCTGAAAGGGGGTATTTTAGCCATGTCTTTTTTGGACTGCAATGGAGCCTTAATACCATACTCTTATGAGTCTTGGAAGGATGAAAATAAAGAAAGTCGCATAAGTGAGTATGATTTTCCAATTGTGGTAGTTCATTTAACACATTTGTCTTGAGATTTTCTTTGTAATTTATCTGTGTTTCATTCCCCTCTGAATCAGATTCTTGAAAGTGTATGGAAACCAATTTCTATTATCTTAAAAATTACTTTCATACTTAACCTCGGCACAAAATGACTTGGAGTACTCCTGTGAATTTAGTTACATTTCTTAATCTGCCATTGTATCATATCTCTTGCATTCTATTTTGCTGAAATTGTAGAAATATATAGTGCTCAATTACTATATGATCAGTTTCTAGGTCAGTCTAAGTGAAAGTCAGTGCATACTCAAAACCTTGACTATTATATAAAAATTATTTATGCATATTTTGTGTTTTAATGGGATTATTGCACTTCTAAAAGTACCAGTCATTGCATTGTAATGTGTGTGTATTCAGTCACAAATTTTCTCATGGTGTATCATCTACAATTTCAAGAATGAAATTATCTTACTCTGATCTTATCTTCATTATAATCTTTTCCAGTGTAATGCTTTCTCATTGTCTTGTAACCCTTTCCTGTTATTTTCTTAGAGAGCTAAGGTGTTTGAGGTGCTAAGGGTTTGTAAGGTGTGGTCATCGAGTGTGGGGAAAGTCACTGTTATTTATTTGTCTGTGGGATTCTATGATAGAGAATTCAAGTACATATTTTCTTCTTCAGTTTTAACAATTACATTGTCCTCCTGTAAACTCTATATTAAAAGGTGTTTATTATAATTTTCTTTTGTACTAAAATCTAACCTGGAAAAATGCAATGCATCAAATGGGCCAGTACATCCCATTGGCTGTGAAATATGGTAATGGCTGCATACATGAGTTAGGCATACACATTGTCTGTGATTCCTATCAAATTTCTTCTGCTCTCCTCAGTTCTGCTCTGTTCTGTTTATGTTTATAACATAATTTTTTGTTAGTAATTAATGAAGGAGCTTATTCTGTGATTACTGGAAGTGTGAATATTTTTAAGAATACCCCATCTTTAATTTAACCCTTAAATAAACAAAGTTTTCTCATGGTATAATTATTAGTGTGGAAAGAATATTTGAGTCTTAATTAATTGAATGATAAATGTAAACCAACCCAGCACATCTTGAAAGACAGTATATTAGTAATGCTGTACTTTTTCAGTGGTGTAACCTCATGACTATGTATACGATTATGATATTTTCTGGAAGTAATTCACCATCTCTCCTATTTCGTCCTCTGTGAAGAAACTCCGACAAAACCATCAACTGTGAACAGTCGAACGTCCCCCTCTTCGACACCAACGCAGGGTCAGAGTGGAGGAGGTGGTGGAGGCAGTGGGAGTGCCAGTTGGGGTGGTCCACAGGGGAGCCAAGGCCAGAGTCAAGATGGAAGCAGTGGTGACCGGCAATTTGTAGTCTTGGTGTCAGAGAAACAAGCGAGAGTTTATGCCCTTCCTTCTCATAGTTGTGTTTATCGCCAGCAGTTAGCTGAGATACCATTTGTTGTCAAAGCAGAAGTTGTTTCCCTGAGAGGTTGGTTCCTAGCGATATTTATATCATGAATTAAAATTTGTTAGAGTTCATCACAATGCCTAAAGCCCACCACATTTTTTTAAAAATTCATTCATGGATATTAGACAGTAGACTAGTGTATTGGTAGTGAAAAACTTATCATAGAGAATTTTGATCCCTCCTGGAGAACTGCATGAACGGTACTAAATGCACTCAATGGCTGGTACCCAAATAACTTTTCCCCCTATGTCAGTGAGATCAAGCCATTTCACTTATTGCCATTCAATAATAGGAATTTGCTTATTATGTAATGGTAATTATTAGACTTGTACTGATACCACTTTTTTCGATACCAAACCAATACCCTGATACCAGTGGCCAATACCGATAGGATTATTTGCCAATACCTTACTTATTTTTCTAAATGAAATTTGATATATTTGTTAAGTGCTTTCCTTCTTGTGAAGTCAACTCAGTAATAAAAAGTGTTATAAAAGAGCACTTAATTATTGAGAGAAATGATATTGTGAAAACTTTTATTTTGCTATTCTTACAATTATCACTGGAATTATAAATTATATTGCAGACTTAAGCCCTCTTGCATTTGTAAATACTGAAAATTCCTTATAAGAAATAAGAGCTGCTGAACATGCTGCTGAAGCAGTTAAGAGAGTTTCTCTATCAGGACCTCAGTCTCTGAAAACATTTGCTCAGGAAATTCTAAACCTGCAGGTACACCCAAATACAGTGGACTCTCATTAGCATGTTTCTGTAGGGACCTGAAATCCTGAATGTGGTAATAAGGAAAACTTGCTGAACAGGTTAAACCTTCTTGGGTTCAGTTGAAGATGTATTCGTGTGTTGCATAACTTCCAGGGTACCATTATGCTTGCCTTCAAGTAAGTTTATTGCTGGTGTTAATTTATTGTAACAAAGTTTCATTTTCTATTATCACGCCTCCCAAAAATACGTATGATACCTTGCATTGATGTAAACTCAATAATTAATGATGACTATATGACCAAATAGAACGTTTTATGTATACTGTTCATGCAAAAAGTATATACATATATATAGACTAGACTTTGAGGCTTGATATCCCAAAAAAGGATGAAGCGAAATTCATAGAGAGCATATCAGTGTGTAGATAATTTAGCCTTTCATCTAATGCAGGTACCAGACTCTTTTTAATACTTACTTTTTGGGCATATTTTTGCGGTGAGGATGAAAAATGGCTTTTTTTAAGTCGCAGAGGCCAGCGTCACTTTGGAGATCGTCATAACAATATGAAAAGCACAAAGGAAAGGAAATTTTGATATAATATGAATCGTACTTTTGCTTTGATGTCCTTTAAGTTTCAAATACTGTAAAACCTCTACCTAGTGAACCTCTTCATATCGTAAACCTCCGTTTTTCATAATGACTTCGAGGTCCCGCCAAAATTTGTATGCAATTATATGGAGAAACCTCTTCCTGTCATACCTCTATATTTTCAAAAAACCTCCGCACTTCGTACTGAGAATACAACCCCATGACGAGCCAACTACCTCCAAGGAGTAAAATATTCAACGTATTCAGCTATTATGTTAGCGAAAATGATAGTAAAACTAACCTCTGCACTGTGGTCTGAAATCGGAAATAGCCGGACAAAAGTCCAAAATTGCTTCTTTTGAGGTACACACTTGAAACTTGTCATAAACGCTCAGAATTGATCACTGATTATGGAACAATAAGTCATTTTTGGATGATCTCATCCGTTTTTGAGGTACAGAGGCCCAAACTTGGCCAAGTTTCCAAAAACATACCCGATCTTGTTTTTCTTCAAAAATATTTGAAGTTAAGCTGCTGGTGGAGTTTTGGAAGGATTTTTATGAAGTAAAAAACATTATATTCCGGTAATATGGTACTTGATCTATTATATCTGTTAGTTTCGAAGATTTTGGTTAATATTAGTGTGGTATTACGTCGCAAAATGGCGGACCCTTTTTCTGGGTAAAATTTGACATAAAGTAGACAATATCTTTAGTTTAAGAAAATTGCCACCGCAAAAACTTTAATGAAAGTATTTAATAAAGATATTTTAAGAATGTAAAGCAAAAATCTTGGAAAAAAGTTTGCGGCTGCGAAAATGAACGCAATTTTTCGATCGCGCTTCACGACACGGCTCCGCGACGCGGGGCCTAGAGACTCGGTGACTCCGTTGGATATTTCAAGTTGTTTGGAACTAATTATTGAAAATTGTCATTTTAACCATGGTATACAGTCTCTATTGACCTGAAATACTATATTGAAGATATTACGAGAATATTGGATTGATCGAATTGATCACTGAACGCGTGACTCTGGTATACATGCTCTGGTTTGGATACTTTACGAATTCATGCCGCATGTTGGAACATCTTTTGGCGTAGAATTTAAGTTTTCACGCGAAGGGTACCCTACACATTTACCAGGAAAGGCAACAGTCAGAGATTCTTTTTCTACTCCTTACCCTTTTCACACTTGCCGAGGAGGAACGTGCGAAAAGGGGCTTTTTAGGACACCGCGTAGCCTTTGACGGTATTTAACGGGTATTTCCGAAGGGCTTTTTCCTTTTCCCTTCAAAAACGCATTTTAGCTGGCAGTTCTTATTTGAATTCGGTGGATGAGTGTTGTGCCTGTAGTGATTTAGTGATTTGCTAAAATCTGTGTGTGTCTAGTGAATTGATTCGTCATTGAATATATATCATATACACGTACATGGAATACTCATATATATATCATTGAATTAGTTTCGCTGTTTATTTCCTGTGTTGGTCAGCGGTGTTTCTGGTTTACTCAATAGTCGTTCTTTTTCAAGATTAGTATTTTGAATATAATTTTCAGTATCGCTATTTATTCTTAGCATTTCACTCCGACGCTTATAATGTTCCTTTTTATAAAGCTTCACGGCGTTTTTTCGCCGATCTTATATCATGGAAAATATAATCGTGAAAGTTATTCATCGTGCGACTTTCATTACATAATTTTATCTGTCGGTTCCATACACAGATTTTTTGTGTTGTCCAACTCTGAAATGACATCATATCAGATCACACGTTTGGAGCTACACAACAAGATAATTGAGATGAAAGGAAAATCATTGCACGATAAAAAAATATTCTTGCTGGATTTGTTATCTCGGACTTTGAATTTAGAGAATCATTTCGATGCCCTAGATAGTCTCCGTGAATTTCTATGAAGGTTCTTGGTATATTACCAGAAAAAGTGGGAAGAATGTTTTCGAAAATACGAGCAATTTTTAGCTCGCAATAATGCATGGCTTAAAGAGCCAATTATTTTCCCGGAAGCAGTCCGTGAGTACCTACCAGGTACTTCTACAATGACCGGTATGTATTTTCTGATTTATTTCTTTTGCCCAATATCATGGACGAAGGTTTTTACATGGAATTTATATCTTTAACATTATTGATTCATTAGGTTCATTGGGGCGACCAAAGCAAGGTTTTAGGACTTCCTCAGACAGGTCAAAAAGAAGAAAAGTCCAAAATATTGAAAGTTCTTCCTCTGCTGCCGAGCTCGCATTGGCAGCCTCTTGGCAGAGAGGAAGGAGATAGTGCTACCGCTCAACTTCTCACGGAAGTAAAGACTACCACTCCCACTAGAGCAAGAAGAATTCTCACTAGGTGGAGGAAAAAAGATGAGATGCAGTCGGAGATGTCGCCAGAGGAGGCTCTATCTCTGATGATCACCACTGAGCTGACAAAGAATCAGTATAATTGCTCCGCTCTTAGTTACGGGCACAAACTGTACCCTAGCTATGTACGAGTGTTAAATGCAAAAAGCGCTGCATACCCCGAAGGGATACGCATAACAGAAAACATTAGCGAAGTGAGTTTACAAGATCTATTGAACCATACAGAATCGCGGATACTTACATGCGTTTCCACGACTCTAGCATTCGGAAACAAAGTAAATTGCACATTAATTTGCAAATATGGATTTGATGGGAGTTCGGACCTTTCGCAATATAAACAGTTGTGGGAAGAAGCAGATACTTCAGATGAATATTTATTTATGAGCACCATGGTGCCACTTCGGTTGCTGAATGACGCAACTGGTACGAGCTTAAGGCATTTCTTGTTTCATACCTTGTTATCTTTGGCCAATCTGATAGCAGTACAGTTGAGTACCAATAATATATGAACTATTTTAGGTGAGATTATCTGGAAAAACCCTCGCCCGTCGTCAACCATATTTTGCCGGCCCATTCGCCTTCAGTGGTAAAGGAAACCAAGGAAGTTGCTATTGGGAAAAGGAATTATGTACAAAAGCAGATAGACGGCTTAAAAAATTGGAATTGGGGAAATTATTCTGTTAATTTAAGCTTGCTTCTGACCATGGTAGATAGAAAGGTAAGGATTTTTCCTATTTTTAAATTGATGGACAAGTAAATGGTGGTGGATATTGTTAAACAAATCTATAAAAACATTTTATAGGTACGCAATGCATTGACTGATTGTGCTACTATGAGGTGCTACATCTGTGGAGCGAAAGCCTCCCAGATGAATGATTTAAGGGCAATGAAAGATCGACCAGCAGATGTTACTAAATATTCCTTTGGTCTGTCTACCCTACACTGCTATATTCGGTTTTTCGAATGCGTATTGCACATATCGTATCGACTGGAGTTAAAACAGTGGCAGGTGAGAAATAATCCAAACAAGCTGGAAACTGTATTTAAGGTAAAATAAATATCTTTAATGATAAATAAATAAATAATGATAAATCTCTTAATAGGCCCGCGGAAACCTAAGAACACAGCTAACAGAAAAAAGATTAGCATTCAGAAGGCATTAAGAGAAAGGATGGGGTTGATAATGGATGTGCCAAGGCCTGGATCAGGAAACACGAAAGACGGTAACACGGCAAGACGTTTCTTTGATTCTCCAGAGCTGGCCGCTGATTTAACTGGCAATTGTATAAAATGAACCCAACTTCTCAGCAATAGCCAACAATAGGAAAACTTTCTTTCCTTTCTAAGATTTATGTTCTGATGGGATGTGCAAAGGTAAAACCTGCAATAGCAAAATTAAATTTCAATGTCGTGTTTACCAGAGTCAAGCGTTCAGTGATCAATTCGATCAATCCAATATTCTCGTAATATCTTCAATATAGTATTTCAGGTCAATAGAGACTGTATACCATGGTTAAAATGACAATTTTCAATAATTAGTTCCAAACAACTTGAAATATCCAACGGAGTCACCGAGTCTCTAGGCCCCGCGTCGCGGAGCCGTGTCGTGAAGCGCGATCGAAAAATTGCGTTCATTTTCGCAGCCGCAAACTTTTTTCCAAGATTTTTGCTTTACATTCTTAAAATATCTTTATTAAATACTTTCATTAAAGTTTTTGCGGTGGCAATTTTCTTAAACTAAAGATATTGTCTACTTTATGTCAAATTTTACCCGGAAAAAGGGTCCGCCATTTTGCGACGTAATACCACACTAATATTAACCAAAATCTTCGAAACTAACAGATATAATAGATCAAGTACCATATTACCGGAATATAATGTTTTTTACTTCATAAAAATCCTTCCAAAACTCCACCAGCAGCTTAACTTCAAATATTTTTGAAGAAAAACAAGATCGGGTATGTTTTTGGAAACTTGGCCAAGTTTGGGCCTCTGTACCTCAAAAACGGATGAGATCATCCAAAAATGGCTTATTGTTCCATAATCAGTGATCAATTCTGAGCGTTTGTGACAAGTTTCAAGTGTGTACCTCAAAAGAAGCAATTTTGGACTTTTGTCCGGCTATTTCCGATTTCAGACCACAGTGCTCTGGTCTAAATAGAACTTGCAAACTGACGTAAACCTCTCAGATGACCTCCTTCATACCCACATACAAGATTACCATCTGATGCAACTATTATACCTGAATCGGAATATTTGTTATATTTAAGGTTCAAATGATTTTTAAGGGGAATATAGCCTATTCTGACTTCATTTTATTGTCAGTTCTCCATAAAATCTTGATATTGTTGCGACTATACCCTTAGAAAATTGCATTGCGTTTATTTCCAAGGTTGCACCACGCGACAGTCATCTGTTTTTCCATAGTATCTTTGCCGCAAATTTTAACTTCACCACTCTTAAACAATTATCGTCGTCCCTCCATATGCAACATTATTTGTGATTAGAGTCACATTTTTGTAGTTAAAGACATCGGTCAGTGAAATAGGCCTCACTTCTGCGTTGAAATGACCATTTATTTATTTGATGGCCTTATACATATGTGCTTACCTATTTTTAACTTGATAATTTTCTAATATTTAATTAAATAATTTTATATCCTTTTTTAAATATTTGCCAGTAAAAATGCACCCAAATGTAAATAACATCATAAATTTTAGGTCCATGATGGACATGACAAATCTTCAAAAAAAAAGAGGCAGCTGGAAAAAACGAACTAAATTAGCAATTTTCCAAGCCATTGATGAGGGGAGGCAAAAAATAGATGTTGCTTAGTCATTTAGAATACCACCATCCACCGTGATATCCATTTTTTTATGTTTAGAAACTGAAGAAGCAACACATTGAGGGTTATAAATTAAAAAGTCTTGGGCAGTGAAAAGTGAACAGCTGGGTGAGCACATATTTGATTGGTTGATGGAAGGTAGAGCCAAAAATATTCCCATTTCTGGATCTATTCTACAGCAAAGGCGAGAGAAGTAGCAGTAAACATGGAAATTGAAAATTTTCAAGAATGAAATGGATGGCTACAAAAGTTCAAAGTGCAGTGTAATCTCAAACATTGAAGATGTGTGTTGAAGAAGCTTCTGTAAGTGATACAGTGGTAGAAGAGTGAAGAAAAAACTTTGCAGTTGATTGTCATGGGGTATAAACCATGAGACATTTAATACTGATGAGGCAGGAATTTTTTCTCACTTGCTGACAGAACTCTGCCATTTAGAAGCCAATACTGCCATGGAGGGGGAAAAAAGCAAAGAAAAATTAACAGTGCTTTTCTGAGTCAATTTTGATGGCTCTGAGAAATTGGCGCCACTTGTTATTGAGAAATATATCATGCCTATTAAAAAAAGGTTTAAAAAGGGTTTAAAAATGCTCAAAGATAAAATGAGCAACCAGAAAATAGTCCTCTTTATTGATCATTGTACAGCACATAAAATTGCAGGGATTGTGACTAAATTGCAACCCATTGATAAAGGAATATTTCCAATGTGAAGAGAAATTACTGGGAGGTGTGTATGTTGCAAACAGTTAATGAGAAAAATGATACAAGAACTGTGTTTGTGGAATAAAATGCATGCCATGCACAGGCTGTCTTACATGCACTTATTTAAAGTTGCAGGTTATTGAGAACTGTTTTAAGAAGGCTAGATTTATTGGGGACAGCAGCAAGGGAGACATCATGAATGAGGATGAATCAACAGAGTGGCATGAAATAAATAAAATACTTAATGTTCACTCATGTGGTTTGATGACTTAATAAATGTTGACAATGCCTTTCTCACATGCACCCCTAATTGAGGGGATGATGGTGGGAGAAGAGGAGGAAGAAATTGGAGGGGAGTCACCAATATATTTTAAAATGGAAGAAGTGGGTGATGGTGAGGAGTGAATGTGAGTGACAATCAAAAAAGGGATGCAGGATGCTTTAGGTGGGATTATTTTTGCACGGAACACTGCAGCAGTGAGAATCTATTATCATTAAATAAGGTAGAAAATATCATTTCAAAAGAATTTGAAAAAAATGAAAGAAACAAATTAATTTTTTTTGTGAAGAGTTCTGAAGTAAGTTTTAGTTCCATTGTTATTATTATTATAAACCCTAAAAATATGTAAAATCATAATTTCATTTATTTAAATATACAAATATAGTATTTAAAGATACAGCAGCATATATCATTGCCAAAACGTTCCATAAGGCAGAGTATAGGTGTTCATTTTGCTGAAACCTCTTTATAACGAACCTCTATTTATCAAATGGCCAAAAATTGGTCCCTTCCATTTCAACATAAAGAGGTTTTACTGTATTTACTTGTATTTGTTTGAGTTATTCTAGTCAATTTATGGAACCGGGTTTTCTCCATAAGTATGCAACATTGGAGACACATGACAAACATCTTCGTTTTCATTTTAAAATTTCTAATGCGAATCCATTAATGTCATAACCGTTGACCATGAGCATATTTTTGGAAAACGAGCTTGGAATGTTGGCAGAAACGCCGAACAACATATGAAAATGCAGAACTTTAATTTTTGCTGCTGTTTCAGCAAACTCTTCGTACGTAGATTTTCATCTACTTTTTGGAGGAGGTTGAGCTTTTCGCCTCAGTCTTTCCTATAGCCTATTCTAAGCACTTGTCTCACTTTTACTGTCATGAATATCGCAGCTAAGTAAACAAGTATGCGACACTTTGGCAAGTCAGTTGAAGAAGGCGTGATTTCATAATTATATGTTTTTTAGATGATTTTCACCGAATGAATACTTTTGAATACTAGTATCCGAAAAAAACGAATAATCGAAAGTATCGAAGTATCAGGATAATGGCCGATACCGATACTCGCTATTGGTATCAGCCCAAGTCTAGTAATTATGTAAAGATACTTATCATAATATGTATTGTCCATATTAGATCACTTAGGGTAAGAATATGACATGAATACAGAAATCAAAGTTACAAGTATTTAGTAGATTGACAATAATGGTTTTGATGTCAGCAGTGTGGTTTAACAAAATATTTTCTTTTGACTTTCAGATAGTGTTTGTTTAGTAAGTTACATTTCTAATGGCCATTTAGCAGCATACAGTCTCCCGAGTTTAAGACCTCTTATAGATGTGGAGTTTTTACCCCTTGCTGACTTAAGGTAAGCTTAATTTTAATATCAGATTCTTAACTGCATATTCAAACAGATAATGTGCCAAAGTTGCTTCTAGTTCTTTGTCTCTGTTCAGCAGTGGAGAAAAGGACTCAAATTTCTATGTACATATCAAATAAATTTCAATTCTGTTCATTCTCTTTGGAAGCCGAATGCTATTAATTTGAAGGGTTAATATAGTGTAATTGATGCACATTCTTATAAATGTTAGTGTTTTTGATATTAGTGTGATAATAAAAGGGATTTATTCAAGCCCTTGTGAATAGGGATAGTAAAATAAAAATCTACTCCTCAACTTTTGATCTTCCTTGAATAGAAGTAAGCAATTGTGGCATTTGGTTTCCAAAAACTCAATTACCATTGACTTGTTTTTTAAAACAAAACCTGTACCACTTTTACTAATCATATAGGCTTAAATCTTTTCAGCATGAAAAGTGGTCTTAGATTCATAAATTGGTTGTACAAACATTACATTACCTTTTCTTCATGGACAGTCTTCAATTCTGGCACAACTTCACAGCTGGGGTACTTAACACTTGTAGACTGCTTTGGTTTTTACTTTCTTGCATGGCCATCATACAAACTTTTCACATTCTAATACTGGTATTTTATAAATATAAACAATAACCCTGTTCATATTATGTGTATATACTATTCTAAACCATCTGGGAAATGGGGAAACATTTCTAACCAAAAGTGCAAACTTTCTTTCTCCCTCTCAACAGTTTTCAGACTACCAAACAAGGCATTGTAGACCCAATGTTGTCCATTTGGGGACAACAGATGTTTGTAAATGAAGATACTGACCAGTAAGTCTACACACACAACACCACACAGATATCTGTAAATATTAATTTGTATGGTGTATTGATAATGTGGTGGAATCTGTGTATATATCTATTAATGTTGTGGAAGGGTTGGACTCTGTAGCAATAATGAGTTAGTAGGAATAGATAATAAAGCTGTTATTAATAGAGGTAGGTTGCATTATTCTAATTGTTTTAGATGTCATGTTATGTGTGTATCTGTATCACTTAAAGCTAGTGGTTAAGGCAGTATCAGTTAAATTAAATTAATTGCGAGATCGAAATAATTAAATTTTTACCAAGATTGATTACATGAACTGGAGAGATATTGCGTTTTAGATTAAATTATCATTTGATGTCAAAGGCTCGTGATATTTTGTTTCTTTGATACATGCTAACAACTGGTGGTAATGGGTAGTAGCTGTCAAACTATGTTAGCCAAATGAATTGAAGAAAATCATAGATATATGTGATGCTCAACGTCTGTTAAAGAAATTTCAGTTGGTATTATATATTTCGTTTTTCAAGTACATTATGTTCAGTGGCGATAGATCTTTTCCTAAAGACACTGATGATAAATGTGCCAGCATCAATATGGAGAGCCTTGAATTTTCTGAAAAATGAAGCTTATTTGTATGGCAAAGTTATTATAAAGAATCATGAGGCGTATTTATTGTTTAAAAAGTCTGATAGGTTGATCTTGGGATTTCAGTGAAGTTTCTGTGTCAGTAATTGCATGTTCATGCTGGCGAATGAATGCTGATTGATTAGCAATCATTTGTGCTTAATTGTAACGTGTAGAAAATAAAATTCAAAAAGCTTGAGTGTATTAGAACGCATCATAATAGCTGTAATAAGAGGTATTTATTCCTATGTTGATGCATCCAATAAATGAATTGCTGAATATACCTGTTGTAGGCAGGAGTAGTAACAAATTAACTTTGGCCTTTTTGTTGAGAGAATAAATTCAGGATTTGAACTCTTAACATTTAATGTGACCATTAGAACAGTAGAGGCAAATTTATATATTACTATCAGTATTGCTTTCTAGAAATTGTGTTTTGGTATATTTATTCTAATTAATTATGACAGGTCCAACAGTTTTCCCTTTTTTACTCTAACCCTTTCTGGTCCACAATTTGTCCCCTTATTCACGTAGTATTGATAATAATGCAGTAAAACACAATGTACAGTGCTTTACTATGAAAAATCACAGAGTTCTAATAAAAGCCAACATATGGCATAATGTAAAAAAATAATAAATTGCACAAAATTTAAACATATCACTTGACATCTAACTATTTGAGTGGTGATATTGAGTGGAACTTGACATTGGACTGGAAAGGGTTAACATACAACTACATACTATTTATAGATATGTCTTTAAAAAAATATTTTTTGCATGCTGTATAGTCAGTGTGTAGTGACATATAACATAACAGTTGCTCAGTGTATGTTAATCCCTTCTGTAAAAATTGCTTTCAATATTAAGCATATTACTGTTTAAATTTATCTGAGACTAAAATTTTCTTTGTGCTTTGTGTTATTTTTCATGTTATAGTTCTGCAAGCTTTATTTTTAACTTGGCCTTATTTTTTCCTGTTTTTCAATCAACTCTCCGTTGCAGTTATTATCAGTAATATGTGATTAATTTTATTGTAAGTGCTTGAGAATTTTTCAGTGAAGGTAGTTCTAATAAAAGGATTCTTAGGTCAATTATCTCTTTAAAAAGAAATCTTTTAGTAATAGTTGGTCCTTTGTATGCATGTGCAGTGTTCCAATTCTTTTAAATGGCCTTTGAATTGCTATTCATTATTGTTTCTCATTTATTTATCTTTTTATTGCTGGAAAAGCAGAAAACATTCCTTTCAAAATTGAAACAATAGAAATACTATAGCACTCAATTTTTGTCTTGATGCATCTCGTATTCTTCCTTACTACTGCCATCCTCTCAAAGGTCATTTGTTTAAACAAAACTGCACATGTATATGATATTTTGTTCTGTTTTCATGTTAATTTGAGTCTTAGATTTGTAGTGCTTTTGGCATAATCTTATTTGTATTATTTTAATGTTCACTCTTATTTTCACGTGTAGGTTGTTCTTTTGGTTGTTATTAAGGTTGTTCTTTCTCTACTTTAATAGGTTTTTAGTGACATCTGTAGTCATTTATGAATATAAATTGTATGTATATTAGTATAATTATTGGTTATTGTACTGAGAAAAATACTTTTAAAAGAGGGCAATTCTCCATTATATTTCATTTTTCTTCATCAAGATCACTTTGGATACAGCTCAGTTACATATTATATCGTGACTTGAAATCAAGTGTGTTAATATTTTAAAATAAGGAATTATTTAATGATTAAACCATATTTTAAATGGATTGTTTAGGAATGGTGAAATGATACCACTTAGTAGGCTTACTTTAATTAATTAGAAAGTTTCAATTTGCATCTATTTTATTTGATTCCAAACTTTTCAAGTGTTTCACTTTTTGCACGTCTTACAAAAAATTTTTGAAATTATTCATTAAGGTATTATGAGAGTTCATTTTTATTAATATTGGCCTCAATATTTAATGATATGCTGTAATATGTAGTGATTTAGCACAATGTATTCTAAGTTTAGCACAAAATACTAGCTATTTCCACCTTGCATGCTTATTTAGTTGAAGAAAAATTGGTAGTTTCTCATAGTCACTCATTTTTGTAATACTGAGATGTAAAAGTTTTTTAAATTAAGCCTTATATGCTAAATTTATTAAATATATGTTTATGCACACAATAAGTTGAACTACAGTAGAAATTAAGTTCCACTCTTAGCTTTTACTTAATGCCAACAAGAAAATAAGCTATAATTCATTTTGCCAGTATGATAAAATGAGAATAATATGATACTATGATAGAGCACTGTTTATAAATTCAAATATCTTAACTCAAAGCATATTGCCTCATAATTAGCTGTGGTATTAAATAAGCAGTTGCTTTTGGCTTGGTCATGGCCTTGTCTGTATTTTATCTTAATTCAGCCAGTCATATGGCTGGTGAAACATATTGCTTTTTGCCATTTAGTATACTTAATGAAATACAGTTGAATTTGACAAATAAAATTTGGCATATTTATTAATTGCAGTAAAATGTTAAATATCACAACTTTCATTGAATATGCTTATTAGTCATGTATACTTTGAGATTTAGCCTCAATTGCCGGTTATTTAAGTCATACTCTCTTAGTAGCTATTTATTCATTGCTGTAGGTAGCAACATCGTTTAGGTGAGGGATATAAATTTTTCAAATGAATAACAGAGTTTTAAACTTAGCCTTCTGAGTATGTATTTCTGTGTTTATAGCACTTAGTTTTGCCAGAGTGATCTGGCAGAAATGACCTGAACACTGTCAATTTATTGTATTAGTGTGGTAGGGTATTGGTTTCAAATGAGCGCTAGAGTTGTAAAAGCAGCAATCATTTTGAAAGACCGGCAATGCTGCAAATACATAATCTTTCAGGAATGCTATAGGCAACATTTTTGTCCGTATTATGAAATGGCCATTGTTGAATGGAAAACACATTCAAGGAGCATCACCACAAGGGGACTTTTAAGAGGATGTATCTGCTTATTAAAGATAGAAAGTTAAAGGTATTCATAGTCATATCAGTTTTTTCCAAAAATAATAGGATTTATAGTTCATTAATCTGGATTTCTTAGAAGTATTTTTTCGAGTATCAGATCCGAATCCATACTTTTTTACTTGAATTTCCAATGACTAATGGAATGGAATGGTCTAATCATTTTTTCAGTTTTGCGTGATGAGTCAATTATAATGAAACTTAAACAAATGTGATTATGCCCCCTTTTGATTGAAGTTAGATTTTTATGTAATCATGTGTACATTGATGCATTTGAATAGTATTTAGTGTGTAGGTATAAAAGCAGCTGCCGATAATTTTTTGTAAATTGCGGGGAAACTCATTTTACAAAATTAATGAGGTCATTTTGGAGGTCAAACTAATGTCCAACCTGAGCCACAACCATACATCATTTTTGTTGACTTTAATTTCTATATTCTTTAAATGTGTAATTGCACTAGGCTGATGCTAAAAAAATCAGAATTTTTGCCAGAATTTTATGGTCTTCATAAATTAAAAGATTTTTACTAGTACTTCTACTTTCTATCCTCACTTTTTTACCACCTGAAAAATAATACAACATATTACACAGTTTTCTCAGATTTATCTTTACTTTGAGTAGTACTTATCAGTTTGTACATTAAATTTACAATAAATACCTTGGAAAGCCATGTGAAATACATGTTCACCTTCATGAGGTAAGGTATGAAAGGAGTCTGTAAGATCTGATTGAAGTGCAGAGTAGTAGTGAGTGATCAGGGCAGCCATTTTATGTTTTTCATGCTGAGCATTCTTATAATATACCAGATTTTTTTACCACGGAATCACATTTTATATGAATTCAGTTATATATTATTTTTTCCATATCCATGTAGGTAGTAACAAGCATTGCAACTAAGTATATGGTATACCCTTGTTTACTGGAGTAAAATGTATTAAATAGCACTATTTTAAATAATTATCTTAATTTTAAAATGATAATTTGTTGTGCTCTGCTTTGAGGATACACCATAATGAAACATTTGGAAAATAATCTTAGGAGAAGCATTTTTCATCCTGTTGACTGCATATTTTTTTAGAGAAGTTTCCTTTCACTTTTCTTGAAAATGCTGTTTAAACTAATAATTATGCTTTCTTATTCTGAGCCTTGGCTAGTTCACTCACTTGGCTCCATGATGCATTTTAACTGTAGGCCCAGAGATGGATTGGCATTCAGTTATTGAGTGTTCAATATAAGCAGAAGTCTAGATTGGTAAACATACTTCTTGTGGCCTCTTAAGGCCTTAAAACTGCTTTTCTTTAGGCACAAAATCTTGAAATACATGAACATTCCAAATCACATACTTACAAACATCAGTTGTGATCCTCAATGAATGATAATTCTACTTATCCAGTATCCAGAACAAACTGGAGTTTTTGTGGCATAATCAAAGTCATCCATTGATTGGCACAAATACTCCTACCTTCTGTACTACACTACCTGTCATGTGACTGCTTAATCTTAGAGTGATTATTTGGTCTAGACTTTTCCCCTGCCCATTTGATTCTATTAGTTTGTTTGTAGGCATGGCTCATTGTGAGAATATTTCAATCAGGATATTAGCACATTTTTAAGTACAGCATAAACACTCATGGAATGATCCAGTGTCAGCAGGTACACATCAAACTATCTGCTATTCATTGATATGTGAACTGAAAGATCACTATCAGTATTTTATGCAGTGTCACTCATTAACACTTGCATGAGTTGCATGTAAAATGTATCTCAATCAGCTTTGTATTGAACTAACATAATCGCTGCTTTTCAATCGCACATCTTATACACATCTTAAAAAATTGAAGAATCATTATCATTTTTTGTTTTTGGACAAAAATAAGGTTGAATATTCTTGGTAGCTTTACCCTAATGGAATATTCAAAATTTTGAAGCTAAATTTCAGCTAGGTTAGCATTTTTCACAATTGCTTTTGTCATTAGAAATTAAATTTCAGCAAATTAGTGCATAGGTATCCCTAATTTTTGAAGTATTTTAATTATTGTTCTTTTTGCATATTGATAATCACAAATATTATGAAGTTCCCTCAGGTTTCAGCCAGGGGAGGGTGTTGACACGCACCAATGTTTTAAAGGCATAGTGTACACTTCTTCACGGCAGCTGCCATACTGACCCTGAAGATCCTGAAGGGTAGACTACACCTTCGAAACATCAATGCCTATCATCTCCCTCACCTGGTTGGAAACCAAGGAAACTTCTTCATCCGTACTTGCCAGGAAAATGTACGTTTTGTGAATATTATGTTTACAAATGGGAATAAGGAAGTGCTGTTTTTTTGTCTCTCCAGCTATATACAAATTATCATTGTCATGACTCAAGTCAATACTTGATTGCATTAATGTCTTTAATAGCTAAATGAAGGAACCCCTTTCTTTGCATAGGAAATATAGCTCTTGTTAAACTTTCTGCAGTGTTCATTAAATAAATATAATATGGATTATATGGTAACAGATATAAGCAGAGTACATATTTTTAAATCGGTAGTTTGAGTTGATGGGCCAGATCACTTGAAGCCTCTAAAAATCCTAGCTTTGCTCAAAAGTCAATGGATTAGAATATGTATCCTAGAAATACAGATTGTAATGGCTATAAAATTACAGATGTGGTATGAATTATTGAAAGCACCGTGGTATGATTTTTATATTTTGGAGTCCACCAATATCAGTGACCTAATTTATTTAATGATGACATTTAATTATTTCAATAATAAATCAACTAATTATTTATCAAAGATTATGCTGATTTTGATAAATTTCTACTGTCAGCTATTATCAGTTGCATCTGATTTATTTCCTCATGTATTTCTCCAGATAAGCAAGAGTTTACTGTATACATATTTTTGTGAACCATTGTGCTCACCACTGTTATTGATGAGCTGAAAGTTAGAATTTATCCCTAGAAATTGATTATAACACTTCCTGGGATTTCTATCAGATTTGTATCATTAATCATGGGAGTACAATTGTTATAGCCTTCTGACATACCATATAAGTCCACTATAGCAAGCATGGCTTATCACCAGGGTATTGCCTTATCAAGTTGCCATTATTGGTCCTTTGTGAAAAGCTTATAGATTTTTGTTGGTTTAAATGAGTGGTCATTTCTGTCATATGGATATAATGACTCAATTTTGCTCGATGGTCGTCCAAGTTGCATTACTCACTGAAGTCATTCCCCATGAAAGCAAAGTTATATAAACTCACAACTTATTGGGCAAGTTATCACAATGAAAGGGAAATGAAATTCGTATTAGATGCAATTTGAGTTACCATCAACTTACTCTTCTGTTACTCTTTAATGCCTCCAAAGATTATATTTATTCAATTCGGCTGTGATTGTCCTCGTGGCTACTTTACTCATAGGCTTACTATGAGTAAACAAGACAGATAATGTCTTGCAGTTCGAGTACATCTTGTTCCTTTAAGGCCTCTAAAATTTCCATTGGGAAAGAGAATGCCTCAGTAGCTTGCTTGGTTAAAGTTCCTGGTCAGAAATTAGGGGATCTGGGTTCAATTCCCAGTCAAGGTGTATGATTTTTTTCTCTGTGGAATTTCTGCTATTGTGCTCTTAATCCTAAAATATCAGCTCTCTTCTGTCTTGAGAATTTCTTCAACATTTCCTTAGGCCACCTCATTCTCTCCCATCTCTCACTCTTCTGTCAAGCATGCATGTCTTGGTGGTGTGATTCTCAATCATTTGAGATACTCTTTTTGCATCGGCACATCACCAAGGAATTTAATCCACTTTTTGTTTAAAAAAATACTTCCCTTATGTTCCTTGATCACCAATTGGTAGGGATCCAGGAAAATCGCGAAATCGACATAATGTGACATTACATGAAAATGCTGCCATAAAACGATAAAACATGAATTCATTATGTTTCGGACGAAGTTTTGAAAAAAAAAATTGCAAATTTTTATTGCATTCGTAGGTGGCACCACTTTTACAAAATATACGCACTAAAAGCACTGTTGGTCTATTAAACCAACTATAACTCGTTGTTTTGCGAAAATAATGAACAGCGGAGATACGAGTCTGTTGATGGGTTTTGCCGCATAATTTATGGTAGAAAGACAACAGTTTTAACTAATAGAATTCTGGCAAAACTCTTTTCTTGACAAACAAAAGTCTTTTCATGACAAATAACACAAGGAAACTAATCACTGCTAGTCACGATTCAAAATCAAAGAAAGCTCGTAAACATCGTTGATGGTTGCCGCTCAGTACGAACTATGCTTACTCCCGTTACGTATTTGTCATTAATTTATAAGAGGTCACATGATATGCATCTTCTTCCATATTGTACTTTCACAAATAGCTAATGAATTTTACGTTAGAATTACTGAGAACAGATTCCTCTACAATGTTATCACTATGAGCCATTGTCGCTATTTTCCGTCGAAAATATGCCGCGATGCCAGAGGTTGAAGTTTCATCTCCCAAAGAAGTTACACCTCCCGAAAGAGGAAATTGATTTTAACGCAGAAAATGTATTTTATATATTATTTAATACTACATTTATTTATACAAATACTTTTTTTTGTCACGTTAGATAAACTTTTACAAAATTTTATTTGGGTTAGAACTATTTTTGTGACTTAAATTTTGATGACCAAAATTGCATGCTTTTTATTCTGTTCGCTGTCTTCATGCCAAATTGAAATTTCAGCTAAATAAAGACAGTGACAAATTTTTATTTATTTCAATATTCAATAATTATTATGAAATTCATAAGACCTACCTATGAAACTGGTTACTTGACTGAAACTTGGGTAGGATCACTGCAGTCACAAGTTTTTCGGCATGAAAAGAATAGAGGAGAGAAATAATAATTACCATGTATTACGTAACTGCCTTAAAGTTGGTTTTCTCTTTTAGATCTTCTCAAACTCGGAGACACCGATATATTTTACTCACAGACCCATACAGAATTCTGCGTGCAAAATGTTTACCTGCACATAATAATTCCATAATTCATTTTAGAAGATCCTAGGTTAATATTTCCAACTTTAATCTCGTATGTAAATTTTCAATTTACTTGTACTTGGACACTAGTTGGTGGTTGATTCATGAGTTGCCAGAACTTGATGGTGTATTAAAGCTGAGTGTACTTAAAGTGTACTAAAGCCTACTTATTAACGCTTATAAAATTTAATGTATTCAATGGTCCATCACTGGTAGTAAAGATATTTTTCATATATTTGACATTTAAAAACTAAAATTAAATTACTTCATTTAATCAAGTTTTAACATTTTCCTTCGCCAGACAGCAAATAAATAAAAAAAGTAGAATAACTTTAACATATGAATTGTAATTCTAGTATTTGAGCTATTTGAAATTCCAGATATTCAACTATGTATTCGAGTCATATTCAGTATTCGAATTCGAGAAATCTGTTATCCGGCCCATCTGTAGTTAAAATACCTCTCCACCTTGATGCTTTGAAGAAAATTCAGTTATCAATTCCTCTTGAGTACCTTTCTTGGCACTCCGATAACATTATGCTATATTAAAGAAAACTGTTTGAGATAAGCTGGCAAATGCAGAAAAAACAGGCATAGACATTATGGCAACCCTCTGTTCAATGAAAGAGCCCAGTGTTTGCTAAATTTGCAGTGTATTCCTTGTGGATACCCACAAACAAAGTGGACAGTGAGAGGTATTCTCTCTCAGTATTCCATTTTAGTCAGCAAACTTTGACATTGATTGAAACCAGAAAATGCTGTGACTTTAACAATGTTTGCATTCAAGGAACTTAGGTACTTAGGCTCTACATATAATGATAACCTAAAGTAAATGAACTTTTATCCACTGTTAATGTTAAGAAATGCCAAGACAAGTAGGACAAGCAGAACAATATATCAGTTTTTTTAGTGGAGCTGGACAAGCTGTCTGTTAGTGTACAATCAAAATGAGCTATTACGCTGTTCTTAACAGTGTTAATTAATAACTACTTATATTTTAGTATAATTATGTGATGTTCATATCCTACAAATTATTTTTCTGAAGGTACAGTAAAAATATTGTATTTTTTTGTTTTTTGCAATCTTATTTGTACCGGAAATCAGCTAAAATAAGCATAAAACTATTTTCCTGGACCTCTACCAATTGGTGAGAACTTATACTGATGTCCTTTTTGTCTATGCAATTGGAAACCCTTGGAACTTTCAAAAGCCTCGATAAAAATTTTGGTCAGTGAATTGGAATGACGTGAGTTAGCTATTGTCTCATAATGCAACTACTAGAGGTAGTTGTGCTAGGTATGAGGAATAAGTAATGATTTTTAGAAGCAAATATTATCAAATGCGGTGTAAATATTGGTTGTTAGGAAATATACTGTAACCTGCTCATGATAACACCCTTTTGTGCCCCATTTTTATATATCTATCATGTGAGCTCTCAACTCTCAGGTTATGATGTGATCATTTTGTACAATCAGATGAACCCAAGTCATATTTCTAAACAGTATAGGTGTTGACAATCACCTTTTTTTGGAAGTTCGCCTGAAATTTACACTTGTGGATGTAATATAGAGTTGTTGAATCTGTAATGGATAGAAATGAATGCGACTCAGGAAATTATAACATTTTACTCTTCTTACTGCAATGATCTAGATGCTTTATCCTGTATAATTTACCTATTAATTTTGTTAAGTTCATATCACATATCTGTAAACAGTTTACCACTGTATTGAAATATTGCTTATGCTCTCACATTTGAGGGTTTTTTAAATTCTTAAAATAATGTATTCAATGCTGCATAATTATGCATCATCAAAATATCAGATTTTAGTTTTAAAGAATGTTTTTTTTGGCCTAATGGATCACTATTAGAAGATTTCACTATTGGAAGAATTATTACAAGATCACTATTGGAAGAATTATCAATAAATGAGCACTTTGTTTTTCCACAATTAGTTTATTTTTCACTTCTGGTTTCAACTTGTTAAGTCATCTTTGGGTGTAGCCACAGAAGACAAATATACGATCTCTGTATATTTGTCTTTGCACAGCAAGGAAAAAGAGGGACGAAGGGGCCTCTCTGAGCTGGGGATTATCAGGGTAATTGGGTTAATTGGAGTAGGTAAGATCAAGGAGGGTGAACAGGAAACTAACAAATGGTCATATCACAATGTTACAATTTAAATTGACACTCTTGATAATTTCCATCTCCTTAAGAGTATCTAGGTGGCTGCCTTTCCTCTCCAAATGAAGGGCTTGGGAATGGAATCGCTACAATGTGAAGATTTCATTCCCAGATTGCGGCATTGTGAGGGCAACATTTACATTGGGCATACTGTGTGAAAAATTCAAGAAGTATTACGTGAACACAAATCCTGCTTTAAAAATCTGAACACAAATTCCAGTTTTCAATACATTCAATTAAAAGTGGACATCCCCTATAACACAATGGTATTACATTTGTAATAAAAGGAAAATATATCACATGGTTCATATGTACCTCTATGGATTTAATACACATGTATAATTCTGTGTATTTGATGTATATGTGCTTCAAAAGTCACTTCTTATACAGTGGGACCTTGTTTCACAAACTTAATTCGTTCCTGAAGGCCCTTCGTCATCCAAAATGTTCGCAAACCAAAACATTTTTTGCTATATGAATCAATGTAAAGAAGATAAAGCCATTCCTGGAACTCAAATAGTTCTTCATACAAACTTTTAAAATAGTACTTTGAGCATATATCGTGATCTAAACCACAGAAAAATATTAACCCTTTCACACTCACGTCAATTTTTTGTTTTCAAGCCCAGAAAGCTCGCGCTGTATTTCTGCAAATTTTAAGCAAATAATTTTTTTAGTCTGTTTTTAGGTCAAGGATATTGAAATTTTAACTGGAAATGGAAAACATATTTTAGTTTCTAATTAAAAATTTATTGGATGAGTCAAAATAAAAAATAATTGTATAAAAAATATTTAGTGCAAAACATTTTTTTAAACAGAGCCGATATATCAGCACCTTGAGCTCTTTAAGACAAATATGGGAAGCTGATATATTGGCTCCTTGAGCTTCTAAGGGTTAAATGCCACATAAAATGGAAAAATTAATAAACAGTTGAAATACTGACGAAATCTTTATTTTTGCTGTGCCCAGACGGAGATGAATTATAGTGCCAAAAGGCAGTCTTCATCTGTAAAAAAAATCAGGTGACTTCTTGTGGTTTCTTCTTTTTGCTGTCTCTTTGTACAACTTGACTCGGCCTGAGATTCTCTTTGCCTTTCAAAACAATTATCCTGTGTGGTCCATTTTTTGTACTTTGTAATTTTTTTGTTAAGTATAACATAGCATTGTCATTGAAGACATTTGTTACAAATTGTTACTGCTTTATTAGGGTGATAATATTCCATGAAACTCTTGACTTCTCCCTGATCAAATAAGTAGGAACTTCCACTCTTTCTTTATGTTCCTCTGTAGACATTCACTCCACTATCTTCTTCTACATTTGTTCCTGCTTCTGATCTATCTTATATGGTTCTCAGGTAGCTTCTTCATGTCTTCATGATTAATTTATAAACCCATGAGTTTATACAGTAACTCATTATCATTGATAGCTGCTAAATCCTCAGTGTCAAAGGCCTCGAAGTTTCTGTCTGCAACACAATCTGGTCACAATCTCTCCCAGGCTTCATCCCTGTTGGTCACTTGCCATCTGGCTTCATTGATGAAATTTAAAGCATGAAGGTCATTAAAATTATTTTCCCATAAGTCTCTGAGTTCTAATACTGTGCTAGAGATTACCTTGAAACAACTTCGAAAAAGTGAAAATTAAATTGATGGATGAAGGCGATACTTGATGGAAATTGCGAACGTTAAACATGGTAAATGAAACAGACTTTGTACTTTCCACACAGCTTTATATGTTCCCCAATCATTTTCAAGGGGGGGCAAGGGGAAAATGATGCTTAGTGGTCGAAATCTATTGGGGAACATATAAAGCTGTGTGGAAAGTACAAAGTCTGTTTTATTTACCATGTTTTACGTTCGGAAAAGTGCTTTGGCATAGAGCTTCTTGAAGTTGGAACTCACAGTGTTGGTAGTTATGCAAGGAGATAGAAACTCTAACTTTTCCACCAGCTCGTCTGCCAATCCTGTAGGATTGGTATTGTCCATCATTGTAGTGACAATTTTTCTTTCTTACAAGTATTTTTTCACCCTTTTGTGTAAATTTGAAGCAGGTATATTTTGAAGTAGCCAATGTTGGACATTTTAAATATATATAAGTTTAAGTTGTGTAGTTTGAGGGATACCTAAAAAAATTGCATAAATTTGCAGAACAAATATCTTAAGCGTATGAAATAAGTGCTAAAATTATATTAATTATTAAAGGGATTTAAATGTTGCAGACAAAATTAGAATTTGTCTGTAAATACAATTCAGGAAAAAGGTGAATTAACAAGAAAAACAATATATGGATAAATAAAAGATCTTGTCAGAATAAACCATCAGTAATCACCATCAGTAATCAGTAATATCAGTAGTCACCATCAAGTAATTACTTGATGGTGACACTATGTGTCGAAACCTAGGTCGTGCCAATAAACTTACTATGGAGACCACCAAGTTCTTTCATTTATCCATAATGAAAAACTTTCACCACATCTCACCGGAATTTGTTTCCTTTATGAACAGCATACTTTTGAGCCAATAGGCATGTCTCCCTATGAAGGATTATTAAATAAAAAACTGAAAACATACAACAAGCTTCAGATTTACCCAAATGCGTGCTGTAGGGGATTGTATTGAGTCCACTTCCAAAATCTTTAATTGGTGCAGGTACATGTCTCCTGTGATTATACCTGATGGTGACTTAGCAAGTCAAAACTAGTGTTGAAGATAAAAACTTACTGTAGAAAAATAAAATGTTTTTTCATTAACAATGAATTTCTTCCGCCAAGTTATGGCTGACACTATAGAGTAGATCACTAAGCAATTAAGGAATCCAGTAATGTTCTCTTTGAATGCCCTGAAAATTTAGAAGGATGATTCAAAGGAAAAATAATTATGAAATGCCTACCTTGGGAAAATCTGAAATGAAAAGGTGGTTTACAATTTAATGCGAAAGCAAGAGGGAAAAATAAAACACACTGTCTTCAATGCTTTTAAAATCTCTCAAGACTTAATTAATTCTCATATTTATACATAAGTTTCCTTACATAATTAAATGTTTCATGAACATTAAATTCTAGTTTGCAGTATATTTTCCAGATCACTTAGATGACAACTCTTAAAATTGCATTCATCCAATTGAAATATTTAGGTCATGAGAGTTTTTCTTTTTATCATACTGTGCTGAATTACATTCTGAAATTTAGCAGTCACTTAAATCATTGCATTTCTCAAATCAAAAACACTCAGTTGACATGCACTGCTTTTTTTCTTAACTATTTGCTTAGGATTTTCAAAGGTGTACATTATTCTAAAACACCCCAGTCCATACTTAATTTTTCATTAGCACTCTAATATAACTACAAAATTTCAGTGAAGTCATTAAACATTAATTAATTTCTATGCAATAACTTGTGTTGATTTTCAGCTAATGTATAATTTACTCTTAGGGTTGCCATAGTTGGTTGATTTAACCTTTAACATGTAACTCTTCTATATTTTGAAATGGTGTGTTTGTTGGTAAATTTGTATCCCATTTATTTAACTTCCTTTTTTAGCTGTACGAATTTCTAATATCTGTGATAATGTGCTTTCTCTGTCTTTTAGCTGAGAGATTTTTGTGGGGATTTTTTTATGATTGAAAAATTTAACGAGTGTTATATGTCCAACCCTTAAATATCAATTTTTGATGAGTGTCAGAATTGATATTTAAACTGTTATATACTAAATAATTACCATTTTAAAACTCAAGGGAAATTTTTTTACTCAACTCATTTGCAGGAAATAATTTCCATAATTTTTGTGTGGGATTCTAATTTCACAAAATAATACATTTAACACACCAGAAGGACACCATATCTTAATCCTCTTCCAACTCCACAAAAATCATTCAGAGCATTACATTATTTATTGCTGTAATTACATACTTTTCCAAAATTCATACATAGTTCAATGAAGTCTCATATTCTGTGTGGTTATTGATTGGTGTTTTTCTTGAAATGATTTTGCACATCATAATGTTTTAGGCATTATTGTATGTATCTTTGTAATTACACTCATTGATAATGTAAATAGATTTAAGTTAACTTTCATAGATTAAATTCAGCCTTACAAAGTCAGCCAGATGGATGTAATAGCTGGGAAATTGCTCATTTTATTCAATAGATATAATGGTCAGCTTGAACAGGTATACATTTTGGAAATGTTTTACCTATGTGATATGAATAATTGTAGTGATAAAAATACCTGATTAATTGTATTCCTCAGCTTTTGCATGAAACCGATAGGAATGGGAAATTCAATTTTTTTTGTTTTACTCATTTTTGATATATTAGTTGAACCTTGCTAAGGACAGATGACCTCATTTTGGTTCCCGGAATGGCAACTGGTGCTGAAAATGGATTGTTGAATTTTTGTCATAGCTTTATTATTAAAAGAGCATAATTTCCCATCTATATATTTTTCAAATCATGATTGCACCATCATGGCTTTAATCAATGAAGCTTCCAGCCAAATAGCTATTGATGTCTGACAAGCGCACGAGATGGTTGCAGCTATGCCATGCCTAAAATAATCTTTTTCTTGCTTTCTACCCATAAACCTCTGTGCTTGTCCCCGCAACCATGTTTAATCTTATCATTGCATCCTTTCCTTAAAGGCAGACTTGCTTATTGGAGTGCATCATATTTTTTCATAGATCACCCAATCCAAAAACTTTGTGACTGTGACATGTAAACTGTTTATTATGGCTAAAATTAATAATGTATCTATATTTCAAAATATCCTTCTGATTTTTAATGCTTCAATGATGCAATATTCTAAATTCTACTACCCCTTCTGTATATTCATGCATTCATAACACTTATCTAATTTATTTGTTTACACATTGTGCCCCTCATTAATCAGGAACAGAAGGGTTTTACATTTTTCAGATTTTATTGGATTAAATCCTTAATCATGAAATTGTTGGCACGTGATGAATTTTGATCAAGTAACTGTCTCATGTAAACTATTTGCTACAAAACTTCTCTTTATTTTTACGTGTGTGTAGTGAATCTATCAAGTTCATTGTAAAATTCTCATTATTTGCTCTCTAAAGTTTTTTTTGTTTGGGCTTTGGGAACATTTCTCAACCATAGGATAGCCCGGACATTTTGCTTTAGCAATCGTGGGCATGGTCTTTATATCTGCTCTCCCTCAGAAGTGCAACAGTTCACAGTTTCATCTGAGTTTTGGTGAGTTATCCAGTAGGAGTAAGCAAATAGATTAAGGGAAAAATGCAATGGCCTCTTCGTAAATGGATTAACTTGACTCCTTTCTGTAATTTAATTCATTACCTCTCCCTTTTGTATCAACATTATTTGAAACATGTTGTTCATGCCAGTTTTTTCCCAGCAAATTATTAAGTTTTCAATTTTTTCATGATGTCTTCTATATTTGAATCATATTTGAGTATTGACTATAATTTTAATTATAATTGGCTTCATATTATTTCTTGGAATTTCCGCTGTGTTCGTAGTTCCTTAGATTACAGTTGCACCCTTCATCCTGGTGATATCTTCAGGTCGAAAAGACTTATAAAATAGCAACAAAATAAATAATAGCAAAAAATTATTTTCAGCCTGAAGCCACAACCAGGATGAGGTTTGAAACTGTCATCAAAGAAACTATGACTTTGTAAGAAACCTCTGGAAATAATATTAAACCATTAATTATAAGTTGCAGAAGCCTTAGAGGTAAAAACTGAATATAATTGATGAAGTTTTCTGAACTCTTAAGAAGTGTGTATTATAATTGTATTAAAGTGATATTGTTGAAGCTTGTGTATAGGAAATTAAGGCCATTGGCATAAATGAATTTTAGAAATTCAATTAGAAATCCAAACCTACTTACCTATGTTATGATAACCAAATACATCTTTATAATTGTGAGTAGCTCTAAGCATTTGTTGTGTTTAATTGTTTGGCCTAGTATGCTGATTTCATTCCAATGGCATCCATTGTAAAGCTTTTCATTCAATCCTTTCTTGTGAGCCACTCTATGATTTTTATCTTTTCTGAGTTTTGATCCTTGAAATTCCCATATATCTTTCTGTTTTTTAACTTAATTTCTACTTTGCTATAATCAAAGTTAACTGCCCCAGTTTTGTGGCTTAATCAATTTCATGAAAGAGTGTATTTCTCAGCCCATTTGATAAACTATTTTTTTTACTCAGAATTTCATTTAAAAATTAGCCTGCATCCATCAAGACTAGGCAAAAGCTATGTTTTCACGCTACCAAATTTACATTGCCATCATAGCTGCTACATTATTTACATTCACATCAGGCTGCATTACCACAGTGAGCTAAAGTTGCAATTTCCATCATTCATTTGTCACTGGACTTCTACCCTCATCAGTTTTTTATATACGTAGTTGCTATATTTGAAAATAAACACTTCCATTGTCTTTCTATGAAATGTTAGCATTAGTAGATGATCATTTTTTTTCTTTTTAAATGTATTGAGAAAAATCATAGTGCATCTTATAAGGTGGTCAGAAAGTATTTGTTGGAAGGGGTCTTGGAGAGATGGAATTGTACATATATTTAATGGTGATGTTGATAAGTTAGAAAAACTTTGTGAAAGGAAAATTCAAACTCTATGCCTAACTAAAAATGACTACGTATCCGGGTCAAGTGAGTGATTTTTTTCTCTGTGGAAATTCACTGAATTATTGCACAAACATTGAATTATTATGCATAAATGTTTTCTTGTTTGTTCACTTAAGCCTCTGTTTATGAGAAATAATTTTTTTTATTGACGAGCATGTCAAATTCTGTGCTTTTGAAGATAATATGCTGACTGATTTATTTTATTCAACACGGACTAATGTCATTTGTAAATTTTTTTCCTTATCTATTTCAATATTACTCATACAAAATTCATAGCAAGGTAAAACATAATGCTCAAATAAGCAAATGAATTCATCTTGTGTGATAAATTAGTAACTGTTTTAAATATAAGTAATATTTTATTATGGTTTTCATTTGATTAGTGCAAGCATGCCAGAGATGGTGGCTGAGCTGTTCATGACTGAAGAAATGCCTGAAGCTCCAAAAGAAAGCTTCTTTAAAGGACTTTTTGGTGGAGGAATCAGAACAATTGATAGGGAAGAATTATGTAAGTTCATCTGTACATATTTTACATTAAATTTAAGTCCTTCTACTTAGAATAAAACATTATAGCTAGTTGTTTTCACAAGGTTTAAAAAAAAAACTTTCATTAAAAATACTATATAATTCAAAGTATGAATTGGTTCCACCAAGTTCCACTAATCCTCCTAATCCATTTCCTCTAAATCCACTTTGTCAGTTTTCTGCTTCTCAATTGGCTCAGAAAAAATAAATGCCCTGAGTGCATCATTCATTTCACTCAGTCCTGTGTGCCTATTCCATTAGCCTTGTTTGTATAATTATGTGTTATCCCTCTCAAAAAGTTACCACCTCACCAGCAAAGTTTGTTTGCCTAAAGTTGACAGTGATTTAAACAACCCTGATTAGCCTTCTCACAGCAAAGGTAGTTTGCGACCAAAAATGAAAGAAAATGCTATTTCCTCACAAAATAGGAGTTTATGCCAAAAGGCCCTGCACAAGGGTTTCTGAAGGGGAATAGAGAGATGTGGTTTTGGAAAAGTGTTGTGAATCAGAAAACTTTCTCTTTCAAATAGCCTCTGCCATCCATGGGCCTTGGGTCTTGAGTCTAGTCTAGAGTCTATGAAGCAGTCAGAGAGTAGAGAGGGTGGGGCAGACTCTTTCAAGGATATGCTATTTAAGTTGGTGTTTAAGAATGCTCCCATGGGACAGTGTTTGTGTATGTGTGTTTAGAAGCAGGTCTTGGGTGGGGGACTTCATTCTACAACCCAATGGCCCACGTGATAACTTTGATATGAGACCTTGTTATGATGTTTGGGTGTTCAGTCTTAATGGAGAGTATCCCATAATATGGCCAGAAATGAGGTTTTTTATTGGAAGTAGGTAAATTTGATTCAGTCTTCTCCCTCCCGTCTTTGCTGCACTATATTACTGTAGAACTTGGTTAAGAAGTTACTGCGTAAGAAGTTTTCCCCTCTAAGAAATTTTATTTTTAAAGTCCAAAAATAAAACCTGTAAGTAGAGGTCCGTGAAAGTGGTTTTATTTTTTGCTAAAATTCGTTTTAAAACTATGTGATTTCGGTGTTATAGAAAATCTTGGCGGTGTTATTATAATGTTACAATTTTTGTGCATTTCTAGGCATTTTATCATTTTTGGTACACATTTTGTGAATGCTTATACTTTTATTAAGCATTTTACATAACAAGAAAGGCAGTGAAAGAAGCATGCATAACTACAAACAATCGGAAACAAAAAAACTTGAACTGGGGGTGTGTCGAAACAAGGTGGTGTCCAAGGAGGACCTCCTTGTGTCGAAATGATTTTTTTTTGCATTGAAGCTCGGTGGAGCGCCGAATATCCGACGATCCGTCCCCTAATAAGTAGCACCTCCTATCCTTTCTGTTCCTTCCCCCCCTTCCCTCAACTGCTAGTGCTTCCATTCCCAGCCAGTGGCCGTGTTTAAGTCTACAAAATTGTTACGTTAGGCCCACACTTAAGGTTTTCCTGCAACAAGTTATCCAATTACGCTGTCTACTGCGTCACGGTGAGTCACCAGAATTACTGCTCGGCATTGACGCGGGCGCGTGAGCTTATATTTACGCTCTTCCACGGCCGTGTTAAATTTCTTTCAGCACATTATTGATTCAGAATATCTAATTCTTTAGGAGAGAAAGCACGTCATTCTAGATATTTCCGAGAATTTCAGGATTGATAAATGTGAATCGAAGAGAGAGGCGGTGATTAATTTAACGGCAACGGCAAAACCTAGGAGACATCACTACAGTGCGCGATATGACGCGAATGCGATATGCGCGAGACAAAACAAGCCAATTTACCTTTGAATCGTAATGAGATAGAGCGAATGAACGTCAGCAGCGTTAAACAATAAAGGCTTAGGCTTTAAACGATTATGACTCTTTACATGTGATTTTTTCGCTAATTCACGTAAAATTCACGAAAAAGGCGAAATTTCATTTTATTTTCCGATTTCGCGTTATTTCGCGATATCGCATCTCACGAATTTCACGGATCTCTACCTGTAAGGTATACATTTCCCTTTTGAGAAGTGTTCCTTCATCAGAGGTTCTGAACCCTCTGACCCTGTAAAATCTTCTTAACAGGGTACGACTATACATTAAAATAAGTTAGCATAGTTACAACTGTGCATTGTTAGCATGTATAATTATAACTTTTTCATTAATCCCTCTACTGGGGGAATTAATTTTTCCTCTTCACTCTCGTGGTGGGGAACACAATATATAATAAATGTAGATGTGGCAGATATATTCGTGCTCCCCTTTATAACTGTGCATTGTTAGCATGTAAAATTATTACTTTTTCATTAATTTCTTTAGCAGGGACTTTATTTTTCCTCTCCACTCTCATGGCAGGGAAAACATTGTATTATAAATTGAGAATTGGTGGATATATTCATGCTTCCTTCCACATGAGTGACTTAGGTTGGTGGATATATCTGCTCTTCTCTTGTAATGGGTATAATGTCTCCTCTTATGCCTAAAAACTGGAGATGTATCGAAAAGCAGATTTCTTGAATTTGAGTATCAAATCATGACTCAAATATTTCGAATACTAGGATTACAATTGATGTGCTAAATGTTATTCTGCATATTAATCTGTTGCCTGTTGAAGTAAAGTCCAAAAATAAAACCTGTAAGGTATAGATTTGATGAAATTTTTGATTAAATTACATTTTGATTAAATTACATAAAACCACAAGTTGATTCAATTAAAAAAATTAATTCTGGTTTTAAAATATAAAATATATGTATAATAAAATATTTTTTCTACCTATTTTGAACTGTTGAATACATCAACTTTTATAAGCCTTAATAAGTGAGCGGAAAGTGTTAATACACCATGTTTTATCCAGTTTTGAATTAATATGATGTAGTGATGATGAAGTTTTGAATTAATATGATGATCAACACGCCAAATATAGCATCATTATTTAAGATTTCGAATATCGAATACTTTGTAGTATTTGAGGTATCCGTGGGTGTTCTCACATCCCTACTAAAAACAATCAGTGGTTATCAGAAGATATTATAAAAAGTAAACGGAAGTATTTCCATGCAAAAAACTCAGGTCGCATATTAAACCTTTTACTGCCAGCCCGGTAGACTGTGTGAAAACTGCCAATTCCATGAAGTTTGCTAGATTATTGATTTTACATTTTCAGTTTTGTAATGTTAATGCAATGAAGCATGTAAAAAACATCAATTTGGATGAAAATTTGAAATTTAGTAGGATGATGAAATCATTCATGCTGTCCCTGATGTGAAGGAAATAAAAAATTACAAATTTATGTAATAATGTAATATATGTCAGCTGGTAGATTAACCTGCTAGCAGTAAAAGGGTTGAGGAATAGCACTTACTGACATCAGCAATTTCAGTTAATCTTGGAAGGTCCTTGGATACTCTGGTTTTCCTGTACACCCCTTTGTTTGCCTTTTCCTTTTGTTTGAATAATTATTTAATTGTTTAAGTAATTATAATTATTTCAGATGGGAACATGAATTTTTCTTGCAGTATGCAGTTGCAAGTGCATATTTCTTTGAGCACCTTATATTTATTCATTCTATATAAAATCTTGTCACTTAAAATCAAAATGTGAATATTTGAAAGGAAAGTACTGAGATTAACAATATTTGGGATAAACTTTTAAGAACATTTGCAGGCATATTGCATGTTAAAATATTTTATTTTTAATCAAAATTTATCAATTATTTGTGTTCGTTGCTTAGAATATGATTAGAGTGTAAGATTATGTACTTCTGCATTGATGAGGAACTTGTCAAAATTTTCATATATCATTTTACACATTATTTTTATTAAATACATGTCTATAGAGTAGTGAAGATATGTTTATTACAATATTGTTATCACTGCATGGTTAATACAAGACTGATGGGTAATATTGCTATTCAGCCACAACCCACACCTCTGGACTTAGAAGCCTTTGTTGTGGAACAAAACTCGATGAGAGTGTATTTCTCTTTCCATTTTTTTAAAATCAGTGGTTCAAATAAGAAAATTTGCCGGAGAAATTTCTGCAGTATTTGTTAGTGCAGAATTAATTAAATATGTATTCATTTTTAAATTACCAAAGTTGCCAGGGTATAGGGCACAATAGGCATATAAGGTGTACCCCTTTTTTGCATACATTTTTTTACATGAAAAATTACTCTCTTGATTTTTGTACCTGTTTTCCTAGGGAAAAATTTGCAGGCAAAAACTTGGGGCTTGATCTCTCATCTTAATAAAGTGTGCAACTGTACTAATATATTTTTACGTAAGCTTAGGAAAGCAAAAATATGACAAAAATTCATCAAATGTTGCTCAAACGCTTCAAATCTGCAATCTCTATTAGTAAAGCTATTCATTAGAACACTTAGTGTAGTGGGATCATGTGATCCCACTTATCCAATAAAGCAATTCAAAGCAAAACCTGCTGTGAGCATTGTTCTCCTGGATGAGTTTGCATCATTGATAATGATAGTGGAAATGTGAACGAAACATCTGTGATCCTACATCTGACGCACAAAAACTCACAGATCAAATGAATATTAAGCTGAGAAATATGGAGAGACATTGAGACTATTTTCAATTGTTACACCTGTCTTTAATGTGTTAAAACAACTAAAGAGTGAGGAAAATGACAAAATTAACTTGAGAATTCAGCCATTACATCATGGCTGATCATGCAGTCACTCTTGCCCAACTCCCATACTATTCCAGATTTTCCCTGCGTAAGAGCAATTTGTGATCACGAATGCTTGCATTGGATAAACTGTAATGTTGAAATGTTTTTGGATCCAAATTCTATTTCACTGGAATTCTTCCCTTCAGTAATGAAATGCAAAATATATTACGTAACATTATTTTTATGGAACAGAAAAAAGTTATGGAAATAATTTATTTGAAATCATTCTTTTGCTAAAGGGGAAAAAATGCGATAGAATATGTGTACATATGTATTGCTATAAACCATAAGTTTTAGACCCACTGAAATTTTTACTCATAATTTTGATCGCTGGCACAAATGATGCACCCCATATTTAAGGTGTATTTTGTGAGGAAAACATTGCTTCCTGAACATTGGCAAATACGGATTATAGTGGAGCTGAATTTGCTAAGATTTCCTTAGTTATTTTCTTGCTAGTAGTGTATTTTAACTCATTTTTTCTGAAAGTTTCGCTTTAAAAATGAATCAGCATCCAAATGTATTGTTAAGCTTGAAGTGTAACTGGAATAACTTCAGGTGAGGACATATTTCTCAGATTTGTGTACTTTATAATTGAGTAATTGTTACCTATGTGTGTTGCATTTAGTTGGTGAAGCCAGTGGAAGGGCATCACGGAGTGTAGCTCGGCACATACCAGGGCCCTGTGCTACCAGTGTATCAGGCACAAATCCATCCTCATCGACTCCTCCCAGTTCTTCCTCAGGAGCCTCATCATCAATTGAAGGAAGGAATCCTTCCTCACCCAGCACTGCACCTAGCCAGATAGATCAGTTGAATGCAAGGGCAGGAAGCGTTAGTGGGGAGGTATGGAGAGCCCATCAAGCTGTAGTGGAGAGAGGGGAGAAACTGGGTCTCTTGGAGGAAAGATCCCAGAGGATGATGAATGAGGCTGAGAATTTCTCCACCTCGGCTCACCAGGTGATGCTCAAATACAAGGACAAGAAGTGGTACCAGCTGTGAAAATAAAAGGTGTTAGGAGCCAATGTGTCAAAATCTCTCTTGAAGGGGACAGCACCAGGTCTATTATCTAGGCTTTTTTTAATAACAAGGGTGTGCTGAATGAAAAAAGTATTTCATAGTTTCTAGAAGTCAAGGAAGAGTATGTGCTATTTTGAATTTTCACAAACAGAACTGGACTGGTTCTTGTAGCAGTATCATGTGGTTCTGAAGCTTTAATGCTCTTCCTTTAGCTGGAAAAAATCCCAGGGGACTGTGATGTTTGCACAGGTATTTGGGCAAAGAAGAGAAAAATATGTATTTGGCTGAGGTTATGGCCTATGGAAGCGTTAATTATTTTTTTGTTGGAGTGGTAAAGCACATCCATAAGGTAATGCAGTTGAAATGGTCTGTGGATGGTGTATTGTCTTGCAGGCACTGCAATGGGATATGGTGTGGTTTATGGAGCCAAACTAAACATTAGTGAGATAGCAACTTTTTTGACCTGGGAACCTGTTCCAGTACGATTGTGTCCTTGACTGTATTGCTGGAAGTTAATCAAGAAAGCATCATGCAGGGCCAGTTATTCAATGTGTTGTGCAGGAAAATAAGACTCCAGATCATTCCTGCTATTAATGTTTCAAAAACTCTTGAGGCTGTATGTGATTCCCATCCACTGGTAGAAAATGCCTGCATGAGAGGTTGTTTATGATTCGTACTTCCTCTCTTGCCAGCATTCAATTTTTAAAAAATGGTTGGAATTATTTCTGAATATTATAATTAATTCCCATTTTGAAAATGTTGATTTATGCTGTTATTTTGCTGAGAAAGTTGTCGAATCTCGGGTTTATTTTGCAGGTAAAGATATTGATTAATTATCAGTAAATGTCACAGAAAATATCTTAATATTATAATCTACCTCCCACAGTCATACAAAACTTTCCCCTCTAAGTACTTCTTTTGTATTGGTAGCTGGAGGAGTTACCTTGGTTGAGCTTATTTTTTTGACTGACTGATTTTTATACCCGAGTGATCTGCTGTAGAGCCATCAAGATGCCATATTCTTGAATTATAGTGCTTCTATTTCAACAGTAAATTAATTTCTAGACATTTGGTTGCAGGAATTCCTGTTACTATTGCTTGGTTATTTTCTTATGAAATCCATGTGTATTATCATGAGCATCAATTTTATGAATGAAATGATGCTCAGAAATGCCAAATGATAATTACTTTAATATTTTTAATTTTACCCTGTTGCTGATTGATTGATACTAGCATTTTTGGCTGTTTGAAGTTATGGGGGAAGTGATCCAAGTATTTGCACAAATGAACAGTGGGCATTTACAGCGAGATTCATGCATTTTTAGCATTGTGGCTTCATTTGTTAATTGATTCTAATAATAGTACTGAGAATGAAAAGTAGTTGTATTTGTAACAGCATGCCTATCTCAATTTTGCTTGTATACCTAAACAAAAACAGTTGGAAGTGTTTTGATAGTACTGAAACAAAAAGAGCACAACTCTCAATAATTAAATTTTTCCTATCATAATAACAAATGAAAATTGCTGGAGCTTATATGCCAATTGGCAAGCTAATGAGCATGTAATAAAAAGGCTATCTGCTGGAGCAAATAGTATTGGGCTCTTCCAGTTACCAAGTGGATGTTTGCTCTGCATTATTTTTATGATCACTATTAGCCAATCATTGGATTGAGCTATCTAGAGCAAAATTTTCCAGTTTGGTAGAGCTGTATACAAGCTTTCCTATGTATACTTGCTCAGTGCATACAAGTTTCACACACAAAGGTGGTGTTTGAGCTTCATTAATGGATTCTTGAGTTGGAGCGTTAATAGTTAAACCCATGATGGTCTTCTTTGGACATAGACTAAAAGGGATTGGGATCATGTTTATTCATGACTAGGTTGTATAACCTTCAATCTTGAAATATTCTATTCACTAAGAAAGTGATTTAGGCTGTCTGTTACATCATTCAGTCTTTTTAAATAGAAAAATATAAACTTATATGCAATAGTAATTAATATAGTTGATCCCAACCTTTGAAGTATTATGAAAAGCAAGTATGCTGTGATTGGTTTGGCACTGGTTGTGCACCATTGTGCACATCATTGTAGGAAGTGAGGAAAGCATAGTTGCAGTTGGCATGGACTAAAACACATTTGTGTGGCAAATAATTTGTTAGCAAAAAATACTTCCGTATCTATTTTATATGCCTGTTGTCGTGTTGTCTTCATTGAGTTTTTGTTTACCGTGTGGATGTTTTCATCCTGATCCGAACTTAAATCACTATTGAGAAGTTAATAATTTCTCAGGAGTGGCAGTGAACTGTGAGAATGAGTGTGCTAGAGTACATGTGACATTTTTAATTATTTTATTGAAAATTGATTAAATTATTATCATAAAAAGTTCTGACACAGAACATGGTTTATCTAACTATGCCACATTGAGGTAATGAAAGGTTGGCTATGTGATTAAATTTAGATTATCATGTTCTGCTGGTGTGAGTTACCTGGTCTAAAATAAGAAAGAAACTGAAATAAATATGCATGCCACATAAATGGTAAACTGTTATGAAGGCTTGGCCTCATCTGTTTGCTGGAAAGACCAGTCGGTGCTACATAAATATATATATAAATATATATGACTCAGTTGTAATTATTAAGTACTAATGCCATATAATGTGTTTGTTGAAATGTTTAAAAATTTATTATAACCATTGTTAAGTACTTATAGACATTTTAACTTATAAATTAATATGAGGAACTACACGAATTCACCACAACACTACCAAATCAGAATTGCATAAGTCACAAGTTAAAGTTCTAGCAGGAGTTTCAGTTTTTTTAAACCAATGGCAATTATTAAATGAAAAAGACCAACCTTGAACAAGATGGTAAAGGCAGATATACTTATAATGAAATTACTTTGCAGAGTGAAATATGTTGATGAACAGTTCATAGTTACAGATAATAAGGTAAGCCTCAAAGATAAGAAGGTAACAGAGCTGTCTTTTGCCATGGAAGGTTTTTACTCAAATTTTGTTCTCTACCAGTACAAATGATGCCATTGTTTGTGAAACTCTAATAAATCATTGCATTCCATAAAGTTAAGATTTTAATTTCTTTGAAACTTTATTATTAATTAAAATGGTAGGTCTGGAGCCTTTTTGACATTCCCATACTCTGAAGTTTATTATTTTTGTTACTTACGTTTCATGGTTTTGGTTGGCTTATGTGCTGGTCATTATATTGCACTTATTTAGTAGGTTTTGTTGCCAGTTATGATCTAACTTTATATTTGGACCATTGTGCTAGTCATATCTGATTTTTGCTTCCTTCCCAAAAACAATGCTTCCTTGCTGTGTATTTGTTGAAAATATGTGCATGACTGTAGTTGACTTGGAACAGATGGAGTAAGTATGTTATTGTCTGTTGTGATTTTTTAAAAATCTTTTGTATATCAACAAATAAGTGATGGTGAACAATTTTATCACTGCTGCCTGAGTAAACTCACTTATGTTTCTAGTTGTGTATTTATTTTCTTCATAGCAGCATGTCAGAGTGGCCATTCTTCCAAAACAAATCCTTTCAAGCATGTCAAAACATTCTAAAACAGGCCTCCTAAAATTTTATTTTATTTAGCAAAATATTTGAACTGAAAATGGAATGCTTGTAATTCCATTAATACTTAGGTTTGATAGAAATAACCCATGGAAAATGGGAATATGACCATTTTGCCTGACATATTTGCATGGAAGCAAGCTTTTTCAAGACTGCCTTTAAATAAAGGGAACAAGAGGAGGGCATTTGTTTTAAGAAAAGATTTATGAAATTTACAAAGGAATAAGTAAACAAATAAAAAGAAAATTAGCTTTAGTATATGCTCGTTCCCTGTGAGCTCTTTTATTGAAAGTATTGCATTTCCTCTGAACTGCTAACTAGAAAAACTCAGTATTTCCCTTGGAAAGTGACCACCAATGTATAATTATCGTAAAGGATTTATGAATACTAACCATTGACCCTTGGGATGGCCTGCTTACAAGTTCTTTTTGTATAAGAGTTGAGAGGTTTTCCATTTCAATTACTGAACTTTGGCATTTATGATGAAGGTATTAATTTTTGTCATATATAAATTCTCAGAGGAAGTAATTTTTAAACAATCAAAATTGAACATTTCTGTGTGTAATTTACATTTGAAGGCAGGTATACTCCCTTTAGACATTGTTTCCATCATTTCTCCTTATATTTCATTCATCCTTACCCAATTGTTGTTGACAATTTCACACAAGGAGTCATCTATGGCACCAAAGAGGTGTGAACATTCAAGAAATGTAATTAACTAATACTGTATATCAAGGCCTCATTAAGTAGTTTCTTCAACAAACTTTTTTTTTAGAGTGTACCAAAAATCCACAGAAAAAGACACTGAAGCTTATTAGAAGTCCAGTTGATTAACGTATCATTATATAATATAGGGGAAAATATTATTATGATCTCATCATGTTGGAGGTCACTTGATCAGGGATCTATTGCATTTCATTTTTTATCTGAGTAAGTACTTCTATTTTTCATCATGAATCATTCTATTTACTATTACCTTTAATTTTGTGAGTAGTATTTATATATGGGTGTTTGTGCCTGTTGATTCGTGTATGATTCTTGCAGCACAATGAAGAGTTTACGTACTGTCCTAGGTACAGTGAGGTCTATCTTCCAAATTGTATGATATTGTAGGTCAGTTTTATCAGCTGAATATCTATATCATCCCCACTTGCTGTATAGTATACAATGAGATTAGAAGTGTAAAGAGAATTGTGTTTGTAAATGGAAAAGATATTTATTAATTGTGAAGATGAACCTTTAAAAGTTGATGTTAAAATGGAATGTATGAAAAATATTTGATTGGGCCAGTGTATATTAATCATGTATCTCAGGATGAAACAGAATATTGTAAAAGATATATCAAGATATCTTGGTGCATATTATGTGATAGTATAAAAATTATTTTGTTGCTTTTCAATGACTAGCTCTAAATTGAACCCTAGAAATGATATCATAGCTGTACTGTAGTAGTGGCCCAATCAATTCTTGGCATAAGAGAGCTAGTTGTAGTATATTCTGAACACTGTACTGCTCTAGCAAAATGAGGACACTTCCAAGATAAGACCTGATTGAAAGTTTATTAGTGGTTTAGTTCCACGAGGCTTAAAAATAATATTCTATAACATAGATTCTACCAGAATTGTTTGTGGTTATGTAAGTTGTGTCACTGTACTTTTCATTAAAGTGGTTTTAAGACAATAGAAAGTTATATTTTGAGACCCATGTGAAATCTTAATATACTCGATATCCTTGAAAATTTGTATGTTAACTTGATTACCTCTACTAAAAAAATAAAACAATGGAATTAATTCTTTGTCATAACCTTATGGAGTTGTGTTGCACCCAATTTTGTATACACAGGTTTCATTTTCCAAATCATCATTTTGTGCTTATTGACTGATTTGTTTTGATAATATGTTATAATGAATGAATAGTTAACATTGTTTCTGATATATTAATAAAAACTTTGATTAAAAAGTTAATTTTAGCGTAAGTATGTAGCATGTATAGTTTAACGTGTGTACTGAATTTTAGTTGCAACAATAAGGAATGGACTATACTATTTCTGTGGTAATCTAAATTCTCGAGCAGTGTTGATAAATACCAAGCACAATACTTCATTCAGCCATGCTGTTTCACATGATAGAGAATTATCTTTTGTCTCTGCCCTATTTCATCGAAAGAATTCTAACTCCAAAAAATTATTTTACGCTGGTTAATTTTTGACTGCATACAAGTGACTAAACATTTCATTTAACTGTAGTAATATTCCTTGCCTTTATTGCATTATTAGCTTTTGGAATCTTTTGAAATTCAGGCAGGAAACTTTATAACCCCAGAAAAAGCTACACTTTATTATGTAGGTCCTAAAGTTTTCCTAGTCTGAGAAAATTGAATTTTTTAAATTAAATTTTTCATTTCATCACATCATGTGGGTTTATCATATACACTTATACTTCATTGATGTACACTCTTTTAAAGGGGTTCAGAACTTGATATCTCTTTCTATGCATATTATTCATTTATGTTCATAACTTCATATAAATATTTGGGAACTACCATGAACAAGGTGCATTTCAATCTTTGTTTTTATTGTCTGAAGAGATGGTGATACTACCATTGCTTGCGTATCTTAACATTTAATTTCACCTGATTGTCATATGCTGAAAATGTGAGTGCAAGGTGTCAGATATTTGAGCTTTATAGATTAGAAATGCAGAAGACTTTATCCTTAAATGAACGTGGGACAGGTGAGAGTAGTGTTGCCAACAGCGTTTCACATTGAATTCAACTATATCAGGCGAGATTTGGTGGAACATCATGATCTTTAATAAATAAAGTAAAACTTTTTCGGATATAGAACTGTCCACAAATTTCTCTGAAACAAGATTATACTTGTTTCAATGCTTATTGTGTCATCATCAGTTCTTGTTTGAAGAACACCAGTTTGATGCATATTAGCTTATGAGCTAATGACATGAGCAGACACAAGAGGGGCAGGGGGGAAGGAAAAGTAAAACAATACCATGGAGGGGGTGGCAGGTGGGGGGAGTGGGATGGAAATGAAAAATAGATAACAGATGGAGGGGGGTGGTTTTTGAGTGAGGACAGGATTATTGGTGGGATAGGGACAGGATTGGGGAGTGACAGTCTAATTCAACATAATTAAGTAGCGTCAAATTCTTCTTCCTCTTGAGGATCTCCTGTCTTTCCAAGGTGTCCACGAGATGTCCCATGCATTCAAAATGGAGGATATTCACCTTGAAGTCACAAACACCTAATACACGTTAGGTGTTTGGCCAGATGGGATTTGGGGTCACTGTTCGTCAGGTGCTTTCTGAGCTTGTTAATTCTGATTTCAAAATTTCTTACACTTTGACCTACGTAACTCGCACCACATGAGTTGCACATCGCTTCATAAACTCCCGATTTCTTCATTTTATCCTAAGGATCTTTAGCTCTGCTGAATAATGTCCCTTAATGTCACAGGCATATGGTAAGAGAGTTTAAAAATAACCTTGGGGAAGGTTTTGGTGGCTTAGTAAGATCCTCAACCAAGGAAAGGTAATCTAACCCACTTTAGTTTCTTATCTATTATTTCGTAATTGTAGGTGATGTGCTTAACCCCCAACTGTTTTCTTTTCGTATTCAAAATTCTGCCCACCATGAAGGTATGACAACCATTAACCATTGCAATATATTTTATAATGTTCATTTCCTTGTCAAAATTGTCTTTAAAAAGTGGAATATTTGGCACTTTTTGGATCATTGAGTAAAAGGTGGCTATTTTTTGAGACATAGGGTGGCATGAGTTCGCAGGAATAGCATTGTCAGTGTATGTTGGTTTGCGGTATATGTTAAATATGTGTTTGTTATGTGACACAGTAATGCTGAGTTCCAACAAATTTAAGACATCAATTCGTCAATAATTACAGGATTGGTTGCCGAATTGTATAAAATATGTTCCACAATTCTCAATGTTTCAGCCACTAGGACTGAAGTTAAAAGATTCTTGGCATCAAAAGTAATAAATTTAAAATAATCAGGGACAGTTAGTTTATTGAAGTGTTCTGCTGATTTCACCAATTTGGCTGGGACTTTGAATATTGACAAAAGTTTCAAAGAAATAGTTTTTAATTAGAAGGCCAGTCTGTGTGTCGGAGCTCCCACGCTGGCACCACAGGACGAATAGGAAATTTAGCTTTGTGCAACTTCGTTAGGTCATGAAGTCTCAAGGGAAGAGGATTCATTTGCGTAAGGTGAAACTTCTTCCCATCACTAAATAAGGCATTATAAGATTTCACTTCTCTACGGTACTTTATGTGGGTCATTTGATAATTGGGTGAAAGCATTCTCAGTGATAAAGTTTGTAGTCATTAAATGAAAAATTTGACTGTCACTCCCCAATACTGTCCCTATCCTACCAATAATCCTATTCTCACTCAAAAATTACCACCCCCCACCCTCTGTCCATTATCCATTTCTCATTTCCATCCCGCTCCCCCCACCTACCACCCCCTCCATGGCATTGTTTTACTTTTTCTCTCCCTCTTCTGCTGATGTATATGTATGCCTCAGACTGGTGTTTTTCTAACTATACCCGAGGATGAAATATTAGGCATCGAAACACATGTAGTCTTGTTTCAAATAAATTTGTGGACAGTACTATATCTGGAAAAGTTTTACTTTATTTATTGAGCATACCTCATGATTCTGCTAGAACTGCTGAAAAATAAGCTTTTAGTTCATGAGTGATAATTACTCAATTATCACATCATACATCTACATAAAAAACATAAAACCATATTGGCATTTCCCATACTTGCTTAATTTTTAACCTGATTTCAAAGTTGCAACTCAAAACTCAATGCCTTTTACCATTTCAGATCTTTGAAAAGAATTCAATGACAATAAGATTTTCTTAAGAGTAAAAAATTATGCATCGAAATCATATCATTAATTTAATTCAATGATAGCTCTAATGTTCTTTCTTTGTTCTACCATAAATCTTTTATATGTGCCATTGTATTTTCATTTAGACTAATAATTTGATCATTTGGGCTATTATCTACAGTAGTGTCTTATGGCCAACAGTCATTTTATTACCTCACCGCATGTAGTTATTTTTTAGCTTCCATTGACTCAAATACAGCTCCTCAGCCCCACAAGGAAGTGATATCAGTTGGTTTTGTTAGCCAATGGATACAAAGTCATTGATCCAGTCAACTAGTTTTCAATCCAGATTGTTTGAATATTAACACATTTAATACCGTACCTAATCTCTGGCATGGGCATAAAATGCCTGGGCGTTTTTGATTTTTGCCAGTATCACTATCACCTTCATCGGTTTGTCCTCCAGGCTGAGAAATGGGTTCTTTTTACCAATTTTCAAAGGAGGGGCTTATTTTCAGATATAAATTTTATATGAAACCTAATACTAATAATCTGAAATCAAACTTATCTATTTGCGGCCTAGAAATTTAGAATGCATGTAAAATAATCCAGTTAGCTTGTTTTCATATCATTAAATAAAACAATTTTTTTAGATACCAGGGAAAATGCCTTGGTGGTATTTCTCTCCCATACCCTAATGGCTGATAGATTGGCCAGCTGACTCTTTCCTTCAAATTTTGCAATGTGGATACTTCTCAGGTGCAATTTGAAATCTGAGAATATCATCATCCACTTGCTTTTTCATTTTACCCGATTTATGAATATCATGCGAGAAATTTATCCAAGCTTTGTGGGTCTCACTTGGTCCTGTAGAGGTGATCATGATATTCTAGTGAATAAATTTTGACATCCAGGTAGTGTATCCTATTATTATTGTACATACATAATGGATATTCCAGTAATATTACCATGAAATTCTGGTTTATGTTTACTCCAATTTTGAGCATGGGAAATTTATATCATGTGGTGCTTTTCTTCCAGATAAGGGCATTATATTTGTCTTTTAAGAATGAGAAATGAAGAAATTGCAGTTTCTGTTGCCAGCTCCACTAGCACTTTCATTGGCATCTCCCCCAAACTGAGAAATGGTTACTTTTTATCAATTTTCAGAGGGGATTGAGGTACTGTGGGATCTCATGAAGAAACTAGCCTAGCCAGAGGGACTACCAGAGGAATAGAAAAGCATATTCACAGAAATTTATTTGAGAAAGGGAGATGTGTTGGAAGATGGAATCCTTTAACCCTCTTAGTGCGGCGGCCGATATATATATCGGCTTTTGCATCTTGGGTGAAAAGTGCAGTATGTGCAAGTGCAAATGAATAATATATTGATACTGGGCCAATATATCGCCCCTATATCAATATATTGTTTAACTTTATGACACTAAAAATAATAACAGTAGGAGAAAAGGTATCAGCACTACTGTTTCCACATAGGTATACATTTATTTGGCATGACCATGGTTTTGTTGCAAGGCTAGATCATACATCATCTACCTGATGATGTAGGTAGCCTTGCTACGAAACCATGGTCGTCAGTGGCGGATCTATGGGGGGGGCTAAGGGGGCTATAGCCCCCCCCATTGGATGGAAACATACACTAGATAAAATCCAAATTTTGGAGGTTACCACTTTGTAAAAAGTATTTAGTTATATTTTATAAGTATTTAGTCATATTAGTTATATTTGGTTACAATGAAGAAAGCTCTACATTTAAAAAGTCTATGAAATCTGCTCCTGGAATTTCAACCAAACATGTTGGTCTAATGATCGATAGAAAAAAAGCAAACATAGTTGAGCAAAATGGAAAACGATTGGAACCCATAGTAAAAAGAATACTATTTTGTGCCCAGAACAACCTCCCCATGAGGGGCCATCAAGATGATGGCAATTTGAGCAGTGAAGAAGACCAAGAAATGGCTCTTCAAGGAAAACAGGGGGTTTTCAAAGTCTCTTGCCATTTAGAATAGATGCAGGCGACGAAGACTTAAAATGACATCTTTCGACATACAAACGCAACAACACACTTATTAGCAAAACCATCCAAAATGATGTGATAGAATGCATTGGTGATTTTTTTCGTTAGAAAATTGTTGAAGATGTAAAATAAAGCCAAATATTTCTTCATAATATGTGACGAGACTACCGATGTTAGTAGGAAGGAGCAACTTACATTCTATTTACGATACATTGATATGAACAAATCCATAGTAAAGGAGGAATTTATTGGATTCATTGAGCTCAAATCAACAACGAGCTTGGCTATAAAATCAACGATAGACGAAGAGATGTCAAAACTTGGCTTGTCATATACCTATGTGGTCAAGGGTACGACGGAGGATCAAATATGGCGGGACATAGGGCGGTGCAAGACCTAATATCGCAGCAACAGCCAGTCGCAATTTACACTTATTGCTTCAGTCACTCCTTGAACTTGTGCACCACAAATGTTGTGAAATCCCAGCAATAAGAAATGTTATGGGAACGGTTGGAACGGTTTCTGTCTTCCTATCGGCCTCCACTCATCGAGTAAATTCTCTTATCGATGTTCTCGAAAAGATGAATTTCTCCGAATCAAAGAAACAGGGACTGAGGGCACTTTACAGGATGGTCAAGAGACATGATAGCGTCATCACCTTTAAAGAGTTTATTGTTCCTGTTGTCACAGTACTGGAAAATTTGATTGACAACAAAACGCCAGAAGTGTCGTCTGAAGCGTACATGTTATCCTGCGCCATCAAAAAAAGCGAATTTGTTGTTGGCCTTGAAGTTACAGCCTACTGCCTTGGTTTAACTTTAAGATTAAGTCAACGGTTGCAAAGCCCCAAGCAGGATATCTCGTCTGCTTAACGTAACTGACATTTTGGAGAACTTCAAAAATATTCGGCGCGAAGCCGAACTTGAGTTCAAAAGTCTGTACGAAAACTCCCTTCAAGTTGCAGATGAGCTGGGGTTTGAAATTTCAACACCGAGAACATGCATGCGTCAAAGAAATAGAAGTAACGCGCCCGCAGAAAATCCTGAAGAATATTTTAGGATATCAGTCTTCCTGCCTCTTTTGGATCATTTTATTTCAGAGATAGATGCAAGATTCAGCAGAGGTTTCTGTGGAGTCTTTCCTCCTGAAGGCCTCATTCCCTCCAACCTATCAAGATTCACGACCAGGAAATTCTAGCTGTTGCTGAAAAACAAAACCTCTACTGAAGAGATTAGTACCACCTTGATGGTGGGAGAAATCAAGATGTGGAGAAACAAATGGAGCAACATATGCAATCCGCCTGAAACAGTCTTTGATACAATCAAAGAATTGGACATTTCTTTTTTCCCAATGATCAGTATTCTCATTCAAGTTTTGGGAACGATCCCTGTTACAACTGCAACAGCGGAACGTTCATTTTCAACGCTAAGAAGGTAATTATAATTATGTATTATATCTTTTCTAAATCAGTCATGTTATCAAACACTTATGTTTGTTGTTTCAAAGATTTTTTTGTATGTACTAATTTTTAGTAATGTATGTAAAATATTTTTGTACTTTTACTAATTACATATTTATAACATGTAAAATGGGTTTTATGTTTGGTTTTAGGTTGAAGACTTATTTGAGAAGTACTATGGGAGATGTACGATTTAATGGACTGGCACTCGCAAACGTGTCAAAAGAAAGGGAGATACCAGTAGACGAATTAATCAGCATATTTAGCAAGGCTAAGAATAGACAGATGAGTGTAGAGAACTGGGAAAATGATTCATAACGCAGCTTCCACAGCTAGGCGAAGAATGTCATTATTACTTTTTAAATTAAACCGCTGTATTCAATCGGAAGTATTTTTTTTTTACTATTTTATAGCACCCATTATAAATTCCCCCTTTTATTGTTAAGTATCTCTAGTTCAAAGATCAACAAGCAGTCAAATTTAAATTAATTATAATTACATTTGTTACATACAATTGTTCCTAGTGTATTTAAAGATGTGATTTCCTTGTATTTGTACCCGAAGATGTCGCTCAAGCGATGAAACTGGTCGTATTAAACTTACTAATGTGAAATTTACAAAGTTTTTTCATTCCGATACATTTTGAATGTTTTTTCCTATTTTAACTTCCTGACTGTTGTTTAACGTAAAAATTTAGTAATAAAAACAAATGAACTTATCTAATCATAAAATTGATTTGTCTATATTTGTGTTTCTTATCATTAAGTCATACTTTAAAAAGTAGATAAAGCATCATCATAAGTTTTTATTATTAATATTACCGGTATTTCAATCTAGGCCCATAATGACCACCATAAACCTTTTACTAATAAAACGACCTACTAAATGTGCATAGTAGTGTCTTTTTATCAAAGAATTAGCCTAAAACCGCCGTTTTTGAATCTTGAAAATCCCAAATTTCCAAAATCCGCGAACCCCCCTTCGGCTGAGGGGAATTACCTAGACCCCCGGTTAGCCCCCCCCTTGGTCAAAACCTAGATCCGCCACTGATGGTCGTGTCAAATAAACGTACATGTAGGAACAGCAGTGTTGATACCTTTTCTCCTACTATGAATAACTTCCACAAATTTTGCCTGAGGCTGTGTCATATAAAATAATATTTATTTTTCAGTCAATGTAAAAAAATTGTGGCATTATTAGTTAGTTCAACTTAAGTAATGTAAGAAAAACAGCATTTGGATATTTGTAACAATAGCTTCATAATGTTTTTTTCCTGAGGAGCTACATTTTATTAAATTACCCTCCGCATTTCTTGCTAGTACCCCAGGAGAAAGGTTAGCACTAAGAGGGTTAAGTCACTGCCTATTTTGCACATATAGACTGTTCCATTGATAATGCGTCACTTTTGACCTCGATTTTCAGAAACATTTGTCAGTGACATTTTGATGAAATTTGGTGCAGCAGTAGAAGAACGTTGTTCATATTATTGAATGTAAACAAAATTTTCGAAATATGATCTTTTGACTCCAGAATAGGGGTCCAATCCAAAATTCGACTTATGAGGTTTCGATGTTTAAAAAATCAATGAGTGAAAGGGTATAATTTTATTGCAAAAATGTTGTCGTATGAGTGATTGGGCCCGAGAAACACTGGAACCACTTTTGTTTTCGAAAAACAACCATGACTCCTGGGAGTTAAATGGTTACCAAAGTCGATGATAAGATCCCCAGATCCCTCTTGACTTCTCTTTACCTACTAGCGTTACGAGGGGTTCGAAGGTCATGAGGCCCAAGATTCCTTCTAGCATTCTCTGACCTCCAAGGGTTTTTTAGGGGTCCCGAGGTTTAAGCTAGTGAATCGTGGTAACCAACGTGTCGTATCCTAGGTTGAAAAGGGTGTAAAAGTATTTTGAATTGGACCCATATTCAGGGGTCAAAAGATTAAATTTCTAAAATTTTGTTTACACTTAAAAAACATACGTACTTTTTCTACCCCCGCGCCAAATTTCATTAAAATGACAAACGAAAGTATCAAATTAGAGGTAAAAAATGACACACGATCAATTGGACAGCCTGTATATGAAGGCCATCGAGATCGGGCTTGAGAAGAATAATTTCAATCGCGACTCCGGATACTCTCATAGCAACACATGGAAACTCGTGCAGCGAGACCTCCGAGAGGAGAGAAAAAGGTGGAAAGCAGCGGACCAATCAGAGGGCACTTGACTCCTGGTGTCAGTGTATATATATCGGATGAGTTAATGCCACGATATCAGCCCTGAGGATGAAGGACCATTGAAACGTCGGCAGAAATGCATTGTTTGACCCGGTGGAGAACCCGAATAGCCTTCACGAAGGGGAGATGAGTTGGGAAACAAATGTGGAAGGAGTAAATTAGTTTTATGCCGTGCAAATAACTCTTCATAATTTCTTAGATATGAGAGGGTGTGCCATAAGATAGCCTGGTGAGGCGTTTAGGGGCTGATGAGAAAGAGAGGGGCGTTGGAGAAACATTTTAAGGTTAGTGAAGGTGATGATGAGGGAGGGCTAAGCGCGGTAGCAATTTACTGTTAGCATGATGCGAGATTCCCTGTTACAGTCAGACTCGATTAGAATTCGGTATTAGCGAAGCCCAATGGGGAAATTTGGAAGGGCTAGTGTAGTTACAAGGAAGGAAAAGTAAGATATGGTTGCAGTGCAGAGGAACGACCAGGGTTGCCCTTCCCTGGAGGATGGTCCGTGGATACAGAGTAAGGTGGCATGGACGTATGAAGAATGGGAGCGATGAGCATTTTGTAGAAAGATTGGGGCGCTTAGAGGGGGAGGGAGGGCTGGAAACAAGAGGACGTGTTAGGTTTGGATAATTGGTGAAGAAGATCCTAGAGAGGCAATACCAATACCGTATAGCGCAAGTGGAAAGGCGAGGATGAACAATTGTCATTTTAATTGCTCTACAGGTCATATACTGTTGATTATTTCGTCAATTTTGATTTCAATAGTTTCCGGGAAATCTATGTGTAGCATGGGTTTGTTGTTGCTGAAGAGGCTTCGCTGTTAAAGAGGCCGTTTGAAATATTTCCTTTTCAACACTATTTACGATTACTCCGCATTTTAGTAGGAATGGTAGTATCTCGATGAATGAATATTTACCTTGCAATTGGCAAGTATAAGACCCAGATGCAGTTGAGTTATCCTCTAATAATTCACCGAAGACTTTTTACTCAAACTGCCGTAAAGCATACAGTAAAATCTTCTCTATTCTTCAACGTCGAGCGCTGCAGTTCTCTTTCAGTTATGCGTAGCGTCATGCCTCCAGATTAACAGATGGTTTTATGAAAATTATGCAATTTCCGTTGACTTCTCATTGGGCTTCTTGCGTCTCAGTATTAGTACTGCTCAAAGTTCTCACGACAGGATATGCTTCGTGATCCCATAGCGCAGAATATCAAAGAAAGATTGTTCGAACGAGGAAATCTTTCCTGAAGTCATCAATGCATTTGTGGAGCCGGAACAAACCATGAAAGCTCATCGTAAAACTTGGAAAACTACCTTTTCCAAATAAAGATACTTTTAGTTTTGATGGAATCTGTGGTTGTGAATTGAGTTAATGTGTTGTTGCTTCCCCTTCATGGCGTCTTCAAGGGTCCTGGAGCATCAGTAAGGGATGCGTGCCTAATGTCAACTGATGAAAACGCATAATCAACGCAGCTTCAGAATTCCTATTCGTACGCATTTCACCTTCCTCTACCCCGCCTACCTAACATTATCCTTTCATCGCGTCCTTTCAAACACCCCAGCCCTCTGTCTGCTCTAGGTTTTCTGCCTTTTGAATTTCCTCCATCAACTTTCTTTCCTCTCCTACTATCAAAAGCCGTTCGCCTCCCTTTCCGCCCAATTTGCTTTCTCTGTCATTTTTTACACCCACATGTATAAGTGCCCAAGTGTATTTTTATCTTCTTTCCTTGAAGTCCATGTTTCCGCGTGATATAGTGCAACGTTCCAACTTTCTCCAGCCCTTTCTTTACGTCCTGACTCGTCGCTTCAATAGGCATTAGTTCAACGACCCAGTCACTAGTTCTCTTTCACGCAACCCTCTGACTTCAATGCCCTTTCCCTCCAACGTACTAACCCAGATGGCTAAATCCCTCCAACTAACTCGTGACCTCCTGAATTAAATTTTAACCTAGCCCTTTTTGTTCTAAAAAAAAACTTTCATTACTACGGTTTTCTTATAGCTTGTCTTCATTCCGTATCTTCTGCACTGTATTTGTAACGCATCTAGTCTTCTTGTTTGATCATGGGTGACCAGGACTTGATCATCCGCGAGCCTCGCCGGCTTCAATCATTTCCGACATATTAAAAACATTATTTGCACTTTTCCACAAATTTTATTAATTGCGAGTGACGCGCTTCGGCTATTATGCCATCCTCAGGTACAAATCTTGGGAAAGACAGTGACTCAGGTATATATAGGGTCTAGCGGTGGGGGGTACGATGGAGGGAGGGAAGGAGAGGTGGAAAGGTAAAGAGGAGGGGAGGTTGTGCTTTACAGAAAACGGGATAGCGAAATTTGTTCATTCAGCAAACTGCTTTCGTCGTGTTGATCTAAGGATCTAAAACTTCTCCCACGCGTCCAATTTGGAGCCTTTCTTCTCTATGTGGAAGATGTCCGGGGTGAAATGTAAGCGGTGTGCGGTGTCCAGCAGGTGCTTGGCCATGAGGTAGGATGGGTCACCATTCTCCCAACACTTCCTCTGTTCTTTCCCACGAGTCAAAAAGTTCCGTCCAGTCTATCCAATGTAGCACTTGGCACAGTCCCTGATTTGATTTTATACACACCGGATAGGTGGGTGGGGTGGATGCTATCTTTTGATGGCAGAGGAGGCTTTGCAAAGATACGGGGTTGTATAGCTTCGGCGAGTACTATTTTTCTTTTGGAATTGTTCTCGCCACCATGTGCGAGAGGTTGCTTTGGGCTTTCAATTACCGTGTACCTACTGTTCTTTTGAAGATTATGTTCGTCAACGTAATATTTTCGGTTTCTCTCGAACATGTACTCTTTTTAAGGTGATCTGGTAGGAATTATGGTTCCTGTCTGGAATTATCTGGACAATGGAAAACAAAATCCAACTGTTTTTCTCATGAACTGAATTTCCTTCAATGTATCTATATTCCCATCAAAGTTCCTTCTTGACTACCTTCCTTCCTGCTCTGGTTCCACTCAAAGGTCAACGTTTTTCGGATCTATTATGTCTCTACCAATCAGACCTTATCCCCCACCAAGATAGAATTACAGGAGTGGCCCTGGATGCATATAACCCGTAACATTTGTCTGGCGTTATCCTGCATTATAGCTAAATAAATGTGGAATCAGTTAAATTATCATTTTGTGGCGATGTGCAGATAGAATCGGTTGTCATATAAAACTGATTTTTTATTATTCATTTAAGTTCAATATGGAATTGTAAACTTCATTCTGAAAGAAATACTATAAGATGTGTAGCCAGTTGCATATATGCGTAACGTACTGCCAAAGACAGCGATTTCAGAGGCCAGTTTCACTGCCACAAATTAAGTTTTGCTGAAAAATTCACCGTCTTAGCCAATACATTTTGAAGTACCGCTTATTTTCTACTTCATAAATCTTCATGAACCTCAGACTGAATAGTTAGAATTCCCGCTCTAAGGTACTTCAGACTGTTTGCTTTGGTTCTCGTACGCTTCGTACCTAACTTATGTCGCCGAAATATGGCACAATGAGACTTAATCGTTAATCATGGAAGCTGTCTCGCGGACCAGCATTCGACCTTGGGGGAGCGAATGTTTTTATGAGTTCCTTCAATATGGCTGATATTATTTATTGCTCACACGCGGTAAAAGTGTTCAAAAAGACGAATTTCCAAGTCGTTTCGTTCGTATTCAAGCCAAATGACTAACTTTTCACTGCGATGGGCACTTTCTTTCAGGAATTCCACCACTGGTAAGACTTGCTGATTGTTTTGGATACGCCTCATTTGCAGCAAATTTCACGTGGAAATAACATTGGGTGCCCACCCACTATTTTTTTAATTTTAGGTGAATTGAACCTGCTGTATTCATTTACGGCCTCAACATTCTTGTTGTCCTCTAAAATAAATTATTTCGTGTTCTCGAAATTTTTTCGTTTAAAAATGCTACATTTCTATTCGATATTTTGGATTTAGTGCGGCAATACCTAAGTAAATTAACAAGTAATAACTTTGTATATTTCCATAAAAATGTATTAAACCACCTGATATCTGACTATATCGAATGGGTTCTACTTCTCGAATTTTATCTCTGTGATCAAGGGTGCAGATATAGTGAGGAGTATCAATTATTCTTTCGTTGTCGGAAATACCGTACCGATCCAGAAGTACGTATTAGTCTGGCTTACTGTCTCCAGGCCAGAGGGGTCTCGCATCCTAATGTCCACACCAGCACTTACCCCCTTTTCGAAACAGTTTTTAAAAAATCCATCAGATCTTCCCTGAATGTTATCTAAATTATTTATTGATCGATTCACCCATGCGTCACAAATACTTGTGGCGTATTTTAATTCTGGCCTCACTAACACACCTTCTTAACTTTTTAATTGTACTTTCCTACGACCCGTATAATGAAGCAAAGTTTTTTAAGGGCGACACGAAAAGAATAGTGCATACGTTGAATTTTCATGAGAATGTATGTTACATATTTCCATACAAGGGATGAGAATCTTTTGCACAAGGAGGTTACTTCTTAAGATATCTTTGTGATGCCCTACCTATTTCCAATCGACAATCTTGAAGCTCGGGGGTGAAATTGTATGTGAACATTGAAAGCTGCTCAAGGACGTATTCATTACAGATTTTGAAGTTTTGTTGAAGTAAAGTTTTCATTCTCGCTCTCTTAAAAACAAGCAAAGGTCTCTGTTCTATAAAAAGAAATCATGGCTTTCCTTCGTCATATATCGTTTATTGTTTGATAATTGTTCTCTCAAAACACAATCAAACTTTTCCCTTTGAAATCCATAAGTTTGCAGATTTAGTTCATCAAATCTCATTAAGACAGAATATTGTACTGGCTATTAGTCTTCGATAAGTAAAACAAAACCTCTCACATAATGACACCTCAAATCGTGTCTCAGTTCCTCTATTTAGTAGTTTTAATGCAAGGGCCCAGCCAATTGACCTTTTCTTTAATCGCATTCCACTACCTGCCGATATTGATAAATCAGATGCATTAGATATATTTATAGATACCTGTAAATGTGCTGTAAGTGATTTATCTGTCAACCACATTAATACGGCATGCGAGATGAAGGAGGCATTTATAAAGTCGAGTCGCTGGGTTAGTAGAGTTAGCCTACATTCGTTATCGGCTTAAAATGTGATATCTTACGACATTCGATGTTTACGGTTAGATAAACATGAGTCATATGGGTACAAAAAGAGTTTTCAGCTTTTTAACAGAAATAAGGAGAGACGTTTGCAAATTCATGGACTATATTTATAATTCGAAAAACTAATTATGCTTGGCATTGACGTATCGATATGGCTATTTGAGAACGACCGCTTATTATTCTGGTTTAGTTTGCAGCCTTAAAGTCGTTCGGAAGGGTAGGGGTGCAAAGCCCAACGACGTGAGAAATACCTGGATATGGAGGCCAGTTTCGTCCTCAGCGCCGCCTGAATTTTCCTAAACTCATCAAATGAATCCTCGAGTCAAGGTGACAAGAAGGTTCACGTAGTTGGTCGCCTATCCTTACTTTTATTTCACCCACCATGGTCTGACTCACGCTCATCCTGGGGCTTGTGCGTTAACATTTAGATGTAGCTGTAGACATAGCATGCATCGAAGTAGTAGACTTGGCCTTAAGATTATATCGCACCTTATAACCCAATTTCTTAAACCTAAGACAACCAGTTACCTACTCCCCATGCCCGAGGCAGAATTTACCCACGACCCTTGGGTTCCCAGGATGGCACGTTCCCGACCCGGCTTCGTGCATATTTTGTACGCCATATCCAAATGTTGCTTCATACATGGCATTTTTAGTCTCATTCGTTCCGATCTCCAAAATCTCGTAAGCTACTTTTACCAGTAATGTTCACGTTTGCATATCGTGTCACACAACTAACCCCTCTTTTATTCGTCTTAATGATTCTCCATTTTCATGGGTGTTTTCAAGTCTGTTTCCGCACTAATAGGCGCTTCAGACCGGGAGGAAAGGTATAAGGATAGTAATGGAAGGGATGGGGGTGATTCTCCATTTTCATGGGCGTTTTCAAGTCTGTTTCCGCGCTAATAGGCGCTTCAGACCGGGAGGAAAGGTATAAGGATAGTAATGGAAGGGATGGGGGTGATTCTCCATTTTCATGGGCGTTTTCAAGTCTGTTTCCGCACTAATAGGCGCTTCAGACCGGGAGGAAAGGTATAAGGATAGGAATGGAAGGGATGGGGGCTTCGAATCGATTCTCCATTCCATCTCCATACACTCCCTTAATAGAGCCAAAATTTCGAGGCACATGCTGAGAAAATGAGATTATTACCGAAGCATCACACGAACATGCATTCAGATTCACTCATGCCTCTCCCCATCTCTACTCTTTAACCAGATGCACACGCTTCTCGGGCTCTTTCACTCAACCAACATCTATGCTTATCCCGAGATAACCATCATTTCAAGTCGATGCAGAAAGGTAGATAGGTGTCACCCTCTGCCAAACGCTCTTGTAATAACTCGTAGGGTAACATGTAGATGCAGATCTTCACTTTCTCTTATTTACTGTTGTATTCTGTAAAAATTTAGCCTAGGAACGCAAAATTATCCTCCTGTTAGACTACTTCGCCACTTACCATTAATTACTCATTAGCCAAAAATTGTTACTGTATTCATTGCTATTTACAAAAATATTTTTGATTTTGGGCTCAAATGCCTTCAATTCCATGCCATGCGATGCCCAATAGAACCGAGGAAAGTCCTCTAGGCTCTCGTGCTGCATTAATACATCATACACGAAATAAAGATCTCACAATTTTATATTTGTGGCTATGATATACTTCGTATTCAATCCAATGAATTCAATATCACTCACGTAACATAATAAAACATAAATTCACGTTTATCCATCCTTGATTAATGCTTTGTCTGATTTTGAATGTGTAACACAAAACCCCATACCTTTTACACTTGTCTTTCCTATTCCATTCGAGAAGCTTTCGAAGAATCCAATGATGGCGAGATTCCTTCAGAGAAAAAATCATGTTTCTTAACTGATATCAATAGCATATTATGCTATTGTGCATATCAGTGGTGAACGCCGTCAAGGTTTTTTTTGCGGCTAGTTCGCAAATCTTGAATGGATTTAATTAAATAATTGCTCTTAAGAGCAATCATTTAATGTTGCTCTCCGCGTTATGATCCGTGTTCTTTCCTTTTTACTTCCGGAGATCATTCCTTTTTACTCTACAATTTTATATTTTATAGAAATAATTGGTCACGTTCTGGGTGCAATCTACCGACCAGGAATATCCAAGTACTAGTATCATTTTACTACCTCTTTGACTGTAGTTTTGGTTAACTGTGGGTTAAAATGAAGTGCCTTCTTCCGCATACAATTAAATGATTTTTTGTTGCTAGCGTTTTTGTATATGTGTTTCTATTGCTTTAGATGTATTGAACATTTAATAAATTTAGATGAAGTTTCTAAAAATATTCCAATTGTGTCATCTTGACTTTCTTTCAGTCGCCTATCCACGATACACGTGCTTTCTTACAGGACAACCATGAGGATATCGGTGCGCACATTTATGATCTCACATCTATCGCTATGATCCGCTTTGCAGTGGAGAAGTGGGAAAGAAAAAATAAGAAAATGCTAGAGTTTTTTGTGTTTTATGAGCGCTCGTTGAGATTGAAGGGATTGTAAGACGGCCATTAAATATTATTAGCGCTAAAAAAAATTGTACTCATTAAACATGGAGAATGAACGGCGCAATATTTTTTTTTCACATTTTATCGACGTTCTTCTTTGGTCAGTGTGTAAGCGAAAAGTAATTTTTCACCTTTTGTGATTGTATCTGATTTGGAGAACGATAGTTTTGTTAATTTTTATGGAAATCGTATAACTTTTACGATAGTTACTTTATAAAATAGCGTGAATCTTCCCCGAGTTGCACTTGACATCAATTAATTCATTTGTAATCTCTAGGCTTCCTAGGATTGAGTTTCACTTTTCGGTTGCTATTCTCTAAATCTCGTCTATTCGGTTATTCGAGGACGTTGTTATAGTTCCGGAATAATTATGTCTATCTTACACGAATCGGTATTTCAGGCTGTAAGAACAAGAGCTAAGGATTGGGAAGTAGACAGTTGGGAAGAAGAAGAGAGAGAACATCGGTTCATCTGGAATTATACCGCTCTCGTCGGTGGGATTCCCATGGTTCATGCTTTCAATTAATATTCAATCACATGCTCAGGGTGTGAGTGATGCTTCCACTGTCCCTGGAGGAGCTCGAAGTTTTAAAAGTATGTCGTATAATTAGCATTTTAGACACCACCTAGAGCTCAGTCTAGCTCATCCCTAAATTAAATCCAATAACCTGCACAGTATCCTTATCCCAGGCAGAATTCTAACTCGGCACTTCTGTGTCGTCAGACCAGCGCGTTACTTGACTTCCACGTTGGGCGAGGGTACTAATATATAAACGATAAGTTATCCTCTGCTGAAACTGGAACCAGGACCCACGGCTGTTAGGCTTGCATCAAAATAAATATGGAGAAAATATGACAGATACCGATTAAAGATAAGGACTCATTCTTCCACCTGAAACACCCTAAGCAAAGGAGGCGCTAACATGTCCTAAATACTTACCCCTTCACAGACCTCACCTTCTTCGAAGGGGCTTGGGTCTGCGTAGTGTGAAGGGGACAGGACTACCATCCTGAGGTCACTCATTTTAATCTCGACTGTGGCAGATTTTTCAGTGGTGGACCGGTCTTTACTTGTGTGTAGTGCTCTTTGAGGGTCGTTTCAAGTTCAGTACTCCGTCCGTCAGAAGTGACGTGAAAAAGTGAAACCCTTTACGCATATTGCTAACAGCTGGCCAATGCCGACACCAAGTTTCTCTCCACTCCCTTCTATCTTACCTCTTTCCAAATCCTTAACGGTGCAAGTGATGTTAGTTTTCGGTCGCCTCTCCTAATGACAACGACTTTTCCTTTTCCTGGCAAACCCTGTCGTGTGCTCTTTGGCGGATGCCGAAGTCTCGTTAGAGCCTCCGCAAGATCGCAGCGGGGTCAAGCCGATGCAATTGTTGCGTCAGCGCGTGCGGCAGCGTCGAAGGTGCTCGGTAAACAAAGTCGCGTCCTCCTTCCGCCGGCTGCGTAATCGCCGATCGAAGGGTCGGTGCATCGCCATGTAGCCGCGCAAGCAGTGAACCGCTGGCGCTCCCCGCGTGAAGACCTGTCGCCGATCTCGCGGACGTCATGGATGAAAGGAAGGGACCCGAGACCATCCAGGAGGGCCTCGGAGGGCCTCGGAACGCCAACTGGCTGTGCAGTTTCTTCTTCCATCATCCCATCTTGATGCTCTGTGTGATTTCATTGGCGCTCCTTACTTTTTATTTGCTGGTGGTTGGTGTTGTCATACAAAACAAGCGGAAAAAGGGGAATGCCCTTCTGTTCCACGGGCGGTTCATCTTCTATTATGGAGTCATGTCTTTTGCTTCCATCGCATTGGTGGCGATGTTTATCTTTCGGCCGAAGAATGTAGCCAATGCTGTGTAAGTATCGCACATATCTCATAGACTTTAGTAATTTTTTCGGGAAAATTGAATTGGCTCTCATAGAGGATTACGATGAGTATCTGGGTACACTGAAGTATGTTTTATTTCGTACAGACGTATCAGTGAAATCGGAAGCATTGCACTGACGCCACCCACTCGAGCCACCCACTCGCCATTCACCGAGCGCAGGCGGGATTAGGGCAGTTCCCATATACAGTGAGAGAATGTCGAGAAAAATAAAATATTTGTATTATTCACTATTTTACTCAAATTATTTACAAATGATTCTCATCCATTGATTTAGCTACTTATTGATCTTAGCTACTTATTGATTTTCATTAATCACTCTTCTGGCTCATATACGTTTGTCCTTGGCGAAGAGTAATTATTTTGGGTTATCATTCAACAGGAAAAAATGCTAGTATCTTACATCCATTGGCTTTTGGCGAGTGGATTTTGATACATAATTAAATTCTACACCTAACATTGCTCTCATTGTATTGATTAAAGTTACCGATGAGAAATTCTTGACTCAGTCACCCGCTAACTGCTTATAGGATATTTCGTTTGAGCATTATGCTATGATTCTCCAAGGTCATATTGCTTATTCATCTCGCTCATTCGTCACCAAATGGGGATCGTACATTTAGTTACAGCTATGCTATACCTTTGCAAAGGGCTCAAGGAAGAGGGATGGAGAAAGTTGAAGGCGTGCATAGGAGTATGTTAAGCAGTCCACGCTTTGCCGTGCCCCATTAAATTTACTAATTTTTCCGTGGAATTTGTGGAAAGAGGAGCATTTTATTCTTCGTGGTAAGCTGTGTGTTTGACCACATAAATCTTACGTCCATAAATGAAAGTGAATCGTTTATGTTTCGGTAGCTTTTGCCATCAGATATGGTGGTTAAAAATGTGAAACTTTGAAATTTGGCAATAAATGTAACTTTTTTGCCTTGCTTTTTTCAGAATAACTAATAGAACATTATCATCTCATTAAACTTAATCCATTACATTGTTTATAAAGCCAATATCTTAGCTAAAACTTCTGATTGAATTTATAATTTATTCTTCTACTTCAATTTATTTATGTCCAGAACGAGCTCTGGAGTGTTCCCCTGGATTTAAAAGCATTGATAACTTGGTTTTTCGATACAACTGAAGCACTAATCACCTTCGTAATGAACCTGGGATCCATTGAAGATCATTTTACCGATTTGAATATTTAATATACGCTCTTGGTAGCATTGTTGTATTTGTTTTAATTTCGTGATTTTAGTCCATTTGAGGAGGGTAGAAACAGGCAGGATGAATTGGTGAACATACAGTTAATGATTCCAGAAGATAAATCCTGACCTTTTTTTAGACCAGTTTGATTTGAATGTGGAAAAAAAATATTTTCGCAGTGGAATCATGGCTACTTGCCAATATCTGTTGTATAACACTCGTGCGAGTACTTTTCTCCGTGAGGCTCAAGCATACTGCCTCACGTATGTAGTCCCTTTCCGTGTTTTATAGGATAGAAAAACAAGCATTTTTCTTCAAGCATTTCAACAGAAGTGGCAGTCTGTCATTGTTTTAACAAATGGGCATTACTGCTCCAAACTTGACATTTCGTTAAAGTTTCTCGAGGTCGTACCTATGTCCCCGTTCTGTTTTTTATACCTTAACATCATATACTATGTTTCCGCAGATTTGAATGCTATTTTTTATGGCAGTGCTTTTTGCCGGGTTCGAATAAGTGCAGCACAAAAGTTTTACCTGGATTTGGCAACGTCTTGCATTACATTCTTACTTCTTCATGCACTCTTTGCTCCTTGCTAATCATTGCAGTAATTACAACTTAATTCGTTTTAGTCCATTCTTTGACAAGTCCAAATATTCTTAGATTACGCCAGTCGATATGAATTGAATTATTCCTCACTGAATAAACGATTGGTATCACCACGTGAACTCAAACCACGCTGGAGCTGTGCATAGCTGTAGTTGCATGCATCCTAATCGGATCAGCTGTTTATATTATTGCTTCCGAGTGTCATTTTTCCGAAATCAAGTAAAGTGATGAAACCTGAAGCTAAAATGCTGCACTGGAGTCCGCAGCAGCAAGCATCAGAGACAATATTTTCTCAGCACCTCAGGATTAACGCAAAATATTATTCTGTTTTTGTATTCCATCCCTTGTACCTTGCAAAGGATATTGATCATCTTCCCTTCACTCCAGTTGGTTGCTGCGAAGTGTCGGACTCTTCGTTTGAGCCCACAAATTGCTTAAACAAACAAAGCCGCAAGTACTGGCTTATTTTGTCAGACTCTTCTCATTCGTTATTATCAGTCGAATGACTCATGAACGTGTTAATTGCGATGATAAGTCACCATCAAGTAGATCTGAGAAGTTTTTTCTTGGCACAGTGTTTAATTCGTTCCTCCTCGTTTGACTGAGTCTACAATATAACCTCCGACCCATACCGTCTCAGAAGGGAAGGGTGTGTCCCTCTCTCTTTCGATCTATAAATGTCATATATACTAGTAGATGTCGTAGAATTTAGCTTCGTGAGACCTACTAGGGGTAGTCGTGAATTTTGAAGTTCTAGCTTAACTGCAAGCATGTCAACATTGAAATAGCATTGAGATTTGTCGCAAAAATATGATGGAATGACTCAAATGAGAGAGCCTCAGCTTTTAGCTTGTACTTCAGGTTTTGATGTTTGCATAAAAATAACCAAATCTGCAAAGAACGACCGTCCAAGTGTCGCTGGTGCACTGTGATTGGCTATATGTTCGATCGGTTCACATCTATATCTACAGATTATTCTAAAAGCCACCGTGGGGGTGTGTGGCAGGGAATGAATAATCACCAAGCATGTTATAGAGCATGCAAATAAAAGGCATGCTACTGTGTAGCAAGAGAAAAGTGATAAGTGAACCTAGAACATAAATTAGTCATTGGAGAGCTCGAGTTCGAACTAGGAAATGAACTACAGGAAAGCCCATGCTACAAGATTGCAGTGTTAGAGCTGGAGTTTTAGAAATATTCCTTATAATTAATATTAAAATATTCATATGATATTTACTATTTCCCATTCTTTGAATAAAGTGAAATGCATTATTTTTCACTTGGAGATTCATCAAACTCAAGGACAGCCGTACGAAAATAACTCAATGACGAGCATTTATGTGTTTCATACGCGTTAAGGTTTTCAATTCTTTTGGCGCTGCATGTTTTGCATTGGCCTCTTTTCGAAATCGTAGTCGATACCAAATCAGTATATAATAGCTGCATCCATTGCTTCATAACAATTCTTACGACCTTTCAGTCATTATAACAACTAATAGAGAACACGATTTTATCTGTGTAATAAACCACTCTTTCAATCAGAGCTCTGATTCAGTTCATCTCTTCTGAGAAATTTTATGGCGGCTATCATCCGAAAGGAACAGATAATCTCAGCCCAACTCCAATACTGATAAGATGTTGCGTCCCCGTTGCGTGCATTCATGTGGATATATGGTTCATACTTCATTGTGGACTATGCTACTAAGTCCCGTCAAGTTCACCTGCTGGTGATGTTTTGTTTACTCTTATATGGAATTACCGGCAGATTGTCTTTTCCTCGTTTCTGCATTCTCTCAGTCTCAAAAAAATCAATAAAGTTGACGTTGAAGGACAATTACTGTTTGCCAATAAAATATGATGGGAAATGACCTTTCTGAAAACGAAAATTACGAAGTTTCGCATAATCTTTCTTATCCAGTTAGCTTCTTCAATGTTGCCTCTATTCCTCGTCATTGAGCAGGTTAAACTCCATTGACATTGGGAAATTCAAATACGGTCGACGTAGAGTCCTCACTCATCCGATATTTTAATTATATACTGAAATTAACACCGTGTATTACTCACTGCATCATTCAAATTCTCGACTGACGAATGCTCTAGTTAAATGTGTAACCCCATCGTAGATTCATCATTTTCTATTATTTATATAGTCATAGATTTATGTCATTCGTAGTCAATCTTTAGGACTTGATTTCTACTTAGCTCTCAGCATAATTTTTATGCTGATACGGGAAAGTTCCTTCAGCTTTTAGAATATAAGAAGCAGATTGATGAATGAGATTTCAAACTCACTTTTATTCCCTAAACTAAGATGGACCAGCCCAGCCGCAACATTTATCTCTTTTCTCCTTGGAGTTAAATGGGAACTGCGGGGAGAAGAGCAGCTGGACGAGCTGGCCGGACGGACTAGCAAAGGTGGTGAGCCTAGAGGCGTCGTCTTCATTGGAAATCACCAAAGCACACTTGATTCACTGGGTGAGTTGCTGCGCTATTTAGATTTGCGATCAATTTTCTTGATGGGAAGATAAAAATACCATTGTCATTAAAAATAACATACATACCTTGGGGATATAATACTAAAATTAATAGTGTCAACTTGGTATTGAATTTCATTCACCTTTCGCACATGAGAAAAACAACCCATGCCCATACTATTTACCCCGATAATCTATTCTCCTGTGCTCTCAAAGTTCTATGAGTCACGTTTTATCGTCGCATTTAATATATATGCATCGTATTTTTAATAAGAAATTGTCATCTTCAAACTTTCCGTAATTTAAATGATATATGGTACAAGTTAACCAATATTGTTACGTTTATGAATGATAAATTACGCAATCATCATAGATTAGCCGATGTCAGCATATGGTACTCCAAATTGTATGGAGTGTTGTTATGATCATGAAATAAAATTATAAGGTAGTCCTTTCGCATTACAGGATTAATGCATCTTTGGCCTAAATTTCACCCCATGGCCACAGTAATCAAGAAAGAAGTGTTCTACGTGTGGCCATTCGGATTGGCCGCTTACTTAGCTGGATCCATTTACGTTGACAGGTCGCGGGGAAAGACTGCTTTTTACTCGATAGAAGCTTCCGCCCGTCGCGCTGCCAAAGAAAATGTGAGTGAACCAAGGATCGATATGCCAGAATGAGGTAACCATTAAGTTAATAATAGAAATTTTAAAATGATATTTTTGTGTTTTTGAGGCTTTTTACATTCTTTAGACGCTGAAATAGTGGAATGAGAAAACGGAGGAGCCCTACAAAAACTTTGTTATACATGCATTAATTTCTTTGCCTTTTTAACTGCTCTCATGAAAAGGACAAAAAATTATAAGCCGGAATGTCTGTCAGAGGTATAAACGGAGACTTACCTAAATAAATGAAAAAGTAATACGTAGAGTATGAAAGTAAAGTCTGCACGAATTTACCTGGTGCCTCAGACGTTGGCACCACCCAGTAATGCTTACGTGGATTTGACTAAATTCTAAAATCGAGAGAAGTAAATATATTCTCACTTTGGTGTTTTACCGATTAGATATAGGATAGAAATTTTAGAGCTCTATCTGATTCGCTGCTCCCGAAAACTCTCATTCTTTCATACAATTTCGAACTTCAGCTGGACATTTTTCCCAAATATTCTCACCTGGTCTTCGAAGCCTATTGCCAACCTCCGTATCATTCCATAAACAGTTTTCAACTTAGTATTTTTCGCATACAAACTTAGATTCATCGCCATATGGTCTTTCCACTCAACGTCTCTTCTCTCTTCGCTGGAATAGTTCATAAATATTTTTGCAAGTCCTCCGCTCAAACTGCCGTCATCGATACCAAGATTAACTACTTAAAATCATTCTATCTCGTTTCCCCTCAACTGGTTTGATCGGAAAGGATACGATGTTCGATGTTCTCTTAATGATTTCCTCCACTTCATTTTTCATTGATTTCTTTATTTATTTCATTCTCTAATATCCTTTTACATGGACTAACCTTATGTGCGTCGAACTTATTTCACCGTGCAGAACTATTATCCCATTCTCAGAGTTCATCCACTTAAATACTTGCAATAAAATATAATTTGTGGATATGAGATCAAATCCGACATACAAGTTTTTTTTTACGTTTCACTTCGGTGACTGGATCTGAGCCGAGCTTTATGTACGACACCTCACGTAATGTTTCTGTAGGACCCCACGCAAAACTTTCTCTCCTCACTGGATGTCTCTCCTTGCAGATCAAGATGTTTGTCTTCCCTGAGGGAACGAGGAACCGCGCCAACTTGATTTGGGGGCAGGGCGAGGAGCCGAAGCGAGGACTTCTGCCCTTCAAGAGCGGCGCTTTCAGGGCGGCCATCAGCTCGGGCGTCCCCATTGTGCCGATTGTCTTCTCTCCGTACGTGTTTGTCGACGAGAAGAGGCACCTCTTCGGCCAAGGTGCGCTCATTTCACGCACGGACGTTTAGTGTCTTTCCGTGCGCTTCGACCTCTTCGCTTCCAAAGCTGCGCGAACAAAAAGGAATTTTGCGGCGCAAGTCACGCACTCTTGCATAATCCGTCTTGGAGACTTCCATTATCTGACTGATTATTTTTCAATGATAATGCAGGTATTTACAGATGTAAATGGGGAGGAAACTTGCGAATTTCACGGCGATTGTTGCATTTATTTTTGAAACACGCTCGGAGAACCCTTGTTGAGGTCCTTGTTGAGATACGAAAGAGAGAGGGAGAGGGGTAGGTAATGCCACCATATTCTCAACATGCAGGAAAACTGACAAGTTTCGTAACAGTAAGGTTATGTGAAAATTTACGTTTGGGAAATATAGTCCAACTGCACTCACGAGAAACGAGTTTCGTAATTTTTCCTCTTATCTCAGTCAAGCCAAAGGATGCTGCTTGGTTTTTTTTTTATCTATTTGCTTTGGAGTGGATCTACTCCAACGACACACGGATGGTCCTTGTAAGACACCATTCGTTATTTGAAATATTTCTATCGACACCTTTTTTTGATAGAGTCACTTGATTACTTTTAATAACCGGTCTCCCCAGTCAAGATTAGTTGCGATCTCAGGCAGATCAGATAACCGCCATCCTAATGACCCCACAAATAGAGGAGTCCCGCGCTAGTAAGCATTAGTACGGAGAGTGTTTTCCCAGCGTTATTGGTCTCTGCGATTGAACAGGTCCCTGCAAAACGCTATCACTAAGAGTCCAGTAATGTCGCTTCAGAATAAAAAATTAATGCCTAGCCTCTCCAATGCCTCGGCACTTCAGCACTCGGCATAAAAATTCTTCATCTCTAATTCGATCATTAATACCCTTCAATTTTATCATTGATAAGTAGATATTTTTAGCACGGAATTGGCATTGATGAATCGGTATTGTCGGCATTCTTGCCAATAACCAAGAATTCCATATGTTATCTTGGTTTCTTTAGCTCCTCATCATGGTAACTTTGAAAAAATTTCTTTTTTACTCTTTTTCTCTTCTAACCTCTAGGTTTGGAGAGTTATCTAGATGAAGCTTGATTGTTTTGCATGACGAATTAACTAAAATTTTGAAAATAACTGTATCATACAATAAAGCATTAAAATTTAGTACGTAAAGACATTTGGGACATTGGATACTCGGATAAATCTTTTAGTATGTAATAATAATAGTATTCGGATATTTTCTAATAAACCGACAGTATTGTTCTGAAACTCAACTCCGAGTTAGCGTATCGTAACTGTAAACCATTTGATCTCTCTTCCTAGATTGAAGACGCATACATTGCTACTTGTAGCGCTACTCTGAATTACGTAACTATTTTGGAGGCCGCGGGAGATTCGCAAAGAAAATGCAGCATTCTTCCCGTAGCTTTCCTCGTGAAAGGAGGCCGGACCTTGTCAATTTTCTCTTACGACATGTTGTATGTTATTTACTTAAGCTTCCTTCCTCCTATGACCTTCCGCAGTGGCAAATGATGAAACAGAGTAGTTGTTGATAGTTCTTTCAATGCATGCTTCCATTTGATTGTATTTTCCAGCGACAGTTGGAAATGATTCCTGGGGATGCAATATATTATATTTTTTCATTAATTAGTAATTTTAAAATATTAACAAAACGAATTATTTCAGGAGTAATTATGTGAAACTTTTCCATGATGGCAAGAAAAAAATAAACTTTGCGAATTTCACTGAAATAATTTACTCACGACCCGGGTTTCGACAATTTATGCCATCATCAGGTAAAAATGATAGAATAGAATAGAATAACTTTTATTTAGAAACTGGGATCCCATGTCCCCTAGGTTCAGGTGAATACATAACACATTATGAATTTAATTGAAAAATACAAATTAGGGATGGGTCGGTTCCACTTTTTTTCGGTTCCGGTTCGGTTCTTAACTTCGGTTCTCGGTTCCGATTCTCGGTTCCGGTTCTTCATTTACCACTTACTTTGCATTACTCAATGGTAAGAGAAGGTAATCAATAATCATTTTCAGAGACTGAATTAGAATAATTCGCGACTTTGAAGCATCTAAGTACACTAATTCACCAGGTTTTAATGTGAAGCCTCCACTTTCGGAGTGTGAGTAGGTTTCAAACTGGTTTTCGCGCCAATTATTTCGGTACCGATAATTTTTGGCCTCGGTTCCGGTTCTAAGCTCAAGAACCGGTGGAACCGAGAACCGAAGAACCGAACCGACCCATCCCTAATACAAATGCATACATAAATAATGATAAAGGCCTCGAAGGGCATCTAAACAAATATTGAAAACAAAAATAAGCCAAAAACACATCAAACGACAATATATCGGTTGAAAACAGGTGTAAACGTTAACAACTACATTAAGTGAAACGTTTCATTTCTCAAATCGAATAATAAAAAGTAAAATATATGTTTCACAAAATAAAACTCGACTCGATGACAGATCATTATTTAAATTGGACAAATCAGTTTAGTAGCAGAAAAATGCAACAGATATTATGAGAAGACGGAGTGGGGTTAAGAAGGTAGTGGAATAATTTTGTCTGGAATAAGTTCACCGATGATGTTTGACGAATACCATGGGGGAGAGATTCCAGAGTCTAACTGCTTCTACCGAGAAGGAGTTGTGGAGTGGAGTTGATCTATGGGTTGCAATATAAAATGCAGAGAGTTATTCCAATAAATATACAAAAGGGTGGAGGCCAAGGAAGGGATGGATTGGGGGGGGGGGGTGGTTTTTGGTGGTCGGTAAAAGGAGATTGGTCTGGGGGGGAAGGAAGGGAGAGGTGTGAGGAGGGGGGGGGGGGGGGGGAAGAAGTGTTGCTGCGCCAGGAAATCCGCGGTGTCCGTGTGTCGGCGGCTGGCTCCCGGGAGTCGTCACCACTACCTGGAGTTCTGAATACAATCTGAGGGTCTTCGTTAATCCTCCCCGCTCGGGGAAGCCCGGAGCCGTTGGTGGGAAGATGGTGTCGTCCTCTGCTTGCCGGCGTCTACCTGGTCACAGCGGGTTATCGGAGGGAGTCAAAGGAAATTGAGAGGAGTGGGTAGTGGGAGGGGAGTATCTGCTCGTTGACTAAAAGGGCCTTTTTATGGGTATTCTGAATAATTTCCAGCGCTTCTAATACTGTGTCCAATCGCCGCTCCTTATCCTGGAAGTGCAGGATTTCCGGGGAGAAATAACTGCTATGGCCGCTTTCAAGGAGGTGCCTGGCAAACAAAGAGTAATCTTTGCCCGCTTCAAAGAACTTCTGGTGTTCTTTGACCCTTGTGCGTCCTGTTCTGTCGATGTATTGCGCAGGGCAGTCGTCGCATTTTAACGAATAAATTCCACTTTTTGCATTTCGGGAATGTAATCTTTGGCGTTGACCAGTTGTTGGCCAAGCTTTGAGGGGACTGAGTAGGATATCCGGTACTTATCTCCAGGCAGCAGCGTACCAATTTGGGTGTGGGGCGAACGGGGCAGCCGCCCCGGGCGCTAAGTTAGCCCCATCTCGTTAGCCCCGTGCGCCAAGATACGCCAAGGTAGCCTTGGTACGTCACTGTCTCCAGGTATTCTTTTGGCCGCTGCGTACAATATTTTTCCAAGGAAAGACACTTTGCACCACTTTTTCGGCTTGTCACTAGGTTCTTGGGCGGAAATTTCGGTGATTGCTAATTTTCGGAGGGCTTTTCTGAGGATGTTGTCGACCAGGTTGGAAGAGTATCCATTCCTAGAAGCGATGCACTTAATTATCCGGAGTTCGCGTTCATAGTCTATCTCTTTCATGGGGATCCTGATGAGTCTATTGATTGCAGCGTAAAAGGCGGCAGTCTTCTGGGCAAAGGGATGGCGGGAGTCAGCCGGAATGATTTCATCTGTGCAAGTGGGTTTCCGATAAACAGAAAACTGATGCCTTCCGTTGGTTATTTCAATGGTGAGGAGCAGGAAATTGATGCGGTTACCCATACCGGTGCCTTTGGTTTGAAGGAAAAATTGGCCACTAAATGAGAAGGAGTTTTTTGTGAGTACCATTTCGGTGTGGCGGACGATGAATTGAGTGGAGGGAGAGTGTGGTACGCGGGTACCCCGAAAAACTACTCCATAACAAAATCCTCCCACCCACCGCCAAACTCACTCACCGTGTAAAGTCTGACTCCCCACACACCCTTAATCTCTTCACAACATACATTCCCGGCGCCCATAGAATCAAAGACTTGTTCCCTATTATAAATATTTGTTATATATGTTATTATAAATAACAACACGGTGGACCCCTCTAATGACCTACGTCCCCCTAGCTACCTGAGCGACGGCCCCGCTTACATTAACCAAAAATTTCAAACCATACCGAAGTAAACAGGCAGATACGTCAGAACTAAAGGAAGGAACATGGTATCTAAAACATATATGCATCACATCACCTGCTGGCTGACAAGGATTTAATTTTAAAAATCTGTGAAGTCATGTTCCTTGAGCTTGACTACATGCCAAACCTTCGGGAAGTGGCATTTTTCTGGTTGCTCACACAACCGAGATAGTCCTCGCGAACAGAAGTCAGATGATGAAGTGATGGAATCTGGGAAGAGTTGAATATAATTTGATAATTACACTGAATAGCGTTAAATACATATTGTTTTTCTATGAATTATTTACTTTATTTTTTTAATCACCTAGTTTATCCAAAATATACTGCACGACAAGTACGCCGTATTACAATTCTATGCATTTTAACACGAGTCATACTGACCACTAATTTATGTGCATTTGCTCGTTTTATTTTATGGTTCCAAATCAGTATTTTGTGGTCAAAGTTGAGTTATCGGGATGAAAATCTGTGGCTTTTCTTTAAAAGTGCCGTCAAAGTTTAATTTAAAATATGAATGTTTTCAAATTCTTTTTTCTCTCTAACTCAAAAATTTCTTTCTAGGGAAAGCTATTGTCAAAATCCTTCCGGAAATTTCTACTGTTGGTTTGACTGCAGATGATATCCCAGTGCTTATAGATAAGGCTCATAAGATCATGAGTGAAGAATACGAGTCATTACAGAAGGAAGTGTTGTCTGAGATCCCTTCTGACCATTTCGTCATCAGCAACAAAATTGAGTAACGAAACCTTTGCCGCCCAATATTTTCCTGTATTTATCCGAGTCCAATCTTGGCCTCAGAATCAGTCCCATCTTGCGCCATCCCACCCTCTCCAGATAACTTATCTGGAACATCATCAGAATGGTTGCAATAGATCCTTGTTATCTGTTCGTCTAGTTAATGTGCATTTGATATGAATCTATATTTATTCTACAAAACGTTTAACTTAACGCTTTATTGCATCAGATTAATTCGGTGACGCACTGATAACCAGAACCGAGGTAATGTATATATTTGCTCATCTTGTTTTGTAATAAAGATATTGTAAGCCATGAATGATGTTTTTTTTAGATGGAGAAGATGTCTACATTCAATTTTATTTTTATAATGAATCTCATTCTCTCCGTGAATTTTTGCAGAGGAATTTCCGTTGCATAATATTCTATATAGGTATTTGCGGTAGGCAAATTTAAATTTCTAGTATATTCTGACAAATACTGCGCGACCAGTTCGTCTTGCGCAATATAATTCAGTGCTTTGAAACTCGGGCCATACGTACCTTACGTAGGTGCTTTTTGGAGAGCATTCGAGTTCAGTACTCCGTCCGTCTGATGGGACGTTCAACCGTGGTCCCCTTGGGGTATTTCATCAAGTATCTACAGACTAATTCCGATGCTGCACAGTGGGAGGAAATCGAAAAAAGCATGCCAAAATCTCCGTAGACGACCTGTTTGTTAATTTAGACATTATGTTTTATTATTTTACCCAGCATTTTTTGACCAGGGGAATCCAATTTTAGTGTTTTTAAGAACCCGTCTTCATCAGGAGAGGCTCTAAAAACAAAATGGCGGCGAGACCGTTTGAGCGCTATCCAATGAATAAGTGAGAGATGGACAAATTACAGGAAATTTACCCCAAGGACTTTTCCATCAATGAAAATGACATTCAATTTCTTAACCTTTTAATTGAATTTACATTCTAGCAGATTACTAAATTAAAGTTTTTTTATCTGAAGGCTTTGATTTTTTAGTAAAAGTTAAACATTATGTTTACGTTAAAAGCAACTTTCATGTTACTCAAAAGTAAAAATCAACATCTGATTCAAAATTTTCAACTGAAATTAATTTGTATTAGTATTCATCTTCTGAAACAAAAGGAGTTGGCTAACCTGGTGGAGTATATAATTCTTCACCTTGGCAACAACTTCAGGATTGCAGGAAATATATGGATCGGAAGTAAGGAGCAGTATCTGGAAGAGCTCTTGGTTGGTGGCTAACGTGGAGATTTTCCTTGAATTATGTTCCCTAAATGTTCTAATATCCTTATTCTGTGCTTCTGAGGCCTCCTCGAAAAAAGGCCAATTGGAGTACATATTCGTATCCTTCACTATTGCCGCACTGTGAATTGAAACTATTAACGGTGGACGGTGTATAAAACCAAGAAAAAAGCTTTGAATACATTTCGGCCGCAGAATAAAAGTATTCTGTGAAAGCAAAATTATTTATTTCAGGTCACTTGATAAATTCTGCAAAATGCTTAAAAAAGTGGGTAATGAGTTCCTTGTCAATTCTTAGAGCAAAATTTACTGGAAATGTGATTAATTTGCGCTAATGCAAAGATTTTTAGAGTAGTATGAAAAGGAATCATTAATTGAGCGTATTAATCGCATAATCAACAGAAAAATGAATACTGTTACTTTTCTATTACTGGAAATTATTTTGTACATTACACACAATACATATTTCTCCTCTTCATCCAATAATTCAGTTTGAGTAGCATTTTTCCTTCTCCATTTGGTCAACATTCTCTTCGTTCTGGTTGGATTTGTTTCTGTCACTTCTCACATGATCTTTGCTGAAGCATCGTCTCCTTTGGAACACAACTGCATTGAAGTCTCCAGACACAAATCTTCTTCCGAAGTTCTGCTTCGGAATATTCCAGTTTTTCTGAGTTTGGACCTTTCACTTAGTTTCTTGAAAGATGCCAATGGTCTTCCTGCGGATATGATTTCAGGCATTTTTGTAAGAAAATGGTAGTAAATTGACAATCTAAATGTTTAATTTACATTTATCAGTATGTTCACCACAAAATGGATACTCACCTGGACTAGATGTTTTTGGATGGTATTTGAAAATAGCGGTGGGAATTTGATTTATTGTTCTAAGCAGTTTTTGTTACTCTTCTGGAATCTATTGTTTATTCGTCAACATGCATCCCATTTCTGAAAATACTTATAAAAAAAGAGTTGTTCTCCACTAAAAAGGCAACGAAACAGCTTTTGTAAGCTCGTTTCCTTAATTAATTTTTACTCAGCTCTACATTAGGGATATCTTACTTCGGCATCCTTGAGTTAGATGCTATTAATGATTTCTTATCTTGAATATTTTACTTTAAGAGATAGATTTCAGTTTATAAGAAACGTCCTTATGCATAAAGAAAGCTAAGTAGGTATTATCCATTTTTGTTTTCAAGCAAATAATAATATCAATAGATTTTAATGCAGGCCTGTTTTCTGTTTTTTTTCCTTTAACTAATGGGACGTTATACAAACTATACAGCACACTTAAAGGAAAAAAAGTCTGTATAAGTTGACTAAAAAGTTTTATTCAACTCTTCAACAAGAGCTCTCCCCGTACTAAGCCATTGGTGTGTGAAATTCTCACTTTCAGGGTAGATAGGCTAGTTCCTTTCCCTGGGCGACCTGCGATTGCTTACGAAGTTCTAACACTCAGGGACTTGAATCGCCAGGATTTTAGATGTCCAGAATGGCTCTTGCGCGGGATTTGAACCCGGGACCATCCGGTCAGTAGCTCAATACTCTACCCACTAGGCCACCACGACCCCCAATAAGTCGGCTATAGTGGCTTAATTTAGTACATATATCCATTTGTCGTGACGGACGTATTACAATGCATATTTATAGTCGTATTTGTAGAAGTTAAGTTTCAAAGTGCTCCAATTGCTGACCTTATACTAAACCATCTAACCTAAAGTTAACCTTTGAAAACAATTTATCCTGACCAATTGGGAATCAATAGCCGAGACGGGATTCCAACTCACATTGAACTAGAGATGACCGGCCAGCGCGGCCTGGTTACTGTAGGCCCTTATTGTCTGTCAGCAGAAGGATGAATGGTTTCACGAATGACTGCCTCATTGTGGTCAGCACAACCTCCCTACTTTAGCGGCTTTGGGGTAGGGCAGAAGGAACTTCAAGTTCAGTACTCCGTCCGTCGGATGGGACGTTAAAAGTTTAGTACCCCTGGGCGTCTATCGTGAAGAGTATACTTTCCGACGCTTTCTTATATTCTCCCTCACTCTATTTTCGAAAATTTCTACTTTCACTCTCCAAATACATCAAAAGACATCCAAAGACAAGACATCCAAAAATATCCTTCATGGCGAAAATGACCTCGGCAATCTGTCGCCTCATACTAATAATTGTAACAATAAAACTTGTAGCTACATGTAATGTATATTTGCTGATGATTCACTTCCTGCCATATGCCCTGGAAGAAGATTTCAGGATTCCCTGTAGATGTATCCACAGTGCACCGCACAAGCAAATGTGTGAAGCTTAGCCGCAAAAATACTCTTCTGCAGTATATGAAACATTTTCCTTGGAGTATCAAATAGGCCCCGGAGATGTGGTGTGACGAAGCTTTGCACATTTTACTTTCTCTGCTCACTCGAGTTTCCTCTCCAATCCCCTCCCCTCCCCTACCGTGGTTTGGAACCTTCCCCTTCCCGCTTTCCCCTACTTTGGAAGCATCAGAAAGCACTCTCTCGCGAGACGATTCAGTCTCGTTCATCCAGCGGCTGTTCGCGTCTCGACGAGGTCGGTCGGACCCAGTTCCTTCGCATCACTTCAGTTCCGGCGAGCAGGCGTATTTCCCGAGGTGAGTGAATGCCGAGGAGACCAAGAGTTAAGTTAATGAAAAAGAAATTTAGGTATGTAAGAAGTTTCATGAACACATTCCATTAAAATTGTAGTTTTAAAGTCATCGGCTTATACTTAATATTGGTCACTCTAAATTTGCATTTTAGCTCTTAACTAGCATATAATTAGCAAAGTGTCTAGTATATTCGGCTCGAGAATGAATGAAAGCAGGCACTAAATGTTATTAACGTTGAATCAATTGAACATGGAGGATTATTCTCTCGGGGCTGAAATGTTACCGCGTTGGTTGGGTTTTCTTGGAACTATTCTGCCGTGAATTATTCCGTTATATAGGGCATTTTGCTAGTGTATACTGTCTAGTTGCTGGATTGTTTTTCGCTATAAGTGTTGTGCTGCAGTTTTTCAGATGCATGAACGGTCGAATGGTTGAAGTCAAACTGGGCTCGGCTGATTCCCGTTCAAGTAGTGAAATTATGTTGTTTTAAGACTGAATGAACCGTCCATTTAAATGGGCTTTAAACAAATTTACGTTATCATTAACGAGGCTCATTAATCACATACTCAAGCTGTTATTTCTACCTTTTCCAGCGTTTTTTTTTGCTTATTCGATAGGTGCCGAGTAAAACGTACGGAATTCTCGTAAGAATCATTGAATATGCTTATCGTGCGGAATTAATATTTTCTCACATTTAATTTTTTTGGTGAACTTGCATTCATTGACTTATAGAACTTTGCCATTTCATATGATTAAAATCAGTGGAGTTAACAAACACTTTGATTCACCAGGGTGTGATCCCGCCTGCCTGCTGTGAAAATCTTTCCTTGGAGAACACGACAAATTTTCCTCGCAGAACGATGATTGCCTGCGCATCGGGGGGTCTGAAATCTGGTATCTATTGGCAACCAAATCTTGACGGGCAAACCACCGCGGGAATTCCTCACGCTTCACGTTGGTTAAACTCACCTTACTGGAAATCATTCGATGGGGTCGCAACGCTGATGCATTTGCGTGAAATTTCCTGGCCAATCTGCTTCCAATTTGACCTGTACCACTCTGACATGGTAAATACCTATAAAAATTTATTTTGTCCAAAAATTTCAAATTTTGCTATAAGCAGACAATGTCTACGCATGTGATATCGACGTTCCGCATTGAACTCTGTTCTAATCCCAAAGGCTGCTGGTTATATTCATGCAATAGTAGCAGACTTGGTTTCCATAAGAGTACCAGTTAATATATATTTCAAAGTCTGGTCGAAATTCAACTCTGGGATGCTATAGAGAAATTTCACAGGTGTTTTTACTTTTGATTTCTGTCTGCATTACGTTCAAGGGTAATTTTACATTTTTTTCCAGTTGAGTTCGAACAAGGGATACTTTTAAGGAAATCAGAGTTACTGCAAAAAGACAACATGCTCTTTATAGTGAAGCTCTTTGAATAAGCGTTTCTTATTTTTTGCCTGTTTGGAAAATTTATTTTTTTCGCAGATGCACACTTTTCACAAATATTATAAACTAATTTCATTTTCTACCGTTAAGAGCGATATCACCTTAAGCAAGGCTGGCTTAATATGAGCAATCACGGTTTGCTTGTCATTTTTAGCGGAATTTATTGTTGTGCATTGAGCTAGTTTAATTCAAATTTGGTTTAGCTGTATAAAGTGTTCTCCTCTTTTATGGAAATTAAATCGGTACTTTAGGAAGTAATTGGTTCAAATAGAGGATTGATTGTTATGACATATTTGCTAGTGATCGATAAAAGGGTGCAATGTATTCATCATCTAACGACGCATTGATGTGAAATAATTATATAAAAGTTTTTTTATGAGGAGTTCTTTATGCAATTTTTTGTACAATAGGTAACGTGTCGTCCTGGAAAACCAAGGGGTGGTCCTCAAACTTTTTCAAGTTTCTGGTTTATCTTCCGAAAGTACTTAGTTCAATTTAATTTTCATTTCATGGAGTTTATTATTTTAAATTATTTTTTGGTGTATTTTAACCTTAGGAAAACAGTTTATTAGGAAATATTTTAGAAAAATTAATAGGATTAAATCTACGGATTCATATTAACGAAAAAATAACTGTTAAGAGCCTTTATTATTGTATATTACACTGTTTTTTATAATTTTTACTTATATTCAAAATCTATTATCAACAATTATTAACTATAATTACTAAGTAAATAATTTGCACTCTTGATTTGAAATTCCAAATGTTTTTTTTCGTTACTGAAATTGGAATTCTCAGCTCCATTAAATTTACGGTAATTCCATGACATTGTGGCAAACGTCTTCTGCACAGAATTTTAACGTTAATTCTCTACCAAATAGTAGGTACTTATTGCTTTGCTCAATTAAGAAACCACATTTAATTACTCTAAAAGTCAATTTTCTCTTTTTAGATTTTAATAGGTTAACCCTTACTTGGCTATGTAGATGAAAAAGTAAATTCAAATCAAACATATTCTATTTTGATTTCTTTTGCTTCTTACCAAGATGTTCGCGGTTTCGTTTTAGCTTGTGTTTCATACTTATACTAATATTTTATGCAGGTTACATCATCCCAACATGTTGCATGCGGAGACGGTATTGACTTAGAGACTGGCCGGGAGTGTTCATTTTGAACTAGATTCCAATTTCCTTATCAGGGAGTATTTCCTGTCGACGGAAAGACTAGGATGCCGAAGCTGTTGTCCATCATGGAGGAACTTGATTGCCCGTCAAGGAAAACCTTTGGTTTGTAGATAAATCCCTTACTTATATAATCCGTAGGCTGATCTAATGTGGTATTTTTTTGAAAATGGCGTTGTTTTTGGTGGGGCACACGTCATAGCTGAAGGAGTGGAGGCATTAATTTTAGAGGCATAATCTTCAGCCCCTTTAAGCTACCAAAACAAACATTTCCCACGTATTTAATCGGTTGAAATATTGTAATAATAAATTCACAGCTATGATTAATTTTCATTGATTCGCACCTCTTATTTCCTACTTTTTGAATTAGTTGGTGTACAAGTCAGGAATATAGAGTGACGATACCCTAACTATCTCCCTTTCTTTTATTTTCCCTATTTTATAAACTCATTTCTCTTTTTTTTCATGGGCCTTTTCAAGTCTGTTTCCGCACTAACAAGCGCCTCAGACCGGGAGGTAAGGTGTAAGGATAGGAATGGAAGGGATGGGGGCTCATTTCTCTTGAGTATTCTATTGCTACCATTTCCGTTAAGTCTACATTTTTGAGATGTATGACGCGGGAGTCACAACTTCGCCAGCCTAGACAAGGTTGGTATTTTTTTGTCCGGAACTGTACGTATTTTATGCTCGAATCTTATTTGCCCTCTTTCCTGCGGCCCTTAATAATTGGCTTCGTTATGATTTTATTTTTTACGTGCATCGCTTATGTGTGGAATAAGTTCCTTTCTTTGGGGCCATCTATATATTACGTAACGCTGATATGGAAGTTTCGCCCTTTCCTCCTATAACGTTATGTAATATTCTAACTCCCTCAAATTACTTCGCGCTACCAATGCTACCAAGCGCTCTTTTTTCTGTGAATGACAAAACTGGAATTCTTTATGAATATGTCATTATTTCTCAATACTGTTATTTTTTCAGTTTTCACCGATTATTTTTATTATTTTAAGAGAGAAGGCATTGTCAGACTTTCCCATCCTAACGGAAGGTTGGACCCCCCCTCCCTGCCCATCAAGCATTGTAGCGTTCGAGGCCACCCCATTTAGCGTTACGTAATTAATGGAAGGCCTAGTAAGATCCTTTTCCAACTTACGCTCGGTTTACCCAAAGGTTGTGCTTAGTAAATGCTCTTGGATTATTCATGTGGACCTACGACTAAACTAGATTTCCATGAACCCAAAATAACTCAGAAGCAACATTTTACACCCGTCATTCAAATGTTTCATTTCGGTTCCACGTACTTACCTTCCATTATTTCATCCAAATGACCTGTTTCCCTCCCTGTTTACCCAATATTCTCCCCTATATCGTATTTCTGAAGAAATTACTATCCCCTGATTTCTTCAGTAGTTCCTTTCCTCTCCTACCACCGCCATTCTGTTTTTTCATAGGCATTTTTAATTAATCCGCTTCCTTAATATCATCGAAGTGATACAAATGAGGTATTCAATGCTCGTAGATGTTGGTGGTTGGATATAATTTGCATTATGGATTTCTCTCTTGACACCCCATTTTTCCTTCGAAAACTTCCTAAGCAAAAAATGACTAGAAAGTAAAATGACTAGGCCTCCATTTAGTTAGCATAAGAACGAAGGGGCTACCTACCACCAAATAAAGATATTTTAAAGCCAAATTTTGTGGCTGAATGCATATATTCACTTATAAGATGTAATCTTAAACTTAGTAGAGGATGTGAATAACGCAAATAAGGGGGACTCGTTGCGAGAATTTTATATTCTCTCCCCCTCGGGAAAAATCAGCCCCGCATCTCAATAAAATAATGTTGCTTCTTTATCTGAATATTTGAACAAAATGGAGAATGTTTTATTGCTAGACGTATTTGAGGAGTTTCTGGTTCTACCACGGATTTTCGCGCAAACTGGTGCGGGTGTTTTATGATGCAGAATGCATTTCCAAATTTGATCGATGTGGTATTTGTCTGAGGTTTTTTATCGTCCTTTTCCACGTACAATTAGAAGTTACTATTTTTATGTAAATCTTTATGTATACTCAAGTTATAGTGACTCGGGGGGATAAGAGAATTACGAAAAAAGATTTTTTTAATTTATCCTTATCCTTGGCTATTATTTCTTAGGCAGCATTATCACGATCCAATTAAACAATGAGGAGATCACGACTCTAATTATAGTTTGTGGGTGAATGTTTTTAATAAATTAAGAATGAAAATTTATTTTCCTAGAAATTTGAACGCAGTGCATTAATGAAGATTGTAATTTCTTGTTACTGAGTGAGCATCTTCAGAATTATTGTTAAAACCAGAGCGTAAATAGTTTTCCCTGAAATTCTTCATATAAGGGAAAATTGAATGTAATAAATCCTTGTTAATTCTATTCCCTTTTCTTTTTTCGCAGATTGGATGTATGATTCAGCGGCCGAGGCAATCGACGTGAGGAAAAGCTCAAGAGAAGTGTGAAGAAGTCATTGCTGAAAAAGCAGAGGTTGCTGGAGGAAAAGGATGGGGATGGCACCAGTTCGGAAACTAAGATTTTTAGTTTTGAAAAAGTTGTCAATTTGTATTCTTCTGAAATGTTTATTTTTGGATAAATAAAGGGAACTTAAATTTAAATATTTGTTTTAGTTCTTATTTGACTTTTGCCTCACTAGCTTTGAAATAAATTTACGAAAGGTACTGCAAAGAAGTGTGTTCCAGTAGAGAGAACGTAATTTTGTACTTAAAATTTAAACTGATAATAGACTTTTCATGTATAGTATACCCAATCTATGATATAGGTTGAAAAATGTCATTTAAATATCCTTGAAAGTACTGAGCTGCTTGGAATACACCCAACATTATGCGTAATGTTTATAAATGTAAAGGAAAAAATATGCTTACGAAAAAAATGTACCGATTCAGTAAATGTTAATTTCCTATGGAATTGGCGAAAAATTGTCTTTTATATCTCAGCACAATTTGCAAATAGGTAATTTATTTAATCTACCCAGTAAATTATTTAAGTTGGGTAATTTAGAGTTTATTAAATCATCAGCTACTGGGAAAATAGTTTTGCATTAATGAATTTCGGAATAGGGAGATAATTACCTCAGCCCATGATTAAAGAGGACAGAAGGTGAAAAAATAAATTTGGTATTCCTGCCTTTTAATTGAGGTAATCATTCGCAATTATATCAAGTGAACTCTATCTCGTAAATACTCCGGATATTAGTACTAATTAGAAAGAAATAGGGATGTCAAAGGCGGATTGGAATCAATGAGTTGCGGAGCAGTTGAAATTCGATTTCCTCCCCCAATATTAAGAAACAATAAGTAGATACCGATACACGCATGAGTCAAATAATCTGAAAGCTCTACAGGGGGTCCTCAAAGGACTCCTAACGAGAGCGACAATGCTAAAGCATGAACTTAGTCCACGACACAAATTAAGTCCGGTTCATATGCCACGAGCCGCTCAATAGTCAACGACTCATAAGACTCAAAGAACTATAACGGGCCGAGGCCCAAGGTGAGGTGATGGGCTGGAAAAAATTCTGCCTCGGATATAACTCATTGTCCCAGACCACTCTGCGAAAAATATTCTAAGTCCAGAGAGACTTTCTGGCGAGAGAAGAGTTGAGGCATGCATATGCCTTAGATCGCTCGGGCCAGAGCCTTGCCGACGCTGTTCCGAGGTCGATAAGAAAATTTTGCGAAAAAACGACTAAGTTCTTAATTTTCAAAGTCAAATACGTGTTTAAGTGCTTCAAATCACAAGAACCGGGATAGCCCGGGGGATAAGAGGTGGATACTTGTGTGAGATGTGTGGCTGGTCTTACTTCGGTTCTTTTTGCTGCCAATTTTTTTTTTATTTTCAAAAATAAATTTATTACCTCATTCTCAGAAAAATGATCCTAGATATTTTTGCAACGGGTTCAGGACGGTGCAGGACGCCGGGAAAACAATAAATTATTGAACTTTTTTCTGAAATAGGCCGCGATTTTTCCCCGCCGGGCGGCTGGCCGGCCCCCGGCCCAGGGAAAAAAAATTCGTCCGATTAAAAAAAAAAGCGCAATAATTATTTATTTTCCTGATCTCCCGCGTCGTCCTGAACCTTCTGTAAAAATCTCTAAGAACATTTTGCATAAATTTTGAACATTAATTAAAAGATTAGTTCATTTTTCAGCCACTAGATGGCATATGGTTTCAGTATTGAGTACAACTAAATTTATAAGCTTCATGGAGTAATTCAACTAACCACCAGAGGCACTGACCCATATTTCGATTTTCATCTCTTCTCGTGAACAAATGACAACAGATTTTCTGTTATCCCTGTTAAAATATTGTGGGGCAAAATTTGCGCATTAATGAATCTGTGTTTTATTATTATTTCGATAAACAGTTGTTTAGAAACTTACATAACATAGAATTTAAAATACTTATAATCTTTGGGATAAGGAGTTTTAGTACCGTGCTATATATGCCATTTGTATGCAGAGGCAATTGAAATACTGAACTTCCTTTTCATTTTGAATGCTTTTGATTCTAAACTTGAACAAAATAAATATTCCATTATTTTCTGAAGGAGTACAGCACCGAGCATTTAATATTGCCTCTATCCTTTGCTAATGTCAATTTTTTCCAATGAAAAATACCTTGGGTTGGATCACTTAACTCACTCAAAATTGCAGGCTTCAGGTTTTCTGCTCTCGCTCGCCTTATTTCTTTCCAATATTTTTTTCTGATTAAGTTAATCAAATAGTCTCTTAAATTTCTTTAATTGCTTCAAATTCAGAAATATATGTACACTTCCGACAGCGTAAAAATATGTACCACCATTCACTCCTACATATCACGTGTGATATAATAGCTATGTATTTGATTACAATCACCATCTTTGATCGTAATTACAATAATCACACCAAAGCGTTCCAATTATGTACAATTTAAGATTAAGATAAGTGACTATGCCAGTAAATAGGTACAATTCCTACGAAGCATATGGAAGCCAATTAATGGAGTGTTTTAAAAAAGTATCATTTCTTTTAAAGAAGTTGTATTGTACTTGTAAAGGGGAGGAACAAATCGTTAGTGCTAACGAATAGTAGTCCTTTAATTGCACACGTGGGTTAGACAGGAAATCCAAAAAAAAACAGTCATTTCCTCATACGCTAATCTGCGACGATAATGACAGGGATGATGTCTTGAGAACTTCTAAAATTGAAAATTTATCTTAATTGTAGGTAAACGTATCCTGGTAATGGTTAACGTACACGATACTGGAAATCGACACTGGGAAAATCTCTTACTCTAACATTGATCATGAACCCGGATAAGTGCAGGGCTAGCAGTGATCTTACAATAGGATTTCGATCCCACCCGAGTGCCGTAGGGAGAACACTTTCAAGCTCAGTTTTATCTAGTCTCTAGTCCCTTCCTAAGGATGGGGCGTCGCATAGTAGACCCCTTGGCGCCTTTCGTTATTAGCGGAGTGAGAGGCCAAGGATCCTATTGAGAACAACCTCTAAAACAAATCCTTCCTCTGCCCTCTTACCCACTTTTCCTAGATGACACAAATGACCTTGGTTGCCGGATGCCTGCCCCTGAGTAATCAAAGCTACCTCTGTCTACCCAATCATTCACTTGACTATCTGAAAGTAACAATTACGAGCCATTATTATTACGAAGTTTAGTTACAATAGAACTGGTTAACTCCCAGATTTCGTCAGGGGAGATTTTCTTCCCGTGTGTAAAGTTTACTATCAATAGCATATAGTGCATATTTAAGAGCGACAATTTCTGATTTACCGAAAGAATGCACACTGAAGAAGAACTATTTTCAGAAGACAAATCCGGAATCCAGCAAAACTTGAAGAGTAGAAATCTGAAAGGTCAACTTGTAAATGACTACGAAAATGAATGGCATCAGAAAGATATTCGGATACGGAAAGACAAGGGGGGATAAATCAATCATAATGGCTGGGATATATTAATTGGATAATGTATAATTGTGAATGATGAAAAAATAGGAAAAAAATTTGAGGTTAATACTAGCAGGTATCGGAAGGTAAATGCAGGCGAATAGATTCCAAGGGTTCATCCGAATCGTTTAGCAGGACAGGAGGTTTCGATGAACAACCAAAAGCCGACCTCAAATTTCAACAATCCTGGGGTGCTATTACCTTTAGCTCGTTTATATGACTTATCACAAATGGACAAATAGCACAGGAAAATCTATAAAGTTATAAAAACGCTTCAACTAAGAATCATCGGCACTTACCTTTCAGTTGTAACGATGTTTTAACCAGCTATTTACAGGTTCCAAATTAAATTAGCAGACTACATTTTTTCATTTTTTATTTATAACTTTACAAAAATACTACATATATTCATTTCCAAGATAGACTTTTAAGTCACAATTTACATGGTAAAGCACATCAAAAAACACTTTCTGTGTACAAAAATTGACCGATACATTTTAGAAAAACAGAATAATAATAGCATTAAATGTTATAGCATTATATTCCACATTATTTGGTGTACATTCCAGAAATAAAGTTACAAAATAGTCCTTCACGAAAATTTTGTGAAAGCATATTGGATGTAAAAATCTCATCAAATGACCAATTTTCTCCGAGACTATAATAAATCTGGAGGGGGTAAATTGGGTGTATGGAACATTTTGCAGTAGTCTTGGGAGTTAGACGCTCCTACGGCTAAGACTATTTCGCACCGTCCAACTTAAGATTTTGACAACACAAGTCCAACATTCATATTCTGCGCGGGATTCGAGCCTGCGAACTTCAGGTTGACAGGCCAGCGCGTCACCGGTCTGAGTACCGTGGACGGTTAATGGAACAAGTATCACATCAAGGGGCAAAGAGATTTTTATGTAGGTTATAGAAAAATGGCACCAAAGAGAAACGGGAGGAAGAGAATGGGCAATTTAGGCGGAATGAAGTGGTAAAAAGCATGACGAAAGAAAGAAGGAAGGGAAGAGAGAATTCCGAAAAAAGAGAAAATCCAGAATATCGTCTAAACCCGAGCAGTATAATGCTGAATAACAACAACCATAATATGAAGCAACGCGAATGATATGATCAATTAGGGGGAATGAACCAACAACCCTTACGAGGGAATGACAAGTTTTTAACAATCATTAAATATGTTTTGAAGAGAGCTATTTTTACCTTTCAAGGAATACAAATCAAATAAATATTCGTGGAATGGTATTACGGACCTTGAATGCTAGTTATCTCTAGTATTTACCATAACGATACCTTAACAAAAGCGACCATTTGCAATAACTGCACTTATAACTCTTTATCAGTTGACTCTAGTCATCGAAAAAACCAGGTAATATTCGAAGAACAGCGGTTATGTTTTTGTTTCCCATGCCCAAGGAAAAAATAACGATAAGACGAGATAGCGCTAAGTGAAGATTGGCGACTTCACCCGTGGCGTTCTGCTTCAAAGAATTTATGTGACCTTAATTGCTCATCCGTGATAAAAAAAACACTTAAGTATCAAAGATATACAACCTCCCTTTGGCTGAAACTAAACCATTTCCACAATCTATTGGGTCAACGTACTTCCTCCAATTACCACGTAAACGTCCCCTCACTTCATTTCTGACTACCACCGTGGAACATTATTATATTCGGGAACTGAATATTTTTCTCTGCCATTCTATACAACTGGAAAAATGTTACCCGTGGTTTACCATCCTTTGCAATAGTTTATGTGATCTATCCTCGTGAGCAGTCTAATCTTAAAGCCCATTACCTCCTTCAGAGTGATGGACCGTAATAACGAATGAGATCTAGCTCCCATAGATCCTCCTAAATATTGTAACCGTAACTAAAGACTAATGGGGTATGGAGACCCAGTCACTAGAAGGTATCCTGGTCTGACAGCTTTTTGGAATCTCGTGATGTTGAAATTCAGGTAAACTACCCCATATGAGAACATTGAACACAATGTCATCCTTTCATCTATCACCTAGAATACCAAGATAATTGTAAGTGAACCGAGTAAACGAGACAATTACAATGGACGAATTTCTACCTCTTAAAGCTCCGCCAGGAAAAAGCTGCCTTAGTCATTAGGGGACTGGCTATATATTACCCGAGATCATACGTATCGTTACGATTACGTGTGTAGTTGAATATGGGATGGAACGCTCTAGGAAAGGACCAGAGTGTCGAGACCCGAGCATCAGCGTCAGCTTTCTCATAACGAAATGGCACCAAAGGTTCTACTTTTTCTCTGGCAGCCCTTATGAGGTGACTAGCAGAACACTGAATGCATGTTATTTCGTAAAGTAGCCTCTAATGATGACAATTAAATCCTCCCGATTCAATAACAGTGACAAAGATTTAAAAGCCCAAAATGTAGAATTCTACTAACTCACTCACTAAGCGATTCAACCTGAAGGTTGGTTTTGATAGGTGAGGGAGCTCACCCAGGACTAAGCCACAGGCGTGTGAATTTCACATATTCAGGGCCTGTTCCTTTCCCTGGGCCACCTCGCACTTCGAGGATTTTCCGTTCGGGGGCGTCCAAAGGCTTCACCCGGATTTGAACCTAGGACCCTTCGATCAGTAGCCAAGCGCTCTACCCATTAGGCTACCACACTCCTCCGTTCCACTAAAGTGGGAAAGAATAGAATTTTTATACAATACTGTTAACTACGATTCATACCAGCCCAGAAAATCATGAAAATGGAGAAAAATGGCTATTAACTACGCAAATCGAATGGATTGGAATAGCTTGAGGCATTATGGATTAGTTAGAAATATAATAGAAGCGAAAGTCCCACAAGGAAGACCAAGGGACAAATATATAGGGCAAATAAAGAAAGACATGAAAGAGAAAACATACCAGGGCGTGAGAAAATTGACACTGAATAGGGCAGAATGGAGTGCTGCAGTAAACCAATCCTAGGATTGAAATGCTGATGATGATGAACTACGCAAATGCGAACAGAATAGTGATAAAAAGAAACTGTAGAGGGTGTTTACAAAGGTGTATCGTTTTCTGGAAATTAATTACATTATTAAGTATTAACGCATCCAGAGTGATCTTCTTCGGGGATTCTTCTGAGAATTTCGTTTCCCACTGGACTACTTATATTTCCATCGGTTTCAATATTGGGTGTCAGTGCAATAAATGCATTAAATTAGTTTAAGGAAAGGAGCTAGTTATTTAAGTAATACATATTAACCTCATTCTAGGTGACACAGGCTGGCTTTAGGGAATCTTCCGCGTTGTCATTATTGATGGCGACGTTTCACCCACTCTATTGCAGGCATCCTCAGGCCAGGCTGAGGTCTAACAACAACCATAATATGGAGCAACGTGAATGATATGACCAAGTAGATCTGCCATCAATAATGATAACGCGGAAGGCTCCCGAAAGCCTGCATGTGTCATCGGAACGCCGGAAAAACCTTCGCCAGAAACCACATTCTAGAAGAAAAAGATTTCGAGAAGGAGACTCAGTTTTGAGACCTGCATTCGACGGAGCAGTAAGGACTAAGAATAGATAAGGCTCCTGGATTGATGTTGCAACCGAGCTAAATAAAAATGTACTGGAGAAGATAAAAGACCACCCACAACATGCACTCAACAGGGACGATAATATCCGAATTCACAAGGAATTTCATATTCCATGTTCTTGAAAAGAAGAGAGCAGGCAGCTTAACATATTTCTGGACTATTAGCCTAACGACAGACGCCTTGAAGATATCGACAGGGGTAAGAAGAGAAGAAAAGAGCAAAATCTGAGTGATTCAATGGTGAGTACCAATTTGGGTTGCGAAAAAGCAAGGATGCAAGGGAAGCTATTTTGGCCCTTAGACCACTCATGGAAAAGGGAATGGAAAAAAACACACCAATGTTCATTTCCTTTGAGAATTTGGAGAAAGATTTTGATGTCGATTGGGATCCAATGTTGGAAATTCTGAAGGAAATCGGAGTTTCATAAAATGATCAAAAAATTATCCACAATCGGTACAAAACCAGGGAGTTATGATTAAATCTGGACCAAGAAGTGGAGAAGGAAAAAAAAGAAAGGCGTGAGACAATTTATGAACACTGCATCCCGAATTTTCAATATATACTCTGAGAACGCCGTTCAAGAAATGAATAAGAAGGGTTCAAAAGATAATATTCACGGGGAATGCTTCGTTTTACCATTGATGTAATGGTTATGGCTGAAACAGATTTAAGGAAGAGTGTAGTCAGCATGGAAAAAATATTGACCAGATATCACCTGAAGATCAATAAAAAAACGAAGGTAATGGTATGCAGTAAATTAGTAGAGGAAACAAAAGCTAGAAAAGGTCTTGTTGCCTATGATGGACGAGGCAAGAACGAAATAGTCAGCACAATAATCTAGGCGAAGAGGGCATTATACCAAAAGAAGGATCTTCTTATAACTGGAAGTACGAGCTTGGAAGTAAGTGTATAGCAGTACGTACTCTTTGCACGTACTTATGACTTGGAAATAATCTCTAAGTAATAGATATATTTTGGTTGTAAGTGCTCCATGGTCTAAGGTTATATTGCACCGTATAAATTAAGATCTTTACAACATATGCCCTGAGCGGGATTCAAGTCCGCGACCTCAGGGCTGCCAGGCCGTCTCGTCAACAACCTGCTACTGCAGTCGGCGGGTGGATGTTAAGGAAATACATCATTAGAAATTTTATCTGGAGCATGCTTTTTACCGCAGTGAGGCATGGACATTAACAGTCACCGAAAAGTCATAATTGGAAGTATTATGAATTTGGTGGCACAACAGAATGATGAAGATAAAATAGATCGACCGAGTGGCATAGTAAAAAGTGTCGAGAAAAGTGGGAGAAAAAACTCCGCTGAAAACATTGAAAACAAGACGGAACAACATAAACGGCAATATCTTGAGACATAACGGTATGATGAAGGCGTCAAGGGAAAATGAACGGAAGAATAGTAGAGGAAGGGCTCGTGTGAGATGCATGCAGCAAGTTGCGAAGGATGTGCCAAATCATCTAACTATGAAGATTCTAGCTGATAGAGAAAATCCAGGGGAGAGCAGCGTCAAACAAACTTTAAGATTGTTGACCTTTAACGAAAAAGTGCAACGTGAGAAGAGGTACAATTTTGCGAGACGATATTTTCACAGAACTATTTGCCATATAAGCATTTAAAAATTCAATTAATTTGCATGCAACCACTTATCGCAGATATGTAAAACCCAATATAATTGAGTAGTTAATCAGAAACATTTCAAAACGATTGACGGTCGTTATTCGGGTACGTCCATTTGGAATGAGGACGGCTTGACGATAGTTTTCCGGTTTGAACGAGTTAAAGGAACACATCAATAGATCTACTTTTCAATTTCACAGCCGACGGACGAAATACTGATCTTTAAGTGCTCTCTACACAGGAGTCATGTAAGGAATGGATTATTAATGAAAATTTTGTCACTATTGGGATTCGAACCCGGGCCTTGGGGATACAAGTCAGTGTTATATTCACTAATGAAATCGGATTTCTAAAAAAAATCGATTAGGGTAGAAAGTGGCTAAGTTGATTCATCAATACCATTCAGTGATGTTCACTTGTTAACATAGAAACGAAGTTTTGGTCATGTTACTTCTTCCTGGCTATCCCGCACAATAAGCGCTTCACTACCGATGAAAATGAGCCTCAAAATCAGCAGTGGAAAGTTATTCACCCATGAGTTACCTGGTAGGCCCCTCATATAGTTTTCCCAGTTTAAAAGCACTGGAAATGTGAGACAAGCTGCTTCATTCAACTTCATGCATCGCTACCGTTGCTTAAACCTCGGCCAGGAGCGGAGTCTCGTTCAGCGCTGGTTCGACAAATTCCGGAGGGGTGAATCAAGATTATCCTTGGCCACCGATTCCACAGCAAATCCTTGTAGTCGCCTTTAAAATGTAAGAAAAAAGGGAAAATAAACATACCCATACTCATTGGCTATCACACAAATTGACCCAGCCTTCACTGTCTATTCTGAGAAGCTACTACTACCACCGTTACTATCGCTCGTACTCTTTAGCTTCCTAAATAAATTTATTTTGGGCAACCGTGGTTACTGGATGTGATTACCTATTTTTTATGGCAAGTTCAATGGATGTGGAGATTTTATTCGTTGACGCCAAGTTTTAAAAATACTCTCACATCTCTAAACAAATCCTTATGGAACAAAACGCATAATGATGCCATGAGTGAGAAAAATGGAACGCCGAAAAAAAAATCAATAAATTTCTTAAAGGACTGCAGCCAACAGCACCCGTAAACCCACGACGTAAATTACTCAGAATAATGGTAATGACTTCAGGCTTTACTACGTGGAACCTACCCATGATGACATCGAGAATAAAATAATTAAATACCTGAAGATGTCAATAAGTGAAAGAAACCCGGGTCGTAATAATATACATTTATCGTGAACCATTACAAAGTGTAATTATTTTATTCTTTATTACTCAGAGTAATTGCAAACACATTTACAAATAATTATACATTCAATGCAGAGTCAGTTAAACTGGTCAAAGCAATTGGAAAACTACTTCGTTGCAACGCATGGTCAAATTTAATTCACAATGCTGAATATCAGTTCATTATTCATTTAGACGAACTTGCTCAATCCGCCCATAATGACCTAAGAGAATGACAACGGTTCACAGTAAAGACTAGAAAAATCCCACTAAAGAGACGCTTACTCGTCTTAAATGTTTTATTGGATCAATAAACGCGGTTATAGTGGTAGACAACGGTTTTTAATAAGCATACAGTTTAGTTTATATTACTCCGTCTAACCTACGTTACTAATTGTAAGACAATCAATGTCTATGCACGTGGCGGTATTCTTACCCGTAACCTTACGGCTGCCAGGCTAACGCATGACCATCCTGGATACCATGGCCGACTCGATAATCGCCGACAAGGTCATGCAATCGAAAGGTTTAAAAATAATCACGAGAAACGATCGTCCACCACCGACTTAAAGACATTTTCATCGCTCTCAGTATAATAATTTACGTCACTGATATCATATTCACTCACGTGTTCCGAAGAGGAAAACAATTGGGCGACTTCGTCTCTGCCTTTCCCTCATCGGCTTCACCGCCGTTGCAGTCCCTAGTCCTCTCCGAACTCTTCTGGCTCTCGCATAACAAATGAAACGCGATTCACAGGTATATAGGAGCAAGAGCTATTTGCTTTGGCTGGGGGGCAAAGATCGAGAGATGAAGGTTGGTGGAGGGGGCTAAGCCGGACTTCGGTCGGAAGCGAGGTGGACGGAGAGGAAAAAGGAAGTTTGGGAGGTTAGCCGAGGGAAGAAGGGAGAACAATCATTCATTTCTGGTGTAGAAAAAATCGAATGGAGACACCGCATCGGATCTGATAATCACTCTAAAGCATTCCGAGAGTCAGCAGGAGTTGGCAGACAATGTCCATGCCTCAGACAGGATTATAACCCGTGACCTTTGGGCTGTCAGGCTAACGCATCCTGGATAATGCCGACTCAATAATCCGTAACAAGGTCATACAATCGAAAGGTGTACAAATTATCACAGCTAATGAACGTTCACGACGGACGTATGCACGCTGCATACAAATGTGATCTTGAAGTTTTTGACATCGCGGGATAATTGAGAGTTGTCCAAAGAAGCATGCCGCTAAATGAAAACCTTTTCTCGAAGCAGCTTAAGATGTATGCTAATAGCTACCGCGCCACCCTTGACCCCTCCACAGAAGCATCCTTAGTTTCATTATCCTAGTTCAAACAGGATTATTTTTCAAGACCTATCATTACAATAATTAGTACAATGGCACGTCAACTACCGAATCCGAAGAGATTGGACTCTGCGAGCTTTGTTTATACCAACCTGGCTACCGTGACCGATGTTAGAAAAAAATCATCGGTCACGGTACCGATTCTACCTCTCCCTGTCCAAATTCCTCAATATTTAATTCGTCACAATCTAACTTTTTAATAATGCATGATGTGTGCTATCTCAGCAAAAACAAATCGCTACTCTACTGGTGTTGGTGACTTGGGTGGAAGTATCACATCTAGTATGATTCTGTACCATAGACCCCTGTGATTATATCGCACCCCCAAACCTAAGCCCGTAAGCCGAAGACAAACGCAACATCTACAACCGAAACGAGATTCAAAGCCGTAGTCTTAGTGTTGTCAAGTGGGCGTGTAACCTATCTGGAAACCTTGGCTCTGTTAAATGTTTTAATATCAAAAGGAAAGTCATATATCTTCCTCCTCGTAGACGCTTGTCGTGGTGGAGTGGGCCTACGTGTTCCTGTGACCTATAGAGTCGAACTGTTTGGAATGACGAAAATTACTCCTGGTAATGTCCCCCATTGCAGATAAGGCAAAAGGTAGATAAAAGACGACGGTAGGCCATGTACCGCTCTCGAATCGTCTAACCCCACAGCGGCGGGTTTTCAAGCGACCGTCATGACGGTGTCGCGCTAAAAACCCTATTATAGAAGGCAACGGGAAGTCAATCAAATTGTTTATCCCACGTAAAAAATTATGCTAATAAATGGGATGAGAAGGAAATAGACGGTGTAGGAGAAAACTGGGAATAACTAAAAACAGGGACAACACAGAAAGCAGCAGGTAAAACAACAGGAAAAACTTGTGAGAGAATGATTAAGAAGACGCGGATAATTGACGAAATGATTGAAAAAATGGAAGAGAGGAGAAAGTGGAAGGACGTGAATAAGGAGGTAGGTGGGATGATGTATTAAGAATTGAATAATAAAGTTAGACAAGAGACAAGGAGGGTAAGCGAGGCATAGCGAAAAGGGCAAAGTTGAAATGGAAAAAATAAAGAGAGTAGAAATAGGCACACTGCAGGCAAGATTTAGAATGATATCCGTAGGAAAGGTAGAGAAAGTAATTCCATTCGTTATGGATAAAGAAGGGATATTATTGTTAGATCCACAGAGATGGAAAGAATATATGAAAGAAATATGTGATGGAGGTAATCGACCCGGGCGGCTAGTTCGTAGAAAACGACGTTGACATAAACGAATATGACATGGGGCCAGGACATCAGATGACAGTATTGAGAAAGCGCGATGTGAAATGGAACAGAGTGGAATATAGGAAGACATAGGGTATAAATGCCTACATCTATTACCTAATGTTTTACACATCCGCACATTGTGCCTCCATGTGACATCACCAAATACTGTTAACATTTCCATTAATAACCCGCAGAAATAGAAAATTTTAATATATGTTCTGACAGATGCATTCCGTGTCGACTCACTTTTGTCAGGGTGTGCTAATTTGAAGGATGTAAAAAGTTGGAGTTTTTTCGAAGGACTTCGAAAAAAATTTTTGCTGAACTCAATTCCCCAACAAAAGAAATGTCGCCAGGAGTTCTCAGGATAATAAATAATAGAATGAAGAAGAGAAAAATGAGTTATAAGGAGGCGACTAATTCGGTTTCAGAAAAGGCACAGCAACCACGATGCCATTGCATTAATGATAACGTTAGTGGAAAGGAATATAGTGACGTTTTAGTCTTGCTTAGTAAATTTGAAAACACGTTTTATATACTAGATTGGGAGAAGGTAATAAAAAGGCTGAGGAATCTAGGAACGGGCTGGCAAAGAGACAGATATCTTATTGGCAACCTATGCATTAAGCTCAGATGAGGATAGCAGGGTGAAGAGGCCGAAGAAATGTCTCTCTACATACATTTACATCTAAGTGCTCTCTTACCGTACGGGGGAAAAATGACATTTTAAATCTATTGGTGCGACAATCTATCTCTCTAATCTCGTTTATCTGATCAAACCTAGCATAATACTCAAGGGTTTTTAATGTATATCAAACGTCATTAGTAAACAAATCAGCTTCGAATTTACTTAAAAGGTTTAGTCTAAATTTTAACCGTGCTCTGACAGTGATTCCCATCCTAGTTCTTCTATTAAAGTCGTAACACTACTACAATTATCATAACGGCCTTTAACAAATCTAGCTGATCTCATTTGTACCCACTCTAATTCCTTTATCATACCTTCCTATTATGAATCCCATATACTAGCAGCATATTCTATATGTGTGCCCTCATACTTATGGCCTGATTTAGTTGAAATTCCAAGAATTTAGAAAAGAATCTGTTTTAGTATTTGTCTCACTTCTTACGAAGAATAAAGACAAAACCTATGCAAGTGGCCAGTGAGTTTTACTGAATGCTATCGGGGGTACTTATCGCTGGGTAAGTAATCAGTCAGTGCAACGTCAATGTACAAAATAAAATTGTGTATCAAATAACAATCTCACTTCCCTACCATTAGTTATACCGCTAACCAAAGTTAACAATTAGGTATTTAAAGAGAAATTTCAATGAAAAAATGATAAACTATCTTATGCAAATCAAAGCAGCAATTATAATTGTAATTACTCGAGTTAAGAGTTTTAAGTACAATCTTGGTCTCTACTTGGCAACTTTAGTTGATAGTATGCAAATGCCCTCGCCGCATATCTCTCCCTATTCCCTCCTTTCCCTTCTAATCCCAATGAGGGCGCCAATGGGAGCGGAAAAGGCATGAAACCTCATTAATAAGCTATCATTCAGTGTCCCGACCATATCCCGCAACTCAATTTTCATTGGGATGCAGAGATTAAGTTAAAGGTTTCTTTAAGAAGTGAATCCGTTGAATTGAAGAACCCATTCGTGCAACAGAATTTTCGAGATTAGAGAATATTTTGAGAAAAAAATCTCTAACCTACGCTTTGAGCCCTCAGATTTATAAGACCCCGTTGGTTACGCAACGCCACTTTTCAATCTTTCTCACATTGGACGAATAATGGAGTGAACAGGAATTACCTCTGATAACTCTTGGTAACTGAATCAGACTAAATAATTTAGCGGTGAAATGTGACTAGGGGAGTGAGTTAAGTTAGATGTTCGCCACGAGAGTATGTATAGTGATCACGAAAGTGAAGTCGTCAGGGGGATTGGGTTGCTGTAGTGACTTGAGTACCCGTGTCCATTTACGCGTACTAAGCTTCGAATCCCAGCGGGGCGGAATTAGAATTGGATGGAATTAGTCATTAGAAATCATACGCAATTATGAAAATGAGTAGTAGAGAACTATGTTGTAAGTTTCTCCCATCTGGTATCTTAATCCTAAGCCTAAGAAAAAACAACACCGATGCCCGAGGCACGATTCCACGCCATAACCTGAGGGTTTGTCGGGCTGGCACATTAGCGACCTGGCTATGATAGCAATGAAACAATAACAATGAAATCGTTCCAAATGTCACCACAGCGGCCTCAGTTAACCTTCATAAGGATATTTAAGTGGGATATTAATGCATTTTATTACCCAAGGAGTAAATTTTATTCCTAAAACTGGATCGAATTTAAGCTACTTATTTGGCGACGGCGCGTTTGTGAACTTTGATCCGTTTCTTTGACGAATTTAAAAAATTCATTCAATTATGAATCTTAGTACTTCAATTTTTACAGCCTTACATTAAATTCTAACCTTCTCGGTTGCTTTCCCCAGATAACTTTCACCGAAGTCGTTTATTCATACATGATCCTAGCCTATGTGGAGCGATGCCTATGGCTTAACATCGCTCAGTAAAACGTGATCAGTAACAAATTGCTCCTCGATAAATAATCATCACAGACGTATCCCGAAATTATCAGAGACGTATCCCTTGCCCGCCCGAAGCTAGTGGTGTGGAACTCTATTTAACCCTTGGACCGCACGTGCCACGCTTAACTGCCCACATATTTTGACTCTCTCCGAGCAATCACCATGCATCTTGGAAAATCCAGGTCAGACCGCCCTCGGAAAACTCTCTTCGGAAAAAAATCGCTGAACATTCTGGCAAGAAATGGAAACTCTTCAAAATCTTCAATTCTATCTTGGGACAAACAATGATAAGGTCATAGTTAGCTATCAAGTCAATTTTGTAGCACAAAAATACATAAAATATCGTGGACTGATCGAAATCAATTAGTTTTAGACTTTTTCGAGTAGACGTGGGATTTTTAGGTACTCAAACATTTTAGTCTATAAAGTACCGTCTTGCCTAGACCTTAGTTTTAAGGCACACGAAAGCACGAAGTGGGGTTCGAACCTGCGACCTTGAGGTTGCAGTGGTAGTCTGGTTGGCGCGTAACCCTCCAGGCTACTACGCCCGCTTATACTTCTTTAACATTTTATGCGAATCTTCTTATGCGTCGAATAAGCGTGAACTTACACGATTTTTCGACGGAATTGTAGCCCAGTAGATAGACCGTTAGAATAGTGATCGGAGGTCTCATACCATAGTGCATGATTTTCTTACGCCGTTGCTCTAAAGGCCGCTTTACACGATACAATTTTTTGTACAATTTCTTGTACAAACGCTTGTATAAACTGAACGAAATTGCATGTTTGTCTGAATGGAATTAGAACAGGTTCTATTTCCCGTTCAGTCATTCAGGCAATCGCACAAGCGTTCGTACAATTTTCCGCATTACACGGTACAATTTCCTCATACAAGAGTTTGTATCATATTAGAGTAAGAATAGAAGATAACTACTCTATGCTGATATCGACGCCGGTTTTCACTCCACCCATCCTCCGTTCCTGGAAAATTCCTTCATTATTCTCGGAGCGAATGGCCTTTGTTGTCTCTCGTTGGTCTCCCCAGGATAGCCTCAACTATTTTCATGAAATTTTATATTTATAGTGAGCCCTGAATAAAGCGGGCGCGATTTCAAAGCGGCCTACTGGTCACGCACTGGCTGAAACGCTGGGAGCAGGTATCGTGCGTACTTGAGGTATAACTATTCCTCCGCTGAGACATATTTTCTGAATGAAGGGATGAGAAAAGTAATAGTAGTACTAGGATTTAAGGACTGCTTATGTTGCATAGCACCGTCTCACCAAATCAATGCAAAAGAAAGACGAAACAGACGAAGAAATCCATGCCCAAATGGGGGATTCGAAATCACGATTTTGGGCTGCCAGGGTGGCGCCTTAACAAACTGAGTACCGCCGGCCAGCAAAGAGATAGGGATTTTAGTAAATTTCGACCGGCACTCCGGGATTCAGGTGGAAAATCGTGAAATGGTATCCCTATATTCTCTCTCCGGCAACTCTGCTAACCTTCAAAAAGCTCGTGCCACTTCGGCCGCTTACTGAAAGAGATGGCGTAACCTTTTGATAGTCATTAGACTGTTATTCGTCACCCCGAGCTCTTGCGTGACTTATCACTGCACCCCTTTTCGCTGGCCCTCTTCGAGGAAACAATATGCAGACGAACAGTGAAACATTTCTACGTGGACATAGTTTATGCCATGGTATTAACAGGGTGAAAGACTGAAATACAATAGTTTTGTTATTTCAATAGCGTTTAATGTCGGTATATTTAGTTTCGACCGTACATTTTCTGTTCTTCAGACACAATTCCTAAAATTAGAAGGCACGAGTAATTTGAAAGATCAAATTTATCTACGACTGACGTCGGAACTATTTTCACCTCGAGCTCCTGCGTGACTTATCACTGCACACCTTTTCGCAGGCCCTCTTCGAGGAAACAATATACAGACGAACAGTGAAACATTTCTACGTGGGCATAGTTTATGCCATGGTATTAACAGGGTGAAAGCCTGAAATACAATAGTCTTGTATTTTCAATAGCGTTTGATGTCGGTATATTTAGTTTCGACCGTACCTATTATGTTCTTCAGACACAATTCCTAAAATTAGAAGGCACGAGTAATTTGAAAGATCAAATCTATCCACGACTGACTCTGGGGAGTCGGATTTTACAGAATTAAAAATAGTAATCTGAGATTAAATTTATTAGTAGCTATAAGATCTAGTATTTTCCCGGCGAATACTTTGAAGAAATGTTTCTCGGGCTTGCCACCGGTTAATAGGCTCCATTACTGATAACGTTTCAAAGAGTGACTCGCTCTTTGAAACGTTGGCAGTAACGAAGCCTATTAACCAGTGGCAAGCCCGAGAAACATTTCTTCATTATTAGTTGCTATTTCTTTCAGATGGCCCGAGCGTTCATTTTCCTCGTTAATGTTTCCCTTTTTTGTATTCGTGGAGGGAACGGTGAATTCGGTGAGAGAATGTGGTGTAGATTGGCCGAGGGCAGAAGGACGGAGGAAAATCAGACGTCGGCGTCTAGTCCTCAGAAGTCCTCTCAACTTGCGAAGTTTTGCACACAAGACAATCCCACAAAGCGTATGGAGGGACATGAATCTTGTACGAATGGAACTGAACGTGAATGGATCTACTCTGAGCAGGGGCGTCGAAACTATTTTCACTGGGGGGGGGGGGGGGGGGGGAGGAGGGGCAACCTTGAAAAGGGCCCGGCTCCAAAGAAAAGAGCCAGCATTTTTTACGGATAGGAGGGGTTAGAGACTAGAATATCGATAAAAGAGCATATTAAGGTGTGAGAATGTGTGTCAGAAAGAACCCCCTTCGACTATAAGGGCCCGGGACAAATTCTGGCGGCCCCTCCTGCCCCCCACTTCCGACGACGCTGACTCAGAGACCTCGTCATTGGAATGCGCGATAATTACTACTACGACAATGAATTTATTTTCAGTGGTGCTCTAAAGATGATATCCAGAAAAGTTAGGAGAATATGTATGCACCGAACTGAGAGAGAGAGCATTCCATTATGAGGAATTCTTCAATTTCATGTATGTACACGCGGCCAGGGCTGAGATGTTTCAACTCAGGCTCATCGTGGTGCGGCCTTACCGCGGGAATGGTGATAGGTAGGCTTCTCCCACATCGGCTGAGGCAATCCAAGCCGAAAAACGGTTTTCGAGAAGAGAGAAGCATGCGCGGTCCGCGAGTCAAATTCAAGTGAAGAGAAATAGCGAAGGTAGCATTCAAGCGGCATGTAGGTACACGGAGTAGTGATGGGTGAACAAGAGGGGCCAACTAACCACTTCAACTTCAAATTCCAAGCTCTCGCACATCGCTCGGTAACTTTGAAAATTCACTTTGGGGGATGGAAGTTGACATGGCCCATTGCAGAATATTTTAAACGACTCCATCGACCTCTTTAGCGCCGTTTTACGCAGAGCATTATTTTTGAGGATAGAAACGTAGACTTGGTGACTTGGGATCGGAGGCCTTATCACCGGAAATTTCCTTCTCGAGGCATGTTAGGTCCAACTGCCTACTTCCCCCCCGTTCTCCTTCCTAGGCTGATATTCGGTTCTTTCGTTTAGAGTTCCTCCAAGCGAACATGCATATCATCTCACTTCATTCGATGAGACATAAGGGTCCGTCTATAAATTACACAACGCTAAAAGGTGGAGGGGTCGGACTAACTGTATAACCATACACTATGAAAGGGACGGGGCTCCAGCCTTCATTTACGTTAGGAGAATGATACAACATAAATTCATCCCTTGTTCAAAATATAATGCATATAACAATTAGTGAATTATTAATAGCATTGAACAATAAATATTTAAAAAGAATATCTTTAATCATTCACACAAAAATTGAGGGTTCATTTTGGCAGCGTTGCTTCATTTAGGGGAGGGGTCTTAAGGCCGCTTTACACGATACAATTTTTTGTACAAACTCTTGCATGAGGAAATTGTACCGTGTAAAGCGGCAAATTGTACGAAAACTTGTGCGATTGTCTGAATGACTGAACGGGAAATAGAACGTGTTCTAATTCCATTCAGACAAACATACAATTTCGTTCAGTCTATACAAGAGTTTGTACAAGAAATTGTGCAAAAAATTGTATCGTGTAAAGCGGCCTTTACGAACCGTTGAAGTGGAAAATCATCATCACAAAATATATGAATGGCCCTTAAGTGCATTGAATGATCATGTGAGAAAACTAAAAAGTTTTACATCGCTATTTTACAACCTTCCAAACTAGTATCCTTGCAGCGCATCTCAGCGATTATCTTCAACTAAATTGAGAAAGTACCAACTGCGATACAAAAATACCATAACAAAACTCAGTAATGATAGACCTTGATTAAACATGCAACGATATGCTCAAGTCAAACCCTAGCATGAAATGATTAAATGTGATACTTTGCCGGTTGAATTTTTTATATCGCGTTTACGAATACTCATCATTTTTTAAGAGCTAAATTCCCATCTTAGTCGCGAGCGAATCCTAGAAAATTACAAATTTACGCCTTTTATTCGAAGGGTGGAGCGATATCCGGCATTGGCCTGCTCTTTACGAAAGGCGCCGAGGGGTCTATTGATAAACGTCCAGTCCGACGGACGGAGTAGGTAATTAACTTAATAGCTTGCCACACCACTCAAGGAGTTCACCAAAGAAAAATCTCAGCCACTACCTTTCTTTGTACCCACGCCCTTTGAATGAGAGGCCAGTACTCAAGCCACATAAACCCGATCCCCATTATTTTAATCCATGGTTGGGCAAAGTGAAGGATTCACTTGGATACGTTCAAAATGTATTCATTTAGTAAGATTGAGCTTACACAAAGGTCCACCCTATGGAGGAGAAATGGCCCTGACATGAATCACGGTATTATATTTAAAAAAATTGATTATGGCGAAAGGGCATGAGCACAGATCCGAGGCTTTTGAGATGTGAGTGTGAAGAAGAATGGAAATTGTGGACTGGTTGAGGCAAAGGAACAATCATTAAATATTGCGGGGGGATGCATTAGGATGTAAGTAACGGAATGACAAAGTGGGTGATCGAGGTGGGAAGAGTAGAGCTGGGTGATGGAAAGAAAAGGGATTTTAGATGGCACGAACGGAGGGAGGAAGATTGGGGTAATATTGAGAGGCAGGAGATATCTAATGGCCAATTTTAATTACTGAAGTACTGTGATGATGATGAGTGCAGTCTTGCAACCTAGAAAAAACTAAGTCTAGCAAACACTCTTGCAATCTAAATAAACTCAAATAAGTCACGAAAGTCCAAATTACATGGGTTTACAGTGCATAATAGTTCATGAGGAAATTTAAAAAAAGTTTCAGATGCTAAAAAATACAAGGATGAACTGAAATCATTTTTGTGGAGAATATGTTACCATGGTATCAATGAATTCATGTGAGATAAATCCAAAATAATGAATTCCGACGAAATAAGATAAAGTTTTAGATTAGTGCATATTTTCCCTGCTTATGAAAATTTTTTCCAATCATAAAATTATATCAAGAATCAAATAATTGTAAATAGACAAATATCTCATTTCTTCACAAAATACTGTACAAATGGCAGGTTTGTTCTAAAGAAATACCTCTCCTTTGTACATATTTATTGTTTTAGAGCCTATTTATGAGTAAACTATGTATTATCATTTTTAACATTATTAGAAACCATCTATGCCCAGATCCTGCCATTCTTTGAGAAGAAACATAACATTTCCTAATCAGTCAGTGCACTGATAACTGTCTCTCTCTCCCCATCATTTCCAAGCAATGCGTGAATAACTTTAATAATCTATTCCAGAGATAATGATATATCTGCATCTATGCAATACCCTGCAAGCCACCAGGAGGGCATGAGGCAGGGAGTGAAGATCATCAAACATGCACTACTGATATGCAAACAGCTACTACATGGAAATATGCTAGATAATAAGGTGACTTGCAGCTACAAGTTTAGTATCTACACAGTAATAAAGGGACTGATATGCCATTCCATTTCCATGATGCAGTATTATTATTATTATAAAGACTCAAATTTCATGGCTTACACTGTAAATCCAATGGACCACTCGGATAAGGTGTAATTCAAGAGATCGTAAAGCCATGGAAAATACTATTCAAATTGTCACATCTTAATTAATATCTTCATTTTCAGAAAAGATAACCGACTAAACACTGGTTCCTCCTAATTTCTTCATTGATATCAATTAGTCAAGATATTTGCTGCATTATTATGCTAATAGCACCATTAAATATTACATTAATATCATAAGTCTTCTTGGAATATCTACACCCCATTCATGATTTATTTTTATGCAAGATATGTTCTCACATCAGTGGTCAATTTCATGACAGCCATAAGGTGACCAAAGCAGGTGATATAATTTATCTCTCTTCAGCAAGTTACAGAACCAGCTAAATTGTTTCAACAGCTTTAATTTATTTCCACCTACTTTTTAATATAATCTGACCTTCCTTTTACTGCAACCTCATAGCTTTACTTGCCTTGAGGATGATTTGTGAAAGTGCATGAAATTAGAATGCTTGTTGGAAAATTGCCATTTTATCCAATATCAGATAACATGAAAAGTCTTCATGGCTAACCTCTTTTCTTTGCTCACTTATAACTTCATTTAAAAAAATGGATTCTGCAATTAGTGCAACACCATTCTACTATCAAAGAACACAAAAACTCTTTTCTACTTTAGAGGATATTTTCTTCTTTAAGCTATAAAAATAATTTAAACACAAACATATCTCATATGGATATATAGGAATATCCATGCACTATCATCAACATTGCTATTAAAAAAATACAAGCTTCAATGGCACGAAAGCCACAATGCTCATCTCATAAATTTTGTACCAATACAATTCAATAAGGTGAGCATTGAAGATATTGATAGATAATCTCTGATCAAACCCAACAGTCTCAACCCTGTTTCTCTCAACCTGCAAAGTAAGGATACCATATAAGAAGTTTTGTACTTAGGTAATTTTTCCGTAAAATACTAGCTTTATTCCATACTGGATTATCTTTAGAATAAAGAGCAAGTCACAAAGATTTAAGAAGCTTTAAACAGCTTGGTTTTCAGAATAAAAGCAAAGATTCGACTATTCACCTGGGATCATATAACTAAGCCTATAAAAAAAATTGAGGAAGGATAACATGTCATTTGTATAAGATCAAATAACATGTTAAGACATATCAAGTCTCTCTAAGAAGAGCCCAAAAAAATAATTTATATATTTTTACTAATAAATGTACCTTTTTTGTGTAAATGAACCTTTCCTCCAACATGCTTATAATTTTTGCAGACTTAGTAACACATATAGCACAAGAATCCCTCCTCTAAATGATAACCAATGAACTTTCACAAGGAGACTACTTTGACATGTTCATTGTTATTTGAAAGAGCCTCCTAGAAATACTCAACAAGACAAAATGAAACATCTGCCCAAATATATCAAACAATAATATGGTTAGGAAATTTGCCACTTCTCTATGGAAAAGAAAGGCAGATGCATCCCATTCATGAATCAGGTGCTCCAGAATATTCAAATTATTACATAATAGCATTTTAATGATCTAATGAAAAGAATAAGTGATGTAAAACCCCGTTCGTATCATGTTAAATCTGGCTGTCAAACAAATGTTAAGAAAAAATAAATCCTCTGAGGCAATTGTCCATAGACACTCCATTTTGAAAATGAAATTATGGCATTGCAAATTGTCCATGGACTTCAAGGCAAGAGAGAACATTTTATTCTTCAAGGGATGAAATTATAATATTTTGCATCTTTTTACAGATTAACAACATAGTAATCAGACTAATTTTATGTTATGGGTACAAAAGTACCTTTCTGAAAAAGATTCTAATTTTTACATTTTCAAAGAGAAGAAAAACTCTTCAATTGAAGAAGTGGTGATTACATAGTCAATGCATCGAAGTTTTCATTTATTTAAGTAAAATTATACATGGGATGAACAGATATAAAGTTTATACAACTCAACAGCCACAAATAAATATGAAACCACTCACTGTTTCATTAATAGTGAAAAAAAATGCTATTGAATAAAAGATTCATTTGCAGGGGAAATCAATGTATAATAGTTAGTTGAAGAGAGAAATAATATTAATCAAAATATATTACATCAGGAATCCTTTTCCTATACAAGAATGATAATATAGCTATTACGTGCATGCAGATTATGATGTTCACTGTACAATCCTAACAATATTTTGCACCACGGGAGAAAGTCCTTGGAGCAACACAACTTTTTTAAATAAAATACGATGCAGAATTAAGGTCAGTGCTCCTTTAACTGTCATGAAATAATTATACAAGATAGGGAATGATAAAGGATTAAATAACTAACAAAATCACAGATTGTGAAAGGTGTATAAAATGAATTTCTGCTTCACTCCTTAGAATCTCAAGCAACTCCTCCACAAAATCACAAGGAACAGTTCAGGTTGCAATTTCCATTTATATTACAGAGATTTTCTAAGAGCAGCTACAAAACCAGTTATTACAGATGAAATGCAGAAAAAGCCATTTTTACCTTTTAGTCTCTCAGTATGATCAACTCAAAGTAGCTATACAACACCTCAAAAGGCAGTTTTATCCACCTTAACCCAGAAGACTTCATCGTTCCTTCAGCATCACATCTGGACACATCCAATTCTTAAAACAGCATGCCACAAAAAGTCAGTCATCACTTCATGATTTCGACCCTCGGCCCAATAACCCCACACTTTCAACACACTGAGTTTTCTACACACTTAAATTTTCCAGTCAACATATCTGATAAAAGGAAATCAGTTCACTCATGTCCAACATGTCACAAGGCAAGAGGCATTTACTTGGTAAATGCTGCAAATACTGCCCAAACTGTCTCATTGGTGTTCTGCTTCATACTTTCAGTTTCAAAGTCTAAATCTAAAAGTTCCCTCACTCTCTTCATAGCAAGTTCATAATCATCGTCATTCAGAGGAGCAAAGGCATTTTCTAAAACATCAGATGCATGTGCCAAAAATATGAGGGCCAATAACCTCTTATCCATTCGATGGGGATCATTAACCCACTTCCCTAGAACTGCATCTTGCACCTAGAAGAAATTAACAGATGAATTATAAAATATACAAACGCAAGGTAGCCAAAATTTTTATTAATAGAGAATAGAGGATTACCTTCTTCACCAGGCGTGATTTGGCTACATTATCTGTTAACGGATGGGTTGTCATATCAAAAAGAAGAAAATTCTGCTTTTCAGTGGTTAACACACCTTTTTCAACTAAATTTTTGGCTAACCTCTCTCGAACATTCTTTAACTGATATCGGAGTTTCAATGGGTTCCATGTTTCCCCTATAATTAAAATGCATACATTTTACAGCTTGTCCACATTTTATGCATATATCTGTGATGTATAAATAGGCTTAAAATAAAAAAATATTGTGAACATAACAGTAATACTAAGGCTTACAGAAATTAGTATAACTGTGAAACTCATTATACTAATGCTAAATAATGTAGTTCAAATGTTTACATATCAGGGATTTCTTAAAATGCATGAGGTTTTCCTATTTCATCACAACACAGCGTATGATTTCAAACCTAAATAATTTTTAAAATAAAAAATTCTTTTATCGTGGCAAAGCCACAAACTGTTAGTCTATAGTTAATATTCACTAACATCTGAAATATACAGTTTTTATGCCACACACAGCTAACATTGCTCATAAAACTTGGAAACTGAATTCTGACAGTCAAGCCCGTTCATAATGAAGTTGAGGGGGCCGAATACCTACTTCGTAATAACCGAACTTTGTTATTATGTGGACCAGATTTTCAAAGCCTCTCTTTGACGGGGAATAGCCTTTGCTTCGTTATAACCGGGACTTTGTTATAAATGGGTTTGTTATAAGTGGGCTTGACTGTATTATAGAGGCTTCATAAAAAAACAAACAATGGTAGCAAGATCGGACTGGTCAGATTGAGGGTAGAGTTCATAAATTACTAAGCCTGGCGGAATTTGATAACACATTCAGGTTCAGGGGTTAAGAGGCCAGAACCTGTTGTCGTGTTGCATGCGATTTCCCACAAAGAGCTGCAAGCCAGAGAATCATGAAGCATGCATTCTGCTAGATGTGCTGTAGTCTTAATAATCTAATCCTTGAACTACATCACTGCCATAATCTCACATTCTATCAAAATAATTAAATAATATGTCAGAAAATGAACAATGTTTTAATAGACAAATCAGCCTTGCTAGGTTACTACTACACCGAATGATTAGTGGTTTGGCCATCACCAACTGAGAACTAAACACAGTTTAAACTTTCCAAAATGTCTCCAAATTTGGTCTGACCAAAGGTTTCTTAATTAATCAATGAAACATTAAGAATTTATTCTTCCCTATGGGTACAAAAAGTCTTGAAATTTTAAGAACCATTTTCTCTACTTATTACAAGTTTCTTCACACATTATTTAAGGGAGACCAAAGGTTTTTCTAGACTGTTTTCCTGCTACAGGAGTATGTAAGGATTTACCAATTCCAGTACGATAATAAAAGCCTGGAATGGTTGCATGTCTGTCCATCAAAATGCCTATAGAGCAAGAAAATATGATAAGTACATGAAGGCACAGTTACACGGTAGTGCAGGAAACAAATGTATATGAATTTTAATAAAAGAAATATTCCAAGAATTTACAATCACAAAAATAGAAAACTTTCCTCAAATTATTAATGCTTATATTCAAGTTGTGCTTCATAGATTCCATTCTTGAGTACAATACAGGCAAATATCTGGGAAAAGTAATAGTTGGACTAAAATATAATAACTTAGGTTACACGGTGAGGATAATCCTTAGCAGTTAGGGAAACTAAAACCCTGTTCAACTAATATTGTGAATTTCAAGTGATACAATATTTCTTCAGACCTCACTTTAAAACATGCATAATTACATGGTAAGGTGATGGAAAAATATTTACACAGATACAACATAAAGTATTCTCTAAAATTCTCAATTACAGAGAACTCTGATCAGATTGGAAAACACTTGCTCAGGCAGGTTGATTCCCAATAAGTTGAAGCACATAGATCACGAAGGCACGTAAAAATTATATTGTACAATAATTTGGAATTAGAGATGTTAACCTCGCACCCAGTAAAATCAGGGACTGTATGTATTCAAGGGACCCACAACTTATATCATTGATTTATCAGGGCCTATAACATAAATTTATTGACAATTATCATCTGCTTACATCGGGAACAACTTGTAAAAATTCTCCATCTCAGGTTTCTGTGGTAATATTATTACATCCCTTACAATGAAATAAATCTATCCAGTTATCCTTTCAACACTTTTAAAAAAAGTAGTATACATTAACAAGCATTGCAGGAAAAAATATCATGTCCATATTTTGGAAAACTTATGGTGACGCTGGAGGGAATGAACGATTAGATGTGACTTATTTTCATTATTTACCAACTAGATTTAAACTGTGTGCTCTTCCTATCATTTTAGGGTCAAGCCAAAACTCTAATGATTGTCCTCATCAAGGCAGTCACCAAAAAGAATTCACCATACTTAGTAACCAATTAGAAGTATATATAAGAGATACACCCATAATGAACTGTAGCAAATAAGATGACCCAGATAAGTTTCCTTCATTTTTAAACATTGGAATAATATGTGAAGAAACTTAGTAGGGAAAATAATTCTTGTAATTTCAAGACTTTCCATACTCATGGGGACAAATACATTATTTATGCTTCATCGTTTAATTAATGGGCTGGTTTAAGAAATCCTTGCATAAAATAGAATAATATTTATCGAAACATATAAACCTAAGTTTCATACTCGACAGCTTGGATAACAACAAATACAGCCGTTCAAGTTAATTTGGTTCAAGACTAGATTAATAGACATCCATTTTATGCCTTTTAAAAATGATTGCACATGCCTCAACTAAACTGCTCTAATAGGGAATATCTTTTAAAAGAAGTTATTCCAAAGAGTAGTGGGTAGTGAGTACGGGTAGTGCATGGTAAAATTGCGAATGCCAGAGCATTTAATATTTTAGAAGAGCAATAAAAAAGATTGTGGCACAACTGGAAATATTCACTCGTTTGCAAGCATGGTTTTTCTAAATAAGGCCACATTACTAACATTCACAGCATTGTTGTATGCACTTCTTAAAAAGATGCAATTACTCAACAACCTTGGCATATTGACTATCACTCATCCTCTTCTATTTTTATTTGCCCTAGTTTACTTATCACTGCTAGAAACTGTTATAATAGATTGAGTATCTCCCTTAAGATCTTTTTAGGTTTCCCTGCGCAACAATATGATGCTAATTGTAATACCAATCATTATTATTCCATGTTATTTTCCAAGGTATGTCTTTTCTTCGATAACAATCACAACTGACATTGCAAAAGAGGGGATAGTTTAAACTAATTGTTGTAAATACATTATAGAGAAATTAAAGGAGGTATCACTAGCAAGACACTGAGAAACAAACCTAGAAATACTTCAGCACGATACGAATAACGTTCACCATAATTAACTGACTGCATAAAAATAGAATTAGCCCCTACTTATGATGAAATATAAGCGATAAGAAGATCTTTTCTCTTAAGTAATGAAGGCTCGAGTAATATGACAACACCCTCCGGAACCAACGCATCTTTGACAACCATTGTTTTGACACCCTACTACAATATCCGATGGCGCCAGCTATTACTTCAACCTTTACCAGCATCAGTACTTCTAAGCACAGCATGTACTTCACAGGGGCATTAGATTGACTCTTTATAACTGGCAACAACGAATAACATAAAAATCAGCGGTGTACACTCAAGCATGAACCGAATTAATTACTACATATGGTACATGCCGTATCAGGGGTTGATACATCAATACAAGAAACGCAAAGATTCAAAAATCACTCATACCACTTAAGTATTCAATCCAGCTTTGCACTGTTTCAGGAGGATCGGTTTCTTTCATATGTTTCAACGCTTCATCAAGAAGAACATCGCCTGTAGGAGTATCACTCTTTATGAATAACTTCCGATTCAACAGACTTTTTCGTCTCATTCCCGCTTTCTCGAGTTCAATGCGTCCACGAATAGCCAATTCGATAAGGATACAGCCACGTAATCCACTAGATATGCAATCATTCCAGAACGACGTGTAACCCTGCAAATGCATACAATAGTTTCAAATACAAAATACGTCCTTTCCAATAATAGAAATGTGGTATCAAGCAGATAAAAACAAAGATTTAGCAATGTACGAACTTAAATGAAGAATGGCACGTTACCCTCCATTAACAAACAGTTATTTGATGATATAATTTTTTTTAAATATTTACCTCCTTATCTTTTAAGCCAAGAAGAAGAACTTCTTCCATGAGCGTGAGCCTAGTTTCTTTAGAATCTCCATCTTCTATATCATCGTCTCTATCACATTTTCTTTCGTCTGAATTTTGAGCATCTTTGGAGACACTGTCAGAGGTTTCTCTCGCAGCGCTCCGTCTCTGAACAAGCCCATCACCACGATTCATATTCGGAAGAATATATATAGAAAACTGAGCAGAGGACACTTATTCCCTATCCCAGCTAGATTCAATTATCCAATGTTGACATTCTCCAACCAGCCACATACACCCAACTCCAATATGGCGACTACTGATGTTTTACCCTCGAACCCATATGGATTATCCCATAATTCCAATCGTGAGTTGCGCTGTTTCGTTGCTTAGCAACGGTAAACAACTGATATGTCATTACATATGATTTTACCCCTTATGTTTTTATTATCCAAAATTACCCATATAAATGGACTAAACACCCTATAATGGAGTCAAATAAATACGATCATCGCGTTTTAATAGGAAATTGGCAAGAAGAGCTCTTTTTAATGCAGGTAAACCGTAAATATACAATGCATGAGGTAGCTTAGGGTCCCTCACAGTGTTACGCGAGGTAATTGATTCTGGATCTGTTGTGAATACATAGGAAACACAACGACTGTATGAATTGAAAAAAGAAAAAGGAGAATTAAAAGCGCAAAGAACTCGCCGACTGTTTGATTGCATGTTGAAAGAGGTAGGTATGTAGGAATCTTTGAAAGTTAAATACTTATTGCTGATTGTGTGAAGTATAGCTCGTCTCCTCAAAAGATTGCGTCTCATCAAACTTGTACCTTCGAGAATCATTGTCTACTGTAATCATAAAGATGGTCAAATGCAGCTTACACACCTTTATATTGTAGAAGGCTGACAAGTAATAAACTAAGCCACCTTTATTTTGGAGAATACTACCTTTGGGGTTGGCCACTTGTCACATTAATTGTAAATCATCTGCATATTCTGGCGTCTTGTTTAAGAGATATTAATACAACCACGCATCTATTTGAAGAATGACATTCACAAAGCTTAAAAAAATTTAGCATTTATACTTACCATCATTATATTTCCACTTGAAAGTTGGATGAGGTCTATCTAATAGGATAGAAACCAATGAAAGGAAGGTAGAAGGAAAGTCATTGGAAGACTTTCCTAGATTATGAAAGAAGTTATGAACCTAATTGAAAGAAGAGAGCACTAGAAGAAACCATCAAATTAAATTAACCTGGTCTTTAAGACTTGCCGTCATCTAAAGGCACCAATGCAATAGCTAAGAATTTAAAAGTTTTTACTTATAGAGGATAGTCAAATCCGCGCCAAGTATGGGTGAACTCATTAATCCCATAAATGTCATGACTGATAAAGCTGAAAGTATTTGAGGCAAATATGTACTTCACTTCGTCCTCATTTTTTAAATATTTTTCTCACCATCTCCATATTTAAGTTATAGATTGCAATGATCACTTCTAGATTGTGGTCGCTATCTCTGTCTACATGCCCAGGTTTTCATCTTGTACTGTTTTCATAGTGTGTATTTTCAAGTTTCCTTCTTCTTCAGGTCTCTTTAGGTCAATTTTTCACATTTCCATTTACGGAATTTCAAGTTATTTACTGGTCCAAAATGTTCTTATTCTTCCTTTAAATATATTATCCTATGACACAAGACACTGTTAATAACATTTAACTTTTAAATAGCAGTCAGTGATAACCCTCGAAATCATTATTTCATATTATCTTACCAACTTCTAATGATTTAAAAATGTTCTAGGTATATCAGATGGGTGAGTATTGTAATGAAACGTTACCATAAAATACTAAGTATCTAGTGAAACTCTGGACAGTATAAAGTTTTCAAAATATGTATTTTGAAAATATATGAAGAAGATAAGCTCATTAAACACAATGTTAATATTTCCATGGACGTATGGGGCATACATCCCACTATATCTGAAGGTTAACATACATTCTAAGGAATTTAATATTTCGTGAATATAGTGAAGAAAGACATTATCCTGTATTCCTTGCATTCAATATAAAAATAAAATATTTTAACTGTGAATTAGGAATCACATATTAAATTGATCTATAACTTTTTAGGTTGTTTCAGTGATTAAATTTAAGAATTCTTAAGGGATTCAGGATTTGTGCCCTGAGTTGGCTCATCAACTAGTTACAGCAAATGGTTCATTATTAATTCCTTATTTTTTTGATAATTTCTTCTATCGCCCCATATATTGGTTACTTTTTAATCCTGCATTAATTGTAACAATGAAGCTGGATATTACTGTAACTCTCTCTCACATCAACATTGAAAATATATGCATTGTGCCATTGTGTGTTGGATACAATAGGCTCCTTTGCCATTGGAAATTTGTGAATGCCAGTTGTATCCATGAATTGCCTGTTAAATTTGTCAGAAATATCAAAAAGAGGTATTAGGTAGTAAATAGGTATTAGAGGCCTGCACATGGGCACGAAATCCAGGCACCCTCACCTGTGTTTGCCTCCATCCTTATGACATAGATGCCCGAACGTGTCCGTTTGCCCTGGGTGCCCACATCCTAGGCGGGTGCCCAGGCTGCTCGCCCAAACTAAGGAGAGGGTTGGTAGAAGAGCGAGTGAAAAATGTTGCAAACAGCAAAGACTTTTGAGAAAGATACCCGGCAGTGACAATCTTTGGGTGGTAGCCTGCCCACCCAATGGGTGACTGCCTCTACTCAGCGAGTCTCTGTTAGGTCACATTCCTGACACTTCGGAAAAGTCTGTCAAATGTCTTCAGGTTGTGGCCCTCTCTTTATCTCTCATACATCGGCAGGCGAGGGTGCCTATATTTTGCGCCGGTGTGCAGGTCAGGTATTCTGTTGTCAAGGCCATCAATATTTTGAGTTTCAGCTTCCCTGGAACTTCAGATTCTTGATGATTTTTGATGCCCTATATAACAATATGAGAGCCATATCCATAAATCCCACATCAGTGTGCATGGTTTCATTTATGAATGATTCAAATCAAGATACTTATATCCTAATTTAGAAACATATTGGACTAACTTTCATCTTTTTATTGTGTCATAAAACAAATAAATCCCATTTTTGGATTGAAACTCAGTAGCAAAGAAGTGATGGTTGTAATAGATGGTGAAAATTGAAGGAAAAGCATTTTCAGTCTTTGCTGTAAGATGATGTCAATCAATGCTGTTAAGGCCGTTTTACACAAAAAAATACAATTTCTTGTACAAACGCTTGTATGAGGAAATTGTACCGTGTAAAGCAGCAAATTGTGTGAACACTTGCACAAATGTCTGAATGACTGAACGGAAAATAGAACCTGTTCTAATTCCATTCAGACAAACATACAATTTCGTTCAGTTTCATACATTCATTTGTACAATAAGTTGTACCGTGTAAAGTTGCCTTTATACAATTTTGTGTACATACCTACAATAATAGAAACCAAATCAAAAGATATTGTAGTAGTATGAATCACAATTTTCATATTTCAAGATTCTAACATGAAAGAAGTACAAATAGTTACAAGCATGAATATTTTTAAGCAAGTTAATCAGCCACTTGAGATTTATTATTTATTGTCTCATTTTAAAGAATGGTTATATATTTGGCTGATATATATAAGTTTTATCAATAAAAAATTAGGGGTCGGCTACACTATTTTGAAGGATTTAAAGCATTGCTCCAAGCCACTATGGCACTGAAGGGTATTTGGTAAATGCAGATTTTTGCAGATAGATTTGGATTGCACACAGGGGTGTTGAACAAGGAAAATTGTGGTAGACATGGTGGTCCTGTTAGATGAAGGAGTTGTTGATAAGATCAGTGCCTGAATTTTCTGACTTTTCTTTTTCCATGATGTTTACAAGTCTTCTTAATCCCCTCCTATTTTTGTACCACTGAAGATGATAGTGATGATTGGAATGAAGTGAGCAGTATGGATCAAGACACTTAGAACTTATCTGAAAAGTTTATTTACTCATACAATTTTATAAAATATATCTACCTTTCCTAAAAATAGGAGTGTAAAGTTCATTTTTTTATCCTAAAATTTCATACCTTCCCCCATTTTAAATTCCCTGAAGTTGGTGTCCCTGACAAAAATTGAATGAGATATGAGATGAAATTCTGAATTTATGGAAAATATTTTTTTTAAATTCCCTTGCTCCAGTCATCTTAGAATCCAGAGCCTTGAATAGAGTTCCAAGAATATAGAGGGTATGACCCATCCTTGAAAAGTTTTCTGAGAATGAATGAAGAATTCTTGAATGTAGAAGTATTTACTCTGTGTATTACATGTATTAAAATGCACTCTTCAAGCCCCGTAAATGTTATTGCTTGAAAATGTTTCTTAAGTCATTTCATTTCAAACATTCTTTTGATGAAGAGGTTTAAAAATGTGAACCATTTGCGAAACAGTGTACTTTCCCATTATATGATGATTGAAAAGCGTTCGTTTTAGGGGGGATCCATTAATTACATGAGGCATTTAGAGGGGGGAGGGGATCGAGCTGAATCTCAAGTGGGGGAGAGGGGGAGCCTCAGGAAATATCACGTAATTTTGACCTCTATTGCCCAAGTGTATGAGGTGATCTAGAAAAGAGATGCTGCAGTACATGCTGTATCTACTTTTCATCCATCACAAGAGCTGCAGAGCACTGGCGTGTGGTCCACAGTGCACCAGCACGTAAAGTGCGACCCTCACGGATTGTCACATGTCGAGCTTCTGTGCACAAGCGACAATGGTTTAGAGCAGCTAAATCAGAGCGAGGTTGAAGGAGCAGATGATTTTACTGAAAATCACATGGACATGCTGGTTCCAGCAGTCACTCTTGAGACCACACATGAGTCCCCTTGGACTGAATTAGAATGAGTACTCTTTTTCGAATTTTAGTAGTTCCTATTTAAGTATTTTATTGTTCGATTTTCTCACTGTGTTTCTAGAGTACATTCTTAGTAGTCTTAACACACTCAATGCTGGCCTATTTCATGAAAACTTATTCATGTGCGAAAGTTTTTTTTTCTTTTTTATGAATAAATACATTATTATACTTAAATGCTTTAAACATAACATTTTTGCAATATAATAATAATTTTTTACTTTGCAACAAACATAACGGGACCCCATGCCTTGACATCAAGGCATCTGCCTCCCAGGGTAACGAGGCATGCCTTGAATTCAAGGCATCCGCGTTGAGTGTGTTAAATAAAAATTATTAAGCAAAGTATGTTTTTTAATAAAACCAACGCAATCAAGCACAGATTAATATATATACCCTAAAAATACGCATTTTGAAAAATCTCACGTGGTATTAGGTGGGGGAGGGGGTCGAGCTAAATCTCACATCTCACCAATGGGGGGGAGGGGGAGCGGGGTGGGTGTCGAAAAATCGCCAAAATCGCCTCACGTAATTAATGGACGCCCCCTTACCTAGTTTTAATGAATGAAAATTATCCTACAAAATGTGTAAACAATTTTGGAATCTGTTATTGTGAAACTGGTGAAACACTTGAACCTATAACTTTGTTATAATTTTAATTATTCATAATTAATTCATAAAAAAATCATATTAGAGGTTTATTATCCTTGCAAACTTTACAAAGCCCAAATGTGAATGGCACAGAAATCTTATGAAACGCATAGGAATTCTGCTTATAAGTATTAGTTGAACTAGCCCACACAGCTTTGGCCGTGGCTATGTGTCAAAATTATTTGGTTATCTGTTTTTCTTTATTGGAGATATTGGCAATAGCATTCCTGTCTTCAACATTCCCTGTTTGTCTGTCAAGTTAATAGACGAATCATCTGTATTCAGGTACCCCTTTCACCCCCAGACGAGTGCGTACGATTCGGTAGCGTCGTTCAATTCTTGGCGCCAAATGTGTTGGCAGCACCTGCCGGAGAAGGGAAGAAGTGCTGCCTGGCTCTCTCTTGCGTTCCTTCAGAAGCGGAGGTTGATTCAGGCCAACACCTGGTAGAAGGATGCTTGATCTCCGCCTCGCCTCACCTGGATGCCTGTGTCCGCAACGCCTTCGTCATATGCAGGTAACTCGATTCCTTATTGTTTTTCGGGGATTGAGTCGGGATTTTCGAAAACCATTCGTTCGTTTGATTTTCATTACGTTTAAGTATAAATATTCAAAGCTTCTTATTTGTAAGAGTGTGAAATAGGATTAAGAGGCATCGCGATACGCAGATTAAAACAGCGAGATACGACGCCAGGCTGATGTATTGACTTACATCTTTGCTTAATTGAGGCACCTTAGTAACGTGCGCTCAAATGCACATTTTTTTTTATTTGCCGCTGAGTTTTTGCAATATTCTTGACTACAATTTTTTTTTACGGCAGTTGATGCTACGGTTTGATTTCGAACGGTCAGCAGCGTAGGAGTTTCAAATTACTCAGGTTGAAAAAAAGACATCCAGCAATTTTTCCTTGTTCCACGATTCAGTGCGTTAACGGATTCCAAACGCTCTATTTCTCTCCGGACTTGCTGCGGAGATGAAGGAAAAAGCGTGGTGAACTTTTCATATCGGTAAGTCCTTCAGATCCTCTTCACCATGAAATTTAGCTCCCGATAGAAGAGTTGCAGTTAGGTACGTCGCAAGTCAGGTGACTATGAGACGTCGCCACCTTTAATTTTGGTTGACATATTTTTCTGAGATCATTCGGTGAAAGTTAGAAACTGCCGATTGAGCACGATTTTAGTGGCATATACTCCATTTATCAGTGGCAATTTCAGCACACAGTTATGAGAAAGACGTTCATAGGCTTCCCGTTGCAGCCTACTTGACACCTTTGGCCTTCGGAGGAAAATGTTAAATTAGGAACGCAACTATCATAATTGAATGCTTCATTCATTGCGTGATTACTCCGGTGAACTGCAAATTCACGGTTTCCGTGAAAAGAAAGTCGATCTTGGTGCTTCTGGGTAATGTGCTATTTATTAGGATTTTATCGCTAATAGCACGACCAGTCAAATAATTACTTCATATTTAGTTGTTTTAGTTAGTCGGGAGAGAGAACTAACAGTTTAGATCGTTTGTAGCATTTAGGGTAGGTGAATAATGGGACTGAGGTTGGAATCTTTCTGGGAGAGGAGGAAAGGTAAGAGAGAAACCCGGCGTCGGCGTTAGCCTACTCTTCAAGAAAAGCGCTGAGGGACCCGCGGTTTAACTTGCAATTCGACGGTCAGAGAAATGAACTCGAAGAGCTTTCCGCACAGTTATCAAGTAGAGATCGGAATACCAAAGAAAAATTCCTGCCGCTGCCGGGATGCGAAGTTGAACTCTCGGGATGAAAGTCCAGTACTTTATAGCCACCACACCAATCCGATCCCCACTCGCATTTAGTAGCTCACTATCGCTATTAACTTTTCTTTAATCCCTCATTATCTTCAATATCTATCACCTCTACCGGTCTATTTGAGTACATCGCGAGTATTTCTTTCAAGATAACGAGGTGGGACATTCATACCGAGGCCTCATAAAGGTCCCTGAGGTTGCCCTTTCCATCCCATCTGGCCATTCCCAAGGAACCCTTCCACCTCCCATCCAATCATAATTTGTTTGTGCGTTTCTCCTTCTCCGGTCGCACGCCCAGATGACTAGAATGTCCCCAACCACTCTTCCTTGAATATCCGATGACAACACTCACTCAAGAGGTCCTCCGTTGTCTCGAAGCCTTTACCAGTGGATCTGCCATCCTCGGCGGATTCGCGAGGGGCAATTCTCCTTTTTCGGGACGCTGATTGAGGGAATCAGCCGAGGATGATTTCTGTCCTGGCCTTGAGGGGAGGAGTGGAGTATGATGAGGGAGGAGGAGCAGGTGGCGTGAAGGGGGAGTAGAGGCAGCTTATGTGGCAGGTTGCGGACGGATGGGATGACGACCGGAGGATTCGGAGAGAGCTTGGCGAGGAGGGGGACGCGGTGGAGGGAGACAGCCGGGAAGCAGGTGTTGTGCGCGGGCGCGATCCCGCCTCTCACCGTACCATCTGCTCCGTTCCTCCCTCCGTCCTCCTCCCTCTCAAACACTCGACGCATTCCTCGTCCGAGGCCACCATTAAGTTTCCTCACTCCGAGGAAAAAAGCTCAGCCCCCCACCCACCTCACCATGTCTCTGTCAACATGCATTGCCGGTACAGGGGCATGCCGCAGTGTTCTCCTCCGAATCATTCTCTCTCTTGCTCGCTATGATGAACCGGCGCTTCCCCCCGTCCCCTCCGTATTACTCGCAACGAAGAGAGCCGGACGTGATTCTTTCCCCGGCCGATGGAGCGCGAGCTGAGCGCAACAAATCGAGAGATGGAATGAAATTTCGAAACAACGCAAGCCATCCATTTTTTTTCTTTTGGTTCTTCCCCCCACCACCGCAAATGGCAGGTGGTTACTTTATTGAAATTGGTCGCGAAGAAACCGGTATTTTGCTCAGAGTACAGACCCACAAATTCACAGAAATTGTACGGAGAAAAAAGAAGAGAATACTTTCTTCAAATATTTCCAATGGTTACGCTTCATTCTGTCGGATATGGCTTTCTGTATAACGATGAATAGACTAGGTTTGAAGATCATCAAGAACTTTATCAGGAAAATGATGGGTAATTAACCAAAATGAGCGAATTCAAGTCTTCTTCCGGGAATCATTGGTGAGAGAAAAACTATTTGTTTAGCGGCTATTCTGGGCAACGCATTCCACTATTTAAGCCGGTGGCTTTCCGCGAAAAGTCGATCGGATTGATTATCCGCTGATTATAAAGTGAAACATGATTGTATTTCTCTTTTCGAGAATGTTTTTCATTGTTTTTTTTTCATTGGAAGCCCGAGTATGTGGTAGTCTGACGTAACTTACTAAAAATCATCGTTCACCTGGAATTTCTGTACTACCCTCTGTACCTAACCCACGAGAGAGAGCAAGAGACTCCCGTTCTTTCGATTTCGTGAGGAGCACTCGTACTCATCCAGTTAATGCCCCACGTTTAACGAAGGGAATTAGTGTGGTGACATGGGACCGGTTTTTGGGGGGACGGCTTAAAAAACCAGTTTATTTGTCCGTCGTCAAGCGATTGTTTTTTTAATCTTTTTGGGGGTCACCGGCTTTCTTCCGATATGCTCCCGTGACGAAAATACATAACAGAGAGGCCAAAAATAACTCTCCGGCGATAAGACCCTGCATTTTATTTCTGAGTGATATAATATTTTCAGTTTATTCGGCGAGAAACATTTCTCAGCAGCTATGGCTTTGGCTATGTTTTCTGCCTTTTAATGAACTGAGTTTAGTAACGATGTGAAATAAAATTTTGCGTATCAATAATTATAAAGCACTTACAGTTTTTACTTCTAAATTACTTGTCGCCCGACGACCTCTAGAATTCTCTGTAGGTAGGTAGTTCTGCGTTTTTGTCGGGCGGTGAGTCATCGATCATATGTACTTGCGGTACCATCGTCAAACCTTTAATTTGGAATCCGCAAGGCGATACCGTAGGAGAAATTCTCCACGCGCAGCTGCCCAGATTTCGGTCCCATCCTCGTATCCTGGGGATCTCTCTGGAAAAGCTGCCGTGCGGGTTGGGGAGTAATGCCCCCATGTGGGCGGCTATGGGCATCTCGACCAAATACATTAAGGAAGAAAATTGGACGGTTGTGATGCCGAGGCGCGCCCTTATAATTCACGCTTCTTCCTTCTTGAATGTTTATTCATGATCCATTTTTATTACAGCTGACTTGGCTAGTCATCGGCGCGGAGGGCAGCGCGATAAACTGAAGGTCATTTTCTTTATAGTGCGATCCCACTAATTCGCAGTCTGCCATAAAATTTATTGGCATGTAAAACGTGGTATAATAGTAGTGAATATACTTACTATTTTTGTCAGGACTTCCAGCTCAATTTAATGTTTATAGTTGCATGTTTTAAGAAATTTTTGGGTTTGGCATTGATTCCACACTTGCTAGTTAATTCTTGGTTTTTTATCGAGTGAAATTGAAAGCATTTAACATGAAGAATTTTGTCATGAAATCGGATTTTTTATACTTTTGCTTGGTGCTATCAACAAACTTATGAGGCCAATATTCAATACTTGCAACCTTTGCCTCTAACCTCACCCAAGCTTTTTTACTCGATCTTTGATTCTACCTTAGGAGAGAGATTACTATTACCTCTCAAGGAGAGAGATTACTATGGAAAAATTAAATTCTTGTTAAGACCTCAACTGCTCTAACTTGTTAAATACTCTGCCTACTAGTAGTCATGGTTGGGTCTTCTGTTTTTCACGCATGTTAATTTCGCGACCGAAGATCGGAAACCGTCCGGATTTGCTTTTGGTAACATCTTGCGTCATTCAATTTATAAAACGACGCCTTATACTCCGCAAGATTTAACAAAGTAAGTTTTCACGGAGAATGATCTATTGTGCGGAGGAGATGTTATTTAATGTCCCTTTGTGTATCGGATGTGCCGCTGTCAGAACGGCTATGATAATATGAAGGACCCCATCTTGGCTCGAAAGATAAATATCTTTTGAAGTCTCATACGTGAAAAAAGTGGAGGAACACTAATGGGATGACATGCTTTATCTTCACGATCTTAGGTGGATATAATGAGAAAACGCAGTTGCTTCACGAGTTCTAGCTAAATAGCTCGTTGACCTTCACATATTATTTTTAAGTTCTAAGTTTCTTGGTATCCGTCTGTGATGATGCTAGTCTTTATGTGCTATTAATTATCATGTATGGAGTGCACGCTAAGCAATACTTTTTTGCAATATGTGCCAAGTTTTCGATGCAAAAAGGGAGATTAAGTAAACTTTGCTTTTCCCTTAATTATTAATGGAGATTTAGTATGCTGTCACAGTTAGCGTTGCTGAAATTAAAAAGGCAACGACGAGTGAATAAATAGCTGCATGCGGAGTTCTCTTTTAAGAACTGCTCATGAAATTACCTTTCTTGAAGAAAACTGGCAAATGAGCTCACTTTTAGCAGGAGCAATGCACATAATCTGATCAGTGAAACAATATGAATTCCATACCATAAAAAATATAGCATCTGCTAGTATCTGGTAACTCTGGATATACTTTAGAATTGAAGATGCCACTATGTCTTTCACAATGATGAGACAAGCGGCACTTATCTCAAAGGTTCTTTGGGATCTAATAGCGCCGCTCTCCAAATGAGCTCACCACAAGTAATGTCTGCCGGGAGGAACTTATACGGGAAAAGGCAGCAAGAGAAGGTGCTTCACTCAATCGCTAATTTCCTTTCATTTCTTTCCTTGTAGCGCCGAAAATTCAGAGAAAGATGGCCAGCCGCTGCTGTACGGTGATAGTTTCGTGCTTCGACCAGCGGTTACTAAGGACGAAGAGGTGAGCCCGTGAAGAGAACTTATTCCCACATCCGAATTCCTTCTGTGGTAGTCTCACGTACCCAGGATTGCTAAATGTTCCGCGCCGTTTGCTCGTACGAGATCTAATCTCGGACTTTAAACAAACGCCTTCTTATTCCCTCGGTTTCTCTCTTCCTGTCCAGCGTGAGAAAATTCCCTCAGCGTCTCCGCCACACCGGTTCATGCCCTCGTCCAGTAATTTTCCCCTCTTTATAGCCTCACTTGGAGAAAAAATGTAGTTAATATTCGACTCATCTGAAATTAAAATGACGTACTGAGTCGAGGGATAGAGCAATTTTCCTTTTTTCCCTTCATAGCATGCCTTCGGAAACTAGGCACTGCTTCGAAATTGACATAGAAAAAGAGGGATCTCAAAAAGTATCCGCGAAGACTTTTAACGCACATCACACATGTCTGCTTTCTTCCTTCTTGGCCGAACTCATGCTCTTTTTCTCTTTAGCACCTGGTGAACTCTCCACGCACCTTTAGGAAAGCGTATATTCATGATAGGTTTCCAGATATTGAGTTGAAAATATGCTGTCGAAAATTTTAAGGTAAGATCAGAGAAAAATTTTCTTAGAAAATCTACTCGCAGCGTTGGCTGGTCAATTCTATTGGCTGTCACCTAGATTAATGGACAGGAATATTTTAACAGAATAGACAGTTACGAAAAGGGTGCCTTAAAGGAACCTACTTCTATAATGGAGGAATATCCTTGTGAATGAAAAATATTTAGGGTAGGAATCACTGAGCCCCAACGCTCTCCTATCATAATTTTCCGTGTGCGAACGTGTGATTGGGCTTTGATTATCCTTTAGGGGCTATCCATATGTTACGTAACGCCTAAAGCAGGGGTGGGGGGGAGTTGGGGAGAAGCAAGGGTGAGGGGGTGGGGATCGGGCCAACTACACTATCGATAATCGACAGGGAGGGGGAAGGAGTCCGTCCAGCCGTCCGTTACATTAGGAGAAAGATAATTCATTCGGAAGTTAAATAGTAATGGCAATTCTAATGATCATAAGTGAATAAATAATTGTATTGATTAACAAATTATGTACTTATAAATAATTAATGTTTTATCATTTATGCAAAAGAAAGAGTTCATTGGCAGCTTTACAAAATTTAGGGAGGGGGGTTTAAGAGAATGTTAGGGAAAGTAATAGAGGAAGAGAGGGTGGGGGTAAAAAAAAGTGGAAAATCTGCATTGCATAAGATATGGATGAACCTTTATCAGGATCCTCATTGGCTGGTGTAGGCCTGGTTTTATTACAGAGAATTTAATGCCGTTTAATGTAAACATTTTTTTGCTCTATAGTAATGAAAGGCACTCATCATCATCACTGGTCAACAATCCTAGGATTGGTTTGACGCAGCTTTCCACTCATTTCTTCTATCGGCCAACCTTTCATTGTGACGTAATTCTTCTCTTATGGAAGGTACTACTAGCTCAAATTTGATCATGAGTTGGAAAAAGAATGCGTTCCATTTTGCACCAGATATTTGATAATGACGCTGCTTGTAGATGTAATTCCGATGGGACATTGTGGGTTTTACTGATGATACAGTATAAATGCTGTATAAATGTATTAGAGACTAAGTGCAGGAAATAAGAGGTAAATGATATTGTAAGTGGCATTTACTTTGAGTGTAAACTGCAGTTTAAAAAATGCTCTCATGAGCACACTACACAAAATCAGCAGTTTCCCCGTGTGTTTTTCCACTCAATGATCATGTTAGGAAGTAGAAAAAAAAACATATGAATTCAGAGCTCATCATTTTCCATCAGAGATTTAAATTTTAATGATAACTAGAAACCAGGAGCTCAATTCTAGGAAACTTTGAATATAAAGGAAATAAACATTGGGGGATAATGGCTATTTTTAAGAGAAATTTGAATCGGGAACTATATTCACATTAGCATTCCTTTGTATTATGCTCAAGTAAACTACATGTGGACTTCTTTCAAATCTTTGATTCCTTCTTTTGCTATTTATAATAGTATATATGGAAAATTTACTTTGAGTAAATTTTGCTAATATTTACTATGGTGAAAACTTGTGGGTTTAGTATTTATTTCCTATTTGATAGGTATGAGTTCTAGTGTTATTTACCTTTTAACCCTTATATGTTGTCTTAAATTGGCCCCTAAGTGCTATGGGACATGAAAAGTTCTTCCATGTGAACTTCAGTTTCTGAGAATGTGACCCTTATTTTATTTCAACGTTAAGTACTCTGCTATTGGCATAAATTCCGATGAGCGTTTCCTTGCCAGACTAAGTTTAGCACATTATGGGTGTAATCCATGTAGAGAAATATATTTTATCCATGTTTGATAGTAACTAGATATCATTGTCATTGATTTTTCTGGTTGATATTCAAATTAATTTTCCATTCTACCAGTAATCTATATTAATGAATTTGTAGGGGTATCTGTTTGTGTGGGCATTTATGCATCTGAAACTCATCAATTGATTTGATAAAACTCACTACATAAATCATGGATTTCATCAGGTATAGTAAGTTCTAATATGGAGATTTTTTCGATATCTTAATTAACATTATTGAATTTATTGGCAAGTCATTATTTCTATACTTCTAGCTATCATCAAGTCTTGACGATTTTCTCTGATTTTTACTCCATAATTTAATTTTGTTAATCTATAGGTGATAATTACTGTACGAATTGCTTTACTGTGTTTTAAAAGACATTTATGTCTCTTTACTCAGAAATTATACTTGCATTCCAAATTTGGTTTGCTAGCTAATAAAATTGGAAGATCAGGAGAACCATCTCTACATCTTACCAGAGTTATAAATGTAGACACCAAATGGCACTGCCTTTTCATTGATCCAAAATATCGATTTGAAACAACAGGAGCACCTGTTTTAGTAAGTGTTGAGTTGCATTGTTATTATTGTTCTGTGGCAATGAAATTTATATTTTTCTGAAAATACTTAATTTCTATGTAACTTTAATGAATATATCAAATACAGGCTCAAGTATCAAATTAATAAGGCAGTGAAATTAATTTATAATTGAGAATCAGTCATCTAAACAGTTTAGGCAATCATACATGGGAAATGAGATTGCTGTTCCAGTTACTAAGAGTGGCATAAAGGATAAGTGGTGGGTAATATTAATGGTGACACAGGTATCTTCCAGTTTCATCCTTACCCCTTTTTACATAGTTTGAAGAATCTGTTATACCTGAGTAGATATAAAATAACACCTCAAAGTCTTGGGGTTAAGGAGAGGCCTATTTAGCTATCTTTGATGGAGATCCCTCTAACTTACTTAACAGATGTTGAGCCACTAACAGACTTTTATAGAGTGATGTAAAAGAGTAGTTGGAAAAATAATACATCGGATACAATGAACTTTGTCATAATTGGATTGGATAGAAGTGGAAGAATGTAAATGGTGAGTTAGGCAGGATAGTGTAAGTATGGAATTGAGATACAAACTTGGGTTATAAAGTAATAGGGCAAAGGCTATATGGCAGAAAGTGCAAAGTAATGAAATGGAAATTTTTAAAATAAAATAGTGTGCTATATTCAAGGGGGGAAATTTTTTGGGTAGCAAGAGGGGAAAACTATCTAATCTCTTAAGAATGGGCCTAATAAAGTATTGCTATCACCATAAGAGCTTCAGGCTAGTTGAATAATTTATGCTGAAGAAATAACTGATCAATGTATAATTAATAGTTAATGCCAGAGGATTTCTGAGTGATTTGGGAAGAATGGTAACAAAAATATTTGTAAAAAAAAGAAACAACCTGCTCAAAGTACCCATCCTAATAACTCACTATACCAACTGAGATGGTTAAGTGATTTGAAGTTTCTGACATAATTTGAATGTTTATGATTGTGTTATTTATCTCCTATGCCAATAAAAATAATAATGCAAATGTATGCATTATTAATATACTTGACAGAACTCCATTATGAGGTTGAGAAGGGGGAAGACTCTTATGATTACATTGATTACATTTAATGTATTCTGATGTTTTAACTAAAACACAAAGGAGGAAAGAATCTAGAGTTAGAAATCATGAAGATGAATTTACTTATTTCTGATTCCAGTTGGTATGTTTTTGATAGTGTACACTGAAAATTTTATGATTGCATTATTGAATGTAGAATCAGACTGGAAGGATTATGACCCAAAGGAAATTGGAATTCGGCACAGAAAGTACAGATAAAAATTGCCAAGAGAGAATTAGGATTGGCTGCTATAGGTTCTAGATTGAAGGAGGCCTGTCTTTTATATTGACAGGGATTTTCCATGCATATATTGAGGAAATAGTGAGAATACCTGGGAGGTGCTTGATGCTGGTGTGAAAATAAAAGAACTAATTAAATCAATTCACATGTGCATAATGAATCAAAATATTGAGTTGAACTTATGTATTTAGTCATACTGTATCGTATTCAGCTTTACTTATTTATTTTACAAAACTGATTTAAAGCAGAATATGGTTTACCAATTAATTACTTAAAACAAGTATATTGATAGAGATATGATGCTATATACATGAATCATGCCTCATAGAAGGCAATATTATACTTTCAGCCAAATCAGAAACTCATAGTGTGCCATTCCTCAAGTAATAGACGTTTAGCTGTTGAGCATGTCTATTGGATTAAGACTCTCTTTGGACCGGTAAGAGATAATGGAAAATTAACAGCTTACCAAGTAATTATAATTTTTATTAAAAGTTATTTTATTTCAATTGTTTCCAAATTTCAGGAGTGTGAAGTATCTGTGCACACAATTACTGATGCTAAGAGACGAGAAAGTGAGAATAATATATGGCTAATTGCAACACAGAAGCATGGGGAAAATAAAGTAATGACATAACCTGCAAGCCTTAGGAGTTAATTGCTGAAGTTTTTACTGTAAATGTTAGGGAACTGTATTAATACTGACTTTCCTGAGACTTATCAATGGCTTTGTGAACTATTCTCAGCTAATACCCCTGTAATGAAACATTTATTGGAATGTTTCAAATATTATTGTCCACAATACAATTTAATTGTGTACCGACTTATCAGTGTATTTTAATTCAGGCTTGTGGAATGTTGCTGAAAATTAAAAATCATGGACAATGAAGAACCTTTTGTTACATATTTTGCATGTTTATGAACTTAATATGTAAATTATATGCATCAGTATCAATTTCTTTCCATGTGTATATAGGTACAATAATAAATTCCTTGAAAGCAAAAGTTCATATTCTTCATGAAAATTGACAATTATAACATTTCCTATGTATTATAAATGAATTATTAAATATAAATGAAAATGGTGGGTAGCAGTCATTTAATGTGTATTGCTTAAAATGATTTGAAGGAGCCAGTGATGGTGGTATTAATATCCAGCTGGTGAGGACAAGCAGTGGCACCAGCCCTTAAGAAGCAGGCATGCTGCCATTCATCATGGAAGAGAGTTGGATAGCACAGGAAGAATGGGACAGCCCTTCCTTTGGCCAAACTCTATCTCTACCTCCTTCCTGACTGAATGTGAGCAGATGTTGCTGTTTTGGCACTTTGACATAGCCTTACGTTGGCACTTGTATGGGTCTTACAAGTGTGAAGTCATTGCAGAATGTGATGGGATATTTATGCTGAAAATTTACAATTAGTAACTTTTACCATAATAATCAAAAGTACTTATCCTGATGCTTTACAATTTTATGGTGGTAAATTAGTGTGATAATTATTTCCCAAAGCCAATTTTTTTTATGGAAAGGATGATTATAGGAGCTATATTTGATAGTGAATCTCACAAGAAATGTAAAAAAATTGTTAAACATGAAATTTAATGTATTTAGCTAGAAGGGAATATTGAGTTCCAAGTATTTGTTCCTCAAAATGCTGAGAATGAACATTTCATTGAAGACTCTCATTTATTTAATTTATCATTAGGCTATTGAGTTAATATTCTAATATTTTCAAGGGGCTTTGTGGGCCTAAGAGAGTGGCTATATAGATAATATTTGTTGCAGTAAAAATATCCTTATCCATATCCAGGGCTTCATATGAAAGCTGACGATCTAATGAAAAATAGCTGTTATTGCAAATGGATTCATGATACTAAGTGCTGAGAAACTGGTGTACTTAATTGCAGTGACTTTCTCCTGATAACTAATCATTTAATAATATATTCTAATGCTATTTATTTTCCATTTTCCAGGAATGCAGAGTGCCATTAGGCTATGTCTCATCTTTGTGACAGTAAATATGGTAAAGATGGTTAGCTTAAAAATGATATTTCTCTGATACAAGAAAAATTACTCTTTGCTATCAGGTAATTATTATTTTAGTGTGGAATGATCAAGACTGAAAGCTTTGATTTCTGGTTCTTATATCATACCTAAAAATTCTTCATTGATATGTTTCACATATTATGTTTTAGTGGTGGAACTCTGTTGCAGAGTACATAGAGGAGGTCTTGAAATCACCCAATACAAACTAGTGCATAATATCTTTTGGCATTGGAAATGGTAAGATACACACATTTCACAGCATGATTTCCAAAACAGTGGTCCTGTCCCAAAAAAAAAGAAAACAAATGTGACTAAGTAATTGTGCCCACATAGCAAAGCAAGCTTGCTGCAACCCCGCAGCAAGCTTGTCATAGCAAGATAGTAAGATTGCATTGGCAAGGTTGTCTTGCAGCAATCTGACTACTACACTTGCTGCAAGGTTGCACTGCAAGTTGCATGCAAGTCCTGTGCAAGCTTCAACCCTGGCAAAAATAGAGGGTAGGAAAGCATTCGTGAACCACGTACAAAAACGTTGCCTACAGCATGCAATTGTACAGAGGAGCTGTACCCATATACCTAGTGAAACAAATTAGTTATCACAAAAAAATCACTACTTTCATGGGTGCACCTAGTATCAAAATTAAAAAAGAAAATGATTATAACAGATTTACCTACATTTATAAATACACAAATTATATTTCTTAATCATTCATAGCACACATATATGCTAGCCCTGCATGTCCTGTCTACCTTTTTTGATTGACCTAACATACTACTTTTGACGACGGCTAACAAATACTTCTCTGTTAACATACAGTAGATGGGTGACCATATATATACAGCTGCTGGCTTGCATTATTCATGATAATTAACTTTATAACATATTGACACTGGTATTTTGCACCATTAAAACATTTCCCTAATTACAATTTTGTGGCTAAAAATAAACATGATTGTTATGAATATACATAACTGATATTCTTTCAACTCCAGGAGGGATAAATAAGAGTTTCCTCAATATTGTGCCAATCGCCATATTTGTCAGACAGGCCACAGGATCCTTGGCGTTACAAGTAGGTACCCTGACGTCAGTACCACTGATATAATCTATCTGTATTCACGAACTTTACAACCTTGTTCTTCTTTGTTAGTTAATTTATTGTTCCATGCTTAAGTTAATTTCACGCTATTTTTTTCTATTAATGATCACCCTTCCTCAATATAGCTTAAATTGTCTTTCACCTAAGGGAAGTAAGCCGTGCGTGTTCAAGCAAGGGTAGAGCAGGGGTAACTCTACTCCTCCCTTAGTAGGAACCCAATGGTTGGAATTGCCTTGGGCCTTGCACTATTGCTACCAATATTGCCAAGTTGCCAGAGCCCTGCAGCAAGGTTGGCACACTTCATGCAAGCTGAGTGCAACTTGCACTGAGCGTGACAATAATGGCAAACTTGCAGCAGGCTTGCATCTAGGTTCCCAATCTTGGCAAGCTGTACGCTAACCTCAAGCAAACTTGCTGCAATCTTGCATGCTATGTGGGTAGAATTGACTGTAGTGCATCTGTCTGCATTGATTCCTTTTTCATCACTGATTGAAGGCCAAATCGGCTCTCCCTTAACCTACGCAGAAATTATTCATTTTATACGCTTTAAGTTGACATGCAGATTAAAGTGTACTTGGACCTAATTCATCAAGCTTTTAGCTGTCATTCATTAAAACATCAAAATTATATATGCTGGGTAAGTATTGAATGAGCATTACAGTATTGAAAATGGCAGGTTTTAAAATTACATAATGAAACTGAATTCATTTTTTATATTGATAAAAAATGGGTTGGGGTCAATAAGAGTGGGTGTAACAATACATTTTAGATCTATAATCATACAAAGGTTGTTTACACAGTTATCATATGACAACATTTGATGGTTACTTCAGAAAATCTTGCATTTAGATTTTATATTACCTTATTTAAATAACCTGTAAAATTTACATACACTTATATAAAATTTCATTCTCCTCCACCATCCTTATACTGTTAAACATTTGAAGACATCACATTGTATGAAATCTATATACACAAGTGAATATTGCAATGCTTTTAATTATAGGTACAAAAGACATATGGTCATCACAATAGGCCTTTTCGTGAAGACTTTCAAAATGTCTGATCAGAAAAGTTTTGCCTAATTCTTCCATAGGTCTCATGTCTGTATGGCTATGGGGTACTTATATATATCATTAAAAAAATGAGATCTTTTTATGAGATGAGTTACAAATTATGTTTTCATTACTCAGTGGTTTTGGTATGATATGGCTGCATTTGGTATCTAATTTTTCTTGCTTTTGGGGGAATTTATGAATCAACTGAGGCCATTGGTTGATCTCACTGATTGCTCCCATGCAAGCATTTTTTCTCATAACTCTGTACTCATTTCATGAGATGTTTCAGTAACTGTAGGCGGTGATGACTCTTCCTGCACTGAGGTGTAGGGTGGTACTGAGGAAATTGATCCATTGCATGGTTGCCTTCCCACTTGGTCTTCTCTCCATTCAGAATTCAACTGCGTTGTCTGTAAAAATGGAGAATTTTTTTCATTTTTTGCATTTGCAGTGATCACACTTTGCCTCACAAGTAATTTGAAAGGGAAAGCAGAGCAATTTATATTCTGTGACAGTAAAATCAAGCATTTCATTTGTCATTCTTAACATTTGTTTTATTAGTAATTAATTTTTAATCAGGTAATAATTTTTAATGAGATAATTGCACAATTTGCCAAATATTAATTTTAACGTATTAGGTGAAACTGATTAGCATTTTTAGTAATGCCAAAATATAAACTATTTATGGGCTAATCACATCTAACAAAGGTCATGTGATAGGCTTGAAACTAAGGCATGCTCAAAGCAAGGCTATGAATGCCTAAAACATGCAAAATGATAATTTATGCATAGATGATTACTGCCTGAGCTTAACACTGCTTTACTTAAACATAATCACCTAAGTAGGTCATGCACATCATGCTCACCTCTCAAATCACCTTTGTTTCCATGTATTTTAGATTATGAAGTTGAGTGATGTCATTGGTTATTTTTGTACCTCCCTATATCTATGTCATACTCACTGATAAGTGCTTTGGATGATAGGAGTCAAGATTAGCTCTAAGCTGGACGATCTTGCTCTTCGCAGGATCTGTCCTTCACCCTGACGTCTACCCTGAGCATTTCTATGGTCCTCTTTGTGGTCCCCAGTCTATGTTTCCAAATGAAATCATACAATGAAGGGTATTAGGCCGTCATTCAGTTGGATGTTGTGACAGTCAGTTGCATCAGAACAACTTAGTCTGGATTGTCATTTTACTGGCAAATGGTACTTTTTGTAAGCTATATAAGCAATATTTTAGCTCATTACATCCAGCTACAAGAACAAGTATTAGCTAGGTGAGCCATAAAGCAAGCATTAGCCTACCACAACCTTTAAAGTAAAGGAAAATAATTAAATAAAAAGCTATGGGCTGTTATTCTTTAGAAGGAACCAGAAGAATGCCACTAATGAAATTGCTTAGCTCTACATTTTAAATAATTTTCCATGCTTATTAGCCACCAAGATGAGACCATGAAATTCAATTTTGAAATTTTGACTCTAAAGTAAATATTGAAGCTTACCATGTTTGCTACTACATAAAAGCATCTATGCTATATAATAAAAATATTTGGCTTCAAATAAATTAAACAATTTTTAAAGTTATCTTCATTCATGATGAAATGCTTCCCAAGTTAATGAATCAATGACTCCTTATCAATCATTATGTTTGGATTAAAAGCCACAATTGAAATCAAAATGTTAGGCATTTTAGTAGTGGTAAATACTCACATTAGTTTTATTGGAGTCCTTAAGTGGGGGTGGCCTTTGAGACTGGGACCATCCTCCATCAGCCCCGGCAGGACCTGAGCGAACACTTCGCATGCTTCCAACTACCCGGGAGGGCCCACGAGACCCCAAAGCCGGTGCATCACCACCACCACCGTTACCACCACCCCCTCCTCCCCCACTTCCCACTGTTTGCTGGTGTTTTTGGTCATCCCAGCTGTCATGGTAATTAGCTGCACTGGGAGATGGGGGAGGTGCCAGGCTTTGGTTGGATGATTTGGCAGAAGGTAAAGGAAGCTGGGGACGTCTGGCATAATGCTGGCTGGCATTGGTCACTGAGGTTTGCTGTCTTTGGGAGGAAGGTGCTGGGCAATTGCTTGGAGAGTAAGTTGTATGCCTCGGTGAAGGATTCTCTGGGGACAACCAGCCACCTAAACCATGGTGGCCTTGCTTGAGGTCATCAATTTGGTTAGTGTGGCTTCCCAAGCTACGATTTGAGCCAGTGGTACCATGTCGATCTTGGTGCTTATGTGGTGGTAAAGAATGGTGACTGAGAGGTTGACTAGATTTGAAAGCCATGTGCCCAGATTGCCCAGATCTCATGGTTGCCAATGGGGAAGGTGTTGGGTAGGTTTTGCTGGTACTCACAGGCTTTGTAAATGCTGCAGAGATTCTGCTAGTCTGGAGGTATCTGGAGCTTTCATTTGTTCTGGAGCCAAGACAAGACATAGATATAAGCATATTAATTTATTTTCTTAATATTAAATGAAAGGCAGTATTGTTCAAAGAAGAACTAATTAGTTTATTAACCTCACCTTCCACTATAAACATAATCTTGAGAATCTGCTCCTAAACCAGAATCTGAATGTTCATGATAGGCATCATGATTTTTAGATGATAAACCTGAGCTTATTGATGTAATATGCCCATTGGGGATATTGCCATTACCCAAGAGCTTTCCTGCGTTTCCATACAAAGCTGAACTAAAGGTAATTCCAGGAGTGTATATACTGTTTGTTAATTTATGTGCAGAATAATTCAGTCCTGCTTGTCGATGAGATGAATGTCCTGAGGGTGGTATACTGGAAGATTGGTGAAGGGAACCAGGTACACCCGCTCTGCAATAAAATTTTTTCAAAAGGTCAGTAAACATTTATTTGCCTATTCACAGCCCTTTTTAATGAATAAAAAACACCAAAACAATGTTAAAAATATTTATTTTTCACCACATCTCTCAAGTAATAAAAAGAATGAACAAAATGCATCCTGATAATTAATTATTTTGGATTCATAATATGATAAAATAGGTGACAGTGCTGAAGAGATCATGCTGACATGCAAGTGTGTGAAAGAAAGTAAATAACATAACATTCATGCCTTGAGTGAATATTAGTAGCAAAATAATATTGAGAAAGTAATGCCTAAATTTATGGCAACATAAACGCAACCTCTCAATAGATAATCACATAAATGACATTTCAAGGACTAAAAATATTACTCCAGAAGAGAAATTATGTATACAATAATGTGGAATGAATGCAGTTCAAAGGTCCATTTCTGCTGAAATATATTAATCCTTTTTAAGGTGACGTTTCAATGAATGAGTACATTTTTCTAGCTATTAATTAATACTTGGACATAATTTACATTAGGTGTCCTCAATTTCTCAAAGATAAAACCATGTGCTCGGAGGTAACATTTTTATTGACTCAGGTAAAAGGTATAAGAAATACAATATTTTACAATGAGTTTATTAAAAGACAACAGAATTCTGAGATCATGAATCAAAGCAGAAACTGAAATATACTACAGGCCATGGTGAGTGATGACAGTATATTTTTTCTATGTGGATTTAAATAATGTCGTCATAAATTCTTTTGTTTTCACATTGCATTATACAGGATTAAGACAAAAAATATGCAAACTTCATTCACTCAGTGTAATGAAAGTAAAGCTCATATTCTCTATGAAAAATATGAGAATCATGCACTGAAATATACAACAACAAGCTTAAGAAACACAAAAATTAAAAATGCACTAAAAGGTAAAAAAGAACAAAGCATTCAGTACAGAAATAATAGAAGGATAGATAACACAAGTAACAATGTTTCCATAAATAACAATTATTTCACAATATGTATGGCAATCCTCAAATGAAGAATCCTGACTGAGGCTCTGTGTACCTTGGTATGTGGTTACTTCTCACTGATCCAGCAGGACTATGGTCTGTGGTGGACGGATTAGAATTCTTTAAAAGGTCAGCTAAACTTCCTGACTTTGTTGGGTTAGTTGCAGTTAGATTAGCATTGCTTTCTCCTGTAGGTCTGAGAGGGCTAGTAGGGATTTCCTGCAATTGGACAGGATTTCCGTTTGGAGGTCCAGGACCAAGGCCTCCTTGCTGTGGTGGAGAGTATGGAGGAGGGGGACTATCTCCACTGTTTGGAGGTTGACACCTCTCATCCAAGGTGGAGCTGTAACATTGAAAATTTATAAATATTGGTCATAAGTTTTGGAAGTGATTTAAAAAAATAGCCTGCATATTAGTAATTTTATAGATTATATGGCATTTAATATGTATTTTGGCTGGTGATGCATGAATGGATCTTTTTCCAAATTATTATTCAAGAGAAACTATTCATCCCACTACAGCTACTGAATGCAGTTCACCATTAGTTTCTCTTTTATGATTTGCAATTATATTTACCTCTTCGATCTCCGTGGGGACCTCTGCCTACGTTTAGAATTCGGAGAAAATTTTATCTTTGGAGGTTTACTGTCTGTTTCTACAGCCTTGTATGGAATTTCTCTAAGTTGGTCAACTGTCATTCCTTCAGTTTCTATCAAATCAAACTCCAAATGCTTCTTGAGTTCATCAGGAAGACGAGCTTTGGTATCTGAAGGTGACCTAGACCTAGACCTGAAATCAAAGTAATTAATCCATACATGTAAATGGCCATATTGAATATATAAATAACATTAATTAACCATTTTCTTGTGAATAGTGAGATAGGTACTTGTATCTTTTCTATATTTAAGAATGTCAGTTGATACATAATTCCTACCAAGGACAACTATCTTAAGTTTTGAAGACTAATATAAAAGGAGAGCCATTTCCAAATTCATATCGATAAGAATTTCACGATTACATAGAACTGAGTTATTCTTGAAATCGATTGATTTTTCTGGTCGCTAATATTAATTTTTGCGGGTATTTTATTTTGAATGGTTCCAGTAATATGCTAAATAGACTTAATTGAATACAGTGGAATCTTGATTCATGAACTTAATTTGTTCCTGAAGATTTTTCATCATCCAAAAGGTTTGTAAACCAACACTTTTTTAGCCATTTGAATCAATTTAATGAAGATTAATCTGTTCCTGGAACTCATATAATAATTGTATGTTAGACTCTTAAAATACTACCTTTTGCACATGTTCTTGTGCAAAACCACATAAATAACTGATGGTATATGTACGGTTATTATAGCTTCTGTGCTTGTTACTCGAGGCATCATTTGTCAATAGAGACGTGTTTGTATGAAAAATTTGTTTGTAAACCAAAATATTCGTGAACCGAGGTTCCACTGTACATCATGCCCATCTGTGTCTATAAACCCTCTTTTCTGAGGCTTTCACTGCAAACAGGGTAAGGAAGGAATTTTGTTCTGGAATGGCATTTTCTAAGATTGGATATTTACCAGAAAAATTGTCCTGTAATAATGAATGATACAATCCTAGCTACTAAATGAATATGTAGCAACAAAAGTTTTAAAATTCTAATCACCACATAATAACTAAAAACCTTCCTTAATGATTATTGCTACACAAATAGTCATAGTAAGGTACCTTATCATCTTGAATTAGTTGAAAGGTTTTGATATTCTAGATATCCCTTAATAGCCCTCCAGATGGGACCAATGAAGGCCCCATGTTGGTTATATAGTTGCTTATTGGTCCCGTGGTAAACCCATTATATTGGCTTTCATTGCCATTGGCCAGCAAATAGTGGATATCGGTGACCCGTTAATGTTTGTTAGGTGGAGAACAGCATTAATATACCTAGGATCTATTTGAAGACGATATTGATAATTTATGAAGTTCTAAGAGAGCTTGTTAAAATTAAATAATACTTTGCATTATAAACACCCAATTGAAAATCATCCTCACATACATATATATATATAGGTATAGCCCACAAATAATCTAAAATGGTTAGCAAGCAAGAACATAAGACTCCTTATTTATCAATAAATTTTAACTTTTTTTATTGATCTATATGAAACACTGTTGCAGGTTTCAATCAAGTGGTTATGACTGTACTAAGTACAGCATTTTCTGGCTAATAAGATGTGGTTTTATATGGCACCATGACCATGCATCATTTAATAATCATAAACTTGGGAGCATCTTAAATGCCAGTGTGTCTTATAAGCCAGAAAATGAGGCACATTAATTCCACTTCTCATCATTGCATCCTATTTGCACAAAAAGGTTAAAAATTGATCCAGGATAATCATGGGTAAGATGAGAATAATGAATCTTGCATATGGCCCACCTATTGTGAAATAGTCTACCATTTTGAATTCAGTAGTGCAGAGTGTGTGTGTGTGTGTGTGGTTTTTCCTTAAAACATTTTCTGCTGAGTTTTCTATTTAATCTGGAGATCTACTTTGTTTGATGACTGTTTTCTCGCTTAGGGCTACCACTGTGGTTTTGATTTTACATATCTTTTAACTTCTTTGTAAATACATATTTGGAATGTATTTTGTCCTAGCCTTTGGATACTTTGGAATAGGAAAATAACTTAGACCAGACATTCTTTGGACCTTTGGATTAGGAAAACTTATTAAGGTTTAGTTGGCTTCAAAACCTTATCTTGGTTGTGAATTAGTTCAATATGGATTTTCTTTGCACTCTTTTACTCCGATTGGCCAAGAATTAATCCTCCGCCAATATCAGGCAGTAATTGAATCCTTAATATTGTTTGGTTACTTGGATATCATCTATCCACTTTTTAAGGCAAGAATAAGACATTTTCAGTGTCTTAGAGCTGGATAACAAATGTACAAAGTAAATATTATAGCTATGGCTATAGCTTGGGCTAATGGTTCCAGTATTAGATTAGGATTTGGTCGTATTCCAAAAAGAGGAAGCAGGTTCGCTGTCACGTGAATGCTCCTAAAGAATACTTCCCTAGCATAAAATACCAACAGTGATCATGATATCTCAAAATTCATACTCATATAGAAGAATTGAAGAATCCACTGTTTATACCCTACACACTCGTTAAGATAGGTAATGAAAAATGAGGCATACCATAGGGTGTATGCCAAATTTTGCTCAGTTGTTACTCTAACCTTGTTTTCACTCTCCTCTTTATCTCTAACCTTCCCTTTCATATCAATTTTCAGAGACTTCACTTCCCTGTTTTGAAACTCTAACTGACTCTGAGTCATGGAGTGATGGCTATGAGATAGAAGAGATGAGAATGAGGGGAGATGATGGGAATATTTTAAGGATTTTCTCAGGGCTCACTTATTCATCAATGTAAATGAAGTAAGAGACAGAATATTCACTAAAATTGGTATTGACATCAATAAGTGTAGATAAATAACAGCATTGATAGGTAACTAATATAAATTAATGGGAGTATTTTTTTAGGTAACCAATCTTCTTTTTTACTATTAATCATCGATGTGGACTTGCTCCACACATCTTCATCTGAATGAAACGATTCTGTAATCCATACAAAATAGATGGAAGAGTTTCATTGTGCAGGGATGAAAGTTATCAAATCTGAATAATGTTGTTAAAATCAAGAAACAAGTGCTCACTTGTGCTTTGCTAAGAGAAGAATTAAATAGAGGGTTTACTAAATTAAAAGTTACTTTAAAATTGGTATAATTTTTGAGTCCTCACTGTACAGGACACCTGGGCCTTGATCATGGATCTTCATAATGTGTGCGCTAGCGTTATCGTTATCTTTTGATTTAACTTATGTCAGAGAGAATGTGATCTCCATTCTTCATTTTTCGCACAGCACTTCAAATCGCTTATTACAATCAGTGGAGCAAATTTTATAGACCGTTATTTTTAACCCTGCACTACTCTATGGGTAAGCGTTAACGATAAAGATTGCGATAACGCAAAAGATAGATCCGTGATTCCACACCCATGGTTATTTATCTGAGAAATTACTCATCTTCTGTATGATTTAATGTGGAATTCCTTGGAATTTTACAATTATATGGTTTCAAAGAATAAACACATGACTGAATTTCCATTTCACCATGATCTTCTCTTTTAAATATCCTGTTTTTTACTCCGTGTGTGCAAAGATCCAAACTACTGCTTAACTACCAATTCTTTCATGAAAGATTTGTGAGAATAAGTTTGCATGCAGTAAGATGACAGAGTCAGACTTGGAAGAAAACAACACCTATTACTGTTCATCCATATTTACATGCACTAAAATTTTAACAATCATAATCAGACCACAAAATTTACATTTTGAAAAACGAACTAGCAAAACTATATGATGCTGTTACCTATGCTTTTTATGCTTCCTTTTGTGGTGATAGGAGAGCTCGGATTCTGTTTCCATTCCACTGTTCATGTACCCAGATCTTCTGTTTCCAAGATCTTTGATGACAGTGGCTTGGTGAATCCCAGATTGGCCTTCGGCTTGCTTCCTCTGCACTTCCTTCCACTGTGCTTCTGAGTCTACTAGTTCATAGTTGCTTCCATGCCTGAAATAAGAAGAAGAAAAATGAATTACCAAGCCTTTATCTTCCTTCATCTTATGGGAATTCATAACAGTCTTGTGAATTGGGAATAGAATTTTTTTATGGCCGAGGGCTTATTTAGACGCTCAATAGCTAGAGTAATCCTGTTTGGTTCCAATGTCGCTAACTACATGCTCTACAAAATTAGGCTATTAAAATTTTGGTTGTCATAAGCTAACAATCAATATTGATAGGTTTTGGAACAGTCCTCACATGATGTCATCTGGTGGTCAGATCTCTTGTTGCTATAAGATTAATGTGTCTAACAACAGAACGAAAACTGGGTTTATCTATTTCTCCATAGCTGTTATGGAAAAAATGAGGTTGTTTCCAACCACATGGCAAATTGGTTTTTTTACATCACAGCTGACTTACTGGGTCAGATGCTCTCTATGAAGTTGTCTCCATGAGGAACTGATACTGTTTGTACAATCTTTTGTCTGGCCCCTACCATTTGACCAAAATTAATTGTAGTCAATGTGTATATAAAAATACATAAGAGAACCCAGCCTAACATAGGGTCTACTCTTTTTCATGGGTAACAAAGGGTGGTGTGATGAGTAAAATATCTAACAAAATATTTTTGTATTATACTTATGCATTTCTAAAAAGAAAAAGTGTCAGAAATACATCCATCACAAAAGAAGATACAGTAGAAACTCGAAAATACGAACTTCGAAATTACGAAATTTTGATTTTACGAAGCAAAATCTTCGGTCCCGACCAAAAGGGTATCTAAGTGTATGTAACAGTACGCGATATTACGAAATAACGAAGTTTTAAAATTACGAACCTCGGATCTTGGTCCCGGCGTGTAAAAGTTACTCGTTTATACGAATAGTGATGGATCACAGTAACGTTTTCCGGCGCTCCTTGTCAGATTTAAACATCTAATTAATCATCGTCGCCGAATACATTATGCACTGAATGTATTACCTGAACGATATATCATTTTTCAATGCTACAATAGTAAAGGTGTGGTTTCGCTGGGGCATCCCGCGGCCGCGTGCGGCGTCCGCGTCCAGCAGCCGGAAGTCACTGCCGTACTCATCCAATCTGTATCAAATGGGTTCGGTTTCACTGATACGTCTCGGCCGTCGTGTTCGACGGCTGATGCCCGACGTCTGCGTCTCGACTGTTTCGAGAGCACCTAGGAGACGCCTAGTCGGGCAGTCCCAAATTTCGGTGATTTTTCTGCTCTCCTCTCTCCGCATTTTATATTACGCGTCCTTTCCAGCTCTTTTTTGTAAAACTACTTGCAACATTGGTCGTCCTTTTCTTCGTCTTCCAACAAAACTAAATCGTCACCATCCATTTAAGCGTAAAATCAACTCATTCTCAGGAAACACAAACCGATAATAAATTTTTAATTAAACTAAATACGCATTCTCCCACATCGACCAGCCTCGGAAACAGGATGTAGACGCCTGAATGAAACCACCCGGCCGCGTCATCCAGACGCAGCGGTTGGACGTGGTCGCTGGACGCCACAGTGAAACCAGACCTTAAGGACGACTTTGAATCGTAGGCATCGTAGCTCATAAAATATGAAACCAATCTGACATAAAATGCGTTCGGCTTTGTAACCACGAGTCCACAGAGTTGCCAACGAGTAAAAAAATGTTAAGTAGTCGTGTACGGATATACTCGCCGGCGAGAGACTAATTGCTACAACCAGCATTTTCCTCTCATGATCCCTGGCATTTTTTTGTTACCAGTTTTCCCAAACATAAATCCATGATGAATATTCATGGTATAGAAATCTTTTGCTGCGCGTTTGCAATAACTACGACATGTATCGGAGATGGTGCTATGTTGTTCGAGCGGTAGATTCAGTCGTGAATATAACCCAAGGAAGCTTTTTTTCTCACTATTCCAGACTGATTACACTCAACCTTGCTCGACGGCATAATTATTCCGGCTGGCAATAGTTATCATCGAAGGACTCATGTTTAATTTACCGTCCTCATTGAGCGTTTTGATGTAGTCATCGAGCAAGGCTCTTCATACGCATTTCCCTTCCCTTCTTCCAACAGCAAAGAAGATCAGAGAAAGTATGAGTTCGCATGGTTCATAGGGCCACTTAGTTTAACGCAAATTAATTCTAAAGGAAGACTAGTTCTGGGCGCATGCATAATCAATGGGAAAAAACGCTCAAGCGCCCATATATATATATTTGTATCGGAAAATGGTGTACCCTCCTCCCCTTTCACTCCAACATAGCGATCGAAGAAATATCCTAAAAGAGAGATCAGCTGCGTTCCTGCAGATCGATAAAGAAACTTTTGAGTGTTTTGTAGCTTAATCCTTATTAGAGATATAATCAAGAAGAGGATAAGTGGAACCATCCTATGAGATGCCGAAAGTCACGCCGTCGGAGAAGGAGCAGAAAGCCTCGTCAGCATCCTAGCCCAAATGGAGGCGCTTTCATCTCTTCCTTGTGCTATCGGACGACACCCCCCCGGAGGACATCGGGGGCGGGAGTTAGTTGGTACCTAGTCAGTGCGGAAGCAAGAAACGAATTGGCCAGGATCTGTGGGTAGTGGCGTAGGAAAGGAGTTCCGAGTGTTTTAACGGTCATGGACATGGAACCATCACAACCAAAGAGAAAGAGAAGGGGAATATCGTTGGAGAAGGTGAAAATGATTCAAGAAGTTGAATCAAATAAGTTAAGAAAAAGTGCTTTTTCTCTCTCACTTGCGGCTAATCTATCCCTCCCACACTGGCTATATTTCCCCTCCGTGTCCCCCCTTCCCGCTCTATGAGTGGGCACGAGCCATCCCCCTCACACCCAAGCCCCCCGTGCCCGCCCTCCGGGATATCAGGCCCCTTCGAGTGCCCCTCCGTCCCACCCCCTCAACGCTAGGCTAGCATGAGATGCCCCCCGCTGACTTTGCAGGCCCCCCATACCAACTCTTGGGCCCTTTAAGAAGTTCCCTCCCCAATCTCAAGGAATCTGTGCACGCCGATGGGTCTAACTCAGCGTAAATATTGTTTTGCGGGCATATCTTGATTCATGGTAAAAGCTCCACTCGCCAGAGTCATGTTTTCCCTCTCCGCCGACGCAGCAAATTGAGGTAAGGGAGGAGGAAGATAAGATGCGACTATTCGGCGTAAAGCTGATGATTCATTCGAGGTTTATTCTTCGCGCGCAGCCCTTGGCCTTGAATCCCAGGTGGATCACCCTCACAACAGTCGTAGGATACTACGAGGTCATGGGCCTCGCAGCTGTTTTTGTGAGCGGGCGAATGGAGTAACCCCCACCCACAGCGAGGGGGAAAGGAGGGAAAGAAGGCAGCTTCCAGCTTGATGCGTGGCCTGACCTGGAGCTGCAATGCTTGGACGCTAGTCTCCTTGCTTGATCGTAAGCAAAGGAAAAACGATTAGCAAAATATCCCAAATTTCAATTCAATAGCGAATGTTTAAAAGAATTCTGAGATATAATAAATGAAGAGCAGGCAGGCAGACCTAATCTGAATAGAACCACAACTGAAGCTTTCGTGTAGTAGAGTGAAAAACGAAAATTATTGATTTGTAATGTTAGCATCGTTAGTAGCCGATGAAGTGTAAAAGGAACTATCAACCTTCACCGTTGAAGTGCGTGGCTTGTACACCCTACTTCTGAAAGGAGGTACACAGCTGGACTCTTCTATAAGCTCTTCTTTCAGCTCTATCATCTCGGAAATAACCACGCACAAATAAGCTGAATCCAAGGGAGAAAAACGATTGTTATTTCGGGAAATTAATGGGCTTAGCATTATTTATACAAAATACATAACGTGTATCCATCGCATAGCATCCGCGAGAGAATCTTATTTTCACTGTCTTAGCTTAACGTAGGTAAATACATATATTATGCCTGACGCGGAGAAAAGACCCTCTTCTAACGAAGTTTTATTCCTCTAATTTCAATATCAGGTGCCAATGATCGCGCAAGTCGCACACTTCCTTGTTGTATGCATCAATCAGTATTACTAATGATTAAACATCGCTTCAGCTTCAGTTAAAGAGTTCTACAGTTAGGAAATAATATAGAAAAATGCGCTATGAAGCTTCATAGGCTTATTGCAAACTGCACAAAAAATTTTGCAAAGACGCTTCATTGCCTAATCATTCATTGGAAAAAAGAACGGCAAGTTAGTTGTCGCGATGTAAATTTCCGCGGGGCTTAGATGGGAGTTTAATTCTTCCGAGTTTCGGGATTTCCGCCGTGAAAAGATGGAACGATGTGGTGGAAATCCCGAAAATCGGAAGAATCAACCTCCGACAAATAAGTTGCGTTAAACTGTTTGCACCTTGTGGGCATGAACACACATTTAAGTATACTTTTATGAATTATAGCTTCGTAAATCATGCAAGTACGTCGCGAGAGTTCATCTTAATTTAAGGAAACGAAAAAGAGCTTCATCGCGATGTTTTTGAAAGATACTCGTTGATACGAAATTTGATATTACGAAGTGCCGATTTTTCCGGTCCCGTCGACTTCGTAATTTCGAGTTTCTACTGTACACTTGTTTGGAAGCAAATATCATTCTCTCCCACTAAACTGATAATATCACGGGATGCATATTATTGAAATATAAATTACCTGTGTTTGTAGCTTCGATGCCTATGACGGTGATGCTGATCAGTCTCACTTCCTGAATCCCTTTTGTGGTGGGATCTATGCCTACGATGACTATGAGAACGGCAAGAAGATTTTGATACTTCACTATCATTATCAGATCCTCGCCTACTACGATGGTGATGGTGGTGCCTAAGAAATAAATTAATCATGTTTAGAGCCAAAAATACATATTAAATCAATCCCTTTTTTTTGTTATATTAGCTAGATTTTTGAAAATTTCTGCATACATGCCTGTTAATATATTTTTATTTTCAATATAAACTATGCACCTAAAAAACTACAATTCATAGTGCTTATCATTATTCATTCCTTAAAGAGTGTATAAAGGCACTTAATACATGCTGCTGATGACAGTTTGTATGTAGGATAAAAGCAGCACCAAAGTATAATCGGTGTTTTATGTTAGTCCATGATAAATAAAATCTATGTGTTACACATACCAACAAATTATTCATTTATGTTCCATGTGTGCATGAATAAATACATTGCCTACCTTTTGCATGAGCGAGAATCTACTGAACTCTGACTTTCAACACTACTGGATCGTCTGGTAAGACGACTTAGAAGCTGGGTATTTGGTGGATGGTGAGGAGCTGAGCGGACTGATCGTGGACTGGCTCCTGAATACAGTCCTCTGGCCATAGACATTCCACTACTGACGGTTCCTGTTGCAGTATGTGGTGCAGCTGACCAAGGTGCACTTCGGATGCTTCGAGGTGAATCAGAACGGGGTAATACACTTGGAATGGAGGTGGATCTATACATGGAGGTAACCCTAAAAGAATAAATGTAGAAGGTAAAATAGGAGTCAGTGGAACAAATAAACTTATGCTATGAGTAAAAAAGGCATAAATATTTATTTACGAACCACAGTAAATGAGCAAGCATAGCTTACCTAGACACATAACAATTAAACTTTAGATTGTCACGTGCTTGAAACTGTCATTTTGAAAAATTGTTTAGTGGCCATATTATCATGTAAATCTCGCATATTGTTATGAGATTAATTCCAGAAGAAATTATTAGAAAACATTTATATTGAAACATGTGGACTTTGTAGATGAATTACAGTCAAAATGCAACTAAATTACCACTTTCTGTTAATTTGTGTTTCATCACCTTCAAGATTCACATTCAAAAAGAGAGGAGAAAAAGTAACTTACGTGCTGACAGGCTGAGGAATTGATACATTCTTCATTTCTTGAGGAGGAATATTCTCATTATTTGCTATTTCCTCAACTGTTGGCACTAAAAATGGAGTTGAAATTCTATGTTAGGAGAATCAAACAATAAATTCTGAAATTTTGACCGATAGAAGACCTTCTATCAATACTTAGACCTATGTAGATAAGGACTACTATTATAAATCAAAGTAAGAAGAAAAATTTATCATTATTTCTACAAACATATGAAATAGAAAACTTAGGGAACAATTCAATTAATATAATCAAAACAATGATTTTCTGATCAAAACAGTGACTGTATTGCTCTGGTAAGTTGTGCAACCAGCAAAAAAGGGAAAGTTTGGGCAAACCCAATCTGATTAATCTTATGGAGACTATTTTAAAAGGAATCGGAAATTCGTTGAGAAATAATCAATTAAATTGGGTACCAGAAGATTGATTATGATTGTGATATTTTCCATTCATTCACAAAAATAATTCCACAGGTACTTACTATCTTGTGCTCCTTCCACAATGCGCCGTTGGTAACGCCTACTTGGGGTTCTTGTGAACTGAGGTGGGCTGCGGAGGCGCATTTGAGCATCTACTTGGGCCTGTTTCTCTGTCCTACCACTGAATGTGTCAATGAAAAATTTGTATTAAAGGCATGCAAGTATTATATACATTGTACAGTAAGAAAGGCAAGACCACTGAATTTAAACTGATGGAAAAACTTACTCCTTCATAAATAACCGAGTACTCTATTAAACTCAGGCAATGAGATAGCAAAATTGTCATTAAATCACAAAAAGGGAACAAGAATGTAGGTTACATTGAGACTGTGATGGTATAAATTAATTTTGTAACCCAAAATAGTATGAGAGATGTGATATTAAACAGTTTGTTAGCGGTAATTCAGATAAATTTCTCATTATTTAAATGCTCTCAAAGTGATAAAGAGAATTCAAAACAGACCTAGAAGGTAGGTAACATAGCACTGATAATACTGATATATTCTACCAGTCTGTTAAACCTGCTGATATACATTTAAATATTTTATGTATCATCCTGTGAAATATACAACAGCATGGTACTTCTTGCCAAAGCATATATCATTATGCTCTGCTAAATCTGATGTTGTGGAGGGTATGCAAACTATTGGAATGAGTTGAGGATGGAAGCCGCATGGCATGCAGCCTGGGTATCTAAAGGCCACAGTTTTCAAATTGGTGTACCATGAGTAAAATAGGACACATTCCAAAGTTGGTAAGGAGGGAATTTATGAAGTATTATCACATATAATGGTAGCGGAAATAAACCTACATCCCACTGCAACCAGTTTTGCAAAGTATTCCCTCCAAGATTAGGAATTCTTCACTACACTAAGTCATAAGTAAGATTTAATGTTGCTGTTATGCACAGCAAGGACATTGAAAAATTGCTAGAGGAAAAAGGTTTCCTGGACTGGGAAGCAAACCACTGTGGGCCTTTGGCCTGCCAGGCTGATACTTAGACATTCCCAGGATTCTAGTCACAAAGGCAATTTTTAGGAGGATCTATAGATGCTAGGTCTCATCTGCCTTTATTTATGGTCCATCAATGATTGCACATACCAGGAAACCTTTTTCCTCTGGAAATTTTTCAGCACACTAAGGTTGAAATAAATTTTAAAGGCACTGAAAAACTGAATTTGAGTTGGATTTGAGAGTCAAGAGTTTCAACACACACCTGTACCTGAATCGTGATCCTATGGAGAAGACACTCCCATTACCAGCAGTTGGTGCATCAGCTGATGCTGCATGAGGGGGGGACACTTGTACTAATCTGAAGAAAGCATGGTGCTCAACACAGCACTTCCAAAGGTGTTTGCATGCTTGCTTGGATGGGGTTTCAAAGCCATAGGTATTTTCTTCACTCTGAGGAATAAGATTTAAATATTGAGCTGTTGTATTGAATAACACAATGTCCTGGATGCTGCACTGCCTGTAAAAATTTGGCACTGCATGAAAATTTCTAATGCTTCTCCCAAGCATTTTTTTCATTTAGCATGAACATTAAATTTCAATTTTTTTAGCCTCCAGAGGGATATGAAGCATATTAGACATTATTCATTAGAATTCAATAAGCTAAACAGCTGTATGAATGTCAAAACCTGTTTAAAATAGTACATATCTGCATACCAGAAAGATCATTAATCATAATAATTTTTTTCTGGTGATTGATAAAAATATGTGATTGGTGTTACTGCATTTGGCTTACATTTTTGTCACATACTCGCAGCATGAAATATCGCCCCTTGAAATAAACTTTGGTGATTCTGGGCCTGAAAAGGAATAAGGGCAAATGTGAAATGAATCATATAATACATTCATTTATTGACAATAATGTATTTCATCAATTAAGTATAGTACACAAATTTTCAGAAATTTAGCACTTCACCATTAAACCCAAAACATACAGTAAAGTAAATTTGGTAATGGTGAAACTCTAATTCAACCATTAAAATGTTACTACAGGATATATTTCATTTTGATCTTTGCGCAAGTGTCATTGAAATGCAAAATTTTATTCATGCATTGTAGTTATAAAATATATCAAAATTTTATGCTATACATACCAAAAATTAAAATTTAATAAAATACTAGGCTAACAAGAAACTATGTATGACATACAAAAAACTAAGCATGAAGAAATGCTGATTGGAAATGAATTATTTGCCAAAGAATATTTTGTTTGATATATAATTTCATTTACATACCAATAGTAATTTCCCACTTTTGTCTTATTCCTCAGTACAATTATTCCACTTGGAGTGAGCCCCAAGAAGTATTCTACATTATCTTCACCCTGGAAAAATAAGAAATTATATTGGCATTACTTTTAAAAGGCCAAAAAAAAGAGACAAGTTTGAATATACCCAGAAACACTGACAAATTACTTGGATAGACATTTCCTTTGACAAAAACTTTTAAGCTGGTTTGAATAGAGCCAAAATCCTAGAAATATTGAATCCATTCCAAAAACATGCTGGGTATAGAAAAAAGCATTCTGGGGTGCACCTATACAAGCACATTTTATTGATAAATCTACAATCTGAACAATCAATGTATCAAAGTATGTATGTCAACGTATAATATGGAGGTATGTACATTAAAAGTATATATGGCAGTATTTTAGGCCCAAGAAAATAAGGAGGTGATTTTTAAATGATAAAGATGTGGATGTGATGAGGGAATAGTCCGTGATTTCGACACATTTTATTACAAATAAATGTATTCAGACATGAGTCTTTTGGGAGGTAGGAACTAAACATATTACATATCGTCAGGTTCAGTGAAATTGAGTTGACTAGAAAAATTCCAGTGTGAACATTTCTGAGATTAATCAAGGAAAACTGTCAGCAATGGCATCAATGGTGCACACTTTCAAGGTGAAGGAGTTTCATACACTTGGAAGTTCCATGATAAGGAGGAGTGAAGGGTCTGTCAGGTTGATTGCGACTCAAAATAAATTCTAAAATACTTTATAAATCATTCAAAAATCATAGGGGTCTTGGGGGATTCCATCCTATTTCTTACTCCTGACTCAAGAGGATATCAATTTGGCTGGTATTTCCTGAAGATGAAAAAAATCACCTGAGTGAAAGTTGGAAATTTATGATATTTTAATCCCTTATTCTGCATGAAAATTATCCCATCTGATATTTTTTGCTCTTCCCCCTCATTTTACCTAAAGAAAGATATGCAAGCTCGGTTATAATAGCAAGCTCCAGTGGGATGTCACTGTCGTACAACATCGCAGAGTGCATTCCAAATTAAGATTAATTTTTAGAGCCTGAATAAACATATCTATGTAAGGAATTGCTTGCAACTAATTCTCACACTTATTTACTTCAGTTGAAACAATGAAGGATTAGTTCAAAGATTCTTGAGGCCCATATTAATGGGCTACTTGCAGTTTTCGTTCAACAATTAGCCGTAAATACATTATAGATGTTATAAAATAATCGAAAGGGATGACCAAAACCTCAAAAACCAAGACTGATGCACTGCACCGGAAACTAGGGTGCATCGGTACGCAGTACAGCGCATGAGACTTTTTTTCACTCCTGGGAGCGCTTGACCAGGTGCCAAGCCTCAAAGAATAGAAAGCGACTCGGAGTGCCGCCATGGCATGCTTAGAGCACAGCCACCCTTTTTTTCTGTCTCATTTGGAATCCGAAAAGGAATCCCATTGTTTCTTTTGGAGTCATCCCGGATCCATCGCTTTGATCAAAAGGAGACTGTGGCTCAGAGTGCTACCCGATGATGACAGCCAATCTGCAAATTTACTCCCGCTCCGTCTACTTCTATACTATTCGCTCACTCCGCCCTTCCTTGTCCCAAGAGATAGACACGTCAAGAATCTCCACACAGCACGTTATTCCGTGAGGATTGGAATCTGAAGCGATTATCTTACTGGCGAAAATGGATATTATGCTTTACGTTTGTCCTCCCTCTCCCAACAGCTTTCAGGAATTAAAGCAGCTACAAGGGCTAAAAAATTTGCGCTGCGCAGTGTTTTAGGGCAAGGAGAGGTTATATATACTTCGTGCAACAAATAACACTTAAAAATTGGGCTTACCTCCCATTAGATGAATCAATGACCATGGGCAAGTTTTACCACAACGTGTCTAATTTTTTTACTCTGAGGAACAAGGATTAGGTAAAAAGTACAAGGAATGAATTGACATGTAACGAGTGAAAGTAATGGAGCAAGCTTCAATCCAAGACATAATTTTTGACTCGTTCCCGGATACATCTTGGCCGCGAACAGTCCCCATAAAGTGACACATTCCTAGTATTTCTAATTTCTCAGTAGGAAAACGAAGTTTTCCCGTAAAAATAAAAGGAATCCTGATTTGGAGCGCACCAAGCGTATCCCCGCATTCACAACGTATACTTTTCCACGGATGTCTGTATCATTTTCAGCCTCAGAAATTCAAATGTCAAAAGGACAGAAAGAAAATCTCTCATCGTAAGATATTTTTGGGAAAAGTTCCTTTTCATAAAAGATCAATTAATGACTGACAAAAAGGAAACGAACGATAAGATTTTTCCAGTTCTCTCTGGAAACAAAATAATTTTCTGTATTCAAAGAGAAGGAAGAAAGAGAGAGAGAGAGAGTAACGAGAAGGCACGCCGGTTTCGGGGTTGCGAGCGTCGCTTCTCGCGACGAGAGGGATCCTGCTGGGAAAGGAGTGGGAAGAATGAGGAGCCGAAATAACAACACATTGACGTTTCCTTATAGAGGGAGCAAGGAGATACCGCACTGGAACCGGAATTAAAGGACCCAGGACGCTTACAAGTGGCCTCGGAGTTGCTGCACTCCAACAACCGACACCTGGCACCGGTCATTAGCGATGCATTCTCGCGAGGCTTGGCAAGTTACTTTTCGTCGCAATTTTGACATTTTTTGCACGTTGCATAGCAAAAAAATCTTTCCCCCCGCCAACGATGGTCCCCTTTGTTTTTATTCCGTGGCGCGACGGATGGAGTGCGGAACGATGGGGACCAGAGAACGAAGAAATAATAATAATAATAATCATTCCTCTTAATTTGAAAAAAAGACGAGACAAGGTGTTGGCAGCTGGGGGTGAGGATGGTGGGCCGCAGAAAGAAACACAGGTTGGGGTGGCGAAAAAAATGTATCAACCGCACACGCAAAAGGGTATTCGGCCGAGTTCACCCCGTTCTGCCGGGGCGTGAAGTTGCAGCAGAAGGGATCCACGGAGACTCCAAAGGGAGGGCTGTAAGGATCTGGCATGGGCTAGGTTAAGGGGCAGGAGACTATTTGCGATTTTTTTGCGAGTGCGTTGATGTGCGCCCCTCTTGGAGCTGGGTACGCAGAAAAATTGGCGAGATGGCCAGACAACCTTCTCTCATTACGGCTTTACGCCCGCGTGACGAAGGAAAAAATATTTTTACCGCTCTTTGTTCAAACAAAATATTCCAAATCATATCTAATGCCATTATTTTACGTCATCCTTTTTAGGAGCAACATTTCCTTGACGATAACCTACAACGAATTGAGTTATTTTATCTACTTAAAGCACAACTTTTATTAATTAACTTTCGATAATGCAATCGATTCGATTACATATTAATACTAGGAAACTCAAAATCTTTGGGGCAATTTTAGTAGAAAGATATACAAAAAGAGAAAGGAATATATCTGCACAAAACATTTCATTTTTTATTATGGTCACCCACATTTAATTATTTTATACTGAGGTTCAATACACAATTGCTATTTTAAAATTTCATCCAATTATATAAAATATAAGTAATACTTGAAGATACCGCACACTCTATGAGACTCTCATTACCTGCTGACAAGAAGAGCGCAAGAATTCCACAGAGAAAAACCATAGGGGGCGATTTCGAGGGATTTAGGTTCGACAGGTCAAAAAAGATGATTTTTTCTATCAGATTATAAAATTTTTAGTAATCATTGGTAATGAAGAAACACCCAGACTCTGATATAAAATTACTACGTGCTCAAAAAATTAATACAAGCGCCAATCCAATTATAAAAGTGAAAATCATGGCTGTAAAGGAATCAATTCGACTACATATAAATACTAAGAAACTTAAAATACGTAGGGTAATTTTAGTAGAGAGATAGAAAAGAGAAAGAAATATATAACCATGAAACGTTTCATTTTTTATGGTTTATGGTCGATACTCGATATCCATGGCTTTTATAACTGCCCAGTAAACTTTCCCTATAGACATTCTATAGTCATTAGATACGTTCTGAAGAGCACAAGAGGAAATTCCATGGGTGTTACACACCATATCAGCCTCACTAATCAGGCCGTATTTAAACGATTTTCTCAGAAAAAATGATTGGGATGTTACTTCAAAAATATTCATGGATGAGTTTTTGGCAATTATTCAAATAACCAATAACGTATCCTAAAAAGCTTAAGTATACATTAAAGAAGTCCTTGAGAGTATGGGTATAAATAAAGAAGTGATCGTAGACTTTGAATGCTACAGGAGTATTGCCATTACAGGACAAATATAAGGGTAATATTTACCGAAAGAACAAATGCGGGAAAGTCAGGCACCTATAACTATGAAAAAGCTACCAAAAATCAAGTTTTTATCAAATAGTAAGAAAAACATTGCCCATAAGCCATTTATGCGGTCACTCCCAAAAATACTCTATCTCCCAATCTTTCAAAAAACTCCGTTAGGGTGCTCCATCATAACAATTCACTAAAAACTACGACACTTTGAACGAATTTCATATAAGTAATAATAAAAACGTACTGGGAGATGAGATTTAATGCAGGACCTCCAAAAGCTGAAAATATTACAAAAATGCAACATTAGGGGCGCGTCAGGGCAGAGGAGAGGAAAGCGAAGTAAACAGATGCATGCGCGGGATGAAGAGCTGTGGACGTTGGAGCTCCCTCTCCAGGCGAATAATTTGGGTGTCGCTTTCACACCCCTCTCCTTCACGGCTGGCTTGCAGGTCTGAGCGTGGATTTGCACGAGGGTTACCAGGGGGTTGGGGAGGAGGGGGATCTGACGGCGAGGGGCGGAGGATGAGGCGAATAATGGGGAGGAAGGGAACGGCGGCGGTGAGTGCTCGGAATGGACCGGGATCCGAAGGAATGGCGGGCGGGTGGGCGGGAGATATGGAAACTGGAGGGTTGAGGCGAGGGGAGGACCCGAGGGGGCGGAAAGGAGGGCGCCGCGAGGAACTATGGGTGTCGCTAACGACTCCACCAGTTGGATGGATGAAAAGAACTCGAAAGTCAAACGAACTGGGTTCCCTTGCACACTAAGTGCTTAATCGAGAGTCGAGAGAGAGAGGTAGAGGTGGAATGGGGGAGAAAGTTAGGGGGAGGGAATAGGGAGCAGGAGGATACGGATTGGCGGAAGACGGGTGGGAGAGAAGGGAGGAGAGTGAGAAGCTGAGTCCAGAGATCAAAAGTTTGGTCCGCTGATTCCCCACACAATGATGGCGCGTGCATAAAATCTCACCCGCTCCCTCTATCTTTGCCGATTCCCTCCAGCATTCATCCCTCCGATTCCACGTCACCTACCCTTCCCATCCCCCTCTCTCATAATTCCAACCCCCTCCCTTCTTCGCAGGACTCGGCCCTCCCCTCCTCTCTCCCAATCTTCAAAATCACGCTCCAGCGCACATTATCCTCCCAATCTATTTCACCTTCTCCCTCGCAATTTCTATCAACAACCCTTCTTTGGGTTTCAGTTCCTTCTCCCTCATTCGTCCCTTAATCTCGCCCTTCTCTCGACCATCCTTTGGGTTCATCATCTTCTCCAATCCATCTCCCTACTTTCAGCCCACCCACCCTTCGCCTCCCGTTTCCTCTGCTCTTCTTCCTTCCTCGCATCCACTCTTGTCTTCCTCCCATTCCTTTCCACCTGGGTTTCATCCGCAGGGCCGTTTCAAGAGCTGCTCGCGATAGAAAATGAAAAGAAGATTTGAGGTCACTTCCATTTCATTCCTCTATTGGTTGTGGCTCGGCTATCAAACTATATTTGCAGAGAAACTCACTTTAACGTCCATTTCATATATGAAGTATCCGATATTGTGGAATATTCTAACTCATTTTATCTCTCTGAAAAATTTACTTTACCTAACTTCTTTTTGCCCGAGGTTGGTTTGTAAATTTTGGTTAACACTATGATATCAAAATATGAAGGCTTATAAACAAAATTTTCTAAAAGATTCACACATTGTGAGTGCCAAAAACTGGTAATTACCTCGCAATCTCTGAAAATAATTGCCTTCTTAACGGTTATTTTTTAAATATTAGCGTTTGACACTATCTCAGATGCCAGAGTAAGTGAGGTTTCTCTTGACCGTCTACACACAATTATCATAAGAATTGAAATTACGAGTGTAACAAGCGCGGGTGCAACGGTTATTATTGATGGTATAAACCTTGTCAAGATTTATGTTCATTAATAGAAGAAAGTGAAGTCATTAAAGTGAAAAGGACGTATAAAAGTGACTTTTAAGTAATAGGTAACTTCTAATAGCGTTTTCCCTACATTTATTATCACTAGAAAAAGGATATGCTTAGTAATAAAAAACAAGTTACTATTTATCAGTGCATGAAGTAAGCATTTCCCCGCCTCTCACGTCACTTCCCTTACCGGCGGAGCCTTGAATGGAGCGTGCAGACCTGAGTGGAGTTTCATTTCACCGTCACGCAAAATGGTTTCTCCCAACAACACCCGATTCCCTCTCCTTCCCCTTCCCCCGGGTCAACACCGTCAACCCCTAACAACCCCCCCGCAGCTCTGCCCCCAGCGAACCTCTCTATTTTCCCGCCTCTTATCCCGGATACTGACGTATCCTCCGACCGCGTGGTAATTTCTGAGAGATGGGCTTGGGGTAGACGGTTCGGAGAGGAATTGGAGAGACGAGAGAGGAATTATGGACGAAGAAAATGAAGGGAATGAAATTGAAAGATCCCTCCTCTCCGCACACAGCCCAGCCCACTGATGTCGTTCAGGTGCGAGCCGTTGATGTGTCATAACGAAGTGGTGATGGGGGAGGGGAAAAGGTCGGGAGTGAGGGTGGACGGAGTTACGCGGAGGTGCGGGATAACAGGAAGGGGCAGGATACTGCCGAAGAGGACGGCAGAAAAGAAGAAAGGAAAGAAGTGGAGGATAGGGTGGACATTCCGGGCATTTCCCGCGGGAAAGGAATGGGAGAGGGGAAGGCTTGCTCTCGCGTGAGCTCTCGATGCGTGCGTGAGCGAGACACGGTGAAGTGCGATGCCGCATTATGGGGGGGAAATGGCGTCTCCTCCCACACTCGAGCGGGAAGCTCGATTCTTTCATTTGGTCCATTCGATACATGCCTCTCCCGACCCCTCTCCGTCCACGATTTTTTTTAAATTCGCACCGCTTTTGTTTCGCAGTTTCTCCGTCACGTTCCACACGCACAACAGCCGTCGTCAAGGGCGGCGCGGCGTGTGTTGCGTACGTACTCGTCGAGGGGACGTGCGCTTTCATGGTGTCGTCGGAGAGCCGAAAATGGCGAATAGGTCTAGGCGACAGGGAGAGGTTTCAGGAAGGGCACAGAGGGCGCACGGATAATCATAAGTGCACCGACACCCTCGGAATTGAGTTTTTGTAAGAAATAGACGCAATATCACACTACCACTCAACGGGTTAGAACGAGCTCAAACGGCTTAGCTCACGCAACATCATAAACTCAATTAAAACTGAAAAAGCCACAGTATAAACATTCACTGATAGTAGAGCTCAGAGATCAGTAGAGCTTCGAGTTTGGCGAAAAAATGAATTACATGTCCACGTGGGAACGTTAACGACTTAACATAAGTTTTCTACTCATATTATTTATTTTTATTTTTTAAAAATTTATTTATCATTGACCCGAAAACAACACATGTGGTCTTTATATAGGGCACTTCAACTTATAACAACTACAAATACACAGACAGTATATTTTTCAGTATAATTAAGTATATTTTTCACTTAAGAGGATCCCATTTATTCTTTAGGAAAAGTGGCGCACAGTGAAATTAACGTCAAAAATCATTTAAGGACGCAAGCGATAGCGAAGAATATGCAAGTAATTATAATTCCAGAATACTTTTCCAAGGAGAGGATAAAAAAGAAATCACATTAATTTAGATTCTGAAGACATTTATACTCGCTATTTGTTTTTCTATAGTACCATACAGATAGCAATATTCACAGTTGTACTAAGATAATACACATAGACAATTAAAAAGCATTTAGAAGCACCGCGAGGTATTTTTTTTAATTATACGATGTTGACGTTGAATTCGAAGGACGCTAGTCTAGAAAGCACATGTGTTCCTGGAATCTCGCACGACTCAGCGTTACATGCTACTAATTTCTCACAAGGAAGTAGGAGATTTTAAAAATAATCCAACAGGCCCTAGGTTTTACCACTCGGAGTGTGCTCGAGCCGGTGTTTTAATGAGAGCGTTCGAGGGGAGTTGGTGAGGAAAGGAGACCCCGAAACGTTCACTGGGGCAAGGGAGCCTGTGTATTAGGCGACAAAACTCACGCATTTACGAAAGGGAGTGGTCAAGCGTAAGATGGCTCAGAGGCCTTCTAACCCTCTCTTCAAAATTATTTGTTGCGGGAGGGAAAATGGGGGAGGATGAGAAGGGGAGGGAGGGAAAAGGGGAAGAGGGAAAATGGGAGAAGGAAGGAGAAAAAAGAAAGAGGATGGAAAGCAGGATTGTAGAATAGGGCTGATTTGCCGGGAGGGGAAAAATTAGAGTCCAACTGTGTGAATAGATGCGGATCAAACGCTTGAAGCCAGATATGAGACCTATTATTCAGTCGTAGCACGTACGCCTTCATTTCAGTCAAATAACTGGCATGTTGCTGATTCATGAAGTATTTTAAGATGTTTTATAATTTTTACCTTGAAGGCTGAAAGTGATTTTACACGTCAAGTTCGATTTTTTGAAAACTTAAACATCATCGCTTGACATTATTAGGTAAAATAGTACCTATGTACGTACTACGTAGTACCTATGTCAAAATCATTAAACATACAAAGAGGTTTCTTTAACGATTTAGCGAGCAACTCATCTTGGTAGGTGACGCCGTGGTCACTTTTGAACATTAGTTAAATTTACGGGACTCGACGAAAAACCCCGTTTGTAAGCATGAAATTAAACTCAGAAAATTGTAATAATGACAAAAGCCACGGCTATGCATGCCTCGGTTCGATAGCTACCTCAGTTAGCTGGGAATAGGCCCCATAGCCGCTGGAATACAATTCCCTTTGTTCAATAATATCCAATTTCATCGCATATGATTATAGGGATAGTTTCTTTTGCCTTCCCCAGTAGAATTTTCAAATGTGACGCTACAACTTCAATGCCACCCAAATGGGTTAAGGCAACTTTTCTCACTGATCACATCGCATCGGCCTCCTGATCAAGAGGCTTTTTATCTGGTTTCTACCTTTATTTACATCTAATATTGATCTAACCATGACCCTACCAGATGTAGTAAATATACAGGGACAGTGGCGCACCCACGGAGGTGGGGGGGGGGGGGGGGGCGGCAAAGGGACCCTGGCCACCCCCTAAGCTCTCTACGAAACCCAAATCACAGACAAGTCACATTCCCATGGTAGCATCAATTGAAAAATAGGAAAAACTCGTTACACATTTTACTCGAGTATGACTATACAAAAGATAAAAGAAAGACTCTTTTATCCGCAACACATAACCAACTTAGCATAGGACTAAAGGTTTATGACTATTTTTGTCTGTAAATCTGATATGGCTACTTTTAGGATGCATACATGTAATAACTAATATGGCCTATTAAAACATTCAAAATGTACCGATTAAAATAATATTTTGTTTACACTTTTCATAAGATCGGGCAGATGGCGCGCCACCCCCCAGGGTGAATTTGCTAGCTGAACATCATTCAGATGTTGCTAATTTACTAGGGTCAAACCAAGGGGATATTTAGAACAGTTTAGGATATAGAGACATTAAAATTTAGGACAAGGGAAAATCAGAACAGCTGAGTTAGAGAGATAATATACTAAAGTCCGCTTTACACGATACAATGTTTTGTACAAACGAATGTATGACACTGACCGAAATTGTATGTTTGTCTGAATGGAATTAGATCAAGTTCTATATTCCGTACAGTCATTCAGACATTTGCACAAGCGTTCACACAATTTGCCACTTTACACGGTACATTTTCCTCATACAAGCGTTTGTACAAGAAACTGTACAAAAATTGTATCGTGCAAAGCAGCCTTAAGAAAATGTGCATTACCTACGATTATTTGTGGAAGAAATATTATAAAAGATACGTTTAAGCTATGGGGAGAGGGTGAGGACAATTGAAAGTCTATCGGGGAAGGCAAAATAATTCTGAAACTCAAACAACGAAAGAAATGAATAAGTCTTAAATTGGAGCAACATTAAATGCGGAAGTCTAGTATTCCTCCAAAAATAATGTAACGACGTTGAAAATAAATTCACTACATGATAGAGTTGGCGTCGGAATAATAGCTTTGGGTAATCAAAGCTGTTAGAAATGTTTGTATTTACATAACGGCCAATTGAAGTAGGTAGCCGATAGAATAGCCTTCGTAATATCTGGGGACAGGGCTTTAGAAGCCTCCAGTGATTGGCACGGAAGTACCCCATAGATTGTCGCAATACGAAGAAATAGCTATTGAAGGCAGAAGAGGTCGCACGGGAAGTATTCCCCCTGGGGATCAACGAGGACTAACTGGCCCATTTTCTACGTGACCAATTCCGTTATCCGGTCGTACAAATTCCCTCCTATTCCCAATCCAATTCTAAGGAGAAGAAACAGCACGACGAGGAAAATAGCGCCAAGCACATACATTTAAACGAAATGACGAGAGAGACTCTAAGGGTAATTCAACGTGAGAATGTCGAATGTATTAACTACTTGCATTCTTCCAGGAATTTAAGACCATTTAGTTGGAGGAGAATCTCTTTGCAAAACGAAGTGGTAGGGGCAAAGAGCCTCAGCGGCAAAGCTCTCTTGAAATTACTACCGGGAGAAGTTGTGTACTGTCAGCTGCAATACGGTAGTAGAAGAGCCAGGTGCAATTAGAAACCCGAATTCCGCGCGAATGGGTGACAAAACCGAATTTCCCCAGGGGTTGGGGGACGCGAGAAGGAGAAAAATGTGTCGCATTGTGAGGCATTGTTCCAACGGTCATAAAGGCCAGAGAGCACATTAGCTGTGCTCGAGAGGCAGCAATGAGAGAGACTAATTAATGAGGAGGGTTTGAGAGGAAGAGGCGAAGAAGGTGACAGGGGAGCTGGAATTGATTCCCTTTTAATGAAGCACCCTCAGAAGTCAAAACTGCTCCAAGCCCCACACGAAGCATTGATTGTGCGCAGTGCTTACCAATTATGATATACACGTAAGAAGGCATAAGTGTAATGCAGGGAATATATAAGTTTATTGGCTGGAAATAAACTAGTTTATGGATTTTTACCTACGAAAACTTGAGAAATCGCAAATGCACGCCAAAAGAAGGAGGTATGGTAAGTTTAATATAACTTTTTGGTAAACGGTATACTTTTCAAAAATAATTAAATTTGTGGGTCTCGCAGAATGCATTAGTTTTTCTTCAAGGGAAATGTATTAGTTTTTCTTTAAGGCATCTGAATCTTTAAAAAATCTTAAACATAAACTGGCTCTAAATATATTTGAATGTTTCTTAAGCATTTTTATTGGGAATGGCAACCCCAATAATCTTGGAAATAAATTGAAAACACACGTAAGGTAAATACTTATAAACGTAAAATGCTTGGAGGCATTACTCGATTAGATGGATGACCACTCGATTAGATGGATACACCACACTAAATGAAATATGATACGTTCTTTTAAACGGAGAATTAAGTTAGTTAGTAAGTTAGCTAGGGGAAAGAATAAGGACTGGTAAATGAGAACACGTCTGAAAAATCACAATAAAATAGAGGATTCACCTTTGTTTTCAATTTTTATATGAGTTCAGTCAAGGATAAATTCCAGAATGTTAATTACAACTCAGATATATTTTATATACCTACCGAAATTCAAATCCAACGAAATAATATTTCATTGTTAACAACAAAGTTGATGATGCATACAATTTGAAAAATACGAAATGAGGAATATTTTATGAGCAAAGTTTAAATAATACCACACTTAGAGGAAAATATATTTCTCTCTTAAGCCTCGAACTGAGTAAACCTCTTGATTACACAATGATTTATTGTCATTTTTACATATAAGTATTTTGCACGAGAGGATAATTCAACAATATACCTACTTCCTGGTTAAATATTTACATCCTCAATGTGATTATAAGAGACGTATTCTTAAGATAGATTTTATGAGTTAAATTAATCATATAAAATTATGAGTGCAATTACAACATAAGTGTATTAATTACCCTTTGCAAAATGAATTGCTCACGAGTAATGCAGTGAGACATGATTTCAAAAGGGTAGTCAAGAAAGCACGCGATTTCGTTCTCAATGCGTTCTGTATCACTCACATAGACCCCCTAAGGCGAACGGATGTAGGAGGAAGAGAAAGGGACACCAGAGGCTATGAGTTCCATTCATATATGCAAATGAAATTTTAAACGAATGCTCTGAACTTCCACAGAGGAAAACTCACGCACGCACAACGGGAGAATCAAGAAGAAACTTTTTCGAGCACTTACTCGATAGCACCTCACCCCTGAGATCTCAAGGAGGGGAAAACAAGAAGTGGGAGAGGGGCAAATCCGACGAGACGGAAGGACGTCGGCCGTGCAATGCCTCGGCGAGACGAGCGCCGTCACCCAGCGGAACCCGGCGATTGGGCGTCAAGGGTGATCAGGAGGCTTCTCGAGGGGCGGGAAAATTTTGAGAGCGGATCGGATTGCTTGGAGAGTAGACGGAAGCAAAGGGACGAAGAGGAAGTGGGAAAGACGAGGTGGGAAGGGAAAAAGGCGGTGTCGCGCGGCATCGAGTACAATCCACAAAACGCTCATTCTCTCCCCATCTCCCTCCCCCCCGAGAGCCTCTCTCCCGGAAAGGCGGCACACACGCAGATTGGAGGGGGCTCTCGCCCTCTCGGGGGGGTGCTGGGGGTGTCGGGGGTTGGGAGGGATGGGGAGGTTGCCGTCGGGGAAGCGGAAGGAAGGCGAGAGAAGGAAAAATGAACGCAGGAAACTCTCCTCCCGATCCACACGCGCGGAACTAAAGGCGTGGACGCGGAGGACGTAACCGGCGAAGGTGGGGAAGATGTTCACGCGCGAGGATGGATGGGGAAAGAGAGAGAGGGAAAAGGGCGGGACGTTTGGGAAGGGGCTGCGTGCGCTTTGACGGAGGGAGTGATCGATCAAAGTAATTTGGGCTTGGGGACCTTCGTTTTCGTCATTATAATGCGCGCTCTGCCCACACTCGACGGAGAAAAATAAAGCGCGCCCAGACCCGCCCATACACCACCCACCACTCCCTCCTCCACCTCAGATCTTCTCCCCCTTCTCTGCTTTCTGTGCGTCCCGGTTCCTAACCCTTCCCAACCTCTCTCACCTCCGCCCCTTTTTTATTTCTAACATTAGCTCTCACGTCTTCTAGCGCCGAGCAAATGAAGCCGCTCTACGTTTTTGGCTTCCTATTTTCTCCTTGAAAATACGACACCTGAAGACCAACTTGCTCCTGAGCATCTGGCTCGCTTTTGTTCCAACTCTCTCCCTATAGAGAGCATTACAAAGACTTATTAAAAGAGCGGGCTTCGTGAAGAGATTGCACTCCGAAATACTGAACTTCGGACTTTGCAAGTCTCGGAGAATAAACTATGACAAAATTCAGTGAAATTTTCACAAGGACCGGCTACCAGTACTGAATTTAATTTTCGAACTAAAAGTAGTAATTGTTTTTTTCAGCCACTGAAATTTTAGAGTTGAGATACTGGAATTACTCCTAAGACATCGAATAATTGGAGATATATTTTGTGAGGAACTACGCAAGAATAGCAATGGGGTTATATCCTCAGTGAATACTTCTATTACTGCGTATTTATTTATACGATATCTCTTTATTAATTGAATTTATCTTTTCAATATTATATCTGGCAAAGTTTTAAATGAATACCTTCAGATTTATCACGATCGTTATTCACCAAAAAGGGTTGGAAGAATCTGCCACCCAAGTTTTCTGTTTTGACTGTAATTTGTGATGAGAACGAAGAAAATTGCATTTTTAATGCCAAATCATCTTCGCAGGAGAAACAAGGCTCGATGTGATCGAAAGTAATTCATTTAAAGCCCTAGCATTTTTTCATTCCTCTGGCCTTTTGAAACAAAATTGGAAATCGCAAATTCTGGAGTGCTAACACTTTTCCTAAGAGTTCCACTTCTGCCCTCCCTTAGCAAATCACTTCATCTTCACACATCCTCCGCTCGATCATCAACTCGCGAATCCCTCCTTCCGACCTCTGTCGATAGCGGGGATATTATTTCATTCCCGCGGCCCCGCAACCCCCCTCCCCATCCTAGCTCCTTCATTTCTCCTCGATTCCACCCCCAACCCCCAGTTACCCTCGCCACCGTCCCCACCTCCCAGGGAGGGAGGGAAACCCTTCGCGCCTCTGCCACTCTTCCCCCTTTCATTCCCAACTCTTTCATCTCGCGACGCGCTAATTGATCCACCCTCGCGCAAACACCGACCCTGCCCCCCCCTCTACCTCGCTCTCTTTTCCCTCTTCTTATTTTTCTTCGCCTTCTCTCTCCCCCGCGTCTCCGCTCTCGGAGGTGCTGGCTGGCTCTCCCTCTTTGCACGCCCCTGACGCACCAAGCGTCGTCACAAACACCAAGGGCCTCCTCCTTTTGCAACCCTCTGCCTCTTCTCTTTTTCTCTACCATTCCCTCCATCTTCTTTCTCCCGTGGCTCTCCTCTGAAGGACGAGACGACTAGGCCCTCTTTCTCTCACTTATAGTACGCTTTTTGATTCGGCTTCCACAGAGGTTCACCTTAGAATTCGTAAGATTTTTTTCCTCGAGCTTCTTTTCCAACTTTATAATTTTGTTTCCTAAGTGTTTGCCCATCGTTTTACTTGGCTACTGTTCCAAAGGTCACTGGATACCTAGTAATTTCTGAGATGACTTCTTCATTAATTCCATGGTGGTGTCTAATTCCTCAAATATAATTAATTTTGTGCATGAGGGGAGAATCTTTGATTATTTTTACCCTAATTAGTTGACTGTGGCATTTTTTATCGTTGAAAAAAATCTTTTCTTGTATTCGAGAAAAACTATGGTCATATGTTTATTTTCTAAGTTTCTTTTCCGTTAAAATGAAGGAACTTCACTGGGCCAAGCAGAGATCCTCAGCAGCTTAAACAACTGCCAAGTACCAAGTAAAAAGCTCCAAGTTCCAAAGTACTAAGTAAAAAGCTCCTAATTCCAAGTAAACGGGTGGTATATATCGACATATATTTCAGAGAACCTGATAAGGGACAGATATTAATCTTCGTATTTATTTCTGTTGGATTTTATTTTGAAATTAACATATTAAGGAAATAATCTACTTAGAAGTAGCTTAGTAATAAATACTGTTATGTATCTTTGCATGCATGTACGAGTATAATTTCAACTCATGTTGAAATGTATTGAAACATTTTTTCGGTGTAAAATTCAAAAGTATTCTGTATCAACAATTTAGAAACCCTTAAGCAGCTCAGTTAGCGTGTATTTTTTTTAAATTGATGCAAGTAGTTCAAGTAAAAATTAGAAATTAAACCTCAATGCAACCATAACAGAACAAAAAGGTTTTTAAATGGCTATAGACTAGTGCAGAGTCGTGCATAGGGCATAAATAAAAATGACGTATTGGACTGGTACTTCTGGCTTAACATAAATCTCATCTCACTGTTTTGCGACCAATTTTCTATAAATTAAGGTTAAAAGATTATATTTAGTCATTCCAATCTCCTTGCCATGAATGGTTGTTCATAAACAATTAATTGTACCCGTTTTTAGTTGAAACCGGTACTTTTATTTGTTCACAACGCTATTTAGTCATTCCTATTTCCTTTACACAAATCACTTTTCATGAACAAAGTAATTGCATCTCTTTATAACTTTAACCGGTTCTTTTATGTACTCAAAACGCTCATAAAATTCCTTTTGCAGAGTTAGATTTGTAGACATTCAAAAAATAATATTGGACAGAGAGTCACCGCGACGAAAGAGAAACGTCTCTCAACGGCACTCCGGTAAATATGTATATTGCTTCGATGAATTAGAGAAATCCAAAAAGAAGCAACTGAATTATAATCATAACTCGTCGAAATGATTTTCAGCAATTTAAAGCCAAATAATATTTATGTTCTGGTGTGAACAAGTCGTGCACGACCGGAAAACGGTGAAAAAGAACGTGAGGAAATGTGAACTCACTTGGAGAAAAGAAGCTCAAGCGACGAGTGAGCAACACGAACAATTTCATAATACTGTCGTAAAAAAAAGTGCCAAGCCGATCCCTCATCCGCTCTCTTCCTTTGAAAGACGCACGCACGCACACACACCGACAAACGTGCGGATATTTCCGCAAAAGCAAAGTGCGAATCCTTTCCTTTCCGTCGACGACAAATACGCCTTTCATTGTCGCCCTTTTCACTTCCCCGCCTCCGTCCGACTCAAACCCTTACTCTCCCTCCATCCCCGTTTCTTTCTCTTCCCCCATGCCTTTGACGCATCCCCGACATTTCCCAACTCCCTGTCCTCCGCCAAAAAACACCCCTTAAACCCTTAAACATCCGTCCTTTTATCACCACCTACATCCACTCCACCACCCTTTTTTCCTTTTAATCTTCCACGCACACTTTTTGGAAGTACCTCCCACTCCACTTCTTCGAGCCCTCCCCTCCCTACAACCACTGAGCTGTTCCTCCAAACCAAGGGTAAGTCCTTTCCCTTCCCCCAAACCCTTCTGCTCCGACCCCCACACCCTCCTTTTCTCATTCTCACGGCACACCCCACGGCATACCGCCGCGATTTTAATTGTCCGGTGATCACAAGCGCGGCTGCCGCTCGCGTCGGAATGGGTGGCTGGTCGGGGGATGTAGCGGGGGGGGGGGGGAGGAGGCGGAGGGGGGAAGGGGAGAGGGGGAGGAGGTGGGGCAACGGAAAGAGTCGAGGGAGATTGTATTAAGGGAATCGGGGTTTCGAATATTGAAGGAATGGGAGGGCGGGGGGAGGGGTTCAACGTTCTCATTGGAGTGAATGGAGCTGTATTATTTCTTCGGCTAGCCGAGCAGATTATTCTCTGCCAGGGATTATTTCAACTGATCCATGTCGGAGTCGGCAAATCAGACCCTCGTAATATTTGTGAGATTTCGACGCAGTTGGTTCTCGGAGAAGGAATGACACTGAATTCCTCTGCCATAGGTATTTTTCGGGTTCCGGTACGTGTAGAATTTGGAATATAAGAACTGAAAATTAATAAAGGTTATATAAATGAATAAAATGCTGTCAAAAGTTGAAAAAGTAAAGTAGGAAAAATGGGCGATAGGTAATGAGTAATGTAATCTACAGTTGAAATCAACATCTTCCGGTAGTCTTCTACATTATCTTTGCTTTTGGCCTTTGTTTTTTCACTTCCAAGTCTACAAGCTCATTTATTTGATTTTCTCTTATCTTTCTCTAAATCTCTCCACTTCACTTCAACTAGAATCATCAATTTTCCTTAGTCCACCATTTTACTAACATTCCCTGATTACAACTCTTCCGCCTTGTGTCTCGTTTATCCTGCATGTAAGCACCTACTGTACTCGTCCTTCAGGAAAATTGTTACCCTAATACTATTTAATCTCTCCACTCTTTACCTCGGTTGTAATTCCTTTCTCTGAGCCTAGCTATATCTAATTTTTTTCTTGTGTTCCCTCTCGCTCCCCCTACTTGGATTGCCGGAAGGGATCGGGTTTCCACCGTAGCTCAAGTACTGGCATCCCATCCCGAAGGCCCGGGCTCGAATCCCGGCAGTGGCAGATTTTTTTGTGGTCATTCGGTCCATACTTGAGTTTCTTATGGAGAGCATTTTGAGTCCAGTACTCCGTCAGTCGGATGGGATGGACCCGTTAAGCCGCGGACCCCATAGCATCTTTTGTTAAGGGCAGGCTACAGCCGACGCCGAATTATTTCCCACCCTTCCTCAGTTCCCTGAAAATTCCTAACTCGAGCCAATTAGTCACCTATCCTAAGTGGTGCCAATGACAATATTTCTGGCTTACTACCCCAATGAACTTAACTAAGGGTTCGCGAGAGATATCCTTATGCTTCAGAATGGGCATTCCAAACAAAGGATATTAATGCACTTGTTTTGCACGACATAAAAAATGAATCGTTACATGTAATAGGAAACTCAATTTTTCTCGTGATAAGCAGCAATCTTGCTGCTCCTGACATATGATCGAGAGGTGAATCCTTAATAAACAAGATCAATAAATGTATCAAAAGTAGGAAGGCGAAATTTTAATGTATTACATGAGCCCGGGATGACCAACTTTTTTGCGTAAGTTCCCCTCCAAGCAAGGAGTTCCAGAAGTTATCCTATGCATAGAAATTCTTCAACACGAAGTCACATATCTTATGAGTAAAAAATAAAAAATAGAAAATATATTTATGAAAAATGTTTATTTATACTAAATATGATGGACTTCCACCATGCCATGATCAAGTCTTTAAATTAAGTTAAAATATGACTTGTGTCAAGTTACCCCTCATATTCTATTTTTGCAAGGAATGAAACAAGCAAAAAGACAACGTTAAGAAAAGGAACACATCTTACAACGCTCTTGGCGACGTTCCAAGTGGTTGAAGGATGAGGTCACAGGCGCAAGATGAAAGAAAAATGAACGAAAGGAATTTCAATGCGCGAGGGGGAATGGTGCAGGAGTATGATTGGAATATGCGCTTGATAGGATGTTACCTTGCGATGGATTATCTGATTTTATTCAAAGGAACTAACGAGTGGGTCGGCACTGCCGCTGGTGAATGCTTGAAGGGTATGATGGGGAGCATTGATGATGAAGAGAGGACTTTTCCCCGAGAAAATTGTTCAATGGGAAGAGGGGGAAGGGGAGGGTGTTGAGGCATCACAGACTACATTTCGGAGATACTTGAGAGAAGAATAAATATGCATGTAGAAGTAAATGCATGTAAACACTATGGTGGCTACAAAAGGGGTATTTCTTCAAAGGGTAACACAGGAAGATATTATAGTTTTCCAAAATGACTCACATAGTCCAACCGTCATCAATATGGATCATGAAAGAAGATAGAAAGCAGACTGCTGGTGACTAAGTGAACCCGAAAATCGACTCAATGACAATATAAATACATGGGTGACTTTAAAGAAGAAGAAAATGCTAATGTCACAAGGTTCCTTTTAACTGCAATTGTTCTTACAGGATCTTACTTCTCAACGCCATCAAAGCTAGCATTAAAATAATTCATCCTTGTTATCTTTTCGAGCGCCTTTCACTTACTGAAAAAAAAATAAAGACGTTTTGTTAAACGACTCGAGGAGGAAAATGATACGATTTCCTAATATTTAATCTAAAAATATTTATGAGCAGTTTTTTCTTCAAAGCCATTTCAAATTTCACAAGTATTTTCATCCAGATCGATTGCTTCACCCAATAACTAGTTCCATCCTGAGAGAGTGCAATGACGAGTCATGACCATGGAGCTAACATAAATTGTTTTCATTCATTATTCTGCGTGCGCGAGAATAAGGCTATGGAAGTTAAATCATTTCATTAGACCTCGTTGTCTCATAAACAATACGTCTGACATTCATGAGAGCGCTTTTTATTAGCTCGTTTATTCCTCACATGCCAGAGTGATAAGTGACCGCGAGCCACGCACATAGACCATATTGTGCACGCACAACATCTAAAGCCCATTCCTTGAACTTCGACCTCGCTCTAATTCTACTTGTCGTTTTACTTTTTTCTCTAGTTTCCGGATTCCCCTAACAATAAGTCAATTCAATGAATCCACGCCCACCAAAACAGCAGTAGGACAATTTAGCTATCTGTACTTCCTTGTAAGTAAAATAGCAAAGAAAATACCGTCAATGAATGCCACACCATATGCACAAAACATGGGAACTTCATCTACGGGTATTATGTTTTACAATTAATATATATGGAATAGAAAGTGAAGCTAAACATATACATAATGGATCCATGGTCAGCGCAATTAAAATAGAAAAATGCATTAAAAAATTATATTATCACAAATTCTCCTGAGAGATATGCATTTTACCTCGTTAGTAACTCAGAGAAAAAAGACCGTAGAGTAAGGTGAGGTAAACATTGAGATGGGTGGATTGAGAATGTTTTCCGAGTTATCCAATGCGGAAGCGTTTTTAGGACGAGTGCGATGTTTTGATATTTTTTACCTCATGAGATGATGTCATAGAGTCAGTGATATCACCAAAAAAGGAGTCTGACATTTTGCAGAACTTGATAAGAGCAATTATGTAGTACAAAAAACATATTAGAGCCTCAGAAATTAATGAAAAATGTTACTTAATTATTCAAGAGGCAGCAAATAGAAATTCGAGTGAAAAATCTGCTTCTAGACTGTGAAACTTCTACCACCGCATCGCAAGGCGTTCCGATTTTGACCACCTTTTGATCCACCTTAGCTTATTCTTAGCGTTCAATCACCTCACCATCCCGGATGTGATTGCGATAAAAAAATCAGTAGATCAAATCAAGGCAAAAAGATGTTTCATCAACTTTACTCCATGGGTTAGACAGAACCTCCTTCGATTGGAAACGAGAAAATCCGCCTGGATCCCCGTCTCTTGGCCATCGCCCACTTCACATATTGGTCAGGGTGCTCCACTGGTTCCGCCTGAGGAGTTGGGGAGATAATTATTGCAGCGAGGCCAAACACATCCTCCCCCAATATTCATTTGCGTAAAATAGCGACCGCAATCGTCGCTCGGGGGGGTATGTATGTGTGATCGGCGACGCGGATGGGCGCCCGCCGCCTCCGTTTGAATGCGTGCTGGATCCAGAATTTTGGGCGGGAAGGGGAGTGGGAGCTTGACGGGAGCAAGTTCGGATGCACTGGCGATCGGGCGGACTCAAAGCAGAAAAGCAGATCCCCTCCAGCAGGGGCGGAATAATCCTGTCCCCCTTTCCACACGCCGCGGTAGCGTCATCAGCGTGAAAGCCCGACTGGGGAACGAGGGAGGGAGGAGATGAGGGAGTAAGGAAGGAATCGATGCCAAATAAGACTCTCCCACCTCCACCGAATCCCTGCTCTGGTAATCATTCTAACCACCTTCGGCCGACACGACTCCGGCCCGCCCTCGCTCATAGGCACGGTCGCAACAATGAAGGCGACCCTTGGAGGCTAAACTGACGCAGCGAGTGCACAAATTGAAGCTTTATAAACGTAACCATGCCAATTATGGGGAATGAATGAAGAGTTCAATGCTATAAAAGGTTGACCAACAGGTCGTGGATTGTAACTACAACAATTACTTTGAATTATAATTAGGGAGTTGTCTTGAAGTTTAATGTTTGATTTGAAATCACCTCGGTTATCAATGAACTGATGGTCTATAATCTACTGTAAGGAAAATCTTACAAGAATTACAGTAAAATCGCAAGAAATTCGATTACACTGCTAAAATAATAATAATTGCACTTCATTGTGACTCATGGATATTTTCCAATGACTCCTTTGCGGAATACGTTATTGCTGAGAACACCGTTAAAAATATGAATTGTGCCCACGTAGGGAATTAAATAACAGTGTTTGTCAATTAGCGTTGGCTGCTAACCAGAAATAATGCTCCATTTTGAAAGGAAATAAAATATATATTACCGCAACCATGTGTTTTTCCGATGGAGTTTCCATCCTGATGTCTTCGAAACAAAGGTCAGGGAGGGGACGTTTTCTCTGGTAAGTACTCTATGACTGGGAGCTAAGTGGTGAGCATGTCTAGTAGAGGATATACCATCCATCACACGTAACGGGGTTCTTTCTTTGAGTGGTAGAATAATAACGAAGCCACGATACCAATTCACCCCTCCCCATAAGCTCTATCTTAACTAAATTTCCAAATTAATGATGAAAATCAGCTTAGCTGCCAGTCAACTCCATGCCTCCCTGCACGGCTTTTAATTCCACTCCAGAAAAGTAATCCCGAGACGAGAGTAACACAATTTCAAGAAAATCCTCATTTTAGCGTATATTAGAATTATCCTTCACCAACGTAAAAGCCCTATTGAGCAGATGATGAGATCAGAAGAGCTGAAGAGGCACACAAGGAGTACTTGATGCAAGAGTCTCTCTAAATGTCCCCTAAATGCACTTGTTAGAATCTCGTCAGTTTGTGCGTAAAAATTTATTGCCTCACATACTAAGTTTTTGAAATTTAGTCTCTTAGATTGGATTGAGTATACCTGGTGATACATAATTCCCGAGTAGGCAAAGGGGAAATGGATGCTGAAGTCGAAGAGGGGAGAAGACAGGTCGACGCCCTAAACTTTGGCCATTAGTTGCCTCTCAGCCAAAATTTAAGTTAATTATTTAACGAATGGCAGAGAAGGATTTCCGGAGAGCAAACATGCCCCTGAGCACGAGCATCTAAGTGATGAGTTTGAGTAATGACCGACGATCACGTGACAAGCGTGCAAGGCGTGCCCTGTGGAAACGGATTTTGCCGTTTTCAGTCGTTAAATACAAGCCTCGAGGAGTGCCGCACGCCTTCTTCCCCTAGGGACCCGTCAGTAAGGTCATCCCAGGGGGGTGGAACAAAGCTTTCGCTTATTGAGGAAAAAAAGAGGGTGTGGCTGTAAAAAACGTGAAAAAAGCTCTCGTGCCATGATATTTATCAATACCAATGGATACTTTTGCGGAAAACAATGGGTTTTTACGAAGCAAAAATGGATACTCTTTGGCATCCTTCCTTTTGATAATAATTAAATTGTTTTTTTTAATATAAACATACCAAATCAGATCACTTTATATCAAAAGGTACGAATTATACAGGTTGGGGAACCATCCCAAGTAACATTGCAAAATGGAGACGGTAACATGTAAAATAAAATATTAAGGCATCAATAAATGCGCCAGCGAAATAATTACAACATCGAGAAAAAAGAGAATATGTCACTGAGGATGCAAAATTATATTGTAGAAGAAGTATTTCAGTGCAGAAGTTATATTCTAAGAATAATATTTGCATGTATGGCTTGGCATTCTTACCAGAACGGGGTGCAAGTCTACTCCATACATGTCCAGCCATTTGACCTTCTCTAAATAGTTGAGTTCAGCAACTGCAGGAATTTGTCCACTGGAGAGAGAACGGAAGAATTAGTGATCACATTAGTCCTGTCAAAAACAAGGCAGTGGACAGAAAATCTCCAATATTTAGATCAAATTTTAAATTATCACTCAAAAAATAATAAATCAAGTGATTTTAGGCGATAAATAGCTAAAAACGACGCAGTAACAAAATATTTCTGTCGTCTTTTCAACAAGCAAACTTTTCCGATTTTCAAACTTGTCAGCAAATAAAATTAACCACTGGTGTTCCTCAAACAGATCTCGTTTACATAGGATTGAGAAGTTTTCGTACATCGAACAGCTTAAAACATCTCAATAAGTTCTAAGTTTATATTCATGACAAAGCCTATATGAATAAAGGGACTTAATGTACTTAATATTTTAATGAACTTACACTAGTCCTTTGTGGAGCTCGGCGATTCTTGACTCCAGCTCAACAGTCTGATTCGAGAGAAATCTGAATTCAGACACGTAGCCTGGGGAATGCCGCCTCTGGTCGTAGTCTCCCAATTCAGCTAAAAATAAAAGAAAACTCAAATTAGGCTCATATATTCCCCAAAAATTAGATAGTGGATACAAAGAGAGATTAATTCTGCGCTGGGGAGTTGCATTTATGGAATATCCCGTGAATGTATGCAAAGCTAGAGCTAAAGGGCACAATTTTTTCACAATTGATGGTAACGGGTATGGAAAAGTTAACTAACCTTAGTACTAAACACAAAAAGTTCCTTGAGAATTTTAAACAAAATATATTTTTAGTGTTTTAATTTAGGAATACGTAATCGTTTTTATGGTAGATGCGGAAATGGAGTACTCAAGAAACGAAAAGTTGTCGAATTGATCCTAAATTGCTGTTAAATCTTTCTAAAAAACGAAGAAGGCAGTGGGAAACAAAAATACTAAATGCTCAAAAATCACATGAGAAAGTGTTTGTATTCATTATTCGGGGAAAAAATCTTCATTGATCCGAATATTGCAGATAAAAAGTGAAAGTAACGCACTCATTGTGCCTGGTAGGTCACAGAGGGCTCTTCCACCTGCGTTGCCTGGGATTAAGAGTGAAACGCACTCGATTTTACTCCTCGACGCACAGAACTACTTGGGTGATACCCGAGGGATGGCATCAACTTTCAATGGACGAACAATAACACGTACACACTATTTTTGGGAACTGTTATTGAAAAAGTCGCCACATTACACGAGTCCTGGAGAGGACTGCACGGACCGTAGGGTGGAAAACAAAAAGGCGATTGTGTTTATTTCCTTGGTGGCGTTCCGCATGCCGAGATGAGTTCTATATTTTTATGCGCGGTACACCAAAGGAAGAATACGTGATTTATGAAAAAATATACATCGGAAGCCTTTTGAGTTCGCTCGCCCTCCGATGCTGCATGCCTTTGACGCGCGAATTCAATCGACGTTTATCAGTTAATGGAATTTCAGTTCATCGACTCATCTCCACCCGTGCACCCTCCCCTGGTTCCCTATCGCTCCATCACCACACCCCACCCTGAAGGAAACCATTCCCTTGATTGTCTCACGCCGTGCACAGCTCCAAGGCGTACTTTGATATCGAATGGCTCTCCGAGCGGGGAGGACGCACTTGTTATTCTCCTTGCTCGCCTCCGACGTTGCACCCCGCCTTTTTCGCATTGAAATGCGAACACTCGTCGCCGTCTAACCTCCGGCTTGCAAAAAAGAAACGCTTCCCCAGCGAATGGCTGCGCAAAAATGTACCACTCCGCCGGCGCAAAAATGTGTCGCGACACAAGACGTTGGGGAAAACAAGCAGAATTCCATTCCCATACCCACGAGATCACTTCGCACAATGCTCCTCACTCTTTTCTCATCTCGATCCGAGCATTTTTGCAAATTATTATTTTTTTAGATACCTCACGGAAGAAGAAAGTGCAAGACTGCGTTGGATGGGGAGAAAATAAATACTGTGGAAAAATGAATCCGAGGCCCCTCAAAAATTTACGCAGCGAACGCTCTGGGGCATAATTTTAAAAGCTGTCTGTTTTGAACATGTACAAGCACTTCCTTTCTGAGTATTTCACGTGAGGATTTAGAATGAAGAGTATTTTTATCTTTTCTGTACTCCCGATGTAATGCACACACTTCAAAGTTTTTCTCCAGATAGCATTTTCAATACGTCTCGTGAAAACAAAATCATTTAAAAGGTATGAAAGAGAAATTATAAAGTTTACCAATTATATATTTGACAAAAATGGCTCACCATCAACCTGATATCACCATACGCTATTAATTTAATAGACACAAACTGTATTCCAGGTGCATAAACCTCATGCAGTAGTTTTTGTAGCTTCCGCTTTGGAAACGACATCACAAATGTGTCAATTAAATAGAATCTCTTCATAGGTATTCATAAGCTTAATGATTTTATTTGATTTCACTCTTTCTAACCCATAATGGGCCTCAATGGGAACACAGCCATGTAGGAGGCATTTTTAAACTAGTAAAGGTTGGAAATGATGAGGACAGAGGACCAAACTGGTACTTTTATTGACTACATATGAATGCAATGCAAATGAAGTAGATATCGTCTTGAAAATACCACCTATTTCACTGACAACACAAAAATTATATAAACACATTGAAAAGCTTCCCTGAAATCAATAATTTTTTCACTATGTTGTGATAAGCTTGATAATTTGTATAGCATATGGAAGAGTCACGGACACTCGGCTGGCTTTATATTGAACTATTGGAAATAATATTAGCAGAAAAAAACTAATGTGTTTATCACGGTAAAGAAAGACTTTTTTAAAGTTCCTCATATTCTGCAAATGGTATCTGATATTGAAATGCTTGGAGCCCATACACTATTAATTTGTTTATAGCGCACGCACCATTATTACTAAGTGAAAATATCCTTATCATAAAAATCACTTTGTGAAGGGGAGAGGGAGTCTCCATTTAATCATTTACTTGCCACGTTCAAAATAGGAAACAAGGAACAGTATGATTTGCAATATACCTCAAATACTTTCATTTTGCAAAACCGATTCCTCAACAGATCTAGGTTTGAGTGTCTTCTTTGGTCGTATTTGAACGATCTCTAGCCTCTCATCTCATATATGTACTGCGAGGTAGTAAGAGGTGGCAAGAATTTGGGTAAGAAACAAAGAAATAGCATGAGAGGTAGTTGCAATTAGAATAGATTAAAGATTGGTTCAGATTAAAGGAAAAAAATACTGCTCTCGGTAGAAGAGAATATTATTCCTAAACATTTCGATTTAATTTCGTCTTGTTTGTAATCTGACTAACAATGGAGTAACATTTTTACTCTCCGGGAATGCAACGAAATCAAAAGAGGAATTACTCTCTCAAACCACTTGGATCGCAATAGGGTAGTTTCCTATTATTTTTTTATTGTCTTGATCGAAAGTTTATAACCTCTGGAGTACGTGTTTCAAGCCGTTCGATTTTTAAATGACGTTAAGTATTTTTCCTCATTAATTAAAAAGTGAAAAAAATCAATGGCGCGAAAACGCGACGGCAAACTATTGCATGCCGGTTAATCCTACGTGTGACGTCAAACTATTTCCTCTACCTGCCACCAGGTGGTGCTGCGGGCGCTTCCAAATAGACGCCGCACTCCGTTAAAGCTTATGAACAAGTATTGGAGGCATATTTATTCCGTTAATTAATTATAATTAACTTTTATTAATTTATTTAACATTAATTATGCAGTTGATTCATTTAAAATCAGTTAGTATTCCTTTCACAAGCATATCATGTAGTTCGCCTATCGCCGCACGACCTTCACGCCATGCTTCGTCGTAGCAGAAGACACGGCGAGCAGGACGTCCTTGAGCCTATAAAATGACTAATAATACCATGTTTAACTGAGAATTCTTTTCCAACATTGATAGTTTTTACAGGTTAATACTAATATTCACTAGAGCTGAGGGGCCCTGAAATACAACGGTAAGTTCAGGAGACGAATTTTCCTATGCTTCGCAACGTAAACTACCTTCCTGTTACGTCAGCATGAAGGCAGCGCACCCCGCCATTTCAGAGCCTTTTCAAATGGCCTTAAAATTAACATTTAATTCTCTAGTAAACTGGGATTTCTCAATACAAACTTTTTGCATAAATTAAATACATTTATGGCAGGGCACAAATCGCAATTAATGAAGTCCGTTTTCTTTGATGAAGGAAACTACCCTATTATCGTTGCGTGATCGGCGGTGGCACCTATTACGGCTCATTTTAAGCAAGCGAGTGAAAGTGCGATGAGAGGGGAAAATGTCAGTCGAGGACCCTCAAGACCATTGTCACCCCCTTTGTCCTCCCGCACCGGCTTTTAATTCTACACATTTTCACACGCATTCCCTGCCCTCTCTTTTCCCCCTACTCGCACGGGATTTTTAAATGGTAACTCGTTCGACCCTTGCCTGCCTTTTGTTTTTCTCCTAAACCCATTTGGGCTCACTGCGGGCGGCGCTCACGTCGGTGACAAGGCAATCATCCGCCCGTCGCCCGCATCCCCTCCTCCACCGCCTGCTTCCCCTCCCCTCTCACTCTCTCTCTCTCTGTCTCCCTCCCTCCCCTCACTCCTTCCCTCCCTTCCACTCCTTTGGAACTCACCCCACCTCCCACCCGCCTCTCTCGATCAAAACCGCCGCATTTACGTCAGCCGTTTGCCCTGATTGGGGCTCTGATTGAGACGCTCGTCTCTTCACTTCTTCAAATACCTTCCCTCTTCATTTCATTCCTTCTTTTCCACTCTCTCATTTCACCGCTCCTTATTATCATTCGATTGTACGATGCAGAACTTTTATTTTATCCAGCGCCGTACCTTGAGAACCATTCAGTGTCGGAACTAACCGAGTGAATTATCATATTTCTTCGTCTTCGCGAAGACTCATAATTTCTTGCATTAATCCGACACGTCGGCGTGATTCACAAAGAACTTAATGGGAGGTATAACTTGTGGCTAAGTCACATGGAATGTAAATAAGTAGTTACATTAATTATGACAACCTAAATATTCACAGGTATGGTATTTTCAAAACATATATTTTATGCTTTTTCAATTGATAAAAAATATTGCTCATAAAAAATGTATCATGAAGCGCGAAATATAATGACAAAAATGAATGAATTTTCTTCATTAATTACCGATGGAACGAATGCATGACGTATTTTACATTTAGAATATTTAATTATTTTTGAAGAACACTGATTATTCACTGTCAACACCTAAAACAAGTGTATAGGTATTGGATGTTTAAATAAAAATGCAATGATTAATCCTCTATAAAGCGAATGCAACCAGAGTGGTAGAAAGAAAACTTAAATATTAGTAAAATGATTTCAAAGGTTTGACATATGAATCGCATGTATTTGCATATTTTAAATTAAATTAGCATGAAATACGGCAAAAAAATGACAACAGCATTATTGGCGTGTAAGCAACACCTCAGGATACCAATAGGTCACCAATACATTCACTTAAGTAATACTTATATAAGCTTTATACAAAACTTGTAAAAGTATTTAATAATTACGTTATTATTGTTCTTTTCAGCTAGTGTTTTTAATACCTTCACCTTTTTATACCAGTGTTAATATTCTATTGGCATAAAAAAGAAGAGCTTGATAAAATGTTGCACAAATTTCGCGTAGAAGATCTCATCCAGTGTTGGAGACCTCACACGACACTCATCGTGAATATTTCTGGTACAAAAACAAAGGAAAAAGTAAGGAAGTCAGAGAAATAGCAATGCCTCATTTATCACGTGTTTTACGTTTCCTCAAAGACCTTCATTTTGAGAGAGAAGGCAAAAGCAGAAGTGTTGAAAAGTATCACTTTCTCGTGACTAACGCACACCTTCGAGTTTGGGTCGTAAATTCCCGAGAGCGCGCGCCCAGTTTCACATCGCTCGATAATTAAGGGAAGAGTGGCCAGAGAGGTCTGTCAGTGTGTTTTGTGATGGCGACACAACATTGCCGCCTTGATTTATTGGCAAGACACGTCCGTGGACTATGCTCGGGAATGACTGCGCGCGAATTCAGGTCGGGGCGCAAGGGCACACAACATTTGGGTGGGTCGAGAACAGTGGAGGATCATAAAAAACGGGAATAAATGGAGGACTCTCTCCCCCTCAACAACCAAAAATGAGAAGATCCTCAGAGGATGCCAAAAAAGCTTGCTAAGGACCGGACCATCCGGTTGTGAATTCTGGGGAAATGTAATTGTGGAAGAGAGTTTGGGTGAAGTAGGAGGGGGTATGGGAGGCCGTTCACCTTCTCTTCTCGATTCCTTCTTCCCACTCACTCTCTTACGGGTGTGAATATATAAAGGACTGGAAAAGGAGATAGGGAGCACACAGATTAGAAAACATGAAATGAATGGGTGGGGAAGATCTTAAAGGCTTACATAGAACACTCAAAACATATCCGAAGAGATTTAGGGAAAGACAGAAATAAATCGTGGAGAGTTATTTGAACCGTATGATAATATGTAATATATAACTTAAATGTTTTTAACCGGAGAACCTAGTAGTACAGAAAAATTTTAGTAGTGCATACCTAAAAAACTCTTCGTAAATTGTTTTAAACATTTAAGCTCAAAATATTTCTAAAAATATACATTATCTCTTTATTAAATTAACGCCGAAGAGACCGTCTATTATGCTAACCAAAATGGGCGATTCTGAGTAAATTTATATAGCCAATAATTCGGCGTGTACACACCAACCATTAATGGTAATTTCAAATTTTTTGCATTTAAAATAAATATGCGAAAGTCACAGTTTAAATTAATGTTTGGGGCACCATATAGCCAAATTTAATTGAAAATTTTGGAGGGTTGTATCACAAAATTATCTGAGTTGCGCGCAGGGCGAAAGTATTCACGAATAAAAAAAACTGTCGGACTTAAAAGCTGTATTTAACCAGCATTTTTTGGTAAAAGTTTTTATTGTGGGGATTAACTTCCAAATAAATATGCCAAAACTTTGCTATTGCATTGCACGTGTGAAATATTGATATTTCCGTAGCTAGGTCATTTCAGCTCGAAACGATTAAATGTGTCAAAAGAGCCCGATTAACGTCACTGGCGTGGATAAAATAACGTGCGCAGTTAACTTACTAAATTTTTTATATTTGAGTTTGGATACTCATGAGCCAAAAAATGTAAAACTGTCTGACAATTTTGGCAGCACGTTACTCATCTACATGCCATCGTTAATTAAGTAAAAAAAATAAAAAAAGTAAATGTGGAGAAATAATCCCAGATTACAAATTGAAGAAGACTTTTCCGGGAGAGCGAAATTTACGATTAATTAGGAGACCATTGGTATCCGGAAAAAAACACACGTAACAACACAGCATAACGCATTTCAAGTTTCGGACAAAAAAAGTTGTTCAGGTTAGTATTCTCTTGGGTTGAGAGACGAATTAGTATTTTGTCCCCATTTTGAGATACAAGTACTATGATTGAGCATTGTAAAATAACCTATACGATCTGTTGAAATGGACGGCAACAGTAGTAATAATTTCACAGTTCAGCGGAAATAAATAGGCGAGCAGCATAAACATCAGCATATAATATCGATTGAGATTACACGATCACTATTCACCTCGACTTGTTATGGTCAATATTCAACAGTTTAGCAAACACTTTCAGAAAGAAGAGTGAGAAATTTGACTTTCCTTACATATCTTTATGATTCATGAAGAGATCATAAACAAAGAGATCATCCATGGCATTGAAGTTAATTTATAACGCCAGTTCGTGGAAAAAATATAAAAGCAGAGAATAGGACAATGATTCGTACTCAAGATTTAATAGTAAGCAAATATTAATCTCTCCAGGAGATGGCAAAGCGAAAGTAAAAGTAAATTGAGGTTTTTAGTTGCACCAACGGCCAACGTTATGTTGCACTGTCAAGCCTTAACTTTAATATAACAATAAAACACACACAATATTCATGCCCCAGCAACAAGCCACAATATTCGAATCCACGACCCTAAATGTGTCCCTAAAGCGGTTTGCAGCCCTGGCCACCAAGACCGAAGAAGTAGCTAAGCTAAAGATCACCTAGAGCGGTATAACCGCCAAATAGGAATGAAAAATTGAAAACGACAGCAAAAACAATGTTTCGCGAGACTCGAGTAAACATTTACCTGCCATCCTACGAAAATGAGAGGCAGTGTTTCTTCCTCTCTGAGAAGAGAGAAGTATCACAAAAGTCCAGCATTTGCCTGATGGTATCGGCGAGAACGAAGCAAACTCCTTTTCATCGCCGTATCTCCCGGAATGGGAACCGTTTAAAGGCCATGCATGGAAAAGTACTTCTACTTCCCCCGTACGCTCGACGGTCGGCGGTACTCGGCGGATGTTTGCGTGCAAGTGCGGTGCAGCAACCAGCAGATCATTGAATAGGTGCAGCTTCGTAGGTATGTTTTGGGGAACTGTGTTTTTAGTGGAATTGGGCCGCGTCGCGTTGGCAGTGAATGGAGAGAGCCCACCGCAGCGCGACTCTTCCGCTATCTCCTTTTCCTATCGCGCTGACAAATGGTGTCGCCGACGCAGGTCGGAGTTCTCATTTGCGACGAGAGAATACGCTCGCCCCTGCGAGCTTCCATTTTGCCAAGGTGGACGCATTCCGCTCATTCACTCACGACCTGGCGATGCACGGGTGGCTACTCCGCTGTGAGGGGAGCACGGCACGCAGGGTTGCGAAATGAAGCAGGGATAAAAATTGTGAGCCCACGTAATGGGTCATTTTTTGTTTCCCTCGGCCAGGTTCCAATAGAAAGACCAGGAAATGCAACAAAAAATATGCTTGCCTAATAAAAAAATACCAAACTACGAAATAAATTATGGAATATTCAGCAGCTATAAGCTATTTCTATCTTTTAAAAAAGTATAATACTGTAGCAATTGGTTAAACTCTGGCATTATTTTCATTTTAAGCACTCACATTTAGGCGAAGAAACTGGGAAATAATACACCCAGTATAGTGCTAAACATTTCCTTTTAGGCAAAGACCTTCATAGGAGTATGGGTAGGCTACTTTCATCTTTAACTTTTTTAGCTCCACTCAGGCCTTATAATGTTAATTTAAAAGGGCAATTTCAGATTACGTTAAATTTTGTAAATCTTAATCCCTTCCGGGATTAAACAAAGAAAACCTGGTACAAAAGTTTTAATAACGACCTGAGATATGTACTAGTCATTCAGCGCTTAAGAATTCATGTCCTGGTGAACGTTTCGAACTCTATTCATCCGGCTGCTCCGTAAACATATATGCTATCTTAAGAATTGAGCCTTTTTTGAACGTTGACTCCTCTGTTAACCAACCTTCTCATCCTATGGTGTCTTCCTAACCCCCTCTTTCACCTTTAGACTTTACGTTAATATGTACGCAATTTACATTCCGAATAGGTTCTTATTCACCATTTAGATACCCAATGGAACTCATTTATCCTGCTACCACATTGTTTCTCAAAACAGAGATAAAACACGATGATTGTGGAGATAGGATTGTTAGTGAGGCTTATTAAAAAGCGTAGTTAATAAGAAGCATCCCGAAATTCAAACAAATCATCCAGATTTATTTGACTGAACGCAGATATAACAAATTATACTTATGAGATACCAAGGGATTATACAACAAATTAAAAAATACCCTACCATTGAGAGAAATAATAAGGTAATTTTTTTCATTTTTGGTTTATATGATATAATGTTGTAAAAATAAAAGAATTAGTAAATATGTATACCAAGCAATGAGAGTTCCATGAAGCACTGATCATTATTTATTGGAAAGCGCCCAATTGAGTAGAAGTATGAATCTTGTTCATCGACTGATCTCTCATTTATTTCTCTCATTATTTGCGGTGTGCATTGGACCAGTGTGCGAGACCCATTTTATTCCGGATTCGGAGGAGTGCGTAATTAAGGAGATATAAAATTATTTTCAATTTGGAACTATAATGCGACTGAGAGAAACTGCACAGATCATCCGTTGAAGGTCAGGACAACATGTACATTTAAAAAATAATATAATTATTATCTGAGCGACAAAAAACCGAGTGCGGTGGAAACACACAGCACGAAGCGATGTTAAATTCTACTTACGATAATCGGACGAAGTCGCAACCCATCTCTAAACCTTATTTTTACACGGATAGTGACATGAATGTAGGAAAAGCGGGATTAGCCTTTTTTATTTTTCTGTATCCGCCCTCACAGAGGTCATCCAGATGAGCTCCCATCGTCACACTTCTTTCCCCCCAGCATGGCAGATAGGTAGACTGCCGTACTCGATGTCATCTCTGATATTTGAAGGTATAGAGGTTGGCACTTCTCTATACCTTCCACATTTTATTGACTGCAGATAAAATTAAAGCATTCATTGTGAAATTGAAGTGCTAGCTCGAATAAAACGTGAGGGCATGGAAGAAGTTAAGAGGGGACGAAATGGATGGTGTGAGTGAGAGAAGTCATTTAACAGAGCTGGAGGTAGGCGCACGTCTGGGTGTAGGAACGTAAAACTCATCAACACCACAAGAGTGAAGAGGGGGGTATGTAAATCGAGTGTCCAAAAGTGAGCACTCCACCAACCCCGAATAATACGAGTTCGAGTACATTATTTCGGCGCCTCTGAATTTGGTACGGGCTTAAAAGGTTGCAATGTTAATCCAAACTGCTCATTCTGCCTGTCAAATGAAGAACTAATTACTACGTCTCAACTATATTTTTATGAGGATGAGCATGCAAGATTTTTAATATCATTTACATTAGGATTTTTTTCTTTCCAAAAATTAGCATGTGTGGGGAAAAGAAGAAATCTCGACGCTCAAAACTATATTACCCATACGTTCAAAATTTATGTAAAAGTAACATAGCTCGGCAGATACGTAGATGAATAAGAACATCAACGAAAGACTTCTGTACTTTCTACCACGAAAGGATCTTCATTTCTTGTACGTTACGGTTAATTACTTTTCGGTGGATGGCTCGATCACAGGGATTCACATTCCGAGGGATTCGATAACCTGAGGTCAGTGTCGATTTTTCAATTAAATGAAGACGATGTAGCAACATCGTAAGAAAGAAAAAATCTTTATCCAGGGTAAGACTTGAGGGGTATTCATCCATAAGCTTCTCCGAGAAAGCAGTAAATCTTACAGAGGAAAAAATTGTCGACATAAATTTGACATCATTTTTGTCACTAGTATTGCTGAGAAGTATTAATGAATTGATTAAGTATTAAAAGAATTATTGAATACCTCGCTTTGCCAACAATCTTTCACACATATATTGATGAACCATCGGCTGAAATGTCTAAACGTGAATGATAACTAGATAGCATAGCAAATATCGTAGCGTTAAGTCTTCTCATAGTTCCCAAACTCTTGAAAATTTATACCTATTAATAATGTATGGAATTAAAAATGTCTACACTCCCATAGCTTCCATGTACCCAATGCGCAAAGAACCGGTCGTTTCTCAGCGGCAACGCTCACAGCATGGAGCTCTCGGACTTAAACTGCACCATTCGGAATACATCCTCATATCCCCTCACCCCCTCACTTCTCCTGACTTCCCTCGGGAAAGACGTGCGACCCCCCGTCGAGGAAACAAGACAGCTGAAGTTCGTCTCAAATATCCTCCAGCCATTTTCATCCTTAAGCTTTAAGCTTAGTCATCTCTAATTCATTCCCCGAGATTTCTCATCCTCCGCGAGCATTTAAAGATGTCGCGGAACATATGCAACCATTACACTCTCTGTGTACGGCTCGCGGCCTAAGCTACCGGGGGTTCTCCGCTTCAGACGTTCCCTGGGGTGAGCCATGTTCAATCGTCTCTCGTTGTCTCCTTCGTATTCACCGACTACCAAAGTCCAAATTTAGTTTCTTGTAGGCCAAGTGGAAAATATCCCCTAGAACCATATTATATCGTAGTTTTAAGAGTAATTCTGATGGTATCGGAGATATAATTAAAAGGATCAAAAAGTTTTTATGTACATTCACGAAATTATAGTATATTCATCGTCAAAATAGTTAACTATTAGCGATTTTTCGCACGATGAAAACATTTTACTGCAAAAATAAGGATAAAACACACGACGATTACATCCATACAAAATGTTTATGCCTTGAAACCCTTTTATAATTACTCTGAAACAAGACATTCATATTCCTTTTTTGAGCTACATGGTATCTGTGGATAGAAATTCTACAATGATTTAACCTTTAGAAATAGTGAAACTACACACTGAATGATAGATGATGTATGTCCATTTTCAACACCTATTGGTGCAATCTTGATCTGACCAGAGAGACGAGCAAACTGAAGTAATAACAGAGAATTAAATAGTTCGAGCCAAGTAGTAGCTTCCTGTCAAACTCAAACACCTACGATAAACATGGCTCACTCAAAAATAAACGCCTGTATTTTTAAGTATGTAATTGTACTTATATACTATAACCAACATTTTATCTTCGTTGAGTAAAGCCCATTCCAGGGCAGTTGGATGAGTTGAGCCTTTTCGTCCTAAGTCATCTCCCGACGGCAGGGAATGCTGACTGATACAAAGCAATGCTTTTCCCGGACAGCCTAAAGTCCTTTTTAAGTAGGCATTCTAATTTGATTCCGTCCCATTCCAATTGGCAATCTAAGCTTTCATAGGGAACTACATCTTAGATCATCTCGTTGACCTCATCTCCGCTCCCCTCACCCTCCACGCCACCACGCATCTGCCGTTGCGAACCCACGCTCTCCCGGCCAATGCCTCCGCAATCCACTCGTTAATCCATCACTTTAATTTTTCTGCCCATCAGCTCCTCCCCCGGCCATCCCCTCACTTCACCCCTCGACTCCCGTCGTTCCCACGCAACCACCGCCTCCCAGCTTCCTTCAACCCAGCGTGCTGATGCTATCTCGGGTCTTTTCAGCTCTATGTGGATTTAAGCAACACCACTCAACCTTTCTTTCCTAAATCCTCACCACGCTTTCCTTCCCTCAACCTCAAAGATTCATCCTCTTCCTACCCCATCTCTACTTATTTTATAGCTACGCGATATTCCACAGTAATACCACTCGCCAAGTTTCCAATGGAAGAGAAAAGAATCGGTTTTAAGCAGAGAGTGGAAATGAACTAACACCATTGAGAATTAATCACTGCTGACTTTCCGGAGCAGAGGGATACCTGGTCCGAACAGTTTATGGCATGAGTTCGTTAAATTCCAGGGCATGAAGATAACAGTCGTTGACATGCGGTTAAGAGATTGGACTTATTCACAGGGGACGTGTATAAATCACAATTCCAACAGTAAAAAGCGAGACAAGGAGAAAATCAAATTGCGCGTTCTCATGAATCTGAATTACAGTTATCAGAAAAAACGAATCAAGCAAACCTTCACCAGGACACTTTGATGGAGTGATTTAAAAAGACTTACTGAGGGGTACTTTTACAATAGGCCACAACCTAGAAATTTGACGTAGCTGGTGCACTAGAAACATTAGCATTCTGAACCTATGACGTAGACATTACGCGATAAAACGGATTGGAAATGAAAAAAATCAGATTACTTTAAAGGCCCCATGATTGAGAACTTGATATTGAGACTTACTGAGGGGTACTTTTACAATAGGCCACAACCTAGAAATTTGACGTAGCTGGTGCACTAGAAACATTAGCATTCTGAACCTATGACGTAGACATTACGCGATAAAACGGATTGGAAATGAAAAAAATCAGATTACTTTAAAGGCCCCATGATTGAGAACTTGATATTGAGACTTACTGAGGGGTACTTTTACAATAGGCCACAACCTAGAAATTTGACGTAGCTGGTGCACTAGAAACATTAGCATTCTGAACCTATGACGTAGACATTACGCGATAAAACGGATTGGAAATGAAAAAAATCAGATTACTTTAAAGGCCCCATGATTGAGAACTTGATATTGAGACTTACTGAGGGGTACTTTTACAATAGGCCACAACCTAGAAATTTGACGTAGCTGGTGCACTAGAAACATTAGCATTCTGAACCTATGACGTAGACATTACGCGATAAAACGGATTGGAAATGAAAAAAATCAGGTTACTTTAAAGACCCCATGATTGAGAAAATTAACTATATGCAGTGAATATCCTTTAATCAGTATATGCCAGTGCGAGAAGCAAAGCATTAGGCCATCAAAAACTGAGTAAAAGTATTCAAATAAGAGCTCCAATATGATTATCAGTAACCATGAGGCTAAATACACGAGTAGATTCACCGCCCGCCTCCACGCTTCCCCCAGGCTATTTTATCTCCCTCCCCTAAGCCTCTCTGTTCCTTAATCCCCTCCCCCAGCCCCACGACCTGAGTAAACAAGCTGCCTCCAACGGGGCGAGAGGACAGCTGACCTGTTTCCTTATCCCAATGCGCTGCCCCTCAACCAAGTTGCTTCCTCGTTGCTCCCGAGGTAGGAGAACACCTCCAGACCGAGTTTTATTTCTGAAACTCCTCCCACTCTCTCCGGTGCCAACTATCACCTATCCCCCTAAAATGTTCCCCTCCACTCCCATTCCCGGGACCTTCTTCCCCCCTCCAACCCCCATCCAAGTCCAAAATCTGCTCATCTCCGCCAGACATGATTTCCTTCCCGACCCTCAACCCCTCACAACTCTCGACCTTTCCCTACTGTGTGTCTTGGAAGTCTTTGGGTAATATTTTCCATCTCCTTATCCGTTTAGCTATCAATTTTTTTACGATGGGGTCACTCGGGATTTAAAAGATAAGCTAAATGAAAAGAACCATAAAAAAGACTCTTCATCATTCAAAATTTCCAAAATTAGGCGTTTTTATCCAGTAACATTTTTATGTTGCTGCTGAATAAGGAAAATCAACTTCTTTTTCCGATGCTCCATTTTTCTCATCAAGCCTTCGTTCGTTGAAAAATTATTGTCTCGGTGGTTTTTCAGAGGGAGATAATTTCAAGCAAAGTATCACAGAATTTTGTTAGAAATAACTCCTGCCATTTATAAATCACATAATCATTTAAAAAAATACAATGGCCAATATTATTATAAATTTTCTTTCCGACCATGACTAACAGAATGTCTGGCCAGTACTTTTACATCCTAGTAGTTTAACGGTACACTTTAAGGCCATTAACTTTAAGCCGACAGTTGAACGCGCATAAAAACAAATCAAATTCACCACTCAACAAATATGAATATAATTTTCGACCTGGGAAATTCAAATGTAGATAAGAGGAAATAATACGTCGAGGTAAAACATTCTATAAACAATATTATACAGTAAAAACATATGGTATATATTAAACATAAAAAGGATTTTAGTACATGAAGAGCTATAAATATTTACGGACCCTAATGACATAAACAGCGCACAAATGAGAAGCACCAATCAAGAAAAAGGACGCGGGAGGAATCACTGTCGTGAACTGGGGAGAAAGAACGTATACGGGAAAGCGGTGAGATAGAAGCCGAAAAGACTACATTAAACCAGATAGACTACCGGAGGAATGGGCAGAGAAAGAAGGCCCGCGGATGAATAGACGTGGACAAAAGGGAGCCCTAGAACTGGGGGAAGAAAGAAAATCCCGCGGCCGAGTTCTACCCAAAGAGATGGGTGGTCAGCTACCACAGGAAATGGAAATCATCGGTGCGGCGATAAGTAACGTTAAGGATATTTAATATTACTGAAACTAGTTCCGAAAGGTCCAAACATGGAATATAAATGGGGAGAAAAGGGAATAGAAAGAGGAATATTGAAGGAGGTAAATTATTCCTTATCCTAAGAAGGGAGTAGTCTTGGGAACCTTCCATGTTAATGATTAAGGATAAAATATTGAGTGAATACTGATTAATTAAGCTCAATGATTTTGGGTCTAATATTAGTTGAAAACCATTTTACACACATTTTTATATACTCTTGCAAGTTCTACATATCATTGAAATATTTCCACAGGTAAGATTTACCATTAATTTTAGCTGAGAGTTGAGAAGGTCAGTGCCCAATGCATTTGTTTATTCAACATAAATCCTATATTCCCAACTGCAAAGTATCTAGTATCCTGAGCAAGCCGGAGCAGAGATAAGTAAGAATGTGAAGGTAAGTGAACATAAGACGCATTGGGAATAAGAAGGAAGAATTGAGTTTTTACAACTTTGCGGATTTAGACCAAGTAAAAGAAATGACACCCGGTAAGCGATACAGTAGTGAACACAATACAATGTTGCACGAACAATAAGGTACAAAATACAAACTGGATTGCACCAAAAAAATTCATTCCTTAAAAAATCATAAATCAATTCCACTGCTTGTGAATTCCATTGCTCAATGTACACTGGCCACAGAAGACTTAAACCTTAACCAAAACTTAAAACAAAAGACAGCCAGCTCTCCGGAAGATTCCTTGAGTTCCTGTTGCCGGAGGTTTAACTCATGAAACTAAATCGTTAGAGATATCTGTCCATAATAATAGCACCATGATCTCTACATTTTCAAGTTTGATCGCACACAGATAACAGCTAAATTATAAGATAATTAAGAGATAATTGTCACAAAGTAAGTAATCTACGGATGATCAGTCACACAGACACAGTCCTTGAAAACGATTTAATTTACATGATAATCATTTACACGTGAGCAGGCCTGATCTTACAATTTTCTCCTAAACTCTAATTCCCAATCTATACGGAAACATTTAAAATGCATTTTCTGTGAGACCGGTTCAAGCTGAGAAATAAATTTATATGCAAATATTTGCATGATATTCCTTATAGTTTGTAGCATTTTTGAATTTTCTGACGTATTGGTGAAGTACTTTCGTAAGCGTTAAATCCCTCTTGAGAGGAACCGACAAAAGATAGATATACCACGCATGTAGGTTTCTTGTAATAAAAAATTGTTTGATTTTCGGCAGGAGGTGATTCAACTCGGGCTCAAAATTAGTTTCTTCTCAAACCACCGGATATTGCTTTCTATGAGCTTGTAAAGGGTATTGATCACTAGAAGTTTGCTCCTCATTCACCCTATGGTTTGGTATGACAACATTTACCAACAATAGGGTGTTTGTATTTATCGTGAATCAATATTATGTTACCATTTGGTCTAATAGAGTTCCTAACTATGAATATAAAACTACGTTATTATAAACACGAAACCAGAAACACTCTGTTTCAGCATAGTATTTCAGCCGATAAAATATTTTAATCAGTTACTTTGGAATTATTTCTCATACCTTTTAAAAGGCTATTAATTGTTAATGTAATTACATGATCAAGGCTAAGTACAATTGTTACTACAAATATTTTCTTCCCGACCACATAACTGCGGTTAAAATTATAATTGTTTTCTTTTTTAATTTTACTTAGATAAATTTCAACGACTGAATCATTTTTCCTCATTAAGTAAGAAAATTAGTCAACGTTGATGAATGGCTGTCAAAAACACAAGGCAGCAAACCTTTGACTCTTAACCAAAGCATTCACTGGAACGCCCACGGACGTATAAGAAGCATTCATTCGGGAATCGCTTCCATAGCATTCAGTTCAGATACACCAGTAAGTGTTCGTGTTGATAGACGATGGAATTTGAAAGAAAAAGGAAAAACGGCCCAAGGGTTCCCTGAATGGCGTCTGAGGGGGTGGCTCATTTTTTTACACGATTGTCGAAGCGATCCGATGCAAGAACGAGTCCCACCCCCCTCTACCACCCCTCTACCACCCCCAATCTCCTCCCTCCTCCTTCCCAGCTATCCTCTCCATCTCTCACTTCCCCAATCCCCCACCCTATGCTCCTCTATTTCACCCGCTATTTCGGCCAAATGTTTTCTTCAAGTGCTCTTTCGCGCGGGATAAGAGGAAAAGGGAGCGGCAAATGAGAGGAGAGGGATGGGAGCGGTGTAGGGGAGAAGGCAAAGGAGGAAGGAGGGGAATGAGGGGATGCGGGGAAGGTGAGGGAAAAGGGGGGGTGTTCTTCCTTCAACAAATGTCGAGTGGTTAGGTGAACAAAGCACAGTCAGAATGGAGAATGGGGGAGACTGAGATTCAGAAGTCGCGGATTGTGAAAAAAAAAATTTATCCGCGCGAGTAAGAGCTTGCAGAATGCTTCGCATGAAGGAAACAATGAAGATGAAAAATAATGGGAGGGAGAAAAAGGTGCTTAAAATGTTTGAATAGTAACACGCCATAGTTCGCTACACCGCAAAATTCAGTTACGGAATCACCGACGCCCTCTCCCTGGGAAACTCCTGCTTCAGAATCCGTTCTACCAGATATCCCTCTCGTCTTCCTTCTCGTTAATATCCTCAGGGATTCTCTTTTAATCTTCTCTCCATACGTGGGCTCAAAGTATCTCCAAAACTGAACGTAAACGTTCATGGTTGAGTTACCAAACACTCGAGGGATTGCCGGCAATTAACAGCATTTGCCACAAGTCATAAAAATAAACCTTAAAAGGAAGTTAAACCTACGATTAGTTTTAGTAAATTTTGGTTCATTTCTAGAATAGTAATTAGAGAATACATCATTTAAAACTAACAAAATCAGACTGGAGAAAAGTAGCATAAGTCCTAGGAAATATTCTATGCTCAAACGATGATATGACACTGGTTGGTATTACAGCATGCATGTTACACATGCGTTTCATTCAATATTACTGGTAGGTTTCTCTGCACCTACATGTTGCCCTGTCAGACACCGCAAGTACGTGTGGCCAGAGTTCAGTAAGAGAGTTATTTTCTAATAGAAAATAAGACGTACTAAAAGAAATAGGAAGAAGAAAGACTAGGGAAAATAGTCGTGTGATTCATAGTTTTTTTCGGAATTATATTTTTTCATTATATGTAGTTATGTAGGTATTGCCCTTGGGAATACGAGTTCTTGCATCTCTATGATTTAAAGTGAGTAAAAAATAATTGGTATATGCATTACGGTAATGGAAGGTCTTGAGGGATATTTGGTTACAAAGAAAATCACGATATAAATGATCACTTTTCATGTCCATTAATGCTAGAGGTCAGAACAAAGTAAGCCATTTCGCAAAATTACCACCTCTAAAATTTTGGGATGCGTAGCCATCAATGAAGAACGTTAGCTTGAAAGGAATACAAGTAAATTAAGAACTTGGGCTGACACCAAATGATGCTTGTAGGCACAGTCATGTCGCACTTAATTTTATTTAATGCTTTGCCACTTCTAATGAAAATGGATGAGCCTTCATTTTATCCTGCGTTGAAACAAAGAGAAGCAACATCAAAAAAGATATATCATCTGACAGCATTCACTTTGAAATTTCATATAACTAATGGCTTTCGGCTGATGGAAAAAGCGTACATGGAATTCCACATTCAATGGAACATATCTGTGATCTCCAGAAACATATTCTACCTAATGGATGACAACTGTGGTGGGCAGGATGAGAGTACAAGGACAAAAATAAAGAGAAAGCTAAACAGTTGGGAGAATATGGGAAAACTGAGGCGGCGGTTGGTGATTGCCAATAACTCCACTCCTTAGACATTTAAATCTCAGCGATGGAGAGGCCTTCGGAGTCACTTGCATTAGCCTTATGACTTATCTTGGCTTGAGAAATCCGGATTGCGCCGCTTTTATACACAACTTAAACGATTTACCTTACTTGTAAACCAAAGATAGAAGACAGACATATCGCGTTTAGGTACGAGTTATCCCATAAGAATAATTTTTATGACGTCAGGTTAAGAGAAAATATGAATAGGAATCAATATCAGGCAAGTATAAGCAATACAGCCGTTCGAGGAAGAACGTGCGCGAGTGTAATGCAAAGAGGCATTAAGTCAATCAACTGTCATATTCAAATACTCAGATTGGTACCAATACGGCACTAGTAAAACCATTTGTTTATGAAAAAGTTCAACAAAAAGAATGAATTCACCAAAGATACCACAAGAAGCAAACATTATCGTAATTACAATGCAGAATTACGTCTTGTGTTCATTTTTAAAATTAAAAAGAGTAATAAGTAGCATATTGTTCTCCAAGCTCCAAAAAGAGGGTCTATTCTTAAATAGTTTTGCTGTTAAAGGTAGTAGTTTCAGGCTTGATTTGGTGGAATATCATAACGAAAGAAAAAGACTGGCAATTTTCCACAAGGGTAAATATATATCAATATAACCTTAGTCTTGTTGCAAATTGCCAGTCTTCTTCTTTAGTTTTGCTGTTTTTTACACTCAAATTTCCATTCCTAATTGACTATCACACACATGCCGTTTATAATAATCACAAAGTACTTTTAATGCAAACGCCTTAAACATTTTTTGTTGATGAAAGAGGTTCAGAGATGTAATGATTCAACATTGGCGCCAGTTACGTTACCCGACTCGGCTATTGTATACTACCCAGGTTTTAAATATTTTCTGTTTCCGATTCGTCATTCTGGATTGCTACTCTCGGTGATACACTCGTGGCATCAAATAAGGTGAAGAATTTTGTTAAAAATATCATCAACTAGCTCCACATCCATTTTGCACGCCTCATTCATTATTTTATTAGGTTATTCTCTCCAAAGATTTTGATCTCAGTACCATGCGCTCCTATTCAATCTTTGCTTTTGGATGATTTTGCCTTGCTTTCCACTGAAAATCACTGGCATTTACCAATAAAGGATTCAAACTTGGGATCTTTAAATGGCTAGCCCTTAAAAAAAAATATGGACCAATGGAGTAAAAAAACAACTCGTTGTCAGCAGTGTAGTGACTTTCTAAAATTCAAAAGAGTTATTAGCAGCGTATTGTTGTTCTAAAAAGAGGATATACATCTTTCAACAATTTATGCTCAAGAAACTTTTAGTTTAATATTCTCACGACTTTAAATACCAAATTGTGAACGATTATGGAGCATATTACGACTTTCTTTCTATTTCACTAGGACATTTTCTACTTTAATATCATTAAGCAAAAGATATTTTTTTATCAAGCACCTTAACATACACTTTAATATAAACTAGTGGAATGTTGCTGAATGTAATAGAGCTTCAGCATTGCACTCCTAACTTTTAACAGTTTTACAAAACCAACTTACCAAATCCCAAACTCAAGCCTTTATATTTTATCCCCTGCCAAAAAAATGCAGTAGAAACACAGTAGTCAGATTCGAAATTAATATGATAGAATCTATTTAAAAATGCGAGCACAATTTTTCGTTGATAGGAAAGTTGTTAATGGATTGTATCACAACGATGTCTCAAGAGGAAAAAAATGTTGAATAAAATACACACTATCTTACAAAATATTTAAAAGCTAGTATTTCATGATAATCTAAAAAGGATCTTATGGCGGTAAAGATTAAAGTAGGAGTTTTTTAATATTTAAATAGCAGAGTGTATTTAACTGGACTGGATTTGGTTCACAAAATAAATAAACTTAGTTCAGAATAGTCATTTCATCTGAGTATATTTCAATGACTGTGCCCACTCTTATTGCATAGAATTCTCAGAATGAACAAAAAGGAATACTACTGTTTTGAATTTTGAGAGCTATGAATCACATTTGCTGATTAAATTTTATCTCTGTGGCAGTATTTTCAAACACCATTCGCATTAACTGGCTTTCTTTAGTTATCTTATATTCATTTAAGTTTCTAGAAGAAGAATAAATACAAGAACGAGTTTTATAACCTGAGTAATTACCTAATACTTGGGTTTGTGTTGGAGAAGTAATGAAAATGCTATCTGGCGCTTAAATTACAGGCGTAGCATGCATCTTTCAAATCAATGTCTCTTCAACAGATTGCTCTTACCAGAAATCACGCAACACGCAAACGTTCTAACGAGAATTAATATTCCGAGAAAATTAAATAAATGACGAAAAAGAGTGAGTAGCCTTATTTGTGGAAGTTCATTTTTTTAAAATACTGTTCATTAAATGATTTATATCGCTTGGAGGGTATTCATATTTTTATACCTTAATTAAAGTGCGCTTAATAAAAATTTTTGAATAGGTCATGACTGATCACACATGTTCACACAAACTCAATTTTTCTTGAATAACATTACGTGAAATAGGCTAAAACTTTCATTAAGTGAGTACTTCAATTACCGTGGATCTCTCACGTGTGATATTCACAATTACAGAATTTCCAAAGAGAAAAAAATATCATTTGCCTCGACCAGGATTTAAACCCGATGTCTTACAGATCAGACGTCCAACAGTTAAATACAATTGAGCAACTAGCTTCTTCTGTCAACTATGTATAGTTAATATAATAAGTGTCCTCCAATGCCTTGTTAGCTTCACTAAACTTCACCATCATTATTTTACAAAATCCGAAATAGATAGTAAGTACGTTTAAACCTCATAGCCCTTACCAATGCCACAGCTCCAAATACCTTCGACAAAATTAGGGGAGGAAGGGAGCATGTCATTTTATACTTTGTAATACAGTAAATAAAAGCAAAATTTGAGGCTAATGAATTCCATAATAAATAAATGTTTCATTATTTCAACATGACTACCTTTAAAAGTGATTGACAACCAATTTGTCACCAATAGAACATGAAATGCTTTACAGTGATGGAACTGGCAGTTTCTCACCACTCCACCACCAGTCTATTTACCTTGCTAAAAATATATTATGAAAGGAAAGGCACACAGCTTTCTAGCTGGATAGTATTTATTTTTCATGTTATTCAATAGGTAAACTCGACTAAGTTACCTAGATTAATTAAACCTGCTTATTACTTGCATTCCTGGTAAAATACTTTAATTGAACGAATAATTTTCAATTAATGAAATGGAAAATATTTGTTTTTTTTTTCAATTCACAGATAGAGACCGTTCGCCCATGATCACGAAACGGGTGATAGAAAATGACAAAATATGGACCGAAAGCGAAGCATTAATGGATAATACGACCGATTCATTATGTCTGCATGATTTGTCGCTCATTCTTCGTGTCAGATGTAAGTCAAATTCTTTAATTAACTTTCGAAATGACGTCACGGTCAATAGGGGAATTGTTGGCGCAATAGATTGGCCGGGACAATGAGTGGTCTCTCTAAGGATGAGGAGTGTGGAAGTAAAGCAATCGAGCGAGCCAAGAGTCTGAAAGACGAATGCGTGCGGAGGTGAAAACCTAACAAGGGAGTAAACCTTATAATGAAGGAGTCTCGACATGAAGCTAAGAAGGCTCCCACCCCATGCAAGCGGGACACGCTCTTTTATCTCGCGCCGTTTCCTGCCATAATGCACCTCCGCCTACCGCCGAGGCACACACACTCACTCGAGAGGCCCCCGCCGCTCACCTGGCGACGTCTTGGCAACCGGGGGCAGAGAAAAGGAGGGAATTAACCTCTCCTAGACATTTCTCCCCCCCCCCGGACTCGATCCCTCCCTCTCTTCTTTTGTTCTCTCTCCTTCCTCCCTTCCTCTTCCTCGACTCCTCTCTCCTCGCACTGCCTCTCGAGGTCGGTAATTGCGTCCGAGGGTCAATTCCCTCCGCTCCTTGCTCTCTCTCTCTCCTTCGTTATCTCTCCCATCTTACTCCACCTTTTGGCATTCTTGCTCACCCCATTCCTCGCCCACCCGACTGCTCCTTCCACCTCCTTTAACTTGATGCCCCCACCGCTTCCCTTTAAAAATTACGCCATTCGTGAGTGGCGAAAACTGATCATGTTTCTTTATCATGATGTGGAAGACCACTAATACAATACACTCAACAATGAGAATGAATTCGATTTTCTAGCAAATCAAGCCAAATATAAAAGAAAATGGTTTTGATTTAGAGATAGATTTTTTCACAATATCTAGTACTCAGCTCGATTATGTTGTTTGGGGCATGTAGTAATATTTTTCAAACATTCATGCATATTTTTATGTGGAAATGAGGAATAAGGGTATGGATAGGTGTAATTCATGAGGACTACCGTAGTCAATGAGAAGTTTTTTAATGTCATAAAGATAGAGGTAGACCATTAAATCCCTGTACAAATATTCTTGCATATAATATTCAACTGAATGTTTTTAAAATGAGTTATCCACCAAAAGAATACTAATTTTCAAATTACAGTATCAAGTTTTGTAGTAAATTAAGTTCTAACTAATATTCAATATCATTACCTTTCAATGTTACATACCCCTACGCATCGATTCAGGCTTTTAAATTTATCTTTAGTTTTTCAGTTCACTGTTAGTGATTCTTCAACGTCCTGCTCAAGCTGCACAAAAGTTTCAATCAACATTTTCTTTCCGGATTGTTCGTGTAAGATAACTACGATATGTTATAAGAAATTCCTATTTTCAAGATCCCAGTTTCCATTTTACACTCTTCTTTCCAGCTCATGCACTCGTTCCCACTCTTTTTACTTCAAGCCTCCACAACACAGTTTTCAAGCATTTGAGCATATCATATATGACCTTCATAGTGGCGAATAACTAACTTCAATATCCCGTCAGATTATCATTACCCTAACAAGAATGCTCCCCACCACTCCCCAACTCAGATCACCTCTTCAATTCATTTTCTTTCGCGTCCCCTTCGCACATCACCTGAATCACTCTGAACCCTCTCATTCCTCCTCCGGAGACTCGTGCGACAAAGGTTTCCGATACGGGCCGCATGCGGCCTGACTCGCCTCCTCGAAGAGAAAAGCTTGGAACCGGCGAAATGGACAAAAGGAGCTGGAGGGAGAAGTAGGGATGGAAGGGGGAAGAGGAAGATCGACTGCGGGACGGATGGCGAGGCGCAGGAATATTTAATCACGACCCCCACCCACCCCCTCCACGCACAACCCCTCGATCCCTCCCGACTCCTCATCCCTCCTCCCTTTTAAACCGCATCGCTGACCTCGGCCGACCCAACCACCCTCCATGCCTTATCTCCGGTTTCATACCGGTCTCACTTTCTACAAATTTATACGCGATTTCAAGCCCCCTCCATACTTCATTACCCATCTCTTATTTGGTTTCCTCTTCATTTTTCTCCCCTCCGCCGCATCGGGTTTTCCCGCGTCGAATCATTCCCGCCAACCTAATTGATTTACGGTCCCGGCCCGCGTTTATTAATGCTTTGTTTATTTCAGCAAAATGCGGTCGTTCGTATCTCTCTCTTCGACTCACCTCCTATCCTCCTACCCCCTCGTCCGACAACACTTGTCTTCACCTACCTCAAGCCCCTCATCATTTCCCCCCTCCCACGCTTCCATACCACTCTCCCTCCCCCAATAACCTCCCGCGAACCCTTCAGGCCACTGATAATTTATCCATGCTACTCCGCACCCTGCCGATTTGCATAAAAACAGATTCGTTTCGCGAAAAGCGCCATGCCGAGAGAATGTTCTGCACGTTTGTATTGCGGATGGAAAACGACATATGTGCCGAGGCTGCAGGTTCAATCTTCCACACCCGGGAGAGTAGAAGGGTTGTTTACATAGCTCTTGGCACACGGCTAGAAATTAATTAGGATTTCAATTGCTATGGGAGGGATGGCGGAATTATAATCCAATATTTCTCATCCGGAAACCAAAGTTCCTAGTTATGACACAATCGAATAGCATCGATTTTTTCAAGAAAAACCTCAGGACTTAATCTTTATCACCAACATAGAAAATAATATATTAATTATAAAATATAGAAAATCTTCAACTGAGGATATATTTATAAGCAATATTATAAAATAAAATTCCATTGTAAAAAAATTATTCTGATATTAATTAGATACAAAATTCATGCCAAAATGCTCTGAGATCCATTGTTCGTGTAAGATAAGTGAACATGGGAATTTTTTCAGGAAAAAATACCGCATGATACGGGATGGAAAAAACTCGTCAACAGAATTACCCATAGATCAAACAAAATACGCATATTAAAATAATTGAAATTCCGGCGAACGATGGAGGTAATAACCGAGGGTGGAGGGTAAAAAATTAGGGAAAAATCCACCGGGATCGAGCTGAGAGGTATTTTTCACGTTGGAGGGTGAGTAGTTATGGATTGAGAGCCGACGGAAAAAATGCCTTTCGCAACTGAAAGTGGGAGATGCGAGAGAGGACCCGAGGGAGAATGGGGAGTGGAGCCGGAGGGCGGCGAGGGCATTTGGTGGGGGGGGGGGGGGGGGGGAGTGCGTGGGGAATGGGAGGGAAGCGTTCGATTGAATGCAGGGGGGAGGGAGGCGCAGATGGAGAGCGGAGGATAAAGAACGGAGAATCCGCGATCGGGAAGGAGACAGGGAGATGGGGAGATAGGCGAGGATTAAGGGAGAGCGGGAGCGAGTCAGTCACTCCTCGACGAGCGGCACCGACCAGGAAGCTGGCGAGGGAGAGAGGGGAAGGGAGGAACGGAGGGAGGGAGAGAGTGAAGTAACGAGCAGTAAGTAAGATGAATTCACTGAGGGTCGGAGCGAGGTGGGGATTAGGGGCATGAGGAGAAAGTGTCGATGAGAGGGAAAGGAGAGAATGTGGCGGACGGGCTCATAAGGCTTCGTTTGGATGATGGGAGGTCGAGGATTGATTTAACGAGATATGGAGCGCCTGCCACGGAATGGGAAAACTAAGTCGGACGAAAAAATGACAGTCGTCAATTTCCGTCCTTCATATTGGCCTCGGGTACCGTAGATTCACTTAGACAATGTAATGGACCTAGCCATAATCAACGTGCCGTAAAATTTCAATGCGGAAAAAAATTAAGAAGCAATAAAAGGATTGAAAGATTTAATACTTTCCTGGCCTATGCAAAGTGAAATGATCTTGCCTGGTGGAAAATCCAAGAAAATTCTACACAGTAAAAGGACTGTTTTAAATTTGAAAATGGGAGTAAAGAATCTTTGAAAGAGGCATTTCAAATGAAAATAGTTGATGAGCACTGATGGTTTAGGTGCATATGCTGATTACGTTACCAGGGATACATTGGAGATGAAAATTAGCTCGCTTGATTTTAGCATCAGTTGGAGAAAAATATTTGAACTATCCCATCATCAGGTTTTTTGTCATAAATAGGTTGATCATAGCATTACAATGGCAATAGAAGACGTTAATCACAGAACAGGGGAATTGTAGTTAATAAATATTCATCAGTGTTTTCCAGGGATCAAAAACGTAAATTTCAGTGTCATAAATTGTTTATAGACTCTCACGTTGATTTGAGGTATCTTTACAGTTAATTGAATATAAAAATCGATTTTACACGCAATATATCCATTAAAAGGGCTTTAAGGGACAAAAACCAAAACATGTTGAGAGATATGCTTGTTTCCAATAGCTCGTCAAAATAGGCACCGCAAGAAATATAGAACCCCAAATAAATGGATGCTTTTCCACGACCACATTCCACACGCTCTCGTGAGTGCTCGAAAAATGAAGGCGTAGATGAAATTTCGACGCAGTAATTTTATTTTTCAGCTCATTTGCCTTCGAATGTCTGTGTGCTACAACGTGTTCGTGGTGAATAAAACCTGAGGCCAAAAAGGTTAGACGATAACTGGCTGGGACCGTAGACCTGCAGGAAAAGAAGATGAAAGCGGGGGTGAATAGGGAGAGGGGTGATGTGTCGCTGTCTTTGCGTTTCCTGCCGTTCATTAGCACCTGCCTCGGAGGGTGGAAGGCGAGGGATACGAGCAGGCACGGAGGAAAAAGCACGAACGACACAAGGGGAAAGAGGCCCCGGAAGACGAGACGGAGTGGGTGGAAGAAAACAAGATGCTAAACCAAATGCGGAGAGAGGGAAGATAAAGACAGGGGTAGAGGAGGGAAGAAAGAGCGGAGGGTGAGAGGAGAGAGACATTAAAGGAAGTACAGTGTATCGGGTGTGTGGGCTGTTCGAGACTCGGGAGTCCCTGGATCGAATCTCCCTCCCTCCCAAGTTCAATGGCCGTGCTTGGATGCTGTTGGCGGCGAGGCTTATATTGTTGGATGCAGCGGCAACTGCTAGCCTATCTTGTCATAGCTCCAAGGCCATTGCATCACCCGGACGCTCGTATGGTCGAGATCGGTGAGTAGGGGGAGGGAAAGGGATATCAAGGGCGGGGACGGAGAATGAGTAAGAGTGAGGTGGGGAGGGGGGCTTGGAAAGGAATGAGATGTTTATGTGCGTACGAAGACTGGCCGTCCAGTCGGAGGAGAAAAACCACAAACAAACCCCCCTCCCAATCCGCCCTCTCCTGTTAGGGTACCGCAAGAAAACTACAGTCGTTTCCACCCTCAGGTTTATTGCCCTCTTTACCCTCCTCCATGTTTACGGTGCCTCTTTTATAAGCGCTCACACACATACGGAACCACTTTCTCCCCCAGTGTATCTCTCTCTCCTTTTCTCTCCCCAGGATCATCCCTCTATCTCTCGCTCGCCTCCTCCGCCCTGCACACGCGCACCGGGAAAGGGAAATCCCGGGCGGGGGCATTGATGTGTTATTAGACGATGGGGATGGCAAGGCAGGAGGAAGCATTTCGATGGCGCTTCTCCGCCGCCCACTACTGGGGCATCCTTTACGAGAGCTTCTCCCCGGACGTCATTCTACACTCTTTACCTTTTCGAGGCCAATTTGATGGAAAGATGCAAGGCGCATCTCCCCTTCCTGACCTCATCCTCTTGCCGCCACCTTCTTTCCTTCACTAGCCTGAGCTCCTCTATTTCACTCATTTCCTAGTTTGAATCTCAAAAAGACCTCCAAATCATATTTCTCACCATCTTCACTACAAATTAAATTAAATGCCTTGCCCATTAAATATTACTCATTCAGTTTATACAGACTACTTTGATATATGAATTACTCCGTCACAAGCGCCGTAGAACAAAAATAAATGACCTCACTGCCAATAATTTCCTGGCAGAATTGACAATAAAATAAGAAACTTTTACAACTTTACCCATCTACTGTATACTGATATTTACAAAAATCACATGAAATATATGTTTGTAAGCAAGAGAGAACGCCAGGGTTTTTTTTAAATTTTCCTTCGAGACTTCTTGCCAGGCTAATTGTAAGTGCACCTGCCATTTCAAATATCAAATAATGCCCTATGCCCCATGGAGTAATAAACTGAACGTTAACCAATAAAGTAAAAGTAATTTAATTTATAATGACAAACTATGACAATACATCAAAGGTGGTCAGCGCTAATAAGCAGATTTTATTACTCTACGAGAGCTACTATTACAAAAAACCAAATGAAAATAAATTCCAACCAAATTTAAAAACGAGGAGTCACAGAAAAGTCTGACGTAGAATAGATTCTCTTAATGCTTATTTTGAATTCTTTCATTAATGTGTATAGAAAAATATACGACCTAAGGGACAAAAAATAAAGGTCATCGCATTGAGAGAAACATATACGACTTCTTTGCGACCTCGGTATAAATCATCCAAGAGTATTCATTTTAACTTTCTAAAGATAAGAAAGTCTTGGCAAAAAATATACACTGTTATGCCAATCAGAATGCTCACGACTTGTGCAATTATGGAATAAGGTTTCATTTTATTGATGCATTAAGTTTTCATCGTTAATTTAGCAAAAATTAAGAATAAGTACGATGTATTTTGCATGTTTTTGATAGGTAAAGATAAATCCCTTCAAATGCAAAATAAAAACAGCAATTTATGAATTAATTTTTCAAGAATTATAAGTTACGTATATAAAAGACGTTCTTTCTAATTGCTTTGGGATTTCCATAAATAGGAATGGAAGCCTCAGCACTGTAAAAAATCTCTCATTGAAGGTCAGGTACACGCTTGAAAAAAGGTTTACGGAAAGGTCCATAATTAGGTACGCTTCATTCTGTCCAAAGGCGTGGAAAAAAGAGCTAACATAGGAGATTCGGTCTGCCGGATACATTTAATTTACGATTTGGCTAAGGAGGGTAAAAGACGCTTGAAGGCATCATCACCGTTCACTCACAAAAGAGGCCACAGGACGTAGCAAACATCATCAAAATAAAATGAAGGAAATGGATATGCCAAGCGCATCAATGAAGTGAATTTTATTTTTTCACTATTGAATGACTCGTAGCGGACAAAAGGTGTGCTCCACTTAGGTAAAAAAGAAATGTATTTCACCGGATACATCCCTTACGTAGTGGATCAGGGGAGACATCCCCAGAAAAAGTTGGCGGTAAAGAATTGCAAGAGGGCTTTACAAGAATTTCAGGACGCATTTTGGTCACAATGAAGCTAATTAATGACTTGAATACGACTATTAAAATCATGATACAAGGAATAAATATCCATACCTCACGAGAGCTTCGTAATCTCAGCCTCCCTACCACTCCAGCGATATTAAAGTGGTTAAGAGACCTTCGGAAAGTGGTCGGACCACACCTATTAGGAAGATATCGGCCTCTATCCATGGATTATGGATTTAGAGCGGAGTAAAGGAATGTGGTCCACCCGGGGGAGTGCACCCGCACGTCCCCTTCCGAGGAGGCAACAGCTTGAGTGAAGCGTCTAACTACGACCTCTCGTCCGGCGGAGAGGAGGCCAAGGGGAAGGGCGGGGGGCGAGCGGAGGAAGCACTCACTCCACCGATAGCCCGGGGGAAATTCAAGAGACGAACAGGTTTCGCCGGAAGATGACGCGGATTCGGTCTTTTTACTTTTCCCCAGAATTTTTTCTTCATCCTCTCGGCCGCACTTCTTCTTCCTGGTTGAGGGAGGGAGGGGGATGTAAGAGAGGTAGGGGGAGGGGATGGATGTCCTCCCTGCCTCTCAGTGCGGTGTGATCCGCTCCAATGCTTCCGAGCTCTAACGAAAGAGGGCGTGGGAACTCGCCCGGAGCACGGACGTGCATACTTCCTGGCTCCTCTGGCGTCACAGTCCGAATGGCCCCGGAGTGGCCGTCCGTCCCGCCCGACTAAGGGCCAAGGAGAAAGGATGGGGGTCGGATCTTTGGCTCAACTGGTCCTCATAAAGAGTGATGACACTGGCCTTCAGAGATGGAGAATTTGGAGGGGCCAGCATGTGGGGGAAGTGTGTCATCCCTTGATTCGTGTGCCTCGGTGTAGTCTTATTTTTGAAAATAATACCATTCTTGATTGGTTTATGATTTAAAAATCCAGCATGTTTCATTTTCATCTGGCTCAAAACTTACGAGAAATGATTTAGTTTGTTAGAAAGAGATGATGGGTTAAAATTAAAGTCCTCCAAATAAGGATTAACTTATACAGATTAGGAGAACCTTTGGATAGACCCAGATCTATTAGTATCCTTAGCCCAAGGGGAAGCAATACGTCTACCTTGGAAACTCATTAATTCATCAGGAATAGGCAGGTAAAAGCGCCAGAAATGTGAAAAGAAATGTTAACACGCACGTGAATTCAAATTTCTAGACAGAAATTAGAATTCCTTAAAAAGCTCTGATGCTATACATTCGTTCATTATGAAAATAACATGACGAGGAATTTGATAAATAAATTATTTAACGTGGTTAATTTCTAATGAATTTAAAGAATCAACAACTTTATTACTTCTATAATTTGTTTAATAAATGTTATGAGATAGGTATGATGGTAAAACATGACGCTTTAATGGAATTACATTGAATTTTAAAACTTATCTTCAGGGGTGAAATCAAAGATATTGTTTGAGTTAAATACATAATGTGGCGGTGAGATTAAATTATACTGCATTAATCCATTTTCCACAAAGTACGGAACTGATATCGGGATTGCTTATTAGCACTGGAATCTTTTTTATTAACTTCACTGTAATTCCAAATAGAAATGTATGGCGTCCAATTAATGTAAAAGTAACAACTTTCCGCTGACACTATCATGCAATGGACGGCACTAAAAACATACCAAACCTACACATACAAATGAGGTTCCTGGTTTCTAACGCGGGGTTTAGAGAACCAATAGAAATCTCCACGGAACCTAGTGTAAATCTTACTTGATTTAGAGCGACTACTCCAGGCGACTCGGCGATAGTCTGCAGTGACAAAGTTCTGGTGGAGTTGACGCGCGATTATGAGCGTGGAAACTTAAGAGCAATCCTACGGATGCGAGGGCGAGACAGAGCAACTTCAATAGACGACGGGTGAACGATGCTGAATAATAGGGGGGAGGACAAACAAGACGGCTCCAACTCATAACTCAAGCGCTGAGACCACTCCCCTCTCGCCCCACACCACCGCTATCCACCCCTTGCCCTTTTAAACAAGGGGCGAAGTAATAGCGTCATCTGTACCCCGCGGATGAAATATCCAGTGAGGTAAGGCTATTAGTCATGCCGTGGCGTTTATGTGTCGCCTCGCGGAGTTTTCTTTTTCATCCGCGGAGAAAACCTGGCATCACGCTCCTCAAGCCTCGCGTTCATCTCTCCATCCTTTTGCGCGTTGAAACGTTCCCCGAACGGCCTTGCCCTTTCAAAACACTCCCTGGGTTCAGACGACGGCAGCGACCGCAGAGTGAGGCTGCCTGTCTTGTTCCCAGGCTTACGCGCGGATATTCCTCGTGCCCGCGCATTGCGGCTTCCTTCGCACCCCGCCCCCCCCTTTCCCCTAGCCTTTCCACATCTCCAGCGAATCGTTTAATCCGTTGGCGTATATTTCCTCCGCGTTTAGTGCCGCAGGAGCGTTCCGGGCCGCGAATCCATTCCCAACCCCAGTCGATTCTCAGTTCCACGGCCTAACTTCGTCAAAAATCATTTTGGCATGCAAATGAGGTCAATTTCGCACTTTTCGGTGAATCTATATCCCTCACCCTCCTCCAGTAATCCTGAAGTTTGTCTAATTTACATCTCACCCTTCACCAAAGAGATAAAAAATAATGTCAACATGTTAACATTTAGACCCCAATTATTGAACTGGTTATGAACTTCAATTGTTTCCAGAATTTGATTCGCGCATTATTAAAAATTTAATTTACTTAGCAGGATACCATGGGTTTTATAAAACAGCGTCAGTGTTGTACACGTGCCCATCTTGCGAAAAGTTATTCCCAAATGTACCACCCGTTCACGAAATATCTATGACATAATTTCTCTTACGTTAAAGAATTTCAATTTCCAACCTCCAAATTCGTGACTGAATACTTGTACGCTACCCAAAATTGTTTACTTATTCTCTAGATACGTGAATATGAGGAGCAGTAGAGGGCTGACGGTTGTTTTGACCTCGGAATATTTCAAAATACTTTCCACCATGGTTATTCCGAAATAAAAGGGATACTAAGTTAAAATAGCGCTTGAAAAAAGTTTGCAGTCCAAAAATGATTTCCAACTCTTGCTCGGAGCATTAGAAAGTAGGAGTAGGAGCATTAAAAAAACATAGGAGTGAGCTTTAGTTGAGCAGAGCGAGTTCCTCACATATATTTGTATTTACACCTCGGAGTGCTATTTGACGCATTTAACAATGGAGCACGGTGGATTCTCAGCGGAATAATTTTCGCTTTCGAGAAATTCCGCAATTTTTTCACTTTCTTCGAGGGGGGAGGGAGAGCTCGGCTCGTCCATTCATCAAACTCTCCGCGAGCCTCTTCCCATAGAGTCGCCGTCCCCACGCTCGATTTGCCTGGATTGCCTCCTTCAATTCCGGTCCTCTTACCTCTCTCCCCCCACCTCCTCCCTCCAACTGAGAGCCGCGAACACTGCGCGACCTCTCCGCGGAATCATTGGATGGGGGTGAGGAGAAGGCTCATGGAGAGGGAAAGAGGGGAGGATGGATTGCGGAGGAGTGAGTGAGCACGGGAGGAGGAGACGGAGAAAGGAAGACAGCGTGTTTACTAACGAATGAATTCAATTACCTTAATCAAGCACTGCCGTGCCACCTGAGTATAAAACTCGCAACTAGAGATGGAAATGGATGCCTATTCTCCCCTGTGAAACTGAGACTAAACTGAGAGTAAAAGTCAATTATCACAAAAGTGCATTAGAGTTTACAATCTCCTATTTTCATGCCTCAGAAAGCAAATTTCCCTCTTGCTTAGCACGCACGCAATTATTTGAATTGCATTAACCTATATCATCTATATTAACTACATAGCAGTCACTTTGCGGAACCACAAGGATAATTATTCTTGAACAGCAGCGAGTGTACCTAAAAGTCTCGATTTCATTGTTGATCTCCGTTAGAGGACCTTTGTATTCCTATGATCCTATTTTCACGTATTTTCAACCTATTCGTAAAAATAATCATCCCAAAGGAAAGAGATGGAATGCCAAATTTGTTCCGGACTTACGATTTCAATAATTAATGTGATGATAGTCGTCAAAGGTTGATTTGGTACTTTCTGATTTTTCACGCATTAACTGCCCTAAAACAATTAAATTCCACTCAAATATCTGCAATTAGTTTGAAGGCTCCTGAATAACGATTCCCGGTGATAAATCGCTGAAAACGCGGAAATTTATTCAAAAAAGAAGCGACTAGTTAACTAAAGAACAAACACCTCGTTCAATCACACCTCAGCAGTTTCAGAGAGTTGGTATCTGAATGAATTCCAGTGATGAAATGTAAACATCCACAGAGTTTGTTTTCTTGCTTCAATGATTACAGTGACATCACTCCATTCAGTATTCTCTAAACTAAAAAAGCGAGTATCATATTCATCATCCAGCCAACAAATCTAAAATCATGCAATATAGAAATTATCGTTATTGTTTTGGAAAGAATTAGATTCATAAACCTTAAAGATTAAAATAGAGCGATACCTGATATTAAAATACAGCAATATTCTTCAGCTTCGCGTTCTTGTACTGTAATATTTCAACTGAGGTTTGTCATGAGTTGCGAAGGAATTACTGATATACGCAATGATTCAGTTTTCTCCCACGGTTTATCCTTTAACTAAAACCCAGAGGAATTGCAATGATTTTCGAAATGGCAAGAAAATTATCACAGTTTATATGCAAGAAACACAAATTGCCGAATGATATGGAAAAACGACAAATATAACGAAGCTATTGGATCCTATTCAATAAATACCTCCACCATAGAGAAAGCACCGGTGTTAGGTCCTATCACTGTAATTCAGCCATTCGTCTTCTACGAAATAATATCAAATAAACGGACTCACCACATTACGCTCCATTTTCTTCATAAGTGAAGTACTAAGAACTTACCTGAAAAATAAGGATATTTATAAATAAATAGGCATTAAAATAAACAAAATTTCAAAATCTATAGCTACGAAAATGGCAATATCAAGTGACTGAAATATATTGTACTCACGACAGAATTTCACGAAATGCATAACAAAAACAGGGCATTTTTATAATTCCAGGGAAATAGCAATGAATATATACGTAATTTCTTCCATGTAGAGAATATTACTAAAAAAATGACTATTTAGATTAAATATCGGCTACAATTGAGTTAAAGAAAAGTAGGTCACAGGAAAAAATAATAATGGGCAACAAGTATCTCACCGTCTTTGATAATAACGTCAAAGTTTATCATCAAAGACTACTTTCTTCTTCACTACTTTCTACGCCGGAAGTTACCAAAACAAACCGACAAGAATGTATACACATTTCACGGACGATCTTAACGGTTTCCTTCCTAATCAAAAATGTCAATAAGATTCGTTTGGTCTATGGAAGACTCAACACACACATTTGTTTGACGACCGAAATATGAACCTAAACAAAACATGATCATAACGAATCGCTTTCCTTTTGAGGAACCATCATTTTATTTGGTAAATGGATAGATTAATATTTTACTACACAAGTAAATGTGCTCGATAAGCGGTTTATATCGAGCAAAATGTCCTTGATAGGCTTATCACTCACGAGTCAACTATGCACGGTGATGAAAGCACTATACTCTTCACTTCATTTCCCTCCCTTCGCGATCCCATCGGAGGCTCCGCGGATACGTGTCTCTCTAATGCGAGGGCGACGGCACGGAAACGCTTGAGAATCCGATGTGCCGGCGAGGCGGAATGCACCCACCGATCCCTCCCTTCCCATCCCCCGACAACTGCCGCCACCATCCCCACCGCCTCCCTGCGACCACATCTCGATCAAGCACCGCCCTCCTCCATCACACCCCCACTCCCTACTCGCATCCACCCCTTCGCGTTAATGCGCGAACCGCAGGGGGGAAGGGGTGTGCATCTGTCGCGAGCAGAGGGAAGAGGGGAACGCCGGCGGTGCGGCAATGAGCGCCATCGGACGCCACCCCTAACCCCTTCCCTCGCCCTGGGAGGAGGGGTAGTTCCCGGGGGAGGCGGATGGGATCTCACGCCCTTCGGGTCGCGCGATTGCTCGGGGGTGCCCCCGGTGCGGGGCGGAGGTCGAAGGGACCGGAAGGGACGCGAGGGCAAAAGGGACAGCGTCCCCGGGGCCGGAGGTGACAAAGGTCAACGGCGTGGAGAGGAGGAGAAAGTGAGGCGCCGCGCGGGGAGGTGAGGATGAGACGAGAGAGAGAGAGGATGGAAATGAGTCGAGTTTGACTTTAATACCTATAAGACGGATAAACATCCGAATTGAGACGCAGATGGTGGTGATGGGTTTTTGCTAATGCATCGAGAGCTTTCGCTTCAAGCGTCGAAAGAAATGGAAGTTAGAGATGAGAAATCTTTATCTTATGTATTTCAATCTTGAGAGTGGTGGTCTCCCCTATTCAACCTATTAGTTACTATTTTGAATTCTGTAACTCCTTCCTTGATCAGAGTATATAAAGTATAAGTTCAACACAATAAAAGATTAATACCGTAGCATGAAATATTCCAAAATAATTAAAGATACCAATAGCAGAGGATACGCAAAGAACGCGTGAGGAATTTTATTTTCAGCTTAAAAATTTCTTTCTTTCACAACTCTCTCAATTATATATTTATTCGATATAAAATTCGCAATTCAGAATAAGATTAAATATTTGCTACAAAGATGGATATAATAACAAAAATCGATTTATAATTTCCATGGGGTTTTCAGAATAGCATCAAAGTTTAATTATGAGAGAGCCAAGTACTGAATACTATGGTAAACTTACTAACACGAAAAGCATGAATTAATCATAGATAAATCATTTCAACTCGTAAGCTGAACTTCCTAGTATTTGCTCGGATTACGTAATAAAAATATTTGATTCCTCGTTTTACTAAACGTACTTTACCTCAAAAGAGAATTAATGAAAATTGTTCGTAAAAAAAAAACGTATATCATCACCACTAGATATGGGAATAGAAAACCACACAAAAGTTTCAGGGAGAGAAGCGGAGAGAGGGAGCTTTTAATTTTGACACCGACAAAAACCTTTGGGATATTATGAGGAGGGATAAGACAAACCTCAAACGAAAAAATATATGTAGGACGGAAGCCAGGAATGGAAAGGAGGAGGATTTGGTTTGAGGGATGCCTACAGAGGGCGGGAGGGAGTGAAGTGGGGTGGAAGGAAGGCGCACGAGGAAGGCGAGATGAATATCCTCCTGCGCCCAGTGACGCTGGTGTTGAGGCGAGGGGGCTGCCAATGTGGCTATGTTGCAGGGGTATTTAACAGGAGGGACGTGGGGGGGACGACAGAGCATGGGGTGGTCTCACGAAGGATGCACCGCGTTCCACCCGCACTCTCCCGCATTCCATTCGTCTGCTCGGGGGTGAGTCGCCGTTCACTGATCACCGATTCAAATTAGAATAGTTGGTCGCTTGAAATCGATAAGGGTGGAAAAAAGGTGCGATCGATGTTTCCAACTCATGCGAAACTTCATAGGAATCTCCACTCTCCATCACATTACGTAGCCTTAAGGGGAATAGGGGATTATTTTACATAAATGTATATAATTCCAACTTGGAATATTTTTGGAGGATACCTCCATTTTGAACTACCGCCATTCTTGATTACTCAATAACGAATGGAATACCGTATGAGTAGCATTTAATTTGATTATGCTACTAGGAAGAATTAAGCGGGTAAATTACAGCACACCTCACTCAAATATTTGCATTTCGTATTTGAAAGTGACGACAAAGCATTACAACAAAATGTCAATAAAACTGATATCAATTCTCGATGCCGGAGCCGGGTTTCACATTACTTCAAAACATTCAACATCGTAGTGATGAAATCTAGAGAGTAATGCCATTGGTTCAAGTACACGTTATTTCCGCAGGTTTCTTAATAACTTGAATATTTTATTCCATGCATGAAAATATCGTGTGACTACAGAAACATTCTTGTACACTATTCTCATTTACTGGCAAGGGCCTAGCCTCGTTGAATCACCGGTTCCCGACAGGTCTCCGAAATTAGGCAAGGCTGGATTGGGACAGAGGTTGATGGGTAACCCTCCTCCATACCTCTACCGCGGTGCTCTTGTCCCCTGTCTGCAAGTGGCGGGCAGGTTAAATGTGGGTTGGCATCAAGGTGAGTAGAATAGAGTATTATACTAACCTTGGGTTGACACCAGGCACGTAGCCAGAAATTTGCTTCGGGGGGGGGGGGGGGGGGGGCTAATTCTTGCGTAACTTGAAAAAAATCAGCCTTGCCCATTCAGTGCCGACTATGTTACAAATCTCTTCCCTTAATTTTCAGTGCTTGGTATTTACTTTTACAGTGCCCATACTTATCTCTTCTCACTGTTAATTTTACCGCTAAAATCAGAACAACAAAATTATTGGGAAAAAATTTCGTGGGGGCTGAAGCACCAGACTACGTGGCTGGTTGACACAATGGATTTAAAGAGGTCTAAGTACCAGGGGGGGCTCCAGAAGGCCCCCGCCCACCCCACCAATTTCTTTTTATTTTATACTAATTTATTTCAAAAACTTAGCAATAACTTAATAAATATTTCAAAGTAATATAATTGGACAATAAAGCAAATAAATGCGTTTTACTTCGGAAGGGTTCGCCTTCTGGGAGATATTTATTTAAAAAATTATTTTCTTTGGGCGTTTGTTTTTATGGCACGAGTTTTGCATTTGAGTTACAGCACGTGGAAGAGTGTCCACTCGTGTGTGAAAAGAGGGATATAACTGATGCAAAGTACATAGAATAAAGCTCCAAAGGTTTCGTATCAAGATTCAATCTCCACGAAGACCACATTTTTCGGGGCAAAATCGTGAGATTGGAAAGTTTAATAGTGGGTCACGATTTTTGATCTCTATTCACAAACGGAACAATAATAGAGAAGAGATTTGGATACAGCATTTCTACCGTAACGATGTTTTCTCCCTTTGTTTCCCGATCATCATCATTAGTCATCAATCCTCAGATTGGTTTGACGCAGCTCTACACTGAGTACTTCTATTGGGTAATCTCTTCATATTAACTACTTTATTTCCCCACTACAAAAAAATATGCTCCGGAGAACAGAACTGCAGAAGAAATGCGTGGTTTTCTCAGGAAATTCACTCCAGGAACCATCTTAACGATATATTTTAGCATATGAAATATATAGCGCAAGTCGATAAAGGTGTGAAAGAAAAGAATTAGGTAGATATAACTGGAGGTTAACTGATACAACAGGAGGTTAACTGATAGCAGCATCGAGTGGGGAGCAGCATCAAATCAACCTTAGGGCCATATTTAGAATCTCAACTAATTTCGCTTCTCTCGCTCACGCTATAAAATCCCTAAAACGTGTCAAATCGGTGTACAGATTCTAGCTGCAAAGGTAATATCACTTCTCACCGTGACGCTGAGAACTGAGTATAGATTCTTAATATTAGAGGGTCATATTCAGAATCTCAACTTAAGTCTCACGTCTACGGTTTACGTCATAATATCTCTATTACGAGTTGAAAAAGGTGAACACATTCCCTTCGACGTGGCTCGAAGCGGTATACAGCATGGTGATACCAACTTTGCAGGATGAAACTGCACACCAATTTGACCCGAAGTGGAGATTTTAGGACATAAGCAGCGGAAGCGAACCTGAGATTCTGAATATGGTCCTTAGTATTAGTACCCATGATGAAGATAATATTTCTAAAATAAATATTTTGGTCAAAATATTGGAAGTCGAATCCGAACACTTTCCCCTTGTTCGTATGGTCATCATCCTCAACTGGTATTCTCCCTGCTGGACGCTTACAAACACCAAGGCAGTCTACAATTCGTCCTGTCCCGGGCCTCTTCCTTGGTTTTCTTGTACCCTCTAGCTTCACTTCCGTATGGTTAAGTTCCAAAACACTTTTATTCTGGTAGTTAGTATTCACAATTATCTCTTGAATATTTTTCATCAAGACGTGAGTCACTGCTGATAGCATTAACTTTATCCACCTACATCGACATAGCAATGCCGATTTAAAACAAATTTTGATGTAACAATACGATGCTATCCAAATTTTCTCATCGTTTCTTATTTGTAAAATTGTTGCATAACAATTAACTAGAAACTCAACCATTATCTTAAATAATATAAATGGAACAAAATTTATCAAACAATTAAAGAAAAACAATTAATGTAAGATTATCGATAAAAAGTAGCTGAGGTTTTTGATGCACACTCACTACATTTCGATAACCTATAGTTGGTAAACTGCCAAGCAGATTAAGAAAACTCATATAAATAACGGGAAAATCCATAATACGGAGAAATAGACTAGTCGATTTCAATCCATCAAACATGACAGCTAAAGTCGGCTTCGGAGTTTTGCAATTAGAACAAGGTGGCCTAAAGCAGTACGTTGCCTGAAAACTCTGACATTAAATCTCACAGAAAAATGCTATTAGCGTCAGAATGCTAAAAACTACGATCTAATCAGTCATAAGGAAATACATTTACATCAGGAGTGGAAAAAAATAAATTTTAAATGAATGATGAGGCCATTTTAAATGAACGTCTTACACTCACACGACACACTGCTCAGAGTTCAATAATCAAAGTTAATGCGTGAAAAAAATATCGATTCAACCGTGACGGTTGACATCCAACTCATTGAAAATACAATGCACTAAAAGCCAAACGGTAGACGCACGGCAGTAAGCAAATCTCATAAATGAATTCAAGAGCAGAAAAATTCTCATTATTTACCCACGTCACCCTCCCCTGAATAAATTACGTCTTTGTCGTTCCTTGACATCCGGGCGAGAAAGAGATGCGAGAAATTCATAAGCTCAGTGCTCCGCGAGGCGAAGTCGCTCATATGCTTAATGGCGGGCCATAAATTCACTGCGACCTGATTTGATTTACGAGTCGAACAATTGTATCGAATCCGTGTTGAGGAGGCGGAGCGGGGGAGGAAGACAGAGACAACCACGGGGGTGCGAAGGACGGTGGAAATCGAAGCAGGAGGCTGAGCTAAGAAGACAACGAAGCGGACACCAACGGCGATAGCGGCTGCTGGAAAAGGCGCGAATGGCAGTTAATTCATTAGGATGGGAAAAACCTAATTTCGGAGATGGAGAGTTGACTCGTCCTTTTGAGACGGAATCCTGTGCCTCACGTTTTAATGCTCGAAATAACAAATGCCAAATGCAATTACATGAGTTACAATGAGAATCCTGTCACCCATGAGATTTCTTCCATTGGATCTCGGCCACATAATGCAGTAGAACGAGGAATACAATCCTTAATGAAGGCCTGAAAAATACGGATAAATTTCACCTCCTAATAAGAGCGATGAGTAAGGATCCGCAAAATTCGAGATAACCGACAAGTAGGATATCACTATTTTTACCTCCCTATGATAGGAATCTTGTAACATAGAGCGCAATATTTATATGTATTTACCGCCGCACAGCATTTAATAAATGTGAAAGGAATAAATATACAGTCTACAATAAAATCTCATGATCAAACAACTTATACTTTTCATACACGACGAGGAAAAAACTCTTAGAATTTAAGGTAACCAAAGAAAAGGAGAAATCTACCCAAGAATCACTGCACACTTAAAACAGACGTACCATTAGCATATAGAATAGATTCTGCGGTAACCTACACAGATTCATCATTCCGCTGACACTCGATTTGGTAATTCTGTGCCTTTATAGAAGCTATTTTAAATTGATAATAGAGAATGAGCATCATAATTGGCGCATCTATAAATTATTTGTATCGTACATTTAAGTTTCAGGCATTCAACTGCTAAGGTTACTAGCCAAAGTTTAGTCCAATGATAAATAATATCCCTTATCGAGATGGAACTAAAACTCAAGACTTAACTGTCGCCTTAGGAATTTGAATAAGGGAGACTTGGACAAATGGACTACCCAAACCGATTTCCCTACGCTATGGTAACGCAAAAATAAGGTAGTGAACATAATTGTAATAAAGTGACCATATTTATACGAGAAGTTAAAAAAAGATGATTAAAAACATAAAAATATGGTATTTCAACAGACATATACAGTTTCATAGACAGTTCTGATCCTTATATAATTTCGTCAATTACATAAACAGGCTCAGTATTTTGAGGTTTAAGGCGGCTAAAACTTCCTACATTTCCAAATACCACATTTATGTATCAACATCGAGTTCAGTGGTAGAGGATACAATATTATACCACTTGACGACAAATAAATCGACGATGGGTGCACACTAAACATGTATGCTGATCTAACACCAACGTAATTAACCCCAAATGTAACATTAAACGAACAAAAAGCAAAACCATTCAAACATTTATCCCTGCATGAAATTTGAACTAGTGTCTCTAGCCTAACTCGTAGTCACACGGAACTACATCAATCGACTGCAGCAGAATACAGTTTCTCCTCAACGTCACTTCTTACGATGACAATGAGCCTTCCCTTTTAGTGGCTCGAAATATAATCACAACTCGCAACGAATGCGACAGGCTACCTTACTATCGTTTGAGGGATCGTAGGCCACCGATTGATTTATGCAATTCCACCATTCATAAATTCAACCTAAAGCCATCAAAGTAATGACTTTGAAAACAACAGCGAGGTAGAGTTGAAGCTTTTAAAACATAAATAAAAAACTATGTTGGCGAGTTATAAATGCACTTGGAAAAAACAAGCATTCAATCATTGATAAAATGATAGCTCAGAAACGACAGAGTTTTCGAAAATCGAACGTGCCGTGGCATACGCCACACATCATCGGAGGGCAGGGATAAAGTGGAAAGGTTGGCGATTTATGCTTCACACGCATAAGCCTGCCACGTGTTTTACCGCGAAAAAAAACCGAGGGGAGAGATTAAATGGCAATCGCGTGAGAAAGAAGTGCTGCTGACTGCACCGTTCCCTCTCTCTTTCATACACATATATTTTTATCATCTCTGGCCTCTGAACTTCACGATGACGGATTTACTGCCACACTGGTCCGCGCTCAGCTGGCAGTCGAGAATCGATCGGCGAGTGTGGAAACGGCATTGTCCTACCACCGCGGCAGCGGAAACGAAACGTACCAACTCGGCGTCGCGAGGACGGTGTCGTTTCGCAAAGCACTCATTGTTTTGCGGGCGAGGCGCGGCGGACGTTTTGCTCCATTTCTTCGGCACCCATCTAGATATACCTATTGATGATGACGATGATTCACGGCTCACTCTCGAAGCCGAAGTGCAGTGCATTAGGGGAATGGGGAAGGGGAACGGAACCTGGATTGAAGAGGGAAGGCTGACTGTGATTGTGGACGCCGGCGTGCCTGATTGCGTGCGGAAAAAAGGATCCGCTTATGAAAAAAAGTGAAAGTGGGAAAGGGGAATGGCGAAGGACTGCCACACATCCATGTTTTTGTTGCTCGAGTGTATATCGCGTACCCATTCACAGATGAAAGATCTATACCTGAATTATTAGCATGTCCAGTATGCTGACAACCGATATTATGACCTAATACATGGACTAAGATATGAAAGATCAATAATAAATTGGGTTAAATTCTCGCTTAAGATTTATGTGGAGCAAACTTTTGACATCCCAACTTGATTGCACCTTCACCAGCCTCTAACGTTGTTAGCGCGCCAAAAAATCATGCCGAACACCGACGGCATGGATTCTTACAAAATGATTTTGATTTCCATGCTTTTCGCTACGGAGTATGATGTATTCGGCTGAACACCACGTCCTAATACTCTCATTTTTTGCTTCCCGATATCTTTTCACAGTAGGTCGAGGGTGAAAGTTTAAGCGGTGGAGGATGAAAATCACTAGCGAGAGGAGGGAAACCCAACTTGGAGACAGTGGAACAGGACGGATCAGCGGCGCTTAGCAACACGTGGGAGGACAGGAAAGATGGAGAGATGGAAAGCAACAGACAGGGAGCTAGGGCGAGGGAGAGAGGAAAAAGGATAAAAAGAAATAAAGAGATATAGAGTGGGAGGTTTCGTCCGATTGCGAGGAAGAGGAAAAAATATTCGATATCTCCCGTTTAGAAATATGCTGGGCCAGAGGGTAGAAGCGGCACCGAGGGTTGAAATTGGCTCTGAATCCTGTTAGGTTGATGTAAGAGGAGGGGCGAGATGTGGATGGCTTCCCTGCCACCCAACCCCATCCCAAACTTCCTCCTGGATCACACAATATCGCTTTATCCCCCTCTCTCCTACTTTCGACGGCTTCAGCTCGACCGCGCCCATCCATCAACCTCGGAGCACTCACTCCCCACAAGGTACAACGCTCTCATCAACATCTCCCTCTTCGGGCAGCGGTGGGCGGGTGGAGTGCTGGCTTCACAATGGCGAGGAGCTGCGACAAATCTCCCTTAAGCGCGATCTCTTCCTCTAGGAGGCTCTTAATAGAGGAAGATTCAATGGTATAAAAGGCTCACCACCCAATCCCCCTGCCAGGGTCTAATTGGTTTGTTTTACGAGTGGTCTTGGATGATGATGCATGGACATGCTCCACCCATGCGTCCTATTGATGCCGTGAGCCGAAGACAGCAGAATCTGCTAGAGAGAATGAATAAGTATCTACTTACGCAATTGAAATGGAAATTTCATGTTTCGAATATCCTGAACCATTAGATCTCTTCAAATGAAACCGGTGACCATGAAGATTATTCTTTTCGATTTTATTTTCAAAGATGTCACAAAAATCTACCTACATACGTCTGAAACACTTGGATACGCATAAAATGACATAATTGTAACAGTAAAATATTAGATAACACTATTTTCAGGAGAAACAGAAAGGTATTGCTATAGTGAAATATAAAGATACACGATGTGTACAAAACAAACTACAATACACATATATAAATATTGTAAACACATACGAGGGAGTGAGTTAGTAAAAACATTGATGGCTACTATCGTAAGGTTAGGTATGTCCTTGGAGGTTTGGTCTGAATGAGGAGAACTCTTCTGTGCCAAAAAGTCCAATTATTTCCTGATTTGATGACTTTCCAATACATAAATGAACAACATTCACGAATAGAGAAGCAAATAGGCCGCATCAAACATTTTTTAAAATAGCACTTGATAAATAAATTCGGTAAGATTTGCATACCATTAAAATTGTGTTTCTCTCATTACGAATTGAAGCTATGAAACGAATGCGTTTCCAAAGGATTCCCAACGCTAGTGTGCAAAGCAATGGTGAGTATGCTCTGAGACAATTATTTTTATCATTACACGGATTAGAAAAGTCTTGCACTACATCATTATATTTCACTGGACAAGACGGACAGTAAGTGGAGCAATGGATATCATGCTATCATCACGAAAAGATTTTTCTGAGATATTTATCATTCACATCTACGCCATTAAAATATTTCTTGCACATCACAGCCTGCAGTAACTCGATCACCGTCGTGTTTCGATGCACACTTAAATGGCGGGAGGCGAGGAAAGCTTAAGTGCACGCGGCGACGTGAGGGATGAGGGCCGCGTGATCGAAGCCAGATGACTCCGGGTCACCACCCCAGCCCGAGTCCTGCCCCTCCGCCGACTGAGCCGCGCACCCCAAGCCCACCCTCGCATGCACGCACCCCACGGGATGGGCGTTCCCCCGCGAGGCGAAGGTGGGGCCCACTTGAAGGGCTATAATTCTCACCGGCCTCCGATTTTTGTCTACTCGGGGGGCGAGAGGGAGACTGAGGGGGGTGGGAGGAGCGAGGGTGCGGTTGGGAGGAAGGCTGCCAGCGAGGAGGCGTGGACGAAAAAGGACTAAGCGCCAGGAAGGAAGGGGATCTCGCTGGCCGACTAACCCAAAGGTCGCGCACCCCGCGACTACTACACGGCTGCCTGTCATTGTTCCACGGTCACGCGTAGCTGTCAACCATTATACTTGGCTACAGCAAGCGGCTTTACCACTTGTACGCCAGCCCAAAATTATAGAGATAAAAATTATTTAAGATAAACAAGGAAAAGTATCAGAGAATATTGTACGCAGCATCGCTCGATGGCAGTAAAAATATCACTGCCTCAATTTTAAATAAACTTTCAGGAGGTGATAAAATAATTTAGCAATGATCGTCAAGTCATAGCAAAAGCCCTAAATTTAACATCAGTTCCACATAATAAGAGGAAAAATTGAAAACAACGTAAGTGATATAAATGGAAACGCGCAGGCTTTGCTAAACTTCATTGAGTGTATCATAGAACTTACAAAAATGCCTACCCTCGCAAAAAATGAATACTATTGCATAACTATAAAAAGTCATTCCTAAAAAAATGGGCCTATGAACCATAATTTAAGAAAACATAGACTACGAAGAAAATAACTATAATGCATAAAATGGAAAATCCGAGTTGTGTGTGAAAGTGGAAGACCAACTCCCGAGCGAAAATTACGGAGATACCCACAGCATATAAATCCCTCATCAATTATAATGATGCCACATTATTAAAAAGGAAAATTATCAGGGAAAGACCTGCGAGTAAAAATGAATCGAAAGCTGACGAATATTACGTGAAATAGCAGACTTAAATCGGTAATAGCAGACTTCACATTAGCGTTTGAAGCGGGTATAAAGTCACACGACTAAATTATGATACTTAAACCCCCGACATACATGCAATTAAAAGTAATTTACCCAATTTTGGCAAAATCACTCCACCTATAGCTATTTGAATCACCTTTCCACGTCTAATGAAAGCAATTAAATGTGGAGCAACGAAGAGGAGCACTTTTGACTTCTGGGGTTCATAATTTCCCTATTTTTGTGAAATGTAAGTATAATCGCTTGGGTAGAAGAAATGAATTTATATTATTATTTGTGAATCGCCAGCAGAATTTCTAGACCCCTCTGCGCTCAGAAACGCATTTTGACTATTATGCTGAGATTAGGTGACGGATGGAAAGGCAGGAAAGGAAAGGTTCTGGATCAGAACGAAAGGCTGATAATACTCGAATGGATATCAGGGTAGTCCACGCGGCAACACAGGGAGGGTTGTGTTGCTAGGGAGCGAAAAAGGACGAATCGCATTCGGCGGACCGTGGGCGGCGAGTAATTGAATGAGGACAGAACGTCAACGGCGGCTCTTCATGTGATGTGCAGTACGTGGCGGCACGAGAGAAAGAGAAAGCTCAAGCAGAAGGGATGCAACCACTTCCGCACCATTGCTTAAATATGGTACGGAATCTTAAGTAAACATTGGAAAATCCAGTGGAGTGTAACACGAAGAAATTAATGTTTGGAAATATATTTACTCCATATATAGTTGAGAAATTGCTCGGAAATATTGCGCATCCAAGTTGGAAATAACAAAAAAATAAATACCTTGCATTTTAATGCACTCAAAAATATATCAACAAAAGAAAATCAGTCATAATATGGCACGGAATCTTAAGTAAACATTGGAAAATCCAGTGGAGTGTAACACGAAGAAATTAATGTTTGGAAATACATTTACTCCATATATAGCTGAGAAATTGCTCGGAAATATTGCGCATCCAATTTGGAAATAACAAAAAATAACTACCTTGCATTTTAATGCACTCACAAATATATCAACAAAAGAAAATCAGTCATAACTTCTGTGCGCCTCACCATTGATTACTTTCGGAGGAATAGGGAGAGAATTTTAATTTCATTGGAGTACAAAAAAATTTAATAGATAATGCGAGCATATGTATGTAGCAAGTAGTAAAATATCTTGAACGTCAAATTATTCAATGTTAATCAAATACCTCGAGAATATATCCTAAAAAGGACAGAACAAGTTATTTAAATACGAAACTTTTGATTAATTTTTCATTTTTCAAAGAAAGTCGTTACAGTTTTAGTTTTACGCACAAATTGAGAAGATAAATATTTTGAAGACAGCGCTCTCCTTTAATGTACACACGTTCTAGAATAAAACCAGAACGCTGCTTTCCATATTTAAAACTATTTTCTCAGTACTACTTTTAGTGAGTTCTGTTTATATCTCCTAAAGTTAATAAGCTGACCAGCAAAATACGCAATTTTTATTGAAATCTCTCCCATAGAATTCCGACCTGAAGCATAACAAATTCAAGTCCCTCAATCCATGCTCCTCGAAATATACAACACCTGCAAAACATAGTATTATCGATGGAAGTGGCGTAGATTTAGTAATAGTTAGCATGTTTTTGAAAATAAAATGGTGGTAATTGGATTCATGTAGTCTATATTATATATACGGCAAAAACATAATCTCTTACTGAATTTCCATGCTTAAAAGATTAAAGGGTTCATGTTTTACTAATGGGGAAAGTTAATTGCAAGAATAACTCTTTTCCTTGAACGTTACGCAGCAAGGGCGTATCCTTTACCCGGTGGAACCATCTCCGAAGCCATTACTCTCAGTTGCAGCTATAATGAGCACGTAGGTGTGGCAACCAGTTGAAGAGGTGGGATACTTTTATAGCGGCCGCGTTTGCATACAAGATAAAGATATCAACTAAAGGCTATTTAGTTTCTCTTAAATTTCTCACTCTACCAGTTTTCATGATAGAAAAAAAATGATTGGTGCGAAAAATGGGGAATGTGCTTTTTTAAACAGAAGAACATGATTTCATCCCTTGCCCTGATTAAAATAAGATGAAACAGAAAAAACATTAACGCTTTCGGAAGCCAGAGCATCACAAACTGTACTAAGTTTGGAAAATTACTTACAGATGGAAGGAATTAAGTCAGAATATAATAGAGCTTATTTTTGTATCACATACCATGGCTTATGGGTATTAAATAATCAATTAAGAACAACATGGTAGAAAATACGGTATGCGCAATAATTTTATTTGCCCTTTCCAAATTTTCCATCAGATTGAATATCATTCCACATAGCGGGGTGTAACTCATTATTCAATAGGTGGTGAAATTACTCAATTCGCTATTGATATTTCGATTAACTTGTTTAAGCACAGCGAGCGTCTTTTCTACCTAAAGTCGTTTCAAATTTATTCCATTTGTCAACCGTCAAATGCACATACACTCGGCGGTAGGCAAATGGGATGGCTGGGATCCTCACTCAACCATCGACCCCAAAATGCAGCGACATATCTCGATGCACGCAACGAATCTCTGCGGCCCATTGGAAATCTATTCTCTGGGAAGAGAAGATGATACGTGAGGACGAGGAAAAACACCCTCCCTGCCCACCTGTGGGTCTTGAGTTCCAGCCGAGGTTAAAGGGTCGCTGGAGGGGGAGGCGACAGTAGGGAGGGCGAGGGATTTGGAAAAAATCGGAACGAGGGTAGAATAGAGGAGGGAAAGAGGAGTGGCTATGGAGGCAAAGAGCAAAGGGGACAGAGTTTTTCACCTCTGTGTACGACATATGGGAAGTTGAGGAGCGGCTGGGGCGTTGCTAGGGCACGTCCCCAAGAGGAGTGGTACCGGGGACGAGATCGAAGAGCGTATTAGGTCAGCTCTCCCCGTCCTGCCCCCTAGCAACGCGCTCGGAACCACCACCCCCTCCCCACACATTTCCGCTCGACAATCAACCCCTCACCAGTTCATACGTCGTTTCGCCACCTCTTTCCCGCCCGAAATCTCCCGGAAATTCGCTACAAATTGCAGGTCGCGGCTCCCCTCGGGGCAATTCCCTCAGCGGGCAGCGGATGGAGTTCAACAGTACGCATGTGTGTACAATATCTCATTCGACAATTATTAGCCGACTGCGCTACTTCAACGCATAGGCCTGCGGCAAAAAACATCTGAGGACACCTAGAATGACTACTGCGCCGGCTTGATCAGGGTCAGATTCATTTAGTTCACATATAATATATTTTGCGATTAGAAAGTGAGGATTTTCAAGGTTGAACATCTTCTCTCAGCTCAAAGTTTTTAACCCAAAATACTGCTTCCCCGTCAAAAATCACACCATGATCAAGATAAAGACTTCACACCACGATGTCTTCATAAAATATGTTTACCTTAACATTAAAATGACATAGCACATATTAGATTTGTACGGATTAATGAAACAATCAAAGAAAATTAAGATGTCGGATAGTTTTGGATTTAAATAAGCCTGCATAAAATACTGATCTATGCAATGCATGTTTGTAGTACTTTTCAAATATTTCTTTACATGTTGGATGAAAAGCAGAACAGACAAAGTATCCCAGATGGTATTCAGAGAAACCTCTTCTTAGATACAGTACAGTTAAACTTTAGAGCATATTTCGTGTTAACTCACACCCTGCCACACACCCTCGCCTTGGGTTTCAGGGTAGTCAGTAGATATAGATCTAATACATGTCAGTTTACTTGAGGAATTTTCTGTCAAAGTGTAGCTTCACATACGCAGACATAGGTTTCCCTGGCATTTGTTTTTCATGGAGAAAATTCGCCAGCACATTAGGTGACATTAATTAAACGATTGGCTCATATTTCGTGTTCGAATACCTTTAACGCTGCATATATTGCCGAATAATCTTCAGCCTCATTCCCGTCTTTTAAAAAGGTAACTGCCAATCCCATTCTCACTCATTCGTTTACGAAACCTCCCGAAACCCGTCAATCAATTCATCAATCAACCATGAAATTTGCATAACAACTAAATATAACTAAATGCATATATGAAAAATAGACAAAGAGGTCGAGATAATATAATGACAAAAACTTTTGCTGAAATTTTCCATTTAATTTAATTCCTATTTTTCCCGGTAAAATAACTGGTGCTCCAGAATTTATATCGACAAAGAGATATGTTCCTTCTTTTCTAATTGGATTTTTGGATTTATCTATCTCTTGAAAAATCTTATTAATTTGATAAATTCACATATCACTTCATCAATCAAAAACACATCACGGAGAAAAATGGTTACAGGAAATAAATAAAATAATCAGACTCTTAAACGAGATTACGAGACAATTGTCAAAATTAGTCTCTAGTAGCATGAAACAGTAAATTAAAATATCCCTAAAAATAGAAAAATAGATTTATAATACACAAAATGTATATTCGTGTTCATGTTACTATATATAATGTATTTAACTATATACAGAGTATGTAATTACAGATCGCACCGCAAAATCGTATTCATATATAAAATTCATGGCCTCTCCCTTTTTCACTCCTGCCTATCTCCGCAGCGAGTGTGTTGGAAGGGACAAAGGAGTGATCGAAAGAATGATGGAGGGACAGGTAAGAAGGAAGATGAAAATAGGCAGAGGTGTAGATTGATGCGAACCCAAAGTAATTGCACTGGACAACGGAAAATGAAAAAAAAAATTTGAAATTTCCGATGGAAAAAAAGAGAAAAGATGTTCTGGATGCTACGTGAAAAGGGAGAAGAGAGAGAGAGAGAGTAGCGACGGGTGACAACTCATCGGGGATGTAACACGCTCATCAATAACACATAATGAATCACCATTAGCAATGGTAAAACTTCAGTTGTGAGATTGAGGGAATTCGTTCAGCCAATTAGCGCGAAATGAATGAGAACAATGGGCACAGATCTATTTAAGGAGGTTCTACGCATTGCTGGCCATTGGTATTTATTTTTAAAGTTTTCTTTAACGATAAGGTATTTTTACTCCAAAAAATATGCAGTGTTTCCAAAATATCGCAAACACGACGCAGGGGGCAAGAGAAAACAGTGAGGTAATATATAAATAAACGAACTGCTTGTCGAAGACAGAGTGATTAATAGAGGAATAATCGGGTACACACAGAAACCACAGAATAATCGTGATCGTGGCTATGTATTTCCAGGCCTTCATCTGAGGTAAGAAGTTGTGTGTCACCAGGATCTACTGTTTCATAATGACTTGAACGCCCACAAGTAATACCGAGAAAGTAAGCAACAGTTTCTATCGGTAGCGAGTGACACCCAAGAGTGTTTGCGCTTTGATGCATCAGCTTCATCGGTAGACTGCGTCGCGCATTTACCACGGCACTTATTTGTCCCACTCGTCCCTGAGCATTTATCTGAGCCTTGCTTACATCAACCTCCACGCCATTATCGTAAAGCATGCCCGGCCCGGAAAAAAATTCACTTCCACGACTTTGCTATCCTTCCCGATTCTCTCCGTCCTTCCAGTGGTCTCCGGAGCTGCTTTGAATAACAGATTCCCCTCCCCCCCCCGCCTCCCTCTCTCTCTCGGAGTGAAGCCGAGGGTATTTGGTCGCCCGTACGATAAAGTGGATTAAGCCCTCGGGGGGGCGAGGTCGGCTTTCGCGCTCCTCCACCACCGCACTGCGAAGCCTTCGCGTGGTGATGCGCGCGACGCCCGGCATTTGTTTCCGCGGCACGAAAGGGAGAGGATGTATAAGCAATTGGGTGCAGCCCTCGGAAGTCCCCGAGGATTTTCCTGGGAAGTTGTCCGAGGGACACGTCGGATGGGTAGGCAGCGAGGGCGACTAAGAGGCTTCCGCGTCGGTCGGGAGTGGGAAGCGGCGGCGATATCAACGGCTTCAAGTTCTCCCTCGCTCTTTCTACTTTGATGCCGGTCGCGGAATAAACGAGAGCGATCTCATACAATCAACCGTTGTCATGCACGCATGGCCTCATCCGTTTCATGACCGTTCGTTAATTATATATGCTCAGATGTTTTGGAAATTTATGATTGGATGTTTGCCGATAACTCGAATTACATCTTGCACAATGTGAAATACATTAAGAGCACAGTGAAACTATACTCTGCTCTATACAATATACTCTACTGACGAATATTTTAGCAGATTTGGAAGCTAAAATAAATATATAACTTTGAAAATTAGGAGAAGAGTAGCAAACGCCTAATACCTATTTTCAGTTTAATAGCATAAAGTGAATTATATATAGTGTCAGTATAAATGTATTATCAGTACCTACTTTCTCTTCTCCTTCATACAATTGTGTAGCTGTTTATCCCATCCTCTGATGAACCCTTTTTAGTGTGCTTCTATTATTTAATGAACTTTGTATCTGATAAGTTGGAATACAATTCGGTGCGAACTAAACAATTATCAATAGAAACCTGTGGGAAATCACGTTTTGGCTGCCGAAGATTTCGGCTAAGGAATGTAAGTTCAGAACAAATTATCTTCGTTAGCCGATGCCAAGGCCATTCACAAATTTACTCATAAGTTTGACCATAGTTATTAATACTTAAATTCAGATATTGCAGAATGGTTAAGACTTCGATGAAAGTCAGTGAAATCATTTAAACATCCTTTCAAATAAAGTTCGCACATGCTGATAAACATTTACTGAGTACGCAATTCAGCAGTAGTAGCTCAGGCAATGTGTTAGCCCTGACGAGGCCGACATCATGTTTCGAGTAGAGCCTATAAAATCAAATATTCTGATTTCGAATACAACTACAGTATAGTCAAAGGACGCACGATTTACTCAATATCATTGTAAGTATACTGATGAATATTATATCAATCTTCAGTTGCAAATAATCTCAATTTAGCTGCTGATTACAATATTTTAAGGCTGAGAAAATGCATGTGACTAAATTACAAAAATCAGTCCAACAAATGGTTATTTTAAACGTTTAAACAGTTGAAGACGGATTTATATGATTGAAAAATAATAATTTGTAATTCATACTGTCATCTGACGCATGATGATTGTATCAGCTAAGATTACACTTTAAATAAATATCGACAATAACGGCAGCGGTAACACACACTTGTGAATTTAAAAGAAAAAGTTTTCTGCGAGCCTCCCTTCGCTCGTTAACATACGGGAATAAATATCATGAAAGAAGTACTGGGAATAGCATCCCATAAAAGCTTGATCGTGTCCTCGCCTCGTTGTCCGCTTTGGCCGGTCGCATTTTAAATTCCCGAATGGGATAGTATGAATAAGTTATGAGCTTCCGTCGGTAAGCGGTTTCACGTGCTATGTGAAGGCGCAATCACCGTGCAGAAAACAAGTGCGACAGAACCAAACTAATTCTTGAAACAGAAATCGATTGTCGGGGAGCTGTTGATATGGATTTCGAAGACTTCCAGAATGCTATGCAAATCCGTCCAATATTGTATTCTGCGGTTATGTAATGAAACGATAACAATTGTCTTTTAGCAAAGAGTTACGATGATCAAGACAGTAGATAGGTATTCACGAGAGAAAGAGAATGACGCTGGTATCTTTGCAACTCTTTCTGAAATTCCGTAGTTATGTCGGCGAAGGGAATATTCTAATCAGTTTTCAACGCATCATTAAATGGTATAAATTTGAAATGCTATTTGATAAAAATACCAATTGGTTGACAATAATTTTACGTAAATAATTAACTATAAATAAAACAACGGAAAATATGAAGCTTGAATAAAAACATCCATTTTATTTTACATTTCGTTCATGTTATCATGGACTGGACAAAATAGATGATTTAATATGCTAGAAAATTTATTAAACGATAAAGTTTTCAGCGCAATGTTCTGTTAGCGTTTTTCTCTTGGTTACAGGAGGAAAAGTTGGAGCTTTTTATAGTAGGCGAGTTTTTATCGGCTGAGTAAAAACCTTGCTTTTATTTCACACTTTCTAAACATTCTCCTCGGCTATCATTGGAGGATATGGATCATAGAGCTTAACTCCGAGGACATAAATTTGGCATATTATGAGTGTGTGTTTCTGCGTCACCGTGAACATTTTAAAATGTTCTCAGATTTGAAGCGTTTATAGCGCGTTAAATCTAGCAAATGTCTTTTGAAATCCATAAAAAACTTTCTTCCAGCGATAGGAAAATAGTAATTTATTTCATGGGGTGACCTGACCAACAAACCAATCGACTGTAACAACGGGAGACGTAAATTAAAGTCAAACGGAATAATCCCAATCGGCAATGGAAAGTAGGTGTTGGGACGGCCACTCATATCAAGCTGTTTGTTAGCAAAGGTTTTCATTGCATCCCCTCATGAGCCACTAGTAGTACGGTTGAACTGTTAAGTTTATTATTCCAACATCTACAAGAGAATTATTCTAGAGCTTAATCAGTGTCACGCTGTAAGACATATTACCAAAGGTCACTTCCATTTTCAAATGTTCTCTAGCTTCCACTCTTATTAATAATGTATGCAAACAAACAATGACTCGTTTTGCGTCAAGAATTCCGCTCATGCTGAGAAGCGAAACAAGACAATCTTCACTTACTAGAAACATTCACTCGACCCTATTTAACTAAACAGGGTAGATGTTTCGCTGAGAGATAAGTACCTCTACTAAAGAGTTCCATCGGAGCCTTTTCAGCACCGTGTGTGAATGAAACGCAATTTAAGTACCACTTCTAATGTTTTTTTCTGGACACTGATGACACTGCAATTAGTAAACAATATAACATTCTATCAGCATTCATGGAGTTAATCTTTTATACATTTTGAAATTCAGTGAGGAAGCCAAAGGGCCAGATTTCCAATATGTTAATGAACCCTGAGGACTGTTCACAATAGCAAACTTCACGGAAATGTTAAATCCGAAGTCCAGTACGAAGTAACAACAAAAAAACCTGCAAATCATCAATCTGCGCGGTGATTAATCATCAGTGGTAATGACTATCTCGTCGCAAAATGCATAATTTCCGCTTAAGGTATAATCTTAGGGACTCAACTACTTTCATAACTAGGAACACCTAAATCAATACCCTTATCAATGCCTCATCTTTTTCCTAAATAACCGAGCTGAAATAGTAAATATAGACCTATTCAATTTCGGAGGGGTCGGTACTGACCCCTCCGAAATGGGAGAACGGATCGCATGGGAGAACGAATCGCAGTTTTCGGCTTTCCGGGCAACTACACATTATTATATGCTTTCCAGGACACCTGATCCCATAGACCACTGAAGAGTCTGCAGTATCAGGTAGGTACTCATTACGGAGGTGAACTTTTACTCTCTGATAATTTAAAGCGAACTAAAATGATGATCATAGAGGCAGTAACAGCATCTAAAACCGACACCTAGGTACGCATCAAGAATACATTGCATAGGGCAATTCTTGGTAAATACGGAAGCCCGAATTCCCAGAGCAGACACGGGAAAAAATGAATCCGTACCTTACATCCGATGGGACGTTAAACTGTGGTTCCCTTGGCTAAGGGTAAGATATGTCGACGCAAAGTGTCTTTCCACTCTTCTTCCTCACCCTTATATTCTCATCATTGAAACTTTTCTTTCGGTCTGAAGTGCTTTAAGTGTATGAACACACTTAACAAACCTCAGATGAGGAGAGAAATCCACCGATTTCATTGCGCACTAGGAGGATGTTACTAATATCATCGCATTCGGACATTTTCTGTAGGCTGTCAAAAAATGGAAATGGTAGGGTGAAACCATTCAGTTGCTCGTCCGTTCGGTCGCCATTCAGCCATTCCCATTTGGTTACCAGTCGGATTTCATAAAGGCCTTCAATAAGGTGAGGAGGTGATGGCGGAAAGAATGAATTAGATATAGTGATAATCACGTAAAGGAGAAGAGGATTACGAAGCTGGAAAGAGAAGGAGTAGTAAGAGTGAATTACAGAGAGAGAGAAAGAAGGACTTGAGGAGGAGCAATTTTAAGGGACCATTCAGCACCGAAATCGCTCTAGGAAGTGGGTCCATAGCGCGTTTGGCAAACCACACTCATCACCGTAAAGAATAAATACCTTCGTGGAACGAAATCGACAACAAAAACAGGGGTTCACACCTTCATTGACTCATACGGAAGAGCACGGAATGCATTCTATATTTTACGAAATATTTGCCAGATTATATATAAATGGAAACATTGGTATAATAGATTTTACAAGGTAGAGTTCTGACATTGTTGCATATCGCATTCTAAGAATAATACCTCTTCCTGTATACAAATACTTAGCGTAACATTATCGTGAGAGTCAATATCATTCTATCCGAGTTTGGCTCATGCATCTCGTTCAGTAGGTAAGGGAGAACACACATAGCATGGAAATTATTAATTTTCAGAAAATCTTATAATTTAAACATGCTTAAGCCCAAACGACGCAAATTCCTTTAAACTATGTAAATATGGAAACCTAAACGTTCGCTGTTGCCTTCAGAGAGCTGTGTAACATTTCAAGCCAGACAAATAAAAAATTTACTGTTTAAAATTAGTATGTATAGACAGGACTTTACAAGTAGGTACATATATGATAATATTCGTTTCTTGAAGAACATTGATTTAGGTAACCAGAACAAAGCATGTATGTATATATGACAAAAAAGCCCAATAAAAAAATTGATCTATTTACCAGTACAATATTTCGGAGAGACCATCATAATCTGTATGATCAAATTTAACATATGAATAAAAATGAAACCCCGAGAGAAAAGGTGAAGCTTGATTCACTTTGACAAAAATAATTATCCATAGAAAAAAGATATGATGCAGGCTTTATTTAAGCACGAGTCTACTGTTCAGGCACAAAGACTCGACAGGCCTAGGAATCCAAAAACATTGAGCTCAAGAACTGCGAGAATACTGGAGGAATCTGAGAACTAATACCCAGCGCACAGGTTTCGACGACGAGGCAATAATTTCTGGGGAATCCTGGCCCGCCCGAGCGGAGCTCGAATTAGTTTCCGAATATGGAATCAACGCGCGCACATGCGCATGACTGCGCGGGTCGCGTCCCTGCCCTCAATCACCCCCACGAGACCCCCACACGCCACCCATTTTGTCCACTCCACCAAATTCACCCTCCCCACCATTCTCCAGCAGGTCTCACCCGCAGCCGTACGCCCTCTTCTCTCTTTCTCTCAACTCCTCCACCCCCCGCGACCGACGCGCACCCGGGAAGAATGGTTCTTTTTCCCCCGCGGCGTACGAATCTGCTGCCCAGGCGGCGGCCGCGGAAGAATACCAGGGCGATGGGGCGGGAGGGAGTCGGACGATCCGCGGCCGCCAAGTCGACAGGATGATTGCGGCAATTTGTCCGGCAAGGCGACCGTGACAAATGCCCGGCACGGATCGTGACTCAAAGCTCCTCATCTCTCTCTCTCTCTCCCTCCACACAAGCCCGATCCCTCCTCGCTCAACCGCACTGCCCCATTCCTCCTCCTCACCCACCTCCACCGGAGGGGCTTCCTTCATTTTTCCCTCCCCACTTCTCTCTCCTGCACCCCATTTCCATCTTTCTTTCGGCCATCCTCCCGGACACAACGCCATGCTCCTCTTCCTCCGTCTCTTTTCCCCGGATGATTCCGCTCGGATTGCCGCAATCGAGCGACGCCAATTGGGAGAGTCACTGTACCCGCCTTCCCTGTCCGAAGAATGGGCGAAGAGGGAGGATCGCGAGGATTACCCGACCCGGGCCCCACACGTCCTCAATCATTTCACCTCGAAAGACGGTTGACGGAAAGAGAGGGTGGGGAGGGGGGAATAGGGAAAAGTGGAGATATTGGAGGCCGAAATGAAGGTAGGACTGCCGCTGCGACTCCTCCAAAGAAAATCGTCTCATGCCTCAGTTAGGGCGCCGATACGATTTCTCCTCTATTATGCTCGGACACCTCATTGCATAAAAGAGGATCGGATATTCTTTACCCTGATTGTAAAACGAGAAGATTTTCCAAAGCCCAAAAAGCTTAGCAAATGTAGTGCACTCAGAAAATAACAGTTAGAGGCCTTTAGGGGCCACGAGCTTTCGGACAGACTCTACCTATATCTTAATTTTTTAACGATAGCAGACAAAATTTCTCCTAAGCTGGTCGCTCGCCAGGAAGTACTAGTCACGTCTATTCTTCCTTATGGATGTTATATAAATAAATTGAGAGGTAGGGAGGCTGAAGAGGGATTGGTGGATATTGAGGAATTTGCATGCCTGCCTATTAGTGGCCAAAGAATGCCGGTGGGTCGGACGTAACTGTATCAGCCAATGGTCTTTCAATCCGAATGAGGGTAAAAAGATTTATAGAGCTGGGCACTCGGTTTCCGTCAGGGACGGCCATGTGGCCGGGTAATATCTCATGGTATTTTATGAAATCAAACAATAATAAAGCCGTACATAGGAATGAACGGGAGTGCATGAGTATTTACAGGGCCAGCCTGAGGGGGTGGCGAACGAAGCGAGCGCATAAGGCGTTTCTACACAAAAATTAATTTTTTTGTGTCACAGGACCGTCAAGGTAAATAATGTATGCGTGAAAAACCTAATTATGCATACAAATAATTAATTGACATTCATTTTAAATTATAACAATACATATACTCAAAATTGAAATTAAAATTAAAATCACGTTGGGTACCCTATCAATACGGATATAGTATGATTATCAGCAATAGTTGATACAGAATGAGGCAAAATGTATCTCATGAAATGTACCAAAAATAAGAATGAGTGGACATGATCCTAAAAGAAAAAGTAAAAGTTTCGAACTAAATCACATAATCGTATCACTCCGGTGGAATCGTGAATGGAAGAGTACTTATGTGGGTAAAAATGGGAGAATAAGCTGTACCATGGAAGAAGGAGATCTGACGCGGGCCCTCTTCGTACCCTTGCTTCTCGCTTTGCCATTCTGGGAATCGGGCAAAATGGTGAACGGAATGTTGCGACATTATAAAAGAAAGACCACGGATCGTCATGAAAAACCTATTTTACACCGGGATCCAAACCTGAGTTATTATCCCGTCAATGTCAGCGAAGCCTGCTCCTTGAGATCCATCCCGGCCTTCCCTTACGACCGAGGTCTTTATTGCCCAACATATATTACGATTTACGGTGACGGTTGCGTATCGCTTTCGAAAAATCTCCGAGGCAGGAGGGACGCGAGCACGCTCGTGTTTCCGGTCATCTCGCTGTCCTTCTTGAGAGTGATTCGCCGCTGGCTCCTCTCCCTTCCCCCACCGTGCGCATTCGTACGAATCCACTTCCCTTCCCACCAGCATCCATCCAGTCTCTCCCACCGCTTCTGCTCCTCATCCCTTTTCAAATCCTCTTATCCCATAACATCACGCAAGCGAAACCTCCCCCCGCCGACTGATTCCTCTTCTCTCCAGACTCTTCCTTCCTCATACTCCGCCCACGCAATAAATGCCTTGGGCTTCATTTATCTTCGGGCGACGCGACCCATTTCTCATTTGCCCCGTCCTTCCCCGCCAGTCACCCAAATTTGCCTCTTAAGCTCCCGTGGCAAGGCGAGCGCACTGAAACACTCGTGGCTTTTCTTTCTCACCTGCTTGAAGGGGATTCAACCCTCGACTTCGCTCCCTCCTCCCCTCACGGAGCTCCCACTCCCTTATTCAGTCCGGGATCCGGATGGGGAAAGAGTTTCATCAAATGGATTATAAATTAAGTCTTTATCGTGAAGGGGGAACCTTTCACCCGACCCTCTAGCGAAGCCACGGGAGATGGAGGAGAAAGCGGGCATGACATCGTTTTAAAGTGCAATTGGAAGTACAGCAGTGAGACTTTAAGGAGCACACAAGTAATGAATCTCCAAAGTACGACTCGGGGTTTTTTCAAATCCGTCGACAATAAGGTTAAGAGGATAGTTAAAAGTGAAAGAGAGAAGGGCGTGAGGGAAGACAGCGTGGGCTTCGTTCATGGGCCTACAATTGGGTATTCCGCCAAATAGGGATAAAGAAAAATAATCGCGCAAACTAAAATACCAATCTTTGATTATATACCTGCCAAATCTGCCAAACCTTTGATTATTAATCTGCCAAATTGGGATAAAGAAAAATAATCGCGCAAATCAAAATACAAATCTTTGAATATATATAGAGGAAAAGAATGGTAATTGAGTAGGGTGACGATCTGAATTATTGGAAGGAACATAACTGTTTGTCAATTATTCTTTAATCTACGTTAATATGAAGAGGTTGGCCGATAGAAGAATTGAGTGGAGGGGTGGAATCCTAGGGTTTTTGACTGATGATGATGATGACTACGCGTATAGCCCGATTTCGTTGCTTTCGTGAGGAATATGGTTTCCTATGTCATTCCCTACATCGACAAAAAAACTCCAAGCTTCAATTCTACCTCACCGTTACAAAATATCACGCCAAAAGGAGGGGGAATTTTCACTAAAAACTCAAAGGGTCCTTGCTGCCCAAAAGAAGCAGTACGGCGGTTCTACGATGCTCGCTCGGTTGCCTAAAGGTAGGAGAGCGCCGACAAAGGAATTGATTGGTAATGCGATTCTGTGACAATCGGGGAGATAAAAGGAAAGAGAAGGAGAGGAGTCTTTTAATAAAACTGGTTGAAATAAAAGGCGTGGATAATCTTTGAGCTGTCCATAACAATAGGAATCCACTTCCTTCAAGGTAACGATACCAGAGGATACAGATTGTTTGCAAGGGACAAATATTCCGGTCATCAGATGATTGCAGAGAAATGGAAGTGTTCTAATATTCTACGGATATTTTCACGACGTAAGTAGGAAGGAGTCTCAGAACAATTGCTTCGTATTCTTAAATGAACATCAGGTACGGATAACAAAAACCGGTATATTGAAGAAAAAATGAAAAATATAGGCAGGGACGGAAATTCAGGAATTCGGGAATTCAGGGTAATATTTTTGGAAGAAAATGTTCTGGCTCACAGAAAATCGAATCGCGAGGATTTTAGGTAGGGTTGTCCAGAAAGGCGCCTCTGCTCGGAAATATCATGTGAAATGTTCTTGAGTCGGGTATTATTTTGATGCTACCTCCCTAATTAAGGACTATTCTCTCTCCGATTTTCAACAATACTTTAGCTGCATTCTATCGTTTTGCGTCTTTTAATATGAAGAGGCTGGCCGACAGAAGAATCGAGTGGAGGGCTGCGTCAAACCAATCCTAGGATAGTTGACAGATGATACACACAAGAATAATGTGAATTTTTGGCACAAGAGTAATGTGAAAAAGCGTCCAATGAATAACAAATTTTCCGAGATAAGTACGACGAAAAAGCATTCCATAGACTAATTCCCGCTGTATGCATATCATATTCATTAAAGCGTCAATAGATACAAAACCACAAGAGAGACGGCTGTTGGTGAAGATATTAAGTGAAAAACAGAGATTCCGAATAAAAGACGTATTTCAGTGAGAAATCCAAGTCTAAGACTCATCAACAAGATGTTTCGTACTTCCTTTTCCATTCCGTCACGACGTTTTCAATGAATGAAAAGAGTCAATATATTTGAAGAGATGAGATGCGGGAGTAGAAAGAGGACTCAATGGTCCAACAGTTTTCACTGGACCGCTTCTCGGTCTGATGAAAAACTAGGAAAATATGAATTACCTAGCGTTTTTTTTTCTAAGTAGTAGTATGCTTCGGGATTAATTGTTCCAACGGCTAAGACCATATGGCACTGACCAGCCTAAGAACTTAATCTCAAGACAAACAATACATAAACACCTTTGGCGAGATTGGAATAAACTCTTTGCTTTCCAGGTTTGTGCATTACCGACCTGTGGATGTCACAACCGACGCCTTAGTCACAACTTCGAGAGAGAAACTTTAACCAATCGTTTAGAAAGAAATTTGAAATAACATACTAGGATAAAGTTTAGAAAAATATTAGCATGATATGTTTTGGATTTGGCATGACAGATGCTAGGGATGATGAAAAAAATTTGATATTGAAATTGAGTATATCACCGCACGGGCATCTTAAAGTATCTAAAAACACTGGTGTAGACGTTAAATGGGTGTAGGTGACTGCAAATAGCAGGCCTAACTAAAACAAATACTTTCAATCAACTATTCTCTCTTTCTCCTCAAAATATAAAAAAGGCTTGGAGGCACAGATGCCTTCACATGTTGAAAATAATATTATAATTATAAGAGACGAACACCTATTTATTCTATAGCCAGGAGTAAAAGCTCTCCATTTTCATCCATCGTTAAACGCTGAGTAATAGTTCTGTATGAAAATACTGCAATTTATACGATTGGCGGAAAGGAAGTCAGAAGATGTCTCAGGACACTGATAGTCATCATAATTTTACTCTTTAGCTTTAGTGAACGATTTTCTTCTAAAATCAATTTCAACAATAGGAACAAAGAAGGATGCAGCCTTAGTTTTCTACTACGAGGCGTTTATATGATTTGCACTTAAAATACTTCATTTCCATGGCCATTTCGTTGGAATACACAACCCACAAAAAATTATTTCTCTAGCTAAGATACAGCTCCCGCAAGACTTCAGTACGAAAATAAGAAACTTCGAAGCCAGTAACCGACAAATCTTTTAGGCAGTGCTGACAATGCAGTAGCACAACACATTCATGTAATTCTAAATGGATGATGGAAAAAAATAATACTACTGTTACGTTTTTCTTTGATGAGAACAAGCAACAGCCTAGGGGAATGACACTGGAAAGAGGTATGCGCAATGATCCTATGGCCTAGCTTCTTAACAAAACATGGAACTTAAGCATTCATTCTGTTGATGGAATGTTTTAAATGATAAATAAAGACCCTTTTGGACTGCGCTCTTTTCGAGCGATTTATTTTCTCTCTGCATATTTATTCCCTTGGCCACTATTAGAGATCCCTTTCTTTTTTGCGGGGAAAAAAATATCCTTGAGAAGATCTAGGTAGACATGTATGCCACCACATATTTCAATAAGATGCGGAACAGGTCACAGCGCGACAGGATACGATACCATAAAAATCAAAAGGCGCATGAATAAGCACTGCAAGCTCATAAAGTATAATAAGAAGTCGCGATATGAGTCCAGTTCAAAGCAATGCACTAAAGAGATAAATCGCTCCAGTGTGCTCATACAAATCGTTAAATCAATTTTATGATCACCAGAGACATAGAAATTAATTTACGCCAACTTGTTCGAAATCCCACGCAAAAAGGATCTATGTAGTTCTCACAGAATGTTTAACTGTGTTCCTTATTTCCTCGCTCTCACCTGCAGAGAAAAAGTTTTCTCCGATAGTTTCGTTATTAAAGTACTAAATTGAAGTCAGGAATACTGGGTTCAAAAAAGAAAAAGCCTTAAAGAAAGATGCAAATCAACTATTACTATCTGGCTACTTAAATAACGTTTTATTCAGGTGCTATTAGCCACATACTCGATTAAAAATCGACCGCGTTACACCAAGTAAAAAAGTCCTTGCTGAAAAACTGGAGGACGCTAGTTTAAACTTTGCGTCATGCATGGTTATTGAATAGAAGCGTAGGGATTTTTCATTGGAACAGTTTTGCTAAAGGTTTTGGCTGAAATTGTTCTCCGAATAGAACACTTTCACCTTGCTTCTCTAAGCTGAATATTGCTTCAGTTGTGGATGAGAGGCATGAAAGCACCGAAGAATGTCACAAACTTTCGATAAGGGCAAATTTTCGTTACGGTAGCAGAGAACATACGAAGAGGAACGTTCCTTACCGATTCTATGATTCATTCAATCACAGAAACAATCGTGCAATCTGCGCGCGAGCGCCAGGAAATGATCACCCGAGAGTCATCATAAACATAAGCGGGTTCCTTGTTTGTCTCTAGCGCAACAGTTATTTACGATGGATATCTATCTAACTTCATCGTTTTACTCAGGAAAGGTGGCGTTTCTACAAGATACGATCTTTCGACAGGAAAGCGTGTCTCTCCAACTAATTTATTAGCAGCTAGAGGAACAAATAGTAATTAGATTCTTCGAGCTATTAAAGGTCGCTGCCTAAGTAGCAGAGCGCGCCTGGAATCGGCAACAAATCATTTTTTTCCGCTATTGAGCACGCAAAAAAATATTAATTAATAATTATCTTAAACCAATTAAACATTGTTAATTATATTAATTCAAAATAATGTTAATTACCATTTACTATATTTAAGAAATATTAAGGATCTAAAATTATTTGATTTTTTCCGTTTAATTTTATGGTAATTGCTCTCATAAATATAGAGGAAACACAAGGGTATTCTTGTATTTTATATACATTGTTAATGATTTCAAAATCCAGAAATTCAGTGACAAGGACATTATGAGATATATACTTATACTTACAATTCTGAAAAAGAAAAAAAATACAGGTCAGCTTGCTACCTAGATAAAATTATTGCATGGGAATCATTGTTGCCCATAAATGCATTGAACGCTCCAATAAGGACTCCCTTGCCAGAAACGCATTATTAATCTACATATTTCATTTAGGCACTAATGGCAACATAGCTAATGGCAAGACAACTAAAAAAATCATGAAACTTCGAAAAATCTATTAATTACGAATAATTCCCACCTCATTTCACCACTAAAACCTTGAGCGTTACCTCTTTAAAAACTTTTTAATATTTCTCATTCCATAGAAATTCACACCGTATTGAGCATCTCATGCCCGTGGAATTCCATGCAGGAATTGTTTGCATTATTAAAATCGGATGAACTGCAGTTGTTCCAAACTGCACACTTCACGATTCCTTCGATCATCTTCCACATTTACGGATAATTTACATACGATAATAGGCAGAAATAGGTGCCAACAGATTGAAGATTGTAAGATCTTAAGACAATAGATACAACACTCGAAGTTTATGGAGATGAAACTACTTAAAGAAGCGATGCCTACTGTGATTTTCTTCATAAACTAAAAGACGGCAAGTAATCTGTATCCCGAAGCATTAGCATTTCTTTGAAGAACAATTCTACATATTGAAATTAATCTACGAGATGAGTGGATAATCTAAAGTCCTAACGCTTTGAAGAAACTCAAAAGTCATTGGGATGAAATGAACACATCTGCACAAATGTGGTTGCTTTGAACAACGACAGTTTAAGGTCTGAGGGGGGAAACACGTGAGGCATAGATATTGCAAGGTCCATGGGAAGGTATTAATAATAGCGTGAACAATGGTGATTTCCCTTTCGGCGGAGAAAGAGCAAGGAAACAGAATCGGTGGATTTGGAGAACGATCTTTTACCCTACCCTCGCCTCGCCGCATTTCATCCCTTCCTCCCCCTCCTCGGGTGAGAGGAGACTTATTGACTGCCTTTCCTGGAACGCATAAACTCATGAGGGCGGAGAGAGAAGAAAGGAGGAATGGGAGCGAAGCGTTTGGGAGGACTTGAGAGTGGAAGGAGAGGGAACACGACGGAGAATCCGAGGAGGCTCGAGTTAATACCCGCCGGAAGGAACTACTTCGGGAGAAAAGGGATGGAGAAAGAAAAACCGGGAGTTAGCACTGCTGAGTAACGTCATCTAATTCCTTGGAGATAAGCCTCCCGCCCTTCTTGAGGTTCCCCATAAAAATGAAAGTCTTTCGACCCGAGGGGTGGCGCGCTCGAATTAGCAGGGAATGGGGAAGAGGAAGGGGTGGGGGACAGAGGAGTAGGAGGAGGGACAGTTCGAGAGGTGGAGGGGAGTGGATACACTTCTTCAAGGAAGCTAATTACCGGGAGGAAAAGAAAGGGAGTGAAAAAATACATAAATTTTTAGCTGCGAGGTGGACGGCGGAGAAAACGCACAGATTCGCTCCCCATGCTTTTATGACTTCGGAAGAATTTCCAACGCATCCCTTGCCCTCTCCGCTCTCCTTCCCGGAGATCCTCTTTTGCCGGCCCTCCGCTCTCGCCCTCTCCTGTCTCCTCCTCCCGGCCCTGCCATCGAGAGATGCATGATCTTGCCCTCGACCCCCCCAATTTGCCCCCGGTGCAATATTTCTCGCGTCTCCCCTCATTCGTCTACATTCAATTTCTACCCTTATCAGTCCGTTCGCAGTTCCCTCCCATCCCTCCTCCTTATTTCAACACCAACACCTTGCGTGGTATCTTCCTCCTCAACTTGCCTCCGCGAATCCATCCGCAAAATTTTGATCTCATTTACAGCCGTAAACCTTTCAACACGTCGACGACGTATAATGTGGATAGGGGTGGAGATAGGGAAAAAAAATTGACGATGTTTGACTACAGCCAATGATAATTGTTACATTAATTGGTCGAGAATAGTTCGATTGAGAAAAATTACAAAAGCGAAGCCGTCGGTATAAAAGAAACTTACTGATAATATTTCAGACCACATAATACTACTACATATCAAACATTAGCCAAAAGGGGGATCGGGTTGGTGTGGTGGCTAGAATACTGGCCTCTCATCTCGAGGGTTCGGATTTGATTCCCGTCAGTGCAGGCACGTAGTCAGGGGGGCTTCTGGTGCTTCAGCCCCCCCCGAAATTTTTTCCCAGTATTTTGTTGTTCTGATTGTAGCAGTGAACTTTACCAGTGAAAAGAGATAAGTATGGGCACTGTAAATGTAATTATTAAGCGCTGAAAATTAAGGTAAGAGATTTGTAACATGTCGGCACCGAATGGGCAAGGCTGATTTGTTTCAAGTTACACAAGACTTGGCCCCCTCCGAAGCAAATTTATGGCAACTTGCTACTACGTCAGTGGTGGAATTTTCAGTGCAAAATCGGTCCCCACTTGAGTGCCTACTGGAGGACATTTTAAGTTCAGTACTCCGTCCGTCGGATGGGACGTTTAGCCGTGGTCTCTTTGGCGATTTTCGTTAAGTGTAGGGTAATGCAGACGCTGGGTTTCTCTCCACTCTTCCTCCGTTCCCTGAAAACTCCTACCATCACCCAATTACCCACCTATCCTAAATGGCGCAAATGACCTCAGCTGTCGGTCGCCTCCCCTGAATAACTGACACCAAGTGATCGATTCATGGCGTCGGATGAGGACAAAAAATAAGAGTTCCAGAAAATGTTACGTTTGAACAAAAATCAACGTAATATGCCGAGAGCGACTTTACACATATTATCATTTCTAGCTAAGTAGGCACAGATAATTTAAAAATGAAGTTAGATTACTAAACTCTGAGTAAATGCATTTGAAATTAGCTTGTAGGGATGCGAAGCTGAAAAAAATATTTGTAGTTTACTTTTCAGCATCACTGTTAACAATGGATACCTTAATACTGTATTGTTGCGTGTTGAATGTTGCATGCCTATGCATGTTGAAATTTAATTAAGAAGGAGTTTTATGCAAATTTACTGACGCAAAATATAATGTACTGCGCTTATAATTGCCAATTTACAAAAACTCTGTAATTAAAGAGTTAATTATTCGAGTAAAAATATTGTAAGCAAGATTATCTATACATTTGAAATGTTGGTAATATAGAGGGAAAATTTTTTGAAAGTAAAGCAACGAACTCTTCATGCATATAAATGATCCCCGCTGAGTGCACGAGCAGAGTATTAGCTTCTGTTAATTATTTTGAGCCACAACTTACGAAGTAATTAAATGTAGCAAAGAGATACAAATTAATTTGAGCAAATTTCGCTAAAAAACACCTTCCAATTTAAATGGGTTTCATTCGCTCATGGAAATAGTATCAAATTCCCCAACATGTGAACATGAAAGCTTACAAAAATCTTCCGATTGCACCAAAAAACTGAGATTGAAGGCCTTATTCGAGGAAAAATATTGTAAGCAAGATTATCTATACATTTGAAATGTTGTAATACAGAGGGAAAATGTCTAATTCTCTATATTTCTTTCTTCCCCCTTTCTTTCCAGCTCATTACATCTCACAAATAAAATATTTCAACTTAAAGGCACTTCCCTATCTTTTTCTCTGTTCCCCGCCTCCAAGCAGAGAGAAAGGAAAACGAAATATCGCCTTCCATGTTAAACAGAACGATTCTCTAACGCTTAATTTATTGTTAGGTATTTCGCGAAAAAACTGATATTTAGGAAACATGGGCAGATACAGAGGTACTTTCATCGCCTCTGATTAATCTTCGAGCCACTTGTATCACGGAAAGATTCCTTATTCCCGTTTGGGTGCAAAAAGTAGGAAATAAGAAAATTGAGGAGAATATAATCATGCTCTCTTTTCCCACCAATCAACCCGACCCGTCGCCGACAACTTCCTCTCCTGAGTCCTTGAGGTCTCTCTCTCGTCAACCACTTCGTCGTCCCTTTCCTTCAGTGTCTCTTCCTCATATCATCCTCTTCTTGGGAAACCTCACAATGCGAAGGAGATATAGCGAAGAAGAATTAAGGAACCCCCTGCAGCCCTTATTCTTCTCCACCCCTTCTCCCCAGGTCTCACACCCTTCTTTCTCCGGGGTATATATGTATACCCGACATTTTTCTCCGACCTGACACTCGACGCCCTGAGGACGATGGCAGAGTTAGCCATCGAAACGTCGGCATTAGCCGTTTCCTTGACCCGGTGGAGAACCTGTGAAGACTTCACCAGCAATGGTTGGTACCATTAGGGAAAATAAATAACGGTGGCAGAATAATTGGAAGGCATAAATGAAGACAGTAACCTTATTACGAGATCGGAATTCCATGTTGCAGAGAGTAATTGCAAAGTTCTTAGTTAAGTAGTTCAGAGTTGAACAAGGTTCTAGAGTTTCACTGAATGCCCTAGCAGCAAAAAAGAAGCAGAAAGCGGGGTTTACAGAATATTACTAGGTGTTAGAAAAGTCATGGACAACCCCAGAAAAAACGACTAACGATGTCAGAAGTGCAAGAACAGATTAAAGAAACCAATCAAGAGACGCTTGAACATGTTTCTCCATTGTAACAGGAAACTTAAAGAGATTCAGATGTAAGAAAATGGAATGGACGGAGCGAAATAATGGCGTAGACGACTGGTGAAGCGTATTCAGGGAACAACGAAGTCAAAATTATGATCCAAAATAAGCAGCTGATAATGACCATAACTAGAATTGAGGCCAAAGATATTCATGATCGAAGGGAGGAGTCTTATGACGCAAGATTAAAAAATTCGAAGCATTTTCGCAGCGAGATGGCTGTGAAATTAAAAGAAGACATGTATTAAACCGATTTTCGGATGAGATAAGAAATAAATGTAAGAAATAAGGGTAATCAGCTCCGATTCCATTCAACACCTTTTTTCCTCCTCTTTTCCGCTCACGTGCACGCCGAAAATTCTCGCCAAGTCCATCCTATATAGTTTGGTGAGTCAAAATGCATAGATATAGAATCGATCAATTTGTGTTTTAATAAGGAACTCTCTGTACCATTGACTAGACTCATATCTATGGAACCATAAGTAAGTAAAGTATTTTCCTTAAAGCCATCCCTATGATGAAAAACATGACCACCTATTATGTGAACATTGCGGCACTAGATACTCGTGGAGAGCATGGATATCCAGGAAACGCAGATCAAAGAGTATCGTTTAAGTCATTCATCGAATCCGGATGTGAGAGAGAGTCCTTGCGCCTTGTGAAAGGTAGCCTTGGAAATTGGCCTCCCGCAGACATTGCTCGCTATGCACGAATATGAGGTCATCACAACTGTCAAGAATAATAGAACATTCTAATTTCCTCCCGATGAAACCTGCTCCTTTCTGGCTTGAATGCCCAGATCTCGAGAGTGAAAACCTGAATCATATTATTCCACAAAATTGGTACAGCTTCGTCTGACTACGATCACTGCCGTTTATTTTCATACACAATGAAATTCTTCCGATGGTTAGATAATCAAGAAAAATCTCATATAGACGGCAAAAATTTAATGAAATTGAACGCATAACAATATACTGGATTGACCAAGTGGCTCATGACTAAAGATTTATTTTAGGCTTATATTGCAGACAATGAATCATTTTAAGCATTGTACGCTACAATGTAAGTTTTTTCTATTTATAAAAACTTCACCGCACACTTCGAATCATGAAAAAGAATAAAGAAAAGCGCAAGCCAAACGATATATTGTTTTTCATTGAGGAAACAACTCAAGTTTCGATTAAGTACACTGCCAGAGATCAACGTAAAGACAAGCGTACCTGTATATTCATCCTTTCTTGCGGAAGAATCTAGACACCATGTATCCTGCATCAGGCCGTTTCAGCGCCTTGTCACGTCAATCGTATCCTTCGGAAGAAAGATGCATGCCATCTTAATGACGCAAGCTTCGCCTTAATCGCACAAAAGCTCTTGGAGCCGCACCAATTTCTTCAGAGCACTCTTCATAATCGAATTGATATTAAACCCGACAGAAATTGCGAGCGAATCGAATTTCAAATTTCTTTTGTTGTCTTCGAGCAACAGTCCACCCGCCTCCCCCTCCTCTCCCCCACCTCCCATATCTCTCCGGAGAGAGCGACAAACGCCTCGGGGTTTCGCGGCCAGACATTTCCGTCGTGTTAGCTCAACGCCCACACTCAACAACCTCATAATAAGAAGAAAAAACTTTAGGGCACATTAAAATAATGGGAATGGGGTGACTTCAGGCAAACATTAAGCCTAATCAAAGTGTCGTACTTTCAAATTAAGCGCCGACCTCCTCATTTCTCCCGACCACCCATTCTAACTCCTCCCAGCCTGCTGTCGACGATTCGGGCAATAATGACGATAAAAATAAGCCTCCCCATCCACCACCTCTCTCCCCGCCTCTCCCCCACACCCATTCTCCGCCATTGTTTCTCCCTCGCATCTCGGGCTGTCTTCTCCCCCGCCACCCCCAAGACCCTGGCCGCCGAGCGCGACTCCGGCAGCGAATAAAAATGCGAGCGCGAAAGAAGAGGTTTGAGGGATTTTTTTAAAGAGCGTGCTCTCTCACTGTAGCCCCGGGGAACGCATGCAACGAGGTCGTTCACACTCTCCGACACCCGTCAAACCAACCGACATCTTCAGGTAGGTCGACTCCCTTCAAACTCCCCGCCCCACACTAATGCTCTCGTTCCATTCCTCTCTGCCACCTTCGCTCAACCATCTCGTCAAATTTTTCTTCACTTAACACTCATCTATAATACTTATAATGTCTATCATATCTAGGTGTCAAATGGCAGGTCAAAGCTACTCACGGATTGAACCAAGGTACTCCTAATTTTTGTTTCTGGTTTTATTTCCTCAGACATTCTATATGGGATAGTGTTTTCCTCATCGCAATACTGAATATGCATCATGTCAACAAATAATCGTTATTACGAGACTAGTTGCGACACATATCACGATCCTTATTGGTATACAGAATACTCGGCCAGGTTCCGAGTCCAGATGATTACAAATTATAAAAACACCTAACCCAGATATATCGCGATTGTAGTAGGCTAGAAGATACACCGATTTATTTTATTTCGAATAAAATATGTCATAAACCTCGAAAGTCTTTCGGCCTGGGTCGGGTTAGTTCAGGTTTGATGGGATGAACTCCACATACGTAATAGTACCCGACTTTATAACGACTGACCGTAGCTTTGCGAGAAAAGGGAACTTATTTAAAAGCGGGAGAAAGTAACTTCGATTCGTTTTGAAACTAACTGCCTTACAAAGCCAAAGACAAATAATACATGAAAAGATACACCATGGTATTCACCTTTCTATAGTTCAATTATAGTATCTATGATTTTGCATGATAAAATATTATGGGGTCGCTGTACTCCATGGTAAAAAAGCAATACAACTAAACTGCGGACGATGAATACATTACAACTAATAGTCATGTAAAATTCCAGTATTTTTTTAATTACTGGATAGTTAAATGTATGTTACTAAAAGTTTAAAAAAATTAATTAAACTCAACAAGAACCCAGTTCTTTCATCTGAATTTTCGGCAAAATAGTGAAAAATCTGCTGATAAGATGATGAATTCTTGAAATATATCGTGTTTTTATGTTGCAAACTTAAATGATAATGAGTGAAAGTAAGGCGTATGAAATCCCTTGATGCTGGGTACGGCTTGATTAGTGTTTAGTTGACACTATTAACAGACAAATGATAAGGCAACAAAATAAACGACTAATAGAACTTGCGATCAGATCTTTGCCTAAAACTTCGCGGAGAATTATGCTGATTCATAATATGGTGAACCATACCTGGCATCGAGGAAGACGTTACCAATACACCAATCGGGTGGGCTTACCCTTTTTAATTCAACTTCCCCCATTCATGAACTCATCTCAAGCGCAATGTTCCTCTTTCACTTAGGAAGCCCTTCAACACTTGAGAATCAGGGAGCTTTTCTCGAGATATGGCTTCGGTAGCCGTTTGAGAAAAGGGAACCCAGTAGGAATTTCACAATTTAAAGAAGAGTAGATGAAGAAGGTTCACTATATCAATTCTTCGAGTGACTCAACTCAAAATTACAATACTCATATGAAAATTTTCATCCGTTTATTCATTGTCATCAACGTGAGCTGGATTGTTGGTAGAGACAACCAATTCACTACCTAAGGGGGAAATATTAAAACAACCTACACTATTTATCTAGTAGGGCCAATTACGAAATTTTACGCAAAACTATGAAACCGAAAGTAGAGTAATGAGCCATACTGTCTCGTTTCACCAGGGTAAAACTGCGCGCGTAGGTGCGTGGGAGGATTTCTGAAAAACCAAAAGGAATATGCGAAGATCCTTAAGGATGAGAAGCACTCTGCAGGAAAGTAAATCCCCTTGCGAAAGAAGTAGCTGGAAAAGGAAAAAAAGAACGACACGGTGGGCGGGATCGCGCGGCGGGAGGCGGTTTTCGGGGGATCAAGTACTCGGAACTCCCCCTGCTCTCTTCTTCCTTTCCGAATGAGCGTTATCAGCCCGGGTCCCTCCTCTCACCCACCCAGCATCTCTTATATGTATACTGAGCGCCTGCCACTCCACCATCATCTTGAGGCGCTCATCCTCTTAATTATTACGTTAGCAAGAGTAGCACTCTTTTCCTTCCCAATCTTGAGCCTCGCATCCTCAGTTTTATTTATTAATTTGCTCATTCCCCGGGCTTTCCAATTTCAACATCCGTTGCCTCTCTGTCCCCACTCCGTGCTGAGTAAATGGTACCAAATAAACGTGTTACTCACAAATCCACCCAAGTAAGCCCACTAAGGCGAACATGCCGAAACTTTAGCTTGACTCTTAATTGACTTTTCCTGAAAAACTGTCCCATACAACCAGTATTTCTGTTTCTAATCCCTTTGTTGAGGGTTTTAAAGGAATTTTTCAATTAGCTTGCTCTTTTATATCCTTTACCCGGATTGCAACGGTTTACCAACACTTTCCTCGTCTATCTTTGTATCTATCATGCTTCTCCACAACAATGCTCGATCATCGGTTCATCATTTCCTATGTTTTGGATATGGATATTCCAATCCAACTTTTCTTATAGCCTACTAGGTATATTGATTGCTGAACCAAAAAGGACCCATTAGAATATTTTTTCACTATACCAAAATTATTCAGTAATATTTCACCTATTCAATATTCTTAACTTGCGAAACCAACACGGCATGATCTATCTATAACTAGATAACCTGTATCTGTTCATTGGGGCCAATGGGTAGGTAGTTAAAAGTACTTGTTCCTCAAAACCTAAACCCTGAAGTTCACACATGCGTCAGATTTCATCCTGTCATTACTTCCAATGATAATGGTAATATTAAACGATCCCAGATGTCCTGAGGCATCGCCAGAGCGGATGATAGCCTGAAATAACTGTTTCTACTCGCATAACATATCTAGAGAAAAAGGTCGGTGTCAATCAATTTCATATTCATAAACGACATTCAAAACCCTACCTCACGTAGTGGTGTACTCACTTTGAAGATTCATATTCCAGATTTTCGCCTTTTCCATTCCGTGCAAGAACGATCTAAAAACTACCTATTATAGGCAAACACTAATATTCTGTGAAAATGTGATATTTATGAATGGGTAAATTCTAAGCATAGGAGGTTTTGAAACATCATCCGATATTTGTAAAGAAAAATAGCGAATGAGCAACGATAAATTATGAAATAAATGATGCATTACCAAACCTTGGAACGATCTGTGAGCGAAATCATCGTTGAATACTAAGTTGAATACTAAGTTGAATGCTAAGGAGGTTGGCCGTTTTAATTAATTCTTAGCTTGCTACAGTTAGGTACACAACCATGAAAATAGTTAGCTGGTATAGGTATAGGTAGGTAGGAGTACAGGCGAGCAACCCTTAATACACCATTTGTAATTATGGCAGACTGTTCATTGGAATTCTCATATTTTATGCCGTGAGTTAAGTATTGCAATACTAGTATTACTTCCTCAAGATCAAAACTGCATACAACTTGGCGCCTTTTGTCGAGAGCAGGGTGATTCTGACGCCAGTTTCCATTCCTTTCTTCCACCTTTGCCTTCTAGTCCTTCGAAAAGCCTCATCTCTTGGTCTAAGGTGCCTGTACGTGCTGGCCAGACTTGAAATTGCGCGTAATATACAACTCTGACACTGGTTACTCATTGCCAATAAAACTGGTTATTCATTGTAAAGAGGGTATCGAAAGCTATCAACAATTGGATCTTCATGAAGTCAATGATTTAATGCATATGGAATATTGTTGCAATATTCCAGGGGCCCAAACTTAAAAAAATAGTGGAGAGGAGTAATTTTTTTAAATTAGATATTCAGACTAGTTATCTACCTCATCTTTCCCATAATTACCTTATACATGCAGATAATATCTTGCAAGTAGATTCACGAAGTTAAAATTATTAAATTGTTTTTCTCTGAATTCGTTAAACATCACATCGCCATTTTTTTGTATTTAGAAGTCACATAATTATGGTGAATCGGGAGATTCTCATAAATCTTTGCGGTTAACTCCAAATTTGTTATAACTCACTTTCGCTACTCACTTAGAGCCTTAGCGAGAGTGACAAGAATAGACTAATCGATAAGAACGTGAATGAATAGAACAAATTATCGCATAAAAATAGCGGGGAAGAGAGAGTTGGAATGGGTGGCATTACTACTTTTCATCTTTCCCGAACAAAGGTAACTAAAGCCGCGAGCTCATCTAAATGCAAATGCCTTAAAAAATACCTTGAAGCTCATGGAAATATTCGCTCATTAAAATCACCCCAAGCAATAACAATAGCGGCAGCGGCCGATGCCGGTGAATCCTCTTGCATTAAGCTGAAACGGATCATGGGAAAGGAGCGAGAGTGGTTGGGAATTAATGCTGTTCCAAAGGATTTAGAGGAGGCACTCTAATGCCCACGGACCGCTCTTCTTCCTCCTACCACGGCATTTTTTTCCGGCTAGATGACCTTGGAAACCAAGGTGCATTACGGAGTCGGGAGGAAATTATGGCAAGGGCAACATTAATGGTCTTTGAAGGGAAGCTAGTTAAGGAGGAGGGGACAGGGTTGAGCGTCACATGAGAAAAGGGGAGGGGCGCAAATTCCCAATTATTATAGCTCAAGGTTTTACGAATATTTGCGAGCTCTCGAGTAAGAGCAAGAAAACATGCAAGATACCGCCAAAGAACGCGTAAAATCGCTCTCTTCCTCTTTCAAGACAATTATTCAGCAAGGCTACCCTTGCATAGATGAAGCCGTTATTAGTTAACGCGAAGGTGCTCTACTCGCCCCAAGGTTAATCACTACCGTAAAAGGAGAGTGACTTTATTGCGAAATTAGCCCATACGACTTACTCACTAATAATACTAACCGTCGTCCTTCATTGGAAGAGTATATGCCATGGATAATCTACACCTGATTTCGATGAACCTTCATATAACTTGGATGCGGAAGCTTTCCCAGACTTCAAATAAAGAAGTGCGTTGTAGTAAAATGAAGGAGAGGTATTTATTAAAAATGTGAATGTTATTTAACTTTTACTTTGTATGGTATGTCATGTAGAGAATTGCCTATTTAAAGACATCACCAACAAATGGCGATCTAAAGAATAAGTGCTGCTCCTTCATGCAAACATTCAAAATATATGAGCAAGCAAAGCATACTGATTTGCCAATATAAAAAACTAACGCCCAAAAAAATCCTGTCATTGGAATCATTACAGAGTTCAATTCAAGTGAAACGTGTTTGTCAAATCTACTAAATACGGAGGAGGGCACACGGCTAATATAAAACTAGGGAAGCTAAGAACACTCCACAGGACTAAAATTGAAAATTTTAAAATTAATGATTAAAACAGGTATAAAACAGTAACTTGAGTGTATCAATTGAGATAAATAACTGACAAAATAGATGCTATCTCTAACAGAATTAGTTATGGATGGCAAGAGAGAGCGTTTCAATTATTTTCAATTTTCCTATTAATGCTTATTCCAAAACGTGATAAGCTGTTAAATTCACCGCTCACAGAGAAGGTACACAGGAGGGTCAAGTAAGTCGTACTATAGTTATAAATAAAATGTATCACCTCAAATATTTACCGTAAATAACACAGCTTTTGCAGAAATGCTCATTTGAGTGTACGTGGAACCAAATTACCATGGACATTAATTTGAAATGAAAAATGTATAAAATCTTAAGATAGAGTACAAATGATTTCTGCATATTTATGCACGAGTAAGTGCTGCGGAAACTTTCCACCACATTATCCGGCCGTACCAACTCCGAGGAAACCTTGAAAATAATATCGAGTGCAAATATTAGTAAAGTTACCGAACTGTAATTGAATTGTAATTGAGTAATTGAGGAATAGTAATTGAACTAAATATGAAAAAAATGGAAAAGGGCAAACTCTAGAAAATTAAATACACTTAGATAGCAATACCATATCTATGACGGTTCAAAGTGTTAACTAAAACGTGGAACATTATTATGAGAAATTTCATTCTTTTCTCATGGCATTGAACATTCGAAAAATTCTACGCAAGGGAAATTGAATATTCTGTCAAGATGTGGCCAGGGAGCTGGAGGAGCCAATCAACTGACGAACGCATTAAAGAGAATCAATTTGGTGGAATGGCGGGTGAGAGGAAAGGGCAAAGAAAGAAATGAGATGAGAATGGAAAAGGAGGAAGTTTTCCCATTTGGTGAAAATTAGAATTTAAATAGCTCGCTGAAATGATGTTTTTAGCGCAATTCGTGGAACTTATCTGGCTGAAGGGTAAAGCGAAAATAAAAAAAGGAAAATTAAGGGAATTTCGAAGTGGTTAGAAAAAAGATAAGCAATCAGGAAAGATTTTGTCGTTGAAAGCCAAAATAATGGTATTTTGTCAGTTATTGTCTATTTCGACGGGAAATCATACTAATATATAAAAATGAAGCGGTGTCTGTATGTCTGTCAGCTTTATGTTACGCATCTGCTCAAAAACTACTGAACCGATCGATTTGACATTTGTAGGATTCCAACGTATACACTAGAAGGTGCTACAGGCTATATAAAAAAGGGCTCAGGGCCCGGGTTCGATTTTTGGCGCCAATTATGTATTTACATTGGTTTAAATGGACTTTTTCAATTTATGGTAGCGCAAGAGTTTTTTCTTTCGCTCAGTAAAATAACTAAATATAAGTCGATTTCTTTCATTCTTTCTCTATTTAATGGAAAAATCTTTGAAATTTCTTATTCTCTTAACCAATTTACTCTTTGTTCTCCAGGTTTCAGGGCATTGTGTAATTTATGTTGAAAGAAGGGAAAGAAAGGGAAGAATTTCGAAGATCCTTCTGGCCAATCAGGAGTAACCTGATTGTTGCACCCGTTTATAGATACGCCTCAACGGTTTTAATTTACTCACTCACCCTGAAGACGATGGACGAGTCGTCCGTTGAAACGTTGGTGTTATACCAAAATTTAACCCGGTGGAAAGCCCGAGAAGGCTAACGAAAATAATTCACCGGGAAAGAATTAAATCATAACGTAATGTCTCATTACGTATCCGTGGGTTGTTTATTAATGCCATTGCAATGATGCTAAAAAGTTCGTCCAAAAGAGATGCCGTAAACTGCGTTGCTCTTTTCGTGAAAATGTTGAAAGTTATTAAAAAATATATCGCAGCTGATTCTTGAAGCTACATCGACTATTTCATCCGGCAAAATCATACGGGATAACTTTAGTGCTACTCCCAGATTAAGTAGGTGAGCATTCGGTAAAACTAAAAGTATTTAAATGACAGTTTCTGTGGGATTCAAAAAGTGAATATTTTATAGATTTATACCGTATTCCGAAGTGGACCGCTTTTAAAATTGTTGTATTTTGAGACACAAGAACGTGATAAGAAACTTAAATAAAGTCTAACCAAAAATAGGAGTAGCAAGATGAAAAAAATTGCAATTTAGTGATACATCAAATGTCCCGTAAAAGGTGTGAACATAGGTAACCGAGCGACAAGTACCTGATTTCATCATCATCGTCGGTCAACAATCCTATGATTGGTTTGAATAAGCTCTCCACTCTATTCTTCCATCGACAAACCTCTTCATATTGGCGTCACTCCTCTCTTTCACATCCTTCACAACGTGTTCCATACATCTCACACGAGGCCTGCCTTTTCCATTCTTCTAAATCTGTACTAGGTCATAAGAAAAGAATTTAATCTAATTGTAATAAAAGGAATTTATACGTATCCGTAGGAAGTTCATGAAGTTGGAGAATTGAGACAAACATGACATGTATGAAAGACCAGATAAAATTTTTTGCCGAAGATTTGAGTCCTAATATTCCCAAAAACCTGGCCTCATAGTCAACAATAGAGAGACATTCGTATGCACCTCCCCTTCTAACCTCCTTTGTTTCATCTGGCCTGAAATTTATTGAATAATATTTTTATTTTTGTAAAAGCATTAGTCCAGGCAGTAATTATATGTTTACTTTAGTTTAAATTACATTCATGATTCCGATACCGACTTGGAGCTAACTCCATAGCAAAAGTTTCTCCCCTAATTTCTTCCCTTCCGCACTTATTGTATAAATTCCAATCATGGCTTTCTGGGCAGTAATTCTTACAATTAAACTAATGGGTGCAAGACGCTACGACACAAAGATATTGTTTCTTACATAGTTGCCGCAGCCAAAAAGCAGTACATGATTATTTCTGTGTTTTCTAGTTTTTGAAGCTTATTTCAGTAAATCGATATTATCGCCAAGCATTTCTAAATAAAAAAGATACATGATTATATTTTAAATGTGTGCAGGCATTTTTGGTAAAATTAATCATATTTGAACCTGTTATCAAACAATCAACGGAAATACTTTGGGATGTGACAGGATTAAATCAACATTAATTGCCATTATTAAAACCATTTTCAAGAAAATAACGTTCACATTTTGAAGTACAGAGAACCCAAATTTCCTTCTCCACAGTGAATAAAAGAATCAATTTTTGCAATGGTGTGCGATACACATATAAGAAACGAAGGGGTTTCAGCAGCTAAAAAGGTTAATAAATACTTCTTTTGGGTACATGAGTAAGCAGTTTCTATTATCAGCCTCATCTGCAGGATAATTAAATTTTATAATGATAGACCATAGAAGAGTCCTATAATATATAACGTAAATAGTTACGAAAAGGAACAGTAAACAATTGAACTGCTTAACAGAAATGGGGAGCGATTAGAAGAGTTTTTCAAATAGACGGGAAAAATTTATTGAAACCAACAGCCAAAAGTCACACCAGAATGGTCCAGCGTGAATTTTTCTCGCTCAAAAAAGTTGTAAGATTTGTGAACACTTTTGTGTCCAACTAATTCAAACGAAACTACCTGTTGCCACGGGGTTGCAGATGAGTTGCAGCAGCAAAATAATGTATCAAGTCTAACGAGCTAACACCAGCGGAGTATTTCATCGGGGTGAGAGGATTGCACCTCTCCACCAGTGGGAGGTGATGATACGATCGTCTCGAGTGAATAGCGTCCAATGTTAAAAAGAAAATTATCACTGCATGCATATGGTGACGTTTCTTTCTTCGGTCGAAAGGCTTCTCGCTGTCTCGCTGTGAAGAAAAAGAAGGCTAGGAAGGAGAAGAGAGTTCATGTCTACATCCCGTCCACCAGCAAGAGCGTACGATAAGGAAATGCGAAGGGAGAGGTGAGGCGTGATCGGGCTCGAAGGGACGCATAAAAGCGCGAGTGCCCCCTCTTTTAGGGAACCATTGCGACTTATTAATGGCACTTTAAATAAGGGAGTGAAAGTGGATGGCGCTGCCATGGGTTCGGTTTTATCGCAACTTAGTAGCTTTGGCCATAAATCCTTTCGCGACGGGGCATTGAGGCGCTTGCTTCTATTGCCCCCGTTATGAATGTCACGGATCACTTAAGAAGGGCGGCCAAGGCGATTGCAATCCATCCATTTCTATCTTATAGATCTCTGGGTATTTCGTCGACGAGAACAAAAAATAATAAGTCATCAGCGTCGGAAAGATAAATATTGTCACGGAAAATACGAATAGGAATAGTTTGAAATTAGATTATTTGATGATGCACTCCACTCATTTAATATAATTCTTCCCAATTTAATAGTGACTTCTGGACATATTTTTGAAAGACCTAAATATCATTCTTCGCGAATGATACTCTGCAAGAGATAGATGTGATATCCATATTTTTATTTTTCACGCTTTAATCTACGTTTGCATGTAAATGTTACATGACTCAAAGCGTAGTATTTAAGTTCTTCGGAATGATTTATGAAACACTTTTAAGGGAAAAACATGCTGTACTAACACCTGTAACTCAATGTGGTAAACGCATTCCTAATTCATTCAGGGAGTAACTGAATTGTACAATGGCGAAATTATTAGAAGTTTTCGGAGGCCAAAAGCTGTGCATGAGGATTCCTACTTTCTCGCGAGAAGGCCTGCAAAAATAGGAATAAAGTTTGAAGATAGTAAGTTCAGCATATAATGCGTTGAGTGATTGTCTTATCAAGCAAAAATAAGAGCGGATTCTCATCCCACCATTAACTCACGTAAGAGAGACTTTGGCGCTTCAAAGTAAGAATTGTTTTGACTTCAAGCTATGAATATTTAGAGACTGTCAACTGTTTGAAGTTCGATCAGGAAAAATAAGGAAATACGTAAGTAGTCCCATAAAAATGTAAATGGGTAGCTAAAGTAATGGGAAGGAATTAAACAAGTACACTTTGTTGGAATAATCTTGCTAAATAAGTGGATAAAAGTAATCAGCGGGCATGCACAAGAAAGAGGAGTGAATAGTTCGAGAGTGGGGCAAGATAACAAAAACTCATGGGAATGTGTGCCATAAGATACATTCAAGAGAAGGAATATGGAGAGTTTTTGAGCCAAGAGTAGATTTACGTAGAAATTGATCAATATAACCGAAGCAGGGGGGTGGGTTATGTGAGGGTGGAACTTTAAGAAAGAAGAGAGTGAAATTGAACCGGTTTCCAGGAATATCATCAGCATTTAAGCAATTGTTTCCGGTGAGAGTTGATAGAAGTATATCATATTGACGATATTTTTTCACAATTCTGTACCAAGCATTATACTTTATTGCGCCATCATTAGGAACAACAATTGATCTACCGACGATGCTTTACCTGGAAATGGGTCAGATGCGATGTATTAGGAATCAGTGAAATGAGATGGCCCAAAGAAGGAGACTTTTGGAGTGGAAGTTATAGAATTATTCACACCGGATCATTGAATGGTAACGATGGAGTATGCATAATGCTCAGGAAGAGTGCAGGACTGCGTCTGAAGAGCTTCCTGCAGTACAGTGAAAAGATTATAATGGTTAAAATTGAAACTAAGCCTACATATACCATTGTGGTGCAAGTTTACATACCTACGTGGGACTACGAAGATGAAGAAGTGGAAGAAGTCTACGAAGATATCACTGAAGTAATAAAAAAGGTAAGAGGAGAAGAAAACCTTATTATTTTAGGAGACTAGAACGCTGTCGTCGGCGAAGGTCAAGATGGAAGAATAACTGGAAAATATGGAATGGGAAACCGAAACGAAAGAGGAGAAAGACTGCTGGAGTTCTGCACACAACATAAGTTAGTGGTCACTAACACATTGTTTAAAAATCACAACCGATAAAGATACACGTGGAAGATGCCAGGAGACAGAGGAAGATTTCAAATAGACTACATTTTAGTGAATCAGAGGTTAGGGAATCAGGCGAGGGCTACCCTGGGGCAGACATCGACAGCGACCATAATTTAGTGATGATGAAATGCCATCTAAAATTCAAGAAGTTGAAGAAAACAATAAAGAAAATTTGGCAAATAAAAAACCGAAGGAGACTCAACATCAGCTGGAATTTCAGAAAGCAGTAGAAAACAACATAGGAGAGGACCCGACTGAGAAACCAGTAGAAGAGTGTTGGGAGAATATTAAATGTGGACTACAGGAAGCCTCAAAATAAGTTCTTGGAGAAGAAAAGTTGTTAAGAAAAAGCCATGGATCACGGAAGAAGTCTTAGTGCTGATTGAAGAAAGAAGAAAGTACAAGAATGCGAATACTGAAGAAGGGCAGCTTTGATACAAAATAATAAGGAACGAAGTAAGTCGCAAAGCCAGGAAAGCTAGAGAAATGTGGATGAACAATCTGTGCGAAGATGCACAAACAGCCTTGCCATTGGAAAGGTGGAATCTGCTTATAGGATAGTGAGGAACCACTTCAAGGAACGGAGCGCAAGATGCAATGCTATAAGAGAAAACAATGGAGAACTTTTGATTGAAAATGAAGACAAAGTGAAGAGATGGAAAAAATATCTGGAAGAGTTATACAACGGGCACAATCTCAGCACGAAAGTTGTTGAAGAGGAAAGCGAAGTCGAAAAGGATGATATGGGAGCACCAATATTGAGATCGGAATTCGACGCAGCAGTAAGGGACCTTCCGATGAATAAGGCTTCTGGAATTAATGATATCCCCGCAGAACTGATAAGGAATGCGGGAGAGAGGACATTGGCACATCTTTACAAGGCGATCTGCGAAATGTACTCAACAGGAGAAATACCCAGGGGCTTCGAGAAAAACATCATCATTTCTATTCCCAAAAAGAAGAGAGCGGAGAAATGTGAAAATTTTAGGACTGTAAGCCTGACGATACATGCATCTAAGATATTGACACGGATAATCTACCGAAGAATAGAACGAAAAGCAGAGGAATTCCTTGATGAAGATCAATTTGGATTCAGAAAAAGTAAGGGTACAAGAGGGGCAATATTGGCCCTTAGGCTGCTCATAAAGAAGAGAATGGAGAAGAACAAACCAACGTTGATTGCATTTGTGGACTTAGAGAAGGCTTTTGACAACGTGAATTGGAATTCGATGCTAGGACTTCTGAAAGGCATTATTGGAATGTCGTACCCTGGAATGACCCAAGTATTATCCACAGTTTGTATAAAAACCAAGTAACTGTGATTAAATCTGGACCCAGCTGTGAAGAAGCAAGAATAAGGAAAGGAGTGAGACAAGACTGAGCACTGTCTCCCGTAATTTTTCATGTTTACATCGAGAGAGCCATCAATGAAATCAAGGAAAAGTGTTCTGGAGTGAAAAACCACGGAGAAACAATCAGCATGCTACGATTCGCTGATGACATAGCTCTCATAGCAGAGACAGAGAAGGAGCTGAATAAGATGCTAACAACCATGGAAAGGACAATGGCCATACATCAGCTGAAGAACAATAAGATATTAGTGTGCAGCAAGAGAGAGGAGGCCAAAACCAACGTTATACTAGGAAACAGAAACTGGAAGAGGTGAAAGAGTTCTGTTACCTGGGAAGCAGAGTAACCAACGATGGACGAAGCAAGGAGCAAGGAAGAAATAGTGAGTAGAATAGCCCAGGCAAAGAGGGCATTCTATCAAAAGAATCTATTTACATCTGGAAATACAAGCTTGGAAGTAAGGAAGCAATTCATCAAAACGTATATCTGGAGCAAGTTTATTTACGGCAGTGAGGCATGGACGATGACAGCAGCGGAGAAGAAAAGGGTAGAAGCATTCGAAATATGGTGCTATCGAAGAATGATGAAGATAAAATGGATCGACCAAGTTACAAATTAAGAAGTCCTAAGAAGAGTGGGAGAAAAGAGAAGTCGGCTGAAAAATATAAAAATAAGACGGGACAACTTAATCGGCCACATCTTAAGACACGATGGCCTGATGAAGACAATCGTCGAAGGAGAAGTGAACGGGAAGAATGGAAAAGGCAGGCCTCGTATGAGTTACATAGAACAGGTCGTAAAGGACGCGAAAGAGAGGAACTACGTTCATATGAAGAGGTTGGCCGATAGAAAAATCGAGTGGAGGGCTGCGTCAAACCAATCCTAGGGTTGTTGACCCTTGATGATGATGTGTCAAATGGCGGAAAGACCCTTTACTTGGAAATAATAATCGATTGATTTTCTCACACACCAAAAATGAGGTATTCGACTAAGCTTTCCAAGACAAAGAACACTATGAAGAATGTCCATTGTACACTAATATAAATTTCTTTATTTGCTTGCTTTTAGGTACTAATTGGGTATATACATATATATGTCGTTTTCTGCAAAATGGGCCAGTGGCATACATCGCAACCAATTCCAATCTCAGTCTCCAGTTTTCTCTTTGCAATCTTATTTTACAGTATTTTCACACGAGTAAGGAGCAGAAAATTTTCAAATTCAAGCAAACATAAGCTAAAAATGCTTATATCAGCGTTGGAGATAGATATTGGAACTTAACGTAGTTTAAAAAGGTTACATAATAAAATACCAACACTTCAGGTAATAAAAATCCTTGTCTTACGATACGGCCCCTTGCGCATAATATTTGAAGCGTGGAAATTAAAAAAGTCCCGAAGTTCCAAAATGACCGAGTAATGACAGCGGTTTTGCTCCGGTTTACGGTTGAACAACCCTATAACCACAACTCTCCGCATTGAGATCTCAGGAGACCAGACATAACGCTCCCAACTCTTTGCATTAAGGTACATAGGACAAAAGAAACGAAGTCACGCCTCCCGAAGATCCCACCATTCATTACTACTCGTCACGCCTAGTTAAGTTCATCGGGGCCCTTCCGACGGGTTTTGCTCTCACGGGACCGGAGAAGTCCCCAAACAAAACAGAGTTCGAGCGATGCGGTGTCTAGGTAGGAACACCACAAAAGAGCAAAAGAAATATCCTCCGCGGAGGTGTGAAAAACTCCTCGCAAAATTTCCCTCCCATTCCCTGGTGCCACTTGGATCACTTTTAATTATTAAAATTTCACGAATAAGATGCCTGCGCTGGAAATACCGAGGGGAAAAAAGATTTATCCTACCTCGTCTCGCGGGGCTGAATTCTCTAATTCACTCCGAGCAGGAAATCTCATCAGTGGGGCTGGATACCATGGCACCCCCCTCCGGAACGTTGATACAACCCGGGAGCGCGGGGAGTAGGAGTCAGGGGGGGTGGGGGAGGGAGGTTGCCTGCGTAGGAGGGGGAGGGGGCGAGGGGGCAGCGGCAGGCAGACACACGCCTTGCTGCTGCGGCAAAATTTCGGTCGGTTGGTCACGGGTTCGCCTTCCAGGGCTCACCCACGTGTAATCGCGCGCGCTTTTTTCCCCATTTACCCTTTTTTCGCGCGAAGTTCCGGGACGGGGTAGAGGCTGGAAAAAAGTGCACATCTCGGCTATAGCCCCGCGAAAAGAGGAAGGGAAAATGAAAACGTGGAGGGATGGATAATTGCTGGCGCGTTACTCGAGCCGGCTTACAAAAAAAAGAATTAAGAACCTTTAGGCACCAACTTCGTGCACTGCACTATGGCAAAGTGGGATGGGAACAATGTATTTTGGATTTATTCTCACTAAGTTCCGTGGGGATTTTCTTGTCCCCTCTCGTCTACAGCAGCGTTTCCCTCCCAACGTGAGACCATCGAAATCGTTCATTGTGCTTTACTTCTTTGGCTACCTCTCCACGTTCCCAATCTCTGCACGCCAAACCTCTTCCAATGCGATTGTTCCTTGTTAAAGGCTTTCGCTCCGACGCCTTCCCGCATTAGGCGCAATATTTCCTCCTCATTCTGACTCCGCGCGCGAGCGGGGCGAGTGGCGGTTCATTAAAATGCATCAAGCACCCCCCCTCTTTTTATTCCTTTATTTTTTATTTATTCCCGGGTTGAGGAGGGACTTCCCACTCCACCCGTATTCACCTCCCCGGCCCCAACGACCCACTCTCCTCCCCGGAAGATGGAGGGAGATTGAATACCGAAACTACGGAGGAGGAGGATTTCCGTTTGATACGGCAAAAAAGAAGGGGGAAACGGAAAGGAAAAGATTAGATGATGAGAAGTTAAAGGAAACTGAGATGTTGGGGAAAGGGTGCGAGGAACGAGTGGGTAGGAGAGTTAGGAAGGGGGCGGAGGGATGCGTGCAAGTCGCGCTGGAGGGGGAGGGGGTTTGGGGGTGAGTGGAGGGTAGGGGGAGGGGGGAGAGAGAGAGAGGTGTGGTTGGGAAGTGCACGTCGAGTAGAGGTCCTTCTCGTCTATAAACACGTGGCTGCCTTTGTGGCGGTGGAGGTAGGTGTGTTTGGCGAAGGGTGAAGAGGTCGTGTGAGATTAAGAGGGCTAAGAGGGAGGGAAGGGAAGGAAATAGTAATGAAAACGACGCTCTTAATTAAGGCGTATGGCGACGCATGGCGCTTCTCATAAACCTGTTGACATCTTAATTTGACTCTCCATTATAACAGCTCTCCCTCGCCGTTTACACCTCTCTTCCCCTCCACGCCCCCTTCCTCTCTCCTCTTCCCCCTCCTCTCTCTTCCTCTCTCTCCTTTCCTTCCTCTTCCTATAAATCCATCTCTCTGACACGTCGTCACCCAAAAAATCTGTAAAACTCAGCGTACTTTTCCAGTCTCTTCTTCGACGCCTTCCCTGCTGACGACTGTGGTGTGTGTCCGAGGCGTTTCTCCACTGACTATTACCTGCTCACGGACTAGCATAGCGACTATGGAGCTACATAGTTCGTATCTAATTTTCACAGAAAATATCTCGCTAGGGTCAAAGATTTTACGAAATGCAAATAAGGTATAGCAATGCCCTTCAAACAAATTCAAGTAATTTTGTTGCATGTTTGACTCACAGTGTCTGAGAGAACGATGAATTGCGCCAATGAATTTATATTTTTTTTCGTTAGTTTCACAATATCGCAAAATCTCACTTTACATCCATCCCCTGTCCATGCCGTCAGCACTCCCCGTTGAGTCTTGTCTGAGAAATAAGGACCCAAATGTCATGGCAATTATGGATCAATATGCTGAATTCAGAAAAAAATGCAACTTGGATCCTCTTAATAAACATAGAAATACCTCTTCTTCATGGAGGAGCGAATTGGCAGATTATAGGCCACCAATACCGTTCTCAAGTTTTAAAATAACGTGGACTATTCAAAACAAAAGGTAGGAGCGAAGAGCGATCGAATTATTTAGTATTTTTTTCTAATTACAACAAAAGCGATAATAATAGGTAAAATAACTAAACGATTCTAATGTAAAGTTTAGTTTTTGGACGGAAAACATGTCATTGAGAGACATTATTTCGGATAGCATATTATTTAGAAAACATGTTTTTGGCAGAAAACAATTTTTTGTTAGTTTGTGGCTACGTACCACATGTATACGTCAATCAATAAATCGCAGCATCAGTACCGATTGTAATACAATGCAACTAATAGTGTAAAACCATAATTGATCTTAGAGATACGATTCCTTATACATCACTAATTCACATGAAAGTTGATCAAGCACATATCAATAGTGATATGAACAGTAGAATTTTAGCCAGAGTCAGATAAAAATAACCGGGGTATAATTTACATGAGAATATATTAAAATTTGGTAGAAAATAGCCAATATGGCTGGAGCCGGCGTGGTGTTACGGATTTACCACTTGAATATCTAATGATCGAGGTATGGGAACCTTCAAAAAAATATTCAGGCAACAAAAAACAAGGGCATTAGAAATGAGATTTTTCATGCCTATTACACAATAACTGTATTATGACAAGAGGATCCATAAAAAGAAAACACCATGGTCCCCATAATAGACAACTCTTCGTTCAGTGTCACATAAAATCTTATTAAACTGTTATTAAAAACTGTGCTATAGTTAATTATAGTCATAGCTATCGGGGAAGGATGTTTATCAAAGGAAAGGAAAGCACGCCTCCACATCAAATACGGAATACGTCATCTAAGCATTTACACGACTTGATTAAAAAAAACACCTAAGCGTTCCCCATCGATACAATTCTGCACGTTTTAAATCCACTAAAATACGCATTTCTCGCATATTTTATCATAGGCCCTTGTAGTCACAATATGTTGCGGATCGAATGGATGCCTGTTTTCCACCCCGCCAGCCACATTTTTTTCCGATCACTAAACGACCGAAAAGCGCCGTGGGTGACAGGAACATGGAAGGCAATGGGCCCAAATATCTCTCTCTACCTCTCCCCTTTTCCTCCAGCCACGTTAACGTGTTAACCCATGAGGCGCTCGAGTGTGTGCATTTGTGAGTGTGTGAGAGAGAGAAAAAGGGGGAGAGGGAGATAGGAAGGCAGGAAGGGACGAGTGGAAATGACCACAGGTCGAGCGGAAAGCCCCAATACCGCGTCGAGTTCTGTGGTCCCCATTCCTCGGTGCCCACCACCTGCACATCGATCTCATCAACCACCCTCCCCTCCTCCCCGTCCGAAATCCCAATTTTCCGATCCTTCCTCCACCCTCCCCTCCCCCTTTCACCCGCAATAACGAATGCGCCCTGATTGTGTTCCCTATCATTCCTACGCCTCCCCACAACCTGCTTCATGTCGAGCTGAAGCCCCACGTTGTTCAGTTTCCATAGAAATATCTTTCACCTGGAACGCTAAAGGTATCACCCGGAGATTAGTCTTCAATCCCCGTTTTGCGGGGTGTTCCGGGTACTGGCTATCGAGGGACTGAGGGTGCTCCTCAGTGTATTCAGGGTGGGCGTTTCAACGAATTAGATTTATTCGGTATACCATAGTGCTGTTTAGCATGCATTCATAATTAAGAATCGCACGCAAGCTACGGGGTAAAACTGCAAAATTCAGATTAAAGTATTTATTGTTTGACTCTTTCCGTAGTGATGACTCAATTCTAAAGCGTAATTACGTGTGGTTAACGAGAGAGCGAGAGAAACGGTACTCAAATATAAATAATTGTGGTGCATAATTAGTGAGGTGGGAGTAAATACGACTGGATGGAGGTAACTTTCATCAAATGGCGTAAATCCCGAGTTTTAACGTAAAAAACAACGTTTAGCTACTGAAGCGATAATTTATACACTAAAAGTGAGAAAGAGAGAGCAGCTATATACATTTGAAAACCGTGCTCTTTGCCAACGCTCGCACAAAGTGTTTAATGCTTTCCTTTAAAGGATTGGTTGCAAAAAGTACTGGCAGTAAATATAATTAAACGATAGAAACATTCAAGAAGCATTAAAATGAGAGGAATATGGGAAGAACCAGTTTATATGGCACTTTTTTTTAAACGGTCAACCCGCAAAATATACAGCAAAAGAAAACGATAAAGCCATAAATTAAGAGTGATATCTTTATTCCTTCGAGTGCTTCGTGGGCATTTTCCTGCTTCAATGGAATTCTCGGAAATGAAAAAACAGCACCTACACCCGTTCGTTCTTCTGTATTGGGCACGTGGCATCACAAATTAAATTTATATAGCAGTTGTATCGGAAACTGAGATCACAAAATTTCCTTTATGACCACTCAAAATGAATAATAATTGTGCATCAGATATCAAATGTCAAGAAGCTGATAATCTAGCTTTGAGGAAAATAAGTAGTAGGGTGTAATTGCGAGAAAAAAATGTAAGGGTGAAGGGTGATACGTAATTTAAGCAAACTAGAAAAAATTGCCGTTTGATACGAAAGATATGGGAAGTTAACTCCTTGTATTGTTATGAAGTTTAAAAACTAAAAAAACAGCATATTTCAACGTTAAATTGTTTGTTGAGTATAGATATGATGCATTGATTTGTATCGACGAATATTTTAGTAACACAATTCCGCCATGTTCAGTATCATTTAATTTGCCTGGATAGGTAAATTTGGCCATGTATTGCAATGTTACTGAATTTCCCTCAATTTCTTCGTTACAAGTGCAGAAAAGCTCAAGTAAAGAATCTGATATACCTGTATGGAGATAGTACAGTTTATTTTAATTACTTTGCTTTTGCCCTTTCAGAGACATTTCACTGGAACCATCCGTCTATTTTACTCCTAGTTGAGTCCTTCCGGGAGCAGGAACCACAGGAATGGAGGGAAAATTTCAGGGAAGAAGGGGTGGGAGATGATAGCTAATACCCTGAGGACCAGTGGCATAGAGGTCTCTGGTCCTCAGTGTAAAAGTAAGATGGCGGGTTTGAAGAAAACTTGTAAAACCATGGAATATCACAACAGGAAAAGTGGCAATTCAAGGAGGCAGCGGCCATATTATGAGGTATTAACCCATTGGCTTACAAAGACGGCGATTTGCCGTCCGCTCAAAATTGGCCCTTGCTTAACTAGGAGTAAAATAGACGGATGGTTCCAGTGAAATGTCTCTGAAAGGGCAAAAGCAAAGTAATTAAAATAAACTGTACTATCTCCATACAGGTATATCAGATTCTTTACTTGAGCTTTTCTGCACTTGTAACGAAGAAATTGAGGGAAATTCATTAACATTGCAATACATGGCCAAATTTACCTATCCAGGCAAATTAAATGATACTGATGCTCTAATAGGAAAGATGCGATAAGAAATTCCATCCCACCAAGGGAAAGAGGCTTTATTCATGGAACTATGCAATGGTGCACAGAGAAGAACACAATACCTTCACCCCTTATTAGCTATCATCTCCCACCCCTTCTTCCCTGAAATTTTCCCTCCATTCCTGTGGTTCCTGCTCCCGGAAGGACTCAACTAGGAGTAAAATAGACGGATGGTTCCAGTGAAATGTCTCTGAAAGGGCAAAAGCAAAGTAATTAAAATAAACTGTACTATCTCCATACAGGTATATCAGATTCTTTACTTGAGCAAAGTAATTAAAATAAACTGTACTATCTCCATACAGGTATATCAGATTCTTTACTTGAGCTTACTCCCTTCGGGAGCAGGAACCACAGGAATGGAGGGAAAATTTCAGGGAAGAAGGGGTGGGAGATGATAGCTAATACCCTGAGGACCAGTGGCATAGAGGTCTCTGGTCCTCAGTGTAAAAGTAAGATGGCGGGTTTGAAGAAAACTTGTAAAACCATGGAATATCACAACAGGAAAAGTGGCAATTCAAGGAGGCAGCGGCCATATTATGAGGTATTAACCCATTGGCTTACAAAGACGGCGATTTGCCGTCCGCTCAAAATTGGCCCTTGCTTAACTAGGAGTAAAATAGACGGATGGTTCCAGTGAAATGTCTCTGAAAGGGCAAAAGCAAAGTAATTAAAATAAACTGTACTATCTCCATACAGGTATATCAGATTCTTTACTTGAGCTTTTCTGCACTTGTAACGAAGAAATTGAGGGAAATTCATTAACATTGCAATACACGGCCAAATTTACCTATCCAGGCAAATTAAATGATACTGATGCTCTAATAGGAAAGATGCGATAAGAAATTCCATCCCACCAAGGGAAAGAGGCTTTATTCATGGAACTATGCAATGGTGCATGGTTCCATTCAATGCATGCCAATGGTGCATGGCTAAAGCTCAAGTAAAGAATCTGATATACCTGTATGGAGATAGTACAGTTTATTTTAATTACTTTGCTTTTGCCCTTCGGGAGCAGGAACCACAGGAATGGAGGGAAAATTTCAGGGAAGAAGGGGTGGGAGATGATAGCTAATACCCTGAGGACCAGTGGCATAGAGGTCTCTGGTCCTCAGTGTAAAAGTAAGATGGCGGGTTTGAAGAAAACTTGTAAAACCATGGAATATCACAACAGGAAAAGTGGCAATTCAAGGAGGCAGCGGCCATATTATGAGGTATTAATAATGTTATCACATATTTGGTTCCTTGTCATTGGGATATAAAAGCATGAAAAAAGTATTTTGCTTCCGAAAACGCATTTCATGCTGAACTGACGTAGACGATTGCAACCTGGGAGAAAGCTCGAACAAAGCTACTATATCTTACTCGTAGGAGCCCTTTTTGCAGTTTTCCCAATCAGCAAGTTGGGTAACCTGGTGGATAGAGCGATAGGCTGCTGACCAAAGGGTCACTCGTATCAAATCCAATTGAAGACTTTACAAAACCTCCACCAGCAAAATTCTAGTAATTTTTCAATATTTAAAAAACTGAGGAACTACGATGAGGGCAAAAGAACTAGCTCCGTAATCTGCGAGAAGTTCAACTGATATGAAGCACAGATATTCCAGATGGACTTCGTACTTGCTTCACAAAAAATTCGTATAAATAATTAAATATTCTTTGCTATTTTTAACCGATTTCATCTCTTTGCGGCTATGGTGAATGGAAGGGATTAAAACAGAGCTCAACTGAAATTATGAATAAAAACGAGCGGAAGAACACAAACTGGGTCTCCGAGCACACAACTGAGCGTTTTTAAAATCGTGTTTATCGAAATGATCTCTCCGGCTTCGCAAGTAAAGAGGAAGATCCCAATGCGACCGGAAGTGCACGGCTCCAAAAAGAGAAGGAAGCAAGAGCGTTATCGAGCGATACCTGTCAGCAGGATGACAGAGACATACCACTCCGCGTCAACTCCACGGGATGCACAACAGGGACGGAAAAATGAAGCGATCACGTTGCACGAAGAAGATATGGGCGGGGATATAGGGGAAGACTGAAAGCAGAGGACGAGGGGAAAATTATCGGCGAAGGAGACTGGGAAGTGCTCCCCGTATGACGTCGTTAGCCGTAACCCTTGCCCACGCGGACACACTCAGGACTGGCGAGCGATATCAAGCGATCGAAACCGAACAGAACTTCGCGAAGACCTTCCCCCCTCTCCCGAACGGTCCCGCTCCATTCTCCTGCCACCCTGTCCGTCAACCCCACTCACTTTTCTATGCCGTGGTCATAGCAGCACGCCCATTTCCTCCCATCGCGGGAAACCATCTCCATCCCTCTGTCCCCTCCCCCCACAATCTCTTTCCACACACACGCACAGACGCAGGCACGTCCCCCTCCCAAGATCCGCAGCGATGTCGGCTGCGTTATGACCTGTCGGGCGGCATAAATCCGCGCGGGATCTATCGCCCTGCGGTCGAGCATTGACAGCACGTGAGAATGTCCAACGCCCACGCCTCGGAAGCGATGGACTCCCCCGTGCCTCACCCGTAATAACCCGCGATCTCGCTCTCCCCCGCTACACTCCCACATCCTGCTCCTATTCTTCCCTCCAATTCTGACCACCGACGCGCGGAGGAGGCGAAGGCGGGCGGGAGTGAAGCGGGAAGGTTTGGTCGGACTTCCTCGCTGGTGCGAGCGTGGGCTACGGAACCAGGCAATTGGGCTTATTTTCGTTCCATCCAATGAAACTCCCACGCCCTTCGGGCATCACGAGTCCCGACGCGCCTGGGGAACGCGGGTGTGGACCGGCGCGGTTGTCGCGGAAAACGTGTCCTGCGTGCCACCCTCAAACTCGAAATTCTTCGCACTGATTCCCTTCCCTCGTGTCCCGGCTCTGCATAAATCGCGGGGGCATTAAACGGGAGGAATTCTGAATAGGAATTCCGTAGCGTGATAGCGATCTTCATTACGTGGGGTCATATTCGACCTTAACATATACAATGGACGGCGGCAATGAGATATGCGAAAAATGAAGGTGTAGAGAACGTCATCCGGAACACCAGGCATGTAACCTAATTAATCCACAACAGCTCTTCCGCTACACTGCAATTTAACTGGCCTAATTACGGCTGAAGATATTAATATTCATCGTTTACTAAGTGGGTGAATATTCACAACGATATTTCACAGTTCAACATGGTGACTGCTACATGTACAGTAAATATTAAAGGCAATTATTCCCAGAACTACGTCAATTAAGCTAATTTTGAGATATTCAACTCTTATTCAATACTCGCCAGAGGGACGTCATCATAAAATATTTCAACATTTTTTTGTACTTCATATGAGCATATTCCTCCAATTTGAATGCATTAAAAATGTTGCGGGCATCCGGATTTGTGAGGCAGATCCCTTATTGCTAAGTATCATTATTTTTTCACCCCAAAAATACTCATTTGAACGCAAATAAGGATTAATATTTTTTAAAAAGCGTAACAAATATCATCATTAACATCATTTTGAAAACATGAATACCTGCACTGCTCTTCAAATTAAAACGGTAAGGGGCTAAGAGGATAAAATTTCAGTTTGTGGTTATTATCCATCCAGCTAAAAGAACTATTCAGCAAATATTGCAAGTATTGGAATAATTTAATTTTCTATAATACCATAATTAGCATCATTCTTTGCACAATATGACAGGCATGCAAATATATACTTTGAATTATAATTATATATCGACTAGAGAATTATGGTTATAAATAAACTCGGAAAATATTAGCACATTCTTGCTATTACGGGTATCTCGAACAACACTTTTGGGTCAAGGGGAAAAAGCCCATGCGTACGCCAAAACACAACGAACTAGAGAAGCCACAAATAAAACGACTAGCTATGTTTTGATCGATTGAATGACGATCAAACTATGCATATGCATTCCCTGGTAATCGTTAGGATGCGCATTTAAAGCCAAGGATGATATAAAACTAGCAAAAAAATTCAGGAAAAATAATTAAAGGATCCTCAACGATATTTTACATAATGTCCAACCTCAATTGCTGATCAAGATAGCTTGAAAGCTTGAACCAAAAAATAAATACGAATTCTATGTGCGTCACTCTTACACGTTAACTGCTAAATCCAGATTTATGTCTGACGAAATTATGAGAAGTGAATATGCTCAAAAGCACGGATGTAAACGCGAGGAAGCATATAAATATTTTCACGATTTCCCCCACTCGTTTTTCCCACTCGTGGATACTTCACATTTCTGGGAATGCACTCGTTGCATCGACGTAAATACCACAAAAATTTTTAAGCTATTTTATCTCGGGTTTCTCCCCGGATTTCTGTTCAGCCACGAGTCCATCCACTTCAGTCCACTCATTCCATCCAACTATCTCGTCAAAAGCAACCCCTAACTTAACCTTGGACCCCCCTCCCCCGCCACCTCCCCACACTTCACTGTTCATCGTGAGTCGGACAACGAATTGCGCTTCACGGCACGCTCCGTGTGCGAGTCGCCGACTGTGAGCGCAGATACATGCGTGACTGCGTGCACTCGGGGAAGGGCAGGAGGGGGATTTGCGAATCCGCGCGGGCGCGTGAGACTGCTGTCGTGAAGCGACGGAGGAAGATGAGGGGGCGGGAACGCAGGAACGGATCCCTTCCGAGCCTCCTCAGGTCCACTGCCTTCTCGGAAATGAATCTCAGGCCGCGCATGTGGGGAAAAGGAAAGGGGGGGAGGGAGGCGGGGGGAGCAGAGTGGAGGTACTCGGGACTGCGTGTGGAGACAGGAGATTACATTTTGAGGCAATGATAGAGATAAACACGGGGGAAATGGCGGAATCACACAACTTCCCCCTGTTAACTCATCAGATGACCAAAGTGTTTCGCCGTGGGCATAACGGTCAAGAAAGAAGCTACGAAATACGATTTCAACGACAAGTGTCTGCCAAACCGAGCAGAAACTGGTAAAAAAATGTATGCATTGAAAAAGAACAGCCATAAATAGGAATATATAATTGTGTTGGTGAAGTCTGTTTTATGTAACTTGTTGAGGTATTGTTTACAGTTAACATGTTCACGTGACTAGGACCAACTATCTAGACAGCACATCGAGACTCAGCACAGACACACAGCTTTGGGTCCAGTGTGTATGGGAGAACTGGAATGCTGGGGAAATACAAGGGGAATGCTGGGAGACAACAGAGTCGGTGGGATGGCTTACATTTATCATTTAAAGCTTTAAATACAGGAGAAATGTTGCACTAAAATGGTCACATCGCTTGGAATATTCACAAATGAATGTTGGTTACAATTTTTTACTAATACGATTAATTCTTTATCTTCATCAAAAGCCAACGGGGAAATAAAAATTTGTTTTCGCAATTCATAACGCGAACTGATCGTGTCATTCGATGATTCATCCAGCGTCGAAGTAATTCGAGAATTACTCAATGAGCTATGTGATGATGGTGATAAGTGAGGTGGTCGTTGTGACAAATTAGTTTACTGTGGCTTCCAATTTAATCCCACGAAGTTATTCCCATTGCCATTTTCCCCATAAATTATCCACATTTGTCCAATGGAGCCCAGCAATTACAGGGCTCGGTGAGCAATTGAGAATTCTGATTTGCGTCCGATATGCCTGGTAAATCAAAATAAATAAAAATGAAAATGAGGAAAAATGAGGTATACTTTATAGCCCGGGTAAATCACGGAAACTGGATGTATGTATCCATTAGATAAGGTATTTCTCAGGGATATATCGCAAATCTAGCAAAGAATCTAATTTCATGGGGCGAAAGTTGAAAAATTACTTCCGTTTTTTTATCAAGCAGATGCCTTTTGCAAGTCATATATACAACCTGGGGAACGCTTTTTTCAAACTAGGCCACTGAATTTCCCCTTAACAAAGAACTAACTCTATCTTCCAGCCTGATGGTTTCTTTGTCTAACTATTAAAGTAAATAGCAGCTTAAGCTTCCTTTAAAAATTCTTTTATATACGGTAAGTATATTTGAGGGTTTCGAGAGCCTTCTAGCAACGCCTCGAATTCAAGCAGCTATAAGATTTACAGCAATATATGTGACTGGCTGACCCAATTCGGGGTTTAAAAATCCAATTGCGTTGCTTTTCAAGCTTTGCTTTCTCGCCAGCACTATAAGGGAGCAAACACAAAAGAAAAAATTCCAGATCGGATTGGTTTTAAAATGCATTAGGCATCAAGAAAAAAAGCCCTCATTTTGTTTTGCTAACACTTGATATTCCTGTTCGTCCGGTCCAGGGAAATACATCCTCCCATGTGGGTGGTGTAAGAAATTTAACGCAGTTTCCTTCGATGTCGCTGAGACGGCAGTTCCCTTCAGAATCACATAAATTAAGATACTCGAGGTCGCACCGCACGGTGAGATAGCGCAAAGGGGAGCATTATGGGACGAGTGCTTATTTACGGTGTTAACTTGGCTGTTGGCTCAGATAATAAATATTTTTTCTCCCGGCTTAAACCTGAACTAAAATGAGGATAAGTTCGGATAGTTATTTTTCTCTAACAACAAATGATTATGGTTGCTGGAAGGTAGGTAAGTAACGTTTGGAGTTGATTTTATCACGGGAGATTTCTCTTTGTGACAACCCAACTTCTTGTCCAAGGAGAAACTTTTATGCGACACGATTTTTTATCCTCATAAAGTTCCCGAATTCAGCAAGAAGAAAATTTACATTTCTGTCAAGAGCGCATTATTGGTGCCCCAGATTTTATGTGCTCCATCTACTTTCATAGCCCTCCAAGGTGGGGAAAGAACATAATACGTAGAACATATCTTGTACCAACAAAGAAAGCAAACCTTACTCTTTTTTCCCATGTAAAAGTTAAATGAATTAAATATTTCCCTAACCAAACACATGATCAAAAACTCGTTGCTAAGGCAACAATAGCAGTTGAGGTTTCACAGAAATGTCTAATACTAGAGGTAACCGGATTTAAAACAACTCGAGTTTGACATAGCATTACGAGATGCAAAATAAATGAGTACTTTTACTTTAAGTGACAATAGGTCTTCAAATATTGGAAAATGAGTGTGAATAAGAAACAATATTAGCACTCACTGGCTCGACTGAAGCATATAAATTCTGTTATCACAAAACAATCCACATGCATGTTGATAGTACGGGGGCTTGATAGTACGGGGGCTTGATAGTACGGAGGAATTGACAAATAAACTTTCAACCGATTAAGGTTTTAACATAACAGGTAGAATAGTACTATTTTCTTAATGAAATATTGAAAATACTGATCATTCTATCAGTAAGAATGAGAGGGATTTAAAAAAATCACGCGGGCTGCGATAAGTTGCTCAGTTCACTTACATTGGACGACATATGATCCCAGCTCTGCGGCGAGGTCAAAAGACACCGGAAGCCTTCCCTGCAGAATGTCCTGTTTCACTTGGAGGAAAAACTGGTACCTGCCATGGGAGAGAAAAAGAAAAAGAATTATTCTCGTTGCTACTTCAAACGGTGGCCCTCTTTCTTTTGATGCAAGGCCAACCAGTCTGAAAAATTAAAACCACTTATGCATAACATCATAAATACAATCTCATAAGAGGTAATTTGTAAATCTCTGAAATTTACTTATATGGGTGAAAATAATGTGTCAGCAAAGCTTCAGTCACTAACAGTCGAAAAGTAAAAGTGGAAGACGAATAGAAATCACAGCGTGCAGCTTGAAGACATACGTTTGCAGCTTAAAGAAATACAAGCAGAAAAAGCTAATTTCGAATTTAAAAAAGAGAGAAAATATGAAATCGTTTACCATATCGGTTGTAATCATCCCATTTCAACGACCCGATTAATAGGTAATTAATATGTTGAATAAGATGGATAAGTGGCGAGCTGCGAAAAACACTGGGCCAAACTTGCAATGAATGACTTAGTAGTGATAAGTTTATGAATGATTAGCCAGAACCCAGATACTAACTGGGGTACGAGTAAGAGCGCGAAGAATTATTATAATATGAGGCTGAGTCTGCGCGAATATGAACTGGAAATATGGGTACAGGAGCTCTAGACTTCTCAAAATATGCCGAAGCAATTACAATGACAGGAGTGAAGAGAAATGGCATAAAAATATACCCAAATGCCAAAAACGACTACGATAGCAGTTTGTGGTGCAGAGAAAAATGCAAAACGTGGTTTTTGAGAGTGGGAGACAACATATAATGAAAATATGGCGTAGAAAAAAGTACAAAAACATATAGGATAATTAGAGTGGGACACATTTCTCTATTTATAAAATAGCCATTTCCTTCTCTCTGCATACGAAATGCATATGAAAAGTTGGTGCACAAAAGTGTAAAAAAATGCAAAGACTACTTTGAGTAGTGAAGCAGTAACTGCCTGCCTGAAGCACAAGCACTACTGCCACCTATTGGTAATGTGTCATCAGTAGTTTCCAAACGCTTTGTAAACGCTCATTTGACATTAGAACACTAAGTTCACCTCAAGAGCACACCAGACAGAGACTGCCTGCAAAGCAGACCGCAGGTCTGCTAGTCAACTATAAACTTACAAAGCATGATTAGTCCATAACTATCCCATGATTTCGTCAACTAACTATTCTCAAATTCATATCTTACTCGCTCAAATATCCCTTTCCAGCTCTATCCCCCACTGCCATTTCCCTTCCCATATAACACTGAGATAAGATCTAACCCGCCCCACCAAAGCAAGGTCCTCAGCCGTGCGAGGAACAACTGAAAAGGCAGAGGCATCCGCTGCGCCGGCTACGCGCGAGAGGGTCTTATTATTTTTTTGAGCGATTCACCGCACTGTCCCACCCCAGTGTGATGAACAATGGGAAACCAAAGCTCATTGACTAAGTGTCCGGGGAAAATATGCATGACTGTGGAAGGGCAGGAACAATAGGGGTCACACGTACGGAAATAATGCTAAAAAAATCGTTTCAGGGAACGAATGCGAGGAGGGAAGAGAGGTGGGAAAAGTACAAGCCAGACACGGGTGGTTGAAATCGCGGAAAAGCATCTCAGCCAAGCAATGCCTTTTTCACCCAACCTTGGACACAAGTCAATAGCCTTCTCCTCCAGCGACGAGATGAGGATTCTATTTTTGACTGATAGCGCCAATATGCTCAATGGCGAATGCGCCACGAGACCAGGCGACTAAATCCGAGTCTTGTGAATTGACAGCAGTTGCCAGACAGTGAGCATTTAGGCCTACAATTTAAAATATACCTGAAGGACCCACTTTTGGTTGACAACTACAGGAAGTTGCAGGTTATTTCCGAAAAAAACGTGTGTGTTCTTCATTTCATGTCTTTTAAAAGAGGGTGAGTTTATTTTAGCGTGAATGCCGCAAAGCTATTGAAACCACTTTAATGCCGAACGCACTTACGCTCGAAAATTTTCTTCGTTTTCCATATGCATTAATGTGAGTGTTTACCCATGATGAAATATCACCAACAATCGATGAGCATCAGAAAATTTATATGCACCAGAATTAGAGAGTGAATAGATAGTGTTGTAGCCATAGAGAGTATTTATTCATATGAAGTGCCACGGCATTTTGTGAAACAGATAGTTAAGTGTAATTATTACAAAAACTAAAATATACATATATATTTTTTTAAAGCAGGTTAAAAATATATACATATTTTCTTATAGCAGGGTCATACATACACACATGGAATACTCACGGAAGCTAGGATTAAGTCCACAGTAACAAAATAGAGATCATTATTTAAATGATAGTGGAATCGATTCCACACATATGCATTTAAAAAGGTAATGAATTTATTTGCGTGATAAATTCAGCCGCTTGTATATCGTACACTAACACTTGCGTTTCAAGGTTGCGTCGCAGTTTATACTGACATGCCGTTTTGGACAGCTGCATTAAAATACTACCGGGATATAAACTGCTATTTTCTGGCGAGGTTTAATATAATTCAATATAATTCGCGCTAGATTGTTGTAAAAACGTTTCACACATTTTAGCTTGAAAATATTCCGGAAAATACTGATGACAAGATCCCTCGCGTTCACAGACACGCCAATTACTCCGCGTATTAGACATGAATTAATAAGAGAATCGAAACACATAAAGGGTTCAGATGTCTTACGAATAAGGAAATGTTCCATAATTTGACATATTTCTCATTGACCAAGTACTTTCTGCCCACAAATCTAATGGAACATGACGCAGAAAACAACTTCGTCACGTACAGCTCAACAGAAAATGTGATTCAACTGCCGTTTCAGTTTTTTCAATCGCATCCACGGCGCACGAATCGATCCAGGTAAATGCCCCGTGTCGGAGAATCACAAGGCACAATGCGGAAGTCTCGCCGAAGGGGTACTGGAAGCGGAAGAAATTTATTCATGCTGACATGATACGACGGGAGTGCTCCTAAATAATAACAACTACAACAACGGCAACAACGTCTCATTATTAATAGCGTGCAGCCTAGGGAGTACTCGGCTTCCTTGGAGTTACACAACGTGTGTGTGTTTGTGTGTGCAATCCCTACCTCTTCGCGTTACCTTGCGGAGCAAGACCCCGTGCAAAGTGAATGCAAATCATTGAAAGGGAAACAGAGAACAGGATAGACGTGAACGCCGCAATCCCGCGAGCAGATAGATGGTTTTTCGTGCTCACCTACTGCCAGCCCACCCACAGGGGAAGAAGACGGCGAGCGAAGAGGATGGGACCAGGATGAATAGCAGGAGATGGGGAACGGGAGAGAAGGAAATGCGGGAAGGGGTGAAGAGAAAGGTTAGCGAAACGCTTTCTCCCCAATCCAGAGGAGGAGGCCTAGAGGCGAGGTGAAGGGACGCGGGAAAAGACTCGCAACGAAAGGTGAGGTGAACAAGGAGGATGGGCACCTTTGAAACCTTCACTATGCGTATATAACCTATGAGAACACCACATTCTACAACCTCTTCTTTCTTATCCCATTTATTATAAAGTAGCAATAGTAAACATTCCTAACTAGCAAAATGTACAACGCATTGGGTGATATTAATGATAAAAATACGAGCATTTATACGCACACTATCAAAAATTAAACTTATAAAAATATATTTTAAGAAAAGACCTCGAATAAATTTCTGTGACGGAGAAGTGCAAAACCGATAGCGATAGTACTAGTAAACTGAGAACACTTCGTAGCATTGAAATCAGAAATGGTTTAATCTACATCTACCCTGCAAGCCACCGCGAGGGTTAATGTTAAGGGGTGAAGATCACCAAACATGCACTAATTACATACAACTAAGACTTAAATGCTACTACTGCATGGAAATACGTTAGATATAATAAGTTTGGCGTCATAAAGGTGAAAATTGCATTTTATTTCCCCGCCGCTCAGAAATGGGCCTCAAAACGCAAAGATGACCATCCACACGTCAATTTTTTCCCTCTTTGCTGGTCTAAAAGTTTCGACCGCCCTCAAAAAATCACAACGATTATAGTATTCATAATATTTCTTATATCTCATGTCTTATATCCAACTCTTGTGCATTCCATCTTTTGATAACTGTACGGTGTTAAAACAATAACTTAATCGGAAGGATCTTTTTTGAAAGCAAAAAGCCTTCGTTTGTTGTTATGGGGCTTTGTGACTGTAAAACTAATATAGCATGTCCAACTGACTATCACCTTCCCCTCGCTGTACTGACTAGCCAACACGATGTAACTGATTCCAGCCATTTACCATGACTTACTAAACGCCATGGATTTTTTAAATTGTGATCCCGTTTTGTTGAAGATGGGCAACACGGCACACAGGATAAATTACACGTTATGCGATTCCAAGCACAAGAAGTACCCCAAACTTGTACCGCTAACATATTTATTCACCTCTCTTGCCATGGCTGGTGTAATTTCAACGCAGAATGTAGCACATAGGACGTTCATACATACATACATAACCAATCGTTAAATACCCTGTTGTTCTTCCCGTACCAGAGCATTTCAATCATACTATAGAATTCATTACTACATCTAATTATCAAATATGTTTACAACGACATTAACATTGTAGCACATTAAACATCTTTTGCTATACTTGAAAGTATATAAAATCCATAGAACAATAGAAAAGGAAGCTAGGAACATTATTTAACTATAGCTTAAATCTTAGCTGAGGATAGTTTCCTTCAGGTGGATGATGAATAACCTAGTAAAAGATCATACTCCGCATAGAAATATTCAGCACTAAATTATTGCATGGTAACTTTTTTCGTGGAGAAGTGTAATCTGAGGAACTATATTAGAATGACATACTGAATATTTATATGAGTAGAGCGAGGGAAAACATTATACCCGCGAGTGGATATCGACAAAGAAAGCTTGTGCAACTTGGATTAATGGCTATTGGGTTTAAGCGTTTGCTGAAAGTAACAGCACCAAGAAATATTCCATCGAAAACCGATCGAAAAAATCTGTGCGTAAATGAATAAAGTTACAGGCTCTAACTATGGTTACTAAGGATTTCTTTCTGTTTTAATATGCATTCATTCATTGGATGACATTTGCATGATACCAGAATGTCTTGAGCACTCATACTCAGTGGGTACAGCGCACATCCATACCAGTGGGTTCCTATTGACTTGTAGAAGTGGACCTGCGCGACAATGTGGTTGTCAAAAATGATCAGGAGACCCCAGAAGGCTCAGCGAAAGGGAATGGCTTGTACTCCGGCAAGCTTGGATTTCATAAGCCGATCAGCTCTTTACCAAGTGAAATCTACTCTTACTTTGTATCAAACCTTCGAGTCAAAGAGAAGCCTATTTAATATAACGTCAAATCATGTTGAAAAATCACCTCTCACATTTTCCATGGCTCTTTTATCTCCCTACGTCAATCAAAACTTTCGATATAGTCCAGGTACCTTGAGAAGATTTTTTTATCACGTGAAAATTATGCGCATTAACTTTCGGCCATCTAACGAATTTCACCCGAGTTTTCACCATAGGCGTTAGAAATCTCATGGCCTTAAAAAAGTTATACTTTCTCCTCTAGTATAAAAAATGTGAAATAATCTAGCTCAGCATTGTTGGGTCCTCTTCAATTAGGATATTAGGGCTTTCTCCAGTGGATTGAACAAAAACGGAAGCATTCTTTGCAAGTTTTTTTCTGATAGGAGGTTCATTTTAAACTCTGCTGTTGCGTTTTACTCTCTTCGCTGGCTTAGGGCGATTGAATAGCCCAAAACGTTCGCAGCAGTGAACGGAAGAGGAGGAAAATTAATTGGCTTAGAGAGGCGACTAAAAACAACTATAATGTTAAAATACGATTAGATGGACCAAGAACGGAGTTGAACAATTTTAATAGATAAGCAGTTAAAATTAATAATTATTCAGTATTTATAGAAAATACATAGCTTGGGCTTAATTATCTATTAAAAGCCTGGTTTAAGGCATTTGTGGTATTTAGGAAATCACCAAACCAGAAACGTCTAGAAGTACCTATTAAAAGTGACTCTAGGATTCTGATGTCAATTGAAAAAAAATTCAACATAACTTTTCAGTGTAAATCTTTGCTCACTTCTATAACATCACATAGATGAAATGTGCTGGTAGAGAAAAAGAAACGTACATTGGAGTGCTTTGATCGAAAGATTGCGCGTTTAAGTTCCACTGAGAGCATGCCATGCAAGATTTCGTGTGATCCGCTACGTTAAACAAATTTCACGTGACGAAACGACAGCAGTCAGCGGAAGAAACCAAAACGACGATCAAGAATCTTAACACCACCTTCCCCCACATTCCCTCTTCACTTCCTTTAACCTACGGCATTTTGCGTGCTCCCCCCGATCCATCTTCCTCGTTGTCCTAGAATTACGGAGGCGCCCCCAGTCTCCCACCCACCCACGCCCTCGCGGGGCTTAAAAGAGCTCGGCGCAGATGCATTATGTGCGGTTCGCGCGGACGGAGAGGCATGTCGAGCCCTGCCGACCGTGCAAGCTCGCAGGCACCGAGGAAGGCAAAAGAGCGCTCGAGAGAAGGAGAGGAGAGGAAAGAGAGTGAGAGAAAGAGAAGAATGAAAGAGGACGGAATGGGAGTGAGGGGACGAAGATGGGGATAAAGTAGGGGGAGTATGAGGAGGTTGGGAAGAATATTGGCGAGCGAGAAAAGGGACCAGAGAAAGAGAGTATGGAGGAGTGGGGAGACGAAAAAGTGGGGTAGGTGGCGTGTGCAGAGAAGACGGAGTGGGATTGGAAGAGATGCGTGGGCAGGGTGGAAAAAACCAGTGCGAAAAGGAGGAATGATGACGAGTGGGATCGAAAGCAAAAACGCAGAGAGGGAAGAGCTTGAAAATCCTTCCTCCACTTTTTTTTATTCCGGGGATAAATTCCCTCCCCGACGGAACTGCACAATGAGGTTTGCGGGGGAGAGGTGAGGAAAAAGCGGTGCTTTGTGTAAAGAAGAAGGCGGTGGGCGCAAAAGGGAGCGGGGAAGGGTATAAGGGGGGGGGGTGTCCCGGGGAAGTAAGGCGAGAGGGCTGGGAGAGATTGGTAGGGAACAGGTGGCCGCGTGCATACGGGAGTGGATTTATAGTGTGTTTGGCTGAAAGGGAAATGCTGAGAGCGGGGACGAAATGGAGTGGAGAGGGGCTTTGGGACATTTATAAGAATCGTCCCGGAAAAGTAATAAAAAGGAAATGAAAGCTGGAAATAAGACTTTCCGAAATCAAATTTTAAGACGATGGGCCGAAATTCTGTTCGCGGAATATTTCCTGATCGAGTCTCAGGCTTTAAAAGACCTATATAGATGACACCGATTAATTAAGGAGTAGTTGATGCAAGTAAGAACACAAGTCAAGGAAAATAGTTCTTCATTTTGGAACTTTAAAAGGAGAGATTGTTTAGTCGTATTTAATTCGTCTCCAACAATAAGTCTTCCTTCTTCAGCTTCGGTCTGTACAGTTTCAATGTACAACGTGAAAATCTATTTTTAAAAGGGATAAAGCATCTGAGCGATTATAATTAAAAGTAATGACAGCGATAAGAGTTCCAACTGTTACCCCGAGACATCTCTTAAAATGAAATGTTTTCGCCCCGAGGGACTCCATTTTTGGCACCACTATTAACGTATAACCGAATAAATATGAAGATGACACAAAGAGTTCTTCTTGACTGCCTCTGAAAAAATCTCAGAATACGCATGTTTCAAAGGAACTAAACAGCCAACCGGTGAAGGAAAGAGATTCAATTCCCTCTTCGCCGAATTAATTTCAGAAATTTCTCGGGGCAGACTTTCAAGATATACGACCGGAAGGTCTTTGAGAGCCAAATCGACATAATTACACGAGTGGGTCCGTGGTGGAAACAATAAACTGGAGATAGAGAGAGAGAAAGGACTATCGGTGGTCTTGTAACGATAAATCAAGCGTGTCCATTTAAACGAGATGGAATCGGAATTGGCACACGGAGTAGAAAGCGCTTCCGATGGTGTGTGTGTGTCAGACACTCTCAGTCCTTCTGGTCTTTCAATCCTCCCATCCCACCATCTCCTTCCCCTCCCGACCCCACCAACGAGGGAAGTTCGGCGGAAGGTCGGGAGTTCGACTCCCGTCGTCTTTAATCATCGCAGACACCCCGCGAGTACACGCGAACGTAAGCCATTACGCACACGCACTCACCGAAACCAGCTATCTATTAAAGTGGCTCAATTACGCCATCGAGGCGCCGTCTCGGGAGAATTAATACGTTCGCTCCGACGGAGAACGCGACAAACCCACTCAACCGATATATCTCAAAGTGTTCCCCCATTTTCCGTTTTTGTTCACCTCCTCCTTTTCCCTCTGAGCTCCCCATATTTTCTTTCGCAGCGATTTGGCTTCACCTAGCATTAAGGGGGTAACAGCCTAGCAATAACGTACGTGCGGGAATTAAGAGACACGAATTGTCACCTGAGACCAAAACTGATACCATGTGCACGAGAAATGTGGAGCCAAGATCTACAACAACGGATTTTTTACTAGGACATCAATAAGTCTCCCGAAATTTACCCATGCAAGTGAACGCTACGAATAGCAAAATAGATGATTTAAGTGGGTGAGTAAAATTTATGAAGGAAGAGTAATAATAAAATTGGTCAATATACTTAAATTAATCTCTTCTCTGAAGTCTCTTTGTGAAAGAAAATAAATATCTTGGAAAGAAAGATAGCCCCTCTCCTGAATATACCCCAATTCTGTTTGAATGCGGCTTAGCCTCCAAATCATGAAAATATTTCATAATTTCCTCGTACAAATAAGATAAATTTCATACGTTTTAGGCGCAGTTAACTAAACTGCCCTTGAGCGTCAACAACAATGATTGCAAATCAATATTCAGCGAAGAGAAGAAAGTAATCATTACTGAACGCTGAAGTAACAAATGGTCAAATTACAACGAAGTTAGCAAACTAGGATATCAGGAAATGATTATGATATAATATGATAGTAATAACTCTGTTAAACTCTTGAAACACATATTTGTCGACTGTACACATGAACCACTATGAAAACAAATTAATTTCCAGAAATACAACTGCAGATAAAAGTGAAGTGGGGTGAAAAGAAACAATCTGGATAGGGCGACAGCGAGAACAAAATATACTAGGAAATTGCTCCTCTCTTTGCTCTCTTCTCTTCACTGAAATCGAATAAGAGGGGGAAAAGCACGAAGAATGGGGTGGAGGTTAAGGGTTAGAGGGTGAGAAGGGGGTAGGGGTAGGTGGGGTGAGGGGTGAGCAAGGGAAGGAGACGATAGACGACGATACGTGCCCCAAGTGCCAATCGAGAGAGGCACCCAATGCGACCCCCCTCACACCAATACGACCCTCGAACGACCCTCCTCCCACCACCCCCTGACGCCCCCTCGAATACTATTCCAGAGAAATGGGAGGGGCTGGTCGGTGGTTTGGCGGATTGAGGGAGGGGATGGACGTTGGCCGAGAGTCGCGGTCGATTCCGCGAACGACTGCATCGCCCGAGATCACTTAAAGACGGGGGCAAGAGGATGGCTGACCCCTTCATCCCGCTGCTCCCGTCCCAAACAACCCCTCCACCTCCCTCTCCCCGCCGGGATCCCATCCCCATATCGACGACGTCCTGCAGCCGTCCGCGGCACGACCCCGCAAAGCCATCCGGACGTAACCGACGGCGTTACGGCATTCCGCGCCACTCCCCCCCGACCCCCCTCTCTCTCGCTCTCTCCGTGCGACATGCTCAGCGGCTATATAAACCCCGCGACATGGCGTATCGATCAAGACGGTGGCATGACTCGGAGGACAAAATGGTGTCGATCAAGATCCTCAACCCGGATGGGGAGGAGAGAATTGGAAGAACGCGTCGAGGAAATAAAGAAGGCTCGGGGAGGAGGGATTGGAAGGAATAAAATGCGCGTGGGGAGGAGGGTCTATGCGGCGCGGTTCGAATCCGCGGGCTCACCCTCCCGTTGAAAATGAAGAGTCTGCGCTAAGAGAGTGATCTTCCGTGGGTTCCTCCCATCGGTGCAAGTGGATGGCATTGTCAGAGCATTGGCTTTATTTCTTTTATCCAATATTTTATTTATTTTACGGCTCCAGGCAATTCAATCTCCTTGTTTGCGTCTTTTTCCAGAGACTCAACAAGACGATCGATAAGCTGTGAACAGATAAGTCCGCGCGGTAAACATTTTTATTTTCGAGTGAAAAGATGACTGCTGAATACCTTGTATTTTTATTTCCCCTTATTTTCAAGATTCCTTTCCTGTTTCTTTCCAAAATGGAAAAGGTGAATGTTTCGAGGAAGTAATATGATGTCATTAATCGAAAAAACAGGGGGATTCATACTGATGGCCTGTTACTATCAATGCTTTAACTCAGACTGAAAGTAACCATTGCATGGTATCTCAAGCTGACATTGCTTTCAAGGGAAAATAAAAGAAACCGTGTATTCAGAGAGGATATAAGAACATTTCTAATGTTTATAAGCTAAAATTATTGTTGAAAGATATTCATACTTTTCCTATCACTTATTTCCACTGCCATCACTCACAAGCCATGACGGCGAAGAGTTTTTGAAAAAGTGACTTGCAGAGAAATACATACGGACTGCTGGTACGCCATTAACCTCATGGACCAATGTACCATACTGCCAAAGAATTGTAAGAGCTTACCACTAGAAAACTTAACCGAGATAAAGTAACGTTAAGAAAATTTTATGAAAGAATAATGAAGAATGATAAAATTACGAAGGATTGTACATACCCTACTAGCGTTTAATCTTGAGTTGAAGACGAAAGCCGACGTCTTCAGCTTCGAAAAATCCATTTTCAGGTTTAATCTTAGGGTTAACACAATATCAATCAAAGTAAAAATGTTGATAATAAATGTGGATGAAAAATAATTCAGGCAGGTCATGACTATATATTAATTAATTAAGAAACTACCAAATTGGCAATCACAACGGGCAATTTCACATTTCTTATTATATTTCTGTTCGGAAGAACTTCTCTTCGTATTTTACCGTAGAAATTTAGCGGCCAATCAGAGTGAAAAAAGTCGAAAATAAGTTTGACATAGCCGAATTTGTTCGTTTTCATACCGTAATAGACAATTGTAAACCCTAATGAAAATAGTGATGTAAAACTAGACTTAGAAAATTTTACATAGTATAAGATATATATCAAAAAGATTTTGACTCAAATGGAGATTGAGATATATGAAGAGATGCATCAAGAGTTGTCTCTTCCATGATATTTAGGCAGTACGATCACGGATGAACAAAAACCTTTAAATATTTCGTAGAACACGTATTAAACATTCACAATGGAAGAGGGAAGGAGGAATATAACACAACTTGCACAGCGAATGAACTAAGGTAATATGAGTGAATAGCACGACCGTTTTCAAGGGGAAGGGCGGAAATCACGAGTTACGGAATTGCGTGAGAAAGGCAAAAATATGGCAAATAAAAACCGGTGCCATTAAGTCGAAACAGATGACCACTGCAGAGGGGAGAGAAGTAGAAGCAGGGGAAATAAATGGCGCGGGCGGGTAGGATGAAGGTAAGTGTCGGCGAAAGCGGGCGGCAGGTCAAAATGTAAGAGAATGCAATTTGGGGCAAGGAGGAGTGGAGTGGAAGAGATTCGCGGGACATTTTACAGACCGAAGCTATTGAGAATCCTCCGAAGTGCCCCGCAAGGCGGAGTGGGAATACCGAAGTGAGTCATGTCGAGGGCTTGGGCGCGATCCAGAAGGCGGTTCGTGCCAACCCGAGGACGAGACAGAAGTTCTTCGCCACGGAAAAAAATAGGGAGAAATCAAAAGGAGACGACCGCCTAGAAAAGGGCTAAAAGAAAGGGGGTCGATGCATTTTGTATGTATGCCTTGGACGGTGCGGAGACGAGGTACGTCGAGTCGTCGTCTACTGGTGAGACCCCAAGCGGGGTTTTTAGGGAGGGACTGCAGATTTAAGATTCACGAGGAAGAGGAAAACAATTTCCCAACAAAATGAAGAGCGAGGAACCTAATGGATGGTACAGAAAGATGAATCCAGGAATCCATGAATCCTGCAAGCACTCTTTACATGAAGATTGTCAACATAGGAATGAGTAACAGCGCTAAAAATCTATTAAACGATATTTTTATATATTGCAATACTTAGGGCAATATGTTTCAACAAGCTACGTAGTATGATGCGTGAATTCACGGAATTTGCTTGACATTACAAATGAAAAGAGTGACTTCGTAATTCCACATAAAAACTTTATTAAATGCGACCTAAGTTTCGACGAGTGCAACGAAAGTGCACTGAAATACTTGACATTACAAATGAAAAGAGTGACTTCGTAATTCCACATAAAAATATTATTAATTGCGGCCTAAATTTCGATGAGATAATTGAAATCTAGGTCGTATTTAATAAAATTTTTATGTATATAATTACGAAGTCACTCTTGCAATTTATATTATTTAAAAAAGTTACATTTTATGGCAATCAAAATGATCGGAAACTTTGATTAGCCAGGGGAAAAAAACCATTCGCCAAGGCCACTGAAGTGATACTTACTCATGAGATTGGAAAATAATGAGATGGGCCGGGAAGTATGGTGCGAAAACAATTTGAAAAACCAAGCAATGAAAACATTACGTGATTCCTTCGACGGTCGAAGCTGAGTGGTGCTGTAACTTCCAAATATATAACATAAAATATAACGGAAAATCATTACAACTGGGTCGTAAAAATTAGTGAGGGACAATTTTGTTCCAAATTTACCATGCTTTAAACGCTAGATAAACGCTACAATGGCGAAAAGGATCCGCCTGAATATGACAGCTACTTGGAAGTAACTCGCACTATATGTTTACTGCCCTTCTCAGGCCGAATATTGCGACATTGAACAAGGATAGGAAAAAGAAGGGTGATACATAAATAAATGGGTGGGTCTCAATTATGCGAAGGATTTACGGCCGAAATCGACACTGGAGAATCGGAGACCTAAGGCCGTCACCTCATTGCCACCGCCACTCAAAAAAATGAGGAGACCGTTTTTCACGTCATCGACGAGAACGTCCCGGGCATTACTACCCCTCTCTCGCGAGTGGGTAAGTAGAGGAGGGACACCTTTCCTCCCACCCTGAAACCTCTTCGTCTTCGTTCCGTCTGGCGGGAATCCAAAGGCACGGGAAAAGTATGCACGCTCTTGGAAAGAGGCAGCTCTGGAAGGACCCCTCGGAAGGGGAGGAGCCTGCTTACTAGTCTGGGATGGACGTATATGTGAGTGAGAGGAATGTGCGGATTGAAGGTTTACCGCGAGGGTCGCGCGACCTCGAAATACTTACGTCAAGAGCAAAGAGACGATAATTTTCGCCCGCGACTGCACGCGTCCGTGCACTCCACTATGCAAATCGGGATGGCGCTGTTTGCACTCGCGGGAGTCGCCGCCGCGTGCGGCGACTTCGGGGCACACGACGCTGCAGGCGATTGGGAAAAGATGCCAAGTAATCCACACTTGCCACGGCTCGCCGCCGAGGGTGAATCCCCTGCTGACTGATGAAAGGCCACTCCATGAAGACGTGAGGAGCAGGCGGATTATTCATGGCATTTTAGCATCGATAATGAGCCGCATCGTAACGCACGCTCAAGTCCGTGCCATCTCTCTGGGCTCTGCACGATGCAATGAATGCGCACCGCGGGGCAAATAGTTGAAGTATTGGGCGGCCGAGCGGGAGATAACATCTCCTCGGTTCAAAGGGCTGCGGGCTTGAAGGACGACATGCTTGGGGCACGGGGATGGAGAGCATGACTGGAGGAAGGGGGTTAGGATGAAGCGGGGTTGTCACGCGAGCCTCGGGAACCTTGTTTGTTTTTGTCATCGGACAATGATCCTTTGCAGTTTATAGTACCCTCTCTCTTATCCACTATTGTTAGTTTTCAAAGGATTCCTCCCTACCTGCATTCACTCCAAGGGGATAACCGGCCCCGAGATCTCGTACAGACATTGGATCATTTCGACGGCGATAGTCTGCTGCAGTCGATTACCGGAAAAAATATCGAGCGACAATATCCTGTCCAGGTTGGGGTCCGTGGACAAAAGCAACGAGGATATTTGTGAATCTGAATATCGCTATAAACTTAATACCGCTAGAGAGTGGATGTACAATAGACAATAGGTATCAATAAGATAAGAGTGAAATGTTGCTTCCCCTACAAGTGGGCAAATTATATCAAATCACTCTGAGCATGAAATTCGTAGAAACTTAAGACACCAGTCGAGGCCATGATCTTACATTAGCGTCCATGAATTCGTAGCCATAAAAGTGAAAATGAATGGAAAATAAACGCGTTCCATTTCATTTATTTCATCCAAATCCTTAAAAGGCTCGAGAAGGGCACAAAATGGTTTGATAATAGGGTACATAGAGGTGTAAAAAATTACCATGAAAAGAAAAGTAAGTTCCACAATTATTCCAGCAAAAGAGAGGAAATGAAGGCAGTGAAGGCAGGCACTGAAGTACAATGAGAGAAACGTTTAATTTAAGATATTTGTATGATTTTAACGTCGAAGGCACTTTATTTTCGTATACATTTGTGCTTAAGGTATACCTATTTTTTGTGACATGATTTTAACGTCGAAGGAACTTTATTTTCGTATTTGTGCTTAAAATATACCTATTTTTTGTAACATTTTAATTAAGAATGTAAACTGTAATAAAAGCTAATCATTATAAACGAAATTGGCAGTTTCACACAACTGGAAATAAGTAAATATAAAGAATTGTAGATTCAATCCAGACACTGATTCCGTGGCGTAATTGAGAAGACCATATGGACCGTAAAACGTCAGGTGATACTGAAATTCTGCCTAGCAAATTGTCGATTAGTAACAATTGTTATTGACAAATGTCTTGAGAAAGTAAGAGAAAGAGATCTCATTTCGCATTCCTTGTCTCACCTCAATAGCGTTCCTCTACAAACATTAGAGAGACCTAACAGACAACTTTGATTATGGTGTCAGAGAGGTACAGTAAAAATCGGTGAAGATATTGAAAGGCTGTTATGAAAAATGTGATGCCTACTTCTTACTAGAAGAATCGGCGTGGGGACTGCTATGAGTGCGTAGGCTAAAATGTAGACTGATTTTTTTTTCTAAATTACAAACTAATCAGTATTCCGGTGACGTTCGAAATATTTACAAACATCACTTATTACGATCGATTCGATTACGAAAACAACGTTAAAGAAATAGATTGTATGAGTTATGCCGAACGGATAGATCAAAAATGTCTTACTTTCCGGGAGAAATAAGAAATTAAAAAAGAAAAATGTTAACCAGATGGGTAGCAGTAATGCAGGTGGCCTATTGTGAACTTAATTTGAACAACAGTTCTTGACTCTACTTAGCAATCATAATTACACCCTCACATACACTGAGTATATATTTATGTGAATTCAAAAAAATGCTTTACCTAGGTATTGATAAACCCTTTGTTCTTTGTTCCTCTCGTTACTTCTCAGGAGCACATCTATTACTTCACGTGCCTAGCTATACCCACAGGCACACACACTAGAGGTGCCTTGCAAGATACAGTGAAGTAGATACAGAGCAGTCGTAATTCACTTCGGTGCAATAAAGAAGATGTAGATATAGTATTATGAAAATTCACTTCGGTTGTCGTCTTCATGTCGCGATGTGATATCTTAGTGATATCGCATATTATAGCGGATGTATCGCAATATTGTTGATTCCTCTCTAGCTCTGGGCTGTGTATGCCTCAAGAGGTGTAGAGAGGGGTGGGGGTCCCCGGGGAAGGGTATGTGAGATGTGGAGAAAGGTGACGAACGCTCCGAGGACGGGCTCCGCGAGGGCGGAATCCATTAGTGGCTGTCCACCTTCGCTTCGCTTCCTCCCTCCGCTCTCAATCATTGCGGTGACAATCAGCGGAAAATCAACCTCGCACTCGTTACACGCCAAAGCACCTTTGCTTATGATCCAGCGTCCGGAAATAATGCTCGTTCAACGCCGCTGCGCATCATATTTCATGCGCTTGAGCGATCGAAGGAGAGGAGGAAAATTTCGCAATAAAAATGTGGAAATCCTTTGACAGCGCCCATGTAAAATATCCTGCCTTTTCATCCATGAAAAAGGACGGGCAGATTTCTCCGTTTGATGAAATACTGGAGATGATCATTCTTCAAATTGCTCTGAGCAAGTCCCCGCACTTTTGTTTGCCATTTTCCGATAGAGAAAGTTGAGAGAAAATTGGAAACAGGTGCAAACAGGGGTGGTAGCAAACACCACAAGTGCAAATAGTAATTTCGTAGCTTTCATCGCTGCGTTGAAAAAATGAAGGGTCCAACTGAGCATACCAATTAGGGACCTTAAGGTTCCAAATCAACTCACTATGAAATAAAAATGAGACTTAAGTCATCAATATGAATATATATCTTACCTAAGCCCACAAAATCACAAATATTATAAAGTGATGATAAATATTTTCACATGAAAAAAATGTGCGCTGTCACATTTCATATGTTGATCCAATGAACAAGAAATATAATTTGACATTAAACCCATTATTTCATTTTTTTTAGTAGTAGAGGTCACAACCATTGAGATTTATTTCCGCAAATAGTACATATTTTTATAAGCATACCTAACACTATTAACCCTTTCTTTAGGCGAGATTGACGTTAGAGCTAATCCAATTTAATTTCTCCAGAGAGAGCAGAGGTAAAATTTACGAAGCGAAAATGACATCCTCTTAGTTTCCGACAGTGAAATATGCTTTACCACTCATTTTAAAGTAAGTTCAGGGAAGTGGAGTTGAAAATAACGATCTTAAGCCGACCTTTTCATTACTTTGAGTAATTTCCTTTTGAGAGAAATTGCTTCCTTATTACAAAGCATGGTCTAGGCTAAGAAGTAAACGAAAGTACATAGTCAATCAGATGATCAATTATCTTATGTTGTATCGCAACAAAGGAAATGTATATATAAATAAATTAGGTCCATTAATCGCCATTTCCCTGCAGAATTCGGAGCATCTTGTAAATCACCTTTTTTTAAATTTTGACATATGCACACGTTTTGATTACCATTGCTAATTTCCTTAAATACATATGCAGAATAACTTACATGACCGATAGGATAGGAATCATACCACGAGGCCAAAATAACATTACAGTAAAATTTAAAATATGACTAGCAGGCCTGCTGCCTGCTTTGCAGGCACTTTTCATAAGCACTTCGTATGCAGAGAGAAGGAAATGGCTATTTTATAAATACAGAAATTTGTCCCAATCTAATTACCCTATATGTTTTGTACTTTTTCCTTCACCATATTTTCATTACATGTTGTCTCTCACTCTCAATAACAACATTTTTTGCATTTTTCTCTGCACTACAAAACTGCTAAAAATCCAAAACTATTACCAAATCATACAGACAGAGAATCCACACTCAACGCACCAAACCTCACTATTTTAGCTCAAAACTTGGGAGTGAGCAAAACAAAAAGGATACAGAAGACTACACGCTACAATATTAATATATATGGATCGTATGAACCCAACTGAAGAATGGCTAAGCCAATTGGTGGATTGGTCAAGATTTAAAAAGATGAAGGGCTTACATAGATTAAATACGCAACACAAATTATACGAAGCATTAATACTACCCATACACAACTCCATGCTAATATCAATCGATGTAACATTTGCTGTTCTCATTGAAAAATTTTTCTTATTTATATCGCAAACATCGGTAGCATTTGATTGAAGATGTGGGAAAGCTATCATTTAACCTGAAGTAGTAGCAGTGGATTCTTGGAAGATATACTTGACTGTGCATGCTTTGGCAATGCGACCGGCTCTGAAAGAGACCCGTGATGAGTTGGTAAGCGTTAGAGGCGTAAAATATTTCAGATCTTGTGCGACTGCTCATTTGCCTCCGCCACGACGACCGTCGCTCGTACGACGTCGATTGGTATGCGGCCATCGCCAAGTGCCCACTCAGAGAAATAAATCCCACGGTGTGGCACAAGGCGTGGAAAATGGAATGCGGTTGAATCATGGCTCCTGAGCTCGCATTGGACATACACCGAACAAATTCCTACCACACTTCGCATGTTATTGATTCTGATATAATTCTTCACCCTTGCGCCAATGTGGAGATGCGAAGTTGTTAAGTGCGGCAGGCAAGGAGCATTAGTTGACCTTAGACGTGCATTTTAAGTTTTCACCTTTTGTCTGAAAGAAGTATTTTATCGTCTTTAAATACAAAAATTTGCTGTTTTTCATTACATAAAGGGCGCTTGGATATCAAAGCATTATGAGAAATTCAACATTTTGATCTAGGCTCTCCAATTCAACTCAATTAGCAATAAAAGTAGCAGAAATAACATTTGACTGGAAATGTGCTTAATATTAGCCTGATACGCATAAATTAAACAAAACCGATTCATTAATTTATCGAACAGGATCAATGCCGGAAATAAATAGGAACTAATACTTTCCATTTAATCATCAATTTTACGACCTCTAAATCACTCCTCTAATAAGTAGCTTCCTTAAGTAAATGAGAAAACAAAATATACTCATACAGTAGACCTATAAGAATCAATCATGTTTAGCTATTGTGCTGGCACTGTCACATTCAAAGAGTATCATATTCGACCACAGTATAGCTATTAGATCATTATTAAACCAAATCTTATTTAAGTAGCCAATTCTCAATCAACCTTAATAATTTATAAAATTTATGTAGGGAGCGTCGAGCGTCAATTCTATAGAAATACGGATCTCAATCATTTTATTATTCACATAGGTACACATCATCCATTGTATATAATGAGTTGATGATTCTATTCTCTATATGATGAATTCATACCCATTATTGGTAATGAGGAGAAGTTATGCATTATCTTCTATTCCATCGATGTTAAAACGTAGTTTTGCTTTATAAGGAAATTACAGGGTCTTTAATGACTAAATAAGCGAAAAAAACTACATTGCTCTACTTATAGCCCCGAAATATAAATCCCAAAAAATATGTAAGTGTTGTGAATACAACATCGTCCTCGGCTTCACTCATTAAGCAGGGACACAAGTTGCTTGCCAAAGCGGCACAGGTAAAAATGTCGTAATTTATTTCAGAGCGCTAAACAGTGTTGTGCAAGACAAACCATTTCAAAGACATTGTGCAAACATAACGGAAACTTATGGTCGCTACGTTAACTGTCTTCTTGTTCCCAGTCATGCCAGTTAAATTGCGTGTAATGGCTAAAATATTCAATCGATAAAAATAAGACCAAAGCCTACTCTCATACACATTCCTTGAAAAATACAGCTTTGCATCACCTTGATACTCTAGTATAATGTGTCCTGCACGACTGAAATGTGAGTTTAAATTATCAACGGTTGCCACTCTGCGTAAGTGCTATTAAAATGAAAATTATAGACTGTCAACAGGTATGAAAATTAAGCATTATTCAGAACACATTTCATGCATGTTTATTCTTTCACTTTTACTGGAAATGAATATTTCACTCCTTAAGCGTCACTCACGCCCACTTAGACGTGGTTTAACGACTCAAAAGAGGGAAATGAAGAAATAATGTTATTGAAATAATGGGGTACGTGTTCACCGCGTGGCAAAATAAATGTCACGTTCCTATTTTAGCTTTGAAGAATCGTACTTCGATATTAAGTTTTTCAGTTTGATGCTTAGACAGCAAAAATTAAGCACTTGTGTGAGGGGCTAAAAGGGCATTCAATATTTAATGTCTGGGCGAATCACCGGGTAGTAATCCCATTCACTCGAAGTGACACACGTTCAAATGGATAGGTATTTTTCCATAAGAATCATCTCCGCTTTCATTCAGGAAAATCATCGAATGAACTTTATAAAAGTGCAAGAGAAATAACTTCTCTTAAATCAAAATCATTTTACGCTAATTTTTGAAATAATATGTAATCAAATAATCACTAATCATGTCACGAAGATAGGTGAAGATTGATACGGATATCATTCTTGGCACCAAACCACTTCGTGCCCATGTTGATCTATTCTCGGCTACCACCTACTCCGCTAATATCAGTTATACTGTCGTGCCTCCGTCATTATTCGATATTGGAATAGTAAATCGTTTCCTCATTCCCAGAGAGTGAAGCCAAATAACTAGTCGCTCGGCAACGCGGAAAATGATCTCATCGGATCCGTTATCCGAGATTTCATGGAGAGGATACATTTATACAAAGTAACCCACTCTTCAGAATTGCACAGTGAATGTTCATGCAATAACACTCGTAATTTCAATACATCATTTCGTCACGCCATATCTAAGTGCATTCACGTTGAGTCCCTCGCTCGACGCAGGATTATTTTGACTAAAAATTAATGCAAGGAATGGAAAACGTACGGCAATGGGGAAAAAGTGTTAATTCACAGACTCAATTTTCTACGAGCACTCCATTTATTAGGCCGTTATAATGAAGTGTAGTTTTTCAGAAGGGTTATGTGATTACATTTTCGCCTATTCGTAGGGACCGTGTGGCTCTTAAAAAGCATTGTACACTCTCCACCCCTTAGGCACACTCATCCACTCTCCTGTCAGCCCAACCTCTTTCTCTCTCTCATCCTGTGGTGTTCCGTTGCCTAAACGTCATTCCTCTGTTTTTATCGCCGGCCCAACCTCAATTTTCCACCCTCAGGATAGAGCGGGAAGGACAATTAACCTACATAAAAATAGCCTTCGGGGGGCGTTTGAGTTTCTACCCCATAAATATCATTTTAACAGTTTTCAGTATCCCATATTTTGATCTCAAAACTTTCGCAGCGAAGATTTCCTCCAAACAAATTACAAACAAGATTTTTTCCTATCACCAAGTTATATCGATTTATTTCAAAGTTGGTTCATTGTTACTACACCACTACTTGATTTAAAGACTGGATTTTAGGGGTAAACTGGTAATATACACAAGTCAACGCACTTTGGCATCTTTCGATGACCATTTCCAGATCGTTTGAACGATGGCCTACTTTACAATCAAGTTTTCATCCTGGTCTGAACCTTCATTGGTGAAAATCACTCAGCTTGTAGAGTATGAAAAAGTGAATAACCCTGTCAGCCATCTAATCTCCCGAAACGGACGGCGGCAATGCATTAAGTGAAATATTCAAGCACTGAAAACTTTGGAGGAGGGAAGAAGTAAAGGACGAAAAAGGGAGAAAGGTTATAGAAAACGACAAAGGGCATGCTTTATCAAAATATGAATTTTCATAAAAAAAATATACTTGGAGCTGGAAAAATAGATGGAAACTATCGAGGAGCTCGAGAGTTAAGACTACATGCTCCCAGTTTGGAATAATAAATAGCTACGGAAGTGGAAAACTGCCGGAGGACTTGAAGACCAGTGCATTGATAGCTACATATGAAAACAAGGACAGAGAATTAGAAGCACTGAACCTATCCTGCCGTAATTTGATTTCAAAATGCAAGCACTTTTATTTTTAAAAGTTTTGAAAATGTATCCTAAAATATCATTTTCATTACACTTCACGTGATAAAAACACAGCACGCATTTAAATCCGCTTCATGCCATCATCATCATCTAAAACTTACAAAACATCCGGCGAAATGCCTTTATCCTCTATTACAGAAGGTTTCAAAAACAATTTTGCGAATTAAAAGCATGACCTAGAGTTCGTCAGGAAGCCTTAGTGAAGCCTTGAGATTTAGGTGCAAATTTTTATGACCGTCTTTCTTGCCCATCCAATCTACAAACATTCTTTTCCCATCTCTTTCTCTCTCTCCCGATCCAGACTTTTTCATCACATAATTGTCCTCTCAAACGCAGACTCGGGCGCCAACTTTCCCTTCGCAAACACTTTTGTCGCGGAATCCCACTGCGAGATCAGCAGGTTTCCTCAGCCGGGAAAAGAAGCATTGAATGGGACTAGAGATGAGATTCGGGGTCGGAAAACGAGGGGAGAGACGAGATGGTGAGACCCTTATCTGCTTTTAATAAACGGTATAGGGGCCATGGAAGGTTTTCTGGCGACACCCAATCCCATCCAGACTTGGGAAAAGACTGCGGACCATGCAAGTGTCGCTCCCTTGAAGACGATAGAATATGCCTCAGCGCCTCATAGTCGAGAGTGACGAAAACAAACGGGAGCGCGAGACCGCAGCACATTAAAAAAACGGGGGGGTAAAATAAAAGGATTTACCCGGAGAAATAAGCAACATAGTAGACCGAAAAAAATTTATGCACATTAAATAACTTCTTAATTATTTTATAAAAATTGTATCTTTTATGAAAGGCAATTTTTTTTGGAGTCTGTTTCAAATTCTTAAATATTGCTCGATCATTTCTATACATATGAAACTATAAGGATAGGAAGACAAACATACCCAATGTGATAAGTTTTCGAAGATGGCTGTCGTCACATTCTCACCCAAAGCTATTTGAAACTATTGACAGAATCTCACACAAAAGGAAAAGGGCAAAGTCGTGAAAAGTATCAATGTTGAATTTATGCACCAATGGAGGCATAAAAGAATGACTCTTTTCCAATTTCTTGTGAGCTTACCTTATCAAATATGATTCTCTAGCTACCATCACTTTTGATAATAGCAGCCAAATCAAGTACTGAAGATATCAAAACTTAATAATTAGGTCAGTCTTTTCCTTAAACAGTGTGGATTTCATCTTCGGAAAAAATCATATTAAATAATGACGAAAATAATTATTTTCGTCATTTATAGTTTAATAAAAAGAGTGATGGTGACTTTAATTCAATCACAAAGAAACTTTTCAATAGGACACCAACTATTGACAAATAGTCTACAGTTAACTAATCAAAATTAACTGGTCGAAAAATAGTAACCAGTTATAATGACTGGAACAGCTTCAATTCCTTCCAAAAATTAAAGTTTGCTTGAACAGTTGACTATCTGTGTCAAATGTGACACATGCTGTGGTTCCAAGTGCTTACAGTTCTGGCCCAATCGGATACTTCTTCATCCCTCCCATCACGTTATCATTGTTGCCATAAAAACTAAGCCGGGAGATATGGCAGAGGAAGGGAGGAAAAACTGCGCAATCGGGAGTACGATACGAAAGGCAACCACGACAATAGATGCTACCCCCATTCTGCAGGACCCTACCCTCTCGCGAGCGGCATTTCAATTACTTCGCTCACTCATCTGCTCCCCTCTAATGCCGGGCAGCTGCTTTTCGTACTCCGTGGAGATGTCAAGGACGAAGGCGGTGGGTGACTCATTCCTGCTCTTTCACTCTTTCCTTTCGAAAACAAAACCCATTTCAATTTTCATCCTCTCCTCCCGCCCCCCAAATGAACGGTGAACGCCTCCCTAAGTTCCCACCATCCTCATGGAGTGATGGAGGAGACGAATGCTCATTTTCCTCTCGGAACAACTGTTTGTATTCGAATCATGTCCGGATGATCCTCAGTGATTGTAGATGGAGATAAGCTTCCTATCTATCATTCTTGTAATCAAGTTTTGGTAAAAACGTAATGTTCTTTATCTGCAGAGTAAATAACAATGAACTTATAATCAAAATAAATATTCTGAGTCAGGCAATACACTTCTTATCATTCTATACCTGTCATTCTATACCGAAAACGTGAAATGTACATACTACCAGTCATATAATGAGTTCCTCATATCTCACTGTGAGGATACGTCGGGTTTGTGTAGTGACCATATTATTGACCTTCCATCCAGAGGTTCCGGGTGTGATTCCAGGATTCGGCAGTTTTCGCATAGTTACACCGGTTTCTCTCTACCCTTCTTCCATATCCTCCCATTCTCATCCTTGTAACTTTCCTCGCAGTCTGAAGTGCCATTAAGTACGGGGCATACATGAAACCACTGATAAACTTATTTTGATGAATGAAAAATGCAAGGCAATGGGTAGCCTAGCGTGGTTTTCAAAGCACATTTGCTCTCATCGGTCATTTTAGGATTAAAAAGGAAAAATGTGCACAACAGCTTTGTGACATATACCTTTATCTAGTTTTAAAATGGTGTCTCTTTTCAACAGAACAGCGTGTCAAGAAGTAAGTTGAGTGCTGTTATCAACAAGTAGGACATCTCTCAGTTTGCGAGTAAAAAAAAGAATGTGATATATTCTTTATGCTGCGGAACTTCAATCTCCCTTGAAAGATGTGTCATCGTAACTTTTTTACTTCCTTTGCCAGAAGGGTGGCCGGTCATCCCCAGAGGCTACGAAGAGAAAAATGAGGCTCTAGATGTAAGGTCCATTTTTTTCACTTCGGGGCATAATTGAAAAACGTCATTCATTACACTTTTACGGATCGCCTTCGGGTTTTTCACCTTTCTCCTATCTTTCACTAGAAGATGCTGTCTTTTTTTACCTCATTAAAATCTTAAAGGAGAACGAAAACAAATGCGAGGTCGCCAGAGAGAAAGAAACACGACTAATTAGTTCCAGCAAATAAGATGGACTTATTAACAACATATTTTCAAAGGAAAGTATCCATAATTATCATAATATTTTAAAGAGATCGAAGGTATAATAATGGAAATCAGTTGACACTAAAATAGCGAAATACCATTAGTATTATGGTATTATGCACTAATGACAAAGTGGAAAAAAGTTGAGAATGGAATGCATCAGACATGTGGTGTGTGTAGCAAACGGAAGTACTCTTTTCATTTAATTTTTCATTCATTGGAGAGAAATTTTTTTCCTTAAAAAATTCGAGATTTAACGTCTCATTTTCTTTACAAATCGCTTTCCTCGTAATTCATTTTAGCAACGCGAAAACATGAACCCATGGTGTAAAATAACTTTTTTATCCATGAGTAAGATAGGATATGAATCAATAAAGAAAGAAACGGACTGATCTTATTGCTGCATTCAGGATTAAAGAATTCAGGAGAAAAGCACTAATTAAGGTAAATAATTGTAATTTCCTGTTCATAAAAGATGAAAATTAAAAATTAAAACACAAAGAATAAACTAATTCGTATTATACACGGGGCTTATTCTTCACTTCATATTTCTATAGGAAAGGGCGCATTTTATCCCGTCAAACAACCCAAAAGACTTTAAGTTAACTTCTAAAATACATCTTGGGGCTAGAAAACATAAAATCTAACAATTGTCTCTGTAGCACGAATGAGACGAGATAAATCTACACACTTGCAGCTGGGTGTAGCTAACGAATATCTCTTAACATATGCATGGCCAATGAAAATATATTTCCGGATAAGAATATTGAATACTCCGATGATCTAAGCTTATCTCACGTATAACTAAACAGAGTATTAATCAAGCTTGGATTTGGTTTTGCCAATATGAAAGCACATATTTCTTAACACGAAAATATAGAAGACATTCAGTCCTTGCAAAAAATATTAATTATTAATTAATTATTTATTAATTATAATAAGTCTATAACATTTCTTTATAAGTGCTATAAATTTTACCTCTCAACATGTCACGTTAATGATAACCGAAAATAGCGAAACTGGCATCTTTCGGTTCATTCATTACAATCATCCAGCAATTAAGGTACGCACATTCCGTGATGTCATCCCCTACCTCCTCTGCAGTCAGTTTGATTAATTTTCTAACAATCACAATAAGAACCAAGTGGCTTAAAAATGTTAAGCAAGAGACAGTCTACATGGATGCCCACAAACGTGATAGAAGCTACTCATATTTCAGCGATATATGCTTGGCACGTTAATCTCTCATTCAAGAAGACAATGTAGTATATTTCAACTGAGTACTAGCTTCTGCATGTGTGGCCACCAACCATCGGCGTAGTGCCGAATGAGTACTCACTTCCTGGAACGGAGACATGGACTCACGTTTTGCCGATGCTATGTGCCATCACAGGGACCGGCAGTTTTCGTGAGAACATGACCCCTTCCCAAAGAAAAGGAAGCACATGGAAGTGCATCGCCGCAGTGAGGTGGAATGCCGGCTAGAATAAACAGTGTCCTCAGGAATCGGGGCAGTGCAGTAAAACTATAGAGTGGAGCAGACGAGGCTGGGAAGAGGTTGAAAGGGATGAGGAGGGAAGGGTAGAATAGGAGGATGGGCGGAGGGCAGTGGGTCGAATCGCTTATTTGTTCAAAGACCTCAGTCGCCGTCCTGGTGGAAGAAATAAATGTTTGCAAGTTCATTTAAAGAGCGGGTGTTCCATCATATGACCTGATTCCGCATCACAGTCACCACTCTAGAATCCAAAATTGAAAAATGAACCGAGAAATAAAATCCGAGCATATGTTCGCCCTTGCGCATCCTAAAAAAATATATCCACATAAGGTTTAGCTCCATCCTTTCCTCTGCATTTTCGACACCAAGTGGAATGTAAATTCGGTCCTAAATAAGTCTAGGAAACTTCCTTTGTCCTCAAAGGCGTAAATGTGAAAAGCTTTCATAAAATCTACTTTACAGAAGCGATCTTTGAAAAATTGTGCTTTGTTAGGGAGCAAGAATACAACCCATGAAGTTCGAATAGGCGCATTTAACCATTAGCATTAACAGCCATTTCTTAGGCAAGCAGTACGCTCAGAAATCTTTTCAAGTGCTAGCGTAAAGGATTTTGTGATAGGAAACTGGAGATAAGTCGGAAGAACAAAAATTTCATATGTGCCGAACTTCAAACACCATTAACTTAAAATAACGAGTATTAAATAATATAACAAAGCACTCAATATCATTAAAATTATTTAATCATATATTTTCTTTTGCATAACGTTCTCAAAAGGCTTGGACGCTGTGCAACTCACTGAAGCCGTCATTCTGCGTCTCCTTGCATTCTCACAGATTCTTTTCTAAACCCCAAATTCACATGCTACTGGTTGAATTAACCCATTATTTTCACTTGAAAATTTATTTTACACGACAGTAGTAGTGAGAAGAGGAGGGAAAGGAGAATCAGGGCGAACAGTCGTAGGCAGAAGAGGTATGTTCATTGCCTCCAGCATTATTTAACCTAGTTCCATAGAAAATGGTGGACATGGTATGATCTCAAAGTGGGACTAAAAGTAAGCGAGAAGATTTTCCGATGACGGGCGTTAGCTCGCATGTTGGCCAAAGAGCTGCTGTCTATATCGATAAAAGGGTAGTTTCCTTCAGCAAAGAAAGCCAGTTCATTAATTGCGATTCGTGGTACAATATTAATATATTCCTCACACGAAAATAATTTAGATTAAGAAATCTCAATGTAGAAGAAAATTAAATGTTAATTTTAAGTTCTTTTGAAAATCCAATAATTGGCAGGACTGCAGCAGCCATGTTGATAACGTCGCAGGTACATAATTATATTTTTCAAAAATATTTCATAGTTACCGAAGCTGATTGGCTAATATAATACTATTAAAGTATTATAATTCATTTCAGGAATTCTTGAAGCAATTATCTCCAAAGTAGGCTTACTCGTCAAGCAAACATTAAAAGAAAATATTTCTCGTTTCTAATAATTTAGAGTGAGTTCCGCAAAAAAAAATATGGAGGGCAAATAAAATTTCAATTTAATATAAAGGAAATCTTCTTTCCCTTACCTGTTTTGAAATTCAAGATGAAGAGTTCATCCACCGATGCAATGATACAGCGTAACATCAACACGGAAAGATAGTAGAGTTAGAAAAGCGTAAAGAAGAGAGTGAATCAATGTCAATGCACAATACATTGTTGGCTTTTCCTCACAGATTAATCTTTGCAGGATATCCAAGTCGTTCAGCTTTGCAACATAAATTGACTTCCGGTATACTTTTTCTTCGATCATAAGAATAAGAAGGTTTATGCTGTCAGCAGGCTCTCCTTAGACTCCACCCGTTCCCGCTCAGCTGTATCTACCACCCGAATAGGGTCTAGGGGACGTAAATGATCCTAGTTGGAATTTTCTCCCACAAAAAAAATACAATTTGATCCCCGAAACTCTAGCCAGGCGTCGAAAACCAAAACTCGCGACTGCAAGGCAAGTGGGAGGCGAATCATTTTTTCACATACGAAATAATAGCAATGTAGTATTGATGTATGATGAGAAATGAATCATTAATTTTTTTAAATCTCTCCACTATTTAAATGCCATTAAATGAATACAAATGGGCGTTACATTGCACATAATATGATTATCATCCGTTGCGGATCTCACTAGCTTAATGCGCTTCATCATTAAAATCCTTGAACTGACTCCGTCGGCTCGTTCCGATTTGAAGGCATAACTGTAGCAGTTACAGTTCATTCCTCTGTTAAAATGTAAGTGCGCTAGAAAAAATGGGGACGAGCTCGAAAATCATCCGGAGGGGTATCTCTGGGCAAAAAAGCCACGCATCAAATTCAGAGTTCCATCATCATTCTGTATCGCCGCGTCCTCCCTTGACGCGAGGAAAGTAGAGAGGGGAGATGGGTGTATGAGGAGGGAAGTGAGGTGGGTGAGAGGGAGGAAGAGAAGGGCGTTGCACCTGGGGCTGACTGCCCGGTAACAATTAAGAGAGTGGATCCATAACGGTACCTTGGGGCATCGGCGTCTGAATACAAAATGGAGGAGCCATCATCACCGTTTTCCCAACGACGGAGTTTTTACGACTTCAGAAGCTGCTTCTTCATCTCCCTCCCTCCCCTCTACATCTCTTTCCCTCCTTCCCATGTTCCGACTCGATCCACCTCCTAGCCACCGACCGACTCCTTCATTCCAGCCCCACTCCAGGCAGAGTGAGGCTTCCCGAACCTTGATTCAGGAGGGTGAGGGACGTAGCGGACGGATGTGAGTGGTGGGGACTATTGTTTGCCCTTCTCGTTAATGCATGGGGAAAAAATCAATCGGTAAGCATTAAGCTGAAATGGTAGGAGGATGTGGACACAATCTCCTCCGTAACCACATTTCCTTATACGCCGAGTCCACAGGTCAAAATATCTAAAGGAGCGTCATTCGAGTACGAAAGACAGAACACCCCAGATTTTTATGTCAAAATTGTTATTTTGAGTTCAAATTTCCTTAGCCCTTAAGAGAGTCGCGATAGAAGAGACATTTAGCAATGGAAGCATTGGAGTCAAAGTTCATCTAACTGTTAGCTTAACTCGATCATGAGAGCTTTCCTCAACAAAGCACATATCCAAAAACTATCATCTCTTACCTCACAAAGATGCGATCTATGTCTGAGATTGCAACTCATCATCACCATAAGTCATCAATCCTCAGATTGATTTGACGCAGCTCTCCACTGAGTTCTTCTATCGGCTAATCTCCTCATATTTTCTTATATCTTCTCTTTCACACCCTTCATGAATTGTTCCATACATTTATACGAGGCCTTTCTTTGCCATTCTTCCCTTCTACTTGTCCCTCGACGATTGTCTTCATCAGGCCATCGTGCTTCAAAACAGGACTTCCTCGTTACTTACTCGGTCGATCCATTTAATCTTCATCATTCTTCTGTAGCACCAAATTTCGAATGATTCAACCCTTTTCTTCTCCGCTGCTGTCATTGTCCATGCTTCGCTGCCATAAAGAAAAACGTTTCAGATGTACGTCCTGATGGATTGTTTCCTTACTTCTAAGCTTGTATTTCCAGCGGTAAGAAGATTCTTCTTTTGATAGAATGCCCTCTTCGCCTGGGCTATTCTGCTGACTATTTATTTCTTGCTTCGTCTGTCGATAGTTACTCGACTCCAAGGTAACAGAACTCTTTCACTTCCTCCAGCTTTTGTTTTCTTAGTTTAACGTTGGTTTTGGCCTCCTCTCTTGTTGCACACCAGTATCTTTGTTGTCTTATTATTGATCTTCAGCTGATATCTGGCATTGTCCTTTCCATGGTTATCATCATCTTATTTAGATCCCTCTCTGTCTCTGCTATGAGTGCTATGTCATCAGCGAATCTCAGCATGCTAATTTTTTCTCCATGGATATTCACCCCAGAAGACTTTCTTTTATTTCATTGATGGCTCTCTCCATGTAAACATTTAAAAATTGTGGGAGACAGTGCACAGACTAGTTTCACTCCTTTCCTATTCTTGCTTCTTCACAGCTGGGCTCAGATTTAATCACAGCTACTTGGTTTTTATACAAACTGTGGATGGATAATTCTTCAATCATTGTAGGAAACTCCGATTCCTCTCAGAAGTACAACCATTGAATTCCAATTCACGTTGTCAAAAGCCTTCTCTAAATCCAAAAATACAATAAACATCGGTTTGTTTTTCTCCATTCCCTTCTCTATGAGCAACCTAAGGGCCACTATTGCCTCTCTTGTACCCTTACTTTTTCTGAATCCGAATTCATCTTCATGAAGGAACTCCTCTGCTTTTCGTTCTAGTCTTCTGTAGATGATCCTTGTCAATATCTTCGATGCATGTATTGTCAGGCTTATAGTTCTAAAATATTCGCATTCTCCGCTCTCTTTCTTTTGGGAATATTAATGATATTTTTATCGAAGTACCTAGGTATTTCTCCTGAGTAAATGTCGCAGATGGTCTTGTAAAGATGGGTTGGGTTAATGTCTTCTCTCCTGCATTTTTTATTAGTTCTGCAGGAATATCATCGATTCGAGAAGCCTTACTAATGCGAAGGTACTTTACTGCAGTGTCAAATTCCGATCTTAATATTGATGCTCCCATATCATCCTCTTCGATCACTTTCGTGCTGAGATTTTTTCCGTTATATAACTCTTCCAGATATTCTTTCCATCTCTTCACTTTGCCTTCATCTTCAATCTAAAGTTCTCTACTCTTGTCCCTTATGGCATTGCATCTTATGCCTTGTTCTTTGAAGTGGTTTCTCACTATCCTATAGGCAGTTTCCACCTTTCCAAGAGCAAGGTTGTTGTGTACATCCTCGCATAGGCTCTTCATCCATATTTCTCTGGCTTTCCTGGCTTTACGACTTATTTCTCTCCTTATTCTTTTGTAGCAAAGCTGCTCTTCTTCGGTTTCCGCATTCTTGTACTTTCTTCAATCAGCACTAAGACTTCTTCCGTGATCCATGGCTTCTTCTTGGCAACTTCTTTCTTCTTCCAAGAGCTCCCTTTGCATCTGCAACTATCTCAAACAAAGTCGATCAATAAGACCGCAAAAGCGGTATTTAGTTTTCCTTTACAATTTACCCCAACACATTAACTATGCCCCTTGCATCTATGAGACCACGCCGAGAATGGATTCCCGTTACATGCAACAGGGCTTTTAAACTAGTTTCCGCGCGCAAAACTACCCAGCATTCAGAAATCTCGTTAAACGAGTTTCGTGGGAAAGGCCGATGATTATGAAGTACAAATGGAAGCGCAGAGCTTATCAACAATCTAAAGCAACAACAGTCATCTTCGAAATAAGGGAAGCACAACCGTTCGGACGGTATAATGAAGTTGACGTGATCAGGCATTATTCGACGACGCTTATTGAGAAAAACCTTCCGCACCCTCATTCATGCTCGCCGATGACGAACAAAAGAGAGCACACTCGTCCACAGGAAACGCGCAACTTCAATCCTGATATGAATGGCAATTTATATCACAAAAAAGTCCGGAAGTACACCTCGATGGAAGGCTGAAGAGCGGTCGACATAGGATACTGAATGATGAGAGCATGCGCGTACGTACGACAGCAAAAAGCCAAGGAAGCAGATGACAAATGAGAGACGCATGCAATCTGACCCACAGATAAGCTCCTTTCAATGAGTCGACACACATGTACTCGTTTTGGTTTTCTCTTATTTCCTCCAATAGCTGGGAAGGGCAACGGGATCTCAAGCCGCCTCCTTACGGATTGATTTGAGCTCAAGAAGGAACTCGAGCTTACTTCGTGATCGCGCCTTTCATTCCATTCACCTCTCAGAGTCCTTTCAAGTTTGCCCGCGCGTACGTCCGCCTGACCCCACTGGGCACTATCTGGAACACAAGCATATGTGTTCCCTGAGGAGGGGATTCACAGGATTAAATCTCTCCTTATTGCAAGGGCCATCTCAAAATATTTCACCGCGCCAACCGCCTCGTACGCATTGGCACGCGAAGACAACCCTGGGTATGGTATTTTAAAATCCTCTAAACCAAATTCTCTTGACGAATCCCGATTTGGAGACTTGCTGAGGACCTCTTTAGCTCGTAAAAAGTAAATACCTCCCATATTATATAATAAAAAAGATTTGAATGGAAGGAACAGTTACTCATTTTATATTTTTGCAAGGTCTGAATAACATCACCGCATCATACAGGTGAGAAAGTGAAGGGGGAATCTTGTTGTCTAGAGTATTTGGCTTCCCATATCGTGGATCCGGATACGCATCCCGCCAGTAGAAGAAATTTTCCATTGGTATTCATATCAGAGTACTTAGCATAGAGTACTCCAAGTTCAATAATCAGTCCATCAGATGGGGCGTTAACCCGTTGCCTCCATGACGCCTGCCGTTAACCCCAGACTAACGCTAACTACAGATTTCTCTCCATTCTTACTCCGTTTCCTGAAAAATGAATTACTATATTCACTATTCACCTATCCAAAGTGGTGCAAATAACCTCAGCTATCGATCACATCCCCCTCCCCCGAATAACATCTAGCAACTACACATGAAGGCATTTGGGCATAAATTTATCAAGAGTACTCTTAGCACACCGAGATGAAATCGCGAGAGGGGAACGGCCTGACTTGTTCCCTTTGATACGGCCGACGGTAAATGAGAATATGAGGACGACGAATAGAAGTTGTAACGAAGGTTAAGGGAAAGAGCTAACAGAATAACCACTAGAAAAGCGCTCTTATCATTAATTAATATATTTTTGGTATTCCTATCATCGGCAAACAACCTTATGGTATGAGTTTGAATTTGCGTGAACGCTTGTAACCTAAAGAAAAGGAGACGAGGAGGATCAATATTTGAAATTCTCCTTCATTTGAAGCATGAAACCCACTTCAGTACTCAATGAGTCACAAGAGGGAATCCAATTTCTGCAGTTCAATTTCCTGCAGATAGGAGAGGACTTAGTTATTATACAGTTTTACGAAGAGCATCCTTGATGGCTGGCAGTTCAAAATTTAACCGAGTTTACGGTTTATTGCTTGCCAGTGAAACTAAAATCCTTGTAATAAAAACTGCCTATGATAAAAATGTTATAATAATTTGCAGCGGACAATAATGGAAATAAAATATCATATGTTAAATTCCATACCGAATTTGCAGACAATGTTATTTAGCAAATAAGATCCAAGTTTTTAATACGGTCATATTACAAAAATACGAGTGGTGTCACATACAAAGGCATTAAAAACAATGAGGAGAGTTGTATTAAGTTGTTAAGAAGTATTTCTCTTTCGCACCGTCGTTCACAACATTGAGGGAATTTAACATTGGAGGGACAAAATCATTCCTCGAGGCTCTTCCTCAAAATGGATCAATAATTTCAGGCACTTAAATCTCGAAAGGTGAGAAATGCGAGACATTTCATTTGGGTCATCGTCCCAACCTCCCGAAATTCCCCTTATTCCTCCAATGACTGGGTTGGTTCGATAGAGAAAGGACGGAAAGCCTGGGGAGGGAAGGGAGAGGAGCTTGGCGGCATAGGGGAAGCGAGGAGAGAGGATGAGGGAGGGGGAATACCCCATTGTAGATCTGTTACAGGCGAGCTACTACCCCCACACAAGTGCACCGACACAATCCGAAAACCTTGGATGGAGGCGATGACCTCTCGGTAGATTGTAAACTCCGAGGAGTCTGGAGTATTTGTGTATTTTTCAAATGCGTATGTGCGCCTGCGATTTGCCCCTGTGTTTTGAGCCATGGGGAAGGCAGGGCAGAGGGACCCAACCCTCTCTCCACTTCCCCTCCATCCACCCATCTCACCCCCACCACCTCCTCTCGCCCCTCACCCACCACGTCCACTCCAGCTCCCGCATCCCAAATGGCCTAAATGGCTATAAAAGTGAAAATGATGAGATTACGGGGAATGGCTGAGACCAGCGGCCAGCAGCATCAGGGGTTGTGTTTATGGTGGAACCCGTGAAGAGGTGAGTAGAGGGTAAGATGGTCGCTGAGGAAGTATTTGAGAGAAGATTGAGAATAAAGGGTATTGGAGAGGACAGAGCAAGTAGAATGGCAAGGAAAACTGTGGAGCCCGTAACAACGCGTTCAAATACGTAAATAACAAAGCTATCCTTTTGCTGGTTAACATTTGTCTATAAATTCTCATCGCATGTGGGAGCTAGTACGGACAAGATAATTCAATATTACAGAGCAATACTTTTGACAACTTCACGTTTGTGAACCTTGATAAGGATCTATTAGGAATTAATGAGCTACACTTTTCCATTTCTACACTCCAAAGAGTGTATCAAAAGCTTAGACCCAGTGACAATCGAAGAAGTCCTAAGAAGAGTGGGAGAAAAGAGAAGTCTGATGAAAACTCTAAAAAGAAGACAGGACAATTTAATCAGCCATATCTTAAGGCACGATGGCCTAATGAAGACAATCGTCGAGGGAAAAGTAAACGTGAAGAATGAAAAAGGCAGGCCTTCTATGAGATACATGGAGTAAGTTCTGAAGGATGTAAAGGAGAGGAAACACGTCAATATAATGAGGTTGGCCGATAGAAGAATCGAGTGGAGGGCTGCGTCAAACCAACCCTAGGATTGTTGACCAATGATGATGATGAGATACCGAAAACGATATTCAAGCTTAAAAATCCTGAGTAAATTTACCTCTTTGATTGGGGTAAGGCTTAGACTCTTGGCATGCCTATATTTTATTTTCGATCTCGTATCGAAATGTGTATTTTCCAACATCGCTTAGAATTGAAATAGGATTTGGACGTTGTGCTTGTCATAGGATTAAGTTTAGGTTAGACGGTGCGATAAAACCTCAGTCGTCGGAGCTCTTGAAACCAAATCTACTATCAACAATGGCCGATCCTGAACTGACTGAAAAATATACAGTGGCAAATAGCAGTAACAACTTTAAAAGTACGGCGGAAAAGATGGGAGCTTGGCTTTGAATTCTCTGGATTTAAAGGTATATTGATATTGATACGCTCACTGTCCTTAAGAAAAGTATAAATTAGTACAATTGTCCAAATTTACTACCTATTTAATTCATTCAGGGATGACTAATATTTAGTTATCAGGTAATGTAATATAATCCATAATTTCGAATTCTCATCGCCATGTGTTAAGACCAGTTTTAACGAACTGATTTTCCTCTAAATACTGCCCGGGAAATGCTCTCTGCGCAACTGCGCTCTTTGTGAAACTGCTTTCTGCATATAATTATGAATGTAGTACCTAAGTCCAAGAAGTTTTGAGTCATAACTTTTCTGCATAAAATATTTGGAGACTTCACACGCTACTCGTTTTACAAATTATTATTCATTTTTCATACAAAATACCCTTTTAAAAGAACGTAAGTCCCATCTCTTCCCGTTATCTCCTGAAAATAATTCACGATCCAAACAAAGCTATTTAATAGTTTTGAAAACATTCCGAGAATTATCCCATTGTCATATAGCTGGCGGCCACTGCGGAGAGCTTTGGTAGACCCGCTCTCCCATGCCCCCGACCCCTAAACTTTCATGAAAACAGTTTCGATGTCGTAGAACTCTCTACATGGGAGCACATGCACAGATACGGCCATTTTATTAGGCTACATTTCCCGAGGAAACGACCCTAAAAAGAGTTTCCCTTGCAGTCGAACTCCGGAGATAAAAGGGAGAGGCGGCGAAGATATGAGAGGCGGGGGCAGTGGTGGATGAGAGGGGGAGAGAGTATGAACGAGGGGGGAGAGTGGAGGATGGGGAATGGAAGGAAGGGAACGGGATGGGGTTTAGCCTCGGCTCTTCCTCACGTGAGGGCGAAACTACTTTAATAGTCCCCAACAACGTGCTTCTGGCTGCCATCCCCCACTCCGCATTCTTTTTTTAAAGGGGCATTCCCACCTCCTCTCCCGCCACCTCTTCTTACCCTTGCTTACCCGTTAACTCCTCGTCCCCCCGCCGCGTCCAACTTCCTAAAGCATCTATCTCCTTCTCTCTGTCTCCACACCTCTTCCTTTCGACCTATACAATCCCCTAAGTCTCCTCGATCGGTTTATTCAGGAATCCTCACAAAATGTACGCTTTTATCTCTTCTCTTGGGCAGAGAGCTGGTTTCGTCCTTTGAAATCCCTCCCCTGCCCGTCTAATTCGAGGCTGACCGCGCCGAGAACGACAGCGTTCGGAGACGCGCAACAAATGAAACAGTGGGTGCGTGGAAAAATCTCGGCGATGAGGCGTTTTATCTCCACCGCGGACCGGCGGATCGAAAACGGTAATCCTTTATCTCTCCGTGAATATTCCAACACTTGCTTCTCCCGTGACGCCGCCATTATGAATACGGATGGGAAATGCAACCCGCTTAATAATTCAAGCGTGCAATGTGACAAAAGGTCATCAGGGGCTCGCGGCTACGACAGATTTTCATCGCGATATCCAATCGTTTTATCATTACTCATTCAGGTCATTACTTTCCGTTGATTTATTCTCGGGGATTTCGCCCGACATCAGCGGGGGAAGAATACTTATTTTTTTATTTGGAGTGAATTTGATTACACCCCGCCATCAAAGCCATTAATTTTGAAAATTTTGTTCCATTCGGGCATCTGTTAGCCTATCGCGATCACATAGTAATGATCCCGTCCATTACCTCTACCCGTCTCTTTTTCAGGGTGCAAAGCCTTTCACTGTTGGGTACTTCGGTACCTTTGCTCAAATTACTCGCCGACCGAAATGAAAAGTGTACCATCCTGTTTGAATGGCAGCTCTTATGCCAACATTATTTGCTCACAAAAGCAAACACTTCCGGAGCACCGTGGTGGCATGATTATTTATGACCATATTAAAATCGTTCACTCAGTTTGTGGGCGGTTATCTACCAAACCTTGAGTAAAAAAGGAATGTGAACGCCGGACAGGAATCCAGAATACTTTTCCGAAATGTTTTCGAGGATATATTCAACGACCCCCCCCCCCCCCTTTTCCAGCCACAGTTCAGGGAAAGACACGCACCCTCAGGCTAGGGGCAGACGCTGCGAAGGACAGCTCCTGGAAAAACAAAGGCATTTCCCGTTCGACGTCATGGTCGACAGCATCATGCGACTCAAAAATCTCCTCTTCTTCCTTTGCTATCTATCGTTCCGTCCCCTTCTTTATTCCTCACAGTCCGTCGCTTGTTCTCAATGTGGCTTAACAATTTTCGTTTAGTGCTAAGAACTTTACGGCAGAGCGCCGACGGTGAGAGTCTGCCGCCAGTCGGACGGATGTCGAAGGAAGGTAGCGGGGAGAGGTCATCGTTTACCCTCGCCTCTGTTTGCCGCCACATTTCCCGCGGGACCGCGGTCGCCACGCACTTACAGCATTAATGTTTGTTAATTTTAAATTTCCCGAATTTATTGGTATACAGCTTACGGTTACATTTATATGTAGAGCATTATCTGACATTATTCACCTGATGTTATTAACAGCTGCTATGCCTACACAATTTTCAATTCAGTGGGCTATAATAGATCTATTCATACTATTGCGTATGAATATAATTAATTTGCGTATCGTTGAAAATGTTCAGAGAAGTTTTATCAGCGTCATTTTAAATCAACTTTTCTGTTGCGTCTTGGAAATATGTGTCCCTCAACTAAGAATAGAGTACTCGCTGAGCAGAGAAAATTATTTGAAAAATAATAATATCGAGAGAGAGAGAGAGCGGTAGCCACTCAAATTTTGTTTTTGCGTATTCGCTGAGAATTTTTTTCTGTTTTTCATTTTTTATTTCAATTAAACAAATATCCAGTTCATATTTATCTCTCCCAAACTTTTCATTCTGCGTTAATTACAAAAAAGTCATTCTCCCCGTATCTTTCGCCCGGCGATTAGCAATGTGTTTCAAGTATCCTGCTGAGCACTCATAGGTACGCAACCCACCATATTTCCCACAGAATGACGTTTCCTATGCAAACAAACAAGAAGAAAGTATGAAAAGCGTCCTAGAGGAATCCATTCTTAGAATAGCAATAATGAACTATGCAACCTAAAATAAAAACGACTGCAGACCCGTTACAAAATTTAATGCACGTATCTACCCCATTGTGTTAAGGAATAGTCTTAAGCCTAAAGCCTTTCTTTGGCATCATCCCCCCAATTCCGAGCAATGATTCTGTAGCGAATAGTGAGAACGCCATTCGTCCGTGTTGCCGTCACTCTATGAGTGAAAAACTCCAAAACCTGAATTCTTTGCCATTTCCTTTTGATGGAATGTATTTCAAAACGGTTTAAACTGTTCTGAATTTCTTTTCAGTGGTTAACAAGATATTCTGGAATTAGATATTAGTACTAGATATGATCGAATGATGGACCACTCCATTTAAAATCAGGCCTGACGTTCAACACTTTCTTTCCTTTTGCGGTGCCTCTCCAGAACACAATGGAAATGTTATTGTAAGCACACCAGATGTTTGGAGACAGATGACTCTACATAAGTCTGTGGAATATCGTGGAATGATGTTTGAAAAATCTATACATTTTCCTATTATTCAGAAAGACTACATTATTTCCATTCAAAGACCACATACCCATCTGAATCAAACGAATTTGAAGATGAGTCAATAAAATTAAGAGTAAACTAAGAAATAAGTCCTATGAGAAGCAATTCGAGGGGAATCTTCAGGAAATCGTAATAAAAGCCTTGATGGACATTGAAACTAATAATATACGTACACGAACCATACAGCAAGGTAACATATAAAGTGAATGTGATAACTTGTGAGGATATTCATCCCCGTGGCTATAAGAGCATTTTCGAGCTTGAACCAAACCAAAATAAAGTGAGGTAATAATGACGATGATGGGTATGTGGGTCACCTTCATTGAGGAAATGAATGAGGAAAATTTTCAATTTTCTTTTAGTGGGTAAAGGGAATAATTTCCGGTCACGTCTCTCACTCATTTCTTTGGAGATACTATTATTCGTTTTTGCATTTAGAGCCAAAAAGTAAAAAAGAACCAGTTTTATATCTGCACGCATCGCTGTCATAGTTGGGAAAGTTACCAAAAAAATTAACTGATTTAAGTTAACGTTAATCTCTGTAAAAAGTAACTAGTAAAAGTTAAAAGTTACATTCTGAAAAAGTAACTGACTAAATTTAAAGTTAAAAAAAGTAACTTTTACGTTAAAAGTTACTTTTTCGATTACTTTGGCAAATTGGATGCTGTGTTAATAGAGGCCTTGATGTTTTTTGTTTTGACAAACAAAGCGAACGCTGAAAACTGACTTGTAGTTTCTTCCATCCGTACCCATTTGTTTAAAAATATTAGCATTGGGATTTTCGTTGTAATTCCATTTAGTGTCCAGAATGTTGTTGGTCAGGCTTCCTAGTGTCTGCTGAAAGGATTCGGCGATTTTTCTGAGGTGGAACTTCAATTCCGGGATTTTTAAGTTGTCGCGACTTTCTGACGAGCCATTGTGCAACTGTAATTTGCCGCTTAAGATTGTTCTGAGCGGTAGAAAGTGCTTTGAAGTTAGTTTTTTGATATCGATCCCCACATTGCGATGTGAAGTATCCCTTCACTATTGTAAAATTTCAGTGATAGAGTTACAGTAGACGCTGAGGTTGTGCCTGCGCACCTTTCCTCGCGATTCACTGGGAGCTGATAGTTTGAATGAACCCATCCCCCTCGTTATCCGTCATAGTTTTTTGGTGAGCCTTCTTTCTCGGCTTCAACTATGTAGTATTGACGACATGATGCCAGCGAGAATGTATACGAGCCCTCCAGGACATTGTCTTCGCGTGGTTTCGTGTTTTCTCATCTGAGAAAAACTTTGGCTGTCACTCCCCTCAGCCCTGCTTTTATTTGGAAGTATTCGTCTGGGTCTATTCATTGCATTCTTTCACAACTACCTTTGCATTCTAGAAACCGTTTTATTTTCCTATTTGTCTGTTGGGCAACCTTTGCACCCAAATTCGGACAGGTCGATATTTGCCAAAATTTAACAAAAAAAATTAACAAGTTAGTATTGAATTAGTTGATGCATAATTTTAACGATTGAAAGTTAACTCTTCTAAAGAGTAACGATTAAATTAAATAGTTAGCCACATTTTTAACGATTAATTTTAATCGTTAATCCCAACTATGATCGCTGTTCATTCCGCGGATGCCACTATAAACAAATAGAAAAACAGGATAAACGAAAAACTATGGTATTCTCCATTAGGATAATAATTTTGATTTGGGAAATGTTACCTAAATATAAGACCAGAAAGAGTCAATCAATAAAATAATATTTATTGAAATTGCAAGTTTCTTTCTTCCAAGTACGTTCTAATTATTGTTTAATACTCGGGACTTTTACGAATAAAACAATAATTGTTGTAAGCGATTAAAATATTTGGAGATAATGAAAATTAGATGAAAATTTGAGTCTGATCGTCATATGGATACCGTTTAGATACATTAAGGGGTATTTATTATATTTATATTGTAATAAAAACTATTTTTAAATGAATAATTTTCCAGTTTTGAATTTCCTAAAATGAGCTTCTCGAGAAATAATAATGTAAATTTATCGAGAAATATAAAATATTAATTTATAGATTAAAACCTGTATTCATTTGTGAAACGTTTTTTTTTATATTCATTTTTCATTATGTCTCTTCCATGCAAATCAAACTTATCACGGAAGGGAGGAGAGAAAAAATAAAAAACAGACAACAGGAAAACGTACTCCGATGCGTCTCTATTCTAGCCCCTCGATGATCAATGGGGAGCAGAGACTTGTGGGCGGGGAAGCCAGAGGTGAGGTGGAGCGGACGGACGAAGAGCTAGGAAGGAGAAATGGGGCATTGAGAGGAACTGATTCGGACGGGTATGAGAAGGTGGACGAAGGGATAAGGGAATGTGGTCCAATGCCAAGAAAAAAATGAGAAAGGGAATGGCGAAAGAGGAAGAGAGAGAGGGAATCGGATGAATGGGAATGAGTAGACAGGGGGTTGGAAGGAGGGTTGCATATAACAACAGCGATGAGACCGCGACCCCAGTCGACAATCCCTTTTACGGCATACATAAATACACGAGTGACTACACGAAAGAATTTCTCTTGGGGTGATGAGCACAAATGATATGTGACCCGATCGGAAAAAAAAGAGGCTGATACAAAAATACTTAGCACGTCTGTCTTGGAGTTCACATTCAAATTGTCACTTGCCCACGTATCAGCAGTAAAAAAATTAGAAAAAACAACTTCTCTTGGGCCTCGAAACGAGTTAAGCAATGCAATACGCAACTACCTCTGCCTCAATTGAAATGGATAAAAGTACTTCATTAATTAAGTGACATGCGATAAACTAGGAGATTCCATCTACATAGGTAGGTATATATATTCTCATATGGAAGGGAAAGCGAATACATAACGGAAGGAGTCTAAATTTTGATTATATTGTATCTTACTGCATAACTCTCTTTCTCTAAGGCGTAAAATTCAATTCCCAGAATTAAATAAATCATCAAGAAATAATCAAACATGAATTCCAGGATCATTTGCGCTACCTTCACTGTATCTTAGTTATACTCGAAGCCAATGAAGTCGAAGTGCTCACGACTGAGACAATTAGTTACAGTATGGTATGTTCAAATGTACAGCAACTAAGGTGTTGCACAGCAGGAATTTGAAAGATCCTTCGTCAATATTTGAACGAAAACAAAACAAAACGGCAGTCACTAAGGGCTTCTGATGACGCCGACCGAGGTAGCCAGGTCAGTAACGCTCCGACCAAGAAACCCAAAAGTCGCGGGTGTAAATCACGCCTGCAGCATAAATTTCGCGCTTGTTTTAAAAATTAAAATCTTAGGCCAGACGGAGCGACATAACCTTAGCCGTTGGAGCACCTAAAAACCTAATCTTCCGCTCTTACAAATTCAGAGAGGCAACTTTCAGCGTCACCCGATATTATTCGACGACCGGAGTCTAATAGGTGTCGCGCAAGTGAAACGGAACTTATATACCGTCAGTGATGGTATATCAGTTCCGTTTAGAATCGGAAGTAGAGAAATGATAACATTTAAAGTCAGATAACAGCACGATTTGATTCGCCATGCAGCCCGTGGCAACTTAGGGGATAACAATCCGGACCACAAATCGGAAGTGAGGGATTTTTCCCCCTCCTCCTGAACCTTGTGATGCGGGACTTGCATGCCTCTCGTGTGTTTACGGGTCGTTTCGGCCTGGCGCCTGACGTGTGGAACTATCTCAGAGCGGAGAGCGCCCTGCTCTCCTGGTCATCAACCTGCAAAAATGCCCGGCCGGTTACTCACTTCCCCTCGCCCTCCTCATCCCTCTCAACCAGCCTCCTCCCGCTCCTTGCACACGCACAAACACACACACACACACCGAAGCTCACGCAAACATACGCACTCCGCGGCCTGATCTCCATCCGTTTTTATTTCCATTTTTTTGCCCTCGCTGTCCACCGGTTTTTGAATACCGAAGAGAGCATCCACCTAGCGGCGGATCGGAGTAAGGTGGGGGGAGGGGGATGAGGAAACGACTCGTGCTCCGCTCAGGAGCACGTAATTGTTTTTAAGAGGTGTTGTTTTTGCATGTAATGCTGGGCGCATTTTTATTTGCGTGAAACAGGTAATATCTACGTAGTTGCAAGGATCCCATCAACGGCCGATACCACCCAGCCGAAAAATTAAAAAAAAAAAATATGACGAGAACTTAATTGGAGATAACGGTGGAGTGCTGCCAGCTATTGACCATAATGTCCCTTGTGCAGAGAAGAAATGAATGATAATATTAATTGACTCCACCGGCTCGCTCGAACTATGCCTTCCGCTGAATGAATCTATGTTTTATCGTAAAATAATACACTATGTATGGAAAGGAAACTGCAAAAAGGAGACAGCGTAATACTTCAGTTTTTCGCAGAAAATTAACTCGCTTCATGTTTAGATGCATGATATTTTCTCATAAACACTTAGCTATTAATATCTAGGCTATCGCTCACATAAATTTCCATTCCAGTGATACTATAAATATTATTCAATGATTGTATGCAAGAGAAACTAGCTCGTTACTCTAAGTTCCAGTCTGCTGGTTCTACACTACTATACTGTTTCACTGGGTTTTTAAAAGTTTCAAAAACGCACTAATTTCCCTAAAAGAATATGTACTGAATTGGTTTCTTCTGATTTGTTATTATTAAATAATAAAAGAAATGCTAAAAAATCAGCGATGCCCAGAATGAATAATTTTATATATTTTAGGGGTGTGAAGCACGACCATTGCCATCCGGAAATCATTGTGGCAAAATATATAATACAATATCTTGCTCAAATTTGTGCAGGAATTGAAAATCTCCAGTACCGCTACTGCTTGGAAATTTTTCTCAAGATATTTTTCTTCAGAGAGTATCATATTACCGAATCACCGAACGACAAATTTGTAGCAACCATTGCAATAAAAAGTAAAATAACAATAAAATATCTCAAAAAGGTACAGAAATCTCTGTAGCTGACATCTTAGGAAAATAATTTTGCTAGATCATATTCAAAGTCATTAATAATGATAATGACCATCAATAATTCAAATAGTCAATAATAATCATTATTCGACGATTTATGCTTCGAATCTAATAATATTTAGAACATTTATATCCAAAGAAAATGTATGTTTTCAAAAATGTGGAAACAGCTTATATGGGAAAATTTCTTAAATTTCTTACCTTACACGAGAATAATTATAGGAGTTTGTTTGTTAGATGTGATAAGGAAAGCCAATCGTATTCTCCGCAAGTTCACAACTCCACTCAAATTCTAAGGTGAGACACGAAATTCTGTACGCTGTGGAGGAAAGGTGAGTGGTCATAATAGTTACCTAGCTGCTTGAAACCAGCATTTGGGGTCGTCTTCATGAATATATCCGGCGTTGCACTCACCGAAATAATGAAGTTCAGACCGAGAGATCCTCAGAGATTCCAAGAGAATACTCGGCGCTTTAATTCAATCCACCACGCTCTTTTGCCGGCGAGCGAAAATCTTCGTAGCCCCGGTTTCAATATTTGGCAATGATTGTACTAATTGGGGCTTTATCAACACGCCAACCACTACCATGTATGGATGATTCCGTTTAAGTTGGAGCTAATGAGCAATTACGGGGAGAAGGAAATATATTCCAAGCCAACTGACGTCAGCTGGAACTGGGATTCTTCCAAATCAACAGATCTGCAAACTCCATGGCCAGAAATGATTCCACCAGTCCACGTACAGAGAAAGAGTCAGAGTCAGAGGATGTGACGAAGACAAACTTATATCATTTGAAATGAAACCCTCGCAGTGGTAATCATTAAATTGAACACCTGGTGTTCATAGCAAACTTTACTAGACACATCCATCAGGACGTAATAAACAACATTAAGTAGAAAATTCATCTCCTAAACCATAGATAGCATTGATTTTCTCAAAAAGAATAGTAATTACATAATATTATATGCATTGAGTGTATGCATTTTATTTTGAAATAACAGTATTTTACAACAATTCAAAGCAAAGGGACTCGGGCGCATTTGGCTATTTTTATAATTCGACTTGATAACTAACCTCAAAACAATTTCCAACTACAAAAACACTTTAAACATGGGAACGGAGCACTCTAACATTTTTTGAGAGACGCAATTACAAACTTTCCAAATAGAAAGCCGATGTGAGTATGCAGCACTTAAAACTGATTTCGTAATCGTCCCCACGGAAAAGCTCCTGCAACAAATTCAAGAGTAGATTTTTATTCACATTTTAAACGTCTTTATAGCCCTCTTGTGCTTTAATATCGGAGCAGTGCAAACGCAAGTGGGAACTAAAACCTCGGCTTTGATCGAATAGTTCATACTTCGTACTTGCACGTCAGCATTCAAAGAGAATGGAAACAAGCACAGGGATTCGTGGCCACGGTGCACCTGCATTCAATTCCGCCGTACGCCTCCATGATTTCATTTTTCCAGTTTTCCACCAACCTCGCCACTTTTCTCCGCTTGCTTGCTCCTAGCGCGCTCTGGAGTAAGACGTATTTTTAACCCCTCAATTCGCACCGAAACAGACGGCACTAATGCTTCCCTCGGCAGCGCCGTTGCCATCCCAAACCCCTATTGCTACAACCCTCCCTCCTCTTTCTGCATCCCCTCCTCCCCCACGGCGCTTTCAGAGAATCCTACTTCGGGGAATTACTCAGAAATTTCTCAGGTTTTCCGGCGGAGCAGCAAACACCACCGAGCCTCCCGCCTTCCTGCCCTCCAACCTTATGATTCCTCCCTCAGCCCTCCCACCTCACTCCAGTCCCGTCCGCCTCTCCTTTCGTGAAAATCTTCATCTATCCCTTCCCTCCCGGTCCCATTGAGGCTTTATTCCTCGCTCCCGCGGCCGCGGTGTGAAAAATTAAATCGTTATAATGGCGCACTTCCACTCCCTCCCCTCCTTCACCCCCACCCACACACTATCTCACTTCTTTCTCTCTCTCTCTCCGGGAGGATAAAATGACGGCCTTCTCATTTTGTCACATCAACTCCCTAGTCTTCTGCTCTCTCCTCGGGGGGAGAGGGATGAAGTTAAGTTATGGTGCGGAGGAATGAGACGCAAAGAAACAGCGAAAGAACGTATTTTTGTGGATATACGCTTTATTGTGAGTAATTCTAAGCATCATTCCGCTGGGATGAGAGTAAGTGGGTATTAAAATGTTTTAAGGAAGGCAATGAAATGATCCACCATTCTGAATGTCCCACTTTATTCAAAGGATAACGTAATTAGTCCTCCACACAAAAACGTGGAGAGGGGGATGAGCATGACTCACGATTAGTTTTTAATGAAAAAAGTTCAGGAAACCAGCGATCCTCTTCAAGTATCATTTTACGGAGTGAATGACATGTTATTTACAAGAAGACACAAAGTAACCACAGCCATAATTACTTCACTTCGCCAGTGCAAGGGTAACGGGTATAAGTAATTGATTACACACTGTACTCAGGCGTCAATAAAAATGTGATACTTAGCTGAACGTAGCTTTTCGGCTAACTCTTACAACTATTAAGAGATGTCCGCGGTAATCAGGCCGATAAAAACCCAAAAGCCGCGGGTTTGAATCCTATCACGAGTATGAATACCATGTTCTATGCGGTTAATACCTAGCAGGTTATGAGTGCTACATAACCTCAGTAGCTGGAATACCTTCAGCCACAAAACACATAAATGTTTCGTCAGAGCCATCAGCATACGAAAATAAAAGTTTTTCTATGAACAGAAACAAAAAATCCATAAATTTCAGTACTTAATACATCACTTCTTGAGTTTCTCCTATTGAAATACTCATCATATGGTAGCCAATAACTAACTACCTTAATCGGGATTTTAATCACGAGTCTTTGGTCTGCCGGCCAGGTGTACAGACCCCTTCACTACCCCGGATACCCGGTAACTAGGAAAGATTAAAAAACCTAAGGAAACTAACACTTATTCGCCATTATGGTTCCTTAGCGGTGGAAATCAAGTATCCCCGAGTCTGCCAAGTCATTGGATAAATTAAACGTTATTTCGTATGCCTGCAAATCAGTAGAGGTTAATTACTTCTCCACGAGCGATTGCGCACGACCTATCGTTCCAGCTCCCTGGATTTCACTCCCACGCCTCCTCCGATGGATACTCCTTCACCTCTGGGCCACCCACAAGGAGGAAACGTCCGTAACCACTCAATCGCGTGAAGGGGCTTATTTTTGAGTCGCGGGAAAACCCATTACACCCATTGTAATCCGCGACTTATCCCCAAGCATTATTTTCTTTCGGCTCCCTTTTGCTTGCAATTCCTGTGATTCACTCTCTCTGTCCCCATACCACATTCCGATATCCTCTCTTCCCCACTCCATTGACAGCCATGCATCACGAAGAAATCTGCGCAGACCGCAGGCTACGCGATGGTGGAATTTGAGTCCATATCAAATCGCAAAATATCGATCCACATTCATCACTGCCGTATGATTAAACCGCGTCGCATTTAGATCATTACATAATAGAGTATTCATTTGGCAAGAGACTTAATGCTGTGAAGTATCTAATGTCTCAAGCCTTTGCAACGAGATATACCTAAAGGGAAGGGGGTTTTCGTGGCGATTAGGTTTTGGCATCTCATCCTGAGGTACGGTGTTCTGCACCGGATGCAGTGGATTTTTAGCAGTATTTTTGAGCATTGTGTGAAGAGACTTCAATTTTAGTCCTTCTTTAATCGAATGAAACGTTAAGCAGCAAATCAGTGGACTCCTTGACTCCTTTCATTAAGAGCAGATGAATGTAGATGCCAGAACTCTTCACCCTTTTCCTCTGCAATCTAATAATTTCTTCCTCTTATCATGAACCCACTGGCCATCAATGGCGCAAATGAACCACTGCCCATAATAACAACATGCTTCATTTCCTTGAATCTTAAAAGCTCGACGTGAAATTGCGAGCACTTCGCTTCCGATATGTTACCCAACGCAATGGCAAGACGGAGCAATCGGAAGAGGACTCTCCCGTCCGTGCCTGCGTCGTCCACCCGGACCTGGCTCGATCGGTCCTTCCACTTCGGTCGCAGCCTCCCATAAACCTCCTTCCAACATCCCACGCAGCCAGCAGGGTGCCTGCCTCCCTATACTTGTCTCCCGTGTGTCTCTCCCTCATTTCCCCAGCCATCGCTCCCTTTCGAAGAAGGAAACTCATTTGCATAGATATTCTTCTTTTGTTTCGCCTACATGAGCTTGAGCGTCTTGATTCAATCTCGCCCCTTCTCCCCTTAAAAGCGGGGGGTGAAGAGAACACCTCACCACTCCACGATATTTACGCATTCGCAGAACTAGCCTTTTATATGTCGCCGGCTGTCTTCTCAGAAAGAAGAGATTTGTAAAAAAAATGGATGGCATCACTAAACGGTTAATTGGCGCCCTCGCAACGAATTGTCTTTCTGTGAAAGAGAGAGCGGGTTGTGCCATAGAAAGTTTATGTTCTCATGTGTCTCTGTTCGATTTTTCCGATGGCTGCCAGTCAGAAAGTAATAAGACATCAAACATGAATGTAAGTAGCATTCACCGGTGTCTCAAGGAACCTTTAATGTTACAATTTCATAGTCCATCTAGCAGCAAAAAAAGAATCATATACCACCTATATAACATGTACAACTTAGTTCAAAGATGTGTTAATAATATAAAATGACTGATAATTGGATTCATTCTACTGTTTTAAATAATACACCTTTTGATGGATTCCATTGCTGCTCAAGTAGATTGTTATCTGAGGGAGAATCTAATATAGATTAAACACCATTCATCCTGAATATAATAAGAAAACAAACGAGTAAATTAGAGTTTTCCTGAAGTGAATATTATTGCCTTGCAGGATTTGCAATCATAATGGATAAAAATATGGAGATAGTATTGAATAGCAAGTGGGTTATTGACTCCAGTAACAGGGTCGCCGTTGAATTAATGAAGATAACGGATTTTGAAATACTATTTTACAGATTATTATCTCACACCTGAGGTGTACTACACACTCTAATTGGAGAGGCTTTAGATAAACAGTTTGCAAAAATATACTATAAAAAACAACCCAAGTCTAAGAACAGTGGAAAAGGTCATGTGTGTGGCACCATAACAAAATTTGCTATAGACAATTAATGCATAAAAATATCGATTATGAAGCAATAAAGTTTTTGATCGAGGAACGGACTTTATATTACTATCTTTTTGAGAAAACTTTGATCAAATTGTGATAATTTGATTCCAAATTGAAACTATTAAAAATTTAACTGTGCATACTTTCAAAAACCCATGAACGCCTGAAAGTATTAAAAAAAACTTCTTACTTCAGGGCATTGAGCCACCTAGCTTCAGAAGTCGCAATAAAAGAACACAGAGCATCCTTTGCCAAACGAGGGATTCGTATTTACTAGATAAGCGTAACATTTATTTCTATTGGTCTATGATAAGAAAAAGAGAAACTAAGATCTTCTCAAAGCTAGAGCCCTTATTTCACACATTTGAGCTTAATGCACTCCAATTTGTCCGGAAAAATTTACTCACGTATTGCTGTGTAGTGCTGGAAATTCCAAGTTCTCCAAGTTCGACAGCTTGTAATTGTTCAGATTAACTAAAAATTAGATTTAGAATAAATTTAACGCCGATTTTTTTCGCTTTTAAGTTTTAGCCAATTTTTGCTAATCCAATTTGGTAAAAGCCTGATGCACAAAAACCTCTCACTTGCTTCCTTTGAAATCTCATTTCATGAGTATGACATTTGAGTAATTTACGGGAGATTATGGCAAAGAAAATAACAAATGGAATATAATATATGTAGACGGCGTACCCAGGAAGGCAGGAAATCCAGATGAGACTTTATTATATTAGCCTCTTTGGAGAAAAATTCTGAAAATCTAAGGGAGTCAAAGAAAACTTTTCCTTAAAAGAAGCTCTTAAGTAAATCATGTAAAATAAGAAGCTGGGAGTTTCCGTCGAAATTAAAAATTCCAAGCATTGAGGATATATTAAAATGAATATTCACGTGACCTTATTCCTATCTTTCCTGGAAACTGAAAAATTATTTTGCATCACATGTTGATTTGATTTAACAAGTGTTATGATTTTAAATATATATTGGAAAATAAATAACTGCTGTACTGATATTGATAAATAACTGCCAAACTATTGAGAATGAATGAAATAAATATTAAAGCATTTAATGGAGTTTCCGATTTACATAAAAGTAACCTAATTGAAAAAGTAAAGTTTATTTTTATTTGAATGAATAAAAGAAACTAAATGAAAAACCATTTTTGCAACTTAAACTAAAAATTTATCCTCAATTTTTTACTGCACTGCAACGAAGTACTAGCCATATAAAGAGATAAATATTTTATCAAACCTACTCTTCGTGCCAGTGAAAAGCGTTATAGTCCAATAATGAGAAAATAAATACTTTCCACTCGAAAATATTTCTCTTGAGAATACTGGAAAATTTTCTCCTTGCTGAGGAGGGAAAAACCAGCAAGGACGATGACCCTACATATGTTGAATCGGGGCATTTAATATCTCAACGTAAAATGAAAACAGTAAAATTTTACAGTCGGTAAGAAAACAGGACGGAATTAGTCCACAATCCTCCGCAGAGTAATGCATTATATTATGACCAATAAAACCGCAGATGTCTTACTACTCAGATTAATCGAGGCATATTGGTAAAAATTATCAAGTTTTAACCACTCGGACAAGATTTAAACCGGAGTTTTTTTTTTCTTCCCAATGAAATGAAGCCATCACTCATTTTCGCAGCGTTTCCTGGACAATCAGCGCGAACTCTCGGCCAGGAAATGGTGTGAAGAGAGGTTTAATCCCCTCGCCTCTGGGGAGCGGCCCAGGGAAGCCTGGGGGCTGGTCCCTTGGGAGTGGTGCAGTGAGAGGATTGATGGAGGTCGTCGCCGTATCAAACAATCCTCGTTATGAGTGCACGGAGATGAAGGAGCAGCGCGGACGATCACACGAGGTCACGCACACGATTTGCCCATCCCCGATTCGGATCACGTGAATCATCTCACGCTATGTTCTTCCTCTTCACTTCCCGGATCTCCCGTCTCCCGATGGATTAGCACATCAGCCGCGATACCGGAGATGGATGAAATAAAGGGAAGGGCTCGTCGCAATTTCGCCAAATGGAGGGCGGTCATTACTAAAATTATATACATTTGGTTAGCAGCAGATGAATCACCGTGGGTAAGAATATTTATTTCATTTTATACGCGCGAAGGACCTGATTGCGTTACACGCAACGACTTCAATGTAGTAAATCAATGCGATCGCTTAAAAATTATCAATTGATGTAATTTTTCAGCTATCAAAACATTGTTTTGCGCGTGAAGTCTGTCCCTATCAACGTGGCAACGCGATAAGTAGAAGGTGAGAAAAGGGATTACATGGAATGCCTTACTTAGCCTATTCTCGCTATATCGTAAAATAATTTTTATCAAGAGTCTGAAATTCTTTAATCCCGGTATTCAAACACCCAAGAGGATAACAATACTAGAAACAGTGGGAAAAATATCTATCAAAATTATAAAAATATACCATCGTGACTTTCCCTAGATTTTATTTCTACTTTGGGAGGAAAGAAATTTTAAGGAGAATTTACTAAATTGAGAAAAGAAATACACATAATAGCCATATTTTGGATTCTTTATAGGATTTTCAATCAGATAAAACTTCAACTTGGAAAATTTTCATTTGTTTACATTTTCAAGGTTCCTTGAAAGTAGGAAGAAGTAAAATGTTCCTATGAAAAGATTGCAATGAATTTAAATAGAAATCTATAATTTTGTTAAGTGAAGGGTCAGAGAATATGACAAGAAAGGGAAAATATAAACGTTATGGTTGTAAGTTTTCCAGGCACTATAAATGCTATGGTAACAATGAAATACGAATTAGCTGAGTAAAATGATACGAGCCAACAGCAAATCGAAAACATGTCAGGGATTCTAAGTAGGACGAAGTTGACTAAGAGAGACTCTTGACTGAAGAGAGTTGTAAAGATTTGAATGAACAAATATTTACGACATATAAGTATGAATAGATCCTACATTGAAATGTTTAAAAATTGAGCTGATCTGTAGTCAAATGGAGATTGATAGTGTTTTCCGAGAGGTCTTTACTTCATTCAAATATTTACAACTCTCTTCAGTCAACGAGCTGAAATCTTAGAATCCTTTGGAATTAATGTACTAACAAGTAAAAAATTATTCTTTCGTAATAATAACACTGTAGAGGGAAGTGAGACGTGGCACTCAAAACACCTGAAGAAAGAGAAGGGACGGAAGTTGAGCTGTTATAATGATGAGAGCTAAAAAAAAATACCGGGCGTAACCAAAGAGGAGAATTGCATTGACTTTTAGAAGGGGTGAAAAAGTTCTTTCTTCCTCCCAAAAATATGTATTTGGGAGGAGTGTAATTTTCTCCTCTCAACCAAGAAGTCAATTTCAGACCCTTCAGGCGTAAAAGTTGAAGTTGGCACTATTGAACGCATAAAGAGGTCTTCTAAAAAAGCGTAAGATAGCACTACAACATGCATTTAAGATAAAAAGGAAGGAAATAAGGATTTTAAAAAAGAGACCGCAGTTTATTTCATTACGTTTTGGCTAATTGAGCCGACCCAAATGACCGTACAAGTTCACACGAAATATCAATTAATTTAAGAAATTCCTAATGGATGCAAAATGATTTAAAATTCGGTGGATTTTTAATAACCTGCTGTATGCTCATAAAATGAAACCGTATAAAAGTTATTACAATGAGAGGTTCCATTTACGTCATAGAAATTCTCCAGACTAGATTTTATGTGATCCATGCAAGTGTAAATTACGTTGAAAACGTAATTTGCTATAAAAATTAAAAACTATTTTGGCAAGTGCAAACAAATTTGGCATTTCCAAAATCCAATGACTTGAAAACGTATTATAAGATGCATCCATGGAAAGAGTAACTTAAAAATGAAAGGGATATCTATGCCTTCTTCATCTGGGTCAAAAAATACCCGATTTTATAGAGGGTATAAGGCCCTGAATGATATTTTAATTTTGTAAAAGATAGTGGACTTTTGACTTTAAAAAGTTTAAATAATTATTTTGTTTCTAATTAGTAGTCATCCAAACCTTTCCAAAAATAAATTAGTCCAATATAGATCCATTGCCATGACACCCATTATAATAATGAATTTTAATAGCATTATTAATGACTCCTACCGTATCATTCACGAGAAATCTAGATTATGGAACAACCTGATGAAAACTATGACAGAAAATGACAGTGCTCTATTTATGATAAACACACGCTGTAAGTACTTATTTTCTCATCCTTAGTCTAAAAATATTGGCAATGATAGGGTCGGGTGCGAGAGATTACTGACTGCATCCCTCACCATTTAGACTAATAAGGAGATACGAGATGCTTCAACTCCATGACGACCATAATCAGAGAGGTGACCTTTTAACCAAAGAAGGTAGAACTTCACGAAAGAGGAAGTTCTATCTGGAATACGTCCTTGGATAATTTCTTTAAATGACGTCCTTTAGCTGTGCAAAACAAATTAAGCAGCAAAATCATGCTGGAATGGGCAATATTACCATGAAAATAGATGGCGCTCACCGATGAGAAGGTGAAAGAAGTCGATCCTAGAGGCTGAAAAGAGATTCACCGGTATGACGGCTGCGGGAAGAGAAGGAAAACTGAATTTTCGCGAGAGGTGGGGGCGGAAAGGCCGAAGGAAAGGAAAAGAAAGAGGAAGATGGATAGACGGAATGGGAGTCGTTGCGTGTTTGGAAGCAGTTAGCAGAATAGGGAGGGGCAGTGACGGGGGAGGAGGCTTGGGATAAAACGGCGGATGACCCCGAGGGAATGGGTGTGCCTGACGCCCTGGGACGGTGCCGAAGGAGAAAGGGGGCCGGCCGCGGCCCCATCGCCCCCCGGGGCTAGTCTCCTCCGCGTGAGAATGAGCGCTCGCGAGAGCAGGCGAAAGGAAGGTCGGACCGGGAGAAGGGGAGGGAAAAAAGGGATTGAGCGAAGGCGACAGGGCGTGTGAAATTAGAATAATAATTACACACGCCCAAGTCCACATTTCGGGAAGCCAACGCTGTTGAGTTCGGCTGGCGATTTGGGGCCCAAACAACAGCGTTAGCTGATTCTCCTCGGCCCACGCACCGGTGTTTGACGTATATTTTATGCGGCGAGGTTTCTTAAAAAACCTGCTATGAGAGCCTGCTACAGATTCCCAAGAGATTAGCGATCAATGTATTTACGCAGCACACTCGAAGTATCGGTGTGCCTTGCATCTAAGTATTTGGAAGGTAAGTGTTCCATAAGCCCCTTTGGAACTACATGCAACGCATTTATTTCATGAAAACAAAACTCATTTAACGTCTTCAGCGGTAAAGTTAATTGATCCTTATCGTCATGGCTCTCTCGTCTCTGCAATGAGAAGTTCAATAAAAAAGAGAAAATTTAAAAACATATTCTATATATTTAGACTAGAAGCATTTTTCCAGTGGAAGGTGCACTCTTCACAGATTACGTAAGTAAGACTGGAGCCTTCCAAAAGGAGACGGGATTGCGGAGAAAGAAATGAATCTCGATCAAGCATACGAACGCGGAGTTGATTATTTTAGGGTGTTTTTCAAGCTGATTTGAGGCCTACGAAGGTGTTTTTATACCATGAAATTATTTTTTCTGATGCTGCACGTGCATTCGACGGAGAAAACGCTGTAACGCAAAAAGCCGAAGTCTCACCGCTCTTCCAGTCAACGCAAAACGAGGGGCGAGAAAATTCTCTCGAGGGCAAATTTTTTCATTAAAATTTGTGTTTTTCGCATAATCTGGAGATAGTTTGACGATGATTCTGGGCGAACAAGTAGGTCGCCAGAGAAATCCTTTCATCTAGCTCGTAGCTTTCCATTCATTTCTCGGTGTATACATTAAAGACGTTTCTCACACAGCCACCATAGTTATATTCTCTTACAATTCGGTCAACGGTCTTCGAGGCCAACTTTTGTCCGGCAATGATATGGAACCACATAAGTCTTAAAACACGGGGAATGTATAAGAGTTATTCTTCAATTTTCTGGTAAAATTGTTAATTAAATAAAGAACTGTCAAGGGAACAAAAGAAATTGATAAAGCAATGAAAAAATATGTTTAAGAAAAAAACTAACATCATTGTATACATTTAATAATCAAGATATTAATGTCTTACTTTCCATTATCATCAAATATAAATTTAAAAAATCAGTGATCGAGTATTGGAAAACATTTAACAAAAATAGAATCTCTGAATCATGGTCAAACTACACGGAAATCTCAAGTGAGACATATTACCACCCGCAAAAAGAATATTTAATTTATTTAAATATTATTTTCTTCTAATCGGCCTCACGAACCATTGCTACTCCACCTAATGATTCACTAGTAGTTCGGAAACAATAATAACAATTCCTCAGGAAGAATATAAACTCATATTAGTAGAGTGACGAAGTAACAATTCGGATTAAAATTGATTTACAGTTTAAAATCATACCTAACATTCAGCTATTCTCAGGATTCTGTGGACAGAAAGTAACTCCAGAGAATTGGCGAACCAAATTGATAATTGGGGAAGTAAGTAATAAAATATAGCAATAAACGTAGTTAAGTAACTAGAAAATTTCAATGAAAAACTACAGGGAAAAATAAAAAGAAATGCTAGTGAATATGATGTAAAATTAAAAAATCACTCATCACTGGATCTACAGCATTAATGTAAAGAGACTCCTAGAAGAGTAGCTCCTATTTACTTTTTAAACGGCATTTTGTACTTGTAAATATTTTGGATGGATGTCTCTTGTTTGAAATAACCTATAGTTAAGGAGTTAATTACATTGCGTCCTTTTTTATGACAAAGTTACAATTTCGGTTGAACTCCTTTCTTTAAGTGTGACACGACTGCAAGATAAAAAGTACACTTTCCCCAATTTATTCTTTATTATAAATGATACTAGCAGTTCTGAGATAACAATAGCCATTAATAAGACGTCAATAAAGTCAAAATAAAATGCTTAAAAGGATATCTCTGCGTAATTCTGATTCCTACACCATAAATTAGCAATATTTTACCCTGACAATTCTTTTTACCCCATCACCTTAATCTTCGTTCACGGGAAGACGGTACTGTGGGAAGGTGGGTGTCTCAGTAAAAGCATTATGTCATAGAGAGTTATAAGCAAGAGAACATAACTTAAAAATTTTCTGCTAAGTATTTAGCTCGCTTGAAATATTCGTAATTATGGGTTACGGCGTTATTTCTCTTTCCTCCTTACTGCTGCACGCTCTTTTCACCCTCCCAAAACCAAAACACGTGTCATGTCTTTTGATGAATTCGCGAGAAAAGTAGGCTACGATGCACACTCACGCGTTCCGTAAATCGAGACAAAAGATAAAGCAGCTACGCTGAACAGTACATCGTAAGGGAGCGCTCTCCTTAATCACTTCCGGCGTACATCAATAAAAAAGTTTCATTCGCGCGCTGCATCCTGCTGAAAACATCTCAGTGTCAAACTCACTAGCGACATGTAACTAAGGAAGTGCGACTAAAGACCCATTAGCCAAAGTTACGAATGGGATAATCCACACTAAAGAATTACCCCATAGATCTTGGATACATTGACTTTTAAAAACAATTCCTGGAATACATTATAAATCCTCATAGATAACTTTTTTCCATGATTGAATAGAAGTGATGAAAGGGTATACAGAAAAAAAAAATATATATTTTTATATACGCATAGAGAGAGAGGTCCAAAAAATGTTTTTGGTGAAGAAATTAGAAATGCACGACGAAAAGATTATAGATACAATTATTTACTTCGGAAGCCCGTGTCTGCCTGCGTGTTTTGCCATTAATTTGACCTTTTTCATAAGGCTGACGAAAAAATTTCCTCCGAGAAAAACATAATTTACAAGGGTTAATGAGGTGTTAAATCACTCTCCATGGGTAACGTTAGCCTGAGCGTCTCCCCATGCATTAAAAACTTCCATAATTAAAATTAAAATCGATCGCACATTGATTTGATCACGAGAAAAAAAAAGAATCCCCAAGGTCCGACGCGGCCGTCTCTTATTCCGTCCCGAAGGACGCTCCTTAAAACACATTATGAAATTACATCCTGAGAAGGGCAGATATTCACATACTCGGGGAATAAAAATCACGGCTTCTTTTCCTCACTCTTTATATTTTCACCACATGAGACTGCAACTACTCACTTGAGACCTACTTTAGCTTTTACTACTACTTTTAGTTCCTGTCTTGGTTTAGCTAGACAAAGGATGCGAAGAGAAATTACTAAGGAAGTGAGCGTTCGGAAGACATCAAACCGTTTTATAGCAATTCCCACGCTGAGAACACCTGGAGTGGTTCGAGGAAATAAGAGGGTAGGCAATCCCGTTCTAACAGACTGATCCAACGCCCATACCAAGATGGAATGAGGGTATCGCGAAATAAAAACTTTGTTCCATTCCTCTCATATGCTCTTTCTCCTGTTATGGAACTGCCACTCAGTTTTTACTTAAAATATTCTACTTCCAGTTCCTATACGCAAGCTGCAAGCTAAAATATAAGTAGAGAAAAATTATCTTTAATCACGCTAACTACTATTAATTCTAGAACGAACTGATTATATAACCTTGTAGTAGAATTAGACGGGAGTGTGTAACAACACTTTATGGTGTCCCAAGATCTTGTATATTAAGATTACTTTCGCGAACTTAATTTTAAACTTGTAATCTATAGAACTTCCTTGGGGAATAAAACGCAACAAAAATTTACCAGGCCCCCCATGCCATGGTGACTAAAAAATCTGTTGCTTAAATGAAGTAATTGTGCAAGGCCCTAGCCACGTTGAAACACCGATTCCCTCCCGTCAAGCCCGTGTAGTAACCGAGGTTTAGCTACGTTAGGCCCGGACGGAGGTTGGAGAGGTGACCCTCCTCCATACCACTCCGCGGTGCTCTTGGCCCCAGTCTGCAAGTGGTGGGCAGGTAAAATTTGGGTGGACACAACGGATCTAAGTGCAATGGAGGGCTCCAGAAGGCCCCCGCCCACCCATCCTGTTTACACGTACATGAATTACAATCGATGCATTTCTATTTGAAATGCAAGCCATCAACTTCATATAATATGTAAGGTAGCGATTTGATAAGGGAAAATGCCCCATTTACAGGTGACACATTGGTATTTATTTAATTTAATTAGAACAAAAATTTAGACTAGAACTGGAAATTTCAACCCCACAAATATTTTTTTAAAGTCCACTTACCTCGTGATTTCTTCCAATAATTTGCAAGGGTCTGCTGCGTAAAACTTGACACCGAAGTATAGCGTGAATGGATCCGTTCCTAAAAAATAATAAAATCATGTTAATGATTAATTTGATATACTATGATAAATTGCAATGCCATGAATGAATACGAATGAAACGTAAAAATAACAACAACGCTTGAGCTATAACATCTTTTAAGGTACATAATACATACGATAATTGACAACTTTCCGTCCAACAAATGGATAAATATTTACCAAAGAGATGAATTTATTATCACAGTTTCATAAAAATCTTATTGGAAAACAAAATTGAGGACGGATTATTTTCTCTATATTTATTGTTCTCTAACTGAATTAAAACACGCACAGACAATAACTTAAATAATTTTAATGACTTAGTATATTACGGTACCTAGTCTCAATAAAAATATAATGCAAGCCAAATTCGAGATTTATGACTTTGATAAAATGACAAAACAGTCGGTTAACAGCAATCTCCGTGGAGCACATTTAACCCACCTTAAACGACAATAGCGTCTGCTGAATCAGGAATATTACTACAACAACAATTATTACGAAATTAATAACGAAATTTGTTGAATCACATTAATAACAACAAGTAGACAGAATCAATGAGCAAGTTATTTTCTTATTTACATCAGCTGGGATTCTTTCATTGGTAAATATCTCCTTCTATGGTTACAACGGCTATAATATCTGCAATATTTGCTCGATTGCGTTCACTGACAAGAACCCTTTTTTCTATTTTTTGATTAAAAATGCAAGTAATAAATATTTTCTCTGTTTCACAGGACTGGCGAAGAATCGTCAATATTAAGTATTTTCCTTCTCATCAGATTCAAAATGGATGAGCATCACAAAAAATCCTACCTGAGAATAGGAAAGTAAAAGCTTTTACTGTCTAACCGATTCATCTGTTCACTTAAATGCAGTTATGCAGTCACTAAACAAAGACAGAACAGGATGGAAATATGACGGGCAAAATTAAAATCAGCTTCTGACGGGTAATCACCAATACGATGATCGTTCCAAAATGAACACAAATTCCAACAAGCACAAAAACCAACCCAATTGTTCCTCGAAACACTAAGATAAATAAATTATGAATTATTCCCCTATTTCTCCTCCAAATCAAAGAGAAATAAAGGACTCAGCACAACGACTGCCTTGTTATTTACATGAACTCTTTTAGCAGTCATTTTTAAATTTTTTAAGCGCACTTCACAAAAAATCGAGAGAGAGAGAGGAAGCGAGGGATAGAGGGAAAATTTGATTACGCGTTAAAATTAAAGCAAATTATTTCTGATTGGAAGGCCTGGGCTCGAATGATGACAGAGCTCGGGGTTCGACCAAATGACTGAGTGGGCGAAACAAATGAGAATCCACGCTCGCTTCGTATTTTGGCTCCGCAGAAGCGCGAGCAATGATTGTGCTTTGCCAGCAGGAATTCCCGCGACCGTTTATTTGCCGGTATTTGGTATCGGCAACGAGTGATTCGTTCGCTCACTAAAAAAAATCTTCGGGAATGGAGTCCTCCATACTTGTTTCATAAAAAGAATCGCGCAATTTCCGCTGTCGGTCGCGCCCGCGGGGAGGAAGGCGGCTTTGAAAACTCGCTCAAGCGAGTGATTGAGGACTTGCCGAGCGGAAAGCCTCCCTTCTTTTTTTTCGTTCTGTTTGTTTCCGAGAACGACGTGACCTCCATCCGCGAGGAAGATGATAAGATCGTTAAATGGACCATTCCAAACTCAATCGCCTCCATCCCGTCCTTTACCACCTATCTCTTCCTCAAACATCGAAGCGGTACTAAATATAAACATAAAGATGACGGTTTCAGTGTCAAGGAGGCAGCATATTTTATCCTCTTTTGCGATCGTCTTCCATCTGCAGCAAACGTTGACACATAGCCTCATATTTATTTCCAGTAAGTCGGTCAGGCAGTATAGTCACCGAGAAGAATGAAGATGTTTCCCTAATTCTGACATATATGTCAGTGAACACACAAATCGGATCGTTCAAACTTTTCCTCTCACCAAGATTGGAGATGTGTACTTTCATTCATGACTCGGTACATCAAATGGCTGATCAGATTTTAACGTATCAGGCGATAATTTGTAGGAATGTGTGACACTCAGCATTATCACAATACTTTGTAAATTTCCACAGTAAGTTTATTACACCGACCCAGGCTTCAGGAAGACATTACCATTATCAAGGTCATTATTCTCATCATATTTCTCTATGCTCATCATCATCGTCTAGCTCATTATTCAACATCAAAGTGCTGATGTTGAATGAAGCAAACTGATTCAATCGCTCAACTCTCACAGGTTCCCAAAAAGACAAATTTAATGTCTAAACGACTAAACAGTAACAAAACACATCCCTTCACAGTCGTACAACATAAAAAAATGCCTTAAAACGAACTTAAGTAACTCATCTTTCTCGAAACGGCACTCCCCGTGCATGGAAAGTGATATCTAATTTGAATTGACGGCAATTTCCACCGCGGCACCTTGAGAGAGAGAGCACTGAAAGGGGGATTGAGCGAATAACATACCTCCGTCAACGGGAACAAAAGGGGATTAGGCGATCGTGACGATAAATGGACAGGGAACCAAGAGGAAGAGGATGAAGAGCACGAGAGCGGATGGAGAGAGGCAGGAGTGTGGAAGAGAGATGTGTAGTAGACATCGGATTCGAGTCCATCCTCGAGACCATCTTTCCGGAGATCAGCCGTCCAACCTCGCCCATCCCGATTCCTCACTCTCCCCCCTCTCTTTCTCTCCATATCCATCCTCCCCCCTCCGCCCCCCAACCTTTCCCAAAATGACGACCGAATTACGCCGATCGTGACTCGGAAATGGGCGTCTCTCAGTCCCGCGGTCACGAGTTCGCTCCATCCGGGATAACCCTCTGCCCGCCGCCGTTGCGCGATCACCGGAGCTCACGCGCGCGCAACCTATGTTTTTTTCTTTCCATCCACTCCTACTTCAATCCCTAATCACTCGGGGAGTGGGGAAGGGGGGGTGGGGAAGGGAGAGAGATGCACGCCCAGCTAATTCCTCCAACCCTTACGCATCGCTTTGCAAATGAGCCCCCCGCGTTCCCTACTTCGCCCGGCACCCTCAACCGACAATTCATACCCCTCGAGAGTCCTCAAGCCTTCCATGCGTCAGGTTTCACTCACGGCATGTGATATTCACCGCAAGTGATACAGTAATATACCGAAAGCAATAATGATTCTTATACCTTTGTAGGTAAAGGCCCATATGACCCAAGTCTTGAAGTCCCAAGTGGGTTTTTACATTAAAACTGAGCAGTTTTACTTAAGTTCTCACGGCTTCAATAACCTTCTTTATCATCTAACCTAAAACGTCATTTAGCTCACTTGAGAGGACGTGAAGGCATACTAGTGATTGAAAGAACTAATAATATTAAGCAACAGGGTTGTGAAAGCTAAATGGTCGCATAATCACCTCTGACTTTGGGTCAACGAGGTTAGCGAGGAGCAAAGAGTTGTGTACAGGCTACCGAAGGTAGTCAGTGAGAGTGAGAATAAGTCACGAAAGTGAGAGTAGAGCTCACCGAACACTAAGCCAACGGTGTGTGAAATTCACACAATAGTACAAGAGGGAGGGGATTCCTTTCCCTTTGCCAACTAAGGTTCTCCAAAAAGTCTGGTTCCTACAGCTTCGGTTAGGTTAGACATGCCCAACGGCTTTTCTCCGATTCGAACCTAGATCTCCGGTCAGTAGCCGGAATACACTAACCACGTGGATACCATAGGTATAGTGTTAGCCTGTTAGTAGAGGAGTCTCTGGGTAGTGGAACTAATTTAAAATTTTCGAAAAGACGCTCGACAATATATGTTGACAACCGTGGATTTAATCCAATATCATACTATTATAACATATGTATGTGGGAATATATGAGTTACCTACCGATGCAGTCGATGAGAACAAAGCTACTACAATTGTTGTCTTAAGAAGACTCCCCATGTCAACAGTTCCCGGAGCAAGCCTACACGCACCCACAATCGCTGGCCGCACCCGCCCTGCACCCACCATCATTACCGCCGCCGCTATCGAAGGAGCGGAGGTGGGCTGGGTGATGTTTTCTTCCGAGCGATATCACCTTATTAGTGAGAGGATGGAGAGATGTGCGCATTATCCGCCGCGTTCATCTGCGCCCGATGTGCACTTCCTCCGCTTTCGCCGTCACCGGCAGTAAATTATGGTGCATCGACGCCCTCCCTCACCGTGACATCTTGAGTTGGTGGTGCCGACTGGGTGTGGACAGCTTTGTCTACCTTCGGCACATAGCGAATCAATTGAAATCTTCTGTCGTGAAAAAGGAAAGCTGGAAAGGAGACCCTGATTCTTTTAAATTAGTTTTTATGCAGAATAAAGAAAAATAATTTAACCTTAAATAAATGTATTGAACTTTATGTAATAGGGTTTGAGTTTTAGTGTTATGGGGTTCCATTTCACTGCTACTGTTAAGAATGTTTTTGAGGTGAGATGAGAATATTATATAAAGCAAAGCACGTTTTTACGTAAATCCTTATTGGTTTACATTGAAACCTTCCGATAGATTTAAGACTGTTTCATAAATTATTATCCTGACCTATTCGCAATTTTACTGATGTCCTCATCCTTGCTCAAACCTGTTTTTAAATCCTGTTTTTAATATTAACAGATGAATGAGCTCAACCAAGCGACAACTTAGGTGCCAATAATACCATACGGTATCGTTATTAAAGGGTGAATCATTTTTCCTTTGCTATAATTTATATCACTCTTCGATTATCAATCTGACAAACGAATATTGTGTGTGCGGTTGCCATTAAATACAATTTCGCATACAAAGTTACATATAGTTTCTTCAGTCACAAAATTACCGAGCATATACTCATCTCCGGGGTAGAGAAAAACCATTAATGACATCGGAGGATAAGTGAAGAGTGATAGATGAAGCAGGAGGATGCAGACACCGCCATATCTGCAATTACATCATCACCTTCATCGCCATTTCTATCCATTTCCATCTCAGATCATTAATTTTCCTAACCTCATGGAGCTATAGTTTATGGTGAGCGGAGATAAACATAATGCGAGCATAGAACCTGAACCCGAGCCAGCTAATTATAGAGACGTTTCTTCAGGGACTTAAATCTCTTCCTGTTTTCGAAGGAATGGAGGAGGGTTTTCGAGCATTTATTTGATTTTTTCAACATCTGTAGTTCATACTCTGCGCCAATTCATTCTGCTTATTATTTTAATCGGCCCTTTCCCGAAGAGTGGCCGGCGTCATTGCCCCGACATAATAATCCCTTTCATGTTTCTACCGTGCAGGATTTTTTTAGCTCTTTTTTTACTGATGGAGAACAAAGTTAATGGGGTACGGAAATAATCCGTCAAAACTCCTCTCCAAAGAGTGGCTTCCTTGTGGCACTACTCACTGTCAGATCAATTTTTCTATCGCATCGTTCCTGATATTTTGATACCCCTTTTTCGATAATTTAAAAATCTATAGAAACTAAAAGCATGGTCACTAAAAATTGAAAATAACACTCTAGGTTATCAGTTACACAATAGGAAAGAAAGAATATTATTTCGAGAGACCCAATGAACTTTGTAGGCCACTTATGATTTCTTTTGATACGTCCTTCTTCTTCCGAATCACAATATTTAAACATCAGTAACGGTTCACGCATTTTTCACGCATGAGTAAATTATTAAAAGGAAAAGATTAAAAACATAAGGATAATTAGCGGAAAGGAGATCTTTCACGTCACTGAAAACGATTACTGGACAAAGTATACAAAATAACACAGTTAAAACATTAGAAATGATACCATAGTTTTAAAATTGAATGGGTGACATTAGATGGAAAAGTTCCATTTGGCAACGGACGTAGTCAAACTTAAGGTTTAATGTCGTTAAAAATACGTTAAAATTGATATTAATCACGAAATAATGGGAGTAGATATTCACAAATGCCTGAGAGGGAGGAGTATAAATGACTGTATCTGGGAAGGATGACAGAATCCTTAAATAATACAAATCAGAGTAAGACAGAGGATAAATCTACAGGTCGTGACTGTGAAGAGGTAAGCACTCAGGTGAGGCCACTTCTCGCTATAAACATGAGGATAAGGAAAGGAGGAGAAAGAACAGAAAATCTTGGATGAAATAGCAAATAAGAGTGCGGAGGAGAGGACTGGCTCCAGCGGAAGAGGATAGAACATAGGCAGAGGGTGATTCCGAGTCTTGCAGGGAGTGTTAACAGAAGTATAAGATGGAAAAAATGGATCATTGGTCGACTTGAAAGGAGGAACGTCGAGGAGAAGGAACGGAGGGAGTATGATGTGCGGAGCGGTTGGGATAGGGTTAAGAAATGTGATTTGAGCTTGTGCGTGTGGTGAGGACGGAGGGTGGTTAGGAATGGGGCTTATGGAGAAATGGTGGATGGGGAGGGGGGAGGTAAAGGGTGTGGGAGGCAACATCCGTCCGTTCTACCTGACTGCCCGTCAAAATTAGGCGAGAGTGAAACCTCGGGAGAAGCGATGGGGAAGGGGAAAGGAAAGGAATAGGGAGGATGAGAGAGACGTCGGAGAAGCTGGAGGGAATAAAAAACAGCCACAAGAGAGAGAGAGGGGATGGGGAGGGGTGGCGAGGCAGGAAGAGAAAATTTCCCTTTCTCATTTTCAAAGGGAATAGAGAGGCCTATTGATGGGTAAGCCGCAAGGAGTGGTCAGTGGAACACTGTTCTTGAAATATAACGTTGCTTCATCAAGCTTGTAAATTATCAGTATAGATTGGTGTTTCAATATTTCCTACCAATAAAAATTTACCTATGCCTCTGCGGCTTCAAAGTAAGCTCAATTATTTCTGTAAGCTCATTCATTAAATATTCTAACAGGTAAAAATTTACGAAAGACGTCTTACACTTGTTATTTGAGGATATATTCACAGCAACGGAGTACTGACAATGAATATTTTTGTTCATCTCCTAACCATCATGCATTCAGATTAGCACCAGCTGTGTAATGCTAGGGTGGCATATATTTGAATTATATTTCCAAATCACAAAAAAATAATCAATAGGTCAACTCTTATTGCCCAAGCCTTAAATATGTTCTTGGGCTGGAAAGCATTCAGAAGTATTTTCCATGTGCCTGACAGAGAGCGCCATTATGGTGGAAAAAATAAAATTGTAGAATACAAATACCACCGTATTACTGAAAGGTGAAGAACTAACAAGTAAGCAAGTAACAACTACCTGTACTTTCAACTAAATCATGAATACGGAATTATTCTTATGCTTCAAACTTCTCGTTTTTCAACAGTACGGGAAGGAATAGTTATTGGTTATATTTATATTGGTTTATATTAGATATAGTTATATTGGATTAAAAAATTTAAAAATATTAATCTTAGCTTTCGAAAGTGTACATTACGGAAAAGACCTTAAGTTTTGCGTGACATTTTTTAAAACGTATGGCAATGGATATGACAAAGGATACCTTCCATCCTGGCGTTTAAGAGATGAAAAGTGGAAGTGATGAGACCGTCTGCAAGTTAAGATACATACATCTTAAGGACCATTAAAATACTTCCTCCTCTTTACGGAAATGAACTAAGAGGAAGGGAGAAGTACATGCTTGGCATTACAAATGTCAAATGTTATGTAGCAATAACTAAAAGTAATGGGACAAAAATTAAAACACCTATAAGCCCTAAAATAAAAAAATATTAATACAGACAGAAAAATATTGCGAACAATATCATGCCATCTCTTTGCGCCGTAAACAAGACTGATTTGCATGGGAACTAAAACGGAGCGAGAGCTAAGGGGAATAAATTTATTTTTCCGGGGAAACACGATTCTTCGTCCCTTCAGCTCGGAGCAAGCGGGTGGGTGGCTGACGGAATCGAGACGGGGCAATGCGGCAGGCGGATGACAACGGGAATCCGAATGAGATGTCGAGCACAAAGGGAGGTGCACGAGAGAGGAGCCAACCGGGTCGAGGGCAGGGAAGATGAGACGGGGAGTGTTTAGGATGAATATGAGCCTTTTCGGGAGGACTAGCGGCGACGAGACGGGGGAGGGCGTCTTAAAAACTCGGGGAGTCGCGGGAAATGCGTTTCCAAGGGGCTCGCGAGTGGGAGGTGCGGGAGATGCAGAGAGGGGACGCGAAGCGCGGGTGGGTGTGGGAGGGCGAAGGGATGAAAAGACGGCGCAGAGGAAGATGGGATGGGCGAAGAAATGTTAGAGCAAACGCGCAGAGCGCACGAGCGAGAGGTAAACCTGGGCGACGTGGTGGGAGGAATTGACCCGGGGAGATATGATGGGAAGGGAGTAGTGGGAGATGAGACGAGAGATATTCAGTCGTTCTCAAGACGATGCCTTTTCATGCGCTCGCCACTTGACTGTAACACGACGGAACATTTCATCAACGAACATAGTTTCAATCCTAAGATCATTAGACAGCAAATGTAGGTACTCTCTTTCCTATTCAATACTATTTATAATATGACCGACATCCATTTTTTTATAAGGTCTTAGCCCTTCGTTGGAACTACCTTTCCATTTTCCATTCCAAATGCTCGTGAAAAACTATCAGGCCTCGGGCTGATCCCAAAGGGAAATTTTTCTAGCCATGAGAAGCTTAATTCTTTTGATCCTCTGAAAAGAACTTTCTGCGTTCTCCACTTCATTGGTTTTTTTTCATCTCTACTCCCTGTTTCCAACACTGACATTCGGCTACTTACGGTTTCCAACACCTGATTCGATCACGGTTCTTAATAACGTGCGAGCTCGCCTTATCGTTAGTTTTAAATTGTCAATAGGAGAGCGAAAACGCGAACGTAAATTTTCATAATATATTCTATTCTTTAAATCACCATTCACTACTGGTAGAGTAAATGACTTTGGATATTTCTGAGGGCAGCAAGCTTCTAGAGGAGTTCCCATTGTTCATAACGATATTTATAACAAAAATGTTTTCAGACATTGTGTCTTTGACTTGATTCACTGTGCTCTTTCCACTCAATCGGAGGATGCCGCTCCTCCATCATTTACTCTTTCTTGGATCTACTGTTTCTTCACCTTGTCCCCGTTCGTTAGATTTTGAGGCAGGTAAAAGATTCTTTCGCTGGCTCTATTTTCTTACTTATAATATTAACTTTACATTACTTAGGTAAAGTGATTGTATCGTAACATTAAAATAATATCCCGTATATCTACTCAATAAGTAATATCCTGTACATCTACTCAATAAATAATGATAACAGCATTTGGATTTTATAAACTGTGGCAATAAGTTTAACGTATGTGGGAGTAAAGACTAATTGAAAATTCAAAATACCGTCAAAAATGCTGGCGAAATCGATGAAAATTCCAGTCATAATGAGGGATTCTCCCGAGGGTAAAATTAAATTGAAGGGATCAAATGAAAAGAGCGTGAATGCCAAAAAAAAACGCTCTGGAAGCTCAACCAGTCGTTTTGAATAACTTCAATGAAAGAAAATTATAGTCTGGAAATAAAAATTATATGAAAACCCAAGACGGTACAATAAAACAAAAGACTTAACCGACGACCCACACTTGGCTGGAGAACCCCTGAATAAATTAAGATAAGTAGGGTTGTCAGAATGAGAAGGAAGGAAAAATTATCCTCCCTCCGGATATACGACGAAAGTGCGCAGCGAATGAGTGTCCTTTGTAATGCCTGTGGATATTTCGGGGGATGAAGACTCAGCTTCTTGAGTTATAGCGAAGTGGAAACTTGACGGAAGTTCATTTATACTGCAGGGCTAGATTTAATTAACTGAACTTTATACAGAACAATTGAAATTGCTATTTTGCAGGATGATGCATGAGCCATTTTACAACTTCCAAAGAAGTTGTACAATGGCTCAAAGTAGAAGATATTTCTTACGTTCCGTTTCTAATCTAGACTTATTTGCATCCCACCTTAATGAAAGCATAATTTGGATCATATTTCGTTAACAAATCAAGTTCAGTCAGTTTACAATTAGTTAATGATCAAACCTCTCCTTTTAGCTGGTTCAAATCACATTCGGTGTCTCTAAGGGACAACTTAGCAACTAATTTATTGTTTTTCAAGAAATCTATTATAAAAAAGTAAAGATATAAAATTTTCTTAGACTTCGCAGAGTTGGATTGTTTTCTGTCGACCATTTACTTTGTCGATGAAAAAGCCACTAAGGTGTGACGAATAAATGGCTAAGGGAATGTTCCCATAGAAATGGAGAGAGGAAAATTTGAACATACAGATAGGGAAGGAGCTTTTGGAGGATGACGGGAAACACGACAGGATTTCTGCGAGCATGAGGATTAATCGCCCTCCAAACTCCGTCAATGTACGGAGTTTGACACCACATCATCACGTTGCGCCAACCAAACCTCTCCTGGGGAAGATATTGATTGACCACGTTCACATGGCTTGGTTAACTCCAAGCTAAACAACGATCCAAAGAGCTTGCTAAAATTAAACTGGTACGAGGAAAAACCCCAAGTGAAATTGTTGGTTTAAGTTTTCCTTGATAATTGCGGTCTGTTACAGGTTCAAACTAAGTGAGAGCTGATAACTGTAAGTTTGCATGTTCGTAACAACCCTTTTTGGTGAAAAATTTATAACGGCGATTATTATGAAACTTATTAAAAACCAACACATATGAAATATTGGCGGTCATATTAGCTATAGTGAACAACGCGGCTCAAGGGCATTGATGGCTATCATGTACCATTTATTATAATAGCTATTGTCCTTCGTTCACGAATAAAAAAGTTAAGCGATCCATGTCATTTCGCAGGAGAAAACTTACGAAATTTTCCATTATGTCCTCATCTCTTAAGTATGCATAGTTTGATAGTTGAAATAAAAGGTGATGAGAGCCATTTCCTAATCTGAAAGCAAAAATAACTATATTTTGATTTTATTGCTTATATATTAGTAAATGAAAAATATTTTTGCTATAGAATTCTAAATATAAACGAAGCTCATTTTCGCGAGATTGGGATATTAAACGGTGAATCATCCAACCTATAATGGTAGTTCATAGGATATTCCTTGCCTTTTGTAGTATTTCACCACCATAGAATCGTCTCTTAAAAAAACATCAAATAGCCTGTGCAAAATCTTATTTAGTAACTAATTATATATTTTAGGCAAAAGAAAAAGCTATTTTTCATGTGTTTGCCAAATTTAATAAGTATTCTCCTATCTGCTCTTTGTTGCACCCTCAATCTAAAGTTGGAGTAAAATTGTGATGACAGTAATAAGAATCCTATTACCCCGTCATTCAAAAGGTGAGAATAAAAAGAGGCTCATCCATTTTCATAACGTCCTTTATGGTATTAATTTTTCATTCCTCCTCTGCGTTCACCTCTTCCTCGAAACCATTCCTTTCAATCTTCATTACCAGCCCCTCTAAGGCACTCACCACCACCTGGTTACATGTCCCAAGGGAAGTGACGACTTGGTCGCGTGCACCTGAAACCTTTGCGGATATGGCAATTTTTTAAATGTGTTGCTGTCAACGGCAAACACATGACTTCTCCAACATAACGTGGTCGTTGAAATCTTTTTCAACAGGACTTAATGTGGTATCTGTATGGAATGCATTTGGACGGCTAATCAAAATCCATTACAAATGGAAGACATGTATCATTTACATATATTTGTTCGAAAAGGTTTTGAAAAATAATGTTGGTAATTGATAATCGTTAAGGACATCCGTTTATGATCCTATAATGCTTGATGCCTTGATAATTTATCGTTGGATGCATAGGGTGCATATATGGACAGCGGTATCACAGCCCTTAAGAGTTTAAAAGCATAATCACAAATATTTTGACCTCACAACTTCTTGACAACAAACCGTCCTCATTGAAATATGAAGAAAGATGATGCTTACAAAATTTCATAAACCTGGATTATACATTCATATACTTGCATTAGTTTTCAAAATTTGTAAATTATATAGCGATTAAAATGATCCATCCATTTGCAGAAACATGGCGTGATTAGAAGTGTCCTTATGACAAAAATATTAGGTGACATTATATGAAAACAGATGACAGCACAATTGTCATCCCAGGAATGTACCCGATAGAGAGCGAGCGAGTGCATAGCAATCAATAATGGAACAAGATGCGAATGAGTTTGAGATAGCCGGTCGGCCACGGGAGCCATGCCAGTAATGCATTTACCTGTAAACGAATCAGGGCTCTAATCCTACTTCGTTGGTGCATGTAGTGTTTGCCTTTTGGATTACGGTAAATGGGAATGGTAGAGCATAATCTTGACGAGTTCCTTCAATTCTAATTCTACTACTGTATTCGGGAGACTGAGGAAAGAAGGTACTGAAGGGGAAACAGAGTGGAAAGAGATAGTGACCTAAAAAGGGAAAATCACAACTTTGAGGAGGAAGAGATTTAAGTGGAGAAATGAAGCTAAAAATGAAAGGCATAAGAAATAATATTTCTCAATTCACTGTCTGATTAGTCAGAACGAAAACGGTGAGGGACCGAAAACGGGGAGCTATTTTGCGGTGAGGTAGCTCTCCACTTCACTCCTGGTGGCCAATTCTTTCACGGTTATTGCAGCGGCGGAGTCAATATACGGTGCCGGCGTAATAATTCGTAAACTCTAAACGAAGGTGGGCAGCTACTTGCCGTGAATGAATAACTACAGTTGGAACGGTTTGCGGGTCCAACAATTTGCTTCGCCAGATTTCCCCCTTGAAATGTGTGACAATTGGGATCGAGAAAAAGGAGCAAGATTGCGAGGATGATTTAAGGGAGATTACTGAGAAGGAAACGGGATAAGAAATATATGGCTATGGGGTTGAATTCGATCAACTGATATCAAGTCTACAACTGCACAGAGTGACTTGAGTAACATTTAGGTTCAACACTATTCAAATCACATAAAACTTACCGTAGGACACATAGGGGATAAATTGAGAATGTAGAGGGAAAACAGAACGGATTAGAGGCAATCTATATTTTACGTGACGCATATTTTCCAATTTTTTCAACCCACTGTCTTCTATAACGCCTCATAGTATCCTCTAAGAACCCTCCTTTAAAATACTTAACGCTATCAATTAACTATCTCAATTTTTCACCAGACAGACATTCTTTAGTAATACTTTTTATTTATTAACACTATTACTTATTCAATGATCACAAGCTGTATTATCATCAATATTTGAACAATGAATAAAATATTAATCTATCTTTCTCTCAACGTAATGGGAGGCAGGGCCCCTCTCTCTGTCGATAGTGCATCACAATGGCTGGCTCGACCACTCCCTTCAACGTAATTTATTGACGGCCCCGCAGATCGCAATGGAGTCAATGATTGAATTTCTCTTCCTGACCCTGAACCTCTTTTTGACAGATAATCCAATGGTATTAAATACTCCCTAGGACGCCCAATGGAAAGTACTTCGTAAAAAAACATCCTTCCAAGGGAGGTGGAAACTGAATTGCCTTACGGTGAATTTCAACGAATAAAACGAGAGTTGACGTGAATTTCACTTCCCTCATGTAAAATAAAATTATAGTTCCTAAACATTGTGCATGTACACTATATTCTGCCAATGCTCCACAGTCCAAAAGGCAAAACTGCCAAGAAATGAAATAAAAAAGTAATCACCATCTAAGTCATAATGCAATACAGATGTCTTTCGAATGGCTACATATTAAATGCGTACGCAAAAAATTAACTCGCTACTGTATTACTTTGCCAAATTGTCTTCAACTTCCGTAATCATGAGACATATTTATATCCCGCCGTGAAGTGCTATTGAATTTCTTCAAATGAATGAAGTTGCACTTTCGTAGCCAGTAGAGGTGGGCCAGACAGAGAAATTCGTGGACACCTATTTTTATTTATTTATCTATCTTGGGGTAGATGAGGCCATATGGCCCCCTCTGCCCCTAGTCCAGGGTTCAGCCCATAGCCTACGGAACATGAATGCGTAAGATTTTCGAGTGCACGGAGTGACAAAAACGATAACGTGCCTGAAGTAGATGCTTCAAAACAACTTTAGAACGATCGCTAACTCCCCTATAATGGAAGGGCACTCGTTTCGGGGCTAGCTCGTTCCTCAGCCTCGTCCAAAAGACGTGAGCGAAAGCAAGATTGGAGTGGGTGAGAAATAAGCGGCCTAGTGGGCGGGGCTGGTAAGATGCCGTGGAGACCGAGGTGAGGAGAGCGAATTTTTGGGCAATTAAGGGAATATCCTCCCCGACCCTCGGAGTGAAAAACGAGCGGGGACTGAGATAGGGAGGGCCGCGTGAAGCGGAGCGACGCACGAGAGGGCTGGGCGGGGGCGGGAAGTAGCGAAGGGGCGCGCGGGGCGAGAAGTGGCGGATGGAAGGTGATACGTGGTGCGGGAAGATGGGAGGAAGGGAGTGGATGGGTGGGAGGAAGAAGTCGGGTTGGCTGCGTGTGGACCGAAGCGGAAGAGACGATTTGGCTTCCGAAGGAAGAGGCGGAAGGGTTGAGCAGGAGGGTGGATTAGGGAAGGTGGCAGGGGAGTAACAAGAGGGAGAAAGGGAGGGTGAGAGACGCGGGGAGGGGCAAGGATGAGCAATGGCAGGCTAGGGAGGAAGTTGATCGAGATGGAGTTACAGCATGAGGGAAGAAATATGATGGATCCGTCATAGGGCTGGGAGAGGATGCCCGGACCAACGGGAGATTTGCGACCGAGGTAGCGAGTGGTGTAACGCACTATTGAGCGTCATGTAGTGATGCAAGGATTCAATGGCTTGAATATAGGTGTTACATCCGAATGGTTAAATCAGTGAGACCAAAGAAGCACAAAAAAAGAGCAAAATCAGATAGGTACATACCTACTTAAACAGGATGCGATAATTCTACTAGTAACTGACTTGAAACTCGTTCTAGTATGCAAAACATTCATTTAATTGCCTCGTAAAAGTTAAATGATCTCTTCAAGTTCAGAAATCAACCATCACAATTCAATCCCTCAAATTTTTGTTACAGAAAATTTTATCACAATTGAATTTTTAATACCAGAATTAATATATTTCTTGGTACTATAATTATTTTTATACAGCCCTCCTTCTGCCTCAAAAAATTTATGACCCCAACTTTCATTCGTCAGCTTCATTTCAAAATCGCTATTTGAGAATGATATTATTTGGAAATAATTTGGTTTCTTCAGCCAAAATGCCCTCTTGTCGGCAAGGGAGCATTCATTCCATAACAGAAGAATACAGATTCAAAAGCTTTAAAAAAGGTAAAAGCCAGGTAAGCAAAGGATTCATTTTGAATTTCCCCACCCTTGGTAAGGATTTAGATTAATAAAGGACTCCATTGAGCAGGCATGAGTCATTCAACGCAAGACGCGAAACTCAACTCATCAAGAGGTCTACTTCGAGCAGTTCTCCTCTATCAAGATGATTAGGCAAGGAAAGGACGATGCTGGAGAATGTAAAATTCCCCGTTTCTTCGGGGGACACGAAGCAGAAAATAGGGAGGGAAGGGGGGAAATTAGGGATCATGGAGTGGTGCGGTAAGGTAATTAGGAGGGACGGAGAGGAATGAAATAACCCTCCAACGAAAGCTGATGGGTGACGAGAGCGGAGGATTTTTACTACTTCGGTATGTACGCGTAGGGGAGTCGGCGAATGGGGTGAATTGATGCCGTGGGGAAGGAGGGGGTACACAAACTAAAAGAGAAAGGAGGATTGCCCCCTTCCTCTATTCTCTCCCCAATCATGTACCTCTGAGGAAGCAGCGTCAATCCCATCCCCGCCTGTATTTCTCGCACCCCTACCTCCCCTGCATTTCTCTCGGGAGCCTTTTCCTAACTCTCAATGGGGTCGTGGGCTAATGAATTCCTTAGAGAGAATTAGCTTTGCTGTGGAACTTTGCGGCGCGAACGAGGGTGAGATGGGACGAGAGGCGGGGAGGGGGGGGGCGTTTGAAAGAGGGGGAGTGGGGAAACGCGAGGGAGAGGAGGGAAAGGAGGTTTCGCGCCGTCCGTGAGGGGTTTGCGATTGCATCCCGGGGGTGGTTGCCCGCACTCCGCGGGGTTGAAACGTGGCGTCGGGAGAAGGGCGAGGAGGTGGTGGGGGCTGGAGAGCAGAAAGTTGGCAAAATAGCGGTGAGGCAATGCGTTAAGGAGGGCTCTCTTGGCGCGTACACAATGGAACACTTGTCCGCATCATTGTGCCAAGGAAATATTGTGTGCTTAAAATCTTATTTCGGGATCATATTGTAAAGACTTCATTTTTTGTGAGAATGTTCAATTGGGGTAGCACTTGAAGCGCATGCTCGGGCTGTATTCATCGACAATTATTACCGGCGGAGAGATTTTTAACTATATGGTAGCTCTGTGTGCATAAAATTTTCGATTGTATTTCAAAATAAAGGACTTGAGACTTGAAAATTAACTTTAAATGAGTGAGTTAGGTTATTATAACTTTTTCTCTTCCAAAGTTGCAAACTGAGGCTTTTGTCTCGCTGGGCACTTTATTTGTTACTGGGAGTAAATCAGATGAAACAATTAACAACCTTCTTCCGCTGAAAATTTGGCATTTAAACAGTCAGTTGAACCAAAGTTTGTTTATTCAATTGTGACTGAAAGCTGGAAGTTTAAGTTCTATCAGTAAAAAGCCTTCTTATTACGCAGAAAGGCATAGAGGTAAAGAAACTACCTGCCAATGAAAATCATATAATAATTTAGGTTTTTTAAGTTTGAAGGGGACGTATATTGGAACGTTTATAATCCCATAAACTTCACTGTTGCAAAGAGTCTACTATTTTCCACGTTTTCTTCAAACAAAGATGCACACTTCAATCCAGGGTGAATATTAAAAACACCAGGCCACAACCGTCTTAAATATCTTTGTAATATATTGGTTAGCGTTCACGACGATTGAGGTTATTATACGTTTCATTATTTTCCAGCGGGTCTAATATATTTAGAGCATAAATAAAGAATTTCGTGACTTGATATTAGTAAGCTATTACTCAAAGAAGAATTTTGCTGGATTGCATGCTACCACAGCGTGAAGCAGCCGGATCACGTAAGAATTAAATGAATGGTTTATTTAAATTTGCCTTCACTTTTCCCATATCACAATGTTTGGCACGATCATCACATTACTCTTCTATGATTTTCAGTCGCCTGATATATCCATTTCACCAAAATCAGAATGAAAAAGGAAAAAAAACTGTGGTGGTCGCTTGCGGCTAAATATTAGAAAATAAAATGCTTCAGAATCAGGATCAAGGGTCGAAAAACAAAAAATATAGCGAGAAAAACAGCTAGAAGGCGATAAGTTTTGAATTCATCCTTTGCTAACTTCCGGCTCACCTGCACAGGATGATTATAGGATACAGTCTCCTAGATCCTTCTCTTTGATTTTATTGATGGCTTTCTTGTTGTAAAGGGAAAAAGTGGAGTTGCTGCGAGTTCTCGGGATAATAATGATGCAGTTTTTCCCTGCCTTCCACATCGCAGTACTAAAGTAGGTAAATGTTACCACGCCTGAAGTGAAATGCGTGTCACTGTACCGACCACTGTGCATGGTCGATCTCCACCTTCACTCATATGAAGAAGAGCTGCTGCTCTCCTCCGGTTGATGGGATGTATATTTATTGACGGACTTCAGTCGCCAAGTGACGGCATCTGCATACGTTTCTATATCATTTAAATGGTTTGCCTCACCTCGGAATGCAGTCGCTTTTTGTCGGCTACTGCTTATTCGATGACTAAACTCGCGTACTTCGCAGGAAACTTCTATATCTAGAGGTTGACCCACCATCCGCAACCCGGTGAACACAAACGGTGCCTCAGCCGTGAAATCGAAGGAAGGTTTCAGGAGTGAATATCCACGAGGGAAAAATTAGCATGCTGAGATTCGCCGATGGCATAGCAGGCATAGAAATAGGGAGGGATGCAGAGCATTGCTCAAGCCTGTCAACTGAGTTATTTTTCAGGTTAAAATAATTATGCTTGCATGTCAAAACGTCATTTGAAATGGCAAAGAGCAAGTCGTAGAAAATCTCGTAATTCATTTTTTATATATAAAATTCAAATAAAAAAGGAAAATTTAATTCACCCAATTAATTGATAAGCTATTTAGTACAAAAATGGCAATGAGAATAGTCAAAACCTTATAGACTGTTTCTTCGGACAATTCGATTTATGCTTTTGTATCCAACCATATCAGTTTTATATTTTCATCTCAGAATTACTACGAGGGGGGTCAATCCATACCAAGTGGTCCAAGTTGGTAGCTCGACCATTTTAGAAAAAATTCATTTTTTGAGGGCCGATAGCCTTATGTTTCGATAGCTCAAAATAAGTTTTATTTTTTTTCTATTTTCCATGGCAACCGAATGGCGGCCATTTTTCCATCTCCGTGCAGAGCTTTTTTAGCATTTTCAAGGCTTGAAATTAACTTCTGTTACTCTTATACCGTCGCTTATAGGAAAATGAAATACATTTTTATGCATTACGCATACTTGAAACTACAACTTTGTGTATGACATAACGTGGAATTATTATTTCTTCGTGACTAATTTTACAGCCAAACTTTGAAGTAAAAAACTCTAGTTTTAGTATATTTGGGATTTTTTTGGGGAAGAAGAAATTTTCTGCTATCCTTAAAAATTACTCATAATATACGGTGACATTATATCTCTGCACTAAAATAATTTGAAGTCGGAAGCTCGCATATTTTTATTTTTACAGAGCCGGCAAATTGTAACTTTTTAAAATATTGCAATATTTCAAGTCTAATATCTCTGATGGGCAGTTGTTTAAAAATTTGAAAATTATAGAAAATAAAGATCTGTACAAAATATAACTATGGTATTAAACTGAACTTGCAGACTTTTCTAGTTACGCAGATACAGGTGTGTGAAAAACGCAAAAATTCAGCATTTGCGAAATGATGTAAATGCATTTATCATGAGATACATTTCACTAGTACTTAAATTTAAAATTAATTTTACCAGTTGTGAGAAGTTATTCTTGTTTAAAAAGAGAACATTAACGCTTAGTGAAGTGAACTCACCACCATAGTTCACAAAGGGCAAACTCTTTTTACTTTACTTTACTTATTTCTTCGGTTTAATATTTCATGATACTAAGAATATACCAAGAGCACCTTATGTACTTCATTTACATATTCATTTCTCTATCAAATTCGTTTTCAAAGGATTTATAAAGCATTTCTCATTATTTTTTAATAATGTTTTTAGCTGGATCAAAAAATTATCTCTCAAGAGTTCTGAAGGTTAAGCAAAAAAGCCTATCATGTGGTTCAGATATAAAAGGGTTTATATCACTGAAAACTTGTATTTTTCTCTATTTCAGAAGGGCCAAATTCTTCCTGTTTCCCGTCACGTCTGTTGATTTAGGTTGACTAGGTGAAGTCCAAGTCAACCATCGTGGCGGGAGTTCAGAAGAACTGAACCATCTTTATCAGGACAACGCCATGAAAGACTGTAATTTTTCTCAGTTGTTTCAAATGCCGAAATTTTTACACCATATAAATTCAACCTGTTTGAACAAAACAAGGTTTTACAATGACGCTCTTTTACTTAAAAATAATTAAGTGACTCTTCTTAAATTACGATTCCTCAGCAGTGATGTCTATTGAAAAAGGTGTATCACAAAAACAAAATCATTCCAATACCACTATATAAAAACACTACACTTGAATTCGGATATTTTGCATCATGTTTTCTGAGGGTGCTCTAAATGCTGCAAGATTATTTCTCCCAAGGGAGAAACTCTGCGCACCACCTCTCTTGTAATGCTTGGAAACAAACAAAAGATGTGTGATGTAGGGGATTACGCAAGAAGCAAACTTTTATCACCCGGAGATAAAAAAGAAATATTCAGCTCGCTAGTTTTCATTGCGCACGTTTTCACTTATCTCCTTCTTTTTCCGCTATCCGACCCTATTTTCTTCAGTCCCTGAACGCCCATTGGCGATACGGTGGAGGATGCCGGAGAGAAGACACACCCCCACCGCTTTCCCAGCGGCCACATCTGGACGTTCTGGAGAGCGTCTCCGGAGCATCCAGAGATTTTTAGACAGAGAAGGAAGTAAAGTGGGCCATGTCTCTCAGGCTGAATGCTAGCGGCTCCGCGAGCTGGGAGGGAAGGGTGCGCCTGGGATGTAAGCGAGGTCAAAGGGTCAGGGGGCGTGATGCCTCCCATTCTTTTTCGACCGGGCGCATGGAGCGGCGTCGGCGATGGGAGACAGGACAAGTCACATTCTGTCTCCCCTCTTAAAGGACTCCTCTGGGAAAAGTGTGCCGTGAGGGGGATGACATGAGGGGAGGGGGTCACGAGGGAGGATGTGTCCCCTGTAGCAACAATGTCCCCAGTCTTCTTCTCCCCTCACACTGTCCCAAGACCGTTCCTTTTCACGATCTTCCCGCGAGCGACCATCGCCTCGAGCAGATCCGAACTGAAGAAAAGCATGAGCGGACATTTCCAACAGCAGTCCCATCTGCGGAGTAACACCGAAGGAAGGAGGGCAGGAAGGAAAAAGGGACTTAGGGAACTCCCTTCGCTCGCTTCACCCGGACGAATCGAGTGCTCTTTTCACTTCCGTTGGGTTTCTCCGGCGTGCCGAGATGTTCGAGAGTTTTATTCAACTCCCTACACCGCCGGAAAAAAAAAACTTTCGCAGAAGGAACACTTCACGAATTTTATTTATTTATTTATTCGCGGCGGCTGAAATGGTCGCGTCTCCTGAGGAGGATAATAAAATTAGCGTTAATTTCTCCGGCCAATAGTCCATCATAGGTAATGCCCAGAAAAATTACAGAAGTTCTGTTCCTATGAAAATCTAAAAGTAAAATAATAATCATAACGCATTCGTAGAAACTGGAAACAGAACCTAAAACCGATGTATTCGCTTAATCCACTTTTACAACCCTTTATGTGACCCCCATTCGACATTTATCGCATTCCAATAACAGACGCCTGGATAAAAATATTACTATCAAATTAATGAACTATAAATTTTAAAATAAAAAAAATTAGCGAAATGAAGGGAAATTGTACACGGGATATACTTCTCAATAGGTGAGGCTCCAATTGATCTATGAAACGCCACGATGAATAATCAATTTCCCCCAAACGAACTAATAATCCGCAACCCACAACTGCTGTCAAAAATCGGATAAATCTGAATATAAAACACAATAAGTGTTTTTATTCCTCTCGGTGGTTTATCGAGGGTATTCGAAGGCTTGAGAATCTCGCCGTGAATCGAAAAACGATTTGAAAAATTGACGTGACAAGTCAACAGAGTCAGTCTCTCTCCGTGGATGGCGGAGTTATTTTATTTTCTAATTGCTTTCGGCGTCTCCAGTCCGCATTGAATACGCATCCAGCTGAACTAATTAAGTCGCCTTCGGCAAACCCCGCCTCTCACGCTCCGGTTGCTATTTATTCACGTAATTTGTTACACAAATGGGAAAAACTCTTTATTTCCTCCCTTCCCATTCGGGACACTCCCTTTTTCCAATCGCTAGACGACGAAGGGTCGCCATCGAGTAGCACACCAACACAAGTCTTTTTTATCCTTCCCTCCACTCCTGCCTCCTTCATCCTTACATTCACTGCCCGCACTCCCTCTCTCCTCCATCCCAATACCGACCGCCCTCCTCATTTTCATTTCCAGCAATTTGCCAACACTTTACCCCATTCCATTTTCACAGAATATCGACCAACTGCTAGCTAATTGAAACGGAAAATCTCTCATCGAATGGCTCATTCCACGGCTTAGTTTGCCTCCATTCACCAGCTGTTTTGATTATGAGTTTTATGCCATCTCTTCTTAGCCCACATCGTTTCTCTCTCTCTCTCTCACTCTCTCCATCCTCTTCTCAAACTGAGTTTTCTCAACTAAGTTTGATTCTATGCATCCACTCATCTCTCCCTAACCGTTTCTCACAGTATTTTCAGAGTGGAAAATTTATTGGGAACTCTAAAAGTTTGGATACCTTGGTTTAGTAATTTTTTTGGGGTAATGTTTGTTTTCGAATTAGCAGCTGTGCTGAGAAGAGTAAAACACTCTAATTAGGTAAACTTCAGAATCAACTACTCGATTCAAATCAGCAAATTGGTCGACCTACAACTCCTTTCGAGAGAAAAATGGGAGGTAAGGGTGTGTGAGGGCGTATTATGGGGTGAGCCATGTCTCACGCGAGGTGCTTATTAATTAAAAACTTTTCGATTTCTCGTCCACGACTCTGAATTTGACCGGCCATAAAAGTTCCGGAGCTCATAAAACCTGCAGATAATGAGCTAAGGGGGAAAAGTTGCATGTTAAAGAACATATTAAAGAACGTTTATGATTGGACTACATTTCCTCCCAATAATATTGCTTTAACGTTGCTATCGTCCATTATTGTGTCTGTTTTCCTTATATCAGATATATTTTTATCAGAAACTCTGGTTTATATTCTTTTTATCAGCTTGATCGTATATGTATCCATGATACTTGAAATTGATAGGCTTTTAGTAGTCATCCGAGTCGACTAGATGGTAAGAGACATGAAAAATATGCACGGAAGAAGAAAAAGAGTTGACTAGATCGTAAGAATTCGAACCCATCTAAGATGTCAACGCAGAAGACTGGAAAGCCTGCCGATTTTGATGATCGTCGCAAACACCTTCGTCAGGAGTACATGTTACTTGTTATCCAATTGTTTAATTTACGATTTTCTCGTTTAATGGTTTATGACAAAGGTAACGTTCTTTATCTTAACATATTCTTTCGTGATCGATGGTTCTATCTATATTCAAGTGTATGCATAAAATTCATATAACATTTTCGATAACATAATCTGGATATGAGGACGCGTTACTTTAAGTGCAGAGCTGGGATGAAACCTTAGTGCATAAAAGAGTCAATTTTCCCGGGGACTAATCATACCAAATCAAAATCTTCCATGATTGCAATAACCTAGCGTGAATACAGTAAACTACAAAAAAATAATTCAGTAGTATGTAGAAAGCTTTGTTTTCATGGGTGCGTCGACTACGCGGTCCACTAGCACCACGCACAATTTATTTATATAATTAATAAGTCTTCCAGGCATGTTTCAACTAAAAATGACTCTACTAATCGTGATACGAATTTCTAACAAATAGTTTTGGAGGCCTAAAAAGAGCACTTTTTATCAATAAGAAATCCTCTCCCTTCCCGTATTCACGGCGGGAGGAGTCAAAGCCAAGATAATCTTGCACGTGATTTTGCTTTTTGCACAACCAATAGAAATCACTTGAAAATTACGGTACGGACATCAGAATCGTTGACGCGAGGCGGATTGAGACAGCCAATATTTTGGTAGCACGCATAATTTACGACAAATATTTCAAAATCCTCGGTAGAAAACTTAAGTCCTTTATTATGGTAAGATATTTGCCAAACGGTAATAAGTAGTACAGTTCTTTATTCAGCAAGGCAAGTAATTGAACGGTAAATGGTCGCTATTGGTGAAACACCTACATGGAAATGTATGAATCTTAATTGAGATATCTTTTCATTCTAGCCAAGAAGTTCCTTAAATATATTACACCTCTTTTTAAATCCGCAATCTTTCATGATGAAAAGGAAAATGTACTAGATTAGTTTCAAAGCGTCGGAACGAAAGTCGTATAGTCATAGTGCCGAGAATTGAAGACCGAAGAAATTCACAGAACGAATTCCGAGAAAGAGTACGGGAACGGACCCGAATCTAAGTCATCCTGCTGTGTGTATTTCAATTTACGATCCTAGAACACGGGCACTACTCCATACAGTTTTTGCTCCCCGAACCCACTTGCACGTCGATTTCTTCACCTTCATTCCGCCTCTTTGTTTCCCCAATTTCAGTATCTTCTCTACCTTCCACCGTCTTCTCCACCTCATCATCTTACAGCTGCCAACGCCCCCCCCCCCCTCCCTCCGTTTCTCTCTACATGAGCTCCTTCCCTCTTCCCGCCTTCCCGCTCCCGCGTTTGTCGTTTCGAGAGAATAACGCCTGCGTGGAACACACACTGAGCCGCCCTTCCAAATCAAATCGCAATTAATTCTCCTTCCGTGCATCATCCCTTCCACCTTCAGAACCCCTCCTCCCCCACGCTTTCGGGTTTAATCTCCTCGCTTCCCCATACACCCATGTTTTCCCCATCCCTCTCCCGCCCAGTCTACCCAACCAACCTTTATGGATAGTCCTCCTCCTCCCCAAATCCAACGAAGCAACTCCCTCCGTCGCCATCTCCCAAGTCTTCTCCTTCCCTCTCTCTATCGCTATCTCGTACACCACCTTACCCCGCCCCTTCGCGAAGGATGATCGCCTCGCTGGATACGACCTTAGCAACCTCTTCTTCGCTCCAAGGGTTTGCCCATTATTCGGAGGATTTCGGGAGACCTAATGCCCCAAGACAATTGAGTACGGATATTGCAGACAAAGTTATTTACGCATTAGCGGATGCAAAGCGCAAAATGTTTTGGAGATACGTCTTCCCAGGGCCTTGCGACGAAGTGGCTTCCAAGGAAGGGGGAATTCCGTCAGAATGAAATATGTTTTTCATCTCTCGCTCACACTATTCTCATGAGGTTCAAAGATCCAGGTCTGAGAAACGATCAATATTATATTCTCTTCTGCAGTTCAAGTGGAGTCCCGTTCAGTGTAGGTCTTAAAATTTGATTTTGAATTACGTATTCTTGACCGGTAGCTTATGCTTCAGTTTGTTATCAGCATGAAAACGCATAAATAAAATATGTCATCTTATATTCCATGAAAACTATCATAACCTTCAGGTGGCAATCAATACTCAAGGTGATATAATTTTTTTCTGGAAAGTTGAAAACTACAATATTTAATTTTTATAGCATTGTATAATGCTGTTTTTAGGTGCATGGCGTGACTATATGTTGGTAGACCCCAATTATCACTATCGTGCAAAAACATTTAGCGATCTTCAACTCAGTTACCATGACACTAGCATTTCGAAAATTAGAGATACATAGAATATTAGAGATTGCACTTTACAGGAGTCACATGATTCACTCAACCGCCTTCATTCATTCGCATACTATTTACAAAAATGGCAAACTTTGCAGTCGTACTTCCGTTCCAGAAAACTGCTAACGACTAAGGTTCACTATGTTGATAGTCTTAATTCAGTAGAAAGCTGTGAAAGTAACTATGCGCCGTATGAGTAAGGAAAGAATGATCAAAACCTATGGCGCATAAAATAATCAAAACTCTCCTAAATGAAGTCCACAATTGCAGGATGTAAGAATTCCTACGACCCAGAGTTTTTGCGAAACAAAGCACGCCAAATGCGTTCGAATAATAATGAAAGATCATGACTGGGAAAGAATGGGAGACGGAATACTCTCTAAATAGGAGATAAATAGGATATTGAATGTAGGAGAACGAACAAGATATACCTGCCAGCATTTTCGCGGATACATATTTTTTTCCATACATGGATTAACTTGCTGATAGTCCTTAACCCTTAATAAATCAAATTACTCCATAAATTTTTGCAGCACACTCCCACCTTATTCTTTGCACGGAAATCCGTTGAATGACTTCTTGTGAGGTCAAGGGTATTTCCATTCTATCGATCGAAATCGAAAGACTTTCACGGAATGGATTTTTACTACATATCCTTTTAAAATTACAAAATTCACACCAAACTCGCGACGTTCAGTTCTGTCATATGAAACTCCAGTCCAGTTCGTCTTTGCAAAGCTAACTCGGCCGGTAAAATCTCTTCATTAGCTTGAAATGCCAAGATAAAACAGTTTGAAAAAACAACGAAGTCCGGAATGATTTATGGAAAGGTTGAAATAGCAGGTAATTTAGACGTCTTCCGAATAAGGAGATTCGGTAGTAAAAGCGTAGTCACTTAATACTCGTGTTTGCACAGCACTTGTCTCCCCGCTGACCCGAAGCCTCTGGCCGCCGCCGGATGTGTACCGGGAATGAGTGGGCGGGCTGGCTGGCTGGCGGGAGGGGTGAGTGCAGCCACGAGACGGAAGGACTTATGAGGATCATGCGTGCCGGGCGAGGCCAGACCCATAATTTTTTAGGACGCCCGTGAGGCGAAATCCCAAATTATCCTTCTTCGACGGAGAGACTACAGAGTTTCGAAAAATGGCATCGTTTTAATTCAGGTGCACACTCGGCAAACCTACCCGGGTAAAGGCTTAGCGGCGAGGATAAACTCACCCACTGAAGTTTTAATGACATTTTTTCAGACCCAAGCAAACTTTAAAATTGCAAATTCCGGGTAAACTGAAATGCAGAAATGGGTTTATTCTAAGAGGCATCAAATTGCTCGTTTTAACGAAAACGCGCACTCGTAGGTCGCGACCTAATTTTCGCGAGCAACAAATTAAACCCCACTACTTTTCCGCGAAGCTCCTCTTATTTACGTTGGAGACACGTCCCTCCTTAATTATTATTTTCGCGAGCACTCCAACCGGCGACGGAGGACGGTATGGCGAGCTGAGCGACTAATTCGCGCGGGGGAAAAATTGCTGAACAGCTCTTGTATATTTTATTTGCCGGGCGAGGTGCGCGATGGTTAAATGCGTTGCCAAGGGTTTCAGGTTGGAGGCCGAATGGAAACGCCCGGCACCTCGTGGGCGTTTGGCGTGAAATACTACAGAGAAGAGAGGCGGAAAAGGAAAGGAAGAGTTTCGGGGTAGTGGACTGGACTTGCCGAAGGCCGTTTTCCTTTAACTTGCACTTGTGGGGGCGAGCCTCATTCCTAAAGCTTAGACCGGAGAGACAATTAACATGGAATTCACCACTGCTGTCCGAAGTTGCCTTTGGGAGGATCCAATCCTGGCGTGGCATAGAAACAATGTGAGGAAAAAATATGAACGAGACCGCGATAGTACTCGATGTTTGACCCCCTTTCTATCTTTGCTTCGAAATGGCAAACAAAGCCTGATTTGCAGGGGTCCAAAACTTTCACCGAAAATGCTCATCCTAATCATATATCATTGCTTTTAAACAATACAATTCAGTAGGTATAATAAGAAGAGACTTGTAAATAATTTTTATGAAAGACAGAAAGCTCCAGCAACATGCTCGAATGTTCTAAAATATGGTCCTGGATATTATGGAACCGCACAGCGTTAGTCCGTCAGTAACTCATAAGACACCCTTTAGTAAGTATAAGGCAATGAAACAGGAATCCGAGTTCACTTAAAAGGCAACGCACCCAGTCTCTCTGCATCTAACAATTCTAACGTGATGATAAATTGGATTATCAATGCCTTAGATTACGGTAGCAATACAGTTTCAGCTGCCAAATCAACGTAAAAAAGTAATTATTTCTACGCTATTCTATAAATTTAGAAGGTTTGGCCTTGATCAAATGAATCTTTGTTGGTATTTACTTCCTTCGCGCTGAACACATGCTACACTTAATAAGCAGCCGTCGAAACGCCAATTTCAAAGTAGAACATGCAAGGGTTTACCCAATCTTTCCACAAGAAAAGAGCTACTCAGAATGATCATCATGCGTCCGGGGTTAGCTCAGGGTGCATTGAGACCAATTACTTCAAGCCCATAAGTCAGTAGCTAAGTTCCCTGCCAACAGGACTACAGAGATAGTTGCTGGGTGGATACATTCCCATCCTAAAAATCTTAAATACCCAAGCATTAAATCTTAATACCCAGGCATGTGGAGAAACTATACTTTTGCGTAAAGGAAATGACGAAACGAAATGGAATTTTATGGAAACATTGGGATTGTGCTAATCTGATACCAAAATTAATAATAATTATTCAATGATTGCAAATAAAATATCGAGAATAAAATTAAGTTCTTAACAAAAGATATACTAAATATTTACCCAGTTAACAACTGGTGGTAATGGCAAGAATCCAATCCAATGAGATCGTAAAAACAATTAAAAAACCGTCTTTGTAGCTAACAAATTGCCATGAGTAAAGGAAATGCACATACGTGTGGGTGATGATACAGTTGTAGACATCTGATAGCGTTTAGAGGCATCCCCTTCTGTTGATCACTCTATAATTTTATTAGTGGTTTACATTACGGAATTGAGCCTCAATCCCAGATTAACCCAGCATAAAATGCCACTGTTTCCCGTGGCGTCCATATTTATGGGATAGTAGGTAATTAATTCAGTGATATTTAAAGCATCCGTCATTTTCCGGTACCGGACTCTAAAACACGATGGGCCATTTATACAGCATTCCACTCCACCTCAATGCCTAAAAAAGATACGATGACCCACATGAAAATACTATAAAATATGGTCTTTTATAGCGTCATCCACTAGCTTTGATTGTGAGTTGGTCTACTAAAAGGGAGAAAGTGTATTATATCGAAAAATAGACTATCAACTCTCACGAGAAACAGGATTGGAATCGCTGACGGGAATAAAATGGAGATGGCTACCATTCTGGCAAAAGCTTGCGATGCAAGAGTTCCCAGGTAATATTGGACTATAAGAGCAGAGATAAGACTAAATTTTCCTGAAGCTAAATTTCAGGAAACCATCAAAAAGACTAAAAGAGAAGTCAATGAGAAACTGCCAAATGGGATGGCTTATGACGGAAAAAGGAAACAAATACAAGCAGAGCGCGCGCGGAGAAACCGAAGAGAACGGACGGAGGAAGTTCGGGACGACGAAGAAAAGAACCAAAGCCAGAAGATGTGTGAGGACGCCATGTAATGAGAAGGACTAGGGCACAGAAGGAGGGAGAGGGGAGAGCATTGTCAGGTGAAACCTGGCGGCGAGAATCCTCCGCGGGGGGTGGGAAGCTTATCACTCGACGGAGGAGGCCGCCGTAATTAAAGTTTCGGCTGAGAGCGGGAGAGAAGGGGGAGGCGACGCTTTTTTCTCTCAGAAACACGTGCTTTTCTGAGAGGGAGGGCGGGAAAAGAAGAAGAGAAAAGGCATTCTGGGCATAAGGGGGAGCGAGAGAAAGAGAGTGAGCGAGGCAAATTGGCGGGAGGAGGGAAATGAAAGAGGAGTGCCGTGTCGCTAATAAAAAAGAAGGGAACTGACGAAAAGACCTGTGCGCAGGGTGGACGGAAGTCGTTATCCCGTGTATTTACCAGTCTTCCTCCGAGTCGCTTTCACGCAGCCCTTGTTCCAAATCGCCCCCATCCCAGCCGGCACCTCTCTTCCCTCCTCCAACCCCTTGGCCTTCCTCAACACTCTCTCCACTATTCTCTTATCTAACGCCCGCATTTTTCCATCTGAATCTCCAGAGGGAAGAGCATGCTCTACACACAATGACCTACTCCGGCACACACAATCACGCGCTTTCCACCCTCACTTGGCCGAGGCGATTTTTTAAAAACTCTTCTTGAGAGGAGGAAAGGAGGAGCAGATCCTTTGTGGCCTACGATCGTCCCACCATCCCAGAAATCTCCTGGGAGAATGCGAATGACGTTCTGAGGGAGGAAAACCAAACTGGTGCAAGGCAGAACAGAGTTTCCCTCAAAGTGAGGATTGAAATAGGTAGGAGAGAGGACACAGTCTCAGGATGTGAACGAAAAATCACGAAATAATGCATACAGATGACAGCATTCTTACAGAGAAAGTGATTCTATGCAATTATAGTTGTTTGCAGGGTCATTTATCATTACTCTATCTAAAATATGAATAATGTTATTTCAAGGGGAGAAAGAAAACAAAGTAATTAACTCTGGATCGAGTATCGGCAAATTCGTAAGGGGGAGAATTAGGACTCTTTTCGCAGGATTTCCCAATATGCCAGGGTCAGTGGAACTTATGGAATGTTAAATTAACTCATGGGAATATGAGAATGCGTGGAAAATATTTGATGGGAAACTAAAAGGACCGTTAAAAATTATTTCATCACTAAATGATTAAATATGGGATAATGAAGGCGAATGATGGGAATCTCTTTCAATGTTAATCCGAGTGAATTTTAGAATATAAAAGGCATATTTTTTATACGCAAGTATTCCTGGAGTGTGAAGAGATTAATAAATTATCATTTTACCTAAGGAAACTGCAATAAAATGGCTTTCTAGAAAAAGAATATGCTGCTTCTAAGGAGAGAGACATATTTTATCAACGGAATGGCAAGCCGTCAAACTTATGCCGTGAACCGTATTGCAAAGCACCACCTAACACGAAACTAGAGTTAAGGACATGTAGGTATAGCCCTTACATAGAATAATTAGCTCCATTAAAACTTATCAATATAGCATGAGAAGTTTGATACACTATGCAGTGCATTAAGCCAGAAATATATTCACAATAATATATAACGAAAAAAATACTATTGGACTTATTCGCCTTCAGTTCGAAATCCAAAAAAAGTTGGGAAAATAGTTTCTCGAAATTCATTACACATTGATGAACGAACCAACAGCCATGGAATTATTAAGAAATTACCTCTTAAATTTCTAGTTTAAGTGGTGCAATATAGGTTTAGGCGTAACTTATGTAAATTAATTATATATCTTAACCATACTGTGAAAAATTAGCTTAAAATATTTCTCACCAAACCTTTTTGCTTGGGTACCGATCCCTTTTAAGCGTAAATATCTTAGTAAATGAAACAGAAACGATAGAAGGAATCTACGTAAATGTAATTTATTCCTATCATATCTAACTCATAATCAATATCAAATCAATCAATGTCAAATTATCAATGTCAAATACTTAGAAATCAGTCGTGTTTGAGTAGAAAAAAAATCAAGCACGATTGATTCTTTTCTATGAAATTAAAAATTAAAGTGAATGAAAATTGAATTAAAATTAAAATTTAGAAGGAAATTTATGAAATAAAACTTACCTTTCAGCTGTTTTGCCACCTTTTTCGTTGGATCCAGCCAGTGCTGAAAAAAAGAGAAAGGAATCATTTCATAACTCTTCGAAAACGAAACTCAAGAATACATTTCAGCACAGAATTCGCTCATTAATTTTTAATTTAATTTTGAAGAAGTACTTACCTCTTTTACAATATCATTATAATTTCTTATATAACTTTATAGAATTTATTTTTACTTATGCGGGTTATTTATCATTCTGGACATAGAATATTTTAAAACTTAAATCACAGTGGAAGGTCATCGAAGTCTGTACACGAGGATATTTTACGCAATTTGACAAATAAAATTAGAAATCTCCAATGGCTGTAATAATTCGCAACCCTCGTCAGGGTACACAACAAAAAATTGCTGTGTTATTGTACACCCTGACGAGGGTTTCTAATTTTTACTGTCATTGGGTATTTTTAATTTTATTTGTCATTTCAAGAGGCCGTAGAGCTCATCTCTTTAGATTTTTACGCAATTTGGCTGATATTTGATTGCAAAGAGAAAAATTAAAAATCGATTTGCATTTAACTTTAATCAAGTTTGTAATAAATTTAAATTGCTAAAGTGTAATTGATTAAAGGTAAGTTATTTCATCAATCCAGAACACAATTAGTAATATTGTGCTACATCACTCCCTTACATTGTAATCATCCACTTCGTTAGAGGATTTATTCCTGAGAAACTGAATGAAATCCAGCTCATTGACTTGTGGCATATAAATGACCCAATGGTACCATTACATTCTTAAGGGCAACGGAGAACGACATCGAATACATTCGACCATAAACAATTTCTAAAACGTAATTCTTGTCACATTATTACCTGCATTATCGGCTATTGAGCGTGTACTGGCTACTCCGCGCATTTGCATTGAGCACTGATATTCCGAACCTGGATGATTACACACGGCATCCTGCGATATGCGACACGCCTCATCCTCCAGGAAAAACGATTCCGTTATGCGGAATGCGTCGCGAGTGGAATCTTCGAAGGAATGGACCACGGGAGGCGGGAATCTGCCCCGTGCATTGGCCATATGGCTTGCGAGTGGTGATGACTGAGCATCACGAGGAAGGTGAAGAAACGCAAACACACACGGCGGGAGAGGTGTGAACCCGCTAGGCCGCGGAGATTGTAGAGTTCCCATCGCCATCCCCCCGGAGGCGTTTGCCGCTAATATTCGCCCCAGACGACGGAGAATTCCCCGGGAAAAGGCGCATCCGTGGCCGCACCGCACCACAGGAAATGAGAGAAGACTGACACTTGGGGAGAGGTAATTCCTGAGCGGAGCTATTACAATGATTGCGTGACGCAGTTTCTCGGTGACAACGATGCAAATCTTGGTGAAAATGGAGATACGATGATTTCATATTTCCGCATAAGAGTCGAAAATGATCTCGTTGAATCGTCGTGAACATCGCAGTTGACCGCAGTAGATATCAAGCCAATCACTGCAACTACATGTCCTTCAAAATTATGGGATCAAAGACAAGTTTGCTGAAGCTGCAGTGGGAAAAGTTTCCTTTTTCGTTAAACCCCTTAAGCATTGTTAAGCTGACAGATAGTGATAGAGACAGAGATAAGCTGACAGATAAGTGCAAAAATCTCCTTAAATACACGATTAAAATCTATAATGATCAGGAAGAGCAAAATTCCAGCAAAAGAGATTTCTAGCAGTAATTTTCCCAGGCGTTAAAAAGGATGTACATTTTTTTCTTAGGTTGCCGCAAGCCTCAGGGCAGTTTAAATGGGGCAGTTGTTCCAGCTTCACAAAACAAGGGCGTTCCTTCAGATTGAGATACGGAATTAAGGCCAATATCTCCAAACAAATAAACGTCACGCAAAACCAATTTCGTGCGTAAGAGATTCAATGGTTATTGTTTTTAGGAGGGTTTTAATCGCATGGGAATGTGAAAGTGATGCTTGAGTAGTATAGCAAACCAGAAACGCCCAACAAAATATGGGAATTTCCTGCCAGTGAGGAAATTACTTTTATTCGAAGATTTTAAACTATTGTCTACGGAAGGAAAACTACATTTATCAAATAAGTTTCGCTCCATACAAAGAGGACTTCGGGGAACATTAGAAGGGATTAGACGAACAGTAATGACGAACATTCATAACTATTAGAACAATCAAAGCATCTTATCATATTTTTTTAAGTTTACACTTTTTTCCATGATAATTGCATAATCGACATGGTTAAATGTAATTACTCAACACTCCGTACTCAGTACAAGCATAAGCAAATGCGATTTCTTAGTACCACTAAACTAATGCTTTATCTCTTAAAATTGGACCTGTATAATTTTACCTTGCATCAATGGTGAAACATACGCCAATGGAAAGAGACAAACGAAGGAGATAACATATTTCTTTAACTCTAACGTAGTAACTTAAAGGAAGATTAATATGGATTTCTCCTGACCATTAATTACGGAAAATATGAAGCGTAAAATTGATTCTATTTTATACCGAGCAGCACAGCAAGCATCGCATAAAAAAAGGAGAAAATCTTTAAATGATCATCGATTTTTTTCAAGGATCAAGAAAACAAAAGCTACGGCACTGGAGGTTACAATAGAAAATGGAAACAGGCGAAAGAAAGAGACAGTGAGAGAGGTAAAGAAAGGAGACAGCGAGATGGAGCGGAAAAATAGAGAAAAAGTGGAAAAGTAGTAGAGGTTGAAAAGGAGAGAGAGAAAGAGGGAGCAGGAACTTTCGATTAATTCAGCGCCTCTCTTGAAAAGTTTCCCAACGAATTTAAAATTTTCTCCTGGAATTTTAATTTATAATCTTTTTAATCATCTCCTTCCGACCTTAGTCCCGGGTCATTCTTCACTTTCACCCCTAACCACTCGCCCTTCATTCCTAGTCCAAACTCTCCCTCCCGCATGGGCCATGTTATCAAGTTCATTCCCGATTCTCGGCTACCCCGAAAACAGCCTTATTATAATGTCGCCTGAAAACTTTTGCCCGATTTCTCTTCCCTTTCTCCGGTCCATTCCCCGCTTCTCGGAGAATGTTCCACAATTTAGGGAGCTCTATAAATAATCAGACGCCCTCGCTTTGATTTGCTCGTCTGTGACGGGTGAGGCTCTAAAAACTCGGAAGGAACGACCTCAACAGAAGTTGCGTTGCTTCCCCCGGCCCTGCTTTTCCTCCTTTACTGCAATGGAGAGAGCTGTCGCAGTGGGAAGCCTCAAGCATAGTATCAAAGCAATTATATTCTGCCAGTCTTTCCATCAAACCCCTGGTTAATCATGAGTTGTATATGTGCGCATGTTAAACCTCGAAAGGAGGCATTATAGAAATGCTATGAACAAAAATTCCAAATAAAATCATACTGGCTACTCGTACATTTTCACATGTCATCATTCATTCATACGCAAACTATAACCAAAATCAACTATCGATGAAAAGAACATGGAAGCAGATAGATGGTGCTCTTGTGTAAATTTTGTTTCAAACGCAAGAGTTATAAGAATCGGAAAATCATACGATTGGAACACAAATTAATGTCGCTTCACGGACGCGATCAATTGAATTGACTAGAGATGAACGCGAAGACGACTAACGCCCATTATGGTTCCATGACCTCAAATAAGTTCATGCTGATCATTGCTGGTCTCTCGGTCACTAATGGTATTATGTCATCGCCAAACATTTTCTCTCGAAACTTAATAATAACTGCAAGAGCTTTATTATTCCTTATATCGGTTAGAAAAGGTTTAATCAGATGGAGAAACAGAGAAAAAGCAATTGACTCCTAAAGCTGGATAATACACGTGGCAGGGTTAATTACTAATGCGTTATATTTGAAATAATCAAGGGCATCAAGGTGAATGGCGAAGAAATGAACATGCTAAGGTTTGCTGATGACATCGCAGTTGTAGCAGAAAATCGAGAGGACTTGCAAGCATCCCTGACCACAATGGACCAAGTACTTCAAGAATTTAATATGAGCATCAATAAGAAGATAACTATAATCCTAGTGTGCGAAAGAGAGAAGCTTGGGATAACATATCACAATTCGAGGAGTGAAATTGGAACAAGTGGAGAACTTCACCTACCTCGGCAGCACTCTAACTTGGGATGGAAGAAACACGACGGACGGAGCGAAGAATAGTACAAGCTAAGGAGGCGTTTATGAAGAAGAGACAATTACTATGCTCTAAGAACTTACGGCTGCAAACAAGAAAGCACTTCATCAAAACATTCATATGGAGCGAGGCACTCTATGGATCAGACACATGGAACATCGGGAAAGCAGACCAAAGAAGAACTGAAGCCTTCGAAACATGATGTTGGAGGAGAAGGCGGAGAAGGAGTTGCTGAAGTAAATGGACAGATAAAGTGAGGAACGAATAAATGTACAGAAGGGAAGATGAAGAAAGGAAAATATGGAAGACCCTACGGCAAAGAAGAACCAGATGGATTGGACATACCTTGAGTTACAACAAATTAGTTAGAAATTTCTTAAGAATGTCGAAGATCCAATTTACTTAGAATAAAGTTCAAGCAAATAAGTTAACAAAATAGCTCTTGACTGTTCTGGAAATACAGAGTTTATTACAAGTAACCAAACGCGTAATTTAACTACTGAACCAAGTGCAGGTTGTTTCAATGCTTGAGAAAACGGGGGAAAATACTGAATCAAATAAAAAGAGGTAAAATCTGTCCGCTCGCGTTCGGGGACAAAAGATGAAAATACGTAAAATTGATAAAATTTCCCACTCACTCGTAGTAAATTAAAGTTAAAAACGAAGCCGAGCTTCTTATGCTATTAAGGGAAATAAGGACGTGTATTTAAGAATGCAGCCTTTTCCTAAGGCCCAAATTCAAATGTTTGATGCCGCTTTTTAAAGTAGATTCATGAATTTTGATCGCAGCTGCTGAATTTTTTTGCCACGCTCACTTTGAAACAGACGAAAGGGATATCAGTGTGAGCGAAGGAGGGATGGGGAAGACAGAAGGGGTGAGGAGGAGAGAGATGTGGAAAAGAGAGAATGTGCAAGAAAAGGAAAGGATTCGTAAACGCTCCCTCTCTCTGTCTCACGCCCACAATCCCCATTCCTCACTCCGCCCCTTCACTATATTTCTCCTTCCCATCAGTCCCCACTGCAGTCCTGCAAACCCCCTCCCCCCGGTACATTTCCTTTCTTCGGTCCACTGGGCTCCATGTCCGAGCGGAAAAAGCCGACTTGCCGGGAAAAAAAGTTTTTTTCCCGTGTTTTTTGTTCACGCCAGTTAGCTTTTGAATTTTTAACGGGTGTTCGAGGTTCTCGATCTCAGTCGGCTCTTCTCTTCGCTTCCCCTACGGAAAGATTTCCATTCACGGGGATACGTGGGAGGAATTTCGCTACTTAACATCCTTTTTTGTCCAAGGATTCCTTCTCGGAGGGTTGACAGTTTACTGAATGCTGTTCCCGGTGAATGCTAAATTTAAAAATAATTTTACCAAGAGTGCTGATTGTATGAATTCCTCCAGATTTAGGCACAAATGTGGTATGAAATGTTATTCATCATTTACGGTGCAAATATTGCATTTGATAATGTGCTATGCCTTCCCTAGATTCACACAAAGACATTAGTTAATCATGATTTATGTTCTATAATAACGAACAGAGGAAACGGTGGGAACTCCCAGAGAAAGAGAGAACTCTCCCCTAAAACCCGAAATGTGTCCAAACGAGCATCCAGACCCTACCTTTTACCAACGCAATTAATTTAGCTAGATTATTTGATATCCCGTGCGCACCATGACGGGAATATTACATTAAGAGAGAATATAGGCATGTTTTTAGGGTAAATATTCCCGAGGGTGTACGACGGTGCAAAAAAATTAACTCGAGTGGTCTTCACGAGTGAAATATGTGCTTGCTCACGTCAGAAATGGGTTCCTAGGGGTTAAAGGAATCAGCTTTCATTCTAAGTGGGTGGAAACAACAGCCGCGGGAATAACTCACCGCCGCATGCAGCACGCGGAGAACACCAACCATATCCCTCAAAGCGTTCGAGCTCTCTCCCTCCTCTTCCCCAGCTCCACTGCCCCATGACAAATTGGGAGAGGCCGCAAGACACGGACAAAGGCAAAAAAAGATTTCCGGTCGCTTCGAGCAATGTTTCGCATTTTCTTCCAAAACGGACGACAGGAAATCAAAGGGATAATGGCGGGCATTAAACGTGGGAGTCGTCCCAGTTGTACGGAGGATGTTACTAAAGAAATATTATCCACTTTACACGTTTATAGCGCATTAAGAGCTGTCAGAAGGCAAAAAATTACATTCTTCCCATTATAAGAACTTGTTTGCCAACCACGATGTCGTAGAGTTTTCGAATAAAATTTAGCATTGCACATCAACTGCTGGAGAAAAATAAAGCCAAGATATTTGAAGGTTGGAACAAAATCTTAACATCGGCTAAAAAGCATCTATTTTAATCAAAAATATTTAGCAATACATTTCAAAGTCATGCCCCGGTTACACTAACTAAATAGCACTCCAGTAATTTCAAATAAAATACATTCTTGAATACGTTTTCTTTGCATGTTTTCTGAGCACTTCTACAAAGAAATTTTTTTGGAATGCAAGTGAGAATGCCATAGATGGGTAACCTTAAGGGTAGACACTTGAAGATTCCTTGCGGTGCAACCGTAGATGGAAAGCGAAAAGAGCTATGGGAACGCCGTCCGCGTCCGCTGATATCACCGGAATCATCCTCTGGTATGTTGTGGTGGAAGTATTAAATACCGTTTCGACCCTTCGCCACCCGCGCAGCACCCGAGGAGGGTCCAATCCTCCACGGTTGCATGAGATTGTGCGTATAAAGGGCCTTAAAGGAGACGGGCCGAGGGGAAAAGAGGGAACAGATGGCATAGAGAGGAAAAGTAATACTCGCAGGGCACTTTCGGGGAGACCACTAGCATCATTCATCCGATATTTACGAACGGCAGGAAAAACAGTATCCCAATTAATTACCTCATATTTTAATTTATAAAAAATTATCATGTGAAAAACTCGGTCTCAGTCAATTTACGAAGCAGAAAGAATCCTTCATTACATCTTGTATGTGCGGAATTTTATTCCTTCATTACCCCTCTGCACTCAGCTTGGCTATGAAGGATTCATAGCCAAGAAAAATGGAAAAACTTCCATAGAATTTGAAGCAAGGAATGTGATATTTTCACCCTAAACCACTCCACCACGACGAGATGATCAAGGAAGACAAAGAACAACCAAAAAAATTATTTCCACTTCACTGGCGTTTTCTTCTCCCCGAAGAATGTTTTTCTTAGAACTAAAATACGCCAACTCATTTATTTAATGTGATCAGAAATTTGAGCGCCTTTATTAATGACTCTAAACTGTTGATTTCTTTTTCATTATTAACTCTCATTTTTTTATCAACAAATCCATTCCCAAGAATGCATATGCCTTCCATACATTTGCAGTTTTTGCTATTGCAGTCTTTAAAAGACAAATATTAATGCTCAGAATTGGCAATATTATTTGAAAAAATAGGACCTTTAATAACATATTCAATTAAAAAAACATATTTCCTCACCGTAATGAAATGAATGAACTGAAAGATGGCTCACGATAAAATGTAGAGAGCAATTCAGCTCCAGTTTCATGAAAAGTCACTGTGCCATAACATAATGACTACACGACAATATGCCAGATTTTATGAAAATTAAAAACGAGGAAAGAGCTGTTTTATTGCTTCGGTCTTTATGGAAATTAAAAACTCTGAATCGTTAAATTGAAATGAACAAGATAATGATGATGGTTCCAGCATACCAAGAAAATGTACGATAAATACTCTACGATAACATTATGAAGATGAAATGGCAACTAACCTCCGTCGTAAACGAAATAATTCACGGAGAAGGGAACTTTTCATAAAAAATTCACGTACTTTATATCATCCTATATATATTTTCCTGATATTCCAAAACAAATACTCCTCACTGCGCATAACATATACAGGCCATCGTTTGGTAAGTGTGAGCTATTTTACAAGAGCAATGTTATAAGGCGATGCTAAAAAAGATGGAAACACGCTTTTAAAATTACTGCAGCAGCAGAACGCTTGACCTGCAGTCAATAATATATGAACTTGAGAATTCCTGAGGATACGCGAGAAACTTCTGCAGGTTCAGAGAAGGAATCTAGCACCTGTCTCGAGGGCGCCTAGTGTAAATGTAGATGAAGGTTGAGGAAGCTGAAAATGTAAGCGCGGAACAAGTGAGTACGGAATTAACGTCGCCTCATAATGCGAGGTGGGACTCAGTAACTCGTTATTCATTCGCGCGGGAGCCGGCCAGGTGAAGTTCACCCCAACGTAACAGCGACAGGCACACAAGCAAAGATAGAACGCCGCTTGATTATAATTCATTCGGCCAGCACTCCGGGAGCTAACGAGACTAATACAAAAGAAAACCTTGTGCAACACCTCGTGTAACGATAAAACCGGGATCGCATACTTTCAGATGCAATCAATTAACGAGCGGATGAACTTGACGGAATCAATCCACACTTAACACCAATTTCCCATGAGAGCCGTCGCCATAGAGCTTCGCAGCGGCAATTGAAGAGTCGTGAGCAAGGGTCACTGAGCCACCCCCTCCTCCTCCCCCATAGTGCTCATTCGAGCAGAATTGGCCAACATGCTCGATCCCCCCCTCTTCTCTCTCTTCCAAAGCGATCCCTGAGGCAAGGCAGGCAGGGAAAGGAGGTCTCACTCCCTCAACCCGCCGCTGGCATATACTCCACACACGCACATACACACACACATACCAAGTGCCCCCTGGGGAGGTGAGTGAAGACTTTCTTCGTCCCCTCCCTCCCACACACCGCTGCATTCACGTCCATCGCATCCACATGCCGGTCGCCGATATTTTTGTTTTCCCCCTGACTTCCCTCTCCTTCTTTCTCCCTCTTCCCTCGATTTCCTCGACGACGGCGCCCCGAGGGACCTGGGGAAAGAGAGCGAGGAGGAGGGGGAGGGAGTTGAGCTCCCAAGAATGTCAGACGAGGGCAATCGCCGTTAATGAGGAAGGAGCGAGACTCTGGGGCACAGGGAGGGAGGGGAGGCTGGGGTTGTGCGGGGGAGGGGAATAAGAGATGGCAAAGGGAAAAGGAGCGGGAGGAGGCGAGCGGAGCGGGGCTGGCAGGATGCGGGAGCGGCCAGAATATGGGCATCGAGAACAGAAGACTGAGGGAGATTTTCGAATTGGGAGGGATAAAGAAAAGAACAGATTTTTACGTTCAAGGGTAACGATGAGATAACACGGCAATGGATATACATGTAATTTTTTTTTCTCATTTAAGTAAAGTGTACTCCGTACAAATTCGATTTCTGGCGTAAAAAGTGACAATAAAAAAAACAAGTCTTCATGGGGAAATTCTCAGCAACAGCCACTGAGCATGCAAATTGCCAATATGACGAAGGAAAAGTCTCAAGAAAACGACCCAACAAGCAAATGGAAGGAGGAATTTTCTCGAGCTTCAAGTTCCTGCTACTTAAAACTCGAAATTCATTGTCGGCATGTGACTACATTTTTAAATGGAAAAACGGTTCGAGATACGTAAGACCACACTCCAGCAAGTCCGTACGAAGCGAAATGAATCCCAAAACAAATACGAAATGGCTTCATGCAAATCTTACGACCGTAAATTGAGATTCCTGTCTTTTTCGCTGCGACAATGCATGTCATTTTGATACTCCAGCGCGAACGATAAAAAAGCTACATTATTTTTTTTCTCTCACACAAGAATAAAAGGTAATATGTACCAATTTGTGGAAAGTGCAAAGGTGGAGGGAAACAGCAATAACAATCAAGGCAACGCTCGTGGGCGACGGTATGCTAAGAGAGAAAAAATTGAAGCGATGAGGGTGCTGGGGAGAACATGTAGGGAAAGCAAGTGAAGGGGAATGAAAATCAGAGAAGTCGGCGGTGCTGAGAAATGGGGAAGGATACTGGAGCCGTGAAAGGAGAAGGGAAATGGAAGTGTAGATAGAGGGATGAAGAACGTGCGAGTCCTCATTCTGAGGGGTTGATGGACAGAGTAGACGGGAGATAGCATTGAGAGCGAAAGAGGAAGAATGAGATGAAGAGACCGAGGAAGGCGGTGGAACGAGAACGAGAAAAGGACGTGGATCGCTCGCTATATTTTAGAGCGTTTACCTTTTCAGTATTTTTTTATCATCGCACGAAGTGAGCCACGGCATTAAATACGAAGACTATATGTGAGATAGGGCACGCGGTTCGCTTCACTCTTATTTACATGGATAAAATTGCTTCCATTTTTTATGGAAATGATCGATAGAGATTTTTTTCGTTTTCAAAGCTAAGATCTACATGCTTATCTTCACCTCCTTCAATACTTAATTAGATACTCATTTAGGGCATTGTTCCTTTTGGACATGAAAATGGACGGCGAGAATAATTTATTTTATGATAGCACGAACTGCGTACCACTCTATTAGTCCTTCAACGTGGCGCTGAAAGGCAAATAATCCGAGGGGTTTTCAACGATCCAATTTAATTCACTCACTGGCATGCATGCAACTCTTCAAATAGAGATATTTTTTACCGGTTCCATCTGCGAATGAATGAATGCGGTTTTGAGTCCATAGATCATGTCGCGCGTTAAACAATTGGGAAAGAGAAAAGTAGAGAGTTTTTGTGGATTGGAAAAGGGATTTCCATGCCTTTGGTGGAGCGAGTATGATTGGCATAAAAAGAGAAGAAAAGAAAAATATTTATTAAAAATTTACTTCCAAATACAGGGATGCTCTACATTATCCACTTCCTGTAAAACACTACATTAATACTAAAACTCCACAGTTCTGGATAATAAGTTATTTGAGCATGACGAAGGTTTTTAAATGGGTTACTGACACCTTGTCAATTAACCATTTTAAATGATTTGCCATTATGAGAGAGCCTGCGATATTAACATGCGAACTTCAAGGGTATTAAGACAAAATAAGGTTCAAAACAATGTTATTTCTTAAAAGCAGAGGCAGAATAGTTTTTTTCTCACGATGCTGGGAAGTTGTCACGCATGAGCTCAAGGGAGATGATTAGAACAAATAATAAATGCAGCTAAACGCATCTACGAAGCGATAAATAATCAAAATATTCCAGCTACGTTCCAGCGATTTTTATATGTAAACCTAAACAGATTTGCCTCTACCATACTCTGCAACCTGAAGACTATCGAGGTTGAAAACTTCCTTCGCATATATGCAATAATAGGGTATTAGTGTAACTTCATGGAGACCTTTTATAATTTTAAGAGTGATAATTTTAAGTTTCGAAATAATAAAAATATCCTCATTAGGTAAGGATCAGGACGCATGAATTAATTATTTACGCGTCTATCATATGCGAATTAGAAGACAGGTACCACATATGTAAATTCATTAATTTCAGACATACATTTTTTAAATATACACACGATTTGATATTTGGTAGATTACCTGGTATAAACAGAACCCAAAAATCACCTTTGATTCAAATCCTGTACTTTAATTCTTGGCTCAAAAGATCATAATTTACAATAGTGAAACGATATAATTCAAAACGCTGATTGTGGGATAAAATGAAGTCATCTGAATGGCCTATTCTTGGATATTTCGACAGAAGTAAGTATTGAGTTCATGGTTGGATTTCACAGTTCATGGTTGGATCTCATGGAGAGCGGACGTCTTTCCTCTCTCAGGAGCGCACAGGGTCATGGTCGTGCAATAGAAAAGTACGTTCCGAGTGTAGTTCTGCTTTTCTTAGTGAGTGCTGTACAGATTACTGGTGTTTAACAATGAGTTTGTGTAGTGTGTGCCGAAAATCAATTCGCAATACAGTGTTTATTTCTTGTGCTGAGTGCAAGAAGCATTTTCATGGCAACTGCTTGGCCACTCCATTAAACAGAGAAGATATAGCCGGTATCGAAGCCAGCAAACAAGCATGGAGGTACTGTGACTGCCATGATTCTCGAAGACGCAGCCTGAACTCGCAACAGGGACCAGATTCAAAGAAAGACCTTACAGAAGGGGGAAGGTCCTTCGAAGATATACATAGTTTAATTAAGGAAGTTAAAAATGAGTTGATAACAACGGAAAGGAACCTTGGGGAGTCAATCGAGAAATTATATGAAATGCTTGACGAAAGGTTTAAAATCATTGAGGCTCAAAATAAAAGACTGGATGCGTGCAACGAACAAATAACTTCGCTACAGAGTGAAAATTGCATGTTAAAGAAGCAGTGCTCTGAGATCATTAATCGTTCTAATGACGTAGAACAACATCTTCTACAAAATAGTGTGGAAATCCGTGGTGTTCCTTTCGTCAAAACGAAAACCTTCCTCCACTGGTGTATAAAATTGGTGGGGAATTGGGAGTGGATATAAGTGAAAGTTTTATTGACAACTGTTATCGCTCGAAACATAAGTCTGATGGAGCCACCGGAGGAATTCACGTGAGGTCTCTTAGGCAAATCAGCATGGAAGCCCTCCTAGCGAAGCGACGAGTGAAGCGGCACTTCGCAACACGTCATTTGAACCTGGAACCTCCCCCAATGAGACCATCTATATCCACGAGGCCCTTAGTCAAGGACGCCGGAAGGTACTCAATGCTGCCCGCGAGGTAAAGAAAACAAAGAACTACACTTATCTATGGATTCGAGGGGGCAAAATATTTATGAGAAAAGCAAAAAAAAAGAACCTGTATTTGTTTGAACTTGTATGGATGATTTGAGTAAGCTGTAAATATACTTCGTTCTAAATCTATATATATAAAAATGAATGTATGTGTGTGTGTGTGTATGTCCTTTATGCATTACTACACCATTCATCGGATCGCCATGAAACTGTGGGAAGTTGTTGAGTACATTCCCGAAAAGAGGACTACGAAATCGATATTTCAATATCGATACTTTATCGATATAATATCGCTAAAGTATCGATAAATTGATACATTATTGATACAAAATTGAGGTTAAATTATTTAGTTTTTTAAAAGGAATGTATCGTTGCAATATCGATACTGTATCAAATGTATATAATGTGTTTGTCCTTTATGCATTACTATTCATCGGATCGCCATGAAACTTTGGAAAGTTATTGAGTACGCTCCGCGAAGGTTTCTACAAAATCGATAATTCAATGTCGATACTGTATCGATATAATATCGATAAAATATGGATACATCGATACATTGTTGATACAAAATTGAGGTGAAATTATTTAGGTGTTTTTTATCAAAGTTTTATAAAGTATCATTACAATATCGATACTGTATCGATACAATATTGATAACTTCATGCATTACCACAACATTCATCCAATTTCCATGAAGATTTGGTTAGTTGTTTTGTTCACTCCATGAAGGTTTGTACAATATCGAGAATACAATATCGACATTGGATACGGGATGTGCATCCCATTGAAGTTGCAATTCATTGAAACTCTCACGTGCAAAATATTCAAATCATCCGGCAAGGGACAAATATTTCAGAAATGCCAACTTATTGCTTGGGATGAATGCACAATGGTGCACAAAGCATCGCTCGAGGCTCTGGATCGATCATTGCAAGATTTCCGTTGAATCCTGAGACCATTTGAGAACGCATTAATATTGCTTGCACGTCATTTCAGGCAAACATTACCTGTAATTCCTCGATTGACACTAGCGGATGAAATAAATGCTTGCCTGAAATATTCTACTTTGTGACGACATGTAAAGACGTTAAAATTATATACAAATATGCGTGTCCAGCTGTAAAACAATCGATCAGCTGAGATATATTGTATACCCATAAGAATTATGAAATTAAACATACTATAAACGTGCGCTTTCCATTTAACCAGATTGAGCCACAGCAACGCGTGGCCGGGTCAGCTTGTACTGTATGAAATGAACTCAAATTCACAATCCTTGTTGTTAATACATCAAAATATTCGCAGTTTACGCAGCAACTTTGATCTCATTCTACTTAATTTGAATACTGTCCCCCAAAACCCTTGTATAATCGTTCTTTCATAAATTTGGATAAGTGAAGTTGAGATAGCGTTTTATAAAATAAACGGCTACAATGTATATGCTAAATGCAATAATGTAAATCGAGCTGAAGGGCTTTAAGTCTATGTGAATTATGAACTTAAATGTGATAAATTCGTGTGTCAATTGAAGCTGCTGATTGTGTTTACTTACATCTTAAATATGGAAGGATTGAATTTGACCTCCTTAACATTTATAGAAATCAAAATATTCCAGTTTCTCAATTCCTAGATGAACTGGAACCAATTGTGTCGAACGCAGGAAGAAATCTAGTTATCGTCGGAGACATGAACATTAATATACTGAATGCAACAAGTGAGTCTGATTTCTATAAAAAATTTTCTGAGTACTTACGGATCACGCTGTTGTATCAAGCAACCAACAAGAATTGCTAACCACTCATCGACATGTATCGATCATGTTTTTGCGAGATTCTACAACGCCCATAAGTTACAATTCCTTGCTGATGTTTGGCATTTGGGCATTAAAGATCATTCCATGACGACATTGTCCCTTTCCTCTGAGATAGATTTACAATGTGACAGAGAAAATCAAAATCACGACAAAGGAATTAGAGTAAATTATGATGCCCTTAAAGATATAATAGGAAATTTTGAATGGAATTCAATATATTATGAAGGTAAACCATCTAAATCCCTTTCCATTCTTACGGATTTGCTGAATAATAGTGTTAAAATGTAAAGCTATGCAATTACCGTGAGAAATAAGGATAGGATATTAAAACTATCGATTAATGATACCCTGCTCAAAGAAATAAAAAGGAAAAAATATTTGTTGAAGAAATATAAACGTCACACTCAGTCAATAAGGTTGAAGGAAGCTTTTTTGAAATTTATAAATAGTCTTCGTATTAAACTATGCAATGCTTCGAATAATTACTACTTGAAACTGTTTGAAAAAGTAGTGGAAATATTACATAGTGGAAATATTAAAGCCCAGAGGGAGTTAGTGAGAGAAATTCCAGGGGAAGAGTTGATAGGCGGTAGAATCGATAAACAGTTCTGAACTCAGACGGAAAAGAAGTTGCAGATCCTTTAGAAATTGCTACATCTTTTAATAAATATTTTATTTCAGTCTTTGTCTCGGTAGTGGGAAAAGATGATAATACCTGTATATTAGACATGCCCCACTAATAATATACAGCAATCGTTCTTCTTTGAACCAATTTCCGGAAACTAAATCTCCACATTGATTAAATATCTTCCAAGTAATAAATACCCAGGATTTGATGGAATCAGTAGATACCTAGTCCAAGAACTGAATACCTTTTTGACTCCGTTATTAACACATATCTTTAGTTTGAGCATTTCTACTGGCGAGTTTCCTTTGGATTTGAAGAAATCTGTAGTCATTCCCGTCTTTAAAAAATGTAGCAGAGAAAATACGGAGAATTATAGACCTATCTCCTTGCTCCCAGTATTTTCCAAAATTCTAGAAAAATTGGTGAAAAAAGGTTGCTAAAATTCCTGGACAAAATTAGCTTCTTTAGCAGTATACAATTTGGGTTTAGAAGTGGAATGAGTGCTGAAGATGCACTAATAAACCATATGCAGAGTGTGTATAGTGCTGTTAATCTCAACAAGCGCACAGCAAGTTTATTTTAAGACATTAAAAAGGCGTTTGATTCATTAAACCATAATATTCTGTTTAAAAAACTATATAAGGCCGGGATTCGGGGAAAAGCCCTGGATTGGTTTAAGAGTTATTTAAATGCACGCAGTCAATTTGTACGTGTAAAAATTTGCTGTAGCGAGTTTAAAATTATAAAAGCAGGTGTCCCGCAAGGGTCTGTGCTTCGTCCTGTACTATTTTTAGTTTACATAAATGATTTATGCAATTATAAATTTAATGGGTATCTAACGGCATTTGCTTATGACATAGTCTTAAGCTATGGAGATACTTCATGGAATAATGTAAAAATAAAATTAGACGAAGACTTAGGATTTTAAAGTAAGTGGTTTGGTTACAATAGTTGTGTTTGAGTGAGAAAACGAAATATTTAATATATGATTTATGTAATAGATACAAGTTAAATAGGGAATTATTATATCACATTGCAGATTGTACTGATGCTAACTGCGAAAATTGTGTTGTCATTGAACGTGTAACACACTTCAAGTACCTTGGGGTTCATTTGGACTACGCGTTACAGTGGAATGAGCAAATAGCTTCGGTTCTGAGACAATGCCTGATAACTTTATATTACTTACGTAATATATGTTCAATACCATTTCTAAGACAGATATATTTAGCACTTGGGAACTCAAAATTAAGCTGTGGAATTGTTTGTTGGGGAGGTACATATAAATGCGCGAGCAAACCTGCTGTGGTCCTACAGAAAAGAATAATAAGAAAAATAACTTTTAAAAATCGATTTCATCACTCTTTTCCACTTTTTCGCGATCTTAAAATTCTGCCTTTTCGGTATTTATTTGTGTATAAAGTTTTAAAAAAATTTACATGCGGAGTGGTAATTTGCTTGGCATATTGGCAAGACAATATTCAATATAATGTTTTGTTCCCGAGGCCATATATTACAACATTTCAAAGAAGTTTTGTTTATTTAAGACCAAAGATATTTAATCTACTACCACAGCAAGCAAAAATGGAAAAAAGGATAATGTTTTTAAGATAAGTCAAAACATTGCTCCTTGAGTTGGATGATATTGAAATAATTTTCAATAGTTCAAATGAGATTGATTTTTTTTGCCAAAAATAATGTAAATAGTGATTTTGTTAATATATCACTGATTGCAACTTGTACACATATTCTTTGTTCTTTTCAATTTTTGCAAGTTAATTTTGGTTACCCCCGCACAGGGCTTGGAGTAACCTAAAAAAGTTTCCCTGAATTGTATAAAATGTGATGTAAAAAAAGGGTGATGTAATAAATGAAAAAACACTATAAAAAAAGGAAGTAATAATTTTTTTTATTATATTAACTTGTAAGAGTATGACACTGCTGTTTCAATTCAATTATTTATATTTAAGCTTAAATGATTAAAGGTGGTCTAACTGAAACAAGGGAGAGGAACTTCAAGTTCTTAAACACATGAGATAATACCGGTAATTATTGAGTATTTGATGAGACAAAGGGCCATAAATATTGGTGGGTAGACAAATGCAAAGATTTTGAAATAATGTTGCAGAGGTCCATATCCATTGAAGTAATCAGGGACCTAGATCATCGGTAGCAATCTTCGTAATATAGGAAGATGATTTTTAAAGATAGAAATGAATACTGCATGCTAACCTCCTCAGAAAAGACGTTCAAAATGAGTTTATAGAGTGGGTATACTCAGTCTTATTACATCATTTCCGTAAAAAGCTTACGGAAATAAGAACCGGATTCTCAGCTGGTTAACGCAGTTAATTAATCCAACTACTTGGGAGATACCGGTTTGAAACCTCAAGCCCGATGATGCTCTTGGAGCGATACACTTCATTAAACGAATACACATGCCTGTTGCGAGGTTCATTTCAATCAAAGGTTGCGGGAGTATTAACTTATAATTTTGTGTACTGATTCATTTTTCAGTAAAGGAATCCAGTCCACATGTGAAACATGCGAAACACTGCGTGAAAACGAAGACAGTGGCAATAATGTACGAAAATTATTACTACCTAAACTTATCTTAAAAAAAGGAACGTGTGAAGTTTTATCAAGAGCAGAAAAAATTGGACTCACTGACAATGTACGATAACAATTTAAGATGATTTAAAGTGAAGTCGACCCCATTCATCACGGCGAATCAACAACATGGGGAGCCCAGCATGTAAGGTAAACACTCACGGAACACGATGCCGAAGCGTTCACTCGGTGTACTTTGAAAGCGTTAATTCCACTTGTTTATGTAATCTTCAATTACATGGGTAATTTATGTGAGAATAAATTGCTGCAGAAGAGCCACAGTCGTCAATGAATTATTCAGTGCACTAATGCGGCCGTGTCCACTTGTTTGCATTTTTCTTATTTATCGCTCAACCAACCCACCGGCCATAAACCATCTTAACCTCCACTTGACTCAACCATCGACCCACAGACCTCACTCGGTATGCTTGCTACGTTTGACCCCAACCTCCTTCGGCTACATCTCTCAACTCCCCAGCCACCCGGTGGCGTCACATTCGCCGTATCCTGCCATTCTCCTTTATACCCCCTTCTATTCCTTGTATAACGAAAAAAACCATCCATATGCGGAAGCAATTAATAAGGCACTTCAATTAACATTCAATTGGCTCCTAATTGAAGGCCAACGACAAGTGGATTGGTATGGAGAGACTGATGAGCAATGGAATTCTGAGAAAGGCATATCGAGAAAACTTAGGTGACAAAAAAAGAAAAAAAATGTTTCTCGTTGTGGGGCTTTCATATGAATTCCTATTATTATCTTATCTATTACACTTATCCAAGTTCCTGGTAAATCAATCTCTCTATCACATAAAATCCTAACTATTCCGTCAGTCTACATTCTTGCTGGTACTTTATTTGTCAATAGCAATCCCAACATTTTTCCAATATCAGCATCCATTATCATCACACCTGTGACAAAAAATAAGTTACTCACTGCCCGTATTTTTACGGTATTCCTCTGAATAAGCCCATCACTAAGCATCTGACAAATATAGTTCCCGGAGCGTACGCAAAGAAAAATAACAACGCGATTCCGCGTATACTTATCCGCTCACACGATTCAATATTCTCGCGATTTCATCAATGCAGAGTCAGTGGAGATTAGTGACAATGAGTACAGCTGAAAAACGACGAATTGGAAGCTTTAGGGTCCATGTCACTTGAGCAATGTAAGCGAGTCACGGCACTTCCAGCCCCCACCGGGCGGAGCCAAACCCCGGACGCGCCGTCGGAAAATCATATGTATTTTTCGGCGTCGCAAACTTATTTTTAATTTCTCTTCAGTTTCGTGTTTATGAGTCTTCAACGAGTTCTCTGATATAAGTCACTTGGCAAATTTCTCCCTAAAATGCTAGATATTCTCTACTTTATGCAAAAATATTGTCTGAAAACAGCGTCCGCCGTTTTGTAATGGAATAGCACTAAAATGCTTCAAAAATATTTAAAGCTAAGCTATTGTAAAGGCAAAGGATTGTATTAATAGATTGTGCTATTTATTATTCGATCAAATTCCTCTTACAACGTCACCTTCAACTTAACTTATAAGATATTCGAAGAGAAATGAATTCAGGAGTTTTTTTGGAAATTTGGTCATTTTTGAGCTCCTGTATCTGACTAACGAATGAAAATCATGACAAATGATTCACTATTCCTTAATCAGCAATCTTTTTTGAGTATTTGTCTAAAGTTTCAAGTCTCTATCTCAAAAAAAGTTATTTTGTAATTTAGTCCAGGTTTTTTTGATTTCCACTGTGATACGGAGAATTGTAGCATCACGAAATATCAAATTCATTTTACGTAGCTAAACACATTTTTTCTAATCCAGTCCCATTTTGATTTGAGCCTTCGCTCCTTATAACCTCAAAACATTCTGCGATTCGCACGATACAAAGAGTTGAATTACAGTGAATTCGGTGGCATAAAGACGGTTCTGGACTCAGGATGGACGGGCGGGAAAGATGCCGAAGGATTGAAAGTCATCGGGAAGAGAGAAGGAAGTGGAAGAAAAAGGAGGAAGAAAGAGAGAAGTGCCAAGAGCGCACGGGGAGGACACGGGAGGACGTCGCCTCCTTGCGTGAGGGGTAGACCCGGCGGATGGAAAGGAGGCAAAGACGGAGAGGGGGCGGCGGCGGAAGAGAGGGCAGTGGCATTATGCAAGGGCGCCCCGGGCGGCCAACGGAATCCGCACAGCTGTGGAGACTCGAGGCAGATGAGGCGCCCTTACACCATAACTCTTCCCACCCACCCGCCCTCTCCCACCCTCCCTCATCCCCGGCGAGCCCCCTCCCTGGCCACCGAGGGAATAAAAACTTTTTTCACGCTCTTTATGCGCATCCTGTTTTTCGCTACGGCCACGCGAGGAAGAGAGGAGAGGAAAAGGTCCGCTTTGAACTGCGCAGCATCTTGCTACAGATATTGAGTAAATCCACAACACAGCCGTGAAATGAGTTGAGAAGTCGAGAAGGTTGTTGAGGAAGACCACCTGAACTAGGAATCGAATTGCGGGCCTCTGGTTTGCTGGACCAACATGACTCCCAGACTATATATGAACCATTATGTACGAGATACTTGTGCTGGTTCTAAATCAACGACGATAAAACCACAATGGTATGAAATAGCTTTACAGAAGTCACCTTCCATGAAATAGAAAATTACAGTTCCTTCATTTCAATAGTGATTAGTGCTGTATTTTAAACACGCCAAGAGAGCCGAGTGCATTTCAGGTAATGAGTTTGAATTACAGCGGAAAAAGGCACGGGGTCATTTATGCCTGTTATCCCCAATATTCGTTAGGCATCAAAAGCCAAGAGATCTTGTAGTATTTCTTTTAAAAAATTGAATCAACTACAAATATCTACACCTAAAAATCTATCTACTAATTTCTACATTTAATGAACTACTTTCCTGTCACCTCGAGGGTGTGCAGCAGGGCAATAATCGCCAAGCGTGCGTTATATACATACATGTTTTGTAAACTGTCTCTTAAATACAAAAAATAATTAAACTGAATCAGGAACGTGTAAATAAACACTTGATTATGAAAGAATTTACTTTTTCATTGAGTTAGTCATGTTTGAGGGAATTCTGAGGGAATTTTGAGGGAAGATGTCGATTCCCAATCGAGCATGCAAAAGAGCAATCAACGTGGGTTAGTGCTTAGAAAGTATAGAGAATTTCCGTATATAGGACAAAAAAGATTATGATTCGCGGTAAGATTCCCTTTTTGATCCCCGCGGTGAAATGCTTACGGGTAATTTTCATCCACAGGATCTTACCGGACCCAGGAGAGAGAAGATAGGTAGGGCAGGACGTGATGAGGAGGGATGGATGAGAATATGAGCTCCACAGAGTGGCCTCACTCACACACGAACTCATGAGGTGAGTTGGGCGATTGGTAGCTGAGGGAGAAGTCAAATAGTGGGTAGTTATTCGGGAGACGAGGTGGACGGGAATCCCTCACTTCTCCCCGCCAGATGGGGAAGAGCATCGCCCTCTCGGTCCGAAGACGAGCCCCGGCCACTTCCGGGGCCCCCGCCTCCTTCCTCCGATATTCATTCCTATGCCGACGTCTCTTGCCCTCCTTCCTCTTCCTACCTGCTCCGACCAACTCTCCGCGCTCTTTTAACCGGTACAAGTCGTCCAGAGAGGGAGAAGCATTTGGAGCGCGGAGGAGGGGAGGGGGAGGCTTGAAGGGTGAAAAAGAGAAAAACGTGGCCAGCCGGATTGCGGGAGGGAGTGTGAGGAGATAAGCGGAGGAAGAGGAAGTCAGTCGGGAGAGACGGAGAGCGGACTCTGCCCAATCAGTTTAAGCGTCCGGAAGGGGAAATGTTTTGGAGACACATCTTTCGGAAGGGAGACGGGGAGTGGAGACTTTTGGGAGTCGGTCTCTCCGGTTCTTATATTTTTTTCACAACCCGCGTTTCCACGTTCTCATTATTTTCCCCCTTTTATCCGAAGGATGAAGTCATCGAGCCTCCGAATGAAGACGTCGATGATGCCATCTTACGACATGTGTTTACTCGCGTACCCCATTAGTGCCGAAATATCCGCGTTTACTGGCGTTGAATGTTGAGCGTGTTTTCCTTCGAGGTGGGGACAGAGGGGGTGGGAAAACATCTCCCACCGACGCGACGCTACGTAACCGTGAGGGAACGTTGTTATTGCTGTCGCGATAAACCTGGAACGACTTCATGAAAATAAAGTCCATGAACCTCCCGTTTTGGCAACAAAGTTCCCCTTTGTGCTCGAAGTTGAATGTGGCGTGTTTAGGAAACGGTTGAGCGCAAATGTTTGGAAAAGACATTATGTAACCATGGGAAAAGCAATAGCATCGAATGAGCGGACGCGACCAACCCGGATAAAAAAAATATCGCACAATTTCCTGCACTGCGCAAGGCTATTCGCGAATACGATGGATATCTGCAGCGTTTTAATATTAATATTTTATCCCGCAATCGCTCGTCCATCTCTTGTAGCGGTGATCCCGAAGCATTCAAGAGGAAGTTTCGAGGAGTGGCCATTCCAATGGCCAAGGACGCCGGCTCGCCCCGGGGAAGAGAAAAATAAAGAGAGGAGATTGTTTTGCAAAGGCAAGGTCTCTGACCACTCCCACCATTTGCGAATGTTTCCACGAGAGTCAGCCCATGAAGTCTTAGCGTTCCTCCAAAAAAAAGTGACATCTACCTCTGTGAGCTAACAAGGCAAAGATGTTTCTAAGAATCGTAATAAATTTTTTGTTACATTAAAGTACTGTGCAAACTGTTGTAGAAAAACCAAAACCATTACTCAGTTTTTGTTATGAGCTTTATACTACCATTATGTAAATTTGAGTACGAAAAATATACATCAATAAAATATCTTTCTCAGCCACCGTAAATCAGATCCATTAACTTGGTAACTCATAATGTGATATTATTTTGAAATAAATTTAGATTCTTACTAGCAAATGGACGTATTATGAAATAACCGGAATAAATAACTTTAAAAAATTCAATTGCTTACCTATATGTCATCGATATTTAGGAAATTGAATTATCTGTATCACTATCGCTGTAGTGATACAGATCTTGTCTCAATAACATGGCAATGACAGGCAACAAGTCAATAATAATTTTTTTACACTTGACTAAGGCCGTGACTTATAAATAGAGAAGAGATCGTTGATTGTCAATAAAAAAATAAATTATGAGTGACAGTAAACAATGAAATCATCTCCAACCAGAGCCAATGCTTCATATACGATCGAATACCTGCCAGCAATAAATTTTCATGACAATGAAAGTAAGCCGGGTCATCAAATCCTTTTCGCTGAAGTCAATTACCTTGGGCAACCATGCCATTTAATGGGTTATCTAAGTCTGTGATGTTTTGCTTTCTTTTCTCTGATTCTCCATTTCAAAATGTTTAAAGTATGAACACAGGTATATTTAAATTTCGCATTCAATCGGAGAAACGCTCATGCCACTCGTACTCACTCATTTCAAATTTACATTTTTAAACCATTTTCCATTTAAACAGGAGAGATTTCGTACTCGGAAAGGAAACATTATACTCTGCAACGTAAACTACGTGAACGGAAAATACGGTCATAAAAACTTATTAGTTGGAAATGAATATACTTATAAAGTAAAGTAATATTATCATGACCGCCAGATAATCATGTTGAATACCGAAGAGGGAGCTCAGTCTTTCTCTTTCCCAGAAGTTGGATTGTAGAACGTAAGACAATTACTATGACTAAAATCAAGCTTTTTCTATATTTACTACAACCATACTGTTCTTAACCTAAAGTAAGCTGTACGTATCGTCCAGACATTTAACGCCACCATCAAAGGTTGCGGGTTTCGGGAGTGGGTTGTGCTATCCCGAATAATACTGGTTCCGAAGAATATTGTCAAAATATGTAGCTCAAGGGTAGTCTAGTCGTACACGAAGTATGAGAAGTACTCGAAGCTAAAAAAAAATAATGAGAGTGAGTTACCCACTGATTTTATTGAAGGTCATTGTATCACAGAAATTACTTGCCTTGTATCGCAGAAATTACGGCTGAAAAAGTATACCGAGGGCCCTAATTCCCAGCGACACTATTAATCCAACATTTAGGAGAAATAAATTTCCCTTTTTGACGGCCAGGGTCACTTCCAATTTCCGTTTCTCCATCCTTCCGCATTAGTGGAAAGTCTTTAGGCGTCTTTTGATCGATGATTCCCAGGAAATCAGTTCCAGATCGCCAGGGAATTCTGTGTATCCATGTCCACGCTTGTTTATAACTTGTCTTTCCCCCTCTTTGGCCATTTTCATCGCCCAAATCAGGGTCCCTCGACACACAGTTGAATCCCACATTGGACTCCGATGGGGAAAGCAGTGGATTTCTGGTACGAGAGCCCAATGATGGGCCGCTGGGGAGAGTTCTACAGCGGGGGAATGTTTCGCACTCCGAGCACTGCCAACAACCATCGTCACACCCTTCTCCCCTCGCCAGTTCCTTCAACCCCCTCTCTTTCACCTGCAGGTGTTCCAAGAGTTTTGCGGTTAATTATCGCAGTCCAGCGCACTGGTTTCCCTCGGTCTGGCCGCGATACCCCCTCTCTCCCAGTGAAATAGAACCCTTCCGAAACAGCGTTCCATTAGCGTCAATTATCAACGCGGAAACGGTTCGATATGAAAAGGTATCGCTCCGATTGTGTCAGATGGTATATATCCGCCCTCTCCCTAATCCTCAACTCTTATAAACCATTCAGTAGCTTCCTATGGGTAAAGATTCAATGCAGTGTAAGTTAAGAAGTGGCTTCCTCTGGTGCTGTACTTAAATGAACTCAAGGACAGCACCAAGCATTGATTAAGTGAAAGAACAGAAACCTCATTGTTAAATAGCTTTCCTACCAGTGCCAGAATCCTGCTCCATGCAAAGCTGAGGCTTAGGGATGAGACCGATAATGAAAAACTATTCTATCAGGCAAATTACATTTTAAGCTTTACTCTTATGAATAATTAACATTGTTGCCACAATGGTAGTTCACTGTATCACATACTGAGAAGATTTCCCCAGTCAAATTATTTGTTTACGATGGATATCCTCATATGCTTAAACATGATCGAAATCTGTATGAAAGTTTAACGAGCACTGCACATTACAGTTCAGTTTTTCATTTCACATTCCATTTCAAAGCAGGTTCACCAAACAAATCGTGTAATCCACGTAAGATGGTTTATGGATACAATCTATCAAAACTAGTTAACATGCAGCAGCATATATAAGGAAAATACAATATAATTTTATTTCCTATTAAAATTTAAGGGATTTTTGCGCTCGATTCCAGTACTTTTTTCTGATAATTTATTTTATCATGAGGATTTTAAGGTTTGAATATTCAATACCACGATATTATTCTAGGTGAAAATCACATATGAAATCTTAGAGTAAAGCATTGTAAATATATTAAAAATGAAAAAATCATGATTACCGTTTGACTGGAGGAGTCTAGGTACCGCAGTCCGAAATAAGCGGTCTCGAGGAGGTTGAGATGACGAAATACTGTGTCCAAAACTTCTTGACCCGGAGTGGTGTCCTGTGAAATAAATATTTCCCATTAAAAATTAAACATTATTATTTAAATATTATCGCCAGGGGTAAAAAACTATTGATAAGTTTTCCACCATACGATTACATAATAAATCAAAAAGAATTTTACATATTATATCACCTAAGATACGAAAAATTACATTAACCATACGTGAATAAATGTCATTCCATACTTAACATAACACCAACACAGCTTCGCAACATTAACCTCCAAGACAAATCGCAGCTGTACGATTACAATCGATGAAGAAATAATAACCCAATTCCATCACGAATGGTGATATGAATCTCCAAAAGGTTCCAAATCAAGATCGAAAGAAAAATGCATCTCCTCCCCATAATTTTATGCAAATTTCCTGGCTTTCCCAGAGCAAACAGCAAGTCGATGGCAGGACCCGAACCATCACTTTTAACGAGTCTTATCTGCTTAACATTCCGCAGCGTGTCGAAAATTAGCGCCCCACCTGGAAATGGACCGAATCCAAAACGTGCCCGGCAACAAGCCCACTCTCCCCTCTTTCCCACGCGCCTCTTTTCTTCCGTCTCGACTCCCTGCAGTCCGACACCCCCTTACGCTGTAGCAACCGACCCTCACAACCCACCCACCCACCCACTCTACATATATTCCCTCACTCAATCGCTCAAACCCCTCGCATGCTTTGACGAGCCCTTATTCCGTGCAATTTGGTTTGATTGAAGGCTTGGCCGACGGCGTCGTTGACGGAGGCATGTGAGGAGGGTTGGGGGGGAAAAGGGTAAGAGGGAAAGGAGGAGGATGAGGTCAGGGCGTGGGTGCCGACGGGTTAGGGGGAGGGGCATGGCCCCCGAGGCGAGAGGGTGAGAGAGCTTTTATTCGGTGATTACGCCCCCCGCTCCACCCACCCCACGCTCGATGGTTTTCCCCGCTCTAAGCTCATTTAGGATTTGGATTCAATTATCCGTAATCATTGGATCGGATGCGAGCGAAAAATGACAAAAATAGTCGAAACTGAGTGGGGGAGAGTGACAGGGTGGAGACAGACAAGAGGCTGGGTGGGGGACGAACGAGCACACGGGCAGGCAGACAGACGGGGATAAGGACGGAAGGGTGGCAAAGGGTGTAGCGTGGGGGAGAGGGGATCAAGGGAAGGGAGATTCGTGTGTTCGCTGCAGCCAGGCTCGCCTTCAGGTGCGGCGATCGGTGTCGTCCTCCGCGGCCCCTCCACGAGCCCACCCCGCCAGCACCCAACCACCCAGCACGCCTTCCGCCCCGTAAATCCGGGAAACCAGCGATCCGATCCGCCCTGTATCCACGACGACACGACTTGGAACAACCCCTTCTTTTGAAAGGGCGTTGAATTATCGGGAAGAGGGTGAAAGAGAGGAGGAGAGAGAAAGAGAGAAGAGAGATATAGAGTGAGCCAGCAGGCCGGAGAGTGGGGTGTACAGGGATACGGGGAGGAATTGTGTGCGACGGGGAGGGGGGCAAAGAGGGGGGAGAGGTCGTTTGAATTCCATTCGGTCCCGTGAAACCGCCCGAGGGGGTTCATCGCTGGAACATCTACACGAGAATGGGGAGCCTTCGATGCAATGGATACCCCATCCAACCTAATTAAACTCTAGCGTGGCTGGGCAGGGATAGGCATATGCACATTATATTAAGCGCAGTGCACGGTGAGCGTGGCGGGGGCTAAATGCGGACATCGGCCGGGTGTTATGCTCCTCAGACAGCGAGGGATAGACCGCATACGACGCCAAGCCATAGAAGATGTCGGACTCAAAATAAGAACAAGCTTGATATAATGTTAGTGATAGTTTTATGGATACCATTTCGGCATCATTCATATACTATTAAAAGTGTCATCAAGGCGGAAAGATCAACGAGGAGATAGAGGTAATTATTCGATTTCAACGTGAAAGATTCCATTTACGTCTTATCGTTTCAAGTATTTAGTTACTGAAGAAGTGCCATAAGCCTTAACGTATATTCGCATTTTACTGCAAAATCGATGATAATGAGTTATCGGGGAAAATATGTGATTTATGTTATCGAATAGTAACAACGTCTTAGTAAAATAAAAGTAAAATTATCAACATTGCAAGGCAGGAGCGGTATCAATAATTACTTTAGAAATGCAACCAAGCACTTAATAGCATTTTCAGGACTGTCGAGTGTGCGCTCCAATGGCTTATTTCAAGTGAATGTATAGTCCAATTGGGGAGGAAATTGCCCATGAATGTAACTTCCTCCCATTCATCATTTGGACGGAGTTAACTCAAGGCCAACGAAGGCAACGACGATGGAGCGTGGAAAGAAAAAGAATAATGTATCCTATTACATTCCAATGAAACTATCTTACACGAAAGTGATTTCCTAGATCGAACTAAGATTGGAGAGGAAAAAATCTCATAAATACCAAACATTCTACTGTACAGACGCAGTGATGTCAGTAGCAGATTTTTTTTAAATTTATATGTACGGGTCACTGGTTTCATTAAAATAAAAATATGAGTTTCAAATTCAATTGAATTAGTGTTCGGTGCAACAATGTTATTATTTAATCTAACAATGCTGTTCTACAATATTGCGCCCAATAAACTAGAATATGTTCATAAGAGAAACTTAATTTTACATACCTGCCAGTATGAATGATTATTAGCAGACTGGTAACAGCTATAAAAACTTTAGTTATTTACTTATATAACCCGTATGAACAGCACTTTAGGCCTTTTACACTAGGGTAGGTATATATCATTATAATTGAAGACAAAAACACATTCATGCTCCCGGTAATAAAAAACACACTGGGAGGGATTTCGAGCCCCTCAGAATAGGCGGGTGTGGTCTTTATCCCGCCGCCACCTAGTCGGCAACGAAAATAAAAAAATAACAATATTAACAAATAAAAATATGCTATAAGCGATAGAGAGGACACATGAATGTCATTCCCAAATCATCCAAAAGATACGTACTCTACTGCTAAAAAAGATAGGAATGCCGTTCAACGAAGAGAAAAAGGGAATCAAATGTGTTTCCGTGGTACCAGGTAGAGAGTAGAATAATATGACCCCAAAGACAAGAAAATATAGAGTAGTTCCTCCAATTTACCTGGAGTGAACTATATCCCAAAAAGAATTTTACTGCACGATGGCAAGCTTCATGCAGCGAGGTAATTTGGATACCGTTGCCTATTGAAAGAAAAACTATCTCCATTTCTTGTTCGAAAGGAGGTTTAATAAAAACCGAGAAAGAACTTTCAGGTTCTCATTTATTTAACCTTTCTTCAACCGTGATAACGTGGCCGGGATGAAAAAATCAGTAGAACGGAGCAAAAGGTGGAAATTAGAAAATATAAAGGGAGGAAAAAATGAACATCAAAATTAGGTTCAAAATCTTCTATTTTTAGAGGGTGATTTAGCAAGGACGTTCGGTCTGAGCAGTACTTGCAAAAGAGACTTTTTAATAACGTTTTTCTGATAGAAACCGAGGGGTGGTTGTTAAAAGTGTAGATTTGTTCCCTCTCAACGTTTTTCACTCCTACCATGCGTTTACTGCAGCCGGTCTTCGCATTTAGATTTATTTCCCTGTAGAGTTCGTTTGACATCTGCCCTTCGCACTGAACCCTAGTAGGAGTAATGCGTAACACATCTATTTTATGCCAATATGAGGACGGAACTGCAGAGAGTACCATACATTTAGAGTTACTCAGAGAGAATCCAAAACTCACCAACTATGCGGCCTTTATGTATTTTATTGCACATCCACTCTAAAACTTACACGAAGCGCTCGTGATGTTCCTTAAGACAGGCGGTCAGGAAATTTCACGCCTCAAGAAAGAACGTCCATATGTTCACGATTGAGAGAATTTGCGAAAAATATTCTCAGTATTAGGTGATACTTACATACTTAATAAATAAACAATTACAGGAAAATCAGCAGAAAATATTACATCAATGAAGCGGGTACAATATCTGTCCATTACAAATAAAAAATACACCCAAAGGCAGCTACATAGTCACTGAAAATTCTCATCTTGATAAATAATTTATACGTTGGATTCAATTTAATGTCTATATTTTGTAAAAGTAAACGTTATTTCAGATCAGTCCATTTAGAATCACAATACTAATGACTTATCATGTAATTAACTCCTTGAAAAGAACCACATGAATAGGCAGGTTTAAACAAGGGTACTCATGGCGAAAAACTAAATACTGCTTATATTAAGCAGCAATCCACTATTTCGAACCCTCATCCTGCAGCCATTACCTCTTAACTCAATACCGATTGGTATCATTTCCTGCCTAATTGAATAAAATCCTCCCTACATTCTTCCCTTCCTTTTCCCATGGCATTTTTCAAGTCGCGCTCTCCGTTAAAAAAAAGTCCTGAAAACACGAGTTTAAAGCGATCGGATCCTCATTCCTTGCGTTCCGGGGCATTATTTTCCGGCTGCCGTTTTCTTTAAGAGGAGACTATCGGCACTGGATGGATGGAGATGAGATCGAATAGTGGCGATCAAAAACGGGGAAATTCCAAGGGACGGCGGAAGGGGTTAGAGAAAGGACGAAGGGAAGGGAAATGGAGGGAGGGGCAAGGAGACAAATGGAAAAGAGGGAGCATTTACGAAGAGGGATGGAAGGATGAACGAGGGAGGGAGCGAAGGGAATTTGACGGAGGGCGGAATTGGAGAATTGAGAGGAAAATGTGCGATGAAGTTAAATGGCAGGGATGTGGAAGGCAAAGGGGGACAGTAGGGGCGAGAGGAGTGGGGAATGGATATACGGAGAGATAGAGACGATGGTGGGAGGAGACGGATGTGACGGAACTTTTAAAAAATTTCGAGAGCGGGGAGGAAAAAAAAACAAATAGGCAATCAGAGCCAGGAGAAAGAGGCAGGGACGGAGGGATGGCCGGAATCTCTATCATTTCCTCCCTCGAGCCTCCTATCCTTTACTCACAAAAATTTATTTTTCCACTTCCCTTTTTTCTCGAGGGGGAGAAAAAAATTGCAGGATCGGGAGCGGGAAAAGAGGGTGGAAGGCGGTTGGGTTGAGGAATAACTGAGATAGAAGAAGAGTGACAGCGAGAATATGTTCGCTCGTGTGACACCCAAGTACATGACCCTTCCCGTATGCACCCAGGAGAGAGAGAGAAGAATAAGAGAGAAATATTCATCGAGTGGAGGAGGGGGTGAAAGAACGGTGCGAGTTGGAAAAATAAAGACCTCCTACAAAGATGGCTCAGATTTTGCATACCGCTCGCCGTTGAGAACGGACCGTGGGGATTGTGCGCCCGAGGGCAACTTGGAGTACCTCACCCTGGGGAAGGGGAGGGCGTGGTGCAGTCAACACGCACCGCTAGCATTTTTGTAACCCGCTTCGCCGTCCTTCACTCCAAACTCTTCACCGGACAGAACGTGGAGGGGCGTGCCGTGGACGAGGTGCGAGCCCGGTGGACCCAGAAGGTCACAGACACGAGAACGGAAACCCTATTCTTGCATCTCGACTCTTTCACGTAAGAATTATTAACCGCTTCTCCATCGAATCCGATGAGACGTCGGTAATCAATCTCGTTTGTTTTATAATTGATTTTTCGTTAGTCTCTTTCGACTTATATCTGTTTCCTCTCTCTGCCGTCTCTGTTTCTCCGATATTGCCCTAATCCTGGGGAAAATTGGAGTAAGCGTAGTTGACACATTCAAATACGAGCGACATCTAAGCGTAGCTGACACATTCATATACGAGCTGAAGGAGTAACTTCTCAAATCCACTACTGGATTGAAACATTCAGCGTGGTTACAACAAATTTTCTGTGATGACAAACACGAACACCTTAAAATAAAAGCTACGACGCAAATATATTCACCCCATTTAGGTAGCACGCTATGCTCAATTACGGCTTACAATAGTTAATAGACCGAATTAAAACACAATTTATACCTCATCTAATTACTGGCGTTCCATCATTAGAATGCCGGGAATGGAGAAAAATATAATGTGGACCTCAAAGCCAAAAAATGTATATCACTCCTAAACACATCTTCAATGAAATATAAAAACTCCACAAAAAGAGAAATAAAAGCATTTTATGTAAATATTTTTTTTATTCAATTTAAATATTGCGGATTCGGTGAAATGATATAGAACTTGCCTCGCAAAATAGCAGCCGTTTTATCCGAAAAGAATTCTTTTACGGATAAATTACTAACATCATTCCAAAATAATTTAAAAAATAATGTACGCGGCTAAATAAATCAGGTGAATATGCGTTAACCTCACTAATCTCTTGAAAATTGCCGTTATTCTCCTGCTGAAATCTTTCGCTCAACGGAGTGCTACTGACTTAATGCACATGATACCGAAACTCCAAAATCATGAGGAAAGACAGGAAACGCCCACAAAATTTCATTTCATCATTTTGGAGTTCAATCATCATGAAAGCTTTCACCGGAGCGAGTGAGTGCCGAAACACATTCACCCTCCACCATTCCCTCCCGACTCTCGGCCGCCCTTCGAAACCGACCACACTCACCCACCCACTCTCCTAATCCGCCACCGATAATACGCAATTGTCGGGCGGAAAAATTAATTAACTCGTATCCAGAGTCAGTTACTATCAACATTATTACCCATTTTCACCGATTTATCCCTCGCAAAAAAGTCCTTAATGCACGCAAAAAAGATGCTCCGAACAGAGCTCAGAGCTGTCGTCATTTAGCTCTGCCGTTTTACTGCTCGAGAAACTATCCACGATATCACTAGCACGGACTCTATCACTCAAATAGTTTGTGTTAATCACCTTTATGTATCATTTTTGTCACGGGCATGACTAAAGTAATGAAGGCGTGTTTTGATTATAATTTCCTAAGTATACGCCGAGGATCATTAGAATATTCTCAAATCCAGTGCATTAACTTTCGAGCGAATTTCATGCGATCAAAGCGGTCGCGTTGAGAATGAAAAGCGCCAATTCCAGGGATAAAGCCATAAGCCTAAAACTACGATTCGAGTCTCACGGCTTTTTAAATTATAAACGAATGACTACATTCAGTTGTAATTAAATTACTCGCACCCTTCACGCTCGTACAACGGTTTGTCTCCTAAACTTCTAAGCAGCGGAACCGCATATCTGAACTTCCGTTCCCGCACCACAAAACTCTCCCGCAAGTCCTTCAGAACTACTCTCTCCATTTCCATCAACTCACCCCTTTCTCCATCGATAATTGCCAACCGAACAAAGCTTGGGCTTACTCCGTTGCAACCGCGCATGACGTATCGTCATTTGCGGGAGCAGTGCGCGCCAAATAACTCCAGAAGCCTAGCTCTCTATTCCCTCTCGTGCCTATGAGGCTACCACATCATCTTTTAATCCTCCCGTCAATCCTATCGCATCTATCCCCCACTCCTTCATTCTTTCCCCTTTCTTTCCTTCTAATTCTCCATTCTTCCTTCTCTATATTACCTCGTAAACTCTCCACTCCCATCCACAACGAAGGAATTCTCCTTCCAACCCCTTCTTTACACATGCCGTCCATTCTTAGCCATCAAAACTTAGATAAGAATCGAGCAGGGAGAAACAATTGGCGGTCTGGAAGCGGAAAAGATCGATTCCGTAATTTCTCCACGCTACCGGATTTGCGAGGAATCGAATTCTACGTCATGAGAGATGGAAAGAAAGCAATTGGGGAGTTGGAAAGAAATCAGTGAAATTTCAGAGCGGAGAGATTAATTGGATGATGACTCCAAATTTCATGGATGGATGGATACTATGAGTACATGTGCGTAATTGAGGGAAGCTGTCTCGTTTGTAAGATGAGTATCTCTCTTTCCTCGATAAACTTGGGAGTTTTTTTTTCAAACCTCACTGAAAAAATTGATCCAGAAGAAATGATGGAGAGCAACTAGAGCCAAATTGTCGATTTCAGGATAAATACAACCTTCGAATACCATGTACACTGCCATGAAGTTTACTATCGTGATACGGATGCCTTATCTTGTCAGTTTTTTTGTGTTCGGACGGATTAGTCATATATTTTGCTGGAAGCATCGGAAGCAAACAAGAATCGGGAATAAAAATCAAATCAATATGTTATACCGAATACGAAGATGTATTGTTTCAAAATTGTGCTCGTGGAGACGATTTATTACCATAAAAGTAAAAATCCTGAATGCAAATTTACGCATAAAAATAATCGAGATTAATAAGAAAACAAGATCTACAGGACATCAGGTATATCCCTCAGTTACAAAAATAATTACCCTTGTATCAAATAAATATAAACTCAGGAAATGAAACGGACTGCAGTTCATCTCGGTTAGCGTTTCAGAATTTATATACGGTGAGAAACATGTCCGTGTCTCACATCAAATGATCGCGGTACAAAATAGGAAGAGTAAAATTAAAGGAAAGTAAATTTAAAAAAATATTCAACTGCTTTCACGAACGGTTTTGAACCAATAAATTGGCTACATTCGAAAACTAGAGATTGAAAACTATTTTCATCAATTATAACGGATCAGCAGCCGGGGAAAACGAGGAACAAATACACAAAGCAACAGACTCGCGATTCATTACAATAATTTAGACGCAAAAAAAATGACCCGCTCCTTTAACGGGCAGTCGATTTGTTTGTTGCATGGGGCTGCCCACCCCTCATAATCTCATTCGCTTGGAAATGCACCCCTCTTCAATGGGCTGCCGTCTCTCCGCATGACACCGCTCCCCGGCACTATCGCGCACCTTCCCCCATGCACCACCACCGCGCACTCGCTAGGTGTACTCCGCCTAACACAAGCCCTGACCTCACACGCCGCTCACCCCGAGGCATATTTCAATGATCCCTTTTCAAACTATCATATACACTCGGCATTGTCCTCGGAATGGTAGTTTTCATTCCGCTTCTCTTCAGCGTTCGCCTCATCACAAAAAACGCCTATACGCCGCTATTCGCGTGCACACCGATATAGATGCCTTCCCGAAATATTATCCGCCGCCTATTGACTGAAAATGTATTTCATTTTTATTCCATGACGAAGCAGATTCACTTCTTGGCAATTTATTTCCCAGGAAAATTATGATTTGAAAAGGGGAGAAATCGGAACCTGTATTAATTGTCTATAGCAAGATATCTAATATCGAAGAGAAAGCCATACCATGTTTTAGCCCAAATTGGTAAAAAAAATTGTGGGAAGCAGGTACTGCCACAAAAATCGAATATCAGTCTCTCCGTTTATCAAGCCAAAAAAACACCTAATAAACAGTGAATTCTTCTTAAGGGATAAGGCTATAAATAAAAATAATTTCTAGCTCTAATAGTAATTAAAATACTAGAACATACTCACGAAGACGACCGAATTTAAACTCCCAACAGCTTTTAAAGAAAACAGTATCGTTTGAGTCGTTTTTTAAAGACCGATAAATAATTAAACATGTCCTCCATTTCTTTCCGATTTCATAAACTTAGCCTCATTCCTCCGAACTTTATTCTTCCCGACGACCTCACCTACCGAATCTTTCGGGCCTAACTTCCTATTCCGGGCTTATTTCATACTCCATCCTAGTTTACCAACCTACGACGAAATGTATCAATCGGATTTACATATTCTGAATATCTGCTGCTATTCGTCCAATCACAACCCATTTATGAGTTGAGCCGCTCCGTAGATATGACTGAGTGGAGAAAAACGGAAAAAAAGTAAAACTCTGGCAACGAAATCGTTTCCCGTTTCAAACACAATGCACCTCCATCATCAAAGAAATAGGATCAGGGATTGGTTGATCGTGTGCTTTGATGGTTGAGAGATGGGCACTCAATAGCTCTCCAACTGTCGGGCCTTGAAAACGGAGCGGGGGGTGCATGTAAAAAGAGATTCGAGGAGGAAGGGGGAGGAATGAGGTGGAAGGAGAGGAGGAGAGGGAGGGAAGAGGAGTAGTAACGGGAGTGAGAAGGATCCCATAGTGCCTCTTGATCGGAATCAGTTGGTCCTTGGCTGCGGCCGGGAATAGTATTGAGTTCTCCGTGCAGTTTGCCGGATTTACAGCTGGTAATCTGAGATCCTCTCGGCGGGAAAGAGAGAGAGAGCAGATTTTGGTGAGCACACAATGCCATTTGCGGTTCCGCGAAATCATTTCGCGCTGGAGAGGGATTATTTTGCAGGATACATTTCACTAAGTCTCCCTTTTGTTTGCGTAATAAACAAACTGCGCCTCGTTGGTCGTCCCCGCCGTCCATTTCGAAGTGCCACTCACCGTGGATAGTCGAGTTAGTAGAACCGCGATTCGCAGGTTTTTGAGAATTTCAGCTGCAAATCTTTCCAATAAAAAGAATGAAATATCGATTCCATTACGAATTCGACATTTGCCACACGGATAGGCAGAGTAATACCAGAAAAATGTACCGCATTCAAAGAATTTCTTTCAGTAGCCAGGAAGATATTCAATTCAATGAAAATATGTTATCCAGACAGTTGAAGCGGATGTTTTCATGAGTTAAAAATGTTGGTAGAGAAATAAACGAATTGTAACGACATCAATACTTTGAAAATACTATGTCCAATAAAATTCATTCAATCGTCGAAAAGCGTAAATCTAGAACCGATGCGAAGAATAAGAGGAAGTCTTTGTAAGAATAAAAGGTGATCAAAATTTTGAAAGAATCTTCGATTTAAATGAGGGCCCTCACACTATTATGATTAATGCCATAAATAATGGGCAAGCGATAATAACATAAACAGAAATACAAATTGTCTTCAACTAAAATTAAGCAAATACGCATTTAAAAATAAAGAAAACCGCCTCCATCACACGAACATAAGTCTTCTCCTAATCTACATGTAGAATTCTAAAATTCCCACTTTATACGAAATATATTCTACAAGCTTATGGCTCAAAGTTCAGCTTGTGAAAATATTTTGCATCGAGTAATTCTCCATGTTTACTATGCCTAGAAATAATTTTAAGAAAGACCTACTCTAAACTAAATTATAGAAACATTGCGACCCACCAATGGAAATAAATTCTGGATGCACTCCGTCTCTATTTAATTAAGGAGACCAGAGGTCAAGAGAGCAATAAGTACTGGAGAGAAAAATCCAATCCTTTCAACCTTCCTCAACACCATCCGCGCTTCCAAGCCAACCCCTCACCTCTAATTCTGTGACTCAAGTATGGTATTTTCTGGCACTACAATTCCGGTCCTGGGACGTGAAAGACTCACCGAACAATGTTCTTCTTTATAACTCTGACTTCCAAAGGCGAATCTGGCGAATGAATCCATTCCAAGTTAATCATGGATCTCCTTTTTGTTCCTTGCCGCTGAAGGTCATCTCCGAGACTCCCCACTTCCTACGCCTTCGATTTGCAGCGCTTGCATTCCACAAGTTAGTCGGCGATAAAAGTATTTGTTGGCATCATATTCACGGACTTTTGCTAAACTTCTGCTCCTCCAAAGATTGAAAAAGTTAATTTCCCTAAGTGGCATATATCACTGCTCCTCCCTTCGGCTCCCTCTCTTCAGAAAAAGCGCATCTCATAATGCTTTTGATAAATATTAAATTCACCAAACATAATTCCCTTCTTTTATTCTGGTGCACACTAAACCGTTATTCTTCGAGAGAACTCCATTTCTCAGTGAGACGTAGGAAATACTCCAGGGAAGGCACTCTCCGCTCTCCTTAAGATTGCTTGAATTTAATCGACAGCCCCTTTGAGAAGAATAATCCCGCTCTTATCTCCCGAGCTTCCGATCCCTTATAGCTCTCCATCACCCTGTCTCATACCATTCCTTCGCATTAACTCTGTCTGCCGCCCTTTAACTCTGCTTCCCCCCTCTTTTTCCATCCCTTACGTTGATACACATCTCTCATTGGACGACGTCAGACACACTGGCGCCGCTTTCTTCTACGCGACGTCTTTTGGCTACTGAATTTCAGTGAAATCAATATTTATAATATGTCTCAATTTATTCAGCGCATTTAGAAATATGAAGTCCTTCTTTACAGTTAGCTGAATGAACTACAGAAATATCCACGCCACGGAAAGTTAAAATTCTCCGAGGGGGGTCACGAACCCACAGCCACCATGCAACATCGAGTTTGACAAGCAAGAGATTTGCGCCATCACCACCGATGACCTCAGTCTGTCAATGAAAGAGGCGTTCATTCTCTCAAGGCACTGATCCCTTTTGGTCCACCTTAAATATCTCGTTCCACTAATAATGTCTCTAATCATATTTACCTGTTTTTACGTTTTTACCTATCATAATGCATGGAATCAAATTATATACAGTAGAAAAAGCCCATCAGCCCATAAGCGAACATAATTTTCTTTTGCTTTCATTGGTGACCAATTACCTTGCCAGAAAAATATCAATAAGTTACTTGACAGCTCCACAGATGATGTTACATAAAAGGCCTTTTTGTACAGAATTTTATCAGCAAACGGAAATAGTTAGACATGCCAAAGGGATAGGGTATAAATGTATTTTAAGAAATAAAACGTTACCCAGGAAAAAGGCAAACATCCATCACGAGTTTGTGGGTTCGATGCTGTGAAATACGTTTGATGGTTCAACCATAACAATAATAATAACATGTCTTTATTGGGGCATGATTGAGAAATAACTGCCCCTTCTGCCATGAAAAAATATAGTAGGAAACTAATCAAAATATAACTCACGCTCGTTGACAAAAGAAGCCAATGTGAAGAATTACACTTATATATTAACCAAAAGTTAACTTCTTTTATTTACAGAAGAATAATAACTTCAGACAAAGTATAGCAAAATACCTGAAAGTGAAATTATTAACCTTGCCCAGATCGTAGGGTTGCTATGAAGTCACCAGAAACATTATAATTTGAAAAGATGTCCTTCTTTGGTGGACCTCATTCATAATAAGCAATTCTTAGAATATGATTAAAATTGATAATATGTACTTTTTGAAAAAGTTATGTTTTGCGACCACATGTTCATTCGTTCAATGAAAATGAAAGAATGCAGCAAACGGATCTCACCTCGATAGACTACTGATCAAAACAAGGTTCGATCGAACCACGCAACGACTGAATCCGGCGACTGGCCACGCTAGATTCTAGAAGTTTGTATGACGCCTTTAGCCATCCGTCCCTTTCAGAAAAATAACATATAGCATCAACATTTCCGACAGAGGGAATTCGGAACTATGACGTGAAACAGGTACTTTTCATATTTCCAACTCTTTCTAAAAGGTAGCGAAACGGAGTCAACGAACTTTGGCATCATTTGTGGAAATTTCCGAAAGCCTTGCCTGCATTATAATGCGCTTAGGGCAGATTCCCCGCATACCAGCAGCAGCAGCATGAACCTCTGTCCTGGATCGCCGCTGATCTTGCCCTCCGCCGTCTCCTCTCTCCCTTTTTGTCGCCTCCGCCCCGGGCCATCCGCCCCCTCCCGCTCCATCCCCTCATCGCTCCTCCCCCAACCCTCCCTCACGTCTCTCCCGATTGTCCCGCGCCACCCTCTCCCCATTCCCCGTCAATTAACATCGCCTCTTTCATTCATTCCTACCCTCGCTATGCACTCTCCATTGTTTCCAACCATTATGCATCCATCCATCCGTCCATCCATCCATCCCCGTTCCCTCATCTCAAACTTCATTCCTTGCATTATTCACTCCTCGACCTTTCTTCTTCTTCTTCGTCCCCCATTCCCCCTTCCCTCCTTCCTCTTTAATATTCATTCCGAAACCAGTCACCCACAGGAACGCGGAGTTGGGCTGCGAGGTTCCAGAGAAGTCAGTCCCACCCCCCTTTTGCCTCTCCATCGTATTAATATTTTTTTTCCTCACGGCCGAGAGAGGAGGAATGGGGTGAGGAGGGAATCACTAGGCATTTGTCCACCCCCACGTCCATTCTCCGCCTTCATCATTGATGCCTTAATATTCCTCCCCGTCCAACGAACACGCGCGGAAAATGTATACTAATCGGGTCGGTTAGGTGGCAGGAGTGTTGGCACTCAGTGCTGAAGGTCCAAGTTCTAAACCCGGTATGAGCCGAAATGTTACAGTGGAACCAAAATTCTTACTTGCGAATCTGGTGGAAACCTCCTCATGTGGATTGCACCGTTCTTTAGATTATGTGGATACTGAGATTCTTTAGATTTAGGGAATGGTAGAGATTTTGCTGTGAAATACCAGATGTTACTTGAAATGCACTTCATGTTCAATATTCCATCAGTCGAATTGGAAGTGGAAACGGAGGGCCCCTTAGTTTGTTTTAAAAACCTAGACTAATACCGACGATCGGTCTCTTTCCACATATCTAACATTGTCAAAAATCTGAAATACGGTAAAACCTTCCTCATAGATTCAATTAGTGTCAGATATCATTCCCTTCCTCTGCTCACAATTGTAATGCATAAGTTCCTTATTCAAGCTCGCCACCCTAAAGCCTCCAAAATCAAAAACCATGGAACAGAAACAAATATGGTGAACGGTTAGCCAGAGACGCCTCACAGTGAAAAGGAGATGGCGATCTATTTTTATTCGCATGAAAGACTCGAAATTATGGGATATTTCGCCTCCGACGAAGCTTCAAACCAAAAATGTATGTCCAAACTTAATGAAATTACATTGGGCATGCTGCGGTTAAAACTCGGGTCGGGTGCAGAATTCTAATGATGACCCTCAGCGAAATGGAGTTCCGTCGTCGGCAGGAGGTCCCGGAGGGCTTCAGTTTCTCTTCACCTCTTTAAGCGCCCCCCGTCCGGTACGTCTCTTGCCCACACAGAACCCGCTTTCCTTCCTTTGCCGTTCCTTCGCGCATTCGTTCTCACTCGATCTCTTTCTCTGGGGAGAGTGGGAAGGGACATCAGAGAAACAGAGAGGGCGTAATTATTCACCGCTGTACCCTAAAAGTGCGACGTTGCACGCTATCGCTTGGCTCGTCATGGAAACAAGAGATGACGCGCGCTGAGTCCAGTTGGGAGGAGGGGTGCATGACTCTGGAGACAGGGTGGAGGGGGGTCAGGAAGCGAAACGAGGCATTTTAATGATTCCACCCGGCTTCTTTCCCAGCCACCACATCTCCACTAAAAGTCCTGTAAGCTGAGGAAGGAGGGGCAAAAAAATACAAAACAAATAATGAGAAAACAAAGAAGGCCGCTGGTGATAAACGTAAAATAATAATTTTCCATCCATCACCCAGCAGCGGGGGGTTACTTGAGACTTCTAGACAAATCTTCCGATGATTTAATGCAGCATAGGTAATAGGGTACTAGAGGTGATGAATGATGCTCTCATTCTCCATCACTTTTCTCGTGGCAGATATTTTTTCATTCCTCCGCATGTAGCACGTAGAGAATTGCAGGTAATTTAAAAATGCGGACATGAAGCATTATTAGAGTAACCACTGCAATAAAAAGTTTCGGATGTATCTAAAGAACAGCCGTTCAAGTGAGTAAACCTTTCTTTGGAAAGCGAAATAATTCGCACGCTTCGAAATTACATGTCTTCTTAATATCAATCAATTCCTCCTTCATTCATTTCATCAAAATTGACTCATGAGGACGATATTATCAATATCTGGAATCTATGAATACTTTATTCATTACCGAAAATAACCTGCAGAGTTCATCTCCATTGAATATGGATATTATTATACTCCTTGATTTCTGCATGTATCAGATGCGCTTTATTACATTACTTTGGTGCAATAAATGTCACACACTGTCCTTAGCAGCGGAGGCGACCGAGAGTTATGGTTGCTTGGGAAGAGGAGGGATACGAGGAAGGGTGGAAAGATATCCAACGTCGGACTTACTCTGCTCTTAGCGAAAGGCGCCAAGGGGTCCACGTTTTTATCGTCCTATATGACGAACGTAGTAGGTACTACACTTTTCGTGCTCACGGCACAGCACCCGAGAAAAGACCGCAGAATATCACCACAAAATCAGTCACTTCCAGGATGGAAGTCTAAGGATAGTAGTCCTATACTCTAACCACCACACTAATCCAGTTCCCAGATGTCTAACACTACGAAATACTGACACATCATGGATAAAGACCGGCAGGAATGTGAAAGGGAGGTGATGATGACACAAAGAAAGTTACGGAGAATGATAAGCGCGGAGATTGAGAGAGAAGGGTTCAGAGTGGATAGGGAGGGGACCCTTGCGATCCCTTTGTCGACTCTCTTAGGGAAAACACGAACTCGCTCGAGTACGGCGGTGGCTGGAGGAGATTGAGCGTTAGAGGGGGAGCGGCGGCAGAGATGGGCGCCGCGGAAAGACGTGGATGAGATCTTAAGGGCTGGGAAGATGGGATTACCCGAAGAAAATACGTCGAGAGGGAGAGAGTGAAAGAGGAGGCAAGGGCCGGAAGACGGGGGAGGGAGCGGGAAGGGGGCTAAACGAGAAAGGAAGTTCTGCAGCAAGGCAGGTGGATGGAATAAGGAGGGGGTGGATTTATGAGAGGTCGCGGAGGAGGGCAAGGGAATCGAGAAGAAGGGGGTGAGTACGTGAGGGTTGAAGGGTGGAGCGGGGGAGCGAGCGGAGTGTGAGGGGTGGGTATACCGGCTGCTCAGGTGATTGATTGCCCATCCCCGTAGTGTCGAAGGGACGGAAAGTGGGCTCCGGGAGGTTTTTACACCGCAAGATGGGGGATGGCGGGCGTCCCATAAGAGTCGTGGGGTGGATGCGAGCGAGATTGCCGGAAGGGGCAGTCGTCCAGGGGAGCGTGCTACTTGGCTCGGTTGACCGTCCTTTTCCTCGCGCACTCCTCCCAGGCCAGAGACAAATGAGAGAGCAGTCGACAGAGTGCCGTTCCCAGCGATTCGGGAGGATGCCCACGGAGACGGGGAGCAAGCGCCGGTGACAGGAAAAGAGAGTAGGGAATCGGGAGGGAAGAGAGCGTTGAGATCCTTTTCCACCGCACGATGGGAACGATCGCGAGGCGTGAATGGGAGAGTTGATGCCGGATTGAAACAAGGTGTGAATGAAAGTGAGCTCGAGGCAAGTTTTGCTGGGGGAGGGAAAACGAAGGGAACGCCTGCAGTGACATCTGCACTCCAATTAGCGACAGAATAAATTTGCGTTCCGATCGCAAAAATATTAATTTGCCAAGAATGAACCCCTGCAATCAGCCAGATGCATTCAAAAGTAATTGTTTTATTCGAATCGCGAAACATGTGCCAAAAAATAACGATTGATTGAAAAATAATAAAGGCAAATTATTTCCATATTGGTATATGTCGAAGGCATATGTTAATTGACAACAGCTAAAAATGAATGGCGTTAGTTAGTTTGAACTTGACTCTCGGATAGCGGGTATATGATTAGCTATAAATTAAATAAAATAATTATGAATCAAGCATTCCAACACGGCAAGCTCTGATACCAATTAGTCCAAAAATAAATTATCATTTGTGTAAAGGTGCTACTTTTCCCTATGCACAATATTTTCTTATAATTAATACGCAAAAAAACAATAACCTCTTGCCCATTCTACACTTTCACATCAGTTAAATGTGCCTTCTAGTCTTCATTTTCGGGTGTAATTACCATCAGCATTAAAGCATATGATCAATAAATTGCAATGAATTGCATAGGGTGAATCCTCACAAAGCTCGTTATGCCTGTCAAAACAATTCGTATTATAACGCCGGTGGATTATTTTATACCGAAATCTACATCCAACCCTAAGGATGCACAAATGAGTATAATGCCATTACTTTCGTCACCTATTCTTTACGAGGAGGATACAATATTCCTCAATGAAAAATAGAATGGATTCAATAAAATACTTATTACAAAGTTCCCCGTTAATAATTACTGTTATGGTATATATTTTAATAAACTGGCATAATAATTTTACGAATACATTTTCAATATATGAAGTAAAATTTACAATATATAACTTATCATTTAATCCATTAAAATGTCTATAATAACATTTCTCATCTATTTTTTCAGCGAGTCACGGAGGCACTAACGCACTTCCTAATAAAAGTCGGCGACTCACTTCTTACCAGGAAATAGTAGTAATGTAATAAGTAAACTTAATAGTAAATTAATCTTTCTAAACATTTCAGCCACAAAAAGTCTATATTTATAATTATTTGCCGCCTTTGAGCAAATTTTCAAGCAACGTTACTCGGTAAAAAGTCAATCTAAAGAACGACCTATATATCTTCACGAATTCCTATTTGTTTTCAAGCAAACAGCAACTTTTCTCATATAACTTTGAATTTTTCTTCATATTTTTGTTCCATTAACACCTCTGAATTCAACAAGAACGTATATTTTCGTAAAATTTATTTCCATATCTTAGGATACCATTCGAGGGACGCTCGCGATGGGAGCATTTAGCAGCATTGGAAAAATTCTCCAAATGTCATGTCACCTACGGCCTAGTCATCGACCATTTTATTCCAAATCGCGTGGTTTTGAAGCCAGAGTATTTTAAAAGGTTTTAACGCGAGAACAACCTACCGTCCTCCCTCCCCCCAACTGGGGACACGGTGGAAGGGATTGAAGGGGGGAGAATGCGACATCACCTCCCACACTCTCCGCCGCTTGTCGCTTTAAGAGGGAAAGCGAGTATAAAAAATATCCATGATCTGATGCTTTTTCGCTTCCTTCATGGTGGCGCTTGCGTCGGATCGGATACAGGCGCGCGGAGCCACGAAACGTCACGCTCACTTCACCCAAGCATCAATCAGCGTGGTTTTAGTCAACCCCTTTATCCTCCCTCGCCTGAATTTCCATCCTCCCCCCCCAACTGCCGAAAGCGAGTGGCCTTCCCGACCTCCCAGTCCAGTGAATCCATCCAAGTAACCACATGTTCCGGGAGGTGAGCGCAAGGAGCGGGGAAGGCGAGAAATACTACGGGTGATGCTTATCACGAACAGCAATGAAAGACCCATTTTCCTCCAACGCAGCAAATGGCAAATTTCCGTCATTAAGGTACGCGGGAGTCATTATCATCAGCTCTGTCCGCAGCCCAAACCGACAGAGAGAGAGAGCTATAATCATAGCTGTAACGGTTGATCGTGCACGGATTCCCAAGGTTTAGAAAGAAAATGACCAAGCCTGAAGCAACTACCAAACGATCAAATTAAAGTTAGGTTATTAAAATATAAAATTTTAGGCATTAGCGAAAATTCCGGGAGGAACTGTGAAAGTTACATTTGGTTGATTATTTCAAGGGTATATCGAATAAAGCTCACCACTTGATAAAAAAAACAGGATGCATAAAAAAATCATTAATATGAGTGTAAGACAGAAAAAGTCTAAAATCCAAAACAGAGTTTCTAAGTCCAAGATTACTAAAGAGATTACTAAATCCACCCAGGGTCCTAGCGAACAGAAATTTATCCTCAATGTCGATTATTGAAAATGACTGGGAGAAATATATGTCAAGTCCCTTTAACCGAGCGATGTCGTTTTGATAAATACTTGAGGCGCCATGAAAGCAATGCAAGAACTGTGGCCGGAAAAAGTTACCGCCAATAGCAACCAGTAAGCAGCAATATCTTATGCAATAATCTCTCACAATTTAGCCTCCTCATTCGTTCAAATTCGCTTTGTTTCAACTCAATGCTGTATTCTTGTGGGCACTGAACGATGATATCGACATTTTAGTGCTCAAACGAGATACAATCAAATGACACACGTGAGCTCTTCGTCATTTCCTTCACACTTAACGTGCTTTTTTTTATCTGCCACAGAAACAGAAATGGAGGGGTATATGGTACAGTGTCACGGGTTCAAGGCTTAAATGATCTAAACAATAGGTCGTAAATATTCTTACCAGCCTTCGGACGTTTCAAGTGCTTTACTGAATGGATATGCCCTTGAACCCAAGAAGTTCAATGGCTACAAGCATTGCACTGAGTCCTTCGAGTAACGCATTTAGTAACTTCAGTATCTCCCACAGTACTTATTGAAAATACGAAATCGATTCATAAATGCGTATTTATTTGGAATATCTTTTTAAACAAACACAATACTGAAAGTAAATAAACAAATGCCCGAAAAGGCATTTTTAAAGATATCAAATTACCATAAGAATCGTGGAGAAATCAGTCTCTTCACAGAAGAGAAAATTCCACCATGATGTGACAATGACGACTGCCCTCTCACAGTTCGACAACTCCTGACGGAGTGTGACAAGGACCGGTATGCGCGCAATAGGTTAGGCACCAGGGAAGGCCTAGAATACATTCTAGGTGACGACCCTGATCGCCTAAGCTGCGCTTTTTTATTCCTATAAGAGTTGGGTCGTTTAACTAAAAGTTGATCTCATCAGTCCTTTCACAAGAAGTATTAATTGATTTTTAGTAACAAATATTGAATACTCCCTACAATCCATGGCTAGCACTAGCCCTGTTCTGAACATCTTACGTTGCGTACGGTGAGAATGATCATGGTCGTCGAGGCACCTGAAAATAACCTAACTCTACTGCTTCTACTAGGAATCTGCCGAGGTCCTGGGGGCAAATGGTATCCTCCTAAGATTTTAAAACACGATTAAGGACCTCGACTAAAGTAAGACAAATGCCCATGTTTTAATTCACCTCACCATCTGTTAGTAATGATATTGCATTAAATTCACATGCTGTTCCATGCCGAGTATTTGTTCAAGCGAATACTGGAGCACAATGTAATTTCTCAAAAACCGATTTTTACAAAGAATTTCACTCCATATTCCTTGTAACGCACCAACCAGATGTCTGCCAAATGGCAACTTCAATAGCATCCCTAAATTCGAAAATTATTGGAAAAAAATAAGAAAAGACCATTTGAGTCCAAGACCTCGTAACCTACGGGTAGTAAACTCGGGTAGTTTGCTGGTCAGATATTCCGAGGCAATTTCCCCCCCCCCCCCTCCCCCCCCCCCCCCCCCCGACCCGCCAGGCCACCCCCTTCGTTGAAACGGCCCCATCATTCGAAACGAGCGAACGCAACGACAAAGCGGCATGCCGGAGCATGCGGTGAAGGCTCGGTACTAGCGCCAGGAAGTAAAAGGTGGTGCTGTAAAGAGACGAATGAGTTGCCCAACAGGAGTAATACAAGCGCGATTGCAGGACCAGTCGCGTTGGAATGGCGCAACCTATCACCCGCCCTGCATCGCGTTATCTCCCCGAATGATATCAGAGCCCTCCACTGTAGACGGTTTGGGATTAGTTTCGGGAATGTGGGGTCGCATTTTTGAGTTCGGGTCCATCGGAGAAAGGGAATGGGCTCGAGCAATAGCGCGGAGCGGATGACCCCATCCACCTCGAGGTGATGACGTGTGGCAGGGGCTTGAAGAGTGGATGCGGAGAGTGAAGAGGAGGAGATTGCGAGGGATTAACGAGGGTGGAGGAGGAGGGAGGAAGCTCGAGTCGCCGGGGCGAGGTTTCCACCGAGAAGTTTGAAAGATGTTGGTTGAGAGCAAACTCTATAATGAGTGAGAGATGTCTTTTGGAAAGAGGGTGGGTAGTGGCTATGGTAGAGGTATTTTGGTCCTTCACGATGATAGGACGATGATTCAAGACGCAATGGAAACATAACCCTAGTGACACAGGGAACAAACATTGGAGCGAAATTCCGCTGCTATCATCATTACACTTTCGCCAGAAAGATTTTCGTCACAATAATAATAATAATCATCAAAAATTTTGAAGTTCGTAGGTATGCACCGTAAAAGTATATAAAGTTCCACACTGAATACTGCTACTATTTTCTGACTGATTGTGTTTGGCAAATACAAACAGTAAAATCCGATAAACATGTTATATTCTGATATAATCCGAGTTTGTGGGAAAATAAAAAATGCTACCGGTGATTAGTAACAAAAACATGTTTCCTTTTTCGAAATTTTAACCACTTTTTTCTACATTTCAATTATTTAATTTCCCATAAAAAAATTCCAAATGTTAAACGACTGCTCTGATCACATTTCAGCAAAAATATTTCATCATCATCATGGGTCAACAATCCTAGGATTGGTTTGACGCAGCCCTCCACTCGTTTCTTCTATCGGCCAACTTCTTCATATTAACGTAGTTCCTCTCTTTCGCGTCCTTTACGACCTGTTCTATATAACTCATGCGAGGCCTGCCTTTTCACTCGTCCCGTTCACTTTTCCCTCGACGATTGTCTTCATCAGGCCATTGTGTCTTAAGACATGGCCAATTAGGTTGCCCCGTCTTCTTTTCAGAGTTTTCAGCAGACTTCTCTTTTCTCCCACTCTTCTTAAGACTTCTTCGTTTGTCACTCGGTCGATCCATTTTATCTTCATCACAAAAAATATTTACGCAATCGTTAATGTAATTGTAACTGGTAATTTTGCCTTTGGAAAGATGAAACTTTCTGATATAATGACAGTGAATAACCAAAGGCTGGGGCGATGAACGCGGTGCATAAATCATGGTTTTGGTAGAACGTATGCACGAGGTTCATCATTTTATCCGGGCAAGCCGATAATGTTATCACCCCGCTTCCGAAATATAGGAGCTTGATCAAGGAATTGCGAGAGGGTTATTTAATCTCGCCACCGGGGCACCACGGGAGACTGGGGTTAAGCTAAGTTCTTGGTTGGCAGGGAGAAGCCGTGAGTCATGCGGCGAAGGTGAGGGAGTGAGAGTTTAACGCTGAAGTCAAAGGGAGGCGGAAAGAGGTCGGGGGGCAGACGGATGAGGCGGGGGTGGAGATTAATGATGGGCGTAGAAGGGTGAGGGGGCGGTAGGGAGAGCAAAGCGGTGAGGGGTGGGTGGTGCCAGGTGATGGGGGGGGTTGAGAGTAAAATGAGATGAAGTGAGCGAGGGTAAAAGAGCGAGTGGGGTAAAGAGAGAGAGTTTCGGATGAGGGATAACCTGGTGGGTCCGCCCATAATTCTTCACCTGAAGGTGGAGGGGCAGACGAAAGATGCTTGGCATCTCGCAAAGATGAGGGGGGAGGTGGGGTATGATGCTGAAGCGAACAGCGGATGGTGTTGTGCGGCTTCCCGCGTTGTGTGTGGGCCACGAGTTAAAAGGCCAATATATGCGTAGACACGCGCGCATAACTTTTTCCCCCCTATCCTATTGATTGATCGGATTCGGGAGGGCTAAAGGTTTTCATTTCGGATGTGACTCGCTGCAGCCTCACGACCCTCAGAACTTCAGCGGGGCCGTCCAACTTTCTCTCTCGATGGCTTACGAGCGGACCCGTCCAAAAATGTCCGAGCACATCCCTTAAGAGGACGGGATTATGTATCGCGTCAACAGATGTTCCGGGCACTTTTTCCACCCCTCTCCTTTTCTCTCTCCATCTCCACTCGTCTCGACCGGCGTCAACAATACATTTATCCTCCTGTCCCCAATTTTTTGCCTCCCCAACTCCTTCCCTTCCCCCACGCCGGAAATATTGCGAAAATAAAGTTTTCCCATTATCTCGGATTTGTCGTCCCTCTCCTCTCAACCGTGATTGTGACCTGGGTTTTTCTCCGATTTTTTTGCCACGAACGTTCGTCAAAATTGCCAACCGGCACGGGCAAAAAAAGGATCGAGGGGTGTGGTTCTGGTCTGCGGGACTAAATTCCAAACATAATGAGTAGCCATAATCGTAATAAAGAACTGTCTTCAAGATTATCCTTGTAAGGAGAATTACAGAATTAATGACTTCGAACATCTTATTCCCGAGTATATTTAATGCTAGAAGGCTACAGGGCTATAAGGCTTTTGAATGGTTCAATTTTCCGAATCACTGCGATATTTAATTTCACCTGATACATATAAATAAGGATGATATACCAAACTACGTATATCAGATAACATACAGAAACACAATATAAACAACAACCTAGAAGAGTATCTATTTTTTTCAAAATCATTTATGCTGGGACACTTAAGATTGAACGGGGAATACAAAAATGGGGAGTAGAAAAAATTAACGCCATTAACAAGTGAAGAACGTTTGAGTCTTCATGTTCCTGTGCGAGTGATAAATGCACAACAAAGTAATGGCTTGATATGACTGTGATATGTTCAAGCGTGAATCAGACAGTCAAGAATTGAGAATCGTCTCTTAAAATCTAGGAATAATTTTACGATAAACTTGAATTGTTTTGCATTATTATCAAATATAACTGATACAATATATATCTGCGATAAAAACGAATGAAAACTAGGCGTATTCTTCAAATAAATACAAGTTGGCTATTGTATAGATTATAAATATTCATAGGGAGAAAAGGAAAGTACGATAACTCTCCATTTGCCATTATGTGCTCATATATCTACCCTCCCTAAATGCTTGAACATTCGTTGATTCGGTTAATTATTACTTCAATAATAGAATAATAATTGCAGCACGTCAAATCGTGTTTTTTATGCTACTCCAAAAGATAAAACACAATATTTTTATCGATATCATATTAGTAATTCAAAGATTATTTTGCTCATACGTGAAGGCCACCATCAATTCGAACAGTTAAACAGATAGTTCTTATCATTGGTATCCAATTCTTTCTGTGTAACTTCGCTTAGCTCCTTTTAAATTCACGGCTTACTGTAGCAGCCAATTTTTATTAAAAGATAAGGCAAACCATTCTTTCGTGGCTATATGGTGGAGTACGGGAAGACGTTTGGCATTAAATTAAGTCCATAGAGTGAGCCTACGACTAATCTTTAAAAAAATTCGTAAAGGAAGTTTTCAATGGAAATACCTCGGAAGGATCTGCAGACGGAGGCGAATACTTGGTAGTAAGTATCTGTTAAAACTTTGGAACAGAAATGTGGTATATCTTTCGATCTCATTCGCAGTAACATCACAATTTCGCTCATGGCAAGACGCCAAGTAGCTCGTTTGCTCATTCGTTCGAATCCAGTAGCAAACGAGCTTTACTCCGCAGCAATTCTTGTCAAGACGGGAGTAAAGCTCAAAATAAGATAGGATGTATGAAAAAAAACACTCTAAAAGGTTCCCATGTTAGCTTCATCCCGTAAAAAGGCAAGTTAAACAAAACTTTTGAAGACACCAACAAAATCGTCGGTAAAGCTGTCGTCCGCTATAAGCTAAAACATTCAACAGAAAACTCGATAAGCAGAATTATACTTATCGTATAGTTAGCCGATTTTTGGTAATGGTTTTTGATTAATTTAGTAATTCTGTATCTCACGTAAATCCAAATGATTTGCCTTTGAGTAAAATGCAATAAATTCCATTTCCAGTTCTTTACAACAGTGCCAACAGCTATTTCATTTCTGGAGAAACTGGGTTCACAAAGGAAGTCTGTAATTACCGTTCTAGCGAACTAAGAAAAAATAGCTTGCGTTAATATATCCCACATATCTTAAATAATATGGAACTAAAATATTTTTATCCTCCACATTTAGAATGCAATATTGATAAAAGTGAGAAAAGTTACAAATATATTCCACGTAAAAAAGATATATTCGTTGGATTAGTATATTTTAAGGGCACAAAATAATGAATTTTCGGTCATTAACAGCACAAAATACATAATTACTATACTGATATGTAATCTCATGATACAGGCTGGATGGCTGAAACTACATTTGACGACTAAACACCTCCCACATTACACGGGTATTCACAGTAAAATCGGGAATAGTGTTTTTGCAGAATTTATTTTAAATTAACGCTGAATTCTCCATGTTTTGCGAAATTATACTGGATCCAAGTAAAGAATCAGGCTAGTTTCAAATCAGTGTAAACTTTCAAAAATTAAAATCAGAGTAGGACATAAATAAAGTAAAAACATTTTCCTTACACTAATTTTCTCCATTTCGCTTCAAAATTAATGTTGTGCTCTATTTTTTTTGGGATAAAATAAAACAAGTACATAGTTTAGAACAGTAACTTCAGCAATCGATTTGGAAGAAATGAAATAAAAAATAAAATGCAGTTACATGAAAGTCTAAGGGTACCAAAAAACAAAGAACTCTCGGTCTTGCAATATAAAGTTAGGTCAGGAGAAGAAACATTTTTTTATTCTCTTCTCTCAAATCTCGGATTTTCATTCCTCCCTTTTATACGTTTGCCTTCCCAAAGGACGTGATGCGCAATTGTTTGAGATCACTCCAACCTTCATCTCTGCCTCCATGCCTGCCAGATGCATATAAAGACGTCTAGTTGGACGATGTCAGTTGCTGTACACCCAACGCCACCATCCACGTCCTCTGTCTCCACTCCCAAAGGCTCTTCTCTGCGTATGGGGGTGAGGGGAGAAATATCCTATTTCAGACGGACACCGCCACAGCTGAGGCACTCCTTCGCCATCCCTAAATACAACGTATGAGTTGTATGGAGGAGGATGGGGGCGCGCAGAGGAGAGACAGGTTGCTCGACCGTAAGGCATGAGTGGAAAGGAAAACGCTATGGCTCGCACACGAATTTGCACGACAAAGTCTCTTATTCCTTCGCGTCCACATCGTTTCAAAACTTCGGTCCACAATTCGGCCCGTATTTCGCTTTGCTTCCAAGCGCCTTAGATGCACAAGGGAAGTAATAAAATAGGAAGTTCTAAGAGAACTACGGGTTGATCTTGATGTTATGGGACGAAGTGGAAGGCCATGTAACTTAAAATATGTAGGAGTGTAAATTTTCATGAGAACATAAAGAGGACAAACATGGGTCTCTCGTATAGCTTTTAAAAAATGTTGTGCGTTCTAAGAAAAGAAGTGTAACCCAATTCCCTTGGATATGAAGTTCTTCTGAAAAGGTTTTACTTTCAAAGATATCTCTTTAGCATAATTTTTATGCACGGAGAAAAGCATGGTCGTAAAATGGTTTTTTTTTTCATCATATACAAGTTCAATTGGGTCTAACTAGTTAATAGGGGCCAAAAAATAATGTATTTATAAGGAGTCAACTGAGTGTTGGTCCGATTTTGCTGAAAATTAGTCCGCAAATGTAACAGTATAATAATAATAAACATTTAAAAAATCTTTTCTGATACTCCAGTAGTGTTTTTATACTTGCACAAAATTGTAACCTTTTCCTGCAGATCTTCACTCCATCCTGCAAATTTTGCTCAAGATATTTATGTTTACGGAATGAAACAGCATATTTCTTCCATCGCGAATTCCCTACACAAACAGGATTCATCACTCAAAAGTAATATGATTCTTTTCTCCGTGAGTTACAGAAGAGAGGAATCTTTCCCCTGCAAGCAAATGAGGGATGAGGAAGAGATAGAAGGACTGTGTGTTAAAATGAAAGGCAGGAAAGGAAAGGGGACCTTTTGCTCTTGAATCACCGGGCCGTGACCTCGGAGAGACATGCATCTACGTATGCACATGCACGCCAGTGCATTCTCCCGTCCTTGGCCGGAACAAAAGGGAAAGACTAAGACGGATTGTCCTCCCTTTGAGAGCTGGGCCGTCCGCAGCTTCCTACGTTCTCTCTCTCTTTCTCTCAACTACATCTACGCCATCCCCCCACTCTATTCTCTAGCCTTTCGTTCATACCTCCTATGAATCTCCAACTTTCCAACTCGCAGGTTTCCTCCGATTATTTTTTTCTTAAAAAAGAGACGCAGCAGGAAACAACAGGCCTACGAGACCGTGAAAACGGCATGAGGGTTCGTGGAGACTCTGCCATAGTTTCTCCTCGAGTCCATTCGCAAAATTCCGCATCGAGTAGGCACGCATGCATGCGCAAGTTGCGGGCATAAGTGAAGATATGCCGGGGTAGGGCGAAAGAGCAGTACGGGTCAGTGTACGAGGTTCTCCGGCTGTAGAGGATGAGGAAAGGGAGAGGTGGAGTAGCGCAGACGAAGCGGCTGCCAGAAACCGAAGGCAAAAGCATCAAATATGACTACTGCATTCCCATTCATTCGAATTGGCGTGGATGAATAAAAATAGATGAATAGCGAAGCTTTTTTAAATAGATAATATGAGTATGCAAGCAATACCTAGCATTTACAATAATTTCACCGTAGAGTGCACAATTCGCACAACCTGCACACGCAATAGTTACATTTGCTGTTATTGGAGCGAAAAAAATATAACCGTGCCGCCCCAAGCCAGTCCTCCCTTTTGTTTCTCTCCGTGCAATTAGAGCGGAGGCTCGAGCGTCACCAGCAGACCACAGGTTCCTCGGCCCAATTAAAACAATGGAGATCCGACCGTCGCTCGTGAAGAACTCCACGTTATTGAGCGAGTGGACTTCTGAACACGAAGTCCGCCCACTCTTCCTCCTCTTGAAGCATTCGACTAGCTGCGGATTATAGGGAGGCAGCACTCTGCAGACGCAGCACGCATCTTGAACGGCTGGGGCCACTGTCCGATGCTCCAACGGAAGACGGAAAGGGGTAGAGTGGGTGGGGATAGGAAAGTGCAAGCACTCGATGCAAATGTGCTATGGAGCGCGCAGCACTTAAAAAAACGTGGCTACGCTACCAATCATTATTCCAGGCTCGAGTCTCGAGGAATAAATGCCCTCAGATTCCTTAATTAGGCGGAATTGCCCGCATTAGTCTTTCGATTCGGCAGAACTGGACTCAGCCCGCCGAGCTCAATGTAATGAATGAATAGTGCCGGCTCACTAATTTCCTGAACGTTAAAGAGGGGGGGAAGCAATTATAGCGAACTTCATGGAAGTGGCATAAGGTAGAATCATTCACATGAAAGCAAGGCATGCTCAAGGTACTGCATTTGCGAAGAGTTGACGATTGCGTCTTCGGAATGACACGAATAGGTTTATTAAGTTTTTCGAGAAGTAGGTAGCCCTAACTTGGTAAGTCATTTCCTTCTTTCACGAAAATATTTCTATCGACGCCTTGGTATTTTGCGCTCGTAGTTCCTGAGCGCATAAGATGTCTGTATATGTAAAATATCTACTCATGGTTTGCAGGCAACAACAATTTAACTTCAAAGTCAAAGAGCAAAAAATTCAAGGATTGCAAACTTATTGCGACAACCTTAACGGAGTTACCCGCTAGAGTGCACTAATAGTTGGATTTCCACAGATAAAAAGCATTCACCAGTCAAGGTGAAATCTGTGGACGTTCTGCTACTAAGAGCAAAGTTCCGAAGCCCCTAACTTTAAGTCGTTCCCTAGATTGTATTTAAATTTATTTATCATTAAAGAAGGGATCTAAACATGGGGAGATAAATTTGTATTGCTCGTTTTCATGTGAGAGAAGTGAGAACTTATGAAAAATCATTTAATTACCATATATTTGATGAGTGTTATGGTGAACAAATTTAAACACCTGACAGGTAGAAACAACAAAAAGGCTTGACACTTCTAATAAGTGTATTAATTACATTAGCGAAGCTTCCTTCGAATCATTCTCATTCGTTCACTAAAATAAGAAAAAACACTCTACAGTTGCCTGTATTAGTGAATTTTGCATAAGATATACGCTAATATTAATAATTGAAGGAAAATTAAAATAATGTGAAGTGCAATACTTAACACGACAGGAACTTGATACAACACTCTAAAAATACCTATTTTTACACAGCCAACTTTCACTGAGTTGCCAAGAAAATAATTTTCCAAAATGGGACAAATAGGAGCCCTAAAATATTCATTTTTAAGGAAGAAATCTACATTTATATTTCTGCAACTGAATATGCGAAGGTAACCATAATCAAGGAGCTATTTCTTGTCGATCATCCGTAAAAATGAAGGAATTTAAGGACGGAAGCGTATTTTTACTCAGGAGCTAAGTGGATGAAAGTTGTGGCTAAAACGCCGACAACGTTTTGCAACATATTTTCCGAATGGAAACACATTTCCTCTGATGGCACAAAAAACGTTAATCGTCGATAATTAATGTGGTAGACCTATACCGACCGCTTCCGCTCGGACACCTCACGCCACACCTATCTTTCGCGATTGGCGCGAATTGAATGCATCCTCGTCTCCCGGACGACGATGTCTTCCCGATACACCAACCTCAGCCCCATCGTTTTAAGAGCTCGCTTATATTTCTTCCTCCCTCAGCTCGCGTCTCCATCCCTGCACCTTCGATAAGATTACAGAGAGTCCCTTAACCTCCTCCGCCTCTGCCCACTCTCTCTATCTCCCTCCGTACCCTCACGCACACGAGAACGTACGCTACTTCTTCCTCCCCGCATCCCTGCATAAATGACTCACAATCCGCCCCACCACATGAGGGAAAATAAATGATAAAAGCCGCACGGTTGAGGGTGGAGAGCGTCTTGTAAGCTGGTTTCTCTAAAAAAAATACATATAAGTAGATAAACCGGACGGGAAAAACGCCAAATCCCGGCTTTCCACCCCAGGTTCCGCGGCTCGACAAAGCCGGACATGCTTTTCCCTCTTCCGTTTTCCCAGGTTCGGACTTCGGACGAGAAGGAGATGAGGTCGTACAAAGAAGCACGATTCCTCGCCAGTCAAAGCACATCCCACGTGTGCTTAAAGCTAGGACGTTCTCACTCAGATATTGGGTCTGAACGCGCCTCCGGAGAACACGAGAGAAGGAACGAATCGCTTTAAAGGAGAAGGTTCCATTTCGCCGCTCTGGAGAGCCCTCACTTCGTCTCACTGATCTTAGGCTCTCTCTCTTATCACAGCCGACTGCAAGTACTTTCCAGGAACTCCTGACAGCACGGATTCTGTCTCGAAAGTGAGTTCGACCACAGTTTCATTTAAGACGATGAGATTCGTCGCAGGAGAAGAGAGAGGGAGGCAAAAATGACCCAAGAAAATAGGAGAGAAAAACGGATAAGATAAGAGAAAAGGGCAACCCTAGCTATATTGCGCTTTTAGGCGATGGGCCCTAAGAATTTATGACGAAATCCTGCCCCTTCTAGAAGATGACCAATACGACTTTATTCCGTGCACGTCAACGGATATGACGCAATAAGAATAAATAAAAACGCAGTCCTTTTTTCACACACAAGATCTCATCTATTTTATTCCGAGGGAGAGCCAACTCACTGCAGGTACAATTTGCAATTTGACTGATATTCTTTTGAAAAATACAGCCCCTACACAAAAAAATTAAATGCTCCAAGATTAGATAGCGTCTCGCTCTAATCTCACTTCATAGCAACCTTGCAGACTACTAAAATAATTAACTTTACTAGATCCAATACAATTAAACGAATGCAGCAAAGAAAGATTGGGAGGGGAAAAATACTGCTGTTTATTTTCGCTGGGCTGCATTTTCCCAGCCGCTCGCTGCTTCGTAAAAAAAAGAGTATGGGAATGGAAACCGTATTCCACCAGTTGGACAGAACTAAAACCGAGATTAGGGAAAAAGTTAAATTCTTTCGCAACAATCAATGTCAAAACCTTGGAATGGCCAAAAAATAAGTGAACTTTAGTATATATGGGAAACTCGAGAGTGTGAAGCCAACGAGGTTTTTCATAGAAAAATATTTTCATCGATGGCAAATAGTCAGTTTGCTTGCTCTCTAATAACCGATACGTTTACGCTCAGACAAGCTACCTATCATAATAGAGCCGATAATTATTAGTACCTTTTCCCAATTTCCTCAGTGTGATTTGTTATTAGCTACAAATAACTCATCAGCTTAAGTGTGCAGTGCTGAACATATTTCAGATTTTACGCATTAATCCATTTATTTTATTTTCAGAGAGTATTTTCACGTTGAGATAGGGTTACAATTTCAATTAAAAAATTCACTTATGTTTTTTTTTAAACCACAGTTGTAACCCACTAGCAATTATCTCTATTGATGCCAGACTTTCAGTATTAGACGCAGCATTTGGGACAGTGGTAGTCTTGGGCTTTAGGTGCTCTAATGGCCAGGGTTATGTCGCATTCACTAACATAAGATATTAATCCAAGGACAAAAACAGCATCCCTGAAAAAATAAATCTTCTCTTTTTACAAAAGCCATTCCCTGGGCGATATTCGAACCCACTACCTTTGGTTAGTAAAGCCAACGGGGAACCATGGTGGCTCCCCGTTCGTGGTTCCAACCGTGGCCAAAGTCATTTCATTATTATTTCATGACCGCAACAACGTAAGAGATTCCTTTAAAAAACAGGTATAAATATTAAATAAGTTATCTAAGAGAGAAACGAGGCCCTGAATATATTTAATAATATTGAGGCCGCATTACACTAGCAATAATGGTCAAATTATTAATTGATACTGCATTATTTATGATAATGCAAATTTGGTATGAAAGAATGCAATATGAAATTATGTTTCCTATTATACCTACTTGAATACACATTCCTGTTGGAATAATTTAGCATTAGGTTGAAGGATATGCCATTTAATCTCTCCCGTAATACCAGCCAACGGGCCATTTTCTCTTTTAACATTGGATATTGACGAGGAAAATCGATAATAGTAGAAAATTAACTTTTTATCTCCAAGAGTGATACGGACACAGCCATCGAGGGATCGCTTAGGAGTATCGCATCTTAGGAACTTCGTAACCGGATGAGGTCACGTTTAATACCATGTCGACGAGATGCTACACGTTCTTGCTCATCAAAGCGAATCATCCTTGTATGGCTTTATTTCCAAGCTGGCCACTTACTCGCTCAAACTCGGTAAAAATAGCTTCCTCCATTTCTCCTCCCACCAGCAGCAAGGCGACCATCGGCGCATTCCAACTGCAGCTTCCGTTCCGCGTAAAGTACCCCTCGACGATGACGCGTGGGGAGCTGTGTATGGAACTGAGCCATTATCCCCACTCTCACCATCAGACGCATAGACCGATCATAAAACATGGCGCCACTCCTCAGAGGAATTAACCTTTACCGATCCCGTCGTCCCCCGCGACGGGAAGCCATTCTTAAAAGACCTGAGCCCCACGAGGGCTTTTAATCGGGAGGGTGATAGAGAGAGAGACCGGGAGAGGCGATGGAGTTAGGGGGTTGGTTGATGGGCCCGGGGAGAGGGAGAATGGACCGTTCCCTAAGCGGGAGTGACCCTTAATTTATGCCGCGATCCCTTTCGCGTTATCTTTGGCCGGTATAACACGCATCCAACGAGAGGAGAAGAAGGGTCTAGAAGACCGTTTATAGCTGGTAGTTCTTTACAGAGTAATGAGATCAAACATAACCCGGAAATAAGGGTGGCGAAAATGTAAAGCCACAAGAGTAAATATTACATAGGATCCAATTATGGAGATAAGAACGCGGAGATTCTGATGGCCGATCGGGTTAAACATTACTCACCAATGTTTTCCCACGTAAAATAAAACAATGTGATATCGAATTTAATTGAAACAAAGAAATTCTAAAATTTGAAAGAGAAATAAGAAAACTCATAAAGATAATTCGAGATATTTATAGGTGATGTTGAGAATACGAATAGGAAACGACTTGAAACATTTCCACAAAATAATACTTCATGTGAATAATGTTTAGTGAAAAAAATAAAATTTGAGATTTCTTTGAACACCGAGGAGGTAAAATAAATTTCAATCGTGATAAGCACAGTTAATAGCCTTCATTTGTTTTAATCACGAGTAATATCACATCGAATCAGGAAGATTGGTAGCCACTGGCGAAAAAATCGCTGGGAATTGCTTTCGAGAGCCAAGATTACACCGTGCACGGGAGCGCTACAGGGTGAGCGAACACGAGCGGAGTTCAACAGACGGGGAGCGAGGGAGAACACGAGGGTGGGAGCGCTCACATCACGGAGGACATGGAAGAGGGGACATAACACACAGCATTACCGCGTGCGTAGGCTAAATAACTGGCATAGAGAGCGAGAGAACGGGCACCGTACCCATCCGTCCCGAGTGAATCATACGGCCACGTGAGAAAGCCATGTATCAAAAAGAGAGGCACATCCGCGGGGGAGCTGAAAGAGCGCGGCAGTCACCCGTTCGGCCCCGGCGCTCCTGAATGAGGCGCGAAGGAGGACTGGCTCAAGAGAGAGAGAGAGAGGAGAGCCTGCTCACTTACATGTACACGCCCCTGCCAAAGGAGGAATGGGACGGTTTTAAGTGATTGAGATTGTTGGGACGGGCCGGCGGGAGGGTGGTTGGATAGAAAAGAGGCGGAATAATAGCTGCACGCACACGCTCAGAAGACCGTTTTCAATTTGGTTCGAGGAGTCCCATGCACCGCATTCCTTTCCTTTCTCCCGCCCACTCCGCCTTCCCCCTCGCCACACTTTCTCATTTCCTCTCTTTGTTTCCCTTCCTCATTTCCTCTTTTTTTCTTTCTTCCCTTCCCAAAGATTTATGATCCCGTCCGCGCCATTTGGTAGTAACAGTCCCATGGGAGCTCACAATGGATGGATTGAGAGCGTTGATACTGTAAAGAGCATTACTAGATGTTAACGTAATTCCTCAGTTGGGACAAGGAAGAGGCGAATTTCATCTGTTATGGACCAGTTAGTTAAAGTATGATTCAATTAAAAGTTTAGAATCATAATCAGCGATTACTTTATAAAATTGGACAATTGCAGTATTCGCAACAGGAATACAAAGTGACTGCGAAGATAAATTACGAATAAGTACGAATGATAGTTTTCAAATGAGAAATTTAAAGCTATTTCTGAATCTCTACTTCTACCAAACCATTTGAACTTCAGGAATAAACAGTGGTACAAAATTATAAACACAGTATAATGTCAACGTTGTAATAATCAGTGATTTATAAAAATATATAAAACTGTAATTTTAAGTTGCATTAAAGTTGACTGAAATATTTCATGATAGCAACATTATATCATAAGCCAGGTACTACAAGCATGAACCTGGAGATTTATCTATTTGTTTTACCAATCTATTTTTAATTAAAATTTATACTAAGTTTGCCGAAAGGTTTCAGAATTTGTGGATTACATTTAGAAAGATATATTTCTGCGGAAACTGGGAATTTAAATTCGGCGAGAAGGCAGACGACCGGTCTCGGCCGGAGGGATAGGGTTAAAGACCGCCTGTTGGGTTGAACACTTCTACCTCAAAACCGAATGATCCCAGATTCTAGATTTTGGGGGAAACCCCAAAATCTAGAATCTAGAGTCTATAAATAAAATAGACTCTAGAAATCTAGAGTTATGAGTGGAAAGATATAGTTCCCTTTACTGTAAATGGGGAAACTTTCGGGCAGAGTATGAGATGGGCTTAGCTTTCAAGTACAGGTCAGCGTTAAGTTAGTCATCAACAGTCAAAATATTTGATCCTCTTTAATTAATTTTAATTGATCGAAATGAAAAAAACTAGGCAAGACAAGCTTTCAGGCACCACAAACATTACATATAGTGGCAAACTACTAATTCAAGAAAGCGAATTTTTCATCCACAGGAAATTATTAAGCAATGAAGATCCATTGTCCATGGCCAAGCTACCCAAAGACGCGAGTTCCAGCCGACCGTTACAGCCGCGAACAAAAATTATTAAACATTCTCAATGTTTATGCGTTAACACTGAATTGGCACATTAACGTTGATATTGAGCGACAAAATATATTGCAATAGATACACGAAACTATGTAAAAAAAGACAATGAAACACACTAAGAAGCAACACGTCGAGTAAAGAATAACACATTTATGGAGAATCAGAGCAGGGTGACTAAAATAAGACCTTTAACCGGAAACGAATAGCAAGCAATAATCCTCATGCACTTGGATAAGAGAGAAAAGGGCACGAAAAATGTAGAAACCATATTCCTGTTTAAACTCGGAGGAGAGGGGAAGAGCACTCTGGGACAAGGACCTTGCGAATGTTTTAACGCGGGAAAGGAAGATGAGGAACTTTGGGGTGATTGTGGAATTGGTGGGAAGGGGAGAACAAGCGAGCAAAATGAGGAGAGAACGAGAGGTATACGGGGCGAGGAAGGAATAAGGAGAGAGAGAGAAAGAGAGAATAAGTGTGCGAATAAGAGCGAGGTAAATTGGATGGAAGAGTGGCGTGAATAGGATAAAAGGGTTTTCAGGGGAAAAGTTGGAGACTCGGTGGGCGGCCGATGTTTTCGCGCTGAATGCAAATGAGTCTCGGTCGGTTTGAGGAGAGGGGCTGGTTTGTGGAGGATGGGGAGTAGGGGGAAAGCAGGGCTGGGACAGGGTGGAGAGGGAGAAGGAATGCAATAGAGAGCCGCGGTGGAATGACGTGGAGAGAGGAAAGTGGAGAAATCGACGGCAGGAGGGCCAAGAAAGATCTGTCCCTGACAGTTTGCACCGACCCTAATTGACAAACTAGCATGGTCGGATCGATGCTGAATCGAATTCTGTTACTTGTCCGAGGGACAGACGGCGAGACATTACGCTCCGACCCTGACTTCCCACCTCCTTGGCTACACGCTTACCTGCTCGGCAATCGGATCAAAAAGTAGGAAATCTATCCTGTTCTCTCCCGGGGAATAATCTGTATCTGCTTGACAAATGGAATTATTAGGGAGGTTTGGGAGGGCTTATCGTCTCACTACCTGATAAGAAGATTTAATGGAGGATAAATATGGACTCGTTTCTTCCATCAACAATTAGAAGGATTTATATCAGGAAACAGCCATCCCTCTTTCATTCAGTTTATTCTGCCAGACTGCTAAGGCAAATTGGATCTTGAGGGCCAAAGATTGCTCATTAAGTTGATGGATCACATTTGATGACATTTAATCTCACAACTTATGAAAAGAAGCGGTTAGAAAAGGAAACAAATTTGTAATAGAAATTTTTAAAAATGTCAATGAGCGAGTCCTTTTCATACATTTCTCAGATCTCAAAAGACAACGTGGCAGTCCACTAAAGAAGTGCTCGGCTACCTTCTGGAGGGCCTGGGTTCAGATCCCGGAGAAAGTTCGCTCGGTTAAAACTAAGCTGAGTGATTTCCTGGATACAACATCTTTACGGGGAAATAAAAACGCGGCACCGGAAAGGGAATCGATCCCTACTAACGTGGTGAGCAACTTTCAATACGCCATTCAGTTTGTCACTCAGTGAGCTCCACCCTCACTGAACCCAGTGACCCCAGAGTTAAAGATTTCAAATGATTAAACCCCAACACCAATATTTAACCCATGAATATTTGCCTTGGACGCCACTGTATAAATGCATTGAAAATTACTAAAATGGCATTTCCAGCATAATTTGTATGTGAAACACTCGTTCATTTTTTAGGTGAGCACAAACATTCAGCGTCACTCATTATAACATGTATTTGGACGTCGTTCAAGGAGTTTCCGCAGGAACATAAGCACACGTCTGATGTCCATACACTCGAGCACAAATACACTGGCATCGCTGCAATAAACATCTGCTTTAACACTTCAATACACCTAATTTGACGACTCTTGCAATTTAGACGCGGAAGGGTGCTTAATATTTCATTCACTTGTTGGTTTAAGAGAGAGTTAACCAATATCTTCCTTCAATACATAAACTAGTGAAATTCCGTAGGTGCTGAGGTCTGCCCGTTACGGACCAACGAGATCCGAAGCAAATAAAAAGGACTGAGTGATCAGGTAATGACCAGCTGTGGTGAGGTCAGTCGTGCGTGGCTTGCGCTTCGGAGCCTCGACTAAGCTGTGACTGTGACCCCACTCTCTCCAATCCTTCTTGTGACTTCGGTATCCCGTGCTCACGTTACCATGGCAATCGCTGTCCATGCTCCGTGGCGTGGGAGCGGCGAGTATTTTTCAACAGCATGGGTCAAGAGAGGGCAACGTGAGGTGGGAAGGAAGAGAGTGCGTGTGTGGAGAACGTGTGAGAGCGTGTGCGAGATGGCAGCGGTGAAGGAGAAAGAGAAGAGAGGGCGGGGCCCCCTTAAAAAAAGTGATTGTAATGAGAAGACGGTGTCAACTGGCAGCAGCACCGCCTTAAGACGTTGACCGTCCACATCTCCCGTCCCACCATTGAAATAAAGGACGGAAGAACATGTAGGAGTGGGGGCAGTGATCTCTTTCCCACTACTTTGTCCCGCCTCCTTTGACTCCCTGCCTTATTAGGGTTCTTCGCAGACCCAGAAGGGAAGACGACCGATATGATATCAGGCGCATATAGCTAATTATACTGGTGTAGCGACCGTTGAAGTCTCCAATTGAGTGGTTCATTATTCACTCGCGCGGCATTAACTGATTCTGGATCGAAGTGATGAGCATTGCACTCTTTTGCTGATATTTAAGCTTTGGGTGTTATAAATTATATTGTGGGCGGCGAAAAATGACCTCAGCCTTCGACGTACCCAATAAAAATTTAATACTACTACTACTCGAAGTGATGACGAGTTTTAATAAAAAAGCTAAGAGAACATAAGAAATAACTAAGTTTAATTAAAATAGATGCAATACACAACAGAGTGGAGTTCGGTTGGTAATAAGGATGATATTGAAGGAATATCAGTCAGCGATTTTCTAACGAACCGAAATCATTTCGGAAACTATTTGAGTTACTTATTTCTCGCTAATATACCATGTAATACTGATATAATAGCATTCTGTAACTGCATAAATATATTTTATTTACACTAGTGTTTCTAGCTATCAGGCGTATTTAATCTCTCCAATTCCTAATTTTTTTTACTGCACTTAGTATATTAAAATTAGTCTCAGACCTAATCCACGGTTAAGTAAAAAAAACCTCTCCCACTGATACATGTCCCTATCACCCTGAATAAACACTAGTAGAAGTAGTGCGTTTTAGGTGCTCCAAAGGCTAAGGTGATATGGCACCGTCTAACATAAGTTCTTAATCCTGGGACAAACACAGGATCCATACCTTGGACGGAATTCAAACCTGTGAAATTTGAGAATGAACCGACAGTGGTAGTATTCAGCTAATCTAGCGTTAACCGAAATATTAAGAAATCAACTTAAGTCTCAAATTCTCCATTTACTACTATGTATACACAGATATCTGCAATAAAGTCATCAAGGGTAGCTAAAGAGAGGATAACATTTTCTTATAACGAGATGTAAAATACGTTTCGCCTCCTGCAGTTTACAAGCTCGAGACAAAATGGATCTAGAGTCGTCCATTTTACCCATCTAAAATTATTGCCAACGAGAAATATACTTCATCACAAGGCATATAAATGCATTTTCCCCGCCGCAACTTCCTCGATAATACTATTCACTATAATTCCATGATGTATTACCTATTAGATCGACATATCACAATAACAAGGTGAAAATTCGATTGGAAAACATTTTCGAATGCATAACAATGCGTTAAATGAAATATTCAAACACTAATTACAAATAAATATAGTAAAGAATTCATTACGAGTCAAACCGCAGGACACTGTTTCAACATGCATCTCGATCAGCCAATTAATGACTAAATGAAGCACAAAATTGAGTAAATTCCCCAGGAATCCACCTATTCGAACATCTCGGGGAAGCAGGATTCATTTCCATTCCCCTTTCCTTTAAGTGATCACTTCCCAGTGAACTTTTCAGAGTGGTATTGAGATGCGCATCATTTTCCCTTCAACTCTCTCTTTCCGCACTTTTTTTATTCCCTGCGCGTGGGTTAATCTGAGAAGAACTTAATTTACCGAGACCCGTGGAAACAGACTTCTTGTCGTACAAATTATTGCCCTGGCGGCGGATCGAGCCAGTAGAGAAAGGGGGAAATAAATAAAAAAACAAGGAACGACAACGAACCGAGAGATAGGGAGAGAGGAGGCTGGGGAAAGCAAGAAACCCGTGCGCTGGCCGTGTTCATCCATCCCTTCCGTCGAACCTGCGACAGTGAATGAAGTGGTCGAGGTGAGCATTACTTTCCTGATTTCTCCCTCCTCCTCGGCCAAAACTCACTGCTTAACCTACACCCCCTCTCAATGGAAATGAACCGACTGACTCCCACCCTCGACCCGCCCTCCTGGGTCCATACAGCACGGGGACGGCACCCTCTCAGTCACCTTGCCCCCTCCTTCCCGGTCTCCCTTCCTTCCCTCCCCAACCCCCTTCCGTGCCCCTAGCAGTCGGAAAACCCCGTGGGAGACGCTATCCCGGACTTTCGCTGGCGTGATTCCTCGCCCAAATTACGTACTCTCGGTCCGCACCACATCCCCCTCCCTTCCACCCTCTCTCACGGGAGACACGAGCCCCGACACCTCCGCACACAAAGGTACACGACCGCCGACTCCCCCGCATTTGCTTTCTCTCGGGCTATACGGCAACTTCCCTCGCTGTCGCCCGGTTCCCCGGTCCGGCGCGACAAAATGTGCAAGGCCAACGCTCCCATTCTCCTCCCCTCCCCGCCGCCTCATCTGTTTTTATGCCCTTGTCTCCCCCAAAATCTCCCACACTCCTCCCCGCCTTTCCCGACCCGAACTTTTATTCTTCTTTCCCCCTTTCCCGATCTGGCTTACCGCATGCGGCACTGTGGTCCCGCCTTGCTCGCTTGGCCCACCTCGATGGGTCTCTCGTTCTCCCATCCCGTCTTTCCTTCCTTGATGCGAGTCTGTCCCACCCACGCCTAGCCGAGCATGCCTGCGTGTAACGGGGATACTTTCGCGTCCCCGTCGTTCCCACCCACTCGCTGTGTCTCTCTCTTTCTCTCCTCTCACGCCACTACACTCCCTCCCCGCCCTCCTCTTCGCGTCCCAAGATCCGGTCACGACCGTGGCCCGGCGCAATAGTCCCTCCCGTCGTCGTCTAGACAGCGCGGGAACTAGGAAGGTGAGAGTGGTGGTAGGAGACGTGGGACAAGGGAAATGAGTTGCGAAGTGAAGAAACGGGCGCAGCAGGTTTGATTGACGGCGGTGAAATGTCGTGTCGAGAAGGCACCGGGAATCCCGGAAATGTTCAAAACAAAAGAATCACGTTAAGAAAATTGCTGTTAATTTACGGCAAGCATACTTAGCTGTGAGCTAAACTCCCAGATCTGTGAGATCGCTTAATTTTTAAGAATGAGAACTTAAGTAAAGCCTGAAGTCCTTAACTATCCTCTTGTAAATTTAAAGAAAATAACACGGTGTTACCGGGGAAATAGGCAGTATTTTAACAGGCAGGGGATGAACAATTAAGGTGATACGGCAGCTCAAATAAGCATACATATATGTAATAAAGGAAAAACATGAGCACTAAAGGTCCATTCTAAAGAATGAAAATTAAATTAATTTGTTGCACCAATAGCTACTTTAATAATTAAGACACATGCAAAATATACTCTCCCAAGTAATTGTTCATAAACCTCACCACCAACTTAAAATCCCTTTTCAAAACAATAACCTCTGAATTTTAGCCAGATGAATATATTTTACCATAGATATAGGGATGGTTTTTTCCTTAAGTCACATTGCAGGTTGAGGAATACCTCAATCGGCCGCAATAATCCGGATGTATTACAATTAAATCATTATTATTCCACATCACTACACAAACTCTCAGGGAAAATATAAATTCAAATGAGTGGAATAATTCTTATCATTAATGACTTCGTTATATTTTGCTTTTTAACTTCTAGCGATTCCTAGGAACTTCATAGGTATTATTAATCTATCAATAGCTATATAAGATACATGTTAATGGCCGTCTCACGTCAACTGCTTGGCTCTTTTGAGCATAGATAATAACTAAAAGAGCTCGTCGATGGAGGTATTCGACGATGTTAAATGTTAATATGGCAGATGAAAGAGAGATAATTGTGTGCACTGAGGCAGATGCCTGGTTAAGTGATCTGATCTTTTTATGAAATGTAGAGTAACCTGGAATTATCGATTATATTTATTCAATTACTAAAACGGGCTACAATAGTTACTCTCGAAAAATCTGTAAATCTACTTCTCTCTTTTTTTATCAGCATGTACTCACTCCTCCGTGTACTGACAGCCAAACTTATCGAGTACTCTGCTCCATGAAAAGTTGTTCCAAAGGCCAGGATAAAGTAGCAGTTACGTACCTAGAAGAAAAATAGATTTTATAAGATATAGGGGAAAATGAAATGGTAACACATGAGATAACAGTTGGCATTTGTGACGTAAGATTTAAAAAATACAAGTAAAAGTTATTGCTGTAATTTGGAATAATTTATCCATAAAAATATCTAGAGGTTAGCACGCTGAAGAAACCATAAAAAAAATATTTTTCATGGCTTCTAAACTTATTCCACGACTGTGCATTACTTAAATGAGTTAAAAACCTAAAAAGAAAGCGGAATTTTCCTGGCTAGTTCGGTAACTCAAATTTCTGCAAAAAGAATATATTACCACTGAAATAGGAGGTATCGTACTCAAGGGTGTCATTCTTTGACTCTGTACACGGAAGAATTTTCTAAGAAACAACAGGGCTAAAAGGGATTTCCAATACGAAGAAGGGAGTATTTCCTCTTTTAGTGTGTAAACATTCTTATTTAACTCAGTTGCTCGTCTTATTTAGCTCAGTTGCTCGTAACACAGTTTACAATTTATCAAGGCTAGATATATGTAGGCCATTTCTAGTATTTGAACCCGACACAATCCGACCCGGAGGCAATAGAGCTACAACTGATTGTGAAAGAGCCATAACATCTTCCATTATGTGTTAAATTCTTGTTTCGACATTATATTTTAATGAACTTGAATCACGAATAAGACATTTATATTTTCAGAGTTTTTTGGCGACAAATTCTTGGTCGACAGCAATGTTACACTAACAAAGACGATCATTTATAAAGTGCTCGTATACATTCATGCGATTAAAATCTGCCTTTCTGGGTAAAATAAAAGGAAAACATATATGATACCCCAAAGTGCTCAGCGTATGATTTATCATACGGTCAAAAATTGCCAAAAAGTGCCTAACCAGAAAAAAAGTTTTGATACGTTAAAGCTAATAAAAAATAATTCTACAGACGAAATTTGAAGTCAAAAGTAGAAACAAAAATATAGGCAGTAATGAGTTAAAATAAAGCAGAATTTATGGTGATATAACTGATTCCTCCTAAAGATATAAGCTAGATTAGTGGTTCAATTCTACCTTAGCCGAGCTTTTAAAATGAGAAAAGAATTAGCTGCTATGTTTTTCAGCTACTCCCTATGTTGTTCGATAAGTCTGACTTCCAGACTTACACTAATGAGCATCGAGCAATGTAGCTTATAAATTTAAACTTATTTACTAGGACAACTGATTGCAAGTTTTGTAATACTATGGAGCATAACAAGCTCTTTTCTGGCTCAATAATTCGGAAATTAATAGATCAATTGGTGAGACACTGAACAAAAGCGGAGTACCAAATTGGAGCAAACTGCACTTGAATCTGCTCAGACTTACCACATAGGAAATTCATACAAAATTATTTCACTAAAAGGATCACATGAGGTATGATTTAATTCTTTCCCGGCTTATTATTTTGGTAAAGTCATCTCGGGCTTTCCTCCAGGTTAAATATTTATATAACATCAACGTTTCGTCGCCCGTTGAAACGTTGGTGTTATATAAATATGTAACCCGATGGAAAGCCCGAGAAGACTTCACCATCATCACATAGGGTTTATCAATAAGTATTCCCACATGTTTTTCGTATTCCCGTATTCCTACACGTCCAAAAAAATTGGCCGGCCGACCGAGCGTGAATTCAGAAAATACTATCGCAAAAGCCATATGAATATTCACAATGAAAGCACAATTACGTGTAACTAATTTCATGCCTATCATTTCATACATTAAAAGCTGATATTTTAAAATGTACGAAGGTTACTACATATAACTTATCGGAATTTTCTAGTGAACATCAGTATTTACTGGGCAAGAGCCGTACCTAGGGACCATGGTTCCCATGCCGTTGAAATTCAGCGTACTGAAAAGAAGGTGGCCAGGAAAAAAATGCCAATGATGGGATTGGTAACGCAAAAAACTCATATTTTATAAAAATATCTATGTCTAGATACTCGAATATGCTTCATTGATTGTAAATTTTAAAATGAGCCCTTTTTTGGCGTTTTCCGGAGAAGGCATGATAGGTATCCTCAGTATTATATCACATTCACCCTTCAGAGTTCGGTAAACGGAAAACGGAAAAATTGGTCCGACCAATCAGATAACATTTAATGATAAATCAGCTAAGCTAAAGTTTTCATTATTCACAACTACGTCAGTGACTTAATTAAACATTGATGTGCCAAATCAGTTGTAATTGCATAGCCATTACGGCAGCAAAACACTAAATTAGATCTCCCGCTATCAGAAAAGCAATAATTCCACTTCTCTCTGCACTACAGGTTTTTATGAAATTAATCACTGCCTTCCGAAATTGCGGAATTTTCCAGTGTTGTTTACCTGTACATTTGAGGCTCTTTGAATAAATACAGTAATTTCAGCAATTTGGTAAAAAGACCATATTTCCCAAACAACTATTGTAAATAATTAAAATAAGTCGAGAATATTGCACAAATATGGCAACCAAATTGAATTCAGGGGCGTCAAGGCTAAAAAAATAAGTTTTTCTTCAATGCTAAATGAGCAATTAGTACCTACCTTAAATTTAAAATTAATTTGAGTCATTAAACAAATGCATTCCAAATACTCTTCTTTGTGGCTAGTGAGGCCTTTTGGTGATCGCGTTCTTTAATAATTTTAAATCTCATTCGAAACGGTACGTATTTAAAAATGTTTAATGCCGTAGAAAAAAAACAAACATAAATGAAAAAATAAAAAAGCTGTGTAAAGAAAAAAATTGAGTAGATGGGATTAAATTGTTTTACATTTCCTGTAACGTTTATTTTAATATTAAAATCAGAGGATTATAAAATGCTCAATATTATTATTAATAAAAGGGAACATTGCAAGATAAAGCTCCGCTTCTAGAGAATTGACACTCATGGAAATTAATCAATTGGGTTTTCTCGATTCGTCAATGTTATCCGCACAATATTTGCTCTCGCATGCTCGATAAACTGTAGTCGAGAGATGTTTTCCAACTGCCGTATCCTAGAGCTTAGTCAGGTAAATACGTTTCCGCCACCCTAATTCCCCAAACAAAATCAAATCGAATTCGTTTGCAATTGATATTTTTATCCCAGTATAATCTTTCACATCAACACCGACACAAATTCCTTTCCTCTCCAGTGACCTCATCGGCGACTTTCTTTTTCGCAAACTCTTGTCCTAATGCCCTTCGCCATTTATTTCACTTTGCTTTCCAGTCGTCCTCCCACGACCTTCGCTCCGTTTCCCTTCCCACCCACCAGGGAGACAGAGGATCGCACTCTATTCCGTCCTCCCTCCCGCCCTTTGTAAGCGAACACCCCCTTTATATTTGTGTGCCTTACGCCCATCGGCGCAAACACCTTTCAAATCACCGAAAGAAAAGGAAGTAGATGGGGGGGGGGGGGAAGAATCCTCCTCCTTAAATCCTCCCACCCGCTTCATTGACCCACACAGTCGCGCCCGGTCTCCATGGAAGCGCCCACACGCAGCGCGCGCCTTCGAGCACCCGCCATCCGAATTTCTCGTCCTACTCCTCCCCGCTCCATCTCCAGTCAACTCCTCCTCTCCAGCCCCGCGATTTTATTTCCCTCCACATCGAAAAAAATCTCAACGGCTTTTCGGACGGCGAGTCATTTTTCACGCCTATTTGTTACCTTAATATGAGCGCTTTCGCTTCCACGACACGAAAAAATTAATCCGGCGTTTTTTCGCGTATTTGCCGAGACATCTGACAACGAGGTCACCCTTTCATTTATTCGTGGTCGACCTGAGCGACCTTCCACCTTTCTCCCCCAAAGGATCTTCAAAAAATCTCAATGCCTTCAGATTTTAGCCTGCGATCTCGCAAACACACAAGCTACTACTCTACACTTAATTTTAATACACCCTTACTTGCTCGAATGCTTGAGTTCGTTTTTTCCCTTAATATTTATTTTTTGGCCCATTGTCATTTACAATAAAAGTATATTTTAGTGAGGTGGAGGAGTATCACTACTTGCGATGAAGAAAATGCAGCAATTTTACAGAAATTTAAACTAGAAATAAAGCATAGAGAGACTAGAAGTAAAGCATAGAAAGAAGTATAATGCTTGAAGATGTTTCGTCTATTAATAATTTATTGCACCCAAAACCTTATCTATAAACGAACAGCATAAATGCTTTGGGTGGGATGTTTGAGTCCAGGAACGTTTGAGTCATTGGTCCTACGCGTTACAGATTTGTCCGTTGCAATCGGCATGAAAATACTCATTGAGGAAAATTAATTTGGAAATATTTCATAGAAAGGCCTTGGATAATTTATATGGAGCAAGCAGTACATGTTATAGAATAACTATGTAAAAATCAATTGGTTATCTAATAGAAAGATTTAACGCAGATTCTCGTAAAACGATGGTCAATAATGGTAAAAGAATTATGATTTTATATCATGCATAGTTTTTGCAAATAGTGATAATGTAAATCCACCGATTGCTGTAAGACCGTAATTTCGTTAAATGTATTCCAAAGAGCAATTAAAAACTTAGGATCTCAGTCTTCAAAAGGGATTTTTAGCTAACGCTGCAGCATAGGGAAGATATTTGTTTACATCATAGTTGAGATTAACGATTAAAATTAATCGTTAAAATGTAGTTAACTATTTAATTTAATCGGTAATTTTTAGAAGAGATAACTTTTAACTTTTAATCGTTAAAATTATGCATTAACTGATACAAAAATAACTTTAGTTGTTTCTTCGTTAATTTTTGGCAACTGTCGACCTGTTCAAATTTGTTCGCAAAGATTGCCCAATAGTTATATGGGAAAATGAAACGGTATCTAAGTATGCAAGGGTAGTTGTTTAAGAATGCAATGAATAGGCAGAGACGGATGCATCCAAAAAAAAAAGCGGGGTTGAGGGGAATGACCGCCAAAGTTTAACGCACCCTCAGACAAGAAAATACGAAACCACGCGAAGACAATGTCCTGGAGGGCTCGTATGCCTTACTCGGCGACATCATGTCGTCAATACTACATAGTTGAAGCCGAGGAAGAAGGGTCGCCTAAAAACCAATGACGGATAACGATAAGCAGGGGTTCATTCAAACTAACGTATCTGTCACAATGCACAATGCACGTTTCCGTATGCCTTACTCGAACACATCGCTTCGTCAATGCATCAGCCCCTAGTGAATCACGAAAGAGAGTCTGCAGGCACACCCCCAGCATCTACGGTAACTCTATGTAACTAAGCCGTTTCCACTGCAATTTTACAGTTGTGAAGGGATAACTCACATCGCAAGGGGAGGATCTACATCAGAAACTAACCTTAAGGTACTTTATACCATTCAGAACAATCTTTTGCGGGAAATTACAGGCGCACCATGGTTTTTCAGATATACTTACATTTACGACAACTTAAAAATCCCGGAATTGGAGCTCCACCTCAGAAAAATCGCCGAATCCTTTCAGCAGAAACTTGGATACCTGACCAACAACACTCTGGACACTAAATGGAATTACAACGAAAAACCCACTTCGAATACCTATTTTAAAACAAATGGATACGGATGGAAGAAACCGCAATGACAGTTTTCAGTGTTTGCTTTGTTTGTCAAAACAAAAAACCATCAAGGCCTCCATCACCACAGCATCCAATTTTCCAAAGTAACTGAAAAGGTAGCTTTTAACGTAAACGTTACTTTTTTTACTTTAACCCTAATCAGTTACTTTTTCAGAAAAGTAACTTTTAACTTTAACTAGTTACTTTTCACAAATTAACTTTAACTCTAATCACTTAACTTTTTTTGATAACTTTCCCAACTATGGTTTACATCTATTCCATGTTTATTTGAGCCTTCTTAAATCTACTTTTCGAGTTATTCATATCTAAGTTAATAACATCTATTTTATCTTTTGCCTGGTGTTCTGTCTGCATAAGCAACATCAGTTTTATAAAATTCCAGCTGCAAAAAACGGCAATAGTTATTCCATCCAAGATACACAACCTCTAAAACTTAGATAAATGTAAGTGAAACCATCTTAATCAACTCCTAGGGCTTTCAATAAAATACTTTGCCGTTTTAAGCTTAGCCGTTCGCTTCACCTTGAAGACAGCTTAAATCGTATATATCTTTGAGCAGTCAAAGACACTGAACACTGGTTTCTTTAATGCCGCAATGAAAGCTGGTATATCGATTACCCCATCCCTTGCTTTATTTCGGTCTTTCAATTTTTTTCAACGAGTTAGTTATGGAGAGAGTGCTCCGCGCCAGGAAAAAAGGAGGCCGGAGATCACTTTAAAATGTTGAATTCACGGTGGCAATTTTCTAACTCCATTATAAAGCACGTTATTCAGGGCATAAAATCATACTTGAGGAACTATTGCCTATAAATTGGTCCAGGTCAATGTAGAATGCGTAGGAATTTGCCTACACAAGAGGTGAAATCAGTTTTTATGTCAAGCGTTCTTTCGTTCTACAGCAGAGAGAGCATTTTGATTTTCTCTCATCAGCGAAGTCCCTATCTCTCTCTTCCTCACTGCCGATATATGAAAAATAGTTTTGCATGGGAGAGCCCATATCCATTCCTGTTTCGATCAGCTACAGCGCTGCATTATCTCTGCACCTGAATCATCCAAAGAGCTCCATAAAAGCAAATTGCACCAGAGATTTTCAACCCTCGATTGGAAGGCATGACCAATGCGAATCCATCAGCTGCATTTGTTACCAACTCTTTTATCCTTCCCCATCGCGGGAACGCAATCTATACGTATTCCACTGGAACACAACGCACTCTCACAGCTGTTTGAAACCCCTTTAGGACGGCGACGTCACGCTTTTTGGCGGAAGGAATTAGGTACATACCATCGGTTGGTGACGATTGTAGGGCTCGAGAAAATCGAACTTTGCGCGCGCTATGTAGGCTCGAGCATTTAAATATCGGTGCATTGAGTCGGAATCAGGTTGGGAATAGAAAAAGAGAAGGTTATGGTGGTGGGAATGGGTAGGGGGGAAGAGCAGAAAAAATCGCTGCGGGTACGAAATGCGTGCAACGAGAGGTGATGGCGGGATGCGATGCTCGTCTTGGCTTGATCGCGGAATGCATAATGCCAAGGAGTGAACGAGGGAAAGCGCGGTGAAGGGACGAGATAAGAGATCTAACCTCTGGCATCAGTGGGAGATAATGTATTTTGAATAGGCCATGAACCGTAAACGGTCTGAGGCTTCACTACCTCATTTTTCATTTTTAAATTCTTGTTCATTATTGTCTGGAGTTATTTCTCACGCTTAAATAAGTTTCCGTATCAGAAGAAAAAATTCTGGAGGACTTAGAAAGGACTGAGCTTCAAGTCAGAAGTATTCATTTACGATTGGATGGCAACAATTTGGTGGAAATCACATGAAAATCTTACACAAAAATCAGAGTATTTTTCCTAAACCTAATGTCAAGAATCCTACTCTATAGAAAAACTATGGGAACTGTCATTATTTTAAGGAAACACTTGTTGGAAAAATTGTTCTTTGCAAACGCCATGTCAGGGGTTTCAGTATCCGCGGATTCAATGATTTTTGTCAGGAAAGCAAGCTCTTGATTCTTTCCACGTGTTGCGTAGTGAGCTGATTTCCAATTGCAGTTTGAAGCAACACGCACAAACACTCAAATTCCCGAACCAAACAATGATATGCTAAAATTAATTTCATAATCGTAAGAGTATAGGCAATTTGATATCATTATTGACGTAAGTACTCTGGATTTGTAAAAGTATGAAAGTTATTAATTACACAAACTCAAATGAAATATAGGAAGAGGTTCTCTAAGATTAAATAAACACTGAAATAGTAAACCACATGGCAGAAATTCGATACTCTTCATTAATAATTCCATAGCCGAGTAGAGAATGTTGCCACTGATGAGAAGCTTGACCAATCTATTCATAGAACTCGTCTCTTCTCACAGAGTAAGAAGATGAGAGGCCATTTTAAATACCGAGCCTTTACCCTCTTGAATAAGCTGTAGGGAATTATAAAATCATTTTACAGATAGGCTCCACTCGACTTCAGCTATTTAACAGCTGGAATTCAGCCGGGTACTCAGGCCCCCGCGGTCACAGAGAGACTACTAACCTCGCCGCCTTGTAAATATTGGCTCGATACGAGGGACAAGGGATTACATGTTACTCTATGAAGACATCCAACCATGCCGTAATCTTCACGGGGGACGGAGTAAGACCACGGCAATGAAACGGGCGACACAAGAAATTTTCCCTCCATGCTATCCCTCGCCATCTCACAATCTCGCCCCGCACGAATGCCTCCCACCCCGACACCTCTCCTTCCCACAGGATCTCACCCACTCCCTCCCTCCTACACCCCCAGCTGACCAGCCGTCCCTTCTTCCATCCCTCCTCGCCGCTGCCTGTCCGCCGACTTGACTCCGCGGGTCCCGCAAAATGACATCATATAAAATGAGAAGAATGCGCGCATCCTGTAAAATGCTCACGAAAATTATCCACTGCATCGCCTCCTTTCCATCGATTCGCTCCCCACGAATTGGTCCTGCAAGCCGTCCTATCTCCACACTTATTGAATGATGCCAATATGGTTGGAACGGAAGTCAAAATAAGTCTCGGCCCATTTTCACCAACAACCAGTACTCATATAAGCTAGTTTATAAAAAAACCTAATCCAATTTCGCAAGCCGTAATGAGGAATCGGAGATCAAAACTACTGAAAGATAAGATATAATGCGATAGCAGAATTTTCACTAGGAGAAGGAAGCCTTGGTAGCTCAACTGGTAGAGCACCTGGCCGGAAATGAGGGGTTCCAGGTTCAAGGTGGCTTTCAAATTCTTTACATAATCGGAACAATTTCTCACCATTCACTTTCTTAATGGTGCAGAAGAATTCGCCTTCCTAAATTTTCACCCAAACATTTTGTGCCCGAAAATTCATGCTAATAAGTATGATACCTACCTATAATTCAAACCTTTTTATCACAACCAATGTACGAACTTATTCAGTGAAAAATACTCAGGTTCTCAACCTTCTATTATATTTTGTAACACACAGACAAGGTAAAAGAATACCTGAATTAGTTTTATTTTTTCCAAGTCATTTTATGAATACCCACGACTATATTGAGTTCCTCCGGTCGACAAAAGCGAGCTTCTCCAAAAAAAATCACGGGCTTATCACCTACCCTCAAACTATCCACGTTTCGGCATCAGGGGGTGAATCATTTATCTACCATACAAAAACGAGACTTGCATGTAGAGCAAGAAATTAGCCCTAACTGATACCCACTCCCAACGTAAGAAGTGCCCAAACTCCTTCCTCCTACCTCTACGCACATATGCGTCGCGCAACCGAAGGAAGGAGAGAAAAATCACGAGAGGTTTAAATCACGCCGCTTTTGTTCGACCGCTTTACGATGGGGGGAATTTCTTTTTTAATTCTTCACTTTCGTTGGACGGAGAGAGTAGGCAGAGGAGGAGATGGGGGAGGCGAGAGGGAAAGGGAAGAGTGTGGGTGGATATGGGGAAGGAACAAAGGACGCTCCCTTGTTCGTTCGGTCGGTTTGGAAGGGGTATTTCCCCACGGCAACTCTCTCAACCCCGACCCCACTCTTCCCATCAGCCACCTCTTTCCCCGGATCGGCCTCGGCTATTGGGCGTGGCGACTCGCGCTCCCGAACAATGCGTGCGCTGCGCCTGTGTGCGAATGTCCCGATCGCCTCCGCTGTTATGGACTCAGCCACGTTCATCATAATCATCCCCTTTGACTCTCGGGCCACTCGCTGTCCGTCCCCTCCACGGTAAAAAAAAGGACCGTCGCTCGCTCCCCCGGGGGCCTCCCTCCTTACATAGGCGGGATCGAGACAAAAACGCCGAGTGCGTTTTCGCTGCGGAGAAAAATACAGGAAGCGGCGGAAGGAATGAAACCAAGGCTCTCCGTCCCGCTCTTGACCTCGACACAGCCGAGTATCGCGTGGGAGAAGGAAAAATGGACTACCATCAATTTCCCACAAACCACGGACCGCCGCAGAGCGAGCGACGAACAGGTGTTTCCTTTGAGAAAGAGGGGTAATAGATTTCAAAACGTGGTAGGCTATTAGACAGAACGTGAGGCTGCTGGCCCGAGGACCCTGGTTCGAAACTTGGAGAGATCTCTAGGCTCTTAAGGTCATACCCAGACTTTGAGATTTGCTGGATACCTCATGTTTTTGTTAAACCACAGTCGGCTGATGGACACAGTGGCTTGATTTCGGATATTAATTTAATTAAGTGTGCCACCGGAGCATGTCTAGATTATAAATTCAGGTAGGTGCTAACTTAATTTTGGTAACGAGAAATTAAATAAGTGTACAAATGGTTCCAATATTAATCAACATAAATACTTATATGTTAAATCATCTTTTAAGTTACCCATTGACAACAACATTGAAATCATGCCAAGCAGTAGTAATATTCTTACATGAACATCGTCATATTGCGTGTTGAAATGGAACACTATATTCTACATTATTTTCAAACTGTTTTCTGGTCAAAACTTCATGAACTTTGCAATCCATCTCGATAACTCGTAAATCTCTCACGTCTTGATCAGCCCCGAATAATTCAGAATACATCCTAAGCCTGTTACTTTTAAATGCCCTGGCATATCATGAACTACGCCAATTCGAGTTATCAGGGAAAGAGGGTCAATATGCAAGCAAACCCTGACGTAATCAGTGTCATAGTTTAAATATTTCTGCACAATTAAGGTCACAATGAACTCACAACGGTAAAGAGGCTGTGTTGACTTTTCCTTTCTCTCCCCGCGTCGTGACCGACGTGTTTCAAGGATATTCTTGGTTGACCTGTTGAAAAAAGTAGAAACCAAGCGAAATCCATTTTATGGACGGAATGACATCCACATACATTCACCCAAAGGATTTCTTCCTGGCAAGGAAATGTTTCTTGACCCCTCATGATACTGCACCAATAATAAAGTCAGTATTTTAAAACGCTTACCTTAATTGAACTTTTATTATAATGTCTATCATGCACAGAAGTATCATATATCAGGTAACCTTTAACGACTTAGGAGAATCTGTTAATACTAAACGTCAAAAAACAATTCGAAGCTCTTGATTAAGTCATTCAACGAAGATATATGATAGTCATAATAATCTATGCACATCCAATAAAAAATGGCGTTTGTAGTTAATGAGGAAGTGACTAGAAGACATTTATTGCCTCATAATAATATGTAAGATGAATAATGTCGACTTGAAAATATTATAAAGACTATAATGAGTGATGCATATATGTAGAATATAGAATCAATAATGGAGAGTTGAACAGAGAAGTTTTAGTGGAGATAAATTATAGAGAATTGCAGTGATTTCGAAACATGATGATACCATACGTCAGGAGACTTACATGCATGCATTGCAAAAACTTCCATGAAAGATTCACAGTGGAATTATTGGTCCCATAGAATTATAAAATGTCAAAATATTCCTTTCATTCTTCTAACTCCAAAGAAAAAGACACATAATTATTTTTTTCCGGGATGTTATATGTACAACAAGAAATGTATTTTTTTAAGCAATTTTAGAGAGGTAAATTACAATTACTTAACGGGCACACAAAAAAAAGTTAGAAAATACTGCTTACACTAGTTTGGCGTTGCTCGATTGGGGATAAAGGTTCTGCATGCATGAAATAATAAACACATCACCAGTAATAACAAAATCGTTCAACCAATAAATTCAACCATTAGGATATGGTTTATCTCACTTTCTGGGAATACGGTGCGATCATGACCAATCACAGTATTTTATATTTGATTTTACACGTATTTATTACCAACGGTATGCGCAAAAAATCGTTTGATTATAAAAAAGTGCCAGGACCCTAATATATGTATATGATACCTACTCATAATTTTGGTAGTATGTGAAAAAGAACTCATTATATAGCAAAAAATAATACGACAACGTTCAACGATAATTGGCATTAAGAATAGATTTTTTAATTTGATAACCTTGAGCTTGAAAATAACATGAGTTTATCCTCGGTCATTGTCCTGACCTAAGGGCTTAATTTTATTTTCGTCGGAGTCTCTCGCGGACACTTGAAACTTATCAAGGAGCCCGCACTCCGGAAAAAAAGGTACAGAGGACGGATTTAGGGGTCCAATTTAGTGCTCGCGTCAAAGCGAGCCCAAGACGCTCGAGCTTTTGAAGAAGGGACGAAGATGAGAAGAGAGCCCAGAACGTCCGCTGACCACAAAATTTATATATATATAAACGTCGGCCACTCGAGATGGTAAGTCTTCTGCTCATTCTCATGCATGGAGAGGGATGTCTCTCCTCCCCTTCAAGGAATGGCCCCCGCCGCCTCCTCCGTTCACGAGCGGGGGTCTTAGGGAAGGCCCTCCTGCGGAGAGGACCATGAATACGGCCTCGCTCTTGGACACCAAACGCCTCCGCGGGTCTCAGCTCGTGGGGCGAGGTGCGCGTGTTTTCCGTCGGCGGCGATTGAGATCGAACCCGCACGCAACCTTTTAAAAATCACATCCGAAAGCCTATCCGCGCGAGCGTGGAAGCTAAGTAAGTGTATTCGCTCTACCGCGGTAGCTACGCGGGGCCACTGTCCCCCTTCTCCCCCGCCCCCGTCGCCTATACAACTCTCAATTCTCCACCCCTTTCCACTCAACTCCTGCGAAAATGCACGCTCTCGGATTCCATCCTCGTATCTCCAAACCTTGAAGTCTGTTTATTACCTTTCATTTGTTCGCCCCTTCGTGATTGTGCGGGCGGCTTAATTTCAGAAGAGCTAGTGAGTGAATCCCGATATATCACGAAGTCTGTTTCTTCACAGTTCGCAGCGCTAAACACACCATAGTAGGGAACTCACAAGGACGAACAGTTTAGAAACGTATGCATGCGTCTAACGAGCATAAAAATGCGGAATTAGTTCATGATATGCACGACTGAAACAGTTTCTAGCTGGACATTCCGATTCATCATCCTTGGCATAAATTTATGCCCGCTCATAGAAACTGCCAGTGGGGTGCCATAAGGGTGTTTGAAAAACAGCATCATTGTGAATGAAGAAAAATATTTAAAAAATATATAAGATGGGTAAGCCATTTCACGCGTTAAATTGGTTATCGCAGCTTTGAACCAAGCAAAACTTATTATCCAATACGTTTTCCGCATTAAATGAAACAACAAGCTGACTATATTTTACCAGTAAAAATGTGTTACAGCTATGTCATACAAATAGAATTTCACTCTACTTTTTAGCTGTACAAAACATTAAGACATCCACCAAGCAGCATATCCACCATACATGTAAATAATGTGTCCAAATCATAGGCTTATACAAGGCGATATTGTACCTCCAATCAATTATGATTATGACTCTGTAGGTATTAAGCTAAAAATATGGTTTCATCTGCTTGTAAAAAAAATCATTCCACTATTCCCCGGTGATCTCCGAGACTGGCCAGTATAAAAAATTCTTGTACTTTATGAAATCAAGGAATGATGACCCAGTTGATAAGAGCGTTCGTCTACGATTCGGAGGTCACAAGGTTCAAATCCAGGAGAGGCATCTTCAGGCATGCCATGATAAATCCTACCTGTATGATAATAAAGGCAACAGATATTTTACGGACAATCTAGCTAAAAGTAAGCACAAAAAAATATCCAACGCCTGGTCCCAATGTTAATTTCACACCTATATTATTGGTAAGTACTTGGTGAGCTCAAATTTCACCAAACATTTTGAATATCGAGTTCGATACCCGAGCAGATCGTTTTTGCCAATAAGTAATATCAACATTCAAACCTACTCATGAATTTCAATCTTGATATCTCCGTCAAAAAACTCATTGGTCCATTCCCACCTGCATTTTTTGCCGGTCAATTTCACTACTCTTATTTTACCTGCAGTGCTCCACTGCTCTTCTACGCATTGTTATTTCCCTATACCTTTTCTGCTCTTTTACGAAACGCTATTTCACCCTCAACTTTTCTATCTCTCCCCTATTCATTATCACTTGTAACGCAAAGGCACGCATGATCAGATTTTTATTTCTCTCCCCACCACCCAAAATTCATGTCACTGGCCGTCTCTTTTATCACGGGCTATCGCTTCAAATGCGGATGTTTATCGGCCACCGAGTGTCCGTATGTTTGTATAGCCCAGCCCAGCATGTTTTTTCCGAGCAAATAACGGAGAAGATTTGTTGTGGGCAGCGAAAATCACAATGGAATACAACTACAGTAGCACATATCCCACAACGCATATTCTTCGAAATTTTGTGCGTCGGGAATGGCGAATCCGAGCAAGTTAATTTGGCAATTAATTTTCCCTAGGGTAATATACGATGCACGCATGAAAGCGTAGCGCTGTGATCGTTTCTTCATTTCGATGACGAAATTCTGAATACGACATTACTCTCTAAATATTTCATTGCTCCGACATTTTTTTTCTGTAATTTTGATCCATTAAAAGCTTTTTTATGAAACGCACGGTGGTTTAAATTGTCTGGGAGCGAGATTTCCGGCCCCCACGCGGTGAGGGGAAAAAAATTGAAGTACCCCAAGCGGAGTGATTTGTGCGTGTTTACATGGATGTGACTGACACGCATGTATGTACAGGCCGTCGGACGGACCGCGCGCGTGTTGCAGGTGAAGCCTGCATGCCAATTAAGCGCGGGGAATATTTTATCGGGACGGGGGTGGCCGGACCGTCGCGTCCCCCACGGACCATTTTCGCGAGAGAGTAATGTCGACAAACGAGGAATTCTCTCTCCCCGGGCCCTCCTCACTCGCCGCCCCCATAGCTCCAGCCCACACTGCCCGACGTCATTCCTACTTTTTTTCCTCTCTCTCTCTTCCATCTCTTCCCGCGGACGACTGCGCACGTGAATGAGGGGCATGGAAAGAGGGAGGGAGTGAGAGAGAGGGTGGAGTGGGAGGGTGGAGTCGGCCGGTCGTTTGTGTGTGAGCGCACGGAGCCCGCCGCCGCGGATGGCGAAACTGGAAATGGTCAAAGCCGCCATCAAAACCGTAAATAAAAAGGGGGCGGCGGACATTTTTATGGCCGGGCACCCTGAGATGCAGTTACTAATAAAAATTAAGATCCGGAAAGCGTTGTACATCTTCGGGGGCGTCCGAGCGATGGAAATAAAAAGAAAAGTCTGGCCTCCTCCGCGTCAAACCATATGTTGTGAGCGCGGCACAAGGCGAGGGGCAATACGCAAGGAGGTACCGCCGCCGTAGTGTGGTTAACGCGGCCGTCTACTCCATCCTCCCACCCCATCACGGCCGGATCGAGTCGTGGACTTTGCGCACTGAAAAGCAAGCCGCGAAGGTCACCGTTCGGCGCCATGGTGTAGCAGTAAATTTTCAATGCTTTCTTTTATTGTTTTCCCAGGACTGACCATGCTGAATTCTCGACCATATCAAGCAATCCCAGAATAACAAACAGCTACTTCCAACGCATCAATCACCGTTTTCTCACAATTACATCCACTCCCTGACTAACAACTTACTGACGTTTTCACGCCATACCCATATCGCAGTTGTGCAGACTGATCAAGTGAAAAGATTAACCAATTACCATCAGAAAATATGGTGAAGTTAACGGCAAAATTTCACGATGTCTCGTTAACTTAATGCGTCAGTTGACGCGGACGTGAAGTTGAAGTGGTAGATGCAGAGAACCCCATGGCTTACATAACACATTAGATTGTCGTTTAGCTGAAGTGAGTTATAACGACGGATGAGGTTAAGCTCTCACTGTGGAAAGGTTTAAACAGATATTATCCAGACAGCCCCGTTTCGCGTAAATAAAAACGTAAATAGAGAGTTCAAAACAGATATTCCAAAATTTGTAGTCAGCCAGCATTATTAATTTCGTAGAAATCATTGAGAAATCCATAGATTCCTGAGTTTGTTACGCTAAAATTTTAACCAAATTAAGCAAAAATGGCATTACGCCTTTATGATGATAGGTATATGACAAAATACACAAAATATATTTACGATATAATTGCAAACTCAGCATCAATTAAGTTAAATTTACCACCTATCCTGCCCAAGCCATGAGAGGTATCGATGTTCTGAATTTAGAAGCACCTCTCTTGATGCCCCAAGGGCGGAAATGTTCATCTGCATGCTTAAGGGAGTAATATTCTCTGCTTCGTTCTAATTCCTTTTTAAGAACACAAGGACGTGTGGTTGTCTAGAAAGTAACCAATCAACTATCTCCAAATGCAAATTAGGACGCAAATATTCCAGAATAATAACTGAGCTGAGAGAGTTCATAGAGTACCACCTGTTCTCTTCCCAGCATTATTTGTGAAAGGAAAGGCGTCTTGCCAAGGAAGAGTAGACTGCTTTTAGCTCATTTGGACAAAGGATTTCCACGGTTCACAAAAAAATATGCACCAGAGAAAAGAGTACGCGGATTTCCACTTTCAAAATGCAGTCATTCTGAAGGTAAGTCGCTGGTAAAACCAGAGAATAGTGGGAGGGGGCGAGTATGATCATCAGAACTCAGTGAGATATATAAGGAACATGCAATATTTCCAGTCTACGTTGTCCCGGAATATTTTGCAGTGCACTCGGCCTCGATGCCGGACTCCCCTTCGCCCGTCTCCCATTTTTTCCGCAGAATATTCCATCCTTGTCCTTTTATGGAATGGCATTACCCGAGCTGTCCTTTTGCATTTTTACTATCCTCGTAAACAAGGCGGCGGCGCTAGGACGTTCGGCGTGAGATTTTCCACACACAAATGGGACGCCGTATTTCAAAAAGGCCGACTTGTCGGTCGATTGGCTCGCTGCATTTATTTTTTACTTTTTTGCTTAAAACCAAACCCCTCTCCCTCCTTTCAACCTTTGCCTCCGTCACTTTATTGGAGAATATTTTCACGCTTGCCCCAATCCCGATTGCCATATTAATTAAAATACAAATGGCAAGGAGAGATTCAAGAGAAAGAGCTCTTGGCACACTCCTGGCCTTCCTCCATCAGTAATTTTCTTCGTATTTGCGGGATAATTTAATTTCACAAGACAACATAAGCGGGCACCACTTTTCGCTAAAAATAAATAAATAATAAAAGGATGAAAGAGGTAATGATGATAGTATAATATTGAAACTTATACGGATATAGTAGTCTGTTCAGGGAAAATCAACGTATTTTCCGATTCATTGATCAAGCCCGAGCACAACATGGGAATGAACAACTCGGCGAGAATAACTTTCACTTTTATTGCCACTAATTTGTGAAGAATCGCAAAGATATCCCGGAATAAAAATTTTAAATTTAGGACTAGGTTTAATATTTCACACCCTTCTAGAAATATATACTCTGCCCACGTCACTATTCTGAGTCTAATATTTTAAAAAGAGATTCAAACACTCGAAATCGATCTTGGATGGAGCACGGAATACGCGATGACAAATGTAGTTTCACATATTTTGAGGGAAATGCATTACTGTGGCCACGTGATTTACGCCTAAATGAGAAAAGGAAAAACCTCAGCACACAAAGTAATTACTGCTTTGGATCATATCCGTAGCAAAGAGAATTGAAAGGCAACGGGCAAAAAGAGAAATTACTTCCTCGAATACTTCGCATTCTCTTCGCGTTTTCAGGAGCTATTCTTCTCAAACCTTGGATCCAATCGTCAGCAGCACGTGGATTTACCCGCTGTCGAAAACCTTCCAACTTCAGTTTCTCAATTCTCTATCCGCCGTCCAACACCCCCACGACACCACCGCGGATCCATTCCGGTTGCCACCCCCCTTTCTCCTTCACCCACCGTCGGGACAGCTCTCTTTTAAATGAATCGTAAACAGCGTTGACTGCCTCATAAAGGACGAAGCTCGAGTGACGCGCGTGTGTCAATGTCAGATGGATGTGGTTGATGAGAGGCCCTGTCTCTCACTCAAGTGCATTTCTGCACCCTGCGAGCAAAATACGCGGCGCCGTCGCTGCTGGGGTAATCTCTCTGTCCTTCGGATACCATCTATAATTGAATACTGACATATTTGCGCAAAATTAAATAGAGAGCAGTAAAGAAAATTATCAAGATCATAATCAGAGTGGTGAGTTTTCCGTCTTATAAGACCCAGGATAGCTTTCATCAGGTTCACCCGTAAGAATTTTAATTAGGTATCTACCAATGATTCTAAAACCGCATCGTTACGGATAACACATGCTTAATTGAATCATCCTGTTGAGCCTATTTTTGCCATGCTTTAAGTTTAATTAAGGTTATGTGATACTTATTTATAGTTTTTCATCATAAATTTCATATCATTCTAATTGTCACAACCATTGTTCTGTGTAATCATATTGTCAGTAAAATTTTCGTAATATAAACACATTAAAACGACTGTAATGATAAAACTGTTACATTATGGTTCTTTGTTTCTAATTACTTAAAATGCCAGCAGCATTTAAACGTATGTCTTACATTTTTAACGGGAACATACTGAGACAATAGGCAGAATTTAGAGCCTACCTAATAATCGGAACGACTCAAGGTACAAAAAACTCGAGATTTTCAAAATTATTACAAAATATAACGTAGCTATGAACAGATAATATAGCGAAGATATTTGTTAGATAATAATTTTCGTTCAAATTTTCCTTAACATTTTTCAAAAATAGAGAGTAGAGCAGCGGTAAATATTAATCACAAAACTTATAGCATAATAAAATCAGCATATATGGATTACCATCTATCACATTATGCTTTATTAGATGTAATTGGAGGATAGAGCTTCATACTAGTGTTGCGTTTTAATAAAATTACCGGAATTGAGGTGAGCCCCGGATTTGTTGGTCATGATGGAGACCATTATGCCATGATAAGTAACGGAACCATGATACATTGTGATAATGAACGTTTAAGCCCGATTATTTGTGGATTATTTTACCCTCAAATTACAGCGAATTCGACAAAAATTAATATTAAAACCTCGAATGTTGTCTTAATAACGTGAAATCAGGATTGTCAAAATGCAACAGTGCAATATACAAAGCTCCATTTTTTGCGGGACTGACGCCAAACTGAACTAACTAAGTAGAGGACGTCCCTGAACACAAGTACCGCCTCGCTCGTCTCCTCTGAGTCTCGGTGAGCCTCTCTATGCTGCCATCCACGATTCCTCCCCCCGTCGCCTCCTCAATCTACTATCATCATCGTCACCACCAGCCATTAATTCTATGATTGATTTTGACGTAGCTCTACTTTCGATTCTAACGGCTAACCTTTCTATGTGACTTAATTCTTCTGTTTTGGGGATCCTTACCTACCAACTCCAATCATATTATAATTGGCCTTCCTTTACCGTCCTTCCGGTTCACCTTCCCCGCGAGGATTTTCTTTTTTTTTAAGAGACCATGTATCAAAATATGGCCCATTGGTTGTTTCGTCTTCTCTTTTATCAGTTTTCATCAGAGTTCTCTTTTCCTCCAATCAAAAGAACATTTGTAACTCAGTGTAATAATTTTTTTCTTTGTCATTCTTTTGGATGACTAAACATCAAATGATGCCAGTCTTAACTTTCCCGCTGCTGTTACCGTCCATGCCTCACTACCATGAACAGGCATGCTCCAGATGTAAATTTTAATGAAACGTTTACTTACTCTAAGCTTTTATTACCAGTAAATTACCTCTTCTGCTAGAATTTTCTCTTCATTTGGTCTATACTACTGACTATTTTCTTCCTGCTTCTATCATCTCTGGATATCCGGCTTCCCAGTGTATCAATCGTACCATCACCTCTTCAAGCAATTTAATTGCCAAATATTTCCCCCGAACTCTCCGTCAACCTATGGTAGCCAAGTTGCCACCAAACCCCACCACCCTGGTTTGCCAGCGCGCTCCGTCGTACATTTCTACGAAAATCCTAAATCCTGGCCAAAATGGTAAAAGAAATTTATCAAATTTTTAGTAGTCAGTTGGCAACAGTGAAGGTCGAAGTGTGCGAAAACACCTCTTATATGTAGAAAGGGGTACACACATGCTCTCTTATCACTTTCAAAGTGACCGTTACTTAGGTTGCAAGTGAATCGACTGGAAGTGCAGCAATAGAGCAATCTGTAAAAATACGTGCTCTAGTCATTCTATCCGAACAATTTCAATTTAATGGAATCATTGCGCCAAAATATGTATAATAATCACGTCCATCCAACTTTTGTATTCTAATGTTCTGTATTCGTGTAATGTTTCAGTAAAAGCTATAAAAATTATTAAATTTTTATCGATCTTTCAAAGTTCTAAAAGTATTATAATCGGTTAGCATTGCGCAGTAATATTTATTGCAATTGAAAGCTAAACTCTTCTTTTATCAAACAAAAAAAAACAGGCTCTACCAACTTCACCAAAGTTTTTATTGAAGAAAAAATGCATTGAATTTGCGTCCGTACTGCAAATTTTGAATACGTTCGCTTTCTCGCTTTCATTTAAGGAGGAACCTGCGCTTCGAAATACTGTATTCTTATGATTTATATCATTTGCGGTAATGAGTGAATTTAGGCTTTGTGATGCCTTTTGTATTTTAAAATATGTATTAGAAAGATCCACAGGGTAAAATATCATGCAACAATATGTTAAACAAAAGTTTTAGGTACGTAATGAAAACTAAATATTGTATTGACTCCAGCATTCGTTGCCATGCAGTCATAATTTGATTACAATATTTATTAATGAACTGAAGAAAAGAAATAATTATTTTTTGTTGTAAAACGTTTGAAAATGTCTCTTTACTGTTTATTTTCGTGATAAATTGCATTATGAATGTATAATAGAAGCACATGGCAACACCGAGATTGCATAAACAGCTGACAAGGGGAGTGTCTGAGTTTCGGGTCTAGGATTTTGACGAAATTTGCCAGGCAGGTAGTCCTTGATTAGTTATTTACGAATCACCCCCATATAGGGTTACATATCTAGAAACTTCGTCAAAAAACGAGTTTGAAATATTTGATTGCAAATATAAAACTAATAATTAGTTGTATGTAACCAGTGCAGTTTGGGTTAGGGGTGAAGTAGTTGCTTCACAATGCCGACGTCCCAAGTTCGAGACTCTTCACATTCGATTTCTTTTTCATCGCAATTTCGTCGTACGACTTCCCTGGTTTTAGATATTTTTAATCTGTTTACCCGAGATGCATTTTAACTATTTTACGTACTAATTACGTAATTGTCTAAATTTGCTAAAATTACATAATTAGTACGTAAAATAGTTAGTTACGTTATTTACCTAAATCACGTAATTAGTACGTGGCGGAAATACTTCCGCATGCCCTGTCGTTTTTTGTGTATGAAATTAACGGAAGAGCATGAAGTGTGATCGTGATTTATAATTACCGTATCTTTGGCCACGCAGTCCCGACGCACGTACAACATTTGCTCTAATTTGCCTGGTGACGTGATTTTCCAGCGCTGTGCTTTTTTGGAAAAACTAATCGCAAGAGAAAAAAGAACTTAAGCTCTGCAATCATATAATTGTAAGTATCTACCGAAATGTTCGGGTACATACATACATATAAAGGTGCATTTACATTACTGTATACAGATACCTTTACATTAAGACAAACGTCTACCGCAAGTGAGATCGATAAAGAAGTGGTGCTGCTAAACTCCATATATTCTGAACACATAGGTTTGAACATTATGATTTGACGTAAGTTGGCAGCCGTAAAAAAGTAACCAACGTAGTATAAGCAAAGTAATCAATTTTACCAAAGATGTTGGAAACATTTGCTATGAGTACCACCTTATACACATTCCATATACATAGGCATTATGAAGATTAAAATTCAAGTCGTCTGCTTAATTTCTATACCCCATTTCATATTTTATTCATTTATTTAACTCTAAAAACAGCAATAAGGCCTTTACATTGAGTTATATAAAATATAAATTATGAAAACAATTTATAATAATAACAAAAATGATAAGAAACAGAATTTGAACCAGAGTAATTAAATTGAAAGACCTCCTTAGCAACGTTGCCATGTTCATCGTAGCTTGCCGGCTCCTTCCTCGGAAGAAAACCGGAAGTATGCTCTTTGAACTTAAATACTAACGTTAAACATCCGATGACCTAGGCTGGAAAAAATATATTATGTGCTTTAATATCTCGTGCACGTTTCCTTAGTTTTTCAACGATTTTTTTCGGGCCAAAATTGAAATAGAAATTTTATGTGAAGGAAGGTCATCATACTCCCATAAGGACAATGCATTTCAACGTGAAAAACCTCCATTTTCAAATCCATATATCTTCGTTGAATGGCCGATGACATATCAATATTTTTACACCATTCGATAGGGAAAGTGATGGACTATAATATATGTAAAAATCAGGGTAGGTTTTCGGGCATGCCTAAAATGATGGTTCCTCCTTAATTTTGGTGAAGTCGGCTGGAGGTTTTAAAGCTTAACTGAGTAGCTTTAACTTCAATGAATAATGTTATGCAGGATTCGGCGAGAAATTGCTCTAATATTTTGATTTTTGTGCTAATTATAAGCGTCGCGTGGTGGGAGAGAGTAAGGATCCTCGGGTTCGAAACGCGGTAAGTCACGGGAGGGAACCAGCGCGCCGTAGCGGGGGTGTCGTCATGCATGCACTCGGACCACCGAGAGGGAATTCTTCTCCCGTCTCGGGGCAGCATTGGGAAGGAGAGAGAAGGCGGTCATGGCTGAGGGGAAGAGCGAGACTGGGGATCAGCAGCGGAAGGGAGAAGCCTCTGGTGCGTGTGGAGAGAGAGACGGAGAGAGAGGAATGGCGCCCACCGCCGCCGCCTGCGACTCCACTCCATTAAAACGGGAGACCGCAGTCAGTCGCGATTCTGCCCATACGGTTCACCCTCGAGCATGGGGGAGCCATAAATTCAATGGGGGTGGAGCGATCTCATTTTTACGGCATATTCTGCAGATGCAAAAGAGCATCAAGTGAAGCATCCCAGCGCTTTGCTCTCGGGGCCACATTATTATTATTTTTTCGGCACATATGGATGCCTTCCCGACGCTTGTTTTTCAAAATGTATTTACGCATGAACAAGTAGTAAGAAAACTAGCAGTTCACCTGTAAATACTTTGAAGTGAATGCCATACAATCTTAGGGTCAACTACCAGTGCCATACAATAATTCGAGGTCATTTGAGGAAAGACTACTAGAGGCCAATGTGTTATGTAGGCCCTTTCCAGTACAATTTAACGCTAAATTGTTTAAATAGTTATCGATAAAAGACATAATTCCATACAACGTTTGAAAAGAAAGTTAAATACACCCTCCGCTTGGAATTTAAAAGCCTTTGCTTTCCGGGAAAAATGTCATTTTCAGCCTTATTTCTCACAATTTACACGACATATACGACAAGTCATAAGATTAAATTTGGGAACGGGGAAGAAAATTAAAATTTCGTATTGTGCATACTTCGAACGTTTAAGGGATGAAAAAAAAATAACGATGAAAAACAAATGAGACACCCTCCACTATTACCATGGTCCAACTTTTTACTTGGTTTCTGAGCTCACACTCATCAACATTAAAAATGAGGAGATCAATCACCTCGAAAATCTATTTCTTTTATTCTAAAGTGGTATTAGTCAAATCTCCCGCCATAGGTTATTATTTCGTAATTTTCCTCGGTGTCAGAGGTTGATTTAAGATTTAACTCCAAGCTTACAAGTATCAGATTGAATAATCAAATTAAATTCGATGTAAAATGTCGAAGTCATTTTCAAATAATTAATTTACTTCATAACTAGTATTGCTTCTAAATTTTCCAAACGTTTTTATGACAGGAAATGGACCTAGAATATTAGTCAGAATTCCCACGTTATATTATTAATTTCCCGTTCTATTTATTCCAAACACTAAGCCTGCACACTTCAATCTGTCACAATAGTTTGCACAAAATATTGCAATAAAAAAACTATTTTTATTATTAATATGGGAAATCTAAGAAAAACTACAGGTTGCCACACAGGACAGCTTAAGTGCATCTATGTCCACAGCGTGATAAGACAGCAAAAATTACGGAATATAAATCGCTATATCGTACATCGTATCGCTAAATGAGATTCCTGAATCAAAGTTTTATATATTCCAGCATTTCCAAAGAAAATTTAAGATAATACGAAACGCTTCCCTATGCCGTGTAATAGCAAAGAAAATTTGGCATTAGAGGTTAGCAAAAATGAAAGAAAATACTATGGTCTCTATCCATGTTTTACGTGATTTTTACGACTAGAGATATATTACGTAATAAATACCGATTGGAAATTTAAGAAAAGGCATTTGCTACAGCAAACGTTTAGCATGTATAGGCTGCTATTTAAGAAATCATGCTCAGAGCAAAATCCTAACGGCCGTCATTTAACTCCGTAAAGAGTAATCAACTATCTCCGACTTTTACTGTCCTTGGGTGCAAACTTGAATGAGTAGGTGTAGCGATATAGGAGTAAAAAGAGCATAAATCCAAACTTCCGGGCAAAACTTCACAATTTCCCCTCATTGGTTTCAGCTTCACTTTTTTGCGCCGACTCTTCACTTTCTCACCAAACACTCCTACTTTCCTCTTGCCTCAACGGGGACAGAGAGAAATAGAGACACAACATACGCCTTACGTTGGTCTCACCTGTAATCGGATACTTCTCGCGTTGCTTCTCAGAGACCGCTTCGGGAGATAAGCTCACCCCTGTCGCTCCCTTTAAGCCCCCACTCCTCTGGATGGGGGAGGGGGATTCCTCACATCCCCCTTCCTCCTCTCCCACACTCCCCTCCTCCCACTCGAATCTCCGCCCCGTCAAAAGAGGGCTCCTCTCCCCGCACGCCCATGCGCTAAATTCTGCTCAAGCCTACGCCAAACATCCCTCCTTGATTACGAACACATAAATCCCGCAGCCAAGAGATGCTTTGTGTGTGTGTACGCTTTTTTTTGCCAGCAGCTTTTTTCGGGGCATCGTATTGATTTCCTTTTCCGCTTCTTCTTCCTCACTACGAAATAAATTTAACGTGACCTTCGTCATTCTTTTATCTTTCATAAGTATTCCTCTTCCTACCATCTTCCTTCACCTTCCTTTCTATGTCATTCCGGTAAGCACTGCCTACACCCGCACGCGTGCAACAGTAAGAACATATGCTCCTTCGAATACCCATTACTCGCGCCAAAGAGGGACATCAGTATTATTGGATCCAAATATCGTGAAAACAACCTTCATAGCCAATTTTTTTTCGTTAACCATTTAATTGCGCACTGGGCATAAAGATCATAACAACGATGTGAATACTATCCTCGAGTGTTTCCTACAACCAAAGACATTTTAAGTTGTGGCCATTATGTGCAAGAAATTGCTTGTAAAAATGTATTGTAATAGAACGTGTTACTATCTTTAAGTATTTGGGAACTCACCTGGACCAGGATTTGAAATGGGAACACCACATTAATTCAGTAGCAAATAGTTTGAAATATTGTTAATCTAAATTATATTTTATTCGAAACACTTTCGAAAATCAATTTATTATGCATTAGCGCACTCTAAAGTGAACTATGGGTTATTATGCTGGGGAGGTGCCTACCAAAATACCTTCAAAAGAGCAGAAAATACTCTTAAGTGTATTGTCCGGGTGATAGCCGGAAAAGGTCGTCTTGAACCGCCTTCCCTATTTTCAAGTTGTTAGGGCTATTACCCCTAAGCCACCTGTATAAATACAAGGTATTAGGATTATTTTTTATCCGTAGTGGCAATGCGCTAAAATATATCAAAAACCACACTCAACCACACTTAGAAGCAATTCTTGTCAATTTGTGCCAAAGCCCTGCTTAAATTATACAAACATTGGTACCTTTATTAAGGGCCAAAGTCATTTAATATGGTACCGAATAATATCAAAAATGCAAAGAGCTTGAGTATATTCTTAAGAGGTTTAAAGCAATGGCTACTGTGCATAGAAAATGCAAATTGTTTCTTATCTTAAAATAGGTTGTTGTTGCTATTCCTATTGTATGTATATTTTTGTACTGAGTCATATTGAAAACCTATCCTAAATTTATACATTTGTATGTATGGTGGTATGTACAAGGTATGTATGTTTATGTATTATATTGAAAGCTGGGTCAAAAGTATTGCATTTTTCTTTTTTGAAAGTGTCCCCACCTTCAGGCCGATTGCCTTGAGGGACATTTAGCTCCCTACTAACTCCAATGTGTTATAAAAATATTTTCTGTTACGGAGAAAATAATTTCGGTAGAGCTTTCTAGGGATAATATTATTAGCATTATATTGTACATAATTAATTATACATATAATTCTGTAGCAGCATGAAATTCGCCCAATTTCCCGGAATCATGGCCCTTTAAACCAGTGTTTCTCAACTTGTGGGGCTTCAAAACATTCTGGGTGTGTCATACGCTCTCCACTTCAACGAAATCATCGTAACTACTCACATAAACAACGTACGAATTCATCTCTTAACTTATCTCAATACGTTGTTGTTATTTGGTTTGTCTGAGGATGGAAAGTAGAGCGCAAGGCTAAAAAGACAGGGGAACTTTTACCTTAAACAACAACATTGCATATTATCTTAAACATAAAGCTGCGTCAAACCAATTTCAGGTTCGCTGACTGATGATAATGATGATGAAACAGGAAGATGGTTTAATTCAATTTGGTGATATTTGACTTATGCATAAATAGTTTATACAGACCAAGTATCAAATTTTCTTAATGACAATCGCCAAAGTAAGAATTTTACAACAAACTATCTCCTAATTTGTAATATAACTCTTTAACAATTGTAACGCGCCATAACAGAAAGCAGTCAACAAATTCGGAATGCTTGTAGAAATTTCAATATTTATGAAAAAAATAAAGATTATAAAAAGTACACTGAAATTAATGAGACAACAATTCATTTGCAAGATTCATAATGTGTCCTGAGTTTTTCAAAATACGTTACATTATTATTGGCCAGTTATAATGTTATCATCGTGTACTTACACCCGTTGAGTTGGAAACCAAGAGTAATACTAAGGTATACTGTACATGTAAGGTATCAATATTTCCGTGTGGAATTGCATTAAAACACCCTTAAGGGTAAGAGTCATCAGCTCTTTAAAAGTCCTTTGCAAGGGGAGCAAGAAAATACGAAGGAACTCTCACTAGTGACGCATGATGCCATGGAAGAGTCGCCGTAACGACTGCCTATTAAGAATATCATAGTGCATTACCAACGCACTATGTTACCAACGGATGGAAGACTTAAGAACTTGTGGCGCGAGAGGGTGTGGGTGTGAGTCCCGGAAACTATCGGAGCGGATAAACTTGAGGGCGAGAAGCGAATGGGTAAGGTGCGTGATCGGTGTTGAGAACTGTGCGGCGTGATTTACAACCTGGAAGGGGAGAGGGAAGCGTAAGAGGTGATGAGGAATGGAGATGGCTGGAGGAGGCGTGGGTTTTTGTGACAAACTGTGCGAAGAAAGATGGGCGTTGCTTTTCAACCGAAGAGGAGAACATTACGCGTCAAGGTAATGGAGGATGAAGTAACTAAACTCCCAACATTACAACCGAAAAGCGAATGGCGAGTCGGAGGATTAGAGGTGAATACTAAGTCAAAGGTCAAATTCGAGACAGGGATCGCTTTGAGGATAGTCACGGCCATATGCGATATTAGCACGCGAGTGCTCCCTCATACTTAAGTGTGCAGCTTATTTCTAATCATGTGGTATTAATCTCTTAACGCTTGTTTTATTGTTGACTCGCTAACTCTTAATAGGTGCTATTGTGAGAAAATAAAACTTTTATCGTCAGAAAATATAATAAGGTGATATGTCGACGCGTTACAGGAAGATAAAATGACCCTCTTTGAAATTTAATGCCAATCCAATTAGGAAGAGATGGAATTTATCATTGGTTCCCTTGAAATAAAATTATAGGATCAAAAAGAGCTTTAAACATATTTTACTTACCGCTTAAACTTACGCACTTCCAAAAGCTAAAAGTCCCCTTAATGTTGAATCAGTTGATATTAAGTGTTATCGTTTAATTCATGTGAACATGATAGTTATATTTGCCACCGATAGGACAAATTTTCACTGATTTAATAAAACCTATAGCGACTTTGAGAAACGATCCAAATATATTCATTTAAAAATGTTTCTTAAATGTTATTAATACTAAAAATAGCGTGTACCTACATAAGAATGCTGAAGTCCATCAAGAGGGATACAGTTAGGAATGAAAACATCGCTGCTGAAGTGAAAATTTGGAAAGATACAGTGTAAACTGAAACAATTAAACAACAAACTTTTCGCAATAATCATAACTGGAAAGGAATTTGACGCCAGGCTAGATCCGAAAACTATTCAACTTAAATGAACGACATCGAATAAAATCATAGCAAGCGTTCCAGGGAAACGAGAGTACACCGGGAAGAATTGAAATAATAGTGGTCTACTAGCACACAACATATCTCCAGTAAGAAATAAAAAATTGTCCTCTTCATGTGGCTACTAAGTAAAACATTTAACTCCACCTGATCAATCCTGTTTACATGATTAACTGAAAACGGCTTACTAATGAAAACTGATGTTGACGTATTGAAGGAACCAGATAAATATAGATTCATGAATAGCACTTGCTTGAAAAGTCCTGTCGAACTTATAACCACCCTTGCACAGACCCGCAAAAAGAAATAAAATATACGCCGCATAAAAAAGAATTGACTTTCTTGTGCTTTGATTTTCATTACTAATTGTGCGTTTGCACCATAAGAATAATGTTTTACTTGTGTTTTCAGACATATAAATATGAATTATGTCATCCGATTATCAACTAAAACTTTATTCCTTCGATTGCGAATAAATTCATCAACCGTGATTTGTTTGACGGTTGCCAAGAGCTTAGGCATCAAAACATATAAACAAAAAGATTTTTTTAATTTGACTGAATTGAAAAAACGAATACTCAACGAAACTCCAAGCGAAATCACAAATAAAATATAATGAAGTCTTGCTCGCCTATACAGGGCTCCGATTCAACGACTCTCAATAGCCCACCGGTGAACCGCGGAAGAAGTATTTCCGAAAGTTGAAGGCTCTGAAAGTTCACCGAGGTCGTTCATTATCTATTTTCATTCACCCGATAAAAATAGAAGGTAAAGAGACAACATCGATAATTAGGAGCAGAAGAGCGATCGACGGAGCAGAAAGAAAAAGGCAGCTGAACCATTAATTGGTGCATTGAACTGTCACATTCTGCTGTGCAACGGCAAATGATAGAGGGAAGGGAGAAATAAATCATGAAACACGGAAGAGATGTGATATCACGACCTAATACGGAGGATGAAATATTACGGAGAAAAAAATTGATAGCTTCCAGATTTCATTCCAGCATTGACGTCGGACATGAAAGTCCGCAATTCAGCTGAAAAGAGATGAAGACGAAAGAGAAAGAAATGATGAGGAAGCACAGTGGGAAGGAAGCAAGAGCTGGAGAAGACAAAGGGATTAAAGTTTCAGAATGACTTCGGAGGGAACGACAAGGGCTATTGGAGACGGGGGTCGGAGACTAAAGAGGGTGTATGGGAAGGAAAAATAAAGCCTGAGTCAGAGGAAAATAAATTTACAGAAGTAATGGAGAAGAACTCATGAAGGCATTACGCCAAGGAACGATTGCCTTTCACTCTGGTCTTGCCAAGAGTAAAATCATGTAATTGTTTATAAGGCTATAACTGTGTAATTTGAAAATAAAATTGTTGGGGAAATGTGGAATATATTTCCCTTGGTTAATAGGCGATCCCGTACAAACGCATTACTATAATTTGAATAGGTGGTATTTTTCCATCAGATGTATTCATTAGGTTTTCTCTAGGATTAAGCCCCAGGGCCAAACTCGCTTAATAACGCACGCTGAGAAAGTCGATAATTAAATATCATGGGATTGCTTACTGCAAGACAAGGAAGTTCTCCCATGCGAAGACTATCTTGGTGTGAGACGCCTGGACGGGGATCGTGAATGTGGAAAAAAATCCAACAACATCATCGCCACGGTCAACTGGCCTGGGAGAAAAGGAAGAGAGAAAGAATCTGGTGGGCACTGCAAAGAAGGGAGAGGTGGCGGAGGAAGGGAAGAGAAGAAGATCCGATGACTAGAAGGCCAAACTCATTCGCTCACCGACCCATCCAGGAAACGAGGAGAAGGGTGGAGAAAGAACAGAGAGAGAGAGAGAGGAGTGCCCGCTATCGAATGTGGACAGTCGTCAAAAGGGAAGAGAGGGATGAACCCATGGATGCGGGGCGGAGAATGGGGTGAGAAGCAAGAGCTCGATAGGGGTGAGCGAAGATGGGAAGAGGGAAAGAGAGGGAGAGAAGGGGGAAGGAGGGAAAAGGACGGCGAGGCCGTGGAATCGATGGATTAACAGGATAATGTCAATCGGATGGGACTGCGGGCGGGGGCGGCTGTTGAACTCTCCTCCGGCACCTCTTATCGCCTGGGAGGATGGAATGGCAATGTGGAAAACAAAGGGGTGGGATGAGGAGAGGGAAGGAGAGAGAATGGTGATGTGGGAAGAGGGGAGATTGGGGTCGATGAAGGGACAGTATTGAACACGCGGCGGGGAGAGACAGGGAGGGCAATGGGCGGGTGAAAAAGGAAGGCTGGGTAGAGATGTGAGGGAAGGAGATCTATTATAGGAGTTCGAAGATCAGAGAGTGATTAAGCCCTTGGGCTACGTTATCATACTAGGAAGAGAGCCAGAAAACTACGGCGTAAGACACTGGTATATATCTAGTTTCGTTATCGCTCCCTTGGATAAAGAGAACACTTTACGTAGTGTGCCCAAGCATGGATTATACAGATCAACCTCTCTGGAGATCTAAGAAAAACGCTTAAAATCTTTCTTCTCGGGGCATTAGATACGTTAATCTATTCCTTGTGAGACATATTAGCCTATATTTTTTGCTACTGATCCTCATTTGTAGGAGATATAAAACTTGAGAACCCGTAAAAGGAAAAGGCTCCCATACACGAGAAAACGAATATCACTGAGTGTCGTTATCCACATGTAAAACATTTTCTAACGCAGAAATGTCGACCGACAGCTAAAGCAGCAATGCATCGCGATCATGTTAAATTGATTTATCATTAGGAGAAGGTATCTCTACAACCTTTTCAGATGACACACAACGTGCGACGAAGATGACGCGTTTAACGATCGTTCCACGCTCATCACACGTCATACAATAAAATCCATGCTATACAAGAATTAAAACCATGAACAGCGCTGTTATAAAGTTGATTAAGAACATTTGTGGGATGAAAAATTTTTTAGAGTAGCAAAAACATTTCACCCACACAATAGCTTAGGCTATCAAAGACTTCATGCCAGTTACTGCAATCCAAGTGTCCATATTTCGGATGGCATTAGTTCCTCCCGATAATTTCGAATAACCATAAATTGAATGAATTGAATGTTAATATTCTTTAGCAGGAATTCTGCCAGTCGTAAGATGAGGCCCGAGCTTAGTCGCCAACGAGAAATGAACTTGATGCCAAGGATTGCAACATACCTGGTGCTCAGCGTATATTCCACTCGAAAACAATGATCAAAACGCACACAAACCCATAATATGGGAGAACGAAAGCAGAGTACTTCACTGCTCCTAATTCTTCTAATTTGAAAATTATTATTGCTGGTTCTCACAATGGTGTTATATAGTAGCAACCGTGCAATCACGCAGAGCCATATGTTACGTCATACATAGTAAAGGAAAATCCTACTCTAACAGCACGTTGTATAATATCATGTAATTTTAGTCTTCAGTATTTGTTTATAAAATAATTTAATAGGAGGAAATGTTTGACAATTGTTCAATCATTAGAATTAACCTTAATCTGCCTTTAAATATTCTCAGATATTTCTTTTTAAAAAATGGCGACATTTAGACGCATATTTTCATAACTTTTTGTTTGATATTGAGAGTAAAATACTTTTCGAGTACGGAAAGAGAAGAGTAGTGGCCTTATTTTACGTTTTGTGCTAAAAGTTTCAAAAAGCTATAGTAATAATTCAAAAAGCAAGCTCTTCATATTTCCTCATAGTGTGTTAAGTACAAGGAAGAATAATAGGTACAAGGAAGAGCTTCTGGTGAAGTCAATGTAAAAGACTAAAGTTTGATCCTTATGAAATTCAGCCTCATTTTCCTCAATAGACGCAAAACATGAGAAACTCCTTCAGTAAGAGCAGGGAAACTTTGAACTCGAAGAAATTTATTTTACTTGCAAAGCAAGTAAAAGGGAAAAACTGACGGAAGATATGGCTCAACAGAGGGCAGACGTCTGCCAAAAAGAGAGTAATATCATCCTGGCTTTTAAGACTTACTTAATATAGTTGCTCTGCCGTTTAAAACTTACTAACTGGGAAATTAGAGCAGAGCGAGTTACATCTGAGGTCGTACATCAGGATGATTATTTTCTGGCTCATTTTCGACAATCTTGTGATATGACATAAAATAATAATATGTTCTCCTACACATTAGAGATGGTATTTTTTACTTCACGGCACTTGAAAGAGTACGGGTTTCTGTTCTGAAGTCGAATGAAACCATTGCAATGGATTAAATTTCACATTAAGTGAAAACCTGTTGACATTTTTATAGGATAATATTCCTTTCTAAGCCACCTTGATTTCATCCATAAATCGATTAATAACAGTAAACTTTTATAAATTGATTCAAGTTGATCCTTTGAGTTGAAACTTGTTTTTCTGTGAGAGGTTTAATAGATCCTTTTGACACAGACACCTGGGCATTTGAGTGTGGTAGGTTGTTAGAATTTCACCATGGGTTTCGTAACGTGAGCACTTAATGGCAATCTTATGAACAATTTATGAACAGAAAGTGGGAAACAAGCGTCCTCTTTCATGGGGAGATAGATAGAGAGAGAGTGAGAAAAAGGAAAAAAAAAAAGGAGAGAGCCCGGTGAACGATGGAGGAAAGGTAAGAGTGAAACAACCGGAAGACTTAATAGAAATAAAATTTGGAAGAAAAAACTCAACAGGGCAACTTCTGATAGAGAGAAAGGAGAGGAGAAATTGCGGAGGGGGGAGTATAAAATGAAAATAAAACGGTGAGGCGAGCCTTTTCCCTTCCTCTCTGCTCGAAAAATACGACCTCCTGAGGTTGTAACTTGCGTCGAGGTGGCAGGCGGGCTGCTTGCAATCGCGGCGGAGGGATCACGGGGAGAGGAGGTGGCAGATTGTCCGGAGAGAGAGAGAGCGAAAATAGGGAGATAGAGGAGGAGAGGAGGTAGAATGAAGGGTGAGGATGGGGGAGAGGGAGAAGGGGAGGGGAGAATTAAAGGGAGAGGGAATAGGCTGAAGCGAATCATCGCGAGGAAGTGGGCAGAGAGCGGATACGCCGGAAAAGGCGGTAGTCGGAAAGAGCGGCGTCCCGAATTGAGGTTGAGAAAATTAAAAGGTGCCACATTACTGGGCCGAGTTTCCAGTTACGCTTGTTACACTCTCTGTTTACAACGCTCGTGTTTTTTTTCTTTTCATACCTTCTGACATTCATTGGGTCTCATCGAGCGCTTGCGCCCTTCGCATTAATCCCAGTGTAATTAAAGAAAACTTAGGAATGTAAAGCTCACAGTTCTTCCAGGACGGTAAATAGAGAAATTATGCAGTCAGTTTTAGTTGATATGAAAAGAATAATAAGTTTATATGCTGCGAAAAAATGCTACCAGTTATCATAAAAAAGTAAGTGAATAAACAACCTGTAGTGTTTACAGGAAAATGAATAGAGGATGAATGGATAATCGATTTCATTATTAGCGACATGACAAGTCTTTGCCAGGAGAAAAAATCAACAAATGGAGGCAGTACCCTCATTCCAACCGTTAAATTAGTCTAATAAATAATGTCCAATTTTTTGCCATACATAGTTAGATATGAGGTTAACAATAATGGGTCGATGAAACATGTTTCAGTCCTTTTAAGGGAATATGACCACTAATATTAAGCGTTGAAATTATTGCGACTTCGCATGAGGTTTAAAATTCCTTAAACTTTTTCCTAACTAAAAACACTGCATTTATTTCCACAATAAAGAACCTGACCCCAGCGGAGTGGTGATAAGGGAGGGTCTACTAAATTTTAAGTAGATAAGCAAATAGAAATCATCATTTTTCAAAGGAGAACTCGATGGCGTGGCTCAGCTTTATATAAAACATTTTACCTACATGTTGGACCCAGGTAGTTTTTCCTTCACTCCATTTCGATGCCAAATGGTCGTGTTGTAAATATAGAATGTAAGTAACACCCAAATCAGTAAGGCTATAAGCACTGAACATTTAAATTGAAAGATAATCTTTATAGAATGAGAAAATTTTAAAAATAATTTAAATAAAAGTGGGCTGTTTTGCTCAAGAAGTATTTGTCAAAAAGGGAATGCAACCTCAGCAAACACGAACTAAATTAATGTAGTCGAACTGCCAAACGGAGGATAATTCAACGCAGAGTAAAAGGATGCGATCAACCCGGAGCGTTCCAAGGAGTTGCTTGAAACGGGAGAGGGAAGAAAGAAATGGGGTCGCGATTCATAGCCAAGTCACGCCATGCTGCCTGCCGTCCTCTCCTCCGTCCCCTCACGCCATACTGACTCCGTACGCCACTTCCTCTCGACCTCCTCTGCCCCATTTATAGACCTCCTCCCATGCGAGATCGCTCCCCGCTATTGCTCGCCTTCGTACATCAGGTCCATGTCCAGCACAATTTGTTTTGCTGTGGGGCCACGAACGCCTTAGAACGCATGTAGAACGGTAGTGTTCTTTGTTCTGCTTCAGCACACACATGGATGAGGCAACAAAGACAAAAGAACTTCTGCACAGATCCCTCGGAGTATATAGCATCATTCACATGGAAAGAGGGAGTAGATAATGAGGCTGAGGCTAAGGAGGAATTGCCATGCAGCACACGTATTTCTTGAGACGTTTAGACTCTTGTGCAAAAAACGCTGTGTTTGGTGAATTAAACTATTTGTTTCCTTAAAGATAAGGATTAGATTTTTATGAATCAAAACTCATTTTGTAGTCTTTACTTCTTTACTTATACCATAAATACAGACACAGGGGTACGAATTTACGGAGAAAAGGCATCTTACCACAATTCTCTGACATTGAGTGTAAATGACGAATGTATGTTTTGTTAATGTACGAATGTATGAGGAGAAATCTCAATGAATGACGGTTTTACGAAAAGATATACAGTATACTTAATTAATTTTTACTACTAAGTGCGCCATATAGGCATTCAAGTAGTAATTTCAACTAGTAATAGTAGAGAAACCACAGTAAAGGATTTCATTGCCCCAGATTACTCTATTTCACACCAAAATTCTGAGGCTAAAAATGAGAACATTTTGAATGACAGTGTAATAAACACCGATTTAATTGTGACCTCTGAATGCATGTAATGCTATGATTTTCATCTCAATTTTTTCGCAAATGAAATAATTTCTTCTGTAAAATGTCATTATCAACGAAATAACTGATAAGTAATCAATTATGTATGATAATATTAAAAGTTTAATTCCCAAGGTGGTGAGTGAAAGTAATCAATCAATACGAACAAAAATATTTCCACTAAATGGTGAAAATGGATACATGTTCACAGAGTGGTATTTAGAGTAATGATGCCTAAATAGGTCCTCATATTTCATACAAGTCTTTTAAGTCAATGCACTGTCAAGGAACACATTTCTACGACATAATATGTTTTCAACCATTCATCTCACTTAAGGGCAACCTAATGAGGGAGTCGTGAGCTAGAGCAGTGCGTACATTCTATCACGTGCCTCAACAATGCACGCACATTTGCAACAATGCATCAAGTTTATATTCGTAGACTCCATATGATCACAATATTTACAGCTAAAGATTTGTTTTTACAATATTTTCTTAAGACATCTCCGGAGAAATCATAACTTCAAGTCCTAAAAAGAGTTCACTAAAAAGACACATTCATATGCACCCTATAAGCGAAGGAATAGGAAGTTTCCAAGATAGGTTCATATATTTGAATTGATAATACACTCATTCATAGAAGTTGCATTGAATTTATAAATTAATGGTTTTCATAACTGCCTGCGATGTAGTTTAGATTGTTCATTCTTTGCAATGATTTATCTATAGCTACGATTTTATGGCAGTAAGAGCATAAAAATAAGGAAATGAATTACATTATATTATTTTCTTGTTTTCCAAAAGAATGAAATAGATTATTTAGATATTAAATGGGAGCAGTGTGTGCACCACTTACTCAACTCAAAGTAATAATTAACTCGTAGTCCAGCAGAACAGAAGTTAATTCCTGAAATAGTTATTCATTGCGGATAACTTACATGCAGGAAAACCAAATGATCGAAATACCAAAAAGAGAGGAGAAATTCGAAATCGAAGAATCTTTTGAAATAACCTAATCCCAACTCGCTCCAAAGGTTTTGCTGTTTAGATAACGCTCCCGCAATTACTCGGTCCGTAAATGGGAGAGAGATAACGGATAGTTGTGCTAAAGGACGGCAGGGTAGGAGGAAAAAAATTACACGAGTCAAGTTTTTAAATACTTAACGACTCGGCACAGAGGTAGCTGAGGAGGTGGGATTAACAACCCTTTACCCCCCAACGTCACTCTTGCCCATCACTCCCCGTTCCTCCTGCCACGAAAATTCGCAATCCTCATCACACCAGCAGACCGGCCAGCCCAAAAATTCCCCGCTTCCCCCTTGGTGGCTGAACCCTCCGCATCCCACCCCTCCCACCTCCGCACCTGGAATAATTCCGCACTTCGCACGCCTCTCGCGGAGCTTCTTGGAAGGATACGGGTTCAAAATTTACGGCCACACCCACCACTCTATAATCCCGCGCACATTTACGGGTTACGGGAGGAAGGTGAGAGTGGAGCGAGAGAGAGAGGTGTGGGTGCCAGTGGCTGCAAGCGGGCAACGGGGACGGGGGCAGCAGTGATCCTCCGCACCACAGCCGTGTGTATCACATCAACTCGATGACTAGCGGGCGCGGGGCGGACGGCGAGGGTCATAAATCGGGAGAGGTCGTGCAGCGGCGGCAATTGCGGGGAACCCTGGCGAAAGCAAGGGGGGAAGGGGATGGGAGGGATTTGGGGGAAACGAGAGGGAACGTGGGCGGGAGAGGGGGGTTGTGGGGTGGGGTGGACAGGCGTCGCGACGGGTGGGAGGACGCGGAATTGGAAGCACAGGGGAGGAGAAGGGTTATGGGCGCGGGAGGCAGATTGGAAGTGAGAGGTATACGGACTGCCGTGCGACAGCGAGAGCAGATAGTGAATCCGTACGAAAGAGATATGTGAGAACGAGAGGAAAATTCAGAGTTTACCACGGTCAACTTCAAGCTCGAGGAATCTGGTCACTTCCTTTCCTCGAAACGTGCATATAGAGTATTTTACTTAAGTAAGTGCTGGAAACCCGTTGGAATATGCGTGTGGCGCATCAGCTGCGGTAAGATAGCAAAAAACAACAAAACGCTCCCAGGATCCCGGGTAAATTCCGCATAGGGTACTAGTTCTTACTCGCTTAGCATTCTGAAACCGCACTTTCCAACTATTCTTACATGGTCACAAGAATTATAGCATTTGATTATTTCATAAACATTTTGTTTCCCAACATTTCACTTCAAACCGAACTGTTATAAGGTTTTCCACATAGTGAACTCCCTTGCATCGATTATAAATTACTCAGCGAGATACCTCACCGATCAGTTTCTGGAAGAGAATCAAAATCTTTTTATAATGTTTGTCTTCAGGTAAAATAAACAGACGGATTCTCTCCTCCTTTCAATCATATATTGTATGCGCAACCACATGAGATAAATTATGGGCATATGAAAAAAAGATTCAAACGATCCCTTAGGTAATCTGCCAATTATTTCCTATTGAATGGTTGCAGTAAACACATTTAAATATTTTATTTTAATCTTCTGTTCATTTTAATTGCATGAAGTTCCAATGACGCCTTCAAGAGATTGCCCTGAAAGGTATGAAAATAATAAACGAATATATGGTAGGTAGTTACCACCCATATAAGATCTGATGTCGGCCATCCAGAGAAAAAATATGTATTTTACAACCATCGATTTTAATTGGAGGAATTAAGTTAGCTGTAACCAACACGATAATGGATAAGTTTTTCACGGTATACAGAATGAGAGCAAATAATAACCTGTGCAAAATAAACTAATGCATAATATAAATAGACAAACAAAATGGAGCCACGGATGTGCATTTATGAATGGAATCGCTGATATACACTACCTGATTTTATTTACTTTTTATACACTACCTGATTTCTAAATGAACTGTTGAAAAAATATACCGGATGTCACCTGACTAATGACCTTAAATGCATAAGCATAGTACTACGTAGATTATGCAAATTTTAATCACCCGCTTCCGCAGTAATATCAATCCTATTACAGCAAAACCTAACCGTGGTTCCCCTTCCAATATGGAGTAAGCAATCAAAATTACTCTCAATTAAAGCATGTAGAACTAATCGTAGTGAAGAGAACGCTTATGCAATCGATAGACAAGATTTATCAGGGCATGCCAAGGAAAAATAATCGAAGAGATTTACTACCCTCACAGGGTGGTAACGTATGTTTATGGTAAACGTAAACATATGCAGTAGGAAAATATTTGTCTCAGCCATGGTGGTAATCTCCCGGCCTCACTGTTTCCACAAATCCGAGGCTCAGCCCAGTGAAATAAAAGGCAATAGAGGGAGTGTGGAATGAGATATCATGGTATCGTAAACATCATAAAAAAATCAAGCAGAAGAATTCGAATGACGCCATGAAGAACGGATAAGATTAGAAATAGAGTAGATGGGTGCGGAGAATAAACTGGAAACCACGTCAAATGGATGGGGAGCAGGAGATTAGGCGGATAAAGGTATGCAGCGAGTGAGGGATGTTTTTGGGGCGTGCGAGGGGCGCAAGGGGATTTTCGGTGAGCCGAGTGGAACGAGCAGCCGAAGTGGAGAGAAGAAGCCGACGGCGAGAGAGTCAGGAATGGTGCGGGTGAGACTCCCTCGTAGGCCAATCAACTCGCGCACTAGATTGCATGCGTCGAACCATTTTTCTGCCTTTCGAACGCACGAACAACGCCGAGGATCGAAGAAAATTGGTGACGGGGGATAAAATATGCAAGACAGACCAATCACCACAGTGGAAGCAAATAAAACTGAGATCGAAAGATCGGAATGGCGGAGTCGATTTGTGAAACCTCAGGGCTACATTTTTTAACCAATTCCAATTTGGCAGTATACGCCTTTCAACATGATATGCCTTCAAGTTTAAATTTGAAGTATACCGCCATAGTCTTCACACCACAGAACAGCAGGCAGTACTTAATTACTATGCATGTCGCCTGTATATATAACCGATTATATTTCTTTTCATTTATTACCAAAAAATTACTCAAGTTGGCACTTTGATACCTCAAAAAATTGGGGTGTGAAACCTGGAAAAGATCATAATTGGCCGCTAAGATGGAATCAGTACGCAAATACTTTGAAAAGCTGATCTGTTTACTGCACAAATGTGGAATCACACATAATAAAAAAATGGCTACTATAACTTCAATTGAATTTTAAGGAAGACCACGGATGAAGCTGGTTTTAATGATTAGTGAAATATGAACGGCTACATTGAGACCAACACATTTTTAAAAGTTAAATATGTGAATAAAACGGAATGTGAATTAATTGATAGTTTTCAGTCTCAATGGTAAATTTTGCTTCAATTTACTTTGAATTTACATGGTTTGTTGTGAATTTGGCGTAATTCACAGGTAGCTATTTTTGCATCAAGTTCAAAATTATAGTAAAAGTTAATCTTTATTGAAAATATTAATTTTAATGCTAAATATCACATAAAGTAATGAGGCTAGACATGGAATACACCTGACCAATGTTATTATGTCAATTGCAGATGAGTAAACTAAAGATTCATGGCAAGGATGGCCATAAATAGCGTTAACAAAGTACGCCTCTTAATAAAGGAGCACATTGCACAACAGAATTTGGAATGCTATTGACACAGAATACAAATTGAGATGTGAGTACAAATGATACCTCTCTCTCTCTGATATCTCGGGGAATTGAACTGAGGGTCTCAACGTAGGCAGCCCATTCACAAGCGACCACATCAATCCAGTACAGTGGAATCATGTAATCAAGTGCAGGAGCTGATTAGCCTGTTGCACCACTACATCTCAATCCGCTTTTCCCCATCACACCTTGGAACCTTCCGTGGCATTCAGTTTCAGGTTAGGGGAACATCATCGCAACAACAGTGAATGCATATGCAGTTGGAAAGGTTCCAAAGAAGAATTTTGACAATCGCTAATTCATTACTTTCACCCTGAACATCATAAAATTATATACGTTCAATAAAAAAAGTCAATAATGAATTACCACCTTGAATGCCCTTGTTATCTTCGATGAGTACCTACCCATCCTCACTCGCGTAGGGACCTAACCTGACTGACGCTTCTACATGTCTCAGTCCAATAAGGAAAAATGGAGAGTGAAAAGTTATCTCGTCCTTCCGAGACTGGAGTTGGAAACTTAGAATTTGCGTGAGAGGTGGGAAGGAGACAGGAGGAGTTGATGCCCAAAGGAGAGGTCACGGGACCCGAGGCGAAGGGTGTGAAAAAAGAGTAGCTCCGATTGGGCGCGTGGGTTGAAGCCGAGGGAAGGGAGCTTGGAAGAGGAGCGGCAGCAGGGATGGGGAGAGGAGAAATCTCAATTTGGAAGAGGTCAGTCTCCAAAAAAAGGCAGCGGAAGGACAGCTGGGAGGATTGAAAAAGATGCTAGGGGGGGAAGCAATGTTCGGAGTTGTATGTTGCTTTGTTTATGGGATGCATGGACGGCAGCGGTCATTTAGTTGCTGTGTCTACCGCGATATAAATCTAGTAGACAAAGGTAGGTTTTATTACGGGTTAAAATTCTGTAGAGAGGATTATACGAAGGTTGTTATGATTACAGTGTTGGTGTCATGAGCGTATTAAAATAAATCGAATGGAAACAGCTTTCAGACAGTCAAATCACCTAGTAGGCTTTAACCTTTATAAAGCCGATTCTGGCTTAAGTGAGAGTCTGTCGCTTCGATATATTTAAACTTTCTACCGCTTTGCAAACAATAATGAATTGGAATACACATCGAAAATATCGGATTGGTAGGAATACATCGGAGTCCCATCTGTAAATGGATAATTTTTTCAACGCATATTAACCACAAACCCACAAACATACCCACTTCAATAAATGCCTTAGTACATGTCAGTTACTGCGTAACCAATTTATACAAGTATATTCGTGTACTCTTTCTGTTCATATAGCTGCATCATACGGAAGATAGTCTAGGAATATATTTTTTACTCCATAATGCCAAAAGTTTTAACATTTCCTACATATATGGTTGTTTAGGAACGGTCACTCATATCTACATATTCTCTTATGCATAAGTGGTGTCTTGCCTGGGATTCCATCAATGGAGATGAATATCGCATATAGTCGGCTCATTTTGACTGCATCCTTGAGAGAAACAATGAGATACTGGAAAATGTACAAGTTATTGGTTGAAAAAAGAGATGTAAGAGTGAAATGAAAAAGGTCTGTGTAAGATTTACATTTTCTGGCAAAGGATATTTTAAAAACGTGATTCAGCTTCATATCCGGTCAAGGTGAGAACATGAGATTTGAGAATCCAAACAGATATATTACCAGGATTAGGACTTAAGAAAATGGCATAAAAACCGAGAAATGTTGAGTACATGTCGCAGAAGAGAATCACGAGGAGTAGGTATCTTGAGAGTCCCATGCAAAAAATACTTCCAAGTATTGGAAGGGTCTGAGCGTTGTAGAGACCCACTGCGCTCGGCTGACGAAGTAATGAAAGCTAGTCCTGCCAGGGCTGCTCACGGTCCTGATAGGTAGAAGGGCGAGAACGGAAAGCATTCCAAGCAGCGTCTCCTCCTCTGTAATGCGGCGGCGGAAAGGCTAGGTTAAGTTCAAGTGAATTGGTCGTGTTCAGAAACACTGTTGGAGAAGGCAAAGTCACACCAATTATTATAACCCGTAAGTTGCAATGGCATTGATAATCATAGAATTGAATATTGGTAACCATGAGAACTATAGTCTCAACCTACTGGGATCAGTGTCTTTCCCGATAGATTGGTAGGCAAGGTTTTTCCGGTCGTAGTCATGAAAATACTTAGGAAAGAATTAGGGGAACAGCAGAAAAGAATATAAACTCTGTTATCATAATCAGTCAACAATTCTGAGATTGGTTCGACGCAGCTCTCCACTCAATTCTTCAATCAGCTAGTCTCTAACTTTATGCAAGGTTGTGGGCATCATCTAATATCTACCAGTTGAAATAGGGACGTGGATTCTATTTGCTACAAATATATATGAGGTGAAATGGTAGGACATTTATGGAGTGATTTACAGCAGAAGAGAAGAAACTTAAAGGGGAGAAGATGTGGTAATAAATGGCAAGTCAGCCGTAAGGGTGTTACAGCGAGTGACTTCATACCAGACATACTTTACCAATAACTAACAAACCGATTTTAAACTACATTGAGTGTTTTACCTCTAGTTTACAAATAATAAACTCACCAACTTTATAAAGCTGCTTCACATGTAATACTGAATCTAATGGCAAACAATCACCCTGAGTAGCACATTGCTCAAATCATACAGAAATTCATTTTTTCTAGCCGATTACACAAAGTAATCACGAGTTATACATTAATGCATCCCTTGCAGACATGGAAACAAGGCGACAATCTATATAATCCGTCCTAACTAACTATTCTTCGAGTAATTTTGATCATTTCTTTGTTTTTATTAATTAAATACGGAAAAAATTATATTTTAAACACATTAAAACTCCCATGAAACTGTTTTAGTTTCTACTTCTCTGACTTTTCTTTGTGATTGACTTACCACAGTACAATAGAACTCGTAATATAAATTACTACATTTTCATAATTAATCTGCCTTAAATTTCTTCAAGAAATTTGGACTATAATATAACCTACGATCTGATAGTGATTCCAGCATAATTTCTAATAACTTGGAAAACGGTTAACCATATCATAGTGCATTTAAAAAAATCTATTTGTTCTTCGCTGATCACTATCGAAATACGATATTAATGATGTTTAAGAAATGTGTTTTTGGAGGTATAGCGATTTCCCTGGTAAATGCCCGGAGACAGAAGAAGATTTCAAATTGACTACATTTTAGTGAAGCAGAGGTTCAGAAACCAGGTGAAGAACTGAAAAATTTACCCGGGTGCAGATATCGACAGTGACCACAACTTAGTGATGGTGAAAAGCCACTTAAAACTCAAGAAACTGAAGAAATCAATGAAGAACGTATGGCAAGTAGAAAAACTAAAGGAACCTCAACAACGGCTGGCCTTTCAGAAGGCAGTGGAAAAAAATAGAGGATTTTACTGTGAAATCAGTGGAAAAGAGATGGGAGAACATCAAAATCGGGCTAAAGGAAGCAGCAAAAGAAGCTCTGGGGAGAAAAAAATTGTCAATAAGAAGCCATGGATTACAGCATAAGTCTTAGAATTGATTGAAGAAAGAAGAAAATGTAAAAATGTAGAAAATGAAGAAGGGCAACTTGGCTACAAAAGAATCAGGAATGAAATCAACCGCAAAGCGAGAAAAGCAAGGGGAATGTGGATGAAGGATCTATGCGAAGATGTACAAAGCAACCTCGCAAAAGGAAATGTGGAATTGCCTACAGGATGGTGATAAATCACTTCAATGAACGGGCTGCAAGATGTAACAGCATCAGGGACAAGAATAGAGAACTCTTAATTGAACATTAGCATAATGTGAAGAGATAGAAGGAATACTTGGAAGAGTTGCACAATGGAAGCTATCTTAGAGCGGAAGTAATCGAAGAGGAAAATGAAGTCGATAAGGATGATTTGGGAGCCCCAATCTTAAGATCAGAATTTGACGCAGATGTAAGGGATATGAGGATTAATAAGGCTTCGGGAATAGATGATATAACTGCCGAACTAATAAAAAAAAGCCGGAGAGAAGACATTAACTCAGCTGTACAAAACCATCTGCGACATGTAATCTACAGGAGAGATACCCACGGATTTGGAGAAGAACGTCATCATCCCTATTGCCAAAAAGAAGAGGGCTGGGAACTGGGAACATTTTAGGACCATACGCCTGACGACACATGCCTCGAAGATATTAACGAGAATCATCTATAGAAGAAGAGAACGCAAAGCTGAGGAGTTCCTGGATGAGGACCAATTCGGGTTCAGAAGAAACAAGGGCACAAGAGAAGCGATCTCGGCCCTCCGGCTACTAATAGAGAAGAGAATAAAGAAGAATCTACCGACGTAAGTTGCATTTATAGACTTGGAAAAGGCATTTGACAATGTGGATTGGAACATGATGCTAAAGTTTCCGAAAGAAATTGGAGTATCATACAATGACCGAAGAGTCATTCACAGCTTGTATAAAAACCAGGTGGCCATAGTCAAATCAGGACCCAGCAGTGCAGGAGCAAGCATAAAGAGGAGCGAGGCAAGGATGTGCACTGTCTCCCGTATTATTCAATGTCAACATGGAAAAAAGTCCAAGAAGTCCGTCCAAAAAGTCGAAGAAACGTCTGCGGGAGTGAATATCCACGGGGAGAAAATCAGCATGCTACAATTCGCCGATGACCTAGCAGTCATGGCAGAGAGAGAAGGAGATTTAAAGAGGACACTAGGAAATATGGAAAGAACAATGACCAGATATCATCTGAAGATCAATAAAAAGAAAACTAAGGTATTGGTATGTAGTAGGAGAAAGGAAGCAAGGACCAATGTTAAACTAGGAAAACAAAAAATCGAGGAGGTGGAAGAGTTCTGTTACCTGGGAAGCCGAGTGACCAGCAATGGACGAAGTAAAAGAGAAATTGCCAGTAGAATTGCCCAAGCGAAATGGGCATTTTACCAGAAGAATATTCTGCATACAGCTGCAAATATAAGCGTGGAAGTGAGTAAATATTTCATTATAACAAACATCTGGAGCATTTTACTATATGGCAGTGAATCATGGACAATAACAGCATCAGAAAAACCAAGGCTGGAAGCATTTGAAATGTGGTGCTACCAAAGAATGATGAAGATAAAATGCATCGATCGAGTTACAAACGACGGAATCTTAAGAAGAGTGGGAGAGAATAGATGTCTACTGAAAACCTTAAAAAGAAGACGGGACAACTTAATAGGCCATGTCTTAAGACACGATGGCCTGAAAAAGATAATAGTCGAGGGAGAAGTGAACGATAAGAATGGAAAAGGCAGGCCTCGTATGAGGTATATGGAGCAAGTTGTGAAGGATGTAGAAGAGAGGAGCTACGTCAATATGAAGAGGTTGGCCGATGGAAGAATCGAGTGGAGGGCTGCGTCAAACCAATCCTAGGATTACTGAGCGATGATGATGAGTATTTTTTTCATGCCTGCATAGTAGTAAGAGTTTCCTTTGATTGATAATGCATGCCTAGTGATGGCTCAAATAGTTCAATCCCTACGACACACCCTTGCGGGGGCTTGTAGGGTATTGTGCAGATGTAGATAATATACGCATAGACTTACCGAAGAAGCTAGGAAAATGGATAATAGGAACTCAATGGACTTATTAGTATGAATATAAAATTATTCCACATGATTTCTTGAAAATAATTTTGACTCCGTCCCTAAAAGTAAAACTATATGTGTTAAAGAGGACCGGTTTTTTAATACTCGATGCAACGACATTATTTGTGTTAATAATCAGAATACTGGTGAATACAGGCACAGTTGGATTGATGAGACTACCTTTAGCGGAGTCTGCCCCGAAAAGGGATGCCTTGGAAGACATGAATACTCGTGAAACACATCAACTATATTCTCATGAAGTTCACAACGTCGGAACGGAATTCCAATGAGTCTCATCGTATCCTTGGCGGGTAGAAATCTTGAATTCTTGGTGGAATTAACATTAGTAAAGCGCTAAAAAATCGTAAACCACCATTGGAAACGTCTTTTGGGAAGATAGAACGATAGAGCGAGGCGGAAATAAGGTCGAAAAGACTTCAAATACGCAGGACACGGAAAAAGGTAAAGAAAGAAAAACTACGATATAGCTAATCGAAGAGGTTTGGCAGCCGAATCAGGGTAGCGGTAAACGATGGATCGACCCTTTGTGTAACAGCAATGGTGGTGATAACGGGCGATTATTTCGATATTTCCATCTCGATCCCAGCGTGAATGTGGGCGGAATGGAGTGTGCGGAGTATGAACATGTGGTTTTTTTCGAGAAGATGAGAAAGGCCGAACGAGATCTTTCTCGGAGATAAGATGCAGGAGGACAGGTAATGACCCCCGGTGCAAATTACATCCATGATTTCTTTCTGGCTGTATTTCACGGTTTACTCGATGGAAACACAAACCGAGGAAACGATGACATGTTTTCAGATCTGCGTTTTCTTTTTTGGCCTTCTGCTTTATGAATGTGAATTTATTTTGCTTTCCAGCAGTTTTTAAAGAGCTAAAACTCTTAAATTCGCGCTGGTAAAGGGACAATTTCAATAATAAGTTTGACCGCGACAAATTTGAATGATTTTCAGGAAGGTAATCGTATATAACTGCGTTCCATTTGTTTCGTCATTTATCATTCAAGGCTCCAAACGCTAGTTGCGAAAAGGTCCTATTTATGATGGGTTGGTCCAAAATGGATACTTATCTTTCATTTTGACCAAATTACTGAAGTTAACCAAACGATCACCGAATGAAGTGGATGCCATATAACATACATTTTGGATCGTACTCATCTTCCCGATGGCGTAAGTCCACCTCGTTTCTTCCTCAAGGTTAGCATCTCAAAATTACATTTTTCCACCCAAAAATGAAGACATTACAGCCCATGATCGATGGTGTGGCAACATACATGACGTAAGTAATATAATTGAGAGATCAATCAGAGATCTAATATCCTCACTCATGCCTTCATACGCTGACTCAATAATAGTGTCGTAATATGCGTCGAAATTCTGAACCACAAGTTAACCAAAATTTCAACTCAAGACTATGTTCTTCCTGTTGTGAGTTTCAACGGAAATTTAGTATATTTCTAGATTATTTCGTTTACTTCTTACATTTGCATGGAAGCAGTTACTTTCACCAATTCATTTATTGTTACTTTTTAAAGTGAATGAAATGATGCCTTTTTTTTATCATATTTCTAAGCTATGCCACACGCTTCATCAATGGAGAGTCTTCTAGATCTCAACAGTGTTTGCTGGGTCTCAAAGAGTGTAGCTATATGTCCTTTACAACTATTGAGCAATAAAATTCATTATATTAGCCTAATCTTTTGAAGCACTTGATCAACAATGGGTCTCTTATGCCTCTTACCTTATTTCTGTATTCTTTTCACAAAAGGAGATTCTACCGATATATTATAGAGATAACTTTGCATCATTACGCGGTATGGTCTTCTGGATAAGAGTAGTTTCTCCCCAAATACATATGGCGTTAAACAAAAATTAGTTCGAATATAGGAACAATAAAATACCTAGGTATTATTATCACACGGAATATGTTCGAGAGACCACACTAATAGCAGGTTAGAATACGCCACCAGCATGTAGAATACCTATAATTAAGGTGTAGTCATGGTACTCAAGCGTGTACGAAGAAAATCGGCAAGGTTTGAGAAATGCCGCTATGATGACAGTGTTAGTTCACTAGTGAAATAGAAAAACTTGAAAGGGAATGGAAATCTGAGCGTAGGTTAAAATTCAAAGCGAATCTTTTAACTAGATTTGATGCATATAATTTTACCATCAATGTCAGAAATACTTTGAGAACACCTACTTATTACCCTACATTCGATCACAACAACAACTTAGAGATATATGGGCGTACAATAAGATTTAAAGTATTGTCTCCCTCCGAACAATTTGAGGTCATTATAGGCAATATATTAAGCGATTAGGTAGGTGTAATATAGGTTACGAAGTTTGAAGTGTTTCATTGTAGTTCCACTAATCCATACTAACTGCATTTTTAAGCGATAATGGTATGCAGATTATTGTATTACAGCAAATGTCTAACCGAATAATAATAAATATATTTCAAAGTAGATTGCCATGAATTGTTTCTACGTGGTTGGTTTATGCGTGACTAACATATTTCATTTTAAGTTACATTATGTTTCTTAGTGCATGCATGTGAATGACGCTGATGTAGTGTATGATTGGTGACGATTCGCCACCTGCCACACACCCCAGAGGTGGATCAAAAGGTAATAAGTAGATGTATATCGTTATATTAATCAAGAATTAGTCGCATTTACATTAGCTGCAATTCCATGACCGTTCTACCATGTATCTACTAACTACTACTTCGTTCACGACGGAATCAGATGGCTATTTAGAGAAATAGCCTCTTATCATCGCATTTTTCCTCCTCTTGTATTGTTCTGTAAGGATAGAGCTAAATGGTCACAGTTTTCTCCTTCTCACCTAATTCATATTCGGTCCTCTTTTTGACCTACATATTGACGGCTTACTTCACAACATACAGTGGGTAGCATTTTCGGAAAAAATCTCACGAAATTGAGGAAAGTTAAGTAGACAGGATGTGAACATAACGGAAAGTCCCGAATGTTAATATTACGCAAAAAATGTTGGCAAAAAACTAAAAAAATCTCTAACCAAAAAGCGTAGGTTAACATGAAGTTATATGTAGTATGCTTGAATTCCATGATTTCCTCCTAACCCATCAACCCCACGGGTAAACCTTAATACTCTCAGCTTCGAAAAAAGATATTGCAGATTTGCGTTTTAATTTAGGTCGCTGGGACCTTCGGAGACTCTCCGCGTCCTTCAGTTAATCGCTGTCACAAATTACAACGGGGTGTTTATCATTTTCTCCTTCCGATTGGATCTCAATCAAAATTTGGATGATACCTCGATAACTCCCTGATAACTTCCTCGATAACTCTCTGCTGCTAATTGCCCAACCTTCGGAAGGACCAGCGGAGTACCCGAGCTTTTTTGATAGGGCCAACGTGTCGGCATCTTGTGATGCTTTTTGTAGCGTCGCTGTCACTATTATTATTTTCATATTCATCAGCCCTTTAAATAAAATTGTTTCTTTTTTCCTGAAGCCAGCCTACTCACCAGCCTTTGCAGTGACCACAACTGGGGAGGAGAGGGAAAGAAATAGCGTTTCCCTTTTCGGGATATCTCATCACGCATAAGTTGTGGGTAATTCATTCCCCGAGAGATGATGAGAGGGGAGGATATGGGGAGAGGCAGAGAAGATTGGAGGAGGAGGAGGATTTGGGAGTTCTAAAAAAAACAGAGGGGGAGGGAGTAAGCATGAAGAGTCCGTGTTGCTGGTGGATAGGTTTTAGGATTTCGATGATAAGCTAGCATAAAAAAAGGAGCGGCAGTTTTTTATAAAGCAATATTCAAATTAATGCTGCTAACAATACCCCGCAAAAAAGATAATTTTACTAAAAAATAAATACAGCAAAATATAAGTGTTTCCTGAGAAGAAAATCAATGATTCTTGCTCATCAAAAAATAACAATCAACTTTCATTCCAAATAAAGCAAGTTTCGGAGTTATAAACGTTTTCGTTGAGGTCCATGGTTTCCAAATGAAGTGAGGACAACAGGAATTAATAGCTTCCACCTTAATCTTATACAAAGAAAACTTTTATCCTTGTCAAATTTGAGCGCTTATTATGAAATACATAACGGTTTGAGCGACTTAAGATTAATTTACATATTTATTGCTTCCTTAATACCATTAAGTTTCGGCCCCGCTGTGCTTCAAATACGCAACATTTTTTTCAACCTTAAAGGTAATGTGTAAAATAAAAATGTTTATCCATTTTCATTCAGAGTGTTGTGATACCTTACGTACGTTATTGCACTTCCTTGAAAAATCAGACTAGCTACGAATTCTCAAAGAGCGTTCCACAAAATAAAAACTATCAATTCTTTCAATGCAATATATAAGTATTTTCGTCTTAATTCATTGAAGGTCTTCCCATTAGCAATGGGTGGTAAATTTCATACTTACGGTCGACGAGAAACAATACTAGACCTCACATGTATCCAAAAAAAATTAATTTTGGAATATTTCCAGATGTCAAATACAATCGACTTCGCCACTGTTTGTGAAATATTTTCGAAACTATGAATAAGTAGAATAATACTGCCAGTAAAAACTTTTTAATAGATGTTTTGATGCACGTTTTACGAAAACATGCTCTGAAATTTAAGTGCTAAGCGTCAAATCATAATGTCCTTCACCTAAGATGCATTAGAGTTCACTACCTTTGGGTATGCGGGGAATACACTCGGACACGTATTGCCCAGCCTAAACTACGAGGATCATACTGCTTTAAAAACTAACGGTGAAATGAAGCCCTGAACATTCATTTCGTTTACTGTGGGCTCTTTATGAAATTATCACCAAAAAAATCTGATGTGTAATTTTCATACTAAAGGACTATAGAATTAAAACAATCCATCTAAGCATGTAATAACCGCAAATATATTTTTTCCTCATTGAAATTTTTTACCAAACTCAATAGGAGTAGGGTCGCACCAACCAGCTGTGAAGGAGTAAGCTGAATTTGAAAGACTTTAATATGTGCGAGCACGTCATCGTTTTTCGCCAAAAACTCGGAGCCCAATGGTTTAACTGCTTGGACGGATGCTAACGCCGTCCCCAGCTCTTGAACTGGAATTAACACGCACTTACCGCTTCATACGGTAAAAGTGTGTCGTAAGCAAGAACTAGGAGCCTAGCAATCATCCGTACAAGACTCACGAAACACATGCTTGCGTTCTCTCATTCAACTGGAACGCATGCTCATAAAGTGCTTCCTTCCACTCCCGATGCCGGAGGAGATAATGACAAAAAATAGTGTTATAAATATTCAGACGCGTAAAATACTATCGGAATGGAATCCGGCAGTAAATTATGGGAAGTGATCGCTGCTCCGACCTTACTACTCGGGACGCTGAGTGGTTTTCCTTTCCGAGCCGAGGTAATCCGTGGGCGGGATGTGGAAAGAGAGAACGGGGCGGAAGAGAGAGATGGAGCGAGAAAGAGAAAAAGGGAATGAAGACGTGAGGATGAGAGGAGGAGCACGGGAAAGACTATGAAGTAAGGAGGGAGTCGTCTAAAATGTAAAAGGCTTCTTCAGGGTGCGAACTTGGGAGGACGAGGTGAACGGATCCTCACTTGAACCTTTGACCCTTTCAACGGCGGCAAGACTCTCTTCTCTCTCCCTCTTTCCCGCCCACCCCTGAGTTCCAACCGCCTAAATTTCCCACCTCAAACCTCTCCCTCCCACCATGGACTTGGAGAGCCTTTCTCGTCCGAGAAAGTCACCGAAGAAGAAATGACCTGGCGGTAAATCGCCACCACACTACAGGTGGGCCGAGCGATCGTTGGATTGAGATCATCGCCGGATGGCGTGAATTTGTAACGGAAAACAAGATAATGCACCCGTATCCAAAATTTCTGGTAAATATCTTTGAATTCTGGTGATGTGATAATTAATGAAATCTTAACCAAGAATGAACACATTGACAAGAAGACTAGACTTAAGCACAATTCAAGATTATCGAGTCCGATTTATCCGATACAATCTTCACCCCAAATGGTCGATATCTATTTATTTTTAATACAGAACTACCTACAACTTAGTAACGACGATGCACGACACAGAAGTTAACGATCGTGATTGATGATACCAAATTGCAACGTTAAGGTGCCGAGTTTTTCATCCGCTTTTACGACCTTTACGAAAAACTTCACCCCTTGACCCAATACTACATTGACGCACAAGTAATATCGATAGAAATTGGTCTGCTACGCCATCATCTAACTATAATTTCAAAATCTATCATTAATCACATGCTTCATTCCACGTAAGAACAGCCGTACGGAAGCCTGGCTGATTAGCATAGCAAAACAATATCAAGTGAGCATCGCAGTTCATACTCGGCACCATGCTTCCCAATAGTGTCTTTTCCCTCCCCCCTCCTCTCCACGGGAGAGTCAGGGGGAGTGAGGCCGCCGAGCGGAGGTCCAGCTCCTCCCATCGCCCACGCCTAGTCTTCCCACCGCCCCCAACTCCCTCCCCCTCCAAGTTCCACAACCCCCAAATCATTCGTCCTTCTTTCATTCCCCTTCATTTTCGCCTCTTTATAGCACCGAGTAATTTACGATCCTCCGGGAGGCATTTTTAAAGGCTCCTATTAGAAATTTCGTCCGCGAGAACCCCTTTTCTGCCGCCTTCTCGCCAGTCCCTTCCTCCTGTCCACTGCGCGTTTATATGCGTCCTTTTTTTCCAGTCAGCTTCCTCCTAGGTTACCTACCGCTCAAGGACACTGCCTAGGGGGCTGTCGGCAGTTTCGGACCTTCGCCCACTCGTTGACGAACGCGGTAACATCTAACGTTTCGCCATATTGCGCGGTGACGTTCTCATCAATGCGATCATATTCGTGGAGGAGAATGACATTTTCACGCACAAAAGGGATTAAACTCGAAAGTGAATGAGGGCACGAGAATCGAATGTCAAAAATACTGCCTCAACCCAAAATTGCCACCACAGACTGAAACTGCCGTTAAAAATCATGGTATTTAGGGTTGGGGATATTGATTCCTTTTCTGGTTTTCTTCGTTGGATTCCATCTACATGTCACCCCACAAACCGCTGCAAGGGTGGATGGCCGAGGGGATGGGGGGGGGGGGGTGGGGGGGGTCTCGGTCACCTGCCGTGATGGCTCTTTAATTAGAGGAGTCATTTCTTGCACTTAATATCGGTCTCAAAGTCTGCAGAATCTGAAGAGGCTTTGCCAAGAATTAAATCCCCTATCCATTAGCTAATTTTATAACCCTGCAACGAACGAACCCTCACGCAGTCAAATTAAATTCCTACCAATCATCTTGTCCACTGATTTTAGATATTTGAACACTAGATTCGGGAAAGCAATTTTTGGTTGTTGTATCCAAATGGGCGACCAATAGCTCTGGTTACTTGCGACGTGGAGTAAAGGAGAGTACTTAGATTCGATAAAGATTTTTGGGAGCGTAGGAAGGGTGGAAGGGACTCGGCGATATTATAGGGCCACTCTTAACGAAAGGCGACTATGATTCTATTACGCTCCATCCGACGAACGGAGTAGTACTTAACTTGGAAGTGCTCCGCAGATAGCACCTAAGTAGAAACAGGTATTTTACTGAACAATATCCGACATAACCGGGACACAAATCTGGAATCTCAGCATGATAAGTCAGTACTTTTTTGGCCACCTTAACCCGATGTCTACCATTTAGTATTAAGATACCTACTCACGATAACTCAGGAGATACTTTTCGTGGGATAACTTTTACCATGCATATGAATAATTACCAGCAACAATACAATGAAGTAAACTCTGCGTCCTAAGTTATACACTCGCGAACAACCCGATTTCTAACCAAGGAAAAACAACTACTTCAGACCTTAGGCTTTCCCGATGAAGTTTTGTGGGGTGAGGTGAACCGTTGTCTATGAGGAACGGTTGTTTGTCTTCGGGACGATGAGTCAGCCATGGAAATCTCCTAATTATTTCAAGGAGTTCAAGATTTCAACCAGCCGCACACTACCGCACCTATATCTGGTAAAATCTGGTAATAAAATTGCATAAGTACCGTGCCTTAATGTGGTATTAAAATATGTATGATTCAAATTTTACACCGTTTCGTTATTACTGCTCGCCACACAGCACAAAATCTTGACCGGAGGATTCCGTTAAATTATTTTATCATTCTTTGCTACTAATCCTCTCGTAGATTAAGTAATACTTCCGAACCATTGCACATTTTACCTTTTGATTAGGACTATTTTCGTACCAATTTCTTACCTCTCAGAAGGCAACTATGTAAGTGGATCAGTTTTCTTTTCGAGACACATGACACCTTCATACCTACGCACTGCGTATTGATCATCTGGTTGTACACATTGATATCTCCATTACATTCTTTTTCCTTCGAGTGGCACTTCAGAATTCATAATATATCTTTCCTTTCCTCAATAAATCAGGAGATTTCTGGGACGAGAGTAATTCAAGTAATTTAATATTGCTACTCCACCCATTCAAAACAGATATTTTTGCATTGAGCAATATCCATCGGCTTTTAATCCAAGATCATCGGTAACCTTATCATTCATCCACAAAGAAGCCGAGCCTCTTGGCATAAATCTAACCATAACGTATGCCAGAATGAGAGGAGGAAAACCATTTCCAGCGGCAATGGAATCTTAGATGGCAATAAAATAATTATATGGCACAGGTCAGATGACAGGTTGACTGCTACGAGAGATTCCTTTGCTTTACAGGTTAGAATCATGGAAGAATGACAGGTTTAGGAATGCCATAATTATGATAAGGTCTCTGTTATGCGCGGCCAAATCAGCAAGTTGAGCTTTAGCGAAGTTAATTCTAAATAATTCAGCGCTGGGAAACAATACGGGGCTGGGTGACAAGAGGAAAGGAGAATAGGCTTGAAGAGGCGCTGCCAAGTAAAGCAAATGGAAAACATCGTTCTGGAGGAAGTGGCTTGCAAACACGAAGATGAGTTTGCGCAGCACTTGAGGTGTATCGAGAGCGATGGAGGAACACTGGAAGGGGTAGAGATGAAGAGGGATGAGCAATGGAAGAAGAATGGATCGCTGATGAATCAGGCTTGGGTGTTCTTAGAATAACGGCGGGCGACAAGGCGGGAGCGAGACGATTTGGATGGACCTTCAAAGCAGAAAGTATTCTTCACATACTCTCTTCCTCTAAGTGAGCAGAAACCAGACATGAACTCCCGGTGCAGTCATTTTAGCAAACCCATACAATGTCAATAATAAATTTAAGTAAAGAATGAACAGACGGGTAGTGTTTCAACATATTCTACGGAAGTAGTGAACTAGAGGAGGTCAGGGATTCAAAAACTGAACAGAATACCTACTGTACGTTGACATAATAGCCAGTTCCCTTTCAGTTAACATATAGCGCTGTATAAAGCCAAGTCCTCAAATGATCGTTCACATCCATTGGTCAACATTTACATTGACTATGCGCTCCTTATTTGTATGCTGAACGAACAAAAGCCTCAGTATTGCCCTGCGCTTTCGCCAAGATCATTTCAATCGGGACGATTATGTCTTCCTTTTCCTTGACGCACCTTTTCCCTGATTACAGGGATCCCTCTCCATGTCCTCCCCCACAGCCACGAATAGCTTGATCCACCCTCCTCTGTCAACAAGAGCGACCACTTTCAATGCCCAACACTCTTTCCCAACCCCCACCCTCTCTCTCTCTTTGCCGGGTTCCTCACCAAACTCCTACCCACTCCAAGGATATGGAACTCCAGGTACTTAACGTTACCCCCTCCCCTAACACCATAAGCTCCATTCGCTATCCTTCCCCACCCTCACTCACTCTCATGTTTGCTCAGCAATTAAGGAGTCACGGAGCAGGAGAAAGGGAGTCCGTGGCGCCCATTCATTCGCATTGAGGTGGCGGCGGCGTCTCCTCCCGACTCTCGCCGCCTCCTTTTGTTTTTGCCCACCTCGAACGCTTTGAACTCGACGTGGATGGCCCACCTGAATAGCCGAGTGCCACCGACGGTCTTTGCAACCCATGTTGCTGCTTGGTGCGTTCGTTGCAAAGCGACAAATCCAAACGCCTTGCTAATGAGTAATTGTGAAAACAGGCATTTAGAAAATGGGGAAACATTCGCGGGTCGAGTGCTGCGCAGGCGTGTGCACTTAACGCCCTAAAGTAGGGAACAAAGGTGCGAGTACTAGCGGCGAGAATGAGGATTCTCAGCAACGACTCTATTTTTCTCGAGGCTGTGTTTATTCAGTCCGTATAAGCATTGTACACATCTAGCATCTCCTCGTTGAGACTTAAAGCGAAAGTCTTAACACTGGTATTAAGCAACTGCGATCGGGACTGCGAATATATAAGGTTTTGCGGGACCAACTTGAAATACCTCCTCACCACAACAACATTCAAATGAAATTCTCATCTTTGATTTTTGATTTCCTTTCATTGACTACTCTCATATAAATACATCAACCGTGAATAGAAGAGAAAAATCGACAGAATTGTAATCCAAAAATTTTACCTGAGTGAAAGAATTGAAAAATGGAATAGGAAATCCGGATTTGTATTTAAAATTAAGTAATGATATTTGTTATCAACGAAAAACGTTTTTTAGAAGAAAACTTCTTTGCTTAGAAGAAAAATTTCAACATTTTCATAGTACAGGAGAAATGAGAATGAATTGTCTGAAGGTAATTGTCATATGCGCACCGACGAAATAATGTATAATCGCTATTACTGCATAGTATGATTGCTCCGTAAAAAAGATTGGCAAATAACTACAGTTGCCACTGCAACTACAGAAATTATAATGTAATGTATTAAAAATCAAACATTAAGAAAGAGATTGTAGACATTTTGAAAAATAATCCACAAATTCACCGCTCTTAAAATAAAATAATTGCAAGAGAATCCACTGAAATAACTGACCATTTAATTTTTAAGACATTCTACCTTATTTATTAAATGTTGGAGTGGAAATTAGAGTACGCAGAAAAACTAGTGATGAATGGTCGATTCATCCGAAATTTATCAACCACAAAAATGCTTGGAAGTAGAGTCCTGCCAAAAACGCGAATAATTAACTCAGTGTTTTAAACTACTCTCTTCTCCGAAGCACAATCAGGGATACTCGAATCCACCTTTATTTAAAACCCACTGCCTAACATAAGGTGCAAATAGGCAAAGCGATAAGAAAGTCTTTATTGGGGAGATTTTTCTTGCGTGTACCAAAGTATCAGACAAACAGAACCCTCAACTTCTTTTAAAGTCCTTTTAACCACCGACACGCAATAAAAAAATCACGTTCAGCCGCCGTATTCGGATCGCAGTATTCCCCTACTGACGCTCCCACCACCCATGGCCTTTCCACACGGCTTTTGAAAGGTACGACACGAGATGAAAGAGACGTAAATCTCCCGATGTAAAAAGAAGGCGGCAGCGGCCGCACTTGGAAACCGCAGCCAGCCAGCCAGCCGGGGGAGAAATAAAACGACTCCGCGGGAGGGAGAAAAGAGACGGTGAGGGAAGGAGAGGAGGGAGAACCGAGGGGGTGGGAATGAATTCCATTGTTCGACCGAGAAGGGAGGAGGAACAGTTCCCCTTTCTTCTTATTTTTTAGCGGAAAAAAGGTGTAAATACAGCGAGGTGGAGGGTGGGAAAGGGATGATGCCGGATAAGGTGTGGACCTGTAGGGCAGTTGGAGGGGGAGAAGGGGTGAGAAGACGGCCAGGAATGGGGGCGAGAGCCAGAGGAGGGATTGGCGGGAGAGGAGAAGTCGTGGTTTCCATGTCTGCGGAAGAAGCGAGAGCCCCTCCTCCCCCACGCGCCAAACTTGTCTGTTCCCGGCCCGTCCGGAGAAGGAGGGCTCCGTGGGGGAGCGAAGGGTAAGAGACTCGGGAAAGCGGAAATGAGAAGCGTGCGGAGGGAGGAGAATGATACGAGATGAAGGCAGAATTGAGAGATGGGCTGGGAGGGGGTGGGACAAGGAGAAACATGACGTTGCGGCAATTGTTGCCGTACGCAGAGGAGGAGAAAGAGGGAAGGAAGGAGGTCGTAAGGTGTGGGGACGGCGAGAAGACGTGGAATGTGTCGGATTACGCTCTACGTGAGAATCAAGTCTTTTTCTCTGCGGTGGTGCTCTTGGCCTGAGAAAGATAAATGGAGTGGAGCCCTTAGAGAAATAAAAGAGGGTAGACTCTCTGAATCACTTTCCTCTGCCTCTTCCCCTTACTTTCCATTTCAATCTCTCTTCCTTTCTCTGCAACTCCACTTCACCCTTCCAACGCCTTCTTGACTGTTGAATAAACGCGGATTTCCTCATGTGCGGAAGTCGCATACCTATCAGCTCCCATGCCTATTATTTAACATGTCGCAGGGATGGTATTAAAAAGTTTTGAATAATTGCTAATAATCACCACTCACGCTTTGTGGGGAGATTCAGTGTTGTGTTCAATTAATTTCTTTCGCGAGTTTTTATCTCAATATTGAGGTGTCTGTGTGCTGAATATCAATTCCTTTTTTTTCTGATTCCATCTCTTTCATAAGTAATCATACAATATAATACTACTCAAATAATAAATACTCAATATCTCAGGGTACGTAATGCAGGCTTAATTGCTGAACGGTGTACGTTTCAAATAAATCGCTTAAGTTAACAAACATTATCTTGGATACTTTATTATATATTTGCGTATTACAGGCATGTTACTCCGAATCGCCCACGTGTTAATGTATAATCCAGGCCCACAGTGATCGAAAACATCTGGAAAATGTCAAATAAAATCGTCTATTAGTGAAATATATGTTTTGATGTCACTGGGAAATAACAATAACGCCAATCAACACTCGTTAACTCGCTACGGCAGCAAACACTTCAATGGCAACATAGGCAAGTGTTTAAGTATTGTTTAAGTTGTAAGTGAGAAAATTGATATTATGAATAAACCATTCAAACTGAGGGGAGTTCCAGCTTCTAGCCCTATTTGGAGCAGATAATGGTAGATGCTACCGGCTCTTCCGCTAATAACCATTTTGTCAATTTTGCAAGGGATTTAATTTTCTTCAAATATTAGCATGTGGAACAACCGGTTTTGCTTTTTTTTATTTTTCAAATTTTTTATTCAATTGCACAGTTATCTTAGGTCCAAAATAGCCTCGCGACTTCAATTACAAGGGCTCGATACGATAAGACAGTGGCACTTCTGGACCTACCTAACTACTCAGTCCGATGGATTTCTCACAAAGCGAAACTTCCAGAAACGGCATGTGAATAGCTTCCTGATAGTACATGAAAAAATGTTTCATGCCAACACTTATTGCTCGTATGAAAGTGTACTGCGTTAAATATCTTTGGCTTTTTAGACGAAATATATTATAACAAACCCAAGAAACTTACGGTAATACGGTTAATTCCTAACCGTATTATCAACCTTATAGAAACCAGGTAAGAGAGTTTCATTATTCACATTTCCAGTCGTAAGTCAATAAATATATAACTGGGATGCAGGCTTCCGAAAATGAGTGTACTCTTAATAATGAAAAATATACTACCATAGATACTACAGCCAGATTCTAATTCTTTCATGGCTGCATGGACGATAGTGAAAGTGAAAAATACTTCCCATGCCTAAAGCAAGGGACATAATTAAAGTTTATATACTAAGACTTACGAAGAAGGGGGAATTTTCATTAAAATATTGATTCACCAGGAAGGATGACCTTAATTAACCGTTGAATTTAACTAGCTAAGTGTCGCAAAAACTCTTACTTCCTTTTCTGGAACCCTTTGCTCCACACTAAAACCACTTCCCTTGTCTGCTGCTTTACACGGCACTAAAACACCTCCTTGGAAGTCCTCTCGAATCTCGCACTTTCTTCGCGCCCCGCCGCGACGGATGCAAGGCCCTCCCTTTATGGGAGCCTGCCCCACATTTGTCGCCCTCCTCGTCGGCCGGTTTGGCGGCTTCCCTCGCCGCATCCCTCCGTGCACGGAATCCCGAGTAACCCCGAAGGGAGAGAGAAAGAAAGAGAAAGGGATGATGCTTCGAGAGGGGACCAGGAGAATGGGGACCCGGAGGAGATAATGCAATCGCAAGGAGGATGTGGTGGTGAGGGGAGGTGTGGAGGAGAGCAATTGGCCGATCCACTCCCGCTAAGGAGCGGAGGTGCGAAGGATGAGACCTCGAACGCCCGATTGGGAAGGGTCTGAACTAAACGACCCCCAAGGGTTGAAAAGAAGAGGGAACCCTGATGTCTCATTCCCCCGCCACACCAGTAAAGTCGTTGCGTGGTTCCCGCAGAGAGTGGGGCGTCCGACGAGGAAATTTTCGAATTCAGCGAATAATGCGTAATGCCGACACGCCGTGCGTGCCGATCGCCACCAGTGCTGATCATTTTCCGCCCACGCAGGAGACGGCGAGAACAGTACGAGCTACAAAGACACCGATCGATTTCAACCCAATCCAACTGCTTGTTTGTTTGTTTATATATTTTTCCTTTCGTCCAAGGAGGGCTGAACGTGTGGAAAAGACGGACTCACTTTATTACCCCGTTCACTATCGAGCCCAAAAAAGGGACTTGGCGAGTAGAAGAGGGAAGTGGTCTTTAAATAACACCAAAATTATTCCCCTCAGTAATTGAGGACCTGGTCGGATTTTTTTCCCAGATTTCTCGGAGTGGCCATGGTGTTGGCCATGTTGATGGGATTCATAAGAAAAGCAAATTTCTCTGGCGGCAGGCCGCCCACACGGGTGCGCGCCACTTGAGACAGACTGTCCTCCAATTACGTTATGTAAATTTTTTCGGCCTTTGCTTCCTGCTTTTTAAGTATATTGAGCACCTAACATAAACTACGACGCATCACGGCGCTTTCTTAGCTACTGAATATTCATTAACGAGATTTATTTGTTTAAGAATGCTAAATGAGCATTCGATTAAAAATATAGTGTCACATTCTAGCAGGAAACCTCTTAAATGGACTACATTTAAAAACGTGTGTTACCTTTTGGCATCTTTACATGGACATTATCATATAATAGAATTTTATAAATCAGTGAAAATATTTAAATATTTTGGCTATTCACGTAAGGATACAAACCTATATGTTATTCATTTACATGGATACTAATTCACGATGTGAGTTTTACAGCACAAAAATTACTCGAGAGTGTTAAAAATGTTCTAAATATTATGACGGCCAATCAATGAACGAGTATTCTTAGCGGTACAAATAACCACAAAAAAGGAAAAAGAAATTGCAAATAAGAAATGTTTTTTCCAGCCAATTATACTTTCTAATTCATTAAATTATTCTCAAGGATAAAAGAAGTAAGTACAGAAAGTTCAAATACGTGAGAGCAATTTCTTTGTTACTGCTTTTCACTAATAAGCCGGATATAATATCCGTCTAAAACAGAAAAATATAATGTATAAATGTATATCTCAAGTAATGACAAAGATAAAAAGCCAATAATATTTTCAGTCCCTCCTACACTAGTCATACTACAAAGAAGAGATGCGCCATTTAATTATAGCTTCACTGAAAATTCAATCACATAAGTTACCGAAACAGTGTATGCTATTTAAGAACATGTGATTCAGTATAGTTATATTATATTCAAGCAAAAAGATATGTACAGAACATATATTCTTAAATCAATAATTACTAATAGATAATCAAGTTTTTCATTACTTCTACATGAAAGCAACCTTAATTAGAGCCTTCTTATTTCACAAATCGGGACAACTTTCTCAGATTAACATTAAGATAAGCATAAAACAAACTCTGCTAATGCTTAGGCCCTAAACAGAAAAATTGTCTTGTACTCTGTAATTTGGCAAAACATGCATGTGACCAATTTTATACACACCTAGCAGACGGATATGTTTGACCGATAAAGTTTATGTGCATGAATTGAGGATGCGATCTCAATAGCCGTAATGTAGTGGCATACAATTCTTTTGACTGATTTATTCCAATAATTGCAATTCCACTTGATTTCTCAATCATTTTGTCTCGCATGATGATGATTCTATTGCCGTATTTGGCGTAATTCTATAATATTATTGGTCTTGGGATTAGAGCAAGATGCGTGGAGGAGGAAGGGTGGCATGGCGCAGAAATTGGGTCCCTCCCCCTTAACCCACCACTCACCCGCCACCGGACCCCTGAGCCAAATTCCTACACCTCATCTTCGAAATTACATTCACGCTACTTTTTTCAATGTATTCGAAGGATATTTCGAGAGTTGAAAAATCCGTGACGCGGAAAAATTTTGGATTCTCAGAAAAAATATTACTGCATAGCGTGATGGGCTTCGATTCCTTAAGGCTACGTATCACTCAATTAGGTCACCAACCATTTTTTAAGCCTCGGAGATAAAAATATGTAAGTTAGTTTTTTAGATGGAATAACTATCGGTGATGTAATAATAGTGCTTTGAGTCACAACACGACATCACACGCTTTTATAATTTCTTTAGTCACGATCAGGATTCAAGAAGTGTTTCTCGAACCGTTATGACGAATCGGTACTTTCAACATCTCTTCTTCATTTCATAGTTTCTCTTTTATCACCTTTTTTGGCCTTTGTCTCTTCCTCTGAAAAACACTCCTCTTATCATGGTCACACGCCTTCCCCCTTATTCTCCAATCGAAATAAATACAGTTGTTGTCTAACTGAGTCATAGTAAATGCTAAGAGCGTGAGCAAAATTGGCAGCGTTCACTGGAAATTGCCTTGAAATAAATTCCTAATCTAAGTGACCGAGCTACTATAATTTTTTTTTAATCATGTCTTTCACCCACTGACTTCATAGGATAAAAATTACATTTGATTTATCGGAAAATATCATTCGTCTATATTCCAAATTCTTGAGTCCTGAACTGTCATATTAATACAAAAGAGACTTTTGCTCTCACATTGAAAAGATCTGTTGAAATGATTTAATTTGAGTACGTTGTAAAGAATCATCGAAAAAATATACGTACGGCCTTTACGCGTAATAAACAGAACATAACAGCCTATACAACAATATGTCAATGATAACAAAAAACGGAATATTTTCTGCATCAAGTATCAGATGATCATAACATTTGCTGAATGAAAAAACTACTCATTAAATTATTTGAAGAAAACTTAACAGCCAATGTAATTAAAGAACATTCGCAAGTGTTTGTGTATAGGCGAGTACATGAATACACGCATGTTCATACATAAAAGCATATAATATATAAAATTTATATGGCATAGATATCATGTTCATCAAAACCACCATAATAGCTTTATAAATGGATTTTGAGACATTTAATCCCGATGAGGAGGAAAATTATTTCATTTCATATTTCAGTCATATATACTAAAATATGGATTTGTTAATTCTTGCCAACTAACTCTGTGAAAGAGAGAATTAGAAGATGCAATATTTACTTTCCTTGAGCAGCGGAATGGCTTTAAACTTTTTTTTACCACTCTTGCTTCGATTTAATCCTCAAGTTGAAATCCGAGCTCTGGGTCTTGTAATGATTATTCCGCCTCCACGATCAAGATGCGGGATTTGATAACACTTCCCCTTGCGTGCCACCGAACGTGAGTTGGGAAAAGTACCAATCATATTGCTAAAAAAAAAGATGAAAGAATACTCGTTAAAATTTCGGACCAATAAAAATGAAACCATCGCAAGGGAAAGAGAGAAAAAATAGACGAAACGAAGGAAACTACTTTGTCCGACGGCTCGAAAATAAAGCATAAGCGCAGAACAATAAAAGGGAGCGCGCTTATTTTTTCTTCCGAATGGCCACCGAAGAAAAGAAGCGGCGACGTAATACTTATCCGAGGGAGCAAAGCGAAGTTGAGGAGAGCATAAGAATGTTTTGCGGCTACGCGTTTACGATTGCGATTCGCGGACTGACCACAATTCCGGCCGGTCCTTCTCGCTCTCTGCACCCCCATCCACGCCCTCAGGGCAGAGACGGCGAAATAAGGAATTCGAAAAAACAGGAGAGGGTCGGAAACCACCCATTGAATCCTCTAGATCCTCCAAGATCGCCCTAATAACACGTTTTTTCCGGGTCAAGGAAAGCCAAGAGCTGATAATCTGCCGCCCACGAATACCCGGAGTATGAAAACAGAAATGGCAGTAATGACGGTAATAAAACATCGAAATACGGATTGATAGGTTTCTCCCATGCTCGCTCGCTTCGTTTTTAAGCTCTCGGGCGGTGTCCTTGAAAAATAAATCCCTTCCTAACTCTAGCGAGTCCTCTCCTCTCTAAGTGGACCCCCCTTCTCCTCCTCAGCCCACGCCCTAAAGGAACGCCCGCCGACTGAGCGCAAATCCCCTCAGCAGCAGCCTGGGCCCTTAAAAGTCTCCATCACACTGCATGCGAGAGATGAAACAACCCTTTGGTGGGGGGGGAGACCTTGGGAAGAATTAGCCAAATGCACGTACGCAGTAAGCCGACAGCCATTGCGAATCGTTCTTGTTTCAGACAGTTGACAGATTGAAAGAGTCAGCCCGAGACCAATGTTTCGCCTTCCGCATGGCATTATGACAGCCCATTTGCGTCATCTCACTCTCAATGCTACCTAAAAATTTTAAAGAGGAAAAAAAATAGTATCCAAGGATTTTTCAACATGGTAACGCTTGCATGTGAAGCAGAATGAACAATCCACATCATGCTAGCTAAAGACGAAGTTCTGCGTAGAGAAAACGTATGGAGATCACATTACTTTTTCGGGGAGAGTTAGCTCCTCGAGGTCATACATGTACAGTTCGAACAAGCATAAAGGCTACACATGCTGAAGTTCTATAATTTTAACTACAGAATTGCATTAAAGAATGATGAAAATGAAGATTATATTAAACAAATGTAATAATGTAAAAACACGAGTCACAAAAATACCACATGTGCCGCAAATTACAGTTTTCGACTGGAGAAAACTAACCCGGTATTATCATGAAGTAAATATGCTGAAAATATGCATGAAAAAAATGCCCATATAATTTTTTTTAACTATACAAATAATTCACCGGAGATGAGATCAACTTTCAAAGGTGTTGACATTTAATGTAATCAATATGATTCATTACACAGTAAACATAATTTACTATCATGTTATTTTTCATTCTATGAGCCCTTTCCTCATCAATATTTATTATCAATTTATAAAAGTTTTGATGGAAACTTAGGTGGTTGCCATAAAATTTCTTCACAGATAACATCTACAGCAACGGCTAAAAATATTAGCTACACCTTTGAAACAGCTGGGTTGCCAAATACGTATTCAAACACAATATTTTCATCGTTAAAAATTACACTCAAGACCAGAAAACCCAGCAACCGATTTCCACCAGATTTGGACTTCTCTCCTTAACACAATTCATTTTCAACATCCATCACGCATCGCACTGCCACCGCTACCAACTCGGCTCAGCCTGGGGATATGGAAGCGAGCAGCAGCAAAATAACGCATGCAATTTTTTTTTTCAAATTTAAAAGGAAACTTGTTCACCGCTCGGTGGCAGAAAGAAAAACCTCATATATTAAATACCACCGCATACCCTACACATGTATCCAGTAGCAGTCAGTTAAAATTTATAAGCCAGAGCCAATAAGAATTTATGCCATGGCCATGACATTACCTTCGATTTCGAGTAACAATCGAATAGCAGAATAAAAAAATGAGTGTTTTTATTGCGAAGAGCAATTGTGAAAATAGTTAGGCATAAACAATTCTTTACTAGCTTCAAGGAAATGTGAAGTTGTAAATACATGCGCAGCGTAGTAAATATGCATTTCCCCGCGCTACTATCAAAAATACAATATTCGTACCGTATCCAAATAAAAAGGAGGATATGTAAATGAGTTAGGCATTATTGCGACAGATTTTACTTCAATCAGAAAAATTCATCTAATTGTTAAAGTACCAAAAGAAGGGACTAAACAAAAGAACCTATCGCCATCAACGTTTATTCCATTGCTGTAAGGAGGTGATTTGATGTTATCACAATTCACAATTAAGATGCACGCCCTAATTACAACGAATTTTTAGTGTGTATAGTTTGATCTGATGAGTGCGTGAATAACCTAGAATTCCATTGAAAAATGATTAACCTCTTTCCAATTTCGTCTTATTTATAGAATTCATTCGAAGGTAAGAGGAAACGTGTTAATACATTTCAGATAGGTGCATCTCTCGTAAACTATAAATATAGCTTCAAATAACTAAAATCTTATTACTAATGAAAAACTAGTGAGGAGCACTAAAAGCTTGAAATATGTAGAAAACATGAATACAGAATGTCCTCACTGTAATTCTACAGTAATTTAACGTCAGTTATATTTGCAGGGATCGCCCTAGGTCGTCGTTCCCTCTCATTCCCTCACTTACATCCTATTTCAAGTTGACGAAATGGAATTCAAAATTCTTCACGGTTCTTCGTTAATCCTCGCAAAGCTCCCACATTAAGCAGGAGGAAGCTTGGCAATCTTCTTTTCTTTCTTAGAATATCTACGCAACCCGTTAGCTCAACCTATTCGTCTACTACTTCGCTTTCATTAGTCTGCGCGCGGAATAAGAGTGGCGTGTCGAAATGGGTCAGTCGAGTATGACCAACCCGTTGAGAACATTTCCACGAAGTGTGAAAATGAATGAAGGATTTTCTCAGCAGATACATTAAAACGGTCGGACACTTCATTCGAATCACCACCGATAACTCTTCTGAAGCTTTGTCAATACACGGCCCGCCACAAAAGTTTTTTTCGGAGTGTACATATGTTTATCTGTACGTAGTAAAGAAAAAGCTTCACGAATTACTTTTTCTTTTAGTATTTTTAAAAAGAAGCTTTATCTGTACATCATTAAATTTCTTTGTGTTCCTCTGTAGCTGATTTTAATTAAAATTTAAGCCGCACATTTCAAAAATAGTATATAGCAAAATATTATTAAATATTCAAAAATGTCCTCATTTTAATTTACATTAATTGGAATGCAATCAACATCTAGCTAAAAATGTTCTTCGCGTAAAATGTTTCCTCTCACATTTACTACGAGGATTCATTTTTAAGTACTTGATATCAAATCCTATGAAATCAACAGAATTTGACTGAAGATTTCATGATCTACCACAGAAGATTTTTTCACGATTCAATCATTCAAAATAGGGATTACTTATCTGATCCCGCAATTATATTCAATTTATATCCACGTGGAGAAAATTCCTTGCATACTTGCTTTATACTTTAAATGTGTACGTGTGCCGCATTTATTACAACAGCTTTTTTTTACTAAGCAGCGTCCACTAAAGGAGGGTTTTGTGATCGTGATCCAAGTAAACAAAGATTTAAATGTATATTTAACAAACGAGAACGTCACAGAGAAAATTATCGCTGCTGGCAACATAAAATATCCACATTATGAGTGACAAATATACTACTGATAGGTCCTGTCTGGGTTTTTTATCATTACATTAATACAGGTTTTTCTTTAATTTGATGGAAACTGGAGCTCCACGAGCCTCCTCCTCCACGAGCCGATCTCTCCATCAGGTTCCACGGGAAGCTGTACGCTGGATGTGACTCCACTTGCATTTTTTTCGGATCAACATACGGCCTCCTTAAACGAATAAAATCACATGAGATATCTAAACCAATAATTTATAGCAAAATACGCACTGAATAATCAGTATTCTATATCAAGCAAGGTCTCAACAGCAACGCATTAAACGCAAAAATGGCTGTTGCACCGAGAATTATAATTTCCTAGGAGTTACAAAGCCCACTTGGTTACTCATAACCGTTCGAATTCACGACCAATTGACACGGCGTCGTCTCATAGACCTCCACGATAACCCTCCTCCTTATCCTTGCCTCCACTTATCGTCCTCGTTCAGGCAAGCCATTTATTTCGCACCGAAACCTCCTCCAGAGCGAGCGCGAAAAATCTTTTATTTCTCTCTCCCTTGCCAGAGCGAGAAAAGCGCCGATGATTTATGGCGTCCCCCGCCTCTCCTCTCGTCCTCGGCTATTTCATTTCGTTCGCCCTAACTCCCCACGTTCCTCCTACCGAGCACGATGAGATTTCCCCTTAATCCTGCTCATTACTCCTCGTCCCTCGCCATTGGACTAAATATTTTCGGTCCGAGGGTGTAGAATCGTGGAATGGGGCAGTTTGGAACATGATGATGTCTGCGCGGAAGGCTTTTGCGATTTGATTTTGCCCAACGCCCTTGCCTCTATTCAGGGGTTCAGGAATGGAGGAGGTTAAAGGGACTCCCGTTGCACATGTGCCGTTGGATTTCGTGCCCAGTACACACTGGGCTGCGATTGGAAATTCCCTCTCCTGATTTTCATCAGCCCAGGGCCAAGATCCCGCGAATGTCTGTCCTACTTAGGTAGGAAAGATTTACCGGACTTGCGGTGGCAGAACTTTTTGTTCCAAAGGTACCCCTGAGAGGTTAAAGCCACGAGCTTAAAATTTTATGAGAGTGTGACTCATTTCGAAGCCTCAGCACAAATGCCATCATGTTTGTTCTGATAATGAAGAAGAACAAGATCCAGCCAACTGGCGAAAACTGCGATTTATGCCTTCGTTCAATAAAATGGCTACTCACCAGCAAGGTCTAACTTCGGGTGACGCGATAAAACCGTAGAATTACCTGTAACAAACAGAGATAAATATTAGTTAGATATTCAATTTCGTCCATATTTTTCCTTTTACATTTCATACGAGCCCTTAAAACTATAAATAAGACTAAAATTATCGAAACATTGAAATGAGATAAATTTTTCGTTCTATTATCACTCTTCGTGTAATGCATGCCATTAACTATATAAAACGTATGTACATATATATCCGAACAATATGGAATACTTATACGCTCATTATTCATCGTTCAGTCAAAATGAACTTTAACAGCAATAATAAACAGATCTAAATCCACCACATGTTGTGCAATTCATTAGAAGGATACGTACTTCCATTTATGTTTTAATACAAGGGTAACATTATAAGTGTACAGCGAAGGTTTATAAAATAGCTAAAAATTAGAATAAAACAGGGCAAGTTCCTTCGAACCTAAGACCCTTGGAAAATACAGATCAGACAAGAAGATTATGAAATGGAAACAGTATAGCTAATGTCGTAGGCGTAAGTTTTCACAGCGTTTTCCTGAATCTATGCTTCAGGTTGAGATTACATTTGAAGCATATTATATGCTCTATAATCGCACTTGGAAGCCAACTTTATATCAGTGTACTGCCAACATTTTATGCCATTTATTGTACGAGTACAAGATATTTCCAAGAAAAAAAAACTAAAGTTTGAAAACTGCAATACCTGTTCCGGCGCTAAGATCGTAGCTCAAAGATCTACTTGCTATTTTCGATTGCTACCGCACGGTGACGATGCGCTTACGGTTATAATAGGGTTACATCCAAATACGTGCGAAATATTGTCATCCATTGCGAAATATTAGCAAAGGATTTTTAAACTGAGACATTTTTTCAGGAATAAATAATTTGAATGAGTAGTCCCAGCAAAAATACTACCTAATCATGACAAAATAAATAACTTTGAGTTACTACCGTTGAAGTACATGCACATGACTATTAACTGACTTTAACTGCGAAACTTTTGGGCACAACATAACCCATTTCTATTTTCACTTCCCTGCATCTTGCTTGTCTCATCCTTTCTCATTACCAGCGCAATTTAAAACCGATTTTCCAAGCAATTGCCCACCGTGACTCTTTCGAATTAAAGACAAAGCCCTCGTAGACATCTGAATCTTTCCAGAGGAGCAATGAAAAATTACAGAAAGAGAATGTGAGAGCAAAAACACTGCAGGGGCAATGACCTAGACAAAGCCAATAATTATAGAAAAAATTTTAAACTGTTTATACTTTTAATTGTTGGACATAAACAACATATCCTTTACCAAATAAATCTAACCCCCAAACTTTCTCAAATTTTATTTGAAGACTTTTCCACACCATGATCCCCTATTAATGTAATAATTCTATATAAAAATGAAATGGAGGTAGACAAGGAAAACATCCAAAACGATCTTTCAGCTATAAGTTCAAGTTACATGATTAAGTTATAATGTAAAGCGACGTCCGTTCAGCCAAACCAGGTACGAAAATGCCATAATTTTTTTCCTTTGCAAATCTACTATTACATTTGAAATTGCAGTAGATTCAATGAAATGAATGTTAATCTGTTTGCCCAAATTTTGATTCTTTGTTTCCCCAGCCTATTTATTCTCATGTTTATTTCCAGTACTTTTTAAAGACTTGAGAGCTAAGCAGAAGGGGAGACCGCGCAAGCCATTAAAACTCGTTTCTCAAAACCCCTTTCAGAAGATGAGGTGGCACATTAAGAGGAGAGTCGAAGGACTCTGGTTTTTTGTTGCTAAAGCCTCTTGCGCCTGCGGAGAGCACCAGATCGAGCATTAAAACGAGAGCGGCAAAAGTCAACAGCTCCAACTTACAATTTGTCCAAGAGAAATTAGCCAAGGGGAATAAAAAAGCGGAGACTACAACAGCCTCCTCATCAATTATAGTTAACCTTTAAACATTTTGGCACTGATCTCCAGGCCCTCATTTAAGCCATTAAAAAATATTTTATAGGCCCTTAATAATGCATTGAGGGTATGAAATACTGACTTTCATTTCTAATCAACAATAAATTACAATGTTTCTTATTTAGCTCAGAAAACATAAAAAATGAAATGCAAAGGTCCATTTAATGGAGTCCCTCATGGATAGCAAAAAACAGTATCAATACTGGATGTGTGCGTCCAAGCAGTAACAATATGAAAAAGAATATATTTTTTAACAAACAATGTGAATGACATTATGGCGTGTATTAACTTCGAAATTACTCAATTGGTATAATCTTTCAGAACTGAAGGGAAGTGATCTTGAATTAAAAACTGACATTCTGCAGCTAGACATATCATGCATCCAAAGTCATCTCCACCTCCCGACTCAAACCAAACATTATTACCCCATGAGCTCGGGGAGCATGTGTTGCCTGGGATGTGATGCCTCCCGCGGCATGTGATGCCCGGGGACGCCAACGTCAATTAAATTTTCTGGAGCTCAAAACATATCGCTGCTCATTGCTTTAAAATAAAAAAGAAAGATATTAATCCAATCCTGGAACAGAGTCTGAGTCCTGAGTGCGCTTTACGAGGTCATTCAGGGAGCGACATTTCCGACTAGGATCGGCTTCCATGCCAGACTCTCCAAGTCCCCTGCCTCCGCCCTTTAGTCAACCCTCACTCCACCCCTCTTGCGAAAGTGAAATGTGGATTGAAACCCTTAGCCCTCTCGCTCCCTCCCTCTCTCTTTCACTCCCTCCCACGCACTTTCGCCCTCCGCTCTCGGAGAACGACCCGAGTGGCAAGCTCGCTTCCGCGCCACTTCCAACCTCTTGCCCTTCCCACTGCTTCCCCTCCCCTTCGTCCTCCCCAGCACACAATCACACGCTTACCGCCCGCCCCAAACTCATCTCTCCCGCCCTACCCCGTCCATTTCTCAGCATCTCAACTACCGCGCCGCCCCCATCCGCCGCTCCGCTCCACCTCAAGAGACCCGAAAGATGGGACTGCGGCTGTGGGGAGAGAGAGAGAGGAGAGAGCCGATCCGGCCAAAGTGCGCGGGGACGTTTCAAGATCCAGTCACCGGTTTGAAAAGGGAGAGTGCCGTGGAAAAGGTTACAGAGCGACGGGTGGGGGAATGAGAGAGGGGGCCATGGAGGAATTGGGAAATGAGGATAGTCGTGGAAGGAATGAATGGGCAGGTGGAGAAGCAGGTAGAAGATGTCTATGGGGACAGGGTGGATCCTCTCTCCGTCTAACCCCGATTCAAAGGGAAGTGGTGAACTGGAATGAGTCTCAGCGTGTAATTTAACAAACAAGAAACTCCAAATTGTGATAATTACAACTGAGAGAACGTAGGATGCCAATGACGTTATTCATCGTTCCACTCAATAATTAAGCATATTGTGCTTCATCACGAATCACTAACGCTGGCATCAACCACAAAATTTGTATTGATTCTGAGAAATTACTGAATTCGCAAATACTAATATTTCTTAAATTTTATTTTTTATAAATCTCAATGACGAAATGTAATTGAACTGTGAGCGACCTAAATATTAAAAACCGTAAATAATCAATATTTTAACACCATGAAAATTCTGAAGACTGTGGCCCTGTATATCCAATGAATTACCATGTAAATGAATATTATAGCTTGAGGTTCTATACTGTGAACAGAAATCACAAGAACGCGGACAGAGGCAAGGAAAAGGGCTAAATAGTAAAACAAAAATATCTACCATGAACATAGGGCAACCGAAACGATCTACTTACAGCAAAACAGTCGCTAGTAAAGTCCCTCCAGGAACGGAAGAGAGAACGCAGAGATCAGATGTGAAATATGCGGTCCGATGGCATTTTCTTTTAATCCACCAAAGACGATAAAACATTCAAGAAGCCCCTGGCTTAAAGTTTGCACTTCGTGAAAATTTCGGTTAGCTTAAGGCGTCTTCCCAGAGAGAGACGAGGAAAACGACCTCATATTTCGCAAGAAGCTGCGGACCAATTCGGAACCAGAATTTTCAGAAACAAAAGAGGAGAGAGAGTTTGGGGAAGGAGAATACGAACAAGGCAATGGCGGAAATACAACTGCTTCCAACTTGGAGCATATATTACGCTAAAAGTTCCCGCACTAAGAAGGAGAGTGCAACTATCGTATAAACATACATACGCACACGAGATAAATTTTAATGGAGCAGAGGAAAAGGGGCACACTGCGGAATAAAAGGATGGAAATACAAGGGAGAAATATTACCCTATTTCAGGGATCCACCGCAAATGAACTACAGCAATGCCGAAAGGGTAGAGAACAGTTGGTGTAGTTGCAGAGCGAGAAAACGAGGAAATGCGGGAGGGGGCGTAAATTGCGAATAGAAGCTGGTAGGAAGAGTCTAATCCAGGAGACTGGGTAAGATTGAAAGGCAGTTAAAGGGCCAAATGTTAGGGTACGCTAAGGTAATGAGAGAGGAAAATTGAGTGGGGGTAGGACTTAACGCTCACACAACTGGAGGAACATCACAGAAGACAAGATTGGGAGGGAACGAAGCAGCGGAGAGGGTAAGCTACATAACAGGGTTTGCGACGAAGGGCTAAAAGGTACGAAGGGAGGCAAAAGACCGACCTCTCTGATGGCCCAGAAATTGCTATTTCTGCTTCTACTGCAGTTTGGCTACCACAGGGTTTCGTGGTACCAAGGGACGAGGTAGGAGGATAAAGAGAGATTGTCATTGCGGTGGTCGCCGGCAAAGATTATTCACCAAAATACCGGTGAGTGAAGCCCTATATAAGGTAAAAAAAACACCTCCACAAATGCAAACATCGATGGCGATGTATGATGAAAGGCACTAACATAAATAATATGAGTGAAATGATTTAGAAAAAGACCAACTATATAATCCACGTATATTGAAATATTTCACCTACAATTGCCATCCTGTCTAATGGTCATCAGCGCAAGCACCAACTGAGTATAATAAAAACCTACTAGAGTAATGAAATCATTACAAACAAAAAATTAATGAAAGTAGCATTTTCTACATCTAAGATAGAATATCAACAAACCGCAGCGAAACACTAATGGTCGTCACATAGGTCGGGTTTATTAATAAAAAGACAACTTAGAAACGATTAGAATGCTCAAGAGCAAATGACCAACTCTCAAATGAAACAAGTCGTTATCAAAACATGCATTACTAATAACATATCTATTAGAACGACAGGTTTTGATGAAAAATCCCTGCCTTTGTTTTGCATTTTCATAGCAATACATACATCCCTATATTTTTTTTCCTCAACTTAGGTTATTTTTACCACCTTTCACCTGATTTATATGACAATTCTCTTCTTCCCCTTCCTCGCTTTCTTAGAATTCTTACGGAAATAAACACATTCACTACCCCATTGCTCCCTCCGGATCTCTGGTTTCATCCTCCCATTTGTATCGGGCCAATTACTTCGGTCTTAAATCCTCACGCTACACAATACTTTTTGCATATTTTTTTGGCACAGAGCACATAGATATCTACATCTACACAATACCCTGCGAGCCACCGCGTGGGTGTGTGGTACTGGGTAAAGATCACCAAGCATACACTACTGACATGCAACCAAGAGCTACAATGCCACTACTACATGGAGACATGTTAGATAATAGTCACATGCAACTACCTGGTTAGCATCTACATAGTAGTAAATGGATTATTGTTAAAATGGCATTTTTCTACATATATCTCTCTGTATTTTCATTATATGTATGGTTTGGTGCGGTTAAAACGTGCATCATGCACTACAGCCTACTCTACTAATATTTCTTTTGCTTTGCTATTATGTTCTCTAATGAAACAGGGGAAAATATAAACATGTATTGAGTTGAGTTAACGTAATCCACAATTGATCACATAGATTTACACCCATTCATGTAACAAGGAAAAACTCAGCCATCTGCAATGAGTGAAATGAGAAATGAAATAATGGAGTGAAATGTAGCCCAAGGAAGTGTAGAACTTTTTTTTTAATAGCTAAACCTTTTTTGGATGTTGCCAGCTACTCTTAAGGTAACATAATATCAAGCCTCAGCGAAAGGAATGTAGTCAGGATTCATCACGATCCACTGAACGGACAAATGGCTAGATATCGTCTAAATCCCATATCTCCATAAATATACCTACTCTAAAAGCCGTTTTATATGGAAACGTGAATCACACAACTTGAAACAGCATCCCATTTGAATGTAAAAATACAAGGAAACAGAAAAGGGGCCGCCTTTTTCCCTGCATTTCCTCATTTTCCATGCCATTTGTTACTCTATACGATACGATTTTTACTACGTATCTTTAATGTTTGAGACTGCACAATGACAGGCTTGCCTAGCAGCACAACAGCACCGGACACTACGAATAAAATGCTACAATCTAAAAGCAAAAATAATGAAGTGAACGCAAAGTGATGAGTAACCCATCATAAGAAGTTATTATAGACATTAATATAGATCATTAGTATTCAGTTTCAAGCCCTATAGCAGCATATTACATACCTCATTTACACACGTATGAAACGCACTTTTTTTTTTCATTTTTGAGGCTCAAAAAGTGGGGTGCGTCTTATATGCGTGTGCGTCTTATACGAGTGTACAAAAGAGGAAAAAATCGTGAAAAATATCGCGCTGTGGATCGCGCCCGTTCGCGAAATAGGTTCATTCAATCCTTGTAGGCTCATTAAATCCTAGTAGTGGGATTACCCTATGGTTAAGTAGTTTTAAAATCAGGGAAATGCGCCATTCTCAGGTAATTTAACCTCATTTCTGCCCATTTTTGTGACTTGTTAATTTTGTTCAGGGTGCGTCTTATATGAGTGATCAAACAATTTTTCGTCTTAAAATCTGGAGTGAGTCTTAAACGCGTGTGGGTCTTATATGCGTGTAAATACGGTACGTACTGCATACCTTCCCTTGCCGCTCACCCTCGAGGTGGAGGGTAATCTGAAGCTGGAGCCTCACCATCTCGGTTGATCATCAGCACGCATCCACAATGTTATGCTTCCTTATCCAATGACGTTACCAAAGTGGCAACGCAAGGGCGGGAAATGAGGTTTGGAGGAGTCGTCCGTACGGAGGAAAAGTGCTTCGGCGCATGAATGGAGATTAGGGTATGAAGATGGTGAGAATGTGAAGTGCGGGAGGGAGGTAGAGGTGATGACTTGAGCGGACCTTCGGATGAGCGGAGGGAAGGAGAATGGAGTGAAAACGGTGGTCGAGAAGCCGGAGATGAGAGCGAGACCGACGGACGGCGATGAAAAGTTTGACATACGTGAGAGGGCCAAAGGGATACGGTCGGGGTGAAAGGTATTTTCCTCGAAAGGGAGAGTGCGTGAAACCGAAAAGGTGAAGATGCTGAATTAAATTTGCAGAAGGTAGCTATCCCGAGTTTTCGAAAAAACTGAGGCGATGCGGCAGAGAGCCTGCCAGTCATTTCACCTAGGCACGAGCTTCGTACTCTCGTGTTTATCTTCCTTTCATCCCACACCCTCCCACTCCAATTATCTGCTCAAGCCATTCCCTGTAACGCCCACATTCAGTCACCAGACTCAGAGGAAACCGTTGTCAATGCTTTTTACGGATTAAAAATTACCTAATGCATGGAGAAGAATTGTCACCCATTAGTTTCCTTGCACGCATGAAATATTAATTCGCTCCACTACGAAGATAGGATTCAAATTCATAACAATTTAACAACTGTACAAAATCAGTGCCTACTAATTTTTAGAATTTGTACAAGATTAAGATGAAACAAACAACGAGAGTGGTAACGAATGAAAGAAATTTAAACGAGAAGGACCTTGGGCTGATCTTGCCAAATTACACTGCTAAGATATTTGTAAAAATGGCCCAAGGTATTGTATCTGATTTAATTAGGGTAAAGGGGGGTGAATCGGGCCACAAAAAGGAAAATCGTCGATTTCCTCGTTTGTGTAAACAGTTACATTCTGAAAGCATTATCAGCAAAGGACTTGATGTTTTTCCAGTTTAAAACGCAATTTTCAGCGTGGTTGCTCTGAATAGAACGGTCCTGAAGCAATTTCTTCAAGAGACTGCATGGTCCTATTCGCCCGACGACTTGGAGGGCGAATCGGACCAGATTAGAGGCTGAATCGGACCAGTAAAATAACGTTATAAATTTTAGTTTTCTTAAGTTTTATTCCATAAAATTTTGAAATTTTGCATCATTGCTTTTAACAATGTAGTGCAGTCTGGAGATATTTCGACGACACCTTCTTAGAGTCAAACATAACTTTACAAATGGACATACATCACCAAATCTGAACATATAGAACAAAATAGAACAAATTTACCAAAACAATTAAGCACATTTACCACAAGTAAATTTATCTCGCCCCTTAGCACCTACACACAGCTCATGGTACCAACAATTACACTTCATGCACTTAATCCAGTCTCTAAACTTTGACGAATTCGCACAATTATAAGACTTGGAGCAGAAGCCACAAAGCGTATCATCAGCTGAGTTTTCCCCATTCTCAGTATTGCCGTCCCTATCTGAAGATGATTCATATAAGTTTCTGCAAGTTCCCTTCGCGTTCCTAATATTTTGTTTCTTCAGTCGTTGCTTTGTTTCTTCTATTACAGCTGGAGAAGTAAGTATTTGAGCAATTTGCTTTCTTGACCTTTTCACATTGACTTTCATTCTTTTTTCTGGTGTAGGTAGTAAATTATGGAAAGACCTACCCAAAGTATTTGACGATTCCTCAGATGTTGATGTCGAGGATTGGCTTTCTTCATAGGGACTGGCAGTTAATTTTTGATCGGAAGATGAATTTGTCGAAAAAGGAGTTGATGCTTCTTCTGGGGCGTGTGAGCTTCCGAGATTAGAAGGATGAAGATCTAACTCCGTCAGGATACCCGGATTCAGAGGGAATATTCCTGTTGATCGGAATCCATTTTCAGCGTTGCCGATTGTTGCGGCTTTGCTCCATGCATTTCGAAAAAGCCGACCAAAATTAAATTTAGTCATCTTTCTATCCCCCTTACAAACTGTCATATACGCATTTGTTTCAATATCGTAGTATGTCTTTAATGGTTTATAAAAAGACCTGTCCAGAGGTTGCAACCTTTGTGTAGTGTGGCTGGGCAGTGATAAGAGAGTGATCTCATTCCTTTCACAGAACAGTAGAACAGGAAGAGTCTTGTGTGATGCGTGGCCATCGAGGACTAAAATGCATCGGCCAGGAATCCTGTTTGCTTGAAAGTGCTTTAGCCACTCCAAAAAAAGATCCTCATTTATCCACCCTGAGTCGGACATAAAAATTTTAGATCCCAACGGAAATCCATCCTCCCATTCCTTATGGAACTTTTTCCCCTTAAAAATTACAAAAGGTGGTATGTAATGTCCACTTGCATTGCAGCACGCAACAACTGTCACCAATTCCCCCTTTTCCACTGACGTCTGTTTTATGACTACCTTAGATCCTGTTCTTGCAACATTCTTTTGGGTTTGGCGATTATTTAATACACATCCCGTTTCGTCAACGTTGTATATAAGGTGGGGCCTATCCATAACTCCAGCCTCAGCCATCGAAATAGTTAACTTTGAAAAAAAATCGTCTACATCTTCCTTATTTAAACCCTCAGCTCGAGCCACTGACAAACCTTCGTGTTTTCGAAGACTTAAAGGATGTCTAGATATAAAATTCAAGAACCAATCCTTGCCTGCTCGTTTTTTTAACGCACATAAATTGTTTTTTATGTTGTTTTCAATGGAAAATTCATATGCAACCTTCATGACATCATCTCTTGTCAATCCGAACCCAATTTCACATAACCTAAGAATTATTCTAATTAATGCTTCCTCTTCTTCCACTGAGAAGACATTTTGCCCCCCTCTTGTCTTCAATTTTTCCGTATCCGCTACTATCCTACGATAGAGGCAAGTACGGGGAACATTGAAAAGTTCGGCAGAATGCCTCATGCTTCTTCCCTCTCTGAAAGCTTTCAGCGCCATTCTCATATCCTCCTCTGTCCATGTCTGTTCCGTTTTTCGCCGGTACTTCCCCATCTTAATCCAAAAGGAAAAACATTAACGGTAAGCGAAAATTATCACTTTCATAAATACGTTTTAAATGGAATTTTGCTAATGTTACGCTATCAAAAGGAGGTTGTAAGGCGTTCCACAACTAATTCTGTTGCCATATATAATATTTAATACTCTGGCAATCCCTCTATCACGTACATTATATCACCTCCTTTTCTTTCAGATTGGAAAATATAGACCACTGAGTAATGTAGAATGTATAGGTATGGAACTCAATGTGAATTATTAACAATAAATTTCCATCACGAAATGCGTATGTTTTATGATATTGTTTCAGCGAATAATTGGTTAATATATATGGAACAGTACACAACATATGTTACATCAAACGAAGGTAGCTTACCTCTCGCTCAGCCTGTAAATCGTGCTCGTCGCCGTAATAATTCACCTCTATGACGGGGAAAATCTCTTTCCTCCTCCTCGTTATACGTAGCAAATATCTATAACGTGATATAGAATAGCATTAAAATAGGTTTATTCCATTAAACTTCTTATAATACTTAAATAAAAGAGTATGGCCTAAAAACAAATTTTTAGCCACTTTCGCTCAAACATTCTTATAAACATTTGATGTTTTTAATGTAAAACATTAAGTGTAAGTAAGCAATTTATCAATATTAGTTGTATATCTACTTACTTTTCAGTAGCAGAAGGAATTTTTCCAAGTGTCAGTTGAGTATAACTGGTTCAATGCTTCACCCTCGATCAGCGGCTTGGAACTGAACTCCTGCGCGTGCTGGTCCTTTTCACCCGACTAAGTAATATGATTTTGTATCATGTTTGGTAACTCCGATATTCATACAAGGCTCAAAAAAGTAACCTAATGTGGCAGCTATGGTATTAGATTTCCTTTCAGGAAAGAAAAACTTGAAATCTGAGTAAGCGCTACGATGTCACCTTACTTTGAACCTATACGAGGTTTTCTAAATACCCAATTTCACACCTCTCTCGTATGGTAGGCTTCCATTCGACAGAGTATCATTTGCTTAAATTCAGTCGTCGAGTTTTCGTTTTCACTCTACTAGAAGGACAAGATTACAAAGAAGCAATTCCTAAAACGTAGTCAGCCTCAAGTGATACCGTTTCGGATCTGAGCGCACTTTTTGAAAAGCGTTCCTATTCACCCGCTGGTCCGATTCACCCCCCTTTACCCTAATGAAATCAATGTTTAAATTTGATAAAACGAATCACTAAAGCGAGGCAAAATGTACTTCCATCACCGTGAAGAATGGTGGCGCGGAAAGTACAGATAAAGGTAACAAACTCGTTAAAAAAAATGAAGCGTTTACTTTCCCACCATTGCCCTGACACTTAACAAGACCCAACATCTCCGCATCTGCTAAAGAAAATGTCCCCCAACCCATTTTCCCCCTTCGCTTGCCTCTGTAACTCTTAATCTTCCCAGGCTCCTCCATACCACCATCAAGCACAATTACTCGCACAATTTTGTAGAAAGGGTGTTATGGTAATCACCAGCCAGTATGATTACATTATCATTGGAAAAAGAGTCGACGAGCCTTACCAACCATTATTTCACTGCTGACCTCCTGGTCTCTGAGGAAATTTATTAACCTTGTTTGCTCAATTTTAATTGAGCCTAAAAGGCCTATGATCATTAAGTTCAAATTAGGTTATGTCCAATGGTTCTCTTGCAGATGAGAAAGGAATTATAGAAAAATTCAGGCAAACGGGGTTCCAAAAGAAAAAAGTTAATCCTTTATATTTCAAGGATTAGGAGGATACAATATCAAAATCTTCTGCCATCATTTTCCATTTCCCAAGGTTAAATTCTAATAGCACTTAAATAAATATTCAAAATGCGAAAAGCTGAATCGCCTGGCCTCATAAAATGCATTTCATTTATAGGTATAATACTGGAAAATACAACAATACATTTATGGAATACATTTAACTGAATATTTTTACCTTTCGCAACACCCAGAAAATTCAAATTTTGGGACGATAAATGATTGCTAGAGCGACTGCCGTGAATGCAGTATCTTAAAATAAAAATCACGAACCGTCCTTTGTAAGCTCCGCTAAAATTAATAAATTAAATACCTGCTTTATAATCATAAATCGCCATGTTTTCAATATTTTAGCACTATTTTCTCCTTCTGACTACTTAAAAAAACGTTAAACATTATCAATCTCACTTGCTAATAAAAAATACCAAAAGTCAATTCTGACATACGCACTTCTGAGAAAGCGTTAATAGAATGCTATCTTTGAATAAGTGCTAGTTAACGATTCTCAAGTTTTATTGGGCGTGGTAAAATTAAACCTTTCCCAGATCGCACGAAAATAGGCCCGAATAAAATTTGCGAGGAAATTTTTAGTATTTTACTAAGTGAATTGTGAGCAATAGGAATATAAGGTTTTTTTTCCAAAGAAAACATTCACGTTGATCTGGCTAAGGAAACAATATATTTGCAGTAAAATATTTCATACATAACCACGTAAACCATTTTGTCCGAAGTCCTTACCTCCTTCTTTAGCTTGGCTGATCTTCCCACGCGACACCTAGAGCCACAACAAACATGGCATACGAAATAAGGTCATGACATCTCATTGCCTCAACAATTTTTTTTTTCTTATGTCCCATGGTTCACTAAACCAATATATCTACGGCAAACAAAAAATCACTCAGAGAAAAAATCTCATTTTAACAAATATCTGGAAATTATGATAAAATCCGAAGTATACATACGTCAGAACTGAGAATTCGAAAAATCTATCGACTACTTAACTCCATTCATTAATTAGCAATAAAGTTTTACTACAAAACAAAATGCAAAGCTATAGCACAAGTAATAATAAAATCGAAAAAAATAAAGATAACACTTAGCATTTTAATTACTTGAGCGGCCAAAAGTTGGCAAACTATTCTTCTTTAGCACAGGCCCAATAGTGACCTGCTTCATACCTCGCTCCTCCAATGCAATGAGGCAAAAATTTCTACAACTACTTCTTTCCTATCTCCAAGTTCATTTCTTTATTCTTCCGCTTAAATAATTGAATTGTTCTTGTCTTTCACGAAGATGTGAAACAGAAAAATGGCTTCGCTTCCCCTTTTGTTTCCCGAGGGAACTAGCGGAAAGAGAAACAGAAGACCCATTAAAATTCATTCGCTATTAGTCCTCGCGTCTCGCGGTTGACCCTGCTTTCCCCAACCTTCTTCACGCAGACTCCTGTCCTTCCCCCGCTCTTATCAAAGAAAAAGTACGCGAAGTGAACGCTCTGTTTCTACATCGTTTTTCTCGCTCAAACGGTCTCATTAGTTCTAACGGCAACCCCATTGTACTTTCCAATGAAAAAGAATCCGAAATGTTGTCTCGGAATTAAAATTTTGGACGGAGCTTTCATTTTATTTGATCCTTTATCCCTCTCTTCTCTTTGAGAATTTCAAAAGAATAGGGGACATCATTGTCCTGCACGCAAGCACCCTAAAGAGGGTTAAACTATCAAAAATGTGCGGTAAATATAGGAAAAATTTAAAAAGGCAGTCTAGCACTACGGTACTGGACATCTTTAAAGAGTATGAAAATTAAGGTAAACGGAATGTATGGCGAATGACTCCTACAAACTTAATAATCAACGCTAAATGCTACAACTTGGGCACAACTTTTATACTATTCTCTTGGACAGCATTGCTAATACCATTAATTCATTCATTGAGTGTGTAGAAGCTTCACATAACCAAGTGTTGGCAATATTTCGGTTGGCATCCACGACCACAAGAGTCACATGAACCTTTAAAACCCAAGATTTTTGAAAAAATAAATACATATTCAACATCTCCATTCACTACCATATATGCTCAATAGTTCACATTTAAATAACTGCTGGCTTTGAGTAATCTCACAATTATATTGCTTTGTATTTTAAACTTCAGCCCACAGCCAAATAATTGAAAATTACCTCAATAGAGTCGCACGAATATCCTAAAAGCTAACACAAGATCGTAAACAATTCTGTTGGCGCACCACCGTCTCCTCTCCGTTAATTTTCATCTCTCATTCCCACCAAAACCAAAAGCCTTAGCCGAGATATGAAGCGACACGAGGAAATTCTTCGAAACAAAATTTCGGATATTAGCAATCACTACTCCAACGGAATATCCCTGGTTCAGCGTTGTGACTATTTAACCCCAGCGTATCCGAAGCATTCTAAAGCCCCTTCGCAATCCTGCCGACTTCGGGGGTCTGCCCCCAAACCACCCCGCGGCTATCCCCACGCCTATCCCCCTCCCACTGCCCCACCTTCCCACAAAACTCCAACACCTAACCCCAGGAATTTCCTGCATCAACAACACATTCCCGGAGCGAAAACCCTTCTGCCAACAGCCAACAAAGCAAGCAAACTAGTAAGCAGACCCCTTCTACAAACTCCCACGCTACCCCCCCCCCCCCCACCTCCCCGACCCCCTACCCAGATATCTTTCCCCTCCCCCGGTATCAAACACACAGCACCTTATTCCCTGCTCTCCCTCATCCCTCCATTATCCCTGCCTCCCTAATTCGGAGTCCTTCCACCACCAGCCCGCGCGCCTTAGTCGCACGCCGCATATCACCACCCTACTCCCCCAACGCCCTTTCCACATTCCCCCACAGATGTTACCCATCCCACCGCCAACACGCTAGATAGGGATGCTCTCCCCCATTAATACTGCATTACACGTCCCATTCCACCCTCTTTCCTACCATCAAATCGTCCCCAACAATTCCCTCCCTACCCCTCTCCTCTCCCTCCTCCCATTCTGTCCTCAGCCCAGTTTCTCCACGCCCTACCCAACTCCTTCCACTTGCTCTCTCTCTCTTTCACCCATTCCACCTCTTCCCATTTGGAATGGAATCTCCTCTGTTTCCCCTTTTCCGCTACTGTCATAATCTCCACGTCCATATTATCATTATAACTAACTAGCTATGGGCCATTTTTTGATAGATGACGTGGTGTCACAAAATAACACATTTTGATTTCTAAACGTGAACGAAAAGATCTACTGAATAATGCCGCTATCAATACGTTTAATTGAATATTAATGATTACAAAAAAGATGGAAACAAATGATTTTCCAAAACCATGGCCCCTGCGTAATCGGCATCTAATCGCAAAAATAGCTTCCAACCCGAGTATATGGCAATCTTTTTCAGTTTCGAACTAAAAGCACATCCGTCGTATTCCTTCTAAGAACATGAAAATTGATTTTTTTAATTAACAATCATGGATCAAAGTCATCCAATACATCCGTCATTTACCAACTATAGTGTAACTCTAAATACTTTCACTAAATATGCTGTGCATGCAACCCAATGGTTCCTCTCAATCCATAAGGTTCCTTCCACCCATTTCGGCCACCCAGTTGAGTTTGCCCGATTTCATGGAGTGACAATGGGAGGAAGAGCGCCGCCGCCGAGGAGAGCACATGTGGGGAAAACCGATCCAATAAGCGTATGCGAACTGGAGTGAAGGAGAGGAATTGGTTATTTTTTCGGCGCTGGCGAGAGAAGGGGATGAAAGCGCCAAGAGGTAAAATTGCAAAAATATCACCGGAAGCGGTGGAGGGGAAGAACAGGGGGATTACGGGAGGTAGAAAAGGGCTTATGGAGGAGTGTCGAGGAAGGGAGAGAGAGAGCGAGAGAGAATGGAACGCTTTCCCTTGAATACTGATGCCGACCGATCCCATTCCTGAGCCTTTCGATATATATTATTCATCCGTTAATAGGGAAACGCAACTTCTGCGCGGGGTGGCATGTTAGCTGTCACCAGGGCAGGGGGGGCTTGGCGTGGGCGATGTGGGCTGTTCGATTTGAAGACCTCAGTGCGAGAAGAGCACAGCATGTGCTCACATTTGGACGCATTCCCCTCACCTATTATATCCTCATAAATCAATTAAGATGGAAAGAGTAAAATTAATTGCCATTATTCACCGTTGAGCTTACCCCTTAATTATGGGTCAATATATCATCCATGATGTTGGACTTTAACGGGCACATTTCTAGGAAACACGCATTTCAGTTTCGGATCCTAATGTGAGTTTATCCCATTATATGATCCTTAGCCTTTCCTATGCACATTTGAACGTAGCGTTCCCATGAGACTCCTTACAATAGCAATGAAATAAAAGGTATTTTTGTCGAAGTAGCAGAGTTATTCCATCCTTAAATCTATAAATGTTGAAGGAAATCATTAGAGTGTATTAAGCAATATATTACCAAAAACTCGGCCACAATTATGGTTTCAGGGATTTCCTAAATCAAGCATCTCAAATTTAATTCAGCATCTATGAAATATAATTTTAAAAGTAGCCTCTATCAACTCAATGCTCCAATGATGTTGTGAGAATCAATGATCCTGACAAATTTTATCGCATTCCATGAATTTATAGGGTCTATTCGAGCAAGTGCTAAGGCCCAAGTTTTTATTTGGTTTTGATTCAATATTTCAGGCGTATGACTAAAATACCACAATTGCAACATAAACAGTATCTCATACGCATAATTATATCTCCCTGTTTCCTTAATGGTCTACAAAAAAACCGTGAATTATAAATTTTCACATTTGAATATCAAGTCTATTTTTAAAGAAATATGAAAATTTCGTTCGTCAAAATCGATTCAGAATGGATGTGGTGAAATTTAAACACCACGAGAGAAAATATTCTTTTCGGTTTTCCACACAGTGCATTAAAGCGATCATATGTGGAAAATGCAAAGAATTCCTTCTGTGTAGTGATGTCAGGTTACGGCAAACGCAACAAAAATAAACACATTCTGTGCAAAACATTATTTACAACTCAAGTTTACTTCGACCTAAAGAAGGTAGAATATTGATTCGCAAGTCAACAACAAGATTGGCTCAAATGATCAACGGTCCTTTTTTCGCTAAAATCGGGGTACCGATACAGAAAGGTAATTTTTGACCCTTTCTGATGACAAATTCCTCGGAAAATGGGAGTGATAATGAGAGAACAATTTTCATGGCATATTAATTACACAGATCGACTGTAACATGTTTAAGAGTGATGCCATTTTTTGTTCTTCTCTGGAAGCATGCTTTTTTCCGTCCAGCATGTCGAGTCAGGTTTGAGTTGCAGAGCAATTTATCATCATCATCATCATTACGATGGCAATTTTTGCGGAAAACCCCAGTTTCCAAAACCTCATTAGCCATACGTTTTTTGCTCGCATTCCTTACTCCCGCTTCTCATATCTCCTCTTCCGCTGCTCCATCCCGCTTTGAGATCCACCCCCTCTCCCCGTGTCGCAGTCGAGAATTCAGATGGCTAACACCATGTCGCCTCTCGCCCCGTCATCCTGGGCATGCTGACTGATTGCATCTGCGGTTCGGACTCGCTGCGCACGATTTCCGTCGTATTTCTCTTCCGCTTCTAAAACCCTTATGGGCTGGAACAAAAAAATGAAAGGGGAGCCTTTTAGGAATCTTCACACCCACAAACATTCCGAGGACAATTCCATGATTTGGACGATCCTAGAACATTTCCCGCACCTATATCCTCTTCTTTTTTATCTTCCTATGGGAAAGACGCTGTCGTCAGGAATGATATCGACCTAAGCTTCCGCCATATTCCATTTAGCCCTTTTCCATACCATTTTCCCGGGCATATCTCAAACCTAATCATCCTTTATTCTTATCCCCTCTTGCCATCATCCCAACTCTACATGTGCATATATCTTTCTTTGCTTCCCACGACCATTCCTGGAGCCCCCCACCATTCCTTCTCCCCGTTTCCATTATTCCCCTCGTCTATCCAGACACTTCAACCGGGATGATACCACCATTCCGTACCTCCATTTCATTCGCAAGAACGTTCTGTAGAAAAAATCGTTTCCGATTTCTCTCGAAATGGTCCGCTTTTCCTTCCGCATGATCAGGTACGAAAAATCAATGGCGTACTTTATTTTCTTAGCCCTCTGAAAAAGGTCGCAGGCGATAAAATGATTTTTATTGAAATATCCAGGAAAAGCTAGCCTTTGCAAATGGGTAAGGCATACAATAGAAACCTTTCGATTATTTTCAGCAGGCTAATGTCAATTTTTACATGCCATTTCACGATCATACTCCTCGGTTATATTCATCTGATGAGCAATAATAGTTGTCAGGATATTATAGCAGGTGAATGGACTCAGTAATCACTACCTATGCTAGATAAATATAAGGACTGGAGCATTAGAAAATTTCCTTATAAGATCTGAGGCCAGGACATTTTCTTAGTGGAATTAAAAGTGGAAAACATCTTCCCACTCCGAATTCAATATATTACTCCCATCAATATATTTGAAGCTTTACAGTATCATTTCATCGACAAGTATTTATCATTGCCTCTGCGCGGAGCTCAAAACCACTATCCATTCACCCCGAAATGCGCGCCTATGACCAGAAAAAGCGCTCTCGTTCCTCTCACCGAACTGTCAACCCAAAACGTTATTCTTCATCACTGTAAACATTCATATGGCACCGAAACTCAGCCGGGAGAGATAATACTCTTTACCCTCCCACTTCCTCTTTCCCTCCTCACCTCTGTCCTTCCCCTCGCCTTTACTGGCCTCCTATGCCATGTGCCCTCTCTCCTCGACGTTCTTCATAATAAAGTAAGTCACCCTCCACCACGCAGCGGGTATCTTAAAGCTTTACTCAACCATTAATAACCACAAGGAGGAGTGCGTGACCCATCCAATTTCCCCATTCCCCGGCTGGAGCTTTAACCCACTAGTCGAGACTTTAACGTTTCTCATTCCCTAAGCCAGACATTCGGGAGACCGTATTTACCGCCATGCAAAATGAAACCACTCCAAAGGAAACCTAAGTAACACGTGGATTCAGTCGCGAACCAAAAGGAATGCCAAGGAGAATATCGCAAAACATATTATTGTAACCATAAGTAAATAATAGAACCAAATAGGAATTGAAATTAAAATTTAATTTTAAATGCTGAAATATGGCGAGGAAGAAGAAATGAATGACTTTTAATAATTTTGAATAATTTTAATAACTTAAAGGTATGAATAGGTAAGATAAAAATCAGAGATCAAATACTAGAGATTCCCAATACCTGAAGCAGAAAACATACCTACATTGGCTAATTGTTTTTGACTGGAGAGCGCAATAAGGTATAGCTATCATATTATCCAGAAATGGATGAACTTTTTAATATGAAAGATTATCCTTCCAAAAGTAGTTTAGTAGTTCAAGATTCAGATCCGATTGGCCAGAGCGAAAATAAGTGATTCACTTTGGCACGTAGAAAGCATATATAGACTGAAATATGGAGACCCAAACAAAACCATTAAAGGTATCGCAAGAATCGTGGAAGACATAAGTCATTGGTCTTTTCTGACATTAATGCGGTAATAGTTCTAGCATCATAAAGCAATGGAAAGGTAGGTGAAGAGAGAAGATAAAGCGCGAAAGGAACTTTAATTAAAGCCACCGGGGGAGATACACGGAGCGAAAGTTAAGCGCAGAAGTGTTAGGAGAAAGGATGGGGCGTGGTTTCGAGGTGCCAGACGTGTGCGTGAGATGTTAAAAGGATTCCCGAGAGCGGAACGGGAAGCGAGGTGGATGAGAGAGGAAAGAAGGAAGCGGCCGAGTGGGAAGATGAATGATTCGAAGGAAGGAGGCGCGCCTCACGAGGACAGGCACCAGTTTTGGGGATTAAAAGGGAATGGGGGACTGTGACTCCGGTCGGATCTCAGAGTGAGTTTACGGAGAGGAACGGAGCGTGCGAGGGAAATGACTGGTGGGAAAAGGAAACAATGGTAGAAGTGGCAAAAAATAGCACCGAGGAAAGAAGAGAGGGAAAGAAGAAAAGGAGTCCCAATAAAAGAATGGATGCGAAAGAGAATCGGAAAGGGTAAAGCCCTTAGATTCCTTGCCATACACGTTTTGAATCTACAAAAAAAGTTTTGATGGAAGCAGTGCTATGCTGCAGCAGAGAAAGAGAGCGGAGTCGATATTCGGAGAGGCTCAAAAGTCGTGAGGCACACCAAGAGGGTTGTACAATCATAAAAATAAATTAAATATTCCACACTGATTTTCAATAGTCCTTTGGAGTAATTAAAAATTAGCGTTCAGTAGTTAAAAGTATGCTACTTTTTGTAGTATCAAGTTCCACTAAGTGTCTCCAAATTCCATTCATCTTAAGGTAATTCAAGTAAAATCAGAGGTGGCCGGCGATTCAGATAATTTACCTCATCGAGAATATATGGGTTAGTCAGTTTAGGGGGGAATATTCCGGGTAGCGGAGGAGAGCATTAGCGACGCCGGGTTTTGTCACCAGCTCTTAATGAAAGGTGCCGAAGTGGAGTCCTAGATTGAATTTCTCACCCAACAAAGTGCTGAACTTGGAGTGATCCCCACATAGCTCGAAGTAAGGAACGATAGAGGTACCTCTGAAAATCTTTGCCACTGTTTGAATTTGAACCCGGGCCCTCAGGATGGGTAATATTCTAGCTACCAAATCAGCTAGATCCCCGACGAATTAGGATTTGATGGTCCAGTCGTTATCTCATTCCTACAGTCACTAAGTAGTAGGTACAGAAACACTTATGAGGAAAAGAGATAAACATATTGTTTCGTAGTTTCGCACGCGAAAAACTGAGATATTCACATAACAGAGCATGATATCGTTCACTCGCAAGTAGAAGGTGAATCTGGTGGCCATAAAGGTCCTAAAGCATACTTACAGATTATTCTGATATAATTTTTCACTAACGTGGTAGCATCATCCACATTACATTATGGAGATAGCCGTTAAGCAGATTCGTCGAAAACAAATCTTTGTTCGGAGTTAAAAAAGGAATATGAAATTTTACTATAATAAGAATACCATTTTCATAATTTGAAGCCAGACGCCTCGCACGCCTCCGCTCAACTCGGTGCCTTCTTCAAAAACCTCACCTCTCGTGGCCCAAGGGCCTTATTAGTGAACCCATTATACGGGTGCACAAGTAGGGCGTTGAACTTGAGTCTCGAGACAGAATCTGTTCGTCTTTTCTTTTATCAGAAAGGAGGAGACGATCTGGAGTGTGGGTAATCGCCTTCATTGAAATTCAATTCTTTTAAGGGAGGAATATTCAGAGCCACTTTTCACACTCAAGGTAAAAGCGACCTTCCTAAGAACTCACGGCATACACACCCTTTCCTATGCTGTCATTTACTTGCAATTCTTTTTTCATTTGCCAATCACACTGCCTTTTTTAATCTGAAAGGAAAAACACCTATTTTAATTCACATTAATGATACCAACAAACTTGCAGCGTTGAAAAAAATCATTAAAGTGCTAATTTGGTGTCAATAGCCATTATTTCTCGAAACTTACCAGCAAAATTATATTCGGTGACAGAAAAGGGGATGATAGTTGTCTTTAAGCCTCACTTCAGGGAACAAAACTCTTTCCTCGCATTAGCCCCTTTTGTACTGCTAGTTCATCACCATAATCATTCAAAAATCTGTTATTCTCTCTATGACTTTCTTCATGTCGTTAATGCCAATATATATGCAATATTATACATGCTTCTTTCCTTCGTTGTTGTCTTTCAAAATACCCCCTGAAAAATTTTCTTCTCCATTTCAGACACTCACATTTTTGTCTCCTTAGTTCCGAAGACCGGCCATACTCCCTTCTCTTATTAAGAGCATCTTATTACAGCACCAAAATATTCGCCCTGATGCACCCTGATACAGCGCCAAAATATTCGTCTTCCCACTCAGTCCCGCATTTAGCACTTTCTTTCCACTTCTTGGAGAGCTCTCTACTATTAGAAGTACTATAAAAAGGCATGGAAGGCGAAGAAAGTGGTGATTATTTTAACAAACCCGAGAAAATAAATCTGCAAATAAAATATCAATTCAGCCAAATCATTTTCTCTCTGTGAAAACAAAACATGAACATCTACATCTACATCTACATGATACCCTGCAAGCCACCGCGAGGGTGTGTGGCAGGGGGTGAAGATCACCAAGCATACACTACTAACATCATTAAAAGGAAGACTTGATAAGAGCCACGCTTCATTCCCAATCACGTATCACGAGCATAACATTCGCAATCATTCTGTTTTTCATACCATGTGGTCACGGGTAAATACATCGTGACCCGCTGCTTTATTCTACGCAGCCAAAACTAATCTAAAACGCTCCTACGCATGTCCTGCCCCTATCATCAACCACTAATTCTCGCATTCAACTTCTCCCAATTCCAACCACCCTTCCGACTCACTCCCCTCATCTCCATCCCTACAATGAACTTGCTCCCTCCCTTGCTACAACCATTAATTGCCGTTGTATAATTTCCTTCGTCTCCGAGGAAAGTCCCAAGGTTCCCAGTTTCTCTCCTCAAGCGCCGACACCAACATCACTCCCACCTTGACCTTCCACACCTCAGGCTTCTTCATTATTCATGGATCTACGCATCAAATCTCACACCCATTTACCTCATCCTCTCTCCCCATGCTCCGCTCCCCGTCACTCACTCCTTTCCCGAGATGGTAACCACTTTAAATCATAAAATGGGGTGCGAGGAAAATGAATTGACGGCGGTGTAACCATACTGGAAGCGGCGAATTCTGGAGAGGCGCATGCGGATTTGATTTATAGCTTTTTCTTGCCATCCCCTGGAAAGGAAGAAATTAGCATGCCCTCACGTTCCCTGCTCGTTCCTTGGACCCAATGGCGAGGACTTATTGAGAGAGATTGTTCAAGCGGTGAGAGGAACAGCACTTATGGGTTTATTTTCAAGCCGCCACTCGTTCTGTCTTTAGTTCAATATCATTCAAATTTTACCTTAAGAGTGATATATTTGGAGCAACATCTTTCCTAAGGATGCTTTCTCTAAATAAAAACAGAGAACGGATAAACACTTAAAAATCAAACTCATCAAAGAGCTAGTTCTACAAAATTTGTTGATGAAGACTTCAAATTAAGCCTTTCCAAATTAAGGTCACCAGTTTATCCTACTGAATAATTGTAATTAGTTGCATAGCGTGGATAATGAGATAAATTTGTAGTTTCCCTGCGACTGAGCAGCTTCTTCATACTCGTTAGGGGAATGCTGCCAACCGCAACAACGAATTTCTATATTAACTCCTCTTCATTACGACAATACATTTGTTAGCAGGATGTCAGATTGACCCTATAAATGTGGTAATTTTAAACTGCCTTTACAGTACCACTCAATTCAAATAGCAACGTTATTTGCGAAGATGTACTCCAACCCACTCTAAATGTTATTCGGTAAACTTACCACGCAACCGACAGAATGGCTCGGCCACCAAATCCTCAGTATGTTATAAAAGTGGTCGAGTAAAATCATCACCACGCTCTTTTTACCTTTTAAGCTGGTAGCAAATCATCCGAAATGCTTGTGTCAATTTAATTCCACTTTAAATTCCTGTTTACATTTGTCTCTCCAAATGATAAATATGGCAGCTTAAGGTTCATGGTTTCCTTTAAGTGGTCCTTTGAAGAGAAAGACCAAAGCCCTCTTAGACTATTTAGAGATAAGAAACCTCCCCAATGATCAAAGCCTGGAGTAGAAGTCTGGTGTCTGTGGAGCATCGCCAATGATTTATGATGATGCGCCTTAGAGACGGAACGCCGTGTCGTGAACCGGACAATGTGCGTAGTATCGCTTCCCTGGCGGCGGCCAAGAGATGCAGGAGGAGCGTAGCCCAGTCATAACGGGGGCAGGGAAAAAAATGAAAGCGATGGTCCATGGCGTCTGCAAGACAACCTGGACGATGGATGCCGTCCTTCCGACCCCTCCTGATGCCGCCGCCTGGGAACAACCATGGCAGCGACCACTCGTGAAAACCTCCCCGTCACTCGGAGGGGATACTACCCGGGCGGCCGCCGAAATACGGCAGCGTGCGAGCCGCAACCCAAGCCTCGAGAAATCTTCGAGGGGGGAGCACCATAACTCATTCGGCCGCGGCCACTCCCCTAGACGAGATCATATTTCAAAATACTAGATACGTGGGTCCGCGCGTCCGGGCGTGGCGGGGAATTGGCCCGGGAGATAGAGGCGGAGGTGTCCGGCATTTGGGGGAGGGAGGCCGGGAGCTCCAGAGGGCGGGTGTGCTTGCGCGATGAGAGAGTTAGGACGTGAAGATATAAAAGTTTTGGATGGAATTCATGGCGGGGGAACGAGGAGAGGGTCGCGATGGAGCACGGGCTGCATTAGACGTGGAACAGCGAGGGTGAGGAACGACGAAATGGGAGTTTATTATCATTATTATTATATTTTTTGGAGGAGAGTCCGTAATTTTTTTCACGCTGGAGCAAGAGGCAGTGAGGAGGATGAGCTGAGTGAAGAGTGGGTGGAGCGGGGAGTTTTTCAAAAAGCAATGAAAAAAAAGCTGAAACTTCCCTCCGCAACGTTAAGGCGCGAGGAGGAGGGGTTGGTCGGTCCAGCGGACGGGGGAGCAGAGACGAAAGGGTGAGGGGGTGGAGGGAGGAAAAAGAGATTAACGAGAAGCAAGAGGGCCGGCCGATTTATGTACGTTTACCGCCACTCGTTCCTCTTCTTTTACCCTCACCTCCCAACCGATCCCCATCCCCACTCAAGCTACCCTCCATCCGTGGAATGTGAAACAACGGCCATCGCGGTAATTTTCACGTGGCCCTTAAAAGTTCCTCCTCTCGTTTTTTCAACTCTCTCTCTCTAGCTAATATTACGGATGCTGGTCGGTCATTCCCGAACCCTTATTCGCCGAAGCGGCTCCAGAGAGCGTTATCTAAATGCCCATCCCCGCCCTGACTCATCCCCAAATTAAAGATGTGGTCATTTTACTGGTTCCTGTGGTAGCGACCACGAACGCATAAATTAATATGGTTTGGATATCTCAGTCAAATTTCATCCCGAATTTCAATTTTCCCCAATATTGAGACATCAGAGCGCTGGCTACTATCGTCTCAGGAAAATGAATTAGTTGTTACCAATCTTGTGCTTTCTGGCATAATGATTTCCATAATGGAGTGGAACACGTACATGCAAAACGGACTACAGTAGATATCTATGCATAACTCCACCTAGAAACAGAGTACATATATGCAAGTGAGACGGATTGGCAACTTATGATATTAGTTCCATTCACAAAGCCACCAGCAATGGAGAAAGACACGTCCAACCACCACTCAGTAATCGTATTACTGGATAACAAAATTGTTGAGGAATACAATACTTCATAAGGATATTGAGGTAAATGACATAAAGCAGAGCATGCATGCTTATATATTTAATCATTCGAGCAAATTACTGCAAAGCAGTTTTTTCACAATGATTTGACCCCTCGGTGTTACCTCTATTTTTGTCTTAAAGCGCGAGTTTCCATAAAAATATGTGAGCTGTTGCGCGCTATGTTGAGTTTCATGGGCAGGGTTTTTATGCAGCTACACCAGTTGCCTCAAAAGAAAACATTCATAATTTCATGCCCTCAGATAACCCAACTATAATGATTTTCGTGATGGATCTATCGATAATCATTCGTTATCACACCGACAGACAATTTACAGCCATAATCTTTTCATACAAATCAAAAATATATTGCGAAGTCGAGTGCATGGAATACACTTGGGTATTTCGGAGGACAAAAAAATCAGAGAGACGCGAATGTGAAGCCAATGCAATTTCTAAGGAACACGAGAGCTTTTTGCGAGACCAAAAGTAAGGGTGTGGAAGGGTGGGTGTGTGAGGAATTGGGGGGGAAGTGGTCGTTACAGTTTGAAGAGAAAGAGAGAGAGCAAGAAATAAAGATCTAAAGGAATAAAAATATCAAAGTAAGGAAATTACGAGGCATGTAAGGGAGACTGTTGGCCGTTTTATACTCCGACCTTTGCTTTTTTCCACTTCCTACCTGCCAACGCCCCATCCCGACCCCAAGTCCCATCATCATCCTCTCGCCCTCACTCACCGCCACATCCCCATTCCCTTCTTTTCTTCTACAGGTGCCTTGGCGTCTGAAATCTCCACATCGTAATGTATTGCAAACCGTTGAGATAGTGCCCACGAAATCCACTGACCAAATATTTAATCTTACGACCTATTTTCTTGGCTGTAATGCGCGACGAAGACGATTGTCTCTGCCTATTTTTTGGGATAACGTGCCCAAGGCCTTCTCATGGGGGTCAAAATTCACAAAGGCAGTAATGCCTACATAAAAGCTTGGTCTTTGACTGAGAAGAAAGCTAAGGGCCCATTTACCTAGAATGCCACTCCAACAACAAAGGCACCTTTCGATAAAGCTGTACCTGGGCAAATTTGGTGCAGATCAAAGAAGGTAAAGAGGCTTAGACCCGTGCCGATTCATGGAGTAACCTCTAATAAGCATGGAATCGATGGAAACCCTATTCACTGCCAAAAAGGAAAGCGATATTTTATATTCACTTCCAAAGTCAAAATCCCTGTACAATCACGTACAATACTGTAGAATCACAATCTTATAATATTAATATTATAAGACAGTGGATATAATTGTCCTCCATCCTCCCACGAACAATACATTAGCTAAAAGAAAAAACGCAATACTTCGTAACTAAGCGCATTTACCAATACAGAGGAGAACACTGCGTAATATTTTTATATTGCACTTTAAACTGAATGATTTCGGTTGGAAAAAGTTAACGGTATATAAAATTCACGAGAAAATTATAGTATTTATATAAAATAATAGAAGAGCATGAGTCCTACTGTAATGCGTTTTTAACGAACTTAAATCTTTTTCAGGCACTTATTATTAACAGCATTTTCATAATGTGAGCAAAAAAATCCATCGTCGTACCTGAGGACGTAAATTCAGAGCTGAGGATGAGAAATCATAATAAAAAATATAGAATTAGCTGACCATAGCTGAAGCTTCCTCACAAGTAACACATCGCTGACCATAGCTAAATCCAGCAGTACATAATTCTAAATGTGGATTAAAGCATATGACTTCGGCTTAACGGCTTACTACTACGGCTCATTAAGCAGATATTATTGGTAAAAGGTAATTCTGACATTCGGCCACGAAATAATGTAACATAGCTTTCGCTGCCTCACTCTGACAGTATTCCGATATTTTATAACTTAAAAACAATAAGTCACAGAATTTTAAGTCAAAGAGAAAAATCCTGAGATGGAAAAAATTGGCTGAAATCGACAAAAGAGCTCTTTTCAAACATGCTACTCATCAACCTTTCCAAAGACGCTTACCATGGGCGCTTACTCTGATTCAAAAATTTATTCCCTTTATTTTTTCCTGAAACGATGAAGGCACGAAGTTAACGTTGAATTCATGGTTTAAATCTTTCATTTAGTAACAATTCTGGCTCTTGTCTCTCTTGCCACCATACGTTAAACAACTTGTTTTTCCCTCGTGTACTCCTTTCCATTATAATGATGAGGTCTTTATAATGAACCCGGACTTGACTCGCAGAACTAACTCACGTTAAAATTTCCAAGAGTAAAATTTATTCTCTGCTTAAACTTTTCACCAAATGCCAGGGCCTTTAAACTATTCATCTGGAAGAAAATATTTATTCTCGCGATACTGATATAAAGAATAAAAGACCTTTAGACCACGGTCGAGAACACAGTTTCAGCGAGCCTTAAATAGTGAGAGCGAGGTAAAAAGACTCTCCAAGGATGTATTCCAACCAAATGCTCAGATTTTTTTCTGAATTCAATGTAACGGTAGAACCTCTTTCATTGCCCTACGACTTTCCCTCCGCCATAAGGTCCTCTTTTCACCCGTCGGGGTTGAGCAACACTCATCACCGAAAGCATTATACGTACCAGCCTCCCACTCCACCACTTTTTATCTGCTCCTACCATTCAAACGCCCTCCACCTTCCCAGAATATCCCTGAGAATCTCTCTCCCTCTCGCACTGCCTTTCTCAGCTTCATGCTATCTTCATGTTGCTGGACGACGCTCCGAGGGGAGCTTCATAGTATATACTCTTTGGCCTCACTCCCCCGCAGCACAAGTGCATGGGGTTAGTCGCCCATGGAGCCACGTGGTGATGCAGGGGAGCAGAACACTCCGGAAGGTTCGGACGCCGCCTGGAAGCTGGAAAAGTTAGAAGCAAGCCACAGGGATGGAACGGGGTGGGGAGGGCATGGCCAAAGAGAGAGGAAAAAAAGAGACCAAACGAGCGCGACGGGGAGGCGTTCCTCTCCTGTTTTTCCCAGCCATTGTTTCTCTCTCCCAGGTCGTCGGCTCCGACACCACTCACGTGATATATGATGGCGAGCATTCTCGTGGAGATCTCGGGCTGACGGAAAATGGGGGTGGGGAGAAATGGTTCTCAGAATGATAAAGGCTAGGGGGAGGAAAAGGGGGGCGGGATGTGATAGTGCGGTATGCCCAAGAGGGAGAGAGAGAGAGGACGGGAGAGAATTGAAAAGAATTCGTTTCGGAATAAAATTTCAGCACGGGCAAGGTTCGGACAGAATGGGATGTGGCCCGCCCGAGAAAAGGGTCCGCCGAACTTTGTTCATAGCACATCACAATGATTCATTATCAACCGGCGGGGTGAGTAACGCTTCCGTCCTTTTATTTCAAGCTTTGCCTTTTACTGCCAAATAAATCTGGTAATAGCAGGAAATACATAGGGCGTGCCGCATAGGCGTGAAATGAATGGTAGTCCAGAAGGTGATGCGATTTATTGGATCGTAAAATTTTTGAAACACTTCCGCGATGTTATTAGGTATTCATTACCTGCTTTTCATAACGTCGCTTTAAAATAGATCCATTACGTTTATTCCTTTTAGATCATCAATGATTACAAAGAGATTCCTAACATGATGCTTTAATTATATTACTCTGCTGAATAAAATAGCATTTCAGATGATTCAAAAAATAATCTATAAATCACTTCTTAGACACGATTTAGACATCAATCAACATCTGGTATGAATGGCGGAGGTCGTGAGTCCTATTAGAAACCAAATCATGCATGAAAATCAAGTTATAGTATGCGCCTCCAAGAAACCATCCGTAAATGCAGAGAAAACCTTCCTACATTCCTTCAAATCCTTCATTCCTGATGTCACCAAAATATCAATTAAGGGAGAATATAAAATTTGTGAACATATTAAACCCTGCAACAAGTACACGTAAATTACCATACAATAATTTTAGTATCACAAAAATAAAATGGCGAATAAAAGAAAAGAGCGAGATGAATCTTAATATGCGAGTGAAATAGTGCAAAGTCAATAAAATTTCTGTCCATCATGTCTGTTCCATATAATGTGCTCGCATCCTATTCAAGTTATACCTCAATAAATTTATTTTTCTTAAAAGGGAGAGCTATTGGTTGAGGAAAGAAATTTTACCAATGGAAACATCTCAAGTTTCGGCAAATATCTGTCGTTGTTATACCTAAAGGCAACGAAGATGAGAGGAAAGCTCCCGATACAAACATATGAACGCGATGGCAGAAAGGATAAATTCACACCTATTGAAGTTACCCTGATTCGCTGATTAAAGCTTTATAAAGCCTAGAATTGCTTTTTATGTGATGTTTAAATTACACTCCCTTTTAAATTTTATGCTAATTAACCTTCATAGGAAACAAGCTCCCTTTCTCCTGAATTATCGAATTTAATCAAAGGATGTATTGCCTTTCATCTAAACCGCCAACGGGCATTATTAACCTCCTTTCGCAACCAAGTTTCAAGGGAAAAACGCTCCGCCGATATTAATTGTAACTTAAAATACGATTGCCAGAGGAGAAGAAATAATTGAAAAGGGAACAGAAATACCACATTTGGATACTAGCTTCATCAACGAACGAAACTCGTAAAAACATAACGTGAAATAAAATTAACCAAAAAACATGGACAAGAAAAATATTTCGCATCAAATTATTTAATTCTAGCAGCAAATTCCTGTAGCCCACTCAATTTTGAATCGCTCACAATTCTACGTATCCAACGTTCATGGAAAATTATTATTTTAATTCATGTATCACTAGGCCTACCATAAAGGATATTTTTCAAAATTTCCTTTCAACAGAAGATATGAAAGTGATGTCTGATTGTGTTTATATGAAAAAGAGAGCTAAATAAATGTCCCTAATCTTTTGATAATTCCAAAAAAAATTTAAGATCTGAATCCTTCACCTCAAGCTCAACTGCATTCTGGAAAACGAAAAACGTTCAGTTAATCAGCATTTTAACCCCAGTTCCAACGTTGCTGGCAATCACTGCCAGTGAAATATATAATCAGTTCTTATTCTGGAGCTCAATTTATACTATAATTAATGGAGTTGTTTGCCTAAAATAGACCCATTACTTAGTTCCTGGAGGTAGCATTGAACGATCGTATTCAAATCAATACACACATCATCAAATAATGCGACCGCATTATTTTTCTACGAACAATATCTTCGCTAACAAAACGATAATTAATGAAGCACTTTGTAATGAAAACCAAAATGGGGGAAAAGTTCTTTAATGGTTTTTATGCAATAGTAAGAGAAAATATAAAATCATTAATTGTACCTAGGTTTCAATCACAGACGATTACACTATAGCCCCGAAAGCATGCAATAACCTTGAGAAGGCGATGAATTCCGAACCGCGATATGTAGGTAACATTATAACCATGTGATATAATTAATTCTATTAAAATTGTTCTAATTGTTCTTAATATTATATATAACATAAAGAAAGGATTCTATAGTCGGATTTCCAATTTCATTACGTTCATGATATTGTTGAATTTAGTTGAATGTCTATCTTTAACAAATAGTCTTCACATACTGAAGTATAGTCAAGCGTTCGATGAGAGCGAACGTTTATTTTTCAGTATGTTTTTTCTGCAATAGAGAGATGAATTAAAATTTCTAAATCCTTGATTTTTTCTACTGATGTATGATTTCACTACTTCTCAGATGGTAGGTAGCCATAAGCCCACGATATACGTTTGTTCAAAAAGAGATCGAAAGCCCGCTTCGACGAGCTGCGTCTTTTCGCGAAGAATAATGATCGTGAAACTATGGCACATAAAAAAGCCATCCAATGAAATCGGCAATTGATTTTTCTAAATGAATTGGGTAATTATAAAATCAAGTGATTCGCTACCAATGACAGAATGTGAAGTAAAGAACTCAATTTTAACCGAAATTCGTACGAGAATTCTGATTCAATAACGAATAATATATGGAATAAAGACTAACTCAAGTTCCAAGGCACAATTTCTACGGCATTAGTATTACAACTCACTTTTCCCATGTTTCCAAACCCCCAAGACAAAATTGAACGAGTGGTAAAAATGCGAAAAACTCTCGAATGCTCGCATGATAAATACTCTGGTAGGTACTCTCCAACCAAACAACAAAAACGCGGGCTTACCTAATTCTATAGAGCAACCAAGACGGCCAGCACCGTAACTGGTCATCAAAACCTTTTTTTCCCACCCAATTTGAGGCAAAAAAAGTATTGTTTCAGCGGCCGGACCAAGCATAGAGGAATTCTGCATTTGTATCTCTCTCCCTGGCCCATTAGTTGAAACACGGCCGGCAGCGAGAGTATTTTTTTAAGTTTTTGCTGTCGCAAACATGGAGGCCAACGAGGCCAATGACGACCCTTTAAGATGAGCGTGAATATCTCTAGGTGTTCCCGAGGGAGAGAGAGAGAGCAAAGTGGGGGTGGGTAAGGAAAAGGGGAGAAGTGCGAAGAGAGGAGGAGGGACGGACGGAAAGCGATCACTGCAACGGGAGGTAATTGAGGTTCTCGGTAGAAGGAAGGATAGAGGAAGAGAGAGAGAAAGAAAATATAGCTCCTGGACCCTTCCTTAACGACCGCTGGCCCACATCCGAGGTAATTGCTACCCCCGGAGAGGGAATAAGCCAGGTCTCCGCCGCCCTCGCCCGCAAAAGACGCACCCGAATGGGATTCTTGGCCGCGGAACACCTTACCGGTGGGAACAATGGGAAGGATGCGAATGGTGGTTTGGCGTGAGAGGGGAAAGGGAGAAAAATGATGGGTGGCTGGGAGATGTGGAACGGCCAGGATTAAGATTTTGAGAACCATAACTGAGCACAAAGGGACCCTAGTCTATCTCAGGAATTCCCCAAGCTTAGACAAGGGCCCATTCAAGGGTGGGCAGTCGTATCCTAAACTCACCACTTGGCGAAAGAGTACTCACACAATTGAAAAATATTATTTCCCTGAGGGATCCTTCCCTCTAGCAGAATATTACTCACTGAATGGTATGCTAAATGACTTAGATGTTTGCAATGGCGTAAATGCAGGAATGACAGGTAATTGCGCGAAATGATAAAATAGAATGTGTGTATTGAGGAGCAAAACAAAGCTGTTGAAATCTTATGGCACATGACTTTGAGAAGAGCCAAGTAATTCAAGGTGTATCACAGTGACAGTTGAGGACATACAGTGATGAAATATGAAGATATACAGTGATGAAAATTTGAGGAAAATCACGACGATAATGAAATGAGTGACATATCGGGAGAATATCTACTGATCTTCCCTTCCTCTTAGAGTTCTCTGAACTTCGACGTGATCCCAAGTCTTTGGACTCCGGCTGACCAGAATGCAAGCAAGTCGCAAGGGAATGTCCTGCACTGTAAAGGGGAAATGTGTAAAAGTGGATAAATAGGAAGTAGTATGAATGAGCATGACTCGCAATGAAAGGACCCATTGAAAAAAGACACGTTTAAGATCCGAGCATTACAAAAAAGCGGGAGGTTAAAAGGTAAGGTCATAGCGAACAAGAAAGGGCCTCCCGTAAGGGACAAAAACTGAGGTCTGAGGTAGAGAGCGTTTAGCCCGAAAAAGGCTACGGAGACCCGAGGATATAATGCCGCTGCTACAAGGTTCCCAGTCAGGACCAGTGGATGTGTATATTAAAGACTCATCCATGACTGCCTTAGGATAGAACAACACCTGCCCGAGGTACCGCAAAACCTTCCGGGAGCCGCATTCCGTGGCGTTTAGCATGGCAAGTTGGCATTTTTAGTCACCGAACAGACGTAGATTCCAAAAAGAGGATGCATTTTCCAATGGGGAGTCGAGGAGGACAGAGATGGAGAAGGACAAGTTGCAGAGGGGGGTAGGTAATTTCAGAATATGGAGTGGGTGGGAGTGGGAATAGGGCAAAGAGGTAGGCGGTGTAGTTAGATGGCTGCGGTTTCGGTGTAAGGGGTTTATCGGAGTGATTTACATTCTAAAACAGGCAATTACGGGAATTTCTAAAGTACCTACAGATGGGGGGCTTTCCAAATAGCTGGAGAAGTTGAAGAGTTCAGAAACTTCTCCAAGTAATTTTGAAAATCCTTAAAGTTTCATATTGCCGAGCACTATATCTGGCAAAGTATACCTGCCGCTGCAAGAAAAAATCTATTATCCAATGCAAATCATCACAGTGTAAAAATAGAGACAACAATCTTTCGGGTCCATGTAAAATACTCTGTACAAAAAACTTCATTGTACGAAGTCTTTGTTAAAATAATGTCGCTAGACCATTTATAAATCAAAGATGTTGACAAAAGTCTTCCAATGAAGAAGAGGGATTTTTTAATGGAATATATCGCTTATAAAACGAATGAATAATTTGTTTGCATTATTATAATGCAAATTAACACCTTGACTCATAGAAGTAACAAGAATTTGACGAAGACGGCAAGTGATTCTGTCAAAGACACACCTAAGATTCCGCTTCAAGTCGAGGTGAATTAATAGAGATTATCCAAAGTAATTCTGCTAACTACTTGGTACTACTAAACTTTGGCTAGCTAATGATAATGCCCTTTAATATTTTGGAATTACCAGGATAAAATAATACATTCTAATATAATCGATGGTCGGCAAGTTGACTTTGTGGAATTTAGACATAGCGAAAAAAGGAAACTACTTAGTTCTGAAACCTCCTGATGATGACCTGCAAAGGTTGAAACCGGTTGAGTCTTCCAAAATAAACCGTGGAATTAACTAAGTAGTTTCCTTTTTTCGCCAATACATTCTAAGATTTCACTTTGGCTTCTATATCAGTAGTACACGCATTACGAAGCTATGAGTTTTCATTACAATGAGATACGACCTATTTAACAAATGATTGATATCAGCTCATAATTCCAAGTGCCGCTGGAAGAAAAAGATCCCACATCTACTCCCGATGGTTCGTAGGACCAGATATTTGCTGTCGGAGTCCACGCATGACTAAGCACCATTGATAAACCCAGCCGCAAGTCATCATTTACAGACACCTAGTGAAATATTTATTAATACGACCTTTAAAAAAATATTACTTCCGTTTGGGATTCTCACGGGCGAGGCAGGATTTGAAATATAATATGTAGATGGAAATAATAAAGCTCCTCGATCAAATTTATTGCCATCCCACGCTCGGTTTCCGCCAAGATATTCGGACTCCTCTTACGGATGGCCACTGATCGAGACGGCGATCTTAAGATCACTCACGGGGGAGTGCGGTTCATGCGTGCCGTTTAGGATGTTGATGACCTTACTGGATCGAGATTTGTAAAGCTGGCCCCTGGAGTTATGGGGCACAGCTCACTCCACCGGACCGCGCCCCTGATACCACCTGCGAGCCCTCCCACGTGGTGCGATACTAACTTCATCCTCCCCCACTCCTTACCTCTTGCCCCCTTTCCTATTACGCCCCATCCCTTTTAAAGCCTTTCCTGCCCCCCAACTCTCAACTCGCTCATTTCAAACAGCACCACAACTATCCTGACTGCACCACCGCGTGGATGGACCACCACACATGCATCTGCCCACCTTCCATCCCTCGAAACGCTCCACCAGACAGCCTATGATCTTCGCGCCCAACTCCGCCGCTCCTCCCCACTTTCTACACGCGACCATTGCGCTCCGAACGCCTCGTACGTATTCCTGAGGTGGTCGAGAGAGGGAGAGGGAAAAAAAGAGGTGAAACTTACTACTGCCGCCTACCGCTCAAAAACCACATCCGGACCGGCTTAAGGTACCATACGCTAATGCACACCTACCTCAGAGCCACGCAACTTCGATCCCCCACCAACCTTACTCCTCCTGCACCCTACACTTTATCCTTCCCTCAACCCTCCTATATCCTCCCTACAACTCCCTAAGAGCCATTTTCCTTCCCCCTTCTCTCTTCACTCCCTTTCTTATTACCTACAAGTCCTCTCACTGCTCCTCCAGGTTTCTTCCATCCGCAGGAAAGAGCTAATAAACAGCCTGCACTCAACTTTATTGAAATGATTACCTTGATTACACGCATTAGGTGATTAAAACGTTCTTTCAACTCTTACGCGAAGATTTAAGTCCATATGAATTGTTCAGGCCATGAGAAATGCTGAGTTTCTAAATTCTTCTCTAGAATAAATTTCCCCCATAATTTTACTTAATGAGGTTTAAAAATAAAAATTGACGAACAAACGTGGATTCAAATGGGATTAGTCAATATTATTAAAACAGAAGCCAAATGGATGTGAAGAAATGGATTATTTTAAATTGCATTTAAATCTTAAGTGACTATATAAATAATTAGCTCCTAACTATGGTAAATACATAGCATCAGAAACCCAATCAGAATCATTCACGAAATCATCATGGCTGACAACAGAGTGGTATTCCATCAGCTTAAACCAGATATATCACGATTTCACAACTTATGTCTGTTATATGGATGAAGAAGCGTAGTTCTAGGTTATTCAGATGTCCTAGTCGTACGATATCCACTCCTTAATTTGAGCAATTATTTCCGAGAGCAATACGTTCCCCACATGTTTTACCCGCTTCCCTCTCGAGCCGCACTTTTGCATTTAATAGCGCCCATGACTAACATCCTCTTACATTATGCATATACCCTTGCGCTACCATAAACTCAGTATTCCCCTCTCACGCTTCGACCACGCCTATAACCCATCACTTCCCTCCCACTCCGTTATATCTCTCCGGGGCAAATCGATATTAATCCAGCCGAGAAATCGCTTCTTTTAATTTACCTCCCACTTTATCCATTTCACTCTGCATGCCACGTTGAAATCTAAGCTTCTCGCGAACTTTTATAACTCAACAAAGAACGCAAGAACATATTATTTATTCTCCGTCAGTAAAGTTCGACGATGCATTTTGGCTGGAGGCTTTTCGACATTTAAAGACTGTACTCAAACAATATATGAATTTCAGTGCAAATTCTTCAGTAATATACATCTGTAAATAATATAGTACAAGATACGTTTATGCCTCGCCATAAACATGGAGCTAAAGTAATACATTTAATCATGGAGAAGGTAAACGATAGAATATTATTATCTTGTTGACGTATAGGTGAGTGTATAATCTCTCTCTGCTTACTGCCAGCGGAGAAATCCTAGGATTACATTCGATAAACTTTCGTTTCAAAGTAATCTAGTGAAATAGAGTATATTTCTATCTTTTTAAGTCCCTCAGCGATAACCTTTTTGCGTCGGTGGTGAGTGAGGAAATTAAGCATTAAAAATATTAACAGGAAGGTATTAAAAGGATTTCATCAAGTGTACCGAAACTGGTTATTTCGATTTATCTACGACACATGTAGCTACAAGCACTGAGGGCAATTAGATATCCCCATCTGTCCGGGCGGAACACTGATCATCCTACCGAATATCTGCAGAAAAAATATTTTCGCTAGTGTGAATAAGGTAAAACCATCGTAGCATCGGATCAGAAATATTTATGCCACAGAAAAGGGTCCCTAGGCACGAAATAAGGCATGACGACAAAATGCTGCAATACGGATGAGAAATATAAAAATTTGTGGCTGGCAATGCAACAATGATAGACCGTTAACAGCAAAGGAAAAAGTCAGGCATCACAAAAAAGCATTCGAAAATTAGCACAAGTTGCTAAAAAGGTAGAGATGATATATTGGTATTACCATGCATGCCAGCTGAAAAAAAACGAATGCGTCATCGAACATAATGACAGCACATCTAAAAACGAAGGGAATGAGGCCACCCCACCCTTCTTGTGATTGTGTGTGCACTAAAAATGATGAATACACATAGCCCGTATAGAAATTTTGCATGGGTTTCGGCTTAAAACTAAGATTAAGGAAGTACACCTGCAACGTTTAACTGATTAGTTTGCAGGGAGTCCTCTACCATACGTAGTTGTAGCAATTAAATTATTCTTTACAACAAAATTCGCAAGAATCGTACAAATTCATCCTTTAAAGCAAGTCATTTCCCTTCAAGGAAGGTTCCTGCTCCCTAAAATAATTAAATTAAATCCTATCAAAGGGTGTGACAGAACGAACATGTACTCGTGAATACGAAACCAACTTAGCGCCTTACAGTGAGGTCTCTCTGGAACATTTTTACACCATCTTTCTAATTAACGTTTTTCCATCTGTAAATAAAATGACTCCTGCGATAATATACGAGCAACTAGCCCCGAAAAAGAGAGATAAAAGCAATTTAATTTCCCTCGGAATTGACTGCACGAGTTGTCCATTACTCTCTGACAATTGCACAATAGAAATGGCCGAAAGGCTGAGGCTGAGGGGGAGAAGAGGAGGTCATGGAGGGCAAGGCGAGCACACAAGGCTGGCCGGTCAGGAGGAGGAGGTAGGTGGTCGCTAGAGGGCTCCCTACCTTCACCCTCTCTCCCATACACAGACAGACACACGCACGGAGTGCGAAGAGGCTGGGGAAGGAACGAGGACAAACATCAAGGGCACCATTCAAAGAATTCTTGAAGGGCAGGCGAGTTTTCGTTTTCATTTACATGACGCAAAATCAGATTGTTATCAATTTCCTAACTGTTCTTCGGGAAAAATTTATGTACGACAAGTGTGTATTTACATCTGATGCAAAATTTGCAACAGATTTGCGAATGATATGGTCAGGTATTATGTTAATTTGAGGTAGTAGGCTGTATTTCGTGTGACAGCATGGGCTGTCTTCCGTAAATAATTTAGTTTTTAGCTGGGACTCGTTAGTGTAGTCACACTAAAGTTGGAGTTTACTACTCGATAATGCATTCCTTGTGTGGAGACATATGGCGCACATCCTTTGGTGGTATGCCTGGTACGATGTATACGACATAATGTCTGTAAGGAATTGCATCACGACATTTCGCAAAGCAGCCCATGCCCGACAAGAAATTTCCAACCACTGATTCCGGACTTTTCTTTCGCCAGACGGTGACCTGATTGGTTTTGAGCCATATTCTCTATGCATTATGTCACCGAAATGTCACGATGGTAGAGTCTGATAAAGTATTGTTGGACTAGATAAACATTCAATATTATCCGTATTTTGACCACAGCGGAAAGAACTAGAACCGCTAGCAAAGAGTCTTAGTTGGGCTTCCGAAATATATGAGAAATACGTTTGTGAAGATGTACGATGCCATAGACGTGACCAGCAATACTTTTGGTGACTTTGAAACGTTGAGGGAAGGGTGAGTGAGTGGCAGGGGAGAAGAGGAGAAACCTCCAGGCCTTTCCCTGTTTCGAACGGCCCTTGACAGTGAAAAAGAGGCCATGTGGAGTGAAATATGGTCCCGCGGCGTGCAAAGGCAGGAGGATGAAATCACGCTTGGTTTTTCAACTCGAGGAATAATTACCTCCTGACTTAGCCTTGAAGTGAATCAGACAAACGGATGAAACAGAGCCGGTCTCAGTGAATTTCCAAATACGAGCATTCGCGACTGATGATACCATCAAATGATGCAAACGCCAACACCTCCATTTATTTCGAGTTTTGTCTCACCCGCACTTCATGCATGTTTCAGGGCGGCAAGAGAAGTGAACTTTAATTCAATTCATAGAATGAAAGCAAGAAAACCGAATTGAGACTCACATAATCCCCTACAGTAGGTTTGCGAAAGTGTCATGCGATGGGATATCAAGCTTCGTATTGGTAAGGATTGTTGATTGATCTTTTCGGTTCGATTAGGGCCTGTGTGGTCGCGTATTCGTTCCATCATAAGAAAATAAAATTTGTAAATATTAAAGTGAAAGTATTAAACTAGAATGATTATAACGAACTTCAGACAAACTAAACAAAAATTATTGAATTCATCATCTATTTTGAGCTAGTATTATTATGATAATGATGGAAACCGCAGGTTGCTAATACAACTTTTCCGAGACTGAACGTGCTTGCAATTTGATGTTAATAAAATGCCTTTATAGACGATATTGATACGAAGCTATCTCTTCTATCATCTAAACCCTTTCGATTGATATCGTGTACAGAAAAGTCAAGCTTTTGTAGCACCCTCCTCAATAATATTCCACCTCAATAATCTCTATATCTTCTTCATGCTTCTGAAAATGCATATTCAATACCTATATACACAGGGATTTCAAATAACAAAGGCTTTCCAAAAACCTTTCATAATCATAAGCATCGGAGCATACTAGAAATATCAATGATACTTTTTCATAATGAAATTTTATAAGCATTTCTCCGACTGAAAATTCGATACCTCTCCACGCATTTACGAAAAAACAATTAAATGTTAACACATCATCAATAATCTTAGGTAATCTATACGTTTTATATGTCAAGAGTTTTAATACAGAAAAATAACAGTTTTGTTACTGCGTCACATCATTAGTAGTTGTAAAATTAACATAGGAATACATTTGAGTTGCGAAGGACTGGGTATTAATTTCAAAAGTGCTCCACTCTCAATCACGTATGCCATTTAAAAATGTTGTATAGTTATAACATAGTTCTAACAGTCATATAAATAGGGAATTACGATGGTTGCATTACAAAAATATAATTCAACGTTTGCCCACTTAGACAAAACCTTCATGCACAGGGTGGGGTCCGAAATTGGTCTTTCTGTATTCCATGTGGCTCAGCACTCATAAGACTACCCGAACCGAAACGGTCGACTCGCTATTCCCTATAATCAACTCCGCATACATGAGCATAACGCAGCGTACGCCCCGACACCCCAACGGCGGGGCTAAGGGGAAATATTTCGGGCTTCGAGGAAGTGAGTAATGAAGGTGAGAGTTGGAGGGTAGTTTTTGAGGAGGACGTAAATATCGAATTGGAAGGCTAGCCAAGGGGATGATGGGTTGAAGAGAAGAGGGTAGGGAAGGCAGAGTGGTGAGGTTAGGAAGGCGAGGACTGGAAGGGCGTCCGGACAGAGAGAGAGAGAGGTGGGAGAGGAATGCAGAGGAAGGGGATGTAGGAGGGCGGCACGGTACCGTGGAGATGGAAACGGGGTAAGGGGTGGAGCCGGAGGAGGGACGGTCAGGCAAGGGTACGCCTCGGTTACAACCGTAAAGGAGGCGGATCCCTGCGCGAGGGACGTGGAAGAGGGACGCGCTTCACGGAAGGGAGGAGGGATGCCGTGGACTGGCCCGAGGCTGGACGGAAGGGCTCACCAAAGAGCAACTCGAAACATGGGCTCCAAAGGTTACCATGCGGCTTACTGCTTACTTATGCGGTTACTGGGAAACAAAAATTAAGGTGGGATAATTGCCGATATGTCACTAAAAATTATTTCTGCGCAGAATTGAAGCTTTGGGCCGTGCAGAAACATGAGTAATGAAAAGATCCTCGTGGCTTACCCACTGAATATCCATTTCGGATACCCACCTTTTTTTTGCATGAGCATTTGATGGAAACAAAATTTTTATTGCTGCGCAATTTTCACAGCGTTTAAGGATTAGCCTTGAAATGTTTTTCCAGAAACTGGTGACGACACTAATAGATTCAGGATTATAGTTACCAAAAAACGGGCAGGCACTCATATTTTGTAAAAGTTACGGGGGGGATAATTAAACTAGCCTCAGGTGCTTTTGTAAACTGCTCAAAACATTTCAACGTCATAAATGAGTTCGTTCTAATAGAAAGAGCTTATCAAAGTCCACGAAATGATTCTGAGAAATAAAACCCAATATCTACATTCGATAACACTAATGATGACGAGATAGTAAAAATTATATTTTTCAAATATATCTTTGGATGCAAACGAGAAATGTTTGAAAGTGCTTCAGAAACAATTTTTTTCTCAAAGCAAATACAGGAATCATAGGCACTTAGAAAAATAGCTTCAGGAAATAAATATGACAATATTTTTTAACGGAAATGTAATACGGCAGGAATTCTGGGAAATAATATTAGCATTTTTTCATCGAGAGACGCCGAAATATAAGGGAATTAGGCATTTAAAACCCTTCTGGGATGAAATGGGTCAGTTTCTAAGGGTTCACACAAAGAAGGAATCAGCAAGTGTGCTCGCGCGCAAATAAATTAAAAGAAATCCTGGAAAGAAGATTAGAAAACAAAATGCGACAGAGTTAAGCAAATGGAATCAAGTAGAAATTTTTGCGTGTTCACAAGTAGAAATCATATGGAAATTCCAATGCAAAGGAAAGAAAATTAAGGGTTAGAAGAATAATGATAGATTCCGGTGTTGTGTTAGGCTGAGGCCGGATAAAAACCTGAGATGAATAATTTTAGTTATATAAGTTCTAATCGTCTCAATACAAAAGCCGTTGAACCTATGGGAAAAATTAATAAGAAGTATGATTGAACTTAACAGAATATACTTTTAGTGATCGTCATATGATATTGCTTTTTAAATTAAGTACCGAAAGTTACACAGAAAAACAAACGTATCTGATTTAATCGCAGTGGAAGATGATGAGACGCTATACGAGAACCTTCAATACGCAAAAACGAATAATTTCACCACATTTTAGTAAAATAAAATGTGCAAGTCACCTCAAGCAAAAATTATAATTTTTCGATCAGTTCACCGTAACATCTAACTAGATATAAAGTACAACAAAATGCTCGTAAGAGGTTGTTGTAAGACGACGCATTTCAAACTTCTTGCTTCATTTATTGAAAGAAATCAATGAGAATAAAAAAAATCAAGCAAAAATTATAATTTTTCGATCAGTTCACCGTAACATCTAACTAGATATAAAGTACAACAAAATGCTCGTAAGAGGTTGTTGTAAGACGACGCATTTCAAACTTCTTGCTTCATTTATTGAAAGAAATCAATGAGAATAAAAAAAATCACCATAATGCACAGATACGTGCCGGTAACTCTGATAAAAATATTATAACTTATTTTATCAGGTACGGCTTGATAAAATTTGATACACATCTTATAATAAAAGTTATAACTTTGTATTTCCGCAACGTTATTAATACAAGACGAGAACTAGGTTCAACGTCGAAACGTTGGTTACGTGTTATATCAATAAATCTGTGCAAATACAAAGTTATTGTTTCATTTTAAAATTATTACAAATTGTTTACTTGAGAAGCTTAAAATTGTCAATCGCGCTATGAAAAGCTTAGTAAAAGTCAGCGTAAAATAGCTTTATCTCTGAATTTGGATATTTTGGTGAACTTTAGCCAACAGTCACATTAACCAGCATGGACACATGGCAAGCGTTTCCGCACATGGCTTTTTCCTCTGTTCAGAGCAGAGCTGAATGCTCGCACAAGAGCGTTCAATCAATGCTGGGATATTCGTAAGTCAAGTGCAATAACGGACAGTGAATGAATCAGAAACATAGTTCCACCCAAAACATGCTTTCTAGCGTTTAGATTGAGGATATTTCTTCACTAGACTAGACTAGAGAGACAAAAAAAAGAATAACTGTTCTTGTGGGGAAAGAAAGGGCTGGCGGCTATAGAATTCAAGTCAGCGCAGTTTTCAAGACCACAAGGATCGGTTTCAGGAGGTTCTTAAACGGACTCTCTCACGGAAAAGTAAGAGTTCGGGGACTTCCAAGGAGTTGTACCAAAGGAATGGTGGGAGGAGGGGCAGTGGAAAGGGAAGAAAAAGGAAGGAGACGCTATAATTGAGGGGCGCTACAGTGTAATTGGAATGCCGATGTGAGGGCGTGTTTCCGTCAGGGAGCCCCAGTGAGGCAGGGGGCGAAAAGGAGTCGAGGAGGGAGGGGGAGGGGGGAAGGGAAAGGACGGACGAGGAAACGTATCAGTGAAATTGGGACTGGCCAGAGTTTATTTCTCATGCCCGCTGAGGACTATATGCTCTAAATTTTGACTGGCGAAATATTTTCCGCCTTCACAAAAGCTTTTCCTTGACCCAACGGTTTAAGGTATATAAGCACTTTCAACACATCCTCCACTCAGTAACTTTGAAGATTTGTATCCATCCAACGAAATAATACGCTTATGATAAATTACAACCTTTTGTGTGATGTTTGATCTCCCTACTTACAGGAAATAACAATAAAAAAGAGGCACTGTTCCTACTGAATTAAACTCGACACAAGCCTTTAATTAAAACTAAACTTAAAAATGTAAATGCTACAAGAGGATATAAATGTTTAGCTAATGAATTGCACCTGCTTTAACTCTATTTTCAATTCAGAGGTTTTCTAAAGTTCGCCGAGTAACGTGCTGATTTTTTCCTACATTGCCAGTTATTATGTGGTAAGCTCGGGAAATGAAAGACTTTTTCGTCTACACTGCGTATGATGCTAGATCTACGTATTATTCTTTTCTATGTTTTGGTAAGAGTCCTAGAATCTAATGATCCTTAGAAAAGACACTGCCGACGTCATTCCGTACCAACTAGTCATTCGAATTCGCCACATGTATTCCAATGAAAAACACCCAATTTATAATCCACAGGCATTTTAAGGAACATCATAAGGCAAGTAAAAACATTCCATCATGAATTTTCCCTGAAATGGAAACTTTCCACACGAACTTTTCTCGGGAAAATAAAAATTAAACAGGAAGATCAAAAAGTTGCATCGAAACAAAGATTAGTTTCACAACGTAACATGATCCTAAGCTTTGCTCTGCAATAACATTCCTCTCTCTCTCTCTTTACTTCCATACTCCCTAAGGCAATTCAAAAATTCTCTCCCACATTAACACCTTGCCTTCCCAAACTGCGTCCCTATGTCTACTGCCACTTTCCCAGGGACCTCACATCCCTCGGGGCTTGTCTCCTCCCAATTCCCGTCTTTACACCCTCTCCCCACCAGTTTTTTATTCCCCTTTCCGTCACCGTCCCTCTCTCCCCATTTTGGCATCATCCTTTCCCCATATCCACCCTTAACGCTTCTCTCCCGCCATTTTCTCACCGAACCTCGGCTGACACACCTTACCCCCTCCTCTCGAAAGGATATCCGTGTGTATGCACACATGTGCCTATGCCATCCTGGCTCATCTTCTTTGCTCGGCCACACCCACACCCCCGCCTCGAAACGACCTGTTTCCCCCCGCGGCGGGAATTAGCGCCAGCTCGACCCCACCACGCCCTCGCCCCTTTGTCTTCCCTCCCTCTGCCCTTCCTCCCTCGCCACCTCCGCTTTCCCGCACGCCCTACGAACCCTCACAAAACCCCTTCTCTCCACGTCCACGCTTCATTCTTCCCCCTTCCTTCGCCCATACACTCAGGTGCCGCCCGACCACCCTCTCAGAGCGGGCACCTCTCCATCCTTTCGCTCAATTCACCTCCCAGCAAATGCTATCCCGTCCATCCCTTCCATTTAATTAATTATGTACTGCATTTGTCGGCATCAGGAAGCATGTGACGGGATTTTTCCCGGGGTGCTTCGACTGAAATGCTAAAACCCTTCCTAAACCTCTCATTCGGAACAGAAAGAGAGAGAGAGAGAGTGGTGAGTGACGCTCTAAGGTTCCCCTTTCAACGAAACCGATTGTCTACCGATGCGATGGGGGCTTTAACCCTTCCCTTTGCTGGGAAGAGTTTCAGCATGTTTTTCATTTACGATCATAGAGTGGATTCTCAAGGATTTTGTAGATGCAAAGAGGCGAGACAGTGACTTATACTCTCCGAGAACCAATATACCTAGAGCTTAGACCCATGGAAGAGATTAAGTGACCCAAAATGAGACCTTGGGTCAACTAATATACCTATGTAGGTATATAGGTATCAGAAATAAAGGAAGGAGGAATAATTCAATTCTATCGTTTTGTAATTATATTTTTTTGTACCTTTGACTACATTTTTTGTATATTTCATTAAACACTATGCTCAACCCGAAATTAGTCCGGTAGATGACTGTAGAAGCCAAGTACTAAGCCAACGGGCGTGAGAAATGCATACAAGTAAATGGGTAAAGAAAGAATTTTCCTGCGACGCCAGAAGTTTCCCAGAAAGATTTGTTTACTCAAAAAGCAGACATCTTGAGTGTATCTGTACGTCTAAAAAGACTTGTACTCTATGGTAGTGCATTTAGTGAGAGAATTTCAAAAATTTCGGTAGTTCTCACTTTTTTGAAGAGCCTTCCTGGATTTTTATTCCCTAAATAATGTCATAAGGTTTTCCACTTTCAATGAAGGACACATTTCACTGACTTATTAAAATTCAACCAAGTCATGGCTTACCAAGACTTGTATAGGCCATACTCGTGGTCATATTTCAATTACTAGTTATGCTATAACGCATGAGTTCTTTTTATAATAATGCTTTATCACGAAATAGTCGAAATGACAATCACTTTTAAGAAGGAAATAGCACATGGCCTCTTTCAACTCATTTCAGAGCGATGAAGAGTATCTACATAATGACCAGAAATACATCCACTTTTTTAAATTTCCTCAATATCTATTCCACTGCCACGATTCGGCTTTATTTCTGAAAACCCTTTCCCCGACCGCATGCCACACTCTCTAAGTTGTCTAATTCTGCACCATCATAGAGAGAGCACGTTTTCAATCACTGACCAAGGACCTCTACATTTGCCTCTCTACTCGAACGTTGGTCAGGTGGAACTCCCACGGCTAAATACTTACAGGCGGGAACACTAGAGGTCGTCCCGGCGGCTGTTGTGCTGGGTAACCCTTGAGAGGAAAATTGACTCCGTTGAGTGCTGCCAGAAGGGTGTCGCCGAAGATTATGGAGCGATGATACGAGGGGGTGAGGGCGCCTCGGAATGGATGCAACGTCGGTGGGCTCATATGGAGCCGACTCCACACCTTTTCACCCCAAAGTAACTCCTCATCTCCTCCCCCTTTGGCTTATACTCTCTCATCTCACCCTCCATTTATCCCTCTTGCTCACGCACCTCTCTCTCTCCTCTTGTTTCCACGAACTTGGCATATTGGCTATGCAGAGTGTATTAGCAAATAATACATCCCTTAAAAGCAACACGTACTATGCGCCGAGGTGGGAGTGTTCCAAAAAAGGAATTTCGGCGTGAAATACGCGTTTTTTGGGCGAATATTTGGTTATTACCAACATGCAAAATGTGGGAGCGAACGGATGAACTCCAAATAGCCCTCAGCACCTACAAACAGAGGAGCGCGGACGGGTGTTTGCATACTAATGAAGCATAAAACTGAATACGGGTTCACATTTCGACAGAGAAAGAAGGGTCACATCAAGTGATGTGTATCGTACACACAAGACTCCCTCTTCATTTTTCTTTCATTGTTAGGCATATCACCCATGGTGTAACAGCTATGAATTATTTATAAAAATACACGCTACAAAACTAAGATCTGAGTGGAGTTCGTTAGGATAGTTACTATCAAAAGAAAACTTGAATCTATGGAACGAATAACTCACGACTATCTTGAATGGCATTTCAGGTCAAGACCATAGGTATGACACAGTTATCTGTGACGCATTTTTTCAATCGCCAAAAACTCCTCTGGTGCCTTTGCGCAATAATCGTAAGGTCAGCAGTTTGAAAAGAAGCTTATTATATCTCATACCCTCTTACTCCACGGAATCAATACCACGTTCTCATCTATCCAATTAATTTTTTCTCTTAACACTGCCAATCAAAACCACAGAGGTGTCGTAGAACCCTTCATCAATCACAATGGAGATTTGGGAACGTTCAGAAGAATTACTACAATCTCTAGTAATGTCACCACCAACGCAAGCGTTTTCTCTTCTTGCGGTGTCGAATTTTTGCGAGTGGCTGTCATTCCGACAAAATTGAATTTATGTATGAATCACCTTGTTTACCAATTGGCAAACTGAGGTACTAATATTCGATAGTATAAAAAGCAATTTTCATTATTCCCCAATCTCTGAATAAATTGTACCATCCCTAATGAAATGTATACTTTTTCAATCGAGAAATATTTTCGGATATTTACATTGCGCCAATATTGAGGATTGCGTAATCATATTATCCAATTTATCACACAATATCTTCAGTATCACGGCAAATTTCTGTTAAAAAGTACACCCGTAATTAATAAACGGTATCTAACTCGATGGTTTAATATAAATGGGTATTAAAAAACTATGGGATCCAGATGAAGATAGTGGAATAACGAGTGTCACATACTTATGTAGTTTCATCATTATCTTTTGTAAGTTCAGAGTAAAAACATTACGCAAAAAGTCAAGCAAGTGATAAATTAGTTAGCTGAATCATAATTAGCAGCACCATGAGTATAAGAGCGCTGTCCTTTCGTGAAATATGCTTCTAATCAACTAAATTTTAATAGTAAGAAAAACTCAAGGTACTCATATTTTTTCGTCTCTGGCAAAGAAATCTAGCGTGAACAAACATGGATTGATAAAGCTATGAAATATATGAAATTAGGGCTGTATTCTAAAAGAGGAATCGCACGTAATCCATCAGCGCATAGGTATTCAAGTACTATTCTATTTGCTACTTTTTTCACTAAATAATCATATAATCTCAAGTAAAACACTAGCACATCCACTAGTCCCTCAATAAGTAAGGTTAAACAACTGGTATGGACACACAGCCTTCTGTTCTCATAAAGTACCTATTATGAAAACAAGGACTTAACCCTTAACGCAATTTGATTATAATTATATAATGAAGATCACGTCATTAAGACTTAATTCCCAGGAATTAAATACATCATAAAAAGGTATGAGAGGGCAAAACGAGATATCTTATCACCGCAAACCCATATCATGACGACAAAAGTATCACCTCATTCATTCCAAATGGTACCTACTTATTAACTGCATATGGAGCACTATTAAATCATTAATTTCATGCGTATATCACACCAACCTTTCGTACGATACCAATTCTCACATCAGTTCTTGATATGTGACCCGAATGTAAGGAAAAAATAAAGTTCTATAGATATCAGGAGCTTCGTATTCCTCAAATGCCAACGTCATCTAACACTAGCGAGATAGAAGCAAACAATCATAACTATGCGGCGCTGTGCTCTACGCTTGGCACGTGGATAATGAAAAAAAGGGTAGCATCATTATGAAAGGTTCTACATCGCACTTTTTTCCTGAATTGAAGGAATGAATAATGATCTTGACAGTGGATGATGGCTGCACTACCCCGAGCAACCCACCATTTTATTCAATCCCCTTTATAGAGAATGAGCTCCCCGCAAGCAGTGGGGGCGCCCTTCTTCTAAGGGCTCGAGAGAGGGAACGAAACCTGGCCCGAGGGGACCAATTCTTGAGGAAGGAGATGACCTCGGTTTGGTGGGGGATGTGATGATGGAGAGCAAGACGGCGAGCAGGGGGTCTAAAAGGTAGAGTGTGGGAGAACGGCTTCTTGGGCTGACGGGAAGTGTACAGGCGAGGGGGATGGGAAGATGGGAAATATGGGTGGGTGGGCAAAGGTGGAGCTAGAACAATGTAATTAACCTTCTAGGTTTGAGCCGCTCCTAACCTTTTTGATGGGGAAATGGGAGAAGCAGGTAAGATTTAAGACGGGGGCGATGAAGAGAAACCACTTGAGCCGCCAAAGTTGTAGGAAACCAGCGCGGGAAATACTTTCGTGGTGGAATTTTTCATGGGCTGATTGCCGGCAGATCTTCATCATATGAACTGTTGGCATGTTCACTAAATAATGCTGGTCTGTGCGTCGTCTATCTCTGGCCGCCATCCATTCTCGAAAATGACTGAATAAAATTAGCCGAATCCACTTATAAGCAGTCTGTTTCAACTGAAAATAAAACAAAACGAGTCTGAACGCTAAAGGAAAAAATATATGATGAAAAATTTATGAAACTATGCTTTCGCTATTTCTTAGGAGCAATTAATCAGTGTTGCGCCATTAAAGGAAAAAGAGTTCCCATAAGATTAGGGCATTTAATGATAAATTCTTTCTATGCAATGCTCATGAAGCATCTTTTTACCTATTCCAGTTGCCTGAAATGATAAGCCTCAAAGGTACAACGCAGAACGACTTCTGAAAGCAAAATAAATCAGCAACGATACATTAACGGCAAGGTAATATTACACGATCATTGACAGCGGAAATTTGAAGAATGCTGATACTTCTAAAACATAATACGCTGCCGAAAAATAACTCTGAGAAATGAAATAAAATAGCAATAATCAAACACTAAAAATATGTAAATAATCCACAGAACATTTATTTCAATAAAATAAAATAAAAATTTCAGTTGCATAGTGCCATATTTTTAGTTGGCGAGTGACTTCCTTCCACTACATCTCGAAGGACACAGACACCTTCATGAAATAAGAATGTTGAAATTCACTGGAGTAAAACTTTTAATTAAATCGTCTATATAATTTCGTTCTCACAATCAGTTCTATGTTGATAAGTCAATTCTAATCCATTAAATGAACAGCATTGACATAGGTTGAATAGCATGGTCCAAAATATAAGATCGGGAAGGGATTATTCAAAAATAATGTCAAACCGTCCAGAACAACGTAAGTGGTCAGGTCAGGTTACACTTCATTTCTTAACGTCTTTTAAGACGTTAAGAAATGTAGTGTATTCGAGAAGGAATTCTGATGTCACGAGATAAAAATTCATTTCTATAATCTAGAGTTCATTTCTTCACCATTCTCAGTTCTCCGACAGACGCGAGGGAAGAAGCGATCAAATGGCACTGGATGAGACCCCAAGAGAAGCGTCGGCAGAGGACTAAATTATGATGTCAGGCCAAGAGTAACATTCTCCTCTCCTTACCCCCCGACCCGCACCGCCTATACTTGCTCGCGGTTTCAACTCCCTCACCAATGCATCCACCGAGCCTTGCGGTGATAGGGATCTTCGGTCTAAACAAACAATGCGCCTCCCATCGAAACAACGGATAATTCGATTTCCTCTGGGAACAGCATTCTCGGTAGACGTCGGGAGTGAGATCAGGGGGCGGGATAGTCAGGCATGGCGAGGGATCCGGAAAGAGGAATTAGGCGCGCGCGTACATACGCACACACACCTCTCCTCTCGCTCCCCGAGAGGAAACGAGATATCGATAAAGCCGACGATCACGAGACAGCATCCACGACAAAGCTCGGCTCTCCGCTCTCCGACCGAGACACAACGTGACCCCTCATGGGAGCGGTGGCGAGTGCGTGTAACCAAATGGCACTCCCCAATACGACTTCCTCCCCTTCTCCCTCCCGCCGTGTCCTGACGCGAACTTGATCCCATTTGGCCAGGGGTGCACTGAGTGCCCACCACCACACTATCACCACGAAGTGGATATTCAAACATATTCTCGCAAACGCGATTTATTTCGATAGCACATGCCTCCCTCCTTGCACTGAATTAGCGGTAACTGCGCGCACCAATAAACTTTGCCTGCCTCTAGCAATGATAGTAACAAACTACACAGCAGTATTTCCCTTTATTCCGTTTCCGTATCGTGGTGACGCAGGGAACCTTAAAAGTTTCCAAAACCACCCATTTGTAGCGCATCTTACATCGCTCTCTGAGGATTCGGTACCATAATACATATGCACATTCTCAACCCTTGCGAGAGGAAGCATTGGAAAATAATGACAAGCAAAGATTAATTCCGAGTAAATATGTAATTAAACATTAAAAAGAGAAGTCAATTCTTCAGTGGAAGTGAGAGAAGAGGTATCGAGTTTTTAGAGCACTAAAATAAGGAGAATATCAAAAATGTCTCGAGTGCTCGACTCCAATTCAATTGAAACAAATACACACACAATCAAATTCTTGAGACCCTAGCTTTACAGCTAATCAACTCGTAAGTCCTGTTACTTTAATTATCACTGGTCAGTGTCTTTGATAAAACGTAATAATCATTTTTACCATTCAAAATATTAAAGCTCCGAAATAACTAATGAGAGAACATGAAGGTCAGTAAACAAAATTAATTACTTTCCTCGCAATTAAGATGTTAATTCCTGTTAAAACTTGGACTAAAACAGATGTTGCGTGAAACTACTATCCCTTCCAATATTTATTACCCTCTAACAAATGTCAGTTTCTACGTGTTGTCGGATAAAAAAATGTGATTTTTGTTGATGGCCTTAACATTTTTGAAAAGAATTTCCCCAGTTCATCCGTGGAGAAGGTCAATTACTAAACATACTGGAAAACCCCACTAAGTTCAAGTAAATATGACACAAATAAGCCTAGGACAAGTTAACAGTCACTTTGCATTTAACAGAAATACCTCGACTGAAATCAAATAATGATAGCGAGTTACAGTTGGACAGCCTGTTGATTTCACACAATGATCGATCTCATGCAGATGATAATGAAGTATTGACAGGAGAGCAAAAGCTTTTGAGCAAGCTTAACACCTGTTACGAGGTGTAATCTCAACCTCGATCACAGAGATGCGTAATTCCCTTTAATAACTACTCGTCAGTGCTAGTGGCAATAATCTTCTCTCCTTACCCGCTTTGTTGGAACTTGATGTGGTTACAAATACGCATTCGCTGGGAGTTCTTCATGAGTCAGTCCAGTTATTCCGCAGAAATAAAATCTCATTCCAACTCCTTACGAGAGAAACAGTGGCGCAAAATTACTCCTATAAAATTATCAATAAAAATTTTAAATATTTCATTTTTAATATACATTTACGAGGATTCTTATGAATACAAACCTTGATATCTGGCAGCGAGAAGTAATTCTTGCAACTCATTCATAATATATTCTATTTAGACGCATGACGCGTTCAGAACTCACGAGTTTGGCACACAATTTAGCATTTCAATACCACTGAAAGTCGTTGAGGAAATGGTGAAGCAAGAGAGAGCATTGCGAAAAGAAATGTCAATTGGGAAGATTTCCACAATTCTTCGCAGTGAGCTCTACACACCTCCCCACATAAAGTCAAGGCGAGTTCAAAGAAGACAAAAAAACTAGGAGATGATAAAAACTACAGGATTCCCACGCGTGAGACACGGGAACACCTTTTGGATTCAGCAACTGCTGGCATGAGGCAACCGATGCGGCAGCGCCTAAGAACATTAATGGGGAGAAGTAAATGCTCCCCGTGCAGACAGCAGCACCATCATCATCATTACACCCACGCGAAGCTAACTGTTCCGAAGGACAAAGTTCCATCCCTTTAAAGGGTGATGTCAATACCTTCTCCCACCCCCCTCGCACACAGCCACCCATTTTCTTTCCCTTTTTTCTTCTCCTTCATTCTCTGACCTCCCCCACTCTCCTTGACCTCCCGAGCGCACCCTCGTGTCTCGCTTCCCAATCCCATCCTCCTGACACCCGCACCAGCTGCGCACAGCCCTTCTCTTGTCCGCTGTAAGCAAACCCTTCTTGGGAGTGGTGAAGTGGGGAGGAGGGAGTGAGGGGAGAGGGAGGGACGGGGGAGGCTGAAAAAATCAAGAACTGAGGTGAAGTAATGGAAGCGCAGCACGAGGTGAAGTAGGAGAATAAGCCATGTTTTTTTTCCCGTTTCACTAAAAAAAATATCGTTAAAGATTTGTTTGTTTACTTGCACCCGGAAGAATTTGATGCTTCTAAGGTCAATTCCATAACGTCCAGAATTCAAAAACGAAAAACAGCAAGATAGCAAAAATGTAATCACCAACATGTTTATAAAGACTTTTCTAGCTTAATACTCGAATTGAGAACGTTTTGGGACTCATTAGCGCGAAAAACCTACATTTATGAACTTCAATGATTCCTCCGAGGCATCACATTTGCAACGTCCCACTTTTATTCACGAGGCGATTTATTAGCTTAATTGCTTCAGTCATTAGGCCATTGGCCCGATTCATTTTATAATTTAAATATTTTTAGAAGAAATTTGAAGAAAACGTTTTCATTGACATTTCATCAACTGCATAAATCGTTTGTGATAGAGGATACGTCCTCATAGCATTTTTAATCAAGTATGCACCATTATTTGAGTGAAATCCAATATCTTTAAAACATTAATGCATAAAACATGCTTAAATTAACATTTAGTACTGAGATTCAATATTAAAACCCAGCCTACGGCTGGGTAACTCTCCAAAAAACTTAGCAAATATCCAAATTACTGCTGTCACTTATAGTAGGATTTACAAAGAGAAAACCGTGCTCTTTACCACTTTCTCCTTTGATTCTACTATCCGCACACGGAGAACTGCAAAGAATACCTACTAAAGCTACATGTCATATAATCAAATTAAAAGAAGAAAGCCCAAAGCATTCTCCGAGATAGCAAAAATTCTGTATTGGTTTTAAGGTTTCCATGTCGCTACTACACTACTACCTCTCTACTCTTCAAATAAGTTCCGCAGAGCTAATAATTTTTTGCGCGGAAAATCAAATACTTTCATGAATTCAGGAATACTATAAATTAAAATAAGCTATTCCAGCCTTCTAAAATAAATACTATAACCAAAGGGGGCACAACAGTCAAATATAAAAGAAGGTAAGATCGGAGGGCGGATCTCTCAAGCACCGAACCAATGAGTGCGAAAATAGCTTCGGAGCACCCTCTGATCACAAGCCAAAGAAAGGGGATGAGGGAACGTCGCGGAGGAGAGCCACGGATGTCGGTGAGCAGAGCCGCAGTCCACCCACTCCCTCCTCCGCTCGGCTCCACCTCACCCTCCGTCCGGCGGCCACCGCCTCTGCTCTAGTCTCCCCTTCGCCCATCAGTCACCCGTGGTGCACGCGCAGCGAGAAAGAGAAAGCACCCTTTTCGGCTCACGGTGATTGATGGTTAGTCGTTTATGATTCGAGAGGTTTCCACCATTTAATCACAGGTGGAGTTACTTTCTTACCGCTTGATTCGCCGCTGTAATTTTCCAGTATCTCTCCCATCAAGAATGAAATTCATCGTCAACACCTTTCACACGAGTTACCAACTCGATTTAATTGATTTGTACGTAGATCAAAGAATTGAGTTCCGCGAGTACTCCCGTGTTAATTCCCCACAAGATAGGTCGATCAAAGTTGTGTGCACCCTTTCCAATGCGCCGCGTCCAACATTTATGAGTAGAAATTAAAATAATGCAAAGAGAACTATGAACGGCGCAGATGCTGCTGCCACACCCATATAGCGAACGACATGAGGTAAAAGAATGTTCAGCCCTATGAGAGATAATTTCGTCATTAGAACGAAAAGATGTGCTACAAGCAAGAGCGTGAGTTAATTTCCAAAACATTTTAAGAAATACAATTAAAAGAAACGTGTACGTTTCATCATGAGTCGTATACATACAACTCATGATGGACAAGCACTGGCCACCTACTACTGAAACTAAAAGTCCGGTAAACATTTTTGAAAAATAATCACCAAAAGATGATCAAAGGAATAATGAAAATAAATAAAAAACTAAAATTAAATTTCAAATTTTATGACATTCATCTGCTGAACACTCTCACACTTTTAACCTAATAATCAAGCTCTAAACCATTCTTTTGACTGATGTAGCAAAGCGCCTGTTCAAGAACGTATATTAATATATATTTCGTGCATATTTAGACATAAAATTCAGTAGGAAGCTACCTAAGGAGATATAAGACAATGAACTTCAAGAACGATCCCACAGTCCCATGAAATAGTAAGGATCTTATTTTACAGTCTTTTCCATACCCAGCTGTTAAAATATTCTCACAGTTCATGAATCATGGGAGTAAATTCGTTTGTTCTCTCAGAGGATATAAAGCTTACGCACAAATCCGTCATATGAAACGTTTGTCACAGGCTTTCCGAAGAAAAGATGTTTCTTAACTCGAGATCGTCGGATACGACAGATCTTCCGTAATGCCTCTTTTTCACAACAGAAATAATGCCGTCCCTGTTTATGCCGTCAACGCCTGCCTTGCGGGAGCTGAAAAGGTTCATCATGGCCAAAAGAAGCTCTACATGATCAAATAAACCTGTAAGCCAGCATAATTCTCTCCCTCTGAAATCTCCAATGCAATGTACTTATGTATTTATAAGAACATGAATATGCCGCGCGCGAAACGAGTGAAAAAGAGAATAAAAGAGATTCTCCTTGGCTCGACAAAAAGGATTAAATCTTCTCGTCGCTCTTATCTATAATCTCCGTTTGGAGGGAACTGGTTTCCCTCCCTCCTTCCCAGCCCCTTTTTTTCACCCACTCCACTCATCCTCTCCCCGTAATTCTCCTTGCCTCTCACTCTGCCGGCACGGTGGCCCAAGATGTGGACGGATTGGTAGGAAAGGGGCGGTTGCGAGTTCTCCTTGCCAGGAGGAATGCGCGGCAGCCCAGTCCCAAAATAAACGACAACCAAGGAGGCCCGCGGAACATGACGTGACATGACATGGATGTCGGAAATTTAGCGGAAAATTCCGCAGGGCTCGCTTCGAATGGCCGTCAAAAAGTGAAGTTAACCCGTATTGCCGGATTTTTTACTCTCTGGTGACCTGATAATGATTCTGCGAGAGTCTCGTTTGCGCAATCAACAAGACTTCTATATCCTTCTTTTGGCATGTTATTTAATCCGAGTTTTTCTTGCGAAAAGTTTCTAAATGGCAATAGTGACCAGACGTCGAGATGTAATCAAGAGAATTATTACGATGTCCCCACAGCCCCCCGTAATTGAATCTTTTTTAACACCATCAAAAAGAACTCCTTATATTAGCTCCCTATACTTTAATTTTATAAGTTAATCATATCAGTGAAAATGACAAATATATTAGCCCTGCATTTCACTTTATCGTTACCTGTTTATTTGTCATGAAGTACACGAAAGTTACAAATGAGATGAAATAGGTTTTTACATGCTTCTACTATATGGCTAAACTGTTCGGCATCGTATGGTAATAATTTTAAACATGATTCATGTTTAAAACTTATAGTAATATTATTCAGTGCTTGTAAAAAAAAAACAAAAATGTACTTCTCAATTTGATAAACCACATTAATGGAAGGATGACGTCGTTGTCCAAATAATATCTGAAAATATTTATATTACATTATTAACAGCTACGTAATAGAAAAAATAAATTAATGACACGTCAACATTACCTAGCCAGAAAGTATCCCTACTTAGCATGAGCAAAAGAAACATCTTTTTCACTGACTTTTCAATAATCAAAGGATCATAGGCATAAAGAAAAAAAAACAGTAAGCGTGAACGTCAAAAGGCAAATCAGCCCTTATTTCTAACTATTAATCACGCATACAATTGAAGTTTCTTTTATTCAATGGGTGCTGAATTTTTCGTGATTGAATAAGTGCGTTTGGTGGCGCGTTAGGAACCACTTTGAGTTTAGGGCGAGAACAAGAGAGGCGAAATTAGTCCCGCGTTGCGCAAAGTGTGAAGGCAGGGGTGGGGAAGGTGGCGGATGGAGAGAGAAAAGACGGCCAGTCCAATCTGCAGGCGGCCCCAGCCGCCGCTACAACCGACACCCACTCCCCGTTATAATTACGGCTTCCAATTCTATAGAAAGGAAGAGGAAAGCGTGAGCTCACTCACGATTTTAATATGATGTACCCCGCTCCGCTCCGTATCCCTCTTCACATTAATCTGGTCTCCTCCTCCTCCCACTTGCCTTTCGCTCCGTTTCCTGTTTCTCCCCACTTTTTAGCATGTACCATGTCGCTCTGTTTACAGATTCACCAGACACATGCTTCACCTGCAATTCATTGGATGTACTAGGTACTTCCTTCATTAAGATTTCTATTCAAACCACGTACCATGTCCAAACAGATTGCTTTCATTTCGATTATTTGCGAATAATATGACGAAAAAGTGGGCAGTGAAATGCCTCAAAGAAGGTTCTCGATTTAACATCGGCAGCTTGCTCAGTACAGCCTCTTCCACAACAATATGTGAAATACTAAATAATGGAGCGTTCATACAGAGTTCACTTCTATTTTGGAATTTATTAGTCGTTATCTTCTCTACGACCGTGGTCGTTATGTTAAATTAGACTACTAATAAAAACGTTACAAAGAACCAAACGCTCAAATTGTAACGGCAAATTCCACGAAATTAAACTTTGAGGCCAATCACTACCTACTCTTCTTCTTATTATGCTAGCTCCAAGAGATGAAGAATAAGAGGAAAGAAACGTTAAGTGGATGAACCGCCCACATGAGGGGATACGGTTTCCGAGAATAAAAATCATTTATAATCAAAACTTTTAATAACCTTCTTATAGAAGATTTGGCGCAGTTAGAAGAGTCAAGTTGGGAAATGGATACAGCGGTGAGGAGAGAGAGGAAAGGAACAAAATGTTTCAACGTGGTGAGCGATCGACTATGACCAATCAGCGTCTCCGCAATAATCTCTCATGACTGACTCACTCTCTCCACCTGATAAACACAGGTTTTCGTGGGCGCTTTTGGAAATGTGGCGTAACTAATTATATTCCCTCGGAATTGGCCCTCGAGGTAGCTATTAGACTGACCGAATATTTTTTATATGAAATCTTGATAGAGGTATCTTTTTATTAAGGAATCGCATTGAGAAACACGTTCAATCAAACTATATGTGTAATGTCCAACAACTTTGATATGACAATATATTATGCACCATTATTTAAATCTGCGAGTACAATTCAAAGCGATTAGTGTCCTACGGTATTCGTTTAACTGTATCTAAGGACGTCTACGCGGGACAAAAAATTCCCATAGTAAACACTGGTAGAAACCTGAGGAGTGAAACTAATTAATGCGAGATAATTGAAAAATCTAAAGGAAAAAACGAACTTTAATTATAAATAGCATATTTAAACGCTGATTCCAGACACGAATAATGATTAAACTCCCAGTTTTTCATTAGATCTACATAATAAATTCAACATTTAGGCCAAACTACCTAGTGGCTCATGATTAAGATGCTCTCAAATGAGCATGTTTATATCCTCTTCATGAAAAGATTATAACATGTTGTGATAGTAACCAGAATTGGTCAGATTAATCAGATTTGAACTTGAGAGTAGCACAATAAATGGGCGGAGTAGCCAATTTATCTAGGAAATTAATAAATTAAGTGCGCAAAGAATGATGGATTACATAATACTTCAATATTTATAGGATTCAAAGTAATACTTAATGATTTTTAAGTAAATATTGAGTTAGTGAGCAATTATACTAGAGAATTTAGAAGTTATAATAGAATTAATTCCTTTAATTTCAATGTTGGTTGTTTCATAGAAGTCAAGTGAAGACGAAGAATGACATTGGAGTACTTCTTCAAGGAGAAAAATGAGATTGGAGTTCTTTATCATGAAGAAAAATTAGACTAGAGTACTTATTTAAATGCTGTGCAGATAAACCTCCAACCTTAAAAAAGAAACTTCTGGCAGTCTAATTAAAACCAATAAATATACTAGAAAAATTCATCCCATGATCCATTACTTCATGAGATACTCGTACTTCTAGTTTCTTTCGGAAAAGAGCTATAGCTATTCAGCCTATTTAATTGTTATTTTATTTCCCCTTGGACTCCAACACTTAGCATATTGTCGACCACTGCACTATTATTTTAATCAAGCCACGCAAAAGCACTTTAATTTTATATAAAGAAGATTCTTGAATCACTCATGAGATCCAAGGTTTTGCACTATCTTCCTTTTCGCACCGCTTTAAAAGTTTCGAGAATCTGAAGAACATTCGCCGATTTGTAGAAGTCGACAGGGATTGTGTTTGGCGCCCCCTTGGTTAGTTTCTTTCAGTATTTCCTTATCTGGGGGCTTCAAGGCAACACAATGAACCGGGTATATGGCGATAAGGGATGTGACAAGTCGACGAAGACAACTAATCCCACGGGCTCGATTTCAACCTGCCTTGAGAGGAAACGTTTTCCAAACAGGATATTGAAAGAATATCAAAACGAGATAAGAATAGTTTTGATTTAAAAAGTGTAGAAAAACTCTGTCTCTTTCCCATACTCTACAATCACGTTGCGATATCCTCTGCATTACCAAGATTTCACATTATTCGTTGCCAAAAGGTATTGCAAATCTAGCCGCATGGGCAAAGATTCCTTAAAAAGAGACGAACGTTCTGGAGGTCTTCTGAATATTAAGCATTTTACGTGTATCGAGAATATATTAATTTATAGCATCTAAGCTCTGGAAATAAATTCTTGAAGATATATTTAAACGCAATAGCTTGAAAATTGCGAAAACGTTTGTAAACCATTGAACAAAGCTACATTTTCATATGAGAAATTGGTAAATACATTATCTATGAATCTAACTTTTAAAACATATTCAAAAGCAGATACCTAACTTTGCCATGATTATATCATCATTCAACGATAATTTATAACTTAACTTATAACTTCGTGAACATATGTCAACTGATATAATACTATATTTGACCAATTCTCTAAGTAACTTTCGAAATATAACACTACAAGAATTTATTTATAATTTATTGAGATAAAGTAAGGGAACGTGTAAAGTTCGTAACAGTGAGATGCTACCACACTGTTTTCAATAACATATTCTGTAAGTGTGGCATGATTGAACCAACAAGCTATGAAACATACCAGAGGAATGGCTAGCTTTCCGCCAGAGTTTGTAGGATTTTTCACCGTTATCAATATATTTCCTGGATTCAATGGATGAAGTACCTATACGCAATATCTAACTAAAGGTCTTGTTCCTTAGAAGCATCCTTATATATACCCTGATATCAATCCCATTGCAAATTAGATGTACACAATATAGCTGCACCTTGCGTAAATATTTAATTTCTCAATCCAAATAGTTTTATAAATATAGCCATATAATAAAATCAAATGATATTATTATAAAAACAAAATATAATTAGGGGAATAATCGAAAAAATATTATTTAATAGGATTGATTGATTGATTGATCACTACAAGCATCAAACACACCCGATTCATCCGATTGCATATTGAAAAATATTTCGTATAATGGACGAAAACAACAGCAACTTGGATCATTACACTACCTATAAAGATGCAGTCAACTTTTTTAATGGATGTTCATCAGCGCTAATGGAAAAAAATAGCAAATGATAACCACAGCCTTCGCATCGTTCTGCCAGCGAAAGGAAAGTCAGTTTTGGATAACATAAGTGGCCGTATTTCTGAAAGCAGGTATAAAGTAAAACGGACGTCTTGAGATTGAGGCTGTTGAAATGAAAAGCGAGCGCTTAACCGCAAGCATGAACCAAATCATATCTCGCAAATTTGAATCAGAGCGTTTAATAAATTGAAGATTTTTCATACCACCTCCCGAAGTTTCCCTTCGCCCCAAACCAAAGTGAAATCTCATCACGAAGTCACTCCAGTCCTCACCGCACACATGACTAATAGCGTCACGCCGTGACCGCTAGGCGAAAAAACGTTTCCAATCACGACGCCCACTCGATGCTCGTATTCTTTGCGCTTCGTGTCGTCTCCAGTCTACCCATGACCTTCTTTTTTCCGCTGCTGGTAGAAAGAGACAAGACCAAACACTGCGTGTAAGAGGGACGAAGCTGAGTATAGGAAAAATTAATGATATGAGAGGAGGCATGGGGATGATAACTGACAGTGCGAAAAGATATCTAGCCGAATGTGTTGAACTCATGCACCTGGACGAGTTCAACACATTCGGCATTCAATTCCATGGCACGATGGAAATACTTATTTTCACCTTGCTATCTCTGTCTGATGTAAAATATTAAAGGACTTGCCACAGTGATGAACTTTTCGGCTCAATGATGACCTTCCCCATAACGCCGTTTACATATTTAGAAAATTGTAAGCAACTATCAGTAAAATCTCCATTTACAGAAATTGCTAACTCCGACAATTCAAACTATTGTAAACAATTATTAGACAAATTAGGGGCACTATAACGTACGGCATTAAGATTATCTGTATTAATGAAGTAAATCACACTTCCATAGGAAATACATAAACAATGCGTTGTAAATCACAATATTAAAGTTTGACGACTCAATTCATTAGGAAAGAGCAAAATATTACTTTCTCTCTTCTCTTAATATCTCTTTCTTTCTTTACTCACAACTTCGTGACGTGCGAAGAAAAGTCAAAAGCAAGTACACAATTCTGTTTCAAAGTAGTTTTTCTACTTCAATACTCGTGAGTGGAAAGGGTAAACGAGAGAGAAATAACACTGCAGCATTTATGATTATCGAATTTAGATAATGCAATAATAATTTTAGAAACATGGTATAATGTGAATTAATACACACTCATAATGAAAGTAATTAGGTATGCGTGAATATAAGATAAACATATCCTCACTCATTGACCTAAATCTTTTTCCTTTATAAATTCCGATGCCACAAGATGCCATGTCCTTAGGACTTCTCTCATTGAAGAGAGCAATACGATCGCAGGAAAGTTTATGTCTCTGAAAGTCAGTCATCGATTTTTAAATAAACCCGAAACTGCGTGTTTTAAACTGAAACTCGTAGTTAATATATTTTTTTACACTTTTAAAGATTATTTTAAGATGAATACGGTACTTGACTTTTTTTTAAACGTTTTAATGAAATAATATATTTACGAACTTTGATGAATAATAGGACAGGCAAAAAATATTACCTGAGGAGAAAGAACACTCCCAATAAATATTCGATCCACAACGAGTCATTCATAAAAAATACAAAGGAATGGGTGTAATTTTAGGAAATATAGACCATCAGAAAAGAAAATCAAGGTGTTCACAACGTATTGTCATAAGAAAATGATGTATAGTCACGTGATGATGATGGTGGTGGTGTGTAAGTAAAACCATAAAGTATGTATATACTACTAAGTATGTACAAGTAGAGTATACTCTATGGTAATACCGATATTCCTCATAAGTATTATGAGGCCTATGAGACCATCCATATAATAAATAACTCCCCCCTGTCGTTAGTGCATCGTAGCAGTTCGCCCCATTCTGATCTATAATGCACCCCATCATACTTTGGCGCTACGCAATAAATGGACGGCCATAATACGTGAATTTTATGACCACCAAATGTAGAGGTGCTAAGCATACGAAAAAGCATGCATCACTACATAAATACCAGTTAAATTACAAAACCATGATGCCTCATTTCAGACAAAAGCTTAAATGGGTGCGTAATAAGCAATGAACTACCGTAAAAAAAATGAACAGTCAAAAATGAGCGTGAATAATTGCTGGGTCGAGCTGACTGCAGACGACTCCGTTCCCGGGTTCACTCAATTCACTCGCATTTAACCCGCCGAGCTGGAAAATGTTCCAAGGTGTGTGTTCGCGCATCCTCGAGTCGCCTAAAAACTTCTCTTTGATGTGTTCATTCCGCTCGCATGAAAAATAGAAGCCATCGCTCCAGATTGACGTCCCGTGTGTAAGTTTTTCAACACCAATGGCACTCAGAATTTATGACCGGACCAACAGGAAAGACTCAATCACTCTTTTTAAGACATCGGAACTAGCGAGTGTAATTGCATTGATAGCGTGTGTGTGAGTCTGTCTCCGCTTTTGAACGGCCCGCTCGAGGAGACGCGAATCAATTAACTGAAGGAAAAAGTAAAAAAAAAAACGAGAACATCACGGCGCCCTTCTGCTTCCCTCTACTTGCACCTCACGCGACTCTTAGCATCGAGGGTCGCGTGGAAAAATAAAGGACTATCGGACGCTATGGACGAAGCGTGAGTAAAAAAAACCAAAACGAACAAGTGAAGAGATATGGAGAGGGGAGACGAGTATCCGCTCGTGGGGCAGGGTTGTCCAGGTATATGGAGAGCGAAGAAGGGGGAAAACAGGCGGCAACGTTACGGGCGAAGAAAGCTGGGCGAAAGGAAATGACGGGATCACTTTGATTTTTACGTTTTCGGCCCCCAAGTGGACGATCGTGATGGATTGCGCGCGTACCCTCCCATTCATTTGTCATACTCGACGACGTCGATTTCCGACGGGAGCGCCGACCACAGCGACAGCCATCCATCACGGCCTCCGCGACGGTTCGAATGGCAAAGGAAATCATAAGCGCCGTAATCGGGCGGAGGAGAACGGTCCCAGGGAGAGGGACGGGGTACCGGCAGTAATCTGAATGATCGGAGCTGGAGCCACAATTACTTTCCGATTACAAGCCGTGATTTTGAGCGCGCGAGTGTACAGAGTCGAATTTATGGAAGGCAGCGGGTGTTAAACGAGTTGAGTGGCTGAAAACATAACCGTCTGGATACTGATTCTCTCACAAATCCTTGATAATAATTTCCCTAGTTTCGGAGGCATGCGAAAGCGAAGGAATCAACGACTCCAATACAAAATCCACGGAATGGTGATGGGTAAAGAAAAAGACTTTCACTTTCAGACGATTGAATAAGAGCTAATGAAGGTTGAAGTGGGGAATAGGATGTTGCCCAGAGTAATTAGAAGAATTAAAAGCGGATGGAGGATTTTTTGTGAGATAGGTGACGAAAACAGTTAATGAGTGAAGCATATTATGTAAGTAGGGAAAGGAAAATAATAGGTGCTGTATAGATACATATGAGGACATAAAGAGAGAGAAAAGAATCGGTTAGGAAGGATATACAGCGAAAATTTATTTATTTATTATTTAACAAATCCAATAATTTTGGTAGAACATTTATGATAACTCCACCCTTAAATGGAGAGTTGCTTTCAGAGGCTTGGTCTGAAAAATTACCAATCATCTAATGCGATAATACTTCCCAAATAAGCCTTTGTATACAATCTAGTGAGAAAAAAGCCCAATCTGAATAAATATATCATGGTAGCAGGGAAACAGAATCAGATTTAGTATTACTAAAGGTCTATCTCATTTTTCACAGTTTTGCGTCAACACTTTAATCCACCTAGACAAGTAGAAAGTGTATTGAGACACGACATTTAGTGCATGTCGTTGGAAGGTTTCAGATTCACGAACCACATTACGAGGCGATTAACCACCTCGTATATTGCTTTGCCAACGGAAATAAAATTCAAAAGACGGAATCTTCAAACAATGTGAATCAATTTATACCCACCCACAATAAAATTAGGAATTCTAAATAAGTTACAAAACCCTTATTAGGTATACATTCGTGTTGGGTATGTTGGGTATTATTATCCACTTGGGTTAAAATGGATCGAAATATGAAAAGATCATTACAAAAACTCAATTTTAAGTTACAGACCAAACTTAGACGGGAGCGTATTTCCTTGTTCCTGTGCTTCTATATTTCGAATTTGGGGACTCTCCTATGTCAATTTCCAATGAGTGTACAAAACTGAACGCATAATAGTTCTGATATCAATTATGGCGTGATGCTCGTTGCTGATTCGGGAAGGCAATTTGAGTCAAACTATTTCCATTGCCTGCACGACGTGATAACGACATTTTTCACATCCCAACACCGCCGGTTATAAACCGCGTTTAACTCCAGCGCGTTTTCGTTAGTCCATCCGTGGGTAACATTATTACGAAATAACAAAACAGCCCACCATGGCGAAATTTCGAGCGCAGACGAGGATTTCCGCTGCTATACATTGGCCTTGCGTGACGCTTCTCTCATCGAGAGCTCGAAAAAAATATGCCAAGGAGGGGCGGGAGGAGGAAAGCAACGCATCAATCGCTCGAAAAAGATGAGGCGACCACCCGGGAAGCTGAGAGCGAACGAGTGAGGGGAGGAGCGCACCCTGGACTGATAGATGAGCATCACGCTCCGCAAATCTCCGCACGGGACGCTACACACACAACGGATGTATGGATTTTGTTCCCTCGCGCGGTACACCATCGGAATTCTTATGAGGGAAGGAAGACGAGGAGGGGAGAGAGGAAACAAACGTGGAGGAGGAGAGGAAGTAACCGCATATGCGAGGAAGAGAGGAAAGAGATCCCCCGGCTATATTGTTCGCGGGGTGCGAAGCCGCACCTGAGTCGGGGACTTCAAAAGGGCAAACGGAAAAGAACAAATTCGATCATCCCTAAACTAATCTCGTCCCTTCTTCCAGTTCCATATAACTCCCATTCTCGATCCTCTCTCTCCCTCCCCGGTTTGGACCCGATAATGGCGTTCATGCCGCACGCCACCGGATAGATTTCTTCAAAGGGAAACGGACAAGAACGTCAGACTCGAGAAGATGAAGTGGTTAAGCAGGACTCGAGGCGATAAGAGTGTGGGTGGTTAGGAGGAAGGACCTTTTTGGGCACGCCGAGAAAGTGAGAATGTGGCGACGTACCAATTTCGAGGAAAGAGGAGATAACAGCGAGATAAGACGACTTATAAGAGCGGGATAGACGAAATATAATTTCAATCTCATGGTAGGATCAACTTGAGAGAATTGCCTTTGTATGCATGAGAGTTGAGTGAAGTGTATAAAGAATAATCCTGAATTTTTAGCGTGCATAACTCGTTTCCAAGATAATTTCAGTAAGGGCCTGCCTCACTGCTATGACGCTTTCAAGCAAACCATCAGACATCACTAATAACGAGAAATTAGTAACAACGTCGTCTCACCGTAAATAAATGAGGACGAATCAACAGGATTGAATGAGGCAATTCATACATTCAACACAAGTACCTACAACAAATTACATTCTCAGAAATTACACGCACGTAGAAAAAGAAATTCCGAGGATTCTTCGGGGATGTGCGGCTTTCGTGAATAACTGTTTTTGTTTATCGGAAATAGACGGGAATAAAATCACTCCTCAATACGTCAGCCTCAATACACACCCGATTGCCATCTGTTCTAAGCACACAGGCAACAAGAATTTGGCAGCTTACTAATATTTTTTATGACAACGAAATTCCATTTTTCCCAAGATTTCACAGTAAAGTATAAGTAAAGACAAGAATTGAAAGCCCAAAGAACACAAATCTTCAGAAAAGTTTAAAAAAGTAAGTCCTATTTCGAGTACTATCAAGACAGCAGAAACATATAGTTGTTCCACGCATTTCTCTCTTGTAATACCTAAAGGTAGGGAGATATGTATTTTCGAAGAGATTTTTATGGAAAGAGAACTATGGCAGCAGTAAATGCCAAAAAAATGCATGAGATCTTCGAGAAGGAGATGAAATGCGTAAAAGTTATAAAGAACAAGAGGGGTATAAACATTTGTGACGCAACCAGTGGTGACAAATATCGTTGTTTTCGCCCATAAGGCGTATCAAATGCAAAACTTTACGAACATTTTCCGCCATTACTCAAATAATTTCTTTTTGGTAGAAATGTCTCGTCTTACTTGTAAGCATGGGAACATAGTTCCTCATCGCAACGCATCCTCATCGCAAAATCGCAACTCATCGCAACATCGATATAACCTGTACCAAAATTTTTTTCAAGATTCCACTACGCTACAACTCCATGAATCGGTTAAACAAATTAGTTTTGAACAAATCTCATCAAGCTCTAATTTCATAAGAAAGGTAAAATTAGTTTTAAACAAATAATACTTTCTTGCAAAAAGGATACCCCATTCCAACCAAGTAGTTACGTAACGCAGACTTACGTATTACTTTAAGCAAAAACGCGTTCCTAAAAAGAGTTGAAAAAATAATGTGTATATAAAAAACTAGCCACAAATTTTAGTTATGACTAGCAATAGTTAAATATATGATCGTAATACAGACCTTCCAAGCATTTTCATACATTTATACAAATCAACGTAGTGACTATTCAAGCCTAAGAAACTATGGAACAACAAAGCTTAGAATATTTAATATCTACTTTCTAAAGTTCAATAAATCAAATTTTTAAGGTTGCCGATCCTGAGAGTACTGAAAAATTTTCCGTCCGAACACGAAAGGAATTACAGATCGGCCAACGCTTTACAACGTTCACAGAGAATTTCTTTCAATAATCGTATCGCTTTCCAAAATGATGCGAGGAAGATAAATACTAATACATGTGTGCAACTAATGCAATCCATTTACCCTCAAAATGATAAAATTTCCTCAGAAACTTAATTCCACCATCCTTCCCATTCAATCAGTAAAAAGAAGTCGATCATATTCTCCTTTTTAAGTTTTTACCAACATACGGCTGATGAAAAAATGCATGTATTCTTACCAAGATGTGCATATTTATGGAATAAATAGTCTCTAGAACGTTAAAAACTGAGGTGGGAAACCCATACACGATACTTATTTAAAATCTCGAACTTGATCATTTCATGAGAAGCATGCCTCCCTTTGCCTGGTAAACGTAACTCAAAAAGACTAAATTGCCGTGGGCCATAATTTTAGGTAATACGGTGTTTTTCGAAGTTATTCAGATTATAATGTGATGAAATTTACCACACATGGGCATATTCGTGCTGAGAAAAATGCCGAGGGAAATTAATCGGTTCTATCTCGTATAATGGCCACCTGATTGCCTAACAAAAATTTGATAACAAGGGCTACAAAAGAAAGAGTTCCCATCACGGTTAAAGCTTCCCAAGCGATGTTATGCTGTGAAAATATCTCGCAGATGAGGAGGAGATGGATAGGTAGATATACGATTCAAACTTGAAAATATTATAGCGGCTTTCACACGAAGAAAAAAATCTTAGCATCAGAAACGGTGGAGAAGAGCATCTCAAATGATCCTCCTTGGCAGAATACCATCCTCTGGCATGAGAGGAAAATCCTCGCAAAAAAACAACACTCAACTCCTCCGCCCTCCTAATTCCTGGGGCGGACAAAGCGGGTCACGGCATGCTATCGATGAAAAATTCAAAATCTGCTTCTCTCACCAGTTCAACCTTTGCCTTTTCATCCCCCAAGGCCCTTCCTCCTGCTCTCTCTCTCTCTCTTTCCCTCCTTATTTCATCAAACAAGGAGCAAAAGACATTGTTGAAAGGATGAAGGAGAGCGAGTGGATGCTAAAGCGGAGGGAAAAATAACGCCTGATCCTCGCGTTCTTTAAAAATACCTCTTTTGCTCTCTCATTTCCTTTCTCCCCACTAAAATGCACCCAAACAAATACAGCGGAGTAGGGAAGGATGAGTATTATTTTAAAGTTACTTATTCCAGACACATTCAACGAAAATTTTGAAAATTATTTTTAATATTTCTCAAGGTAGTAGTTTCAAGAAGGCAGATGATAAGAACATGCAAAGAAAAATACGATGAATGGATTGTGGTTAGCATGATGTATCATGCTAACCACAATATAAGGATATAAATATGATGCAGAAAATTGCATTTGTACTATTAATTGAGTTTGACAGGTTCCAAATGAACTGAGCAAAGTAACAGAGAGCAACATACCTGTCGAACACATTCTATCTCTACGGGTGATATACTAATATTTTTTTATGGGCGCTCAAAACGGTAAGCGGTAAGAAAAATAGGTATGTATGATGGTTTAAATTAAATCCAATCATAAAAAATTAAAGTGATGAAATTACACAAAAGTTAGTGTTTCCAATTTCAAAGAGATATCCAGGTGACATGACTGTTAAGTATAGCAGAAGGTAAAAAATTCCAGGGAAACATTCCAGGTACAACTTCCAATACAGAAAAATTACCGTCCCTATCAGGCATAAATAACGTTAATATTGTTTGATGGAAGAAATTCTTCTTTTCGGCCAAAAATAAAGGCTAATCACCAAGACATGGCTACTTCATGCATAAAATAAGACAAAAAATAATGAAATGATAAATGACAAAATATGAATGAAAACAAAAATTAACCCGCATGGATGTTGTAGAATGAAGTAAAACGATTTACATATTTTTCTCGTATATATTTTTACAATTCATTTACCTGAACATCTGCTATACTTTCACCCTAAATTCCTTAAGAATTCTCCCATCAAGACGTATCACCTCAAATGTTTTTTTTTCACTCAAACATATTCTCAGAAACCTATTTCCATTCAAAATCTTCGACCGTTTCAATTAGTTAACAGGATGAGCATTTATTTCCGGGATTCTTTAAGACGGTTAATTGAGTTCCTTTCCAACCCAACTCCTCCACCAATGGTATTCCGTGGATTCTAATTTGGTTAGCGTTGGAATTCTTCAGTGTCATTTTAATATGGCCACACAATGAAGGTCTTACAAAGGGGGACGAGAAGGAGGAGAATGAATTAGGTGAGACCGCTGAGGAGATGGCTGGGAAGTGGAAGAAGGGAAACCTCATGAGGTGTCGACCGAGTAGACGTAGAAGGCGGCGGCGAGATGGCCACCCCGCGTGGGTCCGGCCTAAGAATTTGAGATGCATCAAAATTGAGATGCGTAGGTCCTTAAAAAATAATGGATAGGAAGGTGTAGTTTGACCGGTATTTAAATTCCGGAGACCAAGTAACGATTCAATTGAACATGATAAAAACACTAGGTACAATTCCACTAACTTATTTAATATTCGATCGATTTCGACGCTTACAGCGTCATTTTCAAGGTGCAAGACCCTTGCACCTTTAAAATCACACTGCAAGCATCGAAATCGATCGAATATTAAATTATTTTGTGAAATTGTACCCTTTCAGCGTCGAAATCGATTGGATATTAAATACGGTAGAATATTGTGTGTTTTTGTGTGTGTGTGTACAAGTGTTTTTATCTTGTTCAATCGTCGCAACTTGCAGGAAGTGACGTATAACTCCATTCATTTAACATAAGTAAAGATTCACTGGCCGCGGCAGTCAGCTTCATAAAGCGCCACGCAGGTAACCAAATGTCCGCGGGTTCTAATCCCTCCTTGGGTATGGGTGATGTGCTTGCCTCAGGATTAGGGTTAGAATTAAGTTACGCTAAGCTAAGCGGTATGATATAAATGCAGCAGTTAGAGGACCTTGTAACCCAATTCTACCAATACCGAGTAACAACTCGAGTTCCGACGTTATAGAAGGTCCTTAGAATCTGTCGATCAAGCACAAAATGAAATATTTCATAGGAATGCACAAAGTAAGACCTTGATGTCCTAATGGCATATGTGGATCAATCCCGTTAGAAAATCCCTCAACTGAAAGTCGTATGTTTCACAGTACGGATTCCCAACAAAAACGGAAATAATGGCATTGGCATATCCTTATGGCATGGGTAATTTCGTGTAAAACTGTAGGTGGCACAAGAATGGCACATGATCCTCTATCCTAAAATAGGGAATTTTCCACATCTTGGGGCTTCATAGAAGTTGAGCCTCACCTACAACAACTGAAATCAATCTTCTGCTATGTGTGATAGCCCGTACAAATGCCCTATTTTTGTGAAAAAATTCTGAGTCACCATGTATTGTTAAAAATAAGCGGAAATTATTCAACGTATAAAAAGACGCTAAAGGCATGGTATGAAAAGGCCGGAAATAGTGAAATGAAAAGATCGGACTCTGTACGGATGAAGATAACGAATTAAGAAGGAATGAAATCAAGAAGACTGTGTTGACTCGGAGAATGTGAGATTGGAGGGGAACGGGAATATAAAAAACATTTTGACGACTGAACTTGGGAAATAAAATGGAAAGAGTAGAAGAATCATTTGTTGCCTAAGGAGTGAAGGGTGACAGGAAATACAGAGATACCCGCAGGCAATGTTCAATTAGAGAGACAAACTGCCCAAAGACCTACAGATACCCACGACTGTCCAACCGAGTGAAACCGCTACCCAATTCTCTGCCTATGTAATCCTCCTCCTGGCTCTTAGGGCTGCAGTACGACATTGGCTGGTAAATTTTACCACCGGAGTAATCATTGCGCGGCAGCTCATGTTCATGTGAGGTCAAACGGTGAGAAACTTGGTGCTGTAACCAACTTGAAGAGGTAGCGATGGGATTGGAAATGAATCAGTACATTTCGGAGTGGAGGCGTTCCGAGAGTTCGGAGGTGGGGTTGACAGTCTGAGGGGAGGGGAGAGGAAAAAGGTCCCCTTCTTACGGAACTGGGTGCGAAGGAAAATTAGGAGAGGAAAAAATAAACAAAAGATAAAAACGGACGGGTGGGTGGATGAACAGGTAGGCGGGGAGGGATGGAGGAGGCGAGGGGGCGGGCGGAAGGCGGAAAGGATTCCGGCGAGACAGCCTCCTCAGTGGCCAGGGGTGCAAAGCCGCCAACGACCACTTCGAGGAAGTTGATCATGCGTGCGTGTGAATGCGTGTTCGTGTGTGTGTCTGAGCTATAGGGTGAAGTGGGGGAGGGGAGGAGTTGGCCACGCCTGTCAGGAAAAGAGTGACCCCAATTATCCTCAGGCCGCCCCTTTCCGATTCCATGAAGCATTCCCCAGGGCTATGAAGGATTTGGAAGAGTGTGGGGGAGGGGATGGGGGTTAGGTGGGTGGGATTTTTTTGAGGCAGAGTGTGAGAACCAGGGCCACCGAACGTTCAAGAAATTTATCAAAGAAGTGACCCCGTGCATTTTCTAGAGGTTAGATGAAATGATAAATCGCACTAAAGCAAAGTAGCATACACCCGGTACAATATTCCAGAATTCATCCTTTCAAACATGGGGATATTGCGGCATTCATAAAAAAAATCTCGAGCAAATGAATCCAACCTCCAGTTTCACTATGTAAAATTGATTAAGACTCCCAGCGAGTATTTGGATCGGGTACACAATTGGGTATTTTCAATGATTGCGCTTCTCGAAAAAGTGTAGCGATAAATAATGAGGCAACAGATGCAAACTTTGCGTATGAAAATCCATTCCTCGGTCGTACACAAAAATTGGTGACAGTGGTTAGTAGCAGCAATAGAAAAGAAGACTGTCAATACGTTTCTATTTCTTGGGAATGAAAAAGGTTGTGGGAGTTGAGAGAATATTTAAAGAACGAGGTGGGTAAGGGAGGGTGAGTGTCAGAAAGGTCTTCTTGGGGAATTGGGAGGGGAAGATCACAGAGAGTTCTCGTGTTTGAAAACGGGGAAAACGGCGAAGGAGAAGGAGACTAGATGGAAAGGGATTGGAAGAATTGGAGAGGGCAGCGAGAAGGGCGGACGGAACGGGCAGCAGCAAAACTATGCCAACACTGGCTCCATTGCCTGAGAAGAGTTTCGTGGCTGAGCGAATGTTTGCGGGAGGAAGGAAGGAGATAGATCGTGGGAAAATTGGTGGTTTGGGAGCCGATCAAAATAGTGCTGGTGACGGTGGCTTAGAGCCTCCGATATTTTTCGGCATTGCGACTGATTGCAGAGCCTGAGTGAAGGAGCGAGAGAGAAAAAAACACTCAAGTAGGAATGGGAAGGGCTTAGGTCATTGAAAAGCGAGGTGAATGATCCCCTTATGAAAGCGATTCCGGGAGGTCTGGTGATCGCGGACGGAGGAATACGTGCAATGAAAAAGAGGATTGTGATTCATCAATACCTTTGGCATTTGTGAAATGTGTGGTAGCTTTTCATAGGATTATTTCTTTCATAAAACCTCTCCTAAGATGTTGAATCGTGGACAAAGAAATGTAAAGATAATAATAAAGATAAATAATTTGACACATTAGTTGAAGACCTCACTTCAGGTTTCTTCCAATATAATTACTTCTTCGGTATCTGAACGAAAGCTTACATCGACACTTGTAGATAAATAAATTAAATTCAAAGACCTTATTCAGGAAGGGCAACAAATACTCGAATCCCAATAATGCTAATGCCGTGATGTAAGAGCATTTGTAAACCCCATTTTTACTGCAAAATCAGCTCTCGTCAAGGATGTGACGTTAACACTTCGCCATTGTCAGGAATCGACAAAGTAGAGTCCTTCCTCTATGAAACCTTAGAGAACATCGAGGACATCTGGCCGTCAATGTAATTCCACAACGAAGGGCATCCTTGAGATAATGCAAAATATATTACATTTTAATAAACATAGTTGAACCAACGAAGGATGCTTTCTCTGGCACAAATAATTCTTTCACCCAATAAGATACACTAGGGCAGGAAAGTTAAAATGCTAGTTAAGTGGAAACTACTTATAGAGTTGTTATTGTATTCTTTGGGGCTTTGGTCACCATTCCACAAAAAAATAATCATCATGAATTGCAATATCACCTTTCTGTTGAGTTTCTGAGTTTTATCGTTACGAAATGTATCACAAAAATTACCTCCTCCCATCGAGTACAGCGTGAATCAATCGAATCAACTCAGCAGTAACTCGTTTTATCCAAATCGAAATTAAAGTTTTCCTTTCCAGTACCTACGGCCGATAATTGATCGGAAATTAAATTTCAAAACACACCTCCCCATCCATGGTGTCCATCAGTATGCGCAGGGGAAATTACGATTCATGGATAAGTAAAATCACTGATCAACCAAGACTCGGACGAAAGTGAAAGCCAACAGAGAGCCTAGCGGGAGGTTAAAATATAAATCTCACGCAGGAAACCTTGGAGGTCAGCGGGCAGTTAACAGGCCGCTTGAATCCACCGGTTGTACAAGAATAAAAAAAGAAGTAAGTCCTTCCTTCAATCTCTCAACCTCTCTCCCTCTCCTCAATATCTCCATCTCTCCATCTCACCGGTCCTCCTCGGAAGCGGGAAAGAAGGGTCGAAAGTTTGGGATATTAAGAGATGTGGAGAAGAGGCCAAAGGTCACGAGGTGCTATTTGGGGTTGGGGCTGCGGGTTTGGTCCGAGACGACTAGGCGCGAGGGATACGGCTGGAAGAAATAATTGAGGCCCGCCAATACAGGAGTTTGATCACGTGACCTCTGCCCAAGAGGTCGATGGGATAGGCGCTGAGGGGGCGGGGAAAGAAAAGACGGCGGAGTAAAAAAAATATAGGGGTGTACAATCGGAGTCAAATTCAGCCTTTTTGTGCGCCAGGCAACGTTGGAGGGCGTGCGCGCGGTGGGGTGTGGCTCAGGAGGAGGGGTGAAGGGGTTAGAGACCGAGCACTTGGACCATGAGGGATGAACTCGCCTCCAGACGATGAGGAATGCCCTCTCAAGTGGTCCTCCCAAAAGATTTCATCGCACCAAACCTTACACTCCATTTTCTTGCAACCTTCAATCCATCGCGAGTCCACAAAATAAGAGAAGCAAGTAGAATAGAGTGCAGCTACATCTCCTACTTGCGATGAGGGACCCGGATAAAACACCATTTCACTAGACGTTAGTGCTCGAGGGATGGGTTTAATGGCGTGTAGAAGTGAAAGGATTGGATTCGGTAAGACTAATAAAAAAAACAAAGATCCGAGGGTCCAGGAGCGGTAGGGAGACCGGAGTAACGAGTCAGAGGTAGGAAACGAGGGTCAAGGGATCGGAAGGTTGAGGGTAAGGCGAATGTGAAAAAAGGAACGGGACGAAGCGAACATGAGACGAAAGAAAGAGAGAGGTTGAACATATGAGTAGGCGAGATTAAAGCGATACTTATAATAGGTCAGAAAAATGAGAATAAGAGTGTAAACAGACCTTCACGGGAATCATGAGAGGAAAATATTCTATTATTCTATCGTGAAAATATTTCAGGGAAGGCACGTATCAATTGACAACATGATACAAAAGAAGAAGCCTCTTTTGATGAGAATTTAAGAAAATAGTGCACCTGAAAAAGATGTACGGAAGGATGAGTAAAAAAGGGTTGCCAAAAAATGTTTCGACCAAGCACCAGTATTAGCATGGAGAGTACAACGTGAAAGAAATTGTGATATAGGTACCCCGGAAAAAGGCTTAAGAAATGAATTGTATTGTTATTTCCGTCGAAATACCTCAGTAATTATTGAATTAATGCATGCTAAGGGCATTGTTATGAGGCCAACAACAAAATATATAAATCGATACTAACGTAATAATGGCTTATATCCTGCCGTATTGTTTATTATACTTTACTTCATTCTGTCAGCTCATTCACAACCAATGAAAGAGCAAAGCCATCAAGGCGTAATTAATTCCAACACATTAGTCACACTAGTAAGGCAACTGAAAAGATGTTGTCACATTCGCAAATGAGAAAGTAATAAGACGGTTGAAATTGTCAGCTCTCTCAGTTCCTCATCCACCAGTTGCAGTAAAAAATCTTGAAAAATATTGTGATATCTCACTAATAATCAATCCCAAAATACTTAGCTAAGGATTACTCATTTAAACTTCCAAGCGTTTTTCAAGCAAAAATGGTCAGTATTCCAGTTAAAACGCTATCACATGCAGCATTAATTTAACTTAATTTAGGAAAAGGAAGAAAATTAATTGTAATTAGAGCCATGCAACATAAAAAATACGAGAGAATATAGAAGTCAGTTTTAATGCCGACGAGAAAAATATCCACTAGGCACTAAGGAACAGATTAAAAAGTCTCCTCTCATGGAAAAGACCATGCTCCTAAAAAAAAGCTTCCATCATTTCAAATCGAGAGAAAGGCCTTGATTGCTCGAGAGAGATTGGATGCTGCAGCATTCAATCTTATTCATCCTGTCTTCCAAAAATCACAAAAATGCCCCTCGGATTCACCTCAAGATTCACTCAAGCACGAGCATAGACATTTCATTTTTCCCAAAAGTAGTCCAGCCTACTAGTCATTTAAATATGGAAGTCACACAGAGTAGAGAAAAAATATGAAGGTACTCCCATTATTTTTTAAATATGTGAGAAAATTTGTTGCGAGTGCATCCTGCATTAATCTCTGCTATATGCACTAATTTACGCAAAATAGTCTATTCACATTATTTAGCTCATATAATGGATACTTACTGGCCACTAACAACCGAGGCATAATTTTTTTATCCGGGTTACATGGGACAGGTTATTCTCACCTCCACGAAAGTAATTTAAATATTTGACGAATTGACAAAAGCATTAAGGCGATTTAGAATGACATCCTTGAATAAAGTAGGAATTATGGTGATTATGCCCATATTTTTCAATTTCTATTCCTATGCTTATGTAACTACAACAGAGCTACGACAGCTCAATTCGTTGGCAAAAGGAAAATATCTACTGAAGTGAAGCTCAGGCATCATATCCACCGCGATAAAAAGCTAAGATTTATTTACTGAACGCAAAGCCGGACGAACAATAATTTATCTGGGCAATAAATTCTTGAACCGGAATAATAATCAAATAAATGCCTATAGTTGTAATTGAACAGAAGAGTGAAGGAGTAACCACTTAAAAAAGATCTTTGAAATGCCAACATCACAGATATTCAAAACACAGCTCCAACTGAAGAGGAATGAGGTTAGTCGGGCATGATCCCAAGAAAATGAACTATGATTACTCTTATGAAATATGGAAAGACACTGAAAGCACAGTTTTCGTTTCACAAACGAAAAGCAGATATGGGAGTTTCGAATAAGGCCTTTCCCAAGACAATTGCATTATTCATGAAGGTATCCATTAAAAACAAGAAGATTATTATGAAAAATATGTAGAATCTTTCGAAAACGCCACAAAGAGATTGTACAATGGAGACAGTAATAATTATAAAAATTACTGCTCGTATTGCAATGAGCACAATTAACGTCTTTATGTAGTCTTGCTTCAGTGCAACGCAATTTTGACAGAGTTCACAATAAAATATCAACTGTAAGGAATATTTTGAACGAATCTCGAAGCCGAATTTAAAAGGTCGACATATAAAATTCAATAGAAAACTAATAAATTTCTGTTTGTGTTCACGGTTCCGTATTACCAAAATTTTTCCAGAGGAATGAATGACGACCACCCAAAGAAGTGACGGGAATGCTAATAATAGCTTCTGTTCAGATTCCGGCTAGGGATAGTGCTCGAGTTATAAAAGGGAATTTGTTTCGAGAATTTCTTTGCAAAACTCAGTATGATATATCAAAACTTTCCAGTTGCTTCAGTGCAACGCAATTTTGACAGAGTTCACAATAAAATATCAACTGTAAGGAATATTTTGAACGAATCTCGAAGCCGAATTTAAAAGGTCGACATATAAAATGCAATAGAAAACTAATAAATTTCTGTTTGTGTTCAAGGTTCCGTATTACCAAAATTTTTTCAGAGAGTTTTTAAGTACATTTTAATTTACGTGGATAGCAAGTAATGGACATGAAATTTTAAATATGCTCAATTAAAGTTCGCGGCGCCCTGTTTCTGACAGTATGATAATTTGCCTTTGAAAAGAGAGCGTGTGATTTCATTTCACCGCATATTTTTGCCTATTTTTCTGAGTTTATTCCATTAATGAAGAGAATCCTCTCAGAATGATAGATAATCAGCTGCAAGACCAAAACTATTAATAATTTCATTAAACTCCTATTTATTTCACGTTAAGGAAATATATGTTATTCCATAAATTTCTCACCTATGAGATTAAGAGTTTTGCAAAGAAATTCTCGAAACAAATTCCCTTTTATAACTCGAGCACTATCCCTAGCTGGAATCTGAACAGAAGCTATTATTAGCATTCCCGTCACTTCTTTGGGTTGTCGTCATTCATTCCTCACCTAAAATCACTTTACCACAAATGATACTCTTCATTTCCTTTCAAATACAATACCCAAAGTATGGTACTAACTTCGAGGTCACTCCTTAACCACAGACCTATGCTGGTATGTGAATCCTTCACATATTGGCATAAGCTGGTTTCGATGAATTCGAGATACAATAACACTGATAACCACTGAACTATTGCAAATGAATCCGTGAGAAAGTAATACGTGGCTACAGAAGAGGCAACTCTAAGGCAGCTGAGTGACGCGATTTAGGGGGGACCGTGAAATCTCTCTCTCTCTCTCTTGAGAGAGAGAGGACATGTATAGTTGGTGGAAACGAGGAGAGACAGAAACACGGAAAGGAGATGAGGGTAGGGAGAGAGATTGAGAGAGCGAGGGAGGTTGAAAGAAGAGAGAATTCTTCAGTAATGGGCCGCCGCAGAGATGGAAAGCGGAAAGGGTAAGTGTGCGCTCGAGGGCGGCGGAGAGGGAGGGGCCGATGAGGGAGAAAGAAAGCCGTCTGTCGGTCAGCCGGGAGCGTCCTGGCGTAAGACGCGCCGAGGCGGGGGCAGGAAGGACGATGGAACGGGAGAGGGATGCGGAGGGGATCGCGGGGCGCGTTGGCGGAGGGTGGGGTGGGGAGGAATCCCTCAACCAACCTCCCCACTTCATCCCCCACACTCTCAGACCACCCCGCCTCCCCCCTCCTTTCTCCCACGCAGAACCCCTTCACGGCTTCGTGGAGCTCGGATGAAGAGCCCCGGGTGGCCGCCGGCGTCAGCATCCCATTCGATCAGAAAAAAAGGGAGGGAGGAGTGAATGGATGGGAGTCGGGGTTTAGGGAAAAGGAGATGCAGGGATTTCGAAGCGCAGCGAGCGGAAAATAAATAAAGAGGAAGCGCAGAGAATAATGGTCGAAGGGAAGGCAAAGCCAGAAAATCGGGGCCCGGAAAATGGCAAGGAAAGAAAACAAGGTCAAAATGAACGACTATGAAAGAATGGGGGAAATGGAGTTATGAGTGGCTGTAAATAATGAAGTCGAATAACGTTAGTCCACGATAATGAAGAACCACTTCGCCTTGCTGCTTGGAAACCTCGGAATGCTTCCCAAAATCCGACAGTGGGTAAGTCAATAGTGAGCATGCCCACTAGATGAACCACTGGAACAAAGCTCAAAAGCAGATATGCTAATTGATTAAGCCTCCCAAATCAATGATATCACCAGAAATGATAAAGCATGAAACAATACGGTAAAGAATTACCTAACCGAAAAATCTGAATGAACGGGAATCGATCTTGTTGTAAAGCACATAAATGGGAACCAAAGAATTGAAAGAAAAGGGATTGAAAAAACATCTTGAAATACAATGGTATAAACTCCATCGTAGGTGAGAGATATTGTGAGTAACATGACCGTTCGAGTGGTAACAATCGCACGAATTAAATCCTTCGGCACAGCATTGATCCTTTACGAAAAATCAATTGCTGAAAATTACTTGGGTATTATTCTTTTCATTCTGCATTTGCATTGCACGCTGTAAGACGGAAAAAACAAATCCAATAAGGAGAGAAATCTGTAAGGCAATATTGAGTAATAGGGATGGTATCCCCCTTACGTACACCTAAGAGGTGGCTCTCTGAATACTCAGGAGAATTTTCATAATGGAGAGGTTAAAATTTCGGGCGCACAATGTGACAGAAAGACTAAAGGGTATATATCTCGTAAACTCATAAAGTGGAACATTAAGGTTACTTTTTAACTTTTCATGCTAATTAGCCCTCATTTAAAAGATATAGCAATGGCATTAGAAAGGCAATGGCATTCAAGGATGATCTACGTCGAGGAGTGTCACCAAGTATTATTCAAAACTAAAAATCCAAAATCCAGCCTGCTTCGTCACCAAGAGCAGAGGATTTTGAACGCTCCAAGAGAACAGGTGCTTCTTCCGCACACGTCCGTCCTTCCAGCAGTAGAAATCTCCCGAACAGGGCACTCGTGCCCCGTTGAGAACGAGGAGCTGCAACTGCGGTTAACGGGTATGCGCAAAACAGCGAGAAGGAAAGGAAAAAAGACATTGAAGGGAAGTAGGTAGGGAAAACTCGTCCTCGCACTCCCTCACATCCACATGTCTAACTCTAGCCACATGTCTCCCTCGCCTCGTATGGGCAGCAAAATTCTTATTTTACTAAAAGCACTCCGAAGGGAGTGTTATGGATGCACAGCTGAGTTCCGCCCGATCGTACGGAATAAATGTCGTTTCCACAGCTTACAATGCGCTCTTAGGCGGCTGGTATCATGCATTCCACTAAGTGCGTACCTTTCCACAGGACGGTGTATCCTCAACAGTGCATACGGAGTCGTTCCCGTGTACTGACTTCAAATACCCGCACTACGAATCCGCGCATCTATCTTGAGAGACATTGGTGTCGGATTTTCGTCAAAAACCTATAGTGACGTTGTAAGTGGAGGAAAGTTGGTGAGAACAGCACTGAATGTCTAAAAATTCACTCCATGAAATAATTCCATCCCCAAGCGATACCAGAAATCTTTTGTAACGCTGACATCTGAGCAAACTTTTACTCCGTTGATTGATCCGACTACTCGTGACATCTGAACTTCGATAAATATTTAATAAAAATTCTCCAAAACCCGACTATTTTTAATAAACTTCAGCGTATAACCCCTTTTCTATGATCAAAAGTTTAGATACAGCGTCGCATTTTTGGCTCTTGTTTATGATAAAATTAAAATAAATGGCCGTAATATTTGACAATTCATGTTGTATGAGTCAATTGCTTTCTGTAAAGAACATAGAATAGTAACAACGGAATAAAATTAAGCTATCTAAACATTAATTAATTTCCAATAAATGGATGAAGTGAGATTATATTCTAGGGTTAGAGAGGCTGAAATAAGGAGACTTATTTAAAATTTGGAACAATATGCCTTGAACCTAGAAGGAAGAGAATGATAAACGTCCATTGCAATAAATATAAGTAATCTATACCAAGCCTTTATCAGATCATAGATTTATAAATTCTAATGCTAAAAATGAATGGTCGCATCATTTTCACAGTCATTGAAAATTTTATCATACTGTGAAATGTTTATCGAATATCAAATCATTATATTTAGGTAAGTTATATCCAGGAACTTATTTAAACAACTAACCTACAGGGTTTTAAGCATTTGATCCTTTTATTAGAACGATTCAGTTGATTATTCATTCTGTATTCAGAACAAAGAATATTACTCCATCTTAATGAATACGATCCAACAAATGTGAAACACCCGCTCTCTGCTCTGATTATTTCGCGATTCATTTAAACGATGCAAATAGGGTGTCTCTCCATACCTTTTTTGAGCAATCAGTGAAGCTTTGGCAAGACGGAAGATCAAAGGAACTAACTTTGAAATCAGTGTCCCCAAACAGTCCCCATGGGGGAGTAAAAAACGCCTACGGACTCTAATCAGTTCAGTTCCTATTTCCCCCACAAGATATGTGAAATCCGCTGGCGATACTTGCGGCGCGCGTGCACCAACCCTTAGGGAAACCTAATCGAGCGAGCACCCAATCCAGTTCCGTCTCCCACTCACCTCACCAACCCCCATACTCCTGCCTTTATCTCTCCCGTCTCAGCCCGCACCCCCCGGTACTGTCACCCCTTAACCCCCCAGTTGACAAATGAAGGGTGAAAGTCGAAGTGCGCCGGCCTCCCGCGCTCCTCTCAGGCGAGGCTCAAGTCGAGCGACCCTTTATATGGTGAAAAGGGACGATGGCGGAGTAAAGGGACGCCGAGAAAGAGGAGCCAGGCGAAAAGAAATCGGCTGCGTTTTATGTGCGACGCGAGCGGATGAATATATACCATCCGTTCTCATTAGCCGCGCTTTGCTCAAGTCGGTCCCGCAGAAGCATTGGGTGGCAAAGGAAAGATTGAGTTGGAAACAGAAAATGGAAAGAGATAGTGGGGAATATTCTGCTCATGAAATTCGTTTGCCAATGGTTACTGGGAAAAGGGCGCTCGCTCCACTTCGTACTTAATTTCAACGCTCGAGTTTAATAAAATACGCCAAACTTGAATAACACTCAAGCTTCAGGATAATTTTATCATGCAGGAGTAAACTTAACTATATTCCGAACATGTAGTATAATGAATGCCGAGTAAAAGTTGATTTCCTAGTTTCGCCGGAACTTCCAAGAATGGATTTAAATGTAACCATGATGTATATCATTCGTAATTTACGACACCATTAGGGTTATCAGAGATGCCTCGATTTTTTGTGTTCAAGAATAGGTCTCTATCTAAAAATATTTTCCAATAATCAGAGATGGCCACATGTTTGAATCCAAATAGTGGCAGGTATATAGAGAGTTTCCCGTTCAAATACACGACATAAAAGCTGAGATTACTAAGTTATTTGTCAAAAGTATTTAATGGTGGGTAATTTCATATATTTGATCTGCGAGTCTAGGCATACCACATAGCGTGATAATTAAAATGATCTACAACTGTGGCCTAACTGCGTTTTACAAAGTACGAATTGGCTAGAAACTGATAGGATGCCATATTCATGTGCCGATTACGTAAGCAGCGCTCGTCTTGATATCGCGGGTCAAATGTAAGTAGTTGGAGGTTCACATCCGGTCCGGGGATCGCAAGTTAGACACCCCTGTAATAGACCAAAGTTTCTTAGAGGATATCATAATTTCAAGCCATTCAAGCAGCTAAGGGCACTTTGGGCAACCTTGTTGCAGATACAAATGTTCGTTATTCACTCATGAAAGAAAAAGTCCCAGTTACGTAAGAGTTAAAATAAAGGCACACATTCGGCGCATGAAAACCAATGCAAAGCAAAGCACAGAGCTCTCTCGCGACCTAATCAAGTGAAAAATCGCTTCCACAGAATCCAACGACGAATAGACCCATAATTTAGTTTCTCTCTATGAAAAATCAATCTTAAAATCTACCCATTAATTGTATTTAATAGTAAACACTGAAGCCGAAAAGCATTTATCACCGCGGCTTTTTTCCAATCCGCTCACATGTTGATCGACCCCTGGACTCCTCGAACGCGCACCGCGAAGAAACGAGAGTAGATTGAACAAGGAGGCAAGGGGAAGAGGTGGAGGATAAGGGGGCGGCGGGAGGGGCAGGGGGGCACACCGAGATCCCCTCCAACGGACACGCCCTCGGAAACAAGCCGAGGCATCCGATGAGCCCCATTTCAGAGGAGCATGCATCATCTTTAATAATAGCACACGGAGAAATTGTGGCACTGCGCGGGGTAAGGGATTCCCAAAGGACGTGACTAGGCGGTGTGTAACTAGGAATCTCCCTCCACAATGGATGGTCAACGTGCATCCTGCACCATGCTCTGCACTAACTAACCCAATTAGAACTCGGTTTCCAATGATTTGAAGAAAATAAGCAGGGAGAAAACCTCACTCCACGAATAATTTCGACATTATCGGGAATCATATTGTCAAGCACGAAGTAAACAATTACAGGGAGTAGGAAACTGTTTTTATAACCTCCTTTATCATGAAATCTCTGCATTCCCAGTAGATACTCCATGTCCCTACGCCACCTATACCAATGAACGCACAACATCATACATCCACCCTCGAAACGTGAGGCACAGGATTCAAGACGCCGATTAAATCGGCGTTAAACAGAGAATTATCTTTTATTTGCACGCAACAAATTCTGGTCCGCAACAATAAGAAAGCAAGCGTACGTAAAACAATGATAATGAACTGGAAACCACATTTAAGAATTCAAATATATGAATGAACTTTCCCAAAACCGAGGCCGCCTTATTTTTCGAAGTGAAAAAACGTGCTTTCAGTGTAAAATAATTTCCGTGAGCTAAGTACGAGGAAATTGCGCGAACTTTTCACTAACATAGCTTCCTTTCCACCCCGTGGACACTACGTTACCTAACAGAAATTGCAAGGGGTTAAAGTAACCATGCAAGATGTATGAACAATCATCAATTTCAAAAGTAAGCCAAAATAGCGCTTTGCGAGACATTGTAGTGTAGGTTTTATGTGAATACTTTCCCCGATAGGGCTGCTTATTTCAATAACAATTCCCAAGACCAATAGCATTGAAGTTTGTCAGCTGATTTCGACGTTTTTCCCCTTTTATTTCATACATTCAAACTAATGGTTTCAAAAATATTCAAGTTCTCACTGAAAATCTACAGCCATTGGCTAAAGAAGCTGACTTACGCAAGTACACCGTTAATGAACCGAACCAAACAAATTTTGGCGGATCCCAATTTTCAAAATAAATGGCTTATCTTGGTCAGTTTTGAAACGACTAAACGAATGAACTGGAATGAAACGAATCGCTTTGAATCGAATCGACTAGCTCAAGAGATGAAATTATCGATTGTGTCCTCAAATTTCCAACCTCCTTCAACAACGTAATAACTCATATATTAAAAATTTGTTTCTCAGGTTTTGTGTTCTGACGAAAAATACAGGAACCCACTTGTTTTAAGCACCAAAGACATCAACAAATTCAACAAAACATGCATGAGACTTCATTGCTGAGATAACTAAAGAAACTTTAGAATGGGTTCTTTTGGGGTTCATGGTTTCCAGGTTAAATTTCTATATAACTTTCTGTATCCTGCCTGTTGGATAAAACGGCATTCAACCTGAAATGATCTTCCATTCCTTCCTCACGACTTCTTCCTTATTGCGAGTTCTCCTAACACACCCCCTGATAGTACATACACGAAAAAAAATCTCGAGTTCCCATTTCACTGTGGGGCCATTCGAAAATGATGCTCGTATCATGGAAAACGTAGAAGCCATCCGAAAATCAAAAGAGGAAGGAAAGAACCCTGTAAATGATGGAGCTTGGGCGCCTTTTGAATAGGGACCACGTTTCTTGAATACAGTCGTAGTAAGCCTTTGGTACAAAAGATGTGGGTGGCGATCACTCCCCACGACAGGCGTTATAGAGTCCTTCTTAAAGAAGAAATTCTCAAATCGTAAATTGCTTCAGGATTTACCACGACTTCCTATTCCCTCCCTCCCCCGCCAGCCTCCACGCCGCGCTTACATTGGAACCTTCACATCGAGGTACGACTCCGTCGGAGTGGGCCCGCTCTCGTTATTCCTGCTCCACGGGAGGTTGCACTGAGCAAGGGTGAGGACGAAACGGAGAGACGAAAGATTTAGAGAGCGAAAAACTACAGCAATAAGATAGGGCCGACGTACGGCGGGAGATACTCCCACGCACCAGTTATCTATGGATCAGGAAACCTAATTTCCCTTCCCGCATTTGGGGCCCGAGAGATAGTATCGAGCAAAGGAATTATATCACCACGAAGTGATTCATCCGAGTAGAAGTGAACCCACTCTCTCTTTTTCTATTTTCTATTCCCTTCTTAGTTCAACACGCACATCGTGGGATGTGCTACATGTGTGGAGGTAGGAATTCTAAAGGGCATGGTTGGAGGCAACTTTTCAATGAGTAACAAGTCGTCATGTTGCTTCGCCAATCGCGCGTTTATTCTTCCTAGATCGCCTAAGAGCATTTTAAAATATTATCTCGACTTCAACTATCCCTTAACATTATTCAAATGATTCCTCAAAGCTTGCTGGTACCACCAAAAAATATATTGAGCTAAAATGAATGGTGTAATACCGTGCAATCTTCAAAGGAATTAAATGCAACTTATCCGTAAAAGAGTAGAAAATAAATTTTCTGTTGATCTCGTTCTTTCTCGGCGAATGATATTTAAAAAACATTCTCGGGTTTCTAGCCGAGTAAGATGTTTTGTTGCTAACGTTTCGATGGAATACTCCTCCATCGTCCTCAGAGCAACAAAACGTCTTACTCGGCTATAAACCCGAGAATGTTTTTTAAATTTTCTGTTGATTCCTAAACACTTTTGTGGGTTGAGAATGTAATCGGCTGAAGGACAATGTAAAAGTTCACTTTCTGAAAGCAGCGTATTTAAATTATGACATTAGTTTTTGGGACTTGGCATAGAAAGTAATATTTGCAACTTTTCAGTTTTTAAGGAATAAAACACCTCATTAGGATTTTACAATGGTTATTCACTGAAAATTGATATTCGAGAGCTTTCCTAAGTCAAATGAGAAAAAAATTATATTCGCGCATCTTACTTAAACTTTTCTACTCTAATTTTCTTTACAGCCCTCGACTCGCATTCGATTTTACTAAAAGTAACTACCTCTTATTCATTCGCTACTCGAAGTCGAGAAAAGGAATGACCCCTGTACTCAAATATCTCTTGAGTGAGGAAGCGAACCGAAGTGGAAACCTAGAACGAGGACAAACATAGAGAAAAGCGGATGAGGAGCTGTCTGCCGCGAGGTTGATACATGACGTGAGGAGTTCATAAGCAATAGGCTGTAGGAGAAGAGAAAGGGTAAGTGAGGTGAGGGAGAAACGAGGGTCATTTTTCTGTGGAAACATCGCTTCGATTGAATGCTCGCGATCAAGGCAAGAGCTTTCACGGTCGGGAATGAATCAAGGCAGGGAAGCTGTAAAGAGGATGCGCGAAGCAACGCCAGGTAAGGGAGAGCGGTCGAGAGAGAGGAAGAACGCCATCCGTGGGAGGAATTTGTAGTTTCAATAGGGCCGTAAAGTTATTCCTAGGGTAAACGCCACTTACGTTTGACTTAACTATAAAGTCCACAACCTTGATGACTGCTACCAAGGGCTTAGATATTTTCTTCCATTCCTGCAATAAATTTTGATCCTTCCACAAAAGATATTACTGTGCGTTACAAAACCGAAGAGGATACTAGCTACCGTAAACGTTTACAACACCGGAGAAGAGACCGGAGAGAGAGGCGGAGTAGAATGAAGGGAATAATTAAGATAGTCATTCTCAGCGTCGTCAAATTCTACATTTTTAATTCATTTCTAATCCCGGACGTGGGAAACACAAGTGGTCATATACATTAATGCATAAATTCAGTATAATTTGAAATGAAGCCAAGACGTAAGCACTAAATACAGGTAGCTGGAAAATTAATTTTGGAATACGGTAAGCTTGACTAGGCATACATTTTTAAGGGTATTTTTTGTTAAAAAAGCAAATAATATATGTCTCCTTATCGGCATACATTCTTTTCTAAATATTAGCAAATACAACTCCTCAATATCACCATTAAAATTCAATGAAGCTTTCGTTTCCCGTTTCTGTTCGTAGTAAATGATGACAAACTTTTGCGTCAATCCCCTAATTATAGCTTCAAACCTTAATATTGTCGTAATACTTTCACATAAAGAAACAATTAAAATTATGGCAATGTTGAAATAAAATTCTAATGTTCCTTTTGAGATGTGACATGGGGTATTACATAATTTCTTGCACTCCTCTACGCACTATAAGAGGTCGCGAATAACAATAACTTTTCCCATTTTCAACACATCAATTCTCGTCCAAATCAAAATATGTTGATAATCTCGCATTGAATATTGAATTCTTAAAAACTTTCATCCAACACTATACAGAGTCCTATAGTCATCATATTTATTAAAAGTATAATTAATGAACACTGCACGAAACTCGAACTATTATATTTGTGTCCCTCTCAAATATCGTTAAAAATTGCTTTAATTGGCCGAGAATCATCTTATGAGCCAGTATATATCAAGGACAAGAGAGGCCTGAAATTATAACTGTAACAGAAGTGCACGGCAAATATCTATTTCTATCTAAAAAGGCAATTGGATAACATACGAAAGATCTAAAAACGTACTCACCAAGCGTATGGGTGCTTAACTCAGGATTAACAACAAACGCGCAGGAAGATAAGTAATTATCCTCACCTGGAATAAAAATAATGAAGAAAATTAACATTTTCATGAATTAGTATTAATTATTAACCATAAAAATTTTTAGCATAATAGAAACCTGGGATTTTGTACATTTTGCCAAAATATAACGGATTAATATTATTAACTTTCGACACTATCCAATCTAACCTATCAAAAAATGCATGTAAATACACATTAAAGCGAAATAAATATTGCCTCATCACAGGTCCTCAGTCTTAAGATTGGTTTGAGGCAGCTCTCAACTCAATTCTTCCTACGGCTATCGTCTTCATATTTACATTATTTTTCTCCTTTACATCCTTCCCTACTTGCTTGATAGCCACAGTTTCATGATGTTTCAATTGCGAAATTTTATCTAGGGCAAAAATTATGAATAAACGATGTGTGTGACTGATGAAAAATGTAAAAAAATCATGAATCATTGGATATTTTAGAACTGTTCTATAACTACGCATTTAAATATCAGAGAGAAGGTGCCAAGCAAAGTTTATTGTGGGCAGGTACTATTATAACTATTAATTTTTTTTTGCTATTCCTAAATCCCATTACACTGCATCCTAGAATAATGCGCGTCATGTGGCAGAGTTAATTGAGTTTCTTATATGCATCCCCAGACAATTACTTGACAACGATTAATGTACGTTGCATATGAAACTAGAATTCCAAATACGAGGTAAGACATCTTTATAGTACAGCAGATGGTTTACGTGACACACCTACAAAGTAGTACCGGGTAATAGGAAAAATATGTTTATAAATTATCAGAAAAGGAGAAAGCGCTCCGACAGAGGTTCCTCGATTAGGATGAATGCGATGAGGCCGCGAAATAGGCCACGATGGGAGTAGCCAATGTAGCGTTCCCTTGTGACATAGATGGAGGCTGGTCTCACTAACGTCTACTGGAGTCACAGTCCTCACCGGAACACTTCGAAAACTTACTTCGGCTTCTTGTTCTCAGCACACTACCTCAAAAACCCTTTCGAGCCAATGGTTTTCTTCTCCATTCACGTCATATAGACAATCTACAATTCCCTGTATCTTAACTCAAGTTCATGGCTGTATGTTCTGGTGGGTAACACGAAGACCATTTTAAATCTGTATGGAGAAAATCATCTCCCAAAAGAGAAAGGTTGGTTGGTTGGTTATTTAGGGGAGGCGACCGACAGCTTAGGTCATTTGCGCCATATAGGATAGGTGGGTAATTGGGTAATGGTAGGAGTTTTTAGGGAACGGAGGAAGGGTGGAGAGAAACCCGGCGTCGGCATTAGCCTACTCTTAACGAAAGGCGCCAAGGGGACCACGGCTTATCGTCCCATCCGACGGACGGAGTACTGTACCCGAAATGCCCTCCACTAGGCACTCAAGTGGGGACCGGTTTTCCACTGAAAAATCTGCCACTGCCGGGAATCGAACCCGGGCCCTCGGGATGGGAGGCCAGTACTCTAGCCACCACACCGACCCGATCCCCCCAAAAGAGAAAGGAAACGCTTAATGGACACTAACATGAGAAGCCAATATTCATAAAGGTGCTGCCGGAAAGGTGATCATAAGGTTTACATTATCGTTTCTATTAGTGTCATGGGCCCTCCGAAGGTTTTATTTTCCCCAAATTTGGCTTTTTTTGTCTTACAGGCAACAGATTTAAATTATTTCTCTTTATAAGTCTTTCGTCAACTCCATCAAGGCAGTAAGGTTCTTTCGCAAGGCTTCGAGAGTAAGGACTGGTCCCAGGTCGCGCGTAAAAATCAGGAAATTGGTGCCGATAGGTGATCGAAAGAAAAGTTCTCCGATGAGGAGGATTAAATTAAAGCAAGGGAAAAGCTGACATACAGCGCGTTAACGGTTGAGTAGCTAGCTCAACTCGGACTTTCTCGTTAATCGTCCATTATTTTCATTATTTATTTTGTGAATTTGATGCCTATTTTTTGGCTTAAATACCGAGATAGCCGCGTTTACTCGCCGACGGCTCGTTTTTTCCGCGCTTTCGGGTGCTCGGTTGAGGACTGGAAGAACAATGAAAACAAGCAGCGCTTTTTGAACTTTCTACGAAATTCATGAAAGGAAGGAGTTAAAAGCTGCCAAAAAGGTAAAACACACGAGATCACGTGAGATCGTGATTTTGAAAGGGAGTGAAGCGTAAAAACTGCAGGTTTATAAATAAAGGCTAACAAATGAAGGCCCAGACTGGGAAGGAGGAATGGATACAAGAAAATATTCATGAAGGAGCAATGTAAATGATCACAAGGGAAGCAATCATGCAGAACATTAATATCTTGAAAAAAAAGCAACGAAAATACCTTCGTAGAATTGTTCTTTTAGCTTCAGTTCAATTCACTCAATTCTCTTTCACACATGATGCCCAACTTGAAGACCATGGGCCATGTAATTAGCATATTGCAGACGAAAATTAAGATGCAAATACCTCAGCAGAACTTTTCTTTAAGGTTCCATTCCGAATATCTACTCCCAACTATACATGTTCGACGAATCCATTAGCCAAGACCAATGAATTCCTTGGCCATGTGCCAAGGAATCATCATACTATTTCATTTCTATTTTATCGTATTTATTTCGATTATTAACTGTGTGGAGAGAGTCGTTTCTCTCATCGCTTCCATCTCCGTGACACCTTCCTTGTGCTCTCTCACCCTCGCTACTCGGAAGTCACCGGATCGTTTTACTTCTTGCCGGAGGAGGAAGAGGTTGATTCAGACTCTCCGCGGAAGGAGTGAGCGCATATCCTCCAATCCACAACACCGTCTTTCACGGACAAGCGCACGCGTGTGAACGCACGCACAGCGCTCGGCGATTAAAATCTCTCACAAGGAGATTTTATAGTGCGCTGAGTTGGGATCATATTCCACGGCTTTATCGTCTGAAAAGGTTATTAACTACGTATCCATCAATGGAGTTACTATCAGCACTATCATTACCACCCTGAAAAGGTTTCCCCACATGAAATACGACACACTAGAGGCTAAAAAATGGGAATTCTGAATGCCGTACCGTAAAATAACTGTAATAGGATATGCTAACGCAACACGGAGGGGACGCAATCCTGGTTTATGCCACTCGCACTTTCCGTCCTTCATTTTAATCGCGAACATGCACCATAATAATGAAGACTATATTCACAGCAGCAACTGTGACACTTTTGAAAAGAGCTTTCAGCTTAGGGTAATAGTTACAAGCGTCATTGAAAAAAGTTCTTGATGACATCAGCCAGAGCAATATAAAGTTTTCTTCAACATGAATAAGGCTATGCACGCAAATATGCTCCGAAAATTAAAAGGCTGGTTATTTGAATCGACCAAAGTTTCTATTAATGATCTATAATATCTTACCTATTAACAAACGATAGTCCAAAGACTTGATATCGTATCGAGTTACACGCAGCAGTATACCATCGTCAATTACTCCACGACGTGCATGAATATTCCATAGTACAATTTATCACTGTGACAAGTGCTCAGAAAAATCAATGACTGGAAACCTTCAGCATCCTGCAGCATCATACGCATTACATTCGCCGAGCACATGAGGACTTCCTAAATAAACCAAGGGCCACGGGTATGCAAATGTGATACCCAACGGGTGTTGCTCCAGACAGGTAACAACCCATAACCATATGGAGAGCCGAGAAGAAACCTATCTTGTCGAGCCTGAAGAAGGTAGAATATCACGTGTTCTGCACAGGTCACCATTCCATCACCCTCTTAAACGACACCGCTACATTCGTATTAGGCTGGCACGACTCGCAAGAGAAAAAGGACGCTCACGCAGCAGAGCCCGCACCCACGAGTGCACACCCCCGGTCTCCATTCCTCTCCCCATCCCCCATTCTCTCCGGATATCACCGACTGGAGACAGATATAAATTGCCATTTAGATAGAAGGATAAAACCCCATTGTTGCCGCCTAGTTACCTTTGTCTTTCTCCCTTCTTCGCTCACAACCACCGAGCTCCATCCCCCTCCCAACATATGACTCCATCCCTCCCCCATTTCACGAGATCCGAATGAGAGTAAAAAGCCCGCAGGACTTCATACTCGCAAGTGATCAACTGGTACGATAAAAGGTGAAGAGGGAGAGAGAAAAAAAATATTGTAGAGCCTTTAAGGTCAACATACGAGAAATATTTAGAGCTCCAACCCCGTATCCCTCGTCCCCGCCTCTCCATTTCTTCCCGTTATGCATCCGCCGAAAGACATATGGAATGACGAAAGAATGAATCCTCGGAGAAGGAAACACACCCGTCCCTCCAGAGCTCTCGGCGTGCCCTCAGTGGAGAATAAAAAGAGCGGCAGCGACTTGGCCAACAAAAGGGGGGCAAATAAAACGTGCCTCACCCACACGCGGATGGGGAGAGGGTTGCAAGACCTCTGCTCGCGGAGCTAGTGATTACAGGAAACGAACACGATGCGTAGGTAAGAAAGAATAGCAGAGGATTTTGGGTTATTAGAGTGGTTTAGAAAGCAGGATATTCGATTTATTATCACGTATATTACATGAATTTTCAGGGTTTTTTCAAGCATCAGTCCCGAGATCACCCGAGTATTGGAATAGTGGGAGAGTTCATAATGTGTCCCACGAATTTTAGCCCTAGTTCCAGGGTATACTTCAAATTATCTTCTCTGAAATTTCCAAAATACCTAAGGTGTTTCAACTACCTGATATACTAGGTATTTTTCAAAGCTGTCAATAAATGAACTAATAGTCATTTTGTTACGATTATTCAACAACTTTAAACTACCATGTCTGCATTGATGCCTACAATATTTCAAAGAATATGAAACTCTTTATTGACTTATGCAGCACAGATTATTTTTCAGAGGTGAAATTAGGGTTACGATTTAATGGACGAGGCATTGATTAGCAATGAGAGATCCGGGTACAAATTCTTGCTAGTGAAAAAATATTCTCTTAGCTTATTTCCTCGAAGTTGAGGATAACATATCGGTGCCGTTGACTGACGATATCGGAGGTAGTTCCGTAATACTCTTATATTTCCCTCCGTTGTCTTCACACATTCTACCCCTATCATTGGTGTAAGCACGTCAACTTCCCAGTATTTCCCCGTAGAAATATTACCGTCAAGAGGAGAGAACCCGAGGATGGGCGTTAGGGTTGGGAGCACAAATTATAGAGAACTGGACTCAAGGAAGGACTGTTGCGGTTGATGTGAGCTACAGTGCTGGAGCGTTGGAGAGCGATGGCGTTTTTAGAAGCTGTATCAGCTAAGCCACTGATTCAGCTCATTTTGAGAAAATCCATGTGTGAAATAAGGGAGTGAAAACGGATTTGCACAAGGTACTAGCACGCGAAAGAAATCATAATGTACTTGGCATCGCTGACAGCCAAGTTAAAGTATGAGCGATGAACCGTTGGGAGCAATTGAAGGTGGGAAGGTCATAGAAGGTGTGGGTGAAGGGGAATAGTTCTGAGAAATCGACCGGTACTCGACGAAAGGTTTATGCATTCCATTTGGATTCCGCGGCGGTGCCGTAATATGGTCAGACGGAGATGGCTCCCTAAGGACTAACAGCCCTAATTCGATGGAAATGGACACATGAAACACAATTGATTGGTCAATTACTCAGATTTCGCTCGCTTTACGAGGCCGAAGACAGCTCAGTGTCCAGATACGAATATTTCCGTCAACAAAACGTGATCGAAAAGAATGCGATTTTGATAAATGAGTCGTACCTAAACGGGAAGCTCATTGAAAAAATGAGCGCAAGTGACCCTCGGGCATTTTTAAACTAATACTTTCATCCAATTCGTCACCAATGTAGTAAATTTGTAAATATTTTTTAAAATATAGTAGTACGTATCTTGAAAGGGAAAGACAAAATAATGTTAACAGTGGTGACGCATATAATTCTGAAGTTACAGAATTAATGATATAGTCACTTCAGTAAAAGTATAATATTTGATCATAGGAATGGTCAATCTCACTAGTGACCAAAATAGCACGCAATTGACATTTTCTACTATCAAGAAAAATCACTGATACGGAAGCCGAAAAACATCTCATTTCTTCCACTACGTTGGTAATTTTTCCATTTCGAGAAAAATGCTTTTTACTGTCACAGAAGCAAACACGGACTCCAGAGAACGGCTAAGAACAATTTTAGAGGCATAAAATGAAAAGTTTCGTGACGGATCTGGTACAAAAGAGTTAACAGAAATGAAAAATGTATAATGAATACACGGGCGAAGCAATTATTAACTCAAAAATACAATTAATTCTTCAGCTCCGTTCAAAAGTAATTATACCACGACAACACCAATAACTATGAAAAAGACATAAATTATCATTAAAATAATTTTCCTTGGCCAGTAAAACCCTAATCCAAGGAGAAAAACAAGTAATAATAGCATCACTACCGAGCGAAGTACGTAAAATATCAAAACACAACAGTAGTTCATGCAAATTCCATGCCGAAAAAAATTGGCAACCGAGGGATTGCGCTTATGAATTCTTTTTATTCCTCACCAACTACCCGACGGGGCGATGATAAAAGAAATGAGCAGAAAAGAAGAACCACCGACCACGAGCTAAAAAAGGCGCACTCCCGCGCAAGGGCTCCCTCTTGTAAAACCATCGCAACGCCCCACCCCCCATATCGTGTGGCCCCTAGTCCATACTCCCCGTCACTTCCCGTCTATGGAGAGAGCTCCGCACAAAACACGCGGAAAAAAAAGATGAGATCCCTACGCAGAGATAAAGAGAGTAGTGAAGTAGGCGACGAGGCTGGCTAGAATTCCGTAAAACATAAAAAAACGAGTCATTTGAATAAAACGAAGGGAACGAAACGAAAAATGAGCTGTTTTGGAGTTGGGAAGGGGGATCCGTTGACTCCCCGCTCTCTCTTTCTCTCTCCCTCCCTCCAACCGCTGTTTTTCTCTCCTTCCTTTACCTTTTTCGCCATCAGACGTACCTCAAGGGACATGTGGGGTGCTGTTTTTTTTTCGGGAAGGGCGATGATGGCAGCAGCCGGGACGACGGGCCTCTGCGGCAGCGACCTGTGGGGGTTGATGACTGGCAAGAGGGGAGAAGGATTTGCCGGGAAGAGCAAGAGAAAAGCAACGATGTGTGGGGAGGGGGAGGGTAGAAGAAGAGGAGCAGGATAGTCGAAGGGGGATGCGGGGGAAGAGCTGGAGCAGAGGGGTTAATTAAAAGGGGGATTGGCGTGCGGCGCTGCCCTGCTATGGAAAACGAAGGGGGCGAATCAAGGGAGAGGCGAGAGAGAGAGAAGGAAGCAGAGAACGTAGGGAGAGACGAGGGGGAGGTCCAAGGTATAAAACTCGTGTGTGAGTCTTCCCGTCGTCCCCGACGCGACCGTCCTACCCTTCCCCCTTTTGTCGCCCCCGGCTAACCCTTTCGCTCCCTCCCCACGCCTCCACCCCCGTGGACCATCCCTCCCTCTCAATCGCGACGCAACGCTCTACGGCCGTAACATCCAATCATCCGACTCACCTTGCTCCATCGCTAGAACGAGGCAGAATCGGGGAGGGGGCACCTCCGAATTTTATTACAAGACCTCTCTTGCGCACTAAACCAGCGAAAGCACTAGTAGCGCTTAATCGAATAACATAATTTTGCTTTCAGTTTTTTAAAGAGCTTAAATTCAAACAAAAAATTCACGCACTCTAATCAACGAGGCTTGTTTCAAGGTGGATGTGAGGATTTAAAATCACGTACCTCGTCTGATTATTGGTAGCTATTAATAAGGTACCAGGTATTCGAGCGAGTTTCGAAAATAATTCCAATTTCTGGAATACGAGACTCAAATCAACACAAAAATCTATACACGTTCACTTCGAACGTACACGGAAACACGTACCTCGGGACACTATCAATATAAACAGACACCACCAAAGGCTCAAACGAATCGCTTACCCGGCATTTTGCTCGATCAAAAACTGACCTAACACCAGCATTGCACGGCAGCGATCAGCAAGTATTTTGTTAACCAGCTAGGCTAGGCGGCTTGGTCAAAAAAACACGCCCTTCGTAAATTATTACAGAATGCGTGGGTAAATATTCTGGAGCTTGATCCTCTTAATGAATAACACAGTACTACATCCAGACTTTAGCGTGTAATGAACAGCAAGGAACTAGTAATTAGTCCGAAATCAATTCACCACATCGGCCAAATCCTCAAATACGCCATCAAAAGGTTTCATAAGCACGTAATTCCATCAGTAAATGTCCTTTAAAATGATAAAGCCTAAATTAATTTAGGGTCGGAGTGGATGTTAGAAGCAATGCAGATGGACGCCACCAAAGGAGCCGAAACCAAATGACTAATTATAGAGCGTCTGTTTTCCTTTACTGGCCCTTCCAAAATCACCCCCAGCTCTTCCCAGTGCCTTGGCTCCCCCTTCCCCTTTCACTTACCTCTCCTCCACTTTTAACCTCCTCGTCCCATTCCTTTTCCTATTATCTACTCCCCTTACTCTACGTTCCCTGCCCATGCCAAGTATATCCGCCTCGTGATTTTTATTAAACCTCCACCTCGCCTCCATTTCCGTCTCACCGTTTCTATTTCTCCCCTATTTACCTACTCACTCCTCCTCTGTTAAAGATCCTCCGTACCGGCACTCTTCGAAATCCATTCAAGGACACTCCTACTTTGTATCGCGGGATAACTGAAAAAAATTTCAAGAAAACATGCGAAGCAACATTGGTAGAAGTAATTAGATATGTAAAGATCAATATTAATAACAAAATGATGCATTGTGTAAATGTTTTCATTGAGGATGTTTTTTAAAGAATAAGGTGTATCAGTGAGGGTTGAGGAACTAGCATGGAGTGGAGTAGAAGTAATGCGATGCGGATGCATGAGGGAAATACAAAAGAATGAAAACTCCCAGCCTCCTACACCAAGTCTCCTGACTACAATATCGTTGCAATGCTTGCTTAGCATAAACTACTAACAGAATCTATCAGTGCCCAGGAGTGAAGAACTAATTTTTCGACAGCATATCTCGGAATCGCCCGGACGATCAGCATCGAGGAAATAATTTACTCATCAAAACATATAGCACGTTACTATAAAATTCACAATAACTAGTGCGTTGATGATTAATTATTGATGAACAAACTACAACTTGTACGTCTAAGTAAGTATTAATTTAGAGAATGGAGACTCCATGAAGAGCGAAAGGTAACGTTCTATTTTTGATTTTTTAATTCAGCTCCTTCCAATCCACTCTGTCCCATTTCAATTGAATCAAACGCAAATATGTAGAATACAACTACTATCACTTCAAAACTTTTTGATAGTCGATTAATTTTAAGAATACATCTTTTATAAAGGATAATTCAACACGTAAAGCGAGTAAACTAGCATTTTCACCAATGGTTCCTGAATCAAAGCTGGCGACCGAATCCACAAGACCAAAAGGAACTGTTTCGGTTAACTGAGACACATCCGGAAATAGATGAGGATCGACATCGAAGCATCACTGCATAGCGCATTCCAACTCTCACCATTCCCATCCCCTAGTTTTCAATCCCACCCTCCCCCTTCCCTAGCCAAAACTAATCCCCGCCCCCACCGTCAATAGTTTGCCGCCGCCGCCCACCCTGTGCCGGCTTTCCCACTGATTACTCGGCCGACCGCAGCCAGTGCCAGGTCCGGTAAGAGATTGAGAGAGAGAGAGAGAGAGTGAGGGTGTGAGGGGAGTGGGAAAGGAAAGGGAGAGAGGGAGGAGCCGGGAAAACGGCAAATGAGAAGAGACGCCTAAAACGAAGCGAAAAAAAAGACTCCCGAGATTCCCTCACCTCCTCCCTCTTCCCCAAATGCTCATCCCTCACACATCTCTCCCACAACACATTCCTCCCCTTCCACCCTTGTTCTCCTGCGGCGGCGGGGTGTGTGCGGAAAAGGAGGGCAGCGGGCCCTTTTTCATTCTCATTCTGTTTTTACTTTTACTTTTTGGAGGGTGCAGGAGATCTCTTTGAGATGGATGGCGGACGAAAGGGGAAAGGATGTAGAGGAAGTAACGGAATGGGTGTGGAGGACACTCACACGCACACATACACGTCCCTCCGCATGAGGAGGGTGCGGGCCAGGCAGAGGGGAGAACGTGTGTTCGTGTGGGGAGTTTGGTCGGCCGGTGGCTTGGAGCGGAGTTCAAGGGATGGATAGCAATGAAACCTTGTCCCGCGGTCGACGTTTGGAAAGTTTCCCCTTCTTCTTCCCTCTTCATTCATTTGCATCCTTCCTCCGCCCTCTTTTTCCCATCCCTTCTATCCGAGCTCCCTCTCTCTTTTAATTCTTATCCTCACCCCAGCACAGCATTCTGTGCGGGGGTGGGGTTGCTGCCCGCGTTGCTTACATCGAGTGGCTCGGGGTGTACGAAAGGGTAGAATTTTAAGCGCGAGCAATCTCCGCTGATGCCTATCCGCTGAAAAAAAAATATGGTGGACGAACCGTGGAATCGCGCACGACCCGCAAACCTCATTGCTTTTATCCTCAAGGCATTCTCAGTGCACTCCGACTTGAAGTCGATCACTGGATAAATTATCATGTAGGCTCCCTCCGTAGAGGAATGGGTCGGAGCTCACGGGATGGCAGCTGGTTTTCCAGGTGAACAATTTTTATGTTTAATCAAAAACCTAAAATTGAAGGTGCATTATTGTCGCAGCTCCAAACGTTTATTATGTTTTTATCACCCAGTTTCTTTCTTTCATGAGATAACCCTATCTCGCAAGTATTTGTCAATGAAAAGGTGCATTTTCTCCTGCGGATGAACGAATTGAACACAACTCATGAGCGACCTTCTAAGAAAGAGGTAAATGAACCTATCTTTTCTTAAGAAGTATCAGTCAGGAATTACAAAGTCAGGAATAAATTGTCATTTGATCATATTTGCATCAAAAAACTTCAGCAAAAATTTATCTTGTCATGCCAAAGAACAAACCTATAGCTTTGTAATTCCAACAAGAGGTTTTATTTTATCGTCCACTTTTATTTTACACTCAAAATAGTAAATTAAAAAGCAGTGTATCATAGAGGACACGAATAAAATGAAAAAAAACTCTAGAACCTGACACATATCCACAACGCAATACACGTTCACCGATTAATTATCCATTTGTAGACTCTAAATTTTACCATTTACCTCGTCTTTATCCCTTAACTCGCTCCTCTTTATCTGTACACGACGCGTATCCTTATCTCACCTCTTTATTCCTCAAGTCCTTTACCAAAGTTTGTGACGGCTTTAAGAGCTCTGGCCTTGATTTCGTAAAGCATCACAAGCCAGGAATCATATCGCTGAGCTTATATTTTTGACTTCTTGCGTAACTTTCTATTCCATGCCTCGCCTACGCGTTTCACCTACTGCTTACTACCAGTTCCTTTCGAGCTCCATTCAACAGCACATAGAAAAAGACGCGACAGATAAATTAGGATTAATCAAAATGCCACAGAAGCTACGAAGAACTTCTGAACCTTCGTTTTTGAGCAGTTATACATCCTGTTTATCGAGCAGTGCCTCCTTACCACGTACTAACAATATCCCAGTGCTCAATGCCACTTACTAGCCATAAGTCAGAATTTGTTCCTACGCATTACAAAAATCAAAGGATGGAGATATAATGTTTTTAATGAGTATTTAATTGCGGGCTCAAAGCGTTTTGAAAAGTGACCTAAAAACTCAAACTAACAAACATAATCAATGGCCATTTAGTTTACATGGCTCTTTTGGAATTCCATTATCCATCCAACAGACAGTTTTGCGGTACTATTGACATTATTTGTACGTATCATAAAAGACCATATGCATAAACATTATGCATTGTGATTGCTATGGACATTTTACATTTGTCATTGCGGTAAAGATCACTATGGAAAGAGTATTAACGCAAAAATTACGAAATAATCGCGGCGCAGTTTCAATACCACTTTATACCAAAACTTGCCAGACATTCTATCCAAATAATGTGAGTATTTCATAAACAAACTCCAATCAACTGACTATCCTGCAAGCCACCTCGGGGGTGTGTAGTATGGACGGTACTTATAAGAAATGAAGATGAAATGAGTGTAAGATGGATAGCACTTCACTAAAAGAAATCGGGGATCAGATATGTAAATTTCAAAATGATCTTTTTCCCATAGATATTAAAATATTACAGGCCCACTCATTACTTTTTAGATTCAAATTGAATTCGCGTTTCGGGGGCATCCTCCCATTAACTGAGCATTCCACTTCTGACGCCGGGATTGTAGGCAGGAGTGGATACGAAGAAGCACAAAAACTTCACACGAGAGGTACACATTTTTTTTATCAGCAACTTTTAGTTCGACTAGAGATGTGAGAATATGGCTACAAGAAAAATAGTTGTTATCGGAAAGCAAGAAATATTGAATTTATAGTCATAAAACATCCCTGGATGTGGCAATCTCGATATTCCTTCTCAGAAAACCAGCTACCTCAGCAAACTTAGCACCAATTCTTAAAAATAGTTGGTCATTCATGCTGCCTATTCCTCTATTTTGGGTACTATGATGTTAACTTCCGTATGAATACAGCGACCAACTTTTTCGTTGTAATATTACAGTTCGCAGATATATTTCGGCTCCGCTCGAAGAATTCGAGCATTTTATTTCCTCGCAAGGCAATCGGTGTTCGTAATGTCCATCGCAAAGTACCACTGAGCAATATAAAATCAAATAGAACGAGCAAATAGAAGCCTTCACACTCATATTTGTCCCAGAGAATGCTGGAAGCCGTAAATTAAATTTTCAAATTATAATTTTATAATAAAATAAAATAGAAATAATTAAGGTAACACTGGGTTTTTTATGACTGACAAATATTAAGTTAACGCAAATATAATAGTATTTTTGTTCAATTAGTTCTATAACTTTGATAAAGTGTAAACCTTTCTACAAAAATGAATTCACATTCATTCTCATTTTTAATATGGTAAGTCTACCGAGACTTTGAATTTGGCCTACTTGGCCACTGAGGTGAAATTATTTGAATAACATTAAGCAAAGCCAGTCAAAATTGTCGATTGCGTTTGAAAGAAAGGTAAAAAGAGCATGCACAAAGCAAAAAAGGGGCTAGACCAAATGGGCCAAGAAAAAATGGAGAACGCTACATGAATACTCAAGACTTGGTTGTATGCACTTCCATCGCTTCTCCTAGCGCCTAAAAACAAAATTGTTTCCGACACGTGTCTATTCACTAGACCCATGTACTCGTTCACGTGTACGCAGGAAACGAAAATTACTTCCCGATGACAAGCAGGAAAGATGATGATGGCTTATTTAATCACATATCCAGAGGGAGACGATCGAGGCGAATTTCAAACTCAACTCCACCTTTTGCTTGCCGAGCAAGTGCGCTGCTAAGGATTCATGCATGTCTTTTTAGAATCGACCGAGGATCTTATGCCGCCATTTGAGATGCATCGTCGGTGGTCCAGAATTGGAGATGCAGGGGGAGAGTCGTCCTCATCCTCGCTCCCTCGAGTTCCACGTTCACTCCCCTGCGTGATTCCCCTGGGTGGAACCTATCAATCCCTTCCTTTTTTCGAGGAAACTAAACCTCCCTCACAGCGTCTCCCTTCAATTTAGGAAGGAGAATGTTCCGCGAAAGTTCGGTGGAATAGAAAATCGTGTTGAAAGCTACAATATGTTACCATGAGGGAAGAATATAAAAACACTGGTAGCAATATAAAAGCACAGCTGGAGTAATACCAAGGTACAACTTAGAGTTGTTGGACAGAATGAAATTTACGAGAAATAAATAAAGTGAAACTTTGGAAAATATGAATCATATAACTCCAACTACTAAGAACTCCATAGGAAGAGTACCATATTTATGAATTTTGTATTTGCATAATGAATCGTGCTTGGCTCCACAGAGTGGAACTCCTTCATGAAGAAAAAAATTAAACTTTGCAACTTGACCACAAAAATACTTTACACCTCTATTGACAACTGGTTTTGTTGCGTCGTACCTTATGATGTTACGATGTGACGACACCAGCTGCCAGTATATGTATATAGTATTTTTGTGGAAAAATTTCAAAGTTTTATACCTGATGATGTTACGATGTGACGAAAGCAGTTTCCAATAAATATGTATAGTATTTTCGTGGATAAATTGCAAAGTTTAATTTTTTACCAAGTGTAATTTACAATTTTACATAAAATCCTAGTCTTCACTCTTTCTCACCACTACCATATTAAAAAAATGTAGGTATCACAGATATAATTTTAACCGTCAGAGTTTTCTTCACGCCACAAATAATTGTACATCAGTGTCAGCTACGTTATTAGTAGTAAAGGCAATCTGGCATCGGCTAAATGTAACACTATCATTTTCACTTACTCCATTAGAGATTGATATTCATGGACGTTCATAAAGTTACATTCATTCAATGTATATTTATGAACGTGAAATAAATAAAATATCTGATAAAAAGTTTGATATCAATCTTATCGAAGAAAGACATGTATTTCAATGTAATATGGTAATCGATCCCATATCATATGTTGTGTGACCCAGGTCACTAGTAGGAGCATCCTGATGAAAATACCTAATTATTTCACAAAGCGTGGAATTTATCGTGGTTTAGCGTCAAAATAAATGTATCCAATAAATCATTCAGTTTGGTGACAATTGTCTCTAGCAGACCATTTAATCAATGCGAATCTCATTGAGTTAACATGTTTAAACCTCACTGTCAAATCATTTCCGCGTTTTCTATTGACTCCACTAGCGAAAATAATTCCTGATGTTTCTTGAAGTTAAGTATCCTACTCACCAGGTCTTAAAATGATCTCTAGAGGGTAAATAAGGTTGATGGCCACCGCAAAGCAGCGATTCATTTGTGCGTTGCCCCTCCTCCTCCCTTTTCTGCCCCCGCCACTGCCGTGTCATCCTCGCCCCCGCCTTCCCTTCGCACTCCGCCTCATTCATCTACCCTCGCCCCAGCTCACCAAGCTACTTGCCTCCCACGGCAGTCTCCGCTTTCATCTACGACTTAATAAAATGACCTCCCCCTGCGCTTAAAAGCCTTCTCCTAGCGGCTCACTCAGTCCTTCACGATCCAAACCACGTCGCGGGATAGCATCGCCCTCGCGCCTCATCTCAGCCCATGCAGAGTCATGAGCACCCTAGTTTGAGTCTCCGGCTTGGCACTTGGCTCCATCGTGAGAGTTGATGGAACAGGTGACGCCCAAAAGAAGGTTCAATGGAGCGTAGTCACGATAAATCTAATTTGGTGTCTCTAATTTAATAGCTTTTCCATTGAAACTCTCAACTTTCCGGCTTAAAAATGGCAATTTTAGTCTATGGATAAAGTAGTCATCAACGAAATTGAGTTTCTGTGTCAACATACCAAGCGACATTGTGTGATTGCAACTGAACTCGGAGATATGAAGAAGAAACATAGTAGAAAAGTAATAGTTTCTATCTGGTAGGACACCATAAAAACTCATCATTTGGGGCTTGGTACGAGGCATCGAGGTTTGATTTCTTGAGCGAGAAAGTTTTAAATCGTTTCAACCCAAGTGCACTGTTCTTGAAGATAAATGAGTGACAATTGTACATTCATCCAAAGAGTAATATGTATTCTGGGGGACGAACACAGGGGAGTTCTCTTTTATTGAATAGTTGAATGACAACTGTTGATATTAGCAAGAAATACCGCATAGGCAATAAGGAAAACGAAGAACTACGGAATAAGAGGAATGAGAAGCAATGCCCACCACTGATCTACCCGAGCGGTATGCTCACATGGTTGATCGCTGTATCAGACGGATACCCAACCTTCGCATCTTTCTCCACGCAAAAGATGAGTGTTGGACACGTTCGCCATCTGCCACCTGAAAATCCCACCACCCTCACGAAATGACAGAGGGCAGATGAAGAAGGACAGCCACTCTGTCACCTGACAAGTAAGTTCCGATAGCTACCTCGTCAGCAAAAAAGTTGCGGTACTCCTTTCTCCAACCATGAATATAGCCCAAACTTTCTGCCATGATTATCGTTAATTCGCATAATACATTAATTTTCATACTTCTGCGGTTTTCACAGACTCGGATACGATTTGAAAGTCAGAGGAAAGAGGTTTTCTTAGGAGAGGGATTAGATTATCTCTAAGCAGTCGACCACAAAAATCCCCACTTCCTTCCGTCTCTTCACTCGTATTCCCTCCACGTTCCACCTTCTTCCCCTCCCCCAGAACCCCACCCGTCTCCCCTTCCAATCTCCCCACTCCCCTTCTTTCACCCAGCTGCGATCACTTCCCTTGCGATCCACACCCCCACCCAATCTCTTCCCATTTCCTTCGCTTCCCCCCTCTCCATCATTTCCCTCCCACGCGTAATCCCAGCAGGGCCCTTCCGGAAAACCCGTCCAGCGACTTGTTAGTCCCGAGCAATAACACTCTCGGGCAGGGAGAGTCATGCTTCGATGCTGTTTTCTCGCTGCCCCCCCCCCCCCTCGTCCTTCGATCCCTCCTTCTGGACCCCTCTCACTTCCTCCGTCCACCTCCTCTCTCACGGCCCGCCCTAAACTTCCTCCACTCCCGGTTAACCCGTCCTCTCAAGCCTCCCTTCCTTCCTCCCCACTCCTTTCGCACGGACACCCACACCGCTCATAATGCTCCCCTTCCCTCGTTACCTGCACCCATTCCTCAGCGACTCTCATTCCTCCCACGTTAAGTTACTTCCCGCCCTCTCCCCTACCAATTACTCTTACTTCCCATTTCGATCGCCCATGACCTCTCGGAGTCTCACCCCCTTCGGAAGCAGCCCGTTCTCACATCGACGATCCTACAGCCGCACCTCCCGATCTTTCTCTAGGAGCTTCCATGAAGTCTCGCACGATTCCCTTCCCCGCCAACCCGTTCGCACCCGACCCCTCCATTAAAGCCCTCTCGGCCTGTCACTTATGTTGGCATCGACATTCTTCCTCCTTTTTCCTCCCCACATTGCCTCGCCCTTCACAAAGCGCCTCTCCACCCACCGCCTCTCACCCACCTCTCCCAACTAACACCCTAGAGCGCTGTTATTTTTCTGCCTTGCGATGCCGCTGCCGAGAAGTTATACTTTTATCTCCAGGATGGAGACCTTCGAATTTGACACTTTCCAAGACCCTTTCCGTAAGACGTAACATTTCCTCGACCTCCATTGAGCCCTTTGTTGCTGACATTGTGCGCAAATGATGCTATCGAGGATGATTTCCCGTTTTTATTAAGTAGAAGCGAACAAACGAATCCGTACCTTTTCGGGATTAAAGTGATTCGATTGGGTTACATTTTTAATTAAGACCATCAGAGTTAAATTAATTAAATAACTACGGTCATCTAAATTATTTTGGTGGTAACAAGAAAACTGACACATGATCTATAAAACCTGACCACTAGTAAGAACATAAGCGCTTTATCAAACGATGTTACGTCCCACGAAGGCCAACTAATACATCACTTTAATTATTTGACAGAATACCATACCCGTCTCTGTGAGCATTCCACTATGCGAGATGAGAGTATTTTCCAGGAAAAACATGGATTTGGAAGTATTAAGTTATCTTAGAGAAATCCTAGGACGGATCGTAAACTTAACTATGGTTAATTCATCCATCACACTTCCAATTAACATATGTATGTCACAAATTTTTCATCAATTCGCTGAACTTCTATGGTCCCAGAATTGCCACGTCAAATACATAATGACAAATATTAGTAAGGTGTTAGTCATTAATTTAGCCACGAAAACCTAGGTTGCCTCGCTTTCATCACTTGATCCCTGCATAAAAATTGAAAAATTAATTGCAAGTTTGATACTTCTACCATATTTTCATCAACAACGGAATTATCCACGCATGCAATCAAGGGTTCACAGTACATAAATGTAGCCTATATCATATGTAGGGCACCATACTCTTAGTCCCACTAGACTTGTTTATCACATCTGACTCACCTCGAGGCGGTTTTTAACATACCTATCCTTTCGTGTTCCTCCTTCACTACTGTTTACCTCGCTTCTTTTCAATTTTTCTCTCTTTCTCCCTGCCGCAGATCATAATTCATGGTTAACGAGAGAGAAATAACAACTCCCATTTCCAGCCCGCAGCCTTCCCGTTCATCCACTCTCCTTAATAATACGCTCATCCCTTTTAATTCGCGCCTAGCATCTTATGGTTTCCCCTCGTTTCTCTTCATTCCATTTTTGTGTCTCGTTACCCTCCCAGCGGCCACCACACCTCGCAACACAGCATCTTTCCCTTCTTCCCCATTCTTCCGTTCCCAACTTTCGTTCTTCTCATTCCCTCCACTTTACTCTCCTCCGTCCATTTTGACGACTCTCGGTCCTTTTCCTCCACTCCAGATGCGGCGAGTTCCCGAAACTAAACTTATTTTTTTTTGGAAGCGATTTTGGGTCGACCTTTTGATTGGACTTCCCTATACTCCGAAAGGAAAAACTTTTTCCTTCCCATTCTCCATGGAGAGAAGGATAGGGAGGGGCGAGAGGAAGGCAGAGAAAAGGGCTCAGACCTCCTCCTCCTCTCCGTTCCTTTCCGCTATTCTCCGCAATACTCGTCCACTTTCCTCGAAGTGGATGCGTTTTTGTTAAGGACTTCCCCTTCCTGGTGACGGGAGAGGATCAAATGCGATCCTTCTTCTAGTAGAAGGGAAATGTGGATAAATGGCCAGATGGCACGTGTCCTGCCCCCAGGGAGACCTTCTCCGCGGAATATTGCAAGTAAAACGTACCAAAGTCACACAGAATTGGAGAGGAAATTCACAAAAGAGGCGGTTCGTGAAAAAAATTCGATCCGGGATCACCCTGCATATTAAATGTAGCCGGTTCATACGAAAATAACAAGGTTCAGTAGTCAGACAGTTGTATATAAATGGATGAATTTAAATATGATCAAAGCAATATTATAAAATTTAGCAATACTGGTTTCTGCAATCTTGGAGTGGTTGAAGGCATCTATGATAGCAAAATAAATGCACTTAAAATATGTATTAACAATATCAATGACAGAGACAGTGATAATAAATATTAAGGAAAGCTTCATCAGTGAAGTACCTTATACTCCGTAGAGCAATTTCGGGGATGCATTTCAGCCGCGACGATGTATTCCGAAATTACCAACTGAAATTTGATGAACCAAAAAATACTGATATTCAAAATCAAAGTTAGGTTTTGACTTTGGTCTAAGACATGAAAAATCATGGCTAGTCAATAGAGTATACTAATTTAGATAGCATTTACCTTCTAAAATCAATGAGAGCCTAAGGGTCGTATTCAGAATATCAACCACAGTCTCGATTCTACTACTTACGTCCTTAAATCTCCACTTCGAGTCAAATTTTTTAGCAGGATCTCTCTGCAAAGTTGGTATTACTTCTTAGCGACACGCTGCATACCGCTTCGAACCATATGGAGGAAAATTTCTATAACCTTTTTATCTCGTAATAGAGATTTTTATTACGCAAGCAGTGGAGATGTGAGACTGTAGTTGAGATTCTGAAAACGTCCAGCCATACTCAGAATCTCAACTAAGTTCCCAGCACCACGCTGACAAGTGATACCACCTTTTCAGGTAGAAACTGCACACCTATTAGACTCGGTATAGGGAATTTAGGACGTAAGCAGTAGAAGCGAGACTGTAGTTGAGATTCTGAACATGGTCCTACCACTCAGAGTAGTGCCTTGATTGCGTCGAACATAACTGAGGTAAAAAGTAAGCTAATACTGCAATTCCATTTAGGCAGTCTGCGAATTGAAAATCATTAGAGTGAATCGTTAATTGTCCATTGAGAACAAATGAGCAAACGTTAAATAAAAAAGTACTTAGTAGCTTATTCCACTAGTCAGTGAATCTTTTTGTAATGGCGCGTGAAAGTAAGAGAGCGCGTTCCCGTACTGTTAAATTGTTTTATTGATCCTTATTTGGATGCCGCACCTCTAGCGTTCCAGCAGTGATAATCACAGTTGATTCCACCTCTCAGCTCCATTTCACCTTTACCTTCCCCGTCATTCATCCCACTTCCTCAGTTTCCCCTCTCCTCACGCGAGTCTACCCTCCCTACTTTCATTCTCCTAAAAGTTTCAGAATGAGTTGCACCCTTCCTTCACCTACAACCGGCGTTCCTTCCTCTCTCACTCTTTATATCCCTCTTTCTCTACCTAGCCCACAAACAGGCCCTTTTGTTAAATCGAGCGAGTGACTTGAGTTAAGCAGTTCAGGACGAAGGGCGAGAAGCGGAAAAGCGGAGAGGAGGTGCCAGAGAAAACGGCTAGTCATCCACAGAGGAGTCAGAAACACTTTATTTCCACATAGGGAACATATCTTACTTCAACTTCACAAATAATGGGTTATTCTTTTCTTCGTAGCTGCGTCATTTCCGGCATATGAACAGCTAATCTCTTCAATTGAATATACGCATAGCTCAGTAATTACAGCTGTTCAGATGGAAGGGTATCATGCAAGTACGCATCGGTCTTTATTTCCTTGTAATACGGAATTTCGTAATAATCGCGAATGGTTTTGGTTCTACTATGTTCTCACCCCCTAAAATGCTCATTAGCACGAATAATTCATTCGAACATTGCAGGAAAATATTAAAAATCATTACAACTGTTAGTGATTATCATGTGATCGGCGGTGACAAGAGCCAGCGATTACCTGAAATGCTTGGCACGAGACGCCCTCTCGTCCGCTATGCCTCATTGACATTTACATAGTGACACAGGCAATTTTTCATTACATTTAAAGTGACAAAATCAGTTCTTTTCCTTGAAGGATGGATACCAACTTGTTGAATGGGACACCAAAAACGAACATTTCACCTCATGATAACAGAAGGAAACAAACTCAAAAATGTTGTTAAATATGAAAAAAAAGGGTCAGTTTTTCAAGAACAACATCATCAAAGGAGGAGATTATTGGTACGTTGACCACTGTCAGCAATATTGATTCTTAAAAGTGATGTTCCCACCTAATATCTTGAGTGTTCAAATAATTATGATTGTCATCTCTTCTAAAAATATAAAGTTTCCTTATTTCAATTTACGTTAATTTTTCGAAGGATTTGGATGTTTATTCAGTAAACAAAACACTCGCCATGACTACTCAATGGAAAGCATTCTAGCCGCTAACAAACGGTACTACTTTCATACTAGTTATAATTTGATAAAAGATGTTGCCTTTGACTGTGAATAAACCGTGAAAATTCTAACAAATGGCTGGAGAGATCAAAATCTCCAAAGAAAAGGAACAACACTTCTAAAACTTTTAGTCTTAGTCTAGGAGGGGACAAATTTTTTTGAAAAAATTAGTCCCAATGATTCTACACAAAATAATATAATTTTCAAAGAAAGAGAAATAATGATTTTTAACGGAATAAAATAGAATTAAAACTTGAAAAATGAATAATCACTACGATAAATTAGGACCAAAGTGCTCTGGCAGCTTTTTACCCTTTTATTTATTCCTGAGAATAACATTTTTTGTGTGCAATTAAGGTAGGATACCTAAGTTCGTAAAAATTTGGATATCAGGCTATTTATGACGGGTCACCCAGCCTAAGGGTAATTATGTCCTTCAATTCCCTTGTAACTTCATTAATGCTCCCAAATACAATATTCAGTAAAAAATAATGTTCTCAAATAAAACACTCCAAAATTACCATCAATGCCTGTTAAAAAAAGTGTTAAAAATTCAGCATCCATAGGAAGTTGTACACCGGGAAAAAACGCCCGGATACAAAGAAAATGCAAAGAAAAGCCTCTCTAAAAATATATCTGGACGATGGTACTTCAAAGTCATGAGGAATAGAAGGTGAAAGATAGCGCTTCCCCAATGAAATTTGAAGTAACAAAAAGGCTTCGTGAGATAAGAGGAATGAGGATGAAGCGAGCGGGCAGTTTACGAGTTGAATGGAAGGAGAGGCAGGTAAAGCGGAGAAAAAGCAGGTAAGTGCCGGAGGAACTCACTGTTCGATGCTCTTTAATTTTTTCACACGGGTACGCTGAAGGGTAAAAACCCGAGAAGCGATAAATATAAAAAATAACGCAAAATACAACAAGGGTGCATCATATACGCAAAGGATATACGGCGCCTCTTGCTCCCCCCTTTCCACAACAACCCCTCAAACTACCCCCGAAAGCCCTCCTGCAAACAGCGCGCCCTCGAACTGTCCCGTCCACCACTGGGTGACCTCTTCCCACAATCAGCGGCCCACTCTCCTTTCCCTCTTCAGCCCTTATCTCCCCGAGTGGCTCTCTCGTGGGTGAGAGCGGCGAGATAGAGAGGAAAAAAAGTCCCTCGCTGACCCATTAGCGATGCAGCAGCAGGGCGCGTGAGCGGCGACTTTGAAGAGGATTAGGGGGGAAGTGGTGTGAGGGAGGGAGAGTAATGCGCCCGAAATGCAAACAAAAGATGGAGATAGTCGGACGCTGTAGACGCGAATAGTGATAACGCTTGAGGACATGAGGACTGAGTGGACGGTCAGTTTAAAAAAAAAATGAAAACGTCCGAGGGTGCTGGAAAAAGGCTTGAGATGATGATCGCGAAGGGGGGTAGCCATTAAACGCGAATAGGCGGTGCCTTTGGTTGAGTAATGAATGGCGGGAAGAGAGCTATTTAAAGGTACGATATGAAAATGAGGGGTCCACGATGAGGTTGAATGAGGGCAGTGTATGCCTTCGGCGATTATCGCAAGGGAAACAAAAAGGGCTTTTGCACTTTCCGGGCTCTAATCTACTCGACCGTTAGGGGTTAGGCATGTTGGATCGCCACTGGGCCATACCCAATGGGATTGAATAGAAAAGAGAGACCGACAATTATGACAGCCATTACAATGTCAGTGTCCTCATAAGATGATGCATATTAATGTCTTAATTAGTGATGAAGCAATGAACATGAATGACCAGCATCAATCAGACATAACTTAAGCTAAATGGAAAATATGCGTGGAGCAATCCTGTCAGCAAAGAAGGTAATGCTTACTTTACAACCATAAAATTACAAAAATATTTCACTCTATAAACTTATCATCTCTACGGAGACTGGAGCAGAAAACACATTCCTCTCTTATCATTATCATACTTGTCCTAACATTATATACCCACGAATTTTTAAATTTGTGTTTATTTTATGCTTAACTCTAAATAGCGTTTAAGCCGTTTCTTTTTTCTAATAATTGTCATGCAACAGTCAATCTAGTATTTTTAAATCTACTAGGAGAACAGGAAATGGCCAAATAGAACTTATTCTGTGTATCAAATCCCAGTTTACCCCACGTTAGATATTTGCCATGGAAATAGCAGCATTAAATAGAGTAGATGAGCATTCAAATTCTCAGAAACGTTTTATATATAAATGAGCAAAGTTCTTGTTCTTTATATTGCTTCCAATAGGTAATGCAAAATCAAAATGTCTATTCCAGCCATTGAAATCGAACTGCTGTTCCAGCAAAAAAAATCAAACTATATCTAAATAATGGCGTAGTAAATGTCGGATTTCAAATAACAGATAAGCATATTGATCATACAACGTCTGTGCATGATTATACTTTCTACAATGTTAGAAACTAAAAATAATGAATAATGCTGAAAGTAATGAAACTAATAACATTTCTAAGATCTTCCCACTTCCCGCATGAAAGGTGCGGATAATTGCTGAACTGGGAACGTGACGGCAGGTAAATTTGAGGGAACTTAATTGAAACTTTTGAAGATATTAGCAGATGATTTATTATCGCGTGGATTTCCGACATTAAGGCATGATACCCTCAAACAACCTCCAACCTGCTCTTTTAGCGGTAGAAGACGAGAAAGTCATAAAAGGCCCGGTGAGGAGACTTAGGAGAGAAAGGGAAAAATAAGAGTGACAGAGGTGACAACGGAACAGGAGCGAAGGAAATGAGTTGGAAATCCTGGCAATGGAGTGAGTAATGTTTTTGGGATGCGGAAATTGAGGAAGACGTTGATTGATTTTCTCCCACAAGGTTATGGAAGAGAAGCAGGAAAGGTAAGTCCTAACAACAAGTAACAGTGAACTATTTATCCTAATGGTAAGGTGTAACTTTTTCGGCCAATGAAATACGAGAAGATGAGTAAGGATGCACGTTAATCCTATTAAAAACAGGTCAGTAAGATCGTTGACATTTCTACTCGCCGCGTTCTACTTTTATGTTTATCATCAACAGTTTTTATAACCTATCCAGTTATTTTAACGAGGTTCAGGTTTTCCGCACATCTGCTGATTTTGAGAACTTGAGCATTAGCAGTACATCAATATTACGCTTCGTAGAGTAACAAAGTTAATGCAAGCATGTCATACTTGCATGCCATTATTTTGAAAATTTTATTTCATTTTTTTCAGGTCACTGTGAGCCTAATTTTTATTTCAAATCATAAAATCATAATTATCGTCGAATATTTGTGCCCGATCCCGAGGCTATACCCTCAATATGTTTGGTACAAAATCAAATTAAATTTCCTACTACTTTCATGAGAAAAAACCTTTTCGAAGTATAGGTAGTCTCCGTTCTTTTCCTGTTAAATTAAGACATTTATTGCTCTGAAGCGACTTAAAATAACATTACAAAGAAATTAGTACGATTTTTTCCATGACTTGCACCACACGTAGAACAAATACTATCATATTCCAGATTGTTTACGATATTTGCATTGCAAAAGCGAGAAAAAAACTAATTTTGAAAATAAACCTGTGGAGAAATGGGTGTTTCGTGAGATAATAAGAAGCATTACTTAAGAAACTGATTATTTGCCAAAAGAAACTGATTTTTTGTTACAAACTGCACCAAAAAGATTTTCCAATACTGGCCTTTTCATCAAAAAGTGAAATAAAACAGATCAAGCAAAAAAACTTCCCACCAGCGCCGACAGAAATATTTGCAGAGGGTTTGGAGAAAGAATGGTTGATTCTGTGGTTTCCAATATCATGCCCAACATCGGACGAATGAGGGTATTAAAAAACAGTAGTATACCAACCCAAAGCAGTCTAACTGTTATGCAGTCAAATTGTAGCCACGTTATATTTTGCTTAAAATTTTCAACATTTTCAACTACGCCTCCAAATACGATCTCATGTCGCCTTACTCTTTCAAAGTCAAAAGCAAATAAGCGGAGTTCGGCAGAAGAAATTGCGAAATAGATTTGCATTGCATTTTCTCTTCAAATGAAGTCCAATTAACGGGAGTGGATACCCTAATTGCATTAGTTTAATGACGCAGCTTTGTGTGCTTCAATAAAGGTACATGGGTCATAGAGGGTTTGGAGTTTATTTTGCTCCATTTAACTATATAATCTGAGTGGAATGTTTTTCCAATATAAAGAGGGCTAACAAAGATATTTATTGATTTGCCAGGAATATCAAAACTATCAATAACCGTAAATGTAAAGAGTGATACGCTGATCCAAATGCATAAACTAATAACGTATGAAACATAAAAAAGAATTTTTAATCATGTTTATCATAATTTACATTTTTTAACCAATTTCACTTCTATGATTTGGGAACCTAAGTGAGAGATAAGCTATTCTCCCGAATGAAATGATCTAGAAATCACCTTGCGATATAAGCTGTTGGTGCCTACATTCATTCAAAGGAATAAGTACAATATCAATAAAATCTCGTTATAAAATTGCACGACAAAGGACTGGGGTACGAGGTAACAAGCAAAAGCACATTCTGACAACAGAGTCATTTGGAAACTACGTTAGCAGAAGCAACGGAGACATCCTCCTATTTTATCAGTCCTGTATAAAGATATAATGATCCAAACAAAGACTACGTCAAATATACGGTCAATTATATAGCAAAAAAAAACTTTTGGAAGGAAATTAACATGATTATTTGAAAGTAAAACTGTGGGAGCTCATCTTGGGACCCGGTCGAACGCACTTGGTCCGTCTTTTTCCATCTCTTCTCTTCTCACCCTCCAGGAAAACTCATACGCATGGAAATACACTCCACTCTATCCGTCTCTAACTAGCTGCTTAAGCACAACGTGCGCCAAGGGGGGAAGAGATCCCATCCCCCTCTCCATCCGGTTCGTTCTTTTTGAAACCTGCTCATTGGCGATAATGATTCTCTTTTTGCAGCGCCAACTGGAACCGCAAAACCACGAAACCACTCGCAACACGCCTCGGATGGATATATCCGACGCCGCGCAGGACCGACGCCGATCATCTTTCATCTTCCCTCTATGCTAACGTCTCCTCTCATTGGAGCCTTAATTGGCCGCCCGGACCACCGCAAATTGGGCATAAAAAGCTGCCCGGTATCAAAATCGATCGGTTCTCCCCGTCACAACTTGTTTATAACACCAGTCTTGACGCAGCGAACGCCGAATTTCGTCCCTAATGAAGAAAATGAGTTTCAAGTTTTTTGATAGGTCGATCTTTAATGTTAGTTTAAGCGCCAATGTAAATGCCCGATAAAACGCCGGCCATGAGTTTGAGGAAACGATTACAGAGCACAAAGCACCACTCAGTGTGGATACATGACATTTTTTCACTAAGTAATTACTCATTTTCGGCCCTCTTGCCCAGCTGGCTCATTTCCAGCTGTTTACGAGGCCTCTCGTTTCGGGTTTAACGTGAGCACACACACATACGCACACAGGAAGCGCTTCTATGCAACAAAGCGTGCCATAAATTTTAAATCCTAAATGAATTCACTTAGCCGAAAAATCAATTGGATCAAAAAATTAAATCTTCGAACATAAATTCACGACTTCGAATTAGATGACCAAAATATGGAAACTGGAGAGGGTAGTTAAATGAAGGGAAAAATGAATTTTAGGCAAACCTGTGATTTAAACAGATATATTATTGCATTAGCGTCACGAAATGGGCACAGTTGACGCAAGAAAGCACTACGCTCTATACATAGGTCATACTATACTTTAAAATACGTTAACTTTAAAATAAAGTAACTGAGCTACAATTTATGGACGCATTCCCCCATTTAACACTTTGTGCTATCGTAGTTCATCAAACTCGAGTCAAGTATTTGTGGTATATTATGTCAGAGGCAAGAAGTTCCGCCTGTTTCTCCAAAAATATCCAAAGTAGTAAATTCACGGACGAAGATTGTACAGTTATATTATAGATTATTTTTCTAGTCACTACGAGGAAGTTTACGTAAAAACTCAGTATCTAGCTCCATTACAACCCTTAGATATCGACAGAAAAGTGGTCCTTGACAGCTTAGTTGTCTAAAGCTCTCAGAGCGATAAAAAGGTATCTGGGTTCGATCAGGGCCTAGATAGATGATTTTTTCCCTCTCTGGAATTTTAGCAAGGCTGAGCTGAACAGCGGGAGACTCCGCAAAGGGATTTCTCGGCAAGTTTCGCAGATCCTTAAATTACTCAAGGTGTTCCTCTTTTTTCCCCTCCCTGAAATTCTCTACCATCCTACGTACTTGATCCCGGATACACTCTCGCACAATGAGCGAAAAAAGCAAATCGAAAAAAAATGAAAAGGCTCCCCCATCCTACCTTTTTTTTCTCCCTCCACGAGAGAGGCCAAGGTAACCGCCCTTCTTGTGCTCCCGCCTCGCTCAAATCTAACCAAACTACAAGCCCTCCGACAAACCTCTTCCATCTCCTCCCTACTGAGCAATAACCATCTCATCATAATTACCTGCTCTCTCCCTCTCTCTCTCTCACTCTTCCCTCCCACCCTCGCCATCCCTCCAATCCACCCTTTCTTCCACTCCATCCCCCATCCCTATACTTACTGAGTACAAGACGTCCTCCTCATCCTCCCACTCCTCAATCGGATCCGCCCGACCCACTTCCGAGTACCTCACAAAATCTCTACACAATCCAATGCACACTGCCACATCCTACCCTCCGACGGGAGTAGACAACGACAACTAGCTCAGATCCTCCGCCCCACGTAACAACGGAACCAGTGTTTTAGGGCCCGATTCGTGACTCGGCGATCGCCTCTGAGGACAGGAATGGGAGGTTACGATGCTGAAGGAGATGGCGGGCACGGAATTGTGAAAGGTGGGACGCTTAGAAAAGTAGTACCACAGGGTGCTGGGCATGGTGCGGCAAACTAACCAGAGGTATGAGGATTTCGATTCTCCAGATATGCGAATGGACGCAACTCTTCAAATCCGGCAGGGGTCTGGAAGCTTCCCTTAAGCCCCTTAAGATATTTGTGTCATTTTTGCATTGGCACATCACTAATATTCCAGAAATTCTTTTTTGTATTTTTCACACTGTAATATCCATAAATCTCTCCAAAATTATAAAGTAGTCACAGCTAATGAATAACCATAAAGGCTACCTAGCGCTTCCAGATAAGCAACTATTTCAACGCACGATAACGTGTTCACCTTCTATATAATAAACCAGCTGCTTTACATATCCGGACGGGTGGGTCCGGATAACCTGGGATTTAATTATCTCCTGTTTCTAAAATGGACTTGGATTGCTCCTCTATTCGGCATCGCAAATAAATAAAATAGGCAACTGCACTCATCACGAGGAAAGGTAAGAGGTATATAAAAATGGAGGATAAACCATGAATATGTAACTATAAATTTAAATTCTCCACATGTTATGTGGCCAAATATTTATTTTGAATCCATTGACCTTCAGTGAAACTAATTTTCAGAGATTTTTTGTAGTTATTGTAGTCTCGTAGCAGAATGAGGCATGGCAGTCAGAACTTGTATAATTAACCATCAGGAATATTGGTCGTTTCTAAACCACTAAGCTTCAAAAGGATGGTTTTGAAATCGTAAAAATATCTGAACTATGAAATACTGACTCACGTTGATCTGAATAAAATGTTTTTGGAAATTATCATGATATCATGCAATGATAATAGAAGTACAATAATACGAATTGTATTATCTGTCCGCTCAAGTGTATATAAATGTACGGATATTCAAGAGTAAACATTCGACCGGAATTCAAGCCTGGATCCTTTAAAAACTGGTTAAGAGAGCTAGCGAGTTACTCCATTAAAAGTAACTGGTTTTAACACTTTCGAGTCAAAAGATTATTAAGAATAAATTAGACTTACCAAGTTAATAACGCTTTTAAATTCACAATTAAAATCGATGAAAAAAGAGCAACAATATTCTAAGGATGTGGATTCTTTAGTGAATATTGGGTAAAATCAATTTTCTGATATTGACGTCATCAACTTCAGAGCCATTTCAAAACAACAAATACTTTTCTTCCAAATTATTGCAGTTATTTTCCAAAATGTTATAGACTTATAAGGTTTCAATAGAAGATTCATTCTGTGTGTACATAGTTTTGGAACGATTGCGAATCTCAAAATATAGTCCATCAAAAATATAATTACAAGATAATAAATGGTACATGAACTAGAAATGTGAAAACCCTAAAAACTCGGACATACTAAATCAACAAAAATGTTTGGTGGGCCATAATTAATACACTTACAGGGCATTTTACATTTTTTGTCTCGTTTTTTTCGTTCATATCACCCATAAAATCAAATACCCGGATGTTCGGAAATCCTAAAATACGTATTGAATTTGAAGATGCTGGTAGGAAGGAGGAGTTGGTTTGTAGGAAGAGGAGGATCAGAATGAGTAGGCGAGTGGGAGTGGTTCAAGAATAGGAAATGAGTGGTCTGAGGAAAGGTTATCGAGTAAGACCGCGGTTCGAAAAAAAACATCGCCCTCCCTTTTCCCTCCTCCCAGGAAGAGATCAGTGCACCAGATTGGGGAGGGCGGAGCTATTCATCCCCTCCCGAAAAGGGCATACGACAAGTTCATGGGCGCTCGGGGAAGGTCAACGTCAGGAGTTGAATATCATTTTATCGTTACTGTATCATATCCGAAGCTTATTGAATTGATTATGAGCAACAGAGTTAGGACTTTCATTTCTCTAAACGTGCTACGCGAATGGGGAAACTTGTTATGCTTATTATTCTCTCCATCCTTCGTATCCCCTGATTCTTCCGGGCATGGAAGATGACTTCACTCGATGACATTGATCATTTTGTAACAAAAACGTCATCAGCAAATATGGGCATCAGTAGTTATCTATAAAACATAGTAAATTGAAAATTACATAGGAACATGTTCTGTGAAAGTATAAAGCTAATTCAATAATGAAAATGTGAATCTCAAAACACTAATTTGGCACGCAGAGCGACAGTATTTTTCAAGAATTTTCTGTATGTGGTCTCATATTGGAACTTGTTTGCGATGAAATAGAAGGAAAAATAAGTATTCCGGACCACGAAATGAACAAAGAACCTTTGACCTACCGGGCAATAGCAAAAATCAATCACGCCACTAAAGCTTCATTGTTCAAATTCGATTTGAGACGGATCTATAACCATGAGCATGATCTATAACATGTGCCACTACAGATCAATATGGATGACACTCATTAGGCAGAAGGGAACTTCGAAGCATTAACATTGTACGGGAGAAATAGAGTTTCAAGTAAAGATTCTCTTAGGTATTTTCACGCAGCATCCCATGCATTCCAGGAGTGGATTTCGGAGTTTAAGTGTAATTAAAGAAAATTATACCCCATAAACGTTCATGCAAGTCACAAATATGAAAAAAATAAATTAATAAACTGGCTTTCCAATGAGTTTAATGCCTCATACTATGATTTATCGCATTATGGAGTACATGAAACCTACGGGCTTATTCGTTATACTCAAGGCTCAATCGGAATTTAAGAGAAACGCAACACCTATTCGGCAATTTAATGCTGCCAACGACAAGATAAGAACTCAAAAACTGCACTTTTCAAGAGTTGGAAAGTAAACTCTCTTCTTTTCAAAAGTTTTGGCTTAGAAAAAACTTACTAACTTTTAATGATACTACTTTGACCGGAATACTCGGCGAAGCTAACGGTTTTGGAATCAAAGATGAGAAGAAGCTCAAGGCATGAGCAAAGCAAGACGACTAGAGAGACTGAGAGAAGATTCTGCTTGAGAAGAGGTCACGTCTCTTTACGGATATTAAAGAAGGCGAGTTTGGAAGCCATGAATAAAGGAAGGCTGATTTACGGCGTTACTGGGCAGTTTAAATATGAGCTAGGGACAGGTCCAGCGAAAATAAACTCCAAAGAGTAAATTAAAATATTATTACCTAATACATTTTCGCAATTAAATGGAAGTAAAATTATTGAAATACAAATTGCTGCCTTAATAAAGATGGCCCTCGGCGATTAAGAAAATTTATTAGAAACTCCACCATGCTCCATGCACGGATACCGTAATTTTATCCCACACTATCCTTTGAAAGTATCCCTCGCATATCTGAAATGATCGGAATGAATATATACTTTCTGAATTTATTTAAATGTTAATTATTGACTCCTTCTCCTCTATCCTTCCTGGACGTAATCATTTGATAGTAACCAGTGCTGTTACTAAAGACCAACAGTGGGAGGGAACTAGATCACAATGTCTATCAGTATAACATATATATATATATATATTTTTTTTTTCATCGACCAAGAAAAGGAGACCAAATCTCGGGAAATTTATCTCGTCGGTATTAAATACATACATATTTCATTAACATTGAATTCTTGTACATATAGAAAAATGTAAATTTATCACGGGAGGCGGGGATTGGGTAAATAGGACTGAACCCAAAGTTATCCTCTAATCGTATTTAAAAGTATTCACGCCGCTAAACAGTATGCAGGGTTTAGAGAGCGAGGGCACCTATGGTTTACTGAATATCATATTACACTTAAAGGGCTAAATAAAGAGTTTCATGCTTGGATGCACAAATTAATACTTTTGGAAACCTGACGCAAAGATGATGAAATCCGTAGTAATGTAATCAGACGTGATCCTTATTTAAATAATAAAAAATTAACTGTAAAATAACTACTGCAGTAAAATAGAATGACTTTTGTAATTTCAGGACTCTACCATCGCGTAAATACAAAATTGAAGAAGAAGAGAGGCGTTCTCTTCGTTGTTTTATCCCGTAAATACGTTATCTACAATATTAAAGCCTTTTTCTAAACGAAATAACGTACTATAAGTAAGAAGTTATTATAGCTTACGATTGAAATGATGAAGTTCAGCATCATTCACAAAGACCGTACCTGAAAATAAAGAATGTATATAGGTTAGTACTGGCAATAGAATAAAGTAAAAAAAATAGAATTATGCGTTTCAATTTGTACTATGAAGCACAAAATGAACTTCTATAACTATAAATACAAATGTAAGTACTTTTAAAGCATTGCCTCTTAAAAAACGATATGGTAATTTACTTAGCTGGTCCATCTCTGTGTCAAGTAAGTAAAACTTTGCATGACCCAGATAAGGACCGGAAATAAATTTCTTTTGCGCATCTGTAATGCCATTATAATATTACTATTGGACCCAAATGCCTTTTTAAATCATTCGATGAGGCCGACAAATACTCTCTGGAATAACAAAATTACTCATTTTTTTAACAACTCCAAGAATTACACACTGTAAAAATATATGCCTAGCTTGGAAGTCTCGCTCTTCCGCGCCGCTGCAATATTCACGCACAGGACTTTAAGAAAATCTGGCCTAGTGAAAAACCGAAGTAGATACATACAAAGATAATGCACGAGGGGATATTTCAAAATATGCTTTCAAAGACTTGATATTCATTGGATTAGCATATGTGGTACTTGAAATATTCTCCCCAAAAAGTATATATTCAGTGGATTAGCATATGTGGTACTTGAAATATTCTCCCCAAAAATTATATATGCATATATTATATATATGCATTTTTTCCTCATAAACGGTTGCATTTATTGCAAAACGGCATCGGGCTTTTCATTTTCTTATTATGTCAGGACGTTTTGCCAAATCGCTCGTGAAAACAGATTCGCATATGCTTTAGGCAACCTTTGTCAAAAAAATAAACCACTGAGTAAACACAAGGACCTCACTCAATGCTTCTCGTCAAATATACTAAAAGTCTTTTTGTAAACTCTTTCTCAGGACTCAGCTTTTTCATTTCCAATGTTAATCAATCGACCTTGCGTCGTTCGTCATCCTAGATCATAAAATGAAGTGTTGTACTCACTTCTTTTTTATCAAAAAAATATTTCTCTCTCACATTATTTACTATCCTTGTTAGGTAGTATAATCCCATAGAGGAAGAACCCAGAGAAATTATGTTTTTCCTAGAATATATATGAGGCTAATATATTGTATTCTTATTATAAAAACAATTCCCCATATATCATCAAAACTTTATTAAAATAATATTCCCTGTACTCGAAAACACCAAATGTGACGCAAGTGTCACATCAAGTAGCAGTATTCACTGAGAAAAGTCTTTCCACAAAATAAGTTGTCATTCCAAACAATACTAAAATCCTGCGACTAAATTACGCTTAAACTCTTAGTGCAATAAGCAATTGCGTACCCTCAGGAGATAAAAGGATTTTCCTTCACCATTAATAACATAATAGCAAAATATTAATTACAGCTATACCTCATCCGAAATTTAAGGTGGAATTTCATTAAGGCCAACCTTGTGAAAACAGAATGCCTACTTAACAACCTCCAAGGTTTTTAAGAAGTTCCATTTCACTCTAATTCCACAAGTGATACAGTCACATAACTCTCACTTTTAGAGGCTCAGGGACTAATTTCAAATTCGAATCGCGAGCAGCCTCCTCGTCCCCCGTACTACCACTGGAATTTACGCTCATGATTCTGACCAGCTGGGTCTCCCGGTCCCTGATTTCCTCCGAACTTCCACCTCCATCTTCGCCGACATATCCCCTCTCCCTCTATTCCTTGGCATCACTCACCAACCCCCGACCTTGAATCGCTCGCGGCCCAGACGACTGTCCCGACTTCAACGGATCTCGTCCTTCACAGCTTACCTTAACCTCATACCGCCATGTACAACATTCAATTTCATTTCGAGGCCAGCAAAAGCATACAAGTGGACAAGGAGATACAAACCAAAACAACTTGATTAATCGTGTCTCTCGTAGGGAGACTCTCTTATGTAAGCCTCTCAGAATTTAACTCAAATAGGTTTTTTGTCCGAAATTCCCAAACTTTTTCTCCGTGGGGCTATCTTACCCAAATTCGGCGATCAAATTACAACCTGCAATTTATAACAGTTTGTTCAGGCAATCAGAAATGTTAATATAAGGTACGATTGGCTCATGAAAATTTATATGAACCTTGAAAATTTATTCGTTGCTCCTCAACAAAGATGATTCCAAACATAACATTAGAACCCACAAAATAACCTGATGAAATATTTTCAAGAAATAATTATACCGTTTCATGGGGACTACCAAGTGAAGAGTAAAATTGATGGAAGTATTAGAATCACAAAATTTTAACCACGAAAATTTAGACCTTAGACAAACCTTAAACCACTTGAATCTGTAAAATAGAGCTTATACACAGGAATATGCGGGTAAGAAAATCCTACTTCCATACAAATCGAATATTTGAACCTTCTCACCATTCTCTTTGACTTGCACAGCTTAAAAAATTACTTCACTGATAGCTCGCAATAACACATCAAAGAAAGGGGCATTTTATTAAGAAAAATGATTATTGCAACATTCTACACCACTCTAAAAGGAACTGCAAATTAATTGATCAGAAACAGAATAGAATATGGTAATCTGCGTGCAAGAACTTAAAATAGCGCATTTTAAAGCAGATTCATATGATTATAATGTGGATTAAACCGAGCATTTTATAAAAGAAACCAGCCCATGCAGAAAGAAAATTTGAGGGTAAAATATGAATGATCGTAAGTATTTGCTATATTTTGAACTAATACCTTAATTTTACAAATGTATAGTGATGGTAGATTATTATAAATAATAAATAATGGAAAAAGCGTAAATACCACATCTTTTAATTGAAAGAGTGTAATGCTATTCCCACCACAAGGAACTAGCATTAATCTATTTCGTTCTAAGTGGAATATTTGAGAAAAGAATGATTTGTTATACTCGGGTTGTAAAACCAGATAATGCAATTCGACCAACTCACACGACCAATTCCCACATTCACAACAGTAAAAAACAAATCGAAGACAACTCTTTCTCTCAGATTGAAGCTTTCCCCAAACATCTTTTGCGTATCAAAATTTCCGCTCTGTACCGAAAAACCCGCCACGTGGAAGGACGTGCAAGAATGTTTGCCGTAGGATCGAGGGGCGGGGGAAAACCCTTCCTGCTCTCCGTTACCTCCGTGTCCCGCTCCGAGATCAAACAAGGCGGCAGGACGGTTTCATCGTCGATAAAAGGTATACGCGTCAGTGGGTGAGTTGTAGAAGAGTTCGAGTAAGCAAACTACAACTCGGAGTGACAAGCTTCGAGCCATAAAGCAAATAAAACTTTCAGTGATAGTTGAGAGAAGAAACGAGGATCTCGAATCACTGTCTTGCAACGGAGAAAGATTTAGGGGATTATGCATGTTCAAGCGAAAGTGGCTCAAAGGATACTGTGGTGCTCCGTAGATAAATGAGATCCCGTTTGAAGGATAACACAAACCAGTATTCCATCCCAGTTCAATGGTAACTGGCAGTTTCAATGCCCTCACTTTCAAGTCACGTAAGGCTGCAGATAACGGGAAAATGAGCTCCTAATTGAAATCCGCATGGAGTAAAATACAAGTACCTACGCTGGGAGAGGTTCTCCTGCGACAATTTAACACCTCAGGGGATCATACAATTATACAAAAATACAAAAAGTTAGAGCGTAAATCTCGAAGTTATGAGTGAGATTAAGAAATAACATGCATTCCGCGCGCGTCTGAGTAAGAAACGGGTTCCACGGGAACGAACTCCATAAAACATCTGTGAATTAAGCAAAAATGATTGAAGAGGAAGCAATAAGTCGGAAAAGACAAGCGTGGGGGTTGGAAATGGAATAGAATACCAGAATGAAAGGGTGGAGAGGAAAGTTATTGAAGGGAGGAGACGAATTGAAATAATGAACGACAGAGGAGGGAAAAGTGAGCGGAGAGAGAGAGAGAGAGTGGTATCGGTGAAATTTATGGAATGGAAAACCCCGCGGAAAGGAACTTGTATTCAACCTACCGTGGCGCGCTTTCGGCCGTATGCATTGTGATACGGAGAAAATGGGCTTCCTAAGGTTAATAAAGTGAACGTTAAGGGGAATAAAGCTGTACATTCACTGGCTATGATACTAATTAACATTGAGGAATTATGGGGAGCTCAAAATTTTACACCAATGTTTCAGAAATTGTAAAACAAAGGAGCACTCGACTCTATTGCTTTCCATCACCAAAATCAAAATCTGAATCAACCAGCTCGCTCTTTAGTGCTTCAGGTTCGAGTTATATTCCGGTGCTAACGAAATATTGCCTGAATTAGCTCGAGTAATTTTACATCAGCTTCTCCACTGATAAATTAAGTAAATACGTCTCATTTTCAACAAAAATTATATTTTAATTATGGTTCACCAATGAGATTCACTATCAAATAAAATTGAATCTATTCCATCAATTGAAAATATGGTTTTCAATAACTGAGTACGATGAAATAAGTTTGAAATTCAAGAGTTACTACTTCTAAAACTCAAGAGTTATACCTGTTAGGGATGTGAGGTAGTTAATAGATTTTATTTACTAATGTTTGCTAGGAGCATAATTAAATATAGCAACAATTAGTAACTATAATAACGAACATGATCTCAAACTTTCAAGAAAAAATAATAGCCATGAATCAACACCATGTATCCCACGACTGCTCATAACGACGGTCACTTCTCAAAACGTTACCTACAAACGTTACGTTGAACTCACTCTTCCAAATCTTTGTGAATAACGCTGTTAAAAACTTCAACAACATACGAGTACATGGGGTGCACGCCTAGAGCGTGTACCATAAATCCCTGTAGCAGTAGCGTATGAAGTTTGCTCATTAACAGCTAGCTCCTTTTTTTTCTCTTTAATTCAGGAAAAAGACCACTGAGTAGGAATTGCAGTCTCCTCAATCTACGTCGAAGTAATAGTTAAACAAGTCGCCATGGCACTTCTTTACATTTCTTCCTGCCTAGACCGAAGTCTCCCGTATAACATGCACACATCCATTCTTTCCTCGGTTCATTTCTCTCTCCATTCACTAAATCTGCGTAAAAAAACGCTCCAGAGAGGAAAAAAAAGATGAGACCACATCCGTCGCTTTCTCAGTCCATCATCCGCTCTTCAAATGTTCGCCGTTTCCCGCCAAGCAGGTAGATGGGCAGAAGGGATGAGAGATGGGGGGAGGACAGAAGAACAGCGGGCCGGTATTAGAGGGAGGTGACACAGACTGAAAGACAAATACGAAGTAGAAACAGGCAGAGAGGGAAGAAGCTTCAGATGACATTGATATAGCAAATAACATTGAACGTTACGCCTATTCTCATCACGTTATTCTTATGAATGAGAAAAAGAACTTACTCTAAGCTTTTATTTAACCCATTTTCGTGAAAACAGATGGTATTGGTATCCGGGTTATGATTTTCAGAAAAGGAAAACCCATGAATTCAGAGCCGTGTAAATGTTTTTACTCTGATAATGGCCCAAGTCTTTAAAATCACATAAATTCATAAATTCTTCTAAGAGCCCTTAATTCTTCTACCCCGCTCACTCGGGAATTTTAGAGTGCGTAAAGCAATAAAATTTCAAACTCGCTTACATCCATGGGAAAACTATAAGGGTTTTCTGATGAACTCGGCGAGGAAATTTTTAAATCAAAGAGCAAGAAAAATGAGACAGCCTCACGTTAGTTTCTCGCCCGTCCTAGATTCTTGCCAAAAACTTGCACCATTCTAGTCAACTTAGGGAAAATGTATAATTTAAAGTTATGTTCCTGTGCAGCGAGGTAGCGGTTTCGTTCTTAATCGCCGAAGTATAAATATTGCACCAGTAAACGCGACTGTAAGCACTTCGAACAGGGTCTCTCGAGGTAAAGGGATAGCGAAATTCCTCAGGATGTAATTTTTAAGCCCTACCGAGACAGAAAACGAAACACAAAGAGCCATTCAATATTTCTGGAAGAAGATAGAACGAAAGTGCCCGAAGTAAATGAGTCTCTATACTCTGCGTGCTTTTGATGTTATATCGCATTTTACAATCACTTTGTGGCTTTATTTTTCCACGTGGCGAGCGAAGAAGATAAAAAAGAACTAAATTGAGGGATTTGAGAGGAGGCAAGAGAGGACGAAATTAGGCCCGGATATGAGGTGGAAGCCGACGAAAGGGAACAACGGTGTAGGTAGGTAAGCGAGAGCGAGGTTGGGCAGAGTGAAAAGAAAGACAGGGTTTGCCGCACGGCGGCGCTGAGGGCGGGGGCGGCGAGAGTAATGACGCGACAGTGTTTCAAAGAAAAATAAAACTGGCGGGAGGAATGAACCATGGAGAACTATATAATTTTTTTCCAAAATGAAGGGTGCTTTTATTCAGACGAGAACAACGAGCCAAAAAAAATATAGGCGGGGCGAAAGTGAGAGCGAGTGGGAGAGAGGAGAGACGCAGAAAAAAAGAGAAAAAGTGACATCAGGAGTAAAGCGTGAGAGAAGTAAGGTAAGTCGGCGCAGCTTGGATCACTATAACGCGAGTATCAACGCAGAAAGAAGAGGAGAATATCCACGGAGAGATGTGCATAATGAGACAAGGAAGCGGCAGAAAAGACCAAAGAGGGAGGAGCCAGAAAATGGAAAACGGTTACGTAAAACGGTGCCTGGGAGCTGCCAAAGCGAACAAGAACGAGTCAGATTAACCTTGCCAGAACGGGAAAGCAAAATAAAATCCACGGCTGTTTCGCTCCAGAGAGCATATTTATCTTTTCACACCTGAAGATAAATGCTACAACCATTTCATTATACCATAACAATAACAGGGAGAGTGCCGTAGAATTTTGAGGTCGCGTTAAACGTGCACTGAATACGTATTTGCTCCCGTTTATAATATGTATATATATTGCTTTCCTTAAACTGTAAAATTACTGAAAACAGTTTTTTCTGCAAATAATAACGCCAATTTCTAGCATATGCTGACTTTATAGACGCTTTTGAAAGTATACTGAGCACGAAAAATAATAGTACAAAATAATACGAGAGAGGATACACGCCATGGTACTTTATTTAGAGTATATAATGAATACATTTCATCAGAGAGGAAAAGAATCATTTTTCACATACCAGTAATGGGCCTCTTTCCTGTTGTCCAACGTAAAGCACAAAAACGCGGTAACAATCCATAAGGGACCGATCTATGATCAAGACCTGCAGCTTTAGACACGCGTAAGTATAATAATAATACTCGCAGAATAAGTGTACTAAGGGTTCTGCTTATATGCCATTCATTTACATAGCACATCACATTCTGTGTTCGCTGTTTTTTTTATTTCGTCTCGTAGAAATTGAAACGTTCCGGTAAGACATCTTAATATTTTCAAAGTCGATACTTTTCATTTCCAAAATAGATATTTCAGTCATGACATTTAAAAATATAACTCATCTTAGTTTAAACCCAATAATGAAACAAAATTTCATGCACTACTTTTTCATTCACATTCGCGCATAGGATTTCAAAATCCTAGTCATTGAACCACCTGATCATGCACATTCCCTCCTATCTACTAAAGCCTCCCCATCTTATCTCCGCTTGATAATAAGCATTATATCCATCCCAAGGCCTTCGTCTCGTTAGCCGTGAAGGTAGTTAATTTCTCTTCTCTTGGGTAGTATTTGTAATAGTAGTAGCAGTAATGGTATCTATTCGGGGGAGGCGACCGACAGCTGAGTCATTTGCTTTTCAAATGATCTCAGCTGAAATTTGCTTTCATATGTTAGTTGAAAGAAAAAACTAAAAACAAGAGAAACGATCCCGGTCCATGAAAGGCCATTATCACATTCTCCGCCTTATTCGTTTTGCAATATCTGTGCCAACCACTTTCGATGACAATTTAAGGAAAGCATATCTTATACAAGAAAACACGACCCCAAAAGTTGCTGAAAGCAGGATACCACACAATGAAAATATATTCAAAATACTATTAGGTTTTGTCATGATCACATCTCTAAAGTAGTTCCAGCAACAAATAGTTTCCTTCTTATATTTTATTATATATGTAACAAACTTTGCTCCCTTATTAGGTCTCTTCACGAGAGGCCACAAGGTTTGCACCTCTTACATCGCACCATGCAACAACCATTCTCTTCCTCACCCCAACTCTTCAATCCCTTTCCAACACGCCTCCTCTCTTCCTCAATCTTTTCCTATTTATCTCCGCTCCCTCAAGCTGAGCCAGCGCACATGATGAAACCGATTTGGGTGCGACATAGCCGCAGCGTTTCTCACCCGAGGCTATTAAAGAAGCGGGGAAGGCACACACGGAAGCGATAAAGACTCTAAGAAAGCTTGAGAGGGAGGAAGAGACTATCATCCGCCAGGGAGTAAAAGTGAGACAGAGCGGGCGAATAGGGCGGCGGAATGAGCCTTTGAGGTGGATATTGAAAGGTGTCGCGCGTGTAGCCTGGTCGAGGAGTAGGGGGAGAGAGACAAGAGGGGATAAAGCGGAAAGTGAAGAGAGGGAAGGCCTTGAGATCCGTCTACTCTTGTATTAAAGAGGAACTAGACAGCAGATAAGGTCCTTGCAAACCGCATGATGTTCCCAGCGGGCCTCCCTACATCTAACTAAGCCTTATCCGTACCCGCATAACGTTTTGGTAGGGTATCCAAATGAACTGATACAGTAGATGACATTCCATGACTGAAAATCATACAACCCAAATAAGGTATGGCAGAGAAGATATTTCCGCATTAACTGAAGGGATCCCATTAGCCAGAAAATATTTCACAGTCACTGAGGATAAGAAAAACCAAAGAGTGACCACCGAAGTCCTAAATCTAAACATGTTAAGAGATTCAAAAGTTCCACAAAATATTGACTTATTCTCTACCTTTTTATTTCATGAAACGTATTTTCTCAAATTCTCAACTGAATTACCAATTACGGGAAAATAAATTACTTGGGCTGCAATCTACCCTAATGTCAATGATGATATGCTATCAAAATCCACCGTTAAAAATTGTTGCTGAACAAATTTTGAGAATGCAGTCGGTACCGAGCATTATAGCGTAAGAAATTAAATATTGAGGAAAGGAACATATTACGATTAACGAGGATGCAGTACCTAGATTTAATGTCCTAAAACAGTACCAGGAAAATGCCTCTCAATTTGCCTTGATTGTTTCGTATGTCTCCCACTTTATTAAAAAGATGAAAGCACCACAAACACAAGTAATTGGATTTAAATCCGCGATTTTATGAGCTCAATGGAGAGCCCCCAACCATTGCGAGAATGAGCACAGTAAACATGGGTCACTCTGTGTCCTTCTTACGCCAACCCCTCCAACATTCGTCTGTGGAATTCTCGTGTTGACGAGATTTAGTCTCTCTCTCTGTCAACGCACCGTTCCCTCACCCTGCCTCCCCATTTCCACGCAACTCCGAACTGCTCCTCGCTCCCTTCCCCAAGTTCTTCCTTGCTTTCATTTTATCTTTGTCTCTTGCTGCGATTCCCTACCATGCTGAGAGAGAGAGGGATGGAAAATGTGTGAGAGAAATATCGGGAAACCGTCCACATGAAGCATCCCACCCAACGTCCACACCCACACTGCTTAATCTGTTCCGCAAAGGTCACCGCCGCTGTTCTCGCTCCTCTTTCATTCTCCTTCACATGCCCATTCTCCCCTTCCTTCCTCCGCCATCTTCGCTTTCTTATTCCCCAGCTTCCATCAACATCCAGTAGCATTACAGCCGAATAAAGCGTAAGTGACTCTTTTCCCTTACACATTAGCTTAAAAAAGCATAATATGCCTAACGATATTAGATAAATAGTAATCAGACGATACTCAATTCTCGTTCGAAAGAATCCAGTTCGAAGCTTTGATTCTCTAAAAAATTTTAAATTCCTTACCCGCTACACTGCACACAAAATAAAGTCATCACTGGAATTAAGTCCGTACTGAAATATGGCAACGAATACTAAATGCGTGGAGAATTCAGCTTTCCTCTAGAGCGTTACAAAATTTGTAAGTAGGACTAGATAATTGCTTCCCGTCTGAATGATTACGCGAACATTGCAAGGAAACCTACCACGAATGAGTTATTTTCACACACCGCAGGATTGAGAACAAAAAAATCTACCCTCTAATCACCGCGTTCGAATCCTTACGAATGCAATATACGCACCTAATAAGAAACACAATTTGGTTATCTCAGTTGCTAGTGCACCCACCTTAAGCGTGCTCAACATAAAGGAATTCATGATGACGGTCAGACAAAAATTATTGCCGTAGTGAACATTCTGTTATGATAAAAAGTTAAATCGTAGGAGCATACAGGTATTAAACACAGCGTGCCGTTCTCCGGGTTATCATAGCGTTCACACCCTCACCAATTTAAATGCTTAGCTAGGGGCGTAGTTCTCTTCCCTCCTTTCTCGAGCATCAAGAGGGAATGGAAGGAGTGGACCGCACAAAACAACATATAAAAGGACCTCGAGGGGCAGACCAGCGGAGTTCCTAAAAGGCGTAAAGGAAAAGCGAAAACGAATTGCGGAACAATTGGGTGGAAATACAGTCCGGACGACAACGAAGCGGGTTCGTGTTGTGGAATGAGGGAGGGAAGAGAGGAGGGAGAGAATTAGGTTTCCAGAGAGTGAGACAAGCATATGTGGGAAGGGAGAGAGGCAAAGCTGAAAAAACAATCTAGTCATAAATGAAACTTCAGGAAGGGCAAGGTGTGTTGTTGCGAAACAAGAGGAAAAAGCGAAAACCAGAAATGAAAAGTAAACAGCCAGCTCGGGTACTCCGATACCCAACGCTCTCGATCGCTAACCAGAAGGTAGCAGGTTCGAAACTGGATGGAGATTTTGGGTATTAATGTTGCTGCTTCATGAAGTGATTGAGTTCTAATGTCTCCGAGTGACTGAGGTTATCGACCACGTAATGAATGAAAATGCTATAGAAAATAGTAGCACAGGAGACAATTGAAGAATTGTATACATTTGAAATACATAAAAAAACGCTAGTTCAGGGGTCGCGGTGTGGAAAACAAATTCTTGTCTCTGTATCAGACGGTTAGTTACTCTCTTTTGCAGCCTCTGCTTACCCAGTAGTTAGAATTTTAAATTTTGAAACTTAGACTAGTACATGATTACTAATACTTTTATGCGTGATTTTTAATGCATGCATGGTATGAATTCACCCCCTAGCACGCACCTTTATAATATCTTGCAGGGTATTGTGTACGTGGAGATATAGAATTTGCGTGTAGAAACAGTGTCTACAGAGCCAACCTCGAATCGGGACTAAATGAATACATCTAGTAACTTTTTTAAGACGCACAACATAATATCCAGATTTTTCCAATCTAGTCCTTCCTATTCCTAAAAAATAGTTTTTTTGTGTTAGTAATTTTTATAAGAAATGCACAACTACTCTCTCTATATTATCTACTTCCCGCATTAAAGTTTAGTAGTTGGGTATAAAAGTTCCCTGTATACTCGAGAGGAGGCTATACTATAGTGAATTGTAATTCGAGAAACCACATTTTAATGCAGTGAGTACTAAGTTGTGGGTGCATCTTTTCAGTGATAGAAAAAAATTCCTGCTCACTTTTTCAGCCAACAAAAATGAAATTATCCTATACGTTCACGGTCTATCAATTAATTTGGAAAAATATATTTGATTAAAACTACTTTTAATAGTGTTATTTGAAAAAGAATGAAAACTCACTCGAAGTAAATAAAACAACAAACAGATGCGATGCATCTGTCAGAATACTACGCATGATTAAATTAGTAATGATATGGAGAATTTAAATTGAAGCACTACGATACAACGCAATAATGTGTTTCGAGTATATTCAATGCGTCTTAAGTCTTGTGAATGATTGAGAGAAAGAGGACCATAATAGCCTGCGCAATATTGGATGCCATTTGCGAAAGCTAAAAACATTAAGACAAAAAATATTCTGCACAAACGATGTTAAAGGATAAAAGGCATGATTATAATGACATAATGACATCAATAATTATTTGCTGATGTAAGAAATTAAATTCTAACACAGCCCAATATGAGACAGCGGCGAGGCGGTGATTTAGTAATTACGTGAAAATTTTCCATCAAGTATGCACAAATATAGCTTAGTAAATTTCAGATTTTAGCCAACAGTTATTTATTGTTCCACTTTGATAACAAAGGTAGTTCTAAATTAGTTTTCAAAGGGTTGGCAGCATCCTTAGTCACAAAAATAATCTCACTCTCAACGCCGCCCTCATCTCCGGCAGCCTCCGACATGTGAACTCCGCAAAGAGCGCAGATTATCGTCGTCTTCTCACCCCCCAGCGTTTCATTTAAGGAACCATCCATCGCGTCCTTATCCGCGTTTCGTTTTCACGGGGAAAAAATCATCAGGAAGGAATCCGAGGCAAAGAAAAACGACGCCGTTCCACGTTTAACAAGAAACGAGGTGTGGCAGAGGGGCTTTTATTTTCTCCCCTTTTCATCATTCGCTACTGCCTTCGACGACTCTTCCCTCTCCTTCCTTCCAGCACCAGCTCCAAGCCCTCCCACTCTCTCCGGTGGGTCCACCACCCCATCCATCCATGGGGGCGCATCCACCACCGCCCAACCACCGCGGCCGCCTCCCACGCCGTCACCTTGAGATACACCACATTTACGCCGAGAGATCATCTCCGACGCTCCATCCGAGTCTCCCTTCCGTCCTAACACTCGATGTCCCCACGGCTTAAGAGACGCGTCGCCGATATCATTCACGCAAACCCTTGCAGCCCCACTCCTTCCACCCCTTCTACCATACTTCTCACCCTCCACCCCAAAGAGCGGAGTGATATTCCTCTCGCGCATACACACACTTTTCCCCTCCTCGTGTATTCTCTGCCCCCGCACCTTTCACTTCGCCCTTCTCCATTTCTCTCGCCCTTCCTCCTCCACCTCTCATCCCCATCACCTCGTCAAATATCTATTTTCTTCCTCCTTCCTCTCTCCTCCTCCCTCTCCCCCTTCGACTTCCGTATTCCTCCCGCACGCTCTCTCATCAGGGATTTTTCCAGTCCCGTGAAAGAGGGTAAAACGCAAACTTCCTTAACTGCAGTGGAGCACGTAGAACTATTGGTGGTGCGTGCTATTCATAACAAAATCTCTCCGCCATCTCAAATTTGGATTGTTCACACGTTTTCTGGAATTCATACCAGCATTGTACAATTTATAGGACCACGTAATACGAGGGAAACAGTAATCATGATACGACTCTGAGATGGAGAGACACCCGCGAAAATTCCTCCAAGTTATTCACATAAAGCATATTTATTAACATTACAAGAGTATATTCCAATTTTTTTTGTCGGGCTAGGGCACAACTAGCTAGAACTATTTGCATCAAAGCCAAGGTAAGGACGATGGCCAGTGTCTAAAATAGATGAAAAGGCGAAATTAGTGATTCCTAAACGTGGAGAGATGATTACCAAGGAGAGAATAAGCTTAGGCGTTAATTTTTCAATTTTCCGTGGCTCCTTTGGTATTTTTTGCGGAATTTATCATTTTATATAGTGTGTAACATACCAGTATTATTAGAATAAATACATTTGTGAATTCAATCACAATGCAATCAATTGTGCATTAAACAATTCATTTATATCCCTTAAAATGTAATTAGTTCAGAAACGAAAAAGTCACAAATACAACTTCCTGATGATAAAACTTTTCATACAATCCGGTTAGGTAGTAGATGTCACGTAAAATTTATTATGACTCAAACATACTCAACATTTATGAAATCGGTTACAAAAGCTGTGTATATGCTGGCTAATCAAATACACATATCGATATACGTACGTTGCAATAATTATCTTAAAAAAATTAACAAACAATTTCCAATAAAATGTCAGATATGATTAACGACAGCTATCTAAATACGGAAGTACCGTATGATGATGACAAAAACCAAAGTCAGCAAATATTTGCTGGAAGACATTACGAATTTTGATTTTATAATGGAAATTTGAAGCCACGGAATAAATCATCGTACCATTTCCAATAGTTAGAATTGCAATAACAGCTTCGAGAGCTTGACGATAGCTATGATAAAAAGACAGTTTTCAGATGTAACCACCTATAATAGTAATAAGGTCAGAGACTCCTCATTACTTAGAGTATCATTCACATTCATGGAAAATTCAATATTGAACTTTCTCAAGAGAAAAAGTAAAAAATAGACACAATACGAGTTGAAGCTATCAGAGGAGTTGAATTCTAAGAGAGGTATAAAAGCCAATATAGGTGATGCACGACGAGAATATAGAACGGTGGTTTGTAACCCAAGCCTTGGCTTCGACTAACAGGCACTTAGTGATTAATTGAGGAACGATCACTAAAAATTATAAGTAATAAACTACATTAACACCAAAGTGACAAGTGAGATTATTTCAGCCATAATTGCCGCCGTCTACTTAATGTACATACTTCCTATATTAGTGCATGTGAAACGCGATTTTCTTCACCAAATGAAGTACGGGCTAACATAATAATTAAATGATGTTGAATATAGTGCGTATAACTGAACTACAGACTTCTAGAAACTGAGGTGGCAGAGGGATTGTTAATGATTCATTGCTGCTTTTCCTACAATGAAAAATATAAAATTTTATTCCGAAATTAGTTTTCACATCGGCCCAAAAACGCCCCAGATAAGAGCTCCTATTTAAAATACATTGTAAAAAATTACAGACACAGGTTTGGTGGCCTCTCGGTGACTCCAGGGAAATCCTACAAGAATGAAGCAGCCGAGAATACCCTCCGTTGAACCATGGTTCCAATTGGGATGCTTCACATTTAACTCTATTTTTTTTAGCATTAAATAGGACCCTCAAAAGTAATCACGCATGGCCACAGTCGAGTACTCATTCCCTCTGCCCCAGCAATCTCTCTCTCTTTAACTTAAAAGCACTACTATACACCCCATTCCATTCAAACTGTTAATATAATCGCGACCTAGAATGAAGAAATTTTTATAACCGTCCCTAAAAAGGAAAGAGTATTTCGTTTTTGCTCTCCAAAACTCCGGAAAGAGTACGACCTCAGTGGCTCAATTTCAATGAATTCAACTTGCTCTGGAATCTCTTTACTATTATTTCACTCACTGCATGTGTATGATTTAAGGCAATGATACTGAGCAATAAGACCAACAATGCATTCGCATCACCATCCATGGCTTGGGATGGCATCGTAATAAAGTTGGAGTTCTCAGACAAATAAGACAATCTCTCTCATGGTCCCATATGCATACATGCTTAGTCCCAATTTATTAAAAAATGTTGTCTTTTCGGGAGAGGAATATGTTTAAATATGGGTCCATCTCACTGAATATCTCCTCCTTCGATATAAAACGTAGGATGGTTACGAGTGTCAGATAATTATCCACATCCCATTCTTCATCTTTCCCGGATTTTTCCATAAAGGTAAGTTACTCACATAGCTCAACAAATAATCGCACCCGATTAGCCTCACGTCGAACCTTTCCGTATTTATTTGGTGGAAAAATGGCCTTCGAGGAGCTTCAGAACATGCTATCCTTTCACTCTCCCACACCTTTTCACATACCGCGCATCGGTAACAAGCTCATTTCTCCCCTTATTTTCCTTTCCCATAGAAAAACCACAGGATGCTCTGCCCAGCTTCCTTCTTTACGTATCATATCAGCTCACTCACTCCTTCCTCAATCCCTCCCGCTAAAAGTCACAAACTTGCCGCACACGACCGCCACCATCCTACCCCTCCCCTTATCCCCCCAACGTCCGCGTTCCGCCCTAACAACCGCCGCCCCTCCTCATCCCGGAACCCCTTTCCTATGGGCCTTCCTCCCCACCACCTCCCTCTTCTACTCGAATCCCACGATATCTTCACCTCCCCGTCGGCACACACTACACTCCACGAGGTCCTTCTCCGAGCTGTTTACATAAACACTCCAGTGCTACAACCCATTTCAACTTCCAGACGAAGGGGGGTTTACCTTAGCGTCACTCGCATCCTTGCCTCCCACACACCAGCGTGCACACCTCCCCGAGTCGAAATACTCTCTCTCTCTCTTCACCCGCCACCCCCTCGCTCCCCAATTGGTAAGATTGCTGAAGAGGAGGGAGGATGGGAGAGGGTGGGACGGAGGAGAAAAGAGTGAGAAGAGGTGAGCGAAGAGATTTTCGGGTTGGCGCGAGTGGGGTTAAAAAAAAGGGTGGGAAGCGCGGGAGACGTAAAAGCAAAGGTGAAGGAAGGGATAAAGGATAGAGTGTAGAGAAGGGTCAGAGGAAGAGGGAATAAAAAATGGACCGAACGAGGAAGGAGGTGCGCGAGGTGGAATGAGATGGTTGGCGGGATTCGGTCGGCGTGAGAGAGAGAGAGCGAGAGGAGCCTGCAGGGAGAGCGCGGGGGGGGGGGGGAAGAGAGTGAGGCAACTGCCCAATTTTACCCATGGCTGCCCATGCGGCCGAGGGCGGCTCCTCCCCCGCTACTTCTACCTCTCTCTCGCCCACCTTCCTTCCTTTTTCACATTCTCCCCAATCTCGCCCTCTACACACCCCCCGGACCCCTCCCACTCCATCACTCTACCCCCCCTCCCCAGTCCACCCTCTCGGATGCCTACCGACTCGACGAAAAATTGAGAATGAGTCCCTCCCTTCCCCGGTATCGGACCAAACCTCCCCCTGGACTCTTCATTTTCCCCATCCATGGTCTCCCGGCATGAAACATTCCCACGTTACCTTTTTTTATTCCAAAGATAAACTTCATAAACTCAAGAGATATGATTCACATCTCAGTCCATCTTAACTGATAGGCAGCAATGAAACTTTTAACACCTTGGATAAAAGTTTCCACAACACACTTACAGACCGTGAAATTTACTAGTACCATGTAGGTACTGCATGTATATTGAGTTAAATAGTTTAATTCGAGTGATTTAAATAGTTTCTTTCCTGGTTATTGGCCACCGGTCTAATTAATTGCGTTTTCATCTTGTAATTTTTTCTACCATTTCTCATCACTCCTCAATCAAAATACTTACATGATTACCCATCTTTAAGTGATCATTATTAATATCTCCGATTAACTCATGACATTTCTGAGATTCTCAACTTTTGTAAGAATAAGTAAAATTTAAGAATACCAAAAATAATTTTAAATGGGCGGGGTACTTCCAGGTAGACTCAATTGTGAAGTTTAATTAATACTTGATTTTTTAATTACTTATGAGTATAACGCATCTAGTAACATTCTCTGCTTGCCATTTTCCATTGGCGGTATCATTTATGAACAAACATACCATCAAAGAGAATAGTTATGTCCCGACTACGTTGAAAAGTCGTTGATTCGCCTATCTAGTACACTACTCTTTACCTCACTACCTACCTTAATTCCCTCCTCTTTCCATTGACTCTCCCCATTCTATTCTAGCGCTTCCAAAAACTCATCAATCCTCATCCGTCCACTGCTTACGTACATATTCTGTAAATTAATTTCCTTCATTTCCTTCTCTTTTTCCATTCTCCCATTGGTCTCGCCCTTCCTTATGGTTACCTCCTTAATCGCCATTTTCACTCGACTTCTCTCTCTTTGATCTGCCCTACTTCACTCTTCCTTTTCCCAGAAATAGAACTAATTATTCATTTGGCCGATTCTGTTTACTCACTAATATTAATTTCCCTCAATTTTTTCAGATTTATTCTGAAGACTCCCATCAACATAAAATCACGTCCCCGAAATGTTCTCCCGAAACGGGCAATTCTCCCTCCCTCTTTCCCCAATATTTTTTTTCGTATTCCTGGAAACCAACTGGAAAGGACGTAATCTTACTTCCAGGAAATAATGTTAATAACGGGAATTTTTCTTGCGAGTAATTGTTTTCCTTTGTGAGAAAGCGTAACAATTCAGCAGCGCAGTAACTGAATAACCATTTACAGGCGCGTTTTGGCGAGAATCGACTACTCATGCATCATCTCGTAATTGAGGCTTCTCAAGCGCGGGGGTAAAAAGTTGTGATGGTTAAAAATTGAAAAACAGACTCAGGACATTATGTGGAAATATGAAAATCAATCTTGTTTTGCCGCCTACAAAAACGATGCAGAATTTATTTTCACACTGACTCATGACTATCACTTGAAAATCAAAGGTAAAGCCAATGAAATGCTTACAACACGTCTCTGAGCACTTATGCAAAGCTCGATGGACGACACCAGTGCATGTTTCAACAAAATAGATACTAGCCGAAATTGTTTGCAGTACAAAAAGTATAAGCATTATAAATTTAACAATCCGTTCCTGAACAACACACTTGTAAAAATTAGAGACGCGAATAGTCGACGGAATAAAGATGAATCGCTGCACATGAGTGTAGAACAGTTACCAACTCCGAGATACGAAAATCGTTCAGCTGTGGGATATCTAGACGTAAAAAAACGCTGTCTCCCATTTGCCATAAAAAATGACTAATCGAGGGTTAAAAAAATGTGCTCAATTTAGTCCCTATCGTGTCTAATTGTCTGCAGTACTGGAAAAAACTCCGCTATTTTCCCATTCCACCGAAACTCCATCAACTTACCAAATTCCCAATGCCACTTCCTTCAAGCTCTACACTTTCCCAGACGAGAAAGCGGTACGTTACGCATTTCGAGAGCACAAGGACAAACAGAGTGAGGTGAGTGCAAAAACTGGAGGGCGATTCCTCGTTTTTTTCTCAAAAAAGAGGGTGGCGAGTGAATTATGACATTTTTTCGGGGAAAAAAGGAGCATCACAAAAGTTTACGTGTCCACCGGACAGCAAACGGAGCCATCAACGCAGTGCATGTAGTAATTACGACGACGGCACATCATCATCGGGGGCGGGGAGTAAGGGGGGTGGGAGAAGGAAGCTCGCAGGCAGGGACAGAGGAGGGGATGACAGAGGGTGAGAATGAGAGTTGCGGAAAGGGGGAGATGACGAAATGGAGTGTAGAGGAGGAGGTGGAAAGATTGCGAAGGGGTGGGAGAGGATTCAGTGAGGCGAAGGTTAACGGGAGGCGGGGAGGGGTGACCGGAGATCTCCCCACATCGAGTGAGATAACACTCTTAGCGGTACGGGCGCAGAAATGACACCCGCGGTACTCTCTAGATGTGGTGCAAACCCCTTCATCCCAGACCCCATCACAACCCCTGCCCTCCCTCTTCGCCCTCATCCCACATTCCATGTAATCCTCAGGCATTCCGCAGGAAAGAGACTTAACATCAACCGCATCCATTCTAACCGCGGTTTCGCCACAAAACCCTTCTGGCCCTCACCCTCCAGAAACGAACCCCACGAGTTTCCATCGGTACTTATCTCTGCAGCTCCATCCTACCCACTCTACCCCTAGGGTTCTCGTTCCTCCCAAGGGTAAAGGGCAAACAGGGAATGGGTCTCCTCGCTATCCCATCGTCACCCCAAGCTGCGTACGCCGATTCACAGACCACGCTCTGCCACAAAATCCCAGGGGCAGACGGCATCCCGCTCTAGTCCGCAGCCCCTCTGCCCACTGCGTCCATCCGCACGTCCCTACCCGCACCCATTTCCCTCCATTCCAACCGCCATCTCAGCTATAACCCCAATCCACACTTCACACTCCTCACCGCCAACATTTCCTTCTCGCTTTTCACGTCTACTCCTCTTCGCCATTTACAATCTCTTTCGTGTAGATATCGCCCCACTCCCCCATTCGTTAACTTCAGGGCTTTCAACTAAAACAACCCTTCACACGGTTTTTTTCATCCGTTTCTTTTCACTCTCAGGGACTGCGGTTCTTTAAACTTACAGGGTGGTGAGGGAACAATCGAAGAGACAAAGGCTTTCCCTGGTCATTTGTTTAACTTAGAACAAATATATTCGCCATATAAAATTAAGCCACGTTATGGTCATTTTCAGTGATGTTCGCATAGTTTTCATAGAAAAGCTCCCAATCAATTAAAAAGGTTTTATTTTCGTAAAAAATACCCAAAAAGAAAAAACTGCAAAATCAAATGAAACTCTTTTAATCATTTTACATCAGCCAATATTAGTCATGCTCAGGCAAAAGCGATTTCATCGACATAGAGTCAACCAAAGCAAACCGCCTTATGTGCCCACGAAGTAGTGGGAAAGTAGAGCAGAATTTGCGTCACAACGGTTATAATAATCACAGTAAAACTTATCAGTTCGGAATGGTTTCCTAAAACATCAACATCATCGGATAGTAGTACTTTATCCCGACACATTTTTCACTCTAATAGGATCATAAAAAAAAACACGACATCGAATTTATGCTGCCCACCAATAGAATGCGTTCATCAGCACTGAATTCCACATGGGACCTTTTTAAGTTTCGTAACCATACAGACGTATTCCATCAAACCCTCATCTCGTCTCCTGAACCACCCTTCCCTGATGCTACTGCCTCTCGGGGGGATGAACAGAAGGATATGAGGTGGTAACACCCAATTATAGACGGCGTTGATTGCCCTTCCCATCGCCCCATTCCATCTCTGCTGATCTCTTCCACGCCGCGTCGGGAAGCAAAGATAAAAGAGAATATATATTTTTATGCAACGTTTTCCATTTCCTTCTCTCACGCTCTTCCGCTCTGAGAACTTTCATATTTGCTGACGTCCCTTTTTTTATTTCCTCCGACGAATTTCAGGGAGAGTCCCGTAGCGCTATTGCGCGCGGCCTCTCCGCCGTTTCGCCCGATGCCCATCCTCACCCATCGATGCACACACACGCGCGCGCGCTCTCCGCCGACGACGACGTCTGCGAGTGGTGTGGGAAGGGGGACGAGGGGGTGTGATGAGAGTTTGGGGGGAGAAAAAGGACGGTCAGAAAAAGGCTGAAGGAAGAAAAACAGAGGGGAAGTGCGCTACACGCTTGGGATTTGAGGAGGAGGGTGAAATAAATAACTAAGGGTGGAGAGCGAGAAAAGGCGGAGGAATTGAGGGAAGTTAGGCGAGTCAAGGGATGTTTAAAGGGAATAGCAAAATAGGAAGTAAGCGAGTTTCTAGAGTGGAACATGAATGAGATATACTCTGTGTACGATATCTTTGAAATGGAAGGAAATGGAAGATGTTGGGCTATGATAAAAACAAACCAGCTTCATTTCGCACATTGAAGGAAATAACAAAATTCCTAGTTATATATGAGCCGCAATTCAAGCCTCAACGGCTTCAGCACCGGTTACCATCCCTAACATGGAGTAATTTATAATTCTAATACAGTAATTGTGACATTCAAGCGCTAATGTACACATTGTTTTCAATTTATCCGCCAGATATAACATCTCATTCAATTAATGCATATATCAATTACTTATTGTTGACCATCTTCCTCGGTGTGGTAACATTGCGCCTCTCAGTTGCACGTAAGTAGTGCATGCACAGAGCATTATTTTTGTATGACTGCACGTCAGTGTCGCCTAATTCTCACTGATTGATAATACATGCCTGATGATGGTTCACCCTCTGCCGCGCACCCTTGTGGTGGCTTGCGAGGTAAACTTTAGATGCATATTTGTTTATATACCTGACAGTCCAACCCATTTTGGTCATCAGAGATTAAAATGCCAGACACCAAGTGATTTCAGTAGCATTGAAATTTCAGGCTTAGGTCTTCTGCTTCCATTGAAAAGGCCATAAAAGTAAGGCACTCACTATGTCTCAATTGCCCCGTTGACCATTACCGGCAGTGGGAGTGCTTTTATCGGCTCAGCCTAAACAAGACCCCTTTGTACATCTATGCCCAAATTTCCACCTACCTTACCCTTTCAGCCGGAGGTCTCACTCTTTACTTCCATCGCTTCCTATCCACTTCTGGTTCAGCTCCCTCTCTCAGACACTTATAAGCTCTCCCCTCATTCCATTGATATTTCAGCCAGACAAACTCGTCTCTATCTTCCCAGGCCAATATTTGAATCGGTCCCCATAACAATAGTCGCTACATCTCAATATTCTATAGGCAATGCAAATAAAAGAACAAATTTCTCGTTAGCTGTAACAGGTAACGAATGTAGTGGCGATTTATAGATGTATGAAGAATAATATCCCCGTAAATAAATTCCTTCCATTTCAATTCAACTCTTATATTTTGCTTATCCCAGAAACGGCTAATAGCACGACTCAAGGGAGTTCCGAGGGAGGTACATCTACGATATTTCATTCTTCGAAGCTATACGATAATTTCGAAGCAACATGGATACAAAAGAGCCTATGAAATTACTATCGAAGTCATAAAATTTAGGGCCCATATATTTGAGCGGAGAATATTACCGAAATAAGAACGAAAAGTAATACCGCGCATGCCCATTAGTGAAAGAAAGGTGTCTCTGTTTGACGAAAAGAGATGTTCTATAACAATCAAGTATGGATAATGCCATTTTTTTCCTAAGTTTATTTTAAGGGGAGAAAAAATTTGGCAGGTAATTGTCAAACTCGAACACTAATTTTGAGTATCCTAATAGCCCGGCATTCAAATCCATGTTTTGGCAACGGCTGAATAAACCAAGGTTTTGAGCCAAAATTCCCACAGCACTCTGGCACAAGTTACTGAATATTGGCACTGCGTTGTATATTTCAAATCCTTTATTTTCTAAGCCGTTCCTAAAAGCAAACATCTCTAGGGGACTTTTTGCCCGACCTCGGCTGAATGCTACATTTTTAGGCGTAATCTCCGGTACTCCTCACTTAGATATTCTCCCCTCAGTATCTTGAGGGCCTACATGGCCCAATCCAATTACAGCGGCAAAATGTTCCAGGAAGCCTCGCTCTAAAGCCACCCGCCCACCCCCGCCCCTCCTACACCCTCCTCCTCCCAACCCCCTAGAGTTGCCTCTTTTCCAGGGGATATACGTATGTTCCGTCTCCCCGTCGCTCACTCGCCCATCTATCTCCGCGCTCAACCCGCCCGCCTCCCCCTACACCAACAACCTTATTCACTTCACGACCACCACCCCAGTGGGAGTGGTGCGGGGGTTGTAGCTCATGGTGCGGCAGTTAGAGAAAGAAACAAATTTATTCAATTACCCGGGCTCCGTGTCCTTGAAGTTAAAGGTAAAATTAAAATACACTTCCTTTCATTATAGATAGGAGATGCGGAGCAGACAGAAAGTACCATCAAAACCCCTCGTCAGGCTCCGTCCGTCCCTGAACCCCTAAACTTCGTCTCGCAACCCTCGTCCCAGCCGCCTACGCTTACGCGTACTTGGATGTACACAAGAGATACCTTCCCGCTTTCAGATTTCCCGGATTCAGCCATTAGTGGCAACCAACCAGGTACCACCGACCCGAATAACCTCCTCTCTGACAAATTGGCCTCTTCCTCGACCTCCCTCCCCCTTGCCGGGTACCAAATCCCCTTCTACACAAAGGAGCTCTCGTCTCTGTAAAGCGATTTGTATTTACATATTCCTCAGACAAACGAACCAGCGGTTTCCACCATCATCCACGGCAAAACCAATGATTCTTTGAGCAAAAACGAAGGGTTTGAGAAGAAATCGGTGGCTGGAGAATAGTAATTTTTACATTACAAGCGAGCGCGGCATTGGCGGTGACAATATATGGATTACGACAAGTGTGGAAAAGGAAATGATTTCAGAAAGGCTATTCAGATAATTTAGTCGAATCTTTTCTCGTCATATGCTTGCTTAAGGTTCTCTGGAAGAATCAAATATGAAACGATGAGATAATTGGTGAATAATAATGACAGAGCGAATAATAAAGACATAGGTCCATGCAACCATTAAAATAAGTTTCGATATAGTTACTAACATAGTTCAAAGTAAAATAACCGCAGAATGCTTCCTCAAAGTAATTGAATCCTCATCCCTCTAACTGATATAAATGACTGATTTATTTATCGAGAAAAGATAGTACTTCTTTCCTAACGCCTTATAACTTCTTTCTTACACGCCACGAACTACATATTTGTGTTCTCGGAAGAAAAACACGCTCTGAGAAATGTTTTAATCAAAGCTAACCATCATGCAAACAGATGAATCGTTCCCAAAAAGGTTCATATTTATGTATTTATGCTTGAGTAATAAATAAACTAATCCCAATTGAGATAAAGCACCTTCCCTTTTACAAGGACTATCTATCGTAAATCAAGAGAAGTAATAGAAGCCGACAAAATTAAAACTGATTCATAGGCATCCTATGCTGAGGATGTTTCCCACTTTTGTTAGCATCTACTACGATGAAAGCCCACATTCCGCATGAGTAGCATAAATTCATTTCAAGCGGTTCTGAATGAGTATCTTAAATTTAAATCAAGCGAATTACTCTGATTCAGCAAGATAACCAGCCGAGGGGTGTTTGGGGAATAAAATGCACAAATTACCTAAGTATTAAGTAATTATACATATTTCCAGAGAAGAAAAAACAGAAGAACTAACAAAAAATGCACCTTAACAGCCAATCATACGGTATTCTGTCTTTCATTACTACTTTCCGATACTCTAACGACCTGAATTAAAGGGGATCGATCCGATGGTGCATAGCTAATAACTTCTGCCAACGGATCCAACTGGCATTCCACTCTTTATTTGGAGGCAACATTTCGACAGGAAATCCACATATTTCATCCTTCAACTCCAACTTGGATCCTTTCCATTCGAACCACTCCCGTTACCACCCTCAACATCTCCGCCCCGGAACTGCCTCCTCCTCCTCCAACGACCCCATTTCCACCCTAAACCCTCAACAGCTACTCGATGTAGGAATCCAACACAACATACCCCGGAGCCGACGTCCATTTTGGCGCCGTCCGGCCTCCCAAACCCCACAAAAAAATCCACACTCTGACCTCTTATCTCCTTCCCGCCTCATCTCGGTCGCCCAACCTCGTCCCACTCTACCATCCCTCCGACCCATTTGCCAATGCCCTCCCCCGCGACCACCACGAACTTCGCCCCACCCTTGCCATCCTATTTCTCCATCTCTTCCTTCCCAACCCCCTCACCCGCCCACACGCACCCAATTCCAGCCCGCGTGTAACTCGAGATCCTGAATTGGCCCCGAGAAGGGTGGGGCGGAGGAGGGAGAGAGTTAAGGGTGCTCTTTATCCCCCTCTCTCCCTCCCTGGCCCATCTCCTCCGCTTTCATCCTCGCCTCTATCTCTCCACGCCACCTTCATCCCTTTCACTCCGCCCTCCTCCTTTCACGTCGGTGGCCGAGCGGGCACGACCGAACCAACTCCCGTCGACCTGGTGGAAAGGGGAGTCTGGGAGGTGGGAGAGGTTAAGTGGAGTGAGAGATGGCGGTAAAGAGATATGGAACACTGAAAAGAGTCGAGGGAAGATGCGATGGGAAAGAGAGAGAAGAGGGAGATCGTCTCCCCTATCTCACTCCTCCTCTTCCTCCCTTTCATTCTCTCGAAACGGCACCCTACCTCCTTTTCATCTACCCTTTCATTTTCTCCCGGCGTCCAGTCTAACTGCCTCCTCTACTCCCTATTACGTTCTGTTTCCATCCCTCTCTCCCTCCTCGCAAAAGCTTCAATCTTTCTTCACACAGAGGCGATGGCGGAGGTAACAATCCCATTGTCTTAATCATAGCGGAATCCTTTTATCCTCTTCCATTATCCTGGGTAATCCAGCTTGAGATAGAAGGCTGAGTTCGTTTATTCAACCAATTTACGATTTCATGCTTCCAAAACCTTCCACCAAATCCTCCGGGAGGGAGTTTATTGGAAACTCTCCGCATTCGCCGTATTTAAATGTTTTTTTATCCTTTTCACTTTTCACCAAACATATTCCGAATGTTTCCTCTCGATTGAATGTTTTCACCTCCAATCATTAAGCTATCAATCATTATCAATGAGTACCTACTATCAGTATCCCAGTTTCCCCGTAACAATGAGCTACCTATTTCCCTAAACTGAGATTTTCAAAACAACGAGTGGCAATATACGGTGTATTATCAAGTTCTTGATCTCTAATGACACAAAATTCTTAAACTATAAAAAGAAGAGAATATCATACAAAAATTAAAAAAAAAGAAATTTTTAAGAATCCAACCGCCATTATTAACCTTTTCCTGGTCTTTTTTATTATAAAAATAATAAATAATTCACGCTTTTAAACTCACTCGGATAGCATTAACGGGAATGCTCAAAAAAATATCATATATTTGTACATATAATTTCTATTGTCTTCATTTCTTTTCTCAAGTAATAAAAATCCTATAGCAATGAATAAGAAAGCAGTGGATAGTATCTTTTACCAACTTCTGACATAGCATACTCAGCTTAAATAAAGAAATAAAAATTAAAAAATAAACTTTTTAATTTTAGTTTAAATGAAAATGTTTTAGAAAAGAACAATGGAGACTATGTAACTAAACGAAGCATAAGAAAAGATTATTGGCCGCAGAATACATGTATGTTGCTTCTAATTGTGCAAATAAATAACTAATAAGAGGTAAGATGCACTTTAAATACCTTCACAATAATAAAATATATTTGCAATTTGGATACTCACCTCCCTGTTTAATTTCAACAGCCCTACAAAAGACTAAATTATTTTGGGGCTTGCGTTCAATCTGCGAAAGTTTTGCGAAGGTTTATTGGTAATCATTAATAAATGTTATAAATGTGGACCGAAACTCGACTGCATCATATGCGATACTGCATGACTAAATACTTAGTGATGGAGGTGAAAACCCTATGATGGTATCTAAGTGCACATTAGAAACCACTGCTGATGAGAGAGCAAAGGTATTCTCGCAAAAAGCATAAACATTATCTAAAACGCCACAAAATATCCTTTACAAATTCAAAAGCATAAATTAATAAATTCGGCTTATTTTCCCACTCTAGTTCTAGGTATAGGATATCACATAGTTGATTAGGTTTAGTGGCCTATTTAAGACGTTTCACGCAGAGAGAATTAAAAAATTATTTCAATTTTATTCAACCATATTAACAATTATATAGAAGGATTCATTAGGTTCCTCGACAACCGTAACGTCACCTAACTTATTCACAGGCACCGTGGACATCCAGTCAAACATTTTATCCCCGTCAATCTACTGAAAAAGAACCCGCAGGAGGGAAAGTAACGCTATGGATATACTCCCCAAATGAAATGAATGCCATCAATAACAGCACAACTGACGCCCTTTTTATGTGCTCCCCCTCCCGGTCCCTTCCACACCCCAGGTGAGCCATTCCTCACGCCCTCTTGCCAACCACCCACACAACAGCACCATCGCCCGTTCTCCTCCACACCACGCTCTCCCCGTAGACGAGGGGCGGCCTCGCAAAGCGATGCTTGCGAGGATCGGAAAAATTGTTTGCGCGGCACAAAGACACGCTGTTTGCTCCCTCTCTCTCTTTTAGGCACGTGTGTGTAGAGGAAGCGAGCGGCAGGAAGGAGCGGAAGGCAGAGAGGAAGTGCTTTAGGAAATGAAGAATGGGCGAGGTTTCGGTGCCCCTGAGCAAAGGGGGATATTCGAAGAAAAGCGCAAAAGATTGTGGAGGGTACAAGGATGAGAGGTCACGAGTCTATCATCGAGAAGGAAAAAGCATCTGATAGGTAAGACGTAGGAGGAGGCTCTGGCAGTGATCGTGGATATACTATGAGGTTACAAATCCCCTTAAAATCCCTTACCTGTTTAGTTAACTCCCTAAGAAACTATACAGACCATAACTCTTAACTACACCACTTGTAAATTCAACACTTACATAAAAAATTAAATAATGAATTAAAAAGACACTACATAGAATTACATTTAGGAAAAGCACTTCCATAAAAGCTTCCCTTTTTGGTGAATATGCTGCAAGTGGGAAATAAAAGGGCAAAAACCCTTGTGGAAGACCAGAGAGAGAGTAAGAGCGAGCGTAAATTCTGAGGCAACAATTCGCAGCACATGAACATGAAGGAAGAGAGGAGTCCGTTATGAGAACCTGTCACTGCATGCCAAAGTGTAGCTAACTATTGCAAACTTTAAAAAATATCAACACATTTTCCAGTTTTACTATGCATGCATACATGGAATAAATGTGTATATTTGAATGTATTTTTTTCTAATAGTAGACACCAATACATTTAGCCTCCCCGAAGAATAAAACCGTTGATAACTGAAACGTTGAATACGACTCATCGCAAATATGTTAAAGGAAATAAAAGGTACCATAAGACATAGACCGCATTTCCTAATAATGCATTTCATATATAAATGATGGATTTCTTTTTAGACAAAACTAGCAACTCAGTATTCAAAATCATTGCCCAACCCTCTCGACAGCGGAGTTACTCTTAATTTTAAGATTTAATTTTACATCTTACGGGGTCGTGGTAGCCTAGTGGGTAGAGCGCTGAGCTGTTGACCGGAGGGTCCCGGGTTCCCGGGCAAGAAGCTTTCTGGACACCCCCACCAAAAATCCACGCCATTCAATTTTCTGCGCGTCAGAACTTCGTAGGAAATCGCAGGTGGCCCAGGGAAAGTAAGTGTTTCCCCTACCCTAAATTTGTGAATCTCACACGCCAATGGCTTAGTACGGGGTGAGCTCTACCCACACCTATCAAAAACCAACCACCTTTTTCGGTCGGGTTCAACAAACCTTTTTTTTAATCATCCTACGAAAAAACGTATTAGTTGTAAGTACCAAGAGAGACTTCAATGATTTTTCTATGCAAATATTATTGGAAAAGGTGCTGGAATTTACTGTTAAAATGTGTCTCGGCAAGATTTTCTTATCAGTACATTACTCTTATCCTTCCCATTCATATTTCAAGAAACAGAAAATATTTGGGCAGTGGGGCAAGTTTTGCTCTTGCATGCCACATAGAGTTTATTCATTTAGGATGTTGGTTACCCACGATTAGCTACAACGAAAGTCACAAAATTGGGCATACGAACGAAATGAACGAAAGTCAAAAAATACTGGGCATATAATGCCCAATATGCGACAATTTCGCATTGGAATGATCTTATCCCAAGCACCGTAAGTGGTAAAGATAGATATGCGACAGCAGCTTTAGATACGAACCATGAAAAAGATACAATATTTATTCTTATAACTTTTGTATAATCAGTCGTCCATACTGAGTGAATCAAAACAGGCCTCAGACAAGAAACTCAAAGGAACTCAGACCGTGAAAGATGATTCATCGACTTAAATTGTATTACATTACAGTATTATTTCACGTCAGTGATACCACATATATTACATTTTCCATCATTTAATATTTATAGCGGATGATTTTGATGATGCATGCACATATTTGACCGGTGTATGAATCTCAAAGTACTATGCGCCAGCTGGATTGGAATCCTGATAAAATTTCACGGTTTAACGACTAGTGCTTTATTCCCGTTGATCCGTGCATTAGCCAACAAAACATCTATTCATAGTATCCTGCAGGCCACCGTGAGGGTAGGTGGCAGGGTTGACTGTAGGCAAGGCCCGCACTATGGAAACAAAACCACTGTTAATAATCACAGCAAAAAGGTGCCGTACAAGTAGAAGTCCTAAATACATACGGCACTGCTAGTTGTCAACAAAGGTGTTTTCTCTCACACCCCGTTAATTCTGAGTCCAATCAACTCTTTGACGGTACGAAGCCGAAGAGGGAGGTAAGGCGCTCCGTTAACTTCAATTCCTGGCGCTTCTGCTCATTATTCTAAGGTGCGGCCGGGCTTCTGGTTTAACATCGCTGTTTCATTTAAATTCTTCTCCTCGTGGAGAAGGCTATCCAGAACTCATTAAATACCCTCCGACTCCTTAGTCCCTTGTTCCCTTCCTTGCCCTCTTCCTCCAACTTCATCCCCTCTCCGCTCCCCTCTCATTAACAAAGGACACTCTCAGAGACGGATGAGCCCGTCCTCACTCTCGCTCGACCGCACAAGCTTAAAGAGAAGCATGATGCCTGGAGAGAGGCTGCTTCTCTTTCCGCAGGATCGTCATCACCGCCGTTGCCGTTCTCCGTCCACGACGACGCTTCCCCATGAATTTCTGGCCGTTTCAAACCCACTCCTCCCCTTCAAACTCCTTCCGCATCCTAAATGATCCAATATCACTTAAATACATAACGAGGTACAGTTAGAAAAAATGGCATCCTATTTAAATCGCACAGCTTTCAAATGCGTCCGTTTAGAGGTAGGATTATCGTAGAAACAACCTTACGCGAAGCATGAAAGAGTCGAAATAATGCGATTTCACCAGATAAATTTAAAATATTTGCCCCGTAACTCCCGAAAATATTGTATACTATGAACTGCGTAGTATGCTATCTTCAATTCCACAGCGCAGAAATGTACTCAAATACGCACACAAACCTGGTACGTTAGAGGCCCAGTGTCAAAGTGCATGCAAACGATCGATTCAGCATGCATGTTGAACATGATACAATTCCCTCTATGTGATCACTGAGTTAAATACAACTCTTGCTATTTCAGATACCTAGTGCTATTAAAAAATAAGAAGCATTACTTTACAAAATGGTTGTCACCATCACGGATTGATCTATTTTTTATTCTCCAATTCATATATTTAGCAGGAAATTCCTCCGTTGCAATATCAGAAAAAAATTAATCAAAATCGATATTTGAAAAAAGGCGTTTCGTTATTCAAACAAACGAGAATAACATAGGACAAATCTACCTTCTCTTCTCTGCGATCTAAATCTCTTCTGCATTTTACTAACAGTGAACCCTGAGATTCCATTTCGATAGGTACATATTCATCATCTTTCATAGACTCCATGAATAAAATTTTGCACTGTCCAGAAAATTCTCAGTAGTAATAGAGGTAAGTTAGCAACAATTTATTCTCCGCCCTTTACTTCAACATATGTACCTGCGGAGAAACTTCTTGCCATTTTAACTATGAGTTTCCCAAAACTGCTTTCAGATCCCATCCTTCACGTCATCTAGCTTCCACTTATCTCCCATTCCTCTCCCAACTCATGCCTTCTCGATCCAATATATATATACTTAAATTTTGACAACAGAGCTTCTAAGATGTATTTCAAATAGGAAAAGGTTTGAACACATGGCAGGCATAGTTTACCGTGGAATATATTTGTCCACAAAAACTAGAGAATAATATGTAAATGGCTTTTAGCGTCTTCGTGCGGAATGAAACGCTAATTTCTTATTGTAGATAGCTATTTTATTCAGCTCCACTCACAAGATTCTGTCTTTCTCTCAAACTCATCAACAACCCCTTGGTAAACAAAATCGGTATTGTTGCCCGGTTGGTATGAAGATGAATAAAATAATAAATATAATTGATAATAAATAATAATAATTGATGATAAATAATAATTGATAATAAATAATAATAATTGATGATAAATAATAATTGATAATAAATAATAATAATATAATGCATGACTACATAATGAATATGATTAATTGCCAATGTGGCTGTTGTGGCGGGGTATCGCCACACTACTCCCCCCCGTGGGGAAAAAGAGGGTCGGCTGCAAATCGGTTTGGAGGACGGATGGTGCGGCCGAAGCGGGTTGAATGGTATGGGCGTTGAGGGCCCTGTAGTCGCCACAAGGTCTCCAGCTGTTATCCTTCTTGCGAACCATGTGAAGTGGTGAGGCGTAAGGGCTGTGTGAGCGACGAACAATGCCTTCGCGTACTAGTAGCTCGAATTCTGCTTGTGCATCCCGAAGTCGATCCGGAGCTAGACGGCGGGCACGGTAATAGATCGGCGGTCCGGGTTGGAGGCGTATGTGATGCTTCGTGTGATGGTGGACTTCCCGAGGAGTGCCTGGAGGCCGGGTGATGTTAGGGAACTCGGCCAGGAGGGCATGATAGGGTGAAGATCCCGACAGAGCGCGCACGCTGTCCTGGGAAGATCGACCGCGATGACCCGATGCAGAATGGCCAGAGATTGTATCGACGAGCTGAGCGGTGGCCATGTTAGGAACTAGGTGAAAATGAGTTAGGAAATCTGCTCCGATGATTGGCTCGGTGACGTCAGCAACGATGAATCGCCAAAGGAAGTCGCGAGGGAGGCCAAGCTGAAGGCGTAGAGGTAGTGTACCGTAGGTACGGATCCGGCTGTCGTTGGCGGCGGAGAGCTCGTAGTCCGTGCAAGTCCGGTGGTCGGTGCAAAAGTTGACTGGGTAGATGGAGAGGTCTGATCCCGTGTCTATGAGAAAACGTCGTCGGGAGTGGCGATCGGTGACGAAGAGGCGGCACCCAGTAGTAGGACGACTCGTGGCCACCGTTACGAGTCGCCGTTGGAGTTTAACGGGCTCACTGATTTGGCGGAGCAAGGCTGGGTGCAGCGTCTGGCTTCGACACCAAACCTGCGATGGTAATAACACATACCAAGTTTAGCGGGGCGCTGTGTAGTGCCTGTGGATTGCATGGGACGAGGCTGAGATCTATCCCGGGTCCGTGTATATGGAGGATTGCTAACACGATTTCGTAGATCTTGGACTTGCTTGGCGAGTTCCTCTATCCGTTGATTCAATGCCGAAATGTCAGGCGTAGAGCGTACGGCGTGGATGGCTGGGGCTATCGGAGGCGGAACGACGGCGACGATGCGATCGGCCATGTCTGCCAGCTGATTGAGCGGAAGTGTTGTGGCCTGCGCTTGGAGAATGGCCTGCGCGCTGAGCGGGAGACGCTGTAGCCACAGCGTGCGGAGGAAAGAGTCCTGCACTTGCGTGGCGCCGATGAGAGAACGCATGTGTCGTAGGAGTTGAGAAGGCTTGTGATCGCTCAGCTCTTCTGCTGTGAGAAGTTGCCGAACCCGCTGCTCCTCGGAGAGAGAGACGCGCTGTATCAGCAAAGCTTTAAGCGTCTGATAACGATTTGCGGCCGGTGGGTTTACTATAAGATCGCTGACTTCACTGGCGAAGCGATGGTCTAGATTTCCCACGACGTAATCGTACATAGTACGGTCCGAGGTGATGTTGGCCAGGGAAAATTGTGATTCTACCTGGGCGAACCAAACTGCGGGTTGAGCTGGCCAGAAAGGAGGCAGTTTCGGCGTGACGCGATATATGGCAGCAGGGCCGATACCGGCGGGATCAGGAAGCGGAGAGAACTGCGGCGATATTTGCGGAGGTAGCGCTGCCTGATGCTCTTGCGGTGGAGACTCAATGTGCTGTTGCATATATTGCGCTTGCTGGGCCACGAGCTGCTGCTTGAGTTCCGCGAGTTGCGCCTGGAGTTTGTCGACTTCCTCTGCGTCTGCCATGGGTGCTTTTAGGAGGTGCTAGGTACGCAGAATGCTGTGCGAGTAGCGCAGAGAAGCCCGTGTATTGCGGTGTGCGATGATGTCCGTAGATGCTCGGAGGCCGATGAAAAGGTCGTCGTCAGGGGTCCGTTGTCCGTCGTGTTTTTCGACGTCGGGGTCACCAGTTTAGCGTCTTCGTGCGGAATGAAACGCTAATTTCTTATTGTAGATAGCTATTTTATTCAGCTCCACTCACAAGATTCTGTCTTTCTCTCAAACTCATCAACAACCCCTTGGTAAACAAAATCGGTATTGTTGCCCGGTTGGTATGAAGATGAATAAAATAATAAATAATAATAATTGATAATAAATAATAATAATTGATGATAAATAATAATTGATAATAAATAATAATAATTGATGATAAATAATAATTGATAATAAATAATAATAATATAATGCATGACTACATAATGAATATGATTAATTGCCAATGTGGCTGTTGTGGCGGGGTATCGCCACAGGCTTAAAATGTGACGCAATGTGGAGATGTTTTCCACACTGATCGTATCAAAGGATGACAGTGAACGCGCAGAGGTTGTGAATGAGGGAGCACTCTTGAACTTGAATATCCACTTTACAGGCGAACCCCGATAGAATGTCGCAATTTGACGTACCGGCAACATAAACCACTGTCCATACGCTCACACCTTCGTAGAATTGCTTTCACTGTTTTCTCTCACGCGGGTTCAGGTCTCCTTTCGAAAAGGCGTGTGTTTAGGAAGGGAATGAGGAAAGGACCTTCAACAGAGAAAGCCGGGTAAGGTAATTGCCTCGGCGAACAATTGACCATGGCTCCTAAAAAACAGTTGAGCGTCTTCTTTACGGCACGCCATAAAAGGACAAGGACCGAAAGCAGAATAGGGCTCATGGCCAAGGAGAAAAAAGGGACGTCAGACTTCACATCCTAAAATCCATCTCGCATGGCCTGAAGTTTTTACGACAGGGCTTGAAAGAGCCAATACATCCAAAGAAAACTGTTTACAGTTGACTGGTTAGAGGGAATTGAGGGATCGCGTTTTGCCTCAGCCGTGAAATATGCACGCTTAAAGATTTGAGTCACAAACTTGAGTTTTTCAACTTTCATCAACTTTAAATCAATACCTGCGACCCTATTTCAAAACAGACGAATGATATATCGTTGGCACTACGTCACTCACCCAATTACCAGACGCAGTCATTTTTACTCTCTGTATACGATTCAGCATAGCTAGTTGAAAACTCTCTTTAAAATACATGCCACAATCAAAAAACAACCATGCCGTTTCAGCAATTAATTGAGATTGGCAAAAAATACTGTTGTATAGGAGCTGCAGGTCCATTGTACAGCATTTTAATAGTTACCGTACCTATATAAAGTTATGTTGAGAACAACTATTAAAAATGAACGCCAAAATATTTTTCATCAAAATTTTTTATGAGTTGAAACTCTGACAAATTTGGAGGACCTCTCAGGATATCCCAGAGCAGTATCAACAGAATTTTTGCAAATTTAACTCCCACATATCTAAAGCAGTCCACTGTACGCAAAGCTAAATATCCAACAATAAGACTGCAAACGGGTCAGTCATTTTACCTCCACTGAAAGACAGGCACTTCCCGTGCATTCGAAGTACGTGATGGATAAATGTCCCTAAGAGGCAGCCATGATTAAAATTTTACATGTCGTAAAATCTTTAACGATACATATCTCGCACAAGATTGGCTAATTAGACGTAGTAGTAGTAGTAAGTAGTACAAACATGGCAGTAGAAAGGGTAGAAACTGATACGAAGTTCCTTATCTGTAGAAGACACTAAATAGTTGTTTTAAATGCACAAGTTTAGTCTTTGGACAGGCGAAAACTCTTTGTATGAGGAAGATTCCTTGCCACTCGAAAAACTACGTTGGCACCAACTATTAATAGAGATTTATGTATGTATGTACCTAAGAAATAACTAATGCTCACATTTGAGGACCAATATCACTGAATAGGAACGGTTTCATTACACCTTCTTCCATGAAGCAGTAGAAAAACTAGGGACATTTTTGAAATCGCAGCGGTATCCTCACACAGGAGTTATAATCATTTACTGATTTTTGAGAGGCATAAGTGGTACGGTTATTCAGTGCTCAGATGCACCACCCAAAATTCATTAATTAGTTCTTAAATGGTGAAAAAAAACATCCTTTCCCACGATTGTATTCAATTCTCTTATCCTTCAGGCGAATAAACATGAGGGAACCTATGGAGTAAAACATTCCTCTCTTATTTCCCATACACGCGTTACGTCATACCGCTAATGACACTAATTTCAATTCCTTGGTTTCAAGTACCGTTCTAGGAGAAACACGAGTCTTTTACTTGGCAATCATTCTCTTACTCACTAATTACCTACTAAAACATTACGCGCTTCAAAAACGATGTCACACATAGGTGAAGAAACGAAAAAAACGTACGCACACTCCAGAAGGACGAAGCTTCTCGTGCAATTAACCTGAGAGTTATGGTAAACAATATTCCCTTCCGCTATTATCCCCACCACTTCTCTCCCTCTGTCCGCCTCCCTCACTGCTTTTCCAGCGCGACAGTTTTTCCCTCGGCGTTGTCATCCTTTCTGCTGGTTGACGCTCAAGCTCTTTTCCTACCCTCGCCGTAGAAATAAAAATAAAATAAAACTCTTCAATGGCAACGGGGACCTTTTGTACAGACGAAGTGTAGACCCTCGACTCCATTTTAAAAACATCTCTTAAAGGGTTGACGAGGTCTATGAGTGGCTACTTCTAAACATTCCAGTTCCCTCCTCAGTCCGACCCGCCGTCATGCGTCCCTTTGACTCCCATCAAGACCCACTCTCCTCAATGCTCGACCTCGACCGCTCACTCACTAAACCCTCCTCCCTGCCAGGCCTAGCGCTCCTCTTCCCCACCCTCCTTCGCTTCTTACGTCTTCGCCGTCCCTCGACCGAAACCCTCCTCCCCCTTCCTCTCCCATTCCTCAAAACAACCTGTTGCGTGTCATCGGCGAACAATCCCGCGTCGATGTCCTCTTCCACGGCAAATACGCTTCCTCTTTCCTATCCCACCACCATCCACCCATGCACCATCCCACCACTCCATTTCCACAGCCTTCGCCTTCGTCGCATTCACGCTCCCTTCGCCCTTTGCAGGCTAAACTCGCGATTCGCAAAATAATACGTCATTATAATTGCTAAATACACCATTAGTCTGCCTAAATCCTGGGAAAACAAATTTAAGATGTTAATGACATCAAGTACTCAAACCAAATATTTTTTTAATATTCTCATTTACTGCTTTCCGATTTATGATACCGCAGCTTATAGAGATGGCTACACTATTTTTGGATCCAATAATCGCAAGGGCTCTAAAAGATTGAAAACTCCAGATTATTGTCTCCAATCGAAGACACAGGTTCGCCACTCTCCGGTACATGTAAATTCTGAGAAAAGAAAAGGGAGGCATCCGCTTCAGGCAGCACAACTTTGTATAATTTCTACTATATATGTTCCAGTTGCATGTCAGTGGTGAATATTTAGTGATCTTCATCCCCCGCCACACACCCTCGCGGTGGAATTTCATTTAAGTTGATTGATTTAAACTTCAATATTAAATGACAGAATTCATTTCGCTTGCAATATGAAAGTTAAGTTTCCCTATGCGCCATTATTAAAAATGTCCATCAGAATTGTAAAACAGAAAAGTATTCTGCCGCATAGAGAGAAAATCAAAAGTCATTAAGTAGTACGAGGGATGTTTACAATGTTAAGAAGAAAATTACTCCACCATAAAAACTCATCATCATATCTATGAACGGAATTGCCTAGATAGGGATAAACGTGAAATACATTTTTGAGTATTTTTGAACGTATATCAAATTAATAGGCTAAATTTAGTGGCACTAGTTGAATTACAATAATACAAATAATGATTATAGACTAAATAACGCCATACATGAAGATATTTGTATCTATGACTCCGTGCGTTCAAAAAACAATAGTCTCACACTGAAACCCGAATAAAGGAATCCTATTATATTTTGAAATTCCGTACTATCAGTTATTTTCACTCGCACCTACCTACAGCATTAAGATATGCTGATAATTTTTAATCAAGACCATGAATGCAAGAAGTAGTAAACAGTAATGAACTTCTTCCGCACTCCCAATCGTACCCACTTGGTGCCGCCCCTTCTCATCTACCCTCCACGACAAGAAGACCTGTTACCTCATACCGACCCCTCCAGATTATCAATTTCCCATTTCACCTACTGCACACAAGTTGCAATCTATTACTTACCTTTAATACGCCAGTATTTTAATTGAGAAACGAACGTTCTAGATCTCTCTCTGGTAGTCAATTTCACGACCTACGGCACAAAAATTTGATTTATATCAGCGACTCGAGAATGATAGCCATTCATGTACCCGTAAAGGGATGCACATAAGCAACCTTATGCGATTCCTGTCTAAATAAAAATCCGAGAAGAACGGAAGACCTATTCTTCAACTACCAGATTTATTACCTCTTGAACACTTTCCTCGCCTCAGTCGGAAGAACACTAAAGTTGATTTATAATCACTCTTCAGATGTAATGATGGCATTAGAAAAATATAATATACGTACTTCCGTTGTTAGAGATTACAACTAAACAGCAGCGTAGTATATTAAGAAACGTCGACCAGTCCATCAACATCATCCTATACCAATATGCAGGCTATAAAACAGCCAAAATTGCCCAGACATCATACGACTAAGCGTTAAGTCAGAACATTCAGATCCTAAAAAACTCCCACCCACAAGAAGAAGATGCTCCAAAGAAGTCGGTATGTACCCAACATATTCCCTCCGCCTCGAACGACGAAGGAAATCGGTCGCCGCCCACGAACCAAGTTCCGGAGGCTTGAATCTCTAAGTGCCGCCTCACCGCTGGAGGCCGTCCGACCAACCACCACGCCCCGAGCTAAGGAGCTTCTCACGGGCTCTGTCCCTCCTGCACACTCTCCTCGTAAGTTTCAAATAGCTTCTGTGTGTGAAGATTTTAAGCTCAAACTCAAATATACCAAACTTTATCATAGAAACAGGAGAGCATATTATTCAAATCGCTAGAATGCAATGTTTAATTGATTAAAGAGTTATTGTTGTTGTTATTACCCCGATTACGTTTTTGAATTTCGAAATACATCTACTTAGTAATCGAGATTCATCCGAAGAACCGATGATCACATCAATTTAAAAAGTACCAATTGAAATAAAACCAAAACTGGAATTGGGTCCCCGCTTGATTAGAAAATAATACATACTAATTGATCAGTTGGATTTTTCTATACTGCAGAATAGAAGTAATCATAAAATTAATGGGAATATTTAAAAGAAAGAAGAATAAGATAACATTAAAGCAATGGCTAAAACAGCGATATGAAGAATCCCATCATAGCCAACAGAAATCGAACTAATATACTCTAAACTCACATCTATGTATAATAAATAGCCTACAACTGAAGACAAGGCGGTGAAAACAACAGCTATCTGCAATAAGCGGATGCATAGGATTTAAACTACGGTATGTAATTCCAGAAACAAAATGGACTGCAAGCGCGGTGTCCATCGAATAGTCTCTTAATTCTGTCTCTAAACATGTTTATAATGGGTATACAGTGGCTCTAGATATCCAATCATTTGTATGGCTTTCAAGCTTATTACAACATACACATAAAAAGTTTCTTGGCAAACGTTTTAAAGAATCTTCATCCCTTACTCGATGCTGTGAGAGATTGCAAGCACATCGGACAGAACCGCGATAATTCTGAGTGAAGATACAGCGCACTCCGAAATGCGTTGCTTACAATATTTCATGGCACATTTCGACTGATTTTCTTACCTTAAAGATTATATTATTACTTCAAGTAACAAGAAAACAATCACTCGACTCAAATTATATTGGGCGATGCACTCCAACTTATCGGACTATCTCTCTCAAGATTTGGTCAGATGATTCTACTTCCACAGCTCCTTACTCAAAAGAGTGCGATCTTCCGCGCCGCCTGTTACCTATGGTAGTCGCCTCACATTATTCCAGCCGCCTCCCAAAAAAAAAAACCCGGGCATCGCTTGGCTCTTTCGGCGCGCTTGTTTTTCCCCTCTTGTGAGGAAGCCGCGTTGCCTTATTGGAAAGTGCGCCAGCCCTCCCATTCCATCTACCTTGCCCACGGCTTCCTTCGTGAGGCAGCGCGAGAGAGAAATAGAGGACGCAGACCATGGAAAAAAATAATTAGGCTTCCTTCAAACGCAGTCGTTTCTTTTTCTCTTTGTTTGCGAGCTCTTTTCTCGAAACGGGAAAAAATGCAGGTACACCCATGAAATACTGAAGTCTTCGGCGTTCGAAGTGAAACTCTTTATCACTGAAGGGAATAGGTAAGCCGTAAAATGCACTTATCGAGTATTAAAAGGTTATATGACTGGAACTTTACCATATAATAATCAAAGATTTAAAAGTATGGGAATTTGGAACATTCAGTCACATTAGACTCTACGGAATCCCAGATAAATAATAACGCTTTACGGAGTTCTTCAAAGGTCCAATCGTGTAGGAATAACAAGAAGTCAATGACAATGACCATTTAATATGCGATATGTTAATATCGCAAGCGAAATGGGAACGAAAAAATCGAAGATGAAGTACTCCAAAATACAGTTATTGGTGAGTTTTGGTTTTGTCAGCCATACAATATCATTTTACGTTTACATCTAAAATTACTAGACAGCAATCGTTCCGCATAAAACGGCCTATCTTTACTGCAGCAATCATATTACCGCAGGAAGTTGCATTAGAATTGGCCAGAAACGCATAGATACGTGTAAGTTTCGATAGGCCATAAACCACATTCGACTGCAGGGAAAACAATGGAGGTCACATAAAAGTTCCGCACAGATGCATTCCATGCGATCGATCACTGCATTTATCTGATCCGGGCTGACAGCTTTATGGTTGGCTATTGCAAGCCGCGGAATTTCCAAACGTTAATGCTCTGCCGACAGAAAACAAAAACCCACCGAGCTATAAATGGCTTCAAAAACCGTCGATTCAAAAGCTGCATAACGCAAGATAAACTATATCCATCACATATGCAAGAAAATATCCGATTCATCATCAGAAAAATAATTTTCTTTTAAATGGATAGAAACATCACGATGGAGGGAGGGAGAGGGCCCCGCCTATTATCCTACTGTAAGATTCAAAAAGAGGCCGGTGGGTACATCTGCCGCGCTGGTATCTTTGTCGGCGGGCGATACAATGCTAGCGGACAGCTCGTAAACTCTTTGACTCTCCACACGTGAGGGAATCTTGGAATCTACCGACATCCACCTCGCACTCGGGTAGCGCATCCGTAATTTCCAACTCGTCCCGCAATGAAAGAGCCGCCGGCTCTTATCCTTGCTTCGCCGTCTTCCATGTCCGGCCGGCCATTCCTTACGTAACCCATATCAATTCTGTCTTTCGGTAACGCCACTTGAGCATTAAACTCATATCCCACCGAGAGTTCCTCCGTTAACGAGAGCTTTCTTGACGTTCCCTGCTATCACCTGACCCCAAGAAAATCCTTGTCCAATCAAAAGTCGCTCTGTCCTACCCCCTCCTCCCCCCCCCCCCCCCACCCTCTCCCCTCCCGTAAATAGGTGTATCCTAATGAGGTCTCTGACCCCGTTTTCTCGTCTTCCCATTCTATTCATTTCTCTTGTATTATCCTTAATCTTGCTTTATCATCCCTGATCACAAAATTCTAAAGAAGGGGCCATTTTCCTTCTCGTCAACAGATTCTTTAGTTTCCTTGCTAGGGAGGAAGAAGTGAGGCAGTCGGAAGAAACCATCCTGTCGTTTCTTAGAAGATGCTCGCTCCCTTCTCTCATCACTACATTCCGCGGCTTTGATCTCAGCTGAGGACTCGAGGAATGGGGTAGAATTACGATAATAAAAGACGAAATGAGTGAGGTTTGGTACGTAGGAAGGGATGTTTCCCTTATTTTATCATGCATATTTATTACTAGGTACTTAAAGAGAATTTCTCCAAACAAAAAATTCCAAGAACCGAAGCATCAAGGAATATATGTATATTATTCAAATTTGGGTGTTCGGCTGGGCATACGAGGAAATCCCTTCCAGGACCGAAGGAAGGAGAATTATCGAAAAAGATGCACAGCTAATAGTTGAATATTAAATTGAGTACCAGTTTTAAAGGATTACCCCAGTAATCTACTTTATCATTATACCTCAATGACAGGTTTTTATGCAAATGTGCATGAAAATTTTCGCTACTGCTTTCAAGTGAGACATAAATTTCTGAGGGCTAGTAAGCTCCTCTCATTCCTTCTCATTATTTCTCATTCCTTTTCGTATATGTCAGTCACGGTGAAGGGAAACAAATTACTTATCAAGGCATTATCTTTCTGCCAGTATTTCGTTTTCTTTTCTGCCCATTGAATGGATTATTCGATACAACCCAAGTTACGGTGCTCAAACATAGGTAAATAATACTTCACCCTTCAAATTACGTAATCACGAAGTAATCCGTCCGGAGGTTGATTTCCAGAAGTAACGCTGGAATTCACCTTAGATTTTTAACTAGCAAAGTCACTCTGGCAGGATAGGAGGATTCCCTTTTTCCCGGTGACTCCCATACCTATCCTCTTATTTTCTACTTTTAAGTGAATCTGATTAATTGTGAGAGGTATCCTCAGTCAAAATTCGGACCCAAATCGCAGATACGGAGAAAAATTATTTTTGAAAAAATTCTGACTGTAAAGAAATTCAGATTACATATGTACTCCATTGAGACAATATGTTCACGGGTAAATTTTTAAATTTGAAGAAAACAGTCGGATTTATCAGATCGTAAATGATGGAAGGAATTCTCTTTTTAAGCAAACCAAACGAAAAAAAATAAGGGAAGTTGCATCCAAAAGAATAATTCCTAGAGCCGCGAGCACTACGCAAAATATTTCTAACATTTTCAAGTCTGCACAGTGAACACGATGCCTTTTAGAACTGATTGGATAGAAACTCCATAATATGCTAGGGGCTTTCATAAACACGGAGAGCAAATTTTCTTAGCGGTAGAAGGATTCGAGGAAGAAGGCAATTAGATCTTCCACCGGTAGGGCTCGAGAGACGGCAATGAAACTCATCGAAAGTTGGAAGATATCCAGACATCGTCAGCCTCGCCAAGTTAAACGAATTCCTCGTTCCACTTTGATTATGTGAAAATAAAAGGTAGCTTAAGTTGGAAAATGTTAAGAGCAGCCGGGATGCAAGAGACTGGAATGAGCATCTCGTGACACATGCCCGCGTACAAAACTCGTATTTCCTCTCTTAGGGTGGATGAAGTGACCGGAAACGTGAGCTAGTAATGAAGCAAAATGAGAAACTTGCATAAACGGTTAATGAAGTACAAAGAAAGTCGTGAACCACACTAGATGATCTTATCACTTGATTATAAGGAATATTTTTCCACAGTCAGCCTTCATTAGGATATAACTCGTAGAAAAAGCAAAGATGAAGAAATGAAGATGCATTACCACTCTAATTCCAATCTACCATTTAAAATGAACTTACGCAGGCAAGTATACGTGAATTATGAAAATTATCTACACAAAACGATGATAACGAGATATAGTCAATGTGTTTAAATATTCAATGTAACATAATGGTGAAGTTATCGGTGAAAGGAAGCTGTTGATATTGGCTGACTACGACTGAACTAATAAAACGTTTCTGTCTCTTCCGATTAGCTAAAGTAAAAGTATTCCAGTTTACAAGGCATCGTATTCAGAGCCAACGAGTTCATAACTTCACGTCAATATCAAGGTTCCAGCTCACTTTGGGCGTTCATGATGGGCATGAATCGCATAACCAAATATTCATACGCATACCCTAAGAAAATAACAGTATTTCACTGATGCTTCTAACACTATAAAGGCAAATAATTTGTACGAAAATCAATGAAAGAAAAAATGACATCATAACTATATTTCCAGTATCTCTTTCTTTAGGACCTCCGGAAAATTATCTGATTACATTATAATATAGCCTCCAAATTATTGATGTGTGACGATTGTATCTTTAAATCTGTGAAAAGCGTACCAGTGAGTGAATTTTAGTATGACGACATAATGATGAAAACATTATTTAACATAATTTTAATTAATTGTAACTAATTAATTAATAATTTAAAGGACAAACGTATACGGCCAGTGGAGTTCATAATTCCCTTAATAATTATTTAATATTTGATACTATCTACTAAGATATATGCTCCATTCGTATTACAGAAAAATTATAATATTTTGTAAAATAAAACGGAATCATTCGTAGGAATTCAATGTAAAATCACATGCTCCTCCCTAATGGTTAGAAAAATACAAAATAAAGTCATTCGCTGCTATATTTTTACTACCAAAACCCTAACGTAAAGACATTCGTGATAAATTTTGACAGAATATTGGGTCATACTCGTATAATTATCGTTTCCTCTATTACTAAGCTAATATTTCAGATCACTGTGATTCGATATTGATTCATTATTGTGCAACATTTACCAAATATTTAGTGTATCTAACAATTACTGCAAAAATGTTTACCAAAAAAACTTTTCTTGGATACTACTTTAAAACGAAAGAAAAATAACACGAAAAAATTTTCAAGTTGAGGTTCCAATGAGGCGCTCAACTGAAGCTATCAAAAACTAATAAATACACATCCGCAGTTTTTTTATGTACCTTGAGGTACCCCTTATGCGTCAAAAGAAACTTATGGGTTTGGTAATCAAGCTTTGGATTACATATTGCCATGCATATATAAAGCTACTATTGAACAACTGAGACAACAGATTGCTGATCCAAGATTACCCACTCGGAGCAATGCATTCGAATTCTGATTTATCCGGCGGATAAAGAAAAGAATTTTCCATTACAGAGGAATCTTTCAAAGAGAAAGAGCTTTGCGTTATCGCAGGTCATCACGGATTTTCACAAGTCAATGGCTTTTCCTCTCAGTGTCGCCAGTAACAACCTACCCTCTGATACCCCTATCTCTATTTCCATCCTTTCAAGTCCTCTTTATCCTCCCGTCAGTAAACCATCCCCTTTCGCTTGCTCCATCAATATTTCCCGCATCTTCTAAATGCAAGAGCTGCATTCCCAAAATAAAATCTGCCGGAATGAGATATGCCACTGTTGTCCCTGCAAATACTATCTGATTGAATATAAAGAGCTACGAAGCGGTACAAGGTGGAGCTCTGATGCATTCACCATAAATTTCTTCACAAAAGAGGAAGATCAGTCCGAGCAAAAATCTCGATCCACTAGGAGCCCATTAAAAGTACCCTCTACGAATCTCCAATATATATTTTTTCCCAGAACTACAATTCAATCGATCAGTATGCAGAAGAATGGAGGGTTTCAGTGATTCCATTACAGTTAATCATTGACTAGCTCGGTAATTATAGATACCTCCAAAATCTCATCTCCTTTTTGGATTTTCTGCCGGTCTTAATGCTTAAAAGTGTGCTTATAAGCGGAATATGATTTATTCAGCCAAGTGTCACACGGTTGATTATATTATTGCCAGTCTACCGGTCAGGGTGAGTTTTTATGACCTACTACTCTCTTCCACCAGTTTTTAATGTTTCTTTTCCTTCGCTATTTCCCTCATAAGCCCATGGAATGTCCCTCTTAGCGTCATCTCATTTAAAAGGGCAATTGTTTTCTCCCTTTTCCTCCGTTCCACAAGCATTACGGCCTCCTCCTGTATATCATCGCCTTAAATCTCTCATCGCTATAAACAGAATCAAATGGCTAAAATTATTATCCACGCCATATAATTGATACTTACTCGATACCATTAAAAACGAATCGTTTAAAAAGCTGGGTTAGTTCCAGGAAAACGGAATATGAATAGCATAATGCGCCATAGAAAGGTTTTATGTTTTTAAATCCTTAAAGAAACAATGTTCACTATCCAATATGACGTTATAGCTACTAAAAATCTGACTACTCGGACGTAGTCAATGTTTGAATTTATTATAAAGGTGCGAGACTCCATGTCCACATGAAATAACAAGATCTTCTAATTGTTCTCCAAAGAAGAATATCATTAACTTTAATAGACAGGAAAAGTAGTATTTTCCATTTCAATTCATCCGAAGAGACCCAACAACGAAATTAGATTCTAAAAGAATAAAATGACGATTCGCGACAATTGATTTTCGTTCATACCACCCGGCGCAATCAAGTATGATTTCAACATCAGATGAAGCTATATGGTGGGCTATATATCATTTGATAGTACCATACGGAAAAAATTAGCTTTGCGGCTACTATAGAAAATTAAGCTTCAAGGCTTTACTTCATTCCTTCCTTCTATTTGATACGAAATACGTTAGAAAATCATTCAAACAACCAAGGTGGTTGTTTGAGCATCACAAAAGGTCGCGAATGAGGAATCACAGAATACAAAATGAAAATCCATCGAAAAGAACGCATTCCTTATCCTAAATAAGGTTATCCACAGAAGATGACCAAAATACATTTTACATTATATCTCTAACGTATAAATGAGGATCAGCAAGATGAAAATTGGCTGTCTTTATGCCGAATTTTCTTTTGTTCTCTCGCCCTCATTTACTTATTTATACGGGACAAAGAAATCTCTACCCAACCGGGAAGTTAAATATTATGCGCGAAGCATGTCTGGAAATTGATAATAAATGAACAGCGCGCTTAATCACCGTGACAGTCGCGAATACCAATAAAGCGTGTCCAAGGCTGACGGGTGGACCTTATTGGGTCAGCCTGGCGAGGGAGTTATGGGGAGGGAGGTAGGTGGGCCGCCAGCGAGGAGAATTCGGAAGAAGCGGAAGGAAGGGGAGAAGGAGAGAAGGAAAATGGGGATGGATTGGAGGGAAAACCCTTAAACGGAAGTGAGGGCGAGGGAATGGAAAGAGAATGGCAGGTTGAGAGAGCGAGGAAAGAAAAAGAGAGAAGGAAAAGGCTTTGCCTAGGAAGGTTCGAGAGCGTAGATCAAGCCCTCTTGTTGAGATTCCGAGGGCATTGCGGACACTCGGCGGGAGAGATGGCGATGGAGGAGTGGTTCCGAGCAAGGAGAGGAGGCCATATTCTAACAAGGAGGCGGGGACGGAGGAAAACTGAGAATACGATTGAAAAAAATAAAGAAAAGTGAGCGGGATGAGTTCCGAGTTTTTGAATAAAAATATTATGAGGGCTCGTGGAGGAGGATTCTCAGGAGAAGAGAAAAAATGACCCACCAGCAGGGAGAGTGGCGGTAAGTGATGCCTTCAATGAGGCAAACAAGTCTGCCGAAACTCAGCTCAAGGAGAGCTCCCCCTCCCCAATAATTTCATTTCCCCACCCAACTCTATACATCCAAGAATTCCTTCCGAGTCCAGGGCGCGCGGTAGGTTTATAATTGAGAGCATTGAGATCCTGGAGAAGTGTGCTTCCCATCCAAGGGTGCGCCGAAGAAGACCGGTCACAAATTCAGTTCCACGGCGTTTGCGAGAATAATATCGCCAACCATCTCGCCGTCTACAAAATGGGGTATTCTCGGAGACACAGAATAACTTAATCGAAAAATGTTTTTACAACAGACGAGAACAAGTTTGTATGAATCCAAAACTCCTCCAACACCTGGTGGCTAGTTAAATGAGAGGGGCGAAAACCGGTGGTGCTAAAAAATTTAGAGTAGAAATAATATATCTCCTCATGCAGAATACTATCAGGTCACTAAGATGACGTGCAGTAGCTCACTAAAACGACCTGAACTATCCCAAAGATGAGATTAAAAAATATTCCGTTCCGTGGATGATCTATTCACATCTGCCATTTAGCCTGATTATAAAATGGGAAATATTTCGATTAATCTCATTATAAAAATAACTTAAGAATCAAATTTTAAAAGCAACGTACAATCACCATCATGCTGCAATAGGTTACGGCTGGAATAGTATAGTTAATTGTGAATCATTTCAAATCACAAAGAGAACGAGCTCGGAGTAAAATTTAAAACTGATGCAATGAATTGAAAAAAGTAATAATTTTTATTTTATTAAAATATGATATATAAGATAAATTCAATTTGGCGAAGCAAAAATGACACTAAACGGATTTAGAGACGGACACGGTTCCCTCCCTTCTTCCTCGTGTCTTTCTAGCAGTAGCAGGACCCCAAAGTACGCTTGAAATCATCAGGGATATGTTAAAAAGAAGGCACATCATTACTATCGCTATAGTCAGCTCAGAAAGGTTCCATGTCACGATGTCATACACATTTTGATCAGTGGGCGTAAAAAAATTCAGGCCATGACAGGGGTATAAAATTCAAGTCCATAAATTTTAAAGTGACGGAGGAAAAGAAAAAGCTACGAGAAATACATGGATAATGACACCTGAAGCCTAAAGCATGGCTAGGCTGGCTCCTTCGCCAACTTTTATAAAACATTTCCATTCTCTGAGCATCGCTGAAATAATTAAATCCGTAAAAGGACAAGACTGCTGACAGTATTTATATTATTTATAATCTTAAAGGCAAAGTATCGCAACATATTATTTCCACGAAAAACTTCCGTGATAACATTCCAACTCGAGAATTTCGTCCGCCCTTTGTCTTTAGGATTCCCATTCTCGCTCTGATTGTAACTCGTCCTCAAGAAATCCTTATAGGGACTCGATTTCCACCCTCATACAAATTTGAAAAATAAACTTTTACTTACATTTTCTTTCCGAATCCTTCAGACCAAAATATGCTCTTTTTACGAGAATAGTCCATTTTTTGTGAAAACTGGAAAATCTACATTGGCGTTCTTTGAAAAGAGCCATAGCAACGCCTTCGTCCAACGAAATCCCATGACAAAGAGTATGAATCCGATGATATTCTTTATCAAAAGTTCAAGTAAATGGTATAAAGTAGTTGCTTCGAAAGTTAATTACTAAACCAAGTTCAATCATTGATTTAAAAGAACGATTCTAATACTACCTTAATTTAAAGCCAGGCCAAATTCACTTCAAGAAAGAGTGGAAATTTCCATGTAAATTTCCCCGAGAAAATATTGCCTGCCTTCTGTTAGCTATGAGCCCTGCAGGAGAGGTTTATGAATTACTACCACCACAGCGTTATTTTAGCTGAGAAAACAAATATAAATAAGCATATATAGTCAACGGAATGCTTAATTGCTCGTTTCATATTAAGTAAACCCAGGAATCAATTTTAATTCATAATATTTCTGCTATCACAGACCAAAAATACAACATATAGGTCTATTCATATCATTTAATAATTATTTGTGGTACTTGTTATAAAAAATTCCCTTCGTCAGCATTCTTAAAGGGGATCCTGCTCCCCACAAATTACTCTTGAAATAAAACTGGCTTACGGTTAAACATCATGGAATAATCTTATTCACTCGTGGCCGTTGTTTTTCTTTTAAGGCTAACCTTTACTTCCTTCAAACTACAGCATTTGATCATTTAAGCATTTTTCATCTGCAAAAGAACATACGCGAAAAGTTAGAATTCCACTTATATACTGGCCACGCGAAAATGTTCAGACAGAAATGAACGCCAAATCACAGAATCAGACTCATCGTAGAACTTTAATTTCGATCACAGTGAGAAAAAACACCAAACACAAAGAGGCGTGCGTTGCTGCCAGACGGAGATTTATTGCCACTGAACTCCCCCTAGCAGACGCCGATTTCGTAATCCAAAAAAAGCATCAATCATACATCTCCCCTTTTGGTGAAAAAATCACTAAAAACCTTGAGATTCTTGACAAACAATGCCTATGGCGTGACATCAGAACATTAGTGCGCTTAAAATTCGTCCCTTTGGCGCAAAAACCCTACTCGTCACAACGCTCAATCCTCTTGAAAATTATTCCCCACAGTTTAATTCCCTCTACCACTGGATTGAAAGGCGAAATGTCCCAATTATTATGTTCGGCAGCAACCTCTCGAGCCCTCATGAGAGAGAACCGGAGCCCTTTTTTCGTCGTGACACTTGATAGAACACGATGGAATCCGGATGGCGACAGCATCACAGCTCTCCCTCAACGTGCCCACTTATCCCCATGCCTGCCTCCCTGCCAACTTAATTTCTGGCATTCCCACCGGGCCACTGTCACTCGCACAGCGTCGACACGCCCATCCAATGCCTCCTCCTTGCCTCGTTACTTCCCTCCCACACCCACGGACAACCAATTCTTCATTCCCTTCATTTTTCCACCCCCCACAAAACCGTCCCGTTCCCACATTCCTCGAAACAACCCGGGAAAGCGCGTGGCAGCGCAAGAGGCCCGGCGAGGAATGCGAGAGCACAGCCATAGCGAAGGGCGCGAAAGAGCCCGCCCCGCGAAACGGAGTGATTGTTTCGGAATTCCCTTTTCGGGGCCTTTGGGTCCCCTTTCTCTCTTCCCCTGACCGGCACACCCCATTGCCTTTTTGTCCAAAACAAATAATTTGGAGAGGTGAAGAGCTTAGGGATTATTACCCGATCGGACGTGACGACAAACAGATGGATGGGCAGGAGAATTCATTTTGTTACCCACCCCACACCCTCCTGTTAACATGAGGGTTTTCACAAGAAGGCGCACGGTTCCGAAGAGGGAGAGCTTGGGAGTGGGAGAGGGACCGTAAATGAGTGAGTGACAAACCACAGCCCCCCCCAGCCCTTTTCTTATCCTGCCCGGCCCGTACCCACCTCATCATCCCAGCCTTTCCCACACCGCTGTCGCCCGCGTTCAGGCACCTCCCTCTCATGCCATCAAACCTCCTCTTGTCCTTTTTCCAGAATGAGCATTTCACTGTTTTCTCCGGTTTTGATATCGTCCCGTTGAAGAGGGGTGTGAGGGCAGAGCAGGATTCATCTGTCACTGAGATTCATCCACGCCCGCGTTAGTACATAGCGTAAAAAATTTGAGCATTATCCCTCACCCTTATTTTCCTCTCTCAATCCCTACGTTCCTGACGAGTGGATATCTCCGCGACAGAAATTCGTTATTCGAGCATTTCGAACCTGACTAATCAGTCAAATTAATGTACATGACATAATGACAGCAACAAAAATCGAAACTGCCAAAAGGATTTGGCCTCCAATTACAATAGATAGGTGCTAACTGTGTAGGGAGTCTATGCTGATGCGTATTCAAACCCAATAAAAATTCAAAATATATTAGGGAGATCAATAAGGCGAGGAGTTGTATAACAAGTCAGGTAACAAACTTAAAAATCAAATTCCTGAAAATCCAATTTAAAAAATCTTGTCGTTAGGAATCTTGAGCTGCGCATCTAGTGTGGTAGGCACATAGTGAAATTAAAGTCTGCATTTCGATACCCCATGTGATATTTTTTCGATAGTAAACAACCCTCAGTTTTTGATATATTTAATAACATTTTTACGTACATATTTTACATTTGAGTCTACTAAACTTGGGAGGTGATATAAGAAACACTGAAAATAGGTCTCAGAGCAGAACATTTATCTTCGATATATTCAAAGGCTCCTAATACCAATAACATGGAAATGAGTGGCATAGGACGGTCACCCTATCTTTTGAATCACAAAGACCACGCTTAAGTGTAAAGCACGAATCTCCATTCGACTATACACCTTCCTCAAAAGAAAATCCTCCACCTCCCAATTCTAGCAGCCTCCTTGCCACGAAAAGCGCTCGTTAGGAGAAGGGGACCGCAATCGAGGAAACATTTATTATGATTCATTTATTTATATATCCCAAGTTAAGATAGCATCAGCATAAATCCAACTTTAAATGAGGTAAGTCTAGTGAAATCTCTTCGTTAAGGATATTCATATGGTATATTCAATCATATTTTCAGCAGGATGAGATAAAATAAAGACGTGATTTCAACGTCCTGAGGAAAATTGTTGCAGAACTAAAGACACATGAATTACCTTACTATGACACTGTACGCCAAAGTATTAGTCGAAACTGTCTGTCAGACCTTTAATGTTAAAGTCTAGACGCGAGAAATGAAAGAGAGATGAGATAGCAATGCGAATCAATGGATGTTTCGTTGTTTTCTTCTCGATTATTACAGTGGAGCATATAAAACAGGATTGGAAAAAGTCATGCACTCATCGTCCACTTAATTAGCAATCACGCGTCCCAAAAAATCTTCCTTGCTGAATACAAAAGGAGTAGAAGAATAATGAAGGTTTAACTAGGAACATACACTTTTCGTAAAACACAGCAATACAATGACCAGCATTTCCTATCCCATTTTTGCCTTCCTAACCAGTCCCCAAAGTAGTCGAAGAATAGGTACGTTTCCTGCCATTAGCCTTATGAGATATATGCCGCGACTCAATCGCAACCTTAACCTCTTTTCCTATTATTCATTCAATCACGTCACTACTCGATTTCGCATGCCGAATTTTATTTATTGCTTTCACGCCTCCGGATGACTCGCTCAAACTCTCTCGGCATCCATCCCTTCCCTTTCTTTCTCCATCTCCTTTCTCTCCTCTCTCTCGTCACCATCTCACGCTTGACGGCATACCTACCTGTCCATTCTCTCCCACTACCTCAAGCACCCTCGCTCGCTCCGAACGCTCCTTCGCATTTGTTTAGGCACGCAGGCTCACAACAAACTGTTTTTTCGCTCGCCAGACGGACGATAAATTCCAACCTTGCTCCACTCAATGGGGGAGCAGGGCATTCCCTACCCTTACTTCTGGGTTTATCATATTTTTGTGTTCCCATTCCCCTCATTTCAGAGTCAAGTGAGATGAAATATTGGAGTGTCCCTCGTCACATGCTACCTCTACCACCCCCTCATCAAATCCGTCCTAGTATTCCTCTCTGTCTCCCTCCCCGTCCCACTTACCAAAACCTCTCCTTTCAGCTCCCGCCCTCCCCTTGGGCCCAACTCTCGAATTACGCTGACTACGCCGACCATCCCCCTGTAATTCCGTCCCCTTGACTCGCCCGGAAGACACACCTCCTGCCCCCTTTTATAGATTCTCTCTTCGCTCCTCGGCCCTCGCCTCCATCACCTCTTTTGCATCCCAGGAACTTCACACCGCAGGTTGATTGGGATTCCGAAGTCCTAAAGATACGCGTTCATCTCCTCCAGTCACCTTTCCGCAGAGTCAGCCGCTTTCGAGGATCCCCTCTTCAGTCCCACCAACATTCGCTTCACTTCTGGATTTCTCTCCCATTTCACCCTTCACCTCCACTGCCTCATTTCCCGAACTACAATCTCCATTAATTCCTCCATCCTATTTTCCATACCAACTCACCACCATTTTAACTTTGACCTTTGCCTCCTGTTTTGAATTAACTGTCGGCTAAGCCAAGTATAGTTTTTATCCCAAAATATGGTCAACGTTCAAACTTTTGCAAGCAAATTCATGATGAAATATCATCTTAGGAAAAGTTTGAACACTTATAATTTGTTAAGACGAATTTTCATTTCCCACCAGTCACTGAGAATTATCTCAGTTGATAAAATACTCGCACTAGCCTAAACTTCTTAAAATATTCATAATTGGCCATAAACCTTCAGAGATGACGACTCGTGCGACATGTCATAACAGTGATACAGAGTAATATTCTGCGAAAATTTCGATAAGCTTCACCAAAGAATCTTTGGATTTCCCTCCCATTTCACCCTTTATTTCTACTGCCTCGTTTCCCGAACTACAATCCCCATTAACTCCTCCATCCAAATCACTTGAAATGTTTATTGTTACAGCTCACAGCTTCATTTCAAGTTACCCAGTTCGATATAAAGTCAAAACCAAAGATTGGTTCCCTTGACCTCGATGAAACATATTGAAACCCAGCTGTTGAAGGCAAAAGAGAAATATATTTTAAAAACGCATTCCTGCATGGCCCAAAGCGGATCGGCTTCCTCTCTTTCTTGTATCTCAAGAGTTTCTCGCTTCCACACCAATGCATCTTTTGCTTTCTTTTCCGATCTGTATCACCAAAAACCTTTGGCCGGCTGTTCCAAGCTTCGTGTTCCCCCTTCCACTCTGTTTCCCTCCGTGGGAGTAGCATTGTGCGCGCCCACATACTTTCGTGTGTGGTCCTTTCACCTTTAAGCTACGCCGCCAACTTCACCAGGTGATTCCCAGTCGCATATATCTTTCCGTGGGTCGACAGACGATAGAAAACGTTTCCGAGAAAATGTCGCGATGGGTAATGATCAATGGATTTTGGGCATAACACTCAAAATTAATATCGAAATAAGTTTTCGAATGAACGGAAGCAATTCATTTGAAGATTATTGCATTAGTTCAGGACCTATTTTCTCCGGAATTATTTAACCTTGCGGGATTATGAATTGCTCTCGGAAATAGATTCCGGGCCATCGAAACGATAACAACTAATATATATTGTTCCTCCTTATAGGTTGAGCGGCTGTACATTACGACCCGCAGAGTCATCCTCCTCCTCTTCCCACGCCAGCCGAATAGCCTGATGTCACTGTCATTGCGAATTGAACGAGCGGGGGACGTATGCGCGCTTACGCCTTTGCTGCATTCCGAATTTGATCCTCTCTCAAACGTCTCTCTCCTCCCCCGGAAAATCCCCAGCATCCCGCTCTCCACGAAAAAAAATAACGCAAAAATAACAATGACCAAGGCTTCTCCTCCTTGTTATGTGCCCCTTGTTATGTGCCTTGTTGTCAGGTCCTTCAGTCCACTGTTACGCCACTGAGATCAGACACCACCTTCCAAATAACGAGCGCTCTCGCATCCGTGGGAATTCCATTTAAAGTGACTTCAGTGTAAAATTTCCATTGTTCTCGACCGGGGCAAGGAAATCCATGCTCGATTCTCTTCCCCCTACCTCTCCACCCCGCCACTAAATCCCATTCTCCCTCCATCTCTCTCTCCCTCTCTTGCCTTTATAAACCGTTCATTCAGGACAGGGATATGATGCGCGCCTCGAAAGCGACGACCCCATTCGTCCCTTTGTGCTGTAGTGTCCTCCACGTCTCATTGAACAAAACGTCTGCGGGTGCGTGCCACTGGAGGCGCTCGTCGCCATGCCTCGCTCGCCCCGAAGAGAATAGCGCCCCCCGGGTGGGAGGGTGCGTCGCGGCCTCGAAGCGAACTCGGTGGAGTAGAAAAATTTGGCGCAAGAATTTTCCGAGCGTTAGTCAGATTTATCTCACAACAGACTTCGTCACATAGCGATGACCATTGAGCAAATTGAAGACATTCTGGAATGAAGTGCTTTCGTTGAGCAAGTGAACCGCAGTGTTTTAAAATGTTTTAATATGTTACCAAAACTTTCTCCATGAAAATTATGATTATTTTTCAATCCTTACACCTTCACCTAACGAGAACAATTAACCGGGTGCTATTTACCTCAAGAATACCGAATGAAACGATATTAGGAGATGCACTGAGGAGAGGCTAAAAAGAACCAAAGTGCAATTTTATATTTGTAAATACATGTACGCACAGAAGGTGAGTCGCTTTCTACACCATCGCAGTATTTTTGAAATATAAATGAACACACTTGATTTGTTCATTTAAACATTCTGGAAATCAACGGATTTATGTCCAGCTAAGAATGAATACATTTTGAGTACGTTCAATATTATTTTAAATTAACTAATGTGACATCATGCTCCAATTTCCTTTTTTTTTAACTAATTCACTTTTAAAGTTCCATCAATTAACACAGTCACTAGGCCCAAAAACCAGACCGCTGAAAAGCGTACATAAACTTATGAATCGCTATCCAGATCCACGATACCTTTGGCCATAACCAGAAACTGCCTTGTTTTGTTCCTATTGTCTCATCTCTTCCACAACTGATACCCTAAGCTAATCAATCAATTTTCAATGGGTCAAATTCTTCAATAAGTCATTATGTATTAAAAAGTATTCAATTAAGGGGAACAAAAGTGCCCGATTATTCCTTGAAGAATCCGTCATTTTGATCCTCATCATTCACATCGTCATGATAGACCTCTCCTATGTATTTTAAAATTGAAAAGACCAAGACCACGAATATTCGTTCAAATTTTATTCTAGCGGGAATTAATCGTTTCTTGGCAATCGAGAAGAAAGGGAAAGAATAAAGAGATTAGAGGAGAGACTAAAAGGGTGGTGGTAGTTTCCATGGTAATGAAAACTCGCCCCTAAACTTCCTATTGGGGAGAAAATAGGTGGTGGAGAAAGGGAAGAGAGAAGCGGAGGGAGGATTTCAGGGGCATCATTAAGGTCCCGAAACAGTGGCTGGCTCCGAAATAAAAATTCCCTTGGTAACCCTTCCATTATCTTCAAGTCGGTCTCTCCTCCAATTCCCTTTTCTTCCTCGTCCCCTGTCCTCTTTCCCCTCCCCTTTTCCCACAACCCCCTTCAACAGCCGAACCACCGACGAGGGGGAAGAGAAAAAGAGCAACAGTAATTCGTATGGAAGAGGAGGAGGAAAGCCAAGTCGGACGGAGGTAAGGGAGGGGGAGGTATCGAATGTGACTAAGGAGCGCGGCATTTGCCCTACGTCATTTCCCCAGACGCACCTCTTCCCCCTCCACAGTCTTCTCCCATTCCCAAACCCCCACCTTCCCCTTCCCAGCTCCCCTTACTGTCTCATCCCCCGTTTTCCCAACCTTGCCATCGCGTCCGAGCCGCTAGCTCGCTCGTTCCCCCTATCACCTAACGCACCCCCCGCCACGGGAGTAAATGAAATGCTGAGCAAATGCAGATGAAAGCGTCTCCTCCAAGTTTAGGGGGAGAGGGCAAGGAGATGCGACCCGGAGATGGATAAGAATGAGAAGCCAGAGAGAGAGAGGGAAGAGAGGGAAAATGGTTACCTCCAAACGAAGGTTTAACCGTTTATAAGAGTTGGCACTCAATTGAGATGGTAAAAGTGGAATTTCCTCCGCCTTAATGTATGCTCAAAATACACTATAAAGGAAATGGACTGTCAACGGGGAGAGTCACAACTTAAGAATATGATCGTTGCGGCGGTAACCGATTTCCATGTTATATGAGGCACGGCAAGTTTCACCTCTCTCCAATGAAGACTTATATGTATTTCCAAATTGGCCGCACCTTCAATGATTATTTTCCTAGAGGTGAGAGATGATTATTTCCATATCGCTCACAGCCTTTGTTTCACCTGGCATCTTGCTCACGGTTTGTGAGCAAGACGCCAAGGAGTGGGGCAGGAGGAAATCATATTTGTTGCATGATTTTTAACTTACATCTGCCTGACGTGTATTTTAGTTATCCTCATTCACCACTTCACACTTGCACACAAAGCGGGCATTAATTTATCGCGTCATATCCTTTTCAAGTTTGTTTCACAAGAATGAAAACGTCAGGCCGCACTGTGTCCGGCAAAAACATTTGGCGTTGAGGCCTTCACATAAAAATAATCCGTAACCACGCTTTTCAATGACTTTTCTCGGTCAACGAAGAGTGAATTGTGTTCACGCATTAATGAGTCTGCCACTCAAGAAAGTAGGTCATGGCACCGAAATTGGAATTTTTGCTGCGCGGTAACCAATCCGGAGAGCAGCCTTTCAAATGTGAATCAATCGCAGCGCGTTGAGGTCCAGACCAGTCACTCAAGTACGAAAAATATACTACATATTGAATAATTTAGAGACCATAAGCAGTAAATATAGCATCGTGTCATTATTTACAATTAATGATACCGCTATGTATACAGACAGAAAAAGCATACCGAACTCGTGAATGAAGAAAAGAAAGAACAGCCAATGGCCAAGGAATAAGTGATCACCGTCGATCCTCAATTGCAGTGAGAACATTACCAACACCGATTGAGGTTTCACTTCACGATTACTACAGAATAATTGCAAAAAATTGACTTTTTGCCGACCGAAAAAATGTAATAAAAAGTCTAAGTTAAGCAAGCAGTCACAAAAACAAATTATCTTCATATAAAGCAAAGGTACTTTAAAACTGAAAACAAATAATAAATGTCTGATTGCATCAATAAAAACAGAACCTTTCGTAAATGGACCTGTTTGAGAGGCTACTGAAATGTATGCATCTTGGATGAGGTATTCAAACGCCGATCTTTTTCCGAAAGGGTTAAAAAATCAGAATGCATATCCATTTTTATCGAAAACATTTACGGCGTATATATCCAGATAAAGAAATCTAATGAAATATTTAAACAAATTATTTCGTAATGCCCTAGATCAAGGAATGCATACTCTACTACAATAATGGCTGAGAGGTACCGACTGCGAACGAGTGAACGACCTTAATGATAGGTGAGATGTCCAGCGGATGAGGCTATGCAGCGATAAGAAAACATTAAAAGTATGCCATGGGATTTTATATAACTCTTTTGATAAACCTTATTTGATATGAATTTTTCACGGTGGTAAAAGAGAGTTCAGAATGTTGCATATGATAGATTCCATACCCACTCTCTCTCTCTGAGGATGGTCCCTAAAAGCGATATTGAAGAGAAGACTTCTTTCTGGTGGAAATAAGAAATTTTAAAATTTCCATATGAAAATTTGGCTAGCAAAATATTTGAAAGTTAATAAAACTTAAATAAAAGGGCATATGTTATTGCAAGTATAAGCTACTAAAAGTAAGATAACCTCTGGTTACTCGCACGAAAGAAAAGTTCCTTTCATTTACAAAAATTAAACAGGGCTTTTAATTTCGAGACTGAATGAAATTACTTTCATCAGCAAACAAATATGAACTCCAGGTTTATTATCACCATACATAACAAAAGCGAATAGTGAAAAGAGTACTGAACTGGAAGCCTAAGGATGACAGCTAGCGCTGAGAACTTATCAGGTGGGGACTCTTTACAGCGATACATTATAAAGCTTATAAACGCTATGAATTAAGGTCGATATTTGATTACTGATTTAAGTTAAATACTTTACTCAAATACTACACACTTTCTCTCGGTTAATACTCTTCATGATTAACATACGTGGCGAGTTTTACAAAAGGCATTTCTCAATCAGTAATGTGCAAGCAACATTATAATGAACCTATTGATACCTCATGCCATTATAGCGACAAACGAAGTGTGAAATGTCTATGCACAACGATAGAAACACCTAACATTTTTTTTATTTTCTTCACTAAGATGTTATACCTTCCACCGACTTATCAAAGGCATCAGTACTTCTAATTCGATTTTAAAGAAGTCCTTTCTCACATGTGAGTCTACGTCGGCGAAAGTATTGCAATAGAATTTTAAATAACATGCTCCAACTGCTTTAGCTAAAACGCAACGTGTGAAAGTCATAATTCATGCACAACATAATGGCAGCCATGATGAAATGTGGATTCAAACCCATGGCCAGGGCATACTAAATTCAAAACATTGCCACCGCTACTATCGTATCCAGCTGTAGAAAAGAACTCAAGGGTTTTCGAATACAAGAAAGGAAGAATGCATTGAAGAGGGAAAGGGAGGAGTATAGCATAACAATGAGTAAAGGGGGAGAGAGATATATAAGAAAAGGGTCGATTGAATGCGAAGGATGGTAGTAAATGAGAAGAAAATGAGTCGGTTATGATATGGGGTGGAAAGACAGCAGGTAAGACAGGTGAGATGAAGAAGGGGGGCCGGAAGAGAGGGTCGTCAAGACTACCGAAGGGTGCGCAGAGGCGAGTTAGGAAGGTAAGGTGGATGAGGAGGAAGAACCAGAGTTACCTCACTTTGTCCCTTTAAACCCCTTTGACGGAGCAAAGGCGGCACCAGCCTCCTTTTGGCCTCGTATTTCAACAATTACGAACTTCATCCCCAGGCAAAGAGGGTGAGGGTAGGCCTTCAGGGAATGCGGGGACGGGAATGATAAGGAGGTAGCGAAAGGTTAGAGGGAGAATGAGAGAATGGGGCTTTGGGGGATTGAAATGAGACGGGAGAGAACTGTTAAATGTAGGGGTTCGGGGAGGAGGCAGGGACGAGAAATGGAAGGACAGGGGGAGCTCAAGTCATGGAGAACGAGGGGCGATGGAAAAATTAGGAAGGAGCAGATGAAAGCAACCATCTCCAGAATTCTTTCCCTGGCAGTAAAACCGCAGCGAGGTGAGGGAGGGTGGGAAACATTCCGCATTCCTCTCCCACCGTAGGCGAACGAGAGAAGAGGGTGGAGAAAAAGATAAAGGTGAAGGAGGAGGAATATGGATTAGGGGCAAGAGGAAATGTAGGTAAAGTATTTGTCGGCGACTGAGCGGCGAGGGAACAGCAGAGGGTGGAGACGGAACACTGAAGATATTTTGAATGGGAAAAGAACATGGCGGGAGGGATGGGGTTTGGTGGGGGAGTGAGCGTTGCCTCGCGCTCAGTGAAGCGGAGTCCACGGAAGAGCTACACGCGGAAGGCAAAGAGGGCGGCGGGGTGAGTACGAGAGAGAGAGTGAGGAGGGTGAAACGGCAGGGGCTTGGTGGGTGGAGTGGGCGGAGGGAAGCTCCTTTGAAAACAGCTGATCCAGAGAGGGATGCGAGGACGAAAGTGGAGAGGGATGACGAGAGGGAGAAAGGCAAGAGGGTTGTGTGATAAGGGGCGAGGCGAGTAGGGGGTCCCCGCTGGCTCATAGGAGGCGTGTGAGTGATGTGTGAGATGCGGAACAGCGAGAGTGGAATGGGAGATCCTCTACTTTAAGACAACGCCCCACAGACTAGGCCATTGTTACTACTGTTGCGCATGAATTATTTATCAATCAAAACGGGGAACACTCCTTCAAGGGCATGGAAATCGTTCTTCGATCCAACTATTCCCTTTCCCAGGTGAAGGCTAAAGATCGTTGATATTCCCTGGGGAATTCATGGAGATAAAGTTTCAGTGGCACGGGCTTCGGGCGCACCTCCTTGAATGCGAAAAATTGTGTACATGGCAACGTACCGATTACTTGAAATTGACGGAGTATGTGAGCGACGCAAGAAGGTAGAACTAGCATGATATAAAAAGGCAGAATTAGTAAATCACCATTTGAGAGAGAACTAAAACGTATGAGCAGAAAATATAGCTAATCTAATGCCTACAGGTTGATAGTCCAATAATTCTTGGGTAGACAGCCCTTCCTTGAAAGAATACCAAATTTAGAGTTCCAATTATCTATATCACAATGCGTAATAGGCAGTTTGCTAAATCTTCAGAGTGATCTATTCCATAAGCTTCTAAAATTATAGGTAAAAGAGAAATGAAGAGCTGTAAGAGATTTTTCACATAAGACTTCATTGCTCCCGTACTTCGCATGAATATGAATTCAAACTGAGAACATGCAGCCCTTCAAATCCCTCCACTGGGGTATAAAAATATACTTTCGGAGCATTATCACAAAAATTCAGCCATCACGGGGGAGGATGATCTTCAAACAATGCAAAACATAGAGTAACTAGTTCCGAAAGCATCAAAACGTTCCCCCTGCCCGAGACATTTACTAAGTCTTGGAAGTCCCCTGCAGCAAACTCGAAGGAGAGCGCCACGAGGATGAGGAGGAAGAGGAGCGGTGGTGAGTAAAGGGGGCGGCGGGTAAATCGAGTGTCTGTTGGAAGAAGGAGTGTGTTTGCAGGGAGAGTGTGCCAAACCTTCTCCCGCCCGTGGGCGGGGAAAAAGCAAGAGGGGTCTTCGAGGCAGTGAGAGTTATACGAGAGAGGGGAGAGAGAGATAGTGGAAGAGGATACGGGAAAAAAGAGCAGCAAAGAGGGCAGAGAAAGGTATGTGGGAAAAAGCGGTTGGGGAGAAAGGTGGGGAAGGGAATCAGGAGGAAGGGAGAGAGGTGAGAGAGTGGGCGCAAAGTAAACTCAACCCGTTGGGCAAATTGGCAGAAAATGACTCAGCCGAAACGTGCGTTCTGCCCTCTATCACTCTCCATCTCTTTCAAGCTACCTTCTTCTCCCATTCTTACAGCCCTCCGTTTCGTACAGCTACTTCCACCTTCTAGCAGGACGTTAGCTTTTCGGCGCGCAGTATTAAATGAAGGAATCGTATAGTAACTAAAGGTATCGACTATATTGAGGTGGAGGCCTGGAATTCCAAGTGGGGGGCTAGAAACAGGTTAGGTTAACCCCCGAATGGAGTTAAAAATTAAACTGGAAAACAAAGGCAAAAAAAATTAGGCAAGAGCATTATTGCACCATAAGACGACGGACATTGAGGTGGCAAAAATGGTAACTGAAGATGTTTTTGGGAACAAAAACGTAAAAAGGGCTCCTTGACACCAGAAGAGGGAAAATGTCCAGAAAATAATTCCATAGAATTAGTAAAGTAACTTAATTTCATTTCTCTAAATAAGAGAGAAATCCTGCAGATTTAGCAATGCGACTAAACTTGTCAAGAGTTACTAAATAATTGGTCTAAACTTTAAAGATTTTAAGGCTGTCCGAAAATAACGATACTCGTTTAAGTCTACTTCTCAATTGTCTCCACATTGCATCAAGTAGTACAGCACTACCTCATGCAATTACAATGTAATGGACATGTAGAACAAATTTATAACGCGAACATGTGTTTTTCTACAAAAATAGTATGTATAGGATAGAATGAAGACACTGACATGAGGTCTATGCACGTGAAATGTGGTCGTACGAACATAATTTCTATATTAGAAACACTGGTAATAATAAAAATCATTTAGACGATCACTAAATGTGATCATCTACATGATTTTTATAAGTGAAACAATTCCTACATCTCTCTATGGAGTTCAGTAGACTGCGCTATGGAACACTCAATACTTTGCGGCGTAACTGTGTGGAAATTCATGTTCAAATCAATAAACAAGTACCTAACTATGTATATTTCCACTTGAATTTTATTTTTTTAATTCAAGTGGAAATATACATAGTTACTTGTTTATTGATTTGCGCTATGGAACTTTAAGCGGGCAACATCTATCACCCAATTATGAATTTTTATCAGGAAATCCGCCTTTCAAATTTCTAAAAGACTTCCTTTTATCTCAAACCCCTACCACGATCAAAGGAATCACATGGCAATATACTATTTATTCCTTTCAATACAACGCAATGCATAGATCTTCCTCCCTTCCTATTTCAAATATAGCTATTAGATCCAATGAAGAGATTCTTTCTTTGCAAACGTTTAGTAAATGCCTCACTCATTTCCATGGGAATGAGAGACATAATTAATTCGGCCGCAGAGGGAGGGAGCGTCCCCTCGCAGACAGAGAAAGCAGAACACACGGAGACGTTGATGCGCTCCTTTGCGCCACCTGCAGTCCGTTCTTTCCCTTCCGTGAGTGAATGAATGTGAGGAGAGAGAGAGAGAGAGAGGAGGCCGCGGCCGGCGAACCGATCCCGCCCCACCCTCGTTGCCTGGAGAGCAGGAAGGCGAGGCAAGGAGTGTGACAACTGAAAGACGGAGAGATGAAGGTGTTGTGATGAGAGCCCCCGAGAGCGTTGACGGGCCGCACATGTGGTCAGCAGGGCATTCCAGCACGTCACCTTGCCGCTTCATCATGCTACCATAGACGTCGTCAACCGTCAAGCAGAGAAGAATACAGCACTACGAAATAGAGTAATCCTATCCTATTACTTGGGACGTAAACCGTAAAGAAAAAAAGGCAGAAATTGCTGATCCAGGATGCATACATTTAGAAATTAAGCTCCAGAAAAGCCCTCACAAATGCAAGGTGGCCATTGGTTGTACCAATTAACAACAGATAGTATTTTGTGCTATTTGCTTCCTTATTTATCCTATTTTTCACTTACAACCGTCTTTTTTTATGATTCAATTGGCCTTCCTGAAGGATATAAGGCACCAACAGTAATTTGAAACATGTGAAGTACGTATAAATTCTGAATAAACAGGAACGAACATCAACGAACTTTGTAGTACGCTATCTAAAATAGAGGCCGCATTAAGTTATTAGCATATTATTGTTTGAGATAGAGCACAATTATTCAATAAGTTTACCGATGCTTATTATTTAATTATGGCACTCGTTGAATATGCCAGCTCGCTTATCCTCGAGACTTCATACCGAGGGCAGAAATCAGACTAAAACATTGTAGACTGAAAACTGGGATAGGACACCAATATATTTGGATTTGTGTTGAAGTACTTTCAACACTCGTCACCAGTCAATACAAGGGAATTGACACCCAGCTTTACCGCGTGCACGCGAAAAAAACAATCTACTTCGGAAAGATCTACATCTACATCTACATCTACGTGCGCATCAGGTCATTTAGAAACAAATATTGTGAAGAGACAGCGCGATGAAATGCGTGATTTTTTCCGTTGATCATGCTATGTTGGGTCAATGAGCGTGATTGACAGCAGGAGTTAAAACGATAGTGAGAGGATTAAGCTGCGGTGAATGATGAAGAGCATATCAGAAAGAGAGAGAAAAAGATTGGTCGCGGATTGAGAAATTTGTGGAGCAGGGTTTTAATAACATAGGGTAAAAAGACATATTTTTCCGGAATCTGAGGAGGAACGCTTATAGTTATGAATGGGATCCTTAAAAATCGCACTTGGAGAGGAGGTTCTACATAAAGGGCGAAATGAAGCCATTAACAAAGAGAAAACGATTTAGCTTAGTGACGCAGTAGATCATTTAGTGACGTCAAAAGTTTTAACAGCCAAAACAAATATCGTTAAGTACAGCATATACTTGGTGGAAAAAAGTAATGTTTTCCAATCTAGTCAGTCACTACATTGATTTTAATGATATTCACATTTTATTGAGGAATATGAGGAGTCTTATACACTGAAATTTTATTTCATAAATATTCACCATATGCATCTCATCTTGCCTTTAATATTAACGAAAAATAGTTTTGCCTTAAAAATTTACAAGCTTAGCTGAAGGTCTCCATTTCATCAAACATATCCCATGCCAACTACGCGGCATTTATGCTAACGGGCAAGTCTTTTGCATATCTTGTTTAAACCGTAGAAATGCGAAGTAAATGCAAAGTGACGCATACTCGTGATGCAGCAAGATTTCCATATTTATTATCGTATAACGCTGGTACATTTAATACACGCATTATCTCGTATTTTCTTCTAGCGTACTTCAGATTCTAAATGCCGTTACTTCTCTTAAGGTGTGTCACCGCAGGTTTCTATAGGTGCCCTTCAGAATACTAGGCATTAAAAATATAATGCCATCCATCTATTTCACCAAAGACGCTTATATTACTATAATAAACTTTCTTTTCTCGGTCATGTAGTCCCTAGGCTATCGTGAGACCTGTACTTTCTCAGACTGAGGGTATTCTAAAGATGCAGGGTATGATGAAAATCCAAAGCGACGATCGGGAAAAAAATCGCAATTTAATTAATCAAAATGGTGCAAAGCAGATGACTCTCTCGGCCCTTCAATAATTTAAGATAATCACAGAAGAGATAAATTGCTGACCAGACAGGAAGAAGCATAAAATGGACGTCCCCTGGAATAGATTCGTCCTCGGGAGGCGGTGAGTTCCTTGATGCCGTGCGGCTATTTTCTCGGGTCACAATACCAACAATCTGCCCGATCTCATATTTCCCTCCCACATATGCGCAACAATCTAAGTTCCTCAAGCCCACGCATGCCATTCCCTCCAACACACTTCATCCCAACTCACTGCCTACCTCATCCATCCCCCCTCTCCCTTCCTGTCTTTCGCTCCCTTGCCATCAGCCGGACCTGCCCACCAGCGGGTATTTAATGAGTTATCCCCTTAATATATACACACACACACATATAAAGGGGATAACATGTATATATGAATATAATTGTATATATGCTGCACGAGCTGGAAGACTTTGCGATGATCGTTTTCGAGATGACGGAAGCAAGAACGAAAAATAAAGAAAAGGGAGCGGGCAAGAGACTGGGCGGCGATTGAACGCCTGTTCGTATCTGGCTTCGGTTCCAGGGATTGAAAAACCCTTGGTGCCGAAACAGTAGTGTACCAAAGGGGTAGGCGAACTGGGAGGCCGCCCCGGGCGCCGTAAAGGGGGGGGCGCCAAAATTGAAAAACATCTTTTTTTATTTTGAGAAAAAATAATTTTTTTCTACGGCTGCCGCCGTAGTAAGCCGCCGCCGCCGTAGTAGTTAGCCCCAGGCGCCAAGGTAGCCTTGGTGCGCCACTGTACCGAACTATTGGAGGTCAACTTCCTCTATGGAGGATAATGGTGAGTTTCCCTTCTAAGGGCACCAAAGGAGAGCCGGCTCTTTTTTTTTACTTCGTGAAGGAGGAGACCACGGCAGAAGCAACGCAAAATGACGCTAAAACGTAAATTCATGCAAATTTCATTGCTTCATTTGAATTGCAATAAATGCTAATTGGCTTCCTTTGGAATACTCGATACTTTTCCCATTTTAATGGTAACCTTGTTGTCTAATTAAATAGGTAGAGGCTATTATAGGCATGCATAAGAGAGGAGATATTTCATTTATGCTAACGGGTAAGGCCAATGGTGCATCATATCGTGTCATAAACCCTGGAAATATTGGCGAAACTGTGTACGAGAAAAATAACGTTTATTCACGGCTCATAGCTTCCGTAATTATCACCAACTAAGATTGCTTCATTTAATCTGCATCTTACCAATATGTTTTTCTGGAACGGTTTAAGAATTCTTCGTTAACGTATTATACTTCTGTGTGTAAAGAGCTGGATTGAACTTTTAATTGCGAATAAAGGCGGCCATATTCTAAAAACCAGTGTAGAAAAAGTACATCAAATCAACTAAAAAAACAAAATGTGGTAGAAATATTACCTGCGACTTAAACCCTAATCGAACTAATTCAAATAAACTCAAAAGTTCTTCATCCCTAAGGTATTAGCGAAAGAACGAGTAGTGTCCATATGGCCCCCCTTACTTGAAAATGTGAACCGTATTAAATGTTAATCGCATTTAAGAGGGGTATGCTCTCTCCAATTGTCAATAATTTAGTTGATAAACTAATTTTTGCTCTTGACCCTTAGTGTTTTCGGAAATGCTCACCCCTCCGCCCAACAAACAGGATTAGAATTAAATAAGGTAACTTAAGCACGAGATTTTCAAAAACGAAAAAATCTTAGCATTGAATGGCACAATCCCTTCAAACAAAGATACTAAAAAAATGAAAAAATTCCTTCGCATCACCTCTCCCAATCCCATCCAATTGCCCTATCTGCATTTTTTTAACCTCCAACCTACGCCCGCCCACAAATCGCCCGCATCGCCAGCTATCTGTGGTATTTCAATTGTTTCCGCCGAGATTACCTACTCGCCGACTGATTGGGATCCAGATGATCGACCCAATGCCAATCTCTTACCCCTTTTCCTCATATCCCCACACCATTCCCCCTTCACAGTGTCTCCGCCATCCTCCTCCCATTATGTTCCCTCCTCTCCCAGCCCCCTGCATCCGCCAGCTCCGTTCCATCCCCAACTCATCCCGACCGCCCCTACCGAATTGAAATTAAAGCTGCGACAGTTTATCCAGCCCCCGCCAATTCTGCCCACCCTCTTCCACCCCACACCGTCCTTGATATTCTCTCTCCCCATCCCCACTACCCACCCACTCATATATACACACACACACTCCTGGGGATGAGGAGAGTAAAACCCAAAAGTCCTTTCCATTTTCAATATTCCAATGGATTTTCCTCGTTAACTTCGCCTTTTCTTCCCCGGAAGATTAATCCCAGTGGCTGGTAAGAGGATGGTTGGTGAAGTGGGTAAGTAAAAGGTATGGAATGAGAGAAAAGTTGATGGTGACTTTAGGTATCGCTCGAGGAAAGAATTCGGAACGAAAAGGAAATTTCATTACTATATACTTGAGTACTGAGATAGATAATAATAATTACCTAGTATATGCCTCTATTTATACCAAAACTCACGATTCATATGCATAAATATGTGCTCCGGATATACCTAAATTAACTATCATGCGGATTATGACTCGAAGACTTTTAAATATCCTTAAATAATTTCATCAAATCGGGTCGGAATAATAAAGTCTCCCAATACTATCCAAATCTTTCCAAGTCTCCGGAAAAAATCATAGTTGTATATCACCTTTTAATCACAATTTCAGTTTTGAGTAACTTCACAGAGGAAATAAGAGGGAGTCGAGAATTTCTTACAGCTTTCTTAAATTTACCTCATACTAAAAAAAAAAGTTGCAGAGTGAAAAATAATAGCAAATAATTTGAACTGGTTTCAGCAAAAATAACGCATACTAACTAAATACCTAATAAAATTAATACCCCAAATAACTTTCCCGAAATTTTCTCCTTGGCACATTTTACTACTTTTTCGTGATCTTTTCATCCGAATGAATCAAAATACAATGTAGATGATGATGAGATGTACATTACTAGAAAAAGCAGATGAATCCGATGGGAAACTTCTCGTCTTTCCACATCCTAATCCAAGACCCATCTAGTGTTACGACAAGGAAAGAAAACAAAAATTACTCCTATTGAAAAGTCCTTGAAAATCATATCTCATGCAACATATTACCCCAAAAATGAATAAGCCGACCGATCAAAAAACCGACAGAATATAGTTGATTACAGCATTGTCTTATTTCTTCGGCAAGTTCAGGCCTAGAGCCATCATGACATACGCACTCCGGCTTTTATATTCGATCAGCGCCTTGTTGCGATTTCCCGGCACTCTCTTAGCCCTGATCTGAGCATGTTTTGTTTGAATTCAGCCGAGAGTAAATATGAAACTCGACTCGGTAAATACAGACCGCGCTGCTCTGTCGTAGCGCGTGTAGCATACGCCAAGGATTGAAAGCAAGGCTATACGAACATTAATCATGCTATTTTAATTGAAGTCAAAAAAACTCGTTCTCAAGTGCTGATTGGAATTTGAATACGATTTCGTAGCGCCCAAAATGTTATTTATCGACTCTGACACCGCGGACAACATTTAAATACTGAAGTCAAATTTGTTCTTCATCAGCTACAATCGGATCAAACAAGAAACCACTTTCTAATAAGAAATTTAAAGTCCATTGGTGGAAAAAATTATAGAGCCACGGAAAAGAGGAATCCGAATGACATGGAGCTTCCCATCCCCTCACCGTCACACCCCTCTCTCAAGCCCCCACATCAATGTAATTTAATTCATTATGCAAATTCCGACGGTTCCTACCATTAATCAGGACTCTATTCTTGAACCTCTGAATGGAACCTTATGGCTTTCAAACAATTGCAAAGTAATTAAATGTCTTTTGAATTTGAAATCGGGTTTACTGAACGGTTGAAGAATATAATCATTGCATAAGTCGCGAAAATAATAAATTACGTTTGTTATGCGCTGTCTTTGAAAATTGGCATAACCAACAATAAATGGCCTTAGAAATCGATAATAGCGTTATTTTTATTTTTTTATTTTTCAACCCGAAAGTTGTTATTTGATAGGTGATAGTAGAGCTCACCGCGTACTAAGCCATTAAAGTTTGAAATTTGCGCATTCACGGTAGGGGGTCCATTTCCTTTCCCTAGGGCACCTCTAATTTCCTAAGAAGTTCTAGCACACAGAAAATCGAATCGCGAGGTTTTTAGGTGGGAGCGTCTAGAAAGTCCTCTGCTCGGGATTTGAACCGAGACCATCCGGTCCGTATCCCAGCACTCTACCAACTAGACCACCACGATAGCGTTATGATCTATGATAATTTCAAATCATAGCATAATAACTATTATACATAATAATAAAGTCCCACATCAACAAATTCTTCAAGGCCCTAGCTCAAGTCGTTTTACTTAATGCTTAAGTTGTTCATGTGTCTTCAACTATTTAATTATTAAAATTTCAAACCAAAGATATGAAATTGCAATTCTTAAATTAATCAATACATAAAGTACTTTCGAAGACTATCCAAATTAATAATAATTGTAAACTAATATTGGTGAATTCGGCGAAAGATATTTTGCTAAGACAGTAATGAACAAAAATATTTTCTATAAAATCAAGCAGTAGTAATTCTGAATATATGCTTGATTTATTATAATACCAACATATGAAACATTAAAATGTTGGAGACGGTATTAACCTTAGTAAGATATCTAAATATGCATAGACTTCCTCCACACATTGAAAGCCACATTTTTTTACATGGCGTAAATAGCGATGTGAAGATGCATTAAAATATATTGATAAAATTTAACATTCCTTCGCTCAAATGAGCGAATTCAGCTTAACCCCTTAACCCGCATATATGCGTTTCAAATGTGATGTGTAAACTGAAATGAAAGGGAAATAGCTTCAGAAATTAATGCATATAAGCGATCTAACAATCCATCAAAAGAATACGCATATAACTCATGAAAAATTTTATATTATTACCGCCAAAATTCCATGCAGTATGAAGAAAGACGACGAATGATTTGCTACGAGATGTGTCATACTTATTGATTTTACTTCAGATATAAAACAGGAATTAGGTTTTGAAACTCATAGAGATGTTCTACTAAATATTGCTTCAAACCTGTTGCTGCTTCAAAACACTTTGCTAACTCTGTGCTAAAAAAATTAAGGGTAAAATAATTTTACATCAGAGGCCAAAATAGCTGGAACTCTCACTTTTTCTTTTGCATAAGTTAACTTCGCACTGTACACGTTTTTTTCATCAAAAATATATATAAGAAAATGGAATTAGGAATTATTTTCAAATTATTTAACTCTCAAATTCCATTATCAAGTTAATTTTAAAAATTAACTTCGCAATTGAAGTACATACAACCAAGGTAACAAACAATGAAAAAATCACATAAATGTATCTTTGAACGAATGGAAAGAAATACAATTTTGTATCCCTCTTTTTCCTCTGAACTCTTTCTTTTTTAAGTTATGCTGTTTTCATTAATATGAATGCTGAGATAAAAAATTAATAGCCCTAAGTCTTGGCTCCAAAAAAGAAATAAATTTGAATCAATTTGTCCACCCGCCTTCTCCAACGCCCGACCAATAATACATAACCCAACAGCATTAACGCGGTGCGTCCAGCTTCAGGAACGGCCACGCGCGGGACTCAACTCGTTCCAACGTGATAATCACATCAAAACTGCGGAAACCTGGTCGGAGCAAAGAAGCCCATTCCAGCAGTAACGGGGACATTAGTAGTCTTGCGCAAGAAATATGCCACGAAGAGAATGAGGCAAGGAAATTAAGAGAGGGAGGCAGAAAGGAGGTAGCGTGACAGATGAAGGTGAGGATGAAGTCGAGAGGAAATGATTACGGCGACAATTTAAACCCTGCTGGGCAATAAATTAGAGAGAAGGGGAGAGACAGGCGGTTGGGAGGAGAGGATTCGAGGGGAGTGCGAAGAGGAGAGTCGGGTGAGGAAGGAGGGATGGCGAGAGTTAGGTGATGCTCCACCCAAGACAGAAGGCGAGGAAAGAGCTCGTTCGAATTCTAGGCAGGTACACGCAAGAGTATTGAGGATAAAGTCGGTTCGTTAGAGCAAGAGAATGACAGAGAGAGAGCTTGCGTGGAGAACAAGGTGCCTGCAGAGGAAGTAAATCAATGTCTTCGGGACGAGGAGATCTGAAGACAGCGACACTGGTTTTTTCCTAAACGTGACAGAAGTGGAGATCCATTAGGGAGTTTCAAGATTGATTTCTCAAACTTCTCTGTTATATGCACCTTAAGAAAGCTGAAAATTCATTCTAGAACGGAGCCGATTTTTGAATGGTTGGCCGCTTTCACCAAAAACTAGTAGTTAGTAAGTAGTCCTCAGAACGAAAGCTATTTCTTTCCCTTAGGCTAAGCATATAACATACACACTGCAATTTATATAATATTTTGCACACTGAAAGCAAAGGAAAGAAGACGGAAAGTTAAATAAAAACTCACCATTTCACGTTGAATTCAGATTCTTATCTACCACGTTATTGCATACTCAAGGGGAGACCATACCTGAAATAAAGGTAAAAGTGAGATAAATATTAACAACGTCTTTCATCCGCATTATTAAATAAATTCACTTACATACTATAGATATTTCAGTATCGCTGATTAGTAAGGATTTCTTACATAAAACTACATAAAATACTAATAGTCACAGTTGTAATAGGCGCTAATATGAGAATTACGTCCAAAATTAGTTTATAAATACCATTGCTAAACATACAAACGGTATTATATCTTCACAACGTTACTAACAACATTGATTTAATCATATTAGCTATCAGGAATATAATTAATTAGAGGCTGAAATAATTGTAAAGTACTGCTGAAAGAAATTTGCTGCAAGCTCATTGTTTAACTATGGTTAAATCATAATTACTGAACAGTTACATTAAGGTGAAGATGATTTTTCTCGGGCCACTATATAGAGGACAAAGGTACGGAAACAGACAAAGGTACAGAGATTTACAGAGCGAAGGAAATTCTGGGACAAGAAACAAATATCCGGAGGGGGAAAAGACAAACGAGGGAGAGGAAGAGTTGGAAAAAAATAACTAACGAGCAGCACGCTAGAGTAGAGATATGATCGATTCATCACGCACAAATTGGCGCTCCAATAACCATTAGACGAACCAACTTCCTGTAATGGTAGGTCACCACTCCCTGAGCGCTGGAGGAACTTGAAATGGAGAAATTTGGACATATCTCACGGCCGAAGCAAAGAAAATGCGAATCCTAAAAATTCCATAGAAAGCAGGGGCGCAGGCATAGAGAATGGAACAGTTGTTCAGAAGAGAAGATTCTGAGATAGAAAATTATTTACGAAAATTATGAGTATTATAATAGGTTTAGTTACAGTGTAAAAAATTCCTCGGTGCTAGCGAAAACCTATTTATATGTAATGAATGGCTTTGCTCTATATATGATTACCCATTCTCTATTTATTCTTTAATTTATTTATCCATTTTATTTCTTTCACTCAAAGTTCATGCAATGCATTTGAACGATATATCTACGGTATATTCTATTTTTTAATGCCCTTTAGATTTCTCAAACATACAAAATATTACTTATACAGTAGTGTAATTACGCCTATGGAATCTGTCATACTTTGGTGTCCTAACTTTATATATTCTCTTAGGGTTCACTGGCATTATTTGGAAATTTAATTGTCTTTTATTTTCACTTTGAAGAAAAATACAATTTTCTATCTACCTCATCTGAGTCCTCTTTTTAAGTTGCAATAATTTCTATCTCCTACGTAAAAAAAGATCCTTGTAAGGCGATGGATAGAGGTGAGATATGAGGATCTTAAGCGCAAATGTATAAACTACAAAAAAGGATTTCACCTATGATACAATGGATGGAAGGGAGTGATTGAAGGAATGAAATTATGGAGGATGGAATGAAAACAATGGTGATAAGGATCGCTAAAGGGAGTGCGGGAAAATATAGGCCGGGGAAAATTCAGCAAATTCTGGAATTTTCATTCCCGAGATGAAATAAAAATATAGGACACGAGTAAACGAGTTGAAAAATCGGATGGAAGATAAGGGATCGACACAGAAACAAGTGCTCGTGCGGCTTAAGGATAAGAGGAACAAAGAGAGTATTACGTGTGGAAGGAGGAGAATTCGGTTGCTAGAAACCCCATTCCATCGGATAAAAGTGAGAACAGAATTGGCGACTGATAGAGACAGACATAGGAGAAATTTGTAATGAGTTGATGTGACCTTAAGGAATTAATGGGACAGGATGATGTAGAGTTGTGATTAGAAGGGGCGATATGAGACGGTGTTTCTTTTTTTCACCACGAAAGACGGCTGGTGTTTGTATGACAGCTCGTGGGTCTAAAAAGGAGGAAGACGAAAAAGAATCCAGAATAGAGTAAAAGGCATGGTGAAAAACTTTTTAACCAATTATTTTATTCGACGCACTGATGTAATCGCTCTCCCTCGACGGATCGGAGAGGAAGCTCTTAAGTGAGGCATTTGGTGCATACCAAGTAGCTCCTTGATGAGTGATGTTCTTTTTAATATTCTCAAAGACTCCACGCATGTGTGACTTTTATGGACCAATCTTTTTGTTCCGCACATTTACCGGGTGAATTGAATACATTTAAAAAAATGATCTAAGCATAATGTATAAGAATACTTGTTCTATTTCGACTCCCTGGGGTGGGGTTTTGGAATACTTACCATGCATGCCTTTAAATTCAAATTACTGATCACTAACCCCTTAACTGAACATATATTGGTGTAACCACCATCATAAAATTCAACATTCTTATTCCTTTTCTGAAAGCAATAAAGTTTGGAAGCGTTTAACTTCATAAATATATAAGACTGGTTTCAGTGGACAAAGATTAACTCAATTCTCCATTAATTCCGTTCAACTATGGTCGCATTAAAATTCCTCGCCTGCGAATCAATGACGACAAGCAATGGGGATATAAAATATTATTAGCCCACGATAAATGCTGGTAGAAGGTGACGGCGGATGTAATTATTCATAGTGCAGGAAATATAAAAAATATTTTTTTATCAGTTTTCATGGCAGAATACGCTTACACTGACAGACTGGATATTTGCAGTATCCAACAATTAGAGCTTAATGACGATAGATTCACCAGAATATTAGTACTTCTGCATAAGTTCCTAAGAAATTTCATTGTTTAAACATTCAGCTACCTTTTCTCCCACCATCTTACAAGGTATTAATATATTCATTGCGTTGATTATATTAGATGGAAAAATATATTAAAATTTGCCACTCGCGACATAAGAATGTATAATTTCAGATTTACAGCGTTCGTATCAGGTATCAGCTTTCCGACTAGGTACAAGGAAAGTTAGAATTAATGTTTTATTTTCTCCTATTTCTTCAGAAGGAACTGAATCCGTATTGTTAAATTTATGAAATCATGTTACCAACCCTTGTCAGATCTTTCCCACACTAAACACTCCCATGCCATCGAGTTCAGCTTAGACTCAGGATTATGCTACTCACAACAACACAATGATTGGAAAATTTAATTCAAATTCTAGGCATTAACATCCCCAGATAAAATAAAAAAATAGTGTATGCATAAATAATGTAAGGATGATGAGGAGCATAAGAAAAGGACCGTCTTAAAGGATGGCGCAGGGGATATGAACACGGGAATTGGAAACATTCGAGCATGAGGGTAGGAGTGATGATACAAAGAATAACTGAAAATATTCTTCTTCCTAATGTAAGGAGCATTGCCTTCTTATCAATGCCGAGAGAGGAGGATCTGTGGGAGAAGAGACAACGGGAGAGGGGTCTGAGAGTGGTACGGGGGAAAGCGAGCGGAGGAATGACGGGCGGTGTGGGGTTGTTTAGCGATGTCGTCGAGCGGGATGAGGGAGACTGGGATTGCCTCCAGGGCACTCAATTACCACAATGGCGCAGTAAATACACGGCTCATCAGTGTCAAAAGCAATGGAGCGATCTGGGAGAATGGTTGGGCAGAGTGTGAATGGGGAAGCACGTGGGTGGCTGAGGGGCGGCTGGGAATTAGTAGAGGGGAGAAGGGGGAGAGTTAGAGGAAGGAGAACGTATACTTTTGCATGAGGATTAAGATTTGAAGGGATAAAATAATCGATGGTCGTGAAGAGTGGAATGGAAAAAAATCTTAATGATAGACCCGCGACTAAAACGAAGAGACCGGATTGGAGAGAATCGAAACAAAATTTTGGCGCCGTTATGGTATTGAAGCATGGAAACCGACTAGAAAAAACACGCAACAAACCATTATAAAAAAAGAGTGATGAGACGAAAAGAAAGATAATATTAGGTTTATTAATGCTGGGTTTTCAGGCATAACGAAAGGAAAGAATATGTTAAATACAATCAATATTTAGGCTTTACACACAAAGGAACAATATAGGCACCAATTTAGAAAAAGCAAGGGTAACCCGTTATGAGAGATAAATTGACAGGAGCTAAAACTAAAATAAGCAACAATACAGGAATTCATAGTAAATCTTGGATATCCTCCCTAATCGATCTGTCTTTAATTCGAATCATCATCTCTTAATCCCACCGCCTAATCCTTCTGATTTTTCTTCCCTGTCGCTCTATACGAATAAGTAATAGCAGGATTATTTCTAGATGCGAAGAGAGAGTGAAAAGAAGCCTGGAGCCGGGATTAGTCTACTTCCAATGAAAGTGGTTCACAGTATAACGTTCCATCCGTCGGGCGAAGTATTGAAGTGCTCCTAACTCAGAACTCGGGTATTGATAAGCATTTCACAGAAAAAAAATACCACTGCCGGGATGGAAGGCCAGTAATTTAGCCAAAACATAATTCCATTGTGTATTAAAAATTAGTGAGGGGATATATTGGAGATTGTGACACTCAATTAGGAAATGAGGAGGGCAGAGAGTGACGGTGGAAGCCGAGTAAACAGCGGACGCTAAATACATCAATAAAGAGGGAAAGTAGAAAGAAGATTGCGGTGCTCAGTTCTGCTTGCGCCCTCGACTCCGAAGCGCATCTCAACCACCCACTCCATTTTCTTCAATCATCCCCAGCCTGGCATCTCGACTCTCCCCCTCCTTACTCGCGCGCCATTTACCCACAATATTTACGCCCGGAAAGATTGCTGTTCGGACGTTTCTCATCCATCGCCATCGAGCGAAATCACCCCAACGGCCCCACCACACCTCTTCGCCCAATCACTCTTCCCATCTCCTCATACTTCATTCTCCCCTTGCGAGCAACTCCGGTTAGAAGTATCCATCCTGAAAATCCTTTCTGAGTTGCTATTCCACTGCCCAAAGCCCTTCTTCTCCCTTTAACTTATCCTTTTTACACACAACCACTCTCTCTCCCCTCCCTGACCTCCTAACAAATACCCGGCACTCATATCGCAGCTCCTCTTCAACTCATCCTTTCGATACATTCCTCACCGGAATAACTCCAAAATTCGCCTTTCACTTCCATTTGTTAAAGATTTCTCAAGAGAAGAGATAATTCGTATTTTGTCTCCATTGATTACACTTTTTTGAGTAGCTCATTCTTGTTCCCTCCGATGTTCCACAAGTGGAAAATAATCGTTCGTATTCTTTAAGGAGTTTTAGCATTGTACCACTCGATGCCCAACAGCCTTACGAGCACTTAAGTAAGTGGTTAACTGACCGCACTAACCACAAAAATGATGAAAACTACTCGATAAAATGTGAATTCTGCATCTCAAATAAATGCTGAAGCTCCGGTTTAAGCCTTTTTGAACACTACCCGACTCCATACTCGTTTCTAAATTTCAACGATATCATCAATTCGTATATCGTATTCTGAAGCTTCAAACCATTTAATCTCAGCCTATACTCACTGAATGATGACGGCAAATGCTCTATCGTTAAATTAATGAATAAACTGTTAGCTCTCTCCCTCTCTCTCTCTCTGATAAAGAGCTTAAAATGGAAACTCTTCGAGTTTCAACATTACACTCTCACATGACCCTCCATTTCCTAGCACATGATTACGCCACGATGAGGTGAAACGCGTTAAGGCATCTTGTAAAATCTGTGGAAATGCCAGCAATGGAGCTTCCACAAAGTCTCTCAGAATCAGACTTGCTAAGTTCTTTGTACACATAGACACCTTCCTTTATTCGATAAAATGACGCAACCGACTATAAACATTCCAATCGCTTTGTAGTCAATTTTAAGTTATGGCACTGAAAAATCTAATCGCTAGAATACTCCCTTAACGGAAGTTTATGAACAAAAAAATACATATTTTAAAGCACACATTGACCTTGCCTCCCGCTATAAACAGTGATAATTCCTTAAGTTTAGACTCGATGGCAAACTCATCTTTGACAATCCACGTGGATATGTCTTTCACGGACTGGATGACGCCGCATCCGTTCTGGGACAAAGGATCACTTAGTCGCAAGTCTTGTGTAAGCGCATTCAACAGGCTGCCCGGTCGGAGCGGAATGTCCACCTCTGGAAATCACTCCGAATCCGCCCACTCGATCACTCGTCCCACCGATGACTCGCACCGACTCTCGACCCCTACCGTTCAACATCTTTGATGGCTCCCCAATCTGGTCGACCACACCCCTTCTTTCCCACCTTATTTCCCTCTGAGGCCCTACAGGAAACCCAACCAATCCCATCCCCGTTATAAATTCTTTCTACCCGAAACACGGAGGAAGACACGCGTTCCGTCGAATCTGATTCGTAATTTACCGGCGGGGGGGAGGGGGATTTAGAGGCGAAGTCCCGCAGAGTTTCCGACCGCTGCGTTGGAGGAACCCATTGTTACGGACTCCATGGCGGGAAAGCAAAAAGCCGAGGCGGAATGGAAGAAAGCGGGAAGGGACGCGATCAACTAAAGTGGTAGCAAGGGAAGACCCCACAGATGTGGAAGGGAAAAAATTCGGCTGAGGAAAATAAAGGTATTTTTGCGGTAAAACACCATTTCGCGATTACTCACGGGTAGTTTCCCCGAAAGGACCCTCGTAATATTCCATCTCCTCTTGCAATTTCGCACGCTGTCCAATGAAATAAAATAAAAATAAAGGAAAAGGAATTCTTCCCAAGAGAAATGATTTACTTCGGAGGGAATCGAATGTGGCTTACAGAATCAGCGTTAGCAAGCAAAATAGATGAGTTAGCTAAAAAGGCGAGAGTAAAAATCAACTGTGATTTTCAAACCGTTTTAGAACTTCCAAAATGTGACTGGAATGATTATAATTTCGTATTAAATTACATAGGATTCATTCAATTTTGTGTCTTGGAAGAAAATAATCCCTTTTCCCCTTCCCAAAAGTGTCTTTAACTTGACACCATCATAACTCGATAAGCCGCTCACAAGAGTCTCCCCCCTTTCGTGGAAGCCTCACTGAGTTAACCACGCTGCGTGGACTACCTTTCATCAAGTTCTTACTGTTCCACTTGACCTGTGTGGGTGGCCCTATCAGTAACTATGTGGTAGAGAGGAGATGGAGCACACTCGATCAATCCTAGAACCAAGACATTTTAGTGCAATAAAGAAGCATTAAATTAAAGATGATTTACATTTTATATTAATTGACAACATTCTGGACGAAAAATACGAGAAGTGAGAATTAAAATGGGGACCAGATAACTCGAGTCCATCTCTATTAGTATCCTCCAGAAGAGAACATGGCCGTGGTACGGAAGAGAAGGCAAAAAACTAATGTTCAGTGTAATTTCAACAGAAAGGAAATATCTGGTGATGCAGGAAGAGATGAGGGAAGATGATACGGAAACGTTTATGGGGAATGAAAGAGTTTCTAAACAGGAATGACGAGTAGAGAGTCTTTTGGTTGAGAGTATATAAATACAGAAAAGACGGGAAAGGCCCACTCAATCGCTGCGGTCTCTTTCTCCTAACACTCACAATTCGTCACTCTGTTTTTTAACCGCCCCCAATCCTCTTCCGATTCCTTCTCCCTTTCCTCAGAATCCTTCTCTTCTCACATCCTCTATACATTACGCGATACCCCCCTCACCCATCGTTCTCACTTTTTCCCCGGCTCACTCCTGTCCCTCCTCCCCCGGGATGATTTATGCTCGACTCGTTCCCGAACTCCACCGGAGTCCTAAGCGAACGATTTGCATGTCGCCCACGGGCGGTGGGGGAAGAGAGAGAGAGAGAACGAACGGTGGATTTTTTCCCGGTGAGACACGCGGTTTCAGGCGGATGCCAACGAGACGCACCGCACGCTCGCACACACAAGCACGCGCGCATACACGAGGCTCTCTTCGAACGGAGAGGGAAAAACAAAGTCAGGGGGATGAAAGGTGAACGGAAAAGCTCTCGACCCCTTCGGGGGGAAATATACGTCCGACGACGTCGATGGTCGTGCGCATGCGGATTCGCTGCGCACATCCGACGTGCCTCGAGGGCACGGAGAGGACGACGATTTCCTATGAGACGCCAGCGAGGGCCCTCAAAAACGGTCGGTCGGCGGAAATAAATAGGCGGAATACCATTCAAAGACTTAACGTATGTCTTGCCGTTATTTCCTTCTCCGTTGACGCCATAGGATGGAGGAAAAGAGCATCCAGGAAGAAGGTTTTCACGCGAGAGGATCGTGGTTGTTTCACATACCTACGCATTACGTTTGATAGTCCTGTTAGTTCCAGTATCCCCAAATAAGCCTAATCCTTCATTTATCATCCACAAAGTATGCATGAAAACGGCTGGCAAGCGAGGAGAAGATGGTAAAATTTTAGATACCCTCGCATTTCTTTCGATAATGCCGATAGCTTCGCCATGCCCTCGTGCCAACTAATTCAGCATTCAAGTCCAGTTGTAAAACGTTGTAATGATTTGATTTTTGCACACCCTTTTAGACATTCCTTTTAACTGGGACGCCTGGCATGTTATTTATTTTCTTTCCACTGAAAAGACGTCACCGTCTCAAAAGAAACACATAAAAGAAAATTTCTTCGATTGTAAATCCAATGTTGATATCAACCAAAAAATGTGTTATAGCTATAGTACTTGATGTCGAGTTCTAATAAGTATTTTCAGTTTAAAATGATCCAATGCACTACTTTAACTCACCAATCTAAGGATTTCACCCAAAGTGTAAGTAAAACGATGCCTATGGCAACAAGGTATATTCGACTCTGGTAGGAGATCTGGTCCTCTGAAAACTCCTTATGGTAATACGATGAACATGAATAAGTAATGCCTCACAAAATGTTACAAATATACCCATTCTTTCTAAGGCATTACCCTTCAAATTACCCTACATTATTAATGTTGCTTCTTTAATGCTCTTCCTCGGTGCATGCATACTATGACCATTTTATTATGTCACTCGACGGGCAATCACTCTATAACTCCGAGTGTCATACCCAGAAAATAATTTGCCCACCAAAGGGGGCCATTATAACATTCCAAACAAAACTAAATGAAAACCATACCGTGATGGAACGAGTTCCTAATCATACGCCAAGTTTTGAAATTATATAAACACAGAATGTATTGGTTCCATCTACTTCCTAATTCATTACCTAATTTGATTTCATCAAGACCATAATTTGCCATAAAAATTCTTAAGAAGGTATTTTCGAAGTGGATAAATGTCTTAATCCACAACCCCTTCAATTAGAATTCTTTACACGAGCACCTTTCTTGAGGTGGGTTTTGAATTTTGAGGTGCACTAAATACCCTCAATAATCTCGAATACAGACATTAATTTGTGGTTTTGGGGAGTGGAGCTTATAACGTCCAATCCACCCTTCTTTGGCAAGTCCAGAGAATAAATCGCATTTAAGTAAATTGGCATATTAAAATTTTATTTACTCGCCTGTTTTCAGGAGAAGCTGTTGAAAATGTGTTAAAAATCATATTGACCATCTCATTTATTGAATGATAAAGCAGCAAAACACCAATATTCATCCGCTTAATTATTAAACTATGAGGATTTATGTCAAAATCCCACTGCGTTAATGCAGCACGGCAAAAGGAATTACGTCGCTTTCCCAAAGTGCGATAAACCCTCTAAATGATCAAATTTAGGGTAGGCATTGTAAAATTTAACACAAGTAAGGTAGAGACATCATCTGTGTATTTGATTAATGAAACCCATGCTAAGTTTCCATGGAGAAAATGTTTCACAGTACACTCTCATTCACGCTGTTGACAGTCCCGACGAAAAGAGCAGCAGGAAAAAAAGGAATCTGAGCGAACGCTCTTTTCCAAAGACTCTTTTTAGATTAATCGCGGACATGCACAATCACGCGTTCTCCGATGGCCCTGAACGGCAGTGACAGACCAATTACCTGTCGCTCCAAATGCCATTCTCTTCCAAAGGCTGCTTTTTTCCACTCCTCAGTCCCCCCCCCCCTCCTCCTCCCTCCATACTCAAAAAAATCCTTTCGCTCTTGCACATCACCCTCATTACTGTCATGAAAAAAGTAGTTTTTACCAAAGACAGTAGGCTGGGCCGCACACGAGAGTGAAAACAATCGAAAATAAGCGGAAACCAAAAAATGTGAATAATACGTTCACCGTCTGTCCACCGTTAATGCAGAAACAGATGCAGAGGTCTTCCAGCGTCCGCAAATTCAATCTCGATGGTTTGTTTTAATTATTTTCTGACACCATATTCTCCCACACACACTAGCCCTCCTTGCATCCAAGTATAGCATTTAAAGGAAGGAATAGAAATACAAAAATGTGTGCTCACGAGGCGGAGAATATATGTAAAAATCTAGTGTATGATTAATTGGTGGACAAGATAATTTTACGATAACTGTTTCGATTTAATCACCACAGTGTTTTTCTTGGGCCTGGGTAATGCAAATGAAAATCCCAGCACCTATTATACGCATCACTGAAGAACAAGGAAATTTGGAATATAAATAAGTCATGCATATAATAAAAAGTAGCTTTTACAATATTGAGGGATAAATTTTAAATTCATCTTTTATTGAATTAATGACACAATGCAGAGTAAAACAAGATGGCAATTGTGAAAACCTGAGAGTAGTTGTCCAGAACGTACCTGGGATGGAAAAAACGACGAGGTGAATGCATTCAACACTTCATTTGTGAATAAACTATTAAACTTATAATTTTGTTGCTATAATCAATAGATATAAAAATAAAATAACAACAATATATTTCCTGGTTAATCTACATACTCATGGTACTTTGTGCTCAGTGACGAAAAACGCCATTGCTATAAATGGCGTACTTTCGATAGAAAATCCATCACAATTTCAGAAATTCACCCTTTCCCCTGTCATCTAAAAGCAGAACATACATCTCGGCACAGCGACATCCCTGGGCTCTATCGCTTATCGATTTAAAATATGCCCCTTCGATGCGCCTGCAACCCATCATCACCGGGCAGGACCTCTGCATGTGACACGGTCATTTAGCTCGTACATTATCACCACCCTCGCACCCTAGACCTCACACCCCGCCCGGGGTGTGACTGAGGCCGGGCCATTCGTAGTCCCAGTCGAGGCGAAGCAGTCATTTGGGCGTTAAGTGGAGGGATTAGTTGCGGCTCGACAGGGAACATTCTGTCGCATAATTTACCTACGTTTATAGCCTTCGTCGTGAAATCATTGTAACGCAACAAATCGCAGACCCTTAGGAAATACCTACGGCGCTAAATGAGTCTTTAACTCCCTTTACCATGTTAAAATAGCCACAAAAATACAAAAGTCTTCAAAATCGCCCATTTCATCTACATAATTGCAACACTACTCTGGCATTTGGAAAGACAACAATTTCTACTTTTATAGGAGTTATGTTAGAGCAGTTTTAGTATTCTTCTTAAGGATTCTCACAGATTCTAGTTCCTATACTGATTCCTTGTCCTCCGAAAACAAGTAAGTTGGTATAAAAATTGGTATTATTTTTTAAGGTCTCCTTGACCGATTACATTTTAAATCGACTTAGTAGATGAGTAGAAACAAGACATTCCTCTCCTTACACAGAGAGAACCCTTGCACAATAATGTATTTAACGCACAATTCTCAAGTAAATTAGAAAATTTTTATGAGAAGAGTTTGAGGGAAACATTTCCCAGTCAATAAGCTAGCCAGTGTTATTCCGTAACGCCTTCAAGCCAACACAAATGCTTCAAAGACCTTGATGTTTCATCCCGGTGGAATTCTCAACTCTACCGCCAGATAGAAGCTTTCGATGCATGCCTAATAGGGCCAAGATTAACACCCATGCTGGTTTTCGATCAAGAGTTAAATTTTTTATCTGATTTCATCAACCTCTCGTGACATGCGTTTCACCACAACAAATTACGTAAGGAAAGGTAAACCATAGTGGATTTAATAAAATTAGATATTCCTAATTTATCTTTCTCATGCATTTCTACGGGTTACCTACTTCATAAACTGGCGGTGAATGTACTTTTCGGAGTTAAATATTTATTCTAAGCGACAGAAGCTACCTTTATAACTCCACAGCATCTAAGGTTCCAGAAAAATACAATGAGAGGCAAAAAGTTTGAAGCTAATTGACGTATGTCAAAAATTATGAGAATGTGCACTCTTGTAAAATATTTTTTTCGCGGAAATACAAGGAAAAACTCTCATACTAAACTATTGCCAATGTCTCCAAGGATATCAATGTTTAAGAGATAGAAACTTTTTATTCGCATTGCTCGCACAAATCATTGTCTATAAAATCCGCCGACAGCACACAGTCTCTGCGTCAAATTCCACGAGTGAAGCCATCCATCTAGGGCGTCAACGTCGTACCGCAAAATTATACAAAACTTCATTTGAGCCACCCCAATAAAGCACTCACCTTTGAAATTCTTGTAAGCAAGCAACGCTACTTCACCCACACAAATGCTTCTAAGACCTTGAGGATCTATCCCGTTGGTATTCTATTCTCTACCGCCAGAGAGAAACTTTCGATGCATGCCTAATAGGGCCAAGATTAACACCCATGCTGGTACGGTTTGGGGATTCGGTATACAAACAAACTCTTCCAGAAGACTAATTTTTTGTGAACTCTTGTCGAGAGCGAAGAGGTCTACCCTATCGTTCGCCGGTGAGTGGCGTTCGTTCCATTCCCACGCCGGAGCGAGTGGGGGTGGGGCAAAATCCCCCCACGGCAAAGCAGTGCGGCGTGACGGAGATAGAAGTGGGGAGTGAAAAGGAGAGGAGGCAGAACAAGAGGAAAATGAGAGTGGAGAAGTCGCCGTCTAACTAACTTCTATTATCTCAGCTCCCCTCTCGCCCCTGACTTCCCAACCGCAATGCCCAGGATTCCCATGCGATTTCATCGCCTCCCGAAGCCGCCGCCCCCGCTCGGCTGGCCGAGGCGGCTCAACCACCCGCAACATGACGCTCTCCTTCCCTTCCCGACTCCTCGTGATTCCTTCCGCTTCCGGCAAGCAGGAGACGGGGAGAGGCGTCTCCCCTCTCCTGCAGAAGCCGGACTGAAATGCGAGCGCTAAGCGACGCGGGGTAAAGGGCCCTCCCGTGAGTGTTTATTCTCAATGCTCACGGTCCCTCGCCTAGCATGATAATGCATCAATACGAGAGGAGAGAAACTACATGACAGCATGAAATTACCCTACACGATTAGAAAGGGATTGAAGGTGATTTTGCACGCGTTGAGAGTCCCGAATAATTTGTGTAGGAATACGTTACTATAATTCTCGCGTGTGTGATTAAAATATTCACATCGAAGGCGAGCCATTTGTATCGAAATCTCGCCGGTCACTCCTCAATATATTGCAATAAATTATTCACAAAATTCAAAAGCCAGTATTATACTGAATAGAAGTATAAATCACATATTCAGAATTCCTTACAGGGGCACACTAGAGAAAATGTTTACACATTAGCCACCAAACAACCCTTGAAGAAAAATTACGTATAGAACACGATAAAATAAATGATGAATACCAATTCCAGGTATAGAACAATTAAGCCACTGGGGACGGAGGCTTGCTAAAATCAATTCCTAAGTAAAATAATTATGCTTATTCGTGTATACAGGCACTGAAATGCTATCAAGCTTCTTAATAACAATATGAAACTTGTGTTCATTCCCGGTATTTAAAAAATAAACGACCTAGTATATACGCACAAAGCTTCATTAGTCAATTGCCTGTTTGTACTCCCGAGTATCTTTGATGCTTTCCCTGTAATGCTTTCCAGGGTTTTGATCTAATAAAATAAAGGTTAAGTCAAACAGAAAAAATATACACACATTACTATAGTATATTTTAAGGTTAATAAACCTTAAAATATAGGGTAGCGCATACGTTCTATAATGTTCTAAAGTGTTTGCACGTCATTTAAGATAGTCAAGATAACACTTTTACGATTATATGTATCTGGTGGCATCAAACTCCTCAAAATTGCTGAAGTAAGAAAAACGCGATCACAAGGGGGTAAATAAGAAAAGCGATGAATTTTATACTCCACTAAGAATACCACTGCAATCCCCTTCGAGCTTACAATGTGAAGAACTCAAAGGTTTAATTTGATATGAAAGGGAGGAGTTCAAACATTACGTAAATAGAAAGCTGCAGCTTTTGCTTTTTTCCTTGAATGTAACTCTCTATTTACTATTTCCTTAATCCTTCTATGAGCCAAAAATCTGTATTTAAGAGAGAAATTTTTTATCAATTTCTTCCTTAAATTTCGATGCTTTTAATCAATACCATTTCACTGCACTTCGGTTGAGTTATTTGTTGCCAGTATTTTTTTTATTGTATCCATATACGTTGCAATCATTTCGAATCTTATTTTTCGAGTCAGTTAATAGTACACCTAATAGGCTCCACAACGATTAAAATTCAGTTTGGATAGTGGAGAAGTTTCCTTACATGAGCAACATTTGTTTTCTCTCAATGTTTTGGCACGAAAAATATCAAATCGATTACATTTTTAGGCCTAGGTCTCCAGAGTCAGTCCGAGAATTTAAACTCGTGGCCCTTGGTTTAGCAAAAAAAAACGATCTACTATTTTTAGTACCGTGCTTTATTTAAGTGCCTGTGGAGGAAATTGAGTTCAACACTGCAACTGTGACTCTGGAATCTGGTGACCATCTCTGGTAATCCACAACGTTCTCTTAATGAGAAGGTCATGGAGCCTGGGTTAATTTATGGGCACTCGTTGGCATTATCCTGACGTGATTCCGGAATTCTTCAGACATTGATCCAGTACCCTAAATCCCTAAGCCCTTTAGCAAATTAGCTATTAAAAATGCTATAGGCTCATATTCATTAATTTCAATTGATTATTTATGACTTTATCGTTTGCAAAGGACTATTTCACATATAATTTGAACCCATTAACGGGGGTAATTAAAATCTGAACAATTCCAAAAAAAAAACCTTTATGTTTATGGTGGATAACCGTTTCCGATTTTAGGACTTTGGCATTGTTTAGTCTCTCAACAAAAGTGTTTGAATTGACCGTGGAACAATTTTGTAGGACGTAATTAAAGAGGAATAAACTCCACACCAACGTCAGTCTCCTGCTAATTTACTCTTGTGAAAGTCCCGTTATTTTACGTTTTTAATTAAAGCAAAACCACTAGCGATAAAATCCACCCGAATGGGCAATTGTTTTCCGGAATTGCAGGTGAATAAATTCATACGACCAACCTACAGTCGATGCAATCACCATCAACTACCATTTCAAAAGCATGGATGTAAGAGTAATGCTGAGTTACAGCTGAGAGGAGCGGGGTCCAAAGACTTTCATACTTTGCAAATATGACAAAAGAGGAGATACTACACCATTCTAAAATACCAAATAAATTATAATTAATAATAATATAGTTTTATGCACCTCCTGCTAATAGAATGATAATATTATAAGTACTACACGAATAGAGGGCTCGAGAGAAAACATTGATGCATCATCTTTGAAGCTATATCCTGATTAAAAATAAGATGATCAGAAATAAAATTATTTTGGTAAAATAAGAGATATAAATTAAGATAGATAAGCCGACGAAAAATGAATGAAGAGAATTTTTTTGAATAAATCCACAGCAATTAAGAAAAATCTTTCGTTAAAGATAACGAAGCGGTCATTGTCAGTGACCACGCTTCGCCTTCGTAATGACTCATTATAAATAAAAAATTAGGAAAAAATAGTAAAATCCCTGAATGCCGTAAGAATTGTATGGAGAGCGCGGAAATATGGAGCCTAATATCCATAAAACAAAATCCATTCAGTTGTCTTATCCACAATTGTTGTCTTATTTTTATAAAGTCGGTGTATTTAAAGGTATTGGAAGGAAAAGGAGAAGAAAGGTTCGTAATTCAATTACTCGATAAACCCTATGATTCAGGCAATTTTGACTAATTTTTCTTCACTTAACCTTGAACTTGGTTAGCAAGCTTGAACAAGGTTATATAACAGCAATGCATAAATTTTCCCCACTAGATCTCAGAACTTGAACCAGATTACATAACAAATATGCCTAAATGCTAATTCATTGAGATCAAAGCACAAATTTGTAACACGTTGTCAATGTTCGTTGTGTATTTGGCGTAATGTCACACCTGCCAGACGTATCTCAAAGCCTTCTATTCCCTAACCCCTCGATTTATTTCGCATGGAAAAAAAGAACGAAGAGGGCCAGATGAGGATGCAAGTCAGACACTCCGATCCTCAATAAGATATGTGTCCCTCTTTGACCTGACAGTCTTTCCATCCTGAGCAAGGTCACCCTTCTCCTATTCTCGGAGATCTTCGCTCGCAGACGGACTCCGCAATCTTCACGAACACTCCTCCTCCCCCTCACCACTCCATGCGACCCGAACCATCCTTCCCCCCATCCCCTTCAACCCTCCCTCCCCATTTTCTCTCTCATTACACATTCAACCCCCTTCCCCACCCCGCCTTCTCCCCCCGCCACGCCGCGATGTGTTCCTCCGAAGCGACAATACCCCCGCAGGACGACATCCAACCGAGCCGTCTCCCCGTTGCCGACATTACAGGAACCGATGACCCCTCCGGCCTCACATCCGACCTCCGTGCCCTCCCCCACTCCATCCGCCGCCCCACAATCCCCCGTTCCACGCCGCAAATGCCAAGGGCTCCTCCACCGCACACTTCTCCGGCGTCTTTCTTTCCGACTCCCCCCCCGACTCCTCCTAACCACCCGCGCCTCCCTCATCCTCCCCTTTCCAACCCTTTCGTCGCCCTTCGTGGAGACACGGAGCCGCGAACGTGACGTGTTGCGGCGATAGAGGGCGCACGTCACTCCCGCGCGTGACCCATGACAACCGCCTCCCGACATCCTCCCCCTCCGTCAAACCCACCCAAGCCCCTTCCCGTCCTCATCCCGACGGCCTTTCCTCGAGCATCGCCACAACCTCCCGGCGCCACAACACATCCAACTTCCCCCGACACCCCCCACCCTCCCGTCAAATCACCCCTTTCATCTCGCAGCGCACACCCCGAACCCTTCCATCTCCCGGGCGGAAAAAAAAACTCCTCACCCACCCAACACTCGTTTCGCTGACAGCCCCGCCCACGGATGTGCATTCTTCTTCTCCCCGTTCGGGAGCAGCTCTACGCTGCGTTGTATCGATGTTCCGCTCTCGGATCGATTGCGATACGACGCGGCGATGAATCGAGAGTCATGACGTCCCCATTCGCAGCAGAGATAAGTGAAGATGCACGATGCGGACGAGATGAGCGGATTAAATGGTGTAGACTCACGCGCGAATATGCTGGACTCGATTTAATGTTAACAGCTGTCAAGCACCACGCGAGAGAAACGTCACGGATAAGCCTAGCTACTGCTAATTCCAAACATGAGATTCACGCAAGAGCCTGTATAAGCATCCACCGGTTTCTAGGATAAAAACAATCATAGAGCGCTGACATTAAACAACTGTCCCGTTTCAATCCACGAAAATCGTTCCACGGACTGTAACGATATTATTCATGGTATAATATTCTCTAAGCTAGCCTAAATATTTGTTTCTTTTGAATTCACTAATATTTTTTCCTAAGCCACTTGTACTGCGAACAAACGCATAGAAATTTGGATATTTTGAGAAAAAGATGTCAGAAATAAATGGTTTTTAGGACTGCGGCCCAAGCCAGTATTGAAGTGTTGGGTCCCTTAGTAACGGTACAGCCACAGAGCACCTCAGCCATCGGTTATCACCCCTAATAACAACTATTAAATCTTCATCCTATAGCGTGCATTAAAGTCACCAATATAATGTGATTCCAATCAAAACATGTGATTCTTTGATTGACAGCATTTTTCAAAATGACTTGTGTCCACGGAAAAAGTAGCATATTTGCAGGAAAAATGAGTGATGTTGTTGATATACCATCAGAAGTCCGATATAGCTCCACAGCGTTCACTACTAGGAACTGCCACTAATAGTGCCCACGTTTAGGAGCGGGATGTCGGATCTCTCATTCGCGTCAGTAACCAGCATTATCAATAACGCACACGTACTTCTCTCAGACACTGTCGGGAGGACTCAAGATCACTTAGAGAATCGGACAAGAATGACGATCCCACTTTTGCTTTCCTAAGGACCATTTCAAAAGTGACTATAATGTGCGAGATCCTTGATTAAACCCTAGGACCGACAGAAACCGATATGCACCACAGGCGTCTTCTCCCTTTCCAATCTAGCCGTCCATCGCAGAATACTAGCCTCTCACATGGAAGGCCCGGGTTTAAATCCCGGCAATGAAAAATATGTTTCATTGGTAAACCGACCCTTACTTGAGTGCTTTGTGGAGAGTACTCAGGATCAGTACTCCCATCTATCGGATGGGACGTTAATCCGTGGTCCCCTTGGTGCTATTCGTTAAACGCAGGCTTATGCCGACACCGGGTTTCTCTCCTCCCTCCCTCCATACCCTTCCATTTCCATACATATACCTTCTCTCCCGGTGTAAAGTGCCTACAAGTGCGGGTAATGGCTTGAAACCACAGATGAGATACGGCATGACTAACCAACACACCTCCATTTCCCTTTCGCTTTTTCCTATTTGGCTCGGTTCCCGGTCAATTCCACCCTGCTTCTCTTTCCTCACACTTCAGGATTTCCTCTCACCTCTTGTATGATTTGGGAGGCCACAGAATCGCACCCTCATTTCGTATTTATCTTCCTGATTATGGACCTCGATCTCGCAAAAAGGAACACCGCATGTTTCACGCACGTTCAGAAGCTATTAGACAACGGCCCTCAACGTGATTTCTCAAGCCGAAGCTTTGATTATGTTTGGCACTGCTCCCAAAGGGGAAATCGGGCCATAAAATCTTTAGGCAAATAGTTCGTGAAGTACGCTGAAAGAGATGATTCGGCTAAATATATGTTTCAAGGGAAGAAAAGGACAAAAAAGCTAATTAATTTGAAGAAAAAAATTATAGGAGTTCTATTTCTTCCATTAAATGGCTTATTCGGATTTTTCTTAGCTTTTTAAATCATAGACATACCCTAGGAAATGTAAAAAATAAAAAAAAGATTGTACATGAAGGAAAAACTGCTAATAAGATGTATTCTCTCCATTGAGATCACCTCTAAGAATGATTAAGTAGCCACCAAGCTCTTGATAATATCTTGGTAGATTATCAATCAAATAAATTTTCAATCTCAAGAGCGTTTAAGATAAGAATATAACAAATATGTTACTCTTCCAATCTTAGCATTAATAAAATTACTTATTGGACAAGATGAACCGCTTAAATGGTGTAAATTAACCGATTAAATTAAATGGTGTGATATTCGAATAGTTTTGAGTTCGTGTTGGTCAATCGGTCAATTCAAAAACCATCAACTCAGAGTTAACACTGCTAATTCTATCTTAATACTTATTAACTCAATTTACTTACGTTGACATAGAATTTCAGTTTATGAGTGCTTGAATAGCTGCTTATCTTTCCTCCCATTAAAAATTTGGTTCTTACTTTCCCTACCTATGTCTATCTATGCTTTTTCATTTAGTCTTCATACGTTTTCTGCATCCTAAATACGAACCGAAAATAATGGAGATATTGCGAAGGCCGATCTTCAAATCTTACTTCTCACTTTTCCAGAGGTACCAACTAGACACGACATAATCATAAATGAACTAAGGTATTGCATAGTAAATGATTAATATTTACTCAAATGTAAAAACTACTTCGTTACTATTTTGGACAAAATTTTAAGAAGTGCCTCCAATGAGGCATTTTAAAGCATCTTTCCCATGAAGAACTCGAAATTTCATTCTTAAAACGAAGATCACAATTCAATCGAGAGCCCAACCTAAACACTCGCAGAAAAATCGAATCATACGTTTTGATTAGCATTAGAGTTTTCTTTACTGGTAGTCATGATTTAACGTTGAATTAAGATAATTCAAATAGCTTCTCATGCTCGGTACTTCAATATTCTTAAGGCAAACCAAAATAAACGACTGAGGTTGTGTAGTCCAAGACATGAATAACCGAAACCGCTCTCGAGGCGTACGAATAATGTTCTATGGATCAATGACGCTTCCCGATCTCAAAATTACTAGTCTCAATTGCGGAAATGGTAATAATAGGACACAAATCACGGAAATTTCTCTTTCAATACATTCATTCACTAGACTGCCGCCCTAAAGCTGATGAACACCACGTTAACATCCCATTTTCCTCTCACTTGCTTGAACCAAGCGATTGAAACGAAAGCAAACGTAATCGCAGTCCGTGGACGAGCTCATTTTCTGCTTTCTCCATCAAATAATCGTGCCCTTGGGAAAATGTGAAAATCTCTCCTTCAACTCCACCATCGCTATCGCTATCCATTACATTGACTCCGTAATTGTATGAGCACAAGTGATTCGTTGCTATGATTGCACATTAACATTTTCCTCAATAATTGCTCTGGCAGATAAATAGACCATATTTCGGAAGGTACTGATTCGATTCAGATATCCCCAAGCACATCACGTGATTAACGGTCATAAAAACAAATTATCAGCCTCAACCGCAAAATCACCGCAATTAACAGAGGTACTACGTCCATGCGATTGTTAGTAGTTCCACTTTCCTTATTACCCCGGATATCTGACAGTATTTCCAACGTCATCAATTTATTTAAGCATAATGTCGCATAGATTTTCACCGCTAGATTCCGTAACATTTTCAAAGCAAAGTAATGACAAAATCGAATAACGTCATGAGAAAATATAATCAGCAAAGTTAATCGTGAGTCGCTTGCATGCTTTCATTAAATGATGGAACAACTTCGTGTTATTATTGACATTGTGAATTAGAGTGCGTGGCATACAATTAAAAGGAAAATATTTTATCTTTGGACCGGTATAAAAGTCGGTTACGATAACCCTTTGTTTGAACATTTGTGTCACTCCCCCTTGAGTCAAGTAACATATTATACAACAAAAACTAACGCTAAACCATTAGTCCTTAACCACATATTAATAGAGAGGTCACCACCTGTAGGCGGGGACCATCCTCTATTTACTTTCCAGTCTCGACTCAATCGAACTTTTTCCCTTGTGATCAGGCAATCTTCCACCTTGCCGACATACTTCGTGTGCGGCCAATAATAATTTCCCTGTCCCTATTCTAATCCTTTCCTCATTAGGTGTTTTTAGCGTATTTTAATGAAAACGTGAACATACGCGCACTGGCGATAAAAAACGAACCAGATATAGAAGTATGAAAGGAAAAGGCAGCACAAAAAGGTCTAGCTCAAAAAAGATACGGAAGTAAGGAAGTTTTCCGATTTGATATGCTATAAACTAAGCCACTAGGCCACCTCACCAATCAATTCTTCAGGAAATCGGACTGTCAAACTTTTTTCCATCGACATTTGGCTTATATCTAAGTCATCGGAGGTTCCGAGTCTTCCCCACACTTTAAAACGCTCAAAATTGATTGGATTGGAGAGGAAAGGGAGAGTGGCGAGACATGGCGCCTACAGCAGCCTACTGAAGCCTAAGATAGGCGCCAAGGGGTCCACAGTTAAGTGTCACGGTTATGGTATCGCATATTAATTCAATTTTTCCCCTCCCTCAATAAGTATGTACAATACCTGCCTAAGGGCTCCATATTTATCACATTTATCTGTTGCATGACTGCAACACTCCAATGCAAAGAGCTCTGATCAAATCACTCGATAGCGATGTTTACTTTTTTATGTCTCTGATTGGTTGATTTTATACTTTTGGGTGAAAATTTAGAGCAATTTCTGTTTGGTCCTGAAGATTTGTGAAAAAAATTTGGAGCAAAATATATTTTGATAAATTCCGCCATATAACACGGTCCACATCTATTGAATCTAATGTGAGTCCAAAGATTGCATCCTCATCGACCGTGAGACATCGACTTAAGTCTTCTTACGTGTTTGTTATCCTTTCTCCGTTCCTAACCCCTAATATTGTTTTTTCTTGTTTACTATATATTTAAAGATTTAATATAACCTAGAGTTCACTACCTTGTTGATACCTTGCGTCGCAGAGAACAGTGATTAGGTGAATTAAAGTAGCCCTTTTAGAAATTTATGGTGGACTGCAGACAAAAGGAAAACACCCCGCGTACGTAAAAGGGAAATAAAAAGCAGCGGAGTCCGTCAGCATTGGTATGGAGCGTTCTTTAGCGTCACGCAGCGTTCGCTCACACTCCTCCGAGCTCGTCGGGCGGGATGGAAGGGGTGAAGCGGAGAAGAGGGCGTGGAGAAATGGACGCGGGCGTGGAAGGGAGAGGGTGGGTCGAGAGGGTGCTGTTTTGGAGGAGGAGGAGCGGAGAATGCAAGGAGATGGTCACAAAGGGCCAAGAAGGTGGGATGGGGAACCAGTGGGAAAGAGGGGGAGGGGGGATGAGCCGCGATAGCACAGGGTCGGGCCTTCACGCGTCGCTGACTCCTCCTTCACCCCTCCCTCTACTTTCTCTCCTCCTCGTCCACTCATTCCCTCCTCATTCTCCTCCTTCCCGAGCGGCATTCGACATCCTCTCCACCGCCCTCGCCTTGCTCCCTCCCCTCCCCCCTCGAAACTTCTCCTTCTCCACTCACACGCACACCACCTCCGCCTACTTCGACAACCCTTCGGAACCTCCTGGTTACGCCTTGCGGTCACAATCCAGCGCCGTCCCCGACATCCCTCCTTGCTCGCCATCAAAACTTCCCCCTTCCCCCGCAAATGAGCCCTCGGGCCGGGAACCTGTTGAGAGACGCTCTCGTACTAATTCTCTCCCTTTCTCTCTACGCCCGAACAATATTCGGCGAGCGTGTTGTCCTCAGTGCGGAAGGAGAATAAAACAAGGGACGTGGTATTGTGGCTTAAAAAGAGATGATGCGTCTGCGTGTATCCGTGCGCACTAAATGTTCTCGTATGCTGCCCAGGATGTTGGATAGGACGCCTCGAGGGAGGTAACATCACACCGACCACTCCGCTTAATCGTCCGGAAAACAACGCTTGCTCCCTCGTGTTCGAAGCTGTTTCGCTCTCGATAAAAACTCGACGTGAATAGGAATTGCTAAGCTTGTTGATTCGTGTTGTTACTCGGAATAATTGGAATAAAATGGGTGCAATGGGCGACCTAATGAGAATATCCTTGTCTGCCGTCAAAGTTACAGCGTAGGGCCCTGCTCCCGCTCATTTTTATTTTTAAAAATGTATCATGACATCAAATCTTCGTAATTCCTCTTCACTTTTTGCCTAAAGGAATTCTGTATCGGGAAAAAAATACACGATAGACACATGCTAAACGGAAGAAAAAAAAGTGCAAGGATGAACACCGCGGCTTCGAGTGACCGTTGATTCTTGCGAAGCATAAAATCATTAATTCAAAGTACACTATAGAATTTCGTTTAGAATTCATGGAAGAACTTCTCGCAAGACGTACTTATTAATAAATAATTTAAAAGTGATATCGAACGAATAATTATTTCAATATGCTAAGGAACCATATCATGGCTAAAAAACTATGTTTAGAGCATTTCTCACATTTTCCCAACTTTTTACGGAATAAGAATTTTTGGGGCCAAAATGGAAGGGTAAATAATAGACTTGCTAGGAAGTCCTAAGAAGAGTGGGAGAAAAGAGGAGTCTCCTGAATACCCTAAAAAGAAGACGGGACAACTTAATTGGCCACGTCATTAGACATGATAGCCTGATGAAGACTATCGTTGAAGGACAAGTGGACGGGAAGAAGAGGTAAGGCCTCTTATGAAATATATGGAACAAGTGATGAAGGATGTGAAAGAGATGAAATAGGTAAGAGAATAATTATGAAGAGATTAGTCAACAGAAAAATTCAGTGGAGAGCTACATCAAACCAGATCCAAGATTGCTGGCTAATGATGATGAGAAGTTAGGTGACTCTAGGTCTAGCGTTCATGTGAGATGAATGTTTCTTCACAGAAAACACTTATGCGAATGTTTACACCAAGGAGGTTAGAATATACATTATAATCCCCTCGGTCCATTTCTTAGGTCGATCAAACCAAGAATTTGGTAGACATTGAGGATAAGAAGAGTAGGGAAACAGGGAGATATATTACATTTTCATCCATATGGTTTTCCATTTCATTTATGTCATTTTTCTAGTCTCTCTTCGTGGCTAATTTCACTTACGAGCGCCTTTCAGAATCACATCAAAAGGTAGTATCCGCAGAAAAATCTCTACATTACTAACTGTTGGAAAATGATTCGTAATCATTAAAAACAATAACAGTCCAAATTGGTAATTGACATTTCACACTTGTTTTTATGTCAACATTTGACGAGGCGAGGTAAAGGGAAATACATACACTTGGCATTCCTGAATCTTTAAAGAACTTCCTTCCAGGTAGTACAGTCCGGTAGCCATTAGGAAAAAAGTGTCTGGAGCACACTTGCATGCTCGGGGAAATGTTTAGACTTCTTTTCATCGCGGCAAATTTTACATATACATATATGTAATACCCTCCGAGCCCCCGCGAGGGTGTGTGGCAGGTGGTGAATATCCCCAATCATCCACTACTGACATGCAACTCAAAATGCTACGATGCTACTACTTCATGAAAACGTGTACATATAAGAGTCATTTTAATGGTCCCCTGTAAAAAAAGACGTTTCTCCTCATTTGGAATCATATGCAATGATATTCCCTAAATTTTAGAAGAGCTTCTTCGAAATGGCACAAAGCAATACTGCACCGTATAAAATAATATTTCCTCAAATGACTCCATCTCAGTAAACATATTTACGGTGTTTACGACAGTAGCCTAGCGGCTCCATCCCACAACCCACCTGGTTTCTTTAGAATATGTGATCGCGTGACATTTTAGGTCTACCCGTCCATCCCGCAATCTAGATCTACATTATACCCTGCAAGCCACCATAAAGGTGTGTGACAGGGGGTGAATTCTCACCAAACATGCACTACATATCATACATAAAAAAGGATTAGTATTAATATACTAGTCTTAACTTCAATATTTAAAGAGATAAAAATATCAAAGTAAGCATGCAAAAACATGCCGTTAGTTGGGTTACCTTCAAGTAGGTACTTATATACCAACCTATGCTATACATTGATTCACTTGTATTGGACATATTCACCGCAATTCATATCCCGAATTGTACGAGGAAAAAAGGACATTTTGAATCTGTCAGTTTGGCAATCAATTTCTCTAATTTTGTAATCATGGTCCAGTCTACCATAGTAAGTTGGGGTTCGCAAAATATTTTTAACGTCATCACTGAAAATATTATCTTGGAACTTATTAGGGAGATTAAGTCTAAATTTCAACCTGCGATCTGACAATGATTCCCAATTTAATTAATTTAATAGACTGGTTACGCTAATAAGGTTATCACACCGTCCCTTTACAAATCTTGGCGATCTTCGCTGCACACGTTCAAGTTCGTTATTTAGACCGATTTCGTAGGGATCCCATACACTGGCAGCGTATTCCAAATGAGGTCTAACAAGGGAAAAGTAGCTGATTTCTCGTACATGATCATCACATTTACCCAATACTCTTTTGATGAATCCCAGTTTATGATTAGCTTGACCCATTATTTCACGAATGTGTTTACCCCAGGATCTAGCCTTAGTCCTAAGCGCAATGTCAATTTCCCAAACGGGATTTCAATCCGCAACCTTTCAGTTACCAAGCTGTTCAGTCATCTACCTTTCTGGCGGCCGGTTACCCATTCTGCCGAAAATTTTACTTACGTCAATTAAGCCTTGCCATGCTTACTGGGATAACATGAAACAAGTGTATTCGAAATAGGTCGTTGACATTATATTCAAGTGATGAAGATGCTCTGACTACCATTTGACGCTAAATTACTAAATTCACCCGAAAGAGGTGAAATAATTTTACCTTCAGGTAATTATTACCTTCAGGTTCCTATCCCGTTTTTGACTAGAGCGGCTACTACACATTTTACAGCATTTATTACATACTGTAAAATGCATGAAAGAAAAAGGTGTCATAAAGCAGTTTAGGATTGATAAAACGCTCTATTCCCACGCTTTTTCGAGGAACGTAAAAGAGAACCGTGCACTAGCAGCGTGACCTCCCACTATTACTCCTCTTTCTCACTCTTTAAAGTCAAACGCCAGATATTTTATCCAATGTCCACTGTTCCTGGACGTCCTTTCGTGTGCCTATTTCTCCTCTGCAGAAGAATCCCGTCGTCGAATCACACACACCCCAGCTCACTCACCTCCGGCATCTCTCGATACTGTGAGCACAAATCACAACTCCACGGCTTGGTCCGCCACCCGCCGAGGTTTCGTGATCTCCCGCTTCGTTTACTTCCTTCGACAACCTCACTTTCGATCCAGCTCTAATATCCATCATCCTTTCACGCAATTTCTCTTCTTCTACTTCCCTGCCGACGGCTACGCACCGATCGGAAACCACGTAGGCAACTCCAGCGGCCTTTCTCAGAAATCTCTGGAGACCCCCTCCACACACCTGATGCTATCCGTCGTGTACTCTAAGGATTCCCGAATAGTCCCTCTTCCATTCCATTAGACCCATTCCCAGTTCCCATTATTTTTCCAATCGCCCGCGCACACTCGTCTCCATTCGTCAATCGTTCGCCCCCACGTTATCGCCACTTCATCCGTTACGAGATGGGCATATTTCATCATACCTAGCAACTGAAGCTTCAACGAACCCATCACCACAATGCTGCTTTTACTCAGGTGTTTCAGATTATTTGCCCTTAACCCAATTATCCTCGCTTGGAAATCCTCCAGGCTCAATGTGGCCAGTAAATAAATGTTTAGTCCTCTTGGTCATTAGTGTAACCAGATTATACTGTCTTTTGTTTTCCTATTATAGCTCATCTGCATAGTAGAGGGAGTGAAAATTCTCATTGATATTGTCAAGAGACATTTGTATGCCCTTTAATATCATACTAAGTCCTCGAGGGAAACTCGCTGCTGTTAATTTCTACGAAAGAAGTATTTTCTGTCCTATAACCAAAGGATGTGAAAAGAGAAATTTACCATTGGTATATCTGGGCTACAAAGCACCTTGGAAACCTAGGAAATTTCAGGTAAAAGTAACTTGATTTGCTTCTATACTAGATTCGGTTTTTTTAATTATCGAAGAATTATTATTTACAATTTACAGCGTCGCTATGTTTTCATGCTGATAGTTATCAGTTATAAAACTTGAAAACGTCCGGAGTATACAAAATATTAGCTTCTGAAATAGCCCCTATCTAGACATAATATTAAATAAAACACTAAAGAACCATACAGAACCAAGGATTGGAAAGTAGCTCACATTACACCTATTTTTAAAAGCGGCTATAGGGAAGAACGTAGTAACTACAGGCCGATATCACTCACGTCAATCTCTTGCGAGGTATTTGAGCACATTGTAGTCAGTTCGATCATGGGGCATTTGGATAGTCAAGGATTTCTTATAAACAGCCAACGTGGGTTCCGGAAAGGTAGATCTTGTGAAACACAATTAACTTTATTCGCACACGATATTTTAGTGTACGGCGAAAAAAGTACTGAAGTTGATGCGATATTTTTAGTTTTTAAAAATGCATTCGATAAAGTTCCTTGACATAAATTCGATAAAGCTCTTTAACAATCTAGTTAAATGAGACCCTATAGTAGCTTTTTATTCTGATAGATTGATAATTTCACCGTACACAGCAATGGACTTGTACGATATTGAATTTACATTCATTTCCCCAACATTCCCTTGCACTATAGATTCAACCCCTAGCCCAAGTGGAAAAAAAACCTTAATAAAGCAGTTTATCATTGATGAAACGCTCTATGCTCACGTTTTTTCTAAGAACGTAAAGAAAACTATTTTATAACTATTTTATTATGGAAAGGTTACATTAGAAGAACTGAGTGAAGAGCTGTGTCAAATCAAAGTTACTATACCCCATTCATTTTTCACTGACTACCATTATTATAAATAAAAAATCTGTATAATTTCAGTCTTAAAAATCCTTTAAAAAAGCTAGTCACCTCAACACGCACTTTGATACCAATTTTGTAGGAATTCTAACATAATCATATATAATGGGCATCGTAATACGGAAATGTCGCTAAACATAAGTTCAACCAACAGCATACCCACAGAACCGACACATCTCAATGAGATATGCTGGCGCTGTTGCTGTTATTTGATGCCTTTGTTCAATTATACCAGCGAGAACTGAGACTGTAATCATCTCCCGGTTCTTGACCACAGGCATGAGTCCGAAATAGCGGTATTCCACTCTCCCTCTGCTGCTTTCCAGTCTGCTATTTTCCCTCTCTCTATTCACTGCGGTCGGCATCCTCATCGTCTCCTATCCCGGCGACTCGCATACGGTTAACCCCAAAATCTCTCCGCTCTACATGGTCTACCCCTCCTCATCCGGCCACTCCACATCTTCTCATCAGCTCACCCCTAATTCCAATATAGCCCACCACACGTTCCGTATTCATTCCCTACTTCTCTCTTCACTCATGATATTCCCGTTCACTCTTATGGCCTCTCGCCCCAGGGGAGGGCATTATCGATTAATTTTTCAATATATTGGAAGCAAAATTATACCTTCAGACGCATTACATATGAATATGCAACATAATCGTATGTTGTGGGAAAGTATATCCCCTCATGGACATCCCGGAAAATTAATCAAAAGAAGAATGTAGAGGATGAAACTAGTATCAATTTTTTAATTTGTTTCAAAAGTTCACATTTCCGCAAAGTAGTACTTACTACACATTGATACACAAAAGAAATTTTCATATATTTCCCGCGCTTTTACCAGCAATTTTTAAAATTTCGGGCAGTTGAAAAAAATTAATTTACGCTCACAAACCCAGAGCCAATTTCCAGCCATTGGTATTACACCACCGAAAGAAATAGACTGACACCAGATGAGTGACCAGTTCCACGATTAAAGCCACCTCCAAAGCCAACAATAACTGCCTCGTAATATCCTCCGTGTATGGTTTTCGCTCGATTTTGGAAGTCCATAAAAGAACCTCGCAAGTAACGTTTTGTGGTAGCAAATTTCCTGAATAGTAACCACATTAGCTTTCTGTTCTGGGGTACTTGTTGGCATTAAATCTAGAACATTTTCACCTCTGTCCAGAGGCACACCTACAACAGCAACTCATTGAAGCTTTGGCAGACTATGTACCTCACACAATTAGGGAAATTTATTGCCGTGCTGACAGATTCAAAATGTCCTTTTTTCCTCGTATAATTAGGGACATGAATAGTGGTAAATATATCCAATACGAGTGTATCAACGGATATCAGAGGTAGTTGCATGTTAATATAAGGACTTTAAGCTGACCCAACTAACAGCATGATATTGAATGCTTGCTTTGCTATTTTTATCTTTTTTAAAAAATTGAAGTTTAGACTAGTATATTATTTCTGATACTTTTTTATGCATGATATGTAATGCATGTTTGGTGTGAATACACCGCCTGCCAAACACCTTTATGGTGGCTTGCAGGGTATTATGTAGATGTAGATGTAACTCGGAAAAATATTTGTAGTACTTTATACGTCAAACTATTAATTGAAATATTTAATTCAAGGGTTCATGAAGCGCCTGACAATGGATAGGTAACTCTGGTTTATGAACCTATTGACTGACACGGAAAATACCCTAAAATACTATTTTATCAAAGATATCATGAATCCATTGTCCCCTCTAGTCTGACTTAAGTTAAACCCAAATGGAACTCCAACACCTTTCACTGCCTGTGAATAGCACAAAAAATACTTATTAAACAACATGGCACGGCATTTTTCTACAAAATCTTTATATTACATGACGACTTTTCCTACCACTATATACTGGTTACCCGTGCAACCAGATGAACTTCAAGACACGCCATTTATTACACGGTAAGCAAGATTCAAATTAGTTACGCAAGGTAGCACCAACTCTCAGCAACCATCTGACATCCCGTCAGTAGCGGCATTTATATATCTAAAAAAATTGAATTTTTCACGCAATTAAAAGGATCCCGTTTTAATCACAGGCTTCTGTACATTTGCATAATTTCCGCAGATAAAACTGCCCGAGTAATCTCCGTTTTTTCCTCATTTCCCGCTCTAGGGACACTGCATATATTTCCATGGCATTGAATTTTTCTTCGTGAGCCTCAATAGATCCATATCAAATCACAATATTTTACCAAAAGATCTTTTAATTTCCCAGAATATTGACCTCATCGAAGCTCTTCTTAAGCGTTGAGAAATATGGATTCTCAAAATTCAAATACTTGCTCTGAAATATACGCTCTTCCAGAAAAAAGGCCTAAAACTTCTTCAAGCATGTTTTCAAATTAAAAAAAAATCATTTTCGGAACCAGAATTCCTCGTTTACAAGCCAGAATTGTAGTAACGAAACTCACGAATTTCATCTATAGTTTCTAGTTCGAAAATATGCTCACTGCATTGAAAATCTTAAGTCGTATTATAACAGCAGCAGAAAAGTAACAACAACTGCAATGGTAATGTAACGTGGTAGAAGAATGACGAGCATTAAGTGGATACCGGGTGAAATAGGAAGAAGTTCTAAGAATAACTGGTGAAAACAAAAGTTCCTACTTTAAAAACACGGGACAATCAAACCGGTCACGGCTTGATACATGATGGTTTGGTGTGGACAGACGTCGAGAAAAAAGTAAATGGGAAGACTGACAAAGGAAGGACTTATATGAAATCTATGGAGTAAATGGTGAAAGATGGAGAAGAGGAGAATAACGTGAGTATGAGGAGGTTAGCCAATATAATAATGAAGTGGAGAAACCAAGCTTAGTACGAATGCCTAAAGTCGAAGAATATGAAGTAAACTCGCTAAAAAAATCGAAAAGTTTTTCATTGTAACCCGGCTCAACTCTAGTACAGTAAAGAACATAATTAAGTATAATGCACGCAAGTAAATTATATGATACAAAAATAATTAAACTAGAAATAGGAAACCTATGTATCTATAAAGAATTGGCTATCTGGATCCCGTGACACTCTTCCCACACGCCACCAATACTAAATCAAAGGGAGCGCTCCCCTGCCGTTTTCGCAAGCCTACCGCCGTCTCACCTACTCCCTGCCCACTCCTTGGTAACCCCGTATTCTGCCCTTATGCGCTTTGGCCACTCCGACCGTGCTGCGTCGAAAGTCGACGCAAAGCGTCACACGCGCGGAGCAGAGGGAACAAAGCAGGCAGTCCTGAGAGAGAGACCGACGACGTCAGAGAGAGAGAGAACTGTCGAACGGGGTAGTTGAGGATGCGGCGGCGACGGAGGTCCGTCAAGGGAGGGGAGGAGAGGATTTGGAGTGTGGAGGAGATTTGGAGGAGGGTCAAAGAGAAGAGGAAGTGGGGAAGCAACATGGAAGCGCTGCTAGTGGAGAGAATTGTAATGCAAGGCGAAGGGTTCTCCTCCTTCCCCCGGGGAAGGGGGAGAACAGGGGAGGGAGCGAGAGAGGGCAGAAATTGAAAAATAAAAGACAGGCGGGATGAGAAAAGAATGCTGGATGGACGCCGAGAGTGGCAGAGACGCGAGGGAGAATGGGGAGGAGAGACAGAAGACGGAGAGGAGCGGAATAACAGCGCGGAAGGAAATCGACGAAGGAAAGTCGACGTTAAGGTGAAACAATGGAATGAAGCCCGAGATGAGAGCTTGAGAAAACAGGTGAGGCCACTTACTCCACATGGTACTCAGTCTTATCTTTCACGGCCGTATAAACCTCGTTTCAAGAAAGAATGTGCCTAACAGTTTTTTTAATAATTAGTAGACTTCCCTTCCCTTCTCAGAACCAGATGAGGAATTATATCCTGTTTCTTTATGAATTCACTTCTTTCGGTAAATCTTAGTTGAAATGTAAATGGAGGTGCTTACATTATTAATAAAGTTCATGAAATACGTCCCTCCTAAAGCAACCTTAGTTTTTAACTTTTAGTAAATTTTCATTTAAAAAATTAAACTATATGCTATGAAACTAGAGAGAAATTATATTAAACATTGAATCATAGATAATAATTATCCGAAGAATGAATTATAGAGCCACTAAAGCAATAAATATACTTCGCACAGATAAAAATTGTATTCCATGAAAATCACATTTCCCGTCTCCAATGCGTTACAATAACATGTAACGCATTTCAATTTATAACGCTATTACATCCTTATCAAGTAATTTTACCCCAATCCATCATTCATCATAGTAACTATATAATCGGCCCCTCAATTTCCCAAACGATGGCATTGTTTTGCAGTCAAAACATTGAAATTCGTAGTAGCGTTTTCCTGAAGATGTAGAATATTGTTTTTTCCGATTATTTACGAAGAAAGGAGGGTCCTAAATATTACCAAATTTGCTTCGCAGGATGCCCTGACTGATCACATTTTTACCATATCTTCCACCTTCGTTAAGCTACCATTTATGCGCATCCCTTTTCTCTCGCAATTCGCACTTCCTGGACGCCACCCGCGGTACCTACCTTCTGAAATTCGTTTGCATTTATTCATTAATTCCTACTTTGGTGGTACATACTTGGCGTCCTGCAATCCTTTCGTCTCGTGACAGAATCTGATATTCAAATAGTCTTCATCAATGTATAATGAAAATTAACTCCCTATCATGACATCATTTTCCCAAGGGAAAAACCACTCAGCAGAACGCGCGGAAAGTGTATGCAATTCTTCATGCAATTACTCTAATTCAGGCAAAAATAAATTTTGTGGTGGAATCCTTTACCTGTCAAATACAAAATTAATTGACAATAATAGTAAACAATACGCATTGATTTAATCTAAAGAGTTTACCATCCACCATTTAAGAACCGAGATCTTCCCTAAGTGCCAATTGGTACTTAGTGCTTAAGCACTAAAAAACAAAGCTGTAATCCCAAAATATTTTCTCGGGTCCTTTCGTGCACAGAACAAATTTTAATGAAAATTGGGGATGGTTATAGTTATTATTTCCAATGAAAATCAGTGGAAAAGCTTAGGTACGAAAATAAATTTATAATTTGCCTTTGTTCCCTCGCACACACATCAATGGTTACGACATAGCACCGCTCTACGTAAATATTAGTGTCTATTTCTTAACCGACTACAAAAACTATCAATGTGATACACGTACAAATGCAACGGAATCCAGCCTTAAAATGCCACGCAACTCCTAAAAAAAAACAAAATGCCGTATCTATGAGGTTGTGACAAATAAGGAAACCAGTTCCACATTCAACACACTAACCCATGCCATACGGAATCAAAGTCGTGCACTAGACACACACGTGAATTGGATTACACCGAAAATGTAGCTGACGCAATGCGAATACGTTGCGTCACATGGAACACAGGGCAAATGAAGGGGAGAGGAGACCGATGCACGGAGGCGTTGACCCATTGACGAGAAAAGCACACCCCTCAAGCATCATCCTTCTAAAACCTTCCCAGTGTGGGAGTGGGCGGGAGAGTGAGGGTGGGGACACAGCCCGTGCGTCCAGAGTCACGCCCCCACTCCTCACCTACACACGCGTACATCGAACATTATAGGTCACGCGCTCTTTTGATCTCTTACAATCCGACCCCGTCTCATCATCACCAACCCCATCCCCCGCAGACCTCCACCCACCCAGCTCTCTCTCCCTCTCGCTTATGACAAACGGGACGGGCAGTGACAAATAACCTTCCTTTTGAGCGAGCCGGAGCTGGACGCCAGGCTCCTCCCTCTTGGGAACCCCGTGATGCAGAGTACCTTCTCGGCCACGACCTCCGCAGCCTCCCGACTCGCCTCGCACCTCTCATGGGGTCCTGGGGAAGGGAGGTATCTGGGTCACCCACCCCCGACCGGGCGCCCCCACACCCCGACCCGTCAAGCCACAGGCTCGACCACAATTCACCTCGCATCCCCCTCCTCTCCAATCCGACCATCAGAGGCAGACTCCTCGCCACTGACACAAAACCTAACAAAGGGGACCGCCCACTCCAGGCCTGCTTACCGTCCCACCGACCCGCAGACGATCTCTTCCTCCCTCTCAGCTGAGGTTAGTGACTCACCAATCCCACGAACATCAACTGCTTCCCCCTCCCCTTCGACCGTCCTACGACGAGTGGAAGGCCCGACCAGGGATCACCCGCCCAAAAGGACGTCGACTGGAAATTCCCGGACCCACTCTCATTTCCTTGTGACGTATCGCCCGCAAATTCCACACACCCCGTCTTTAATTTTTCATAGCTCTAAAGAAAAAATATCAAAAGCCTTAACTAACCTGTTCACACTCCCTTACCATCTCAGATATCTTGTTCAACTCTTCTTCAGGATTTGAAAAATACCATTACGAGGAAATGGCATAAGACGTAATAATACAGTTTATAAAGGCAGGGGTTTACTCTTATGCGACAGAAGGGAATCTATAATACATTACGCAAAGGTCAATGCTCAAGAGCAGAATTTCTGCACAGAAAAAAATCATTCACTTTGACCTGGATTCAAACCCGGATCCCCTGCATTCGCCAATGCTTTGGCCAGGTACGCTATCAAGGAGTCCTTCTTCCTCCTTCAAAACTTTTAGAAATCCATGAGGAAGAACGGCGCCATGGTAACTTTAACTGGCCTGAATTCGGGGGATTAGGATCCGAGCCCTTTTATTCCCTATTCCAATTTTTATTTTTTTTTTCGCTTTCATTCGAATTATTTTTTCTTTCGAGTGTTCGAATGATTGCTCTCTCTGGGAGTTCTGCTATTGTGCATATCAGCGGGTACCTCCGTAGAGGTTTTTCTCCTCTAGTTCGCAATCCTTGATCGAAGATAATTGAATGAAAATTTTACTTCTTCAAGCAAACACCACACCAAGGAAGAAGTTAGTCTCGCTCAATACAAGCGTCCGAGAGAGAGTGAAATTTAAAACTGAAGCTGTTCTCATGATAGAGATGCTGCTGGGAGATAGCACAGATGCAGAAAATTTATGAGATGGAAGAGGAATTGAAGCTATTATTTTACACGAATGAAAACAGACTTGAATACGGGGGAAGCCATCTCGTACCTGTGGACTCATTTCTCGAAGCTACAAGACTTAAGAACCGTTAAACATAGGCTCATAATTGCACCATAAATAATAATAATAAAAGGTCTTTATTGAGACAAAACTGTCCCTTCTGCCATCTAACCCCTAAGTGGAAGAGCAATAACCATTATTCCATGTTATGTGATACACGGTTTTAAAAGGTTTACTTTACTCGGAAGTCGAGTGTCATAGGACATTCAGACAAGAGAAATGGTCCCTTGAACGTGATGGTTAAGCCGAAGATTTGCCAAAACATTTTATTCAACATTATCCTACGATATTAAAAACCGAATAGTAGCTTGTCAAACAATCTTATGCAAAACTTTGCACCATGCAAAATCAGACCATCATACGCCGAATGGAACTCTAGCGAAACTTTGGTCTTTTCACGAAGAATAACGCGGCGAAACCCGTATTGATGCAAAACTTAGCAAATAAACACCGCAGAAACTCACGTTTGAACCGATGTAAAACAGACCACCAAGCGAATAGCTTTCCCTCTATGTAGATTATCATCATGGCAAAAATACTACCAGACATAATCACCTTCCCCGTTACGATCAATTTACGAAATCGAGTCAAATAACAAACACCTTTGTTCCTTCGATCAATTTCAATGTTTATCAAAATAAATTCCTATCTTCGATTTAATCTTACGTTTATGTACAAGTACGGAAACTACAGAGTGACGTCCTAAAAATGCCGCCACCCCATGAAAATCCCAATATCATGAAGTATAGCCTTCTTCTTGCCTTGTCCGCAGCACTTTTCAAAGGCATTCCCCGTAAAATAAAACCGGTTTGTCCAGCTTGAGCCTTGACGCAACATCCCAGCGTTTAATTTAATCATTCAAGGGTCATATTTTGAAAGCGAAGATGGGTTAGTTCGCGCTCATGCACAATGGCCCCATTGCGTCTGGCGAGAGAATGATGGAGTGCCATTCATGTCATCAGCGGATAAGTCTTGCAACTGCTTTACCTCTTGGCCCACGTTCTATCCCAGAATGCATCGCGATAATATCAGCAAGCGAAGAGTAATCCGTTATTCATTTAATGCGTCCCACTGATGGACCACTATGAGAGAAAGTGGATCGGTAAATTGACTTTCTCTCCCTAGATTAGACACATCCACTAAAGCTCTTTTTTTACACTGGAATTTTCGAGCATCCAAACAATTCTGCTCCTTCGAAAGCTTAGTCGTTGACGTGAGCGGATTATTTATACCAACAACCCAATTATTTCCTAATTCCACGGTTACTATAATGAAAGTGACTATCATCAGGCGGGAAACAAGTAACACATTCAAAAACTACAGTGAAATAAAATTGAATTAAGACTGAAATTATATTAAGTAATACATTTTTGGTGATGTATTCCTTCCCAAGTACACGTAGTATTCATGCAGACAAAGCAAAAAAGGTCTACCTGGAATGGGTTTAAAATTTCATAATGTTACCAAAAACTTTATTGCGAGGAAAACGTATTCAGGAGAAAGGAATGGAAACAATCAGCTGCTATTCTTAAAAAGGATTCTGATTAAGTGTGACCATGAAGTAACGGAACAATGCAGATTCTACCTCATCAGATTTCGTTTAGAATGCGCCCTACAATGTAGATTTGATACGCGGTAGGCTTGGAATTTTAGGCAAAACATTTGCAAAGAAAACCGACGAAATTTGTAAAAGGCCTCATTGACAATTAAGTGAGTGCAAATGAGCTATTAAAGAAGAAGTAGGATGTATCCCTGTAAAACATCGGTTGAAATATAAACAACCCTTTAGGTGAATCCGAAGCCAATCTGTTTTTCCGATAATTTGAAAATAGTTTGAGACCTTTGAATTACGGCAGATTGATTATAAACATAACATTACATAAACTGCCATCCTTATAGATTTAAGCGACTTCCTTACCATGAAGTTTCAGGATATGAGCCATTAAGATATGGTAGGTAATATACGACCAGCAGATTAAATAAGAGGCCTATATTTTGCCCTGAATCAAATTGAAGCACGAATAATCAAAATTTAGTCATTAATATACATGAAAGTAAGCAAATATTTTTTTCAGCTCAGAAAGGGATGAATTGCGATAGAACTACTAGTGATGGATGCATACACGGAATTTCAACTGTTTAAAAAATAAGTTTCCATAACAGTTTCTCTTCCTAGTGTTGACAGTAAACTGAGATACAAGGGATGAGCGAATCGATTTGCGTAGGCAGTAAATAGTCACGAGAAACAAACACGCTGTACAGGACAGAGCGGAAAGAGGTTCTCGCTTCGAACGCTCTCCGTTTTATCGCAACTGCTCCCTATCCAATGCCTTTTCGGTCACGGTTTATGACACCGCTGCCACTGACCGTGAAACAGCCAGAAAGAGCTGCCCGGTCCGGTCATCGCTCTTGAGTTAGTGTCAAGCGGAGGTAACACACTTCGATCCACAGGTGGCGGGTCTGCTTCGCAAAAAGCTCGCTTTTCATTCCATCAAGATATGATGCCACAACAAAAGAAGACGAATCCGAAAACGACTCGAGGCCGCCAAGTGAGCGAAAATGCTTTCCGCTCCACATTTCATAATGTAGCGAGGAAAATCGACGTGCTCGACGAAAAGAGAGAATCGGAAATAGGAGAAGACCGTTACTCTTAACCGAGGGTCATTATAGTTACAGCCATCGTAACTGTAAGCAAGAGCAGTGGGCACATATTTTGGATTCGTTAATAATCTTGAATGAATTAATCTCGTTCATCTGTTCTCATGTCTCGCGCTAATGAAACCCAAAAAATGAAAGCATCCAACAAAAAACACTACTACCTATTAAATATATAGAAATGATATTTCAATGAAGTTGTTGCTTACAAATTATGAGTTAAGACACATTGCATAAAAATTGGAGCAAATATTGCTTTTATTTTACTTCTCCTAAACTTGATGAGATCAAATAACATCGCCTCTGTTAATATACACGTGAATTCATCCAAGTTTATTTTTAGCATTAAGTATTCATTTACCCTTCACGTTAATATGATTAATAACAATGATAAGATAAAATAACATTGCCTCTGTTAATATACATGTGAATTCATCCAAGTTTATTTTTAGCCAGAAGTATTCATTTGCCCTTCACGTTAATATGAATAGTAACAATATAATTCACAATATGAATACAGATGTAGCACGTGACATTTCACCTCACTTTCCATACACCTTCAGTACATTATAACTCTCAAAAGGCAAACAAGTGGACCCAAATAAATAAAGATTCAAAATTCAATATATTAGCAGAATTGGGGGGTTAATACTCCTAGTCTCATCAAATAAATTCATGGCTGCATGCACAAAGTCGAAGAAGGCTGGCTCGAAGATGGAATAAGGTACAAATATATTAAATCACCCTTCACAAATGTCCCGCTCACCAATTACAAAGATAACTGTACCGGCTTGAAGGTTGATTTCATTAACTTAGGGCATCATCTTCTTCACCAGTACCCTTGACGCTTCCATCTTCCCTCCCCGTTCACCCACTAGTTCTGGTATCATTGAAATTTGGGTAATGGCCGGCAGATATTCGCAAGAGCCCGAGCGAAAATAAGGAAGTTCTCACACCTCCGCAGCACGTGAATGGATATCTCGACACGTTTCCACTCCGCAACCGTGCTAGATGGGTAAGAATACTGCTGTGTGGCTTTCTCGTGGATTACATATGATTGAAAAAAGATTGCGCGAGGCGAAATCCGTAATTCACACCAACACGCCGAGAGCAGCGAAGATATCGGGGTAAGGAGTTCGTCTAATTAAGCGTTACGTCAATCAATCAGCCCCAGTCACCATCGGGTCGTGCCGCACTCGTTTGCCAACTCTTTTTCCCTTTCACCTTTCCGAGTCGTCTCATCCCACAACCTCCGAGCAATTCCCCTCATGCCTAAAAAAAAGCAAACGGAAACAAACGCACGCCTTTTGCGCAAAGCGCCTTTATTATCTCTGGTGAAGGATGAGTCTTTATATTGGACGAAACATCGGATTTACTGACACGTTGGTGAAAAGATCATTCACAAAAGATCACAATCAAGATCTTCACAAAAAAAATTAATATTCAAGTTAAGATCCAAGACAATTTTGTCCCTTTAGTTGTAAATTTGACACGTAAATGGTAGAAAAAAGTAAAAGCATGTTTCAGGAACTGATTAAAATATCTAAATTTCTACATAACTATTAATACTAATCCTTCATTCGCAATACTATTTCCTTCGCCCGCAAATACAAATATGAATAGACTGAGTGACAACTGAGCAGTCTCACCTACAGTTATTAGCCTACGTTTCAGACGATGATTGTATATATTGTAGACATTCTACGTGAAAAGAACAGGAATCTAACGCGTAAAATTCCGAGAGATCTAACTCTTATGGATTTGTATTGATACTTCATCTACAAGTAAAGAAACACAGCTTTGTCATGCACAAGATTAATTTACAAGCTATTCAAGAGAAGGGCTCCATATAGCCAACAGTGCTCGCATAAATATCAACACAAAATAAGAGATGTGTTATAATAATGACAAATAGAGGCTCTTACAATGAGATAAACAGAAGAATTTAGAGGAATGTGGAACACAGAAGTAGGAGAAAATTGAGTGTTCAGAGGATTCATTTTGACTCTTGAAGGGAACATGTAACTGATGGCCCAGAGTTAAGTCCAACGATTCCGAATTAACTGAAAAATTAGTGAGGACATTAAATATAAAAAATTTCTACCACCCGTTATTCTTAGATAAATCGGTTTATGTTTCATACTGCAAACACAAATTGCAATAAAAATACAATAACTCATTAATAAGTTAGAATTATATAAAATGAACTACATCTGCCTATAAAAAAGTATATTTCAGCAGATAAACAGCACGTCGCATACAGAGGGCCGTTAGAAATGTATTTCCTATGTCGTTGATATTGAATTGAAATATCTAAATTTGGTCCTCACGGACAGAATTCTCAATAAAATATTAACGTGATTTGTGAAATATTTGTGAAAACGCAACAGAAGAGTATTTCGAATCTGTGTAAAATATAACAGTAAATGCAATTGATGAAGGTATTACGATGCACTGCCTTTTGCCTTTAAATTACGTGTTCCGTTTCTGTTACAAAAAAACTATTTTTAAATGAATAATTAATGCACTGTCTGAAAACAAGTCGACTCAGGAAAATAATCGGGATGTTTTTGCATTAAATTGTGTCGAGAAGTACCAGATTTAAACTATAATATTAAACTAAAAATATTCAAAAGGCCAATGTTGGGGTCAAAGCAAGGTATTTTCAGTCTCCTTGTATGCACCATACCAAACTCACAACTTAGAAGCATAATTCATAATTTGTAATAGTGTTCAAAAAATAAACATAACTAACACAATTTGAAAAAGTGCTGACTTGTATCCAAATAAATTCGAGCGCTCTTGGAGAGAAATCGTTTGGCTTCCAACTCATTATGCTAAATTCTTTCCAAGGTGAGATTGTGTAATATCTAATGATAAAATATGCGATATCTCACAGAACATAAAATTCCCTCAGTGGTAGCATTGTAATCCATGATTTAATCCCCACGAAACGAAAATAAAGTAGGGTATCCCTGCTGGACCTTTTGATGCCTTCCATGTTCATCACCCAACATGGTGCCCACACCATGCTAGGAGACAGCCAACCGAAAAAATTACTACATCAAAAGATTAGCTACGCACTCGGAAATATAATTAAAAAGAAAATTGGGTTTTCCAGACTTCAATCATTAAACCGGATTTTCCGCTAGATCTGGAGCCACGGAGAGAAATAGGGAGATTGTATTACGGGTATAAATTAAGTGCCTGCATTCCAAGATAAATGGGAAATAGAGAATGGAAAGGAAATTATAGAGGAGAGGAAAAGTGTGAGACGCATCAAAACAAGAGATATTAGCATCAAGACAAAAATTTACCTTATAAGAGGAGAGAGATCTTTTTTAGGAAGACCAAGAAATAAGTTGATTTACACCTACCAGTGGGGAGGGGAAACAAATTAGAAACGTAATAGAACATACAAAGTAAATACTGAAAATTAAAAGGAAACCAAATAAAGATAATAACGACTGCAACATGCAGGCTTAAACAGCAGAAGGGTGGGGAAAATATGGAAGTGCAACGGGTAGCAAACATTAAACGGCGCGATATCACGAAGGTTGACGTCATGCATTCGGGCAGTTGTTTTGCTTTTCATTTCCCCTTTCTCCCACACACAGTCGGAATGCTTCCCAATTTAAGGCCACCGACACTATCCCCAACGACTCTCGCCTTCCTCACGAGCGTACCGACACCTTCCCGACATCAGAGGTAGACATGCCACTTACGCCTCACGCACCGAAGAATGCGGTAACGTTCGTTTACGGCTCGGTGCCCGCTGCGATCAAGGCAATTAATAAGTACAAAGGAGAAATATTAAGTCGCAGGGTAATAACCACATTATGTATCGCGTAACGGCAAGTATGTGAGCATTGGTATCAGATTTTTTCTGGAGACTCCACGAATGATATAGTACTAATGGTTGTGTGTAAGCATACCCAAAAGACCGGACTACTCATATCCCGGAGATTAGAGATATCAGGTCGTGGTACGCTATGCTGCGAATGTCAATCGTGGCGATCCTTCCACGACAGGTGCATTGTTATTCCTTCTGCAGTAATACCACAGGATAATTAACCATTCCCGAGAGTAATCAAATTTCGAAGAGTGGAGATTGAAAAAAATACGTACAAAAATGTGTCGGTGACTAACTTGATTTCAAAAGGTTTACACCGATTATAAAATTGCAGAATTCCCCTTTTTGCTTGCCATGGACTTCAATGCTATGAGCCTAGGTCAATTATTACTGCAGTTAAGAGGGAGGAGCAGGAATATTTCTAATTTTGGAAATAGGTATTTCTCGTCACTCAAACATTCAAATTGCGATTGTCCAATCGAACTATAAATCGATGCATAAATTGCATCCATACGACGGGAAGAGGGCTTTTATTATTCCGGAACAGAATCGCACGACTGGATTTACCTCCGTGCCCCCCCCCCCACCCCCCTACTGCCTTCCGTATTCCCCTTGGCAACGCCATCCCGTCGGCACACCGACCGACCAACCCCACCCTCTTTACCTGTTCTGCACGCCAATTTCTCCCTCTCCACACCTCGCCATCCTCGCAATTGCGAACAATCCTCTCTCCCTCCCACACACCCTTCCTCACCCCATCCCCACCTCTTTTTCACGCGCATCCAATATACTTCCCCTTCGTCCCCCCGGCACAGCGAAACCAACTCGCGGCACCTTGCCTGCCTAGTCAACTCCTCCCTCTCCCGTCTCCCCTTCCCCGTCTCCCGTTTGGCGGATCCGCGGGACGCGTCAAGCCCACATAATTACAGCGCGTGCTTCATCCGCGCCCCCCACCCACCTCAATCTTTCTCTTTCCGCCACTTTCGCTCTTCCTCTACCACCTACCCCCTCCTCGCCTCGAATATCAAGACCTCTCTCGCCCATTCCGCTGCTTTCTCGGCATGTCGTTCACCCCACCGCCACCGGGTGTCGTCGGCGGCTGTGCTCAGGGTGAGACGGGAGGGCCCGGGTGGCGCAGGGAAAATGAGAGAGCAAGACGATTTCGTACGGAATATTCGAAGGGAAGCAGGGTAAAAAGATATCAGAAGAAGTGCGAACCGACTATGAAAGGGGTATTACTCCAACTCGCCCCTCAGATGCTAAAGAAAAAATATGAAGATCCATCACACCTACCTCTCCTCAGTACTAATGATAATTCCTCCAAGAAAGAAATAAAGTAGTAGGTATAATAAAAGTACAGTAATAATTCTTTTGGGTTTTAGGTGTTCCAACGACTGAGGTTATATCACACTGTCTAACCTAATATACTAATCCTAAGACATACACAGCAACCCATACACCGATGGTATTCGAGCTTAAGGTTGTAATACAGGCGCCTTACCGATCTATCAAACATTATTGGCATAGAATTAAATATTTAAATCATATTACCCCCAGCGACGATGCTTCAAGTCACTTAAGATGGACCCAGATCCCCACAAATAAAAGTAATGTCCATAAACGGCAGGTTTTCGTTTAAAAGATGACACAATCATTACTCAAAAGCACGGATTCCTCTGACCATCCCTTAAAAAATAGACTGAAATGTTTGTGAGCCAATGGTCATGTGATCATTTACTAATGCAGACAAAAAGGATTCCAATGCATCAGATCTAGAACTATTAAATCGTACCACGTTTTTAACCTTCTTTGCAAATTACGATCAGACATCTTCGTCTCTTGCAGTTGAATTTTTTTAACAAGGAAGCAACCCCATGTGTCTTCGAGAGGTAAACATTTTTGTTGACTTCAGAGGTGATACGCGAATACACAAATAATAGCATCTTTGAGGAAAGGCGTCGGTAGTAGGCAAGCTTGTCTGAGTTAATAGGCAGAGGAGTAGATGAGGGTCAAGTGATAACGGACACGTATGAGCCTCGCAGCCAAAAGTTGCTGTGAACAAAGCAATGTGCAAACCAAGAGGTGAAAAGTTCCTAACTACTTGGCAATCCTCTCCTCACTTCTGGCTCGAGTTCTTCTTTCCCTTATATGACGCGAGAGCCTCAAACCTCTTCGATAAGCTACTCATACCTCCTCCTCCGTCTACAGGCTTAAATCTCGCGTGCTTCATGGAAATAGTTCAGTGAGAAAACATTTAAGGAAGCATTGGATACCAACGCTCAGTTTGCGATAGGATTATCCTGATGGGCAAACGAAATACTCTATTCACTCTAGGTTCAAACTAAATACTTTACGTTCTATTTAATATCCCAATTCTTATGTGTTCTATATAGAATTCAGTGCACTCTTGCCTGGTATTATCAAAGAATAACGTAATACAGGAAGGCTGTGAATAAAACTGCATACTCAACACGTTTTTTAATGAAAATGTATTAGAAAAACTGCAGAAAAAACCAGATGCTCATACGCTATATTTATAATATTTTTTGCAAATACTCCAGTCACAGTGGTAATACGTACAACCAGACAGTTTATATTTTCTATGTCTAGTTCACCGCAGAACATAACTCATTTACAGAAATATATCAAACACTCCATTCAATCCAAATTTTCCTAATTTGGAAATTCATTAACCATACCAATACCATCTAATGATACGATTAACGTGAATATTGAAGACCTATAATGCTGTCAAAAACAGGCAATTGATCAAAATAATATTGAATGTAGAATATTTTGCTTTTGATCTAAAAATCGCCGTTTCTTTACTTTAACTCATGTAATTACCTTTAACTTTCTTCAATATGAACATATTAAATGAAATTTAATCATTCAATTACGACAAAATAAGGCAAAGCGAAGGATATTATTTCGCAGCACAGAGAAATAAGTGTATCCAAAAATAAATAGGAGCGGGAGGCTCGAGAAGAGCGGTGTCCTAGCGGTTCCGACATCGTCGACATGCAATCATGTAGAGGGCGCACCCTCAAGAACTTGACATCCCTCTCCCTTTCACTCCCCCATTCCTCCCTCCCTCGGTCACGCCCACCCTCCTGAATGCCAACGCGTCATTGTCCGCCACTGGATAAAACGTGCGCTGCTCTCCAGGAACAGTGAGGTCACTGTGGTTAGCCACGAAAGAATATCGCTCCTTAGTCACTCTGGACTGTCCTTACGGAGCATTTTGATGAATATCTCTCATTGTTTCTTTACATTCCCCTCCACCAGTCTCGAAGCATTCTCTATTTCAGGCACACACATAGAAGCGCAAGTAACACGCGTCTTCCCATACCCTTCGGTATTCCCATTCCATTAGGACCCTAGACTCTCATCGTAAGTGACCCCGCAAAAATAAGCGACTCATTTTTGTTACAAGAGCTCACTGAATAAAAATCATGATGAATTTATCATTCAGCGTCAACCAATTACCCTCCATGGATAACGCTCATAAGCGGGCCGCGAAGGTAATATTTAGCCACCTACCTCAAAGAGAAATGCCATGCACTAAGAAACTCATTTAAAACATCTAATATATGGCAGCGTAATCGGTCCGAATGATGTGCATAAGAAAAGAGTAACAAAGGTATTTCCTTAACATTCGTAACGTCTAGGGGCATATTTAACATGACTGAATTCCGACAGGATACCATTTACGTAGCCAATATATTACAGAAACTTACAATTACAATTAAATTACATTAGAAACTTACAAAAAGTCAATCGTTAACGGTAAAAAAAAACTATATCTTTATCTCATCCCAAATATTAGTAATGATAATAAATTACTATCACGAATGAGCACCCGTCTCAAGCAGGTTGGATACTCTCCTCTACTTTGGTAAAAATACATTAAACAAGAATGAATATATTTAATATATTGAAACTAAATGTTTAATAATCAAACTTATATTACATTGTACTAGATACCGTTTACATATTTTACCATGTTATAACTAATAGAAGGGTAAGGATAAAGGGAGTGAATTAAAAGCATATTTCCAAGGTGGGTCGTTTAAGTTCCTATCTAATAGTAAAAAAAACATGATTCACCATCTTCGTGAGGTTAATTCGAGAGAACTGAAAGCCATTATGAGAAAGCACATCATTTACGATTTTTAAAATTTTTTCTTCTAATCAAACTGAATGGTGGGGCAATGTAGATTTTTTGCACGTAAAAACGAGAAGGTAAATTCGGAACGCATGAGTGAAATAATTGCAGACATTCGTTTGCTCGTTTGAAATAGAACGACAAATATTTGGGTTAGATTTGTGCAGGGTCTATCCCGCATGACGGCAGACTAACATTAGAATCCTCATGGCGGGTAAAGCTACCACGTGATAAAGTTACGAAAAATAGAATTTTTAAATAGACTACGATGCATGCAACACGTGGGACCACTCCAGCCACCAGCCCTTGGGGTGGCTAACAGGGTACTAGGTATCTTTTCCCGTGGTTATGAAGACACAGTGGGAGTATTCTATACGCTGCTGAATGATAACAAAAGAAATTCGCAAAAGATACCTGATCTTGCGTACAAGCAACTATGTCAATCGATTGTGAAACTGCTGTAGACAAAAAATTATCACAATGAATTTTCAAGCCATAAGCTTTCGACATACTAATGGGGATTTTTTAAATTATGAATAATAAATAAACTAAAGTGTAATTTATCGTAAAAATTACAATTTTATTCTTTATGTAATGGAAATATGGTAATATCATCTCCCTAGTGAAGCTCACAACACCAAACGATTGAATTCTTAGCATTTGAAGATGCACGAAATAACCCCTAAAACACAGATTTGGAAGAAGTTATTTTTCTTTGGCGAAGACTGCTGGCAGATGACTCTTCTCCAGAGGACTTTATTAGCATGCGAGTGCATTACTAGGGCTGAGAGTCAGGAAGCCCATAAACATTCATATCTCCATTGTATCTACACGCTAATGCCCGCTCCATTGAATTCAAGCGTTCAATCTCCGTGCTCGCCGTAATAAAAGGAATATCAAAAAGAAGCGAGGGAAAGAGAGTGAGAGCTAAAAACATGCTTTGCACAATGAGGAGAGCAGGTATTTTTGCTGCGATCGTCCTCTCCCCACCGCCGCTGCACTCCCTCATCGGGAAAAATTGGCATGAACTCCTCCCAGTCGTGCAAAGAGAGTTGCATTTTTTTCCTGCCGCAATTCGAATTCAGATCCGACCTGCAAGCGTGTGTGCATTTTTGGAACATGCAAGATGCACGGAATGGGATGGGAAAATGTGGAGAGTGAGGAAGATTAAGAGCTTCAGAGAGAGAGAAGAGCTCTTCAGGCGACTGTTCTCACCTCACCGAACGTTCGGGGACCACGGGTATTTAGGATCAAGTCACTCGTCCAGACTCTAGGTGCAGCCGGATTCCAGAATGAAGAGGTTTACTGCCTCGGAATGGAGTCGCAAGAACCATAGGGATTTCCCGGCCTCCCTAAGTCTTGATCAGCTAGCGCTAGATTGCACCAGAAATTCAGGGTCCCATTGAGGTGACTACGAACCGCGAGAGCAAATGACTTTCGATGAAAATGGAAGAATCAAGAATCCAGATAAGAAGAAACTCACTCCACAGGCTTAAGAGGTAAGAACATAATAATTCACTCCGATCGTTCGCCGGGGAAACTCTAAATCCTTCAAGATAACAATGCACATAATATTTCTTTTTGTTACCTCCATGGAGCCTTTCTCCACTCTGTAATTGTCCTTTTAATAAAAAATTAGATACAAGGATCAATGGATAGCAAGGGAGACAGCAACGGAAGAAATGGAGAGCAAATTAAAATAAAAGTTAATGTAGTGTGTGTGAAGGGCTGTCGAAAAATGACTGATAATTTTTAAGGAACACAAAAGTTTAACTGGAACTAATTCTGTGTGTAAACACTAGATTGCAGCTCAGTCGGTAATGCGCCGGTCACGAAATCCCAATATCGCTGCTTCGAATCCTGCTTTGGTCATGGATGATGTGTTTGTCCTAAGATCATGTTTACATTAGACAGTATGACTAAACGAAATCAATGTGTGCACCTAAAAAAGAATTTTACTGCTATTTCATCGCATCAAAAGTAACGAATCTACTATTCAGACCTAAGAACAAAATTATCTCTACACTGCACGAAGATACCATGTAAATCCTATAAGTATCTATCCAATGAAATGAAATACGCAATCTTTCTAGTCAAAAATTTACGGAAATAAAGCTTCATTAACTTAAGACAGCGATTACAGTTAGTTTCACTAGTTTTTTATTGACATTTTTACCATTCTATCGAATTTAATCTTCATCTTATTGGACTGCAAAACTCAAGACAACAACAGAGTAAAACGTTACGTTGCACAACTGGCAATGAAGTGCGCGAAAACTGATACGCTACGCTACGTAGGTACTACAGGAATTCAGCGAAGTCAAACGAAGGGTCAATTGACTATCCATAACCAACAATGTATCCCATGCCAACGCATACCGAAAATGCAGGCCTTAAAACTCGACGGCACGATGCATCCAAATTCAACCGACAGCAGATAGGTTTTCCACCGAAGCAGAGGGAAAAAGCCATAAGTCCCGACGGCAAAAAGCAATAAAGCGGGAGCATAAAACTAAAAAAGGAAACCCCTCAAACATTTTACTGCCGCGAGGCATGGAGTAACACTTGACTTGTGATAAAATAATCCAAATGCTCGCTGAATCGTGCCCATCCCTACCCTTCACCTTCCAACCCGATGCGACACCTCACCACCACTCTCTCCGATTCAGCCAACTTTTTACTCGCCCACCCCCTCTCCCGCTCCCCCACACTCCTTTGGACCCCTTTATCATTCCAATCTCCTACACCGCGAATGAGACACAAACACATTCAGGGGCCGTATGAGAGAAGGCGATGAATCCCAATTGTCCTTCCGGCGGGTCCCCGACCGCCGCCCGCTCGTCCTCCGTCTCCAAGCATGGCCCGTGAGCCTCACCCTCCGAGCGTACATCGGGACATGGGGAGGGTGGGGGTTGAAGGGAAGGAAGAGGGGGTGGGGAATGCCTCCTCCGCCCCCGCGACGGCGGCAGGCCGCCTCCTCCCCATCCCACCCCCGACTCCAACCACCCTGCCCCACCCCAATGCCGATATCCTTCTCCTCCTCCCCTCCTCCAACCACCCCCAGGGCCCCGGCAACAGAGAGAGACAGAGACTAGCTCATGTTTTACGGCGACGCAGCGCTGGCAGGGGTGGGTACGGCCCACGTGCAAGAATCCACCATTGTCCCCCACTCGCCCGCTCCCTCCCCCGAGCCCAAAAGGAGGAGCGTCTCAGAGGAGGAGAGGTTCGGTGAGGGATTGATGAGGGAGGGGAATCAAGGGAGCAGGAGGATTGATTCTGGAGGGGGAGTGAACACGACGGAAATCAGTGTTTCCTCGTGTGCTACGCACATGCATTCTGATTCCCCTCGTCTCACCGCCACACTCGTTGATCTCCCGCTCACTTCTGCCGATCCAGTAAAAAAGTGAAACGTTTACACTGCAGTACATACGACTGCGAGGAGAGACCCAATAAAACGAACATGTGAAATATGTTTAGATTCTTTACTGCCACGTTGGCCATGTTCCGTTTTTTGGATTTGCTGGATTATACCCGCAGTGAAAAAAGTAATTTTGGCATTATTAGTGAATTGGCGTTCAAACTAAGAAGAAGACATTTTGTATCCCAGGGGCGTTGGATAAACGTACATCCGGCTCTTGTTATTATAATATTAAAGATTTTATTCCTAAACCACGCAGGTAAAATGCATAAATGATCTGCTTATCATAGCGTTAAAATTTGATAACCAAACATACCGTACGAATGCATGTCTTTATCGCCAACAACAAACATGTTTGTACGCATGTATAAATTTTACAACCAAATAAAGTGGGTAAATTTGTTATATTCCTAAGATTCCTGAGGTAAACGTGATCATTTTTTTATCACGAATAGGAACCACATAAAAAGTCACATGGCCCGAAAGATGATATTTCCCGCCAAATGCAACCCTCGGAAATCTAGCGTTCGGTTCCATTCAGAGCAAATCACTGGAATTAAAAGAAACGTAGTCCCTACACCTCGACGAAGCAAGTATAAGGGAGTGAGACAGGTTCGAAAGAAAGAATTCTTCGGAAGACAAAACTCTGCGAGAACAGAAGCCCAAAAAACTACATTAACCTCCCAATTAGCGCGATGCATCAGATTACTTCGTTGGGATAAGAATGGTGAATACGTAGGATAATAGGGGGGAGTGGGAAGGCGACAACTGAGAAGGAATAGCCAGCCAAATGAGTGGTGGCTGAGGGAGGACGCCTCGATGGCGTGGCCAGATAAAAGTGTCGCTGGATGCGTGGGCTCGTGAAGGAGGATGCTGAAGAATGGGAGATGCGTCCTTCTCGGCAAAGGGGCTTCAACCCAGTGGAGCGAAGCATCCGTGTACCTCATCTCTATGCCTGCCCGCGGATGAGGCATTAACACGCATGCGCGTGCGTGCACAGCCCGACTCCAGCGGGATAACCTGCGACCGACCTCCGCCACCAGCCTGCCTCCGCAGCAGCGTCGCCAACGGTAACAGAAGGGTTTCGGTGCGACACCGCATCTTCGGTCGGCTGCCTGCTTGCAGGGCGCTCATCTCACCTGTTTCCGATGGCAAGAGGCTCTGCCTTTTTCTCGAGGAGGAGGGTTCAACGAGCAACGACGATTACGAAAAACTGTTCCTTCGGGCACTGGGCCGAGGAAACAGTTTTTGAGCCTTGAATGAAAGCTCAATTATCGCCGTTTTCCGCTCCAACTCAGCATCAAATTTAATGCCATAGCTTACTTCGCCACAAGACAGAATATGAGTTGTTGAGACACTCTCCAGTGGTGCACTATGCAATTTCTCTCTGGGGGATATTTCTTGGTTTTAGTAACGCCAAAATGCAAGAATGAATGACGCTCCCGATACCTCTAATAATACGCCGAATCAAAGACAAACATTCAATTAAGAAAGGTTGCAGCAAGTAATTTTATTGTTTTGATTTTAACTGGCTATGATAATCCATATAACATTGCGTATAATTCAAGTGTTAAGTATCTTGAAACGTGATCACTAGTTTGATGCATGTGTTCCACGATTTATATGAAATGAAAATAAAATTCAATGCAGAGAATAATTTATGTTAATAACAATGAATATGTAATGCTAACATTCAACTTCGAAAACGGAAAGCAGACTTCTGCTATTTTTAATGATGAAAAAATAACTAGTTCAAACTGAAATATGCAGGAAATGTTTAAGCCATAAACTGGTCGTTTGAAATAACAAATATGAATAATACTTACACGAGCGCCTACCACATTATGAAACTTTTGGAATTTTAACTTTGAGTACATTTAGAATTATAGAAATTGTGAATTACTAATTTATTTGATTATGCATAACTGTCAAAACAGTAAAATAATAGAAACTGCATGCTGCAATACATTTACAATTCCAAAAGCTAAAATCTACAATCTGAAATGAAAATAATCCTAATCAGGCCAAATCCGACGAAGTTAATTCCACTCATTGAACTCCCCGAAAGTCAGCACGCCAACCAAAATAAAATTGAGATCATTGAGCCATGGTTGATCCATGATTGACCCATCAAAATAAAGTAAAGCTTTAAAAATGTATTGGTACATAAATACAGGAGTAAAATCCTAGCAAAAGCATTTTTTCTCGAGAACATATTATAAACAATTAATCAATGTAAGATATAAAATATGAAGTCAGCGTCAACTTACATTTCAGAAATAACAAACTGGGTAAACCTCCACAGGTTTAAACCTGTGAAAGGGTACTAAGGCTCTGGCACTTTCGTAGAAAGGCAGAAATAACCAGTATGAACTGCAACAACATTTTCCGTTCAGTATGAATACTGAGGACTAAAACCAACTACTAACCGTAAAGGTGTCCATCTCTAGACGATCGAGAACAGGGACGACGCTCAAAAATATCAATTGTCGACTCCTTTTTTAGCCGTAAATACTTCTTGGGATCCAATCTAAGGATCACAAAACCTCGCAGACCACACCACACCTTTCTCTTTTGTTGAAGCAATAAAGCCCCTCCGTCCAAATTCCCTGTCCCTCCTCGAGAATATACTCGAGGGAAATGTGCCCCGACTTTTTTTCTCATCCCTCCCCAATATCTTCTCCTTTCTCCACCGCCACTCCATCTTCAATCCGCCTATCCCTCTTGATGTCCTCCCTCTCCCGCAACTGGACGGCGTCCAGGCACCTTTCCTTGCCCTTGCGAGAGGCGATAAGGGGAGGAGGAGGAAAAAGGAGGGAGGGCAGATAATATGCATCCATGGGCGATCTGGGCATGCCAAATGGGCCGTGGAAGAAGGGACCTGGCGGACAGGCAGACAGAGGTGGAGGGAGGAACGTGGGAGGAGGAAGGGAGTGTTGTGTCAGCGGGGATGTGTATGAGGGGCGAACCCCCCCCCCCCTCTCTCCCTCCCAACACGCCGCGGGGCGCGTGTCCTTTGTTTCGATTCGCGAATCAATCCCGCATCGAAACGCACTCTCCTCCTCTCGATGTGTTTGCTCGCGTGTGTTTGCCCTCCCGTGCGTGAGCTAGCTTGCGAGCGTGCGGGCGCGCGTGTTCCCTTGGTCGGCGTCTGCTACGGCGGACGACGGCAGCGTGGCGAGCGGCACCGTAAGATATGGAGAGATCGTGGGGTTGTTCCGAACCGAACCTTTTCCTTCCCGCCTCGATCCTCCCCCACATCCGCGGCGGCGGGAAAGAATACCGCCGCATCGTGCCTCCGACCCCGACCCCACCTACATTATCTTTTTTCACTTCTTTCGTCGTTCCCGCAACACCATCCTCCACCATACGCTCCTCTCACTCTCACCCGTTTCCCAACTTTTCGTCTACATACCTTCTCTATGGCCACTTATTTCGGGGAGGGAGTGGCGAAATAAACTGCGTGGAAATTACCCGGGGAATGTTTTACCAAAACTTATGTAATGCCCAAAGCACCACCACATACATGCAAATTTCTTCGCTCTCCGGTTATGTATTCAGTCAAAGCACGTATAACATACCTACTCGTATGCTTGAATGTACATGCCTAAGACCTTTCCCTCAGTTTCCTCTAACTCTGTAGCAAAATTGTCGCTCGCTAATGTAAAAAAACCAATCGAAAGCAGTGCAGTTCGCAGTTAGATCGTGTGGCAGCCGGGTTTTTCTTCTTTTCTTTTGAGGATTTTCGTCCTTCCGGCACGCCCCCTCCAAAATCCCACAACACCCTTCTAGGCCATTTACCCCCTCCTCCTGTGGCAGTGGCCGTAAAACCAACGGATTAATGCGCAGAGACGGATTTTTTGAGGAAATTTGCTGGATAGAATGGTGATCGCTGGTTTGCTTGCCTGGATAGAAATATAGTCGCTCATCCTACCAGCAACGAGAGGATAGTAACCCAAGCGATGAGGGTACGGTGAACGGAAGCGTGCATGTGCAACAAACAAACGCGCGGACACTACACGGAACGATGTCTTGCACGTGGCCATCCAAAGAATACTGATTCCAATAAATATATCAAACTAAAGGCTAATTCCTCTTCCTGATGTTCCTCTTCCTAAAAACCTATTCGGCTCCAAGACAGCTTCAAAGCAAAAGCACGGCGAGTCCCATATCCTCTCTCCTAAACTCTGAGGCCGAGGAGTGAGCAGGAAACTTGTGAAACGTGAAGAATGTGGATAATGGAAAACAGATGTCGTGACTAGGCCTGGGTAAAGGGGATGTAAAAAGGGTCTCGGATCCTAATAGGCAGGCGGTTGGTGAGAGCACGGACACGGGAGTACTAAGGCAAGCAGAATGACGGAGAAAAATTCTCAGAAATAAAATCCCTAATAAGTAGAAACCGTTATTTTGTCACCTAAGTTCCCATCGACGAACCATGGCATCCTTATATCAAGAATCGACTGAGTAGGTGAGTAAACTGACCAATGGTGATTCGACTGGTTAGACAACACGTTCAAAAGCCGCAAAAGAAGTTTGCACGAGAACATTTGTCGTAAGCTAGTCGTGGGAAGCTCATAGTTTCATAAATTAAACCTAAAAAAATCGTAACAATGCCATCATCGTCAAGATCGAGAAGAAACAAAGTATTTTTCTTATAGAAATGGAAAACGGCAAAATATCTCGGTGGGTAATGTTACCCTACTGACAGGAGTTCCCACGTTAAAATCCATGAGAGGCCTCTTAGGACACGCCCAGATGAGACCAATGTGTCTGAATCTTTCTCAACATAGAAATATGCCGAACAATGCGGATGGGTATTGAATACGCACGTTCTCTACGTGCAGAATATTATTTTTTATAGTTATACAACATGCTTCAGGGAATTCTCATATTACATAACTATAGCCTTTATGTGACGGTATGAGAGAGATGAATGAGAGAGGAGCGTTAGTTCAAGGAATTGGATATAGCCTTTGAAATATTCTCTCGGGGGAAGAAGAGAGAAGATGTGAGGAGAGAGCGAGAGAGTAGTGCGAAGAGGGAATTGAAGAAGACGGGAGGAAAGCAGCGCGCGAGACGGGGCGGGGCGAGGTGCGTGCCTGGCGGTGTGCCTAAGCGAGGGAGCACTGAAATAAGAGACGCTCATGTGCCGGGTTGCGCAGAGGCTTGCAGCCTTATAATGAGAGGCGAGGGCTCTAGGAAGAAAAGAGAGCCAAAGGATAAGAGAGAAACGGGATCTAGGGATGGTGGAAAATTACCGGCACAATGAAACTGTCATCATTATATATCTTCGTTAGTCAGTCATTATGTGATAAAGTAAGCGTGAAAGGGCTTTATTAAAAACACAGGAAGTTACAGAAAAATAAAATATTGAGTATAAATAACCCTCTGGTTAAATTGAAGCTACGAAAATTCAACGATTCAGCCCTACATTAGGACTTGAAATATATGGGTTCAACGATGAACATAAGGAACAGGAAAATCTATAGGAATACCGTTAATTTGGCCAAGCGGGTTTATCTACAACTTTTAATTTTAATTTGTAAACCAAATGAGAAAATTCACATTCTACAAAATCACGAAGAAGAAAGACTAATCTAGTTCAGCAAAATTCGAGCAACTAGATGTATTTTGAATGACAAACAGGCCTTCGACCAAGTTAAATGTTGATATAGTGAACACAAATTTTGTTTATTCTAGGAAGCACTTTCACCGGGCCCCACTTATTACAGTAATAACTTTCCTGTGCAATATTAAAGCAACTATTACACCACGATACCCAAGTTCACCTCAACCCAACCACTTTCGTAAGCCTACGACATAGTTGGGAAAGTTACCAAATATTAACTGATTAAAGTTAAAGTTAATCTCTGTAAGTGGTAACTAGTTATTGTTAAAATTTACTTTTCTGAAAAAGTAACTGGCTAAAGTTAAAGTTAAAAGTAACTTTTTCAGTTTATTTGGCAAATTGGATGCTGAGTTAATAGAGGCCTTGATGTTTTTTGTTTTGACAAACAAAGCGAACACTGAAAACTGTCATTGTAGTTTCTTCCATCCGTAACCATTTGTTTAAAAATATTTGCATTGGGATTTTCGTTGTCATTCCATTTAGTGTCCAGAGGGTTGTTGGTCAGGCTTCCTAGTGCCTGCTGAAAGGATTCGGCGATTTTTCTGAGGTGGAACTCCAATTCCGGGATTTTTAAGTTGTCGTGACTTTCTGACGAACCATTGTGCAACTGTAATTTGCCGCTTAAGATTGCTCTGGGCGGTAGAAAATGCTTTGAGGTCAGTTTTTTGATACCGATCCCCACATTGCGATGTGAAATATCCCTTCACAATTGTAAAATTTCAATGGAAACAGCTTCGTTATATAGTGTTACAGTAGATGCTGAGGTTGTGCCTGCGTACCTTTCCTCGCGATTCACTGGGAGCTGATGTATTGACAACGCTATGCCGCCGAGCAAGGCATACGTACACTGTAACAGATACGTTAGTTTCAATGAACCCATCCCCCTCGTTATCCCTCATAGTTTTTTGGTGAGCCTTCTTTCTCGGCTTCAACTATGTAGTATTGACGACATGATGTCAGCGAGTAAGGCATACGAGTCCTCCAGGACACTATCTTCGCGTGGTTTCGCGTTTTCTCATCTGAGAAAAACTTTGGCTGTTACTCACTCCCCTCAGCCCGGCTTTTGCTTGGAAGTATTCGTCTGGGCCTATTCATTGCATTCTTTCACAACTATCCTTGCATCCTAGATACCGTTTTATTTTCCTATTTGTCTGTTGGGCAACCTTTGCGCACAAATTCGGACAGGTCGACATTTGCCAAAAATTAACGAAAAAAAATTAATTGAAGTTAGTTTTGTATCAGTTAATGCATAATTTTAACGATTAAAAGTTAAAAATCAACTCTTCTAAAAAGTAACGATTAAACTAAATAGTTTGCCACATTTTTAACGATTAATTTCAATCGTTAATTTTTTTAATCGTTAATCCCAACTATGGCCTACGAGTCTAATGGATCGAGCTGCATACAGGAAGTTTTCTCCCAACAGTAGGGTGAACGATCTATCGGAGTTTTCAGTCCCTATGAGTGAACATGTTCAAAATAAGTTTGACTAAATTACGTCATCCTCTCAAACCTACAGGTTCATCGTAATTCAGAAAGAGGCGTTTATGACGTCCAAGGCTTGTTTCGGAAACATTTACATCAGACCCTCGTATCTCAGTCCTACAGCGACCCTTGTGATCACTGGAATGTCAAAATGCTCGACTACGGAGCGGAGTGCCAGAAAACGGAGGATTTGCGAGCCCGGTAGAGACGTGACTTTGTGCAGAAACAAGGAAGAAAAATATCACCGGAATACAAATAAATTAAGATCAAAACACTTAAAAGGCTTAGAGGCTATGTATTTATCACACTAGAATACGGCGATGGCAAATAAAGTGACACTCAGTCGACACCCTGAAAATAAAACAGAGTACAGCTTAATGGATTGCTACTACTGTAATTTATAAAAGTATATTAGACATACTTATATGCTGTTCGCATTACATAAAAAATTATCTCCATTCTGGCGGAAATGAAAATAATCAGAATGGATATTGGCTCAGTGACTCACTACAGGAAAATAAATCTTGTTGTTCAGCGAGCCAAGGAATAAATATTTTACGAAACTTTGTCAATATCTGTAACTTGCCGATTCGTAAAAAAATCGTAAACACTGCATCGAATGTGTTAGTCTATTAAAGTTGCAAACTACGCAATTTAAACAGTTGTGGCAGGAATATAATCATCCCCGCTAGAGGCAAACATAAGTAAATGACGCACGAGGAGTGATTTGAGTTGACCCTTTAATTAAGACACGAAGAGACGTGGTTAATGATCTTGGCGGTATATTAAGGTGCACTACGGGCTAAAAAATAGAATATTGAAAGAAACATACAAGGTTTTAACAACTAAATTCATTTTTCATTTGTAACTACTACCCACATTCTTAAATTTTCTCAAACAATATTCCTGTCATCATCTCAAAGACCAGAGGTTTTATCAGCGAAAGTAGATTTCTGGATTGAAAATAAAAAACAAACGAGAAGAAAAATATTATCCCCCACCGGCGAAGAAAATACACAAATACATCAACCTATAGAAATGGACCGGTTTGCCTTTTATCCCCCCTTCTGTAAACAAAAATGAAGTATGGTAACCGAGCCCTTTATGGGGTGGGTCATTTCATTTTGGGTGGGGTTCTTGGGCTGAGAAAAAAGGATAACACCGGGAAAAAACATTCCGTATCGCCCGACGAAGGGTCACTCTTCTTTTGACCTCCATAAGATCCGTCCCATGGGCACGCTCCTGTTCCATTCGCTTTAATCTTTCCTACACAAGAACAACCCCCTCCCCCCCCCCCCCAAATCCACCAGCTAGACCCACCCCCCATCCCTCAGCACCTTCTCCATATGCCTCTCACCCCCTTGCGCGGAGGATAAGTAGGGGAAGGAGGCTATGCGTACGGATGGGAGGGACACGGTACCCACCTCATCTTCAGACGAATCCCACCACCCTCCATTCTCCCTGAACTTCTTAATACGCTTCTTTCTACCGTCTATCCCATCCCTCTTCATGAAGGTTCCCACCCAAAGAGCCCACCCTCCTCACCCATATACGTGCGCTCATCCTCACTCCCCTTGGCCGTTAGCTGAAGGGGAAAAAACCACCGCCGCGCCTGCCGCAGCCACAGATTCCCTCCTTGAGTAAACCCCATCTTCTTCTCATCTCCCGCTTCCCCACTGCCGACCGACCTCCTCCCACTCCTGGAGCATCGGTGAGTGGGCTCTCGCTTCCCCAAATAGAGGTTCATTCAAAGGCGGAGAAGAGCGGGGATCTCTCCCATCTTGGTGGTTGGCTGGATGCGAGAATAAACGAAAGTGCGGGGGAGGGGGGTGGGCGGGACGGAGAAGAGGGCGGAGGAGAAAAACGAGATAAGGGGAGATTAAGGAACGAGTGAAAAGCGGGGAACGGTAGGGACGCGAGGGCAAAAAATAATAATGAAAAGGAGCCGGGCTGGGAAAAGAGAAAAACGATTGGGCGTACGTAGGACGTTATGTATGTAGGTGCACGACGCAATCGGAACCATCAGCGGAGCACCATGGGGTGGGGAAAACGAGAGGGAGAGGAAAAAGTTAAGAAACCAAAAATACTATCTAAATAGCAGGAGAGAGAAGGGAAAGAGAGGCGCTTGAAGTTTATCGGCAGTGGAAAAAAAAGCGTGACCGTGAGCTTAACGCACTCATGCATATGGATTATGTCGCCGGAGGTGTTGAGAGCGCTGAAGGAAGAGAATTCCTGAAAAAATTTTAGATAACGACTAGTGAGATAGGAATGAATAAAGGCGTAGGGAAGAAGTAGATTGGTTCTTGAAATAGTCTTCATGTTAATCTCCATATTCGAAGTCAACGGCATTACATTTATAAAGTACCTAGTAATAGATCAAAAAAAGTCCATAAAAAGAGACGACCTAATGTCTTCAACAGCGTACATAAAAAAGTGAACAAATTTTACACGAAAAAAAAATGCTAAAAGTAGTAGGAAACGAATACTATAGTTATAGACTTTCAACTGACCATAGCACCTTTACAGGGATGATTTTTTACAACAACCACAGGAAAATCATTTTCGTGAAATAAGTCGATGCCCAATAACTCAATTCAAAACATTGAAACATTGTGTTCAGTTTCACGCATCGCTAAAATAACCAGGATCTGTCGAAGTCGAAGCTTAGATACAATCGCGAGTTTTTTTTAATGCTTCATTTTTCTCACTGTTAACGCTTTTGTTGAGGTTTGAAAAATTACTGTACAATTTAAATAGATAAGAATCATGAATTCAAGACAGAACCAAAAAACTAAAGACAGGCGGGCGCTATACACGCATAAATCACAAACATAATTCGTAAAGCATAAAAATCATACCCAAAAATTGCTTTAATAATAAAAAAGAACCTTGATATACTCCCTGAAAGTTCACTGTTGGCAGAATTCAAGACGATCGTAAACAATACCTCGTGACCGTAATTGCTTTTTCATCACCACCTTGTCCCCAGAAAATTTGATCGGAAAAGGATTCACAACTTTGAAGATTTATCTCACATAAATAACAAGTGAGTAGAAAGCGAAAAAAAAGATTACTCCAAAGGCGGTTGCAAACACCCATGACCCTATCGTCTCTCTCTCCCACTCCTAATACGCCAAAGAGGAAAAGAAACAAGGTGGTGGTCGCAGGGGGTGGAGAAGGGAGCAAATAAAGAAGCGAAAGACGACACGCCGTCTCCCTCTCCTCGTACGTCCCGAATTTATGGGAAGAATTCCAAAAGGCAAAGAGAAATAATTCAAGCGGCCCAGAAAACATTCTATTCCGCCACCCTTGTTTATATTTTTCCCACGGCAGTGTATCAACGCGCCATATACGCGTTTTTCGGCGGGGTGATCCCCATGGGAGAAGTTAAGAGGAGTGAAATAGGGACAGGAGGGTGGAGAGAGGGGCGTAGAGAAAGGGCGAGGCGGAAATAGGAGAGGAAATGGCAGTTATGGGTCCACCAGGCGCACTCTTCGGAGAGGGAAAAGGAACGCACCACCATCCGAAAGAAACGAGATGCATAAGGCATGAGAGACGAGGAAGGGGGGAAAAGGTGGTGGAGACATGGTAAACGGAGAGAGGAGTGGTGGAGCTCAGAGGGAGGGGGGGAGAAATAGTAAAGTGGGGTAGGTGAGACGACGGTGACTGAGAGATGAAAGGAGGGAAGAACGCGTCGCATGCGTGGAAAACGGATGGAGCGAAAAAGAAGATACAAGAGGGAGGGTGACTGTGGTGAGAAAAAGCGTCGCATGGGGCGGCGGTGGAAGAGAGGGGGGGAAAAGAGGGGTTTCCCGCAAGGTAAGTCAGGTGGGGCACAGAATTTTCGGACCGGCAGCGTGGGAGAGGGGAATAGAATGAGTTGAGGGAGAAAATAAAGAGTGGACTATTGAAAAGGCAAGCGGAGAGATGAAGAGCGGGAGAGATAAGGTGACGGTCCGCCGGACATCCGAGGGACACGACATGTAGCGGGAGTGGCCAGCGACTCCTTTGACACCGCCTTCGAGGACTGAAGGGAGGAGGAACGTATGGCGCTTCTTCCTCTTCAGCGAGATGGGATCGGGCGAAGGGAGAAAAATGAGTGCAGTAGGGCGAGTGATCAACCCTCGAGGTGTGAGGGTGGTGCTCCGCGAGAAGTGTCCCTCGAGTGGATGTCCACCTTGAGTGGACGCCAATCGCGAGGGCAGATGCAAAGAAATCCGCTTTTTACCGCGCGGCGAGTGAGTGACAAGATTTGTACGTGTACTCACCATCCTCAACAAAAAGGGCACGAGAAGGACTCTTCGCTTAAATCCCTTAATGCCCCGATTCAATGTAATTTCAAGAGTAATCCTCGTGCACGCGTTATCTATTCTCAAATTTCATGCCTAGCCACTCCGCTGGAATTTCAATTATAGAATTTCCTCCTCGAGGTTCAATGGAGAACTCCCGCTATCCTCAGCTTTTTTGAGTGGTAAAACCTCTTGTTTCAATACCGTGACAAATTCGGATCAAGGGAACTATCATCAAGTCATTATAAAATGTCCTTCATAATAGAAAACGATTTTCTACAATACAGATTGAAGCAATTAGAAGAGGTCCAGAGGCACGTTAGACAACGTCAACAACATATTCATACGAGCAGAGAGATAACAAATTTTCTGGATAGCTCTTACGTTGAAATGGGTTTTCAGAGCGCAGTTTTATAATATTGGTTACGAAAACGAATTGACCACATAAGTCAGCCTCGCTGTAACCAACTTGTACAAAAAGTGACGTGTTACAATATTGCAGGGGGATCAAAGTCTTGATTTGATAAGAAATAAGAAAATACATATTTAATAACGAGACGTCATAGCGAGAAAGATAATATGCCTTAACAAAAGATATAACTTTTATCAGAGTTGTACTTATGATTCTTCTAGCCGTTGACTAGTATTGCTGTATCTGTGAGTCAAAATCACTAGTAAGTCAACTATCATATGTGTATTGGAAATATTCTGAAACTAATTTACATATTCAGACCGTAGGAAGATCCAGGTCCAGAAAATCATAAGCACTACTTTACCACGGTGTTAACAGTTAAATGATAATAAATTACTTCCTATGGAGAAGATGCCATTGGGTATACTGCATCTTAGCTCAATTTCTGAACATGGTTTCTCTGTAAATTCATTAAATATATACAAGTGGCCCATAAGGCCTTTTTTAACAATAAAATCCAAATATTACCCGCAATTAGCCCAGTTATTCTGTCCTAAGATATGAGTCGAAGAGATGTCTGAATGGAATAAATTTTCTTTCCGGACAAACCTCGCTAGGAAGCCAGAGAAGAAAACAGTTTTTGAACCTATTGTAATAACTTGTAATCAAGTGTCTTAACGTTTATGAAGATCATTTTTGTATGGAAGCAATTACGCAATGAAATAATCTCACTTTCTGCAAAATTTTCCGCACATAACTACACCTCTAATGACCCAAAAGTATGAAGCATTATGACTATACTACAGTTTAGCTTTGGAATAAGTGTCAGGATACTTTTATGATAATTATTACTAAAAAAATTAGAATTAATATTCGCACTAATGGTAACTGGGGTAAAAAATGCAAATAAAATTATAGCATCGTTACTAAATACGCATATTTTACGTAATAAAATAATATACGTTAAATATTTTATTAATCCCTTACAGTTACTGACCATAATATCCGATTTCTACCTTCCAACACGACGTCACCATTCCTCAAACGATTATGTTAAGCAACGGTACAAGAAATGAACAAAAATACAACTCCCATGATAATTTCTGTGGGCTTCTAGTCTTCTCTCACTTGGAGCGATGAAAACAGCCGTGAGAGAGAGAGAGAGAGAGAGAGAGAGAACAGCATGCTTATTCGCTCCAAAGGTAAATCAAGCCAGTTCCTTTCATTCTTTCATGCGTATCTCCATTTTCCCATCTCGGTGACGAAGAAAATAATAATGTGATACCCTTCCTTTACCCACTCCTGACTTTCCAGAAGGAGACGTGGCCTTGGCCATTACTTGGAAAAGAGCCCGGCAAACCCCTCAAAGTGTCTTTGACCTTTCCCGCGCCCGCCTTGGATTGTCTTGCGCAATTGTTGCGAGGGAGCGTGGTTTGCAGAGTAAACTCATTTTCCCTTTCTAGCCGCTCGACGCTACCACACCCGACGCCGTGCCTCCACACCTTCCCACACCTGCACCCATCATATCCACCGCCTCCGAGTCACTCCCCTTCTACCCTACCAGCCTTTCGCTGGCCTCTTCTTCTTAATGGACTCAATACCTCCCTCCTTCTTCTTGTATCCCTCCAAGCGTACAATCCGACCGCGACATTTCAATGCCAAGTGTGATTTTTCAAGAGGAAAACCTGCCGAAGCGTTATCCGACGTTAACGGACCATGCATGCAAGCGGGGTGATGCCGATGGCGCCTTTTCGCCACGATGCAGGCCTTTAATTGACTACTTTAATGATCCTTCATTAGAATTCGTTTTACGTCGATTAGTTCTCCCGCTGGTGGTAGGAAATCTCACCAGGCTTCGTGAGTCCGAATTCCCCCACACCCATTTAATGGTCCAAATTAAAGGCACCGTACTTTCTTAATGACGGAAGAAAACAATCTTAGTGAATTATGCTAACAGCCTCAGGAGTTACGAGAGTGGTTGCGCGATCCAACCCCCTTCAACCCGAACGAAAATATTAGGTTAACCTCCGAATTGCTTTCTTACTCAAATACACACAACCCATAAACTATTAATTTCCGCGAAACGAGCCACGCACCACCGTTGTTCTATCTATAAGATCTTTGCATGATTGTGATACAATTGCGATGGAATCCCTCATATTTAGAAATAAACACCGATTAAAATTAGTTGGAATAAGGGGAGTTCAAGCAATACGGATGGGTTTGATGATGACTGTTAGTTCGGCCTGATACCGATGTGTTCAATATGGTTAGTTAAGCTAAAAACTATTTGACATCTTGAAACAAATAATAACTGAAAAATTCATATCCCGCAAAGCTGTTTAGCAGCATAGTTAGAGCAGTAACAATTTCGGAATGTTAATCTAAATAAATTCTAGTTTCTACTATAATGATAGTTAGATCAACCTGTGCTTCGAAGTATGTTATCGAGTAAAGTGCACCAGGGGAAGATATTCTACGTCAAAAACCAAAAGGTTGAACAAAAATTATGTTCCAATTAAAATTGTTTTTGGTAGGGCAGTTTAATGCTCGGTTTATTCTATGTCAAGCCTGAGACTTCATCATTAACTGCAGCATGAAAGAATAAGCAGTGAAAGAGATATTTCTTCCATTATCCACGAAAATTAAGATATTTTATTTACTAAATGGATTTTGTCGAATTAACCGTAAAAAAAGTAGATAACTAAGATCAATGGTTATCGTGTTTACTTTGGGTAAGTTCGTTTTAATTAGAAACAGAACTTTTTCCACACTATTCAAAGCTATCACCAACTATAGTGCGGAAAATCTTCTGTTTCTCGTTTGGGAAACCAAGCAAACGCTCTGTTGCATGATTTTGACAAAGTACCTCCCCCAAGTGGAAAAGAGCGCAACTACCTCAAATTTCCTTCACGCCAGGCTCGTCCTATACGTACACTAATAGAGACAACTTCCATGAGCCAGCAAAATCTCTTGATCTTGATCGCTGAGTTTCCCTCGAGCAAGTTTTCACGCTACTACATCATATAGAAAGATATGCTAATTTTTACAGTGGATTTTGCGACTAGATTTTATCGTAAAATGGAATATTCACACGTAGTGAGCCGGTCGTGGTAGCCAGGTCAGTAATACGCTGGGCTGGCGCGAATTCGATTCCCACCCATAGATTGGACAGTGTGTTTGTCCCACAGATATAGAGATATGGTTTGTCCTATGATTAAGGTCTTAAGTTGTGCGATATAACCTTAGCCGTTGGATCACCAAAAATCCTGAGACTACTACTCATTCGTAACGGGTCCTTCAGTACTGGGGTAGGCACAAGTGAATATTCCAATATTACAAATTAAAGGCTAACAATATCAGAGTATGATCAAAAAGCACAACACTGAAATACAATTCAACAGAAAGTTGAATTTAAAAATTAGTAATAATGAGTAAAACAGATGTTAGCTTGATCAAAATATCAAAACGCACTTGGATCTGAACATGGTCAGTACGTATACAAGGATATCTGACTGACTTATCGAAAAAATTCTTACCTGTATTTCCTGAATCAACTCCTGTTCGTCCAGCAGCACGACCTTGCAGTGGTGAGTCTGCACCTTCTTCCCGAAGCACCTCATCTCGACAGATGGCGGATGACGAGATTCAGCGAAGATCGATGAGCAGGACACACCTCCCGCCTATGTAACCCCGCGGAGGTGATGTTGAGAGGAATTATATCCCGGCTGGCCAAAAGCTCGACGTGGTCCTACTGAACAACTGATTTCCTGTCGATTCCAATCAAACGCCGGGATTGTGACAGAGATTACCGCGGCCGTCCATGAAATCACTTCACTCCCCCACCGATTGGCTTCTCGGAGAAAGGAATACTCCACTCACCAGTACTTTTCTTGACGTCCAACACACACGTGGATTCTCACCGCAATTTGACCGAGGATTTCTGATCGGTCTACCTTTCCTTCCGCCCCCTGAGTCAGGACATTAAGTTGGGTGACGAAAAGGCGCCGGTCGAATGTGAATCACTCACGGCGTACAGAGTAGGAATGGAGCCCTTGATAGGCGTCGGTAAATTGGTACAATCGTGTTAATACGGAAAACCTAGAAAACAAGTGAACTGAGAACCTCGTCCTGTGTCTCGGACTTGTCGCGAGCTGACACCAGACGCCTCTCTCAGAGATTTCGAGCGATTTCGTCGTGTGAGGTTACTCTGGTTTGAGTTTTATTTCCTCCTCTCACACCGTCACTCCCGAATGTTTTCCTCATCAGCCTTCTAAAACCAATTTTTTTGTTTTTAGTCCTATTTAATGATTCCAGCCGAGTTGCTGGCGCTGCGTCTAAGCTTAAAAGTAGTTCCGAAAGCACCGTTTTCTTCCTTTTCGTCTTCTCCCCGGATCGAATCCAGCGGGGCACTTCCAAAGGCGGACCAAGTCCCTTCCTCCCTCGGTCAACCGCCCCCGCCCAGAGATAGGCGTGATGGGGCGGATTTAATCCCAGTGGTGGACCAGGCGCATGGCGATCAAGGCTGACCTCTCGCCCCTCCTCCCCCCCTCCACTCACTTTCGTCCTCTCCCCCTACTTCCCTCGCGAAGGAGTTCGGCGCGATTGCCCGAACAGCGCGACGTCGTCGCTACGGTGCCTGGCTTTTGGCGTGCAGCACGGAGTAAGGAGCATAGGGCGGAGGTGGCGCTAGCAGAGAATGCAGCGCGCCGATCGCATCAAACTGCCTCCTTGGAATCCCTGGAAAAAAGAAGAACACGTTCAGCATCACTGTTGCGTTTTCGGACGGACTCCAGAAAAAATTAACTTGCAGGATCCGTCCCCTATAAAACAAAAACCAGATTACTCCTCCCAAAGTTGGGGATGCTTCCTAGAAAGAACCCAAGGAGAAATGAATTGCACTTCAGACAGAAGCGAACCCATAGGCAGCAACAGCACACCGAATGATTCTCGAGCGAAAAAATAAATACACATAAGAATGTACAATCCTTATATTATATCCTTGATGCCGACAGGGTATATTATTTTCATGAATTAACCGTTTAGTTGCAATGCATCTAGTCAAAATCGTGGCTAGAGTTCTAGTCTCCCTTCTCACGGACTTGGGTTCAGTCCCGGTGGTGTAAGAAAGTTTCCAGAGGAATATTGACCCCATATTATGGGGAGAGTACAACAAGCTTAGTAGTCCATTTATTGTGGGACATTAAACTGTTGACACGTAGGATCATTTTTTAAAGAAAAAGATGATTTCGACATTAGATTTCTCCATAACTTTTCTTCGCTCACTACGTTCCCATCTACATCCAACTATGCAACTTCTCTCTCTCTGTTTTTGGTCTCATTTCTGATAAATACAACAAAGATTGATTCCTAAAGAAATCCATTTACATTAAAATTTTGGATAGGGATAAACAGGTCTTCTGGTCTTACGAAGTTGGTTTTCGGATACGTCATCCACTTAAGAGTAATTTTACATGGTGTACCTTCCAGTTGGTACGTGGACGTCTGAGTAAAACTGCATCCTCATCAAATAATGCAAATTATTTATCAAATATCACTCTTGTTACAGCCTGAAAAAACTACAACTTTAATGGCATCTTTGAATCGTTTGATCCGCTCCAGTGATCGATAAGTTTTATTTCGGTCAACCAATGCTGATTATGGTCGAATTTCCCCATAGAAAGATTACCTCAATGACTAAAAAAAGGCAAAGAAGATGTGGTCATTTAATGCCATATTTTGTACGAAGATTTTTTTTCATTTATACTTGTTAATTCTCTTGTATGGTTGTACATTTGTATGGTAAAGGGTAAAGAAAATAGCGCACAATCTTAAGTAAAGGACGTGAAGTAGTATGAAACTTCTTGGTACATTATTTTAGTCCCGGGCCGTTTGACAAGATTAAAATTTACCATTCTTTCGTCTCCGGTTTTCCCTACAAGGAATCCATTAATTAAATTATCAGAGCATTGGGGATAAATACTAGGATAAAAGACCTTCGATTTCGTATCAAGACTTCAAACCTTAAGCCTATAGCACATAGCGAAAAAGGGCTGTGCCATTGTTTTCACGCTTCCGGATTTCTGGAATGAAAATTTATCAAATTCAATTCTCCAAAAAATACGTAGGCGGATGCAATTATGGTCATCAGTAATGTAAGTAACACGTCTCACCGAACGAATACACTACACTGAAACAAGACAGGAAGGGAATGGATGGGAAGGGAATTGATGGCAACACGACATACCGAGAAAACAAGGTTCAAATACAAAGGGGAGACCAACATGTAATGGCTCCAGCAACCGTGTCAGAGGAAAGGTTGTGACGAGAAAATTGTCGCTGAACTCGAAAAAAAAACGCTCCCGAAGCACAAACGAACTTGATTGGAAAGGTAAAGATTATTGGAGGTGAATAGCAAATCCACTAGTGCTACTGTCCAATAACGTTTTCCAAACCCTCAATAAGAATTAAAAGGACAAAAAGCCACCCGTATGATAATTTAAGTGAAGTAAAATGATAGTGAATCCATCGGGAAACTTTCATTTCCAGTTGATCACCGACCCCGCACAAATATCATGGCTAAGTAAAAGTAGCACAAATTGAGAAACATTTACGTTTTATAATTTGTACTTCACTGCTACGTACTCCATTACATTATATAGAAAAACCATTGCCTTAAGATTTTACCGTATTCAATAGAAATTTAAGGCAAAAGTATATACGCTAAATAGATTCAAAGTCATATTCTTTCTCTCTAATGCATCAAATCCATTCCAAGGTTTTCTTTAAACCTTGAAATGGACGTATGCTCAAAGTTGACTTATATTTCCATTTTCTTTTACTTTGTACAGCAGTTATAGAACAGTACTACCCGAGGGAAGTATAATCATAATTTAATTGGTAAGACGTTGGCCGAAAGTTCCCTATCGTTCGGCCACGATAAAACAACCACACATCCTAAACTTGTGAAGTACTTTCTCGACATAGCACTTAATCAAAGCAGTACAAATTTAGAATTTAATAACATTACATCTGGGTTATAAATCCTCTACAATCCGTAAAATTCAACGCTTTTTCTTATCTACCAACTGGAAAGAAACTTTGCAAAGAAAATCTGCAAGGCATCACAAAACAGTCAGATTATCTAATCCGTGTATGTAATTCGTACATATACGTATTTTCCAAAAGAAAATTAATTATTTCAAAGCTCAGTATTCCGATTCATATAAGCTGCCATATCGAAGGCTTCTGAATAAATACCTAAATAGAAAAAAGAAAAATTCTATTAAATTCTCATTTGCGGAATAATTGTAAAATAATCCAGCAATAAAACTTCTTAAAATCGTTGTAAAGCCAAATGTATTGTATTTTAAATAGCAGTTGGAACGCAGACTGCTTCAAATTACTACTTAAACCTTAATTGCATTAGCTGGCTCATTCAATCGTTCTCAATCAAAATATTATGTCATCCATGATGATGAAAATAAAGACAATATTACCATCGTCTATAATATATTTCCACAAAATATATTTCGAAATTTATACTTGTTTTTTATTTCCTGTCACCATGAATGTCAAACATTTTTACAGACAGAGACTCACAAACCATTTCCATGATAGCATTACATCAATTATTAGCATAAAATTACATTACACCGATTACCACCAAAACTCCGCTCTACAACGTCATGATTTGCCTGAGTTGAGCAACAAATTTCAACATGATTTCATTCTATTGGCTGATGAAGAGGCCTTGAACGATCTGAGTACCTAAGCGTCCAATCGAAAACCTTTACAAATTTTACCGTTTTAAAACAAAACCGGTACTCCGACAGGCTTTATCACTGTATGTTCATTCAGTTTTTTTACGAAGGGCAAGGATCGGAATCTTCCTCATTCCCAAGACTGCCTCCCCATACCACCCTCGTTTGGCGGCTGAGCCACCCATGCAGCTGTTTCCGTGAATACGAAGTGGACGGAGAGTGGTGGAAAGAATGCCATCCCCAGACTCACTAAAAAACAATAATACAGTTTCTCATCATGGAAAAGAAAAGCACAACCGCAATTATTTCCCTTTTCCACGTACGAAAACTTCTCCTTTGTTGGAAAAGGAAAAAGTTGTTCCTACAACTGACTAAATAGTAGGCATAATTGTAGATTACGAAGATAATGATCCGGGGCAGTGAACTGAACAATAGTACTTGGTGAGATGACACCGATTATAGCAAAATGAATGAACGGAGGCTTATCAAATACCTTAATTACATTTTCGGTCATAAAGTAATGAAGATATTTCTAACTACCAAGTATTTATGGCTTACCATTTTGAGGATGGCTGACAATGTCGGCATATTTCCATAAATAAGACTTTCGCCTTACACAACCTTAGCAGAAAATTCGACTGATGCAGAAACAATATTAAAATGTTCAATATTTTACATTTTGCAAGTGACTAAATTTGAAACCAAACGACAAAATAGAAATTACTCGGAGTGAAGAATCGGTCAATTTCGAAATATTAAAACAGTTTGTAAAACATCTGATCAGTGTGCGGCAAGTGAGGCATATATGTTCCTAATTGCACTGCAGGGGAAAACATCCAGTTAACCACTAAAAGCATGGTACGATAAATCATGGAGAGGTTTGCTTTTTGATCATTGCTTTTTAAATGAATTTGGGTGTGCGACAAGCAAGAGTTTGTTAAAATCAATAAATGTTCTCGATATCGTTAATTCATAAGTTCCACGAGTTTACGGGTTATGACTGCAAAATATCAGGGAGCACATTTGTGAAAAGTTTTAACTCAGCAATAATCAAATCTGAGAAAGAACCGTGGGAAATGATTGTACTGAAAAAACCTTGTGTACCAGAGACCTGAAGGTATCTCTTCTAACTGGACCCTACCCCAGGAGGATTTTCCAAAATGACCCACGCGACTGAATCCTAGCGGAACTCCATTGGTAGTATTGACTTTCCATAAATGACAACATGACCCTGAAAATGTATCGTTGACGTAAATTCCCGGGAAAAAATCCGCAATGAGTTTAAGATGCCATTTTGTTTCCTACTTGAAGATCAGTGTTAAGATTAATTTCCTAGCAATCCACCCTGAGTAGAGTGGTGAGTGCTGAGTAAGTTAACCGCGAACGATGAATGAAGTTACCCACGACCTTGTGTTAGCCAACAGAAGTGTTGGTCCTTATCAATTTTCTCCGTAAACGGAAGGAAACCAATTAAGGATAGTGTGGTAGTGTTCCTTACCGAAAAGTTCTCTCTAGTATTTGTAGGTGTGATTTGTGTTTACGCGAGTGCATGGGTAACATTACTTAGATTTATGGACAAAGGAACTGTCAATAACGTTTAATTGGGGTCTGTTAATGTTACATAATATCCCTACATTATCTCGCACATATTGTAAATTTGTAGCCATAACATTTGCAAGGTAGCTGATTACAAACAATTTTTTGTGGGTACATGGCAATTACATACGAATTCGGTTACATGGCTGTCTCTTCCATTTTAAGCAGAAATTGGATATGACGGTTCAATATTATCTAGAATCGACCTTCCAAGTGAGAAAACGATGCAGGAATGAACTCCAAAGTTTTGCTAGCATTCTTGCTCGCGAAGAATTCTGCCTTTAAAATATCATTTTAAGCCTATTTTGGAAGATTTTTTTGTTTTATACCACAGGTGCTTCTACCATAGAGGTATGGGGTGAGAAACTACAGACGAGGAAGTTGATCACGGATACTAATATCCTGATAAGAGTTAGACATTTTAAATGCTACTGTCCACCGCGGAAATTTTGTAAATTATATATTTGGGTTCTGCGATAACAAGGTTTCCAAGCACAGAATCCCATGTGATCCACAGGTACTAATGTAGCATCGAAATGATATGTCTAATTGATGAGGGCGAGTCGACATAGAAGAGACTTCCAAAATATTGGAGAAGTTAAGCGGTTAAGCCCTGGAGGTGAGCGTGCTGATATGAATCATTCTCTGACATACCAAATCATTCCGAAATAAGTCCCAACGAGAGAATATCTCATTGCTCTTTGCACTAAACAGCACATTTTTATACAGCTCAAATTGTTTCATATTGCATAATGAATGCTATATCTAAGTCTTAAATTTGGAGGTACTTATCGATAATATCTTCTAAATGTTGACGTTAGGATCCCAATCGCCTCCCTCACGACAAAGTACGAGAAAACTTCGACGAGACATTTCCAATGGCACAAGTGGCCTCCCTCCATTTATCGTCTAAATTATTGTAGCAAAGTAGCCTTAAAACTGAGGCCCACAGAAACGTTACATAAATATGTAGGGCTACCAGGTAAGGAATAAAATAATTATCCAAAAAATCGAGTCAGCATCGAGCGTGGACTGGCACCGATAGGATATCAAATTGGATGACGACGAAAGTAATCGAGTTCCTACGGAGATAAGTTCTCAGACCGACACAACCTCAACTTCATACTATGGGCGTGTATCAATACATTTTTTCCACAGATAACAAATCAAAATCACAATCGCCAATGGATCATTAATACAGTGAGCATCGATGCTCGTAGGCAACAAATCTCGCACCAAAAACTTACAATCAACTTCTTCCCCTGGTCCAACCCCACGTATCTCTCTTTCTTTTGATCCCAAATGTATTACCGACGAAATTTTTCCATTCAGAATAATTTAACAGGTAAAATCCTTGGCAAGAAAACTACGTTATTTTTCTACAGTTGAGAATCGATAAACGAATACGCATTGCCCATACATTTTCAAGCGCGGAAATTTCGGCTCATGCCTACGCCAGAGAGATTTCAACGGCTGAGCATTCCAACAGATATCTTCCAGTTGATGGCATTTTTCTTAACTTGAACGTAAGTATGACTTACATTTACCTTCTTTACGAATCAATATTTGAAATTTGAATTGATTCCTACAAGTTTCATTGACAAAAAAGTGTGCCTCACGAAAGTGTAAAAATATACCAAAATAAATTGCAGGTCGTTAGTGGATATTATACACGTTTCAAACAAAAAATTGCTATCTACAATAAAATTTGTTGTCTATATCCAATTCACCACTAGAAAAAAAGGTATGTTAAAAAATGCAAAAAACACCAAAAGACTTAGCGTATACGCTGTTATTATATGAGAATATATTCTTGGAGAACAATTCGTCGTATCCCATTGAGAAATGCTACATGAATAGTAATTATCATCAATAATAAGATTGAATTAAGAGCATCACTAAGAGCCAGGAAAATTTGGAACAACAATTAATAGGAAGTTTTTAGCCGCTGTTATTGAGAACAATCAATGTCGATAGCGAGACACGAACTCGGGAGCGAAATACTATAGTTGAAGAAGCAATAATTCCCACGCTCAAGTTTATTATCGCCATGGAATAACATTCAGCTTTATCGTAAAGCGGATGCCCCCGTAACAAAACTTTAAGTACAGAAATATCATTTTTTTAATCAATCGGAATGTATTACTAAGAACGCAGTAAAAATATTTTTTAGACTGTTCGATAGGCGAAGTTTAGCGCAAAATGTTATCTTAAATTCGGAAGCCAACGTATTCTTTCTTCATCACACCACGATGATAATGAACATAACCTTTATTAAAAGGAACATCTAATTACTTATATTTTTCCCCAGCATAGCGAGAGCCGGCGACTTAGCGCTCACCCACCTGTAGTGCTGCGAGAGAATCTTTCCGTCGGCGTGAAGCAGGTGGCAGACGAGTCTTCTTCCGGGAACCTCCCAGCAAATGTAGGTCTTAAAAATGAAAATGGCAATTCGGGATGACTTCGTCAATCGGATTGCAAATGATCACCAAAACTGCTCCTTCAACTCCCATTAGGAAGGAGGCCTTCGGTCACTAGTCTCTCACATGCGCACCAGATCACTTTCCGCCTTGTACCCCCGACACCTGACTCCCAACACGCCACACACCTTACTGACCGCTACAGCGTTCATCGGCGGCCTCTCGAGCCCGCCGTCACACTTGTTCCGACAAATAACGCGATGGCAGCGCGCCTACACGGCCACTTTTTGTACCACTCACAAGCAAAAGCAGTAGGTTCACTTTCTCGATAACAGATGGCACTAAAACCGCCAATCTTGAATCATTGAACACGTTGAACTTGGAATTAAGAAAAATCGGGTTTTAAATCTTGAATATGTCAATATTTTTTGGTTAAAATGCATCATAATCACTAAATTTTACAAAATATCAAAACGAATTAATGTTTCCAAGTGGGAAGAAAAATTAAAACGTTCGTAAAATCCAAAAAAATGGAATTCGATCCTGGACAGCAGAACAGGTAAAACATAGACAGGTATTAGTGGTTTCCCAAAGATAAGAATATAAATAACGGCCGCCGACTATCCAATGTCTTATATATGGACATAGTGGACATATTGGGTAAGAGAATTCAACCTTTAAATCCTTCATAATTCACTATACAATCGTGGCATGCATCGCGAGAGACACATCTTACAAAGGTGCACCTAGGTAACAGGTGGTTGCAACGAACAAAAAGGAAGTAAATTATAGATTATCTCATTCTTAAGTGTTGAAGGAAATGGAAATTCTCAATCAAGCAAAGATTATCATTCACGCGATTGCGGATGTACATCTACGAGAGTAATTGGTATTTAACTTATACCAAATTGGTACATATGTAATTCAATTACTAAAACTCTGAAAAACGTTTAACTTTCTAGCCTCTCCTACACTCTGTGAAATATCATTTAACTAATACTGTGAAATTCACCTTTATGGAAATGGTTGCATCTAGAGCGTGAAACAATCACGCATAAGTTACGGATATCAATAAATTCATCAATAGGCCAAAGATGCGGGTTTAAATTTTATGCGAAATTATAACCAAAGGTATCACATAGGCGCTAATGGTTTTTAAATTAGCAGGAGAGGAATATAGTCTTAAATGTTGCAACAGTTAAACGACAGTAATGAACCAAAATCACATACAAAAACGATAATTGATCAACTTCTAGTTGGATCGCATTCTATCGCTCTCTCTAAAAATCCTAAAATTACCATAACTCATACCTTTCGTTTTTCTTTTTGCAGTGGACATTCCTCCATCAACCCTTTAAACGTGATTGAGTGAGAAACAAATTGTAGAACAAACCATTCGCAATCTCCAACATGGAAGACAACTTTTCGCGCCTTCGATCACGTCACGTGACCCAGAGCGCGCTAGCAGTGATTGGTTACATTAGTTAACATCGATAACATCCTACAAAGGGATAACGCGAGAGCGCTCAAATCGATTCCTTCTAAACATAATCACCCTTGATTGGCCAAATCGTATGATTGGAGATAATCATAATTTGGTAATACAACACTCCGAAAATGCTATTTCATCAATAGTCTTTAATCTTTCACTTTGTCTACACTAATATCTCAGGAACACATATAGGTACCATTCGCAAATTACTCCCAATAAGCACAAATAAATGTTCACAATTGGTCCCCCGGGGGCCATGGTAGAGCAAATTTTCGTTAAATACTTCCAATATTCCATACCCCCCTTACTCTTCGGTGGTAACCCCCCCCCCCCCTCCTTCAGACGCTAAAATATAGTAGATACACCTATGCATGGCATCATCTTAAGAACAGCCAATACAAAATATACACCAATATCACACCCCACAGCATGAGATACAAATGAATTGTGACCGTGCTTGCTTGCTACACAATACAGCTTATATATTAGCAGATCTGTGTATGCAATAACCAACACGTAACTTTCAATAAGGAATTTTTCATCCACTCCCATCTCACTAATGTAACTATACACTTCCCCATGAGGAAGTTCTTTAAAATTGCTTCAAAACCCATCACTTCACTGAGATTAAGCTACAATTCAGACATTTACATGTCCTCGATGGTTATTAACAGATAATCAGTACAATAACAAATTAATGTTATTCAACACAATCAAGAAAAAAATATTTTATCATCCTTAATTTCCAACCCTTGAGCGAGGATACTCACTTTTTTGTACTTTTATCACTTACACCAGATTTATCAATGCATCACTCAAAACTACATAGTAAAGTTAATGTAACGTTTCCGCAACTTAAATTCTTCATTTATAAAGCTGTAAATTAATTACTCACTCAACCTGAATGATCTCCTAATCTCAAATATTAACTTCCGCAGTCACCAACAAATGAAACATTTATTAATTCAACGAGGAGCTTGAATTACATTTCTTTCTCAGCAGCTCTTCTTTGCAATGCCAATTTTACTTTTCCACATGCCATGAATATTGGGCTAAATGGATGTGGTAAGGGTGGTAGGTCACCAGCAGAAGTTCATTTTACCTGAAAATGTGTGTGAAAAAATTAAACTTTGTTTATGCTGTAGTTATGTATTGTTAATGGGGAACCAAATTCTTGTATTATTCAGTCTTGACAGATTTGATCTGATTGATGAACTCAAAAACGGCAACTAGGTACTGTAATATATGGAATACATATAAATATGAAATATGCAATATATTAAATACATGTAAAGCAATGAATCCACAATGATCCCAGTTAAATATTAGCTTTTTTTGAGCAAATCACTCACTTACAGAAGGCTCATTAGTTGAGCAATGCAATATTTAAGGCTGAAGAACTTCTCTGGTCTGGAAAAATGAATTTATTTTACAAGATATTTATATCCAGTAATACATGGTCAGAAAGAGTACATGAAATGGCAAACTAAGTAATGGGCCACTTGAGAGAAGCATCTTAGATGCACAGAATGTTTCAATTGCAATTGATGAATGCACAGACATTAAATATGTTGTACAAATTCTGGTGTTCCTTAATGGTTGCATTAAAACATAAAAATAATGGAAGAGCTTTTGGAAATGACATATATCCTTCCACAAAAATGTCAACAGAGAGAATATCTTTTATGTGGTATGGAGCACATTGGAGAGATAGGTACAACCTTCTTTTGGGTCAGTTCATTGCTATGACAAGTGATGGTGCCAAAACAGTGATAGCTAAAGATACCAAGACTTGCAGCTGAGAGAAGGATATCATCATACATAAACCAAAACACGCGTCATTCCACTTCATTCACCATTAATATATTCCAAGCTCTATATTAAAAATGGACAATGTGCTTTACAGGGATACTACAACTGTAAATGTCATTCAATGCTGGGGGCATAATTGCTGCCATTTTGCCGTTTACAAAGGATTCAGTCAAGATTCAAAGGACTTCCTTATTACACACAAGTTTGTTATTTATCTTAACCCTACATCTTAGAGAACTTCCATTTACTTAAAAGAAATACATAATATTGTTTTTTTCAACTGAATGATAAAGACATGATGATTTGGTAGAAGAACGATTAGAGAGAACTTCCATTTACTTAAAAAAAATACATAATATTGTTTTTTCAACTGAATGATAAAGACATGATGATTTGGTAGAAGAACGATTTGGTATTTTTAGTCGATATTACCGACCACACGAAGTCTGAAATTAATTTACAGGGAAAGATAAATAAATAATGGATATGCACAATTCAATGGCAGGTTTTGTGCAGACATTTACTTCATATACATATGGTCACCGGAAAACTATTATCCTAAATTACTTTCTGAAGTGTGTATAGTTGAAAACACAAAATTAAAATTATTCCACTCCACAGCATCAAGTTAAAATTAAAAAGTATCAAAGCACATAAAAGAATTTAAAGAATGAGAAATGTAAGAAAACGGAAAGGAAGAAGAACACGGTTTATAAAGAAAAATACAGAGATTCTAAAAGGGATTCCGAAAAAAACATTCTTTTATAACAACTGGTTGGCTGGGGGTGACAACACATCTCACCATTCACATTTCTGTGCAGTTACATTTGGGCATGATGGCATATCTCGCTTGAAGTTTCTGATGCTTCTTCCTCAGTCCTTTATGTATGCCTTAAAGCCAGCAGATACCTAATCAGAGATAGTATTTGAGAGGACTCATTTGCATTAAACCCCACATCTAACCTAACCCTAATTCTAACCTAATTCCTACTGTAAAAAACACTTTTTGAAAACTACATTGCCACTCAAGTGGTTAACACAAAAACAACCAAACATTGAAATGTTCGCTGCACAAATTTTATGCTACTTTGGAAGCTCATACTTATGCAAACTACTCTTTGCATGCATGAAGCTTAATAAAGCAACACACGTCTTGACTGAATAATGAAAACCTATACACTACAATGAAGGTTGCATGTTCACTACCATCATCTCCAAAACTTGAGGCTAGTTAGAAGACTTCAGGAAGAAGTTTCCAGGAAAAACGTATAATTGCATAGTACCTGCTTGAACAGATTCAGGTTAGATGGAGTGGAAGGAACAAAATTAAATCACACACCAATCGCACTTTCCCATAGATTTGTTGTGTACCACAGGTTTTAACAGTAAGTCATCTTCAGGAACAAGGCAAATTTAAACAAAGACACAAAATTCACAAGCCCAAAACGAGGGACCAACAATCCCAGCTGAAGAAATTGCACACCACACTGTGACTTTAGGTGAATGCAAAGGCCTTTCATGCAATTCTCTGGGATTAGTGTCAGCCCAGCAGAGCATGTTCTGTTTGTTGACGTATCCACTCAAATTAAAATGGGCTTCATCACTGAAGAAAACAATTGCATCCTTAGGAATATTTTCAAAGTGCATCACATGCATTCCTCCGAGAATTGAAGTCAGAAAACTGTATCAGAGGTAACTTTGTGGAACTGCTTCATATTGAAAAAAAAAGCGTAACTAAGTTGTCCCACATATATGTTTTAATGAACGACCCGGGTTTTGTCGAGGATCGACATCATCAGGCCTGATGATGTCGATCCTCGACGAATACCGGGTCGTTCATTAAAACATATATGTGGGACAACTAAGTTACGCTTTTTTATTTCAATTGAAGTCATGTTCAGAGATTTCCTCCTTTATCACCAACTTGTAAGAATGGTAATGAAGGTCATCGTGAAGAATTCACCTCACGGAACGATTGGAAAGTCCAAGGGCAGACCCATGTTTGCACGCAGAATGCCATGGGGATTGCAAGATTGAAGCTCTCACCTCCTCAATGTTGTCAGGTGATCTGACGGGCCAAGGGACTCCAGTTCTTCATATTGTCACACTCACAATATGTCTGAACGTATTGACCCATGTAACAATAGATTTCTGGACAGGGACAAGGTCCCTGTCCAGAATCCGAAATTGAAGCAATTTCGGAAGGCTATTAAGCTAGGCTTCGGAAGGCTAGGAAGAAAGCGATTTTGGAAGTGCTGGGTTGCAATCACAGAACATCCATTTGAAAAGTAGGCCTTGATGGCAAATGCACACGCTTTCAACGCATGATGGCAACTGACCGGGGTGGGGAACAAAACTTTAAAGCCAGGCCTCTCAAATGAGACCACTCCCGCTTCGCAGCAACATTTACAGCCAGAATGGTGCACATTTTAAAAAAGGAAATTATGTTGCTGCACCCTGTATAATTGTTGCCATGATATTAAGGGTTAAAAGAATATTAGAGTTGGCCAGAGAGGAACTTCATTAATATCTATAATAATACACTTTATTTAACTTACTTGACTCGGGAGGGACTAGGAGGAGGAGGAGGAGAGAGGAAGGGCCACAGGATGGAGTGCAGCAGGCGGCAGCCTTACTTGCATTGACTAAGCTGAGGAGCAGGAAGAGTAGTCTTGCGCTAGCCCAAAGTAGCAGATGATGGGTGTTTGGGAAGAGGCAGGCTTGCTCACTCCGAGTAAGCCGGGGTGTGGGAAGTCTCCTCTTGCACTGGACCAACAAAGCCAAGACTAGGGACAGGAATGAACTCCATGTATACTCTTGAATCTCCTCCTTACATAACCATTTAATAGGTACGCATTGGTGGTGAAAAGAGTGCAAGGGGTGGTGAAATGTGGGCCAGGGGTGGTAACCTCCCCAGTTGTCAAGAGAGGATGGACTGCATTCAGACACTGTGTTGTGTCCCGATTGCTCAGTATGCACAAACAGAAACTGAGAAAGCTACCCGAGTGGCTAAGTCGACTCTCTCTAGGGGTATTAGGTACTAAAGAGTAGAAACTCAAGCGATGCTAGAGGGAAGAGACTTTATTTGGTTCTGGTACAAGGTCCAAAGGACCATAGCCTTCGGCAAGCGAGCAATGGTCTCTCCCCTGAGTCTATGGATTCAGGGGTTTATAAACGATTTCGATAAACGGGGGGGGGGGGGGGGGGGGGGGGGCGAAGCATCTGCGGCGAGGGAGGGAAAAGGACAGGGTTTCTCCACTCAGGGCTATCTTGGGAGAATCCCACATAAGGATGCACTTTTCGTTTCCGTCTCCACTAAAATGCATCCTTGAGTGCTGGGGAAGTTTATGGTTCCCTTCAGGCTCTAATGAGACCTCTTAATGAATTTAGTTCCTTTTCCTCCAATCGCTGCAGATGTCCACTCCAGGGTTCACAGCTGTCCTATTACTAGGACACACTTGCAGCTGGTACATAAATAAGATGCTGAGGGCTCTTGCCCAGCTGACAACCTCAGACACAGATGCCTTTTGGTCGTAATGCACAACAACTGACCCACGGGTCCATGATGGCCCATCCAAGGCTACCACTCACACCTTTGTCTAAATGCCTCTAAGTAAACCGAGGAATCGCTCACCTCAACATTGGAGTACAGGGATGGAGAAAAGGGATGGTGGCTCCCTAGGGAATCCAAGAGCGACTGGACCTGGAAGTCGCTCATTGCTTCGTTCCCACACAACTTTAGACACCCCAGAAATCACACATTACCATACAGTTACAAGTGTAATCACGTATTGTATTCATAATTCTTTGGCAAATAACATTATAATTAATAGTTTTACGAAGCAATATAATATTTGTCTTCCCCATATGACTGTAAAAAAGTCATCACCGTAAATAATATTGGTTATGTAAGTAAAATGTACTAAAAAAAAGTATTGTAAAGTAAAGCTTATTGGAGGGCATTTCAAGTTCAGTACTCCGTCCATCGGATGGTTATCGGACGTTAAGCCGTGGTCCCCTTGGCACATTTTGTTAATAGCAGGCTAATGACGACGCCGGGTTTCTCTCCACCCTTACTCCGTTACCTGAAAACTCCTACCATTACCCAATTACCCACCTATCCTAAATGACGCAAATGACCTCTGCTGTCGGTTGCCTCCCTTGAATAACCAACCAACCATTATCACTAAAATAGCAGGACAAGGAAATCTATTTAAGGCCATATGAATATAGAATAATATTCCTTATACTTTTATAACAATATTTGAGCAGACCATAAAATATAAGTCAATATCAACAAACAGATAGTTCACACACACCCAAGTCTCATAGTCAATTCTACTGCATTCACCCAATCACTTTTCCTCATACACTGAGTAGAAAGCCAATCGAGCATTGTCCAATCGTATAGTAGATATAGGTAAAATTCCAGGCAAAAACATTCTTGTTTCTTCATCGGGAACCAAGACAAATGGGAAATCCTAAAACACAGAAAATATTAATCAGTATCTGCAGTAACATGGGGGAAAAACCCTTTTTAAAAAATTAAAGATCAAAATAAAAATAAGTATTCTGGAATAAGAAAAGTATAATGAAATACAGTAACAAGAACTACCTCACATCAAATGCAATGCAATGATATGCTAGAAATCTACACCAGAAGCTACAAAACTGTGCTACATAACCAGAACAGTAGAATTCCTCCACACCTTCTTCAATCACAAAATACTTCTAAGCCAATCATACTGTGCTCACAAACATTATAGACTATATGCAAACACAAACTTCCACTCAGACATTTAATACATTTTTCCTTCTTTGTTTCACCATAAGTGTGGTACCTATCTAATCACTGTTTTTGTCGCACATTGGTATAAAATCCACCACTAAAGAAGACCAGGGGATAAAAAGTCACCAAACATGTGTCTGAAGTCTACAGAGGAATGATTACTCCCCCACTGCTTGGACTAAGGCAAGTCAACAGTGGAAAAACCAATTACGTTTTTCTTAATGAGGACAAGATTGATTTTCAGTAGGCTTAGAATTGTATTCAGTAGGAACCAAACTTTATAAGCAGGAAAACTACACGAGAAAACAATCAAATTGCTATTTATTGAACAATCAGTAAAACATGAAATTCACATGAATTCACATTCCAATTAATAACTGAGAACCCATTTTTGGCCCAGTTAGTATCCTACCCAGCAGCGATCAGATACTGAAAAAGTAATAGCACATCATTACCTACCATTCAGCTCTGTAAATAATTAAAAAATAACTGACTCATATACACAAAACTATTGCACACCCTGAATGAAAGTTTAGATTGGTACATCAATCAATGCAGGGAAGTATATTAAATATAAGAAGTATATGAAATGCCAATAATCTAGCCACAACTAGGGTTGCCACCTGTCCAGTATTATACAGGACTTCCCGTATTTCAGGTAAAAATTACGCGTCCCGTAGTATGATTCAGTGTCCAGTAAAATACCACTAATATCTTGCTCGTTTCAAAATATTCAAAATTCGAATTGCCACGTTGAGATATATATCGACCATTATATTCTAATCGATACATACTCATCGACTATCGAATTTTCAGCAGGCAGCGAGTTCGACGCTATGATGCAAGTGCTCTCAGTGTGAGGAAAGAGAATCTCAGCCGGATGTTGTAAGTGAAACTTTAAAAGAAAGGAACAGGAAGTTGGAAGCGTGAAAGTGTCTTCACTCTTCTTCGAATAGTACTGTAGTCAGGTGTTGTGAACTTGTGATTGTGAAGACGAAGTTATCTGAATTAATCGAAGAACTCGGTTGTTAAAATGTGTTATGATGAAAGTTCTGCTAACAAGACTCCAAAAAAGAAAGTGAAACAAGTAACATCATATCAATCTGGTTGGGAATCTTCATACACGTGGATTAAACCCGTTATAGGAGACCGCTGTAAAGCGAAATGCATTGTTTGTTCACGTGAATTTTCTGTATCTCATGGAGGTGAGTCAGACCTAAAGCAGCATGCCAGAACTGAAGGTCACAAAACAAATATAACATCGCAATCTAATAAACCCACAAATTCAACAGGACAAAATTATTGCAGGAAAATTAGCTCTTGTATTCCACACAGTGAAACATAACCTCAGTTATGCGAGTATGGATTGCTCTAATAAACTAAACTCTGATATTTTTGGAGATTCCAGTATCGCTAAAGGCATTTCATGTGGGAGAACAAAGGGGGAATGTTTAGTGAGAGACATATTGGGACCAAAATGTGTTAAAGATGTGGTTTCAGAACTCATTTCTAAAGGATGCTTTTTTTCTGTTGCAACTGATGCCAGCAATAAAAGAAAACAAAAAATGTTTCCTCTATGTGTAAGATATTTTACACCAATAGGAGGAGTTCAAAACAAGCTGTTGGACTTTAATGAAAGTGCTGATGAAACAGCAAGTTCCATTCATGAAAACATCATGAAAATAGTTAAAGAAAATGACCTGACCTTGGATAAAATATCAGCATACGCTGCAGACAACACCAACGTGAACTACGGGAAACACAACTCTGTTTTCAAGTTTCTTCAGGATTCAAACGGAAGGATAATTAAGTCAAATTGTTCTGCTCACATTCTTCACAATACCATGAAACGTGCAAATGACAACCTTGACATAGATGTTGAAACTGTAGTAATGAAGGTGTATGGACATTTTTCACTGTCTGATAAGCGCAGAGAAGAATTGAAAGAATATTTTGGTTTTGTAGACATAGAATGGAAAGAAATATTGCGTCACGTGACAACTCGTTGACTTTCTTTGGCACCTGCTGTAGAAAGACTGATCCACAATTGGCCTGCCATCAAAAGTTACTTCAAATCGCTTCAAGACTGTCCTAAATTTTTGCTTAAATATTTTGATGCAGAGGATGAAATGAAAGATGTCATGCTTGAGATCCATCTCTTGTTCTTCAGAAATATAGCAAAAGTTTTTGTAGATTGTATCCAATATTTAGAAAGAGACTCCATTTCTCAAATTGAAGCATATGATGCTATGTGCTTGCTAAAGAAGAAGATAGAGCAAAGAAAAGAGGACCATTTCTTTGGAATTGCTGTGAAAAATGCTATGAAAACTATACCTCCATCAGAAAAACTGAAGTTGGAAAGAAGTTTCTTGCGGTTCTATGATGAAGCTCTAAGATATCTTCAGAAGTCCTATGATTTCTCAGAGGACAACGTTGCAGCGAAGCTACAGATGTTGAACTTGAAGAAGAAAATAAACTTTTCATCTCTTGAAGATGCAGTTGAATGCCTGCAGCTAACTGAAGACATTGATATGGAGCAGCTCTATGAAGAGTTCTGTGTGGTTGCTAACATTTCTTCGGACATCCTGGAGAGTAAAGAAGATGCATCACGAAAGTGGGTGGCAGTGTTTGATGAACATAAAGAAGCTGAACTAGTGGAATTAAAAAAGACTTGTGTTGTTTGTCCTTAGTGTTCCTGGTTCAAATGCGTTCGTTGAGTGCATATGTATTCTCACTAATGTCTAATAAATGGACTGATACGAGGAACAGGTGTTCAGTATCTCTGATCAAAAGTGAACTTTTGATTTCAACAAACATGAATATGTCTTGTAAAGAATTTCATTCCATGATCAAGTCGGATGCAGAAGTTTTGAAGGCAGCAAAATCAAATTCCAAGCACACATGGAAAAAATGAGTTTACCCTGTTCTGTAACAAAATATTGAGAAAAGGATTAAAATTATACACAGGTACATATGGAATGTAAAAATCCTCTTTTATTATTAATTTTGAGTTATTACATATTTAGTGTCCCTTATTTTTGCGAAATGTCCCTTAATTTTAAGAGCATGTCCCTTATTTCACTTATCAAAAGGTGGCAACCCTAGCCACAACACCAACCCAATCTACGACCAAATTCAAGATTTCTAATGTCAAAAACAGCAGAAATGTAGACATCTTTATTAGCTATCATACTGGACCACTCATCAAATGTAGCAGTATCTTAATACCACTCTCAGACATAATACAAAAAATAAGGATATTCAATTTTTGAAACTAAATATAATTTCAAAAAAACAACAGGAAATGCTACTTAAAATCAGGTGGATGGCAATTACATGCCGTTAAAGCACCAAGGATATTAAGAACCTAAGAGGCATAGTAAAATCAGGTTATGATTCAAAAATGACAAGACTTATCGGTCCAAGGAAAAGTTGGCATTATAATTTCTACCATAAATCTAGTTCCAACAATTGTTTTAATCTTCATGAATGAAAACTCCATACACACCTGAGGCTTTGTTTCATCCTCCAGTAATGAAGTGCCCATTTCAGTTGTATGCAGGTGCACAGAAAATCGAGACTCTTTTGAAAGAGGCTTAAGACTGCTAAGAGATATGGATTGCTTTAAATAAAGACTACGCAAAGATGATTCCAACTGAGTGTAGTACATATCTTCTCTGGAAAAAACAAAAAATGTTATCACAAGCTTCTCAGAAATTGTTCATAGACACTTTTTATCAAATTACATATATTATATCATTAATAGCAATTCATCCAATATATCCATTAAAAATTTTACTGGAAGCCAAACTTTGGAATGTGAAAGCTTAAGGTTGATTCAAGTGAAAATTATACCAAAAATTCAAATAGAAAATTACTAGAAAATAATTCAGGGTTTCACGTTTCTTTCCTTAAGTGGCGGTCATTTGTAGCTATAAGAGCAAAAAAATACAAATACATGTTTTTTTGGTGAATGTAAATAACAGATAAAGAAAAAATCTTAAGTATAATTGGTGTACTCAGGCATACAAAATAGGAAAACCATTGTGGATGCTGATACAGTTCCAAAAACAAGTTATAACTTTTAGTAAGAAATTACACATCCTCCAATGCTTTCTGAGTGATTCCTTAGAAAAAAAAAAATGTATCCCTTATCGCACAAGGAACTTCAACTCAAGGTGGTTAAGAAGGAGGCTTAACTTAACAAAAGTTATCAATCTCAAGGATCAACGAGAATTCTCAAAAAGACACTCAAATTTCAGCATTAAGGGGCCGTGGGACATAGCTGTTTTTCAGACCTATTTTTCAAGGAAGATTGCTTCAACAGGAAGCCAGATATCGGAATGCGGTTTTCAGTAATTAAAAGAGAAAATATCAAACTATTACTCTATAATCCTAGATTTTACGTAATAAACCTTGTTAAAAATATATCTCGATGCAAAAATAGACCTTTTTGTTGCAAATATTGGGAGACAGAGGGGCTATTTTTTTAACTTTCGTTATTATAGAGTACAAGATTCAAGCTTAGTCTGTTGGATCCTTGAAAATTATTGATTTTTATTAAAAGACACGCTGTTGAGATATTCTGAAAGTAATTTATGTTTTTCGCCAACTCCAGCCCAGGGATACGCCTCGAGAATCGTGCAAATCACTAAACAGTTCACACATTCTCCGCCTACTGCGCTACTCAAAAAGTGGCATGGTCCCTCTACCCTATATCCTAAAATGGTAACCTTGAGGTGTTGGAGCTTGGGGGAAGGGAAAGTGAAGGCGGGCGGGAAGCAGAGGCGATTGAGACGGAGTGTCTGATTTACTGACGGGTTGTTTATTGAGTCTCTGTTTAGGTTGTCGCTCTCGGGGTGTCTAGTAATAGTCAAACTGACTAATTGTCAAGTCTCGAAATGTCATCGGAAACATACCGATATCGGAAAATTAAAGTAGGCAGTCGCTTGACATTTTTGATGGCGAGGAAAAATAGAAAGGGTGAATTTTTGGCCAAGCGGAGGGAAGAAAAAAGGTAAATATTGTCATTTTTTGTGAAAACACTATCTTAATGTAATGAATTATTCATGTGTAAGCATGCAAATTTCTATTATCCAAAACAGGCGTCTCAAAATAATGGGAACAGAGTCTCACGTAGGAGGAACTTCTTGCGCTATTGAAGAAATCCCGCCCAATATTGACGATTCAGTAGCTGATGAAACTTTGCATGATTCATTTGACGATATGGCAATTGCCGAAGAAGGGAAAAACGAAGGCATATCCGGTGGAGTAACGGGAAGAAGAATTATCGACTTAAAATATTCGACAAATCGGTTTGCAATTTACTGAAAAGGTGTAACCTAAATTTCAACCTGCGTTCTGATAGTAATTCCCAGCCTAGTTCTTCTATTAAACTCGTAACACTTATACAATTATCATAGCGGCCTTTAACAAATCTAGTGGATCTCCTTTGCACACGCTCTAATTCTTTTATCATACCTTCCTCATACGGATCCCATATACTAGCGGCATATTCTAAATGAGTCCTGACAAGTGTAAAATAGCTTCTAGTACTCTCTCATCGCATTTGCCTAGAACTCTTTTTACGAATCCTGATATATGGTTTGCGACACTAGTTATCTCCCTGATGTGTTTCCCCCACGGCATGTCTTCAATGTTGGTGACGCCTAAGTATTTAATAAATTCTACGTTAGATATTTTCTTTCCTTTGATGCAATAATTTTTCTGGGGAAAGTTATTCTTTTTCCCAAAGTTCTTTATCGTGCATATCTTCAAATTTAATTCTAGCTACCAACTATCACACCAATCATCAATCGCATATAAATCCTTAGCTAAAGAATGACTATCCTCTTAATTTCTTATTTCCTTATACACTACTGCATCAGAAGAAATACGTAAATATGAAGAGATTAGCCGACAGGACTAAGTGGAGAGCTGCGTCAAACCGATCTGAGGATTGATGACCAATGATGACTGCTGCATCATCGGCAAAAAAACGGAGCTTGCTATTTTAGCTACTGTATTCAAGTCATTTACGGAGAGAGGAAATAAAATTGGGCCTATCACGCTGGGGAACACCCGATGTAACTTTTACTTCGCCTGAGGTGACACCATCTAATACCACCCTTTGAACGCGTTCATGTAGGAAATCTCCTATCCAGCCTACCATATTACTGTCTCCCATATAATGCTAACTTCGCGAGTAAATTACAGTGGGGAACCTTGTCAAACCTTTTCTAAATTTAAAAACGCTGCGTCTACCTGTACGTTACCTTCTCCGGAAATTAAAATATCATGAACAAAAAGACTTATTTGATTTTCGCAAGATCGTCCCTTTCTGGACCCATGCTTATTTGTTATCAATAAATCCTGGCTATCGAGGTGTCCCCTTATTGATGTAACTATCATATGCTATGTAATTTTGCACGACAGTGACGTTATTGATATTGGTTTACAATTCGATGGATGTTCCCTATCGCCACTTCTAAAAATTGGGATCACGTTTGCTATCTCCCAGTCTTTGGGAACCGCGTGTTCTTCGAGGGATTTGTTAAATATTACTTTAAGATACGGTGCCATTTCGAGAGCTATTTCTTTATACACACAAGCAGGAATTTCATCAGGACCTGAGGACTTGTTCGGGCTAACGTTTTTTAGTAAGGATACGATTCCCCTATAAGATACATTTATTGATCGGGGGCATTATTTGCTGAAATCGGTCTGGTATGGTTACGAGGAAACTACGCTTAGATTGATTAAAAACGCTCTGGAAAAATAATTCAACAAATTAGCCTTATCTAAATATTTCGCCCCTATACCCTTTCAAGGAATTAACCATTGAAATTTTAATTCCCTGTACTTCCCTAACATATGATCAAAATGCTTTCGGATTCCCCTCTAGTTGTTCTCCAAGTACTTTTCTCTTGAAATCACTTTACGCTTTTCTAACTGTTTTTATAGGACTGTTTTTGCGGCTGCTTTATATGTAACGTTCGATATTTTTTTTAGATCGCTATTAGCTACATTTTTCTTAGTTTCGCGTGGATAACTCGTCGTTTTAAACATTTTTTTTAACCTCCGCGTTGTACCACCTTGGTTCCCTATTCTCACTCTTATACTCACTCACCGTGTAATTTGGAGGAACTCTTTCCATGTCTGTATCACTATTTTTTCTGATGTTTAGAATTTTTCAAAAGAAGTCTGAAAGTCACGCCTAAATCCGTTAAAATCTGCTTTACTTAAAAGGCAAATCTTTCTTTTTAATTTTACATTTTTGTCAGTATTGAGGGATAATTTAACGTGTACTACCTTGTGGTCACTTATTCCATCGACATTTTTAACTTTAATAACTTTTTCATGGATGTTTGAGGCAAGTAAATCGAGAACATTCTCCCTTCTATTATGCAAATTTACTATTTGATGTACTGCGTATTATGCGAACAGGTTAAAAAATGACGAGCAGATTTCTTTGTCCCTACCCCCAGACTAATGACTACATGTTTTCCAATCTATCGATGTTGTATTGAAATCTCCACCTTTCAATAATCTGTCGTTCGTTGGTATGAGAATTAATGTGCCTGATCTGTTTCTCGAGTTCTAATACTGAGTGTACATCGGAATGGGGTAGTCTGTAGTAGGCACAAACGTATATTACTTTCAAATTACCACATTTAGACATTAACACGTGCAAGCCAAGCTACCAGCTGAGACCACCTCCTATTTGTTGCAGTTCTTACGGCTAAACTGTTGTCACAACAACCAATCAACGCGGCTACCCCAAAAAATGAAGTCCATTCATGACTTGGACCGCGGATACGTTCTCCTGCAGCTAAGAACCCCACTAGGGCCAGGCTGGCCAGACCGGCTCGGTTCTTAGAAAATCGTAGCGAGCGCATTTCCGCGAATTCCACGTTGCCACATGGTATAATGTGGAGTCTGCCAAACAGTTTGGTCCAATCGTGTATTGAAATGGCAACATTGCGTCTAGTGGTCAGCTATGGTACGAAAACTCCGCGGATGGAGGGGCTGAGAGGGAAGGGTCGTTATTGCCTCATCACCTCTGCGCAAAGAATTAAAGCGTAGAGGAGACACTGAACAAAAATATGGCTGGTTGGGTAGGCGCCGACTCTGGTAACTCTACCGGTCGACGGAAAAACTATCTCCATCATCTCAGCGCTCGAAAGCGAAAAAATAATCATGTCCCACGGCCCCTTAATGACTGCAGTAAAATACTCAGGAGTGGCTACCATAAGCAAAAGATAATACCAGCAGTTAAAAATGAAACTGTGAATACAATATCATACGTTACTATATGATAATGGTAAATAAGGGCAATGCTGTACGGAGGTAGGCTAGAAAAATAAAGCTATGAATAGAAATGGGATAAGTTAATATGTAAATAGGGTAAGGCCAGATAGAAGGACAACAGAAACTACTGGAGCAATATTTATAAAAAATAAAGATGAAGAGAGCTATTGGGGTTATATGCCATATTAAATGCAACGCTACAGGTAAAGTTCCAGCAATGTATGTGTGTGACTAAATAATACAGCATTCCACTTCTGATAATATGTCCTTTATTGCTAACTTGACAATACATCCCAGGATTCACATTTTGCCCCAGATACTGAGTTCCTGTCAATCTTCTCCCGTAATAATAATTAAAAGCAGGCACTTCAGTATTCCATGGTAACTCCTTTTATGAGGAAGGGTGACTGCTTACAATTTTTAAAAAATACCATCCTTATACCAGTGTAAAAAATGACACACTTGTAATGCAATTGACTATCGCCCAATTCCTATGCTCTTGTTTTTGAAGAAGCCTAAATAGCCAAGTACTTTAGGGTGCGTTCCGAAATTCACTGCCAGTCCTGCCATCAATCAGAACGGAATACAGTACTGCCGTTGTGGCAAAAGCAGCAATTTTGGAATGTGCGGCAGCAGCTGCTGCCACCCATTTTGCGGGAAATTTACGATCATCACTTTCGAAGTCGTGTAAAAGAATTAAAAAGTACAGGAAAAATTAAAAATTGATGGATAGAGGTGTGAAAATACAGAAAATATTTGTCTCCATTATAAGTACATTTAAGACTGTATGAACGTAAAACCGTATACACATATTAATTTTAATGTCAAAATAGCTTCAAGGAAAAATTTATGCATAACAATTGTAAAGTACCTACACTTAAAAACTGATGGAATCAGGCCTGACATGATAGAAGATAAATATATTTACGATGCATACATAGAGCTAGTAAGGTCTACTCATATTGAAAGTATGGACTTCAATATGTATGTCGAAATTTGTTCATGAATTAACTTTTACATGTCAGTAGAATATAATTAACTACATATTTCCCTAATACAGAAAACCGTCCAAATCTCCATATCAATATCCTTAATGCTATTAAGTTTTACGTTAATTAGTTCATGCATTAATGAAGGTGTGCCTGGATTTATGTTTTTCCTTCACCCTTAGTTAATTGTTTTTGTATCTAAGTTTTGAATTCAACATGGCTACTCCCTTGGAGACTGCTATGTTGATCGACGGCTGCAGAGATTCTTTCCAGTTCCTCTGAAAATGACTCCTCTTCAGAGGAAGATAATAAGAGGAAATAATACCAGCTCCCACATTGTAGAATTAAAGTATTAAATACAAAACCTAAGCATTGGCAATTCCCATTTTCCCTTAATTTAGAAAATCCTGAAACATTTATTATAACTTCCAATATGGAGTCCATTGCACATTCAATCGAAAGCGACTAAAAACTCCCGCCAATTGCCTGCTTTGCTGCCGCGACTGCTGCCCTTGGGCAACAGTAGTTGCAGTAGAATCCACAGTAGGGTACATCATCAATTGACTGACGTCATTGGTCACTGCACCGTGCTGCCAGTCAATTACGGAACACTTTGGCAGCACTGGCAGTGAATTTCGGAACACGCCCTTTATAATCACAAAATATATTCTCATCTCCATGACAACAAACACACAAGGTATATTACAAATTAACAAATTTAAGGATTGCAACCTAGCAGTGAAAAACAGCAAACAGCAGTGAGTTACCAGCTGATATGCGCAATAGCAGAAATCAACAGAGAAAATTTCATTCACCTTGAGCGGGTTTCAGACCAGAATCCCCAGAATTCGCATTAGGTGCTTTAGTCAGTTAAGACACCAAGCATCCTTCTCCACTATAGGTTTCTAAAGGCTTTAAGAAAAAGATGTTAGAAGTACTAACACACATACAAAATCACAAGGCAGCCTTTATTGTGCACATTGCACCAACATTCTTGAGGTTTAAGTGCTTTTAAACAGTAGGCTACTTACTAACAAATTTAAGGAATTCAATCATTTAAGCCTTTAGAAATCTACAGGGGAGAAGTACACTGCGATAGCCTCGCTAAAGTGCCCGATGAAAACTCAGGGTATTTGAGTTCAAATCCCAGTGAAAGCAAATGATTTTTTTTTTCTGTTTTAATTATGCTATTATACACACAGTACACTTCCCTTACATTAATCCACGTCATCCATACATGCTTCCCACTTCCTTAAAAATATCTACTTCACTTCAGATAAGAACTTCATAGGCATAGGCATTTTCTGACTTGACATGATTCACACCTTGCTTACATAAACTTTCCATGGCTGGTAAACTACTTGTAATCCTCAATGCCTAAGAATTAAGGTACAATCTATCTCAGCAGTCAACAACATATAATTACACTCAAAAGAGACCAATGGATCTACATAACTCACCCCAACATCTACTCATGTAACTAAAAGGGTCCCCAAGGAATCAATTATTATACAACACTTTTGGACTTCAACCCTCATATCTAGTAAATTCACTCACAGAGCTTGAACTGACTAGCAATGTTGGAGTGTGTTGAACATATGGCCAAGTTGTGTTCTTTAGACAATCTTCTAATAAACAAAAGGACATTGTGAATCTCCCTTCCCCATGGACTACGCCTTGTCGTGGTGGGATTGGGGCTTGCGTGTTCCCGTGACCCCTAGAGCTACACTGGCGGGACTAACTAATATTGCTCCTGGTAGGGTCACCCATGCCAGACAGGTCGAAGGGTAGGAGCCTGACGAAAGGTAGTCCACGTACCGTACTCGCAGTGTCTGTTCCTCAGTGAGGCGGCTGTGAGAAGGCGTCTGACCCCAGTGGGGCGGCCTAACAAGTGATGGTGTCACGTTAAAAACACTATTGAGGCAGGCAACGGGAAACCACCTCAATTAAACTCTCCCAAGATCACAATGGACTTGAACAATAGAGAATTGAATCCTGGCAACTACGGGGCCCGGAACCAAATTAGTGGAACGGGTGTCGTGCCCGGCAGCAGGGTAAGCAAGGACTCTGCGGTCGTCATCTCACGAAATCCTTGCACGAAAAGAATGACAGCAGCAGCGGCAACAGCAGCGGCGGCGAAGAATAAACCAGAGAAGAGAGCAGCAATGCTAAGGATCGGGACATGGAACGTTAGGACTATGTTAAGGGCAGGAAAACTAGAGAACATTAAGCGTGAAATGGAGAGGGGAAAGATCGATTTGTTGGGACTAAGCGAAGTAAGATGGAGAGACCAGGGGGACTTCTGGAGTGAAAAGTACAGGGGTATATACAGTGGAGGGGAAGAGAGCCAGCGGGGAGTAGCAGTCATATTGAATGCAACATTAGGAAAAAGGGTGTTGAATGTGGAACAGGTAAGCGATAGAATACTAGCCATCGAAATCAAAGCTAAGCCGGAAAATGTAGTCGTAGTACAGGTTTACATGCCGACAGGGGGGCATAGAGAAGAGGAAGTTGGCGAAGTATATGACCAGTTGGAAGAAGTAATGGGGAAAGTAAAGTGCAGGAAGAACCTAATAGTTATGGGAGATTGGAACGCTGTAGTAGGAGAAGGGAGGGACGGAAGTGAAGTAGGGGAGTATGGTCTGGGTGTAAGGAATGACCGGGGCGAGAAAGCAGTGGAGTTCTGTAGGAGGAATAATTTAGTGATTACAAATACGTGGTATAAACACCACCCTAGGCGTAGGTACACGTGGAAAATGCCAGGGGATACTGGAAGGTACCAATTAGACTACATCATGATTAGGCAAAGATTCAGAAATAGTGTAAAGAACTCGCATAGTTTCCCAGGTGCAGATGCCGACTCCGACCATAACTTGGTGGTGATGAAATGTGAGATGAGACTAAAGAGGTTGAAAGTAGGAAGGAAAATAAAAAGGTGGGATGTAGGAGCACTGATTGGAGGGAAGAGGAGGGAATACCAGGAGATTGTGGATAGATGCATGAGGGAAGAGGAGGGAAGAGGAACAATAGATGAAAGATGGGAAATGATAAAGACGGGCATAAAAGAAGCAGCGGAGAAAACAATAGGAACAGTAGACACTAGGAGGATCAAGAAACCATGGGTAACAGCGGAAATGATGGAAAGGATAGACGAAAGAAGGAAATGGAAAAATGTAAATACAGAGCTAGGCAAAAGGCGTTATAAGGAGATTAACAACAGGCTTAGGAGAGATACAAAGTGAGCAAGAGAAAAGTGGTGGAGTCGGCAATGCGAGGAGCTGGAGAGACTCCAGAGAGAAGGAGAAATAGGCAGTCTGTACTCAAAGGTTAGAATGTTATCGGGAAATAAGAAATGGAAAACGGTCCCATGCATCAAAGACAGAAAGGGAAATTTAGCAATGGAGCCAGAGGAGATCCAACGTCGTTGGAGGGAATATGTTGAGGAACTGTATGATAGCGAAAATAGGCCTAGCAACTTGGACATAGAAGAGGAAAAGGACGTAGATCAGGATGACGTGGGCCCCGGAATACTGGATAGTGAGATAGAGAAGGCACTGCGAGAAATGAAGGCAGGAAAAGCGGTGGGGGTTGATAGCATCCCAGCTGAGCTTCTGAAGAACCTAGGAAAAGGAGGAAGGGACAGATTTTATGAACTTGTTCGTAAAATATACGAGGAGGGGGCTTGGCCGGAGGATTTTGTAAAAACCGTGCTGATACCTATACCGAAAAAGAGGGTGACAAAGGAATGTGAAGACTATAGAACGATAAGTTTGATTTCTCATGCGGCAAAGGTAGTGCTTAGAATCATCAATAGGAGAATGGAAAAGAGAGCAAATGAATTCCTAGGCGAGGATCAGTTTGGATTTCGGAAGGGGAGGGCCACTCGGGATGCGATTGCAGTGATGAGAATACTAGTGGAAAGGAACCTAGAATACAATCAGGACGTATTCGCATGCTTTGTTGATTTCGAAAAGGCGTTCGACAGAGTGAGGTGGGACAAGTTAATGGAAATATTGCGGAAGATAGGAGTAGACTGGAGAGACAGGAGACTGATTCGGAATTTATATATGGCGCAGAAGGCGCAAGTGAGAGTAGCAGATGGAGAATCGGATTGGGCAACAATAGGGAGGGGAGTTAGGCAGGGCTGTCCTTTATCACCGGTACTTTTCAACATATACTCGGAGGAAATGGTGAGAAGGGCTTGGGATGAACTGGAGGCTGGATTGAAGGTCGGGGGGAAATTGATAAAATCAGTGAGGTTTGCGGATGACCAAGCGCTAGTATGCCAGTCTGCCCGTGGATTGCAAAAAATGCTGGATGCGTTGCAGGGACAGTGCGAAAGATACGGGATGAAGATAAACCAGAAGAAAACGAAAGTAATGCGGTTTTCAAGAACAAAAAGAGCCAGCATAACGATAAAAGTGGGAGGTCAGAAGCTAGAGCAGGTAGAGCAATTTACCTATCTAGGTAGTGTGCTGGAAGAAAAAGGGTATAGCAGCATTGAAGTGAGAAGGAGAATTGCATTGGCAAAAGAAGCCTTTACTCGTAGGCGTGAGCTAATGACAGGGGCCTTGAGTAGGAAAGTGAAGAAAAGACTAGTGAAAAGTTTAATATGGAGCGTTGCACTATATGGGGCGGAAACGTGGGATTTGCGAAAAGAAGATGAAAATAGACTTAGGGCTTTTGAAATGTGGGTGTGGAGAAGAATGGAGAAAATAAAGTGGGTCGAAAGGAAGACGAACGATGAAGTGCTAGAATTGGTAGGAGAGGAAAGAAATTTGATAGATGAAATTAGGAGAAGGCAGAAGGTGTGGATGGAAAAGGTAATAAAAGGGGATGGTGTGTTGAAGGAAGTGATTGAGGGAAGAGTGTTGGGTAAGCGGGGAAGAGGGAGAAGAAGAACGGGTAGCTTGGATGGAATGATAGGTGGCAGAAGGTATGAGGGGCTGAAGAGGGACATCGTGTGAAATTTAGGGGGTGGGAAGAATTAAATGTCCATTTAAACCTACCTTCACCGGTAGAATACTTATAATAATAATAATAATTGTGAATCTTCAATTTCATGAAAAAAAAATTCCTACCATTACCTCTTATTACAGGGTATAACTCAACCATAACACCATATTTCTTGGTGATTGGTAGAGTCAATTGGAAAATCAAATTGCTAGAATTCTCAACAAAATGTCATATGGTGTATTAATGTGTCAAAAATAAAGTCAGTACATACAATAGGTACATTTAAAATGCAGGGGTGGAGAACTATCTGAATAGTAGAAAGGTCTTTTGGGTTGGATCATGCCAAGGGAATCAATCAAGGCCAAAATGGTACTCTCTATTTCTCATTTTTCCACACATTGTTCGAATTTGATAAAACTGTATTCTGGCATGTTCAACAAATCACAATATAATTACACATTAAGGGGATGTCCAATTAAACCACAGAATTGTTAATGTCTGAAAGGAGAAAACTTATAATTCAATATTTTATGATAGTTAAATATAAATAACTGTATAAAAAAAGACTGCCTCCATCCTGCAAGAAAAGAACTTCTGTGACTGTAGAGGCTATCAGAATAGAACTTCATTATTTTGTATTTATCTTTTGCATGCCTGCGCAGTTATATTGGCTTGCTATACATCAATTTATTCACGAATGGAGTCAACTCGGACAATGGTACTCACGTCTTTACTGGATCACTAAACCTCGCTAAATGAATAAAATGTCTCTCGATAATCTGCGAATCACTGGAAAGTACATTAATTGACATTTTCTTCAGTTCATTCCGCTTCAATAATTCTTTGGCATTGCTCATAACGTTAAATATATATTTCCTTACCGCAGGATGCATTGATACCTGAAAAGAAGAAAGGCTTAAAAACACCAAAGGTCTGATAACTTTTCAGACGGGAGAACTAAACCTCTCTCCACATCAATTAAAAATTTGCTTGAGAGGCATAAATATACTTTATCAAATAGTGATAAAGTGAAATATTAGTATTAGAATTCATAATAATTTGTATTTATCTATATCAGAGTCACCCAAAATTGTTCTCAATTATTAAAATCAGTATGAGCAATGAATTTCAATATATATTCTAGGAGTTTCTGTGTTGATGTAGTTTGTAACTAGTGTTTTTTATAGATGAGACTGAAAAAATTGAAATCCTTTTCCAAGTTTATATAAGAGCCTTACGCACGCACTCCAACAGCCGTGTGTGGCTCGTGAGCACGCTGTTAGCCGACGACGATTCGTACAGTAGGCACTTACTTGAACAGGAATCCCATAGTGTTTTTTCCTGGCAAACGAAGACACTGGATACAATTCTCTCGCAAAAAGTATATTATAAATGGCTACCTCAAAAAACTCTACTAATATATCGGTATAACCTACGTAACAAAGGAATAACAAAATTAAAATTCTAATAGACCAAAGAAACTTTACATTCACGTTCAGAGCCATACTATTTAGATATTCATCCTTCTCCTGCCCAGACATTTTGGTTAACTGTCAACTGCTGCAATGACGCTGTAGTTCCAGTAGTTCTGCATAAAATGCATCTTCCAACGAAGGCACGAGTTCGACTAGACACGACACAAATGAATCTTCGTTCGAAGTTAGATTATAAAAATTACTAATCTTTGACTTTAGTCAATTCAGAAGTTCCATGCATTCTTCTTTCGTATAGTTTTCTCTCTAATATTCGCATTTCACATTACATGAAGCCCGCTATAATATCATGTGATGTAAACAAATACATAACCCTGCCCTCTGTGGGCATGAAGTTATATTCAGAACAATAATCGATCGAAAACTGAATCTTACTGCTCGCACCAGTTCGATCTGTTGTTTATGTGCTGGATACTAAATGAGCAGTAAATGTTGTCCCGTATTTTTAGAGGCGAATCAGACGAAAATTCGGCTGCAAAGAGGAAAAGGCAAATCGATACTTTGAAAGTTTTCAATGATAAGTAAGTTTATATGGTATGAATTTATTCGTCTTGTCATTTCAGTCAACTGATGACATTTAATTTTTCAGTGTCATCGAAATTCAGGAAGATGTGGAATACAAAGTAAATTTTTCGGCTGGTGGGCAAATAATGGCCATAGTCACAACGCTACCTCCGGATTTTCCCCATGAGAATCCTATTTTAAAGGTCTACCCTCCTGTAACTCATCCGTGGGTGAATGATCAAGGTGTCATTACTGGTGCTCCAGGACTTTTGAATGTAATTACTTTAACTCTGTGTTTTTGTTAGTGTAACCTGAATTGTTTTCTCAGTTTGCTTCTTTAGTTTACAGTTCACTCGGACTTAGGAAGAGTTGTCCAGGCAATCATTAGAGAATTTGAAAAGAAGCCACCGCCTCTAGTCATGCTTGGGAGCCAGCAGGAAGGCTATACATTATCTCAGCAAGCATCTTCTACACCTCCGCATTCCACTTCTTCTCCTCCGCCACCTCCCGCACCGCCGTCTCCTACACAACCATTGGGAATTTTGACGCGTAACAATGAAGTATGTCAATATTGTGAAAACTATATTTAAAGACATTCTGTGCTGTTAAAATTCCATTATAATAAATGTAATAAAATTGTGATCTCTTAAGGGAATACCAGGCTCATCCCGTCGTATTACCTCCATATTTCCGGATTTGGTGTCAGTACCAACCTCCGAATTACAGCGTCTTTGGGAAAATGAAGATAGATTGGAAGAAGCAGTGCTTGGTCTACCTGAAATTCTTCAGTTGCAAGCTACAGTTGACGAATTAATGGCCAGGAACGAAGAAATAGCTCGTAAGTGTATTTGGGGTAGGAGTACTCTTGTGTTCTATTGCTATGGATGCATAAATTAGCAGTAAAGGTTGTGACGTTATATTGAAGGTGAATGGGATGAAAATCCAGCGGCTAAGAGAAGGCAATCTGTACTCGAAAATATTCAGTGATAAGTGATATGGTATAAATGGATTCATGTTGTAATTTCAGTCAAAGTATGCTTGCACATATTGCCTTTGTTATTCATCAAGAAGGTGTTTTCGCTCGACTCTCATCTGCCAAATAAATTATCTAAGGAGAATCACTCGTAAATGATTCCTAATGATTCATGCCCTTCACTTAAAAATAAACATCATTTAATTGAATGACTGTAAAGGAAGATAAGACTTCCAATCATGTATCATTAATTTCAGTATACATCCACAGGGGTGATAGGTAATTAGAATATTTAATTTGTTTATAAAATGTATGGACTTGCTCCCTTGGAATCAATCTAGTTTTATTAGCTGATGATGCTAATTTTATTGTGCCATCATTATTGGTGGAAACCCAAATTTCTTGGGCTCTAAATGGGAAAGTTGAACCTAATCTATTTTTCCGATGAAAATAAAAGTACACAGTAAAGCTTCAGTTTATGTGAACTGTGACTCAGTACCCCTGTACATAATTTTGTGGAATCATTGTAAATAATGGCATGTTGGAGGGAACATGTAAGCAAATTACACAATTGGCTTAGCTGCTTATGCGACCTCATAAAAAGTAGTTCACAGTAAAAATCAAAGTATCAATACTATGGTAAATATCATACCTGTATTATAATCAGAATATGAATTGTTATAGGGCTTCTCTCACCTTTCCAAAGTAATTTCTAAGGTACATAAAATTTGTCTATCTTATGTGCAGAGCACTTTTTGACTCGGCTTAATGATTGCAAGTATAAAATAAATGCATTATCATCATTAATAAAATTTCAGGAGAAACTTTATCCAAGCAACCCCTTCTAGAGAGCCTCAAACAAAGTGTAATCGAGAAGCTGGAAACAGTTGCTACTCTGAAGGAAACATACGAGTCTTTGAGTCAGAAATATCAAAAAATATCAGAAATGTACTCTCCGCCTCAAATCAAAGTAAGAGACTGTGCTCCTACTTTTTAGCCTTCGTATTTTGTCAGTTGTATACTAAAGGCATTGGAATTTGTTATTTTCATTTAAATCTCTCTGTACAGGAAGCTTTATGGAAAGCTGCATCCAGGAGTGATGAAGAAAGTGAACACATAGCTGAGGAGTTTTTGAATGGAGAAATTGAAGTGGAACAATTCTTAGACATGTACATTGAAAAAAGAATGGTAAGTGTACTGTCCAGTTAACACTTTGAAGCCCATGCCTTAGTATACCTCGGGTTGCATACTTCTGTCAACGACCTATGCCTCAGTTGCGCTAGGGCCCTGGCATTTCAACCCGCACGTATTTGTCAATGTTTTTCTTAACCTTGGGCTCTAATGGCTGTTGCTTAGGCCACATACCCTTTCTTTAGCTGGATGGTGCTGCCGCATGTACCTCATAAATGCACCCATGAATGGTATATGTACGTACCTCCTACCTCTACATTTCTGCTGCTTACGTTCCGGGTGCTCCAACCTACATTCACTGAAATCCCGAGGAAGGGTATGGGAGTGTTAAGTTACCATTAACTCCATTGATATTTTGAGGTGTAGGATAGTTGTTGGGGTGCCTATCGCGTACCACTCATCGGGTGTAATGAAGAGGTAGTGCATGACTGAAATAGCAGTGGATGAGGTAAGTAGAAAGAATCCGTGCAACCCTCTTGTTAACACTCCATAAAGAGTCAACAGTCCACGAAGCGAGCAAGTGGTTCTAGTTTGTGCAGCATCAGCTTTTCGTGATCTACAGGACGCTGTGTGAAAAAAGAATGGAAAAAAAGAGTAGCAAAGAATGCAGAAAGGGGTTTGCAAAGGTCAGGTTTTGCCGATGGTAAGAGGTTTTTTTTTCAAAAAATTAAAACTATCCAGAAAAATATTTTAAGCCAGTGTTGCTACAAGATAGCAACAGTCAGAAGAACAATACTGTGAAAACTAGCAAATGTGACCCTGATGATGAGGAAAGGCATCATCACTTTGCCCACATAGGCAGCATGGCAGGTGTGATTGCGTCACGATTTCACATTTGTTCCTAATATGTACGCTTGTTTTGTGTACTCTTTGGCAAGTAGCTAAGTATCCACAATTGTTTTTATGTAAGGAATTATTTTTTATCATCATCATCGGTCAACAATCATGAGTTGGGTTTGGCACAGCTCTGCACTAAATTCTCCATTCAGCCATATTCATATAGACATATTTAATCTCTTTCATATTCTTCATCGCTTGTTCTATGCATCTCAAATGAGGCCTTCCTCTGCCATTCTTCCTGTTGACTTGTCATTCGATGATTGTCTTCATCAGGCTATAATGCCTCATGATGCGGCTGATTAGGTTGTCCCGTCTTCTTAGGGTTTTCAGAAGACTTCTCTTTTCTCCCACTCTTCTGAGGACTTCCTCATTACTCACTCAGTCAATCCATTTAATCTTCATAATTTTTCTGTAGTGCTACATTTCAAATGCTTCCACCCTTTTCTTCTCTGCTGCTGTCATCGTCCATGCCTCAATACCGTAAATAAACATGCTCTAGATGTACTTTCTGATGAATTTTATCCTTACCTCTATGCTTTTATTTCCTCTTGTCAGTAAATTCTTTTCTTTATAGAATGCCCTCTTTGCCTGGGCTATTCTACTGACTACATATTTCTGTATTTCTGACTCTGTCCATTGCTGGTTTCTTGGCTTCCCAGGGAACAGTACTCTTTCACCTCCTCAAGTTTTTGTTTTCTTAGTTAAACATTGGCCTCTTCTCTCCTGCATAATAATATGTATCTTTGTTTGCTTCTTATTGATCTTCAGCTGAAATATGGCTATTGTCCTTTCCATGGTGACTAGAATTTTCTTCAAATCCTTCTCTACCTCAGTGATGGCTGCTATGCCATCAGCGAATCACAGCATGCAAATTTTTCCTCCATGAATATTCTCTCTTGAATCTTTCTCTTTGAATTCTTTGATGGCTTTCTCAATGTAAAAATTGAGAATTACAGGAGGCGCGCTACCTTATTTCACTCATTTCTGTATTTTTGATTCTTCACAGCTAAGTCCAGATTTAATCTCAGCTACTTGGTTTTTATGTAGACTGTGAATAATTCTTCAGTCATAGTAGAATACTTTCCAATTCTTCATAGTGGAATACTTTCCAATTACCAATTTCTTTCAAAATTCCAAGCATTGAATCCCAATCCAACTTGTCACAAGCTATCTCTTAATTCACAAATTCTATGAATGTCAGTTTTTTCTTCTCCAGTCTCTTTTCTTTGAGCAGCCTAAGGGTTAATATTGCTTCTCTTTTACCCCTGCTTTTCATGAATCTGAATTGGTCTTTGTCCATGAACTCCTCTGATTTTTGTCCTATTCTCCTGTAGGTGAAGATTTTCATTATCAGCGATGCATACTTTACATTTCTTGCTATCCAATGGGGAATTTCTGCATCAAATTATAACACATTAATTAATTAATTCATTCTATAATAGCTAAATCAGAATTTTCTTGAGATGGAAGATAACTAATTATCCACAATTTTCACCAGCAGCATGTCCTCGTCCTTGCCCAAGGGAAAAGAATCCACCTCGTACTTCTCAAGAGGAAGAAGCTTTATCTTCTTATGTGCTTCCAAAAATAAATTTAAATAAAATTTTTTTAAAAAGAGCTTTTGTGGTACATTAAAATTGTCTCCATTTTATTCCTGACAATATGGAGAATTTTATATCACTATGCTGAATATCAAGTGAATATGGTAGAGAAGAAACAGATCAACCCTTTTACTGCCAGCCCCTTTTAGGTAGACTGTGCGAAAACTGCCAAGCACATTTCTATGAAAGTTTTTTAATTATGAATTAGAGATATATTTGAAACACGTAATTTTATTATATGAATTACAGATTTGTCTCAATGTTGACGACATTTCATTTTTTATGAGAATGAAAAAATCATTCATGCTGTCTCTGATTTGAAGGAAATATAATATTACAAATATTTAATATAACTGGGCCAATATATCGGCCCTTGGCAGTTTACACGCAACCATAGAGGGCCGATATATCAGCCCACTGGCAGTAAAAGGGTTAAAAGGCATACTTTCTATTCCCCAATGCTGCATTGGCACGAGTGATACACTCCAGGACCCTCGCCTACCACACCAGGGAGACATAGATGTGCTGTAGCAAAGGGTTTCCCTACAGCTGCTCTACTGGTTCCCTTCATGTTCTAAATTACTATCCCACTACTGCCACTTTCCTGTTATCCACGGGTGCGACTGCCATCCACCTACAGCCCGTCGTATTGTTTTCTTAACCTCAGCCTACACTTTCATTTGGCCAGGGATACTTGATACATATATCTACCAATTGCTGGTCTTGCTGATGTTTTCAGTTCTTCAATTTGTGATAGAATTTTCCCTGACCTTTTAAATATTCTTCCATTACCCCAATTCATAACTAAGGTTCTATAACGGACTGCAAAAACTATAGGCCAATTATTCAGCCTTTTAAATATACATATTTGAATTACTTTTTTACCACTATGTATTTCATTTTCCTGATTATTGAGTATTTTTTTATATTTATGTATTCTTCACCAAATTTTTCAGCTGGATTTTTGGAGATTTTTAGTGAAAAAATCAAATTTAGGGGGTTGCATGATAAAAGTATTTCCCCTACAACTCTTATAAAGCAATGAATATAAGTCATGTTTTATCGATTTTTTTAGGCTATAATATGGTGATGTGATTATTTTGGGCTGTATATTCTCTAAAGAAAGACTAATCATGCCAAGGAATTCTTCCTGAGCAGCAAGTAAAAGATGAGGTGATCCAGAAAATACTAGCAATGCATTGTAGGTGCACCAAAGCAAGTTCTCCTGTTAATAATGAAAATTAAGAGATATGTACATGCATGGATATTTATATTTTTTTTATTGGTTACTTCCAAACTTTTCTGACTAAGTTCATGTTTTCACTGAGAAACAGTGCTAGAGTTAGTCAGCGTTCATTTCCAATCAAGCACAAATTTATAATGGATGTTTGTGAAGCTCTGTTGGTTCAGCCCCTGGGAAACCTGATGACAGGCAAAGGCCTATTGGGATCCCAGGGGTATATGAACCTGCTGAATAGTCCAGATGCAAAAAAAAACATACTTCAGCTTATATTAAGAACTTGGAATCAAATAACATATGAAAACTGTAGGCCCTAAGTGTTTGGTCAATGACCATATGCGTGGAAATCTGATGGTCAAGGATTTAAGTCTTGCCTCGGTCAAGGTTATTTCAGTGGTTTATCTTGTTGGGGGCAATGAAGTTACAAACTCTCCAACACAAGAATTATCATTTCCCACAGGTGAAACTTTCCAATCTGGATATGTAGACCATCTCCCAACTGAACAGGAATTATGCTAGAAGGTTAACAGCAAAAACTAGTACAGCATGAGAAAATGATAACAATGATTTTATATTCCTCTAAATGCTCCAGTTGTCATAAATATATTCTTGCTAAGATTTATCACATATCGTTGACAAAATCTTGCTAAAATAGTCAGAAAAGCTTAATTAATTTCAATTGGAATGAAAAATAGAAATGTCTCTGAATAAAAAAACTTAAACTATTAACTGCCAATTTTTCTATCATGTGGATTTCATAACACCAGGTTTCTACAGTATTTAGGCATTATTCAAGACTGCTGTCTGTCATTCAATAGAAAAGTATTATGCGTCAAGCAATTAAATCAAATATATTATGTCACTTTGCATACTTGTTTCTTTTCAATTCAGCTGGATTTGCCTTGTGACCTCTCCTATCCCATGTCTGGTTCCATAACAATTCCTATTAATTATGTCAACACATCACTATGGTAATTTCAACTGTGGGGCAATGTACTTGAGTAGAAACAATGATAAAAGAGGGTGGCATTATAAAACAACATAAAAATGAGGAAATAAAGTAAAGAATACATAAAAGTGATTTCAGTTACCCCTGAGAAGCACCCTCTGAGAGCACATAGTTTGCAGTTTACCTAAGGTAAACCCATAATGTCTACATCTGGTATATAAAAGATGGTAGACCAGATGTATATGTTGAAATAGGATTTACCTACATACTGCAAACTTATTGCTCTCAATGCTCTTTTGTATACTGCAAACTCTGTGCACTTAATACCAGTTCACACACTTGACATGTAATGATTACCCCACTATAACTAAAAATGCTGTTTGAACTTTGAGGCCATTGACTGGTTTGTCTTCATCTGTCATCTTTTTGGGCATTGTTGGCTGCTCCTCCTCGCAAGGATGTCCTCTGGGCATCCTTTTTTTTACTATTGTTGCAGCTATTGCATCCAATATTATACATTTTTATTGTCCTCATATATTATTGGTTAATTTCTTTTAGACGTTTTTTATATTTCGTATTACTTGGACACCCTGCCAATGAAAAAGCTCACAAATAAAAATTTGGGAACAAGTACATAATAAATACACAAAAATTATTTCATGCATATCATTTTCTCTGGTGGGAAAATGTTGTCCATGAATTGGAATCTTAATCCTCGAGTATCTATCAGATGTATTTCTTTAGAAGCTTGTTCCATCTTTCTTCAAGATTTCTTTGTTCCATCAATATTTTTTCATCCAATATAATCCAAATTTGAGGTTATTTTTAATATCAGCTTGTGAAAAGGGTTATATTAATGAAATGATTGTCTTTCTCTTTCAGCTCAGCCATTCAAGGAGGATTAAAGAAGAAAAGCTCAGCCAGCAACTTCTTGCGTTGCAAAAAGCTAGTTATTAATCAGTATAATATCTGTCCTGTCAATATAATAAGTCTGATTATCCTTCCAAGCAACTCAAGAGTTAGGTACTATTTCAGTTTGGTAATGGCATTGATTTTGAGGTGAAATGATATTAGAATTATAACGAAATCAGCAGTTTCTTTTTCCCCATAAATCCTTGGTGTTGGAATGCTACCAATTTCCTATATTGAAAGACATTTTTTTCATACCTGCTCAAAATATCTCACTGAAAGAGCATTTATTGCACATTTCTTTATGTTTATGGTTAAAAGTAAAGTTGGGCATAGAATACATTCCAAATTCCTCTGTTGTCAGAGGTGCTTCCAAACATAGTTTATAAAGGGGTTGCTCTATTTGAGATTTTGGTAATAACTTGAAAATCGTTATTTGGAATAGTTGATATGTATTTTAAGTGTTCATTGACTGCAAGAGATGAATGATTGAGTATGTAACAAGAATATATATTACCTTTTCTGTCTGATGCAGCTGACTGGCTTCAAAGTGGTTTAGTTGGCACAATTAACTGAATTTCTCTACCTTTAAAGGTAGTTGTTTCAGGCTTGATTTGGTGGAATATCATAGCGAAAGAAAAAATGGCAATTTTCCACAAGAATAAAGATATTTAATTTGACCGGTTTCGGTGTTGACGATGGTGTTGTACACCGAAACCGGTCAAATTAAATATCTTTATTCTTGTGGAAAATTGCCATTTTTTCTTTCTCTACCTTTGTTTTCATGATCGTTGGTCAACACCAAATGTCAGTTTAACAACTTTGAACTAATTGTTCGATCTAAATTTTACAAATATTGTATCTCCCTCTCTTTTCATTAATTAGAGACATTAGTTTTTATATAAAAGAGAGTGTTTAATCATGCTTAAAGGTTATTCTCCAAATAGCCCAAATGATACATTCTGTATGAAACACGCCCTTTTTATATGTATTTGATGCACAGAAGTATACATTCTTGTTAATACTTAAAATGGCTTTTCATAATGCTGTACTGAAAGTTGCTTACATTTTTCATATTTCACTTTCAATACTATAGATGTAGGCTTTAATAAGGTAAAAATAAAGTGGAAATAAGTTTTCCAATTAAACTCAAGGGGTGTATGTGGAAGTTATGTGGACTCATGTGACATTCTGGACATCAGGTCCATTGTATAGTCATCATCTGGGATAATATTCTTATTTGTTAATTCATAAAATATTGTGTAAACTGGACACATTTTGTACATTGATTGTATTTATTTTAGAATATGAATCATAGATATTTATATGTAACATATGAGTGGAGTAAGTACTGAATTTAATTGTTCCTACAGCAATAAATTGTTTTGTTTAGTAACATGGTGATTGTGGCCTTGTTATTCAAATGCCAAACCACCTGAATTGTGATTAGTTCTATTTGAAAATTCATTTTTAAATGAAAAAATGTTTTATTCCATATCTGAGATGTAGGGGTAATTCACAAATGGATAATGCACTTACCAGTTTTGGACACATTCAGACAAAAGTGGACTACTTAAGAAGGACCTTTCGTGCCCAATTCTTGTAAGTAGAAGGTCTTGGTAAATGTTCACCATAAGGCCACATGAGGCTTTAGTTGTTCTCCCAACTTCTAACGAAGAAGTATTGGTAATTAACCAATACCTAAAACATCAGCCATTATTTACTTAGCAATTTTTATCATGCAGTATATACCTTTTTATGCCTTTCATTAATATTTGCAGTCAATTTCATTGCAAGAGCATACAAGCATTGGAAGGCATTTACTATAAACTACTTAATTACATTTAAAAAATTCTCTTGCGCTTGACTCCATTAGAGGGAATAATAAAAGCAAATTTTTTCTCAGTTACTTTTTTCTTTAGTTTTACTGCTACTGTTGAGTGATGAAGGCAAGTAGTAGAAACAGTTTGTGGCAAGTGTTCATTTATTTTATTCGGATGAGTACCAAGCTAGAACCCTAGGATAAATATGGTTGAAGGCATACATAAGAGTAAATAGACCAGTGTGTATTAAACAGTTTAAAATAGATTGTGGACAATGCAGATGTTGTACGCACAAAAACACATACTCAGGATAGTAGTTGCAATTGTACATATTAGTAGATACAATTGTATATGCCTGGCAGTTTTGTCTACATTTCTGGAACGACGAAGATAAATTAGCTTTTATATGATGGAAATGCAATGTTGTGCGCAGTTAGGATAAATGTGCCAGCTCAAAAGCCGAGAATGACAGCCGATATGGATGAGGTGGCAAATCTCGTTGTGTGAAAAATACTGCTTCCCTTTCTTAAAAGAAAAAAACTTCAGCCACTCTATGATTGTTCGTGATCCCGACTGAGCTCAATTTTTCACTCGAAAAAAGTTACAGATTACATTTTTGTATTGGATTTCATCACTGAGATGCAGGTAGATGGCAGTGGTGTGGAGAGACATAGGAGGGGGGACTTTGAGACGTTATTGGAACACATGTACACATAGTCACAGTCCAAGGAACAGTCACATCATCTAGCCGCCCAAAAATCTTGCCTCAGCTTAGTTATTATGTTTCTTTCCTTCCTGCGGTAAACGTGACAATGTTGTAGTGACTGCATGCCCGCTGGTAGGGAGCGTGGCAGGTTTGGATGAAATAAGTTTTAATTACTGCTTTTCTATTTTTGAAAGAAAAATAAAAATAGCTGAAAATCAGTGTAGTTTGGTGGATTTTTTAAATTTGTGATTGTTGGTGAAGTAAAGCTCGGCATTTGAGCCTGTGCATTTTTTCGTAATGATGTACTATTTAATATTTTGCCTATACCGTTCGTTGGTGATATGCTGATAGAATGCTCTCATTTACGGCAGGAAAAATCATCAGAAACTTATAAAAAATCATCAGAATAATATTTTGATACCGATAATATAGACCTATAAATGCAGAGAAAAATAATTATTATGCAAAAAAAAACTTGTCACATAGAGGTTTGGGTCCAGGCGCAGACTTCCTTCTTCAGAGGTTTCGTGAGTATGGAGGTTTGTTGCGTGAGGTTTTCTGCGTGCATTGTGTATGGGAAGGTCCCAGGATTATGACTATTTACCACTACATACCACAACCACACTTCGTAATAGGGAAGATTTTGTTAAATTTTGTTATCGGTAGGTTTCATTATATTAATTAAATTGAAATTTGAAGCTTTCACGTGGTGGAAGGATTCCATAATAACAATGAAAAACATTGTGACTTCCACAATTTTATTAAAAGAATGACCGGTTTCGGCTGTCAAGCCATCCTCAGGTACACTCAAATGATCAAATCATTTATATGAAAGATACAAATGTACCTGAGGTGGCTTGACAGCCGAAACCGGTCTTCTAATAAAATTGTGGAAGTCACATTTTTCATTGTTATTATTAGATTTCATTGTATATAGTAATAAAGAGATTGCTCCAAAAACTAACAAGTAGAACATTGCAGAATTACCATGGACAGTTCAAGATATATGCACAAATGGTTGCAGTCATCCTTAAGTATGGTGGTCAACTTCTGGGATCTGGATTAGCAACTGTCCAATAATTATTGTAAGAAAACTTACAATGATTTCTACAATTTCCACCATCTCAAAGTGCAGTATGTAAGATAAACAGATGTCATACTGACTCTCCAATGATAGGTTCATGAAAAAGCAACAAGATGATCATTTAGTTTGGGGATTTGCTTTGTTAACGAGGCAAATTCCCAGAATTGAAAATTATAATTATGGTTCAATTTATAAATCGATAAATATTGATGCTCAAAATGAGATAAGCATTTTATCTGATTCTAGACATCTTGATCAATGTACATATATGCATTGCATTTGGCAGGGTGATATTATGATGAAATTCTAAGTGTATCATAAATTATTTTAAGCCTTGCTATTCAAGCACTGGGTTACATAGTATCCCACAGGGAAGAGCATTGGGCTACACTTCAAGGGCCCATGGGCCTGATTGAGTCCAGCCGAGGCCTCTCCAATTATTCAGTTAAACAATTGCTATTAGCTTTCTTTAGCTTCAGGTGGGAGCTGCCGACTCGTAGCGATGATCATCGCCTCAATGACTCGAGACCCCTCGGATAAGTGCAATGGCCGAATCAGGAACGGTACTCCTACTACAGCCACGCCAGCTAGACAAAATGGTATTTAAGGGCCGATACCATAGGGAAAAAGCAGTTAGCTAGGTTACAGCAAAGTGACCGTTCGGCGAGCATTGGCAGGTTATGAACTCATGTCCACGCTCTCCGTTTTGCTGACTCCGTGGCTAGGTTCTTCAAAGTGACCATTCAGGGAGTGCATAACAGGAGCTTCGGCCAGGTTACGAACTCATGACCATGCTCGCAGCTTCACCGATCTCACCCGCTGCGGCTGGTGCCCTCCAACCTCCCGGAGTTCTTGCCAGAGTTCAGCCAGGCTTTAGGGCAAGGGCCTAGCCACGTTGATACACTGGTTCCCATCAGATCACCGAAGTTAAGCAACGTTGGCCCTGGATGTAGGTTGGATGGGTTGCCACCCTCCATACCTCTCCTCCGGTGCTCTTGTCCCCTGTCTGCAGGTGGCGGGCAGGTTAAATGTGGGTTGGCACAATGGATCTAAAGAGGTCTAAGTGCCAGGGGGGCTTCAGAAGGCCCCCACCCTCCCCTCCAATTTACATTCAGGTAGGTTTTAAAATGTAAATATGTTCTCATTTCACAATTAAATATAATATTAATATCTTTTGACTTGTCCTTGTTATTTCCATCAGTCGATTACTCACTATGTCATCACCCTTATGACAATCGTCCTTTCAGTCCCACTATGATCTTATTTATTCAAGCATAGTATAATAATTACCTAATTATTTTAACTTTATTTAATACAAACCTGAAATTATGTGAGAGATTACAGCTATTAAACTAGTAGCTATACACCCATAATCAGTACCTACTTATCAAATGTTTGCAATGATGTTTGTCAAGTTATTTATGCAAAAGGAATGCTTGTTAAGGAGAGCATACGTCTTATTTTCAAACTGTGTTACTTCTTAAGCCAATCACTTCCACAATCTATTCAAATTTTAAACACAATTTCTATTTGTTTCGGTTATTTCCCAAAAAGGCAGTGACCACTGGCTCCTCGGTCACTGTAAGTGACAATTCAGGGCGTCTGTGTACCCAGCTGCAAAGCCATCACTGTAGCTTTCCCAGTTTGTTCATCTACTTCGCGCACATGTGAGCACTTGCTCATGGATGTTGGTTTCCATCAAGACCGTCTCCACCATGGTCGTGTCTATTGTCATTTATTATTCTTAAGAGCTGGAGCTCTTACTCTTGGAGCAAATTTGCTCCAAGATTAAAAGTTTGATATTGATTACAGCTCAGATTAAATTCTTCTCTTGCAAATTATTTATTTTATCAAACCAAATACATAAGTGTTTATTGACGGCGGCATGAACATATACAAAAGTTGCATGAACGGCGTTTCGAATTTACTTGAAACTGCCGCTAGTACAAGTCGTGTGAAATCCTGGGAATAACATCGGAACATCTAATAGCGCCAATTGTCTCATAAGAGGGGAGGGGAGCAAGGAAGGAGGTAAATTGAGCGACTGTGGAATGGTGTGTCGGCTCCGTGTTGTGGACTATAAAAGGTTAAAGTAGAGGAGCTATCGAGGAAGTGAAGTGAATATTTGACTTAAAATGAATAAAAATGTGACAGAATACGCTCTATCAATGCTTAGAAATCTTCCCCGTGTTTGTTTAGCCAATATAAGGGACAATGCAGGTGCTCGCTCGAAAGTAAATATTTTTTCTTAGACCATAACACATAGTAAGTGGATCTTTTGAAATTCCTATTTACAAACTAAATGCTCTCAATTCCAGAGAAAAAGAGGACGAGGCCAACACGGAGGAGATAAGCACGGTGCCGGAAATAAGGGTTCAGGGCAAAGACTTAATTATATGAGGCTAGGTTACGAAACTGGAAACAATCCATTCTACCTCCGGTTTCCCTATGAACCGTATTATAAGGGTCATCAGTAAGTATTTTTTGTGGCTGTAATTAGTTTAGAAGTTAGAGTTGATTATATATGCATGGTTAATGTTTAAATTTGATTTATGTATATCAGCTTACGAACGGAGTACCCGCCGCTATCATTGCTGAAGCTACAAAAATTAATAGATACCAATAGATTAGACGCCTCGAAGCCAATTGATGTAACTTCATTGTGCAGCACAGGTCTAATGACCTTACTACCTAATCAACGACAGGGCGGCTTTCAGTTGACTGACGAGGTGAGAAGGCTAGTTATAATTTGGTTATGCTTCATAAAATTGTAATGTCAGAAATGAGCATCTACTGTCCTCACTAGTGTTTTGTTATGAGATAGACTGCAGGCAATTAAGAGTGAATTAAATCATTTATTTGATTCTATTCTGTTTTTCAACAATGGATGTCTGTCTACGCTGTTGTGTGTAGTAAACCGTATTTTTGCTGCCAAGGAACTCTTCATAGAAATATAATTACTTCTAATCGTAACGAAGCGTAGATACCTACTTCATGACTTTGACTTGTAACTGCCCTTGTTTCTGGAGCTAATTGTCTCATCTTCATTGAGGTATTTAACTAATGACGCTCATAGCAATACATATATATTTCAGGGTGCTGACAACTTTAAGTCCAAAGTAAACATCGAGGTACAATGGGCCTCTGAACCAGCCATAGCAGCAGTGGAACGAAATGGTGGAGTTGTGACTGTTGCATACTATGATGTACAATCTTTATTTGCCGCAGTTGATCCTTGTAAATTCTTTAGAAAAGGTATTGTTGTAATAAGTGAGGTAATCTATGGCTTTCATTTATCCAGGCATGCATTGTTTAGTTTTATATCTAACACTTCGACTTAAAGAAAATGTCATCATTTGAATGTATTGTTAACTCTGGGTGTTAAAGGGGCCCCCTACCTGCGACCACTGTCAGATGCTATGGTTTTTTTGTTTAGTTTTATGGTTCCTAACATATGGGGCGGTATAAAAAAGTGGAAAGGGAAGGCCCTCTCTCCATCTTCTCCCCCTCCTCTAGATGTAACACGATAGCAAGTTCAGAATTTCCTGAGTCCTGGCCCAAGTAGGTAGTTTGTTTTGATAAGTGACCAGAAGTAGAGATATCTCACCTTGGTCACTCCAGATTTCTACAACCTGACTTTTTCTTATCTCTGACCAAATGAAGGGGTCTCAAATCTTCCTGTATAATGACGGCATCGTTTTCACTTTCCATAATGGAAGAATGATTCCTCCCACCTTTCATTTGCAATGATGTGTGAGCCCCCCTATCAATTGAATGTCCCTATTTAATGGTTGTCATAAGGCACCAGCCAGAGCGCATCGAATCAGAAGAAGAGTGGGGAAGGGGGGGAGGATTTGCCAGCGGAAAGGCAAAAAGGAAAATTTGATAGTTTTGGTTATCAGTCAGAGCTGATAAGTGACAGGCAATGATGATGGTGAGGCAGGTCCTCATCATAAACAAGTCTTGGGGAATTATCCTTCCTCAGACTGAGAACAGTGTGGTAAATTTAAAGTTCTGCATTGAACATATTGGTGACCTGGCATATTCCCCAAACCCATGTCCACTGAGTTACTGAGTTTTTCCGATGAAAACCTTGGAGAGCAGATTATCTAAAATCTGGTAGGTATATCATCTGCATGCTTATAAATAAGGAATGATCAAAAAAGAATGTTATATGTAGCAATGTTAAAATAATAAGTAGACATAAGTACCTTTTCTCTGGCTTCCTTTTTAATTTCCCATAAAAGATATGTTTTCTCTTCCTTTGTCTGTATCCTCTTCCATATCTCACTTTCTTACAACCTTTGGCGTTTACCATGATAGGTCACATTAGGGCAGGAGTGGGGGTTGACTGCTAAAGGAAGAAATCTTTGGTAGGAACTTGCGCACACAAGGAGTTAAAAAAACGCGATGCAGGGCATTGGATCACCAGAGCAAACGATTCATGGTTGTCATTAGGTCCACCCATATATGGTTGTACGAAAAAGTAACCAATTACTGAGTATACGTTCACCCATATATGGGTCTAATGTAAACCAACCAACTACCGAGTAGGTACACTCATGTATAAGTGTACTGAAAAATAATCGAGGATAGTTTAGGCAGTTTACATGCTTCAATGCATGGGTGTGACAGGAAATGTAGGTTCTATATTGATTCACGTATTGATTTGCCTTACTTAGAGATGTGCCTACAGGTATTATAACAACTGCTTTCTTGATTAGTTAGAAAAAGTTTTGGATCTAAATGGAAAAACAATGTCGTAATCATAATAATGAGAAAAGCTCTGGCTAGAACAATATAAATATTCGGCAACAGCAGTTTATTATAGAGATGTGAAAAATTATTTCACATTCATTTCATCTCTCACATATGTTATTAGCATTAATTTTCTATGAAGTTCTATTTTTTAATCACCTGTTCTAAAGATCGTTCCTATGATTCAATGAGCTTGATATTATTTAACTAAAAGTTATTTAATTTTTATTTAGTGATAAATTTAATTATTAATTAATGGAATGATCATGAAAATATTTGGTTCAATACTTAAACATCCCTCTTGTGGTCAAGCACATACAGGTAATACAAGAATCTATTACAAATAGTATACAAGATAATGGCAACAGCCTAACATATTGTCCATAAAGAGATCCCAATGGAGATACTTGAGAGGGTAAGTTTTCTCTCATCCTAATATATTTAAAATTAAATATGGGCCAGGCTTTTGATTCATCTATAAATTTCTTACAGTGAAACTGGTGTTTCATCATGATTCTGTAAAAGTGCAAAGAAAACACGGAAGGTGCTTGCAGCACTACATTTATCCAATCCCCTTAAAATAGGCAACTTTGATAATGAAAAAATGAAAATAACAAAGGAGAAACAAATATTTAGTAATTACTCATTAGTAACGAGTACTTCTTGAGAAAATAACAAGGGGTAAGGATTACCGAGAAGTGCCTAGAAAGCCCATCATTAATACCCAACCATCAAACTACCATGTTAATTTAATTATTGCTACAGTGAAAAATAATCTAAATGTCATTTTATGATGATGCATATAAATAATAATGAACCCCCCCAGAAGGAAATGCTGCGTATGCCACTGGCCTTCATCATTGAAGTGCCTGGCTTGTACAATCTACTTTTGAAAGGAGGTAAACATTAAGCTGAACTCCTTTTTAAGCTCTTCTTTCATAGCCTTCATCTTGGAAATAACCACGCAAAGATAAGCTGAATCCATGGGAGAATTGCAGTTGCTATTTTGCGTAATTAATGGGCATATCGTTATTTGTACAAAATAAATGATTGACATAGCATTTTGAGATAATATTTTCATGGTTTTAGCTTAATTTAGGTCTAATCTATTATGCCTGATGTGGCGCTTATGATTTTCTTCTAGCGGAAATGTATTCCTCTAAATTCTGTATCCAGAGCAGCATCTAGTTGCAAATGATCACGCAAATCGCACACTTCCATAGTGTATGCATACATAGCTTAAAAATAAAAATACATCATTCACGTTTACTTTACCAGTTTTTCAGTAGAGATTAAAGTAGAATAGAAAAATGCACTGATGAGGCTTCATAGGCCTAGTCCAAAGTGTCGACTTTCCCAGTCCCATTGACTTCGTAATTTTGAGTTTATACTGTTGTGCGGTGCCGTGGCATTTGTTTCCTGTTATCGTTATGATCATTCACATGAATATTGATGGAACTGAGAAGATGGACATAGGGCTGTTTTTGCAGACTCTAATGAAAAAATTACCAAAATGTAATTCGGCTAACTCTGGCTAACTCCCTCATTCATTTCTCGACACAATTTGTCACAGCTCAGCTTTGGGATGTTGATATTACCCATATTAACCTTTCTACATGCTGCAAAATATTATATGAACATTGGGCTAAATGAACACTATTGGCACAATGATGTGCATACACAGTAGTTAAGTCAGTGAATATTATTAACATTAATTTAAGTTTCATTACTAGACAATGATAATAAAATTATGGACATATAGGTGAAATTAATTGTGATTATGATGGTATTATTGGTACAATAGCAGACTGTGGGGACTCAACTCAAAACTGCATCTGCAAAATATGTTTGCCTTCATTTAGTGGGCAATGCCAATTTTTTCACTTTCTTTTGGTGTGTTGACTTTGATTTTGGTACCTTGCATAAATGAGGCCCTGGAGCTGTCATTTGGTCTTAAAAAATCAATTATATGCGCCTAAAATAAACATTTAGGTCCTACTCTTCACAGCCTTGCTTCATAAGATGGAATATTTGTTCTCCTCTGATTGAGTAATTGTAGTGCTAACCAATCCCATATTGTAATACCTTCCAGCATGAGTTATTAAAATCATAATGAATGAGCAATATAGTCTCTAGTCAATTGAGTGACCTTATTTTTCTTTTTGTGGAAGTAGGTACAGTAGAAGCCCGGTATAGTGAGTACGGCTTATTGCGAGAATCGCGTTATAGCGAGTGATTGTCTTTGTACCGTCAAAAGACCTATGTTTTACATGTAAAATAAAGCGGATATAGCGAGGCCAAAAAGTTCCTTCCACGGTATAGGCTCGGTATTACGACAGATATCTCTCGAGGGCGATGCACCGCCTAGCAAAAATAAACTATTGGGTTTTGTATTATCTGCTAATTGAACTAAAAATACAAGATGAGTGCCATATCTACAACACCTAAAGCCAGTTATGTCCAAACATTAACGATTTACGGCCTTCAGTACGCTCTGCACAATCCGATTTTACGTTCTTCTTTTGTTAGACCCAGTCATCAGTGGGAGGGGAGTGGGCGGACAACGAGCAAGATGAGAGTAGGAGAGGGAGTGAGGTCTAGGCATGGGCGATATTGATAATTCAATATCGGGATACGGTAATGTTGGCATATCATAAGGTGGCGATAACGATAACTCAGCGTGACGATAAACATCGTCTTATCGTGCCCCGATATGTTATCGGGGCGCGATACGATATCGGGGCGCGATAAGATGTCGGGGCACGATAAAATGTCGGGGCGCGATAAGATGTCGGGGCGCGATAAGATATCTGGGCGCGATAAGATGTCGGGGCGCGATAAGATGTCGGGGGAGGATAAGATGTCGGGGCACGATAAGATGTCGGGGCACGATAAGATATCGGGGCACGATAAGATATCGGGGTGCGATAAATATCGCTATCAGTAGGTATCGCGATAGCTATCACGATAAACATCACGACAAATATCGTGACCATGATAAATATCCTGATAAAATATCATGATATCGCGCCCCGATAAATATCACTATATATTATCACTATATATTATCACGATAAATATCGCGATGGACGTACCTGTTAACATTCGAAAACTCGACAAAGCTGATATTATCGTCATGACATATTCGCAAAATTATCCAAAAACTTCCACAGTATACCTAATATTTTAATTCCGACTAGTTACGATGTCTTTACAGCTTTCTTCGGCGATCGAAAAATAGAAGAACTGGAAGAAAAACATCGAAATAGGGGAATTAATATTTTATATAATGGAAAATGTCCTGTTTCTTTCATGAAATATGTTGATATTCTACCAGATTGTGCCTGAAATGACTTTTTTGCTGTTTACCTTCGTCAAATACAACGGAAACAAAAGAAAAACTGTAAATACGAACGACTATGAGAATTAGGTGGGTTTTTTCAACACCTTCGGATATAACGAGCGCTCGATTTAGCGAGTGATTTCCGAGGGATTATGAGCACTCGTTATACCGGGATTCCACTGTATTAGGTCTCGAATTTCTAAGGAAACCTGTGAAATAATTTTGTCATTGAGAAGTAAAAGTATGGAGGAAATGCTAGCATTGTCAATGGCTAAAATGGGAGTTTGTTTCATTGTGAAAAAGTTTAAATGACTTGATGTAGTAGGATTTAATTTGTTTTAGTATGTTCCCAAGAATATGTTTCATTCTTTGTGAAATGTGGTTCCAAATGTGCTATTATACAAACTGACCTACATCCTATGGAATCAAAACTGTGCCTTTTTTTATCATCATCATAATCTTTGCTGTCAATCCTATACTGCTTTCCACAGTTAACCAAATACATTGATTTCTGATAGGTTTCCACTCGTTCAGGCTCAAAAAGTTTCCTAAAAGTTAACGGGTAATGTCATAGAAAGGGTGTGGAATGAGAGATCTGGCCACGAGATGAAGGAAGAAGATGATGATGTAGTCTTTAGGGTTGAAATTCTAAACAACTGATAGAAGTTAGGGAATCCAATACAAAACCACCCAAATTATTTTTTTTATGGAATCCAACTGACAAACACATTCTTGAAACACCTTTTACTTAGCTTTGATGAAATAGTGACATACGTGTTACTATATGCATGACACCTTTACAGAAATGTCTTTGTTGCAACAAATTATTTGCATGCGCCTAATTTTCTATATTTCAGCATCCTCATAATGATTGGTGAGCCAGCCCTTTTGTGAAAGTGAAACGTGTTTGAGTTCATGTTAATGTATTAACACGTTTAAAACGTGTTAATGAATTTCCTATAATTCAATCTGAATAGCAATTAGTTAATGTGCATTTTCTTCTAGTCCATGTAAACTCCAGAATGACAGTAGCGATACATATATTAGCACCTGATAGGATGATGCAGCTGCAAAGAATGTTTGTTTTTGCTCCTACAAGAGTACTCCTCCTCCACTCATTGTTAAACTCCTATGCTGTTGGATAATCATCATAGTAGTTAAGTTTGTGGTCATGCTGGTTGGGAAATTACGGATGGGGTATATATATTTTTATTTATATATGCCAGGATAAACTTGCATGTTATTCAAGTTTCTTGTATCAGTTATCATTATTATGGGTATACAGGGATGTTTAGGGAAGGGAGAGGGAAAATATTTCTCAACAATTTGCTTTCAATGTATTTGTATGTAATGTATGTACTGCCAGTTCTACCTTGAGGCTATTCAGGCTGCAGAAATGGGCGCTCAGAATCTTAACTAATAGTAGTAACTACACTGGTCGTCAACAGTTTTTTAAAGAACTAAATATATCTACTCTTCACTGCATGTATATTAGGGTGGTCCAAAAAAAAAAATTTTTTTAAACACCCACTCCACAAGTTTGCCCCTGTTTCAATTGGTGTTAGAAAGCTATGAAAAAAAATTCAGGCAAATTGGTTAATATTTAGAGGTCCCTATGATTGAGCACTTTTTGGGTGAATGCAGATTTTTAACTAAAACAATAGTATTTTAATGAAAAAAATTTCATGGTGACATAACTGAGTACATAAATAATGCTAAATGATCATGATGCATTTACTGTGACCATAAATAAGTCTCTGAAAAGGTAAAAGGCATGTTCAATACAAGATTATAATATGTTTTATTCACTAAGCCCCTTTACCATCATCATCGTCAGCCATGAGTAATGCCTTCTTACAAGTTGATTATGTGGTTCGGTGTGATTTAACAATCCGAAGAAGATACTGAAACTGGCCTTCATTCTTGGTTATACACATATTGACTGTTTGTATCAGGGCAATGTCCCTTTCAGCACAGTCATTAACTACTTTCATCTTGTGAACAGCCTGTTTGAGTTATATGTAATCGGGATCCGAATCCCACAACTTAGGTTCTTTGCAAAGAAATGAAGCAGCCTTTTCATTCCCATCTTATGGAGAATGTCAAAGAGTTCTGCAGTTCGCTGTGTCACATATGTTTCCAGAGGAGTGTCATGTGTAAATGTTTTACTCTCAACTCTCTTAAGAGCCTTGGCTTTTGGTGGGCGCTGTAGGTTGGTAACCATTTTAACTTTGGTAGAGTCACAGACACGGGAATCAAAGAGGGGAAGTCCAACCAAATGTTCTGAAAAGAACCACAGATGGTGGTGAAAAGCTACCAAAGCAGTCTTCTTAACATTGCAGTTGGGATAAGCTTCAATTTGCTTTAAAAGAATCACGTCATTCATGACAGCTTTCTCAGCTTTGGGGGCCTCATTCCAATGTCGACCGTAGATGAGAGCTACATACAAGCTTACTTCAGTGATTACTTTTTTTTTCTCCAGCTGTAAGGGTGAACTGATCTCTAAATAAGTAAATTTTAAGGGAATAAATAGCCTTTGCCATCCGACGTGCTTTGTGCAAACCACCTGGTGCTCGCAATTTCTCTTTGGATCAATTAGGACTTTGACCACCAAGAAAGGCATAACACAACTTTAAAAGCTCGAGGTAATCATCTCTAGGCTACTTTGACTTAATTGGGTCTTCTAAAATAACAGCATAATATCCCATCATTTCTCCTCTTAACATTTTGATTTCATTGGAATCATACAGATCATCACTCCCTTGAGAATATATTAGCTTGTCGATACGAGGCCATTGTTTCTGGAAATGCTTAAATATTGCGACACCTGGACCCCCACTAACTGCAAATGCTGTGGTAAAAAAGAAGACAACATGATTTAAAGTACATGGTGCCTGCATGGAATCCACACAAGACTAGTTCCTAAACTCTCCTCGAGAATAGTACATGCTCCACTCTTCAAGCCTGTATTGGCAGCTCTTGTGTCAAATACTAGAGCCCGCACATTTTGTCTGAGTACAATTTAATAAGTTTTCTTTCAATCGCATTTATTCTTTGAGTAGGAATTCTTGTCATACCCCAAATTTTCAGTGCATCCTCAACAATGGCTCTTATACCTGTTTTTAAGCCCAAATTTTGGTTAATGTGGTGGAAAACAAGTCGTTGTAACATGTTTCGTTTTGAAAGTCTAGATTTGGGCAGTGACTCAGTAGGCTTTCCATTGAACCACATCTGCCTGTAACCAAGAGATTTAATATGGTAGATATAAGATCTACCATATTAACCTTAGCAAACATGCGCTCCAAAAGTTAGGTAGGTCTGGTAGGTACTCGATACGTCAATTTAAATATTTATTACTCTACCTTTATATTGTGTGATTCATTCTAAAATCTAAATATTATTAATTATATATACCTTGTGTTGTATTCGAATAGAGATTTACAAAGTATGACAATGACACTGACAGCTGGCACAGAATGGCCGCCTGTGAGTTTGATGAGAATACCTAGGTAATACAATAGGTTCGCTACTGCTTTCTAGTGTTGTTCTATGGAAATATTTTCTCAGTAAACTCTGGAATGTGCTATTATCTATTTTGAAATGATATAACTAAGTAAAACTTCTTGTCTACTTACAGTACATTGGAATAGTCCAGTAATTTTCTAACAGGAACCTGTAAATGGCAAACTTTAGAAGTGATTGCCAAAAAATGCTTATTTCTTCAAAAACGTTCAAATCATAGGGACCCCTAAACATCATCTTATTGATCAAAATTTTGGCATGGTATTTCAGTTTACCTAGTGGAACAAGGGCAGCAATGTGGAGATGAACATTTTTAACTTTTATTTTTTTCTTACGATTTTGGACCACCTTAATGTATATACTTTGTTATTATGTATGTGAAGCAACATTATATGACCTTAGGTTAAAATATGAATAATAGTATTCATATTTATGACACCAGAAGAAAAAAAGGTACAGGATTGTGTCACATGTTCTTGCACTAATATATGCAGGGTGCAAATTTTGTAACTACTAGCCAATGGATATAAAATGTACTCAGAATATTCATGTGTTTAAAATGAAGTTGACAAAATATGCATTGTCACATGCATTCTATTCTGTAAACGAATTTCTGGGAAACTAATGTTATTTAAATCTCTATGTGTATATATTAGGTACATTATTTCGTGACTTGTCCTATACCATATATTATGATGTCCTGGGACCAATAAAAATTATTATTATTATATTTACTGAGTAATTGTGGTCTCTTAAATATTTTGTTGGCAATAATTGGTGGTATCTTCTATTCTTACATTCTTAACTTCAATTATCTTTTCAGTCCTTAGAATAATTTAATTATTAGCAATTCCTCATCCTCTTTACCTCTTGATGTGTCACTTTCACTTGTGGCAACACTTTCCATCTGCTTCTTGAAGGATTTTTCATCAATTGCTTGTATCTTTGAACTCAAATGTAGTATTTTAAATAATTTTGTGATTTCTTTCAGGTGTACCCATACCTAGAAGAATGCTTCCACACAATGATGATTTGGCTGTTCGATACTCAGATCCAGTAAATCGAGGTTACTTAGCAGATCCAGAGAAGGTAAATTCTAACATGTCATCTAAAATATTTTCCTGTCTCACTTCTTGAATCGTACTTTGTTCTTATTAATTCCAAACCATAGAACATTTTTAATTCATTTCCATTAAATATGTTGCATGCGAATGGACTTCGAGCAGTGGTTGATTGAAATCATCATTTAATACCAAAACTGAAAAACCATAATTGGCACCCAGAACTTGTAGTTTTTTGTGAATTAGGAATTTCAATAAATTGCAACTGCTAATAGAGAAATCATCTTTATGAACATGTGTTGAGTATGTGTCTTAATTTGCTGTCCCACTTTTAATTAAATGATCATAAGAAATGTACTCTATGAATTATATACAGAATCAAAATCATGCAGTGTATTGATTCAGCTTATCTGTTAGGTACTGTTGTAGATAGCAGTGTCACATTCTGTAGGGAAAATCAATTTATCCCCATGATATGAAATCTTTGAAATGGTATCAAGGTGGTATTTATTGGCAGGCTTAATTTTTGCTTCAACATTTTTCTTTTCTTTTTAGGTATCTTGGGAGAGATTTGTTTTAGCTCAAAAGTATGGGTACTCACTGCCCCGCATTGAAGATGATCCCGATATTGAAATGCTTAACCAAAGGAAGGACCCAAGGCAAATATTTTATGGCCTAGAGCCAGGTTGGATTGTGAATTTGGTGGATAAGGCTATACTGAAACCAAAGAATGTTGATTTAGAAAAGTTTTATAAGTCTTAGTAGAAACCAAAATTATTGAATTTTAATTGTGGAATCTATTAAGTTGTATTGCAGCTTGTAAAAAATGTACCAAAAAATTTTATGGTTCCCAGTTTAATTAAATATCTCAGAAAATAAAAGTTGTAGTGTTGTTTGTTTTTAAGTAACATCTCTTGAGGCAAACTGCAGTTGTATTGTGAGAGAAATATGCATTGTCATAGCACACTATGAGAAGTTGGACTGCATAAAATAAGCTTTTGCCTCTTATGGGGAGGTGGCTAGGAAGAGAGGTCACTGAAGAAGGGGATATAATGTGTGTGATGTGATATCGTGTTTTATAAATATGCATTTGCACTTATATGTATCTATATTCATTCTAGCAACTTTTGATGAAAGCTGAATGCTGTAGATATAGTAGTTTTCCCTATAACGACTGGCAAAGTTCATCAAGTTGAGAAAACTGCTTATTTTCGGGTGCGCAGAGTTAATTATTTCATTGTCGTGTCTAAATTTTTAAATTTGCTATTGATTTAAAATAACTGAAGTGGCAATAAAATAACCGTTAAAATTATGTATATTAAATTGCAGTAACATATATCTAGATATAAATTTTCAAAGTGCAGCGGCACATCATCGCCGCCAGTAGGCCTTGAATGGCAAGGGACCAAAGTAGTCATGGAGGATCAAGCTGATATAATGAAGAATGTCAAGGGTGACAAAATGCTTTATGTCATGAATGCTCGACATATTCTGTAGCTTGGGTATTTTTTTAATATTAACAGAAGATATGGCTTCAGCTGGAATTTTCTGGAATCTCCCTCCTTTTCTCAGAAAAATATCAAAAATGCTGTTTACATGCATTTAGGTGTGGGTAAGATGATCAAAACCAACAATAAAACATAACCCACAAGCTAAAATAGCAATTTCCCTAGCCCTTTGAAGGAGATTTGGAACTGGAACATGGCCTGTTTCATTCAAATATGAAAATAATTCGGATAACATGAGAAAGGTATGTATAATTATGTTCATTAAAAATTATAAAGATCCTAGACTACTAAATCATCGACTGCTTTTACACATAAATGGGTATTGGAATGATTCAGCCAACTTTATTTCTTTTCTACAGAACAATTGGCCAATTATGATTCCAATCACAAAGCATTCTTTTCGGTGAAGGAAAAGGGGGTTCCCTTTTATGAGGAAGGCCTTATATTTTTCTGCATGGTAAGCTTATGAAGTATCAGACTATTTTTTTCACCAAAGCTAAAGTTGCATTGTTAAAATCCTTTGTGCTGAAAGTGACGCCACCTCTCCTATGCACGCTTAAAATTTTTTGAGTCAGTAGGCAGGGTTGATTGATCAAAATGGTTTTAATTCTGATTTTATTCGCCTGATTTTTAAAATAAAAATTAAGTGATAAAACCCTCTTAGAGCGGTGGGTCGATATATCGGCCCAATATAAAAATATTGCTCAACTTTATGACACTGCTGCATAACATTTATTTTTCGGTCGAAATAAAAAAATTTATCATTATTAATTATTTCAACTTAAATAATATAAAAACCACACATGAAACAATAGCTTCATAATGTTTTATTTCCTAAAGTGTTACATTTTACTAAATTACCCTCCACATTTCTCACTAGTACCTCAGGAAGAAAGTTATCACTAAGAGGGTTAAATTCTAGCTGAACTATATACAGTAAAACCCCTCTCTTTTACACTTTTGAGGGGAACTAGAGAAAAAAGTGTAAATCGCGGGAAAGTGTAATTTGAGGGTGTGCAAATTTTTACGAAAGTTATGCCTGAAAGAATAACTCCTTGCTTCTTGATTTTGCTGCCCAATTCTTGTCTTCATTGAAAGACAAGTTTTAAAAATATAAATATAGTTCCTAAAAAACCTCTTTAATAACGCCAAAATCTCTTCTTTGAAATGCAGGTGGACACGGGGAGATGTATTAACTAGATTACGTATGGTTGGGCCAAGATTAGGAAGAGTGTGAAAACATTGTACAGTTGTAAAATGGAGAGAATATCAGGAATTAGTTTACAGGTGTATGAGGGATGATGCAGAACAGCAAGCAGTTGAGAAAGGATGGAGGGGGTAGGGAGGAAATGGTGCAGTAGCACCAGAGTGGTCAAGACATATTGGGAGTTGGCACAAATTATTGAGGAAATTGAGGAATGATGGAAATAGAAAGATTTAAACACAGCAAAGCGAAATAAAATGTAAGGAAATGAGCAAGTCCATGATTGCACATAAGAGGGACATGAAGAGAGTAAAAGTGGTGAAAAGGTCAATCTAAATAGGTTGAGAGGCTCCAGAGAGAGGGAGAAATAGGCACCCTGTACTCAAAGGTTAGAAGGTTATTCAACATCAAGAAAACGATACTAGGCATTAGCAGCAAATCAGGAGAGCTGCTGATAGAACTTACAAGAGATTCAGTATAGGGGTAGAGATGGGCAACTTGGTAAATTACCAACACCCCTGAAAATTACCGTTCGTTACGGTAATTTTCAGAAGTTCTTTTTCCGAAAATTTCTTCCTCACAAAGAAAGCATTGGAATGGGTGATATTATTAATTAAGAAGCTAAAACGATTTTGTTTATATTGAGTCCATGATTAATTCCAACTAATTAGGAGTAAAATAACAAATGCACATTGCGCAGAGGTATGTCTTTGGAACGAACATTTTTCTCAGCGTGTCAAAAGAGAGGTAAATTGCATGTTGTTGCCAACTTCGTTTTAATTTTTTTAATGAGTTATAATAGATAAACGTCGTGATATGTTTTATATAAGCGTCGGTATTTATATCTCAATGCTATTTGATTTCGTTTTGAGTCCTCTGATAAGGATTTGCAGCTCAAAACTTGTAATTACCGGAAAATGACGGTAATTTACCCATCTCTATGTAGGGGTAGGAAAACGTGAAAAGAACTGCATGGCACTAATGATAGGCCAGGGAACTTGTGAATAGAAGAGGGGAATGACATATATAAGAGTGAACTGGGACCAGGAGTCTTGATCCAACCATGCTAGTGTTAGGATAAACATAATGAGAAAAGGTGTGGAGACTATAATGATATCCTATCAAAGCTACTTAGAATCGAGGTAGAGAAGAACGAGATGATTTTACAGGTTTGTTCGTAGGATATATGAGGATGAAGTTTGGCTGCATGAGTTTTTTTAAATCTGTATTAATGCCTAACCAAAAAAGAATGACAAGACCTCAAATGCTGAAAAGCATACACTTCTTGAATAAATGAAAAATTTCATTACCTATGCGATAGCATCAGCCAACCTGCGAGTTATGCAACCTGGACAACAATCGCTCCAAAAGCGACGTACGTGTACTGTTATCTCTCGCAGCATAACAATTGCACAGATGACTGAGGTCACGATAACTGGTGGTACATCTGAGCAAATTTTATTTCTCTTTCATAGTGGTAACTTACTGCATAAGTTTTTACTTTGTCTTTCACGGAGCGTTGACTCTATGAACCTTCACTTCATGAAGGCGATCATCACTTGTGATGAGATATCAGTTAATGGTTATGGCCAAGAAAAACATTTACAGTCCTCCCAGCGAAGCATCTAACAGCACCAAGTCCTAAAATAGCTCCATTGATTCGTTGAAAATTGATGGTAGATAATGGCGACATGTTTTTGTGACTACTGAGGTATCATACTTTATGAATATTAACCACAAGGCCCAACTGTCAATATATTGACAGAATATTCTTTATAAGGAATACTACATGTAGATTCTGTCGCCTTCACGATGGCATTCGTTGAAAGCTGCCTGACATGCAGGCAGCAAGGAATTGGTTACTTCACCATGACACTGCACTCACTCATTCAATGCACTTCTTCTCAGCTTTCGTGGCAAAGAACAACACGCCACTTGTTTGACAGGGTCTTTACTCTCCCAGTATGGCACCGTGTGACTTCTCTCCCCCAAGCTGATTTAGGTCACGTGAGGAAATTAGGAAAAAAAGTGACAACAGCTACATAGCATTCCAGGTGTTACCAGCAGTGGCATTACTGCTGGAAGAAATGTGTTAACTCATAAGGGGAGTATTTCGGAAGATTAAATGGAATTTGTGAACATATCAATGTTTTGTCAAAAGGTCAGATACTTTTGGTTAAGCTTTTATTAATATATAACAGGTATCTACTATGATCTAAGCACTAAAAGAGTTCCCATTATGATTCCAAGAGCTCAATTTGAAGCGAAAGTCATAGACAGCTGAAATAGTACTGAAATTTTCAGAACTCTCCTTAACTTTTTCCACTTGGACATCATCAGAGTTTTTGTCCTTACAAATGAAATTTAAGTTACACCTGAGGAGGAATTTTCATATAATACTCAAAGTCTGTAACATTTATGAGCCTGAATAGTTTTCTTTTGAGAAACACCCAGACATAGCTGGGCATAATACGCAGAGAATTTTATTAAGTGAAAAAAGGGATAATTACGAACGTATATCATAATTCATACATATTTGATGTGGTGTGTGCCTTGTACCGAAACTTGTATAAACTCCATTGCTATTTATTTTACTTCATTTTTCTGATGGGTCGTATACATGTGTCAACATATCTCCTCGACCAATAAAACTATTATTATTTCTCATGCCAATACTTTGATGTAACAATTAAGCAAGCTTTATAACAGAGCTTTATGAAATGCTTCTGCAGGGATGACATGAAATAATTGAATGACAAATATGAACACGCTCAGTATCTTATTGGCATATTTGCTAGAAGGTCGAAAGGGAGTTTACATCACATTTAAATAGAGGAAGTTACACTAATTCTCCTGGACCAGGAATTGAACTAAAATACAAATAAGAAGGGTGAAGCCATATTTTTAGAGCATCTATGGTAAGCCAGAGAGAAATAAACCTTAGTATTGCATTGCATGGCACCAAAACAATGACTCAAAAGGCAACAGGATGAATGCAGACTGGTTGTCTTCAATATGTAAGCCAAAAAGGTGAGGTGGGTGGAATGGAAGACAAATGAGGGAGTTCTATAAATGATTATGGAGAAGGATGAAAAACAAGAGACAGAGTGATTGAATGGGTAATAAGAGGCACTCATGTTTTGAGAACAAATTGCTGGGTGTTTGACACGATAGAAGGGAGAATTTTAGGCCGGTTGAGGCTGAGGACAGAGAAGAAGGGGCAGTTTGGAATGAATGGAGAGAAGCAGGGACTCAGAACATCATGAAAAGTTGGATTCAGCTCATTAGGAATAATGTTATTATAAACCTACCATAACTGGTGGTGATCAATAATAATATACCCTAAGTAAATGAGCACATCTGCCTAGTATACTGACCCACTGAAGATGATAAAAATGAGAACAACCAGCGAGAACTTGTAGAGGAGCAACTGAAGTAATGGTAGCTCAAGGACTACAGAAAGGGAATTGGCTTGACAGAAACAAGTGAAAATCAGAAAAAAAAGTCATAAAAAACAAGATTTCCTAAAAATTTACTTTTATCAAATGAGACTATGGTGGAACTTTCCACTTTAACGGCAAATTATTCATCCAAGTTCAAGATCTAAGTTATTTTGTGAAGGTAAGGAAAACTGAAATACTACATATCTGCCCAGTATCACTTCAAGATCTTTTGGAAGAGAATTTTATTGCGCGAATATTAATTAAGAGGGTACTTACAGTTTTGACCATGAAAATTAGTGTAATTTTGAATAAATTTTTTTTCAGGCAGAAAGTACTCCAAGGAGCATTTGATGCTCTTTATTTAAAGAAGCATGGCAGGGGGGATAGTAAACAAGTAGTAGTCAAAAATCTGCTCAACATCATTGCTTTAAAAACATCAACATTGAAAAGCTCCCAGTCACCTGGAGTTAACCAGTATGGAATACGTATCGATCATGTAGTCGGTATTGCCTGAAAAGTTTCAACGTGGAAATGAAGAGAAAAGGAAGGAAAGTCATCCTTTTCTTTAACACAATTTGCTACCCAAAATACCTCAGAAATGTGGAACTGTTCTGGCTAACACAACTAAGGTTACCCAGCCAATGGATCAAGGAGTAATTAGATAGCTTAAGACAAAATACGGAAAGTACAAGATGCCATATTCAGTGTCTGTAAAGGATACTACTAATACAGCCTCTGATGTGACAAAAAAGATTTTCAGTACGGAATGCCATAAATGGATCTGAGCCTGGAAGATGTAAAAATCATCAACAATGAAAACATGTGTTTCACTAATGCAGGAGTTCTGCACATTACAAAATAACGGAATTTTTACACCTGTATAAACATTAACCTTCCTTTTACAGAACTGTTAAATATCTAAATGAGTTACATCTATATAAAAAATAAATAGTTACATGAAATCACAGGCAGCAGTGACAGATGTCACTTTTGACGAGTCTTATTACTTGTGATTTTGATATACGTGATATTGCGGTTGAACACTTAAGATGTTTCTGAGAGCGAATTGGATGAAGACAGACTTATCATTATCCCTCTGCTGAATGAAATTTCGGTGTTTTTTTCTAAAAAAGTGGTGCCATTTTGAGAAATGGCATAACAGCAAAGGTCTGAGGATGTGCTGACACAAAACAAAAAAAATATGCTAACACATGGGTCAGCACTAATATTGATGTGATTCAGAAAGCCTACACACAACAGATAACAAAGACCTTTAGAAACAAACCAAAATAACTCGACCGAAAAATTGGCCCTTGCAGTTTTCGCATGAGTTGAATGGGCTAATAGATCCACCCATCCGCAGTAAAAGGGTTAAAAGATGATGGCGGCAATAAATCATGCATGAAAATGCTATTACTTTCAAAGATTTGGCAGATTCCAGTCTCCATAAAGGTAATTTTGCTTTATTTACCTTGTTAGGTAAGGCCGTAGATAATGTAAAGACAAATATAATACTGGAAAAGTAGAAAAGCAAAAAAATGGAATATTTACAAACTTTGTGAAAATCTTCCTTTTACGCATTTAAAATAAGCAAAGTTTTCATTCATGAATATTATGACATTGCATTGTCAATGAAATCAATCATTGACTAGCACACTTTGTGGAACATTTCATCGTGAAATTTGAAAGACTTTCTAGTTTTCCACACTTTTGTTTTAATTTACCTCTACTGGTTTCAACATCTAAGCGTCATTAATGTCAGCATTGAACTCTTGTTAATGAAGCGGAAACGTCGAAACTGGTAGAGGTTAATAAAAAAAAAAGTCTGGAAAACTACAGTCATTCCAATTTCATGACTGCAGTGTCATAATTTCTAGCTTCCACATATCTATTGAATTTCAGCCAAACATACCGTAGGCATTGAATCCCATTGGACCTATCACTAAGGACTCCCAGCTTAATTTTTGTGAAATGGCCAACCCTGACTTCAGCAAAAAACTGCCTTAAATGGAAAATAGTCCCAGAGTGATACCCAGTGATTCTGCAAAAGACAGACTCCACTGTATATTATTAAGCTACAACCTCACTCACTTGATAGAACATCCTTGTAAGCCTAAGCACATTGACAAATTTAACGTCATGTTTAAAATAAGAATGTTTGCTTTCCCAGTGAACTTGCTGAAGAACATATTTTGGGTTCTTCACTGGGCTAGGATTTCCATGCTGGCCAATGTTTCAATACTGTACTCGGACATTGAAACATTGGCCAGCATGAAGATCTTGATCTGGTGGAGAATCCAAGAAGATTTTCATGTCATATTATTTCCCTACATGATTAGCAGTATCACCACCTGCAGATGAAACCATTTGAAAACAGAAGTATGAATCAACATTGGCACTACTAGACAGTCCTAAAAAAAAAGAAACATTATTTTGCTAGACATGGAACTTCCTCAAAGAAAAAACAGCACACCGTTAAGCAAGATATTTGGAGCAACTGCTTTAGCACCCCAGTGCCAATTATTCACACACACAAATTACAAAATTACTACTACCACCTGACAGTGATGAGACTACATGTTAAATTTAAGGAGATAAATTACCACAAATGATGAGAAAGAAAAGGATTAAATCATAACACTTAGCAATTATAGCATAATTTTCTTATTATGTACAAGAGCAACTAGATGGAAACTAACAAAATGTTTTACAAAATACAAATAATTTTTCATCAAAAAGTTTCCACTCTAGTTGAACACTGCAATACATAAATTATAATTATCATAAAGTACATGGGAAAATACAAATAAGGTATTAAAATACCAAATTAATATTAAATTATTCAAAATTACCTGATTAAAATTTGAAATGGCACTTAGTGTGAAACTCATATTATGACTTATAGTAATTTGGCCAATGAGTTAATAACATGTCTGCCATAATGAATTATGATAAATAATTATGTTATAATAGTTTTTGGCTGAATAAGGTTTGTGCAACCAGGCAATTTGCATGTGATATAGAGATCAAACTACCCATTTTATAAGAAAGGGGCATACAATGGCCAATAAACCTTACAAAAGAAATATTAGATTTTAAGCTACAAGAGACCTCATTTACTTATTACCTTGGCTAGAGCAAAGCTAACATAAAAATTAGCTTGCACTGCTTGTATCAAGTTAATATACATGCCCACTGCACCATGTTCTATTTTAAAAATTAAATACTTGATATACTTCCAAGACATAATGGAGCATGTTAATTACTTTTCAAAATCCTATTTCATAAGAAAGTAAGCAAACTCGACTTTTGCAATGGCATAATATAAAATTGCACATGAAGCTCACAACAAGTACCACCATCACTGGAATTTGCAACAGAAAAGACCTCTCTCATCCAACATATTTACAAATTTATAAATAGACATTTGATTATGATATATTAATTATAGATCTTTGACTCATACTTTCAACACTCAACAATGATGCCAAAGTTACCACAACAAAAAACTACTCTTGAACAACTGAGTGGGTACTTTTTTTATTTTTTTTAGCCTAATAACACTTTTTGCCACTTCAATAAAAACTCCACCACAAGCAAACTGATAACAACAGTGTGAGTTCATATACATTTACTCCATATCAGAGCAGAGGACCAATGCTCAACATCAGTCATCACCTTCTCTGGCCCACATTTCCAAAATTGCGTGAAGTCACCCCTTAATGCACATTTCTCTTACAAATAGTAATTGAAGCCAGAAGGAAAATGAAATTATGACTGGCATTGAGGGATGTCTTTGAGGAATGAAAAATAAATTAGAAATACGTTAAAAAAGATTGGGACAGATAAAGGTGATGAAAGCATGATAGACTGGTATCACCACAAAGCAGCCAATTATGTCCCACTAGGAGAAGAGAGATAATAGGATGTTCTTTTAAGCCCCACTGATAAATGCACAGAATATTACCTGCTGTTTTTTCCCAGATAGCATGGCAGAGAGAATGTCCACCTCTCACTCATCATCCGTGAAACTTAATATGTACATTAAAATCTCAATCACTCCCCTATGAATGAGTGCTGAATAACAGCAACCTCTTGAGTTTATCACAGGATACTTCATTACCAACATATTTTTGGAGACCAATCCATTCTTCCGATGCTCATTTCTTCAACAGCACACACATTTCAAACAGCAAGGATTTCATTGCCACTCTTATCCTTTATGTGCCTCAAATTTCACAATCCAAGTTTCAGAGAAAGTAGCCATTTGTATGCAAATAACAAACAGAAGTTTAGAGTTGGTAAGACATATGATGGCCAAGCATGGAATTTGCTAATGACACAAAAAGTATGCTATTCTCAGAGAGGATGGCAGTCACTCCCAAACCCTCCTAATAAGGTCCTCACATGGTTCATCTCATCCCCAACACACATCCATAATTCAGCTGCCACATCACATTTTGATAGATGAGAGAGAAACGAGAGAGAGAGAGATGAAAAAGAAAATACCCCCAAGCTCAACAATCTGATGAATTCCCATGAGTTTCTCCACTTGCATTTGAATTCTGATTTAATGATGTTAAAGGAGACGAAGTTGGAGATGAAGTCTTCTTAGCAGCCCTAGTCAGTCGATCCAGTTCAGCTGCAGCATCAGACCTCATTGCCATAGCAGATGCTTTGTCAGGTGCTGCCAATGGACTGGATGTTGAAGATAACAAATGGTGATGATGCATTGAACTACTTCCACTACTGAGACCCACACCAGAACCAGCTTGCAAATCTGTCGAATGAGCAACATTTATTTTCAAATAAAACCAAGTACAAAATTATTTTTGTAAAATAGCATTACTTGGAGAAAGTGAGTGGAATTATGTGGTAAATATTTTAAAGTTCCTCACAGTAGCAACAAAACATACCACTAGTCTCCATCAGTTCTTTCCATTCATCACTGCCACCATGATAATAACACTCTTTCATTAATGGATTTTTCTTGCAACTGCATGTACATAGGAGACTATGAGAATTATTCACATTTGAATATTGAATTCAGGATGCAACATCAGCAGGGTCTGCTTGAATTTTGTCACCTTATAAAAAAGATTACTGTTAAGTACAAAGCACCAACAAAAAAATTATCATGCATTCAGAACTTCTCATCCCTTTCTAGCAGTGGTTTATTCAGAGGTAAAATTTTACCACACTATTAAACAATTTTGTTAATGAAGGTTAAGCTAGAGTTTTCACATAAATTAAAACATTAAAGACAATTTGTGGCTTCTGACTTTAACTGCTGTTGACACAACCAGTTTCCACACCTCACACAATTGAAAATGATTCATTATGTTCATGTAAGGAAATTGAATTAATGCAATTAAGTTTGAGTTTCACAAAAATAAATTTTATTTTAAAAACATCAAATCTTGGTTACTACGTTATAATGATAGCATGGTAGGCCAGTAGATTCACCATTGGGCTACCGAACATAGTTAGCAAATCCAAACCAGGGAGAAGCCTCTTCAAGGTCCATATTCTGTAACTTGTATCACCAGTGGTTAGACAACACTTATTACCACTCTTCCGATTCTGTCACGCAATGAGGTGATGTTCTTCACCCCAAACAAGGTGATATCACATCACCTCTTTGACAGCTGCCCTCATCTCATCACCCCCCAAATGTACTGAGGTTCTGACATTTTTTTTGTGAGAAACTAACATTGTGCGATAGTTCATGGCATTAATGAAGTGACTATGATGAAATTGCAATGGAAACACTGTCATTTGCATATAATAATAATAATAATTACAACAGTATATTTATTTTCATATAACACTCAATTCATATATTTTGGCTTCAGTAAGACAAGACGTGTGCTAGTGTATCCAATTTTGCATCCAAAATCTATCCAAAATTTCAGGGGCAAAAAGGAAGGTGAACACAAGCATAGAAATAAATGTTTATAACTTTGCTAAAACAATGGGCGAGCAGTAAAAACATCTCTAATTTACTGAAAAAATTCAAAATTATATGTGTGAATAGCAATAAGATTATATGGAAACCAAAATACACAATTGTCGACGACGAAATTGGATTTCACATATCTCGTTTTAGACAAGTAATTATGTTCGTTTTAATAATTACAAATATTAATTGGACAAGAAATTTTTCGTGTGCTTATTATGTACTCATGCTCGTTTTTAGCAGCTCCCTTTCTATCATATTGTACTATGATGTCATATTTATTACACAAATGACATTCCATACATTCGTCATTCTTCATAGATAAGTCAAAAACACCATTTACAGAGCTCCCTTACTTTCTATATGCTCCTTCTTTTCCCCTCTCCCCCTTAAGATTACGGCTTTGGGGATATTTTATTCTTCATTTTTTACCCTTTACATTGTTCAGGATTGATATTGTGAGAGTTAAAAATAGGACAGGAAAAATTTATCACATTCACCATGGTTAATTCCACATATTATGATGGAAGAGTGAGATTGTTTTTGTAGACATTCAGTAAAATAAAGGTAATCTATGGTTACTTCATAATATTAATCCTACTGTTGGCGATCACCTAGCCTGCTTATTGGAATATCATATTAAATATGATGAAACATATCATCACTCTAGAAACCATCATACTAGCATGAACATAGTGTTCATGACTACAAGCATTTTATTTGTGCATTACTTGCCAGCCTTGATGTTCTGTGATAAACCTGACTCTCTTTATTGGCTACTCTCATATTTCAATTATTAGACCTGAAGTTTTTCATAGCATTCCTCATCACTGGGTGAAGAAACTTCACCAACCAGTTACAGAATCAGAAACAATAAGGGAGGGTGAAGTTTATTGGCGATGGATATCACCCAAGTTACAGAATACAGCCCCAGACATCCTACCAATTGTGTGATTTATTAGACATAAAAAATTTCTGGGAAACCAAACATGGCACAGTGAAGGGAGCTGATACCCCTACCCCAAAGAGTACTCTTACTCACTGTGACACTTAATATTTGCCAGTCAATAGTATAATGTTAATAGGTAACAAAAAAAATATGCAGAATAATTGAAAAAGAATGTAAATGGTCCATGAATATCTACCCTAATCAGTACAACACCACTAATCTCAATCTCAAATCTGTTGTGAGGATCACAACATGGTCATCCCAGTAACTACTAGAGATTTCAAAGACTCTCAGTGCCAGGTCATCACTCAGAACTCTTAAGGAGTAAATATGCCACCGGATTAAATGGCTACAGCCCAATGGGTCAACAACCATACAAGCCAGCTCCACACCACAGAGCAGCCTCTAACACCAAGGAATTTTCTTTGGTGATTGTATTCTACATCTAAAACCACTACCTAAGGCCCAATGATAGACCTTCACAATACATGGACTTGCATAATTGTTACTACAGTAAAACCCAGTAAAAGCAGTAGGGACTGCTAGAAAACAAGTGTAAATTGCGGGAAAATGAAAATAGCGGGAAAAGGACAATTTTCAGTTTCACATGCATACTTGATAAACTGAAACTCTGACAAACTGAATTAGAGCAATGTTATTAATTATTTATTAACATATTGAGCTGCCCTGATTTATTTTTGTACGATAAATTTATACCAATGTTTCAACCATTTGGTGGCTTGGTTTCAACATTTCAACCATTGGATGTTGTCAAATCCATAATTCCCAAACTTATACATTGTGCAATGCCTTTTGACTTATGGCAAAGCCATTCATGGCGATATTTGACGATCAAGAACTTAAAAATCACTTTTTAAGTTGGTATTCCTTCATACCATGATTTCTTGACATTTTCTTTTTTTCGACAGTTGTCTGCACTAGCTAGCATGTTTCTGAATCAAAATGCAATTTTTCATAATTGCATCCATTGTAGAGACCGGTAATCTTAGATATTTCGCTATATCAGTGCGAGTTGCATCATAAGAATCCACAATTATTTTTACGACTAAATTGAAAATATTCTAGTTGCTGCGAAGGTTTCTGTGGTGATTAGAAGACGACTCGAAGGTTTCCAGTTCTTTTCCGCATCAGTTTATCCTTCTGCACGACAGTTTCGCCAGCATTCCAGAAGGTCCAAAGCATAGGAAATATATAGTACGAAGATATAGGAAATTTGATGGGATGCGATCTTTGGACCAGAATATGGCATCTGAAACGCCAACGAAACTGTTGTCGAAAGGGATGAACCAACATGGAAGAAACCCAAAAAACCCTTGAGTCATCTGAAAATATTGTAATTCACATCAATTTCCCATTTCCAAATAAAATGAAATTTACGTACTGAAGTAATTACAGATAATAAAAACAAAACATGAGAATATTGATCTACCTTGATGGTTGGCCAGCGCAAGCAGTTATTCCACTGCAAACATTTCTCAACAAAATAATTTTATTTATTCAATGCAGTTTTCATGCGATGAAACAAGTTTCAATAATTTATGTTTGTAATAACGTGTAGTAAAACTGTTGAATCAACGCAGCGCGATGGTCTTATGAATTATCCCATTAACATCCACCAGGTCAGTTAATACATATTTATCATTTCATTATGTCTGGGTAAAAATTCATCTTTTCTTCACAATATGGACTTCAGTACAGTTTAAATATACTCCCGTAGGTGTTCCTAAATTATAACTTGCATCCTATATGCATTCATTTCATAATACATACTATTATTTCCCGGCAAAAGGATCGCCAGTGTAAATATTTCATCTTTCCATCACTACTGGCACTGTGTACATACTACCCTGCTACACCACCAAGTTCAAATTCTTCCATAAAATGGAGCACATTACTGCTCTCTCTTGTGTATATGCAAAAAACGAGGTAAAACAGTGTTTTATATATATTGGTATGTATGGCCAATAGAAGGGAATTTTGTCTTTTTAATCTAACGCAAACAGCATAAAATGGAAAAGTTGAGATGTAAATACAGGGTTCTACATATGTTGAAGATATAGGAAATTGGATGGGACCGGATAAAAATTGTGTAAATTGTGGGAAAACACAAATTCTGATAATGCAAGTACGAGGTTTTACTGTATTTCTATTGCATTTTGGAGAGCAAAAACATCAAATTTCTTCAAAATGTTGTCAGGTGCTTTGAATTAATAATTCCAGTTGACAGAGCAAGTTATCAGTTTGATTCCATTACATAGCAATTCTATTGGAGTTTTCATAACTGATAATGTCAAGAGACAATGAGAAAAAAGGATCTGCGATCCTACCCCTGTTCCACTACCGATCCACCTTGTCATGGTAATTCTCATTTAGCATTAAAAAGAATCACTCCTCAAATTCTCAAGGAAAGATTCCATTCCGGTTGGTCAGAAACCCTTAGCTATCACTTAGTAAATCTCTCTGAACTCACTAAACTAACATTAGCATTATTTACTGACCACTCAAAGGACTACAAGAATCAAGGTCTATTGCATATCACTCAATGAGCTGTGAACAGTAATTATAACAGCACCCATGGATAAGTCAGTGCATACAGTCTGACAGATAAAGCCAAACATTCCTGAGAACTCTCAAAACCTTGTTATTTCCACGAGCTACTGGCAACAACCTGGGCTGCCCTCACTACAATACATAGCTCCATGATCTGAGTCACTTGATACATACATTATACTATCACTCGCGTTTCATCATCTGAACAATTTTTCACTCATTTAACTTACATATAAGATTTAATAAGTATCACCAAGAATATATCTCAAACATGTATCATCTAGCAATGGCAACACTTAGCTATATGTAATGCATTTTTGAGAAATCTGTAGATGATCTCTAAGATAAAGGAAGTAGTACAACTATCATAGGAAAATTTAAATGGAGAAATAAACGGACAGGACTTATAGGAGCCCCAAGCAAGAATTATACTCATATAAGAAATAACAGAACAGTGTATTTGAGTTGAACTCTGCACAGCTCTAAAGGGTTTTCACTGCTCACATTGCTTTAGGCAACAGTTTTGCTGGCATTCCAACTAAAGTCTTTACGTCAAATGTACAAGATTGGTATTTTAGACCACATTTAAGGCCAGACTAGTTGGCTCCTATATGATTGATTTTCTCAGAGGAGTTTCCCATACACCATGGAAGTGACAACCATCTTTTCTGTTTATGGTATTTATAGTTTTCACAATTTCAAGGACCTCTCATATTATCCTTGGGTAATAACATTATTCCTACCTCTCATTATTACTTTTGCCTCTCGGAATAAGATTTCATGGCCAGGTACACTCCAAGATCTCGCTCTACACTGATATACTGAGAGTTGAAACTGTTTCTTTTTTGCTGCCCTAATGTGCTCCTGCAGGTGGGTTTTCAATAACCTGCATGTTTACCCTGATGTATGATCTTCCGCATGAGCATGGCACTAGGTAAATTCCTGTTGTCACCCATAGTAACGAACACAGTGAAAACCCAAAGAGACATACTGGGTTCAAAGGAGCTTGCTGAGTTCAAATGCTGCAGAAAGCTAGGAACCAACTTGTGCTTTTAAGAAGCTATAATTCTTGCTTCCTTTCTTGGTCCTCCTAAAGCCTCTGCACAGGAACAGTCATCAGTTTGAACCCTTACTATAATTTCCTGCAGACAAGAAATAGAACATTCCCACTAACTGATTGAGCCAGAACTTTAGAGGGTGTATTGGCTTGTGAGTGCCTATTTCTAGTGAGCTGATATCCCGGAATGATGATTGACTTCATCGCAAATATACATGTGCTCCTATGTTATTTTTCATGCATAATGCAAACAACATTTTGTGACCAATAAGGTATAAATAACTTTTGCTTTTTTGTAACTTTTGAAGCCCTGGTATTTCTGTACCACACTTCACGTGCAGAACTAGATATGAAGGGATAAGATACTCCATGGCAAAAACTAATACTGCATTTCCCAGCCCATAGAGCACATCAGTCCATAAGATGCACCATTATTTATTTAGGTAAGATTTAAGAAGGAAAAATAATGATCAATATCTACCATTGATAGAAAAACATGGGAGGAAAACAGGTTTGTTAATTTCTTCAAGTAGAAAATGCATTGAAGTTACCCAGCTACAAAGTAAAATTATAAACAAATGATTGATGGAGTTTATTTTTAATTTGCTACCACAACACAGTCAGTGGTGAAAGGGTAAGGAAAGGCATCTTCCAATAAAATTGGATGAATGAAGACCTCCATCTTATAGGCCAAGCATTACGCTTGGCTTGTGGAGGTCAGTCAGAGGTCAGTTTTAGAATGCATTACCAAGTGAAAAAAGTGCATCTTATGGCAACTAATTTTCCCATCTTATCTTAGCAATAGGTTATCCTTACATTGAAAAAATACAGCTCTCCAGGAACTACCACCATGGAATTATTGATATTAGAATAATTTATGTCCAAGTTAATTTGTCGATCAATTATTATTCAGGCTTTTGAGAAAGATCTTAAAAAAAGGCTTTAAAGACAATTCAGTTTTGATGGATTACTAAAAAATATACGTTAAGAGCAAAAATTGTGAAATAAATCCTCTGATTCTTGATCCCTTCAATAAAAAGTCCTTAATTTCACTAATGTTGAACTCTTACTCAAAAGCAATATTTACAGTATTTAATACAAGACAACATATTTATGTATCTATTAGATTTTCTAATTTAACTGATACTGCAACTTTGGAAAAGAATGACTGAAAATTGGCACCTGACTGCAATCATGTAACCTTGGACTTTTATCATTGATAAAGGCTCTCTGATTAATTCACACTTCAACATCTAGTTACAACCAGCACCAACAAAATGGGAACATAAGAGCATATTAGCTACAAAAAAAGTAGCACAAAGAACTGTTGTACAGTCCTAGGACAGTAACAAAATTCTACCATAAGCACAAAGTTATTCAGAACCATAATTCCACGAGGTCATGCCTTCTGTATGAAAGCCCAGCACACAATACAGATATTTATTAGCGAAAGTATTAAATATCCTCACACCACAAAACAATCCCATTCTGAACTGAAATGCAATAGCACAATCATTAACTGAGGAACATCTGTTAAAATTTAGCAGGAGGCAAACAAGCCGATGATTCCAAGAAATTATTATATTGACTATAAGTAAAGATTAATTGAAAAATGTCTGGTTATCTTCGTTTTCATTAGTCAACATATAGGTCTCTTGAACTTACCAGGCACCTGCACTTCAGCCACTTGTCCCTTTCCTTTTCTTAATCACTTATTCCCTATATTTCAAATATAAAGAATATTCCCATGTTAAACTACATTTAATAATTCACTCAAAATTCCTACCTCTGAAACACAGCTAAGAGTTGCTGCTATATTCAAGGAGGTAATGAAAAATTCCTATAAAGATTAAACGTACTCAAAATTCATATTTTAATAACAATTGAAGGATAATTTCATCCAGGGATATGCTTAAACCTTGATTGAATACAGTGGAAGCCCAGTATAACGAGTGCTCACAATGGCTGGGAACTCACTCGCTATAGTGAGCGCTCGTTATATCCAAAGGTGCTGGATTAAGCCTCTCAATTCCTACAGTTGTTTCCTACATTCCCTTTGTCTTTCATTACCATGCTATTACAAACAGGTAAGAGCCATTTCCGTGCCTAATTACATGTTCATCGATGATTTTGCAAATTATATCTTCCAAAATAATAATTTACACTCTGCTGAGTCTTTGAGTGTTAACCAGTAAGTCCATTGGTTAGGAAAGTTGTAATGATTCACTGAAATGCAGCATTTTTCAGCGGTCGAAAATATTTCTCGCGCGATTACCCATTCCTAGCCATCCCTAATATTCACATTCAATTATCTCTCGAAAATTAGTTGCAGCGAGTATTTATTTACACAAGCTAATGCCTCTGTTGGTTGTGCTGCATATCGTGTGTCGTACTAGTGCTGCCATCTGGAGGATGTAGAGCGAACGTAACTCCCGTGAGAGCTACATTCGCTATTCGAGAGAGAGTACTATTGCCGAGAATTATCGATACATTCACTCAAAATTGTATGTATTTGTGAAGTGAAAAATCATACACATGGTGTCTACTAATATATGAAAAAGAAATTCAAGACTTTTTAAAGACTTTTCAAGACAAAAATTTTAAAATTCCAGACCAAAAAGGCTAACTTCTTCATGTGTCATCGTGACGGTCAATAGTTCAATGCCCAGTCCAGTCTAATTTTTCACTTGGAATTGGCCATCTTATTAATTCCACATTATTAAAAATACAAGCACAGCACCTCATCTACTTCATTCATAATTAAACTCCTACTAGAAATTAAAATGCCGTATACTCGAAATGGACTGTACCGTGACATTCACAGCTGTTTTTGAGGAATGCATGGCAGCACGCCGCTCAGCGGTGCAGGATCCCTAGTAATTGGTATTTTGGATTAAAAAATGTTCAATTTATAAGAAATTTGGCCTATATAGGTTTTTGAGGTCGCTGAATATGATTTTAGATTCAAAACTTTTGTAAACTAATTTTCGATGTTAATATTTTCACAAATTAATTATTTTGCAACAATATAAAAGTGAATTTTCAAAAAAAATTCTTTATTTTTGAACAATAAATTATGTAAAAAAATAATTTTGCAAATTATATTTGCAGTATATTAATAAACAGTTAAATAGCACTCACCTTCAGTTACAAAACCCATTTTTCAGAACAAGAATCAGGGCAATACTCATTATATTAGAGAGAATTGAAGGTGAAGCTGTGCCTGCTCATTTTCAAATGATGCACTTGTTAACAGTGCAACATTTTATCTTATCTACTAGAGGAGTAGCAACAGTGATATGTCCTTACTTAAGATGGTTTTGAATTCGTCAATCCGTGCATCCAAAGTATATACACAAAAACCCTATATACAGTGTTTTTCTAGACTCATAAATACCAAGTATTAGGGATCCTGCACCACTGTGCACCATACACGGCGGTTGGGTTTGCGCCGTCCCTTGTGAAAAGAGCCTTTGAATGAAATGATGTCCGTCGCCAGTCCAACCAAAGGCACCTCTTGAGCACACACCAACTCAAAAGACAGACGAACCAACTCAACTCGAGCTGGCGAATGCAGAGTTCTCCAGTATAAACGAACGATTTTGTTGCAAACTAGCACATGCCGACAGATGAACTAGACTTTCTGGTGGCTTTCCTGTCTGTAATTCTCATTCTGACTTGCAGTGAGGATGAAAAATGGCAAAAAATTTTTCAAGTCGCAGAGGGCGGCATCACTTTGGTGGTTGTCATAACAATATGAAATGCGAAAATGAAAAAGTATTTCGATAGAATACAAATTGTACTTTGGCCATGATGTCCTTTAAGTTTCAAATGATTTCTTTTATTCGTTTCAGTTATTCTAGTCAATTTACGAAACCAGGTTTTCTCCATAAATGAGCAACAACGGAGGCACACAAACTGTTTTCATTTTAAAATTTCTATACAAATCCATTAACTTCATAACACTTGTCCATACCACAACACTATTGTAATTTTATAATTTTTGAAAATAGTTCGGAGCAAAGGCAGAAAAATGAACAACGTATGAGTTGAGTAGAATGAGATCGAGTTTAGTACTGATGGCAAAACTTTAATTTTTGCCGCTATTTCTACACGCTTCGTACGTGGATTTTTGTCTAATTTTCAAAGAAGGTTGAGCTTTTCAATTATAAATTTTCTTTTCACCTCTGGCCTTCCCATGGTTAATGCTATGCACTTGTCTTGTTTAATGTTGGAAAGTATTGGTGCTTGCGTTGTTTTGATGCCTTGTCCACACTTGTAAAACAAATTAACATCACGATAAAATGCGGAGCTTCTGGAGGCCCTTTCAGTTCTTCACAAACATTTTTTTACCACATTATCCCTGTTTTTGTACGCGTAAACAACTTTTTAACGCGAGATTTAACCTTAAACCTTTAACATTAAACCTTTCACAAGATATCCATCGTCAAATCAACCTACACGGGGATTATTTTCTTGAGACAAATTTGGTTTGTCTTCCTCTGAATGTTCTAAAGAGGTAAACAAAACATGCTAACCTGTTCATTTACATAAACTGCAACGCAGACCAGAGGGAACGAATGTGCTGACGAGGAAAACGTATCAAGGAATGTCCTAACGAGAGTTCACTGAATAGCGTAATTATCACAATTATTCAAGATCTTGAATATTTTCAGCATAAGTATTTGAAGTCTCGAATATCGAATACTTACTAGTATTTGAGGTATTCGAGTAATTGCAGGAGGTATTCGCACATCTCTAGTGGAAACCTTACCCCCCTCTCTAATTCCTTCAACACCCCTCCTCTGCTCTGTAGGAAGAGTTGGGTATGATAAGTCAGTAGTTAGTGAGTGCCATAGCATGTCAGACAAAGTATTAAACCAACTCATCAGACATTTAGATTCCCTTCTAACTCCACCATAAGTTGACAACATGATGATTAATCTGAACCAGAAGCCAGAAGGCTGAGTAAATCACTGTTTGTATTCCAAAATACTTTCCTGATCAACACTTTCCGCTTCTTCAACAAAACTGATTTCATCTGCGTCCCTGTGGTATTTTTCAAAGGCACCTATGTGTATGATTGAATTTGAAATAAATTTGCAAATACATACTTTCCCTTGCAGTGCTATGTAACTATTTCTTAAACCTATGCTATATCTTTCCTGGATTCGTTGAGCTACTCTCTCCCATACACTCCCCCAACTACTTACTACTCTAAGCACCCATTGGCATGTATGCCTAAATATCATTTGGTTGGTTTTTACCACAACTATTAGCATAGCGATCAATTACTCACCTACTTTCCCTTCCAATTTTGTGAACAATACTTTCACCTCACCAAATTTACTCTCTTCCTTTCCACTACAATTAAACGCAATTGCTAGATATTTTAAAATAAAAAATACTTTTACTAAGAAGGTAAACGATTCAATACCTGTGATATCATCACGTACAATAATACCACCATGATAATAAATAGAGAATGCCACCATCTATACAGCATGTGACACTGCTAATAGTTTAAGTAGGTGGCAGTTTCAACCATAGGGAATCTTGATAATATATTAGAAAAGCACTGGCTTCTTATTCAAGTCCCTGGGCTTGACTACCAGAAAATTTTCATGGATATGCTGATCCCTTTAATAATGTTGTATGGAGAACACTTCATATTCAGCACTTTCTCCACCGGATGAGACATTAAACTCTGGACCCCTTGGGAGCCTTACATTATAAATGTGCATATGAAACCAGGTTTCAGTACACCACTTCTCCATTTCCTATTTAATGCCAAACTATTTCCATTGGATGACAAAATGAGCCAAGATGTCAGGCATCTCAATTTACTAACTACTACTAATTTTTACCATTCCACAAATACCAATCTTTAGCATCTTGCATCTGTACATTATAATTAAAGTCATTGCAAAAGTATTTAAGTGATTTTGCAATGATCTTCTGAACAATTTTTACAGAATATTACACTCATAACTAGAGGAACATAGGAGGAAAACTGTTCCTTGTACTTTGACAGATAACAGTTGCATGTACTATTGAAATTTAAAGGATTAAAGAGAAACTATGATTTATCCTACCTGGAGACTTTGGAATGGGTGAGCCAGTCTTCTTAGAGAGAAGTGAATTGAAGAAGTTAGCCAATACTCCCTCTCCACTGCCAGGAACACCAACTTTGTTCCCATCAATCTTAAATAAGAAAAGGTAAAAATAACAATTGGAAATTAAAAGCAAAAAGAGCATAAAATTAGAGATGGGACAAATAGAGGTCTTATCAAATTAGAATAGTAACCATAACTTGAATATTCAAATAATAAATTGCAATTAATATAATAGATGCCATTCTGTTAATTTATTTGTAGTCTGTTGAATTAAAAAGCTGTAAATCAATTGATTTTTTAAAAATAATTCTAGTTTTAAAATTGTAAATACATAATACCGTAGAAACTCTATATCATGAAGTCAAATGGCCTGGAAAAATCGACAATTCGTAATATCAAATATCGTATGAACGAGTATCCTTCATCAACATCGGGACGAAGCTACCATCCTAAAATGTATGCATTCCCGCAACGCACTTGCATGTTCTACGATGTATTCATAAATGTATCTATAAATGTGTATTCATGCCAACAGGGTTCATAAAGTTAAACACAACTAATTTGTTACTTATCTCCAATGAGTCAGAAATTAGGCAATCAAGCGTCTTTGCAAAATTTTTGAACAGTTTGGACTTGGTCTATGAAGATTCATGAGTGCCTTTTTCTATATTACCTTAATCTCTACAGAAAAACTCGTGACGTAAGCATGAGCGATGTATTTATATTTTTAAGCTAATATTAATGTATGCATACACTATGGAAGTGTGCAGTTTGCGAGATCATTTGCAGTTTGATGCTGCTCCAGATATAGAATTTAGAGGAAAAAATTCCGTTAAAAGACAATCATTTGCCCTGCGTCAAGCATAATAGATTAGACCGAAATTAAGCTAAAACAGTGAAAAGTTCTCTCATGGATGCTGTCTTAATAATGTATTTTGTACAAATAATGATATGGTTGTCAATTTCGAGGAATAACAGCCATAATATATTTTCTATATGTAATCTCTAATATATTTTTTCATTAGGGTGTACTAGTAGCTTTTAATTTATTCATTTCAGCTTTTAACATTTTCTGCGTTTGGACGAAACTTTTAATTCAGCAGAAATAAAATATTCTGATAATAGGACACCTTTAGGCAATCGGTCAGGGAAATTGTTAACACGTTGCATACGGATGTTGAGAATTCTCGTCATTTAAATCCCATCCGTTGCGGACGGATGACGAGAATTTTCGCCATTTAGGCACATCATGGTAAAGTTTTAAATTGTGTCATTTATGTGCATCGTGAATATATCTCATTTGCTTTCTGTTATTTATTAAGAATAATCGCAACGTATTGTTCGATAACCCATAGTAATTTCGTTAATTTTAGACATTTAACTCTATTTAAATCTCAGTCCAGTGTTCGGTAACTTCAATTTCATCAACTTGAATCTTATTTGTCTTCCCTCTTCTTTTCGGAGGTTATATTTCTTTCACAGCTTCCTCGGTCACCCCACCTCCTTGCCTCATTGTTTACGGAATGTTTCTCCACATGGCCCTAGCTTATCCAGCGGCGAGGAGCCGTATCTCTGTCACCTTGAGGACCATATCTGTATTGCCTCTCCTTCAAGTTCCTCTCACAGCAGATGAAATGCACTCTAAGCTCTGCTCCATCAACATAAACATTCATTATGAAAAGAATGAGGGGGCCAATAATTAATCGTTCATTGTTCTTTTACGGCTGTGGTTAGCTCCTCTCGAAGTGTCTTGAGCAGTTCGTTTTCTTGAGTCCAAGTGAATTGTGATTTTTGTTTCGGGTTTGTCTTGCGACCCTCGGTCGCCCCACCTCCTTGCCTCATTGTTTACAGAATGTTTCTCCACATGGCCCTAGCTTATCCAGCGGCGAGGAGCCGTATCTCTGTCACCTTGAGGACCATATCTGTATTGCCTCTCCTTCAAGTTCCTCTCACAGCAGATGAAATGCACTCTAAGCTCTGCTCCATCAACATAAACATTCATTATGAAAAGAATGAGGAGACCAATAATTAATCGTTCATTGTTCTTTTACGGCTGTGGTTAGCTCCTTCTCTCGAAGTGTCTTGAGCAGTTCGTTTTCTTGAGTCCAAGTGAATTGTGATTTTTGTTTCGGGTTTGTCTTGCGAGAGGTTTTTCTCAACCTGTATTTATCAAAATATTCAGTGCAATGGCATCGCATAGGAAAGACAGTGCTTTTGCAAGGAAGAAATTTTGTTAGATCTGTGCTCCGATGATTTATCAGATGTGCCATTACAGTGTGAAGTAGATAGTGATGAGAGTGGAAGTGATTCCGATTTTGTAGTGAAGGTCAGAAATAGAAAATCCACTCCTCTCGTGATAAGTGAAAGTGACTCGGATAAGAGCGCAAATGAAGACAATACTTCACCAGGAATCTCCACTACATGGGAAAAAAAGATTCTGAGAGGAATTTAGAGCAATTTTTGGGACAGCCTGGAGTGAAACGTGTACCAGAAAATTCTACCAGTATCCCTGATGTAGTCTCATTGTTTATTGCCGATGACTTGTTCGAAATGATGTGAATTCAGTCAAATCTGTATTACCATCAAAACCAACATAGATACAAAGATTCACCAAAAACAGGAAAGTGGTCTCACATAACCATTACTGAAATGAAAAAATTCTTTGCTATTTTGATTCTCATGGGGCAGGTGAGGAAAGATTCACTGAAAGAGTATTGGAGCACTGATCCTTTTATAGCAACGAACATATTTAGAGAATTGCTGACGAGAAACAGATTTGGAAAGCGTGGCACTTTAGTACTAATGAGAAAATTTTGGATGCGACAGACAGACTATACAAAATAAGACCGGTCTTGGAATACTTCATTGAAAAATTTCAAAATGAATAAAAACCAAAGCAGAAGCTATCTCTTGATGAAGCAATGATTCCATGGAGAGGAAGATTAAAAATTAAGACCTATAATCCAGCCAAAATCATAAAGTATGGCTTGGTAGTTCGTATGGTTTGTGAAAGTGATTCTGGATACATCAGTAATTTAGAAATATATTCGGCCGAGGGGAAAAAATTAGAACATACCATCCTTTCTCTTTTGAAGCCTCATCTCAATCTTTGGCATCACGTATATCAAGACAATTATTACAACAGCGTAAAGATAGCAGAACTGCTCTTTGATAATAAAATTAGAGTTTGTGGAACCATCAGACCAAATAGAGGGCTCCCTGCCACAATGAAGAGTGAGGCGAAAACATTGAAAAAAGGACAATGCACATTTTCTCGCAAAGGTGAAGTGTTACTTGTGCTGTGGAAAGACAAAAGAGAGGTGAGGATGATTAGCACTATTCACAGCGCTAAGATGGGCAATACAAAGCTGAAAGATAGGACACAGGACTTCCGATAAAAAAACCTTACTGTATTTTGAAATACAATGAGTGTATGAAAGGCGTAGACAGGGTGGATATGTATTTATCGCATTATACAATCATGAGAAAAACAATGAAATGGTCGAAGAAAGTAGTCCTGTGGCTAATAAACTGTGCCCTTTTTAACGCTTTTAGAGTTTATAAAACACTCAATGAATCAAATAGCATTCGATTCAAAGGCTTTCTGCTCCACACAGCCAAAGATTGGGTAGCGAGTAGAGGAGCCAGATGAGCCATTCTCGGACGAGGACAGAGATAAGCCGACGGAGCGTGCTCCTTCGAGGGATCACCCACATCATCTCTGGAGAGACCTTCGTAAACATCATCTCATCCCTATCGTGGGAAAGGAGAAGAAGAAATACCACACCCGAAGATGCAAAGTGTGAGCTTACAGAAAAATTAGGAAGGAGACGAGGTATGTCTGCTCAACTTGCGGTGTTCCACTCCACAAGGGAAAATGTTTTATGGAGTATCACACAAAGAGGAAATACTGAGACTTTCTGTGAGTATTATTTTCCAAATACCTTTAAAAAATTTTCATTTTAAAATAAGTTACAGCATTTTTACTGATGCAATGCATTTCCAAACAGCGAGGTTTAAAAATCCGCAGGAACTGAGGGTTAAAAGGCATTTAAATACCCCGGTACGCAACATGTTAAGACCATCAGGAAAAAGTCAGGGAATTTAAAACTTGGATATCAGTAGCCACCCTGAAGAATAAATTTCTGCTAAAAGAAAATCATATGCTCTGCAGCATGCATAATAGATTATACCTAAATTGAGGTAAAACAGGGAAAGGATTCTCACACAGATACTATGTCATCATTTACTTTGCCCAAATATGGATATGCCCTTTAATTTCGTGAAATAGCAACCGTAATTCTCCCCTGGATTCAGCTTATCTTTGAGTGGTTATTCCCGAGATGAAGGTTCTAAAAGAGAGCTTAAAAAGGAGTTCAGCTTAATGTTTACCTCCTTTCAAGAGTATATTATACAAGCCACTCGCTTCAATGGTGATGTGATAATTTCCTGTACACTTCTTCAGCTACTAAAGATGGTAACATAAGCGAAATGATAAATCAATTAATTATGTTTTTAACTATGCTCTGCGAAAGCTTTAGTCGTGGCTCTATTCAAATAAGGTCACCTCCTCTTCATCCACTAAATTTCAGGCATCATTTAATTTTTCGACATGGCTAAAAATTGTAGAATATTTTTGCATATCGCCCTTCTTCAGCTTCCGATCAAGCAAGGCGATTTTCGTCTGAACATTGCAGCTCCAGTTCCGGCCATGCATGAAGACTGAATCAGCAGTCCTTTACCCATCAGTGTGGGATTACTCCATTCACCATCACAAAAAAAGCTAGGACAACCTTTGTCTTGGGAGGTTGATCCAGCTAGGATTCAAGGTTAAGGGATGTGTGCAGGAAATAAACATAGAAAGAATCATATCCTTATGCAGCTAGGTCACATCTTATCTTCCTCCTGATCTACCTCAACAGGCTACATCTGTGGAGAGGAAGAACAATATACTGGAAGGTGGGATCTTTTATCATGAATCAAGATATGCCCACAAAACAATATTTGAAAATGTTAGACCCCATGCACAGATTCCTTGCAAAGGGGGGAACTTCAGGGGGCCCAAAAATGGGCTTGTGGGGCCTGTTGAACGAGTGGGTGGGAGGGAGAGGGCTCATGAAGGGGCTTGTGAGACCTGCTGAGCCAGCTGGGGGGACAGCACCCGTCGAGCGGGCGGGAGGGAGAGGGCTCACGAAGGGGCCTTATCCTGGCTGAGTACCAATTAACTCCCACCCTTGGTGTCTTCCAGGTGTATCCTCCGTTAACGGAAGGGAGAGATGAAAGTGCCTCCGATTGGACTAGGATTCTGACGAGGCTTTCTGCTCCCTATCTGACGACGTGAATTAAGGCTTCTCTTAGGATGGTTCCACTTATCATCTAGTCTTATATGTATCTTTAACAAGGACTAGGCTACAAAACCCTTATCAGATTTTTTATCACTTTGCAGGAATGCAGCTGAGAATCTCTCTTTTAGCACACTATTACACGAAATAAATATGTATGGGCGAATGAACGTTTTCTACCATTGATTATGCATGCGCATAGAACAAAATATCATTTAGAATGAATATGAGACAAACAAAGTGATCGAATGAACCAAGCAAACTGATATTTTCTCTGATTTTCTCGGCTGCTGGCGACGGAAAAAGAGAAGAGCATGCTTACCTACAAATAGGATACCTTACCTCAATGACTACATCAAAACACTCAATGAGGACAGTAAATGAAACCTGATTCTTTGGATGATAACTATTTTCAGCCAGAATAATTAGGCCTGGAGTAAGGTTGGGTAATCAGTCTGAAATATGCAGGGAGAGAAAAGCTTCCATGCGTGATATGCATGACTGAATTTACAGCTTGAATGCCATAACATCTCTACTGATGCCTGTCAAAACTTTTTTGAGCGAATGTGCACAGTAAACAATTTCTGTATGGATCCCCTCATGGATTTATGTTTGGGGAAAATGAGTACCGCCAAATGCCAGGGACCATGAGAGGAAAATGCTGGTTGTAGCAATTACAGTAGAATCTCTATTTTACGAAGTTGAAGGGACCCAAAAATTTGTGCTTTGTCAATCACAGGGTTTGTAAATTGGAGGTTATCTTCCACTAACTCCTCTGTCTCCGGAACTGATTTGTCACCAAAACCAGCTGATCTCCAACAGTAGGAAATAGTTTTTGCGGTGACACTCCTATGCTCTGGCAACACCTCCCACAGCATGGAGCAATGTCCATGGAGGCACATCATGCACATAAGAGGCTTGATCTGCGACAAATGTGCGTCTACTAAAACTCTGCTGACAGTAATGCGAGTATACTTTCAATGCAAGTAAACACTACGCTGTACTAAACTTGTCAAATAGTAATGTTAAGGTTGAAATCAAACTAATTACTATAACAAATAATAGTCATCTGCTCATTCTGGGAAAAAACAACAGATATTATGTGAAATTCTCTGTGTGCAGTGTATCTACATCAAATTGAAAGGATTTAAAAATTACACCTCAATTGTATTGATTTGCTGTATAGCATAGGCGTTATTCCTAAGGCTAGGAGACTCACCTTAGTAAAAGTGAATGAAATCACAGCCATGAATTAAAAAAAAACATGTGAATATTTTTCTACAAATTTATAATGCTGCTGCAACTGAATTAAGTTCTTGTAGTTGTTCAGTTGGTAGATCTCAAAATAAGGGGAATAACTCATAAGGAGAATTAACTCATCCCACGGAGTATTTTAAGCATATGCAGTTATGCATTAATTAACGAAAGGGGTATATTTAGTGCTAGTCGATTTGTGTTTAAAGAAGCCATTTTAACATGGGAAAGACAGGGATGTATTTAAACTAGGAAATTTCAAAACAAAGTTCGAACTGACCTAGTACATTTCAGTGAAAAGACCAGAAAATGCCTTTTTTGAAGAAAGCGTATTGTTTGAAATACATTTAATAATATTTCGCAGCTGATGAAAGTCAATTTTAGAAATTCACTCAGTTAATTTGAAATTCCCTCTTTTTTAAGATGCGTTCTACAGTGCTGACATGTAGCGGTGATTTACGAGATCTATTTACTTGCGGCTACAGAAAGCGATCGCTATCTCAAAGTCACGATCGCAAATTCTTACCTAACGATTAAAACACTTCTAATGAAAAATTAAATAATCAAATTGCATCAAGATTTGAATATAAGTAATTTATTATTGCAAAATTAGTATTTTTTAATGAAACTAAGCTCCACGACAGCTGCAGCAAAGAACTTCCTACAGGAATGCTATTTTCAAGTGAAAGGCTGAAAAAGTTCTGAATTGGGGTTACGGCAGCTACCTTAAAGCTAATTTTAAATAATTCCAGAGAAAATATGGTATCCTTTGTGACGACGAGTTAGGTGTTCGCAATACACAAAATGATAGAAAAGGAATACAAAATTACCAAGCACGAATCCGATTATTTTATGAACTGGGGCATTGTTTTCGAGAAAAATGCGTTGTGCCATGCGTCTTTGAACATTTTTTCCTTGGATCATATAATTAGGACAATTGCGATTTGGATGACCAGTCTCCGGGATTTTTGCTACAGTTTAAGCACTTCAAAAAGCACTATGCTCACATTCGATTTTTCCACATTTTCCCATATGAAATACTTGGACAGAGGGCCCTCTAAACATGACCTATCAGGCTTCAGCTGCTCCTGTCGCGGTATACAGCGATCGTTATTCCATTGTACTGAGTACAGTGCTACAAAATCATTTCAAAAACTTCATAAAACAGAGGTCAATCACTCCTAGGGACCGGCCTCTCACTTCGTAAATCAGTAAAATCGAAGTTTCTTAAAATAGAGGTCATTTTACATGGTTTTCCTATATACAAAGATCGGGACCAGTGGAATGGTTCGTAAATTGGTGTCATTTCGTAAATTAGAGGTTCGTAAAAAAAGAGGTTCTACTGTAGTTTCTTGTGGGCGAGTGTATCCATACTCAACTAATTTAGGTTTTTTTGACTCGTAGTTGGTAACCCTGGCAAAAAAGCCGAATGCATTTTTAGTCGTATTGGTTCCATATCTCGCGGCTGAGCTTAAACCGAGTGCATCCAATGGGCTTCGGATGGTGGGTCGACCTCTAGATATAGAGGTTAGCTGCGAGATAAGCGAGTTTACTCGTCGAATAAGCAGTCATGGACAAAAAGCGACAGCATTCCGAGGGGCCTTTGGTCTATCCCTGGGTAAGGTAGGCTACTAAATAATACAGAACCTGTGAAGATGTCGTGACTTGGCGACTGATGCCACCAACAATTATGCTTCCCATCACCTGGAGGGGAAGAAAGCAGCTCTTCTTCACATGAGTGAAGGTGGAGACCACAGTGGTTGATACAGCGACACTCATTTCACTACAGGCGTGTTAACATTTACTTTAACGGTTGTAGTGCTGCGATGTGCAAGGCAAGGGGAAACCACCACATTATTATCCCGAGGAGTCGCAACTACTCCACTCTTTTCTTTATTATCAGACGTGATGGCACCTTCTCGAGTAAAATATTCCGGAGGTAAAACAGTCCCCCATTCGGATCTCCAGGCGGGGACTACCCGAGAGAGTACATCAACCAAGCATGATAATCATTTTAGGGTAGGAATGCGGAATGTGTGATCACTTCGGACCTGCGGAAGACTGGAGAACCTGAAGGTGGAAAGTGGTGCGGAGAATGGACCTCGATGTATTACGAATTAGTGAAATGAGATGGCCCGAAGAAGGAAACTTTTGGAGTGGAAGTTATAGAATTATTCACACCGGATCACTGAATGGTAATGCTGGAGTTGGCATAATGCTCAGGAAGAGTGCAGGACTGTGTGTGAAAACCTTCCTGCAGTACAGTGAAAGGATTATAATGGTTAAAATTGAAACTAAGCCTACAGATACCATTGTGGTGCAAGTTTACATGCCTACGTCAGACTACGAAGATGAAGAAGTGGAAGACGTCTACGAAGATATCACTGAAGTAATAAAACAGGTAAGAGGAGAAGAAAACCTAATTATTTTAGGAGACTGGAACGCTGTCGTCGGCGAAGGACAAGATGGAAGAATAACTGGAAAATATGGATTGGGAAACGGAAATGAAAGAGGAGAAAGACTGCTGGAGTTTTGTAGACAACATAAGTTAGTGGTTACCAACACATTGTTTAAAAATCACAACCCAAGAAAATACACGTGGAAGATGCCAGGAGACAAGAGGAAGATTTCAAATAGACTACATTTTAGTGAAGCAGAGGTTCAGGAATCAGGTGAAGGACTGAAAAAGCTACCCGGGCGCAGACATCAACAGCGACCATAATTTAGTGATGATGAAATACCATCTAAAATTCAAGAGATTGAAGAAAATAGTAAAGAACATTTGGCAAGTAGAAAAACTAAAGGAGACTCAAATCAGCTGGAATTTCAGAAAGCAGTAGAAAACAACATAGGAGAGGACCTGACTGAGAAACCAGTAGAAGAGCGTTGGAAAAACATTAAATGTGGTCTACCGGAAGCCACAAAAGAAGTTCTTGGAAGAAGAAAAGTTGTTTAAAAAAAAGCCATGGATCACGGAAGAAGTCTTATCGCTGATTGAAGAAAGAAGAAAGTACAAGAATGCGAAAACTGAAGAAGGGCAGCTTTGCTACAAAAGACTAAGGAACGAACTAAGTCACAAAGCCAGGAAAGCTAGAGAAATGTGGATGAACAATCTATCCAAAGATGTAAAAAACAACCTTTCCCTTGGAAAGGTGGAAGCTGCCTATACGATAGTGAGGAACCACTTCAAGGAACGGAGTGCAAGATGCAATGCTATAAGAGACAAGAATGGAGAAATTTTGATTGAAAATGAAGACAAAGTGAAGAGATGGAAAGAATATCAGGAAGAGTTATACAACGGGAACAATCTCAGCACCAAAGTTGTTGAAGAGGAAAACGAAGTCGATATGGATGATATGGGAGCATCAATATTGAGATCAGAATTCGGCGCAGCAGTAAGGGACCTTCGGATGAATAAGGCTCCTGGAATTGATGATATCCCCGCAGAACTGATAAGGAATGCGGGAGAGAGGATATTGTCCCATCTCTACAAGGCCATCTGCGACATGTACTAAACAGGAGAAATACCTAGGGACTTCGAGAAAAACATCATCATTCCTATTCCCAAAAATAAGAGAGCTGAGAAATGTGAAAATTTTAAGACTAAGTCTGATGACACACGCATCGAAGATATTGACAAATATAATCTACCGAGTAATAGAACGAAAAGCAGAGGAGTTCCTGGATGAAGATCACTTCGGATTCAGGAAAAGTAAGGGCACAAGAGAAGTAATATTGGCCCTTAGGCTGCTTATAGAGAAGAGAACTGGGAAGAACAAACCGACCTTCATTACATTTGTGGATTTAGAGAAGGCTTTTGACAATGTTGATTGGAATTTAATGCTTGGAATTCTGAAGGGAATTGGAGTGTCCTACAATGACTGAAAATTATACACAGTCTGTACAAAAACCAAGTAGCATAGATAAAATCTGGACCCAGCTGTGAAGAAGCATGAATAAGGAAAGGAGTGAGACAAGGCTGTACACTGTCTCCCGTAATTTTTAATGTTTACATCGAGTGAGCCATCAATGAAGTCAAGAAGAAGTGTTCTGGAGTGAACATCCACGGAGAAACAATCAGTATGCTATGATTCGCTGATGACATAGCTCTCATAGCAGAGACAGAGAAGGAGCTGAATAAGATGCTAACAACCATCGAAAGGACAATGGCCATACATCAGCTGAAGATCAATAAGAAGAAAACTAAGATATTGGTGTGCAGCAAAAGAGAGGAGGCCAAAACCAATGTCAAACCAGGAAAACAGAAACTGGAAGAGGTGAAAGAGTTCTGTTACCTGGGAAGCAGAGTAACCAATGATGGACGAAGCAAGAAAGAAATAGTGAGTACAATAGCCCAAGCAAAGAGGGCATTCTATCAAAAGAAGAATCTACTTACAGCTGGAAATACAAGCTTGGAAGTAATGAAGCAATTCATTAAAACGTATATCTGGAGCATGTTTCTTTACGGCAGTGAGGCATGGACAATGACAGCAGCGGAGAAGAAAAGGGTGGAAGCATTCGAAATATGGTGCGATCGAAGAATGATGAAGATAAAATGGTTAGACCGAGTGACAAATGAAGAAGTCCTAAGAAGAGTGGGAGAAAAGAGAAGTTTGCTGAAAACTATAAAAAGAAGACAGGACAACTTAATCGGCCATATCTTAAGACATGATGGCCTGATGAAGACAATCATCGAAGGAAAAAAGAACAGGAAGAATGGAAAAGGAAGGCCTCCTATGAGTTACATAGAACAGGTCGTAAAGGACGTGAAAGAGAGGAACTACGTTAATATGAAGAGGTTGGCCGATAAAAGAATCGAGAGTAGGGCTGCATCAAACCAATCCTAGGATTGTTGACCCTTGATGATGATGATGATGGTGCCATATTTTATGTACTACTGATTCAAAGACATAATTAATATTTTAGCATTGAAAAATGTATTATCGTCCAAGCAATTGACATTTCATGCATAATGTGCATGCCAATGATGATTGATTAGGAGCCTTACTCTGGCAAGGAGCGTCAGAAAATCGCTGCTATGATCCATCATAAAAACGAGTAAATTTTTCACGCCGGGTCTGAAACCAGAGGTTCGTATTTTAAAAACTTCATTTTTTCGTAATATCGAGAACCGTTACATGTATTTAGATGCCCATTTGGTCGGGACCAAAGATTTTGCTTCATAAAATCAAAGTATCATAATTTTGAGTTTCTACTGTAACATAACTTTCCTACCAATTATGGACTAATAAATACATTACCTTTAATTAGCGCTAACACACCTTCAAGTTCTGTCCAGTGATGAAGTGATAACCGCAAGCAAGAGTCAAAATTCAAGTAAATTGAAAATTTACAGAAAAGGTTAAACTTAGCAATATTAAACTCAGCTTGGATGGAATGAACTATGATATTACTATGACAGGGTTATTCCCGTCAGATCACCGAAGTTAAGCAACGTTGGGCCCAGATGGAGGTTGGATGTGTAGCCCCCCTCCATACCTCTACAGCGGTGCTCTTGTCCCCTGTTCGCAAGTGGAAGGCAGGTTAAATGTGGGTTGGCACAATGGATCTAAAGAGGCCTAAGTGGGGGGCTTCAGAAGGCCCCCGCCCACCCCTCGAATTTACATTGTTTTAATGACAAGGTTAACATTTTCCTCATGATTGATGCACAATTCAGTAAGGATCTACTGTCAGTCGAATATGCCAAGAGTTTGTGAAGCTCTCTCTTACAAAGGAGAAAACCAATTTTAATGTAGTTAGGTAGCACTGGTAATTATTATTTCTCTACTTATTTATACTGTTCATTCAGACTTTTCAGCTATAGTGGTCCAACTCAAGTTTTAGTCAAGCCACCAGTTTCAATATAGGGTTTTACAAATTTTATAACTTTTGTAATTGCAGAATGAAGTTCTAAAAAGAGTGGAGAAAAAAAGAAGACCAATGAAAACTTTAAAACCAAGATTAGACAACTTAATCAGTGTTATCTGAAGACATAATGGTCAGATGAAGACAGTTGTTAGGGAAAAAGCGAATGGGAAGAATATAAAAAATAATTATGTAAATATCAAGAGGTTAGCTTCCACAATGATGACGTGGAGAGCTTCATTCAACCAACCTTAGGTTTGATTTCCAACCAGAAGTGAATGGAATTGGGAATATTGAACTTTCCAGCTTAAAACACCAAGCACTACCCATATTCTTTCACAAAAATACTTATACTTTCAATTGCATATGTTCCTTGTGTGTTGCTTTTTTAATAAATTACAATTACTTCCAAATACCAAAGAGGCAATTACCAAAATTATCAGGTGCCCTGATTTCATTTCTATTTCACTTATACTTAAATGAGCATATCATCCCAATTAATCAATGAAAGGTTTAACAGCAACATAAGCCTTTTCAGAGAAGGATGTCTTGGGCTTCAAGCAGGTAAATACATTCAATTCCTCAAGAAGTATTGCCACCCTCTCTCCACCAAATTGAAAGGGTACATGTAAAATACAACACTACTATTGTGACATATTATCAAGAAAATTATTTTTACAAGAAAATGATGGCACACAAGAACATTTTTTTAAATCATGAAATACCTTCTTTGGAGATCCCAATTGACTTTGCACTCCAGGGGTTCCACTAGAAACTCGTCGATCACCAGTCTTTTGTACACCAGCAGGAGATCGCAACTGACCTCCAGCTCCACTGGCCACACCACCTCCATCTGCCTTTAGCAGAGAACCACCAGCATTACCAACCACACCACCCACGCTACCGACACTTCCAGTACCAATTGGCCCACCTACTCCACCTCCTTGATTTAACAGCTGCAGTTGTCTGTTCAGAAATGCCTGTTCCTCATCAGCCTGTACTTCAGTTTCCCGAGTCACTGGCTACAAGTGAAGAGAAACATTTACAGTATATGAGTATATAAGTATAGCAATGATAGCGTCAGTTCTGATGAACGTGAAAGTGGAAGCCATGATCATTCTGCAGAATTTATTGAGGTTCAGGAAAATTGTGATTCACTCCCTCCTCCACATTTTGAATTCCTGGAAACTCCTGTTTCCAATCATTTTCCGCCACCAAAATCTTCTCCAATCCTGTACTTCAACCTCTTTTTACCAAAGCATTCTGGACCATGGTACCCCAACCTCTCAAATAAAACTTTAGTGTGGGCAAGAAAAAGTGTTTTAAAAGTGAAGAGCTTCTTATTCTTGGGTATCGAGAAAAGAAATCACAAATCAATCCAGTTTTATTACTTTCCACCAACTCGATAGCCAAAAGCAATTCAGTCATTCGCAAGGGTCAAGAATTTCCAAAGGAAAGTCCACAAATCATTGAGCAGTACAATGAGTACAATGATACATGGGAGGCATTTATTCTTCGGATATTATGTTGTAAGTGTATTTAGATGAGAGAAGATTATTTGATATACTAGAAGAAAATGGTCTGCAATGTAATTTCTAAAATGGTGCTAAATGCTTATATTACTTACAAATCAAACAATCCTGATAAAAATATCAAGAGTGCAGTTTTTTTAGAAATAATAGATAGCATTGTGAGTGAATGATTACTTAGATGGAATAATCCCAGTCAGTCAACTCCTAGGACAGTATCACCAGGAATATATGGGATAAGGAAACTTTCAGGACGGAGGGAAAGAGTGTGTGCTGTATGCAGTAGGAAAGGCCGTGGCCCTGTCCACAGATCTAGAACTGCATTAAATGTAAATAAGGTCTACATGGAATTAGTGTGTCTCATCACATTTATTAATAATATGAAAATTAGTTATTTGATTTGGAATAGGGTTTGTAATGTTGTCATCGTTTTCTAAGTATGAGTTAATATTTTCAATAATTTGTAATGCAATTGTTATCATTTTGTAAGCAATAACAGACTTAAATTCTTGTTATTATTATTCAGATACCATGTTTCGTAACGTTTTTACATCACATATTCTCTTGTCTGCGAAAATATTCATATTATATACCTCCATCATTTTGATAACTTCCCCTGAATTTTATGCAATTTGCATTGTGTTACTCAATCGAATATATATTGAAAATTCGTGCAAATTCCTTTCATATTATATGATCAATTCCTAGAAAAATAATAATCTTTTATATTTATTAATGGTTTATTTCTTTAAATTTGATATTATATCTCGATTTTTTGGTCAAAATTGAGAAATAAAATAATTCAAATCTGTAAATTCCAAATTAAACTATAACAATTGCGTGTCATTGAGAAAATCAGCCGATTTGTTTTCATATTAATTTGGAAGAAAGTATTCACTTTGAAATGCAGAAGAAATCATGTAAAAATAGCAACAAATAAACAAATAATGATTTTTTGAATAAAGGCCTACAAAATTAGCAAAATACCCGTGGCACTTCTGGGAATACCCACCTAAAAATCGGTGGCACTCAAAGGTTTAAAGACATCGTTGTTGATCCTATTTCTAAAATAAGGATTTTTTTGTCTTGAATTAAGAATTTTTAAAATTCCTGACGTTTCTGATTCACGAATAATTCCCAATTTTCCAGGTTTTCCCGGTCAGTGGACACCCTGATAAGAGGATGCTCAATGGGATATTATCAAAATTTAATTTAAAAAGAGCAGCTCTGTAGATTTTCTGTCAAACCGGTTCGACTTGTAAACCGCCTAGGCGGTTCAGAGAGGAGCGCAAAATTGCCATGCGCTCCTGCTCGGAGTGGCACAAAGGTCAGAGCAGAGCGGAGCTTTGGCTTCCCTTATACGTTTCTTATGGAGGGAACCATCAGAGTTGACTATGGCCTTCACCGAGCCAGAGCGTCAAGTTTCCTCCATGCCCTCCGCTCTGTATGTCTCGGATTTGAACCCCTTCGAAGCTCAGAGCAGAATGGTTAAGATGCGATACACTCTGCTGCGGTTCTACTTCCTGCTTATTACGTAAATATCGATGGAAAAATTTACCTGAAAATGCAAAATTCTGCGTTTGTGCTCAATAATTCGTTCCAGAGGGGCACTTTTCATGTTTTGGGCCCATTCTCAGACTTAGTTGTAGGGAGTTCTCGTAATTAGAGAGGTTCATTACAGGAGGTTTTTTTGTGTGCAAATAGGGAGGTTTCCTAAAAATTTTGCTGTATGGGGGTTCGTTGTCCAGAGGTTTTACTGTATTTCCAAAAATAATTTTTTCCTTAATGATTTCCATTTACTAGATACTATCTGGTACAAATTTGTTTTCTTAAATGAAATACATTATAATATTAATAATACAGGATTCTAAACAATGGAAATATCTTATCAGAGGTTGCCCAGAAATTTGCTAACTTCATTTTTATGTTGTGCCATCCCAATGACTATTCAGCTGCTGAAAAAGCTGATAAAATATTTTATGAAATAAATTTTTCGGTAATGTAAATATTTAATTTTCACATTACATACCACACCATTGATTTTGTATCTTGTATAATGAATTATTACTGATTTTTCAGTCATACTGCATACTAAAAGGAAAGTGATCTAAATAATGGAAGTATCATAATTATGGAACACATTGGATCCCAAATATTATTTAACGACCATCTTTTTCTGCATGCTTTTTGCTTAATCAGCAAACATTTATGATAATTCTAGGTCAATAGAATCAAATAATACATACTAAATTTCTTATAAAAAATATATTAGCTATTTTTTCCTGTCTCTACTGATAAGCTATTAGAATAAGTAAAACATGTTCCCATACATTAAATGTACAGCAAAAATAACAACAAAAGTGGAACTTGAAAAAGATACAAGTTACATTACACTTGAGGCAAAATACATAAAACCAGAGGGAAAATGGCAAAAAATGCCAAATCATGTAAACCATATTTCAAGAGTTACATGAAAAACTTAGCTGTAAACTTGAGATGTGCAAATACTACCAGAGAATACTCAAATACTAGACAGTATTTGGTATTCGAGATTTCAAATAGTTATGCTAAAATATAAAGAGTTTAAATACATTAAAATTCTCATTTTTGTTCTACCTAATTGTTTTACTTCTGATCTTGAAAGTAAACAATACTTATTTTCTTTCCATCCTTTGCTCACAAGATGTCTATAAAAGGGTAAATAATTCATTTACTGCTCCAGTTTCCGAAGATGGATGTACTAACCATTCAAATCTAATTACTACTCTTGATATACATAAATTATGCATGCATGTGCTTAGAATTATAAGGAAAATTATCCTATGCATCTGAACAGTATGGCAAAAGAGAAATATTGTCCACATTACCAAATACAATAATTACCTTGCGAACAACAGGTTTGGCAATAACATCAGTATAGTAGTCATCAGGCCTCATGCTTTGCATATTTTCATACAAGATACTAATTTTCTTCATATTATCCCAGCCAGCAGGTCTGAAAAAGAGCAAAGTACTTCAGTTTGTATGATTACCTTAATTCCAAATAATTAAAGGACTACTATGAAACTAATTACTGACACTACTATGTAAGTTATTCTGTTCAAATCAGTTACATTGTAAACAACTACAGTCAAGTCCACTTATATAAAACCCATTTATAATGAAGTTCCAGCCATAACGAAGTGAAGGCTATTCCCCGTGAAAGAGAGACTCGGAAAAACTGGTCTACATATAACGAAGTTCGGTTATTACGAAGTAAATATTCGGCCCCCTCAACTTCATTACAAACGGTCTTGACTGTATACCTATATACTTATTGGATGACAACAAGAGAATTAAAAGTTCCATCTAGCAATTTCCTTTACCAACTACTCTATGATATTTGTGAGCCACTAAAATAAATACAAAGAGTACTTTTTTACAGCATGTTTTGTGATTACATTTTTACAAAGTCTACAACCTTTTCAATAACATCAAAAACCAGAAGTAATGCATATGAGAGACAGGAAAGCAGGACAGAGGACACTTTGAAAAACTTCTGACAGTTATTACATTATTTTTTATGCACTGCATGTCCACTTGATTTCATGACCTTATCATTTGACTTTAAAGGTACGTTGAATGAAGTGCTACATCAAAAAGTTTTTTAACTACTCTACTAGGGCGGCACATATTCTAACCAAATGAACCATCTAAGAACCACCAAATGTATATCCCTCAGGAAAGATCTGTTTCAACCCTATGAGTCATGGCATTGCTGAATAAGAAGAAAGCGCCTTATCAGTAGCTTTTTAAAGGTCTGAGGTGAAAACATCTCTCACCTTAGGGTTCTTAGGGAATATATGTATATAACCTTTTGAGTTGGGATTTATTTGGTATCCACATAGATTCACGTTTGTGCCAAGAAAAAGAGGAGGAGGGAGAGAGGAAGAAAAAGAAGTTGTAATTATTTATACATTTACACAAAAATGCAAGAGGAAAAAATCTTTTGAGGAACAATGAAATTTTTTTTAAAAGTGGAACAAAACGATTCAAGAAGGCAGCTGTCGTTCATGTCCCTATTAATGCTCACAAATTGGAACTTGAGAAGAAAGGTAAAGCTATTACACTGTGCTGGAATTCTGCTTTTGAAATATGATGCCCAAATCATTTGCATAGTCATTTCTACAACTTAATGTATTGAAGAAAACAGTAATGTTTTATGCTCATTGCAAAACAATATGCTAATGATAAGAAAGCTGAATTTTAAATAGCTTTTCACCTACTTTAAAAGCACATAAATACTTACATTAAAACAGCATCCTTTTCAACAACAAGAGCAGGGGTTCTGAAAGGAAACCCATATATTCGATGCATAAGGTATTTGTAGAGTAAGTCACAGTTCTTATCTTCTTTCACTGATGTGTAGAAAAGAGCAGCTCCATACTGGAGACAGAAACGTCGAACCCATTGCTGAATGAAATCAAAATGCTCATCTCTGAAGTCATAGTCCTTCTCTAATGTTGCCATGTAGTCCGTCTTCATGAAAAGAAAAAATCAACCATTATTCACTGTCACTTTTTCAATCAACCTGAGACGGTGGTCCTCATAGGTCTCATTAAATACAGCTCACCAATTTTAATTCTTAATTCTCAACCTGTATGCATAATGAATAAATGGGCATGGATATTGAAAAACCCTCATGAGAAAACAAGTAGATAATAAATTACATCACATGAATCACTTTGTGAGAACTTCATATCTATTTATTTCATACCATTTACGAAATAGCAGCGAGTTGAAAGTCTCCTTATTCTATCCATGATAGTTTTCAGTTAATCACTTCTAACACTTTAAAAATATGATAAACATGCTTCCCGATCAGTTTTATCATATTTCTTCAAGTGCTTATTACCCTGGAATAAGGGAATAAGATTTCAAGTGAATTTCTAATAGAAATTATAGATTATTATCAGTTGCAAAGCATGAATTTTTAAATAGGGGAGGCATCACCCTATAAACTATGCAACCTTCAAGAATTATTTTCCTCGTGCCATTAGGCAGGTGAAACTGTAAATAGAAACCGCCATACTGTAGTGTCGCTATTCTATATCAATTTTAAAAGAAACCATGACAGATGTACGAAATATGAATTCAATTAAAAAACATACTCTAGATATACAAGGCCTTCCTCTCACTTCTTGTATCCAAGGTATAGTCTTCGATTTTTTGCAAACATTTCTATCACGAAATCAAAGAACGATGACAGCTGGCTTAGCTCAACAAGCTACAACTTTTCAGTACTTAAAAGAGCTACGCATGATATCCAATCCTAGCCTTGGGCATTTCACAGGTAGGTATGTCTTTATTCCCTTCAACACTGAGAAGGACTTCTCGGCAGATGAGTTAGACGCTAGGATGGTGATTGACATTTGAACAAGTTTAAATCAGTCTAATAACAGAAGTCAATAAAATGTAATAGCAGATGCATTTAATATGTCTTTTTTTAAAGCTACCAAACATGCCTCAATCCTCATCGAGTGAGATTATGAAATACCCAACAAGATCTAACAACACAATGTATCTCAATCCTTGCAGTGAAAGTGATCTGCACTCTTATCTTGTAAGAGTAGGGAAAAAAACACACCAGATATAGATGGTGTACCTGGTAAAATTATCAAAGATTCAAAGAACTTAATCCTAACCCCTTTATTGTCCCTGATTAATCAATCTCTCTCTGATGGTGTATATCCTGAAGCCCTAAAGGTGTCCAAGGCTGTTCCAGTCCTTAAGAATAAAGCTGATAAACACATATTGGGTAACTATAGGCCAATATCCATAATCCCCAGTTTGGAAAAGTATTTGAGTATGTCTATTCTAAAAGATTGATTAATTACCTAGAAAGCCAAAACCTTCTATCTGGCAATCAATTTGGATTTCAAAGAGGGAGGTCAACTTAACAAGCTCTCTTTGATGCAATTAATTATATCATAAATGAAATAAACTTAAAAAACAAAGTAACGGGGATCTACTTTGACTTAAGTAAAGCCTTTGATATGGTAGACCATAACATGCTACTGACAAAATGTGAGATGCTGGGCATACGAGGTGTTGCTCTGAATTGGCTAATTTAAATACGAATATGTCTTTTATATTCGTAAAATATGTAATATAAATTCGAAAATTGAAGTTACGATACAATTAATTGTTAAATTCATGCTTTATACTATCAATTTTAAATAATTTTATTTCACTCTTTATATTTTTCAAACAAAATTTTATCTTGGATTTCCATTTTGGTGTTTTTTTTTTTTTTTTAATGTTGATTTTTATGTTGATTTTGTTACTAGGAGGAAGTTTGTTATTGAGTTACCATTGTCACAGTAAAAAAGTTAATCCTTGAGGTACTAAATTTATATTTGAAAACTCCTTTATCTTTGTAATATTATAATTTTACCAACTGTATTCCTTACATTGTACTGTAGCCCTGATGAAGCCTTAATTAAAAAGCGAAACGTTGGCAAGAAAAGGAAGTTGAATTTCTTAAAAAAGACGACCAAGCCTCCATAAATTAACCCAGATATTAATTTACAATGAAGTGGAGGATCCAGATGAAGTCGAAACCTTGGTGTGGGAGGGTATGAAAAATTATTTAGATAACAGAGAAACATTTGTTGGTGGTTTTGGACCTCAAGGCATAGCCAAAACTTTGTCCAATCCAGTGGATATTTTTCTGTTATTTTTTGATGAGGAATTTGCTCCTGAAATTGTTTTAGAAATGAATCATTATGCTGAACAACAGATTTCATCTATCGAGCCCCTCTTTTCGCGAAAGTCAAGAATAACTGCTTGGAAACCTGTGACAGCAGAATAATTATACATTACCATAGAACTATTCATGCTCATGGGAATTGTTCAAAAGCCAACACTTCGAGCTTACTTTTCCACATTGAGAGTTATATCGACTCCAGGTTGTGGGGATGTAATTTCAAGAGACCTTTTCGAGATAATTTGTTAATTCCTTCATTTCAACAGCAATGAGGAAGAAGATCAATGGAGTCCTCCCAAGCTAAAAAAGATTTTTCCTGTAACTGAACATCTAAATGATAAATTTCAGACACATTTTTTACCAAATTGCAACATTTCAATTGACGAGTCATTGACACTATGGAAGGGTAGGCTGTCCCTCAAGCAGTACATTCCTCTGAAGGCATCAAAGTTTGGAATCAAGACAAACGAGCTTTGTGATGCAAATACCGGCTACCTATGGTCCTTTCTGGTGTACACAGGAAAAGATACTGTATTTCCCTCAAAAATCACTCCAGCTAACAATGCTCCACATTGAGGTTGAACAGAAAGGATGTTCCAAAAATCGTGAAAGAGAAGAAATTGCAAAGGGGCGAATTGTGTGGACAACACTCTGGGGCTGTTGCTGTTTTCAAATGGAGGGACAACAAAATTGTCACGATGATCTCCACATTCCACAGTGACGAAATGAGAACAGTATCCAAAGACAAAAAAGAGACCCAAAAGACAATTTGTGTGTTGGACTACATCAAATTCATGAGCGGGGTGGATCTCAAGGACCAGTTGCTGCATACGTACTTGATTGAAAGAAAATGACATAAAAAGTGGTATATGAAGTTGTTTAGGAGATTATTGAATATAGCAGTCCTAAATTCTTATGCTATTCACAGGGAAAATGCGAATAATAAATTAGACCACCTATCCTTTCGTATACAGTTCGTAGAGGAAATATTTTTGAAATATGCTACTATTGGAAGACAATGTGCACCAGGCCGTCACTCTTTAGATAATTTAGTTCGACGGCTTACAGAGAGACATTTTCTGAGGAGGATTCCCGCAGCTGGGAAGAAAGCAAAGCCCCAAAATAGGTGTGCAGTGTGTACAAAGCACGGGAAAAGAAGAGACAGCATTTACTGGTGTGAACTGTGTGCAGTAGGTTTGTCCTTGGATTACTTCGAACCTTACCACACGAAGCAGAATTACTAAGGTAACATCATATAAATATAATTCCTTACTAACATTTTACACCAAAAAACGTGGATTTCTGCATGAAATGAATAGGAAATAATCTTTCAGAGCCAGAGAAATATATGACATTACGAATTTTTATGTTATCGCTATGGGTAATCAAATCAAAAGTAACCGTACAATTATGAAGTCCATACAATTTTCTACGAAAATTAAGTAGGTCAGGGTTTAAAGGGGTTTTCATTTTCATTTTTCCTGACTTTTCCAGGATTTCCAGGCGATTATTAGTGATTTTCCCTGACTTATGAGCGCCTGAAAACTCCAAGATTTCGGTCATTTATAGAGATAAAAGTGGTAGTGAGGAAGCAGAGAAGTCTATACTTATGAAATATTGTAGGTTTATTTTCATATTAATCATATGAACTTCCAGTAATAAGAGATCAACAACTTTAAGTGCACAAAATAAAAATTATGATTACATGGTGTCTACTTATATATGAAAAAGAAATTCAAGACTTTTTCAAGACTTTTCAAGACAAAAATTTTAAAATTCCAGACCAAAAAGGATGACTTCTTATTGTGTCATCGTGACGGTCAATAGTTCAATGCCCAGTCCTGTCCAATTTTTCATTTGGAATTGACAATCTTATTATATCCACATTATTAAAAGTACAAGCACAGCACCTTATCTACTTCTTTCATGATTAAACTCCTACTATAAATTAAAACGCCATATAGAAAATGGACTATACCGTGACATTCACGGCTGTTTTTTAGGAATGCACGGCGGCATGCTGCATAGCGGTGCAGGATCCCTGATAATTGGTATTTTGGATTAAAAAATGCTCAATTTATATGATTATGATTTATATAATTAATTGTTCAATTTGGTCTATACAGGTTTTCGAGGTCGCTGAATATGAATTTAGATTCAAAACATTTGTAAACTAATTTTTTCGCAAAAAGTTTTGCAATTTTTTTACTTAAATTAACTCTTATTTAAAACATCACGATCAATGTGAACAAATATACGTTTTCTCAGTCACTGAATGCTACTTTGATGTTCACATTTTCGCTAATTACTTTTTTTTAGAAAAGTATTTGCAATATTTTTACTGTTTGGATGTAAACAAACTCAAAATTCTCGTTTCATTCAAAATTACAGCGCAAAGATTTTCGCGATTTCTGAACAAATTAGATGTTAATATTTTCACAAATTAATTATTTTTCAAAAATATAAAAGAGAATTTTCAAAAAAAATGTCTTTATTTTTGAACAAGAAATTATGTAAAAAAATAGTTTTGCAAATTATATTTGCAATATATTAATAAACAGTTAAATAGCACTCACCTTCAGTTACAAAACCCATTTTTCAGAACAAGAATAGGGGCAATACACGTTATATTAGAGAGAATTGAAGGTGAAGCTGAGCCTGCTCCTTTTCATATGATGTACTTGCTACCAGTGCAACATTTTATCTTATCTACTAGAGGAGTAGCAACAACGATATGTCCTTACTTATGATGGTTTTGAATACGTCAATCGGTGCATCCAACGTATATGCACAAAAACACTTTATAGAAAGTTTTTCTTGACTCATAAATACCAAGTTTTAGGGATTCTGCAACACTGTGCGCCGGACACGGCGGTCGGGTTCGCGCCGTCCCGTGCGATAGGAGCCTTTGAATGAAATGATGTCCGTCGCCAGTCCAACCAAAGGCACCTCTTGAGCACACACCAGCTCGAAGACTGACGAACCAACTCAACCTGAGCTGGCGAATGCCGAGTTCTCCAGTAAAAACGAACAATTTTGTTGCAAACTCGCACATGCTGACAGATGAACTAGACTTTCCGGCGGCTTTCGAGCTAGCGAGCTCACCATCAGATGAATGACAAACCAATTCCACCGCACTAGCTGGCAAATGGCGAGTTCCAGTATACCATCTAGTAGCCAACGACATATTTGTCGGCGGCGGCACGCATGGAAAGTTTCTCGGGTCTTCTATCTCGACGTTTCGGAAAACGACTCGTTTTCGGAAACGTCGGCAGAGATGGAGCCTTTGACCCGGTGGAAGACCCAAGAGACTTTCACTCATCTAATCCGCCTGGAAAATACCAAAACGTATTATAATGTTTTTACTTTCCAGGAGCTGATCTCTGTTCTTTCACGAAGACGTTATGCTTGCGTATAAAAGCAACACAATTCAATGGGAAATGCTAGTAACAAAATGGCAAACGGTAAACTTTAGGTAATGAATCCCAGGCTCCAGAGAGTTGAGGGAGATGCAGTATGAGAGGAATCCCATCCGTCCGGCTCGGACGATATGGAGACTTTCCTCCAGCATCGTGACGTACTCAGTTACAAAATGGGCAATCATGAGCTTTAGCCCCTTTAAGGCTGCTGGGGAGGATGGGGTATTTCCTGCACTCCTTCAGGAAGGGCAGGATTTGCTCCTCCTTCCAATGGTAAGAATATTTCGCTCATGCCTGGCTTATGGATATGTTCCAAAAGCCTGGAGGGTCACCAAGGTGGTCTTCATACCTAAACCGGGTAAGACGGACTACACAAGAGCAGATTCCTTTCGAGGAATCAGTCTTATGTCTTTTCTATTGAAGACATTAGAAAAGATAGTGGACAGGTACATAAGGGAGGGACCATTAAGAGATCACCCCCTACACCTGTACCGACATGCCTACCAGAAAGGAAAATCCGTGGAGACGGCGCTACACAATCTTGTTAGCAGGATTGAGGGGGTGCTGGAACATGGAATGTACGGACTGGGGGCATTTCTTGATGTCGAGGGAGCATTTAATAACATGTCCTTCGATCAAATCTGCATTGCTGCAGGAAGACATGGCATCCATGCTCACATTGTGAGCTGGATTAGACACATGTTGGAACAGAGAACTGTCAAAGTAGTCTTGAGAGACAGTTCAATGAAGGTGGCAGTGACTCGAGGCTGCCCTCAGGGAGGAGTGTTATCTCCACTCCTCTGGAATATGGTAGTCGACAGTCTTATCTTAAAATTGAATAGGACTGGCGCATACACTCAGGGGTACGCAGATGATGTAGTTATACTCATCACTGGAAAATACCTTGATACTGTCTCCGGACTTACGCAGAAAGCCCTGGATAAGGTAATGGGGTGGTGTGCAGAAACAGGGCTGACTGTAAATCCGGAGAAAACCAAGCTTGTATTGTTTACCAATAAAAGGAAAATGGAGGGCTTTAGACCTCCCTCCTTGCAGGGAAAGGTTTTACATCCCTCACCATCGGTCAAGTATCTTGGAGTTATTCTGGACTCCAAGCTTAACTGGGGAGAGCATTTGGAGACCAAGGCAAAGAAAGCTTGTGCCTCTTTATGGATGTGCAGGAGGACCCTTGGTAAAACATGGGGACTTCAACCAAAAGCCACTAGATGGATTTATACGGCAGTCATTAAACCTAGTTTCCTGTACTGCTCTATAGTGTGGTGGAAGAGAGTCCGGCTCAAAACTGCTGAGAATAAACTGAACCACCTTCAGCGAATGGCCTGCATGGGCATTACGGGGGCTATGAGAACAACCCCAACTCTAGCTCTGGAAACGCTGCTGAACCTCCCTCCACTTCATGTGGAAGCTGAGGTACAGGCAAGGACAGCAGCCTATCGTCTCAAATGTATGGGACAGTGGTATGACAAAGGAAGTTCCTATGGTCATAGACAGGTTTGGACGGAGCTCATGAAGACGAGTCCCATCCTCGGGATGGGCAGTGATGGAATGATAGCCAGATTCAATCAAACACCCCCCTACTTCAAAACCCACTTCCTGGATAGGGAACAGTGGGCTAGAGGAAAGGGGAAAAAACTTCACTCTGGGGCCGAGGTATGGTATACGGACGGCTCTAGGAAAGAAGGAAGAGCGGGAGCGGGCATCTACAATTGTAGTACACCAAGAAAGCTCTCAATCCCTTTGGGAAAATATGCTACGGTGTTCCAGGCGGAGGTATATGCACTTCTGACCTGCGCGTATGCTATTAAGGAGATCGGGATGTTTAACAGACCGATACACATATGCACGGACAGTCAGGCAGCTCTAAAGGCGCTGACATCGCCATGGTGCAAATCACAGCTGCTGCAGGAGTGTCGTGAGGCACTCAATAATATAGCAAGATGCGGCAAGGTGGAACTTTTCTGGGTGCCTGGTCATGCAGGCATATCCGGAAATGAGATGGCTGATGAGCTGGCAAGGGCCGGTTCCAGCCGAGATCCGGTTGGTCCAGAGCCAATCATACCTATTGCTTCGTCGGTAGGGATGGCGGAAATTCGAATGTGGGGGCTAGCCTGACATTCTGAGATCTGGCGAGTGGCACCAGGCCTTAGACAGGCCAAACTGCATATTGGAGAGCCTAGACCTGGGCCTGCCAAAAGACTCCTGTCATTAAACAGGGGTCAACTACGGACGGTAGTGGGTCTCCTCACGGGGCACTACCAGGTGATGAGGCACCTGCACCTCCTGGGAATCGTAGATTCCCCCAGATGCAGGTGGTGCGAAGAAGAGGATGAAACCACATCCCACATACTATGCGAGTGCCCTGCGGTGATGAGGACTCGAAACAGGTACCTGGGTTCCCCATTTTTGGAACCCAGGGAGGTAAGGGAAATCCCCATCGGGGACTTGCTGGCCTTTAGCAAGGCGATTGGCCTCTATGGGTGACTTTTCCAAAAGGGTGGTTGGCACAATGGACCAATGGGTCTAAGTGCCTCAGGGCCTCCGTTGTGAGGAACTCCACCACTATTTCAATCTATCTATCTATCTTAGGTAATGAATGGATGAGAGAAAGAAAACATTCCAATTCCACATAAAGTTTAATAACCACGGTCAAGGTCATTCATGCTGCGCATCATCATAATCCCACCCGATTATGATGATGCGCAACATAGAAGCTTAGGACGCGATGGTTTAAATATAATATATCTAGTGGAATTTAATCGAGTTACACCCTCAGAGGCATGGCAAAACGCAAAATGTCACAATCGTACTAGAGTACGATCTATGGATCGCCTGAATCTTTAGGAGCGTTGTAATAACCACGGTCAAGGTCATTCTTTCGAAATAGCATTCATGGGCAGGAGGGAAGTATACGATTTTCAACCTGCAACCGACCAAGCCGATTTTTCACGCGGCGGCACGCAGGAAACGGTGCCCATGTCTATTGCAATCGAACGACGAAAGTCACGAACTCACAAATACTGACCAGAGAGGTTTAAAATAACACCTCTTTGATAATGACAAATAAAGAAAAAGGGAAACAATATCTCATTTCCTAATGCTATGTCTGCCATTCCAATTTTTATCCTGACGATGTGCAAGCAACCATTTTTCCCGATTTTTGATTATTTTTCAGCAAATTCCCGACCTTTACCAGATTTTTTCCCGACGTTAATAAATTCCCGACTTTTTCCCGACTGGTAGACACCCTGGATTACTTACATTGATATGCCTTCAAAAAGGGTTTTAATTGCAGAAAAATATATGCAAAGAAGGCTAACCTGGCTTTTCCTTCAAACCTGATGTCATGTTAAAGTAGCTCTTTGAATTAATCTTGATTTTTTCTTCCTCACATCCTTCTACAAATTTGGCTAAGTGAAATCAAATTTGACTGAGAATAACTTTTTTGACACCAGAGGGACAAAGCGAAGCATTCCTGGCAAAATCGCTAGCGAATGAAAATGAGATGCGCACACCTTTCGCCAATCTTTTAACCAAATTGTGCAGGCTATAGCCAGAAAGAACCAGAATAGGGCCCCTGGGCTGCCTCCACAGCGAAGCCAGCCAGCCTGAGGCTAGTCATCCCCTCCTTACCCCACCCTCCGCTCCTGTGCGCAGATTTTGATCTCTTGGCATTTTCAGGTGATAAATTCCAAAATTTGAACGTTTTGCGATATTTCCCTGACCACACTCTAAATTCCCAGACTTTTCCAGGATTTCCATGGCCATTTTCATTTCCCCTGACTTTTCCAGTTTCACAGATTCCTATAAACCCTGTAGGTATGTCTCTATCAATAAAATGCAAAGTATGTACATTAAGGATCAATTAAAAATAAACGAAAAAAATATAACACTTGAAAACTTAAAACTTGTACATTGTATAGAGAGAACGAGGAAAAAACGATAAATGTTGATCCAATTCATTTCAAAATTTAGCATATATTAAAACATACTTTTGCAAAAGCTCACAAAAAAATTCAAAAAGTTTGGTATCATATGTTGAAAGTTATTAATTATTGAATAATAAAATACCAAAAAGCTGAAATCATTTAAATCTCCTCCGGCCGCTGGGATGGGATTTAATTAAATGTCCTCTGTGCTTGAGGGGTTAAACAGGGTGGCTACTAAGATCCAATTTTTAAATTCCTTGACCTTCCCTGACTTTTCCCTGATGGACTCACCAATTTACCAAAGGGCTCCTATTATCTGAATATTTTATTTTTGCTGAATTAAATTTTCATCAAAACTCAGAAAATGTTAAAAGCTGAAATCAATACATTAAAAGCTACAAGTATACCCTGATGAAAAAGTATATTAAACCTTCATAAGTTAAACCCTCATGCAAATTATACGGTCTTTTCATACACATTTCACGGGCGTGTATCATATTTCCTTGGCCGTATATGTTTCCTTGTGTAAAATTACAATGTCGATGTCTAATCCTTCAAGAAAGAGGTAGTGTGTCGTGGGAAGTTGAGGATTACTGAAAAGGCATCGAAGGGAAAGTTGTTGGCCAATTTACTGGTGGACTCTGGTACAGGTATCACTAAGGTGCGCAAAAAATACCAGGGTGTCCACAAAAGTCAAAATATAAAATTCAAGCATAATTCAAGGTTTTCAAGGCTAAATTTATAAAAATTTCCAGGCTAATATATCGTGGTTCTTGTACGAGTCAAAAGTGATGTTCTTCACGTTCTATGTAGAATATGGATTTTTTGTAGTTCAACCCATAGCATAATATAGATAAAGTAATTAAATAAGAAATAATTGATAATTTAAGTAATTAAATATGTAGTTTTATTGGTAGTAAGAGACTCTCTGTTGGTTGAGAAAGATAAACTACTTTTTGATTGAACACCCTATTTCTAAATTAGCATTTCCATGAGAAATTACAAACTCTTCTACAAGAGGAACTTAAAGAACCCACTGGCTAAAGTCTTCAGCATTCAACCACTGTTCTTGGAATGATGATTTTCTACATTAATACTTTTTGCCATGCTTTTCTATTATAAGTCTAAAAGCCTCAATTTTCTGTTCACTCAGAATCAGAATGTAACATTTTTGTACCGGTAGACTATATAGAAAAAAGTGAAATCATAACAGTCTTTAGTATCCTACACCATCTTTTTCTAACAAAAAGTAATGTAATAAAAATCCTAATTCAAGTAAGCGCATCCTGAATATATCTAACAAACATCAGCAATTAGATTTCTCAAAAAATTATAGAAAAGTTTGTAAAAAATATATTGCAAAGCCTACCAGAAAGCCAACTTACATTGTACTTACAGTAAAGTATCCGATCACATCAAATGTGCAGTTAAAAGAAACATTATAAGTTCATTTTCATTAATAAAGGAATTATTTTCCAATTATTAATCAAATCCTTGAATGCTTTCAAATTCTTTTTAAGAAACAAAAAAAAATTAATGCGGCCAAGAGATCCCATTTATGGAATATCCAGGGATTCCATTTTTAAGACGAAAACATTATTATAGAATATTTCAAGCTGCTAAACTGGTAATTTTGCAATGTCTTATTTACAATAACCTTTGAAATGAAATCTGAGAATTTTCTACTCCTAAGAAGAGATTGTGTAACTCTGATCTTGAAATGAAATTAGCCATTCTTCATGCTACTATAAACAAAATTTTAAAAAAGTCTTGGATTTTCTCTCTATTGGCCTGGGTTTGCAAGAAAAAAGTAGAATGACATGTGGGGAGAATGTATTCTCCTAAATCAGGTAAGCCGACAATAGCAGAGTGGGGTAGTGGACTGCAGGTAATGAAGTTCGATTCTTATCGCTGTTTAAAATTTTTCTTTCAGCCATTGAATCAAAAAGTTTATCATCCTCCATTTCCAACCTTTTTGTGTGGATACTGACTTTTTTGTACTTCTATCGTTTAAACTACCTAGATTTACAAATGCGTCGCTCAAAAATGCATTGTCAAGTTAACATAATAATTACACGATTTAATTCAGCAATTAAAAATGTTTCCAATCCTTTCACTAACGCCAAATTTTATTATTTTTTAAATTATAAATTCACATGAAATTTCTGATAATCTACTTTTTTTAACTGCCTACTTGCATTACCCTAGGAATACAGCATAGCCTGTATTCCTAGGCAGTGTTAAGGATCGAACTCGCGACCTGCAGTACACTAGTCCTCATTTTTAATGACTACGCTATCATAGGTTCACGGGAATCTGGCTAATGTAGGCGATCTGCGTGACATTCGGCTTTATTTTTTTTCTCGCGCATCCGGGCCTATGGAGAAAAAAGTCACGACGAGTATTTTTTTATTTTGTTTTTGTGGCACGGAAAAAATCTTCTCATTTCGTGACCATGTTACTCAACCTCTCCTTGTCAGTATCTAACATACGTACGTACATTCCATTCGCGGGGTGCATCGATCACTAAGCCGAGAAATTTAAAATCTCCGATCCGGATCTGAATTTTTACTGTCTTCGGATATGATTTCAGTAGCGAATGAAATGAAAGACCCGTGAATCCAACCCTACCATCCTTAATTTATTAATGGTACATTTGTAAATCTAATTTAAACAACAAAAGTATTATAAAGTGAGTATTCAATGTAATGGTTTGAAATTGAAGATGATAACATTTTCGACGCAATGACTGAAAGAAAAATTAAACTGCGATACGGATCGAACTTCGCACAGTAAACTAGCTCTCGTTGTCCGCCTGATCCCGGCGAATGTAGGCTACCCGCGTGACATCCTACGTAATTTTTCCCGCGATACCGGGGTAATGGGGAAAAGTCATATTCTTTATTTTGCTTCTAGTTGCACGGGAAAATCTTCATCTAATTTCGTGACCTGAGTTACACATCCTCTTCTTGTCAATATCAACCGCACCTACATTCCATTCACGGGGCGCTTCGATCGCTAAGCCGCGAAAATTTAAAATCTACGATCCGGATCCGATTTTATCCGTGTCTTTGGATTCGAATCCGGAACCGAGTAAAATGAAAGATCCGTGGATCTTTGGATCCGATCCGGCCATCACTACACGTTAGACATATGTTTGCGTATCATGGGCTTAGTCCGATGTGCAATGAATGAAAACAAAGGGCACTTGACGTGACGCTGAAAGCATCCGTTCGACAGTGGAACAGTTGAACGTCTCCGATCCACACAGCACTGACGATAAATTGAGCCCAACTACTTTTCCGTCGTTTATTTATTCATTCATACCAACGACAAATCCATATCTTAAAGTCATCTTTATTTATCCTATTTATAAAATAAGGATTTTTTGTCTTGAATTAAGAATTTTTAAAATTCCCGGCTCAGACCAGAAAATCACGAATAATCCACGAACAATTCCCTGCATTGAAAATTCACGAAGAATTCCCGATTTTCCAGGTTTTCCCGGTCAGTGGACACCCTGAATACAAACCAAGTTGATGGACTGGATCAAAATTAGATGGCACGAGTGACATTCAGAAGCGAATAACAATTTGATTAAGGTGGTTATAACCTCATAATTGTAAGAGGGAAGCAAAAATGTACAAATATTTGTATAAACAAACAAAACGTAATCGCGCCACTGCGAACGAGGCAATTAGCAACGGCAGCATCTTATTCAGGAATATAATATTTTAGGTGGTTTGTTACATGACAAAATTGCTTTGAGAGGGAGCTAAGGGGACCATTCAATAATTACGTCGAGCGTGAAAGGTGGGGATGGGAGGATGACTCTTCTGTCTCATGAACATCATATGGGAATCGAAAATGATCTTACGTAAGATTTTGTATACACATGTGATCATACTTGTATTACCATTCTAATAATCATCGTCTCATATTTTTATAACTGCAAGCAACTTATTTACCAGGAGCTAGTGTGCTCCACCTGTCTCTACATCTGAGTCTGAGAATTTAAAAAAACGCGAGGTAAAATTTTCCAAACAACATAGCCTCGGATTCCTTATGATGAGTGGAATGCATGTGATTATAAATTTTAACACTACTAGGCAAATATCGCATTGAGGATGTACACAAGGGATACATTGTACGTCTGATTCACAACAAAGAACTAAAAGACACAACTAATAAGATTCACTACTGAATGTTCCACAAATTAATGGGGCTTATTCCATGCACGTCAGCACAATTTTGTAAGACTGGTGATGTAACACTTCATGCCTACACCCAGAAGCTTCATGATTTAAGGAGAGGCATGCAAGTCTTACCTTCGTTACAACTACAACAACATCCAACCCAAGATTCCGTGTAAGTACTCCTTGTCCCAGAGGGAGCCCATCCACTAAGCCATTCTGATCCCCATCAATGGCAGGGTCAAGGTCATCCATACTCCTTGAAGTCCTCCTCAAAGGAGAACCTGGTTCAAGTTCATCCCCTGGCTCAACATAATCCTGCCATTTTCGAGCATCTGAAATAATTTGAGAATAGGAATTATGATATGAAATCCATGTAGTTATGATGTCACAAAATCAGAGTAGGTGGACAGTGTGAGTAAAAAGGAGTTATGATATTCAGAAATACCTTACAGAAGGGCAAATACAAGGAAAGCAAAAGAGAGGGAGGAAGAGAAAGGGATGGAGAGGGATTTTAGATGTGTTGCTGCCATTATTGAGCAATAGGGTAGTTTCCTTCAACAAAGAAAACAGACTTCATTAATTGCGATTTGTGCCCTGCTATAAATGTATTTAATTTACGCAAAAAGTTTGTATTGAGAAATCCCAGTTTACTAGAGAATTAAATGTTAATTTTAAGGCCATTTGAAAAGGCTCTGAAATGGCGGGGTGCGCTGCCTTCATGCTGACGTAACAGGTATGTAGTTTACGTTGCGAAGCATAGGAAAATTCGTCTCCTGAATTTACCGTTGTATTTCAGGGCCCCTTAGCTCTAGTGAATATTTATTAGTATTAACCTGTAAAAACTATCAATGTTGGAAAAGAATTCTCAGTTAAACATGGTATTATTAGTCATTTTATAGGCTCAAGGACGTCCTGCTCGCTGTGTCTTCTGCTACGACGAAGCATGGCGTGAAGGTCGTGCGGCGATAGGCGAACTACATGATATGCTTGTGAAAGGAATACTAACTGATTTTAAATGAATCAACTGCATAAGTAATGTTAAATAAATAAATAAAAGTTAATTATAATTAATTAACGGAATAAATATGCCTCCAATACTTGTTCATAAGCTTTAACGGAGTGCGGCTCTTATTTGGAAGCGCCCGCAGCACCACCTGGTGGCAGGTAGAGGAAATAGTTTGACGTCACGCGTAGGATTAACCGGCATGCAATAGTTTGCCGTCGCGTTTTCGCGCCATTGATTTTTTTCACTTTTTAATTAATGAGGAAAAATACTTAACGTCATTTAAAAATCGAACGGCTTAAAACACGTACTCCAGAGGTTATAAACTTTCGAACAAGACAATAAAAAAATAATAGGAAACTACCCTATTATATGAATTAATACTTAAAACATTTGTTGGTATAGGAGGGCTCTTCATTAGACCCATTTTTTCAGTCCTTTGTATCATACTACCGGTGCACATACACCCCCGACAAAATTACTGAAAGTACGTCGAGGGCCTAACGAAATCTTTAAAAAGAACTTATTGTGATACACCACTATTTCAATAAAATTGTTATACATGGTAAAGCAGATTGTTTTTCAATGTGGACATTACATCAGGTGAAAGAAAACGCCCTCCAAGGCAGGATCCCTTCCACCACTTCCATGGTCTCTTTTCGTCTGCTGAAAAATTTGCGATACGTTATTCCAAATGGCTTCCACAAAATGTTGTGAAGAACATGAATATACTGATCATAAAAACTAAGACCAACCAAGGGAAAGCGTAAAGGCTAGTAGAAAAGGCGATACAATTTTGATTTATCAGTTTTGGTTTGAATTTTTGGTGAAACTAATCAAAATTGTGGGATGAACATTAGAACATGGAATGAGCATTAGAAAAGAGTAGCTTGGTCAGTAATGCATTAGGAAAGTGGTCAGCAATTCGAGGTTGCTTTGCATTTTTTGGAGCAGGTACTTTTTGATCTAATGGTTAGTTGGTAAATTAAGCAGGGATATGAATTACTTTAAAAACTTTCCCCTTCTTTCAGGATTTGTGCTCAGACTCTCCCGATGGAAATACTTCCACCACCACACCAACCAGATTCCTATAAAATTGCTGACAATAAGTTTCATGGCAATTATTTACACCAACCCCGGTAAGATGATACTTCACTATAGTGAGCGTTTCTTTGGACATCGTGAGGTCTCGTTTTAAAGAGGTTTCACTGTATATGGATGGCTTTTTACAATGACAATAAATGTTCCAGCACTAACCATTAACAAGTTCACCACAGAAGAGAACTGACAGTTAAAAACTATACGTGACAAAGCTCACAGAGCAGAGGTACAAAGGAAGATACTTGAAGCTTCATCAGTTAAAATTTTATAATTATATTTACTAAGATCCAAATCATTTAAATTGTTATTTGTATACCCCTTCATAAAGAATTGATTGTAAAAAGTTAATATAATACTACAATAGAGCATCAATTACCCGGCATTCAATTAACCGACTACTGGATTATCTGTCTATCAGTCCCTCAAAAATTCCCCCGACTCCCTCCATTACTCTCCCTTTCCTAACTTCCCCTCCTGCTTCAGTTCACTCTCAAAGACAGCGGTCAGCAGTGTTTAAGTCTAAGAAATTACTACCTTTTGACCACACAAAAGGTTTCCCTGCAGCAGGCTATCCAATTACTCACATGACAACATTGTACTAGTTGTATCATGGTGAGTATCCAGATACACTGCTCACCATTTGCACCCCCCAGGAGAGCAAGTTCATATTGTTTATGCGGTCATTATATATTTGATAAGTTTTCGTCGGAAATATAATTGATTCATAATATCAAATTCTTCGCTAAACAGCAGGCCATAGAGCGAATTTTTAAGTCTTGTTTTGTCCTGAAAGATTTTTACATCCCTAACTTTTCGTCTCATCTTGTACCCAAAAATTTTGCCACCAATTTTACTCGCTCCTTTACTTGAAGCACAATTTTTTCATTTCGGGATTATTTTGGTATCCATCAAGTTTTTTTACCCTGACTGATTTTTTTAAATTTTATGATGAAAACCTAATAAATTCATCTTAACTTCAGATGTCATTGATGTTTCCTCCGTAACTCTAAAGCTGGCCCAATGGGTTATAATCTCTTTTCTTTTTAAAAGTATAGACGTGAAAATTTATAAGGACTTTGCACAGCTTTTTTTTTGTTAAATGTTTCTTTCTACTGAAATTCTTTTCTCTCATACCACAACATATTTCGTCCTGTTATTGTCATGTCCTTCCGTCCTCCACAGTTACTTCGTTACAGGATTTTCGATCAGCCTCATCCCAACACTTTTTTCATTCTCAAAATTTTGTCTCTTCGCATTTGTCAGTCCCAGCAAAGTCTTCAACTATGGGATGATTTTTTTGTCTCGTCCCAAATTGTTCCAAGCCCTGCTAGCAACCATGACTTATTTACTTCCAGAGCCAGATGAGTAAGCACTAAGGGTTACAGAACTTGGAACTCCCAGGCAGCAACCTCTTATCACCGGAGAGGCATATGCCTAGGTCAGCTACAACTAGGGGTGGAGGCATTAGCCACACACAAATGGTAGTCGTGAGTCAGCTACCTTGATATGAGACTCAAAATCACAAATTTTAGTAAAATCATTGAAGTAATAAAATATGAGACAAATTTTTTTTATTCGCATAGCCTGAGATTACTCGCAATGAGCATAAAACATTGCAATCATGACTTAAAGCACTTACCGCTAGGCAAATGTCATTGGTAGGCAATAATAAAGGGACGCATTGCACTTCTGAGATTAAGATTCATCACTTAATGTTCTGTGAATTGATGAAGCATAATCAATGTAAGCAATCAACAGACATAATTATATCATATATAGTTTCCAAAATGTTTTGGAGAAATAAATTTAATGAACTACTGGCAGACAAATGAAATTTTATGAAAACAAGGAATACTTCGATGGAGTATGTGCAAAAGATGTGGAGAAAGCATGGCACTGAAAGCAAGCTCAAAACTACTAGGTTAATGATCATTAACAGATTATCAGTCAATTTCGATTATCCAATTATGCTTCCCACTCCAATAACATGGATAATCGGTGCTCTGCCTGATGAAGACAATCGTCAAGGGAAAAGTGAACGGGAAGAGTGGAAAGGGCAAGCCTTGAGGCATATAGAGCAAGTTGCGAAGGATATAAAAGAGAGGAGCTACGTCAATATGAAGAGGTTGGCCGATAGAAGAATTGAGTGGAGGGCTGCGTCAAAATCCTAGGATTGCTGAATGATGATGATGATAGTATTTTTAAGTGAAGACGCCATGCAGCGAATCAGATATATCAACTGTTCCCCAATATGAATAATTATTCATTTCGCTATTAAATGTAGTGTATGTCCCCAGTTGTAACTGCGGGAATTAAATCTTAAAAGAATTAGATATGAATAAAATTTGTGCAGCTAGGAAATTTTCTTTGTTTGATAATTGATTTTCATGTTTGATTGGCTGTCAGGGTGACTGGTAGATAGGATTGACGGAATTACCATGAATAATAAAAATCCCACTCTGAAGAACTTGCATTACATGCAGAAACTGGGTCAAATCTTTTTTCTGCTTGAAATTTGCTTTTTCTGTCAAAAGATGGCTAAAAATATTGACGATGAAATTTTATCAGCACATTCACCATCTCCAAATATCACCACAACCTTAATATTACAAGTAGTCTTCCAAAGAATAGACTAATAGCTTAGACAACATTCACTTTTTTTCCATCAAGTTAATCCAACACTCAAGCTTTATTAGTTTGACCCTAAATTAAGATTAGCTTCAATGCAATTGACATTGCAATGGTAACGGTAAAATAATCGGGCAATGAGAACCATAACATTTTTCATCAGCAAAGGTCTTAAATGCAAAAATGACATTTACATAATTAATATGAAAAACATACTTACATTCTAAATAATAAATATATAATTGGCATGGACTGATTGATGATCTGTTTGCCCTCTTCTCCTGACATTCACCCCATTAGTAATGTAGTAAATATTTTTCTTGTAATGATCGAATGACTTGGAAAGAATGATTGCCTTATTATGAATACCAGTGATGCGGTTATTTAATTGTGATAGCAATGATAGATGGTGATAGATATCACAGCCTCCTATGACGGTCAGTGTTGTCAAATGAACCATGTTTCGAGACTGCAGTATTACAAAATAATGGCAGGGATGCAAGAGTAAGTATGCCACATTATTCATCATTATATGCTTATTATGGAATTAAATATTGTCTTAAAGATGTAATTATGTACCTAACAAATCATGTTAACGATTGTGGAAATGTAAATTATGCTGTTACAGTGCTGATGAAATACGTTTTTAACAAAAGGTTATATTTTGCGAATGTATCACAGATTTGGTATGAACTCAATTCTCTCACAGTTGCATTGTATATTTCATTGAAAATTACTTAAAACTGAATTCATCGGTATTATTTCAGTGTACATAATATCATTCCAATGTACTGTTAATTCATTAAAACAATACTATGAACAGAATGCAATCTTGTAATATTCCTTATGTTCCTGCTTCAGAGCACCTTCGAAATTGTCATTTATATGAGGCATTAAATAATTCACACAGCTATAAGAGTATGATCCTGAAAGTGTTTCCTAGTGTCTTTCTACCAATGAAAGTTTTTGCAGGCAGTAGGAATAGGTAAATTGAAAGAAAACTGTAGTAAATTATAAGACATTTCATGCTCTGTGTTCGGGCAAAAATTGTTAGCAACATTGACATGTTCAAATTGACCATTGACCATTGTGATACTAAGTAGTATTCTTTTTTTTGCTGAGGTCACATTATCAGATCGCACAGTTCTTAGCATTTTAGCATATATTATGAGTTAACTAATGCGCACTACTACACCTATTGAGCATCTATATAACATGAAGGCACATTCATGGCTATGCCATACTCTTCACGTGACTTAGTAACAATATTAATTTTCAGTGAGAGAAAAAAATTCTAAAATTCATTGAGATACAGTGAAAAATTAATTGAATAGTAAAAATAATTTTCCACTGAAATACTAAGACATTTTATTTTTCGTTATAATTAATGCAAGTCTTTTTGAAGGTCTTTCATAAACTAATATGAAGTTACTTGGGTAATGACTCTTGTAATTAAAAATTATTCGTCATACCCTCACATATCAACTATAAAGCGATTATGTATCACAGACACATAATCACTGGTATCAACCTAATTCATATTCCTCATTTGCTGCCCTTGACAATGATGTTGCTCTCATCCGTCTCACAGTTACATAATCGAGCTGCAGGAGAGCAGTATCAGATAAAAGTGTTAGGTATAAAATGACACAGCCCTCTTACTCATTTGGTAGCAGAGGAAGTTTGTATTTGAAGACAAGATGCACATCCCAATTCAATTCCCATCCATCAATTGGTGTTGACCAGTACTGCAGATAGGTATGTACAACCTATGACTCACGCTTTCAAAGTAGACAATTCAGTATCATTCTGCAATTCATTTTAAATTTCAGCAAATGATGACATTTACGTGTAGGATTGAAAATTTGCATGATAAGAGGTGTTATAAAAGAAACAATTAAAACAATACCTTTTTACTTAATAGCAGAACATTTAAACCAGCTCTTGCCAAAATAACAAGAAAATTAATGGCGGTCTATTTTGTCATTTATTACTTTGTTGTGGCTAGTTATTATTCTTTATTTAAGTGTTCTTTGAGAAGTATGGAACCTATGTTAGAGAATTTAGCATGAAAAGTACAGAAAAATATATATTTCTAACAACATAAAAACCAATGCTCTTTATACAGTTCAAGCCATTTATACAACCCACATAGCAAAGCCCGTTGGAATACGACTGGATTCCAACCGGAATTCACCAGCGTGCAAGCGTAAATCCAGCTGAATTAATCCAAATTGTAAAGTTGGAATACAGCAGGCATCCAGCTATATTCCAGCTCTGCTTTTTACATGATTTCAGCTGGATTCGAGCTGGATAACAGGTTGGATTCCAACTTGAATCCAGCTGGATTTCAAGCTAATATTCCAGGCTGTCGCAACCAGCTGGATTTCAGCTGCATACTCCAGCTGGATCCAGATTTGACTAGTCCAACTGGATTTAAGCTACATACTCCAGCTGGAATCCAGCAGGAATCCAGGCGATTTATCTAGCTGGATTCATCCAGCCAAAATCCAGGAAGGAATCCAGCTGGCTTGCTAACTGGGAATTTACCTTTTTTAAAAAAGTTGTAACAATGTTTACAGGTTCAAAGGTCAAATTTTCGTCAACTTCAGTACTTGCTTGAAGCAAATGTAACAAAATTCTTTGTATGTATGAATGTGAAGTGACTGTGGGACATTTTCTGGTGGTCATTTGATACCCTCCTGCTTAATATGATGAAATATCACCTTCAAAGAAGATGAGCAATTAAAAATAAGTACTATGCATTAGAGTGACATCATACATGAAAGTACACCACTCCAGATATTTCAAAGAATAGACAGTAGAAAAATTTTGAGTCGCCTAATATTAAAAGAAAGCATAATACCATCATTCTAAAACTATGTAGAGCTAAATACATTTACAGATGCATCACATGAAATTTAATGGGTTGTCACGTACTAATGAAATTTATAAGGTTGTAGTATATATTCCAATAAAATTCACCATAAGACCTGCACAATGAGACTGCATATTGCGAAGACGGAATGTTTATGATGTTAAAAGATTCAAAGTGAAATATTATTTGGTCAGGAAAATATAGAAACTTACATGTTTGCTTGTGCTCTTGAACTGTGTCTGCAGAAAGATTTAGCCTGTCTAGATGATCTTGCAACACAGAAGCCCAGGACTGCAACTGGTCCAGGATGCCCCAAGGCGTTGTCATTGCCACAGTGAACATCACTAATGTATGAGGGTAAGTTTCTTCTGAGAGCGCAAATTTCAGGAGATGTGAATGGGCTGGATCACCGTCTAACACCCACACACTTAGTCTAGTATGATCTTGGAATGGAGGAAGAGATGGCACAAAATTATTTGACAGATTTGTACAAAAAATGCAACCCAAATTGCAGAAAGGAAGCAAGTAATCAAAATACGCTAGAACATCATGCATCAAAATATTTTAAAATTGAATGAATGTCCAAGGACCACATATAACCTGGTGAAGTGACCCACAATCAGTTGAGTATTCCACTGATAATTTAAATGTGCTCAAATAAATGCAAATATCAGATATCCAAGTAAGAAATTTATGATCTACGCATGCCACAAATTACAAGCTGGCAAGGAAATTACATTACACTCCCCATTAAAGTCTTCAACTCACCATCTCTATACTCGTCTCGAACATCGATATAACCATACTCCAAGCCTGAACCCTTCTTTGGATCCTCTACACCTTGTAGTTTGGCAATCAACGTGGTCTTTCCAGATTCGTTGTCACCTAAGTCATTAAATGCATTACGTGAGTGTCTCCGCCATCATAGAAACAATGGAAATAATTTCACGGTAAACAATAACTGCACTATTTTTGTCTCACCTAAAACCAATACTGATTTGCACGATGGCAGTTTCGTACTAGCTCTGGCTTGTACCTCCCCGAGTATTGAAGCCCTGTGCATTCAAAGGAATAAGATATAAAATACATCAATAGTTACTAAATCGAAAATACAAACCATCACTAATAACTAACTCAAAGAAATACACCCTAATACATCTACTACAGGCAATGAATCCATAATGCCAACGTATCAGCATATTGAACCTCAGATACAAACAGTGCATTAGAGATACAATGGCGATTAATTAATACGATGCATACGGAATAAATTAAGGTTTTTAAAGTCTTTGGCTATCCCTATCTGAATTGTTTTGGAAAGATATGTGCACGTTCATTCATACCTAACACGGGAAACTAAAAAAGAACGATATGACAAAACGTATATACAATGAAATATAATTTTGCAAATGTTTTTGTCTCCATTTCACTCACCATAAATTTTCCTTGTTATCAGGTGGGCCATCCTTTCTTTTTGAGGGCACCCCGGTCACTTCATCCTTCACTACGATCGGCGCCATGTTTGACAGTCAATAAGTGCCCCGGATGGTGGGCGAAGCGGGGGAACTGGGTGAAGTGCGTCAGCGTGAGTCATTCGCCTCAGCATGGATTTAGGAGGACACTGTTTGCTAAAATAGCGGGATACCCGACTTTTTGCAAATTCTCGTAAACAAGTGACCTAAGACGGTAGTATGGATATTCCACGAATTTTATTCACGTTCCCTAATAAACGTATGCATTTGTCCCTTTAGTAGTTCCTCGAAGGCACAGAGACCATTAATTAACTTCATCATTGAAGGGGAAGGTGTACTGAAATACATTACTTTCGTTAATATTTGGGTCACTCTTACGAGTTGTGAATGCTTATGTCGTATACGAATTTGCAGGGTGTAAATCATGTAAATTATACGAAATTTATGGTAGGTAATTTTGATTTCGCCCCGACCGACTGCATCTGTCATGAGTTGGCGAATGACGCACTTTTGAGCGGGTCTTTCATACATCATCCCACAGCATTATCCTTTCGCCTTGACTAAATGTACGTGTTTATAAATGATTTGAATAAACAATTGACCTCATTTGGTAGATATTTTAACTCCCCACATTTCGTATGAAGAAGAGTTCTCTAATTTCAATACTTTTCTGTTATTTAGAAAAAGCTGATTTTCGATCGATTTGTTAAAAAATAAGACACCATAGAATTTTTTCGAATTCCTGAATGAGAAGCCTTTTCTACCACCTTCACTTTTCCGCAGTAAAATCGTCATAAATAATTACAGCGCAAAATTCCTTAAATGGACTAATTTCCCTGGCCTACCTATGCTCTTTTAATACTACATTACCATCCATAGACATCTTTGTGTCATTGGCATCCCTTCATACCGTATGAAATCTATTTTTTCACTCCTCTTACACGGTGCCCCAATATAATGGCCCCATCACACACGTCAGCAGTCCAATACTTCATTACTCATCCCCAATCTAATTTCACTCCCTTATTGAAAGTTTCCTATTGAGAGGGATCCCTACACATTCATCTTTTGCCTCCATTTACTTCCAGGATACTCTCTATTTTACTCCTTGCCTATGTCTCAAAAGCCATTATTTTGTTTTCCTTTTTCACAGGATGTATGATGCTGCAAGTTCAATACGAGACAAATCTTATCATCATATCTTTATCCAACATCCTCCTCATGCTTTCCTTACTCTAAATTCTTTATTTGCTAACATAACCCTGTGGCATTTTGGTACTCCCCCCACTTCCCCTTGTTGGACACAACCTCTCGGTGGACTATAATTATCCTCCAGACTTTGCCGAGGGGCTTGCACAACAGGCGTAGCTAACGACAGTCAGAGTCAACAACCCCAACAATGCCTACGATTCCAAAATACAAGGATTCCAGACTGCTACCATCACGGCTGAACCAATCACCTCACCACATCAGCTCTCACGTATATATAGCCTCCTGAATGCGGATGAAGACCAGAAGTTTGCCCATCACACAGGCCATCAGTTGGTGACACCAAGGAGTTCACTTCCTGCGTGTGCGGCCACATTGAGTTAGTTTTCTGAGACTTAGTCATTTTTTAAAGTGTCCTACAGGCTACTCTCTATTGTTCCCAATTGTTAAAAGATTTCCCTGAAGGGAAGTATATTTCATTCAGTTGTTGGTTTGTACTTATTATTGTCCATTTGTTGAAATACATTCTCTGGTATAGTCAGATTCATAATTTTTTGTTTCTTGTTCTATTTGACCTCATCTTGCTCACCCGAGCTTGGAAAGAATTTTGTCCCCTGAGCTTATCTCACAAAATCATTTTTCATTTGGGAAACACTGCAACCCTTCTCCTTATAGCCATTCCTTCTCTTAGTACAGCAGGCCGATATATCGGCCCAATATAAAAATATTGTTCAACTTTATGACACTAAAGTAATAACATTTATTTTTCATTCAACGTAAAAAATAGTGTCATTATTAATTAGTTCACTTTAATTTAGTTAATAATTTCAGGCTTAACACTGTGGAAATCTTTCATTGTAGGAATGAAGGTTGAAATTGAAACACTGAAATTTCCACTCACAGTTTTATCAATAAGGCCCATTGTCTCCAGTATCTCGGCCCCCAATCATCTATTGTCACATAAAATCAACTCCTTACTCCGACATCATTCCAATTTTGTGGCCCAATACAGTGTAAAAAACTCATATGAATTGGTCAACAACCTTTCCAACGTTCAACTGCCTAGGAAGTGCTATTTAGTGTCATTTGATGTGGTCAACCTATTCCCTAGTGTGCCGAAGGCAGTAGCCATCAATTTGGCTGAGGCCGCCCTCATAAAGGCCGGCACCCCATACCCAGTGTTGAGTGAATTGTGTGATGTACTTAAAATGTGTGTGTACCAAAATAGCTTCCTATTCAATGGCAAATTTTACAGCCAGCTAGACGGCCTTGCCATGGGATCCCCCTTCTCCCCTATTCTAGCCGACATGCACATGGGCAATTTGGAAAAACTCCTATTTTCTTCTACACACCCTCCTATCAAACCCATTTTTTCGTGGCACAGATATGTTGAAGATATATTTTGTGTGTGGGCAGGAACATTAACACAATTATCTAGTTTCCTGTCTGTGCTCAACTCACAAGATAAAAACATTTACTATGGAAATAGAGACCGAAGGGATGCAAAATTTCCTGGACCTAAAAATAACGACCCATAATCAAAAGTGTGACTTATCTATCTTCAGGAAGCCATGCTATTCTGACAGCATCATTCATCAGCAGTCAAGACAAAACAGCAGCCCTCCACTCAATTATTCACAGGTTGTGCCACATACCAATGTCCAACGCTAATAAATTATGGAACTGAGCACCATACAACAAATAGCCACCAGCAACGGCTATTCAAAACAGCTGGTTGATACAATTTATAGGAGGAAGCTGACAAAAATTGCATGGAAAGACATCTACGGGACACGAACTAAAGCAGAGGACGCATCGAAATGGTGCTGGATCCCTTTCCTTGGTAAGTTATCACTCAAAATACAGCGATTACTTCCCAAAGACAAGGTAAGAGCAGCCTTCTACAACAGACACACCCTGGACAATATATTAGGATCAACCAAGGACCAAATGGATTCACTGAAAGGAAGCGGTATTTATTCTCTGGAATGCAACGACTGTGACGCCATCTACATTGGGCAAACTGGCCGAAACTTCGCCACCAGAGCGAAGGAGCAGAAGGCATGCTTCACCACCCGGAATGCCTCCAATTCGCACTTCGCCAGACACCTAAGGGAAAATGATCACAGCAGTGAGTTCACCTTCAGAGTACTTCACAGAGAGAAGAAAGACCCAAGGTTGGACAGATTAGAAGAGTTGGAGATCATTGGCCACGCAAATTCCAACGGCCATAACTTGGTCAACGAACATTTGTATCCCTCCCGCTCCCTCCTCCTCCACTTTCCTTCAATGCCCAAGCCCTCTCATTACCCACCCATGGTGAACCCTCCACCAGGCACAACTCACCATAGCACCACCCACCCCCTCTCCTGACACATCCTCCCTAACCCTTGCACACCAACCTCCCCTTTCCCCCTTCTCTCCCTCCCTCCTTCCATACCACCTATATACCTACTGCTCTCTGTACTTAATATTTCACCTCATGATGTTGTCTTGCAATGAAACCATGGTCGTGGACAATAAAACTGTGTGTGGAAATTTTAGTGTTTCAATTTCAGCCTTCATTTCTAGTTCACTTTAAATAATGTAAAAAAATGCATATGGATATAGGTATATAACAATAAAATTAAAATAAATTGGAGGGGTGGGCAAGGGCTTTCTGGAGGCCACCAAGTGTCATTATTAATTAGTTCACTTTAAATAATGTAAAAAAACTGCATATGGATATATGAAACAATAAAATTAAAATAAATTGGATGGGTGGGCAAGGGCTTTCTGGAGCCCTCCTGGCACTTAGACCTCTTTATATCCATTGTTCTAACCCACATTAACCTGCCTGCCACTTGCAGACAGGGGACAAGAGCACCGCAGTAGAGGTATGGAAGAGGGTCTCCCATCCAACCTATGGCTGGGCCCAACATGCTTAACTTCAGTGATCTCACAGGAACCGGTGTGTCAATGTCGCTAGACCCTTGCCCTAATACAACAATAACTTCATGTTTTTTTTCCTAAGGTGCAACATTTTATTAAATTATCCTCTGCATTTCTCGCTAGTACCCCAGGAAGGAGGTTAGCACCAAGAGGGTTAATAAATGTATTCTCATATAAAATACTTATCCCCTGACATGATCTGTTTTAGCTTCTCCTGAGAATCCCTAATGTTTTTTTATATTTACTCCAACCTTTTTAGAGCAAGATTTTCATCATGACCTTTATCCTCATATAAATGATGTTCATCATGATGCTTTCACACTACCTAAAATGCACCCATGGAAGACAGCAGCCCCTCCTTGGATGGCTGGGGAACTTGTTGTAACTCATCTTTTCCAAATCCTGATCAGTTCATCTACTCAAATGCTTATTACACCCCTGTGGACAAATTTGTCTTACAAAGTTCAGGACTCTCTATGCATGATCCAGTTCAGCATTATTTGCCTTTTACTTGTTCTTATTCTGCTGAAGGTTCACAAGTAAATGTTAATATTTTCAGGCTCAATATAATTTCTACGGAACTTCCATAAAATGTGCTCCATTTCTTTGAAATCTTGCAGTGCTCATATCTCACTTGCAGTATGAGGAGAAGGCTAACTTACCTGTGCATCCTCCTTCAGACCTCCAATTGTATTACATAAAGACCATCTCACTGACATCTCCTTGTTATTTAGTTCTGAAGGTCCTACAGGGTCTCACTAAAAGAACATCACCCCTCTCAATGCCTCAAGATTTTTACATCACCAAAATTGATAAAGTAAGCATTCTCAGCTACCCCATTGTCTCCAGTATAAATCCACACATGGAAAGTCACTATATTGGCTAACTTTCATCAATAGCATTCTATCCAGCAATTTACCAATCATATGTGCCACTTTTTGAACTTGCACAAATTCCTCCCTCTCCCCCTCTGTCTTGCATAATCCTTAAGTCCAAGGATGTGTTCTTTATTTAAAGAAATCCCTCCCCTCATATATAAGGCCAAGCTACAACTTAGGAATTCCTTTACTTAAGTCTCACAATCTTTCCTAAATTCATGAGCATCATAACACAGTGATTATCATTTTCTTCCAAAAAAAGTACAATATTAAGCACAAACATAACACCATCTCATTCTTCACCATTGCATGGGTGTCAAGAAGAAAAACATTTATCTACTGACCCCACAAGCCTAAACTTTGACTGAGATTCATAGATTTCAACTTCAAGATATGGACTGATTGCAGTTCAACATTTCAAGATTAAATTCAGAACCTTAAACCTCACCCTATCATCTCTTACTTATTTCTTCTCCTCCATCATGCAACCATCAGCTATCTAGGTGTAAGGCACCATCTGCACATCAATGGATAGTTTATGCGCAAATATTCCCAATTTTGAAAATTTTCAATTTAGTTTGACAAAGAAAGTTCTGAGTTTACCAAATTTATCATTTACGTCAAGATAATCATTGTCTGCAAGGTGTACCTAACCACTTTTCTAACCAATGGGCACTCATAGTCAGGACGTTTTATTCAGTAATAACAAATCTGGAGTCGGGTATGTATTATATCCAGTGAGCAATAAAATCCCAATGAACTTCTTCATTTCCAATCCAAAGAATTAAATATTTTGTTTTTTGGTCCAGTATTTAACTGAAAAGTCTATAATCATGTCCAATAAATCAGCTTCAAAAAATAAATGAAAAGTTCAAAATGGTGTGACACTAAGGAAAGAGTTTTTCAAATGCTCTTGTGACATATGTATTTACAGTGTTATGAGGCTTTGATATGTAAACTGGAATTGCACTCTTAACCCATTTTATTTCAATGAGGGGTTTTTTGAGCCTCTTTCCCTTGCTTGTTTGTGACAGAGATCGCGTTTACTCTTCATGGTCAGGCATCGGTTGTGAGCTATGATTTTTCCAGCTTAACTAAAATATCTCTTGGTGTTGTCTCGTTGTTATCATTCAAAATCATGACATCATCATCCATATCTTCCTAGTCTGATAATGGATCTACATCTGGAGGAAGAACCACAACGCGTATCGGGTTTTCTTCATCCTCTCCGCCATCTTTGACCTCATCACCAGCATCAATGTCCTCTAAAATGGAGATGATTTTTTTTACACTAATGTATTTCTTTGAGCAACTCATCAGCAACAAATTTTAGACAAAATCAGCCGGAGAAATGAAAATTATGTTAATTTTGAGTGAATATTTGAAATGAAACATTCCAGAAATTAAAAAAATCTTGTGAATAGCAGTGTAAAAGAAATTACATGAGCATGCTTCCCTGTAAGACAAAAAGGAAATTAATTTTCAGCAGTCTTGCCACAAAGGGTTAACAAATGCCAGTACTTCTATCACGTAAACGTTATTAGTCACAGATGTACTAGAAGAGGAAATATCTAAACACCTCCTAAAAGTCCAAAAGCACTTTAGTCCACTAACACGGTTGCCTAGATAGAAGACTAAGCAAACTAAGAATCAAGTAACTCAGTGAAGATGGCCTCAATGCTTTGAAGTGCCTTGATTTATGTTTCACCTGCATATTAGTTTGAAGGACAATGTGACAGTGCTTCTGCCCAACGTTGCGATAGTGCAACATTATTTTTGAAACGCACAAATGATACTTCAAACTTGATTTCATCATTGTAGAGGTTATCCATTGCCCTACTCAAGGACTAAATTATATAACTCGAAACGTTGCATTACATAATTCAGCAGACAGAAAAATAAGTTAATTTTAATCCCGATAAAACTGCTTTAAAATATTTATTTTAGAAAAATCACTTTAAAAAATAAAACAAGGTTGTCGACAAGGGAATGGGCTTATATAGCAAACGAAGTATTAAACAATGAATTGGATAAGAAATTTCTAAGGTGCAGTCAAGACCACTTATATCAAACCTGTTTATAACAAAGTTCCGGTTATAATGAAGTGAAGGCTATCCCCGTCAAAGAGAGGCATGTAAAAACTGGTCCACATGTAATGAAGTTTGGTTATTACGAAGTAAATATTCAGCCCCTTCAACTTCGTTATAAATGGGCCTGACTGTATAAAGACTTTTGACTGTATATTTTCATCTTCAAAATTAATGTTACGTTTTCGCAACGTTGGGAAGAAATGGGTTAAAGGAGTCTGTCCAGAGAATGTAGAATGGAATTGAAGGGATAAATAAATGGTTGGGAGATTCAGGTTTATAGTTTAAGGCCACAAGTAATTAAAAAATTCAGATTGCAACCACAAGTCAGGCTCACCTTTCATGATTTAAGAAGATTAAAGAAGACATTTTCTCTCTTTCATGGCTAACCATAATAATTAATTTGACCAAAATAAATGCAGAACTTCAGAAATTTTTAAATATATAAACATATATTTTCACAAGTAAACATTAAAAATACATAAAACAATGATAATCATGATCTGAAGTAAATTTACAAAATCCAATGACTTATCATAATCATCTTCATTCAATGAATTCTTCACAATGAGAAAATGGTCCAAGTCTTTATAAAAGTAAATAAAGTTCGTAGAAACAGTTACACAAGTGTATAATAATTATCCATGGGTTAGAAATGGTTAAATGGTACTATGCAAGAACATAGTTTGCTTTACAATGACCTGAAATAGAAAATAATAACTCATTAATATAATAAGTTGCACATGAAATTCACCCTCATCGTATTTTGATATCTTTTGCCTTTTAAGGAAAGTTGTAAAGGGTAGTGTAGATGCCTACAATGCTTTGATAGGTAAATACAATGAAATTTCAATATGATAATGGTTACAGCTTACAAATCATTTGCAATACAGTATTTGGTACTCCTTAGTAACAAATATGAACATACAGTTACTCATCATCAAAATCCGACCACTTACTTTGTTACCTGGGGTGTATAGTGTCATTAATTATTCCATAATTTCACAACTATCATTCTCTATTTCCCTCAATTTGACTGAAATTCAGCAAAATCAAAATTTCAAATAACAGTATTTGATGGCATATAACATGCACCCTCATTTCAGAAGGCGTATTTACCATTGTACCCTGCAGGTGGAATCAGTATAACAATTCAATCTCCAACATTAATTTAAAGAAGGTAGTATACTACAAAATAACCATGTAAATATACATAAGGCGAAATGCTTAAAATTTTCACAGCTCATATGATACAGCATCTATACGTGTCACCAGCATGAAAGTTATTTTTACCAGTGTGAATTTTGTGATTTTGACTATGGCAGAAAGCCTGAATCTGATTTTATTGTCTCTATCTCCTTTCAGTTACACCATTTCATTGTGGATGGCCGACAACACTGGTAGGCAGAAACCTGCTTCCTTTGTGTTCACTATCCACTCAATCCATTCAATGGAAACCAACACTGGAAAGAATGAGTCTGCGTTTATTGTTTCCATTTCCATTTGGATACCCATTTACATTTAAGATGCCTGTCAATGACGGTAAGCAGGAAATCCGCTTTCTTTAAGTTTGTGGCCTAAGGAATTCCAAGTAAACAAGTAAAAAGATAGTGGTGTGAGCACTGCCTAGCACTGTACAGTGGATAAATTGCAAATTAAAACCATGTTTTAACCCTTTCCCTAGAATCGTTGGCATTATACGACAGAAGATTTCCTGAATAGGAATATGAATGTTGGATGCTTCCATCAGAGATTTTCCTACGCAAGTGAACAGACGTTGAATATTTTTGTCACTATGCTTTCCCCGCATTCTGGTGATCGCAGGTACACAGCTTCTAAGTTTTGGAACCCAACGCAGCTGGGGTCAGGACATTCCCTCGGGGTCGGGAAGCTGGTTACCTCGATCCTTCGCCGCATTAGCATCCCCTCCTTGTGGCAAGGGTCCACAGTCATGATTGTTTATTCAGTTACTTTGCTAAATAAATATTTGCAGCTTTCTGAAAAATATAAAATATGAATTGAACTCCTTGTGTTTTGCTGCGCATACAAAATTTTTAAGCGAAATTCTACCATCAATATTAACGGATATCTTGGTTTCAGGATTAATATCATACCAATTTTTGAATGCATACCCGGAATAACTTGATTTACAAAAAGCATTTTGGGAAACAAACTAGAATGAGAATAAGTTATACCAATAAATACTTAAATAAACTGATGGATGAAATTCCAGAGAAGCTTCACAGGAGTGGTGATGCGAATTTTCCCAACCATACCACAGAACTAATGGCTGCATTGGATAAAGTGCTTTTCTGAGAAAGAAATACATATCTCAGCTAACGCATTTCAAGGAAAGAGAAGGATGGTAAATGTAGTTAATGCGGTTTTTCAGAGGAAAACTTGGAATCAAATGTGGGTATTTCCAAGAGCACATATAATTACATTGTAAACGGTTTATCCATTAAATCTGTTAATATTGATAGTAGAGTTTTGTTTAAAATTTGCAAATACCCAGTAAAACATGAGGAATCATTTTAAAGTCTACACTTTGAGAGTAAGCAACAAATTAACATGTAGTAAAACCAATAAAGAAACAATGAGTTGATCACGAACTCATGCTGCTGGGCAGGTTGCAAAGTCTCGAAGGGTTGATTTCACCTGTCCCCAGATTTGAGATAATAGCGAGGTCCCCGCTGGGTTGGGTCGCATAAGGTAGGAGCTGTGGGTGAGTGTATACCTGCTAGAACTTTCTCAATGGAGGTCATATGAAAATGGTCCATACTGAGAGGAAGAAAGAGTCTCTTGGAACTCAGATAAGTAGACATGTGGGAGCAAATTCAGCCATATCAAAAGGGTTTAAAATGTGCCGGAGAATAAAGTTGCCAAATTATAAAATGCCAGGCTAAAGAGGTACAACATAAAGATGCAATAATAGGAATTCTCATTGCAACATTCTTCTTGTCAACCATAAAGGCAGACCATTTACCTGTCTGACCTGGGGATGATTTTTTGAGCCAAATTTTTGGAAAAAAGATGTCTCATATGCCATCAAATACAGTAATTAATGGTAGATGCATATGAATAGCAAAGACATTTGAGAAAATTATAACTTATTTACAAAATCAGTGGCAATATATTCATGAGATCATTTTATACCACTTGCAATAGAAAATGGTCACTTTAGGACATGAGATCTAGCTGTGTACAATTTTATTTTTGGCCAAAAACAGTACTTTGAGCAAAATATAAAATAAAGAGCTTCTCTTCACAAATATTCCATGCCGATTCCTCACTGAAAGGTTTGACAGTATATTACCAGATAAATCATCTTAGACCAGGGTGGGGATGTGCCTAAGTCGTTCCAGATTATTTCGGTCCATAATTAAGGACTCATTCCCAAGATTTTGTTTTGTTTAGGATTATTCCATTCCAGAATTTTTCTTGAAAGATTCAAGCACCCCCCACCATAGGTATGTACAAATTTTCATTAAAAAGAATAGACCAATCTTACATCACACCAGGAAATCACAGATAAGAATTTCAGATTCAAAAGATAATTACAACAATAATCTTATAAACTCTAATAACTTCTTACGGCAATAGACACCATTAATTTCAAGAAATTAAGTGGTTATTTTCAACAATGGTTACTTCACCTATGAATTCGGAAACAGGATCATTATCACCATCACATCTCATAGTCCCAGTTATTTCTTCATTTTCAACCATTGGCAGGAATAACTGAACAAATTCAGGACTATAGGGTGGAGCAATTGCCTCAAGAACCTTGAATGCAAAAGTACATTTATTTTAACAAAATCCAAATGGATGGCAGGCACTCAATCAATGAGTATAAAAGTAACAAATATAATAGAAACATCAAAATCATTTCTTAAAATTAAGAAAAAGATGTAAATTGGAGAGGTAGGAAGGAGACTTCTGGAGCCTCCTTGGCACTAAATCCCCATAGGATTCATTGTGACTGGACAGGAAAAGTCTACACTTTTTGCTTGTAATATCAAATATGTATGAACGAGTACAGTTGAGCATCTTTAATCCGGCTCAGTCAGGACGGAAGTGATGCCGGATTAAGGATTTTGCCGGACTATGGGTCATGCATGGCAACTGGTCTATTTTTGACGTCCGGATGTTTTCATTGAAAGCGGTCAATTATTTATAACAAAATATATTGCAATTTGCCAAAAATTATTTTAAAAAACATCACAGAATAATCAGAAAGAAATAGTTTTGCAAAGTTATTACTTAAAAGTATCAAAGTTGCGCAGAGTGTGTAAATAACAGAATCTAAGCATTGTGTGCATCATTTTGCTGCACATATAAAAGTGTAATATTATTGTTGGAAAAGGGTATAAAGAATTTGACATTTCTTATGCATTGCTTCGCGCAACATACTTCCTTCCGTGCTTGGTTTGTTATCAGCTGATTCAGCGCAATGTCAACTCGTGGGTGTCGTCTACACGGCCGTCCAATTCTACATCGTGGGCGATCGGACTGGATGATTGTTCAAAGACAACCATCAATAGTAGTCTTCTTTCAACAATTTCAGGCTCATCATCTTCATCTCCACTTGGATTTATTGTTATTAATTACCATTTCAATGATTTCATCATCTGCGAAATATTGTGTGGTGCGACTATCGTTTCCTCTAAATTTACCAATTCCATTTACTTTAATTCAGGGTTACGGATGGTGTTTGAAAACTCCACTATCATAATTTTATCCTCAGAAATATGAAATCTTTTAAATCCCCACTTATTTCATCTACATCAAACCTTAAAGCAGGCCACAATTTAAACCACGTGTGTTTTAGAACTGCCTGTGAAATACTATTCCATGCACACGAAATTTCCCACATCACATTTTTAATATTGATCACGTCTGTTTCTGAAATAGTTAACCCTGCTCCATTAGCATTTGGCCAGAAATACTAAGGCCTTCACATTGATGCAATCAAAACCATGCGATCTAAATCAGCACTTAAATCTTCTTTCATAATTTTTCTCTCTGTCATCCATTTCTTCGTGTCACTTTAACGGTAAAACTTTGAGGATTTTCTCTTTCAGCTTCTCAATGTGCTATATTGTTGAAGATCCCACGCAGTATGTTTCAGACAAGCGGTTTACTGATGCAATGGCATCAAGCTTTTTCACAACTTGCACTTTTTCTGTGATCGTTAACATTTTGTACGGATGCCTCATTCCTCTGCTGTTGCCATAACTGTATAGATGAGACATGATTTGGGAGAAACATAAGCAGATAACAAATAATTTTATCAAATTACATCTAGTGGTCAATCAAAAATGTGCACACCATTGAAAGTAGGTAGCCGACCTGTAAATTAGTCGTAGTCCGTCTCGGCGATGTCTTCAAATTTGTATGTTTACTTCAAGTTGCAGAATAATTCCAGTGTACATGAAGTACCTGAAATTAATGTTTAAATTATTCTGATTCTCGCAATGGGAAAATTAACGTTAGGAATGGGATATCTCGGTAGGTTATGAAGCAATGTTTCGGTAAAAACTTTTTCGGCATTTTCCATGAAGTACCGGGTAGTTGGTCACGGCAAAATTGCCAGATTATGGGTGTTCCTGGATTAGGGATTCCCAGATTAAGGATGCTCCACTGTATATTACAAATTGCTAGGCCTGACTTCGTTGAACCACATATTGATAACGTAAATGAATTTCACTAAGTGAATTCATTTACGTTATGTATGAATGAGTATCATTCATCAACATTGCGACTAAGCTATTTTTTTTGTTTCCTGGAATATATGCACTCCTGCAACGTAATTGCATGATTTACGAAGTTATAATTTATTAATGTATCTTTAAATGTGTATTCAGGCAAACAGAGTTCACAGAGTTACACACCACTAACTTGTTCCTTTTTCCAATAAGTCAAAGATTAGGCAATAAACCAATGTCTTACTAAAATTTTTGTGCAGTTTGGGTAGGCCTATGAAGCCAGAGCTGTATTTCCAATATGGCATACCTGGTGGACACCTGGGGCCTCGTGATAGAGAAAATGTAAATATAATTGTAAGTAACCTGGCACCTACTAGCAGAGTATTAATAGTGATAGATATTTGTACTCATCATGTATTGTCTTAATGTGCAAGGAAAAGTCTATGTCAAACTTCCAGGTTGCAAGACTATAACATTGGGGGCCTTATTCTAGATTCCGCCGGGGGCCTCCACGAGGTCATAAATATATCCCTGTATGAAGCTCCATTAATGCATTTTTCTACATTACTTTAATCTCTACTAAAATACTTACAATGTAAGCATGAGTGATGTATTTATATTTTTAAGCTCTGTATGCATACAATATTAAATAAATAAATTGAATTAGTGAATTGAATAAATAAATAAGTGAATTAAGGTTTCTCATTGGATGGCTCTACTTATCATCTAGTCTTATGTATATCTTTAACAAAGCAACAAAATCCTTATCAGATTCTTTATCACTCCACAGGAATGCATCTGAGAAGCTTTCTTTTAGGATATTTTTTCAATCGGAGTTGGAGCAAAAGGCAAGAAAGGCAGAGTATTGCACGACAAATAAATATGGGCAAATGAACATTTTTCCCGTTGATCATGCATGCACCCTAAACAAAACATCATTTAGAATGAATGGGAGACAAACAAAGTGATCATATGAACCAAGTGAACTCGTATTTTCTAGGCTTTTGGTGATGGAAGAAGGGAAGGGTAATGCTTATTTACGAAGAGGGATATTTTTCCTCGATGACACCATCAAAATGCTCAATGAGGACGGTAAATTAAACCTGGCTCTTCCGATGATAACTAGTGTCAGCAGGAACAATTAGGTGATGGAGTAAGGTTGGGTAATCAGTCTGAAATGTGTAGGAAGAAAAAAGCTTCCTTGTGTGTAATGCATGACTGAATTTACTGCTCGAACGCCATAGCATCTCTTCCGATGCCTGTCAAAACCTTTTGGGCGCATGTGCACAATAAATGACTTCTGCACTAGGAATACTCCTCATGGATGTTTTTTTTTGACTTTTTGTTGGTAACTCTCACACAACACAAGTTGGTGGTGGCTAACACATTGTTTAAAAACCAACAACCGAGAAGATATACCTGGAAAATGATACCTGGATAATGCCTTGAGACAGAAGATTTCAAATTGACTACATTTTAGTGAAGCAGAGGTTCACAAACCAGGTGAAGAATGGCAAACGCTACCTGGGTGCAGATATCAACAATGACAACAACTTAGTGACAATGAAATGCTACTTAAAACTCAAGAAATTGATGAAATCAATGAAGAACGTTTTGCAAGTAGAGAAACTAAAGGAGTCTCAACAACGGTTGGCCTTTCAGAAGGCAGTGGAAACCAAGATAGGATAGGATCTGACAGTGAAATCAATTGAAAAGAGATGGGAGAACATCAAAATTGGGCAACATGAAGCAGCAAAAGAAGTTCTGGGGAGAAGAAAAGAAGTTCTGGGGAGAAGAAAAGAAGTTCTGGGGAGAAGAAAAGTTGTCAAGAAGCCATGGATTACAGAAGAAGTCTTAGAATTGATTCAAGAGAGAGGAAGTTATAAAAATATGGAAACTGAAGGACAACTACACTACAAAAGAATTAGGACTGAAATAAACAGTAAAAAGAGAAAAGCAAGGGAAATGTGGATGAAGGAGATATGCGAAGATGTCCAAACCAACCTCACACATGGAAATGTGGAAGTTGCCTACAGTATGGTTAGGAATCACTTCAAGGAACGGGCTACAAGATTCAATACCATTATGGGCAAGAATGAAGAAACCTTCATTGAATATGAGGATAAAGTGAAGGGATGGAAGGAATACTTGGAAGAGTTGTACAATGGAAGCATTCTTAGCGCAAAAGTAATCAAAGAGGAAAATGAAGTCAATAAGGATGATTTGGGGGACCCAATCTTAAGATGAGAATTTGACGAAACTGTAGGAGACCCGAGGATAAATAAGGCTTCGGGAATAGATGGTATTCCTGCCAAGTTAACACGTTCACTGCGTTCACTTAAGTCACAATAGACTACTATGTGACACTTAGTGTGACCCACCGGTGGGTCACGCCGCCCCTCCTGAAACTTTTTTCAGCGTGAGCGGTGTGGCCCACCGGTGGGTCACGAACAAATTTACATATTAGCGTATTATATCCAAAATATGTTTATTTTTTTCTTTTTGTTTTTTTTTCAAGTTTATGCGATTTTTATACATAAGGATGAACAATACTCGATATAGTAAAACATATCAGCTTATTAAAAATAATGAAAATGTTTAGGAAAATTTTTTCTCCTCAACCTCTTGGCTGTCCGTCAGTTGCTCGTAAACTATACAGTCCGAACTGCACTCGCCCGGCTGTGTGAGAGATTGACTCTCTCTCTTCCCTTCCCCCCCTCCTCTACGGAAGGGCAATTGGGAAAGGGTCACGTAGCGTTCTTGAGCCAATCCCTCAGTGGTGGATGAGTGACCGTGCCCTTGCCGGGTGAACGTCTTCCGAAATGCAGACACTACTTTTTACTGAGTGAGACAAACCACTATGTACTCTTTCCAAAGGATCCCCCTTCCCTTTTCTCGTAGCATGAGCAAGGCTGGGGAAACGGTACGCACGGACGGGCGTCTACGTCTCACAGACAGGTGCGAACAAGGGCAGGGGCAATAAACAGAGACGGGTGGGAGTCTCCTGGGTTTTCCAAACGTCAGCAAATCTTTACCACATGCATTGTATTGTTGCCCCTCTCTTCCCCCATCCCACGCCAGGGTCTAGCCGATAGCGTGCCCCACATGGCTTGTGGAGGGGCGGGCTGGGGGCGAGGCTGGGAGTTGCCTCCCCCAGCCTTCCTCTAATCTCAGGAAACAGCTGGGTGTTGCCGCTTCAACTACCATCCCTCGGCAGCGGCCAGAAGCTCGGAAGGACTGTGACCCACCAGTGGGTCACGCCGCGCAGTGATGGGTAGGGCTTTAAACAGCTCCGCAGTGAACGTGTTAATTAAAAATGCAGGAGGAAGACATTTACCCAGCTGTACAAAACCATCAGACATGTACTCTACAGGTGAGATACCCACGGACTTTGAGAAGAACATCATCATCCCTACTGCCAAAAAGAAAAGGGCTGAGAACTGTGAACATTTTAGGACCATAAGCCTGATGACAAATGCCTCAAAGATATTGACAAGAATCACCTATAGAAGAGTAGAACGAAAAGCTGAGGAGTTCCTGGATGAGGACCAATTTGGGTTCAGAAAAAACAAGAGCACAAGAGAAGCAATTATGGCCCTCAGGCTACTTAGAGAGAAGAGAATAGAGAAGAATCTACCAACATTTGTCATATTTGTAGATCTGGAGAAGGCATTTGACAATGTGTATTGTAACTTAATGCTACGGAATCTCAAAGAAATTGGAGTATCTTACAATGACCGAAGAGTTATCCACAGCATTGCATTTTTAGTCGTACTGGTGCCATATTTTATGTACCACTTATCCTATGATTTAAAGTCCTCCTTAGTATTTTAGCATTGAAAAATGTAAGTATTATTATCGAAGCAATTCACATTTCACGTATAATGTGCTTGTCAACGATGATTGTTTAGGACCCTTACTCTGTCAAGGTGTGTCTGAAAAACATTGCTATAATCTGTCATTATTCGTAAAAATGAGTAAATTTTTCACGTCCGGACCACGATCTATAGTGATCATTATAACACTTGGTATTCTATAAAGTGTTATAACACCTTGTCATAGATATAGAAATTGACATATGGATGTTTACAAACAAAAATCCTTACAAAGAACCTCTATGTCAAAGTGTCAAAATTTATGTTACTTCAAATTCATCACAAAGAGGTTTTATTGTAATTCTCTAACCTCCTCCTTCAAACATTAACTGTTCAAATAAATCCATCGCATTATCAACCAACCCATGGTAAAATATAGAAGGTACGTTAAATAATAATCAATAAATTATAGGAAGGAAATCCCTAGTGTTTCACCAGTTACTGCAGAAATGGATGCAGTAACCTGAAGGAAGACCCGAGAAAAAATCACTCACAGATACACTGGGAAAGCACCAGATCTTCCGTCAATAAATTATACGCTGTACAATTCCTGCAATTACAGTAATGTATAGCTGAATTGGTTTATTCTATTAAGTTACTGGGCCTTAACACAACCTTGCTGCCATTTTATTCACAGTAATAAAAGTATGTACTTTGATAAGGAAAACATATTGAGCAATTTTCAATTATAATGAACATTGATTTAGTTTAATAAAGAAAGGAAATGCATAATGATTCTTAAATTCCACAGAAAAATGATTGAAGTCTTCAATGCAACTGCAATCACCAGAATAATTATCAACTTACATAAATTTTTTACCTAAGCAGTGAGGGTGAGAGCACATTAACTCCAAACTGCCAGTATTGTGTTCATACCATTACCATAAAATTACAATAAGGTGATTATCATAACCCTTAACCTTTTCCACTCGGGTGTTGAGTGATACTCGACATATTGATAGTGATACTCGACACTACCCTCATTTTGTAGGAATAGAAAATTAAGAGACATATTATTTTTCTAGAGAGAAGCTGGTTTAACCCTTTGCACTCGATTTTTTTCACCCTCTATACCAGTAGTCCACCCAGAATTTATTTTTAAATGCCCCTGGATTGCACGTGTCGTGTGTCACTCGACACACGACACGTGAAATCCATGGGCATTTAAAATTAAATTCTGGGTGGACTACTGGTATAGAGGGTGAAAAAAATCGAGTGCAAAGGGTTAATTCTAATTGCAAGGCTAACTAATGCTATTTTTTTCTGTTCTGAAAAGAATAGTTCACTTAATTAGCATATGTCTCAGGCTTTCTGTTCACATTCCTTATATTACACAAAAATAAACACCTATGAATGATTAACAATTAGGTTCCCAAGGTAAACTGAGCAGGTTAACAAAACATATACTCAATATTACTAGCAAGTGTTATGTTGCACTTACCTCAGTCACAAAATATCTGATAAGCGATATATCAGTATCACCTTTTTGCCAGCACTGCTTCACATATTTTACAACAGGAACCACACATCCTCTACTGAGCAAGTTCACCATTCTATCAAGCAACATTTTCCGCATTTCAAGCTGCAGGGGAAAAAAAGCAACTATCAATCACAACACAAAAATACTACAGGAAAAATAGAAAAAGTGAAAATACAATAAATGTTCAGTAGCATTTTGAGTACAGATGTGACAAATAGCAGATTTCTTGAATTCTAACATTAATCATTACTCAAATATTCTAATGCTATAATTACATATGATATATTAAATGTTAATCTGCTAATTAATTTTTTTCCTGTTGAATTAAAAAGCTACAACTTAAGGGGCCGTAGGACATAGCTGTTTTTCAGACCTATTTTTCAAGGAAGATTGCTCCAACAGGAAGCTAGATATCGGAATGCGGTTTTCAGTAATTAAAAGAGGAAGTATCAAACTATTACTCTATAATCCTAGATTTTAAGTAATAAGCCTAGTTAAAAATATATCTCGATGTAAAAATAGACCTTTTTGTTGCAAATATTGGGAGACAGAGGGGCTATTTTTTTAACTTTCGTTATTATAGAGTACAAGATTCAAGCTTAGTCTGTTGGATCCTTGAAAATTATTGATTTTAATTAAAAGACACGCTGTTGAGATATTCTGAAAGTAATTTCTGTTTTTCGCCAACTTCAGCCCAGGGATACGCCTCGAGCATCGTGCAAATCACTAAACAGTTCACACATTCTTCGCCTACTGCGCTACTCAAAAAGTGGCACGGTCCCTCTACCCTATACCCTAAAACGGTAACCTTGAGGTGTTGGAGCTTGGGGGAAGGGAAAGGGAAGGCGGGCAGGAAGCAGAGGCGAGTGAGACGGAGTGTCTGATTTACTGACGGGTTGTTTCTTGAGTCTCTATTTAGGTTGTCGCTCTTGGGGTGTCTAGTAATAGTCAAACTGACTAATTGTCAAGTCTCGAAATGTCATCGGAAGCGTACCGATATCGGAAAATTAAAGTAGGCAGTCGCTTGACATTTTCGATGGAGAGGAAAAAGAGAAAGGGTGAATTTTTGGCCAAGCGGAGGGAAGAAAAAAGGTAAATATTGTCATTTTTTGTGAAAACACTATCTTAATGTAATGATATATTCATGTGTAAGTATGCAAATTTCTATTATCTGAAACAGGCGTCACAAAATAATGGGAACAGAGTCGCACGTAGGAGGAACTTCTTGCACTATTGAAGAAATCCCGTCCAATATTGACGATTCAGTAGCTGATGAAACTTTGCATGATTCATTTGACGATTTGGTAATTGCCGAAGAAGGGAAAAACGAAGGCATATCCGATGGAGTAACGGGAAGAAGAATTATTGACTGAAAATATTCGAAAAATCGGTTTCGAATTTACTGAAAAGGTTTAACCTAAATTTCAACCTATTTGATTTTCGCAAGATCGTCCCTTTCTGGACCCATGTTTATTTGTTATCAATAAATCCTGGCTATCGAGGTGTCCCCTTATTGATGTAACTATCATATGCTGTATAATTTTGCACGACAGTGATGTTATTGGTTTATAATTCGATGGATGTTCCCTATCGCCACTTTAAAAATTGGGGTCACGTTTGCTATCTTCCAGTCTTTGGGAACCGCGTGTTCTTCAAGGGATTTGTTAGATATTACTTTAAGATATGGTGCCATTTCAAGAGCTATTTCTTTATACACACGAGCAGGAATTTCATCAGGACCTGAGGACTTGTTCGGGCTAACGTTTTTTAGTAAGGATACGTTCCCGCTACAACATACATTTATCGATCGGGGGCATTATTTGCTGAAATCGGTCGGGTATGGTTTCGAGCAAACTACGCTTAGATTGATTAAAAATGCTCTGGAAAAATAATTCAACAAATTAGCCTTATCTAAATATTTTGCCCCTATACCTTTTCAAGGAATTAACCGTTGACATTTTAGTTCCCTGTACTTCCCTAACATATGATCAAAATGCTTTCGGATTCCCCTCTAGTTGTACTCCAAGTACTTTTCTCTTGAAATCACTTTACGCTTTTCTAAGGGCTGTTTTTTCGGGTGCTTTACATGTAACGTTCGATAATTTTTTTAGATTGCTATTAGCTACATTTTTCTTAGTTTTGCGTGGATAACTCGTTGTCGTTTTAAACATTTTTTTAACCTCCGCGTTGTACCACCTTGGTTCCCTATTCTCACTCATATACTCACTCACCGTGTAATTTGGAGGAACTCTTTCCATGTCTGTATCACTATTGTTTCTGATGTTTAGAATTTTTCAAAAGAAGTCTGTAAGTCACGCCTAAATCCGTTAAAATCTGCTTTACTTAAAAGGCAAATCTTTCTTTTTAATTTTACATTTTTGTCAGCATTGAGGGATAATTTAACGTGTACTACCTTGTGGTCACTTATTCCATCGACATTTTTAACTTTAATAACTTTTTCATGGATGTTTGAGGCAAGTAAATCGAGATCATTCTCCCTTCTATTATGCAAATTTACTATCTGATGTACTGCGTATTATGCGAACAGAATAAACAATGACGAGCAGATTTCTTTGCCTCAGACTAATGACTGCATGTTTTCCAATCTATCGATGTTGTATTGAAATCTCCACCTTTCAATAATCTGTCGTTCGTTGGTATGAGAATTAATGTACCTGATCTGTTTCTCGAGTTCTAATACTGAGTGTACATCGGAATGGGGTGGTCTGTAGTAGGCACAAACGTATATTACTTTCAAATGACCACATTTAGACATTAACACGTGCAAGCCAAGCTACCAGCTGAGACCACTTCCTATTTGTTGCAGTTCTTACGGCTAAACTGTTGCCACAACAACCAATCAACGCGGCTACCCTGAAAAATGAAGTCCATTCATGACTTGGACCGCGGATGCGTTCTCCTGCAGCTACGAACCCCACTAGGGCCAGGCTGGCCAGACCGGCTCAGTTCTTAGAAAATTGTAGCGAGCGCATTTCCGCGAATTCCACGTTGCCACATGGTATAATGTGGAGTCTGCCAAACAGTTTGGTCCAATTGTGTGTTGAAATGGCAACATTGCCTCTAGTGGTCAGCAATGGTACGAAAACTCCCAGATGGAGGGGATGAGAGGGAAGGATCGTTATTGCCTCATCACCTCTGCGCAAAGAATTGAAGCGTAGAGGAGACACTAAACAAAAATATGGCTGGTTGGGTAGGCGCCGACTCTGGTAACTCTACCGGTGGACGGAAAAACTATCTCCATCATCTCAGCACTCGAAAGCGAAAAAATAATCATCTCCCACGGCCCCTTAATGTTATTAAAATGTAATTCTGGTTTCAAAATTTCAAATACATATTATAATCAAATAATATTACCACCAATTATGGAATGTTGAGGACATTAACTTTTATAGGCAGAAATGACACATAGGAAGATATCACATTAATAAGTGAGCAGAAAGTGTCAATACATCTTCAAGTTCTCTTCAGTTTTGAAACTACATAATCACAAAGTAGTTACAAAGTTTCAATAAACTGGATATTTTCAGAAAGATTTAACTCCGAAATATCAACCTTGGGTTCGATGGACTGAGCCATGGTTTAAGTATTACATTTTGTACATAATTGGTGCATTAATTCAGTATGGATCTACTGTCCATAAAATATTCTGAAGCCCCAGAAATGAGTTTGAGAATACATCTCTTCCAAAAGTGAACACCAAATTTTATTGAATTAGGTTATACTGGTAACTATTATTTCTATACTTCTCTACACTCATAATGATGTCAAATTTGTGGATGCATAGCTACACTCAAGTTTTAATCGAGTCACCAGTTTCGTAGTACAATTTTACAATTTTCATTACCTTTGTAAATTTTTAAATATATTTTTTTTCTGATTCTGAAAACATCTTTGGTTTTATTTTGTCGATATTTCAATTAATATGATGACTGCTAACAGAATAACAAGCATGCACATTAGGGTCATCAGATTTTAAGCCCCGAATAACATTTTTTTCCATATAAAATTTAGAAAAACTTTAATGAAGGCGACAAAAAATGTTTGATTTACATAAATACAGTCAAACCTATTTGTAACGAAGTTGAGGGGGCTGAATATTTACTTCGTAATAACCAAACTTCATTAAATGTGGGCCAGTTTTCCGAGCCCTATTTTGGAGGTCACTGCTGTAACGGTGCGACATGCATACTGGATGGTATGGATAGTTTGAAATATGCTTAACCCTCTTAAGGCCGCTTTACACAATACAATTTTTTGCACAATTTCTTGTACAAACTCTTGTATAGACTGGACGAAATTGTATGTTTGTCTGAATGGAATTAGAACACGTTCTATTTCCCGTTCAGTCATTCAGACAATCGCACAAGTTTTCGTACAATTTGCCGCTTTACACGGTACAATTTCCTCATGCAAGAGTTTGTACAAGAAATTGTACAAAAAATTGTATCGTGTAAAGCGGCTTTTAGTGCCATGGGCCGATATATCGGCTTTTGCTCCATGGGCTAAAAGTGCCACGAGCCAATATATCGGCTCGAGTGTAAAATTGTTTTTCAAACTAATTTTGTTGTAATAATTAAATTTATCCTTTATCCAATGTATTAGAATATTATAACCAACAAATAATTCCTTTTTAGTAAAATAAAAAAAACATTACATTGATATCTAAAATAGTAACTTCATATTGTGTTTTTTCATAAAGTGCTATAAAACTCTTAAATTCAGTTTGGCACTTTTCGCTAGTACCAGCAAATTTCGGTGGCACTAAGAGGGTTAATATGTAACTCTAAGTCAAATTTTGGTATCACTCAGTTGGCAGCGCTGCACACCAGCAGCTGTTTACCCCCAATTAAACATCCCTCGAGTACATTCGCATCTTGGCTGCTCTGTCCCTTGTTTTACCCGGGCCATTCGCATCATAAATAATGCCTTCCCCTCTCTTCGTTCCTAGCCTACCCTCCTTCCAGGCTCTGGTTGGATGACTGTAGCACTGTAGAGCTAAGGGATTCTGGGTCTGTTGCTGACCTTGATGTGATGCTCGATCCTCTCCTAAGCCCCTCTTCTATTGGAAGCCACCTGGGAAGTTAGGGCATGGGAAAGCGATGAGTGAAATGTGATACATTTTTTCGCGGTTGTAACTGATGAGGGACTTCCAGCGGAGAAGGATGATGATGCAGCAGTACATCATCGTAGCAAAGTCTTGGGGGAAATGGGCTGAGAGCAGGCTGGTAAATTTGAAGATCTACCGTGAAAATTATGGTGACCTGGAAAATTCACCTGATGTGATATTACTGGAAACATGCCCGAAAATATTCATCATGTTTATTTTCCATGTGATTTTCATCTGACTGTTCACACATTTTTAACTTTAACTTGAACCTGTCAACCCAATGAAATTACCCCGGAAGAGCAAATTAGACGGCATACTTAGCGGCAAAGTTGTATCAGCTAAGGATCGGCTACAGCGTCATCCACAGCGTCAACGGCACTGAGTCATTAACTAAGGGCAAGGGGAAATGGATGGAAGTTCAGGCACGAGTTTACGCAGTCTTGGTTCACACAAAAGCTGACGAACAAAACTGAAGGCAGCGCCACAGGAAGAGCTAAAGGCAGAAAGCTGTCCGAAGACAGGGCAAAACAGAGTCAGAGGGGTGGAAAACCCTGATGCCAGCACGTTTCACAGATAATTACTGTCCCCTTATTGTACCCAACACCCTTGCCTCGTATAAGAACATTCTCATACGGCTATGAATTACCAAAATTAACCTTCTCTTCCTTTCACCTCTCCTTTTCTTCTTTCTTTGCAAGACCTTTTTCTCAATCTCTAGCCATGGGTGTTGTCCTTTCCAACATAGCACCCTTAACCCCTACTTCTCACTCAACCCTTATGCCTGTAATCGGACCATCCTCACTCAACCGTAATCACGGAGTGGGGAAGGCTTTCGTAGTGTACATTCATAGGAGCCAAAGTAAGGGACAGGTGGGCATATATATGGACAAAAATTATCAATGTACACCTTCGTTTGTGTTTAGCTTGCAGATAATACTGAAAATATGTTAACAACTGAGGGGTACTATGGAAAGAAATGGGTTAACCATTGCGCAAAAAATAACTTGGATAAAAAATAACACAAAAAATGGACTACTGATAAATAAATGTTTGTTAAAAGTGGGATTTTTTACATGATAAAATGGTCATTTTTGATGGGGAATAGCCTTCACTTCATTATAACAGGAACTTTTCAATTGCGACTTTTCAAATTCCCAGACTTTTCACTGACAATTTTCAATTTTTCCATACTAAAAATGGCATCTTATTGCTATTAAAAATCATACTATTTAGACGATTTTGTTTGTTTTGAGCCTAATTGGGGAAGTTTATCTTGTTTTCTACATCTGTCGTACGTACATGGAAGATAAATGATATTTAACTTCCTTTTATACTGAGCTTAAATTGATGATGTGAAAAAATTTCATTCTGCTTCCAAACCAAAGTTCTTTGTGTGATGGCAGATGTTGATGAAATTTTCCATGGATGGATTCCAATTTTTCAAAAAGGTTGTCAAAATATTCTTCTTTGGGTGGAATGACATTAATCATTTGGGCTCGGTCTACATTGGTTCATTGTTTAAAAATTGTATTTTCCATCAGTGAATCACCCTCCCCAAAATTATCGATTATATGCTGAATCGCTTTCTTTCCAGGACATTTCTTACATTTATTCATCATGCAGTCATAGGCAGTCATGTTACAAACAAGCATGGAGAGTAGATCTTTATAATTCGTATTAAGTTTTGCTCCATCAACCATAAGCTTAACATTATGGTGGTACATGCACACACAAACACTGTGGCTGCCTGAGGATCCAGCAATGACACACCACTTAGGTCTGAACTCTATAAATTTCGATCTGCCAATTTTGCACTCCGGATGTTTACATTTGAATTCCACAAAGAGATCATTTAAGCTACAAAGGATGAGCCACCTCTGATTAAGAGTTCTGACATTATTAATTTTTACTGACATATAATCCTTTTGGCCAGGGCAGATGCGGCTGAGATGCATTAAGATTCCAGTAAATGCAGAGCACGAAAAACACCACATTCACTGCAGGAAAACTCAAAATAAGGCAACAATAGGCACACATTAATAGTTAATAATGGAAAGATTTCAAAAATTAACAACTTACCTGCACAAGAATTTCAAGTTCATCCTGCTTTGATTCAAAAAGACAAACAAGAAGAGAAAGAACTTTGGGGTGAAGAAGGGGATGACAAGCTGCAACTTCATCTAATAAAGCTAAATGAATAGGAGTATGTTCTGTACAGAGTTTGAAGTAAGAAGGCTCAGTTACTGTTGATTCCACCCATCGAACCATACCAACGGATACAACAGGAAATCTGAAAGCAAAATTTTATAACATAAGATCATGACATTTGCAGACCTTAACAGTGATGTTAAATTTCCCTAGTAATATCTAGAGAGCAAGGCCAGAGCATTTTGTAGCATAAGCCGGTAGTTAGATTTGGGAGGAGGAAATGGGAAAGAGAAGTAATAGATTGTAGATGGAATGACAGATCAACTGTCAATGTAAGGTGTCAAGAACATTAAGTAGTTTAAGTACAACAAAAAACATAACTTCCACACATCATTTGTCATGTAAATTTTAATTGCCATTATGGTCATGTTTTTAACAGTGAGATATCTTTTAAAAGTCAGACTGTCATGAAAGTGCTGATTCCACGCACCCGGTCTCCTTAAACATGGTGATTTAAAAATTCAAGCTCATCTTACTAAATTTATAAGAACAACATTATTCTTCAAATTGCAATGATGTAGTGGGATATCAAGCAGAGTTTTTTTTTTTGATTGGATGCATTATTTGATAGTAATTATTGAAAAGGTGTAAGAAAAATATAAAATATGAAACGTAATAAAGGCAAAGATGAATATATTCATATAAAAATCACATCAATTTTGTTCATCATTTAAATATAATGGATAAAAATAGGACCACTTCCACATTATTTTCATAGGATTCACTCATGAGATATATTCAATACATTTGCAGAATGGCCCACATTCATCTGCACTATTCTCACTAAATTATAAAGCCCATCCACTTTCGGGGAGAATTCTGATGGCAATCAATAAGGATAGGTCTTGGAAAGAGGGGATCCCTCCTTGACTAATGTTGGGACTTGACATTGTAAGTAGCTGAGATGAAGGTCTGGGAGAAGAAAGGACCCCTCATTCTTCCATGCAGAAAATGCAATGAATGCAGTGTAAGAGTTAGGCACTTTCACTTAATATGCTATCCTCCCACAGTTGCGTTACCTCTTTGTACATCTAGACACTCATTTGAAACAGCATGACTTTCCCTATATGCATGCACTTTAACTAGGGCATTAAAAAAGCAAAGTGAGGACTCACATTTACGAGGATAGTTAGTAATTATTAATTTTTCACAAAATACCGTCAAATAGTGCATAAAATACAGTGATTACTAATGGCCGAATATTGCCAATACATTTCATTATTTCGTTATAACACTAATGATTTCCAATGTATTTATGGATGGCTTGTTTCAGATAACCCACAGATCGTCTTTGCCCTCTCCAGTCTCTGTGAACTACATGACTTGGATGCATTAAAAATCACATTGGTTATTAAGAGTGCACCTAATAACACACAAAGCCTTTTAGCTAGCACTCTTAAAAAATAAATGTAAATTAGGGGGTCGGCAGAGGCCTTCTGGAGCCCCCTTAAAACTTAGACCCCTTTGAATCCATTGAGGCTATCAACATTTTAACTGCCCACCACTTGCAGACAGGACAAGAGCACCACGGTAGAGGTACGGAGGAGGATCAACCATCCAACATCTGTCAGGGCCCAACATTGCTTAACTTCAGTGATCTGACAGGAACCAGTGTTTCAATGTGGCTAGGTCCTTGCCAGAGCCAGCACTCTTTACAGCAGCCTTCTACCATATTACTAACACAGTATATTAATACACTGGAGATTACTATGTGCATCTGCAATTTCATCTGCATGAATTTACAATGTCACTCATTTAAATACGATAAATGATACTCTAAAATAATGACACTTATAAAGTAATCATATTGATGAAATAATTAAATCATATTTCAGTTATGAAGTAGTTTTGTGAGAATGAGCAATTAAATATACTAATATAGCAAACACTTTGATTTTCAAGAGCAAAAAATAAAACAAACCTTTACCTTACCTAATGCACTGATAAAGAGTAGAGAGATCAGCAATGAGTTCAGTAGATCCTCTGGTGGAGCAGCACACTGCATGCACCTTCTCTATGGCCTGTGCTGTAGCTTTCAGCTCTTCCTTGGATGGGACAGTTCCACCACCACCTCTACGCCCCTGCCCACCCTTCTGTCCTGCAATGAAAATGAAAACTCCAAATAACGTTTTCTGACGATAACATTCACACCATTGGAAAGTAATGGTTCTGGTTGGTGTATGGCTAGAGCACTGGCCTCCCAATCCAAGGCCCTGGGTTAAAAAGGAAGGGGGGAAGGGGGGGGAAGGCAGGGGAGGGAGGAAGAGGGGGGAATGTGGTGGGGTCAGGGGGAGGAGGAAAGGGGGGGGGAGGAGGGAAGGGGGGGGGGAGGAGGGAAGGGGGAGGAAGAAGGGGAAAGGGGGGGGAGGGGGGGGGAAGAGGGGGCCTTCGGCCCTCAGAATTTGCCCTGGATCCTTGAGAAATGATAATGATGAAATAGTCTTCATCAATAAGAATTAAATTTCACTTGCTTCCAGCTTGCCTTTTCCTTTCTGACACATTCTACCACCTTCATATGCTCTTTCAGTTAAATTCTGGTCTCTACCCCCTCCTATCCGCAAAAAAATGCGGGCCCTTTTCATAGGAGCCAGGACTTTTTCTTAAGTGCTGGGCCCTTTTCAAGGTTGGCCCTTGCCAGTGAAAATAGTTCCGACACCACTGCATGGTATTAATAGTCATTTTATAGGCTCCAGGGCATTCTGCTCGTGGAGTCCTCTGCTACTGCAAAGCACAGCATGGAGGTTTGTGTGGCAATGGGTGAACTTCACGGTATGCTTAGTAAAATGAATAGTTTTAAATGAATCAACTGAATAAATATTTCTAAATAAATAAGTAAAAGTTAATCATAATAAATTAACTGAATAAATATACCTCTGATACCGGTTAATAAGCTTTAATGGAGTGCACCGTTTGCTTGGAAGCATCCGCAGCACCATGAGAGAAAGAGAGTGAAGAGGTGGACACCAAGTGAATCCCATCACTTTGCTAGAGTGTGAGAGAAGGATATAAGTTTGGTGGAAAGGTGTGGCGTGCAGAGGAAAGTTCGGCGAGAATGAGATAGTTAAATTGAGCATTTAAAATGCTAGGAATAGTAAGCCTCCAGTCTGGATACCAGCACTATTACAGCTCGAGGTGGGCATGCTGCCGGTATTCTGTCACATACTCAGGCGATGAGTCCATCACCTTATAGTGTTTGAACTTCCCTCATGGTGGTTGAGACCCAAGAATAATGTACTGTCAAAAAGGAATCTAATTTACTCTCAGAGCGATAGTGACGGCACTCCGTTTGTTGGGAAACGTTTTTCCTCATAGTACAAATTTTGTGAAAATCATTAATTCCATGTTATGTAAACAATTTTTTTATCATACAGTGTGATATAAAATTGTTGATATTTCTAACGTCCACAAACCTATTGAATATCAGCCAAATATACCGTAGGCATTGCATATCATTAGAAATGCCATAAAGGACTCCCAACATATGTGTGGCACTGAAATAAAACTATTATAGTTTCATTTAAACAGTTTTTAAAGAGCCTAATTCATTTGCTATTAATTCATTTTAATTTTCCTTACACATAAGCATATATGTAGTTACAGCTCTCAAATAGTTTTTAAACTGTTGTGAAGGACAGGTTTCTCCTCTGTCTATAAAGTTACGACACACTGGACCAGTGGAAAACTGATAATTAAGTGATCCAAAAATGAGACAGGGAAAGAGTTATGGGATCACATTCTCTGGATCTGAACTAATACGTAATTAAGAGAATTATGCTCAAGATGAGAGCCAAGAAAAAATAAGGCAAATTACAACTTAGGAGTATTGGACAAGATAGGCAAGAGAATACTGGAAATTATAAATTCATTTCAATAGTTGCAAAGAAGTCAAGATAATATTTGGAAATAAAAGTATATTTTAGAGAGTCTCAGTTGTAGTGCAGTAAAGTGGATGAAAATTAAGGTGAGCTGGCTTTCAGGCAGGATCCCTTAGATAAATTTTTGAACCTGTCTCACGTTACAAATTTACTTATTTAATCAGACGCAAATGGAAAATCACATCTTGCTTAGAGAAAGTAAATAATTCACAGGACTGAATGTGAAGCAAAACATGCATCATGATAATTATTCTCTCACACACTGACTCAACAAAACTGTGGATAAAGAATATAAACATTCAAATCCATTACCAATTGCAGAACCTGCAATACAACTTCAGACTTCATATTTAAAAATCTAAGATTCATCACAGAAACATTATAATGTACTTTCATTACCTTTTCCAACATTTCCAGGAGTCTCACACACACTTGCAGCATATGCAAGGAGATACATGTACTTTGACTTATGTTCAGGATTTAGTTTTACACCAGGCTTAAAGAGAGCATCAACTAGGAGTTCTGAAAATAAAAATGCATCAATAATTGAAATGGGGTCATTTAAATGCATGTACTGAAGCTACAACACACCTAAGATTATCGTCCAATATAATGAACAGCACCTCCTAGTGTATAATGGGGTCAACCATGACAATACCCCACAATCACTTTCTCATACATTTCTGACAGCCATGGTTCACTCTTGTAGGATATTTCCAGCCTGCCACGTGAACGGCGGTGAAATTCACATTAATTGCCATGCGAAAATATTCACCTGGACCGGGAATCGAACCATAGACCTTTGGCTTTCTGTGCCACTGCACAAACCACTACGCTATCCAGGATCATTTACCGAGGTGCAAGGTACTCGATGCTGATCCCTTGCGGTCCATCAAGGATGGCAGCGCAAGGGAGAAAGGGATTCAAAGAAGGCACGACCAAAGGTTAACTCCATCCAGTACTAAAGCCACGCTTGGCGGTAAATGTAGGATATTTCAAGCCTGCTGCATGAACAGCAGTGAAATTCACATTAATTGCCATTTGAAAAAATTCACCTGGACCGGGAATCGAACTACAGATCTTTGGCTTTCCGAGCCACTGCACAGACCACTACGCTACCCAGGATCCCTAATTCACATGGCAAATTTACCGAGGTCCAAGGTACTAGATGTTGAAAGGTTGTTGCAAGGAAATGTTCAAGATACTACATGACCGGAAAGCCAAAGGTCCATGGTTCAATTCCCGGTCCAGGTGAGTTTTTTGCATGGCAATTAATGTGATGGTTCACTCTTGTTTTAGAAGATAAAAATACTAAACAGGGCCGACAATAAATGTAAAATTTCACCAAGTGATCTTCAAAATACAATAATACCATGCATGTACCCTGGAAGTAAATAAGAAGTCTAGATGATACGAGAATCAAATGGAGACCTGTGTCAAACCCATCATAGGACTTACGCTGATGACTCTGTAAGACTCATAGCAGAAAATAAGTAAATACAACTAAGAGTACACTATCATGATAAAATGGAGTGACTTGTAATATAATGTGGAAACCCCATGTATTGAGTATTAAATATAAAGAGAAGCTCAAAATAGCAAGGGATGGACTAATTAACCGATTGGCTTACCATTTTTCTTGTGCGCTACTCCCTCAGAAATACCATTTATTTTGAGAAAATATTCTATTGATAACAATGCTATAAATTGTACAGTTTATTATTTAGTTTATTGAAAATTTTTATATATCTAGGTTAACATTTTGCCAATTATAATTCGTTGTTCTTTGTCAATAATTTTTTTCCTTGAACATTATTATTAACAATTATACAATGTTTGAAAAATTATAAACATTTTCTTTCATGCATATTTTTTTAAATTATTTAAATTTTTTGTATTCTAATTGTAAACTATATCTTCTTTCATTCTTGAAAGTTGCATTGAAATGCACCGAAGGGTTCTGGAGATATATTATAATGAATCTTGCAGAATACTGAAAAATTTTTTTTTACTGTCATTGGTATTTTACCCCAAACTTGAATAGCTTCTTTCGATATTTTTTTCTTTAATTTCACTTGACCTGCATTCTAATTATTGGAAGCTATATGACAATGTGATGTAATTGTAAATTATTTATGAACAAATCATAAGTTTTACCTTTAGGTTGATTTCGTATGATGGAGTTTGAAGCAATCTGGCAGGTGAAGGGCAACAAGGCATTCTTTACACTACCACCTGGTTTCGCTCTTCTTCCCTCTTATTTTACACACCACACATTTACGTGATGATTTTTTTTCACTGGATTTGGCGGGATATAAATTGGGAAATGCTCCCAATTTGCCACCTGGAATCTCATGGGTGAGGGGCATGATACTGGTCGCCTGCGTCTTTTATAGCCCAGCATATTCACATTTTCTAGAATTTTCTCAGCTTAATTTTCTAAAAAGTCATCAAATTGAATCTTCTTGCCTGTTGTTTTCTTATATAATACATAAGTATTGAAAAACCATATCCATGTCATAAAAACAAAATTTTTATAACCTTTGGCATAACAACGCATAACTGGAAACGATGCTAATTGCTGATCCTGCCTGTCAACAGCATTCATTTGTACATGGCAACCGAGAATGACTTTTGGTTCTATGATTGATTTTATAGTTCTCACTGATTTCTTTCCAGTATGTCATTTCCAAGGCCTTGCGGTATGTTGTTAGTGCATGCATGTCTTTTTTATCTATTCATTTCACAGCAACAATTCCATTCCTATAAACTACTTTTGCCTCCCCTTTCTTCAACTGTATATTTTTGAGTTCTGCCAGCATATTCCTTCGGTTTATTCTAACTGTGCCTAAGGCACAGGCCTAAGGTTTTCTAATCAATGAACTTGAGAAATAGATCAGGTGATGTGTACCAACTATCCAACGCCACAGTGTAACCCTTGCGAAAGTAGGGATGCAAAAGTTCTAGTACTATTGCTGCACTACAAGGAATTTCCTTTACTCCGGATGGTTTTTTCCCAGTGTAAATTGAATATTGTAGGCAGTACCCTGATGAGTTTTCACATAATTTGTAGAACTTGATTCCAAAGTGTTTACTTGGGTTGTACTGGACATAGCAGAGCCTTCCACGAAATTTCATCAAGCTTTCATCCACGGCAAGATTTCTTTCCGGAATGTACATGGCTCTAAATTTTGAATTTATGTAGTCATTCACTGGAGATACCTTTTTAGGCCGATCATTTTCATTCACTTTTGAATTATCAACAAAAAGCAAGAATTTTTATGACAACAAAAAATGTTTATATGCCATAACTTTGCCAAAAAAAAGGCGTTTCTGTCACGGTGCGCGGACTCCAGTATTTTTTAGCTTATTTTTCTCACTTGTGCCTGAAATAGGCCTGAATCTCATCTCTAGTTGTTTCAAACCACCCTTTCTTAAGATCACTTTTTCTATTTTTGTCAGAGTTCAAAAAGGCATCAGCATACTTATTGGTTTCAGTTATGATGAGTTCCCAAAAATCACCTTCAAGAAACTGGAAGAATAAGTCTCTCTCACTAGGATTGTTTCCCAAGCACCTGAGAATTATTTCTTTTACACCAGGTTTACCAGAGAATCTAAATTCTTTCACACTCTGGTTGCTTTTACACCAATGCCAAATGTTTTCTACCTTAGACTTTTTTGGATCCACTGGACAAATACTGCCTTCATTTTCGCTGGAAAATTCTGCACTGTCTTCCTCACTGCTCTCAGTCTTTGAATAATCATAGTTATTGGTGTCACTTTCTTCACTGTTATCACTAACACTGATGTCACTATCAAAAATAAACTTTTCTACATCATTGTCCATAACAATCTTGCCCTTTTTGGAGGCCATTGCTTCGTGGTGAGCGTGAGTATACACGGCCTCGAGCGCAAGCATCCGTGGCTGTGGCGGCAGGGATACTGGCTGCTAACTAATGTGTATTATCAGAAGGTCACAACTTCATTCAGAAATTCTATCTTCTTTGTTGATGTAGCAGCAAATAGGAAAAGATGAAAGGCAACTTTAGTGAGGCAGCAGAAAAGATTGTATTATCTTTTGCATAGAAGGGTCATTCCATATGAAATCAACCAAAACATTTTTTTTTACTTTCTTGGATTTTTGTGAAATTTGGTTCATTTGTTCATACCATAGTAAGTAACAAATGTGATTTTTTTTGTATCTTTGGGATGATCGGATAGGGATTTATGACAGGGTCAAAATTTGACCTTTCGGTGGCCTTTTCGCACATTGCTTTAGTTTACTGGCCGCTACTATCCAAGCTACAGTGTTGCATTGGGCTTATTGAAAAGGTAATTAAATTTCCTATTTAAAGAATTGAGTTTCAAATACTCTCATTTCAAATGGCATCACAGGATGGACCTACATCTAGGTTTGGTCAAAGGTCAAATACACCATCTTCGATTTTTTTTAAACTTGGTATTATTAAACTGCATATAGATGGGTACAAGCACACAAAATTTTGAGATGGACAAAAATTTGGTTTTCGAGATATGTAGTGATAAGTGAACAAGAATTTTCTTATAGGTGAATGGCAATCCAACTCTTTTTGCCTGCTATTCAAAGAAATAGACCACCAATTAGTTTTGCTTGGTTCATCATTTTGCAGTTGCACATACAAGTAAGAACTGGTTCCTCTGTAACCTTACCTTGATCTCATTTCATTGTGAGCCATCTAGTAGCCACTTTGCTGTCCTCTTCTGAGATCTTGTATGTGCATCCGACATCCCTCCTCACTGGATACTCACTCTTTTCAGCACATGGCTTAGAGGAAGTATGAGGTCCTCGTCTTTTGGGGGATATGTGAAGGATGGAGATGGTCTATGGGGATAGAGAAATCAAACTCTCCAGTTCTCCAGGCATTATCTTCTCTAAAACAGATGCGAGCCACCAGTATCCATCATATTGCACGGTGACATATTCACCAATGCCCTCAATAGTTAGAACAGGTTCTGTTCCATCTTCATTCACATCTGACTCAAAATCATCCTCATCTTCTGTGTCAAATTAATTTATGGAGCGATTTATTTAAGATGTTGGTACATGATGGGAGGAAGTGGTCATTTGCGTCTTTGCACTGAACATCACTAGGCCAGTTATACAGTCAGAAAATAGAACCACTTTTGTTTCTCAGTTCCAGAATTCATTCCTTCCTGAGGGGCCATATAAAATAGCATGCTACAATAGAGCTAGTTTATCTGTGAAATAATTAGCATAAAAAATTACATACCTAAAAAAATAACAAAAAGCCAACTCCAAATTTTGTGCGCTTGTACCTAAATATACAGTAGAACCTCTATTTTACGAAGTTGAAGGGACCCAAAAATTTGAGCTTTGTAAATCAGAGGGTTTGTAAATTAGAGGTTCTCTTCCACTAACTCCTCTGTCTCCGGAACTGATGTGTCACCAAAACCAGCTGATCTCCAACAGTACGAAATAGTTTTTGCGGTGACACTCCCATGCTCTGGCAACACCTCGCACAGCATGGAGCAATGTCCATGGAGGCACATCATGCACATAAGAGGCTTGATCTGCGACAAATGTACGTCTACTAAAACTCTGCTGACAGTAATGCGAGTACACTTTCAATGCAATTAAACACTATGCTGCACTTAGCTTGTCAAATAGTTATGCTATGGTTGAAATCAAACTAATTACTATAACAAATAATAGTCATCTGCTCATTACATGAAATTCTCTGTGTGCAGTGTATCTACATCAAATTGAAAGAATTTAAAAATTACACCTCAATTGTATTGATTCACTGTAGAGAATAGACGTTATTCCTAAGGCTAGGAGACTCACTTTAGTAAAAGAGAATGAAACAGACATGAATTTAAAAAAAACAGGTGAATATTTTTCTATAAATTTATAATGGTATGAACTTGGCTGCTGCAACTGAATTAAGTTCATGTAGCTGGTTGGTAAATCTCAAAATAAGGGGAATAAGAGAATTAACTCATCCTGCAGAGTATTTTAAGCATATGCAGTTATGCATTAATTAACGAAAGGGGTTTATTTAGTGCTAGTCGATTTGTGTTTAAAGAAGTCATTTTAACATGGGAAAGCCAGGGATACATTTTAACTAGGAAATTTCAAAACAAAGTTCCAACTGACCCAGTATATTTCCATGAAAAGACCCGAAAATTCCTTTTTTGATGAAAGCGTATCGTTTGAAATACATTTAATAATATTTCGCAGCTAATTTAAGTCAATTTTAGAACTTCACTCGAGTAAATTTAAAATTCCCTCTTTTTTAAGATGCATTCTACAGTGCTGACATCTAGCGGTGACTTGCAAGAACTATTTACTCGCGGCTACAGAAAGCGATCGCGAATTCTTACCTAACGACGTAAAACACTTCAAATGAAAAATTAAATAATCAAATTGCATCAATATTTGAATATAAGTAATTTATTATTGCAAAATTAGTATTTTTTAATGAAACTAAGCTCCACGACAGCTGCAGCAAAGAACTTCCAACGGGAATACCATTTTCAAGTGAAAGGCTGAAGTAAGTTCTGAATTGGGGTTGCGGCGGCTACCTTAAAGCTAATTTTAAATAATTACAGAGAAAATATGGATCCTTTGTGACGACGAGTCAGGTATTCACAATACACAAAATGATAGAAAAGGAATAGAAATTACCAAGCACTAATCCGATTATTTTATGAACTGGGGCATTGTTTTCGAGAAGTAGGCGTCTTGCCATGCGTCTTTGAACATTTTTTCCTTGGATCATACAATTAGGATTGAATTGCGATTTGGATGATCAGTCTCTGGGATTTTTGCTGAAGTTTAAGCACTTAAAAAAGCACTATGCTGAATCGATTTTTCCACATTTCCCATATGAAATACTTGGACCGAGGGCCCTCTCAACATGACCTATCTGGCTTCAGCTGCTCCTGTCGCGGTATACAGCGATCGTTATTCCATTGTACTGAGTTCAGTGCTACAAAATCCTTTCAAAAACTTCGTAAAAGAGAGGTCAATCACTCCTAGGGACCGGCCTCTCACTTCGTAAATCAATAAAATCGAGGTTTTGTAAAATAGAGGTCATTTTACATGGTTTTCCTATATACAAAGATCGGGACCGCCGGAATGGTTCGTAAATTGGTGTCGTTTCGTAAATTAGAGGTTCGTAAAAAAGAGGTTCTACTGTATGTAGATTGATAATACCAAGTTTAAAAAAAATCAAAGATGGTGTATTTGACCTTTGACCACACCTAGATGTAGGTCCACGCTGTGATGCCATTTAAAATTATGAGTATTTGAATGTCAATCCTTTTAATAGGAAATTTAATTACCTTTTCAATAAGTCCAACCCCAACTCTGTACCTCTGATAGGAGCTGACTCATTGCCAGTAAACTAAAGTAATGCGTGAAAAGGCCACAGAAAAGTCAAATTTTGACCCCGTCATAAATCCCTATCCAATCATCCCAAAAATACAAAAAAAAATCACATTTGTTACTTACTACGGTTTGAACAACTATACCAAATATCACAGTAATTGAAGATGGTCACCAAAAAAGTATTTAATTTTGGTTGATTTCATATGGAATGCCCCAGTAGCAAGTTCACTGAAGACGAAGATATTGGTATCTTTCACTGATGTTCAGCGAATGGCACTCATCAGATATAGGTGTTATATTGTGTGTAATATTGCTTTCATTATCTCATGTTGGCAATGAATAGGTGTCCCAGCAATACTGTATCAAATAGGAGGAGGATAGGAGAGAAAGGAGACAACGTAAGCTGGTGCTGAATGTGCATTGGGTTCACGATAAAAGATGATGGCACGGCGAAAATACTTTCAGCAATAAAGCAATACATTATGGATCTATCTGAAATTTATTCTCCAAAAGAGGGTTGGAAAAAAAATAACATTCAAGACCAGCGAATCGCCGTCTCTGTAAGCCAATGGGTTAATACCCTATGGTTTGCATGTAAAATAAATCGGAAATAACAAGGGCAATAAGCTTCCTACACAGTAGTTGTTCAACATTATTAGTAACAGAGAGCACATTGTGTGTGCACAAGCTTGTGCTAATGAGGTTGACCATTTGCATTAAAATGAAAACATACATTTTTCCACCAAATGTTCCACCCAATGGTTAAGTGTACTCTTACAACAAACATTCTGAGCATACCCATATTGGCACATATGAATTTCTAAATAGCCTGTGCACTTTCCATTGCTTTTTTTTTATCCTTCCGCTCATGTTATGTGTACAGTTCAAGACACAACTTCACAGCCAGGAAATGTGAGTCATTGGATCTAAAACATGGAGTAAACCTTGTTTAAGATATGAATGCGAAAGTGATGGGGCAGCCAGGCATTATTATTTAAAATACATATCACACAGATGGCATATAGATATCATTACAGCATAGATATTACACGTACCTTGGTGAAATTCAACTTGAAACTTACAACTGTTTGTGTGGCCTTGCTTTCAGCAATTATTATTCCACCTATTATTAAACCATACCTTGATGAAATTCAACTTGGAACGAACACTTTTTGTCAGGCCTTGCTTTCAGCAATTATTATTTCGTATATTCAAGAGAAAATTCCACCTAAAATTATTACAATAAATGGCTACTGACTACTATCATGCATATACTTGTAAATGCTGATGATATTGGACTCTATGATTCCGACGATGGTACTACTGGTAGTACCATGTTTCCAGCAACATTTAGTCAGCAGTTCTGTTTTTACAAAAGCCGTTCTGTTTTCACAGAAAAAAGTTCACCCCTGAATTATAGGCATGCATGCATTGCGTTAACGCCTGAAAATCGTCTTATCACCATATTTTTCTACAGGCTGCAGTAGACTGGTTTTACATGTCATACACATGTAAAAGGTGTCAATAGAAAGCATATGAAGTCAACATGTTATCAAAGGAGTTTTAAATGGACTTTTCACAAGAATTAGAATTCACAAAAAACAAGTCTTTTTGTTGCTGTAGATGCAACTTCCAAAATACATTTTTTTCACAAGTTTAGCATAAAATTACACCAAGAAATAATTTTGAAAACGGGCCAGTTCTTCTCACCATAGCACTCATACGTACCATACCCAAAAATGATATGACCCAAATATCATGAAATTTAATGTGATTGACAGTAAATACAATTATGAGTCAATTAAATATGCAAAAATATAATTTTTAATAGCTATCATAATGGAATATTTTGGCCGTTCAGCAAAAGCACCCACAACGTTGGCTAAACTAGCGTTCAAGTCATAGCAATAGACTGTGGGATGAGTTTTTAAGCATTTTCGGTAATAACAAAAATTCAATACAGCGAGTCATTCGGCTCTCAAGAGCCCCCGATATAGAGAGCTTCTTCTGCACTTTATATTACAACCAATTCCACCACTATTTGGTGATTTACTCTGGCTCAGCCTCAAAAGCTGAGCTACTCTAAACCATAAAAAGTAAGCACAGACATGAATTGAAATTAGGATTTTTGATAAGGGTGTAAATTTTGTGCACCCTATCTACAACCCTTTTTTTAAACCATAAGACAACTACATATTTAGATTTTGGCTTGGAAATCATGATATGATAACATATAAGCAACATAGTTAAAATTTCTAAGCACATTAACTTTAATCATTTCTTGACCACTAGGACTTCAAAGTGAATGATTTATTTTTCTAAATACGTATGTTACTTAAGCTCTTTTTACCTCCAAGGTAATAACTATATTACTGGGACATCAAGGTCCCAATCTGTGAATGTTCTATCTTTTTCTTAAGTAATTACTTAAGATTAGAAGGAAAACTTTACTACGTATTTCCACAAAGTCTAGTTTTTTTTTAAATCATGAACATGTTCCATAAAGTTATGCCTGAAACCACCAATTATAATTACTTTAGAAAAAATACGGCCTTCAAGTGATTGGGACTTCAAAGTCCCAGTGATCTAGAAAGGTTATGCAACAGTTCCCCCGAAATACCTACTTAAGTTAAGTATTATTACCTAGCAGCATTTACAATAGCACAATTTCCACATTAGCAGAAAATTTACTCAAGTTTCTTTCTGATAAGAATGGCCAGACTTTCCAAAACTTAAACAGCAAAATTTCTAAAGAAAACCAATCTGTGATTACAACATTAAATAATTGAGCCTTTATCCTACATACCTAGCAATGGGTCTCAGAGATGTCTCTCTATAGTCTCTAATGTCCCAGAGAGGTAATCATGAGACTTTCATACATTTGATTCTGAGTGTATGTCTCAGATATATCTCAACTGTCTCAGAAACATCTCAGAGATTCTCGGACATCTATGAAATGTCTAATGTGACATCTACGGGGCCATATTTTTGGACATAGTGACATCTCAGAGAGGTCTCAGATACATCTCTGAGACATCAAATGTAATATGTGAGATGTCCCAGAAATGTATCTGAGATGTGCATGCATCTGCTATATTGGATGTGGCTAATGACTGCTTACTACATGCACCCTAAATAAGAGATAAAACTTACCTAAAAATTGTGGATTTCGTATTAAATCGATAGGAGGGGGGTCAAGTGCTGAGTAGTTACGATATAAGACTGTAATATCAGCTGGATTTAGGGTGTTGCGTGACAGCATTGATGTCAAGGCTTGGCATGCCTGAGGATATCCTGAGGCTCCATTCAGTGCCATGGTAATTGGAGTCACATCATGCCGACTAAAAAGAACAATTGAATTAAACAGAAAAACTATATAACATCAATAAGACTACCAACTCTTCTTCACTAAGACTAATTTTAAATCAAAAATTCTGATTTATTGGAACACAAACTGTCCGATAAATGTCCCTTGAATAAATTGGAATACAAAATTCACTAAGAGCTATCAAAATATATTACATTAAATGTATAACTTGTTCAGAATAAGTTTTATTCTGAACAAGTTATATTCAATTAACCAGAGAGAAATGAACTTAAGATTATTAAAAATTAGAGATGAGTCAATACCAAAATTTATCGATTCTCGATACCGATACCATCAACTATATATGTTTTTTCACCTATTTTTCCTATACAATAGTATTAAATGTTCCATCAAATCTGAATTCCATTAAAACAAAAATTTGAATATGCTATTTACTTTGGGAAAAAACTTCTGATATTTCACTATGAGGACATTTTGAAAATAAAAACAGTTTGATAACACAAGAGTTTTATACCTTTTTACATGAGCTTGTTTCATAACAAATGCCACGTTTAATAACAAAATATGTTTGGTATAAGATGAAAATGTCATAACAGATTCAAAATAATATGACTGTCAAGTCATAAGTTGAATTATAATATGATTAATAATTAGTTATAAGAGCAATAACACTAACCTAAATTACAATTCAAACTTTCAACATTAAGAAATAAGAATAAAAGGTCATAACACAAACCTTTAAGCCTACTTTAGGTTTTTAGTCAAAAAACCAAAATTTTTAGCCTCTCTGGATCAAGGCGATTTCGTTTCTGGTCACAAATGTTTCCTGCTGTGCTAAGTATGCTTCTCATTTTTGACAAGAAACTCTAATGTTTCGTATTCTTTTAGGATTTTTAATCCATACAGAACAACAGCAACAATTGTATTTCCAAAAAACAAGTAAATTTAAAGTAGAAAAAATCAACTTCCTATCATCTGTGTGGATGCAATAGCTATATGTTATTCCTTCTAATACACAGTTCACTTTCCTTATCACATACTCATCAAACAATACATTCTTTAAACCTGTACAACTTTTGTTTAAAGTGTAGTTAAAAGAAACATTGTAAGTTCATTTTCATTAATATTTGAATTATTTTCCAAAATATAAGATCCAAGTTATGCCATACTGTATCACCCTCTATCCAGAAAGCTATAAAGGTAATCATAAAAATTTAGACTTCCGAGCATATCACATGCCAAGAATAATATAATATAGAACATCAAATAATAAACAAAATCAAAAACCTAAAATTAATTCAGCACACAATTGTCATTAATGAGTTTACATTACTTTTGTTTGCTGTTGTTAATCAAATCCTTGAATACTGAATTTGGTGGTTTCAGGCGTAACTTGGAGGAATCTCATCGTTAATTAAAACACAGTGACTTCGTGGATCCACAATATTTAAAAACTTTATTGACGACCCGGGTTTCAAAGTCAAAGCGTCATCTTCAGGTACAAAACATTCAGAGATCTCCGTATATATAGCACTCAGTAGTCAAGGGGTGGGGCGGGATACCAAGGAGAGGTGGGAGGTTGGCCCGTGGGAAAGGATGAGTCAGGGTGGATTTGGCAGTTCGCTGGGATAGGGAACCCCTGTGGGGAGCACTCTGAAATAAGGAAAGGAGGTCGAGAGGGGGGAGGGATGGGGAGGGGGGGGGGGTTGTCAGGCGTGGAGGATAGGAAGGTCATAAAGAGGGGAGTGGGAGGCATACAAAAATTTGTTAACCACTTCACAATTTGACGCACTATTCAAAATTTCTAACTGTTCCAATTTTAATTAATACTTTCAAATTCTTTTTTTATAAAAACAAAAAAAAAGTTTAATGCGATCACGATATTCCATTTATGGAATATTTGGGGATTCAATTTTTTAGATGACAAAAATTAGTATAGAATATTCCAAGCTGCTTAACTAGTAATTTTGCAATGGCTTATTAATAATAGCCCTGGAATGGAGTTTGTGAAGGAATTGTGAGTTTTATGCTCATGGAATTTGTGAGTTCTATACTCATAATGGAATTTGTGAGTTTTATACTCATAAGGAGAGGATGTGCAACTTGGATCACGAAATGAGATGAGTCTTTTTTCATGCTACTAGAAGGAAAATAAAGAAATATATGTCTCGGCTTTTCTCTCCATTGGCCCAGGATCCCAAAAAAAAGTAGAATGACATGCGGGGAGCCTGCATTCTCTGAACTGGGGTAAGCCAACAAAAGTAGAGTAGGGTAGTGTACTGCAGGCAATGAAGTTCAATTCTTATTGACGTTTAAAATTTTTCTTTCAGCCATTGAATCAGTCTTTGAATCAAAAATTTTATCATCCTTAATTTCCAACCCTTGTATGCAAATACTGAATTTTTTGTACTTTAATCGCTTAAACTAGACTTAAAAATGCATCATCAAAAATACATTGTAAAGTTAACATACTGTTTCCGTGGTTTTAATTCTGTAATAAAATATTTTTCCAATCACTTTCACTAATGCTTAATTTCATTATTTTTACTTACTTTGTTGACATATATTGACATGAAATTTGTGTTAGTCTACTTTTTTTACTGCCTGCTTGCCTTACTCTAGGAATACAGCATGACGGTATTACTAGGTAGTGTTAAGGATCAAATGCATGAATGGCAGAACACTAGCTCACTGCATTTTTAAAAACTTCATTATCATCGGTTCATGCAAGTCTGGCGAATGTAGGCGACCCACGTGATATTCTGATTTATTTTTTCCCATGCATCCATGGAAGAGAAAAAAAAGCCAAGATATGTATATCATTATTTTGCTCTAGTAGCACAGAAAAATTTTCATCTCATTTCGTGACCCGAGTTACAAATCCTCTCCTGGTCAGTATCTACCATACCTACATTCCATTCGCGGGGCGCATCAATCACTAAGCTGCAAAATTAAAAAATATCTGATCCGGATACGATATTATAGTATTCCGATATGATTTCAGTAGCGAATGAAATGAAAGATCCATGGGTCTTTGAATCCAACCCAACCATCCTTAATTTTTTAGTGATACATTCGTAAATCTAATTTAAACAATTTAAGTATAAAAAAGTGAGTATTCAGATGTAAGGGTTTGTAATTGAATGATAAAATTTTCGATGCAATAACTGAAAGAAAATATTAAACTGAGGGATAGAACTTCCTTTAGTACAATAGCTCTCAATGTCCTGCGACTTTGGGCTACCCACGTGACATTATTTTTTTTCTCCGGATGCTTGTGTAATGAGGAAAAAAGTCACATTTCTTTATTTTACTTCTAGTTCTAAGATCTTATTTCGTGATCTGAATTACACAAACTCTCCCTGTCAATCTACCACACATAGTACCGCAGGGGGATGCTTCGATCGGTAACCCGTGAAATTCTAACATCTACGATCCAGATCCGATTTTACTCTGTCTTTGGACCCGAATCCAGATCAGAGTAAAATGATAGATCCACAGACCCTTGGACCCGACAGATCTGATCCAACCATCCCTAGTATCGATGGTATCGAGAATCAACACATCCCTATTAAAAATACATCTAGATGATTTTACCACTTCATGCAAATGTGTTTGCCTTCAGATACTAAAGTTATACATATTCTATTTTTATGCTAAAATATGTTTTCTTTGCATACTTAGTGATTTTTCATGTAGTTGAATAAATTTTTATGTGAATTTTCCGAAAGAAAAAGAATTTATTCACCACCCATTTCCTGGATGAAGTTCTTAGCTAAGGCAATTGTGAATTTGTTAACTTGTGCTCTCACTAGTACAAAACTCACTGGAACATTTACGGTTCAGTTTCACTGGGACATCAATGGCTTGACCACTCTTGAAACAGTCAAGATGTCGACATTGCTTCGGGCAAATAAGTGGTTCTTGTTATAGCAATTGCTAGTCCATTATCCCGTGAAGAAGACAAGCACAGCAATTTTTCAGAAAGAGTGAGTTTGTATTTCCACCACATTGTGTACACAATGCTGTTGGTCCACCACCACCAATGCAGCAGTGGGACGTGTGAATGAAATCATCCTGCTTCACATTGTCTAACCACGATCATTGAATGGGGCAGTCATACATGGCCACTAAACCCAAGGAGGGTAGAGTGTATTGGAGAAGACATTGGAATGCTAGCCTATGGCTCCATGGGTACTTGAGAAGGATTATGCACCATCTATTCTGTACAAACATTGTGTTTTATATTGCCTCTTATTGAGACTACATGTGTATTAAAACATAAATAACAATGAAATTGTACCCAAATATCATCATAGCAGTGTCAGTTAGTCTTATTAAGGCTATTTAAGGGAGGTATCAATGCATTTCATTCCCCTGGGAGTTTGTTTTATTGCTAAAATTGGTTTGAATTTAACAAATTTAAACTATGTACATATTTGGTACATATTTGAGCACTTCCCTGTTTCCTAATGAATTTTAAAGATGCATTCCATTATTTGTTTTACTATTCAAAATTTTATCCCATGTAAAAACAACTTAATGCATTATGAAAAATGAAGAAATTTAAACTTTATGCTTTCACACTTGAAATTGTGTGAACTAAATATTTCATGTGAAAAGTTCTTCATTTTTCATAATGAATCGCTTTCACCAAGTTACGCCTCAAACCATCAACTTAATGCATATGAGTATCTCGAGTAGCAGTCAGTATTTTCGTACCAAGAGAGCCACTGGCTTCTCAAATCAGGTCCAATGCCTCCTCCAGTACATTCAAACCTCCTAGGCTAAACCTTATTTGACCTGACAGAGGGTGGCCGGAGAATGAAAGCAGCAGCACTACTGAGATAGTCAAAGGTGAAGAAGTGGCAGTTATCTTATGAGATAGAGCATTGAAATGGAGTTCCCCAGAGCAATGACAGGGGTTGCTAGTTCCCCAACAGAGGAGGAAAGAGGAGTTGTGGAGCCGGAGGAGCTTTCTAGCCAAGCATACATACGCAAAAATAATAGTCCGGAGGGTTCTGGGTCCAAATATCGGGCTCTGGACACAGCCACCTAATATCCTCATAAATCGATTTTCTGTGTGGCAGAACTTTGTAGGAAATCGCAGGTGGCCCAGGGAAAGGAATTGGCCCCCCTACCCTGAACGTGTGAATTTCACAAGCCAATGGCTTAGTACGGGTGAGCTCTACCCTCACCTATCAAAAACCAACCTTTGGGTTGAACACTAATTTTTTAAATGGAATTTAGTGCCCTTTCATAACCCATTGACATGCCATTTTTTCTCAATGCTCACCCCCAAAAAATACCTATTTATTTTTTACAACATCATCTATTGATAAATATTTAATCAATAATTATCAATAATATAACATTGCTTGAAAAAAAATTAAATTACATACAAGACCATTGAATTGCCATCTTTGTAAGCTAATGGGTTAAGTACATATTACCAGAAATCAATTAAAATTTAAAGTTTGAAAATGTTTAAAAAAAATACTCCACTGAATCCTCAACTCCACTCCATGCTATAATAATTCTTTAGCATGAACTGTATGGGTATCTGAAGTATGGATGAGCTCAAAATGAGAATTAAAGGAAATGTAACAGTTCAACTCATAAAGCATGGTCTCCGGTCTTCATGACTGCTATAATGAAGACACATTGAAAATATTTAACATATATTCAGAACACCACCAGAGGATCATTTTATAATTTAGTATGATAGGACTTTCATCAAACAATGCAATTTGGGGTTATCCTTTTTTTTAAGACTGTGCAAATAAAATGATACTTACTTTTTCTGTGCACACCTTGTGATTTCCTGTGATAACCTTTTCATGTTAGACCCACCTTTTGTTTCTTGGGCAAGAACTTGTAATAATACTTGGCTATAAACATAGGTATGCTGTCCATGACACACCATTTTCTGAAAATAAAGAATTAATCTTAAAGTCAACCTTTAATTACAAAAAGAATACAAAATTTAACATCACATTGCACAATGGTATACCATTAAATTACTTTGCAAACTGGATATCTGAAATGCACCCTTTACATCTCCATTGCTGAGGAACCTGGGCCTGCTTGACATAGCATCAGAGTAAAGGAAAACATTTACAGCAAGGTAAGTCACATGATAACTGATGCTGGAAAATACTGATTTTCAATGAGAGTTACTCAAACAGAGTACAACTAAAATGACTTTATAGACCACTTGACGTGAATGTCTAACAAACATTGATAATAAGAAGGAAAAGAAAACAAATTATGTAAATTCCAAAAATATAATACTTAAAATGACCTAGGTTTCAACACATGGCATCGTCATCAAGATAATGATGATGATGAAGATGCATTTTCTCATGTATCAAAAGCTAGGTTGTTGTAAGTATTAAATTTTTGGAATTTACTTAGTTCGTTTTTTCCTTCCATGATGGAGAAATTCCACTTCGTAAAGCATTACTCTTCATTGATAACAAGAGATTTGTATTCTTTGATTAAATGCTGCCCACATGCCTTGAATCAAATTTACTAGAAGCAACCATGCATTGCCATGACCACACCACTCACTTCACATAAGTATATTTGGCACAATGAGTACCTAGAATAAATACCCACATTAATTTTCTCTTAGCTAATGCATATATTTATGACCATACTCTTTTAATCCTCAATCCTGTGAACCCTTTCATCCTTACAAAATATTAGAGGTCAGACTTGATTACAGTAAAACCTCTTTAAAATGAAATTGAAGGGCCCTGGATTTTGTCACTTGTAGAACACTATGGTGCTATTATGAATCCTTTTTTTCTTTTATTTAAATAGGCAATTAAGATTAAAAGTTAAATTTTACAACTGATAAAATTCAGGTAATTAGAATTTTCCTGAAAAACTTTTTTCCCTGAATTTAAAAGGATATTTTCTCAGTGAGTTACAGGAAATTCTATTTTTTTCAGTTATACATCATATACACGTGATAGTTACAAAGAGAAAAATCTGCCTGTTTTTCACTCTCTTGACTTATTTTAAGCTTAAAATTAAAAATAAACAGGAACAGAATTTCAAGGATTAAATTAAACTGCACGAGTTGTACTTTTTACTTATATTTCATGTATCAACTGATATACACATCTATATGGTAGCTTTCAGGGTATTATGTAGGTGTTATCTAGGCATGTTTCAACTCCTAAGGCATCATCATGTCTACTCTAAAAGTTATAGCACCCAATAAGTAGGTATTTACAAAAAGATACACAATAGGGGGATAATGAATGAGCAATATGATAAAGGGAGTAGTAAGGATGGTAGGGTTGGTGGAGTTCGTTGATGATGAAATACAGGGCAAAGAGTATTCACAGGTAATGTTCCAGATGATTACAGGATCAGGAATTTGTCTTAAGGGGAGAAGGGTGTCATTTATTTTTTTGAAGCTTAGATTGTCAGCTGGTTAAGGATGGGATGGGGGAGTAAGTATCAAATTTCCACATACCTAGCTCATAAGTCTGATTTTCTTCTTCTTTCTCTTGATGATCTTCTATTGGTCCAATACGATAAGATATCTCCCTTTTTCTCATAATGAAGGATCTTCACATTGAAGTCTGTGTAATGATAATCTTCCATCAGGTGTTTTCCAAGATGGGATTTGGGGTAATTGTAAATCAAGGACTTCTTATGTTTGTTAATTCGAGCATCAAAATTTCTCCCTGTTTGCCCAATGTACACTGAACCACATGCATGTCACAGTCACTTCATACACTGGACTTCTTCATGGTATGTATAGGTCTTTGACTTTACTTAACATATCCCTATGTCAGTGGAGTGAATAAGGTGATTTTAAATTTGTCCCTGGGGAAGTTTTTTCTCACTTCACAGTCATTTTCAATTCACATCGTTACTATCAATGATAATCAAATGAACCTTCCTCCACCTTACTAAAAATTTCACATGGATTCCCCTCCCCCTCCCCCCCTTATGATAACTCACACAACCCCCTGATTTTTACCATCAACCACTCCCTCTTTCAAACTGGTCATTCATTACCAGAACTCCCGCCCACCCCCACTACCCCTGCCTTTTTCTTGTACTTTTCTATGAGTTCCTAATGGATGCTATAGCTTGTAATAGACCTGATGATGATGCCTTATGAATTAAAACACATTATATTTATTAGATGACACACAAAATAAAAGTACCAGTACAACTAGTGCAGTTTAATTTGCTCCCTTACATTTATTAGGGTTAAAAACCACTTACTGAGGTAAAAAGTCCATTTTACAGTACACTTACATCAAGCATAGTTATTAAGATTTTCAATTACACCTTTTATGCATCTGTATGAAGTGAAGCCCGCTGAGGCTTGTAGACAAAGTACGTAAAAAGACATACTGTTAGGCAATCCCGCATTGCAACTCTGCCTATATATCTAGGAAAATTTTGCTGCTCTATTAGGGAACAGATTTCGGTTCTCAACGGTTTGCACAATTCTTGTAGCAATTTCCATTTAAATTTCAGATTGTGCAGCAACATATTTTTTTTAAAGGTCGGTCGATTTAAATATAATGACTCCTAAAGAAAAAAATAATTACTTTTATTTACTTTGACTAAAAACTTCCTATTTTCATTTGTTTGTCGAAAATATCATTACTTCGAAAATATAGAAATTTATATTACTCTAGTGTTCCTGAGCAACATAGTAACTCTGACTGCCTCTCGAGAAAGGGAATACATATATATGATGCTCCATCGAGAGAAAGAAGAAACCCAATACTTACTGGAGCTTTGATATTAGTGCCCTAGATGCGAGGGTTGGACCTTCAGACAGATGTGCTTCACCCTCTCCTGAATGTTGTAAACAAGGTTAATATGAAGGATTATGTGCTAGGTAGGCTGACAATGGAAAAAATTATACCGATGAGCGATCCAGCATAACAAGCTGAAAGACCCAATAGCATGCGCAACAGTTAATAATGTGACTTTAACCCTTTCGCGCCGGAATCCTATGCAGGAAAAAGCTTTCCTTTTCGTTGGTTCCTCTAGAATTTTTTTCCACTCCCTCTACGAAGCTCTCTTGAAACAAGGTTTCGAACAGGTATATCTTTCCCCCGCTTTGGGACCGGATCCAGCGGGGTTCCCGACCCTTTCCTCGGCCACTGAGCAGAGATTGTCTTCACCCTTTTGCAAATGAGAACCCACCACGGCCTGCGTCCATGGTCAACTATTTTTAATACAGTGATTTTTCTTAAATAAATAATAGTAAGACTCTAAGTGCAAGTTAATACAGAAATGAATTACTGTTGTTATAAATACCATTTAGAGCTTTTGAACGAAATTCTACTGTTAATATTAAGAAATCTAGCACAATAGACATCATATCTATGGTTACAATAATAAATACTTTGTGGTGTTACACACTAGGAGACGATTCTGCACATAGTCCAACCATACCCGTGTTTTATATAAAAACACTTTTTTGGTGCTATACCATCCTCAGGAATCATCGTTAAGCAAATATATTTGTAATGGTAGTGTGAGATAGATTTTTCCACAAAGCAATCATTTCTTGAACCTCCTGGACTTTCTGGAATGGATTTCTAGAACCTGGAACTCTGTTAATAATAATGTTAGAGCGCCATTTAAAATTTCTTAAGACTCAAAAAAACATAAGGAATAAACTTCTGGTACTAATTATCATGCGAATTAAACACATTTTTCTCGTTGTTCCACTGCATAAACAACTGCCGAGAGTGAGGCTCGTGCTGCGAAGAAGGGTCGAGATAATCCCCGCCTCTAAGCGTAGGAAGGGTCCTCAGACTTGCAAGGAAGGGTCCTTTATGACACCTTGGACCTTTTCTGCCTACCTGGCCCAAGCGACCTTTTAAGATGCCCTTAGTTCTCTTGTGTAGAAAAACCTGCAGTGTTTATACAGGGCGTTCATTCACAGGGGTGAAAATTCTGCAGCGTTTACAAACGGCGTTCTTAGCGAAAGGGTTAATAGTGAACTGACCGACCATCAATAAATATTAGTTTGCCATCCCATGAAATATGATCTAACAGATTCACTCTTGTACCTTTTTCATATAATAGCTTGCCACAGGGCAAGACTACATCTTGCTTGACTGCTTTCAGTATACAGGTTGGATGTGCTTCGTTATGCAAGTAAATGACTGGTCAATTTGGAAAAAGACACTATTTTCAACTTTGGCAATCAATAATGATGAATTAACTTGAAAAATGTGAAATACAAAATAGCCAAACACCATGAATAGGAAGAAAGTGAACCATGTATTAATGGCTTCAATTGCTACAGAATTATACCATGCATTTAAAAGTCTCCACATTCTGCTGTGCCATGATGAAAATAATTGGGAAGATTAAAAAGTGAATCTCAGAGCAGAACTGGACTGCATTTGATCCTTACCAGAGAGTAAAGAGTAAGATTTTGAGAAGTGAATGTAAAAATACATTTACATTGAGACAATACACATGATACTATACATTTCCCTATAAGCTTTCCTTATTTTGACCTTGGAGCATTTTTTGCATTCATTAAATGACAGAACTTGAATGACAGATTGGTGATTTCGTGGAAAAGCCTAAAAATAGCAGTGTCCATGCATAGTTGACATCCATTCCATTACTCATATGTAGAGGTCCGTGAAAGTGGTTTTATTTTTTGCTAAAATTCATTTTAAAACTATGTGATTTCGGTGTTATAGAAAATCTAGGAGGTGTTATTATAATATTACAATTTTTGTGAATTTCTAGGTGTTTTATTATTTTTGGTACACATTTTGTGAATGCTTATACTTTTATCAAGCATTTTACATAACAAGAAAGGCAGTGAAAGAAGCAAGCATAACTACACACAATCGGCAACAAAGAAACTTGAACTGGGGGTGTGTCGAAATGATTTTTTTTGGCATTGAAGCTCAGTGGAGCGCCGAATATCTGACGATCAACCGCCAATAAGTAGCACCCCCTCTCCTCCTATCTTTTCTGTTACTTCCCCCTTGCCTCAACTGCTAGCGCTTCCGTTCCCAGCCAGCAGCTGTGTTTAAGTCTACAAAATTGTTACATTAGGCCCACACTAAAGGCTTTCCTGCAACAAGTTATCCAATTACACTGTCTACTGCATCGCAGTGAGTCACCGGAATTACTGCTTAGCATTGACGCGTGCCGGGCGCGTGAGCTTATATTTCCGCTCTTCCGCGTGTTCAGCACATTACTGATTCAGAAGATCTAATTCTTCAGGAGAGAAAGCGCGTCATTCTAGATATTTCCGAGAATTTCAGGATTGATAAATTTGAATCGAAGAGAAAGGCGGTGATTAATTTAACGGCAAATTCCGGCGGAGACATCACTACAGTGCGCGATATTATGCGAAAGCGATATGCGCGAGACAAAACAAGCCAATTTACCTTTGAATCATAATGAGATAGAGTGAATGAACGTCAGCAGCGTTAAACAATGATGGCTTAGGCTTTAATCGATTATGACTCTTTACATGTGATTTTTTCGCTAATTCACGTAAAATTCTCGGAAAAGGCAAAATTTTGTTTTATTTACCGATTTCACGGTATTTCGCGATATCACGTCTCGCGAATTTCATGGATCTCTAATCATATGGCTCAAAGGTTTTGTTAAAAACAGCTGATAAAAATCTCATTCAATTCCCTTTTTACGCTATTTTAAATTTGGAACCACACCACATTTAACACATTTTCAAGATAAAACGTTTTATGCTGAAAACTTCATTAAAAGAGGCAAACATCAATTATAAATACAAAATGTAATAACTACAGTGGAAAGCTTATTTTTACCTCCACAACAGAAATGCAGAATACCTTTTTAAATCTATAGTAGGAAAGAGAGGAGGAATGAATATACCTACAGCACACTCTTGAATACTGGTTTGCCAGTCATCTCCACTTTGAAGGAAACCAGTAATGGCAGTCTTAAGAACTCTCGAAAATACTTCAATCTGCTGAGCTGCAGTTGATATGCTGGTAATTTCACCTTGGTAGCCAGCATCTGAGATTAGCTAGAATGAGAGGATTTCTGGGGTTGATTATGTACTACTCATTGGTATTCTCATCCCAATTAGAATTTGGGAACTGAAATGAATGACTAAGTTAGGATTCCCATGGATTGAGAACTTGATTTCCTGAATGAATTATAAAATAAATACAGAATAAAGTTGTTGTCCTTTATATTTGGTCCAATGCAAAGAGTGAGACTAGCATTATTTTTTTCAATTAACAAAACTGAAAACAAATTCATCCACGTTTCTGTTTCTAGTAGCAAAAGAGTACCTATTTAATTTGTATGCATTAACCAACCCAGTGACTTGGTAAAACTTTTTGACAAGTTAATTGTACCTATTTACATATATAAATAAATCCCATCATAACTAGATTATTTTTATGATGCCTTAAATTTCATTCAACCCATCAAAGAGGATATACTCTTAAAAAGCATCAAGATATCAATAGCATTAAGTCTTTCTTGGAAAAAATTCTTGAAATTGCCATTATCTTGCTATTACTTTTCAAATTCTATGCCTTTACAGCAAAATATCACCACCATTAAAAATCTCATCACTCCCAAGAGGCATGCATAGCCTGTCACAAAAAATAAACAAACACACCTCAAGTCTCTTTTATACGTATAGACTTGAAATGGGAGGCATAGCAGATTTCTTGAATTCAAATATTGATCATAACTCAAAAAATCGAATAGCGCAATTTCGAATACCTTGAATATTAGAATTACAATTTACATATTAAACTTCATTTAGCTTATTTATTTGTTGCATGCTATTATTATTATTCTTTATTAATCCCAGGACATGTTTTTACATGTAAAGGACAAGGCAGAAATATATAGACAACTATATTTAATATATAAAAGCAAAGACAAAATTCCAAAAATGTTTTATTTTGTGTATTTTTATTTTCCTTGATAATGATTGTCAAACGATCGAAACCTAGGTCGGTGAAAAATAAATTTGTGGAATCTTACCAAGTAATCTTTTTATTTATTATTTACTTTGTGTATTTTCTTTTTGTGTCGCCACTGTCTGCCCTGTGATTATAATTATAAAATATAAATATTTATACAAATAAAAGAAAAGGTTTACAGATATTCACGAACAAATATTTAGGCGTACAACTGTAAATACAATATCAAAAAATAAGGAATTCTTCCACAGAATAGAAGGATTATCAGTCAGGTAGGTACTTTTTAGTAGGGTTTTGAAATATGGAAGAGAATTTATACTTTTGATTACATAAGGAAAGGAGTTAAAAGATAATACTCCTGCATATTGAGGACTCTTGGAGTAGAGTTTTAGATTGTGAGGAACCATTCTAAAATCATTCTTGTGTCTTGTGTCATGATTGAATACGTCCATGTTTACTTTCAGTTTTAGAGCAGTATGTTTCACCTTTATGTATATTATTGAGAAATATATATGAATGCAGGTTAAAGTAAGTAGGTTAAGTCCCTTTAAAATTCTCATAGCCCATTTTTTAAGTTTAAAGAGCCTTAATGAGTGGTGGGAGTGGCCCCAGGCCTATAAATGTAAAGGTCGACTATAAATGTATGCATAATAAACAGATTTACCTGTGGCCAGATTTGACATTGGACATATTCGTCGTAGGAGATAACATCCAGAGGCATTTTTTTGACAGAGACCATTAATATGTGACTCCCATTGCATAGATTCTTCAATTTCTACTCCCAAGAATCTTGTATTTGAAGAGCTGGAGAGTACTTGGCCATTCAGTTTAAGAAGTGAACAATATTGAATTCTTTTTTTAATGGGTGAAACTGAATGAATGTAGACTTGTTTTCATTAATGACTACTCTATTTTCAGTGCACCAATTTACCATACAGTCTATAGCATGGTGAAGAGTGTTAATATTGTTATGAGTATATTTCATAAATTGATTTGTGACATCAGCATACATTGTAAGCTCCCCATTATTGAGATAGGATGGAAGATCGTTTATGTACAGGACGAAGAGTATGGGGCCTAAGATTAAACCTTGGGGAACACCGATTGATACTACTGGCTGATCAAATATGGCCTTTAAGTGTGGATTAAAAAGCTACAACTTAATTAAATTTAAAAAGCTAATTCTAGTTTTAAAATTTCAAATATACAATAGCATCCCAGACAGCACAAAAACCTGTGAAAAAGATTTTTTCTCTGTCAAAAATGGTTTCAAAAAGAGTAAAAACAGTTTTCAAATTTTGCGATTATTTTAAACCCTATTTAAACGTTTTATCATGTATTTTTAGGATTCCAAAAAAAAGTATTTCAAAAGATATTTCAATTACATTTAAATTGATTTCCTTTAAACCTTTTTATTTAAGGTAAGCGTGTGACCATATTAAAACATTTTACAATCGTTTGTAGAATCCATAAAGACACCTTTTTCAGAAAATATTTTAATCACTATTTTTTAAAAATTGTTTTCATGAAAAACCTTCTGAAATAACAATAGTTAGTGCTATAGGTTTTTAAAATAAATTATGATTGCTCTTTTGTTCCCTTTTTAACCCTATGAAACATTTTAATCAATTAAAAATCCATTGTAGTGAAAATATATGATCATATCTGCAGTTCCGGTCTGCGCAGATGCATAAATTAAAAACATGGAAACTAATGATTCTAACGAAAACATTAGGAATTTACGTCAATTACATAATTCATTAGTTTAACTTGCCAAGTTGATTTCATGTTTGACAACAACATCTTACATTTATTTTAGCGATAGTTACTATATAAACTCTACCCTGCAACTCTGTCCTAGGTCCTACAGGTTCTTAGCAATAGCTATAATCACCTAAACCTCAATTTAACTCGTTTAGCACTGAAAGAAAACCAATTATGTGTATTCATAACAGTCTTGATAACTTTATCCATGAAATGAATATCACAGAATATTAGAGGGGCAGTAATCAATGCAGTATTAGCCTATTAAAATTAGTTCTCACATATGCCTTTGCCAAGCAAAGCAAGCTATACCAAGCAAATAATGTATATAAACATCCTGACATTTATCTCACATCTATCTACAGGGTTGTAAACCTACGGGGTAAACGCCACGGGTTGGCAGCACCCACGGCGCGGATAACAATAGGGGTATCAGTTAAACGCTGGGGGGTTGGCAGTACACTCGGCCAAATAATAGGTTTAGAGAACTAGTGTAAGAAAGGGCAAGAATGAGAACAACAAGAGCGTCAGTAGTAACAAGGACATGAAAGGAGGATAGTCAGGAGGACGCGGCACGGAACGGTAGTGAAAGGACGCGGAGAAAGTCGGAAGCCAAGGTGAATGAGACGTACACGTCAGGAGAATAGGCCCGGGAACCCTCGAGAAGGACCTATCAGTGGAGAAAGGCTGATCCTACGGCAGGCACCCGAGAAAAGGACTACAGCAGAGTACGGAGCGGGATCGAGGAGGCGTCGGCGAGAATACCCTACGGGAAGGCGCACTCCAGCCCAATGTCACGGAGGGATTCCCAAGTTGCCGAGTGAGAGAACAAAAATTTTTGGCGGGAAAAAATGCAAGATGGTGCTGAGCGCAACAATAAGAGGACCGAAAAAAAAATATAATGGATCTTTATTATCCTTTAACATAAAACTGTACATCACCAAAGACACCAATTGAAGCACTAGCATTAGCTGATGCAATATTACTTTTACAATAGATAACTAACTTGTCTTCTGGTTTAAATTTCATTCACCTCTTAGATGTTAACACGTTTGAAGACACTGTAGTACAATGTTCCTTGGCATATGACTGATAATTATTCATTTGAAGAGTTTTAAAGCACAATACATCAGAAGGTGGAAAACTTTCTAAACCACCAACTTCCATAGTAACATTACCAGGAATTTTTGCAAAAGCAATAGTAACCCAATAAGAACCTTGACCATTATGGTCATTACTTAAGGCAAAAGAAAACTTGAAACCAAAGAGAGTACCAATGGTATCAGCAGTCCACACATTCACAGCACCAGCCTTGTTTGCTTTTAACACAGTACAGACTCTGTAAGAAGGGGGGCTCCTCGGAGACCCGTGGAGAAGATCATAAAGGATTGTACTGTGTTAAAAGCAAACAAGGCTGGTGCTGTGAATGTGTGGACTGCTGATACCATTGGTACTCTCTTTGGTTTCAAGTTTTCTTTTGCCTTAAGTAATGACCATAATGGTCAAGGTTCTTATTGGGTTACTATTGCTTTTGCAAAAATTCCTGGTAATGTTACTATGGAAGTTGGTGGTTTAGTCTGGGGACTGAAAAGTTTAACTGTCATTCTAAAGGAACTATAAAGCCCTAATTGTTATAAGCCCTTAATGAAAAAACAAGAAAGTAAATGATCTGTTTGGTTTACATACATCAATTTGACATATTATGAAACATAAATGATCAATATTTCTGGTGAACATTGTAAATTTAATACATATGTTCCAGCAATTACCTTGGGAATTACTCATAAAAGGATAGGCTTTGTAAATGAAGATATTCCTATCAAATGTTCTTAACCGCTTCCCTGATGCGCCCGAGAAAACTCGGGCACCGACGGTGCGCAAATCCTGATGCACCCGAGTATACTTGGGCAAGCACAAAAAGTCTGTTTCTTTCCTCTCACGCCCGAATATTCTCGACAGCTGCTGGTAGTTCATTATTCTGCCGTCAGAGGAACAGATAAGGGTCCGTAGCTTACTCCAGCCAAGTGGCACGTTTCTCAAATGGGAATATCAAGGTCATTTACGTATTAGTATTTTACCGATTATTTTCAGCGATTGCTAAGGTATGAAACTGCTTATAATAGTTGAAATATTTTTTTCGCATTTTTCCCCAATTATAATTTATCTTTTTACGAATTATTCAAATTTTTGGTGACTACGATTTGATGATGGCTCAGGTTTTATTTGATGGCACTTGATGTGATATAAATTCATTTTTTCAAAATTATAATTCTATCACCTTGTATTATACTAATACTTATTCCCCACCCAGTGCATTGTGCACAATCAATCAGGAATTTCCTTCTTCTGATATATTTTGCAATACTTTTAGAACAATGACCATTATTTTTGCCTTTTTTCCGATGCTGTGTAAAATTAGTATCGTGCTCGGGTAAAAAATGAAACCACTCCATTAGTGTCTCCATTTGCATTGATATTTCTTTGCTTATAGCAACTCAGTCGCTCTTCATGTATTACATATTGTATTTTCCGATATTTTTCCCTGCAAGATACATTGATTCTCAATGTCTTCATCTGAAAAGATGGCTGGGTGTGAATAATCTTTATACTTTATATGTCCGCAAAAATACAGACCCATCAAAAGTTGTAAATTTTGTTTTCCATCAAATAAATGAAGTTTCAGGTTTTACTGCATTGGTGTTCAGTAAAAATGTTCTGCATTTTTCTCCGTGAAATCTGATGACAGATTATTGATTTTCAAATTACATTCACCGTACATACCCCAAAGAGTATGAGCAATGCATAGAAAGGACTTCTCTCGAATCATCGTCAACCAAAATGCCTTTACACTGGAAACCTCTTTGATGCAAAATTTACCGTTAGTTGGAGGACACAAATGGTCACAGTACGCACACGTGGGTAAAACCCTTTTCCATGCGATTGAAGAAAAGGGGTGACGGAATGTCGACGAATAAATACGCAAAGGCGCCAGGACGAGGGGCAGACTTTGCACCTAGGTATGGTCCACAAATGGTAATCGTTTGTTTTGGAAACATGAATGGATTTTAACTGTTGAGGGATAATAAGTAATGGTTAGTTTTGGAACATGCAAAGATAAAATTTTGCCAGGGATTAATTCCTTATTAGTATAATAAGTGGGATGGAGTAATCATCATCAGACAGCATCATTACAAAACTCACTGAGCCAACGTGGGCATAATTAAATATCATTAATAGAATAATTACAAGTTCATTAAATTTATTTCTCCCACATTTTTGAACAACTATTTAAATCAAAATAATCTATGTCCATTACGTCCTTTTGAATATGCTCCATCAATTCACGGAAAATTTAGTGGTATATCAAAAAAATAAAATAAATAGGAGGGGTGGGTGAGGGCCTTCTGGAGCCCCCCTGGCACTTGGACCTATCTAGATCCATTGTGCCAACTCTAATATAACCTGCCCACCACTCTCAAGGCTGCTTTACACGATACAATTTTTTGTGCAAACACTTGTATAAACTGAACAAAACTGTATGTTTGCCTGAATGGAATTAGAACAGGTTCTATTTTCCGTACAGTCTTTCAGACATTTGCACAAGTGTTCACACAATTTGCCGCCTGACACGGTACAATTTCTTCATACAAGCGTTTGCACAAGAAATTGTCCAAAAAATTGTATTGTGTAAAGCGGCCTTTAGGCAGGGGACAAGAGCACCACAGTAGAGGTATGGAAGAGGGTTACTCATCCAACCTCTGTCCTGTCTCAACATTGGTGATCTCACGGGAACCAGTGTGTCAACGTGGCTAGGCCCTAGCCCCGTGGTAAATCTTAATCTCTGGAGCACAATTAGTACCTTTTTTATACACCTACTTATAATATTTTCCTAGCAGTAAGTGTTTTGAGTCATGATCTATTATGCTTGTTGGGAAGTAATTCGAGGCTATGCCGATCGGAAAAATGTGCATCATATTTTTTTTACTTCATAGGCTTCCGAGTCCAATGCCTAACCCCAAGCAATAGCTGACCTAAGCGGAAGAGTTGGGAATTTCCTAACCCTTAGTGTTACTCAGCCTGCTCTCAAAGTAAACAAGTCAAGGTTGTACACCAGCCATATTCCCACACATAATGCCACAGATGCTATAGCCTGTGCGCATCATGTATTAAAGCATGGCAGCATGTGTGGCATCATGAGTTTACTTCTCGGAAACGTCTACAATGACGTGCTTCCTATTTAGCAGGGTTTGGAACGATTTGGGATGAGACAAAAAAATCATATCGGAGACGAAGATTTGGCTGGGATGGAAATCTTGGGATGGAGACAAATGTTGAGACGAGATTTTTAGAATGAAAAAAATGTTTGGATAAGACTGGACGAAAATCCTGAAACAAAGTAATCAGGCAAGAGGGGAGGAGATGACAATAATGAGATGAAATATGAGGTGGAACAAGAGAAAATGAAAATTTCAGGAGGAAGAAAAATTCGACGAGAAAAAAGTTTTTGCCTATACATACTAAGAAAAAGAAAAGGGAATAACCATTGGGCCAGCTTCAGATAAACAGAGAAAACATCAACGATCAATGACATCTGGATTTAAGATGAATTTACTAGTGTTTTTACTGTAAACAAAACAGTCGGGGTAAAAAAACTTGATGAATACCAAAATCAAGACAATAATTCCAAAATGAAAAATTGTGCTAGACATGAAGGAACAAGTAAAACTGGAGGCGGTAAAATTTTTGGGTGCAGCACAATAAGAAAAAATTTTCGGGGCAAGGCGAAATGAAAAATTTTCAGTATGGGGCAAGGACAAAATTTCAGACAAAGGTTAATTCACTTTCATTGCAAGCCGTGCTATTTAGCTACAAAGTAGATATTATGAATCAATAACATTTCCCACAGAAACTCATCAAATATAAAATGGCTGCAGAAGTAATATAAACTCACCCACCTTGGGCACGCAAATAGTGAGCAGTGATTCAAGAGACTCACAATTATACAACGTTGTCATGTACATAATTGCATTCCCTGCTCCAGGAAAACCTTCTTTGTGGACAAAATTTAGAAATTTTATAGACTGAAACATCTGGCCGCTGTCTGTGAGAGTGAACATAAGCAGGAGAGGAAGGTAGGAAAGGTAGAGTATGGACAGGAGGAGGTGGGGTGAAGGTGGGGGGGAAGGAGGGGGCTTACAGAGAGACCCATAGACAGATAAGAGGGGGTTGGAGTGTGGGAGGATAGGGGAGGGGGTTGGAAAAGGATGAAGAGGGGAAGGGGTGATTAATGACTAACATTGAGGCCCGGGGGATTATACGCTTGCAAAATCCAAATGTAAGCTAGCTCTAAGGAATTAAGTTTAAGTGCAGATGCTGTCGGGGGGAGGGAAGCCAAAACAGACACATTAAAACAATTGTTGAACTATTTCTCGTGGCTGAAGGAGTGTTGGGCCACGGAAAGAGAAGACGACAGAGAGGGGTCATTGCACGAGGAGCGGTGATTGTTGATTCTAATGTTTAGTGGAGTGGAGGATTTACCAATGTAAAATGCTGGGCAATGTTTACATTGTAGCCGGTAGACCACATTGCTGGAGGTGCAGATGGAGGGGGGAGGTAGTGGAAGCAAGGCAGTGGGAGGAGGCAATGTGAAAATCGGACAGGTTTTGCATCTCGGATGGTGGCATGGCGAGGGCTTGTTTTAGGGGGCGGAAATGGTCCTGGTGAGGGGATTAGTGGATTTTAGTATGTTGGACAGGTTGGCGGGACGTTTGAAAGTGAGGGAGGGTGGGGTAGGAAATATATTGGCAGTGCATTTATTGCTCAGAAGGATGGAGTGAAGGTCCTTAAGTATAGGCTTGAGGGCCTGGACGCCTGGAAAGAAGGTGGTACATAGTGACAGGCTGTGGGTAGCCTTTGTAGAGGGAGATTTGGGGGTGGGGGATCGCTTGATGATTTTATTGTGAAGAAGGTTTTCCGGGTAGCCGTGCTGGAGAAGGGAGTGATGAAGGTTGGTGAGGAATTTGTTTAGGGATTCGGGATTATTGCAGATGCGGTGGCCACGAATGGAGAGGGAATAGGGGAAGGAGGGTTTGCCTTCTTCATTACAGCAGCTGCCATCCCTCACACACCAAATTCCCTGACACAATTCTGTAAGGATCTACTATCATTACGTACAATGGGACACAAGAGTTTGAGAAGCTCTCTCTTCCCAAAGAAGAAACCAATATTAATGCAGTTAGGTAATATGTACCAGTAATTATTATTTCTCTACTCTCTATACTCTTCATGCTGAAAACCTTTCAGCAGCAAGGTCCCACTCAGGTTTCAAGTCAGCAGTTTAATAGAAGGGTTTTACAAATTTCCACAGATTCAACCAGCAAATAATGAATAATATATTTTTAAATAATGAAAATTACTTATCTTAATAATCTACTTACCTTTATTGTGAAATTGAGCATCAAACAATCAGGATACTCTTCAGCTAACCTATATATAAGTGATCTCCATGTTGGATGTTCAATCATTTCTGTAAGCCAACCTGGAGTCTGAAAGAAAAATAATAAGAAATTAAATCAAGAAGAAGAACATGGCATTCGCATCTAATTTACACCACATGCAAACTTTCAATTGCTTGATAAGCACTCTCCACCTACCAGGAATAGTTAATGAGAATATCAGGATCATCTTTAAGTGTATGAATATGAAAATGACAAAAAACATATACCGAGTAAAAAATTATAACAATGCTCACAGATTAATGTTTTGAAGAAAATATTGAACTATAAGTGTATGAATATGAAAATGACAAAAAACATATAGTGAATAAAAAATGATAACAATGCTCATAGATTAATTTTGTGAAGCAAACATAGAACTCTGGATCCTACCACATATACATACTTTTTCTCTTATCAAGAATGTACATAAATGCACTGATTTCCATCTATGCTGGTGAGGTGAGAGTCACTGAGAGAGCAGTTTACCTCTCCCGGCATAGGTTGACCTCATTTTGGTTCTCTCGTAAATAAGGAGTCACAACTATAATGTCATGCATCCAAGCACTCATATAAGCATTACATTATGAATTTATAATATCAAACACTTTTTACATCACAATTTTTTCATAAGGGTCTCTCAATTTTAATGAATTGTCAAAATAACCAAGTGCATGTAGCTATTTTTAGAATATTACACTAAATTGTGTATATTTTATCGAAGTAATGAAAAAGCCATTATTTTTATTTTTGAGATTGAAAGCACATTCCTTGAGGAAAATTAAGATCTAAAATTTATTAAGATTACTGAAGACCCTTTTTGGGATTATGACAAAAATTGTTAACCATGTTTTTAGCCAAAAAATGTTGCAAAGACAATGTTGAAGAACTTTTTTAAAGGCTAAAAAGAAAAGTCAAGGGCTCGTTATTTTTTTCCAAAATCCACATAGCCTTGTGGTCATAGCTGAAAATTTTCATTGGAAACAGTTCTGAAAAGGGTGAGATAGCGTTTTTTGAGTGAAACAGTTCACCTTGAGGAGTGCGCATTGTGAATGGAAGAATTCAGAAGTCTCCTAAAGTTTGAGAGGCTGTAAGTGAAATGCTACTTGAGCTAGGTAAAAATAATTTCGGCTCTTTTCTTAGGTTGGTTATTGGATTATGTGTAACAAGTTTCGTCAAAATCCAAGTCGGTGGGTGGCATGGTGTGGTTAAACTGACATGGAATGACCCCAAAGCGTAATGACTGACCAAAACAACACTTTAAAGATTCAATTTGTGGATTGCCACTTTTAATTATTGTTATAATATTTTTCAATTTTCCTTCAATTCAATCAAAGGTCCACATTATAGGCACAATGAAACGAAATGGCACTAAGCTATAATTTAATCTCTTCAGGATTTATGTCATAAAAAATATGAAGAAATTGAGAAACAATCCATCAAACCAAATGCTGTCTACCCATCAATACTCTTTTATTAGGAATACCTCTCCCGAACAGTATCGAATACAACTAATAAAGGTAATTCTTTAAAAATGTATAGGTTTATAATTAATTATTAGCCACATCACCATCATACTCTGACACCATCTCTATGTAAGTTTTTCTTTAATCAAGAATAGTTTAGCCAGTATTCAGGCTTAAAATGGTTGACAACAGTGGAGTGATCACATGGTGAACCACTGCTGAGAGAGCACACATGACTTAAAGCACAAATAAGTCAAACTAATAGTGTTATCTCTAACTATATGATGAGTGTACAATACCATCCCCTGGCTAAATTGGAATAAATTTTAAATTATTCAAGTTGAATTATCCTTTTAGTTGAAAGAAGAGAGGATGGAGAGGGAAGAGGGAAAGTATACAGTAAGTCTTAATGTGGAGGTTTCAAAAACATTTAATCCATAAGTAGTTGTCCATTTTGAAAGTTACTTTTGGCCCATCAAATCTTTTTCCTTCACTTCTCCATTGCTAGCCTAAGAAGGGGAGAGTGTAAACAAGAGAGATTTTCAATGGCGGAAGGATCAGACATCATCAAGAAGATTTTTTAAACGCAAGCTTTTCCAATCCTTTAAATGTGTTTCCCCTCAATTTATGTACACTGCCACCACATTATGGAGTAACGTCTTAAATATTTTCTTTCCCCTGTTCCTACTCTCTCTGTCCTTCCTTCACCACACACTCCCGGTTGAAAATGCGAATTAATCGAACATGAAGAACTCATTAAAGAAATAAAATATCATAACTGTAAATGCAATAAATAAATAAATTATTAAATAAATAACTGAGAAACTACATAAGAGATAATCATCTTTAGTGCGTATTATGATACACTTTCTACAATGATGTACAAATAAGTAAAACGAAATGCTAATCATAATATGACATACCTCTCCTTCTTCTGAGAAAATGGTATCGGCCTTCTTGGGATCAAAAGTTTTCAAAATCATATCTTTTAAATGATTTTCTACCATTGCTTGAACGTCAGTCACTTTCACTCCTACAAAAAAATAGTTCGTAATAATATATAATCATAATAATACTTTCTCCCTTCTCTCAAAGTCAGAATTGCACTCACCACCAAGAATTAGCCATTCTGCTAGTAGATTTGCCATCTGCGCAACGGCTGTGTAGTTCTGAGAAAGTAGTTCAATGACTTGTTCAGGATTACCTCCAGCTTGGAAATACCTTAACAGGAAAAAGTAATGCCAATGAGTTCCCCAAAAACCTAATGAAGTATAGTAGGCAAACGAGTAATAGCTATCGATGTCTAGAACATTATGAGCGGTGTTCGTCTATAGTTGGGCTATTTACCAGCATATACATTCCCGTGAAAATTGTAAATACCATATAAAGCCCAAACACTAAAGCATTTCAAAACAATAACATGCTGTCACGAAATATCATTCCAGCTCAGAAGAGGGGTTACACCACACAGACACTACACTAATATCGAATGAATAAAGACCTTTTCAGCTGAGCGAATATTCCTGGCTCCATAATGTAGTCCGGCGTACTGAACTTGTGCAAACACTCTTTAAGGACTTCTTGAGGGTTTTCGTTGGACTCCTCTCCTCCATCAGACTACACAAAAAATAAACCAATTAATAACTACATAAACTGAAGAAAATACAGTAAAAACTTAGATAAAATTACATCTCCGTCCACTGCATCTCCATCCCATCCTTTATCTTCATATTCCTCCATAACGAATCAATCGTATTTGTACAACCTACACAAGATATTACATTAATTGTGCTAAAGGAACATACGTAAATAATATTCACTCGCTAACTGTATCACGTTCAACTTTTTTCTAATGCGACTGCATCTCACTCGAAACTTCAGCACGGAAATAAAATTTCAAAGGGGTTAGTCACACAAAGTACAACCTCCAAAGCTGTAAACACCAAAACGATGTTTATCCCTTCCGAACTCTGAAATCACAACAAATGATTTCCGAAAAAAGTCTCATATTTCTCTCCCGTTATGGATCTTAACATTTCTCAGACCAGAGCTCTAGGAATCACACGAATGTTTCTGGATCGAGGCAATTGGTGTGAATTTTATTTAAACAGAAAACCGGGGAACACAAGTTTATATTTCGTTAGTCTTGCTAACGTAATATGCTTTTCAAGCACCCCCACGCGTGAAAGTCCTCAAGCTGTAGATGATTTCAAGACGTACCGAGAAGTTGGCGCGATAACTTGCGTTAAGTGCGAAAAGCAATTTAATCCTCTGTGCGAAATAGTCCGTCGTCAATTTAATAGTTCCGCGGATATTAATTTTTATCTTGTGCCCAGTAATTTTTTTTATTTTAAATAAATTTATGTTAAAGTAACTCTTGAATTTAGGCCCTAAACATTGTACAATTCATTAGTCACCGATAGATATTCTTGCGCTTTGGTACATGTGGGAAGAGTGCCGGTTGAACATTACAGTACTCATAGGAATCACGCTATTTTCTTTGAATTTACGGAAGAAATACGTTCTAAAATGAATCCAGAGACTACGCTTCAACTTATTCAAATCCTCGAAAAGACTGTTTCCCCAGGTGAGTGAAATTTGTCCTTTAATCGATGGTAACAGCTTTCATTGTTTGAACCATGTAATCATAACGTAGTTTTGGGTCATAATTTCATGGATATTTGTTCTCGAAGTTATTATAATTATTGCTCTATGTTTATTGTGATATACGACTGCGGTTTTCTACTGACAAATATCTCTCAATTGTCATTTGTGCTGAGCCCCCTCTTGACGTGTGGATGAATCCAAAGCACTTTGATTCACCTGTAAACCCTGCCATCGTATCTGAATGCATTTTCCTATTGATAGAGTTTCTTTTAGCAATGGAAAGACCAATTTTAAACCAATTTCGTTGGATGGATGACAGGTGCTAATCTAAGTGCATGTAGTATAAATCCTTTCCTCGCGCTTTTGTCAGAAGTTTTAACAATTATTATGGCCCTGTGTTACCTTAATTTCCGTGCCAAATTCCAGATAAAAATGAGTTGGAGGCAGCGAAGAACTTCCTGGAGCAAGCTGCTCAAAATAATTTGGTGAGTAAATTGCCAAAGAAGCAATATCTATACTTGCTACTGGAGCTAACGCTGGACATAATTTCAATCATCACACAGGGGTCATTGGAGTAGACCTCTATTATTTTTCTATATGTCGCTTTAATTTGGTATAATTCCCATGTTAATGGGAACATCTCTTTCCTCTCGTTCGTAAGAGTTGAATTATGATTATAGCGGGAGTTAATTGAATGTAGAAGTTCATTTAATCTCTCCATGCACTTTTCAGCCCGAGTATGTGAAGACCCTCTCCGATATTTTACACCATGGAGGAAACTCGCCGGTGGCTCGCATGGCAGCTGCTTTGCAGTTGAAGAACACACTGGTTTCTAAAGATTCCAACATCAAAGCACAATACCAGCAAAGGTGGCTTTCATTTCCGGAAGATATCAGGGCTTATGTGAAGAAGAATGTAAGATGCATTATTACCAATTTGTCATCCTTGCGAAAGTGTATAATTTTAAGATGATGAAGCAGTATTCCACTCCTTGATGCTTGCACTTTGTATTGATTGTATTTATCTTGGCGTTTGCGTGTGAATTAGATACGTGAGTTAATTTCTATTGGTACTAACATGCTATTTTTGTCTTTAGATATTAAGCACGCTGGGGACAGAAAACAACCGTCCAAGCTCGGCCGCCCAATGTGTTGCTTATGTTGCCGTGGCTGAACTGCCTGTTGGTCAATGGCCAGAACTGATAACGGTGTTGGTAAACAATGTTGTCGGCACAAGTAGTACGGAGATGATGAAGGAGGCTACTTTAGAAGCCATTGGGTACATATGTCAAGAAATTGTAAGTGCAATATTTTCATTACTAATTTTTTAAATGTTTGTAGGGATCTAGTTGGCCGTTTTGTTGAATATTTGAAGTTCAGTTACTCTTCCAATGATTATTCATCGTTCTTTTGATTTCCAGGAACATGAAGTTCTGGTAGCACAATCTAACCAAATATTAACAGCCATTATACATGGAATGAGGCGGACTGAACCTAGCAATCATGTGAGACTTGCAGCTACAAATGCTCTTTTGAATTCCCTGGAGTTCACTCGTGCAAATTTTGACAAAGAGGTAAATTGCAATTTATTTCACATAAAAGTTCGGAAGATAGTGGTGCACTTTGGTTAGAGAACCATGGGGTGCAAATGGATGATGTAATGTTATAAAGCTGAAAAATGCATCCTAGAATAGTGTCAGATCTAGCATGAAGTGATGATTCATTTGTTCTTAATGTTCTGCATTGGAGAATTTTGAAAGCATCTGAAAACTGACTGAATACTCTTTAGAGTTGCAATTATTGATGCAGTGTTACAATGCTATATGGTAACAATGAAGAATAGTTATGAAATTGCCTCATTTTTTTCAATTCAGTAATGTGAAGTAACCTACCTAATGCAAAGAAACCTACATTGGTTTCTTCACAACTAAGCCATTATTGAGGTTATAATTATTTACAACAACATCCATATTTGACTAAAAAGTTTGAAGGCCAAGAATTGTACAAAGCTGAATAAGATTTAAAGCTATAATAAAATATAGAGGAAAGAAAATACTGTTAAAAGTAGCCAGTCCATACACCAAGTGCCATTTGTTGTGCATCACCTTCTGAGAAAAATCCATTAGCTTAAGCCCGTTTCACACGATACTTGATCCAGCACAAGGTCTAGTATACTCGCTAGTATGCTAGCTTTCCAGTGTCGTGTGAACAGAACCAGTATACTGGCTGGCAAGCATGCTAGCTAGTATACTCGCTGAGCTACTGGATTTCGTACTTGATGCGGTACTAGATTTCTAGTAGGACCTAGTAGCCCAGTAGCCATCGACCAATCAAGTCACGTTACTGGCGCTGTGCGATCTTCTCTTTTTTTAAACTTGTATGGAATCATATGGAATAACCGATTCATAGCAAGCACAAGGTCGATGATCGTGTGAAACCTCCCAGTACGGTTCCAATCATACTAGTTTCCGTCCTCAATATCAAGTAGTGGCTAGCACACTAGGTCTTGTGCTGGACCAAGTATCGTGTGAAACGGGCTTTAGACAAGGCCATCATCACCTTCCCAACCCTATACCATTGTGAATTAGTTGAGTGTTCAGTGGGGGTAAAGGAGTACATCACTCTTCAAAAATTGTTAAAAAATACAATAATAAAGGAGTAGCCTGATTAATTCAATATATATTTTATTGCCAGTATTCTCACAGAAGTGTAACATTCTTCCAAGTAGCACCCTTGTGAATCAACACTTCGCCTCTAGTGTTTCTGCTACTCTTGGTAGGACTTCTGGAATACTGTTCAGATCCATCATCATTGACTGTTGTGCTGCCAGTTCTGTGCTGTGGCCTTTCAGCATCAACTTGAGATGGAGAATGAATAAGAAGTGTGGGGGACCAACATTAGGGCTATAGGGTGACTAGGATAGCATTGCCATATTGTGTTGAGCCAGGTACTCTCCCTAGATAAGCATTGTGTGGCTTGGTGCATTCTCATGGTGGAGCTTCCAGGAATTGACAATGGCTGGGCAGATGCAGACTATTTGTTTTCTCTGTCACTGAAGGACTCGCATGGGAAATCAAATTCAGCCTTTCCAACTCACAAACTTCCTATGAATCACATCTATATCTATTCAGTCAAAAACAACATGGTCTTCATACTCATAAGAGCTTTCTTGGTGCGAGGCACAGGTGTAGAATTCCAAGTTTTGACACTTTGTCTGTGGGTCATACTCAAACATCCATTTCTCATTGCTGGTGACAATATTTTCAAGAAATCTGGTTCATCATGCATAATACGTTTTTGACAAATCATCACTCGGTTTGCCTTTTGATTTTCTGCCAAAAACTCAGCACCAACTTTGCATACACTTTTGGTCGAGTTGATGCATTCAGTATTCATGTATGTTCATTTGAAAACTCAATCGGTAATCAGTCCAGAAGAGTTTCTATTTTCGTCAGTTTTGCTTGTTGAAACTTATCCTGTGTTCATTGTCTTCAACAAGCTCTCTTCCTTCTAGAAACATTTTGTTAATTTGCCACTCAAAAACACTGGATTTTCCCATGGCATCATCCCTGTAAGCTGTCTAGATCAAAGTGTCAAGTTAAGTATCTCAACTTTGTGTTTATGCCAAGTTTTATGCTAAATTGTATGGCATAGCACTATTCGAATAACCAGGTCATGTCAGTGGGTGTTGAAGTCCCTTGATACGGTTCACTTTATGTGTGATCTACACTCTGCAAAGGGTCAGAGCAAACTACCACTGGGGTTTCCTAACAGCCAACACTCACCCATACAAAACCCCTCCATCCCTTCATCTGGCCATGAACAATTCAGTCCCAAGTACTTATAGGGCAAATTCAGTTTTTCACATGTGATTTGGAGACAAAATTATCCAATGCATCTTATGCTTCTCCTCATATTGTTTACAGTAAAGAGAGTCCCATGCTATCTTTATCCTAGGATAATTGTTTGTATTCCAGTAGTTAATTCCACTTAATTTGTTAGCACATTTTATTGTGTTGGTTTTAGTAATATTTAATATGGAAATAAAGCACCAATGACCACACTATCCATATACACCTTTGCACCAGTTTTTCACTATAGCCATCTGAATGACTCTCCCCATATGTATTCTTAAGGCTTCGTTATTTGATACAATTTTTTGCACAAATTGTCTGAATTTATGTCTCTTTCATGTCCAGGTTATTGTACAATCATCTGTTCAAGATTATGAATGAGTGATTACATGATGAATGATTTTGTTCAATTTTTCAAGCAATTTCCTGTAATGCTTTATGCAATTACTTTTATTTTTCCCCTACATAGAACAAAATTTAAATTCTTAATTTTGTGTGGGCTGTTGGGAAGCAGACATTAGTTGCGTTTTCTGTTGACTGGGTTAGTTTTCTGCGGTAGTCTAAAAATCTTGTGGTAGATCACATGAAAATTTGATACAATTGACTCTCGTTAGCATGTTTTTGTAGGAAACCAAAATCCTGAATATTTGAATGAGGAAAAAATGCTAAATGGGCTAGGCCTTCCCGGGTTGAAGATGTGTGTGTTGTATAACTTTCAGGGGTAACGCTATACCAGGTGCTCAGTTATTTACTTAGTTACTTAGGTTATTTCATTCCGTAGATCGCTGGTGTTCAATTATTATAACAAAGTTTCATTAATTATCTCGCCTCTCAAAACGCCTGTTTATGCGCACTCAATAATTAATTATGGCGGCAATAACCAAATACCACTCTGTGTATATCCAGTCCACGTGAAAAGACTTGAGGCTTTATATCTAAAAAGTGGATGAAGCAATATTCATACAGAGCATATCAGCGTGTGGATAATTTAGACTTTCATTCAATGCAGCTAGACTTTTTTTAATAATTACTTTGGAGGCACATTTTTGCAGTGAGGATAAAAAATGGCAAAATTTATTTAAGAGTCGCAAAGGGCAGCATCACTTCGAAGTTGTCATAACAATATGAATGTACAAATGAAAGGGAATTTAGACATATGAAATATACTTTTGTTGTGATGTCCTTTAAGTTTCATATGATTCACTTATATTTGTTTAAGTTTTTCTAGTCACTTTAGGAAATTGGGTTTTCTCCGTAAGTATATTGCATTTGAGACGCAAGAACACCATCTTCTATTTAAAATTTCTAATGAAAATCCATTAACGTCATAACACTTGACCACACTACAATTATTGATTTAATTTTTATATTATTTGAAAATGAGTTCGAAGCAAAGGCAGAAATGCTGACAATGTATGCATTGAGTAGAACTATCTCGAGTTTAGTGTTAGTGGCAGAACTTAAAATTTTTGCCATTATTTCTACACGCTTCATACACAGAATTTGGTTGTATCACAGCCATCAGACATAAACACACCGAATAGCAAAGGCCAAAAGTTAAATGGCTAGAATTGTCATTTCCCTAACCTAACCAGGAGTCTTTGAAATGGCAAATTTGTATGAATGTCAAAACGAAATTGAAACAAGTTCTATTTTCTTAACAGTCATTCATACAATTGTACAATTTGGCCTGTTGCATGATACAATTTCACATTTTCTCATCTTCAGACAATCATAGAAGTTATTTCACAAGAAATTTTTGTGTAACCAGGTTTAAATAAGTTAAAATAATAAGAGTCTCAATACTAATATTAATTTTTGTCCCTTAACAGCCCGAAAGAAATTTTATCATGGAAGTTGTTTGTGAAGCCACACAGTCAGCTGATACATTAGTCCGTGTTGCAGCATTACAGTGTCTTGTGAAAATAATGTCATTGTACTATCAGTACATGGAGACTTACATGGCTCAGGCATTGTTTCCAGTAAGTATTTAGATTTTATTCATGAATATGTGTGAGTTATCTAGTAGAAGTGTAGCATGTGTGTTCAAACATTTCCCAATTTCTTCTGAATTTGGTTGTTGAATCAAGGTGTGATTAGCTCTTAGGGTTGTGGTATTTAACTTATAACAAAACCCGAATATTTTAGTCTAATAAGTTAGTAATGGAGAATTACTAGCTTTCTACTCTGATTCGGTAACCATGGTTGGAGTGTGCCATGTGAACACAAGTTGGCACCAGAAGGTTTGCTTGGAAAGCGGAAGTGGTAAGTGAAGAATGTGCATAGTGTGTATTCATATGAAGAGATCATTACTGATAATTTTAATCCATATTAAAATATTCCATTTTATGGAATATTTTAATAATTTTGTGACTACATTGTGTCTTTCCGGTTGTACAATTATGATATTTAGTGACTCACTTTGCTCCTAAGTCCCAGATATGTGTGTCTTATATATTTATTCTCTGTGTTTATCTTGCTCTAAGCAAAAATCATTGGTGAAATTAAGCAACTTATCGCTTGAAGACATTCTCTGGAATTCACCTGAGGTCTTCACTCATTAGAGTGAGATTTACAGCCCTAATTTTATTTTCAGCATCATGCCTTTAAGTAGCTCATTTTACAAACAGCATTGTATGGTAAATCATGAGGGACCAGAGTAGAATGATCTTGTGTATAAAATGAGGTAACATGAGCGTTTATTTAATGAGAGGTGAACATTTAATCATTTCACAGCAGTGTGTTCTATGGGAGACAGCATTTCTTGGTGCATGAGAGTGAATAAATAGCTGCCATGTATATAATCCATTGAGATCATCTGAGTAAAAACCATAGCTGGTAAAACATATAAAAAATTTTAAAAGGTACAGATATTGGACAAGGAGTCTTCATATGGTGCAAGGCCACATGATGTAAACTAGCCTGGTGGGTTGTGGCATAGAGCTGCAAGACTATTGTTTTAATGCAGTAATTGATTGGCTTACATGCAATTGATTTGTAAGAGTCTCAGAAAATATTGCAATGAAAATTGAAGTGATGCAGTTAGCACCGTGCCATGCTGTAAAAGCTATAGATATAATTGAAGTCTGGGAACATTTTTCTACAAGATGTCCAAGGACAAGTAACATTTTTTAAGGTGGGTGATTTAAATTCATCACAAAGGAAGGAAGTAAAAAAAATTCTCCATGCATGTGTGTGTACTACTGACACTTTTCAGCCACTAATTTCTGAACCATAATGTCGGGAAGACATTTCTTAAAGAATCAGTGGTTCCTGCTTTTTGATCTTACAGTATTCAAATATGTTCATTGAGAAGCATAGTCGTTTTTCACAGCGGAACAATGTGTGTCCTTGCGAAAAACTGATTATCATTCACATTTTCAAACAGCACTTCTATTTTCCCCCGCACACTCTCTCACAATTTTAATGCAGACTTAATAGAATGCAAACACAAAAATATAAATAAAATTATGTACCTACCCAGCTTTACATTGACAATAGCTGTAAGCTATTTTATAGTTATTTTCCTTTTTTCCCGGACATCGTATAGTAGCCTTGCAGATTCCCTCTTCTTTTGGCAATAAATCCAGCAAGCTCTCACTTAAATTTTTCCATCCGTTTCAGCTGGCCATAAGTCAGTGTAGTACATCACCACAAAGAGCTCACATCCTTTTTTCCTTCGTATGCTGCTGAAATCTTCAACAAACTTCAAAAGTGTACCTGAAATCAAAGGAATTAAAACTTCACTGATTCCTCAAACCCTGCAACCCTTTTAATCTGACTTTCTCCATCCCAAACCAAGGTCCATTAAGTAAAATTGGACGTAAAAGAATGATAAAAACAGTTGCTAATGAATCTCATAGTCTTAAGAATGAAATTATTTTTTCTTCCTATTTTTTCTACTGTTTGCTAATTATTTCAATAGTTAGCAAAGCGTTGCTTATTTGTGACAATTGTTATTGCACACGTAAGTGTTCACTGAAAACAAACTGTTTATCCCACATGAATACTAGAGACGCGTTGCATCTAGCTGCTAAATTACTAAGCCTATTGACTACTCATCCATTACAAAAAGTATGCAAGGAAAGAAATATTAAGTTTGACAATGTTAATATTCAGAAATTTAAGTCACTTATGGTGGGATAGGCATGGGTGGTAGGCATCACAGGGAAGTTTTATTGGTCCACTATTGTTCTGTCTGTGAAAGATTGATATCAGTTAAGTGGTAACAAGTAAGTCTATTTTTTGGCATATGACCTGGGAGAAATTCAACACAAAAGGCCGTAGGATTGAATTTTTTTTAAATTTGAAGTTCAGTAACGGAACTAACTCAGAATCCATGAATTATCTCAGAATAAGACTGGCTTAAGTCTCTAATGATTTCTTATAAGATTATATCTCTAATAAGGATTTATCAGGAGAGTTCAAGGAAAATGTATTAATCAAGTTTGGCAAATTAGTGAGATATCATTAAGTTATACCTAGTGTGACTCGTCACATGGGGGGAGGGGGAATATGGGAGGGTTCGAGGTGCAGGGGCGAATGCGGGATAGGTTATGGAGCGTGTGGGTGACCCCGGGCACCTGGGTTGGGAGGTGGAAAGGGACGGGAAGGAGGGTGGGGGAAGGGAGAAGGTGTGGGGGATCCTCCGATGATTGGAGTGGATGCCGAGAGAAGGAAAGCTTTGACACGAATTAAGTGAATTTACGTTTAATGAAATCACACACAAAACAAAAGATCACACACAAAACAAAAAGCAAGAATGAAACACAGTGAACAATGAAATGACTTCGGTGAAACTGGTCTTCAGTCTATCGAAGTCAGGTACCCTTAAAGAGAAAAAGAAAAGAAATTGTAACGCTGTATGGCATCCCTACGGAAAAGCTCGCACACAATCACACTCCGGGGGGAGGGGGGGGAATAGGAACGATATCTTCTTCACTTGGGGGGGGGGGGACAGTTCTAAGTTAGGGGGGGGTCGGACCGTGCTACTTATCGGGCCTCATCGTGCCGAGTGCTGAAATCCCGCTGACGGCTCCTTCTCTGGGCACTTCACTTGGGGGCAGTGCTACTTATCGGGCCTCCGTCGTCCGTCGATCACCAATATTCCGGCAAAATCCCTAATCTGCAATCACTTCGGTCCCGACTGTGCCGGATTAAAGATGCTCAACTGTACCATTAAAATGCAATGTATTGATTCATTACAGTTGAATTTCACAGTAGTACGGCATTATATTGAAGATTTCCTTTAAAGATGGGCAAGAATCTGCCAGATTTTGTTTATGTTTCTTTAAGTTCTGTTGTTTCATTTCATAAAATCGAAATGATATCTCCACTGGGGACCAAAATAGCATTACGTAAAATCGTTACATCAAATATACATAAAACCAAATAATGCTTCCATAAGAATACTATAGGGGTCAGACAGGACTGCTCATTCACTTTTGTAAAATCAAATTTTACTTAAAATCGAGATTCTACTGAATTTGCATTTTCCTGCAACTTACACTTTTTTCTAACGGTCCCTAGAAAAGTGTAAACAAGGGGCTTTACTGTACTATGCAAGACCCATTTATGAAATTTCAGGGTCCCTAGTGTTGCCGTTTGGCCGGTCACATTATATCCGTAATATGGATGCTTGAGGGAAGGAGAGTTTAATTTTTTTAGTCTGTTCGACTCAGGGTGTTTTTTTTCCATGTGCAGCATGTGTATGAATCAAAATGTGGTCTAGGCCAGCTATTGATGGCTCTGCATGCTTGCAAGTACTGGTCTGAGAGCGTGATTCATCCTACACCTCCTGTGTGTGCCCTTCAACGCCTCGAGAGTGACCCTAAGAAGAAAGAAGAGAGTCCCCTTTCCCCCCCCCACGGAGAGTAAGGACACGCGTCGGCAACCTCCGGGATCGGAGTGCCGCCCCCAATTGTAGAAGAGATCCCCCCCTCCCCAGCGACGGATATATAAGGCGGGTGTTCGAGCCGCCCTAGAGAGAAGAGATTTGATTTCATTTCATAAAATCGAATTGATATCTCCACTGGGGACCAAAATAGCATTACGTAAAATTGTTACATCGAATATACATAAAATCAAATAATGCTTCCATAAGAATACTACGAAATTATCCCTACCCCCTATATATCATCTAATACCCCTAAACCATCATCATATTTTTATCCTCAGAAACATGAAAGTTTTTAAATCCCCACTTATTTGATCTATATCACACCTTAAAGCAGGCAACAATTTAAACCACGCGTGTTTTAGAACGGACGGTGAAATACTATTGCCTGCACGTGAAATTTCCTGAATCACGTCTTTTGTATTGATCACGTCTATTTATGAAATAGTTTATCCAGCTCCATTAGCATTTCGCCAGAAATACTAACTAAGGCCTTCACTTCGATGCAATCAAAACCAGGCTATCTAAACCAGCACTTAAATCTTCTTTCATAGTTTTTCTCTCTGTTATCTACTTCTTCGTGTCACTTTAACAGTAAAATTTTGATGATTTTTCTCTTTCACCTTCTTAATGTGTTATATTGTTGAGGATCCCAAGTAGTATGTTTCGGTCAAACGCTTTACTGATGCAACGGAGTCAAGCTTTTTCACAACTTGCACTTTTTCTGCGATGGTTAATGTTTTGTGCTGTTGCCACAACTGTATGGATGAGACATGTTTTGGGTGAAACATAAGAATATAACCAATAATTTTATCAAATTACGTCTAGTGGTCAATCAAAAATTCACGCGCCATTGAAAGTGGCCGATCTGTAAATTAGTCATATTCCGTCCCGGCGATGTCTTCAAATTTATATGTTTACTTCAAGTTCCAGAATAATTCCAGTGTAGGCGAATTACCAGAAATTAATATGTTTAAATTATTCTGATTCTCGAAATGGGAAAACTAACGTTAAGAATGGTATCTCGGTATTAATATAAGAATTCTTATAATATCTCGGCTGGTTATGAAGCAATGTTCCAGTTAAAATTGTTTCGGCATTTTCCACCAAGTACCAGGTAGTTGGTCATGGCAAAATTGCCGGATTTTGGGTGTTCCCGGATTAAGGGTGCTCAACTGTATATATATTATTATTTTATTTTTCCATCTTTCAGCACTAAAAGTTATGGGTTCAAGGTGTTTACTTGTTTACGCTATGATAATTGCGCTGGAATCCCAGTATGCTCGCACAAAGCTGCTTTATGACCTTGAGATAGCAACCCTGTCAGCTGTTTCGAGTGATGAGATGAAGCTCGCTTTGCGGTTGCCTAAGCACACGTGTCTTGACACTTAAGCGGAATTAATTACAGACAGTGTTTGTCCTCGACTGATGCCAACAACCAAGGCAATTGGAATGATAATTGACATTGTAGTACAGTTGAGCACCCTTAATCCGGGAACCCCTAATCCGGGAGAACCTATGATCCGGCAATTTTGCCATGACCAACTATCTGGTACTTAGTGGAAAATGCGCAAACATGTTTAACCGGAACATTGCTTCATAACCTGGCGAGATATTATTCTTATATTAATACCGAGATACCATTCCGAACGTTAATTTTCCCATTTCGAGAATCAGAATAATTTAAACATATTAATTTCTGGTAATTCACCTACACTGGAATTATTCTGGAACTTGAAGTAACCATATAAATTTGAAGACATCGCCGAGACAGAATACAACTAATTTACAGATCGGCCACTTCCAATGGCGCGCGCATTTTTGATTGACTACTAGTTAATTATTAATTATTGGTTATATTCTTATATTTCACGCAAAACATGTCTTATCCATACAGTTGTGGCAACAGCACAAAACGTTAACAATCACAGAAAAAGTGCAAGTTGTGAAGAAGCTTGACGCCGTTGCATCAGTAAAGCGTTTGACTGAAACATACTACGTGGGATCTTCAACAATATAGCACATTAAGAAGCTGAAAGAGAAAAATCATCAAAATGTTACTGTTAAAGTGACACGAAGAAGTAGATAACAGAGAGAAAAACTATGAAAGAGGATTTAGGTGCTGATTTAGATAGCCTGGTTTTGATTGCGTTTAAGTGAAGGGCTTAGTTAGTGTTTCTGGCCAAATGCTAATGGAGCAGGATAAACTCTTTTAGAAATAGACGTGATCAATCCAAAAGACGTGATATGGGAAATTTCACGTACAGACAATAGCATTTCACCGTCAATTCTAAAACGCGTGGTTTAAATTGTGGACTGCTTTAAGGTTTGATATAGACGAAATAATAGGGGATTTAAAAAATTTCATGTTTCTGAGGATAAAAATATGATGATGGAGTTTGCAAACATCATCCATAACCCTGAATTAAAGGTAATGGAATTGGTAAATTTCGACGAAAGGATAGTTAGCGGCCACGATATTCTCACCACACAACATATCATAGATGATGAAATCATTGAAATGGTAATTAATAACAATAAATCCGAGTGGGGATGACGATGATCAGCCTGAAATTGCTGAAGGAGGACTACTCTTGATGATGGTCTTTAAAGAATGATCCAGTCCGGTCGCCCGTGGCGACGTAGTGATGGGCTTACACACGACACTCTCGTGTTGGCATCGTGCTGAATCAGCTGATAACAAATCGAGCACGGTAGGAAATTATGCTACGCAAAGCACAGCATAAGAAATTTCAATTTTTATACCCTTTTCCAATAACAATATGAAACTTTTACATGTGCATCTATATGCACAATGCTTAGATTCCGTTATTTTCACTCACTCCACAACTTCGATAATTTTAAATGATAACTTTTGTGTATTAAGAAACCATTTCTTCTGATTATTCTCAGTAATTCCTTTTTACAATAATGTTCAGTAAATGGCAAAGGAATATATTTTGTTGTAAATAATTGACTCCTTTCAATGAAAACATCCCGGACGTCAGAAATAGACCAGTTGCCATGCGTGACCCATAGTCCGGCAAAATCCCTAATCCGGCATCACTCCGGTCCCGACTGTGCCGGATTAAAGATGCTCAACTGTATTACATTAAACATCACAACTGATGGCATCAGATGGCTAAAACTTGCTTAAATGCTTGGCAACAAATTTTTCCAGTATGAACATGTTCACTCACTACCTTCCCCATGTCTAGGTAGATAGGTCTGTTTAGGTTGTGTTGTCTGTACTTTTCCAATCTAGAGCTTTTAGCGGAATTTGATACATGGTTTGGGTTAGCCAAAGTTTTAAATAAATTGAATTGAAGAACCAAGGAATATGAAAATGATAGCGAACACAGTGCAATTCAAGACATAGAAATTATGGTTTTTAATAAATGATAATTACAAATGATGTTATCGTAGATGCTGCCTGTGCTGTTGTTAAGTACCCTTTCGTTCCGGAGCCTTTAATGAAAAATGCTTCCCTTGTGAGTAGATTAGATTAGATTGTTGCTGTGGTGGAGTTCCTCCAAGGAGGCCCTGAGTCACTTAGACCTCTCTCCCTTGTCATTAGTACCTTGAGCACATCCTTGTATTCCTCCATATGGAACTCACTCTTGGAAGGAATCGCACAGATATACTCCTCGTCTATCTTGTATCACAAGTCAGGGAATCTGCACCCTTTCCTCGATCACTGGGCAGAGGTGATAACGACCCTCTTCTCAGTATCATCCCCACTCAGCCAACATTCGTTTACTCATTTACTAAAAATATTTGCCGCCTACTATGAAAATACAGGCCCAGCAGTTCATACCGAATGTTTCGTTCTGCAGTTATTAATTTTAAAAGGAACTTTACCTTTATTATTAACAAACTTCATGTAAAATGAACACTGGACAATTTTGTTTATAATAGAGTTCCATTTAAAATGTGGAAATGCACAGAAAAAACTTAATCAATGTAACTCTGAGTTTATATTTTCCCAGCATGCTGCAAATATCGTAATATTTATTGTTATTGTAATATATCCACCGAGTATGTAAACAAACGCTTGGCCACGCAGACACAGTAAAGGCATCTACGATGCTAAGACGAAAGATTGGAGGTAACCCCAGTCTGCAGACCACGGAAGGGTCAAGCGAAGAGTGGGGTGGGGAATGATAAAGTTGTTATTTTTAGGGTCGATTCCTCAGTTGGGTCTACATAATTGACTACTCCAAATTAATTAATCGGGACTACAAATTGATCCACTAGTGGGGGGGAGTTGGGCCACTTGTTAGGGGCTTCCGCAGCCAACACTTTTTTTGTTTGCTTGCATCTCACTTAGTAGCAGAGCCGTGTTGACATGCCCATGGATTGGCCATTAGTTCCCTTGGAAGGAAAAATCTATCTTATGCCTCACTTGAGAAATTTACATGTAAGCACGGTTAAGGTTGCTGCGAAACGGCGGAATACAAAACTTAATGGTTAAAAGTGCAAAAAAATCACAAAATATTTTTAAAAGGGATAATTCTATAAATTAAATTTTACTTTCAGAGGGGTTTTTCTTCATTTTCATTTTGCCCAGGCAGTTTATTTGTTTGCTATGCAATGCTATTTAACTTTCATTGAGTGATGTACTTTTCTATTTAATTATCTTGGATACATTTTTTAAACCGCCTTAATTTCAAATGTTATCTCTCTGTTCAATTCGTACTCTTCCACAGGAATGATTTTCTAATTATATACACACTTGATTGCCACATGTTTAAATGCTAAATCTGTACTTTTGCCTGAGCAGCTGAAAAGCTGTGATTCTGTTCTGAAATACTATTTCACGTTTTGATTTAATATAATTATCTCTCCACTATAATTAAAATAGTTTTAATATCTACAGTGTAATATGTGTGCAATAATGATCTCTTTGTAGTGAAAATAATTTCAAAATCATTGTGTTCTCATACGTTGTGAAATCTTAGCATATTTTTCAAAATCTGCTAATATCTTGATTTTACATAATTTGATTTTATATAACACCCCATTTTTGGGTCCCAAGGTGTTACGTGAAATCAAGACTCCTGTAGCGGGAAAAGGACAATTTTCAGTTTCACATGCATACTATAACAATATAAAGTAAATATATAAATAAGAAATACCGATAAACTGAATTAGAGCAATGTTATTAATTTTTTCTTAACCTTTAAAAGACTGCATTTAAATTCCTGTAGTGGGGTCTCCTGACCGGAGCTTTTTTGAGCATTTAAATTCAGCTCTGCAGGCATTTACATTTTTCCCTCTATCTCATCTATTTTTGAGATATTAATGAAAAATATTGTTTGAAAGAAAAGTTATTGTTTATCATTAAGGTTATTTTTTAATATATGTTACTGATGTTAAATAATATACAAATTACATTTACAATTTAAATTACATTTTTTTCAATAAAAAAAAAACATTTCAGTTTTTTTAATTACATTTTCTTAGCGTTTCACTCTTGGATGTGGTCTTCAAAAGGTTCTTTTTATTCTAAATTAGTTTTTGTGGGAAATAATTTGAAACAGTTGTCTACGCACAGGCCTACGTTGCACTTAGAGCATCGAAAATCCATGCGACTTTCTTTGCCTCGAAGGGATCGTAGGCGGCATCTGGCTTTCTTTCCTCTCTCTATCCAGTGCTCGTTATCTCTCACGTCGAGGCGAACGACACTTGTTGACGCAGCAGCAGGCCGGCCTAGCAGGCAATAAGTGGGTTGATTCTCATCCCTAGCGGCCTCCAAAATATTTCTCATGAGTGCCAAATGAAAATCTCGATGGGCCATCTTGCTCCCTATATAAACAAAGGCAATCCATGAATTTAGAATAGTTCACGAGGTGAAAGAATAACTTTTTCGTCCACTTCCGAGTTCGTCTGCTAATTGAGTAACTATTAGCCATTCTGTCGGATTTATCAACATAACCCATAAGTTTGTTGTAGTCTGTTATGACTCCAGGTTTCAGAGATTTCCCCTGGCTATCACAGAAATTCCCCTATTCAGGTGGCACATGCATATTTGTCAACATATGGACATTTCTTTTATCTTTCCAAATCATCGCGGTTAGATCTCGTCTGCATATAACCTTCACATCTCCATGTTTCATTTTCAATTTCTTGTCTTAGAATTCCTTTGGCAAACCAATTCGATTTGCTATAACTGTCCCACAGTAATTTTTTTATTTTCCTTAGGTCATCGAAAAGTTCAGGAGAAGAAAAAAAAATATCCATCATAAGCTTATGCCCCCTTCCTTCCACTCTTCCCATCAGTGTTTTTACTGTCGCATGCATAGCTGTTATGTGTTTTTGCTGCGTTTTTCCTGTCCTTCCCCAAGTAAACAGTTATATCTACAGTATATCCCGCTGAGTCACACAGCTTATAGATTTTTATTCCGAACCTCTCATGTTTTTTCGGAATGTATTGCTTGAAAATCACTCTGCCTTTGAAAAGAACAATGACTTCATCCACTGCTAGGTACTCTGAAGGCCTGTAAAGTTTAGAATATTTTTCATTGAGAACATCAAAAAGGTTTCTTATCTTCCAGAGTATCATAACTTTCATCATTCCTGTTCGGTTCATTCTCATTGTTTGTGAAATGTAATAATCTAAGGATATGTCAGAACCTATCGTGTGCCATTGCATTACCATAGAAAGGGGTGTAAAACTGTTCCAATCGTGCCCAATACTCTTTTAGAGAATCTCTGATATCATGTCCCATTTGAATCGCAATTGCCAAAAAAGTAAACATTTTGGAGTCTTTTATGTCGTGTTCCGGAGATGAGACAACTTCCATTTTCTGTAGAAACTGGGAGTAATATCTGTTTGTCTCAAGCACTAGCAGAGGAATAACTTCTTGAAAATAGAGGTAAAATACTGACAAGGGTGAGGAACTTGCCGTGATATAAGGAGCTTCATTTGCATTCAAACCCTTTTCACCACAGGAAAAAATGAATGGATGTTGAATGACGTAGCTCCTTGACTTTTTCACCCACTGCTTTGCCTGAGTTTGAGCTAAGTCTTGGTCAATGCCGCTGTCCTCTTCCTCGGAGATGTCATTGTTGTCTGTAAAATGAGTGTCGGAATCGCCGTCTGCAAAAAGTTCCTCCATAATTTCACTCTCTTGTTATTTTCTTTTGCTAATCATGGTGATGTTAGAGTGGTTTTTTCCTGAATAAAAATGCAGTGAATAAATACAAAAATATATGCACACAGATTTTTATCGTAGTGAGGATTGCTTCGCATAGAAAATTTTTAATTACAAAATGTAAGTAATACATACTAAAATAAATGGAGCAGCTGATAAAAAGCCAGCCAAAGAATCAGGAGAGTTTGAATAAATGCTTATAACACTCGGACAACTTTGAGGGAACTGTTCACCATCAAAGTAGCAGGGGAACTAAAAAATCTTAGGCCAGAAGATATAGCAACAGCGAGGGGAATCCAAGGCCTAAGCTTGTTGATGTATCCTCCTCTGATAAGTAAGGGCCAGCTTGCACGTCGAAAGGGGCTTGTGTTGAGTGAGGATAATCCAATGCCAAAAGTTCACTAAGCAACTGTTTCCTGCCCCCCTGATGGTTGCTGTAATATCAGCTTTTAGTGCATACATAGTACAAGCTCTTGTGTTATTTTTTTACTTAATATCTGAACAATTGAAATGTATTATTTTCCTAGATAACACTTGAAGCAATGAAGTCTGATATTGATGAAGTGGCATTGCAAGGAATTGAGTTTTGGTCAAATGTTAGTGATGAAGAAGTTGATCTGTCAATAGAAGAATCTGAAGCCTCGGAAGCTGGACGACCACCACAGAGAACTTCTCGCTTTTATGCCAAAGGTGCCCTGCAATACTTGGTTCCAGTCCTCATGCAGAAATTAACTAAACAGGCAAGTAGTTTTTGAGCACTATTTTTCTCGCATCTAATGATTGCCTTTTCGCTTTATAGATAATTGTCTAGTGTTGCATTAATATATTTTAAATACTATGAATGAGGTGGTGTGCGTAAAATTTCTATTCTAGGTTTGTCTGCATTATCTCCTTTTCTTAAGGGTGGGTATACACTTGAGTACCTGCTTATACCCATATGTTGTATACTGTGGAATATCATTAGCTTGTTTATGATGAGGCCCTAAATTCTGAATGTGGTAATGAAGAAAACTTGCAGTTCAACTAATAACTGCAGTTAAACTCGAGCTGTCTAACTACAGTCAAACCTGTTTATAACAAAGTTGAAGGGGCCGAATATTTACTTCGTAATAACCGAACTTCGTTATAACTGGAACTTTGTTATGAATGGGTTTGATATAAGTGGGCTTGACCATATTAGGCATGAATTTTTGTTATTAAAATTCCAAATTATTTTTCGTAGCTGTTATTATGGTATTGTGAATAGTGATAGGAGGGTGTAGGAGAATTATATTTAATTTGTTATCATCACGAAGAATGGGTTTATTGCATTACAGTTATTCATACATAATTACACAAAACTATTCTTAGGCCTTTTAATGGACGTAAGATATCTTGTGCAAGTTTATGTAACTATATTTCTGTGGTATTGAGATTTATTTACCTAATAGTTGCATACAAGTAGATCCAATTCCAGAATATATGGCTTTTGGAGGGAATATGTATGCAAAATGAAATGGTTTATTTTTTTGTGGGTGTGACTGTTCACACTTGAAAAAGTTAAACCTACATTGAATATTATTTGTATGCTCTTAAATGGTATTTATGGTACTATTTTTGTCTGCCCATAAAAAGTTTCAATAGAGGTAAAAAATACATTTTAATAACTCACTAACTTAAGAATGGGTTAGTTATGTATTTTTTTCTATTTGGTGAACCTTGTATCAAAAAAGTTTTTTTATTTCCTAAACCATGTAATTCATTTCCAGCAAAATATTTCCTTGAGTATCTAACATAATACTTGAATAAAGTTAAATGGTGTCCAAATTCAAAGGACAGTCATTTTTGTCTGCTGGTTAACATGTCCTGCTGTCGGGAGTGGTTGATTGGAAACAGTTGAAAGAGTGACCCTTTTACTGCTAGCCCCTTTAAGGTAGACAGTGCGTAAACTGCCATGCCCATGTCTGTCAAAATTCTAAGATGACAAATTTTAGATATATTTGAAGGCCTAAATTATATTAGACAAATCATGTATATTTGTCAATGTTGATGATATACAGTAAAACCCCTTATTTATGCTTTTCTAGGGATGTGCGAGTAGTACTTTTTAACCTCGAGTCAAGTTGCAAAGTACTCACGAGAATGTAGTCGAGTTTGTACATTATTTTACATGAGTGAAGAGACCCAGTTTTTACTTAAGTCATCGCAATTAGCCAGCAATCCAACTGTGATATTGGCAGGTCTACCTACCTAATGCATTATTAAAAAACAGTCAAATTAATATGGCACGTAGCGCAGGCCAAAAGACCTAATGGAAATTTTCCGGTAGCTCTCAAAATAAGAAAATTACCTTCATTCCTAGGATTACTCAAAAATGTGTAAATTAGCTTGCAGTATGGTACCTAGTGTGTACTTAGGCATAATATGAGGCCTACATGAGTGGCATGCCCTATTAACTTGTAATGAAAGTAAGCCAGGAAGAAAAATATTTTTTCTTGAGGAATACATAAGCCTAATTAGAAGAGCATTCCTTGTATTTCGCATTCCTTTGTATTTCTTTTCAGAGCTAAATGCTTTCTCAGTGATGTCATGTATGCCGGGGTTAGTCCAACAGTACAGTGAATTCATACAAAATGCCTTGTTTGTGCAGTAAATATTTGATAAGCTAGCGCCTGAAATTTATGATTGGCCTTAAATGACATACATAGTTTCTTAACATTATAATTTTCTTCCTCTTCCAATTTTTGACACCATCTCTTCAAAATAGATGGATTTCTGCCTAAACATGATAGAACTTAGAATCGCAAAAAGTACCTGTGTCAATCACCCAATCATGCATGAACACCCAATATCGGCACGGGTTATTTCTGATATCCATTAATGCAAGTTAATAATGTTTAAACAATAAATTTTCAATCACGGATGAATGTGAGCAGGTATATAAATTTTGTATAGAGTCCTGTGGATTAAAGTTCTCGATTTCTAAGGAAATATATTTAAACAAAAATTTATTATAGATGTGACTAGGAACTTGGCTATTAATGATGTAATGAATAATCCTAAATAGGAAATAAAAAAAATGGATTAGTAAAACTTATAAGTTTTCTACGATACCTATATGATCCGTAATGCCCTTCATAGCCTACCATCCGTTACAAAATTTCCATCACCCGTGAGTTTAAAGACCAGTATCTCCAAGATGGCTAATGCGATTTTGAATTAAATTATATCAAATTAAAGCTTGTTTATTTATACGTTTACTGTTAGCATTAAAATATTTTTACAATTTATTTACTGAAATACTTGTTCAAGAACAAATTTTTATGGGTACCGGATGGATGCATCGATTTGGGGCATCGTAACAACCACACAGATCGAGATATCCAACTTTCCTTTTCACATATTGTAACTAAGGGCTTTGTTAATAGTCATACAAAGTTTCAACTATTACGTTCATCAAAATTTTTGTTATTGGTGAATTTGTCAGACTGCGTTATTTTCCATCCCGCACGTTTTCCGTTCCGGAAATCACCGTTTGGACCTTTCTTTTGCTCTCGAGTCATTAATATGAACTCACTTATGAAAGCTCAGTAGAATTCGTTGGTTATTTGATATCGATATGCATTTATTTTAGGTTATAAAAGCATGCTCGACTGCCCAGAGCATGCCTGGAAGAGAAAGGTAGGGCACGTGTGGAATCTTCTGCTGTAAGCAGCCCGCCTATCGCTGTGAATGAGTCATGAGGACTTGACATTAGTGGAAAAAAGTATCGTCTTTAATAATGCCAGTCAGTATTAGTTTAAGAACTGATGGTATCTATGGAAGCATACCGTCACTATGCCTCCTCATGCAAAGTTTTTGGAGACTGAGTTGAGGATAATTTAACCCTTTGAGTGCCACCGATTTTTAGGTGGGTATTCCCAGAAGTGCCATGGGTATTTTGCTAGTTTTGTAGGCCTTTATTCAAAAAATTATTATTTGTTTATTTGTTGCTATTTTTACATGATTTCTTCTGCATTTAAAAGTGATACTTTCTTCCAAATTAATAAAAAAAAAATCGGATGATTTTCTCAATGACACGAAATTGTTATAGTTAATTTTGGAATTTACAGGTTTGAATTATTTTATTTCTCAATTTTGACCAATAAATCGAGAAATAATATCAACTTTAAAGAAATAAACCATTGATAAATATACAAGATTATTATTTTTCTAGGAAATGATCATATAATATCCAAGGAATTTTCACGAATTTTCAATGGATATTCGATTGGGTTACACAATGCGAGTTGCATAAAATTCAGGGAAAATGATAAAAATGATTGGAGGTATATAATGTGAATATTTTTGCAGACAAGAGAATATTTGGATGTGAAAACATTCCAAAACATGGTATCTGAATAATAATAACAAGAATTTAAGTCTGTTATTGATTACAAAATGTCAACAATTACATTACAAATTATTGAAAATATATACTCATACTTAGAAAACGATGACAACATTACAAACCCTATTCCAAATCAAATAACTAATTTTCATATTATTCATAAATATAACGAGACACACAAATTCCATGTAGACTTCATTCACATTTCATGCAGTTTTATATCTATGGACTGGGCCACAACCTTTCCTATTGCATACAGCACAAACTTTTTCCCTCTGCCCTGAAAGTTCCCTTATCCCATATATTCATGGCGTAACTGTCCTAGGAGTTGACTGACTGGTATTCCATCTAAGTAACCATTCACTCACAATGCTATGTATTATTTATGAAAAAACTGCACTCTTGATATTTTTTTCAGGATTGTTTGATTTGTAAGTAATATAAGCATATAGTACCATTCTAGAAATTACATTGAATATCATTTCGTTCCACTATTTCAAATATTCTTCTCTCATCTAAATTCACATACAACATAATATCCGAAGAATGAATGCCTCCTATGTAATGATTGTACTGCTCAATGATTTGTGGATTTTCTTTTGGAAATTCTTGACCCTTGCAATTGACTGAATTGCTTTTTGCTATCGAGTTAGTTTAAAGTAATAAAACTGGAATTTTTGTGATTTCTTTTCTCGGTACCCAAGAATAAGAAGCTCTGAACTTATAAAACACTTTTTCTTGCCCACACTATAAAGTTTTCTTTGAGAGGTTGAGGTACCATGGTCCAGAATGCGTTGGTAAAAAGAGGTTGAAGTACATGATTGGAGAAGATTTTGGTGGCATGTGAAAATTCATTTCTAGAAGTTGACGCCATTTATTAGGTAAAAGGGTTATTTCACTTTCAAAAATCCACTAGTGAAATTTCAATGTGTAAACAACAACAAGAGATGGCACACATTGTATTTTTTATGCCCATCATCATCTTTCAATTACTACTGCTGAATCTATGCTATGATAACGAGGCTGACAATTGGAGCCTCATTGCTGACTCAACACCCCAGCTGACTCAACGCACCAGCTGCGAGGGATAGCATGATAGCAGTTACGTAGTATCTTTTTGTCTGCCTTTCGTTGCTAAAAATCAAGGACTTGTTCGCAGTGAAACAGTCCAGCAACAACTTATCTCTTCAGAAGCGACATAGCAGTGATGTTTTGAAAAATTAAATAATATAACCAACTAAAAATGTTTTTGACATTGTTAAACGTATAAATAAACAATATTTAGTTCGATATACTTTATTTTAAAAATGAAGTACCCATTTTTGAGATATTGATCTTCAAACTCTGGGGATGGAAATTTACAACGGACATTAGGTGCCTTGAGCTCGACTATAGCCCCCCCCCAGACTTTTTCCTCGAAGATTTCGGCCAAAAAGGGGGGCTATATTTGGAGAAATGCGGTACATATGCAGTTTCATGCACTGTGTAACCACCGATTCATCCATTCGTTCACGCAAATGTAAATGAACCTACGTACATGTTCCTATGTGTTAATCTATCGTGTAGCCAGAGCTTTACACGATTTTGATGGCTATCATGGCTTCCTGTTGGCAGATTTCTGAACCTATTGGCGTTGGCGGCTCCGTCGACAAAAACTACTCGACTCGAATTTTCCGAGTACTCACACATCCGTAGGGAAATGTATACATCGAAGATATAGGAAATTTGATGGGATGCGATCTTCGGACCTGAAGATGGCATGTCTAGAATGCTGACAAAACTGTCATCTAGAGGTATGAACCTCCGCGGAAGAAACCTGAAAACCGTAGAGTCGTCTGAAAATATTATAATTCGCATCCATTTCCCATTTCCAAGTAAAATAAAATTTGTGTTCCGGAGTAATTAAGGATAACATAAAGACACGTCAGAATATTGAGCTACCTCACCCATGTTCTTTATTTTCACGTTCTTTCCTTAGTTAATAAAGTTTTGGGTGACTGAATATTGAGTAAATGACATGTGATTTTTATTTTTTCTTACTTGAGTGAAGTCTGTCTGTCCCTCATCTATTTTACAATTATTTTGAACAATATGGTAACATAGCCAGAGACATTTCCTTTTACTATTAGCTACTAGTGTACCTTCATTTCTTATTTTTATTATTTGTATACTTCTTGCATTTGATTGCATTCTTGCATTTCATGTCTTTCTTAATGGGTTAGGAACTCTTTTGCACAAATGTTAACATTTGTATAACTTGGCAGTTATTAAAATGATTGAAGTGAGTAGCTTTTTCTTTTAAGTGTTCATAACAGGAATCAATTTTAACTTCTTTGACATTATTTTCTGCAGGAAGAATTTGACGATGAGGATGACTGGAATCCTAGTAAAGCAGCTGGTGTTTGTTTGATGTTACTTGCTACATGCTGTGAGGATGCTATTGTACCATATGTGCTGCCATTTGTCAAACAGAATATAAAAAGTCCTGACTGGAGGTATCGAGATGCAGCCTTAATGGCATTTGGTAAATATTTTTTTATATTTTCTTTATAGTGTTGATATTGATTTTTCCCTAGCATTTAAAAATTAGTATAACTTTGTTACAATTTCTTTTATTCTAATGACATGGCCTCTCTTTAGGTGTGAATAATGAAACAATTAAATCTTAATAAGACATGGGCTGCTCCACATTGGTTTCAATAGTAATCTTTTAATCTACATCACAACCCACAAAATCACTCTTATATCCTTCATTCTTTGGCTTGCCTAGTATTTCGTTTTGGGCCTCTTGGGTAGTGGAGGTGAAAGGGTTAGTTTAATCAATGACTCTTCATAGTTAACTAGCCAGAATACCAATGAACTTATATTTTAGCCTTAAATGCAGTGGGAGTCAACTATAGAGAGTATGGCTTACAGCATGAGTGGTTAGTGATTTTTTCTCTTTTGTTTGCAATGGTGAAAAAAAAACAGTTTCTTTGGTTATCACAAGTTTTCACTTGTGTCATGCAGCCATAGGTAAAATTTTCTGTGATTGTTATCTTGGTTGCATTACTTGTGGCACTAAACACCCCATGAGGACACAGTTACAACTTCAGGATCAAGTTACAGTAGAAACTCGAAATTACGAAGTCGACGGGACCGGAAAAATCGGCACTTCGTAATATCAAATTTCGTATCAACGAGTATCCTTCAAAAACATCGCGATGAAGCTCTTTGTCGTTTCCTTAAATTAAGATGAACTCTCGCGACGTACTTGCATGATTTACGAAGTTATAATTCATAAAAGTATACTAAAATGTGTGTTCATGCCCACAAGGTGCAAACAGTTTAACGCAACTAATTTGTCGAAGGTTGATTCTTCCCATTTTCGGGATTTCCACCACATCGTTCCATCTTTTAACGGCGGAAATCCCGAAACTCGGAAGAATTAAACTCCCATCTAAGCCCCGCGGAAATTTACATCGCGACAACTAACTTGCCGTTCTTTTTTTCCAATGAATGGTTAGGCAATGAAGCGTCTTTTGCCCAATTTTTTGTGCAGTTTGGAATAAGCCTATGAAGCTTCGTAGTGCATTTTTCTATATTATTTCCTAACTGGAGAACTCTTTAACTGAAGCGTGAGCGTTGTTTAATCATTAGTAATACTGATTGATGCATACAATAAGGAAGTGTGCGACTTGCGCGATCATTGGCACCCGATATTGAAATTAGAGGAATAAAATTTCGTTAGAAAATGGTCCTTTCTCCGCGTCAGGCATAATATATGTATCTACCGACGTTAAGGTAAGACAGTGAAAATAAAGTTTTCTCGCGGATGCTATGCGATCGATACACGTTATGTATTTTGTATAAATAATGCTAAGCCCATTAATTTCCCGAAATAACAATCGTTTTTCTCCCTTGGATTCAGCTTATTTGTGCGTGGTTATTTCCGAGATGATAGAGATGAAAGAAGAGCTTATAGAAGAGTCCAGCTGTGTACCTCGTTTCAGAAGTAGGGTGTATAAGCCACGCACTTCAACGGTGAAGGTTGATAGTTCCTTTTACACTTCATCGGCTACTAACGATGCTAACATTACAAATCAATAATTTTCGTTTTTCACTCTACTACACGAAAGCTTCAGTTGTGGTTCTATTCAGATTAGGTCTGACTGCCTGCTCTTCATTCATTATATCTCAGAATTCTTTTAAACATTCGCTATTGAATTGAAATGTGGGATATTTTTGCTAATCGTTTTTCCTTTGCTTACGATCAAGCAAGGAGACTTGCGTCCAAGCATTGCAGCTCCAGGTCAGGCCACGCATCAAGCTGGAAGCTGCCTTCTTTCCCTCCTTTCCCTCTCGCTGTGGGTGGGGGTTACTCCATTCGCCCGCTCACAAAAACAGCTGCGAGGCCCATGGTCTCGTAGTATCTTACGTCTGTTGTGAGGGTGACCCACCTTGGATTCAAGGCCAAGGGCTGCGCGCGAAGAATAAACCTCGAATGAATCATCAGCTTTACGCCGAATAGTCGCATCTTATCTTCCTCCTCCCTTACCTCAATTAGGCCTCAAAGGGCCCAAGAGCTGGTATGGGGGGCCTGCAAAGTCAGCGTGGGGTATCTCATGCTAGAAAAAAAGCCTAGCGTTGAGGGGGTGGGACGGAGGGGCACTCGAAGGGGCCTGATATCACGGAGGGCGGGCACGGGGGGCTTGGGTGTGAGGGGGATGGCTCGTGCCCACTCATAGAGCGGGAAGGGGGGACACGGAGGATCACTTGAAGGGGAAATATAGCCAGTGTGGGAGGGATAGGTTAGCCGCAAGTGAGAGAGAAAGGTGATAGGGGAGAGTATGCCGAGGTTTTGGAGCAAAGGAGAAGGAGAGCTGGGTGAATTTTCCTGGTGGGGACTGCCTAGTGATCTCTCTTTTAGGATATTTCTTCGATCGCTATGTTGGAGTGAAAGGGGAGGAGGGTACACCATTTTCCGATATAAATATATATATATATGGGTGCTTGAGCATTTTTTCCCATTGATTTTGCATGCGCCCAGAACTAGTCTTCCTTTAGAATTAATGTGCGTTAAACTAAGTGGCCCTATGAACCATGCGAACTCATACTTTCTCTGATTTTCTTTGCTGTTGGCGGTGGAAGAAGGGAAGGGAAATGCGTATGAAGAGCCTTGCTCGATGACTACATCAAAACGCTCAATGAGGACGGTAAATTAAACATGAGTCCTTCGATGATAACTATTGCCAGCTGGAATAATTATGCCGTCGAGCAAGGTTGAGAGTCTGAAATAGTGAGAAGAAAAAAAGCTTCCTTGGGTTATATTCACGACTGAATCTACCGCTCGAACAACATAGCACCATCTCCGATACATGTCATAGTTATTTCAAACGCGCAGCAAACGATTTCTATACCAGGAATATTCATCATGGATTTATGTTTGGGAAAACTGGTTACAAAAAATGCCAGGGATCATGAGAGGAAAATGCTGGTTGTAACAATTAGTCTCTCGCCGGCGAGTATATCCGTACACGACTACTTTACATTTTTTTACTCGTTGGCAACTCTGTGGACTCGTGGTAACAAAGCAAAACGCATTTTTTGTCCGATTGGTTCCATATTTTATGAGCTACGATGCCTACGATTCAAAGTCGTCCTTAAGGTCTGGTTTCACTGGGGCGTCCAGCGGCCACGTCCAACTGTCGCGTCTGCACGTCGCGGCTAGACGACGCGGCCTGGTGGTTTCATTCAGGCGTCTACATCCTGTTTCCGCGGCTGGGCGATATGAAAGAATGTGTATTTAGTTAAATTACAAATTTACGTTTTCTTTACTCGTTGGCAACTCTGTGGACTCGTGGTTACAAAGCCGAACGCATTTTATGTCAGATTGGTTTCATATTTTATGAGCTACGATGCCTACGATTCAAAGTCGTCCTTACTATTGTAGCATTGAAAAATGAGATATCGTTCAGGTAATACATTCAGTGCATAATGTATTCGGCGACGATGATTAATTAGATGTTTAACTCTGACAAGGAGCGCCGGAAAACGTTACTGTGATCCACCATTATTCGTATAAACGAGTAACTTTTTCACGTCGGGACCAAGATCCGAGGTTCGTAATTTTAAAACTTCGTTATTTCGTAATATCGCGTACTGTTACATACACTTAGATACCCTTTTGGTCGGGACCGAAGATTTTGCTTCGTAAAATCAAAATTTCGTAATTTCGAAGTTCGTATTTTCGAGTTTCTACTGTATCACCATAAAAGAGAAATAGCATGTGTTAGATGTACTGTGATCATCTTGATTATCACCTTGCTCATCTGTTACCAGGGTGGCAATTGTCAGGGAATTTTGGAAATCTGGAAGAGTCAGGGAATTCTTGTAACAGTCAGGGAGAAACTGGGATAGGAAATTCTCGTTATTTTTCTACCATTACGTGTACCAGGCAGTCTTTCCCACCCTTTATTTCACCAAAACATTTCACCAACTTTAAGTAATGCCCGTCGCCGATGTGCATAGAATAAGCCCCGTCAATTCGTTGAACATTCAGTGGTGAATCTTAGTTATTTAGTTGTGAATCAGTCGTACGATGTATCTCTTTTGTATATCATTAATGCGATATTTGCCTAGTAGCATTATAATTCATGATCACCATGTATTCCACTCATATCAAGGAATCCGAGGCTATGTTGTTTGGAAGATTTTACATCATGTTTTTTTTTAACTTTCGAGACTCGGGTCAAGAGGTAGTTGCAGCACACTAGCTTTTAGTAAATACGTGCTTGCAGTTCTAAAAGTACGAGACTATGATTATCAAAACGCTAATACAAGTACGATCACAGGTGTAAACAAAGACTAATGTAAGATCATCTTCGATTCCCATACCCCCCTTCGCGAGACAGTAAAAAGTGTCCTCCTCCCCTCCCCACCTTTCACGCTCGACGTAATTATTGAATGGCACCCTTAGGTCCTTCTCGGAGCAATTTGATCAGGTCACAAACCACCTCAAATATGATATTCCTGAATATGATGCTGCCGTTGCTAATTGCCTCCTGTTTTCGCTCACAGTGGCGCGATTACGTTTTGTTTGTTTATACAAATAGTTTTACATTTTTGGTTCCTTCTTACAATCAAGGAGTTATAACCACGTTAATCAAATTGTTATTCGCTTCTAAACATTACTCGTGCCATCAGATTTTGATCCAGTCTAACAACTTGGGCTTGGTTTGTATTTTTCCCGCAACCTGTGCCGGAGTCCACCAGTAAATTCACCATTAACTTTCGCTTCGATGCCTTTTCAGTAATCTTAAACTTCCCAGAGCTACCACGACACGCCACCTGTTCCTTGAAGAATTAGACATTGTCAATTTGTAATTTTACCGAAGGAAACATACACAGCCACGGAAATACGATACGCGGCTGTGAAAAATATATTATAATTGTGTATAATTTGTGTTAGGGCTTAACTTTTGAAGGTTTAATGTATTTTTTCATTCTTATAGCTTTCAATGTATTGATTTCAACTTTTAACATTTTCTGAGTTTTGACGAAAATTTAATTCATCGGAAATAAAATTTTCTGATTATAGCAGATATTTTGGCGATCGGGATTAGGGCGATTGGCGATTAGGGAAATTGGTAAGGCCATCAGGGAAAAGTCAGGGAATTTGAAAATTGGATATCAGTAGCCACCCTGTTTAACCTTTAAACTCCTATCATACCCATACGGGTACACTACAATTGGACAGCTACACATGTTGTAGTTTTCATTACTGAATGTTGTCATATTCATGCATAGTTATTTAAACCCTTACCAGTACAATTATGTGATGGGTATGGACCCTGAAAAGAGGTTAAACAGGGTGTCTACCAGTCGGGAAAAGACGGGAATCCGGGAAAAAGTCTGGAAAAAATCTGGAAAAGGTCGGGAATTCGCTGAAAAATAATCAAAAATCGGGAAAAATGGTTGCTTGCAAAGCTTCACAATAAAAATTGGAACAGGAGACATAGCATTACGAAATGAGATATTGTTTCCCCTTTTCTCTCTTTGTCATTATCAAAGAGGTGTTATTTTAAACCTCTCTGGTCAGTATTTGTGAGTTCGTGACTTTCGTCATTCGATTGCACTAGACATGGGTACCGTTTCCTGCATGCCGCCGCATGACAAATCAGCTTGGTCGGTTGCAGGTTGAAGATCGTATACTTCCCTCCTGCCCATGAATGCTATTTGGAAAGAATGAATTCAACCGTGGTTATTACAACGCTCCCAAAGATTCAGGCGATCCATAGATCGTACTCTAGTACGATTGTGACATTTTGCATTTTGCCATGCCTCTGAGGGTGTAACTCCATTAAATCCCACTAGAAATATTATATTTAAACCATCAAGTTTCTATACTGCGCATCATCGTAATCGGGTGGGATTAATTAACTTTACTGTGGAATTGGAATGTTTTCTTTCTCTCGTCCATTCAGTAAAGCTTGCCGTTTGCCATTTTGTTATTAGCATTTCCCATTGAATTGTGTTGCTGTTATACGCAAGCAAAATATCTTCATGAAAGAACAGAGATCAGCCCCTGGAAAGTAAAAACATTATGTTACGTTTTGGTGTTTTCCCGGTAGATTAGATGAGTGAAAGTTTCTCGGGTCTTCGTTTCTCGGCCGACGTTTCCGAAAACGACTCGTTTTCCGAAACATAGGCAGAGATGGAGCCTTTGACCCGGTGGAAGACCCGAGAAACTTTCACTCATTATATCACATTGTCGCCGACGATGCCATACATGCCGCCGCCGACGAATATGTCGTTGGCTCCTGGATGGTATACTGGAGAACTCGCCATTTGCCAGCTAGTGCGGTGGAATGTCTTTGTTATTCATCTGATGGCGAGCTCGCTAGCTCGAAAGCCGCTGAAAACTCTAGTTCATCTGTCAGCATGTGCGAGTTTGCAACAAAATCGTTCTTTTTTACTGGAGAATTTGGCATTCGCCAGCTCGAGTTGAATTGGTTTGTCTGTCTTCGAATTGGTGCATGCCAATGTCTTTGTTATTCATCTGATGGCGAATTCTAGCTCGAAAGCCGCCGGAAAGTCTAGTTCATCTTTCGGAATGTGCGAGTATGCAACAAAATCGTTCCTTTTTTACTGGAGGACTCGGAATTCGCTAGCTCGAGTTTAGTTGGTTCGTCAGTCTTCGAGTTGGTATGTGCTCAAGAGGTGCCTTTGGTTGGACTGGCGACGGACATCATTTCATTCAAAGGCTCCTTTCTCATGGGATGGCACGAACCAAACCGCCATGTGCAGCGCAGATGGTGCAGGATCCCATATACTGGGTATTTATGAGTCTAGAAAAACTTTCTATGTAGGGTTTTTGTGCATACACTTTGATGCATGGATAGACAAATTCAAAACCATCTAAAGTAAGGACATATCGCTGTTGCTATTCCTCTAGCAGATGAGATAAAATGTTGCACTGGTAACAAGTGCATCATATAAAAAGGAGCAGGCACAGCTTCACCTTGAATTCTCTCTAATATAATGTGTATTGCCGCGATTCTTGTTCTGAAAAATGGGTTTTATAACTGAAAGTGAGTACTATGTGACTGTTTATTAATATATTGCAAAATTTTTTTTTACATAATTTCTTGTTCAAAAATAAAGAAAATTTTTTTGAAAATTCACTTATGTTTTTGCAAAATATTTAATTTGTGAAAATATTAACATCGAATTTGTGTTCAGAGATCACGAAAACCTTTGGTCTATAATTTTGAATGAAACGAGAATTTTGAGTTTTTGTAAATCAAAGTAAAAAAAATATTGCGAATACTTTTGTGAAAAAAGTCATTAGCGAAAATATGAACATCAAATTAGCATTCAGCGACTGAGAAAATGTATATTTGTTCACATTAATCGTGATGTTTTAAATAAGAGTTAATTTAAGTAAAAAAATTGCAAAACTTTTTACGAAAAAATTAGTTTACAAAAGTTTTGAATCTAAATTCATATTCAGCGACCTCGAAAACCTACATACACCAAATTTCATATAAATTGAAGATTTTTTAATCCAAAATACCAATTGTTAGGGATCCTGCACCGCTGTGTGGCGTGTCGTCTTGAATGTCATGGTGCAGTCCATTTAGAGTATAAGGCGTTTTAATTTCTAGTAGGAGTTTAATCATGATTGAAGTAGATAAGGTGCTGTGCTTGTACTTTTAATAATATGGATATAATAAGATGGCCAATTCCAAGTGAAAAATTAGACAGGACTGGGCATTGAACTATTGACCGTAACAATGACACATTAAGAAGTTAACCTTTTTGGTCTGGAATTTTAAAATTTTTGTCTTGAAAAATTCTTGAATTTCTTTTTCATATATTAGTAGACACCATGTTAAATAAACTCTAGGGAAAGGGGTGTAAAAATCATAGTCCTAGCGGTACAAAAATTGCAAATTTCATCCTCCGGCAGTGAAAAAATATTTATGTATTTCTCAACTTTAACAAACAAAGAATTATATTAGAGACATAAATTGACTATCTTACTTATTCTATCTAATCTTCATTGATAGCTAACAGAAGACACAGAAATATATGCAAAATATAGCCCAGAACAAAAGTGACTTAATTGCCACCTAGCCTAAGGAGGGTGTTGTGTGGGTTGCCTACGGCCAATTTCCTTTGTGCTGCTTCTCTGCACATTCAAAGTTGCCAGAAATATGTAAACCTTGTTGCGTCAAATATATACAGAAAAACTCGATATTACAAAGTCAGCGGGACCAGAAAAATCAACACTTCATAATATCAAATATCGTATGAACGAGTATCCATGACCAAATTCACGATGAAGCTATTTTCTGTTTCCTGGAATATATGCACTCCCGCAACATGCATGATTTACGATGTTATAATTCATGACTGTATCTATAAATGTGTATTCATGCCAACAGATTTTATTAAGTTAAACACAGCTAATTTGTTCCTTTTTTCAATGAGCTAGAGGCAATCAAGTGCCTTTGAAAGAAAATCATATGCTTCGCATTATTATGCTTTGGCATTATAGATTAGGCCTAAATTGCGCTAAAACAGTGAAAAGATTCTTTCACAGATGCTATGTCAATCATGTATTTTGAACAAATAATGATATGCTTGTAAATGTTGAGAAATAACAGCTATAACCATCTTTGCGTGGTTATTTCTGAGACGAAGGTTCTGAAAGCAGTGCTTAAAAAGGAGTTCATCTTCATGTTTACCTCCTTCCAAAAGTAAATTGTAACATTTTTTCACTAAATGGGACGTCTTTCATTTCGCGTCTTTACATACATATCAAAATAAAGCTTAGCATATTTCATGTTTTTTTGCAAAATATTGTGCATGCGTACGTGCATAATATCACACTAACATCCAAATACCCCTAAATTTCGCAAATAAAAATTTATGAGAAAAATTTTGGTGAATTTAGCTAGCGTTAAAATGGTTAATCTTAACTTATTAGGGCTTTAAACATCAGATCCTCTATGCTCTTAAAAAAATATTCATGAAATTTCAGGGTCCCTGGTGATGGGTAATGCTAAAGATACATTTTTTGATGACACAATGGTTTTTCAATGATTGTAGAAACTGACATGAGCTCACAAAAGTCCTTGTATGCATGCCAAATTTATGTGTGTCTTACTCTTCTGATTATCAGTTACTGATGTTTGATTTTTGGTGTACTTAATCTTTTTTCATCACTTGAGTGTTTTTAACCCATTAAGGACCATAATTATTTCACTGAAACAATTTGGTTTTTAACGTTTGATTCGAAGATATAATCACACAAGGATCACAAAAACTAAGTTTTACGCAAAAATATTAATATTTAGTGCAAAAAAAATGACGTCCCATTTTTGGGACGTTGGCCCAATACAGTAGCTTTCTCTCCAGAATACGACCATCAGTAGCAATTTACAAAACAATTATTTCTGGATACTTTTTACCTTAAAATTAATGTTTATAACACCTCTGCAAGAAGAAAAGTGACTGGTTTCAATCATACGTGATTATTTTTTCAATATATTGACAATAACTTTTTTGATCATGACCTATATTTGACATAATGTCACATTATACTATGTAAAATTACATGAAAACATTTTTCAATTTGCTCAATTTCAATTTTTTTGGCTTGAAGCATTTTGTAATAAAACTATTATTTAGCTTCTACAGAACAATAAAGACATAAAATGTACACATTTGATGGACCCAGAATGGGATAAAACCATGAGGTGTACTATAAAAAATAACGCAATGCACAAATGTTCATCGCATGACATTTGAATTGACGTTCAAGCATCAAAACTTGCACTGGTTTGAAAAAGAATAACACTTCAAAAAGTGAATTTGCTGTTAGTGAATGCTCATCGCATATCCACAAGAGATAACTGAAATTGTTTACCTTTCATGGAAATCGGAAAAAAATCGATCATGCAATGAGACATTACAGCGTTTACAAATTCTCATGGTTTTCTTTCCGCATACAGCACAGCGTTGTTGTGTTTTTATCGGAAATATTAAATGTTTTCCTTCATCAGATCTAATTTGTACGCTTACTCTTCCACTAGAACTACAATTTTGTTGGGGCTCAGGACATTTACGTACTGCAGAAGTGGTTTTTGGACAAATATGCCAAGACTATTCTCCTTCTTGCATCAAGTAAAGACACATTCTATTCTGAATTCATTATCTGGTAAACTCTCCAGCTGTTTACCACGGCAATGTCAACCACTTGCGTGAAAATAGGGACCCACCATTTCTTCCCGCGTATTCTTGTCCTGTCTGGTGAGATCAGTTTATCCAGTAAATCTACTCCTTCCATAAGATTATTATACTCGGAAATAACTGTAGGCAAATGAAAGGTGATTTCTTTCTTGTTCCTCAGAGAGTAATGTTTTGCACAAACTGTGGAATAAATCTGACTATAATTGGTAGCAATACATACTGGAGTGTTGTCATGTCACTCAGCTACCAGAATTCCATTTTTATAATCAAATTATAAGCAATAGATCCCTTTTTGGTTGTTCTTACCATGACCTCTGATGCCACCAAATAGCTTTACTTGACGCGGCTCTCTCTAACAGTCCCTGATGCTTTCAATTTCTCATTCTTCAAATCAGTTTACGTTTAATCGCTTGTAAAGAAGTTATCGAAGAATAACTCATAATTTGTGGATCCGCTATCAGGAACGACGCTTGTGAGTTCATTTATGATCCTGATTCCCAAGGGCATTTATTATTTTCACACTCTTTCCCAAGGACCGATGAAAAATTGCAACGATAACCATTAGAGTTACACAGGCACCAAAATCTATAGCCGAATTTTATGGCTTACCTCGCATAAACATTTTGGCAGAATGCATCGTATCGTAATCGTATCGCATCGTAATATCGTATCAACATTTCATCAACAGAGAGATGGGAATCAAAAAAGCCAAATTGTAGTTAACTTTTTCTACGGGCTTCAAGTTAGGGTCTCAGTTTACATATTTTATCATTTTTATCACCTAAAGAAGCATTGCTGTTTATGTGTAGAAACCTTTTGATCTCTTTGAACCTGTTTTTAGGCACTGAATGGTAGACTAAAGAAACTCCAACGTCAGGCAGCTGTTCCAATACATATTCTGCTGTGGAAGCTTGTGATAACCACTGATCAGAAATACCCCCAAAAATATTTTCAATTCATTCTAGTCAAATTTGAAATGGGGATTTTTTTTTGAGTTGCAATTATTGTACTCTATGTAGCAATAAGATTCAATAACTAATCGTCAAAAAATTCTTCAAAAATCTCAACCACACTCATGTAAGACTTGCAGTTTGTAAAAAGTTCTTTCTGAAGGTTGTCATACCAGCACCATATATAGGTGCACACTTTTTACATTCTGGGACATAAGATGTGGATGGCTTGCTTCGCTTAGGAATAAAAGAAGTTCAAGTTGACGCTTCAGCATTACTATTACCAATATCATGGGTTTCTTGAAGGAATATTTCCAACTTGCTACATCGTGTAGATTTGTGGTCTCTCAGAGTTCACTTCCATCAATATTTTCTTCATCCGTAAGCTCCTTAGGAGAAGGAATGAATATAGCAACTTTTTACATAGTCAAAATTGTCATCGTCGCTTATTTGCAATGTATTAGTTGTAACTTGCAACGTCAAGGCCATGCATGGACCATAATGATCTCATGATGTAGCGTCTGGATTATAGAATTAAATTTTTTATGCTAATAATTTAAATAATTTTGAAAAGATAAAACGAAGAGTATATAGCATAAATCACTTAGCAGAGGAAAAATTCAAATAATTTCATAGAAAAGACTAAGACGGAATATTTTTCACAAAGTCCGTCGCGGGGCCAATGTCCCAAAAATGGGACGCAGCATTTTGACTAGAGTTATACTCACATTTGTTGCTGTATTCGATATCTTAAGAATGCACGCAATAGCAGGACTCTTTTCGACTACTTATGCACGATGAACTCACACAAAACACCAGTAACGGAGTGTATGCAGCACTAGAGGTTGAAGCGTGCTAAACTAGAAAAAAATTCGATATTCAGAACCGCCTGGTTTAGTACATTATCAACTAAATGTAACATTTTCTACAATGTGGATAAATTGAGTAATGATGATTATCCAGTGCAAAGGAAATAGAAACAGGATAAAAAATAAAACTTTTGTTGCAATTTTAATCTGCGTCCCAAAAATGGGACATTGGCCGGTAATGGGTTAAGGCCGCTTTACACGATACAATTTTTTGTACAATTTCTTGTACAAACACTTGCATAAACTGAACGAAATTACATGTTTGTCTGAATGGAATTAGAACAGTTTCTCTTTCAGTTCAGTCATTCAGACAATCGCACAAGCGTTCGTACAATTTGCCGCTTTACACGGTACAATTTTTATCATACAAGAGTTTGTACAAGAAATTGTACAGAAAATTGTATCGTGTAAAGCAGCCTTTACACACTTAAGCTTCTTTAGGTTGTTTCTTCAGTGGGAAGCCTTTCAACTCCAGCATTGCAATGCAGGATTATCCAGTCTCTATTGTTAATTCTCTTTTTTCAGACCCTCTTCCTTACGTATGCAATAAAAATGTTTTTTGCTTCTAATTGCTGATGCAGCAAAAAGGTCACCCCCATGAACTTTTAGGGCGAAACCCTTGTATGGTTTGGTGTGGAATTCCGGTAAAACTACGACCCTCTCATTTCACTTTCACTGACACTTTCTCATCAATTACACTTTCCCGGAAATTTCTTGAATGGGTTTCTTCACAAATTGAAAAAAATGAAGTTGTTATATGATGTTTAAAGCCCAAATAAGTTAAAACTTATCATTTTAACGCTAGTGAAATTTATTGTTATTTGGCTGTTAGTGCAATATTTTGCATGAAATTTTCCATTTTCACATACATATCAAAATAAAACTTAGAAAAACAGAATATTTTTTTCGCAAAATATCTTACGAATGGTTTAACAAATGCAATATTCCATTCAAAATATTACATTTTCTAAACCTATCATGCTAAAAAAAAACAGAATTCCGTAAGCTTTGTTTTAGTGTATTGTAATAGTATTGGCCATATATTGAGTTAAACCATACTACATATATCTCTTTGAATGTATTTAACCATATTATTGGTCATATATTGCGTTTAACCATATGTCTGTTATTTTTAGGGTCCATTTTAGGTGGTCTAGACCCATCAACCTTGAAGCCTCTTGTGGAACAAGCAATGCCAACCCTTATTGATATGATGTATGATGTTAGTGTTGCTGTTCGTGATACAGCTGCATGGAATTTTGGAAGAGTGTGTGAAATTATCCCTGAAGCTGCCATCAATGAAAATCATTTAAAGCCTTTACTTGAGGCTCTTATGACTGGCTTGAAATCTGAGCCTAGAGTTGCTGCGAATGTTTGTTGGGCCTTCTCAGGCCTTGCTGAGGCAGCATATGAAGCTGCTGAGGAAGAAGCTGCTGGTGGTGGATCTGGAGAAGATGGTGCTGGTGGTGATGATACACAAAGTACTCCAGCAACATATTGTCTATCACAGTATTTTGAATATATTGTTCAAAGGTTGTTGGAAACAACTGATCGCCCTGATGCACCACAGGTATTTTGGATGTTATTATTGTCATGTTGATTTTTGTTGCTTTCTTTCTCATTAATTCAATACTTATGTGTTATAATTCTTCTGTTAAGAGATGATTATGCTACATCCTTGTGCCATATAGCATTTTGCATTATGGCCATGCAAGCCCCATTTGATTCGGAGCTAATTTTGAGTGAATGGATACTCTTGGGTTATTTTTTAAGCACTGTTACCATAGAAGTCCAATGTAATGAGTGGTTCCCTGTGCCTTAAAATTAATTGGTTTAACATCCACTCATTATTGCAAACGTTTGTTTAGCAAACCTCTATCTTAATGCAAGGCAGTGGTCCTAGCTAAGTATTAAGTCATTGTATCAATTCTTTCATAAATGTATTGAAAGTACAGTAAAACCACTAATTTACACTTTTCTATGGACCACTAGAAGGAAAAGTAAATTGTGGAAAATGCTCATGGCAGGAAAAAAAGAATTTTCACTTTTACATTCATACTTGCATACTATAAAGTGAAGATAAGAATAAGAATCACTGATAAACTTAAAAAGAGCTATATAATTATTTCTTAAACTACATAGCTCTTCTGATTTATTTTTTACGATATATTTCTACCAATTAACATTTGGGCTTTATGAAATCCTTGATTCCCACACTGTTGGTGATATACAATGCTTTTTTTTCATGACAGCACCATTAATGGCAATATTTGATGATCGAGAGCTGTAAAAAAAATCTAATGGTATTGCATCATACTAAGAATTCTTGACAAGTCATAATTTTTGTAAATGTATGCATGTTTCATAATCGCATAACAATTTTTCATAGTGGCCTCCATTGTAAGACTGGTAACCTTAGTAGTTTCTCCATATTGATAGTTACATCATGGGAATTCATGTGTTCCAAAATTTTTATTTAAGCCTAAATTGAAAATAATCTACAGTAGAACCTCTATTTTACGAAGTTGAAGGGACCCAAAAATTTGAGCTTTGTAAATCAGAGGGTATGTAAATTGGATGTTATCTTCCATTAACTCCTCTGTCTCCGGAACTGATGTGTCACCAAAACCAGCTGATCTCCAACAGTTGAAAAAATAGTTTTTGGGGTGACACTGTCCCATGCTCTGGCAACACCTCGCACAGCATAGAGCAATATCCATGGAGACACATCATGCACTTAAGAAGCTTGATCTGCGACAAATGTGCATCTACTAAAACTCTGCTGACAGTAATGCGAGTATACTTTCAATGCGAGTAAACACTACGCTGTACTAAACTTGTCAAATACTTATGTCAGGGTTGAAATCAAACTAATTTCTATGACAAATAGTAGTCATCTGCTCATTCTGGGAAAAAACAACAGATATTGTGAGAAATTCTGTGTGTGCAGTGTATCTCCATCAAATTGAAAGGATTTAAAAATTAGACAATTGTATTGATTCACTGTATAGCATAGGCATTATTCCTAAGGCTAGGAGACTCACTAGTCAAAGTGAATGAAACTCACAGCCATGAATTCAGAAAAAAAAAGCTAAAAATATTTTTCTACAAATTTATAATGGTATGAACTTGACTGCTGCAACTGAATTAAGTTCTTGTAGCTTCAAGTTGGTAGATCTCATAATAAGGGGAATAAGTGAATTAATTCATCCCACGGAGTATTTTAAGCATATGCAGTTTGGCATTAATTAGCGAAAGGGGTGTATTTAGTGCTTGTCAATTTGTTTTTAAAGAGGCCATTTTAACATGGGAAAGCTAGGGATGCATTCTAACTAGGAAATTTCAAAACAAAGTTCCAACTGACCCAGTATATTTCAGAGAAAAGAACAGGAAATGCCTTTTTTGAAGAAAGTGTATTGTTTTGAAATACCTTCAATAATATATCACAGCTGATGTAAGTCAATTTTAGAACTTTGCTTGAGTTAATTTGAAAAATCCCTCTTTTTTTAATGTGTTTTCTACAGCACTGACATCTAGCGGCGATTTGCGAGACCTATTTACTCGCGGCTACAGAAAGCTATAAGTCGCAATCACAATTCTTACCTCACAGCATAAAACATTTTTAATGAAAAATTATACATCTATTCAAAATGCATCAAGATTTGAACATAAGTAATTTATTATTGCAAAATTAGTATTCTTTAATGAAACTATGTTCCATGACAGCTGCAGCGAAGAACCTAATGGGAATGCTACTTTCAAGTGAAAGGCTGAACAAATTTCTGAGTTGGGATTGCGGCGGCTATCTTAAAGCTAATTTTAAATAATCCCAGAGAAAATATGGACCTTTGTGATGATGACTTACGTATTCGCAACACACAAAATGATAGAAAAGGAATAGAAATTACCAAGCGCTAGTCCGCTTATTTTATGAACTGGGCCATTGTTTACGGGAAGTAGATGTCGTGCCATGCGTTTTGAACATTTTTTCCTTGGATCATATAATCAATATTGAATTGCGATTTGGATGATCAGTCTCTGGGATTATTACTACAGTTAAAGCACTTTAAAAAGCACTATGCTCACATTCGATTTTTCCACATTTTCCCTTATAAAATGCTTGGGCTGAGGGCCCTCTCAACGTGACTGATATGGCTTCAGCTACTCCTGTCGCAGTATACAGCAATCGTTATTCCATTGTACTGAGTTCAGTGCTACAAAATCATTTCTAAAACTTCATTAAACAGGGGTAAGTCACTCCTAGGGACCGGCCTCTCACTTCTTAAATCAGTAAAATGGAGGTTTTGTAAAACAGAGGTCATTTTACATGATTTTCCTATTTACAAAGATCGGGACTGGCGGAATGGTTCGTAAATTGTGGAGCGTAGGCTTTCGCAGCGTGGAGAATATCCAGTTGTCTCTTTCGGGAGCCGCCGCGTGTGGAGCTTTGTCATCCGAGCTTTCGCTGGTTTTAACCCTGATGATGCGGCCTGCAATGGACGCGAAAGCTCGGACGACAAAGCTCCACACGCGGCGGCTCCCGAAAGAGACAACTGGAGGTTCGTAAATTGGTGTCATTTCATAATTTAGAGGTTCGTAAAAAAGAGGTACTGTATTACTGTATTTCACTTTGACTTTCCGTTGCCAAGTAGAAAAAAATTTACTTCCCTCAGTAATTGAGGATAACATTACTAACACATAAAAACACAAGCTACCTCACAATTTGGCTAGTGAAAGTAGTCATCCAGCTTCAAAAATTTCTAAGACAGTGATATTTTCATTTGGTGTGTTTTTGATGCAATGAAACAATAAGTTTCATTTTTAAGTTTCAATAAATTTTGGTTTATAATAACCTGTTATAGAAAAACTGTCAATTCAAGGCAGCACAAATAATTCTGGTTATCAGCAACTAGTTCACATGTATTTTTAAATTAAATAAAAAAAAACTTTATGTTAAATGTCTGGGTAAAAAATCATTTTCATACTTCATAATATCAATTCGATAAAATTAAATAAACTTACCCAGGTGTTCCTCAATTATATAAATTACATCCTAATTGTATTCATTTCACAGCCTGCATACCAGTAGACCCATTCTTGGAGGATCTGAGATATGGAGGGAAAGTGTATGCAAAAGAAAATGTTTTTCTTTTTTGTCATGGAATTAGTGAATCTCACTATTCTACAGAAAAAAGAAACTACATAATACCTAATACATGCTAATGGTACTTTAATTGGTGAAATTAAGCTACTAATTCTTAACTTTAAATCAACCTAATCCTTTGTCGTCTTTGTAAGGAATGCAGGTTCTTACTGAAAATTCAGTTTATTTCATATTTATCATAAGTTGGTGAACTTCTGCAAAACCTCTTCAGCAATAATACTATTAATATCCCCAAATTGGACCAGGTGTATGTTTACTTTCAGTGGTCTATAAATGTATTACATTATTGCTAAGTACTTTTAAACTGAAGTCGCCATTTGCTTTATACTGATTTGGAAAATGGTCAAACAACGTACCTAATGGCATAAATTTAACTTCAAATTATGGAATGAAAATGTCCTTCCCGATGTTGTGCTTTCTTTTTTGCCATAACCTGTTCTGGTTTGTATACTATGGGGCCATAAGCTTGCTGTTCATCATAGATGTGCTCTAGTGTATACATAATCATTTTTTGTTATTTTAAAACATCCCATGTTTATTGTTAGGCCAATCTAAGGAGTGCAGCGTATGAAGCTTTGATGGAAATGGTGAAGAACTCACCTCGTGATTGCTATCCTACTGTTCAAAAGACTACCTTGGTAATTCTGGAAAGACTTCAACAGGTGCTTCAAATGGAATCTCACATCCAGAATCATACTGATCGAGCTCAGTATAATGACCTCCAAAGCTTGTTATGTGGAACATTACAGGTATTTTATTAAAAATTTTAGTGGTTATAAACTTTCTCTCACAGTCTTCTACAAATTGCTTAATATGGCTGTTTCCATAGTCAGGAATAATTACAAATTTAAGGAGCAATCTTGTCCTATGGGAGCTCATGATATTCATTTTGGAATTTGACTAGTAACATAATAATATTTTGGCATATATCAAGTTATCATTTCTTAGGAAAATGCTACTTTTTTATGTATTATTATTCCATTTAGTCAATACAACCTTCAGAGAATGACATACCATAGTTAGTGGCATGTGCTTTTAACATTTATGATCTGTGCCAAAGGGGCAGGGTCTGTTTAAATTGATGGCTTATAGTAACATTGGAGAAAAAATATTTAAAACTTGTGTTTCTCTTATAAAAGCAATGTTCTAATAAATATAACTTGTAGCTGCAATTCCATAGTAGGGTCAAGTGACTTTGAAGGGAATATGTTACCCTGTATGTAAATATTGATAATTTTAAAGTGTTTTCTTTCATAGAGTATAATCCAAAACATTCACCATGCTATCATTATCAGGCAACATGTGAATACTAACACACATTAAACATCTGGTGATATGATGCCCTTTATTTGCCCTCCCTTTTAGAGTGTACTTCGTAAGGTTACACCTGAGGATGCCCCACAAATATCTGATGCCATTATGACAGCATTACTTCAGATGTTTAATTCCAACTCTGGGAAAGCTGGTGGAGTTCAAGAAGATGCATTAATGGCTGTCTCTACCTTAGTTGAAGTTTTAGGTGAAGGGTTCGCTAAGTACATGGATGCTTTCAAACCTTTCCTCTGTTTAGGACTCAAAAATCATGCCGAGTATCAGGTAAGACAATGAAAATATTGTTTTTTATTTATTAGTAAGATTTTGCTCTTTTTTTGTGTTCCTTGTGCGTATGGTTAAGGCCTGTATGTATTAAGGAAAACAATAGTAATGTTATTCAAAGCATTGTCTGTCATAAATTTTTTTATGCCCACTTATAAGAAAGTGCTCATCAATGTAATATACTCTTCTAAATCAGCATATGCTTCTTAGAATTATATTGTATCAATTATGCAAAATTAAGCCACTAAACTTCAATAGTTTTGTACATAATGGTTGAACATCAACTCATTTACTTCACCATTGTAATGGGAACAACTATGCTAGGGGCATAATATCAATTATTGTAACCTCAATTATGGCTTATTTGAGTTCGTTTATCAATTTTCTGTTAGCATATACAGTGTAGGTAAGGACATACGAAACATTACCAAAATATCAGCCTTTTATTGCAATTTTTATTTCATTTCCTTAATCATTGTCAATTTCTCCTTAAAATATATTCCTCTAATGTCTGGCTATGCGAATTGCCATTCGCATTAATAATCACTGTTGCACCACCAATAACCTCAATTTGAATATCCCATTGCCCATTCCATAATAGTAAGTTTGACAGTTGCTTCCGCATTACAATAATTGCCTCCATTCCACCTACCTCACCTAAAATCAATATTCGTATTCTTCTGCTCGCACACATCCATTTGTTACATTGCAAACTCCCACCCGGACTCAACCTAAACCCCTAAGGCCCATTTCACGTGTACGCGTGTGGTCCGCGCGCGGATCTTCACGTCCATGTGAGGCCGGTGCAATCTTTCCGCATTCCAATGTAACCCTAATATTTCCCCTCCCCTTCGCCATACTTCTAATCAGTCCCAACGGCCACACTTTGTTCTAATCTTCTAAGGAAGGAGGTCCCTGCCTCCGAAAATTTAACAAGTATGTTTACTTTTGTGTGTTTTCTTTTTGTGTCGCCTCATCTGTCTGCCCTGTGATTTTTTTATGACTGTACGTCCAGTGGGATTTTTCACCTTGATAATTACATTATTTTACAATTCCATTCTGGCTGCCTGCCACGCTAAGATTTTTTAGCAACAGGTGAATCCATGACCGTTTGTGGCAATAGCGTTCCCTGATATCTCGGCAAGAATTCATGAGGGTAATAAAATGTTTAATTATGCTTGAAATGTGTGGGAGTATATATCATGAGAAGTTATTATTTACACTTAAATAAGATAGTGTTTTAGAAGTTAGATACGTGCTATTTGTTTTTATTTATCCTTTATATATCACCAACATTTCCAAGGACGACTCATCCATCGTCTTCAGGGTGAGTAAAGATGCTCTCACCCTGAAGACGATGGACAAGTTGTTCGTGGAAATGTTGGTGTTATATAAATACAGTAAAACCTCTCTACAACAAACCCCCATACAGCGAAATTTTAAGGAAACCTCCCTATTTCGAAGTCATTGGCCCGGTCCCGAACCCTTCCAATGGACAATGCACGCAAAAAAAACCTCCCGCAACGAACACCTCTAATTACGAAAACTCCCTACAACGAAGTCTCAGAATGGGCCCAAAACATGAAAAGTGCCCCTCTAGAACGAATTATTGAGAACAAACGCAGTATTTTGCATTTACAGGTAGTTTTTTCCATCGATATTTAAGTAATAAGCAGGAAGTAGAACCGCAACGGAGTGTATCGCGTCTTAAACGTTCTCCTCCGAGCTTCGAAGGGGTTCAAATCTGAGACCTACACAGCGGATGGCATGAAGGAAACTTGACGCTCTGGCTCGGTGAAGGCCATAGTCAACTCTGATGGTTCCCATCATAAGAAACATGTAAGTGAAGCCAAAGCTCCGCTCCGTGTGGCTCCGTCTATTGCTCCGCTCCGACCTTTGTGCCGCTCCAAGCAGGAGCACTTGGAAATTTTGCACTCCTCTCTGAACCGCCTAGGCAGTTTACAAGTCGAACTGGTTTGACAGAAAGTCCGCGGAGCAGCTGTTTTTGAATTAAATTTGATAATATCCCATTGAGCATCCCTTATCATAATGTCCACTGACCGGGAAAACCTTGAAAATCGGGAATTATTCGTGAATTTTCAATGCAGGGAAATGTTCGTGGATTATTCATGATTTTCTGGTCTGAGTCGGGAATTTTTAAAATTCTTAATTCAAGACAAAAATCCTTATTTTAGGAATAGGATCAACAACGATGTCTTTAAGATACATATATATTATTTGATAACTGTACAAAATGTAATGGATTTGCCGTTGGTATGAATGAATAAATAAACGAAGAAAAAGTAGTTAGGCTCAATGAATCTTCAGCGCTGTATGCATCGGAGACGTCAACTGATCGAATGTCGTCGAACAGATGCTTTCAGCATCACGTCAAGTGTCCTTTGTTTTCATTCATTGTGCATATCGAAGGCAACTAGTCGAATATCTTCTAAATAGACTCGGAAACACTGAAGACATCAAGTCATTGAAGTGGAACATCCTGCAAGCCATTCAGCGTCTGTGTGTTGCTTGGGATGGAGTAGAGAGAAGCACGATCTCGAATTGCTTCAGGAGGGCAGGCTTTCCCAGAGAGATGGACGGCCAAGACGACCCACAGCCGGGGAGAGGGAGGAATGGAGTGAATTCACTCAATCATTAAACAATGAAGGGGTATCTTTCGAAGAGTATGCGAGTATTGATAATGATATCGCTGTATTTGCCGACAATGAGGATCCTGAAATATTGGCGGAGACGCAGGATGTGAGCGATGAAGAGAGAAGAGCCCAGCAATAGCATAGTGCGCCCTGGTTGGAAGGAAGTGGTGAATGCAATAGATGTTTTGGAGTGAGTTTTTTAAATGTCAGATGATGGAGTAGAGAATTTGAAGATTCTGCGGCAGGTTGAGCAAGCAGCCAGCAAAGGAATGAGACAGACGACTTTAGAAAACTATTTTAAATAGAATAATTTTGAATTAATATAACTTAAAAACAGCTACCGCTTCTTATTTATGAATAAAAAGTTATTTTAAACCTATGTACTTTTTCGAAATTTGTTTTAACTTCCTGAAATATACTCATTTTCAAGCAATATGGAATGTTTCAGCTGAGGTAAGTCGCACGAGAGCTGACTGTATGTACGGCGAGGATGGTAGATGGTCCTGTATTAATATTTGTGAGGAGGTAAGTGAAGGAGAGAGAAATTGAAAATCGGATTAGTTATTACAGGAACTATTGTACTTCTTCTGTCTGTGTGCCTAACCAGTTAGGGTTTTTGAAGAGCGGCAGACGACTGGGTCACGATATATCGGAATCACATGAGCTATCTGTTAGGGGTAAGGGAAGTCATTGAGGAGTGGAATGGGCGAGGGAGGTCTCCCCGAAGGAACGTGGGATGGGGATGAGAGATAACAGCAGCATTGTAGAGAAAGAGGCGAGTAAGGGCGTAGTTATTCTTTCTTTCGGAGGGGAAAGGTTATTGAATAATAGGCATTTTGGTATGGAATCTTTGGGAGGGGTTAGTTAGCTTTGCACTCCTTCCTCTTACTCATTTCAGTGCGTGCGCTAGGTTAGATTTCTTGCTGCTTCCAACTCTAAACGTCTCCATTCCAAATTGTTAGCATGCAATATTACAACTAGCAACTAGTGCAACTAGAGTTTTCAGAACAGCAATCGTCGCTCGTATACTTGGTTTAGAAAGAGGTCCTTCTAATGTCATAAAAGATGCGAAAAGAGTGGGCTCAGGTTCTTTTACGTGTTTTTATTCTTTTACGTGTTTTTATTCTTTTACGTGTTTTTATTCTTTTACGTGTTTTTATTCTCTTAATTGCTAACATAAATCATATTTAACTCATGTGATTCTGCTTTAGCGACTAATTATTCCAGTTTAATAGTTTTAGCCTGCAAATGGCGCACATTTTAAAATGAGAGACGTTCTGCAAAGTACTGAAAAAGGACAAACCTGGTTTAAAATTTTCTTCGAGTATGAAGAGGTAATTACTGGATGAACGGCGACAAGGCGTGGATTCAAATATTACCTGGCGTAGTCAAGGATGGTTCTGCGTTTTGGCACCGAAGAACGGGAATAGAACAGAATACCGATCGTGTCCAGCTTCTATGAAGTCATCATCAATGAATTATCATCTGAGATTGCCATTGTGACCTCAGGGCATTGCCGACTACCACGTTTTTACTCGTGGTAACTAACTCACCCCACCTGACTTCCATCGTTGTTTATCGATATCTAATATATACCGGTGTCGAACATAGACATTTACCAGTATTTCAATGGGATTTCAATTCCAACAATGCATTTTATTTCGTAAGTCTAAATGGCAATATGTGCTCTCTCAAGCAAAATTACTGCATAAAACTGCCGATTGATATTGACTTAAATTATTGCACTCCAAGAATAATATCGACTAGATACTCAGAAAATTATGGAGCACTTTAAAAATACGTAATTCCAAAATTAATGCGTACATACGCATTAATTTTGGAATTCCTTTAATATCAGAACGTAACTAAAGTAAGCAATGAGGCGTAGAACAGAATGGATGAGAAAAACAATAATTTCAATTAGAAATACGCAGATTGAAAATCACGAGGTGATAGCCACGGTATTTGATGGTAAATAATAACAACTGTTCATCATCGCTATAGGAAAGGTGAATAAAGCAAGAAACATCACGGAACACTTGGGTGCCCCTGCGATGACGCAACCCGCATGTCACCTACGTACACCACAACCCCCTACAGCGAAGTCATGAATTTTTCAGTCCCAACAAATTCGTTGTATGGAGGTTTTACTGTATTTAACCCGGTGAAAATCCCGAGTAGACTTCACCTGAATTGTTGCTAAGTGCTTTCCATAGCATTTATTAACTCAGGATAAATAAAATCTCAGCTTTTGGGTTCAAATCAATTAGCGAGTTCCTTAATCCACTTAGTAATTAAAGACTCAAATAATGATGATTGAGCTCAAATGTGTCAACAATGTCAATAATATCTAAAATTAGCTCATGAAATCACCCTCGTGCCATGTTGCTTCTACAGAATTATCTCAGATAATAAGCTTCGACCTGGCAAAAACCTCCAGTAAAAATATTATCCAAGATAATTCCCCAAAAGAGTTGATACTACTGGTGAAACAGAAAAGTCACATTAACTCAGTTAATCCAAAAATTAACAGAGTTAAAACGATTATCTTCATTGGTGAAACTGGCACTTAGTCTTAATATAAGGACAAAATAATCTTGTATATGTGTATGTATCTTATGAGCATTACAGCAAGTACTTGTCTCAAAGTGTTATTTAACTTCCATAGGTTTGTTCTGCTGCAGTGGGGCTCACAGGAGACATTTGCAGGGCTCTGAAAACTAAAGCAATACCTTATTGTGATGAGATAATGATGCTTCTCCTGGAAAACCTCAGTGTAAGTAAAAATTGAATTATTAACCACAGCTGCTTTGCAATTCAGAAATATTCTAAAATTGAAAGCACTTTTTAAACCAAAAGATATTGAGCTGACATTCGTTTGTTTGTGAAATATTGGGATGAAAAATAGAGGGACATGTTCAACATCAGAAAGTCAGTGTGAATATCTCATTCTTAGTCCTTATGTGTTCTGAATATTTAGCAGGCCTTAGTAGTATATCTTTGAAGGTCTTGTTGGCAGTTACATCAAAAAATGATTTTTGTCATTTCTCTATTCAATGACTTTTTTATTCTTGGGGTAGTGCAGAAGCACATATTATATACAGTCCCGGTCAATAAAATCTTACCTTTTTCGTGTGGACTGGCAGTAACACGGTTTAAACCAAAAGATATTGAGCTGACATTTGTTTGTTTGGAAAATATAGGGATGAAAAATAGAGGGGCATGTTATTTCTTGCTATACACGGTATTACTATGCCAAGAGTATTTTAGATTGAGCATGATCCGGAAATGTTCTTTTACGTCAATGCGTGTTAAGTTTTTAAATAAATATTTTTTATATTGTTCAGTTTTTATCCTTGTTTTATTGTCAAGTCTTCATTCATCATTGTCATCACCTGACAATGATGTAGTAGCATCGGAACTAGTCTAAATAAATTTTTACTTAGTCGAAAATTGCAATATCTTTCTATTAATATGGAACGTTTCCACCACATCACACCTGAATCTGGTTTGTTTACCTGTTGAATTGTTTGAAAGTCTTCATAAAATTTCATCTTTTTCAATGAGCATTATCAGCTACCTATTTCGGAATTATGTTTGTTATATTTCCGATACTTGTATATGAATCTAATTGGTGTCACTCAAGGAATAGTAAAGCAAGAGTGTAACATAAGATAATTGACCGTATGCAATCTCTGCTGCCGAAAATCAACCCTATCCAGCATTAAGTCCATTCGCCACTTGACTAAGTTTTTATAAAATGATAATGACAACTTCCTAAGGAGAAGAGCATACTTAAGCACAATTGTTCAAAGCATTCTCAATGTTGGGTTTCTTTTCATTAATATTTTCGCATGGATGTCATGTGTAGTTCTGTTGGGTATTTTGGCCATCTTGAAATCATCATGAAATAGATTGATTGAAGATTCACTGCAGAAAGTACTTTCGATATGGTTGTAAACAAGACCAAAAGCACAGATGAATTTGAATTCTGAGTTGAGCCATCTCAATTTATGAGGGTAATCCCAAAAGTAAAGTTTCCAAAGATTTGGAGATGGAGAGAAACTGTTCTTGCAGCTCTTGGCTGCACTGTTGTGATTGTCAGCCGTTGAGAATGTAGCCCCCTTGCATCCTACCACCAAGTGCGAAGTTCACGTGGTTATTCGGTTTTTGAATGCTAAAGCTGTTGAACCAATTGAAATTCATCGCCAATTGACAGAAGTGTGTGGAGAGTCATGCATGGATGTCAAAACACCTGAGACCAAACTACTATCATGCAAGTGGTGGAATTTCTCTGTGCTCAAACCACAAAAAATCAATCAAACACAGGTTTGGGTGAGAATGTTGGCGATAAGTGAGGGGTTTCCGTGAATTTTATGTGAAAGCAGCCCTAATCCTATCCTTATTCTTTAGTGGTGAACAAAGTTTAGCATAATTGTAGCCAATTTCAGTGATTATCTCTTCCATCTTAACATTCACTGCTGAATAAAAATCTGGTAATCGTCACTAAGAGAATAAAGGTTTTGTAACTAACAACTGCAGAACACCCAATCCATTTGAGAATGGAGCTCTATCACGAAAGATCCTGCAGCATAACTCCTCTTTATCTCCTTCCAAAATGTAGTTTTTTGAGGCTTTACAATGAAATCAATGAGTAAGGTGACTGTAACTAGTGTGCCTAAGAAAATTTTGTGTGTTTCTTATGGTGATGACTTTTTACACATTAATATAATTTGGTGGAACTTAGTGTATCACTTGAGTTCCTCGGTTTATGCAACTGGGGTGACAGTCATGGCAGAATTGAGATATGGTCATTTTTCTTTTACAAAAACTTATGAAACTCCTTATGTGTTTCATCACGGATCTTCATTAGCAAAAAACCCACTTGCTATGGGAATATTCTCCTTATAAACCACTACTCATTTTAAATATTCTTAGCAATGGAAATTATCATTTAAAATGTCTCCTGGTAGAGTAGATTTATGTACTTAGGGCCATGTTTAGTGTCCATGTGCTGTATGGTGTTACTTGGAATTATGTAACTGAGCTCATTATTTTAATTTTCAGGACAGTACTGTTCATCGATCTGTGAAGCCCCATATACTCTCAGCTTTTGGTGATGTTGTCATTAGTATTGGGCCAGAATTCAAGAAATATCTTGATGTTGTGATGCAAACTCTGGCTCAGGCATCTCAGGCACAAGTAGACAGGGTAAGTGCTTATTTCAGATAGGACTGAAGGCGTCACTTTGTGGAATTTAGTTACGGTATTCATAGTAATGAATAAAATAAAACTTTTAGTCTATTCCACACTTTTTTAATAACCGACCTAGGTTTCGACAAATGTTTGTCATTCTCAAGGTAACTTGTATCTGAGTACAGCCTTATATATCCACCAGGTCGTTGGGGGGAGATGGGGGGGGGGGGGGAGAGGAAAAGGAAGCAGAAAGGAGGGGGATGAGTGGGGATTTAGGAAATGGTGGTTAAGAAGGGAAGGGGTGAGAAGGTTAGGTGAATGAGAAGGGGGAGGGAGGGAAGAAAGTAAGTTGCATGGGCATGAATCAGCTAGGAAGGGGGATTTTTAAGGAGGGGTGAGTGGGTAGGGAACATATAGTCATTACATAGTCGTTCTTTATCCAGGCTATTCACAATCTCAAATTGTTCCAAAAAGTTCAATTTCAGCCTTTTGTTACACATGTAAAATCTTGGGTTTAAAATCACTAAAATGGCCCATTTCACATAAATGTTTTGACCACCCAGATTTGTCGTCATGATTAATAAAACACTGTTTATGTTCCTTGATGCGAATAGAAACCTTTCTACCAGTTTGACCAATGTATATCTTGTCACAGTCTAAGCACTTGAGCATATACACACCACTCCTGTCCAACTCATCAGTTGGATCTTTTGAATTAAACAAAGGTTTACTGATGGTCGTTGGATTGTAAACAGATAATCTTATAGTGTCTTTAGGAATTATATTACATAGCTTGTATGTTATTTTATTAACAAACGGGAGCACGCACCATCTGCTATGTCTAGTAAAGATAGCAGAAAGATTTGTTAAAGTATTGATAGCGGTCTTTTTCTGTGCTCTGTCAAAGAGTTTTAAAATAAAAGAATCGTCAAAACCATTTCGGTTAGCTAAAAGTTTGATAATGTCAAGCTCTTTATTAAAATTATCTTTTGTCATGGGGATGTTGAACATTCTATAAATTCACGGTCTAAAAACTGAGATTTTGTGCGTGACGTGATGGCATGAGTCCATAGGAATAGTGACGTATGTGAAAGATGATTTCCGTTAAATTGCAAAGTCATGTTTACCATCTTTTATTTGGATGGTCAAGTCCAAGAAATTTATTTTGTCACCCCCGATTTCTATGGTGAAATTAATGGCATCATGAAGGGAATTAAGGAATAGAGTGAAACTATCGAGCTGCCGATAGGTACCATGCACAAAATATGGTCAATGTAACGATACCAATAAACAACATTACTCAAAAGTGGGTGATTAGATTTAAAAAGGCTAATTCTTAATTGTCCATAAACCTCCCTCCTCTGTCCATATCCCCCCCTGCCACACACCCTCGAGGTGGCTTGCAGGGTATGCCGTAGATAGATAGATAAACCTAAGAGTAACCTTCTCCCCCCTTCCCTTCTTAACCGTCATTTCCCAAATACCCACTCATCCCCCTCTTTTCTGCTTTCTTCCCCCTCTCCCCCCAACGACCTGGGTGTCTATTACGGATCTTTCTATAAGGTAGTTGTTGAACGGTAAGGTATTTACCATTCGATACGAATCGTTCGGAAACTAAACTGCTATTACGGTTCGTCCATTGATATCGTTCGATAAATATGACGATACGGCAGAGGAGTAGTCGTTCGTTACGAGGAAAATAGTACGATTAAGCTATTACGGTCCTTCATGATGAACGGTAACGGCTTATCGAAAGCATGATATCCTACAACAGCCTACAGAGTGTCTGTAACTCTCTTGTCGTTCAATCCTACGATGTTTATCCAAAGAAATGAGTTAATATATGGATACTGTATTCTAATGGTTACATTAGGATTATTATTGAATGCACTGCAAACTGATATACCTTATAATGCAATGAGGCGAGAATTCGAATTATCATGACATTATTTCTTGTCGTTCAATACGGGAGGTCACCTACGATGTTTATTCAAAGAAATGAGCTAATATATCGATGGATACTGTACTCTAATGGTTAAATTAGTATTATTATTGAATGCACTTCAAATTGATATACCTTATAATGAAATATGGCGAGAATTTGCATTAAATTGTTTTACACTCATAGTAGGTAAACGCTGAAACATAACGCATGAGATCGCGTAATGAGGCATAGCTTGCTACTATTAATGCGTCAATTTATTTTGTAGCTTACAGGCACCACTCTTTGAACAGACTGCTTAAAGGATTTCTATTGAATTTTATACAACCATAGAATTGTACTTTGTATAAATTCTTTGTCGGGAGCCCACCCATTAGCGACACCTGTGGCTGAGTGGGTGAGCATTGCAACAGTTTTTCGGACGAGAGTTCGGTTTTCACAATGACCAAATTTTTTTTGCTTTCAAATAGCTAGCAGCATGATTGTTAGATTCCAATCCCTTACGTTTACAGCAGTAACATCAACATTTTTATTTTAAAACTACTCACTGGATTTCCAATCAACTCCTTGAAAGACTTTTGAGGCGATTTCGGGACTGTGTTTACGGGGAAGAGGCTTCACATGCTGACAGGCCTAATATGTTTCAATGACAAGGATACCTCTAATGTAAAGCAAAAGGTTTCATACTTACCATGCCCAAATGGAAATTCAATGTTAAGTGTCAACAATTTAGACAGTGACTTCTCTTCGTAAACTATATTGAACGTATGATGTTCTTACACAAATGTAATCCTTTTGCATTGTGAATGACTAGTTGAACATGTATCGATTTGTTATCTACCATTACTTGAGCTTTAATTACCATGACTGAGGTGTGAAGGCTTTACATATTAAATTTTATGCTTACAAGAAATGGAAGACATACTCTTGGCTGCTATTGCTGCAGAAGGAAGGAGGGCCATATTCCCATTGTTATGCTTGTCATGCTTGATGCTATAGGTTAACCATCTTAAATGCATAGCATGAACGATAAGTTTAACTATTATTATAATTAGGGATGTGCGAGTAATACTTTTTGACCTCGAGTCGAGTTGTAAAGTACTCACGAGTATCGAGTCGACTCAAGTTTGTACATTACTGTACATGAGTGAAGAGACCCAGTTTTTACTTAAGTCATCGCAATTAGCCAGCAATCCGACTGTCAAATCGGCAGGTCTATCTACCTAATGCATAATTAAAAAAACAGTCAAATTAATATGGCACGTAGCGCAGGCCAAAAGACCTAATGGAAATTTTCCGGTAGCTCTCGAAATAAGAAAATTACCTTCATTCCTACGATTACTCAAAAATGTGTAAATTAGCTTGCAGTATGGTACCTAGAGTGTACTTAGGCATAATATGAGGCCTACATGAGTGACATGCCCTATTAACTTGTAACGAAAGTAAGCCAGGAAGCAAAATATTTTTTCTTAAGGAATACATAAGCCTAATTAGAAGAGCATTCCTTGTATTTCGCATTCATATGTATTTCTTTTCAGAGCTAAACGCTTTCTCAGCGATGTCATGTATGCCGGGGTCAGTACAACAGTGCAGTGATTTCATACAAAATGCCGTGTTTGGGCAGTAAATATTTGCTAAGCTCGCGCCTCTAATTTATGATTGGCCGTTAATTACATAGTTTTTTTTTAAATAATTTTCTTCCTCTTCCAATTATTGACACCATTACTTCAAAATCGATGATTTCTGCCAAAGCATAATAGAACTTGGAATTGTGAAAAGGACCTGGGTCAATCACCCAATCATTTGCACGATGCATGAACACTAGGGCGGATCGGAAAAATTGATTTTTCGCGGAGAAACTTGGCCCTCTGGAAAAAGTTGTCAAAGTGACTCAAAATGAGGCCAGAAAAATTTGGGGCCTCTAGGTCAACCCTAGACCCTCGCGCCGTGGCCATTTATGGGGAGGGGGGCTGAAAATGGAAAAAATCATGTTTTTATAGCGGTTTCCCATGTATTTTGCCGAGTTTCGGCCCTTTAGGGCAAAAATTTCGTCCATTTGTACGTATCTGTAGCCGTTAAGCCACAAATTGTCTATTTTGAGTGCGCGGCCGCGCGTAATTATGCACCACCCACGCAGCGTCGCGGTGCAGTGGTCAGAAGGCCGCTCGCGCGCCTCCTGCCAGCTCGCGCCTCCTGCCCGGTCGCCGCGAACGCAGCAAAACTCATCACGGATGCGTCTTCCGTCGTTGGTCTCATTAATATTAGATAATTAAACAATTTCCAGGGAATAAAAATTACGGAAGAATTGTATGAAAGTAATACAAAGCACACCGTCATCATTCGGGGAGTAAAGAAACACTCCCCAAGTATAGCCTAATTTTACTATTAATTTTCAGTATGGAGAAAGAATACAAAAATAATTAAAGTAGTTATTAGAGCTCACCACGTTGAGGTACCTGCACTATGAACTCCCCCGCCCACACTCCCACTCATAAAATAGAGGAACGCATTTCCTTTATCAGATTATATGCTCTCGAAAAAATAAGAAAGTGGTCATTTTGTATTACCAGTCGGTTTATCTGTGTGCAAGTATTCGTATTTATACTTTATTTTCATTGAACACTAAAGGTCATTATCGATTTTTTTTTATTTTTGAAGTCAAGCAGATAAATGTAAAACTTACTCACTATATCACAGCATGAACTGAGACTAAGTTTTGAAGGTTGGCATTTTGGTTCTGCTTTCTAGAATTTTCAGTATTTCTTATTGTCTCTCGTTGTTGCGGATGCCAATGAAGCTTGGGTTACCTCTTTTACAAATAGGTATTTCAAGAGCGCAAGCTTTTGTGTGACAAGGACAATTGCGTTCCACAGTTGAGCATTACTGATGTAATTCTCGAATTTCTTCAGTCGTGAGATGTGATAGAGCACGAGTCGGTGTTCTCGTCTCATTTTATCAGCAGCTTGTAGTCTTCTGCATCAAATTTAAAATCTGTTAACTCAAAATTTCACGATTTTCGTCGCACGCGTATTTCTTCATGCCTCTAAGATTATTTTCCACGCATCTCTTCACACTTCCTCTCCATTGTCAGCAATCATTGGGAGGGGTAAATTTTCTGAGTGCCCGAAAAAACCGTTTCTCTGAATAACAGGATCAATGACTCTTTTAAGATCTACTGGTAGATATCTTGATCAATTTAATAATTTCCATAAATGTACAGCACCCTCGTGTATACAATGGTTTTTTTCACTGAAAACCAGACAGGTGCGTATACTTTTTGAATGACACTAGATTTTATAAATTAGCGCATGAATTTTCTTTGGACACGTATAGCCTCAGTTGTCAGCTGGCCGTAGTGAGCTAACGAGAATGAGCCACATTTTTTGGAGTTTATCTGGCCAAACTTTCCGAGCGAAATCCTTTGGACACAGTATTAGAAATTCCCCGAAGATACTGCTGGTCACTGCTCAGCAATCTCAAGTCTTCTTCGTGGGACAATTTTGTTGGAACTGGCTCGAATCGTATGATATCAAGAGTGTGGCAGTCTTGAAGGGTGGAGACAATAGGTCTTGCAAACAAATTTGGACCCTTAGTTTGCCCGTCTAATGTTTCTACCAACTGCCGCTGTGTTAAGTCAATCAAGTGTAATTGGCAAATAGACCCTTGTAAGGGACGTCGGAGTTTTGCTTCCAGCAAACGGATGATGCTTCCTTCCGGACCTGTATTCACTTTGGTGCCATCGCATCCAATCACTTTTAAATGTGAAAGTTCAATATTTTCTTTCGCAAAAAAAATCAAGAATTGCAGTTGTGATTTTTCCTGCAGATCCTCCTGTGGGGGAGACAAAACCGAAAAATTGTGAGCCTGGCTCTTCAACAAACAAGACATGTTCCTCCCTAACCTTAGATTGATACGTCCTCTTGCCTATTTTCTCCAGTTTAATTGTTTCATCCTTTCTGCCGTCCAAATACAGACCTTCAATTGCATTTTTTGATTTATCTGTCTTTGCTTTTACTGAATCTAGCATCTTCTTTTTCTGTCTTCGTAAGTAATGCCGGTCCACTACATTTCACCTGTCTTCCGGAGTTTTGAGCTTTGCGTCGGATACAGTTGCACTGACGATCATTGCTGCTGCTCTGAGGGACATGTCACCGGTACTTGCACATACCTCCGCCTCAGTTGGCAATTGAAGACGTCTTTGCCCCGAAGGAGGTCCAGGTTGATTTTCATTCCTAATCGTATGAAGAAATTTGAGGTCTAAGTCGGTTGGTTCCCCGTTGGTTGAGTTTTCTCGAGATGTAGCGGAAAATAATTCTTGATGCTCACTTTTTACCTCTTCAAGAATTAAAGATTTTGAGTCGACGCTCTCCGACGATCCTCTCCTGAGGTTTTTCTTTAACCGTCGAGTTTCTGAGGCATCCAATCAACCGGATACCATCTTTCGTTTTGTCCTTTGATCCCTCAAAAATGCCGCTTCATTTGGGAGAACTTTATCCTCTTTCTAAATTTACACTTGCTAGTTCTTAGGCTCTGACACGCACAAGAATCACATAGATTCTTGGAATCATTTAAAAATATATTAATTTTTTGTCGATTTCGCACCTTTCATAGGCTTGCTTGCATTTTTTCTTAAGCCGTAGTACGTCGTATGGTACCGTATAATCATTTTAATCACACCACGCTCCGGAATGATTGGAATAGAGGTGTGTCTCCATAGTGCGGACACTTTGGCCACCAGACTACTTGTTAAGCCGTAGGCTCCCTTCCTGCGCTTTCATATCTCAATGCGTCGCGAACATAAAAAAAATATTTTACCACTTCTTTAAAAGTCGGTAACGTCAATTCGTTTATATCGACGAGACAGGAAAAAAAGTTATAGTGTGTAGGGTTATATTACTTTCATACAATTCTTCCGTAATTGTTATTCCCTGGAAATTGTTTAATTATCTAATATTAATGAGACCAACGACGGAAGACGCATCCGTGATGAGTTTTGCTGCATTCGCGGCGATCGGGCAGGAGGCGCGAGCCGGCAGGAGGCGCGCGAGCGGCCTTCTGACCACTGCGCCGCGACGCTGCGTGGGTGGTGCATAATTACACGCGGCCGCGCACTCAAAATAGACAATTTGTGGCTTAACGGCTACAGATACGTACAAATGGACGAAATTTTTGCCCTAAAGGGCCGCAACTCGGCAAAATACATGGGAAACCGCTATAAAAACATGATTTTTTCCATTTTCAGCCCCCCTCCCCATAAATGGCCACGGCGCGAGGGTCTAGGGTTGACCTAGAGGTCTCAAATTTTTCTGGCCTCATTTTGAGTCACTTTGACAACTTTATCCAGAGGGCCAAGTTTCTCCGCGAAAAATCGATTTTTCCGATCCGCCCTAATGAACACCCAATATCGGCACGGGTTATTTCTGATATCCATTAATGCAAGTTAATAATGTTTGAACAATAAATTTTCATTCACGGATGAATGTGAGCAGGTATATAAATTTTGTATAGAGTCCTGTGGATTAAAGTTTTCGATTTCTAAGGAAATATATTTGAAAAAAATTTATTATAGATATGACTAGGAACTTGGCTATTAATGATGTAATGAATAATCCTAAATAGGAAATAAAAAATGGATTAGTAAAACTTATAAGTTTTGTACGATACCTATATCATCCGTAATACCCTTCATAGCCTACCATACATTACAAAATTTCCTTCACCCGTAAGTTTGAAGATCATTATCTCCAAGATGGTTAATGCGATTTTAATTAAAGTATATCAAATAAAAGCTTGTTTATTACTACGTTTACTGGTAGCATTATAATATTTTTGCAATTTTTTTTTGCTCAAGTACGTGTTTAAGAATGGATTTTTAGCGATTTTTTTTGGAACTGGATGGATCCATCGAATTGGGGCATCGTAAGAACAACACAGATCGAGATATCAAACTTTCCTTCTCACATATTGTAGCTAAGGACTTTGTTAATAGTCATATGAAGTTTCATACTGTTACATTCATCAATATTTTTGTTATTGATGAATTTGTCAGACTGCGTTATTTTCCATCCCGCACGCTTTCCGTTCCAAGAATCACCGTTTGTACCTTTCTCTTGCTCTTGAGTCATTAATATGACCCACTTATGAAATCTCAGTAGAATTCGTTGGTTATTTGATATCGATATATATTTATTTTAGGCTATAAAAGCACCCTCAACTGTCCAGAGCATGCCTGAAAGAGAAAGGTAGCGCACGTGTGGAACTTCTGCTGTAAGCAGATCGCCTATCGCTGTGAATGAGTCATGAGGACTCGGCAATAGCGGAAAAAAGTATCGCCTTTAAGAATGCAAGTCAGTGTCTGTTTAAGAACTGATGGTATCTTTGGAAGCATACCGTCACTATGCCTCCTCGCGCAAAGTTTTTGGAGAAGGAGTTGAAGATAATTTAAAATGCAATTTGTTTCTTTCGTCGAGAAGCCGAGAAATGTGGGGACAAAAGCTATCTCTCTTATCGCTGATTTTATTTTGGTGAATACTGCAACTTATAAACTGTTATTCAAGCATAGGCAAGGATATTTTTCCTGTGCATACTAGAGAAATTTTCTCGCATGGTGTTTGGTGCGTGCGGTACCTATGGTAGCTTGCAACTTGACAACCTCGAGCAGCTTATCTCTCCTGGCCAAAAGTCCTGTCGCATGGTGCTCGCTTTCCGAAGTAAATATATACACATTGAAAGCATATCTAATTCTCCCAATTTGTTAAGTCATTTTACACGTGCTTAGTTTTCAAACACTAAGAAAACCATCAAAACGAACTAAATTTTCGACTTTCGCAAGCTGAGATAGCGCCTTTTTAAATATTATTCATAACGTAATTGGTACCTGAGTAATCTATTTTAAACTTTGTTTAGTCTAAGATTAAATATATGTTCCATATCTTATTTGAAGAAAAGAGAAGTGTATCTTCTTTTCTTGTGTATCTTCAAGTGGGCGTCAAACTTGCTTCCCGGAAATTGTAAAATATCCGGCGTTTTTATCTGTCTCGGTTGAAAAACCAACCATTAATATAACCAACTAAAAATATATTTTTGACATTATTAAACGTTTAAGTAAACAAGATTTAGTTTGATATATTTTTTAAAAATTGAACCACCCATTTTTGTGATATAAACCTCCAAACTCATGGGATGGAATTTTACAATGGACATTAGTTGCTTTGAGCACGAATATAATCCCCCCCCAGACTTTTTCTGCGAAGATTTTGGCCAAAAAGGGGGTGGGGAATACGGAGGAATATGGTACATATGCAGTTTCGTGCACCGTGTAACCACCGATTCATCCATTCGTTCACGCAAACGTACATGAATCCGTTCACGTAAACGTACATGAAACCATTCACGCATTCATTCTTCCATATAACTCCTGAAAGAAATGACACTGCAAAAATTCTTTTATTTTGCTACTGTTACAATTAATCATTGGAATAAGATTTCTGGCTCCAAGCTCTCTTGCATTTGTAAATACTTAAAATTCTTTCTAAGAAAGGGGATCGGGTTGGTGTGGTGGCTAGAGTACTGGCCTCCCATCCCGAGGGCCTGGGTTCGATTCCCGGCAGTGGCGGATTTTTCAGTGGAAAACCAGTCCCCACTTGAGTGCCTAGTGGAGGGCATTTCAAGTACAGTACTCCGTCCGTCGGATGGGACGTTAAGCTGTGGTCCCCTTGGCGCCTTTCGTTAAGAGTAGGCTATGGCCGACGCCGGGTTTCTCTCCACCCTTCCTCCGTTCCCTAAAAACTCCTACCATTACCCAATTACCCACCTATCCTATATGGCGCAAATGACCTCAGCTGTTGGTCGCCTCCCCCAAATAACCAACAATCTTTCTAAGAAAACATGCTCAATAAGTAATAGGGTTCTTCTATCAGAAACCATTGTACTTGTATCTGAAAAATTTAGTCAGAAAATACTGAGCCTACAAGTACATCCAAATACAGAGTACTCTCGTTTGTACGTTTTTGTAGGGACCCAAAATCCTGAACGTGGTAACGAGGAAAGCGTGCAAAACAGGTTAGGCCTTCCCAGGCACAGATATTTCCTGGGTAAACGTATGTTGAGTTGCATAACTAGGGAGTATTTTCCTGGGACGAATTTGGTTTGCTCCTCCTCTGAGCATGCTAAAGAGATAACCAAAATGTGCTAACCAGTCTTATTTACATGTACAGTGACGCATACCTCAGGAAATGAATGAGCAAACGAATATAAAATGTCTAAAGAATGTTTTAACGAGAGTCCTCTGTACCATGAAGCACGTTGTCTTACATTTCAATGTATGGTTTCATGATGCTAATGGGACAGAGGAGGATGACATTTTTTGGAGGCATTTTTTGTCATACTTCAAAATGTTGCTTTCAATAGAAAACTCCTCAATTGCACAGGAATCCTTAACAATATAATGCCCTAAAGTACTCGCTGCGCTAGTCACATCACAAAGAGTACATTTCCGTTTTAAAACTTTTTGAGTAATGTCCAAAAATAGCATGGAATAAAACTTTTTTCTTGGTTTCACACGAGCAGACTCAATTTTTTGTCTGCAACCCGAAAATGAAACGTTTTAAAAACCTCTTTTTTCTGCTAACGAATCAGAATTTTCCCATGATTCTCCATTCCTGTGCTCACCAGCCAGCACAGCTCTCTACCACGTTAAGGTGGATTCGGTCATTATCACGTGAGGAAGGTAGAATGAACAGAAGAAGTGTGAAAGCTGCCTTAAATCTTCGAGGCTGGTATGGCTTCTCACTGTCTGATATAGCACTATGTACTTTTTATACCATTTAATTTATTTGTCATTTTTATTATCATAGGTTCATGATGTTATTTTTATTTGAATTAGTGAGACACAAATGTGCTGAAGAATCCCTAGGAATTCTTGCACAAGAAAATATGTGAGACACCAGGATAGATATACGGAAATGCCAATTTGCAGATGACAGGAAATAGACAAACTGATTAAAAGCTTTTTAGGACATAGATTATGGCACCAAGAAGACATATGTATGTATATTATAGTGTCAAATAATATGTTTTTGATCCAAGAACATTTTTCTATGCGATAAAAGAACTATTTTATCACTGGGAAGAAACAAGACTAAACCATCTTCTCGATACTTTGATACTTTTGAGTATTCGTTTATTTTCTGATACTATTACTCGACAGTATTCATTCAGTGAAAATAATTTAAAAACATAATTTTGAAATCCCACCTTCTTCAACTGACTTACCAAGGTGATGCATATTTGTTTACTTAGCTGTGGTCTTCAAGCCAGTAAAGGTGAGACGAGCTTAGAATTGGCTGTGGGAAAGTCTGAGGCGAAAAGCTCAACCTCCTCCGAAAAGTAGACGAAAACCCACAGAAGATGAAAGTTTACTGAAATAGCAGGAAAAATTGAACTTCTGCCGTCAACTCAAGTTTGTTCTGCTCATCGCATACGTTGTTCCGCGTTTCCGCCTACATTCCGAACTAGATTTAAAAAAAAATATGAAATGCAAATAAAGAATTGTGGCATAGTCAAGTGGTATGACATCAATGAATTCGCATTAGAAAATTTAAAATGAAGACGAAGGTGCTCGCTTGCCTCCAATGTTCCATTCTTAGGGAGAAAACCCGGTTTTGTAAATTGACTAGAAAAATTTTAATGAATATAAGTAAATATTTGAAACTTATTGGACGTCATGGCAAAAGTACCATTCATATTCTATCGAAATTTCCTTTCATTTGTGCATTTCATATTGTTATGACAATCACCAAAGTGATGCTGGCCTCTGCGACTCTAAGAAATGTGCCATTTTTCATCCTCACTGCAAAAACATGCCTCAAAAGTATTTATTTAAAAAAGTGTGGTACCTTCATCAAAAGAAAGGCTAAATTATCTACACGCTGATATGCTCTCTATGAATTTCGCTTATTCCTTTTTTGGGATATCAAGGACTCAACGTCAAGTCTATGTATACTTTTTTGCGTGAACAGTATGCTCAAAATGTGCTGTTTGGTCATATAGTGATCATTAATTAATGAGTGCATATCAACGCAAGGTATCGTACGTATCTTTTGGGAAACGTAATAATTGAATATGAAACTTCGTTACGATAAATTAACGCCAGCAATGAAGTAACTTTGTGGCACACATGGGTGTCACCCCCCTCTCCCTTTGTTTGTGCATTTCATATTGTTATGACAATTTCCAAAGTGACGCTGGCCTCTGCGACTCTAGAATTGTGCCATTTTTCATCCTCACTGCAAAGAAAAAGCCTCAAAAGTAATTATTAGAAAAAGTCTGGTACCTGCATTAAAGGAAAGGTTAAATTATCTAAATGCTGATATGCTCTCTATGAATTTCATTTTTTTCTTTTCTGGGATATCAAGCCTCAAATTCGAGTCTATATATACTTTTAGCATGAGTAGTATACACAAAACGTGCTATTTGGTCACATACAAAGTTGTCATTAATTATTGAGTGCGCATCAAAGCAAGGTATGGTACGTATTTTTTGGGAGGCATAATGATTGAAAATTAAACTTTGTTGCAATATATTAATGCCAGTAATGAACTAACTTGCTGGCAGCGTATGGGTCCCTTGGAAGTTATGCAATCTGCACATACATTTTCAACCTAACCCAAGAAGGCCTAACCTGTTCAAAAAGTTATCCTCATTACCATGTTCAGGATTCCGGGTCCCTACAAAAAGTGCTAATGGGAGTCCACTGTATTTTGGTGTACCTGCAGGTTTAGAGTTTCTTGAGCACATGTTTTCAGAAACGAGTACTCTGGTCCATATGGAAGAACCCTCTTAACTGCTGAGCATGTTCAGCAGCTCTTATTTCGAAAAAGAATTTGCAGTATTTACAAATGCAAGAGGGCTTAGTGCATAAAATTAATTTCCAGTGATAATTGTAAGAGCAGCAAAATAAAATAGTTGTCACAATGTCCTTTCCTATCAATAATAAGGTGCTCTTTTAAAACACTGTTGATTATTGAGTTGACTTAATGAGAAGGAAAGCACTTGCCAAAATTTTTTAGAAAAATAAGTATGGTATCGGCAATTAATACAATCGGTATTGGCCAATGGTATCGAGGTATCAGTTTGGTTTCGGTATAAGTCAAGAAAAAACATCAAGTGAGAATAACACGTTCTTAAATCAGGGTGTCCGCAAACCTGGAATACTCAAGGAATCTCGGTCTTCTAAAAAACTCAGGGAATTTGGCGAGTGTTCTGGAAAAATCAGTTTTTGTTGTAAGTTTGGAGATTATGTTTCCTTCCCATTATTTGAAGCTGCGTAATGCCTAGAGTTTAGTTGCAGTCCCTACAGTGATGGTGGCAGAAGGCAAGGCGTTCACTGAAGAAATGTGAAGGCTTTTATGCCCGGTCTACAATGGATGTAAGACGTATACCATAAGCCGTAAGGGTTTTCCTACGACCGCCTCTCTCCAATGGGAGATATAAGTCGTAAGATGAAATTCAAAATCAGAGAGCAGACATGAAACAGTTTGATTTCCGGTATCATGGCCCGTCATTGTGGCTTGTGCTTTTATAATGTTTTTTTCACTTTATGGATTATTTCACAGCATTATTTTATGAAATTTCTTTTTTCTAAAATCTCAACGACTTTTTGTGACACTTTCTTTGTCTCTGCACCATATGTATCAATGTTTTAAACTAGATCGAGCGACCTGTGTCAAACATAAGTTCAGCAAGTTGTTGGCCTTTATCTGCTCCTTTCTTTTCTTGGCAACTTGTGGGCCATATTTTGCTCTGCAGGTATCAGCACCGGGAATACCCTCCAGCACCCCTGTTTCGTTGAGAGGCATTGCATATTGCATACTAAGTGTTGAAAATTACTGAATAACTGCAGGAGCAGTGAACGTGTTAAATAACTCATTTTATCTACCCGAGGAGTAATTACGACCCGTCAGTCAAAGCTTAGGTGGAGCACTCTTTGAATAAAATTATTACGTCCAATTGACAACTTTGTCTTTTCGTCCAACCGCTATGGATAGTCTTGTCTAGCATAGTTATTGGTCCCATTAATGCTTTACGCAGACTTACTGAAATCATCTTTCATAAGCACAAATGCTTGAATGGAAACTTTTCTGAAGAATCTTTCGGGATAAATACTGTGTGCAAGTGATATTTCAGAGGCACAACGAAAATGATGCACCCCCACCCCACCACCATAAATGCGATCTAGGGAGAAATACGCAGATATCATGGTCATGCACATCATCAGACTGATGATAGCGGCGTGGTCACGTAAAAAATAATTATCTATGTTTTATTTCACACCATGAGTTGGCAAACATTTTTTCACCAAATGGGACGACAAATTTTCACTATGCATCTTTACAACATATCAAAATGAAACTTAAATAATTTGTTTTTCGCAAAATATCATACAATGTTGATATCAGACGATATGAATATGATACAATGAGGTTTAAAAAATGTGAAAATCGTGCAAAGTATCGTAATAGCAGCCAAATACTGTTCAATTTCGTGAATAGAAAGTTATTTGCGAAATTTAGTTGAATTTTGCTGACATTAAAATGACAAATTTTAACTTAAAATGGCTTTAAACATCAAAATAACAACTTTTATGCTCTAAAAAGATTACGAAAATACCAATTCGCAAAATTTCAAGGTCCCTACTTATGGTTAATAGCAGTATCTCAAGATGTTACGCATAGCATCACAATGACACAACCAACTATTCCTGATTCCTGGAGTTAATAATTACTGCCCAATGAGCAATATGTTTTTTTGATGATCTTAACCAAACAAATGCTTTTGAGTGAAAGTATTCCAAAAAAACAAACACAGTCAAGCCCATTCATAATGAAGTTGAGGGGGCCGAATAATTACTTCGTAATATCCGAACTTCTTTATAAGTGGACCAGTTTTTCCCAGCCTTATTTGACGGGGAATAGCCTTTACTTCGTTATAACCGGGGCTTTGTTATAAACGGGTTTGATATAAGTGGGCTTGACTGTACTAGAAAGTATCGAAGTATTAGTAAAATGACCGATACCTGATACTCGCTATTGATCGGTCCAAGAGTAATTAAAGTGTTAGTAATTAGGTCTGGTTAATAGCAGCTTAGTAATTGTAAGCATAGATGAAAATAATGTTTATTTAATCAAGGGATAAGGCTGGTAATTTAGGAAAACTAAATTATGAACCCAATTTCATTAATCATGTGGATGAAATACTGAGCGGTAGTATATTAAATTAATTCATGCATCTCATTTGTTCCCTGCACCCAAGGCCATGAAAGATATTGATGAATTTTGTGATATAATTAATTTAATTGTTATTCTCATGCTAAGAGTGACAAATGAATGAGTGATAACTGCTGACTACTGCCTCTGTTACCATTGAAAATAGATATGACTTTATTTCATTATTTTTTTCTCTCCAGACCTATTATGACATGATTGACTACCTGAATGAACTCAGAGAAGGTGTGGGTGAGGCATGTACAGGAATTGTTCAAGGATTTAAGGGCATTGGACCAGAACCTAATCCTGAGTTGGCACTTTTAGAACCACATGTGCCATTCATGGTTGAGTTTATCATCATGATAGCTCGTGATCCTGAGAGATCAGAAGGCATCGTAGGCTGTTGTGCTGGATTAATTGGGTATGTAGTTAATTGCATGATGTAACTGGTAATTTCCTATCTTAACGTATGCCATGTTTTGTAATCACAGCCATATAATGAAATGAAAACATGAACGTCTGGAGTGTGGCAGGGAAATGTGTATTTCTATTCACTTCTTGCCATTTTTCCAACGAGTTCTATCTTCACCCTCAGCATCAGACATGATTTGCCCAGAGAAGCTCGATTTTGATCAGAATAGTCTAAATTCTCTTTGTCCCCTTCTATATCAGAAATTGAATGATACTGTCCACTCCAGATTGGAGAAAGCTGTGTACAAAAAAGAGAACTAAAATCACCACAATTGTTATCAATTAAAAATTGAACACAATAAAGTAAGATTACTGTTACAAAAAGTGTTGATGAACAAGAGTATGCCTGGTTTGAATGCTCACAAGATTCACAGGTAACGGACCTGTGCTAGTTTTGAAAGTTTGGTAGGAGTAGACATTGAAATTGTGGCAGCAGGAAAGGGATTTTGAAAGAGTCTTTGCGAAAAACAAAGGAGAATTGCATAGGATTGGAAATAATGGAGTGGGTAAATTTTGTAGCAAGGGAATGCACTTGTATGTAAATTGAGTAGGATAAATAATTCAGTAGTAGAATAATTCTTCAAAACTTGAGTCACTTTTTGAATTCCAGATGTAATAAAATATAAGTAACAAAATTAAATGTACATGAATAAGCATACAATTAAACTAGAAAAAAATATGGTATTGTTTGATTTTCTTTTAGTTACTTCATAGATACTCTTCCCTCTCGAGTGCTCCTAAATTTTGGTCAACAGTAGTGGTTTTATTGAAAAGTGGACAGACCTTGAAGATTATTAGCTCTTTCTACTTACGTATTAATAATTATAAAGTTTATAAATTCCACAGTTCATAAATGGTAGTAAAATTGATTGATTCAATTTGCGATTGTATTTTGTGTTATATGGATTTGCGATTGTATTTTCTGTTTTAATTTTTAAATTGAGTTTCAGATTTTTACGCCAATAGGCAACATGTTAAGTAGAGGAATAACATTTAATATATTAATTGCATTGCTAGTATTTGAAATTCAAGATATTTGAATATTCGAGTTCTGAATAATATTCGAATTCAAGAAATTAGCTATTCTTCGCGACTCTAGTATATTGTCACGTAATTGTTCAATACAATTACGTAACAAAATGTTACCATGACACAGCATTCTAATTTAGCTACTATGGGACATGCCTAGCTGCATCCGAATTGTAGGTACAGTAAAACCTCTTTATATCGAAATGGAAGGGACCAATTTTTTAGTCATTTTGATAAGTGGAGGTTCATTATAAAGAGGTTTTAGCAAAATGAACACATATTTCCGCCTTATGAAGCTTTTTGGTAGTAAAATGTGCTGCTTTCTCTTTGATTACTATATTTGTATATTTAAATATATGAAATTTGCTTTTTTATAGTTTTAATGTTTATAATAATAAAAAAGGGTACAAAAAATTTACTTAAGCACTCTCCGCCGAAAAAAATTTGTAATTTCTGTTTGTTTCATTTTTTTCAAATTCTTTTGAGATGATAACTTCTATCTTATTTAATAGTAGTAGATTTTCACTGCTGCAGTCCTCCATATCAAAAAAAAATCTTTCCATCACACCCAAAGCATCCTGCACCTCTTTTTTGGTTGGCTTTGGCATAAAATCCTCACCATCACTCTCTTCTTCTTCCATGTTATGGACTACTACTGGAGATTCCCTGCCAGCTTCTTCCTCCATATCTTCGAACACCTCTCCCTCATTTGGGGCACATGTTAGCAAGACATTGTCAACATTAACAAAGTCATCAAATGATGCCTGAACATTAATTATTTTGTTTATTTCAAGCCATTCTGTCGGTTTGTCCTCATACAAAATATCTTCCTCACTGCTGTCCCCCATAAATCCAGCCATTTTAAAACATTTTTCAATAACTTCTGCCTTCAAACAAGTCCACGAAAGACAGAGCCTGTGCATGGCCTGAATTATGTTCCAAGAACACTTTTTCAAATCATTTTCCTCCTCAACTTTTCACAACATGTATGACACCAGTTACTGCCTGTAATGTCTCTTCACAATGGAAATTATTCCTTGATCAAGTGGTTGCAATTTGCTGGTGGTGTTTGGAGGAAAATATACTACTTTGACGTGTCGTAATGCAATCCCCTCAACTTTATGTGCTGTGCACTGATCAATGAAGAGAACTATTTTCTAGTTTCTCACTCCCATCTTTGAGTCCAGCATGGTCAACCACTCGCAGAATAAAAATGCTGTCATCCAAGAGTTTTTTGAGTTTTTGTATGAGCAAGGAAGTTTTTTAATATTTTTAAAGCATCTACGCATTTATATTTTCCAATCACAAGAGGCTTCAATTTCTCTGAGCCATCAAAATTAGCACAGAAAAGCACTGTGAATCTTTCTTTGCTTTTTTTTCCTCCATGGCATGAGGCATCCTCCTAACTGCTAAAGTTCTGTCTGGAAGCAAGTTATAAAAAAATTCTGCCTCATCCTAATTAAAAATGTCTCGTGGTTTATACCTGGCTAAAATCGTCTGCATAGTTTTTTCCACTCTTCTACCACTGTGTCACTTACAGAAGCTTCTTTCCCACTCATCTTCAGAGTTTTGAGATTCCACCGCACTTTAAACTTTTGAAGCCACCCATTCGATGCATGAAAATTCTCAATGCCCTTTTTTACTGCCACTTCACTTGACTTTTGCTGTAGAATAGGTACAGAAACAGGAATATTTCTGGATCTACCTTCCATCAACCAATCAGATATGTGTCTAATTGTTCACTTTTCACCGCTCGCAATTTTTAATTTATGCATCCTCGATGTGCTGCCTCTTCAGTTTTTTTTAATTAAAAAAAAATAGACGGTAAACTTTCACAGAAGTTAGGCGTATTTCACGGACCGATGTCTTAAACTACAAAATTGTGGCTTAAATAACTAACATTGTTATATGTGGGGGGACGGTAATGCACCATTGTTACGGGTTGAAAGATAATGGAATGGTCGAGTTATAATTCGCGGCGACAATATCCAAAAGTAAAAGACGACTGCCACGAGGGGCAAGCATGAAAAAATGCGATCATTCTGGTACGGCCATAATAGTATCGAGTGTTCATAGTGAATTAAACTTCAAATGAATAGTTCAAAAATGAAACAGAATAGGCTAAATTCTCCTTAAAAGATCATTTGAACGCTAAAATATAACAAGTCTTCCGATACGGTACAATAGTCGCATCAGATGTTAATCTCGTACGTGGGTATGGGTCTTTCATAGCTCGGCGTTGCGTTGAACGCTAAAATATAACAAATCTTCCGAAACGGTACAATAGTTGCATCAGATGTTTATCTCGTACGTGGGTATGGGCTCTTTCATAGCTCGGCATTGCGTTATCGCGAGCAGCAGGCTTTCATAACTCCGCGTTGCGGAAACAAACGAAAAGCGATAAGCGTTTCGATAAATCAGCCGCAAACTCACTGCAATTCTGTAATAACGCATTAGTATTTGATTATAACTGTGTTAAATCATGTCTACATACAGTTAAATAAATATACAAGTATTATGAGTCGCCACCAGAATTTTTACAATTCCATCTGCACACTCGCTGACTTGGAACACTATTATTTTATTAAGTAACCTCAATGATTCAAATAATATGAACTCAGTCGCCAAATCCTGTTATTGTTAATATTAAGACAGTGTGGAAGGAGAATCGTATATATGTTTAACTAAACTATCTATATTAAGATATTATTCAGACACTTGCGCTCGAACAACTCAATTGCAAATGTGTATAGTATGCGATAGCATCGGAGTTAAGTTTTCTGTGCATTAAGGATTGGTGAGGGTAAATGCGAATAGAATATGCAGTGGTGTCATTCGTGATTATTTAAAACTAAGAATTAAACCATTTTACCGCATAAATCAATCTGGGAGTTGTAAATACTATTAGGACTCCGGGTGTAAATCCAGCAGGACATTTGTCGTAAATATTTATATATGGACGTTTTAATGATGAATATACAAAACAAAAGCAATGCAAATCGATCAAAATAAGTCTTTGACGCATATGATTAATAACAAACACACTAACGACTGCCCAGCTAAGCTTCACTTTTCAAGCGCTGCGGGTTTTCGCGCTCCCAACGTAGAAAAGTCGGAACGGCCGGACGGAACTTTCTACGGCTGGCGCCGGCTGAATATTTCATTCCATGGAGGTAGTTGGCTCGTCATGGGGGTGTATTCTCATTACGAAAAGCAGAGGTTTTTCGAAAACATAGAGGTGCGATATAGAGAGGTTTCTCTATATAATTACATACAAATTTTGGCGGGACCAAGAAGTTATTACGAAAAACGGAGGTTTACGATATGAAGAGGTTCACTAGATAGAGGTTTTACTGTATTACTTAAGTAATGTGAAGATGTAGATGCATGAAGATGAGTATCCAATGCAAGTGATGAATAGTCATTGGATATTTTTCTGGCTGTGCTACTCGGCAGGGAGCTGATTAAATTTTTTTAGATGCTGAGGCAATTCTGTGCTTTCAGCACTTCTATGTATTAGGTGGGAAGGCCACTTCAGTGTAAAGTTTGTTGTCCATCTGATGTGTAATATTTTATTGTGTGAAATGGTGAAGAATATACATTTCACCTTCTTTGTTAGCAAAAATGTTCTGCCCAAAACTCTATAGAGGACAAGGAATTTTAATATTTGCGTAAAACTTAAAGATGAACAAATCTGGCCACAGTGCCCATGCTTGTGAACAGGAGTTCATATATTTTCTTAGGTATGGATATGGTTTGTCTTAGGATTGATAGCTTAGGAGGACAATAAAATAAAGCCATGCATGCTGGTACACTTAAAATCAAAGTGCACTACTTTGTACATAACAATTGGGCAAATTACTTTGTGAAGAACATCTTAATGCACTTTATTTTTGAGTGGTGAAATAATTTTATTTCTATAATTGGTCATATTTTTTTATAAAGAATGTTTGAACTCCTTGTCAATAATTAGAGGAAACTCTTGCTTATGCCTCACATTAGAGCCTAACTGCAAATATTTAAACATGCTAATGGCCTTTAGCTTTAAAATTCCTCTCAAATTAGAAAGTTTTTTCTGGTATTGACTTTACAGTTGGCACATTTTGTACAAAGTAGTGAATTATGAGAGGCTTTGAGAATTGGCTAATTTATGTAAATTACTGATCCACGGATAACTTATTTGGAAATATACCATAAGGGCCTTAAAATTAACAGATGGATATGTCATTGGGTAACCGGAAAAGTGTAATTAGGTCAACATTATCAATTTTATTCCTGTGGCTTACTGAATTATAATAAATTTTTCGCATTAGTTTGTAATGAAACCATGAGTTTTCTCTCTTGGAATATTGGTTTAATGTACTTTATTAACTGTCAAGGGACCTACTGACTGCTTTTGGAGCAAAAATGGTACCTTTACTCGATGTTCAACCCATCAATGAACTACTGGAGCAGGGGCGTAAGTCTCGAGCGCAGAAAACAAAAACTTTAGCTATGTGGGCATCCAGGGAATTGCGAAGAATGAAGAATGCTTCAGCTGCAGCAGCTGCTGCTGCTGTAGTAGCCACTACTAGCTGGTGAGTGTTCTAATTATTTTATTTCCCATGCAAAAGCATAGTAAATATAGCACATTCGTCACTTATTTTTGTGCCATGCAATTAAGAAGTGATGAAATGTATCTGTATACAAATTAACAGATATTTATTATCTTGACTATTACAATTGGCCATTGAGTACTACACAGTCATGTAAAAAATCACATATGGGGCATCTAACTAAAGCCTGACTGAGTGAAGGTTGATGTGAGTGTGCAATGATGAGTGTATGCACCTTGTGTGAGGTAATTTCTGAATTCCTTTGAGAGAGATGGGCCAATGAGATTGTATATGGAGTATACTTGGATTTGGGTTTAGTGAGTTTGAGTTATTAGTTTAAATACTATTTTAAAAAGTTTGCCAAAGTGTGTGTGTATACCCTATCCCCTCCTCTTCTGAGTGAAAGCTATGTGGAAGTTGGTATGTGTGTGGGACAGGAAAACTTACCTTCTAGGCTGTGTTTTTTCTATGGGAACATGACGCAATCCTGCAAAACTTATTGCTTGAAATAAATGAGTTAAAATATTGGCATACATTATGGATTCGATTAGCTATCCCCTAAAATAATTCATTGTAGGTGTGGAAATTGAGTTTCTCTATCAACGCAACATACACTTGAAGGGTCTTTATTTTGTCACAATTTGCTGCAAAGAAACGCATTTATTAAACTAGTCTCCCAGAATTTTAAGTAAATGGAATGATTTGTTCCTTCCACTAGTCCCCACTGGGAAAAAAGTATAATTACTAGGGATGTGTGAGTGCTTGAAATTCTTGTTTGCTTAATTTATGCAGTGGTTTCATTCATCTCTATAATATGATCATTGTTATAACTTTTAAAGGCATTCAGTATATTGAGTCTAGTCACCAGTTGTGTTTTACATGTTAAAAATGGTTGATCTTAAAAATGATTCTTCATATTCATTTTCATTGATTCTTCCATTTACCTTTCTATTTTTTTAACTCAATGTGCTCGCTCTTAGGGGTATTTTGAAGAGCTTAAGCATCTTACTATAATTTGTGGCTTTGACTGGTTAAATCTCAATTAAAAGTTAGAGCCCAATAATGCAATTCTAATCATTGCTAATGTTAGTTAGATTTTGATTTACCTCAAGATTGTCATTTTGAAGAGATGGACTCATTTACCTCAGTTAGGGTGTAAAAGTGAAAAGTAATGGTTTGTACTTGAGTAATCCTTTTTATCATGAGTTAAATCTTAATCTCGCACATGCCTACTAATTATTGAAGTGGCATTCAGACACTTGGTCCCAGTGTGTAATATCATCAGTCACGTTAAAGAAGAAAATTCATTTTCTCAGTCATTATCACAGAATATTGTAAGTTGGTATCCTAAACTTTCTAGTGTGAAGTTAAGATAAAATTACTGATGATAAGTTCATTATCCAATATCATCATTGGATAATCTCTCATTTAAAGAAGGATCTTGGTGAATGAGAAACTGTGTTGCTGACATACCTAGATCTCTGAGTTTATTTAAAGAATAATTGTTCTGCAAAGTATTTAAATTTCATCATTTGCTTCCTTTGGAAAATTATTTTCCATAGATTCATAGCTCTGTGATTGTTTTTAACTTTGAGAAGCTTCCTAATCTTTTAAATGGGTAATGCAACAAGGACCATACAGTGTTATAGGGGACAAAAATTGTGCATCTGTGCATCTATCTCCCTTCCCATATCCGTTTTGGGCTCTTCTCCTTACAGATCCGAGACTACTACTGTTCGCTGCTTCAGTGTGGGTGACTGCAGCCTCGCGGCTACACCACTGCCACCCTCCTCCCTCTCACCATTTTCCCACCATTGTGGCTACACTCAAGTGCCACAACTCTGTCATTTGCTTCTTTCCAAGTAAATCCTAACTATTGGTCACCAATCAACCTATTTAAGGGGAGGGTGGGAAATTACGAGCAAAAAGTAAGAAAAAAATCCAGTTATATGCATATGTAAAAATGGGAAAATTTGCAGAGGAGGTGGGTCGGGGCAAAATTAAAGGCATGCCATGATATTCAAAAATAAAAAGCCAAAAAGTCCTATTTTTTCTCCTCTTTACAATCCAGAAAAAAATTAGGATGAAAGTGTTGTGCATCTGAGGATGTGGTTGGTTCCTGGTTGACTATGAATGTTGAGTGAGTGACATTAGCTAAAATTATGATGCGGGTGCAGTGGTGTGTGGGGAAGTCAGACACTGTGTGACTGGGGTGGCTGGCCATAAATGAGTGGCTGTGGGCTAGTGTTTGGCCTTGTGGCATAGTGGCCATGTGTGATAGTCTATACCTTGCTCAGTGTGATTCATGAGGTATAGGTAATGACAGTGCCTGAGTGAAGTATGCTTGCCTAGGGGGAGAGAGATAGTGTAATTGCTGTGTGTACTAAGGGAAGGTCTTTTCCTTTGTTCTTTTTTAAAGAAGAGATTGTCGTCCTTCATGTCCCAAGATTTCTCATCTTCAAAACACCAACAGGAACTGATCTAAGCAAAGATAAATATTTTTTTGGAAATTCTTTACCTATTCTCAGTGATTGTGTCTGTAAAGTGGGAAGAAAAGCACTGAAAATTTTATTACTCTCCGTTGAAATTTATTAGTTTCATTTTCTTAATTGATAGTTACGATGGAATTAGTTTCATTCCCCATCTCTCTCTCAACTTCCCTTAATTCTCAGTGATATAACCCAAGTTGTGAAAGAAGAGGAAGAAGATAATCCAAGAGTGCATTACATTGTGTGACTGTGTGATACAGGGAACCTTACTCTAATTGGTAAAGTTCAGATGCCTCTCTCTCCATGCAACATCCTAAAGCATGGCCTGAAAACATTGTGTGCCTGATAGCATCATAGTGAAAAGAGTGTGTGATACGAAATAGTCATACCAAAATTGGTTAGTAAGTAAGGTAAAAAAAATAAAGGGTCCAGATTGTTTGGCACTACTGAAAGCCGTGTAGCATCTAACAAAAAATTTTAATATGAGTGTACAACAAAATTTCCTTTTATTGACAGCAATTTTATCTTAATTTAATACATGCCTTTGTCTTTCTACATAAGTAATTTACAGTGAAGTATGTATCTACTTCATAAGTTTCGTTGTTTCCTATAATGTGAACCTAACATTTCGTACAATAATTGCTCACTGCTTGTACCAAAACTATTTGTAGGGATAACACATACATACAATTCTTTATTAATATTTCTTGTCTTTTTGAAAAAGATGCTTCCGTTGAATGGGATTGTTAATTTAATCAAGGTTTTTAGTGGACCTTTTAACATATCTTCATATCTGTGGTGGACAAAAATGGCCTACATAAACACAAACATCTCAACAGTGTGGAGTCTTGAAAAATTATTAGCATGGAAGGAAATATTTGCGCTACAACTTATACACTCCTAGTTGTTTCTAAAAAGTGCCTTGATTCCAAAAATGTAATTATTTATTTTTTCTCTGTTATAAATGTATTGATTTTTCTGTGATTTACAATTGTTACAACAATTGTCTTTTACTTAGCTGGCAAGGATATAAAGTTTGTTATCTCCTTGTCATAACATCTTTCTAATGAATATTCTTCGCATCCAGCACTTAAATCTTTTGGGTGCAGTTGACTGCTTTTCTCATAAATTGCCAAAGATTTTCTTCAGCTTTGGGATATAATTGTATGTATGTGTAAAATGTATTACTTTATCATTTTCATTGTCCTTCAGAAAATGTTCCATGTGGTTAGCAAAATTTATTGGTGCAGCTCTGTATTTGAATATTTCTCAGCATTAAGTCACTTGTGTAGCTGGAATATTCAATGGCTAAATGTTGTTGTTGCAGCACTGAATTTTCCAACTTGAGCTGATCCAATGGTTGGTGAATGGTCCCACCATATACCTTACTGCTACACTATTTGATAATCAGGGAATATTTGTGAGATTGTTGGTGTGGATGTGCTTGCATATCAGACTGGGTCCTATAAATGATTTGATGATTCCATCTCTTTTCCCCTCTTGTTTTTAAATATTTTTGATTGTTCAGCTAAAAATTCTATGTTGATTATATTCCCAGTTACATATATTATTATTCTATCATTGAACCTGCAAAAAAATTGTTGAAGAACCTCGTAGTTCTGCTAATAAATCAGCAGTAATTGGCGTAATTAAGGCCCTTCTCTGTTTCATTGTAACATTCCCTTTTGAATTTATTAAAGTAGACGTGTCCAGTTTTGTAAAGAAAATATTAAAATTCGGGTACAAGAAGAGTGGGAGAAGGGAGAGCACACCTGTGATTATTTCTTGTCTGCATGATATTGCGTCCGAGTTGCGTGTGTGAGATAGTATTTTTTTTATTCAAGTTCATTATTTTGTATCTCATTTTCTCAGGTGTGTCATGTGGTTGAATGTACTCTGTGTGCACGTGTATATGTGTGTGTGTGTGTGTTTGTAATGATTGTTTTTATTGTTGTTGTCGAATGAGTATTTGAAGTTAAGCTGCATTGTATCAATGAGAAGAAATGAAAGTATGTCTGTGTGAATAGTGGAGTGTAATTGTGATAATTAATTTCTTCATGAAGAATGAATAATGTCCATATGCCCAGTTTATTGTGGTCATAAGTATGGGTGCTATCTTGTTGAATGCTTGTTTTGGTGGGTTGAATTTTTTTCCAGAGTTCCCTCCAATTTTGGGGATATACTTTCATTATATTTAAAAAGTCCATTGCCAAATTTACCATGATTTGGTTTTTATCAACAGATCCATGGAAAGCTAAAGCATTCACAATGAGACTGCCCACACATATATGTGAGTGTATGCCATCAGTTGAATGTCTGAGGTGTAAAACTGAATCCTGTGTGGAAATGATGTGGGTGAATGATTGCTGGCTTAGCATGGAGCATATGTGGTGAATGAACAAGTGGTAAATGCTGCATTTGTGCGCTGTGTGCACGCATTAGTATGCTTGAAGTGCCATTTGATTAAGAATAAATTTAAGTAAAGGTAGCCTGGCATTCACGAAGTAATTGTAGCAGGCAAAAGGTTAGAGCGTGGTTGAGCTCATGAGAGAAGTCATGGGGCTGAATAGAAGGTTGTAGAGGTAGGTATAAGTTGGGAATATTTGCAAAATCCTCTGTATAAATATATATTTTTTGTTCTTTTTCTTGTTGCTTATGTCCCAGCTTCTGCCATTTCTTCCATCCTCTGCAACCTTCTTAGAGACATGTGCCCCTTCCCATCTTCGTCAGTAATTCAGAGGGTGTAGGTTGGGGTTTGAGGGAGTCATTAAAAACTTTCAACTTGTCATTAGTGTTTTCTTTGCCCTTAATGGCCCTCAAGTTTCATAGATTGTCTGCCCAATGCTTCATTTTTAATGCCATGAATTTATGTCACAGGGACATTTAGAGGAGCAAAAATATTCCTGTGGTTTTAAGGTAAATGAATACATGTATGTAAGTATTGCCCTCTGAGATCATGTTTTAACTATCCATTGCTGCAATTAGCAATTTTCTGTAACTCAAAATAATTTGAATTGCTCAGAAGCACTTATTCTTTCCTGTAGGGTGACAAATTTAGTTCTGTAATGAAAGTTAATAAATATCTTGTCAAGTTATTTGGTATTTTATTCTCAGTTCTATTATTGTGAGTGTATAATGTGGTTTTAAATATTTACTCATTAAACTTTCGTGTTCCTTATCAATTTTATACCGTGCACTTGAAAAAGTATAGTATTACTATGCAAATGGCCCAAGTAGCACATATTTTGTAAATTTGGAATTAAAATGTTTAATGTTTGTGTACATGTGTCCATCTGTGAGACAACTACACATTGCATATCCAGGGAGTATTTGAATACCAAGAAATGAACATAATATTTTCAAACCTTGCAATCTTAAAACTAAAACAATAGGGTAGTTTCCAAAAAATTTTTTATTGTCTTGATCCAAAGTTTATAACCTCTGGAGTACGTATTCTAAGACATTCGATTTTCAGATGACATTAAGTATTTTTCCTCATTAATTAAAAAATCAATGGTGCGAAAATGCAACGGCAAACTATTGCATGCTGGTTAAACCTACGTATGACATCAAACTATTTCCTCTACCTGCCACCAGGTAGTGGTGCGGATGCTTCCAATTAGATGCTGCACTCCGTTAAAGCTTATTAACTAGTATTGGAGGCATATTTATTCCGTTAATTAATTATAATTAACTTTTATTTATTTATTTAATATTACTTATGCAGTTGATCCATTTAAAATAAGTTAGTGGGGCCCTGAAATACAACGGTAAATTCAGGTGACAAATTTTCCTATGCAACTCAACGTAAACTATATACCTGTTACGTCAGCAAGAAGACAGTGCACCCTGCCATTTCAGAGCTTTTTCAAATAATCTTAAAATTAACATTTAATTCTCTTGTAAACTGGGATTTCTAAGTCCAAACTTTTTGCGTAAAATAAATACATTTATGGCAGGGCATGAATCGCAAGTAGGAATGGTTCGGTTCTCGGTTCCACCGGTTCTTGAGCTTAGAACCGGAACTGAGGCCAAAAATAATCAGTACCGAAACAATAGGCACGAAAACCAGTTTGAAACCTGTCCAGTTATCTCTTTCGGTAGCTGCTGCATGACAGGCATTGTCGTTCTCCAAGCTTTCATACCCGTTGCTGGGCACGTCATCAGGGAAATAATAATTATGGAGAAGCAAAGATGCTGGTACTTATGGAGGGTGCCGTATCCCCCCTCCCCCTGTCTCTTGGCCTTGGCTGGTTGCAGTTTTCTTTCACCGCCGCTGCTGACGTCAGTAAGTGGTGAGGGTCATTCATCTAGGAAGACCACGTTGAGTCGAATGCCGTCGTCTCTGTTGAAGTTCTCCGGCCTCTTCTCAATTTCGACGGCCTCTCGAATTAATCAGGGAAAGTATGAATTTTCCCTCGAGATGACCTTCGTCTCCTCGGTCAAGATCCAGTGGTCCTCTCCCGAAAGGGCGTGGTCTGCAACCGCCAATTCTTTTTCTGTTGCCGCACAGGATCACTCTCTGATGTTCCTTTAATCGGCACGCCACTGACCTTCCGCTTTGCCCTATATACATTTTACTGCACGCGCACAGTATTTCGTAAACTCCTTCTGTGTGAAAGGGGTGAAGCCGGTCCTTCACGGATGGTAATATATCTTTGGTTATTATACGTGCCAAACCACGTCTGTATGCCTGCTTTCTCAAGTATTGGGAAATGCATTTGGAAGATCTGGCGACATAGGAAATAATAGCATATCCTTTCAGTTTCGGATGGTTGTTTTCGGACAATCTTGGCTCCATCTTCATGTGTCTCCTCACGAACGACTCTGAATACCCATTTCCGAGAGCGGCAACCATGTGTGACTCCTCGTCTTTTAGAGCAGTGTTCTCGCGCACCACTCTGGCCCTGTGCACAAGGGTTTTAACTAATGCCACTTTTTGCCCTGGATGATGGTGGAAGGATGCATGGAGATACCGATCCGTGTGTTTTCTTTCTGTAGACGGAATGCCGCAGCGATCCATCGTCTCCTTTCTTCACCAAAACATCTAAGAATGTCAAGTGGTCCCATTCTCCTCCATCTCCATGGTGAATTGGATGGAAGGATGTATTGAGTTGATTTTCCTCTTGAAAACTTGTAATTTTTCCATCCCGTGGGGCCAAATGACGAATGTATCGTCGACGTAGCGTAGCCAGCAGGTTGGTCGAAGGCTGCAGGATGCCAGAGCATCATCTTCAAAATTCTCCATAAAGAGATTGGCCACAACCGTAGAGAGAGGGCTTCCCATGGCTTCTCCATCCTTTTGTTCATAGAATTGGCCCTCCCAGAGGAAGTAATTGCTCCTCAGGCAGAAGTCATTCATCTTTAAACCTTCCGTTTAAACCTTCTTTAGAATGAAGTTTTGGGGGCTGGTGTTACTTCAAAGATCCCTCAGAAATCAATCGCGCAAGGTAGTGCCAAGTTACCATCAAGAGCCATGGCATACGAATCAGCACTGTTAGCACTTCATGTGTGCCCAGATATCAGGCCCAGATGAATGCTTCCTAAGTCGCATGTCGATAAATGAAGTGCTATCGGAATACGGCATGCCTATCGATATTATATCATACCCATCGATATTTTAAAAATATTGATAATTGGTGAAATTACGCCTGAATGTACTCACACGGTTGAATCCTTCATCCAATGTCTTCCGAAGTGTGGAAATACTTCACGGTTGATGCAGCAAATGAAAATTTCACAGTGTAATATTTGTCATTCCCTGATTTCCAGGGGTGCATGTAAATCCACTTCTAACCTTAAAAAGCATGCGGAAAAGAAGCATAAAATAAATTTTCATGGGAAAAGTCCAATCGTGTCTCCTAAGAGACAGAATACTTCAGTAACTAGTAGAGGCCTGCACACGGTTGCAAAATATGGGCGAGGGTCGCCTGCCCTTGTGCGAGAGATAAAGAGAGAGGCGCAACCCGAAGACATTTGACGGACTTTTCTGAAGTGTCAGGAATATGGCTTAACAGAGAAATGGCCGAGAAGAGGCGTTGCAGGCGACCGCCTCCATCCATGGATGGGCAACGAGTATAAAACCAAAAGTGCTTGAGTTCTATAAATATTTTCACATAAAGGGTAAAAATGGATTAAAATTGCATATACACAAAAATATAATGAAGTATTCTTTTTCAAGCAGTATGACTGAAAATTATCATTGATTATCATTTCTTACCATTGAGCAATGCAAATTAAGTCGTAAATTAAGATTCAGGAACCGAAAAAAAGTGGAACCAACCCATCCCTAATTGCAAGTAATGAAGTATGTTTTCTTTGATGAAGGAAACTACCCTATTGGTAACTTCCAAGTGAATGTCCATAAAATTATCAGGAAAATTAGAACACAGAAGAATATTCTACTTGATGGTTTATATATGCTAAATTAGGGTTTTGTCCCCTCTTTTCCCCCTCCCTAGAGTAGAGCTCCATCAAAAAAACTAGGCAAACTTTGCATTTCTCCTGTTAATGTAATATTTCATGTCTGTAATCCTGAAGAACATTATTTGACCCTGCCTGGTTAAAACTTTTATGGCTGTTTTGGTTTGATCTTTTCTGCTCCTATTGCCCACTTGGAAGATATAATGTACCTTTTCCTTCTTGTAAGTTGCAGTAGTGTTGAAAAGTTAAAACACTGCTACTAAGAAAAAAATTAAGTTAGTTAGGTAATTTATGGCCTAATTTCTTTAGAGAGTTCAGGAAATTAAGTGGCACATGCTCTTATTGCTGCCAAATTAAGGGTGACTTGCTTTACACCTTGATTGCACAATGCATGCAATACTAAAGGTAAATGAGAACTGTACTGTTATAATCCATATGATGCTGTGGTGTGATTTTACCCATGGTGAATCTTCCGCAGTCATTTGTAGGGATAATTGTGGTTAGTGATACACCGTCATTTTCCTTTGAGTTTGTTTGAACATGTTAGTTTCTCTTCGTTGTTTCCTTGTCACATTAATGGCTGCTTATAAAATTTTATTAGCAAAAAAATCCTTCTGAAAGCGACTGGTGATGTTTAGAGATGGGTAAATTACCATAATTTTCAATTGAGGTAAATTACCGTGGGAAATTACGGTAATTTTCGAAAATTACCATAATTTTCCAGTAATTTTAAGTTTTAGAGCTGCAAATCCTTATCAGAGGACTCCAAACGAAGTCAAATAGCATTGAGATATAAATGCCGACGTTTATATCAAACATATCACGACGATTATCAATAATTACTCATTAAAAAATTAAAACAAAGTTGGCAGCAACATGCAATTTGCCTCTCTCTTGTCACTATGAGAAATTTTCATTCCAAAGACATACCTCTGCGCAATGTGCCTTTGTTATTTTACTCTGAATCAAATGGAATTAATCATGGACACAATGTAAAAAAATCGTTTTAGCTTCTTAATTTATAATATTACCAATTCCAATGGTTTCTTCATGAGGAAGAAATTTTCTGGAAAAGAACTTTTCTGAAAATTACAGTTTATTACGGTAATTTTCAGGGGTGTTGGTAATTTACGAAAAATACCACTGTAATTTACCAAGTTGCCCATCTCTAGTGATGTGTTTGCAGCCAAAATCAGTAAATTATTTTGAAAACAAGTCATGTCTGTATTGCTAACTGTTAGAAGCCATCAATAGAAGATATCTTCAATCCTCATTTACTAAAAATTCATTCATTGGTGATCACTTAGTAAATAGTACAAGTTACATTTTATAAGAACAAAAAACAGACATTTGACACAAATTTTATAATCCAGTTTATTTCTTTCCTGGCCTCTCTCTGAAAGAATTTTGTCAAATCCTTTGATTTGGTCTTTTCCACTAGAATGATGTGTAGCTGTCATTGACCGTTTAGATATTTTCCTCTGAGCTAGCTCGAAAACTAATTTTTGATTGAGATTAACTAACTTTTAATATATTAGGGTCTGAAAGCTCCCAGTAAAATATTACAAACAAATATGGTTGCTGAGTAACAGGCGAGTCTACCTAAAAGGTCGGCGAGTGGTCAATTGACCGCTATTGTGTCTTTGTCCTTTATGCGACATTTTAGATTTTTGTGGCCGTATCCTAAGTTAAACATCATTTATCAGTCATGTTGACCTAATCCCCACTCATTTATTTAAGTTTTCTTACTGTTCGGTTATTACTTGCTGTGATACTGTACTTACTGCTGTAATACGGCTACGGTACTTACTGTAAAATTCAGTTACTGACACACTTCTTTTCAGTCTCATAATTTTGCAATGAATATACCCAAAGAATCATAGGGCTCCACCTGCTACACTAAGCAACACTTGGAGAAAGATTTTTACAAGAGTGCCTTTTATCCATTTTCCTATGCGTTCCTTTCTATCTTATATGCACGTGGGGTTTTTGTAGCTTTATCAACCCATGTTAATGATATGTGGCATGAGCAACGGGACCAATTTTTTCCATTTTTTTCGATGGCAATGAATGGAGATTGTTTCAACGAAATCTTGAGATTTTTACGTTTTGATGACAAAGACAAATGTGCGCACCATAAACAAACCAATAAATTTTGCTTATTTCAGAATATTGGAATAAGTTTCTTGACAATTGTTTAGCATGCTACATACCCCTTATTACCATCGATGAGCAGCTGTAATTGTCAAAATGCAGTTGTCCCTTTTACAATATGTGGTGAATAAATCAGAGAAGTTATAGATTAAATTTTAGATTGCTACCGATGCAAAGATCAGATACGTGATCAATGCCTCCCTAGGCAAGAATGAGGAAAGGCAAGCACAGAAGGTGCTGGCGAAAATATTGTCAAACATCTTGTAAAGCCTTTCCTAAACAAGGACAGAAATGCGAAGACCTTAGAAAAAGCAAAACTACCCTTGTAGGTACACTAAATTGAAATAGGAGAGATGTACGGTCTTCTTTGAAAAAACCTTTGAGATTTTCGTTTTAGCTCTGTTATCTGTAAGCACCAAGATATCACCCTGACAGGCTATCTAGCGAAATGTAATAATAATGTCTTTGTACTTAGTTGTATGTACCCCAGTGTATAATCGACACAGACTGAAAAAAAATGAAGACTGCACTTAATTCTGGTGAAGTCTTCACGGGTTCTCCACCGGGTCAGGGAAATGGCTAAGGCCGACGTTTCGACGGCTAACACTGCCATCGTCCTCAGGGCGTTGAGTGTCAGGTCCAAGAAAAATGCCGGTATATATACTTTTCGCCTTGGCTCAGGTCACTCCTGATTGGCTCTTCTCAGGTCACACGGGAATTGCTCCGCAAGCTCGCTCCTGATTGGCTCTTTCCAATCCTCTCTCTCTCTTCTCGTATCTTCCGGATCACCGGCTTCCACACGTTACTGAGGGCGTATCCTGTGTCGCTGTTAAAATTCTTCGCCTCTAACCTAATTTCAATTGCCTCCTTGGTTAAACGGTCCCAATAACATAGGATCTGCTAAGTAATTTAGCGTCGTCGAAAGCAATCAGATGGTCGAAACGTCGGCCTTAGCCGTTTCCCTGACCCGGTGGAGAACCCGTGAAGACTTCACCAGCATTATACGCCAGAAAAAAACTAGATCCTACATCACTGCACTTAATTACAATAAAAAGTAATGTGGAGTCAACATTGTTGACCGAATGACTCGTAAATACAGTGTGTGAGCTAACACACTGCAGTGGCCTGTGCATGTTTTCAATAGCATTCTAGATATAGCTCTGATAAATGCTCATTCCTTGAACAAATTCGACTTTAACTAAAAAATCTCAGATCGTTATCATTCATCTGGAAAGTTGTGCAAGAAATGTACATATGTGGACAGTAGGATTGTGCTGCATGTCGCAGAAGTCGTTTCTTCTGACGTAGTTGTTCACAAACAATGCCAAATCGGACTTTGCAAACAAAACAAAGTTATGTCACTAATGCCAAAACGTATGTTTGGTAAATGTTTAGGTGAAATAAGTGTTTGCAAGTAATTTGAGGGAACATAAGAGTAAAATGTTTTACAAAAATCCAGATTTTACTCCTTTTTTGGTAAAACATTACTATACTATTAGTCATTATAACACTTCAGTTTTCTTGATGCCATCAACATTACATCCTTATTATGTCTTCAAGGTCTGGTTTGTGTTAAAAAAATTTGTTAAACCGCCAAAAGCTGGTTATCGCAGGTAAGGAGGTAGAAAAGGAAATGCTTGTTTTTTGTACATGATTCTTTTTCGTTTTCTCTCTGAAAAAAAGTTTAGTGAGAGATATTATAATTATTTTATCTTAATGAAAAACAAAATATGGTAATTATTATAAAACGATTGCCTAATACTTACCGTAAAAGGGGATTTTTGCACTAACCTGCAATTTTGACTTGTTTTCCAAAACAAACCGATTTTTCACCATTAAGTGTTTTGTCAGCAGGCTATTCTTTCCTCGTACACCGTTTTATTATTAACTCTTTTACTGTTGAATGAAATTTCGTTTATTTCTAAAAATGCACCATTTTATGAAGTGGCGCAACAGTGAAGGTCTGAGGATGTGCTGACACAAAGCAAAAAAAAATGCCAACACATGAGTCAGCACTAACATCGATGTGATTCAGAAAGCCTACACACCACAGATAACCAAGACCTTGAGAAACATACCAAAGTAACTGCAGAAAAATCGGCCCTCCGCAGTTTTTGCAAGAGTTAAATGGGCTGATAGATCGGCCTATCCGCAGTAAAAGGTTTATAATACACTGTTTTACGTCCTTTAACATCATTGTGTTCAGTAAACAAGTTTTATGTACATACATACCTTTACTGTAAGGAAGTTTTTTTAGGATAAGTTGTTGTTACTTACGTATTTTACTACCCTTAAAAATGGAAAACCAATCATAATGAAGACCACAATCACTTTGGAGAACCAAGGGTCAAATTGAAGGGTGAAAAAAATTTATAATATTAAAAAATATTAACAAGTGACAACTGAATGCATAGAAATCAAAACACCGACAAAATGCCAAGCGGTTAATTGACTGCTCACCGCACTTTTCGGGTGGCAACCAACTCCCGACCTTTTAGTGTTAAACATGGGTATGAGGAAAATTACATTAATGTTCATTGAGCTCTGCATGGTGGAGTGTTTTAATCCCATCATATACAACATCAAGAAATGGTTAAACCAGGGTCATTAACTGAAGTTTCCTGATGATGAAACCTGATTGGTAAAATCAGATGTGAGTAAAATATGAGGAAATCAATTGAGACCTGGCTGTACATGGAATTAATTTATCTGCTCCTTTCGATTGATCCTTGATCATAATTGGGTTTTGATTTTGGGAATAATTCTTGTTAACTTTTTGTGATTGCTGGGTTATGTTTTAAATTATCTCATTGGTTTGTTAAATTTCTTGGGAATTCAATTACTTGGATTTTTGTTAAATGCAGCTCAAAATTACTTTCAATATTAGAAAAATGTGTTCTGATTCACACAAGTTATTGAATCTGGTAGAGTTTCCCAATAAAAGATAGATAACGTTTAGTGTGATTCATGGATATGCTAAGAATATTAATTCCCAAATTCAGCTCCACTTCTGGATGAGTATTTGTGTAGTAGCCAGTGGCAGGTAACGATCAAATTATTTATTAATCTAAGACTCCGATTAGTAATTCAATGGGCAAGACTGTGACCTCATTTTCCTTTGAACAAAATCTACTAATAATCAGCTGCCAGCTTAACGCTGTTTTCCAAATGCAAGGTAAGTCAGCTGTGCATGAGTGATGTCAGTAATTAGTTTAAAATTAAATTGAGGCAAAATGTATTTAATAATAATTAATGATACCTGATGTTACGTTCAGAGAAACATAGCAAACAAATAACATGAAAATAATGTACTTCTCCGCGGTTTTGAGAGTAGGTGATTTGAGCAGATGTCTTATTTTTTGTGAATTCATATTCTATGCTGTGAAAGTAAGCTTTCAGTTTTGAGTGATATGAGGCAAAATGGGCCTGGTGACTTTAGTAGGGATGGTCGGATCCAAAGATCCACTGATCTTTCACATTATTCCGTTCTGAATCCAGATCCAAAGACAATGTAAAATCAGATCCCGATTGTAGATTTTAAATTTTCACTGCATAGCGATCGAAGTGCCCTATGAATGTAAAGTAGGTAGGGTAAAAATTGGCAAGTAGAGGTTCTGTAACTATGGTTACTAAATTAGATGAAAATTTTTCCATGCAACTAGAAGCAAAATAAACAAATATGACCCTTATCCCTGGTATCGCGAGAAAAAATATGCAAATGCCTCGCTGGTAGCCTACATTAGCCTCCACTACGTCTTGTTGTCCCCCGCGATCAGGCGGGTAATGAGAGCTAGTGTACTACGCCAGATTCAATCCCTATCGCAGAATAAATTTTTCTTTCAGTCATCACATCAAAAATTTTATCAACTTCAAAATCCAACCCATTAATCTGAATAATCACTTTATTTTACTTTTATTGTTTAAATTAATTTACAAATGTACCACTCAAAAATTAGGGATGGTTTGATCAGATCCAAAGAATCGGGGATCGTTCATTTCATTCTCTCATGAAATCATATCTGAAGACAGTATGAATTAAGATCCAAATTGGATATTTTAACATTTTGTGGCTTAGTGATCGATGCGGCCCGCGAATGGAATGTAGGTATAGTATATACTGACAAGGAGAGGTTGCGAAACTCGGGTGATGAAATGAGATGAAGATGATGATGAGACTAAAACAAAAGAAAGAAATACTCGTCTTGACGTTTTTCTCCATAGGTCCAGATGCACGAGATAAAAATGAAGATGAATGTCTTGCTGGTTGCCTACATTTGCCAGATTCGCGTTACCCTAAGATAGCGTAGTTGTTAAAAATGAGAGCTAGTGTACTGCCGGTCGCGAGTCGAAGCATAACCTGGTTTTAATTTTTCTTTCAGTGATTAATTCGTTAATTTTATCTTCTTCGATTTCTTTCAAAAGTATATTTTTAATGTATTTTCTTCCAAGGTCTAAACAAACCCCCGTAGTGCACGTCATATTGTAACATAACTGAACCTTCTATTTTCCTTTCAATAGCATGTCGAAACGAAACATAGTCGTTTAGTTTTAAACATCATTCAAAGCATTTCACAGCTATGCCTGAATAAATATGTTTTTTTAGTTCACCACTCTCTACTTTCATAGCACTTCCAGATAAAGATGCACGTAGAAAAATTTCTGTTAATCATAGTGAGCAACATCCAAAAACTGATCACAATATCTCCCATGCTCATTACATTTTAATTTTAAATTTTTTTTTACAAATAATATTCTTCCACCTTCACCACTACCCTCGGTCTCCTTGATTCATTGAAGATGAAATCTTCCCATGTCTAGTTGACGGTTGTCATGGATTTATTAAATTTTTTACCTAAATTAAAATGCAAGTAGGTACCTGAATTTTCAATATTAAGGACTACGTTTTGGAGATTTTCCATTGAGATACAAATCAAGTACAAACTATATTGCTATGATACATTCAAATTAGTACTTATTTCGTCACTCAGCAATCGAAGAGGTACCAGGGAGCTCATAAACAAAAATTCATCTGACTTTGATTCTGTAGGGGAGAGTGGAGCTAAATGGACCGCATTTGATTTTTTATATTTTAATTTGCGCTCATTTTTGATGAGCTAGAGTTAAACTTTTTACCGTAGACAGTTTTTGGCACTGCAAAGGAACGTCAGCCGTTTCATGCCATTTGTGACAATGCAAACTCATTTATGCTTTGGTGTTTGTTATCGTGTGGTCACTCAAAATATTTTGTGCTCCGAAGGTTTTTATTGCTGAGAGTTTTTGTGAAGTTTTTATTGTGAATTTTGGTAGAGTAGGTAAGTAGGTAGTGCTCTTTTGGAAAAAACTGAGTTCAGGGGATCAACTCATGGATATCTGTTGTGCGCCTTTCCCACTGCCAAAACTTGCTGTGGGGCTAAATGGTTCGTTTGCTGTGGGGCTCAATGAACCGCATGTTTTGCATGGATTTTGGCGTTTTCTTTGCTTTCATGGGGAAGGAAGTCATGAATGATCTTTTGGCTGAGCAGGATGCCGCGGAGGGCCGCAGAAAGTGCACTGTCAGCTCTAAAGAAGCGCGGACACTTTGCCAAAAATCCACGCAAGAATTAAGTCGAGCATATTTCTGTTAAGGAACTAAATATATATTAATAAATGACTTTTGTTGGCGAAATCGCTTATTTTTACTTTTAATTCACTTCTTTTTCTGTTTCCTCTTTCAAAAGCCGCCTCGAAACACTCATTATCGTAAAAAACGCCACGGTTCATTTAGCCCCACCCAAGGTCCATCTAGCCCCACCGTGGGGTTAAATGGACCGGATGCGCACTTTCCAAAAAACGGCCATAAAAATATACTTCCGATGTTCATATGGCTTGAAAAGTTAGTACCTGTTATAGAGCACAAAATATTCTACAAGATACTGTTTTTCAGAAGTAAAATTGCCTAAATCCGCCCTCCAGGACGCCGCAAACGAAAAACGGTCCATTTAGCCCCACCCTCCCCTACTGTACTAAGAATGGCCAGAACTTCCATCAACACCATGCTTGCAATTCATGATGCCTTTGCAGATTTACTTCCAAATGCACCAATTAATGGAGAGTCACCGTGCCAAGTTGCAAAGTCTGAGCTGAAAAAGATGGGCTTGGCTCTCAAAGTCAAAAAGTTCTTTTTCTTTATTTCAGTCCACTGTGCATTGGTGTAAACTCTGCCCAGGAATACAGTCCATGCTGCATTCCTAGGGTAAGGCAAGAAGGAACATGAAAAAAGTAGATTATCAGAAATTTCATGTCAAAGTCATAAGTCAACAAATAAAACAAAAATAATAAAATTCGTTGTTAGTGAAAGTGGTAGGAAAAATATTTTATTGCAGAATTAAAGTTGTGGAAACGTTACATTAACTCTACGACGTGTTTTGAGTGATGCATTGGTAAATCTAGTTTAAGTGATAAAAATACAAAAAAGTGAGCATTCTCTAACAAGGGTTGGTAATTAAGGATGATAAAATATTTTATTCAACAGCTTAAAGAAAAATTTTAAATGGCGATAAGAATCGAACTTTGTTGCCTACAGTACAGTAACCCACTCTGCTATTGTCGGCTTACCCAAGTTTGGAGAATGCATGCTACTCACATGACATTCTACTTTCTTTCTCGCAAACCCGGGCCAATAGAGAAAAAAGCCGGGACATATATTTCTTTATTTTGCTCAGAGTTGCATGAAACAATTTATATTTTATAAATACAATATGCATGCAAATTTATATTTTAATATTTTATTGCAGTCGGAATGCAAAAACCTACTGTTTTTTTATTTTTAAGTGCTGAATAATTTGATTTGAAAAATTTATTTCTCAAAAACCCTTCTGTCAACCAAATTCAATGTTTAACACAATGTAAACAGATATGTAAAACGTATTAGTTTTTCATCAAGAATAAGTAGATCCTGTTCTTCCCAGTCCTCCGTAACCTTGGCGGGTGATGTGTTCCGAAAAAGTACTCTTGCAGGAATTGAATTGAGGGTTGCAAAGGGTGTCATCAAAGCCCAGTATGGGATCGCATCTCTAGCGTCAATCGTGACACTTAGGAAATAGGTACAGGTCTCTACACTCCTTTACTTGCACATTTCATTGGAAGACTTACTTGGGTTTCACCCTGTAACAAGGAAAACTCTACAATGGAAGATACATAATTATATATCCACTCGGTGACCAAGACGACCTATTTTAGGAATAATATCCCATCCGTCAGGAGTGATTGATTAGATGCGGAAGGTCGGTGGGGTGATCCTTTTTGAAAAAAAGCCGATGAAGCCAGCCAGAAAGCGTTCGGGGGCAGGGAATCCAGAAAGAAATAGTTCTGGATAAAAAAGGGACCAAACATTTTTAATTTGTTCCATTTATTACTTAATATAAAGATGAAATTCGTGCGATGAATAAACTGTGCAATATGTATCACGATGCTAAAAGAAATAATTTAGAAATAAGACGAACTCTGAGCACGGGCCAAGAATACGAAAGATTCGAACTCGGAACCTTGACGTAGACATCGCTATTCAAACTGCGACTGATGATAAACAATAATTATTATAAAGTAAAAGTATTATTGATAACAAAAGACGAGTTGAATAAGTACCTAATTGTGGGCGTTGATGCCTGGGACAACCGCCGTATAAATATTAATAAATTTTCTTGAATGCTAAAATTGCTCTTTTTTATTTAATAATGGTTCAAATAAATGTTATTATCAATAAAAAATTGAAAAAAATTATTCGCAAACTGTTGTTCTATCAAAGGTTGATCCGGATACTGTGATCAGAGAAAAAGGGTGAGAAGGCCTGGCGTGTGTACCTACTTCGTGGCCATTTCGCGTGAGCCTCCCGTAACGGTGGTGTCCGAGATTATAAGATATTTCTGTTAAATCAGTGCTATTCTCTACTTCTCACTGCTGTTTTTCTTTCTATTTTCTGCTCTTTCATTTAATCATTTAATTTCTTGCCCTTTTTTCCTTCCTCTTTATTGGATTACTTCCAAAGTTTGCTTTAAAGATACGTAGGGCAATTCTCGATTTTTGGCCATTGCAGTAATGTATGTAGTATTCATTTAGTACATTAAGAGTGTCATAAAGTATCTCCACAGAGTATGCGTATACCACTGACATAGAGATAGCGTATACAGGCACGTTGCCAGGGAGGGGGCTTCGCCCCCCCCGCACCCCCCCCCCCGAAATGTTTTCCCAAATTTTGTGTTTCTGATTTTAACTGGCTATGATTACCTTGATTACACTGCGAATCATAATTCAAGTGCTAAGTGTCTTGAACCGTGATCACTAGTTTGATGAATGTGTGTGGTTAATAATTGTGCTTTTCAATATGATATGTGTTGAACTTCTGTTCAGGGGCCGGTCACATTAACTGCTTCATAGTAAGGTAAGCAGTGCCCTTTAACCAGCGAGAAGAGATAGGAATTGGCACTGTGAAAGTAAATAACAAGCACTAAACATTAAGGGAAGAGGATTTGCAATATTATGTCGGCACCGAACGGGCAGGACTGATTTGTTGCAAGTTACGCTACGCTAGACTTAGCTCCCCCCCTTAACCACAATGACATCAACCATATCACCGTAGGCTGCTTAAACTGATTCCACCATTTATTTTGCCGCCATAGTATATGGGGAGTATAGTTCCTATTCAATTTGATATTTTCCCAACTTGATATCAAATGTTGGTATGACATTTCAAAAGTCAACAATCATCACCATTTATTCATGGCCGGAATGTGTGAAAATGATAGAAAGACGACGCGGTGATACTATTTGCGTCCCGATTCTTGACACACTATGTTATATGGCCTCCTCGCCATGCTTTTCCACTATCCACAGCCCCTCCCTGTGCTTGCAGCTAAATCCTGTTCCTCTCTCCCGCTTATTTTTCACATTTTCGACGTCTTTACCACGTTTTCCCTATATTCCATGCTTGCAAGGTAGGGAAGTGGTGAAGGTTGCATATTGAAGTACAGTCATCTACAAATAATTTTACTATCCGAAATCTCCTCTCGTTTGATTAGATTCCTTTAGTGAGAGGTTTGAGATTCTTTTGAAGATCTCACTATTGTATTTTTGACTATATCTACTTTCAATATATGACAATTATCACGTTTGCAATCAAGTATAATGGTGGAGTGTATCTTCATAGAGCCTGTTATTTTAGTTGTGACATGATTTTCAGTGGTCAACCTAGTGCTATGAAGGCATTATTATTCTTTATTGCTAACATTTATAAGTTAACGATTAAGATTATTATTTAAATTGTTGTAAAGAATTAATAAGACGATGATTTATTGCTATGTTTCTAATTGGGCGTTTTCCAAACTTTTCCTCTTACCGTAGCACTTCACAAATCCTGACATTTTAACGGAGCATCTAGTTTATTTTATAGGATAGCGTAATGTTACGTATTAAATAAATCAAACAAGTAGCTGTAAGAGATACTGGCGTAAAACATTTTTCATGGAATACCTTCGACAGAAATAGTTCGGAATACACTACTCTACGCAAGGCCGTATCGAGCGGGGGAGCCAGGGGGTTCAAACCCTCCCGAAATTTGGAGACAAATATACAGTAGGTATATTTCATATTTTGACCAATTAATTGATGGGGATCGTCTCAAGCTCCGAGTCATTGAACAAGCTCCCAAAAAAAATTTTTTTGGGGCCTCATTCCATGCACCAAACCAGTAACCTAAGGCCCTAGCCAGAAATATTTTTGGGTGGTACAGTCATAATTGAACCCCTCGAAAAAATTTTCTGGCTACGGCCTGGCTACTCGAAGTAATGATGACTCGTTACAAAATTGTTGTATGCGTCGAATCATGTATTCTATGTGCTCTCTTTAAATAGTCGACTCTCATTTTAAGATAATCTAATTGTTATTGTTCTGGATTATCATATTATGAGAATAAAATTGACGGCGTTCAGCGATACCTATCATTAACATTATTTTTATCATATTATGCGTTTTGCTGTAGTTAAATGTATTATAAAATGATCAATTCCGTAAACCCTATCATTTGCTCAGTGAGATTTTCGCGTTGCATTTCACTTGTGCTAGAGTGACAGATGACTCTTAGCTTGAAATACATATTTACGCAAGAATTGTTTGGATAGTGACAGGAAACAAACTTATAGGTAAATGAATACCTACCTTTTAAATATCGGAGAGGGAAAATATTTTTAAACTGTGGTTCTCTTCAAAATGTAGAAGAAGACTTGTCTTGCTTCATGAAGACTTCCTTGACTGATACTCAGTTCCCTAAGAATACATAATTAATAACATAAATATTCAATATCTTCAAAATATAAATGCTCATTTTACGAAAAAAACGACCGAAAAAGTTATCCATTTCTGCATTCGGTGGAAATGCTTGCTCTACCACGGAATTGGGTCATTTCAAGTAGCATTCATAAGGCTTTAAGGTTACCGGTATTTTCTTCGGAATGACCTGGATATTGATGGTACTTTTCCTGAATGCGGTTGGTCATGGCAAAAAAGGTGGAAAGCGGAGGGTAACGACGCTACGACGGCTGAGAATCAGCAAGAGTTCGCATTGGCTCCGACACGCGACTGCCTCTTCCCTTTGGATTCCCCCTCTTTCCCTCTCGTAACTCCTCGTCGACTTCCACGGCTACCTCTAATCGCCTCTGTGACGGAGGACGAACCAGTCTATGGAATCGTGTGTGCTACTCAGGTACAGCCGTCATCTCCGGCGCCCAGGATTCTCTTGATTCTGCTTTCGACAGCTGGAAAATCTACGACAGTACCCTCGCAGTAAGATTTCATTCTCTTAACATTTATCCCTTGGGAGTATTTTGATGGGGTTGTTGTTTTTTTCAACGATTCCATTGTACAATGGGTCACAAAAAATGCGAGTTAAATAATTTTGCTGTGGTGGTTTTGTTTTACTTGCGGTAGATTTAATGTCTGTCCTCAGAAAGAACGTCTTGTTTTCTATGAATCAGAAGAATTCGTTAGTTTCCCATCTAAATTAGTAATATCCCCCTAAATAATTTTGTATTAGGATTACGACTGGAAATAGTAAATCGTACTATTCCGATTGGCCGAAAAAATTACCAGACTAAAAGTATTACCTCTGAGAAAAAATATTGATGAAGCATATAGGTAATAGCATATAGATAATATTGATGAAGCATATAGGAAGCATGGGTGCACTACCATTTGGCTTCATCGTGGGTCTAGGTATTTGGGATGGAGAGTTGGATTTTATCGTGGTTATCCAGTCGTCTAATTTCTTTTCTACAATGTCTCCTTTTGGAGATTCCTGCCTTGTGTTACTGTATCATTTCACATGATGGATTTCATAATTTAGCAATAATTTAGCTTTTAATCGGTAGCAAGTCAGTCCGTTCAGGCATTATAATTGGTGACGTATAAATTATATTATTATCTTCATAATATTTAACCTGATTATGATTTCGTAATTAATATATAAAATGGTGTAAATTAGTAAGAGGAGGTCTTCGTATGTCGGCGCATTGGATTTTATATGATCAATCTTCTCAATTCTCTTATATTTATAAATAAATTTACATTGCCCGCCAATATTTTTCATGGATGCTCACAAACCCCATTGTACTATCTACAGATAGGATGCCGCTGCAGTAAAAACACAGAGAAAGTATATGTACATACATGCATATAAGTTCAAAGGCGTGTAAAAATACTAAACAAGCCTCATGCGTGGAAAGGGAGTAAAATGGAAAATATGGGCAATCATAAATATAATTTTTGAGATTACGGTTCAAGCGAAAAAAAACATTGAACTATTTGAACCATATTTACTATAAAAATTTGTCAATTTATTTCCTCTGTGATACATCTGACCAATTAATATAACCGATCGAAAGAATAATCATTTATGTAGTAGTCATTTTGTAGTAGTAGGTAGCTTCTTATGCGAAAAGCGAGCAATCAAAAAGTTAAATTCGTTCTAAACTGATTGATCTTAGCGACATCGTGGTATCCCGGTGGATAGAACGATGAGCTATTTGCAGTAGATCTAAAGATCATATCATGAAGATTTAGATATCGTTGTGCCGAATCCTTGTCAAATGATTTCTTTCTCAGTTGGCTAGAATGCAGTATAAGATGTGAAGTTAAATCCATAATCTGAGTAGGTACTGGACCTAGTGGCTATTCGAGATTATTTGGAAAATTATGAAGTTAGGTGGTAATTTTTCATTTTACTTAGAAGAAGTTATGGAATTTTAAATTGCCCAGTGAACTTAACGCTGCGCATTGCTTGCGCTATGAGACAAATAAATAAGTCGATTGGACGCAGTCGCTGTCCGCGTTGTCAGTGTCGGTGACGCCGAATTTGCAATCCAAAGGTTGCGGATTCGAATCCCGCTTCGGAAGTGGATGTGCGTATGTCTTATGTGAAATGTAATTATGAGAAATAACTGACAGTTTGCTTGTTTTCTGGAGTTCTAGTCACGAATTATTCCCATGTTTACTTACTAGCAATATAAATATATAGTGTTGGCTTTCATCATAGCAATATCGACCTTGTTTACAGCTGCTCTGAACAGGTAATGACAGTGGTCAGTGGTTTAACAAAAATTACAGAAGAAGTAGAATACCTTCCTCAACACGTCTTCAATTGCGATGAGACTTTGCTATTTTGGAATGAAATGCACAACAGAACATTTGTCACAAAATTTGTCAAAACGATTTCTGGGCATAGATCAATGAACTATAGTATAAAATGACCTTTTACAGCAAATGTTTGTGGAGACCGCGATGTTAAGCCAATGTCGGTCTACCTCTCAAAGAATTCTCGAACGTTCAAGAAATTAAACAATTATAAATCCAACCTTGGTGTTTTGTGGAAGTGCAACAGCTAAGCCAGGGTCACAAGAATGGAATTTAGAGACTAAGGTTATCAGTTAGTGTGCATTGAATGACGATGTCACGTTTCTGTGCTTTACTCATGAATTGGATTTTAAACTTATTTTAATTTCGTAAAAGATATAATGAATTTGAAGCACGATATTGTCAATACAACCCCTTGTTTGCGAGAATAAAATATTATCACAGGATTTCAATATTAAAGGATAAATTGAAAGTGTTCTAGTAACTTTTTGTGGCCATAAGCTAATTAATATGTAGATTAATGAAGACCTGGGTGTTTTTTCCTGAGGTACCTAAGTCGTGAATTATAAATGGTTGCGAATAATGCTACGAAACGGAAACTACATCCCTGAAACCTAAGTGTTCTTGTTAGTAGCAATCTTAATGAATATAAATGTCAGTCGATATCCAAGCAGTAGTAAAATTTTCAGTTCACCTTCGTCTTGATTATCTTTAGGCGGCAGTTGAAGTCCTTAAATGCGGCAGCAGTATGCCTTATTCAATTCTTTAATCTTTTGATAATTCAAATTGGATTTCTTTAAATATCCTGAGAAGAGCCTGATCTCAAGTTTCCATGAAATTAGATGATTTTATCAACAAAATCAATAGCGTAATGCTTTCGTAAAATTTTAATCCACATTTAATGTCAAACGAACTTTTAATGCTACTTTTTCACATTTCGCGGTGCCCAAGCTGAGATCTTATGTTCCACCTTATCAATGCATTTTATCTTTCATTATTGCCATTGAATTGAAGATTACCCGTAGAGGAAAACTAGCTCGATGTTAGATCTATACTTCTCCAGGAAATATTTCGAAATCTTGTGCCCAAAAAATCGGTCGTCTTGTAAAGGAAATAGTGAGCGATTAAGAATGGACGCTATGTTCGATCAAACTTGATCTTCTTCGAGCATTAATTGTTTTAGTTACTTGGACGAATGTGGTGATTTCATTAAATTATGTTATTCCTTAGCGAGAAAGTATAAAATTGTAACAAAAACAATGCCATGTCAAGATTAATGCCTTATGTCTGCCAGTGTCTCACTCGACTGACAAGTCCGACTCTCTCACTGCAAGAGGTAAGTAGATGGGTGATTCAGGCCTTTTAAAGTAGTTGTACTGTTTCACGTAAATATACCATCTTCGCATCGTATGCCGTATTTGGGATTCTTGGAGTAAGAATCACACCCTTAGTCGTAGTTCGCGATACGAGCAGCGTGTGTGGAGTATATTTTGGGGTGAACTACCAGTTCCTCATTCAGCGTTTTATTTCGCAGATAGAAGTTCCAAAAGCTTTCAGAAATTCGGGAGAACTGGCGCCGAGGGGCTTCCTTGGTGTTCCGCGAGTACGCCTCGGGGAGGGCACGGGCTGGATTCCGTGGGTTCTCCAGAGTTGCGGCTAATAGCGCGCAATGGAGAAGGAGAGGGATGAAGTGGACCATGCTGAAGAGGAGCACTCTCACAAGGTCAGTTGTGCCCATGTACCTGGTGGGCTACCAAATGCAACTGCGATATATTATTTTCATATGTTGTGGTTGAGAATGAGAATGGGTGATGAAATGGCGCAGACTGGAAAAGAATGTGTCAGGCTTCGTCCATTGCTTTGAATTGTAAATTATGATTGCCGTCCTTTCGAACAGGATTTGAGAAATATCTGCGCTCATGATTTCAGATGCTAATAATATTCATTCTGTTGGCACCTATTCGTTACAATATAGACATTTTACTTCATTTGCTTCTGGAAAATAAATAATTTCTCTTGTGGCTCTAGTGATTCCATTCGTATTGTAGAAAATCCTACTGCCATTTCCATCAAATTAAGGTAGGTAGCGTCGAACTAATTCACTATTTTCTTACTTCTACCAACATCTGTTACCGTGAGTTGCTGCATTTAGGTAATTCCTAAAAAAGATTTATTTTACTTCATGGTAAAAATGTTATCTGGATTTGCGAAATGAATTTTTCACATGCGCATTTTACTGAGTCTAAATGAAGGCTTATGGCCTGTGCCTGCGCGTTATTTGTCGAATCTGTACTGAAATATATGCCCATTCAAATAATGTACTCCTTGCTTCGTCTTGTCTCTATAATTCGGATTTGTATCTTAATTTGGCTCTAATTTTTTCTCTACGACTCATGGTGTGATTGCTCTATTTCAACATATTCAATGTTGAAAACAAGAAAGAGATAACTAGTGATGAGTCGAGTTAATTCTTCTACGCCGAGGATGGCAATCGTGATCGAGTACTTCAGAAAAGGATGAATCGATTCTAATTTTAGCCGTACTTCCAAACAAGTCTTCCTGTGAGTGCTTATATTTCTGTGTCATGCTAAGCCGGAGACAAAAACCATGCGAATTAAAGTATTTTTAATGGTCAATTGGCAGAAGTACGAGTGGTTTGATGTAAATTTCAAATAGGTTAGAAAAAAACGATTCGAGCCATGTGCAATTGACGCGATGGTCATAATTTGACTTTCTGGAGTTAGGTATCACTTCCACATCGATCCCATAAATAATCTCTAAGCTGTGTCGGTCAAATATAGAGTTGTTCTGAGGCAGAACCTCCAAAATGGCATCTCATGTGGTCATTTGAATCCTCGAATTCCGTCTTGAATCCAAATCCTCAAAAACACGAGTCATTCGTGTCATGTCCGCATTATTTAGGAATATGCAATGTTCCATTATCCATCGAAATTAATGAAAAAAAACACAGTGGTGATGAACCGTTCTTTCTCAGCAGACGAAAACCTTGTCCTCCTTTCATTTTGACTTTATAGTGGCCATAATCGATTGCATAGAAAGAATTGATACTTCGCGAGAGGGATGAAGTCATAATTTGGGATTTATTGTGAACAAAGCTATTAAAGCTACCATAAAAAGGATTTGAACTTAGAGAACGTGACACTGCTAAAGCATCACCATCAACTGGGGCGAAAATAAGAACATACGAAGGATAACCGTAAGTTGTTGCGCTTAAAGTGCCCCACAATAACAACCTGTCTCATCACCAATTAAAGACAAAGACTCTGAGAAAAGATGGACCCGATGGACGGTTAACCCGTTCTCGTCTCTTTTGGTACCTGAAGCCGTTAGATATTTGCAAAAAGTGAGTTTATATGATTTCTGCGTGTGAAATTGAGATTAGAATTCAATATAAAATATCAGACTCGAGGGAAAATAAATATTCAGAATTTATATTGAAGGAAAGAGTAACATTTAGAATTAAATAAAATTTTGGATATTGGGGACATTTTAAATTCGGATTCATAATATGATTCGAGGGCAGATTTAAGATAAGGATTCTAGATATGGATTCAAAGAAAACTGGATGTGACCCTGGATTCTATATGTCTGACTTATTGAAACAACTTAAAAGACAGCATATAGCCCGAAGTAGTCACCATCTCCATATACTCACCCCAGGTGCAGTGCACATGGTACACCAGATCGAGGGGAGGAACATCAACCTCACAAGTCTGTAACAGGCGTATCTTCGAGGTATAGTGATGTACCTATTTGGAAAGGAATCTTGGGATGCTAAAAGAAATACAGTTGAAGCTGAAGTTGATACCAACTTATCAAACATAAATGCCCCACCGAATGATTCACTTGCAGCATATTTAAAAGCTTGTTTCTTCTATCTCAAACTGCAAGGTTTTAGCAAAAATAATTCATTCCATCCATCAACTGCGTTCAGCAAATGTCTCTTTAGCTCAGCTAGAAACAAGGCTCTCGATTTAAAAATATTGATCCTGAAAAAGTAGAGATACTTTGTTCTCTCAACAAAAATTTAAAGCCTATTAAAAGTAAACTTTGTCCTGAAGAGGTTATGTTGTATTTTGAAGAGGTTAGAATTTTTGGAGAAATGAAAAGGTTCTGTCGCCATGGAGTTAGAATATGTTATTGACATGTATTGAGGAATATCAGCATGTGTAGAAAAATGAAGCAACGGCATTTTGTGTGTTAACATACAAAACATTTTCTTTTACAAATAAGCTACCCTGCTGTTTGCCAAAATATGCTCTCGTTGTGGAGTATCGCTATGTTATTAATTGTGTTGTGCTGTCCTTGGATTTTATATCCTTGTAAGAGGCATTAGAACTAACTCAAACTAAGTTATATTTTTATATGGATATGTGAATCTAAAGTTCAGAATTGCCATTGGAATCTGTAAAATTTTGGAATCGACTCATTCTTCGAAATAACTGTTCCCTATTCCTAGGGACACCGAAAAATGGGAAATAAAAATCATCAAAAGCGGTGTTTAAAAATGACAAATACGGTAAATAAAATAGTTTTAAAAAGGTGAAAGCTGTTTAATGTTGGGAAAAAGGGAGTCTTAAAGGAAGGGTTTTTAAAAATATTATTAATAAAGACTTCATACCAATGTGAACAAACAGTTAATAGTACATATATTTGAGATCCAATACAGAAGTTATGGCTACCCTACGCAACATAAAAAACACAGTAGGCACTCATAGAATGACTTATGGGGAGCATGCATTCTCCAAACTCGGGTAAGCCGACAATAACAGAATGGAGTAGTGGACTGCAGGTAATGAAGTTCGATTCTTACGCTGTTTAAAATTTTATTTCAACCATTGAATAAAAAACTTTATCATCCTTCATTTCCAACCTTTGTGTGTGGATACTGACTTTTTTGTACTTCTATCGCTTCAACTATATTTACAAATGCGTCACTCAAAAATACACTGTAAAGTTAACGTAATGATTCCACGATTTAATTCTGTAATATAAATATTTTCCAATCATTTCCTTTCGCCTAATTTAATTATTTTTTTGACTTATAATTTGGCATGAAATTTCTGATAATCTACTTTTTTAACTGCCTACTAGCACTACCCTAGGAATACAGCACGGCTGTATTCTTAGTTAGTGTTAAGGATCGAACTCGCGAATGGCAGTACACTAGCCCTCATTTTTAACAACTACGCTCTCATAGGTTCACGGGAATCTGGCGAATGTAGGCGACCCGCATGGCATTCGGCTTAATTTTTTTCTCGCACATCCGGGCCTATGGAGAAAATGGTCAAGACGAGTATTTTTTATTATATTTTCCTCGTTTGTGGCACGGAAAAAATCTTCTCATTTCGTGACCCGAGTTACTTAACCTCTCCTTGTTGGTATCTACCATACGTACATTCCATTCGCGGGGCGCATCGATCACGAGGCCGCGAGATGTTAAAATCTCCGATCCGGATCTGAATTTTTACTGTCCTCGGATATGATTTCAGTAGCGAATGAAATGAAAGACCCGTGGATCTTTGGATCCGACCCGACCATCCTTAATTTATGACTGGTACATTTGTAAATCTAATTTAAACAACAAAGTATAATAAAGTGAGTATTCAGATGTAATGGTTTGCAATTGAATATGATTGCATTTTCGATGCAGTGACCGAAAGAAAAAATTAAACTACGATTGGGATCGAACTTCGCACAGTACACTAGCTCTCGTTGTACGCCTGATACCGGCGAATGTAGGCTACCCGCATGACATCCTACGTATTTTTTTTCCCGCGATACCGAGGTAATGGGGGGGAAAAGTCATATTTCTTTATTTTGCTTCTAGTTGCACGGGAACGTTTTCATCTAATTACGTGACCTGAGTTACACATCCTCTCCTTGTCAATATCTATCGCACCTACATTCCATTCACGGGGCACTTCGATCGCTAAGCCGCGAAAATTTAAATTCTACGATCCGGATCCGATTTTATACCGTGTCTTTGGATCCGAATCCGGAACCGAGAAAATGAAAGATCCGATCCGGCCATCACTAAAGAAAATATTTAATGCTACAAAAATTCGGCATTTGCAAAATATCTCAAATTTCGTTAAAAAAATCGCGTTTCAAAGAAGACACGGTTAATTTCGTGATTAAACCCTCAAGTCGCTTATTTCGTGAACCCTGTCGCAAAAAACGTTTCGCGAAAATGTTATGTCCCTACCTATTCCCAATGTTTTTTCCATTTTGTAGATTTCCTGTCATTTCATTTATAATAAGGGCCTTGGGGCTATTTTTTCTTGACAATTTTATCCTTAATTTTGGCGTTCTCTCGAAATCAAACAACCGAGTTTTGCCTCGTAAACGTATATGTGTGAAATCTTCTCGGGCTCTCAACCAGTTTAAATTATTCATGTTTTATGATTATGGTAAATTAAATTAAAAATTACTATAATTTAAGTTATTCTGGAAAAATCTCTAGCATTATGAAGAGATACGACATTGAAGCTGTCCACAAACCCATGGCTTAATGAAGAGACCATCAATTGAAAGCAAATGATCCGGTCAACCTCATGACTCCTGGGGGGGATTTAGGGGTGGGGGGGCACGGGGGCACGAAAAATAAAACATCGCCCAAGTAGGAAGGGGGCCGTGGGGGGACCGTGAGCTTTGTAGTGCATTTCAAAATACCCGGGCCTCGTCTGCTTGCCGCCACAAAATCAGCTCGTGATAATATCTGTAGCGGCAGAATACGAGGTAAGACTGGTAAGACCGCCCATCAGTTGGACGCCTCATTCGCTGATTTCTACCGCTGGTGCTCTGCCGCCGTGCTAGGCACCCTTCGAATAGATCGCTACGTTGTCGCAACTACTAGTGCTGTGTGTTCCTTTTCTCTGGGATTTTATCTGGGACGAAGACCGCAAAGTTGACGATGAGGAGGACGAAGACAATGTTTTTAGGGACGCAGTATATAAGGACGGCGACGTCAATGTATTGAAATTAAATTACGATAGAAGAATGAGCGTAGGCGCGAGTGTGAGACGACGCGACAGGGCGAGGGTAGGGCCGAGGGTTTGACTTCTACGCAGTCAGTCACGAACGTCCGGCCAAGTTAGTTTCTAGTGTTTGCTATTGTTACGATTGCATAATTTAGTGCGTAACGAGTGATATTATCTATAAATGAGTGACAAAGATAGAAAAAGACAAAATAACTTAAGTGCGTATTTCTATTTTTAAAAAAAACAAAAAACGGACGATACAGTTACGGAAACTGGTAAAGGGATTGAATGTGATAGTTCTCATGTGCATCCATCCTCGCTTACGGCAACTACGTCAATGTCAACACAAGGAACATATCCATCGGCAGCGTCAGCCACCGCTAGTTACAAGCTGCAGGAAAGTGACATAGGTAGGTATCGATTTTGATATTTTGTTGGTAATACTTATTTTGAGCTGTCGTTAGATTTGTCTTGCCCACAAGAGTGTATAACAAACAGACAACCAAACAAATAATGATAACATTGATTGGATAAATTCAATTTACATATTAGCTATAATTTCTGAAGTACGGTTTTAGATTTTTAACTTTTATCTTATTAACCGATTCAGTAATTGATTGTCATACTGACATAAGTTACATAATTTAGTGCGTAACGATTGATATTATCTATAATGAGTGACAAAGATAGAAAAGGAACATAACTTAAGTGCGTATTTCTTTACAAAAAAAAACAAAATAAAACGGACGATATGCAGTTGCAGAGACTGGTAAAGGGATTGATTGTGATGGTTCTCAGAATCGATGCTGGAGATGAGATACTGCATTAACACGTAAAAACGTGTGCTAAAAACGCTTCCTACATAAACAAGTCGACACAAAATGATTTGATTGAGTGCTGTGGGGAATTAATCACAACAAAAATAACAAAATTAAAAAGGCCAAATATTTTACTACTATTGCTGATGAGACCACAGATGTGTCTGTTTGTGAGCAACTGACCATTTATATTCGCTATTTCGATGTATATAAAAATGAAATCCAAGAAGACTTTCTCATGCTTGTCGAAGTTGATAAACTTACTGGTGAAATCATTGCTCAGCATAATTTGAAGGCGATCGAAAACCTTAACCTGGATATGACATTGTGCCGGGGTAGGCATACGATGGAGGAGCCAACATGAGTGGTAAAATAAAAGGTGTTCAGGCATGCATATCTAGCATTCAGCTAGATATGCATGCCTTTTTTACTCATTGTGCAAGCCACCAACTCAACTTAGCTATCAGTACTGCCTACACCGTACCCTGCATAAGAAATGTCGTAGGGGTTATCTCAACTGTAGCAACTTTCTTTCGTGAGTCAGCTCAACGAATAATTCTCCTCAGGGAAGAAATTCAAGTTCATCTGCCAAAGGAAAAACAAAATATAATTAAAAAATGTGTGAGACCAGATGGGTGGAAAGACATGAAACTGTTTTGACATTTCTGGACGTCTTACCATGTCTTCCTGGAATTTTGCAAAAAAAATGGCTGAAGAAGGGGTTAGAAGTGCTACACCTACATTTTCGCTGCTCCAAGCTATCATGTCGTCGGAATTTCTTGTAAGCTTGGAAATCCTCGCTGATATTTTAGGAATCACGCTGCCTCTATCTCGATCATTACAAGCCATTGAAATTGATACACTTTCTGCAGTTCAGCCTATCAATACGACCACAGCCAGTCTGCAGAGGCAACGTGAAACTAGCACGGATGCATTAAAAATACATTTCAATATGGCTGAGGCCCTTGCAAATGAAATGGGTACAGAAATCACGGTCCGCAGAATTACCGGCCGTCAAACAAATAGGTCGAATATTCAGACTATTGAAGAGTCTATTGAAGAGTATTACCGCCTTACAATATATATTCCTTTTCTAGATTATTTGTTAAAGGGAATATCATCCAGGCTCCCTAACGCTCAGCTGCAAAAAATCGGGACAGTTGCAAAAGCTGCTGTCACATATCTTCAGTAACGAAGATATTGAGGATGTTTTGCAAGGTGCTGAAGTATATAAAGAGGACCTTCCTTGTTTTTTTAGCTTTGAAGGGAGAGCTAAAAATTTGGCAAGAGATGAGAGAAAATAATATGCCAAAGTCTCCAGCAGATGCCTACAAAACAGCAACGGCGCTGTCAAGTATTAGAACTCTATGTCATTTTTGTGCACGTTTCCTGTGACTACTTGCACTGCCGAGCGATCTTTCTCCACCTTACGCCGGTTAAAAACATACATTCGCAGCAGAATGACAGAAGATCGTTTAAATGGACTGGCTTTAATGCATATCCATCAAGACATTGTGTCAAAGATGAACGTTAATGAAGTACTGGACATTTCCAGCGGGAAACAAAAGAAAACTCTTTATTATATTTGTAACTTAATTATATTTTCATATTAATAACCTTTATATTAAAATAAAGAGTATGTTTCGTACAGTAATTGTTGTATGTTGTTTTTTAATCCCAAATATGAGAAGACCGTTTGCCCGTCAGACCCTTGTCCCCCCCCCCCCTCCCCCCCCCCCCAGAAAAAATCCTGGATCCGCCCTTGTTCCTCTCTATCCTGCCCAAACAGAAGTCTAACTCGGATATAACGGGATCCAAAGGACCAAATGCTTTTGCTCGTAATATCCGTTACTCATTATATCCGTTACGAGTAGCAACATGTACTGTCACTCACTGTCTTTCCCTCTCTCACGCACACATGCGCGCTCACACACATCCTACTATTCTTATGCAGAGGTGATAAAATAACAAAGATTAATATAAGATGATTGAAATTACAAAATGAACAATTTATTCAGTAAACTATCCACATACGTGCTAATTTTACAAGAAAAAGTCCTTGGTACGACAGTACAGCCACTGCTCGTTCATTTGGACAAAAGATTTGCTCGTTGTAAGGCTCTCTAATACAGTCTCGTTTTAACCGTATATTACTCATAAAATGAATTATTTCCAAACAACCCTTCTCCCATTCCTCGCAGTAGCCGAGATCTCATTTTAATCGTGCTCGTTATAAATGAGTTTGACTGTATTTCCTCATACTTGAAGAAGAGACAGATTCTGTCTACAGAGACAGAATCTGTCTCTTTAAGTAACTATTCACGAGTATTTTTTTCATTTCATTCAATCTACCCGCCCTTCTTTGTAACTGTTTGGGAATTTTCTCGTTCCTGACAGAAGGTGAAAAAGGAGCTGGAAGATGATGGACCAATGGATCTTGATGATATACTGCCGACAGTGGGAGAGTTCGGACGCTATCAGAAGCTGCTACTTTGGTTGGTTTGCCTTCCTGCCTGCGTTCCATGTGGATTCTGTGCTTTCAATCAGCTCTTTATGGCTGACGTCCCGGAGCAGATTTGGTGCAAGGTTCCAGAGCTTATGTCGGCACAACCGCCCATCCCTCCTCAAATCCGCCGCCTGCTCACCGCTCCTCCACAAAATCCTCCCACGAAGGCCTATCAACCACCGCAGCAACCAGAGGTACCTTAGTCCATAAATACTAATACTCTTCCAGCATTAATTTTTATAATTTTGGCATTACCGTTTGACTTCCACTTTAGTAGCGTAAGTGTTACTAAAAGAAGGAAAGGAGACTACATTTACTGTTGGCTCGCGTTAAGAAGTCGTCATGGTGTCTTTTTTCATTTATAATAAAGTCACTTCCAGTTCAACGATAACTAAAAACGAGTGAATTTTCCTCTCGTAAGAACATACTTAAAATTATTTTCTATATTCTACTGCCTTATTATTCATGAATGCGTATACCGTGGGCCTTTACGTTAAAACTGTTCCGAAATGAATTTAATCAATTTAACTATTACTGTAAATTACCTTTAAGATCATGCATCCTTCTTTCACTTAGTAGGCATCTTTACCAATATCGCTCATTCCCTTATACTAGTAAAGCTGACAGTAATCATCTCAACAATTCACTCTATCATTTGATATTAGTGATCTAAAACACCGGACAAAAATTAAAATATACCGATTAAGTTTGCGTTTTCCTAAGCTCAATAAAAAAATAATGATATCGCTAGTGTACGCTTTGTGAAATCCGTGATTGAGTCTCAAACGATTTACGATTTACAAATCTCATGACAATTGTGCGTGTCATTCAATGTGTACCGTGTTTAATCTTCTCTGGTCTACCTACCAATGTCTACCGTCTGAGTTTCTCGCTACTAAAGAAACAGTTACTATATGCCCTATTGACAGCCGTACATTTTTTCTGCACCACGCTCATTGCATTTGCAAGAATGTTATCTACTCTAAAATAGCGCATTTTGTCTCGATGAATGAGTCGTGAACTGTAAGTGCTGAAAAAGGGATGGCACGTGAATACTATTGTATTCACGTGAATACTATTGTATTCACGTGCCATCCCTTTTCCAAAAGCCAAAAGAATACTATTGTATACTTTTGAGTCCTACATATATTATGAAGGGAATGAACGACTTCATTATTCCACCGTCAAGTTTTGAAGAAAAGCTCGTTAGGGCTTTAGCATTGTCATCTAGTTACATAATGGTTTTCTTTCGCCGAACAGCCCCTGCTCTACTTTTAAATTATGTTATTCACACTCTACTGAGGATTTGTTGATAATAAGGTTCATATAGCAACTTTTCTATCTTCTTCGCCGTTTAATTCGTTTTTTCTTTTTCTTAAATGAGGACATTTAGATGATCCGTAGATTTTGGCGATATTGCGTAGTATTCGAACAGGACCTGACGATGTTGCAGTGCCAACGAAACCCGGGTCGGAAAAAAATTTATAAGTGGTAAATTGCAAATTTTGTCTTCTTTCTGATTTAGATGATCGTTTAAGTAAGTTGCTTTTAGGGACAATTTTTCAGTGAATCAATTCATTTCCATTTATTTTTAGTTTAAATTATTAGGGCGGGTGACACGCTGAAGTCACTGCCGCTATTAACTATCATCATCATGGGTCATCAATCCTAGGATTGGTTTGCCGCAGCCCTCCACTCGATTCTCCTATCGGCGAACCTCTTCATATTGACGTAGCTCCTCTCTTTTACATCCTTCACAACTTTCCCCATATACCTCATAGGAGGCCTGCCTTTACCATTCTTCCCGTTCTCTTTTCCCTCGACGATTTTCTTCATCAGGCTATCGTGTCTTAAGATGGGGCCTATTAAGTTGTTCCGTCTTCTTTTTAAGGTTTTCAGTAGATATCTCTTCTCTCCCACTCTTCTTAAGACTTCTTCGTTTGTCACTCGCTCGATCCATTTTATCTTCATCATTCTTCGGTAGAACCACATTTCAAATGCTTGCAGCCTGGACTTCTCTGCTGCTGTTATTGTCTATGCTTCTCTGCCATATAGTAGAATGCTCCAGATGTGTGTTCTAATGAAATGTTTCCTCACTTCAACGCTTGTATTTGCAGCTCTAAGCAGAATCTTCTTCTGGTAAAATGCCCCTTTTGCTTGGGCAATTCTACTGGCAATTTCTCTTTTACTTCGTCCATCGTAGGTTACTCGGCTTTCCAGGTAGCAGAACTTTTCCGCCTCCTCGATTTTTTGTTTTCCTAGTTTAACATTAGTCCTGGCTTCCATTCTCCTACTGCATAAAAATACCTTAGTTTTCTTAATATTGATCCTCAGATGATATCTGGTAATTGTTCTTTCCATATTTTCTAGTGTCTTCTTTAAATCTCCTTCTGTTTCTGCCATGACTGCTATGTCATCGGCGAATCGTTGCATGCTAATTTTCTCCCCATAGATATTCACTCCCGGAGACTTGTCTTTAACTTCTTGGATGGCTTTCTCGATTTAGACATTGAATAATACGGGAGACAGTGCACATCCTTGCCTCACTCCTGTCTTTATGCTTGCTTCTGTACTGCTGGGTCCTGATTTGATTATGGCCACCTGGTTTTTATACAAGCTGTGGATAACTCTACGGTCATTGTATGATACTCCAATTTCTTTCAGAACCTTTAGCATCATATTCCAATCCACGTTGTCAAATGCCTTCTCCAAATCTACAAATGCAACAAACGTCGGTAGATTCTTCTCTATTCTCTTCTCCATAAGTAGCCTGAGGGCTAAAATCGCTTCTATTGTGCCCTTGTTTCTTCTGAACCCTAATTGGTCCTCATCCAGGAACTTCTAAGCTTTTCGTTCTAATTTTATACAGATGATTCTCATCAATGTATTCGAGGCATGTGACGTCAGGCTTATGGTCCTGAAATGTTCACATTTCTCAGCCTTCTTCTTTTTGGCAATCCAATAATAAAGTAAAATGAGGAAATTTCATTGGTAATTCCGGTCCACAAGGTAGAGCAAATAATTTTCAAAGTATTGAAGATGTAGTTGGAATTTTCTTTGATAACGATTTAGTAGGAATATTGCGCAGGAAACTAATTGTCATGCAAAGCAAATTAGTAAAACAAACAATAGAACATTTTCTCCTGTACAACAGCGTGTGCCAGGCTGCCATATTTCAGACAATATGCTTCCAAGGCTAACTGAAAGACATGTCACAAAAAGAATACCTCCTAAAGGCAATAAGGCCAGACTTCAAAGTCGCTTTGCAGTCTTCACCAAACACGGGAAGAGGTAAGATACTGTTTGTACGTACGAACCTTGTGACACCGGACTATGAATGGATTGCTTTGAGGATTACCACATCAAGCAGAATTTTTAAGGTTAAGTAATTTTATTATGTTTGATCCTTTAGCATCATATCCCAATCCACGTTGTCAAATGCCTTCTCCAAATCTACAAATGCAACAAATGTCGGTAGATTCTTCTCTATTCTCTTCTCTATAAGTAGCCTGAGGACCAATATCGCTTCTCTTGTGCCCTTGTTTCTTCTGAACCCGAATTGGTTCTCATCCAGGAACTCCTCCGCTTTTCGCTCTATTCTTCTGTAGATGATTGTGGTCAAGATTCGTCAGGATTATAGTCCTAAAATGTTCACAGTTCTCAGCCCTCTTCTTTTTGGCAATAGGGATGATGATGCTCTTGTCAAAGTCCGTGGGTATCTCTCCAGTTGAGTACATATCGCATATGGTTTTTTACAGCTGAGTAAATGTCTTCTCTCCGGCGTTTTTTATTAGTTTGGCAGGAATATCATCTATTCCCGGAGCCTTATTTATCTTCAGATCCCTTACAGCTGCATCAAATTCTCATCTTAAGATTGAGGCTCCCAAATCATCCTTATCGACTTCATTTTCCTCTTCGATTACTTTTGCGCTAAGAATGCTTCCATTGTACAACTCTTCCAAGTATTCCTTCCATCTCTTCACTTTATCCTAATGTTCAATTAAGAGTCGTCCATTCTTGTCTCTGATGCTGTTACATCTTGCAGCCCGTTCCTTGAAGTGATTTCTCACCATTCTGTAGACAACTTCCACATTTCCTTTTGCGAGGTTGTTTTGTACATCTTCGCATAGATCCTTCACCCATATTCCCCTTGCTTTTCTCGCTTTGTGGTTGATTTCATTCCTGATTCTTTTGTAGCGAAGTTGCCCTTCTTCATTTTCCACATTTTCATATTTTTTCTCTCCTTAATCAATTCTAAGACTTCTTCTGTTATCCATGGCTTCTTCTTGTCAACTTTTCTTCTCCCCAGAACTTCTTTTGCTGCTTCCTGTAGCCCGATTTTGATTTTCTCCCATCTCTTTTCTACTGATTTCACGGTCAAATCCTCTTCTATTTAGTTTTCCACCGCCTTCTGGAAGGCCAGCCGTTGTTGAGGTTCCCTTAGTTTCTCTACTTGCCATACATTCTTCATTGATTTCTGCAATTTCTTGAGTTTAAAGTGGCATTTCATCATCACTACGTTGTGGTCACTGTCGATATCTGCAACCGGGTAACTGCAGCAGTTCTTCGCCTGATTTCTGAACCTCTGCTTAAAATGTAGCAAGCATATAAAACTTTGAAAAGGATGGCCAAGTTTAACCTCAAGATTACGTATAACACCGTTTTCCGTCCCGTGCTATTCTATCAAAACCAATTGTAAAAAGCTGAACACAGTCAAAGTTTTTACTTTTACTCTAAATACAGGCACCAAATGCTTATGGCTATTTTGCTTCCATTGCCACTTTGCGATGTCAAATGTCTCATGTACTTTCCACCACTCTTGAACCTAACTGATATGTTCCTCTTTCTTCAATCTTTGATAAATTTTGTTACCATTTCCTTCTTGATAATAAGTATTGTCTTTTCGCCCGTCGATTTTTTTGGACTTCATGAATCTTTGTATTTGGATTTTCCGTTTGTAAATAGTCTCGATTTTTCTGCTTTTCTCTTCTTACCTCGCTCTTATCTTTTACTAGTGACAAATCCCTTCATTTATCATGCCTATATCTTGTTAAACACAGGAAGCAATAGCGACTGCGGCTCTGTCAGAAAATCCGTATCTATCACTTGTTAACGCAGTTGCAGGAAGTTTAATGCGCTTCTGAGGTGTTGGCGGTGAACTGTTACAATTTGACTTGTGACTCTAAATTTGGGTGTTTTGGGCAGTATTTATTAGATTATCTAATTTCCTAGCATTCACGTCAGGTACAACAGCCTTGTTTTTCGTTTGAATTTGTTTTCTTTCGTCTCTTTTTATTATCCTATTAGTCTCTACTCTTTCTAAGGTGCTAACTGGCTATTTCGCTGGTCACACATTGACTCTCTCTCTCAATAATAGGGATCTTTTCTTCATCTTATTGAGTTTCATCATTTTTAGCGTTGAAACCATACTGCCATTTTATGGCTGTTGCCTAAAAAATAACAAACAATCAAATTAAAATTAATTTTCCAAAATTTCAGTTTTTGGCAATTTTTTTCAACCTTTAAGCCATATGCGGGAACTGAAGACGTCAACTTAGAATATTATTATAATTTTTCCTGTATTTAGGATACCAGACTGCAACTTTCGAGTGCTCATGCGATTCCAAAATTAAAAAATCGTTTTTTTCGATCCACCCTAGTATGCAGTGACTTGACGCCTTGTTAGAAGATAATGCAGTCGTAACAAGCCTTCCTGTCGTGTAAATTGTATACCCTGAAGGATAGTATAAGGTACCCATCACTTTTGAGGAATTGTTAAGGGGACTAAACCTTGTACTCCGCTTTTATGTATGTACGTACGTCTTTAATCTGTATGTACCCGATTTGAAAGAACTATGTGCCATTTTGAGAAATTAGACGAGGGCAGTTTTTTTTCAACCTCCGATGGGACACTAATAAAAGACAAAGTGAATATTAAAAAATGCTTTTATTACTAAAAGGTATGTACACTTATGGCTCTTTTCAACGTACACACCTTGACGATTGAGGCATTTTTCGTACCTGTGGACAAGCTCGTATCTCCATTGGAGAAAATTAGGCCCCACTGATTTCATATCTAAGTGAATAAACGAATGTTTTATTGTTACAACTACAATAAGAAATGATTACAAACATTCACCTTAATCAATCTCTATTATACCTGCATTTTTTGTTTTCCTCCGCGCCAGTTGACTTGTGGACAACAGTTTCGCTGGCTCTCCTGCCAGCGTCTTCAAGTCGAAGGTGATGAAGGAAAGATCCCTATTATTGAGAGAGAGTGTTCATGTGCGACCAGCAAAATAGCCAGTTTAAATAGCCAGAAGGTCGAAGAAATCATCCTTGTTGAGTTTTTTATTCTAAATGCTTATCTATGGATTCTGAGTAGAAAGATTAATTAACTAAAGCATGCTAGACTTTCTGATCCATTACTTTTTTGATTCTCCTATGCACATAAAAGCGCTTCAGTATTAAATCCTCCATATATCATACCAATTTGTTCATTGACCTCCCTTGTTTTATCTTCCTCTCTCACGTCCAATATTCATGCAAACCGTCTGTTATTCATAAAAAAACAATGCTTCACGCGAGTGATTTCCTGCATTCACGAATGAATTACTCCTTTTTGCTTATCATTTTACCGCAACAACTACAATAACCGCCCCGACAATATCATCGTTCCCTTATTCTGAATCTCATATGATCTCATTTTATATCCACACAGTGCTTGAGTGCAAAATCATTTTCATTGAAGAAAACTTGTTACTGTCTTCCTCTGTCATAAATAAATTGTCCCTCCAGAATAAAAGCATTAATTTGTTTCCGCTTCACTTGTGTTATATGATTCTCATATTTATCGCCTTTTGTCCACTTGTTTAGCTTGACCTATTCAAAGTTTTTTCTAAACTCTCAAATGCTATGTGCTATGGTCGAGAATGAATCATATTTTTACTCTGCATCTTCAGGATACCTCGTTCCTCTGTTCCGTTTTGGAGTTGATTTTATAATGAATACTTCTCATTTTTCCGCTAATTAATAGAACAATGTATTTTAATGCTTATGGCATCAAACTTTTCACCCTAATTCGTCTTTGTTTTTGTCGCCTTAACAACAATTGCACTCCTCCGTAGTCCTCTGGTGAATGCAAAAGCTGGCACGACGTTAATACTAGTTTAAAGACCACCCAAATTATAAGTAGTTCCACAACCTGCCGGTAGTAATTATGATTAAAAACCAGCTTCACCCACTTGTGGAGTAGTGGTAGTTAGGAAGGCATGGGAGGTGGAAGAAAGAAATGGAGAAGGAAGAAGTGGAAGAAGGCATGTTTTAATTTCTGAGTCTTTTATTTGTTCGGAGCATGAAGATTTCTTCATCTGACATCAATGTGTTGGCCACTCTTTCCGTAATTCATCGTCCTCCAACACTGTTACCCACGTGATTATTTCCCCTCTGCTATCTTCAACTCATTGAGTTAGTTTTTTTTACGTATTTCCTTCTCTATTCTCCTGAACTACTACGAATTGTAATGATACCGATTAGGGTTGCTTTTGATGGAATACTTCTCACTTTCTACCTCCATCTCATCTGAAATGCCCATTATTTTCTTCCCTCCTCCTCGCTTGCCTAATGTAAGCCGATGCGTACTTCTGTGACGGCCCTGAAAGTTCCATATCTCATTGGTTCCATAGAACCAATATTATGTTTAAAACATGTTTTATCGACATATTCACCAATTTAATTTCCGTAAGTGAGCTCCTAATTTACCCCTCCTCTCTGATTACTTTCTCCTTCGTTTCTCATTTTTTTATTACTCTGTCTTCAGTATCCTGGACTCCCACGCCTCATCTATTCTCCCAAGTCTCGGTGCCAAATAACGTCATATGCATACGTAACTCTTAACTATCCTTTACATGGCATCTTTACTTAAGGTTAAGATCGTAAGTTCTTTTCTGTTTGTAATTATCTATTTGATTCACGCTATCATCATCCTTTTTTTATTGCTACGCTCACATTTGTCCAAATACAGCCCTTATGAATTGATTTCTACAGTGTTTTTTTTCATTTAGGTCAGCATATAAACGTAAGCATTTGTTTTTGGCTTTATTTGATTTTTATTATCTCGAATTGCTGGTTTCGCTTGATTTGGAAAGGTCTCTCTCAGATTCCAACCCAGGACCTCAGTTCAGTAGTTCAACAATTTATCTACTAGATTACCACGCCATCTTTTACCTTTATGATGCTAATTTTTCCTTATCCAATTTCCATTATTTCTTCGCTGCTTCTTTTAATCCACTCACCCTCGACCTTCGCTGACTCCCGTAAAGAATGGGCTCTACAACTACTTTTGCGGGGCTTCCGCATTTCTTTTTTTGAATTCTTAGAGTTTGCCCATTTTTTCCAAGTCCTTTCCTTACCCAGCCGCATTTCTTCTTGTGAGGTTCTCTTCATTACCTTTGAGGCTGCCCTCTTCCGATTATGTTGAAAAGTCTACTCTGAAATGCAAAATGATGAAAATGGTATATTTTTTATGTCCTCCATTTCATTCGTGAATACAGATTTTTGAATTAGACGCTAGCTCCTAAATCTATTTTTTATTGATGGCTTTGACCCTCAGGATAAATCCGCTGGTGTATACCCTCTTTTCGATTTCTTCGTCGTTTGAAATACGTACAGGCAACTTAATTTGATTTCTTTGGACCATTTTGACGTTGTCTTTATAGTTCCGTTAGTGGACAAATGATTTCATTCCAATTCGACGAAGCAATGACCGGCCATCAGTAAATACACGACAGACTAATTTGTATTTTGCAAAAATGTTGGAAAAGTAATAGATACTGAAGTGGCCATTGGTGGATTTTAGGAATTATTGGCCATTTTGCCGTTCAACTGCAATGAAAACTGCAAATTAATAACAAATTAAACCTTAGTTACAATAGTCTACTCTTGACATATTTCCAAACGTTTCTGAAATGCTGGATAATCTGTATAGTTGTCTGCGTTTTTAAGAGGTCGCGCTCATGATAGTCTATGTGCTTGACTGCTGTGTTCCCAGAGCCATGGATTATCTGCAGCTAATATCATTTTCAGCTAGACTGAACCAAATGCTTTGAAGAATATCATCGATATTCTTGTGCTTGTCTGCGTGAAATGCCCTGAGCTTTTTACCCGAACTATTAATAATCGGTAACGAGCACCATCGGTAGAGGCTCCGAGTCTTTATTTGATACGTTTGTGAATCTTGACACTCCCGGATAAAAGAAAGCTTGCCCCCTCTTAGATTGGCAGCGAAGGATACTTCAGCAGACATCTCTGCCTCCGCGTGATATCAGCTTATTTCTTTTGGGAAAGTATTGTATATCCTGAAAATTTTGTGTAACAATGAACTCCCTAGTAGAAAATACCTAGTGAGTCTAATGCCATCATTCAGTTGATACATTAATAAATTTCCTTTCCAATTGGCATACGTGTCAGCTGCAATAAAAAACAGTGAGACATGACAATAATCTCAGTACGTATCGGTGACATCTTAATTGATTTCTTTTTGGGCAACATTGTCGGCGACAAACCGTCCCTTGAAACGATTTTGCTTTGCCCTGTAATGTATTATCTAGCATAGTTCCGTAATGAGAATTCCAATTTTCCACTGTTATAGGCCCTCATTAGTGGAGTATTTGACATTAACGGGGATTTCTCGTTAGAAGCCCGATACCCTGAAGTTTCCACTTTCAAGAAAGGTATAACCCTGGAGACCTTGCTGGCATTGCAAATGTATTACCATTCCATAAAAATTATGTCACTTACGTTTAACTTTTTACTGTGTCGCGAACACCATATGAATAGCTATGACATTGAATTAATTTTATTTACGACCCAGGATTTTAATAATCTTGGTTTGATTCATTCTCAATACAATTTGTCTTCATTTAATAGCTCTACAATTTATATATCTGTGTTATTCAGTAAAATTCACTTTTTCAAGAAGAATTTTAGGAGCTATTTGTTTGTGAGTCACTAAAATATCCCTTTCCCGTGCGCAGAACGTATTCGCGTGTGCCTATGTTTACATGCCGTTTCCTTGACGCTAAAAAGTACGTTTAAAGATCGGTAGTACCTTCGTATCAATTTACTACCACTTGTCTCAGGAAAACCTTTTCACATCAGCCATCCTATTAGGCACAACAAAGTGGATACGAGTAGCAATTGGGGGTCAAAATAATAATTGACACGTAGGTAATACGATCATTAGAACAAGATTTATCTGAACATTTGTAATAACGCGGACAAAAAATAGTTTGAAGAACAAACAAATCATGGATGAATCCGCCACAATAGCGTATTCACCGGACATATTTCTCCCAATCGTCAGAGTCTCATTGAATCCTCTTACCATCCACATTCGGCAAATGGTGGCTCTATCTTTATTAAATATTTTTAGCAGAGGACTAAATGCATCTTCAATCATGTCCTTCTATTAAAGGCCAAATGAAATGGATCTCACCAGATTTGCGTATCGATTTGACCAACAACAGTCACTTCCCGATCTGACGGTGCAGGTAGATTCCTTCTTGCGCCATCGGATAATCATGTCGATGCGCGAGCCGCAGCTTTTCCCCATTCCTACTCCCCCTTTCGATCCGACTCGGCCATAGTGAAGCTTAATAATCCAATTATGATTGTGGCCAAGCATGGAAGGAGAGTGAGCAGTTCGAAGCATGTGAAAAAAAAGCTGAGTGTGGAAATCATTATGGTAGCTTGTTGGCTTCGGTGACGATTGGGAGTGAGAGACACGTCCTCGAGTGGGAAGGTATTCTCAAGGTGAGAGAGTTGAGGGCTGGGGAAGGTTCAAAATTTGGTGATTAGATTAGCGAAATAGGGTTTAAACGTCTCAAATGGCATATCATATTCCGTTTTCATTTTCCTCGAAAGAAACCAATCTTTTTTGATGCAGCATGGAAGCGCTTTGCCTTATCTCATTTTTTCTATACATAAGCGAGAGAAAGTGCCACAAGTTGTTAAAGAGGAGTCAGGTTAATGTATTGCCCTCTTATCCCTAGGGCCCGGGTTCGAATTCGGGCAATGAAAAATATTTTTCTTTGATTAGCCGGCCTCGACTTCCGTTCTTTGTGGAGTTCCCTACTCCTTCCGTCGGATGAACGTTAAACCGTGGTCCACTTGACGCCTTCCGTTAAGAGCAGGCTAGCGCCGACGTTGTTTGTTTTTTCCACCCCTCCAATCCCATCCTTGTATGTACCTATCCTACCGGTCGGAAAGGGCAAGTATAGGCTTGAAAACCGCAGATAATGAATTTGTTAAAGTCATCGTGCTTTGAATAAGTGATATGGAAATATGTATTGTTATTTCACCGAGCCATAATATTATTTTTATATTGTATTAGTCTAGCACTAAATATGTTTATGAAAAACTAGAACTTGATTTTCATAGTTTGTTAACAGTTTTTTGTTTCATTCTAACTGTTCAGAATGGGATATCCAGGGAAGAATTGGGGTGGATATGTACCTATTGTAAACTAAAGAGAATGGCAGAAGATTCTGGCTGCAGACGAGGATTTGCTCTTTGATAATAGGTAGACAAGGCGTTTTAGTTTTATTTATTTGAGAAGAAACACATTGTATCCATAAATACTAGAGGTTCTGAACCAAAAAAAATTAGGATTAATTACAACTATTATGAAATAAAACATGCACCTGACGAAGGCTGTTCAAGTACTTTCCCCTTGTTCTGAAAGTCAAATATGGTGCTCATCTTCCCAATCATGTTGTCTTACTTGTTAAAACTTTAAAATAAATAAGTGGTCATTCTCCTTGAAGTGACTTGGTAGTAGGCATTTAGTACATAGACCTCATCATGAGAGTGAAGTATTCATACATCAATATACCATTACCATTGATGTGTATGGTCAGTATCTAGTGTACAAGCGTTAGATACATGCAAACAAGAAGATTAAGTTCAGATGACATAGAAAAAAGATGTTGTCAAAAAAACAATATCAGCGGCAGAAATTCACCCACAGCATAAATGAAATAGTGGCAAGCCTTGAGTGAACCACTGGCTTAAATTTAGCAAGCCTAGCTATTTTAGCATATAGAGGTTAAATTAACAAAAACCCCCTCCAACCCCCGTAGAGGCCCAATGTTGCTCAAATTCGGTAATCTGATAAGAACTGGTGTTTCAACGTGCCTAGTCCTTTGCCCTTCAAGTTGAATTTCTCTCGCATCATTTTCATGAACATTCATTCTGAGGAGGAACTTCATCGATGCAGAGGTAAGGGACCTGCAGTTAATGGTCATATCTTGAGATGTGACAGCAGATGAAGATATTCACCCAAAGAAAAGTGAACAGGAAGTATAGAAAAGCAAGGCCTTACATTAGATTAAAAGAATAAGTAGTGCAGGAAGTGAAAGATATGGATAAGGAATTATGTAAATATGAAAAGGATAGCTGATAGGAGAGCTACATCTAACCAATCTTAAGATGATGATGATGATCTTAATGAGTAAAAAATTTAATATGTCCTATGTTTGCGTATCATGCATAAAACCTATGACATTTTCTTTCTTCATTATCATATTTTTGTTTTGAACTTGGGTTAGAGGTCATCTATATATTACATAACATTAATATTCCACTTTTTTTACCCCCCTCTCCTCCTATAACACTCCATAACATTTTCAAGGCCCCTCTTAAACTACTTAATGCTGCCAATGACCCCTCTTGTTTTTTTTTATCAATGATAAACCGAATATTCTTTATTACTTAATCATAATTAATTTTTCAATACTATTATTTATTCACTAATTATCATGTGCATCATCGTCATCACTTGAGGAAGGAATAAATTTATAGTGGAGTTTACATCAAATGTAATACATAAGAAGGCTGGACCCTGCCTTCCCTGTCAATCAAGCATCATAATGGTTGGCCCTCCTTTAGCAGTATGTATTATATCTGTGGGTTGCAATAACACATTGTACGCTGGATGCCACAGGATTTATTCACAACGTCACACTATACATGGTACAATGGTAGTCAGCCAGGGCCACGTCCTGCGATCCCGGAAGTTCAATATCAACTGTTGCTTACACCTACTGGACAGGGTTGCCACGCACAGCTAAACAATGAAGTGCGAAAAACATCCCGCCAAGCATACATTACAGTATGTAATTTATAGATGGTCCCTAGTCAGGTAGTAGTCAGTCACATTTTCCTTAATGTCTGTCCTTCCATTCTTCATCAAAAATCAAAATTTAGATTTTATGCATTGCAGCACATGCCGCAGAATTAATTTTATCTTCATCTGATCTTTTTTTGACTTTAGCAACTGTTTTTCATGTTCATTAGTTTCTCATTATTATAGAGCTTTAAGAAGAAATTTTACCCTTCTTTAATTTCTAAGGGAAATTGGAAAATGCCAGAATCTTCAGGAGGCTGGATTGTAGCAGGGACCACTTCATCCAACTTTTATTCAACCATGATGGTTCCCCTTACCACTCAGACCACTTCAGTGCTTCCTGATTCAGCAATTGAAAATATGGAACTCAGTAGTTGCTGGCGCTACAGTGTCAACTTCACTCGTGAGGCAGAAATTGCAGGTGTGCCACTAATGATGTTACGTCCTTCTCCAAAGTGGCCAAAAGCTCCTTGTAGACCGGATTGGGGTTGGGAATACTTCTCTGATTCTGTTTTTTCATCTATTGTCATTGATGTAAGTAATATGAGAGCTATATTTCTTTATATAACCATTCACTGGAAGTCATTTTTTATAAGCTCACCTTTGATTAATGTTCAGTCAACCTTGGGAGGGCAGCCTGGTGGGCTGTAAATTTCTAGTTTGATTTCCAGCTGAGAATAGAAAGCTTGACTAATCTATGAGTTTAACCACAGATTTTCAGAAATCTGTGATTCCTGGCTCGGCAGAACTTTTTTTCTGTTGTAATCTAGTATTTGTTACCTTCCCCAACATCCTTTTTTGTGTCTGTCTTAAAATATTCTGTGTTCCAAAATAGTAGTGGAAGTTGGAAAGATGCTGGATTTCTATGGATGAGGCTTGGTTTCGTGGAAAATTGAAACACACATCTCCAGCAATTGCTTCAATTTCTGGCTCAGATATATTTTTTCAACTTAAATTTCCTGCTCTCCACTTTTTCCACCGAACTAATGTTCAGCTTTTTATGAGCCAGCAATCATTTTCCCTTTTGCTATTGCATAGAACATATTTCATGTTCATTTTATAAATTTTGCTCTGTTGGCAAATTTAATGTTTTGACATTTTAAAAGATTAAATGTACTTTTCACTTCTTTTGTTCAAATACCTGCTGTTTCATATTCCCTATCCCTGTTGTGTGTGTGTTTATTTTCTGCTGATTGTGAGGGAACCACTACCGTCTATTGTTGGTTACATTCATAAAAATCTTAGAGAAGGATAAATCATTCTCAGTTTATCATTCCACTCATTTCACAGGATGCTACATTTATTAGCTCATCAGTCCTTATGATATCTGTGCTTCATTGCAGTGCTGTGGCACAGACAAACTTTTTTCTGCCAAAATCAGACACCCTTCTACTATATTTGTTTTTGTTCTATTATGGGTTACCTACCCCTCTCCTATGTTCCTATCATATGTATGCATGCCATCTCTTTACATTGTACCTACCTTCATGTTTTTTTAATGTCTTTGGTGCTAAGTTTTCTAACTTAGACATGATATTGATGGATAGTGACCGAAACTGTTATTTGCTAATTTTGTTAAGTATAACTGCAATTTCTCATACCTATGTTTTCTCAAATGTTGTTTTAATTTGTTTCTTTTGTATATACCCCTTTGTAAACTTTCTGTATCGAAGTCAGTCAAGATTAAACCACTGTTGCAGAAGACCATTGGGCTTAATAATAAACAGGTTATGGTCCCAGATCATTGCTAAAACAATAATTATTGTTAAAATGGTATGGAGCTGGAAGGAACGAAACTGCCCCTGTTCGATGGAACTTGCTGGAGTGTGTGCAGAGGGAATTAGTACTGTATACTACCGATCCAGGGTCATCGCAAGAAACAATTGCAGCCATTGAGAAGAAAAATGTTGCTTTGAAGAAGCGTGATAAGTTGGCAAAAAACATTATTGTGAGGTGCATAGCTGACAGTCATCTAGAATACGTGCAAGGTCAGTCAAATGCTTATTAAATTCGGCAAAATCTAAAGAACACTTTTCAGAGATGCAGTGTTTCATCACAGTTAAGGCTGCACAGAGGTAACCCTAATGAAGTTCTATACGTGGAAAGTTGATATTGAGCAACATTTCGTGACATTTGACCGAAAGGTTAGAGAATGGAAAAACACTGGGGCTACGCCGGACGACATAGATGTGATAGGTTATCTCCTACATACTATGCCGGCATCCTACAAGATGGTCATCACCGCAATTGAAACTTTGCAATCGAAGAAACTTAGTCTGTCCTTAGTCAAAAATAGACTGGCTGATGAGACCAAGAAGAACCAAGATGAAACTTTGCCTCAGCAATCAGAAGCTGTGTTCTATGCTCAGGCAAGGGGCAGGGGCTCAGGCAGAGACATAAGAGGCTCCGAAGGAAGATTCCGTGGGTAAAGTGGTCAGGGCATTGGACGCGGAAGTTATCAGTGTTACAACTGTAAACAATATGGACACAGGAGATTTGGATGTCCGTTCTACAAGAAGGATGCTCACTGTGTGACAACTCAGGAGGACGAGGACAAAGAAAGTATTATGTACAATGCTGAGTGTCTAAGAAGTGGTGGAGATGGTTGTTCATCCAATGGGTGGTATCTTGACTCGGGGGCAACTGATCACATGACGAATTGTGAATCAGGGTTGACAGACTGTGTGAAACTTAAGGAACCAGTTGTGGTAAGAGTTGCTAAAAGGGGCCAAGCTACCTGTATGTATGCCATTAAAAGAGGAACGCTCAAGAAAGAAAGTATCGTTGGAACCAATGTGCTTAGTGTTATTATTGAAAATGTGTTATTTGTGCCGGGAATGCATTTTAATCTGTTATCGGTCAGTAGGTTGGAAATGAAAGGTTTCACGATTATATTCAAGGATGGTGAAGTATCATTGTTAAAAAAATGGCAAGGTGTGGGCAAATGGTTACAGAGAGGATACAGAATGAATTTTTCTGAGAGTGATTCTGGTTTTGCTAATTTAACTTTGATTGAAAATGGAAATCTGTGGCATCCCCCTTTAGGCCATATAGTTGCTGGGTTGATTCAATACCCAGTCTCTATCTACGGAGACAATCAGGCATAGATTCATTCCATTCACAAGTGTGAAAAGAAAAGGGTAAAATGTGTTGACATAAGGTATCATTTTGTAAGGGATTTGGTTCTGAAGAATGCCATTGACGTAAAATATATTTCTAGCAGATACTAAAAGGCTGATATACCAAAGGTTTATCTACTCCTATATTTATACTTCTTAGATAACTTTTAAATCTTTTGTAAATTCAATATTGTGTACTTACATTGTATTGATAAATTGAGGCAGAGTGTTAAGCATAATGGCAATTTCTCTTACCTATGTTTTCTCATATGCTGCTTTCATTTGTTTCTTTTGTATATTCCCCTTTGTAAACTTTCTGTACTGAAGTCAGTTGAGATTAAACCGCTGTTGCAGAAGGACGTTGTGCTTAATAATAAGCAATTTTAAACTACTTCAATACCTAATGGACTTGATGAAAAAAATGTTGCTCTTTATTTTAATGATGGTTTACTGATTATTCAACTACTAAAATTATGTGCTCTAGCCTTGATACACCAACTGAGTAGATATTTATAGGTTAGTAATTTTGCTGAAATAATACTAAAAGCATTGCATTAATGTGAGTCAGATGTTGCAAACAAAATAATAAGCATAACATCAAGAGCAAAAATCTGATTTTTGGTGATTCAAGCTACCTACTAATTTCAGTAACTTTTGCTTTACCAGTGCATAGCTGATTTAAACTATTTATTTTTCCAGTTCGATTTGGTTTGCGAGCATGCAATATACCCCACAATTGGGCTTGCTGCTTTGAATTCAGGAGGGCCTATTGGAGTATATCTGTTTGGTCTGCTCAATGATAGGTAACTTATTTTTTCTGTAGTACCTATGTATTTCATTCAAGTTGAATATAAAATAATTAGTTAAAACCGATTGTACCTCCATGCGAATAAATCATTCAGTAGTGGATTAGCACATTTATACACATAGGTATATGTTTTTCTTTGATTTTTGTGTAATATTTTCTGTTCAAAAGTGGACACTCTTGGCTTATTGTATAGGTATTGTCACAATAAAAAATATTTTCTTTGAAAAAATAAACTTACATTTCAACATCATGGGAAGACCTATGATTGGTTATTCATGGCGATCCATCATTGTCAATTTATCTATCTTTGAATATTGACAAAGAAAAATGTCAATATACATTTTTCAAAATTAATGAAAATGTAATACACTTTTATTTCATTATAATAAGAGATAATATTGCTGTACTTTGTTCTTATATTTCTATCTCTTGGGTATTTCAGGGTAGGCAGGAGAATTTCCTTTTTTTCCTGCCTTGCTACACTTTTGTTGGGAGGTGTATTGACTGCAGGTGCTCCAAATTTTTGGTCATGGGCGGCATGCAGATTCATCGTTGGACTTACCATCCCGGCCATTTACCAGATTCCCTTCATCATCTGTGAGCCTACTTCATCATCTGTGAGCAGTGCTCTCTATGGACTTTTCAGTTTCACAATATTTCTGATTTAGTAATTGATGTGCATAACTTTGAAGCATTCTAAGACATGCTCCTGTGTCAGAGCTGCACATAGCCCTTGGATTCTCTTTCATCTACTGGAAAATTTGGTTCAGGCAGTATTTTCTACTCTGTTGTTGGTTTGGTATGTGGCAGAAGAACAGGATATTGGACTGGGGATGGAAAGGAGAATGGTGAGGGTATGGATTATCCACCTCAAACTCTTCCATGGTTTCATATTCATTTCAACCAACAAGCCAGGGCTGGAAGTAGCCATTGTTCTAACAAGCCCAACTCTACAAGAATTCTCACTCCATCCTCATGCAAGAATGGTATGATTATTACAATTGATGGGCCATTTCAATAATGAATAGTTTGCACATGTGTTCTCAGTACAAATTGAAGATAATTTTATGTGGATTCTAGCACATAGAGAGCACTTTAGATGTTAGAGAAAACATCGATTGACTATCATATAATGAATTGAACTTATTTTGAATATTCATGCAGTATTTCAAATCAACAATTTGGACATTTGGATATATTGCAATGTTGACCTACTGAAAACTGAACATTACTCTTCCATAAAAAAGTTTAGCCTTGATAATGATTGTGATGCATTTCTTGTACATATATATTCTTTTTAAAAATTGGAAATTGAAAATATTTCTTGATACAAATTTTGCTGATTCTGATGAATGGGGGGCGTTTTCTCGCAACCGAAATCGCAATTTTGTACACGAAATCGTAAGATGGAAATGAAAAAAGAATTTTAGTGAAAAAATTAATCTTCTATCCACAACCATTCACTCATAAATCAAAAATTAAAATAAGCAAACGGTGACGCCCACCGAAAATGCTGCTGTGATAACATTGACGTCATTTTCCTCCCGTCCTTGACTGCTTTCAGGGGAGAGGAAGGGAGTGGAGGGGGGTTCTCGGAAGGCCTCCTCGCATAGATGCTGTCGCAATCGGCTCCCATTGGCCATGTCAGCTGTGTCCCCCCCATTGCGATAAGGCAAAGTAGCTTCACAGGCTCAGTTGTGATTGGACGAAGCCGATATACGTCAGAGGTTTCACCACGCCCACTTTTCCGAAAGGGTTAAAAACATCAGTTTTTCGCCGCTTATAACTCGAGAAATAATTGACGGATCAGATAACGGAATTAAACTTAATATTTTACAAACTCTATCAGATTCGGCAACAAAAAAAATATGGTAAACGACCCCATTGCTAGAGAGTGATCAGGAAGGTTGGCCTGTTGAAATATTGGCTTCCCAGACGTTACCTACTATGAAATCTTCACATATTAATGAGTAATGCCCAGATTTGTATCCAGGGCATAGGATCCTTTTTTGAAGATGACAGCTAACACAAGGGCCCCACCAACACAAAAACGTTAGCATTACGCTAGTATAACGTTCAAACGAACGTGGTTTGAAACATGTTATAATGTTCAACCATCTGAACGTTTTATTTTACATTTAGAGCAAACCGTTTGGGGATAACGTTAAAATAACGACAACATAAAACGAGAATGTAACTCCCCACTCTGCACAAAGGGAATTATTTAAAATTATATATCACGTGCATAGCACTCTAATCGCATATTACTCTGTTCATCATATACGTATCTAGTAAGACCAGCAGGATCTTTGTCAAACAATTGAAAGCAAACTAAGAACATATTTATTTGCAGAATAAGCACTGAAAAAGTTGAGGAACTAGCCGACCTCGGTTCGGATGGAGCAGATCACGTAATTTGATTTGGAATAATTTGGCACACGTTAACTATACACAGACTTAGACCGTGCTAAATTCGTGCACGTTTGCTGCTTCTTGATGTCACATAGGGAATTCACAACTTCAATAACACATTTATGCAAGTTAAGACGATTGTAAATAAATAAGACTGTTTGTTAGTAAAATAAATTTCATTTATTGACACTATTTCCATTTTCAACCATTGCATTCACTTGCCTTTGTAACACATAAGATTCAAATACTTAGGCATAATCTCCAGAACAGCCAGTGGGATAATCACCAATATCAAACTACATGGCATGTGAATAAAAATTAGTGATCAAGCTTGATTTTTCTATAACATTTAATTTTAAATGGTTGATCTGGGTGTACAACAACCAGCTGTCTTTTAAAAAAACAATGCTCTTCTAAAAATTGAAACTATATTTTTCCAACAGGTGGTTCGTTCAAATATCATCGAAAGTCAATCACTGCACTGTCATAGCATACACAAAACATTTCCACGTTTGTCAAGTAGTTGAATGATGATCTGAATTGTCCTTGGCTCACTGCTAACGTCCCAACGTGTTAATGACTTTATGTGCCTGAAAAATGATAAATAGACTCAATTCCTGTTGCAGCAATTCAAAAAGTCAGCATGGAAGGCAGATGAAAACTGACAAATTCATAAATAATATTCAACGCAACCACTTGTCATAACAATCATCTAGGTACTCACCATAGCTTAATTGTCCATTAGAATTTAAATGTAAGCTTCTATGATCACAAATTACAAGATAATGTAAATATTAGAGGAGATAGTTCTTTCTTATGTTTCCGGCTTATCAACAACTGCCATTTTGAATTTCGAGGTGGTCGAAGTCGATCTTGTTTGCAAGACATCGATTGTAGTCATTATCTCCTTTAATACTAGTATAATAATAATCCTTTAATACAAATATAATAATTTTATCAAAGGAGGCATTGGCAAAGCATCAGCAATGTGTCGATGACTTCCGAAGGTGACCGAAGTTTGACGGAGAGCTGCGACGCATGGACCCGGCCCCCTCCTTGACTAGACATAGATTCGCGGAAAATGTTACTTCAGCATTTTTCTCAAACCACTTGACGCGGCTGTAGAACTTGGCCATTAGGGTGGTTAGGAAATCTAACGAAAGTGGCATGCACCAACCAAAAAACATTATACTGATGTTTTTCTAACGTTAGTGTGTTGGTGGGGGTATAATGCTAGGAGGAATGGTAGCGAGTAAAACTGTTTTATTATGGGGATATACAGTAAATTCGAACTATTCTAAGATACAGATGAGAACTATTTGATGTAATCTATATTTAATTGATGCTGAAATTCAGTTGCAATAACTGGTAGAACCAATATGATATTGGTGACAAATTCCACTTTGAAACACAAGTTTCCTTGTAGAATCCATTTCTCTCCCACATGGAAGGCCTGATTTACTCATGGAATACCTTCCTGCCAGAATCCACCTCACTTCTTTTCGGGATAGTCTTACAAATTATGACAGATTTTGATCTAAATAAGAGATACACAGGTCACATTGTGATAACATGGTGTTTATTGACAATGCACATGCAGTGATGTATTTATGACCTCTGAGTAGAGAGGGGCAACTTGGTAAATTACCGCAGTAATTTTCATAAATTACCATGGTATTTTTCGTACACTACCAACACCCCTGAAAATTACCGTAGTAAACGGTAATTTTCAGAAAAGTTCTATTTCAGAAAATTTCTTCCTCAGGAAGAAACCATTGGAATGGGTGATATTATAAATTAAGAAGCTAAAACGATTTTGTTTACATTAAGTCCATAATTAATTCCAATTAATTCAGAGTAAAATAACAAATGCACCTTGAGCAGTCTTTGGAACGAAAATTTTTCATAGTATGACAAAGAGAGGCAAATTGCATGTTGCTGCCAACTTCGTTTTAATTTTTTTAATGAGTTATAATAATTAAACGTCGTGATATGTTTGATATAAGCATCTGAATTTATATCTCAGTGCTATTTGATTTCGTTTTGAGTCCTCTGATAGGGATTTGCAGCTCAAAACTTTAAATTGTGGTAATTTTCAAAAATTACCGTAATTTATCACGGTAAATTACCGTAATTTTCAATTGAGATAAATTACCGTGATAAATTACGGTAATTTTTGAAAATTACCATAATTTACCTCAATTGAAAATTACGGTAATTTACCCATATCTACCTCTGAGGCCCCCGGCAGAATCTAGAATGAGGCCGCCAATGTTATAGTCTTTTACAACTATATTTACGATTCCTCTCTCATGAGGCCCCCGGCGGCCGCCAGGTACGCCATATGGTAAATACGGCCCTGCACACATGCCATTATAGTACACAGAAAAACTGCCCATGGGTAAAAATCCACTATTAGTGGATCCACAATAAGTGGCGATTTCGGATTTCTGAAATATTTGCACTGGGAAAGCCACCTTCATCAAACACTACACTTCTTTCCACAATAATCTTGTATGGACACTTAGGATCAATTAGGAGGTACCCCTTTCTGACTTCATCATAGGTACCCAACAAAAATACATTTCATACCTCTATCGCCCAACTTTTTGCTGCTGTGTTTATGGACATGTACATACCCATCACAACCAACAACCTTCAAATTCCCAACATTAAATTTTTTTCCCGTCCACGCTTCAAATGGCAAAATGTCTTTTAGAACTACTGTCAGGGAGACATTTTTAAAGTATACTGCAGTATTCACAGCTTCCCCCCAATACCTGTTACCCAGGCCAGCATCCTTCAGCATCGCTCTTGTGCACTCAAGGATAGTTCTGTTAGCCCTTTCTGCAACTCCGTTTTGTTCAGGAGTTCCTGCCACAGTAAGCTGACGTTGTATCCCCTCAATCTCTAAAAACTTAGAAAATTCATCAGAGCAATACTCTCCACCATTACCTGATCGAAGTACTTTAATCTTGTGACCAGTTTGTTTCTCAACAAAATTTTTGTACTTTTGAAATTTAACAAATACCTCATCTTTCGTTTTGAGAAGGGCAACATAAGTGTACCTGGTTTTGTCATCAATAAATGTGGCAAAGTACCTATGTCCACCATGATGGTTCATCCATAGTACCACAGACATCATAATGAACTATATCCAATATCTGATTTGATCTAACAGCTTTGCCCTTTGGAAAAGATATTCTGGTCTGTTTTGCTCTAACACAGCTATCGTACACATTCTCTGACAGGCATTCAAGACAAAACCATCCACAAGACCCTTTGACAAACACTTCATGCTCTTGAGGCTCAAATTCCCCAACCTTCTATGCCACAAGTCACACTCAGTTACATTACGTTTTGCAAGTGCTTTTGGATGACTCATTTCCAAATTTAATTTATAAATACCACCAGTTTCTTTAGCAGTAATAAGTAGTTCAGAAGACACAATCACATTTCCTTTGTTATAAATACTGCAACCTTCGTTGTCAAACACAATAATCAGACCAGACTTTGAAAGAGTGCTTGCAGACAACAAATTAGCTGAGAGGTTTGGTACATATGTTACCGTTTTTATCTCAGACAACCCATTAATCTCACTTAAAATGACATCACCCTTTCCTGGTGTGGTTAGCCTTTGATCACCGGCACAATATACACTTTGGATTTCAATATCCCTAAAGTTCACCAACAAATCTTTATTGCCAGGCATGTGGGATGAAGCACCAGAATCCACATACCAGCCCATACCTTGATCATTAGAACCCATTCTCACCAGCAGAACCCAAGAAGTGGGTCCTTCACCATTGTTATCCTTGCCCAACCCATGGTTGTTTGGATTTTCCCTGTTTCTACCTTTATTCCAGCATTCAGATGCCTTGTGACCTGGTCTCTTACAACTATAACAGACCAAGTCTCTTCGTTGTTGCTTCCTATGTTGGCCCTGGCTGGGTCGAGACGGTTGAGCCTTCTGCTGCTGAGGTGAGGCACCAGAGGTGCCTCTGACTCCTTCCCCACCTTTGCCACATTGCTGTCCATCGGGGGACGGTCTGGAACTGCTTCCACTGCTAAACTGCTCCTTACTCCCATTTCCAGCCAAGAGGGCTGATGTTCGGCACCCCCTTGATCAGCTGCCTCCTCCTGCCCCTCTCAAATAAGCTGGTTGAAAATCCAGGATCAGATCTTCCTTCTTTTTCTCAGATTCTTCCTCCTTTTCACACTTCTCTCAATGAGCTTCCTGAGCCACTTATACTCAGCCCTCAAGTTCCTGAGCATGAGAAAAGTAGCGAAAAGTAGTAGTAGTCATCGTGTACCGGTTTGCTAGTTTCAGCTATCTAATGGATTATATCTCGAATACTCATCAGGTAATCATGGAGAGAATTGAAATTTATATGTTTTGTATCAAGCAGTTGATCCATCAGCGTAATATGCCTGAAAACACCTTTGTCCTCAAACACATCACATAAATTTTTCCTTGCTTCGAATGCAGTTTTAGTGGTTCTAATGTGAATAATTAGGTGTTTTTGTACCATAAGGGATATTTTGGATCTTACTCTTAAGTCTTTCTTCATTTGGGGACACTGTGGATTACCTTGAGCAGCCTCTGGCAGTGGAGCTAATATACAGTCTGTGAGATCATCCAAAGCCAAATACATTTCCATCAGATATTTCCAGTAGACCAGTTGCTCTCTCCTTCCAGTTTTTCAATTGGCGGCAAATGGCTTGATGCAATTGTAACTGTTGTTGCCGCTGACACAGGAGTGATTGGTTGAAGCAATTGTGCTTCCGCACCATTTTAAATTCCATCCATGTCTGTGATGTAACAAAATTTATCACTAAAAAAAAAACATGTCCGGCCACTTCGTAACTTCACATCAGTACAAGTACACAATTTGGAAAATATCGGTTGCAACTCGTGCAAATTTTAACGTCTCGCAGTTACCGCACAGGATATGTTCGTCCTGGGCCCATAACCTATTGAAATTGTAATAAATCTGGAGAGATATCTTTGGATTCATGGGATGGTGAAAATAACGTAACCTCACACATACGTTATTTTAACCATCCCGTGCATCTGAAGATATCTCCCTGGATTTATTCCAATTTCTAAAATTTCATAAGACCATATATGCCCAAAGGATTAAGGACATATTTCTGGTCAGGACCAATGATTTCCATTCGTATTAAACAAAGTTCGTGATAAAGTTTAAAAAAAATCAAATTTACCCTGCACCTAATATGATTATCTCATAGGTTGACTGTCAATGTGAGCTGTGTAAATCACCCGAGCACTTGATGCCATTTTACACTAGAAAAATAATAACATTGTGGCTTTGGCTCTTAAACATCTCATCAAATGCACGTATTTTTATTGCTTTACAATGTTATTTTTTTTATTTCAATAGTATTTATTCACTATGAGCGGATTAATGTTACAATTTATGAATTAGATATGATCAATGAAAAATATATCAGGTGATAATTTAACGTAAGAAAAATCTGAAGTGAAGAATATGTACCTAATTTGAATATTTCCAGCATAAGAAACATGAATCTTGATACAGTATAAATGTATTATCCAGTTAATTTGTCCTCAGAGTCAAACATAGTCGTAGCTAAATGGCTGGGAAATCATCAGTGTTAAAGCTGCACGTTTGAGGAAATTGAGTATTTCTGGAAATGATAATTTGATTAAGAAAATTAATCTGGGAGGTGCTTGCTTTATTTATTCCACTTGCATACATTTCCATTTGTTTTTATCCATGAGGCATTGAGCAATCAAGGTCATCTTAAAATTGATAATATATAATCAGTCACAACATTATAGGTGTATCTAATTTGATTTTTCTATAAACTCATAATTTGGTAGGAAAAAATAATTCTGTATCAAATGAAGAGACACCATGGTCTTCTCACTGAAAAGATGTGTTATAATATGGAAGGCAGGTAATATCTCCATTTAATTCTCACCTATCTCTTTTTTCCACATCATGGTGAATTCGATCAGCACTGGAGTTAGTTGGTCCTAACTACAGATCCTTTGTAACTGTGATGACCTGTCTGTTTTATACTCTGGGAATGATTGTGCTGGCAGGGATAACTTACATGGTGCGTAACTGGGTACAGCTAGCACTGGTTACATCCACACCCTTTCTCCTATATTTTGGATACTGGTGGTAAGTTAGTGATTCATATAATGATAATACAATCAAAATTATTCATAGCGTAATATTTATGCAGTAAAATTTACTCAGGTCAAGATTTTTTTGAAAACCCTATCCAATGGGCATGGAAAAGTGATATTCACTTGATTTAGACTGTTTTATTGATAACAGTAATTTTTTTGAAAACCCTATTCAATGGGCATGGAAAAGTGATTTTCACTTGATTTGGACTTTTATTGATTGCAGTAAAAATTAATTCATGTGAACCTTCCAACCTTATAGAATGATTATGTTGGTGGATAATATATAATTTGAAAAATTCAAGCATTAATATGTCATATTTATTTAAGCCTGAACAAATTCATGAAATCAGAATTATACTGTGATTAATTATAGCTGTGATGATTAGTATTCATGCTCTATGATGATGCATCTAAAATTTGGTTTATTTTCTTGATGGGTTAAAATTTTCTGGCCTATCATAAGTATGATTTAAGTTTATTTGGATTTTTTTCATTGAGGTTTCTGCCCGAGTCTCCACGATGGTTACTCGCTAAAGGACGTTTTGAAGAAGCATCAGCAATTCTTGAAACGCTAGCACAAGTGAATGGCACTCAACTTCCCAGTGGATTTGTTCACAGGCTGAAACAGAAAATGACACTTCACAGGTCTCAAAGTGAGGAATCTCGTCTCAAGAAAGGACCAGGAGTCATGGCCCTCTGCAGAACTCCGAATATGAGGCTTAAGACAGCTCTAATAACTTTGAACTGGTGAGTCGTTATGTTTATGTTATCTGTTAACTGTTCCTATACAGTTGAGGGTTTGGCTAAAATTATTTTGGGACTCGCAATCACTGAAGAACTCAATTGGTCGGCACATCAGCATGTATAAAAAAAATAGATAAAAGAATATCTAAAAACTCATGATTATTGTTCCATCAATGCCATTTCATTAATTTTTTGTACCTTGCCTTTGGCAAAAAAAATAAGAATTATAGTAATATGGGTCATTCCACCTCAATTCAACAAACGTTTGTCCCTTAGGGTCTCAGATTTTGATAAAAATTAGTGTATGGGAACAAAATCAACTCAAACTGAATACCCTCAAACAGTTTTGTGAAAAAAATTTTTGAGTGAATTATGCATGTTTTAATTTTTTTGCATTTTTAGCAAAAATCCGAGCCTTAAATCATATTATCACTTATATCTCCGCTTGTAATTGTCATACATCAATGATTTTTAGCTCTTTTTAAAGATAAATATTTATTGAATGCAAATATATCAATAAATAATTATTTTATTCTAAACCCTATTGTTGTTAATCACTAATGTTTAAAAAACTGTTAATTAACTTTTCTCAAATACTCCATCTCAGAATCGGCCGAAACTTTTTTTCCGTAATCTAAAAACACCCAGCTAAGTATTCCAAAAATAAAATTTAGTGGCAATTCATAAATTCGTTTTTTATAAATATTTAATCATTTACAATTTTTTCTCGCGCGGCCTGTCGGCTCCCCTATTTGGAATACATGCAGCAAACACGCGATGCAAGCCTAAAAATTTCCTAATTGCTCAAGTTAGTGGCTATATGAGATAAAAATATATTTAAAACTATAAATGTTTACAACAATTGTTATTTGTTCTTTCACTTTTCGAGCTAAATATTGAGTTGATCCAAATTTCTCTTGAATTTTTGCCACACGCCAGCTTTTAGGCAGTGTAGACTGGACTAAAATTTTTTCACTATAGGAATTAGCTTCAGCAAATTTTTCCTTGATTTGACTTAGCATTTCACACCCTGCTAACTCTTATGGGCCGAAGGAAGTTTTTGCTTTTCCCCATACTTTCCCAATTGCTCTTCGATAAACAGAAGTAATTTTATGAATTTTTTATTTAGAGTATTTTCTACTTGTCAATTTTTTTCTATTTATTGGTGATGTACCGATTTCAGATAAACTCAGGTTGATTTTTTCTAGCACAGAATTATGAGGTGAATAAGGCGCACCATCGCTCTCTCCTTGTGAGTCACTGTCACTGCTGGAGTTGTTTGTGGGTAGGGATACATGAGCCTCTGCAAATTGCAAACCAGAAGGCCCCTGTTGTGACAGTACTGCTTCTGCAGCCACAAGCTGCTCAGGAACGTCTTCTTGATGACTGATGGGAGACCTTGGTGTGTCACCTTTCGCAACTCCCTTATTCAGAAACACTGCATTGACAACACAATTTTCTGCCCTCAACCAAAGACATCGCTCTAGTGCTGAAAATTTTCGATTTGTAATATTTGGCAGTAATTGTATACAAATTAGCACTACGGATAATGCAATGCAGTTTCAGTGGATTACAACACTGTTTTTGACGCTTTGATTAGGAAGTAAGAAACGATTTTTCATTGTTAACGCACACGGTTTCCACTTTGACACCACTTCTATCCTCGATGAACTGCAGATTTCTGCGATACATTTAAAGACACTGTCTCACGAACACTTTCCTCCTCTCACTGCGCTGATGGAGGGAATTTTGACGCAAGTTTGACAATTAGTTTAAAAAACTATGTACGAGAAAAAAGAGAAGGCAGACAGCTCTTGAATAAGGAGATGCACACGTGGTGACAGACCAAAACAAAATGAGACTTCTTCGGTCCATAGTGGCTGTCAACAAAAACATGAGCAGCTAGATGGTCTTCTTTCAAGCTTTTAGGCACATACCGCAATGGGCAGAATTGGCCACCAACGGGGTCTTAAAAATAGGGTTCTGAAAGGAAGTGGAAAGGTTTTTACCCTCTTGCCCAAAACCGTAGGTGCCATAAAATATTTCTTTTTAGAGAGAGCTACGTTTACGGAAAACGTCTCAATGCACGAAAAGCCACAGCTGCAGGCTCTCGACTTTAATTGAAAATGAAATGTTTTTTCACGGATAAAAAATATTTGGACACTAAAATCGGAGTTTGCAGTAAATTTGTCTACGTAGATAAAAAGAGTGAGATAGCAAAAACGAAGAAATTTTTCTAGCAGAACAAATGATGCAAAAGTCCATAATTGTAATTTACTTTCATTTCATTTCATCAATAAATTATACTTGAACATTCTTAAAAAGTTTTTTCATATCAATTGGCACATATTTTTAGCTCAAATAAAAGTTAATCCGCCTGGAAACTTAAGTGGGGCTCAATGGTAAATTTCTCTGCAAACATCTATTAACAGAACAAATAACAATTGTTGTGAACATTTATAGTTTTAAATATATTTTTATCTCATATAGCCACTAACTTGAGCAATTAGGAAATTTTTAGGCTTGCATCGCGTGTTTGCTGCATGTATTCCAAATGGGGGAGCCGATAGGCCGTGCGAGAGAAAATTGTAAATGTTTAAATATTTATAAAAAACGCATTTATGAATTGCCACTAAATTTTATTTTTGGAATACTTAGCTGGGTGTGTTTAGATTACGGAAAAAAATTTCGGCCGATTCTGAGATGGAGTATTTGAGAAAAGTTAATTAACAGTTTTTTAAACATTAGTGATTAACAACAATAGGGTTTAGAATAAAATAATTATTTATTGATATATTTGCGTTCAATAAAGATTTATCTTTAAAAAGAGCTATTAATCTTTCATGTATGACAATTACAAGCGGAGATATAAGTGATAATATGATTTAAGGCTCAGATTTTTGCTAAAAATGCGAAAAAATTAAAACGCATAATTCGCTCAAAAAATTTTTTTCACAAAACTGTTTGAGGGTATTCAGTTTGAGTTGATTTTGTTCCCATACACTAATTTTTATCAAAATCTGAGACCCTAAGGGACAAACGTTTGTTGAATTGAGGTGGAATGACCCATATACAGTAATTGTTCTAAATTTAGGAACAATATTTTGGCAATGAAAGCATTTTTTGTAGTATTCAGGCAAACTTTGTGTTCCTTGGCCCTGAGATTCGATAAGATACATGCATTTGTGCTGTCTGAAATCATCTTTCCCAATTGATACATTACTTTAAGTAGGCATGGTCAAATCTTTCATTAGACTCAAATCACACATCGGATCTGAAGACAGTGGATGGAATGTAGGTACGGTAAATATTGACAAGGAGAGGTTGTTTAACTCAGGTCAGGAAATTAGTGGGGCTGTGTGAGCAGGGATTTTTGTAAGTTGAGCGAAATAGAGCGAGAATTGGAAAAAAATCTTGAATCTCGAGCGAGATCGAGTGAGATTTGAGCGCACTGAAATTGCAGTACAAACTTTAATATATGTAGGTATCCTGTATTTATGCGATTATAGGCCTCCATCGAATTATGAATACACCCCTACTTTCAGCACTAAAATTTAAAAACATTTTTGAGCAGGGGAGTCAACTATTTTCGCTGGGAGGGGCCAACCTTGAAAAGGGCACGGCTCTTAAGAAAAGGGCCCACATTTTTTGCGGATAGGAGGGGGTAGAGACTAGAATTTCGCTAAAAGTGCATATGAAGGTGGTAGAATATGTGTCAGAAGGGAAAAAGGGAGAAGGGATTCGGTGGTGGTCGGTGTTACAATAAAATTTTGTGGAATCTTACAAAGTGGTTTCTCTATTTGTTACTATCATGCGGTTCCACCAAGTCAAGCCTGAAGACTTCCTTTTTATTAGTTTATAAGTTTTTTTATATCTTCTGTTAGGCAACAAACCAACAAATAGGACAACTACCAAACTACTGAACTACACTTTGATTTTACAGGCTCCATAAACTTTACTAGGCTTCTACAATGCAACTATAACAGTAGACGGCACAGGAAATCGCTGAGTAATTTTTGCAGAAAGACAAGTTCATTGCTTCAGTCAGTAGGGGGTGTACTGTATAGAAGTGGGCGCCGAATATGTTTTTGTCGGCAGCCGACCCTCTTCCAACCTGGCAGTGGCGGCGTAATCGGCGTGGACCTCTACATTGCTTAGACTTTTGTGTATGATACTTTTATCCACTCCTATTTTATTTGCTCAAACACCGAGAAAGTACGTAAAACTAGAGTCAGTAGAGAATAGCTGGCCGATCCTCTGTAGCTAGTCTCAAGAGCTAGGCGAAGAGCAACCTCCAAGAGGCCCACATCGTAAAGCTAGAGAGGCTGGTGGGGGATATACACTCACGTGTAACGGGATGTATATTTCCGTATGCTGTACCCAGGGGGAGCGGATGCTTTATGCAGCCCGCTGGGACCTTCTGGAGCCCCCACCTCCCCCTGACACCTCTTTAGATCTATTATGCCAACCCACATTCAACGTTCCTGCCACGTGCAGACAGGGGACAAGAGCACCGTAGTAGTGATATGAAGGGGTGGTCACCCATTTAACCTCCCTCCGGGTCCAACATTGCTTAACGAAGGTGATCTGATGGGAACCAGTGTTTCAATGTGGCTAGGCCCTTGCCCCTGTGCTATTAACTTAACCAGGTTATAAGAAAAAATTGATACTTGTAAGGCTATTCTACAATGGGCGTAAGCTGTAATGGCTGTCGTAAGATGTAAGGAGCTGTCGTAAGGGAGATGGACAAGTCCCATCTCTACGTCTTATGTCAGGCAAAATATCAGCCAATCAGAGTGCCTCATTACTACTACTGGTGTCAGTCACAGGTTATTGCTTTTGTGGAAGTTTTTTTGACTTGGAGAAGAATTGCGGATGTTTTTGAAATAATCTTTGTTCGTGAACTTGAAAGATGGCGAGTTTAGATGAGCTTATCATGAACTGATGTCTCATTGAATAATATTTGGATTGTTTCATCCCGCATTCTAACTAGATCTTTATTGCATGAACCAGTTTCTTGGTTCATTTGGATGATTAGTGATCTTGTAAGTTTTATATGGCATCTACTGATCGACACCTTCCACCAATAACGTCCAAAATATCAAAAATTTAGTGGTATGGTCAGTTGTAATTCTATGATAAGATGAATGGCTACATTGAAAGGAAAAATGTAAATCAAAGATTGTCTTGCTGGCTTAACCCTCCTGGCTATTTTATATGTAGAAACCAATGGTTAGACAGTGGACTTATAAGTGCATTAAAGCCCATAATAATCTTTTCCTGGGTTTATTTGGTCACTTAAGACAGAACAACCATGCTTGGTTCAGTTCTGATCACATCCCAGACTGCTTTTTTAGTGTTGCTAGGTGTCTGAATTTAATTTCTATTTGCCATGATTTCACAATCTTTATACAATGGTACAAGACACTCACTTTAAAGTGGCAAGGAGATCGAATGCTTGTCTTCTTCAGCCTGTCCTTAACTAAGTTCAACTGTGAGACAGATATTCTGGTAGTCTTCTTAAATATAAATAATTAAGTTTAAACAGCCAAGTAACAAGGTTAGGTTCTAAAGTAGTACCTACTCAGAATAAAATATCAAAAGCAGATCACCACCTTTCTTCATCTCCATTCATTTATTCATGGAATAGGTTGTTATGGGCACCATGGATTGTTCTCATGTTGCCTACAAAGTAGGAGATTGATGCCTTTCTCCTAGTCTTACATCTTCTCGATTGATGGGCATGCAAAGCTGTTACTACACCTGCCCCATTACGATAATCGACGTTGAAGCAGCAGCGGCAATCTCTGCATTCATTTTCGAAAACTTAGTGTCAACAGTATATTTGTTGAGTTTTCTCTATTCTATGCCAGAAAAAATTTGGCACTCATTTGTCTTCAATATCTATGTATATATGACCGGAGTGTTTCTGAATGGACCGTGACAATGTCGATGCTTTTACGGCATATGTCAGCATTGGAGATTGACAGTCGTAAGAAATCCTTACGTATTACGGCTTACGTCCATTGTAGAATGGGCTTTATATTTATGAGTGGTAAGATATGGTTATCAAGCGACTTCTTTCCTGCAATAAAATAAAATTATTTCCCCTGTAAAACATGAACACATGTATTAAGATGTCGCCTTGTATACTCATTGATAATTCATGATCAATTCAGAGTGATTTCACTAAAAAAAGCTGTTAAAAATATTGTCCGTGGAAAAATAAAATGTCAAGTAAATAACATATTTACTTGTGTAAGTCACCTTTATTCCTATAACCCCAGTTAAAAAAGGAAATGCATAGTTTACACAATTCTTAAAAATTTTTCTATTAAGTCATGCATATTTTTTCTTCAAATTCTTATTGTCGTAAGAATTGCATATTTTTTCCCCTTTACATATTTTTTTAACCCATTCCTATTTATTTCTCAAATTTTTATTTAAGAATGTGTTTTCAGGTTATGATGAAAAGCAGCAGGCTCAAGGGTAAAATGTAATTTTTTGACAAAAACATTATTTTTTCTCATAAGCCTGCCCAATAAAAGGGGTACACGGGATACACAAGGGCATGGCTTACATGAGCAAATATGGCACTTCACACTATTAACAAAAATTACATTGTCCAGTAATAACAGTCCAGTGTGCTGGGGTAGTGGTTTTCATTTGTATTATCCCTGTGTTTGAGTGAAGTAAGTCTTCACATAGCTTTCAAAACCCCCTTTTTATTTGAATTGTTTTTTTAAACTCTGTGAAATAATCTCTATACATATTAATCAGACATCTGCTCTGGATTTTGCTAATGCTATTAATGCTATGATAAAAATGTTTTTTCTTAAAATATTATGCAGTTTTCAGTATTTACTGATAAAGGCCATAAAGGCAATTTTTGTGATTAATTATATTTCATTAATTCATACAGGTTTGCCAATGAGATGGTTTATGTTGGATTGAGTTACTATGGTCCATCTCTTGGTAGTGATCAATATGTAAGCTTCTTGTTGTCTGCATTGGTTGAAGTTCCCAGTTATTTAGCATGCTGGTTCGTGATGGATCATTGGGGGAGGAGATGGCCTCTTTGTGTATGTATGGTCCTGAGTGGAGTTAGCAGTATTGTTACTGTTCTTCTTCCTGAAGGTGAGAATCATTTGTAATCATATGAATGATGCCATAAAACTTCCCTTTCTCATCCTCTGAGGAAAAATGCTGCTGTTAATAATATTAAAATAGTAGGTAGTCATTGTAGTGGAGAAAAGAACAAAAATAATCATCCATTTTCTTCATCATCCTAATTTTATTTGATTTGTAAAATGATAACAAAATGTAAATATTATGGTGAGGCTTATCTAATCTATATTCAGTTAATTCAGATGCCCTTTCTAGCTTTATTTTCCTGATCGTGTATACAAGTGCTTTTCTAAGGGTTGAGAGATAGTACAGCATCATACCAATAATATTCGTTCAGAATTTTCTTGTATCTTTAGGGACACCTTTTAATTAGGTAAAGGGATGTAACAGGATCCTGAAAACCATTGCCTCTAAGCCAAAGCATTTGCCTATGCATCATGTAGATATCTACAAGTTATATGTGGGTAATGATGGAAAGTTCCTGATGATGGCAAATGTAGGCATAATTGGCAAGTTCCTCATTATATATTATATAAAATCAAATGTCCTGATTGACTGTCTGATTGACTTACGCATTCACTCATCAATGCACATCCTGAACTACTGGTGGTAAAAACGTGAAATTTTCAGGAAATATCCATATTGTAGCGTAGGGCTGCAATATATGGATTTTTGAGTAAACTAATTTTAACCCTTCAACGCCGTCCTACGTGCTGGGCACCAACCCCTTTAAACTACCTATGGTGCCGTCCTACGTGCTCTGCACAATTGTGTCACACTATGTTTTGATATGCTTTTTGAGGAATTAAATATTATTTAAATGCAATAGTTTTTTGCATACTGATACAAGAAATGTTGCTCTTTATGTTAAGAAAATCTACTGATGTTTTATATCTTTTTTTTTAAAGATATCGCTTCTTAATTTGAAGCATCTATTCTGCACTTTTTCTGGATATAAGCCATTGGCTTTCCTCTCCATCTTTTGAAATTATAATGAGAGCAGTTTTCCATCCACTTGGGAGGATAAAGGAAAGTATACTCAGCGCATAGATGAAAATTTGATGACCTTACTGTCAACGTAAACATATCCTATCACTGACGCCTGGTTTCTCCAAGGCCCACTTTGGGACGATCTTCATTTCCGCTCAGAAGGACAACAAGAGATATGGATAAGGCCAGTGAGAGTTACAATGTTTTCACTTCCCTTTCGTTTAGCTTAGCATATTATCTTGGGGGGCCATGTGCACCATTTCCATAGCTTAGGGATGACTGCAGGACAGGGGGCCTCATTCAGACCCAAGTCCTCATAACGAATGATTAGGGTGTCGAAAGGTCGGCGTGGAAGGGTCGTGGGAGAGCAAATTGTAGAGAAGAGACTCAAGATTTCTTTCAAGAAGTGCAGCTCAGTATGCCTGCCAAAGTCAGAGGCAGTGGACATAAGTCGCTTTTCTGGAAGGAATATTTTAGTAGTTTTATTTTCTTCCTACGAAAATTTTAGTGACCTTCTTACTGTTTCTTCCTTTGTAAGTGCTTTGTTACGCAAGCCGTGTGGTTCAAATTGAGGAATATTTGTGTGTGTGCTTATTAGGGTTGTTACTCACCTACCATCAATTATGGTATGTGCAGAAAAGAAAAGGTTGGAGGAATTGAGTAATGTACTGGTTGAGAATGCCTTGCTTGAAAGTGACTCAGAGGAAAGTGTCTTGAGTTCTGATAGTGAGAGTGAGAATGACATAAACGATCCCTCTGAAGTTGATGCGTTGATGTTTGATGATTTGGTTGAGGTAGAGGATGAAGTTTCAGATTTTGCTTGGAAGGACATTTCCAATTATAAAGGAAAAAGAGAAAATTTCATTGGTAATTCTGGTCCACAGGGCAGAGCAAATGATTTGCAAAGTATTGAAGGCCTTATCCATATCTCTTGTTGTCCTTCTGAGCATATATTTGAAATTTTCTTCAATAGCGATTTAGTAGGAATGATTGTGGAGGAAACTAATTGTTATGCAGAGAAAATTAGTGAAACAAAAACAGACCATTTTCGCTGAAATCTATAATTACATCATGGAAGCCAGATGCATTCCAAGGTACATAGTATTGGGGTTATTTATGCTAATGGGAATTGTACAGAAAACAACCCTCAGGTCATATTTTTCAACTAAAAGAATAATTAGTACACCAGGGTTTGGGGATATAGTAACAAGAGACAGATTTGATTTGAATCCATTTGGAAATTTATTCATTTCGCTAACAATGAAGAGAAAAGTTGTTTCCAGGGACTCCCAAAATTGTATAAAATTTTTTCCGTTCTTGATCACCTTAATAACAAATTTCAGAAATATTATTTGCCATCCAGAAATATCTCCATTGATGAATCACTAACTCTTTGGAAGGGGTGTTTATCTTTCAAGCAATATCTTCCTCTCAAAGCATCAAAATTTGGGATCAAATCATACAAACTCTGTGATTCAACCAGTGGGTATTTATGGTCACTTATAGTTTACACTGGCAAGGATACTGATTTTTTCATCACCATTTATCACTCCTGGAAGTAGTAAAACAGCGTCCATCGTCCTAAAGTTAGCGGAGCCACTCCTTAATCAAGGTAGAATGATTTGGATGGATAATTACTACAATTCTCCTGATTTAGCGAGGCATCTAAAGACTTCATACAAAACAGATTGCGTAGGTATGCTGAGATTAGGCCGGAAAAATATACCGACGTTAGTAAAGGAATAAAAATTGAAGAAAGGGGAAGTGATAGGGATGCATTCCGGCCCTGTATCGGTAATCAAGTGGCAGGACAAAAAACCTATTGCCATGATATCCACGTTTCACAACACCAACACAGAGATTATCAACATCAGGGGAAAGGAAATAAATAAACCAACCTGTGTGATCGATTATATCAAGCAAATGGGAGGAGTTGACCTAAAAGATCAGCTTCTTCAAGCATATCTTATCGAAAGGAAGCATCTAAACAAATGGTATATGAAAATTTTCCGCAGACTTCTAAATGTAACAGTGCTAAATTCAATGATAATGTATCACGAAAATTCGGGAAAAAGGATCGATCGTCTATCATTCAGAGTCCAATTAGTAGAAAGTTTATTTCTAAAATACTGCGTTGCTGTACAACAAAGAGTGCCAGGCTGCCACATATCAGACAATATGCTTCCAAGACTAACTGAAAGGCATTTTATAAAAAGAATACCTCCTAAAGGTAATAAGGCCAGACCTTAAAGATGGTGTGCAGTCTGTACCAAACATGGGAAGAGGAAAGAGACAGTTTACTGGTGCGAACCTTGTGACACCAGACTATGCATCGATTGCTTTGAGGATTACCACACCAAGCTGAATTTTTAAGGTGAAATAACTTTATTATATTTTTTATAACTAAAAATATTTTCAGCACTAAATTTTCGCTTTGAATTACTTATGGAATTGAAATTATTATAAAAAAGAATCTTTTAGTATTTTACGTTTGGTGATGACAGCTATAAGGCGGCCTTGGAAATGACTCAAGCAAACATCTGCTGTGGAGGTGTTTACATTGACGATCTGCAACTATCAAATGATTCAATAATATCAACTACCAGTATATAAAAAAGTACCTATCTGGGTTTGTGGTTGTCTGTATTCCTTAAACTTGAAATTCATACATAATTTCTTTCGAGAAATTTTTTTATTTTGTTATAATATTTCATTTAATTTAAACGAATTTTAAGGTGTCTAGCTCCTGAAATAATTCTGTTTTTAATTTTTTAAAGCTGTAAATGAAATATATAAATTTTTTTCACAATTACAAAAAATTCCGGACTGTAGAACTAATAGTTACTGAAATATTACTTATTTTATCAAGTCTACATAAAGATTCAAAACATTTAAATCTCCTCTGGTGACAGGATTAAAATCCAATTTTACCTCCTCCGGGCTTGAAGGGTGACGGGTCATGTATACACCCTTTTATAGTTAACTTTTACTCTCATGAGAAATCATTGAATTTGGTGCAGATGTTTCTTCATTTGCCTTTTTAAATTAGTTTCGCACTACACATTGGATACAACTTTTTATCACTAAATAGAAAAAAATAAAATTTTATTCTTTCATTCATTTTTCTTTTACAATACTTTTTGAGTGAAAATTGCATTTTAATTTCTTAGTTTAAATGGGTTTTTATGTCTGCAGCATTTAAGTTTCAGGTTAAGTACTAATTCAAGAGTTTTTTTAAGAACTTTGAAGAGATCATTTTTATTCTAATCTACCTTTGCATTGCAGAGTTCAAGAGCAATTATCAAGATCATAATAAGATTTAGAAAACTTAATGCTTTGATAGAATAATGGGTTAAGTATTGAATGAGTAAAGAGCTTAGAGACTCTTAGAGAGAGAATTTGAGGTATTTTAAGATACCTGTGGCGTTCTGGTCTTTCCCGAGACCGGATTTCATCCATAATGTCGAATTCTGAGACAAGAGTGCCAAGCGTCACCATAATTAACATTGTGTAAGCCATCAATCGAAATATAAACATTTTTTTTTAAACTTAAAAACTACTGATGGCCGGATCGGATCCGTCGGATCCAAAGATCCGCGGATCTTTCATTTTACTCGGTTCCGGATTTTGATCCAAAGACAAGGAGTAAAATCTGACTGAGTAAATTCCCCAATCCCCCGCGTATCGCGGGAAAAATTACGTACGTTGTTACGCGGGTAGCCTAAATTCTCCGGGATCAGGCGGACAACGAGAGCTAGTGTACTGTGCGAAGTTCGATCCCTATCGCAGTTTAATTTTTTCTTTCATTCATTGCTTCGAAAATGTTATCATATTCAATTTCAAACCATTACATCTGAATATTCATTTTATTTTACTTTTGTTGTTTAAATTAGATTTACAAATGTAGCATTAATAAATTAAGGATGGTTGGGACGGATCCACGGGTCTTTCATTTCATTCGCTACTGAAATCATATCCGAAGACAGTAAAAATTCAGATCAGGATCGGAGATTTTAAAATTTCGCGGCTTAGTCATCGATGCGCCCCATGCGAATGCGAAAGGAATCTACATATGGTAGATACTGACAAGGAGAGGTTGTGTAACTTGGTCACGAAAGGAGAAGATTTTTTCCGTGCCACAAAAACAAAATAAGCAAGTACTCGTCGTGACTTTTTTCTCCGTACCCGGATGCGCGAGAAAAAAATTAAGCCGAATGTCACGCGGGTCGCCTAAATTCACCCGATTCCCGTGTCCCGATGATAGCGTTGTTGTTAAAAATGAGAGCTAGTGTACTGCCGGTCGCGAGTTCGATCCTTAACATTGCCTAGGAATACAGGTCATGCTGTATTCCTTGGGTTATGCAAGTAGGCAGTTAAAAAAAAGTAGATTATCAGAAATTTCATGTCAATTTATAATTCAATAAAATAATAAAATTTTGTTGCAGAATTAAATGGTGGAATCATTGCGTTAACTTTACAATTTATTTTTGAGTGGCGCATTTGTAAATCTAGTTTAAACGATAGAAGTACAAAAAAGTCAGTATCCACACGAAAAAGTTGGAAATGAAGGATGATAAAGTTTTTTATTCAATGGCTGAAAGAAAAATTTTAAACAGCGATAAGAATCGAACTTCATTACTAATCGAACTGCAGTCTACTACCCCACTCTTCTACTGTCGGCTTACCTGATTTAGGAGAATACATGCTCCCCACATTCTACTATTTTCTTGCAAACCCAGGCCAATGGAGAAAAAATCCGAGACTTTTTTTAAATTTTGCTTCTAGTAGCATGAGAAAAGGCTAATCTCATTTCAAGAGTTACACAACCTCTCCTTTGGTGTATAAAATTTTCAAATTTCATTTTAAAGGTTATTAGTAATAAGACATTGCAAAATTACTATTTTAGCAGCTTGAAATATTCTATAATAATTTTTTCATCTTAAAAATGGAATCCCCGGATATTCCATAAATGGGATCTCTTGGCTGCATTAAAAATTTTTTGTTTCTAAAAAAAGAATTTGAAAGCATTCAAGGATTTGATTAATAATTGGAAAATAATTCCTTTATTAATGAAAATGAACTTATAATGTTTCTTTTAACTGCACTCTGAAGAATAGTTGTACAGGTCTCAAAAATGCATTGCTTGATGAGTATGTGATAAGGAAGTTGATTTTTATATTAGAAGTAATAAGATATAGTTATTGCATCCGTAAATCTTGATCCAGGAATATATTATACAAATAGACGATAGGAAGTTGATTTTTTCTACAATAAATTTACTTGTTTTTTTGGTAATTCTGTTGTTGCGATATATTTATGTATTTATTAAAAGTCTAGGATTAGAAAATGAATGAAATTCAGAATTGAGTATCTGAAACTAAGGATCGGAAACCGAGATAAAGATCCGAAACCCAGGCAAGGATCCGGACCTGACAAAAAACCTGGATCTGTCCATTACTATTAAAAACCAAGTAACTTAAGAAATTTAAAAAACTAATCTTAAAAGCGTTGCATTTTCTGTTTCTATAATATGTACATTTCACAAAAAATTGGCAAATTGGGGACCCATCTCGAGGGCCAGAATCCAAATCCTGACACCGCAGATATTTTATTTGTATACGGGTCCCTACTTGGGAGATAAGAAGAAAGCATTTGAGTTCAGTACTCTGACCAAAGTTCGAAAATTTAAGCTGTGGTCCCCTTGGCACCTTTTGTTAAAGGCAGCCTAATGCTGATCCTGGATTTCTATCCACCTACGTTACCTTAAATCTCCTACCTCTATACAGTTACCCATTTGTCCTCTCTGGCAGGAATGGCCTAAGTTATCAGTCGACTCACCCAAACAACTACAAATGGCAAATGTAGAAATAGATTTTGATTCTCATAACTGTCTTTAAGGCATAAGGCAGTTCATATATTTTTCACATGTACTGTTTAATCAAAAACATAGAACGGACAAAGCTGTGAAGGTGAAATTCAAGGGGGCAATATGTAAAAATATTTTTCGGTTAGAGTCGAACTAAACACTTCATCAATCCAAATGGGATGTAATGTACTCCACAGACTAATGTGAAGTGGTGTCATAAAGTTTATGGATAAGTGCACAAACATGGATATAGAAATAAATAGTTTATGTCACATTACAAAAGGGAAGTTCAAGTGTTTTCCACCTTCGATATGATGGTTGATTTGATAACTGTTTTGTTTTCACACCCCATTGAAATTCAAAGCCTTCCTCCAGTAAGTATATATAGGCATTGGTGATAATTACATTTCTGCTGTTAGCTTTGATAAATTTTGTTTGACACCTTGATGGCCTCCACAAGAATATTAAGATGCCTAGCATATAAGACTGGAAATTTTAAGCCTTTCAAAATGCACCCAACCAGAGCATCAAAGTTCTGGGAAGAACATGTGGTTCCAAAAGAGTGGATAATAGCCTCTTTAACTTCCTTATTTAAGCATCAATGAAGGATAACTTGCTAACTATAGACCTATACATTTCTCATCATTATAATTAAAGATTCTGCAGCATACCATAGATGGTTAATTATTGGCAGTGTCATGTTAAATCTATTACTATTTTTGTATTAGCTATCCCCATGTGCTAGATTAATATCAGTCTCTTAAACATTGCTACATTCAATAAACCTTTAGTTACCTATGTGTTTAAAAATTCAGATTATTCTATTGCCATTATGCTAATCAAATTAAAAAATAGTGAGGCAGCTTGCTCCTCATAGAGTAATAGAAACATTTTTGTGTTTTTAGTACCTGAATAAAATTCAGTGCTGTATCTTCTAGTGTAATTATGTTTAAATTATTTGGTATTTTATGAGTTTTAATTATGACTACCAAACTTTTATGCAGTTTTTTTTGTCAAATATTAGAATTGGTTCAAGCAATCATTCTTCATTTCTTACAGATGCTGTTACTGCAACACTTTTATTATTTCTACTGGCAAAATCTGCGATATCTGCATCATTCCTTATCATATACCCTTTTGCTGGAGAGCTGTATCCAACTCAGTTGAGAGGAATTGGAATTGGTGCCAGTGCTTATATTGCTGGCCTTGGCCTTGTTATTATCCCTTTCATTGTTTACCTGGTATGTATAGAATCATCTATATACGTATTCTTTGTTACTTAAAGAATAGGAAGAATCCAATATAATCGCAGACAATTCAATGCTTTGGGACAGTTTCCACAGCAATTATAACTTGTTTCTCATCACTCTTGTATTTTATCACGTATCACATCAAATAAACCATTATTTAAAGAATTATGTACTTGTATTACAAGTTTCAATTTTGCCAATGTTGATTAGAGGAAACAAGGATAGGTTTGACAAAACCAGTCATGAGTATTTTCCAAATTAGGTAGGTACCTATGTTGGAAAAAGAAGAAAAATGTAAACACATATATTTTTTAGCCATGGAGAAATATTGTATGTCTAGGCTAATGAACAAAAGGAGTATAAATTCATTGCAAATGATGGATAATTTAATGTTTAACTGTTGATACATGAATAATTTGAATGGACTTATAAACTATTTTTCTTTGTTCACTCCACCAGTTAATTACCTACCAATGTGCATTTTGACAGAGCTATCCTTCTCATGGTATATCAGCATTTTTTTTCCATTACTTTCTTGTAGGACTATCTTCCACATGCATTCTTATGAGAGTCAACTTTATAAATTCCTTTGGTCATCAAGGTTTTTGTGATTAGAACAGAAAGCTATATTTCATAATTAGAATTAGATTCTTAATGTTATTTCCTTCCATATGATTCCTGTCCAGTTTTTGTGGGTAAATAAATAGAATTTTAATTTTTGCAAAGAATATAATGCCACATGCTGAAATCCAAATTTTAATTCATCATTGCCCAGGCTATCTTTATCCAACATTTCCATGGCCATCATCAAAAATTTTCTTTTGTGCATGGCAAATACCTATTTTGACTGCCATTTTGAGGTTTGTTAATAGTTTAGCAAATTTTTACTGGCCAAGGCATGAATAAGACAATTAAACAAATGATGGGACACTCACTTGTAATGACTTCAATATTTTGGTTGTCGGCATCACCTTCCTCAAGGAAGACAAGTGCGTGAAAGAAAGAGGATATAAGTGAATGTGGGAGAAGAGGGGAGGGGAAAGGGATGAGAGGGAAAAAGGAGGAGATAAGAGGGGGAGATAGTAGGGATGGTGTTTGAAATTAAAGCCTTGTTAGGAAAAATTGGAAAGTCCATATAAGGGCTTGTTCTAGGGTATCAAGTTGGCATGGGGTGGCTGATGGCAGAGGGGGGGCTGGGAAGCAAGTATGCCAGCTTTGAAGCAGCGGTCAAATTTTAAGTTGTGTGATGTGGTATGTGTGGCGACGGGGAGAGAAGAAGATTGGGAGGAAGGATTATTTCAGGAAGAGCGATAAAGATTTGTGTGGATGCTTTATAGGGGGTTGTGGAGAGGCCAATAGAAAAAAAAATAGGGCAGAGAAGAAGGTATACAATATTATTTGTGGTGCAGGATGGGGAGGGAATGGAGAGAGGGGAAAAGGAAAGGAATTCATTGGGAAGAGATTGTGTCTTGAGGATGGGACAAGGTTTGCTTTTCATGGGGTTGCAGGGGAAGGGGGTGATTTGGTAGGAGGATGAGATTTGGACAGGGGTTACCTACCGATCAACAGTATTTCCATTACAATACTTGCCATTCCTACCGTTCCAAAAGGTTCCTCCCTTACTCTCTTTCCATTTGTGGCCACAGCATTTGCAGGGCTAGGGTTGGTGAGGTACAGGGGCCTAATGGGGCATGTGGAGAGAAAGGACTCTTCCGGGAAGCAGAGGGAAAGGTTGGTGTAAGACGGGCTGAAACAACTTCCTATGGCACAGCCCCTCATCTGAAGGTAGAAGTTGTTGTCAAAGGTGAAGGAATTATGGGTAAGGATGAAATGGGAGAGATCTAGGAGAAGAGTAGTTCTAGGAATGTGTGGATTAGGGTGCTGATTTAGAAAAAGGCAGAGGGACAAGAGACCTTTGGAATGTAGGATAGAGGTGTAAAGTGAGGTGACATCAAAGATGGCCATGATAATGGCATTATTGGTATGAAGTGGAGTTGAAGCTATCGAGGAAGTGGTGTCTTTGATGTAGGATGGTAGGCTATGGACCAGAGGCTGAAGGTAGAAATCTACAAAAGGGGAGATGCATTTGGTGGGTGAGCAATAGAAGGAGACAATGAGATGGCCATGGTTATTAGGTTGTGGATTTCCGGAAGGATGTAAATATGAGGGGTGCAGGGATGGGAAGGAATAGGGAGAGTAATGTCTTTGCTGGTGAGACCTTCCTTGGGGACTCTTTGTTTTAGGAAGAAGATAATGTCATTGAAGAATTAAGCCTAAAGATCAGGTTAACCATGACAACCATGGCCGTAGTGTGCTAAAATTTATTATAGAATTACAAGGTTTAACCTTTCATTCGTGATAAATACTAGCATGTTCCATAAAAGGGCACAAGAAACCATAAACCTTCCCCCACATAACTTCAATTGCTACTAATAAAACTATGGAAACAGCACCTCAACCTGAAGATGTTTCATATAGCAGTGGAGAAACTGTTGCTCACCAACAATGATCTATGTAACTATGAAATGATGGAACCAGATACGCTGACATACTTCAGTAGCTTTTACCCCAGTTATGAAGTCATTTACATTCTAATACCTACCATATTTTACACAACTTCTATTGGTGACCATATGCATTAGAACCATTTTTGTAGCCACCTGTATGGCTGCATAACCATGCCATTTGGTGCAACATAATTTGATTGTCCAATTTGTAAGAATACTATAATGTACAAGCCTTTACTGTGTACAGTTACCTATGAAAAATCTCTGCCACCGCTAGAATTTGAATGCAGTCCCTTGGGATGGAAAGCCAGGCCTATAGCCACCTCACCAACCCTATTCCTGCACGGTTTAAGCTGAAATGTACATTGGAAGTTCTCGGTTGACTTGTGTGCAAATATTGTTTGAGGCCTTGAATTGCTTCATCTGTTTCATTACCAGTAAAAACCCATCATCCCCATTGAAATATCCAAGAACACTATATAATGTTCTTGGATAAAGAACATTATATAGTGTTCTTGGAAATATCTAATGCTTCTTGGACAATTCTTAGAGATCATAAGAGACCTGGAAAATTTCAGCACAGAGTATTTACTGTCAATGACATGGAAGAGGCTGTTCAATGCCTCAAACAATTGGAGAACATGACCCATCAGTGGAATTTCTATATATACCAGCCATGCAAATGCAACTGCAACCTGTCGGCGTTTTCTGTAACAGGGAAGAAACTAGTCTTCTAACACTACATATAACACTGTATGTACTGTAATATGGATATAGAAGCCTGTATTATTTTTTCCTGCTTTCTACATTTTGCTATAGGAAGTTAAAATAATCTTTCAATGCCTAATTTTTAAAAATAAGTGTTCCTCAGGTGTGTTAGTGTGAGAAATTGTTTTTATCTGTTGTATTTGAATTGTTTTTATGTAGGGTAACAATATTGACCTCATTATAGGGATCTGAGATGCTTGTTCTGCCATTGGTTATATTGGGTGTTGTGTCAGTGGTTGGTGGCTTATCAGGCCTTCGTCTGCCAGAGACACTGCATCATAGGCTTCCACAGACAGTGGAAGAAGGAGAGGAGTTTGGGAAAGATTGGACCTGGAGAGAATGCATCAGGTGTATTCCCATAAGGTAAACTAAAGTATTACTTACAAATTGTAGATTAAAGGCTTTCGCTACAATTTGATGATGCTAAGTCAGCTTCCTGATGTTGCCACATATAATGCATATTATGATTTATTATTTCTCATAATTTGCAGCGAGCATTATGAAGAAAAATTGAAAATATGTGCTAAACACGACCACACTGAGAAACCACTTTGGTAATTTATATGCTAAAGTATACTTTTCACAGCAGTAACCATTAAAAAATAGAAGCTGATTATCAGATATAAAGTTTTTTACATCATTTCATACTGATGGACTGTCATGACAAACTAAAAATGGCATGATATGACTAATGATTCACAATATAGGGTTAAACATAATCCCAGATAGCACAGTAAACTTGCTGCAAACTTGCAACAGGTTTGCAAAGCAAGTCTTGGAAACTTGCTGCAAACTTTCAAAGCAAGTCTGCAAGTGTGCAGCAAGTTTACATCAAACTTTCTAGTTACCACTTTGGGCACTTGCAGCAAGTATACAGAGCAAGTGAGCTGCAAGTGCGTACAATAAGTCTGCTGCAAGTGTACGCAGTTAGTCTGCTGCAAGTGTGCAAATTAGTCTGCTACAAGTGTGCACAATAAGCTTGCTACAAGTGTGCCCCAGAAGCCTGCTACAAGCGTGCACAATAAGTCTGCTACAAGTCTACGGTATATAGCCAACTCAATGAAAAGGATGTATATACTTCTTGGATATATCAGCAGTTAGGATAAAAAATTATAATAATTCCAATAAACACATTTATTTCTCCAATAAGTCAGTCATTACACACTAGGAAAGTCACTTATTCACTCTACAATTTCTTGTACATTTGGAGGTACGTCTTGGGGAAATTAATTTAAAAAACACCAAGGATAAAAGCAATGTTATGAAAATGAAGGTTCAACCTTAAGCATTGGTTTGCAAAAAAATATGGATGCAGCTAAATTCTTTCTTATGCTCGCAAGTATGTTACCGTGATCAAATATTGAGTATTCAAGAAAAGAACAACAAACTCGTAACAAAAAATATATTGTCACACAAAACTTAAATAATACAAAATATATACATTAGTTAACAACATCATTGAATGGTTGTCTTTCTTTTTGAGATATTATTTAATTTCATGACTGTATATTTTAAGAACTCCTTCTCCCCAAATGGCCATGCCTTCTGTTTCACGTTGCACTTAGGTATGCACACTTTTGTGTATCCTGGCAAGTAAAAATGTTTTTTTTTCAAATATTGCTAGGTATGACAAAATAAAAAAATCACCAGTTTTAGCATGTGGGAGAGTACATGCATAGGGACTTAGGGCAAATAAAGTGTAGTTGTACTCACCACCTTATGCCAAGTCTCTTGCCAGCATAATGCTCCAAGTTGCTTTCACCAACTTTTTTTAACGTTGATGAACTTAATAATTATCACAATCAGGCCAGTTCACCACGCAATGTCATTGTCTGTTCACTGATCCTCTGAAATAGTTCTTATTTCTTTTGCCATCATCATGAAAGATCCAAGCTAAGAAGCCAACAGAAACAGCCTCCTTCTCATTTATGAATTCAGATAAACCACATTCAGAATAGCTAATTTTAAGAAGCAAAGTCAAGGACTGCATTTTCAACACTGTACGAGATGAATGAGAATATAAAGATTCAGCAATACACACTACTTTTTAGTTGATATGTAGCCATGTATGTAGCATTGCATAAGTGTAAACACAATAAATATATTATTATAATCATAGCAACGATTGTTTTCTACTTGATATATCAACTAGAAAACAATTGTTGCTATGCTATTTTGCACTCCATTTAGGATTACTTATTCTAAATATTTTCTAGACATAATATATTTGTCATTGTAGAAATTTTGTATTTGAATTTATTTTCTTCAACTACTTTCTTTCACTAACCAAAATCCAGACCATGGTTACAGCCAATCAAAACCAGCAGCACAGTTACAGACTGTCAAAACTACAGTACATTTACAGACCTACAGATATTGCAGTGTAGTTATGGACCATAATTCAGTTCAGTTTCCAGAAAATCCCTTCTCTTTATTGCAATCAAGACAAGTCCAGTCCTGTTACAGACTTACAGTCCAGAAATTGGCCTTTCAAGCATTACAGATCTGTGGTCAACCAGTTTCAGATCAGCAACAGACTATTGTAAATACTTATGAACATTCTAATATCCTAAGTGTATAAATCGCTGAAATTTCAACAAACTGTTATGTCCTTGAACATTAATGGCAATTTACTGTTGAATGTTGGATTTCTACTGTTAAACGAAAGAAAAAGACTGGCAATTTTCCACAAGAATAAGGATTTTTACTCGACCGGTTTCGGTGTACAACACCATCATCAGGTGAAAATTATAACTCAGACATCTGTGTATATACAATTGCAGTGAGGGGAGGGAAAGGTTGAGAGGGGGGTAGGGGGAGGGGGGAAGGGAGAGGTTGGAGAGAACAAGGAATGGGAATTGAGAGGAGGGTGAAAGGTGGTGGGTGTTAATGGGTAAAACCATGCATGATGGCGATCTGGGGATGGCCCAGGTCCTTAAGGGTCTACGGAAAGTCTGCACGGAGAGTCCAAGTGAAGTCCACTGTGGAAAGGGTGAAGCGGTCCAGGCGTTGGCATCCCCCGGAGCGTCGGTTCCTTCGGGTTAAGGAGGATTAGCTCCTTGGGATTCCTGGTGCATTCTTCCAAAGTAGTATGAGGGCATGGGGGGGGGAGGGGGAGGAGGGGGCAGCAGGGGTCTGGTGCTTAGGGTTGCGGCAGCCCTTCTGAAGAGTGTGCGACTCGTGGGAAGGTGATGGAGATGAGGGGGGAGGGCGACGAAAGAAATTGAACGTCATTGAGAAGGTTCTGCTTCCAGTTCCTTATTTGAATAATTTCCACTTGCTCCATGGCGTCCAATTTCTTTCCTTTTTCCTAAGTGTGGAGCACGTTGAATTTAAAGTTACTAGAGTGCTTCGCGTCCATGAGGTGCTTTGTGAATAACGAGGTTTCGTTACCAGAGACATAGCACTTTTTATGCTCACTGATACGGGTGGAAAAATTCCTTTCTGTCTGGCCGATGTAGTTGGCTCCACAATGCACTTGATTTCATAAACACCACACTTTTTGGACTCTTCTATGGGATCTTTATTGACGCAGAGGGCTTTGTGTAGGTTTGTGGGGGTGTAGAATGACACTTTGAACTTGTCTTTAGGGAACTTGTTAGCTATTTTGTGAGAAATTTGGTTGTGGAAGGGAATTTTGCACCACGTTCTCTCTAGGGCACTGGGGCCTGGTAAGAGGGACATGTTTAATTTTTCGGCCTGTTTTTTCAGCTTTTTCCGGAGTAATGTGTCAATAGTGCTAGCACTGTAATCATTCTTCTGAGCAATGTACTTAATTGTATTGAGGTCACGTTCAAAGTTGTGTTTCGAAAGGAGGATGTTTATTAGTCTATGGAGCATACAATTGAAACTGGCTAGTTTTTGGGCTATGGGATGGCATGAATCAGAAGGAATAACTGATCCGTGTAGGTAGGTTTTCAGAAAATTGAGAAAATGTGTTTATTATGTTATATTATATTAGTGTACACAAAATTTTTCACCAGGGAAAGGCAGTCATACATTAACATCCATACAATATCCACACAATATTACATTTAGATGTAATGGGTTATCAAAAAAGCAGTAGTACATCAATATCCATACAATATCCACACAATATTACACTTAGATGTAATGCTTTTTGGATATTGGTAACACTCTATGGATATTGTATAGATATCGATTGCTACTAGGGCATGGTCTGGATTGTAGAAAAATCAACACCAATAATTGATTAAGGAGCTCCTTCAGCTTTACCGTAAAAACAACGTTGTTAAAACAAAGTCGACAGTATACTGTCGACTTTTTACCATTGGCTGAAGAAATTTATCCTGTTCAATTTATATTAATTCCCATTTATTAACGATATTTGCATTTAATTTAGAATAGATAATACTTGTTCTAGGGACAATTTCCTTTGAATTTATTATTAGTACTCAGGTAAAAATATCTCTTTTGCTATTCATTTTAAACTGATTTTCTTTACTCATTTGCAATTCATCTGTAATTGCTTTGCAATTTGAAACACGAAGCATATCAGTTGAAAATCAGTTGCAGATGACCTCAAGAAAAGGTGGAAAATGAGTTGCAAGCCAGATGAAAATTAGTTGAAAATCAATTACAATTGATTTTAAAAATAGTGGAAAATGAGTTGCAATGCAGCTGCAAATCTGTTGCAAAATAGTTTGTAAGTAAAAAGCAGTTGCATCACAGTTTTATTTAATATGACCCTGAGAGCACAAAGTTTGCAGTTTCATGGTAGTGCGATAATCAACACAAAAATGTAACAAGACAGTAAACTTTGGTTTTCCCCACAGAATATTAATATACCTACCAACTACGTAGTTTAATATTTAATATACTAACTACGTAACGTACGTTTCTACGACACTTCATCATCAGGCAAACTAATAATTACGCTGCGTACTAGTCGAAACTTATAGTGGTACAGTACTATTCTGTGCATAAAAACAATTTAGTTGACTATTACAAAAAAATGACTTCGACAAAAATGCCTGAAAAACACCAAATCCAACCGCTTCTACAGGAATTACGCCAGAAACCATCAACACATAACAAAAATATAATAATAAATACCTTTATTTACCAGAAGTCCAGTTCAAATGAATTATACAAAATGTACACAACAGCACCTCAACACACAATCAATCGATTTCTCAGCGTTTCCGAAGACACTGTCTATGCATTACCAAAATTTTAAACGAAAAGAAAGAGTTCATTGATATCACATCATTTTGTTGCCAAACACAGTTATTCACTCGGCAATATAATGCAAACCAAACAAAAGGGAACCTCACTTGGCATCAATTACAGGAAAAAGGTCCAAATACCCCACTACAGTACCATATCTGCTAGCAGTAAAGTAACACACGTTGAAATTTCAAGGATCCTTCGTTCAACGACGTATTTTTTTAACAACTTCGTGACGTTACTGGTAACTTCGGAGAACAAGTATTCTACGGTTGAGAAAATCTGTAAAGACAATAAAACGCAGACGCTACAGAAAAAAAACGATTTCTAAGCAGACATTATTCCATTGCCTTTAATTTCAAAGTACACTTACCACTACGATACAGCCTCAGTACACAAGTCCCTAGCGGATGAACCGGAGCCTATTTATTATTTAGAATACAAGAATGCATAAGACAACTGAATATTATGTAACTAGAGTGTGAAAAAACACTGAGATGATAAATTTCATCTACACTCCAATAAGATTCGGCACATGTTTACGTGTGTTTCTAACGTTTCCATGCGCGGGCACGATTTAACAAAAGAAAACTGCCGAAGTAAGTGCAGCCAACTTGGCCATATGAGCGGAATTTCTACCGGATGATATTGTTTAAGCTCAGTAATGGGCTAATAATGACGAAAGAATGTTTGCCGATGTACGAGTAATTCCGTTTTCTATAAATATTTAAACGGGTATCATGGTGAACTATTGAAAACATATAATGTTAAATTTGTTTTGTTTTCAAATTTGGTCGACAGCATCCGTCATAGGACTTTATTATCGTGTCTTGGTCTACAGCAAACTTCAATCAGTGAAGTTATCTGTAGACGTTAAATTGACCAAATTTAGAAGTCTACAATTTTTAGTGTGCTCTCAGGGGAGTTTTAAAACAGTTTTAAATCGGTAGCAAAATTGAGTGAAAATCAGTTGCATAAGAATTAAAGAATAAAAATCAGTTGCATAACAGTTTAGCAGAAAATCAGTTGAAAAATAGTTTGAAAATGTGTTGCAAAATTGAGTGAAAATGGGTTCCAAATGAGCATGACACTAAAAATTGGGATACAAACCAGTGCAAATCAGTTCAAAATCAGTTGAAGATGAGTTTATTGTGTTTAAAAGAGTTTCAAACCAGTTTCAAATGAATTGCAGAAGAGATATTTTTACCTGAGTACTTGTTAACATTATAATGTTAATGCTACACCAATTAGAATACTCACTGGTAGCAAACTTGCAGCACACGATAAGGCAAATGAAAATCAAGTCTATTGCAAACTTGAATCAGACTTGCTCGGTGTCTTGCAGCTAACTTGCAGGACACCATATGGCAAGTGAAAATCAAGACCAGTGCGAACTTGCTGCAGACTTGCATGATGGCTAGCAGCTAACTGGCAGCAAACTATCAAAGCAAGGGAAGTCTAGCAAGTGAAAATCAAGCCAAGTGCAAACTTGCTGCAAACTTACGTGCTATCTGGGAATGTTTTGAATCTGAAGGTATAAGTATGTTTAAAGTGTACATTTCACATGGATACATTGTAACCTATCGTTCCCCTTATTTCACTGCATCTCCTGATATAACACCCTTCAAAGAGAATGAGGAGATTCTGATGTAGGTTTTCTCTTTGCAACTTCTGCAAACATTAAGAACTAATCATTACTGCATGGATGAGTCCTTTGTAAAGGACATGACTGCATTAACAATAACATGGACTATTTCATGTGTTCTCTTCTCCATTATTATGTTGCATGTGACTTACAAAGTAAAAAAATCCTTGATTGAAATGGGATTTCTAATTATAAAATATGGGCTATGGGATAGGGGTAGTGTTATTAATAGTCCACATTAATTCTACCACGGTAAAATTGTCCTTGCATAGTTTTTAACTTAGAGAACCAATTTGTTCTCATTCGTCAAGGTTCAAATAAATTTCATCTATTAGTCTAGCTTCTATCCTTAATTCATAGAGTAATTAGAATTGTTGCTGATTGGTCTTCTACAACACTTTATTTCTGTGTTAGATACTGCTTTTTACAGCTACTTTTAATTGGCCATTCATGGAACTTTCTCAGTTTTTAGTTGAATAAAGAATGGAGGAATGGTTTTAATTTTTTCTTGCATCACATTTAAGCAATTTGCTAATCCCTGATATTTAATCAAACCTGAGAGAATAGCCTGACCATACTCATACTGAATGTTTATGGTTATCATGGTTTTTATCTAAAGTTTGATTGTAATTCATGGCTTCAAAAGTAAAACCCGGAATAGATAAATTATACCTACCATGAAGTATGCATGAATCAGTAAGGAAGTGGTAAATCAAACAATCTGTGAATCAGAGTTTTCCTAGGATGTGGTTAGCATTTCTTAAGCACTTCAGTGCTTAAACACAATTAGGGGAGTGTGCTGCCCTCTGCCCAGTGCACTTTAAAATTAACTTTTTGGAACATAAGAATTATTGATTGCCCATAAATTCGTGAATTGAACAATGCATTAGTATTTAGTGCACAGTCCATAAGAGTGTAACATTTGTGCTGAAAGCTTCTTAGAAGAATAATATATAATCAATCTCAAAGATTACTTTTAATGCAAGCCAAAAGAATAGAGGCTGGTAAATCAATAATCAATATCCAGAGTTATTAATTGTGATAGATTTATCACTTTGAAACCTAAGCCCGAGTAAACCTCAGGCTGTAGAATTTTAATAAGGGGCCCAAGCCCAAGCATTGGCTTGGATCCCAGATTAAAGTAACTTTGGAGCTATGGAATTTTTATATTATTCATAATGACTTCATTTTTTGAATTATTAGTTCAATTCTCCTGGGCCAAAAATATCGAATTTACTCATCAAAAGTATAACGCGCTCCTACATTTTTCCTTGTAGATTGGTTATTAGTGATTTTATGAAAAACCAGAAAGCAACTGGATTTTAGGCCACCAGCAAATGAAAAAGCCCCAGGCTTCAAAGTGTTAAAATTGAGCCTTCATCTTTTTGATTACATATATCTGACAAATTCCAATTAAAATTTTAGTATTGATCTTTTAGAATATTGATAGTCTATATTTAGAATTTATGCATTGATATGCACTGAATCAATCTCTAATTCCTGATATTAGAAATTGAAATTTCAGTATTTAAATATACATAATTGAATTGAAAACGAATACCTATATGTATTTCAACCACCTAACTCTACTAGAGAATCAAGCATTGAAATTGATTTATTTAATTTAGGAAAATTGGCAAGTTATAATTGATAGGTATACAGTAGTTAGTAATAATCCACTTTTTACTCCAAAGGCCTACCTCCCCAGCTAGTTCATATGAAGACTTAAATGCTAATGAAGGTACAGAATTTGAAGAATTTTCAGCAGCTGGTCAAGCCATCTCTAGCATGAGACGTGTATCTGAAAGATCTGTGTCTCAAGGACAGCAAGAGAGTGAATTCACAAATGCAGGAGGCGCTCCTGTACCTCCATGTACCGATGGACCAACTGAACGTACACCCTTAGGTTCAATACCCCCAAACAGACGACGATCTTTAAGGGGACGACTTGCTCGCCAGTCTAGTATCATGGAGACACCTATGGATTCTTCAGGTGTTATGACAATCACATACTGGTATTGAGGCAGAGTGCACACCATTAGCCATTCATTAGGTACTGCTTAGCACATATCACCATTCAGTTATTAGAAGCAAAGTCTGGGAATAAATTTGTGTTCACTGTGAAGGTCTAATTCATTATAGGAAAACAATCATCATAAACATAATTATATCCTATGATCGCATGATTAGCTTTGTGAGTTTCTTTACAGAATGAGTTTTTCATTGCCTCATGGATAAACCTAGGTTCCGAAATTTAAATTCTTCTCTTTCATCACACAGCACATATTAACCTAGTGAGCACATTTCTTATTATCTATCCCTTATTTCAACATTGAACATAATGTGTGATTTCATTATTCAATATTTTATTTCGCCATCAAACATGTATGACTGAACACGCATTTTGCATTAGTATTCAAGAGTGGCTTTTAAAGAATACTTGTCAAAAAGCTTCTGGTACTTTTGTCTCATTATTTCCAAGTGAAAAAAGAGATGGTTTGTAATATATCCTGGTATTAAAATCCCTCATGACACCTAATACAGCCCAAAATTATCATATTAAGGTGCCCTTGGTATCTGTCATATTCCAACCATAATGCTGGGATACAAAAATTGATTTCAATGTAATTTCCATTTTAATGTACCCAATAGATAGGTGCTAATTTATATGTATGTATGTTGAATATTACTCCTAAATTTTAACAATTGTCCTCAGAAACAAGCATTTTTTTATTTTTTTGGAAAATATCAATAAATGCTCAACTGAAAGAATTAATGTTTGATTATTTTGTATCCTACTAACCATTTCCAACTATGAAGTAGTGTATTAGCATGAAAGCCATTTAAAGTTAAAATGATACTTTAAAAAATTAAAGGTAGGCTTTTAGTATTTAAAAAGTATTACTTAATTGCTCCATTTCACTTGTTCATTCTTTTACCCGAACACTTTTCCATTTTTCAAACCTGCATACTTGCCACCTCCTTTAATTCAAAGAAAAGTGCCCATCCTCTTCCTGCATACAAAACATTCTCCCATTATTAATGTCCTCGATGGCTTTCTTTGTTTGTACCTTTGCCCTCTTATCTCTCCCGGCATACCTCTGTAACATGTCTTGCAGTACATTTGTCTTTCTATCAACCTATAGTTAGTTGAAGTGGGGAGGGTTATATTCTTGTTGGAGGGTGAAAAGGAAAGGGGGGATACAAAATGGTATGGATTTAGAATCAGCTAATTCAATTAAAAGAGGTATAATTGATGAATTAGAATATTTCGCAATCTTCAAGGTTGACAAAATTAAACTGTTATCCATGAAAACTATAATGATGTATAAGGTGAATTGTATTGGAGTTAAACATATTGATGGAACGAATTGTAATTTTTCATGAAATAAAGTTACTCATAACCAAGGTTACTCATGGCCAAAGAAAGAAGGAAATAGTCAGTAGAAGGGAGGAAAAGGTAAATAGAATAGAGCAGACAAAAATAAAAAGGTATTATACCAAAAGAAGGATCTACTAACGGTAGGGTATACAAGGTTATAATCCAGAAAACATTTCATTAGAACTCACATCTGGGACACGTTTCTTTATGAGAATAAGCCATGGAAGATAACAGCTGCATAGACATGGAGGCTGGAAGCATTCTAAATATGATGATACAGAAGAATGGTTAAGATAAAATGGATTGACTGAGTGACAAAGAAGTTCCCAGAAAAGAGGGAGAAGAGAGAAAAGGTCTTGTGAAAACCTTGAAAAGAAGTTTGGACAATGTCATCGGTCACATCTTATGACATGGTGGCCTAATACAAACTTTGATGAAAAGGTGAATGGGAAAATGGAAAATTAAAGCCTCAGGTAAGATTTATGGAGCAAGTTTTTCAGGTGAAAGGGAAGAATGTGAGTATGAAGAGATTAACTGAAGGTAAATCCAGTGGAAGGCTGTGACCAATGCTGGGATTAATGATTTAAAAAATTAACGATTAAAATAAATCTTTAAAAATGTAGTTAATTATTTAACTTCACCATTACGTTTTAGAAGAGTTAACTTTTTTGTTAATGTTTTTGCAAATGTCGACCTGTTTGAATTTGGGTGTAAAGTTTGCCCAACAGACAAAGGTGAAAATAAAACGATACCTGAAAATGCAGTATAGCTGGGTGGTTGCACTAGAATGCAATGAATAGGACCAGACAAATACATCATAACAAAAGCGGGGTTGAGGGGAGTGACCGCCAAAGTTTAGCAATGCACCCTCAGACAAGAAAACACTAGACCACTCTGGAGACCATGTCCATGAGGGCACAAATGCATTACTCTGTGACATTGCATCAGCAATACTACATAGTTGAACACAAGAAAGGGGGCCCCCAAAAAACCTGTGATGGACAATGAGGGGGATGGATTCATTCTAAGTAACATCTGCTACAATGCACCAGTCTATGTATGCCTTACTTGGTGACATTGCATCATCAATACATCAGAGTTGAATGCAAGAAAGGGTGTGCAGGAACACCCCAAGCATCTACTGTACTTCAATATTACTAAGCCATTTCCAAGGCAATGTTACAATTGTGAAGGGATACATCACATCGCATTTCAACCCTCTTGCATAGCAACCTAACGACAAGGTTTTTCAATCTAGCAGTCATAAATGTGAGGAGAGGCTGAACAGAATAGACTCAACCACAAATTAAAACAACATGTTTGCATTGAAAGTCTCATGTGTAGAGACAGCGTTATTTGTCTGAGGAGGGGGGTTTGGGGCAAATACTTGCCAATGAATGGGGAGGAAGGGTATACAAATAGAGCATTTGTAGCAATGTTGAATTGTCACTGTGACTGCTGCGTTTAAGGCCAGTACCTAAACTGCTTCCTTCTATGAAGAGCCAACCTTCACCCATTAGGAAAAGAAGTTGGAAAAGTGAGGTCAATTGGGGACTGGTACCCAAAAATGTAGAAGAACCTATGGATGCTAGGAAATGAACAGGATGGCATTATGCACTTGATTTAGGAGGCATTACAAAATAAAGGTAAGCTTAAGTTCTTTGGTTCAACAGTAGTTATGGATGGAAGATAGAATGAAGGACTAAATCATTGAGTGAAGAGTGAATTGGCCATTCAGTACCCCTGATACTTTAAGAAAGTATCAGGGGTACTGAATGGCCAAAACATCAGTGAGTGAGACAAGAGGAAGTATGTATTTGTCAGGAGAGGCAACAGAAAACTAAGTTCATTTTCACCATTAAGGATAAGTTTGGATAGAGGAAAAAAAATTTAAGAGTGGGGAGAAACCAGGCATCAGCATAGACCTGATCTGACTAAAGAAACCAAGATTTCCACAATTAAAAGTGTAATTTGCATTAGACAAATCTGAACAAAATGCGATGAGGGGTCCTGAGTTTTACGCCCTAGCTGACGGACTTTACTGAATTGAAAATGCTCTCCACACAGTGCTCAAGTCAGAACCAGTATACCACTAAAAACCTCCACCGCTGGGATCTGAACCTGCGCCCTCGTGATGGGAGACCAGTACCCTGGCCACCAGACTAACCTAATTGGCAAGGGAAAGGTTATCAGTCAGTCATCAGGAAAAAATTATTACATGAAGATGAGACAAGGTACCTATGTATGTATAGAAAAATATCAGAAGAATTTTGATGTGATGGGAATGCTAAGGGGGATATGCAGATATACAAGGTGATGTGGAAGAGGAATTGTGTAAAGAAGTATGACAAAGATGGAAGAATTATCCAAGGCAATGCAAGAGAAGAGGCTGAAATGTTAGGAACACATTATGAGAGGAAGGAAAACCAATGTAAAGAGGACAGTATTGGAAATGGAGAGGTGTCTTGAGAAAAAGTAAGTTAGTTGTTCAGGGGAGATGACTGACAGCTGAGGTCATTTGCACCATTTAGGATAGGTGGGTAATAGTTGGAAAATTTCAGGTAATGGAGGAAGGTGGAGAGAAACCCAGTGTTGACAATAGCCTACTCTTACCAAGGGGACCAAGGCTTAACATCCAAGTCCAAAAACAAACCAACAGATGGAGTACTGAACCTGAAATTCCCTCCACTAGGCACTCAAGGATGGACCAGTTTGCCACTGAAAAATCCTCCACTGCCGGGAATTGAACCTGGGGTTTGAGAAAAAGAAGAACAGTGGAACTGTGGAAAAGTTCAATGGACTGAATAGAGGAATGGCTATTCCGAGAAAGAAATTGTGTCAACGAATGCAAACAACGTAACAGAGGAGGCTGATTGTATTCAGTGACCCCGTGTCCCCACACCCCACAGTGATGGGTGGGATAATACATATAAGAATTCTATTCTACAGATCCAACACTCGAACTATAGTTCTACACTGGAAAAAATATTTACAAATTCCTTTCTGGTGATTTATTATGCAATTAATAAGATTTTGAGCTCATAAATACAACAATTTACAATAAATAATTATTCACAAAACTTTTACAAATCAAATAGTAACTCACATTTCAAACAAAAAACACTAATATACTTTTACATTTCCCATCAATAAAAATGTGAAATAAATTGAGTTATTCTTTCTCAATAGACATTGAAATTTCTTCAATCAAATTGATTTGGCTTACACATGACACTCATTTTGATTTCATAAACTACTAAAACCTCAAACACACTTAAGGAATCTGGGTGAGATTCAACTTTAATGAGCAAAAACAATGACAGTTAGAAGGTAAAAATGATGGCCCTTATCAGCCCATCTCGCACACAGCATCCACTCTCGCCAACACAAAAATTGAATAACACATCATCACACTGGACATGTTTAGCACATTCCCCTGTAGGATACCAGCCATTTCGATTGAAAACTACAACAATTTTGTAAGTCCTAGCACGAGCTATAGGGACAGGCCGGTTGAATGATATTTCCACCATTGAATCTGGATGAACACGAGCTGAAAGGTGAGTGTACGTGAGGCGACAGCCATCACCATCAGTTAAATGAGCATACAACAGCTCTGTGTATTCACCTGAAGCACCACCCATTCTACCCCGAACACTGTTTTCATTTCCCATGCCCTCATGATTTCCTCCAGCGGCTGCAGGTAACCCACCTCCAGGTCCATCATTCTTAGGAGCTGAAGGATTTGGTCTCACTGACGAAGGGAACATTATAGGTGTCCCATCAGCCAAGAGCATTGGGGTGTTTGGGAATTCAGATTGTCTGAAACTAGATTCTGAGACATGATGTTCACTGGAAGTAGAAGGTCCATTGTCTCCGGGGTGATGGCGCTCACTTACTTGTGTTGGAACCTAAAATTAAAGGATATGATGTAATTTACACCTAAAAAGTCTAATACATAGCTGTTTTAAGATATTTCATGACTTTTGTTAAATAGTGGACATTATCTGGATTTTCAAGCTCATTAATTTATTCACTACCATTTTTATTACTCTACTGAATGCTAAGTGTCTACTTATCTACTGTTTTTATCCTGTTTAACAAAGTCACCTTGCTAGAAATAATATCCTAAACCAGTTGTGTTTTTTAATTGAGGAATATGGAATTGTTCACATAGATTTCCTGGCTATCCCTATGATCAGTAATCAATTGATAAAACTAATAGTAGCTAATTCCAAAGAAGTGTGTGCAAGTAAATCTTGTAGGCAAAAATTTGTACAACAAAATTAGAGACACTTACAATGGTCAATGTAAGGCTCCAGTTATCCACTATCATGCTCTAGGTTTAAAGAGGCCAAAAATATTTCAAGATTCTTATCATTAGGCACACATGAAATATGTAGATAATAAAGATAAACCAACTCTTAATAAATAATGAAATTACAATAAAATGAGATACAGCAAACTAAACCTATGACAGAACTTCTTTCCTTTATATTGAAGAAATTGCCTCCATGGATTGCATTTCATTAAGATTTTAAAAATTTGACACTATCGATGTATAAGACAAAAAGAAAAGCTATAGAATATAATGGATCAAGAGAGTTATGCCATATAACAAATTGCTAGGCTTGACTTCGTGGAACCACATATTGATTATGTAAATAAATTCACTTTGTAAAATTCCACATATTTATTAACACCGACCCAGGTTTCGACTTACACAGTCATTATCAAGGTCATGACCTTGATAATGACTGTGACAATTATAATGTAAATAAAGTGAATTTATTTACATTATCATTAGAGTTATGCCATTCGCTACACTGCATTATGGAAGGAGGAGAGAGATAAAAAATTATGATATGTACTCAATAGGATAAAAACTATAGCCACCATGACCACATGTGGCCATCAAAACATTTGTAGGAATGATCTACACCAACGATAAAAATTAAAGTATTCATTTCTTACGAGGACAAGCTGAAATTAGCTATTCTAAGGCTTGCCTCAATTAAATCCTTTGACAGCAAGAGGTAATTATACTACTGATTTCATGGCATTGTTTAACAAATTATTATCATTATTAATTTAAAAAAAAGGTATGACATGACCCGTCAAGATAAGGAAAATCACAAAAAAATAATTCACAATTGAATAACACTAAGTAACAATATAAATTACAAGTAGCAGTAATGTTTCTATTTACCTAATAGGGAAAACAAAATATGTAATTGTGGCCACAAGTCTTTGTTGATTTTTCTAGATTCCAGCCATAGGCCACATCTCATAGTTGAGTCTTGAGCATGTCTTTGCTAACCTCTCAAAAAAATGCACAATTTTAATGGATAATGGCACTTTTTAAATTTACTTTAAGACATGTTTTTGCAGTGAGAATGAAAATTGGCCTAATTTTAGAGTCGTGGTAGGTAGCGTCACTTAGGCAGTCACAACTAGACTTGGACGGATACTACTTATTCCGATACCAAACTAATACCTCGATACCAGCGGCCGTTAACTTACTTATTTTCCCCAAAAAATTGATAAATGCTTTCCTTCTCATGAACTACACTCAGTAATCAAATGTGTTATAAAAGAGTAATTAATGAGAGAAATGACATTGTGACAACTCTTTTATTTTGCTACTCTTAAGGACGTTGTACACGGTACAATTTCTTGTACAAGATCTTGTAACATAAATTGAACGGCAAGATTTGACCCAAAAAATTGTACAAGAAGTTGGTTCAAGGTCGTACACGATCAAAAATTTTCATGCAATTTGTGCACCAATAACATTCGCAGATATCGTTTTCTGTAGAACAGCTGAATTGCAATATCCGATGACGATAGTAGTTTGAAAATACTGCCATAGTTACTGGGTTACAATGATTTGCTACCATTAATCCTAGGATTAATAAAATGAAATTATATGATTGGTTACTTGCACTCTTTCATCGGCTCATGAAACCCATCATTTATCCTCCAAACATCATGTTTTTGCTTGTTGCATATATTTATTTTTGGTTCAATAACATCATCTTAATTTCATTGAGGTTTAATGTTTGCCAGTGTGTCCAACTCATCTTTTGAGAAACAGAACACTTCTGACGTGACCGACGAATATCATAATATGGAATCAACAAAGAATATCACGATATGTACAACAAAAATGGAAGTTTTTCCACACTTATAGGAATAAAAGTGATCGAAAACAGAACACCAACCTTACGAATACGAAACGAACGCATCACTACCATCACATGTCATGCTCAGAAGCTACGGAGTGGATCTTGGATGGTTTCATCCAATAGTATTGAGCATGATCTAATTTCTTGTACAAGAAATTGTACCGTGTACAACAGCCTTTAGAATTAATCACCGAAATTATATTTCAGATTCTAAGCCCTCTTGCATTTGTAAATACTGAAAATTCTTTTTAAAAATATTGTTTACCATTTGTAAATAAGAAATTTGTTAAAGAAATATTGTTTATTATTTGAGAATACTGAAAATACTTTCTAAGAAAAATAAGCAGCTGAACATGCTCAGTGGCTAAGAGGGTTCTTCTATCAGAAACCATAGCATCAGTCTCTGAAAAAATTTTCTCAGAAAATTATAAACCTACAGGTACACCCAAATACAGTGGACACTCTTTACAACATTTTTGTAGGGACAAGAAATCCTGAATATGGTAATGAGGAAAATGTGCTAAACAGGTCAGGCATTCCCGAAAGGTTGAGCTCATGTGTATGGGTTGCATAAATTTCAGGAAACAATATGTTGTCTGTAAAGTTAGTTCATCCTGTAGATTGCAGGTGTCGATTTATTGTAACAAAGTTTCATTTTCAATTTTTATGCCTACCGAGAAAATACGTACAATACCTTGCTTTGATGCGCACTCAATAATTAATTAAGATGATAATGACCAAACTATGTTTTGCATATACAGTCCATGCAAATAGAAACAAGTTTAAGGCTTTATATCTCGAAACCATGACAAGCGATATTCATAGGGAGCATATCAGCTTGTAGATAATTTAGTCTCTTGTTTAATGCAGGTAACAGACTTTTTTTAATAATTACTTTTGAGTCATATTTTTGCAGCGAAGATGAAAAATGGCACATTTTTTTAGAGTCCCAGAGGACAGTGTCACTTTATACGTTTTCATAACAAGATGAAATGCACAAATGAAAGAACATTTTGATAGAAAATGAATTGTACTTATGCTATGATGTCCTTTAAGTTTCAAATAATTTATTTATATTCGTTTAAGTTATTCCAGTCAATTTATGAAACCCTGTTTTCTCCGTAAGTATGCAACATTGGAGGGAGGCACAAAACAACTTTGTCTTCATTTTAAAATTTCTAATGTGAATACATTGACGTAATGACACTTAACCATGCAACAATACTTTATTTGCATTTTATATTTTTTGAAATAAGATTTGGAATGTCAGCTGAAATGCCGAACAACATATGCATTGAGCAGAACGAACCTGAGATAAAGACAGTAGAAGTTAAATTTTTGCCGCTATTTCAACACACTTTATAATTGGATTATCATCTACTTTTTGGAGGAGGTTGAGCTTATCAATTGATATTTTTCTTTTCACCTCAGGCTTTCCCATGGCCAATTCTAAGCACTTGTCTCACTTTTACTGTCACGAAGTATTGGTGCTTGTGTAGTTTTGATGTCCAGTCGACACTTGTAAAACAAACGAACTTCGTGATAAAAAGCGTGGTTTTTGGGTGTCCTTTAATTCTTTCTAAACATTCTTTTGACTATATTATACCTATTTGAATACGCTGAACCAGTCACACGGGTACATAGGTCACGAAGAACACGAGGGCAGCAGAGTGCAGCCGAATCACGGCAAAGAAAACAAGTACTCAATGCGTTGCTAAATCAGTTGAAGAAGGTGGGGTTTTAAAATTAGATGTTATTAGACACTTTACACTGAACGAATACTTCTGAGTAAAAGTATCCGAAAAAACGAATACTTGGAAGTATCGAAGTATTAATGGCCGTAACCCAATACCCTCTTTCAGTATCTACCAAAGTCTAGTCATATCAATATGAAATGCACAAAAGAAAGGGAATTCTGCTAGAATATGAGTTCATTTTCATCATAATGTCCTTGAAGTTGCAAATGACTTACTTTATTCATTTAAATTATACAATTCAATTTATGAAACTAAGTTTTTTCCGGAAGTATGCGACTTGGAGACATGTGACAAAAACTTTCGCCTTCTTTCTACTTTCTACTAATAGCTGACGCTAGAATATGAGTTCATTTTCATCATAATGTCCTTGAAGTTGCAAATGACTTACTTTATTCATTTAAATTATACAATTCAATAAAACGTAAATAATTGTGAATGCATACACATGTTTTCATAACATGATGGATAATACTTTAATATTTAGTAATAATCCTAGCATTAGTTCGCCTCATTCCAGTGCATTACTAAAGAAACTGGCATTGTTACCTCCAATTTAGTTGCAACTGATGTTCCCACTGGCCAAAAGAAATGCAACATAGCTATTTACCATTGTTTAATGAGATGGAGAGGTAAGCTTAAATGGTCTTTGAAACAATGGCTGACGTTGCCTACGATATGATTACGGACATGCTCCAATTTCAATTACTTGATCAACACAATTTTTATTTCCGCTGTGAATAATGCTTTGGGACTTCACCAGAATATAAGTAGAATACTGTGCATTTTTCATGCTTAAGTTTTTGTATTTAATAGGCAGTCTATGGAATAAAACAAAGAATTTAAGCAGTGGACAAAAACTTACTAAATACCAACACGATAATCACTAACTTGGTACTTATCTCCTTCCTGTTGAAGTTCAACAGGTACCCTCAGCTATCAATAATACACTCAAAAACACCATCTACTTACCAAAACTCCCAGGACACATATGTTACGATTTACAGTGAAAGTCACCGCTGCATCCATACTGCTGTTAGCATGAAAATAAGGTCTATCAGGCATGATGTTCCTCCAGCAAGTAGAAGGTGACACACGTCTCCCCATTGATAACATTATATTCTGTGAAGAAAGAAAGACTGAACCTTATTCTTAATAAAAACCTTTAATCTGAGGAACTTTCTACTTAAATGAAAATACAACATTCACATTTACGAAAAATGTATACATTTCGGGAATCATTTTACCAGTAGAATGTTAGCCACATAACTATACTACTATAACTATAACCACATTGGCAATACCACATGAAAATTTTAAAAAATATTATCATATTATACTATAAACCAATTATTAAGATAAATTTTTGTTAATGCGTGATACCATGACCAAACCAAATAATGCCAGTACACAAGCAAAATGCTTAAGTTTCTTTACCTCTGGGGCTTCAGGAGGAGGACTCACAGACCCAAATGCAGATGGCCTATAAGGGTAATAATTGGCCATTCTATGCCCTCCACTTCCTCTTCTGTCATTGTGACATCGTGAAACACGACTTGTACACAGACCCTCAGGCAGGTCAGCCACACCTGGAGCAGAGGCTTCAAGGAGGAGGGCAAATGCTTCATCTCTTGTCAGAAGAGGAGAAACAGCAGGTCCACTGGCCAATTGAGCAGCCGTTAATGTTAATAGACGTAAGAGTCTTAAGGGTTCAGGACCAAGAACTGAGCGCATATTTTCTCCAGAGGGAACTAAGGCACGACGTTGACATTCACGTCCGGCCCATCGTGTTACCGCCTCAAAGAGTTGAAGTTCTGAGGATAAGTTGAGACTTTCTTGTTCAAGAATGGCAATTAAAGTTGGATGCTCAGCCTCCTCAAAGCTAGGATCTGATATAACTGCTTGAGTTTCAGAACACATTATCTGCAATTTAATAAGGTTGCTGTTAAAACATTACAACAGGAAATATATAAAATAAGTTGAACAATAATCTTTGACACATATGCTATTCTGCATCCAGTAATAGAGATCTCATACCATCAAGCACTTATCCATAAGCACAGGTTCCTCAAAGAGTTTGGCAAATTCATATGCACGGCAAGCATTTTTGGGATGCAAATCCTTCCATAAGAATTTTGTGCACTCTTCAACCAAGTATGGCAACATATATTTTTTGGCAGCATAGCAAAGCTCACATGCTTGATCAAAAGATTGCAAGTTAATCCCATCGGTGTATATGTACCTATAAGTGTTGAGAAATCAATTAGAAATGCAGGAGTTTAGAAATAAATTGACCATCTAAATGTTCCAACAAAAATATATTTAGAGCTAAAAGTAAGAATAGTATTTATGAGATAAGCAATTATCTGACACAATGGGTAATAAGACAATACATCAGTCAAATTACATTTTAATTTTCTAATAAATCAAAAAGCTACAAAGATACATTAATTGAGTAAAACGCAGTCACAAGACATTGATCCAGGCTCAATATCATTGGTGAAAGCAGGAATTTCATATGAGAATAAATAGCTAACCGTGAACTTATAAATGGAGACAATTTCTAAATATCCAGAATTATGCCATTCCACTTCAAAGTGAGTAAAAACATGGTCAGCGTTAACACCCGAGTGACAGTACTTTCGATTTACAGGAGACATTAGGCACTCGGCACCTAATACACAAATGAACTACTTACTCCAGAAGAGCCCTGAACGCCTCCGGTTGAACATCAAGAATAGGTATAGGTACATCTTTCTCAGCCATTCCACCGAAAAACATTGCTTCGAAAACGGGGCTGGCAATCGCAAGGAAGAGTTTGTGGCATTGGAAGGACTGCGAATTGAAGTACATTTCAGGTTCAAAATCCATGAGACTTTCATTTAAGTAATTATTACGGTGATATAAACAACACTAGTTGGTCACCTCTTGATGAGGCTCGGTCCCGACGATGAACTTGCAATCACTCCATTGTGACGTTTCCAACAAATAACGCCCTCTTTCAGCAACCTTCTGTTTTTTAACTTGCCAATCACAGGGTGTACCCATTTTTTGAATTCGAAGGTAGAATTGTTGTTTTTAACATGGAGTTGACTTGAAGTTCTGACCGTCTTGTGTTCCACGCTTTTTGATCTTCATCTGTCGTATCAGTTGTCCTCCGTTGTTTATGCCGTGTCCGGAAGGGCCTCTCGAGGGCCCTTGTGCGCACTTGGGGAGATAGTGTATCATTGGCAATCTAGAGGACTCTGCTTGGGGAGAGACACCTTAAGGCGAAAAAAATTACCGGGAACAAACGAACTATGATTTTCAGTAGAGCGGTGGAATGGCGGTTTTTTTGCTTTCGATCACGGTCAGACTATCGTGATTGTCATTCCCTACACGTAATTGACATTCCCTACACATATCATTAAATTTAAATGCTATTAAAATTATACAGGAAGCTCATGTTTCTCTATCTGTTATATATGTTCGTGTTCCCTCCCGATATTCGAAATTTTCAAGTTTTCAATATTGTAAGGAGTTGATGTTTACTGCTAGTGGACTGTAGGTGATATTTTTGGTAAATAGATCAGTGAATACTTGAATGACATTAAATAAAATGAATTAATTTCATATAAAATGTTTTCTCTATTTTCTTCATCGTCGTATAAAAAACTTGTTTTAAATTAGCTTTTTGAATTGGTACTGAGAATTAGTATAAATAACTTTCACTTAAACCCTTCTTGCTTGCTTACTTGGGTGCTGTCTTCATTTTCAATTTACCTTTCTTATATATGTATTTTGGATTAGTATCTTTCCATTTGCGTAAATGGTAAATACCTTTGTTGATAAATTCCAGAGTGTTCGTTATTTTCACATGTATTGTAAAAGTCAGTTTCATTTTTAATTAATAAAAAAATATTTCAATAGCATATACGATATATTATAGCACGAGTATTTTTTCAATCGCTGTGTTTGGAAACTGATGACCCTAACCATTTAGTTCATATATATTCATAGCATCTTACAAGTAAGATATGGAGTAAGTTTACGGCATTATCTGTTAGCCATTTGAAACAGTTTCTTTAATAATACACGTAATTGACATTCCCTACACATATCATTAAATTTAAATGCTATTAAAATTATACAGGAAGCTCATGTTTCTCTAAATGATATTGTCACATAATTAATTCAATATTGAAAAAAATTGATGCCATGAGTGGCATGCATTTCGCCATGACAGGTTGCCTTTGAGGTCACCCCTCTCTCCATTCAGAATGACTTGTTCGGATCATTCGGATGTACTTGGCTGCCGCTGGACTAGTGCCCTTCAAGGGCGCATAGCCGATTCCAGACACGGCATTACTTAACAAAGTTTATAATATACACAGGACTTAAGTTTATTACTTAATTCTCATGTAGAGGAGCTACTGTCTAAGGATTTTACATGAAAATTCATGTTCGTGGGATTTTACAAGAACACTTTTAGCAAAGATTATACACATTATATATAATGTATACATAAGATTATATACATTACTGTTAGGCTACACCCTCACAGGTTACACCAGTGGTTAGACAGCTGTTCTTGGGGTTTAAAAAATTTTAATTTTCATGATTTTAATTAGAATGTTCAAAATCAGCGGCTTCAGGGCATAATTCAACATTTACATTGTTTTTATGATCTTGCATCAGAGTTTGACGGGAAGAGTACATTCATATTTCACCATATTCATCGACGTCGGTCAACAATCCTAAGAGTGGTTTGACGCAGCCCTCCACTTGATTCTTCTATCTACCAACCTCTTCATATTGACGTAACTCCTCTCTTTTACATCCTTCACAACTTGCTCCATATATCTCATACGAGGCCTGCCTTTTCCATTCTTGCCGTTCACTTCCCTCAACAATTGTCTTCGTCAGGCCATCGTGATGTGGCCTTTTAAGTTGTCCCGTCTTCTTTTTAAGGTTTTCAGTAGACATCTCTTTTCTCCCACTCTTCTGAAGACTTTATTTGTCACTCGCTCGATCCATTCTATTTTCATCATTCTAAAGCATATTTTTTAAAGATATTTTATATACACATTCCATAGTTCGCCAGTGCACAGACTGCTTTGTAATCTTTGATGGGTAAGTAGTGTTTGGATTGACTTGGACCGTAAGAAGAAAGGAATATTGTGTGTTCTGAGATGTGTTAATGTTAAACACGTTCATAAATTAATTGCCTATTCAGTCTAACTTAATAGCTCATTCGACATATGCGTATTTCTTCCTGGAAATTTAGGTAATCTCAGTAAATAAGTGATATTTCACACCTTTTATTGCGTCTCAGCAGTAATTATCATCCAAACAGCTGTTTGGATGATACCTAACCGGTAAGGCCGGTAACACCTAGGTGTTACCGGCGTTGATGCAATGAACTCCCCCATGATAGGTTCCACAGCATTGACCTTGGTACCTATAGTTTGTCCACAAGTCCATCTGAGTGTTCAGATGAAGATGCCAAATAGGATATTATGAAACTGTTGACAAAAAATTGTGAAACCGGGCAAAATGGAGAGTTCAAAGTATAAATTATGTTCCTAATGTCAGAATTCTAATATCAGAGGTCAGCTCTGAAGTCAATGAAAATTCTCTACAAAGACTAGCAAAGTATGTCTCTAAGGGGAGATAGGAGCCTTTCATTCCTTGATAGAAGTTGAAAAAGAAGTTATTTGTCAAAAATAAAGTATAGGTGAGTGCAAGAAAATGACACAATGGGCTGTAGGTGGATGATAGTGGTACCCACAGATTACAGGTGAGCAGCAGTAGTTGTATTGTAATTTTAAATATCCTAGGTTAGGGAACTAGTAGAGCAGCTGTGGGGAAACCCCTCGCTACCACCAATCTGTCTCCATGGACTGTAAGGCATGGGTAGCAGGGTGTTCATACCCATCAAGCGCAGGGGAATGGTAGGACAGTGGCATGCAATGCTCTCCCTGAGGTGTAGGGCATGGGTAGTGGAGTGTACCACCTGTGTCCTAGAAGTGTAGGGGAATGGTAGGATGGCAGTATGCCATTCGATATGCTTCTTCTCTTGTATATTTTCTTGATATTGAGCACGGTGATTTAACATTTTCTGTTACATGAGGAATAAAGTGATGACAATTTTAATAAAACACAGAAACTGTTGTAAAAAAATTATTTTAATTTATTTATGGAAGTGCATAGATAAGGTCAAGCTTATTCCTCTTGAGAAGTACCAGGTGGATCATTGTCTCTTGGGCAATGATGAGTGCATATGGTTGGCCTGATAATCCATTTGGAAGAGGTGAATTTTAAGTTCTCTGAAACATTATAGATAGTTAGTTACCTCCCAATGGACAAAAATTCTGATACAGCTTTTAGAAAATGAGTTCAAAAATGTGTGCATAAAAAACTATGAGTCACTCCCAATTGGGAGTGACTATTACATAAGTATTTGGTACGTTACGCCGGGTTCAATTGGCTTTTACACATATTAATCTGACTCCTTGGAGAGTTAAATTAACTCCTGTGTTAGGAATTGAATTAACTCCTAACACAGTTTGCAGAAATGTGGCAATATTATCAACAAATTCAATATTATACTTAACTGTCTAACACACAAAACAAATCATCCAAGTAGCAAATCATATTTGCACCAAATTTTTTGTATATTTCTGCCACCACCATCCTGGCCCACCGCTGCATTATGGCTGGGGCCAGGGCGTGGCCCATCGGCAGGTACTTCCATACATAATAGACATTTTCCACATAAATACCATAAAACTGCTAATGGAGTTTATTGACCGGAATCTGCCAAAAGGCATCTTTAAAGTCTAGTTTAATGAGAAAGGATTCATGAGGAGTCGTTTCCAATGCCTTCGCAGCATCTCATAGGGTAAATTTTGGTTTGTGATAAAACTTAGTCCAAGCGCTTAAATCAGCCATAATTCGTTCGCCGCCAGTCACCTTGGGGATCGAAACTAGTGGGAATGCACAGATGGGTCTGGCCATAGCTATAATTCCGCATTGGACTAGCTCGTCCTCGTGCATATTTCACTATCAATGGGGTGCGTTTGGTCGGGAAAAACACTTAGGGGGCATCTCCTGGCTTTGGAATATTTGCACCTTCTATAATGAATTCATTGACACTGGGAACACAATAGTTATTCCGTTTTATGACCGGGAAGAATTGCACTTCTTTACCTGGTGTATCTGGGTCCTCGTCCGGCGCGGACGCAGGGGCCACCGGTGCTGGTGGCTGGTACCTCTCTGGTGAAGTAGCGAGCCTCCCAGATCGATGAGCTGGCTGGTCGTTGATTGGTGGGAACCCTGGAAAATTAGAGGGGAAATCGACCGACAGGATGGAGTCCATGCCGGAGAAGTATGTGTCTGGTGACTGGTAGCAATCGTCGAACACTTCATCCTCTGCTGAACTGCTTGTGGATACTGTGTCCGCGTCGCTTCCGCTGGAGCTGCTGGCATCCGTGTCGGCCTCTGAGAGTGTGATGGGATCCCCCTGGACCCCGGAGTCTTCCTCACCCAACTCGGGTGCAGGGACTGAAGCCTTCTGTTTACGGTGGACAGCAGGATGAGGAATTGTGGTGTGCCCAGCTCGGGCAGCCACATCAGCATCTGGCGGAGGAGGAGGAGCCACCTCTTCTCCCCCGCTGATGGTGAAAGGGCTGTTTTACTGCACAGGGTGCCTGGGATTGTGGTCTCTGTTGTGATGGCCCTGGAGCCTGTTGCACTATTACTGTCGGTGCCGGTGGAAGTACGGCATTGGGTGGGAACCGCAAAAACCCCGCTTTGACTGCTCCATCAACTTAATTGCGGCCTCCCACCCATGATGCTGGACGATAGCTAAGGTTCTTAGTTGATTGTGGACAACAGCACGTCATGTGGGGGATAGAATCAGCCACTCGGACGCCTGAATGAGTAACGCGTCCATTTCATGAAGATCTCTGCTCAATTTCTTACTCTCCCTATTTTGTTGAACCAAATGGAACAGTTGGAGAATCTCATCGTCATCGCCTGGGGCTTCAATCCACGTGGGTGGTATATCCCGCTTCAATGTAGTGAAGGAGAGGGGCACTAAATTCACTGGATTAGGTGGCAGTGGCGGCACTCCTGGCGGGGCTGACACTTCTGAAGAGTGGTTGGGCTGTAGAGATTGGGAGAGAGTGCGCCATTATTGACGCAGTTGTAGCACCCACTCTGGTATATCAGGGTCTGGAATGACTGGTTCCTCTTCTCCTGAGGACGATGAGGAGGCATGAACATGTCCGAATGTCCCCGCCACCACGGAATATTACACAGAGAAGTTGGTTGAATAGAGCCTGCCTTAGTTCTACCCCTTGTATCATGATGTGACCTAAACACTGGACTCGGAGGATCTGGCATCAGCGCAGTGTCCTGCGGCCACTGACACATGAGAGTTCTGGCAGCCTGCCACCTCACTTGTTTCACATATGTTCATTCAAAATATGGCATGTTCTTGAATTTAAACAACCCCTCTTCGCTCAATTTCAGTCGCACCTGTTTATCTGTTAGTGCTAAATTTGCCCTCAGCTTTGATATAGTATAGGTAGGTATACCTTGGAGGATTGTTTTTATAAAGTACCTTATGTCTTTTAATATTTTTTTTGTTTTCTTTGTTATGTTATCATTCCAAAGAAATTGATATGGCACAATATGTTATTTTCATAATAGTATTAGATCTGGCAGAAATCGATTAGATCAGGGAACAGTAGCCAAGAAGGAATACTGTCTTATATATTTTTCCAATTAAACTGAAAAATACTGGCAATGGACCAAAAGTGATAATTATGCAACTTTTTAACAAACTCCCTAATATAAAAGGTTCCAGCAGTATCATGTACTTTAAATCAAAGCTCAAAAAGTACCTCCTGGGCCAATTATATTGCTCCATGAATGAGTATCTTATTGACACTATATTACACTATGACTATAGTGCATTTTATCTATCAGCATTGTTTAAAATTACACTAATTTGCACATTTTTGACTGCTTCTATCCTTCATGTAAAAGTGGACATCGGATGAATATTAAATATATTTGTAACTTAAATCTGAGGTTTCTCTCTGGACAACAACAATGCATCGACACTTCTGGCCTGAAGATGCATTGGAACTAGGGATGGGTCGGTTCGGTTCTGCGGTTGCACCGGTTCTTGAGCTTAGAACTGGAACTGAGGCCAAAAATAATCGGTACCGAAATAATTGGCACGAAAACCAGTTTGAAACCTACTCACACTCCGAAAGTGGAGGATTCACATTAAAACCTGGTGAAATAGTGTACTTAGATGCTTCAAAGTCACGAATTATTCTAATTCAGTCGTTAAAATGAATATACACAAAAATATAATGAAGTATTCTTTTTTAAGCAGCATGTCTCTGAAAATGATTATTGATTACCTTAACTTACCATTGAGCAGTGCAAAGTAAGTGGTAAATTAAGAACCGAAACCAAGAATCGGAGCCGAGAACCGAAGTTTAGAACCGAACTGGAACCGAAAAAAAGTGGAACCGACCCATCCCTAATTGGAACTGTCAATGTTATATAGGAGCCCTATAATAGGCAGGCTCTGATTGGCTGTGAGGGTCGTTGGGTCTCCAGACTGTAAACTCTCCTTGAGTTGTGGCTGAGCATATATCCTCATTTCGGTTGCAGTTGTTGGCTGCTTCATGATCTCAATTACCTCCCGGATCAGCCTGGGATAGTATCAGCTTTCATTGCAAATTACCTTCTCTCTGGCTGAGATATGGCTCTTCCGCTCGTAGCGAGGCCAAGGCCATGTGTTTATAGTTGTGCTCAACAAATAGTTTTCTGGAAATCGAAAATGTCTAACTGCTTGGTGTGTAAAAAGGCAACTCGCAACACTACATTTGTGTCATGTGTGAATTGCAACAAAAAATTCCATGGCACATGCCTGGAAAGTGCTCTGACGAAAGAGGATATTGAAGCAATTGAAGACAGCGGACAGCCTTGGAGATGCAGCCGATGTTGTGAAGCCAGGCGAGCAACCATGGTTTCGGACCATACTGTTGGTGAGCTACCTAGCCAAGGATCGCAAAGTGTTGACATTGTGAAGTTATTTAGTGAACTCAGAAATGATTTAAAATCGACGGAGTGCAATTTGGGTAAATCTATAAATAAGCTTTACGAAAGAATGGATGAGTCCATGAAAGTTATCGAAGCTATTAGTAAGAGTTTAGATGAGTGTAATGGGAAAGTTGACGCTTTACAGTCCGAAAATAATATGCTCAGGAAGAAATTATCCGAGCAAATGGTACGCTCCGATGATTTAGAGCAACGCTTGTTAGCAAATTGTGTCGAAATTCGTGGTATTCCCTACACGCCAAATGAAAATTTGCCGCAGTTAGTGGCAAAAATAGGTGTATACTTGGATGTTAAATTGAGTGAAGAAGACATCGACATTTGCTACCGTTATAAGCAAAAAGTGGGAAGTGCATCGAGCAGTGAGTCAGGCGCCATTCACGTGAGATTCGTGAGACAGAGCTTCAAAGAGAACGTTTTGACCAAGCGGAGGGTAAAGCGCAACCTGTCGACTCGCCATCTGGGATTTGGTGGATCTGATTCACCTATTTACGTCAATGAAGCACTTTGCCAAGGCCGGCGCCGAGTCCTGAGTGAAGCGAAGCAAGTCAAGAAAGCGAAAAACTACGATTACTTGTGGGTAAGAGGAGGAAAGATATTGATGCGTAAAGCAGAAAAAGAGCCAGTTTTTGTGCTTACGTGTCTTGATGATCTAAAAAACTTGTGATCAAATTTTTAATGGCAAATGAAAACAGTCAATGCATGTTAAACCGAGTTGGTTCAGAAATTTTGACTACTAATTTAACATTTGTTCACCAAAATATTCGTAGTTTAAGAAGTAACTTCGAATACTTGCTGACTAATCTAAATTCCTTCACCGAAAAAGCAGCAGTAATAATGTTAACAGAAATATGGATAACGAGCTTTGAGGTCGATATGTATAAAATTCCTGGTTATAAATGTTTTTCAAAATGTAATGACAATAGTAGAGCAAAAGGTGTGATGGTGTACGTTAAGGAAGAGATCAAATCTTGTTTAGTTCCAATAACAGTAGGTTCCGCTGACTGTATATTGTTACGCTTATCCTTAAATAGTATAGAAATACATCTGTTGTGTATTTACCGATACCAAAATATACCAGCAAAATCATTTTTTGAGGATATAGAACCTATTTTAAGAGACTGTAAAAATAATTTAGTAGTAATGGGGGATATTAATATAAATATACTGGCATATGATGACCAACGTGATCACTACATTAATCTGATGAGTTCTTACGGCTTAACCAGTTTAATTGATCAACCTACCAGAATATTTAAAAATTCCGCAACTTGTATTGATCATGTTTTTGCCAGAATTTACCATTCATATAAATATAAAATGTCTGCAAATGTGCACCATTTGGCTATCACTGATCATTCCATGGTTGAATTTAACATTTCTACCTCTGAAATTCATTCCGATGACTGTACCAAGGGGAAAACAAATGTTGTAAAAAAAACAAACATTAAAACTTTCATATCCTTAGTTAACAATGTTGACTGGTCTCCGGTATACACAGAGACCAATGCTTCCACAGCCTTTGATTTGATGATGGATTCTTTGTGTACCAGTCTTGAACAATCGAAATACGAACTAAGTCCAAAAATTTCACCGATGTTTCTGAAACCTTGGATGAATGAAAACCTGCTGAAAATGATTGAAAATAGAAACGATCTCTTAAGGAAAACTAGGCGCCATCCTAACAACAACAGTCTTCGAATGAAATTTCTAAAGTATAGAAATAAACTAAGGAATAAGTTAAGGTCTGCGTCAAATGAATACTATATGAGCAAATTTCAAGAATTTCGCGGTAATGTTGGACAACAATGGAATTTGTTAAAGGAATTGGTGGGAGAGAAAACAGCATGTCCTGATACTTTAGAATTGAAATTAAATGGTAAAACAATAAAGAATTCATTTGATTTAGCGTCTGAATTTAATAATTACTTTATTAGTATCTTTGATTCAAGTAAAACCCGTATAAACATCAGTAAGCAATTGAAAAACCCTTGTGCTACACAATCTCCCCCCGGTTCTTTTTTCCTAGAGCCAGTTTTACCCACTGATATTATTAATATAGTCAAATCACTTCCACAGAGGAAATCTCCAGGTCCTGACGGGATAAATACTAAAATGTTAAAGGTTATCATCCAAGATATTGCACCAGTATTTGCTCACGTATGCAACCTGAGCCTGTTAAATGGAGAATTTCCCAGTTCACTTAAGAAGGCTATTGTGATTCCAATTCATAAAAAGGGTGACAAAACTGACGTACGGAATTACAGGCCTATTTCATTGCTGTCAATTTTTTCCAAGATACTAGAAAAGCTTGTTAAATCTAGGTTGATTAAATTCTTGAACAAGTGCAACTTTTTTAGTCAAAATCAGTTCGGCTTTATGTCTAATAAGTGCACAGAGGATGCACTTGCCTTACACTTCAGTCAAGTGTATTCGGCAATAAACTCCCATAGGAGGGTGATTAGTTTATTTATTGACATTTCGAAAGCATTTGATACTTTGAACCATGACATTCTTTTAAGTAAACTGTATCATTTGGGTATACGTGGAGTCTCACTAAAATGGTTCCAAAGCTATTTACATGACCGTTCCCAGTGTGTACGAGTAAATGATCATCTCAGTGAATACAAAATGATTTGTTCTGGTGTACCTCAAGGTTCTGTATTAGGACCAATCCTTTTTCTAATATATATTAATGACTTATGTGATCACACATTCAAAGGCAAATTAACTGCTTTTGCGGACGACATAGCTTTTTGCTATGCTTCGTTGACGTGGAAGCAGCTAGAAAACAATGTGAACATGGACTTGTGTACCTTACGTGATTGGTTCGACTATAATGGACTGGAATTAAGTGAAAAGACTAAGTTTATATGCTATGATTTATCTAATAGCTGTGTGCACAATTGGAAGATAATTTATCACAACTCTGATTGTGATAAAATATGTTGTTTCTGTCCTAAAATTGAGAAGGTAGAGGTGTATAAATACCTTGGTGTACACGTAGACCAATGTTTAAAATGGAAAAAGCACATTGAAGATGTTACTAAGGTGCTACGGTCCTGCTTATCCAAAATGTATTTTATTCGCAATAAATGCCCATTAATCTTTCGCAAGGCGATTTACTGCGCCCTTGCCCAGTCTAAGTTGACATATGGGTTGATTTGCTGGGGAAGTGCCTATAAAAATGCTTTGCAACCAGTTGTTGTGTTACAAAAGAGGATTGTTCGAATTCTAACTTTAAAAACCCGCTATGAGCACTCATTTCCTTTATTCCTAAAATTGAACTTACTTCCAATAAGGCATTTGTACTTGTACAGAACATTAAGGATGTTTTTCATCCGATCTGGTGATAGGCCTATATTGTTTGGAACGACTATCCAAAAAAGTGGTTATAATACAAGAGACAAATACTTTATAAGGTATACCAAACCCAACATATCTATGTACAAAAGACAATTTGTGTATCTAGGGCCCAAAATGTACAACTTGCTGCCATACCATATAATTCATGCAAATAGTTCACCTGTCTTTCTTAAAAGATTAACAAAATGGTTGTTACAAAAAGAGGAAGTAGATTCATACTTGTGCTGATTATAACTGGTTTTTTTTTTTTTTTTTTTTTTACTTACGATTTTTTGTTGTTAAAAAAAAATTAACTTTATGTTGTCTTGTTCTTTATTTTCATAAATTTTTGCTTACCTTATGTTGCGAGGAATAAGTTCCCTGTCAGTGTTTAAAACTAAAATTGTTTCATTTTTTTTCCATTTTCTTCGATTTCACATGTGCCAATGTTTGTAAGGGTGTCATATACAGGTACCCTTCTGACACCCTAAATTATCTCCACGTGCTAAGTGTATGCATATATGTCTTGTTATAATTTATGTAATGCTACTGGAGAAAATAAATTCATTCAATTCATTCATTCATGTGGATGACACTTTTGTCGAACAGCCACATGGCTGATTGCACTGGAATATGTATTCCTTGAACACCTGAATGCAGTTCATTCAAATATTAAATTCTTGATGGAGATAGAAGGCAATGACCAAATTCCATTCATGAATGTCATGATGAAGAAGAGGGGGTATGGAAGCCTAAGACTCTATTCTAGATAACATTCTACAGGAAGAAGACTCATACCGACCAGTACCTGCATGATCTTCAGCCTGACCAAGTAGCTCAAAAATACAACATTTCAGTGAAAATTGCATTTTGTTTAGGTAAGTTAATTTTTTGATGGAGCTTAGATACATTTGATTAAATGGCTGTTTTAATATGTTTGGATTGATTAACAACTACATTGAGGCATTAAAACCAATTACGACGAGATATTATACTTTTAAAATTGTTGGAAACGCTATGGAATGTAGCAGTTCTATGGTAGGTAGTTCAGTTGCTGTAAATGACTCAGTAGGATGCGTAATTTAGATGGCCGACGGATCGCCTATCTTGCATGCTACGTCATCTCCGTTTGATTTGTCCCCTCCCCTCTCCTTCCCATAGCTGGTGAGCGATTAGGCGGAAGAGAGATATGGCGAGGGATTTTTTTACAACATCAGTTCGATGCTTTGTCTAGATGTGTCTTTACTGGACCGGATTAGTCTATTGTTTCGCGGTCGTAAGTGCGTGCTTGTCTTAACGCGTTTGAATGTCTTTGTGATTGCGTCATTATTTTGGTGAAAAAGTTCCATGTATTCAAGTGCAAAGTGGATGGTGATGGTGAAGAACGTGAGAAGGTGTCACGTCGTCGGGCCCCCCGAGGTTTGGTTTTGACAGCTTCCGACTCGCCTGAGTGTAGTGAGGTACTAGAATTATGTCCATCTTCAGCTGAAAGGAGAGTATAAAGGAAGAGAGTCAGTCTCTTTGGAACTGGCAAATGAAGTCGCTGAGAAAATAGAAGAGATTTGGAACAGGTTATCTATCTACGTTGTGTCACAGAACATGATCCGCCAGCTGATAGAGAAAGACCACAAATGGGAGCAGCAGATGAGTAGACACCTGGCAAGAGACAAGGCAAAGATACCTTCAGCATGAAATGTAGAAGCTTTTGTCTGTAGTTTGGAGAGTCTTTTCAACATCGTAGCCTGCAAGTGTTCTACAGAATCTCAGTGTTGGTGTCCAGCATCCAGCAGTTTCCTGATTTAGAAACACCTTTCCTTAAAGACCATCGAACATGTAGAAGGATGATGATAGGAGGTGTTGACAGTGCTGTAATGAGGAAAATAACTACGAAAATACAGAATAAAACTGAAAGGCAGGAAAACGGCAGAAGCAGATCAGAAAGGGGGAAATCAAGGGAAAAGGAGTCTCATGAAGCTTTGAAAATTCATTAAGAATATTCAGAAAATGCACAAGATCTATTGGAGGATGACGAAGGAGACGTAGGCTTTAGGTAAGATTTCATGCTTTCCCGTTGAATTGCATTGATGAACTCTTCTCCGGCTCTGCACTGGGTGAGTGAATGTAATGCGGCTGACGTTTCGGGTAGCGACTTGTTACCCATCCTCAAGGCAAATGTCATTGTGAAGCACCCAAAAACTGCAGTAAAAATGTGCTTGGCAACACATGGAGGAGTTTTCCACTCAGGAGACCCAACTACCAACCCATGGGCACCAGGCCACCTGGCTACCTAGCGGTTCCAATGCATCAACACCTCTGACCTGAAAAATACAGCAGGATGGCATGAGAAATTTTTGTTGCCCAGCAGCAATCCAAAGCCCAGAAGACCTCTTCATCAATATTTGAAGCCTTTGTCTTCATGATGAATCCTATAACAATGTTGGTTTTTGGAAACAACTGTAAACGACTTTCAACACATTCTATTAATATTAAAATTAAATAATTTTAAAATTCTATTAATATTAAAATTCAAGGAGGACCATTGTTATTATGGCTCTAACTAAGGTCTTTCTCATCATCCTAGGCTGGAATATACTCTTATTTTTGATAACATAATTCCACTGGATCTGGAAAATATCTGCTGCCATTGCTCTGAATTCTGAAACCTCAAGGCATTAAGTGTCAGCTCAAAAATACTTTTCTCTTACTCAATAGGTACCTTCTGCTTCGTTGGCATTCATATACACTCTCTTTATCCAAAAATCCTTAGCACATGTATCCTGGAGCTGCTAAGGTTTAATTCTATGAAATAGTTGGAGTTATCACTTTGAAGGAGATGAGGTAATCGAGAAAGAAACAAATGGGGTATTATGCATGATGATTGAGACAAGGCTGTTTACTGTCACCCATAGTTATTATTTTATATTTAGAGAAAACCAATAAGGAAATCAGAGATAAATGTCCACAGGGACAAAAATTCATGCTTCAATTTGCCAATGATATAGCATTCGTGGCAGAGACAGAATGAGATTTATAGTAGATTCTGGTTGAAATAGACAAGATATTTGCTATATATCATATGAAGATAAATAAAAAGAAAACAAAGGAAGTAGCATGCAGCAGAAGAGAGGAGGCCAAGACCAATGTTAAACCTAGGAAGCAAAACCTAGAAGAGGTTGGTGAATTACAGGTTAGTGAGTGATTATTGCTACCTAGGAAGCCAACTAGGTAGTGATCGGTGAAGCAAGAAGGAAATAATGAGAATAGTTCAGGAATACAGGTTTAAAAAAATGTAAATTGGAGGGGTGGACGGGGACCTTCTGGAGCCCCCCTGGCACTTAGATGTCTTTAGACCCACATTTAACCTGCCTGCCACTCGCAGACATGGGACAAGAACACAGTGCTAGAGGCATGGAGGGGGTCACCCATCCAACCTCCGTCCTGGCCCAACGTTTCTTAACTTCGGTGATCTAACGGGAACCGGTGTGTCAACTTGGCTACACCCTTGCCCTAGGCAAACAGGTAATTCCACCCAAAGAAACCCTGCTTACAGCTGGATGGGTGGAAGTAAAGAGACTAAATTGATTAGAACATACATCTGGAGCATGCTTCTTAAGAATAAACTACTGTCATAAAATAATGACAGTAAAGCATGGACAGTGATAGCAGCAGAGAAGTCAAGGATAGAAGTATTTGGAATGTGGTACTACAGAAGAATCATGAAGATTAAATTGGTTGCCCGAGTTACTATAGTGAAAATGTCCATATAGGAGTGGGAGAAAAGAGGCTCTTTTCTTCCACTATTCTTTGGGCCCCACTCCCACAGCAGACTCGAGTCTGCTGAAAACCTTAAAAAGACAATGGGACAACTTAAGTAGCCATATCCTGAGACATGATTGTTGCTTTATGGAGGCCACTGTGAAGGAAAAAGTAAATGGGAAAAGTGGAAAAGGAAAGCCTTCCATGAAATATATTGTTCAAGTAGATAAGGATGTGAAAGAGGAGAGTTATGCATATACGAAGTGGTTGATGGGAGAATTGGAGTGGAGAGCTGCATCAAACCAATCTTAGACCCTCGGATTGTATTCAAGTAGTGGTGACAACTCCCTGGAGCCAGCCGCCTACACACGTGGACACCGCCGATTTCCCGGCGCAGCAATACTTCTTCCCCCCCACCCTTCCTCTGCCACCCAATTCCCCCCACTAACCAATCTCCTTTCTCCGACCACCAAAAACCACACGCACCCCCATCCATCCCTCACTCGGCCTCCACCCTTTGGTATATATATTGGAATAACTCTCTGCATTTTCTCCTGAAGATGGCATAAATTGTCGAAACCCGGGTCGTGAGTAAAAAATTTTTCAGTGAAATTAGCAAAGTTTGTTTTTCTTTCCATCAATCTTAGATTTGTTGATGTATGACTACATTGGCAATATATCCTCTAATGTGGTATCACTTTTCATGTATAATACAGTAGGTATTTATAAAAGTGAATTTATGCGACACAGGGAAACAAAAACTATGAAATAAGAGTATCAACCATTGCTTCAGTGATGTGGAAGCCATTAAATTCCGAATAACATTGATGTGTCTAAACTCTTGCAGTACGGACCACGCTTACGTTCGCCGAATTATTCTGCTTTGGTACATTCAAGACAAAAAGCTGGGCTTCATGAATCGCATATAACTACAAACATTTGCACATACGTAACGTTATGTACTGTACGTACAGTACTGTGAACGTACATTTATGCATGTAACACTGTAATTGAATAGATTAGGCGCTTAATAGTTGGCATATATTATCTGAAAGAGCCCCACATCTTGAGAAAACAGAGGCTCCATCAAGGGTTGCCATAAACCAAGAACGAAAATCTAGAGTCCAAGCATTCACGCCGTCGACAAAGGAATTGTCATTAATGATGAAAATTAGTCACAGCATTAATGCTGTCAGAAAAGGAGTGTCATTAATGAAGAAAATTAATATTAGTTTGCATTAAATAACTTAAATAAATCTACCTATGTCTTCGTCCAGGACATTCGTCTTCCAGCATAAAATCGCGGATTGTCCGCGAAATCCGCGACGCATGGCAACCCTACCACCGAAACAATGAATAACAAGGTATTATTCATAACGTTTGACAAGTAATGGCAGGGCCTAAAGAATGCAGGACACATTTACATCTGCCTCTCCATTATTGGCATCACACCCACGAACATGCTTATGGCCACACCATTTATTCCCACCATGAGGTTAAGATCACCATCTAGGGTTAACGACCTGGCGCTGGCATCAATTCTATCGCTGCCTGCCAATATTCTAATCTTAGAATTACCTCTTATCTTTCAATGAAGAGAATCATGCCATGTTGAAATATTGTCTAGAACTGTAGAAATGCTACCATTAATGTTAAATAATGGCAATGTTACTCGTCAGACTACTTCTTGATCTACAGCACTACATGGGACGCAGATGAGAACCCTGATAATAAAGAACGATAGATATATATCGTTCCGTATGATATTTTGCCTGAATCCCCAGAATGTTTTCTTTTTTGTTTTCACAGCCGTTAGGTGAAATGTTATTGAGAAGTTATTAAACACATTCCTAAATAACGCTGCAACCCCAAAGAATGTCTTTAAAGCTATTTTCATTTCGGTTTATCATATCATAGAATTGATATTTCGTTCCTGGGTGTCACACGCAAGCCAAAATTGTTATTTCTAAAGTATAATATAAAAAATCCCAAACCTTAAGTCATTACAACTGTTACAAACCCTCAACTTGGTTATTTAACATAAAAACAAAAGCAAAAAAACAAGCAACTAGAATTAATGTTGTATCAATGTTAATTTGGTGGGTATATAAAGGAGGAAAAACATCCATAATATTTATTATAACATATTTTGAGCTGAAGAAGTTACTGATCTGACTCTGATAGTTGAAAGCACGGGTGACGTCATTCAGGATATCACGTAGCGCGTAGAAGGGTGGAGCAGAGCGAAGCAGGGAATTGCTGTGCTGTTTGGGTCGTTAAAACTCTCCATCGTATTATCTATAAACTTATTTGTAACTATTACAGAACTTCCTAATGGAAGACTTCTAGAAAAAGTTTCATTAACTATGGTACGAATGAAATTGCTCTTTCACATTAAGTATCATTATTGTTGTGAAAACCCTATAACTCATACTGGAAATTCACTGACCAGACTTAATTAGAACTTTAGTTCACTTGCTAAAAGATAACAATTACGGAAAGCCTTGTATCATAAAAGGCAGTGTTTCATGAAAAATTGACTATAACATGCTGTGAGTAGTGTTTCGGTGTCCGCTTCGAATATGATAACGTAGCGTGGTTGCCCGACATATTGTTTTTTCCTATCTTGGAAAAGAGAATAACTTGTGCTTGCAGATCGAAGAGTTTTCTGGAGGTGTTCTCGTGAATGATAAACTCCGCTCGTGCATCTCTTAATGTGATTTTGTCCTGATCGGGGTGTGGTAGCTTTGGATTTCAAAATGGTAATTATTGAATTCATTGATCGATTTTTAGATATGAAAATGGCGGACGTGGTGGCGTCGGTCATCGCGACCCGTCATAATGTAGTTGTTCATTTGTCCACGAGATGGAGTGGTCGTAGCTATTTTGCATTGTTCAAAAACCATGTAATTGTTATCAGCATTTTGTGTGTATAATTTTACGCTAACTTTAACTATCACAGCTGTCAACGTACCGCACATTGTCATAATTATTTTTCGAACTTTTTCAGCCAAGGATAGACCCCCTGCAATTACTCAAATGTTTGAGTGTCTTATTAGCACCCGATGGGGGAATAAAAAGCAGAGAGGAAGTTAGCAGGCTCGTAAGGTAGGGTTATCATTACCAGTTTTATTCTTGGTGTAGGGAATTTAAATGAGCTACATTCAACGAAAAAGATAGTATGTGTCGTTTTAGTTTCGAGTGGGTCATACTTGTCCTTTTCTTTTGCAGTTGCCTTTTTTATTTTAGTATTTCATTTGTAAGGTTGGAAGGAATCAATTTTATTTATAGACGTTAGAGATAGATGTGGAATAGGATCTATTGTAAGTTTTTGTTATGTTATTTTATTTTTCTTTGTTTGTGATTAGTTACGTCGGGCAATAGCCCTGGGTTTTTAGTGTTTGTTATAATATTTAATCGTTAACTTTTCATAGTATTATCTGCAATTATTGACAATTCTGGTACCCACCTAGTGTCGTTAAACATGTTGATAAAGTTTTTTCCTGCGTGAAGCGGCTACTGTTACTTTGGCCACTTCCCTGTGGAATTTTCTGGGCTTTAACTCATTTAAAGACCTTTTCCATATCCTATGCTGATTTCAGGGCGGTTATATCGTGATGATATTTGTAACTATTCCTCAGAATGGTGTTTAACAAATTCTCCACTACGTCAAGATGGTGTATTATTGCTGTAACTTCGTCATGACCGACGCTTGTGTTGGTGTATCGGAAACTTGCTTGGAAATTTTGTGTTGAAAATAGTCACATCGGGTGCATTTTTATATTCTTTAATTCTATTTGTCTTAGAGTTTTTTCATAGTTATCAATAGGAGGTGTTTAGTAGTATTCACGCCAATAAATACTTAATACTATAATAATATATAAGGAAGTTATAGCTTATAGTTGACCTATTTCAAAACTTACTAGTTGGAATTAGTGTATTCAGTGTTAGTGTACAATAAGAGCCTGGATACTTTGTCCAAGTTGCTAGGGACACTTAAAGTTTTTAGATTAAATTTAAATTTAATTCTTTTAATTTATTTCATCATTCAATACCTATGGTAATTTATTACCATAGTTATTGCAAAATTGTATCACCAACATTGCAATTACCGGTCTGTGTTTGTTTTGAGGTGGAAAGTAGTGACTAAGTATGAATGATTGGGAAAACGCCGTTATTGACCCTAAGTAACTGCTAAAGCAGATGCTTAAGAAACGACTTATAGGTGTCTTATAGGGAAAATGGATAATATTCGTGTGTTAATTCAAATGAAATCACTTAATTGAGATTATTTTGACTGGTATATACATCGGTTAATCACATAATAACTAAGGATTCCTCGAGATTTTTATTTTTGATTGATTTTTACTTCCAGAAAACTATGAGAAGTGTTATGAAATAGTGTTCTTATTAGTCTTCTTGTGTTGCATTTCCCATCATATGGAGTTTAAATATAGGACGCTGAAGAAGGAATCGGGAATTGTGCCAATGGCTATTGTTTTACTGGTAAAAACTTTGTTCGAAATATAGAAACTGTGTGTTAACTATTGTATTAGAAGAAAATGTAAATGGTCAAAGGTGGCCTTAATAATTTGTATGTAGCCCTGTTAAATTACTCTGGTTAGGGAAGGTTATAGGTTAGGATAGGGAAAGGGCCAGGAGGTGGGTGTCAAAGCATCAGGATTACCTTGAAAAGGTAACCAAGGTGTCACATAACACAAACATGATAGGTTTGTGAGCTTGATGAGTTCAGTCCATTGTCATTCATTTCATTTAGAGGTTTTCCCTTTTGGGGGCTCTAAGCTCGAGTTGAATGAGAAAAACTCAAGCGAAAACAACAAGTGAGATAGTAATGAGCAAATCAAACACCAAATTTCATACCACTCATGTGACTCCATGGTTACCAATTCAAAAATCCCCCTCCCAGATGTTTCAAACACCCATCACCATACATTTTTAGGTATTGAGGCACTTCAATGTAGTATTATTCATCTCAGGTACAATTTTTAAATTTATTGATGTAAATTAGTTTAAATTGGTAATCCTCTTCATCTGTAGGTTATTCTTTTATAGTTTTCATTATATTTAAATGTATGGGGGTCGTGGTGGCCGGCTGGGTAGAGCACTGAACTACTAGGTTTAAATCCCAGGCAAGAGCCTTTCTGGGCACCCCAACCTAAAATCCTCGTGATTCGATTTCTTCATGCCAGAACTTAGTAGGAAATTGCAGGTGGCCCAGGGAAAGGAACTGGCCCCCCGACCGTGAATGTGTGAATTTCACACGCCGTTGGCTTAGTACGGGGTGAGCTCTACTCTTGCCTGTATAAGACCAAACTTAGGGTTGAATCACTGAGTGAGTGATATTTAAATGTGATTAATGGAGTTTTCATCATATTCAAATGTGAACACTGTGAGGTGACATGGCAATGAAGAGAATGATGGAAATTGAGCAAGTTAGAAGTAATGCTTAGAAGGGCCATTTTGCTATGTGTATGGTAAATATGGAATGTGGCATAATAGCAGCATTCTAAAAGTTGAGAAGTTAAATGTTTTGCAGGAAATGTATGTTTTGAATACCATCTATGTCATTTACATGTGAAAATATCCTCAAACACAATCATACTGAAGACAGACATGAAAATAAGTGGGGAGCACAGAATGGATGATTTCAAATGTGGGGAAGTTACGAGAATGCCAGATTTAGATTAAATTCAGTGGAGAAAAGTTAAAATTCAATAGAAAAAAGTTAAAATGAACTGGGATCCAAACCAGATCCAGCTTTTCAATGAAAAAGATCGAATCCTCTCAACTTTATATAACTAATGTATATCCATGAAAAGAAAACATACTTGTTAGTTTTACACACTTTATTTTCTCACAAAGTTATTACTGAATGGCAGTGATTAATTACAGCTTTGCTTTAATAATATTCCTCAAGGGTGTGGGTTACTCTGTTGCTATTAGGCGTTTTGTACCCAAAGAATGGAAGTAAACTTGTTCTATTTGAAGGATATTAGCTGGTACAAAGTTGAAGAACCATGACACAGTCATGTGCATTGGGAGCACAGTTTAGGAAGAAACTTACTTCCTCCCACTCTTACAATTATTGCGAAACATCTTGCCACTGTTGAAATAATGTCTAGACAATCTAATGTCCAGAAAGTTTTTCTTAGTCATCCAACTTCCCAGGCCTGTGCCTGTTGTTTTATGTCTCATATGTCATTGTAGTGCAAAGAACTTAACTGATGAGCTTGAAAACAGAATTTACTCTATTATTTCTATGAAATCAATTTCAGGCATTTTAGGCAGACTTGTATTTCCTACGTAAATGGTTTTAATTTGGTGATTGTAGTGTTGGTAAAATTTCATCTGAGTGTCGAAAACTTATGTAAAGCAAAAGTTGAACATTTTCTAGTAAGAATTGTATTTTTGGAATCCACATTCAGTAGAGATGGGCAACTAGTATGGACACTAAAAATAGACATTTGCTTCTAACATCTACGCAGTTATGGTGGAGGCTGACCCAACCCTGCTTTAGTTGCCCTCTATCGCTCGATCACAGCTAAAAATAACATGGAATAAGCCTGTTTCCAGAAAGCAATCATTCACAGGTTATTAATAGTGGTAACTTCCCTACCGTCAGCTGAATGAATGATCTTGGGAGGTAATATTGTTTCTTTTCTACTAAGACCTTGTTGACAAATGGGGTGTGATTTGGCATATTTTCCGCATGGTCTTCTCAAGGGTTATATGACGTCTGGGGAGTTTGGGTTGATGGCTTCGGGGGATGTGGGGGAGGAGGGGGAAGGGCAGAGTGCAAGAGGAGGGATCAAAGAACCATATGTTAACAAAGGATGTCACATACCTGACTCCCCCCATTTCATTCAGCATCTGAAGTGGTTCCAATCATCCACCAGAATGTGCCCCCTGGTTTGTCCAGAAGAAGAGGAAGGAACGTCACAGACATTCCATGATACCATCTACCCAGCCCCCCCCCCCCACTTCCGCCCTCCTCCTCGGCAAGATAGATAAAGATACGCCTGCAACTAGGACCTTCCCTCTCTACTACCGGCCCTTTTACACCCACGCACTGTAAATCTAAACTCCCTGGCTGTTATAATCCTTACCTCCACCAACACCGTCTGCCCAAATTTCCTAATGGTATCACCCATCCTCACTCACCTCGTCCATGTTCACAATATAAACACTAGTAAAACCATTTTTGTACTCTTGAAAATGTTGTGGTAAACACAAAACCCTTAGTGTCTGACAAATAGAGGTCTTAGTGGAAGCGTTACAATGTCTTATTGTTAATTCTTCACAATTCTACTACATCGTGCCTGGAACAATACTTTATATCCCTTAAGTTTACAAGGACTGCTGTCCAGGAAATGCCTTCGCTTTCAGTTAGGGCAATTCGCCCATCAAATTTTGTGAAAATCACAATTCATACCTCTGGACCTAACACTACCCTAAGATGTTGCGACGTGACAAAACGGGGTTGTAGCAAATAAAATCAATCTGGATAACCTAGTTTCTCTTTTCATTCCCCGAAAACAAAATATACTTCTCCACCTGGAAACTTGCTCCTCTTGCAGGGATTAGGAAACCATGTGTATCTCAATCAAAAGTGTGAAGTCCCATGAAAGGAAAGTTAGGACATTGAGACTTAAGGTTGGGTTGCCTGGGCAGGGGAGTTGGGACATGAAATGGAAGGGGAAAGATGGTTGGGTAAGGGGCCTTGGGTCTTGACTGCTGCTGAGTCAGGGGAGAGTTTTTTATAACTCATGTAAACACCACTACAAGAGGCAATGGACAATGTTAAGAGGGTGGGGTAGGTTATGTTGGGTGTCCATGAAGAGTGAATGAAAGGAGATGGCTATAGGAAGGCACTACTATTCACATATTCCACTTCTGATGCACCATGATTGGTAACACTGATTTGTTAGGTGTCTGCACGCCAGCAAAAATTGCTGAATCAGTTTTTTGCCGAGGTGCGTAAAAAGGAATTTATTTTTTCCTGGAGACTGGGCCCAAAGTTAGTAATCTCAAAAAAGTTCAGGAATATTTAAAAATATTCATCTGTTGAATATTGCCTTGTATTTATTATAGGCTTTTTGTCGGGACCGGCAGTTTTGCTTCATATAATCGAAACTTGGCATTTTCGTGCCTTGTATGATCAAGAGTCCACAGTACATAGTTGTGAGTAAAATTGGCAATTGGTGAAATGCCATCACTCTTAACTGTTGTGATTTTAGTGTGTGATTGTGTGTCCATTTGAGGTCTTAAAATTAGGGTAGGTGTTGTCCTGAAAATAAGAACATGAAAGTTTTTTTCTTTTGAAATTTTGGTGCTGTTGTAAAGTTTTTGTCACCCTTAACATGGGTAGTTTTACTGGGAATTATATTCTTAGGTAATTTATTATAGTTATTGGAAGGTGGCTAGGTACTTGGTAGGTTCCCCATTTCCCCCAGCACACCACCCAAGTAGCAAAATTACTCAGCCTTCTCAATCTTTCGTTCTCCTACTTAAATGTGTAATTTGGCTGTTTGTTCTGGAAGAAAGCTTTGCAAAAATTCTTTAATGCTTGCATCCTTTTGCATAATAAATTGATACTTCTGTTCTGACCTTGTATATCATATTTTTTTTCGGTTTTGAATGTAATCTTGTCTCAAAATGAAATATTAGTCCATAAAATTGATTTAACGTGTTGCAAGCTAGGACTGTCTGGCCAGCACTGCATAATAATGCTAAAGAGTATTGTTGTCTTCCTCCTGTTTCTCAATGAATATTCCCTTCCAGAATTTGCCATTAAACCAGCCAATCGTTTAGATCATTTTAGATAATTGAAAACATTTTTTTTTACACCTTCCTTCATCGTAACATCACATTTCAAGTCTGTGTGAATTATTTTTTGTCATATTTTGTCATAAAGTAAATCAAAGGTTATTTTGAATCTAATTTGAAATGCTCAGTGCATGCTTTTTGTGTCATGTTGTTGCAAATATCACTAGTATTTTAGTTACTGTGGATCCAGCTGATATGAGCCATATGATATGCAACACTAAAATTTTTCCAATTGATGCGCTTTACTAGCTCATTTGCAACTTTCAATGAGCTCTCCTGAAGAGTTCTTTATGAATTATCCCCATGTATTGGAATCGATTCTTGAGGCCCTGTTGTGCTATAATTGTGGTCAGGGATACTGGAGAGGTATTTTTTGGACATTGTAAACTTGGAAATAGGTAAATAAATTTCAGAGTCAACCAGGACTTGTAAATATTTCTTAAATTGCTGTATGTTAAAAAAATCTTATTTAACTTTCATTGAGAGAAATGGGTTGACAATTAACTTGAGATATTGTGACTGATATTGGGATCAAGTTTCCTGTTTGAATAAATGATGAACATAATAAGTTTTGTGTAATGGCCATTGATATGGCAAGAGTACATCTAATGTCATCACTCAGCACTGTCATTGTGGTAGGTTTCGGTTTGTTCTAGGTTATCTGATTGCTACCACCACATTTGGCAGACATTTCAGTAGTACTTGTCTATTCCATTAGTGATAGTTTGTACTTCTTTTTGTGTAGTACTCCTTCAATTTGAAAAAAATATTATATGATGATTTTATTCCTAATGGGAATAAAATGTCTCATATATTAATTTGTATTGTTTGTGTTTCTAAATTTGTAACTGGGATATGAATTTCCTATTCATATGCAAACTGCAGGCATTCTTCCAACCCTGTGGTCTTGCTTACTGTTTTTACTAGACTTATCTACTGTGTTAAGGTGGAAAATAAAACTTTGTAAGGCATTGGAAACAAATGTTATTGCTCTGTCCTAGGTTACCTAGGTTATCTTTACAACGTGCCCTTGTCAGTGATGATTTAGATTGAAACCTGGGTAATTGTTTAAAAATTTGTCTATGGAACCTTGCAAAATTTTATTTTCCACCTTAGTAATCTAGTTCCTTTGAATGAAACCTAACCATATAATATTTATTGACCCTTAAGAGGTTGCGCAGGGTCTTAAAGACCGTGTTGATTCTTTTAAATGAAAAAAAAATTAACAGTGGTCTTCTTTGCTTGTCTCTTCTTTTCAGTACCTTATTTAGAAACCTTTTTCTATCATCCGACATGGGAAGTTCAGTTGAATCCAAATACTGTTGTCCTTTTACATTTTTACAACCAACTATGTACAGGCACTTCCAATAAAAAGTTACCACTTCAGAGCTGAAATTTTTCCCGTCCCGAGTAATCGGTGATTTGACAACGCGACCTGTAAGGTGTACATGCAAAGTGACATTTGACATCTCTGCAAGGATCTTAATCTGGGTTTCATTTCGAGAATGATTTTCACCTAAGTGTACCTTAAAGGTGACTTAACAGTGACATAATCTTCTGTGAGATCAAAATATTGTTGAAAAGGTTTTAATGGGCAATCTTATCTGGGGTCAAAATGTTAACCTTTTTAACTTGGGTGTCAAGTGATACTCAACACAGCATAGCTCACTACCAACTCGCATATCGAGTGTCACTCAGCACACGACATGCAAAATCCAGGGGCAGTTAAAATTTAATTCTGAGTGGACTACTGGTGAAAAAATCCGAGTGCAAAGGGTTAAATTAAGTTAAAAGTACTGCACCTATGCAAACGAGGGAGGGGTTATATGATTGGATTAGTTTTATTGACATAATCATATAACTCAATTTTTAAGGATTGAAATATTGCTTAAAATTGATACATTTTATTTGTCTTTACTACTTCTATAAAATTAGCAGTCACGGGACCTGTATATAATATCTTATTTATTCTGCTTCAATTTTTTTCAGTAAGGCTCTAGTTATTGGTTTTCCATGTCAACTTGTGAACCGTTCACAGTCTTCCATCTTCATGCTACATTTCAATTTCTTCATAAATAACAATATATTGGAATATGGTCGTAATGTTACTCCACCTTTCCTATAGAAGACAAGTTTATAATGGTGAAGAATAGTTTATAGTATAATTTTACCATGAGATGAATTAAAACTGTCTTTGTGATTCGATATTTGAGAAATCGGCCTGATCGAAGCCTTGGAATTTCAATTTCCAAGAAAATTCCAGGAATGAGTAAGAATTATCATATATTTTTCATTCAAAATCATTAACAGACTTATTCCAATGATAAAGTTCATAGCAGATGCAAGACATACCTAACTCATTCTCCTCCTATCACTCCATCCCTCTTAAGGCTGATTTACATGATACAATTTTTTGTACAATTTCTTGTGCAATCGCTTGTATAGGGAAATTGTACCGTGTAAAGTGGCAAGTTGTGTGAACGCTTGTGCGAATGTCTGAATGATTGTATGGGAAATAGAACCTGTTCTAATTCCATTCAGACAAACATACAATTTCTTTCAGTTTATACGAGCGTTTGTGCAAGATATTGTACAAAAAATTGTATCATTTAAAGCGGCCTTTATAGGGGAAGCCTAACAAAGATTTGGCCAGCTTAGCTTTTCTCAAATCAGCAACCAGGGTTAGAGGGTGGGATGGCTGATATGCTAAGAGTGAAGGGCTGAGGTTTCATTATTCAGAATGGTGTGCATTTGAACTCAAGGTCAATTACTTAAGAATTATGGGAAATTCAGAGTCCAAGGAAAGACATAACCAGACTTATTTTATGGTCTCCGTTTTATCCTTTAAAATTCTCTTGTTTTGTTCCTTTTTCCCCTGGCTTGTTTTTTGTACCGAGTACACATTCTAAATACAGGAGACCTACCATATTCATGGGAGAATTATTCAAAAACCTTATGCTGTTAACTGCAACTGCTGGTAATTTTGAACATTGCATATAAGTTACTTTGTTTAAATATAATCAATTCTTTTATCAGTGGCATTGGTGGTCAGAAAATAGATATCCATTGATTCTGAACATCCAGGTAACATATAGTCTCAGATCTTCTCAGCTTTTAATTGTGAAGGGCAGAGGCTGTTGTAATTTCTCTCCTCAGCTATTCCAAGGCCATGGCCAGGAGCCTCGTTCACAGTTACTTTTTCAAAAGGCAGAGTACGCAGACACTGTATGAAAGCTTTGGAATTAACTATCAACCCCCTTTTCTTCAACTGGACTGACTGTGGTGTTTGAGAGTAAAATACATGGACATTGAAAAGCAAGAGTATTATCTGATCAATTTACTATTTCATTGTGTTGAATATGGAAATGTAAATTAATTCAAAATGCAAGTCCAATTTCAATACTTAGGGTAGAAAAAGTAGCATATTATCTACTTTTTAATGTTAAAAAATAACAAGTAACACAAGTCACCCTAGTTTCTCACCTTGACTGATGTCTTTGCAGACCTGGTCATAGTGTGAGGATAACTTCTTCTGGAGTCCTAAATCTCTCTTCGTCCTTCTCTCCCTTGACTCTTAGTAGCTTTGGTTGAATATCATCAATCCCAACTGCTTTCCCCACCTCCATTTCTCATAATCTCTACTCAATCTCACTATCCTATATTCCTGGTCCCTGCTCATCTTGTCTGCCCTAGTACCTTTGTCCATAGTAAGTGCTATGCAGTTCTTCAACATATTCCTTCCCCCTACACTGAATCTCTTGTAGTTACATCAGTAGCTCTCCTGACTTACCACTCAAGCATAGTATCATTCTCTATTTCTTGATGCTGGATAACATTCGAAAGTTGAGTACAGGGCACCTATTTCTCCTTCTCTCCACCGCTTCTGTATCTCCTCACATTGACCTTTTGTTTAGATAAAGATAGAATTAATTTTTTTATATTTTTATTTCTATCATCCAGTTTATTGCTTATTTCCTTAAATTATCTTTTATCAACTGTGTTTAATCTTTCTATTTCCGTCCTAAATTTCCTCGTTAATTTCTGCCATTACCTAATGTTTCTTGGCCCCTTTAGTGTCTATCTTCTCCTGTTTTTTTTCCATCATATATCTGTTCACTAATTCTTGGATATTCCCTCTGATTTCCAACTGCCCAAGTTTGTCATGCTTTTTCTAAATGCTTTCCCCATTATAATGTAATCCATGTGGTATCTCGATATGGCCCTGCATTTCAAGCGAGAGATTTTGGTATTATTAAAGAGTTTGTTCCGGTTATGTTTCAATTTGGTAAACTTGTCATTCAATGAACGTAAGACATTAGTTAGGCGAAATCGAGAAGCAATGTAGCATTTCTTTCATGCATAATTTTCATAAAATTATGCCTACCCTCAATACTTCCCCATGATTTTCACTTTTTTTGGCTTGTTCCACACTAAAGTGTAACGGAGTGGTTTTACTGTATCTTGATTCAAGTCCAATGTGGGGAGATTCATAGAAAATGATGTTTCATAAACACTGGTAACGGCTTTCGGGCGTTCCTCCGCGTCGTGTTGTGTCAGGGTGACGACAGTTTCTCCAGCCATCCTGCTGGCGTCTTCAGGTCAGAAGTGAAGACGCCAGCAGGATGGCTGGAGAAACTGTCGTCACCCTGACACAACACGACGCGGAGGAATGCCCGAAAGCCGTTACCAGTGTTGAGAAACACCGCGGAAACCTCAGAACCGATGTTTCATAAACTTCATTAATGATTTTTGATACAAAAAATTCATGATTTATTCTTAAAATAAGTCTAACTTCTCAGTCCGTCAAATCAGTAATGTATTAGTACTTGACCCTTTTAGCACAATTCAGAAAAAAAATACTATGGGAAATTTAATTTTGTGTATGCACGAGCTGATATTTTGGCTCATGGTTATGAGAGGTTTAAATATAAAATAAAAAGACCCTGTTGAGTGTAACAGTCAGATAACCACGGTACCAATCTTTTAAATTCTTACAGTGCAGTTTTTAGGGTGTCCGCAAACCTGGATAACCAGGAAAATCTGGAATACTCTGGTAATTTTAGTCTTCTGGAAAACTCAGGGAATTTTTGCCAAGAGGGAGTTCTAGAAAAATCGGTTTTTGTTGTGAATTTGGAGATAACGTTTCCTTCCCATTATTTAAAGCTACGTAATGCGTCGAGTTAAGTAGTTGCAGTCCCTAGAGTGGTGGTGGCAGAAGGCGTTCACTGAAGAAATGTGAAGGCTTTTATGCTTTGTCTACAATGGATGTAATACGTATATCGTAAGCTGTAAGGGCTTTCTTACAACAGCCTCCCTCCAATGGGAGACGTAAGCCGTAAGTTGAAATTCAAAATCAGAGAGCAGACATGAAACAGTTTGAGCTCCGATATCATGCCTCGTCATCGTAGCTTGTGCTTTCATGATGTTTTTTCACTTTATGGATTATTTTACAGCATTATTTTTCGAACTTTCTTTTTTCTAAACTCTCAATGACTATTTGTGATGCGCTCCTTGTCTCTGCACCATAAGTATCAATGTTTTAAATGAGATCAAGCGACCTGTGTCGAACGTAAGGCCAGCAAGTTGTTAGCCTTTACCTGATGTCTTAAACAGCTCGTATCTTTTCTTGGCAACATGTGGGCCATATTTTGCTCTGCAGGCATCAGCATAGGGAATGTCTCCTGCTCCTGCAGTTATTCAGAAATTTTCAACACTTAGTATGCAATATGCAATGCCTCTCAACGAAACGGGGGTGCTGGAGGATATTCCTCGGACAATACCTGTCCAGACTTGTCTTTTGTAGATACCTCCCCGCCACGTCGCCGACTCCGTGGCTTATTCAAAATGTCAATCCCGGCTTGCATGACTTAATTTATAGAACATTTCAACTGGACAATAATGCATTGCATCATACGGAAATACTAGTGTGTCCCTATCCCATACTTTTTACCTCCCCGCTGTGCCGGCGACTCCAGCCGACGCCCTCCACCACAGGCACCAAATCAGTTTGCTGCGGTGTGAATGCTGTTGAGCCGGAGTCATATCATAAAGTCGGCAGCATATACTCAACATGTCAGTGAATTCGATAGTTTATCCTTAAATAACTCATTTTATCTATCTAGGAGTAATTACAACCCATCAGTCACAGTTTAGGTGAAGCGCACTTTGAATAAAATTATTTCGTTCAATTGACGACTATATTTGTCTCTTCTTCCTATCGCTATGAAATTTAACATACTCTTGTCTAGCATAGTTAGTGGTCCCATTAATGTTTTACGCAGACTTCCTGAAATCGTCTTTCATAAGTGCAAATGTTTGAATGGCAACTTTTCTGAAGAATCTTTCGGGATAAATACCACTCAAGTCATATTTCGGCGGTGCAACGAAAACGATGTGCCCCCACCGTACCGCCATAAATGCGATCTAGGGAGGCATACGCAGATATCATGGTCACGCACATCATCAAATAAGTATCTATGTATTTATTTCACACCCTGAGTTTGCAAACATTTTTTCACCAAATGGAACGACAACTTTTCATTACGCATCTTTACATAAATATCAAAATAAAACTTAAATAATTTCTGTTTTTTCGCAAAATATCATACGATGTTAATATCAGACGATGAGAATATGATAGAATATGGTTTAAAAAATGAGAAATTCGAGCAAAATATTGCTATAACAGCCAAATACTGTTCAATTTCACGAATAGAAAGTTACTAGTGGAATTTCGGTGAATTTTGCTAGCGTTAGAATGGCAAATTTTAACTTATTAAGGTTTTAAACATCAAAATAACAACTTTTATGCTCTTGAAAAAAATTAGTAAAAAAGCCCATTCGCCAAATTTCAGGGTTCCTACTTATGGCAAGTCGCAGTATCTAAAGATGTTACATACAGCATCACAATGACTCAACCATACCTGATTCCTGGAGTTAATAATTACTGCCCCATGAGCAATATTTAGCCAAACATGAGTATGTTTAGAACTGGAGAGCATCCTGGAAAATGAAACAATTCCCCAGGAAAACTTAGGGAATTTCTAAATGGCTTTAAAGTGGACACCCGAGTTTTGAGTAATGAAGGCACCACCATTTGGTTTGAAAAATAGTGTAACCACAGTCTACACAGAAAGCGAATTTCTTGCTGTGATGAGGATTCAGAATAGACATGGGACCTGTTGACCTTTAGCAAAGCAATTGACCTCTAAGGTTCCTATTATATCATCATCATAGTTGTATTTGGAAAGCTGCATAGTGATGAAATTTTGCAATATATTTGAGATCAAAGTAATTATCCACACAGCTAAAAACTGTCATACTCTGCAACATTAATGCCAATGAGATGAACACTTGTTTTCTGTAAGTAAGATACCATAATTTACCTCTACAAGTGTAATATGTAGTGTATTGATATGGACCTAGAAGTTATTTACATATACAGTAATATAGCTTGAGATCAATGTTAAGAAATCAAATGATCTTTGTATCACAATCGCCCAATTGGGAAATTTTAATGGAGCATGTTTTGAATTAGGCCTTTTTTGAATAAGCTTATGAAGTCAATTTACCCATGGGATTTCATCTACAAAGATTTTTTCAATCGACACAAAGGACTCAATCCAGATAATCAATTTATAAAAGCCTATAGGTTTGATTGATAAACATGAGTGCTTTGCAGTTATTTAGAGCATTGCTATATTTTAGATGTGTGCTATGGAGAAAATTGGAACTAGAAAGAAAATTACTAATAATTCTTCTGGTTGGCCAATAGCAGAATTGAGTCAAGGGCTGTGTCAAGCCAGTCCTAGGATTGTTGACCTATGATGATGATGAAGAACTTTTCTATGCACAGATCACAAATGATTTGTTGTACAAAATCCAAAAACCCCCAAATTGTACTGTTTTCTTTGATAATTATGACACCACTTAAGCCACAAGTTTGTAACGTTTGAAGGAAAAATGGAGCAATAGGTACTGTCAGTTATAATTGAATGCTAAGTTTACGTATTGTCCCTTCAAAATGCATGAACAACAGTAGCGTCAGAATTGAGTGGCAGTAGGGGCCGAGGGCCCCCCAGAATTTGCCCAGGCCTCTTGGGACTCAAAACTCATGCTTTTTGCCTTCTAACACCCATTCTCAGACCTTCATATGGTCTTTTACTGAAATGCTAGTCTCTACCCCCTCCTATCCACAAAGAAACAGCCCCTTTTCCAGGCTGCCCCCCTCCCCTAGCAAAAATAGTTCCGATGCCCGTAATGAACAACAAAAAAAAGAGAAGAGAAAGCTATCACTTTAATGTGAACCTCACAAATAATTATGTTGTTGAACCTCTTCAGTTGTCTGGAAATCTGAAGAAAACCCTACAGATACGTAAGTCTCCCACGCATCAAACTCTGAGGAAAGGCACAAAAATAGAAATGGAAGGATGAAGAACAGAGTGGGAAGGAACCTAGGATTGGTTCAAACTTTGAGGCTTTACTTTGTGGAACCACTCGATTGGAAATGAAAATTCACTTTGTACGTTCCACACAAAGGTTTTACTGGTAAGGTTTAATTGGCAAGACCTTGATAATGAAATTGTCGAAACCAATAAAACCTTTGTGTGGAACGTACAAAGTGAATTTTCATTTCCAATCCTAGGATTGGTATTGGCCTGCTCGTAATTAAAGGCACCATGGGGACCACAGCTGAGTACCCAATCAGACAGTGCTCTCAAGTAGCAGTTGGTTGAGCAATGAGAATCAACTTCCACTGCCATTATTTATACCTAAGCCATTACACTAATAACCAACTCGACTCCTCTCTTCAGTCATATTCTTTCTTTGCAATGACTCTATGAGTTCAACCATGCATTGGTTGAGGGCTAGCAAACCATGGAGCTATGGAAAACCATGGCCAAAGGTTGAAAAGGCAAGAATCAAGAGTCGTGTATGCAGAACATAGGTATAGGCAGTGTAGGTATTCACAATCAATGCATCAGGTTGTTTGCAACAACTGCAAGAGGAAATTAATTGTCCTCGATTTTGTGCTAGATGAAAGGGTCTCTAATGCGTGGAAATAAAAACATTTCCACCAATGAAAATAAGGTCAAATAGATTTTCAATTCTGGTATTTTTTTATCCAAGGACTGAATTATAACAAATTTCACCTGGTCATTACCTTGTTTGTGTTGATGAATTAATGATCAACACTTAGAATTCATATTTATATGCATTCTTACAACTCTGGAAGCCTCTTGAAAACACTCTGGATATTAACTTTGTGTCTTTAGATTTCCATTGTAATATCATATCTTATAAATTTCCATCTGATGAATTATGGGTCCAAATATTAAGAACTATTTGTAAGGCCACCTCTAAAGTATTTTTTGCATAAAAGCCTTTCGGATCTTTGGATTACATTCCAAAAATTTCCATAATTGTAGGTTGTACTGTGTAGGTGTACTATTCAGCTTCATGCTTCCCAAGGAACAAGAAGAGGATTCGGTGAAATAGATGATACTTTGTTCTGATGAGTTTTCTTTAGATAATGCGAAAGGTTGTGTACCACTCAAATGACTTTTACTTTTGACTTTTCAAGCATGAACTTGTCATAGCTGAGTAATTCGTAGAAATTTATAATGAGGTAAAATATGCCCCACTTGTAAAATATGCCCCAGGCCAGTCATACATGCTAGTAAAATATTGTGTTCATTATAGCTTAATTCTGGTTCTGTCTCAACTAATAATGATAAGATATGGTTTGTGTGTATATATTTTTTAATATATACGCACGTCTAAGAAGCAATAATTCGTGAACCAAGAACATGTGGATATTTTTCACTGCCTTGCTGAATTTATTTGGGTGTTGTACCATGTTTTAAATGAATTTTACTGGTTGTAAAAGATGCTTAATTTGTTAATTTGTAATTGTATTGGACCCTGTATTATTAATGGATGTAGTCTAAAGTGGTTGAACAAGTTTTAACATGCTCCAATGGTACATCATTAAACATTAGGTTAATCCTGAAGTTCATGAAAAAATCTGTTGCTTTGTGTAGGAATTGCTTTTATAGGTGCCATTTCAATGCAATACCTAGAGAACTGTGTGAAATATTAATAAACCTGTTGAGCAGTTACTTGTGATAGCTTAGAAAAACTCTGTATTTTATGTTGTTTGCTTTAGTTTTCTGATAATTTATGGTAATGGTGTTTAAAATTTCAAAAGCATAAAGTGTTCACCCATAATTACAGTTTCTTCATTTTGTGAATTACTACTTTCATATGATGAATTATTCTGAAGTATCCATGTATTTAGTATTCTGGCTAATTTTCTATTAAGTCTCTACACAACTTTCTTGATATGTCATTCAGAGCAGAGTCCCTGGTTCCTCACAGTGGTTGTAATCACAGCAGATATCGGTGCCATAGGAGCTCAAGTGAAAGAGTGAAAAGGGGAAACCCAAGTTTAATTTTCCTTTAGTTTTGCTGTGTTATGAGGATCTGTTGGTACTTGAAAGTGCCTAAGATGGATGTTGTATTTCTTTCATCTAGATATTTATGAGCTACATATTTATGGAGTGAATTTTCATCTAGGAGTTCTCCACATTCATTCGTATGCTGTTTTGGTGCTATACCATTAACCATCAGCTTTCTAAAGGTGTTTGAATTATTGTTCCTTAAACATGGGATACAAACATGTTAAATGAAAGGGTTTACTTTCCATATTAGTTATTCTGTCGATAATTGGTATTGTTGTTTGTGGTAGTACATCCTGCTATTCTTATATGTCACTATGAAAGTCATCAGCCTGAAGGTTGGTCTGATAGGTGAGGGTCCAGCTTGACCTGTACTAAGCTATTGGCATGTGAAATTCATACATTCAGGGTATGGTGATCTTTTCCCTGGGCCACCAGTAATTTCCCTCTGCCACCAGTAATTTCCCTCAAAGTGCTGACATCTCTTCAATACGAGACTTTCTCTTCAATAAATCTTCTTAAATCATATCTTTTGCTAGCCTTCATTCTATGTAGAAAACTTATTCTTTTCCTCCCTCGTCCAAACTTGCATAACAGTATTACCCTAATCAATTCCCTTATTACCCTATTCCATGTCTGAAAACACTATCCACATTCTTATAAATTTATCACTCCGACAGCCTTTCCTTTTATGCAATGTTAATTGCCTCCTGCCAATCCAGCCCCTTCTCCATGCTCACATCTCCTTGGCTTCCAATTTTGATACATCCTTTTTTGATAATGATCCAGTTTCTGAATCTAACAGTGCTCCTTATTAGAGTTTTCAGAAATCTTTTTTGTGTATTTGCTAATAGGCCAACTATCATTGTTTATACCAGATGTTAAAACAATCCAGTATATATTTCGATTCTCTGCATTTATTTTTTGGCGACCATACCTTTTCAGTTTCATTCAATTTGATATGTCGAATTACTGGGAGCCATTTTTACATGAATATCATAGTATGTAATGGTCAAGGATGCTAACCCAGCAAGTTGGATGTCTGTGGTTCAATTCCCAGTTCAGTCTAATTTTTTTCCATTGTGATTCGGCTTCAATCCATCTTCTTCACCAATTGTGTTTAAACCTTTTATTTGTTCCTGTGTATTTGTATCCTATATATGCATATGTGTATTTGCCTCAAGCGTGTTTTCAAGTGATTGATATATTGATGGATATATATTTCATCACCCTAGAAGCATAAGTGAGAGGCCATTACTCCAAGGAGTTATGATGAATCAACTTTCCTATTCCACCATAGAAATTTCCAGTAACTGTGTGTGACTTCCATAATCATTCCTAAGAATAGAATTTCATCAGAATCATGAAGAAATTTGATTTCCTATTTTTCCATGGATGGAATTCATCAGTATTCCAACTGAAATCCAGAATGTTGGAATTAAATAAAAGGATAAGAGTGGCCCCTTGCAGGCATTGTTCAGTATATGTATTTTATGCATATTGATAAATTTTTACCAGGCTCTGCTAGGAGTACAATTCTAAGGCCCCAGATTTATCTAGTGTAATTGTGATATTGTCCCCATTTTTCAGTACAGTTGAGCATCTTTAATCCGGCACAGTCAGGACCGAAGGGATGCCGGATTAGGGACTTTGCCGGAATATGGGTCATGCATGGCAACTGGTCTATTTATGACAAAACATATTCGATTGCTATTTACTGAACATAATTTTTAAAAGAGTCATTGAGAATAATCAGAAAGAAATGTGTCTTAATTCAAAAAGTTATTACTTAAAAGTACCTAAGATTCGCAGTGAGTGAAAATAACGGAAGCTAAGATTTGTGTGCATCATATCACTGCCAATTTAAGGGTGTAATATTTTTTTGGAAAAGGGGGAATATAAAATTTGATATATCTTATTCTGTGCTTCGCGCCACATATTTCCCACCGCGCTTGATTTGTCATCAGCTGATTCAGAGCAATGTCTACGCGTAGATGTCGTCTGTACGGCCGCCCATCACTACGCCACGGGCGACCAGGCTGGATGATTCTTTAAAGACCACCATTAATATGTAGTAGTCTTCCTTCAGCAATTTCAGGCTCTTCATCTTCATCCCCACTCAGATTTATTGTTATTAATTAACATTTCAGTAATTTCATCATCTGTGAAATGTGTGGTTTGAGTATTGTGGTTGCTAACTACCCATTCCTCTAAATTTACCAATTCCATTTCCTTTAATTCAGGGTTTAGGATGCTTTTTGCACATTTAACCAACTCCATCATCATATGTTTATCCTCAGAAACATGAAAGCCGATGAAATCCCCACTTTTTGTGTCTACATTAAACCTCAAAGTGGGCCACAATTAAAACCACGCATGTTTTGGAACTGACTGTGAATTAATATTCCATGAACGTGAAATTTCCCACATGTCTTTTAAATTATATCTGTTTCTAAAATAGTTAAGCCCACTCCATTAGACTTGGCCAGAAATACTAACAAAACCCTTCACTTCAATGCAATTGAAACCACGCGATTTAAATCAGCACATAAATCTTCTTTCATAGTTTTTCTCTCAGTCATCCATTTTTTCGTGTCACTATAACAGTAAAATTTTGAGGATTTTCTCTTACTACTTCTAAATGTGTTATACTGTCGAAGATCCCACGTAGTATGTTTCTGACAAACGCTTTACCGATCGGTGCATTGATGCAATGGTGTCAAGCTTTTTCACAAATTGCACTTCTGCAATCGTTAACCTTTTTTACTGGTGCTCACTCCTCTGCTGTTGATACAAGTGTATAGATTAGAGATTATTAGGGAGAAACATAAGCAGATAAGAAATAATTTTATCAAATTACGTCCAGTGGTCAATGAAAAATGCACACGGGATATTTCAGAAAATAATTTTTCGGCATTTTCCACAAAGTACCGGGTAGGTGGTCACGGCAAAATTGCCGGATTATGGGTGTTCCCGGATTAAGGGTACTCAACTGTAATTTGTTTCTGTATGAGCTTTCAAGAAATACACTGGCATGTCATTTGGAGGAGCTATTCTTGTAATTGTGATATTTGAATGTGCTGTATCTCGTTCTAGCAGGCAAAGTGTCAACAAATTAAGAGGTGCCTTGTTTGGTAATGGCAATTTAGTTTTAATATTATTGTTATAATTATTAAGGTTTCTGAATAATTATAACTTATAGCTAATGCTAAGAATTCATTAGGGCAAAAAAGAAATAGTTATGTTATTATCTGTGTATCTTTTCTAGTAAGATATGTATTAGGTGCATTAACTAGATACATTGCATCTTCTTGTCTTGAAGAGCACTGAGATGGAATTTAGTCTTATTTTATGACCACGAGGTTAAGCGAGAAGCATGCAATGAAGCATGTTTCTAAGGATTTTAGTATAAAGTGGGCATATTTCTAGCTTTGCGTTAAGTATGAAAACATTTTTAATTAATTCCTGTTTTTGGTGAATTAGCTGACCTTTATATCCTTTTACATTTGCAGTTTGATGACAAAGTTCTCTAAGAAGTTGGTGAGCAAATGCATCTACATTCAGATCTTAAGGGCTACAAAATCTGATCTTCTAGATATGTGAGTATAAACAGTATTTCTACCTCCAAATACATTTGATGCATATTCTGCATTTGCATTATTTTGCAACACGTCTCTCATTTTTCAAATGATTAAATGGTGGAAAAGATGATATATGTCAGGTGTTTGCTTAAGGTTAGATGATCATGTTTTGTCGAGAAGTTGAACATGAAAATATAAGCTGATGTGTATTTTTAACTTGGCACTACTAATTGTTGGTTTCATTGCTTCCTCTGTGTTTGGATAATTCATCGTAATAGAAGTAATGTGAGTGGTAGCATTATCTTTCTTGGAAGTTTTGTCCTTGGGTTTTAATCTACGTATACATGTAAATGATGAAAGTGACCTGTATTGATAAGTTTTATAACTTGCTCATGTATAGGTATCATATTTAATGACTATAGTGTATTATATTACTGCCAGTAATGATCCTGATTATAATAGTTTGTTGTATGGAATAGTTATCAGTTATTTCATTAAGGAGTTTTTTAATCCAGGTCTAGAATAAAGTTCCTGTTCAGGTAGTATCCATAATCACTCCTCAGGGAGTGAATATGGAAGCTAGGAGGCTAAGGTGGGGAGTCTATTAATTTATTCTTAAGTGCATTAATGATTTACCCTGAAACAGTGAAATTAACTGACTGAAAGCTTTGCTGACTATGCACTTATTAGTGGAAAGTTAGAAAATTTTTCTGATAGCAAAATATTTTCAAGTTACTTTATAGCATCCATTAAATGCTGTGAGTAGGATCAATAATTGAACTCAGATATGTCAAATAAAATGTAGTTTTGTACCAATTGGTGTTAGTCGTATTGTTAGTTGATGAAGATGAATGCATGTACTGTGCACTACTTAATCTGTTAAGGCCGCTTTACAAGATACAATTTCTTGTACAAACGCTTGTATAAACTGAACGAAATTGTATGTTTGTCTGAATGGAATTAGAACAGGTTCTATTTACCGTTCCTTCATTCAGACAATCGCACAAGTGTTCGTACAATTTGCCGCTTTACACGGTACAATTTCCTCATACAATCGTTTGTACAAAAAATTGTATTGTGTAAAGCAGCCTTTAGGAATCACATGTAAATTGAACTTGAGTGTGGGAAAGTAATTATTTAAATAATATGGTGCTGCATTTAAGCAGTATGTAAGGTGCTTTGTGGGCTAATACTCATGACAATGCTAATGAGAAATAGTTCTCAGGGAAATAGATAAAATATATTTCTGATTTTTGGAAGCAAACTGAAACAGACTTATCAGCTGGATTTAGTCCGGAGAAGATCTTAACAGTTGAAAGTATCATTGACTGGACAACCTGGGATTTGTACCTTACAGAACTTTATTCTTACTGATACAGAACTCTGCAGACACATCCCTTATTACATAAGTTACTGATATGCAGGTCAGTCAGTAGTGACAAAAGTTGGAGTAGACTGTTGAAAGTGGATTCGGGAATTAGATTTTCTTAAAAATGAAGATTACAATATCCCCAAAGCTAATTTGTGGGAAGGTTGCATGTGTTTCTTCTGTACTCGGGTGTTTGCAAAGCATATGTTAAATCCTTTTTGAAATATTTCATTGTTGATGATGGTTTAAAAAACTCCTCTAATTTCATTATCTTGGTTATTGTGCTGTTAGTTAGACTCTAAGGGCCAGTTTCACAAACGAAGATAATCGTTTCAAATCGGTTAATTTTGTAGATTAAGCACAATTACAGCACAATTTATGCGAGCAGCACAACAGCACAATTTATGTGAGTTTCCTGTTTCACCAATACTATTAACTTGCTTTTGGGGCATTATCTTGGTTAATATTTTTACCGGAGGTTTTTGTCAGGTGAAAGCTTATAATCTGAGATAATTCTGTTGAGGTAATATGTAGCGCAGGCGATTTCGTGAGCTACTTTTAGACATGGCTTTAGCTACTGTTAAAGCACATAGTAACAATTGTTTTCCAGTTGATTTTAATTGTTTTCACTTTCTCAGTACTGCGCATGAATGGCACTGCGAATCCTCTGGATGGTAGGGTGAATTTGTGAATTTCTCGAACATATTTATTCTCAGAACCTAAATATTTTAGGTAAGTTTCATTATATCTGCTGCCGGAAGGTATCACATTGCCTTGATGTTCTGCTCTTAGTTATATACTTGGATTCTGTAGCCATACTTATAAGTAGTGCCCGACATTATATTCCTATGAGATAGTAAACTGTTGAATTAACTACCGAGACCTTATGCTTTTGGTTGTATTTATTATATTACTCGATTTGTATTTGAATAGCTAAATATGGTATGCGTCATTTTTTTTCAGCATAAACAAATATGAAAATGTAGTCAAGTGAGTGATATTAGCCATAAGTGTAAGAATTTCCATGAAAAGTGGCCAAAAGTATTTGGTGGTGGGAAAGAAGTCTTTGCTCTGACACCAGTGATAATGATGAAGGAAATGCTAAGTTGAGTGAACGAAAGATGTAATAGCATTTACTGTACGTTTTCGAGCCGCTGTATGTCATTAAAGTTCATTCCAGTATTTTATTCCTGTATCTCCTAAACGTAACAGTGAAGACAATAAGTGATATCTAAGGGGAGATGTTTAGGAGAAATAGGAAAAGCGGGCATTGAAATATCTTATAAACATATAGATGATATTTGGAAGTGATTGTAGATGTTTTCTAGATATACGTATAAGATAATGTAGATATTTTGTGGACGTTTAGTTAACATTTTGTGATTAATGGATCCATTTGAAATGCCTTTAGTTACAATAAGCACAAGGTTAAATCAGCTGAATTACAAATCAGTTAGGTGCTTCTATTTGTTTGTTGACATCAGGAGTATGAGAAATTTAATAACCTAAACGTTCTCAGAGAAATCTCGGTTTTATGAAACCAAGATAAAAATAAGTGGTGGAATGGAAACAAGAGATTACCGAGATAATAATTTTAACGGAGATAATTTAAACTGCATTAATGGGAAACTTAACTGTTGTTGGTAAAACTGGCCCTAAGTAAACAACTTGCCCAGATCAGAAGCTTAAAAGGAATTTTTAAAATTTTGTTATTTGAGTTAGTTGAAGAAAGAGGGGTTACATACTCCACTGAACATCAAATAGGATCACTGTGAGAGGTTTGACATGAAGATTTACAGCAACATTCATTGTTACGAAGTAGCAAGGGAAAACGAAAATTAAATCTGGAAGGCATTAACTGTAAGATGCAGAAGATTGACATTTCTTGGGGGCAATCGGAATAAACTGAACTTACAATAATTGAAAATCTATAACCAGTTACCACTGATACTTGTGTGCATAGTTTAAGAGACTTCTGTGGAACGTGGGGGTTGTGCAATAATATAAATCTATTTAAGTTGAAGCTTCCGATTCTCAGCCGAGTACTGCAGTTTTTATGGTGACAATATTACAGGTGGATAGAGATCTGCTCAATCAAAAGGATGAAGAGAATGAAGCAATAATCTCTGCTAGCCATTGCCAGCAGTGAGGTTAATGCAAGTGAATTGTTGATTAAAAATATTTATTCTGACATGACCTGAACCACAGTGCCCAACTCGAAGGTCAATTAGGTTAGGGAGGATAGAAGTCACAAAGAACCAACCCCAGCAACAATCACATTGGAGGGAGGGATTGCTCCTTCATTCCTTGAATTATCAAAGAATGGTTTCCCAAAGAAATCAGGTATCCAAGAAATTATTCAGTTGTGTTTAGCTTAATATATTCCAGGACTTTCCCTGGATATAAATTAAGACAAGTCTGATTAATCAAAGTACTGTAACTCTCTTCCTTCGTTCCTTTTCAAGATAGCAGTCTATAATGATTTCATTTGAGTCATTTAACAAGAACATTTATTCATTATTTCTACAATCTTGCCCAAACATTTTTCTTTCTTTTACAGTTTTTCCTTGACATCTTATAAATACTGGAGGGATATAGTCTTATCCCATACCTTTGCTCTTTTTCATTTAATGAGAATTCTTTCTTTTCTAATTACTATTTAACCTGAGTTCATGCCCTCCTTTTGATATCTCATTTAATCCTTTTTTAATTTAATGACTCTAAAGTTACCTCTTTGCCTTAAGGATCTCCAGTGCATTTCATTTGCTATTGCTAAACATCATTTAATTCCCCTAGGAACTTCCCTGACTTGTTTCTTATTTTGATGTTGCACTACCTGAAAAGAGGGACTGAATCCATTGAATGTCCACTTATTTTTTTTGCTTCTCTCATATTCATTTTTTTTCTCAATCATGGTTCCCTTTCTTAATGGATTCTTGTCCAAATTTATTATTTAATTCCCAGATATTATTTTATATGGTCATATGCTCTCATATTTTGTTCTTTATTTCATCTTTCTCGTCATCGCCTGTAATTTTGGTTTCCTGATACTCATTGTTTTACCTCTCCTGCTCTGCTGTCTGCTTCTTCTGTGAGATATATTTCTTTTTCCAGAGTGTTACGCTGATCATCTTCAGTTCTCACCTCTTAAATTAAACTACTATTTTAGTAACTATTATTTCTATTTTACCTCTTAATATTAGGTAAACATAAAGTTTTACATTGCTATCTCCTTAATCTGTTTAAATTCCTGATACATTTATTTGACTCAAGATTATGGTCTTGGTAAACCAGAAGTAGACACATTTGGATGTGCCATTTTATGGTACTTAGCCAAATAATGCTTCGGCAAAATGAATTATCATCTGGCACATTCTTACCACATGTGCCCACACCACTGATGGTGGTTAAATATGGTGGTAGTGACTGAAGTATTATTACATTATCATTAGGGAGGAATATCAAGTACAATCAGCTTACAATCTTGTTTTGTAAGCTTTGAAAAGACATTTGATGCATCAGATTGGGATAAGCTAGTGATTGCACTAGAAAAGCTAGGAATAGACCGGAGAGATACATCATATTGAGAACCTGTGCCAGGAGCAGTGTGCTCAATTAAGGCGTGCTGATGGGGAATCTGTATGGACAAGATTAGGATAGGAAGTTAGGCTGGGCTGCTCATTTCCCACAGTACTCATCAGTGTAATTGTGAAGGCATTGGTTAAAGAGGCTGGTAGTGATGATGTAGGCATAAAAGTTGCAGCTGTGGCAATTAAATCGGTGATGTTTGTCAATGACCCAGCATTAGTGAGTCACAGTATAAGCCAAAAGGTTACAATCATTTCTTAAAATAGGAGAAGCTGAATAGGTGGATATTGTTGGGGCTCAGGGGCAGTGGAAATCTGGAAGTTGCTATCGAAAGTAAAATATTTGGGTAAGCAAGGAAAGAGAAAAAATGTTACGGATAATATGAAGAGCGGTAAGAAATATACCTACTAGAAGAGAGGAATAGCATAGGGATGGAGCTGATAGATGAATGCAGTGTAAAGAATAGGGACATCATCAACCATTATAAACTATCAGATTCAAATTCATAATCATTGGAATGGCTCTCCCTTCTGTGGTAGTCATGTGATTTGCTCAATCATTTTTAAGCTAAAAATCCATGTTAAAATAAGCTAAATACTTTGATTCCCTGAATATTCTTTGCTATAGCTGAGATATGATATTATATACAATCATGTTTACTGCATTTGCTATCATATGCTGATTTAGAGCTTGTTATTTTTGCAGTGAAAGATATGTTACTCTAAGGGTTAAGAGCAGAATATCTGTAAATAACTCATTTAATTCAAAAACTGTAAATTTTGTTTCAGTTGATAGATTTTTTCCCATTCTCCTTTTGTTTGCAATTCCTCAACCAAGATATTCTTGATGATGTTTCTTGATAGCCTTATTATAATACAAACATAACTGCCTTACACATTTGTTAATCACCTTCCTCAGTAAAAGGGAGATTTCATTAACTGTTTTGCCCTGGTGGTGCAGTAGCTGACACACCAGTCCAGGTAGCTGGAAATTTTGGAAATAGTGTTTTTATTCCTTATTCAATTGATTATTTCTTTTAAAATCCTTTCACCAGCATCTTTGAGTTCTGTTTGCATATCTATTTTTATTGCTATTTTCATATATTTGTAAATAGCTTATTGTGTGCCTAAATACATATATCATAAAATCTTCACGAAAGAAAAAAAACTGGCAATTTTCCACAAGAATAAGGATTTTTACTTGACCGGTTTCGGTTTACAACACCATCTTCTCTTCATCTTTTTTTCTTTCGCTATGATATTCCACCAAATCAAGCCTGAAACAACTACGTTTATAAAATCTTCACATAGGAGCTTCAAAGGAAGTACAAAAAGGCTTTATGAAATCTCTTTTTCAATTGCGCTGTGGTTTTTCCATTTCCAGCTATGGCCCTCCAAATTACTTCCACTCTTCAGTTGCAATCTGAACTTTGTCCAAGTTCCAGCCATTTCTAGGTTTTCTAGGTAAAGCGGTCAATGCATCAAAGGAATCATTAGTACCTATTCATGAACAAAATTACTGCTGCTCACGGCAATCGTATTTCATGCTTGGGGCCCGCAGTGAAAGTGTTAAGCCAGCGCAGAAGAGACTGACTATGTGCACTGTTAGATGAGACTGGCAGGCTAAAGTTGATCATGGGGACAGAGAGGGAATTGAATGAGGACAGTAAGCGAGCTAGGATAATAGATAATCCCCTCTGAGACTACCTGTGGGCCTTGGTGATGGCCTGTGGCAGAAGAAAGAAATGGGAGTATGGTGGTTCATATAAGATGGATGTGATACTGGAATAATGAAAATGGATCAATTTGGTGACTTATGAGTATGGTGAAGGAGCCTTAAGTGAGCTATTGAGGAAATGACTATATTGGTTAAACGTTGGCAGTAATGGAGCCTATTAACTGGTGTCAAGCCCGAGAAACTTTTCTTCATACTATTCGCCGGGAAAACACTCGATCTTATATGACTATATTGGTATTTGTGATTCCAAAATTAATGCTTCATTTCCCTTTTTTGTGAATCAACACATAATGTGTGTCTTCTCTCAGAATGGTGAATTTATGTGCCAAACTGGAGGAACTAGATATGTGCGAGAATCAGGTGTTTCCTCTTAGAACGAGGAAATGCCACCTGCTATGTTTGCCATTCTTTACAGCAAAAGATTTTAAAGCTCAATTAAGGAAGATAAATGAAGGGAATAGTAGATTAGTTTGTGTGATTTAAGCTGACATATATGGTAAAGGACCCATATCATCACCTATTATAAGGCCTTATAATTTGTTAATGATAATTGGTGGTACATGTAAAATTGTGGCTGAGAAACAGTTGCTTTATTGATGATTTTATGCTTCTAATATGTTTGTGTGACATGGATATCAAGGTTAGGATCATGATGTTGGTTGAGGATACAGTGGAGGTCTCTTTCATGTGTTATCGGTTTCCCCTACTTTATGAGGGGAACGTGCACTATTCATATGATGCCCCGTTTCCACTACTATCATAAGTATAGACATCCACAAAAAAACTTACCAGCTTGGTGGCAAAATTTTCCTAATTCCATAGTGGAAGATTTGACAACATTGCAACTCAGTCCATTGGCAGGTTTAAATGCCCAGACTGCACGTGGTCCTTGTCTTTTATTGGGGGAATTTATTTTTAAAATGTGTACAGAAGGGCACTATGTAACATTGCTTCACTGTAGTACTCCTAAAAATCAGCTGGATAAGTTGGAAAAATAATAAAAAGAAAGTAAGTCCTACATTTTGCCTGAATACACAATCTAAATGAACCCATTCATCAGAAAAATAGCAGTTTTAAAATGAGCCAATGAATACCAATGTTTATAAGAATATATAAAAGCATAAGCATAACTTCTGGAATTTTGAGGTTAATAAGACCACATTGTGTTGCTAAATCATGATGTCATTGCCTTAACTGCCACTATTGATGGCTGTTAGCATTCAAGGCCTCCGTGAAGCATTTATGTCAATTGAAAAGGCTCATTCTTGGGAACTCAAAATTTACTGTGATAATAATAATAATATAGTTTTATTTCTGTCGGTTATCAAGTAACATAGAAGTCATCATAAGCTTCATAAGATACAGTAAAATGGCAGTAGAAATTAAAAATAGAAAAATAAACAAGCATTGGATAAGAATTATGGGATGATAAATGAAAAGCAATTTTCCACTTGGATTGTAGTACATGTATTGATGACTAGTTTTGACAGCTATGTCATTTTCAAGTCTGTATATAGCTGTTGAAACTAGTCGTCAATACTTGTACTACAATCCACGTGGAAAATTACTTTTCATTTATTCACCCCATAATGGAATAGTTCCACCATATCGACTGTGAGACATTGTTTTACATTGGATAAGAAACTAAATATACGACAAGACGCAGCAGATACACAATGAAAAAAATGAGGTTTTACAACAATCGCAATTAGATTCTATGCACTCTGAGATGCAATAATAAACTTTATTCAGTAATAACTTTTTTACACATGTCTTTATGGCAGAGATGTCCTGATTTAATGTTAGATGGTAAAATTATGGGATAAGTTGATTTTAGTATTATTGTGTGTGTGATAGGAGTGCACATCACGGTGAGAGGATTAGGGGGTTTTGTTTGACAAATAAGGTGCATTTTAGTACATAAAGAGAAGGAAGTGTGAGGATGGTGTGACTCTCAAATAAAGGTCTGCCAGGAGTGAGGAGAGGGAGGTGATGCATGGCCTGCTTTTGAAGGGAGAATATTTTGAGGGAAAAGCTGCTGTCATTGCCCCAGAATGAATTACTTTGTGAAATATGGGATTGGATTTTTGAGTGAAAGAGGACTTTTAGGGTAGGCTTGTGAGATGATCGATTTTGGTACTCTTTGTTGTGGTATAATACAATTCTCATTTCCGCATTTTCATCCGTGAGTACAAGTCGGTCGTCCAACACAACGTTCCCTGCATCGCTGAAGAACCGCTCTGACGACGTTGAAGTGGCAGGAATACAGAGGTATTTCCTCGCATACTTATGAAGGCGGGGATACATATCCTTCCTGTTGCTATACCAATGTAAGACGTCCGAAGATTTGGATAAAGCTGGGACCTCCTCGTACTTGTGGAGCTCCGGCAGGACGGAAGGGGTCGTCAGCAGAGGTAGCGTTTCTCGTGTCAGCAGCACATCACGTCTCATCGACATCAATAATTCGCATCAACTCATCAGCATCGATGATTCTCATCGGCATCGATGATTCTCATCGACATCAATGATTCGCATCGACATCGATGATTCTCATTGACTCATCGACATCGATGATTCTCATCGACTCATCGCAGTCGATGACTTCGATTAATCGAATCATCGCACAAGCCTATTTTAGGGTATCCACAGCAACAATTGGAGCTAGTTTCCTACTGAAGAAGATGCGAAGAGTAATTTTTTTCATGGTGTACTTTATGTGGTCAGATCAGTAGATGTTTTCATTGATTACCAGACCAAGAAAATTGACAATATGATCTAATGAGGGTAGAATCATGTAAACGAAGTAGGAAACTTGTGGTAGGAGGGTATATTTTGTGGTGGAACTGCAAGTGAAGGGATTTGTGGGAATTTATGGTGAGCCCATTAGATTGGTACCAATTGCTCATATTAGAGATGGAGATTCTGCAGAGATACCCAAGTTCAGTGACTCGAGATAATTTAGTCTGCAATACCTTAGCCACCTTTTTGTCTGAACATTAGGCTCTTCATCATTCACGTATATCTTGCAATATACGTTGTTATAAAATCCCTCACATTGTCTGTAAAAGAATCGTTGATGATGACTTCCTTAACTTTGTAAATTTATGATCATTGAAATTTGGGATGACATTCACGATGCTAAACATGCAGGTGATAAATTTAAAAAGCTTGTCAATACCTTCATAATGCATTTTAATGCTGTTTTTCGTAAGAAGACTTAAGGATGTCGGCCAAAGGATACTAGAAGAAGGTTCTACTCCCACGACTTAGTTGTTGAAAGCTGGTGCCTACGTGAAATTCACCAGCAAGCTAAGTATGTAGACAGCAGTCATATGACTCATTGCATACAATCCCTCGAGGTCTTCAAAAATTGTGTTGGGAACCATAAGAAAACTATCAATGAAAGGTACATCCTTTCTTCCTCCAATCCCGTAAAATCAGCATGGGATGTCATTTTGTAGTACAAGAGCAAACCAAATAAACAACCCACATAGGCCAATGAGGTGATAAGAGAAAGGAACCAAAAATGCAGCTGTAAACAGTAAAATTCCCCTCATTAATGAACATTTTCTGGTATTTATAGTAACAATTGTAATACCTTTTGTTTCACAGTTCACATTGAAAAAATGTGTATTTTTTCCTCCTAAACTGCTTTGTGGGTATTTATATCCCTTCAGTTGTATGGACAATAATGCTTTCACTATCCCTGCACACCCCGTGTGTAGCTGGAAGGTTTTCAAAGTTATGATAGTAATAATAATAAAACTTCTTTATTAGGGTGGGGTTGAGACAAAACTCCCTTTTGCCATCCAACCCCTTACTGATTGGTCGATTTCTTTTGCAATATCTAAATCAACATAATACCCTGAAAGCCACCACAAGGGTGTGTGGAACCATCACCGGGCACAAATCGGAGAGAATAAGATCCGACTTAATACCATACAGTCATGCAAAAAAAATAATCCTCCATACCTACACCTCTTAGATGTAACTGAGAGGCACAATGCTACCACCAGAGCTGAGCAAAATACTGCCTGAGAAGTGTATGAAAACAAAATAGTATTTGAGATACTTTTTAAAATACAAAATATATTTGAATGGACAGAAAAAGTTCTTTTTAAATAAAAATTTTACTTGCTCATTAAAGCACAATGACAGTTTAAACATTGCATGAGAATAGTAGATGTAAAAATAAACTATATTTTTAATTTTTGTATTGTTAAAACCAATCTAGTGTTGCTCTCACTAAATGACTTGATCCCCTTGAGGAATGCAAGTTTTCAAAAAGTGTCAGATCCCCTCTCAGGATGATGGATAAAGCCAGAAAATGAAAATGCAGTAGAGCCTCACTCATGAAACTTTCAGCGGACAACCAAAAAAAGTTCCATAAGTGAGGAAGTTTCATAACAGAGGTTTCATAGTAAGGGAACATGAAACCCTTTTCAAATATCTAATTTGGTCTTTTTCGTTTCATGTTTGCAGTTGCATGTTTAGTTTCAGGCATATGAAGCCTAATAATTTATTGTATTACAAGCAGCTATACAAATAAATGCATGTTCATGACACCTAGAAAGAAACTGTGCATTTGCAATCCTGAAATAATGTAAGACCTGTTCCCAAAGTTGAATTTCTTGGTGTAATAGTTAGCATTCTTGGCACTTGACCAGAAGGGCCTAGTTACAATTAATGCTTGGCACATTTCGTAATGGTGTTTCTTGTCAGTTCATCTTCTACATATAAGCACCAGCTTATGCAGGAGTATTGATTACTAAAAACTCCGCTGTGAATAATAAGTAATTTTTTTCCTTTACGAACTATTTTTCTTCTAAATCAGAATATCACTAGGAATGAGTATAGATCTAACTGAAAATAGTTTTAAGTTTCTATTAAATATCAGAAAGCTATTGGTATTGGAAGTTAGATATTATTATTCATTTAGCCATTTTTAAATTCTTATTTAATTACTAAGTCGGGATTATAGTTTAGTTTTTGGATAGTTTTGGATACTGAATTCTGAATTTCATTCCTTTTCTAATGCTACATTTTAAATATACCTGTAAAGAAAAACAGCAACAATGTATTTCCAAAATAATAAGTACATTTATTCTAGAAAAAATCTACTTCCTATCATCTATGTGGATAATATTTTCCTCGATCAAAATTTACGGATTCAATAACGATATCTTATTACTTCTGATAAAAGTTCACTTTCCTTATTACTTATACTTAAAGTTATTTCCTTATTGAAAAGATGTATATGTGAGGACTTTCTTACCGAAGGACTGGAAAAAACTGTTCATAATTGAGTTTGTCGCATAAATGAAAAGTTTCATAAGGGAGGTTGGAAATACATGAGGTCTTATGGAGTATTTACCGGACCAAAAAAAAACTATAAATGAGGTCGTTTTAAAAGAGGGTCGTATATCCGAGGTTCGACTTTAGATGTCTTTCCGTCGGTCAGTCACCGAAAAGTCGTATAAGTTAGGACTTTCCTACCAAGGGACTGGAAAAAAACTGTTTATAACTGAGTTCATAGTATAAATGAAAAGTTTCATAAGCGAGGTTGGGAATACATGGGGTCTTACAGGGTATTTACCGGACCGAATAAATCTGTGTATAAATGGGGTCGTCGCATAACTGAGGTTCTACTGTAGTTTCTCCACTGATGAAGATTGAGCATGGACTCATTAAATTTGATAGTAATTTGATTGATAATATTAGGATAGTTATTTATAGTTGACAGATTTATTTTTGTCATTAAAATAGCCGATTACCTCCAACTCAATTGGGATCATTGTTTTTTTTCATTGGTATTTGAAAGCACAGAAAAGCAATCCTCTCCACCAATCCACAAGTGTTTCAGTTATCATCACACATTCTGGCGAAGGAATTAATACCGAGATTTTAGATTCATTTGTGTTCAGATTCCGAAATATGGTCTGGAAACTACCTCAATTCGAAATTTAAACTTTAATTCAAGTCAATATCTTGACTTATAAATAATTGAAATGGTGCTTAAATTAAAATGCGACACGTATATTAGTCGTTGACAAAAACTCTTTACTCTTTGACTTTAGACATAGCTTTGAAAAGGCTTCAATAAATCCTTCAAAAGTCAGTTGGTAATTTTATTTGTGCTTTCCTCCGCACGTTTACCATTACTTTTCCATTACCAAGCTACAGGCAACACGCGAAGAAATGCCTTAAAGCTATTACTCATCTTACCAAATTCCACGAACCCACCGACCATTCTAAGATTTAAAATATTTAGCAGTTGTATTTTTTTAAATGGGAAAATACTAAAAATTTGTACTTGAAATACAAAGTACATCCTGTTATTGTATTTGAAATGCAAAATACAAGAAAGAAATGTATTTCAAATACTTGTATTTGAAATACTGCCCAGGCGTGGCTACCACCATGAGGAAAATAGTAGACATGCAGTTATGAGACCGCTGAATTCTGGGTATAAAACAGACTAAATTGTCAGTCCTTACAACACAATGCAATAGTTATTGTTAGTCATTCATTACTATAAATTCTATCAATAAATTAAATGATAGCCTTCAATTCCTAGAGCATGGATGAGTTAATAGTGTTGAAACGTGTGAATGTAAACTACATTTTAATATATACATCAAACTCCACAATATCTATTTAATTTTCCCACCTTCACTGTAATCTATTACTGACCCTAACTGTGTGCAGAAATTACCAAGTGCCACCAGGGTAGTTGTACCTGACCCTATCATTCTTGATTATTACCTCATAAAAGAAACATATGATAGTACCTACATGTTTCTGCGCAGTTTAGAAATCCCATCAGCCTATCCTCTAATCCAATTTGTTATCGAGAGAAAGAAGAAACCAGGCCCTTATCTATGAATCTTTAACTATCAGTGCTTCAGCTGAGAGGTTCAGACCTTCCAATAGATGGGTTTTTCCCCCTCTGAGGTAAACAAGGGGTGTGGAAGACTGCGCTATGGTGGAGGTACACTGGCAACTAAAGTAATCTTATGGTATTCCTATGAGATGTCAGGCATCACACTAAAGAATTCAATCCGTGCTGAACACCGTGAAGAATTTTGAACATAATAAAATATTAATGCATTGTTTAGTAGCAGAATTTTTACCAACCGGGTCCTTTTTCGGAAGGATATGATTTTTTTATATGTGAAAATGCTGCCTTTGTGCATGACATTGGGTTACTCCATTAAGGTTTTGATGTGCTAGTTTGCAACTTGATTTTATAATCAATTGCAAGGCTATATGAATGATTAGGCTTTGCCGTGAGTGGATCTCATCGTTAACCTTTGCAGTCTTTGGAAGAAATGAAGTTAAATAGGCGAAAATGGAGAGTTCGCAATATTCACACCAGGGGGACATATCATAGTTTAATCTGTATGGTGACTATTTTATTTGTGATTTTTTTCTGGTATCCTTTTCATGGATAATGTCACTTATAGAACCTTTCAGTATCATATCTAAAGTTGGTATCAGTCATAAAATTTCTAAGTAAATGGTTGAACATCGTAAACATTAGAAACAATAACAGAGTAGGATCAAGGATTATTTTTTCATACTTGCAGCACTCTTACAGTTAACAGATCAGTTAGGGTGTTCACATCGATACTCTAGGGATCCCACAAGCCACTGGTATGTTTACATCACATGATCTTGTGATATTTTAAGTTTCTTCATCTAGTAATTTAACTATTGCTCTTGTCTGTATGTCATCAGTACTCTAGAACAAGATGTGCCTCGATTGGTCTGAATGATTCACCAAACAAGTGGTACTGTATTGCAGACTATGGAAGCACACTTCGAATGTCTGAATGAATTAAAAGTGACGGACAGTAATGGGAACATCAATATAGAAAGTAGGCCAGCCACCGAATGAGTGTAGATGTGATTATTCATGAGGCATGTATTATCATTCAGGAAGCATGTGTATTATAATTATGTGAACTAGCTAAGGTTAGAACTGTCAGGAAATAGGAAAATAGGCTACTGAAAGGGAATTTCGAGAAGTATGAATTTGTAATTTCAGGAAATTGAATTTTCTCTCTAAGCATTTGGCAAAAATTCCGTGGACAAGGGAAACTCTTTGTATGAGGAACATCAATCCCTGACTGGATGTGAAGACATTGCACTGGGGAAAAAGTTTTTATTCAGACATAAGCATAATTATATCAGCAAATGTGATTCAAACAGAGTTATTACCAATGAAAATTTATTTTAACTCGTGAATTTCAAGGAAAATTGTTTTTTAACCACTGATGGTTGCCAATTCATCTACAAACTACATAGAAAATAAATAAATTTGGAACATTACATATTGGAAGGCAATTATTTTCTAGCAACATTGTGAAGTAGTAGTCATGATGCAAACCCGCAAGAATGTTAAAGTCTTGAACATGAACACTTAGAGATAAAAAAGCATTGCTTATAAATTGATAGTTCTCAGTAAAACATATGAGGAATCCATTTCTGAATTCACAATTTTTAATTTGCAATGAGTGTTCTTATTAGAAACTACTGGATAGATGCTTCCTTGACCGCATATGCCTGCTGGGAGATCTACTTATACCAAATAGGTCTGTCAACCCTCAGTCTGTTGTCAAGAGAAGGGTCTTGCTCCCCACTTTTTGGACTGAAACTGGGAGAAACGTTTTTCTGAAGCTTCCTTTCACCCTTGCAATGGCCACAGTCAAAAAACGATGGATTTTTCCACTCTTTGTCCCTTTGCATATGAATATCTCTGATGGAAAAATTTGACATTTAGCCACTTGCATTGAAAAATCTCACTCGTAGAGAAAGAGTTAAAATAAATTGGTATGATAATCTTGTTCTATAGTCAGGAATGTAAAGTATGTCATATCTTTTCTCTTAATCTCGTAAGATGTATTTAATTTGAAGAATATGAATGTTAGCCTTTTTTTAGATTTTTTTATAATGTGTTTGTGTTAGATTTTTATGGGAATATATTGTAAAATGTGAATTTAACAGTAAATAAGATGACAAAATAGGTAAATCCATGTGACTTCTGGATAGAATTCATGAAAGAATATTAATTCTGAGGAAAGAGCAGGTTAAAAATATTTAAGGCTGTGTCATTTCATATCACGCTTAAAACTTGGTACTTTTGAATTAATCAATCTTATCTGTGATGTAATTTAATCTTTTGTGATCTCAATTGAAATTTTATATGCTTTATTCTTAATTGGAAAATTTGGCTTAGGTACAGTGAAACCTTCAAGCCACATATTTGTCACACCTGTCACCTTCTTAACCGGGACTTTTTTTTTACCTTAGCATAAATTGCACATGATACATGTAAATTTCCCCTCCTTTCAGAGGTCACCTCCTTCAGCAGCCAATGGCGACTCTATTTTAGGTCTAATTCTTGTGTGACTAGCTTCCCCATTATGGTTTACATATCCTTATAAACAAAGTAATACTCATCTCAGAATAAAGCTAATAGCAGTTCAAGGGGTTTTATTGTACTTTTTGGGATTCCCTCAGCGTATTCCTTGTGTGCTAAATATAGCTTGTCATAAACAGCCCATCTAGCTAAGAGTTGAATTGTACAGAGCCTCTGGCAGCCACCCATCCCACAGAGGACAACTGACCAACTGCCTGAGGTGGCCAGCTACAAGGAGGATGCACAGCATAAGTGCTAGGTCCTTATCTATTGGCTAGCCTTAATGCCACTTAATTTATAATGCCAGACCCTTGAAGTTAACACCAAGTGAGTGTTAAGTGATGTCTACTCTGGGTAAAATTGGCTGTTTAGGTGCGACATTCATTAACACTTTAAAAATACATGAAAAATTAATGTTACTTTGAATTTTGTAACACCAAGAAAAAATAATAATTTCAAAACTATTAATTAATTTAATTGATGAGAACCGGTGTTTGTGAATTTTGCATGTTTTATATTCTACATGTACCTAAATGAAGCAAGGATACAAAAAGCATCTATTAGTACATTTGAACTTCCTGAAAAAACTTATCTATTCAGGCATCACCTCCTAAAGTGGCCATAATTGTTGGAACTAGTGGTAGCCACATGAAACAGGTTCCACAGTATTTAATTTTGATATTTGGATTGGGATTGGGATTTGGGCTTGGGATTTAAATTTACAGTCTCTCCTCAACTAACCATCATATTTGGTTCCAACAGTCCAGTCATATTGGGTTTTCATCCTTTGGTTGGTTTCGTTAGCCTTAAGCTTTTAGTTGGTTCCTTTAGCCTTAAGCTCTTTTGAAATTGTTAGTTTTCCATGTACAGTTCTTAAGTTCCGTCAAATTAGATGCAAATTAAAATGAGCATAGTCGCAGCCACTGCTAATTACAGACTGATGATTACGAGTGTCATAGTGCTATCCAGCTGGGCAGCACCATTCACACCCCTACCAAGCACGTGGTCAATATATGTCAAATAGGTAGTAAGTCAACTATTGTTGTAATGCTTCCGTGTATTGTAACTCGTTGCCTCTACCATATTAATTTGGGATAAGAACATCTAATCTTCAATGATAAAAGTTTATGCTATAAAAATCTCCACTAATAGAAGCCCGTTGTGCATGGCACTTGAGCTAGTGTAACTAAATGTGCTATGTTGTCATTTTGAATATATGCAATAATAGTAGAAATGACAGTGGCCTTTGAAAGGTGTGCAAAATGTTTACAATTCCAGAATCGTTCTTTAATAAATAGTTTCATTTTCCTTGTTTCTTAGTTTGATGATTTGTGGATGGTATACATGTGGACTGATGTGGATTGTGTGTTACATTATATATATCAATATCATCATAAAATATATCATCGATAATGAAAGGCTAGAAGAAATAATATGCACAAAAAAATTGTTGTGAATTAATGCGACCTTTTATATTGGGTATTTCAAATTGAATATTGTGTAATCTTTTTGTCGTATAGGGTATGTTGGAAGGATTGAATATAAATATTTTGTGTAAAAAATAAAAACTTGAGTACAATTTTTTATTTGATGTATTGTTGGAACTTGTAATTTCCCATTTAATTATAGCTTTAACGATGCCATAAGATGGTTTGGTTAAGGCTCTCCATAGGTGTTACCTAGATGTAAACCTGGAGCTATCTTGTCAGTAGCTTAGTTCTTACCAAGCAATCACCCATTCTCTTTGTAGTAATGAAGGTACTGTGTAGTTGGTTACTAAAATGGCCTCTTTCAATATTTTGTCTGCATCAATCAAATAAACAATTTGCAAATTTTGAATGATGAATGTCAATTCCAGTGGTGATATCCTTTTCAGCTGATATTGGATTGGCATTGATTAAACATTTATTTTTACAAAACATTACAGGTTTATGGCTGCTGGAGGCTGGAACCTTACTCACCAGTGGCTTTTAGATGCCATCATGGCTAAGAATCACCCATTAAATTGTGAGATATTGCAACTTTTAGCTCTATGTCCAGTGAATGTTGAACGGTTAAGATCAAATTCCTGCCCAAAACTTGTGAAGGGTCTCTCCCTTGAAAATTCTGATGAGAGTGAGTATCATATACGATTATTTTTTATACATTAAATCAATAGTAGCAATGTTAAATTTTCTCCTGTTGTTTCTTTTTTCCCTTTTGTCTTTATTTACTAAATATCATTATGTATTATTGTATTGATGAATGAATTTTCACTTGGTTTCAGATGAAAAATTGTTGGCCAGTAATTTGGTGATCCAATGGATGGAAGTTGTAAGAAATGAAGTGGAAGTGGGAAAGGACAATGTTACAGGACATGATGCTGCCGTAGTGGATACTGCTGATGCAGATAAAAGTGAAGCAGTTAATACAGTTAGTGTTGATGTTGTTGTTGAAACTAGTGTTGATACAAGGACGAGTGAAACTACTAGTAATTTAGTATCAATCAATCAATCAATATCAGAGGTGGTTAGTGTGAAATCACTGGAAAAGCAGGTTGTAGAATCAGAAGAGACTCAGAATATACCTATTGTAGACGGCGAAGAAAGAACTGAGGAGGGAGGTGGAACGAGTGAGGATTCTAATTCTCCTTGGGATGCCCCTCTTCCTTTGTACAAAATCATGATTAGGGATGGAAAGCAAGTTCTTGCCAAAGTTTATTCTGAGAAAAGGCCACCCCCTGATATTCCCTCTGATGAAATTCCTTCCATTGATCACAATGTTAGTGGTGCTGTTATTGTAAATGTCACTTCTTCAGATGAGAATGTGGTGAATGTTGAACAAGCAAGTGAGACACCAGTTACTGATGCCCCTAGCCCTGTCCCCAGCCCTGTCCCCCCTCATTCCAATGAAAATGCAGTAAAAGATGAAGTGGCCACTGACAGTGAGGCTTTGGAAACAAATGAACTTGAATCTGAGAAAAAGACTAAGGCCAGTTCTTGTGATTCATCGTCTGTAAAAAATAGTGAAGTTACTAGTAAGATGTCTAAGGAAAATAAGAAAAAAAAGGAACCAAAAGCTGCTATCCATTCCTCCAGTGAAAAAAAGTCACGTGTATTGGAAAGTGGACCTTCAAAAGAGAAACACAAAGAGAAGGATCGTGAGCGAGGTAGAAATAAAGAAAAGGTCAAGGAAGAAAAGAAGAAAGATGCCAAAAGCAGTCTTCAAGCAGAAAAAGACAAGGAAACCTTAGCTAAAATTATGATAGTGTCATCTGCTGTGTCTAAAACTGTAGGGAAAATACCTAAAAAGAAAACTAATACTGAAGACAGTAATAGTGAAGTGAAGAAGGCTGCTCCTGCCACTCATGAAGTTCGGCGTACCCAAAAACCATCTGTTTCTATCGAAGTACGTAGGTCTCAGGGATCCCTTGGTGAACCTCGTCCTAAGACTGTAAAGACCTTCAATTCCAAATTTCGTTCAACTGGGTTGGAAGAGGAAGTTAAACCCCCTCCTCCAAGGAACACAGCTAAGAAAACCACTGCTGATAAAAATGCCCGATTACCTATTCCTTCACGGCGACCCTCTCCCCCTCGAGAAATTTTTCCCCCTGAGAAAAAACCGAGAGCTGGTGCAGGCAATTTAACAGAGGTAACTCATCCTACTGTACCTGCATATGCATCTGATGAACTGCCTCGAAAGGGAGACAAGGCTAATGCGAAGATGAATACAATAAAGGCTAAAGATAAACGTGAGTATCGGTTAGCTTATGTAAGTTTAAGTGATCTATTTATTAAGAATATATTATCCATCACATTTATTTAATTTGTAAGATAAAATTTAGTAATTGGCATTGCCTCAGCTCATTTGAAAAGGAGTGTTGACGGTCCCTAATTAAGCTTTGGTTTTTGCATGTTTTTTTATTCGTCAATTTAATTTTCATGGAAGTTGTTTTATCCATTTATCATTTTCTAGGTTCTTTACATGTTTCAGACACTAAGGACCAGTTTTATAATGTTTGGTGAGCCATCCGTTAGTTTATGTATATGTAGATGGATGTTAAGGTACTTCAGCAGTTATTAAAACCAATAGTTACAGATTTCATTAGTTGAAAAATTGGTTGATATGAGCATTATCAGCAGTAATGCATAGCTAAAGTCAATTTCGAACTTCAGAAATAGTTACCAAACATTATGAAACCAGGCCCAAGTCATTGAAAATGAATGCATGATTTTTACATTTTTTTAAAATTATATTTTCTTATTTATACCCTTTATACCGATTTTCAACTTCATACAGGAATTATTCCAGTATAATTTTCATTTTTCAGTAATTTATCTTTTTGTTAAGCTCTTGTTCACTCTTATGGCAGCTAATACTTGAAACTCCGTGCAGCCTGGCTTATCCTATAATATCTACTCTTTTCCTTTTTCCCTGAGTTATATCTTTTTTTTACAGCTAAGTAACTAATTGTATATTCTTGTGCAGATTGTTGTATATGTCCTTAATTATTGAATCATGAAAGTCTTAGTTACCGATGATATGGACACAACACATCTTCGATTATTTGTTGAGGAACCTTGATTTTATTGATGTGGAATAGAAAATGTTATGAATCTTTATGAGAGAAAAAGTTTCTTGTTGTTGACCTTCATTGGATTTGTACATAGTGCCAATGAATTAATAGTCATCTAAATTGGGAGTGGAAGCATTATGAGGTTAGCTAGGTTTGGCCTCTTTGAGCTAATTCGTACACTTGTTTCCTCGAGAAAATGTCACCATTATTTTAATGACTTTCTTGATGAAAAATCAATACTGTCCATGCCTCCATTCTCAGTTGTCTGTCTTATTTTTGACACCGGTGAATGCTGCTTGTGTGTAAGTGCCACACAGTAATTGCCACTTGTTTCCAACAACTCCTAATTTGAAGGCAGTAAAATGAATCAATATGTCTCATTTTTATAGTTTTTCAGTGGTATTATCATTTTCCGATGGAATTGATTGTCCTTGAGTGAATATTTAGGCATTCAAATCTATTTCTGAATTAGAGCTTATATAAAATTATGGAAGAGAAGTAGTTTTGTTCTATAAGGCATTTTCTATCTGCATAATAGGTGTTGGCTTGATCTTGGGTAAGAAAGATCAATGATCATAAATCTTAGGATTCACTAAGGGTTACTGAATAGATTCAGGGATACCGTTAGCAATTATATTAGAATAATCTTTCTCAGAATCCCTTATTTATTGAAAATACTGCAACCTATGAAAACGAAGTAAAAATTGGATGATTACAGGAGCCTATAGCCCCATGTGTTTACCGTAGCTTGAAGAATTAGTCTTTACAAGAGTTACCTAGGTACGTAGGTTTATTATGCGTTGGTTTCTTTTTCCCTCAGTTGTCAACTCATTCATATTTTTGTTATTGTTGTTCATTTTTTGCGCGAATGATTACACTGATACTAGTCTGAGTGGAATAACAGCTTCATGTCTAGAACATGTAAATATTGAGTGATGCATGTGAAAGATATGCAAAAACATGCGAAGAATTTAAATGCATGTGAAATGTGTGTTCCAGTCTTTGTTAATTTAACTTGGCTTTGATGACTGAATCAATCACCTTTCATTCTGATTCATTGTTAGCCTATTTTTTCATTAATCTTCTCATATGTGAGTCATGTTTTTATCTTTTGCGCTCCATGGACATTTCTTTTTATCATGTAAACGGGATAAAAATATAGTTTATTTGGTAGTACACGTTTCGTGGCATATGCTATATCAATGCTGCATTAGATTTCACTAAGTAAATTGCATCAAGAAGGGATGTGTAATGTACAGCAATGAGCCTATATTGTTGAATTTGAATTTTTTTTCAGGGTATCTCCCAAATAGGTCCTGGGTTTCAGGGAGATACCTACAAAAATGCTAAAATTCGGCATTTCACCGTGGAAGCCTTTATAAATTAAAAGGCTATAATTATTAAATAAATGATTTCAGTCATTACTTAGTGGAGCTCTAACACATTGAAAATGAAAGAAAAACGTGAAATAGTATTATTCACACAATTTGTTGCCTCCACCAACCTAGGTGTCTATGTATTCCTGGCATATTCATGGATATATATTCATATATCGTCGAAACCTTGGTTGGTGATGGTAATAAATTGTGTGAATAATTATATTTCAAATTTTTTCTTCCAGTTAGCCACAATATTATAATTAAGCTGTTTTAGTAAATACATTTAGCATTAATTCCATTGACTTCATGCATCACCAGCATTATTATCAGTTGCTTACATTTTGATAATCGAGTCACTTTATTCATGGATAATGATTCATGGATTCATTATAATAAAGCATTGTATGAGTGGAAATATTAAATTTCTAAATTATGTGTGCTTCATAATACAAGGCAAGAAAAGATGGACAACAAGTAAGGCTCAATAATGCATTTGCCAGCTCAGAAAAATGGCTTCATTGTTTGTCCCATCCATTATCAGCCCTTACATATGCAGTCATTCCTCTTTTGGCACGATGCACTGGCAGCTATATCTGCATTTGTGATTTAAGTGTGAGCATTGCTGTAATTTTTGAAGAAACTCTGATTTAGTTATTCATAGTTATTATGATTTGCTCGTAATGCACAGTGTCTCTTCAGGTTATATTGCAGATTTTAATATCTTAGTTAATGAAATCTCATTTTGAATTTAAAAATTCATGGATTGTGGATTCAAGAACTACTATACCAATTTCAGTTTTCAAAATGCAAAAATTAGTATTAGTGTTTTTTAAGCTAAGCTCAATTTTTATAAAAGTATAAGTTGCATAAACTATAAACTTGGTAAGTGATTAAAAAATAACCCCTTAGAATATAGTCTACTTTTTATTCACGCAATAGTCCCAGGTTAGGCAAAATGCTCATACAATTTCCCTTCTAAATATTTTATTCAAATGGTTTTTTCTGACTACAGTATTATTTTCTGTTTGAAAGAAAATAATACTGCATGCTGTTGAAGTTTTATTGTTATTCATTAACCTACAAAAATGGAACATTATCCACAAGAAAGGAAATACCGAAAAGAATCAAATTTTTATCATGTAATATAGTTTTTTGTTCCAAATCTCAAAACCTTTGATAGAATATACTGATATTTGTGAAAAAAGTTTCTGTAAGCATTGTTATATTTTTACTCCATTGAAGGAAATTATTCGTCAAGCTTTACTTTTGGTATAAGTACCCCTGGAATCGATAACGATAAACAAGATGAAATAATTACTCTGTTTAAATAAAATTCCCAGTCTACTAGAGTGACTATGAAACATATACCTACGGACAAGGATGTAAAGAGTGATATTGTTACATTTATTTTCTCCAAATATTACTGTCAGTACTATAATTCCACCCTGCTTTTCTGTAATTCAAGCTAAATAATAAAACATAGTTGCTAAGTAAGTATGTACATGAAGTATCTGACCAGTCTGAGTAGAAAGATGAACTACAGAAGTGCTGGAAATTTTTGTTATCTTCATTTACATATAGCTTGAAGGGGGAAAGATATGTGGTGTAGAAAGTTACAAAATAATTACAACAAATTTTATTGTAATTTCACATAATGTTGTAACACCCATGCCTCATTTCAAAAGCTCACATAATTTTAATGGGCTAAAGTACCGATTTGTTGGAAATCTATTTTCCCACTCTCACTACGTAACCAGGAGAGCAAGAAGTCTATGGTTGTATTGTGTTGCTTCTCTAAAAATTTGCTCATTGCAAGTGAAGAAGGAAATTAATATCTATGGCGCTACTCTCTTGAGTTTAGTGTCACAGCCCATTGATTACCCGTTGCCCAAAGAGCATTCTAACAGACTATAAAGTTGGATTGTACCAGCGGTTCATTTCTGTCACTTTAAATTCCTTTGTTGATGTCTGTTTGAATGATTCCGTATAGTATTCAGCCACGAATCTCAAGCAGTGTTACAAGGTACAATAATCAGTCACATGTTTTGCGGTTCCCCATCTTTTAGTCTTTGCATCCCACTTACCATCTTCAAGAAAACTAATTCTCACCTAGAGACATGCTGATTATTTTTTTCGCACATTTTCAGTGAGTACATTGTAGGTTGTATACATACGTATCTACGTTATCCTCAGCAGGAGCTATTGGTGGGCAGCCTATTCAGCCAACTGAGCCCCACTAGTTTAAAGAATGCTCACTGTTAAATATATGCTGTTTGATTCATCTATAGTAGGTTCTTAATTAGATGCACGCTCGCCTGGTTATCTCAGTGCATTGACGTGGCAGCAAAATGCTATTATTACGGAAATTGTATTTGTTTTTATAGTGTATATAGCCCAATTTCCCTTCTGTCTACTGAGTAGTAACTTGATATTTAGTGTTTTTTTGGGGGTCCCATGGCCAAAAATCTACAGCCAAAGGTGTCATATCTGGGAAGGTTAAGAACCAGCTGATTAATAGTAACCTTACATGAGAACAGAAAAAAGTATAAGTCTTTCTCGGTCCATAAATGCTCTTAATTTTTTGGGGTAGCTTGTAGGAAAAAAAAATGATCATAATCTGTTACTTTAAAAGTTCATGGGATAAAAATGGCCTTTTTAATCATCAAAACAGCTACTGTATTAAAATTCACCTTTGTTGAAAACTGGAAACAAATGACTGGTGGATTACGTATCTTTAGCTAACTGCTGCTACGAGGCCTGCTGTGGCAGTAGATTGAAGGGCACCTTCCATCCAACATTAACTGCATGAAACTGTAACTATACCCTAGGGGTCAGATTGGTGTAGTAGTTTGAGTACCGGCATGTCATCTAGAGGGCGAGGGTTTGAAAACCGATAGTTGAAGGAAATTTTCTTTAGTAAACCCTTCTTAAGTGCTTCTTGGAGAACATTCAAGTTCAGTAGTATATCTAATGGATGGGGTACCTTGGTACCCTTGGTGCCTTTCACAGGCTAATTCTGCCGCTGGGTTTCCTTCCTCCCTTCCTCCTTGCCCTTCCATTCCCATCCTTGTACCTAACCTTCTGATCGGGGCAAGGGTGTAGCCATGTTGAAACACCGGTTTCCTTCAGATCACCAAAGTTCAGCCATGTTGGGCCAATGCAGGTTAGATTGAAAAAGAGGTCCAAGGGCTAGGGGGGCTCCAGAAGCCCCTGCCCACACCCAATTTACATTTTTTTCTCTCAATCTGATACAGTCGATGTACCTATAAGAGTAGGTTCATACTTGAAAACTAATAATTTTGACCCTGACCTCATGACACTTTTGCAGATAACTTGAACCATTACTAATATAGGCCAATTTGATGATTGCCTCGCAGTCACTGTGGTACCACCCTCAACAATGTAGTTTTCAGATGATTTCAAAGCATATGTATTGTGTTAATCAGGCTAAGGAATACTACCATGCTGATGTGAAGTATGCCACATGGAGTCTGAGACCTGATTCTGGAACTGCTAACACCAGTGATGAGTCTCAATCGGCCTCATCTGTTGTCGCTTTTCCATATTGTAATGTAACAAGGTGATGTTTTTCAATCAGAACAAGGTATTATGACATCACCCCCTATTAAGCAACCTTATCTCATCCATCACCTCTATAGTATATCGGTTTTTTCAAGTTTTGGGAAACAAGTTCAATTTTGACTTGAATTTTACATAAAACAAGAAAAGGTGCTTCTGTTTTCTTTCGGTATGATATGGAACATATATCTTTGACTAAACTAAGTTTAAAATGGATTACTCAATCAACAGTTACATTATCATAATTTATAAAAATGCTCTCTCGGCTTACGGTTGTCGGAAGTACATTCCATTTTTGCTATTTTCTTTGTCTTTGAAAACCAAACTCACATAAATTGACTTTACAACTTGACAGAATCGGATATGTACAAGGATGGTTCAAATGAAAAACTTAAAAGTGCAGCAATTTTTTTTTTTTGACAATTAGGATTTGTACAACAGCAATATAAACAATGAACTACAACTTATGTAAATCATTTTTCTACATAGTCTACCGTATGTTCAATACAAGTTTTCCACTGCTTTGTCGTTGTCTTTCACAAGCTCTTCCAGTAACGAAATGTTCTTGTCTGTCTCTACACGGTGAGCCTGCCCCGGTCGTGGGTCATCCTCCACAGAAGTTACGTGCTTTTAAACTTTCTACACCACTCGTACACTTGTTACAGTAACACACGAATCACCGTACTGCGCTGTCATTCTGCGATGAATTTCTATTGGTTTCACACCACTACTTAAAAAAATGCATTACAGATCACTGCCCTAGCGTGGTGTATGTGGATAATGGAGTGGCCATCTTTTTGTGGACGCTGTTGCCTTCTCTGGCATTGTGGCATCACTCTGCTACCTGTCGATCATTTTGTTAAACCTCAAGGACCACTACTGCCAACTACCAAAGAAATCGTACAGCTTTTCACAATTCTATGGCACTTGTAAGGTTTTCATTTGAATCCCACTCGTAATAAACTTAATTATATTTATTTCGGTAAGTGTGTCCCGTGACACAGCCCTTTCAGCCAGGAGAGAACAAAGAAAAGCTGCTTGAGTTTGAAGGGTTGTAATCTCCCATTCTGCGTGCACTAAAGACAAACGGCTTTGACTTTTATTTAGTACAGAAAATATCCTTGCCTACGATATATACTGCAGTATAAGAAAAGAAATTGTTGTACTCTCCAAAATAAAAATTGGAGTATGTTTTCACTATTTCCTACCAACGTTTCTCTTGAGGGCTTTGGACCTCCAAAAGCAGTTTTGAAAATCATCTTCAACTCAATCTCCGAAAATCTTGCATGAGGAGGCATAGCGACGGTATGTTTCTAAACAGATCATAAAATGACACGGGGTTGCAATCTTATAAACAACCCTTTTTATCACTATTCTAGAGTTTCACTTGAGTCCAAACAACTCTAACCCAGGGATGGGCAAACTGGTTTTCCCCTGCTACGAAATGCTTGCAGTAGGCTATTCCTTGCACGCTTTAAGACCACCTTCTGACTTGGCAACAGCACTCACTACTACCTTTCTCTTTTAGGCATGCTCTGAGCAGTGAAGCGTGCTTTTACCCCAAAATAAATATGAATTGATATCAAATAACCAAGTTTTTAAATTAATATTTTATAAGTGGATTCATAATGATGAACTGGGGAGCAAGTAAAAGGTGCAAACAGTGATTCTCGGGATCACAGGAAACTGAAAATAAAACAGTCTGACAATTTCATCAATAACCAAAATATTGATAAACGTAATAGTGTGAAGCTTCATATGGCTATGAAAAAAGTTCTTAGCTACAATATGTGAGAAAAAAATTATGTCGTCTTGATCCATTTGATGTTATGAAGCCCCAAATGCAATGTTCCTGTCCAGTACCAAAAAATTGTGCTATTATTCCGTTCTTAAATGCATACTGCAATATATAAAAAGTGTAAAAATATTTGCATACCACAGTAAACATAGAAATAAATAATCTTTAATTTGATGTAATTTTTTATCAAAATTGCATCAGCCATCTTGGAGATATTTGTATACAAATTCAGGTGATGGACCTTTGCAACAGATAGGAGAGAATGAAGTGCTAAAAATAGTAAATAATCATGAGTCATGGAATACAACTCTCATTGGCGATGACATTTTATGAAAAGTTTATTTTTAATTACAAGTAGTTAAAGCATATTGTATTCATGTGAGGTTATAATTAGAACTGCTTTAAGTGCTGTAGTCATGTTTTTGGGCTTTGTTGTGATTATAATCAGCTTTTGAAATAATTATTCTATGTCAGGAAAAAATATTTTCTTCTATTCAATGTAATAGTAGACTTTAGTATGAGATATTTTATTATAAAGAGGTAGTTTAGGATTGTCCAATAGATTGAAATATTAATCATTTTTCGTAATTATAGATGCTAATCTGTAATGATTAATGGTCGTTCATGAGGGAAGCAAATTGTAATTAAAGTTGAGTTAGTCATGTCATTTGGAGATATTGAAAGGTTAATTAATAAAAATCAGGAAATTTTCTTTGCGTAGTATTTTAAATTATCTTTAATTTGGCATACTTAAAAGAAAAACGTGTAATTTATCTTATGTATTTTTTGCTGCTAATATGCCTAAAATATTTATTTTATAAATAATAGCTATTAATGGCTTGATATTTTTATTATAGTTAGCTTACCTTTGACAATACCAAATCATGCCCAGCTTGGCTAACATTGCACTAGTTCTTTTAGCTAAAGGCATATTCCATTCATATTTGCGTTTTCCTTAATCAGTGTCATCATCTCTTAGATGCTTAGATCTCTTAGGGCTCTTAGATGTAGTATCTCTCCTTGGCAGTTCTTGACTTTCAATCTTTTTAGTAGCTGCTTCAATGAATTTGCTGAAGCTACCTTTCCTACTGTGACTTGGAATATTCATCTTTTGGCTGTCGTATTGAGTGATGTGAAAGTAATATTTAATAAGGTGTAAAGTTTTATAGTGATTAACAAACTTGAGATTATACAACCATTGTATTAATGGGCAAAAGATTTACCACGTAGTGCTATTTGTAAATTAAGTGACTCAGTATCATTCCTAACTCCAATTAGTTTGCAGTAGTGCTGTCAATTGCTTCTGAGTAAAGCATTGCGTTTTAAATGAAAAAGAAATTTATTAAAAACAATCGAAATCTTAGAAGCTATGTTTGGTTGTTTTGTGAGAAATGAAAGTTACTATACACATGATAGAAGTTTGCAAAGATAACATAGGCTCATATGTTTCCCTAAAAATATTTAAGTTGCTGGGTAATATATTTCACCCATCTTGGTGCTCTGCACCTTAGTAAACCGGGAATGCAGCTTTCTATATTTTCTTGTGTAGATATTTTATAATATGTATACTAAGTATGTCTATCCTATTACTTAAATTGATGTCTGTAATATAACAAGCTGTATTGACTAAATTTTTATCAAATTCATCATTTCAGGTGTAGTCCCAATCAACAGTGGCGGAGAAGGAAAACTATGGGTTTATATTTTTTTTTTAGAGAGTGATGGAATAGTTTTTGCCATTAATGTTGTTTTCAAATCAGTTCTATTATATTCAAATTATTTTTGCTTGGTGTATGCTGACGAAGTACTTTTTTCCAGACCAGACCATATGGAAATCCCATAACATGATGGATTAGCAATGATGTCATTTAAAACTTTTGCTTGTGGCATAGTTACTATCTACCCATCATGCACCCATTTTATGTGTATAAAAAGTTCTTTTTTAAAAAGTTTTCAGGTTATCAAGAGGCATCTCTTAGAACTTGGAGGAAAGTCGTGTTACACATTTTCTTTGCACTGAGAAATAATGTTAGTGAATTTAGTACCTAGAGTTTTTAAACTTGAAGATTTTCTCTCTTTTGCCCCTAGAGAAGTTGGCAAATAGTTAGAAAATGTTTGAGGACATTTTTTTACTACCACCTTTCTTGTTTTTAAAATGATGTGGAATGTGATCATCATCTTCATCATGAGAACAGAGGTTTTTGTGTTTATATTTAAACACAAAATCATTTTAATCACTTTTTCCAAAGTAATTGCATAATTTAACTTTTCCAGTTGATGAGGTTGCCATTGTCAGATAATAGTACAAATCTTTACCCATTTTCATTGTTAGGAGGTGGGTTGCTCAAAATATAATTAATATATTAAGTGCCAATGTATTAAAGAAGAAAGCAACTCAACTTACAAAGTAATCCTGGAAAGAATTATAAAGTTATACACTTTAACATACTTCATTTAGCCAAAGTTGGCTCATAATGGAAAGAAATAATTGCTTTCTGAAGTCACAAAATCCTTGTGCTTCGAAGATTCCGACGACCTGCCACAATTTTTTTTTCGCATTATTATCTACAATTGCTGAACACCCGTGAGGGAAGAAATTGTCAGGTTTGGAGACTGTTGCTGAAGGTAAGTTCGTAAGTTGTATGCCTTTGCTTCTATTATGAATTCTGAAGTAAAGTTTAAAAAAATCTCAGGACACTTGTAATTCAGTTGGTCCCAGTATTTTGATTTAGCATATCATAGAATCATTCTCTTGTATCCTAAAGAGCAAAGGCATGCTGCATTATTTACATCTTTCACAACAATAAAACTATGACTGAAATGATGAACAATCGAACTGTCCACAGCAGACAGTTCTTATGTATGCATCTTTGATTAAATAAAGGCCTTCTCAATGAAAATGCCTAGCCTATAATTCGCTGGGTAAAAGACTTCATATAAACTTGGTGCGAGCGTAATTATAATGGAGGAAAAAAAACATGTTTTTCAATGAGTAGTGATTAAGAACATGCTAATTTCAAATTATGTAAACGCTATGGTGTAAAAATATCCATGCAGTTATACCAATTTAATTAGCCATTTGCGTTCATTAGAAAATATCAATTTCACATAATTTTAGAGTCGTATAAGGGATGCATATTACACTATTTGTACGTTCCGATCATCTGAAATTTAACTTTCTTACCCGTAGTCTACTTAAAAACGAATCGCCTTAAAATGTTCCCGTTGAGAATGCCCTGCGCCTAATAAATGTATAATTGCTGAAAAGTTGAATTCCACGAACGCTTAAATTACGGCGTCACTAGAAGTGTGCCGTCATAATTTTTTTATGTTTCTCGATACATTAATTATTTAGCGGCGAGCATCTTCCCGTTGCATTTATGAAGTCTGGCCTAATATGCCGGACGATACGTAGTAAAGATTTCATTGTAGATTAAGTTGGACCCCGATACGCGTGTTCCACATTCTTGCGTGCATTAAAGCGAACTGACTGAATGCGAATCCCTATATCGATAAGCTTGTAGTACCTAACCCATTATGTACAAGGTTAGCGGTGCGTTGCTATGGCATCCGTCCGTCCAGCGGGGGCGGCTATGGGATTAACGCCTTCGGGACACCCGTGCTAGGGCCCATAAATGCTTAGCAGCATTCACTAAAAACGGATGGGTATCTGTTGGATCCATTACTTTGCTTCTTTTTAAAAGCGACTTTGAGAGTAGTATTGGGGATAAGTGAACGGAGATAGTGCCATGTCGCGATATTTGAAACCTTTATTTCCACTATGAAGGGATAGTTGATTATAATATAGTACATGATTCCAAGTATTTGCAATGGAAAGTTTGCCTCTGGGTTAAGAGCTGATTGTTGACTCATTTTGAAATTTTCCTTTTTAAATTAGTTTTGTACAACTGAATATTTTAGTTGCATTTTAATTATATGTTTGAATGTTTTCATGCTTCTTTCCATATATTTATGGCCATAATTTTCATATTATTAATTACTTTGGTATGTTTTTCTCGAATAGGCATTCACGAAGTTCGGTTGACATAAACAGGAAGACGAGATTTGGAATCGGAAGTACAAGACTCGTTCTCGAGAGCCCGCGGATGGTTTAAATGCGCCTGCTCTAGGGTATTATTAAGTATTCAATGGGGAAAGTGTCTGGCGTGTGGGGGAGTTGAAACCGTGATAGTTCATTTCTGGCCATATGCATTATGAATTTGAATATTCATTTAGTATGCTGAAAATTATTTAGGGTGGTAACCTTAGTGCCATTCTCCCCGAATGTTTCCACGTGCTGTATGAAGCAATCTGTCGTCTCTTATTCCTTTCCCGTCTTATGGTCGCGTGATTCCATCCACGTAATTTTTTTTTTTATTCGGGCGAACTCCTTGGCAATCATACAACTTGAAAATGTACAGGCGTTGGGGGGCGTTTCACGACCTAGCTTTGTAACCATTTATTTCGATAAAGCGATACAGTTTTCAGCGCAAGTGTGTTTACGTGTAGTGTGAGAGTTACTGACGCCAAATCCCGGTAACCTGCCCAATTTTTATATCAATGTGATGTAATAATACCTATTAGCCACCGTTAGTAAATTGTTGAATCTTTTTTACGTTTCTGAGAGTAATATTCTGCAGGCGCACGATGTGAATGAGATACAAGGCCTAATAGCGTGATTTTTTTCCGGAGGCTTACGGTATTTCGTTTGTATGGTTAACAACGAAAAGTGAGCTGCCCAATTTTATTCCGCTTTATATGCCTTACTGCCTTAATTGGAATAACTATGTAAAATGCTGAAATATTTCCAAAAGTGCGCGATAAGGTAGACTTTAAAATATTGAACCATATGAAGTGCTAGTATTTAGCTCTCGTATTTCTCAGATGACTTAGCCCTTAAAATAGCATTTTTTTCTTTCCCGCTTCACACTAGTTAAGAATAATACAGAAAATCTCAACGCGCACGCAAGTGAGGATATGAGCGAATTAAAGTGCTGCAGTTTGTAGAATAACAGCCTGTTAGGATTACTTTTATACCTGCCAGAATGTTTGTTGCAATTCGTTTGCCTAATTTAGGCTGAACGCAGTTACTTTTGACTGGTTTTTTTCTGTCTCGGAAGCTGTGCATTAACTCCATTTAAACTTACGAATGATAAGCCATATCGTTCAGAAATCACTGTTGAAGGTGAATAAAAAATATGGCAGCCGAAGGGTAGACGGGTGCCTTAAATCACGCGGACTTAGGTTAAGTAGAAAATTTCAGTGGCTCACGCCAGTCTTATGTATTCAGAATGGACTGAAGCTCGTGTGTTCAGTCCCCATATTTTTTCAAAACGCTGGTCGATCAGTACGCCGTCACGAGTCCGTAAAGTTTGTCATATTGGAGTACATTCTTGAAAATTGAGTGACGTCCTGAGTCAAAGTTACGAAAAGAAATCCATACGTAACTATTGAGTGCCGTCAAAGTGAACGCTGTTAAAATCAAGGTGTAATGTTAAACCGTGATGGAGGTTTCTGAAATGCCTATGCTTTCTTAAAAGTATATTTGTTTATTGTAACCATACGGAAGTTAACTCCGGTCATATCTTGGTTGCGTTGGGAAAAATTAATAATTCTAATGTAGCAGTTATTTCTGCGGCTCGAAGTATGCTCATCGGAGTATTTTTTTGCAGCGAAAAGTTTTTGCCGTCGTGGTTGAGCCATTTGATAAAGCCGCTAAGTCACCTTTTTCAGTACTAGATCTACAGACTGGTGCCTATCAGCGAGACATCTTTCCTACCAGTCCGTAGATAATACATCCAAGACAAAAAAAATCGGAATAGCGGTGTCCTAGTTTATGGCGAGTGAATGAGGCTATTCAAATTTGGGGCACGTAACTAATGGTTTCGAAACAAGTCGTCGAGGCCATGCACTGGCTTCCACTGAATGCCTTTCATTCTGATGGGCATTATTCGATTCCTTTTCTTCGATACTTAATTTTATAGTACCCTAGTAATAGGTTTGGATTTGTAGGTTCTTCGGCGGCTTGGGTTGCATCGGACCGTCAAATCTATTCTAAGATCTGTAATCTCAGCGTCGATGCCCGCGGTGCGATGTAAATCCTCGGGACATTAGGGTTGCTAAGGAAGAATGTTACCCATCTGACTACCTTGGTCGGTGGTACGGAAGCTGCGTCCTGTTGCTTGGTCATATCAAAGATCGCGATAGCTTAAATTTGATATACTTGCCGAGCACCAATTGGGTTAACTCTCACCGATGCTTTTATTAACGTGATTATTTGCAGTCTTTGGTATCGTTAGTCTGATTTTATCATGACACCCTCGTGGTTACAGGGATATGGCGTAGCGATGCCCCCCCAACCCGAGAAAGATAGAATGTTCGCGGATTCTGTTTTGAGGAATAGAGGGCTCGCACCAAAGACATTTCATATTTTGGAGAAAAATTTGCACATAACATGTTACTGTCGTCCGGTGGCATTTTTTAATCTATAATAATTTCTTTTCTCTGATGCATTGGTTTTTGTTAGCTTTCATTATGGCAACGATAGCCTAATTTCGAAAGTTTGTTTGGGGTATATAGTAGGAATTGTTCGAAAAATAATATTTTGGCTTGAGCATTAAGTTTGAAATTATTTTTCATCGTTGGAATTCGTTAGAAAACATCCTAACGTATTCTCTCGTGCCTTCGAAACCAGCCGGCTCGCGCGCTTATGGCATTTTGCAGCTTATGGTGTCATGCGTTTATCTGTTTTACCTTGCCATTCTCAATAAATTAAAATCATAAGGCCATGTTTTCAAATCTCAATCAATTTACTTTTCAAATGGAAATGACAGTTGGCGCGAACGTGGACGAAGGAAGCGCGTGTCCTCGAGGGTTCTTGAGTTTTGTAAGAGTTTCAGCGCAAAATAAAAAAGGGCTTAAACTATACGTGGTTCTGAACACAAGAATGCACGATACCGATCTTGCTGTCGATGGCACTAGTCCCATGACGTAGCTCGTGTTTTCGTCTGGGCCTTCGTATTAGTTGCATACTCGCGAGATTTCTCATTCGCAGTATGCACTTCGCGCTGCAGCATCTTGAAGGTGTATTGTAGCGGTTTATTAGATTCGCGCTGCAGCATCTTGAAGGTGTACTGTAGCGGTTTATTAGATTCATACCATTTTATTAAACTACAATATCTGGTGGAAACTTACGGCTTTTGATAGAGACCATCGTGACGAATTAGGTCGGCAATATTACGTAACTGATATGTTCGTGTCATTCTGTGTCGAGATACCGACCGTTGCCGTTTAAATGAACCATATTAATGTCGAAATTGATAACCTCGTACAGTTTAAATGCTGAATGAGGGCTTGATAATGTTTATAAATAAAAGCGGGCTATTTTTATTAGGCTGTCGATTTCGTTAGGAGCGTTACGTAGCACGAATATTAACACGCAGCTTTTCATGGACTTAACATGCTGCTCATACCACTAGGCAGTGGCGTAACACTAGTATGACAATTGCGAATTCTCTTCCGACTCTAACCGTGGGATGCAATTCAACTTTTCAGCTGCCTGTCTTTGTGCTCATTACTGAACTGAATTTTGTAGTTTTGGTGGGAAATAAAACTCCCGGGATCACGTTCTATGCGTGGAACCGTTCACAAAGTGTTTGGTGCGTTTCTTTTTACTTTCCAAATAATACTTGTTTCTCTGCTAATACCAGTGTTCAAGACCAAATTCTTGTAACCCGTAATGGACTATTAATCTGTCCTGCGTCGCCGATAATTGGTTATAAATGATTAATCACTGCGTAATTCTTGTATATACTTTGGGACGCTTGTAGGCGTTAATTTTTAATATATCCATGAACATTTTGAGGTGATGCAAGTTCTTTGTTTACTTTACCTGGATATTCTCAGAGTCTGCTGAGTTAGCACAATCGAATTCAGCCCCGTCAAATCCCACTTGCTGAAGGAAACTTCTTATTATTTTTTGCCTGATTTCGTAAATTTCTCATCGTTTAATATCGTTTTTCAGAATTCTTACACCACGCTGAAAAAAATATAATTGAAGATGCTAGTCTTCCAGGATTTCAGCCTGTACATATTTTTTTTTTAATCCACGTCCAATAAACATGGATCGATGCGGCAGAAATCCCGGAAGACTAGCATCTCAGCAATGACTGAATGCGAAAGCCTATATAAGGAAAAAGTACGATATCTTGTTGGTGAATAAAAATACAATAACTAGTTGATATGTTTCCGTCGAATGAAAACTTTGTGACCGTGAATAAAATTTACTTTATTGCTCTAAACTAGTGACTTCCGTATTCAAGGAATGTGCATTACGCGGTTGTGACCGGGATATTATCATTACGTACTCGCAGCTGTTAGTTGATTTTAAATGGGTATTATAACGATCGAATTATGTTTACAATTTATTTTATGTCAAGGGTCAGGGTCGTCGGAACTATTTTCATTGGGGGGGAGGTCCAGCCTTGAAAAGGGCCCGCATTTTTTGCGGATAGGAGGGGTTAGAGACTATAATATCGATAAAAGAGTATATTAAGGTGTGAAAATGCGTCGGAAAGTGCCCGATTAGACTGTAAGGGCCCTGGGCAAATTCGGGGGGGGAGGGGAGGGGGGTGTCTTTCGGTCCCCCCCCCCCTACCGACGCCGCTGTCCAGGGTGCAGATTTGACATGCCTCTCCTTGTCCGGGGCCCAGGTTAGACATCTGGGAGAGGCAGATTCTGTGGTATTGGCCCCTATTCGATGCAGGATGGAAAGCACTTTTAAGTTCTTTTCTATGTATGAATAATAGGATGTTAAACCGTACCTCAATGTTTTTTGTAGGCAAGATAATGCCTGAGGAGAAACCTGCACTGGGTTTTTCTCCTTTCACTCTTCTAAAAATATTCCCTCGTCTTAAATACCCACTATCCTAGTGGTGCAAATGTTCTTAGTTGCTAATCGTTTCATAGCTTAAAGGCACCATTCATTGCGAATGAGTGAAAGGTTTTGATTTAAAGATATATTAATTCGTTTGATTGGAAGGTTATACCAAATAATTTTTACCCAGTGTCACATATTTTTGCTTAGGAACTCGCTGTATACTATCAAGTATAGCCAATGCACTAGTAAGGCGAAATTGTCAAAATAATGGATGATTTGGAAAAAATTTTTTTTCGAGAATTTCAATTAAAACTTATTAATTGTGTGCTGCACCATTTTGAATCTGTTATTAAAATATCTATCAGATATGCCTTGGAATTCTTTTTTTGGTGAATTCCTACGAGTATGAATGTGAAAAGAAAAATTAGATCTTATGGAAACAGTTCCTCTTTGTAATGAAGAGCTGCTAAGCTTAAATGCATATTTTTTATTAATAATATATGAAAGAGAATATTGTTGAATATACAATGCAAGGATGGATGTGCAAGTCTATATCGCTGTTTTAGGAAAAAAGATTTGGTAATATTCTGGCTAATAGCTGATTTAGGTCAGCAACTGGTGAGGGAAGTACGATAAATAGTTTTTCTACATAGATGAAATGAAGGGAGGGGAAATTTTTGTTCAATATTATATTAATATCGCTTGTGTGCCTATGTAGCTCTAAAATCATACTAGTCACTGAGTTTGACCTCTGATAAGATCATCCAGAGGCTATACCCTGCTGCCAGATAAAAATGTGATCAGGTGTCAAATTGACTACCAGTAAGTTATGACTTCTGTAAAGTGTAATGGCTTAAAACTTGAATCTTAATATTAATACTGAGGTGAAATAAAATTGGAGCAGTAAAAGAACCTTGAAAGATTTTTTTCCCTGAAAAGCTGTATGTATGGCACACAGTTGAATTTAGGAATAGTATGTGTGCTGATCATCTGTAGTCACTGGATGCAGCCTTTCTACATTTTTGTGTTTGCATCACAGTGTAAATCAAAACCTTCTACACTCATGCTATCAGACATTATATATGCCAAGACATTAGCTGTACCATGGATGAATTTAAAGGATTTCTAGAATTACAACAACTCATTAGCTCCATAAAATCTGGGAGAAATCAAAGAGGAAAATAGTTATTGTTCTTTAATGATGTATTACATAACATGTATTCCTGAATTTCGAATAAAACAATTTACTGTTAAACAAAGTTGTTCAAATTATTTATCCCTATACTTTTCCTTTAATATTTGTTGTGAAAATTGTGATGATAAACCAGTCAAAAAATATAATTCCTTGAACTGTATTGGAAAATTCAAGGAAAATTTACCACTTATATCTCACAATGACATTGGTTAGCTTCTCTCATGAGAAAACTTTTCTATACTATTATATATTTAGATAATAATTGGAAGTATGAATATTAATGCATTGGAAGCCTGAAAGATACTCAGTAGCAGAATTCGACTTATACTATGTGAAAGGATGATAAAGAGGATGACTAATGAAACATGCTGGAAAAGTTAAATTGCTGCAATTCTAACAAAATGAAAAGTTTTAAGTCCCAATGGAAATAATGTTTTTTTCTATCCTGTTCTCAATAGCTTAATTTTCAGGAATTCTTGATCAGTAAAATGTGCAGATTAAAATCCTGGGGCCATTTAAAATGGCCATGTATTCATGATTGTTTTGATTTTCTTTGAGATTAATCATAACAAAATTTTGTGCTTTCAGCGTCAGTTGCCTTCCTTCAAGAGAGTGATGTCTTCATGGATGCTCTAACAGCTGTGACACGTAAAGAACCACGTCGCAGGAAGCGAAGAATTTCCAGCAGCAAAGATGATGACAAAGCCAAAGGAAAAGAAACTGAAATTAAAAAGGAAGAGTCAGGAGATACACATGGAGGAACTCCTCCACATTCACCTGATGAGAAATCTCCTCCAGTACTAAAGCCATCATTTAAGGTGAGCTGGATTTTGTTCATTTTCATTTAGTTTAATTTCACAATTACTTTTCCCCTGAGAAAAAGAATTTTTCCATGGAGATTGGAATGACAAACATTCAAAGTGCTCTAATATTCAGTTCATAGTAGCGCATTGTCTATCATGTAATTTGTCTTGTAATTATTATTTTTACAGTGGTTTTAACTACTGAAATTTATTTTTTCTTCCCTTACCTTGAATAGTTCTATCAAGATACTTTGGAAACGGATGATGAAATGAAGAAAGTTAAAGAAGAGAATTTGAGTGACGAGGAACGGAAAGGTAAGTGCTCAAGAACATTGAGCAAATATTTTACCTAAACTGATTATAATCTTTCTCCTTTGTTCTATTGTATGTTTACATAACTATATGTATTCTGAAATTGATATTCATTTTCATGGGAACCTTCAAATTTATACAATAATTTTATAGTATCAGTAATACATTTTAGAAAAAAATGGTTTAAGTAGCGGAAGCAATTTCTTCCCTAAGATTTTATGCTCTGAAGTTAAGGGATCCAGACTTCACCTGCTTGAACAATGGGAGATTAAAAGCAAAGAGAAAAAAGCCCAATAGGTCAATGACTTAGTATACTCCTCCCACTCCCCCCTCGTTGTACTTACCAAATGCATGAGCCATGGCTTGGCAATCTCTGCAATGGACCCTCCCCATTCTCTCCTCCCCCTTTCCTTACAGGGATGATGTGGCACCTTCCTCCCTTTCCCCTCCTTCCTCTCCCACCACTGGCCCAGATACCACCAAGATTGTCAGAGTTTCATTCTACTTTCCATTTTTCTTTTATTTTTTTCTCAATTTTGTGTGATTATAGTATTTTGTAAAACTTATCTTATAATAGTAGGCATCATACAGATTAAATTATTTTAAAAGAATGCTTTAGGAAATAACATTTTGGCTGATTAATGTTATTTTATAATGAATTATCTTCATCAGTTGAGGTATCACTGTAGTATTGTATAGATTTTGTTGTATGTACCCATGCCATTGATACATGAAATTTTTATATTTTCCTTTTGTGATCTGGGTATTATTAGAGACTCTTACTTTCATGCTAGGCATTCATATAAACATTTTTCAGTCTAAAATTATGTACACAAATAGGTAAACCAGATAATGTTATGTATAGTCTTATTAATATGTTGTCTTAATTCTCTGGACATTAAAATATTGTGAATGATCTGTTTTCATGACTGAAGGCAATTTTCGCATACCCTTTTTCTCCTTTGTTCTTGGCCTTATGTGAGTACTGTACAGTCATGCTTTATATTCAAAAGAAATCCTTTGGATCCCTCAAATTAAAGAGATATTGAGTATTCTTATGATTTAGTTAAATACATAAGGTATTTCAATACAGGTAAAATATTTAGTCACAAAATGTATTTAATGGCTTATTTTTAGTTATCATTCTAACCTATGATTATTGGTAGCTTGATCTTTTCTGTGTCTGGCCATTCATGGAAATCTGTAACTCATGCCATTCAGTATCAAAACTGTAACTAAAAAACTTTCCCCATACATTTTTCAGTTACAACTCCAACTCCTAAGGATGATGGCAGTCCATCTGCTGAAAATGATGCTTCAGATGATGAATCTAAGTTGAAAGGTTCAAAAAAGAAAACAGAGAATGATTCTTTGTTAGCCAGAAAAAGAATCAAGAAGGAGGATGATGACGACAGTTCAGGAAGTGAAGACAATTTAAGGAGAAGGGAGACTTTGTCTAAAGGCCTTAGAGGTGTCCTTGTGTATCATAAAAGGATGTCAATGAAAAGTAAAAAAACTGTGAAATGGAAAGAAGATGGAGAATTGGAAAAGGTGGTGTACTTTGAGCTGGATGAAACTGAAAGAGGTGAGGCTTATCCTTTTCTTTTCTAATGTGGGAGTGATAAATTTTTATGTTATATTCTTAAACATAGTATGTTGCATCAAATTCAGGGTGTCGATTGAGGGTAAATGATTAAACTTATTAGAATATAAAGTTAGCTCTTTAAAGGTCTAACATTTTGGGTTTCATGATTAGCATTGGCAAAAATGTTTTGTATCATGCTTGAAATACAAAGATTATTATCTGATGAGAAAAAAAATCCACACGAAGTTATCCTCTCAATTTGGTTTGAAATCTCTTTGGAATGCATTCTTAGCCATTCTTTATCCTAGTTTGGTTAAATTATGAGCTGCAATTATGGATCTTCATAATGTCAGCTCTTGAATTCATTTGGCCTTTTCATTACTTTCAGAAGAACAGAGTTTTATAGCCATTTTTCAAATTTAACCTGGTGCTTCAAATTTCTAGTTTCTGTATGGGTGTGAATTTTTAGAGTAGTAACTGCAAACTGTTGTCAATTGAGGTTTGTGTGATGGATAGTGCAAGTGCCAGGGTGATCAATGAGCATCTCTCTGAGTTACTTTGTTTTCATGTCAGTTTCTTTATGATAAATAGGACACCATTGTGATCATTGAAGTTTAAAGTGTATTCATTCCTAGCCGGTGTGTTATAATTTATAGATTTGAACACAGGTGATTACCATATTTTCCAAAATGTGGGACCAAGTTTTTCCCCTAAAATGTTCATAGAAAATTAGCCTGATCTTATGTAGCCAATACTTGGCCTCAAGTTTACTCTTAATGACTTTTCAGTGGCATGGTACCGGTAACTGGATTGGGAAATCTTCCCTTTAAAATTCTTTTATTTTACTTAGTGTGCTATATTTGTTTATATCATTAGGTTACTTCTTGTTTTATCTGAAACAACATCAGTATTACTTATGAAAGAGTTTTTCATATTTCCTAAACACTTGGGTTTAAAAGCCAAAAAAAATGGTGCATTATATAACTATGTGAACTTATTGAAGCATTTCCCCGATTCCATTTTAGTGAACGTGACGAAAACATTCATGGACATGAAGCAGATGGAAAGAACTCATGAAAGAGAGGCTTTTCAAATGGCTAGAAAGCTTGGTAGGTTTCATAATTACTAATAGCAATTCTTCCTGTCAATTAATTTTCCATCACTTTAATATTTTCTTAAAAATAGGTATTATAAATGAACATGAATGTGGAATTTTTTCTATTAATATGCTCTTGTTAATAATATTGTGATATATTTCAGCTCATGAAGATATAATGGAAGAAAGAATGCAGTGGAAGCCCCTGATTCCCCTTGCACTACCTCCACCCTTAGCAGAGCCTGGAAGCAAAAGTCGTGAAAAAGATGTTCAATATGCTCGTGAAAAGGTTGTTCTCCAGTCACTATACTTCCACCGAGATATGTAAGTTTAATTATTTTTTTGTGCTACTGCCATAATTCTCAGATAGACCTTATCTAATTAAGCATAAAAAATTCTCCATAGTAAAAATATTACAATATACAGACTTATATTATTTAAAACTTGTGTTAATGTGTGAAATTGCTCTTGGTAATGGTGAAATATTCTCTATATTGTCATATTTTTTCCTTTAAGGATACCGGATTCTCCATCTGAGCCAGATAATGAGAATCATCCCACGACGGACCCTGCAGTTATTCCTCTCAATGATGCATCTGGAAATCCAGACAGTATCAATGATTTTCAATCAACCCCTTGGCCTGAGCCAAAATCCCTGCAGCCTCCTATTCCAGCAGGTCCTACAATTGTTGGCCCCTCTGGTCCCTCAGGTCCAGGTGGTGTGATGCCTGGAATGCCAGAACATAGTGATCCCAACTTTATGGCTCAACATCCTCATCCCCACATAGTTCAAGGGCATCCCATGATTGGGGGTGGGATTACAGTTCCATTTGGGGGAGCAATGCATCCAAACCAAATGGGAACACACACAATGCATGGTGGCTTCAATGCTGCTATGGGTGGACCAGCTATGACTGGAGCTCAGATGGGTAATGTGGATAACAGCATGCATCAAAGAGCATCTCATGTAATGATGTCCAACCCGAGGCCCATGATGCTTGCGCAAAACTCTCAGCAACTTCCAATGACTGGCATGATGAATCCTGGTATCCAGGGTGTTGCAAGTTCTGGTGGTGACTGGAGGGTAAGTGAAACTGTTTAAATTCCAATTAGCAAAATTGAAATCCACCTCAAGTACTGATATCTAGTGACATAGTTTACTAAATAATATATTTTTTACTCCTTAGACTGCCGATGGAAAAGTAGTTCCCGTTGACGATTCACAACCCATGGTTATGTATGCTCAAGGTGGTGTTGGAGAAGTGGGAATGGGTGGAAATAATGTCCCCTCAATGGAAGGGGAAATGACTTCTGGGTATGAGATGGATTATGGCGTACAGTATCAGGAGGGAATAGAGGAGTCTCCCGGGGGAGGACCTGGATATATGATGCCACCAATGAATTACGCAGGAGCTGCCACCAACAATGTGAGGCCACCTCATAGTGGAGCCATGTATGGACATCCACCAATGTTCCGAGGTAGTGGCTCTAGGGGTGGACGGGGTGGTCCTACACCCCGTGGTGGACCATGGTTCAGGCCAAATGGACCTCCCCGAGGAAGAGGAGGTGGAGGGGGAAACTGGGAAATGGGAAGAGGTAAACTGTGTTTTTATGTTTCATTAAAATTGATTAATATAGGACCACTAAAATTCATGCAACTGGATTATTGAAATATGTTGGATGAGGCATTTGATCATACCTCTTTAGTGCCAATTCCTGTGTAAAATTGGAATATAATCTCCCATAAAAACTTGAACATCAATAGTATTTCATCCACAGTGTTTCAATTCCCTCTATGATGTTTATAGTAATGGGGCAGTTCATGCTTGTGAATAGGTGTGTATGAAAGAATATGACCCATTTGTGAGATACTTGGAGATTAAATGGTTGAATCATTAAGGTTTCACTTGCTGGTAGGATTGAATGATTTGAGGTAATGGAAGAGAAAATACTCACTTAGGTGGTAGGCATGCGCTAGCAGTAGCTCAGAGGGGAAATATTTAATTAAATGAGAACAGAATAATAGACTTCTATTCCTTTTTTCAAACAACTTGATACCAGAAAACCTTTTTTTAAAGAATTTTTTATGAAGTATTAATGGTTCCCCTAAAAATTAGTTGTTGCGTGTTATCAAGCATGTACCTGTTCATTAAACAAATGGAAGCAAGTATGGGGAACCTATTACACTTCTCATCATTCTCCTGCTTCATCCAAAATTTTAATTACTCTAAAAAGTGCTATATAACATAATTTAAACCAAGAAAATATTTTTGTACCCAGTTTGCTATTATTCAAGTGATGATTTTTTAATTACATGCTGTTGTACATGTACCAGGGTGTGTATATAATTAATAAACCAAGATTCAGGTCAGTGATAAAGTTGGAGAGAACTTACAATGGGTCTAAAGAATTGGGTTTTAACATGCTCCAGCAACTTACGGTATAAGGTGGACTCTGGTTAGCACATTTTTGTAGGGACCCAATATCCTGAACGTGGTTAATAACTAGGAAAACATACTAAAGTGGTGGTAGGAGGAGGTAGGCCATTCCGGGTTAGTTGAAGTCGTGTGTGTAAGTTGCGTAACCTTCAGGGGAACAATATGCTGGTCATCAAGTTAGTTCACTCCATAGATAACTGGTGTTTATTTAATGTTACAAAGTTTCATTAAAATTATCACCCATCCCAAGAAAAAAATATGATGCCTTATGTTGATGTGTGCTTAATAATTATTTTGTATATACTGTCCACTCAAAAAGACTCAAGTTTCAAGGCTTTATGTCTCAAAAATGGGAGAAATGATATTCATACAGAACATATCAGTGTGTAGATAATTTAGTCTTAAGTATATTTAATGCAGGTAACAGGCTTTTTTTAATTGTTAATTCTGATGCATGTTATTGCAGTGTGGATGAAAAATGGCACAATTTGTTTTTTATATTGCAGTGGGCTGCAGCGTCACTTTGGCAGTTCTCATAACAATATGAAATGCACAAATGAAAGAGAATTTTGATGGAATATGAGTTGCACTTTTTTTCATGATGTCCCTTCAAAAGTTTTGAATAATTTACTTATATTCATTCAAGTTATTCTATTCAATTTACGAAACAGGGTTTTCTCCATTAGTATGCAACATTGGAGGCATGCGACAAACACCTTTGTCTTCATTTTTAAATTCATAATGCAAATCTGTTTACGCCATAAAACTTGACCATTCGGCAAGACTTTAATTAAATTTATATTTTTTTTAAAGAGTATATTCCCTAATTAACAACACAGCATAGAAAACAGGACAGAGGAAGGATCTTTAATTTTCTAAACAGATTGCAACAGCTAGTTTGCTTCCTAGCTTTGCAAATGATTCTAACAGCCCATTTCTGTAGTTTAAAGACACGGACAGCCTTAGGGGACAAACCCCATGCTAATATGCCATATTTAAGTCTGCTGTAGATATAAGCATAATAAATTGTTACAGCTGCATCATTCTTCTTAGTAAATAACAGCCAGAGGCTACAGAGGATGATATACAATTTATGTGAGGCTCCTAGTCAGTGTTTTCATTGATAATAAGGCCCAGAAACTTAGAGTCAGTAGCCCGCTTAAGACTACAATCTGCAAATATTGATATATAGGCTATAGTCAATTTTTTTATGGGTAGGATGGAACAAAATATAACATGATTTGTTTTCATTTATGAGAACCTTATTAGCAGAGCACCAAATCTCCATGTCTCTGATAGCCTTTTGGGCAGTGGCTGCAATATTTCCATCACTTTTTAAAAGAATGATTTTTGTCATCTGCATAGATAAAGACATTACCATTTAAGGATGAAGGAAGATCATTGATATACGATAAGAATAACAAGGGCCCCCAAGAATTGACCCTTGTGGAACACCCTTATTCACTTCCTGTTAAGAGGAAACATATTTAAGCCAATTTTCACATGAAATAGTCACTTCTTGTGTTCTATTAGCCTGAAAAGATCTGATCAAATAATTTGCAATGCCTCTAATTCCAATGTGCTGAATTTTCATCAAAAGAATCTCGTCGTCAATCGAATCAAAAGCTTTAGCCAAGTCATAAAAAATGCTGACAGTATTAAGATGATTGTCAAGTCCATCAACAACAGAATCAATAAATTTGTAGATGGCAAATTCAGCAGAAGAGCCACTTATAAATCCAAACTGAGATTTGGTTAGGATAATCTCACTCAATAAGAATGATGAAATCCTTCTTGAAATGACGCATTCAAATATTTTCGAGAAAACTTAAAGTTTAGGTATAGGTCAGTAATTTTCCATTGATTGAAAATCTCCCTTTTTATGTAAGGGAATCATACTGCCACTTTCAATTTATCTGGATAAATACCGGTAGATAGGGAGGTATTGACCAAATGGGTGATAGATGTAAGGAGATATTTTTTGCAGTCACCTTTCAAAAGGGAGCAGGGAATTTCATCCCAAACAGCTGAGTGTTTTGAATTAATTTTATTTATAATAGACTCAATTTCTTTCTCACAAGTTGGAAAAAGATATGTGTTATTGAGAACTTGAGGATATATGTTATATACACATGCATCACTACCAACACTTGTCATGTGTAGAGATGGGCAACTTGGTAAATTACCGTGGTAATTTTCGTAAATTACCGTGGTATTTTACCTAAATTACCAGCACCCCTGAAAGTTACCGTAATAAACGGTAATTTTCAGAAAAGGTCCTTTTCAGAAAATTTCTTCCTCACGAAGAAACCATTGGAATTGGTGATATTATAAATTAAGAAGCTAAAACGATTTTGTTTACATTGTGTCCATGATTAATTCCAATTAATTCAGAGTAAATTAACAAATGCACATTGCGCAGAGGTATGTCTTTGGAACGAAAATTTCTCATAGTGAGACAAAAGAGAGGCAAATTGCGTGTTGCTGCCAACTTCGTTTTAATTTTTTAAATGAGTTATAATAGATAAACGTCGTGATATGTTTGATATAAGCGTTGGCATTTATATCTCAATGCTATTTGATTTCGTTTTGAGTCCTCTGATAAGGATTTGCAGCTCAAAAGTTAAAATTACCTGAAAATTACGGTAATTTTCGAAAATTACCGTAATTTACCTCAATTGAAAATTACGGTAATTTACCCATCTCTAGTCATGTGCAGAAATTATGGAGTAGATCTTTGATGATTTTGTCCAGTGATTTAGAGTATGTCTAATTTCTTGGACAAGAAATTCTGCAAATACCTTTTACATAATGCAATTTGCACATCAAACAAGTTCTTGTACAGAAATTTTACTGTCTACAATGGCCTGAAGACATCCTGTAAAATATATAATCTGTCAAAGAATGTGCTCTTATTTTTAATGACTAAACAGACATTCTTTATTAATGCCATATTTATTGTTCAATGTTGTTATTAGTTCACAAATTATCATTAGCATATCCATATCATAATTATATGGACAAAGAATGAATTATAAATGTCCTATAAATGTTATAAATATCTTTCTCCCAAAATAATGGAAGGCTGATCTGGTGCTTTCCCCTTAGTTAATATATAAAATCTTCCCAAGTCTTCCACCAGGTTAAAAAATTTAAAGGTGCCTATGTTTTGAAGTTCAACTCTTAACTTCATTATCAAAGTCCTTGGTCTCAGGTCAGGTGACATTAAATGGTCATCATATTTTGATGTCCTGAATTGATAAGCACAAAACTAATTTTTAAAGCTTGAAACATCCAGTATTTTCAAAAAGGTTCCCAGAAATTACTCAAGAAAAGCCAATATGGTTTAAATCCCTTCTTTCAAGTTGAATTTCAATGGCTTCCTTTACAATTCTATCCCAGTAACCTAGAGAATGAGTGCTCACTTATGCTCATGACTTGACTTGAGGCTTCGGGTATATAAGATGGCCAAAATGAGGACACAACATCATTTGCCTTGATAGAATTTGGGAAGTGATGGCATCCGAATTTTAGAGCCCGGTGGAAGACCCGAGAAGATTTAATGCTCATGGGAGGTTTAACTGCCCCTTCCTGTTGGTAGTGCATAGTTGGCCCAAACCCACTGCTATCTTTAGTGATATATAATAATTGGATGGCCCTTTATAGCCAAGGAAATGAAAATATTAGAATATGTAATTCCAGGTCATGAAAAATAGGAAAAAAACTCGCAGTGAAAATGATCTCTTTTAGATGTTATTAGGGCTGTTACATAAAAATTTGCTTGGTGGTGAAGAATTGTCCTCTTTATGTTGTTCTTGTTAATGACAAGAGTAAATCCTCAGCTTTCTGTCAATGTTTTTCACGTGCTCTCTGCATAAAAATTGTACTGGTATTTAGCATTTTTGTTAAAATTCATTTATTGAACAAGGTTTTTACTAGGAGCCTTATTGATTTCTAATATTGCAGGAAATTTTTTCACCTGCTCAGTAAACTTAGGCACAGGATTTTGATCGTGTTCTTTCTATGATTGAAAACTTAAGCTCATTTTAATGGCTTTGTCATTCTTTACTAACTTTAAGTGTTGGTGTATATTTAATTGTTCATGTTTGTAATTAGAGCTACTATATTTTCCTTTTCTTAGTGGTCTGTTGCTGTATTAGTTGTGGAGATTATTACATCTCATTTATAATATATATTAGGTTTCACTTTGGTCCACAGAATAGAGAGTTGTTTAAAATATATTAATTTTTGTGGTTGATGTTTATTTTATTAATTTTTTATAATTGTCTTAATGTACTTTAAATTTTCCACAGGCCGTGGAGGTAGAGGAAACCTTCGTGTTACTCCTTGCAAGCATTTCCGGGCTGGATACTGTAGAAATGGTGATCAGTGTAGTTTCCTTCACCCTGGTGTGAATGGTCCCCCTGTGCCATACATGTATTCTGAATAAGAAATACATTGAAGATTATTGACAATTCTTCTTCAAATGACTGCAAAAATGGCTGTGAAATTTTTATGCCTTGCCCAACTGTTCTTTAATTTTTTCTCCATTCTATTCTTAATGGAGGTAAAGCAGATGGCAGTTTGGCAGTGTGTACATATATATATATATATATTTTCTGTTGTATCAATATGAATTTGTTTGGTGCCTAATCGAAGCTATTTAGTTTGTCTTAGCTTGATTGTTAATTTTATATAGGCTGCTCTCCAGAAACCTTTTTTGAAAAGGACATGTGAACTTTGTTCCAAGGTGCTAAAGTGTTTTAATTTATGTATAACAATCCAAGAGTGAATGACATTTGATGTGGTCTCAGAAGAACTTGGTGAATAGAATATTCCTTAAAAGTGATTGTGGAAGTATCATGATCATCTTTTCCGACTTTTTTATTTTATACCTCACAAGTTTATAGAGAATGTATATATTTTGTAAAAAGAATGTAAATATGACTATTATATGATGAGAATACTTTATACTTTTATTTTATTTTTCATACTTGTTTACCTTGGCCATTTCCTCAACTTTCGCATTTCTGGTGGGGCAAATCAAGAAGTCAGTAACAAAAATAGCACACTTCTCGATTTTATGTGAGAATATTCTAATTTGAACAGCTTATATGTATTAGTATTGTGAACTTATAAAAACCAATGGAATGAATGGTTGGTTTGAAATTTGCATTATCATCACACATACTTCTTACCAACATATATTTTTGGCTACCTGGAATTTCGAGGTTGTCTCTGTTACCTTTTCTGCTATTTTAGGAAATATCAAATTCTAATGCAAGCTTCCAAAGAAAATGACAAAAAGTTTTTATTCATTTGATTATGGAAAATAACTGCTAACAATAATTGATTTCCATTCAAGTGCTTGTCGCCCTTTTTGAGGACTGTCTCTCCTGATCAAGAACAATCGTCAACTGCTTGGTTTACTGTGTCTGCTCCTTAAAATGAGTGACTATCAATACATTTTTCCTTGTTGCCTGCAGTTCAAAATTGGTTTTGACATAGATGTTATAGTGGTAGTCAACTAAGAATACATAATAAATTGAATATCAATAGCCTCATAAGCCAAACCTAAAATAAATCATAAGATAGAAATAAGATAAGGGAACCAAGATGCTTGGATCACAAATGTTTTACTAATAATTTGTCACCTAGTATGGCTAAAACTCTCTGGCTCTCTCTCACACGAGAATTCATGAATTGTTGAGCAAATAGGAGAATATTGAAAGCAAAGTAGTAACTACCCACCTTCAACCACGAGGCTGAGCTCTTCACTGACAATGAGATCTCCACGTTCAGGGCAACACAAGCCTCTTGATTACCAGAGTGGGTTATTGTTTATTATGCTCATGTGTAGCAATCTCAAAGACTTTTTTCCCTCTGGTAATATTGAAGAGCAATACATCCAAGATCATATTGTATTTTACATTTAAGGTGGCAGCAACATGAATATTAGTGGCACCTTCAATTCAGTAAAATACCAACCAATGTTATTGGATTGACTGTCAATACTGTATTTTATAGCTGATATGTGGAATAAGCTGTATAAGATGTGTGTAGCTGAGGGCTTGTGACCACTTTTATTATTAATCACTACTCCATGGTGAATTTCAGAATTTCCTCGGGTTTGATAACGAGTTGAAAGATCTGTGGTTTTATAATCTTTTTCATTCACGAAATCGCTTTGATATTTTTAAATATTTACAAATAAGGTCCTTATAAACTGTTATTAACCAATTTGATTCAATATTCAGCTCTACAACTGAAGTTGTCACCTGTTCCTCAAATAATTTCATTCATAGTTCGCGGATGTTTTGCAGTTAGTGACAGCGCCGCCGAGCGATTGGGATGACTGTCGCAAGGGCAAAATAATTGAATATGGTCTGGGATAAATAAATATCCGTAGCTATCACTAAATTGTTTTACATTGTAAGACAGTGAGATGAACACCGAGGATATAAGATATTTAATCAATGAAATAAAACAGTTTATGGTGAAAATTTTGGCACCCAACATTACTCGTAATAGGTGGGTTACACGAGGATAATTTCATTTTTGAGAACAATGAACGGCTAGTTAGAGAACTGAGAGGACTGTAACGTCGAAATAGGGTGGACTGGGTAAACCGGGTGAACATTTGTAACTCATCATTTAGCCGAGGGTGCGTCTACGGTACCTCCAGGCAGGTCATTGGCGTCATTTGATACATGATAAATAAATCAATTAACTTCTATGATTAATTATCGGAATACTTTGTGATAAATTCATCAAAATATGATTTAAATGGATTTATTAACTAATTTTGATATGAAAATCAGCTCTTATTAATCCGACAGAAATTTTACTTGTCTAACTTGACTACCATAGTCGAGACGACGATCGTACGTAGCTGAATTGTAGTATGGCGTCCAACTTTTTAGCACCAGTGAAGACAGAAAAACAAATATTTGAAAATTCCATGCTAGAAGATGACCCTAACGCAAATTCTTCCGTATGTCCCGAGGAAACGTCTAAGCCTCGTTGGGGTCCTAATCATAAAGGAGCTCAGGAGTTAGCCAATCTCTACAGTAGAGGTGAGCGGTGAAGTATATTTACCGTATTTCAGAATGATTGCCAGTTTAAAACTATCCATGTGTCATCTTTTCTATTCGGAATTGTTTTCTATTCATAATAAGTCTCTTGAACATCAGCAGACGAGGGTAGGTCAATTTGCCGGCCTTCCGTAATGGTTGTTCGCTCACGCCCATTTTTACTGACATAGGAGAAATGTCGCAGATTCGACAACTATTACGGGCTGTAGGCTGAACATACGATAAATTATATGTAGAATTGGAGTAATGTTGTAGATCGATTTGCTGTTGATACCGTGCGAGGTAATATTAGGAGGTAATCGAGTTAAACTCAGTATAACGACCCACAGGCTTAAGAAATTTGGTCATAAACTCTTACAGCATATGCAATGCTTAATATGACGTGTCATGCCGTTTGCACTTGTGGGTTTCGATTAACATTACGAGATATTAGTATACGCATTAGTGAAAAAGTTGAACCAGGATGTTGATATGTGGCTGAGTAATATTTTAGTTTAATTGTACGCGGATTAAAATACCTATGCCCCAAAGAAAACTCAAGGGTGGACTGACCATTTTATTTCATTAAATAATACACTTCAATCACTAGGGAAACGGACACAAGAATGCATCTGTGTTGGAATATGCATCACCTTAATGGTTGTGAACACATTCTTCATTGTTCTTCATTTTCGACTTGAAAACTTGAGTACCATATTGGTTGCTGCCTTGTGTGGTATTATAACAGCTGATCTGGGCTCTGGCTTAGTCCACTGGGGAGCGGATACATGGGGATCGGTGGAATTGCCCATCGTTGGTAAGGTAAGTAGTAGAAATGTTATACCTTTAACACTTTATAAGTCTGTTTAGAAGCTTTAAAACTGAATTTCGAGTGATCAATCGTTTGCGATCTGTTTGATAAATTAGAAATCCCGTTATTACTCAAATCAGCGATAAGTTAAACATAGTGTTGTCTCATTTTTGCAGTGTATGTGGTAGAATTAAATGATGAAACTAAGTAGTAAATGATTTTTTGTGTTCCGAGAAAAATAATAATTTTCTAGTACTATTAGGGCTATGGGTGTCCCATGTCTTCTATGATTATAACGTCTTATTAAAACCACTTATTTTGCTCGATATAATTTAGTAGGTGGAGCAAAACTTCTTTTATGTATAGTACCTATTGCATAAGATAGAATTCATCTTCTCACAGACAGTTGCTGAATTTAATCTTAAATGAAGGCACTAGACTCTGACTAAGTTTCCTACTAGAATAATATAATGAAATTAATCATGGATCTTAGTCTTAATCTCCATTTCTAATTCTCAAATCCACTGAATCAGTGGCTCAGCCTGTCAGGGTAGGATTGTTAACAGCATGTAAATGAATTTTCATTGTTGTTGCTTTGTAGGGATTTACTTTACTTTATTCCAGATTAGTATTCAGGATGATGTGAGTGATAAAAGAATGAGATAATATCCTGAAACACCATTGCCTATGGCAGGATAAACACCCGTAACGTCATGATGTAGGAGCAGGTGTACATCCAAGTCATCCACAGAGGTCGGCATTAATGTGAAAAGCTGTAATAAAATATAGCATTATTCGCCGAATTGGGTATATAGCGTACCTATATTGCACATAGTCATGTTTACACCCCCTTAAACATGCCTTCTGTCCTTTTTACTAGTTACTTTAAATAAAAGCTGCTGTTAAGTATGCATGTTGAGAATCCAGTTACAATCCCTTGAAACATTAGTTCATACAGATTTTTAAGTGAAGCCTGAGGTATTTTTTTGTAAAAGTGTTGAACGAATTATTCTTCTGGATAGATAGAGTGTAGTTTGGTTTATTAATTCTGTACTATTTTTATGCAGTGCTGGACACAGTGTTTTAGTAGGCTATAAGAAAAGTAAACACTAGTTTACCAAATATACCCTTGAAAATTTTTTTATGTGAAGCTAGTCCTAATTATTCTTGCTGGGCTTAGCCTTGTTTTAACTACCTGTGTCCTGCCCTGTACCTTGCATGATATAGGGGTTGCCATTAATTGAGATTGGCATTAATAGGAATAATACCTCTGAAGGTGAAACGGACAACCTCATATGTATTTGATTTCCTTGTCTCGTTAAATGAGAGTATTGTACTTCTACATTGTAGATTTGGATGTAGAATTGTGTCTGTCACGTCCTCCTTTTGATTTTATTTTGTCTGTTATTCACTTCTATTTTAGAGGTGTCAAAAGTTTTCTTTTGTTCTTAATTTATGGTGCATTAGTTCAAGACCCTGAATCTGAAATTTCATGGAAGCAAATTGGTAAAGTGAATATGAACATGGTAAAGTGAAATTTTCCATCTAAGCTAAAATATTTTTGGTGGTGCATTGGAAAAATGTATTGTATTAATTTATTTAATGAGTTATCTTTCATTGCTTCTACTGACAGCTAATCCCTTGCTGTATTAAACCATTATAAAGATACACGTATTAAATATTTCCATAGATTATTAAATATGGTCCATCAAAACAGTGTTTTGGAGTTGGGGATTGCATGTTTTTGTGTTGGAAACACACTATCACCTTGTTAAGGACAATCCATGAAGGGTATGTGAATATTTTTCTTCTGACAGTGGAGAGGAACTACATTTTCAGATAGATAGTATCAGAGAAAAATCCTGGAGAGAAGCATGCTCTAACATTGTTATTTACCATTAAATGATTTCCATGAAAATATTTTACCAAAAATCATATTTTTCATTAAAAAATTGCCATGCATGCTTTTAGTTTGATATACAGCATTATAGGTACTCAAGTAAAAACGATAAGAGTATGGGACCAGATATTGATGTTTTTGACTATCAGGTGGAAGAAGAAACGTTTTAGTTCTAGAGTGAAAATGGCTAATACATAATTATTATCCATTTCAAATATCTTGGGGGATGATAGGTAGGCCTAAAATTTGTGGGGAAGGTGCCTTTCGGATAAGCCAATAACCATTTGAAAGTGCCCGTTGCCATGGGTTGGGGGTCTGCCTCTGAGAGGGACAGCTCGACATTGCTAAGATTATTATCCCTAACTCCTTCAGCCAAAATATCTTTGATACGCTCAATGAGAGAGGACTTATGGATGACATGTCGACCATCATTAAAATGGGTTCTGCCTGGCCTTCATCTTGGTCGAGGAACAAAACTGAGGGTGACAAATGCATTCTTTTCATTCTAGGGGTTTCTTATCATGACTTTTGCCATGGGCTATTCCAGAAAAAAGTAGACCTAAGGAACAAACAGGTTGATCCATAGTTGGAATTTTAGGAACAGAAAGTATACATGAATGCGAAAAAGAGAATTTTGTATCCCCCAAAATTGGAAGCAGCAATAGTTGGCTAAAATTAGGAATAGGTTAACCAATATGATCATCTGTCAATATCATTCACATTGTTAAATATGTAATTTTAATGTGATAAATGGTTTAAAAAATTGCTTTTAGTAGTCTTTCTAATTTACAATAGAAAGTAGTTGCAGGCTTAAATGCAAAAAATAGTTTGCATTCCTAGTTTTATTCTCTGGTCTGATGGTGTGACCGAGGTGACTTCTTCATTGCTGTCATCCAAATTGTCATCCTTGCTATTGCTCTCGCTTAACTAATCAATTGGCAACATGGCATGCAGTTCCACTAAGTGCACTCCACTTGAAGCAACTGAATTTTTGAGTAGCTAGGCCATGCCTACTGCATCCTAGTTCACTCTCACAAAGTCACGTGAGAAGTGAATTTCTCTTTGCTCACCCCCCCCCCCACACAAACTCTAGGCCTGCCTCTCAGCCCCCGAGATAGTTGGAATGGATAATAAGGCAATTGTCAATAATTTTCTGAAAACAGAATTTATCAAGACAGTCAAAGATGTAGTCTGAAAGCTATTCTCCCCATTACAGGTACATGATTTCATTTCTATGTCCAATGTCTTTAAATGTAAAAATTGAACTTTTTAGGCTATGTATGAAAAGAGCACTCCATTGCTCTTTTTTTAACTTACTATACCTTTTACGAGTGGCATTCTTGAGATGAATGTATGATAATTATTTGTTGTAAAGATGGAAGTATAGTTTTGAGATGGTATTCTAGCCATATTGGTTTAAAGGCATATTGAACTGATTATTTGTCTCTGAAGTTTATGCTCTTCATATACTCATGTATTTTTTGAACACTTATTAAAAATTTCATTACATTTATATGTATTTAAAATAGTAGCATATTTCTTATGAATATCCTGTGTCAAGTGTATTAAAAACCTATCTTTATTTTTGTCACGGAAAAAATGCAATAGGAATAGTAATTGCATTTGAAAGTGAATTTAGTGTCATGTAAAAAATAAAAAATATACTTTGAAGGAATGCTATTGTCCAAAAATAGAATTTATTATATGGTGAATAAACTCCACAATTAAAATTCTAAGCATTTAAATATTTTAATGAAATATATAAATAGAGTTCGTTACTTTCAGTACTTAAGGTGGCTCACTAGCTTGGCTGAAAGTGTTCCTGCAGGCCATTTCTTAATACATTTTCGTAGCTAAACTATAGCTCGGAGGCACTTCTAGTTTTCTCTCATATCTTAGAAAAGGATGGATCTTCGCAGTCATTGCGCAACATTATCATTGTAAATTACGTTGTTGCATTGATTTAGAGGAGAAATAGTGTGCCCACCGACGCTTTCCATCGTTTTTCAGCACGCTTTAGTTCAGTTTCTGCTGCGTAAACCAAAAATATTACGCAGTGATGGTTAAGGTCCATACTCCATCTTTGAAGCAGAAGTATTTTCAGTACTTAATATACAAAAATATAGCTATAGTTTTGAAAATACGAACGCATGTTTCCTGTCTTTTCACTCGCGTGTCCACGGCCAACGTCGGGCTGCCCCCACCACCGCCGCTTATACCCCCACCTCCAACTACTCTCTCCCCGCCGCAGCGCGGAAGGGGCACTCACACGACCACCTAGAGCGAGTATCACCCGCCATCAGACAAAGTAACTGGCGAGGGGAGAACGGACGAGGCGGTGAGGGGAAATCGTATTCGTATAAGGAATGTTGTTTTATGAGAAGTCATTGTTGTGATTTAGAAATAATAGATAGTTTGACCAATTCTCAATTAAATGACTAGATTATAATATTTATCGCAATTGCCATTACTATAACAGCGATGTGGAATGTTCACAACATCATATTTATCGCAGAGAGATTATGGAATTGGATTCCTGCGCAAGAGAATTCAATCTTCATTTTCCACAAAAAAAGCCAGAAAAGGCTGATTATGAGACAGAGAGGTTAGAATCTATTTTCACTTGTCCTTATGACATTTTACGAGCTTCAAACAATTTTTTTCTGGCAAACGTTATGGAAAAATACACAAATAAGTTTTTCGGCATAATCGAAGTGAAATGTGCAATTACCTGCAGGGATTTGTCTCCATCGGAGGCGGCAGGACAGAAGAAACTAAACTTTCTTCAAAAGAGTGGGGAGAATGTCACGCTAAAGCAAAAGCATCAGTATCATTACCAAATACAGGGACAGTTGCACCTTTGTGACAAAACGTACTGCGACTTTATCGTTTGGAGCCCATTAGGCATTTACATTGAGCGTATTAATAGAAATGATCTCTTTTGGAAACACCAAATGGAACAACAATTAGAAAAATTTTACATGGAGGTACTTTGCCGAAAATACTTCGCCTAAATATCCATTAAAACGAATTATTTAATGCTTAGCCATTACGTAATTCTAACCTTCTGTTTTTCTTGAAGTAATCATCCTTACGCTTTACCCCACACTATTTACCTTACAGGTCGCTCTTCATAAGTTCGTACGAATCAATGGTTTTAATCTTAGTCCAGACCCAAGCTGTAAACTCTTTGCAATGGGTAACTTTTCTCTCACTGGGTGCTGGTAATGAAATTGTGATGTTTTGAGATCAAACCATGACGAATAACGAAAACATTGGTGGTAAGAATGAAGAAACAGCGGAAGGCAAGGAGACATTCTGGTAAATCGTGAGACTGGTTATACTGCATTTCCCCACGTAAAATCACTTATTTTCACTGTGCGATACTGAAAATATCGACCGTGGACATGTGGTATTCACGAAGTTTTCAACTACTATGATATTAGTGCAATATTGTGATCCACCAGGCATAGTATCGCATTGTGCTGTAAATGCACAATGAAATAGTATATGCAAGATAATTGCGACATCAAAGTTACGAACAGCGAAGTTGAGCTGCGAACGAATACGATCACGCGTATTTATTTGTCAGCTGACTCCCCTCTCTTCCCTGCCATCCAGCGGAAGGACACTCTAGGCTCGTCTACAACCCAGCGACGCGCGCAGACCCCCTCCCCTCCAATCCCTCGTCGATTTCCCCTTACACGCTACGAGCCTTCCCATTCCACCCGGGACTGAGTAGGGGGAGAACCGACGAGGCGAAACTGAGAGCTAGTGAGCCACCTTAATAATTGCATTTAAATACATTTTTGTATGGTAATGTTTTAATGCACTGAATCGTCAGTTGTTCAACCCCTTTTTTTGACCAAAAATATGAATTCTATATGTGGACATTAAATATGTTAGTGTACTGAGAAACTCCAGTGAAGGAAGAATCTCCTGGTACGAATCCAAAGTTAATTAATACCTCTGCTACTTATTTACTCTGAAGATAGCCCTCTTGGCTGCAGGATGTTTCACTCTCAAAATATGTTGTCGTCTCGTGTCCACAAGTGTATAGTGTATTATTAACTTGTTGTCATAAAATAAAAAAAAATGGTGCTTCGACTGTAGCTGCTGATTTTAATTATGTCCACAGTTGAGCTCCTTTTTATTCACTATTTTAAATCATGTGAGAGTTTACCTGTTACCTCCATCATTAAAATCTACTTTTTCTCAGTGCCCACCTCTAAGTGAATCACACCATTATTGAAGAGATATATGCTGGATGGTCAACAGCCAGCGAGATATATCATGTCTTAACAACCTGGTATAGTCATTTGAGGAATGCAAAGTAAGCACAATGTGCCCCAGGATACTCCCATTCTTCTTTCCCTCTTTTTTAACCCAAGATGGGATGGAGCATGTAATGTTGAATAATTTGCTTCAACTGTGACTCGTAGCATATGCAAGTGAATTGTCTCATCTCCCATGCCTTGAAAAGTGAGTTGTCACCTGCTTTTGAACTGTGGTTTTCATATTGAGTCAAAAAATACTAGTTGGCATTACCACTAAAGATCCTGAAAGAAATAAGAGAGGTGTTTCTTGTGCAAGATTAGTTGATTGTATTAAATGCATTAAATAAACTATTAAATTGAACTTTACCTACTAGTGCAATGTTTAAACATAAGTGAATGGGTGTTAAGAAAGCAAGATGAGAAAAAGTTAAAATAGAATTAGTGCCAGTGAATCTGGTAATGCCTCATATGCCGGATATGTAGACAAAATAGTGAAAACCATTTTAATATTTTGGATGGAAGAACAGATGAAAAAATGTGCTCCTCAGGATGGAGTTATTATTAGAAATAAAACTCTTAGAATATATAAGCATTTGAATAATAAGAAAGTATTGGACACTTATAATTGCAGAAGTTGCATCTGCTTCTTGTGAATCCTGATGTTTATAGTGAAATAGTGGAAATCATACATTGTCAACTTGACTTAAGTCTTGAGACAAGGTTATTTGTAAAGAGAAATGCTGCAGTAAGCACAGATTATTGAAAACAATGGCCACCTGAAATTAGGGCATGTAAAAATGGATTAGCACTTCTTTTTTGTATGAGTGCAGCAATTTAGTTAATTAGTGAACCAATGTTAGTGGATAGGTTTGATGACTTCAGGACTTCCTGAGGATTATTTCTAGAGCTTCTCTGATTGCCTCATTCACTGAGTGAAAAATGGCTGAAGGGATTATCTTCCATACATAGTGTTTTTTGGTAATTCCTCAGGACAATTAGAATTCCTTGCTGAAGCTCTTAATGGAGTTTAAGTTCTTACCATTGAGTTCACATCTGGGGTCCCTAGATTAGGAATTATTCAAACTTCAAGTTATGTTACACTCATGTAAGTTGCATAACCATTCTTGTTTGTTGGGTTTTATCCGTAGCATTGTTAGAAAAAATTGACTTCAAAAGCTGTTGAAATATTAAAGAATTCTGGAATTAAGTAAAACTGTAAGCTTACCCAGGGGCTGATGTGCTGATGAATTTTGAGATTTTCAAATTGACAACATCATTAGCTGGCATGCAGACAATTGTCAGATCCATTACTCTGATGCTATTTCCATTTGGTCCTTGGCCTCTTCTTTGATCTCCGTGTAGCTTCCCCTTTAATCTTTGTCTATCATTATCAGCCTACGTACTCATCTCTATTTGCCTTCCTTTGTTCCCTCAACTGCCATTGATAGAATTCCTTTCACTTATGGAATAATTACAATCCAGATCATCCTTCACCTGGTGCTGAGTTGTGCTGTCCTCCCTAATTCATCTTAGTTTCACCTCATTCCTTACTCTATGCACCCATCTAATCTCTCTAGCCCCCCTCCCACCTAATTTTCATCCCTGAGTTGTTACTCCTATCCTCTCTTCTTCCCAAAGTTTGTTTCACAGCCATACATCATATCACTCGACACAATATTTCACTTGTCTCTTTCTCAGCTCAAGATTCATTCTGCTGCATAGCACTTTTTTATTCTAATTAAAGGCTCCCTTCACATTGTGGGTGAAATTATATGGTTAAGATTTTGGAAAAGTTTTTAAGACAGCCTAAGATTTGAAGATGGATTATTGAAATGTGGTCCTTCCATTGAATGAATCTGATGTTCAAGTGATTTTTAGAGTTATCTGTAGCTCTCTATGTTAAAATTACTGTGAAGTGAATAAATTCCAAGTGTTTCTGTCGTGAAATTATTCCAGCCTGTCAACTGTACCAGTGAAGGTGTAATCTCAAGACACAGAAGATTGTTTTAATCGCAAGACCAGGTGTTAGAACATTTAATTAATGTTAATTTCATAAATAAACTGCCATTCAAGTACGGTGGACACTTGACTTTCCTGCATTCGCGAATCCGGAACCTCTTTTAATCCAAAACAAAATTATGGTTGGAAATTTAAATTTCCAGCAACCATTAGACTAGATTCTGCTGTGACCGATAGATGGCCCCAAGTATTTCGATGCTCATTCAGTTGGTTTGTTAATTCGTTCCATTTATTTGTGAATGCTGACAATGATTATCGAATATTGTTGTATTATTTATTTTTTTCTATATTTGTATCAACTGGTACAATTTATACCTGAGTTTCATTTAATTATTTTATGTATATTTAATATTTTAGTGGTCGCTGGTTAGAGGCGAACTTTCACCGTTCTGTTTTACCAGAGCAGAACATTAAATATTTAGGGTTTTTAATTATTTGTTCATAATCAGAACAAATATTATTAAAAATTTTACGCAATATAATGTAGAAATTATTTTGATCAAAAGCTTTGTATTAATTTACATTTTAAGTGTCACCATTTAAAAAGAAGCGAACTCATAAATCTAAAAACTACTATTTTTTTAATTTCATTTCTAAACAAAATAAGTACTGTAACTAAGGGAAATATATTTTTCTCTGTGTGTTCTTCAGTAACACCTTAAAAATAGGAGGTAACCCTGTCCCTGATCAAGAAAAATTGATCATCTGGCTTGGCCTAGGAACCAACTATGCTGGAAATTGATGATATTAATGTTTGTGGGATAAAAATCACATGTTAACAGTGTTACAAGCTGGAATTAGGATTTTATGCTTTTCACATGTTTTTTTTCATCTGCGTGGATATGTTTTCAATGCTAGTTTATTAATATTCACCATTTCGCTAATGAAAACAGAGACACAACTTTCTATTCATTCACTGTATTGTAAGGCCTCGCCTGGTTTTCAAATTTCACAGTTGTCATTCGAAAGAGGTCTCATCAACCCTACAACATTCTTGGCATTCTCTTTTGTACTTAGAATTGTATAGGGTACAGAGGAGGGGAAATTTGGAATTAACAATTGGGGGTGCACTTAGAGTGTTAGAGGAAACTGAGATAAACAAGGCCATGGTAAGAGAAGGGAGAGGGAAGATATTGGCAAATTCTTTTAATGTTTGGCTTTAAACTTAAGGATGCTCCAGATATTTGTCATTCAGCCAGCACTGAGTGACTGTTGTGATGGGTTGTTTGATGCTTGCCGAGCAGTGATCACCCTTTCGCTTGGTGGTTAATGCTCTTCATAGTATGTCTTTGATTGGTGCTCTCTGAATGCCAAATGTCTGGTTTCACCTTTACAGACAGTGTTCACACAAGTTAACTGTTTTATGATGTATTTTCAGTGCATATGATACACAAACAACACCAGCTTATTTTCAGACTATTGAATTGCATTATTTCATTGATTTCAATGAATAAGACAGAACTCGCTGATATAGTCAAGAGTATGAAGGGATTGGATTGTGGTGTGCTAGAGTAGTGTACTCACATCCAAGTCTGGTTGCAGGAATTATTTTTCATTGCAGTCTGGTCCCGTCTTTGATACCGAGTGGAGAGGACTTCAAGTTCAGTACTTTGTCTGTAATATGTTCTTTTTTGATTGTATGTCAAATCATGGTCTTTCATTGAGAGGAGCTAATGTGAAAACTGGATTTCTCTATACTTTTCCTTCATTCCAAAAAACGATCCCTGTTGGTTCAAATGACCTCAGCCTGTTAAGGTTGCCTCCTATAATTGACTTCTATCACCATGAGTGGGAGTGGGTGAACTTGTAGATGTTTCCCACCTTCCAAAATTATTTTTCTACTGTATATTTTTGTTTGGCTAAAAGAGTCACTAACAATGAAGAATTATAATCTTTTTACACAAACTATAATAACTTTTTGAGTTGGGCATATCACGCATTGGCCCCCTTCATTTAGACCAGATAATAAAATGTTTCGATTCATGATGTGTATAAGTTCATGTGTTTATGAATTCAATTAGTGGTACATACTTGTGAAAAAGCCAAGGTGTTCATGAGTGGAAGTAGCTGTGAAAGGTAATTTCAATAAAGTAAAAGCAGCTGAGAAAGTAGTATTTTACCTTGAAAAAATTTAATGTAATGGATTGGAGTATGTAATGTGATGGATATTCAGCAGACATTTTAAAAAGTAAATGAGGATGTTTGAAGAACGAAATGACTTGAGTTGCAAGCTACTTAACTCTTAACAACATTGAATTGAAAAAGGGTGAAAAAGTTTGTTATACAATGAGTTGTCACAAATGTCAAAACTTATTTTAGCTGGAGTATTGGGTGTTAAAAATTGGCTGTAATCCCATGGATTGTAGTATCAATCATGTTATGAAGCTTATATTTAAATACTTTAAATTAATTCAAGGCTAGTGAACTAGCTGTGAAAAACTTTTTGATCCCCCACCGATATGCACAATAGTAAAGTTCTGCCAACATTGTTGGTTGTAAAATAATTCTTTTACAAGGGGGAAGGTTCATTGATTTTATTAGCTTAATGGTTGCTATATTTTTGCTAGTGGCTATTAGCTTTTAAAGCTAATAGCTATAAAGTTATGAGATTTAGCTAGCTAGTCTTATGAAATCTGTGTTAACATCAAATCCTTCACTCTTTTGTTTCTGAAAAGATGCTATCACAATTGCGTAGCTAATTTTCTGATTTCATATTCCTGCAGTGTTTAATGTGTCTGTGACTTCTGATGATTCCCATTCATTAAGACTTTTCTATACCATTCTCCCATTATTGTTATGGGCTACCTCTTTCTTGTAACATAGGTGTATCATGAATATTCTCAGCTGTTGTATTCTAATGTACACCCGTCCACAATAAAAAGTTACCACATCGGAGGCCGAATTTTTCTAAGTCCCGAGTTGAAGGAGATTTGACAACACTGTTCCTTGGCGCGGAGATTTTTAATGCCCAGAGCTCTCGCCATTTATTTGGGTACCCTTCCCTTGAGAATAATTCCCTTTTCGCACTTTCTCAAGTGAACAACCAGAGCAGACTGCCTTGGTTGTGCTTGACCATATCTGCTAGAAGACGAGTCACCCGAGACACATAGGTACCCGTGGCCACAGAACGGGAGAAGGGGCACAAGATGAGTTCCAATCACTTTTCACCACATTTCTAGTTGAAACATAATAGAAAATGACACTCCCTTTATAACCTCTTTCGAAAATACCTAACATTTATTCCGAGACCACTTTAGAGTCCTATGACAACTGGATGATTTTCCGAGTGCAATGATTAACGTCCTGAATGGTCGTTGCACTTCCACAGGTATTATAAGACCATAAAATATGCAAGGTTCTGGTTGAAATTTTATGTCCTCTGCACTTAACACTTCGAAATGCTTACATTTATTGATCACTAAGTCACCAATTAACTCAAATTCAGCCAACGTTCATGTCGCAAAGCGTAGGTGTGAAGAAAGTCTTAGGTTTATTATTCCGTAGTGTTTTTCAATTGATCACTGCTTCAACTGCTCATGTATTACATCTAAATGAAATTAGATCAGCTGCTAATATGATCTTCAGTATTTTTGTAACCCTTGAACTCCTGGAACTTTATTCAAAAGCCATTAATTTCTGATAATCAATAGCTATCGGCTTACGTGGGCCGAGCTACTTACAAAGGAGAAGTCTCTAAGTTTTTCCAGCCTCATTAAATAATTCTCTCTAAAAGAGAGTTGCATAAAACGGCATAATCAGAGAAGCCTTTGAGTGCTTAGCCGATACCCTACCTTCGAAAATAATTCCGATACGTTCAGAAGTCGGTCGGTATATTTTTTCTCCCTCAGAAACATTCCTGACACGTTTTATGATACCCACAACCCCGAACAGTAAGCAGGTGGTGAAAATAGAATCAAGCCAGATCACTGCAAAAAAAAAACTCATCTGGGAAATTAACCACAGATCTACAAATGTGCTGTTATGCGAGCTATTGCAAGCAAGGTTTGAATTTGGGCAGGCTCTTTTTTTGTTCACATTTCCACCTTCCGCTATCTAAATAGTGTATTGGAGAAAAGGGGTATAGCTGCATTGATGACAGAAGGAAAATTGAATTGGCAAGATAAGCTTTTAGTCGTAGACGTGAACTGTTGACGGGCGTTAAAAAGGAAAGTAAATAAAATACTAGTGAAAAGTTTTATATGGAGCGTGGCACTATATGACGCTTAAGCATAGGATTCATGGAACGAGGATGGAAATACAGGGTGTTTCTTCACTCAGTGTCACCAGAGCAGGGGTGAATATTAGACGCTTCGCTGAGCATTTTTGACAGGGAACCCATGTCCGGAAACGTCACCTAAGGGAGCTGTGGGGCATGAAAGGTGCTACCGAAGGTAGGCGAATCACCTCTGGTACAGACTGGGTAAATTAGAACGCCGTGCGACGACGCCAGCGTTCGTTAGGAGGTGTTTAGTCCAGACGTGTAACTTGTGACGCCGTGCTTCGGCGATGATCTTCCACGTCGGTTTGGCACAGAATTTGTCGATTGTGGTGTCGGACACACTGTCCACCCAAAATTACCGTGATCGCACCATAGGTGTGCCAGCATTACACCGCTGAAGTGTCGCCAAGGGTACACTGCCTCAACGCCATGTAGTAGCTGCGGAGGTAGGCAGCCCATCATGCACCAAACAAAAATTAACACAGGAGCTTCGGGTTTCGACCACTGCATCTCTGGGGTTTGCCGATTGTCTGACGTCAGGCATTTGACACAAAGGTGCAAACACATGTTTGCAATCAGTGTGTGCCAGCACGATGAATAGGGTTACATGGGCAGAGTTAGCCGATATGCTCCTTGCATAAGGCGCTGCAGGTGCGAACGCAGTACAGGCTCGTCTCTTGTATCAAGACGCTTTCCCAATCGAGAGTTACCAGATAGGAGGTTTTTTCAGACTGTGGACAGGCATTTCCGCGAGGGAACACTGCATCAGGTAAGAAAAGATGATTGGTCCCTGAGGGAGATGATTTTTGTCATTGGTCGTTGGTTGGGGCTGCACGATGGTGTCGTTTGCGTGTTTACTCAGATTTTGATTTACTTCTCTAGGCTCATGCGGGACGGGTGCTGGTACAGCCTCACAGGTGCCACACACCATATTTTGAGGATGATGTTTTGGAACGTGTGGAAAACGATCCATCTACAAGCACATAGTTGATAGCGTCGCAGTTGGGCGCCAGCCACTCATCAGTTTGGAGAGTTATGCACAATGAGTTACTCTACCCCTTTCGGATGCCGAAGGTGCAAAGATTGCACCAAGATGATCCTCCACGACGCCTCGCCTTCACGCAGTGGTACTTGGGCTGCGTTCAAGACGAACCCGATTATCCGAGGAAGGTACTCTTCTCGGACGAGGCAACATTTTCCAGGGAGGGTATTTTTAACTCAAAAAACAGGCACATATGGGCTCATGTAAACCCTCATGCACGCCACATCCGTGGTCATCAAAGGCAATTCTCAGTAAACGTGTGGGCGGTAACGTCGACAACCACCTTTTGGGTCCATACATACTTCCAACGCGCCTAAACGCGCACACGTACCTCACCTTTTTGCAAGATGTTCTACCCGAACTACAAGAGGAGGTACCACTACGTGTGCATAATGACACGTGATTTCAGCACAATGGCGCCCCTGCCCACCAAGCACTTGTTGTACGTGTTCATCTTAACACCACGTACCCTGAGCGATGGATGGGCCGAGGTGGTCCAGTACTGTGGCCAGCGAGATCACCAGATTTAAATCCCTTAGATTTTTACTTTTGGGGCCACATGAGGGAATTAATTTATGCCAATGGAGCCCTCGAAACAGAAGAAGAGCTAATTGCTCTAATTGGTACTGCTGGGGGTCACATAAAGGAGACGGCTGGAGGTATGGTGGCCGTGCGAGATTCCGTGCACCAAAGAGTCACCCTGTGTTCAAGAAGAAGGAGGCCATTTTGAGCATTTTATGTGAACCTGTGCAATAAAACATTTGGTTTCTGTACCCATTGTACATAAGTTCACGGTCCAATAAAATTAGATTGTCTTTTAACACAAGCAACGTGAAGCTTATCACTTCCTTTCCCCCTCTCAACACAAGTTAAACTGCTGGCACACCTATGGTGTGATCACGGTAATTTTGGGTGGACAGTGTGTCCGACACCACAATTGACAAATTCTGTGCCAAACTGAGGCGGAAGATCATCGCCGAAGCATGGCATCACAAGTTACACGCCTGGACTAAACACCTCCTACCGAATGCAGGCGTCGTCGCACGGCGTTCTAATTTACCCAGTCTGTACCAGAGGTGATTCGCCTTTAGACTCGCGTGTTATTCACCACCAAAATTTGAGTGAAAGTGAGAGTAAATAGCGATTTTGTTGGTGCGAGTATGACGGGTGGCCTACCTTCGGTAGCACCTTTCATGCCCCACAGCTCCCTTAGGTGATGTTTCCGGACATGGGTTCCCTGTGTCAAAGATGCTCAGCAAAGCATCTAATATTCACCCCTGCTCTGGTGACACTGAGTGAAGAAACACCCTGTATACTTTTTTAAGATGTGAGTATGGAGAAGGATGGAGAAATTAAAGTGGGTCAAAAGGAGGACAAATGATGAAGTATTAGAAATGGTAGGAGAGGAAAGAATTTTGATTGATGAATAGAGAAGATAAAAAGGGCAATGGTGAATTGAAATATGTGATTGAGTGAAGAATATTGGTTAAACGGGGTAGAGTGAGGTGAAGAACGGGAAGCTTGAATAAAATGATGGGAGGTATGAGGGGCTGAAGAGAGATATTGTGTGAAACCAAAACTAATGATAATAATGATTCTCATCACTGCAGTCACATCATGTGTTTAATTCCCTTGGAAAATATGAATTGATTCTCGCCTAGAAATTCATTGCTCTCTTTTCCATACATCGATTGATGATTCTAAGCACCAACGTAACAGCATGAAAGATTCAGTAGTCTTTGCATTCCCTTGTTACTCTCATTTTCGTTTTAGATGGCAATACAGTTTCTTTGAATACTCCAACAGTATATTCTCCTCGCATATCCTACGAGCGAGCCCATAAAAATCTCCTAGAACTCTCTGCACAGTAGTTCAGTAATTCCAAATATTTCCCTGTAATTACGTTGAATGTGTTCTGGTCACATTGCAGAATTACACGTCCTGTCCTTTTTTTTTATATTTCAAGTAGCATATACGGTGATATGAATTGCCGATGAGTATTCATTTTAAGAAATAACCAGACGAGTACACTAGAGTGCGAGGATTTTGTGTAATTTGAAAGAAATTCTAAATATATCCGCGATCATTTTTCCTCATTTATTGCCCAATTAAGCTTGGAACTTAATACTTATATGCCGTAAAGACGTTCAGTACATCTTCTCTATTGTTATTGAAATATGCCTGTAACTGTTATAGCATAAATATTTTTACCATTTACTATACAAGCGCATTTTTCGAACTCTTATCTCGAATATTCTATGATCTCATTATTTCCGACGACGAAATAAATGCAGATAAACGAAATAACATAAATATTTATTGTTGTAACGAATGATATGTCTATTGTGCTAGATATCTCAATATCAACAGTAGAATTTAGGTTGAAAGCTCTAAATGGTATTTATAACAGCATGAATCCATTTCTGTATTAACTTCCACTTAAGGTCTTACTGTTATTTATTTAAGAAAAATCACTGTATTAAAAATAGTTGACTGCGGACACAGGCTGTGGTGGGTTCTCATTTGCAAAAGGGTGAAGATAATCTCTGCTCAGTGGTCGAGGAAAGAGTTGTGAACCCCACTGGCTCCATTCCAAAAGCGGGATAGATATACCTGCTCGAAACCTTGCTTCAAGAGAGCTTTGTACAGGGAGAGGAAAAAAATTGTAGTGGAACCCATGGAAAGGAAGGCTTTTTCCTGCGTAGGACTCCAGTGTGAAAGGGTTAAAGAAAATTAAACAAAATCAGCAAGCCTCTTCCTCATCATCTTTAAAGGAAATCTTTAATGTAATGCAGTACTACTGTGAAATTTAACTGTAACGAATCAATACATGGCAACTGCTATGCATATATATTTTATACATATTAATATTAATATACATACATATTAATGCCATACATATAGATTTTATTATCCCATCTTTCAGCACGAAAAGTCATGGGTTCAAGGTGTTTTATTGTTTATGCTCTGACAGATGCACTGGAAAACTCGCGCAAAGATGCTTTATGGCCTTGAGATAGGAACACTGTCAGCTGTTCAGAGTGATGAGATGAAGTATACATAATGCCTAGCCGTGTACATATATATTATGTAAATAGGCCTCGTTTGCATGAAACTATATTGCTCTTCAGAAGTATATATTGTTATTTGTAAATAGTGTACAGATTATTGAAGAAACCTTGTCAAATATTTCTAGGTGAGTAATTTTATAAAATGATTTAAAATTAAAGTTATTTTTGGAGGTTGTTATACCATCAGTAACTTACTTATACTTCATCATCATCATGGGTCAGCAATTCTAGGATTGGTTTGATGCAGCCCTAGCTTGATTCTTCTATCGGCCAACCTTTTCATATTGACGTTAACTCCTCTCCTTTACATCCTTCACAACCTGTTCCATATACATCATATGAGCCCTGCCTTTTCCAATCTTCCCGTTCCCTTTTCCCTCAACGATTGTCTTCATCAGGCCATCACGTCTTAAAATATGGCCGATTAAATTGTTTTGTCTTCTTTTTAGAGTTTTCATTCTTTTTTTTCCCACCCTTCTTACAACTTCTTCATTTGTCACTCAGCCGATCCATTTAATCTTCATCTTTCTTCTGTAACACCACATTTTGAATGGTTCCACTCTTTTCTTCACAGCTGTCATCGTCCATGCCTCACTGCCGTAAAGAAACATACTCCAGATGTATGTTCTGATGAATTGTTTCCTTACTTCTACGCTTGTATTTCCAGCTGTAAGTAGATAGTTTCCAGCTGTAAATAGTTTCTTTTGATAGAATGCCCTCTTTGTCTGGGCTATTCTACTATTTCATTTGGCTTCATTCAGCATTGGTTACTTGGCATCCCAGGTAACAGAACTCTTTCACCTCTTCCAGTTTTTGTTATCCTATTTTAATGTTGGTTTTGGCATGTTCTCTCATGCTGCACACCATTATCTTAGTCTCTTTCTTATTGATCTTCAGCTGATATCTGGCCTATTGTCCTTCCCATGGTTATTTTTCCTTATTCTTGCTTCTTCACAGCTGGGTCCAGATTTTATCACCGCTTCTTGGTTTTTATACAAACTGTCTTTAATTCTTCAGTCATTGTAAGACACTCCAATTCCTTTCAGAATTCCAAGCATTGAATCCAATCCATGTTGTCAAAAGCCTTCTTTAAATCCACAAATGAAATGAACGTCAGTTTGTTCTTCTCAATTCTCTTCTCTATGAGCAGCCTAAGGTCCAATATTGCTCTTTTGTACCCTTACTTTTCCTGAATCCCAATTGAATTCCATCCAGTAACTCCTCTGCTTTTTGTTCTTTTCTTCTGTAGATGATTCTTGTCAATATCTTAGATGCATGTGTCGTCAGGCTTATAGTCCTAAAATTTTTGCATTCCTCCACTCTCTTCTTTTTGGAAATAGGAATGATAATGTTTTTCTCGATGTCCCTGGGCATTTCTCCTGTTGAGTACAAGTCGTAGATGATTTTGTAAAGATGGGTTAGTGTCTTCTCCCGTGCATTTTTAATTAGTACTGCAGGAATATCATCAATTCCAGAAGCCTTATTCACCCGAAGATCCCTTACTGTTGCATCAAATTCCGATCTTTATTTTGAAGCTCCTATATCATCCTTTTCGACTATGCTTTTTTCTTCGATCTTTATACTTAAGATATTATTTTATAGCTCAACACTAATTGAGGGTAAAAATATGTATTGTAAGTGTTTATAATTTGGATGAGAGTTTAACTTATGAAGGTTTAAAATATTTCTTCATTAGGGTGTACTTGTAGCTTTTAATGTATTGATTCCTGCTTTTAACATTTTCTGAGGTTTGATGAAAATTCAATTCTGCAGAAATAAAATATTCCAATAATAGGAGACCTTTTGGTGATCGGTCAGGGAAATTGCTAATTCCATCAGGGAAAAAAAGTCAGAGGATTTGAAAATTGAATTTCAGTAGCCACCCTGATTATGCATTTACATGAAATTAAAACTATTGAGATAACTGGGATTTCAAGTCAAGAGTTTACCCTATTTACTTTGTTGACATAGAATAAGGCTTATGTTACTCCAAATACAGATATTATATCGCACATTTTAACGTAACACTAAGAAAAATCGGGTATGCAAAATGCACCTGGTTGAAGAATTTGACTCTGCAATATTTGGGTTTCCGTGCTGATTCCTTCCTTACCCAACTGCCCCGGTCGGTCCTCATTAATTTGCTCATCTTTGATGCCACTTTTTAATTTAATAGAGCATAATATTGTCAGAGTGATATGCAAAATTCATAGCATTAGGGCATTGGGTATGAGTGATGATTATACTATATCCTCAAATGTAGCACGTCTTCATGTACAACTAAGTATTAAGTATTGGAGAACCCCTGTTTCTGGGGGTTATGTTTTGCAGTAAATTGAAGCTGGGTCATTCAACTTTAAATCAACAGATGGATTCATCATCTCAGATTTGACGAATATTGGTGCTGGATAGTGCAAACCTTTGTGAGATGAAATCCATTCCCTGATTGAGCAGAGAAAATGCCGCTGAGATATTGGCATACATGTACCTCGGAAATTCCTATTGAACTTACTTTTATGCCATTTTTCTACTAGATCCAGCAGGCTTGCTTTACTTGATTCAGACATGCAAAAGGAGTCTTTGGGAAGCTAATGGAGGGTATTTTCCAAAATGTATTCTTTCACCAATTTAGGCGAAAAATATACCGAGAAAGACTGATGAGATACTGTGTGTTCTGGATTCGTTTGTTGTTGATTCAGGCAAATATTTGCTAGTTTTTAGTGACTTTATTGTTGCGTGCAAAATGGAAGTTAACATCTAGGTACCTAAATTAGATAGGAGATCGAGTGGAGAGCTGTGTCAAACCAATCAAAGGATTGTTGACTGGTGATGATGATGGCCTAACTTAAAGAGTTATTTTTTATTTGAACTTTGAAAATATGGAATTTAGTCTTGGAAACCTTGAAAACACATGGAATTTTTGGAATTGCCGTTTTGGTAGACACCCTGTGCTTTGAATGTGGTAATTTTAATATTGCAACTTAGTAGCTGTGGAAAGTAACATAATAGAGACGAGGGCATATGTAATTGATTTCATAGAAAAAAAATACTAAATGCACCTGGCTACACGAACTGTGAATTTGTGTGATATTGACAGGAAAAGTAACATTGCACATAGTATTTTACATATGTTATATCACACAGTGCATTGGAATTCCAATAATCAGGTAGGGCTGTACCTAATAACAGGGTTATTGCCGTGTTGAGGTTAGTGCCGTGGCTAGAACACTGGCTTCCTATTCTGAGGGCCCAGGTTAGAATCCTGTCTAGAGTAAATGTTTTGTTAGTGTACCTGTCCCCACTTGAATGCTGTGTGAAAAGCACTCAAGTTCAGTACTCTATCCACTGAATGGGAAGCTACACATAGGAACTCTTGGTGTCTGTTGTTAAGAGAAGGCTAATGACAAAGCCAGGTTTCTCTCCACCTTCACCCACCTATCCTAAATGGCACCAATGATGTTGATTGCCTCCCCCAAATTCCATACTGCTATCCAGTTAAGAAATTTATTTAGCAGGAAGAGTTGCTAGAGTTTCTGCAGTTTTCTAAGTTATTCTTATCTTGGTTTATGTTCATTAGCATGAGACTGGATGTTGGTTTGTTATTAGAAATTTTAATAATTGCATCAAAATATTAACTCATTTATCAAACTCAAAAAGGTCATTCATGATAGGTGATATGGATTCCCATAATGTGATCATCATGTATTAAGAAATACAGTAATGTTTTGAATTATTATTCTGTACTTTTTCATGCAATGAAACCTTGAAAACATATGGTATTTTTGTTTTCCAAATCCATTTTGTAACGCTCTTATTTTTATGTCATGTTAACTCATTTGGGTAAAGATTCATATTATCACTCGCCAAATTCAATACATAGTTTCATTATAGTACAAACTGTGGGATCATGGTTATCTGAATACAATGAACAGTTTTTTTTTCTATTATTATTAAATAAATTGGACCTACCGTTATTTTATTTGAAATAAATAGTAACTGTTTCTGAAGTCTTATTTACTGAGAATTTAATGCTATGAATATGCAGTTAATAAATTGAATTGGATTTTTGGGATAGTTGACAAAAAATAGTCATGGAATGAGTTAGTAACTCAGTAAACTACTACCTTAAATATCCTGTATGCTTAAAAATGTTTTGTAATATAGGATTTGTTTAAGAAATTTTTTTAATGAGTTACGTGGCAAAAATGTATAAATTTATATTGAATGAAATGTTTATTTCTCTTTACATAAAAATTTTGCTGCGGTTTTTTACTTCCTCTACTCAGAACTTAACATGGTTTTTAAAGTGCAGTCCATGGTATTCAGTAACACGCCTATAAAATGCTCTTTTAACTTAAAGAGGGAAGTTAGAAATAAAAATTTTGTTGTGGTTTAGGTCTGTAATGTTTGATTTTTATAGTAGTTTTTTATACATAATTATAAATACATATATTTATTTATTTACATATAATGAGGTGATGCTTGCAACTTGTAGTTATGTATAATTTTCAAGTGAATTTTAGTGATATGTATTTGAGATCTAGAAATTACAATCCTGTATATAGTTTTTCACATTTTTTGTGAATATTAGTTTTTTACTATTGGATAAAATTGACTGTAGTGATGTATTTCATTTAGTAGCCTGTACATTTATCAGTTATATGCATTATATTCAATACTTTAATTCAATCTGAATTAGAACCTCGTATGTTACATTACTGTGGATTGAATATTCTAATTTATTTTCCCTAGGCCTTTATAAGGCCTTTTAGGGAGCATCATATTGATCCTACATCCATTACAAGGCATGACTTCATTGAAACTAATGGTGACAACTTCATGCTCACTATCCCATTTTTGGCTTGTATTACCTGGGATTTCCTTACTCTGCCAGAAGATCGACTTCAGCATAAGTTCTCATGGATTTGCTACCTCTTCCTCTTGGCTATTTTTGTAGCCATGACTAATCAGGTTCGTAAAAAGATTTTAAGGATTGCTTTCAGTTTGTTAAGTCATTGAAAGTTAATATATAATTTTTGTGACTTGTGTGTTTGTGTCATTAGTTGCTTAATATGTTTGCATACCCTTTCATTTTGAATATGGTATGCAAAGTTTAGTGGCAATTATTTTTGAAAGGTGGAAAATTCTTTAAATATTTTTCTGCTTGGGTAAGTATATGGTTGGGTCTCATAACTTACAGTAACAGTGAAGTTAAATTGTTTATTGGTGCTTCTGGAACTAGTGAATGAAAATCCTTATTTTTTCCCATAATCATGCACAGGAGATAAGTGGATTTTCCCTCAATGAACGGAAACACATTGTTGCAAAAGCTGATATAACTTTTGTAGCCTATAGGCTTCCATTCATTTTTGTTGTAATGTGCCTTAAATGATTTGGAATATCTCTTGATTTAAATAAATTTTTATGGTAAATTTCCAAATTGAAGCTATTAGAAACAAGTCCATCAGTAGAAATATTCAGTCAATTTGATTTGCCAGTTTGCTTTACATTGAACTTAAAAGTAGTATAGCCTTGTAGTAATGCCATTGAAGTCAGAAGAAGCAATTTCCAAATAATTTTCACCATTCTATTGCTATGTTGTCCTATTTATAAAAAGGCTGGGTAAGGGCTGGACACAAAATAAATGAAATGAAACCTATAAATTATTTTGTTCATACATACGACCATATGTAAAACTATTCAGACAACTCAGAACGATTACTGAACTAACCACAATACAAAAGGTGAAAACACTTTTAAGTTCTGCAAGCATTACACATTCGGCGATGATTATACCAGTTATAAAAATGGCCTACCTCAGTAATTCTGCGTGATGTGTTAGATCTCAAAACAGTCAAAGCAAAGTCCCACATCAAATTTTTTCACACCAGTACACAGTACATATAATAAAGTATATTCCTCTACCTGATAATCAAATCAAAGACCTAGTTTCCTAGATCTTAACTAAAAATTCCTGCCTCACTTAGATTGTAGTTCTGTACCTTCGCCTTGAGTTGAGAAAGGTTTTTGGATTTTCTGTGGTACCTACTATTTTTCTAGCTAATTCATACTTCAGATATTGGTTTTAAGTATGTTTATTCTCAATCATTGTTTAACTCCATGATCTTTCTTATAAATTTAGATCCATAAATGGTCACACACATATTTTGGGCTGCCAGGATGGGTGGTTTGGTTACAAGACCATAGGCTAATTCTTCCAAGGCGGCATCATCGAACACATCATGTGGCACCACATGAGACATATTTCTGCATTACCACTGGGTGGCTAAACTGGCCCTTAGAAAAGGTGCACTTTTGGGCCATTTTGGAGTGGATAATCCAAACAGTTACTGGCTGTCGCCCTCGTGCGGATGATTTCAAATGGGCTCAGAAGAGGACGTAAGAGTGATTGTTGGTGTTTTAAGGTGAATATTAATGTGTGAAGTGTACCTTCCCCATTTGTGAATCATAGCCTTAGTTATGTACTCCTGGAACAGTTTGACTGAACTACCAGTGAAAGGATGATTGCTTTAATGTAATTGTGCTAACAGTGACATCCTTCCTATTAGTTTGGCTCATGCATTTTGCCATGCCTTACATTAAAGCGAGTAAGTAAACTAAAACACAATGAAATTACCTCCTTTGCTCACCAGCTTCCTTACTGTGTTGACATCGTATCATGTATCATGCACATACATCACTCTTCATTCAGTTTTGTGAAGTGTAAAACGTCCAGCGTTTAATTCTTTTGCTAATGGTTTCATATGAAACCTACGTCAACCATTCATTTCATAAATTTCTAGTCCACCTCATTTTATGATAAAATATTCAGGTTTATGAATTTTTCTTCATTCATTTCTTCATGGTCACCCTTCCAGTTTCTCAACAGCTGTCACTTAAGAATTCTGTTTGGTCACTAATGATTTATTTTGGAGAACTTGATAATTTTTGGTGAAAGAATTCTAAAAATAACCAGTAATATTAGTCTTGTATTCTCATTTTGGAAAAGCCTTTTTTGTAGTTTTCAACAAAATGGTTTTATACCCTTGATAAATAATTTTTTACCCATCCCATACATATTTTAATCATTTTAGTTTTCCCCTCATTTCATGGGCAGTTGATGAAAGTGGAAAGATGATATGGTTCCCTAAGAATTAGTGATCTACTGTGATTTTTTTGTTCTCGTAATGCTATAAAGTTAGCAAATTTGATCCACTTTCTCAGTCACTGATCAATTTTATGTGAAAGTTTTTCATGGTATTTATTTTTTTATAAATTTATCGATGTTGATAAAAAATGCTGAAATAATTTTAGCCTTATGTTACCCACCCTTACAGCCTCAATTTGTGTTCAATTCCCTGCCAAAAAATTTTATGTATTATAGATGGAGCCTTGAGGCAATATTTCAAAGAAATGATTGTAAATTGAAAAATATGAAAGAGTATGTTTAGTGTAGAAAAGCATTTCTGAAATGCAAAACTTTTCTATAAATAGAAATTTCTATAAACGAGATGATATTTGAAGAATATATTGTATGTAACACATGAAAGCACTTCATGTGGTATGTGGTTTTGGGCCCAGTGAAGCTGATTGAATGATGAGTGTGAATGGTAATTTGTTAAAGTTCTTTGACTTTAACATATGGGTTTTGAATGTATGTGAAATGAAGTTAATGTGGGCTATCTAGAATGGGAATAACCGATAAAAATGAAGTAAACTTCATCAATGTGAGATAGCCCAATTGCTTTTATACACTTTTATACTTGGTGTTTTTGTTTTATTGATGTTTTTCTGACACAGCAAAGGGAATACATTTTTATTGTGACATGTTAACATTTAGATTTTGCCGTGTCTGCAATTTAGTTATGCTTTTCCTGCTTGATATTAGGTTACAAATGTGTGTCAGAGTGAGTGATTGATATATTTATGTAAGTGCTTTGTACATAGGATTGTTTATCAATTTAGTGCTGACTATTTTGTGGTCAGTGAGGACTGAAATGGTTTAGTTTTTGGTATAACTATTTCTAGTCTATTTTATCATTGTAAAGAGTGAGACTTAATGAGATGCTATGGTTAAGAATTTCCTTTGCAGTTACTTTTGGAAACTGTTCAACAAGGAAATGTTATGTTGGGTACAGAATGAGGGTGGAAAGATTCCTACAAGAATGCTTGCCTTGTGGTGCTATGAAATTGCCTCCAATGCACTAAGAGGTTTATAATTATCCTTATCATTAACCCCATTTGAGTTTGTTCAGTCAAAAATTGACCAATTGATGTTGCTAGTATTCCATCTTTCTATTCAGCCAAAGAAAGTGAAGATTTGTAATATTATATACGTTCTTTGTCCTGCATTGATGGTAAATACATGAAATTCTGTCTGTTGTAAAGATGTAGTTATTTATTTCTTTAACCGAGCATTCATCTTCAGAAATTGTCAGTTATCAATGTATACGCATATTTCGCCCTCTTGAATATGAAATTATATATGCAATTGAGTCAGTTGATAATATGAGTTATCAATGCTTGTTTATTTTTGGAAATTTTATAATCATGAATATTTATTTTACATTGCTAGTATGAGTACAACCTTTGAGGTTAACTAATTTGAAGTCGACAGATTTTATCTTTTGTAGCTTCACTATATTTTACACTGTTATATAGGACTTTAGTAAGTATAATTGGAGTAAACCACTTTGGCATCACATTTGATACAGATTGGTTAAGCCATTTAATATATTGGTATGAATGCTACATACCCTTTTCTGACTTAAAAAATATATTTTGTATAATTTCATACACAAGATATGTATATCTTTATACTCTACCAGTCAATCTCCATTTTCATTTCTGAAATGTTTATGTAATATCTGCCAATGAAAACTATTCTTACTCCTCCCTTAATGTGTAGCATTTTATGCAATACATACTGGGTGCAATGGATAGTCCTTTGAATCTACCTGTGTTGTTCCACTTTTTTTAAAGATATTTTTGGGTGAGGAAAGCCTTTGCTCCACATCTTGGTAGGTGGGAGAGTGTGATTACCACAGGTGCCTGTGTTTTGCTTTGTCAAGTAACTTGTTGTATTGCTATTTGTATGCTATTTGAATGGAATAAATGCATTTGTATGTATTTGAATTATCATTTCCCAGAATTTTATTTTAATATTAAATTTTTGGGGCAGGTGAGGTATAGGCAGTAGCGTACCAAAGGGGGGGGAGACAAACGAAGACAGCCACCCTGAGCGCCGTAAAGGGGAGGGGGTGCCAAAATTGAAAAAAAATCTTTTTTTTTTTTGTTTAAGAAAAAATAATTTTTTTCTACAGGGGGCTCCAAGGTACGCCAAGGTACACTGGTAGGCTACTGGGTATAGGTATACATGTTAGTGGTCTGATGGTTTTGTTTTGATTCCATGACATGTTATTCTAGTCACTATTTTTGTAACATTATCAAAGGATGTCTTGAAAGTATCAAATACCTATGTGACCAGTGGCCATTAATCAATTCAAGATGGCTAATGATTTGGTTTGCCTGCTTGTTATGAGGTCGTTATTGTTTATTTAATTTGATGAATCAGTCTTAAACAATTCTTATTCTATCAGTATGATTTTTTTGTTTTAAATTTATTGTTAACATCATTATTTACTTTTCAAGTGAATATGTTTATGTCTTTCATGCTGGCCTGTGACATAATTTGTGGATTAGAATAATTGAATATATTTTGGTCACTTATGACAAAATTGTAATTACTATTATGTATTTGTTCTTTGACAATCCTACATAATTGATTGGTACAATTTTTGTTGTCGTAAATATTTTATGGTCATCAGTAGGTTAGCACTTTAACATAATTTAACTCTTATACTGCCAGCTAGCTTTCTATTTTCCTAAAGGGTACAGACCAGAGCACAGAGAGCTGATCTGGCACTGGAAATATGTACTACTCTAATGTCTACTTCGTCATGCCATACTGGAAATTTCAGTGAGTGGGTTGTAAACATTCTAGGGGCTGGGATGCCATGTATCAGGTGAATGGTCTGGTGGAGGCTGCAGTTCGGCACTCGCAGTGACTCGGTGGCTGGGGAAAAAGTGTCCAATGTCCACCTGTGTCGTAAAATGTTCGAGTGTTTTCTTTGAAAATGAAGAATTGAGATCAGTCATGCGAATGGGATAGGGCACATTTTGTTGCCTGCTGTCGTTAGTATGGCTTCTATTGTTCTTATTAATTGTGATTTTGATATTAATTATGGGTGGCCGTACAGGAAGGAAGTAGAGGTTCCATGTGTGAGGAAATTCAGAAGGCCACTCATATGAAGGTCATTAATGACAATACCAATTGGTAGTTAATTGTTTATCATTGGTAAATGTTGATTAAGATTTATTTGAAATACCTACTCCTTCTAAGCGTTCCTATGCGACAGGATATTCCTTACCTTCACATACTGTACTTCTTCAGCATCTCATACTTCCTAACCATTGACATTCCATCCATTACCCAACATTCTTCCCCTCTATAACATCCTTCGAAACCCCCTTACCCCTCACTGCATGTTCCATCACCTCACTACGTAGGTCTACTCAAAATTTCATCAATCTTGTTCCTCTCATCTGTTTCCATTCAAAAATTTCCTCATTCGTTTTCCTTTCTACTCACCTTACTTATTCATCCTTCTCCATGATCAATTCTCAAAAGCTGCAAGTCTATTTTCATTACTTTTCGTTGCACCTCTGCTCAAACCTGTATTTGTTCTCTCCTACGAATAAATGCATCCGACACAGACGTGATTTGCCTTCAAACTTTGCCCAGGCTTTACCATTTTTCTTCCTGCATACTACCGAAGTAGCTATTTTGTTCCACCTGTTTGTGTTCTCTTACTTATTTAAGCTTAATTAAGTTTAATATTGCCCTTTATATTCTCAAAAATCTAATTTTTCTTGCACTGCTGTTTTAACATATCCAGTAATTTTTGTACGTCCTTGGTTTTCCAATTGCTTAATTTTGGCTATCCACTTTTCCCCTAGATTTACTCCAGGATCAAGCCCATCCCATGCCTCTCTGACCAATGTCTCCAGACAATTGTTAAACAGTACTGATTTTACATGATAATTAAGTCCTGCCTAACCTACTTCCCTATAACCAATCAGTCAAAATCTCTACTTGTGAACTACTCTTATTTGCACCTTTTCTGTGCATAATTACTTTGATAGCATAAGTAATCTGGTACCTCCAGATTTGGCAGACATCCAGCTCCTGTTACATAAGATTGTGTGCTCTTTGAGTGGTTGAATAGATTATATTTTAATCTTGGTGGACATACTCTAGGAGTCCCTGAGGCTCTTGACCTATTGGTCCATTGTGCCAGCCACCATTAAGAGATCACCCATCACAGATAGCCCTGCTGAAAGCTAGCAGGTCCGCTATGAGGACTTCCCTAACTTCATTGGGTCCAAAAGCAGTGAGCCAAGATGTTCTGAGTCCTCATTACAGTAGGGCACTAGCATTGAATGTGGGGGGTTATTTTGTCCTCTTCTTCACACCACCTGCATCTGGCTGAATAAGTGATCTACAGGAGATGGAGGTGCCTCATCACTTGATAGTGTCCAGTGAGCAATCCCGCTATCACTCGTAATTGACTCCTACTTAGTAGGAGGAGTCTAGGCAATGCCAGATCTAGGTCCCTCTATGTGAAGTTTGGCCTGTCTTGGCCTCAGTGTATTCCGCTAGATCTCAGAATGCTGAGCTAAGCCCCAAACTCTGATCTCAGTTTTCCTCAATGAGGGTGCGATAGGTACGAATGGTTCTGGGCCGAATGGAATTCGGTTGGGTCCTGATTTTTCAAGTTCATCCGCCATTTCATTTCTGGCAATGTGACTTCGTACCCAGAAGAGCTCTACTTTGCTGCATCTGCCTATCATATTGAATATATTGCAAAACCCTAGCTGCAGTTGTGCTTTACACCATGGTGATGTGAGAGCTTGACTATCGGTGCTGATATGAGTTGGTCTGTCGTGCAGTCCCTCCTCATTAACTGCATGTGCACAGGTCAGGAGACCATAAACTTCTGCCTGGAATATCCCCATAAAGGGATTGAAATCTTCCTAGATATGCTGTAGCTGTATATACCAGTGCCTGATCTAACTTATTTCTTGGAGCCATCTGTGAACCATGGATATGCTCCTTTGTGTAGTTCTTTCCCTCCTTTCTCAGCCCACTGTTCCATTAAGTACTGGAAAGTGAATTTTGAAGAGTAGGGGTGACTGGTTAAATGTAGTATTATTACATCAGTTCCCATTTAAAAAATTGGGCTTGACTTCTTGAGCTCTGTCCATTAAGTTTTGTGACAGGAAAAATTTCCTTTGTCATACCATTGTCCTAAACTTGTAAGATGATAGGCTGATGCCCTTACCTGAACTTCAACCTTGAGCTGAAAGTGAGAGCTGTAGCAGTGGAGGTGAGTGGAGAGTCTCAAGTGCCAGAGTTGTGGGTCATCTTCATTTCCCCTGAAATGCCTATGCAGGCCATTATCTGAAAATGGTTAAGCTTGTCCATGGCAAATTTTGCCAGGTCCTTGTCTGCCAAACAAGGTTCTCCCCAGTTAATTTTGGAACCTCGAAAAGGGCCCGGCTTCTAGGAAAAGGGCCCGGCTTCTAGGAAAAGGGCCTAAGACTCCAAAAAAAAGTGCCCACAAATTTGTGGATAGGAAGGGGAAGAGACTAGAATTTTGCTAAAAGAGCGTATAAAGGTGTCAGAAGAGAAAATGCTAGCTGAAAACAAGTGAAATTTAATTTTTATTAATGAAGACTACTCATTTCTCAAGGGTCCAGGTCAAATTCGTGGGGGGGGGCTGGGGGGGGGGGACTCCGGCCCCCCACTTCCGACGCCGCTGAGTTGAACTAAAAAAAGAGAAATTGGAGGGGTGGTCAAGGTCCTTCTGGATCACCCCTGAGTCTTAGACCTCTTTAGATCCTTGGTGCCATCCCACATTATTAATGACTTTTATTAAGAGAAGGTTATTCATTAAATAGAATTATATTATTTCAAGAATATGTTTGATTTATGTTTTTATCTTTTCCTTTAATGATTGCTTGATTTTCTTCATGTTTAGCTGAAACTAATCGCCCTCCTTTTGACTTTGCTGCCCGCACTTGCAGGCAAGGGTGCCGCGGTAGAGATATAAATGTGGGTCACCCATCAAATTGTCCCGGAACAACGTGGCTTAACTTCTGTTACCGGGAAATGACGGGAACCGGTGATTGAACGCGGCTAGGCCCTTGTCCGGTGGGTGGACTGACTTAGTTTATAAAATTTCAATGCCATAAAACCGCCCGAGAAGACTCATATCTTTAAAAAGCTGATTTCATTGTACGTAAAAATACTTCTGCATTTCAGAAATTTTCATGCATCGGTTATGAACGTAAAAATAGCTTTTTTACCTAGAGTATAATACATTGCTACTCAAAGGCAATAAAATCAGTCATTTCGGCAAAATCACCATGAACTTCGTAGATATGATTTTGGTATTTCAGGGAGCTCATCCATCCGGCGCGGGTTACGGTGACGGCCGGAAGTGGAATTAGCCGTGTAGAACTCAAGTTTAAAGGACTTTGATTAACATAATCAGAATACACATATATTTTCGCTTATAATTCAATACATAGCTCTATTTTAATTTCATTCAAATTTTAGGCTGATTACAAATGTAATATAACCCTGTAATTTTGTTAACCCAAGTAAGGCTTACGTTTGATAATGCAACCGTGCGAAGAAACGGAAGAAAAGCGGAGTTGACTGGAGAGCAGCAAGAATGGGAAGGTATTGGTGACCGAAAAATGAATTTGGAGTAAAAACGGTGGTGTTGCCTGTGGTCAATTACGAGTACGTCTTTTTTTACGATTGCGTGAGAATACTTTCTGGGACAATTTACCTCGAATTGGTACAGCATGGTTCAAGTAAGTTTTAAGCCAAGTTTCATCGTGATATTATGTTTTGAAAAGACTAATCAAGAGTTCCCTTACGTATGAGCATTTCCCCTGTATTTTTTACTAAATTTATGTTTAATTTTTATATAAATTTCTGTGAAGGGGAATTACTGTATCACTCGAATCTAAATTCCTTTAGGCTTTGGAAGAAATAGTGGGCAATGATATTCCAGAGGCCCTGCAGTTAATGCAGGAAATGGGCCATAGCTTTCGTCAAGTCGCTGAATTAGTTGATAACATGCTAGATCGAGTGAAACGAGGTGAAGTTTCGACTGCCAAGGTAACAGAAACATTACAAATTTTGATTTAAAATCTATATCTGCTGTCCCCTTCTCTGCTGATTATGTTGGATTTCTGATACCTTTCGGAAGTATATATTTAGAGTTAATGAAGTATATCACAGGTAAACTATTTGGGATAAAACTCAAAATGTGGATAATAAAACGGGTTATTTTAAGCTGGAATAACGAAGCAAGATCGTGACTCAGGTTTAAGTGAAAATATGGGATGGTTGTTTGGGAAAGTACTCGTGTCTTTTCAATTTGCTGTCACGTCAACGACACTATTGGACGTGCACTTTTCCCATACGAAAAGTATTATTACTTCTAATGTTCATAAGGGCTTGCCCATCGATATTATGTCTGGGACTGCCTATATTATTTTACGGTTAGCTGTGGGTTTCATTTAGTAGTAAAGAAGTGATTAATATTCACTTTCTCTGATTAGGGTTTGAGTTTCCTGGAAGTGAAGTATCATATGCTGTTGAGCTATCTCATCAACCTGACGTACGTGATATTGCGAAAATGTTCTGGAGGAAAAATTGAAGGAGACCCTGCCATTGGTATGTCAACATCATAAGAAAGTTGTTGTATAGCATTATCATTTCATTAAATTGTACTGGATGAACGCTTGGTGTTTCTATTTAATACTAACTGAATTTGTTTTAATGACAGCAAGGCTAGTTGAAATAAGAACGGTCATGGAGAAAATGAGGCCAATGGAACATAAGTTAAAATATCACATTGATAAGTTGGTGAAAACTGCAGTTAGTGGGAAGGTTGATCCTAATGATCCATTACAATACAGGCCACATCCTGAAAATTTCATTGACATGGTAAGTTCAACCCCATAATGGGTAGATTGATGTAGTGTGTTGTACCCAAGTCTTATTTTTTGTGTTCGCGGAAATAAGCTGGACAAAAAATTCAGTTTTCCAATGTGATACTGATATAATGTGCAGGTGAAGGTTTATCTGCTGTGTTAGTTTCAAATGCATTAAAGTTGTATTAATCTAGTAGGTTTGATTTGGCATGCCTACCAAGCTCTCCTAATGGCAAATGAATTTTTCTGTACATAAAAAGGTCTTATTTACAAAATGACATGCTTTACTATTTTGCTTATTTAGACACCGAAAGGTCAACGAATTAACTTTTATTGTCTTGTATAATAGTAAGGGTATATATTTTTCCTTGTACATATTTTGACGATGGTCTTAATTGTACAAGGCAATTGGTGACCAAAATAAAATTATTATTACAATAGTGAAGATGTTCTTAGAGTCTAGAACTTTCCCTTTACAGTGAAATCTTAAAGAGTTTAAGCCATTTCGTGACTGAGCTCATTTCTCAGATTGCTCATACAGAAAATCATTTTTCTCCATTTTAATGGAAATGTCATTAATCTGTTCCAGCCCTAAAAACTGTTATTGATATGGGTTTTTAAGTACCTACAGTAAAAAAATTAAGAATATAGAAAACACAAGTTAATAAATGACAAATATGTACCTATCATAAAAAAAATAATAAAAGATATGCCATTGATCCTTGCTTTTTTCACCATGTTTAAATAAAAAAATCTAGTTAAAAGGGAGGACAAACAAATCCTCAAGGGAGTTTTTTTTTGTCCTCCCATTCACAATACGTGTTTCAGGAACATGTAATACAGGTGCCATTAAATACCTCCAGTGCATGATCAGTTGCCACTTTCCCCTGGGTGTTGTCATTCTACTAATGCTGAAAGTATCTCCCTGAGTGCCAGCCTTTCCTTTACTTCAATTGTAGAGGTTACCTCCTCCGCATCTGGCTCCTCAGGGGCACTAATTTCCTGCAAAATGTCTATATGCTGCTGCTACTGTAGCTTCTTTTGTTGATTCATTGTCAGTTCCTTGGAGTGCTCCTTGATGAACTCGTTCACATTTTTTCCCACCTTCAATCCCATACTCTTACATAATGAGGGACACAGTCTCCTCCACCGCTGCCATTTTGAATTTCAATTCTTCTAAGTCCTTTCTGACACAGCCTCGGACGTTCTTTCATTCAGAGGTGAAGGCCCTCCTTTTAACTCCCTACCAGGTCATATCCATAAATCTGAAGCATACCTCTATATTATAATAATGGTCCTTCCAGAACTCTAGAAAGGTAAGGTTTCTGCTCTCCGTCACCTCAAGGCAGTGGCAGAACAAGTGCTTTGAAAAGAAATTTTTTGAATTCACATATCATCTGTTCATCCATAGGCTGCAGGAGTGGTGTTGGGTGGAAGATAAAGAGCCTTTATAAATGTCATCTTCGAAGGTCTGTTGTGTGAGCAGGTTACGGGTTTGTGGCCTGGCATCTTCTCTGCAGTTATGTAAGACCTCCTTGGCTTCTTCTCCCAGAAGGGCCCTTTCTCATCACTTGGTGGGGGATGTATCCTTTAGCAGCTATCACTTCTGTGAAAGTTTTGAGAAAATCTTCAACTGCCTTCACATCCAAGCTCACTGCTTTACCATGCCTATTGACAGATGCCTCCTTTTAGTATTGTCAAACCAGCCTCAACTAGCGTTAAAAGTCTGTTTTAGTGCCTCATTCATTGAAGTGCCTAGGGTCATCAAATCAGCATAAATACCTTGTGCCTTCTCACAGGTAATACTCTCCATCATGGTGTCTCCTGTGAGCTGCTGTCAACCACACTATCACAAGCTTCTCCATCTTTTTCATGGGCAAAGTACACAGCTTTTGACATCATTTTACCCTTGGCTGGTGTTGCAGCCGTTATGGACCCCATCTGCTTCAGTATGATACATATTGCAATAGTGCTACTCTCGTACAGCCTTGCCAAGTCGACTACATGCCCACCATGCTCGTGTTTTTTAATTAATTCATGCTTCATTTCATTGGACATTATCCTCTTATTCTTCTCAGAATTGTCCTTTGCACTTACTTTCTGAGTTGCCATGGTTAACACAGAAGTTGGCTACAGAACTATGCAATACTGAATTGTAACACAATAAAGATGCTTCCATGGTGAGGTAAAGATGTGCAATGAATGCACAACACATGGTATGGCAAGCGAATGATATGGAGTTTTGTGTGGTAATAATGGTGGTTATGAGACCCATTTGTAAGTTGACTTTTGGCTTGCAACTCAAATCAAAATAATATACGATGATTGATGGGTGATGGGCAATGGTTGTATCTCGAAAAACTCGTAAGTCAAGGTGTCACTGTATTTGTTTAATAAATGTATATATTGAAGTACAATGTTATTACAGTCTTTATGCAATTTCTTTAAAGCAACAAATGTTGGATTCATTTGTTAAGTATCCCTCGTTGTATATGACAGTCTTTTTGAGCAAGTGATGCTCACTGACTGATGATGACTGAGGTGTTTGAAGAAAATTAGTTGCTCTTACTCATAAACAAGACAACTAATTTATTACATCATGTTGTTTTTTAACACTATCTGAAACAATAATGAAATGGCGATGAATTTGTACAAGAGCAGAAATAACAACTTACTGAACAGAAACAGCTTTACTAATTTAAGTTATGTAAAAATAGTTATCAAAACACACCATATTTAGGCATTTTATAAGCCTAGCCATCGTTAACTATCCAGTTCCTTCAGATTTCTTGCATTATTTCTAAGCGTGTTATCAAATTTACTTTGTTGGTGATCCACCATTTTGTTCAATTGCCATTTTATTTAGTTGAACTAAAATTCAATAGAACTGTTTTATTTAGTTGATAAGCATTGAACTTTCATTTGCATTTGATTTGTGTTTAATACACTTTCTTTAACCCATTGACTTACCATTTTTTCTCAATGCCCACCCCCAAAAATTACTATTTATTTTTTACAATTAATCTATTGAGAAATATTTGTCAATAATTATCGCTTGAAAAATATTAAAGTATGAGACTGGATGAAATGCTGTCTTTGTAATTGAAGGCTACTTTTAGAGGCCGGCGAATCACTATCTTTATGAGCCAATTGGCTAAAGGACTGTATAAGTCATTTTCTGTATAATATATAATGCATGTCTAACCATTGAAAAAGAACCCCTCAGGTGCTGAGGTTATTGCCATACTTTTTAAATGTCAACCTGTATTATCCACAATGTGTCTTATTATGATCTATAGTGTGATATAAATTAAGAAAATGGTTGTTAAATATGACACAAACATCATATTCTCATGACAACATTGCCACCAATATTTTGGCATGCCATTTCCATTAGGAACATTTAGAGCCAAGGTTCTAAAACTTTTTATTTATTTATTTATTTATCGTGTAGTTTGACTCCCATGATTTTGCAAAAAAAACTGATATTAAGAACTCATCATGTACACATGTGGGTAGAGAATTCTTATTATTATTCTAAACGTGTGTTATCTCCATCTATTTCTTTGCTAGTTTTCAGGTCCAGAATGATATTTAAGCATGAGCCCTTTTCTGCTACTTTCCCAGGACTGTTAGTTTCCTGAATGCTGTGCTATAATTTTGTTGTTTCCCTATTGAGTTCTTTGTCCAGCTTTAATGTCTAGTGACTCCTTATGATTCTACTCTAATACTTATACTTTCATGAGTTCTGAAATTTAATTTAATTTTAGAATTTTCTCTTTTGCAGTCACGTGAAACTTTTTTGAATACAAAGGGTATTGAGATAGGTATGGGTAGCTTTTCTCCATAATTTATTTGGTAACATTTCAGTGTCTCTTTTTAGCTTCTAATGCTGTTTTTTTTAGGTCCCCTTTGTTGCCCCCTTAGTTACATAACAACCACAAAAAACAATCAACTTACAAAATCTGCATCGCAATGCCATCTCTTGATCAAACATACTACCTAATTCAACTTGATTTTAACATTACTTTATGACTTCAACAAAGGGGACTATTCTATTTTCAAATAGAAATAATCAATGTATTTCAATTTTCCATATTGCAGTCCAGTGAGGATGAAGACAATTCTGAAGATGAAAGAAAGAAGGATGATGAAAAAAAAAGTACAAAAGGAATTTATGTTCCACCCCGAATAAGACCTATGCATTTTGGTAAGATACATACTTTTTCAAATCTATGAAAATTAAGGATTTACTCCAAATATACCTTCTCTGCTTCCCTAAAATGTAGTAATCAATTTGTTATCTTCTTCCATATCCTGTCATTTTGCATGTACATTTATCTTTCTTGACTGTGGTTTTAATAATGCATATGCCTAAACTAACTTGTGTTGTGTGCTGAATTAAGAAGTCTATCCTCTCTTTTCCTAGCTTCCTAATTTATACTTTCGTGCTAGTTTTCTTCTTTTCTTTCTTGTTTTATTACTTCTGTGATATCATTATAGGCATCTTCCACTTCTTCATCTTTGTAGTTCAATGTGGGCATGTAAATCAGCAACACAAGAGTATATGTAGGTTTCGTATTAGTCTTAGTCTGTCTCGGCGATGTCTTAGGTTTGTATGTTTAGTTCAAGTTGCAGAATAATTCCAGTGTACACGAAGTACCAGAAATTTATATGTTTAAATTATTCAGATTCTCGGGAAAATTAACATTAGGAATTGGGTAATATCTCGGCAGGTTATGAAGCAATGTTTCGGCATTTTTCACAAAGTACTGGGTATTTGGTCATGGCAAATTGCTGGATCATGGGTGTTCCCGGAGTAAGGGTGCTCAACTGTATTACAAAGTTTTATTGGTGCAAAATGTGACACTTCCTGTGTTTAAGAGGATTGGGAGTGGTGTAAGAATTGAAGTATGACATTGTATACATTATTGTGGAATACATTAAATTGAATAGTCTATGTGTGATAATGATCATTTGACAGCTCAGCAGAATAATCTCAGCAAATCAGTTTCACACATGCCCAGGTAGATATATATGAATCCTGTAATTGTAGTGGTAAGGAGAAATGGATGTGTTTGCTGCAGAAAGGTGGAATATAATGTGTAGAAGACATGCTTTGTAGTGTCTATTAATAGCTTTTTTGCATATCACTCATGGTTTCAATACTTAACAGAACTGAAGCTTTGAAGGATACCTTATATATCTCTTTTCCTCATCTCATGGATTGAAGTGTGTACAGTTTAATTTTCAGTTGCCTTCCAACTTCATTGTTATCAAGAAGAAAAAATCTGAAGCTATAAAAAATTCTGTAGGCGAGCAAATTATTTTGCATTTCTCTGTGATATTTTAGTCAAATTAGCTTTAAATTGGTCGCTTTTGTATCCTTCTATTAGGGAAATCTGAAGTAGTTGAACTTATTCATTAGTTTTTTGTACGGCAATGTGTTGATGCAGATGCTGAGGAGAGTCGTGCGGATAAAGAGCAGCAGCAAGTGGAGCGAGCTCGCCGGCGTGCTCTTGGAAGTGCCTTTCTTCAGGAATTGAGGGAGGAATACTTGGATGCACCTGTAGAGGAAGAAGCTACCATGCTGCGGGCGTCTTCTTCATCAGCAGCCGTATCAAGGAGGTCTCATGCTTCACGAAAGAAAGAGTAAGATTCCTAAAACATTTCCTTTGATAGTATTCATGAATTTCACCTCTAAATTATGTCAAAACTTAATTTTTGAGCCCAGTTAATAGATTAGGATGAGACTCAAAAAACTTAAGTGTTAATAGCTTAACAAATTGTGCGTGTTGACAGGCAATTCTGGAAAAAGTAGAAAATTTAGTTCGCTTTGAAATAACCTGGAAATGAGTCAATAACAGTTTTATTAAGTAGTCATTGTCATAGATACAGTAATGACAGTTGGCTATCTCTCCATGTCTCATTATTATTTCAAATCTTTTTAGCGTATAGAGATTAATGATTATTTAGGTGCGTGTCTTGGGTATCTTGGGAATGTCAGCGTTATAAAACCCCACTTTCCACTACATTTCATACCCTATCCCTTTCTCTCTTCCTTTTTCTACCCCCAAGCCTCCACTTTTTAAAAATATGTACCGTGGACTGTAATGCTATCAAGTTTGTGTAAGGACCTGAAATTTTGATTGTGGTAGCGAGGAAAATGAGCTAAACAGGTTATGCATTACTGGATAAGTAGAAAACCTTTAGGGGAACAATATTTTGAGTGTTCATTAATTGGAACAAAATTTCAATTACACTTACTAAGTCTCTGAAGGAAAAACATACAATGCCTTATGTTGATGTGCACTCTATTATAAATTATGGCATTAAATACCAAACAGCATGTTTTTTTATGTACAGGCAGTGCAACGAGTACACAGACTTGTGCTTGAGGCTTTATATTTCAAAAATAGAAGTATTGATATTCATAAATAGCATATCAGCTGATAGATAATTTATACCTACATTTTATGCAGGCAATGGATTTTTAAAAATAATTACTTAAGAGCATGTTTTTGGAGGGAGAATGAAAAATAGCCCCAGTTTTGAGAGTTGCAGGGGGTAGCGTCACTTTGGCCAGTTGTTGTAACAATATGAAAGGCAAAAACAAAAGGGAATTTTGGTAATACAGGGTTTGTCTGTAAAGTAATAAGACTGGGTCTGGTAAAAAGAATTTATTGACCCGATCGGTACATATTGTTAAAAGTTTTCAAAATAGTCTCCTTGGGCGTCGTTACATTGAAACATCGGGGACCCCACACGGGGGGAAGAGAACGATCTCTTCCTATGGGGAGTAGCGCCCCCACGGACCCGAGCCCACCGAGGAGACAACCTCGTTAAAAAACCCACAGTGCGTCGGGGCAGTTTCCGGACAGTACGTGAGTCTACTGTGCTGAGTACAGCCACGACATCTGGCCATCTGACTCACCCGCGTGTTTGCCGTGCGTGGAGACCCGTAAGGTGGGGAAAGAGGATCCTGATGGTTGAGCTTCCCGGTCTGGATGGGGGTCGGATCCCCTGAAAGCCGGGTTGTAACACGCCACCTTGGCCTCGGACTCCACCGAAACGGGAGGTCAGGGAGTAGCCGCCTCTGATCAATCGGCTAGCTGTTTCGTATTGGCGTTCAGCAGGCGAGTGCGGACGGCATGGGGGTCTGGCGGAAGGGCATCGAAAGTGCGTGGGTTTGGAGGACCCACGTAGCCAGAGACCAACCCAGAAGCAGACAACCATGCCAGAAGTGCTATATCCCCTCGGGTAGCCCTGGCGACCACACCGGTTTGCGGTGCGGCGTCCCGAATGTGTGGCTCCGTGGTGGGTGGGGAGCCCGGGGGATGAAGTTTTCGGATAATTAAATGGATCCAACATTTCCTCCACCAAAAAGATCCCGTCCCAACACGGATGGGGGAGATATAAATGTTAAGTACAAGAAATACTTGGTAATGTGTTGTACAAAGGAAGGAGAATCTTTCACGAAAGTTTCCCCTTTCCTTATCCATAGAGTTTTGACGCGCTCTGTACCTGGAGAATTAAAATCTGTTAAAAAGCTCCGAGATGGCACCCTACTCATTGAGGCATCCGATGTTAAACAAAGTGATGCGCTTTTAAAAATGAGTGTGTTTGATAGTATCCCCGTACATGTAGAAGCTCATGCTACCTTAAATTCGTCACGTGGAGTCATCTCTCATTATGACCTGTTATACGTCGAGGTGGAAGAGATAAAGAGGGAGATGGCAAACCAGTCTGTCATCGACTGCAGACGATTGAAGACAAAAAAGAATGGAGAATTCGTTAATACAACATCTGTCGTTCTCACCTTTTCGACGGACAAACTTCCGGAAAAGGTTTTCGTAGGTTACGAAAGAGTGTCAGTGAGACCGTTTGTCCCTAACCCTATGAGATGTTTCAGTTGCCAACACTTCGGCCACGCTGCTCAGCAATGCCAGGGTAAAGCCACCTGCCCACGTTGCGGCAACGATAAGCACGACGAGAACTGTACCTCTGAACCACACTGCGTAAATAGTGAAGGCCCACATCCGGTCTACTCCAAGGGATGCCCTAAGATGCAAGAGGAGAAAAAAATTATGGAAATAAAAACTATAGAGAAGATTCCGTATTTCGAAGCACGAAAGAAGTATCGACAAACGATCGCCCCGACTTTTTCACGGTCCTTCGCTTCCATTGCCTCAAAACCGGTGGCCACAACTACAATATTCACGCAGACTGAACCCTCAGAACTGATGTCAGTTGAGAAAACCATGCCGAAAAAAGATAACCCAAAGACTAATATATCCAATCAAATAACGAAAGCAACAAAACAAACACGCACCGTTACCCCTACAAAGGTTAACTCCAAACACGAAGCCACGACTTCCAATACAAAAAAGGCTGGAGGCAACGTGAAGATGCCCTCGCCCAACCCTCAGCGCGAGACATCACCGTGTACGGAGGACGAGCCCATGTCGGAGACGGAAATCCGTCTCGCACGATCGAAGGACAAAAAGATACTCCTGAAGAGGGGAACACCCCTCTCAATAGAGAGTGCTTAAGTTTTTTTTTTTCCCCTCTTTTATCATATAATGGCTACAATAATACAATGGAATTGCAACGGGTTCTATTTGCACAAGGAGGAGATCGACCTATTAATCCACGATTTAAATCCTTCTTGCCTTCTTTTGCAAGAAACCCACTTTAAACCAAGAGATAATGGCAAACTCAAAGGTTTTACTGTTTTTAAGTTGGACGACCTTACGGGAGTCAGAGCGAGGGGTGGTGTTTCTGTGGCTGTTCGCGAGGCTATATACACCTCCCGAGTAGATCTGCACACACCATTACAAGCCCTGGCTGTCACTGTCGCTCTACCGGAAATGGTTACGCTGTGCAATATATATCTTCCTGAATGGGCACCATGCACCAAGAAAAACCTTGCTGATCTTGTCCAACAATTGCCGAAACCATTCCTTCTCTTAGGAGATTTTAACGCTCACAACCCCATCTGGGGAGGAGTAGGAGTACCCAGGAACCAACGAGGGTGTATTATAGAAAATTTTATTGACGATTTTAACCTCACTCTACTTAACAGTGGAGAGAAAACACATTTTAATAGTTTCAACGGAGAATTCTCATCTATTGATCTAGTCATGTGCTCGGCTAATATCACACATTTATTTCAAATGTCCGTGCATAAGGACCTGTGCGGCAGCGACCACTTTCCTGTGATAATAAATAAACATGGAAACAACAACACACAACATAGTGGAAAACGCCACTGGGCTCTACGCAACGCCAACTGGCCAGCCTTTAAAAGGAATTTTAACTTCCAGCACAACGTGGACCGAGGTGGTCTATGCAACACAGAGAACCTTACAGAGGCCATCATAACCGCAGCAAAAAGTAGAATCCCGATGTCTTCCGGGAAAGCCCGACGACAACCTGTTCCGTGGTGGAACGAGCAATGTGCTGAGGCAATCCGTGGACGGAAAAGAGCTTTGCGAACCTTTAATCGACACTCTACTCAAGTGAACCTAACAGCCTTTCGACGTATGAGAGCAAAAGCACGTCGGGTTGTAAAGGACGCGAAAAGACAGTCGTGGACAAACTACGTGTCTTCCATTAATGCAAGAACGCCTATAGCTCAAGTGTGGAGCATGGTTAAAAAAATTTCTGGCAAATACCATACACATGTAGTGTCAGGTCTTGAAATAAATGGACACGCCATAATATCCCAGGAATCCATCGTAGACGCCTTAGGCCTTCACTATGATAAAGTCAGCAGTACGGCAGATTATCCTCACGCATTCGCCAAAATAAAAGACAATGTGGAGAAAGCTACAATAGACTTTGGTGACCTTAATACTCCAGCATCCTATAACGCGGCTTTTTCGCTGTGGGAGCTAAGAACTGCGGTCGAATTAGGGAAAGACACATGCCCTGGCGCTGACGGTGTTCACAATGCTTTCATTAAAAATATACCTGTATCCGCCGAGGTCCATCTCCTGGCCACCATCAACCAACTTTGGTCCGAAGGAGTGTTCCCAGAAAGCTGGCGGGAATCAGTAATTGTGCCTATCGCCAAACCGGGAAAGGATAAGAGGCTACCGTCTAGCTACCGCCCGATCTCCCTGACAAGCTGCTTATGTAAACTGATGGAAAGAATGGTTAATAGACGACTAGTCTGGTGCCTCGAACACCGAAACTTGCTCTCCAATACCCAATGTGGTCTCCGGCGAGGGAGATCTACAATGGACCACTTAGTCAGGATTGATAATTTTATCCACGAGGCCTTTTTATTACGCCAACATGTCATAGGTGTGTTTTTTGACATAAAAAATGCACATGACAAAACATGGCGCTATAAAATTTTACGTACCTTAAAGGAGTGGGGTTTTAAAGGGAGGCTACCCACTTTTATCAAGAATTTTCTGACCGGACGCTCCTTTCGAGTCCACGTTGGTAAACACGTGTCGCGAACTTTTATTCAAGAAAACGGTGTTCCCCAGGGTTCTGTCCTGAGTGCGACGCTCTTCGCCATGGCAATCAACGACGTGATGAGTTGTATCAGCCCACCGGTAATTGCGTCATTGTTTGTCGACGACTTGGCAATTTTCTGCCGGTCGTCAAAAATTGGTACAGCCGAAAGGCAGATACAGATGACCCTGCGAAAACTGAACAAGTGGTCTCTTGATTCGGGCTTCTCTTTCTCAGAAGAGAAGACCAAATGTGTGCATTTTTATCGAGGACAAAGATTATTTCCTAATCCTCATCTCACGCTCGGTAATGTTGTCCTTCCGTCAGTGGACTCTATACGCTTCCTCGGAATGGAACTCGACAAAAGACTGAACTGGAGAACCCACATCTCCAATCTAAAGAACAGATGTTTTAAAAATTTAAATATATTAAGACATTTAAGCAGCTCCTCATGGGGTGCGGACCGTCAGTCGATGCTTCTTCTTTTACAGGGCACTAGTAAGGTCTAAGCTTGACTACGGCTCAATAATATACGCTTCGACGCGGAAGTCATATCTACGACCGCTGACGACCATACACAATTCCGGCCTAAGACTGGCAACCGGCGCATTCAGAACCAGTCCAGTCATAAGTATCTATTGTGATGCGGGAGAGCCACCTCTCGAAACCAGGTGGAAGATCCTAATGTGCAATTACGTCGTCAGGATTTTATCTAAAAAGGAGCACCCATGTTTTGAACTTGTTTTCAATCCTCGACTTATCGATCTATTTTACAGAAGACGAAGAATAACTAAACCCTTAGCTATTCGATTTAAGGATTTTATTGACAACGCAGGGATTCAGCTACCCGAAGTGTATTCTGTCGGCCATATTTATGTACCACCATGGCAGATATCACGGCCTAAAATCATCACGGAGCTCGCTAGCTGCAAGAAGGCATGTACACATCCGTGTGAATACCTCCAGCGGTTTAAATATATATGTAGCAGACAACCAGACGCCATCCAACTCTACACGGATGGCTCGAAATCACTCACGGCATGCGCATGCGCTGTAGCTACCCCTACAAATATTATCACCACGATCAAGCTGCCGGCACCGAGTAGTATATTCACAGCGGAATTGCATGCGATTAAATCCGCTCTAGATAATATTAAAGGTCATGACTCATCATACTTGATATGTAGCGACTCAATGAGCGCTTTGCAATCTATTGGCGAATTTGATCCTCATAATCCCTTGGTCCAAGATATCCAAATTACCCTCAACCATTTGTTAGAAAAAGGGAACGACGTGTCCTTGGTCTGGACCCCCGGCCACGTCGGGAGCAAAGGGAATGGAAAGGCCGACCTTGCTGCCAAGGAAGCACTTGAAAAAGTGGAAATTGACTCTACGACCCTAGTCGCAGAAGACTTTAAATATGTACTACGCAGTGCCATCCTGAAGGAATGGCATGAATCGTGGACGGATACCTAGCACAACAAACTGCGTGAAATAAAAGCAGTCCCAGTCCCTTGGCCCTCTTCTTCCAGGAGTATTAGGAGAGAGGAAGTAGTGCTAACACGCCTGAGGATAGGGCACTCTGCCCTTACGCACTCCTACCTCTTTACACAAGATAAAAATCTACTACGCTGCGACCACTGTAACTCTCCCCTTACAATAAAGCACATCCTTACCGAATGTGGTCAATACTCCCGCATTAGAAGTAGATATTCGATCCCAGACCAAATTAAAGACTGCCTAAGCGACGACGCAAACAAAGTAGAGAGGGTCATCAATTTCCTTAAGAAGGCAAAATTAATTTCGCTGATTTAACGGATAAATCTGGTAGCTATCATCGAGGCACTTAATCAAAAATCCGTATAGAAGCTCATAGGTGTACCAAACAGCGCCAATAAAAATAATTTCCATATGTGTATACCATCTATTCGTATCGCGGCGCGAAATGACCACGACGTCGATGCACCCTAAAAACCTACCTACTACTACTACTAACATCGGGGAACATACCGGAAACGGTGACCTTTCAGCCTTCTCTTGAGAAATTGAATTCGGAAACAGGAAAAAGTCTACCGGACTCACATCAGGGCTGTACTGTGGCTGCAGCAAGGTTGCAACCCCTATTCGGGCCAGGTAGGCGGTCACACCGAAGGTTGTGTAGGCTGGAGCGTTGTCGTAGTGGAGCTTCCGGCAATTGGCAATACCGCAAACCTTCCTCATGTTCAAATTATCAGAAATAATTTTGTGAACCATGTTCTTGCATGTGTTGAGGTCTTTGGCATTTAATCTTACACTATAAACAACAGTTAGAGTCCAGGAGATTTTTTTACTTTGGCCACATTTTTGTCCAAACCACTCGTTTAAGGGCATCCAGATCACTCCATGTTTTCAGTGGTCTCCCATCTGTTCTTGAACTCACTGAACCACCAGAAAACCTAAACCATTGACAAAGCGTCATCTTTGTAAGCCTCCTTAACCAAGGTAAGTGTCTCGGAAGTGTGCAGCGTTTCCCTAATGAAATAAAGTATTCATGAGATATGCTCATCCAGGGGACAAAATTCTTTCCAAGCTCAGTTGAGCAAAATGAGGTCAAATAGTACACCCGTCCACAATAAAATGTTACCACCTCGGAGGGCGAATTTTTCAAAGTCCCGAGTTGAAGGAGATTTGACAACAGTGCAGCTCTGTCCCTTTAAATGCCCCGGGCAGCACCAGCAAGACCGAGGCACGGTCCTCCTCCTTCCCTTGCCATGGTTTGTGGTGAGACCCTTCCTGAATGACCTGGAGAGAGATTTTTGCGTTGGAGAGGGAGGGCCGCAAGGGTGCCTTGTGACAATTAGTCGGTCCCAAGGAGTAAGGCCTCCCGAAAAAAGCCTTCTTTTAGATTGCTGCTCGGAGTTACTCCCTTGAAGATGGGTAGCTTAGGTTTCCACGACTACGGCTCTTGAGAGAGTGACTACCCAAATGTGAATGCAGCTCGAAGCAAGAGTTGTCATTAACACCGTTGATATATGTCATTTCCGAAACGTTCCAATATACTCAATTTTTGCCTTTATTTCGTCGTAGAAACTTTTGAATTTATAACATGAATAACATAGATGAATATTGTTATCAGCATTTATATATCTGTTAACGATCGGTGTTATTTTTAAATTATCGGTGTATTTTATTTGACTGCACGACGAGCTTGAAAACTGCGCTTGTATAGTAAATGGCATAAGTAATATTTACGCTACAACTGACACATACAGATTTCAACAAGAAAAGAGAAGACTTATTGGACGTCTAAACGTAATATACGTGTTAAGTTCCAAGCTTAATTGCGTAATAAATGAGGAAAAATTATCGTGGATATATTTAGAATTTATTTCAAATTACACACAATCCTTGCACTCTCGCATATTCATCTGGTTAATTCTTAGAATGAATACTCATCGGCAATTCATATCGTAGTATATGCTATTTCAAAAATAAAAAAAACTCACTTAATAAATAAAAGTATTAAGGAGATTATTAGGAACAGATTGAGCGTCTCTTAGATGCATTGGTCAAAACTCTAAGTGTTTTCCTATTCGAAGGTCCCTGTTCGAAACCCAGCAGGCCGTATTTGAGTACTGCGTGTACTGGAGTACTACTACCTCTACTCAAAGGTTATAAAGTTTTCTCGTATTGTTAAACGGAAATGTGTATTAAGGACAGGACGGGTAATTTTACAATGTAACCAGAACACATTCAACGTAATTAGAAGGAATACGTGGAATTACTGAACGACTGTGCAAAAAGGCCTAGAAGATTTTTATGGACTCGCCTGTGGGATATGCGAGGAGAATATATTGTCGGAGGATTTCGTAGAAACTGTATTGACATCTAAAACGGAAAAGAGTAACAAGGGAATGCGAAGGCAACTGAATCTTTCAAGCTGCTAAGCTTATACTTAAAATCATCAACTGAGTTATGGAAAAGAGAGCAATAAATGAATGAAGCCGCCTTGTCCGCGATATCTGCTAGAGGACGAGTCAACCAAGCCTGTCATTTATCCCCCTCTGTGACGAAACGTCTCTTTAACCAACGTAATTCTCCTTCGGACTTCAATGTTCGCAGAATACTCCTTTTCCATACTAACCGGGATACTAAATTACTCCCCCTGCTCTATGATCTAACCCCTCTCTTCTAAATTAAAATCATCCTTCATGCATGCAAAATTTCATTACTTGAGTCTTATGATTTAAGTCCTTGGGTGACTAGTTGACCAGGGCTTGATCACCCGCAAACCTTATCAACTTTCCCCTACCTATACACCTGTATCGAACCCCTCACCATTCCCTCCGAATATGAATAAAAAGTGCCGGTGACTACGCACAGCCTTACGCAACCCCTCTCTCTAATACCACCTCATCTAATTCCCCGTCCGCTTCTCTCACCAGCACTTTCTCGGTAATGCATGAACTTTGACTCAGTCTTCTGTTCTTCCAATTTATTCCTGTTTTACGCAATAGTTCCATTTACCCTTTCCACTTCACTCTGTCGAAAATATTTTTGAAATTAACAATACACGCAGATATATTCTGATTATATTCTAATCCTTTCCACTCATTCCAGTGATGCTGATTGAAAAACTGCTTTCCGTTGACAAAATCTAAATTACCTGCAGAAAAAATTACTCCTTCCCCTCTCTCCCTCTCCAAGAAAACTACATGCCCAGATATGGGCGATAAGTGACCAAGGGCCACTTCGCTGAGGCCCTATCCTTAAATAATGCCGAGACGGGAAATGGGTCTGGATGCGAAGATTTTTTCACCTAAAGAATCATCCCCGACACGTTTTATGACACCCACCACTCCATCCACGACACCGCGTGTCTTCTTCCTACTGGTTCAAGTCTCTTTCACGGCCCAAACACAATGGGTATTTAAGGAGCAGGTAAAGCATGGCGGGTTTTTCCTCTCTTAGGACTGACAAAGGTGGACAGGGATTTTTGCAGTGGGGGGTGGACCGCAAGAGTGCCCTGCGACAATCGGCTGCGAGGAGTGAGGCCTCCCGAAAAGCAGCCTCTTTTCGATTGCTGCTCCGAGGGCCTCCCTCGAAGATGATCGCGTAGGTTTCGCGACTGCTGAGAGAGTGACGACCCAAATATGATTGCAGCTCGAAGCTAGAGTTGTCATTAACAACGTCGATATGTCTTAGTCAAAAGCGTTCCCAAAATATTCCCAAATACTCCGTTTTTGCCTTTATTTCATCATACGAAATAATGAGATCATAAAATATTCGAGATAAGAGCTCGAAAAATGTGCTTGTATAGTAAATGGTAAAAATTATAATGCTACAACTGTTACGGGCATATTTCGATAACAATAGATAAGACGTACTGAACGCCTTTACGGCATATAAGTATTAAGTTCCAAGCTTCATTGGGTAAAAATTAGGAAAAATTATTGCGGATATATTTAGAATTTCTTTCAAATTACACACAATCCTCGCATACTCGCCTGGTTATTTCTTCTTAGAATGAATACTCACCAAATCATATCGCAGTATATGCTACTTGAAATATAAAAAAAGGACAGGACGTGTAATTCTGCAATGTGGCCAGAACAAATTCAACGTAATTATAGGGAATACTTGGAATTACTGAACTACTGTGCAGAGAGGTCGGAGAATTTTTATGGGCTCGCTTGTAGGATATGCAAGGAGAATATGTTCGAAAAAACTGTATTGCCATCTAAAACGAAAATGAGAGTAACAAAGGAATGCGAAAACTGCTGAATCTCTCATGCTGCTAAGTTGGTGCTTAGAATCATCAATTGATGTATGGAGAAGAGAGCAATGAATTTCTAGGTGAGGATCAATTCATATTTTCCAAGGGAATTAAACACGTGATGTGATTGCAGTGATGAGAATCATTATTATCATTAGTTTTGGTTCCACACACTGTCCCTCTTCAGCCCCTCATACCTCCCATCATTTTATCCAAGCTACCCGTTCTTCACCTCACTCTACCCCGTTTAACCAATATCCTTCACTCAATCACATATTTCAATTCACCCTCACCATTTTTATCTTCCCTATTCATCAATCAAAATTCTTTCCACTCCTACTATTTCTAATACTTCATCATTTGTCCTCCTTTTGACCCACTTTAATTTCTCCATCCTTCTACATACTCACATCTTAAAAGCTCTGAGTATATTTCCATATTCGTTCCACGAAGCCTATGTTTAAGCGTCATATAGTGCCACGCTCCATATCAAACTCTTCACTAGTATTTTCGTTACTTCCCTGCTTAACGCCCCTGTCAACAGTTCACGTCTACGGCTAAAAGATTATCTTGCCAATACAATTTTCCTTCTGTCATCAATGCTGCTATACCCATTTTTTCTCCAATACACTATTTAGCCAGGAGGAAAAGTCAAGAAATGGAGAGCCTGCCCAAATTCAAACCTTGCTTGGAATAGCGCGCATAACAGCACATTTGTAGATCTGTGGTTCATTTCCCGGATGAGTTTTTTTTTTGTTGTGATCTGGCTTGATTCTATTTTCACCACATCCTTACTGTTCGGGGTTGTGGGTATCATAAAACGTGTCGGGAATGTTTCTGAGGGTGAAAAAATATACCGACCGACTTCTGAACGTATCGGAATTATTTCCGAAAGTAGGGTATCGGCTAAGGGCTCAAATACTTCTCTGATTATGCCGTTCTATGCAACTCTCTTTTAGAGAGAATTATGTAATGAGGCTGGAAAAACTTAGAGACTTCTACTTTGTAAGAATCTCGGCCCACATAAGCCGATAGCTATTGATTATCATAAATTAATGGCTTTTGAATAAAATTCCAGGAGTTCGAGCGATACAAAAATACTGAAGATCATATTAGCAGCTGATCTAATTTCATTTAGACATAATACATGAGCAGTTGAAGCCGTGATCAATTGAAAAAAACTACGGAATAATAAACCTAAGGCTTTCTGTTTACACCTTCCTAAGACTTTCTTCACACCTACGCTCTGCGACATGAACGTTGGATGAATCTAAGTTAATTGGTGACTTAGTGATCAATAAATTTAGGCGTTTGAAGTGTTAAGTTTAGAGGACATAAAATTTCAACCAGAACATTGCATATATCACGGTCTTATAACACCCGTGGAAGCGCAACGACCATTTAGCACGTTAATCATTACCCTCGGAAAATCGTCGAGTTGTCATAGGACTCCAAAGTGGTCTCGGAATAAATGTTAGGTATTTTCGAAAGAGGTTATAAAGGGAGTGTCATTTTCTATCATGTTTCTACTAGAAATGTGGTGAAAAGTGATTGGAACTCATCTCGTGCCCCTTCTCCCATTCTATGGCCACGGGTACCTATGTGTCTCGGGTGACTCGTCTTCAAGCAAATATCGTGGTCGTGGGTCAAGGCGGTCTGCTGTTCACTTGAGAAAGGGCGAAAAGGGAATTGTTCTCGAGGGAAGGGTACCCCCAATAAATGGCGAGAGCAGCGAGAGCTCTGGGCATTTAAACTCTGCGCCAAGGGACAGTGTTGTCAAATCTCCTTCAACTCGGGACTTAGAAAAATTCGGCCTCCGAGGTGGTAACTATTTATTGTGGACGGGTGTACAAGAAACAAAATTGTTGGATCTATAACAAAAATGTATTTCAACAATTAGACAATAATAAGTACAAACCAATAACTGACTGAATAATCTTCCCTTCAGGTAAATCTCGAACAATTTGGAACAGTAGCGCATAGCCACTAGGACACCCTCAAAAATGATGAAGTTGCAGAAAACTGTCTCGAATCGACTGCACACACGCAGTAAGTGAAATCCTTGCCGTCTCAACTCGAACAGAGGACGTGAGAGGGGAGGTTTTTTCTAGCATAAGGAGGGGGTGTTTTCGGCAAGGTCAAGGTGGAGTGGGGTTGAGCGTAAAATTAGTTGATAGGTAGATATTGAGGGGAGGGAAAATGGTATGGGTAAAGTGGGCGAGGTGGGAGTTTATCATTGGAACATCAGAAAATCTTTTCTGACTCTGGCAGGAGGATACCAACTGATGGCCTGTGTGATGGGCAAACTTCTGGTCTTCATCTGCATTCAGGGTGCTATAAAGGTAGGGCAGCTGTGGTGAGGTTACGGCACAGACGAAGGTGCAGAAGGGACAGTGCAGTCCGGAATCGTTGCATTTTGGAATTGTTGGCTCCGACTGTCGTTAGCTATGTCTGTTGTGCTATTCCGGAGGTTAATTAGTCTGCCGAGGGGTAATGACCAACGAGGGGAGGAGGAGGGTTTGTGGGGTGTAGATTTTTTTGCAGTAGAGTTCCTCCAGGGAGGCCCTGTGGCACTTAGACCTATTGGCCCATTGTGCCAACCACTCTAGAGAAATCATCCATATAGCTCAATTGCCTTACTAAAGGCCAGCAGGTCCCCTATGAGGATTTCCCTTACCTCCCAGGGTTCCAAAAATGGAGACCCCAGGTACCTATTTCGAGTCCTCATCACAGCAGGGCACTCGCATAATATGTGGGATGTAGTTTCATCCCCTTCTTCGCACCACCTGCATCTAGGTGAATATACAATTCCCAGGAGGTGCAGGTGCCTCATCACCTGGTGGTGTCCCATGAGGAGTCCCACTATCGTTCATAATTGACCCCTGTTGAGTGACAAGGCTTTTGGCAAGCCTAGGCCTGGGTTCTCCTATGCGTAGTTTGGACTGTCTAAGGCTTTGTGTAGTTCACCAGACATTAGAATGCCGGGCTAAGCCCCACATTCTAATCGGCTATCCCTATTGATGTAGCAATAGGTATGATTGGCTCGCATTTCAGCTGGAACTGGCCCTTGCCAGTTCATCAGCCATCTCATTTCCGGACATGCCTGCATGACCAGGCACCCAGAAAAGTTCCACCTTGCCACATCTGCCTATATCATTTGAGTGCCTCATGACCTTCCTACAGCAGCTGTGATTTGCACAATGGTGATGTCCACGCCTTTAGAGCTGCCTGACTATCTGTGCATATGGGTATCGGTCTGTTGAACATCCCAATCCCCTTAATGGCATATGCCCAGGTCAGAAGTTAATTTACCTCTGTCTGAAACACCATAGCATATTTTCCAAGAGGGATTGAGAGCTTCCTTTGTGTGCTACAATTGTAGACCCCTGCTCCTGTTCTTCCGTCTTTTCTAGATCCATCCGTATACCATACCTTGGCCCCAGAGTGAAGTTCTTTCCCCTTTCCTCTAGCCCACAGTTTCCTCTCCGAGAAGCAGGTTTTGAAGTAGAGGGATGATTGGTTGAACATGGCTATCATTCCATCACTGCCCATCTCGAGGATGGGACTCGACTTCATGAGCTCCGTCCAAACTTGTCTGTGACCAAAGGAACTTCGTTTGTCATACCACTGTCCCATACATTTGAGATGATAAGCCTCTGTCCTTGCCTGCACCTCATCTTCCACATGGAGTGCTGCGAGGTTCAGCAGCATTTCCAGCACCAGAGTTGGGGTTGTTCTCATAGCTCCTGAAATGCCTCTGATTTAAAAATTTTATTACGGTTATTATTACTTCTTTGTCAGATTCACAGGCTTTGTCTTCTTTTATACAGTCTGTTAGGGAGCCATATTCATCGCCCGTAAGAATATCTTTGTGGAAGTTCACAAATCTCTCAGCATCCATGTCATTGCCTTTTAATTGCTGTAATTCGCTGAGATCGTCCATTGGCTCTGAAATAGCAAGGTCATGTATATATTACTGTAAGTGCGTAAATATGCATTTACATTTTTGATATGATTAGATAGAATTTGTTTTCCTTACCTTCGTCGGGGACCAGTTCTGGCAGAAACCCAGCTTTAGTGAAACATTGTTTAACAGTTGATGTTTTAATATCTTTCACTGCCAAATTAATCCAATTAATGGTATTCCAGCACTGATATTTTTTTGATCACCTCCGACACTGTATTCGCAGTATCTGCAGCAGCTAATAATGATCGCATCATGTACTTTCTATATTGTGCCTTCAGCAACCTAATAACTCCCTGATTCATTGGCTGAGTGATGCTAGTTGTGTTTGCCGGAAACCAGGCTAGCTCCACATTCGCAAGGCGAATTTTAGGGTGACAGGTTGCATTATCAAGGAAAAGTATGACTTTCCTATCTTTCCTCTTCATTTCGGCATTGAAACTTTTCAGCCATTCTTCCATGATTGAAGCCGTGTTCCATGCTTTTTTATTATGTCTCCATTTGACCTTTGGTAGCTTCTCAATTTCAACGTGTTAAAAGCATCGTGGTCGAGCCGATTTCCCGATGACAAGAGTCTTTAGGAGCTCCCATGCCATATTTCCTCAAATGAAAATGATTAAACGCTCCTTTGAGTGCTTCCCTCCTACAGAATAAAAGATAGGTGTGAATGTAAAATAATTGTTTCCACTTATGCCCTAATTTCAAGAAACAGAACTCGGAAATGCTTACAAACCCTTGCAGTTTTCTCCTTTTACGCACAATGTTTTAGATGGCAGAGCCCTAAAAAGTGGTTGATAGTCATTAATTTTTTCTTGAATCATGCCTTTCTACTCCTCTACAGTTTCCATATCCACGTCGTTTGACTCGCCGACAACACTGCTCCAAACAACATTGTGTCTTGCTTTGAAACTCTCCAGCCAACCATTTGAGGTCTTAAAATATAATTTTTCTAAAGAAACTGTAAACTCCTTTGCCTTTTCTTGCACCATTGGACCTGAAAATTGAATATTCCTCGATCTTACTTGCACAAACCATTCCCAAACTAATTCGTTTAATTGTTCATATTCGCAGAGAGGAGTTTCCCTCTTTGAATGTAAGCTTAGGCCTAAAATAATAGACATAAATGACAATTATTTTATGGTGTGTTGGTTTGCTAACTATTGTGGTATGGGATATGAAGAAATATGTTTCTTAGGACCTACCGCTTTCAAAGTGTTTCTTAATTTCGTCCTTCTTCTTAATTGCTTCTTAAACTTACGTCTTTCCACACTTAAACCTCTCTTGAATCTGCTTCACGGAAAGCTTTTCTCGTTAAAAGCACTCATTCAAGTCCAGTTTATTTTTCAGCGTTAATACGTTTCGTGACATGGTGGAAATCAATCAGCAGTTCCCCTAAGATCCTTAGCGTTCTCTGGTGCGGTCTTACCCTGTCAGCATCACGTAGGAGAATGATTCCTTCTTATTCGGTTGCAAGCAAGGCTACACAAAATGTTTATGTACTTGTAGAGAGAGGAGAGGGTTCAGACCAGAGGTTAGTTTTACTATCATTTTCACTAACATAATAGCTGAATATGCTGAATATTTCATTCATTGGAGGTAGTTGGCTCATCATGGGGTGTATTTTCATTACGAAGTGTTGAGGTTTTTCGAAAACATAGAGGTACGATAAGAAGAGGTTTCTCCATATAGTTGCATACAAATTTTGGCTGGACCTCGAAGTCATTACCAAAAATTGAGGTTTACGATATGAAGAGGTTCACTAGGTAGAGGTTTTACTAAAGAAAGAAATGTAATGGTCCAGCAATATCAAGCCTATAATATGCCAGAGTATGAAATCCTGATGTTAAATTCATTCTTCCCCATGCAGTGTCAATGTGAATGACTTTGAACCCCTTTGTAATACCTATCAATTATATGATGCCACCACAATGTACAAAATACTCTTGCATATCCTAGTGTATTTTGCGACATTTATCAGTTTTGTCCTTGATTGTCCATATTGATTAGATTGTCCGTGTATGATATTACCTCTGCCGTGTATGATTTACCTCCACCAAAATGTTAGCTGCTTTTACAAAATGTTTCAGACAGAAGAAAGTTGATGATGGTTGGTTTATCTGAATACAGAATGTAATGATTTTATTAAGATCTTATTTCATTCATTAGTTTTCCTTCCTGGCATAAGAATAATTTGTAATTCACACAATATCTCCTAAGTTTTGCAGAAGGTCATTCCTCAATGGAAAAATAAGAGATGCATTGTTATTTAGGTTCCAACATGTGAATGTGATCATTAAGTGTCATTTTCACTAGGAAGTGGCAGTGTTGTCTTAAGAAAATGCTGCCATGCAGCATGTGATGATGTGAAAATGTTGCTATCTGAAAATAAGAATGTCTTAGTCTAAAGTCTTCCCTCAAAATCAATGCTACAGTCAGATGATGTTCTTTCTCACCTCAATTACAGACTTCAATAATTACATAAGTAATAACTAGACTACTTGAGTTTAAATAGCTTTTGAAGACCATGGACCGACTGCTAGGCTGATGTTAAGTTTTCTGGTTTAAATAGTTTTGCCATGAGGCATCTACTGCACAGTGTATCATTTTTTTTCTCCTGTATTTACCCTTGGCCTAGAAACAGGGTGAAAGTGTCCACATCAAGCATTATTTATTTTATTTTTGACTTATTTTGATGCTATGTAAATCTTTGGATAGTTACCACTTTTGTTTGGCTTTTGGTTCTTCCTTTTCAGTGTTTTGATCGATAATTTGAAATCACAGTGTTAGAGATTTTTTTGTGTTTTAATATGTACTTTAATGTTGTATGCTGGGCAGTTTGAATGTGATTTTCTCCATGAAAAAAGGAATTTACTTTCCTATGTATTTTGCATTAAGTTCTTCAGTGATCCTTGTCTACTGGATTTCTGTCCTCATTGACCCAGTGCCACTCTACTGAAGTTTGAGTACCTTTGGCTAGATATTCACAGTGATTTCTATTTACTTACCAAGTTTTGACTTCAATCCATACCAGATCAATTCCTAGTTTCCCTATGAATAGCTATTGTAATAGATTGAAGTTATTTGCCACTTGGTTTTGGTCACTGAAAGGTGGGCCAATAATGTGTTTCATATTGTTGTATAATATTAATTCAATTTATAATAATCAGGGAGCATTGAAATGAAATAAAATTAGTACCTAATTTTTACCAAATCATCTCCAAATATCTCATCACCAATCACCACAGATCCAGGGTTTAACATAAATCCATATTGCTGGTTGCATGCATGAGCCATTTGGATTGTGGGTTGAGGAAGACATTTACATTTTCTTGTAGTTTCTTGGGAAAAATAATGTAATGGAAGAATATATTTCTGTGTGTTATTGTTAAAATTACAGTTTTAAAAAAATGAGTAATGTAATTACATCATCATGGCATTTTCAGCCATAGTGGTAGTGTTGTTATGAAACTGAATGAAGAGCGAAATTTCAAAATTAACTATTTCTCCAAATATAAAAAAGATTAATGCTTAATTATGAAATGTGCTATACTTAAGTGCTATATTTTTTGTGCATGCAGTGAATTTATTATCTGATTACTTCCATGCATTTAGATATGAAGAAGAATATTTTACACGTCTGCCTACTACACGTGTTGAGCGCCACAAAAACCGGAAAGCCTTAACAACTTTGGGAACTTTAGGAGATGAAGTAATACATTTTGGAGATGGTGGAGTTTCTAAAGTTTTGGAGGGGCTAGAGAGAAGTGATGTGCAATCTGAAACATCAGCTTCTTTAAAAGTATCTAAAAAGAGAAAGAAACTAAAGAGTAACACAAAAATGAAAAAGAAAGGTAAGATTCACAATTGATGTACTAAACATTAGTTACGTTTTCAAGTTACTGTATGGAATATTATCTAATTGAGAAATCTTTTTAGGGGCAAAAAGGAGAAGATATCAGTGAGAAGAAAACATGCATTGTTGTGGAGACACTCTTCTAATACCTATGATATAGAAAATTACCTTGGATGTGTCTTTCTTTTGTAATACTTTCCTTTGTCAGCATTATTTTTAACCCAATTTTCCTATTCTATTAAATTTCACCTGCTATTAAAATGATGTAATTTTTTGTTGTTAATTGTCCAAAAATGCTTTATACATCTTGTTTGGCCAGATCTGTCAAGTGTGAGAGAAATGTGTTAAATAGTTGTATTAAATATGATGAATTTAGACCTCTTTAAATGGAATTTTAGCCTCTATTTTTTCTAAAAGATGAGTTTTTCATGAGAATTGTGGGTCCATGAATGCAAAAATCTACTTTTTCTCTCTTTGTATCAATAATGACATGAAAAGTAGCTATAATATTTTGCTTCAAGCATGGCAATGCTAATTTGTGTTAGGGAACAATGTGTATAAAAAGAAATGTTTTCAGATGTTACTGTTGGGCAACTCCCCTATTGATCATAAGAAGGTTTACTTTTTAGGTCTAATAATAGGTTTGATTTCAAAATGTACATCGTTAAGTCTTGCATAGTTAATGATAGATCCTGTGGTGTGTGAAATATGCATTTTATTTTATCTCTGATGGACTGGATATTGATGGGTAGTGATGTTAACATACGCTGAAGTGTGTATTGGTTTTAAACCAGTAATTTCACTTATTACTCAAAGCAGGTTGTGACTGCTATATTTGCTGCCATGAAATGAAAAATTCTATTGTTACCATACTAATGTAAAATTTGGTCCACTGTAACTACCTCATTAAAAATTATTCATTGCAAGTTGAAGTACACAATTAGTGTGTTTTATATTCAATTTTTGTTATGATTTGCATATTTTGCTCTATGTTCATCATATACACTGTGATCTAAAAGTATATGAGGGAATGGCCTAATAGTGGGTCCATGAATTTATAGTTTCATTGACAAACATTACTTGAAAAAATGTGTTTGTTCTCTTGTTTAGTTGTAGTTAAATTAATTGCCATAACGAATTTTTTAAACATTTGTGGTATGATGTGCTATTGTGAATGGTTGTCTAAAAAGAAGAGACTGATGTAAATGACTTTGATAAAGTTATTTAGGTGGCCTGCAATTATGTATTCATTATGTATGTCTTGGTACATGCTTAAATATTTGAACAATAGTGTCAACATGGTTAAAATGTCAGCCATTCCTTAAAAAGATAATGTAAAATATGTGGATGACAGAATTTTGTTTGTTGGAAGACTAACTATGATCCAAGAATAGAGCATTTATGGAGGAAGCATTATAATTTTTCACCCCTCTCCCCTTCCATACGCACAATATATTTCTTGGGGGGGGGGGCAATATCTGCCAATATGCTATATGATGTATTGTTGGTATGGAATATCACCTAATTGGGGGGGGGGGGGTTCTCACCCAGAAAATTGTAAAGATATAAAAAAAATGGTGAATTTGCATGCAAGTTTTTATGGTTTTCAACATATTTTCACATTTTAAATTTTTATACTATTTGACTATTGCCTTTTGATTAGGCAGCAAAAAACTTTGGTTTACCTTCGTACAGAGACATTTTGATTTCTTTCCTGAAAATCTTACTCTTACTTGTATTTAATATGACCAAACCACTACACTGTTTTACGCTACTCTCAACTACTTAAAAAGGTATTGTCATCGACATTAAATTGTTTGAATTTTGGAAAGTTGAGCTTAATCAACGCCCTTTGTGATATTCACTAAAAAGCAAAATAACATGATTATGAGAATATTTTGTAGTGAATAAGAACTTAGGACAAAGGTTCTGATATAAGTAATACCTATCCTACAACGATAATTTATAATTATGCCCAAATCCATGAAAGACTAAGAAAGTTAAAGTTCGAAATAATTAGTATTCAGAAATTTAATTACAACTCTTTTACAAACTACATCCAGGTGAAGTCTTCACGGGTTCTCCACTGGGTCAGGGAAACAGCCGTTAGCATTAGCTGTTTCCCTGACCCGGTGGAGAACCCGTGAAGACTTCACCAGCATTATACACCGGGAAAAAACAAGATCCTACAAACTACATGCATTCTAAATAATTACTTGTAACTTTAATCTTTTTCCTCCTTAAGCGTAACATTCAAGCACCTTGTCAACATTTACATCAATATCTTTGTGCATTAATAAAAGACAACCCATTCAATCTTTCCTCAACCATTCGGGTTCGTAGCCATGATTTAACAAGATTAACCCTTTTACTGCCAGCCCCTTTAAAGTAGACTGTGCGAAAATTGCCAAGCCCATTAAGCCCAGCCAATGGGCAAGCTCATTAAATGATATATTTGGAGCACTTAATTTTAATATATGAATTTTTATTTTTCTCAATTTTGATCATATATTTCACCTTTTAAGAGGATGAAAAAATTATTCATGCTGTCTCTGATTTGAAGGGATTGTAACCATTACAAAGACATGATGATGTATTGTAGGTGGGACGATATATCGGCCCTTGGCAGTTTTCGCACTACCATAGAGGGCCGATATATCGGCCCACTGGCAGTAAAAGGGTTAAGGGAATGACCTCTCACAACTTGCAACACTGATTGGCAGTGTGATAAGAATTTTCAATAAAATTCTTATGGTGGGAAATATATCTTCATCACAGCTCTTCAACCACTTATAGTAACCGGAATTTTCTTTCCTTCCTCTTTCTCTATCAACCACTTCGTTTTCCAAATATTTATTTCCCCATCAATTACAGCTTCAGATTGAACAGGTAGAAGTTGTTTGAAGTTCCTAACAACTTTCTGAAGCCTATCTTTGACATTTACTTTTTCATTTGCAGCAGTGGTGTTGGAGTTTAGAATGCATACAGGCAACAACATATTTAGATCAATACATATTAAGGTGTCTTGGGAAAACCGTGTCTGAAGATCAACAATGACATTGTCCAGAGGTGGACTGTACATGGATCTTCTGTAGTAGTCTACAACTGTGCCCTTGTCATGGCTTTCTCTGTGATGTTGCTTCCTCACGATTCTTGGCATTACTATAGCTGCGCTCCCAGCTTTTCGGCAATGGATTTGGTTTCGCATCATATCTCTGTAAAGGACTCATCGCAGTTTTTTCTACTGTCCTTCAAAGATGTCAGAGTATCTTGTACAGCATTAGAAGCCTTGTTTAGGTCTACGGCTGGCATTTGCAGTAACTTACTCAGAGGAAACGTTCTTTTCAAAATGTCAATCAAACACATGGAAAAATAAAATCTATGTTAGTCACCGAGTAAACGCATAGTGCAGCATTTTTGGCCGATTCAAACTCCTTCCATTGACTTATTTCTGTGAAGGCATGTACTATTTCCGGTAAGGCAAGTAAAATAAAATGACAGCATCGTGCCTTTCAACCCATCGAGTCTCACAAAGACTAACAAGCTGATCTCCTAAGAATGAATTCATAATGACATTTCTTTTGGATGACTGATTGAAAAACGAAATAACTTCCTTTATTATTCCAACAGCATTTTTGGTTTGGATTTTGGTTGCTTCGAAAGAGAATTACTCAAGGCATGGTAGCCGTTTTGCATTGACTGCCTGCCTCTCTTTGGATCTCTGTGATACTACAGACTTCTTCCGAAGTCAAAACAGATACTCCATCTGTACCGATTCCTACACAGAGACTCAAATCTAAACCCAGTTCTTTCACATTTTCAAAAAATATTTTACCAAGAGTCCTACCATAAGTTTTGTTTCCGTCTTTTCTGTCAACTGCACATCATTCATATCTGCAGCAGACTTGTAGGCATCAATGAATGTAATGAAATCTTCCCTTGTATTTTCTTTGTACAGGTACCTTACAATTAAGGCAATTTGTCCCTTGCGAGACAGATCAGGTGTTTTGTCGAACAAGTTTGACTAATATTTAGCTTCATGAATTTGTTTTAGGATTTCTTCCCCACAACATTCTATCAATAAATTTGAGTAGTTTTACTAATATAGGTAGCACGGGAAGATGCACTTTTTAGGTGTTCCTCAAGTATTTTGTCACCTGCCTCTACCCTGTACTGCAACAGGGCAATTTGAAATCACCTTGGTTTACAGCTGAGGCCATCATCCATATGACCCCTTAGAGGGATGTTCTGACGTCCAAGCAAGATAATGGTTTTAATAATAGGCCTCAGCCTTTCACGATTTTCGGTAACTTGGCGAAGACATTTACATTTTTGATTGACTGCCTCTTTTTTTCCTCGAGGTGGGGCAACGCCCTCCCCCATATGAGAACATTCCCCAATATGCTAATTTAAGGATTAGGTGTGCGTATCCTGCTGGAGGTAGGTTTTTTAATAGGTATATTCTGTTCTCCGAATTTTCAGAATGATGCATATCCGTCTTGAGCGAATTATTCATAGAATTTAAAACCTATGCTGCTGCGTGTCTAATATTCTTCTCATATAGCTAGAGTGTATATTTTCCACCTCGCCGTAACAGTCCACTATTGCTGGCTAATGTAACTCATTTGAAGAATTTTCGTGTTGATGCGTGGCGAAACTTAGAAAAAACCACATATGATAGACGGCGGGAAATTTTCAAATTTGTTTCCATTATTTTGGGAGTGATGTGGTTAGAAATTTTTCCTATAGGTAGTGTTCGTATTGAGATTGATCGAAGCGACACTTGTGGAGGATAAGTTGAACTATTACACAAACCTCAGTTCTTTTGTTCTGAACCGCTTTATCCGATTATGAGGAATCCGTGAAAATGCCGATTCACACCGTTGTTAGTAGGTATGGAGCGCGGTTTGTGAAATAAAATTTTTAAAATATTACCGACAGTTGTGTTTTGCTTATAAGCCAATGGCCAAATTTTCAAAAAATGCTGGAACTTCTTGTTAGGGTATCCGGTGAAATATGGGTATCAAATTGGCGTATATCGTTAAATTTATCGCGGCAGTGTGCGCTCTGATATTTTACTGTGAATTTCTCATATATTATCTGGTTCTAATTCAGGTAAGTTTACTGCTTTTGTGGTTTAGAATACACTTATTGGTATGTCATGTTTGTTATTTCTCTCCATCTCATTCAGTGCTCATGGCCCAAACTCAATCCGAATACAGTGGACAAAACCATTCCAATGAAAACAGAAAACCAGCCGATCAATGCAATGATTATTGCGGACACTCATCTTTTGGGATCTCGAAACGGGCATTGGTTTGACAAACTTAGAAGGTTGGTGCTGACACTTGTTCTTAAGAGGGGCAGTGATAATGTATAAGTGTGAAAATGGTTTTGAACAAGATTTTTTCTGTAATTCCATATGTTATGAAGTTAATCAAGGTTGCCTAACTGCGTGTCTTTACTCGTTGTAGGGAGTGGCAGATGTACAGAGCATTCCAGACAGCTGTAACCATTCATAATCCGGACGTTGTATTCGTCTTAGGTATGTTATTGAAGACATTGATGTAAATTAAAATGAAAGCGAGTTATAATCTGTTGTATTGAGTTACAAAAAAAATAATTACTTCTTTTTTTTAAATTATTCAAATTTGCTTATCTTGAAGTAATTGCGTCTTCTTCAATGAAATTCTTTCTTCCAGGTGACTTGTTTGACGAAGGTTTATGGTGCAGTGAAAGAGAGTTTTCATATTATGTTTCCAGGTTCCAAAATTTATTTGCTGTTCCTGAAACGACTGACATCTTCGTAGTGGTCGGGAACCATGATATAGGTTTTCACTATGGGTAAGCGACTGTTCAAGGGTCTTTTTCACCTAAGGATGTGTGATTTACTGTTTCTTACTTTTAATGATAAAAATACTCGTTTTTATGGACCTATTTGTTCTAATTCTAAAGTATTTCTAAAGACTAAAAGAAAGGTCGTGGTGGCATTGTGGGTAGAGCACTGAACTACTGACCATAGGATCCCGGGCAAGAGCCTTTCTGGACACCCCCATCTAAAATCCTCACGATTCGATTTTCTGTGTCAGAACTTTATAGGAAATCGCAGGTGGCCCAGGGAAAGGAACTGGCCCCCCTTCCCTGAATGTGTGAATTTCACTCGCCATTGGCTTAATATGGGGTGAGCTGTACTCTTACCTATCAAAGTCTAACCTTCGGGTTGAATCACTGAGTGAGTGATATAAAATTATGTGCAGCTTATACAGTGCTTATTCATTTCTTTCTTAAAAGAGGCACTTTCAATATACCTATTGTCAGACCAGAAGTATCTTACTAAGTTACAATATTCTCATATCTACTTGCAAAAATCTAGTTTTCATTGGTAATAAGCAATTTAAATGCAATCAATAATTTCTTAATGTAAAGTTAAATTTATTTTTTTTATATCCTGTGTAACTCCGAGTAACCTCATTTTCAGTTCATATTAGAACATGATGTACGTATTCCTCTTGTTTATCTCCGCTTGAACTTTTGGACACGACAGTTTGCCTGAGTTTGCTTAACCCTCTTAGTGCGGTGAGCCGATATATCGGCTTTTGCATCTCTGGTGAAAAGTGTGGTGGGCCGATATATCAGCCCAATACCAATATATTGTTCAACTTAATGACACTAAAATACATTTATTTTTCATTCAATGTAAAAAAATGTATAGTTATTAGTTAGTTCAACATAAGCAATATAAAAAAAGCTTTTGGATATTTATAACAAAAGCTGGATAATGTTTTTTTCCTAAGGTGCTACATTATATTAAATTATCCTCTGAATTTCTCGCTAGTACCACAGAAAGGTTTGTACTAAGAGGGTTAAGTTTACCTTCGCCTCCATTTTATAGCCTACTCCCAGTAGGACAGGAAATGTGCACTCAAGCGAAAAGAGAAGATTTTCGGGCGAATCTTCAGTCAGAATACTGTTGCTTTCATGTTTAACTGTAATGTTAATGAGAACTTGGGTTGAGTAGCTACAATTGATTCTAAAAATTAGGCATTTCTTGAAATTGCTGATTTTTATTACTCTGGGTAGAGATGTGTGGTTTTCTGATGAGAGGCACTGTTCTGGAGTCACCAATACTGAGAGAATTATTGATATTTTAATTGGGGTAGATATGATGGCAGACCCCATGTAGGGACATATCAGCCATGTCAAAAAGGTGCATTCAATGTGCCTTCTGTGCCTTACTTAGGTGCCTCCGAGGCTCCTTCAAGGGCATTTTTCCAGGAAGTGTGATGCATGGTAGTGTGAGTTGAGGTTATGCGGTGAGAATGGTACCTTAGAATCTGCACTTAATCTATTCTAGCACTCTGTTTGAGTAACAAGACAATACTTCTCTTATGAAATTAAAGCTGGATTAATCTGTTCCTGGTTCCCACTAACTTGAATTTTCTAAATGGTTTTAGTAGTCCACTGTATTTTGGCAATTATAGTAATACTATTTGAATATTGATTTAAATTAATTTAAATGAAATAAGTTATTTTCATCTCGAAAAGAAATGATGATTGGGGCATTAGGGTGATTACAAAATCAGTACTTATCGAAATTTTGATGGACTTAACCAATTCTTTTCCAATTTGGTGAACAGTGAAAGAGTAAAAATATGGACTCAATCAGACCATATGGGTTGTGAAGGAGGTTCAAATGATGAACAATAATGATTTTTCATTGCTGTCCTACTGCTTCCAATGCACAGCATGCCTACCTGCTTCAAAGAAGACAACTTAAACCCTCTCCCTGCTGTGACCACCATTGGGCAAAGACATTACTGGAAGATACCACTACTGGAACTAGGGATGTATTTATGGCCTCTGAGGCCCCTGGTGGAATTAAGATTGAGGCCCTCAATGTTATAGTCATGCAACCTGGTAGCATGACGTAGAATTTTCCTTGCATATTAAGACAATAAATAATGAGGACAAATACATATCTATATAAACACTTTCACTGCTGAGGACACACCAGTGCATCCACCTAAATCTAGCCCCTTAAGCAGAGGATGCACCCATGCATCCCCGATTCATGAAAAAAAATTACTCCTGCTCTCGGTAAACATATTTCATGCTTGGGGCCCGCAGTGGAAGTGTTAATAATCTGCTAGTAGGTGCCAGGTTACTTGCAACTATATTTACATTTTCTCTGTAGTGAGGCCCCCAGTGCTTGTGAGAGACGTGGTGGCTGCCAGTATGACATGGTAAATATTGCCCTGCCTGGAACACTGTGGACTCACCTCACATGTAAAACACCCACCTATCCAACCAAGAGGCCCCTGGAAGTTAAATAAATATAAATATATATTTTTAGAAAAATTATTAGTTTTCATATTTTGAAGCTCTTGCGTGACCCATAATTGTCTGATTGAGTCAATGTATTTTCTTCTGTATTATTTAACACACGGGAAAAATAATGAACAAGTTTCTCAACATTTCTAAATGTCCTGACTTAACACCCTAGTGGTGCATTTTGAAGCTTTGAGGAGAGAAATTAGGAATTCCTAGGAAGGAGGATCACCTTCATCTATAATGTCAGGTGTCTTTGTTATTGTGGGTTTTTTGTTTGCATTCTTTACCTTTTCAGGCTCCCTGCCAAAGTAATAATAATAATATATATTGTTCTAGGACTTCTGTCCTTTGGAACAACCCATAATATTACAAAGTAAGTATTGATACAAATTTTGTCACACATGTATGTGTCTTGAGCGGACATTTCTGTTGGTACGGCTTGTAGTGGGCTGGGGTTGTGTTGTCTTTTGAGAACAGCATCAGAGTAGACTGATGTTGCAACCGTTTTGAACTTTTTGAAAATGGTTTTTGATAAACCCAGAGTGTACCCAATTCCCTGTGAATGCTGAGATGCCTACATTAGAGAGATGGCCCGAACTATTAAAATAAGGCTAAAGAAACACCAGAGACACACAAGGCTATACTAACCTGGGAAATCCGCTGTAGCCGAACATAGCCTTGACCAAGATTGCATAATTAACTTTAACTAGGCAAAATTATTCTGCCACTCAAACGGTTACTGAGACGATTAACTATAGTTGGAGACCATTGAGATATCACTTGAGAAAATTAATTTTATTCAAGATGCGAGCTTCTCCCTTAGAAAACTTGGTGTCCTGTCATTGAAGGAATAGGGATGACATGGGAAAGGATAACAAGAACCAACCAATCAGGAGAGGAGTAGGCAGTCGGAGAGGTTGGCAAACATAGCTACGGCAGGAAACTTGGAAGTGACATCAATGCCTTGAAGGCAATGGAAGAGTTGTCCCTTGAAATATCAGCCCTAAAATACCTGAGTCGGTGATAGACCTTTACTCAGTTTATACACCGGGGAAAAACCAAATACTACTTCACTACTTGGCATACTAGTAGTGGTAAAAATTAAAAATATTGGATCACTAAGTATTATCACAGAGTTAGTATGTACTAGATGGCTCACCATCTACTCAAATATATGACTGTGTCAGCATTTACTTTGTGGAAACAGTTGATATCCATAATAAATAAATTCAATCAGGTCCTTTTGATGGCATAATGTGCCGAAACCATGGTTGGAGGTGTGGAAGGGATTAGTGTGTGAAAATTGTACCAGTGAATTTTTTATTTATTATGGATATCTACCCCATAATAATATAGATGAACTGTTCTTTGTTATAACTGACAGGTGAGTGAGTGACTAATGCGTACTCATACGCTTAAGTATTCTCAGTTGGTGCAAGTAAGGAAATGGAAAATTAGGGAGAGGGTGGGTTGTAACGTACCTACATATTCACATTGAGGCAAGATCGCACGAAAACATTTATGTATATTTTTTAAGCCCTCGCAGCCAAATTATACAGAAGGTGATGCAGACTTCCAGTGTATTAATTTTTCGTAATTAAAACACCAATAGTTCAACTTCACATTCATTTATCTATATTTAAAGTTTTGCAATATTGCGCTTTCCTCCATATTGGACACCACGCGGCGAGATACAACAATAGGTAAAGACCGGAACCACGCTAGATTTTAGAACATTCCAGATAAACGGAAAGTGTGACAATAACTAAGCTTCTAGAAGGACGACAATGCCTCAGCAAACCGCTATATAAGCCAGTGCACAACAAGCGTCAGCCCTGTCTAAAAATCCCAAGTGCCGACGGTCATAATGCTGAAGAGCAGATTCACAAAAGAAGAAGTTTACCTTACCCAGTGTTGTGCGAAATAAATAGGCGACGTAATTAATTAAAATGGTGCAACGTGCATTGTGAGATCCGGAGGGGCAAGCATGGACTTCAACCACTAGTGGCCAGTCGTGTTAGCAGGGAGCAGCCAAACAAATCACTGCTAGGCTGTCGTGGAGAAAGTCAACGAGCGGGGGGTTCGTGGTGCTGAAAATTGACAACACTCGATAACCTTACGACACCTGAAGTGAGGTATTTTGAAGGGAACAATTCTCCCGATGTTGTTTATTTTTTTGATTTGTGTTGTATGTATTATGCCCATATTGGATGTCATTATGTGTTGGGCAAGTGATTGAAGTGAAGGGTGTATTATTTTGTTTGTGGGATACATAATATGTGTGTGATTTAAGTGAAGGGTGCATATATTTGTTTGTGGGGTACATAGAGTGCAATAACGTGTGAGTCAAGGCAGTGATAAATAAATAGTTTGTTAAATAAAAAACTCGATCGCTCTAATTCATATTTAGTTAGGCTACGCAGAATCTCCCATAGCAGAGCGGATCGGAGATAGAAGGAAAGGTTAATAACATACTGTGTTGAACAAACATACAGGTATACTAACGGGGAAAGTTACAGGGTGTTGGATGCCTTTATCAGCCCAGAACAACCTGCAACCATCCGTTTGCAACTCTATCAGCCGTGGCAGAGTACTTGCTCAAATTTTTCTATTATTCCAGTGTTGCATTATTTACCTGACCACAAATATTATTGTCACCGTTTTGCATCACACACACCTTTCAAACTATTGTTTCCATGGGACCTTTGAGCTGAGAATCATAACGCATTAAAAACTCAGTGGAATTGTATTCATGTTGTTATCCACCCCATAAAGCCCGAATCTGTTCAAGGGAGTGTTCGATTTTTTATTATTGCCTAAGATGCAGTAATCCTGGCCCTTTTTTGCGGGCCAGTATAATTGGTGGCAAGAATGTCAGTGTAATATATTATGTCTAGTTATTGATAAATTATAAAATTTTGCTTTTGGAATTAAAGTTTTTGACATATTTTACTCTTTCTTTACATTGTAGTATTTCATTGGGGGGCATATGAGAATACCTCCAATCTGATGTATTTAATTATAAATTGTTTGACTTAGTATTTTAGCTTAGTTTTGATAATCCTATTTAAAAATTATTTGATATCATAACTCTTTCAGTCCTGAGATTGTTCACTGACGTCCTCAATCATGTAAGCGGGTTCAATGTGCATAGCTTATGTGTATGGTGAAAGTGTTTCAGCTACTGAAACAATTTTAATATTTTATAATAATGCTGGAATTGTTAAGTATGTGTGGTGTTCAATAATTCCTTTTTCTTTTAATTCAGGATCAGCCCATATCTCCATGAAAGGTTCTCTAATGCATTTGATGCATCATCAGTAAGATTGATTTCCATATCTGGTAACCACTTTGTACTTCTAAACAGTATGGCTCTGGAAGGTGATGGATGCTTTCTGTGCCGTCCTGCTGAGCTTCAGCTGTCTCGAATTTCTGGTGAGCATTTCATCATCATTCAACTAATCTCATGTAGGGTGTGGACATATATGTAGTACAAATGCACGATCCTTTGTTAACAATTCTGAATTTGAAAGGCTCCAAAATTAGTAACGGCCGATTTATAGAAAAAAATAGCACAAAAGTAACTTAAGAACTTCTCGAAAAATTAACTTAATGCCCCCGGGTATTTATAATAAAATTAATGTAGACTAGAACTATCTATTCAATATTTTTAAAAGAAGTAATAGTAAAAGCTAAGCGTTTAGTATATTCTGTATTGACTGAAGGAAAGCTGGAAATCTGTTGTATTATATGCAAAAAACTTCTGTAAAATCTGGAGGAAAAGGGATTAGACTTATATTGCACGTTTTTCTACCCATTATTCATGGCAAATGTTAACAAAATCACTGAAGCAAGGCACAGACACAAATGACTACGACACTGCTTAAGTTAATTTTGTGATAATTTATATTCTATCTATCCTTACGCTAAATTTTTATAGCTTAAGACTGGTTCTACATTAATTTTTTCTATGACCACCACCATTGATGATAGGGTTCTCACATCTTATGCTAAGTCTATAATATTGTCAATTTCGTGCTAATTTTTTCTATAAACTGGCCTTTAGTTTGTTGTGGAGTGTGGAGAGCCTGTCATTTCTGTTTGGCTCCTGAATAGATGACCAAAGTACACTCACTATATAACAGTAGCACATGATCCATTTGTGGTCTTTTTATACCCACTTAGGGCCAGTTTTATAATGCCTGGTAAAACCTCATGTTAGTTAACGTTGATGTTTAATGGGTAGTTGGGTTTACTAGAACCCTTATGATGTGTACGTGCCATGGAGGTTCTCACAGCATGAAAACATCAGAACAAATTAATGATGATAACAAAACTCATGGCAGGAAAAATGAATACAGTAGAATCTTAATTTTATGTAATGCCTGCGGACCTGAATTATCAAAACTTTGTAAAATCAAATTATGAGCTGATTTTGGTAAATGTACCAAGGTTTTGCTGTATACTCTTTTTCGATTAGAACTACAGTAGACCCTCACATAGCGCGAGGTTAGGTCCCTTGAAATCGTCGCGTATTGTAAAATCTCACTATGTGAAGCAAAGAGTAAACAGGAAATACCGAGATTCGTTCCGTAATCTCTACACCTAATGTATGGCAATACCGAGTTTCATTACTTAGTCTTAATGCCTAACTAGTGATTCAGGCCGAAAGTGTTATTTTTCAGTAACTATGCATTTCTGGAAATAATTTCTTACTTGTACAATGTTTAGAAGAGATTATTTGTATTTTTGGGAAAGGTGTTCAGCATAATAAAATTGCCTTTTTCAAATAAAAAGCATGGTATTCCAGAAATCATTTTAGCATTTACTGTCTGTAAAATAAAGCAAGACACCCGAGTTTGAGGAGCTCTATCGTCTAAACGAAGCGGTCAATTTCAATGCAACAAAAAGCATACGAGAGAAAGTTTATTTCTACGTTCGATCATTTACTTCAAAAAATCTTCGGTTCCATAGTATTTCCTGTACTTAATTTTTTCTCAAAAAAGTACCCGTTTTTTGCGCGTAAAATCAAGTTACCCAACTTTGAGCGCTTGGTATTCCCGTAGTTTTTGTTCCAAGGACTTGCAATTTTGATATAAGGAAGCCAGATCTATTAGTAACAGTTTGCAGAAAACAAATTGTTTATACCACTAAAATTGATGGATTTGTTGTAAACAACGCAAATCCCTGCTAACTTCGAAACCAATGGGTCAATTGAAAATTGATTGGCACTGTTATATGCCGTAGAATGTAAGTAATGCAGGTACGTAGAGCATACACGTTAAATATCAGCAGTATATTAAATATCGTTTGATAATTATTTTTGTTTGTCGCTTTTTCTCTGCCTAGCAAGGCAGGCCAAAACAAAGCAACAGAAAAGAGAAAGTCTCTCGAAGCCGTGCGCAGTTGCCACATTGTGCACAGTACCCTGGCAGTTTATGAATCATCCACTGGTTGCTTCAAAGCGTTCGCTTTTAGGCATGATTAGACTATTGTAAGTGCAGATTCCTTCAGTGCACTATGCGTCCAAGTACGGGTTTTTCGGAGACTGAAGTCCAAATGGTTTTGAATGCCATTTGCTTTTTTCGCTGCGAAGCAGAAAAAAGTATTGAGAAACGTTATCCCGTGTATCAAACTGTGTCTGATTCCCTTGGTATCAGCTTGACATCGGTGAAAAGAGTCGCCGCCAAACAAAAGGATTGTGACAAGGAGAATTCAAGTAGTGACCATCCTACGGCACAGAAGAGGCTTCGTGTGTAGGGAAGGCCGAAGATCTTCATCGACGATTTCACGATTGGTGTAATAAGGAGGACAGTGCACGGGTTCTATTTGAGGACTATGTTTCCTACATTACGCAGGTTGATGGATCACTTGTTAGAGAATGTACCCGATTGCCCACGTTTCTCTCTCCCAAAGTTAAGGTCCATTCTGTTAGACATAGGATTTAAGTATAAAAAGTTGAGCAAGAAGCCAGTGATGATGGAATCCGTCACCAAAGGTGGTGGTCCAAAGCTCACATGAAAAATGCTGATGGGAATTGATTCAGATAGTTACTGGCAATTGTCTTCCGAAAGAATACGCAATTGTGGCTTAGAAGTTACGCCGCAGAAAAGCATGTTGATGAAAGCTCACCCCAACCTAACATCCTTAAGTTTACCTGAAGGGAGCAACACAGATACTTTTACCATACGTGCCGGTCATTTAAAGGAAGCGCGCCGACTGCTGAGTCGGTGGCATCCACACGCCTCTTTTCTCCTCCCTCTCCCACGACGGAGCTGCCGGTACGCGTATAGAAACATGTAGATAAATAATAAGCGATATTGTCCTTATTAGTGATATTTAATGTAAATGTTATTAGTATCAGCGTTTCATTCATCGTACAGCATACAACAGTACCAATCAATTTTCAATTGACCCATTGGTTTCGAAGTTAGCAGGGGTTTGCGTTGTTTACGACAAATCCATCAATTTTAGTGGTATAAACAATTTGTTTTCTGCAAACTGTTACTAATAGATCTGGCTTCCTTAGATCAAAATTGCAATTTCTTGGAACAAAAACTACGGGAATACCAAGCGCTCAAATTTGGGTAATTTGATTTTACGCGCAAAAACGGGTACTTTTTTGAGAAAAAATTAAGTACTGGAAATACTATGGAACCGAAGATTTTTTGAAGTAAATGATCGAACGTAGAAATAAACTTTCTCTCGTATGCTTTTTGTTGCATTGAAATTGACCGCTTCGTTTAGACGATAGAGCTCCTCAAACTCTGGTGTCTTGCTTTTTTTTACAGACAGTAGATCACATCAACAATACAAGGCACATGCAAGATTAAGTCAAATATCAGCAACAAAATATTTTTAAATAAACTTCAGCACGAAATTTTTTTCGTCTATTTTATGGGACCACAGAAAATAGAACAATCAGCTGTCTCTATGTTCATAGCTCATCTTGCCTAAAAGTAAAATGAAATTCACAATAATTTGGTTTTCAACCTAAGTGTGTAAGGTGTAGAAATTGAAGATGCTCACCACAATATAGGTTCAAGGTACCATCATTGGTGGACGTGCATCATGATAATCAGATGGATTGCAACAATAATATTGCTTTCCATTTTGTAATTTAGAAATTAATGCTATTTATTCTGAGAGTCAATGCACCAATGGCTTTAATTCCAGCTGAGTTGAGCATTATTTTTCCGCGTTTTACAAATTAACCTTGGTAGAGGATGTAGAATCGTTAGAACCGAGGACTAGCAATTAGCGGAGAAAAGATGCCTTTTAAAATGTAACCTCGAGGAAATATGTAAATACAGCTGTTTTATCTCACTCTTCATGGTTTTCTATAGTTCACAGTAAGGTCGTAAATCTTTGTTCTGTGCACGGATCGACTCAACAAAATTTTTCTTGAAATTCATCAAGTGCGTTAAAAACATCCTCAAGAGATTTCATGGTCTTTTTAAGACACTTATTTTTATCTGAATTCACTAACCCTCTTCACACCTCTATATTTTCGTTGGCCATAATCAATTCCAGTTCCAGCAGTTGTCAGAAACAGTTGTCTGACCAAAATAGCTACAGATTCCGTCACCTCCTTGTGATATGGTTTTTATAATTATTCTACCTCTTTCTCCTGCTTGCCATCAAATCCTTGTCCCCCTTTAGCTATTGTCAGGTACGATTTCGCTGATTTCGTCTTCGAATGAAGAAAACCCGAGGAAAGTATTCATCAATTCTGAACAAAGGCTTTTCCAGTAAGAATTCAATGTAGACTCCTTCACTTCATTCCATGAATCCAATATGGTCTTAATTGCATCCATGATTTTGAATGAATGCCAAAAATTCATGATCAAGCAAAGAGGTTTACTTCAAATGCCTGCAGCCATATCTTGAAAGTGCATCTAGTGTGGTAGGATTTGAAGATTTTCATGACTCCTTGATCCAAGTGGTTGCCAATTGATGTCGTACGTGGCGGGAGACACAGTACTCTACAGTGTTTTCTCCAGCATTTTGCAGAAAAGCTGGATGTTCTGGGGTATTGTGAAGTGTTAGCAGGTCCATAAAATTCAAGTTGTTCTTTTTTAGATCTCGGTAGCAAAGCAAAGTTTGAACCACTCTGTACCCAAAGCTGCGTTCACCCACCTCTTTTGATTTGATTTCCAATGCACAAGTAGGATTACATAGGGTTTTCCATTTAAAACGCAAGAATTTTCAGCACTAACGAGTATCGGCCTACTATTTAAGCTACCTGAAATATTAAAAAAAAAAAAACAATGTAAGGCAATGGTTAGTGGCCTTAAATGGTTAGTGGCTCCTGGTGCTCATTGTTCCTATTTTGAAATATAGGTTGTCTTCGTCATCTTTTTCCAGAAGATGGCTGGTTCATTGGCGTTGAAAGTTGGTTAAAGCAGATAACCCTTTTCTTCAATCAGGGCAGAATACTCTGGAATAAAATTTTGGGCTGTTTGATGATTAGTAGATGTACTTTCCCCACGTTCCCCAAACATCATGTTATTCTATCATTTTATAATCTCTCAAAACTCGCAATAACCATTACAGCTACAGTACGTAGGATGACTGCCTGCCGATGTTTAGCATGGAACTGTTTTGAAATTAAATTGGCCTCTACGTTGTTATTATTAAGTAATCATCGGACGAGCCACGTGATCCTAGGCACTACAAAACACATCTTAAGTTACTGAAAAATTAGCATCGAAAAAGGATGGGTCGGTTTTGAATAAGTTTGAAATTAACTTGAGAGAGTGATGTCATAGTCGTTTATTTCAGCACTTTGTTAATAATTGCCATGCATCATGGGAAGAAAACATCACGGGATGAAAACTATGCAATATGTGTCTGTTCCATTTTCCTCCAGACTCTAAAGCAGTTTTCCTGCATATATGACATGAGATTTCCAGAATCTTTCCGACTGTAAAAACACAACAATATGCTTAAAGCTGAGAATTCGCAATTAGTTCTAAGAAGTGAATAAATAGTATCCAGTCAACGCTATTTTTTTCTATAAACACCCCACGGGCATCAAGTCATTTTTTAATTAAGTTTTAGTTATCCGCTAATTTTTTCTATGAACGTGCCTTTACTCTTCAATATGGCACTGGAGGTTTTACTCCTAAGGGAAATTGGTCGCAACAAGTAAGTCATGCGTGTTCAGGCAAGGGTAGAGGAAGGGTAGCACTACACCTCCCTTACCCTCCACTGTGGGTAGGTCGGAGGTAGGCGGTGGGTAGCCGTGTGACCACCAGGGAGTGTAGACAGGAGTATGCCTACCCTCCCTTTACCCTTCACAGTGGGTAACGGCGTGTAGTCCGTGCACATTCAGGCAAGGGTAGAGGAAGGGTAGATGGATGGTAAGTGAAGGAGTTCCCAGCGAGGGTTGTGGAAGGGTAACACTACCCTTCCCTTATCCTCCATGGAGGGTAGATGGATGGTAAGCAAAGGAGTTACCAGTGAGGGTAGTGCTACCCTTCCATTACTCTCCACGGAGGGTAGCGGGAGGGTAGGCAGAGGGCAAGCGACGGAGTTCCCAGCGAGGGTAGTGCTACCCTTCCTTACCCTCCACGGAGTGTAGAGCATTGGTTGACGGAGGGTAACTACCCACCATGGAGGAGTTTATTTTTACTAGGGTAGTATGTATCAGCAAACCGAGTATGTGGAAAAATTGGTTATCGGCTTCGTGGCTGTTGAAACCTCGTGATGACATCTTACAATTGATGCATATAATGATAGTGCAATTGAGTTTTCATTAATGGAATTCTTAAATTTTAAATGAAGTAATTTCATTTTGAATTAAATATTTTTAGCGAAATATGATTCGATTTCAGAAAGCCATTCTTTAGGTGATGATTCTCAAATAGGAAATTATATTTGCAAGTTAGTATGACAGGTTAGTATTTAGCTGATATTAATTTCATGTTGTATTTCTCATGTGCATAAGCTTCTGAATTTACTTTATTATGTGCCATTGGGCATGATTTTGTTACAAGGTATTTGATGTTTTCAACGAAAAATTGAACATATAATTGCTCTAATCATGCCATTGCATGTATATGATAGAAAGCTTTCCCCTACAGCATAATATATATTTACCCATGTCAGAGTGGTTTATTCATTTCTATATTTTGATTTCCTGTTTCTACTTCTTCAACAGCAAGACTACGATGCACAAAGGGGGTTGCCCGGTGTGAAAAAGACATGAACCTTGGCCAGTATAGTCGACCAATATTGTTACAGGTATTTCAATTGCTAATTTCTCTAATTACTAATGCTCATATTACTTTAGCTCAGCCATTTAATTCATTCAACTCGGCTGTAACTGTCTTGTGGGCCAATGGCAATGTGGCCCACTGGTAGGGTTACGCTGCCTCGTGGGCCGATACTGCTGTGACCCACCTGTGGTCACCCCGGGTAAACATGCTAAAACATGTTCATTTTTTATCATGTATAATTGGGTGTGCTCTATTCATATATGTTGAGGTTTATGATGTACACAGGGTATAAAATTACTTTGTCATGGCAGTTCTGTAATTAGGTTTTTTCTGTATTTCTCCCAAGTAAATTTTCTTGAAATACACAAGTCAGTAAATTGAAGTTTCACATAATGGCTTGGCAAATTGTCATATATGTATATGTTATGAATGAAATATTTACTGTGGTAGCCCAAAGGGTAGAATGATAGGTGTCTGAGTGAAGGTTTAGAGTAGAGATGTGCAAAGGTATGTACTAAATACTAACCGTTACTGTTCTAATACTAGGAAGTAATTGATATTCAAGATCTCAAATAATTATGCTAAAAGATAAAGTTTTGCTACTGTACCATACACCATTGGGTGCCCATACAACACTATATTTGGCGAGTTGATGAACTACGTCCTATGCACCACGAGATATCGAGGATGTCCAGGAGTACTGAAGAGATACTTTATATGTAATTTAGTGTAGACAGAGAACAGTTTCCACGAATGAAATTTTGGCTAAACTGTTGTCTTTTCACCATAAATAATGCACCATATTCCGTGTGTCAGAACTTCATAGGAAATCACAGGTGGTCCAGGGAAAGGAATTAGGCCCCCTATCCTGAATGTGTGAACATGTGAATTTCACTCACCAATGGCTTAGTACAGGGTGAGTTCTACCCTCTCCAATCAAACAAACCTTCTGGTTGAGCACTTGAGTTAATGCACCAAAACTAATCACCACTATTCACAGTTCAAAATTTAAGAAAGTCTGTAAACATCATCGATAGTTGTTACTCAATATGAGCTTTGTTGCTACTATTGTTAAACATTCATCATTGATTCATAAGAGTCACACAATGTGTTCTTCTTCCAAATCGTTCTTTTAAAATAGCTAATGAATATAACGTATGGTTACTGTGAACTCATGCTTATTCTCTGCTATCACTATGAGCTACTGACGCTATATTTTGCCGAGAATACACCAACACCGAGTTTGATAATATAATGAGGGATTATGTTGTGAAATATAAACAATTTAATAAAGTTTATAGCAATTTAATAATTTAAATCTATTTTTGACGACATACCTACACCTTCAATTTCGCTCATTTTTTTATATGTTGTAGACACAACCCTCCTCTACAGAAAAGTTTGCCAGAGGTAATATTTCATTTAAGAATGAAAAATATTTTTGAGTGAAGGCATGACGCCCGCTGGTCATGGTGCCCGCCTACCGGCCAACGTTATGGTACTCTGGTGTCTTCAGATCTCTGTAACTTTCCCATTCATCTGCTTCTCAATAAATTTTAACTATATACCAACTCTTTGCCCATGCATATCGCTATTTGCTTCACCCAGGCGTGACCACAGCCTTAGAATCTATGGAGTGGTACCTGGCCTCAGAGAACAATTGACAAACCTTGTCCAGTCCTCGGCTCCCAGTACGTCTCCTTACATACTCGTTCAATATGTTCTCCGAAACCTCTTTCTCAGTTCTTTTTTCAAAGAAACTGGTGCTCTATTCCGTCGCTCCCTTTTGAATTTAAGTCCAAGGGAAAACAACGGGGAAGGCTGCTCTTTGCTTTTCCCATGGGCCCTCTGATGAGGTTGAAGGAAGTGAACTATTTTTCTCGATAGAGTTAAATCCTTCATTTATCGAATCTTCCTGCTGGGTTTCAGGATTACACACACAGCATGAATATTTAGTTTCCATTGCCATAGTTTCCTCGTCCATTCTAGCCTCACCTTAATGTAGAAATAGTCTAGATCATCATTATCAGTCGAAAATCTTTAGATTGGTGATGCAACTCTCCGCTGAATTCTTCTATTGGCTAATCTCTTCATATTTATGTATTTCTTCTCTTTCACATCCTTCGTCACTTGTTCTATATATCTCATATGAGGCCTTACCCTGCCATTCTTCCCATTCACTTATCCTTCGACGATTGTCTTCATCAGGCCACCGTGTCTCATAATATGGCCGATTAAGTTGTCCCATCTTCTTCTTAGGGTATTCAGAAGACTTCTTTTTCCTCCCACTCTTCTGAGGACTTCCTCGTTACTTAATCGGTCGATTCATTTAATCTTCAACATTCTTCTGTTGCACAACATTTTGATCTTCTTGATATCTATAATATCCCCATACTAAGCAAAGAAGCTATTCACCACAACTTTGTTAAACCCCAAATCTCCTGCCGGCGATGACCGCTTCGATTATGCTCAACCAGGGATCCTGTGTCATGAATCTCGAAAACCCCTTTTCCAGCTAATTTGGTGCTATTGAAGTGAGTTTTCAACTGATTTTGCTGTACAATTTTGAAGTTCAAGCTTCACTGCTCCACTCCGGACTCCAGAACTCCGCTCCGGCTTCAAGTCAGACTTGAAAAGTCACAGGATGAGATATTTATTGTGAAAATTGTTTCAAACAATCCATGAAATTTATAAATGTTGATTTGTGAAATAAATTATAAACATTAATCACCTCAAGCATTGCCGGAGATGTGCCATAATTTTTTACATCATTTAATACAGCTTAATACCAATTCTAAAATATCTTCACGAAAGCCTCGCATGTCTGTGCTTACGATTACAGGGGAAAAGGCCTTTTATGATAGTTTTTTAAACACAACTATTACTTCATGCATTTATTAAAAAAAGTTTTTGGCTAACTGTTCTAGTGTTACTCGGTTAAGAAGGTTTCATGGAGCAACCAAAAAGTAAAAATATTTTAATATTACCAGTAAACGTAGAAATAAACAAGATTTAATTTGATGTACTTTAATTTAAAATCGCATTAGCCATCTTGGAGATATTGGTCTTCAAACTCACAGGTGAAGGAAATTTTGTAACGGATGGTAGGCATTCTATGAAGGGCATTATGGATGATATAGGTATCGTATAAAACATATAAGTTTTACTATTCCATTTTTTTATTTCCTATTTAGGATTATTAATTACATCATTAATTGCCAACTTCCTAGTCATATCTTATCTATAATAAATTTTTGTTCAAATATATTTCCTTCGAAATTGAAAACTTTAATCCACAGGACTATACAAAATTCATATACCTGCTCACATTCATCCGCGAATAAAAATTCATTGTTCAAACATTATTAACTTGCGTTAATGGATATCAGAAATAACCCATGCCGATATTGGGTTTCCTTAGAGTGGTCCAAAAAAAAATTTTTTAACACGTTCAGCGCCGACATGAATTTTCAAAAAATGCCATCAGGGCCAATTTTTTTTTTTAAGTTTTATGACTTTGAATATCGTTTTGAAATATAGTAACTCCTTATACATATTATTATTTTCCGTTTTTTCTAAAAATATGGAATTTTTTTTAGTGGTCCCAGCGGACCGCCATGGCAACCACGGTAACCATTGGTCCTCTGTTGCCGCGGCGGTCCCATGGCGGTCCATGTCGTATGGGACCGCCATGACGGACGACTGTTTCATTCGCGTTGACTCGTTCATTCGATATTTCACCTGATGAATGCTTACATTGTAACATTCGTACTGCCTTTTTCTTTGCTCACACATGTCTCAAGTGTCATCCAAGGCACCTTGCCAACACCCAACGCTTTCATTGAGCCCTTCCCACTTCAGCTCACTCTTATACCTTGTTTCTTTTACCTCGTGGTACGCAATCATAGCGACATTACGTAGTAATCAAAAGGTAGAATTTTGTATTCCCATTGCATAGAGCTAATGGGTTTGCGGGATATATCTGCTACAACATTTTAGTGAATCTATTCGCCTCATCTTCAAAATAATAGATACTTTATCCGAATATATATCCGATCCGGTTAGAGTAGTTTATGTACACTAATGTTAAGGTGTTTTCAGTGACGAGTCTTTGTACACATAATTTCCTTTCTATTTCAACGGTGCACGTAAGTGCCAAAGTGAATAATCGGCAATCCAGGCTACACTCCTTGTAACCCGCTACGATGGAGGAAATAAAGAGATTTATTGGCATTGTTGGGTATATGGGTATTGTTTATTTACCAAGAATTCGCCACTACTGGTGTAAAAAAAGGGTTTTTGGTGTCAGCATCCTTTCAAGTGTTATGTCGCGTAATTGAATATTGAAATCATACTAAGGATGTGGCACTTTAGCAATGATGAAGTGACCGTATGGGAATAGATGTAACAAAATAAAGACCCTAATAAAATCCCTCATTAGGAAGTGGCAAACATTCTTTACTTCTGGGGAACGATTTTGTGTGGACGAGACAATTGTCTTCCAGGGGGGATGTCTTAAAATTGAGCAATATAAGTATTCCACAAAAAACCCATAATTACGGGATAAAAATTTTCAAGTTATGCTCTGATAAAGGATTCACATGGAACATGAAAATGTACTGTAGTAGAGCGCTAGATGCAAGTGTTTCCACTCCAACTGAAATAGTCAATTAAAATTTACCAGAAAATTCACTGAAATCAGGGCGAACTGTAATTACTGATAATTACCATACCAACATAGAAATAGCGAATGTTCCACTGGACAAAAAGACTCACCTCTTTGGGACACTCCGCTGTAACAGACGAGGAAACCCGAAAGATGCGATACAAAAAAAGTTGAAAGCTGGGGAGATTGTTGCGAAATAAAATTGCCGAGGAATATGTATCATGAATTGGAAAGATCGGCAATATGAATTGATTCGATCCACCAAGCATAAGGACGAAATGGCAACTATGAAAAAACCCTTAGCTACATTGGCGTACAATAAAGGGAAAAGTTCAAACAATTTGTCCAATCAGCTTTCCAACTATGGATCGGCTTTGAGGAAGACAGTGGTACCGAAAAATAGCAATTGAACTGCTACTGGGAACAAGCGTAGAAAATGCGCACTTTTTGTTTAAAAATATCAATGACGGCTCAATGCCCATAATTGTATTTAGGGAAGTTTTAATTGACCAGTTACTGTTTGCCGGCTAGAAAGAGGCTGAGGACGATGAGTCTGGGACGTCATTGAACAAAAGAAGGAAAAGCACTCCCCGTTCCGTGAAAAAAATAGCAAGGACCATGACATAGGGTACAAAAAATTGTAAGGTTTGTTATGATAAGAAAAAGAATGGTATCCTAAATAAAAACAACGCACCAAAAGTTACAATATCGTATATTGTGAAGACTGCGAAGGAAATCCACACTTTTGCATTGATTGTTTTGCTGTATGCCAAAAAAATAATTTTCATCTAGTAAGACTTACTGTAATATATAATATTTTTACAGTGTTAGTGTTTTAAGCAGAGCACAGTGCTAAAGAGGATAAAACATTCTGTAAAAGTAATGATATTTAATTTTTTCTATTTCTGATTACAATAACAAAAAATCTTGAAATTTTTACAATCTTTTTTACTAATCCCCGAACCTCTGCTGTCCATGATGCTCCTTGGGGCCATAGTGGTCCAATCGTACCGTGTTACATGCTATAATAGCGGTCCTCCGGCCTTGGCAGCGATTAACTTGGAAAAATGCTTGGCGGTCCCATCGGACCGCCGCGGCCACCCTGGAATATTTCACGGCGGTCCATAGGGACCGCCATGGCGCTTAACGTGTTAAACACCCGCTCCACATGTTTGCCCCTGTTCCAAATGGTGTTAGAAAGCTATGAAAAAAATTCATGCAAATTGGTTAATCTTTAGAGGTCCCTATGATTGAGCACTTTTTGGGTGAATGCAGATTTTTAACTAAAACGATAGTATTTTAATGAAAAAAATTTAATGGTGACATAACTGAATACATAAATAATGCTAAATGATCATGATGCATTTACTGTGACCATAAATAAGTCTCTGAAAAGGTAAAAGGTATGTTAAATACAAGATTATAATATGTTTTTTTCACTAAGCGCCTTTACCATCATCATCGGCAGCCATTTGTAATGCCTTCTTACAAGTTTAAAACTTGGTTCGGTGTGATTTAATAATTCGAAAAAGATACTGAAACTGGCCTTCATTCTTGGTTATACACATATTGAATGTTTGAATCAGGGCAATGCCTCTTTCAGTACAGTCATTAACTACTTTCATCTTGTGAACAGCCTGTTTGAGTTGTATGTAATCAGGATCCGAATCCCACAACTAAGTTCTTTGCAAAGAAATGAAGCAGTCTTTTCATTCCCATCTTTATGGAGAATGTCAAACAGTTCTGTAGTTCACTGTGTCACATGTGTTTCCAGAGGAGTGTCATGTTTAAATGTTTTACTCTCAACTCTCTTAAGAGCCTTAGCTTTTGGTGGGCGCTGTAGGTTAGTAACCATTTTAACTTTGGTAGAGTCACAGACACGGGAATCAAAGAGGGGAAGTCCAACCAAATTCTCTGAAAAGAACCATAGATGGCGGTGAAAATCTACCAAAGCAGCCTTCTTAACATTGTAGTTGGGATAAGCTTCAATTTGTTTTAAAAGAATCGCGTCATTCATGACAGCTTTCTCATCTTTGGGGGCCTCATTCCTATGTCGACCGTAGATGAAAGCTACATACCAGCTTACTTCAGTGATTCCTTTTTTTTCTCCAGCTGTAAGGGTGAACTGATCTCTAAATAAGTAAATTTTAAGGGAATAAATTAAGGGACATTGCCATCCAACATGCGTTGTGCAAACCACCTGGTGCTTGGAATTTCTCTTTTGATCCAATAGGACTTTGACCGCGAAGAAAGGTATACCACAACTTTAAAAGCTCGAGGTAATCATCTCGAGGCTGCTTTGACATAATTGGGTCTTCTAAAATAGCAGCATAATATCCCATCATTTCTCCTCTTAACATTTTGATTTCATTGGAATCATACAGATCATCACTGCTTTGAGAATATATTACCTTGTCGATACGAGGCCATTGTTTCTGGAAATGCTTAAATATTGCGACATCTGGACCCCCACTAACTCCAAATGATGTGGTAAAAAGAAGGCAACATGATTTAAAGTACATGGTGCCGGCATGGAATTCACACAAGACTAGTTCCTAAACTCTCCTCAAGAATAGTACATGCTCCACTCTTCAGGCCTGTATTGGCTGCTGTTGTGTCAAATGCTAGAGCCCGCACATTTTGTCTGAGTACAATTTATTAAGTTTTCTTTCAATCACATTAATTCTTTCAGTAGGAATTCTCACCATACCCCAAATTTCCAGTGGATCCTCAACAATGGCTCTTATTCCTATTTTAAGCCCAAATTTTGGTTAATGTGGTGGTAAACACGTCGTTGCAACATGTTTTGTTTTGATGGAAGTCTAAATTTGGGCAGTGACTCAATAGGCTTTACAATGAGCCACACTTCAGCGGAAGATCTAGTGGTAAAGGTAGCCATGGCTATATATCTGCCTGAAACCAAGAGATTGGTATAAGATCTACCATATTAACCTAAGCAAACATGCGCTCCCAAAGGTAGGTTAGGTAGGTCTGGTAGGTACTCGATATGTCAATTTAAATATTTATTACTCTACCTTTATATTGTGTGATTCATTCTAAAATCTAGGTATTATAAATTATATACCCCTTGTGTTTTGTATATGCAATGCATTTCATATTAGTTAGAACAAATTTTTAGGCTGTTTCCCAAGGAAGACATAAGTAACAACATACAACATACTAAACAAAATTAACCTAAATCTAGTATTATTCAGTTGTGAACTGTCTAGATGTACTTTAATATTTACTTAACAAGTGTAACAAGTTAAAATGCAATTAATAACGATTCAATATTCAGAAGAAAAATAAACATTACACAGCTTTTGCTGAAATCAACATAGCACTGTTACTGCTACTAAGGTTCTCCATAGGAGGAGAGCATTCTCAGTGATCACGTGACCGCCGCCATTTTTTGCCTGAGAAAATAGACTGACCATAGAATAGAGATTTACAAATTATGAAAATGACACTGACAGCTGGCACAGAATGGCCGCCTGTCAGTTAGATGAGAATACCTAGGTAATACTATAGGTTCTCTACTGCTACTGCTTTCTAGTGTTGTTCTATGGAAACATTTTCTCAGTAAACACTGAAACGTGCTGTTATCTATTGAGAAAATGATATAACTAAATAAAACTTCTTGTCTATTTACAGTACATTGGAATAGTCCAGTAATTTTCTAACAGGAACCTGTGAATGGCAAACTTTTAGAAGCGATTACTAAAAAAAATGCTTATTTCTTCAAAACGTTCAAATCATAGGGACCCCTAAACATCATCTTATTGATCCAAATTTTGGCATGGTATTTCAGTTTACCTAGTGGAACAAGAGCAGCAATGTGGAGATGAACAGTTATAACTTTTATTTTTTTCTTGCGATTTTGGACCACCTTAGTGTTCATGCATCGCGCAAATGATTGGGTGAATGACCCAGGTCCTTTTTACGATTCTAAGTTCTATCATCTTTAGGCAGAAATCATCGATTTTGAAGAGATGGTGTCAATAATTGGAAGAGGAAGAAAATTATTTTTTTAAAAAACTAACTATGTAATTAACGGCCAATCATAAATTAGAGGCGCGAGCTTATCAAATATTTACTGCACAAACAACGCATTTTGTATGAAATTCACTGCACTGTTGGACTAACCCTGGCATATACGACATCACTGAGAAAGCGTTTAGCTCTGAAAAGAAATACATAGGAATGCTCTTCTTATTTGGCTTATGTATTCCTTAAGAAAAAATATTTTGCTTCCTGGCTTACTTTCATTACAAGTTAATAGGGCATGTCACTCATGTAGGCCTCATATTATGCCTAAGTACACTCTAGGTACCATACTGCAAGCTAATTTACACATTTTTGAGTAATCCTAGGAATGAAGGTAATTTTCTTATTTCGAGAGCTACCGGAAAATTTCCATTCGGTCTTTTGGCCTGCGCTACGTGCCATATTAATTTGACTGTTTTTTTAATTATGTATTAGGTAGGTAGACCTTCCGATTTGATAGATTGCTGGCTAACTTTAATTGCGATGACTTAAGTAAAAACTGGGTCTCTTCACTCATGTACATTAATGTACAGACTCGACTCGATACTCGCGAGTACTTAACAACTCGACTCGATACTTGACTCAAGGTCAAAAAGTACTACTTGCACATCCCTACTTATCTGGTTCGAAAGTCTAATTTTTTAAGTTAGAAAGTTTAATCACTTTATTTTACCTGTTGTACTAGATAATGCATATGGCGAATTATTTTGTAACCCTATCAGTGTAATTTGGACCGGTCCAAAATACACAATCTTCGGTGGTCCGAAATATACTATGAGGAACAAAATCACATGAGACTGAATTTCACGGAAACATCCTTAGATACATTAAAGAGAATTACTTGGCACTTTTCTACATGAATTATGATAAGAGTGCAGAAATTCCTGTATTTCAACTAGCAAAAGTAACTTTATATTTTGCTGCCGCCTTAGGAGGAATAATTACATCGATGCTCACAATTTCACTCACTTAGCCTTTAGGCCTCAAGCACCTGGGCTTGATTGTTGAAATTTGGAGAGAAGACATTCCAAAGATACACCCAAACATCTACACCCTAAATATGTTGCTACCCTTAATGAATACAAAGTAAAGCTATCGGACCGAATTACACGCTGGTCCAAATTACATGCACTTCCCCTATATGAGAATTTAGCAAATAATTGTCCAGGAAATATGGGAAATATACGGGAATTTGAAATTAGGCCACCGATCGACATCCTGATAAATTCACAACATCTGTCCACACCAAACCTACCATTCACCAACAATACCTTCACTACAATAGTTGCCTCTCTATTCACACCAAGCACTCCATTCCTAACTGCCTTTCCATCTGTGGACACAGAATTTGTAATGACACCTCTTCCCTCACAAAATACCTAAATAGTCGTCATACTGCTCTCCGCAAATGCGAATACCCTGAAAAGCTCCACCTCTAGAAAATCCTCCCCCACTCTTCCAAATGCATTTCAAAAGACAGACCTCCATCTTCAGACACTGGACTCTCTACAGCACTTTCTTCTCTGGTTCCCACAAACTCAAAACCATTCTCAAGGACCTCTTTCTCATTCTGAAAAACAGTGACGTCACTTCTCTCTTGCCTTGTTGCCCCTCCATTTCCTACAGACGGCCACTGAACTTAAGGTGGCTCACTAGCTTGGCTGAAAGTGTTCCTGCAGGCCATTTCTTAATACATTTTCGTAGCTAAACTATAGCTCGGAGGCACTTCTAGTTTTCTCTCTTATCTTAGAAAAGGATGGATCTTTGCAGTCATTGCGCGACATTATCATTGTAAATTACGTTGTTGCATTGATTTAGAGGAGAAATAGTGTGCCCACCGACGCTTTCCATCGTTTTTCAGCACGCTTTAGTTCAGTTTCTGTTGCGTAAACCAAAAATATTACGCAGTGATGGTTAAGGTTCATTCTCCGTCTTTGAAGCAGAAGTATTTTCAGTACTTAATATACAAAAATATAGCTATAGTTTTGAAAATACGAACGCATGTTTCCTGTCTTTTCACTCGCGTTTCCACGGCCAATGTCGGGCTGCCCCCACCACCGCCGCTATACCCCCACCTCCAACTACTCTCTCACTGCCGCAGCGCGGAAGGGGCACTCACAAGAGCGAGTATCACCCGCCATCAGACAAAGTAACTGGCGAGGGGAGAACGGACGAGGCGGTGAGGGGAAATCGTATTCGTAATCGTATAAGGAATGTTGTTTTATGAGAAGTCATTGTTGTGATTTAGAAATAATAGATAGTTTGACCAATTCTCAATTAAATGACTAGATTATAATATTTATCGCAATTGCCATTACTATAACAGCGATGTGGAATGTTCACAACATCATATTTATCGCAGAGAGATTATGGAATTGGATTCCTGCGCAAGAGAATTCAATCTTCATTTTCCACAAAAAAAGCCAGAAAAGGCTGATTATTATGAGACAGAGAGGTTAGAATCTATTTTCACTTATCCTTATGACATTTTACGAGTTTCAAACAATTTTTTTCTGTCTAACGTTATGGAAAAATACACAAATAAGTTTTTCGGCATAATCGAAGTGAAATGTGCAATTACCTGCAGGGATTTGTCTCCATCGGAGGCGGCAGGGCAGAAGAAACTAAACTTTCTTCAAAAGAGTGGGGAGAATGTCACGCTAAAGCAAAAGCATCAGTATCATTACCAAATACAGGGACAGTTGCACCTTTGTGTCAAAACGTACTGCGACTTTATCGTTTGGAGCCCATTAGGCATTTACATTGAGCGTATTAATAGAAATGATCTCTTTTGGAAACACCAAATGGAACAACAATTAGAAAAATTTTATATGGAGGTACTTCTGCCGAAAATACTTCGCCTAAATATCCATTAAAACGAATTATTTAATGCTTAGCCATTACGTAATTCTAACCTTCTGTTTTTCTTGAAGTAATCATCCTTACGCTTTACCCCACACTATTTACCTTACAGGTCGCTCTTCATAAGTTCGTACGAATCAATGGTTTTAATCTTAGTCCAGACCCAAGCTGTAAACTATTTGCAATGGGTAACTTTTCTCTCACTGGGTGCTGGTAATTAAATTGTGATGTTTTGAGATCAAACCATGACGAATAACGAAAACATTGGTGGTAAGAATGAAGAAACAGCGGAAGGCAAGGAGACATTCTGGTAAATCGTGAGACTGGTTATACTGCATTTCCCCACGTAAAATCACTTATTTTCACTGTGCGATACTGAAAATATCGACCGTGGACATGTGGTATTCACGAAGTTTTCAACTACTATGATATTAGTGCAATATTGTGATCCACCAGGCATAGTATCGCATTGTGCTGTAAATGCACAATGGAATAGTATATGCGAGATAATTGCGACATCAAAGTTACGAACAGCGAAGTTGAGCTGCGAACGAATACGATCACGCGTATTTATTTGTCAGCTGACTCCCCTCTCTTCCCTGCCATCCTGCGCAAGGACATTCTAGGCACTCTAGGCTCGTCTACAACCCAGCGACGCGCGCAGACCCCCTCCCCTCCAATCCCTCGTCGATTTCCCCTTACACGCTACGAGCCTTCCCATTCCACCCGGGACTGAGTAGGGGGAGAACCGACGAGGCGAAACTGAGAGCTAGTGAGCCACCTTAAAAAATATTCTTTTAATCCATGAACCCTCTCTGTAGCACTTCAGATTCTCCTCCCCCACAGCCTTCTCCCTGCAATCGTTCCAGATGTAAAACGTGTCCTTTAATGCGGTCTGCACCTACATCTCTACACCCCCTCATCACTTCTTTCCCCTCCTCCCAAACTACTTGCCAGTCCAAAAATATTGTGTACCTTCTGACCAAAGGACATATTGAGCCCAGGGGGGGTGCATGCCTTAAGCAAATTGCAAGTTAACTCAAGGGTGTGGAGATTGACGGCGGAATCTGAGGGGGAGTAGGGCCGCAATAATAGAGACATTGCAACATTGGTTGAAAAGCTCATCATGAGAGGACGTGTGTTTAGGTACTGGTAAAGATGAGTGGGGGAAGACGGAGTACAGGAAGCGCGGTGATTATTAATTCAGATGTTAAGAGGGGTGGTGCATTGTACTACATAGAAGGCCGGGAAGAAATTACATTGGAGGAGGTAGATGATGTTGTTGGAAACACAAGTGGATGAAGGAAAACTTGGCAGAGACTTGAGTGTGGGAAGGAAATAGGCAGGAGGAGAAGAGAATATAGGGCAAGTCTTGCATCTCGGAAGTTTGCGTGGAGAAGGGGGAACATAGGTTTATGGCAGGTACAGTTGAGCATCTTTAATCCGGCACAGTCGTGGGTTAAGGGAATGGAGGAAAGAAACATTAGAGACTTTAGACAGGAGACGGGTTATGAAGATCCCAATCTTCTGGGTGATTGGGAGGGAGAGGTTTGGGTTCGTGGGAAGAGGGGGGGCAGAATAGGAGGAGAGCATTATGTACTGGATCTGATGTCTGGTGGTGTGTTTGGGTACTCCAGGAGACCTTCCAACGCAGATTTCAGCAGAAATGTAGTGCATCTGTGAGAAGGGAGGTGGGGTGTGTGTGTGGGTGAGTACATCAAAATGTTTTATCATCTTACAAGGGAAGGTTCCCAACTGTAACCGGCGGATCGTGATCAAACTTCGTAGGGTGGTAGAAAATGAAAATTAATTAGATATGTGTCTTCAGAAATGCGTCCAATAGGCCTTAGTTTTCGAGATATTTGCATTCGAAAATCGTTTTTAAAAAATCCTAAAAATATGCGCGACGCAACCCGCCATACACAGCGTGGCGCTTTATAGTTATATGTTATATTATAGTTTAAATACCAGAACCGGAAAGAAGTTGTGGCTGGGTGGTAACGTCTTCGGATACTTCTACTTTTCCTCCGGTTCGAGACTCCCGAAAGACAAATTGTTTTTCTCCTCCGCAAGTTGCATTTTTTTCATAAAATTGTGCAATGAAAATTCGAGTTACGTCACGAAAATGTTTGTAAAGGAGAACGTTACATAAATGCTTATAAAGGAGAACGTATTGCGGCTTCGTATGTACAAGTGTCGTAGCGTCTAGCAGTAGGTCTTTTTGAGACTTAGGCTTCAGCCATAAAGTGCTAGGAGTAAAGCGAGGATACATGTGTTCACTCCTGATGAACACAGTTAGAACAACCCTAGGGTTATTGCGACGAAGGTTTCCGCGGCTTTCAAGGGTTGCCATTTGCCAGTGACATTTTGCAATATGTACACTGAAAAAAGATTAGGTGCAGCAACCAAGAATCGGTCATGGCAACCAACCTCGTTGGATACTGGGGCGCCGTCCAATTATTTGGTTGAGAGAGCCATTTTAAAATGCTACATTGGACTTGGCTGCACCAACCAAGTTCCTTGCTGTTTGCGAGTAGTGGGCTCTCACGTCCAACTGTAGTGGATTCATCAAGTAATTGTTCTGTTGTCCTGACTACGTATTCATTCCTTCTCTTGGATACCCATTATTGAATATGAGGTAGTTTTATTATCATACAGAAATTGCAAGTTAACCAAGTCATTATGTTCGCATACTTTTATTAATGAATCACGGATGTATTCATTTCTACAGAAGGACACACAGATTCATATATTATCCGGTAGTACGCTAACAAACTGCAAGTCTGAAGGCCACACACGAATTATTTTTCAGCATTCTCACAAAGATGACCGGCTGGAAAGTTTGTAAGTTACCACTATTTAGACAGATCATCTTCCCAACTGACAATGATTAATTTCTAAACACAATATATACAACTCGTCACAATCAAAACAGGTATCACTATTTCCATTGCAAATTATTCTATCAGTATCACCATTGTATTTGACTCCTCGCTGCTAATACACTGCCACCATATTATATTCTCCATTAATATATTTAATTCCTTCTAAAGCAATCAAATACAATATTTAAAAAACCTTCATCACCACAGTCGTTGAAATTTAAATAACATTTCATATTTTTATCTTTAGTGCTATTGCCGCTGACATAGCCTTAAACTTCTCTAAAACTGTTTGCAATGTTACGTAATAAACATTATAATAATCGTTTAAACCATAAACAATAATCATTTACGGTGTATAGATGAAAGCAAAATATTGCACGCGGGAAACTCCTTTCTCTCAAGTACAATGTTATATTTTCACGCAGTTGACAGCTGTAAGCAACATTGAACTGCATTGTCTCACAGTTTACAGAAATGTGTCTATGTTGCATTGATTATAGAAACAACAATGCACTTTACACTGGTAACGGCTTTCGGGCGTTCCTCCGCGTCGTGTGTTGTCAGGGTGACGACAGTTTCTCCAGCCATCCTGCTGGCGTCTTCAGGTCAGAAGTGGCCAGTGGTCAGAACAGAAGTGTTCGTTAACATAAATGACGTTTCGTTTCCTGAAGATCTGGTAAAAAATTATGTGACTGTGGCAATGGAGCATTTATTAAGTGTTCTTAGTGTAAAAAGTATTTTTGTTTTTCCTGTTTTTATGATAATTATCACCCAAGTGACTGTTCTGGAGAATGAAATGACGAAATGTGAATGCATAATTTCTTACAGTGAACATTTATACAATCACAAAATAAAGTGAATCTTAAAAGATTTTTAATTTGCTCACATAAAAGATTGTGTGCCAAGTTTAAATGTGTAAGACATATTTTTTCCGACTGCATTTTTTTTAGGCATTGTGAATATTTACCCATCATTTATCCAATAAATTCAAGCAGCGCATTCCAAGACAACTGATTGATAATGGTGTATGGAAAATAGAGGTAAAGTTGCTGAGGTTTACTTAAAAAATTAGGAAAATTAATAAACGAAATTCAGGGACTATAGGTCTTTTTCTCAAGGTCTTTTAACAATTCAGGAAAAAAGTGAAGAACCCTGTCCATCTAACGTTGAGGGATTCCATTTCATTCAATAATTAAAAACAGCTTTTAATGAACGAGCTTCGTCTGCAACTGAAAGCATCAAGGCAAATGTCCATTCAGCATACGAACTCGTGTACCGATACTAAAGTCGTGGTAAATGTTCTGACGAGAGGTGAATACAGGCAATGCCACACACAAAGCATTAGTTTGTTTATGAGTCTCACAATGACCCATCCACTCCATCGCTGGCCTTGTAGATTACCCCGAGAAAGGAGCAGGGGCTGCGTACGTGTAGTGCGGGTTGCGTCGTGCATATTTTTTTTTTTTTAAACGATTTTCGAATGCAAATATCTCGAAAACTAAGGCCTATTGGACGCATTTCCGAAGACACGTATCTAATTAATTTTCATTTTCTACCACCCTACGAAGTTTGATCGCGATCCGTCGGTTACAGTTGGGAACCTTCCCTTGTTAGATTAACTTTCAATAATTTATAAAAAAAGTGTTTTCAGGATTTAAAATCTGTAGATCCAACATTGCTTGCTTGTCATTCATTTACCTGTCTTCATGTTAAATTGAAATTTAAACCAATAAAAGCCAATGATGTTGTTGACAATTTGAAGAAAGCCTTCTTTTATTATTTCAAAATATCCAAAAATTGTGAAATTTGTAAAACCCTACTATGAAACTGCTGACTTGATTGAAACTATGGGACAGTTGTGGCTTGAGTGGGACCATTGTGGCTGAAAGGTTGTCAGCATGAAGAGTACATATAGGGAAGTAAATAAATAATTACCAGTAGTACCTAACTGCATTAAAATTGGTTTCCTCTTTTGGAAGTGAAAGCTTCTCAAACTCGGGGGTATTCATGTTTATGTTGACAGTTGATCCTTACCAAATTGTGTGTCAATAATGCTCAAAACGTAAACCTTTTCATAGTAATAGCATAAATTTTATGTTATTACTATGAGTTTATATGTACAGTTGATCCTTACCAAATTGTGTGGCAATAATGCTCAAAATGTTAACCTTGTCATAGTAATAACATAATTCATTGTCAGATCTGTGGTTAATATTGCCAAGTTTAATCTTTTCCTTAAATTTTCAATTTACTTGAATTTTGATGCTAGTTTGTGGTTAATTCAAAACTAAATGGAACTTGAAGGTGTATTAAAATGTATAAAATTTAATGTATTCAATAGTCCATAATTGGTAGTAGATGTTATTATGTGTTTGAAATTTTAAAACTAGAATTATTTTTTTAATTCAACCAAGTTGTAGCTTTTTACTTTAGCATGCAACAAATAAATTAGCAGAATAGCATTTAATATATTAATTGTAATTCTATTAGATTTATGATTAATATTTGAATTTGAGAAATTTACAATTTGTCTCATCTCTAGTTTAGAGTTCAAATATTCAAGAGCCTATGGTATATGTTCAGCTAAACCCAATCTGTTTTATCTTCTGGGTACCAGATATTTCTGTGCAACCTCAGGTGGCACAGGAAAAGGAGCTGGCTCCTTACAGTGATGTGTCAATTTCACTTACCTTTGGGTTTAGTGTTTGTTGAGCTCTAACCTCACCAATCAGTCCAACTGTTGGATTGGGCACAGCTTTACTTAATTCGATAGATAATTGTCATCATATCTGAGATAAAATATCATTACTATAATATTTTTCATTACAGCACTTTCCCATGTTTCGTGAATCTGATGAAAGCTGTAGAGGTTCAGATAGTGCACCTCAAGAACTAAAGGCAGATAAGTTTCGAGAACGGTGGGACTGCCTCTCCAGGGAAGCTACTGATACGGTATGTTTGAAGGTTGGCCATAAAATTTTATTGTGCTATTTGTAGGAAGTTTTTATTTGTAGACATTCATTGCTTAAATGCATGATAATATCTAGTTCTTCGGTGGCAGTATTGGAATTTTAGCTCCATGGGAATTAAAGAAGTTACTTCAATGAAATTAAAGTAGTTCCATTTTGTTGTGGAGCTGAGTCGAGTTTTCAGTGATGAAAGCTGGCGTCAAGTTTATTAGGAAGTACTATCTTTTCTAGATGATTTTTCTCAATTGTAAAATTTTTCGGGTTGACTGGATCAGAGCTATTTTCACTAAGGAGCCCAAAATATAACACTTCAACATGAGCTTTCAATGATCGGCCAGATTTTAGATTCATAATTTTGGCAATCGATCCAATAGACTGCACTATGTTATATGTGTTGCCTTATGTTCTTTAAATATATAAGTTCTTTCAGATCTGAATATTTATGTACCAATAACAGGATATTACTAATGTACAGCATTTACAACTCATGTGACCAACTGCCAGAATACAACTGCTACATGGTTGCCAACATTACATGCACATTTCACATACAGTAAAACCCCTTATTTACACTTTTCTAGGGACCTCTAGAAAAAAGTGTAAATTGCGGGAAAATGCAAATAGCAGGAAAAGGAAAATTTTCAGTTTCACATGCATACTTTAACAATACAAAGTAAATATATAAATAATAAACACAGATAAACTGAATTAGAGCAATATTATTAATTATTTCTTAAAGTATGGAGCTGTCCTGATTTATTTTTGTATGATATGAGTTACCGATGTTTCAACCAACCATTGGAGGCTTTCAAATCCATAATTCTCAAACTTATACTTTATGCAATGCCTTTTCTCATATGATGAAGCCATTCACGGTGATATTAGACAATCTAGAACCTAAAAACTGCTTTTTAAGATGGTATTCCTTCATACCATGATTTCTTGACATTTTCTTTTTCGTAATTGCATCCAGTGTGGAGACCGGTAATCTTAGATGTTTCGGTTTATCAGTGCGAGTTGCATCATGAGAATCCACAATTTTTATTTACACCTAAATTGAAAATATTCTAGTTTCTGCGAAGGCTTCTGTGCTGTATGAAGATTACTCGAGGTTTTCCATTTTTTCCACGTTGGTTCATCTTACTGCATGACAGGTTCGCCGTAATTCCAGACGGCATCTTCAGGTCTAAAGTATAAGAAGTGTATAGTATGAAGCTATATGGAATTGGATGGGAAGTGAAGATGGCGTCTAGAATGCCAACGAAACTGTCGTCCAGAGGGAAGAACCAACGCGGACGAAACCTGAAAACCTTCAAGTCATCTGAAAATATTGTAATTCGCATCCATTTCCCATATCCAAGTAAAATAAAATTTAGGTTTTGGAGTAATTAAGGATAACATAACACATGAGAATATTGAGCTACCTTGCTGGTCAGCCAGCGCAAGCAATTATCCAATGGCAAAAAATTTCTCAACAAAATAATTTTATTTATTTAATGCAGTTTTCACATGATAAAACTAGTTTCAATAAGTTTTGTTTTGTAGTAACGTGCATTAAAACTGTTGAATCAATGCAGCGCGATAGTCGGATGAATAATCCCTTGTTATCGTCCATCAGTTCAGTTCACATAGGTATTTTTAACATTTCATAATGTCTAGGTAAAAATTCATTTTCATTCTTCACAATATGTATTTCAGCACAGCTTAAATATGATCCCACAGGTGTTCCTAAATAATAAATTGCATCCTATACGCATTCATTTCATAGTAGGAATATTTTCCCAGCAAAAGGATAGCGAGTATCTATTGCGATCACTGAAACTATCGCAAGTGATATTTTGTCTTTCCATCACTAGTGGTGCTGTGTACTGCCCCGCTGCGTCGCTAAGTTCAAATTCTTCTGTAAAATGGAGCACATAATTGCTCTCTCTCATTTTTGAAGTGTATATGCTCGAAACAAGGTGAAACAGTGTTTTATACAGGCTGGTATGTATGGCTAAATGTCGTAGTAGGGAATTTTGTTTTTGAATTGCATTCTTACCCGCATCTAACATAAGCAGTGGGAAAACGGAAAATTCGTGGTGTAAATACAGGGTTCTACATATGTTGGAGATATAGGAAATTGGATGGGACCCGATAAAAACGTAAATTACGGGAAAACATAAATTCCGATGACGCAAATATGAGGTTTTACTGTAGTTGCCTACTGGTTACATGCCTGAGGATACTTTACTTTGCACAATATTCCCTATAATGCATTTGGCCCCAAGATTTCATTCTTTTTGGCATGACCAAATATCCCACTTTCCAGCACAACTGCATATGCCCTTATACTCTCATACTACCTTTTGCTCTAATTATTAGAAAAGAAAATAATGAGAAGATAGATCCAATGTCATCTACCTTTAGCATATTGATGAATCATTGGCCCTCAAAAATCAAAACAACCTTTGCGTATCATTGAGTGGGTGAGTGAGTTAGAGTGGCTACTAAATCTGTATTAGCTGAGCGTAAGGCAAGGCAGTACCAGTAGAAGAATTCATTTTTTTTCAAATCCTTATGTCCTTACTCTGTGAAACAAATATATTATTATATAAAATCTAACTGCATTGTTTCATTCACTTTTGTTGAGCCCCAAACATGGTATCAACCTCTAAATTTTGTCATGTGTAGAGTTTTGGCCTCTGATGTAATGGGATAATAAGAATTCAAGGAAAATTTTATTGTTGTCATTCCATAACAGAAGAAGACATTGGCATTAAGCACCCTGTTAGATGTGTCAAAACGAATTTGAATATTTTTGTTTCTAAAACCTGATGCTGTAGTGATTAAATAAAATGAAATCACTCGGCGAGTGGAATTGTTAGATTGTCAGGGTTGGTCCTTGGCATTTTTCAAGTGTAAGCAAACTTTAATTTCGGCGTCCACCCCTTCCATTAGATATGCTCTGAGGAGATAGGACAGGGTGGCGATCATCAGGGAAAACCTGGAATTGTCAGGGAATTTTGGAAATCTGGAAAAGTCAGGGAATAGTCAGGGAAATCTTGTAACAGTCAGGGAGAAACTGGGATAGGAAATTCTCGTTATTTTTCTACCATTACGTTTACCGGGCATTCTTTCCCGCCCTTCATTTCGCCAAAACATTTCACCAACTAAAACTAATGTCCGTCGCCGAAGTGCATAGAATAAGCCCCGTCAATTCGTTGAACATTCAGTTGTGAATATTAGTTATTTAGTTGTGAATAAGTCGTACAATCCCATTCGAATATGCTTAATGCAATATTTGCCTAGTAGTGTTAAAATTCATGATCACCGTGTATTCTGCTCATCACAAGGAATTACGAGGCTATGTTTTTCGGAAGATTTTGCCTCGCGTTTTTTTTTAACTTCCGAGACTCGGGTCGAGAGGTAGTTGTAACCCACTAGCTTGTAGTAAATACGTGCTTGCAGTTCTAAAAATACGAGACGATGATTATTAAAACGTTAATACAAGTAGGTACGATCACACGTGTAAACAAAATCTTACGTGAGATCATCTTCGATTTCCATACCCCCCTTCGCGAGACCATAAGAAGAGTTCTTCTCCCCTCCCCACCTTTCACGCTCGACGTAATTATTGGATGGCCCCCTTAGCTACCTCTCGAAGCCATTTAGTCAGGTCACAAACCACCTTAAATATGACGCTGCCGTGGCTAATTGCCTCCTGTCTTCACTCGCAGTGGTGCGATTACGTTTTGTTTGTTTATGCAAATATTTTTACATTTTTTGTTCCCTCTTACAATCATGGGGTTATGACCACGTTAATCAAATTGTTATTGGCTTCTAAAACTCGTGCCATCTGATTTTGATCCCACCCAAGAACTTGGCTTTGGTTTGCATTTTTCGTGTAGCTTAGTGATATCTGTGCCGGAGTCCGCCAGTAAATTGGCCATTAACTTTCCCTTCGATGCCTTTTCAGTAATCTTCAACTTCCCAGAACTACCACAACACGCCACCTCTTCCTTGAAGAATTAGACATTGTCAATTTGTAATTTTACCTAAGGAAACATACACGGCCACGGAAATATGATACACGACCGCGAAAAATGTGTTAAAAGTGTGTACAATTTATGTTAGGGCTTAACTTGTGAAGATTTAATATATTTTTTCATTCTTATAGCCTTTAATGTATTGATTTCAGCTTTTAATTTTTTCTGAGTTTTGACGAAAATTTAATTCAGCAGAAATTAAATATTCCGATAATAGGAGACCTTTTGGCGATCGGTCAGGGAAATTGGTAAAGCTGTCAGGGAAAAATCAGGGAAAAGTCAGGGAATTTGAAAATTGGTTATCAGTAGCCACCCTGTAGGAGGATGGTTCCTCCCCAAGAAAAGAATTGAAAATTAAGGCCTCATCAATAGAAATTTAGGAATATTTTCTGTCTTCTAATAATCTTAGGGCTATAAGATACGAGGCAGTTTTTGTTGAGTTGACAAAAACCATCGGTGCCCTGTGTTTTAACATGCAAAGAGCCACCACGTCTGCCTTGGTGGCCTTGGAAACGAAACACACAAGCTGTCATGTGAGGCCAATGGCCAGTCAAGTCCAGCTACATGCCTGTTCCACCCCAGTCAACAGTAAAGCCCATTTTGCACGATACTTGATCCAGTACAAGGTCAAGTATACTCGCTAGTATGCTAGCTATCCAGTATCATGTGGATAAAACCAGTATGCTCGTTATCAAGCGTGCTCGCTAGCATACTCGCTGAGGTACTTGATTTCCTACTTGATGCGGTACTAGATTTCTAGTAGCTCCTAGTAGGACCTAGTGGCCATCAACCTATCAAGTCACATTACAGGCACTGTGTGAACTTCTATTTTTTTAAATTAGTATGGAATCATATGGAATAGCCCCTTCATAGCAAGCACAAGGTCAATGATCGTATGAAACCTACCAGGACAGTTCCAATCATGCTAGATTCCATTGTCAATATCAAGTATCTAATCAAAAAATCACTTATTGCATATCTAATATAAAAATTATGTAGTAAATGGCATTTAAAAACTATTATCACCTTATTTTTATGAAACTACTACAGTAGAACCTCTATTTTACGAAGTTGAAGGGACTAAAAAATTTGAGCTTTGTATATCAGAGGGTTTGTAAATTGGAGGCTATCTTCCACTAACTCCGGAACTGATGTGTCACCAAAACCAGCTGATCTCCAACAGTAGGAAATAGTTTTTGCGGTGACACTCCCATGCTCTGGCAACACCTCGCACAGCATGGAGCAATATCCTAGGAGACACATCATGCACATAAGAGGCTTGATCTGCGACAAATGTACGTCTACTAAAACTCTGCTGGCAGTAATGCGAGTATACTTTCAATGCAATTAAACACTATGCTGTACTTAACTTGTCAAATAGTTATGTTAGGGTTGAAATGAAACTAATTACTATAACAAATAATAGTCATCTGCTCATTCAGGGAAAAAAACGGATATAACGTGAAATTCTCTGAGTGCAGTGTATTTGCAAGAAATTGAAAGGATTTAAAAATTACACCTCAATTGTATTGTTTCCCTGTATAGCATAGGCATTATTCCTAAGGCTAGGAGACTCACTTTAGTAAAAGCGAATGAAACAGCCATGAATTAAAAAAAAGGTGACTATTTTTCTACAAATTTATAATGGTATGAACTTGGCTGCTGCAACTGAATTAAGTTCTTGTAGCTGTTCAGTTGGTAGATCTCAAAATAAGGGAAATAACTCTTAAGAGAATTAACTCATCCCACGGAGTATTTTAAGCATATGCAGTTATGCATTAATTAACGGAAGGGGTATATTTAGTGCTAGTCGATTTGTATTTAAAGAAGCCATTTTAACTTGGGGAAGACAGGGATGCATTTTAACTAGGAAATTTCAAAACAAAGTTCCAACTGACCCAGTATATTTCAGTGAAAAGACCAGAAAATGCCTTTTTTGAAGAAAGCGTATCGTTTGAAATACATTTAATCATATTTCGCAGCTGATGAAAGTTAATCTTAGAAATTCACTCAGTTAATTTGAAATTCCCTCTTTTTTTAAGATGCGTTCTACAGTGCTGACATCTAGCGGTGATTTACGAGAACTATTTACTCGTGGCTACATAACGAGATCGCGATCTCAAAGTCGCGATCACAAATTCTTACCTAACGATGTAAAACACTTCTAATGAATTTGAATATAAGTAATTTATTATTGCAAAATTAGTATTTTTTAATGAAACTAAGCTCCACGACAGCTGCAGCAAACAACTTCCTACGGGAATGCTATTTTCAAGTCCAAGGCTGAACAAAGTTTTGAATTGGGGTTGCGGCGGCTACCTTAAAGCTAATTCCACAGAAAATATGGAACCTTTGTGACGACAAGTTAGTTATTCGCAATACACACAATGATAGAAAAGGAATAGAAATTACCAAGCACTAATCCGATTATTTTATGAACTGGGGCATTGTTTTCGAGAAGTAGGCGTCGTGCCGTGCGTCTTTGAACATTTTTTCCTTGGATCATATAATTAGGATTGAATTGCGATTTGGATGATCAGTCTCTGGGATTTTTGCTACAGTTTAGCTACAGTTTAAGCACTTCAAAAAGAACTATGCTCACATTCAATTTTTCCACATTTTCCCATATGAAATACTTGGACCGAGGGCCCTCTCAGCAGGACCTATCTGGCTTCAGCTGCTCCTGTCGCGGTATAGAGCAATCATTATTCCATTGTACTGAGTTCAGTGCTAAAAAAATCATTTCAAAAACTTCATAAAACAGAGGTCAATCACTCCTAGGGACCTGCCTTTCACTTCGTAAATCAGTACAATCGAGGTTTTGTAAAATAGCGGTCATTTTACATGGCTTTCCTATATACAAAGATCGGGACCGGCGGAATGGTTCGTAAATTGGTGTCATTTCGTTAATTCGAGGTTCGTAAAAAAGAGTTTCTACTGTATATTATTTTTCTTTCTAATTTTAAAAAGGGCTCAGGCACAAGGTTTATTCTTCACCACAGTAGTAAGTTTTAGCTTATTATTAATATTATAATGTTTTATTATATTATAATATTATAGAATTAATAAAAAAAATATTTTTTAACTCAAATTAGTTCAATTCAGCTGAAAATGTTCAGTACATTGAAGATTTTTGTCAACATGACTATAAATGCTACACTGACAATGAGTATATATTATTAGTTACATTAAACTATGGAATAACTGTAATCAAGTCTAAGACCTTGAGAAAATAAATAAATCTATTTAAAGGTACATGATTACGTAAAATAAGAAATGAAAAAAGTTGGTGTGAAGTTTCCCTTTTCGAGAGAAAAAAGAGGTGGTTTCCGTGGCGTCGTTCAGATGTTCTCTGCATATCGGGTTCTGCGTCTGCATATGTTGACTAGGGGTGACAACATAGGCAGACACAGAACCCGATATGCAGAGAACAAATGAAAAAAGTCATTGGAAATCCCAACTTAAGTTTGATAATGATGAATGTTAAGAATAATGTGAAGTTGAATAGGAACTGAATAAGTCATCGGATACCGTTCTCTTAATTTACGCGTAGCGTTGGAAATAAAAAATTGCAAAGTTGGTGAAATTTTTCCGCAGCAAAAAAAGGGCTCATTTGGGGGTGTCCCTATGAAAACAACCAAAAAAGGGATAAAGCCAGGATAAAAAAACTAAATATTTTGGGTGTGTCACTTAAAAATATGTTAGGAATATTCTATGAACATATGCTAGAAATATTTTGACTCTTTGTTGTTATTTTTAAACTCTTGAAATCACCTGAAAACCTTTAGTGTATGCTTACATTGTGTTTTGAAAACGTTTCCTCAGCATCTTTGAAATACCCTAAGTATATTCTCAGCATCATTTTTCCAATTAAGGTTTTGTCACTAAGTGATTATGAATGAACTCAATAGTTTATATGGATAAAAAAATTTCATATTGCAATCAAATATCAAACTCCTTAACTTTTCAGCGAGTAATATATCAGAAGTATTTGTTATTGTTAAATAAGATTTTTTTAACTTCGTTATTGCAGCTAATTGATCAATTATGGCCACGTCTTGTGTTGAGTGGCCACACTCATCATGGTTGTACTACCAGCCATAGGAAAGGAGCAGTGTCTGAATGGACTCTCCCATCTTTTAGTTGGAGGAACAAGGATAACCCAACTTTCATGATGGTATGGGACTTTGTTGTTGTGGCATTTATATCTAAGTAATGAATTCAGAATAAATTATAATTTTGATTCCAGTAACAGTATTAGCCATGGCATTCCATTACTTGTCAAGTTGAATATTATTTGGTATGTTGAAATTGCACCTGGTTGTTCTTTGTTATTTCTTTAACTAGCGCTTGGAGCTTTAGCTTCCTCCTGAATTTCAATTCAGACTATTCTGTAACTCATGCTTCAATAATGAGGACTTGAGGACATATATCCTCACTATAAAAACATAGCATTCATCTTATTTTGCATTGAAGAGGAAAGATGTCCAATCTAATGCAGTTAAAGTTGTGTTTCAACTAGTGAATGAAAAGGTGGTAGGTAATATTCTGTAAATTTGTTGGGAATGGCTTTTGACCTGCAAAATTTGCTAGTTTCCTACTTGATTTACCGTAAACTCCCAATTTTCTGTGCTAATGACTGGTAAAGGTTGCACGGCTAATCAGGAAACATGGATAATTCGCTGTTTGGTTCTTTCCGGAGCCATTTTCTATGGTGCGCCTCCAAAATAAATAAACTCCCTAAGAAAACAACACAATCTACCAATGAAAAGATAATGTTGCCGTACATGATAGCATTTTTTGACAAAAAAGAATCCAGTAGAGCTGTCCCTGCCTTGATTAAATGTTTGCAAGCCTCAGGGGGTGGCATGAAGCCCTAGTGTAAGACATTGGACCAGATGAGAGGGCCGGGATGAAAGTTACGATTGGAGGAAAGTGACAAAGTTTACTTACCTTTGAGACCACTGCCAAAGAACTTAATAGATTGTCAATGCACGGATAATCTGCAGCCTGGATAACGTGCACACGGATAATCAGGAGCTACCTTTATGTACAATTAGAGGAAAAATAAGTACACATCCACACTTAAATTGTTAATACCTATCATGGTTTCCTTTCCTACAGTGGTTTCCTCAGTATAATTGCAATGGCAATGAGAGGTTTATTAGTGGATGGGTTAATGTTTTTATATAAGGAAGGTCTAAGTAGAGTAAAGTGACTGGCTGAAAATGATTGTATGACAGGAGAAGAAAGCTACATATTTGCAGTTTCCCACAATACAAGATTGTCTTTGTGGGGGGATGTTGTTCTTAAACTATTTTTCATACTTAAAATTAATAATGAAATATAATACCTTTTCATGGCCAATAATTTAAAGTTAGACCATCGATTGATCTGCATGCTTGGTTCCTAGGCCATGCCAGTTTACACTTTATCCTGACCTATGACAGTTGGGGCTGCTGCCTTTTTTTTGTGTCATTACAAAATTTGGAATGTCAAATTATACTTCCCCTCATTTAATCAACTATTTTTTTATAAAATGAAAGAATAAGTAATTTTAAGTACATTACTTAGCTTCGATTAAAAAAGTGACAAGTACCATGTAATTCAATATTCATTTATAACTAAAAATAACAGTCAAATTATCATACTAATATATAAAAATTTAGTGGTGTCTGTCTGTTCCTTGTTTGTTACACATCTCCTCAAAAAATACTGAACCAATTGAGCTGAAATTTTGTAGGATCCTAGCATATACAATAGAAGGTGCTATAGGCTATATAAAATAGGCTCAGGGCCCGGGTCCGATTCCTGGTGCCAATTATGTATTTACATTGGTTTAAATTGACTTTCAATTTATGAAAGCTCAAGAGTTATGTCTTTCGCTCAGTTAAATAACTAAATGGAAATAGATTTATTTCATTCTTTTTGTATTTAACAGGAAAGATTTTAAACTTTATTATTCTTTCAACTGATTTACACCTTGCCCTTGATGTTTCTGTAAATTGTGCAATTTAAGTTGAAATTTGTAGTTTTCTTCGGTTCCTTTTGAGCATTGCCAAGGCCATTTACATTTATTCCTCCGAATAATGATGATGCTTAAACTACATAAATTATGCGCCCAAAAGAGATGTCGTAACCTGCATTGTGCTTTTCCCGAGGATGTTGGAAGATGCAAACTGAGGCACTGCGGCAAATTCATGAAGCTAGATCAGCCATTTATTCAGCACAATCATACGGGCTTACTACTATTGCTACTCACGGATCAAGTCGGTTTTGATCTGGTAAACCTCAGAGCATTTAAACAAAGTTTCTACGGGGTTCAAATTGTTAATGTTTTTCTGATTTCTTTTTGCATTTGTCCAGGGGAACGGGACTGGGATATGTGGAAGAGAGCAAAAATGTTTATGAAATTGTTGTCAATTGCGATGGACATAGGTGGCGAGGAACCTGAACATAGTCGAACCAAAATGAGAGTTGTAAGTCGAAAAATAAAATGTATTATAAATATTATAGAGGTGGGGCGAATCCTAAATTTTCTCGAATCCGAATCCTAAGAGGTTCTCAAATCCGAATCCTAAGAGGTTCTCGAATCTCTCGAATACCTCGAATCTCTCGAATCCTACATATAAAGTTGATAATAACAGAAAAGAAAAGACTTTAACAGCTGTTAATGAAAAACAAATTTAAGAATAGTTTTCAAAAATACAACTCTTTATTGCAATAATACAAATAAGATTTGAAGAGCTAACATACATAAGTAATAAACACGTAAGTGATACTCAACATTTTTCACATGAAATGAAAGCATGTGAAAGTTCTAGGAGGCATAGCGATGATATGTTTCCAAAAAGTTATTAAACTGATACTGAATTGCATGTTTAAAAACGATATATTTTTTTCCAATATTGTCGCGTCTTCAAGATTCATTCACAGCAATAGACGAGCTGCTTACAGGAGACAATTCCTCATGTGTTAAACATTGTATTGCATTGTATGCAAGGGGACACGGGGAAATACTAGATTACATATGGTTGGGCCAAGATTAGGAACAGTGTGAAAAAATTGTAGTTGTAAATCGGAGAGAATATCAGGAATTAGTTTACAGGTGTATGAGGAAAGATTCAGAAAAGCAAGCAGTATGGTGCAGTAGACACAAGAGTGGTCAAGGACACATTGGGTGTTGGCAAAAACTATGGAGGAAATTGAGGAATGGAGGAAATAGAAAGATTTAAACACGGCAAGGCGAAATAAAATTTAATGAAAAAAAAATAGACTTAGGAGGGGTATGAAGAGTGTAAGAGAAAAGTGGCAAAAAGGTCAATGTAAATAGGTTGAGAGGTTCCAGAGAGAGGGAGAAATAGGTGCCCTGTACTCAAAGGTTAGAAGGTTATTCAGCAGCAAGAAGTGGAATACAGGGAGGTCCTCGTCTCTTAAGGACGTTCCACCTTGACTCCGCGATTCAAACTTCCATAAAAGAGCTATGTTATCTCATGAATAAATACCGATCCAGAAAAACACCTATATGGAAAATTATCTATAGGGTGGGACTAGAGGTGGGACGAATCCTAAATTTTCTCGAATCCGAACCCGAATCCTAAGAGGTTCTCGAATCTCTCGAATACCTCGAATCTCTTGAATCCTACATATAAAGTTGATAATAACAGAAAAGAAAAGACTTTAACAGCTGTTAATGAAAAAAACATTTAAGAATAGTTTTCAAAAATATGTACAACTCTTTATTGCAATAATACAAATAAGATTTGAAGAGCTAACATAGATAAGTAATAAACATGTTACACAAATTTTTTTGCACAAATTGAAAGCATGTGAAAGTTCTAGGAGGCATAGCAATGATATGTTTCCAAAAAGTTATTAAACCGATACTGAATTGCATGTTTAAAAATGATATCTTTTTTCCAATATTGTAGCGTCTTCAAGACTCATTCACAGCGATAGACGAACTGCTTGCAGGAGACAATTCCTCATGTGTTAAACATTGTATTGCATTGTATGCACGGGGACACGGGGAAATATATTAACTAGATTACATATGGTTGGGCCAAGATTAGGAACAGTGTGAAAAAATTGTAGTTTTAAATCAGAGAGAATATTAGGAATTAGTTTACCGGTGTATGAGGAAAGATGCAGAAAAGCAAGCAGTATGGTGCAGTAGACACAAGAGTGGTCAAGACACATTGGGTGTTGGCACAAACTATGGAGGATATTGAGGAATGATGGAAATAGAAAGATTTAAATACAGCAAGGTGAAATAAAATTTAAGGAAACAAGCAATAGACTTAGGAGGGGTATGAAGAGTGTGAGAGAAAAGTGGCAAAAAGGTCAATGTAAATAGGTTGAGAGGTTTCAGAGAGAGGGAGAAATAGGCGCCCTGTACTCAAAGGTTAGAAGGTTATTCAGCAGCAAGAAGTGGAATGTGATATTGTGCATTAGTGTTAAGTCAGGAGAGCTGCTGATAGAACTTACAAGAGATTCAGCATAGGGGTAATGAATATGTGGCAAGAACTGCATGGCACTAACAATAGGCAAGGGATCTTGGGAATAGAAGAGAAGGATATAGATAAGGATGAACTGGGACCAGGAGTCCAGCCATGCTAGTAAGTTAGGGTAAACATTATGAGAAAAGAAGGTGTTAGAGACTATAATGTTATCCTATCAAAGCTACTTGAGAATCGAGGTTGATAAGAACGTGATGATTTTACTGGTTTGTTCTCAGGATATATGAGGATGAAGTTTGGCTGGAGGATTTTTTAAAATCTGTATTAATAACTACCCAAAAAAGAAAGAGAAGGCCGCAAATGCAAAGCATACACTTCTTAAATAAAAAAAATTTCATCACCTATGCGATAGCATCAGCCGATCCGCGAGTTATGCAACCCGGGCAACAATCGCGACAAAAATTACTTTACGTGTACTGTAATTTCTCGCGGCATTACAATTCCACAGATGACTGAGGTCACGATAACTGGTGGTACATCTGAGAAAATTTTACTTATCTTTCATAGTGGTAACTTACTGCATGAGTTTTTACTTTGTCTTTCACGGAGCGTTGAGTCCATCCACCAGTTATGCAACCAGGACGACAATCACGGCAAAATCGTCTCGTCAAACGCAAATGGCGAACCATTCAAAAATTTGCTAGCGTAAATAAAGGGAAGATGTTATTTGCGGACATATGAAAATTATTAGGACTTGAAGGAAAAGTCGTTAATGGCGGGAAAACGTAAATTGCGGGGACGTAAAAGCGAGGTTTAACCTTATTTGTGATGAATGTTGTTATCGGTCGAAACTAATCTGTTCTAAGTTATTACATAAAGAATTCGGTGTTTATTTATATTTTAGGATTCGAAAGATTCGAATGATGAAAATAGCACAAAGATTCGAGTATTCATTTCTTGAATATTTTTCAAGATTCGAGGATTCGAAGATTCGAATGCCCCATCTCTAATAAATATGCATCAAATAAACTGTGGAGAGTAAAAATATACCAGATGGAATGTCTTTGGTATGAATATGCTAAATTTGTACTAGATTGTAAGAATAGAATGTACTCTAGGTAGAATAAAAGCTTAATTACTTGCCTGTAGGAAGTTTATTGATGCCAATACAATGAAGTTAGAGAATAAATACACTCATAATCCACACAATAGGCCAGAGAAAGCATTTTTTTTGACAAGGAGGTGGATCCTGGAGGTGGGTGGGTGGTAATTTGATTTCTCTCACTCCCTTTGAATTTCAACAGACACCATCAGCTAGAATTAGATAAAATTTCAAAGAATTACAAAAGTAAGCAGACACAATGACCCCCGAAACACACAGTGCCAACTCTCTGCCACCACAGATTCTTGTCTTGTGGCAGTGGGAATTTTAAATTTACGTTCATAATTTTATCAGGATTAAAAAAAGTTCTGAACCAGCAAATGCCGGAAAATAGATGGTGTGCCTGTATAGCACAAAGCGAGGTTTGTGCTATACAGGCTATACAGGGTATTCCATTACCCTAGATAATTCTGTCGGGAATGAATTTTTAATTCCAAATAAATACCTATATATTTGGGAATAATATATGTATACTTAGGATGTCTGGTGTGTGAGGTGTGTGGGAATTGTATAGGAAAGTGAGTGTTTTTTAAATGTCGAAGAAAATTTCATTTTCATTTTCTTATCTGGGATTACAATGAGGAAGTAATCACAAAAACAGATCTTCCTACTCATATTCCCATAGGAAGGAAATAAATAATATTTAATTTCTAAACAGTATATTATACTAAGACCTATTTAGGTTCAGCATGAGATGCCATTATCAGGATATATAAAGCCCGTTTCATACGGTACTTGATCCAGCACAAGGTCGAGTTCACTAGCAAGTATGCTAGCTTTCCAGTATCATGTGAATAGAACCAGTATGCTGGCTAGCAAGCATGCTTGCTAGCATACTCGCTGAGGTACTGGATTTCATACTTGATGCGGTACTAGATTTCTTGTAGCACCCAGTAGGAGCCAGTAGCCACCGACCAATCAAGTCATGTTACAGATGCTGTGCGAACTTCTTTTTTAAATTAGTATGGAATCATATGGAATAACCGCTTCATAGCGAGCACAAGGTCGACGATCGTGTGAAACCTCCCAGAACGGTTCCAATCATGCTAGATTCCATCCTCAATATCAAGTAGCGGTTAGCACACTAGGTCTTGTGCTGGATCAAGTATCATGTGAAACAGGCTTAATACTCATACTTACATACATAATGTATAAGAGGCAGCCTAAAGTCCCCCTTTCCTTGATGATGGTATTTCATATCAAAACCTAGGTCAGTGTTAAAGTTATAAACTGAGTGGAAATTGACTATTGTGGTTTTCCTTGTGATGAGTAACATCGATATCAAAAAGTTCCAAAAAAATCCAGACTCTTTCCTAAGAGCTTCATGCTTAGAGACATTCCAGGAACCCATAAAAAAATAAATTCTTATATTCAGAGAACTTTGAAGCATTACTTGCTCTTCGTTGAAGCTACAGGAATATTCATCATGTCATTGATCTACATTTCAAGTTGGAGTGTATATGCTGCAGAAAGACAAAATGCTAGCATCTCAACTTTGTGACAGATAACTTCTTCATCCCAGTGGAAATTATTGGTTTGATGCAATTCCTATCGAACGTGCATGTTGAATGAAAAATCCTAGTCTAGAAAAAGCTTTCCAGGTAGTTTGTGAATTTAAAGCCATTTTTACAAACATATTCTTTAATGAGCACTTTTAGTCATACCTGGGTGAAATTTGTTCGAGGTGAACAAGCTTATATATTTACAATGTCTTTAATATTTTTATTGTTAATTTACTAGAATAAGTTCTAAATTTTAAACAGAGTGAACATTTAATGTGAATGTATGCATGCAATGCAACGTTTCCAAACTCTTCTGAAATTTTATTCGCTATGTACAAGAATTTTGTGTATGGCAAATGAACAGTTGCATTGGTATTTTGGTAGGTGGCCTTGTGGGCCTTGGCTTCTTCCTTGCCAATAGAATATTCCATTGGGAGTAGCAATAGTGATGAAGGGTAGTCTAGTTAATTATTGAACACATTTTCACTCTTTCTAGTTTGATTTTTCCCAGTGGCAGTTTATAAATCATGCAGCATCATTTAATTATTGTGGATGTGTGTTGTATAGTTTTCTATTCTGAAATTTGCACACATTTTTTATTTATCATAATATGCCTTATTGTACCTGTTATTAATACAATAACAGATACAATAGTATAGTATAAAATAGCCCAACCGGATGGTAGTAAATAGTCATGATTTCATATGTGTTAATGTTGTAGGATATGATTTTCATATTCATGTAGCTGCTGCTGCAGAAAGCATGTGTATTATGAAAGATCATGTTTATCCCCTGTGAATGATGCTTGTAAAGTCTCCTTGGGCTTTTCACCTGGTCAGGCACCGGTTTACCTGACCTGGGGCGGAATTCTGTACACAACTAACGATACCTATCGGTATCGGTGGCTACCGACGGTCGTCGCTTGTACCGACGGTCGAGCTATTCTGCACCCGCCAGCTACCGACAGTTGTCGGTGCAAGCGACCTAACTCTGACGTCAAGCATTTATCGGTAAGGAAGCAGCACCTGCGCGCGAGGCTATACGTTTTGACCAATGATATAGCATGACACAAACAGGAAAAAGTGCACCATCGATATGCGAAATATTTCATCGGAACTTAGCGTAGTAATGTTATTTGAAATCAACAGTGGACTGGACGTGGATCATTTGTGATTCACATTCATTCAAGGATCATGCATAAAGTCGAAGAGAAGTTAATACCAAAGGCAGGATGAAAGGTGGGATTAGTTGAAACTGAGGGGATTGCATGTAGGTAATTCGAATGAAATCTTTATTCATACTTTGTTATTGATTTCGTACTGCGAAATTGGGTACGATTTTACGATCGAGAAATAACACACGTCTATATGGTTCTGATGGACTGTATTCAAGTGCCATTAACTAAGCCAACAATTACATATTCAAGTTACTATACGTACACAAACAAGATTAAATTAAAAATTAAAACCTACGATGGTCCAAACAATAGTCGAGAAGCTCAAGTCAGGTCGAGAGGGAATTGCTACATGGAGGAGGAATGTAATAATAATATATTTATTAGATTACTTGGTAGAATTGTGTACACATCTTCGTCGAAATTACAAATTATAGAGACATCACAGTAAGTAGTAGGCAGCATTCGCCTAACGTGTAAGTTTGTATGTAAGTAACGTTTGTTTTTTTGGGAGGCAATCTTAAGAATTAGAACACTAATTGGTACGGAAGTAAAAGTGACCCTGACAAAGAAACAGTGAAGTGAATAATGACTTGCGTTCGTTTGAAAATGCATTGGAATGAACTGAACACACTGCTCACTCGCAATGAGGATCGACCGCTCCCGCTGCAATATCGGCCGAAATGTTTCAATGAGAACCAAATCAACATGTGGGTAGAGGCGAAATAAATTGATAAACTCCTCGTTGTCCAGCTCAAACGGGTCGTGGGCTTCCCTTTTACTCTCGTATCCCCCGGCACGATCGTCGGCGTTCGAGTCTACTTTCTACGTATTACATAAACATTTGATCTAAAGCAAGATATCCCTCTGCCATTCTTTGGGCTGATAATTAAAAAACACCAACCACTCTGATGTAAAATGCATTACTAGTCTAGCGATAAAGTTTCTACCGTCAAACATTTAAATACATCAAACTGCAATTGCATATAAATAGTATAGTAATTGAAGTAAAAAATATAGGTACTTAGTAAATAGAAAATTATAAATAAAACTGTATTTTTATTTAATTAAGGTTAGAAGAACTTAAATCATCTCACTCTCCGCACTTTGGACACTTTAAAGCAAACTTGTTTTGGATGCGCTAATTTTGCAAATTAAGGACGAATATAACTAGCGCGAATTATACCGTTAAGATTGTAACTTAATAATAATATGGAAATGCAAATAATGGACGATCTCAGTTCTCAGAAAACCTACCAATTTGCACAAGTCAATTCATCAAAACCACGCTCGTAGATAATCAAAACATACGTCCGTCGCTATACGTAGACCGATCTATCACTGTTTTTACCCAGCATGCAGCTGGCGAAGAGACGAAATACATGTCGGTAAGGCCTAGCGTGGGTTTGGAAATCGTCGGTAGGCTCAGTCGTCGTTACCGACAAGTATCGGTAAAATTAACGACAAGTGTCGGTAGAATACGTCACCGGAATCGCTCTTACCGATATTTGTGGGTCGGGGGAGTTAGCGACACCGATAGGTATCGGTAGGATGTACAGAATTCCGCCCCTGGTAGGAATCCTGAGAAACCTTAATAGTGAAGCCTATTATGATTTTACAAACTTAACCAAGATAAATTGTTTTACATTTTTATTGCCTTATCCTGAAAAAGCATGTTTTTTATTGGACTATGCCTACTTTATGGTCATTTGATGTGCGACATTTGACTTGTTGTGTTGTCCAAAAATAGACCTTATTGGAACTTATATGGAATATAAATAATAATATTATTTCTCCTTTGTATTAGGCTGTGTTCACTCCAAACAACTATGCTGGGATAAGATGCCATATGCCGGTGGAATCTACTGTCATATCAACATATATTTTTGGTGGAATGTTGATTACTGTTTGGCTTATATTTTCTCAGAGGAGAAGGTGCCGAAGATTTTATTATTCTAAAAGCAATTAGCTTTGTGTACTTTTATGGCCTGTATATTTGAAAGGGTATAAACTTTTAAAATTTTGCTGTGATTTAAACATTTTGCAAACTATTTACATCTACCAAATTTATATGTAATCATGTGTCTAGTGTAAATATAATTCAGTTTTGCAAAAAAAGTTTTTCAACAGAATTGAAACATTGTTACAGATTGTATTATATGCAGTTATATTTGAAGTAATTTGTTAATTCTATTATAATTCTTTTACCTCAACTATTCTTTATCTTATTCTTTATCCCTTTTTACTAAAATTTTGGCTTTATTTTATTGTTTTATTCATTACTCTCTTTATACAATAAAGGTTTTTAAACCAATTTCATATGATATTTTAATTGAAATTTGCTTATTCTGTTTTTGATTATGATGAATTAATAGTGTCAATACCTCATTTTTGTCGTGAGACTTTCTGATAAGGGGATACTCTCCACCTGACTGCAGAATTCTTGTATGTACTTGTAATTCCTTATCATCTGTGGAATTAAAATTCTTTTCTTACCCTGGCAATATGAGATGGTCAGAAATAGTGTTCATAAAATGTCTTATTGTTTGAGGTTATATAAATCAGCTGAATTGATACATCATGAAATATGATGAAATTTGATTTAATCTGTTATTGATTATTGTAAAATAATGTAGTTCTTCTGTGACTAAAACACTGCCCATGAGCTATTTTTTAAATTTAGATTATGTAATGTTGGATGAGCTTCCTCCTATTATAAAGGCCAAAAGTTAAGGCACTCATCATGGAAGACAGAGGAAGAGTATTTCTGTAAATTTGATGTATTCAGTTTTGTCTGATAAATGGTGAGCATTCAATCTAGCCTTAAAACTTATAGAATTTTCTGTGATGATGAGTGTCAAATAGTCAGTATATTTATTTTACTTGTAGTGATGAAATTATATATAAATAAAGATCCAGAATATCAGACTAGACCTTGTGGCCTTAATTGATTTAATAAATTTGTTGTACTGTGAATCCTTACCCCAGTTTTAGGTTATTTTTTAACCCTCTTAGAGCAGCAGGCTGATATATCGGCTTTTGCATCTCGGACAAAAATTGCAGTGGGCCAATATATCGGCCCAATATAAATATATTTTTCAACTTAATGACACTAAAATAATGGCATTTATTTTTCAGTCAATGTAAAAAAATTGTCATTAGTATAGTTAGTTCTCGTTAAGTAGTGCAAAAAAATGCATATGGATATATATAACAAGAGCTTCATAATGTTTTTTTTCCGAAGGTGCTACATTTTATTAAATTAGCCTCAGCATTTCTCGCTAGTACCCCAGGAAGAAGGTTAGCACGAGGAGAGTTAATCATTAATGGCATTTTAAAGGATTTTTGTGTGGTGAGAATGCCTTCTGGCAGCTTTGGTCATTAACTATGAATACATGCATGATGTAGAATGAGGTGAATATCAACATTTGCAGTAACATACGGACTACTGCATCTCTAGAAAAAATGTTCTGGCATTTACTGTCAATGTAATGGATGTCTAGATGTGAATATCCTGAGCTCCAAATGGCAATTTGTAGATATGAAATATAATTGTATCAATGCTGATTTTACGTAGTATTGGTATTCACATGCAGGGTACTCATACCAGCAGCCTTCATTTTAAAATAGAGAAACTAATCAAACCACATGGTAGTAGGATAACATCATGCCTAAATCATGTCAAATTTGTTTCTTCAAAATTGACTATATTCTCGGCTGGAGTGTCTTTCAATGATATATCCAACTGATTCAAATAGGCATGGATCTGTTCTATTCTCACACTGCCGTAGAACACTTGATACTTTGACACATTTGCTCTAGCATCTGTCTGCAGTGTTTTTTCAGGAACCCACAAATCTTTTTCTGGAAGGCTAACTGTAAATTTTTTCATTGTTTTTCCAGTTTTATCTAAGTAAGCCCTTAACAAGTACTGCACATATAAATCTAAGGCATATTCCCAATCTGAACATGCTATTAATCTATCTCAATCACCTTTTCCGTAGTTTCCAACAAAACAGTTTGACCACCATGGTTTACCTTGTCCCTTCATGTGTCAGTATATGATGGTGATCAGTACCATACTTTTTCCCTGCTTCCCTTAGACTCATTCCTTCTTTCACTGACTGTTTGGCCTCTTAGAATTAAATCAACTTCATTGCAGGTTGTTCCATGTGGATCAGTCTTTTAGATACGATGCATTCTTGTTACTATTCACCCCTCCAAACCATAAACTGTGCAATTTTTTAAGATCTATTTATTCACCTACAAAAAATGCAAATTTCAAAAATAGTCTTTTGCATGCCCAATTTTCGGAAAGTGTCAAAAACATCAGTTTTTCACCCATTATAACTTGAGAATCATGTGAGGGATCAAAGAATGGAAAAAAACAGGACTTTTTATTTTACAAATTATATCATTTGGCAATTGAAAAATATGTTAAACATTGTGGGTATGTCTCGTGACCCCAATTCAGTTCCATCTTGCATTGCATTTGCTCTAGATTTTCCCACCCTACTCTTGAAAGCCTTCTTTTAATCAACAAATACGCCCTAAAAAGATTTTTTCCATTTCTTTCGACTGATATCCTCATTGTATTTTTGTACCTTGACCTTATGGACATCTTGGTATTATAGCGTTATGCATTCATCAATTCTATTGTTTATGGGTACAGGTAACCGTTTCTGGCACTATGGAGATTAGGAAGAAATTGGTTTTTGTTTTTAAAGAATTTAGAAGAATATCATCCTGGGTTCCTGCCTTTGTGTTTACTCAGACTATCAGTGCAAATTTACATCTATGTTTACTGTTGCATTGTTTGTATCTTACAAAAATCATTAAAATATTAATCCATTATCTTATTTATCAGTATTGACGACTGCGGAAGAAATCTTTTTATCAATATTATATTTATTAAAGGTGAAAAACTTATTATTATAACTATGTATTTACGATGCATATTCCTTAAACGTATCCTTATGTATAGGCAATGAGCAATGCCCCTAGGAAAAAATAGCAAATAATAACGTTCAACTTCGATTTTCATACAAATAATACATACTGCAATTATAAATTAACGATTTGATAGATGCGGAGATGTTACTCCCTAAAATATGGCCTCAATTATCGATATTGGTTCCTATTTAATGGACGTATAAACTCAATTTTGAATTTCGGTAATGTAAGGGCTTCGAAAACCCCGGCGCTTCTTTCCCCGAGAGGGGGCAGGTATGTAGGAAAGTAAATTCAAAGTTAAGCAACAGATGGCCGCTGCAAGGAAGTGAACTTCTGTACAGTTTATGTTATGCATAGAGATTATTTATAGTGATTTCGTGGTTAATAAAGTATGAACGCAAAAAAACAATAAGTTAGTTAACAAGCAAAATACTTAAAAACCTGTACTCTTTCAAGAAGCGGAAGCTATGAATATTTAAAGTAAGCTCTCACGATTAGCTTTCGCGCAAATAGTTATCAAGAAGGCCAGGCTTCGTGTTTCTTGATGCCGACAGAGCATGATTGGTTGACTGCCTTTGCAATGTCCTTTACTGGCCCGGTGACGCCGCCGCCATGGCCCACCCTCGTAGCTGGTCGTAATTGACGCCGCGAGGCTTTGCATCCATGAAGCCGATCCTATTGAGGTGGCGTGGCTCACTCGGCATATAGTAGGCGGTATGCGGTTCTCCGCTCTGTGGGTTAGCTTGAGAGAGGGGACTTAAGGGAGGGGGAGTCTGTCGTGGAGATGACGACTCCTTTGCGGAGGGACCAGTCGTGGTTGATGGCTGGTACCTCGTGGGCGGGGGGAGTGTCCCGGAGGGGAGGGCTCCCCCTCTGCCCTGGGGTGGGAAATTTATCTGGGGGGGGGGGGCTATGTCGGTTATTTTTTCACTCTCTAGTATCGTCTCAATAACGAATACAACACTACTTTCTTGTACTATCTCTTGGAAATGAATTTAAGAATGTAAGGTTGAAAAAATTGGGTTCTGAAAGTGCCACCTGAAAACCCCACCCCCAATCCCCCGCGAGCAAGTTCCACATCTATCATGTCTTCCTTTTTCTACCTTTTGATTAGTAATTATTTGTCCTCATTTACTTACTTAATTACTGATGCATGCCAGCTTAGTTTCCTCCGTTACAATCCTCTTATTTTATTCCTCCTTACCATTTCAATTAATTTGCATTTTCATTTACACTTACGCCCTTATTCCGTCATTTATCAACTATCCACCACTCAATGCATTTCAATGTGCGCCACTTTTGTCACATACCCTTCACCACTACCTCCCCACCCCACAGTTTTCCTCCTACACACAGTTCAAAGCACTACCGTCTCATTCATACCGTCACCGGTAGGCCCCCATATCATTCAATTTTCTTCCCAAACGCTACTATTCTACAGCATACCGTCATTATTACCGAATCATTCTTCACCCCTCAGTTGTAAATTTCACCTTTTCCAGCGATTACCATTATTCACATATGAAATACACCCTAGTCACCTCTCCTTCTGTTGCACGACAAACGAACACCATCTCCAACCTCTGCTCTTCTTCACACCATTGACATTTCAACACTCCCCTCCTCCTCTCATCCACCCCTTGCACCCCAATAACAGTTCATTAATTTTAACACATCACTAGTTCTTTATTTTTGATTTTTATTTCAATATATTACAATACCAATTTTTTCACATTGTGCCTAACTAATCAACTTCATTATCACTCCACCTCCTGCTGCTTTTTGCAATTGCTTCAAAGAATTTAAGAATGTATGGTTGATAATGTGGTTGCCCTTTGCGCCCATCACCTACGCTCAGCAACACCTGAAATTTAAATACCCCTCTTATCACCCAAGAACAAAATTTCCTGCCATCATAATTACCTCACCCTTCATCCCATTAAGCTCTACCCACTTGTAACATTATCCATTTTCCGTGCAAACCCGTCTCAATGCTCATGACCCAAGAATCGACTTTTTACCCATCAATGTTTATAAATAACTCAACAAGTATAGATTTTTTTCAATTTATTAAATTGAAAATTAAACGTCAATTGCACACATCCACATTGTTCTACAAATGAATCCAAATACAGAAAGGAAAATAATACCATTTGGGGGCCTAAGATCCCTAAATGCTAAAACATATATGGTAAGTATATCTTCTAATTATATTCTCCATCTTTAAGTCAATATGTTTCAGCTCCTTCGCTACCAGAAATTAGTTTTAGTCAGTTTCTTAACCCCTATTTTAACAAAATTTGTATACCTGGTTCACATTCTCTGGGTGTAGCAGCAGATCAAAAATAAGAGAAGTTACCGTACAATGACTTTATTCATCAGATTTCGTTAACTAGATAATTCATGACAAAATACAATCTATTTTTTTATCCTAGTACAATTAGCAACATTCATGGGTATCATAATTATAAACATAACCTGAACCAATCTTCCAAAACTGTAAACTTTAAGATTAAGGTTAAAACATTTCAAATAATATATAAAAATATTTAAGTTATAATTCATAGGCAACAGAGGCAGGAAGTGCCAATAGGATGGATAGTTGCAGCTGAATTCTCTCAGCGGCCACTTCTGTTGGACTTCTTCAGGTATGGCAGAGAACGGCACTCACCTACAGGCATAAAAAACCAAATTAGAGAAGGTTATTAGAGAATTGCACTCACGCAATGCAACGATCAGCCATGTATATGGTAAAAAAGCATTTACTTCAATTAGATGTTTCATCAGGAAATTACTGGGCAGAGGCCTGACACATTTATGGACATATTTTTTGTGATTATTTGTGATAGACAAATTTTGAGTGCTGCGACATATGTCGCAGCACTCAAAATTTCAGGTAATTTGCAATGACTTTTAAAAACATTTTGGATTACACTTTTAAACATTCAAATGTGAAATTGCTTAAGACAGACTAGTTTTGAAACACTGAAGTCAACAAATATCAGGATTTAACACACTCAACGCGGATGCCTCTAATTCAAGGCATGCCTCGTTGCCCTGGGAAGTTGATGCCTTTACATCAAGGCATGGGGTCCCGTTATGTTCGTTGCTAAGTAAAAAATTATTAATATATTGCAAAAATTTTATGTTTAAAGCATTTATAATAATGTATTTATTCATATAAAAGAAAAAAAAACTTTCGGACATGAATACTTTTTCATGAAATAGTTATGGCCTAGGCCAGCATTGAGTGTGGTAAACCATGCATAAATTGGTAATACCATAAGTAAACAGTTTTCGCATATTTCACTTTGCCATTCATATTATATTTTTATTAAAATAATTAAATATTGCATGAATTTAAAAAACATAGCAATCATCTCATCACACTAATTTCACAAAATATGCCCACATTCAAGTGGAATACATACATACACGATATTCAAGAATTATACAAACCCTACGGAACACCAAGTAGGTATCCATTTGATTACAATGAATCAGCATAAGTCCTGCTATTTTTTTTCTCACAATCATCTGACCTTACATGAAGACTCATTCACTGATTCATGATAGGTAGAGTACCTAAAAGCAAAACAGAGATATTGTAACCAGTCTGGTTTGCATGTGATGAGAGAGGTTCATGTGAGCGGGGAAAGGTGGCTCAGTTGACCTGTGATGTGTACTCTATATTCCTCTCTTTGTGCAATGCGTGAGTCATGTAGAGTGAATTTGGGTTTTCTTTCTCTTCTTTTTTCTTTTCAACCCCCCCTCCCCTCTCGTCAAAGTCGGCTGCGAGGGAAATGAAGTGACGAAATGATATGGTAGTGACCTTCCCAGAACTCCCACCCCATTTTCCCCAACCCCAAAAATCTTTTGAATTTTGACTGCCAAGGCCGCGGTAAGGGGGGGAGGGGTGGGGGCTGGAGTGAACTTACCCTCCCCTTCTTTCCACCCTCCCCTCCCTAGGGATTTACTTTAAAAGGGGATTCTGCTAAGTGCTTCTGTGGCACAGCATAGGGTGGATAGAAATTTTAAGTATGAGAGCTTGGTGAGGAGAAGAGGCATTAGAGGAGACGGAAGTTCCAGAGACAGAGGAAAAGAGAAAGGTTGGAGCAGGAATCCGGAGGTGGACGGAGGAGTGGAGCGATAGAGGGGAGAAAATAAAAGAGAAATCACGACCATCCACGAAGGAGGATCTGCACCCTGCATTGGCCTCCAACTGGTCCACGTCTCAAAACAACTAGTCACGCAGCTGCTTGCCCATCTGCTCTTGTTAAGTACTGTGCTCAGCCCCACCCCAAGCCACACTAAACACCCACAGAGCCTATCCAATCCCCAAAAGAAAAGTGTTAACTGAGGCCTCATTCGTATCATTTAAATTCAGCATTTTCCTTTTCTTTCATTTTATTTTTTTTTGGATGAATGGGAATGAATGATATAAGGTTTCAGCAGGTTTATGTTCTATCTGTTGATGTTGTTATGTGTGCCTAAAGTGAAGTGATTGGGTATGTGAGAGCATACGACTGACAGAAGAAGGGAGTACAGACTACAAAGCTGCATTCAGCTCCCTTGGCAATCCATACTAAATCTTCAATTTTGTGGAATGTGTTACCAGTTTAATAATGTGCTTCTTGAGCAACCTGATGCATCATTTAGTTCATAGGTAAGTTTTAGGATTTTCTTTTGGGTTATTTTGTCTGATCCCATGTTAATGATTGGTAAATTGAACAATAAATTGTCATTTGCTATAAGGTTGTTGACGAAATTTTCCCCGGATTGCTATCCTTCTTCATCACGTAAGTTAAGAAAATCAGACTGCGGTTCTCACTCATGACATCTTGTCAACCAAGACCGGTAGAAATACTGTCCGGTAGAAATTCATCACCTACCCTGTAGAAAGAAAAGATTTCTTGTGTTTTTGCCCCAACCAGCTGACGGTGCTTCCCTTTCTTCCGCTTATCCCCTTCCCGGAATCGCAGGCAGACCCATTGCACCCAAAGTCATCTCGCGATCCCCTCTTTCAATTCACCCCCCCTACCTATCATGGTTCTCTCTTCTGACGTTACTTTAAGAATAAGCCATATTGTAACTTATTCCCCCAATAACGCTGAGGGGTCGGTCAGGAGATTGAAGAGGCGGGGTGAGAGAACAAGGAGTTGTGCGAAGAATCATTGTGACATGGGCATAATAAATATAAAAGGACTTAAAAGTGCTCAAAATACAGAAGATACTTGATAATTTGAGGGATGCTTAGGATGTTCCATTAATAAAGGTAGAATATTGAATTGAAATTTTGTGAAAATGATTCTTAGTTCCCTATGGACCACATATTATATTAGCCTTCTACATATACTGTTAAGCAGTTACACACCCAAGTAAGGGAATTCTAAAAATGTATCTATCCTGCTCCATTTGCCATCATAAGATGCATAGTAAGTAGTTCCTACGGCACTTCGATCTAGTGTGCTGCACATTGTGGTCACACTGTCCATCACGCTTTGAAGGGAGCACAGTGTGCGTACACTGTGACTAATAGCCTTGTAGAGTGTGCAGCACATTGTGGTCACACTGTCCATCACGCTTTGAAGGGAGCACACTGTGCGCACAGTGTACATACACTGTGGCTAATATACTTGCACAGTGTGATACACATTGTTGTCACACTGTTTGTCACGGTTTATTTTCACCAGGGTCATGTGCATTCAATAGGTATCCCAGCCAGCACAGTGCAAGCCAAGGAGTGGGTGGGACATAGGTGGCCAAGGAGTCAAGTTCAAATTGGCTACATAATAATATACCAAGGACTGGGTAATAACGTATTTTGATTAAGATGATACATTTAATCCTTCGAGTATCGGGGAAGGAACGAGTATAGCTCTGAGTAACCTTCCTTACTCAAAGTAGTAAACTGCTATTTGGAGGCGACTTTCAACATTGGAAGGCACAAAAGAAGGAGGAGTTCACGTGTTGATTGGCCTGAGCCTCTTGAAAGATCTCCCAAATCGTACTTCATCAACTGATGACAATATTGGTGATACTGAATCAAAAGGTAAGTTTTACTGCTTCGTGGCACATAAAATAACCCATGGTTTAATTATTATGCATATTGAAGCATTATGAATACCCTGATAATGCCCTAGAAGAACTGGAGTATAGTCTAGTATAGTTTTATGTCTAGTAATCTTACTTTGCGATGCACCTATTTCATTTTGCTGTGACTTCTTAGATGCAGAAAATTTTCAGCACCAGAGGCATGCTTGTTCCAATAGGGGTTATCCAAATAAAACTTTAAGCCATTATGCACTTTTTTCACACTCCTTTCTATAAAGTTCCATTTTCAAAGACTCCTCCAAATTACGTTAAGCTACCGGTGACCACCCTATTTTTTCTGAACACTAAAATAGACGGGCTTTATAGATTGTTTATCTAAGTCTCAATACTAATTTTTATTAAAGTTTTATTATTTGCTTTATTATAAATATTTGGAGAACAAATGAGAAATCATGTATATTTTTTGCAACAAGACGGCCGTGGACTTCCAGCCACCCTGTGAAAGATATTTTCTCTAGAGGGAGGAGAGAAGGGTAACCATATTTTTATGCAATATTATCGCGTATGCATGACAATTATGTTGACTTCCATTTCCTTCGAGGACTTGTTCCAATTCTTGAAGCACATATACTGTTTTGCCTGTGTTTTCATAGTTCTGCATTTTGCACATATACTGCAGTATTTGCAGCTAAATGGTGCATGATTTCCCAGAGCTAACAGAGAAGTGAAACGGTGTCTTATATAAAACATTCTTCTTCCAGAAGGCTCATAAGCTGTCCCCTTTCTTTGTCTATGCAGTGTTATCACTAGAATGCAAGCAGGAATTTATGTTTGTAAATTGGCCTTTCAAAAGTTATTGAACCGAAGTGCCCTAATGACATTTCAGAGGTACGAAATGTCTCCGATATTTTTTTGAAATATATGAGAAAAACTAAACTGTAGTTCTACGAAATTGTTAATTATATTCGTAAGATTTGGAATTTTTTCCATTTCGGACGTAAACATAAAATATGCTTCCGGATTTAGCATTACTTACATAAAGAATATTGATGCTTGAAGGGGTCAACCCCCTATCCTTTTATCCAATATGTGTTGGAAGCAATTTTTTCCAATCCTAAATAGTACAATAGTTTGCCCGAGTAATCCAGTTACTGCAGATCCATTCTAATGCATTAAAGAGGAAATATTAAATTTCACCCCGTATTTCCGGTAAATGGTTACTCGGTCGGACCAGGTGACCATTATTCTGCGTTTTACTGTCAGCTTATTGAACACAAGCTCCCCATTAAACTATTTTACCTCAATTCACTTTTCTCAATTCACTTTCGAGAATAAGGTCCCTGGGGCCCCGAAATTCCCAGGCGATACGGAGGGGGTCCCGAAACTTTTTCCAAGAAATTTTATCGTTCCAATTTTACCTGGGCATGATAATCCGGATTTAACTGCTCATATTTCATGTGCTAAGTGAAAAGTAACATCGCTATTTTGTCTTCTCGTCACATTTCCCAAGTACTCTTTTTATAAATCCTAGCTTTCTCTTCGCTCGGCCGCATATTTCCCGGATGTGTCTTCTCCACGATAAATCTTTAGTGATTGTTACACCTAAATACCTTATGGTTTCAACACTTTCGATCTTCGTGTTATTAATTTTATAGGATTGCTCTATAGAATTATTCCTCCTCCAAAAATTGATAGCTACACACTTTTTAAGGCTAAGTTCTAACTGCCATTTGTCGCACTACGTCTTGAATTATATGTAAATCCTTGCTAAGTGATTTCCTGTCTTCTTCTTTTGATATACCCCTATGCACTACAGAATCATCTGCAAAAAGTCTAAGCGTAAAACTAACTACGCTACCCTGGGGATCTCCCGATGTGACTTTGATTGTGTCTGACATGATACCATTTATGACAACCCTCTGCTCTCGCTCACTTATGAATTTTTTACCCAACACACAATGTCATTATTTAAACCAAAATTCTCTAATTTCAAGATTAATTTATCATGTGGAACTTTATCGAATGCATTTTAAAAATCTTAAATCTATCGCATGAACTTCAGTGCTCTTTTCGCCGTTGACTAAAATATCGCGTACAAATGAAGCTAATTGTGTCTTGCAAGATCTACCTTTCTGGAACCCATGTTGGCTGTTTATGAGCAATCCCTGACTATCCAAATGCCCCGTGATTGAACTGACTACAATGTGCTCAAATACCTTACAAGAGATTGACGTGAGTGAAATGGCTCTGTAGTTACTAGGTTCTTTCCTATCACCGCTTTCAAATATAGGTGTAATGTTAGCTACTTTCCAATCCTTGGGTACTGAAGGTTCTTTAGTGTTTTATTGAATATTATTTCTAGATAGGGGGCTATTTCAGAAGCGAATGTTTTATATACCCGGGAAGGAATTTGATCGGGACCTGGTGATTTGAATTTACTAATGTTTTTTAACTGCTGCTCTATTCCGCGACATGAAATGCTTATTTCGGGCATTTGCTCACTGAAAGTGTTCGGCGGTGGTTCCACTGCGTTGTGTGACGATGAGTTGAATACGCTTTGGAAGAAGGTGTTTAAAGTATTGGCCTCTTCTAAACCCTCAGGTGACTCTAATTCCTTTATGACTTTTAAGTGTGTGTACCTACTGTGGGCCTATTTCCCTGAAGTTCTCTCTCTCACATATGACCAAAACGCTTTAAGATTGCTATCTAAATTACCTCCAAACAATTTGCTCTTGAAATGTGATAACGCTTTCCGACACGATTTCCTTGCTAATGCTCTCGATTTTTTATAGTTTTGAACTAACTCATTTTTTTCCTCTACAGATAGACCCTGTCCTTCATTTTCCATCCCAGCGTGGCATACCCTTCGTCGCTTTAGTGATTTCCTAACCTCCGCGTTATACCACCTATGCTCTGTATAATCAATTTACTTGGTATATATTTATTAACTGCTTTACGGGTGACCTCAAGAAATTCTCTCCACGAATCCTCTATATCTAATCCTTTGCTTTGTTCGCTAAATTAAATACATTAAACGATTCCCTTATTTCCTCTTACATACCATCGTTAATTAGCCTTGCCAAATAAGTATACCCTCCTCCTTGGTTTATAATGTTTTTCAACGCCTACATTAAATTTTGCATGCACTATTTTATGATCACTAATTCCTGTCTGTAGCTACATTTAGAACTCATTCGGGTATATTTGTTGCGAATAAGTCTAGAATGTGGTTTCCCCTGGTCGGTTCTTTTACTTGTTGTTGTAAAGTTTCATCGTACTGATGGACTGAAAAGCAGCCGATGTAACACCCATTTTTAAAAGTGGTGATAGGGAGCAGCCATCTAACTACAGACCTATATCCCTCACATCCATTTCATGCAAGGTCCTGGAACATATAATTGTCAGTTCAGTCATGGGACACCTAGATAGCCAGAATTTATTTTCCAATGTCCAGCATGGCTTCCGAAAGAGCAGATCGTGTGAAACTCAACTTGCTCTCTTTTCTCACGATATTTTAGTTTCTGGCGAAAATAATATTCCAGTGGATGCTATATTTCTCGATTTCAAAAAAGGTTTCCAGGTGTCTCGTAGCGACCTAATCTTGAAATGAAAATATTATGGCATAGACAGTAACATTAAATCATGGATAAATGATTTCCTGCATGATCGGGTGCAAAGGGTTGTTTTGGAAGGTGTTACCTCACCGGCAATTAAAGTCACTTCGGGTGTCCCACAAGATAGTGTGATAGGTCCACTCCTGTTACTTCTGTACATAAATGATATCAATAAGGTGGTCAAAAGTAAGCTTCATCTATTTGCCGATGACACTGTAGTGTACAGGGAAATTCTATGCCCAAACGATGAAGAATATTTAAATGATGACCTACAAGCAATTGAAGATTGGTGTGATACATGGCACTTAGAATTAAAATTAAATAATTGTCTCTAAAGGAATTTTTGGATAAAGAATAGCTCTCTTCTTAGCACTTGAATTGAATAAGATCTTACCCTAGTAGCACAAAAGATGCTGAGCACATGCTCACGGCATTTCCATTATGCTCAAGGAAATATTTTCGAAACCATGTTGTGAGCATATGCTGAAAATATTTTCATGTCATTTTAGAAGCCACTCATTTTATAACATGCAGTCCGCATATTTCTAGCACATGTTAGAAAAACATGCTCATAATATTTTGATGTTATGTGCTCAACATATTTCTAGCATATGTTCATAAAATATGCCTAAAATATTTTGATGGAAATAGCTCATTGTTTATTGATAGACATGTTTATTTATACGTTTCCATAACTCTTAAGTCTACAACTTTGAGTTTTGAGTTGAGTTTACCAGAGTCCACTATCGTGCTCAGTCATGCTATGATAATTGATCATACCAATATCTATCATCGTCCCGCTCAATTTCGTCTGTATGTCCATTGTTTTTTACCGTTTTCTACTGATTAGACCTAAATTAATGTTAATGATAGTAAATATCCATGTTGTACATTCGTAATTGTGCCGATGATGTCCATTTAGCTCAACGTTCATCTCATATTTCGCGGCGTTTGGGAATATCACCATCGCAAAGCAGAGCGGCGGCGAATTATGTTGAGAAACGAATATGAGAGTTAGCCAGGCCAGACTAAGCTCCTCGCTAAATTGCATTTTAAACTGTTCTTGGTGTTCACAGCAGCTTAATTCGATAATGGGATGAACATCCTATCATCGACGATCATGTTCGAGCATTCAGACAATACAGGTACGGCGAGTAAATTTACGTAATTGATTTTGATGAAGAAAAGACATCAATTTCTCATTGTTTTTAATAACCCTTCCAATGGTTTTCATTGGATTCCTGCCTCGAGTAGTACCTAACGACAATTCTTTTTCTTCTTGCAGATATGCATGTTATATTATTACCGTACTCTGTATTTGGGAATGAGCTAACGAGGTCATTATTCAACTATAGTGCATATGTGAAAGTGAAAACGTCGGTTGTTGATTAACCTTAGTGCAGTGACGAGCGTTGAAACAATTTGAAAGAACTTCCCCTGGGAAAATGAATATATGTTACATTACTGAGACGAGAGTGGATTAAAAATACCCTTGTTATTAAACATGCAGAACAAATAAAACAAAAGTTGTGTTGTTGGTGTTGTGCAAAAGCGATCTCAATTCTATTTATTCTCGTGTTGTGTGCTGTCATACTGGTTTTCTTTGAGATGACGCGTGGTATGTAGAAACGTATGTTTTATGTGGTACAGATCGTCAAGTGAATGAAATAATTGAATTTAGAAGGAATAATAATAAATACTTAAATCTACAGCTGCTTCCTTTTAAAATCATTTCGCGAAAGTCGTGAAAATTAAGAGTGAATACATGTGTGTATGAATCCAGTGCAATTGCAATTATGTGAACTTCACTCCTTCACTTGTCACCCATTGAAAGGAGAAGTATAACTTTACGAATAGTTGTATTGGTTGTGTTTTGCATTTAACTTCAAGATGAAATACGGTCGGAGCAACGATCGAAAGTCACATAATTCTGTCGTCTTGTGCTGAAGATATTTTATTCGGATGAAGAAAGGTCCGGAAGGCTAGTTAAATGGAAGAAAATCAAACTGATATTTCAGTTAAAAACTGACCATAGTAAATGGTACATTTTTGACTGAAATACCGGCATTGAAGTTCAAATTTCTTCCATTTAATTTGCTTTTCCGACTTATCTTCCTCCGATAAAATGACCCTGAACGGTGATAGATTAAATATGCTACAATAACAATTGAAATATGCTCAGCATGTTTTCTCAAATATGCCATGCCTGTGTTGACAACATGCTCAGTATATTTTCGAAAATGTTTTCAGCACATTTATAGCATATGATTACCCGGACATTTGTTAATGCTCAGCATATGCTAGAAACATTTTCAACATATTGAACATATTTTATGAAAATGTGCTCAGCATATTGTGAGCATTAATTGTGCTACTAGGGTAGCAGATTGAAATTTAGACTTGATCTCGTAAACAAATTCCAAGACCATATTTTCAGTGATGATGTTAAAAATACTTTGTGAACCCCAACTTACTATGGTAGACTGGATTATATTCACGAAATTAGAGAAAATGATTGCTGAACTGACAGATTCAAAATGTCCTTTTTTCTACATACATTGAGGGATATGAATAACAGTAAATATATCCAATACGAGTGTAGCAATGGATAACATAACTGCATGTTGTTATAAGGACTTGAAGCTAACCCAACTAACAGCATGTTTTTGCATGTTTGCTTTGCTATTTTTATCATTTTTTAAATAGTGAAGTTTAGAACATTATACAAACACTAATCCTTTTTTATGCATGATATGTAGTGCGTGCTTGGTGAGAATTCACCCCCTGACACACACCTTTATGGTGGCTTGCAGGGTATTATGTAGAAGTAGATGTAAAGAATGTGACGTAAAGGTGTTCAACAGTGATTCACAGAGTTACTTATCCTTACCTCCTGTTATAAAACTACACGTATTCCAGTCTATCGAAGGGAGATTGAAGTCTCCGCCTACTATTATTCCTCTATATTTGTTCCGAGAAATCAATGTACGTTTTTTTGGATAAAGAAACGTATCTCTGACTCTAGTTCCATTATAGAATTGATGTCTGCATCCCGCGGCCTGTAATATGCACCTACATATATCTTTTTTGCATCACTATTTTTATTTTTAACGGAACACCAAATCCTTACTACATTTCTCTCTGAAATAAGTTTTCTTCTACTGACATACAGGTCCTTCACAGCTATAAATAATACTGCTCTGTTTCTGCTTACTCTATCCTCTCTGTATACGGTAAAACACTTCGGGAATACTTCATAATCCGATGTCCTTCGAAAGCCATCTTTCTATGCGTACGATTATATCAGCATCAGTACTTTTTGTGAGGTGGTGAAATTCGGCTAGTTTATTTCTTAAACTACGACAATTCACTACTATCACTGAAATTATTTCTCCCAATCTATTTCTCTCTGGGTGCTCTTTTTCAGCTAAAATTTTCCCCGATAATTATTTTACCGACCCACTATTTAATCTACCAATCTGATATGTATGTATCTGTAGTAATCTGATTTGTATGCATGATTTGAACTTCTGTTCTGGGGCCGGTCAAATTAACTGCTTCATGACAAGATAAACAGTGAGCTTAACCGTGAAAAGAGATAGGAATGGGCACTGTGAAAGCAAATACAGAGCACTGAAAATTAAGGAAGAAATTTGTTTCATGTCAGTACCGACGGGCAAGGCTGAATTTAAGTTAGGCTAAATGTGATAAACTTAATCTCCTCCTTTCAATGGATGAAAAGTGAAGTGCTCATAATTGCAACTGCACTGGCTTTCTACACACATATATTCACACTTTACTTTCATGACTTTCGGGAAATGATTTTGAAACGAAGCAGCTGTAGATTTAAATATTTATTTTTATTCATTATAAATTCAATTATTTCACTCACTTGACAATCAGTGCCACATAAAATATAAGTTTCAACATACCACGTGTCATCTTAAAAAAAACAAGTGACAGCACACGGCACGAGAATATATACAATTTAAATCGCTCTTGCTTTTGCACAACACCAAAAACGCAACTTTAATTTTATTTGTTCGGCATATTTAATAACCAAGGGTATTTTTAATCCACTCTCGTCTCAGAAATGTAACATTCATTTTCCCGAGAGGATGTTCTTTTAAATTGTTTCAACACTGCACTGCACTAAGATTAATCAACAATTCCGACGTTTTCACGTTCATATATGAACTACAGTTGAATTATGATCTCAATCCTCGTTAGGCTCATTCCAAACTACCGAGCACGGTAATATAACATATCTGAAAGAAGAAAAAGAATTGTCGTTACTACTCGTGGTAGGAATCCAATGAAAACCATTGGGAGCAGTATTAAAAACTATGACAAATTGATGACTTTTCTTCAACAAAATCTATTTTCAATTAAGTAAATTTACTCGCCGTACCTGAATCGCCTGCGAATGCTCTAACATGATCATCGATGATAGGATGATCATCCCATAATCAAATTAAGCTGCCGTGAACACCAACAGTTTAAAATGCAAGTTAGCGAGGAGCTTACTCTGGCTAACTCCCACATTCGTTTCTCAATGTAATTCGCCGCCGTTCTGCGATGTTGGTGATAGCACCGATACCACCCTTTGGTATACCCTCTCCAAACGCCGTGAAATATGAGATGAACGTTGAGCTAAATGGACACCATCGGCACAATGATGAACATAAAACATAGTTATTTACTATCAACCCATGTAGCACAGACGGTTGGGCCAACGTTGGGGAACGGTTAGGTGCAATGGTTGGCCAACCGTTATTTATGTCTGTTTTGCCAACTGTTCCCCAACCGTTGGCCCAACTGTTCCCCAACCGTTCCCCACCCATTAGCCCAACTGTTCCCCAACGGAAAATTGAAAAAAGGGAAGTGATCCAGATTCTCACTCGATGACTAGTTGTACCTCGCATACTACAGATACACCTACTGAACAACCTACACTTCACGCATGTGTATGTCAGGGCGACCTGACATTTTCCAATTACAAGCATTAGACTGGGATGCCATATATATACAGCTGCTGGTTGGCATTAAGTCGTTTGTGATTATTAACTTTACTAAAAGGGTGACACGGATAATTTGTGCCATAAAAACATTTCCCTAATAACCATTTTCTGGTTAAAAATGAGCATGACCATTGTAAATATACATAACTGATATTCTTTCAACTCCAGGAGAGATAAATAAGAGTTTCCTCAATAATGCTGAGAACATGTTTCCCGGCGAGTGCACCAGTATTTTCTCCAAGTCCGATACAGTCTACGAGGGACTGAGAAAAATCATCCGTGGACCAATGTTCAATCACTTTTAAAGATCGTAAATCGTGTTTAAAACCACATTTCAGATGTACTTTCACTCTCACCGATCCTCCTGGTCTTAGATTTTTCCAGCGAGCGCACCCATATTTTTTCTAAGTCCAATACCGTCTACGAGGGACTGAGAAAATTCATTATTCAGAGCTGTTCCTTACGGACTCGCTACATCTCGGCTAAAACTCTTGGTTAACAAACGCCATGTAGGTGAGAATGTGCTAAGTGAGATAATATCCAGCTTGGCTGTGCTGTAATCAGGCAGTCCCCTTACACCATCTCCCAACGTTGGCCCAATGGATCATAAATAACCGTGCAAATAGCACCATTACCCAACGTTGGCCCAACGATTCATTAATCACCGTGCGAATGGCACCGTTTCCCAACGTTGGCCCAACGGTCGTAAAGTAACCGAACCGTTCCCCAACTGTGGCACCGTTTCCCAACGTTGGCCCAACCGTCAGTGCTACATGGGAAAACATTAATATAGGTCAAATAATAGAAAACGAAAAAAAACCATAGACATACAGAGGAAATTAAGTGCAACGATGATGAAAATATTGGTATGATGTTATCGTAACATGACTGAACACGATCGTGGACTGGTAAATTCAACTAAAAACTACAAAATTGTAGACTTAGAGTTATGGAAACATATAAATAAACATGTCTATCAATAAACAATGAGCTATTTCCATCAAATTATTTGAGACATTCTTTGAACATATGCTAGAAATATGTTGAGCACATAGCATCAAAATATTTTAAGCATGTTTTTCTAACACATGCTAGAAATATGCGGACTACATGCTATAATATGAGTGGCTCCTAAAATGACATGAAAACATTTTCAGCATATGCTCACAATATGATTAGAAAATATTTCCTTGAGCATAATGGACATGCCGTGAGCATGTGCTCAGCATCTTTTATGCTACTAGGGTACCTAATGTAAAATTTAATTTGTGAAACTGATGAATATGTATTGTTCATGCCATGACAATAATTAGTTGAAAAGGTTGTGATCATTTCACATAAGACATTATTTGTATGACATAACTTAAAGTCTATTTCTTTTAATATATTTGTGAAAGGGGAGATGTTATATGTAGTTATGTGATTGAACTTGTTGGTGACCGGAGGGAATTCCGGGAGTGACAGCACCAGAGAGAGGATGCCAATATGGCTGAGATGTGACAAGCCTTTGTAATTGCTGGCTGTATCTTCATCATAAGTGAATACAAATCCTGTCCCTGAAATGCAATGCCTTATTATTTGAACTCCGTAACGGACATAACACTCTTAGTTATATTTTTAAGGGATTTTACCAGTTTTTAAGGTCTTCAGATTTGCAATGGATTTCCATAGGTCTGGTAGAATTTTCTGTGTGGTTCCTAAGGGAGTCTTATAAGTCCCATAGATTTCCTATACGAATCTTATAGGTTTGATAGAAATTTCCTATAGGTTTTATAAGACCAAAATCCAATATAATTCCTATAGGAAATTTTTGATAGGGTTCTTATAAGAATATTTCTTAAAAGAAATTTCCGATAGGGCACTTTGAGACGCCCTGATGCGGAGGAACGCCCAAAAGATCTTACCATTGTTGATAAATGCCTCGGAAATCTCAGATCCAATCTAATTTCACCAGGGTCACTCGGGAGTTCAGAATATTTGTGACACACAATAATTTTAACATGCTTGCAGTTTAATCTGAAAATCTTACCTGATTATAAATGTATTTTTCACTTCAACTGATTTTAGTTCGACATTGAGTCTTTTCACTGCTTAAACTCTGAACTCCCAAGTGCAACAGTGTCATGCATGCATACATGGGTGCAGCAAGTACAATTCATCAGCTAGAGGGAAGTGATAAGAGTTGAGTGTTCAGCAACCTGAACCATAACCAACTGAAATAATAACCACGTTTGGAAAAGGAATCTTAATACATAGGTACTTAGTTCTTAAGCAAATTCAATAAGATAAATAAGTAACTATGTAGACAGTAAATGCTTTGACTTTAGGCCTTGAAAATTGATCCTGAGTAAAATTTACAATTCTCATTAATGTTAAACAAATTCTTAAAAGATTAAATCTGTTAACCTTAAACTTTGCTAGAAACTACTCAGTTTAAATATCAGTGGCAAAGTCAATAGTGCCTACATTGAGGAATAATATTGCATTATTAGCATGTTAATACATGCTCCACTGATTTTAACAATAGTTTTATGTATTTATAAGATTTACAGTTAGTGTAAGATTGTGGACTGATTTACTTACATGGTGATATGTACTTGGAACATCAAAATTAAAAAAAAAAACATTTAAAAAAAATTCACAGTGACTATTTAAGGAAAATATCCAGTTTTATGGTTTAACTAGCTTCTTGAGTGCTACCAGGAGGGCTATTCCGAAGCGCTCACCGCATGCGGTAGGACAACGCAGGCGGAGTCATACCACCCGAAATCGGTCTCACAGCCCGAAGCGATTACGAACGAGCTAGAGGCGGTATCATACCACGGGAAGGGGTCGGTATCGTACCACGGGCAAGGACCCTGCCTTTGAAACTCCGCCTAGTCGTATAATCAACATGGCTGCCGTTTGTTTACGTTAGTTGGCCTAGTCTGACGTGTTTATAAGTGTTGTATCCATTGTTGAAGGACTTTTAATGCTTTTGTAATGCACGAAATGCAATTAGAAAATCTGAGCAAAAGTAAGGAAGGTAAATGTGATGCAGTTAGCTGGCAAAACTATCTCGTTGTGATTCTCTGGTAATGCCCGTTGTAAAAAGACGTAAGATATTTTGTTGCTTTGTATCTTTCTTGGCGTTTGGAAGGCGATATATTATGATCAGTTATGATAAGTTAATATGTACGGTGTACTGCTCAAGGTGTTGAGAAATGTGCGGTACTTAACTTCCCAATCATCCCATGCTGATTGTGTAGATATTTTCATTTTTGTCATATGTATGTCCTTAAATGAGTTTTTAGCCTAATAAAATTATATTTTTACCAGTGCAGAACTAATGTTTACATTAATTATGTGCGTATCTGAAGCTTGGTGTAAGGTCATGATTTACTGTAACTTATGCTAATGACAAATTTGACAATTTTTTCGCACCAAAGTAATCTTATATCAACGCTATAATTTAATAATAGTATTATATTAAAATGCCCTAGGGTTTGTTCACTGCATGTCGAGTTTGTTTTTTTTTAACATACCGTTCTTCTTTAATGAGGCATACCTTTGTGCTACAAAATTTCCTGAATTGTTAAGTGCTAGGCTGTCAGTAGTGATCCACCCAAGGTATTTTGCAAAACTAAATTTCCTTCCTAGCGTAAGTTAAAAAAAAGTATAGCGTATCCGATCAAAATGACATTATTCGTCTTTGTTTAGCAAAAAATTTCATGCTTACTTAATCGAATAATTTTAAAAATTAAATGACATATGTTCAATTGCATAACTATGTTTATTTGGTTTTTAATGGTATTGGATATCTAATGATATGTCTGATCAAAAGGAGTGATAATGTGCTACATGTATTATGCTCCGAATAACGCATGTCATTTGAAACTCTTTCCCGGGGATTGTGTCTGAGGAACTCACTAATCATTGGTTGAATCCATTTCTGGAGACCTCGAACGCGTTATTTTTCATAGCAACGTCACATCTGCCGCATACAATCACACCGACCCCTTGGCCTCGCTCTCCGCCTGGCGTTGAGACTCCGACCACCCTTTTCATAATCGCACAGGTCGGAGTTTCAACGTCGGCGGAACGGAAACTCCGCCTGGCGGTACGAGACCGCCCCTCATTTCGGAATAGCCCTTCAGGAGATTATTTTAACAAACTTTCAGAATTTTTAAGGATGGGGTTTTTGAGATATCGCTCCTTCAAAATGAAACATTTTTGCATTTTGCATACTTTTGATGGTCAATTTCAGTAACTGTATACATTAAAAGTGAGAGATAAAATTATTGGGGAGATTAATCAAACGGCTACAGAATGGTGCAATTGTTTGGCTGATTAAATCCCTCTTTGGTTATAAAAAAATTTCCAAACTTCAAGAAAAATATAAATTTTCCATCGAAAAGCAAATAATTTGTTCAGTGTTTAAACATTGATTGACTATTGTTCAGGTGTTTGGAGTAAGGTTCACTTAAAGAGCTTCAAAACAAAGAAAAGGAAAAGGTTCTAGTCCAAATAGTTTCAGAGCAATAGAGATTTGAAAAATTGCATTCTGCACCCCTTTCACAATTAGTGGCGTTCTTTGCTGATTTTCAAAATGCTGTAAATCAGTCAAAAAAATTTTTTACCCAAAAATTTTTGTGAGATGATTATTCTGTCATGCAGGAGTACCTACTATAATTTTTTCAAAAAAATTGAAGAGGGTCACCTGACACCCCCTGCATGAGTTGTAATGGAATTGGTCACCCGTGATTGCACCGGCCCTAGTGATGCCAAAGCCCATTCGTGCCCACCGTTCTCTCCCAGGCAGTCGGATAAGGCTTAGGTAACTTATAATCTCCAGGGAGGTAATTAATTTGCAATTAAATATTCTTCATTTACCTATTCCTACTTTTTCTCTTTTTCATACTCGCGCAATAATTTTGTCACTGAGAACAGTCCGAACACGGAATTTCCTGTCAACTGCAGTACACTGATTTATTGCTTGCTCTAGCACAATTATTCGTTTCAACACAGGTATATTGCTCGCTACTGACAACAATATCATACTCGGTATGGTTTTGAATCGTAGGAATGCATATTGACCATATATTCTTGAATTTGTAATGTAAATCTACATTTTATATTTTTTTTATAATTCACAGGAATGCTATTATTGAACACGCTCGACAACACTGGATTATGGACACATTTCTGTATACAATACTGCTACTGAATTTCACCAGTAACCAACCCATTCTTTCTCAAAAACTACGACCAGAAGAACCTAGTTTTGTGGAGCAGGTTATGGAATGCTTAGCCGATGATGAAAGTGAAGTGGAAAGTGACATTGAAGAAGATTATGGTATCAGAAGTGATTATGATAAGGATACCTCTGCTAGAGAAGGAGAGAGTACCTACATATGAGGAAAGAAGAGATGTAGTGAAAGGTTTTCCCAAACAAAGACAATTTTTTACGGGAGAAATCATTGTAGGTTGTCATTCAGTACGCCAAAGAGGAAAATTCCTACACCCTTGCATATAATCCTCACTGAAAAACCTGGTTTGAAGGATTCCATTATATCGTTAAGTAAGGATCTTGAGCCTTGAGAGATTTTTGATGAAGGAATGTTACGATTGATATTGACCCAGTTCAGAAGGAGATTGTCCAATTCTAGACTTCCAAGACAAGTACAATTAAGTGTAGGGCAGATTCTTCTCCTACCGTTGGAAGACCTCCTACAAGAGAAGAAGGTGACATGTAGACTGTACCCATCATACAAGAAACAAAAAACCTCTTTCATATGTTTCCGATTCAGGAATCTAGTGTGTTTAGAATTCATACAGAAGATTCTCAAAGACTGCGTTCAAATGGAGATGAGAGATAATTTGCGAAAAAATGTAATTTTGATCAGTTGAAGGTTACAACAAAAAAAAAAGAAATAAATGATAATTCCATTTGCATATTATTATACAGCATTCTTACTTAAATATATGACTATTTTTATATCTAGTAGAATATTAAAATTTAAAGATGCTAATATTAAATACTTATGTGATTATTTTTCAAATTTAGAACATCGTTCCAAATAAGAATTTTCGCAGAAAAATTGGTTGGTATTGGTGACTTAAATACAAGTTTAAGACTAAGTGCATAAAATTCAAATCATCCAATAATGGCATAGCAACATTTTATTAATATTTTGCGGTCTCTGAGACCGCAACTGACTTCCAAGACAAGTACGATTAAGTGTAGGGCAGATTCTTCACCTACCATTGGAAGACCTCCTACGGTGTCATGTAGACTGTACCCATCATATAAGAAACAAAAAACCTCTTTCTGGTCTGGTAGTGTGACAAAAAATGCACGTCACTACTTAAGGGTTAAAGTATGTATTCGCACTAATAGGAGCTTCAGACCAGGATGAAAGGTAATAGGGTGAGATTGGAAGTGAAATTAAGACGTGTGAAGAAACCAGTCGTTGACATTAGCCAGTTCTTAATGAAAGGCACCAAGGGGACCATGGCCTAACGGCCCGAAATGATATCGGTACATAGACCATGGCTTTACGTCCCATTGAACGGACTGAGTAGCTAACTCCAGTTGCTCTCCACAAAGTACGCAAGCAGGGGCCAGTTTACCAGTGAAAAATATCCTTTCACTCCTGAGTCTCAAACCAGGGCCCTTTATGTGAGAGGGCAGTACTCTAACCATTACACCAACCCGCCTCGTTTGTAATTATATTTACTTGATAGCTGATAGATTTCAAGAATGAACGTTTAACAACCCCTATGTATAAATTGTTAGAATCCAAGGTTTTCCTTTTATCACTTCATTTTCCAGGAGCCCTAGGTTTTTTAATTACTACCTTACAATGTAGTATAGCAATACATACTAGGCCTTACCATTATATAATGGTAAAACCTAGTAGGTATGTATTGCTATAGTTACACACAGATCCGTGCCTTCTTAGACCTCAATTGCGTGGTACCACCCTGTTACACTAAACTAAAGCCACCCTTGCCGTGAGGTAAGAACTACAACCCACTGTCAATAAAATATAGCATATTGCTGGCACTTCACACTCACTTCTATATCTAATATAATTCACCGAAATGATATCAGTAGGTACAAGACGCCGTGGGTTTGCCCATTTGAGAATAAAAATATTCCTTCCGTCAAATATATCCTTCATGCAGTAAAAAGGTTTCACATTCGCGAATAGAGGAAAAGTACTCACAGACATGACGACGCATTAAGTCCCCTATTTTCGCCCTGTTGATGCCAAAGTTCTCGGGTCGAAACAAGTTCCACAGCTAACTTCCATCAAACAGGATCAGCAACAGATCGGCGTTCACGTTTGTGGTCAAAAAGAAAAAAAATATTAGCTTTAGAACAGTAGCATTTTCCAATCCCACAGCCTTAGCACCATGACCTATGAATACCGCCACACGCATACTTCAATGAAGGCCAATGGAAAATTACTTTCAATTCATAATTTGAAGTTAACTGCATAGGTAATGCAACAATATGGCAAATGGTACATTCCCACCTAAGTTACTCACTAACACGAGGACTTGTGTGCCCTCGCGTATTGACTATATGACTTGACCTGCGCCCCAATTACAAGCTGGCATCTCGCACCTCTGTCATTCGGCAAATACGAAGAACTCTCGGTGCTCGGCATTCCCCTGTAAATAAGATGGAAAGAGGAAATTTTTCATCTGCAGTTTCTTCGTAAATATGTTACTACTATTACACTACGAATATACATAATACGGTACATTATAAGGACGAATAACGGAGGTTTCGATTATCGCAGATGAAAGGTCTCCCAATTGTAACTTGCTTCCTGGTTTAAAGGGCTATTGCAATACAGTCATCCAGGTCAGAGAGTAGAAAGGTACTTCGTTTGCCTCAAAGAAGAAAATTATGATGAATAATGGCTGCCAAAGAAAAAAATACCAAGAGCTAACACATTATACCACATTGAACAATCCCCTGAGTGACTTTGTACGATCATTATAATGACTAAAGACTATAGTCTTACCTGTCTGAATTTTTATCTCACACCTCGCACCCGTGCACCATTTGACTTGTAATTGCTGCTCAGTGTTCCCCTATAATACCGAAGGAAATAGAAGGAGAGATTATACATCTGTTCATACTAATTGTAGGCGGTAATCGAAATGCGATGATAAGATAACACGTAATGTATAAAATAAGAGTTATCTCGGTTATCGCGTTGAAGGAATGAGGCCCATCTCGGCTTCGAGTCCTAATTGGTCCTAGGTTGAAAGGATAGCATAAAAAACGGCAATCTCCCGAAGAGAGGAACCCTGTTATACCGAAGGATATAAAAGAAAACATTATTCACCTGTTCATACAATGAGTAGGTGGTAATCAAATTGCGATGCTAAGATACCTACACAATGTAAGAAATAAGAGTTACCACGGATATCGCGGAAAAGTGAACGGGAATATTGTAAAGGCAGGCCACGTATGAGATACATGGAACAGGTTGTGAAGGATGTAAAAGAGAAGAATTACGTCACAATGAAAAGGTTGGCCGATAGAAGAATCGAGTGGAAAGCTGCGTCAAACCAATCCTTGGTTTGTTGACCAATGATGATGATGAAATTCAACGGAGAAATAGCCAATTGTTAAATAAACCCTGAACTTTCATCTACATTTCATTCTTCCCTGAAGAGGCCACCAGCAGCGGAGGAACGTTGGTGGACAGCCACGACAACGCGCGAAGCAACAAAAAACCATATTACCATAATTTAACCTTTTAAAGACAGTTAAGTTCCACTAGGAAAAATCTCGTGATTAAATATCTACTAACTTGGAGGAAAACCTGGCTCAACCTCTTCGAGGATTCATCAACGACGGAAACCAGAGCGTATGTACTCACTCTCTCGTCGGAGTTAGCAAAGTTGCTCCGCACATCTCCTCGGCATCCGTGTTTCTCCACTATCTCCACTGCTCCAGTAGAACGAAAGAATACCAGTTCACGCATTGAGAAAGCACTGACTTACAGGAGGGGGAATTGGAAAGAGCGGGCGTGAGGGGGGCAAAGGGTAGGAGGAACAGTTCAGAGGGTGCAGGGCGAGGGGGATCATAAAGGAGGAGGAGGGGGTTGAGGGTGGTTGCAAGAAATAATAGGACTACAAGGGAGAAATGGCGGAGACCGATGTCGAATGGGGCCTGTTGCCGCTTGCCAGAGGATGATTATCTGCATTGTCCAATTTCGCTACCGTTTCTTCCGGCACCCTGCCCACCTGTCGTAAGGTACGGATTGCGACGAAAGTAAAATGCAGTGACAAGACTGTTTGCCAGGTAACTGGCCTGGACACGAGGCAAGAGAACGCGAGAGACGAGAGGAACACTCAAAAAGGGTTCACAGAACACAGTGACTCCGGCTAATCTTCTGTTTTTTTCCACTCTCCTTCTAGACTGCTGAGATGAGACTGCCTAGCAAGCGCGCCTTGGAGGTACGTTTGCACTGACAGTGGGGAAGGAGTGGAGGGGGAAGGGGAGGAGGGAAAAGGGGAGAAAGGGGAAGGGGTGGGGAGAAGGGGAGGGGGGAAGTGGTGGAAGAAATTTCTGGAGAGGCTAGGGTAATCGGATTCTTCTGTCTCCACTATCTTATCTCCCACCAGAGGCGAAGCGAGGGGGTGGTGGTGAGAGCGGTCCGCCCCAGGGCCCTATTTCAGCATAGGCCCCCAAATTGTAGTTTTTCCCGATTTTACCAGACCTAAAAAACCTGGTTTGGATGAATAATTGGTTGTCTGAGCTGTCTTTTAAACTACATCGTAAACTTGGTACCTAATAAATGAATTGATGAGCAAAGAAACAAAGTATGAACACCGAGATTGGAAGTTTCTAGGCCCACCGTACAGCAATGACATAGGTAAGCCCCGACCGCCCCGACGAGCAGAACAAGAGAAGAGGACAAGGCGAATCAGGCCGCGCAGATGAACAGACGCAGAATTAGCTGCTCGCCACTCGTCACCCACCCTACCCTCCATTCTTTGTGAAATGAACGCGATGTATTTTATGCCTCAATTTTCCGATTATAACACTCATATATTTTTACAGTACATTTTTAAGAGGAAAATGTGGGAATCTAATCACCATTTACAATGGGCATGGTTCATGGTAGTTTTTAGGGGGGCAGAGCAGGTAGATGGTCATTAGCGAGGGTCTCTGCTAGCGATCGTCCCAATCCGGACCCTCGTCCGCTTTCGAGCCTCATCAGCGACCGGACTCTCGCGTGCTCGCGGTAAGGGGCCACGCGAACAAAACTGACCGCGTCCAATACGATGTTAAAAGTTATTAACTATTTAAATGGGCAAAACTTTATTACCGCCATTGTATCAAACGTTCTAAGAGAATTACGGGCGTCTTTTGATCGACGTTCTACGATAAAAATTAACGTTTTTCATGCATCCTTCAGAAATTGGCCGTTTACACTTGGCAACGTTGCATTTTCTGGAGGTTAAACCGTAAACGCGGTGGTTATAAACAGTTAAGAGCGTTGATAGAGGGAAATCTTGATGGAATAATGTAATAATAACTGTTGAAACATAAATTTTAACATGTTAAAGCAGTTTAATACATTTTAACTCTTGAGTGCTTGAAACACATTAAAGTTATTGCCTGGAAGATGCCCTATTTGTTATGTTTAGAATATTATTAATCGACACATTCATCCATTCTGCTATCTTCAACAGTGAATGAAATTATTAAAAACAGTACGATAATTTTTCTAACTTATTTAAAGTTTCTTACGCCATTATCAACTCCCAAGAATTGACTAGTAACAATTGCGAATCTCAGTAAGCTCTAGGTCGCGTAAATGTTGACGTTTTTGAGCCTTCGATAACGTTTTTTTCTCTGAATGTGTTAAGAGTTTAGTGTAGCATGTTTTCACGGAATGAAATGAACAACAAATCATGGAAAATCACATCCGAGACGTTCAAATATAAATTTTGCATCAGAGTTGCATGAGTGCATATTGTTTCTACTGTGATCTTTTAGTCCCTACCATTAACTCGCGCGCAACTAGGCTGCTACATGGAAGTATGCTAGACAATAGATCCAGCCAATAGACAATATCGATATGGTATGTATCTACATAGTATTAAAGGGAAAATTGGTTGCAATATCATTTATCTACGTATTTTATCTGCATTTACCTATCATGCATGGGTTTGTACTGTAGATACGTGCAGCATGCATTGCAGACTACTCTAGCAATATCTCACCTACTTATCTATTTGCTATGCTGCTTATTGTGTTCTCTTACAGTACGGGGTAAAAAATGATATTTTGAGTCTATCGGTGCGACAACCAATCTCTCTTACGTTATTTATCTGGTTTAATCCAGCACAATACTCTGGTGTTTTTAATAAGTATATGCCTAACATCTTCACTAAAGCCATCCGATTAAAATTTCTCAGATAGATTTAAACTGTACTTTAACCTACGCTCTGATAATGATTCCCACCCTAATTCTTCTACTAATTCTAAGATGCTCCAAAATCTATCGTAACACCTTTTAACGAACCTAGCTGCTTTACGCTGAACACTTTCTAACTCTCTAATCAAACCATTTTCATTCGGATTCCATACACTAGCTACATTTTAATATGGGGCTTGACTAGTGAAAAGTAACATCGCCTTTTTGTCTTCTCATCACAGTGTCCAAGTAATCTTTTTATAAATCCTAACTTTCTCTTGTCTCGGCGACATATCTGTCTTCCCCACAATAAAACTTTAGTGATTGTTAAACCTAAGTACCTACTTATGGCTTCAACGCTGTCGATTTTCGAGTCACTAACGCTATAGTATCGCTCTATCGAATTATTCCTCTTCAAAAATGTAATAATTACACACTTTTTAAGGCTAATTTCTAACTGCCATTTGTCGCACCGCTCTTGATATATGCATCTAAATCCTTGATAAGTAATTCTCTATCTTCTTTTGTTAAACCCCTGTGAACTACCGCCTAGTCTTCAAAAAGTCTATAGCTTACCACTAACTACAGTACCCAAATCGTTTTTGTATAAAAGAAATAGAAGCGGACCTATTACACTACCCAGAGTACCTACTCCCGATGTGACTCTGATTGTGTCCGACATTATACCATCTATAATAAACCTTCTGCTCTCGCCCACTTAAGAATTCTATTACACACCACAGAACGTCTTTATTTTTACCAATACTCTCTAACTTCAAGATTAATTCCTTATGAGGAACTTTATCGAATATCTTTTATAATACCTCATGATTCTTCTTCTCATATCCTACTTGATGGTGGACCAGAGGTTTTCAATGTACTGAGTTGCGTTTCCTTATCCCCGGGCTTCAAGAAATGTAGGGAAGGATTAATAGCGTCGTGGATGTACCCTAATTCATTTAATCCGGAGTAACTCCTAAGCACTCTCTCAACATTTTTATACAACAGCCTTTCACGAAGTTCTGAATTTCCTCGAGAAGCGCTCTTAGCCTGCTTAAAGAGAAGAGATTGGAGAGGAACGAACAGAGGTTATTTGCATTTGTGAAATTCGAGAATCATTTTGATAACGTGGATAGCAATTCAACTCTTCAATTTAGCTTGGAATTCTCAAAAAAATTCCTAGCTGAATTTGACTTCTGAAAGGAATCTTAAGACACGATGGCCAGATGAAGACAATTGTCTTGGGAATAGTGAATGGCAAATGATGGTCACGTATGAGATATATGGAACAATAAGGTATGTGAAAGAGAGGAATTAAATTAATATGAAGAGGTTGGCCGATAGAGGAATCGAGTGGAGGGGTGTATCAAACCAATCCTAGGATTGTTTGCCGAAGATGATGATGATGATAAATATATTAAGTCGGGGGTAAAATAGAAGATCTGAGATGGTATTGATGAGATAAACAAGGTGAGAGAGATAGATTGTTGTATAGATGTTTCCATGTAGTTGTATCCTTGAAGCTCTAAGTTGTTTGCCAGTAGTGCATGTTTTACTCGTACTGATATATTCAAAATCCCATTTTCCCCCGCACTATAAGGGTGTGTGGTAGGAGACATAAGAGAACAGAATAGGGAGCATAGCAAAGGAATAGTTAGGGGAAATATTTTAGAGTAGTTTTGTGGTCATCTAGTGCATGGTGCAGGTATTAACAACCAATCCCTTATTACTATGTAGATACTAATAATCTAGTAGCCTGAGATTGCCTGTTATGGCAAGTACAATCTCCTGCCTGGAGATTGTACTTGCCATCGTTGTCGGCTGGATTAATCGTTATCCATGTGACGTGATAACAAAGGAAGTTGGCATTAAACGTCACAGCGTGGGAAAGGTCATTCAAGCCCTCAGAGACGATCTGTGCATGGCTTCAGGAGGAGAGATCCCAGACTGGCGGCCCTGGGCACACGGTGGAGATTGATGAGAGTGCCTTTGGTCGTCGGAAGTACAACCGCGGTCGTCGAGTGAGGACCAAATGGGTACTGGGAGGCATTGACCAAAAATAAGCAAAATTGAAGAAAAATTTGCATCGTCAAAAATCGATTTAAAATTTTAAATTAGTTATAAACTATAATTTTTTCAATATTCTATAATAAAATCTCTTTTTGTATTTTCCAATTCGTGACCTTTAAAATATGTCCTTCTGTACATCTCTATACACGGGAGACGTTTCTTTGCGTCGTGGATCATCGCAACGCGTCAACATAAGGGAAGTAATTCAGCGGTTCGTGAAGAAAGGCAGTTCTATAAAAACGGACATGTGGAGGGGCTACTCCGGATTAACTGAATTAGGATACATTCACGATACTGTTAATCATTCCTTACATTTCGTGAAGCCCGGAGATAAGGGAACACATACTCAAAACATTGAAAACTTCTGGTCCATCATCAAGAGGGATATGAGAAGGAGAATCGGTAGGTTGCCTGTGGGCTCCTTCGAAACATGTGGTCGAGTACGTATCGAGGAGTAGAAATCGTGCTCCCGACCAACTGTTTGCAGATTTGGTTAGAGCAATAAATTGCTTTTACCCTAATTTGTAAACTTTTCTGCAGGCAACTTTTGACAAGGCCGCTGGCTGCACATGGACAAAGCTATTTTCAGGGCTGCTATTAGTATTTATGTGCTTGGCGTTCGACTAACGGTGATATAGATGTTAGTAGCAACCTTGAAATCAAATCAACTTGAAATTCTCATGACTTTCTGCCTTCATCTGTAAGACAAGGGTTTTTAAAAATAAGTACTTGGCTGAAGTGAATTCCACCTTATGGAAAATTATACTAAAAAGAAATTCTCCTGAGTTGGAAACATATAATTATTATAATTTATATGTTAAAAGGTTGGCAAATATTATGTACGAAACACACTCAATTTAATCTCCTGGCTCTGATCAAATTCCCTCCCGCGTAAATAGAGAGTTAGCTTCCGAAATTTCTCTCTTCCTTGAAATAGTATTTAATAAATCCCTGTGGCAGGGGGTGAAGATCACCAAATATGCCCTAATGACATGCAACTATAGAATTTAATGGCGATATGCTAGATAATAGGATCACATGCAGCTAGATGGTTAATATCCACGAAATGTGAAAGGGATTATTTTTTGTTATTACATGCAACATGCACTACAGACTACTCTGACTATATTTCACCTACCTATCCCTTTGATACGCTGCCTATTGTTTTCTCGTATGGTACGCGGGAAAAATGACATTTTAAATCTATCGGTACGACAATCTCTCTCTCTTATCTTGTTAATCTGATCAAATCTAGCATAATACGCATGGGTTCTTAATATGTATCTAACATCATCTGTGAGCAAATGGGTTCCGAATTTACTTAAAATGTTTAACCTAAATTTTAACCTGCGTTCTGATAGTAATTTCCATCCTAGTTAGCTATTAAACTCGTAATACTTATATAATTATCATAACGGCCTTTAACAAATCTAGCGGATCTCCTTTGCTCACGCTCTAATTCTTTTATCATACCTTCCTCGTACGGATCCCATATACTAGCGACATATTCTAAATGAGCCCTGACAAGTGTAAAATAGCTTCTTTCTCGTACTGTCTCATCGCATTTGCCTAGAACCCTTTTTAAGAATCTTAATCTACGGTTTGCTACACTAGTTATTTTCCTTATGTGTTTCCGCCATGACGTCTTCAGTGATGGTGACGCCTAAGTATTCAATAGATTCTACGCTAGATATTTTTTTTCTTTGATTCAATAATTATTCCGTGGAAAGCTACTCTTTTTCCAAAAGTTCGTTATCGCGCATTTCTCAGATTAAATTCTAGCTGCCAACTATCACACCAATCATCGATCGCATCTAAATCCTTAGCTAAAGACTGACTGTCCTCTTCATTTCTAATTTCCTTATACACTACTGCATCATCTGCAAAAAAACGGAGCTTACTATTTTTAAAAACTGTATTCAAGTCATTGAAGTAGAAAAGGAATAAAATTGGACGTATCACGCTTCCCTGGGGAACACTCGATGTAACTTTTACTTCGGTTGAGCTGACACCATCTAATACCACCCTTTGAACGTGCTCATGTAAGAAGTCCCCAATCCAGCCTACTATATTGCTGTCTATCCCGTATGATGCTAAATTAGCGAGTAGTTTACAGTGGGGAACCTTGTCAAAAGCTTTTCTAACATCAAGAAACGCTGCGTATAACTGTACGTTACATTCTCCGGAAACTAAAATATCATGAACAAAAAGACCTAGTTGAGTTTCGCAAGACCGTCCCTTTCTGAACCCATGCTTGTTTGTTATCAATAAATCCTGGCTATCGAGGTGTCCCGTTATTGATGTAACTATTATATGCTCTATAATTTTACATGATAGTGTCGTTAATGGTATTGGTATATAATTACAAGGCTGTTCCCTATCGCCGCTTTTAAAAATTAAGGTCACGCTTGCTTTCTTCCAGTCTTTGGAAACCGCGTGTTATTCTAAATATTACGGAGATGCGGAGTCATTTCGAGAGCTAATTCTTTATACACACGAGCTAGAATATAATCGGGACCTGAGAACTTGTTCGGGCTAATGTTTTTAGTTAAGATACGATTCCGCTACAAGATATATCAATCGGAGGCGTTGCTGAAATCGGTCTTGTATGTTTTCGTGCAAGCTACGCTTAGATTGATTAAAAACGCTCTGAAAAAAATTATTCAACAAACTAGCCTTATATAAACCGGAAGTTGCTATTTCACCTCAATCGTTTTTCAAGGAATTAACCGTTGACATTAAGTTTCGTGTACTGCCCTAACATATGACCAAAATGCTTTCGGATTTCCCTCTAGTTGTTCTCCGAGTACTTTTCTCTTGAATTCACTTCACGTTTTTCTAAGGGCTGTTTTTGGGGCTGCTTTACAAATTTTAAAATATTTGATAATATTTTTAGATCGCTATTAGCTACATTTTCCACCAATTTTCTTAGTATCGCGTGGATAACTCGTGGGAGTTTGAAACATTTTCTAACCTCCGCGTTGTACCACCTTTGTTCCCTATACTCACTCTTATACTCATGAGGTATATATCTGTTATTAAGTGACCACGTAATTTGGAGGAACTCTTTCCATGAATTGCCTGTATCACTATTTTTGCTGATTTACTCGAAATTTTTAAAAGAAGAGTGGAAGTCACGCCTAAATACGTTAAAATCTTCTTTACTAAAAAGGTAAATCTTTCTTTTTAATTAATTTGTTTTTCAATATTGAGGGAAAATTTAACGTGTACTACCTTGTGGTCACTTATTCCATCGACATTTTCAACTTAAATAACTTTTTCATGGATGTTTGTGGCAAGTAACTCAAGAAAATTCTCCCTTCTATTGGGCAAGGTTACCATTTGATGCAGTGCGTACGATGCGAACAGGTTAAGTAATGAATCTCGGATTTCTTTGTTCCTATCCCCAGAACTAGTAAATACCATCCTCTCCATTCTCTTTTCTGTAAGCAGGCTAAGGGCCAATAATGCCCTTTTTATGAGAGAAAGTAGGGCAATGAGTAGGCCAAATAGGGGGCCGTTAAATTAATTACCATTCACCAGGATAACAAAGAATAACAAGTTATCAGACAACATAGTGTAGGTTTAGCGGAATTAGAGTGGGAATCATTTTCAGAGCGTAGGTTAAAGTACAGATTACATCTATTAGAGAAATTTCAATCGGATAGCATTACTGAAGATGTTAGGCACATATTAAAAACAGCAGCGTATTATGCTAGATTCGACCAGATAAATAAGATTAGAGAGATAGATTGTCGTACCGATAGATTCAAAATGGCATTTTCCCCCGTACACTAAGAGAACAGAATAGGCAGCATAGCAAAGGGATAGGTAGGGGAAATATTTTAGAGTAGTCTGTAGTGCATGATGCATGTATTAACCCCTTAAATACTATAGATACTAACAAGCTAGTTGCATTGGACACTGTAGTTGTTTGTTTGCATGTTAGTAGTGCGTGCTTGTTGATCTTCATCCCCTGCCACATACCCTAGCGGTGGCTTACAGGGTTATAGTGTAGATGTAGAATACAATATGCAGCCTTATTAAAATATAGGAATTTTCAGTGGTGGTAGTTAATTGTCGTAGATTATGAAGGAAGATACCCGAATTCCATCACCTTATATAGAGTCTTAAATCTGACATCATTATAGTAACGGAAAGATGGTTAACAAGCGATGTTGCTGATAGTGAAATTTTACCCGAGATCGAGAGGGTCGACCGGGAGGGGGAGTATTTATCGCAGATAAGAACACAATAGCAATAATCACAAAATTAGAGAAATTGATTGCCGAACTGACAGATTCAAAATGTTCTTTTTTCCTCGTACAATTAGGGATATGAATAATGGTAAATATATCCAGTACGAGTGTAGCAATGGATAACATTGGTAGCTGCATGCTGGTATGACTTGAAGCTAACCCAACTAACAGCATGTTTTTGCATGCTTGCTTTGCTATTTTTATCTTTTCTTAAATAGTGTAGTTTTGAACATTACATAATTACTAATCATTTTATATGCCTGATATGTAGAGCATGTTTGGTGAGAATTCACCCCCTGCCACACACTTTTTAGGTGGCTTGCAGGGTTTTATGTAGATGTAGAATAGTCAGCAAAACAGAAGTGATTCCCGATAATATAATAGAAGATATAAAGTGTGTGGTGATAGGCTATTCGTCTTCACCCCTCATTATATGCGTGCTCCTTGGGAAACGAGAGCAAGTGACCCCTAAACGGCATTACTGCTTTGGTTGTAGCACGTCTTTTGATGGATATCTCTAGTGCGGCCTTCCAAGAAGTAATAACGCATATCGGGGCGGCAAACGTCTTTGAGATAACGTGGAAAGATACCCTGATTGCAATGTAATGACACCGAAGACGCCACTGGTGGCCAAGGGAAAGGAAAGAGGATTAGTTCTAGCAGAAAAGAGACAGTGGGGAGAAAAGAGACATGAGCCGCGACCACTTTCTCAAATTCTTTCGTGGATCAAATGCCTCACGCGCCTCCCTAAAATTGTCAGGAAACTTCCACGTCCTCATAAAGGATGAAATCGGAGACAGGAATATTATATTATGGATTACAGATGTCGCATTTCCTAGAGTGTGCTGTGTAGAGCAGCTAGGTTTGTTCAAATGTGTTACGATATGTTTTTCAGTGTTATAGAATTAGTAGAAGGATTTGGTTGGGAATCATTATCAGTCAACGGTTTAAGTACTGATTAAATGAAGACCACACCACACACCTTTATGGTGGCTTGCAGGGTATTATGTAGATGTAAATCTCCTGTAGAAAATAAACACGGATAGATTTACTGAAGATGTTAGGTAGGTATATATTTAAAAATTTGGCGTTTTATGCTAGATTAAACCAGATAAATAACATAAGAGAGATTGGTTGTCGCACCGATAGATTGAAAATGTCATTTTTTCCCCGTACTGTAAGAGAACGCAATAAGAAGCATAGCAAAGGGATAAGTAGGTGAGATATTGCTAGAGTAGTCTGCTGTGCACGATGCATGTATTGACATTACAAACCCATGCATGGTAGGTAAATGCAGATTAAAATACTTAGATAAATGATATTGTAAACAATCTTCCCTTTATCACTATGTAGATACTAACCATATCGATACATGTGACCCTATTGACAAGCATGCTTCCATGTGGCAGCCAAGTTGCGCGTGAGTTAATGGTAGGGAACGCAATACCACCGTAGAAACATACTTCCACGCATGCCCAAATAATTTATATTTGAACGTCTCGGATGTGATTTTCCACGATTTTTTGTTCCTTTCGTTCCGTGAAAATATGCTACAGTAAACTCTAACATATTCAATGACACAAACGTTATCGAAGACTCAAACCATCAACATTTACGCTACCTAGAGTTCACGGAGATTCGCAATTGACCGTAGAAACATACTTCCACGCATGCACTAATTTATATTTGAACGTCTCACAAGGGAAGGTTCCCAAGTGTAACCTGCGGATCGTGATCAAACTTCGTAGGGTGGTAGAAAACGAAAATTCATTAGATACGTGTCTTCGGAAATGCGTCCAATAGGCCTTAGTTTTCGAGATATTTGCATTTGAAAATATTTAAAAACGCCTAAAATGAAGCGTGACGCAACCCGCAATACACGTACGCGGCCCCTGCTCCTTTCTCGGGGTAATCTTCAAGCGATGGAGTGGATGGGACTCTTGTGTCACTCCTAACACAAGCTAATGCTTTGTGTGCGGCAATACCTGTATTCACCACTCGTCAGAACATTTGCCACGACTTTAGTATCGCTACACGCGTTCGTATGCTGAATGGACTTCTGCCTTGATGCTTTCAGTTGCAGACGAAGCTCATTGAATAAAAGCTGTAATAAAAGTATTGCATGAAATGGGCATCCCTCGACGTTAGATGGACAGGGTTCTTCACTTTTTTTCCTGAATTGTTAAAAGACCTTCTTGAAAAATTTATAGTCCCCGATGGCGACAAGTTATCTGGGATTTTATATGACGAAGACCACACACGAAAAATTTCTTTCACAATTGCTTTTGCAGGTAGAGAGACATTTTTACTAGCTTGAGTTGTAGTCAAGCTATACTGTCGTAGAAGTTCACCACAATAATGCAACGCATTTGTTAACTCCTGCTTCTCACTATTTTTCTTAAAAATCGGGATGTTAAATGGGTTTCGGTCTTCGTCATATGAAATCCCGGATAACACATCGCTAGTTTGTGGTGTGCTTGCGGTCTCCATGTCACTTGGCGTCTGCACTCAAAAAAGAGGTTGGATGAGGCATCCAATTTTAGTAGGATAAAGAATTGTTGTTCCAAAAACCAATCGTGATCGATACGATGGTTGGGTGAACCGTCCAATTTCATTTAATGCTCTCGCAAAGAGTCTAGCTCCAACTAGTTGGATTGGACAACCATTGCAATTGTTACTCCGTTCTGCTGAGCAATAGTTTCAAAGTGCATTGTTTTTTATATAATCAATGCAAAAATACACACATTCTGCTGCTGTGCAATATTTTCAAAGTGCATTGTTGTTTCTACAACCAATGCAACAATAGACACATTTCTGTAAATAGTGCGACAATGCAGTTGCTTATGTTGCTTACATCTGTCAACTGCGTGCAAATATAACATTGTACTTGAGAGAAAGGAGTTTCCCGCGTGCAATATTTTACTTTCATCCATACACTGTAAATGATTATTGTTTACGATTTAAACGATTACTATAATGTTTATTACGTAGCATTGCAAACAGTTTTAGAGAAGTTTAAGGATAGTATAACAGCGGAAATAGCACTAATGATAAAAGTATTGAATGTTATTTAAATTTCAATGACTGTGCTGATGGTTTCTTTTTAAATATTGTAACTGATTGCTCTAGAATAAATTAAATATATTAATGGAAAATATAATAGGGTGGCAGTGTATTAGTGACTACACGAGCAGCGAGGTGTCAAAAACAATGGTGACGTTGATAGAATAATTAGCAATGGAAGTGGTAATGCGTGTTTTGATTGTGACGAGTTGTAAATATTGTATTTAGAAATAAGTCATTGTTATTTGGGATGACGATCTGTGTAAATAGTGGTAACTTACAAACTTTCCAGCCGGTCATCTTTGTGAGGATGCTGAACAATAATTCGTGTGTGGTCTTCAGGCTTGCATTTCGTTAGCATACTACCGGATAATATATGAATATATGTGCCCTTTTGTAGAAACGTATGCATCCTTGTTTCATTAATATAAACATGCGAACATAATGACTTGGTTAACTTGAAATTTCTGTATGATTCAATAATGGGTATCCAAGAGCAGGAATGAAAACGTAGTCAAGACAACAGAACAATTACTTGCGGAATCCACTACAGATGGTTGTGAGAGCCCACTACTCGCAAACTGTGGATCCAAGGAAGTTTGACCTTTGAGTGAGGATTTGAAAACAAGAAATGATGCTTCAAAATCCACTCGATAGTGCATCACCAGCTGCAGGCTCCAGTTTAACAAAATATAGTTCGGTATGCTTGGTACGCCTGAAAGTTAACTGAAGATAATGAAGTGCTTGTTAACGTAAATGATGTTTCATTTCCTGAAGAACTGGTAAAAAAATTATGTGACTGTGGCAATGGAGTATTTATTAAGTGTTCTTGGTGTAAGAAGTATTATCACCCAAGTGACTGTTCCGGGGAATGAAATTACGAAATGTTTACGTATAATTTCTTACAGTGAACATTTATACATTCACAAAATAAAGTGAATTTTTAATGATTTTTAATTTGCCTAAATAAATATTGTGTGCAAAGTTAAAATGTGTAGGATATATTTTTCCTGACCGCATTTTTTTAGGCCTTGTGACTATGTTCTCTAATATACATTTCTACTACGACCCTGTTTTTTAATGCTAATGTCAAATACTGGGGTAGAGGGAAGGTTCTGCATAATATAGAGCCAACTTCTACCCAGAATTTACCCAAAAAATTCAAGCTGCGCATTCCAAGATAGCTGATTGATAATGGTTTATGGAAAATAGAGGTAAAGTTGCTGAGGTTTACTTAAAAAATTAGGAAAATTAAGGAACGAAATTCGGGGACTATAAATTTTTCAAGAAGGTCTTTTAACAATTCAGGAAAAAAAGTGAAGAACCCTGTCCATCTAACGTCGAGGGATGCCCATTTCATGCAATACTTTTATTACAGCTTTTATTCAATGAGCTTCGTCTGCAACTGAAAGCATCAAGGCAGAAGTCCATTCAGCATACGAACGCGTGTAGCGATACTAAAGTCGTGGCAAATGTTCTGACGAGTGGTGAATACAGGTATTGCCGCACACAAAGCATTAGCTTGTGTTAGGAGTGACACAAGAGTCCCATCCACTCCATCGCTTGAAGATTACCCCGAGAAAGGAGCAGGGGCCGCGTACGTGTATTGCGGGTTGCGTCACGCTTCATTTTAGGCGTTTTTAAATATTTTCAAATGCAAATATCTCGAAAACTAAGGACTATTGGACGCATTTCCGAAGACACGTATCTAATGAATTTTCGTTTTCTACCACCCTACGAAGTTTGATCGCGATCCGCAGGTTACACTTGGGAACCTTCCCTGTCAGAAGTGATTTTCCATGATTTTTTCTTCCTTTCGTTCCGTGAAAATATGCTACAGTAAACTCTAACACATGACACAAACGTTATCAAAGACTCAAACCATCAACATTTACGCTACCTAAGTTCACGGAGATTCGTCAAGATTTCCCTCTGTCAAAGCTCTTAGCTGCTTAAAACCACCGCGTATAAGGCTCCTGAAAATGCAACGTTGCCAAGTGTAAACAGCATATTTCTGAAGGATGCATGAAAAACGTACATTTTTATCGTAGAACATCGATCAAAAAACGCTCGTAATTCTCTTAGGACGTGTGATACAATGGCGGTAATAAATTATTGCCCATTTAAATAGTTAATAACTTTTAACATCGTATTGGACGCGGTCAGTTTTGTCCGCGTGGTTCCTTACCGCGAGAGTCCGGTCGCTGATGAGGGTCGAAGCCGGGCATTAAGACGATCCCGAGCTGAGACCCTCGCTAATGACCATCTACCTGCTCTGCCCCCCAGAAAACTACCATTAACCAAAAGTTGAATTATTCATCCCAACGTATTGCTTGCTCGGGCCCAAACAATTTCAATTGGATTCAGTTCACAATGGTACGGTGGGAGTCGAAGTACTATGTATCCATACGCCTTAGTAAGCTCATCAACCCTCAGCTTCTCGAACTTTTCCCGCACTTGACTAAGTACCTATATCACGTCTCTTTTTAAGCAGTCTTCGTCAATGCTTATATTTTTACTGCAGCCACTCTTTAATTTCATTTTTCCTCCAGCTTGTTGTAGGCACGGGTTTTAAGCTGTCTTGAATGGTAGGATGCATTATCCAAAACAATTACAGATCCTCTGGGTATGTTGGACAGGAGAAAATAGGCACCATCAATATGCGGGCAATTACAACTAAATTGTTTTATCAAGTTTCTTCTTCGATCCCTTGATGCATGGTTCGTGTTCAGCCAAGTAACCATCAACCGTTTGCCGTTGACCATTCTGCTTTCTTGATTACTTAACTATAAATGGGCGATCATTTTTAACTTTAAAAAATTTTTGTGCATTGAAACGTGTAGAAAAATGCACGTGTCGGATATAAAAGCTGATATTGGTATTATCTTCCAATGGGAGAGTGCAACTAAGTATTTGCAGTTAAATACCTATTTAAGTTTATGAGAAATATGTTGGTAATGACAAAACCAGACAAAACCGTGGTCGAAAGTACACACTCGGTTTATCTTACGCGGATCATATACTTAACAAACGTATCGCCGTTAAATAAAATCACGGCATTGGAGATATTGGAAAGATTCCGAAACGAAATAGGAAAGCAGAATCTTTTGAAATGACGGAAATCGTACACGTAAATTTATGTAAACGCATATCACACAGACGGTCTAACTGAGTTGTAAGACAATGGTGAAAAAATCAATCACGCAAGGTAGTGCCAAGTTACCATCAAGAGCCATGGCATACGAATCAGCACTGTTAGCACTTTGTATGTATGTGCCCAGACGAATTCTTCCTTAAGCCCGTTTCACACGATACTTGATCCAGTACAAGGTCTAGTATACTCGCTAGTAAGCTAGCTTTCTAGTGTCGTGTGAACAGAACCAGTATACTGGCTGGCAAGCATGCTAGCTAGTATACTCGCTGAGCTACTGGATTTCGTACTTGATGCGGTACTAGATTTCTAGTAGGACCTAGTAGCCCAGTAGCCATCGACCAATCAAGTCACGTTACAGACGCTGTGCGAACTTCACTTTTTTAAAATTAGTATGGAATCATATGGAATAACCGATTCATAACAAGCAAAAGGTCGATGATCGTGTGAAACGTTCCAGCAGGGTTCCAATCATGCTAGATTCCGTCCTCAATATCAAGTAGCGGCTAGCACACTAGGTCTTGTGCTGGATCAAGTATCGTGTGAAACGGGCTTTAGTCGCATGTCGATAAATGAAGTGCTATCGAAATACGGCATACCTATCGATATTATTGTAAAAATATCGATAGCTGGTGAAATTACGCCTTAATTTACTCACGCGGTTAAATCCTTCGCACTATCTTCCGAAGTGTGGAAATACTTCACGGTTGAAGCAGCAATTGAAAATTTCGCAAAGTGCAATATTTGTCAATCCCTGATTTCCAGGGGTGCATGTAAATTCACTTCAAACCTGAAAAAGCATGTGGAAATGAAGCATAAAATAAATTTTCCCGGAAAGAGTCCAATCGTCTCGTGTCTCCCAAGAGACGGAATAATTCAGTAACTACGATGAAAATGTTTGTGACCACCCATCATAAGGCGAGTGCCATCAGTGAAGAATTGAGTGAAGATAAAGGGGATCTTTCAACTGGTAGAAACACTTCCACTTGAATTAACTCCAGTATCTAGCCTTGAAGTCCATTGTACCAGCAGCGCTCTTGAAAGTCTGCCTTTACCAACTGCTTCCACATCGGCTGCTAATTATCCTAAATACATCATACCACCAGCCTCCTTTGCCACAGGTCTTCGATAAAGTAAAAAAATTTAAACACCAAGATCAACGAGCTATAGCAATTACACGATTAATTGCAGAAATGATATGCTTGGATTTGCAGCCATTTAGTCTAGTGGAAAACATAGGGTTCAGGAGGTTACTTATTCACTTAGAAGGCCGTTACGCAACCCCTTCCAGAAAAAATATTTCAAATAAAATGATTCCAGAGATTTATGAAGCAACAGTGATGAATTTGAGAGCAAAATTGGAAGATGCTAAATTTAGCTTTAGATGTTAAATTGTAGCTGTGACTACGGATTTGTGGACTTCTGTGAGTAACAGTGATTACTTAGCTGTGACAGTTAACTTCTATGAAGATTCAGATCACATCTTCAGCATAAGAGCTTTGAGGTTATTACATTTGTGGAAATCGGCCATTCAGCAAATAACCTCCTAGCCTTTCTAAGCGTGCTAAGTGATTGGGGACTACAGTAAAACTGTCGCTGTGGTGAGAGATAATGGGAGGGATATAACCGCTGCTTTGAATAAATCTAAGTTCCACCACATATCTTGTCTGGCCCACAACCTGCACTTAGTTATTAAGGATGGTTTTATGGATAATCTTAAAGTCATCAATGTTATTCAAAAGTACAGAAAAATAGTAGGAAGTTTTAAACATTCTGTGAAAAATACTTAAATGTTGCGGCAATGTCAGAGACAGCTGGGACTACCAGAGCATCGCATGATACAGGATGACCCCACACGATGGAAGTTCTTTCCATACTATGTTAAAAAGAATGCATGAACAAAAAAATGCTATTGTGCTAATCACAAATTCATGTGGCATCAGGCTGGCTTCTGAATTAACTATGGATGAATGAAGGACAATTGAAGTGGCAGAAGAAATATTAGGAACGGCCTCATTGCAACTTAGCAAAGAAACATCATCTGTTACAGAGGCAATTTATTTACTTAATAATTTTATGATGTTGATAAATGATTTAAAGAAATACGTTTATACGTATGTGGATACAGAAAAATTTATAGAAATTTTGTATACTGCCAAAAGACCAAATCATTTTACAAAATTGTTGTACTGACCTCGCGGCTGAGCTTAAAGCCACGGAGTGCATCCACCGGGTTGCGGATGGTGGGTCGACCTCTAGATATAGAGGTTAGCTGCGAGATAAGCGAGTTTACTCGACGAATAAGCAGTCCTGGACAAAAAGCGACGGCATTCCGAGGGGGTATTGGTCTATCCCTGGGTAAGGTAGGCCTCTAAATAATACTGAACCTGTGAAGATGCCGTGACTTGGCGACGGGAGGCCGCCAATAATTACACTTCTCATCAACCGGAGGAGAGGGCAGCAGCTCTCCTTTAAATGAGTGAAGGTGGAAACCACAGAGGTCGGTACAGCGACACTCATTTCACAACAGGCATGGTAATATTTAATTTAACGGCTGTAGCACTGCGATGTGGAAGGCAAGGGGAAACCACCACATTAATATCCCAAGGAGTCGCAGCTACTCCACTCTTTTCTTTCTTCTCAAGACGTGATGGCACCCTCTCGAGTAAAATATTACGGAGGTAAAATGGTCCCCCATTCGGATCTCCGGGCGGGGACTACTCGAGAGAGTACATCAGTCAAATGTGATACACTTTTTAGGGTAGGAACATGGAACGTGAGATCGCTTCGGACTTGTGGAAGACTGGAGAACCTGAAGGTGGAAATGCGAAGAATGGACCTCGACGTATTAGGAAATGAAGTGGCCCGAAGAAGGAGACTTCTGGAGTGGAAGCTACAGGATTATACATACGGGATCATTAAATGGTAATGCTGGAGTAGGGATCATACTCAGAAAGAGCACCGGAATACGCGTGAAGAGCTTCCTGCAGTACAATGAAAGGATAATAATGGTGAAGATCGAAACCAAACCTTTAGATACCGTAATGGTTCAGGTTTACATGCCTACGACGGACTATGAAGAGGAAGAAGTGGTAGACGTCTACGAAGATATCACGGAAGTTATAAAACAGGTAAGAGGAGAAGAAAACCTAATTATATTAGGAGATTGGAACGCCATCGTCGGCGAAGGTCAAGATGGAAGAATAACTGGAAAATACGGATTGGGAATCTGAAACGAAAGAGGAGAAAGACTTATAGAGTTCTGCACACAACATAAGTTAGTGGTCGCTAACACAATGTTTAAAAATCACAACCGAAGAAGATACACATGGAAAATGCCAGGAGACAGAGAAAGATTTCAAATAGACTACATTTTAGTGAAGCAGAGATTTAGAAACCAAGTGAAGGACTGCAAAAGCTACCCTGGGGCAGACATCGACAGTGGCCATAATTTAGTCATGATGAAATGCAAACTAAAATTCAAGAAATTGAAGAAGACTGTGAAGAACACATGGCGAGTAGAGAACCTGAAGGAGGCACAACATCAGCAGGCATTTCAAAAAGCAGTGGAAAACAACATAGGAGAAGATCTGAATGAGAAATCAGTGGAAGAGCGTTGGGAAAACATTAAATGTGGACTACAGGAAGCCTCAAAAGGAGTTCTTGGAACAAGAAAAGTTGCCAAGAAGAAGCCATGGATCACAGAGGAAGTCTTAGACTTGATTGAAGAAAGAAGAAAGTACAAGAATTCGAAAACTGAAGAAGGGCAGCTTTGCTACAAAAGAATAAGAAACGAAATAAGTCGCAAAGCAAGGAAAGCTAGAGAGATGTGGATGAAGAATCTATGCGAGGATGTACAAAGCAACCTTGCACTTGGAAAGGTGGAAGCTGCCTACAGGATTGTGAGGAACCATTTTGGTGGCAAGATGCAATGCCATAAGGGACAAGAATGGAGAAATTTTGATTGAAAATGAGGACAAAGTGAAGAGATGGAAAGAACATCTGGAAGAGTTACACAATGGAAAAAGTCTCAGCATAAAAGCTATTGGAGAGGAAAGCGAAGTGGAAAAGGAAGATATGGGAGCATCAATATTAAGATCGGAGTTCGATGCTGCAGTAAGGGACCTTTGGACGAATAAGGCTTCTGGTATTGATGATGTCCCTGCAGAACTAATTAAAAATTCAGGAGAGAAGACATTAACTCATCTTTACAAATCCATCTGCGACATGTACTCAACAGGAGAAATTCCAAGGGACTTCGAGAAAAACATCATCATTCCTATTCCCAAGAAGAAGAGAGCTGAGAAATGCGAAAATTTTAGGACTATAAACCTGAAGACAAATACATCAAAGATACTGACAAGGATCATCTACAGAAGAATAGAACGAAAAGCAGAGGAATTCCTGGACAAAGATCAATTCGGATTCAGGAAAAGTAAGGATACAAGGGAAGCCATATTGGCCCTTAGACTGCTCATAGAGAAGAGAATGGAAAAGAACAAGCCGACGTTCATTGCATTTGTGGATTTAGAGAAGGCTTTTGACAACGTGGATTGGGATTCAATGCTTGGAATTCTGAAGGGAATTGGAGTGTCATACAATGACCGAAGAATTATACTCAGTCTGTACAAAAACCAAGTAGCTATGATAAAATCTGGACCCAGCTCTGAAGAAGAAAGGATAAGAAAAGGAGTAAGACAAGGCTGTGCACTGCCTCCCATAATTTTTAATGTTTACATCGAGAAGGCCATCAATGAAATCAAGGAAAATTGTTCTGGAGTGACTATCCACGGAGAAAAAATCAGCATGCTACGATTCGCTGATGACATAGCTCTCATAGCAGAGACAGAGAAGGAGCTGAATAAGATGCTAACAACCACGGAAAGGACAATGACCAGTTATTGTCCGAAGATCAATAAGAAGAAAACTAAGATATTGGTGTGCAGCAAGAAAGAAGAGGCCAAAACCAATGTCAACCTAGGAAAACTAAAACTTGAAGAGGCGAAGGAGTTCTGTTACCTGGGAAGCAGAGTAACCAACGACAGACGAAGCAAGAAAGAAATAGTTAGTAGAATAGCCCAGGCAAAGAGGGCATTCTATCAAAAGAAGAATCTACTTACAGCCGGAAATACAAGTGTAGAAGTAAGGAAACAGTTTATCAGAACATACATCTGGAGCATGTTTCTTTACGACAGTGAGGCATGGACGATGAGAGCAGCGGAGAAGAAAAGGGTGGAAGCATTCGAAATGTGGTGCTACAGAAGAATGCTGAAGATTAAATGGATCGACCGAGTAAGTTACGAGGAAGTCCTAAGAAGAGTAGGAGAAAAGAGAAGTCTGCTGAAAACTCTAAAAAAAAGAAGGGACAACTTAATCGGCCATATCTTGAGACATGATGGCCTCATGAAGACTATCGTCGAGGGAAAAGTGAACGGGAAGATTGGAAAAGGCAGGCCTCGTATGAGATACATGGAACAGGTTGTGAAGGATGTAAAAGAGAAGAATTACGTCACAATGAAAAGGTTGGCCGATAGAAGAATGGAGTGGAAAGCTGCGTCAAACCAATCCTAGGATTGTTGACCAATGATGATGATGTTGTACTGACTGCCATATGTTCTGACTGAAGGTGTATTTTTTTTTAGGTAATCCATCTATTGAACCTAATTACACACCATTTGGAAGCTGCTGCCCCTTAGGACTCTGGTATGCAGGGGTTGAAAAATGACCTCCTGGCCTACATTAAGCTCAGATTCATCAATGTAGAGAAGGATGACATCATATCCATGGCCACCCTTCTGGAACCTAGATTCAAGACTACACCATCTAAAAATATGGAATCTTTAAACTCGGGTAGACAAAATCTTTTGGATCAAATGGCCAATTTTTCTTGTCAGGGCACTGCGAATGAGGAATGTAGAGTAACATCATCTGTTCCATCTACGTCACATAATATCTGGGTGAAATATAAAAATGCTTTTTCGATTCCTTTGTTAGGACCTTCACAAGACAATATCAGTGCTGAAGATGAGCTAAATTTGTACCTCTCAGAGAGAACCATTAGTCCTAATAGCGATGCAGTCATTATCAGTCAGTACTGGTTCTCTACTAGCTTCAAAAGACTGAAATACTTAGCAATGAAGTATCTCTGTGTTCCTCCTGCTACTGTTTTTAGTGAGAGGCTGTTTAGTACAGCTGGCAATATGTATGACAAAAGAAAGAAAGACTTGATCCAGAAATAGTGAAAATGCTGGTATTTTGGAACGAAAATTTGAAATGAGTACCACTTTTCCCATATTATTCAAGTTTGCATTTATTAATTTGTGCAATATTTAAGCAAAAGATTTATTAAATGGAGTTTATTCCCTTAATGTTATGAGGTGTTTTTATTTTTGTGTACAGGAGAAGTTAATGGCAACGAGTACAGAACCAAAAGTGCTTGAGTTCTATAAATATTTTCACATAAAGGGTAAAAATGGATTAAAATTACATAAACACAAAAGTATAATGAAGTATTCTTTTTCAAGCAGTATGTCTCTGAAAATGATTATTGATTATCTTATCTTACCATTGAGCAATGCAAAGTAAGTGGTAAATTAAGAACCCGAACCGAGAACCGAACCGGAACTGAAAAAAAGTGGAACCGACCCATCCCTACATAAAATCAATATGAAATTTCATCAATTCATGTAAGATGTAACACAGTACAATTTCAGAGTGAAAGCTTAAAAAAAAGCAAGGCATATGGCCATAGGCTGTATATAGTCCTATAGTAGACTATTATAATACTGTCAAAATAATATCATAAATAATCCTAATTACATATTTTTATGATATTTAATCATACAAGTGGGAAGGCTAGCAATAGGAAGTGAAACGAGGGTTTTTATGTGGATGACGCCATAGCTATATCATTATAAATTATAAAGCTGATGAGACTTCATTTTCTCACTAGGCAAAAAAGCAGGAGTACTAGGCTGTACTATATGGTTCCATCACATTTTAACAAGTCATACCTTCATAATGAGAACATAAAGCAATGCCTAAAATACAATGCAAATCAAGATTATTAGAGCTAGTGAGGAAAATACTAATAATGGAAACAGTACTGGCCATAAATAAACTTGTGGGATAAAATATTAATATATACTTGAAATAAATGGAATGATAAGGGTCAGAAAACTGCATTAACTGCATTCTCAATTAAGAATAAACCTGTAAAAATAAGTATTGGACCCAATATGAAGCCTGCTGCTCAAGTGTAATACAAAAAACAACAATGTTGCAACTAAAATGAAAAGAATAACATGTCTAGGCAATTTGCACTTACATGACATGAGATTATCAATGCTCAAATTCCATTCAAATAATTTCTACTAGTTAAAATTGCAATAGCCTTGGTGAGATGCATCTGCTTAAAAAATTATTATCATTAGTTAGACTGATAATCAAAATTATACAATGTACCACAAAACCAAGTATCATGAGAAGGGCTAATTTGCAAATACATGCTTTAATGAACTTCTATGCCACCACTTTTATAAAAAATCTAAATGCAAATAACTTTCTGAAATAATGCATCTATGGCTGGTATTTTACATGGAACACAAAAGAGAGTAATGAAACTACCAATTGCAGTAGGCATCAAAATAATAATTATTCTTGGATAGATATGAAAATCAAAGGAAGCTCTTTGGGACTTTGTATTAAGTAAAAACCATAATGTTTCATATTGTTATCAATAATCATCCAAGATGATTATATTAAAAATGTTGATGCAGAATATACAGCACAAATTACAAAATAAAATTTCCCCAATAAAATACCAACAAAACTCATAAATTCCACAATCAAGAGTTGAAATAATGATGAGAATACACCCAATCTGTGCCTTAGAATTTGAGTCGGAGAATTTATGATGGTGTCAACAATTGTGTACTACTTTCTGTGTCAAATGCATAGTGCATTTTTATGGAAAGCAATAGATAAAATTTGAGATAGTAAGAAGCACAATATGGAGGCAATTAGGTTAAGGTTATAAGGGAAAATTTTGATACTGCTACTCAAAAGAACTGACAATAAACAAACACTTATTATTTGAATATTGCATCAATATGCAAACATTTTAACAATATAAAATTATTTATTTCATTGGTTTTATAACTTTATAGATACAATGTGCATATATTTATACAAAGGCAAATAACAACCGATTGCCTTTAGGGATGAAAAGTAGATAAAAGTTTAAAAATTTCTTATTAGAGCATTTTCTGGGTACAAGAAACATATTTACCGATGCTGTCATCCACATCAATGTTTGCCAATGTGTAGAAATTCCAAAAAATGAAGAACAATAGATACACATTATAAATAAGTAGTCAATTATAAGGCTCAGGATATCTATAAATAAAAATACATTTATCACAGCCTATCAATTACAAGCCACTTCTCATTCACTTTCTCCACCTGTCTGGCAAGGATTGGATTCCTTAGTCTAATCTTAACTTCCATCTTTCCACCAACAGCCTTGCGTCCCTCCATCAGCTGAAATTGTCAAGGCACAAACTTCACAATTTGGACCCTTATTAACAACATGGATAGGTTAACCATAACTAACTTAATAAATATCATTAGTTAGAGTTTAAATTATTTTTGATTGACAGCCACATTTGAAGTTTAAAAATTAGTGACTGTGTACTTATTTGGTGGAATTTTTCTACAGTAATGAAAAGATAGAAAATTATGAATTCCACTGGTTTATTGTTGGTTACGAGCATAAAAACTGCTTCTGAAATGGTGACCTTGCCTCCAGCTTCGCACAACATCTAATTGAAGAGGATCACCACAGCTCCTTTGAACTCCAAATCCTCCATTTGGCCCCCAAAGGCCAAAAGCTGGATGCCTAGGAGCAACGAGAGATTGGCCTCCATTGCAAGGACCCTGGACTGTTGAACGACATCACCTTCTTTAGCCCTCCCACTCCTACTTTCAGTTGTTTTACCCACGGAAAACCCATGACTTATTCAACCTGCCCCTAATCCCTTTCCCACAATTCACCCTCACATTCCTTCCCCATCCCCTTCCCTGCCTGTTCCCTGACTGTATATAAAGACACTCAACGGAAAAAAATTCTATTATGTACCTGATGATGGCCTAACAGCTGAAATCACTGGTACCGACAATAAACCAGTGGAATTCACAATTTTCTATCTCTTCATTACAAGGGCCTTAAAGTTTATTTTACTGGTTTGATAATATTTAACAAAATATATTGCAGGAGATGTCATAAAAAAGAACAATAAGATGTCAAAAAATAGTTAACCCATACTATCAAGAGCACACTTCCAAAAAATCAAAAGAGAAAAGTTTCCTAAGCATAGGAAATATATAAAAACATTTTAGCATTTATCCGACCCAATTCATTTTTACTATTAGTTCAAGTCTGATCATATCATATTAGTATAGGGGTATACACAGTAGTCCAAAGATCTCAAAAGCTTTGTACAGGGTGGCCACTGAGATCCAATTTTTAAACTCCCTGACCTTTCCCTGACGGACTCACCAATTTCCCTGACCGATCGCCAAAATGGCTCCTATTATCTGAATATTTTATTTCAGCTGAATTAAATTTTCATCAAAACTCAGAAAATGTTAAAAGCCGAAATCAATACATTAAAAGCTACAAGTATATCCTAATGAAAAATTATATTAAACCTTCATAAGTTAAACCCTCATACAAATTATACGCCCTTTTCATACACCTTTTGCAGCCGCTTATCCGTGGCCGTGTATCTTATTTCCTCGGCTGTATATGTTTCCTGCGGTACAATTACAATGATGATGTCTAATCCTTCAAGAAAGAGGTAGCATGTCGTGGCAGTCGAGGGAAGTTGAGGACTACTGAAAAGGCATCGAAGGGAAAGTTAATGGCCAATTTACTGGTGGACTCTGGTACAGGTATCACGAAGGTGCGCGAAAAATACAAACCAAAGCCAAGTTGTAGGACTGGATCAGTATCGGATGGCATGAGTGACAAACAGAAGCAAATAACAATCTGATTAACGTGGTTATAACCTCTGGATTGTAAGAGGGAACCAAAAATATATGTACAAATATTTGTATATACAAACAAAACGTAATCGCACCACTGCGAACGAGACAATTAGCAATGGCAGCATCGTATTCAGGAATATCATATTTGAGGTGGTTTGTGACATGACTAAATTGCTTCGAGAGGGAGCTAAGGGGACCATTCAATAATTACGTCGAGCGTGAAAGGGGGAGAGGGGAGGTTGACTCTTTATACTGTCTCATGAATGGAAATCAAAGATGATCTTACGTAAGATTTTGTTTACACGTGTGATCGTACTTGTATTACCATTCTAATAATCATCGTCTTCTATTTTTATAACTGCAAGCAACGTATTTACCATGAGCTAGTGTGCTCCACTTGCCTCTAGATCTGAGTGTGAGAAGTTAAAAAAAACGCGAGGTAAAATTTTCCAAACAACATAGCCTCGGATTCCTTGTGATGAGCGGAAGGCATGTGATTATAAATTTTAACACTACTAGGCAAATATCGCATTAAGGCTGTACAAAAGGGATACATTGTACGTCTGATTCACAACTAAGTAACTAAAAGGCACAACTAATAAGATTCACAACTGAATGTTCCACAAATTGATGGGGCTTATTCCATGCACATCAGCGACAGTTATTAGTTTTAGTTGGTGAAATAAAGGGCGGGAAAGACTGGCCGATAAACGTAATGGTAGATAAATAACGAGAATTTCAATTTGTTTTTCCCTGACCGTCACTAGAATTCCCTGACTTTTCCAAAAATGCAAAATTCCTTGACAATTCCAGGTTTTCCCGGTTTTCCCTGATGATCGCCACCCTTTTTGTTATAATGAGAGAAACATTCTTAACTCCCAATGAAACCTGGAAATTATTTGAAAATTTGTAAATGTGATAAATCACACTGGAGTGCACAGTTTCAGGCGTCACTTGGTGGAACTGCATGTTAATTGACCTATTGACCCTGATAATGTCTATGGAGTAGACGAAACCTGGGTCGGTGAATTAAAATAGTGTGGAATACACAGAGTATTTTTATTTTATTTCTACGTTAAATCTCACTGAGTTAAAATAAATAGTTCAAAAGAAATAAATTAAAGGAGCACAAACAAATAAGGAGTGAATAAATAATATGGCACTACAAGGAAATGTAGAAGCTGCTCAACTGAAAAGATATTGCACGAGAAATGGTGCATTTGTGCATTCACGAAGCAAAGTAAAAAGAAGGAATATTCCATCAGAAACATATCATAACTGGTTTAGCATTTTTATTAATTATAATGTATACATATGTATATAAAGTCCTGGAAAGCGGAAACGAGTAGCATTACCAAAATTCACCAACGATCGTAGTTCTTCATTGCCCTAGAGCGAAGGTGCGGTGCTTGCTCTATCTCAGCCTCTATTGTCTCTATGTCTAAGTCTATGACAGTGCCAACTCTACAAGGGTGTCAGCTACATAGTTCTCTGATGCTTGAGGACCTGCCTTTATGCGCTCTTGTTTCATGCGGTTATTTTTTGCTTGTGGTAAATATTGAGCTTCTTAAATATAACTGTTAGTCACGCACTTGTGACTTATTTCATTGAATCATGTCCCCAAAGAGAAATCTCAGTGCAAGTGCTGATGCTAATTGTCAAGCTACAACCTTGAATGACAAAGTGTCAATAATTAGATGCCATGAAAAAGAAGAAAAGGCTGTAGCCATTGCTCGGTCTTTACAATTGTCATGAACAACGGTATCATTGATTGTGCATGATAAGGATTCTATCACATGTCCAAGACAAAGCTCCCGGGATGAAGAACATCATCAACAAGAAGAGACGCAAAATTTAAGAAGAAATGGAGCAAATTCTTGCTCTTTGGATTAATAGGCAGAATCATCAGCATGCTTCGGTTAGTCAGGAAGTAATTCAGGAGAAAGCATTATTGTTATTTGAAGACCTAAAGAAAAAGTATCCAGATAAAAAAGACGTAGAGTTCAAGGCTAGTCAAAGTTGGTTTATGAGGTTCAATCAGTGTCAAAATTTTCATTCCATAAAGAAGCAAGGTGAAACTTCATCGGCTGACCATGTTGCAGCAGCCACATTTCCATATGCGCTGATGAAGATAATTGAGAAAAACCAGTTTCTACCCAAACAGATATTCATCATCGATGAAACTGGTCTCTATTGGAAGAAATTACCAGAATGTTCATTAATTTCCATGGAGAAGAAAACTATTCCTGGTTATAAGGTCTCAAAAGAACGCGTGACCTTATTGTTAGGAGGTAATTGTGCGGGAGATTTTAAGTTAAAGCCACTGCTTGTTTATCATGCGTACAATCCCCGAGCTCTAAAGAATGTGATAAAAGAATCTCTCCCTGTCAAATGGAAGGCAAATTTTAAGGCTTGGGTTACAGTTGTGATTTATGAAGAATGGTTCCTCCACCATTTCCTCTCAGCAGCAGAGAGGTATCATAAAGGGAAAGGGCTTCTTTTTAAGATCCTTCTCCTCCTGGATAACCCTCCCAGCCACCCGAAAAATATAACCGATTCTCCTACAGCCAATGGAACAATGGATTTTTGCCATCTTCAAGCACTACGACATAAAACATACACCACGACAAGTAATAGCCACTACTGATCTTGATGAGTCTATTTAGGTCTGTGACTTCTGGAAGGTATACGACATATACAAAGCGATACTAAACATTGCAGCCGTATGGAATGATGTTTAAAGCATGGCTATGAATGGCGTGTGGAAGAAGCTGTGCCCACAATTTGTGAATGATTTCAAAGGTTTTGACAAAGGTGAAATCAATAAATCCACAGTGTTGTTGAGAAATATACTGCAAATGGACTTTGAAGAGGAGGACTTTGTGGAATTATTTGAGAAATACAAACAGCCCCTGATGAATGAGTTGAAGGCAATTCACGCTCAGCAAAGAAGTGAACATGGAAGAGCCAGAAGATGAAGCAAAAATCTTTACAATCAAGAATATGGAGGAGGCCTTTGCTTTTATGGAAAAATGTCTCATGTAGTTTGAAGAGATGCTCAGTGCTTTTCAAAGGTTATGGGGGCATGTCATGAAGCTTTTGCCCCTTATAAAATAATACTTGAAAATAAGAAGATTAAGGAAGTTCAAGGCACTCTTGACCAGTTTCTGAAATGCATCGACACTCAGCATGGCTCATGTGACGATGGTGATCCTCTGCCATCTATGTCTGCAATGTAACCACCTCTTCGTACACCGGCCACAATGACAACATAAATATCGCCATTCAGGTAGGTTACAGCATTAAACATTATTCCTTGGTAAATTTAAAATAGTGTTGGATGTGAAACTTTTGATGAATGATCAGTACATTTGCGCAACTGCATTTGCAAGGTATTCATTTGCACTGTATTCATTTACATGAGTTATGACTCAAATTTTAACTTAATTAATTTCGAATTCACTACCTACCTAAGGAGTAATACACTTCACAAATTTATAAGAGGCTTGTTCAAAAAGTAAATATCATTTGCAATAGTGCTACCAAAGCGCTGCAATTGTTTTTATGCATACACTTGAGAGGGCTTGTACATGACATTGTGACAAATTAATTAGGTTACCAAAAGTCATGTTCATGTTAGGTTTGACCATACGTTAGGTTCAGAGAATTTTGTCTGAAGCATACAAGACAAAGGGACACAGTACTACATTCACATTTCTCATTGACATTTGGGAAAAAATCAATCATCCACCATACAGTCTGGACCTCACACTGCGTGACTATCAATTGTTCCTGAACCTGAAGTGCTGTCTTGCTGGTCAGCACTAAGAAAATGATGATGGGTAAAAATACCATGCACCGGTTTGGTCACTTTTGGTGGCGCCATTACTTGAAGAAGTCATAAACAAATTGATCAACAGATTTAATAAATGGCTCAACAATGGTGCATATTTTGTTAGAATATGGGTTAAAGTGGGCTCTTTCATGTGAAACAAAAATACCTAGTGGGAAGATATTTTTACATAAACTTATGTTGTTCTTTGGGCCAAAGATGACATTTGAAGTAATGAACTCAACACCACAAGGTTTGAGCACAGACATGCACACACACATATTCATTTTCTCTTATGATAGATCAATATCCAGCGGCAACTTAACCCACAAGGGCTCTGATAATTGCTTATTTAGTAACTTCCAGAAATGTAGAATCTTAAAATTACATAGTATCTCCTGCAAGTAGAGCAGATGGAATCCGACAAGAAAAGACAATAAGTAGAATACAGATATTACTTTGTAGTGGCTGTGTAACATTGAACATCTGCTGAATACAAATATTTCCATTATGTACTTTGAATGCTGAATGGATGACCATTTGTGGATAATGGTGTGGAATGCCACTCTCTAAAAGCAGAACACATATTAATAAACCTAGGTACGTGGAGATAAGAAAATTCTCACGTTGTGCTAGTAATGACATGGGTGTATATTATTACAGAGTAAGTTTACTCTATGATATTATAATTGGAAAATTACAGTACATACTTATTAAATGAACCTTAAACAGCAGCACATAGAGGAAACTTGACATAATAAGGCAAAAAGTACATTTTTAATTGTAATTCCTTCTAAAATGTTGGTTGAAACTAAACATTACTGGGAATTGTGCATCAATTTTCTACATTCTAGCAAAGATATGTTTCCCTGTTCAGTATAAATTAGTAGTTAGATACTGAAAATCTAATAATATGATTAATTGAAGTTAATTATGGGCATATGTACTAGGTTCTTTATATTATACTTGAAAAATTAATTCTGCCCATGGATACAGCCAATGCTAATAATGATCTGTCTCATAAAAGCAGTCCACCATTCACTTCTACTTACGGGAAAGGAGTCATGCAAAGTACACACAGTCTCTAGGGGCTGAAGCTTTACAGTAGCAGTGCCAATCAGGGTATCACCACGGAAAAAACCCCTGAAAAGTCAATGAATGAAATTCAATTGAACTAAAGAATCATTAACACTTGGATACCTTAGAGCTTCTAAACAATTCAACATGGACTCTAAATATTTGATGCGATAACTTCAATTAAAAAGATACCATTTTTTAAGCCACTTAGGTACAGCAGCCTTCATTATATCTATAGTAAAAAAATATTTTACAAGCAGAATGAATATGACAGTAATATATATGAAATAAGCACATGATGGATCATTTTCATCACCATAGTCACATTTTTTTCAAATACATTGTAAAGTAGGAATTGCCTAGCAATCCAAAGAATATTTCTCCTAGGACATAACCAGCTAAGCCATAGCTGAGTGATTTTCTGAGGATCAAATAATTCTATGAAATCACAGGTGGCAGAGGGAAAGGAACTGCCACCTCCATAATGTGTAAATGCCACACAGTTGCACTTATTGCATAATGAGTTTTACACTAACCAATCAGATTGACCTTTGGGTGTAAAAATTTGATTTTCAAATGAAGTTGAAAGGACACTATCTTCGACACACTTTTCAAATCTTATAATTCATTAATACCTTATTCACTCCTGCAGTAATCATGTTGCAAACTAATTAGTTAATACAAGGACCAATCATAAAGTAACACATCCTATTTTATTCCCTAAACTTAATATGCAATGAGCAAAATTGGAATCCAATGTGAAAGAACAAAACCTCAGTGCACAATGTTCAGCAAACATTACTTTTTTAACCCACAAATGGTAGCACATATCATGGTAGCAATTTATATGGCACCACTGATATGTAGTCAGAATAGCATAAAATACTAAATGTAGATGTGAGGCTTATTTCCATCCTTAAAGATTTGGAGAACGCCTATATTTTAAAGCCTGTTGGACATAATTTTTTCCATATAATGCCAGCCCAAGTTATACACCAACACAGCACAGGAGTTACTCTACTTCTATGAAGGAAACTTTTGGAGATACAAATGCTTATCTACTATTATGCATAAGGCAAAGAGAAGGTATGACCTTGGTTTGCGATTCTGGAGAAAAACAATTCCCTCCTGACACTGGGATTCCTTCCAGCCTCATTTGGATAAACCATGGGTGGAGAATCTTTTCAAATTAAAAGGCCAAAATTCATTCTAAGGAGATGTCACCAGGTGGACCTTGTGAGACTCATAGAGGTGCTACAATTAGCACCTGTATGATTAAAATAACATTTTTTGTTGCTGGGGCTTGCATATACACAGGTTCCCCATTACTTAATTAAATCATAACACCATTGCTTAGCCCAATGCATCAAAGCTTAATGACTACATAAATTTTCCTCAAACATCATGAGGGACTTCAGCAAACTCTAAACCTCGTTTGGCTTTTCAAAACACCACATATTGTTTGGTACTCCGTGCTCCTTCATTAACGACTTGCTGTTACTCTCTAATCAATGTTTTAATTATTTCTTGTTTTTGTTCCATCTAAAGAACAACTCTCTCATGTTTCGGCATGATCTCTCTACGAGGCAATCTTCACTAGCAATAGTTTAAATTATATGTTCTTCCCTTGAACCATTTACGATCATAATAACACCATGTTTTGTCACTCCCAAATGCCTTCGTATGATAATAAAATTCCACATACTACGCATTAACAAATTAATATAGATCTAACTAAAGTTATCAGGGATGTTAATAATATAGGCAATGTAGATTTTTTGGACTTTTTTGCATGTCTGCAAAAACAATTGAATGGGTGTAGATTGGTTGAAATAGGTTGACCACTTGGGGCTCAAGTCTTTAATCTTTTTTTACGTTATAACGAATGAAACTTGTCATTATGATAACATCATTCGTTTTCAGTCATTCATTTATCCACGTTGATAACCAAATATGACGTTTTCGTTGGTAATGAAACATCATATATTGTATTCGGTGAATAACGAAAGATTCAAGACTCGGGCCACTGGTGGCCCTGAGACACTAAGACCTGTTTGTCCATTGTGCCAGCCACCTAACAGGAGCCAGACTGCCTTACTTCAGGTCCATAGGGGTGGGATCACAGATCCTTTGCATTGTTGTTATTATAAGAGGAGGCAACTGACAACTGAGTTCTTTTGTGCCATTAACCCATTGGGGTAAAGAGCCGGCAGATTGCTGGTCTATGTAATTATTATTTCTGCGGTGAGGCAAATGAATTAATAATGGCTATTGATTTCATTTCAGAAGTTATATACCAGTACTTTATTTAATCGTTTAAAATATTTTTGTAACATTTATTGTAAAATCAATGTTTATACTAAGGTATATTACTTGCCTGCTCTCCTATTTTTCCAAAGCATCATTTATATATTCACATACCATAGGTAGCTTCACTATGTACTGCAAGTGGATTTGATAAGTATATGTATTATACCTTTTTTTAGTCTTCTATTCCATGCTCATCATTCTTGATTTGTAACATCTATTTTTTTGGAATAATTGTCTGATTGTCATGCTATGCTTGAGTCAGTGCAATATTAGGTGGCAAAAGCCACCTCTCAAGTTGCTGTGATGAAAGCTATGTGTTGATTCGGTGAATTTGATAAATTATAAGAAAATTTGACAGGAGTATTTGGGCATAACATAAATTTACGTGAAACCATGAATTCATTCCACCACTCAGTTCTTGATAAATAAATCCTTGACCAAAACACTCACAAACCCTTACCAATAGGGAAAAGGCTATGAGGGTGTTGGCAGTTAGTGATGTGGAGAATTATTTTCAAAGCAAGAGTGATAAAGCAAGTGAGTAAGAGCAAAAAGTGATCTGAGTGGTGAAAATATTCCCAGCTTTTTTGACAAGTCAAGCAGCAAGTTTTACAGTGAAGTTGAGGTGTCTGTATCTTCACTTGAAGTCATTGGTTTGAAGAATGAAGGAGATGAATGGAATGGTTAAAAAAATATGACTGAGGAATTTTAAATTAACTGTCTCACCTTGGTAGAATCATCATGAGAAAACTGGGATGTGCACAAGAGAGGTAAATTTTGTCTTCCATACTTTAGCAGCAGATTTTCAAAATTCAGTGATTAAGGAAACTAACAGATATGCGAACTACTATTTGAGTCTCCTTCCTCCCTCAATAGTGCTTCGACAAAGGGGTAGTACAAAATTTGTGCCAATTAAATATGAGCATTTTTTTGAGTTGTATGTTGCTGGTGCTAGTAAAAAAGAATAAAATAAAAACATGGATTCCACATGCAGTTATCAAAACATGATTTTTCAGCATAGGATACCATGTAGGCCGTTTCTACTCCTTTCAAAATGGTTTACATTTCCAAATTGCCACAGAGAAAAAAATTCACCTTGACCAAGACTCGAACCTGGTATCTCCTGATTAGGGGATTCCAGATTAGAGTCGCAGTATCGGTAGATTTTTATCATTGGAAATTTAGCTATTACACATTTCAACGGGTTACTCCGCTAAGGCATTTGTAGCTAGTTTGCAATCCTTGAATTTGTTTATATTTTGTCAATAATGAGAAAAAAGACTATGAAACTATGAACTATGAAAAACTTCACATAAAGTTTATTATTTGAAGAGAAAACTTTCAATGATGTATGACCCTAACAAAATCTTGCTGCCCATGCGAGTTTAATGAAATTTTGGAGAAGGTTATGCAATGTGCAGTAAAACTCTAGCAAGCATGTGCTGCTTGATGCGAAATCATACAAAATCTGTGAAAGTTCTTCCAGTTACTTCATGCAATTTTCAATCTATGCCAGAGAGAAGCCAGCCACAGCTATTGGAATACTATCCAGTGGAGCTGTAGTCCACCTAGCTATAGTACTTATGGAGTCCTATTATCATATTGGGGGTGCTGTGGCTTTTTACCATTGATATTCATCGCCAGCCCTCTTCCAGAAAAAGAGAAAATACAAAATAAGTGCCATTGGAGCGGTTATGGTAAATCAAAAAACATGTCTAAAGAATTCAAAACTAAGGATATCAAGTTAATTAACAGTGCTGTACTAAAAAGGCAAAACATTAGAGACATAAAAAAGAAGTGCAAAAAGAAAGTTTCACCTGCATTGCAATAAAATAGAAAAATACTAAAAAATCTGAATGAAACCTTAAGAGAATTAAATAAACAATATTAAGAAGAAGAAAATGGTTAAAAAATTATTTTAATCAAAGAAAAAATAACGTAAAATAATTATCATTTGATGATACATGTACTACTGTAAATCTCTTTCAAATGCAGACATAAGCCAACTGATGAAATTTTAATTTGAACAACATGATAGAAACAGAAAGAAAAACAAATTTCCAAACGAAAATTTTCAGAAAATTATATAGGGATTTAAGGGCAAGGGCCTAGCCACGTTGATACACCGGTTCCCGTTAGATCACCGAAGTTAAGCAACGTTGGGCCCGGACGGAGGTTGGATGGGTGTCCCCCTTCCATACCTCTACCGTGGTGTTCTTGTCCCCTGTCTGCGAGTGGCGGGCAGGTTAAATGTGGGTTGGCACAATGGATCTAAAGAGGTCTAAGTGCCAGGGGGGCTCCAGAAGGCCCCCGCCCACCCCTCCAATTTACATATAGGGATTTAAGGCTGGAAAATTAAGAACTGAATGGGTGAAGTACAGGTAGATATTTGGGTATAGGAAGGAATTTTTAGGTAGTGGGGGAAAGGTGAGGACAACCCAACATCAGTGTTAGCCTGTTCTTACAGAAAGGCACCAAGAGGTCCATGATTTAATGTCTCATATGATGGGCTGAGCACTGCCCTCAAAGTGCTCTCTACTCACTACTCCAGTGGACATAAATCTTCCACCACCGGCACTTGAACCCAGGTGTACAGGATTCAGGGTTTATAGGAGTTTTTCCTTTTCATTTTCCCTGACTTTTCCAGGATTTCCAGACCATTATTAGTGATTTTCCCTGACTTTTGAGCTCCTGAATACTCCAAGATTTCGGTCATTTATAGAGATAAAAGTGGTAGTGAGGAAGCAAAGAAGTCTAAAATAATGAGAAATTGTAGGTTTATTTTCATATTAATCATATGAACTTCCAGTAATAAGAGATCAAAAACTTTTAAGTCAACAAAATAAAAATTATCATTACTTACATCGATATGCCTTCAGAAAGGAATTTAATTGCAGAAAAATATATGCATAGAAAATTAACCTGGCTTTTCCTTCAAACCTAATGTCATGTTAAAGTAGCTCTTTGAATCAATCTTGATTTTTTCTTCCTCACATCTTTCTACAAATTTGGCTAAGTGACTTCAAATTTGACTGAGAATAACTTTTTCGTCGCCAGAGGGACAAAGCAAAGCATTCCTGGCGAAGTTGCTAGCGAATGAAAATAAGAATATGAATTTGCAAACCTTTCGCCAATCTTTTCACCAAACCGTACAGGCTATAGCCAGAAAGAACCAGAATAGGGCCCCTGGGCTGCCTCCACAGCGAAGCCGGCCAGAGAGGCCAGTCGTCCCCTCCTTCACCCCACCCTCCCCTCCTATGTGCAGTTTTCGATCTCGTGGCATTTTCAGGTGATAAATTCCAAAATTATAATGTTTTGCAATTTTTCCCTGACCACACATTAAATTCCCTGACTTTTCCAGGATTTGCATGGCCATTTTCATTTTCCCTGACTTTTCCAGGTTCCTATAAACCCTGGGATTGGAGGCCAGCAATGGTGCACCTAGATGGGTGCATTTTTATGGGGGGGGGGGGGGGGGGGGGGGGCATGCTGACCAATCTTTTGCAAGGTGAAACCAAAATTTTATTTTAATCAGCATATTTTGAATGTTATACCTAGTAGGCCATATTTTCTTATGCATATATTCAAGAAATATGGCCATCTTTGGTCTAGTCATACTGGAGTAAAATGATTTAATGAGTTTTTCCTATATTTCCAATTGTTGTACCAGGTCCCCCAGGTCCCCAATAGGAATTTCTATAACTTCACTGAGCTTCATATATGGTGTGTCCAGGTATTATGTGTCATCATCACCACAGGACATATGCAGAGAATGTTTCAGATGTGTTTCATCCCCTTCTTCACATTACTTGCAACTAGCTGAATCTGTGATTTCAAGAGGTGAGGATGTCATATAATTTCAGAGTATCTGTAGATGAACACCACTATCATTCGTAGATGATCCCTGCTTCAAGAGAGGAGTCTCTTTGCTAGTCCAAGCCTTGGTTCTCCTATTTTGAGTTTCATCTGTCTCAGCTTTACCATGGTCCACCGGATCTCAGAATATTGACTTAAGCCCCACCTTTTGATCTCTAACACCCCTATTGAGAGTGTGAGGAATATGTGAATTTTTTCATGAATATCTACTGGCATGTTGGTTAAAAAGTAACTGTTGCTGTGTGTCCTGTATGACATCAGTAGAAACCTCTACGTAGGCTGGTAACTACAGTGAAACCTCCCTATAACGTATTTACAGGGACTGGAAAAATGATGGCTTCGTTGAATGGATGTTATATGTGTATTGCACAGTCTCCAGAGAAGTCAAGGATTCTTGTTGCTGTAAGATGCGACCCTCATTTACTATGCAAGCAAGTTTAGGAGGGCAAAAATCATTTTCGTATGCCATATACTGCCATTTGTCCACAGTAATTGATGGTGAAACTTGGTTGGATAACTGAAAGTCATGGATACTTCATTCATGTTTAATTTCATAGCAGATTTGTCCCTAGTTTCAGTGCCATGGTCTTACCCAGCCCTCTTCATATTTTACTGACATTATCATTTTACCTACAATTTCGTCTATTGGTCAATAATTTAATTACCCTTAACTCTACATCACCTAAAACTAATGCCTGTAATTCATGCATACTGAAGATGCCACTTTTCCATTTCAAGCTTGTTCTGCTAAATACGTAAGGTTATACAATATAACTTATTCATACACATGATTGGTTAGATAAATTTCTCGTCAGAGCAGCTGTCACCGACCCTTTTTCCGGCTTTTTTCATATAAAACTGTATCTCTTCATTAAAATTTTATTGGTGTATCCAAAAAGTGGAACACGCGTACAACATGAAAATTGTCATCAGTAACAGTTATATATCAAATAAGTTGGAAACTTCATTTAGTTCTAAGCGAGTAGTACTGCATAATAATACGTAACGCTACTGAGATTTTCTTAATTCAAAATGTTCTCGGTGCCATTAAACCAGGAATACAAAGCGGATGAAAATGGTGATAAGAAACTAAAAGAAATTCAGCTGTCAAGGTAACCCCAAGGTGAAGAATACTGAGAAAATACTATTGCGAACATTAAGAAACAAATAAGTTATACTAAATGACAACAGTTATGAGGAAAGTGAAAGGGATATAACTTGCAACCTAGTACGCCAAGGTAAAGAATGAAATAGGCATGTTAACTACCATCTAATTTTGTTTTACCGCCGTTAACTTCGCCATCTTAGGATTCCAAAACCACAAACATCAATATAAAATAGTAATATTGCATAAAAAAATTCAAATACTAATGCTAACTACTACTACAAAATGCTAATACATACGATTAAAACAGCATATTTCACACTCCCAGCCATGAACAAACAAATGTCAACAGTAAAAGTCCTATAAATAAGCCGGTAAATAATTGAGCAAAACCTTTCGTTCACATTTCTTTTATGACGTAAAAGAGATTTTTGTCACATGTAGCAGGTCTCTGTATATCGAGACGGCCTTGCTAGATATCAAAACTACACGAGTACCAATACTTCCTGACATTGTGAGACAACTGCTTAGCATTAGCCTTGGGAAGATCTGAGGTGAAAAGAAAATTATTAATTGAAAAGCACAACCTCCTTCGAAAATTACACAAAAATCCACATATGAAGCGTGTTGATTTAGTGGCAAAAATTGAAGTTCTGTCATCAATACTGAACTCGAAATCATTCTACTTAACATATACATTGTTCGGCATTTCTGCCTTTGCTCTCAACTCGTTTTCAAAAATACGAAATTCAAACAAAATATAATGGCATGGTCAAGTGTTATGACGTTAATAGATTCACATTATCAATTTTAAACTGAAGATGAAGGTGCTTGCATGCTTCTAATGTTGCATACTTACGGAGAAAACACAGTTTCGTAAATTTGCTGGAATTACATAAACGAATATAAGTAAATCATTTGAAACTCAAAGGACATCATGAAAAAAGTACAATTCTATAATTCATATTCTATCGAAATTCCCTTTCATTTGAGCATTTTATATTGTTATGACAGCCACCAAAGTTCCGCTGCCCTCTGCGACTCAAAAATAATTGGGCAATTTTTCATCCTCACTGCAAAGAGATGCCACAAAAGTGATTATTAAAAAAAGTCTTACCTGCATTAAACAAAAGACTGAATTATTTACACACTGATATGCTCCTGTATGAATATCACTTTACTGTTTTTGAGATATAAATCCTTTAACTTGAGTCTTTTCGCATGGACTGTATATACAAAATGTGCTTTTTGGCCATTATCGTTGTAATTGATAATTAAGTGCCCACCAATGTAAGGTATCGTACATATTTCCTTGAGAGGTGTAACAATTGTAAATGAAACTCTGTTACAATGAATGAATAACAGCGATCTACGGAATGAACTAACTTGAAGGCCCGCATATGTCCCCCTCAAAGTTATGCAACCAGCCTCACATCACGCTCTTTTTTACAGATTTTTCAAGGAGTGTACCCCCTCCCCCCCCACATTTTGGGGTGTTGTTGCGCTGCTGGACAGCAGCACATATCATTGCCAAAACGTTCCATAAGGTGGAATATAGGTGTTCATTTTGCTGAAACCTCTTTATAACGAACCTCTATTTATCAAAATGACCAAAAAATTGGTCCCTTCCATTTTGATATAAAGAGGTTTTACTGTAATTTCTATTTATTATATTCTTACAGCTATATTTTAATTAGTACCCTCACCTAATAATGCATAACTGTAGTGGGTTAATAGGGAATTTTACCAGAAGAATAGAGCGGTGTTAAAATTTATTCAGCCATAGGGAAATAGATATCCAATAGGCTATCAAGTGGAGTCAGTCCACTGATGATAACTATATCCATTTAAGTCAACTATTAGAAAATAAATACAATATTCGCACTCGACATATGCATTTTGATAATGAATTCCAACTGCCACCATGCCTTGGTACTTCTCTCAACATTTTCATTACTAGTGATGTATCTTTGTACATGAGAATTAAAATAAGGTTTTAAGGTGCTCCAACTGCTGAGGTTACATTGCACCATCTAACCAATACTGGATCCGAAGACAAGTACAATATCCACAGGGGAGGCAGGATTCGAACCAACAACTTTAAAGTTGGCATATAGGTACTATTGAATTAGCTAATATGGTTGGTATCAATAAAAATAACCAAGCATTTATGAGTTTCAAGCTAGCACAAAAAATGATACACTCAATTTCTCCATTTTACATTGATAACAGAAGATGAGCACATTGGGTCATCACACTCATGAGTATCAAATATGGATGCACCTTACAGATATCATTGCCCTCGTCACTTCATCTTTTTGCTCCACATTACCATCAATGGGAGAAATTTAAGGCACATGCAATGTGTATATATTTGTAGTATATTATTCATCATTACAGGGAAATAATGAGTCCATGAAGATTTTTGCAATTGTTTTCACAGGGATATGAACACTTATAATTCATAAAATCATACAAAAATGATTCTGCTAGTGGAATGTGTTCATTATTTCAGTTGTATAAAACAAAGCATAAAACCAATTATTTACCTGAATCTATCATGACAACCAATCTTTTCACAACTGAAGCAACAAAGGTTATGAAGGCAGGACCTGGAAAGAGTTTGTTTCATCTAGATTAAGAACAGCATACAGTTAGACATGAAATTTAATTCTCCTGACCGAAGAGTGAGCAGAAAGGGAAATACCAATCCAATGACTGAAGCAAAGTATCTCCGGTTAAACAAGCATTATTAGAGAGCTTTTAACGAATATAACTTGATACAAACTGGAAATCTATGAGAATCATAAACTATGCAACTTAACCCTTTCTTAGGTGGGAGTAAAAGAAAGTTGCCAAAGAACATTTTATTAAGGAAAGCAAACAACCAATGTAGGCAATCAAAAAGCATGAAAAAGCACCAAAGCTAACACAGCACAAACACCTATTGTTCCATCATTCCTGTTCAAGGACCTTATTCATAACAAATCTAAGGGAGTACATCATGTAACTCAAGTGAATCTCCTTAATTCACCACATAAAAATATTAAACAACAGGAGCAAAATTCTGAGTTAATATTCTCAAAATATAACTCTATCCTTCTTGGTGTAAAATGCTGATTTGGCTATTCAATAGTATGATCATGGGAAAAATGTCAAAACCCATGTGCTCATATTTCCTCTCCAGAGGAAGAATAACCTCCTTTCAAGTGATGACATAAACTTTCCAAATGGAGTGAGAATGGTAATGAGAGGACCCTAGTAATCAAGCATGGAGGGCTACTAAATTAAGATATCACAATCAAGACCTTCACTTACAGTGATCCCATTTTCTTCATAGCAATTATTACAAAGTCACAGCTATTCTCAAACATAAATGGTTACCCTTCAATGCTAAAATTCTAACATTTAACAAAGGTCTTTCTATGGTAGGCTTTCATTGAAGATGTTGCAACAGAGGTGTTGCACCAATTCCCAACTGAAAGTAATATCAACAGTGGCAGCAAATAGCTTTTAAGATAGCTCTCATACAATCCCTTCCAATGAGTTAAATGTCCATTCTGAATAAAATTTCAATGCTGAGTCATCACAAATTTGCCTGGCCCAGACATCCAAGGAGCAGAGTCATAGATTTGGGAGACCTATCTCACTTTCAAAGAATACATGGTCACCCCGTGTTGCAATAAAATATCAGACATTGCATTCTCTCATTCATTGCTTAAAAGATGCCATTAGTTATGTTGTTTTGACAGCTTAGTCATACCTTAATCTGCAGACTACGTAACCATTAATGATCTACGTAAGAGTATTGGTTAAGGGCAATAAAAAGGGAATAGAATAAGTTTAGCTATGAAATTTAACATTCTTTAGGACCTCTGATGATAAACCGTGGGAGAAAAAGGTTTGATGGTATTAGAACACTCCTTAACACAATATTGTTGGTTTTGAAAAATTTACTTAAGATAGAAAAGGCCACAAAAGTGTTTTGAAAAACAAAATAGTAATAAGAGCCCAAGAACAAAAGATCCTAAAATGAAACATGACATACTGAAATGGTTCAGAGATATTTCTTCACAAAATATTCTTGCGAGTGAAAGAAGAATGTGTGTGTGTGTGTAATCATTGAAGATGTTGTAAATAAACATCAAAGAATAAAGGATTATTGCCAGCAGGAGACATGCATTTTGCTTTTACTCATGTAAGTAAATAAAAAGAGATATATTTTGTCAATTGTAAATGCATTCATACTAATAAACTGTCTTTGCTATTTTGTATACACATTTCCCTATTTCAAAACAACCCAACAAAAGAGGAGGGAGGCTAAATGTGCGAAAGATCTTCACTGTGCAGGTTGGTAGGACACTTCAAAAATTACTTAATATTGCATGGCACTTCATTTGTCGGGAAACATCATTATGCTCAAAAGGATGAACCACATTAAAAACCTTAATTAATAAGAAATATCAAACAAATATTTAGTAGAGAAAAGAAAAGTTGTCAAGTCATACATTTTCCCTCAAGTTCTGTGCATAAACATTCATCAGAGATAATGGAACACTTTGTGTTGAATAAACAGTATTAGCTTCATTGATTAACTTTTTGTGGTGGCAATAATATAATATCGTAACATAGAACTCAAGGGTAAATGGTCCATTTATCTTCTGTTTCCTGTCAGTCCATCCAAAGAGAAGAAACAAGAGACAAACTCAGGTAAACTATATAAAGAAAAGAAATCCCTGCGAAACATGTGAAATCAGGACTTAGGGAGCAAATGAAAACCTTACATAAATATGGACAGAAGATAACAATCATTAATTCAATATACTACAGGAAGATAAACGAGGTGACCATAGCCTGAATGAGACAGCAAAAATTTGTAAATCTACTTCTGTTTCTCACTTACATATATGGCATTGTTTGATTTTATTCATCAAGTATGGCAGGCTTAAATAATAGTATGTCCCTCACAAACCTTCTATCTAGTCAATAGATAAACAACTGCCATTCACGTGCCCAACTTTAGGGCTCACAATGCATCAGTAGTAATAGGTACAGAAGAACTCAGTGAAATGACTCAGGGGTCTTTTATTCCCTAAGAATGACTTCAAATTCTTTATTTGACCCATCATCCTCCCAGTTCTTCCCCTCGCCAAGCTTGGCATGTGCAGATGCCATCTCGCCATCTCATTCAAACAAACAACAAAGTTCTACTACACTCTATAAACTCCAAGATGAAACATTATCTTTCATATTAACAGCAATAAGTTGATGTTTATTACAAACAATATTAACAGGTTTTTGCAGAATACCTTTTATAAGCCCATGAAAAATAAGTCAAGCATTCTTGATTGGAGGAGGTTAAAATATAGAGATGGGTTAATAAAAATTTCGTATATAAATAAATAGTGGCTTCATTACGCAGTGGAAAAACTACTGAGCAGCATATGGAATATGTGGTGTTCAGAAAATCCAAACAAGGCCTTACAGGTGCACTAAAGCAAGTGTTCCTTTTGATTGTGAAAATATAAATAGATATATGGATGGATCTTTAGATATTTAAAACTTTTTTCCAAATAAATATTTTCAGTAAGAGGGAGAGGTTGAGCAACTTGGATCATGAAATGAGATGAAAATGTTTTCGTGCAACTAGAAGCAAAAAAAGAAAACTATGTATCTGCTTTTTTCTCTTGGTTTGCTAGAAAAAATAGAATGTAACAACTAGCCTACATTCACTGGATTTGGGTAAGCAAACAGTGGTGGAGTGGTTTACAAAGAGGGCTAGTGTACTGCAGGTTGCGTGTTTGATCCTTATCGCAGTTAAAATTTTTTTCAGTCATTGTACTGAAGATACCATCATTTCAATTTCCATTTCCTACATTATTCACCTTCATGAATTGAATAAAACTTCCATGGTCCATCGCTAATAAAACTGGTTTCTTGGGAGGCCCAGAATCAATGTCTGTTGCTACCAATGCTGGAGGCTTCATCAGGGTAGAAGCCTCCAGCATAGGAGGAGAAACATTGGTGGCAACTGACAGCAAATTCAGGATCCAAGAAAACAGTTTTAACAGTATTCACTTTTTTATAGTTTAATCATTTTAACTAGATTTAAACATGCAACACTCAATAACATATTTTAAAGTTAACATGATGTTTCCATGATTTTGGTTCTGCAGTAAAATATTTTCCCTAACACTTCCACCAATGCTGACTTTATTATTTTTATTTTATTTTATCGACATCCAAATTCTGATAATCCATCTTTTTAAGTCCCTACTGTTAACATTGGTGGTGTTCCTAGGGTATGGCAGAGTTCACACCAATGACTGCCTTATCCAAAAATTGCTAATGGTACTTTACAACCAGCAGCTGTATTTTCAATCCTTCATTGTTTTTCAAGTACCTGCTGGAGTAGTGGGCTGTATTCCTAGGGTAAGGCAGGATTTTCATCACTGAGAGTAATTCCGAATACCAATAATTGTACTTTACAATGAGTAGGTTGCACATGCAAGTGAGTATTCATATGTAAGGGTTGGAAATTAAAGATGATAAACTTTTTGATACAATGACTGAAAGAAAAAAATATAATCTGCAATAAGGATCAAACTTGCAACATGCAGTACACTAGCTCTTGTTGCTAACCACTCCATCATTCTCAGCTTACCAGAGCCCAGTGAATGTAGGCTAGTTGGTTGACATTCTTTTCTTTCTTGTGAACCTGGGCCTTGAATCGAGAAAAAATCCAGGACGTGTTGTTTCTTCATTTTGCTTCTAGTTCCAGGGAAAAAAATTCCATCTCATATTGTAACCCAAGTTACACAACCTCTCCTTGTAAGTTCATTTTTGAAAGAAGTTTTCTCTCAAAAATGCACTACAGTTAGTCACTGTTCCTTTCTAATTGAATAAAAACTTTAATATTAACCAACTTCAGCCTATGAATAAAGGACAAGAAGTTAAATAACTAATGTAAACTACAGGTCCTAGTTGCCAAGACAACAATCTTTTACACTAAAAACTTATGGTCAAAGGTTAGAATCTTGCCTATGTCGAGGATGTTTTGCTGTTCTTAAAATTATGCTAAACAGATGGTGCAATATATTACCTTGGCTGTTGGGGCACCTAACTACTTTAATGTATTAGTACCAATGAAAACCATACATCACTTTGATGATGTAGATATACAGGACTAGTAAATGGGCAGGCAGTGGCGAAAGTAAACCACAGTTCCAGCCAGGGAGGGTGACTGTCCTGGGCACAGGACAAAGAGGAGACATTAGGAGGAGTAAGGTACATATGTTTCATTAGAAGTACATCATAGATTTACATGCCTTCTCTTACTAGCATTTTGATTGCCTCATCAAGCAAGACTGATCTCAATGATTTGCAAGCAATATGATTCCTATCTTTTACCAATAATAACAGAAAAGTTAGGGCCCCAAAAACTTGACTGAATGCTACGCCCAAGGAATTCCTCTTCAGAATTCCAACAGAGCTGGAAGAGCCCAAGATGGCATTTTGTTTAGTAACTCATTCAGCATAACAATCAAGAAAGACGAGAGGTATAGAGAGTACACACGAATGGCTGCTCCGACCACATGAGTCATGAAATTGCTGACTGAGGAGAAATTCTTATTAGCACATTTTGAATGATCCAAGGCATACATATTTCATGCCTTAGGGTTGCTTGGGAATAAGCAATAACTTTGAAGAGGGACTTGGTCTAGGGAGTTTAGTCTTCATTCTGCAGAGAATAGTAGAGGATTTGTGTTTATCAGGAAGATATTATTTTATTTATGGATTTACGCAAAAATGTGAAAAGGTACATAATTTTTGAGTAAACGTTGACAATTACCATAAAAGTGAACTGGAAAATGCCTATTTGTCATCATTGTCTACATAACAAGAACCCAAAACATCAAATTGCAGCAATTTCTTTTTAATTACTAATTCTTCTGCACAAGAATCAATTTCTGTGAAATAAACACATTGATCTGGCTTTGTATACTGTCACTAAACTGCAAACAAGTGGTGCTACAAGTCTGGCAGCAAAAAATTGAACAGCCATATAAAAGGATCTCATTAAGGTTATTTATTAACCAAATACTCCAGTTGTCATTAATGTATTCCTATTGCAATGCTTCACCCAACTTGGATGAAACTGGAAAAAAATAGCTGGAGCTAATCCAATTTTGAATTTGAAGAGAAAAAAATTGAATACAAATCTATTTCTCAGAATAAAAAAACTCATTCTTACAATGTACTGTCATGGTCCCCATCATCAGGCAGCGGAAAGGCTTATTTATGTAAATATGTGTTTAAGTGTATGGGTACGTGAGTGAGTGCGCCCGGAGACGAGTGACCTAAGTTCAAATTGTATACACCATGTCGCTGCCGTCGGAACGTCTAGCAGACGACCCCGCGCAGTGAATCATGGGAAAATCTGAAGAGACAAAAAGGCTGAGTAGAGGCTCAACGAGGTCAGAATCAGAATGCTTATCACGAAAGCAGAAGTGAGTTCACGGTGAATAAGACAAGGAGAGCACGTCGAACAAGGAGACGGAGCGCATTGATCAGAGGGTGCGCGGGAACGGGAGTGATAGCGAGGAGAGACGCCTGTCGGAGGGTGAATAGGATCAGCCAGAGAGAAGTTCCTGCCGCTGCATAAGTTGAAGATGCTATGTGCTGTTGGCCCGGCAACGGACTATCACCGCCTGATACCACCCCTCAGAGGACCGCGTAAGCTATCCCGGGGAGTGATCCCGCCCCTTTATTGCTCAAACAAGCTCGTCCCGACTGTTAAACTCGAGTGCTCTGGGAGAGAGTTGTGTATCGTAATCCCGTGATTGTAAACGGGAAGAAATGAGATCAGCCCACGTGACTTTTCACCGGGAACGTTTAACCGAAGTGACCAAGTACTAATGATTGTCTATGATTTAACTGTATGGTATCTGGGTAATTGCATTTCCTAATATTAATCATTGAAAGTAATCTAATGTATTGTCTCAAGGGAACTGGCACTCCAACGTATTGATGAATGTGTGTGAGTTAATGTACTGTACAAAAGGGTCTGCATTTCAACGTATTAATTATTGCATAAGGTTCCGTGTATTGTATTAGGGTATTTGAATTTCATGTCTTGTTACAAGGTGAATTCTGTTCATTGGCCCTGTTTGAATGTTGTGTTGGCAATTGCTTTGATTGAAATTGTTCAACCCCTTCAGGGTAAAGTTAATGAAAGGGTATTTATTTAATTTACAGGGCTTATTTGATATTTATGTTCCTTTTTGCTGGATTAAATTGTTTGTGTTAAACGGAAGTCTGCCTTGCACGCTGTCATTTGAGGGGGGGCCACATCACCTCTCCCGACGATCCTTCTTCGTTATTTTCATTTTTTCAGGGTCTTTTGGCGAATTAAAACGGCGCTGGACGCCAGAAATTACACGAACCCTCCTCTGGTCTTGGGGGTTGGTGGGGGTAAGTTTGATCATGGCCTCTAACCCAGAGAAACAAAAATAATTACGTGTGCGTCGGACCTCACCAGTTATCCTCATCCGCGCGTGCCATTGTGGGGACGGTGGGAGGGGATAACCAGTCGGGCAGGTGGGACCGGCACAGTACGATATTATGAATCTGCAATTTTTCAGTCTTGTGAATTTTATAATACCTTTTCAATGTAGGTATTTACTGGATTTTTATTGAAATTTTTAATATCCAGGTTTACTACATCACTCATTGGTATATTTAGTATTATAATTAAACAGAGGAGGGAATGAAAGTTCTTTCGGAAATGAGTCACCTAAGGTTATATCCACAATGACACAAGTAAAACAGTTCACATGGTATCAACACATATTGGCAATGAAAGCCACAGAGCAGAGCATAAAGAATAGCATTTATCTTGAATAGATGCTGAAGACAGCACAATGAGCTTGAAGGCACAAAACATGCAAAATAGGTGGTAAATTGATATGTATAACAGAATACTGCCTAAATAGGTACCTTATTTAATATTACATATTCTAGAAAGATATATTTAAAATGCCAAGAAAATTTATCATTAGATGTGAAAATAACGTGCCAGTTAAAGCTATTAAATATTCACTAAATTTTTAAGTAAATATTTCCATAGAGTGAATGCAACTGTATTAAGCAGTAAGACATGAAATCAATATTCAATTAATCTTGTCAGACAGTAATTTCAGCTATGACACATTGATGAAAAATAACTTAAAACATATTCAGGCTTTGAAAGTAGCATATAAAAAATTATTACATTAAAAAATCAAAGATTAACACAAAATTAATCACAATGATATGTTCATAAAATGTCATTAACACACAGCTCCCTGGCTGAACTCTGCCCCTTACCCACATCTCCACTGTCCGGTGTGATGTGATTATTTAATGTTTTACCGCTTGTCCATCTAACACCCATTCCGCTCCTATGTGAACTTGGCTTAGCAAAAGAAAAACTAAAAAGTGCGAGCGTGCGCAGGATACACCAGGGGGGGCTGTAAATCATCAGTGCCTAGACTTCATTGGACTTTAAATAATGTAGAGATGGCAAAAATCTTGTATTCTAAGTTGTAGTTGACTAATAATGCTACGAAAGATAAATATCATGCGTTAATTTGTACTTTGAAGTGCATCGCCCTCAAGAAATATCACTCGTAATAACGAGTAAATACCGTGGCAGGAGTTTCTTGGACTCGCTATAACCATTTTCTTTTACATGTAAATCATAGGTCTTTTGATGGTACATTGCCAATCACTTGTTATAGCGAGATTCTCGCTATATGCTGTACTAACTATAACGGGCTTCTACTGTTCTTTTCTACTTCTACGGATTTCCTACTAAGTTAGCTGACTTTTCCTTGACTGAAAAATTCCTGTTGTTACCTAGATATCCTAATTGCTGATGACCCTGACATGCTAATGCCAGATTCAAGTTATATACAAACTAAGTAAAACTGCATACTAGATGACATTTATCATTTAATGTGTTTCACACCCTTAATTTCTGACCAAGATTTTAACTGCCATGAAGTCACATTCAAGGACAAAATCAGATAACTGACAAGCCCGCACTTTGTTTTTGTGCTTCAGAAATGACACATTGACAGTCGAAACCTGGTTTGGAAATAAATTAAGTATGGACTAAACGGATCAAAATCAAAACCTGGTTTGGAAATAAAAAAAGTGCGGAGTACAATTTCATTGAACATTTAAAATCTTCAACTGGAAGTGTAATTGTTTAATTAATTCTACATCAAATATGTTAGAAATGTACCAGGATGAAATCCTATGATCGGCTTGAGGTGCAACAAAGAATTAATGACTCTATTTAATTAGTTCCTCAACGATTGTACCCAGCTTTCTTTTCTTGATGCTGCAATGAGACATCTCCCTCCTATTCCTTGTTATCCAACTTCTGCCATCCTTCACCTCTCCCCATCAGCCTTCAGAAAAATATGCACAAAAAATGTACTCCCTACCCCATGCCACCTGAAGAAGTTGGCCATTAACTGAAACCCAGGATGGAAATATATTTGGAGGTAATGGTAAAAGTTGCGTCCTAATAAATCAAATTCCCTTGAGTTTATTTATAAATATAATCAATCCTAAATGATATAATAAATAATCCCACAGAGTAAAATAAGCACTTACCCTCGTGACCACAGCTCCAGTTTGACTGCATGCCTTTTAAAAATCCTTTGGCAAGGTCTTGCTGTGCGCTGCATTGTAAGCAAAAATGTCTGTTCGTAGGCAGGATTGTTACCTCTCACTGTTTGAGTTCTGTCCTTCTGAGGGGCTTCCTGATTAAAAGAATAAATTACAGTGGCATATCCACCTACCTGACAGTTAAGAAATGCACATACAAAAACAAAAACAGTGATCCTTAATTAAACAAGTTACTCATTGAATGTACAGAGTTTTACCAACTGACTTCAAGTTCAGAAGAGATGTAAAATTGGGGAAGGCACAAAGGGAAAAATAGAATCATCTCAGCCACCTATGCTTCAACAGCCAGCTAAGTTCACTCAGTGATTCAAAATAAATTTTAACATTGGGGAAATACAACAATTCCTCATGTAAATGCAAAATCCCTTATCAACAAATAGGATGAAATGTGTGTCCATAATTACAGTATTGTATAATATAAATACATCAATTCATTTTCTTTGTAAGCTTACTGCAGTAATGGATAAAAATGAGTCAGCAGACATTGTGCCCAGTCATCATTTACCATGCAGGAAGAAAATGATTTTATAAGTGCCAATTATTTTGACATCGTTTATAAACCTACCCTGGTTTTATTCGGACAAGCATATTACCGCATTCTTCCAAATATAATAGTCTCCCCCTGATTACAGTCCCCCCCCCCAATTTTTGAAGTTCAGTTTCAGATATATGTTTTTGAAATGCAAAGCAGGACTTGCACATAATTTTCTCAGGTTAACAACTTGAACACCTCGAGTAATAAAAGTCTCCAAATTGTTTCAGTTATCAGTATGGAGAATCAAGTTAAAATGTTTCCCAAAATACTCAATATTATTTCACCTCTTAAAGTTGACTAGCTATTGTATTTAGGGAAACTATATTTCCAGAATTAGGCGGAATGGAGAATTGAGATATGCAAATGAGAAATCACGATTTTTAAGTGGAAGCACTGCCATATCCACATTAGGAATCATGGCACCCAAAGATTTTTTCATTTAAAATGTCACCCTCTATAGTTAACACGCGTTGTTTGCAAGAAATCAAGGTAACTGAGATTGCAGAGAAGGATTATTTTAAAAAGGAATGACAATATAATTAAAGGACACAGATTCCTAAATGTCTATCTTCTTTATTGAGTTTTGCTTTTACGTCGTGGGTACAGTTTTTTTTCCAATAAAAGCTTCGTTATACGCAAGTTTGTGTACGTAATCACATTGTCCAAAAGTAAATATTTGGCAGCAATATGACATATAATCTTCACAAATGTTCATGGTTCCATTTAACAAATATTTCATGCTTTAACTACCTTCTCCAATCGGGACGGTATTTGTTTAATTCTGATTATTTTATTTGGGTCTTCTATTATTTGTATCGGGTGCAGAATAATTCTTTAAGAGTATTTCGTTGAGAAAAATAGACTGCAAGTCTGCTATTTCAGTTAAATCATATACTTTTCTTCCTCTTCCAATTAGTGACATCATCTCTTCAAATTTGATGGATTTCTGCTAAACATGATAGAACTTTGGATCGTAAAAAGGACCTTGGTCAATCACCCTTGTTTGCGTGACGCATGAACACCTGGAATCAGAACGGGTTATTCCCAATATCCATTAACGCAAGTTAGTGTTTGAACAATGAATTTTTATTCATGGATGAATGCACGCAAGTAAATGAATCTTGTATACAGTCCTGTTGGATTTAAGTTTTTGATTGCTAAGGAAAAATAATGTATCAAAAATTTACCATATATAAGCTGTGACTAGGAAATTGGCAATTAATGACGTAATTAATAATCCTAAATAGGAATTTAAAAATGGTATAGTAAAACTTATAAGTTTTATGCCATATATCATCCGTAACACCCTTATTAGGAGCCTACCATCCATTGCAAAATCACCATCACTGGCGAGTTTGAAGACCAATATCTCGAAGATGGCTATAGCGATTTTAAAGTAAAGTATATCATATTAAAGCTTGTTTATTTCTACGTTTACCAATGGTATTAAAATATTTTTACACTTTTTATTTACTGAAGTATGTGTTTAAGAATTTTTTGGATTTCTAGTGATTTTTTTGGGTACCAGATAGATCCATCGAATTTGGGGCATTGTAAGAACAACACAAATTGATATATCAAACTTTCCTTTTCACATTTTGTAGCCAAGGACTTTGTACATAGCCATATGAAGTTTCATACTATTCAGTTCATCAGTATTTTGGTTATTGATGAAGTTGTCAAACTGCGTTATTTTCCATCCCGCACACTTTCCGTTCCGAAAATCGCCGTTTGGACCTTTATCTTGCTCTCGAGTTAATTTCATAATATGAATCGACTTACGAAATCTCAATAGAATTCGTTGATTATTTGATATCAATATGCATTTATTTTTCACTGTAAAAGCACGCTCAACTGCCCAGAGCTAGGCTGAAAGAGAAAGGTAGGGCATGTGAGGAATCCTCTAATGCAAGCAGCTCACCTATTGCTGTGAATGAGTCATGAGAACTCGACAATAGCAGAAAAAAGTATCGTATTCAAGAATGCAAGTCAGTGTCAGTTTAATAACTGTTTGGAAACCTACCGTCACTATGCCTCCTAGTGAAAAGTTTTTGGAGATGGAGTTGAGGATAATTTAAAGTCAATTTGTTTCTTTCGTTGAGAAGTTGAGAAATGTGGGGACAAAAAAATCTCACTTATCGCTGATTTTATTATGGTGAATGCTACAACTTATAAACTTTTATTCAAGCATAAGCAAGGATATTATTCCTGAGCATACTAGAGAAATTTTCTCGCCTCGTGATAGGTGCACGCAGTACGGTAGAGTGCAACTTGGCAACCTCGAGCAGCTTATCTCTCCAGGCCGAAAGTCCTGTCACGTGGAGCTCGCTTCCCAAAATAAATATATATAAGTTGAAAGCATATCTAATTCTCTCAATTTGTTAGGTCATTTTACACATGCTTAGTTTTTAAAGATGAAGTATACCATCAAAACGAAATGTATATCCGACTCCTGCAAGCTGAGATAGTGCATGCTTTTAAAATTTGGGATAACGTAATTGTTAACAGAGTAATCTATTTTAAACTTTGTTTAGCCAAAGATAAATATATGTTCCATATCTTATGAGAAGAAAAGAGAAGTGGCTTTTATTGTTTTTCTTTATGTGGGCGTCAAAGTTGAACTTGCTTCCTGGAACATGAAAAAATCCAGCCTTTTTATCCGTCTTGGTCAAAAAATTAGTTAATATAACAAACTTCAAAACATGTTTTTGACATTAAAAAACGTATAAATAAACAAGATTTTGTTCAATATACTTTATTTTAAAAGCGATATAGCCAGTTTTGAGATCTTGGCCTTCAAACTCAGGGGATGGAACTTTACATTGGACATTAGGTGCCTTGAGCTCGAATATAGCCCCTCCCCATGACTTTTTCGACGAAGATTTCAGCCGAAAATGGGGGGAATATATTCGGAGGAATACGGTACTCCATTATTATTTGGGAAGGATTAGGGAAAGCAAAACCGCCCTTGGGGGAGTTTTTTTTCATTAATGTTTGCTTCTAAAGTTAAAAAAGATGTAGTATTGTCTAGGGATGTGCGAGTAGCACTTTTTGACCTCGAGTCGAGTATCGAGTCGAGTTGTAAAGTACTCGCGAGTATCGAGTCGAGTCGAGTTTGTACATTATTGTACATGAGTGAAGAGTCCCAGTTCTTACTTAAGTCATCACAATTAAAGTTAGCCAGCAATCTGACTATCAAATGGCAGGTCTACCTACCTAATGCATAGTTATAAACAGTCAAATTAATATGGCATGTAGCGCAGGCCAAAAGACATAATGGAAATTTTCCGGTAGTTCTCGAAATAAGAAAATTACCTTCATTCCTAGGGTAACTCAAAAATGTGTAAATTAGCTTGCAGTATGGTACCTAGAGTGTACTTAGGCATAATATGAGGCCTATATGAGTGACATGCCCTATTAACTTGAAAGTAAGCCAGGAAGCAAAATATTTTTTCTTAAGGAATACATAAGCCTACTGTCGTGGAAAAAAGTCATGACACTCGAGTTTACAAGTCAATGAAAGTTGTACGCGTAGTCCCACGTGAAAACAAGTTATATCAAAAATTAGCAAATTTAATTCTGCGTTTAACTGTGGAAAGTGAAAATTTTTATTTTAACTTGTTAAAATTTTATTGTCTGCAAAACAAAAAAGTGTCGGTTTTTTCACCGTTTTAAACGGAATGCTCACTTTAAAAATTCATAACATTAAAAGTATTCATTGGATCGTAACCAAACTTTAATACAAAATAAAGGAACCTGTTTTTAAGGTATGTACAAAGTTTTAAGATAATCGAAGTTGAAATAAAATTGTTCTTGTAAATATTGTGAAACAACTTTTTCTCAGTACTGCGTGGTCATATCGATACGAATCTTGTTCTGTCATGGAGCTTATGGTAATACAAGGCTAATCGGTTCTCCATATTTAGAATTTATTTAGTTGTTTATTTTATGTGCGCTTACATTTAATTCGGTGTTTCCTACAACAAGAGGTGTGAATCGAACGAGAGGAAACGGACGCATGACCTTGGAAATCCTTGGAAATGCGGCAACGTCGCACGGATTTCCAAGGTCATGCGTCCGTTTCCTCTCGTTCGATTCACACCTCTTGTTGTAGGAAACACCGAATTAAATGTAAGCGCACATAAAATAAACAACTAAATAAATTCTAAATATGGAGAACAGATTAGCCTTGTATTACCATAAGCTCCATGACAGAACAAGATTCGTATCGATATGACCACGCAGTACTGAGAAAAAGTTGTTTCACAATATTTACAAGAACAATTTTATTTCAACTTCGATTATCTTAAAACTTTGTACATACCTTAAAAACAGGTTCCTTTATTTTGTATTAAAGTTTGGTTACGATCCAATGAATACTTTTAATGTTATGAATTTTTAAAGTGAGCATTCCGTTTAAAACGGTGAAAAAACCGGCATTTTTTTTTGTTTCGCAGACAATAAAATTTTAACAAGTTAAAATAAAAATTTTCACTTTCCACAGTTAAACGCAGAATTAATTTTGCTAATTTTTGATATAACTTGTTATCATGTGGGACTACGCGTACAACTTTCATTGACTTGTAAACTCGAGTGTCATGACTTTTTTCCACGACAGTAATTAGAAGAGCATTCCTTGTATTTCACATTCCTATGCATTTCTTTTCAGAGCTAAACGCTTTCTCAGTGATGTCGTGTATGCCGGGGTTAGTCCAACAGTACGGTGAATTTCATACAATTTGCCTTATTTGTGCAGTAAATATTTGATAAGCTCGCGCCTCAAATTTATGATTGGCCGTTAATTACATAGTTAGTTTTTTAACATATACTTTTCTTCCTCTTCCAATTAATGGCACCATCTCTTCAAAATCGGTGATTTCTGCCTAAACATGATAGAACCTAGAATCATAAAAATGATCTGTGTCAATCACCCCCATTTGCACGATGCATGAACACCCAATATCAGCACGGGTTATTTCCAATATCCATTAATGCAAGTTAATAACGTTTGAACAATGAATTTTCATTCACGGATGAATGTGAGCAGGTACATGAATTTTGTATAGAGTCCTGTGGATTAAAGTTTTCGATTTCTAAGGAAATATATTTGAACAAAAATTTATTATAGATAATTATCTATAGATATTTATAATTATATATCTTAAGATATGACTAGGAACTTGAAATTAATGATTTAATTAATAATCCTAAATAGGAAATAAAAAAATGGAATAGTAAAACTTATAAGTTTTATACGATACCTATATCATCTGTAATGCCCTTATAATAGGATGCCTACCATCCGTTACAAAATTTCCTTCACCTGTGAGTTTGAAGACCAATATCTCCAGGATGGCTAAAGCGATTCTAAAATAAAGTATATCAAATTAAAGCTTGTTTATTTCTACGTTTACTGGTAGTATTAAAATATTTTTACATTTTTCTTACTGAAGTACGTAGTTTAAGGACGGATTTTTAGCGATTTTTTTAAAATACCGGATGGATCTATCGAATTCGGGCATCGTAAGAACAACACAGATCGAGATATCAAACTTCCTTTTCACATATTGTAGCTAAGGGCTTTGTTAATAGTTATACGAAGTTTCATACTATTACGTCCATCAATATTTTTGTTATTGATGAATTTGTCAGACTGCGTTATTTTCCGTCCGCACGCTTTCCGTTCCGGAAATCACCGTTTGGACCTTTCTCTTGCTCTAGAGTCATTAATATGAATCCACTTATGAAATCTCAGTAGAATTCGTTGGTTATTTGATATCGATATATATTTATTTTCAGCTATAAAAGCACGCTCAAATGTCCAGAGCATTCCTGGAAAGGTAGCGCGCGCGTGGAATCATCTGCTGCAAGCAGATCGCCTATCGCTGTGAATGAGTCATGAGGACTCGACAATAGCGAAAAAAAGTATCGCCTTTAAGAATGCAAGTCAGTGTCATTTAAAGAACTGACGGTCTTTGGAAGCATACCGTCACTATGCCTCCTCTTGCAAAGATTTTGGAGACGGAGTTGAAGATAATTTAAAATGCAATTTGTTTCTTTCGTCGAGAAGCCGAGAAATGTGGGGACAAAAGCTATCTCTCTTATCGCTGATTTTATTTTGGTGAATACTGCAACTTATAAACTTTTATTCAAGCATAGGCAAGGATATTTTTCCTGTGCGTACTAGAGAAATTTTCTCGCGTGGTGTTTGGTGCGCGCGGTACCTACGGTAGCTTACAACTTGACAACCTCGAGTAGCTTATCTCTCCAGGCCAAAAGTCCTGTCGCGTGGAGCTTGCTTTCCGAAATAAATATATACACGTTGAAAGCATATCTAATTCTCCCAATTTGTTAAGTCATTTTACACGTTCTTAGTTTTCAAACACGAAGAATACCATCAAAACGAACTAAATTTCCGACTTCCGCATGCTGAGATAGCGCATTTTTATATATTATTCGTTACGTAATTAGTAACTGAGCAATCTATTTTAAACATTATTAGTCTAAGATAAATACATGTTCCATATCTTATGCGAAGAAAAGAGAAGTGGCTTTTCATGTGTATCTTCAAGTGGGCGTCAAACTTGCTTCCCGGAACTTGAATAATATCCGGCGTTTTTATCTGTCTCAGTCGAAAAATTAATTAATATAACCAACTAAAAATATATTTTTGACATTATTAAACGTATAAATAAACAAGATTTAGTTCGATATACTTTATTTTAAAATTGAACTCCTCATTTTTATGATCCAAACCTTCAAACTCAGGGGACGGAATTTTACAACGGACATTAGGTGCTTTGAGCTCGAATATAGTCCCCCACCCCAGACTTTTTCCGCGAATATTTCGGCCAAAAAGGGGGGGCTAGCTATATTCGGAGGAATACGGTACATACGCGGTTTCTTGGACAGTGTAACCACCGATTCATCTATTCGTTCACGCAAACGTACATAAATCCGTTCACGTAAACGTACATGAAACCATTCACGCAAATGTAAATGAACGTACGTAAGTACATGTCGGTACGTGTTATCTACCGTGTAACCAGAGATTACCTCGATTTTGATGATAGCGCTTCCTGTCGGCAGATTTCTGAACGTATTGGCCTTGGCGGCTCCGTCGACAAAAACTACTCGACTCGACTTGACTTTCGTAAAAATACTCGAGTGCTCGAGTCGAGTACCAACTACTCGACTCGACTCGAATTTTCGAGTACTCGCACATCCCTAGTATTGTCATAATACTTCTTCAGCATAAACGTTCATTTTTTTAGTTTTGTAGAAAAATTATTTAATCAAGGAAGGAAACATTGCCCTGTAGTCCAAATCAACTTCAGGAAGTTAGGAACTACTACGAAGACAGGGGATGATCAAAAATAATATTTATAATATGTACTTGCATGGGATTTTATTTTAAACCTTATCAAAAATAAACATTCTTCAGCTAAATCCATAGTATATTTAGTTTTTGTTTATTATCTAAAAATATGAACAATAAAGTACGCCACTTTCTGAAAAAAAAACAATTTCAATAAGAGGTCATTCCATACTAAATATGAAGTAAAATCAAGATGTGAGAAGGTTATACATTTCAAACTTATTAAAAACCTGTGATGAGTATAAGCATACACTCCATGCCAATGTGAAGATTAACATTTAATTAAGCATTTTTACTCCAGCACCACCAGGGCCAGTGTAAGGTAGGATTTTAGATATACTAGCTCATTTTCACAAATGGACATAGACCATAATACTTATTGATAAATATCTACATTCATGCAGAAATATTTATTGCAAGCATCACAAAATTCATGCTCAAAATGAGGAGAAAACTTTGAAAAGTATTGTATATCATGTGTTGGGTGACACAATTCAAGCATGTGTATTACTAATTCAACTAACTAGGCACTTTAAATATATCAGGCCTAATACATATAAACTATTAATATTAAAACATAGACAGACATTTGATTCTCAAATTATTTTAAAATACATGCTCGGTTCAAGAACAAAATAACTCATTACAAAGGCCACAGCATACCGAAAACACGTTTAGTTTTAAAATTTACCTTATAAAATATTTTTTTTTTTAATCTGTGGATTGTGGATTCTGAGTTTGGAAAACAGCAGCTATGTCAATGAAAAAAATATGTCTGAGAGCAAATGTGAGGTAGTGTCTGGTACAGCTGGACTATATTGTTCCTATGTAATGGGTACCTATATTGGGGGGCTTGTTTAGACAACACAAACACATGGAGTCACAAGCCCAATCACAGCCAACATCAATCACAACAAAAACCATCCCTATAACTTTGACCTGAAGACACGAGTCAGAATGCCCATACACACAAAGAAAAAGGAAGGGCAGACGACACACTTTTTTTAGCAGGATAAAAAGATTTTTACAGGTTCATAAGGTACAGTTGAAAAGTATTCTGAAAAAGTTGCAGTGACATTATTATGTTGGAGGGAAAACTTATTCCATGGGATTCTTTGCTCTGCAACCTTGACCTATTAAATTCAAGAAATTAATTCATTAGTTCTCACAATTGCCTGTATTCATTTATCTATTTGACTCCTAGAGCTACTCCTTTAGTCATTCATAAATAGTATTATAAAACTGGAGTGAGTGTTGCACCCAGTTGTGTGTGGGCTACAAAGCTCATTATCTCACAAAATCCTCCAAAGGGCTACAAAGGTCATCATCTCACAATATCCTTGTGCTAAAGGAGAGATAACAGGAACAGTGGCAGCAGCAAAGAGAAAATCAGAGTAGAAGGTAAAAAATTAAGAGTCAGGATATGGATCTTTAGAGCAATGAGGTGGCCAGGCAAGCTAAAAAACAGAATGCAGAAAATGGAGAGAGTGAAATCATTGAAAACATGTATGTGGAATGCCACCAACACATTGTTGACATTAATACTACCTCACAAGTGCCTACCTCCACAGGAAGATGGCTTCAAAGCAAATTTCCTAGAATGAATAATATTTGGAATTTCAAAAGGCTTGGAATGTTCACTGCTCATGAGCATTCATTTACTTGTCTGTAGCTACAACAATTATAATAAACATTTCCTTTGATCACTTTGAATATCAGTATGTGCTTTCAGTCACAATGCCTATATATTTGGCATTTAATATGTATAGTTCTTTTGTGATGGAATATGAAATGATAGGTGATGAACATGCAGTTGGAGTGGTAATAAGGAGTTAGGGAAGGATATATGGAAAGCAACTGGATGATTAGCTACAACGGTAATATTGGGCATCTAGTAAGTTGGTGGTTGGATTGAACTGAGACTCATCAGGGGATACAGGTTTGGAAAAGTTACCCCAGCTATTTTACCCAGCATTTCCTTGTCATCATACTGTGTACCAAAGAGGATTTAAAAAATAAATACTATAGACCGCATGCTTTTTAATGATCATTCAATTATCCTTGATTACATGTTATTTTATAATGGTGAACCAGGTGGTATAATAAAAATGAAGCTTCAGCTGTGTTGGTTGGTGAATTGGAACATGTATAGTGGGTAAGATATCAGTTTCATGGTGAATGCATTTGCCTTTACTTGGGCAAGTAGCCATTTACAAGGACAATTTTTTTTATATGCACACACACAGAGTCATTCTATACATTTTTCTTGACTGTAAGCATCCATAAAAATTAAAGGGACTGAAAAACAACTAAGAGAGAAATATAATTTATGTTAATATGAAATATAATAACATGTTGCACATCATTACACAACAATATCTGGGACATAATAACAGTACTGTTAAATTCTACGCATTTATTGTGAATGAGTTAGTATCAAAAATTGGCAATCCCATGAATAATGAGCGATTACTTCCAAATGTGTCATGCAATCTTTCTTTCCTATCATATTTCTTGTGGAAGCTTTTAGTCAACTTCACCATTTATCTACTTCCCTTACTTTAATGATCTTTGCCCTAAGTATCACATTTCCTTTCTATCCTTCTAAAGTTACACGATATCTTGTAAATTAGAATAACAAGCAAAACATAACAGAAGTTTTACATGCAATTAGTGTGTTTTTCTCTCATTTCTTTTCTAAACCACACCTTAACTGTTGAAAACCCTAACTTCCAAGGTTCAATTGAAGTCTCCCATTCCTTCCGATTACAATTTCAAACATGGAAATTATTATCTACTCGAATTTGACTAGTCAAGGTCAAAGAGCAAAGAATCCCATAGAAGAGTTAAGGAAGCTAAATTTTCCTTCTGTTGCAATAGTGGTACCAATCACTTTGTTGGAATACTTTTGAAACTGACAGTACATTGAAAACCATTTAGAATCTTTGCTGATTGCAAATAAGTTACTCTGTTATGTATTCCTAGATGGGTAGGTTAAGGTAGGTTAATGCATAATTAAGGGGTACTTACTGTAGGATATGGAAATTCAAATCTCACATACGTATCTGAGTCATTTGGAATATTGTAATTAATGCCCCTTATTATTGTCAACTCCACATCATTATCCGAAAGATCAGTGTTGCATCTGTAGATATAAAAAAATACAATTACCTTTCAAATAATTACTAATAATCTCAACAAATAATAGACATACAAAGTTTCAATAAAATATCATTTGAATGCATACACAACTCTAATATCAAGACTAAAAACTGATTCATTCTGAAAAAATATAAAACTCGTACATCAGGAATGGTATATAGGACAAACTCTTCCACATATCTACACCTAACAAAGAAACTACCTCAAATGCTTTGGCTGTAAGATGAAGGCAAATCTCCACAGCAGATCCCTTTGACTGCATTCCCACAATCTTTAATGAAACTGATTTAAATAAGGGAACTAAGTAAGGTGACAGAATGGAATGCATTAAAAAATTAGATGAAGAATACAGGGATGCATACTATCATAGAGAGTCGGCTGAGTTTCTAAATAGTTCCCTTTCCACTTTTAAATGAATCAAACCAGCAAATATCGGATGAATGACAACATTGTAGTTTTTCATGAATTCTCAAATGGGAGAATCAGAAACAAGAAAGAGATAATAAAAATAACATGAGAAAACCTTAGCCAAATACCATATTTCCCAAAATACTCAATATTATTTTACCTATTTAAGTTGACTAGTTATAGTATTTAGGGAAACTATATTTCAATAATTAGGTGGAATGGAGAAGTGAGATATGTAAAGAGAATTTGTGAGAAATCACGATTTTGAAGTGTAAGCACTGCTTGTGCTGTATGTGCATTGGGAATCTAATGTTTTTTCATTTAAAATGCCGCCCTCTGTAGTTATCACTCACTTTGGTTGCAAGAAATTAAGGTTACTGAGATCGCAGTGAAGGATTATTTTAAAAAGGAATGATGATATAATTAAAGGACACAACTTCCTAAATCTCTAACTTCTTTATTGAGTTTTGCTTTACCTTGCCAGTAGTTTTTTTTTTCAAATAAAAGCTTCATTACATCCACGTTTGTGCACATAATCATGATTACGTACACAATATGTGCATATAATAGCCACTGTCTAAAAGTACATATTTGGCAGCAGTATGACATTTAATCTTCACAGGTGTTCATGGATCCATTTACCAAATATTTCATACTTTTCCTACCTTCTTCACTCGGAATGGTATTTGTTTAATTCTGATTATTTTATTTTTATTCTCTATTATTTGTAATGGGGGCCTAATAATATTTCGAGATGCATTTCATTGAGAAAAATAGACTGAATGTCTGCTATTTCAGTTAAAACATATTCTTTTCTTCCTCTTCCAATTAGTGATACCATCTCTTCAAAATTAATGGATTTCTGCCTAAAGAACTAAGAATCGTAAAAAGGACCCGGGTCTATCAGCCCCGTTTGCACAATGCATGAACACCCATAATTGGCACCGGTTATTTCCGATATTCATTAACGCAAGTTAATAATGTTTGAACAATGAATTTTTATTCGAGGATGAATGCACGCAGGTATATGAATTTTTCATGGAGTCCTGAAGATTAAAGTTTTCGATTTCTAAGGAAAAATATTTGATCAAAAATTTATTATAGATAAGCTGTGACTAGGAACTTGGCAATTAATGACATAATTAATATTCCTAAATAGGAAATGGATAATTTCCTATTTAGGATTAAAATAATAAATAATCCTACATAGGAAATGGAAGATAATTTTTTACTGTCTAGCATGTGAGACTACGCTTAAACTCAAAGACAGTTTCTTCTCTTCTGGTGGATGATAAAGTGCAATTTCTTTGATGATGGTATGAGCAGGAGTCTAATCTGATAGCTGAATAAGTAGCACATTGTCTTGAGGTTATAACATTGTGTGATTGGCACAGCACAGGGCACAAAAAAATTTTTATTACATAAATAAATCCAGAAATTAAAAATTCTATTAAGATACATTCTACTGCATTAAAATCAGTTTCCTCTTTTGGAAGATATAACTTATCAAACTCGTGGGTCTCACCATATTCTCAATGACGTATGGACATAAAATAGTGACAATAGCTTATAGTGATAGCAGCATAGAGGCAAGAGTTCTCAGTAACTCATGTGTAAAATTCTATTTGCAAAAGTAAAATTTGGAAGAAGAGAAACATTCAGTGACCTTTCATAAATTAATGTTGAATATGTAACAGAGAAGAAGCAAAGCTCATATCGAGCAGCAACAGTTCACAATGTTTAAAAATTTTTCTTAGATTTTGAATCGTGACTAGTGGTGATTAGTTTCAGTGGGTTGCTTATAGTGAGAAGACAATAGTTTTGTCAAAATTAAACTGGTTGAAACTGTTGTCTTTCTGCCTTAAATTACATGGTGATACCAATCAACACACTCGTACATCGCCCTCTCCTGGTGCATGAGATGTAGTTTATCAACATGCCAAAATAGGCCATGTAGGGCACCCAATAGGGCATAGGGCACCCAATGGTTTCTGGCAAAAAATTCAAGGTGTTCGAATTTTGTTCTTTAGCATAATTATTTGAGATTCCTAGTATCGAATACTTTGTACCATAAGTCCTCGACTTACACGGATCCGAGTTACACGGATCCGGAGTTATGCGGGTGTTCAGTTAGGATGGTGTTAAGGTCTGCACAAACCGGCACGGGACGCCAGACAAAACCTCTCGGTGGGATACCAGTATGAGTTAACCGACGCAAATTCCACCTGGTGGAACGAGGACCCACCACAAATATAATTCAGTTCGCTGCATACCGTGTTTCCCTCGTTCCGCAACTAGTCCAGCGCAAAATTACTGTGAGAAATGTCTACAGAGGAGTTCATTGTAGCAGTTAAGAAGTATCCATTACTCAATCCGAAAATCAATGAAAATGATTAGGTCAAATGTTTATATACAAGCACGCTTATGAACATTAATTGCAAAGAGTATTTTTTTAAATTAGAAAGTATTGTTTGCTAATATTCCTTTCTCGGTATTCATCTTCTGTGAATGCAATTACGAAGAGAGCTTCATCTTTGTCAGATGACACTTACATAGTCTTAACACTGAAGTGGAGTACTGATGCCCGCACGCGTCCTGAAGTCCTGCGAACGTATGTATCGCTTTGGTCTGAGGGACATTAAGTTCGCCCCCTTGGCAAATTTCGCTCCTGTCTCGTGCCGGTGTCTTCAGACCTTATGTTTGCATTTTCTCTGCGTTTCTGTTGCCATGAAAGATACACCGGTGACGACCTGTGACTCATTGTCAAGAGCGCAAGAGTTGATGCCAAAGTATGGGCGTTCGGAACGCTCAATCTGGTTAAGGTCATTACATAGTTCGATAGGTGATGATTTGATCATGGTGATGGTGAAAAAGTCTAATGTGATTACCTTTTTCCTTTTCGTCATCTTCGCTGAAGCCTTCCTAGGCCTCTCACAACACGGCTAAATTTTAACCTTGTTTTTACTTTTAAGTCTATAAGTCCGTGGACTTCACATACAATAATGCTTCCCTGCGAGACATCATATATATAAATAAATGCACATCAAACATTAACACACAGCAACCGCAATCAATACACATTCACACCAGTAGGTGAGAGAAAACAGACTGGACTTACAAACAGACAGTGCCAAAAGCAGCGTCGCATCTGGCAGTCCTTGGTATGAGGAGCGTACATTGGCTATTTGTTTTGTAGCACCATAAACATGACATGCAGTGCTTTGAAATCTGTCGCTGGTCAAAAGCCTGGCCGCCTCCATAAGAATCTGTGTGTTTGACCTTTTACTAGCTGTCGCCGCGTACCTGTCATGACGACAGAAAACCGAAGAAAACGTAAGCCTGTCACCAGCCTTACATGGCATCAACGTCTTTTTTCGGTATAGTTTGACCATCCTGTGTAAGTCGACGCGTAGTTAACTATCTACTCTATAGATGACGTGAGGAAATTTTTGGAACGAATTAACCGTGTAAGTCGAGGACTTACTATATTATTTGAGTATTTGCGGGTAGTATTCGCATATCACTAATGTTTTTACATATACTCACTGCACAATGGAAAATGTTTTATTTTCATAATGAAAACGAGGTGGTGCAGTTTTCTTGGCCTCTTCATCTCCCCCGGAGGACACTTCCACTTTATGGGCAGCATACGCTGCTCTTACAGCATCCAAATCTTTTTTTGAGTGTGATGCCATCTGCTCAAAACGGTTTCCACTGCTGACATCACCAATGGCACGGAAATGATCTCTTGTATTCATGCACATCTTCAAAAGTTCATAAAATTAACAAAAAAAAACAAAAAATTATATTAAAGTGTGTAAGAAGGAAAGAACCTATCACCAATGACCACATTTCCCCTTTCCACTCCCCCCTTCTAGACATCCCACAATTAAACCCAAAAAATCCCTAGACAACCAAAGTTCCACTTCCCCTTCCCTATGACGTCAACCCACGATCCACTCCCAACCCCCCCCCCCCTACATTCCTTTCCCTTCACTTCCCCACTTTTCACTAATTTTGACAGGTCACTACCAACCTCACCCTTATCCCTCCCCTTCCCTCCTCCCCCAACCCATTCAGTATATAACTATGTAACAAGGATTTCTTAACCACTAGTCCTGAAGATGGTACACTGTATCGAAACTAGTCGACAATAAAAAGTGAACTTGTAGGAAGCAAAGTCTTTTAATTTACCTTCATCAAAAAATTATACCTCAATTACTGAGCAGAATTACACAGAAAATTATTTCTCCTGTATTATCAACAATATTAAAAAACTAACTTTTGAAATGCCAAGATCATGTGCCTCTTGCAAAATATCATGATCGGATCAGTCTTCGGACATTTTCAAGGACCTAATAGTTATGGGAGTTTGGAACGCTGTAGTAGGGGAAGGGAAGGATGGAAGTGAAGTAGGGGAGTATGGTCTGGGTATAAGAAATGACTGGGGTGAGAGAGCAGGGGAGTTCTGTAGGAGGAATAATTTAGTGATTACTAACACGTGGTTTAAACACCACCCTAGGCATAGGTACACATGGAAAATGCCGGGGGATACTAGAAGGTACCAACTAGACTACATCATGATTAGGCAAAGATTCAGGAACAGCGTAAAGAACTCGCATAGTTTCCCAGGTGCAGATGCCGACTCTGACCATAACTTGGTGGTGATGAAATGTGAGATGAGACTAAAAAGGTTGAAAGTAGGAAGGAAAATAAAAAAGTGGGATGTAGGAGCACTGATTGGAGGGAAGAGGAGGGAATACCAGGCGATTGTGGATTGATGCATGAGGAAAGAGGAGGGGAGAGGAATAATAGATGAAGGAAGGGAAATGATAAAGACAGGTATAAAAGAAGCAGCTGAGAAAATAATAGGAGGAACAGTAGACACTAGGAGGATCAAGAAACCATGGGTAACAGCGGAAATGATGGAAAGGATTGAGGAAAGAAGGAAATGGAAAAATGTAAATACATAGCTAGGCAAAAGGCATTATAAGGAGATTAACAACAGGCTTAGGAGAGAAACAAAGAGAGTGAGAGAAAAGTGGTGGAGTCGGCAATGCGAGGAGGTGAAGAGACTCCATAGAAGAGGAAAAGGACGTAGATCAGGATGATGTGGGCCCCGGAATACTGGATAGTGAGATAGAGAAGGCACTGCAAGAAATGAAGGCAGGTAAAGCGGTGGGGGTAGATAACAAAAAGGGACAGATTTTATGAACTGGTTCGTAGAGTATACAAGGTGGGGCCTTGGCTGGAGGATTTTGTAAAAACCGTGCTGATACCTATACCAAAAAGGAGGGTGACAAAAGAATATGAAGACGATAGAACGATAAGTTTGATTTCTCATGCGGCAAAGGTAGTACTTAGAATCATCAATAGGAGAATGGAAAAGAGAGCAAACGAATTCCTAGGCGAGGATCAGTTTGGATTTCGGAAGGGATGCCACTCGGGATGCGATTGCAGTGATGAGAATACTAGTGGAAAGGAATCTAGAATACAATCAGGATGTATTCGCATGCTTTTTTTATTTCGAAAAGGCGTTCGACAGAGTGAGGTGGGAAAAGTTAATGGAAATATTGCGGAAGATAGGAGTAGACTGGAGAGACAGGAGACTGACTCAGAATTTATACATGGCTCAGAAGGCACAAGTGAGAGTAGCCGATGGAGAATCGGATTGGGCCACAATAGTAAGGAGAGTTAGGTAGGGCTGTCCGTTATCGCCAGTGCTTTTCATCATATACTCGGAGGAAATTGTGAGAGAGGCTTGGGATGAGCTGGAGGCTGGAGTAAAGGTTAGGGGGAAATTGATAAAATCAGTGAGGTTTGCAGATGACCAAGCGCTAGTCAGCCCGTCAGCCCGTGGCTTGCAAAAAATGCTGGATGCATTGCAGGGACAGTGCGAAAGATATGGGATGAAGATAAACCAGAAGAAAACGAAAGTAATGCGATTTTCAAGAACAAAAAGGGCCAGTATTACGATAAAAGTAGGAGGTCAGAAGCTAGAGCAGGTAGAGCAATTTAGCTATCTAGGTAGTGTGTTGGAAGAAAAAGGGTATAGCAGCATTGAAGTGAGAAGGAGAATTGCATTGGCAAAAGAAGCTTTTACTCGTAGGCGTGAACTAATGAGTAGGGAAGAAAAGACTAGTGAAAAGTTTAATATGGAGCGTTGCACTATATGGGGCAGAAATGTGGTCTTTGCGAGAAGAAGATGAAAATAGACTTAGGGCTTTTGAGATGTGGTTGTGGAGAAGGATGGAGAAAGTAAAGTGGGTCGAAAGGAAGACGAACGATGAAGTGCTAGAATTGGTAGGGGAGGAAAGAAATTTGATAGATGAAATTAGGAGAAGGCAGAAGGTGTGGATGGAAAAGGTAATAAAAGGGGATGGTGTTTTGAAGGAGGTGATTGAGGGAAGACTGTTGGGTAAGTGGGGAAGAGGGAAGAGAAGAACGGGTAGCTTGGATGTAATGATTGGTGGCAGGAGGTATGAGGGGCTGAAGAGGGACATCATTTGAAATTTAAGGGGTGAGAAGAATTAAATGTCCATTAAAACCTACCTTCACCAGTAAAATACAAATAATAAATAATGCTCTGCCACATATGGTAACCTAGGCATTAAAGACATAGTTTTAGGTTCATCATTAATTTAGATTTCTTCTTCATGCATAAGATTCATACAGCTTTGTAAGGTACTCATATTTATTACTTGATAATAAAGAGGCACTGAATGCATGATTACACATTTTCAGTAAAAAACTCTCATTAATTGAAATCATTTCTGTTTGGCAAGATGAGGATGAATACATAAATAATAGGGATGTGTCGACTCTTGATACCACCGATTCTCTAAGTATGGTATCGGTATTGAGAATTGATCGCCTAAAGTCGATAGTGATACCATCGATGCTAGGGAAGGTCGGATCGGATCCGTTGGGTCCAAGGATCTGCGGATCTATCATTTACTCAGATCTGGATTTGGATCCAAAGACACAGAGTAAAATCGGATCCAGATTGTAGATTTTAAATTTTTGCAGCTTAGCGATCGATGCATCCCCTTACGGTACTAGGTGTGGTAGATATTGACAAGGAGAGTTTGTGTAATTCAGATCACGAAATTAGATGAAAATTTTCCCGTGCAACTAGAAGCAAAATAAAGAAACATAACTTTTTTCCCCATTACCCCAGCATCCCAAGAAAAAAATACGTAGAATGTCACGCAGGTAGCCAACATTCGCCGGGATCAGGCGGACATCGAGATCTAGTGTACTAAAGGAAGTTCGATCCCAATCTCAGTTTAATATTTTCTTTCAGTTATTCATCAAAAATGTTATCATTCAATTAAAAATCCTTACATCTGATTACTCACTTTTTTATACTATTATTGTTTAAATTAGACTTATGAATGTATCACTCAAAAATTAGGGATGGTTGGGTTGGATCCAAAGACCCATGCATGTTTCATATCATTCGCTACTGAAATCATATCCAAATACTATAATATCGTATCCAGATCGGAAATTTTTAATTTTGCAGCTTAGTGATCGATGCACCCTGCGAATCGAATGTAGGTACGGTAGACACTGACAAGGAGAGGATTTGTAACTCCAGTCACGAAATGAGATGAAAATCTTTTCCGTGCATTAGAACAAAACAAAGAAATACATGTCTTGGCTTTATTTCTCCTCCACATGCGTGGGAAAAAATAAAGCAGAATGTCACGCAGATCGCCTACATTTGCCAGAATCGCATGAACCAATGATAATGAAGTTTTTAAAAATGTGAGCTAGAATGTGTTATGCCATTCGCGCATTCGATCCTTAACACTGTCTAGTAATACCGTCATGCTGTATTCCTAGAGTAAGGCAAGCTGGAAGTTAAAAAAAGGAGATTATCAGAAATTTCATGTCAATATACATGTCAAAAAAATAAAAATAATAAAATTTGGCATTAGTAAAAGTGATTGGAGAAATATTTTATTAAAGAATTAAAACCATGGAAACAATACGTTAACTTTACAATTTATTTTTGAGTGATGCATTTGTAAATCTAGTTTAAGCAATAAAAGTACAAAAAAGACAGTATTCGATTACAAGGGTTGGAAATTAAGGATGATAAAATTTTTACAGTACACCACCCCAATCTACTATTGTTGTCTTACCCCAGTTCAGAGATTGCAGGCTCCCCGCATGTCATTCTACTTTTTTTCTTGTGAACCCGGCCAATGGTGAAAAAACCCGAGACACATATTTTCTAAATTTTGCTTCTACATAGTAGCATGAATAGGCTCATCTCATTTCATGATCCGAGCTACACAGCCTCTCTTTATGAGTATAAAACTCAAAAATTCCATTTTAAGGGTTATTATTAATAAGCCATTACAAAATTACTAGTTTAGCAGCTTGGAATATTCCATAGTAATTTTTTCATCATAACACGTTCATCCTGGCATGGGCCACCGGTGGGTCACAACAGTGTTGGCCTCCCTGGCGGCGTGACCCACCCGTGTGTCACACTCTCCGTAGATCCGTATAAGATATTTGAGCACAGCCGTTGGGTGGTAATATAAACTGAATTGTCCCCTGCCATATAGATCCTTAAAAGATACGCTCTATTATTGCTCACCATGCTGCCTCCCAGGCCTGCATAGAAAATCGTATGCCGGGTTGAACGTGTTACAAATGGAATCCCCAGATATTCCATAAATGGAATATCCTGACCGCATTAAACTTTTTTTTGTGTTTGTGCTAAAAAAAGAATTTGAAAGCATTCAAGGATTTGATTTACAACAGCAACCTAAGTTAATGTAAACCGATTGTGCACTGAATTAATTTTAGGTTCTTGATTTTGTTTATTATTTAATAATCTATATTATATTATTCTTGGCATGTGACACACTCGGAAGTCTTTTTTGTATAATTATATTCATACCTTTCTGGATAGAGGGTGATATAGTATGGCATCACTAGGATCTTATATTTTGGAAAATAATTTAAATATTAATGAAAATGAGCTTTCTTTACATAACTCAGTACAGAACGACATACCTAACTCAGTAGAGAATGGTTACTTAGGCTCCTAGAATGTCTATAACTACTGTAAGGAACATGAATGAAGATATTTGAGGTGATGGTATGAAGCATTTCATCCCCCCTAAAGAAAATAAAAGGAGGCGCTGTTGTGCTTCATCACCATTAGCTTGGGTCAACATCCTAGGATTGGTTTGATGCAGCCCACCACTCGATTCTTCTATCGGCCAACTTCTTCATATTAACATAGCTCCTCTCTTTCACGTCCTTTGCGTCCTGTTCTACATAACTCATACGAGGCCTGCCTTTTCCATTCTTCCCATTCACTTTTCCCTCGACGATTGTCTTCATCAGGCCATCGTGTCTTAAGATATGGCCGATTAGGTTGTCCTGTCTTCTTTTTTTAGTTTTCAGCAGACTTCTCTTTTCTCCCACTCTTCTTAAGACTTCTTCATTTGCCACTCGGTTGAACCATTTTATCTTCATCATTCTTCCTTAGCACCATATTTAGAATGATTCCCTTTTCTTCTCCGCTGCTGCATTCGTCCATGCCTCACTGCCGTAAAGAAACATGCTCCTGATATACGCTCTAATGAATTGCGTCCTTACTTCTAAGCTTTTATTTCCAGCTGTAGATTCTTTTTTTAATAGAATGCCTTCTTTGCCTGGGCTATTCTACTCACTATCTATTTCTTGCTTCGTCCATCATTGGTTACTCTGCTTCTTTATATGTCCAGAAGTGGAGGAAGAATTTGGAGAGGAATACCAACATATCTTAATATTGAAGAAGTGGGTGATGGTGAGAAGTGAACGTCAGTGACAAGCAAAAAAAAGGTGCAGGATGCTTTAGGTGTGGTTTTTTGTATGGAAGACTGCAGCAGTGAGAATCTATTATCGTTAAACAGGGTAGAAAATATCATTTCAAAAGAATTAGAAAAAAATGTAAGAAACAGAATTTAAAAAGTTTTCGGTGAAGAGTGCTTAAGTAATTTTTAGTTCCCTTGTTTTTATTATTATAAACATTAAACCTGCATTTTTAACCTAACCTAACCTGCATATTTAACCTACAACTTTAAATAAGTGCATGTAAGATAGCCTGTGCATGGTGTGCATTATATTCCACAAACAGTTCTTATATAATTTTTCTCATTAACTGTTCGCTACATGCACACCACCCAGTAATTTCTCTTCACAATGGAAATATTCCTTGATCATGGGGTTGCAATTTACTGGTGGTATTTGGAGAAAAATATTCTATTTTGATGTATCATAACACAATCCCCTCAATTTGATGTCCTGTACACAGGTCAATAAAAAGGACTATTTTCCGGTTGTTCATTTCCATATTTGAGCATTTATAAAGCCCCTAGGCCATATATTTCTCAATAACAAGTGGCTCCAATTTCTCAGAGCCATCAAAATTGACACAGAAAAGCACCGAAAATTTTTGCTTTTGCTTTTTTCCTCCTCCATGGCATAATTGGCTTCTAAATGGCAGAGTTCTGTCAGCAAGCAAGTTAGAAAAAACACCTGCCTCATCAGCATTAAAATGTCTCATGGTTTATACCCCACTAAAATCGTCTACAAAGTTTTTTCTTCACCTTTCTACCACTGTATCACTTACAGTAGCTTCTTCCACACACACCTTCAATGTTTTGAGAGTACATAGCACTTAAAACTTTTGTAGCTATCCATTGGATTCATGAAAATTTTCAAATGTTAAGTTTACTGCTACTTCTCTCGCATTTGCTGTAGAATAGATCCAGACACGGGAATATTTCTGGCTCTACCTTTCATCAACCAATCAAATATGTGCTCATCAACTGTTCACTTTTCACTGCCCAAGACTTTTTAATTTATAACCCTCAATGTGGTGCTTCTTCGGTTTCTGAACATTTTTTAAAAATGGATATCAGGATGGATGGTGGTATTCTAAGCACCTATGCAATGACTATTTTTTGCTTCCCCTCATCAATGGATTGGAAATTGCTAATTTATTTTCAGTTGTTTGCAGCTGCCTCTTTTTTTAAGGATTTGTCACGTCCATTGTGGACATAAAATTTACGATGTAATTTACGTTCGGGTGCATTTTTACTGGCAAATATTTACAAATTGGTAGAAAATTATCAAATTAAAAATAGGTACGCACATTCATAAGACCATCAAATAAATAAATGGAAATTTCAACACAGAAGTGAGGTATTTTTCACGGACTGATGTCATCAACTACAAAAATGTGACTAATAACAAATAATGTTGCATATGGGGAGACGGCAATAATTGTTTAAGAGTGGTGGAGTTAAAATTCGCGGCAAAGATACTCTGGAAAAACAGATGACTGCCGCGAGGTGCAAGTATGGATAAACGCAATGTAATTTTCTAAGGGTATGGTGTCAACAATATCGAGATTTCATGGAGAACTGATAATAATATGAAGTCAGAATAGGCTAAATCCCCCTTAAAAATCATTTGAACCCTAAAATATAACAAATCTTCGGATTCAGGTATAATAGCTTCGTCAGATGGTGATCTCATACGTGGGTATGAAGGAGTTCATCTGAGAGGTTTACGTCGGTTAGCAAGTTCTATTTAGACCAGAGGTTAGTTTTACTATCATTTTCGCTAACATAATAGCTGAATACCGAATATTTTACTCCTTGGAGGTAGTTGGCTCGTCATGGGGGTGTATTCTCAGTACGAAGTGTGGAGGTTTTTTGAAAATAAAGAGGTACGATAGGAAGAGGTTTCTCCATATAACTGCATACAAATTTTGGCAGGACCAAGTCATTATGAAAAACGGAGGTTTACGATATGAAGAGGTTCACTAGGTAGAGGTTTTACTGTATTCTGAAATGGCAATTTTTTGTCCCATGGATTTTGTAACACCGAGTTTATACTACTGTATTAATATCTTTGCAGCATCCACAACATATTTTATTGATTGTAACTTTTTTGCACACTTTAAATTTGCAGTATGTGAGGAACAGTTAAATTTTATACTCAACTTATGTAATGTTACTAACTGGCATGCTGCCAACATGTAGCATTTTAATACTAGTAAAAATGATGCATTCTAGGAAATTCTAACTCAGTCAAGGAGGCAAATTAAAATTCACTAATACATTCACTTTTCTCCTCATATGGATTTAAAAGTAGGAGAATGTCAAGTAGATAGTTCATCTTATTATTTTCATTAATAGTTTTTTCTTCTGGTAGCTTGGCATACATGGATACTCAGCAATACCATGGAAATTTAAATAAAAATGTTCACTATTAATAAAATTTGCTCCAGTAAGTTTTCATTTCTAATAGTGATGACAAGTTGAGCTTGGAATCAAATATTAATAACATCAATGAATTATTTACAAAAAATAGAAGAATATAGTAAGAGAAAGGAAAGGATAGTGTAATATTAAATTTGAAATGGATAAATACCCACCATGACTTGTTTTGACAGGTCTTCTTCTAGTCTTTCATATATTTCTGCTATACTTCCAGGGGTGCACTCATCAACAGACACAAAATCAAAATCTGTTTCAAGAAGGGCAGCTTTTTCGTCAGGAGGCAGAGGCAACTGAAAATTACCATGCAAGAATGGCAAATGAAACGGAGATACAATATCTTTCCACAACAGGAAAGTACATTTACGTTAACCTCAAGTTACCAAACAGATTTTTCTACTTTTGAATATCACTATTATGATAACCTAGTTCTTAGTTTGCATGTATCTAATCATATCAGTCCATAGAAATATTAGATTAATAAAACTTGCTCTTTCTTAATTTAAAAGCTAGCAAAACAGAGTGTCCACAGTTTATATTCAGCATCCACCAGTGAAGGCAGATTAATGGTTGGAGGGAGGTTAACTGAGACATTGAATAGAAGGGAGACGAGAGAGTGGTGGGTGAAGGGAAATGAGTAGAATTGTTGAATGGAGAAATGGGTTTCAGCGAAAAGTATGGGGGAGTATAAATTATTGTTGAGTACAGTGAATTCAGGATCATGCATTATTTTCAAAAATTTCAAAGAATCCTACTAACTTCAGCTGCTTGGCAAGCATTAGTATTTACACTTGAATCCCAGCGATGATCAAATTTTAAATATCATTAAGCTAAAAGGTGCCCATAACTTCAGAGCTATTTTTAATTATATAAAAATGTCGGGACCGGCAGTTTTGCTTCGTATTATCGAAATTTCGTATTATCGTATCATATTATGGAGATTTTACTGCATACCCCTCACCAGAAAAGCTAGGTAAAGCTGATTATTTCGAATAAAAGAAAATATAATAAAAAAAGTTTTCTCAGATATAGAAAAAACTTGTTCCCATCAACATTGATATTACGAACCACTGATTTTTCGGTCATGTGGATCTCATAATATGTATGGAGTTTCTACTGTATTATGAAATGGATTACATTTTGGTTGAGAAATAAACTTACAGTATCCATGTCCACAGGAAGACCACTGAGTGTTGCTTCAATGAGTGGATCAATTCCTTTAGCAATTCTCAAATGTTCTCGGGCTTGAGCAACATCACCTCTCTTTTTTGCTTCCAATGCTGCCTTCTTGAATGCTGTTTGCCTCTTCACCAAGACATCCAACTGACGATCAAGTCTAGATGACTGAGCCCCCGAACTTATTGGACTAGGTTTACTAGTTTTACCTGTAAACAAAAATGACACTGCATTAACACAAAGAAACTCCAAAGACTCTGCAAGAGATACCATTCCCATCAAGAAGTTCCCATAAAATTGATATTATTAATAATATATTTGTTTGCCATTAGATGGCATTTACAATCAAAAATAGATATCACCAAGAAAATTTATAGAAACAGAACTTTGTACGTATGTACATACATTTCAGCAAATGTTATTAAGTAAACATCAGTTCTACACCTGAATCTAAGTATTACTGTAAGCAATAAAATTTTAAGCAGTAAACAATTCATGCATGATATTTTTGAACTTAAGCATGTCCATATATCTAGCTGTCCCAGGTAACTTATTAAACAGCTTATATCCCAAGTAGGTGAAAGACTTTTGAGATATTTTGAGACTAGAAAACTTACACCTACATTTGTTCCGTTTCTTGTATCATAATAGTGCAAATCAGATATTATAAGTAAATCATTTAGTTTCTTTTCACATGAATCCAAACTTGAAATAGATATTCACCCATACAAATATTGTAATTAATACCACATCTAACAACAAGTTGTCAACAGTGATCTTTAGAAGCAGCACTTGCGATTAATATCACATCCTTTAATGGTGCACGAAAACAGTTTTTACTCCATTTGAGTTTCCCACAGTTTTAGTTCATACTATATGTAATAATGAAAATTCACATGTATTTTCTGGTTCTGATGTAGTTTATTTTCAACTACAGTCATTAAAAGAAAGTTGTTGATCTCAAAATAGTTACTAAATTCATATATGTACTAAGAAAATATAATTACATATATACATACAAACATATAAGGCAATAATTAATGGTAAGAATTTTAATATGAAGCCCATAATTGCCTCTGTTGACCAAACAACAAAAAAGAGGCATAATTTTAGCATAAATGAGAGTTTTGAGTCTATGTAACAATCATTAATAGTTTTAGTCCACATTTCCAAAGTTGTAACTTTTCAGTACAGTTGAGCATCTTTAATCCAGCACAGTCGGGACCGAAGTGATTCCAGATTAGGGATTTTGCCAGACTATAGGTCATACACAGTTAAGTTGATCCATTTTTGACGTCCGGGATGTTTTTTGGAAAGGATTTAATTATTTATAAAAGATTATGTTTGTTTGTCATTTACTGAACACGATTTTAAAGAGAGTCACTAAGAATAATCAGAAAAAAATGGTTTCTTGATTCACAAAGTTAATACTTAAAATTATCGAAGTTGCACAGAGGGTGAAATAACATAAGCTTTGCATCGTATGGATCATATTGCTGCACATTTAAAAATGCGATGTTACTATTGGAAAAGGGTATATAAAGTTTAATATTTCTTATGCTGTGCTTCACGCAACATATTTCCTACTGCGCTTGATCAGCTGATACAGCTCGATGTAAACGCATGGTGACATCTGCACGGCCTCCCATCACTACGTCGCGGGCGACCAGACTGGAAGATTCTGTAACAATCATTATCAATAGTAGTCTTCCTTCAACAATTTTACGCTCATCTCCATTCAGATGCAGTGTTATTAATTACCGTTTCAGTGATTTCATCAACTGAGAAATTGTTGTTTGGTGAGAGAATCGTGGATGCCAGCTATCCACTCCTCTAAATTTACCAATTCCATTTCCTTTAATTCCGGGTTATAGATGCTGTTTGCACAGTCAACCAACCCCACCATCACATGCTTATCCTCAAAAACAGGAAAGCCTTTTAAATCCCCACATATATCGTCTACATCAAACCTTCGAGCAGGCCACAATTTAAACCACCTGTGTTTTAGAACTGATTGTGAATTACTATTCCATGCACACGAAATGTCTCATGTCACGTCTTTTAGATTTATAAATTAATAAATTAAACAAATCTATTTTCAAAGATCCCATGCAGTGTGTTTCTGATGAACGCTTTACCGATGCAACGGCGTCAAGCTTTTTCATGAATTGCACTTTTTCTACGATCGTTAACGTTTAGTACTGATGCCTCACTCCTCTGCTGTTGTCACAAGTTTATAGATTAGATGCAATTAGGGAGAAAAATAAGTAGATAACAAATAATTTTGTCAAATTGTCCAGTGGTCAATCAAAAATGCGCACGCCACTGTAAGTGGCCAAACTGTAAACTAGTCGTAGTCCGTCTCGGAGATGTCTTCAATTTTGTGTGTTTAGTTCAATATGCGGAATAATTCCAGTGTAGACGAAGTACCAGAAATTTATGTGTTTAAATTACTCTGATTCTCGGAATGGGAAAATAAACAATAAGAATGGAATGGGATAATATCTCGGCAGGTTGTGAAGTAATGTTTCGGTAAAATTTTTTTTCGCATTTTTCATAAAGTACCGGGTAGGTGGTCATGGCAAACTTGCCAGATTATGGGTGTTCCTGGATTACAGATTCCCGGATTAAGGGTGTTCAACTGTATAGATGGCCAGCTTGCTCATCTGTTTCAGATACTCCACTTACTGCTACCATGTCTCCATCTGTGTGATATTTTTTGAGCCTTGTACCAAATAAGAACTGAAATTAATCATTTCCATGCTAAGAAAACAAATGTGCTGGGCTTGATTATTTACCAGGTCCTTTCGTTTTCAGCCAACATAACTATAATTATGAGCCGCTAGTCACGATTCTAAACTGAAGAAAGTTCATACACATTGTCGCAGTTGCCATGTGATATGGGCTTCACTTTCACCATGTTACATATTAATCATCGAGTTATAAGAGGTCACACAATGCATGTCTTCTTTTAAATCATATACTTCTGCAAATAGTTAATGAATTTTATGTAAGAGTTTCTGAAAACTATGCCTCTACTCTTCTATAATTACGAGTTATTGTCACTATTTTTCATCAAGACATCAATGAGAATACACAAGAGACCCCGACCCCCAAGTTTTATAAGCAATATCTTCCAAAAGAGGAAACCAATTTGAATGCAATAAAATGTATCTCATAGTATGTTCATCAATACATTTATTCATGTAAGTAATTTTTTTGTCACCATAGACTAACTTTTACTCAATTTTAATTGGAAAAAAGTATTTCCAGGACTAAAAACCCAATGACCAAAAAGTGCATACTTGGTATTCTATTAGCTGTCGTCATTAAATTGAAAGTTCAACAAAAACCAATGATGTTCTAGACTATTAGAAGAAAATAATTTTTACTTATATCAAACTTTACAAAAGTAATTACAAAACTGCATTAAAACTTGGTTTCTCTTTGGAAGAGATAGCTTCTCAAACGTAGGGATGTTGACAATACTAAACTGACAGTAGATCCTTACGAAATTGAGTGTCAATTACGAGCAAAATGTGTACCTGGTTATAGTAATACAATATTTCAATCTGCCAGATCTGAGGTTAATATTTCCAAGTTTAATCTTTTCTGTAAATTTTCAATTTGCTTGTACTTTGACTCTAATTTAAGGTTACATTCTAAACTGGACAGAACTTAAAGGTTCATTAACATTTTCTGCTGACATATTAATGCTTATAAAAGTTAATGTATTCAACGGTTTATAATTAGTAGTAAGTTATTACAGTAGAGTGGTGATTATCTGACATTCGATTAACTGACCGTCATTTTATCCGTCTATCGGTCCCTTAACAAGTCCTCTCACTCCTGCCCCTACTCTCCCTTTCCTATGCTCCCCTCTCGCTTCTTTTCACTCACATAAACAGTAGCCAGCCATGTTTAAGTCTACAATATTGCTAATTTTTCCCCTAACAGAAGGTTTTCCTGCAGCAAGGATTCTTATTACGCACATGACAGCATTGTATTATGGTGAGTTTCCTGAATCACTGCTCAATATTCGCTCGCCCTGGGTGGGTGAGGTTATATTACTTCTGTGGCTGTTTTATATTTAATACGTTTCAGTTGGAAATGTAACTGAATCGAAATATCTAATTCTTCACTAAATTGTTGGGTTTGAAACAAAAGTAAACAAACCTTTGTCTCGCCTCATACAGAAAATGTTTTCATCTCGCCTCGTCACGAAAAATTTTTCGTGCCAACCTGTACCTGAAAATTTTGCTTCCTACAGTTTTACTCATTCCTTTACGTCTAGCACAATGTTTTCATTTTAGAATTATTGTCTTAATTTTGGTATTCATCAAGTTTTTTTCATCATCATCATCAAGGACAACAATCCTAAGATTGGTTTGACACAGCCCTCCACTCGATTCTTCTATCAGCCAACCTCTTCATATTAACATAGCTCCTCTCTTTCACGTCCTTTATGACCTGTTCTACATAACTCATACGAGGCCTGCCTTTTCCACTCTTCTCATTCACTCTTCCCTCGACGATTGTCTTCATCAGGCCATCGTGTCTTAACCCTTTCGCGACAGAGTCACTTGTTAGAAAATGCTACTTCCCTCACGAATGCCATAAAGTATTCTTTGCATTGCCAGTATGGAGCTTTCGCTACGCTAGGATCCTCACCGGTACCTGTTTCCCTAAGTTGGGTTGGGGCCCAGAGGGGTGTCGAACCTTTTTCTCGGGCACCGGGCCGAGATAATCTTCACCCTTTGCCGCTTGGGGACCCCTTAACAGCATGCCGTCGCGGTCAACAATTTGTTTATGCAATGGTTTTGCTAAAAAAATTGTTGCTGCAGCGTCGAGATTAATTTTATCGGAAACGAATTAGTTTAGTTTTACAGTGCCTTTACAGCTTTTAAACGAAATTCTACCATTAATATTAAGCTCTCAAGCAAAAAGTGCAAACGAATGCCATAAAGTATTCTTTGCATTGCCAGTACGGAGCTTTCGCTACGCTAGGGGCCCTATGCTCGAAACAATGCGGCTTAGTGTCGCACGGCACAAATGACCGATTGCTGAACCCGCACGGTTTACGGGTGACCCTTATTTTGGTATGCTCGAAACAGCTACCGTCGCATGCGACGTTGACCATACGTGCGGGAATGGATTCCGCATGGCACAACTTGACAACGTTGCGGCCAGTTGCTATGCAGGATCGCTCAGCCAATCACAGCCTACTTCAGCTGTGATTCAAGCTTTTCCGCGAAATTTAAAATGTAGTGCAGTGCAGTAATCACCGGATCGCCACCTAAATGCGCAGGTAATGCATTTTTGCTTGAGCTGTGGCGATGGCGAAGCTAAGCACGGAGCAGAAGCACCTATTGCTGGAGTTTGTAGAAGGTTAGTAAGCATTGGAAATTTTTCGCTGACGAAATATGCTTCATGTTTGTATCAGAACCTTCATTTTCCTACATTAACGAATTACAGCAAATGAAGATATTGCCAAAGGCAGATTTACGTCCAAATTTGGGGCGAAAGACGCTGCCGCACTGTGGCACGACGCTGCCATTAGGCTAAATGCGTGCGGTGGGGCGTCGAAGTCGTGGAAGGAGTGGAGGAAGGTAAGTAAAAATACTTTATAAGGTTTATCTCTGATTACATATTATCTATGGGAGAAAATTGATGGCCAACCTTATGTGTAAATTATTGTAGTAAATGTTTTCTAATCTCTTTAAAATTAACGGCGTTTTTAAACATGTTCCGTGTGTGCCTTAAGCCATTACAGATTTTTTAAACCAATTTTAGTTTTACTGCTTTCGTTGATTTTAGAATTATTTTTAATTTTGAATGAATATATTCTATTTGATGACCCTGAAAAAGTGGTTTTAGTTTGGTTATCTGCCATACTTGTTGTTTGTAATTGATACCACCTTTCAAATATATCGAAATGCCGTGGTTTGGAATTTGAAATATTTATGTTACTTTTGAATGGCAGATTTCTATATTATTTGTTGGTTGTGAACTCACAAGAGTGTTTTACTTCTGCAATTGACGAAAGAAATATGGACGATTTACTTAGCATCTGAATATTTATTACCCATCACTGAACATGGTTTTAGATAGCCAAGGTTCTCAACCATTGCGACTGCCATATGGTAAACAGCAGTAGTTATGGACAAGAGGTGTAGCACATATTAATGTCATTTGTAACATCATCGCCCAATTAAAAAGTGATTGCGTTACTTTTGTTTAAAACTCAATTCTTCGTTATTCTTACTTGTCATTTATTATGTTGATGGATGTTTCCTTTCTTCTAGTTATTAATTATCTTGATGTTTTAAAAGAAATACTCTCTTATTAATCACTGAATGTATATTTTTTGAAAAGAGTTGTTAAGTGTTGTTCATTTGTATTCTTTGAAAAATGTGTTTACAGATAACGTTCTCAGGACAGTACTCACACTTAACTACACAACAACATATCTAATCTGTAAATAACAATATATCTAATTGGTAAATAAGAACACACTCCCATAAGGGTGAAAATTTGATAACTTCTTTTTCTTTTTTCCACAATAGCAAACAAAATGAAGACATCTTTGTGAGGCACTCTCTGAAAATTATAACACAATCAACATAATTATTTTCTTTTTATAATATATTTTATAATATGTTTTCTTTTTATAATTCTTTTTTAAATATATGTGTAATACAAAGATATTAAGGCGTAAGTTTTTACTGTCATTGTGATGACTTTGTAAATTGTTATTCTTTTAAATATCAGAGAAGGTTTATTTAACAAACTTCTCATTTTTTTAAGGGGTCACAGAAGCTGAGCCAGCCTCGGAGAGGCTGCTCAAGATTGAGCGTAGGAAGTTGGAGGAGAAGGAGAAAATACGCAAGTTGAAGGAAGAGGAGATAGCATTGAAAAGGAAGAAGCTGGAGATAGAGGAGAGGAGGCTGGCATTGGAGGAGACGAAGTTAGAGGGACAGGGGAAGATTTTAAATGTCTTTAAAAGAATTAAAAAAAAAATAAATAAATAAATTAGTTCATTTATTTGAATCAAAACCTACAGGCTACTAAATTTTTAATGTGGTTTTAAATATTATTAAAATAATTCATCCGTGAAATATCGCCTGATAATTTGCTGCCTTGTTGTCCGACCCAAACGATTATCCTGCTGGTGCACAGGTGGTAGGTGATGGATGCCCATGTCTACATAAGCACTTAGTGTTTTACTTTCGCCATTGCATCGTGTTGAAAGATTACTTTTTTAATTATTCAGGTACAGAAAAGAAAATTAACTAAGCCATTCCGCATATGAAGAACTTATTTTCTAAGTATCTCCCGTGATTTCCATATCATGGCTGTATGCATTACACACAATCGTAATAGTGGTATTTGGGATCGAAAAAATATACTTACCTTTGATTGCACGATATTTGAAAATTAAATTAATTATTAAGCATAAAAAATGAGATGATACGTGCATCTTTTATAATGTGACAATCGAAGTTTGTCATCATTCGTTCATTAAAAGATACATAGCTACGAACAAAAAATGAGTAAAGTCATTTTACATAATTTCACTTATATCTCTGACACAATTAATTACTTACATACATTATAGTTCTTTAAAATTACATTAGTTTCTGTAGTCAGCGCAGACGATCTGGTTGCCTCGCCGAGAAACGGTGTCAGGTTTTCTACTAGTTCTCTACCTACATCGTTTGTGACGCGGTAGAGTCTGATAAACTTCTTCTCCTCCAAAATAAACTGTGATTTCCGAACCCGCATTGCCCTTCTTGGCCTTTCTTCAGCCTCCAAAGCTTGGAGAACTTCTAATTGATGCATTGCAGCCGCCATTTTAACGAGACTAGTCGCATACGGTTAAGGAACTCACCCGCCCTCAGCCCTGCGACTCCCCGGTCGTATGATTCTGTCGTGCAACTTTCTCTTTTACGGTTCGAGCATACCAAAATCTGCTAGCCGTGCGACTGAGCCGCTCGAAATGGTCAGCCGCATACGGGTGAAACTTCGAGCATAGGGCCCCAGAGGGGTGTCGAACCTTTTTCTCGGGCACCGGGCCGAGATAATCTTCACCCTTTGCCGCTTGGGGACCCCTTAACAGCATGCCGTCGCGGTCAACAATTTGTTTATGCAATGGTTTTGCTAAAAAAATTGTTGCTGCAGCGTCGAGATTAATTTTATCGGAAACGAGTTAGTTTTACAGTGCCTTTACAGCTTTTAAACGAAATTCTACCATTAATATTAAGCTCTCTAGCAAAAAAATCGTATCAATGGTTAAGCAAATAATTTTGCCGTTTGTCACACTCGTAAATTATTTTGACCACTTTTCAACGATAAAATTATTATGAACTTAAAAAGGCCTTATTCAGGCCTTTGACATCATCAGAGCGCGAATCAAAGAAACGATACTTCGAAATCTTCAGCATGTTAAATTCTGAGATGTACGGTCTACGGAATCCTTAATTTCGATTCGAAGGACTGCCAGAAATCACTGTATTCTTTAGGCGGAAACCATTGACCAACGAAAGAAAGTGAAATAGTCAGCTGTCATGATTATATTAGACTGAGTAATTGCAGGGAAAATTAAACATTGAAACTCACGAAAAATATCGCCATCAACACATATGAAAAAACAGCATTCAGTTGTTGAACCTAAAAACATTATAACTTCCTAACTAAATAAAAACATGAAAAAGTCACTCATAACCAACTAAATAATTAACAAAAATTTGTTCGGAGATTCTTTTACTCCAGAACTACGTTAAAAATAACGGTAGAGCTCCGTTTAAAATTTGCAGTTGTAGAACTAAACATAAGGAATATACTTATAATGCTCAATTTTTAAATTAAACAATAACTTCTTAGTTTGTTATTCCACTGCACCAACAAGCAAATGACCGCGGACCCCTGCTGGGATTGGGGCGCGCACTGCAACGAAGGGTCAGGATAATCCTCTCCTGCGGACCGAGAAAGGGTACCTAAGATGTCCCGAGAAGAGGGCCTTTATAACACACACCTTTCTGGCCTGCTTGGGGCTAGCTTAGCGACTACGACTTGTTAACACGTCGTTCGTTCGTTTGCGTAGAAAAATTGACACCGTTTTAACACGTCCTTCGTTCGCTTGCGTAGAAAAATTGACGCCGTTTTAACATGTCCTTCGTAGCGAAAGGGTTAAGATATGGCCAAATCGGTTGTACCGTTTTCTTTTTATAGTTTTCAGCTGACTTCTCTTTCTCCCACTCTTCTAGGACTTCTTCATTTGTCACACGGTCGATCCATTTAATCTTCATCATTCTTCGATAGCTCCATATTTCGAATGCTTCCACCCTTTTCTTCTCCACTGCTGTCATCGTCCATGCCTCACTGCCGTAAAGGAACATGCTCCAGATATACGTTTTGATGAATTGCTTCCTTACTTCCAAGCTTGTATTTCCAGCTGTTATTAGATTCTTCTTTTGATAGAATGCCCTCTTTGCCTGGGCTATTCTACTCACTATTTCTTTCTTGATTCGTCCATCGTTGGTTACTCTGCTTCCCAGGTAACAGAACTCTTTCACCTCTTCCAGTTTCTGTTTTCCTAGTTTGACATTGGTTTTGGCTTCTTCTCTTTTGCTGCACACCAATATCTTAGTTTTCTTCCTATTGATCTTCAGCTGATGTCGGGCCATTGTCCTTTCCATGGTAGTTAGCATCTTATTCAGCTCCTTCTCTGTCTCTGCTATGAGAGCTATGTCATCAGCGAATCGTAGCATGCTGATTGTTTCTCCGTGGATGTTCACTCCAGAACACTTCTCCTTGACTTCATTGATGGCTCTCTCAATGTAAACATTAAAAATTATGGGAGACAGTGCACAGCCTTGCCTCACTCCTTTCCTTATTTTTGCCTCTTCACAGCTGGGTCCACATTTAATCACAGCTACTTGGTTTCTGTACAGACTGCGTAAAATTCTTTGGTTATTGTAGGACACTCCAATTCCCTTCAGAATTCCAAGCATTGAATTCCAATCCACGTTGTCAAAAGCCTTCTCTAAATCCACAAATGCAATGAAGGTCGGTTTGTTCTTCTCCATTCTCTTCTCTATGAGCAGCCTAAGGGCCAATATTGCTTCTCTTGTACCCTTACTTTTCCTGAATCCGAATTGATCTTCATCCAGGAACTCCTCTCCTTTTTGTTCTATTCTTCTGTAGATGATCCTTGTCAATATCTTCGATGCATGGGTCATCAGGCTTATAGTCCTAAAATTTTTGCATTTCTCTGCTCTCTTCTTTTTGGGAATAGGAATGATGATGTTTTTCTCGAAGTCCCTGGGTATTTCTCCTGTTGAGTTAATGTTGCAGATGTCCTTGTAAATATGGCCCAATGTCCTCTCTTCCGCATTCCTTATCAGTTCTGCGGGTATATGATCAATTCCAGAAGCCTTATTCATCCAAACGTCCCTTACTGCTGCGTCGAATTCCAATCTCAATATCGATGCTCCCATATCATCCATCTCGACTTCGCTTTCCTCTTCAATCACTTTTGTACTGAGATTGTTCCCGTTGTATAAATCTTCCAGATATTCTTTCCATCTCTTCACTTTGTCTTCATTTTCAATCAAAAGTTCTCCATTTTTGTCTCTTATAGCATTGCATCTTGTGCTCCATTCCTTGAAGTGGTTCCTCACTATCGTATAGGCAGCTTCAACCTTTCCAAGGGAAAGGTTGTTTTCTCTAGCTTTCCTGGCTTTGCGACTTAGTTCGTTCCTTACTCTTTTGTAGCAAAGCTGCCCTTCTTCAGTTTTCACAGTCTTGTACTTTCTTCTTTCTTCAATTAAATCTAAGACTTCTTCCGTGATCCATGGCTTCTTCTTAACAACTTTACTTCTTCCATGAACTTCTTTTGCGGCTTCCTGTAGTACACATTTAATGTTTTCCCAACGCACTTCTATTGGTTTCTCAGTCTGGTCCTCCTCTATGTTGTTTTCTACTGCTTTCTAAAATTCCAGCTGATGTTGAGTCTCCTTTAGTTTTTCTACTTGCCAAATGTTCTTTACTGTTTTCTTCAATCTCTTGAATTTTAGCTGGCATTTCATCATCACTAAATTATGATCGCTGTTGATGTCTGCACCCAGGTAGCTTTGGAAGTCCTTCACCTGATTCCTGAACCTCTGCTTCACTAAAATGTATTCTATTTGAAATCTTTCTCTGTCTCCTGGCATCTTCTACATGCAATTTCTTCGGTTGTGATTTTTTAAACAATGTGTTGGTAACCATTAACTTATGTTGTGTGCAGAACTCCAGTAGTCTTTCTCCTCTTACGTTTCGGTTTCCCAATCCATATTTTCCAGTTATTCTTCCATCTTGACCTTCTCTGACAACAGCATTCCAGTCTCCTAAAATAATTAAGCTTTCTTCTCCTCATCTGTTTTATTACTTCAGTGATATCTTCGTAGACGTCTTCCACTTCATCTTCGTAGTCCGACGTAGGCATGTAAACTTGCTGTAGGCTTAGTTTCAATTTTAACCATGATAATCCTTTCACTGTACTGCAGGAAGCTCTTCACATGCAGTCCTGCACTCTTCCTGAGCATTATGCTTACTCCTGCATTACCATTCAGTGATCCGGTGTGAATAATTCTGTAACTTCCACTCCAAATATTTACTTTTTCGGGACATCTTATTCCACTGATTCTTAATACAATGAGGTCCTTTTTCTACATTTCCATCCTAAGGTTCTCCAGTCTTACTTGGTCCGAAATGATCGCACGTTCCACGTTCCTATCATAAAATGTCTATCACATTTGACTGATGTTTTCTCTCGGGTAGTCCCCGCCCGGAGGTCCGAATGGAGGACTATTTTACCTCCGGAATATTTTACTCGAGAGGGTGCCATCACGTCTTGATAAGAAAATAAGAGTGAAGTAGCTGTGACTCCTTGGGATAATAATGTGGTGGTTTCCCCTTGCCTTCCACATCGCAGTACTACAGCCGTTTAAGTAAATGTTACTACGCCTGTAGTGAAATGAGTGTCGCTGTACCGACCACTGTGGTCTCCACCTTCACTCATGTGAAGAATAGCTGTTGCCCTCTCCTCCGGGTGATGGGAAGCGTAATTATTGGCGGCCTCCGTCGTCACAATGAGTAAACTCGCATATCTCACAGCTAACCTCTATATCTAGAGGTCGACCCACGATCCGCAACCCAGTGGATGCACTCGGTGGCTTTAAGATTAGCCGCGAGCAAGTTTTTTTACCCTAATTTTTTTAATTTTACAAAAAAAAACACTAATAAATTCATCTTTACTTCAGATGTCTTTGATTTGTCCTCTGTTTATCTAAAGCTGACCCAATTGGTTATTCTCTTTTTCTCATTATAGATGCAAAAGTTTAAAAGGACTTTGTATTGCTTTTTTCTTGTTAAATGTTTCTTCCTCCTGAAATTTTCATTTTCTCTCGTTCTGCAACATGTTTGTCCTGTTATTGCCATCTCCTCCCATTCTACACAATTACTTAGTTCCAGGATTTTCTTGGCCTCATCCTAACATTTTTTTCATTCTGAAAATCCCAAATCAATCCAAGCTCTGCTAAATAGGAAGCTCATCATATAGACATTTCCAAGAAGTTAACTTATGATGCCACACATGCTGCCCTGCTTAACCCTTCAACGCCGTCCTACGTGCTATGCATGATTGTTTCACGCTATGTTTTGATATACTTTTTTAGGAATTGAATATTTTTCTAGCGCATTAATTTTTTTCATACTAATATAATAAACCGTATTTTTTATTTTGAGCATTTCTACTATTACTTCAGATCTTTTTTAGAAAGATATTGCGTCTTCATTTGATGTATCTATTCCACAGTTTTTTTGCGAAATAAGCAATTGACGTTCATCCATATCTCTTGAAATTATAATAAGAGTGGTTTTCTGTCCACTTGGGAGGATAAGAGAGAGTATGTTCAGGCCATAGATGAAAATTTGATGACCTTACTGTCAACGTAAACATATCCGACACTGATGCCTGGTTTCTCCAAGGCCCCTTTGGGATGAGCTTCATTTTGGCTTGGAAAGACAACAAGAGATATGGATAAGAGCAGTGACAGTTACGATGTTTTCACATCCCTTTCGTTTAGCCCAACTTATTATCTAGGGGGGCCATGTGCACCATTTTCATGGCTTAGGAATGACCACGGGACAGTGGGACTCATTCAGACCAAAGTGCTCATAACGAAAGATTAGGGTGTCGAAAGGTCGGCGTAGAAAGGGGGCGTGGGAGAGCAAACTGTAGAGAAGAGACTCAAGATTTCTTTCAAGAAGTGCAGCTCAGTAAACCTACCAAAGTCAGAGTCAGTTGAACCTAAGTTGCTTTTCTGGAAGGAATATATTAGGAGTGTTATTCTGTACTTATGAACATTTTAGTCCTTTACTTTATATTACTTCTTCCATAAGTGCTCCGTTCCGCAAACCGTTAGCTTCAAATTGCAGACGATTTGTGCGTGTTTGTGTTTATCAGGGTTGTTACTGATCTACCGTCAATTATGGAGTGTGCAGGAAAGAAAAAGTTGGAGGAGTTGAGTGATGAACAGGTTGTGGACGTCTTGCTTGAAAGGGAGGTGATGAAAGTGTTTTGAGTTCTAATGGCGACAGTGAGAATGACATAAACGATCTCCGAAGGTGGTGTATGATGAATGATGATTTGGTGAAGCTTCAGATTTTGCATGGAAGGACATTTCCAATCATCATCGGTCAACAATCCTAAGATTGGTTTGATGCAGCCCTCCACTCGATTCTCCGATCGGCCAACCTCTTCATATTGATATAGCTCCATTCTTTTACATCCTTCACAACTTGCTCCATATACCTCATACGAGGCCTGCTTTTTCCATTCATCCCGTTCACTTTTCCCTCGACGATTGTCTTCATCAGGCCGTCGTGTCTCAAGATGTGGCCCATTAAGTTGTCCCGTCTTCTTTTTAATGTTTTTTTAGTAGACATCTCTTCTCTCCCACTCTTCTTAAACCTTCTTCGTTTGTCACTCGATCGATCCATTTGATCTTCATCATTCTTCGGTAGCACCACATTTCAAATGCTTCCAGCCTGGAATTCTCCGCTGCTGTTATTGCCCATGCTTTGCTGCCATATAGTATAATGCTCCAGATGTATGCTCTTATAAAATGTTTCCTCACTTCCATGCTTCTATTTGCAGCTGTAAGCAGAATCTTCTTCTGGTAAAATGCCCTTTTCACTTGGGCAATTCTACTGGCGATTTCTCTTTTACTTCGGCCATTGCTGGTTGCTCGGCTTCCCAGGTAACAGAACTTTTCCACCTCCTCGAATTTTTGTTTTCCTAGTTTAACATTGGTCCTGGCTTCCTTTCTTCTACTGCACACCAATACCTTTGTTTTCTTTTTATTGATATTCAGATGATATCTGGTCATTGTTCTTTCCATATTTCCTAGTGTCTTCTTTCAATTTCCTTCTGTTTCTGCCATGACTGCTATGTCATAGGCAAATTGTAGCATGCTGATTTTCTCCCCGTGGATATTCACTCCCGGAGACTTTTCTTTGACTTCTTGGATGGCTTTCTCGATGTAGACAATCAATAATACAGGGAGACATTGCACACACGGAGACAGAGCCTTGTCCCACTCCTTTCTTTATCCTTGCTTCAGTACTGTTGGGTCCTGATTTGATTATGGCCACCTGGTTTTTATACAAGCTGTGGATAACTCTTCGGTCATTATATGATACTCCAATTTCTTTCAGAACCTTTAGCATCATATTCCATTCCACGTTGTCAAATGCCTTCTCCAAATCTACAAATGCAACAAACGTTATTTATTCTTCTCTATTCTCTTCTCTACAAGTAGCCTGAGGGCCAAAATCGCTTCTCTTGTGCCCTTGTTTCTTCTGAACCCGAATTGGTCCTCATCCAGGAACTTCTAAGCTTTTTGTTCTAATCTTCTACAGATGATTCTCATCAATATCTTTGAGGCATGTGTCGTCAGACTTATGGTCCTAAAATGTTCACATATCTCAGCCCTCTTCTTTTTGGCAATCCAATAATAAAGTAAAATGAGGAAATTTCATTGGTAATTCCGGTCCACAAGGTAGAGCAAATAATTTTCCAAGTATTGAAGATGTAGTTGGAATTTTCTTTGATAACGATTTAGTAGGAATATTGCACAGGAAACTAATTGTCATGCAAAGCAAATAAGTAAAACAAACAATAGAACATTTTCTTCTGTACAACAGAGAGTGCCAGGCTGCCATATTTCAGACAATATGCTTCCAAGACTAATTGAAAGACATGTCACAAAAAGAATACCTCCTAAGGGCAATAAGGCCAGACTTCAAAGTTGCTGTGCAGTCTTCACCAAACACGGGAAGAGGAAAGATACTGTTTGTACGTGTGAACCTTGTGACACCGGACTATGAACCGATTGCTTTGAGGATTATCACACCAAGCAGAATTTTTAAGGTGAAGTAATTTTATTATGTTTTTATCACTCATTTTCAATACTAATTTTTCATTCTGGATTACTTTTGAAATGAACATTATTATAAAAAATGTATCTTTTAGCATTTTACGTTTGACGACGACAGCTATAAGGTAGACTTGGAAATGACTCAAACCAATATCTGCTGTGAATATATTTACAATGACATTTTGCCTTCATCAAATCATTTGATACTAGTAACTACTATGGCATAGTACCTGTGATGATGTTAGTCCTTATTCTTCAGAAATGAAATTCCGGCAGAATTTCTTTCGAGAAAGTTTTCTACACAGTCATAATATTTGTTTTAATTTAAATGAATTTAAAAGTGTCTAGCTCCTAAATTAATTGTGATTTTTAATGTTTTAAAGCTGTTATAAAATATATAAGGTTTATTAACCATCACTAAAAATTTCCAGGTTATAGTACTAATAATTACTGAAATATAACTCATTGATCACAGGTCTTCCTAAAGTACAAAACATTTAAATCTCCTCCGGCGACTGGGATATAAACCATTTAAACCTCCTCCGGGCTTGAAGGGACACCTGATGTGCACACGCTATAGCTCTGTGGCATCATGTGTGGGAATTGGGCTGGTCTGCAACTTTCACTTATTTACTTCGGGATTGGGCTGAGTACGCAGTAAGCACTAAGGGTTAAGGAACTAGGTACTCCCAAAAAGCGACCTCTTATCACTGCCGAAGAGACGTATGCTTAGGTCAGCTACAGCTTGGGGTGTAGGCATAGGACTCAGGCCACTGACAAGAATGGTATCATCATGCGTCAGCTACCTTGATAAGAGAGTCGGAAGTAAAAAAATATGATGCAAATTTTTCCAATCGGCGTAGCCTAAGATTACTCGTGATGAGCATAATACGTTGCGATCATGACTTAAAACACTTACTCCTAGGCAAATATCAGAAGCTGGTACATAAAAAAGGGACTAATTGCACATCTGAGATTAGGGATCGCATTCAGATGTCTCAACTAAATCACCAAGTTGCAGCTTCACTCCATGAAGATTAGTGTTCTTTCTCCTGCAAATTGGCATTTAGCACCACTACTTCCACTCCTTCCTCTGGAGTGTTGATGGTCGCTATGTTGCCAACTCGACTCAAGTGTAAGCAGCGACATTTACATCATCCTGGTTACAGTTATATACGGAACTAGGTGTAAAATAGAGGGAGTTTTGAATTTCAATACCATGGTCTCCATGGGATTGTATAAATATTATTATATTATTCTGATATACATGATCAATAATTTAAATATTATTAGAATATCAGTCTTTTATTCATAAAATAGCTATTCTCAGTACAAAATGTATGCAATAAAAATAAGGATGGCACATATTTTTCACAGTTATAATATTGAATAACATTGGTTTTTATCAACAATCCATATTCTTACGTACATACACTCCACATTACTATGATATTTAATCATATGCATCAAAAACTTTTTTGAAGTGTTAAATTCTGATCATTTGTTAATACCTACATGAATGTATAATAAAACTTTTATAAAAGACAAACCTGAACGTTCATAGAGAACCAACCCTTCCTATTCCTGTATAGCACCGGGAATTGTCCTCCAGGATTATTATAGGAACATGAGTGCTATCTCTGCAGCCTATAACACCAGGAAATTGCCTTATGGCATGAAAATCCTCGTTAAACTTACGGACCTCCTGCTCAACTGATGGAATTTTCACCCAGTCCGCTAGCTTGCTGGCAATCTCTTAATGATACAGACTGTGAATAAAATTCATCGTAAGACTGCTGTATATATATTCGGGACATCTTAGTGAGAATCAAAACAACCCTTGATGATCCGGGAGACAGACGTCTGCGAAATATTGAGTAGGTCCCCACACACCACCTAAAATACCAATAAACAATTACAGTTAACTTTTGAATGCTGACAAAAACATTGCAAATACTTTGATCGAAACATCATATTTTCCCCGTGATTTCGATTTATAACACCACAATCTGTTATAATATTACCTGCTATTATACATAGCATTGACATTATTCAATAAATTAAGATACGGTTATCGTAGTACTTACTTGGAAACTCCCAGTAGAATAAAATCTGAGGCATGTAAGCAGCCTCAAAATAGGTGGCAGGGAAACTGCTCTTCAAACGTTTTCATCGGACACTAGTGGCACAAGTACATCAGTCACGGTGTCCTTTTAAAGCGGTATCTACTGAGAAATTCACCCTCCGAATACATTTCCATTGGATTTTCCCTATCCACTACCATTCTCCTTGGTATATTCTCAAGCAGGTTATCGGAAGTATAATGCATGAACTCGTTGAGATCATCGTCTAGCCATTGCTGATACATCTTGAATAAATCATATAATATTGTCGAAGTGTATTCTTGTGTATTTGTTTAATTCAGGTTAGCCAACGTACAAATGTCATTCAACTATTTCATGTCCAACCTACAAATATTGGTACATTACCCAGAATCCGTAATCAACATATTCCTGCCAAATAATTTAATTGATCGCACACAAGTTGATATCAGAGTACTCTTGCTAGGTTGCTAGATATTACAAAACGTAACAATGACGCTTAATAACCTTATACCGCATGAAAACAGCATTTATATTTGCGATGCGTCGACCAATATATGCCGGCGGCCATGCTGATATTCTATGGAGTGGTGATTTATGGGTGGGTGGGGGTACCCTGCCAATTTAGGCCAGCTGATACTACAATAGCAGTGAGACCGCCACTCCATAGAGCTTTTGAATACCATGTAGTGTTGATTTATGACATAAGGAGTAGAAGCTTCACTCCATAGGAGATTGTGAATATGGCCCTAAGATTCACCACCTAACGTTCCGCGAATTGATGGAACGTATTCAATATACGTAATTTACAGACATTATTATAATATAAATAGTTGTTGAAATGTTTTGGAAAAATAAACTCGATGCAATATTAGCCGATAAATGAAACTGTAGGAAAACCACGAGTACTTCAATGGAGTAGGCACGAAAGACGAGGAGAAAGCATGGCACTAAAAAACAAGTCAAAATTGCTTGGAAAATGATCATGAGTGATTATCCATCACTTTCGATTATCTGATTGGGCTTCCCCCTCCATTACCACTGATAGTTGGCGCTCTAATGTATATACATGAAATTTTAAAACCAGACTTAAACATTTTTATTTAATGGAATTGTAGCTTTTTACTTCAACGGGTAATAAATAAATTATCAGAATGAAATTTAATATATTAATTGCAATTAAAGTATTCAAGGTACTCGAATATTCATGCTATGATTAATATTTGGATTCGAGAAATCTGCTTTTTGTCCCATCTTTAAACAAATACAACGGCATTTGCATTAAAAATTTGATGCAGTGGTGAGAAACAGTGACCAGGAGATAATATCAAATAGAAAATACCTAAGTATTATTCAATGATTTAAGCAGGAATGATCAGTTGAAGATTATTTTTTTTTGCCAGAATTGTCAAGGGAAATAACCCAGGTTTCAATGTTGACTCTTTCAGTAGTACCAGAATAAATGAACAGTAAACATGGGGAAGTGATGAAAGGACCATAAGGGAATGGAGAAAGGATTATTAATTGAGTGACCCAGTTGAAATTCAAAAGGGGAGGGAGACTCCCAGGCAAAATTGCAGATCCCCTCATCACCCACTCTCTCACATCCCATCTCTTTCTGAGGAAGATCTGCACCTGGTTGTCCTTCATTTCCCTCCCTCTTCCTTCCCATTACCACCAATCTCTTGAGCCTCTTCTTCTTTATGCTATCATACTATGTAGTTCACTGAACCTTTCTGGCCATTCTTACCTTTAATTCTTCACAAAATGTTGCCTAAGTGCACAGCACATGCAATTAGCTAGTAACTAATGGATGAGTACAAGTTATTATTAACGAAACAAATTGTTAGAAAATCAATCACAGCTAAATTAATACATCTTCTATATGGCTCACCTCACACCTTTCAGTGCTGTAACATGAGACAAAAGCTTCTGCTAATGTCTGCTATAATGAATGTACCTTGCAATGAGTGATTTTGTGGCATTTACTTGCACTCATTATCAACAAGAAACAATAATATTAATGGCTTGAATATTACAATATTTCAAGGTAAGGCATATAGGATTCAGGGTCTCAGTACAGATACCTTCCATAGCAGCTGAGGATGAAGCAGATGGACTTGTGGCAGATTTATTAGATGCATCTGCTGGTTTGCTTGGTTCAGGAGGTAAGTTTTCACCAGAATTCGCCTCTTCCCCCGCATCATCAGCAGGGTCAGGTTTAGGCACAGGCTGGCCAGGGATGGGAGCAAATCCTTATTGAATTAAGAAAAAAAATGTAAGATAATATATCATTAAGGACACAAATAGCATAACAGTAACAGTTGGATGTACTTCAAAGAAGGATAAAAAAGTCTGACAACAAAAGGACTAGGTGCATTTTAAATCTGAATAAATTAATATTCCCTGAAGGAACAATCAACCTCTCCGGCAGGGAGGACACTTAAGTCTATAGCAGGAGTTGTAGGAGATAGAAATGGATTTGCTCTTTGGTATGCTATCTTTCAATATATTATAACTTTCAAGATTTAATATTATAAGGGTTGAAACATTTTTTACCTGACTAAAAGTTGCATTTTTATACATGAATTTTTAGTGCAATTTTTTAAATTTGCATTTTCCCACCTGTCTTCATGCCATCCTTAACAACTTTCCTTTACCTAAACCTAGCTCTCTCATCATTCTACCTTTGATAATGAACTTCAGTATTCCATTATACATAAGTACCTGTGCCAACCACCAACTCTGCCTTCTTTTAATTTCTGCCAGTAATATTCTTCCCTCCCCGACTCTCCAAGAAGGGCTTATTCATGTTGATATTTAGTGTAATGTAAAAATTGAACGTAAAGTCCAATTTTTAAATTGGGGGGAAAGTGATGTAAAGGCGCAAAAGAGTGCCCCTCGGTGTCACCATGTCCCCATGGTTTCCGCTTCAGTTTCCCCATTCCTATTGCCGATTTTGAACCTTCGCCTTTTTCCTCCACATCCGTTTCACTCTGCTCACCTTCTCTTCCCCCTGACTGAAATTGCAGCCTGTTGCATTCTTTTCTTGCTGCGCGCCTTGGCCCTCACCGGTAACTTTCCATGTAGCATGATCAGCAATGGACTGTGACCTGAGCAACGACGCAGATGAGGAATTGAATGGCCAATTAGTGAGGGCCACAGTGTATCACGTGGGGTACACCACCGAGGAGACACCTCAAAGCAGGTGTTGCCTGTGGAGAGTTGGTCCAGGGACATGTAGAGAAAAGCAAGCGAATAAAGAATCATGAAAGTCTGGCCTTGCCTTTCCCGTTCCCTGGTCGGCCGCAGACAAACCACAGATACTCAAGCTTTTTTCCATCTTTGGCTCAAGAATCTTACAGATAGTTTCTGAATGATCTGAAGCTTGAGAAGATCCTACCTTAGGATAGCTAAGGAGAACACATAACCAGTGAGTTGGGATTTAGTTGGTAGATAACTTCAGTCAAATTTGATGACATATCTGCTGAGTGCCAGAGAGATATCAAATTGAGTACCTGGCAAAAATTTTCTGACTCATTTTATTAATTTTTCTGTAGCTTTTGAGTAGTGGCTTCATTTCCTTTATATCCAACAAAACAATTTTTCTGGAAAATGCGGATTGCAGAGCTGTTTTGATGCTAGGTAATCCATTTCACCCTATTCATTAGCAATAACAGGTATCTGAGAATAACTATAATCAATATCAAAGTTACAATGCAGCCTTGAAACTGCAAGTACTGTGAGAAAAATATAATAAGTACGAAATCTTTAGGCTTACATTCACTGAGGCATAGTTGGGAAAGTTAACAAAAAAAAAGTTTACTGATTTAAATTAAAGTTAATCACCATAAAAAGTAACTAGTTAAAGTTAAAAGATATTTTCCGAAAAACTAACTGATTAAAGTTAAAGTCATGGCCACTAGATACTGGTTGCTCAACTGTAAAACTTTCTCATGATAATTGCATGGGGGCACTGTTGTCGCAACCTTCTGCATTCTAGAAGTTCATTTTTTTAACTAGTGGTGCCAGTAGTGTGCACAAAGTTTCAATGTTCCCTCGAAAATAAGCTGCAAAAGATAGGCATGACCTCAACCATGAGGCACAAATTTTAGTTTTTCACAGTAAGGAGACAATCTGGTGTGCAATTTTTCTATTGTAGAATAATTAGGCATTGGCAAAAAACGTGGTGCTATTAGCAGAGAAGACTCACCTGTGAGAACATTGTAATAGGGCTGTGCGAGTCGACTTTTCGAGATTTGAGCGAGATAGAAGTACTGCTTTAATCTCACTCAATTTCGATCTCAATATGCTCGAAAAATGAGTCCCAAGCTTGTCTTGAGATTCCGTTGTGGTGGATGTAATTTTATGGGGTCTTGCGTTACAATGCGACATAGTAAATTTATATTTTTTCCCTTTCTTTTGCATGATTATTTCATGATGTCATGCCACAAAATGTAGAGAAATTTCTTAGTCCTAGGCCTAGACTCAAAAAGTTAGGAGAGCCTAGGCCTCGGCGTAGAGCCTAACCGAGTCCTTGCTTTATTTCGTGATCGGAGGCCTAGTACCTACCAGCAAATGATGCATAAAATAGGCACGTAGGCTACTTCTAGAATTAGCATACAACCAAGAAGTTTAGTTATTCTTGCCCATCTTTAAAGGAAATCTTCAATACTACTGTGCCGTACTACTGTGAAATTCAACCGTAACGAATCAACACATTGCATTTTAATGGAATATATATTATTATTTTATTTTCCCATCTTTCAGCACGAAAAGTTATGGGTTCAAGGTGTTTACTTGTTTACACAATGGTAATTGCGCCGGAAATCCGGAATGCTCATGCAAAGCTGCTTTATGACCTTGAGATAGGAACCCTGTCAGCTGTTCCGAGTGACGAGATGATGCTTGCTTTGGTTTCGCCTGTAAGCACGTGTGTCTTGACACTTGCGCATGTTGTTGAGCGGAATAAAGTACGTATAATGTTTGTCCTCGACTGATGCCAACAACCGGGGCAACTGGGAAGATAAGTGACATTGTAGTATTATATAAAATATCACAACTGATGGTATCAGATTGCAAAAACTCGCTTAATTGCTTTGCAACAAATTTTTCCGGTATAAACATGTTCACTCACTACCTTCCCCATGGCTACATATATAGGTCTGTTTAGGCTACGTTGCCTGTACTTTTCCAATCTAGAGCTTTAAGCGGAATTCGATCCACAGTTCGGGTTAGCCAAAAATTCAAATAAATTGAATTGAAGAACCAAGGAATATGAAAATGATAGCGAACAGAGTGTAATTCAAGACAAAAAAATTACAATTCTTAATAAATGACAATTACAATTGATGTTATTGTAGATGCTACCTGTGCTGTTTTCAATTACCCTTTCGCGCCGAAGCCTTGCAATGAATAATGATTCCCTTGTCATTTGTACCGTGAGCATATCCTTGTATTCCTCCATACGGAACTCACTCTTGGCAAGGAATCACATAGGTATACTCCTCGTTTATCTTGTATCACAAGTCAGGGAAGCCAGACCCTTTCCTGGATCACTGGGCAGAGGTGATAACGACCCTCTTCTCAGTACCATCCCCACTCAGCCAACTATTCGTTTACTCATTTAGTAAAAATATTTGCCGTCTACTATGAAAATACAGGCCCAGCACTTCATACCGAATGTTTTGTTCTGCATTTATTAATTTTAAATGGAACTTTACCATTATTATTAACAAACTTCTTGCAAAATGAACACTTTCGACAATTTTGTTTATAATAGAGTTCCGTTTAAAATGTGGAAATGCACAGAAAAAAACTTAATAAATGTAACTTTCAGTTTATATTTTCCCAGCATGCTAGAAATATTGTGATACTTATTGTTATCATTATATATCCACCGAGTATGTAAACAAATGCTTGACCACGGACACACAGTGAAAGCACCTACCATGCTGAGACGAAAGATTGGAGATTACCCCTGTCTGCATGCCACAGAAGGGTCCAGTGAAGAGCGGGGCAGGGAAACGATAAAGTTGTCATTTTTAGGGTCGATCCCTCAGTTGGGTCTACATAATTGACACAACTAAACTGGTTTTCCCCAAAAGATCCCCCTCACCCAAGAAGAGTTCTTCGTCTCTTATTCCTGGTCACGACGAAATTCACCTTTTGGAGGCTTCCGCTGCCAACACTTTTTTTGTTTGCTTGCATTTCGCTTAGCAGCAGAGCCGTGTTGACCCTTAGTTCTCTTGCGTGGAAAGATCTACACCATTTATTAATGACATTCTTATGCTTTAATTGAAAAATCTACGTGTAGGCACGGTTAAGTCTGCTGTGAATACGAGAGTTTACCGTTTATAATGTTGCTTGGATTTATTAGTTATCCCATCTAACATACGAAATTTAATATGAGAACAATGAATCTTTCTCATCGAAACGGATGAACTGACAGCTTTCTAACAAGTGTGAAAAAGTGTTACAATGTTATGACATTTCTATGCATTGATGCGACGCGGAGCGATTTCTCGGATGGATTTCAATGGGCTCTCATGATTTTTCATAAACACACTTGATTTACACTTGATTGACACATGTTTAAATGAAGTGCTGAGTGATGATGAAGAAGATGAAAGTGATGAGGTCATCATCCCAAAAAAAAGACATCCTCCAGCATTTAAATGCCTTGCATCATTTCCCATTACTTCACGAAGTTGATGATGATTTTAAAGATAATTTAAGAAAAATTTAAAAAGTAATACACTCAAAATGGAATAGTAAAAAGTCCAAAAATAAAATCACAAAATATTTTCTAAAAACTTAATTCTGTTAATGAAATTTTACTTTCAGAGGGGTTTTTATTCATTTTCATTTTGCCCAGGTAGTTTATTTGTTTGCAATGCAAGGCTATTTAACTTTCTTTGAGTGACGTACTTTTCTATTTAATTATCTTGGATAACTTTTTTAAACCGCCTTATTTTCAAATTTTATCTCTGTTCAATTCATACTCTTCCACATGCATGATTTTCTAATTATTTACACTCTTGATATACACTTGATTGCCACATGTTTAAATGCTAAATCTGTACTTTTGCCTGAGCAGCCAAAAAGCTAGATGATTATGTTCTGAAATTCTATTGTACATTTTGATTTATAATTTATTATCTCTCCACCACAATTAAAATAGTTTTAATTTTTACAGTGCAATATGTATGCAATGATCTCTTTGTAGTGAAATCTTAGTATATTTTTCAAAATCGATTTATATCTTGCTTTTACATAATTTGATTTTACATAACACATTTTTGGGTCCCAAGGTGTTACGTAAAATCAAGACTCTACTGTAATGCCTAAGCTTAAACTCATGTTTGTGTAAGTACAAAATTAGTACATACGTAGATTGAAGTCTCTACTGCAATTTCTCAAGCTCGAGCTCAAATCTCGCTCGAGATTCAAGATTTTTTTCAAATTTTCGCTCGATATCGCTCGAATTAAAAAATCCCAGCTCGCACAGCCCTACATTGTAACGACTTAAAAGAAATTCTGTGCTGTTGTCCATAGTAATCCGTCATCCATGTAGCACTCCTGTAAGCGCTAGGTTTACAACATCAGGACTTGTAATGTGCCTAGGTGCAAACAGAATATAGGCCAATGAAGGATGAGAATTCCAAACTGGGCAGACATGAGAAATTTGATTTCCCTATTTGTTCAAGCCTTAAACAAATTACTGCCCCCTACTTCCGCGGTGGTAAGTATTTAATGGCCCGGACGGGCGCATGAATCTTGATAGAATTTTGTTATTCTAAATTTCACTTTCCTATAAGATATTTTTGTACTGTTAATGGGCATCTCTCAGAATAGCCAAAAGCCAATGCCTCGAGAGTAAGATTTCACTTTCGACTTCTCACTTCCCCTTCTCTCCTTCCCCTTGACCGAAAAACATCCTCCTTTTGCCTTCTATATAATGGCGTGTACGGTGGATTTTAGGGGAGATTGGTGAAGGAGGAGATTGGTGAATCGGTTGCAGTCAAAATGTAGTCCATCATTGGAGACCGATGCGCGGACCATTGGGTCCGTGCTCTAAGCCGCGCCATCCACCTGTACTGAACGCGCATTCTCTTCTTTCCTCCCGAGCTAGAGGTAACTCTATTTTGGCTATTCGAGACACGATTGGTTTAACTTTTGCTTCCGAATAAATTCTGTCTTTAGCACGAATCTTTTACTTCATTACTTGTTCCCGACACCAAGGGCAAGAACCCACAAATATTATGTGCACAGGTTCGAGTCCCCGCAATAGCATGCAGGGCCGAGTCTTCACAAGTACACTAGTTGTGTGGCAATTATCGTATACTTTGGTCTTTGGCATGAATCTTACCCACTATTACGATGGAGTGAGTCTCTTGTATGTTACACTAACAAGTATTTGGAACATTATATGACCATTGTAGCTGTCTTTGATCGCTAGATCTGCTGTGTTTCCCACTCAAAGTATATATAATACACCTTGTTCCCGCAAACAATTTTCACTTCGGGACTTTTTTCTTGATGGCTGATGGTGGTTTGCTTTTCTTGTGATAGACACCTTGATTTATAATTTCACTCGCAATTTATGCGGCCAATATGATAATTAGACTTGTACCGATATCACTTTTTCCAATACCAAACCAATACCTCGAAACCAGAGGCCGATACCTTACTTATTTTTCTAAAAAACTTTGATAAGTGCTTTCCTTCTCGTGAAGTCAACTCATTAATCAAAAGTGTTTTAAAAGAGCACCTAATTATTGAGAGAAATGACATTGTGATAACTTTTTATTTTGCTACTCTTACAATTATCACTAGAATTGGATTTTATACACTAAGCCCTCTTGCATTTGTAAATACTGAAAATTCTTTTTAAGAAATAAGAGCTACTGAAAATGCTCAGCAGTTAAGAGGATTCTTCTATCTGGACCAAGTACTAGTATCTGAAAACATTTGCTCAGGAAACTCTAAACCTGCAAGTACACCTGAATACAGTGGACTCTCGTTGGCACATTTTTGCAGGGACCCGAAATCCAGAACATGGTAATATGGAAAACTTGCTGAACAGGTTAGACCTACTCGAATTATGTTGAAGACGTATGTGCGGGTTGCATAACTTCCAGGGGACAATTAAGTGTGCCATCAAATTAGTTCGTTGCTGGCATTAATTTATTGTAACAAAGTTTCATTTTCAATTATTATGCCTCCCAACAGATACATATGATGCCTTGAGCTGATGTGCACTCAATAATTAATGACCATATAGCACGTTTTGTGTATACTGTTCACGCAAAAAAGTATATATAGACTCAACTATGAGGCTCGTATCCCAAAAAAGGAAGAAACAAAATTCAAAGAGAGCATATCAGCGTGTAGATAATTTAGCCTTTCCTTTGATGCAGGTACCAGACGTTTTTTAATAACTACTTTTGAGGCTTTTTTTTGCAGTGAGGATGAAAAATGTCACATTTCTAGAGTTGCAGAGGTCAGCGTCACTTTAGAGATTGTCATAACAATATGAAAAACACAAATAAAAGAAAATTTTGATAGAATATGAATCGTACTTTTGCCATGACGTCCTATAAGTTTCAAATAATTACTTATATTCGTTTAAGTTATTCTAGTCAATTTGCGAAATTGGGTATTCTCCGTAAGTATGGAACATAGACGGCACGCGACAAACACAAAATGGGCAATCATGAGTTTTAGCCCCTTTAAGGCTGCTGGGGAGGATGGGGTATTTCCTGCACTCCTTCAGGAAGGGCAGGATCTGCTCCTCCTTCCAATGGTAAGAATATTTCGCTCCTGCCTGGCTTATGGAAATGTTCCAAAAGCCTGGAGGGTCACCAAGGTGGTTTTCATACCTAAACCAGGTAAGACTGACTACACAAGAGCAGACTCCTTTCGAGGAATCAGTCTGATGTCTTTTCTACTGAACATAGACGGAAGACGTAAGAATATTTCGCTCCTGCCTGGCTTATGGAAATGTTCCAAAAGCCTGGAGGGTCACCAAGGTGGTTTTCATACCTAAACCAGGTAAGACTGACTACACAAGAGCAGACTCCTTTCGAGGAATCAGTCTGATGTCTTTTCTACTGAAGATACTGGAAAAGATAGTGGACAGGTACATAAGGGACGGGCCATTAAGGGATCACCCCCTGCAACTGTATCAACATGCCTAGCAGAAAGGAAAATCCGTGGAGACAGCGCTCCACACTCTTGTTAGCAGGATTGAGGGAGTGCTGGAACATGGAATGTACGGACTGGGGGCATTTCTTGATGCCGAGGGAGCATTTAATAACACGTCCTTCGATCAAATCTGCATTGCTGCAGGAAGACATGGTATCCATGCTCACATTGTGAGCTGGATTAGATACATGTTGGAACAAAGAACTGTAAAAGTAGTCTTGAGAGACACTTCAATGAAGGTAGCTGTGCCTCGAGGCTGCCCTCAGGGAGGAGTGTTATCTCCACTCCTCTGGAATATGGTAGTCGACAGTCTTATTTTAAAATTGAATAGGACTGGCACATGCACTCAAGGGTATGCAGATGATGTGGCTATACTCATCACTGGAAAGTACCTTGATACAGTTTCTGGACTCATGCAGAAAGCCCTGGATAAGGTAATGGGGTGGTGTACTTAAACAGGGCTGACTGTAAATCCGGAGAAAACTAAGCTTGTATTGTTTACCAATAGAAGGAAAATGGAGGGCTTTAGACCTCCCTCTTTGCAGGGAAAGGTTTTACATCCCTCATCATCGGTCAAGTATCTTTGAGTTATTCTGGACTCCAAGCTTAACTGGGGAGAGCATTTGGAGACCAAGGCAAAGAAAGCTTGTGCCTCCTTATGGATGTGCAGGAGGACCCTTGGTAAAACATGGGGACTTCAGCCAAAAGCCATTAGATGGATTTATACGGCAGTCATTAAACCTGGTTTCTTGTACTGCTCTATAGTTTGGTGGAAGAGAGTCCGGCTCAAAACTGCTGGGGACAAAGTGAACCACCTTCAAAGTGCAAAGTGCAAAGGGGCTTAGCCCGGCATTCTGAGATCTGGCGAACTACACCAAGTCTTAGACAGTATGGGCATTTCAGGGGCTATGAGAACAACCCCAACTCTGGTGCTAGATATGCTGCTGAACCTCGCTCCACTCCATGTGGAAGCTGAGGTGCAGGCAAGGACAGCGGCTTATCGTCTCAAATGTATGGGACAGTGGTATGACAAAGGAAGTTCCTATGGTCACAGACAAGTTTGGACAGAGCTTATGAAGTCGAGTCCCATCCTCGGGATGGGCAGTAATGGAATGATAGCCAGGTTCAACCAAACACCCCCCTACTTCAAAACCCACTTCCCGGATAGGGAACAGTGGGCTAGAGGAAAGGGGAAAGAACTTCATTCTGGGGCCGAGGTATGGTATACGGACGGCTCTAGGAAAGAAGGAAGAGCGGGAGCAGGGGTCTACAATTGTAGCACACCAAGGAAGCTCTCAATCCCTTTGGGAAAATTTGCTACGGTGTTCCAGGCAGAGGTATATGCACTTCTGACCTGCACATATGCTATTAAGGAAATCGGGATGTTTAACAGACCGATACACATATGCACGGATAGTCAGGCAGCTTTAAAGGCGCTGACATCACCATGGTGCAAATCACAGCTGCTGCAGGAGTGTCGTGAGGCACTCAATGATATAGGCAGATTCGGCAAGGTGGAACTTTTCTGGGTGCCTGGTCATGCAGGCATATCTGGGAATGAGATGGCAGATGAGCTGGTAAGGGCCGGTTCCAGCCGAGATCCGATTGGGCCAGAGCCAACATTCCTATTGCTACGTCAATAGGGATAGCAGAAATTAGAATGTGGGGCTTAGCCCGGCATTCTGAGATCTGGCGAACTACACCAAGTCTTAGACAGACCAAACTACACATAGGACAACCTAGGCCTGGGCTTGCCAAAAGACTCCTGTCAATAAACAGGGGTCAATTACGAACGGTAGTGGGACTCCTCACGGGGCACTACCAGGTGATGAGGCACCTGCACCTCCTGGGAATTGTAGATTCACCTAGATGCAGGTGGTGCGAAGAAGGGGATGAAACTACATCCCACATATTATGTGAGTGCCCTGCTGTGATGAGGACTCGAAATAGGTACCTGGGGTCTCCATTTTTGGAACCCAGGAAGGTAAGGGAAATCCCCATAGGGGACCTGTTGACCTTTAGCAAGGCGATTGGCCTTTATGGGTGATTTCCTTAGAAGGGTGGTTGGCACAATGGGCCAATAGGTCTGAGTGCCTCAGGGCCTCCTTGGAGGAACTCCACCGACAAATAATCTATCTATCTATCTAGATGATTTTTACCAAACAAATACTTTCGAGTAAAAGTATCCGACAAAAAACGAATACTCGAAAGTATTGAAGTATCGGGAAAATGGCTGATACCCGACACTCGCTATCGGTCAAGTCTAATAATAATGCATGTCTCAAAAAATTTCACATTTCGATGTGAAGAATACCTTTACAATTGTCAAATTGCAGTGGAAACAGCTTAGTTATACAGTGGAACCGCAGTAGTATGAGTATGGTCTATTGCGAAACCACCGCCATTATGAGAGATTGCAGGGGCACCATCAATTGACCCTATGATTGCCATGTAAAAAAATATGGTTTTTACGAGACCCTTTTGGTGTTGGCCCCCTGCCATTGTGAGAGTTTCCATCACTGGCAAACAAACACCAAAAGTGGCCAACCTCTGCCATAGCTTGCGATCTGTTAGCAATGCCATTAATATGAAGTGTTATGTATCAACTGCACGTATAAATCACCATCCAATTAATTTATTGTTAATATTGGTGCAGTGCAAATACTGCAGTATTAGCAGTTACGAATACCTATTTGATCTTTTTTTTCCCCGGGCAGTTGAGAGCACACTCGCACGTCTGTGAGTTGACTTAAGTGTTGGAAGGGAAATATGGCAAGCTACTCAATTGTATCTTCTAAATTTATTTTCATATTTTCTTTCACTCTATATTTCAATGTTTTCAATCAATGTTTAACATTTGCATGAGTTAATTTTATAATTTACGAGATTATTGAAGTTTGCAAATTATGGTAGATGAGAACTTAACCATAACGAACTTCAAACATTTATCCTGAAGAAGCGGTGTTAATTACCACTTTCATTCCAATGTGTTACGTAGATGAATTAATACTTCACATATTTGTTAGTATAGGAGGGCTTCATTAGACCCATTTTTTCAGTCCTTTGCATCATACTACCATTGTGCACATACATGCAACAAAATTACTGTAAGTACATGAACGGCCTAACGAAATATTTAAAAAGAACATACTGTGATTTCTGCTATTTCAATAAAATTGTTATACATGTTAAAACAGATTGTTTTTCAATGTGGACATTACATCAGATGAAAGAAAATGCTCTCCAAGGCAGGATCTCTTCCACCACTTTCACGGTCTCTTTTCGTCTGCTGAAACAAATGCGATACGCTATTCCAAATGGCTTCCGTGAAATGTCGCGAAGAACGTGAATATACTGATCATAAAAATTAAGACAAACAAAGGGAAAGCGTAAAGGCTAGTAATACAGGAAATACAATTTTGATTTATCAATTATGGTTTAAATTTTTGGAAAAACTAATCAAAATTATGGAATGAACATTAGAAAATGGAATGAGCATTAGAAAAGAGTATCTTGGTCAGTTGTGCATTTGGGAAAATGGTCGGAAATTTGAGGCTTTTTGTATTTTTTGGAGCAGGTACGGTGCTTTTTGATCTAATGGTTAGTTGGTATATTAAGCAGGGATATGAATTACTGCAAAAACTTTCCCCTTCTTTCGGGATATGTGCTCAGACTCTCCAGATGGAAATATTTCCGCCACCACACCAACCTGATTCCTAGAAAATAGTTGACAATAGGTTTCATGGTGACTATTTACACCAACCCCGGTAAGACAATACTTCACTATAGCGAGGGTTTTCTTGGGCACCATGAGGTCTTGTTTTAAAGAGGTTGCACTGTATATAGTTGCAGTAAATGCTGGTGGTGGCGCCCTCTTTCTTGTATTCAACTCTAATTTATTGACAACGTGATGCCGCAGAGTAATGTATATGTAGGCTGGTGCATTGTAATAGATACGTTACTTTGAATGAACCCTCCACTCCATTACCTGTCATAGATTTTTAGGTGACCCTTCTTTCTCGGGTTCAACTATGTAGTACTTACGTCATGATGTTGCCGAGTAAGGCATAGGAGCCCTCTGGGACATTGTCTTCGCATGGTTTCATGTTTTCTCATCTGAGGGTGCGTTCCTAAACTTTGGTGGTCACTCCCCTAAACCCCGCTTTTGGTTGAATGCATTTGTCTGGGCCTATTCATCACATTCTTGCACAACTACCCAACCATATTGCATTCTTAGATATCATTTTATTTTCCCTTCATCAGTTGGGCAAACTTTACGCCCAAATTTGAACAGAACATTTCGCCAAAAATTAATGAAATAAATTAACTAAAGTTAGTTTTTATCAGTTAATGTATAATTTTAAGCATTAAAAGTTAACTCTTCTAAAAAGTAACAGTTAAGTTAAAAGAGTTAAATACATTTCTAACAATTAATTTTAATCGTTAATCCACAGAGGTGACCTTTCGACTTGGACTGGTAAATGGACTGGCACTCTTCGCACCTTGATATCAGATTTTTAGCATTTCACAAGAAGCAAACCCCTCTTATCATTTCGATTGTTTTTTTAAACAGCAAGTTTCTTAATGGCCTCAACAACTAAGGTTTTCCTGCAGTGAATTTTAATTTAGAGAGCTTTACCCATTTCTTTTGACAACAGTAGTAACAGAAAATGAAGGTAAAATTTTGCTTACCAGGAGGTGTAGGTAATTCATCATAAGGAACTGGTTTGCCTTTCTTATGATCATTAATGGCAGTTTGGTACTGTTTCACAATCCGTCCCAGCCGCCGGGCCTTTGAGCCATTCCCTTCTTCTTTTGCCGACTGCTCAGCCTCTTTGAAACGCTGCAGTCGTTGCTCCAGAGCCTCTAATACAGATGTGGGAGCAGGAGGTGGTGGGGGTGGAGGAGCTAAAATGGGAAAGTTAGTATGTAATATTATTATGTTTTCATTATCCATTCATAATTATTATGCATGAGTAGATAAATATCACACAACAGCAATGAAACTTTCATACAACATCGAACATGCTCGTATTCTACCCACATTGATTAATACATAAAAACTACAATTTACCACTGGCGTTTCAGGTTTTTATTTACAATGAGGACAAGTGCAGTGAGGACATTGATATTTAATTTGCTTGTTTAATAGATAATATACCCTTTTGAGAACGTGCTCAAAGTAAATTTTCAGCTTTTTCAACCTTTCGTTGACTAAGGCCATAGGAGCATTTTATGAATCATCTTCGTACCGTATTCTTCATAAGTTTGATCTTCTTGGAAGTGCAATAAAAGTATTACCATTTTTAGAGATTCATAAATATATTTAAGGTATTTAGAGAGGAGTGAAATGATATATGCATGCATTATTAGAACAACATGCTAGAAGCAGTACACACCAATATTAAACCAACACACCTTTTTGAGGAACTTGATTCCTAATTTCTTCTTCAGTATTTTCCTGGGGATCTGATTTTGTCACCAGAGTATTCCTTGTCCTGGGTGGAGGCTTCGGAGCTTCCCTGGTCGGGATTAAAGGCACAGCTGACTCTTTTTGAGGCATTGGCGGCATCTCTGACAAATCTACTGGCTGACCACTCTTCACTGCAGCAATTACAGAGTCAAATTGCTACAAGAAAAGAGTAAATGAAATTATGTGAAACATACCTCTGGATAATAATAAAAGCAACATTTAGAACTTTAATTTGTATCATTTGGAAAACATACTAAATATATGCCTGGAATTAATAACCTTAATATTATAATAGATACATTAAAATTTAAAAAATGATGCCATATTGAGTTATTTATACTTAAAATAATCCTTCCAGTGAAGTTGAAAACCGATATATTGTAAATTATAATTTATTATGGATTTTTGACCACCATCAACAACGTTTACCATATTTTTTTATTGCCAAATCTGACAGAGTTTGCAAAATAAAAAGACGCTGACTCTGCCAATAGGTCAGTTGCGACAGCATCTGTGTGAGCGGACCTTCCGAGAACCCCCCTCCACTCCCTTTCCTTCCACGAAAAGCAGTCAAGGAAGGGAAGAAAATGGGTCAATATTATCACAGCAGCTTTTTCAGTGGGCATCACCTTTTGCTTATTTTAATTTTTGATTTATGAGTGAATGGTTGTGGTTAGAAGATTAATTTTTTCACTAAAATTCTTTTCTTGTTTCCATCTAACGATTTTGTGTTCGAAATTGCGATTTCGGTTCCGAGAAAACGCCCCCATTGCCATTACAATTTCCATAGATGGACCCTTAGGATGAAAACTAGAGAAAATAAAATGCTTACTATCACACAATATCCTTTGATTTCAAATCAAATTATGCATCTTCTGAAGATAAAAAGAGGCAAAACAAAATAACTAAATGTTCCTATATTAGCCAGTTCTACAACAGAGTCTTCCAATTAAATGTTTACGTGTAAAATTTGCTATGCAATCATTCTTTAAAGCTAGTCAGGAAATTAAATGGCATTAACGGAACACATTCAGTTATGTGCTGAAGGGCTCGCGTGGACACTTTGTTCTCATGCATTGTGATGCATATGGCAATGCCTTCCTGGCATTTACACCTCCATTTACCTCACCCATTCCACATATTTACCCCTCTCACACAAGAGTTATCGGGGGCTGATGAGAACACCCGAATTCTCCTCGGCTGGCACCACCTTCCCATCTCCCAACTCATTTGAAATAGACAATAAGTTGTACACCAAAAACTAAATATAAAACAATTATGTACTGTGGAAAACTTAATGGCTTAATAGAGGAAAGACACATCTCCAAAATCACAGTAAATGCAAGCTCATTTAATAATTAATTCATACATGTATGATATGCAATAAAAAGGAATTCAGTATGCTATCTTATAATAATATACTTTTAACATGAAAGAAATTTTCTTCCAAACAAATGCAGGGTGAAATAAATATACTTAATGTGTCTTAAGTCATTGATACATTATCACATTCCATTAGCAACTTCATGGTTGCTACCTTGGACTTCATGGTTGCTACCTTGGAGTTCACCTAGTTTCCGGAATCAACATTATACGCCAATATTTCAGAAACTTCTGGGAATAGAGACTATGTGATTATAATGTACAACAGCAATTTCAATGCAATAACAGTTAAGCTTTTACTTAAATACCCAAGGCCATATAAAGAAATAAGTCATTACAGATAAGTTCAAAGCCAATCTAAAGCATTACCTATTGACCAATTGATTCTATTCTTTGGAAGAATATTTCAATTCATGAATTGATGTTATATGTCCATTAGTTATTTTTTTGTGATATTATAGTCTTACTTTTGTACTACTCGTAATTTATATTGTTACTTATTGTTATTCAATTGTGATTCTTTATCTTGATGGGTCCCATTTACCGTATTTACTTGTGTAAGTTGCGCACCTTTTTTCCCGAAACACCGGTGAAAAAATGGGGGTGCGTGGCTTACACGAATCCTCCACATTTTCGTGTAAGCCGCGCATCATTTTTCCTCAAATTCCTATTGTTTTTTCTCCTAAGTTTTGCATTCTGTGAACATATTGACGTAATTGGTAAGTATGGTCTAGTAGTAAATCGTACAGTGTAAAGTATTTTGAAATTTCGAAGTAATTAGTAGGTAAAAAATCCGCGTTTAACTAAGTCTGCGAATACAATGGTGCTTGAAGAAACGCTAGATCAGAAACACCACTTGACAAAGCAATAGATTCATCGTGTATAGATCGTACGTAGGACAACAAATTGTAGCACTGATATGTATTTAAATCTACTGTATCCTGTAAGCTGCTGCAAGGGGGGCGGCGTCTTTATGTCTTTTCAAAATTGTAAGCGGAGTTTGTTTTAGTATCACATATCTGTAGCAACATTTTTACGTAATAGATAGCACCTTTTGTGTACATATAAAAGCTACATAGCAAATACACGACAAAGAATTAGTTACATAGTGGCAAGAGTCATATGCTCAGAGATTATACCTTCTTACTATCCGTGCTATCCGCTCCAAGCATGAGAGTAGTAAACGAGTTCGAATCGATCATTTAGCATTTAAAAATAATTTGCTATTATTACCCTAATAGGGGTGCGCAGGATACACGAGGGCACGGCTACCACGTGTAAATACGGTATATAACCTGATATCTTCTGTGACCAATAAATTAATAATAATGTTTTAATTTGAAACCCATCAATAAATTCAGCAGCATGTTATCCAAAAATGTAATTACTAAGCTTAAATTTCATGAGTACACTAAGGCAACTTCCATATCTATGCTATTTCACTGCATTACGCTACATTTTAGAAAGAAAAAAAAAACAAATTAATTAAATTTGAATTGACACATCCAAAAACATAACAAATGGTCTCTGGGCAAAGAAGCTCAATCTCTTTGGAGAAGGTACACACACTTTTCAATAAAAAAGACCCAGTAGAAATTATTAGAAAGTACGAACAATTGAATTAATTATTAATTGAAATATTAAATTAATTGAAATTATTTAAGCATACATGAAAATCATGAGTTGTTTTAATCAAAAACACCTTTCACATAAAAAATGACAACTATCAATAAATAAGGTTGCAATAAGATACGTCATATGGGCCGATATAATTAAAATCAATCTTCCATTACTACTAGCACTTAATACTGTAAATCATTCCCTAATTTTGTTGTTTTTATACCCATTTTCCCTGCTAAGTTAATCCATCCATTGTTTTGGTTTAAGTCAAACTTACTAAAGTTGATATGCCTTATATTTTTAAAATAAGAAACATATGCATTATGAGGTGGAGCCTGTGGTTAGACATAAAATATACAAAAGAAAAACAAAGTCATGAAAGAATAAGTCTAAATGGCAAAAAGCCAATTCTGAATGGGAATCTCCTTGGCACATTCTTTGAGATATACAACATTTCAGAGGTACAGTAGAACCTCTTTTTTACGAACCTCTAATTTACGAAATGACACCAATTTACGAACCATTCCGCCGGTCCCGATCTTTGTATATAGGAAAACCCATGTAAAATGACCTCTATTTTACGAAACCTCGATTTTATTGATTTACGAAGTGAGAGGCCGGTCCCTTGGAGTGATTGACCTCTGTTTTACAAAGTTTTTGAAATGATTTTGTAGCACTGAACTCTGTACAATGGAATAACGATCGCTGTATACCGCGAGAGGAGCAGCTGAAGCCAGATAGGTAGAGATCCGTGAAATTCGCGAGACGCGATATCGCGAAATAACGCGAAATATCGCGAAATCGGGAAGTAAAACGAAATTTCGCCTTTTTCGCGATTTTTACGTGAATTAGCGAAAAAATCACATGTAAAGAGTCATAATCGATTAAAGTCTAAGCCTTCATTGTTTAACGCTTATGACGTTCATTCGCTCTATCTCATTACGATTCAAAGGTCAATTGGCTTGTTTTGTCTCGCGCATATCGATTTCGCGTAATATCGCGCAATGTAGTGATATCTCCGCCGGAATTTGCCGTTAAATTAATCACCACCTCTCTCTTCGATTCACATTTATCAATCCTGAAATTCTCGGAAATATCTAGAATGATGCGCTTTCTCTCCTGAAGAATTAGATATTCTGAACCAATAATGTGCTGAACACGGCCGCGGAAGATCGGAAATATAAGCTCACGCGCCCGCGCGCACGCGTCAATGCCGAGCAGTAATTCCGGTGACTCACCGCGACGCAGTAGACAGCGTAATTGGATAACTTGTTGCAGGAAAACCTTTAGTGTGGGCCTAATGTAACAATTTTGTAGACTTAAACACGGCCGCTGGCCAGGAACGGAAGCGCTAGCAGTTGAGGCAAGGGGGGAAGTAACAGAAAAGATAGGAGGAGAGGGGGTGCTACTTATTGGCGGTTGATCGTCGGATATTTGCGTCGGATGCTTGTAAGCTATCACAAAATGTGTACCAAAAATAATGAAACGCCTAGAAATTCGCAAAAATTGTAACATAATAATAACACCGCCAAGATTTTCTATAACACCGAAATCACATAGTTTTAAAACGAATTTTAGCAAAAAAAACCACTTTCACGGACCTCGACAGATAGGTCATGCTGAGAGGGCCCTCGGTCCAAGTATTTCATATGGGAAAATGTGGAAAAATCGATTCAGCATAGTGCTTTTTGAAGTGCTTAAACTGTAGCAAAAATCCCAGAGATTGATCATCCAAATCGCAATTCAATCCTAATTACATGATCCAAGGAAAAAATGTTCAAAGACACATGGCACGACGCCTACTTCTCGAAAACAATGTCCCAGTTCATAAAATAATCGGATCAGTGCTTGGTAATTTCTATTCCTTTTCTATCATTTTGTGTATTGTGAATACCTAACTAGTCATCACAAAGGATCCATATTTTCTCTGGAATTATTTAAAATTAGCTTTAAGGTAGCCGCCGCAACACCAATTCAGAGCTTACTTCAGCCTAGGCTTTCACTTGAAAATAGCATTCCCGTAGGAAGTTCGTTGCTGCAGCTGTCGTGGAGTTTAGTTTCATTAAAAAATACTAATTTTGCAGTAATAAATTACTTATATTCAAATATTGATGCAATTTGATTATTTAATTTTTCATTTGAAGTGTTTTACGTCGTTAGGTTAGTCGTTAGAATTCGCGATCGCTTTCTGTAGCCGCGAGTAAATAGTTCTCGCAAATCACCGCTAGAAGTCAAAACTGTAGAACGCATATTATAAAAGAGGGAATTTCAAATTTACTCGAGTGAAGTTCTAAAATTGACTTAAATCAGCTGCGAAATATTATTAAATGTATTTCAAACAATGCGCTTTCTTCAAGAAAGACATTTTCTGGTCTTTTCAGGGAAATATACTGGGTTAGTTAGAACTTTGTTTTGAAATTTCCTAGTTAAAATGTGTCCCTGGCTTTCCCATGTTAAAATGGCTTCTTTAAACAAAAATTGACTAGCACAAAATATACCCCTTTCGTTAATTAATGCATAACTGCATATGCTTAAAATACACTGCGGGATGAGTTAATTCTCTTATTCCCCTTATTTTGAGATTTACCAACCAGCTACAAGAACTTAAATCAGTTGCAGCAGCCAAGTTCATACCATTATAAATTTCTAGAAAAATATCCACCTGTTTTTTTTAATTCATGGCTGTTTCATTCTCTTTTACTAAAGTGAGTGTCCTAGCCTTAGGAATAACGCCTATGCTATACAGCGAATCAATACAATTGAGGTCTAATTTTTAAATCCTTTCACTTTGATGCAGGTACACTGCACACAGAGAATTTCACGTAGTATCTGTTGTTTTTTCCCTGAATGAGCAGATGACTATTATTTGTTATAGTAATTAGTTTGATTTCAACCCTGACATAACTATTTGATAAGTTTAGTACAGCATGGTGTTTAATTGCATTGAAAGTATACTCTCATTCCTGTCATCCGAGTTTTAGTACACGTACAATTGTCGCAGATCAAGCCTCGTATGTGCATGATGTGCCTCCATGCTGTGTGAGGTGTTGCCAGAGCATGGGACAGTGTCACTGCAAAATATATTTCCAACAGTTGGAGATCAGCTGGTTTTGGTGACACATCAGTTCCGGAGACAGAGGAGTTAGTGGAAGATAACCTCCATTTTACAAACCCTCGTAAAATAGAGGTTCTACTGTAGTTGATTCGACAACATCATCAATTCTCCTTCAAGGGGTATGATCATGAATTTGGCAAGGATGAGGTCCCTAGGGATGATTAATATCTCCTTCTCCAACAGTCATTTTAGTCATTTCCCTCTTCTTGATCCCATGATTCAATGGAGCATCTGCCTATAATTCAATGGCAGTGACAGTATTTCTATAATAACATAAGCCAAAAGGTTATGATAATATCTAGGCTGAAAAGAGACAGAAATTAGGCCTATGCTACAGAAATATGCAGGCTCTCCTTTTCTCAACCAAAGTCCAGACTAAGTCCATAAATCATCCCATGAAGTCTCACCTTTACAATTCTCACATATTTTAGAGCAGCATCACTGTTTCCACTTTTCTTGGCTAAGAGTGCTTCATCCTTGTAAGCATTTCGTCTTTCATTAAGAGTATTCAAAATTACATCATCTGATCCTTCATGAGATGGAGTAACACTACTATCTTCTGAGGGTGTTACTGCTGATGGGAAACTAGGAGGTTGAGGTTGTTCAGCTTGAGGTTCCAGGGGGCCTAAATATTGAAAAATATAAATATACATTAAGATAAATAACTAATAATTAATTCAAGCAGTCCCTGTGTTACATATAATGCATTTTTACTCTAGATAAAAAAGGAGAAATTATTAAAATACTCCAGTGATTATGGTTGAGAAATGTGGAGAGTTATTTACAGCTACAGTAAACTTTCATTAGGTAGTTCCTTGATAGCATACTTTCCTCGTTTGCATGTTCATTTTCGCAAGTCTACATCACAGTTCATGCAAATAATACTGGTTAGCACATTTTGGTTACCTGTTTAGCACGTTTAGAGGAGGACCAAATTTGTTGCATGATAATCATCACCATATAGATTGATTTGACGATGGATATATTGCAAGATTGTATTATGTTGAAATTCCACCAAGTTAACTAGCCAGCTATTTTCATGGTCTCGCAAGATGTTTAAATCTAGCATTGAAAAAGATAGTTATTGCTTAAAAAAATATTCAAATAGGTATAAAGTCAAGCCCACTCATATCAAACCCATTTATAATGAAGTTGTGGCTATAACAAAGTGAAGGCTATTCCCTGTCAAAGAGAGGCTTCGAAAAACTGGTCCACATATAATGAAGTTCGGTTATTATGAAGTAAATATGCGGCCCCCTCAACTTCATTATAAACGGTCTTGACTGTAGTAGAGTTTCCCATTTTAACCATTATGGAAAGACATGATGTCCCTGATTATAAACGGGCTTGACTGTATTATGATTTAAAAAATGTTAATGAAGAATTAAAAGGGCACCCAAAAGCCAAGAATTTTATCACAACATTTGTTTGTTTTACAGATGTCGACTTATCATCAAAACTACACCAGCAACAAAATTTCATGACAGAGTGAGAGAAGTGCTCAGAATTAGCCATGGTAAAGCCTGAGGTGAAAAGAAAAATATCAGTTGTGAAGCTTATCATCCTCTGAAAAGTAGACGGAAATCCACATATGAAGTGTGCTGAAAGAGCAGCAAAAATTTAAGTTCCACAATCAATACTAAACTTGAGTTTGTTCTACTCAGCGCATGCGTTGTTTGGCGTTTCCACCTTCAATCCAAATGCATTTTCAAAGACTATAGAATGCAGATAACGTATTGTGGCATGGTCAAGTGTTATCTCGGTAAATGATTCGCATTAGAAATGTTAAAATGAAGACAGGTGCCAAAGTCACACTGCCCTCTGCGACTCTAACAAAATTGTGCCTTTTTCATCCTCACTGCAAAAACATGCCTCAAAAGTAATAATAAAAAAAGTCAGTTACCTGCATTAAACAAAAGACTAAATTATCTGCATGCTCATATGCTCTGTATTAATATCGCTTCCTCTGTTTTTGAGATATAATGCCTTTAACTTGAGTCTTTTAGCATGGACTGTAAACACAAAATGTGCTATTTGGTCATTATCGTCACCATTAATTACTGATTGTGCAACAATACAAGGTATCATACATATTTTCTTGAGAGGCATAAAAATTTCAAATGAAACTTTTTACAATGAATAAACACCAGCGATCTATGGAATAAACTAACTTGATGGACAGCATAGATATCTGAAAGCTATGCAGCCTTCAACAATTGATTAACATTAGTTATTTTAATGAGCAGAAGAAAACATTCTTGCACTCTGTTAAATAGAAAATCTCAACTTAAACCAACATAATCACATAATTGCTACCAGGAATCAAACCCAGTCCTTTACAAAATTTGAAAGATAGTAAAACCCCTTGTTTACACTTTTCTAGGGAACACAAAAAAAAGTGTAAATTGTGGGAAAATGCAAATGCTGGGAAAAGGACAATTTTCAGTTTTACATGCATATTTTAACAATATAGAGTAACTATATAAATACGAAACACTGATGAACTGAATTAGAGCAATATTTTCAATTATTTCTTAACCCTCGAGCACCAAAGGTTGCATAAATGTAACCAATGCTTCAATGTTACGAATGACGACCTCCTCCCTTTACTCCTTGCCGAGGCCATTTCTTAGCATCAGTACATTTGTTAATACTAGTAATGGACGGATCCAGGTTTTTCATCGGATCCCGGATCCTTGCATGGGTTTCGGATCTTTATTTCAGTTTTGGATCCTTAGTTTCAGATAATCGATTCTGAATTTCATTCATTTTCAAATCCCAGATTTTTAATAAATATATAAATACAGCAACAATAGAATTACCAAAAAAACAAGTAAACTTATTGAAGAAAAAATCAACTTCCTATCATTTATGTGGATAATATTTTCCTGGATCAAGATTTACAGATGCAATAACTATATCTTATTACTTCTAATATAAAGATCACCTTCCTTATCAAGCAATAAATTTTTTAAACCTGTACAACTATTCTTTAGAGTTCAGTTAAAAGAAACATTGTAAGTTTATTTTCATTAATAAAGGAATTATTTTCCAATTATTAATCAAATCCTTGAATGCTTTCAAATTCTTTTTTAGAAACACAAAATATTTTAATGCGGCTAAGAGATTTATGGGCCATTTATGGAATATCCGGGGATTCCAATATTAGGACGAAAAAATTATTATAGAATATTTCTAGCTGCTAAAGTAGTAATTTTGCAGTCTTATTAATAATAGCCTTTAAAATGAAATTTGAGAATTTTATACTCCTAAGAAGAGGTTGTCTAACTCTGATCTTGAAATGAAATTAGCCTTTTTTCATGCTACTATAAGCAAAATTTAAAAAAGTCTCGGATTTTTTCTCCACATTTGGGTTTGTAATAAAAAATGTAGAATTACATGTGGGGAGCATGTATTCTCCTAATTCAGGTAAGCCGACAATAGCAGAGTGGGATAGTGAACTGCAGGTAATGAAGTTCGATTCTTATCGCTGTTTAAAATTTTTCTTTCAGCCATTGAATCAGAAACTTTATCATCCTTCATTTCCAACCTTTGTATGTGGATACTGACTTTTTTGTACTTCTATCGTTTAAACTACATCTACGAATGCGTCACTCAAAAATACATTGTAAAGTTAACATAATGATTCTACGATTTAATTCTGCAATAAAAATTTTCCAATCCTTTCACTAACGCCAAATTTTATTATTTTTTTGACTTATAAATTGTCATGAAATTTCTGATTATCTATTTTTTTTTTAACTGCCTACTTGCATTACCCTAGGAATACAGTATGGCCTATATTCCTAGGCAGTGTTAAGGATTGGACTCGCGGCCTGCAGTACACTAGCCCTCATTTTTAACAGTTACGCTATCATAGGTTCACGGGAATCTGGCGAATATAGGCAAACCGCGTGACATTTGGCTTTATATTCTTTCTCGCGCATCTTTCGCACATGGAGAAAAAAGTCACGACGAGTATTTATTTATTTTGTTTTTGTGGCACGGAAAAAACCTTCTCCTCATTTTGTGACCAAGTTACACAACCTCTTCTTGTCAGTATCTACCAAACGTACATTCTATTCGCGGGGCGCATTGATCACTAAGCCGCGAAATTTTAAAAGGTCCGATCCGGATCTGAATTTTAAATGTCTTCGGATATGATTTCAGTAGCGAATGAAATGAAAGACCCGTGTATCCGACCCGACCATCCTTAATTTTTAATGGTACATTTGTATATCTAATTTAAACAACAAAGTATAATAAAGTGAGTATTCAGATGTAATGGTTTGAAATTGAAGATGATAAAATTTTCGATGCAATGACTGAAAGAAAAAATTAAACTGCGATAGGGATCGAACTTCGCAGTACACTAGCTCTCGACGGCCGCCTGATCCCGGTGAATGTAGGCTACCCACGTGACATCCTACGTATTTTTTCCCGCGATACCGGGGTAATGGGGAAAAAAGTCTTATTTCTTTATTTTGCTTCTAGTTGCATGGGAACATTTTCATCTAATTTCGTTACCTGAGTTACACATCCTCTTCTTGTCAATATCTACTGCACCTACATTCCATTCATGGGGCACTTCGATCGCTAAACCGTGAAAATTTAAAATCTACGATCCGGATCTGATTTTGTACCATGTCTTTGGATCCGAATCCGGAACCGAGTAAAATGAAAGATCCGCTGATCTTTGGATCTACGTGTAGTGCTTCATAGTTCTTTTTCATGATGGATGTTCGCTTTGTGTAAGTAGGTTTCAATTTTTTTCTCATGTATTTTCTGAGAAATATATACTTGTAAATTGGTTAAAAACTATATTTCCTTACAACCTACATTAACCTTTTTCCACTAATTAGCTTCATTATTTAAAAATCCACGCCCATCTCATGTGCCTGTGGATACGCAACCCTGGGCATTAGTGGTAGCAGCAACAACATCAGAACTCCTTGATTTTGCCAGGGAAAATTTTCTGGAAATGTTACATCTTTCAGGAACACAATTTTTCAGCTCAATACTTTTAATGCCATATCCGTGTACATCCAATATATGTTGTGTATATTTGTGGAGCTTTTGAATGTAAAAATCGGTTTATATTCCGTTGTTACTTCTTTTATAACTCATTGATATCACTGCACAACGGAAATCATTCAATTTACTGTTCCATGTTTTGTATCTTGTGGATTTAGATGTGGATATCGTGGAGTTCAGTGAGATTACCCCAATAGAAGCTTTGGATTTACTTGAATCTGATGACATAGAGGGAGATTTAGATACAATCTATATCGAACCCCCGGATGCAATGTAGGTTCTGATGAGGATTCTGGAGTTGAAGATAACTCAGGGAAGATAGATAATCTCTCTAGCTGGCAGATGAGAGCAGGTGCTGAAGTGGTTTTTAGGAGAATGGCTCATGGCATTTCCACTGAGCCAGACACTGTCCCAACTGCAATTTCTGAAGAGTGGAATTCTACATCTCCGACTCTATGTGAGACCTCTACAATGGACACCCAAATCAGAAGAGACGTTCAAGTTTCTTCAAAAATTTATAAGACGAGCCACACATACTCGTACTAGTCAATGGGAGAAAAGTGATTTGAGAGATTTTCTACCTGCTTTTCCTGAATCAAATTACTCTGAATCCAGGGATAAGTCTTGTGTTGACATGTTTGAGCTGTTTTTTGATAGCAATATCATCGAGCATTCAGTGAAAGAGAGTAACAAGTATGCACTCTCCAAAATTTGCCACAGCCAAATATTGAGAAATATGAGCTAAAGGCATTTCTTCGCACACTGTTGTTATCCAGTTACCATCGATTGCCTAACAAGAGAATGTACTGCGAGGAAAGCTGTGACACTCGTAATGAAATGTTGGCTGGGGTTATGCCGAGGAACAGCTTTCTTCATTTCTGTAGATTTCTGCATTGTGCAGATAAGTCATTCTAATCTAGATGATAAATTATGGAAATTGCACCCATTAACTGAAAGGTTTAGATCCACTTACAGTAAAAATTTCGAGCAAGAGCGAAACATTGATTATGATAAGGGTATGGTAGCATAATTTGGTTGTCATCCTTGTAAACAATTTTTGGATTTCCGAGGAACAGCTTTCTTCATTTCTGTAGATTTCTGAATTGTGCAGATAAGTCATTCTAATTTTGATGATAAATTATGGAAATTGCACCCATTAATTGAAAGGTTTAGATCCATTTACAGTAAAAATTTCAAGCAAGAGCTAGACATTGATTATGAAGAGTGTATGATAGCATACTTTGGTCATCATCCTGTAAACAATTTCTTTGAGGAAAACCCATCTGTTTCGGCTATAAGACATGGTGTCTTAATATAACGGATGGCTACCTCATTGAATTTTATGTTTATGAAGGAAAAACATTTGTGGGAATCAGGAATATGAAAATAAATTTGGGAAGTGCGCATCATGCGATGATGGATATGTTAGACCGTATGCTAGAGGGAATAAAAGAGCTGCCATTTAGGATATACTTTGACAATATATTTACAGGAGTGACACTTATTCAGAACCTAAAAGCCGTGGGTATGGTAGAACAGGATGAGAGAAAATAGAATCCCTAAAGAGTGTACTTTACCATGTGAGAGTGAAATGATACAGATGGACCCTTGTATTTTTCTGTGATTGATACTATAAAACTTGGAAAAATTGTGTTTTTCTGCCAATGATGCCTTTAATGTTTAATACCATAATCATTAAGCTAATATTATCAACACTAAGGAATTACTGGAAAATACGGAGAGGACATTGCTGTTCAAACTTCAATCAGATCATTTGAGCTTTTTTCCGGGTAAGAGACATGGGGAACACCCATGGTTGCGTATACGCAACCATTGTTTATAATAAGGCATTGTAATTGCAAAGTAAATATTATGCTATTTTGGTCTTCTTGTGTCATAAATATTTGATTTAAGACAAAATAACTGAATTCCTCAGAAAAAAATACTTTGGGCATTCAAGGGTTAAAGCATAGAGCTCTCCTGATTTATTTTTGTACAATATATTTCATCCAATGTTAAAAACCAACCGTTGAATGTTGTCAAGTCCATAATTCCCAAACTTATACATTGTGCAATGCCTTTTCTCTTATGAAGAAGCCATTCATGGCAATATTTGATGGTCTAGAACTTAACATGTTCACTGCAGGGCTGATTAAAGCCCTACCCCTCACAGCGTGGCGTGACCCACCGGTGGGTCACACTCAGCCTTTTGCATGGGCGGTGTGGCCCACCAGTGGGTCACAGTCCTTACGAGCTTCTGACCGCTGCCGAGGGATAGTGCTTGAAGCAGAAGCACCGTTTCCTGAGATTAGAGGAAGGCTAGATGCATTTGCGTGACCCACCGGTGGGCTACGCCGCAGTGAAAGTGTTAAAGACCACTTCTTATGTTTGTTCTCCTTTATACCATGATTACTTGACACTTTTTTTGACAATGTCTGGACTAGCTAGCATTTTTCTGAATCCCATCGTGATTTTTCATAATTGTATCCATTGTAGAGTCCGGTAATTGTAGATGTTTCACCATATCAGTGTGAAGTTCATCATGAGAGTCCACAATTTTTATTCGTGCCTAAATTGAAATTATTCTAGTTGCTGAGAAGGCTTCCGCAGTGATTAGATGTTAGAGGGTTGCCAGTTTTTTTCCACGTTGGTTCATCTCTTCTATTGGACGACAGTTTTGCCAGAATTCCAGACAGCATCTTCAGGCCTGAACTTTCGGAAATTTGATATAGGAAATATACAGTATGAAGATACAGGAAATTTGATGGGATGAGATCCTTGGACCTGGAGATGGCATCCGGGATACCAATGAAACTGTCATCCAGAGGGATGAACCAATGTGGAAGAAACCTGAAAACCCTCGAGTCATCTGAAAATATTATAATTCTCATCCATTTCCTATTTCCAAGTAAAATAAAATTTATGTTCTGGAGTAATTACAATTAACATAAACATCACATGAGAATATAGCTACCTCACTGGTCGGTCATTGCAAGCAGTTATCCAACTTATTTTTAACCAACCTATCCAAAATATTTTTATTTATTCAATTCATTTATCATGCGATAAAACAAGTTTCAATAAGTTTTTTCTGTAGTAAAACTGTTGAATCAATGCAGCGCAATGGCCTGACAAATGATCCCCTGTTATCGTTCTCCAGTTCAGTTCATGTATTTTTAACATTTCATAATGCCTGGGTAAAAATTCATTTTCATTCTTCATAATATGAACTTGGGTACAGTTTAAATATACTCCTGCAGGAGTTCCTAAATTATAAATTGCATCCTATATGCATTCATTTCATAGTATGAATCTTTTTCCAGCAAAAGGATTGCGAGTGTAAATATTTCATCTTCTTGTCAATAGTGGTGCTGTGTACTGCCTTAATCAAGGCCCGGTAGTTCCCCTTAAATTTTGAAGCCATGCGATGCGCGGCGCCGCCATCTTACCTCGACCCACTTTTCAAAACTTTGAATACGCAGCCTAATCCAATTTTTTCTATTTATTTATGACGGAGGCACAATGAGCAATTCCTTTGATACTATTTCCATTAGTGATAGAAAAACACTGTTTTTATCAGCAAACTGCAAACTCAGAGAGGATTATTCCATTTTTAAGATATATAAGAGCATTGGCTTCTGACTTACTGTCGATGCAGAAATAGAGTTTGGATACAAATAACAAAATAACAGGAGGGCCTATGGAAAAACTGATCACACCGTAATATTTCTTAATTATTTCTGCGCTTTTTGACGGTAAATTGAAATTTTTGAGGATCATTATAATATTTTTTCATCGGATGTTAGGTACGGAAAAAGTGCCGCTTTTTCATGGTCTTTGAAGAAAGTGACGACTTTGATGATTTGTATCCCAACAACAAGTTGTTCAATAAATTTAAGTTTTGAACATGTTTTCGGAGTAAATGACAGTCCCAAGATCAACAGTTCTCCTCCAGTTACACAGGGGTCAAAGGTCACCTAGGTCTAGGTAGGCAAATATGGGCAACAAATGGGACATAAATGATTGACAAAATACGGACCCTGTATCCATCTTCTCATCTGTTGATCTCCAAGGACTACACGGGATCATAGATCATGAGGTCTATGTGTGTTATTCGGGGCAAAAACGTGTCGTATCTTAGGTTTAATGAAATAGGTGCCAAGTCGATGATAATATTTAAAGATTCCTCTTGTCATCCTATTCACTCCAAGAGTTACCCTGGAGTCACTTTCAGCAACCTCACTTTGCCACTCCATTTCTCTTTGGCTTCTGTTCAGGGTTGGTCACGATGGTTAAATTCACCCTGAGAACAATATTCCTTAGTTGAAGGTTGATATAATCGCGATTCACACCATGAGCCGGCGGTGCAATGCATCGTGTATATAGGGGGCGCACAGTGGTCCAAAATGGGAAAAAATTGGCCAAAATTAAGACCGTCGTTATATCAACGTACTTACAAAGTAAAATAGTCGAATCCCAAGGTTATTGAACTGCTGAATCCGATTTTGAAGTTTTTTTATGTATCTCTAAATGTTAACATTTTAAAGAGATATAATTATTCAAACAATTTCCAAATATTCTACGGAAGTAATTATCTGGGTACAAAGGACCCACAACTATTTAGATCATATCTCTCCAAAATATTTACGTAATTAATGAATGCATAGTACTTCGAGATCCATGTAATGCTTCGACCCTGTCGTTCACGGGATTCGAACCCACGACCTTCGGCTACCGGCTTGCGCGTTAGCTACCCATTTAGAATAATTGAATACTCTAATTTAGGTTAAATAATATGATATAAATGATATATAAATTCTGGAAAAATAGGAAAAAAGATATACTTGATGCTTTCATATAGGTATATTTACTTTGGCATACCTAATCATTTTTATCTAATAAAAGTCTTATTCCGACATCACTATATCGGACTCTTGTCGCTGTGCGTATCAGCCAGGGCAAGAAGATTTTTAACTTCAATTGCTAAGTTTACCTCAGTTTTCTTCAACACGCCTGATACTTAAATTAATCGATCTGAGACTAACAATGATGCCTGGAATAAGTCTTCATTTTGTTGCCAACCTAGACAATTTCCCCGTGAGATACTCCCGGTATCTTCTCATGTCCTTATTATTTGCCTTTATAACTTGTTCTAAGAAGTGTTCAATTAGAATAAATAATTCCTTGGAAATGGCTGCTAAGTGGATCAGCATCTTATGCACAGTAGATGGCATGTAATACCGTGCGTAGAGTTGGACATTCAGATCTGTTTCTTGATTAGTTTTGCAGCAGTTTCGAGGCCTTTGCTGCGATAGTTAATTGAAGCAGTTAGGGCTACCTCAGCTGACAACGTGCTGACTCTGAGTTCTTCTTCTCTTTTCTCTTTCGCTTGACTCCTCAAATAATTTTTTTGGCCGTCGCCCTATTTCAGCATACTCTTGCAAAAATGCAAAATATTATTTTATTACTAACCAATAAAATATTAACATCTTATCAATTAATCGGAATTGTAAAAATGGATACTCACCGTGCGTACTGGGAAGACATGCACATGAAGGAAGTTTAAACTCCAGCTATAACCAGTTTTTGAACTTTTTCCTGAAAAATTTATCCGAACGCGGGCTTTGTTCCGACTTTTCCAGATAGTTGGGGAAAAAATTTCTGCAAGCAGCGCATCAGAATGTTTTCGGAAGCAACATCTCCGTTTATATTCAATTGAGCAATAAAGTATTCCAGAACGTATTGTTTCTTTGAAGCTAAAGAATATCTATTTCACTTCATAAATTTCTCGTTCAACTCAAGGTTCGTTATCTCTATGACAATCATTACAACTCTTAAGACATAATATTTTAGGGATGAAACGAGAACGCTGAACCAAATACCTATAAGAAAATGCTATGCCAACCACAAAAGAGATCAATCAATAAATATAAAATCAATAAAAACTGCAAAACTAAGAATGATGAATTAAAATTGGAACAAGGAATAGGAATAAACTTATCTATCCTTTTCTGTCGTATATTGATGGTTAGATGTCAGGCAGGAGAGGTGTTTCTTTCCTCTGAGCAGGACAAGCAGATCAGAACACGCTACTATGCTCTTCACACTTCTACACTGAGTACAAATGAGTCCTGGAACGTTTTTGAAGTGTCAATGCTTAAAACTACGGCAGAGTTCGTGGGTGTTGACCGTTATCCTCGTTCCGTAGTATTCCAAGAAATCTTAACGCACGTTCAGAAAGAGTTCTGCTTTGGTGGCCCAAGTGCAATCCGTCCCATCGTCAATGAAGAGCACGCGGCTGGGTTTTTTTGGTTTGAAGGCAATAAATGTGCAACGGAAAGCTGCCCTTTTCAGTCAAAATATCTCTTTCAAGATACAGCGAGGGAACAGCAAGGATATTTTGAAACTTTTATTGCTCGGTGGACGGCCTTATCCTACTTCCAGAAGCGAGTGGTGGACAGGGTGGTTCAGGCGTAATAGAAACATTCAAATATACGAATAAAAAGCAACAATTAATTGCTGAGTAAACATCTGTAGCTTTTCATTTGGATTATAATTCGTATCATGGTATAAAGGTATATGCTAGCACGTAAACCGACCCTCATTAAAAACAGAGATAGACCTTATTGATGAACTTTGGGTGTACAGGAATATCCAATACGCGAGAAAAGAATATAATTTGGTACAAAACAGTGCAAATTATGTATGAAGATGAAAAATCTGTAACATTCCACAAGAGTAACTATTGATAAAACCACTTGGGTCACTGCGCAGCAGCTCGGCCGCCGCTGCCGCCGCTGCGGGCCGAAGATGCGGAGCGGTGCGTTGTGCCGCTCAACTTAAAACAGTCTGGAGGTCAGATAAGCAAGATTTTTTTTCTTCATCGTGTTTAATTGGCTTTCCTGCTCATTTCCATATGAAAATTTCAGAGGAGCAAAGAGGAGCACAAAACAATAATGATGTATTTATTAAAAAAATTACTACATAATGGATAAATATTTCTAAAACATTTAAATGGTCAACCAAGTACTCAATTAGAACAAAATTACCGGATTTTTATTTTATGAGGTATCAAAATTCCGTGAAAAAAATTAGTGAAGGACACTTATGTATTTAAAGCCTTCTACTATCAAGGTAAACTTCACAAAAATTTACAGATTCAACGCGACGGGCGATTAACCCTTGATTTATCCAACTTTCACGAGTGATACACATTAATGTGTGACCAATAGAGAGACCAATTTAGTACCCTATTTTGTAGGCCATATCCTCTACAATACGAAAACACCATTTAAAGTTTCCTTGCAAAAAGTCGAAAAATTGACTTTTGGCCAGGTATTTCCGATTTCGGACCACTGTGGGGCGTGAAGCCAAATTAACACAACCCGCATGACAAAAAAGCGCTATCCCGCTACTTACCACTACCCACGACAGTTTAGTGTGAAGAGTGTATCTTTGCAAATTAAAATTTTGGAAAAAAATTCTGAATTTCTTGTATCTCGATGTTTTTACATTTAAACCTTATGAGGCAAAATTTGATTTTATTTTGGACCTTCATTCTGGGGTCAAAAAATCGAATTTTTAAAATGATGCTCACACTGCACAAAACATGGGACCTTATTCTAGCCTTGTATCAAATTTCATCATCGAGTGACAAATAAAAGTGCCTTAAATTTGAGGTCAAAAATGACACATAATCCATGGATCAGTCTGCATAGAAACATCGAGTTAACCCGATATTTGTATTCTTCCGCACTTAAAATGCAGCCATACACTGAGCAAGTATTAGTCATTAGTCAGGTATTAGCCTCTAATGACCTGTGTTTTCCCTTCAGCAATAAACACCACTATTTTCAGCGAAGCACTTTTCACACTGAACTGTCGTGGGTAGTGGTAAGATGGCGGCATTGCGCAATATGTCGTGCGGGTTGCGTTAGGTTGGCTTCAGCCCCCTCTATGCATGATACATTGCACTGCCGATCTATATCTCTATATCTGTGGCCTTAATATGCCGCTAGGTTCAAATTTTTCCATAAAACAGAGCGCATTACTCTCTATCTGATGTTTTGAAGTGCATATGCATGAAACGAGGTAAAAAAGTGTTTCATAAAGACTGGTATGTATGGCTAAATGTCATAAGAGGGAATTTTGTTTTTTTTTCAATCTACCGTATTCTCAACAGCATATAACGCACACAGCAGGAAAAATAAAATGTCATGGTGTAAATACGAGGTTATACATAAGCTGGAGATATAGGAAATGGAATGTGAGCCGATAAAAACTTAGAAAAATGCGGGAAAATGAAAATTCCGATAATGCAAATACAATGTTTTACAGTATATTTCACAGGTCTTTCAGAGTGCTAGAAACACAATGCAGTTTACATCATCACTCTAGGTCCAATTGTTTTTGAGATAGAGGGTATGAGGGGTGGAAGACACTATGCAAATTATATACAACTGATAAAATATGGCATGTCGAATAAAACAAAACCAGGCAATAATTAAAAAATTAAGAGAAAGGCTGCTATTGTGAATCAAATAACCCATCCCACCCCACCCCAATTTTTGAAGTACAGTTTTGAAAAAAAAAATTTTATGCGCAAAGAAGGACTTGCACATAATTTTCTCAGGTTAACAAATTGAGCACCTTGAGCAATAAAAATTTCCCTTGTTTCTGTTATCAATATGGAGAATCAAGTTAATATATTTACTGAAATACTCAATATTATTACACTATTAAAGTTGACTAGCTATTGTATTTAGGGAAACTATATTTCCATACTTAGGAGGAATGGAGAATTGAGATATGTAAATGAGAAATCACGAAGTGTAAATGCTGTTGTGTGTGCATTGGGAATCATGGCAACCAGATGTTTTTTATTTAAAATTCCACTCTGTAGTTTTAACTCACATTGGTTGCAATAAATCAAGGTTACTGAGATTGCAGTGAAGATTTGTTTTAAAAGGATTGCGATACGATTTAAGGACACAAATTCCCAAATCTCTATCTTCTTAATTGTGTTTTGCTTTACGCCTAGGGTACAATTTTTTCAAATAAAAGCTTTGTACGTAATCACATAATATATGTATTATATAGCCTATAGGCTTTGTGCCATGTTACTTGAAAAGACAGCGGCTGGATGCAGCATTCAAAACCAAAAATGCAGCTTGAATACTAAGATCTCAGCGTTAAAGGTGAAAAAAGCTAAAATACTCGGCAAGAAGACTGGGGAAATTTCAGTTATTGATGAGGAAATCTCAGTCCTCACACCTCACTTGTGATTTCAGTAAAGATTGTGAAAGCTTTTATTTCTTTTTTGTCCACTTACTTTTAATTATAATTTTATTTGTTCCCTATGCGACTTCTCATACATAACTTGTGATTGATTTGTGGTGTTTTAGTCAACTTTTGTACAATTTGACATGTTCCTAACAAAAATTAAAAGATCCCTTTTGAAAATGCAGTTTTTTCCTCATTTCTGCTAGGAAACTTGTTTTGATTCTAGCCTTGAAGTTAGTCTATATTTTGAGAGAAATTGAATAAGGTGACAGGCGGGCGTCACGCCTTCACTCAAAAATATTTTTCTTCCTCAAATGAAATATTGCCTCTGGCAACCTTTTTTTAATTTTTAGAGGGGGGTTGTGTCTACAACATATAAAAAAATGAGCAGCATCGAAGGTGTAGGTACATCGTCAAAAATCAATTTGAAAATTTAAAATTGTTATAAACTTTATAAAATTGTTTGTTTCACAATGTAATCCCTTATTATATATATCCAATTCAAAGCTTTTAAAATAAGCCCTTAATCACATCTGTAGCTCAAATAGTCTCGTAGATATACAGTAAAATGTGTAGTAACTTCTGCAAAATTCAAATTTTGCAATGTTGCAAATTTTGGAAATGGTTAAGTTTTTTGCAAAACAACTTTGAGGTTTCCATTTTCTTATCAAATGGAGCCATTATGCCAAATTCGGTGACCCTAAGGGTCTTTTTTGCCGATTTTCTGGTCGATTTGACATGGAATAACCCATATACTTTTCTTCCTCTTCCAATTAGTGACACCATCTCTTCAAAATCGATGGATTTCTGCCTAAACATGATAGAACTTGGTATCGTAAAAAGGACCTTGGTCAATCACCCCCATTTGAGTGATACATGGACACCCGGATTTGGAACATGTTATTTCCGAATAACCATTAATGCAAGTTAATAATGTTTGAACAATAATTTCACGGATACAAGGATTCATTCATGGATGAATGCGTGCAGGTATACTAATTTTGTGCAGAGTCCTTTGGATTAAAGTTTTCGATTTCTAAGGAAAAATATTTGATCAAAAATTTACCATATATATAAGCTGTAAATAGGAACTTGGCAATTATTGACGTAATTAATAATCCTAAATGGGAAATATAGGAATTTTGAGGACTTCCTAGATAGGAATTTTGAGACATTAGTCTTCAAACTCAGGGGATGGAATTTTACAATGGACATTAGGTGCCTTGAGCTTGAATATAGTCCCCTCAAGACTTTTTCCATGAAGATTTTGGCCAAAAACGGGGGAAGTATATTCGGAGGAATATGGTACCATTTTTTTTGCAGCATTAGAGCAATTCTTGGGACATATCACCTGAGTTGTATCATCTAACTCACCTAAAGAAGGGCCATCGCTCTCACTCCTGACTTGGGAGGTACCTTTTGGTCTCTCTCCTGTAGCAACTGGTGGTGGAATGTCAGCCTCATTGACAACTTTACCAGCTGATGCTTGAGTCAGCTGCTCCTTCAGAGTCTTGACTCCTCGAGAAAATCTGCAAATAAGAGAGATATGTGACTGAAAAATTTACTTTTCTTGAAAATAATCATAGTTAATAAATAGTTGGTCATGACAGACCCATTCATGAGAGGTTTGGACACTTTTTCCTGTGAGAAGTTGTATTTATTAAAATTAAACTGGAACATGAAGTTCTTGGGCTTGTCACAAAGATTTGAGTCTGAAATCCCCTGAGTTTTCCCTGATTTCCAGACCAAAATTTCCTGTTTTTCCTGAGGATTTCAAACAACAACTTGAATTATTTTATGGTTGTTATGCAGTGAACCAAGGACACTTTTGTGGCATTTCTGTCAAAATATAGACTAACTTCAATACCAGTAGCAAAACAAATTTCCAAGCAGAACTGCAGAACTGAAATGAGGAAATAACTGCATTTTCAAAAGAAATCTTTTAATTTTTGTTAGGAACATGTCAAATTGTACAAAATTTGACTAAAGCACAACAAATTAATCACAAGTTACATGTGAGGAGCCGCATAAGTAACAAATAAAATTATTATTAAAAGTAAGAGGACACTAAAGAAATAAAAGCTTTCACAATCTTTACTGAAATCACAAGTGAGATTTTCTCACCAATAACTGAAATTTCCCCAGTCTTCTTGCTGAGTATTTTAGCTTTTTTCCCCTTTAACTCTGAGATCTTAGTATTCAAGCTGCATTTTTCAGCAGCATTTTTGGTTTTGAAGTCTGCATCTAGCCGCTGTCGTTACAAGTAGGTCTCATACTCCTGCCAAGCTCCCCTGAACAACTAATTGACTGATTGTTAATTTAAATTTTAAACAGGCTACCAGCACTTTTGAGACCATCATAGACTTACCTCTGAGATATCAAATAAATGGAGCTTTGACTTTCAACCAGGCATTCTTTGTTTACCGAGAATCCCCTTTCCACAAAAGCTTGTCCATGACTTAAAATAAGGCACTTCTTGATAAAGGAGTACAAGTCCTAAAAAGCCTTCTTCCCTTCCAGACGATCCTTCCAGAAGTGGTCTACTTTCTGATCCCTCCTATTGCAGCCCTTGAAAACTTCAATTAAGTCTTTCTTTGAAGTTGGATTTTTGAACTGTTACTCAAACTTATCACATTCCATAAAACCTTACTAATTCTTAGTTGAAGACACAGAGAGAACAGAAGAAAGTCTAACAATACTTGCAGGTAAGTGACTAACCTCCCACCTCCTCTAAAAATAAAACGCATGGCTTTTTTTGTGCTTTCTGAGATAAAAGATGTTAAATATAAAAAATGTGCGTTTCAATTTTCTAATGATCAGTGTCAAGCCTACCTACAATTAGTTAAAAGAAAAAAGCAATAGTTGTCTTAAATATGTTTATCAGATATTCATGATAAATTAGTAAGGAGACTAGTACTGTAGAATTTTTGGAAACACAGGTCCAGTTTGCTTACTAAATAGTTACAAAATAAAGTGAAACTAATTTCTAGAGAATTTAAACTGTAATTTTTCTACTTACCTTCATTGCAGGAAGCAGTTGACTGGTACCTTTTCAATACATCTCAAAGCATAGAAAATGAAATGAGTGGGACTTAAGTCTCTGAAATTTGTATTAATATATAAGAATTAAAATGTATACTGTCTCTGTCAAAGAACATCTAGAACTAACATAAAAATACAGCCTGTATAGAATCACTTTATTTTGTTTGTAGTAATAGCATTATTCGGTGTTTGAATGACACAGTGAAAACTTCAGGGTACAATTAAATCTAGAATGAAACAATTTAGCAGCAATAAGCTAAATTTAGGTTTGAACTGCATTGAGTGACAGGGTGAGAAGATCTCGAATCTCAAAATCTGGTAAACTGCAGTATAGGAGAACATAGTGGGTCAAAGTGTCATAAAGCAAGCTACACTCAGCTAGTGAATCTCATAAATATTGAAATACATATGTAGTGCATCACATAACCATACATTACAACTCAGGAGTGCCGTAAGTTCGGACCTTCTTTTAAATACTTGTGAATGCCACAAAATTAAATGATCTGTATTCAGCCTTTAAATTTGAATGCACTGTTGGGATTTCAAAATTCTGTTAGTTTCAACCTAAATGGTGTATTGGCAGGCTCTTCAGGAATACATGCTGTGTGTGTTTGTGGTATTCATCAGAATGTATCTCTTCTTCTTCATTGCTCTTCCATGGAGGAGACATATAATGACTTGACTGATTATTTGGTTTGTTCTAAGGATAACTGAGACTGTATATTAAGACATTGCATAGAATGTTCATCAAATAAAAACTTATAAAAACAGCTACAAAATAAATCTGAAGGATGGGACCCTGAAGATGAAATAATATATAGTGCATGGGTAATAACTGATGGAACTCAACAGGTTAAATTAACTGTGACACTAGATTAATGCATATATGTATACTCTATTGGGCACTCTTGAAAAACTTCTCCCACATTCTTTTATAGCCAAATTGCAGTAAAAATATCTCAAAGAACTGAAAAGTAACCCCAAGCCAAATGAAGCCATTGTTTCACTAGTTTTCAGTGAGAACTATTCTTATGTGATACAAAATTAGGTACAAGGTTATCATTGGACTCAACACAGCTCTTCCCTTCATCCAGTGGTAATTTACACTTGTAAATAGCCACGAAAAGACCTTGTTGTACCAAGTGTGAGTGTTTTTTCAGATGGCTTGGAACACGATGTTTTGTGCTTGGAACACAAACTATAATCAGTCACTTTTTAAGGGACAATTCTCCTCAAGTGACAAGTGATATTTCAGTGATGTGTGTGCTGAACAGTACAAGAACTGCAAAAACTTTTTAAACCTCTGCCACCACCAGATGGACTTCAATTTAAAACCATGTTTGTTTGCGCCAGTAATTTTGATTGGCCGGGAGCCTCACAGGGAGCGAGGGTGTCGCTCGCCTTTGGTTTGTGTTTTGTTTTTTTTTGTTGCTCACGCGGCCGAGTGGTGCGCTGGTGTTGTGTACATGTGTGTGTCGTTTGAATGGTTGTGTATTGTAGCAGTCCTAAGGTGTGTGTCGAGGCGTCAAGTACGCCGGACGGAGAGTTTTGTTCGAGCCGCCGTGGTCTGGTGGCGGGGCCAACACTACACGAGGTGAGTGATAACTTTCGCTCGTGAGGCTCCCATAATAGGTAAACGGATTAAAATTGGCATAATACAGTCCACTAAAAAATTGGTTAATCACCATCGATTCGGACTCGTACAAAGTTTGGTCCTTCGGGCCGGATTCTATGGATTTCGGAAGAGTTTGTCGTTAGTTTAGTATGGCTCCGATCGATGAGTTGTTGGTAAAAGAGGAGTTGACGTCGCAAAAAATTATTCGTATCGAAGAAGTATCTCGCGCAGTTGAAAGCGATCCCAGTGATGTGAAACAAGTAGCTTTATTCCAGGCGATGACGGAAGGATTGGATGAATTATGTGAGCGCTATTATGAGATTGTGTCGAAAATTTTATTGCAGCTGAAGAAACAAAATGTTGACCAAGCTGAGGAGTTTAAAGCCAAGATCGCGCAGTTTGAAGCTAGATATTATTACATTAAAACGATAATGGCTATGGTGTTTCACTCTGACGGTTTAGGATCAAATAAGGCTGGTGTCACTGCGTCGACTCACGCAGCCCCCGCCGGTATGTCGAGAGTTGCCCTGCCAAATTTGAACTTGGTCGAGTTTAATGGGGATTTAAAGTCATGGCCGAGCTTTTACGATGTGTTTGAAGCGGTGATTCATAATTCGTTAGAATTATCGGATGTCGAAAAATTCATGTACTTGCGCTCATGTCTGAAGGGGGAAGCATTGTCGTTGGTGTCGTCTTTGCCCCTCGCTGGGGCCAATTATTCGGTGGCTTGGGATTCGCTAAAGTCACGCTATAATGAGCCCTCATTGTTGACGAACGCCTATTTGGAGGCATTGTTGAGCTTGAAGAATGTGGATCGCGTTTCGGAACAATTACGGACCTTCTCCACATTGTTAATTGAATATACGGACGCGTTAACGGCGTTGGGGCATCATGTCGAAGATTGGGCAGTACTGCTGTTATTTCTTTTGAGGAAGAAGTTAAGTCTGGATTTGAGAGAAAAGTGGGAGAAAGAAGGGTCGGTGACCGTGAAATGTTTTATTTCATTTCTAGAGTGAGAGGCTCGAGTGCTGGAGGCGGCCAAATGCGGCCCCGCAAAGGGAGGGTTTCCTGGCCAAAAAATATCGGGGATGCAAAGTGAAAAAAAATCAAAGTCGTTTTTGGTCGGAACGAGTTCTTTGGTGACTAGCACAGACGTGGCTCGTGGTCCCGCTTTATTGAAATGCGTATTATGCGAATCTAATCACCCACTATATTCATGTGAGAAATTTAATGGCTTGTCTGCCAATGAGAGGTTTCGCGTAGCGAAAGAAAACCGTCTTTGCTTAGGTTGTTTGCAATGTGGGCACACCATTAAATTCTGTCGACGCCGAAATCCTTGTCGCCATTGCTCGTTTAAACATCATTCTTTGTTGCACTTCACGCCGCGAGAGAAGGATTCGACTGGTAAGACAGGCGCCGTGCACGATGAAGGGGGAGCTATCGTAGAAAGTGACCGCGGGGAGAAGGGGAATAATATGGGTGCTTCCATAACTTTGACTACTCCTGTCGACTCGGTTACTAATTCCTCCAAGGCTGTTGTGGGAAGTACGAAATGCATTGTACTGTTATCAACCGCAGTTGGTAGGGTGCGAGACCAACACGGCATATATCAACGCGTAAAGATTTTGATCGACAGCGCGAGTCAGGGCTCATTTATAACCAAGGCTTGCGCTCAGCGTTTGGGATTGCCTATTGAAAGTGCGGTTACATCCATTTTCGGTTTGGCCCAAACAGCAGTTGGCGTCGCTCACGGAAAATTGACTGTCGCATTTGAACCGACTCCGAAGGGTGAGTTATTAGAAGTTGAAGCTTTAGTAATCGAGAACATAGCGCGTTGCCCTAAGATGGAGGTAAAAATGACGCAGTGGCCGCATATACGTAATCTTCCACTGGCGGATCCGCAATATTTTCGACCTGAGGCTATTGACATTCTTTTGGGTGCCGAATGGTTGGGCACTGTAATGATTGGGAATACGGTCACAGGTCCGAAGGGTACTCCGAGTGCGATAGAGACGCTCTGGGGATATTGTTTAGTGGGAAAGGTGCAGCAACCGGTTGATGGTATTGACTCATTTTGTTTGCATATGGAGCCCCAGTTAGATTACATTATTAAGAAATTTTGGGAAATGGAGGAGCCACCCGCCGTTCATTACCTGAGTGAGGACGATAAGAAATGCGAAGCTCATTTTCAATCCACTGTTAGTAGATTAGAATCGGGTCGTTATGTAGTTGAACTTCCTTTTCGGAGTGATGCGCCGATCCTAGGGAATAGTCGAAATAGCGCATTACGTCGGTTTCTCCAACTTGAACGGCGTTTGGATAAACGGCCGAAATTAAGGCAATGCTATAATGCGTTCATGGCAGATTACGAATTGCAAGGTCATATGATTCGGGCGTCGGAGCCACCTAAAATTTCCATACCCTTTTATATTCCTCATCATTGTATTTATCGTGGAGAGGACAACCTGGAAAAATTTCGTGTAGTCTTCGATGCCTCTATGACCACGGAAAATGGTCCTTCATTAAATCAAATTTTGCATACTGGACCAAAGCTTCAATTAAATATTGTAGATATTTTGTTGCTATTTCGAATGTACAATATTGTCGTTATCACAGATATTCGCCAAATGTACCGAAATATTAGTATTAGTGAGAGGAATTATGAGTTCCAACGAATATTTTGGAGGTCAAGTTCTGACACACCACTTGGCGAGTATAATCTTACGACCGTTACATACGGTGTTGCATCCGCCCCATACTTGGCAATCAGAACGTTAGGAAAATTAGTTGAGGATGAAGGGGAGGTTTACCCTATGGCATCACATGCGCTTACCAGATCAACCTATATGGATGACATCGTGTTATCTATGAAGTCCACAGAGGAGGCGGTGAAGTTAAGAGACGAATTGATAAAATTATTGTCTCTAGGGGGATTTTCATTGCGAAAATGGGTTAGCAACTGTTCTGCAGTGCTGAATGGCATTCCGTTGGAACACCAGGCCAAAAATTCTGATTCCTACTCATTCGAAGAAAATTCCGATGGTTATGTTGGAAAAATATTGGGGTTGATTTGGCATACTATATCGGATGACTTCTCGTTTAACATTCAATATGTTCCGGGACCTATTACAAAAAGATCCATTTTATCGGAGATAGCACGATTATATGACCCGCTGGGCTTTATCACGCCTGTTTCGTTCGTGGGAAAATGTATCCTTCAGGAACTGTGGCAATTAGGGATAGGATGGGATGACATTCTTCCGGCTGACGTGATAAAAACATGGGAAATATTTCGTCGAGACTTGCCAACGATAAGTAAGTTTTCCCTCCCCAGAGAATTAAGGTTCGATTTTGCATTGAATATTCAAATTCATGGCTTTGCAGATAGCTCCGAGAAAGGGTATGCCGGAGTTGTGTACTCAAGAGTGATGTTAAATAATGGGGAAGTTGTAGTTAACTTACTTATGGCGAAGTCAAGGGTGGCACCACTGAAAAGAGTGACGCTACCACGTCTTGAACTGTGCGGTGCTTTATTGACCGCGAGATTATTGGATCACGTCACCAAAGTTTTTGCCTTGCCAGGTTTGAAAGATTCTGTCACTTTATGGAGTGATTCCACTGTCGCTATTAGTTGGATTCGATCGTCACCACACAAATGGAAAACCTTTGTCGCCAACAGAGTTAGTGAAATTCAGGGTTTGATTTCGCCGGCAAATGTTAGGCATGTGCCGTCCGAATTTAACCCAGCTGACTGCGCCTCGAGGGGTCTGTTGCCGTTCGAATTTTTGAACCACAGTCTGTGGCTGAAAGGCCCCCCATGGTTGTCAAGCTTAGAATCGAGTTGGCCGTCAAAGGGTGGAATTTGTGACCAGGAATGTCACTATTTGGGATTAGATGAGGTAGTAGTATGTAATGCGCAGGTCGTCAGACCTGAAAATGAGGACGAGATATTAAGTAAATACTCGTCATTTTCTAAGCTTAAGAGGATAACAGCCTTATGTTTAAGGTTTGCCTTTAATTGTCGTAATCCTCAAAATCGGGTCAGTGGTGCCATTTCCTCCCAAGAATTGCAAAATGCAATGGTGACATGGATTAAAAGGATCCAGAATCAGGAATTCTCGTCGGAGCTGAAGGCACTTCGACTGGGAAGTGTCTCTTCCGCCCGCTTAAGAAAATTAAGCCCATTTATAGACGCGAACGGGATTTTGAGGGTGGGCGGAAGGCTAACACATTCCTCTTTGCCATATGAGCAAAGGCATCCGATATTGTTGCCTGGCCGTCACCAGTTTTCAAAATTACTCATAGATTATTTGCATGAAGTTTATCTTCACCCAGGGCCGTTGAACCTGCACGCTATTATTCAGCGTCAGTTTTGGCTTTTATCCGCGAGGAATGTGATCCGTCAAAGGGTGAGAAAGTGCGTGAAGTGTTTTCGCGCACATCCCACAACAGTGCAGCCTAAAATGGGAAATTTGCCATCTGTAAGATTTAAACAGATTAAACCATTTAATGCTTGCGGAGTGGATTACGCAGGGCCTTATAATATAACTCTAGGAAGACTGCGTAACGCTCGCAAGTACAAGGCGTACATTTGCTTATTTGTTTGTCTGTCAACCAAAGCTATTCACTTGGAATTGGTGTCTGAACTCACGACGGAAGCCTTTCTCGCGGCATTTCGCCGGTTTATCTCGCGTAGAGGACAAGTTAGTGAAATATTTAGCGACTGTGGAACAAATTTCGTCGGAGCAAAACGTTGGTTAGAGGAAGGACAGAGTTTTATTCAATCGCGGGAGTACCGCACTAAGCTAGCAGGTTGGCTTAGTGAGAAGGAAATTAAATGGACTTTAATTCCGCCCGCTACACCGAATTTTGGCGGAATTTGGGAAGCAGGAATTAAAAGTGTGAAAAGGCTGCTCACGGCTGCTATAGGCACCCAAGTGTTGACGTATGAAGAATTTTATACGGTACTTACTCAAATAGAAGCTACTTTAAATTCTCGACCCCTAACGCCAATTAGCTCTAGTCCTGACGATTTGGAGGCATTGACTCCTGGGCATTTCCTTTTTCAAGGACAACCGGAATTATTCACAGAAATGGACTCGTTAGGAAAACCAATAAATAAAGTAGCCCGATGGAAACTCTTACAGCAAATTATGATTTCATTCTGGAAAAGATGGCAGAATGAATATATCGGGACACTCCAGCAGCGGGAAAAATGGTTTAAAACGCCCCCGAATATGGTCGAGGGTCGCCTCGTAATAGTGAAAGATGAAAACCTTCCGCCCCTACGTTGGAGGCTAGGTCGCGTAGTGAAGGTACATCCTGGGAAGGATGGCATTATACGAGTCGTAGATGTAAAAACAGTGCACGGGATCATTACGAGAGGCGTGAGGAACCTTTGCCTGTTACCGATAGATTAATTTAATGTTTGTGTGCACCAGGTAGGTTAGATTGTTATTCCTTTTCCGAGGGCTTCCTTTCCCTTTGTTTAAGTCTTCCCAATAGCCCCTGGGGAGTGAAGATTTAATATTTTTTCCTTTACGTTGATCACCTTTCCTGATCCTTGGTAGGTAAATATATTTTCGTTGTTATTAACGTAAGGTGCACACAAGTTATGTTAGGTTAATTAGGACTTAGTTTAGGCGCACATTTCAAATTAGGTAGTTTGTTGGACTAGCGTGCCAAGGTGGGCGGGTTGTTTGCGCCAGTAATTTTGATTGGCCGGGAGCCTCACAGGGAGCGAGGGTGTCGCTCGCCTTTGGTTTGTGTTTTGTTTTTTTTTGTTGCTCACGCGGCCGAGTGGTGCGCTGGTGTTGTGTACATGTGTGTGTCGTTTGAATGGTTGTGTATTGTAGCAGTCCTAAGGTGTGTGTCGAGGCGTCAAGTACGCCGGACGGAGAGTTTTGTTCGAGCCGCCGTGGTCTGGTGGCGGGGCCAACACTACACGAGGTGAGTGATAACTTTCGCTCGTGAGGCTCCCATAATAGGTAAACGGATTAAAATTGGCATAATACAGTCCACTAAAAAATTGGTTAATCACCATCGATTCGGACTCGTACAATGTTGGTTATGCTTTGCGATCATTCATGGGAAATCTCCATGCGATGGAATTGGTGGAGCAGTAAAAAGAACATCTTTAGAGAATGCCTCCAACATAAACCTGTTAACAAAATCAATTCTATTGAAAAGGTTTTCATGTTCTGCAAATCCAGAGAGGAGGCAATATCCTTTGTTAAGACAAAAGAACATTTATCACAAATTCGACAACAACTAAAAACACATTGGTCAGAAGCAAAGACTATTCCAGGTACACGTAGATTTCATTGTTTCATTCCAATATCCTAAAGTTTCGCTGCTACAAAGATAATATATTTTGATACAGTTTCAGTTCAATTAACAGTTTCTCTGGAAAGACAATGTGTGAAGTGAATATTGCACAAATTAGCACAAATTCTTATGTGGCCTGTTTTCGTTACAATCCGTTTTTTTGGTTATTCATGCCTAAACATTTTGATAAATGTGACGTGAGAATAAAATTCATGCATCCTTATGGACCAGCAACATCATTTTACTGGCATCAACAGAAAGAGGATATTTGTTATGCTCCTCTGACTAATATTATTTGTAATGTGAAAGCTCCTCCTACAACAGGATCAGGATTAGTGTATAAATTCTCCATAAGTCATAAATTGCGTAAACCAATGGTTATCAAATTTGCAAGGAAGACTTGAAGTGAAGTGGAGGTTGAAAAACAAGAAAACGAGTACTCTCAGAGTTATAATCAAAGACTGCATTAAGTACTGTTGAACCAAACATGTATGTATAATCATCCATAGAGAGTTTGAGAAGTGATTCTTAATGGGCTATATTTTTATGTTATGACTGGATTTCTTTACAGAGACACTATACATTTTAATTCTTATATATTAATACAAATTTCAGAAACTTAAGTCCCACTCATTTCATTTTATATGCTTTGAGATGTATTGCAAAGTTACCAGTTAACTGCTCTCTTGCAATGAAGTTAAGTAGAAAAATTACAGTTAAAATTCTCTAGAAATTAGTTTCACTTTATTTTGTAACTATTTAGTAAGCAAACTGGACCTGTGTTTCCAAAAATTCTACAGTACCAGTCTTCTTACTAATTTATCATGAATATCTGATAAACATATTTAAGACAACTATTGCTTTTTTCTTTTAACTAATTGTAGGTAGGCTTGACGCTGATCATCATAAAATTAAAATGCATATTTTTTATCTCAGAAAGCACACAAAAAGCCATGAGTTTTATTTTTAGAGGTGATGGGAAATATCTTTAGTAATAACAATGAAAAGCATTGTAACTTCCGCAATTTTATTAAAAGAACGACCGGTTTTGGCTGTCAAGCCATCCTCAGGTACATTAAATATTATCAGCAGAACACAGGTTTATATACTCCGGGAGTGCTATGGGAGGGGGAGGGAGAAGGGTGGGGAGGAGGTTGTGGTTGGCTGAGTATGGGGATGAGGAAATCACAAGGGTTGTTTGCGATGTTTGGGGGAGAGGAGGAGGGGGGGGGGAAAGTGTTTAAGGTGATGAGTAATAAGGGGGATGGGTTTGGGAAGGTTATGTCATTGAGAAGGTCTTTTCTATTAAGGCTAATCTCCCAAATCTCCAAGGCATCTATCTTCCTTCCCTTCCCAGTAAAAGGCAGTATTTCTGAATCAAAACTGCTTCGGTGCCCTGTCTCTAAGAGGTGTCAGGCGAAGGCTGACGAGTCATCCTTGTTCCTCCAGCATGTCTAATGTTCTTTAATTCTGCACTTGAAGTTTTGTCCTGTTTGGCCAATGTAATGACATTTACAATCATCACATTTTAACTTGTATATGCCTGATTTAAAATTAGGGTGTAAAACGTCTATGGCTTGTTCAACAAGTTGCCTAGGGTATTGTTGTTATAAACGCCTATTTTAAAATTATTCTTATGGATTCATTTTGCTAAACTATAAGACAAGGGGCCGATAAAGGGTATTTTACACCATTTGGTTGCCTTTTTTGGCTCAGCGGGTAGCAAGGAACTTGAATGAGAGTAGTTAAACTTGAATGAGAGTAGTTAAACTTGAATGAGAGTAGTTAAAACTTCTAAGTTTCCTATTTAAAATCTGGGTAATTATGGATTGCTCGTATCCATTATTGTGGGCAATTTGTCGTGTAACATTTAGTTCCTGTGAAAACTCAGTTTCCCGTAGGGGGATGTTAATAAGGCAGTGAATCATGGCGTGGAAGGCCACGTGTTTATGGGAATGGGGATGACATGAGCTGTTTGGTATGATGGTGTCCGTATGGGTAGGCTTCTGGTAGACGGAAAATGTGTTTTTCTCTATGGAAATGGTCAAATCTAAAAAAATTTAAAATTGGTCCACCGACCTCCATAGTTAATTTAATATTTTGGTGGAGATCGTTTAAAAGGGATAAAAACTTGTCCAGTTGTTGCTTGCTGCCCATCCACAAACAAATTATATCATCAACATATCCGTACCAATAAAAAACATTATTAAGTAAAACCTCATCAGAGTTAAAAAGTTTCCTTTCCTAGCTGTCCATGAATATATCGGCGAAAGATGGCAACCCATGGCCAGTCCTTCGTTCACACGGTATATTTTGTGATCAAATGAAAAGTAGTTTTGACTGGTGCAGAGTTGCAAAAGTCTTAAAAGTTTGGTGCGGCCTCCGAGGCATCTAAAAAATTTTCCGCTGCATTGAGGACCTTGTTAACCGGGACACATGTGAACAAGTTTGGAACATCAAAGGAAATTAGTTTGGAATTATTCGGTAAAATCATGGGGTCCAGAGTTCACGAAAGTTCAATTGAATTTTTGATGCAAAATTTTGGGGAGTATGAAGACATGCCGCGGAAAAGAGAGTTCAGTTTATAAGCCAGCTTATGCGTTGAAGATGAGACATATATGATATGACACCCCAAACAACCCTCATGATTTCCTTGTCCCCATACTCAGCCAACCACAACCCCATTCCTCCTCCCCACCTTTCTTCCTCCCCATCCCATAGCACTCCCGGGGTATATAACCCTGTGTTCTGCTGATAATTTTTAATGTACCTGAGGATGGCTTGACAGCCGAAACCGGTCGTTCTTTTAATAAAATTGCGGAAGTCACAACGGTTTTCATTGTTATTATTGAATCCTTCCACCACATGAAAGCTTCAAATTTCAATTTAAATATTTTTAGGATTATGAGAAAAAATAGTGTTGTTTTATAAACACACTGCCTTTCGTAGATATTAAATTTTTTATACAACCATGTTTTGGGTAAGAAATTTTCTTAAATCATATGAAACTAAAGTGTTTTGAGAATTTATGATACCTTTGAGAATATAACTCAGTTTTTTTCTGGAATTCTCACTGTTTCTTTGTTAAAACGGCAAATTTTTATAACAATTGAGTATTGAGTGATAAATATGACGGATACAATCTTTTTTCCTCTGGAGGTACAAGTGCCCTTAGAGTCCTCCAGAATGGAAACACTGCACTTTCAACTATAATTTAAACGGCTGCAAAAACAAAACGAATTGAAATGGAGAAGAAAAACTTTGAATTTTTGCCTGGATGAACTGGTATGGAATGACCTGGTATTGAGTTTCAAGTATATAACGTGTTCAAGCAAGGAAGATATATGTAGAACTCTAGAGGCCTTAAAGGATAAGATGTTATTGGCCTGCCGTACATACAAAGGCAAAGACAGGCACAGCACAGCGCTGTGCACAGCGCTACCGTCCACGAGGTTAAGGCTGACATGAAACCCTAAGGTGCTTACTTTTAACCAATTCAAGGATGCAAGATTTGATGACAACATTTATAAACAGAACAATTTTTTTCACAGAATTTTCAAAACACTTTAGAAATTACCAAAATGAAAAGATTAGAATCCATGAATGAACACAAAAATACCTTCGGGCACGGGATGTCTCTCCAACTGCTTTTGCATTTGCCTCCGCCTTCTCATACATTTCTAAGCGCTCTCTCAACAAAGATACCATTTGCGAACCAGCGGGTGCCACAGGTGCACAAGGACTTTTGATAATTTCATCAGTTTCCGGTGATTCTTCCACTATTTCCCCCAATTCAGCCTAGAAAGATTTTCTTTATTACAATTCCATTACTTGCCACAGAGCAGATATACCTCTCAGATACATCTCTGAGACATCTCAAATACTACATGTGATACCTCAGAGACATTATGTAACCTTCAGAGATGCATCTGAGATGTCACTTGTGCAAAAAAAAATTGTCTCTGAGGTATCACTTATGCAAAAAAATTGTCTCCGAGATGTATCATGCAAAATCCTATGAATATATGCGAGATGTTTCAGAAACATTCGAGATTTACTTATAAAGATATGCAGTCTGAAATTTCTGAATATCTCATACCTCTCCTAAACACTCGTGTTGTTTGAGACATTCGAGACTAGAGTGAGATATCTCTGAGACATTCTTTGAAATATGGTTGGGCTAGGCTTCACGGTTATGTATGGAATAACATAATATCCTAGAAATGAAAATCCACCCAAGTGAACTTTCACATTCTCAAGAAAATGCAAGTTTAGAAAAAATATGTATAAAAGATCTGCTAATATTTCCTCTACATCATCATGGTAAACGATCATTTAAAACAGTCACTCTTTAAAAACAGAAAAATATAGGTTCACAGCCCAAGAAGGCATCACTATCCATGCGACTGAGATTAATGAAGTGCCCTTGATTACTGGGTATATATAAGTATTTAATTCTTGGGCGCAATATAATCAAGCATTTGAGCACGAACAAATTATTAAATTAAAGGGTGTATTTCGTTGGGCAAGAACAACAAATTTTTATAAAACTTGCAAGGTTTTCTCACCCTAAAATATTGATTAATACTCTCTTCAAAACCTTCTTCATGAGCGAGTCACATGCTCATACTACAATCCATAACATTGGCTCATATTCAATAAACCTTTCTCCAGCAAAATGACAAAAGTTATTCTTTCATACTAAAACAAGAAAAACGTATACATGCAATACACTACGATATTTTTGCAATGGCGAAAGCTCTGCCACGTATAAGAATGTTAGAAAGGACGTGCAATCATCTAGGTACACTCCGATGTCGTTTACCATCAATTCTGGATCGTCTTCATCTACAGATACTTCATCATCCGAGGGTATGTCTTTCAAGCTTGCAGCTACCATGACACCCAAGTCTTGAGGCTGAACAATAGCAGGTACTGAAAGATGACAGAAGGAACTGTTAGCCGTTAGAAATTCATCTCCAGAAGGATGTAATCAAAAGAAAACTATCTCAAATTTTACCACGTTTTTTCGGTTTAGGGGCACCTCCTGAAGTCAAAGCTAGAAACTCGGCTTCAAGGTCTTCATCACCTTCGCTATCATCATCGCCACATCCAGGATCAAAACTGTTGATATCATCCGGCACACCAAATATACCAAGCTGAAATTTACACATAGTAAGTTCAATTAGTCCCTACAATGCTTTTGAGTGAAAGGATAAAATTAAACGATTGGAGATGTGTCACGCATAAATAAGTTAGTACTGTTGAACGTGAAATTACCTGTGGCATGCCACCAGATCTCCGCTTGCTTTTATCATCCTTTTTGCGAGCAAACATTTTCCCAAGTTGAAAAATTATTACCCGTCTCAAATCTTGGAAAACATTTACAAAGACGTCCAATTTTAGTTCCCCAACTCCAAATTTGTCAGTGCTCACCTGGTGAGCAGCGAAAAGCGCAAGACCGCGCAACAACGAACGCAACGGTTACCGCGTTTAGGTTTTACTTCGTGATCAACGCCGTCCAAAAACCATTGGTGCCAAAAATATGGTTAGCTGGATCATTTTCTCTCGAAGACCGAGGATGCAAGCAAAGGATTTACTATCCATGGCCACAAGGTCCCTTGTTTAAGCTGGTTTCCATCGATTTAATAATCGCGGCCATCGGAGGACTGATGAAGACGTTTAAATAGAGTCTGAGCGCCCCGTTAAATGTCGACTTCAAGTCTCTCATCTCCGCTGGTGTATGGATTGAACTAAGTTCTGTCAAACAATATTTCATCCGGCTGATTTTAAATTGATAGGCTGCATGGGCTGCACTTATGTGCCTTTTGAACTTCCTCCACTACGAGACGTAAAACAAGCGCCAACTTCAACTTCCTCTGTCGCGCGAACGCTCGATTATAATTTGTTATCTACGTAGGTATCCCGAACTTATACGTATATGCTTCTAATTATGAATATTTTATTCTACTAATACGCTTCATGTAAACCGATTGAATCCATTTGGCTATAAAGGAGGTTAAATGGATATTAATGAATGAACACTATAATAACATCATGAACCAAAACTTTACGAAAACAAGCGACTTCCGGCATTATATTGTTTAATTTAATGTAATTTCCATTGTTAACAATGTTTTGATACATCAGTTAAATAAATGTATCACGGAAAATGATACATTTCTTCTAATACCCATGTTAAATCCACGTTCATTTAGTAATAAAGTGAATTCTGTCAAAATCGCTGGAGCGGCTGAAGTACATGCGATAACAACAATGAGAACATGTTGTTAGTTACAAGCCTATCTCGTCATTGACTACACAAATTTTAGTGAAAAAAAAACTCAATGATAAAATGGAAAATTTTTAGTTTGAAAAAACCCATGGGATTGATCAAGTTATCGTCACCAAGAATCAGGCAACATGTTCCGAATCAGTGACATCATAGACCTTGGATGTATTGCTATATTTTTGCCAAGCCTCTATGTCCATCTCAATTCGTTTTGCATAATTGGTATGTGCCAGGACCTCAGAACCAATTATGGGGCCTCTTTTGAATCAACTTTGTTTGTGTTTACTGTGTGCTCCCTCATGGCGCGGTGGAATTTGTGGCCCAAGTCCCTCAAATGCCCTCCAAAGACGCTATTTTACATTTACACGGTCAGTGTTTTTTTAGTCTGATCTTAAAGTTTAATCATGGTTACTTAAGATGTAGCATTTGTTCAAATTTGTAGCCTTACGATTCTAACGACAAAAAGGACGAATTAATTATTTATATTCCAGAAATGTCAAGACTAACTTGCAAGTTACTATTAGGAATGCAATAAAACTCACTTTAACCCTATTGGAAATCTCTCATAATGTCTCATAAGAAATTTTCTCATAATAAATTGGCAATGAGATCTTTTGAGAAAATTTCTCATTAGATCTTATGACAAATTTTCTCATTATATCTTTTGAGAAATTTGGTCATAATAAATTGGCAATGAGAATTTGGAATTCTTAAGAAATTCAAATTTCTTAAGAAATTCAAATATGTTGGCGTAACTTATAAGCATCTACATTCAGTAAAATCTCAAAATACATGTGGTTCTAATGTAACAATACTTAAGCAGCTTCTTGTAATCTTTGAATAATAAATGCGTAAAATATTTTCAGGCCCTTGCTACTATATTTGTGACAAATATTGCCTTCCGACTAATATGGTTACCCTTGTTTGACCTGCAAGCTATGATCAATAAGGAATTATCATCATGGGTGAGTAGAAGTACCATTCATAAAATATTTTATACTTATTTTAATATCAATGATGACTACTGTAGGCAGGTACCATTTTATGGGCTTGGTGGTGAGGAAAAGCCCATTTGAATTTGCAGTATTCACCTAGTTATTGTGTAAACTATGGAGGTTGAGAAAACGACATAATGCTGTAGAGAGTAGTTATAGTTTTCAGTAACAGATATCTTTCAGCTCTATCTCCATACTCAACAATTTTGGTTATTGTTCCATGATTTTTTTATCATCTAATAACATTATGTTATCATCTGTCTTGTGTTGTACGAAATATTTTTGTATATAATTAATTTGTCTACATTCCTTTGAGCTATTGATATACTTACCTTGACAGTTTTTTCTATATTTCTTTAGATGTGTCAACACCCACCATTAATTCCATTCCATTAACACTCTATGTTTTAAGTCTAATTTTTCAGTTAAACCCTATTTGTTTTTATTAACTGGTTGTGAATGTTTTAGTACAACATTTTTAATCATTCTCTAATATTTTACTTAAAGATAAGAAAAACTTATGTAAGATGATTATTCTGGTATTTACTCCTAATGTTGGGTATTGTAGAGCTAGAATAAGCTCTTTATTTCTTTATTCATCATCAGTAGTCATCAATTGTAGGATTGGTTTGACACAGCTTTTCGATTAGTTCTCCTATATCACATAATCTCTTCATATGTGCATAATTCTTCACTTCAAAATTCTCACTAAGTATTCCATTTATCACATGTAAGGCCTTCCTTTGCCATTCTTTTAATTCAACAACTTTCTTTATCAGACCAGATCATGTCTCGAGTAATGGGTGAAAGGATCATCCAGTATTCTTTAATTTTTCAGCAGATGTCTTGTTGGTTTCAAGAGGGAATGGCAGGAAAAACATGGATTGAGTAAATTGGCTTGCATTCCTAAATGCAGTAGAATAATGAATTCAGACTAAATGCAAGTGCATCAAAAAAAAGATGAACAAAATACACACATTACAAACAGTAACACTAGTTGGCTCGCTATGTAACTTTTTTGAAGAGGTTGAGAACACATCTTGTTCTCAACCTCTACTTGTACAAAGGCTTCTGGCTGCTCTGTATACTTTCTTATGTAGTTCCCCATTTAAAAAGGTATAGCTATTACATGAAGGTGGTGAATCTTTAAAGCATGCTCTACTGCTAATGCAATCAAAATCCTAATAACAGCATAGCTAACAATAGGAGAGAATGTCTCATTATAATCTTCCCCATATTTCTGATCATATCTCTTAGCCGCTAATCTATCCCTGTAATGTACAGTTTCTCTTTGTTCATCCTTTTTCTCCCTAAACACCTGCTTACATTTAATATTTTGCTCTTGGATTTTTTCATCCCCAATACCAGTAGCACATTGGAATTTAATTTTTAAATACCCTGAACTTATGGGACCGTGTGTTCAGTGACACTTAACATATGAGCTGGTTATGAGCTAGGCTGTTTTGAGTGTCACTCGACACTGGAATAGAAAGGGTTAACCAAAAATTTCCCTACAGGATGCTCCAGCTCAAAAACCTCTTTTTTATTTAATGACTTCCACTCAGTTTCCATGGCCTCAGTCAACTCAGCCCTATTCCTAGATGGTGCCTCACTAACATTTTGAGGGTCCATGCAGCTATTAACTTATTTCCTAGTAGCAGTTCCTAAGAGCTCATGCTAACCCTAATTAGAATTTGGAAATAGCAGGTAATTATAGAAACTGCTATTCATAGTTCATTCTTGGAAAAACTAATAATTTTTAAGTATTTATGGACTAGGAATAATTAGCAGAGAATATAAAGCCTGTCATGATGCTACTTTGGAAAACTCTATGAGATATCACAGGTATTAACAATTGAATTTTTTTGTTCAATCAATTTTACATGATTTGCATAAGCACAAATCAAATGTCAAGAATTCAATTAATGTGAGGAAAAAAAATTGGTTGGAACGTGGAAAAATTCTGTGTGAGAGATTTGGCAGATTTTGGCGTGCACTCTCTGAAAGGCTGCCTTCCCCTGAAATAGACTATTACCCTGAGTGGAACAGAGTAGGACATTCTGAAAGTAAAGGGGTTAAGATTTGGATGATGTTTAGGCCTATAGTAACCCTTTGAGGTTGACACCTTTTTTCTTTACCTGCTACTTCTGATATACCTTCACTATAGAGTCTGTAGACTCAATACTAGTGCTTGTTATTTGAGAGCACTGGCAGTGTTGAGAATTTTACTTGGTACTTATCCATATCCATGGCCCAAGTCTTGTTGTTTGGGGCACCTCTTAACTTTTCCATGTGTGACAACGATGTAGCACTTCAGTGGATGTTAATAATTGACACAGTAACCCCTTCAGTCATTTGCAATGCAAAACATGGAAGTAACAGTTTTGGCTCAATGTGGTTTCATAACATAGATGTTTAAGTTTACTAGCCACAAGAGGCACATGAAATATTGGGCATAACTCTATCCCATATTGTAACGATAAGTGTCATTACAAGTATTTTTTTGTTTTTTTTTAATTTTCCCACGTGTGACGTGTGATCAAAGTGCGAAGCTCGGTGTAGCCTCGTGATGGAGTAGTTACTGAAGTCCCCGATGTAAGCGCATGTGTTTTGGGGTGTGAGGCGCATGTGTTTTGGGGAGGAGAAAAGAACGGAGGAAGAGGAGGAGACGAGTGCGAGCGAGCGGTCGGGGCGGACCGAGGTAAGAAGAGCCCGGCCGGAGGAGACTCGGAGACGTCCGTTCTGTGTTAGGAGAGGAAGACTGACGGCCGTTAAGTAAGTGACGGAAATATTTGTTTTTGGTGAATTGTACTGTCGCCTGTAAGAAGAAACTGTTATATGTAGCGAGGAGACGAACTGGGACTGCTACAATATATAACCCATAAACTTGTCCAATGTCCATGACTGCCTCAGCCCATCTGTTGGAATTTTTAAGATTGGGCTGTGGCTTTAATAATATGAAGTACCACAAAAGAAAAAAGCATACCTGTACCTAAGGTGAATGAAACTGGAAGTCTGTCTCTTTTCACTTCAAAAAAAGTTGGCAGATGTTACTGTTGGTGGTGGAATGTGCCAAAAATGAAATTGATATCCAGATTACAACATATGTGCCACAAACACAACTTTTCGCGGATAATAACTAGATTTTCACCGAGAAAAAAATCATCCACCTTAACCGGCACATGTTCTTCCTTGAAATCCTCAAGAAATAAATAGGAGAGGAGTGGCTACCATAACCAACAATGGTGGGCCACCAAAATTCAGAGGCCACTGTCATGAGTTATAATATGTAGGCTTGTTGTTTCTACTCCTTTGGCCATAACTTTGTGAAAGTTTATTATAGCAGAATTAACTTATTCACTTTTCGACGTATACACTGGTTTTAATGCAGCACAACCAGGATTTAATTTTATACACACCATCCCTAATACCCTCCCTAAATCGAAGGACACCGCATCCCTGACCCTCCCCATTCCCTTCAACACCCGAAGTGGTTCCAATCAGCACCCTCATGCACCCCAGGGTTTCCCAGAAGGAAAGGAAGGAACCTCCCAGACGTTTCATGATGCCATCCACCCACAACCCCCTCCCCTCCTTCAAGCTCGATAAGAGAGATAAAGATACTAGAGGCCTGCACACGGTGGCAAAATACGGGCGAGGGTCACCTGCCTGTGTGTGAGAGATAAAGAGAGAGGCCCAACCCGAAGACATTTGACGGACTTTTCCGAAGTATCACGAATGTGACCTAACGGAAAACCTGGCGAGTATAGGCGGTCACCCGTCAGCTGGGCGGGCGAACGCCCTAAGATAACCACGATAAATAATGGCATTAACTACAATTTCAACATTTCTCAAGGTTTAATTGGTACACGGAGTTACATGCAGAAAACGATGGGGAGATACTGGCATATGTGGGAGGTGAATGCACTACTATTCACGCACTTAATTTTTAATGCACCGCAATCAGCAACACTTATTTGTTAGGTGTCTATGCAGTCAAAAATAGTTAAGCTGAAGCAGTTTTTCACTGGGATTCATACAAAAATATTCTATTTGTTTCTCCGGACTGTGTCCGAATTTTGTAATTTCGAAAATTTCATATTTTCAAAATTTAGTATTTTCGAATACTGCCATGTTATTACTATAGGCTTTTCGTCGGGACCGACCTTTTTGCTTCGTATAATCGAAACTTCATATTTTCGTGCTTTGTAGTATCAAGAGTTTACTGTACTTATCTCTGAGCTATAGATACCTTAAACATTTTTATCAAATTGGAAAATTAATCTCTAATAAATATGCACATCTCATCTTGACCCTATTCTAATACCTTACCAAGTAGCAAACTAATGTTATACTGTCTATACTTCATTTCAGCTTGCCACCATTAACATGTGCCTAGGGTTTGGCAAGAAAGGTAGACTTTATCGGTGGGCTGAATGGCTGCCAACACCTCCAGGTTTAGCCTTTGGATCCCAAATATGGACTATTCTTCTGTTCATATGGATGCTGGATGCCACAAATAAAATTGAAGCAGCTTGGAATTATATGGAAAGGTATTCTCCACAATTTTATACAAAAGGGTTGTGTCCGGAAGGTGATATTAACTTTGATATTAATCCTAGTACTATCACTGGTTTGGTTTGTCTCATATGGCATTGTATTTTGCCTTGAAGTATTGTCCCTTGAAGTGGTTCCTCACTATCTTGTAGGCAGCTTCCACCTTTCCAAGTGCAAGGTTGCTTGGCAACTTATTTCGCTCCTTATTCTTTTGTAGCAAAGCTCTCCTTCTTCAGTTTTCGCATTCTTGTACTTTCTTCTTTCAAGTCTAAGACTAATTCTGTGATCCATGGCTTCTTCTTGGCAACTTTTTTGGCAACCTCCCAACAACAACTAAGTCACGGGAGACCACTTCTCATCACCTAGAGGAGAGGGCAGCAGCTCTTCTTCATATGAGTGAAGGTGGAGACCACAGTGGTCAGTACAGCGACACTCATTTCACTACAGTGGTGGTAACATTTACTTTAACGGCTCTAGTACTGCAATGTGGAAGGCAAGGGGAAACCACCACATTATCCCGAGGAGTCGCAGCTATTCCACTCTTTTCTTTCTTATGAAGATGTGATGGAACCCTCTCGAGTAAAATATTCCGGAGGTAAAATAGTCCGCTATTCGGATCTCCAGGTGGGGACTACCCGAGAGAGTACATCAGTCAAATGTGATAAACATTTTAGGGTAAGAACATGGAATGTGAGATCGCTTTGGACATGTGGAAGACTGGAGAACCTGAAGGTGGAAATGCGAAGAATGCACTTCGATCTATTAGGAATCAGCGAAATGAAGTGACCCGAAGATGGAGACTTTTGGAGTGGAAGCTACTATACATACGGGATCATTAAATGGAAATGCTGGAGTAGGGATCATACTCAGAAAGAGCGCCGGAATGCATGTGAAGAGCTTCCTGCAGTACAATGAAAGGATAATAATGGCGAAGATCGAAACCAAACCAGTAGATATGTAGTGGTGCAGGTTTACATGTCTAAGACGGGCTATGAAGATGAGGAAGTGGAAGACATCTACGAAGATATCACGTAAGTTATAAAACAGGTAAGAGGAGAAGAAAACCTAATTATTTTAGGAGACTGGAATGCTATGTTGGGTGAAGGTCAAGATGGAACAATAACTGGAAAACCAAATTGGGAAATTGGGAAACCAAAACGAAAGAGGAGAAAGACTGATAGAGCTCTGCACACAACATAAGTTAATGGTTGCCAACACATTGTTTAAAAATCACAATTGAAGAAGATACACATGGAAAATGCCAGGAGACAGAAGATTTCAAATGGACTACATTTTAGTGAAACAGAGATTTAGAAACCAAGTGAAGGACTGCAAGAAAATGGTACCATTTTTTCCCAAAAGTATTTCAAAATTTGTTTTAAAAATTAGTATCCCAAATTGGTAGAATAGAAAACAACATTATCTAAATGAGGATTACAACTATGTGAAATTCAAATGAATGATTTCAGAGTAATTAATGTTTAAACACAAGTCTACAAGAGTTTGGTATGGAGTGCCCCTTCATGGAGAGTTGAGCTAGGAGTGCTCGCCTTAAAAGATGAGGTAGGATTCATGGAGAATTTGAACTGCCATAATTCCAGGCACACGGTAGCGAGCATGGTATGTGCCGTCACACGTAAGCTTTATTTAAAAGAGAACTGTGGATATTCTGAAAATGCTGGTAACAGGTAAAACAAAAAATAGCCAGGATAAATAATGGAATTAACTACGATTTCCACATTACTAAACGTCTAAATGATATGCGGAGTTGCATGTGGAAAATGGTGGGGAGAGACTGGCATATGTAGGAGATGAATGCACTATTAATTCATGCATTTCTTCGTTGTTGCACCATAATTGGCAACACTGATTCGTTAGGTGTCTACGCCAGCAAATATAGTTTTGCTGAAGTAGTTTTTCATCGAAGTTCGTAAAAACGAATTTCATTTCTCTTGGGGATGGGGCCCGAGGTTCTTAATTTAGAAAAATTAGTATTTTCGAAACTTCGCATTTGTGTACTTCGCACATGTATTTACTATAGGCAATATCGGGACCAGCTGTTTTGCTTTGTATAATCGAAATTTCATATTTTCGAGATTTTACTGTAAAATATAAAGCTGCTGGCTGTCAATCGCATGTGATAATTAACTTTACTAAAATATTGACACGGGTATTTTGCACCCTTAAAACATTTCCCCAATTACCATTTTGTTGATAAAAATAAGCATGACTATTATGAATATATATGACTAATATTCTTTCAACTCCAGGGGAAGAGTTTCCTCAATTCAATATGGCTCGAATGGTTTATTTCCTAAGAGAAAGTTAAGCGGCTAGTAAGCCGTGCACATTCAAAGAGGGTAGAGTAAGGGTAATGCTACACCTTCCTTACACTCTACAGTGGGTAGGGTCAGAGGTAAGCAGTGGGTAGCCATGAGAACACTAGGGAGTGCAGATGCGAGGTACGTCTACCCTCCCTTTACCCTCCACGGAGTGTAAAGGGAGGGTAAGCAGTGTGTAGACTATGCATGTTCAAGCATCGGTTAAGCAAGGGTAATGCTACACCTCCCTAAAGGCCGCTTTACACAATACAATTTTTTGTACAATTTTTTGTATAAACTGAAGGAAATTGTGTGTTTGCCTGAATGGAATTAGAACAGGTTCTATTTCCCGTTCAGTCATTCAGACAATCGCACAAGCGTTCAAACAATTTGCCGCTTTACACGGTACAATTTCTTCATACAAGAGTTTGTACAAGAAATTGTACAAATAATTGTATCGTGTAAAATGGCCTTTACACTCCACGGTGAGTAGGGCGTAGGTAATTGAGGGGTAGCTGTGAGAACAATAAAGGGCAGGTAGCTACACTCCACGGGGTGTAGTACCATTCCTCTACACTCCACCTACCACCACGGGGAGGAGATTATTTCTGCCAGGGATTCATGTTCATTAGATTGATTATAAATTTCTCTAATTCTCCTGCCAGCCCTGCTTTTTTTCCCTGACACTAACCAAGGATGCCACAGCTAATGTACATTTCTCTCACTGCAGAATGTGTAAGCCAATTGCAGCAGCTGTATGCACAGAGTTCAATCAGAAACCAAGAACAATAGCAAGGAGAGGATGTAGACGGCGACCAAATTTTAATGAGTACTTGGACGATGATTTTCAATCACCCACAATCATAGACCCTGCTGAGGCTGCAGCTGCCCCACCTTCACAAACTAACACAAATATACAATGGGATGAAGAAACTGACTGTGAGCCAAACTGAAATGTGTAAAACAAATAAGAATTTGTTAGTGATGTAATGGATCTGTACTACAAATAAATGGCAAAGAAACTGATGTGCTTTGTTACTGCTAATGAGAACAAAGAAAAAGTTTACTACACATGTCTTGTGTTATTCTATGATATCAAGCAAAAGTTTAATGCCAATACAAAATTCATGAGTATCTTGATTAATTCTATGTTAATAAAATGCTAATTAAACATCATATGTAAAAAAATCACTATGAACTGTGAACCTGTAAATTTGTATTTTTGGGTTCCAGGGATGTGCTTCTCCCTAAGTGTTTTCACTGTTAGGTGTAATAGTTGAACTCTGCTCTGTGTATTCAATTTATCATTTTTACACCTATGTAGTGTATAGTCTTATTTTAAAATTTTCATGATGGCCACCATTCTCAAGGTAACATGGGAGCAAGTGAAAGTGGTGGAAATGGACTGAAGTTCAAAAAATTTCATTGTGACAAGTGTCAGACAACATATGCTCCAAGTGAGTGCCCACCCAGCTGGCACAATGTAAGTCATGGAGGTAGGTTTGGAATCAGTAATAGGTAAGCAGCTTGCAATGTAAGTCGCTTACTTATTTCTTACACACATCGCATGACCGGAACGTGTCAATATTGGCAAACTTGCAGCAGGTTTGCATCTAGATTGCCAATCTTGGCAAGCCGTATGCTAGCCTCAAGCAAATTTGCTGCAATCTTGCATGCTATGAGGGATATTAGAACCTAAGTAGGCAGGTGAAGGGCTATAGTAAAGGAGATTAGGTATGAGTGAAAGCAACTAAGCTAGAGCATTGGGAACCTGGTATTGTTACCGATGGACACAGTTGCCCCAGATCTTATCTAGTAGGGAACAAGAAAGGTAACATTGTAAGACATGATGACAACCACTTGCAGCCTAACTTTTTAAAAAATGTATCTTTTCAAAATACCCTATTATTAGGGACATGACATTTTCGCGAAACGTTTTTTGCGACAGGATTCACGAAATAAGCAACTTTTTGGGTTTAATCGCGAAATAACCGCGTCTTCTTTGAAACGCGATTTTTTTAACGAAATTTGAGATATTTTGCAAATTCCGAATTTTTGTAGCATGAAATATTTTCTTTAGTGATGACCGGATCGGATCTTTCATTTTTCTCGGTTCCGGATTCGGATCCAAAGACACGGAGTAAAATCAGATCCGGATCGTGAATGAATGAATGAATGAATAAATCGTAGATATTAAATTTTCGCGGTTTAGCGATCGAAGTGCCCCGTGAATGTAATGTAGGTTGACAAGAAGAGGATGTGTAACTAAGGTCACGTAATTAGATGAAAACGTTCCCGTGCAACTAGAAGCAAAATAAAGATATATGACTTTTTTCCCCCATTACCCCGGTATCGCGGGGAAAAAAATACGTAGGATGTCATGCGGGTAGCCTACATTCGCCGGGATCAGGAATATAACGAGAGCCATGAACGAGAGCTAGTGTAGTGTGCGAAGTTCGATCCCAATCGCAGTTTAATTTTTTCTTTCAGTCACTGCATCGAAAATGTTATCATATTCAATTTCATCTGAATACACACTTTATTAGACTTTGTTGTTTAAATTAGATTTACAAATGAACCACTCATAAATTAAGGATGGTCGAGTCGGGTCCAAAGAACCACGGGTCTTTCATTTCATTCGCTACTGAAATCATATCCAGAGACAGTAAAAATTCAGAACCGCATCGGAGATTTTAACATCTCGCGGCCTCGTGATCGATACGCCCCGCGAATGGAATGCACGTATGGTAGATACCAACAAGGAGAGTTAAGTAACTCGGGTCACGAAATGAGAAGATGACTTTTTCCGTGCCACAAACGAGGAAAACAAAAAAAATACTCGTCTTGACCTTTTTCTCCATAGGCCCGGATGTGCGAGAAAAAAATTAAGCCGAATGTCATGCGGGTCGCCTACATTCGCCAGATTCCCGTGAACCTTTGAGAGCGTAGTTGTTAAAAATGAGGGCTAGTGTACTGCCAGTCGCGAGTTCGATCCTTAACACTACCTAAGAATACAGCCGTGCTGTATTGCTAGGGTAATGCTAGTAGGCTGTTAAAAAAGTAAGTTATCAGAAATTTCATGCAAATTATAAGTAAAAAAAATAATTAAATTAGGCGAAAGGAAATTATTGGAAAAAATTTATATTACAGAATTAAATCGTGGAATCATTACGTTAACTTTACAGTGTATTTTTGAGTGACGCATTTGTAAATCTAGTTGAAGCGATAGAAGTACGAAAAAGTCAGTATCCACACACAAAGGTTGGAAATGAAGGATGATAAAGTTTTTTATTCAATGGTTGAAAGAAAAATTTTAAACAGCGTAAGAATCGAACTTCATTACCTGCATTCGACTACTCCACTCTGTTATTGTTATTACCATTATCTCATTAATTTGCCTTCAACTTAATTTTGCCTACTGTGTTTTTTATGTTGCGTAGGGTAGCCATAACTTCTGTATTGGATCTCAAATGTATGTAATTAACTGTTTGTTCATATTGGTATGGAGGATTTATTACTAATATTTTTAAAAACTCTTCCTTTAAGACTCCTTTTTCCCAACATTAAACACAGCTTTCACCTTTTTAAAACGATTTTATTTACCGCATTTGTCATTTTAAACACCGCTTTTGATGATTTTTATTTACCATTTTTCAGTGTCCCTATACCTATTATTACTGATGATAGTTGTACCTCTATCAAAAATAAAACTCATTACAAGCTGCAATTGTTGACAGGAGACTGTTCTTCCCAAAGGCGAACCTCAGGTCCTGTCAGGAGTCAAGGGCCCATGACCAGCCACACAGATAGGTACTGCCCTCCATAGTGAAAAGGGAAATCATCAGGACCGGCAGAAGCCTGAATCTCTAAAGGAGGAGGTGTTGTAGTAAACCTAGTAGGTTGGCTCATTCGTAATTAGTGTGTGTGGGTTGGCCACCATGGTGGTGTGTGCTTCCAGCACTTCTGGAACTGTGTTTTATGTATTGCAATAATGGTGGGCGTTTTTGCAATCTGTAATAAACATATCTGTCAATATCAGTGACTTGAACTTCTTACTTCAATTTCCCTCCAGTTAACTAAAGATATAACAAGCATCATAGTTTTTATCTTTTCACCATGATTTTTATCTGGTTTAATTCTGTTCCTACCGCTTTGTATTCTGTTCTTTTTTCTATTAGCAAAGAAATTGTCACAATGGTCATCCTATGTTTCTGTAAATTTGAGTAACAAAGCTTTTGAACCTCAATAGCAGTTTCATCTGAAGTATAGAGCAGCAACCACGACTGTATTTTCTCACAAAGAAAAATAAACCCATTGTTGTATGCCACAGTGCACATCTTAAGCAAACTTCTATACACTTTTATGAGTTCCCTAAAGATGTTGAAACCATTTTAATAGAGAACATATGAGGAATAAGAGAAAATTGCAACAGAAAAAATCTTCAAATACATCATCTGAAGATGGGGAAAGTGTTACCAAAACCATAGTTGTATGATCCTAGCAATTTGATGAATAAGACTACATTACCTCAATTACTGATGATTTATTCTGAAGATTCGGGGATATGGAGTGGAAGTGAAACATGATAACATAGAAAGAAAAACCACGAGCCAAATCCACAAAAATATTTCTGTGGATTTGGCTCATGATATATTAATTAATTTTCCAGCACTTAGTCATTCCTAACAGTTTACGAGTTCCTTTGGCATTTTAATGTAATTGAATGGTTTTGTCCCCACTTAACCAGCATTTTCTTATAAAATTTATCATGTACTAATGGTCAATTGTTAATAATCAGTAAGCCATGATGAATAAACAACTTAGCAGTAGACAAAGATATTGGTGGTTTGATCTTGGTGGAAATTGAAATGCCTGTAAATATATAGCAAGAGATTTGATATTTGCCTGTGTTCTTGAGAGTACTGAGATGAGTTAGACTCACTCGAATCTATAATAGCTCCCTCCTAGATAATCTTCTATTATCCAAAGATCATATTTTTTTCTCAGGGTTAGCGTAGATTAACATTCACGATGGGTCATCAACATGTGTTATGTGTGGTCTCCTACTACTCTTTAAAAATTGTCCATAATAAAAAAAAGTAGATGCAAACATTCCATTTGGCATGGTTGATTTCTAACTTGCTGCTGTAATTTCTGTTCAATAATACCATCTGCAGTTGACTGATAAAATAAATATTTACATTTTCTGAATCAATACCTTATGAATAATGAATAGGTATAGGTACCGCTTAATTGGAGAACACCTTCTCCATCACAAGAAAAGTCAGATAAAGAAAAATAATGCATGAAAGAGTAATAAAAATCATCCATAGTATACCAAAATTGAGAGTGACTATCTTATGTTGAGGATTTTCACTTTGAAAAGTCCTCTTATTTTAGGGGGTAGCTTCTTACTATATTAATGAGTACAAATTGAGTGTAAACTACTATTCAATAAGTTGAAATAGAAACTCATTATGTACTTGATAATAATAATGATGAAGGTTTGCTGAGAGATACAATGAATATATTTGAAGATAATCTTCCATTGAAGATTAATGCATTAAAGGATTAACACACAACTTGAAGTTTACCATGAAGGTTAAACTTTATATACCAATTGAAATTGGCATCATGAAAAATTGCCAATGTGGTTACAAATCCAATGATTTGACCTTCAATGGCCAAAGTGAAAAAATATGAGTTTCCTAAAGGGATCAAAAGTACCCCTGAGGCTGAGTCTGTTACTGTTGAATCAAGACCTCTTCTAGCTGTGAAACCTGCTTGTGCGGCAGTGATTCCCCCAAATACAAGTGTGTGTGCTTCCCTTTCCCAGCCTCCCTTTATACCAGCCCCACTTACTATACATCCATCACCTTGTTCTCCAGTGACACCAACTTGCAATCCCCTTTTCCAAACCTCTGGCACGTCTACTCCTGTCATGCCATCAGTTACCTGTTTTTCCAACGAAACGCCAATGTCTACCAATGTGAGAACTCAGGTTTTGGGTTTTCTGTGTCAGACCAGTGCTCCAGAGAGTAGCCCCAATGATACAGTTGACCAGAGTGACAGTTGTCAAAATTGTAGTGATGTGGCTCAAAAGCCTGTCACCCGTGGCCAACATGGAATTTACAAACAAAAAAAAGCCTGACTAGGCCAAGGTAACCGTAAAAAAGGTATTTTTTATCTTTTTTATGAATATTCAATTGATGCGATACAAGTCCAGTAATCTGGATGTGCTCCTTCAAGAATTAGCCACTGACATTCTATTGTTAAGTGAACATTGGCTAACCATCAACGAGCTTAGTACTTTTGCATAAATGGCCTCAAACTATTGTCACAGTTTTGTAGGTCTGAATCGAGAGGGGGTGGAGTGGCGATTTTTGGTACACAAAATCTCAGTGTTTCTGCTCTTGCCAAAAAGGAAAGCACTGAAAAAGAATTTGAGTGCTCCATAGTAATTGTTAAAATCAATACACTTGGAATAGCTGCTATTTCACTATACAGATCTCCCTCTGCCAGTGTAGCTTCTTTTTTACGGAATCTTAGTGATCTCTCCCAATTTGTAAATTCATCTGGCATTGATAATGTTCTTGTTTTTGGTGATTTTAATATAAATATATTGGGTAATAGCTCAGCATGTGATCATTTAATAAATCTACTTAACTCTTTTGGCTTGAAGGTTGTTAATGACCAACCTACTAGGGTGTGCTCCCACTCAGCCACCTTAATTTATCTTATTGTGACTGATCTATCAAACATGTTATTGCTCTCTGTTGTAGCAAGTGAACTGTCTGGACACTACGGCCTTGAGCTTAAGCTCTTACCTATGAATAATGTCCAAATTAACAAAATGCATGTACAGAAGCGTCATTATTGTGTTGATGCATTTTTGATCTTCCTGTCTCTCAGGAAAGTTGGGAAGATGTTTATGCAGCCCAAGATGTTGAGTCTAAGTTAAAAATTTTCATGAATATTTTCTTAATGAATTTTAATCATGCTTTCCCCTCTAAGACTATGACTACTAATTCTAGAATTCTGCTCTGTGGGTGTTGTATTACCAACTAAGACACCATTACGGCATACACGCAAATCCGGTGCTCGCTTACGTCCCAGGAGACATCGAGTCCATTGTGGAGAACGATAAGTGTAAGATCTGGTGGAATTATTCCTTCTCCACCTCCAGGCAGTTGGAGGCGACGAAGCCTGATATCGTTCTCCTCGACAATCTCTCTCATGCCATGTTTGTGATCGAGTTTTTGGCACCGGCCGAAACGAACATGGCAGTGAAGGAGATTGAAAAAAGGACTAAATATCAAGATCTGCTGTTCGAACTCCGGCAAATGTATGCGGGCTACTCTGTGAAACTGGTAGTCCTCATTGTGGGCGTGCTTGGCGGTGTCAAGAGCTCACTGGTTGAAAATCTGAAGTGCATCCCAGCGTGCAGGGCGCGAGCGGATGCACTTGCAAGTGCTATGCAGAAGGCTGTCCTTCTCGGGTCCCTCCGCCTGCTTCGTGCGCATCACCCTAATGCTGGGTAGCCACCTATCCACCGGTGGCGGATGTGGCTACCCTTAGGCTTGACCCCTCTCGAGTCTCCGGCAATTATGACGGCAACGAAACCCGATGCTAGCCGGAGACTCGGATGTGGATGTTACTTAACTGTAACAATTATAATAATAATAAAACACACACATATGTATATAACAAAATTAACATTTTCACTTACATTTTAAGGATGCTGCAGCAATGTCTCCTGTGACCACTGAATCTTTCACACAAAAAAGCATGTTAACTACATCATGATATTCTTTGGGATGACGCTAACTACTTCACGTGAGAATATCACATGTTGAATAAGACATCTCGAAGAATGCTCTGACATCTTATAGTATTGATCCTGGAACATCTTCACGTACTTCATCATCCAAAGGTACGGCATTCAAGCTTGCAGCTATAATAACATCTAAGTCTTAAGACTGACAATTTTGCGGTAGTAAATGACATGAGAGGAAACAGCCAGGCAGGAATTCTTTTTCAAAATCATACAATCAAAAATACTTGGACTTGATAGTTACTTTTTTGGTTCAGGGCGCTCCTCCAGAAGTCAAAGTTAATAACTCGATTTTATGGTCTTCATCACCTTCACTACTGTCATTGCACTACAACCATAATAAATATTACACGGCCCACCTAAAATTTAATCTCATCAGTGGTTTCAAGTCTGTCCCACACTTTCAGGTGCTTCAGGCCAGGAGGAAAGGCACAAGAATGAGAAAATAAAGTTGAGGAGGAAGAGTGGAAAGAAACCTGACGTCGGCATTAGCCTAATTTAAATGAAGGCGCCAAGGAGGTCACAGCTTAATGTTCACACTGTAACGACAACATTGTGATAAATATTTTTCATGAACAAAGACCAGGGTCTAATTACTGCCTGCTAATGAATCAAAAGGTTTTAAATCTTGCTTGCAAAGAATGCCCTAATTTTTCTGAATGTTCTCTTATCTTACGTATCTTGCTGGCGTTTTCGACGTCGTCGCGCGCGAGCCTTTTCGGGATGTGGTGGTTTACGACTCCAACGCCGCACTGCGTAGAACAGTGCCGTTCAACAAAATTTCCGGAATAGAGCCCAAAATTGTAACCCGCAGATTACAGTCTATTTATCCCTCTTTGTAAAAATGTCTCGTTCCCATTCAGGGTTGGGATGCCGCTCCGCTGAGTGGAGATGTGGTGGGACCGTGACAATACTAAAAACAAATCAAAGAACTTAATTTTGCTGTGCATGACTGCAGCCCAGCTTACCGATAATGCTTTAGAGGCTACCGCGTTTTATTTCGTATTCAACGGCGTCGAAAAATAAACCTCACAAAGAAACCGAGAACGCCAGAAAAATATATACTATCCACGGTCACGAAAACTGTTAGAACTTATTTCCCGACGATTTTATATTCACAGCAAAAATGGACAATTTTTAAAGAAGTCTGGGTGCCTCATTATCTCCTGAATTTCTATCGTCAGGGCTGATATATGGAGAGAGCCAATGTTTAGTCCAACAATATTTCATCCGGCGGATCCTGAAGTATCTTCTTCTACTAACAAGCTGTACTCGCTGTACTCCACTGCGAGGAAAAAACGCGCCAACTTCAACTTCCTTTGTTGCGCGAACGCTCGATTTTAATTTATCTAGGTAAATATCCTGCACTTTAACGCACTTATAGATTTCAAAATGTTAATATTTTACGGGTATACTACGTATGATATATATTTCATCCGTTTGACTAAAGAGTAAATGAATATTAACGTAAGAGCACTTTCACCACGAACTATCAGGCTATGAACTGGCTTGGAATTAGTGAGGAACTTCCGGCATTCAGCCTAACAAACTAAAGCATCACTAATAAGTGGTTAATGCCTTTTCTAATGCGGGTCTAACGATTCTTCAAATGCCTTTGTCAAATCTACTTCACTTCGTATTGAAGTGAATTGTGTCAGCGGATGCTAGCAGCTGAAGCACGCGCGGATATAACAATGCGAATATGTTGTTAGTAACAAAATATCATAAAATTTCGTAATTGGTTACCCGGAAAATTTTAGTGAAAGAAAATTCAATGGCGAAATGGAAAATTTTTAGTTTGAAGATTCCAATGGAATAAGAATCAGGCAACATGTTTAGAATCAATGAGTTCGTAGACCTTGGGTGGGTTGCGATATTTGTACCAAGCCTCTATGTCCATCTCAATTCGTATTGCATAATTGGTATGTGCCAGGACCTCAGAACCAATTATGTGGCTTCTTTTGAATCAACTTTGTTCGTGTTTACCGTGTGCTCCCTCTTGGCACAGTGGAATTTGTGGCCCAAGTCTCTCAAATGCCCTCCGAAGACGCTGTTTTACATTTACACGGTCAGTAAACATCTACAACAATATTTTTTCACGGATTTGTAGCATAACGGTAGTAGTAATTCGGGGGAGATAACCGATAGCTTTAGTCATTTGCGCCATTTTAGGATAGATGGATAACTGAGAAGTGGTAGGATTTTTCAAGGAACGCAGTAGGGGCGTAGTTAAACCTGAGATCGGCATTAGTATACTCTAAAAAAGGGCGCCACATGGGGACCACAATGAAACGTCCCATTGGACGGACAGTATTGCACTCGAAGTGTTCTCCAAACAAGTGGGGACCGGTTTACCAATGAAAAATCTCTGTCACTGCCGGGATCCGAACCTGAACTTCAGCCACCAGACCAAACCGATATAGCATAACGATTCCAGCGATTATTAGGCCTATTGATGATTTCCTACTGCGTCATAAATAGATTGTAAATGATTACGAGGCCTCCAAATAACAACCTATTTCATATTCACATAGGGTTTATCCATGGATTACGTAACAACACTGATTTTTCACCCCTCCCCCGTTGGGTCTCTAGCAATCTCGACGCACCCCTTATATTATGTCACGCTGCCAATGAACCCTTTTTTTGTGGACGAGAAACATAGCCGCCGCGTGCGAGTGTGCTGGTTTTGCACCAAGACGCTCCATCACAGGGGCAACATGCAACCTCAATATTTTTAAAAGTGAAACTTCTTTGGATTCTGGGCGCTTAAGTTTATCTCGCACAAAGGGGCCTCCCATGCCTCGACCCTGACAGGAAAGCTGACATTCTTCATTTATACTTTTTTTTTCTCAAAACGTATTATTAAACATGCATCAATTATTACTTGTTCATTCTGGAAAAAAATGAAAAGACATTGGCATTACTTCACACAAATAATGATGAATCGACCTTAGTTTTGGCACCTAGGGCCATTTTCAAGGTGTTACAGCTCAGGCAAGCACTCAAATACATACACATTGAAAAAAGAGCATATGTGATTGATAAAGAGGAGGGAGATAGAGGATTCAGGACAGAGATGAGACAGAGGCATGGTCTTGTAATGTAATCAGGAGTGGTGATTGAGTTTTAGATGGGGATGGGGGGGCTTGGATTTTAATGAGAAGAGAGGGATCAGGTATGGGATACTTCATTGTTAAGGCCGCTTTACACGATACAATTTTTCGTACAATTTCTTGTACAAACTCTTGCATGAGGAAATTGTACCGTGTAAAGCGGCAAATTGTACGAAAACTTGTGCGATTGTCTGAATGACTCTACGGGAAATAGAACGTGTTCTAATTCCATTCAGACAAACATACAATTTCGTTCAGTCTATACAAGAGTTTGTACAAGAAATTGTGCAAAAAATTGTATCGTGTAAAGCGGTCTTTACAGTTACATTAAGTTTAGCTGGGCTGCTAACCAACTTTAAATGGTCAAGAAAATCCAATTTTCCCCTTGCTCTTTATATGTTGGTATCATGGAGAAATTAGAATTACAACAGTAATTATTTAAGTGCAAATGTTATATCCCGTTGAATAAAATAATTTCTATATTCCTTACTTCTAATTTTGAATTTCCAGGCAGCTTAGCCAATCTATTTACAATCACCAACTACATACTCATTCATTCAATTTAAGATTAATTTGAGTGTTGTTAGTATCATCATTATTTTTTGAGCAAAGAGTGAATTTATAGTCTTTCTCCCAACATGATGGAAGGCTGACCCCCCCCCTCCTCCTCTCCGTGTTCATAGTGCTTCATAGCAGCTGCACCCACCTCCATTTCCAAACTTTTATAAAATCTCAAAAATGTGCGCTTATAACGTGGTAATACTGCTCAATCATCAACAATGAACATTGCAATATCTCATCTCTGAATGTGAAATGCATTAAATCTTTCCAGGCACTTGCTAGCATATTTATAACAAATATTGCCTTTCGACTACTATGGTTACCAATACTTGATCTGCAAGCTACGATTAATAAGGAATTCTCTTTATGGGTAAGTACAAGTATTATTCATAAATGCTGTTATATTTTAAATCAATTAACACCATCGTAGGCAGACTTTGCGGGCTGGGCAGTGGCATTATAGTTGTGAAATGCTCTTTGGAACAATAATGAGAAAAAGAACTTTTGAATTTATAGTGTTTAACAATTATATAAACAATAGGGGTTGAGAAAATATGCATTCTTAATACATTTCTGGAGAGCAGTAGCTGGTCAGTTATAGAATGATAGCCATTACAAAAAAAGGAACTTCGTTCAGGTACATAATAGAATATTTTTCGTCAAGTGCCTTTATATACAGTTAGGGACCAATTAGGGAACAGGCAGGGAGGGGAGGGGGAAGGAATGTGAAGGTGAATTGTGGGAAAGGGATTAGGGGCAGGTTGAATAGGTCGAGGATTTTCCATGGGTAAAACAACTGAAAGTAGGGGTGGGAGGTTAAAAAAGGTAATGTCGTTCAACTGTCCAGGGTCCTTGCAATGGAGGCCAATCTCTCGTTGCTCCCAGGCATCCAACTTTCAGCGTTTGGGGGCCAAATGGAGGATGTGGGGTTCAAAGGAGCTGTGGTGACCTTCTTCAATTAGATGTTGTGCCAAGTTGGAGGTCAGGTCACCGTTTCGGAAGCAGTTCTTATGCTCGTTCATCCTTTTGGAGAAGCTTCTTCCAGTCTGTCCAATGCAGTAGCCAATTTCTGTGGTCAATTGAACATTAGGATGTATGCTGTTCACGTAGGATAAAAATTGTTCCAACTGTCCTTTACTACATGTCCAAAGGCACAAAATAGCCATCGTGAATAACATTTTAATGAAATTACTAAGACAACGGGCCATCCAGCAACTTACTACCATGTTATCCAGCCATCACAGCCCCACTAAATATTGTAAATTGCCATTCTATGGAAATGTGTCTTATGCTACTTCACACGCGATCCCCAAAGACTCCTTTAAAATCTGTTTTTACATCCCGAAAACAATTTTACGTACCTTGACCAATGCCAAAGACCTTTTTGACCCCAATCGGAAGAGTGGAGTATATAAAATCAAGTGTGACACCTGCTCCAGCTACTACATTGGACAGACGGTAAGAAGCTTCTCCAAAAGGATGAACGAGCATAAGAACTGCTTCCGAAACGGTGACCTGACCTCCAACTTGGCACAACATCTAATTGAAGAAGGTCACCACAGCTCCTTTGAACCCCACATCCTCCATTTGGCCCCCAAACGCTGAAAGTTGGATGCCTGGGAGCAACGAGAGATTGGCCTCCATTGCAAGGACCCTGGACAGTTGAACGACATTACCTTTTTTAACCTCCCACCCCTACTTTCAGTTGTTTTACCCATGGAAAATCCTCTACCTATTCAACCTGCCCCTAATCCCATTCCCACAATTCACCCTCATATTCCTTCCCCCTCCCTGTTCGCTAACTGTATATAAAGGCACTCGATGAAAAATATTCTATTATGTACCTGCTGATGGCCTGATGGCTGAAACTGTAGTACCGACAATAAACCAGTGGAATTCACAATTTTCTATCTCTTTATTACTGTGGGAAAATTCCACAAAATAAGTAAACTGTCACTAAGCTCATTATGATGTCATTGTAATTACTTACCGATAATAACTAAAAAAATTGTTATCCTGGCCATACTTCATTGCAGCTGGCCACCATCAGCATGTGCCTTGGTTTTGGCAAGAAAGGTAGACTTTATCGGTGGGCTGAATGGCTGCCAACACCTCCAGGTTTAGCCTTTGGATTGCAAATATGGAGCATTCTTCTTTTCATATGGATGCTGGATGCCACAAATAAAATAGCAGCAGCTTGGAATTACATGGAAAGGTATGCTCCATGATGGTTAACAAGAGGGTTGTGTCAGTAGGGTGATATCAGCTTTGACAGATATTAACCCTGGTACTGCCAATCCTATGCAGGTAGACTGCATAAAGACTTGATTTTACATTATTTAAAGAAACTTTTTAATTAATAAACTTCATCTTTACTTAAATGATGGCAATACAATTGGGGTTTAGGAAAATGATAGAAATATAAGATACAATGTCAAATCTGGGGCAGAGGACCACATTCATAGCAAATAACAAAGTAAAAAAATGACTGATTGATTGTTACCCCACGGTAGTTTTCACACAAACTTAAGGACTGATAGTTTGGGCCACTGGCAGTAAAAGGGTTAATATTGTTAACATAGAGAATATTTTTCTGTGGGCTTTATTGATGATGCTTGTGACAATGAATTTCGACAAACTTGGAATTGCAAAAAAGGAATTTAAGTAGAAAAAAGATTATGAATACGGAGCATGAAATTTTGGTTGATTTGGTTTTCCCAAATATGTACTAAGATAGGATACTTTAAATAATTACCTTAAATGATAAGACTGCAGCCTTGGACGAATCTCCTTTGTATGTACTTTCTGATACTTTAAATTTCTGGTATAAATCCATTCATTATAAAATTTATCTCCATTAAACATTTCAGTCATTTTCCATAATTACTGAGATACTTTAAAGGACCATTTGCATCAACCATGACCTGAAGCTTTGAGGTTGATTGAAGGCTTTTTGCTAGGAGAATTCACATTTGTACTTTCTAATTTTTTTCTCGAAGTTTTGCAAAATTAACGAGGTGAAATCTTGGATCCTGTGACATCAATGTAAAACTTTTATGATTATGGAGTTACTTTCATAAAATTTGCATAAATTTTTGATTATGACAGAATGCAGTTTTACATACAAATTGAAACCCTCAGTGGATAACCTCACATTAGATGCAGTAAAGCAGATGAGGGGAAGAGTTATAAGTCACAAAACAAGACAAACTAGTCAGAAGATACCAAATTACTGAATTTATGTATTTATCTTTTTTAGTGCTAAACAATTTTGGAAATTTAAAACCAAACCATTCTTGGAATTTTCACTTATCATTTGTTTCACTGGGTTTATCATAATTTGCTTCAATTTCCCAGCCACTATCTCTTGATTTCACAAAAAATTCTGTTTCTCTCTTCACAGAATGTGTAAACCAATTGCAGCAGCTGTTTGCTCAGAGCTCAATCAGAAACCAAGAACAACAGCAAGGAGAGGATGTAGACGGCGACCAAATTTTAGTGAGTACATGGATGATGATTTTCAATCACCCACAATCATAGACCCTGCTGAGGCTGCAGCTGTCCCACCTGCACAACAAACTGACACAGATATTTCGTGGGATGAAGACACAGATTGTGAGCCTAACTGAAATGTGTAAAACCGTCAAGAATTTTAAAAATGATTATGGACTCACCGATACTAAGAATAAATGAAAAACGTACTCATTACTGTTGTTAATGCTGTTGAGAGCAAATGAAAGAGAAATGTAATTCATGTGTTTTGAAAAAACACAATACTTCTAATATATAGAATGGAGTAAAATTGGAGGTCGGCAATGGGGTATTGAGTTCATGCCATATTGCTGCTCTCTCAAATTCTCCATTCATACCTGCACTCTTTAAAATATAGCCACTTCATGTGTCAATGTCTATTTGTTCTGTGACATATCACATCATGTGAGGGAAAACAAGTGTGATGTCACACTGTGTGTCTAAGTGTACACTTAGAAAAATGCATGTTTTGAGTTGTTCTTCAATGCTTAGTATCTGATTCATAAAAGGCTAAGGGTGCATAAACCTAAATAAAACCTTGAGAAATGAGGTACAAGAGTTCTATATTATCTAGAACTCATTCAACTGAGTGGTAATGACAAAGAGAATAACTAATTTCCACAATTCATCCAATCAGCTAGGTACCCTTCGAAAGCAAAGTCCGATAATCTCTGAAGGCAATGAGTCCTTGATATATACACAATCCCCTGGTTGAAACCAATGCAAACAAGAAATCATCTCCCTGAATGAAAATGCTATGGCATGCCAGACACCACAAAGGCTTCTAGTTTCTTACAAGTTGGTAATATGCACAACAAATGCTCACAACACCTGAAATGTGTTAAATATAGTTCCTGACCATATCTTCTTGGATTTGGGGGCACTACTGTATATTAGGTAACTTATCCATAAAATGATCAGACTGATCCCACAATAGCCTCTTCTTCCATGCACTACAATGCAATTAGGTGAGAAGATTGCATTGAAGAGAAATTAAAATACATCATCAAATGCTCCACTGGGAATGGTGAGCAAATTTTCAGAGAGAGATTATGTATGAAGTAGAATAGAACAAAACTTTATAAGACATGATATATTAGAGTATGAGCTAGCCCTTGGTTCAAAATGTTCTGAATACCAGAATACAAGTACTTAGCTCACTCCTATTATTACCAGTATAAATCAATTGATTGATGTCCAGTTTCATATTCGTATTGTCTTCATGAATATTTTCAGCAGCACTTAGTATGAAAAACTGCAGTACAAGGTGGACTGAGGTCAATTTGTGGTATGAAATAATTTGAATTTTCATTTTTCCTCCTTCCCTTGCTTATCCTATGCTATGAATTTTGAGCTTAAGAGCTTATTTGAATTTTTTCTATACTTCTCTTCACGTAAAAAATATAATTATTCCAGAGTATTGACAGCCTATAGTAATTTTGGACTCAGGATTTTTGGTGTGCCATTGCATCAAAAGCTAGCACACCAGGCTTAATTATAAAAAAAAAAATTTTTCAGTAAACAAATATTATGCAAACCACTTCCTGCCAAGAGAATAAGGTTTGATTTTGGTCGTAAACAAAGCTGTAACAAAATAAAATTTCAAGTTGTAGAAATACTACCATAAAAAAGACATGCAAATCCAAGTTTGATACACACCACTGAAACACAATGTACCTACAGTGCCATATGAAAAGCTGTCAATAAAACTTTATTATTTTAGTTTCAAACCAGAAAGGAGTCTTTTATGTTTTCCCTAACTTGATTAAGGTGACACTTTCAGTGCATTTCCCTGTTCTGAGGTAAAAACAACATGGAAATTGCAAGATGAGATTTATTTTCTATTACTGGAGTAGCATAAGAAGACAATCCTCACGAGTTCCCCAGAAATGAACCCTGATCAGGATATTCTCAAATCAGGATTATCAAAATACATTATCTCTACAAACATTACATCATCCATTCCAATTAAAATGTAATATAGATGTATGGGTCCAGAACATTTAGAAGGGAATGCCACAAAACGTTTGGTTAGAGTTTTAAAAATTGATATGACAGAAAATTTACATCTCTCTTCACAAGAGTGAAAAGAGGGTAAATATACAGCATAGTTGAGTCAGTTATTTGTGGAACACCTAAATACATAGAATCCATCTATGTAGTTCATAATTGGGATAGAAAAACACAACCAGCTACCTTTTTTTGACCTCCTGGTGAATAAGAAACAGGATGTGACCCTAGGACACTCATTCTTTCGGAAGAAGATATGCTCATCAGTAGCTTTTCCTGTCCCCCACATCTTCACTCATCACAAAAATAGTCACGATAAGTGTTGCTGCTGAATGAAAAGAAGCACCTGATGGTAGTTTTGGAAAAGAAATGTTCCCTTAATATTTGGTCTTGGAAAAGACCTAGGAGATTGATAGGTGCCTTGAGGAAGAAGACAACAAAAGTGAGTCAAAGACAAACCATTAGAATGTACTATCATCTCATATGTAACATGAGTGGAGAAAATGTTAAGTACAATCGGGCTTTAGTCTGGCATCCTATATTCTGTCAACTCTATTGTCCACCACATTTTAAATATGTGGTTTTTAGTTTGCAGATTGTCCACTCACAGTACCTTAGGCAGTGCTCATACTCCAATCAGTTTACTTGAATTTCCTTAGGCCACAAACTAAAAGCAAACATGCTCACAGTTTATCGGATCATATCACACAGACAGGTGTCAAGAATGTAACTGTGCAACGAAATGAGGTGGAATCAGTAAAAGCAGATTAATTTTTCCTGGTGATCATTTCCCTTGCCAGTAAAGTAGTAAGAGCATGCAGATAGCAAACAGAAACCTCCGACAGATGTCAACAATTTAAAAAAGTGGGTAAACAAATGGAGGTGGGCACAAAATTAGATTCAGACTTCTCGGAACAGGCAACATGCCCTGGCAGAATCACAAGGATGTAAAACTAATTCTTTCAAGCTATTCACCAAAAGTGTACTGACATGGCTATTTTGTAATTCTCTTCTTTCTATGAATAAATGTTAAGTTGTTTTGTGATGGTGATTACCACTGCAAGGTACTAAAATTAATATATGATTTCTGAGAGTATTTTGAAATTCGTGCCAATACTGTTAGACTTTTTGGTTAAAATTTACAATTTATTCAAAAGGTCATTCCGGGCTGCCTATCTCTGTAACTCTGCACAAGGTATTGTTTTCATGGCATAGCAGTAAATGCATAGAGTAACCTGACAAATTTAGATATTTTTACTGGCTTTCATCATCTGAGAAATTTATGAATCAGCATTTTCTGTGGTACGGTGGAGCTTGGTTGAAACGTGTTGGCACTTTGGGGCACACAATGGGAGTGAGTGGAGGAGAAAGTTCCTGCAGAGGAAATTGTTTGAAGGGGAAGACAAACAATTCCTTCCATTTAAGGGTCCAAAAGCAAATGGTCACTTTCACCCACACCTCTTTTTGGCTGCAATTCACCACAATAGACTCGCCCAGGCTGCAATCAGGTTTCAGTACATATGCCAGCTAATTTCAACTGAGCTCTACTTGTCAGGTCCCAAGGCTACCAGACAAAGAGGTTCGACCTTATTCCCAAAAAAAAACACAAGGTAACAACCAGGTTCACAAGAGTGAAAAACACAGGAGACATTCTGCCAATGTCCAAGGATTATCTTTCCCTATGACGGCAACAAATACTATCACATTCATAACATGAAGACCTATCAGAGAAAAATGGGCATCAGTGTACAGGCAAAGTATCAAAATTCCAAATATGAAAACACCATAGTACCGAGGTATTAAATTTGAGACAGGCAATAGAAAATCCTGGTAAGAATGTGGCAGTGATATTGATTTGGAAAAAAAACATCTCAAGAGAGAAAAAAATTTCCCAGAATTAAGGAGTGATCAAATCATCAATCACATGAAATGTGATAGAGATCACAATGAACCCATAAAACTGCAACAGGGAGGATGGAGATTTACAGCCATGATATGAAAGGGGCCATTTAATGCATCAACCAATTGGACCACAAAAGCCACTGAGGGATTTACAGTATACGAAATACTCAAAACAATGCAAGTGCCACTTTAACCTCATGATGTATACTTTAACAGAAAGGAAATTGCTGTCATCTAATGCCAACCTATGCAGCTGAATCAGAAGATGCCACCAGATACACCATAAAATTTTACTTGGTAGCGAAAGAGGACATAATGAAAAATATTTGATTTAAAGATTATAAGAGTATAGAAAAATTACCAAGATCTATTACAGAATTAACATGTTAACAGCACGTGTGATCAGCAATTATACATGTTTTGCCTACAGAACCTTGGTATTACATGTCAAATCAAGGCCACTTCCAGGGAATCAGCATGAAATTCGTTGCCAGAACCTTTAGAATCAAAACCATATCCTTCACCAATAAATGTAAGATGCCATCTATAAGATACTATGTCACAGAATGGTGCATGTTATTCCTGAAAGATCTAAATCACTGAGGAAAACACAAAATAGCTGTGGTGCACAGATGGCCAGCTTCCATAATAATAGTTAATATGCCTTACAGAGAGCTACTGTGAAAATCAAACGCTGTCAAACGGCTGGTATTATGACTTCTTGGACCAATGTATCATTTTTTTGTAGAAGACAGAATCAGCTGAGGAAAATATAAATTATTTTCTATTGCCTGAGTATGTAATTTCCATCAGTAGGTAAGTAAAATGACGAGAAAAGAATAATAGGCACCCAAGGGGAAAAGTCCACTAAAAATTTTAGTGGGTATGTTTATTATTGTGGATACCCACAAATTACAGTAGCTATTTACATACAATGTAGTGGATGTCCACCAAGAATTGTGGATATCCACTAAACATCAGTGGATCCACTTACGCAGAATGTGGATGTCCACATTCTTAGTGAATGCTTAGGTGTAAGTATCCACAAAGTAGTGGATGTTCTCATTTTAGTGGATGTGCACATAATATGAAGTGGATCTTTACATCTTTGTTGGATCCTTAGACACATCCACAAACTAAAGAAATGGATGCCCACATTTTATGGGATATGATGAATGACTTGACTAATTCCATTTTTGTCCTGTTAAGATAACTGTTTAACCCTTATACCTCTTCTTTCCCTTCCCATCTTTTATTTCCCCATACATATGGGGACTACATATTCCCATGCATTTCCCCACTCTGAACAGTGTGTGCAACTGCATCCAATGGATTAGGGAAAAAATTTGCAACCAAACTATGGATTTTAGTCCCACAAATAATATCATCATAAAATAACTTTTTCATGAATGTACTACACATAGTTATAACTTTTCCTATAAGTAGAACTTTGAAGTTACTTTAATTGTGACTGCATCATCTGCCATGGAAAATTGTATGGGTTAATCGGCTCCAAATCGAGCCCTTTCTTGCCCCTAATCTTCAGGAGCAATTTGATTATTGTCCTCCATCTGTATTCCTATGACACTCAGCATTGATTATGACACTTCTTCTTCTGCATCTACGCATAATATCTGCCGATATTATACGTAGCAGATGAAAGTTGATAAAATTGTTGGCAATACAATTTGCCTCAAAACCACGGGGTGGGAAACTATTTTTCAATATACAATAATCTTTCTATCATATTTTGCAGGTTATGGTCGTAGTTAATCAAATACATGTTGACCCCTGAAAATCTAGTAGTCAAGTGACATACAATCATAACAACAAGCAATGAAGGCAACCAATAGCAGACATGGTACACATAAACCGTTTAACCAGCAATGTACCACGAATATTTGTATCTGGTAATCTTTGTTGCATCAGAGGAATTTCACATAAAGCTATGGTGAGCTTCGCATATGTAACGATTTTTGGAGATAGCAGAAAGGTGATAGTGCCAAATATCTTTCATAAAAGACTTCAATAACAAAGAATGAATTAGAAAGACACTCCACCAAGTTTTCAGAAGTAGCATGGAGGACGATTCCCCGAGGAAAAAGCTACAACGAGAGGTGAAAACCCCGGAGTACGAAAATTTTGTATCTTAACCAGCGCAAATGCTACTGTGGATGTTGCTATTTTTTTTCAGCTTAAACATGTTGATTCTCTAACCCATTCACATCGGACCCCGCCGAGTGGTGGGGTAGCGTGCAGCAATCAAGAATGGGACCAGCCACTTGGCAGGAAGTGGCACCCTACTGTATATAGTATATATTTATTTACAGTTTCCTACACAATGTAACTCATTTCCTCTGTTGTGTTTCATTACTGCTACAGTTTTCTAGTGGCAAGGTTCGTTTTTATTTGGAACCATTTAAAATTTGCAATGTAATGACCTCAAATTGTTAAATTTCACTGTCTTCAGGTATTATCTTTTTTCTACATTGTATATAGGTACTTCTTAGCCATTTCCCTTTCAATTTAGTATATTTTTGCTGTAGTGTTTCACTACTTCTACAATTGGCTAGTGGTGAGCTTTTTTTTATTTTTTCATTGAAACCTCGCGATATGTCCAGACAATGTAATGATTTAGGGTTTTAAAATTTGCTCTTAAAGTATTATCTGTTACCGTACATTGTATATATTCCTTAGCCATTTCTCATTCAATGTAACATATTTTTGCTGCTGTGATTCAGTAAGGCTACAGTTGTCGAGTGTTGAGGTTTGTCTTCGTTTCTTCAACATAAAACCTGCTCAATATCCATATTTTGTGAGATTGTACCTTTCAGTTGTTGGAGCAAGTTTATTCTTCTTCATCATATCATGTAACCATGATGAAAACTGTAGGTACTCCTGTTAAAGCTAATCATTATATCTTAAAATGTTTATTTTGCCATGATCCCTTGCAGGATACGCAATATATCATTGAAATCTATTTTTTCAGTGTCTGTCTTGATATTCTTGTCTCAAATAGGGACACTTTCGATATTTTTACTCGAAGAAGAGAGGTAATTATGAAATTATTCTTGACTGTATTCTTTTCTATACCCTATCAAAATTAAATTAAGGGAAATGTTTCTCATGTCTCATGAAATTAATTATTATCATTCACTTGAAATTTTAATGAAAATGTTTTTGGCTTGTATTCCATTACCTATTTTTATATTTACTTATTTATCATCTTTAAAATACCACTTTCCAGAATATGAATACCATCCCCTCAACCTCTGGTATTTGTGGAAAATGAAGGAGATCATGAGGGAGATGGGAAAGAAACTCACGATGACAAAATTATTCGGCTGCTAATGGAAGAAGAGGACATTTCTAGTGACAGTGGATCAGAATTTGAGGTACCTGATGATGCAGAGTCGAGCACAGAGGATGATGAAGATCATTCAGCCCTTTAAGTAGAGCCTGTACCAAATGTTGGGAACCCTACTGTTTGGTACTGTAATAAAATTGCAGCCAAGGATATTTGTCTTTAGTGAGGAACCTGGACTAAAGGCAGGTAATCCCGGTAGTAAACCTTTTGACTACTTTAAACTTTTGGCCGATGAGGAGGTTTTTTAAATTCATACTAACTGAAAGTATAATAAATGGAAAAACCCTCTTTCAAAAATCAAGCTATGTTAAATCTTGAGCCAAAAAGTGGCAGGAAATTCTTGGGATGAGATTGAAAGATTTTTAGGATTGTTGTACCATATGGGGAGCATAAGACTAAATAAAATCCAAGATTATTGGTGGAAGGATGACAAGTATGACCGGCTGAACTCCCACAGGTAATGTCGAGGGATAGATTTTAGCAAATTTTAAGGTCGATCCACTTTGAACGAAATGCCCAAGAGCCTAAGCCAACGAACCCTATGTACTGCAGCGTTTCCCGAAAGAGAACTGGAGTTCACGAGAAACGCTTGTCTAGGGGACAAAAATTCTTTCCAAACACGAGTAAGCAAGATGAGGTCAAATATAGAACAAAAAACAAAAGTAAGAGAATCTAACTAATCAAACACTATTTCAACAACAAAGGACAAAGCAACTACAAACCAACAAAATTAAAATACTCTTCCCAAATTCAGGGAAACCCTAATAACTTGCACCAACAGTCCATGGCCCTAAGGAGACTTGAGAATCACCAAGTCTCCGCCGACCTAGCCAACAAGTGTCTTCGTTGCCGTCTCGACTCTAACAGAGGGTGTGAGAGGGGAGGTATTCTCTGGCATAAGGAGGGGGTATTTTCGGCAAGGTCAAAGTGGAATGGGGTTTAACGCGGAATTTGTCAAGGTACAAATAGAGGAGGTACAAATTGAGGGGAGGGAAAATGGTATGGGCGAAGAGGGCAAGGTGGAAGCTTATGATTGGAGCATCAGGAACTCTTTTTTGACTCCGGCGGGGGAACACCAAATAACGGCTTGTATGATGGCCTAACTTCTGGTCTTCTTCCGCGCTCTGGGGGCTATATAAGTACGAGCGACCAGGGTGAGGAGGTGGCGCAGTATGGCGGCACAATTTGACGGAACGCTGCAGTCCAGAATCGATGCATTTTGGAATCGTAGGCATTGTTGGCGTCGTTGGCTCCGCCTGTCGTGCAAGTTCTTCGGCTAAGTCCGGAGGGTAATTAGTCCACCGAGGGGTTATATCCAACGAGGGGAGAGGGGGGGTTCCAAAAAATGCCACAGTAAAAAATCAGGCCCTTGCTAGACTTATTTGAAAGAAACGTTGAAAAAGATTATTACCCATCCAAAAATTTTTCTTTAGATGAAGCATTAGTAATGTGGCACGGGAGGCTCTCTTTTCTACAATTTACACTGAATAAAAGGCATATATACAGTATTAAACTGCAATGTTGTGTGAGCCAAACGGATTTGTACCAAAATCATATGTATACACAGTTTCCAGAGACCCAGAGGTTGGTGGGGTCAATCACATGGAAAAAGTGGTAAAAAAGCTGTTGCAAAGCTACATAAATGTTGGGAATGCTGTTTACATGGACAGTTATTATAATAGCATGGCCTTGTCTAGCGATTTATTGAAAAAAAAAAATTTTTACTTTGAGGACGCTTCGACCATCACGAAAAGGAAACCCTGCAAATGTAATACATACGAAATTATAACAGGGGGAAGTTTACTCCGAGTTCACGGATGAAGGACTATATGTAACAAAATGGAAAGACAGGAGGGATGTCCTCACCATTTCCACTGAGTTCAATGGTGACATTATTTCTATGACGAATAAGAGGAAGGAATAAAGGAAACCATGTGTTGTGGTCCAATATAACAAAAATATGGGGGGAGTAAATAAGGCCGATCAACTGATCTCTTACTACAATTTTGACAGGAAAACTTTATGGTGGTTTATTCGATTGGGATTTCGCATTACTCATATAATGTTAAACAACACATTTTTGCTGCACAAAAAATATAGCGGTAATGCAACATCTCTGGAGAAATTCCGAGACTGATACGACAACTAATATATAAATGTGAAGCTCCACAGCCAAAAACTCCATCACCATCAACCATTGTAAAAATTCATTTACCTAGCAGGATATATGATCCAGAAACTGACAAAGGCAAAAGAGCTAAAAGAAAAATGTGTCGCCATTGCTCTAAGACAGGACAGAAGAAAGATGTACAGTATCATTGTGTCGATTGTGTTGGGGAGCATGGTCTTTGCCTTGTTTCCAAATTTTTCATAAATATTAATGTAAAAATTTTCAATTTGTCAAAAGATTTCTAAATTCCTGCAATATATACTGTTTGTTGTTTTAAAATTCAATAAACTTTTGTAAAAAAATATTGCACACACTGTTTTTTTTTGTTGATCCATACAGCAAAACTTTAAAGTAGATCCTCACCAAGCGTGGGGATTATGCTCCTGAAAATGCTGGCGACGACTAAATTTTATTGCAGATTGTTTACCTTTGAAATGTATTGGTTTTGCATAGCTAAATACCATGTGTTCCTTCTTTTGTGACACTGTTTTTTTCTAGTAATAGACATCCACTGTATAAGACAATTCAAGATACATTTCATTTCACGTAATTGCTAAAAGTAATACGCTCCTTTCGAATGCATCACCTAAAAAACATAGTAAAACTAGTTTTGTGAGCTGTGTCATACCTCTACAGAAAATAATTTATCATTAAATCTACAAAATTATCAAATTCCAGTATTCGGGAGATTATCTTCCTTAATTATTCCTCTTTGCAAATGCTTAGGGATAGAAAACACTGACGAGAAGAGAATTTTTTATGAAAATATATTGATAAGTGATTACGGGTTGCATACCATACCCCTACACCTTGCTTAGCCAGTAGTGGGGGCCCACCGTTTGGCAGACCAGGTTTAAGATTATTTTAATGAATCAATTAAAAATAAATAAAAATATCAACATTTTTTTGTAATTAACATGCATCAATGTATGTAAATATAAAGAGGAAAAAATCAGTTACTCGCATCAGTTCACATTTTACAAGCCGTGGTGAATGGGTTAAAATTTTACTCCGATATCGCCACTATTAAAATTGTGAATCCACATATATTTAGTGGATCCGCTAAAATTTTAGTATATTCCGAAATCACCACAAATTGTGGATTTTTACCCATTATCATCAACGGTCAACAATCCTAGGATTGGTTTGGCGCAGCCCTCCACTCGATTTTTCTATCGGCCAACCTCTCCATATTGACGTAGCTCCTCTCTTTTAAATCCTTCACAACTTGCTCCATATACCTCATATGAGGCCTGCCTTTTCCAATCTTCCCGTTCACTTTTCCCTCAACGATTGCTTTCATCAGGCCATTGTGCCTTAAGATGTGGCCTATTAAGTTGTCCTGTCTTCTTTTTAAGGTTTTCAGTAGACATCTCTTTTCTCCCACTCTTCTGAACACTTCTTTGTTTATCACTCAATTGATCCATTTTATCTTCATCATTCTTCGGTAGCACCACATTTCAAGTGCTTCCAGCCTGGACTTCTCTGCTGCTGTTATTGTCCATGCTTCGCAGGATTTTTACCTATGGGTACTGAAATTATTTAGATCTATTGGAAATGTAATTGGCAAATAAAAATTGCAAAGTAAAACAAATGCAACAATTTTATTAGTCACAATATTTAAATTACAATTTACAATCAACAACAAAGGACACATCTTTACATAGTTAATACTAATCTTCTGAAGAAAACTTACCGGGATATCTTTCATTAGCCAATCAAGTTCTGGCATTGCATGTATAATAATTCATATATATTTATGTACACATTACAAAGAGGAAGATTATATTACATTCAAAAAGGTAACTAAATTTTGGTCAAAGCACAGATCACACTTGAGCAAGGTCTCAAAGTTACCTATGTTGATGTCCATTCATTAAGTGGAAGCAAACAGGAGGACATCTCACAAGCCAAAAGATCTCCAAGACCATCATTAAACAATCCTTGATACCTTATAATGAGTATGATTCAGAAATGTTCATTATTCAAATGGCAGTAAATAACAGATTCACACACTAAAACATGATCTTAAAACAAACCTTCCCCATTAATGCCAGGATTACAAAAAAGTACACATGGTACAGTCAGTCAAAATAAATTAAATGTAAATCATAGCAAAAGACAAACACACAATGAAATAAGAATTTAGCACAACCTCAACTGAAATAAAGAGGATGAGAACTTGATTTGCATTTAAGGTCCGCATTGGTGCTGTTGATGAAGTCTGAACGCATTATAGCTTTGAGTTTCTTTTAACTATTCTGCTCTCTATTTGCTATATAAAAAATTCAGTGTTCTATGGCACTCAATGTCTGTAATGGAGAAACTTCAATGCACCTTTGTCTTGGAACCAAAGGATAATTTTGATACAGCTGCATACACCAATGGGAAGTTCTACGAGGAGAAATAAAGGATGCATCATAGCATTATAAAGATACATTAGAGCGGCTTCTTTATTAGGGAAGCCTCTTACAATAATTTACCTGGTCACCGGATAAGAACAAATTTGTTTGAATTGGATACAAATCCCTGAAAGACATGAAGCCCAAATGGCAGATTTAAGAGGCAAAAATACTAATACAAGTTTCATTATTCAATGATGATCATTAAGTCTTTAATAATTCAGTGAAATGTTTATTTTTTAAGTGCTGTCTAATATTAAGATTCCATAACTGTTTATAAGAAGTTTAAAGAATGTACCATATTCATCCAAATCAAAAATGACCATTTTGGCAACATTTCAACCAAAAATATCATATCTTGGATTTGAGTATGGATTATAACTACACGTTAACGCAATTTTGCAGTGAATGCATATAAATATGCTTAAGTAATTCATCAAAATGCATTTCACAAAAATTTTCACAAGAATCTGCTGCAAAAAATAAACAAAATCATGCAAAATATTAAAACTATTATTGCATGAATAATGTTTTCACTAATATTGATCATATATGGGTACAATCAGGTATTTCCATCCAGCATGCAATACATCATATAAAAACACGCAATACAAGCATATAAAAACAGACGAAGGCTGAAATCGTTAGAATCAACAGGTTACATTTATTATTTTCAGGAGTACCAGGATGAGAGGTCATCTTAGACTCCCATGAATGCAGCATATACTTTCACTCTATTTATTAAAATAGAAAAGTGGAGCATCAAATAGAGTACATATTATTTCACATGAGAGGGTATTAATTTGCAGAAAGTATCACAGAAACTCAATAATACCAGCTTCAATATAATTAACTTTCATTATTACAAAGCCAAGCTGTCGGTCCTGATCAAGAGACTATATCTTCTATTCAGGGAATTCACTGTAGAAGAAATACCAGCCTAACTGCTTGAATTTGTTGCCACTTTAGTGGAAAGTATACTCATTTCACGTGGATATGAAGAGAGGCTTAAAAAAGTTTTTGTACTTCTAGAACTGATTTTATCAACTTGAGTCCTTTGTAAAGGACATACAGAGGAATCCTGTCAGCACATTTGTGAATGGGCTCGAAATTCTGAACAAGGTAACGATAAAAATGGGTGTTGAAGGCCATTGAAGACATACTTGTGCATTGCATAACTTTCAAAGGAATGACAGGTTTGACTAGTTCATTCTATAGATAGCTGGTGTTCACTTATTGCAAAAAAAAGTTTCATTTACACTTATTAAAATACAAACAATATGTCGATTCACACTCAGTGATTAATTATAATGATGATGCCAAACAACCATCAGTATGTTATTGAAGTTTAAATTTTTTTACATAATTCATTTGTTTTTATTCAATTCACAAAACTAGGTTATCTCTGTAATTATGTGAAAAAAACTTTCCTCTTCTTTTAAAATATCTGTTGGGATTCGATTAATGTCATAACACTTAACATGCTGCAGTGCTTCATTTGAATTTTATATTTTTAGTCAACAAGTTTGGAGTGAAGGCAGAAACGTGGAAAACTTGAGCTCTGAGTAGGCTGTCTTCACTCTGAGCTTGGGTTTAATGTTGACAATAAAACTTTAATTTTTGCAGCATTTTCGCAAAAACTTCATATGTGGATTTTCGTCTGCTTCTCAGAGGAGATTGAGCTTTTTGATCGGTATTTTCTTTTCACCGCAGGTATTTTCTTGGCACCTGGCCAATTCTAAGCACTTGTCTCACATTTAATTTCATTGGTGCTCACACAGTTTTGATGTCAAAAATGAACACCACAAAATGCTTCAGTTGTGGGCACCTTTCACTTATTCACAAACATTTTTCTTACAATCATATACCTATCAAAATATTATCGCAAGTGGTTTCAATCTTTTTTAATATGAGAGTTAAACCTCATTAGAGATATAGTGTCAAATTCACCTATAGGGTAGTTGTTTCCCTGTGACAAATTTTGTTTGGTCCTCCCCCAAACGTGCTATAAAGATGTAATAAAAACATGCTAACCAAAATTATTTACATGCATGATGAAAGGTCCTAATGAGAGTCCACTGTACATGAAAGTAGGATACCATAATTATCATGCTGATATTTTAAAAACTAATAACTTCATCCTACCATAAAAAAGTAATTGCACAAAAGAATTTGCGCAAGAGAATCTAAAATTGAGTACATTTAAAAGAAAATGGAGTGATTACTCAAGAAAAATTGAGGCGATTAAAATAATGTTTTAAGCATGACTTTTGAGGAGTAGTTTCCACAGGAAAAATTATATTCAGTAACAAAGATAGATAGATAAATAGACCATATGAATAAAATAAGTGGATAGTTTTAAGGTGGCTCACTAGCTCTCAGTTTCGCCTCGTCGGTTCTCCCCCTACTCAGTCCCGGGTGGAATGGGAAGGCTCGCAGCGTGTAAGGGGAAATCGACGAGGGATTGGAGGGGAGGGGGTCTGCGCGCGTCGCTGGGTTGTAGACGAGCCTAGAGTGCCTAGAGTGTCCTTGCGCAGGATGGCAGGGAAGAGAGGGGAGTCAGCTGACAAATAAATACGTGTGAACATATTCGTTCGCAGCTCAACTTCGCTGTTCGTAACTTTGATGTCGCAATTATCTCGCATATACTATTCCATTGTGCATTTACAGCACAATACGATACTATGCCAGGTGGATCACAATATTGCACTAATATCATAGTAGTTGAAAACTTCGTGAATACCACATGTCCACGGTCGATATTTTCAGTATCGCACAGTGAAAATAAGTGATTTGATGTGGGGAAATGCAGTATAACCAGTCTCACGATTTACCAGAATGTCTCCTTGCCTTCCGCTGTTTCTTCATTCTTACCACCAATGTTTTCGTTATTCGTCATGGTTTGATCTCAAAACATCACAATTTCATTACCAGCACCCAGTGAGAGAAAAGTTACCCATTGCAAAGAGTTTACAGCTTGGGTCTGGACTAAGATTAAAACCATTGATTCGTACGAACTTATGAAGAGCGACCTGTAAGGTAAATAGTGTGGGGTAAAGCGTAAGGATGATTACTTCAAGAAAAACAGAAGGTTAGAATTACGTAATGGCTAAGCTTTAAATAATTCGTTTTAATGGATATTTAGGCGAAGTATTTTCGGCAGAAGTACCTCCATATAAAATTTTTCTGATTGTTGTTCCATTTGGTGTTTCCAAAAGAGATCATTTCTATTAATACGCTCAATGTAAATGCCTAATGGGCTCCAAACGATAAATTCGCAGTACGTTATGTCACAAAGGTGCAACTGTCCCTGTATTTGGTAATGACACTGATGCTTTTGCTTTAGCGTGACATTCTCCCCACTCTTTTGAAGAAAGTTTAGTTTCTTCTGTCCTGCCGCCTCCGATGGAGACAAATCCCTGCAGGTAATTGCACATTTCACTTCGATTATGCCGAAAAACTTATTTGTGTATTTTTCCATAACGTTAGCCAGAAAAAAAATTGTTTGAAACTCATAAAATGTCATAAGGATAAGTGAAAATAGATTCTAACCTCTCTGTCTCATAATCAGCTTTTTCTGGCTTTTTTTGTGGAAAATGAAGATTGAATTCTCTTGCGCAGGAATCCAATTCCATAATCTCTCTGCGATAAATATGATGTTGTGAACATTCCACATCGCTGTTATAGTAATGGCAATTGCGATAAATATTATAATCTAGTAATTTAATTGAGAATTGGTCAAACTATCTATTATTTCTAAATCACAACAATGACTTCTCATAAAACAACATTCCTTATACGATTACGAATACGATTTCCCCTCACCGCCTCGTCCGTTCTCCCCTCGCCAGTTACTTTGTCTGATGGCGTGTGATACTCGCTCTAGGTGGTCGTGTGAGTGCCCCTTCCGCGCTGCGGCGGTGAGAGAGTAGTTGGAGGTGGGGGTATAAGCGGCGGTGGTGGGGGCAGCCCGACATTGGCCGTGGACACGCGAGGGAAAAGACAGGAAACATGCGTTCGTATTTTCAAAACTATAGCTATATTTTTGTATATTAAGTACTGAAAATACTTCTGCTTCAAAGACGGAGAATGAACCTTAACCATCACTGCGTAATATTTTTGGTTTACGCAACAGAAACTGAACTAAAGCGCGCTGAAAAACGATGGAAAGCGTCGGTGGGCACACTATTTCTCCTCTAAATCAATGCAACAACGTAATTTACAATGATAATGTCGCGCAATGACTGCGAAGATCCATCCTTTTCTAAGATAAGAGAGAAAACTAGAAGTGCCTCCGAGCTATAGTTTAGCTACGAAAATGTATTTAGAAATGGCCTGCAGGAACACTTTCAGCCAAGCTAGTGAGCCACCTTAAGATTCAGAGTGAAACATGAATACACAATGCAAGACTTAGCATTTAGCAAGGAAATACTCGGGGGAAATTTTGAATCAATGTCAAAAACTACAATTGAATTTTGGTTCAAATAAACTTACCTGAATTAAAACATACACCGCTGCAAGATAACCAAGAATGGCTATGGTGAGAAACAGGTCAAAAACTGCAGGCTTAACACTGAAAAATGGAAAAAAAATGGTTTAAAAGGTGGATTCCAATAAATCACTTAAATTTTATCATTCTGCTCTTAGCTGACTGACATAAATAGTAACAAATAACTTTATATATTCAAATCTAACCCAGAACACATTTACTATTTATTATCAGGACAGGCCTCACTGAACTTTCAGTTTTGTACCAGAGCAACATAAGGTAGTATGAATTCATAAAAGGTTAATGACGCTGTGTATGAAAAGATAATTAAACATGCTATGAAATAAGATAATAAACATGCTATGAAATAAGATAACATGTACTTCGGAATAAAATTTCAGGAAATAAAAATTGATCAGTACCGTATTTACTCGTGTAAGCCGGGCACCTTTTTTCCCGAAACGCCGGAGAAAAAATGGGGGTGCGTGGCTTACACGAATCCTCCAGATTTCGTGTAAGCCGCGCACCATTTTTCCTCAGATTCCTGTTGTTTTTTCTCCTAAGTTTCGCATTCTGTCTAGTAGTATGGTTAGTAGTCTAGTAGTAGTGGTATACTAGTCTTCGCAGCATGGTCGAGTAGTAAATCGTACATTTTAAAGTATTCTGAAATTTCGAAGTATGAAATTAATAATAAAAATCCACGTTTAACAAAGTCTGAGCGTACAACGGAACTGGAAGAGACGCAAGATCAAAAACGCCATTTGTCAAAGCAATAGATTTATCGTGTATAGATCGTAAGTAGGACAACACATTGTAGCGCTGATATGTATTTAAATATACTGTATCCTGTAAGCTGCCGCAAGGGGCATTGTTTTTTCAAAATCATAAGCTAAGTTTGTTTCGGTATCACGTAGTATCTGTAGCAACATTTTTACCTAATAGATAGCTCCTTTTGCGTACACATTAAAGCTACATTGCAAAGACACGACAAAAAAGTTGTTACGTGGTGGCAATAGTCGTATGCTCAGAGATTATGCCTTCTTCCGTGCTATCCGCTCCAAGCGTGAAAGTAGTAAACGCGTTCGAATCGATCATTTAGCATTTTAAAATAATTTGCTATTATCACCCTAAAATGAATTCTGATGTGAAATTTTGATAGTTTTATGTCAGTATACAACTACTTATTATAAGCGATGCCGATAAAATAGGACATCGAGCTCCATGAAGGAAATATGGTGTATCTGAATCTAGCAGTGACGAAAACTAAGAATGAGAACTGTTATGATATGAATATTCATTAGTGATTTATGATTATATTTCCGGGAATGTGTTTTTCTTTAGTTTTATAAGAATTATAATTGTTATTAGATCGAGCTTAGTTTTTTCGGTGTGTTCCCAAGACTTTCCGGTGTTGTTAAATCGTCCCAGTCCACAGCTAATACGCAGAGAGCAGACGAGATCACCGCTATCAGGTACGGATGGCGTTTGGCTTTTATTTGTTGATATGCCAACGGATTTCCGTAATAATAGAGTAATCACGGGCTGAAATCGTATATATTTTTGCAATTATTTCAGTTGGATGTTACTTTCAACTGACACCATTTTTATAGCTAGATAATGTGATCGTATGTAACTGTGATTACTGTGAGATGCTACGAGAAAAAGATGCACAGTAAAAGTGGTAAAAGAGGCCGTGCGGGCCGTGCATTGATGCACGATGCGATGACGATCGTGACGATAATAACACGTAATTCAATCAATTAATCAGAAAGACGTACACGTAATTTAGGCCCAGCATTTCTATTAAAGAAAGTGCATTCATGTTATGACAAAATGATGCAAACTCAAGGGAAAAAAATTTTTTTTTCGATAGAAATAATTTTTTCCTCACGAGCCTGCCCGAAAATAGGGGTGCGCGGGATACACGAGGGCGCGGCTTACACGAGTAAATACGGTATATCTAATTCGTTAAAACTTTCGTGGTTCATGATATCCAGCGTCATCGTTTTTTGGGTAAACCAGCATCATAGTGTTAATTAAACTAGATTTTACACTGTGACGTGGGTTTACCCAAAAAAATGACGATGCAGTATATCTAAGCCAATAAATTGTTTTTACGTATCTAATATGTTGCATCATGAAATTAAAATAAGGAACTAAAAAAAGTCTAATCTCATGGAGAATACCAAAAAATCAGCTATGTCACAATGCTTCATAAAGATATCATTCCAGAAATACTGAAATAGGTATGTTTTGTACAGCGCACTAAAAAAACTTGAGTTTGAAGTGTTCTCGATTAATCAAGTTCTACGGCAATAAAAGAGGGTGAATAATATTTGGAGAAGTCAGAGATGCTTTCAAAAAAATGATTCATAATGGCACAGTGAAAGTCCTACATAATATTTTTTGCCAATAATGAGAAGCTACACAAGTGATAACTAATGTGTTTTTTTACCATGCTTGATGAGACTTCATGTTGCCCCAAGTGGTTTTCATGAATTTAAGTGCCATTGGATATCAGCAAAGAATGGAAATCATAAAATTGAATTCAAATTCAAATGAGTAAGTATATGCAAAGAAAAATTTTCTACAACTATTCTAGTATGAGTATGCATGAATTTCACTGCTCATTTGTCTCCAAAGTGACTTCAGTAGTTATGAGGCAAGTTGCCTGGTGCACCATTACAATTACTAAATTAAAATAGATTAACTTTCAAATTTAAATAGAGAAAAAAAACTCATTTGAAATCAATACCAGGGTGGCACACATCATGCTAAATGATATCAGAAGGTGACACAAAGTGCCATTACGAACCTTAAAACACAGAGAAGGAAAAAGTTTTTAAGCAAGTTCCCTATGAGGCTAGTTAAGGAGTTGAAAGTATATAACAAATATTTCCTCCAAATAACTGTCTAGACCAATTTTAGGAGGGGTGGGGGGGAGTGCTCAAATCATTAGAGATTTATTCCGGTATGTAACTAAGGACTCTCGTCTATGTTTTTACATTGCATTCGGGATTTTTCACACCGGAATCAATCTCAAACAATTCAAGCACACCTCCAGGAGAAGATAAGATCTATCTACTACTACTCTTTTCAGATTCCTTTCATCCAAAGGGGAGACTTATTCTAACACATGCATATAGAGTTAACTAGAAAATGAAAAGAAATTTTGAAGTTTCATCCACCTCCTGCCCCATGAGTCACTAGTTCAGAAACATCAGTTAACTACATCTAATGATTCTGCTTAACAAAAATTGCAAAAAATTACATGTACAATGCACTGCTAAGTTGAGCTAAGAATTATTAGGATTTAACTTTTGAATTATTTTTAAAAAGAAGAGAAAAATATTTACCTGTACACATTGACAACCACTTTGGATACATCATAAAATACAAATTCTGGATCCCTTTTATCAGGTGACAGGTATGAAACTTTGACTTCTTTAGTATACCTATAAAGATAAAATCAAATAGATACAGAAATTAAATGAAAAAGGAGGCATAAAAGTAGATGCAAATGCCCTAATAAAATCTGTGGATGAAGATTACCTGAAGAGTGAAGGAAAATAATTACAACTTGGTATGTTCCACACTTAATTTCTAATAACCATGGTTTTGACATTCAATGTCATTATCAAGGTACACCCGTCCCCAATAAAATGTTACCACTTCAGAACAGAAATCTTTCTAAGTCCCGAGTTGATAGTGATTTGACAACACTGCATCATGGCTTCCCTCTGGCAGAGCCTCGGGAAACTCTAACCAAAAACAAAACTCCTCCCCCTCTCCCCCCTCCGTTCCGTCTTTAGCAGAAGGAAAGAAGGGATTACTGAACGGTCGGTCTTCTTATATCCTAAAAAAGGTGGGCACCCCATGGTCGTTTTTTCCGACTAGCGCTGCACCACATTTGAAGTCCTGAACATATCTCTACGTTCGCCACCGTCGCATAGTGGTCAGTAATCGAAAAGCTGGACAAAATTCCAAAATAGCTTTCTTTGAGGCATAGACTTGAAACTTCACACAAAAACTCAGAAATGGTTGCTAATTTAGAAATAATGCATCATTTGACATAATTCTCATCTTTTAGTCAGATACAGGGGCTCAAACATGACCAAGTTTCCACATAAACACCTGAACTAATTTTTCTCCAAATGTCTTCCAATTTAAGTTAATGGTGACGTTGTGTGAGGAATTTCAATGAATAAAGAATAGCATGATCTATTAACACAAGGCTTTGCCTTTAATTTACCTAACCTTCAAATATCTTTTAAGCATCTAAGTGCAATTTCATTAAAAAATGTTCGGATGCTGTACTCAGATGAAAGTTTTACACAATGTAGAGAATATCTAGCGTTTTTGGGAGAGACCTGTCAAATGACTTATATCAGAGCACTCGTTGAAGACTCACAAGCAAGAAAATGAAGAGAAATTGAAAATAAATCTGCGGCACCGAAAAATAGATATGAATTTCTGATTGCGTGTCCAGGGTCTGGCTCCAAGTGGCGGGGGCTAGGAGTGCCGTGACTCGCTTACATTGTTCCAGTGACATAGACCCTAAGGCTTCCAATTCATTGTTTTTCGGCTGTACTCATTGTCACTAACCTCCACCGACTCTATTTTGATGAAATCGCAAGAATATTGAACCGTGCGTCGGGATAAGTTTACGGGGAATCGCGTTTAGATATTTTTCTTTGTGTATGCTCTGGGAACATACTTCTTATCCACGCCCTTCAGTCCTTGAAAAGACTGGAGTCTTTCTAGGTCCCATGTAACATTCCAGGATTACACTAGTCAGGGTGTCCACAAAAGTCAAAATATAAAATTCAAGCATAGTTCAAGGTTTTCAAGGCTAAATTTATAAAAATTTCCAGTCTAATATATCATGGTTTTTGTACGAGTCAAAGTGATGTTTCATCAAGTTCTATGTAAAATATGGATTTTTTCTAGTTTAACCCATAGCATAATTTAGATAATGTAATTAAATAAGAAATAATTGATAAATGAAAGTAATTAAATATGTAGTTTTATTGGTGGTAAGAGACTCACTTCGTTGGTTTGGAAAGATAAACTACAGTAGAAGATCGATAATCCGGAATGCCCGGGACCAGACACGTTCCGGTATAAAGATATTTCCGGTGAATAGATCGCTTTACTTGAAGTAGGCAACCCCGCAATACAGTAGGCAATTCAGCTGTAAGAGCACTGGGGTATCGTCGAAAGTGACCAGTGAGAATTTGTCTATGGTGAATGAGGTGGCAAGCAATGATAAAAATAAACGTGTTATAACAAAATTTATTTTAGGAAAAGCATATTTCCAAGATTTCTCATTTTTAAAAGTTGAAATGGGGAACAGTCCAGATGAGACCACCTGTAAATGGAAAGAAATGGCCCTTAATTATGTAATCTGAGCAGAATATCTATATTTCGCAGGCCCATATTGCAAATCACGACTATAAAGTGGAACTATTGCGAAAAATCTTCGCGAGTAGATGAAAATTCCACGTCGAATTTACGACTAGTGGCGTAAAAATTGAAGGTTTTGGAAATGAAAAACGCACTTGGAATAACATATTACTAATAATAATTGATAGAATTTTCTCGTGTAATTAAAAAGTTAATTTAAAAAGTCGTAGTGCATAGTATGAAAACATATGTTCGAAAAATTACATAAATTACCAACGCTAACTGGAGTAGCATAAGTACAAAAATAATGTATTATTTACGTACGATTGTCATTTGGACCTTTATTTGGCCGGGTGGAGTGAAGCCATATCATCCTCGACAGCATCATCTAAGGGCTTGGCGGTCTTCTTAAACAGGTCCGTTAATTTGGTCTGCATCCACCTGCTTTGTCTCTCTTTCACTAACTTTTCTTTCAGACGATAAAGGTTCAAGATGTCTGTGTCTTGGGAAGAGGTCCTCCTTTCCATGTACTTTATTAGTTTTTCAGCGCATTCGATGGCCTCAGTCGTGGATATTTTCTCCTCGTCCACGCTACTATCACTATCGCTCTCATCATTGCTCGTGATGGCTGAGCCAGTAACCGCATCCACAATTTCACTGTCTGTGAAACTCTGATACACAGGGGCGTTTTTGTCGCAATTACTCCACTCCTTTATTTCCTCGTCGCTTAATTCAGCGTTCAGTTCCTTGAAGAAACTAAGAAAGTCGGAAGAGTCTTCGCCCACTGGCTCAAAACCAAGGAACTCATTCTGGTCGTCTGTTCCTGGTTGAAAATCTGGTAGCACATTGTTCCAACACCTCTTCAAAACAGTGGGTGTTACTTTCTCCCACGCTTCAGCTATGCACCACACCGCATTTTTTAGAGTACATTCTTTTTTTAAATTTTTCATAGCTGTAGGCACCTTCAAACTGTATTATAGTTTTCATTATCTCACTTCTGTAGTGACACTTCAGGCAGTTTATGATACCTTGATCCAGGGGCTGAATTAGGGATGTGCAATTTGCTGGAAGGTATGATATAATGATGTTCTCCTCTACTAGACTTTCTGCGGGGGGATGGGCAGGGCAATTGTCCAATAACAGTAAAATTTTCGAGTTTTCTGGAAGCCCTATAGCCTTGTAGTAATCCCTAACTTCGGGCAAAAAATGACGATAGAACCATTCCCTAAACAGGTCCTGCGTTATCCACGCCCGTTTATTTGAACGATATAACACTGGAAAATGGCGGATGCCCTTAAACACTCTTGGTTTAGCACTTTTTCCAATTACCAACAGCTTGCATTTATGATTACCGGCAGCATTCGCGCAAGCCACAACGGTAAGTCTTTCCATCGATTCTTTCGCTCCGGTTGCTGCCTTCTCCTCACTACAGACAAAGGTTTTGCGAGGAAGACAGCGCCAGAACAAACCTGTCTCATCCATGTTGTAAATCTGCTCTGGTAAAATATTATGGTCTCCCACCAACTTAGCCAGCTTATTCACGTACTCCTCCGCAGCATCATAATCAGCTGACATTTTTTCACCGGTCACTCTCAAATAGCGAATGCCATGCCGCTTTTTAAATTTCTGCAGCCATCCTGATGAATATTCACAAGGCGTAGTTACATTGAGCTCCTTGTGGAAATATTTTGCTTTCTCCATTATGATGCCACCTAAAATTGGAATACCCTCACTTCTCCGCTGCCGGAACCACTCGTACACCACCTTGTCCAGCTCAATGTTGCTAGCCCCCCGTAAATTTCTCCTTTTCGAAATTCCAGCCAACGAATCGGATTCCGCGATGAACTGTAAAATTTTATTTTTCTGTCCCTTGATATCATAAATAGTCGACTGTCCAACACCATACTCTTGGCGAAGTTTCGAAACACTGACACCTCGTTCTAATTTTCCCAGCAGCTCCACTTTTTGCTGAAGAGAGAGTGTTTTTCTTTTTCTCTTGGAGCCAACTGCTTCTTCCACTATTGAGTAAGAAGATCAGGCTATTGCTTGGGTTAACACTTCAGGACACCAGGACTTCAGACCACATCACAAAAGCAACCAACTATCATAGCCACGGCGAAACAAGTCCGATGACAGATCAAAAGGTGAAAGGGAACCAATGTCCTTGAGCCAATAGATAAGCTCCTTCAGCGCCCCATCCCCCTGCTGACCCTTACGACGTTGTCACATTCCTTGTGCCGCTAGGGGATTCCTCAATATGAGTTATTTTGCATGACTCATATTGAGTGTGAGTGTTTAGAGTGTGATTCGTGTGATTTTCTATCTCAATAACATGCGAACATCCGGAAAAAGGAATGCTATTGCCCTGAAAACTAAAGCTGAAATAATGCGTTTTTATACTTTAATTCTCGTAAGGAATTATCATGGAATAAGAACACGTGAAGGTGAAAGACGTAGGGCTATTCCTCTCCGGGAAGGAAAGAATAAAGTAATCAAATTACGACTAGGCCACTTCGGGGTACCCACTATGTAACATCTACTCGGCCATGATGCATTGAAATTTTGGAGGTGAGGCGCTTGCAATGTAAGCTTTCTCCCCTCTTCATTCCTCTCGTAGAGAGATCGCGCAAGTTCGCGAAATAGACGTCGTATGTGGCTGACGCCATGGGATGGGTAGTACAACGATTATGCATTCCATGAATAATAATATAAATAATTCCTAAATAAATAATTCCTATATATGAATAATTCCTTGACGAAGCCTAATAGGCTCTGAAGCAACACTTACCGCTTACAAAGTAGTATTTTCGGCGGTACGACTAAAAAATTGCATACCCAAAATAATTCCGGAAAACCTTCCGTTGTTTGGATCTTCCGTTATTTAGAATTCCGGATTATCGATCTTCTACTGTACTTGTTAATTGAAAATCCTCTTTCTAAATTAGCATTTCCATGAGAAATTACACATTCTTCTACAAGAGGAACTTAAAGAACCCATTGGCTAAAGTCTTCATCATTCAGCCACTGTTCTTGGAATGATGATTTTCCATGTTAATATTTTTTAGCCATGCTTTTCTATTTTAAGTCTCAAAGACTCAATTTTCTGTTCACTCTGAATCAGAATGTAACATTTTTTTACAGATAGACTACATAAAAAAAAGTAAAATAATAACAGTCTTAGTATACCACATCATCTTTTTTCTAACAAAAATTAATGTAATAAAAATCCTAATTCAAGTGAGCGCATCCTGAATATATGTAACAATTATCAGCAATTAGATTTCTCAAACATTTATAGAAAAGTTTGTAAAAAAATATATTGCTAAGCCTACCAGTAAGCCTACTTACAATGTACTTACAGTATGCTATTTTATAAACAGGATTTAAAAAATACTTTTATAACTAAGTCATAGCAGGGTCGACTGTGGCTAAATGGATCATCGGGCTGAACAGATCTTGCTAAGGTCTGTCGCTTCTCCAATCGAAAAATATACATCTTCTGTATTGCTGGGTTTAATGCTGAGTGACTAATGTATTGGCACATACACGTACTACGTAGACAAGTGGCTGGAAGTCTTGCGCTCACGTTGGCGACCATACCAGGAAGTGTCGCTGAACCACGTGGGCTTCTTTTTATCGTCACTGTCATTTTTGTGGACAACATCAAAGGATTTCTCTGCTCAATGTACGTTATATTTTCAATTTTTTCACAATCTAATTAAGTAGTAGCCGTTGAACAATGATATACTAAATAGTGTTCAATCATTAAATATTCAGTTATTTTTTTATGATTTTTTAATTGATGCAGGGCTAAACGGATTACGAAAAATGGGGCTAAATGGATCATGACCTTCACTGTTACTTACGCTTTTATCTTTAACATTAATGAAGATTTCTTACTGTAGATGGTGCATACATATGTTTGTAGGACGTCCCAGCATATGTGGTCAGAAATAGCCATGAAAGAGGTGTGCAGAAAGTGAAATCTAAAGCTATAACTCTGAGCCAAGCTGCCGAACACTACGCAGTACCTGACACATTGGTTCAAAGAAGGGTTTATTCTCTGACTGGTACAGTCCAAGTCATGGGGGCTAAACCTGTAATGGATCTCGAATCCTAAAAAAATATTTGCACATAGAACATTACATCTGTCAAACGAGAATTTGGGCTGACACCAAAAACGGTAAGGAAATATGCCTTTCATTATTGTGAACGCATAGCATTCGATCCCAATTTTAACCAGGAAGCAAAAATGGTTGGCAAAGATTGATTCCATACATTCCTCAAACGAAACTGCAATCCGTCTACTATCAAATCACAGGGGATATCAAGAGCAAGAATAAATGGAATGCATCTAAAAAAGGTTCTGAATTTGATAAATCCTTGGAAGAGGTCCTCAATCGCTTTAATCTGAAGGGAAAACCCGAGTGCATATATAAACAAGTTGAAACAGGACTTCCTTTCCTTTAATTAATCGCCCACCCAATATCGCAGCAGAAAAGGGAAGCTGACAAGTCATCAGTATGATCAGTGTAGAGCGTGGTGAAAACGTTTCAGTAATAGCATATCTGAATGCAAGTCTGGCTCGTACATTCCACCATTCATGCTTTTTAAGGGAGTGCGCAAGAGGAATGATTTCATGATAGGTATGCCTCCTGAGACGCACATCATGATGACAGAAAAAGGATGGGTAACTGAAGAAGCTTTCCTAGAATGGGTGCATGATTTCAATAAACACCAGGGAAGGTTGTTTTGATATTAGATGGCTATCGTAGTCACTCGACTCTGGTTTGTGCTGACCTATGTGAAAACTTAGATATAGAACTGGTTCTACTACCTCCTCATGCCATTCAAGTTCTTCAACCACTGGAGGCATTGTGTTTTCAAACCCCTGAAGACTTTTTACAACCAATCACCACTAGTTGGCAACATAGTCATCCCAACGATGGGATATCTAAGGTTGTGTTTGGTGGGATTCTCAAGAGTGCAGCTCTGATCTGATCAGTCTGATCAGCTATTGCAGGAGTCAAAAGCCCCAACAGCTTCTACTAGTGCTACCAGTGATGAGGTTCTCAAAGATATTCTCCCTTCACCCAAAAATATGCAGGCAAAACTACACCAAATCCACGTGAACCTAAAAACTGATATTTTACATTATGGCACAGGAGTACCTTGCAAATTTAAAATCTGTCCAGTTTGTAAGCCAAATAGGGATGCCAATTAAAATGTAATGACTTTTTATTAATAAATTACTAAAATACATTTATATTTTATCACTCACTCATTTATATATACTGACATGTATCCCTTTTTTGACACATATGCACCATGATCAGTTTAACCCCCTTAATGGGGGCTAAATGGATATTGGATGGTTGATTGTTAATTACATTTTTTGTGAAGGTTTTCACAGTAATACAGTCATAACCTTCCTCACTAGTGTTATGAAGAGTTGACCTGTAATTTAAACAAGTTTAGAGAAATCTATTCACCATATTTTTTTCAAAATAAGAATTAAACGGTGGAGTGATCCGTTTAACCTCGATCTACCTTATTTTTTCCTATGTAGGCCGGCCTACCTAAAAGAATAGCTGGGGATGCTGGGTATTTAAATTTGGCGAGAAAGCAAAACGCCATACGGCCGGTATCGGCCGACTATTCGTCTATTATCCTGCAACAACCCCTTCCCCTACTCTTCCTATTCGTCCCCCTCCCTTTTCTTCTACTGCTTTTGTTTGAACACTCAGCCAGCGGCCGCGTTCAAGTTGACAAAATTGCTACATTTTGCTCTCACTCACAGGTTTTGTGCAATAGGCTAACCAATTAGTAGAGTTGAGTACCAAGTAGACAGTGTTGCATTACTTTGAGTCTCCTGAATAATTGAGTATAGTAAGCGCTCCACTGAATTGGGGCGGTCGGTGACCTTGTTTACTTTGACAGCCGGATGAGTAATCACAAAGATAAGGGACTCGGAGCTCTCGAGGAGTGAGAGCACTAATTGCTGCAGAAGAGACGTGTGCCTGGGTTACTATAGTTTCGGGTGAAGGAATCCGACTCCGAGGAGCTGTTGCCGTGCAAGTGTGCATCAACTATCTTGACATGTCTCGGAAGTTGAAAAAAAGTGAAGCAAATTTTGCCAATCTGCAAGGTCATATTCCTCACAATTGTAAGACATGTTTACACGATGCATGGAATCGCACAATTACGTGGCTGGAGAGATGTGTGAACAATTGTTCCAAATTTTATGTTATGGCCACGCGTTCAAGCATTTGTGCAATTTTGCATATTGACACGATGCTAATTTTGATGGTGAATGTGTTCTTGCATCTACTCGCGTGGGATAAATCGTGTAAACATGGTTTAATACGCTGCAATCTTGAATTTATATGCTTATTGATACCAACTGAACAGAAATTACGGGCAAGTACCACAAGTAGGAATAACAATACTTACAAGAATGTATAGAACGGAACGCATTGCACGTCTCGAAATATGGTTCACCTCCGATTGTTCCACAAATTGATAGAACATTTTTATTGCATACAAGCAATAGTCATTAATTTTAGGTGGCGAAATGTTTATGAGAACTAAATGGAATGAAAGAACGCCTGATTTTTCCACAAAAAGCATTTAAGAAAGAATGGCGCTAAAACAAAGGCCATAACTACCACACAGTTGAATGTGATCGGATTAACTGTTTGGGCTTCCCCCTTCATTAGCACGGATAATCAGCACTCTACTGTACTCGTAACTGATATTTTAAAACTGTTACAAGACACAGGGAGAATTACACGGGCCCAAAAATATAGGGTACATGTATTGGTTAAAATATCACATTAGGCATTTGTTTGTGTATCATGTCCTTGGTTTAGTCTGATGTGCAATGAATGAGAACAAAGGGCACTTGATGTGATGCTGAAGGCATCCGTTCGATGACATTCGATCAGTTAACGTCTGCAATCCACACAGCGCTGACGATAAATTGAGGCTAACTAATTTTTCGTCGTTTATTTATTCATTCATACCAATGGCATATCCATTTCATCTTGCACAGTTATCAAATAATATATATACCTTAAAGTCATCGTTGTTGATCCTATTTATAAAATAAGGATATTCTGTCTTGAATTAAGAATTTTTAAAATTCCCGACTCAGACCAGAAAATCATGAATAATCCACGAACATTTCCCTGCATTGAAAATTCACGAATAATTCCCGATTTTCAAGGTTTTCCCGGTCAGTGGACACCCTGACTAGTTTTTCTTTTGAATTCCTTTCGCCCCCCCTCTTTTTATTCACGTGGCAAGAATGTGTTGCAGGGACAATGCCAAAGATACGGGATGAAGAGAAATCAGAATAAAACGAAAGTAATGCGATTTTCAAGAACAAAAAGGGCCAGTATAACTATAAAGGTAGGAGGTTAGAAACTAGAACAGGTGGAGCAATTTAGCTATCTAGGTAGTGTGTTGGAAGTAAAAGGGTATAGCAGCATTGAGGTGAGAACGAGAATAGCAGGCAGGAGGTTCCGGGTTCGAGAACCAGTCTTGGTGGATTTTTTCTCTGAGGAAATTCTGCTCTACACTCTTTGTGTAATGTAATACTCGCTTCATGGATTAGTAAATACTAACCACCTAGTTACACGTGACTCTTATTTCTAACATGTCTCCATGAAGTAGTGACATTGTAGCTCTAAATTGCTTGTAAGTATTTCATATTGGACGAGCTTCACCCTCTGCCACACGCCCTCGAGGTGGCTTGTACGTTATTACGCAAATATAGATGTTAACCTATTGATAAGTATTTTCAGATTGGTTCAAATGTTGCATAATCGATTATCTAAATTTTTAAGTCTCAAGCTTCCTAAGATAGACCGAAGTAGAAAAATTCCTAATTTCAATACATTTACCTCTGCTGCTTAAACGGCATTCGCAACTTCCATGAGTCTAAATGAGAAAGGAAGCACTGTGACAGCTAAATTACAAGTGGAAATAACAACCACCAAACGAACTATGGTAACAAAAGTTATGTCAAAATGTAGGAAATGTGATGCTGTCCAAGCTGAGATGTCATGTGAAAGGGCTTTTCCACGGAGATGAACAAGAATCAACATAAAACTCCGATAGCGCTAGATTGCCATTGTGTATATCCTAGATATGGCCGAAAACTACTAGCTAAAAGCGCAGTATACCCAACAGGTAAAATAACCACCGATAATGTGTGCGAAGTAAATATACTACCCATACTGAATCACAATGCGCCAAGAATCCTAGCGTGTGTCCACTGTTAAACCACTTAGTGATTACATTAAATTTGCGTGCGTTTTTAGGGAAATCTAGGAAATCACTCCATGAGGATATTCGCCGAATATTAGGGAATTGCACCGCGAGGATTTTTGGTGAGGGTTTCCCGAGAGAGACTTCACCCTCCAGTCCGTATTGGTCCGTTTTCCCAGCCACCTTTTCCCCTTTCCTCAAAGGAGAGCTGAATGCCAAATGGGGGGGCGGCATGTTCCCTCTGACCACTCTGTTGAGTCCCT